>OX596066.1:1162606-6396965 GCA_951394065.1 Venusia cambrica
TCAATGGCGTATTCGACAATTCTAATAATGCTAACCTGAAATCAGAGCCATCAAAACTAGTATTTTTGAGCATTGATTTGATTGTTTTGATTGCCCTTTCCGCTTGGCCGTTTGACTGGGGATATCTTGGTCAAGATGTCTTATGTTCAAATCCACATTCACGAGTTAAATCACCAAAATATTTACTTGAGAACTCATGCCCGTTATCTGACATAACAATCTCTGGAATACCTTCTCGACTAAATATATTTTTTTATTTAATAATTACTGTTTGAGAAGTTTTATTTTCCAAAAGTTCGACTTCAATAAATTTACTGAAATAATCCACTACAAGCAAATATGATTTACCGCTATAATGGAACACATCGGTCCCTACTTTGGACCACGCTCGTTTCGGCACCTCGTGTGAAATTAGGGGTTGTTAACAATTTTCGTTACGATACGTCAGACACGCTTGGCAAGGTAGGTAGGTAGGTAGGTACCAAGCCACAATCTAATTACAGACTACCTTGTATGCTGGTATTTCATTTATGTCCCGTGGGTAGGAGGGCTTGTTATATTAAAGAGGATTGAATCCGACATTCTTTGTTTATTTGTTTACTGAAACGACTCCTATTTTGTCAATACAAAAGGGATTGCGAGAAGAATTGTGAAATGTCATATGACAGAGCTTAGGCAGCTGATTTCAAAACATGTTCATTTTTGACCTTAATAGGGGTGGTTTTCAAGATAATGGGTTGCAAAAGAAGATCATCAAGTCTTGCGTCAAGTCTCTATACTCGGCTTCTATATAATACCTTTCTGAGCAAAAACATCTAATTTGGTACAACGATAACCTGTTTGAACTTTAAATCTGAATATATTTAAACGTCATACAGAGGACTGACTGACTGAAATTCATGTTTTTTTCCAAATCATGGAAGCATCCCGATAATAATGTGAATATCAACGCACAGCTTTCAAGGTAGCTGTCTTTGTATTGTAGGGGTGCACTAAGATAGGATTTCAGGCTATTCTCACAAGGTGTCGAAAACGAAGTCGCGGGCATTTCACTAGAGTGCTATACATGTGTTTAGAGATAAACCGAACCACCGAGGTCTGTCGCGGTAGTTAACAACGCAATGTCACGTTGTCTTTCCAAACTTGATCCGATAAACGGTTCAGGGTTAGGTGGCTCATAATGATATGCTTATTAGATAAAAACACACACAAAGATGACCGAAAGAGATCGCTTGTAGCGATGAAGCTTACCTAAGTAGGTAATACTGTCACCATAACAACAATTCTAAAATTGTTGTGTTTCGGCATTTAGAGGTAAGGTAGCCAGTTCTTCAGTTAGTTGAGGATTCCGGGTGAAGTGCGCTTCCACCTTTGGTCTTATCTTAACTAGTAACCAGGTGAGATGAAGGCCAAACGCTTCTCCGTCGTACAATAAAATAAAATACGACTCTACTTATTATTTTATAAATGACTGGCTTATGCCCGCGACTTCGTTAACGTTACGGTGTTTAACATTCAGAAAATTTCAAGCTTACAGAGGCTTTGACTTAAGGCGCGCTGATTTCACTTTATAGACACGATAATAAAAAAACATAAAGCTGACACTAAATCGATATTTCAAACTGAGAGATTTCTTGGTGAAACCATGTTATTTATTACAAAGGATAGGGCTTCTTATTATATTATTTATAAATGAGGGGTATAATATGGGGATTCTTATTTTTTATAGGTTTAGGTTTATAGACGCTTTATTCTCAAAAAGAATTAGTAAATTCACTTACATGAGAACTTAAACATAGTAACATAATTATCATAGTTTTACGTACAGTGCATAACATTTTAAATCTAATAAAATATGCGGGTCGTTTTGTTTAATTTGATACAAGACAAGACCATGTTATATATACTTATATATGCGTAAAGCTCTTGGATTGCCTAGCCTTAATTGTCAGACCAGTCAAATGCGGTTCTGTCACACACGCCGAGGTTCCAACCCATATTTCTAGACAAATAATTTAGGTTTTATGAAGTTTATGTGTGTTCTTCTCTACGTGAACCGCAACTCGACGGAATCGTCAAAACCACCACTAGGCCTCACGTGTCACAGTGTCAGCTGAATTCGATCATCTGACGTCAATCCACACTGTGGAAATTATTATCCATGTAATAAAACCGCAGTCTTATCTCATACTTCGAGCGAGTCTCGCTACCGACTTTTTGTAATTACTAGCTTTTGGGCCGCGGCTTCGCTCGCGTTAAGGAGTATTATTATTAATTAGGTATAGTTTTTGCGGCTTTACTTTTGTTTAGCGAGTGTAAAAAATTAGGGCCTACAAAACTTAAAAATGACAGTACATTCTTCAACTTCTCCATTAACGTTCAGGTTTTCTTTAGCCATTTTAATAAAGTCTAACCGACAAAACCTTACTTAAACCAAACGAAAACAAAACAAATGCCAAATACAAAGCAGAGTCTATAACCAAAACTATTAAACCGAAACAAAACAAATGCCAAATCTCAAAATCCGTTCTTAGGGGATGCCTACGTCATAGTAGCTTTATGCATGCAAAGTCCCAATTGGTTTAAAATTGACAAAGTTTCATACAAACTTTCATCCCCTATTTTATCCCCTTGGGGGTAGAATTAATCAAAATCCTTTCTTAGCGGATGCCTACGTCGTAACATCTACCTGCATGCCAAATTTCAGCCCGATCCGTCAAGTAGTTTGGGCTGTGCGTTGATAGATCACTATGTCAGTCAGTCTTTTGACCTTTGAGTTAAATATATTTAGATTTAATTAAGGTGTATGCAAAATTTCTAGTGTTGCTTTGCCAGCGTTCTTGTCTTCCGTCTATAGTACACATTCTATGGTTGAGAAAATTCTAACACCATCAATTTCGGCTGTTCCAGGCAATATACTCAAAATTTCTTATCTTGACGAGGCTCGAAATGCTTGGCATAGTGCTTGTCCTAATACCGATCCCCCAAAACACCTTTCGGCACAACGGCAGTGGGACGGGCCTCTGTGCGAGTTGACACGGAATTCTCTATTACATACGTGCTCAACTCCCACAGATCGTGCTCGTCTCTTAGCTGTTTCAAAATGGGAATCAGGTCTTTGGCTGCAAGCATATCCATCTTACAATACCGGTACACTTATGGATCCTGTAACTTTCCGTATTGCCACTTGTCTTCGGTTGGGTGCAAGATGTTGCGCCTCTCACCAGTGCCGGTGCGGTGCGGCCGTAGATCAATTTGGTTTTCACGGACTTTCGTGTGCAAGGTCTGCCGGCAGGATTTCGCGCCACGCTAGTCTTAATGACATTATCCGTCGAGCGTTTACCAGTGTCAATGTGCCAGCCGTTCTTGAACCGAATGGTCTGTTACGTGATGATGGTAAGCGGCCCGACGGTATCACTCTTGTCCCTTGGGAAATGGGTAGGCCTTTGGTGTGGGACGCTACCTGCGTCGACACCCTAGCGCCATCTCATCTGCCTGGGACATCAGTTAGGACTGGTGCGGCGGCTGATTCGGCCGAGGATCACAAAAGGCGCAAATATAGTGGTCTCGACAGAGCTTACCTATTTGAGCCTTTTGGGGTGGAGACCTTGGGTCCGTGGGGAGCCGGCGCCCTCCGGGTTTTCAAAAATATTGCGGGGCTTTTGATTGAGGCGACACGTGACCCAAGGGCTGGCTCTTATTTAGGCCAGCGAATTAGCATAGCTATTCAGCGTGGCAATGCAGCCAGTGTCTTGGGCACGCTTCCGTCTGGTACTGGTCTGGAACAGTTGAGTTACCTATAGGCCGTTTGTAACGGTCCTTAGGTAATCTCACTGATTCCTTTGTACATAGTTAGTTTAATTAAATGTAGTTTGAAAAAAATATCTTTTTTAAAATCATTTCACGAGGGCAGCATACAAATTAAGCCTTCGATTTATTTATGTAATAATCATTTTGAGATCTTTGTGTCAGTTTAATTATCTTGTTGTACTTGCTGAATATAATTTATTTACGTTTTTAACATCAAATTTCTCAGACACTATTTTTAATATTCCAAAGTAGAGCTCGTTTCCTTTTACTACATAGTTTTATGTTTTTGGAGATCCATTTAGGATATCGATTTGTTCATTTTTTCCTGCGTACGTTGTACGTTGGGAAAACATAGGTCATAAGAAAGTTTTAAAATGTCATGAAAGGCTGTGAAAGCACCGTCACCATCATATACATCTCTGAATTAAAGTTGATTAATACAATGAATAATTTCACCCGATTTTCTGCAGAGTAGTCTCGTTTCATAGAGAACCGAGCATTTGAGTTACCTATAGGCCGTAAGTAACAGTAACTTATGTAATCTGACTGTCTCCTTTGTACATAGTTAGTTTAATTGTACATTTTATTGAATAAACACAATGAATGCAAAATATGAATGTTTGGTGTTTTATTATTTTAACAGGCCGTCGTCGTTCACAGCGCTCCATTCCTCTTTCAGTCATATACCATACCTAAGTTCCTCATAGTTTGAAGGATAAAGAAAAGTTAAAATAAATTATGCCAGTTTCGTTTATCCTAGTGCAACGTGTGCAACAAGAAAAAAAAAACACAAAAATAATAAAAGGCACATGAAGGCTTTTTTATGGCGTGCTAGATAGCCTTGTTCTGAAAAACAAAAACAAATAATGTTAAAAATAAGCCAAACTGTTTCTTTTAAGTGAAGTTAAAAATATTATTTTATATACCTAAGGAAAAATAAAATTACAACTAAAATACACATTTTAACATTTTAAATCTTTTATATGCCACTTTCCTCTAACACCGCTAGGATCCTCTAGTATCAATATTAAGGGTGAGATCTTTTCTACTACAGAGCATTTAACATACCTGGGGGCTAATTTACTACTAAAATATGCGCCGGCGTTACTCTGTACATAATCAGGTAAGTGGTGCATGTGTGTATATGCAGTGTTATGATGTAAGAGTACTGGAGAGTATATAGTATAGTAGTGATTGAAGTAATAGAAAGAATAGTGTTATCGATGAGAGCCGAAAGAATAGTCAAAGGATGATAGTTATCTTGTGAAAGTATTTTTTAGAATTTAAGGAATACCTACAGCTTTAGAAACAATTTTCGGTTGGGTTTTGATGGGTGACGTCACCGGACGTCATAATTCAATCATTGCATTGCATGACGTCAATAGACGAGACATTGTGAAAATTCTGGGAAGTAGAGGAGGTAGAAAGTAAAATTCGGCAGCCCGATCCTAGCGATGTTATGTGCGAGGACCATTTCTAGCAGACGCATTCGCGTACTCAAACATTGCGCTTCATCGTGCGCTTACCATTTCGTAAGGGCTACCATGATGTTGGGCAAAATTTCGGAGACACCTTGCATATAGCTGTCCGTCGCCTGTTATCATTAGAGAACAAATTCATACGCGACAAAATATTAGAAGCGCGGTATAGGGATTTCATGAGGGAATATATTGAACTGGGCCACATGCAGCCAATCGAAACTTCAACTGCTAAGCGATTCCCACAATACTTCATACCTCACCATGGGGTATATAAAAAGGGTACGGAAAAAATCAAGTGCGTTTTCAACGCTTGTTACGCAAGTAGTTAAATGATGAATTATTAGCTGGACCCAAACTACAACAGGACATAGTAGACATCATACTACACTTTAGATTACATGAGATAGTGTTTTCCGCAGATATTCGTATGATGTACCGTCAAATTTTGCTACATCCCTTAGACCACCAATATCAGCTAATCGTATGGCGCGGTCACATTCAGGAGCAGAGTAAAAATAGCTATCAGTCAGAAATTCAACAGTTTCAGCTAAACACGTTAAGTTATGGTGTTACAACAGCAGCGTTTCTAGCCATGCGTTGCTTACATGAGCTAGCTAATCAACACAAGGAAACGCATCCGCGCGCTTCTCAAATTCTACTCCAAGACATATTTGTCGATGATGTGGTGACAGGTGCGAGTTCATTGACCGAAGCCCAAAGTGTAAAAGGCGAGTTAGTAGGTCTTTTAGGTAAAGGCGAATTCGAGCTTCGGAAATGGATGAGCAACGAGCCCCAGTTGCTTACAGATTTGCCAAATGAGCATTGTGAACTAAAGTTTAGTGAGGACGCGGACATGTCGCTTAAGATACTCGGTTTTAAGTATAAGCCAAAAACAGACACTTTTACGTATCAAGTATGCTTAGACAGTAATGAGTGCACCAAACGCATTATTCTGTCGCGGGTTAGTTCCATCTATGATCCCAATGGATGGTTAGCACCATGCGTTATATTTGCAAAAATACTAATGCAACGTCTATGGACGTTAGGCTTTGATTGGGACGATACACCCCCTAGCGACATTATCGAAGACTGGCAGTCATCACTTGCAAAACATAGCTATAGAACGCAAAGTTTTATCAAGCACGGTTCAGCATTTTTGATGGCTTTAGCGATGCATCGGAGTCTGCTTACTCCGCTTGCGGTGTACATACGATGCGTCTATGCGGACAGTAGGGTAACCATACACTTACTAATTTCCAAGACACGTGTCGCTCCAATAAAACAAAAACTCGCGGTTCCTAAACTGGAACTTTCAGGCGCTTATATTTTAGCCAAGCTACTAGCGCGTATTTCTGATTGCCTAAAATTGAGAACTCAACTACATCGAAACACCTACGCTTGGAGTGACTCTTCCACCGTACTATGTTGGCTACGCACCCAACCACCCCTCCTCAAGGTATTTGAATCAAATCGTGTCAGTCAACTTCAAGCTTTGATTTCCCCAGAAAATTGGCGTTATGTCCCGACTAACTTGAACCCTGCTGACCCCGCCTCTTGAGGCATTACACCGCAGGAACTAGTCCTCTACGAACTCTGGTGGGGTCCATCGTGGCTCATTCTTGATCCGGAATCATGGCCACCGCCATGTCAACAGCTCGAACGCAACTCGATTCCCGGATTAAAGAAATCTACTCAGATTGTAGCTGCGGTTACTAACGAACCAGAAACTCCAGATTTCATTGGAAATTGTAGCTCATTTAGCAAACTCGTTCGAATCACTTCGTGGTGCTTTCGATTCGCATACAACGCTTTGAAATCAAAACAAACAAGGTCCACTTGTGGACCTTTGACTAGTGAGGAACTTCAACAAAGCATGCATGCGCTTGTTAAAAGCGTACAATCCCAAGTATTTAACAACGATATACGGAACCTGCAGGCTAACAAACCATGCAGTACCGGGTTAAAACGCTTGCAGCCGTTCCTGGACGATAAATTCTTGCTTAGAGTAGGAGGAAGGTTAGTGAATTCCGCTCTTAACTACTCCTCCAAACACCCTATCATACTACCTCACTCTCACCACTTCACGAACCTTATAGTAGATTATTATCACGTCATGTACTTACACGCGGGTCCTAATGCGTTAATGTCTCTTTTCCGCGAACGATTCTGGATATTACCCGCTCGTCGAGTTACGTAATAGAATCTTCAAATGCATCAGCTGCTTTCGGTTGAGGTGTCAACCACCTAAGATTAAGTTTGATTGGTGATTTACCATCTAGTCGAGTCACGTATTTTCAACGACCATTCATATCTATAGCAATCGATTATGCGGGCCCATTTCAAGCAAAGTCAAGCTTATTACGGAATGCTAAATTCGTTAAGTCATATCTTTGCGTATTCGTTTGTTTCATGACCAAATCAGTTCATTTGGAAGTAGTCAGCGACTTAACGATGCATTCCTAGAGGCTCTAAAACGATTCGTTGCTAGGCACGGATTACCTAAAGAAATTTGGTCCGATTCGGGATCTAACTTCAGGGGCGCATGCAACCTTTTAGGAAAATTCAAACGAGAAATAAACAAAGACCCTGATTTAAATAATAACTAAGCAGAGCACTTCATTCAATGGCGCTTCTCGCCCCCGCTTAGTCCTGCTTTCAACGGTCTGGCTGAAGCAGCAGTGAAATCGAGTAAAGCCCACCTAAAGCGTGTCATAGGTGATCGACCTCTGACATTCGAGGATTTAACGACGAACGTTGTTCAGATATAGGCAATCTTAAATTCTAGGCCATTGTGCCCTTTATCCAACGATGCCAACGATCTATCCGTCTTGACGCCGGGCCAAAGTCAAAGTCAAAGTCAAATATTTTTATTCATTAAGATTTTTAGGATCATTTTGAAACGTCAAATCTACCGCCTGTTCGGAATCGCGACCAGCACACAAGGAGAAAGGCAAGAACCTCGGGCTGATTAATTTTTTGATGATCCATTTAACATTTAGGTACAGTGTTTATAATAATTTAATGACATTACAAGTGTTACCTACATCATAAAACTAAAAACTTAATATTATCTTAAAACATTGATTACTACATAACTATCTAATGGGCAGTTTCTTGACATTGAGAAATCACCATTTAACTGTCAACTGGTAGGTATAGCAACATCGGGCCACGCGTTCTTATCGTCGATATATTCGCTTATTTTGTAGTAGGCTCTTTTAATTAAATTATTCTTTATATACAATTTGAATTTACGAGCAGAGAGTTTGGTGGCGCTTTGAGGAAGCTTATTATAGAATCGTACACAGTTTCCTAAGAATGAATTATTTACTTTTCCTAAGCGATACCTAGGTATGTCAAGTTTATTTTTATTTCTAGTATTAACACTGTGTACATCACTTCTTTTACCAAACTCATCAATGTTCCTGTGAGCGTGCATTAGGTTTTCATAAATATATTGGGAGCTGACTGTCATAATACCTATCTCTTTAAAACGTTCCCTGAGAGAGTCACGAGTTTTCAATTTATAAATTGCCCGTACAGCTCTCTTTTGCAGGATAAAAATGCTTTCAATATCTGCTGCATTTCCCCATAAAAATATGCCATAGGACATAACGCTGTGAAAGTAACTAAAATAAACTAACCTCGCCGTGGTTTCATCAGTAAGATGCCTTATGGTACGTACTGCGTAAGCTGCCGAGCTTAGCCGGCTAGCTAATGTATTAATATGAATACCCCATTGCAACTTTGCATCGATATTTAAACCCAAGAAAGTAGTTGCTTCCATAAAGTTAAGTATTTCCCCATTTAAGATAATGTTAGCATTGCTGACTTGAACGTTAGGCAAGGTGAATCTAATGCATTTGGTTTTTTTCTCATTTAATAAGAGGTTATTTACCGTAAACCAATCAAGAACTCTAGCTAGAGAAGCATTTACACAATCATAATTATCTTTAGCCCTATCAACTCTAAATATTAATGAAGTATCGTCTGCAAACAATACAATATCACATAAATCCCCTACACAGGAAGGCAGATCATTGACATAGACTAGAAACAAAAAAGGCCCCAAGATTGACCCTTGTGGTACACCGATGTTAGTGGATGTTCCCAAAGATTTGCTACCGTTAATATCTACTTTTTGAATGCGATTCGATAGGTAGCTACGCATGAGGCTTATTGCCTGATTCTGAATGCCATAGTGTTTTAGCTTTGAGATTAAGGTGTCATGATCTACGCAATCGAAAGCCTTAGATAAATCACAGAATACTCCTATGGCATCCTGTTTTCCTTCCCAGGCTTTAAAAACGTACTTCAACAGCATGGCACCAGCGTCAGTGGTTGAACGACCTTTAGTAAACCCAAATTGTTTTTCATGAAGTAGCCTGTTACAGTTAAAATGTGACAACAACTGGTTAAGAATAAGTTTTTCAAATATTTAACTACATGCTGGCAGAATTGAGATTGGTCGATAATTTCCTGGATCCTTTTCATTTCCAGATTTGAATAAAGGAATCAACTTGCTATATTTCATAAGATCTGGAAAGATTCCTTCGTCGATGCTTCTATTAAATATATATGCTAGACATGGTGCTATATCAAAAACAATCGTGCTTAAGATCTTTACGGACATCCCCCAGAGATCTTCAGTATTTTTAATATTTATTGACTTAAAAGTTTTTAGAATACAATCAGCATTGACGTGTCTGAAGCTAAAAGAAGCATTACACCTTTCAACACTTGTTTCAAGAAAGGCTAAAGCACAATCAACAGAGGAGTTTAATGGTCGAGTAACAATTTTTGGTACACAAGAGAAGAAACGGTTAAATTCATTAGCAACTTCATAGTTATCAGTCAAAATTCTATCGTCAACTTTTAAGTTTATCTGCTTTTTCAAATGTTTTGCTTTACCTGTTTGATTATTTATCATTTTCCAGGTAGCCTTTATTTTATTTGATGACTGCTCAATTTTCCTTTTTATTTGCAATGATTTCGCAGCATGACATACTTTTTTAAAGACTTTTGAGTAGTTTTTGACAAAAGAAACAAATGATAAATCGTGTTGCCTTGACTCTCTTTCTGCATAAAGTTCATACAATCTACTCCTACTTTTATAGATACCGGCTGTTGCCCAATCTGCAAACATGGAACCAGATTTAGCTTTGCACGTTTTTTGTGGAAACGTATACTCGTGTTCTTTATGTATTAGATTAGACAATATATTATAAAGCTCATTTGGATCATTCAAGCATGGGATCAGGGAAATCTTTTGACTAATGTTATTTTGGAATTTTATGATGCTAGCTTCGGTAATTGGTCTGCATGTGATTTGCGGTAGCTCTTGTTGTAAGTTACAATCAAATAAAACATATTGACCATAATGGTCTGAATCAAAATTTTTAAACACGTCTTTTTCAAGGGGAATATCACTACAATATACATTATCTATGCAAGTGGCAGTTGTTAGAGTTACCCTAGTTGGTTTATCGAATTGGTACTTAAGGTTGAAACATTTAAACAAGTTAACCACTTCTTCCACCACTTCTTCTCCTTTGGTCTCGCTTTCCGAGACACCTCCCGTAGAAACCAAACATATCAACCAACTGGCTCGTTGGCAACTGCTCCGGCAAATGACTACAAATGTGTGGAAACGTTGGAATCATAATTATCTACACACATTGCAGCAACGTGCCAAATGACACAAAACTCAATATAACGTTAAGATAGGCGATTTAGTCTTAATCAAAGAGGTCGGTCTTCCACCACTTCACTGGTCTCGTGGTACGGTGACCAAACTTTTCCCTGGACGAGATTCAATCGTTCGCGTAGTCGAACTGAGGACGGCTAAAGGATATTTTACCCGATCGTTAGCCAAGCTGATACCTCTACCTTTTAATTGCGCCTAAATAAATTAAGTTCAAAATTATATTATTATTATAGTTAGTTTAAGTTTCTTTTCAAATGTATACAGTCCATTCTCTAAAACCTAACAACAATTATTGTAAAGCAGTATGGTACAACCTAGTGACTTGGTAACTTTCTTTCGATAAAGTTTCAGATTCTAAAAAGGTGCAAACCCTTTTTGTGGGCCATGCTACGTATTCATGTACCAAATTATTGCTTTTTGATTCTGTGGATCGCACTATGTTTGTTTGAGGGGACATCACTATTTTGCATCCTATTCCTACCTTGTTCCCCTCCTTACCCTCTTCCTTCTTACAATCAGCCTCCGTTGCGCCCGCATCAAAACAACCCAAAACACATAAAAACTCAACAATAAAGTGGTTCCCGATTCTACCCATCCTGCCAATGGTAAGTCCTCAACATCCTGAACAGTCCACTCACCCACACACGGCCCACAGTTAATGCTAGCGTCTATGCGAGAAATGTATTGGCCTCTAGGAGGCCGTAGTTTAGCTAAGGCTACCTACCATAAATGTGTTAGATGTACACGTATGAAAGGTAAGACAAAATAAGTACACATTCATATAATTCATAATCTAAGTAGATCCTTTAATAACAATACAATACAAATCGTTTATTTTCAATCAACTCAGGATCATTTGATATCACAAACAGTTTCATACAAAATAGGTACATACTTATAACTCTAGCAGACATTGAAAGGGTAACGGGCATGTCACAAAATACAAATTTAAATTTAATGAATTACGAAATGTCAAAATAAATATTAATAGTCACAAAACAAAATAATGATTTAAAAATGAATTGAATAGCAAAATGTCAAGATATTCATAAAAGCCACAACAAAGTAATTATTTAAAAATGTCAAGTCTGAATTTATTATTATTATTGAGAGCATGCATCTGGGCGCAGTGATACAAATAAATGCAGTCAAACCTATTTGCAAATACGTTGATAGTGCTGTTGGAGCTGGCCCGGACCCTGCGCACCAGAGATGTACCCCGCTTGCGCATGGTGCTGTAGAAACAGTCCACGCGCATCTCGGCGAACATCCCTGACGCACTACAGAACCGGGGCAGTCCCATCAGCACTCTGAACGCATTATTATATTGAACACGCAGAGCGCTGTACTGTTTTTGCGTATAGTTCACCCATAGGCTGCACGTGCAGAAACTCGAACAGTAAGCCTTAAAAAGTGTAGTTTTCACTTGTTTTGAGCAGCGTGCAAATCTACGAGCTCATGTTCGCTCTTACAGACAGCGCCCTCCGTTCTCTCTCAATGTCAGCATCGTCTTTCAAGTCAGAGGTCAGAAAATTTCCCAGATATTTAAACTTATCTACTACGTTAAGCGGTACTCCACACAGTTTTATGCACGGTATAGTGGACACTGGACAACTTCCTCTGGCATGAAAAACCATGCATTCACTTTTCGTACTGTTATATTTTAGGCCATGTTCGTAAGCATACCTCTCGCAAATGCCTAGTAACCTGGCTAACCCACAATTTGATGCACTCAACAGCACCATGTCGTCTGCATAACTAAGATTGTTGACACAAACACCGTCAATATGACAGCCGACACGGGTGCTGCTGAGCTCAACAATCAACGCGTTGACATAAACAACTTTGGAGACGTCAGCCCCCCCCGCCTCACTCCGGCCTCCAACCTGTATGTCTCCGAGTAAGCACCTGACCATCGCACCACATTGACTTGGTTTTGATACCAGAACTTAAATATGTGGTTGAGTTCTGGAGGCAATTCAAGCTGAACTTCTGCCATAATACGTCATAATTAACCAGGTCAAACGCTTTAGATAAGTCGAGGAAACAAGCGTATATGGGTGTTTTACGATCGGTGTAGTACTTGATAGTCTGCTTCAAACTTAAAATAGCCGTCTCTGGTCACATAACGACATTGTTGACACATTTAAACACAATTAAAACACAATTTGACACAATTGAAAGTTAATTACGCCGAATTAGAAAAAATATTATAAGGTAATGGTGGAGCAGAACTTGAGGCCATGTCCCTGGTGAGATTCAGTCGCCATGTCGGTGACAGTCACGGGCTCGTCGGGATCCGAAAGTAAAGAGGGATATAAAACAACAGTCGCTAGTTTCAAAATTCGATCCCATCATCCCGTGAGAATGCCCCCGAGGGAAACTAAGTGTAACACTGGTTAGACCGCCGACATTGTATCGGTCGTAGATGGAGTTTCATGTTCGTTATTAGTGTCGTCGTTGGGAGGAGGCCCATGTCGACAGTAGACGTAGGAGGCTCGCAGTGACTCATCGTCATCAGAGTGTTATCACCGTTAGGTATGCTCTGGGGGAGTCACGTGATCTGCAGTGGAGCTCTCGGGACGTGATGATGATGATGATATTGTGACCACCCATCTAGCAACATCCGAGAGAGTGGGTAGAGAACCTCCCCATGCAAAGGTTGTCTGGAAGAGACGCTTTATAGCGATGTGATCATTCATTGTATTGTTACCTAAGTATATGTTTTTATATTATACTACGGTGAGGCGCTCGGCAATCATCTCACCTGTATGTCTAGTGCGAGTTTTCTCCTTGCTCCGTTCCTACCCGAACGCGTTTACGTTTACCACGATTTGTATGAAAATTAATTCATATTCACAATTCACGGTGAGCAAACGTGAATCGAGTAAACTTCGATTTCATCTCGCACTCGGCACTCTGATGTCAAGTTATGTAAGGCCGAAGGTGGAAGCGCACTTCACCCGGAATCCTCAACGGACTTGTGTCTCATGTATAGTGGTGTGACTCAAGTGTCTTCTATAACAGGTCAATGGTGTGATAGGTTCATGTTTATATTCATTGATATCACAGTTCGCTGTGTAAAGTGATATTACCGAGTGAGTGAGAGGACCGAGAGTTGCATCAGTGTGGCCTCTTCTCGCAGATGAAGGGACTTTTCCAGTCATCGTCCATGTTGATGAGAGTCCCGTCCCTCCACATCCCCGCATACATCCGTTCTGCCTCACTGTCCGGCAAGCCAGCTCCCCACGGACTGTACGTCGCCGCCGCCTCGAGGGTCTCTCCTGGAGGAATATCAGATGAACTATGTTCGTGAGGTGTTTTTGAGATCATCAATAGCCCGTTTATGTCCACTGTTGGACAGAGCCTCCTTATGACCCGGAGAGTTTACCGTAATCACCACGCTTGGCAGGCCGCTTGTTGATCGCAGCAAAGGTAATAGGTAAAACACGTAAGAAAGCTGCTGCCCTTCTTCAGGTGAGAAACCTTGGTCGAGTTTTACGACATCCGTGGACTAAGATAACGGGGTCGATTCTTGTTTTCTAGCCACATCCAGCCCGGCAGTGTTATTAAGATAGGAAAGTCTTACGATGTTTCGCGTCCGTCCTCCATTTACATATATATATGTATATATATATATATATATATATATGTATATATATATATATATATATATATGTATATATATATATATATATATATATGTATATATATATATATATATATATATGTATATATATATATATATTATATATATGTATATATGTTGGAACCACCAAGCTCATTCACTGCCGTGCAGTAGTACGAGACGATCTCGCGAGTGCTGTGTGCACGATATCGATAGTTATATAAATGTTATTAAGATAAACCTACAGACCGTTTGTAACAGTCGTAGAGTAACCCGACTGCTTCCCTTGTAAGTAGGTAGTAGTACATAATGTTTGTTTGTCATTGAATACCAGTACAGAGTAACATCCTGCCATTGCAGTGGCGTGTCACGTGACATGACACAGATGTACCGACACACACTTACCGGTGACCGCTCTCCACACTCCGTCGCTGTCCCGTCGGTAGCCGACGAGTGCAGCGTGGTACAAGTTAGCCTTCGCGAACATCCCCCCGAGGAGACGCGCCTCCTCCCGTCCGTTAACGACAGCGAGCTGAGCCCCCTCCGACACACATGTCTCGTTCGCCTGTGTCCACACCAACTCCTTCTCGTGATACTTGTAGCAGCTGCCCGTCTCATTGTAGTACTCGTAGCCTGCAAGGACGTCTCAGTATCATTAGTGATAGGTTCATTGGGCGCGTTTTTTATATGAGCTTAGTACGGATTATTTGTATCAATGTTGTTTTTAATTGAGTCCTCAATGTAGCCTTCAGCCACTTTGTCGGACTTCCAGCCTCCGTGTCTTTTCAAATTCGCTCCACAATCAGCCAGAACAGTGGCTGATGACCTACGGAAATAGGGTTACCAGATAGAAAATTTTAAAGTCCGGAGAAAAAGCCAGATTTCCATTGAAAAATCCTGAGATTTTCAAAAATTTTGCGAATTCTAAAGTTTACAGCTTTATAGCCCGCGCTACGACGCGCGTACACTGCAGTTACCATGCACCCCTTTAAACAAATATTAAGCACATTTATATAAAACAAAAAGACACATTTTTTAATGTAGGTACTGCTCCATACACTGTGGACAACCATTTTTAAGACCATCGGTGTTTCAAGATTACTAGATATACTGCGTTTTGTCAATACATATTTGCTTTTTCAACCCAGAACGGTGTCTTCAGTCCGAGCTTTAGGTACTTTTAGCACAGTTTATTTTGAAGAGCGAAGCTTTTTATAGAACCTAAAAGTCATACGTTTGCTTAATGCTAATATCATCTCAAAATAAATATGATAAAACTGATCATTAGAAAAGATTTTATATATTTTATGTGTTGATTTTATTTGTGCAATTAACGTGACCAAAGTAGATTTTAATTTAAACAATAAAATTATTATAATTTGCTTTCTAAAAATAAGATCTGAAAAATCTGATCTATGTTGTTGAAAATTCTAAAAATCCTGGGATTTCCTGAGTTTTCCGAAATCCGGCCGCAATCCTGAGAAAAGCCTAAAAATCCTGAGATCTCAGGACAAATCCTGAGATATGGTAACCCTATACGGAAACAATGTCCAGTTCAGGATTTGTCAAGTTTAAATAAGTTGCTATTTCTTTAGGTATTTTAGCTATTTAATGTCTCCCGATGACCTGTTTCGTGCACTTCCCTTTCTGAAAATTAAGAAAATACTTTGATGTTGTGTTCGCTGGACGAAGATTATGATATTTTTGTACAATTATTATTATTAACTCTCCTCCCACCACCCTCGGACTACAAACATCCGGTCAATCTTTGTTTTTGTGTCGCGCTATGTTATTATTGTTTTGTCATCAAGAAATTGTATGTCTCTTGTTGTAATATTATAGAGTTAACGCTTTATATGATAGCAACCAAACAAAACTAAATATCAAGCTAAATTCATCCAAATCCATTCAGCCATTTTACCGTAACTGTGTCACAAATTAATAATAATTAGATTTACCTTTGTCGCTACATATATATCATCTGGGGTTTTAATTAAAAATTGCCCTATGTTTTTGGTAAAAACCTTCGATTTTAGCTTTTGAATCTGGTCGATTGTCGTTAGTTAGTTGGTGACGAAAAGTAGTTAATTTTCATAGTTTTTCAAGTTAATGCCGTTGTTAACATTTCAGCATGGAATAAATTGCCCATAATGTAGATTGGATTTTTAGTTATAGAAATCTAATTTAAATACGTCAAAAATACTGTTTCTGAGAAAATGTTCACTTTTTTCTCGTTTTTCCAACTCATGAAATTTTCATATACTTTCATGTATTTTTCTGAGGACTTCGCTGGAAGCAAGTTTTCATTGCCAATTTGGCTTCTGATCTTAAATATGATGTAGTACAATGAATCAACATTTCTGGAGCGTTGTAATGTTCCAAATTCAAAAAACGCTCCAGCAATGCATTCGATTTTCTTTGTCCGTAAATTCGATACTTTGCATGTTCTTTTTTTGACAATAATGACAATATTTCCATGCATGTTTGAGAAAATATATTTTTATAGTTTAGATTTCCTCTAATGGTGTTAACTGATTGATTGTTGATGAGCAGTTAAAGAAAAGCTAAACATTGAATGTCAAATACCTCTAATGTCCTTAATGATTGAGTGAGCAAAGAATTAAATCTCCGAGTTAACTTGGGCAACTCTCACTGTTTTTTGTATCAATTTATATTTTTACATATCACTTATTTATGAATATCACGCTTAGTATGTCTTGTAGGATGTAATGTGATATGTTAATGTTACATTAACTATTGTTATTTTATTTACTGAAACCATTACTGCATTGACATTTGTGTCGTTTTAGAGTTAAGCCGTTACAAACATTGTCACATACCTACAGTGCCGGATTTCCCAAACTATCTCGGAGATCTCGTTTGCTTCGCTCACTCGATCAAGTATCAATTGTTTGATTTATTTTAAATCTAAGAGAAAGAAAATCAATCATTATAAAAGCTGAACGTTCAGATTTTTAGCTTGATATTTTTTCAACGTTTATTGATCGAGTGAGCGACGCGAACGAGATCTCTGATTTAAGTTGGGAAATCCGGTTTGTGACGGCAAAACTGTCGAACGGTTTATCCGATTTTGGTGAAATTTAGACTGTAAAGAGATAACATAAATAGAAATTGATTGTAGTGGGGATTTTTTCATAAGTGGGGTAGTTTTTGAGATATTGGGGTGAATTTTAAAACCATTTTTCGTCCATATCTTTCGAAAGGTTGATCCAATCTATTTAAAATTTTGAATTTGCAGAGAATATAAATACTCACTAGCTTTTGCTCGCGGCTTTGCTCGCGTTTAGAAGTATTATTATTAATAAGGTATAGTTTTTGCGGCTTTACTTTTGTTTAGAGTGTGTAAAAAATTAGGGCCTACAAAACTTAAAACCGAAAGTACATTCTTCAACTTCTCCATTAACGTTCAGATTTTCTTTTGTTTTCAAACGAAAACAAAACAAATACAAGATCTCAAAATCCTTTCTCAGGGGATGCCTACGTCATAGTAGCTTTATGCATGCAAAGTCTCAGCCCGATCGGTTTAAAATTGACAAAGTTTCATACAAACTTTCATCCCCTATTTTATCCCCTTGAGGGTAGAATTATTCAAAATCCTTTCTTAGCGGATGCCAACGTCATAACATCTACCTGCATGCCAAATTTCAGCCCGATCCATCCAGTGGTTTGGGCTGTGCGTTGATAGATCACTATGTCAGTCAGTCAGAGTTTTATATATTTAATTAATTAATAATAAAGATTAATCGGTATAAGGATTTTTTTAACACTAGGATAGTTTTTGAGAAATAGGGGTGTTACTTGGGTATACTTTTGTCAAATGACACCCCACAAGCCAAAAATCTTCCAGTAATGACACTAAGAGATGCAACAGGGGTAGAAAGGGGTAAATAAGATCAAAGCCTTGAACATTTGTGAAAACGTGAAATACCATATGAAATGGGGGTTTAAACTGCAGATTTCAAAATTGGTTAATTGACCCTTTATAAGGGGTGGTTTTAAAGATCAGGTCTTGATCCGTTCAAGATAATAGGTATTCGGAATCTCAATAAAATGTGTCTGTTTATTTCTCGTTATTCACTCAATAGGGTTGCCAAACCTACCCTAGGTTTAGGTTCAGGTCGATAAAACTTGGTGGTCATAGTTAAAGTTTTGTTAACACACAGAAAAATGTTGTATTCTGAACACGTACTGTGACATACAGTCGGTGCATTGCTCTCATTCTGGCTTTGTATATAATAAGAGTTACAAACAAGAGAGAGCCTCGAACAACGTTATATACCTGAGACCATCACGAGATCTCAGTTCGGGGCAAACTACTAGTATAAATGCCATAACAAATGTATTTGATATTGGGTACATATAACAGATTGGCTGCAGGTACCACAGACTTACCGGAATCCAGTCCACAGTCGGTAGGTGGCAGACGTATAGTTGTGGTCATGTTCAGTATTGTATTAGTTAGCTGGTGGATCGTATTGTTCTGTATCTGTATGTACTGCGTCAGGTTCCCTATGGTCATCTGTAGCGGAGCCACGGCCGTCGCGAGCTGCTCCTCACAGTCGCAGTGCGTCGGCGTCAGCTCCGACACAGTCTTCTGTAGCGGAGCGATGGCGCCGTGGACCACGCTCCTCATGACGTCTTCGGTGGCGCAATGCGGCGCCAGCGCTACGCTCGTCAGGTTCTGTACAGTGTTGAGGAGACCTTGTATGGTTTGTGTCTGGAGACTGATTGTTTGTTGCAGGTGTTGTATGGTGACGTCGACAGAGCTCGGTACATTTTCGGGCGGTGTCGCGGTCGTCAGCCCCGCGCCGACCTCACCGCAGTGATCTCGGAGGCCGGGGGCGCGCTGCACAGGCGGCGCTGACGGCGACGCTGTAACAACGTACTGCTGGTCAGTATTACAGTCGCGTCTGTCAAACGACTCGGCAGAGGGAAGCCGCCGTCAAACTAAAACCGATTGCTGTCGTCGTTTGTGTTGAACATCGAGACAGAATTTAAATGAGTTCCTAAACCTAATTAATACTTAGGTAACCTTACATTGAATTCAAATCAAATTATACCTACAGTAAGTTGTTTAAAAAAAATGGAACCGACTTCACCACTAAAAACTTTAAAACATATCTGAGTGTAAGTTCATATAATTTAAAGTTGATGCCGAATTGCCAAGCAAATCAACAATTACAGGACATTAATTTTACACAACGCCACTAGCCCCAAACTAAGCATAGCGTGTTAATGGGAACTAGATTACGGATGGAATACATTTTTTTTTTGTAAATACATACTTATCATACAATACAACACCCAAACACAGAACAAACATCTATATTCATCACACAAATGTTTTTTTTTAATGTTTTTTTTAAATTTTGTTAGTGGTGAAGTCGGTTCCATTTCTTTTTCAAAAATAGCTTAATTTAAGCTTTTTTCGTTGTACACCCTATTTAAAAGTCATATATGGGTGCAATTATATGGGATTCTGGGAAATATCTACGCAATGATGGGAACGAAGATAAATACAGATGACATAAACAAATATTGAGAATTGGTTCCTACCTACTATGGTGCAGTGTTTACTTTCTGTGCTAATATTTGCCGGGATCGTTTTATGCCCATTTATCTTGCGAAAACGTTTTAAAACAGTGTGTGTGCGTTATATATCATAAACAGATGTGTTACAAACAATTATTTGTGTAAAGATCATAGGTAATGTGATGTTTTTATTAGATATTTATCATGAGGTAACCTGACATCGCAATCCGGCGACCGGATATTCCATCAAAAACAATAATATGACATTTCTATGCATTTAAGCATTAAATTGCGGTATTTACTGCAATAAAATATGAAAGGCTACCTTACTGTAACTTCAAAATATGAGTCACTTGAGCAAAAAAAAAAACTCCAACAAATCTCAACTCCCGACAACAACTAGTGAAACAAAAAACAAGTAGCAAGTAGTGAAGAAGACCAACCCCCTACAGAAGACGATCGATGTTAGGAAGAATGGCAGTCAGTGGAAAAGGAAAGAAACACCAAGATCAAAGAAAAAGACCATTCAAGAATAGGACATTATTAAACATGAAATTTATATTTCATGTGAGCAACCACTTCCAAAACCATTTGCTTTAGCACGCATTTTAAAGGAACAGCGCATCTCAGGAATAACATGTTTAAAGTACATAAACGCATACAAAGTTAAAATGGACTTGGAAAAAGAATCAGACATCGTGGATCTTATCTCAAATAAAGATCTTTTGGATAAAGGCTGGCGTATGCACAAAAAAACGGAAGTAGGTTTCTCGTATGGTGTTATTAAAGACGTAGACTTGGAGTTGAAGGAAGAGGACATAAAAAACTACATAGTATGCAACGACGCTGAATTAATTTCTGTTAAAAGCCCTAACCGCCTAGAGAGAGTAAAGAGTATGTGGGTTCCCAGTGAGTCGGTACGACTCTGTTTCAAAGGAAACTATCTACTTTATAGGATCCGAGTACATGATATTACAGTGTATGTCGAACCGTATGTATTTCCTGTATCGCAATGCACCCTCTGTTGGCGTTTGGGTCACACCATCAAAACATGTGTACAAAGGAAGGTGAAATGTTTTAAATGTGCTGGTGATCACGCTAATTGTGAGACGACTTCATTCAAATGCATCAACGGTTCGGGCAAACATATGTCATTAGCGAAAACATGTCCCGCATACTTAAAAGAAAGAAGTATTCGACGTACCTATTAAATATAAAATATACAGAACAAAATAAACCATACAGTAAAGCGCCATACCATAGTACCACCAGCCCCGTTTTCTTCAAGTCAAGCTGTACCTATCCCTTTTACCTTCACTGGTAGCTTTGTCGACCCGTGCCAAAATTCGCAATGCAATAAAACCCCTATAAAACCATTTCAACCCAAGAAACCCGAGAAGGCGGCGAATTTGGAAGGTATACTTCAATGGGACTCCCACCTTAATGAAGAAAATCAACATCAAGAATTGTCACATGGCAATATAGACGATATATCACTCATTCGCTGATCTCTGTACCAGAATAAAAGAAGTGGTTTTTACTCAAAAAATTGATGGTCAGTTTAAAGTGAGAGATAACTTTGATTTGTGCTTGGAGTGGATAGTAGTTGTAGCGGAGGGCCTAATCGTGGATTTGCCCATCTTGAAGTTTGTTTTTGGTTCCATTGTCAGTAACCGTTCCCAACCATACAAGTCTAGTAGGTAGATTTAAGTAGGTTATTTATTGTCAATGGACTCCGGAAATAAATTATCAAGATTAAATATAATACGGGGAACGTTTTGTTTTTTTTTTGTTGAAGAAGAATTGAGGAACTATTTTTATTTTTTATTAGAGCAGCAGTTTGGTTTTAAGTTGGTTTCTAAATAATACTTGCTTTCAATTAATACTGTTTTTAATTAAACCAAAAAAGGGTGCATTAATAGTTCTCCATTCCAAAATACGAGAAAATGACGTCAGGTCAAGGTTGGACTCCAACGTCAAAAAGTTATTCTTCAAATAGTGTTTCTTTTTTTTTCACACTGTACTCAGTGTGGTCAAAACAGGAAGTGGTGAAAACAGGAAATGGACCTTTTAGGAAGTAGTCTTTTCAGGAACTGGGCAAAACAGGCAATGGTCTGAACAAACAGTGGACAAAAAAAACTATGGTCCCTATCGTCAAAAAGGGCACATTCGAGGCGGCTTCGTGTAATTGCGATGTACAAACGTCTCAGATGGCATGGGTGGACCCCCCAGGGGTTATTTTTATTTTGATTGGATTTCTAGAATATCCTTTTCTAAGTATGCATAACCTACTTTTATTCGGGGATATGGCTAGTCCTAATTTAAAAAGTATTAAGTTAAGTTCGTTTAATTAATTCTGTAACTGCAATTGTCCTATAAAATTATTATTAAATTGATTGTACATTACGAAGTCATCAGCATATTGTGATATAAATAATATATTTTTATCCAGCCGATTACAAATGTCTTTAGTAATAATGTTAAAAGGCAAAGGTCCACTTTATAGTGGACATCCTTGGGCTAGGCCAAGTCCTGATATTCTAGATATAAAATTTTCAGCAACATTTACTTTAAGATATCTTTTTCTTAAGAAATTCCATAAGTATGTACATATCCTATAGCCTACATGAATTTCGTTTAACATATTTAATAGCATAGGAATATATATACGTTATTACATGCGTTTTCTATGTCTATGAAGCATGCAGCGGTTGTGTAATCCATTCCAGAAACCTATCTGTATCCTTGAAACTAAGCTACTCAGGTTATCCAAACACGATTTACTTTTCCTAAAGCCGATGGTATAAATCGAAAGAATGTTATTCTTTTCCAAATACCATTCTAAGCGCCTATTAATAATATTATGGAATATCTTACATAACCAGAGAAGAGATATCTTCAAGGTCTCCAAGAAGTACATAGTCCGGAGTGAGCGAGTGTAGTAACCTATCGGCTTGTTCCTCATTTATGTGTTGTCTCTGTGATTGATATCCCTTCACCCAGCTCAAACGCTGCCACATTTGAGAACAACTTGTTTTTTCGTTAACTGATGAGCAATAGTTTTGCCAATCGTCATTTTTAGCTTGACGAATAATTTTTTGTGCTTTTCTAATTTTATCATTGAGTAATTCTAGATTACTTGGCGTAGGGTTTCGTCTAAAACAAGATAACGCCAATCTAAGTTGTGCTATGAACTTAAATAGTTCTGGAGTCCAATACGACTTTGGTTTAATGCTAGAAGTCGGATTGAGACTGTTTTTTTAGTAAGCTTTCCCAGTCTCTCTGACTAGTTTGGCAAAGGAGGACAATAAACAGCAACAATATGATCAATAAATTTACAATTGAAAACCTTAACAAGCAGTACCTCAATGTTAGAGTTATGTAACCAAGGATAACGAACCGGTTTGAGCTCTTATTGACTTATGTGTGAGTATCGCCAAGCCACCGTAGTTATCACTGCGGTCTTTGACTTATGTGTGAGTATCGCCAAGCCACCGTAGTTATCACTGCGGTCTTTGACTTATGTGTGAGTATCGCCAAGCCACCGTAGTTATCACTGCGGTCTTTGACTTATGTGTGAGTATCGCCAAGCCACCGTAGTTATCACTGCGGTCTTTGACTTATGTGTGAGTATCGCCAAGCCACCGTAGTTATCACTGCGGTCTTTGCGGTAAACATTATAATTACTTACGTTCAAGAGTTATCGCTTATCAACCATGTTTCGCTTACCACTGCAATATGACCTTTTTCTTGTAGAAGCAATTGTTCAAAGGAAATTAATTTTGGTCTTATACTACGGGCATTCCATCGTATTATATTTAATCTTGATAATTTATTTCCGGAGTCCATTGACAATAAATAACCTACTTAAATCTACCTACTAGACTTGTATGGTTTTGACCACACTGAGTACAGTGTGAAAAAAAAAGAAACACTATTTGAAGAATAACTTTTTGACGTTGGAGTCCAACCTTGACCTGACGTCATTTTCTCGTATTTTGGAATGGAGAACTATTAATGCGCCCTTTTTTGGTTTAATTAAAAACAGTATTAATTGAAAGCAAGTATTATTTAGAAACCAACTTAAAACCAAACTGCTGCTCTAATAAAAAATAAAAATAGTTCCTCAATTCTTCTTCAACAAAAAAAAACAAAACGTTCCCTATAGCTGCTCCAGCTAAAAATTATTCTTCAACTTCTTTAATACTTTTTTGTGTGTGGGGGGAAACAGCAGTTTCCACATTTTGATCTTTTTGAGGTAATTAATGTTTGTGAGTTCATTGTTTATCAATTTTGTCAACCATTTCTTCAAATTTCTGTCAAACTTGATGTCTGAAAGCTTTCGGTTCTTCTTTAAAGGAATAAATAAGCTCCTCTTTATTATGAAGTCGTAATGAATAGCTTCTTTTTTCAATTTAAATACGAACGCGAAGAACGTGGGTTTTTTTGGAATCCTTGCGTTTAATCTCCGGTGCCACCCTTCAAGAGAATTAGTGGTACGGTGTCGTCGATAAGCGCAACTCAATATTTTTGGGTCTAATTTTAAAATCCATTGATTTTCGAAATAATTTTTAAATGCAATAATTTCTTTTGTTTTTGGTGCTAATTCCAATATTGAAAACCACGTATCTGTGATGTAATTAAAAGGCAAAAGAGGTAATAAAGATGCCAACGTCGTCAGATTTCGTCCTTCAGCAGTGGATTTCACATTTAATTCTTTTGCTTTTTTCCAGACATTTTTGTTGTTATGGTAAAAACAAGTGGATAACTGACAGTCAGGATACACGGACAGGACTGCATTCATTGCCGCGACTTCATAATCGGACTTAAATCGTTTTATGACAAGTCCCAATTTTTCCTTAATAAGTGTAAAAAATCGTGTGTAAGTCTCCTGACTTTTGTTTGGTAGTAACCCGTAAATAACAGGGACGACGTTAGTAGTTTTGCTGTTTGAACATAAATCAATGTGCAATGTATATAGTTGGTAAAAAACCAATGGCACACAAGCGAATGTTCCATCGCCAAAATACTTTTTTTGTGGATTATTCTTGATTAAGCTTCTTGAAGTTTTAGAGCAAAAAACAATAATTTTCTCGCGGTCACCATCGTCGCAAATTAGAAAGTCACCCGCTAAGCCTGGTGGTACATGAACGTCTTCAATTTTCTTGAAATCTAAATTACTGGAATTCAAATACTTTTTTCGGCTTTCATAAAGTCCGTATTTAACAGACGTAAAAGCAGGAATGTCTTCGATGTCATCAGATGAACATTGATCTTTTAACTCCTCAAAATTTTTTTCATAGATCTTTTGAATCGGTTCAAAGTTTTCACAAACTTCAACTTTACATTTGTTAAGCGCCAATAATACTTTATTTTTTATACTGCGCGGCGAGCATAAGTGCTTTGTCATTCTTATGTACGAGGTTTTTTTCTTATTTAATGTTAAAGTTGAACTGCAAACATTTCTTTCTACGCACCTCCATCGAGTAGTCCCGTTTTTATTTTTCGCACTCAAATTGTACCTGTGGTTTTTATACAATAATAAAGATAAAGATAAAGATAAAGATTTATTTTGCAGGCACACACATATGGGAAAGTAAGATAGGTATAGATTAAATAACAGATTGTAGGTACACAGAAAAGAAGATGAAGATATAAAACATAGAAAGCACAAACATTATAGTACACAGATGAATTTAAAACAACTGTAGCCTACAGAAAGCATAGTGGAACTTTCCCTAAATGCGCGACCAGACAGGTCCAGCCTCAGCTTTATGCCGCTAACGTACCTGGAACGATAGTGACGCTGTTTTTCAGTCTGACCCCTTACTGAGTGACGACACGCAACAAGGACACATTCATACACAAAAAATACATAAACATTGTGATGAAGAATAACATATTATAATTAATCATATTATGTAGGTATATATTATGGACAGATGCATATTAAATATACGTAAGTGATAAGATATAAATAGATACGATATATGTTTAAGCGATAAAGATATTTTTTTTGAGTAGCTACAAAAGTATAATTAGCAGAAGAGCAGAAGGTCGGTAGGGTAAACAAAGCGAGTTAAGAAAAATTACGGCGAAGTACGATTATGTAGAAAAAGTAGTAAAATAAACATTAAATAACAGAAATGTTGACTTCCTAGGAAGTTTTTTGAATTGATAGTAGCATGTTTTTTAATTTAATTTTAAAAGTGCTCAATGATTTAAGGGCGTGAAGAGGAGGAGGTATATTATTCCAGCAGCGGGTAGCTGCATAGCGAAACGAGCCTCGGAAAGCAACAGTTCGGTGCTTCTGTGTATGCAGAACAAGTGAGCACGACCTCTTTGGATAGCAAGGATTGCTTCCATCGCGTGCCCATTCTAGTTTGCTAAATAGATAAGGGGGAAACTTATATCTGATGACATCAAACAATAGACATGCCAAGTGCAAATCCCGACGTGCCTTCATTTTTAACATGTCTGATGAGTTGAGGTATGGAGTTACATGTGTTCGAGGCGGAATGTTAAAACAGAAGCGTGCGCACGCGTTCTGAACTCTTTGCACCAGCTTCTTAGTTCGAGCAAAAAGACACGGCCCGAATACTACATCACAATAATTTAATTTGGACAAAATCAATGACTCACACAGGGTAATTCGGACCGCCTCACTTAAATATGGACGAATCTTGTACAGAGTTTTTAACCTATAAAAGCAATTACGAACGCTTTCTGCTACCTGATTTTCAAACCTAAGTTGAGCGTCAATAATAAGCCCCAGACTCTTTGCCTCAGGAACACGTTGTACCTGCTCGCCCCCTACCTTGATTTTTACATCTTCGTGACAAAACTTTAAGAGATTGAATCTGGATCCAGTCAGGATATATTGTGATTTTTTAGGATTCAACACCAGAGAATTTAAATTAGACCATTGAAAGATATTGTCTAAGTCTTGATTAATTTGATTTGTAGCGATAAGGTAATCTGATGGCAAAAACGAATGATAAAGCTGAAGGTCATCAGCATAAAGGTGAAATTTACAGTGCACAATGTCTCTTACGATATCTGCACTGTAAAGGATAAAAAGAATAGGCCCAATTATGGATCCTTGAGGAACTCCCCGGGGTACAGGCTGAAGTGTAGATCTTACTGTTTTACCATCAGTCATTCTTAATTCTACGCTCTGTCTCCTACCACTGAGAAAACTTTCAAACCACTTTATGGCTATAGGATCAAAACCATAAAATGCAAGCTTTGATAGGAGAAGTGATATGTTAATCGAGTCAAATGCTCGTGTAAAATCCAGGAGAACCAGTAAGCTGCACATGCCGTGATCCTGAGCCAACAACAGGTTATCGACTACATCAAGTAGAGCAGTTGCAGTACTGTGGCCTTTACGAAATCCGGACTGAAATTTAGGCAAAATATTATGATTTTCTAAATATTTAACAAGCTGCAGGCTAACAACTTTCTCCAGGACCTTAGACAGGCACGGCAACAAACTGATTGGTCTGAGGTCACTGACAGAACTGGGATTGCCTTTTTTCGGGATGGGCTTGATGATTGCAACCTTCCAGCAATTTGGAAAAGTACCAGTAGTAATAGAACTATTGATAATTGCGGTAATAGCTTGCAATGATTGAGGTAGAGTTAACATGAGCATATCGAGACTTATGCCGTCTATACCCTGGGCATTTGACTTGAGGCCAAGTATTATTTTAGAGACTACATACTCACTCACTGGACATAAGGTGAAAATATCAGAGCCGTATCTGTGATGTTCAAAGAAAGATAACTGAGAAATGCTCGGCGAACCATCACCCGGCACATTAAGAAAATGAGTGTTAATAATATCAGGATCAACAAAATGAGGTGGAAGCTCAGTAGCTTTCTTTTTATCAGGTAAAATGTTAGATTTCAAGTTTTTCCAGAGCTTCTTAGAGTCTTTGATGTTACAATTAATCTGTTGTGCAAAATATGCAGATTTTTCACTTTGAATTGCTGACAGAACAATATGTTTCATGTTTTTATAACAGCTTTTCAGATTGTCACAATTCAGAGCTTTGGACCTGTCATGATAATCATTCCTAATTTTTATCATATATTTCACCGTGTCAGTTATCCATGGATGAGGAGGCTTTCCAAACCTGCTTGTTTTTAGCGGCGCGTGTAGGTCGAACACTGCTTGAATGGTGTCAGTAAAATCAGATGCCAAAATATTTGCATTTAGGGGAAGTAGGAAGTGGTCCCAATTCACTGAATCCAGATCAACCACAAACAGATCCATCAAAATATTTTTCAAAGGCCTATATGTAACAAACCGAGGACTGAGTTTTTCTTTTTTAATGTGAAATTCTGCCAAAAGCATGGCATGGGCCCCCAGGTCTGGGTTGATAATGTTTGTTGTCCTCTTTTATTGTTACTAAATATAAATTTTGGATCCATGATAAATACAAAATATGCAAGCAATCGTTGATGCAATGGATGACATTATAATATCACAAATTGACAACACGACAATTTGTTCCAATCAAAGATTATATCTATAAGTGGCCAGTACTTCAAAAAAGATTGCATGCCTAACGTCAAAAAGGTTATAAAAGCATTTTAATTTACCATAAGAAAATATATGTACAGCGGGGGTATTCAAAAACTGACGGATACATAGTTTCTTTTTCACACTGTACTCAGTGTGGTCAAAACAGGAAGTGGTGAAAACAGGAAATGTACCTTTTAGGAAGTAGTCTTTTCAGGAACTGGGCAAAACAGGCAATGGTCTGAACAAACAGTGGACAAAAAAAACTATGGTCCCTATCGTCAAAAAGGGAATGTGCTAGCTTTCTTTACGATATCTGTTGCCGGACACAGGTCTCTAAACTAGATACATTACAAAATCAATTTATACTGTAACGACCTTCCTACCTAACCTATTATTATATTTAACCTATTATATAAATAGCTAATTCTAGTCAAACGATAAACCTGAAAATCCTGAATACTGAACCCAAATTGTAACAACACAGGAAATCCAATAATCCTGGTCATCACGGCCTCAAATTGCAACGGCCTCCCTACCCTTACCTATCTTATCTACCTACCTAATGATGTATGCAACCTTTGCTTTGTATACATTTTAATTACCAAGAATATTTTTGTTTCCAATAATTTAATTTACCAAGAATTTGTATATTTTATATTTTACCTACAGACTCCGAACATTGACGGCTTAAATTGACGTAGTAGTCCTACCTAGCTATTTGTTGGTTAGTTCGTCATGATCTACATTGGCACGTGAAACATCTAGCGATATAAGGACTCTACGTTGTGTATGTAGTAAACCTGATTCTTTGAAGGTATTACAAGATTTCTGGTGAACCTAACATCTACCTAAGCATTGAATAACCGTAATGATTTTACCTATTTACTGTAAAAGTTACAATAGTATTTGATAAAATAAAATCTGAAATGTTAATAATAATAATAATATACCTATTGCTAATGCGCAGCTATGGTTAGGGACCCCATCTAGTCGTCCCTAACAGTGAATATCTGCCATCCCTTAGGACTTGACCAATTCTCCTCTGCGGTTTTTGGCTAGAATATGACATCTTTATTCTCATTCATTTAAGAAGAGAACTCTCCCCCATTACTGAATCTAGATTTCGTAATTGTAAACAATAGTTCTGTACCCATACATAAGACGAAGAGAGAATAAAACCCTTCGATTGTTTTATGTTGTATATCTATATTCATGACATAAGGGTTTATGGCCTATGTATATCAAACAAACAAACGTTCGTCCTTACATAGGTCATCTAGGTGGGTTCACTGCGGGACTCAATTCTACTAAATGAATAGTACAAAAGAGACCCTATTATTTTTATTTTTCCGGAGGTTTCCGTTCCGTAACGGTTTTATAGAGTAATCTCTACTACCTACCTACCTTGATAATACCTAACCCTAGACAAACCCAAACTACTGTCTTTTATAATTTAGAAATGGAAGAACCTACAATGCTTATTTTATTATTTTGACCTAACATTAGCCTATTACAAGGACTTCCCTGCCGTTTTGTTCATAAAAAAAAACGTATTTTTATTAAATTAATATTGAACCGATAATTTACATTATTTTAATGGATTACCTATCTAACATGTTACCGCGTGAGATTGAGCACATTTTAGCAAGACTCAATAACCTAATGTTCAATCAGAAGGAAAGTTGATTAATTGAATCCTGTCTGAATGAACGGTAAACTTATATATTCCCATGTCCTAGATAGAACTCCTTAGATTTATGTTTATTTTATTATTTTGACCTAACGTTAGCCTATTACTAGGATTTCCCTACCATTTTGTTCATAAAAGAAACGTATTTTTATTAAATTAATATTGAACCGATAATTTACATTATTTTAGTGGATTACCTACCTAACATGTTACCGCGTGAGATTGAGTACATTTTAGCAAGACTCAATAACCTAATGTTCAATCAGAAGGAAAGTTGATTCATTGAATCCTGTCTGAATGAACGGAAAACTTATATATTCCCATGTCCTAGATATAACTCCTAGATATATGCTACCTAATGATCTAGTACGCTATTTTCTATTATTCCTAAGAATCATACCTCCCTAACACTAACATGGTGATATTTTAGTTTCATCGTGGATTCAGGGTGCCTGTTGCCACGTGATCTAAAATATCGGAAGGACAGCAATCCCACAAACACACTCATGCTGGCCGACAGGCTCATCAGACCATTTAAGACGCGACACGTCACCGAGAGGATTGAGGCTCATGCTGCCCTTGATGAGTACCTTCCCTACGCCCTAGTCAAATTACAAAGCCGCAAGATAAAAACTAGGAAGCAAGCTTCCACATTTAAGTCTTATCGTGTAAGGGGTCTAACACAGGACAGCAAAGTGCAATGCCATCCTTCTAAGCTTCAGAGGGGAACGAGATGGTTAATCTCGATTTGGCCTATCCTAATTCAGATTGTCCCAGCTCAACCGGACGAAACGACCAGGAACCGGGACCTAGCAGACATATAAAAAGGGAATAAATACATATAATTAATTACCCTTGCCAAACAGATCAGATCACCATATCTACAAATTAAACGGACCTTATACGTATAACACCGCTAGGTTTCAAGACCATATCGAAGGTAATATTTAGAATCCACTTTGCTTAGGTATAAGTAATAACTTATTATCTTAGCACTCTAGATATCAACTTCAATTTACACGCGAAAATATAATTTGAATTCTTATCTAAGTTTACTTGATCATCTCACAACAAGCACCAAAACATTATATCGCTATTTTAGTATAATCACTCATTACTCAGTAAGCTATTGTCTCTCCAAAACATGCTATCCAAGCCTGTGTTTTTAGCAGTTTAGTCGAGACCGCAGTCTCAATCTATAACTGATGGCTTTTGTAACACGTTTACGAAAATACACAATAAATCTGAAATCCTAGATCTTTAAGCGCACTTTTCTGGAGTAAGCCTTCAGTAGCCCAGTTCTTAGCAGATAGTCGACCACATTAAAGGGTTCCTGTTCCAAACCGGGACTATGAAGGCAAATTCCCGAAACTACACGGCAAATTTATAGCGATGCAATGAATTAGAACTGTCAAAAATAGCTACGTGATCCCACTGATGACTTCGTACCGACTGACTCCGCTCTCGAGCCCGTCTGATGTCTTTTGTTTAGTTTGAATTCATTTTTCAAATAAATTGTTTTAATCGACTTGCCAGCTACATTCAACTGGTTTCAAGTACTTCCTCATTACAAGTTCTTTTGGCCTGCTTGTTCAACTTTGGTTGCGTTTCTATCTATTTGCTGATTTAACTATTGTAATATTTGATGATATTTCCATTATATTAATATTTGTGACTTATACGAACCATGTTTCGTTACAATACGAATAATTGGAGGTTTCATAAAAAGCACTCCCATACACGCGATGTAATCGGAGCTACATATCCCACCGTTATCAGTTCGCAGATATTATTTAGGCGGAAAGTACTGGCTTAAAAATAAATCATCTACAGAAAATTTTATTATAAAAATACTGGAAAAATTATGTAGCGTAATAAATAAACTATATTGGAGACAAAAATAAGCACCTTTCCTAACTATCATACACAATAAGTTAAAATCAGAATCATTTTACAGTAGTAGTAAATACATGGGTTAGCAACATGAACCTACGTGAAACTCTCGAACCGCATCTGGCCTTTATGGATCAACCTAAGCGTCATTACAACTCTTTAGATTTAAAAATTAAATGCACCAACTATCTCATTGATAAATATCGTAACTTCTATAAGTTGTTTGGATCCAAATCTGAAGATGGAATAGGTGCGGCATTCCTAGATGCTGAGACAGGCGTTTCCGTAAAGTTATATGTACCTACTAATGCGATATCTATTATGCATACTGAATTCATAGCACTGCTGGAGACCTTATTTTATATCGAGTCAGTGCCTGCCGGACGATTTGTTATTTTCACTGTTTTAAAAAGTGCAATTCAGCACCTAGCTCGCTGCTCAAGTTGGTCTAACTTCCGTGGCATTCCATTACATACAGTATTTTGAAAAGTATTTACATAAAATCACAACAAAAATGTCTAAAAATTCAGTGGATACCATCCCACATAGGTTTGGCGGGAAATGAGAAAGTGGATCGTCTCGCAAAAGAGGCAGCACAGGACGGTCTGTTGTATAATTGTTTACCGTATTGGTCCGACCTTATCTCAACTCTAAAAGGACATGGTCACAAACAGTTGTCCGAGTATTTTGACGAAAGGTCCCTTAGTAAAGGAATCTGGTATAAGACAGTCCAACCTACACTGCTTTGCAACCCATGGTTCGATCAATGTGAGATGAGTAGAAAGGAGTTATCTAATGCTTTTAGACTTCGTTCTGGACACATACCGTTAAACAAATTTGGCTATTTAATGAAAAATACCACCTCGCCCAATAGTGACACTTGTGGCACAAACGAAGATGTTTTTCAAGTCCTCCTGGAATAAGCCAGGAACGAAACTCTTCGACTCCAACTTTTCAACCGGAACCCTAGTTTCTGGCAGATAGGAGGCTGTAACAGCTTTCTAGCTTATCCTCTATCAGAGGAAGCTGGAAAGCTGTATAAACTGTACAATTTAAAATTAAGAATCGTAATTAGGTTACTTCTAAGAATCTTAGAATTTACTTGTTATTGTTATTTTGTATGATTTGTTTTTGTGTGTACCTACAGGGTGACATGTTCAGTTTTGAACAAACCCTCCAATAAAGAATTTAGTAAGCACATAAAAAAAACATTTTTTTTTCCTAAATAACTAAAAAAAAATGTCTGACGGTACTTTACCAATTTGTTTTATATACATAGGGTTAATCAATAACAGTAACGTTTTTTAATAAGATAGTCTATTTACTATGGATTCCATCGACATACGTTTTGTAGGTAGGCTACATACAACAATATGAAGAAATAGACCAGCACCCTTGACCTCTCCCTGACCACCGACTGGACTCCCTGCCATAAGTACCACATTACAATAATGAGGTTTGCCAAAATCTGCCATAGAGAAGGAGTTATATATTATTTTGTTTTAGCTGTAATGGAAATGATAAATAAATAAATAAATATTACAGGACATTAATTTTACACAGCGCCCCAAACTAAGCATAGCTTGTTATAATTATGGGAACTAGATTAAGGATAGAATACATAAATACTTATTGTAAATACATACGTACGATAATCTCCGAGTTATGTTGGAAAATCTGGCACTTATAGATGTATGTATGTGGCAATGTTTGTCAAGGCTTAGCTATTGAACGAGCTATGCGATTTTGATAAAATATAAAATGTTAAGAGATTAACAAATGTGGCTGTCGCGGGGGTTTTGTGACAACTGAGTTAGTTTTTGTGATATCGGTGTCACCGTCAGTTAAAGACAGCAATCAGTTGTCACGCTGACAGCAGTTGGACGGAATCACTACCATTAGTCCTACTAGGCATCAGGAGTGCGATGTTGCATTGTGTTGTGTTGAGTGGACTCTGGTAACACCGGTCTCCGAGGTGCGGTATGGGAGTGGTGGAGTCGTGTTATGGGGGACTCCTGAGAACACCGATCCCATAAGAGTTCGGGCAACAGGAGTGGCCACGTATGAGGTGGGATGATATAAAATAACCTCGACCGGCCTGTTCCTAGTTGATCATCCACTTATCCCTTTCACCAATACAATTTATAAAATCTTACCATGAACCGTCGAGCTGCACACTACGAACGCAAATAAAACTGCTAACTTGAACATTATAGAGAATGAGACGTACTGCGTCTATGAATATAGAAGTGTAACGATGTTACTCTCTATACTCGGCTCCTACATATACCTCTCAAAGCAAAAACATTTTATTTGGTACAACGATAACCTACCTGAACTTTGAAACATGTGCTTGGAGATAAACCGAACCACCGAGATCTGTCGCGGTAGGTAACAACGCAATATCACCTTGTCTTTATAAACTTGTTCCGATAAACGGTTCATAGGTTGTTCATTAATTAGGTGTAAGCTTTTTAGATTAAAACACCCGCATAAATTGTCCAAAAGAGATCGCTTGTAGCAATGAGGGCGCTCGTTATACTGTACGACTCTATTTAATGTTTTATAAATTATTGTTTTATGACTTTTTCAGCTTTACTATCTTAGGTTGATTTATAATGTATTTTATCAAATCAAAATCAAAATATTTTATTTATTTTCTCATACAAAAAGGTCAGTAACATAGTAGGTTTAGCTAAAATTATAGATTAGAATAACCTGTTTTGTGTGAGACTGGTGCCTATGGTAGGTTTGAAACAAACCTGTAATACAGGTCACCAGTGCCCGCACTCCGCTGATTGAGCTTGACGACATAATTTCAACTTATTAGAACAATATGATTTGGGCTCGTGACCATATAACTACAACTAGTTGAAAATGTATACAGTGGTGGATGTGGATGGATAGGTGTATGTGTGGGTGAGGTACGAGTGTATTGGTATGTGGAGAGTAGTTTGTGTAGTTTAGTGGATGGAAATGTAAATGTAGGTGAGTGTAAATTCATGAATTATGTTAGTAGTGAGTGTGTGAATGGGGAAAAGGATCTCGTTTGAGGGTAGTTGGGGAGAGTGCAATATAATAGGCTTCACTTAGTGACTTCATTCAAGCCACACTAGAGGACAGTTGTTGTAGTGGTCTAAGGAGTGTAAACAAGTGTTAGTTATTACTCAGGAGGAAGGTAACATTACAGCTTCTGTTTCTATATATTTATATTTACTTGTTATAAATGACACGACAGGTTACAGCTCATATCTTGTAGATGTTTAATTGTGCCGAACAGGAATGGATCTCACTGTTTTCCGCACCAGTACAATCGTGGAGTTTTACTATCTGGGTGAAAAATATATGTTAAGAGTTCTTCATCTTAGGCCATCTCTAAACTTGTTTCTCAAGTGAGCTGGTAGACAAATCATCATCATCATCATTTCAGCCCACATACGTCCACTGCTGAACATAGGCCTCCCCCAATCGACTTCACAGATAGCGATCTGAGCCACCTCCATCCATCGACTCCCCGCAAAAGCCACAATTTCATCGTTCCATCGAGTGGGGGGTCTTCCCACACTCAGTTTCGCGTTTAATCGTGGTTGCCATGCGAGAACCTTTGCTCCCAAGCGGTTATCGGTTCTGGGAGCTATGTGGCCTGTCCACTGCCACTTCAGCTCGCTAATTCTGTGAGCTATGTCAGCAACTTTGGTTCTCCTACGAATATCCACATTCCGGATTCTATCACGTAGTGAAATTCCAATTATAGCCCTCTCCATAGCTCGCTGTGCGACTTTGAACTTATTCATAAGGCCTATAGTTAGCGACCACGTCTCGGATCCGTATGTCATCGTGTTACCAGCACACACCGATTAAAGACTTTCGTCTTGAGGGTCTGCGGTATCTTTGACGAGAAGATATTTCGAAGCTTTCCGAACGCTGCCCATCCGAGTTGGATTCGTCGGCTGACCTCTTTATCTATGTTGGATTTACCAAGTTGGAGCATCTGGCCTAAGTAGACGTAGTGATACACGTCATCGTGGACGGTGTGAGGGTCCAAGTTAGGTCCCAGATGCAGTATCTGGGCCTCACGCTGGATGGGAAGCATTTCAGTGGGCAGGCGCCCCGCCTCCTCAGGGCGGCAAACGCCTTTAGTCGGCTTCTGCTGAAACTGGGGGGGCTGCGGGCAAAATGCCGGTGACTACGCGGGGTGCTGTTAAGGAGCATGGCGCTCTACGGTGTCTCCATCTGGGCGGACTCCCTCCACAGGGGGAAAACACGGCCCTCCTGCGCAGGCCCCAACGGGCCATTGCACAGCGTATTGGAAGGGCCTATCGTACCGCGGGGCACGCTGCGGCGTGCTCCCTCGCGGGGACTCCCCCCAGGGATTTGTAGGCTGGGGTTCTGTTCACCGTCTACCACTGGCCGGCAGACAGAAGGGCGCTCGAGCAGCGCCCCGCTCTACTTGAGGAGCACAGTGCCGCCAGGCGCGAGGCGCGCGAGACCATGATCCTCCACTGGAAGGAGGATATGGCTCGCGCGCCGTACTCTGGACGCCATTGGACCGGTGGCGAACCTGTGGGCAGAACGGCCGCATGGGTTCCTCACGTACCGTCTGGCGCAGGTATTATCCGGGCACGGTTGCTTCGGATCATACCTGTGCCGAAAAGGGCGTGAGGAGTCCGCGTCGTGCCACCATTGTGGCGCGACCGAGGACACGGCGCAGCACTCTCCTTTAGTCTGTAAAGGCTGGGAGGAGCAAGCACCGTGCCCTCACTGCAATCGTGGGCCAGGATCTTTCGCTCCCGAGCGTGGTTGCAGCAGAAATTTCCGAATATTATAATAAAATATCTAATATTTATTACACATACACAATTTCAACTTAATCGAATGAAACTAAAGATTTAAAATTTCAAGACTTTTCCCCTATTATACCCTTAAAGAGGGATGATAAAAAATATATGTATTATAATCCTCAATAGTTTACATAATTTACTTGATCAAATTTTTTTGTTTCTCATACTCATATTTAAGATGAAATTTAATACAAAAAGTTTTTCTCCATTTCACCCTTTTAAAGGTAAAATCTCCCGAGTTTTTTTTCATAATTACCATTTCAAAGTTAAAACAAATACACATACAAAATTTCAACTCAATCGGATTATAAATAAAGATGCATGCAAACAAACTGTTTCACCCCATTTCACCCCCTTAGGGAAGGAATTTCCTAGAATCCGTTCTTAGTGAGCACTAAGATGTCACAATGAACACCCTGACAAAATTTCAAGTCCGTAGGTGTTACAGTTTCAGCGCTAGCGTCATTATAGCTAGCTACCTCCCTCCCTACCTACCTACCTATCACGTCCGTGGTAAATCGATTTTGTATAATAGAATAGATACCCGTGTTTCGCTAAGGCAAAATAAGAAAAACGGAATGGCTGTGACTTGTCTATAATACCCGGGTAAAGAACGACAGGGTTCCTAGTTTTTACACGGCCCGTCCCGTTGATTCTGAAATCTTATGTCCAGATCCTATTAATTATACTATTAGGTACTTATAAAAAATAGTATGTAGAATAAAGAGAACCTGGTGCTTATTTCGTTGGTAGTAGGCAGAAGTATCATTGAATTTCGCATAACACAAAAGAAAATAATCTTTGAAATTATTTCTAGTGTTTTTAGCAGTAGGTCCGATTCGCAGGTGGCGGTGGCATTCCTTTAAGAGGCTAGAATCCTGATTGCTTTGGAAGGCCGTCGTCGGTACTGGGCACCTACTGCCACTGATAATGGTCGACAAAGAGCCATGTCAGACGCCTATGGCGGCGACTCGTAAGGTCTGACACCAGGGTTGTTACACAGCTCACATGAAAAATTTCAAACACGCTTAAAACGGATTGGTCTTGATGTTAAATACCTACTTATAGGTACCTACTCAGGTGGATGTCACTTGATAAGAGGTAAAAATTAATAACATCATCATCTTGATTTCAGCCTACGTACCAACATCATTTATTACCTACATAAACAATTACTTTGAGTTTTTTGTAATAGATCATTATGTGGCAGTTTTAATTTATTTTTATCGAAATATCTCAATCTCATCATAGTGGAGAGTGTGTGGCATATTTTATCCGTTTTAAAACCCGTCATGCACCATAGGACTTTTTGTTGTTTTAATTTGCTTATGTGCGCATTTATATGTGTAAATGTTATACTTGCCGCATCGTTACTGCTATGGGTGTCTAAAACCAACTTTACTCAGAATGCTGTAACTCTTACGGGCATAGCCTATCCTGAAATCCACCGTGCAATTACCTGCTGCATTAAAAAGAGGAAGTAGGAAACAGACAGTCGTCATCCTTTCTACGGGTATTGGCCATCAGCTAGCCACCAGCCCTGGACATGATCTGCAGTGGCTGGTTCGGAAATCACAGAACCGACTACGAACTCAAGTTGGCCGCTGCAGTAAAAATCTAGCCAGTTGGGGCATAATATACTCCTCGAGCGCACATTGCTAGTGTGGAGCTCCCGTACATAAAAGTATGGCCCACTTTCTCTTCTGCCCGCCATGCCCCGTGGAGCAGTGGAGGTTGCTTAGTACGTAGTTGAGGAAGGTTTTCATGTTTTAAAACGTTTGAATCGAGAAGGAGAAAATTTACATGAAAATTTACTAATGATATTGAAGGATATATCGTGAAGATATCGGTATAAAGCTTGTCTCTAGAACTAAATACCTAAATTCAATTTATTATTTTTATATAATTAAATCCAATACATTTCGAGTTATTTTAAATAGAAAAATCAATTAAAAAATACATCAAATTAAACAAAAATATAATATTACAAGTTAAATAAAAAAAAACTACCCCTTTTTCTCTTCTACGGCGACAAATTTCCGACAAATGTAATAATTACTTTCAAATATCTAATATTTATCATACATACACAATTTCAACTTAATCAAATGAAACTAAAGATTTGAAATTTCAAGACTTTTGCACCTTCTTTCACCGTTTTGCACCCTTTAAGAGGGATGTTAAAAAATATATGTATTATAATCTCATTAGTTTACATATTTACTTAATTAAATTATAGAGATTTTAGATGCATAGAGTTTTTTCCCATTTCACTCTTTAAATTATAATAATAACACATACAAAATTTCAAATGGATTGGATCAAATGAAAAGATATCTGCGCAAAAAAAGATTTGCCGCATGTCAATCTATTAGACGAAGAATCTCAAAGGGTTTTTTTCATAAGTAGTATTTGAAAGTTACTACATATTTTTACATGCACAATTTTAACTCAATCGAATGAAACTAAAGATTTTGAACTATTTAGTTTTGATTTTAGATTTTAAAAGAAAAACTCATGACTTTTTCCCCATTTCACCCTTTAATCAGAATAATAAAAAATACAACTAAAATACACTCAATAGTCTTTGAAACACAAATATGTAGTAAGTACATAAAACATTTTAACTAAATAGAATTATAAAGAATCTAATAAGATGGATGTTTTGCCCCATTTCACCCTTTAATAGTAAGATTTTCTGACACACCTTTCATAAATAAGCTTCTAGTTATAATAAACAAAAATTAACAAAATTTCAACTCGATCAGATGAAAAATATTTATTAATATGAAAAGTTTTTTTTTATACAACTAGGAGACGGAACAAGCAAGTAGCCCACCTGATGTTAAGTGCATCTCTTGCCTATAACAATGTCTTACTGCATAGGTAATACATTGTTATAGGCAAGAGATGGCTATGTCCACAAAGAACATGGCAATGCATTGCGCCCGTCAACTTGAGGCATAAGTTAGGTTAGTATTTCACTGACAAATAAGCCAACCAACCAAAGGTTGGGCAGTGCACCATGTCTGACAAATAAGCCCGTTATACTGTACGACTCTACTTAATGTTTTATAAATTATTGTATTGACTTTTTCAGCTTTACTATCTTAGGTTGATTTATAATGTATTTTATATTTACTTGTTGTGAATTACACGACAAGTTACAGCTCATATCTTGTAGATGTTTCATTCTGCCGAACAGGAAATGGATCTCGCTGTTTTCCGCACCAGTACAATCGTGGAGTTTTACTACCTGGGTGAAAAATATATCTTATAAGAGTTCCTTATCTTAGGCCATCTCTTAACTTGTTTCTCAAGTGAGCTGGTAGACAAATTATCATCATCATCATTTCAGCCCACATACCTCCCCCTATTGACTCCACAGGTAGCGATCTGAGCCGCCTCCATCCATCAACTCCCCGCAACAGCCACAATTTCATCGGTCCATCGAGTGTAGGGTCTTCCCACACTCAGTTTCGCGTTTAATCGTGGTTGCCATGCGAGAACCTTTGCTCCCCAGCGGTTATCGGTTCTGCGAGCTATGTGGCCTGTCCACTGCCACTTCAGCTCGCTAATTCTGTGAGCTATGTCAGCAACTTTGGTTCTCCTACGGATATCCACATTCCGGATTCTATCACGTAGTGAAATTCCAAGCATAGCCCTCTCCATAGCTCACTGTGCGACTTTGAACTTATTCATAAGGCCTATAGTTAGCTACCACGTCTTGTATCCGTTTGTCATCACTGGTAACACACACTGATTGTACAGTTAATGTACATAATATTTAGTAGTTACGCGGCAGTTTGCATGCTCCGCGTAACTACTAAATATTATGTACATTGACTATATCATATTCTTACAATAAACAGTATCGTTTTAACCGCGAACTCTGGTGGTTGTCATTTATTTTACCCATCATTATCATTATCATTTTATCACATCAATATCATCGATAGTGTAGGTCTATCACTTTACATTAATTTTGGTCCTTCGAACGCTTTCGGTGCAAGGACACGTAATTTTTTGCCACAGTGAGTGTGGTGGTCATAGTACGGAAAACATTCCGAAGTTACGTGGAGTGCGTCGTTAGTTACGGGTTGAAGTGCGGAGCATCATCGTAGGCTCAAACAGAGCTTACGCTATTATCATCAGCGTATCATCACAGATCAGGGTGAGGTGCCTTGGTCTGAATATCATCATCAACGCGGCCTAACAAAGCCGGGTATCAACATCAACGGCCCTGCCTGAGCAAAGCCGGGTCACTTATCATTATCATCGTGCGCCGGGCAACAGCATCGGTTCACCACTTATCATCGAGCATCATCGGTTCCTCCAGCCAGCATTCTCAAGTAAGACTGTTCTTTTATCTGAGATATGGAGGAACTAATAAGTCGCCAATTAAACACCATAACACAATTTCAAGTAATTAAACGCAATTTTAATAAAGATTCTGCGGTCAGAAAAACCACAGAATATATCAAGAAACATCTGGATATTCTAGACAACCTCTGGGGAGAGTTCGAACAAAATCATGGGCTACTTTCTCAGGGTACAAGTTCAGCTGTTGATGAATATCTATCAGCAGAAATATTCGAAACAGGGCGGGACTTATTTAACAAAATAAGAAAAGCATTGTCATCATACGGAAAGGCTGTCGAAAAATCACCATCACCAGGAACATCGCAACATTCACCAAGTTGTCACTGCAGCGTTCTCAATTTAGGACATTTAATCGCCAAATCAACAACATTGATTTACTCACAATATCTGAAAGGTGGTAAATTGAGGATGAATTAAAAAACCTGTTGAAAAAGTGGCGGGCAATCGACGTTTTTCACATTCAAATAGATAACATATTATCAGGGGGTGATAGCGCGTATGAAGATGAATTTTTGCATTACGAAAATCTCTACAAACGTACAAAGCGGACCCTCAATCAAAAACTCGAGTCAAATATCCATCTGAAACAATGTACGCCGACCTTGGACATACCAACCTTCAGCGGCAAGTACATAAATTGGCCAAACTTTTTCGATCTTTTCACGGAAACGATCCATAACAACAAAAATCTAACAAAGGCTCGAAAATTCCAACATCTCAAAAGCAAGATAAAAGGGGAAGCAGAGCGTATTATTCAGCACCTTCATATCACACCCGAAAACTACGATACAGCTTGGGAATTATTAGTTCATCGCTACAGTAACATGCAAGTACTTTTTTCAAATCCTTCTAAATCAACACTCTATAAACAAACAGTCAACATTCGAACTGCGAAGAATGTATGACATTACCAACCAAAGTATCAATGCAATCCATAACCTAGGCGTGGACACAAGTTCGTGGGACTCGATGATCGTTCATCTTATCATGATCGTGCAAAAAGTTGGATACTGAAACTTTAATAGGTTATAAGGAATCGCGAAAGGCACCCCGAAAACTGCCAACCTTCGAAGAGTTCATGATTTTTTTGGAAAACAAGTTTATGGCTCTAGAACCAATCAGCAAGAAAGAGAAGGAAATACCATCAACAGCAACATCAAATTATCAAGCCAAAAGAACAAATAGCTATCAAACAAAACCGTCGTTGCATAAACTACCTTATACTCAAACCGATAAGAATTACCAAGTCCTTAGTACATATACCCCACGGTGCCCGTTATGTAAAAACGAACATAAGTTATTCTCGTGTCAGCAGTTTCTTGATATGACATCTGAAGCACGAATTAAAACCGTTCACACGCTTCAAGTATGTGAAAACTGCTAATACAAACATTACGATAAGCCATGCATTTCTACGAAGCGTTGCAAATTATGTGCTACTGGATCTCTTTTACATTATTATATTACGTACGTGACAAAACCGTGGTTCCCAGTCCGCAAAACAATAATAATGTTTATCATGTGGAAACGGATAAAACCAAAGAAACACTTCTACCTACAGCATGGATAAACTTGAAAGCATTCGACGGAACATCAGTAAAGGCCCGTGCACTTCTAGATCAAGCTGCACAAATCTCTATCATTTCGGAAAACCTTGTGCAGGTTTTAGGCCTCAAGCGTTACGATCCAAAATCATCAGCTCCGATCACTGGAGTCGATTTGTGCAAAAAGAAATGCAACGTTGCAGTATCAATTGAAATCTTATCAAGGAATCAAAGTTATCATTATCAAACCGAGGCGCTCATAGTCTCGAAAGTCGCATATGACCTACCAAATATATCATTCGATCATGAACCGATGCCACACCTCGAAAGTCTGCCATTGGCAAAACCAAGGTTCAACGTATCACAGCAAGTCGCCGTACTACTCGGCGCCGACCTCAACTGTGACGTAATCATGAAAGGACTGGTCAAAGGTCCATCATCGGCACCTATCGCACAAGAAACGAAACTTGGCTGGATAGTGTCTGGAACTATCACTACACTCTTATGCTACTCGGTAGCACACAATATTTTCATCAATCCAGAGGAAGTATCAACAATCTCCGATTTCTCAAAATTTTGGGAGATTGAAGATATCAGTTCAACATCGCCGTCTTTATCTGAGGCGGACACATACTGTGAAGAACTTTATCAAGAAACAACATATCGCCAAGATGACGGAAGATACGCTGTAGCAATACCAATGAAACCAGATTTCGAACAACAGCTTGGTGCATCAAAATCAAAGGCCATCGCTCAGTTCAAGCAGCTGGAAGGTCGTCTAGAAAAAAATTCGAGTCTTTCGACTACAAGCTACTACAGCTACAAGCAATTCATGAAATAATACATTGAACTGGGTCACATTCGTCAAACAAATGTGGCAGATGAAAAAGCAATTTATATACCACATGGGATGTTAAAACTGGAGTCGGAAACAACGAAACTCCGTGTCGTTTTCAACGCTTCTTTAAAAACGTCGAGTGGGAAAAGCCTGAATGACGTCATGTACGCTGGTCCAAACCTCCAACAGGATTTACATTCTATCAGTTGACATCTAACAGCTGACATTGAAAAAATGTTTCGCCAATTCCTTATCAGCGATAGCGATCAACATTTGCAGCGAATCATATGGTGAGATTCATATCATCAATTTTCCATTCAGCAAAAATGAACCTACGAAAATGGGGAAGTAGCGATAAGAGACTTCTAAATAACGTGGCTCAAAATCAACAAAACAATACGCTGGAGTTTAAATCAAATGAGTCTAAGAAAACACTTGGCCTCAAGTGGAACCCTGTCACCGGCAGTTTCACATATCAAAATCAAATCAACGAGAGCTCCAATAAACATCTTACCAAGCGGGAGTTGTTATCAGAAATATCAAAAATATTCGATCCCTTAGGATGGTTATCACCGTTATCAGTTCGCGCAAAACTTTTATTTCAAGGTACATGGATTAAAGATATGGCCTGGGTCGACAAGCTATCATCCGAGATACAAGCACAATGGATCCAACTATACAGCGATCTCAAGTTAATTAGCATATTCAACATTCCCTTTATTTAGGGAAAACCAATCAACCATGTCTCATACATGCGTTCTGCGATGCCTCGACCAATGTTGTTTCAACATCAATATACCTAACAACAAACAATAAAGGCGAGTACACAACGAGATTGATCGCCGTAAAAACAAAATTGACTCCTATAAGAAAAAAGGTGTCACTGCCACGCTTGGAATTGCTAGGAGCGCTTCTCCTAGCAGAACTTACCAAGAAGGTTACACAATCATTTTCAGGCATCAATATCAAACTTCACGCCTGGTCAGCCTCAATGTCTGTCTTGGGCTGGATTCACGGAGACATCGAAAGATGGAACCCATTTGTAGCAAACCGAGTAAAGAAAATTACAGAAGTTATACCACCCTCGTGCTGGCACCACGTAAGATCAGAAGAGAACCCAGCTGACTGCGCTACACGTGGCCTAACAGCAAATCAACTATCAGAACACAAGCTGTGGTGGGGAGGGCCCGAATGGCTACCTACCTACAAGGCCGATGAATCTAATATTAAGTATCAAAACCCTGACATTGAAATTAAAAAGAAGGCATGTGTGTATGCCACTTTACAGCCTTCAAACATAGCACTAATAAATGAGCTTTTATTAAACCATAGCTCGTTTACCCGAGTGACCAAGGTACTTGGGTGGGTATTACGTTATATGTAATTATGTATATGTACGGGTATTACGTAGATGTGTAAGCTAGGGACATGGGTCTACAGCATACACGTTATCTTTACCTTGTACCTCTGAAAGTACTATAGCTACAGGCCTTAAATCTGTGATGCTTAGTGAACCCATTTTGCACTGAATTATAAGCTATTAATTATAGCCCAGTCTTGACCAGTTTGGCGTTACCAGCATGTGTAAGCTGTAGACCCTGTCCCTGGCTTACACACCTACTAAGGCTTGTATCTACGAAGTTTGATTGAAACCTAAATTTTAAACTAGATTTTGAGATTGAACCAAATTTGAACCAAATATTGTCATATTTAGAAATTACAGATTCGTTCTGTGCAAGCTGGAGACATGCACATTATAATCCTGACATTGACCATAAAAAGCTGTATCTTCTGAATATTATAAGGTGGCTGGCTGAAATTTTTCATTTAACATATTAGGTAATTCAATACCTAGTAGGTATACAGGTGAGTTATTTTCCAGGGCCACTAAGGCCAAGTCTGAAACCGTGAGAGTTATAGAAAAGTAATGTTAGGAGTTACATGCTCGATTTCGAAAAAAATAAGTTCTGCATTATAAAAAATCTAGTTTTTTTTATAGATTTTTTCTGGAAAAGTGAGTTTTTGTAAAATATTTTTTTTTTGCATTTTTGAGTCTTTGTTTGATAATAAACAAAATAATGTACGATGACTATGTGCCCAAAGAACACTTTTGAAATCGAGAATTTATAAATTCATCTTTATGCATTTTGTAATAGTTGTACGTTCAGACTATGCTTAAACTAAGCTATTAAATCCTCTTTGCTGTATTTTCAGTTCGTGATGAGCTTAAATTTAATCGTCATCGGATTAAAAAAAACGTTCCCTTTCCGTGGTAACGTAGCTGATGACGAGGCACGGACACCCTAATGGCTGAACATATTGATTAGTGTCGTACTCACGTATAGTTGGAGATAGAAAAAACTATTTTACTTAAAAAAATTTAAAACCTAAAATTTTTCAGTATTCTTATTTTCCAGTTTTGCATCTTCATTGTGCAAAATTGGAGAATCCAGAAGTTTTGATGACATAAAATGATCTCCATGACATAAAACCAACTTTATTCTAATTTTGAAATCTATGAGTAATTTTGTTTTCAAACGATAAAGTTGTAAAGTCCTTGCATTCGGCAATATTCGACTTTTTGAGGACGTTCCGACTTTCAAAAGTTCTACACGAACAGCAAAAGAGGATTGCTTCGCTTGCGCATTTCAGACTATACGTACCTACAACTAATACTAAATTCATACCTATAGTTGAATTTATAAATTTTCTGTTTTGAAAGTGTTCTAACAACTTTGGGGACATAGTCATCATATATTATTAACAAAAACCTCAAAAATGCAAAAAAAATATTTCAAAAACTCACTTTTCCAGAAAAACTATAAAAAATAGATTCTCATAAATGCAGAACTTTCTTGTTTTTTAAATCGAGCACGTAACTCCTAACATGACTTTTCGATAACTCTCACGGTTTCAGACTTGGCCTCAGAGGCCCTGAAATAAAACTCACCTGTATACCTACTATAAAAAAATAGGTATTGTACTACGTATATTTTCCTACGTCAGATTTGTGAAATTGCTGCTAAGAAGTGAGAGGTTGGATGATGATGATGATGAGATATGTAGAGTGATTGTTTGAAATTGCAATAGGTTTGTGCTTACTTCCATAGACATCATTATTACTCCTTTCCCGTGCTAACTTGATCAGTGAGTTTTTACTTCCCATCCCATCCCTATCAGCATTGCCAGATCGTTCCTTTTGTAACATTATGCGTTCTATGCGTTCCCTTTTCGTTACCATTTTCCATGCGTTCTTTTCGTTCCATTTAATTCTTATTCTTCTTATTCTTAACCGCCTCTGTGGTGTAGTGGTTCAACCCACCGATTTCAGATCCAGAGGTCCTGGATACGATCCCATGGATCCCATTGTGCTTGGTTTGGTTGGTGGTAGCACTTTGTTTGGGTCGGCCTGGCTAGCTACCACCATCTTACCTAATTATGTCGCCAAAACAACAATTATTATGAAATTGTTGTGTTCCGGCATTTAGAGGTAAGATAGCCAGTTCCTCCAGTTTGTTGAGGATTCTGGGTGAAGTGCGCCTCCACCTTCGGCCTTATCTCAACTTGTAATAAGGTGAGATGAAGGCCAAGCGCTTCCCTGTCGTACAATTAAATATATATATAAATATAACTTGTACTTGATCAGTGTTGTACAGTTTCACTTCTAACGACGTGACTGGAAAGTGATACGCAGTGGAAAGTGCACAGATAAATAATAATAATAATAAATAATAATAAATTTATTTATTTCATTTTCAAGCACTTAAACTACACACAGTTAACAATTTAAAATTAGTACAAGCTGTAAATTTATAGCGATGGCTTGATACACAGGGGGTTAGGACTACAGCATCTACACTAAGTTGTTAGACTTGTGTCGTAGATACTGCGTTCCTTCCAGATATAGCATTTGATTATGCCACAGTATTAATAAAAGTTCACAATAAATCAATTAATTATTTTTTATCATGTAGTAAGTCTAGGTATATAATAAGAAAATCATAAACTGCTATAATTACATTTACATTGTTATAATTGAATAAATTACAAAAGTGGCACTACCAGTTCAAGCTAAATTTAAAATAATAATATTAAGATAAATCATAATTAATGTTTTTACACTAGAATTTTAAACATTTCTTCAGTAGCATTATAGTCTAGAGTCATCAGCCACTTTTTGATGGCTATTGTACCCTCTATTCTATTCAGCAATACAAATCCATTTATTTGTTTGTTGACTTTGTTATACAAGTTTGGACCTAGGTATAGATGTTGTCGCTGGGCAAAAGCTGTTTTACATTTTGGTACAGTAAGAATTTTGTCTTTTCTTCTTTTACCAGTTGCGAGATTATCATTGACGTCTACCTTTTTGTGGTGAGAAATTATAATGTCCAGAATAAATAACTGTCGTACAGTTAGGGCTTCGCATTCACTATATAAGCTAGATGTTGGGTACCTATAGGGCTTGAAGGTTGCTACTTTAAGCACCGAACGTTGGGCACGTTCAAGTTGCAATAGGTAGATTTTGCAGGCACCTCCCCAAGCAGTATTGCAATAAGTAAGCAAGGATTTACAGAGGGCATTGTAAATATTCAATATCAATTTTCTGTCAGCTACCTCTCTCAGATACTTGAACACGTAAATAAGCTTTCGAACTCGTTTAGAGAGTGATTCTACATGCGCTTTCCAGTTGACTTTCTCGTCAATAATGAGACCTAAGTATTTGATGCTAGTAACCCGATCTAAAGTTTGACAGTTACAACGGTTGGATAAACAGTCTACATGAGCCTTAATCGTAAATTCTGGCCTTTTACTGCGAGCATTAGTAAATGTCATGTATTTGGTTTTATCTATGTTAAGGGATAACAAATTTGCTTGCAACCATTCAATAACAGTACTAAGTCCCTTTTCAGCATGAGCCCTAGCCTCCTCCCAGGTATTGCCTTCAAAGATAATCGCTGTGTCATCTGCATACGAAAAGATTTTTCCATACATTAATTTTAGATTACACAGATCATTGACATATACTAGGAAAAGGGTAGGACCCAGAACACTGCCCTGAGGTACACCATGAGTCATTGACTCATCACAACTAATTATGCCACCAATTTTAGTTTTCTGGGTCCTGTTGGTTAAATAGTCAGACATCAGACACAATGCTTTATCACGAATTCCAATAAGTTCAAGCTTTTTTATAAGGATTGGGAGGGAAACAGTGTCAAAAGCCTTCTTAAGGTCTAAAAATATTCCTATTACTTTTTTCTTCCTATCAATACCAGAAACTATCAAATCTATTAGTCCCGTTACTGCAGTTTCAGTTGATCGAGATTTTCTAAAACCAAACTGATTAGGTGACAATATATCATATTTTTCTAAATATGAAAGTAGTCTTTTATTGATAATTTTTTCCAAAATTTTTGAAAGAGAAGTTAGTACGGAGATTGGCCGGTAATTATTAACACTGTCTCCCTTCCCTCCCTTATGAACTGGTGTGATTATAGACGATTTAAAGGCGTCTGGAAACTTGCCAGAGGCAAGGCTTGCATTGCAAATGTGGGTGATGAGTGGAACAACCACCGGGCCCAATGTCTTCAATATCCTTGTAGATATGCCGTCAGAACCCACTGCTGAGTCACTTTTTAAGCTGCATAGAATATTATGGACCTCTTTTTCATCCGTAAGTAAAATGCCAATAGTATTGGTCTGAGATGGTAACTGACCGAAAGATAGAGTGATACCTTGATTGTAAATTTTTGCAGCTAAATCCTTACCTACATTAGCAAAATAGCTATTTATGTAATTAACTGATAGCTGCGGGTTTGATTTGGTGCTTAACAGTTGTTCATTATTTGACTGAGATTTCTCAGTGTATGTTATTCTACGTATTGTCTGCCAGGTTTGTTTAATATTATGTTTGTATTTTTCCAATTCACTTTTTTCAAAATTAATTTTAACTTTTTTCAACAACTTATTACAAAAATTTCTGTATCTAGAGTAAGTAATTTTTAACGATTCATTATTGGGACTTTTTTTCAAGCTACTGTGCATTCTGTCTCTGGTTCTAATGCAGCGTATGAGCCCAGGTGTGATCCAGGGCTTCTTGATTTGCTGTTTATGAGGTACTCTAAGGATGCGTGTATTAAGTTTAATTATATCCATCATTTTCGTAATAAATAGGTTTGCAGCAAAGTTGGCGTCATCAACTCTAAACATTTCTGAAAAATCTATTAATTTAATTTGTTCAATAATGGCGTCAGTATTAACTTTAGTGATAGATTTTTTTATTTCATGTGATCCAATGAATTGAGATTTAACATTAAGAAGAACAGGACGATGGTCGGTTGTAAGTGTTTGGAGAACAAGTGTGGTGCATTGTTTCTTAGTTTTAAGCATTATATGATCTAAGCATTTTTCACCTCTGGTAATAAATAAGTGGCTAGGAAGTAAACCATGTGTTGCCAATAACTCCAAGTACTCTGGTGACTTCCTGTCGTCGTTATTTAGTTTAATGTCAATATTTATATCCCCAACAACTGCAGTGGTTGAGAACGTTTTAACAGAGATTAATACTTTGTCTAAAGAATCAAGGAACTTGTCGATGTTGGAAACTGATGGGGATCTATAAAGAGCTATTATAGCCATGTCATTGCCAACTTTGATTATAAGACAGTTAGAGTCGTTAAATTCTGGTTCTTCTATGACGCAATTCAGATTCGATTTGTAATAAATGATTATTCCATCGTTTTGGTTTATGGTTTTTTTCGTAGAGGCTATATTATAATTAACTAATATCGGAATTGGTTTGTCTTCCTGGGTCCAGCATTCAGTTAAAACTATAAGGTCACAGTCAAATCCTAACCTTACTAGTAATGATTCAAGTTTTCCGATATTTTTGTTTACGCTTCTTATGTTCTGACAGAGTATGTTTATATCTTTTTTACCACAACAAAGCAGTGATTTACATGTATCTGGATCATTTTCGTAGGCATTTGCAACTGCTAATTCATCAATAAGATAACTTAACTCATTGGTATGGGCTGTGTTATCCATATTCAAATATTGAAACTTGTGAAGCAAATGAGGCCAGAATAAGTGTAGCGACGTTTAATAACTTTGTGATGTTGTGTTCAGTATGCTTTTGTATTAATATTGACAATGTTGTAAATATAGTTTTGTTTTGAATGATTGTAAGATTTGTGAATGACTTTTGTGAAGTTGGTAGCGCGGTAGATTTAAGTTTTAGCAAATTAAGAATAGCACAAGCATTGATTAAACCTAAATGTTTATATATTAATATTAATTGAGGTGTAAGAATAGCATGCTGTAAGTGATTATGTATCATTATAAGAAAAAAGCTTACGGCCAGTCACGTTTTTCGTTTAAACTCTTCAATTTGTTGTTCGTTCAAGATGGTGATGCGTGGTAGTCCTTCAGCTTTCCTTAAAAATATTTTACCATTCGCGCTCCAACAATACTTGTACCCGCTGCTTTTAGCCATCTCTCGCGATAGAAAGAATAATCTTTTCGCCTTTGGAGTCAAGAAGTCCGATATAAATATTTGATTCTTCTTTCCCTCGAGACCTATAGCATTAGTGTTAAACCTGTCTCCAATGTGATGATAATTGTAATTTTTTATGGCCCTCATTATTTCAAACTTTTTGAACGGTGTAGTTACGTCCATTACAATAGGGCGGTCTCCTTCGAGTTTTCCTTTAACCCGGTAGATATTCCGAATAAAACTATGTTCAACTTCTAACTTTAGCTTGTTATTCATGTTATCAATTATGCTAAGAAGATCACTTTGTGATTCATTAGGTTTGGCCGGAATACCTCGTATTTCTACACACGTACTACGGGCATTCCTTTCCAGCTCCTCTATTTTTTCTTCCAGTTTTTCTATGTTCTTATTTTTCTCATCATGAACTTTCTCCAGGGCTACAACTTTGACTTTCAATTCTTCATAATTTTTGCAGACAAACTCTAGAGTCTTTTCTATTTCTGTGTTTGATAATTTTATTAGCTTAACCTCCGTTTTTATTTCAGCTATATCGTTAGTTAGTTTCGTTAAAACTATCTCCTGTTGGCTTTTCCAGGATGTGAGCATAGCCAAAACATCATCCTGATTTTTTTCATCGGGAAAATGCTGTTCGGGGGAGTCGGCTACACGTAATCGCTTACGATCGTTTACGATCAAATTTTCGTCTTCCGTTTGCTGTATCGCTGGCGTCGTCGGGGGTGTACGTGTGCACATATTTATGCTTGCTCACTAGGTATTGGGAGAGAAGAAGCGCAAAGCGGTGCACAATTAGCTCAATCAGCAGGCAGTCAACGCGCAGCGAAGACTAATTCCGCGCAAGGCGAGTACCAGGCGACTAGAAGTTGAACGGCGGTGTAGAAACGCAGAGGCGAGTGACGTCAATCGTTACCGTATGAGGACGGGTTGCGGGGCAGGCGGATAGCCGGTACCTGTTCGATGACGTCAAATTCTGCGACCGGTCAGCTCGCTGTTGTGTTGACAAAGCTCGAACTCTTCACCGATTATGCACTCCTATTTTTCTTTGATGAATTAATTAATGTAAATTGTGTTTAATTATTGAATAAAAAATAAAATGAGTTCTGCTTGTGACACGTCTGAACTTCTCAGGGGTCCGGGAGGAAGGGAATAAAGAAAACAGGGAAAGAAACACATCCTTCTACTCTTAGTATACACAGGGAAACCAGTTTAAAAATAATTATACAAGTGTGGAAATTCGTACACGGTTATTGAAAAAAAAATGTTAGCTATTTTTCAAAACTCTATTTAGTTTTAAAGAATAAATAATTAAATCAAAAAGTCTTCCAAGCCAGTATGTTCCATTTTATTGTAATGGTACCTAATGGGTAATAAATGCATAACATCTTTGGCCTGTTGGCTTGCAGGTAATAACATTTCATGTGTGCTAAAGAACAATTAGTGTCAGTTTAAACCTGTCACAGATGTTTTTTTAGTACTATGGAAGTAAAATGAGGTAGGTGAGTGTATAAAAGATCGAGGCTGACATCAAGCGATCGATTCAATTTATAAAACCAATCTGCCATAAATTTATTACTAATTATACTGTTCTTTACATGATGTTTTTATATGATAATGATGAATTATCTGCAAAAATAATGTTCAAGATATTTGCCGCCTGCATGATTACTGACTAACAAATATAGGTACAACAAAAATCTATTCTATATGAACAAATTTTTATAACTTATATTTAGTTTGCGTTCCTTCACCGCGAATTTCTTTCGTTTTTAGACATCCCGGTGTTCTGAATCTCCAATCATTACTGGCAGCACTGATCCTATACATCCGTGGAAATAGCTCATTTTCTTTGCTGTTGATTTGCTTGTATTGTATGTAATGTAGAGATGGTGTATTAGGGTAACATTTTCGTATTCATATTATTGAATATAACGATTTACTGAGATAATGTTATCAATATAGTATTATTTGACTACTATATATAATATAGTAGTCAAATAATAGTGTACGACTGATTCTGATTCTGTATTCAACACTACCTACGGGGTTTAATAGAGATATTATCTTTGCTTAGGTATCCATAAGAGGGTTAAACTGGCTTTATAGGTGCGTATGTAAATGTAACGGTTGTTAAATTTTTCTTCATACCTTATCAGGAATGGACTGTCCACGAAAATAAATACCTAGACGTTGACGTATTTAAAAAGTTAATCACCTATGTATTGATTTAAATGTAGGTACATGATTTCTATAATTCATTGTAACTACATGTATTTTTAATTATATTTTTTGTTTAACATTTTTTATGCTCCTTGTTTTACTTATAACAATTTTGTTTATTTCCAATTCAACAGTTAACTGTGCCTTCACTGGTTCTTGATCGTTTCATTGCTGCACTATTAAGTACGAACCACGTACACACTATTAATCACACAAATTCACTCATTAGCAGTCGAATATCAATCACAAAAACTATTGTTATTGTTATTGTATTCACTCAGTGCTAAACGAAACGAATATCAATCATATTACAGAATTAATATGAATAGCATTTATCTCACTCTCGCTCCCTCCCTGTCCTCTCGCCCGAACAGCTATGTTGCGTGGTGAGTTAAACTAAACGAATCTTGGATCAGGCTAATATTTGACTATTATAAAATAATATGAATCTATGGATTCCAAAACCTATTACGAATATGCATTGCTAATATTAGGTTAGCTATACCTATTATGAATATATTAGTCAAGTCACACCTCTAATGTAATGTAGCTGGTATCGCCTAATACAATACAATAATGAATACTACTTATTAATTATTGCTGGTTTTTGTTTGCATCACCAAATCGAAGTCACTTCGTTATTTTATTATTACAGTTGAGTAGGTAGGTATTTAAAAGAGCAATAAGATGCCTAAATTGTGTTCTACGTGCCTGAGCAGAGACAGAATCCTTGTCCAACTGAATAAATACGATAAATATGTGACGTTACTCGGAAGCGACATTACAGTAAGTAAGACGTACCTGACGACAGCCCTTGGAAGTTTTAACCGTTTTAACCGCCTCTGTGGTCTAGTGGTTCAACCAATCGATTTCAGATCCAGAGGTCCCGGGTTCGATCCCCATGGGGAGTACTTGGTTTGTTAGGTGGTAGGACTTTGTTTAAGTCCGCCTGGCTAGCTACCACCGTCTTACCACTAATTCTGTTGCCATATTGCAATTTAAAAAAAAAAGCGGCATATATTAATTCTTATTCTTAACCGCCTCTGTGGTGTAGTGGTTCAACCCACCAATTTCAGATCCAGAGGTCCCGGATACGATCCCATGGATCCCATTGTGCTTGGTTTGGTTGGTGGTAGCACTTTGTTTGGGTCCGCCTGGCTAGCTACCACCATCTTACCTAATTATGTCGCCAAAACAACAATTATAAAATTGTTGTGTTCCGGCATTTAGAGGTAAGATAGCCAGTTCCTCAGTTTGTTGCGGATTCCGAGTGAAGTGCGCCTCCACCTCAACCTTATCTAGCCTCATCTCAACTTCTAACCAGGTGAAATGAAGGCCAAGTGCTTGCCCGTCTAACAATAAAAAAAAAAAGTCATATTTTAATCTAGTTTTCTGTAGAGCCTGGTTTCTGGTTATATTACCCCACTCAACCCACTAGACCACGAATTTATAAATGATACGATACATGGCCATATTTATTTGATTCCTGTATAAAATTCTATATAATTACCAGCATAACTATGGGGTTCATCTCTCAAGCAATAAAAATAATAATACTCCAAACTTTTTTTTTTTTGAGGCATAAAGGTGTTAAGCCTCACTTACCCGTAATTTCACCGGCAACCATACCCTTCATACCGAAACACAGCAATGCTGCTTGGCGGCTGAAATAAGTATGGTGGTAGTAATTCTCCGTATGAGCCCTTTTACTAGGGGCTTCTACTACTCTTATTAATTATAGTTAGGTACCCAAATATAAAGTTACCTACTCTGTTTGTTATCTATTTAAGTAAAAAATTAAAGTAAGTCCCAAATCTAGTTCCCATATTACAAACTATGCTTAGTTTTGGGCTAGATAGTGCTGTGTTTAATTAATGTCCTGTAATATTTATTTATTATTTATTTGACTTAATGGCAGAATGGACTTTAACTCAGGTGTGTATTGAAACATAATTAACAATCGAAAACCAACAGAAGCTCGGCTTTTATTAACTAGAAAATAGTAAAGAAATAACATGAAATACCAAATATATTGACAGACATTTGTATGGCAAATCTATATGTCAAGATTATCAACAAACTAGGATGAAAGCATAGGAGGGTACAAAGGAGATCAAATGTTATGTATCCAGTGCGATACTCCAGTCCAGGCTACTTAAAAATACTTATAATAATAGTGTATTGCTATGAGAATTAATATAGGATGCTTTTTCTGGGTTTGTATGTAGCTTGCGGGCATAGCTACAGGCTAAAGTTATTTCAACAGAGGACTCTGAGTAATCTTGGGTCTTTTATTTTTAATAATTGAAGTATTCAGATTTATTAAAATGGGATTTACACATTATTTAAGATAATTGATAAAGGCACTGACTTTGAAAATTTCAAATTGCACTAACGCAAGTTTTAAAAGCAAAATATTGAAGTATTTATGTACAATTACTGCCTCCTCTATAAGCAACTTTTAAAACAAACTGGACAATTGGTTACAAAGCAATAAACTATTTCCTGCAAGGCATAACCAAATGTAGTGACTATCTAAATCTAATACCAACTTTGAAATAGGCACATCAGCCCCAGTGTTGCTCGCCTGTCATTATATAATAATAATAATTTGTGTTTTCTACTTCCAGATGGATAGTGTACCTGTGTGTTGGGAGTGTGAAGCCATGTTCCGCAAACTGCATAGATTCAGGCTTCAAGCGTTGAATGCTCAGGATATGTTCAGAAAAGCTAGTGATCAGGTAAAAACATTTTGTAGTAGTTTATAAGGTTTTTTTTGTAAATAGGTACCTGACCTACCTATTTACTTTTTAGGTGCATAGTTATTTTGTTATTAGAGTTAGTAAGTAGTTTTTTTATTCCATATGTAAGCTATTATTTCTAGGTTATTGTAATCTTAAAATCTGGTTGAGTATGTGTGATAAACCATTATTGGGTTTAGGGCTTTAAATTCAATATTTTATGGACTTTTAAGTAATAAAAGAGAAGTCAACTAGCTCTTAACCAAAGCGTTCATTGCGGTTAGTGCGGCCTGTGTATAATCTGGGCGAAGGTGAGGTAAAGATGAGGTGTATGAATAAGTAAGCTTTCCCAGAAACTGTCTGTTCAAGGCACTGGCACTCTTGCGTTCCGATGGAGCTCAGTCAAATGACAGGGTGGTCAAACTCAGCCAAATACTTGCTGAACTTCGGCCGTGGGGTGGTAGCAAGCCATGCAGACCTTAACAGGTCCTTTACTGGCTGATTCCACATTTATTATGAAAAGGCTTTTGTTGGAGGGGTGCTTCTATTCAGTTGAAGAGTTGTTTGAGAAATTGTACGTTTGTTTCTAAACTTTTAAAGCTATATAAGTAAATAATAATAAATAAGTATTACAGGACATTAATTTCACACAGCGCCATCTAGCCCCAAACTAAGCATAGCTTGTAATATGGGAACTAGATTACGGATATAATACTTAAATACATTTTTTTTTAAATTTGTTAATACATACTTATCATACAATACACACCCAAACACAGAACAAACATCTATATTCATCACACAAATGTTTGTCCTGGGTGGGAATCGAACCCACAACCTACAGCGCAGAAGGCAGAGTTACTACCAACTGAGCTATGAGGCTTGTTTGTCTGTGTCTCCCACTATTATTTATTATATGTTTAAATTGACATACATTTTTATTTTTATTTTATATTGCATTTTAGGATTATGATAGTAATTGTTTTATGAATAAATTGAATTATAAAGTGCATGATGAAATATTAATATGTTCTATTAGAAATCGGAGGTGAATTTTGCATATGTGAAAGTTTGATTGTTTGTTTCAATCACATCCAAACTACTGAACAAATTGAGCAGCAATTTCACGCAGATGTTGTATGACCAGGGCCCTGATTCTACTAAGACAGTAACTTCACTATGACATGGTATCATCACAGAATGGCCACTCGAATACCAAAAGGTACCTACAGTGGCAATTCTGCAACTATATCATTGTCATAGTCAAGCAATTGGTTTAGTAGAGTTGGGAATTTGCTACTTTTATCTAGGTATATTACAATAGTATATTATAACTAATAAACTATAATACTACTAATACACAGGCAAAGTTGTGAGCAGTTCTTTTTTTTTATTTATTTTACAACACTTACAAAAATAACATTATGTACTAAAGCTTAAATAAACTACGAAGGTTTGAGCAAAGCTACAGATAATCTGCATCAGTTAAACATTACAGTGGTCACAAAAAAAGAATAGTTACATAGGTCAAACTAGTATTCATGTAAAGCCAATTTCTTCCAGACATAATTGGACCATTAGTTTCAGATCACTAACGCCTACACCCGCCTTGGCTTCTCACAATTGCAAATCCATGATATATGCTGTGACAATATCTTTGAAAACACCGCAGCAAACAACTTACAAATTAAATCTGATGTTCCTAGCATAAAAGCTGAAAAGTACATTGTTGATCAAAATGCTGAGATTTCACATCCAAAACTCTATTTACCATTCGACGATGATAAAGATGTGATTCCTCCAATTGATATACAATTCGACACCGCTCACATTAAACAAGAAGATGAAGACGATGTTGGTGACGATTATATCGATGACATAAGCATTAGCAGTATAGAGCTTAAGCCGAAGCAAAGGAAAAGGAAATCCAAAATGCAACGTGTTAAAGTGAAAAAAGCAGAGACGGCCAAAGATGTTGCCAAGCATTCAGTGACTAAAGACAATTACATAGTTATTGAGATGACGGATCAGGAAATGGAGGAGAATAGAGAAGTGGAGCGACAGACGGACAGATACAGGAATCTAGTTAAGTTTCGATGCGAATTGTGTATAATGGGATTCTTTCATAAGGAGTTGTATGAAAAACATTTGCGAATCAGACATTCTGAGGTAAGTCTTATACAATTAATGTCTATTGCTGGACAGAGACATCAGTTAAGCACTAAACCGCCTCTGTGGTCTAGTGGTTCAACCCACCGATTTCAGATCCAGAGGTCCCGGGTTCGATGTCCAGGGGGAGCAATACTGTGCTTGGTTTGGTTGGTGGTAGGACTTTGTTTAAGTCCGCCTGGCTAGCTACCTACTTTTTTTTTTGTGCGCCGGTGTTGTGCTTTACCTTCATCTCACCTGATTTTCAAGTTAAGATAAGGCCGAAGGAGGAAGCGCACTTCACCCGGAATCCTCAACAAACTGAGGAACTTAAACCTTGTCGCTTCTCCTTGAGCACTCCTCGAATTTAAGGCAACCATAACACCAATTATAAGGCCGAAGGTTTTGGCGATAAGTCTATCGCCAAAACCTTAGTCTGATGATGGTAGCCGGACTTAAACAAAGTCCTACTGTAGCTACCTACCGCTGCAGCTATGGAGTAGTTGAGTTGGTATGTTTTTCACGGGTTGCCTAATAACTGGGTTTTTTTTTTTGTACTACTAGGAGACAAGCAAGTAGCGCACCTGGTGTTAAGTGTACTCTTGCCTATGGCAAAGCCTTACTGCATAGGTCAGATCCACAAAGAACATAGCCTACATAAAGATGTTAAGCCACACGTACCCGTAATTTCACCGGCAACCATACCCTTCAAACCGAAACACGGCAATGCTGCTTGGCGGCTGAAATAAGTATGGTGGTAGTAATTCTCCGGACGAGCCCTTTCACTACGGGCTTCTGCTACTCTTCAAATTTGTGATTACTTTGGGGTTGCGAAATAAAATCGAGGTTATATATTACAGACAACATGCGTATATTCTTAGATACGAGTATTATTACAACGCTCGAGGAAAGACGGGTGAAATTAACAATTTATTTGTTTACCAACGGCGTTGACTTAAATCTATCACGTCATGGCGATCAGCTGTGATTGGTGCAGTGAAATACTGGTACTATGATCAATTAACTCGCATTCTCTAGGTATTCGAGAATGCGAGTTAACCGCCAACCAAACCTAGATTTTTTTTTTTATTGTACCACGGTTATGTGCTTGGTCTTCATTTCACCTGGTAACAAGTTGAGATAAGGCCGAAGGTGGAGGCGCACTTCACCCGGAATCCTCAACAAACTGAGGAACTGGCTATCTTACCTCTGAATGCCGGAACACAACAGTTTATAATTGTTATGGCGACAGAATTAGGTAAGATGGCGGAAACTAGCCAGGCGGACTTAAACAAAGTCCTTCCACCAACCAAAAAGCACAATATTGTAATCCCCCTGGGGATCGAACCCTCCCAGGTTCCTCTGTCCTCTGGACCTACTCGTGGGGCGGAACCCTCGCGAGTCCGACTTGCACTGGACTGTTACTTAGTACTTAACTGTTATATTTAAATGTGTCGAAACAACCACAATAACAAACCTCATAGCTCAGTTGGTAGTAACTCTGCCTTCGGCGCTGTAGGCTGTGGGTTCGATTCCCACCCAGGACAAACATTTGTGTGGCGAATGTAAATGTTTGTTCTGTGTTTGGGTGTTGAATCATATAGTACGTATGTATTTATATACAAAAAAAAAGTATTCAGGTATTGTATCTGTAATCTAGTTCCCATATCACAAGCTATGCTTAGTTTGGGGCTAGATGGCGCTGTGTAAAATTAACGTCCTGTAATATTTATTACTATTATTGATATTCTTAAATTGTTGTGTTCCGGCACTTAAGAGGTAAGATAGCCAGTTCCTCCAGTTTGTTGAGGATTCCGGGTGAAGTGCGCCTCCACCCGGTCTTACTTTAAGAATCAGGTGAGGTGAAGGCACATAAACATGGTACAGTAAAAAAAAAAAAAACTTCCATTCGTTAATTTGCAGACAGCGGGAAAGCACAAGTGCGACATTTGCGAGACAAGGTTCCAGAACGTGTCGGCCCACCGCGACCACGTGGCGTGCCACTACCGGAAGTACCAGTGCCGCGTGTGCCAGTTCGTCGGCCGCAAGCTGTCCGAGATGGCGGCGCACGACGCCAACGATCACGGGCTCAAGAGATTCGTCTGCAAAATATGCAACGAGGAATTCCCGTGAGTGATAGCAGAAGATAGGTAGCTGTCCAATGCAAGTGTACGCTATATTTTTTATAAAAAAAATTGAACATTTTTTTTGTTAAAAAAAGAAAACAACAACCTTTTTTTTTTTTTTAGTTAAAACAAAATCCACAGCTCGTATAAAAAATACATTAAACTTATATGATTAACCTATAGCCAATAATGGATTTACATTTTACGGGTGTGTGACGCTAGGGTCGCAGATAGGTAGGAGGTATAGTGGGTATTAAAAGAGGGTTTAGCAGCCTCACTTTTAATGTCCTTATAAAATTACACAGCCGCACAAATTGCGCACTCAACAGTTATTTACACCAAATCACTGGCCTGAGCACGCGAGTCCCCAGTAGGCTGCTTCCGGTCGTGGGTAGACGCTCCAGCTCTCAGGGATGAGGAAATATTTGAAGTAAAGTCCAGCAGTCGTGTCGGTAGCGACTACGAGATTGGCAGGCAGGTAGGTAGGTAAGTAGGGCAACCAATTAGTTGTATCCCTCAAACTCCCGTACTGGAATCCTGGAACAAGGAGAGACTTAATGCCTGCTCTTTAGGAGGCCTGCGAGTCACCGGAAGGACAGCTGATCCTCAGTAGCGTGGGTGCAAGGTCCAACGATTCGGTGAGGGTGAAACTACCGGCAGTTTAGCATGACTCGTTCAGACAGCTTTACAATGGTATATTAATCTACAATGGCTAAAGCGCTACGGCAGGTGGTAGTGAAGGGGTTAGATTTATTAAAAAACTCACCCTAGAGGGATCCTGAGCAAATTTGGTAGGTCGTAGGTAGGTACATTAAATAATTTTATATACGTGCACACGCGAAGGCGGTAGTGAGCGATCTCTCAGTGCATTGGCAATCAACTGGTGGTGTCACGTGGTACACCGAGGCCGGTTTGAGATGGCGTTCCGCACCGCTTCTATGGTCGCGCAGAAGATCCTTTGTTTTGAAATAATATTTTTGTGGTTCCGTATGCATATTCTAATTATAGGTAACGGCGCTAGACGCAACGTTACAGGTGGTATTTCATTCATTCATTCATTAATTCACTAAACAACGTTCCAGTTTGCGGTCTCGCCTGCGTTTCCACCGGGAGACGCGCCACGAGGCGCCGGTCAAGTGCGAGTCCTGCACCAAAACGTTCCGGACGAGAGACAGTCTGCGCATACACGTCAAGTAACAGATACTATTTTTTTTATATTATTCGGGAAACATACAGATACAATATATAAAAAGGTAATACATTAAAAATAATTTATAATCCAACAAAGTTTCCACTTTTAAGTAATACAAAAGAAAGAAAGTGGACAAAATTCAAAATAACAAAGTTATATATTTTAATTATAACAAACTATTATAGGACATTTATTTCACACAGCGCCATCTAGTTTCAAACTAAGCATAGCTTGTAATATGGGAACTACATTACGGATAGAATACTTAAATACTTTTTTTTTTAAATACATACATACTTTATGATACAACACCCAAGCACAGAACAAATATCTATATTCATCACACAAATGTTTGTCCTGGATGGGAATCGAACACACAGCCTACAGCGCAGAAGTCAGAGTTACTACCAACTGAGCAATGGGGCTTGTTCCGGTTTGAAGGGTATGGTCGCCGGTGAAATTATGTGCACGCGAGGCACGACTTTATGCCTCAAGTTGCCGGCGCAATGCAGTGCCGTGTAGGCTATGTTCTTTGTGGATGTGACCTACGCAGTAGCATTGCTATAGGTAAGATGCACTTAACATCAGGTGCGCTACTTGCTGGTTCCGTTCCGTCTCCTAGTTGCATAAATAAAAGAGAACTTTATGAGTTTATTAACAGGAAAACAGCACGGTACAACATAAATGAAAAACAGTTTTTTTAAGACCGGGAGGTGTCAAAGTCAAAAGTCAAATATTTTTATTCATTAAGATTTTTAGGATCATTTTGAAACGTCGAATCTACCGCCTGTTCGGAATCGCGACCAGCACACGAGGAGAAAGGCAAGAACCTCGGCTGGTTATTTTTTTGATGATCCATTCAACATTTAGCTATACAGTTTTTAATAACATTCTAGGTACATCATAAACCTAAATACTTAATATTATCTTGAAACATTGGTTATTACCTGTCTACCTAATGGGCATTTTGTTAACATTGAGAAATCACCATTTAACTGTCAACTGGTATAGCAACATCGGGCCACGCGTTCTTATCGTCGATATAGTCACTTATTTTGTAGTAGGCACTTTTAATTAAATTACTCTATATATTCAATTTGAATTTACGAGCAGAGAGTATGGTGGCTCTTTGTGGCTTTGGTGCTTGGCCTTCAGCTCACCTGGTCATAAGTTAAGATAGTGCCGAAAGTAGACAATATTGTATTAGGTTTGGTTGGTGGTAGGACTTTGTCCGCCTGGTCCTACCACCATCTTACCTAATTATGTCGCCATAACAACAATCCAAAAAATTGTTGTGCTTCGGCATTTAGAGGTAAGATAGCCAGTTCCTCCTGTTGAGGATTCCGGGTGAAGTGCGCTTTCACCTTCGGCCTTGTCATAGCTTGTAACCAGGTGTGATGAAGGCAAAGCGCTTCCCCGTCGTACAATAAAAATAAAAAAAAACCTACCTAGACGAAATAACTTAGTTGTAGACAAAGAACCTGAGCCGCCGCCTTACTGTATGGATACTGCAACAACAAATGGTCCCAAGTCTTCTTGTCATGATAATCTATTGAACTGGTTATTAAAATGGCAGATATAAGATTTCTGCCTGTAGCTTGTACTAACTACTGGGGAAATAATAATTGCATTGTGCCTTTCCTATGCAAGTTCCTGTGAAAGGGATTTAAACAAGCCTCATAGCTCAGTTGGTAGTAACTCTGCCTTCTGCGCTGTAGATCGTGGATTCGATTTCCACCCAGGACAAACATTTGTGTGATGAATATAGAGGCTTGTTCTGTGTTTGGGTGTTGTATCATATAGTACGTTTGTATTTTACAAAAAGTTTTTGTGTATTTTATCCGTAATCTAGTTCCCATATTACAAGCTTTGCTTAGTTTGGGGCTAGATGGCGCTATGTAAAATTAATGTCATGTATTATTATTAAAAAAGGGATTGTCCGGGGAAGTACTACCACCATACCTATTTCGAACGCCAAGCAACATTGATGTGTTTCGGTTTGAAGGGTATGGTTGCCGGTGAAGTTAATAGTACACACCTTAACACCTTACGCCTCGAGTTGATATCCGCAAACAGCTACAGCGTAGGTCAAGTTCTTAGTGGATATGACCTACGCAGTAAGCTTTGTTTTTTTTTAATAACAACTCTTGAGAGTTGCGCTTAACATCAGGTGCTTGCTATTCCCTTCGTCCATATTGTATTTATAAAAAAAAGTAAAACATTCACTCATGCACAAACTTGCATACTATGTCAAGTAAAACACCATTTACTGATGTACAAACTTTCATACAATGTCAAGTAAAACACTATTCACTGATGCACAAACTTGCAAACAATGTCAAGTAAAACACCAATCACTGATGCACAAACTTGCATACATGTCAAGTGAAACACCATTCACTGATGCACGAACTTGCATACATGTCAAGTAAAATACCATAAACAATGTAACGTGTTAGATCATTTCACGTGGTTCTTTATTTGTTTTGTGATTACGCCTACAAACATAAACTCTTTGACCGCTACAAACATAAAAAAGTAGTCTGCATGTTTTCGCAGACAGATGCACAGCTACCGTCAGTTGTCGAGTTGCGCGGAGTGCGGCGCGCGCGTCCGCAACATCAAGGTCCACATGCGCGTGCACTCCGCGCCGCCCGAGGGCGCCTACTGCGCGGAGTGCGACAAGCGGTTCACGAGCACCGCGTCCTACCGGTCGCATCTCAAGTACGCGGGCAAGCACCGGGCACACGACCTCGTGCTGAGGTACGTACGTATCGTGTGTGTCACGTGATATGAGCGTAACGTTAAACCGGCACTGCCTACTGCGCGGAATGCGACGAGTGGTTCACGAGCACCGCTTCCATTTCATTCACACCATTCACTCCAATCACTTCAGTTAACTCATTCGCTTCATTCGTTTAATTAGTCTCATTCACTTAACCGCCGCTGTGGGCTAGTGGTTTAACCCACCGATTTCAGATCCAGAGGTCCCGGGTTCGATCCCCAGGGGTAGTACAATATATTGTGCTTGCTTTGGTTGGTGGTAGGACTTTGCTTAAGGCTGCCTGGCTAGCTACCACCATCTTACCTAATTCTGTCGCTATAACAATAATTATAAAAAAAATCCGGCATGTAAAGGTAAGATAGCCAGTTCCTCAGTTAGTTGAGGATTACGGGTGAAGTGCGCCTCCACCTTCGGCCTTATCTCAACTTGTAACCAGGTGAAATGAAAGCCAAGCACATCCCTGTCGTACAGTAAAAAAAAAAACTTAATTTTCCTTATTCACTTCATTCACTCCAATCACTTCATTTTCCTCATTCGCTTCATTCGTTTTATGAGTCTCTTTCGTTTCATTCACTTCATTTTCCTTATTCACTTCATTCGTTTTATGAGTCTCATGCGTTTAATTCACTTAATTCACCTCATTCACTTCATTCACCTCATTCATATGATTATTCATATTCATATGCCCAGTGTCGCTTAGATTTCAAATTCAAATTCATTTATTGCCAATAAGTTTAAATCAATTTTAAAATTACCAGAGGACCCCACACTAGGGCTAGCCTGTGCCGCGGGAGTCTATTTAAAGAATTACCAAAAGATTTGTGCTACTAACAGGGCAAAACCAAATTAAATTAAAAACAAAAAACAGAATTACTGAGTATGACAGTGAAAAGGGGTGTGCGTGTGTGTGTGTGTGTGTGTGTGTGTGTGTGTATGTGTGTGTGTGTGTATGTGTGTGTATATTAGAGTGTGCATGCGTTATTTGGATAAGTAGGAGTAAGGAACACGGATGGGAAACAAAGAGCAAAGTTATTGGGATTCACGTCAGGATTGCTAAAAGTCTCTCTGTATCATCATAATCAAGGGTGAGGAGCCACTTTCTCACTTTCTCCTTAACGCCGTAAAGTGAGCAAAATAATTCACAATGTTTGCTAGCAATGAAATTTATTTTTATATATAGATTATTTTTTCTCATATCAGTATTTTGTTATGTTTTTATGTAAGTGATGAAAAATAAAGCCAGTTCCTCATAACTCACCACATACCCCCAACTTTACTCACGTCACGTAAACATCTTCACACGCACACACACACACACACACACACACACACACACACACACACACACACATACACATCATCACACACAATCTTCCGTTGCCCAGATTCTTTTGAAACTGGTGTTGTCGGGAGATCAACTCACCACTACAGCACTCACTCTACACACACATACATACTCCACACTAAATTCTCAACATTTTACACACTTCCATATACTAAGTTTATATTTTAACTTTAATTATTAACTAACATATTGTTTTATAATACCTACCAATTTGTACATTTTTGGATACAGTTTCTACGGAGGAGGGCGTTAATGGTTTCGCGACACAGTTTTTGTAAAACTCTTGCGAGCATTATCGTTACATCAGTTTTTGTACATTGTTTTAAATCCAAATAAATAATTTTGAATTTTGAATTTGAATTTGAAGTTATTTATCTTATCTATTCATTCGTTCATTTCATTCACGTCATTCGTTCATACCACGTGACACTAGCTATCCACGCTACACCGGTATCCTGAGGCCTTAGTCTGAGTTTCTGACAGCTAACGGAAACTATTTTCGTTTTCGTATAGAGCTATTATTTCCATACATTTGGTTAGCGGAATAGTAAAGCAACTGTAGCTCCTTTCAATGTCCGCTAATCAAATGTATGGAAATAAGCGCCCTATACGAAAACGAAAATAGTTTCCGTTAGCTGTCAGAAACTCAGACTAAGGCCTCTGTTGCACAGTAACGTCAGTTCCGTAACACACGTTTCAGCCACGCATGTGCCGCGTGCGAAAAGCGGTTTGTGACTCGCGCCGGTTTGCGCAAACACGAACTGCGGCGGCACACGACCGTTCGCGCGCACAAATGTGACCTCTGCGGAAAGGTAAACTACCATAATAAGTCATAAATACATTAAACTGTGCTCTAACTATTAGTTGTCTAGCTGCAATTTTGTGCTAGGACCTTCTCAAATCTTCAAAATGAATTGTCGAAAGAGTATAGAAAAAGTAAACCCAACGAAAAAAAAATCATACATTTAACCAATGAAAGTATGTAAGTACCATTACATCTCTTGCGCCAAAAAAAAGTTCAATATCTAGTGCAGTGGGACTACGGGGATAAAAAAATACCGATGAAACCCTTGGCGGGTTGGACCACGGGTAAAGCCTCAATGTTCTAAGTATTTAATCGATTCCTTTGCTGAAAAAAAATTGGGAGGCGAACCAATAAAATCTTTATAGGCTTTTTTGGCTGCATCAACGGAATATAACTAGCTCGCAAGAAATTAACCAAATTCTGGAAAATGGTAATCTGTTGGAGTTTTTCCATCACGTTTTGAAATATCCAAACACACGGCGAACATTTTTACATATATCTTCTCTTAGAAGGGTTGCCCATTGGTTAAATGATAGCAAAGTTTCACGACGGAAATCGGATAAATATTTTGTACGTTTAATGCTACGGACAATGGGTTTTATTTTATTCCATTGATATATCAATAAAAAAATTATATGTTTTGCACACAATATGTGTCCTTTGTTTGATCTCCGGCACTGTATGTAGGTATGTGTATGTATGGGGCAATGTTTGTTACGGCATAACTCTGGAACGGGTAATCCAATCTTCATGCAATTTAAGTGAATAGAGGTAACGTAAATAGAAATTGATTGTCGTGGGGGATTTTTGATGAGAGGGGTAGTTTTTGAGATATTGGGATGAAACAAACACAAGTTTTCGCCCATATCTTTTTAATGGCCATTCATCAGAAGAAAAGAAGTTTCTGACACGTCGTTGCCAAAAACTAGTACTTATATATTTTACTGATATAGTGATATTGGTTGACTTTTCGTGAGACAATCTTTGAGTAATTCTAGAAACACTGACTGGAGCACATGTGAACAATCAATCATGGTGAAGGTAAATCAATTTTACTCTTTGAACTCACTCGCGTTTTTGTTTTTCCAACGGAACTGCACTTTTCCGACCACTCTTCAATGGTTAAATATAGAAAATATGTTTTCACTGCCCAGTAAAACTAAGGAATTTATATATTTTTAAATGCGAGTTATTATTGGAGCAGCTGTGTGAACGTGACAGGCAAATTTTGTTAAAAGCACAATATGAGGGTAATTGTATTAAGATAAATTTAATAAAAAAAAAACAGTATTTTAAATGCCATGGTATATTTTTTAATAATATTACTACTCACCCCAATAAAAGGAAGAAAACACAGTAATGACAGTAACTTTTTATACGGGACGCCAAAATAAAATTTGGTATGTTAAAGTATTAAAACGGTATTAAATATTTACAAAGAAATAATAAAGTTATAATGTCTGTGTAAAATGTGGCCCAGATAACCTGACGTCGGAATGTCTGACCACTACATTTTCATATGTTTTCACTGTTCATTGAGGTACCAGCAGGCCTATTACCTAACTCTGTTTCATTTGGGTTTCAATCGGTTTCGAACAGCAATGCAGGCATTTTAATTGAAACCCATTGAAACCAAAATGAAACAGAGTTAGGTAATAGGCCTGCAGATAATTTAATGTAGTATCAAATAGTAACAAAAAGGTATTGTAATTTGATAGTTAAATAAAGTCAAACATAAAATATCGCACTTGGTACAGGGGTTCTGACGTTAACAGTCCTACCTCCAACCAAACCAAGCACAACATTGTACTCCCCTGGGGATCGAACCCGGGACCTCTGGGTCTGACATCGGTGGGCGTACCACTAGACTTCAGAGGGTGTCAAAATATATGGAAAAGCGTGTTTGTATCGGAAAAATATTTTATAATTGGATACGGACAATTCATATCAAAATATATGGAAAAGAGTGTTTGTATCGGAAAATTATTTATTAATTGGATACGGACAATAAATATCAAAATATATAGAATAGAGTGTGTGTATCGGAAAATTATTTGATAATTGGATACGGCCAATAAATATCAAAATATATGGAAAAGCGTGTTTGTATCGGAAAATTATTTAGTAATTGGATACGGACAGTAAATATCAAAATATATGGAACAGAGTGTTTGTATCGGAAAATTATTTGATAATTGGATACGGCCAATAAATATCAAAATATATGGAAAAGCGTGTTTGTATCGGAAAATTATTTTATAATTTGATACGAACAGTAAATATCAAAATATATGGAACAGAGTGTTTGTATCGGAAAATTATTTAATAAACGGATACGGACAGTAAATATCAAAATATATGGGACAGAGTGTTTGTATCAGAAAATGAAAACTTATCATAAGCTCACTGTGATCTTAATTCGTTTCCTTAATTATTTTTAATTTTCTTAATTATCTTAATTATTTAATTATTATGTATACCTACTTTTTTTAAGATAGGGATTCTCGGTGTCTGCGTATAATCAGATAGGGATAATCTGTCTGCGTATAATCATATAGGGATAATCTGTCGACATATTATCTGATAGGGATACTCTGTCTGCGTAGGGATAATCGAATCATAATTTCATTGGAATCAGATAACCAGTTCCGGATGAAAGACTAATGTAGTTAATACTGCAGAGCGGTCACCAATAGGCCTCTGTAAGTAGTGTGACCTGTCGCAGGGCTTCGAGGAACGCTGCAAGTTGCGGCAACACGTGCGCCATGTGCACGAGGGCGTGGAGAAGCCGAGGGACAAGATCTGTCACATCTGCGGGCGAGGGTTCACGGTAACACTTCCACCTCGGCTTATAGAAGCAGAAGCCCGTAGTGAAAGGGCTCGTCCGGAGAATTACTACCACCATACTTATTTCAGCCGCCAAGCAGCATTGCCGTGTTTCGGTTTGAACACCTTTAAGCCTCAAGTTGACTGGCGCAATGCAGTGCCGTGTAGGCTATGTTTTTTGTGGATGTGACCTATGCAGTAAGGCTTTGTCATAGGCAAGAGTACACTTAACACCAGGTGCGCTACTTGCTTGTTATGTTTTTTGTGGATGTGACCTATGCAGTAAGGCTTTGTCATAGGCAAGAGTACACTTAACACCAGGTGCGCTACTTGCTTGTCCCGTCTCCTAGTAGTAGGCCGAGTGGGATCATCCGCCTCTGTGGTCTAGTGGTTCAACGCACCGATTTCAGATCCAGAGGTCCCGGGTTCGATGTCCAGGGGGAGTTATATTGTGTTTGGTTTGGTTGGTTGACTTTGTTTAAATCCGCCTGGCTAGCTACCACCATCTTACCTAATTCTGTCGCCATAATAACAATTATAAAATTATTGTGTTCCGGCATTGAGGTAAGATAGCCAGTTCCTCAGTTTTTTGAGGATTCCGGGTGAAGTGCGCTTCCACCTTAGGCCTTATCTCAACTTGTAACATGACCAAAAACATGATGTCTCCTGACACAGGCAATTAAAATAGCTTAAAGACATCAGTCACCATGTATTATTGTGAAATCTGCTTGAACTGCCCAATTTTTTTTTTACATTTCATCATTTCAGCCCACATATGTCCACTGTTGAACATAGGCCTCCCCCAATCGATGCCACAAATAGCGAACTTGAGCCGCTTCCATCCACCGACTCCCCGCAACAGCCACGATGCCGTCGGTCCATCGAGTGGTCATCATCTGAGTAGGATACTTATAAATAAATATAACAGAACATTAATTTCACACGAACTAAGCATAGCTTGTAAAATGGGAACTAGATTACGGATAGAATACTTAAATACTTTTCGTAAATACATACGTACTATATGATACTGTTCAAGATATTTGAACACGCAGCAAAACGCATAGTGCGTTGTATGCATTCACAATGGCAGTTTTGCTGTGAATCAAGTAAATCTAGTTCAGTTCGCGTCTTACCATCAACCAGAGCGGCTCATAACCATTTTTTTTTATATCAGTTAATAACTTTATCAGAGCTTCGTAGATCTCCGTCTGGTTTATGAAGAGATTTTCTACGTCCATCGTGTTGCTGGTATGCAATACAATACACAAACAATGTAGATATAATAAATGGATCGCTCTGACTTTGTCTGCTCCAAACGATAGTCACCGCAGCCCTCTCTTTGGTGATGCAGGTTCTGCAGCCCCCGGCATTGTAGCACTGTACACTCGATAGACACTGGTCATCTTTATTTTCGAAGGACCATGAAATGAAAAGGTTCATAACATCCATAACATCGATGTTATGGTCGCCGAGACCCCTACAAATCCTTTGAGCTTAGTGAGTAAGTAAGTATATAAAAGTCGGGTTATTTTGACAAATTATATTGGTATGATTCACTTAGCACTAAAACTCTAAATAATTATTACTACTAAATGAATTATGGTAAAATGGTTATGAGCCGCTCTGGTTGATGGTAAGACGCGAACTGAACTAGATTTATTTGATTCGCAGCAAAACTGCCATTGTGAATGCTTACAACGCACTATGCGTTTTGCTGCGTGTTCAAATATCTTGAACAGATACAACACCCAAACACAGAACATTCATCTACATTCATCACACAAATGTTTGTCCTGGGCGGGAATCAAACCCACAGCCTACATTGCAGACGGCTGAGCTATGAGGCTTGTTAAAATATTTGCTGTGTTTGGGTGTGTTATTGTGTGACAGGGATGTATTCACAAAAAAAAAGTGTTAGATCCGTAATCTAGTTCCCACATTACAAGCTATGCCTGGTTTGGGGCTAGATGGCGCTGTATGAAATGAACGTCCTGTAATACTATAACTAAAATTCACGGGATATTTACCATGATTTGTTGGTTGATCAACAAACCACCGACCGTGCGTAGTGATGTTATGTTTTGCCGTGATCGAGCAGCGTTCGAGAATAAAGCCAGTGTTAGTGTCGATAGCCACAAGTATGATACACGTTATAGAGACAAGCTGCAACTGTGCCCGCAGGTCTGAGCAAGAAGTCAAAACTAGTACATGTGGTGGCCCCTAAGGTTTACAACGCCCTTCCAAGCAGCGTAAGATGCGCCAGAACGACGCAATCCTTCAAAACTAAACTAAAAAAATCACTTGTAAACAGTGTAATATACAAATATGAGGACTTCATAATAACTGAATATTGAGAATAATGCGTGTATAATTATTATTATTATTTTATGACCTGTAACATATTTTGGTATCAATAAATTACTATGACTATGTTAGTCGCAGTAAAACAACAATCTTCAAACCTTAATTCCTATTCGCAAACACTTCAGTTTATCCGTGATCGTGACATGCAACTGCGTTCAAATATCGGATAACTCAAAAACCAACAAATCATGGTAAATATCCCGTTAATTTTAGTTCCAACTAAAGTAACCGTTTCTGTGGTCTAGTGGTTCAACCCACCGATTTCAGATCCAGAGGTCCCGGGTTCGATCCCCATGGGGTGAACAATGTATTGTGCTCGGTTCGGTTGGTGGTAGGACTTGATTTAAGTCCGCCTGGTTAGCTACCACCATCTTACCTAATTCTGTCGCCATAATAACGATTCTTAAAAAATATTGTGTTCCATTTAGAGGTAAGATAGCCAGTTCCTCGGTTGAGGATTCCGGGTGAAGTGCGCCTCCACCCGGCCTTATCTCAACTTGCGAGCAGGTGAGACGAAGGCCAAGTGCTTACCCGCGTTCATAACCATGATGGTTCAAAAAGTGATGTCCTGCAATGTCCCGGTACAGACCAAGCTGACTCTGAGTAACCACATCCGCGTGCACACCGGCGAGAAGCCGTTCCGCTGCGACGCGTGCGGCGCGAGCTTCAGCCAGAAGAGCTCACTCACCACGCACACCCGCGGGGTGCATCTCAAGATCAGACCGCGCCCGGGACGAGCGAGGACACAGTGACGTCACCGCGCACACCCGCGGGGTGCATCTCAAGATCAGACCACGCCCGGGACGAGCGAGGACACAGTGACGTCACCGCGCACACCCGCGGGGTGCATCTCAAGATCAGACCGCGCCCGGGACGAGCGAGGACACAGTGACGTCACCGCGCACACCCGCGGGGTGCATCTCAAGATCAGACCACGCCCGGGACGAGCGAGGACACAGTGACGTCACCGCGCACACCCGCGGGGTGCATCTCAAGATCAGACCGCGCCCGGGACGAGCGAGGACACAGTGACGTCACCGCGCACACCCGCGGGGTGCATCTCAAGATCAGACCGCGCCCGGGACGAGCGAGGACACAGTGACGTCACCGCGCACACCCGCGGGGTGCATCTCAAGATCAGACCACGCCCGGGACGAGCGAGGACACAGTGACGTCACCGCGCACACCCGCGGGGTGCATCTCAAGATCAGACCGCGCCCGGGACGAGCGAGGACACAGTGACGTCACCGCGCACACCCGCGGGGTGCATCTCAAGATCAGACCGCGCCCGGGACGAGCGAGGACACGGTGACGTCACCGCGCACACCCGCGGGGTGCATCTCAAGATCAGACCGCGCCCGGGACGAGCGAGGACACAGTGACTGCACGGTCACGTGACCGAGCAGTGTCGAGACTGTACAGTCACGTGACCACATAAGCGTTGCCACACAGTCACGTGACCGCAGTGATGTGAACACACATAACCATTCCGCAGTTAAGTACGTGCATTTCAAGATGATATTGTCGCCGGAATTAGTGAGAACACAGTGATTTGGTACATAAATAATAAAGCTCTATTGATGAATTATATTTGATTTGATTTTTGAATTTTTGCACATTAACTAATATGAAGTGTACCTACAACATTAGGGACCTAGTGGTAAAATAAACTACCTACGTTAATCTGTAAGTACTTATATACACTACGGAAACTTTCTGAAAACTTCAGAATTTCGACCACTGCATGAGGCTTAGTAGGTACCTATGTATATAACACTAACTAGTAACACAAGTACCTACCCCTAAAGCGTTTTGGTCGTCCTCCTAGGACGCTAAGATCTAACCCTCCACGAAGTGTGCCTAGAGTCTCAACAAACTATAGGCTTAATTCGTTTATAATGCGAGCGAGCAGAACCGTTAATGATTTTAGCAAGCAGTTGGACTTAGACATATTTCATGCTAGTATTCCCAAGGCAAGGCGGTGCCTAACCCTCAACTTTTTTAATTCTTAGTTAATGTGTGTTCAATTTTATTTTATTTCTTAAGCGCGCAGCTTCATTGTATATTCCGTTTTTATAAATTTAAGGATGAGTGTTCGTATTATTTATTATTAGGTACAATGTTACTATTAGTGAATACCTATAATTGGCTAACTATTTCTATTTAAGTTTTTAAGGAAATTTTTGTAGCTGTTGGTTTTCCGAATTAAAATAAATAAATAAAAAAAAAAAAGTATATTCAATCGAATAAACAACATAACTCTACCCCACATAAATTTCATACAAAATTGAAGACATAGGTAAACTCAGGACCAAAAATGTGTGATGCCTTCGCTGATTTTTTCAACTTAAATTACCTACCGTCGTCTCCTTCAATGTCAACGCAGAACGCTCTTTTGACATCCTCAATCGATGACGTGCCTACTTCTGCAGTTGACCTGAGCACTCGAAGTAATTCCTTCTCGAGTATTTACACTTTTAAAATCTCTCGACTGCAAAAAATCGGCGGGTCTCGACGGCCTTCATCCGTTGTTATACAAGAACTGCGCTAAATACATTACATTACCCGTTAGTCTACTGTTAATAGGTCTCTAACCGACGGGATCATTCCAGCAATATGGAAATCAGCATCTGTTACCCCCCCCCCCCCAATCCATAAAAAAGTACTAAACGAGATATTTGTAAGTATAGACCAATTTCTAAGCTTTGTATTCTAGCAAAAATATTGGAGAAATTAGTCCACGAACAACTTTACTCGGCTGTGAAACACATTGTGATCAACTAGCAGCATGGTATTCTGAGAGGTAGATCCACTACATCTAATCTTGTACGTTTTATAGATGTTGTGACTGCTGGAATGGATTCGGGAAGTCAAGTCGATGCAATCTATACAGACTACAGTAAAGCATTCGATCGCATAGACCACTCTATTCTTCTAGAGAAACTCTATGCTGCTGGTATAAGGGGCGACCTACTTATAGTCTGGTTTTTAATTCGGGTCGGAAAAGGTAAACAAAGGTGATACCATATAAAAATAATACTTTCTTTGTAATAGGGAATTAGTTACGCTAAAATAATAAGTAAGAATTTTTAATTCTACCCAAAACTTGTAAAACTATTAAAAATACATGATTTGGGCATAGTTTTGTTCAGATATTCACGTTTGCTACGTAAATACTTGAAAAATAATATATTTTTTGGGTAAATATTTTGTGGTACTTGTCACATTCTAGGGTACTGTAAGGTTTTGCATGGCTATTACACCTTTGGTCTGATTTGTTTGGTTCTTGCTTCATTTCATTATCGGAAGGTTTCTCGCTGTGTTTTCTCGTCCCGTTCGTACCGAGGTGGGACAATCATGGTTTGGGCGGGAATTCGTATTGGCGCGCGAACCGAGCTCATTTGGATAAGAGGCAGCATGACTGCACTAAAATACCGGAACGAGGTCATAGAACCTATGATCATGATCATCCCTCACAGAGTTCAAATTGGCGAGGAACTTCAGCTCATGCACGATAATGCCCCTCCACACACGGCGCGTTTGATGTCAGCTGCCCTTCGGAACATGATGTCGCGGTTTTGGACTGCCCTGCACAGTCACCCGACTTAAACCCAATTGAACACGCTTGGGACATGTTACAGCGAAGGGCTTTCAGCAATTTGCCATCAAATTTGACCACAGAAGACCAACTTTTTTGCCATTTAAGAAGAACATGGGATCGCATATCCCAGCGAGACTTTGAAACCCTAATTTTGAGTATGAATAACCGGTGCAGATGTGTTATCAACGTCAGGGGAGGCAACACCGATTATTAAATTGTAAAAAGGTAATTTTATAAAGTCAAGGCAACGTAAAAATAGTTTTAACACAATTTACAGAACCTTGTATCTGATTTTTCAAGATTTTATTCCTACTTTAATGTTTTTTAAAAAAATATATAAAACTGTTGTTTTTATTATTATTAATAAACAACACAAAATAAAGATTATTGCCATACCTAGTTTTGTAAAGAAATTCTTTTCAGTTTTTGTAAAAATCAACAAAATGTTGAATATCCCTAGACAATGTTGATATGTGTACTTGTATTTCACGACTCGGTCAAATACTTGCTATTTACCCCTTTTTTCTGAAGCTTACTAAATTATCTAACTACTGGTAGAAGTACTCTGAACATTCTGACGGAACCGTTTAGAATCATTCGATCTAAATATTTATTTTCTAACTTTGCTACTCTGAGTATCAATAACCGTAATACGTTATCTATGTAATCTGTGGTGGATAAGCTCACGCTTCATACTCTGTCTTTGTTTGATTGGTTTGTCCCTCTTTTGTCTATCCGTTCTTCTATTTATGTTAACCAAGTAGTCGAACAAGAAACTATATTTTTTGTAGCGTATTTTACCCACTTTAATTATTCCGAAGTTTCTGCGAGGATGCGGGCGAATTAGGTGTTTTTTTGACCCTGTTTACCGGCCTAGCCGGCTAATTTTGCGAAAGTGACTTTGCTCACAGCTTGCTATGACAAAACTCCGCCGATCTGCGATCCATATCTACCTACTGCAACGTTATAATATCTACTGATATGTCTTCAGAATAATAATAACAATCCTAGAACAGCTGATTTAGTTTACGTCCTATGTGTTGCATATGTCTTCAAAACAGTCTCGACGATTTTGTTTGCAGCATGCATGGTATCTAAACAAAAGAAAGTAGAAAATTTGATATCATAATCATAAAATTATCACTTCGACGAACGCATGTTAGCTTCTAAATTCTAATTCCTACTGAAACCTTCGCAATGTCTAGTTCTGTGTGTAGAATTTGCCTTGTAAGCAATGTGAGGATGTGTTACATTGAAAACAATGAGATCCTTGAGACGTTCAGAAATGTTACAAGTGCTGAGGTAAGCATTGACAGCTCCCTTATTTTATTTATTTGGTCCCCACAGGAGGGACCATCTGTTCAAAAGGTTTTATTTCCATGTTAAAAATTTTGATTAATTATGTAAAAGTTTGAATTTTTGTAAGCTTTTTGTAATTTAGTTCCAATTTTTTATATCTTTGAGAGTCCAATGAAAACCAATGTCATGAACTTTTCCATGTTTCTTTATGATATCAATGACCCTGTCTTGTGTGTTATAATCGGTATTGTCCTAATATCTTTTTCTATTCTTCCGAAAATGTGGTCTGCTGGCAAGAAACTATGCCCACACACATGGACAGTTATAGTAATTTCTTCAATTGCGTTATTGGTATTAGAAAACCAATAATTAATAAATGTTATAATATGCTAAAATGGTTTGGACATATAGAGAGGATGAATGAGGCAGGTTTACGAAGCTAGTATATATGTTGAGTGTGAATGGTGACGTTGGGAGGGGAAGACCTTGGCAGACGTTCTCTGATCAAATTGGAGATGTTTTTGAGAAAGACCATGTCAGAAGTACCCTAAACCAGATGAGCATGTATGAAGAAAGTAATGAGAGTGAATGTCCAAGGAGCGTAGTAAATGGAATTCTGTTGTCTCTGCCTAAGTACCGCTTTCGGAAACAGGAGTGAGTCTATGTATGTATGTATGTTATAATATGTGGCTATTTTTAACCGATTTAAAAAAAAGTAGGTTCTCAATTTTTTTTTTAATGTTTGTTACCTCAGAGCTAGGGAATGCAATCTTGTTTCGCCGAGATCCCGGCCATATTTTACGAGATTGTATCTCGTCAAATTTCGTACGAGATCTCGCGAGATAACGAGATCGACAAATGCAGCGTGACGACGTATATTTCATAGCGCGGCTGCTCTATAGAAAGATTGCACTGCAAAAAACAGTACAATTATAACTCACAGACGCAGGATGTCGATGTTGTTGCACCGGTTGCACAAGAGGACGATGAAGGCTTCGATATTGAAGACCTGCCTCTTTCTGCCGTCACACTTCATGAAAAGCTGCAAAAATTGCTGAAAGCACTGAAACAGCCCACTGCTCGCTCAACAAATTCTACAACAAATACTTTAGACATTTTAATAAAAAAAGAAATGAATTTGTATGAAGCTGGTGGAGTAAGAGGGGAACTTTTAAACTTCGTACATAACTGCCTCTCAGCTGTGGTTCCCACAAGTGTTGAGGCAGAACGAGCTTTTTCAGCAGCAGGGTATTTGGTATGCAAAATCAGAAGTCGTCTGTCAGATGATACTCTCGACATGATGTGTTTTTTGAGAAGCCATTTTCAGACAAACTAACTTGCCTTTCCGTACCTTGATAACTTCATCTGACTTCTACTTTAAACTTCTTTTATTTGATTAATATGATCTCACAACATTTATTTAAGAACTTGTGAAGTTAAGTTTTTGTTTTGTTGTTTTTATTTACCATAAGTAATGTTCCTATTACTCTTAATTATTGAAACTAAAGTAAAAATTTACAAAAGACTAAATATAGATAATTATTGTTTTGTTACCAATATTGTAAGAATTTGAACTGATTAGCTACAGTAGGTATAATAATTATAGACATAAACAAATGTTATTAGAGTTAGAGACAAAATAATAAGTACTCTGTTGGTTTTTTAAAATAAAACTTTCATTATTTTTATAACTAAGCAACGCAGTTTCTATTTAATAACATATCATGTCAATTACTAGTTCTTAAAACAAGCATTTGCATATGTTTTAATTGCGATTCTCCCAATCTCGCGAGACTGGGTTTTGAGTCTCGCGAGATCTCGCTAGGCGGAAATCTCGTACGAGATTGCATTCCCTACTCAGAGCTCTGTTATTTTTCAACTGATTTGAAAAATATTTTTTCGTTTAAAGGATATGAATCCAGATTGGTCCCATATAAATTTTATCAAACATGGTGTAGTAGGTTGGCTTTTAAATAAAAAAACAAGATAACGGGAACAAAACTTTGTTCCTGCCTATCGTGACACAGTGCACCAGGGGTGCACTGCACTATATGTAGTATGAACCAATTTTTAACATTTTTTTGGGTCATCTGTATTTATTTTAGTTCCCATCATTGCATAGATGTTTCCCAGAATTCTATATTATTGCACCCTCACACAACTCTCAATTAGGAAGCCGTAGACGTCGCGGTGTCGTAGGTTTTACAACGAAAAAAGCTAAAAATAAGTTACCGTAAGTTGGTGTTATTTGGCATAAATTTTACAAACAAAGATTTTACTCGCACTCATGATAGCATGCCAGTATTTATTTCATATATAACATCTTACGCTAGTGACATCGTGTGGAAATTTGCATGAACACTTAATTTAATTGTGTTAATAATAAATTATTAACATTTCCTTAAAAAAATTTAAAGTAACAAGTGTCCCAAATAATCCGGCATGTTGTGTTATTTGGGACATGCAAATGTTTTCTTGATTATTGGCTCCCTAATACACGAAAACTGAATAAAACTAAGAGGAAATTAATGGGAACACTACTAGGTACGTACAAAACAAAGACAAAAAATGAAATTATGAGATTTGAAACATATTTAGGTTGTTTATAAAGCATAATAATTTAGTTGATATGCAAACATTTCAGTTTAAAGTCTTTATTAATGCAATCGTGGCAGACACTTGTTTTTTAAAAGTAAAATAATCAAACAGGTATAGTATTTTTATCAGACAAGCAAAAATAGACAACACTTTTCTTACACCTAACCAACAAAAACAAATTTCTTAAAATCAAAGTCTTCTTTTCTTGAAATCGATAAAAGTATCAAACAAAAACAAGTAAAGTAAGCATACCTATTCTTACAGCTTAAAGGATCATAGTTTTCAAAACTTTTGAATGACATATTACAGGTATTAGATGACATAGAATCTAAAAAAAACTCCGTATCTTCATCCTCCTCCAATAAATATGTATCAGGACTTTTTTTTATTATAGTACCAGTTGAATGTTTTTAACAATATTTGAATATAGTACCTACTAAAATGTAAATGACATTTATTCAATAAAAAGTACAATTAAACTAACTATGTACAAAGGAATCAGTCAGATTACCTGAGGACCGTTACAAACGGCCTATTTACCTACTTGGTCCTTGTCTTTACTCTACACTCTGTTTTCACAAATTTTTGTCCACCTTTTTGATGGTTTTGTAATTTATATTATATAAAGTAAATATGTCTGAAATTATCTATCACTTTAATTATGCCAATATAATGTTTCAAAGCCTTTTTAACATAGTAAGGCACCATTACTATATTGCCTACTCACTAGAGAGTTTTCAGTCTTCATATTTTCAGTCTCTGCTGTTTTTTTGACTGGTTTACTTTAGTACAATCAGTATATATGTCCTTTCTTATATTTTCAGTCTCTGTGGTCTTCTTGACGTCTTCTTCTTTAATTTTTAGTACAATCTATATAAATTTTCTTCCAGATATCTTCAGTTTTTGTGATTCACATGTCTTCTTCATCTCGGCGGGATCACCCCCGTCCTCTTTTTCTATCCGTGCCCACTCCTGTCATCTACATAACTTATCATGTAATTGTATCCAGTTAGATCACACACGTAGTACTTATTAAATATCTTGGTATCATGCTGGATAATACCCTAACTTGGAAACCCCAAATTGATAGTACTGTATCCCGGTTAAGAAAACTGATTTTTGTCTTTAAAACTTTTAAGTACTAACTTTTTTGAGTACTAACTCAGACCCCCATACACTTAAAACCGTCTACTTTGCATTGACGCAATCTGTTTTAGCCTATTATATCAACTGCTGGGGTGGTGCAGTAAAAACCAATATGCTGAAAATTTAAATAGCCCAAAGATCCTTACTTAAGGTTATCTTTAAAAAACCTTTTCTTTTTCCCACTACAGAACTATTCTACCTCGCAAAAGTCCCTAGTGCTCGTCAACTCTTCATGCTTCAGTCAGTCCTACGCAAACACTCACAATTATGATCCTGACCTCAATAAAACTAAGCATAGACAGGATAAGGTCTGTGTAACAGAGTCATGTCGCACAGAAAAAGCAAGTGCTAGCTTGCTTGCTATCACTTGTATCACATTAGCTCGACTCTTTACAACCGTTTAAAATATACCCCCTAACTCGCTTTATATGCAAACATAAATGTCTTGAATGGCTCTTGTCACTGTCGTACGAAGATCCGGAGAAACTCCTAGAAGTTGTCACCTAATATACTTCTGCAAAATCAAAACGTCGCCTGTTAGATACACATACAAACACGTACAATATGTACACACCAGTCCTTAGCACAATACTATCTCATGTAACACAACCCCTAGTACACTCTTACTTACACACTATTCATCAATAACCAATAAAATAGGTAACATCATTTTTCTAACCGTTTTTCTATACCCACCTAAATTGTTCCTAAATAAACGTTTTATTTATTAATATTATTTATCTTTAACCCTGAATTAATATTAAAAATTACTCTTCGGGTTATTTTGTACCTAGGTAGGTACCTACCTACCTACTTAATCCTAGTCCTAGTAAATTATATAGGGATAAACTTTAGTATATGGACCGCAGAGTTTGAGGTTCTTACTTTTTTGCAGATAGGTTCTAATAATAGAAGACTACGTGCAAAGTCTCATTATGCGGAAACTTTTAGTTTTTGAGAAAAATCTTTTTGTAATTAAGGACAGTAAATAAACGCAATTTTACACACACCAACAGTACCAATAAAATTGCTTAAAACATTCAAGTGAAACCACAAGAAGCCCTCTACATTCATAGTTATGTTAAATTCAGGTACCTACCTGTCATAGCCAATTCCATTGCTTCCAGCTGAACACTGCAGACAGACCGAGGGGAGTGTGCCACGTGTGTCACTCACTGCTGCGGAGATGCCACAGATTCTCGGAGATGTCTCGCAGATCTGAAGAAATACTATCTAAAATGATCAGCATGGGATATGAGGTACCTACCTATCTAAATGGATTTGTCCGTTGCACGGGTTTCCTGTTATATTTATTTTGTTTTTTACATACAATTTTTAAGGATTTATTACAGGATAATCTTCTGTTTCCATTCCTTTTATTGCCTCTGCATATAAATGTTTCTTTTATTATTTTATGATAGTAAATATACTTATATTTTTTTTATTTTTCAACGGGTATGTGATTGGCCTTCATCTCATCTGATTTTTCAAGTTATAATGCCGAAGGTGGAAGCACACTTCACCCGGAATCCTGAATAAACTGAGGAACTGGTTATATTTCTAAATGCCGGATCACAACAATTAAAGAATTGTTGTTATGGCGACAGAATAAGGTAATAGCTGGGCGGACTTAAACAAAGTCCTACCACCAACCAACCCAAGCACAATATTGTACTCCCCCTGGGCACAGAACTTGGGACCTCTGGATCTGACACGGGTGGGCTAACCACTAGACCACAGAGTTGGTTAAATAAATTATTTATTGAGACCACCAACAGAGGAAATTATAAAGTAAATTCTTGAAAGCTAGTCCACCCCTAATAATTGGTAGGTAAAGTATCCTGCGAAAAGTTTAATCGATGAGCAAATAACAACTTTACATTATACATGTAGGTATACAGAAATTAATGATGATGCTGTTCTAAACAGGAATAAAATAGCACATTCAGGGAATAAGGGTACTAACAAAAAACATTTGGTATAAATATATGTATAGGTAAGAGTAGTAGAGCTCCTTGTGAAGTCTCGTCCGGGGAAGTACTACTATACCTATTTGGGCTGACAAGCAGCATTGCTGTGTTCTGGTTTGAAGGGTATAGTTGCCGGTGACATAACAGGCACACGCGCAAGTTGGCGGGCGCAATGCAGTGCCGCGTAGGTCATATTATTTGTGGATGTGACCTACGTAGTAAGGCTTTGTTATAGACCAGAATCGCATAACAGCAGGTCAGTCAACTCCTCAGACTGTTGAAGATTCCAGATGAGGTACACTTCCATGTTCGGCCTTATCACAACACCTTAGCCAAGCGCTTCCCCGTCATATAATAAAAAAAAGGTCATCTGTAGGTACTTATTAATCTTCGTTCCCATAATTGCGAAGATATTTCCTAGACTCGTATTATTGCACCCTTACACGACTCTTAAATAGGGTGTCGTAGACGTCGTGGTGACGTAGGTTTTACAACTAAAAAAGCCAAAAAATAAGTTATTTTTGTCAAAAAAAGGAAGTGACTTCACCACCACTTAATAACTCTAGAGTAAGTTTATATAAATTGAAGGCCTTGCCATACAATAAACATGTTGTTTTGCTTGGCAATTCGGCACCAACTTCAAATTATATAAAGTTACCCAGAGCTATTTTTAAGTTTTTAGTGGTGAAGTCGATTTCATTTTCTTTCAAAAATAACTTATTTTTAACAAGATTTTAATAAATCTCTTCTATTATGGAATTTTCTCCAACTAACCTCGTTTAACCTCTGAATTGGAAATGTCACCATTAATTTGACACTTTATTAAAGTAATTGTTCACTCTATTTGTTTCCAGGTATCACCCAATACTATTGCTGCGCTAGATGTCAATGTGAAACATATCATTAACTTATCAACAGCACCCATGCAGTCCATGGCATTCAATGATCTATCAATGCCCCACGCTTGTGATGTTGCTATCAAGGATGAGCCACTGGAAGTGAAACTAGAGACTTCAGAAGATGAAGAAATAATAACAGAGGAGAGCACAGCATCTCAAGAAATAGACACAATAGCCAATGAACTAATTGAACCATCTGTAACAAGAATGAACACAGACCTAGAGCATTCCAATAAGAATTATCGCAGTACTACCTCGAGTAACAAATCTGTACTGACAAGGAGTATTTTAAACAGAATTAATTTACAACAAAAGCGATATACCTGTGAACATTGTGATAAAAGTTTCAAAAGACGCAGTAATCTAGTAACCCACATTTCGGTTCACACCGGAGAAAAGCCATATACATGCAAGCATTGTGATAAACGTTTCAGCCACAATATTATTTTAAAAACCCACATGCGAGTTCACACCAGAAAAAAGCCGTATACATGCAAGCATTGTGATAAACGTTTCAGCCACAATATTCATCTAATAACCCACATGCGAGTTCACACTGGAGAAAAGCCGTATACATGCAAGCATTGTGATAAACGTTTCACCAACAATGTTAATTTAAAAACCCACATGCGAGTTCACACTGGAGAAAAGCCGTATACATGCAAGCATTGTGATAAACGTTTCAGCCAAAATAATCATCTAATAACCCACATGCGAGTTCACACCAGAGAAAAGCCGTATACATGCAAGCATTGTGATAAACGTTTCAGCCAAAATATTCATCTAATAACCCACATGCGAGTTCACACCAGAGAAAAGCCGTATACATGCAAGCATTGTGATGAACGTTTCAGCCACAATAATACTTTAAAAACCCACATGCGAGTTCACACCAGAGAAAAGCCGTATACATGCAAGCATTGTGATAAACGTTTCAGCCACAATAATAATTTAAAAACCCACATGCGAGTTCACACTGGAGAAAAACCATATGCATGCAAGCATTGTGATCAATGGTTTAATACTGGTGGTCATCTAATAAGGCACATGCGGGTTCACAGCGGAGAATAGCCATATACTTACATACTTGTATGTAAGTATATACACCCGGAATCCTCAACAAACTGAGGAACTGGCTATCTTACCTCTGAATGTCGGAACACAACAATTTTAGAATTGTTATTATGGCGACAGAAATAGGTAAGTGGTGGTAGCTAGCCAGGCTGACTTCAACAAAGTCCTACCACCAACCAAACCAAGCACAATTTACTTGGTACTTGGTGCGCGGACTATTTTTCCGCAACTGGGTCTCCTATGGGCCCTTTTTGCGTGACGGGTGGGCTTTTGCTACTCCAACCACCCGATGTCCTCCAAGAAAGCCAGCAGCTCGCTGATGCTGGTGCAGGCTTCCTTGGGTGTCCTCGGTGTCCCAAGGTCCTGCATACTTGCCCAGTAGTTTTGGTGCAGTTTTGTAGTATGGTCGTGGATCAAGGAGCGAGCTTGGCTAAAGGGTTTAGGGATGATTGGCTCAGGACCTGCTGGTTGCATTTCAGAGCCCCTCCTTGCCAGTACGTTGGCCTCGTCATTGCCTCTGGATCCACTATGTCCTTTAATCCATTGGAGAGTGAGCCTGTTGTTTTTACTTACCTCTTCCAATAGATAGTGGCATTGTATTGTTAGTCCGGAGTTGTACTCACTTTTGTTTAGATCCTGTAGAACTGCAGCACTGTCTGAGAGGATTCTGATGTTGTGGTCAGTTACCTTTCTCCTTAGTATTGCGTCTACTGCCTGTATAATGCCGACACATTCCGCTTGGAAGATCAAATTGTGTTTGCCCAGTGCTGTCGAATTGTGAATGTTAAGGTCGTCTGAGAAAGTCCCAGCTCCCGTTCCTGTTTCCGCCGCTGCTTCTTGTTGCACGAACAGGTGTAGGGGCAACAAGCCGATCAGGGCTTCGAGTGCTGCCGTGGGGGCAGTCCTCATGCATCCTGTTGTGGCAACGCACGCCAGTCTCTGGAATTTTGTGAGCTTATTTTTTGTGGTAAGCTGTTTCGTTCTAGGCCACCACACCAGGGCGCCATATGCTAGAGAAGGCCTTATTACGGTGTTGTAAAGCCAAAGGGTGATTTTTGGGCTGAGACCCCATGTTTTACCTATCATTTTCCGGCATTGCCAGAAGGAGATCGTTGCCTTCCTCACTTTGTTTTCAAGGTGTTTCGCCCAGTTTAGTTTGTTGTCCAGCGTTATGCCTAGGTATTTTACTTCCTCGGACAGTTTTAGCTGTGTGCCGAAAAGGAAAGGAAGTTGGTATGTTCCTAAATTTCGCTTGTTTGTGAACATGACTATTACTGTTTTAGTTGGATTCACGGTTAGTCCGTTTGCTGTGCACCACTCTTCAACGATTATAAGGGCATTGTTCATGACATTACAAGCCACACTCGCGAAGTGGCCCGATTTTAAAATTGCAAGATCATCAGCGTAGCCAACCGTGTAGAATCGTTGAGCGTTTAACTTGGTGATTAGATCATTTGCAACAAGGTTCCATAAGAGTGGTGACAAGACACCGCCCTGCGGGCATCCTCTTGCCACCACTCCCCTGGTCTCCCCGTTCACGTCAATACGTACTGCTCTATATTGAAGCATATTTATGATCCAATCAGCCAGCGTTGTATCAACGCCATGCCTCTTTAGGGCTTCGCTGATACTGTTAAAGTTTGTCTTGTCAAAAGCCCCCTCGATGTCTAGGAAGGCGGCAAGACAGAGTGTTTTGTTATTTATGTCTTGTTCTGTCCTACTTACCACTGCATGTAGCGCCGATTCAGTAGATTTCCCCGCGCTGTAGGCATGCTGTTGTGGATGTAAAGGTGATGTTTTTAGTATGTTATCTCTAATGTGCCGATCGCATAGTCTCTTTAATGTTTTGAGGATGAAAGATGTTAGGCTGATCGGTTTTTCCTGGTTTAGGTATAAATAGCACTCTGACCTCTCTCCATATTAATGGTACATAGCGGAAAGCTAGGCAGGCTCTGAAAATATCTGTCAGCTGACCGTTAAGGTGGGGTTCCCCCCATCGTAAGAGGCCAGTGAATATACCATCCATGCCCGGCGACTTGTACGGTTGGAAGGTGTTGATTACCCAGTTTACTTTGTTCTCGGTTACAATCGTGTGAGCAGCCAACCAGTCTGCAACCGTGGGTAAGGCGGAGCTGGTCGTGTACCACTCGGTCGTCTTTCCCAGGTGGCATCCCGGGAAGTGTGTTTGTAACAGGAGTTCATGTGTTTCTGTGGTTGTAGTTGTGTAGGTGTTATCTGGCTTTTTCAAGGAACCAATCCCCCGGTGTGGTTCGGCAGCTAGAATTTTCCTAATTCTGTTTACTTTATTGTTAGTTTCTATTTTTGTGCAAAAGTTTTTCCACCTATGACGACTCCTGCGACGAATACCTTTCTTGTACTCGGATTTCGCCTTTTTGTATTCGTCCCAGTCATTGTCGTCGTAGGTGTTCATTGCTCTGTTGAAAAGTCTACGTACCTTACGTTTGAGCTTGTTGAGTTGCTTGGACCATCCCTTTTTGTCTGCATCCCCCTCTCCAGCCATGGTGAGAGGGCATGCATCTTCAAAGCTTTTAGTCAGACTTACTGTAATGTGTTCGACTGCCTTTTCTATATCTGCTGTATTTGTTAAGTTTGATCCCACTGTACCTGTGCCAAGGTTTGCAAACAACAACTTATCAGTTCTACGGGGGTTGCGACTCGGTGCTGGTGTTGTTGTGTGCAGTGTCAGTTCGAATCTGATCCACCTATGATCGGAGCAGGAGGATTCATTTGACACCCTCCAGTTCCGCATAGAGTTAACGCAGTTACCTGACATCATCGTTAGATCTATTATGGTGCGGCATCTTTTTGTCACGAAAGTTGGTTCCGCCCCAAAATTTGCTATGGATAGATTAGTGGTGAAAAGAAAATTTACCAGGTCATCACCTCTGCTGTTGGATGTTGGCATCCCCCATATGGGGTGGTGCGCGTTTGTATCTGCTGATATTATGAGTTTAAGATTGTTGAGTTCACATTTTCTTACCAGATCCATGATGCTCCTCGATGGGATGTCCTCATCAGAGGGCATGTATGCTGATGCGTGCATCATGTCTTCTGACTCACTCCCACAAGGGTCCTGTAGTCTGACAGTCGTCAGATCTCTGAAACAGAACCCTGTGAGGGGCGATGTTGCTAGGTTGTTTGGTATGTATATGCACGTACGCGGATTTGCGCAAATTCTGTCGTCTAGTAACTTACCGTTCATGTTGTTTAGACCACACACGCGTCCTGCCCTGATCCACGGCTCCTGGATCAAGGCTATAGTCTGGTTTTTGCTTGCCTCCAGTGATTTGCGCAGGTTAGCCGTTGCAGTGAGCTGGAGGTTTTCCTGGACGATGTTTATAAGAGGAGAGGGTTTGGGTCACCACCATGTTGGTTTCCCTTCTCCTCATCCTCCTCCAACATCTGGTCCAGATCCAGCTCTGCACACATCTCGTCCACCGTCGTAGAGCACGACGGTTTCGGTGACGAATGCGGTATGGCTGTCGGGCTGGCTGGACCGTTGCCGGGGGCGCCTTGCTCTGTGGAACTGGGACCAGGTTGAGGATTTGTCCTCAGTTGTGTGCCTGTTTGGTGGGGCTCGTCCTGCAAGGTTCCGTCCTCACCGTAGAACCTTACATACACGCTCCCCAGATTGTAGGCTAGTCGGCGACCTCTCTCCCCACGCTTACGAAGAGGATGTCGTCCTTCTGCTGGTTGTGGGAGTGTACCGTCCACTCGCTTACTCAAGCCCACTTGTTCTGCACAGCCAGGACCAGACTTGTGTCCTCGAGCGAGTTATTGTTATCAGGGATAAAGATGGCGGCGCGGATTTTCTTTGTAAGCTCGCCTTGCTTTATCACCCTGAGTCGGGGGCATGTTGTCTCCGGTAGTTGGGCCGTTGTCTGATTTAGCCACCGCATGTGACGCATCATCCTCGCACCACAGCTTCAAGGCGCCGTCGGAGACCGTCGGCTTGCCCATGAAGCTGGGGGAGAAGGTGTCACCACTCTTGATACCTTCCAGGATACGTCTCTCCAGGTACTTTTTTATCAGAGTGGCTTGCTCATCGGTTAGTTGGTGGTTGTCGCTTCTCACTACAGCCACGCAGAGGTTGTTCTGCGCGATTTCAGCATAGCTGACGGCAGAAGTGCGACGAGTGCTCTCAACTCTTTGCTTCTTGTGCTGACCTCTTGGGGACACAGTATCATCCAGTCGCGCTCTTTTTGTAGGCTCGTTTCGAGCAGGGGCCTGGGCTGATCTTGCGATCGCCATGGCCGCTCGCTTCTGGCGATTGTGCCTGTTTTTGTGCGAGGTCCTTTCGCCTGTACCTCTGCTACCAACGGGCCCAATAGTCTCTTCGGGCAAGCCCTTAGATCCCACCCACGATCCCACTTAGGCGGGGCATGCGGTTCAGGGTTGGACATCTCTGCGCGTTTGTGATTCTGCCTTCTCCTGTAAAAGGCGCTAGGGCCATATCCTGGAATCACCAGTTGCTCTCCTGTGAGCCTTAGCTTCTTTTTTTGTTTTTTGTTGAGCTTTTTAACATTCTTTCCCTCCGGGACGCTAGGAACCTCGAGGGGTCGAACGTTGGTACTCGAGGGTCCGGCCTTTGGCTCTGGACCCCTTTTCCCAGCTCTGTTGCTACTTTTACCCTTTGGCTCAACTACCTTCCAGGCAGCAGTATTAGACAGGGGGACCGCGAAGTCCGCCTCCAAGTCCTTTACCGCCTCCCCTGAAGAGGGGGTTTTAGAGTGGTAATTTTTTTTTTGTTGAGGACATGCTTTTTTTGTTCATCTTCCCGGCTCCCCACCCACCATGGAGTCCGCACCTTGGGTATGTATTTCATACACCACGGTGCCACCGAACCTGATGTCGACCATCTTCATCAAGCGTAAGGCGTGCTCCGCCGACTGCAGACCCCATCGACCCCCCCCCCCCCCCCCCCCCCTGAAGAGCTGAAGGCCCACCGTTGTGCTGATTTGCCATGGTTGGCTAGACCATGGGCCTCCCGTTTTGGGTGAAATTCACGCCGAAGTGGAGTGTTGCGGAAAAAACGTCTGTCCGCTCAGCCATCAGGTCAGTTGCATCCTCCCTCACGGGCCCCCTACGCACAGCATTAGACGTAGGTGGTTCCTCCCCCAACCTGTTTGCTTTAAAACAGGCCCACGAAAGCCTGCAACAGGATGGAGAAGGGGGTGGGGAGGGAAACAGGGGAAGGAAAGACGCTATCTCTGCTACATCTCTGCAGCAGATCTGGCGTTTTATTGATGGGGGGATTGATGGGGTAGACAGCTGTTCCAGAGCCATCGCTTCTATCAAGTCGAGGTTCATCATAATATATTGCACACCCCATGGGATCGAACCCGGGACCTCTGGATCTGAAATCGGTGGGTTGAACCACTAGACCACAGAGGCGGTTATAACCTATTGCCAGTAAATGCACGGCCTCCGGTCAGATCGGGATGTGCTTGGACTATTTATTTATTTTTTAATTATCACGGCTTTTGGCCGATTGCGTTTGCTTAAAAATGTTTGTAAGATTTTAGTAAGTACTTATGTATTATTATTAAAGTGACAATGAAGTCATATAAAAAAGGAAACATTATAAATTAACATTTATAATGTTTCCTTTTTTATTACCTAACGGTATAAGAAATTTATTTTAATTTGATAATAAATTTGCTTTGATTCTTGAATAAAATGATGATGACAGAGGTACTCTTTAAAAACATTTTTTTTCTTAAGGTACTCTTTGTAAAATCAGATACAAAAGGCAGGCACTTGTGTGTATATATTAGATATACCTACTTACCTAAACAACCTTATTACAAAACAAAGTTTAAAGTTAGTCTAGGTTTAAACCTGGTACTAAACCATGGTTTGTCTACAGTCTAAAGATAAATCTACTAGACCCCTAGTTTATCTCACGTTTATCTTTGCATGGTGTGTCTCAGCCGGTAGTCAGCAAAACTACCACAGTGCACTGGTCGGCTTCTATCAACAGGTTGATTGCTGGATTCCAAAAAACAAAATGAATGTTTGTGTTTTCTTCTCATTTTATAGGTACGTACTAGCTTATGCTTCGCCCATGTGGTACCCGAATAAAAAGGAGCCTATAATCCTATATTTAGGTTATCAAACGAATCAATTAAATGGTAATGGTAAATAGTATGGATTTTATTTTAAAAAATACTTGGCTCTACAACAATAGGTTCCTTGATATAAAGGTCAATAAACCCAATGCTAGGGCCAGAATGTGGATGAGTTGCTGCCGTAGCTGAGTTTGGTTTTGTTGGTGTAAGAATAAAGTAAGTATTTAGAATGAGATCTATGTGCATGTCTCCAGCTTGCACAGAACGAATCTGTAATTTCTAAATATGTCAATATTTGGTTCAATCTGAGAATCTAGTTTAAAATGTAGGTTCCAATCAAACTTCGTAGATACAAGCCTATGTAGGTGTGTAAGCCAGGGACAGGGTCTACAGCTTACACATGCTGGTAACGCCAAACTGGCCAAGACTGGGCTATAATTCAGTGCAAAATGGGTTCACTAAGCATCACAGATTGAAGGCCTGTAGCTATAGTACTTTCAGAGGTACAAGGTAAAGATAACGTGTATGCTGTAGACCCATGTCCTGTCCCTAGCTTACACATCTGGATTAGCGAAATGGCTGAATACTGGATTGTGATTGATAGCCTATAATTCTGTGCAGAATGGGTTCACTAAGCATCACAGATTTAAGGCCTGTAGCTATAGTACTTTCAGAGGTACAAGGTAAAGATAACGTGTATGCTGTAGACCCATGTCCTGTCCCTAGCTTACACATCTGGATTAGCGAAATGGCTGAATACTGGATTGTGATTGATAGCCTATAATTCTGTGCAGAATAAATATTACAGGACATTCATTTTACACAGCGCCATCTAGCCCCAAACTAAGCATAGCTTGTAATATGGGAACTAGATTACGGATAAAATACTTAAATACTTTTTGTAAATACATACGTACTATATGATACAACACCCAAACACAGAACAAACATCTATATTCATCACACAAATGTTTGGCCTGGGTGGGAATCGAACCCACAGCCTACAGCGCCGAAGGCAGAGTTACTACCAACTGAGCTATGAGGCTTGTCAGACTAGAATGGGTTCACTAAGAACCAAATATTTCAAGCCTGTAGCTATAATACTTTCAGAGATCCAAAAACGACGTGTATGATGTATACCCATGTCCCCAGCTTACACAACTGAATTAGCAAAACGGCTGAATACTAAATTGTGATTAATAGCTTAAATTTGAGTCCGGAATGAAAGGGCTAATAAAAGACCTTCTACTTCCGGTATCAATGAGAAACTTTGATTGGATCTCTGGAATGTCAATGTGTGGTAATTTTAAAATACTGTCACAATAATTTAAGCTAATCACTTCACTTCTGATTTCGAGGCTGTTGTCTGAAAATTTTCCGGTTGAACGATATCCGAACTGATGTTTTCCGGATATCCGGGATTAGTTGGATCGTAACTATCCATGTTATTGTTACGGGTTCGTAAGAATTAAAAGGCAACCGGTTATTACTCAAAATATGACACATTTATTCAGCACCAAACTAATTACTCTCAAACACAGTACCTACAACACTACTTAGTTATACTACCGAATCACTTACTAACTCGCTGTATAGTAATCGAATACTAACTTGCTTCCGAATCGCGCGTCAATTTATATCCAACTCGTATCGAAAACTCTAGTAAGCGCGGGAATGGTCGCGCCACTAACTGGCACGGCGGTCATAAATCATTCTTTTGTGTTATTGATAAACAAGTTGTTATTGTCTTATTTTCTCGGAACTATGCGAAGGCTCGCGAATATTCTAGACGTTTCTGACTGGCGTAACATTATTATAGTCGTTAGTCGTATACTCTACATTGTCGTAGTCAATGTCATAACCACAGTCATAGTCATTATAATCAGGGGTATAGGTATTCCTGATTTTGATCGTCCATGTAGTATAGATCGTTTGCGATCATGTTTTGTCTGATCCGTGCGGTGCGCATCGATACGTCGGTGTCTTTGAATCTAGGTGCCCGAGTCTGCTGAGGAATGCCGAATTGAAATTGATTTGGTGGATGTTGGTTGTGCATTCCGAACCTATTATTATTTTGTTGTTGCGGGATACCGAATTTGTATCCGCCGTGTTGAAAGGGTGCGCGTTGCGCGGGAGCCTGGCCGAAGGTTCGCTGAGGCGGGTTTTGGGGTGCCCCAAAGCGATAACCATTGTTAAACCTATTTGGTTGTACAAGATTTGGTCTGAAACCTTGGTTTTGCGGGACGCCAAACCTGAAGTTATTATTTGGAATACCAAACTTAAAGTTGGTATTTGGCACTGAGTTGAATGTTGGTTTAAAACCTTGGGCTACTGGTGCTGGTGAAGGTCTCACAAAATGTTGTGATGTTGGAAATTGTGTGGATGTTTGTTTCAATAACCTATTTTTCGTATCATACTGAAACTTAAAATTAACTTCTTCTGTAACAATTCTTAAGGCATTTTCCAGAGTAGAGCAACCTTTTAACCTAACAATTCTAATCATTTCTTCCGGTAGGTTATACAAAAACACGCTTAAAGCCATGTTATTGTACACAATCATTTTTGCAGCTTTGATACCTTCATCAGTCAATCTATTTACTTTGGCAAATAATGAGCTACGGACATTTTGAATGCGTTGACAAAATTGAATGTATGATTCACTAGGCTTTTGTTTTAATGTTTCAAGCTCAATTGCGATACATTCTTCAGACCTTGGGTCTCCGAAGTGTTGGGTCAGGATCTCTTTCAATCTCTCATACGAGTTAATGTTTGGGTTGTCACCGAGGACAACCCAAACAAAGTTTACCGATTTGAGTGTAAACTAATAATATATTAACTATACCTGCGATAGGCTACTATCACTACTTAATACTATACGAATTAACTGCGAGAATTATTGATGCCTATTTTAGTGCAAACAAAATCAGATAAACGCAATTAATAAGCTCGACGATTTTTGTTCGAGAGGAAAGTCGGAAAAGACACAGGAATATGAAAACAAGAAGTGAAAAGGTTTACTCACAAGCTGCTCGATCCCATGTCCTCCTTGTTGAGCCGCAAGAAGTCACCACTGCTGCGCTAGGAGTTTATTTGTTTTGGTTCGTTGATTCTCCGCGTCCGCGTAAAGTCGGTTTTCGCACGAAACCTAACATTTTCGAAAAACCGAATTTGGGATTTTAACGAATATAGATTTCGGGAAAGTCACGGAAAATCCTACCGGCTGCGCCAAACTTGTTCGGGAAAGCGTGGAAAGCCTTTTTAAAAATAAAAGACATTAATTAAAATTAACTTCAATTTACTAAGAGAGTTATTACAGAGTGGCGAACTAATTACGACTGAATATAAAATGAACGGTCGTGAGCGAAGTCACCGTTATTTATATGGGGTGGTCTCGTATAGACATAGTCAGCTAAATCACGGCGGGAGTTGTGTGGGCGTATCATCAACACATATCTACATTCATCACACAAGAGTTTGTCCTGGGTGGGAATCGAACCCACAACCTACAGCGCAGAAGGCAGAGCTACTACCAACTGAGCTATGAGGCTTGTTATATAAGATTAGGAAAAGGTTAATTAAGTAGTTTACATTATGATAATATACTATTAGTTGTCTAGCTGCAATTTTGTGCTAGGACCTTCTCAAATCTTCAAAATGAATTGTCGAAAGAGTACTTATAGAAAAAGCAATCCCAACAAAAAAAAAATCATACATTTAACCAATCAAAGTATGTAAGTTACATCTCCATTACATCTCTTGCGCCAAAAAAAAGTTCAATATCTAGTGCAGTGGGACTACGGGGATAAAAAAATACCGATGAAGCCCTTGGCGGGTTGGACCACGGGTAAAGCCTCAATGTTCTAAGTATTTAATCGATTCCTTTGCTGAAAAAAAATTGGGTGGCGAACCAATAAAATCTTTGTAGGCTTTTTTGGCTGCATCAACGGAATATAACTAGCTCCCAATCTTCATGCAATTTAAGTGAATAGAGGTAACGTAAATAGAAATTGATTGTCGTGGGGGATTTTTGATGAGAGGGGTAGTTTTTGAGATATTGGGATGAAAAGAAACACAAGTTTTCACCCATATCTTTTTAATGGCCATTCATCAGAAGAAAAGAAGTTTCTGACACGTCGTTGCCAAAAACTAGTACTTATATATTTTACTGATAAGTAGGTACTGATATAGTGATATTGGTTGACTTTTCGTGAGACAATCTTTGAGTAATTCTAGAAACACTGACTGGAGCACATGTGAACAATCAATCATGGTGAAGGTAAATCAATTTTACTCTTTGAACTCACTCGCGTTTTTGTTTTTCCAACGGAACTGCACTTTTCCGACATCACTCTTCAATGGTTAAATATAGAAAATATGTTTTCACTGCCCAGTAAAACTAAGGGATTTATATATTTTTAAATGCGAGTTATTATTGGAGCAGCTGTGTGAACGTGACAGGCAAATTTTGTTAAAAGCACAATATGAGGGTAATTGTATTAAGATAAATTTAATAAAAAAAAAACAGTATTTTAAATGCCATGGTATATTTTTTAATAATATTACTACTCACCCCAATAAAAGGAAGAAAACACAGTAATGACAGTAACTTTTTATACGGGACGCCAAAATAAAATTTGGTATGTTAAAGTATTAAAACGGTATTAAATATTTACAAAGAAATAATTAAGTTATAATGTCTGTGTAAAAATGTGGCCCAGATAACCTGACGTCCGAATGTCAGACCACTACATTTTCATATGTTTTCACTGTTCATTGAGGTACCAGCAGGCCTATTACCTAACTCTGTTTCATTTGGGTTTCAATCGGTTTCGAACAGAAATGCAGGCATTTTAATTGAAACCCATTGAAACCCAAATGAAACAGAGTTAGGTAATAGGCCTGCAGATAATTTAATGTAGTATCAAATAGTAACAAAAAGGTATTGTAATTTGATAGTTAAATAAAGTCAAACATAAAATATCGCACTTGGTACAGGGGTTCTGACGTTAACAGTCCTACCTCCAACCAAACCAAGCACAACATTGTACTCCCCTGGGGATCGAACCCGGGACCTCTGGGTCTGACATCGGTGGGCGTACCACTAGACTACAGAGGGTGTCAAAATATATGGAAAAGCGTGTTTGTATCGGAAAAATATTTTTTATAATTGGATACGGACAATTCATATCAAAATATATGGAAGAGTGTTTGTATCGGAAAATTATTTGATAATTGGATACGGCCAATAAATATCAAAATATATGGAAAAGCGTGTTTGTATCGGAAAAATATTTTTTATAATTGGATACGGACAATTCATATCAAAATATATGGAAGAGTGTTTGTATCGGAAAATTATTTGATAATTGGATACGGCCAATAAATATCAAAATATATGGAAAAGCGTGTTTGTATCGGAAAATTATTTGATAATTGGATACGGCCAATAAATATCAAAATATTAGGTCCTTACATATGAAATTGGCGTTTTGTATGGGAGGAACATAAAGGCAATTTTTTCATATTAAAATATATTTTATTAATCAAAGTATGTACCATTGCTATCTATACACTTTTGCCATCTTATAGGTAGTTCATTGATCCCTTTACTAAAAAAACCATTCGGACGGGAATCAATGAAATCTTTGAAAGCGGTTTGGACTGCCTCATCGGAATTGTTTTTTTTTCCTTGCAAGAAGTTATCCAAATTTCGAAAAAAATGGTAATCTGTTGGAGCAAGGTCCGGAGAGTACGGTGGATGTCTTAGACATTCCAATTGAAGCTCCTCTAATTTGGTAGTCGTCTGTTGGGCCGTGTCCACACACGGCCCAACAGACGACTACCAAATTAGAGGAAATTTCCGACAACGCTAGACCACTCTAGCGTTGTCTTGAAGCAGCAGTGGCGTAGAGCGATTGAAAAGTCTCGGTTGTTTAACAGCAAGCTTTTCCATCATGGTTTGCAGTTGCTGACAATAGACATCAGCCGTAATCGTCTGACCAGATTTAAGAAAGCTATAGTGTACGACACCGGCACTAGTCCACCAAACGCTTACAAGTAACTTTTTTTGAGTCAATTATCGCTTGGGGCAAGATTTTGCTGGTTCACCAGGGTTCAGCCATTGCGATGAGCGTTTACGATTATCGTACAGGATCCACTTTTCATCACATGTAATGATCCGATTTAAAATTCCTTCATTATTGTGCCGGTTGAGTAATGTAACGCAGCAGTCGCCGCGCGTTTGTCGGTTTGCTTCACTCAATTCATGAGGTACCCACCTTTCAAGGTTTTTCACCTACCTAATTTGCTTCAAGTGGATTAACGGTTTTGTCACTAACACCGTAGCCTGCAGCTAACTGTGATGTGGTTTGCGATGGATCTACTTCCACAATAGCCTTCAATTCATCATTATCGACCAGAAACGAAAGCGTTGAAACCAAAAACGCACCGTGTTTTCTTTTGCGACACCACCACCATACACATCATTAATTCTTCGAGCCGTTTCTGCAGCACTGGTGCCACGGTGGAACTCGTACTCGTAAATAATGCGATATTTTAAGTTTTCCATTTTGTGAAATGAGTGACGCAGAGAAAAAAAGCAAAAGAGAAAAAAACAAATGAATTACGGTTTTCGAAACACAAATGCATGAGTAAATAGCTGTTTAAATTTGAACTTGGAATTCCTAACCAAAGAGGAGATATTTAAGATCAAATAGGCAAGTACGACAAAACGCCAATTTCATATGTAAGGACCTAATATATGGAAAAGCGTGTTTGTATCGGAAAAATATTTCATAATTGGATACGGACAATTCATATCAAAATATATGGAAAAGCGTGTTTGTATCGGAAAATTATTTGATAATTGGATACGGCCAATAAATATCAAAATATATGGAAAAGCGTGTTTGTATCGGAAAATTATTTAGTAATTGGATACGGACAGTAAATATCAAAATATATGGAACAGAGTGTTTGTATCGGAAAATTATTTTATAATTTGATACGAATAGTAAATATCAAAATATATGGAACAGAGTATACATTTATTCAATAAATTAAACTAACTAAGTACAAAGGAATCAGTCAGATTACCTAAGGACCGTTACAAACGGCCTATAGGTAACTCAACTAAAAACAACAGAGTGTTTGTATCGGAAAATTATTTAATAAACGGATACGGACAGTAAATATCAAAATATATGGGACAGTGTGTTTGTATCAGAAAATGAAAACTTATCAGGGGCGTGGAGAAGCCGAGGGACAAGATCTGTCACATCTGCGGGCGAGGGTTCACGGTAACACTTCCACCTCAGCTTATAGAAGCAGAAGCCCGTAGTGAAAGGGCTCGTCCGGAGAATTACTACCACCATACTTATTTCAGCCGCCAAGCAGCATTGCCGTGTTTCGGTTTGAACACCTTTAAGCCTCAAGTTGACTGGCGCAATGCAGTGCCGTGTAGGCTATGTTTTTTGTGGATGTGACCTATGCAGTAAGGCTTTGTCATAGGCAATATTACTGGTGTTAAGTACACTTAACACCAGGTGCGCTACTTGCTTGTCCCGTCTCCTAGTACTATCGTTTGGAGCAGACAAAGTCAGAGCGATCCATTTATTATATCTACATTGTTTGTGTATTGTATAGCATACCAGCAACACGATGGACGTAGAAAATCTCTTCATAAACCAGACGGAGATCTACGAAGCTCTGATAAAGTTGTTAACTGATATAAAAAAAAATGGTTATGAGCCGCTCTGGTTGATGGTAAGACGCGAACTGAACTAGATTTATTTGATTCGCAGCAAAACTGCCATTGTGAATGCTTACAACGCACTATGCGTTTTGCTGCGTGTTCAAATATCTTGAACAGATACAACACCCAAACACAGAACATTCATCTACATTCATCACACAAATGTTTGTCCTGGGCGGGAATCAAACCCACAGCCTACATTGCAGACGGCTGAGCTATGAGGCTTGTTAAAATATTTGCTGTGTTTGGGTGTGTTATTGTATGACAGGGATGTATTTACAAAAAAAAAGTGTTAGATCCGTAATCTAGTTCCCACATTACAAGCTATGCCTGGTTTGGGGCTAGATGGCGCTGTATGAAATGAACGTCCTGTAATACTATAACTAAAATTCACGGGATATTTACCATGATTTGTTGGTTGATCAACGAACCACCGACCGTGCGTAGTGATGTTATGTTTTGCTGTGATCGAGCAGCGTTCGAGAATAAAGCCAGTGGTAGTGTTAGTGTCGATAGCCACAAGTATGATACACGTTATAGAGACAAGCTGCAACTGTGCCCGCAGGTCTGAGCAAGAATTCAAAACTAGTACATGTGGTGGCCCCTAAGGTTTACAACGCCCTTCCAAGCAGCGTAAGATGCGCCAGAACGACGCAATCCTTCAAAACTAAACTAAAAAAAATCACTTGTAAACAGTGTAATATACAAATATGAGGACTTCATAATAACTGAATATTGAGAATAATGCGTGTATAATTATTATTATTATTTTATGACCTGTAACATATTTTGGTATCAATAAATTACTATGACTATGTTAGTCGCAGTAAAACAACACCTTCATTCCTACTCGCAAACACTTCAGTGTATCCGTGATCGTGACATGCAACTGCGTTCAAATATCGGATAACTCAAAAACCAACAAATCATGGTAAATATCCCGTTAATTTTAGTTCCAACTAAAGTAACCGTTTCTGTGGTCTAGTGGTTCAACCCACCGATTTCAGATCCAGAGGTCCCGGGTTCGATCCCCATGGGGTGAACAATGTATTGTGCTCGGTTCGGTTGGTGGTAGGACTTGATTTAAGTCCGCCTGGTTAGCTACCACCATCTTACCTAATTCTGTCGCCATAATAACGATTCTTAAAAAATATTGTGTTCCATTTAGAGGTAAGATAGCCAGTTCCTCGGTTGAGGATTCCGGGTGAAGTGCGCCTCCACCCGGCCTTATCTCAACTTGCGAGCAGGTGAGACGAAGGCCAAGTGCTTACCCGCGTTCATAACCATGATGGTTCAAAAAGTGATGTCCTGCAATGTCCCGGTACAGACCAAGCTGACTCTGAGTAACCACATCCGCGTGCACACCGGCGAGAAGCCGTTCCGCTGCGACGCGTGCGGCGCGAGCTTCAGCCAGAAGAGCTCACTCACCACGCACACCCGCGGGGTGCATCTCAAGATCAGACCGCGCCCGGGACGAGCGAGGACACAGTGAAGTCACCGCGCACACCCGCGGGGTGCATCTCAAGATCAGACCGCGCCCGGGACGAGCGAGGACACGGTGACGTCACCGCGCACACCCGCGGGGTGCATCTCAAGATCAGACCGCGCCCGGGACGAGCGAGGACACAGTGACGTCACCGCGCACACCCGCGGGGTGCATCTCAAGATCAGACCGCGCCCGGGACGAGCGAAGACACAGTGACGTCACCGCGCACACCCGCGGGGTGCATCTCAAGATCAGACCGCGCCCGGGACGAGCGAGGACACGGTGACGTCACCGCGCACACCCGCGGGGTGCATCTCAAGATCAGACCGCGCCCGGGACGAGCGAGGACACAGTGACGTCACCGCGCTCACCCGCGGGGTGCATCTCAAGATCAGACCGCGCCCGGGACGAGCGAAGACACAGTGACGTCACCGCGCACACCCGCGGGGTGCATCTCAAGATCAGACCGCGCCCGGGACGAGCGAGGACACGGTGACGTCACCGCGCACACCCGCGGGGTGCATCTCAAGATCAGACCGCGCCCGGGACGAGCGAGGACACAGTGACGTCACCGCGCACACCCGCGGGGTGCATCTCAAGATCAGACCGCGCCCGGGACGAGCGAGGACACAGTGACGTCACCGCGCACACCCGCGGGGTGCATCTCAAGATCAGACCGCGCCCGGGACGAGCGAAGACACAGTGACGTCACCGCGCACACCCGCGGGGTGCATCTCAAGATCAGACCGCGCCCGGGACGAGCGAGGACACGGTGACGTCACCGCGCACACCCGCGGGGTGCATCTCAAGATCAGACCGCGCCCGGGACGAGCGAGGACACGGTGACGTCACCGCGCACACCCGCGGGGTGCATCTCAAGATCAGACCGCGCCCGGGACGAGCGAGGACACAGTGACGTCACCGCGCACACCCGCGGGGTGCATCTCAAGATCAGACCGCGCCCGGGACGAGCGAGGACACAGTGACGTCACCGCGCACACCCGCGGGGTGCATCTCAAGATCAGACCGCGCCCGGGACGAGCGAGGACACGGTGACGTCACCGCGCACACCCGCGGGGTGCATCTCAAGATCAGACCGCGCCCGGGACGAGCGAGGACACGGTGACGTCACCGCGCACACCCGCGGGGTGCATCTCAAGATCAGACCGCGCCCGGGACGAGCGAGGACACGGTGACGTCACCGCGCACACCCGCGGGGTGCATCTCAAGATCAGACCGCGCCCGGGACGAGCGAGGACACAGTGACTACACAGTCACGTGACCGCAATGATGTGAACACACATAACCATTCCTCAGTTACGTGCATTTCAAGATGATATTGTCGCCGGAATTAGTGAGAACACAGTGATTTGGTACATAAATAATAAAGCTCTATTGATGAATTATATTTGATTTGATTTTTGAATTTTTGCACATACACAAATATAAGAATTATAAGCTTATAAACCTAACTGTAAGTAACTAATATGAAGTGTACCTACAACATTAGGTACCTAGTGGTAAAATAAACTACCTACGTTAATCTGTAAGTATATACACTACGGAAACTTTCTGAAAACTACAGAATTTCGACCACTGCATGAGGCTTAGTAGGTACCTATGTATATAACACTAACTAGTAACAAAAGTACCTAACCCTAAAGCGTTTTGGTCGTATATTCAATCGAATAAACAACATATATCTCCCCCTACATCAATTTCATACAAAATTGAAGACATAGGTAAACTCAGGACCAAAAATTTGTGATTCCTTCGCTGATTTTTTCAACCTAAATTACCTACCGTCGTCTCCTTCAATGTCAACGCAGAACGCTCTTTTGACATCCTCAATCGATGACGTGCCTACTTCTGCAGTTGACCTGAGCACTCGAAGTAATTCCTTCTCGAGTATTTACACTTTTAAAATCTCTCGACTGCAAAAAATCGGCGGGTCTCGACGGCCTTCATCCGTTGTTATACAAGAACTGCGCTTAATACATTACTTACCCCGTTAGTCTACTGTTAATAGGTCTCTAACCGACGGGATCATTCCAGCAATATGGAAATCAGCATCTGTTACCCCCCCCCCAATCCATAAAAAAGTACTAAACGAGATATTTGTAAGTATAGACCAATTTCTAAGCTTTGTATTTTAGCAAAAATATTGGAGAAATTAGTCCACGAACAACTTTACTCGGCTGTGAAACACATTGTGATCAACTAGCAGCATGGTATTCTGAGAGGTAGATCCACTACATCTAATCTTGTACGTTTTATAGATGTTGTGACTGCTGGAATGGATTCGGGAAGTCAAGTCGATGCAATCTATACAGACTACAGTAAAGCATTCGATCGCATAGACCACTCTATTCTTCAAGAGAAACTCTATGCTGCTGGTATAAGGGGCGACCTACTTATAGTCTGGTTTTTAATTCGGGTCGGAAAAGGTAAACAAAGGTGACCATATAAAAATAATACTTTCTTTGTAATAGGGAATTAGTTACGCTAAAATAATAAGTAAGAATGTTTAATTCTACCCAAAACTTGTAAAACTATTAAAAATACATGATTTGGGCATAGTTTTGTTCAGATATTCACGTTTGCTACGTAAATACTTGAAAAATAATATATTTTTTGGGTAAATATTTTGTGGTACTTGTCACATTCTAGGGTACTGTAAGGTTTTGCATGGCTATTACACCTTTGGTCTGATTTGTTTGGTTCTTGCTTCATTTCATTATCGGAAGGTTTCTCGCTGTGTTTTCTCGTCCCGTTCGTACCGAGGTGGGACAATCATGGTTTGGGCGGGAATTCGTATTGGCGCGCGAACCGAGCTCATTTGGATAAGAGGCAGCATGACTGCACTAAAATACCGGAACGAGGTCATAGAACCTTTGATCATCACTCACAGAGTTCAAATTGGCGAGGAACTTCAGCTCATGCATGATAATGCACCTCCACACACGGCGCGTTTGGTGTCAGCTGCCCTTCGGAACATGATGTCACGGTTTTGGACTGCCCTGCACAGTCACCCGACTTAAACCCAATTGAACACGCTTGGGACATGTTACAGCGAAGGGCTTTCAGCAATTTGCCATCAAATTTGACCACAGAAGACCAACTTTTTTGCCATTTAAGAAGAACATGGGATCGCATATCCCAGCGAGACTTTGACACCCTAATTTTGAGTATGAATAACCGGTGCAGATGTGTTATCAACGTCAGGGGAGGCAACACCGATTATTAAATTGTAAAAAGGTAATTTTATAAACTCAAGGCAACGTAAAAATAGTTTTAACACAATTTACCGAACCTTGTATCTGATTTTTCGAGATTTTGTTCCTACTTTAATGTTTATTAAAAAAATATATAAAACTGTTGTTTTTATTATTATTAATAAACAACACAAAATAAAGATTCTTGCCATACCTAGTTTTGTAAAGAAATTATTTTCAGTTTTTGTAAAAATCAACAAAATGTTAAATATCCCTAGACAATGTTGATGTGTGTACTTGTACCTATTTCACGACTCGGTCAAATACTTGCTATTTACCCCTTTTTTCTGAAGCTAAAATTATCTAACTACTGATAGAAGTACTCTGAACATTCTGACGGAACCGTTTAGAATCATTCGATCTAAATATTTATTTTCTAACTTTGCTACTCTGAGTATCAATAACCGTAATACGTTATCTATGTAATCTGTGGTGGATAAGCTCACGCTTCATACTCTGTCTTTATTTGATTGGTTTGTCCCTCTTTTGTCTATCCGTTCTTCTATTTATGTTAACCAAGTAGTCAAACAAGAAACTATATTTTTTTGTAGCGTATTTTACCCACGTTAATTATTCCGAAGTTTCTGCGAGGATGCGGGCGAATTAGGTGTTTTTTTGACCCTGTTTACTGGCCTAGCCGGCTAATTTTGCGGAAGTGACTTTGCTCACAGCTTGCTATGACAAAACTCCGCCGATCTGCGATCCATATCTACCTACTGCAACGTTATAGTATCTACTGATATGTCTTCAGAATAATAATAACAATCCTAGAACAGCTGATTTAGTTTACGTCCTATGTGTTGCATATGTCTTCAAAACAGTCTCGACGATTTTGTTTGCAGCATGCATGGTATCTAAACAAAAGAAAGTAGAAAATTTGATATCATAATCATAAAATTATCACTTCGACGAACGCATGTTAGCTTCTAAATTCTAATTCCTACTGAAACCTTCGCAATGTCTAGTTCTGTGTGTAGAATTTGCCTTGTAAGCAATGTGAGGATGTGTTACATTGAAAACAATGAGATCCTTGAGACGTTCAGAAATGTTACAAGTGCTGAGGTAAGCATTGACAGCTCCCTTATTTTATTTATTTGGTCCCCACAGGAGGGACCATCTGTTCAAAAGGTTTTATGTTAAAAATTTTGATTAATTATGTAAAAGTTTGAATTTTTGTAAGTGTTTTGTAATTTAGTTCCAATTTTTTTATATCTTTGAGAGTCCAATGAAAACCAATGTCATGAACTTTTCCATGTTTCTTTATGATATCAATGACCCTGTCTTGTGTGTTATAATCGGTATTGTCCTAATATCTTTTTCTATTCTTCCGAAAATGTGGTCTGCTGGCAAGAAACTATGCCCACACACATGGACCGTTATAGTAATTTCTTCAATTGCGTTATTGGTATTAGAAAACCAATAATTAATAAATGTTATAATATGCTACAATGGTTTGGACATATAGAGAGGATGAATGAGGCAGGTTTACGAAGCAAGTATATATGTTGAGTGTGAATGGTGACGTTGGGAGGGGAAGACCTTGGCAGACGTTCTCTGATCAAATTGGAGATGTTTTTGAGAAAGACCATGTCAGAAGTACCCTAAACCAGACGAGCATGTATGAAGAAAGTAATGAGAGTGAATGTCCAAGGAGCGTAGTAAATGGAATTCTGTTGTCTCTGCCTGCCGCTTTCGGAAACAGGAGTGAGTCTATGTATGTATGTATGTTATAATATGTGGCTATTTTTAACCGATTTTAAAAAAAGTAGGTTCTCAATTTTTTTTTAATGTTTGTTACCTCAGAGCTCTGTTATTTTTCAACTGATTTGAAAAATATTTTTTCGTTTAAAGGATATGATTCCAGATTGGTCCCATATAAATTTTATCAAACATGGTGTAGTAGGTTGGCTTTTAAATAAAAAAACAGGATAACGGGAACAAAACTTTGTTCCCACCTATCGTGACACAGTGCACCAGGGGTGCACTGCACTATATGTAGTATGAAACAATTTTTAACATTTGTGTGGGTCATCTGTATTTAAGTTATTGCACCCTCACACAACTCTCAAATAGGAAGCCGTAGACGTCGCGGTGTCGTAGGTTTTACAACAAAAAAAGCTAAAAATAAGTTACCGTAAGTTGGTGTTATTTGGCACAAATTTTACAAACAAAGATTTTACTCGCGTATGATAGCATGCCAGTATTTATTTCATATATAACACTCTTACGCTAGTGACATAGTGTGGAAATTTGCATGAACACTTAATTTAATTGTGTTAATAATAAATTATTAACATTTCCTAAAAAAATTTAAAGTAACAAGTGTCCCAAATAATCCGGCAAGTTGTGTTATTTGGGACATGCAAATGTTTTCTTGATTATTGGCTCCCTAATACACAAAAACTGAATAAAACTAAGAGGAAATTAATGGGAACACTACTAGGTACGTACAAACCAAAGACAAAAAATGAAATTATGAGATTTGAAACATATTTAGGTTGTTTATAAAGCATAATAATTTAGTTGATATGCAAACATTTCAGTTTAAAGTCTTTATTAATGCAATCGTGGCAGACACTCGTTTTTTAAAAGTAAAATAATCAAACAGGTATAGTATTTTTATCAGACAAGCAAAAATAGACAACACTTTTCTTACACCTAACCAACAAAAACAAATTTCTTAAAATCAAAGTCTTCTTTTCTTGAAATCGATAAAAGTATCAAACAAAAACAAGTAAAGTAAGCATACCTATTCTTACAGCTTAAAGGATCACAGTTTTCAAAACTTTTGAATGATTTATATTACAGGTATTAAGATGACATAGGATCTATAAAAAACTCCGTTTCTTCATCCTCCTCCAATAAATATGTATCAGGACTTTTTTTATTATAGTACCAGTTGAATGTTTTTAACAATATTTGAATATAGTACCTACTAAAATGTAAATGACATTTATTCAATAAAAAGTACAATTAAACTAACTATGTACTATAGTCCTCCTAACCGGTTTCGGTTACGGCGACATTTAGCAAAAAAATTAATTAATTAATTATTGTTTCTTCTAGCATGCGCTCTAATATGGCTCGCGAGGCCGAATTTAGTTTTAAATACGCGATTACAAGTATCACAAAAGAGCTCCCCCATCGAGTTGTATGTATAGATATAGGATGGCTTGGGCTTCTGTTTACGTATCTGGCGTTTTATGTTGAGATCTACGAGACGATTCTCTTCAAACACCTTTACTTTGTTGTATATGGTAGAGCGCCAAGATGACCTACAAGAAGCATGTACCTACCAGGTGGCAGGATCTATAGAGCAAGCATTCAGGTGTCTTTTGAACACATCCTTATAGCGTAGATGTTGACCACCGTGTTTACGTTTACCCTCAGCTAACTCTGAGTAGAATACGGCTTTGGGCAGGCGATGATCATCCATACGAAGGACGTGTCCGCACCATCTGAGTTGTCGCTGCATGAGAAGAGCCTCCATACCGTACACGCCGGAACGACGTAGGAACTCAGTGTTAGGCACACGCTCCTCCCACTTTATCCTTAGGATGGCTCTCAAACATCTAAGATGATATGTGTCAAGCTTTTTTATGTCTGGTTTATATAGACACCATGTTTCAGCGCCGTAGAGAAGGATAGGTAGTATTAACGCCCTATAGACGTTAATTTTTGTTTCAAGTTTCAAATCATGAGACCTCCAGACACGATCAGTAAGTCTACCAAATTTGGCAGCAGCGTTTGCAATGCGCGTTGGTATCTCCGAAGCCAAGATGTTGTCAGGCCTAACAGTACTTCCAAGATACTTGAAATGCGATACTTCCTCTAGTGGTTTACCATGCAAGTTCACTGTGGTTTCATCTGCCTGACAACCTCGAGATGGTTGTTTGAGGATTTGTGTCTTGGAAGCATTGATGACTAGACCAAATCGTTGGCAAGATTGGTGTAATGCGTCAACGTAGCTTTGAAGATGCGCTATACTGTCAGACATGAGGCACACATCATCGGCGTATAGTACCTCTAAAATAGAGAGTTCTTTAATTTTTGATTTCGCCTTAAATCTTGAAACATCAAAGACACCTTTCTCAGTACGGAAATTTAGCTGTATTTGATTACAACAACATCGCAACGCGTCTCGCATGACAGCTGCAAAGTATATTGCGAAAAGAGTAGGTGCCATAACACATCCTTGTTTTACTCCACCAGTGATTGGGAGCTCCTCAGAAAGTTCATTGCCATGTTGAACCTGCGCTTTCATTCCTTCGTGAAATTGGCGTATCAAGTTGACGAACTTTTTTGGATACCCAACCTTATGAAGAACAAGCCAAAGGGCCTCACGCGGTACTCTATCAAATGCTTTCTCCAAATCGACAAAACACATGTAGAGAGGCCGTTGGTGTTCAAGGCTTTTTTCTTGTAGTTGCCGTACGATAGATATTGCGTCGATAGTACCTCTGCTAGGACGAAAGCCGCATTGGCTTTCAGGAAGGTGCTGTTCTGCCACATGGCTAAGGCGGGCATTGACAATGTGCGCTAGAATCTTTCCAGCGCTAGAGAGAAGCGATATACCTCTGTAAGAACCACAATCCGACACATCACCTTTCCCTTTGTAGAGCTTACAGATCACCGCATCTCTCCAGCCCTGTGGAATCTCCTCAGTCTCCCATATTCTTTTGATGAGATTGAAGAGACTGTTGACTACGTGTTTCCCGCTGTATTTATACACTTCTGCAGGAAGTTTGTCTATACCAGGTGTTTTGGAGTTTTTGAGACGTTGAACTGCTCTAACAAACTCTTCAAGGGTTGGTGGATCATCTAAATCTTCATATGGTGAAAGTTTTTCGAGCGAATCTACATATGACAGGTCAACACTGAGCGCTGTGGGATTAAGAACATCGTTAAAGTGTTCCGCCCAGCGCTTTAAAACGTCACCTTCGTGAGAAACTCGATGCTGTCTATCCTTTGAGTACATGGGAGCGGTTTTTCGTACTCGAGGACCATATATCGCTTGAATGCCTTCGAAAAACTTTCCAGTTTGATGAGTATCAGAACAGTGTTGAAGTTCAGCAGCTTTTTCCTTCCACCATTTATCTTTTAGCTCGCGAACTTTTGCTCTTAAGTTGTGTTGGGCTTCTTTTTTGGTCTGTGCATCTGCGAAATTCGAGTTTAGTTCATGTCGGAGTCTGTCAACTAGCACTTTGATCTCATTATCTGACGCGTCAAACCAATCCTGGTTTTTCTTTGTCGGCTTACCTATAGTGTCCAGAGCACAGCCATGGAGATGTTTTGCGAATGATACCCACTCATTATTTAACGTATGAAATTCAGTCTGCGGAATGCTAGAAGCAAATTTCCCGTCTAGTACATTACCAAGTTCTGGGGAAGTAATAAGTCTCGAAAAGTCTACTCTAGGTGGTATTTTGTGGGGTGCTCGTCGTGGTGATTTAAGCTGCAGGTGCATTTTTGATCTTATAAGTCGGTGGTCAGTCCACCCCATAGCTCCACGCATCGCTCTAGTTATACAAACATCGCGCAGGTCTCTGCGGCGGACTATAATATAATCTAAGAGATGCCAGTGATTGGATCTAGGGTGCATCCACGAGGTCTTATACCTCTCAGCCAGTTGGAAAAATGTATTTGTGATACTAAGGTTGAATTCTGTACACAACGTTAAAAGGCGTAATCCATTATCATTACATTTTCCAACTCCATGTTTACCGAGGACACCGTCCCAGTGATCATGTTCGGTGCCTACACGAGCGTTGTAGTCTCCCAACAAAATTATTTTATCTTGTTTCGGAATGGCTTCAAGTATTCGGCGAAGTTGTTCATAAAATATCTCTTTATCCTCATCCGGGGAAGGCAGGGTAGGAGCATATGCACTGATGATATGTACATATTTCTTATTGGCAATTGGGAGGCGTAGAGTCATAAGCCGGTCATTTACACACTTAGGAAGTTCACTCAGATCTCTAGCTAACCCATTACGAATAGAAAAGCCAACGCCGCTGCCCACTCTTTCACCGGAAGGACGTCCGCTCCAGTAGTACGTGTAGCCGCCAAGCTGTTCACAAAGCTCTCCGCTATCACTTAGATGGGTCTCGCTTATTGCGGCTATATCTATTTTGTATCTGGCCAGCTCTCTTGCAATAAGTGCAGTTTTTCTCTCTGGACACAAGTTGCGATCATGAGCCAGTAGAGTCCGTACGTTCCATGTAGCCATGCACAGTCGTTGGGTTTTTATTTTAAATTGCATATTTTTCCGTATCTTTCGACCTTGATAATCGATGTCCAGGCGCCCGCGGTTTGACACCTAGATGAGGGATGAGACGGACTATTTTTGGGCCACCTTTTCTAGACCCCTCCCCTATACAGAGGAAAGCAGAGCGATCCTAAATCCTCCGATCCTGCTTTGTCGCCAGTCGTGCTGCCGAACCCAGAATCCCGCCTCAGTCGATTCCGGGAGCGACCACTCTCTCCTAGCCGCCTACGTGCGAGGTGCTAACTAAAGCCTCAGTACACCGATACCTCGACCCCACCGCCGACACCCCATCGCCGCAGGGCTTTTACATCTGGAGTTCAAAATGATTTGCTAAAGTCATCTGCGCGTGAACATATTTATAGTGGACAAGCGGTTGCGCGGGTGCAAGTCCACTCTCTCGTCCCGTCCCCTGTAGTCCAATGGGCCGGTGAACCGGTACGATCGGCAGAGGTTGGGATGCAGCGAATAAGGCCGTAAGTCACTACATGGATCCTGACTAACGCCCTCAGGGTGAATCGCATTACCCTACTACAACGACATAATAGGATGTACTTGCCGATACAGAATTTTTTTTTTTTTTAATGGGGATCATCCATTAGCTCCTCTACTAGATGATCGTAGATGGAGCCCCCTTCCCTAGGTTTCGCCCACTATGTGGTTTACCAGGGTGTGGCCGCTGCATAATGGCAGCTACTTGGAGCCACTAGAGAAGAGATTGTGGAGGTTATTTTGATGTTAAAGAAACGCTCCACTACACCCCAAATGTGTTGTACATAGTTAGTGATTTGTCACTAACTATGTACAAAGGAATCAGTCAGATTACCTGAGGACCGTTACAAACGGCCTATTTACCTACTTGGTCCTTGTCTTTACACTCTGTTTTCACAAATTTTTGTCCACCTTTTTGATGGTTTTGTAATTTATATTATATAAAGTAAATATGTCTGAAATTATCTATCACTTTAATTATGCCAATATAATGTTTCAAAGCCTTTTTAACATAGTAAGGCACCATTACTATATTGCCTACTCACTAGAGAGTTTTCAGTCTTCATATTTTCAGTCTCTGCTGTTTTTTTGACTGGTTTACTTTAGTACAATCAGTATATATGTCCTTTCTTATATTTTCAGTCTCTGTGGTCTTCTTGACGTCTTCTTCTTTAATTTTTAGTACAATCTCTATAAATTTTCTTCCAGATATCTTCAGTTTTTGCGATTCACATGTCTTCATCTCGGCGGGATCACCCCCGCCCTCTTTTTCTATCCGTGCCCACTCCTGTCATCTACATAACTTATCATACTTGGTACTTGGTGCGCGGACTATTTTTCCGCAACTGGGCCTCCTATGGACCCTTTTTGCGTGACGGGTGGGCTTTTGCTACTCCAACCACCCGATGTCCTCCAAGAAGGCCAGCAGCTCGCTGATGCTGGTGCAGGCTTCCTTGGGTGTCCTCGGTGTCCCAATGTGTTGCTGGCGCTGAGACTCTACGCTACTGCACTCCAGGAGTACGTGTGCGGCCGTCTCCTCTGCTGCCATGCACCCTCTGCATAGAGGGCTGTCTGCGATACCCATTGTGTAAAAATGCTTATTTAGTGAGCAGTGTCCTGTGACAATTCCGATGATACGTCGGAGTTTGTCACGTTTCTGGCTGAGTAGCTTTCGGGAGTATCTCGGGTTTAGTACCGGGAAGGCCTCCTTCGACTGCCTACAGTCCTACATACTTGCCCAGTAGTTTTGGTGCAGTTTTGTAGTATGGTCGTGGATCCAGGAGCGAGCTTGGCTGAAGGGTAGAGGGATGATTGGCTCAGGGCCTGCTGGTTGCATTTCAGAGCCCCTCCTTGCCAGTACGTCGGCCTCGTCATTACCTCTGGATCCACTATGTCCTTTAATCCATTGGAGAGTGAGCCTGTTGTTTTTACTTACCTCTTCCAATAGATAGTGACATTGTATTGTTAGTCCGAAGTTGTACTCACTTTTGTTCAGAGCCTGTAGAACTGCAGCACTGTCTGAGAGGATTCTGATGTTGTGGTCAGTTACCTTTCTCCTTAGTATCGTCTGCTGCCTGTATGATGCCGACACATTCCGCTTGGAAGATCGAATTGTGTTTACCCAGTGCTGTCGAATTGTGAATGTTAAGGTCGTCTGAGAAAGTCCCAGCTCCCGTTCCTGTTTTCATTTTGGAGCCGTCTGTGTATATTCGCACTTCATATATGTTTGAGTAGTCACTAGGCTCCTCGTGTAGTTGTATGGTGAAACTTTTTGTGTGCAAGTGTTTCTTGGGTACCCTATCATAGATGGACTGGAGTATAGGGTTTCCCTTGGCATACTCCCCTATGATAGTTGTATGATGTGCTTGTGTGTTGTGCTCCCATAGTTTGAGAGTCCAGAGCCTGAAGGCAGCCGCCGCTGCCTCTTGTTGCACGAACAGGTGTAGGGGCAACAAGCCGATCAGGGCTTCAAGTGCTGCCGTGGGGGCAGTCCTCATGCATCCTGTTGTGGCAACGCACGCCAGTCTCTGGAATTTTGTGAGCTTATTTTTTGTGGCAAGATGTTTCGTTCTAGGCCACCACACCAGGGCACCATATGCTAGAGAAAGCCTTATTACGGTGTTGTAAAGCCACAGGGTGATTTTTGGGCTGAGACCCCATGTTTTACCTATCATTTTCCGACATTGCCAGAAGGAGATCGTTGCCTTCCTCACTTTGTTTTCAAGGTGTTTCGCCCAGTTTAGTTTGTTGTCCAGCGTTATGCCTAGGTATTTTACTTCCTCGGACAGTTTTAGCTGTGTGCCGAAAAGGAAAGGAAGTTGGTATGTTCCTAAATTTCGCATGTTTGTGAACATGACTATTACTGTTTTAGTTGGATTCACGGTTAGTCCGTTTGCTGTGCACCACTCTTCAACGATTATAAGGGCATTGTTCATGACATTACAAGCCACACTCGCGAAGTGGCCCGATATTAAAATTGCAAGATCATCAGCGTAGCCAACCGTGTAGAATCGTTGAGCGTTTAGCTTGGTGATTAGATCATTTGCAACAAGGTTCCATAAGAGTGGTGACAAGACACCGCCCTGCGGGCATCCTCTTGCCACCACTCCCCTGGTCTCCCCGTTCACGTCAATACGTACTGCTCTATATTGAAGCATATTTATGATCCAATCTGCCAGCGTTGTAACAACGCCATGCCTCTTTAGGGCTTCGCTGATACTGTTAAAGTTTTTCTTGTCAAAAGCCCCCTCGATGTCTAGGAAGGCGGCAAGACAGAGTGTTTTGTTATTTATGTCTTGTTCTGTCCTACTTACCACTGCATGTAGCGCCGATTCAGTGGATTTCCCCGCGCTGTAAGCATGCTGTTGTGGATGTAAAGGTGATGTTTTTAGTATGTTATCTCTAATGTGCCGATCGCATAGTCTCTCTAAAGTTTTGAGGATGAAAGATGTTAGACTGATCGGCCTATAGGATTTTGCTTCAGTGTAGTCGGTTTTACCTGGTTTAGGTATAAATAGCACTCTGACCTCTCTCCATATTAAGGGTACATAGCGGAAAGCTAGGCCGGCTCTGAAGATCTCTGTCAGCTGACCGTTAAGGTGGGGTTCCCCCCATCGTAAGAGGCCAGGGAATATACCATCCATGCCCGGCGACTTGTACGGTTGGAAGGTGACCTGAATTGTTCCTAAATAAACGTTTTATTTATTAATATTATTTATCTTTAACCCTGAATTAATATTAAAAATTACTCTTCGGGTTATTTTGTACCTAGGTAGGTACCTACCTACCTACTTAATCCTAGTCCTAGTAAATTATATAGGGATAAACTTTAGTATATGGACCGCAGAGTTTGAGGTTCTTACTTTTTTGCAGATAGGTTCTAATAATAGAAGACTACGTGCAAAGTCTCATTATGCGGAAACTTTTAGTTTTTGAGAAAAATCTTTTTGTAATTAAGGACAGTAAATAAACGCAATTTTACACACACCAACAGTACCAATAAAATTGCTTAAAACATTCAAGTGAAACCACAAGAAGCCCTCTACATTCATAGTTATGTTAAATTCAGGTAATTTACCTGTCATAGCCAATTCCATTGCTTCCAGCTGAACACTGCAGGCAGACCGAGGGGAGTGTGCCACGTGTGTCACTCACTGCTGCGGAGATGCCACAGATTCTCGGAGATGTCTCGCAGATCTGAAGAAATACTATCTAAAATTATCAGCATGGGATATGAGGTACCTACCTATCTAAATGGATTTGTCCGTTGCACGGGTTTCCTGTTATATTTATTTTGTTTTTTACATACAATTTTTAAGGATTTATTACAGGATAATCTTCTGTTTCCATTCCTTTTATTGCCTCTGCATATAAATGTTTCCTTTATTATTTTATTATAGTAAATATACTTATATTTTTTTTATTATTCAACGGGTATGTGATTGACCTTCATCTCATCTGATTTTTCAAGTTATAATGCCGAAGGTGGAAGCACACTTCACCCGGAATCCTGAATAAACTGAGGAACTGGTTATATTTCTAAATGCCGGATCACAACAATTGAAGAATTGTTGTTATGGCGACAGAATAAGGTAATAGCTGGGCGGACTTAAACAAAGTCCTACCACCAACCAACCCAAGCACAATATTGTACTCCCCCTGGGCACAGAACTCGGGACCTCTGGATCTGACACGGGTGGGCTAACCACTAGACCACAGAGTTGGTTAAATAAATTATTTATTGAGACCACCAACAGAGGAAATTATAAAGTAAATTCTTGAAAGCTAGTCCACCCCTAATAATTGGTAGGTAAAGTATCCTGCGAAAAGTTTAATCGATGAGCAAATAACAACTTTACATTATACATGTAGGTATACAGAAATTAATGATGATGCTGTTCTAAACAGGAATAAAATAGCACATTCAGGGAATAAGGGTACTAACAAAAAACATTTGGTATAAATATATGTATAGGTAAGAGTAGTAGAGTAGTACTACTATACCTATTTCGGCTGACAAGCAGCATTGCTGTGTTCTGGTTTGAAGGGTATGGTTGCCGGTGAAATAACAGGCACACGCGCAAGTTGGCGGGCGCAATGCAGTGCCGCGTAGGTCATATTATTTGTGGATGTGACCTACGTAGTAAGGCTTTGTTATAGACCAGAATCGCATAACAGCAGGTCAGTCAACTCCTCAGACTGTTGAAGATTCCAGATGAGGTACACTTCCATCTTCGGCCTTATCACAACACCTTAGCCAAGCGCTTCCCCGTCATATAATAAAAAAAAGGTCATCTGTAGGTACTTATTAATCTTCGTTCCCATAATTGCGAAGATATTTCCTAGACTCGTATTATTGCACCCTTACACGACTCTTAAATAGGGTGTCGTAGACGTCGTGGTGACGTAGGTTTTACAACGAAAAAAGCCAAAAAATAAGTTATTTTTGTCAAAAAAAGGAAGTGACTTCACCACCACTTAATAACTCTAGAGTAAGTTTATATAAATTGAAGGCCTTGCCATACAATAAACATGTTGTTTTGCTTGGCAATTCGGCACCAACTTCAAATTATATAAAGTTACCCAGAGCTATTTTTAAGTTTTTAGTGGTGAAGTCGATTTCATTTTCTTTCAAAAATAACTTATTTTTAACAAGATTTTAATAAATCTCTTCTATTATGGAATTTTCTCCAACTAAAATCGTTTAACCTCTGAATTGGAAATGTCACCATTAATTTGACACTTTATTAAAGTAATTGTTCACTCTATTTGTTTCCAGGTATCACCCAATACTATTGCTGCGCTAGATGTCAATGTGAAACATATCATTAACTTATCAACAGCACCCATGCAGTCCATGGCATTCAATGATCTATCAATGCCCCACGCTTGTGATGTTGCTATCAAGGATGAGCCACTGGAAGTGAAACTAGAGACTTCAGAAGATGAAGAAATAATAACAGAGGAGAGCACAGCATCTCAAGAAATAGACACAATAGCCAATGAACTAATTGAACCATCTGTAACAAGAATGAACACAGACCTAGAGCATTCCAATAAGAATTATCGCAGTACTACCTCGAGTAACAAATCTGTACTGACAAGGAGTATTTTAAACAGAATTAATTTACAACAAAAGCGATATATCTGTGAACATTGTGATAAAAGTTTCAAAAGACGCAGTAATCTAGTAACCCACATTTCGGTTCACACCGGAGAAAAGCCATATACATGCAAGCATTGTGATAAACGTTTCAGCCAAAATAGTACTTTAAAAATCCACATGCGAGTTCACACCAGAGAAAAGCCGTATACATGCAAGCATTGTGATAAACGTTTCAGCCAAAATAGTACTTTAAAAATCCACATGCGAGTTCACACCAGAGAAAAGCCGTATACATGCAAGCATTGTGATAAACGTTTCAGCCAAAATATTCATCTAATAACCCACATGCGAGTTCACACCAGAGAAAAGCCGTATACATGCAAGCATTGTGATAAACGTTTCACCAACAATGATAATTTAAAAACCCACATGCGAGTTCACACTGGAGAAAAGCCGTATACATGCAAGCATTGTGATAAACGTTTCAGCCAAAATATTAATCTAATAACCCACATGCGAGTTCACACCAGAGAAAAGCCGTATACATGCAAGCATTGTGATAAACGTTTCAGCCAAAATATTAATCTAATAACCCACATGCGAGTTCACACCAGAGAAAAGCCGTATACATGCAAGCATTGTGATAAACGTTTCAGCCACAATAATAATTTAAAAACCCACATGCGAGTTCACACCAGAGAAAAGCCGTATACATGCAAGCATTGTGATAAACGTTTCAGCCACAATAATACTTTAAAAACCCACATGCGAGTTCACACCAGAGAAAAGCCGTATACATGCAAGCATTGTGATAAACGTTTCAGCCAAAATATTCATCTAATAACCCACATGCGAGTTCACACCAGAGAAAAGCCGTATACATGCAAGCATTGTGATGAACGTTTCAGCCACAATAATACTTTAAACTTTGTTTTATAATAAGGTTGTTTAGGTAAGTATATCTAATATATACACACAAGTGCCTGCCTTTTGTATCTGATTTTACAAAGAGTACCTTTACCTCTGTCATCATCATTTTATTCAAGAATCAAAGCAAATTTATTATCAAATTAAAATAAATTTCTTGTACCGTTAGGTAATAAAAAAGGAAACATTATAAATGTTAATTTATAATGTTTCCTTTTTTTATGACTTCATTGTCACTTTAATAATAATACATAAGTACCTACTAAAATCTTACAAACATTTTTAAGCAAACACAATCGGCCAAAAGCCGTGATAGTTAAAAAATAAATAAATAGTCCAAGCACATCCCGATCTGACCGGAGGCCGTGCATTTACTGGCAATAGGTTATAACCGCCTCTGTGGTCTAGTGGTTCAACCCACCGATTTCAGATCCAGAGGTCCCGGGTTCGATCCCATGGGGTGTGCAATATATTATGATGAACCTCGACTTGAAAGAAGCGATGGCTCTGGAACAGCTGTCTACCCCATCAATAAAACGCCAGATCTGCTGCAGAGATGTAGCAGAGATGGCGTCTTTCCTTCCCCTGTTTCCCTCCCCACCCCCTTCTCCATCCTGCCCCATACCCAATCCCATCACAATATCCTATCCCACCCAGTCCCCCAACCAAATCCGCCACGAAGCCAGATGGTCCCGTTTCGTGGGCCTGATTTAAAGCAAACAGGTTGGGGGAGGAACCACCAACGTCTAATGCTGTGCGTAGGGGGCCCGTGAGGGAGGATGCAACTGACCTGATGGCTGAGTGGACAGACGTTTCTTCCGCAACACTCCACTTCGGCGTGAATTTCACCCAAAACGGGAGGCCCATGGTCTAGCCAACCATGGCAAATCAGCACAACGGTGGGCCTTCAGCTTCCGTGGCGAGGGGGGGGTCGATGGGGTCTGCAGTCGGCGGAGCACGCCTTACGCTTGATGAAGGTGGTCGACATCAGGTTCGGTGGCACCGTTTAGGCTCGTAGGCAACGCGATCACCCTCTCAACTCTTTGCTTCTTGTGCTGACCTCTTGGGGACACAGTATCATCCAGTCGCGCTCTTTTTGTAGGCTCGTTTCGAGCAGGGGCCTTGGCTGATCTTGCGATCGCCATGGCCGCTCGCTTCTGGCGATTGTGCCTGTTTTTGTGCGAGGTCCTTTCGCCTGTACCTCTGCTACCAACGGGCCCAATAGTCTCTTCGGGCAAGCCCTTAGATCCCACCCACGATCCCACTTAGGCGGGGCATGCGGTTCAGGGTTGGACATCTCTGCGCGTTTGTGATTCTGCCTTCTCCTGTAAAAGGCGCTAGGGCCAGGGGCTTTCGGAACTGGTGTGCCATGTCCTGGAATCACCAGTTGCTCTCCTGTGAGCCTTAGCTTCTTTTTTTGTTTTTTGTTGAGCTTTTTTACATTCTTACCCTCCGGGACGCTAGGAACCTCGAGGGGTCGAACGTTGGTACTCGAGGGTCCGGACATCCATCACAGACAGCCCTCTATGCAGAGGGTGCATGGCAGCAGAGGAGACGGCCGCACACGTACTCCTGGAGTGCAGTAGCGTAGCGTCTCAGCGCCAGCAACACCTTGGGACACCGAGGACACCCAAGGAAGCCTGCACCAGCATCAGCGAGCTGCTGGCCTTCTTGGAGGACATCGGGTGGTTGGAGTAGCAAAAGCCCACCCGTCACGCAAAAAGGGCCCATAGGAGACCCAGTTGCGGAAAAATAGTCCGCGCACCAAGTACCAAGTAAATTGTGCTTGGTTTGGTTGGTGGTAGGACTTTGTTGAAGTCTGCCTGGCTAGCTACCACCACTTACCTATTTCTGTCGCCATAATAACAATTCTAAAATTGTTGTGTTTCGACATTCAGAGGTAAGATAGCCAGTTCCTCAGTTTGTTGAGGATTCCGGGTATATATACTCACATACAAGTATGTAAGTATATTATTATTATTGTGGCTGAAACGTTTATCACAATGCTTGCATGTATACGGCTTTTCTCTGGTGTGAACTCGCATGTGGGTTTTTAAAGTTAGTCTAGATTTAAACCTGGTACTAAACCATGGTTTGTCTACAGTCTAAAGATAAATCTACTAGACCCCTAGTTTATCTCACGTTTATCTTTGCATGGTGTGTCTCAGCCGGTAGTCAGCAAAACTGCACTGGTCGGCTTCTATCAACAGGTTGATTGCTGGATTCCAAAAAACAAAATGAATGTTTGTGTTTTCTTCTCATTTTATAGGTACGTACTAGCTTATGCTTCGCCCATGTGGTACCCGAATAAAAAGGAGCCTATAATCCTATATTTAGGTTATCAAACGAATCAATTAAATGGTAATGGTAAATAGTATGGATTTTATTTTAAAAAATACTTGGCTCTACAACAATAGGTTCCTTGATATAAAGGTCAATAAACCCAATGCTAGGGCCAGAATGTGGATGAGTTGCTGCCGTAGCTGAGTTTGGTTTTGTTGGTGTAAGAATAAAGTAAGTATTTAGAATGAGATCTATGTGCATGTCTCCAGCTTGCACAGAACGAATCTGTAATTTCTAAATATGTCAATATTTGGTTCAATCTGAGAATCTAGTTTAAAATGTAGGTTCCAATCAAACTTCGTAGATACAAGCCTATGTAGGTGTGTAAGCCAGGGACAGGGTCTACAGCTTACACATGCTGGTAACGCCAAACTGGCCAAGACTGGGCTATAATTCAGTGCAAAATGGGTTCACTAAGCATCACAGATTGAAGGCCTGTAGCTATAGTACTTTCAGAGGTACAAGGTAAAGATAACGTGTATGCTGTAGACCCATGTCCTGTCCCTAGCTTACACATCTGGATTAGCGAAATGGCTGAATACTGGATTGTGATTGATATCCTATAATTCTGTGCAGAATGGGTTCACTAAGAACCAAATATTTCAAGCCTGTAGCTATAATACTTTCAGAGATTCAAAAACGACGTGTATGCTGTATACCCATGTCCCCAGCTTACACAACTGAATTAGCAAAACGGCTGAATACTAAATTTTGATTAATAGCTTAAATTTGAGTCCGGAATGAAAGGGCTAATAAAAGACCTACTACTTCCGGTATCAATGAGAAACTTTGATTGGATCTCTGGAATGTCAATGTGTGGTAATTTTAAAATACTGTCACAATAATTTAAGCTAATCACTTCACTTCTGATTTCGAGGCTGTTGTCTGAAAATTTTCCGGTTGAACGATATCCGAACTGATGTTTTCCGGATATCCGGGATTAGTTGGATCGTAACTATCCATGTTATTGTTACGGGTTCGTAAGAATTAAAAGCAACCGGTTATTACTCAAAATAAGACACATTTATTTAGCACCAAACTAATTACTCTCAAACACAGTACAACACTACTTAGTTATACTACCGAATCACTAAACACTGTTATCGCACTCAAATATCACTTGATGTTAACTCGCTGTATAGTAATCGAATAGGTACTAACTTGCTTCCGAATCGCGCGTCAATTTATATTCAACTCGTATCGAAAACTCTAGTAAGCGCGGGAATGGTCGCGCCACTAACCGTTGCGTAATCTGGTACGGCGGTCATAAATCATTCTTTTGTGTTATTGATAAACAAGTTGTTATTGTCGATTTATCGATTCCCACCCGGGACAAACATTTGTGTGATGAATATAGATGTTTGTTCTGTGTTTGGGTGTTGTATCAAATAGTAAGTACCTATGTATAAAAAAAGTATTTAAGTATTCTATCCGTAATCTAGTTCCCATATTACAAGCTATGCTTAGTTTGGGGCTGGATGGCGATGTGTAAAAATTAATGTCCTATAATTAATTAATGTCCTATTGTCTTATTTTCTCGGAACTATACGAAGGCTCGCGAATATTCTAGACGTTGCTGACTGGCGTAACATTATTATAGTCGTTAGTCGTATACTCTACATTGTCGTAGTCAATGTCATAACCACAGTCATAGTCATTATAATCAGGGGTATATTCCTGATTTTGATCGTCCATGTAGTAGGTATAGATCGTTTGCGATCATGTTTTGTCTGATCTGTGCGGTGCGCATCGATACGTCGGTGTCTTTGAATCTAGGTGCCTGAGTCTGCTGAGGAATGCCGAATTGAAATTGATTTGGTGGATGTTGGTTGTGCATTCCGAACCTATTATTATTTTGTTGTTGCGGGATACCGAATTTGTATCCGTCGTGTTGAAAGGGTGCGCGTTGCGCGGGAGCCTGGCCGAAGGTTCGCTGAGGCGGGTTTTGGGGTGCCCCAAAGCGATAACCATTGTTAAACCTATTTGGTTGTACAAGATTTGGTCTGAAACCTTGGTTTTGCGGGACGCCAAACCTGAAGTTATTATTTGGAATACCAAACTTAAAGTTGGTATTTGGCACTGAGTTGAATGTTGGTTTAAAACCTTGGGCTACTGGTGCTGGTGGATGTCTCACAAAATGTTGTGATGTTGGAAATTGTGTGTTATACAAAAGGTAGGTTATACAAAAACACGTTTAAAGCCATGTTATTATTCTATGTTGTTATCGTATATTTATTTGTAGGTACACAATCATTTTTGCAGCTTTGATACCTTCATCAGTCAATCTATTTACTTTGGCAAATAATGAGCTACGGACATTTTGAATGCGTTGACAAAATTGAATGTATGATTCACTAGGCTTTTGTTTTAATGTTTCAAGCTCAATTGCGATACATTCTTCAGACTAGGGTCTCCGAAGTGTTGGGTCAGGATCTCTTTCAATCTCTCATACGAGTTAATGTTTGGGTTGTCACCGAGGACAACCCAAACAAAGTTTCCCGATTTGAGTGTAAACTAATAATATATTAACTATACCTACCTGCGATAGGCTACTATCACTACTTAATACTATACGAATTAACTGCGAGAATTATTGATGCCTATTTTAGTGCAAACAAAATCAGATAAACGCAATTAATAAGCTCGACGATTTTTGTTCGAGAGGAAAGTCGGAAAAGACACAGGAATATGAAAACAAGAAGTGAAAAGGTTTACTCACAAGCTGCTCGATCCCATGTCCTCCTTGTTGAGCCGCAAGAAGTCACCACTGCTGCGCTAGGAGTTTATTTGTTTTGGTTCGTTGATTCTCCGCGTCCGCGTAAAGTCGGTTTTCGCACGAAACCTAACATTTTCGAAAAACCGAATTTGGGATTTTAACGAATATAGATTTCGGGAAAGTCACGGAAAATCCTACCGGCTGCGCCAAACTTGTTCGGGAAAGCGTGGAAAGCCTTTTTAATATAAAAGACTTTAATTAAAATTAACTTCAATTTACTAAGAGAGTTATTACAGAGTGGCGAACTAATTACGACTGAATATAAAATCAACGGTCGTGAGCGAAGTCACTGTTATTTCTATGGGGTGGTCTCGTCTAGACATAGTCAGCTAAATCACGGCGGGAGTTGTGTGGGCGTCTAACTGACAACAATAATAATGATTTTTGGGCATTTCTGAAGATACTTGTTACTGTGGATGTGTTATCTATAACTAGGTAGGTATCGTTTGAAAATAAACTACCCTCTAAAAATAAATAACCCTCATCATTATCATCATTGACCTGTAAGATATCTAACCAAATAGCGTTTATTATTTTCGAATAATATAGGAAACTATTCTGTGCAAACATTTTCTGAGTACCATAAAAGAGCAATTGGTTATAATTGGGTACCTACCTTCATGAAGTAGGCACCTAAAACTGTAATGTAAGTACCTGCCTACTTATTAACGAACAAGTACCTAAACACGCGAAGAATAGTGCCGCCGCCGTGAGAACGTAATCGCAACGTGGCCGCTAACCTCGCGTCAAATGGCGCCGTCCCACAAGAAAACTTACAAAATCCAAACACAGCAGTGCCGCGAGAAAATAATCGCATCATGGGCGCTAACCTCGCGTCAAATAACACCTACCCACAAGTAAACTGTTAAAATAATCAGTCGATATACCGAGAATATAATCCAGACAATATTTGCATGATGACAGTGACAAATTCATGTTAGTATTGATACTCTGAGGTTACTCATTGTTTTTTTCGTGTTGTCTTTTGCAATCCCACCTACCTTCGTTTTCACCAAGAAACGTTAGTAACGTATAAAACATATACTAGTTTTGATACATAACTTGTAGAATACTTATCAAAACATAATTACTTGTTTTATACATGTACATAGACTGTCTCAAACTCTTTTCGTTCACACTGTGTAGCCAATAAGTATATAGACATGTATAAAACACATTTGCGTTTACACTGAAGTCTGTCCCCTCGTTTTCACCAAGGTATACATTTATATTTTACAAGTTTTATGCAATGTATTCGTTTCATATATACATGTTTTAAACATGTTAGGTATACACAGTTTGAGAAACTAAGTATATTATATTGTATAAAACTTGTTGTACGTATACAAATCATGTATAAAACTTGTGTGTATGCAAAGCTTTTAGGTATATGAGAAACGAATACATAGCAAAAAACATGTAAAACATACATGTATTACACCTTGGTGAAAACGAGGGGTTACGGTGAAGTTCATGTAAGCCTGGTTATGTAAAATGCTTTTATTTAAGAATCCTGTAGCATGCATGTGTTACATATAAGAGCACTGATAGTGTATTCTGAGCAATACACGAGGACAATGTGAAACGTTATGGCTTTTCTTCGGTGTGAACCTGCATATGCGTCACCAGAACCGAATTGTATCCAAAACTTTTTTCACAATGCTTGCATGTATATGGTTTTTCTCCAGTGTGAACTCGCATGTGGGTTATTAAATGATTATTTTGTCTGAAACTTTTTTCACAATGCTTGCATGTATATGGTTTTTCTCCAGTGTAAACCCGCATGTGGGTTATTAGAGAACTACTTAGGCTAAAACTTTTTTCACAATGCTTGCATGTATATGGTTTTTCTCCAGTGTGAACTCGCATGTGCGTTATTAAATGAATGTTTTGTCTGAAACTTTTTTCACAATGCTTGCATGTATATGGCTTTTCTCCCGAGTGAACCCGCATGTGGGTTATTAGATGACTACTATGACTAAAACTTTTTTTACAAAGCTTGCATGTACATGGCTTTTCTCCGGTGTGAAACCGCAAGTGGGTTACTAGACTACTACGTCCATTGAAACTTTTATCACAATGTTCACAAGTATATCGCTTTTGTTGTGAATAAATTCTGTTTAAAATACTCCTTGTCAGTACAGATTTCTTACTCGAGGTAGTACTGCGATAATTCTTATTGCAATGCTCTAGGTCTGTGTTCATTCTTGTTACAGATGGTTCAATCAGTTCATTAGCTATTGCGTCTATTTCTTGAGATGCTGTGCTCTCCTCTGTTATTATTTCTTCATTTTCTGAAGTCTCTAGTTTCACTTCAAGTGGCTCATCCTTGACAGCAACATCACAAGTGTGGGGCATTGATAGACCATGGAATGTCATGGACTGCATGGGTGCTGTTGATAAGTTAATGATATGTTTCACATTGATATCTAGCGCAGCAATAGTACTGGGCGACACCTGGAAACAAATAAAGTGAACAAGTGCTTTAATAGTGTGCGTTCTCCCAGCGGAAAAATGACGAATTTCATGAGTTTGCTTGGCTAAATAATTAGTTAGTGACGCCGTGTAAATGTGTATGGTACTTTTAAATTTGTGCATCCAGCCGTTTTTGAGATATTTGAAAAAAACAGTGGCAGCTGGAAGAACGTGAAAACATTCTCCCAGCGGCATCTTTTACAGCGCGAGGTAAATGTGTATACTAAAATAAAATTTGTGCAGACTATGGTTACGGAGATAATCAAGTTTTCCCCTGGGAGATCGTTTGGCCTGTCGCTGGATCTCTTAAACGGTAAGGCGTGCAGGTACGCTTTTTTTAACACACGATGCTACCAATTTGTTTATAATGTTTGTGAAAAAAGAATTTAAAAAAAAACGTCCCGTTCGTAAGAAAAAAAATGATACATAAAATGAGGTTTTCAAGTTCTAGCACTTCGAAGAATTATTTTAGAAACCAGATTTAAACCTTAATGTGTGCCTTATCACTATCTGTTTACAACGACACCCCAAGACTTATTAGTATACTGTCAGTAATTAATGAGCTATTTCTCTATCTATTGGACGAACACGAGAAGTCGCTGGCCCTGACGGAGGAAAGGCTGCGTGGTCTCGAGGATCGCACTACGGTTATCATGTCACTGGAAAATACTATCACCCAACTGCACAACCAAGAGGGTACGCGAGCTCAAGCCTTGCTGAAAAATGAAATCGTGATCTCGGGCGCTAACGAATCTCCCCATGAAAACCCTTATCACATCATGAGAGTGATTTCCCAAAAAAATGGCATAGAGCTGGATGAAAAACACTTAGATTATGCTGGGCCCATCAACATTCGAACATCCAAAGGCCATGGACAACACTCATACAAAGGCTACATCTGTCTTTTCGTGTGCATGGCTACAAAAGCTGTGCACATCGTAGTGAGTGACTTAACCACGGAAGGATTTAACCATACCCTTCAAACCGAAACACAGATAATCATATGAACAAAAAAACCTATAGCGAGACAAAGTAAAATACCTGTTGGTATAGGTACCTAATGCAAGGTTCTACATTCCACATTAGTGGGATTTTTTACACTCTTTTTGTACTCCTTTTACTGCTTTATTAAAAATAATTAATGTGTCTTTAGATGGTTTTCAAATAGCTTTACGAAAGTTTTCGATACGTTAACATTTCCCTAGAAGAGTAAAATTGTTCCTGAACGCAAGTTTAGTTCATTTTACGTACAATAGAGGCGTTGTGCAAAATTTCATACAAATGCTGACGTGAGCTTAACGCTTACCGTAACGATTCAAAGTCAACGTCAAATATTTTTATTCATTAAGATTTTTAGGATCATTATGAAACGTCAAATCTACCGCCTGTTCGGAATCGCGACCAGCACACAAGTAGAAAGGCAAGAACCTCGGGCTTGCTAATTTTTTGATGATCCATTTAACATTTAGGTAAACAGTGTTTATAATAATTTAATAACATTACAAGTGTTACATACATCATAAACCTAAATACTTAATATTATCTTAAAACATTGATTATTTCACAACTACCTAATGGGCAGTTTCTTAACATTGAGAAATCCCCATTTAACTGTCAACTGGTATAGCAACATCGGGCCACGCGTTCTTATCTTCGATATGATCACTTATTTTGTAGTAGGCTCTATTAATAAAATTATTCTTTATATACAATATACGATAGCCAGTTTGTTCGATCGGGCCACAGTTATCATTTTGGGGCCAGCTACTAGTTATGTTACTTACAGATGTAGGTAGCTTATATTTTATTGCATTATGGAAAGAAAACCTGAACCAGCATGTGTCTTATTAGATGATTACTTTGACTGAAACTTTTTTTACAATGCTTGCTTTTACAGGTATGGTATTTCTCTAGTGTGAACCTGCATGTGAGATTTTAGATGATTACTTCGACTGAAACTTTTTTTACAATGCTTGCTTTTACAGGTATGGTATTTCTCCAGTGTGAACCTGCATGTGAGATTTTAGATGATTACTTCGACTGAAACTTTTTTTACAGTGCTTGCATGTATATGGTCTTTCTCCAGTGTGAATCAGCATGTGCCTTATTAGAGAACTTCTTTTACAAAAACTTTTTTGACAATGCTTGCATGTATATGGTCTTTCTCCAGTGTGAACCCGCATGTGAGTTTTTAGCTGATTACTTTGACTGAAACTTTTTTTACAGTGCTTGCATGTATATGGCTTTTCTCCAGTGTGAATCCGCATGTGAGTCACTAGAGCCGAATAATATCCAAAACTATTTTCACACTGCTCGCATGTATACGGATTTTCTCCAGTGTGAACTCGCATGTGGATTTTTAAACTATTATCTTGGCTGAAACGTTTACGACAGTGCTTGCATGTATATGGCTTTTCTCCGGTGTGAACCCGCATGTGCTTTATTAGAGAACTACTTAGACTAAAACTTTTATCACAATGCTTGCATGTATATGGTTTTTCTCCAGTGTGAACTCGCATGTGGGTTATTAAATGAATTTTTTGTCTGAAACTTTTTTCACAATGCTTGCATGTATATGGCTTTTCTCCGGTGTGAACCCGCATGTGAGCTATTAGATGAAAGCTTTGACTAAAACTTTTTTCACAGTGCTTGCATGTATATGGCTTTTTTCCGCTGTGAACCCTCATGTGGGTTACTAGACTACTGCGTACATTGAAACTTTTATCACAATGTTCACAAATATATCGCTTTTGTTGTGAATACATTTTGTTAAAAATACAACTTGCCTGTACCGATTTGTTACTTGAGGTACTGCGATAACTCTTATTGCAATGTTCTAGATCTGTGTTCGTTCTTGTTACAGATGGTTCAATTAGTTCATTGGCTATTGTGTCTATTTCTTGAGATGCTGTGCTCTCCTCTGTTATTATTTCTTCATCTTCTGAAGTCTCTAGTTTCACTTCCAGTGGCTCATCCTTGACAGCAACATCACAAGCGCGGGGCATTGATAGATCATTGAATGCCATGGACTGCATGGGTGCTGTTGATAAGTTAATGATATGTTTCACATTGATATCTAGCGCAGTAATAGTATTGGGTGACACCTGGAAACAAATAAAGTGAACAAGTGTTTTAATAAAGTGTCATATTAATTGTGACATTCCTAATTCAGAGGTTCAACTATGAGAGTAGTTGGAGAAACTTTTATAACAGAAGAGGTATCTTAAAATTTTGAAAAAATAAGTTATTTTTTAAAAAATGATGGAACGTTAATGGAAATACTGTTAGGATAACTTCATATAATTTGAAGTTGGTGCCAGATTGCCAAGCAAAATAACATGTTTATTGTATGGCACCGCCTTCAAATTATATGAACTTACCCTTGAGTTATTTAATTTTTTTACTGGTTAAGTTGGTTCAATTTATTTTTTCAAAAATAACTTGTTTTAGCCTTTTTCGTTGTAAAACCTACGACACCACGACGTCTACGACACCCTATTAAAGAGTCGTGTAAGGGTACGATGATTCCCTGTTTTTTTATTTAAAAGCCAACTACTGGACTTATTTTGATAAAATTTGTCATAACCTTTCAAACAAAAAAATATTTTTTCAAATCGATTGAGAAATGACGGATTTCTGAGGCAACAAATATATATATAAAAAAAAACCGAATTGTGAAGGAGGTTATCAATTCCTTTTTTCAAATACCTTTTTATTGAAGTCGGTTAAAAACAGATCTATACTGACTGGTGATAAGTCTCCTGGCCATGAATGACGGTATGAACAGTGATGAACCCCTGCATGTCTCAGGTGTTCAACAGGGGTTCATCTACCGAGAGTACTGGCTCTATTCTTCACAATATACATAAGTCACTCCTACTTACCACATGACGTAATGAAAACCATCGTAGTGCCCATTGTGAAGGACAGAAGAGAGATGTATCGGATAAGGGGAATTACCGCCCTATTTCGCTGGCAACAACAATTGCTTAAGTGTTGGATAGTGTGCTTAAGGAAAAAATCATATTTCACCTGCGCGTCTTGCACCGCCCTCTCTAGTGCATAAAGCTACCACAACGCGCCACGATCGCTCGAGGTTGTGACGCTAAACACAGTAAATGCGTTACACTAAGATAAACTAACTAATTTATTCAATAAAAAGTACAATTAAACTAACTATGTACAAAGGAATCAGTCAGATTACCGTACAAACGTACAAACCAAGACCGTTACAAACGGCCTACAGGTAAATAAATGATATAAAATAAATAAATAAGATAATTGATATACCTACTATTACTTTACGATTTGGTTCACGATTATTCATTAAAACACTATTACTGCGAACGGATTTTAATGTTATTTGGAATGAAGATTTATACGACAGCCGTCAGTGGATAGTCAGAATAGGTACTTGAAGTATGTACCTACTACCTATACATAACCCAAGAAAGTTAGTAGTCGGTAGGTGGTAGGTAGTTATATTTTGTTAACAATTGCAATATCTCCAGAACCATACACGAATTTTTTATCACATTTACACGGCGTCATACTCAGTTTTTTTTTTACAAGTTAATTTAAGAAAATCCGCTCGGGCGTTTCGCGTTCTTCTGGCGGAAACTGTTATTCCAAATATCTAAAAAATAAAAACGGCTATCTACACATAGGAGATTATTTTAATCGTAACAAAAATAAAATGCCGGCCAGTAAAAAAAAAAATTTAGCTTGAGATGGGAAAACATTGAACTAGCGACACCTTACCAACACCACTTCTGACACATTTTACTTTAAACACATTGTTACGATCCTTGTAAATCCGATTTTTGCTAATTTTAAAAACTAATGAATTACTATGTATTCGCCAATTAGTTTGAAATGCTAAACAACACACAAATCAAGGTCTATTCGTGGTATTATTTTCAAATTGGAGCATCCAGCGGTTTTCGAGATATGGAAAACTGCGAATCGTTATCACAACAAAATCTTGAATTTCTCTGAAACCTTCTGGCACACAAATTTTGTTAACAAAAACACTGGCACTCTGGGAGTGCCGACAGAAGTGAAAACTTGAAGTTTTTACGTTAGCCTAAGAAAACAGCTGAGATTGTTGGTACTTCAATCCCAATGTGTTTAAAGTCAAAAGTGGTGTCGGTAAGCGTAACAGTCGCGCATAATAATCGAATAACTCGACGATACAATTCACAAGAGCGTGCGGTGACGATGACGCGAGTTACTCGCTTTTTGTTCACCCAAAAAGTACATGTATGTACATACACAGTATACATATAGCTCATGGAAACGGTTCGGTGACGATGACGCGAGTTCCATGATTTTTGTTCGTGCTCAACCCCCCTGAAGAAGTTTTCTACATAAGAACTGGATTTGGCTACATAATTACTAATTGTAATAATCAACATTCATTTATGTAGGAAGTACAAGTATGCCGAGTATACAAATATAAATATTACAAATAAATATTACAGGACATTAATTTAACACAGCGCCATCTAGCCCCAAACTTTGTAAATACATACTTATCATACAATACAAACACCCAAACACAGAACAAACATCTATATTCATCACACAAATGTGTGTCCTCGGTGGGAATCGAACCCACAGCCTACAGCGCAGAAGGCAGAGTTACTACCAACTGCGCTAATGAGGCTATGAGGATACAATGATTTGTCTGAAAGTCTTGCCTATACTGTTACTGTCAAGATTACGTAGAAATTATCAGTGCAGCGGCAAACGCGCGGCCCGGCCGGGTTTGAACGCTAGCCCATCAAATTTAGACTCAATTTGTATGAGAATAGGGTAAATATAATGGTAGCAATTATCAACTCTTTGCGTCGATTTGAAAATATTATATTAGAAATCCGTCTTCAATTAATTTTATTATGCATAGGTAGGTACCTCATTAATAAAAATAGATAAGTACCAGTAGATATTCAAAACATAATTCAAATTACGCGCTGGATTACGAAACAAAGCGGCCGGGAACAACCTTCCACATCGAGCGCTGCCCGACAACTGACCACGAAGCCATGATCTATTTTGTATCCAAATAGCATAACATAAAGTCGAAAATTGCATGGTTCAGTTGGTATGAAATGGCTTTTGGGTCCACGGTATAATTTTTGTTAGTGTTTTATTTAATTATTCAAAATGTAAACGTGAAATTAAAAAAATTGCCGATCATTCGACTAAAACACTAGTCTAGCTATTTTATTCATAAATAAAAAGATGGGGTTATCGCTGATAATTTCGAGCATTTGAATTAAAAGCGTTTTTTTGGTGTAGTATCTATTTATTTTTTTAAAAAGAACTCAGATTTTTTTAAAAAATTCTATTCGATCATTGTACTACAACAAGATTTTTCCCAGCTTTCAGTATTTTTTTTATTGGAATAACTTACGTTACTATCAAAGAGTGTATTTGAAAATGCTCCTGTTGCGTAATTTTGTCATTGGGCGCGCTCTTAACTCTTGTATAGAAAAGTACTCAACGTTACATGACGCACAGTTCGGATTCCGATCCGGATTCTCGACTGAAAGTGCGATCGCAAGTTTAAAGCATAATGTCCAATAATACTGATCGTAAGACGCCGGTATACGCCTGCTTCCTGGATCTCTCCAAGGAATTTGACCTTGTGTCTCATGATGTTCTATGGGGGAAACTGGAGAGCAGGGGTGTACCGGCTGAAGTTCTCAATTAGTTTAAATTTTGGTATGCAAACCAAACAAATTATGTGAAGTGGGCTGATTCATTTTCAGATGTGTATGTATCGGAGTGTGGGGTGAGACAGGGAGGGCTAACGTGGAACTCATCGTGGAACTGAGTAGCATGCGAGTCGGTTGTCGTATAGATGGTATAAGCATTAATAATATCAGCTACGCGGATGATATAGTCCGACGGTGGGTGGCCTAGCTGAGATGTTGAGGGTTTGTGAGACGTATGTTGCTGACCATGGACATATATATAATGCTAAGAAAACAGAATATATGGTTTTTAAGGCCGCCGGTAAATATCCCGAAAACTCGATGAACATTACCCTAAACGGATTGAGCGTTAACCGTGTTTCGGAGTTTAAATACTTAGGATATATTATTACTGACCGACCTAGTATTTATGGTCATATATGGTATATATTGACATTGAGAGGGGGCGTAGGGCTCTGGCAGTTCGAGGTAATATGCTCGCTCGCAGATTTTTCCGTAGTAGGAAATCAGCCAAAATAACGCTTTTTAAAGCTTACTTCCAAAGTATCTACACGGGAAATCTGTGGGTCAGCCATGCCAAAAACTCGTTAAATACCCTACGCATCCAATATATTCAGGTCGATGTTGGGACTGCCTCGCTTCTGCAGTGCATCAGCGATGTTTGCGGAGTATAATACGGACTGCTTTAATGCTGTAATGCGCAAAAAATGTAAACACTGTATCCCTGATCCGCAGACTGAGGAGTAGTCAAAACACCATCCTAACCACTTTAGCAGACCGGTACTACGAGCCTACAATAAAAGATGTTGTATTTGCAATAACACAAGTATATTGTTTGACTTATTTATAATGATGTGGTCGACGCGATGGTGTAATGCGGACTGTTGGCGCGGCGGCGGCGGTGCGGCCGCGACGCTACCGAAACCAGCCACGATAGAGTAAAACGCTTACGTAGCATTACTATTACTATTGTACGGTTTGCGCACCGAACAGGTACACTTCGCCGTTGTGGAAAGGTATGGTGCGGAAAGTGATCACGGGATATCCGTCACCTCTTTGGTGATTGAATCTTTAGGTACTTTTGTCTTTTTATATACTAACAAATTAGTTTAAAGTTTAATTTTCTTATCAACCCATATGGATTTTTATTATTTGAAATAAACATTTTTTATTATTTAATTTTATTAAGCGAACCCGTTCCTAAATATAAAAGACAACTCAGTACTCTGTTAAACGCGATTCTTGTCTATAAAAAAGCCTTACTGCGTAGGTCATATCCACAAAGAATATGACCAACGCGGCACTGCATTGCGCGCGCCAACTTGCGCGTGCCCGTTATTTCACCGGCAACCATACCTATACACACCTTAACCAAAACAGCAATGCTGCTTGTCAGCTGAAATAGGTATAGCGGTAGTACTTCCCCGGACGAGCCCCTTCACAAGGAGCTCTACTACTGGACACGCGTGTGTCCAGTCTCTTGTGTCCAGTTAGTGATTAACCCTACTAATATTACCTATACATATATTTTTACCTAATGTTCTTTCATAGATAGGTACTCTTATTCCCTGAATGTGCTATTTTATGTCTGTTTAGAACAGCATAATCATTCATTTATACTTTACACTCACACTTTATACGGCATTTAGAGGTAAGACAGCCAGTTCCTCAGTTTATTAGGGATTCCCGGTGAAGTGCGCTTCCACCTTCGGCCTTATCATAACTTGAAAAATCTGGTGAGATGAAGGCCAAGCACATACCCATTGAACAATATATAAAATAAATATTATTACTTTCATAAAATAATAAAAACATTTATATGCAGAGACAATAATAGGAATGGAAAAAGGATCCTTAAATAATTGTATCTAAAAACAATCTAACTGGACACCCGTGCAATGGAAAAATGCATTTAGGTAGGTAGGTTAACCGCCTCTGTGGTCTAGTGGTTCAACCCACCGATTTCAGATCCAGAGGTCCCGGGTTCGATCCCCATGGGGAGTACAATATATTATGCTTGGTTTGGTTGGTGGTAGGACTTTGTTTAAGTCCGCCTGGCTAGCTACCACCATCTTACCTAATTCTGTCGCCATAATAACAATTCTAAAATTGTTGTGTTCCGGCATTCGGAGGTAAGATAGCCAGTTCCTCAGTTTGTGAGGATTCCGGGTGTAGTGCGCCTCCACCTTCGGCCTTATCTCAACTTGTTACCAGGTGAGATGAAGGCCAAGTGCTTACCCGTCGTACAATAAAAAAAAAAAAAAAAGGTACCTCATATCCCATGCTGATCATTTTAGATAGTATTTCTTCAGATCTGCGAGACATCTCCGAGAATCTGTGGCATCTCCGCAGCAGTGAGTGACACACGTGGCACACTCCCCTCGGTCTGTCTGCAGTGTTCAGCTGGAAGCAATGGAATTGGCTATATCAGGTAGGTACCTGAATTCAACATAACTATGACTGTAGAGGGCTTCTTGTGGTTCCACTCGAGTGTTTTAAGCGATTTTATTGGTACTGTTGGTGTGGGTAAAATTGCGTTCATTTACTGCAATTACAAAAATATTTTTCTGTTTTTTAAGTTTCCGCATATTGAGACTGCATGCATTCTATTATCAGAACCTATCGTCAAGGAAAATATGAACCTCGAACTCGGCAGTCAAGATATAATTTACTAGGACTAGGTCCTAGTCGCCGGTTTGGAGCAAGCATCATCGCCCACAACGACAGAGTCTACTACTATCAATGTCGCTGTCGCAAACTCGGGCGCTCAACGAGTGTCACCAACAACCCGGGTTTTTTAGGAGCTGGGCTGGCTGGAGTAGGGTTAGTTAAAACGGGGTACTGGGTCGGATAACCTCCTCGTGGTGTACCCTGGGTGCCGTCGATCACTTCCCACTTGTGAGGACTTATCGACGGCAGCGAATAATCCGACGTGAGGGTGTCCTCCGCGTGTCCCTATGAAGTTAGCATAGGGCACAGTGGATGGACAGGCGGTCTTCCGCGGGGCGGGGAGTCCCAGTGAGGGACTCAGCGGACCTTCGGGTCGTGGGATGGCCGGCCTTCAAGGCTGGCGGCGCGGCAGGGAGGGTCAATTCGGCCGCCCTGTCGGGCACTGATGGATCAGATGGGGGCCTGGGGGCCGGAAACGTAGGGGCGTTCAACCGGCCTCCATTGCACAGACCCTCATCCCCGTCGAACGGCGGGAACTGCCTGGTGACCCAGCTGTTCCCGCCATCCCCCCCAGTCATACTGGGGGGGCTGTGGGGCCCCTGTGAAGGGGCTATCGCTGGTGGTGTTGTGGCGGTAAAGGCTGCAGCCGGATTCCCACGACACCACCACACGGCGAAAGCGGGTCACTGCGGAGTTTAGTGGGTATTGCCTGTCGCTAGGACGGGTCGAGTCCCACACACGGCCTCGTGGCTATGGTGCATAAACGCATTCTCCGTATAAAAAAATAAAAAAAAGGGTTAGTTAAAACAATGGGGATTATGCACAATACAACCCACAGCGGGACATCAGTGCAGGCCTTGGTCACCCCTACTCAGAATAAGAATAAGGTCCTAGTCACTAGGATTTAGCAGGCGGGTACCTACCTAGGTAGGTAGGTACCTATATACATCATACACTGCAAACCTCACAGGTGACAGAATAACAGCAAGGAGCATCTGTTCAAAAGGTTACAGGTATTTCAATTTCCAACTTTTTTTTATTGGTAGGTACCTAAGTATTTAATTTTATGAACTCATGGCCTAAAAGTATGTTGAAAGAGCCTAAAAATTGGTTTAAAAGGAGCGTATTTTCCATAAATAAAATTCAAACAATTTGAATTCCAATCAAAACCGATGAATTTCTGCACCATGTCACATAAATTGTCTCTCCAAAAACAAAACAGGCATACTTCTGCAACAGCAAGCATCTTTTATCTTGATCAAAAGGTACCTAGTAATTTTTTTCATACTTAGCAGCTAGCAGCTACTAAGTATGAAAACAGCACTGACAAACTGAAACACTGAAAACTGAAAACAGACAGCTACTAGCAGCTTCAAATTTTTAGCCACATATTACTACATTTATAAATTTATTGCTTAGCTTATATTATACCAATAACACATTTAAAGAAACTATTAGGTATAACTTTCCCTGTGCGTGGGCATATGCCAGAAGACCAATTTTTTGGAAGACTAGAAAAGATATTAACCCATTCAAACCCGCTCTGAATTTTATTTATGCAAAAAAAAATACGCTCCTTTAAAACCGATTTTTAGGATCATTCAACATACATACATACAACATAGGCCACGAGTTCATAAAATAAAATACTTATCTACCTATAAAAAAAAGTTGTGTTCATTGGAACATAATTGTAAATATTCGGATAAACTGGATAATATTGGTGATTGCTTGACATAGTGGAGTAGATAAATAATTGATCAAGGTAAGTTCATCCTTTATACATAATTCATTTGAATTTCATAAAACTTTTTATTTTGTTTTACTTAGAAATATGTCTTCTAGTGAATAATTATGCATTTTTATTTATTTCATATGATATAACCCCATATAGAAGTATTTTATTATGGTGTCCTTAGATTGGGGCGATAGGCTGATTGCTATATTTATTACTTTATTTACTTGCATGTTTTGTTACGACGTAATAAATTACTAAGTGGTTTTTTGATGCTGTAAATGACTTTGAAGACTCAAAGATGGCATTCAAAATGTTTTCGATGGAGAGTATTATCAGAGTCGAAGAACAGCTCATGGAAATCGAAAAGTTCATACACTTCAGCGTCAGGGAATCCGCTGTCTACACCACACCACATAAAAGATATTCAAAATACTTGCTACACTTGCTAACATTTCTTTATTCATTTAGATTTTTTAGGATCATTTTGAAACGTCAAATCTACCGCCTGTTCGGAATCGCGACCAGCTTGCCTTTCTCCTTGTGGAAAGGCAAGAACCTCGGGCTGGTTAATTTTTTAATGATCCATTCAACATTTAGATTCACAATTTGTAATTATATTCTAAGTAGATACATCATAAACCTAAATACTTAATCTTAAAACAATTGTTATAACCTATCTACCTAATGGGCAGTTTGTTAACATTGAGAAATCACCAATTTGCTGTCAACTGGTAAAGCAGCATTGGGTCAACATTGGAACAACAGTCTACAAGTATCTTTCAGTAGTGTCTTTTAACAATTATTTTGGATTTCACTCATCCAAGCATTTTATAAGAGGCAGGGCAGTTTTTGTTCCATTGGTATGCCTTTATTGACTCTCTGGGCAGAGTAAAAACATGGTGATCTTCAGAACAAAGAAAGGTAGATGTGGACATCCCATTTGTTTTCCAAAATTACAATAAAGGAATAGGGGAGTTGACCATGCTGACCTGTATACAGATCAGCAATACAAGGCAAACAATGGAGGTGGGCCTTATTTAGCTACATGGTGGAGTTGGCTGCAGCTAATGCATGGTGACTCCATAGCGGAATGGCACTTGATCACTTGGGATACTTGATCCTTGGGTATTATTTCGGAAAACATAGGAGTTTTTTTATTTTTTTAATGGTAAAACTGTTCTTTGCCATCAACCACAGTCACCAAATGTCATTTTGGCAGTGACAATAAGACAACTTCAGAGCAGTGGTGTGTTGTTGTTTTGAGTGTGATGCAATATTTTTTTTGAGTATATTGTTAAAATTTTAGTGCTATTGATACTTACTAATTTCTAATTACAAGTAAATCAGTTGATTATTGGTTGACTTAAGCTAAATTTGAGTGGATTACTTTTCGATAAATAATGTTATTTTCACGTAAAATAGACTATATTAGAAAAATGAGACCAGGGACGCTATCGCCGACGGCGAAGCCGATCTCCATTGATGGCTTTAAATTAGCTCCATGAGAACTAGAAACGATTTTTACCGATTTAGGTATGTGTCATATCCGAAATGGCGTTTCCCATCTCAAAAGTGTACACATGTTATGAAACCTATCCGTTCAGTACATTTGACGGTAAAAATCGTTTCTAGTTCTCATGAAGCTAATTTAAAGCCATCAATGGAGATCGGCTTCGCCGTCGGCGGTAGCGTCCCAGGGTAGACTTGTTCCCGGAACAATAGGGTAGACTTGATCCCGGGATCAAGTCACCCCCAATGCTTTCATATAAAATTGCTTACTATTATTGTTCTTGTTGTAGATAATGCCACGGGTCTATCAAACAAAAAACTTAGTAAAAAAGTGAAAACCTGTTAACAAAAAAAAGCTCAAAGAAGTGGTATGGCATATCTTAAAAGGCAATACTATAGAAGAAACATCAGAAGCTTGATAAAAATAGAGTTATGTAAGACCTAAGCTTACACTTGCATTAACTAATTTTGAGTGAGAATAAGAAAAGATCTGGTTATATTAACGTTTTTAATAGGTACAATACAACAAGTGCCCGAAAAAGATCACTTTCAGCGATATGGCTGCCCATTTGATAGGTACTTACCAATAGCTTTAATTTAGCTTATTTAGTAGTTACTTGGCTGTTTTGTTTTTTGTGGTGATCAATAAAGTGGCATTTACTTACTTATTAAGCAGATCAGCGCTCTAATGTTGTTTAAGACAGTATAAAATTAAAATAATGATTATAAAATTATTTTATTACTTCACTTTACATACAGTATGGTACATTTGATCCCCCAGATCAAGTCTACCCTATACCAGGATCATGTCTCCCTCAATAGGGGACACTTGTTCCTTTTGGAGCGTTTCAGAAAAAATGCCTAAAATGATATTTATTTAATCTTTTTTCTGAATAAAATGATGCAATATGATAGTGATATAAATTGTTTATACAGTGATGAAAAAAAAAACTATATTCTATGAGATATGTACAAAAATCTATCTAATAAAATAAAATAAAATAAATGTATAAAAATCTAAAAATCAAGTGTTCCCCTTCCCCTATTAGGTCTGCTAAAATCAATTCGACCAGCTGCAGTTTTATCGTGGTATAGACTGATTCTAATAGATTATTCTAGGTTCTGATAGACCAGATGAAAGGCATAGTGACCCATCTACAATGGTGCCAGAGATGATCACAGATGGAGTTGGACACTTTCCTGTGAAACTTTCAAGACAGCTACAATGCTACGAATCCATAATAAGCCTTTAAGCAACGTAAGATATCCATAATAACAAAATGCATCCAATGAGGATGTTCAAAAAATACCATGCTCAAGCCCATAGTCCTTATCTAAGGACGGTGTTTTATTTAGTAGGTATAAGAAAGAATATTTTATAAAGTTTTTTGATAAAATGTGTCTGGTTAGCCTTTAGCTAATACGTAAATAAAGTTTTTTTCAATATTCTACAGCTAGTTTGTATTTGGGTTTAAACAATAGGTAATAATAAAAACACATAGGACAGGGTACATAGATATCCTACAGAAACAAGGAAAAGTTCATGACATTGGTTTTCATTGGACTCTCGAATATATAAAAAAATTGGAGCAAAATTACAAAATTCAAACTTTATAATAAATGAATCAAAATGTTTACCCTGGAAATAAACCTTTTAAATAGATACTCCTCCTGTGGGGACCAAATAAATAAAATAAGGGAGCTGTGAATGCTTACCTGAGCACTTGTAATAATTCTGAACGTCTCAAGGATCTCTTTGTTTTCAATGTAACACATCCCCACATTGCTTACAAGGCAAATTCTACACACAGAACTAGACATTGCGAAGATTTCAGTAGGAATTAGAAGATAACTCGGTACATGCGTTCTCGTCGAAGTGATTAATATGATGTTATCAACTATACTGATACTTTGTAAAATGAATATGTCGAAATTGCCGAATGCGATATCATATCATTATAGCACTCTGTGGCGATGTCAAATTGTCCATAGCGTGGGCTGGCCACAGATCACTAATATCCCGGGCTGACCAAAAACATATATATCGCCCATAGAACACTATGCATAGAAAAACTCGGCACAATGAAACATGACGACTATAAGCCTGCTTGGGTAAACAATAGATAGCGCTAAAATATATCCCATCTGTTTCGGGGGAATCTCTCTGTATGTGTAATAGCTAAGAAGTGGTACAATGATAAATAATGAAGAGTGAAATAAAATCAGTAAAACTAGATAGATCGTTTTTTATTTAATAAACGTTGATGCAACAGTCAATAGTTCTTGCTGCTAAGCAACATGCATAGAGTACACTGATGTACGTAGGTAGGTATCGTTTGAGTATAAACTATTTCAACCGTAACACTTTCACTAATTAGTTGTTGTATGGACTCATCAGCCCCAAATCTGCTCTTATCTTCATGAGCCTTGGCTTTGGAACTGCCTTCGTAATCAGGTCAGCAAGTTGTTCCTCTTAACTTATTTTTGTACATCTACAAATCCTTCTTACACCGTCTCACGAACAAATCAGTAACTTTTACGGATGTGCTTGGTTCTTTTGTGGAACTCTGGATTATAGGCACACACTGAAAAGTTTCCTGAAACATATAGCCTTCTATATGTTTCAGGATACTTGTCAGTGTTCAGATGCGAGACATATTCATCAAACCTCTTGGGACGTGTGATGGTAGATCTGTCTCGTAGATTGTAATGAGGTTCCACTTCTCTCAGGGGCTCGTCTACGCGTGGTTCTTCGTTGGCATCATAAAATAATTCAACCTTATCGTCACTCACTCTCTCGACAATAGGTTCATTTTGAGCATGCTCGTCATCAGCACTTACATTTAAATCATTATCATCATGGACATGGTCATCTATTCTTTTTCCCTCTAGAACATTTTCATGATCATTGACAATACTTTTAGGCTCTCGCTCTTGATCGAAAACAAGTTCGTTATCTTTCTCACTTTCGACTCCCTCTGACTGATAAGGGATACTGGTGGAAATTTTGAATTCGAGATCGCTCTCAAAAGTTATGTCTCTGGACTTCAGTGACCTGTTTCCATTCCAGATTCGATAGCCATCATCGTATCCTATTAGCGTACCCCTAACCGCCTTCTTGTCCAGCTTTTTGCGGCGTTGCTTGGGAACATGCGCATAGCATTTAATTCCAATTATCTTGAGGTAACCTATCTTAGGTTTTTTTCCATGTCATAGTTCGAAAGGAGCCTTCGCATCTACTCTGGTGATACCAACCGGTTCTATTCAAAACATATGCAGCTGTATTTATCAGCTCTGCCCAAAGAACTTTCGGTAATTCTCATCTTCCGAACATCATTGATCTTGCAGCTTCAACTAAGGTACGATTTTCTCGTTCATTGCAGCCATTTTGTTCTGGGGTGTGTTGTTGGATACAATAGTTTTGTAGTATTCTTTGAATAGCTTGATTATTTAATTCACCACCATTGTCACTCAGTCAAGTTTTGACAGTTTGCCCAGCGTTTCTTACTTCTTGAAGCATTTGGATAAGCTTGTCTTTTACATAAGACTTCTGTTTGATAAAATACACCATACGGTACCTCGGATAATCGTTTTTAAAGACCACAAAATATTTATATTTCGAAATACTGTCGACAAATGGACCGCAGACATCGGAGCGTTTCAGCTCTCCTATAGCTGATGCTCTTTCCCTTGTTCAAACGGTTTTCTGTGTGACTTTCCATATATGCAGCCTTCACATTTCACCTTGTCTATACTCAACTGAATGCCTAATTCGCTTTTTGCCACGCGAATATCTTGCGTTGCTAGTGTTGAAAAGAGATTTTTAGTTCATGATGGTACTAGCCACACATTTCTCAGAGTTAACTGCTCCTTGCCACTGACGTTTGTTTCAATCAAAAGAGTTCCTTGTCCTAATGCAGGAATAATGGTTCCGTCTGCTGTCGACACAGCGTCTGAATCAAACTCGTGAAACTCATTGAAGATGTCACTCCTTACAGCAATATGTGTTGTTGCTCCGTTATCGACAAACCAACTATATCGATCTGTGGATTGCTTATCAAAGCATGCATTTACCAATAGTGAGTCTATCTTAGTCATTTGTTGCACTTGATTAGCTTTTGAGTCTGATGCTGATGTGCCTGGAGTTGGTTTAGGTGGCCTCCCATCTCTAATCCACTTCTTACACTTGCGAACTCTATGTCCTTTAGCAGAACAGTAGTTGCATATCAACTGCTCGCTTTGCTGCTGCTCATTATGTCTCTGTTTATGCTCATAGAGTGTTGTCACAAGCGCTTCATGTTTAAAGCTCTCTTGACTGCCTAGATATCTCTGAAACGCGCATAAGTGACACATTAAACTATCTATAGTCTTCTCAGTCTGCTTTAGCATTAGCCAGCTTGACTTGAAGTTAAAGGATCTGTCGTCAAGTATATTATATAAGTAAGGCCTTACATACCAGGAGCACCTCGGGTAGCTTGGCTGTTTGGATCTTAGAAATTTCAACACACATTTCATTCCATACATTCTTCAGTTTTGCCATATGTGAAGGAATGTCATCTTGTTTGTTGTGTTTGAGTCCAAAAAACTCTAAACACAGACGATATATATAAACTTTGCCTTCTGTTTCTCCGTCGAATAGCCGATGTAATTCTTGCCAGACTTCTTTAGCTGTTGTATATCGCATAACCTTCTTTAAAGTTTCTTCAGTCATATTTGTAGTCAACATGAGCAGTGCACCGGATGCTGTCTTCTTATGCTTGGCCAACGCCTTAGTATACGCCGTTTCAGCATCTCCTGCGGCATTGGTGGATGGAGTTGGTTTCTGGAGCCTTCCTTCTACTACAACTAGTGCACCTTCTGCACCATCCAACGCTTATCGTTCATTTCAACAGTCAATCATTCCTGTTGCCTAGCAACATGCATAGAGTACTACACTAATGTACGTAGGTAGGTATCGTTTGAAAATAAACTATTTCAACCGTAACACCATCATCCTTATCGCCACCCTCATCATGATCATCATTGACCTGCAAGATATCTAACCAAATAGCGTTTTTTTATTTTCGAATAACATAGGAAACTATTCTGTGCAAACATTCTCTGAGTACCGTACAAGAGCAATCGGTTATAATTGGGTACCTACCTTCATGAAGTAGGCACCTAAACCTGTAATGTAAGTACCTGCCTACTTATTAACGAACAAGTAAACACGCGAAGAATAGTGCCGCCGCCGTGAGAACGTAATCGCAACGTGGCCGCCAACCTCGCGTCAAATGGAGCCGTCCCACAAGAAAACTTACAAAATCCAAACACAGCAGTGCCGCGAGAAAATAATCGCATCATGGGCGCTAACCTCGCGTCAAATAGCGCCTGCTCATAGGTAAACTGTTAAAATAATCAGTCGATATACCGAGAATATGATCCAGACAATATTTGCACGATGACACTGACAACTTCATTATGACATTTCATTTTAGTATTGATACTCTGAGGTTACTCATTGTTTTTCGTGGTCTTTTGCAATCCCTCCTACCCTCGTTTTCACCAAGAAACATGTTTTATACAAGTTTGATACATAACTTGTAGAATACTTGTCAAAACATAATTATTTGTTTTATACCATGTACATAGACTGTCTCAAACTTTCTTTCGTTCACACTGTGTAGCCAACAAATATATATACAAGTATAAAACACATTTGCGTTAACACTGAAGTCTGTCCCCTCGTTTTCACCACGGTATAATACATGTATATTTTACAAGTTTTATGCAATGTATTCGTTTCTCATACACATGTTTTAAACATGTTAAGTATACACAATTTGTGAAACTATATACATGTATAAAACTTGTAGGGATACAAAGCATCTTTATAACTTGTTGTGTGTATGCAAAGCTTGTATGAAACTTGTTGGTTAAACTTCTTGTTGCCTACATGTTTATGTACATGAGTGCAATATACTTTTAGGTAAATGCAAACTGAAACAAATTCAAGGAAAAAACGCAAGTACTGGTCGCAATCATTTTTGAGAAGAAGATATCAAGAAGGGGCCTACCGTTCTATATTAAATGATTAAGCATAGAAAACCGAAGTGGATTTAGAATTTTTTTCTTCTGACTATCTTTATAATATGAACTTTATTTTCACATTCCAGATGCATTATTGTACATGCAAAAGCTCAATGAGTTCTAAAATTGTTTCCTTTATCACTCAATTCTTCTTTAGCTTTCGTTTTCACAAAACGCGGGAAGAAAACGCAGTCCGGACTGCCTTTTTTTCCCGCGTTTTTTTTCTATATGATAAACGAATACATTGCATAAAACTTGTTAAACATACATGTATTATACCTTGGTGAAAACGAGGGGTTACGGTGAAGTTCATGTAAGCCTGGTTATGTAAATTGCTTTTATTTAAGAATCCTGTTGCATCAGTGTGTTATATATTAGAGCACTGTGTTAGTGCATTCTGAGCAATACATGAGGACAATGTGAAACGTTCTTTTTTTTTATTTACTTCCGTCTTCCGACCATCACTGGTAGAAACAAGCGTGGGTGTTGTGTAGGGCTAGGCAGGCTTCGATCCACATGACCTTTCCCACAGGTTATGGGCCCAGAACCTTGAAGAATCCTAGAAGCCAGCTTAATCTCCCCTATTTATTTTTCACAAGCGCCTATGTTAGAGCCAACTGGAATCGAGAACGTCGCTTTCACGTTCTCCTGCTACTGCTGAAGAAGAAAAGCCTTGAAAGTCACCACCTAGCATGAAAAGAAATACCTATGAATAAGGATAACCGTTTTAATAATAAGATAGGTAAATAGTTTTTATTTTTACTCAAAACACTTGGGTTATTCCAATATTCCCTAGATATGCCTTGTACTTCACACATAAATCTTATAGTAAAGGTAGGTATGTATTTACCTATTATATAAATAAACACATGTTGTAATGTCCTGCCCGGAGCTATATGGTCGGCTCCAGTTTCTTGAAAAATATCTCCTGGGGACATATATTCAGTTCCAGCCAGGTTCAGGTACATTTAAATTGATTGTTAGATTGCAACTATATTTATATAATTACCTATAGCGAGACTATCATTTACAATTTCAACAGGGAAACCAACTTATTGGCCAACAGACCCAAACAGAATTCCTTATCTCGTTGATTTCTTTATACTTAACTAAGAATCATGCCTAGATGGCTCATCAGATCACTCACCGGCTATTCTTAAAATAAGCACTCAAGTAATTAACTTAAAGAAACCCGAGAGCCTTCACAATGGATAAACAGACTGGGATAGCTTCAGACAGTACATACTGGATAACTTGGACCTAAAAGTCCCCTTAAAGTATCAAGATAATGTGGAAGGAAGCATGTAAAATATTCACTAACCTCATCCAAGTGGCTACCTGGAAGTCGACTCCAAACACCTCAACATTTCCATTAAATACTAACAACATTCCTGACGCAATTGAGCAAAAATTGCCGAGAAGCGTACACTCAGAGCCGTGTGGCACAGCAGCCGCTTGCCCGGAGACAAAACGGCCTTCAATCTTGCGTCACAGAAACTAATACAATTTATAACAAAACACGAAAATGCTACATTTAATGACCAATTGGAATCTCTCTCCACACAAGCTAAGGGTCACCACTTCCTATGGAAGGTAACAAAGGCGTTCAACAGGCCTCAACAAACAAATACATACTATGGATGGTGGAAAGTGGGCGCGAACTGATGATCAAAAGGATGACCAAAACATTCGGAACTCACTTGTCTATAATCCAACCTAATGAAGGCGAAGATATAGATGAGCAGGAAACTGATGTAATCCTTAGGCAACCATATCAGTAGACCTACCTCTAAGGCCAGTCAGCCCAACAGAAGTCTGGACAAAAATAAGGAGACTTGACTCAAAAAAGGCACCTGGTTTCGATCTTTTAACAATCCTTAAATAACTTCCTAGGAAATCCATAGTTTTCATCACGTCGCTGTTTAACGCCACGTACAGGCTCTCGTACTACCCACCCCTATGGAAGGTCTCACAAATCATAATGATACACAAGCCTGGGAAACCAACCAAGGCAGTAACATCCGATAAGCCTCCTTCCAGTACTCTCAAAGCTATGGGAAAAACTTTTTGCCAAACGGTTAAAAAGAGCACTCGTGACAGTCCCCGACCACCAATTTGGCTTTAGAGATGGCCATTCCACCGTCGAACAAGTTCACCGAGTCTACTCTGTCATCAGGCAAAGCCTTGAACAAAAGCAATACTGCTCCGCTGCATTTCTTGACGTCCAGCAAGCTTTTGACAAAATATGGCATAAGGGGTAGCCTCTTCAAAATAAAAACACAATTGCCTCACATATTCAACCCTATCATCCACTTCTACCTGTCAGATAGAATCTTCCAGGTAAAGCACGGGGAATCAAAGTCAACTTTCTATGACATCAAGGCCACAAGTACCACAAGACTCCGTTCTCAGCCCAGTGCTATACAACATCTACACTGCGGACCTACCCCAGACGCCAGACTCCGTCACTGCCACATTTGCCGACGATACGGCAATCCTCTCCTGTAACTCATCCGCCCAAGTAGTCTCTAACAACCTGCGACATCAACGGGGGAAACAGAACAGTGGTTTACCAAATGGAGAGTACGCACCAGTGCTGCCAAGTCAGCCCTCAGAAGAGGAAATCGCCCCCTGTACACCTTGGCGGCGACGAACTTCCCCATAAAGACTCACCTGGGCTTCTATTTGGATAGACACCTTACGTGGAAGGAGCATATAAAAGCCAAGAAAACGGAACTAGACTTTCGATTCAAGAACATGTCCTGGCTTCTTGGACCACAGTCGAAATTGTCTCTCCTAAACAAGCGGCTAGTATAAAAAAGCATCCTAAAACCTGTGTGGACATATAGGCTACAGATATGGAGTACGACCCGCAAATCCAACCGCGCTATCATCCAACGCTCCCAAAATAAAATCTTACCCTCTCTGGTGGACAATCCTAGTGACACAAGGCGGTAGAAAAGAACCCGTGTCCTGGAGAATTTACGTGATTAATGAGGGAGAACAGACTAATTAATAGAGATCCTACACGCCATCAACACATCTGCTTAGAGTACGCCAACTGATCGCAGTTTTTTTTTTATACTACTAGGAGACGGGACAAGCAAGTAGCGCACCTGGTGTTAAGTGTACTCTTGCCTATGACAAAGCCTTACTGCATAGGTCACATCCATAAAAAACATAGCCTACAAGCACTGCATTGCGCCCGTCAACTTGAGGCATAAAGGTGTGAAGCCTCACGTACCCGTTATTTCACCGGCAACCATATCCTTCAAACCGAAACACAGATTATCATATGAACAAAAAAAACCTATAGCGAGACAAATGAAAAATACCTGTAGGTATTTTTAGGCACCTAAAGCAAGGTTCTACATTCCACATTAGTGGGATTTTCACTCTTTTTGTACTCCTTTTACTGCTTTATTTTCCACTCATCATTTAAGATGAGTGGAAAATAATGAATGTGTCTTTAGATGGTTTTCAAATAGCTTTACGAAAGTTTTCGATACGTTCACATTTCCCTAGAAGAGTAAAATTGTTCCTGAACGCAAGTTTAGTTCATTTTACGTACAATAGAGGCGTTGTGCAAAATTTCATACAAATGCTGACGTGAGCTTAACGCTTACCGTAACGATTCAAAGTCAACGTCAAATATTTTTATTCATTAAGATTTTTAGGATCATTTTGAAACGTCAAATCTACCGCCTGTTCGGAATCGCGACCAGCACACGAGGAGAAAGGCAAGAACCTCGGGCTGGCAAATTTTTTGATGATCCATTTAACATTTAGGTAAACAGTGTTTATAAAAAAATTATGGCATTACAAGTGTTACATACATCATAAACCTAAATACTTAATATTATCTTAAAACATTGGTTATTTCACAACTACCTAATGAGTAGTTTCTTAACATTGAGAAATCCCCATTTAACTGTCAACTGGTATAGCAACATCGGGCCACGCGTTCTTATCTTCGATATGATCACTTATTTTGTAGTAGGCTCTATTAATAAAATTATTATTTATATACAATATACGATAGCCAGTTTGTCCGATCGGGCCACAGTTATAATTTTGGGGCCAGCTACTAGTATGTTACTTACAGATGTAGGTAGCTTATATTTTATTGCATTATGGTAAGAAAACCTCATGGTTTTCTTTCCTGAGTGAACCAGCATGGGTCTTATTAGATGATTACTTTGACTGAAACTTTTTTTACAATGCTTGCTTGTACAGGTATGGCTTTTCTTCGGTGTGAACCTGCATGTGCGTCACCAGAACCGAATTGTATCCAAAACTTTTTTCACAATGCTTGCATGTATATGGTTTTTCTCCAGTGTGAACTCGCATGTGGGTTATTAAATGATTATTTTGTCTGAAACTTTTTTCACAATGCTTGCATGTATATGGTTTTTCTCCAGTGTGAACTCGCATGTGGGTTATTAGAGAACTACTTAGGCTAAAACTTTTTTCACAATGCTTGCATGTATATGGTTTTTCTCCAGTGTGAACTCGCATGTGCGTTATTAAATGAGTGTTTTGTCTGAAACTTTTTTCACAATGCTTGCATGTATATGGCTTTTCTCCTGAGTGAACCCGCATGTGGGTTATTAGATAACTACTATGACTAAAACTTTTTTTACAAAGCTTGCATGTACATGGCTTTTCTCCGGTGTGAAACCGCATGTGGGTTACTAGACTACTACGTCCATTGAAACTTTTATCACAATGTTCACAAGTATATCGCTTTTGTTGTGAATAAATTCTGTTTAAAATACTCCTTGTCAGTACAGATTTGTTACTCGAGGTAGTACTGCGATAATTCATATTGCAATGCTCTAGGTCTGTGTTCATTCTTGCTACAGATGGTTCAATCAGTTCATTAGCTATTGCGTCTATTTCTTGAGATGCTGTGCTCTCCTCTGTTATTATTTCTTCATTTTCTGAAGTCTCTAGTTTCACTTCAAGTGGCTCATCCTTGACAGCAACATCACAAGTGTGGGGCATTGATAGACCATGGAATGTCATGGACTGCATGGGTGCTGTTGATAAGTTAATGATATGTTTCACATTGATATCTAGCGCAGCAATAGTACTGGGCGACACCTGGAAACAAATAAAGTGAACAAGTGCTTTAATAGTGTGCGTTCTCCCAGCGGAAAAATGACGAATTTCATGAGTTTGCTTGGCTAAATAATTAGTTAGTGACGCCGTGTAAATGTGTATGGTACTTTTAAATTTGTGCATCCAGCCGTTTTTGAGATATTTGAAAAAAACAGTGGCAGCTGGAAGAACGTGAAAACATTCTCCCAGCGGCATCTTTTACAACGCGAGGTAAATGTGTATACTAAAATAAAATTTGTGCAGGCTATGGTTACGGAGATAATCAAGTTTTCCCCTGGGAGATCGTTTGGCCTGTCGCTGGATCTCTTAAACGGTAAGGCGTGCAGGTACGCTTTTTTTAACACACGATGCTACCAATTTATTTATAATGTTTGTGAAAAAAGAATTTAAAAAAAAAACGTCCCGTTCGTAAGAAAAAAAATGATACATAAAATGAGGTTTTCAAGTTCTAGCACTTCGAAGAATTATTTTAGAAACCAGATTTAAACCTTAATGTGTGCCTTATCACTATCTGTTTACAACGACACCCCAAGACTTATTAGTATACTGTCAGTAATTAATGAGCTATTTCTCTATCTATTGGACGAACACGAGAAGTTGCTGGCCCTGACGGAGGAAAGGCTGCGTGGTCTCGAGGATCGCACTACGGTTATCATGTCACTGGAAAATACTATCACCCAACTGCACAACCAAGAGGGTACGCGAGCTCAAGCCTTGCTGAAAAATGAAATCGTGATCTCGGGCGCTAACGAATCTCCCCATGAAAACCCTTATCACATCATGAGAGTGATTTCCCAAAAAAATGGCATAGAGCTGGATGAAAAACACTTTGGATTATGCTGGGCCCATCAACATTCGAACATCCAAAGGCCATGGACAACACTCATACAAAGGCTACATCTGTCTTTTCGTGTGCATGGCTACAAAAGCTGTGCACATCGTAGTGAGTGACTTAACCACGGAAGGATTTAACCATACCCTTCAAACCGAAACACAGATAATCATATGAACAAAAAAAAACCTATAGCGAGACAAAGTAAAATACCTGTTGGTATAGGTACCTAATGCCCTTGCATACATATATTCTACATTCCACATTAGTGGGATTTTTTACACTCTTTTTGTACTCCTTTTACTGCTTTATTAAAAATAATTAATGTGTCTTTAGATGGTTTTCAAATAGCTTTACGAAAGTTTTCGATACGTTAACATTTCCCTAGAAGAGTAAAATTGTTCCTGAACGCAAGTTTAGTTCATTTTACGTACAATAGAGGCGTTGTGCAAAATTTCATACAAATGCTGACGTGAGCTTAACGCTTACCGTAACGATTCAAAGTCAACGTCAAATATTTTTATTCATTAAGATTTTTAGGATCATTTTGAAACGTCAAATCTACCGCCTGTTCGGAATCGCGACCAGCACACAAGGAGAAAGGCAAGAACCTCGGGCTTGCTAATTTTTTGATGATCCATTTAACATTTAGGTAAACAGTGTTTATAATAATTTAATAACATTACAAGTGTTACATACATCATAAACCTAAATACTTAATATTATCTTAAAACATTGATTATTTCACAACTACCTAATGGGCAGTTTCTTAACATTAAGAAATCACAATTCTTATTATATTCACGTTCTTATTTTCGATATGGTCACTTATTTTGTAGTAGGCTCTATTAATTAAATTATTCTTTATATACAATATACGATAGCCAGTTTGTTCGATCGGGCCACAGTTATCATTTTGGGGCCAGCTACTAGTTATGTTACTTACAGATGTAGGTAGCTTATATTTTATTGCATTATGGAAAGAAAACCTGGACCAGCATGTGTCTTATTAGATGATTACTTTGACTGAAACTTTTTTTACAATGCTTGCTTTTACAGGTATGGTCTTTCTCCAGTGTGAACCTGCATGTGAGATTTTAGATGATTACTTCGACTGAAACTTTTTTTACAGTGCTTGCATGTATATGGTCTTTCTCCAGTGTGAACCAGCATGTGCCTTATTAGAGAACTTCTTTTACAAAAACTTTTTTGACAATGCTTGCATGTATATGGTCTTTCTCCAGTGTGAACCCGCATGTGAGTTTTTAGCTGATTACTTTGACTGAAACTTTTTTTACAGTGCTTGCATGTATATGGCTTTTCTCCAGTGTGAACTCGCATGTGGGTTTTTAAACTATTATCTTGGCTGAAACGTTTACGACAGTGCTTGCATGTATATGGCTTTTCTCCGGTGTGAACCCGCATGTGCTTTATTAGAGAACTACTTAGACTAAAACTTTTATCACAATGCTTGCATGTATATGGTTTTTCTCCAGTGTGAACTCGCATGTGGGTTATTAAATGAATTTTTTGTCTGAAACTTTTTTCACAATGCTTGCATGTATATGGCTTTTCTCCGGTGTGAACCCGCATGTGAGCTATTAGATGAAAGCTATGACTAAAACTTTTTTCACAATGCTTGCATGTATATGGCTTTTTTCCGCTGTGAACCCTCATGTGGGTTACTAGACTACTGCGTTCATTGAAAATTTTATCACAATGTTCACAAATATATCGCTTTTGTTGTGAATACATTTTGTTAAAAATACAACTTGCCTGTACAGATTTGTTACTTGAGGTACTGCGATAACTCTTATTGCAATGTTCTAGATCTGTGTTCGTTCTTGTTACAGATGGTTCAATTAGTTCATTGGCTATTGTGTCTATTTCTTGAGATGCTGTGCTCTCCTCTGTTATTATTTCTTCATCTTCTGAAGTCTCTAGTTTCACTTCCAGTGGCTCATCCTTGACAGCAACATCACAAGCGCGGGGCATTGATAGATCATTGAATGCCATGGACTGCATGGGTGCTGTTGATAAGTTAATGATATGTTTCACATTGACATCTAGCGCAGCAATAGTATTGGGTGATACCTGGAAACAAATAAAGTGAACAAGTGCTTTAATAAAGTGACAAATGATGGTGACATTCCTAATTCAGAGGTTCAACTATGAGAGTAGTTGGAGAAACTTTTATAACAGAAGAGGTATCTTAAAATTTTGAAAAAATAAGTAATTTTTTAAAAAATGATGGAACGTTAATGGAAATACTGTTAGGATAACTTCATATAATTTGAAGTTGGTGCCAGATTGCCAAGCAAAATAACATGTTTATTGTATGGCACCGCCTTCAAATTATATGAACTTACCCTTGAGTTATTTTAATTTTTTTACTGGTTAAGTTGGTTCAATTTATTTTTTCAAAAATAACTTGTTTTAGCCTTTTTCGTTGTAAAACCTACGACACCACGACGTCTACGACACCCTATTAAAGAGTCGTGTAAGGGTACGATGATTCCCTGTTTTTTTATTTAAAAGCCAACTACTGGACTTATTTTGATAAAATTTGTCATAACCTTTCAAACAAAAAAATATTTTTTCAAATCGATTGAGAAATGACGGATTTCTGAGGCAACAAATATATATATAAAAAAAAAACCGAATTGTGAAGGAGGTTATCAATTCCTTTTTCCAAATACCTTTTTATTGAAGTCGGTTAAAAACAGATCTATACTGACTGGTGGTAAGTCTCCTGGCCATGAATGACGGTATGAACAGTGATGAACCCCTGCATGTCTCAGGTGTTCAACAGGGGTTCATCTACCGAGAGTACTGGCTCTATTCTTCACAATATACATAAGTCACTCCTACTTACCACATGACGTAATGAAAACCATCGTAGTGCCCATTGTGAAGGACAGAAGAGAGATGTATCGGATAAGGGGAATTACCGCCCTATTTCGCTGGCAACAACAATTGCTTAAGTGTTGGATAGTGTGCTTAAGAGCGCGCCCAATGCCAGGAAAAAATCATATTTCACCTGCGCGTCTTGCACCGCCCTCTCTAGTGCATAAAGCTACCACAACGCGCCACGATCGCTCGAGGTTGTGACGCTAAACACAGTAAATGCGTTACACTAAGATAAACTAACTAATTTATTCAATAAAAAGTACAATTAAACTAACTATGTACAAAGGAATCAGTCAGATTACCTAAGGACCGTTACAAACGGCCTATAGGTAAATAAATGATATAAAATAAATAAATAAGATAATTGATATACCTACTATTACTTTACGATTTGGTTCACGATTATTCATTAAAAAACTATTACTGCGAACGGATTTTAATGTTTTTTGGAATGAAGATTTATACGACAGCCGTCAGTGGATAGTCAGAATAGGTACTTGAAGTATGTACCTACTACCTATACATAACCCAAGAAAGTTAGTAGTCGGTAGGTGGTAGGTAGTTATATTTTGTTGGCCGGGTTTGAACGCTAGCCCATCAAATTTAGACTCAATTTGTATGAGAATAGGGTAAATATAATGGTAGCAATTATCAACTCTTTGCGTCGATTTGAAAATATTATATTAGAAATCCGTCTTCAATTAATTTTATTATGCATAGTTAGGTACCTCATTAATAAAAATAGATAAGTACCAGTAGATATTCAAAACATAATTCAAATTACGCGCTGGATTACGAAACAAAGCGGCCGGGAACAACCTTCCACATCGAGCGCTGCCCGACAACTGACCACGAAGCCATGATCTATTTTGTATCCAAATAGCATAACATAAAGTCGAAAATTGCATGGTTCAGTTGGTATGAAATGGCTTTTGGGTCCACGGTATATTTTTTGTTAGTGTTTTATTTAATTATTCAAAATGTAAACGTGAAATAAAAAAAAATGCCGATCATTCGACTAAAACACTAGTCTAGCTATTTTATTCATAAATAAAAAAATGGGGTTATCGCTGATAATTTCGAGCATTTGAATTAAAAGCGTTTTTTGGTGTAGTATCTATTTATTTTTTTAAAAAGAACTCAGATTTTTTTTTAAAATTCTATTCGATCATTGTACTACAACAAGATTTTTCCCAGCTTTCAGTATTTTTTTTATTGGAATAACTTTCGTTACTATCAAAGAGTGTATTTGAAAATGCTCCTGTTGCGTAATTTTGTCATTGGGCGCGCTCTTAACTCTTGTATAGAAAAGTACTCAACGTTACATGACGCACAGTTCGGATTCCGATCCGGATTCTCGACTGAAAGTGCGATCGCAAGTTTAAAGCATAATGTCCAATAATACTGATCGTAAGACGCCGGTATACGCCTGCTTCCTGGATCTCTCCAAGGAATTTGACCTTGTGTCTTATGATGTTCTATGGGGGAAACTGGAGAGCAGGGGTGTACCGGCTGAAGTTCTCAATTAGTTTAAATTTTGGTATGCAAACCAAACAAATTATGTGAAGTGGGCTGATTCATTTTCAGATGTGTATGTATCGGAGTGTGGGGTGAGACAGGGAGGGCTAACGTGGAACTCATCGTGGAACTGAGTAGCATGCGAGTCGGTTGTCGTATAGATGGTATAAGCATTAATAATATCAGCTACGCGGATGATATAGTCCGACGGTGGGTGGCCTAGCTGAGATGTTGAGGGTTTGTGAGACGTATGTTGCTGACCATGGACATATATATAATGCTAAGAAAACAGAATATATGGTTTTTAAGGCCGCCGGTAAATGTCCCGAAAACTCGATGAACATTACCCTAAACGGATTGAGCGTTAACCGTGTTTCGGAGTTTAAATACTTAGGATATATTATTACTGACCGACCTAGTATTTATGGTCGTATATGGTATATATTGACATTGAGAGGGGGCGTAGGGCTCTGGCAGTTCGAGGTAATATGCTCGCTCGCAGATTTTTCCGTAGTAGGAAATCAGCCAAAATAACGCTTTTTAAAGCTTACTTCCAAAGTATCTACACGGGAAATCTGTGGGTCAGCCATGCCAAAAACTCGTTAAATACCCTACGCATCCAATATATTCAGGTCGATGATGGGACTGCCTCGCTTCTGCAGTGCATCAGCGATGTTTGCGGAGTATAATACGGACTGCTTTAATGCTGTAATGCGCAAAAAATGTAAACACTGTATCCCTGATCCGCAGACTGAGGAGTAGTCAAAACACCATCCTAACCACTTTAGCAGACCGGTACTACGAGCCTACAATAAAAGATGTTGTATTTGCAATAACACAAGTATATTGTTTGACTTATTTATAATGATGTGGTCGACGCGATGGTGTAATGCGGACTGATGGCGCGGCGGCGGCGGTGCGGCCGCGACGCTACCCGAAACCTGCCACGATAATTACGAGTAAAACGCTTACGTAGCATTACTATTACTATTGTACGGTTTGCGCACCGTACAGGTACACTTCGCCGTTGTGGAAAGGTATGGTGCGGAAAGTGATCACGGGATATCCGTCACCCCTTTGGTGATTTAATCTTTAGGTACCTTTGTCTTTTTATATACTAACAAATTAGTTTAAAGTTTAATTTTCTTATCAACCCATATGGATTTTTATTATTTGAAATAAACATTTTTTATTATTTAATTTTATTAAGCGAACCCGTTCCTAAATATAAAAGACAACTCAGAACTCTGTTAAACGCGATTCTTGTCTATAAAAAAGCCTTACTGCGTAGGTCATATCCACAAAGAATATGACCAACGCGGCACTGCATTGCGCGCGCCAACTTGCGCGTGCCCGTTATTTCACCGGCAACCATACCTATACACACCTTAACCAAAACAGCAATGCTGCTTGTCAGCTGAAATAGGTATAGCGGTAGTACTTACCCGGACGAGCCTCTTCACAAGGAGCTCTACTACTGGACACGCGTGTGTCCAGTCTCTTGTGTCCAGTTAGTGATTAACCCTACTAATATTACCTATACATATATTTTTACCTTATGTTCTTTCATAGATAGGTACTCTTATTCCCTGAATGTGCTATTTTATGTCTGTTTAGAACAGCATAATCATTCATTTATACTTTACACTCACACTTTATACGGCATTTAGAGGTAAGACAGCCAGTTCCTCAGTTTATTAGGGATTCCCGGTGAAGTGCGCTTCCACCTTCGGCCTTATCATAACTTGAAAAATCTGGTGAGATGAAGGCCAAGCACATACCCATTGAACAATATATAAAATAAATATTATTACTTTCATAAAATAATAAAAACATTTATATGCAGAGGCAATAAAAGGATTTTAGGTAGGTAAGTTAACCGCCTCTGTGGTCTAGTGGTTCAACCCACCGATTTCAGATCCAGAGGTCCCGGGTTCGATCCCCATGGGGAGTACAATATATTGTGCTTGGTTTGGTTGATGGTAGGACTTTGTTTAAGTCCGCCTGGCTAGCTACCACCATCTTACCTAATTCTGTCGCCATAATAACAATTCTAAAATTGTTGTGTTCCGGCATTCGGAGGTAAGATAGCCAGTTCCTCAGTTTGTGAGGATTCCGGGTGTAGTGCGCCTCCACCTTCGGCCTTATCTCAACTTGTTACCAGGTGAGATGAAGGCCAAGTGCTTACCCGCCGTACAATAAAAAAAAAAAAAAAATGGTACCTCATATCCCATGCTGATCATTTTAGATAGTATTTCTTCAGATCTGCGAGACATCTCCGAGAATCTGTGGCATCTCCGCAGCAGTGAGTGACAGACGTGGCACACTCCCCTCGGTCTGTCTGCAGTGTTCAGCTGGAAGCAATTGAATTGGCTATGACAGGTAGGTACCTGAATTCAACATAACTATGACTGTAGAGGGCTTCTTGTGGTTCCACTCGAGTGTTTTAAGCGATTTTATTGGTACTGTTGGTGTGGGTAAAATTGCGTTCATTTACTGCAATTACAAAAATATTTTTCTGTTTTTTAAGTTTCCGCATATTGAGACTGCATGCATTCTATTATCAGAACCTATCGTCAAGGAAAATATGAACCTCGAACTCGGCAGTCAAGATATAATTTACTAGGACTAGGTCCTAGTCGCCGGTTTGGAGCAAGCATCATCGCCCACAACGACAGAGTCTACTACTATCAATGTCGCTGTCGCAAACTCGGGCGCTCAACAAGTGTCACCAACAACCCGGGTTTTTTAGGAGCTGGGCTGGCTGGAGTAGGGTTAGTTAAAACGGGGTACTGGTCCGGATAACCTCCTCGTGGTGTACCCTGGGTGCCGTCGATCACTTTCCACTTGTGAGGACTTATCGACGGCAGCGAATAATCCGACGTGAGGGTGTCCTCCGCGTGTCCCTATGAAGTTAGCATAGGGCACAGTGGATGGACAGGCGGTCTTCCGCGGGGCGGGGAGTCCCGGTGAGGGACTCAGCGGACCTTCGGGTCGTGGGATGGCCGGCCTTCAAGGCTGGCGGCGCGGCAGGGAGGGTCAATTCGGCCGCCCTGTCGGGCACTGATGGATCAGATGGGGGCCTGGGGGCCGGAAACGTAGGGGCGTTCAACCGGCCTCCATTGCACAGACCCTCATCCCCGTCGAACGGCGGGAACGGCCTGGTGACCCAGCTGTTCCCGCCATCCCCCCCAGTCATACTGGGGGGGCTGTGGGGCCCCTGTGAAGGGGCTATCGCTGGTGGTGTTGTGGCGGTAAAGGCTGCAGCCGGATTCCCACGACACCACCACACGGCGAAAGCGGGTCACTGCGGAGTTTAGTGGGTATTGCCTGTCGCTAGGACGGGTCGAGTCCCACACACGGCCTCGTGGCTATGGTGCATAAACGCATTCTCCGTATAAAAAAATAAAAAAAAGGGTTAGTTAAAACAATGGGGGATTATGCACAATACAACCCACAGCGGGACATCAGTGCAGGCCTTGGTCACCCCTACTCAGAATAAGAATAAGGTCCTAGTCACTAGGATTTAGCAGGCGGGTACCTACCTAGGTAGGTAGGTACCTATATACATCATACACTGCAAACCTCACAGGTGACAGAATAACAGCAAGGTGCATCTGTTCAAAAGGTTACAGGTATTTCAATTTCCAACTTTTTTTTATTGGTAGGTACCTAAGTATTTAATTTTATGAACTCATGGCCTAAAAGTATGTTGAAAGAGCCTAAAAATTGGTTTAAAAGGAGCGTATTTTCCATAAATAAAATTCAAACAATTTGAATTCCAATCAAAACCGATGAATTTCTGCACCATGTCACATAAATTGTCTCTCCAAAAACAAAACAGGCATACTTCTGCAACAGCAAGCATCTTTTATTTTGATCAAAAGGTACCTAGTAATTTTTTTCATACTTAGCAGCTAGCAGCTACTAAGTATGAAAACAGCACTGACAAACTGAAACACTGAAAACTGAAAACAGACAGCTACTAGCAGCTTCAAATTTTTAGCCACATATTACTACATTTATTGCTTAGCTTATATTATACCAATAACACATTTAAAGAAACTATTAGGTATAACTTTCCCTGTGCGTGGGCATATGCCAGAAGACCAATTTTTTGGAAGACTTGAAAAGATATTAACCCATTCAAACCCGCTCTGAATTTTATTTATGCAAAAAAAAATACGCTCCTTTAAAACCGATTTTTAGGATCATTCAACATACATACATACAACATAGGCCACGAGTTCATAAAATAAAATACTTATCTACCTATAAAAAAAAGTTGTGTTCATTGGAACATAATTGTAAATATTCGGATAAACTGGATAATATTGGTGATTGCTTGACATAGTGGAGTAGATAAATAATTGATCAAGGTAAGTTCATCCTTTATACATAATTCATTTGAATTTCATAAAACTTTTTATTTTGTTTTACTTAGAAATATGTCTTCTAGTGAATAATTATGCATTTTATTTATTTCATATGATATAACCCCATATAGAAGTATTTTATTATGGTGTCCTTAGATTGGGGCGATAGGCTGATTGCTATATTTATTACTTTATTTACTTGCATGTTTTGTTACGACGTAATAAATTACTAAGTGGTTTTTTGATGCTGTAAATGACTTTGAAGACTCAAAGATGGCATTCAAAATGTTTTCGATGGAGAGTATTATCAGAGTCGAAGAACAGCTCATGGAAATCGAAAAGTTCATACACTTCAGCGTCAGGGAATCCGCTGTCTACACCACACCACATAAAAGATATTCAAAATACTTGCTACACTTGCTAACATTTCTTTATTCATTTAGATTTTTTAGGATCATTTTGAAACGTCAAATCTACCGCCTGTTCGGAATCGCGACCAGCTTGCCTTTCTCCTTGTGGAAAGGCAAGAACCTCGGGCTGGTTATTTTTTTAATGATCCATTCAACATTTAGATTCACAATTTGTAATTATATTCTAAGTAGATACATCATAAACCTAAATACTTAATCTTAAAACAATTGTTATAACCTATCTACCTAATGGGCAGTTTGTTAACATTGAGAAATCACCAATTTGCTGTCAACTGGTAAAGCAGCATTGGGTCAACATTGGAACAACAGTCTACGAGTATCTTTCAGTAGTGTCTTTTAACAATTATTTTGGATTTCACTCATCCAAGCATTTTATAAGAGGCAGGGCAGTTTTTGTTCCATTGGTATGCCTTTATTGACTCTCTGGGCAGAGTAAAAACATGGTGATCTTCAGAACAAAGAAAGGTAGATGTGGACATCCCATTTGTTTTCCAAAATTACAATAAAGGAATAGGGGAGTTGACCATGCTGACCTGTATACAGATCAGCAATACAAGGCAAACAATGGAGGTGGGCCTTATTTAGCTACATGGTGGAGTTGGCTGCAGCTAATGCATGGTGACTCCATAGGGGAATGGCACTTGATCACTTGGGATACTTGATCCTTGGGTATTATTTCGGAAAACATAGGAGTTCATCTCCTCTCAACTTACCTTAATTCTTCACAAAAGCAAGAAAATGGATCTCTATGCCAAGCTGGCAGCCAATATGGAGGAGCTGGCTGGTACCTTCCAGGCCAAGTTTCAGCTTATGGAGGGGGACATAAAAAAGCTGTCCAATACTGATCTCAAGTCACAGGAGACAACACTGACACCTCACAAAGATCTGGATTCACTTTCACGTGAGTTTAATGACTTCAAAACACTTATTTGGAGGTCAATGGCCATGATCCGTGGCCAGTTAGAGCTCATTATCCAAGGTCTGGATCGCCAGGAAACAGTATCACGCAGGAAAATCCTCCTTTTTCATGGGATCCCAGAGACTACCGAGTCTTCAGTGGAGAATTTGGTCTTGAAGCTGTTAACCGACCAATTTAAAGTGACAAATGTTACACCTGAACAGTTTTCTGCTTGCCATCGTCTAGGCGCGAATAGCAGCAAACCCAGGCCTATTTTGGTAAGGTTCTCCAACCATAAGCTGCGCACAAAGATCTGGGACTCCAAAACATTACTAAAGGGCACAGACATCTCAGTATCTGAGTTTCTCACAATAACAAGACATGATGTGTTCATGACGGCTCGTAAGCATTTCGGTGTTCGACGGTGTTGGACCTCTGAGGGTAGAATTATCATCTTGGTGTCTGACAATAAACGCCGGAGGATCGAATCCATGACGGAGTTAAAGCCGCTGCTCGCAGAGTTTCCCGATCCTAATTCGAGCCAGGAGAAAACCCCGAGCACGTCTCAGAACAAAAAAAAAGCCTCCTCTGCCAAGCCTTCAGCTAAGCCTAGCACCAGTAGAGCGGACTCCAGATCCAGACGTGCACGGTGAATGTGTTATTGTTGTTCGTTTATCTGGTCTTAGATTGCTTTTGCATTTTCATGCACTACAAAACTTAGCATCATAATTTCGAATAGTTTTTTGAGGTAGTTGAATAGATGTTTGTTTTTCTAAATTAAATTGAAATTCAATCACTCAACTCCAATGCGATCAATGATATCAATCAAAAGTGAATCAAAACAAAACATTTTTATTTGTTACTTCAGCTTCAACTTCTTTGTTTTTATTTAGCTGACAGTGACAACTATCCTGTTCAAGTTTTTTTTATCTTTTCTTTTTTTGTTTTGTTTGCACAAACACCGGGTTGGAAACTTCTTATAAATCTCTGTTTCATGGTTCATTCTTAGTTTTAAATAACCTACTATTGTTTTCTTTTCTAAACCATGTTCATTAAGTTTGGTACTTGTAGTGTTTTATTTTTATATCATAATTCATGTAACCGCAAACCGGCGAGTGTTAGGGAGACAAAATGCAATTTGAAGTAGGTAACTAGTTTTCTAGTTACATATATTACAGTTAGTTATTTAGTATATTACATTATATTTAGTAGGTTTATAGATATTTTTATTTATTGTATACACATATTTATGGATTTAAATGTACCTGATGATAATTATTTTTCATGCTCTTCTTCTTGTACTTCAGATAATGAGTACCTCAGCTTCAGTGACAGCAATGTTAGTGATACATCTATAGATCCACCTCACCTTCGGACTATACTAGAACGCAAGTTTCTTGGTTGCTCTAAATATCTAAACATAATTCATATTAATGCTCAGAGTATCCCGGCTCACTTCCCAGATATGCTCAGTTCTTTCGATTACAAGATCATTGATGCTATTCTGATATCTGAGTCTTTTCTGAAACCTTCATTACCGTCAACGCTTTATCCTTTGCCTGGTTTCATCCTTATTAGGAATGACAGAATCGGTAAGGGCTGCGGTGGAGTTGCTATCTATCTTCGCGCGGACATTCCTTATAAAATCATTGATCAATCTCCTGGCCAATACTCTAAGTTTGCAGAGCATCTTTTTATCGAAATTATTATCAACCATTCAAAAATTTTGCTTGGCGTTTACTATCCCCCTTCCAGCAATATTGATTATTTTTCCTCTCTTGAAATAAAACTTGAATCTTTCTCCTCTCTCTTTGAGCATATTATTATTTTAGGTGATTTTAACACTTGTCTACTTAAGAAAGATGTCCGTGCAAATAAACTAATATCTCTTATCTCTTCAGTCAATATGCATATTCTTCCTCTGTCTGCTACTCACTTTGCTCCTAACTGTCCTCCCTCTCTCTTAGATCTTATTCTTGTTTCAGACATCGACCGCGTGGCTACTTTTGGCCAAATTACTGCCTCTTTCTCTCATCATGACCTTCTCTTTCTCTCCTATAAAGTTCGTTCACCTAAGCGTAAAGCGAAGTACCTTTTTCTTCGCAGCTATAAAAACATCGACCTTGAGGCACTGAAAGCGGATGCTTCTGACATTGACTGGGCACCTGTAATTAATGAATCTAGTGTAGATGGAAAAGTGGCTTGTTTCAACAAGATCTTAACCGATTTATTTGATATCCATGCGCCGGTTAAGAAAGTCAAAATAAAGCATCCCCCTGCTCCGTGGTTGACCCTGTCGATAAAAAAGATGATGGCGAAGCGTGATCAAGCGAAACGTTTCAATAGGAAACATCCTAGTGATGAAAACTTCGCCACCTATAAAAGACTTCGCAATCGTTGCAGCAAGATGTGTAGAGACGCAAAAAAATTTCACATTTACAACACTATCCAAAATTCAAATTCTTCACAAATGTGGAAATTTCTAAAATCTCTTGGGCTGGGTAGTGGGTCTAGTGATTCTCCTATTCCTTTTGATTTAAACACTATTAATCAACACTTTTCTAAATCTCCAATTTCCTTGAATAATAGTTCTAAACTTTCTACAATAGACACTCTATCTCGCCAAGCCCTGCCTTCCTGCCCACCGTTTGAATTTGTAGCGATTGCTGAGGAGGATGTTATTAAAATTCTAACTTCTATTTCTACAAAAGCTGTTGGCTCTGATGGCATTCATGTCCAGATGCTGCAGCTCCTTTCCCTTGAACTTTGTCCTGCTATATCCCACATTGTAAACCATTCCCTGGAGACATGTGATTTTCCCAGTGCGTGGAAATTGGCTTATGTCATTCCTCTTCCTAAAACTTCTAATCCTACTTCCATATCCCAACTTAGGCCTATCTCCATTCTTCCAGTTCTTTCTAAAATCCTTGAGAATGTTGCTCATAAGCAACTATCCCTATTCCTTAACCGTTACTCCCTTCTGAGCCCATTGCAATCTGGTTTTCGTCCTGGCCACAGCACTGCCGGTGCACTTACAAAAATTACCGATGATATTCGCTGGGCCATGGACCAGAAGCAGCTTACGGTTCTTGTCCTCTTAGATTTTAGCAATGCATTCAACTCAGTTAATCACGATATTCTCCTAGCCATTCTCTCCTCTCTTAATATTTCTTCCACAGCTATCAATTGGCTTCAGTCCTATCTCTCAGGACGCTCGCAGCGTGTTCGCCTTGAAGAGTCTTACTCTGATTGGTGTAACATATCAGCGGGTGTTCCTCAAGGTAGTGTCCTTTCACCTCTTCTATTCTCTATCTTTATTAATTCAATCACTAATGTAATTTCTTCTAGCTATCATCTTTATGCTGACGACTTGCAAATTTACTGCCATTTCAAAGCTGATCAGTTGTTTGAAGGAATTAACCAAATTAATTCAGATCTCAGTAACATCGACTCATGGGCGAAAGCCTATGGTCTTTTGGTTAACCCCCTGAAATCTCAGACTTTGATCTTTGGTAGTTCCTACATGCTGAGCAGCATTGCCGATACTCCTCTTCCTCCCATTGTTTTGGCAGATAGTTCCATTCCGTATTCTGTGAAGGCCAAGAATTTGGGAGTTATTTTTGACAACCGTCTATCTTGGACTCCTCACATAAATGAGATTAGTAGAAGAGTCTATTTTACTTTCCATTCCCTCAAGCGTCTTCAGAGGTTTTTACCTTTTGAGACCAAAATCATCCTTTCCCAGACTCTCATCCTCCCTCTTCTCGACTATGCTGATGTCTGTTTCCTTGACGCCACGGAGGAACTTTGGAATAAACTGGAGCGTCTTCAAAACTTGGGCATCCGATTTATTTTTGGTTTGCGCAAGTTTGATCATGTCTCCGAGTTTAGATCCAAACTTAATTGGCTTCCTATTCGCCGTCGCCGCGATCTCCATATTCTTTCATTTCTTTATTACATTCTCTTCAATCCCCTTTCTCCAACATACCTCCGTGAGCGATTTAAATTTCTTGTTCCTCGCGGTGTGCCATGCAGGTCGATTGTCTCTCTCCGTCTTGCAACTCCTCCTCACTCTTCCACACGGTATGGTGATTCGTTCACCGTCCAAGCGGTTAGGCTGTGGAATTCTATTCCACACACAATTCGTGCCTCCAAATCTCTAAACATATTTAAGCTGAAGCTGAAAGAGCATTTCTTATCTGCATAGTCTTTTTATTATTGTTGTTACATTATATCTGTGTATCATTTACGTACGTATTTATTTGGTATTGTTTTATAAGTAGACCAGTGTAAGTATTTATTTAATTGTGTGTATTGTATTATTCTGTAAGTATAAGAATATAAGTAGTGTATATTGTTTAATAATATTTGTGTATTATGTATTAAGTATTAGGTACGTAGTTTTATGTAAGTATATTGTATTGTATTTATTTTATATATGGTATAACTATATTATATAATTAATGTACACTTTATACCCATTTAATATATCGCCTCTCTCACATCAAAGGTTTGCTGGAAGAAAACTCTTAACAGGGTTAAGCTCGCCTCTGTACATGCCTTTTGTTATGATATTTTTTTTTTCTTGTTATTATTTTTGTGTGTACAATAAAGAATTACAGAATTACAGAATTACAGAGTTTTTTTATTTTTTTAATGGTAAAACTGTTCTTTGCCATCAACCACAGTCACCAAATGTCATTTTGGCAGTGACAATAAGACAACTTCAGAGCAGTGGTGTGTTGTTGTTTTGAGTGTCATGCAATATTTTTTTTGAGTATATTGTTAAAATTTTAGTGCTATTGATACTTACTAATTTCTAATTACAAGTAAATCAGTTGATTATTGGTTGACTTAAGCTAAATTTGAGTGGATTACTTTTCGATAAATAATGTTATTTTCACGTAAAATAGACTATATTAGAAAAATGAGACCAGGGACGCTATCGCCGACGGCGAAGCCGATCTCCATTGATGGCTTTAAATTAGCTCCATGAGAACTAGAAACGATTTTTACCGATTTAGGTATGTGTCATATCCGAAATGGCGTTTCCCATCTCAAAAGTGTACACATGTTATGAAACCTATCCGTTCAGTACATTTGACGGTAAAAATCGTTTCTAGTTCTCATAAAGCTAATTTAAAGCCATCAATGGAGATCGGCTTCGCCGTCGGCGGTAGCGTCCCAGGGTAGACTTGTTCCCGGAACAATAGGGTAGACTTGATCCCGGGATCAAGTCACCCCCAATGCTTTCATATAAAATTGCTTACTATTATTGTTCTTGTTGTAGATAATGCCACGGGTCTATCAAACAAAAAACTTAGTAAAAAAGTGAAAACCTGTTAACAAAAAAAAGCTCAAAGAAGTGGTATGGCATATCTTAAAAGGCAATACTATAGAAGAAACATCAGAAGCTTGATAAAAATAGAGTTATGTAAGACCTAAGCTTACACTTGCATTAACTAATTTTGAGTGAGAATAAGAAAAGATCTGGTTATATTAACGTTTTTAATAGGTACAATACAACAAGTGCCCGAAAAAGATCACTTTCAGTGATATGGCTGCCCATTTGATAGGTACTTACCAATAGCTTTAATTTAGCTTATTTAGTAGTTACTTGGCTGTTTTGTTTTTTGTGGTGATCAATAAAGTGGCATTTACTTACTTATTAAGCAGATCAGCGCTCTAATGTTGTTTAAGACAGTATAAAATTAAAATAATGATTATAAAATTATTTTATTACTTGACTTTACATACAGTATGGTACATTTGATCCCCCAGATCAAGTCTACCCTATACCAGGATCATGTCTCCCTCAATAGGGGACACTTGTTCCTTTTGGAGCGTTTCAGAAAAAATGCCTAAAATGATATTTATTTAATCTTTTTTCTGAATAAAATGATGCAATATGATAGTGATATAAATTGTTTATACAGTGATGAAAAAAAAAACTATATTCTATGAGATATGTACAAAAATCTATCTAATAAAATAAAATAAAATAAATGTATAAAAATCTAAAAATCAAGTGTTCCCCTTCCCCTATTAGGTCTGCTAAAATCAATTCGACCAGCTGCAGTTTTGTCGTGGTATAGACTGATTCTAATAGATTATTCTAGGTTCTGATAGACCAGATGAAAGGCATAGTGACCCATCTACAATGGTGCCAGAGATGATCACAGATGGAGTTGGACACTTTCCTGTGAAACTTTCAAGACAGCTACAATGCTACGAATCCATAATAAGCCTTTAAGCAACGTAAGATATCCATAATAACAAAATGCATCCAATGAGGATGTTCAAAAAATACCATGCTCAAGCCCATAGTCCTTATCTAAGGACGGTGTTTTATTTAGTATAAGAAAGAATATTTTATAAAGTTTTTTGATAAAATGTGTCTGGTTAGCCTTTAGCTAATATGTAAATAAAGTTTTTTTCAATATTCTACAGCTAGTTTGTATTTGGGTTTAAACAATAGGTAATAATAAAAACACATAGGACAGGGTACATAGATATCCTACAGAAACAAGGAAAAGTTCATGACATTGGTTTTCATTGGACTTTCGAATATATAAAAAAATTGGAGCAAAATTACAAAATTCAAACTTTATAATAAATGAATCAAAATTTTCACCCTGGAAATAAACCTTTTAAACAGATACTCCTCCTGTGGGGACCAAATAAATAAAATAAGGGAGCTGTGAATGCTTACCTGAGCACTTGTAATAATTCTGAACGTCTCAAGGATCTCTTTGTTTTCAATGTAACACATCCCCACATTGCTTACAAGGCAAATTCTACACACAGAACTAGACATTGCGAAGATTTCAGTAGGAATTAGAAGATAACTCGGTACATGCGTTCTCGTCGAAGTGATTAATATGATGTTATCAACTATACTGATACTTTGTAAAATGAATATGTCGAAATTGCCGAACGCGATATCATATCATTATAGCACTCTGTGGCGATGTCAAATTGTCCATAGCGTGGGCTGGCCACAGATCACTAATATCCCGGGCTGACCAAAAACATATATATCGCCCATAGAACACTATGCATAGAAAAACTCGGCACAATGAAACATGACGACTATAAGCCTGCTTGGGTAAACAATAGATAGCGCTAAAATATATCCCATCTGTTTCGGGGGAATCTCTCTGTATGTGTAAAAGCTAAGAAGTGGTACAATGATAAATAATGAAGAGTGAAATAAAATCAGTAAAACTAGATATATCGTTTTTTATTTAATAAACGTTGATGCAACAGTCAATAGTTCTTGCTGCTAAGCAACATGCATAGAGTACACTGATGTACGTAGGTAGGTATCGTTTGAGTATAAACTATTTCAACCGTAACACTTTCACTAATTAGTTGTTGTATGGACTCATCAGCCCCAAATCTGCTCTTATCTTCATGAGCCTTGGCTTTGGAACTGCCTTCGTAATCAGGTCAGCAAGTTGTTCCTCTGAACTTATTTTTGTACATCTACAAATCCTTCTTACACCGTCTCACGAACAAATAAGTAACTTTTACGGATGTGCTTGGTTCTTTTGTGGAACTCTGGATTATAGGCACACACTGAAAAGTTTCCTGAAACATATAGCCTTCTATATGTTTCAGGAAACTTTTCAGTGTTCAGATGCGAGACATATTCATCAAACCTCTTGGGACGTGTGATGGTAGATCTGTCTCGTAGATTGTAATGAGGTTCCACTTCTCTCAGGGGCTCGTCTACGCGTGGTTCTTCGTTGGCATCATAAAATAATTCAACCTTATCGTCACTCACTCTCTCGACAATAGGTTCATTTTGAGCATGCTCGTCATCAGCACTTACATTTAAATCATTATCATCATGGACATGGTCATCTATTCTTTTTCCCTCTAGAACATTTTCATGATCATTGACAATACTTTTAGGCTCTCGCTCTTGATCGAAAACAAGTTCGTTATCTTTCTCACTTTCGACTCCCTCTGACTGATAAGGGATACTGGTGGAAATTTTGAATTCGAGATCGCTCTCAAAAGTTATGTCTCTGGACTTCAGTGACCTGTTTCCATTCCAGATTCGATAGCCATCATCGTATCCTATTAGCGTACCCCTAACCGCCTTCTTGTCCAGCTTTTTGCGGCGTTGCTTGGGAACATGCGCATAGCATTTAATTCCAATTATCTTGAGGTAACCTATCTTAGGTTTTTTTCCATGCCATAGTTCGAAAGGAGCCTTCGCATCTACTCTGGTGATACCAACCGGTTCTATTCAAAACATATGCAGCTGTATTTATCAGCTCTGCCCAAAGAACTTTCGGTAATTCTCATCTTCCGAACATCATTGATCTTGCAGCTTCAACTAAGGTACGATTTTCTCGTTCATTGCAGCCATTTTGTTCTGGGGTGTGTTGTTGGATACAATAGTTTTGTAGTATTCTTTGAATAGCTTGATTATTGAATTCACCACCACTGTCACTCAGTCAAGTTTTGACAGTTTACCCAGCGTTTCTTACTTCTTGAAGCATTTGGATAAGCTTGTCTTTTACATAAGACTTCTGTTTGATAAAATACACCATACGGTACCTCGGATAATCGTTTTTAAAGACCACAAAATATTTATATTTCGAAATACTGTCGACAAATGGACCGCAGACATCGGAGCGTTTCAGCTCTCCTATAGCTGATGCCTTTTCCTTTGTTCCAAACGGTTTTCTGTGTGACTTTCCATATATGCAGCCTTCACATTTCACCTTGTCTATACTCAACTGAATGCCTAATTCGCTTTTTGCCACGCGAATATCTTGCGTTGCTAGTGTTGAAAAGAGATTTTTAGTTCATGATGGTACTAGCCACACATTTCTCAGAGTTAACTGCTCCTTGCCACTGACGTTTGTTTCAATCAAAAGAGTTCCTTGTCCTAATGCAGGAATAATGGTTCCGTCTGCTGTCGACACAGCGTCTGAATCAAACTCGTGAAACTCATTGAAGATGTCACTCCTTACAGCAATATGTGTTGTTGCTCCGTTATCGACAAACCAACTATATCGATCTGTGAATTGCTTATCAAAGCATGCATTTACCAGTAGTGAGTCTATCTTAGTCATTTGTTGCACTTGATTAGCTTTTGAGTCTGATGCTGATGTGCCTGGAGTTGGTTTAGGTGGCCTCCCATCTCTAATCCACTTCTTACACTTGCGAACTCTATGTCCTTTAGCAGAACAGTAGTTGCATATCAACTGCTCGCTTTGCTGCTGCTCATTATGTCTCTGTTTATGCTCATAGAGTGTTGTCACAAGCGCTTCATGTTTAAAGCTCTCTTGACTGCCTAGATATCTCTGAAACGCGCATAAGTGACACATTAAACTATCTATAGTCTTCTCAGTCTGCTTTAGCATTAGCCAGCTTGACTTGAAGTTAAAGGATCTGTCGTCAAGTATATTATATAAGTAAGGCCTTACATACCAGGAGCACCTCGGGTAGCTTGGCTGTTTGGATCTTAGAAATTTCAACACACATTTCATTCCATACATTCTTCAGTTTTGCCATATGTGAAGGAATGTCATCTTGTTTGTTGTGTTTGAGTCCAAAAAACTCTAAACACAGACGATATATATAAACTTTGCCTTCTGTTTCTCCGTCGAATAGCCGATGTAATTCTTGCCAGACTTCTTTAGCTGTTGTATATCGCATAACCTTCTTTAAAGTTTCTTCAGTCATATTTGTAGTCAACATGAGCAGTGCACCGGATGCTGTCTTCTTATGCTTGGCCAACGCCTTAGTATACGCCGTTTCAGCATCTCCTGCGGCATTGGTGGATGGAGTTGGTTTCTGGAGCCTTCCTTCTACTACAACTAGTGCACCTTCTGCACCATCCAACGCTTATCGTTCATTTCAACAGTCAATCATTCCTGTTGCCTAGCAACATGCATAGAGTACTACACTAATGTACGTAGGTAGGTATCGTTTGAAAATAAACTATTTCAACCGTAACACCATCATCCTTATCGCCACCCTCATCATGATCATCATTGACCTGCAAGATATCTAACCAAATAGCGTTTTTTTATTTTCGAATAACATAGGAAACTATTCTGTGCAAACATTCTCTGAGTACCGTACAAGAGCAATCGGTTATAATTGGGTACCTACCTTCATGAAGTAGGCACCTAAACCTGTAATGTAAGTACCTGCCTACTTATTAACGAACAAGTAAACACGCGAAGAATAGTGCCGCCGCCGTGAGAACGTAATCGCAACGTGGCCGCCAACCTCGCGTCAAATGGAGCCGTCCCACAAGAAAACTTACAAAATCCAAACACAGCAGTGCCGCGAGAAAATAATCGCATCATGGGCGCTAACCTCGCGTCAAATAGCGCCTGCTCATAGGTAAACTGTTAAAATAATCAGTCTATATACCGAGAATATAATCCAGACAATATTTGCATGATGACACTGACAACTTCATTATGACATTTCATTTTAGTATTGATACTCTGAGGTTACTCATTGTTTTTCGTGTTGTCTTTTGCAATCCCTCCTACCCTCGTTTTCACCAAGAAACATGTTTTATACAAGTTTGATACATAACTTGTAGAATACTTGTCAAAACATAATTATTTGTTTTATACCATGTACATAGACTGTCTCAAACTTTCTTTCGTTCACACTGTGTAGCCAACAAATATATATACAAGTATAAAACACATTTGCGTTTACACTGAAGTCTGTCCCCTCGTTTTCACCACGGTATAATACATGTATATTTTACAAGTTTTATGCAATGTATTCGTTTCTCATACACATGTTTTAAACATGTTAAGTATACACAATTTGTGAAACTATATACATGTATAAAACTTGTAGGGATACAAAGCATCTTTATAACTTGTTGTGTGTATGCAAAGCTTGTATGAAACTTGTTGGTTAAACTTCTTGTTGCCTACATGTTTATGTACATGAGTGCAATATACTTTTAGGTAAATGCAAACTGAAACAAATTCAAGGAAAAAACGCAAGTACTGGTCGCAATCATTTTTGAGAAGAAGATATCAAGAAGGGGCCTACCGTTCTATATTAAATTATTAAGCATAGAAAACCGAAGTGGATTTAGAATTTTTTTCTTCTGACGATCTTTATAATATGAACTTTATTTTCACATTCCAGATGCATTATTGTACATGCAAAAGCTCAATGAGTTCTAAAATTGTTTCCTTTATCACTCAATTCTTCTTTAGCTTTCGTTTTCACAAAACGCGGGAAGAAAACGCAGTCCGGACTGCCTTTTTTTCGCGCGCGTTTTTTTTCTATATGATAAACGAATACATTGCATAAAACTTGTTAAACATACATGTATTATATCTTGGTGAAAACGAGGGGTTACGGTGAAGTTCATGTAAGCCTGGTTATGTAAATTGCTTTTATTTAAGAATCCTGTTGCATCAGTGTGTTATATATTAGAGCACTGTGTTAATGTATTCTGAGCAATACATGAGGACAATGTGAAACGTTCTTTTTATTTACTTCCGTCTTCCGACCATCACTGGTAGAAACAAGCGTGGGTGTTGTGTAGGGCTAGGCAGGCTTCCATCCACATGACCTTTCCCACAGGTTATGGGCCCAGAACCTTGAAGAATCCTAGAAGCCAGCTTAATCTCCCCTATTTATTTTTCACAAGCGCCTATGTTAGAGCCAACTGGAATCGAGAAAGTCGCTTTCACGTTCTCCTGCTACTGCTGAAGAAGAAAAGCCTTGAAAGTCACCACCTAGCATGAAAAGAAATACCTATGAATAAGGATAACCGTTTTAATAATAAGATAGGTAAATAGTATTTATTTTTACTCAAAACACTTGGGTTCTTTGCCTATATTCCCTAGATTATGCCTTGTACTTCACACATAAATCTTATAGTAAAGGTAGGTATGTATTTACCTATTATATAAATAAACACATGTTGTAATATCCTGCCCGGAGCTATATGGTCGGCTCCAGTTTCTTGAAAAATATCTCCTGGGGACATAGATGATATAAGAACAAAAAAAACCTATAGCGAGACAAAGTAAAATACCTGTAGGTATAGGTACCTAATGCAAGGTTCTACATTCCACATTAGTGGGATTTTTTACACTCTTTTTGTACTCCTTTTACTGCTTTATTAAAAATAATTAATCTGTCTTTAGATGGTTTTCAAATAGCTTTACGAAAGTTTTCGATACGTTCACATTTCCCTAGAAGAGTAAAATTGTTCCTGAACGCAAGTTTAGTTCATTTTACGTACAATAGCGGCGTTGTGCAAAATTTCATACAAATGCTGACGTGAGCTTAACGCTTACTTACCGTAACGATTCAAAGGCAATGTCAAATATTTTTATTCATTAAGATTTTTAGGATCATTTTGAAACGTCAAATCTACCGCCTGTTCGGAATCGCGACCAGCACACGAGGAGAAAGGCAAGAACCTCGGGCTGGCTAATTTTTTGATGATCCATTTAACATTTAGGTAAACAGTGTTTATAAAAAAATTATGGCATTACAAGTGTTACATACATCATAAACCTAAATACTTAATATTATCTTAAAACATTGGTTATTTCACAACTACCTAATGAGCAGTTTCTTAACATTGAGAAATCCCCATTTAACTGTCAACTGGTATAGCAACATCGGGCCACGCGTTCTTATCTTCGATATGATCACTTATTTTGTAGTAGGCTCTATTAATAAAATTATTATTTATATACAATATACGATAGCCAGTTTGTCCGATCGGGCCACAGTTATAATTTTGGGGCCAGCTACTAGTTATGTTACTTACAGATGTAGGTAGCTTATATTTTATTGCATTATGGTAAGAAAACCTCATGGTTTTCTTTCCTGAGTGAACCAGCATGGGTCTTATTAGATGATTACTTTGACTGAAACTTTTTTTACAATGCTTGCTTGTACAGGTATGGCTTTTCTTCGGTGTGAACCTGCATGTGCGTCACCAGAGCCGAATAATATCCAAAACTTTTTTCACAATGCTTGCATGTATATGGTTTTTCTCCAGTGTGAACTCGCATGTGGGTTATTAAATGATTATTTTGTCTGAAACTTTTTTCACAGTCCTTGCATGCATATGGTTTTTCTCCAGTGTGAATCCGCATGTGGGTTATTAGATGATTACTTTGACTGAAACTATTATTACAGTGCTTGCATGTATATGGCTTTTCTCCAGTGTGAATCCGCATGTGGGTTACTAGACTACTATGTCCATTGAAACTTTTATCACAATGTTCACAAGTATATCGCTTATGTTGTGAATAAATTCTGTTTAAAATACTCCTTGTCAGTACAGATTTCTTACTCGTGATAGTAATGCGATAATTCTTATTGCAATGCTCTAGGTCTGTGTTCATTCTTGTTATAGATGGTTCAATCAGTTCATTAGCTATTGTGTCTATTTCTTGAGATGCTGTGCTCTCCTCTGTTATTATTTCTTCATTTTCTGAAGTCTCTAGTTTCACTTCAAGTGGCTCATCCTTGACAGCAACATCACAAGCGTGGGGCATTGATAGACCATTGAATGTCATGGACTGCATGGGTGCTGTTGATAAGTTAATGATATGTTTCACATTGATATCTAGCGCAGCAATAGTACTGGGCGACACCTGGAAACAAATAAAGTGAACAAGTGCTTTAATAGTGTGCGTTCTCCCAGCGGAAAAATGACGAATTTCATGAGTTTGCTTGGCTAAATAATTAGTTAGTGACGCCGTGTAAATGTGTATGGTACTTTTAAATTTGTGCATCCAGCCGTTTTTGAGATATTTGAAAAAAACAGTGGCAGCTGGAAGAACGTGAAAACATTCTCCCAGCGGCATCTTTTTTTCAAAATGGACTTACATAAAAAAGGCGTCATTAGTAAGAGTACAACGCGAGGTAAATGTGTATGCTAAAATAAAATTTGTGCAGACTATTGTTACGGAGATAATCAAGTTTTCCCCTGGGAGATCGTTTGGCCTGTCGCTGGATCTCTTAAACGGTAAGGCGTACAGGTACGCTTTTTTTAACACACGATGCTACCAATTTGTTTATAATGTTTGTGAAAAAAGAATTAAAAAAAAATCGTCCCGTTCGTAAGAAAAAAAATGATACATAAAATGAGGTTTTCAAGTTCTAGCACTTCGAAGAATTATTTTAGAAACCAGATTTAAACCTTAATGTGTGCCTTATCACTATCTGTTTACAACGACACCCCAAGTCTTATTAGTATACTGTCAGTAATTAATGAGCTATTTCTCTATCTATTGGACGAACACGAGAAGTCGCTGGCCCTGACGGAGGAAAGGCTGCGTGGTCTCGAGTATCGCACTACGGTTATCATGTCACTGGAAAATACTATCACCCAACTGCACAACCAAGAGGGTACGCGAGCTCAAGCCTTGCTGAAAAATGAAATCGTGATCTCGGGCGCTAACGAATCTCCCCGTGAAAACCCTTATCACATCATGAGAGTGATTTCCCAAAAAAATGGCATAGAGCTGGATGAAAAACACTTAGATTACGTGATGCGTGTAGGACCTCAGCAGCGGTTAGATGAAAAGAACCCATCGTCCAGGACTCAGCCCCGGCCCCTAGTTGCCCGCTTTCTGCGCCGCTATCAGCGTGATGAATTTCTAAAAGTAGCTAAAACCAAGCGCGACCTAAATTGCTCTGATATTGACGTCCCCGGCAACCGGCGAATTATTTACTTCAACGAACGTCTAACGCAAGAGAACCGGCAGTTATTTCGCGCGGCCCGTCACCGTTGTAAAGATTCAGGCTACAAATACTGCTGGATTCAAAACGGCACGGTTAAAGTCCGCAAGCAAGAAGGCCACCGGCCTATCCAAATTAAAAGCATGGGTGGGCTTCTTCACCATGTTAACTCACTTGAATAATAATTTACTCACCAATTCTACCAGTCAGGAAGCGCACAGCTACTTTATTGCTAACTTTGTTTACGTAATAACTTTAACATTGCTCCTGAAGCCATATTTTATAATTTATTCTGGCCTAATTTTAATTTTAACCTTAATTTTAAGAAAAACTTATTTCACTGGATGCCGATGCTTGGAAGACCTTTCCTTTTTCCTGCAACAACCCCTACCTAAACACACCCATACACTACTATTTTCTTAAGTTACATAAATTCTACTATTTACACAATTATTCACACACAAACAGGCGTGTATATGAAACACTCACTGCTGAAAGAATAACAATCTCAACCACAATGGATTACCTATACCTACTTTAAGCATATCAGTATGGTTTAAGTTGACATATCTAGAGATATTGACGAATTCGCAGAAATTGATTGTCATTCTTTCTTAACAGTACAATCTTGCCGAAATTTCTTCAAATCTGAGTCATATAACTTTAAAATTGTCTCATTTAACATAAGAAATAAATTCAAAAAATATTTGACCAGTTCTCAGTCGCTTGACAGACTTAACTCGGGCATTGATGTCATTGTGCTGACAGAATGCTGGCTTACGGAAGGAATGATTATTGACACATTGCCAGGCTACACAGCCTACCACTCGACAACGCAAATGAATAAATGTGGAGGCGTCATAATCTTTGTAAAAAGTACCTATACCTCCATAGCTAGTGAACCTACAATAACTAATGCTGACTGCCTTCTTGCAACATTAAACGACTGCATTGCAGTACTTGGAATATACAGATCTCCATGGTCGGCGACCTAAACATTAATATTTGTAGCGACTCTAACAACAACCAGCTTGCTGACTATCTATGTATAATGGATTCTCATAGACTCACTCCTGCAATCACTAAGCCTACGAGAAACGACTCGTGTCTGGATCACATATTTGTAAAAACCGATTCCAAATCATCTGGCTTAGTCTGCAGATCATCCATTACTGCTCACTCAATAATAATGGCTGGTCTCATATTTCGGAAATTCAACATAAAAGCGCACCACGCACTCGGCGTAAGTTTTACACTGGCACTGTAAAACTAAGACTGATGCTGTAGCAGTAGAGTTATCACAAATAGACTGGAGCGCCGACACTAATGACACAAACGTTAACACCTCCACATCGACATTTTACGCATTGATACATAAAAGCGTACAATCTCACACTAAACTCGTTCGTATCGGTCGTAAAATGGTAACAATCAAGCCGTGGATCACGCCTGGTCTAATTAGTGTATGTGAAGCATCGTGACAAATTACACCTGGATTGCAAAAATCACCCTGAAGACTCAGTAAAAGGGCAAATATACAAGAGATACAGAAACTTCTGCAACATACTTTTGCAAAATTAAAAATCAATATAATAGCCAGCTCATTAATGATAGTAAAACGATCAAAAGAAACTATGGAAGTCCATAAAAAGACAGACTTCGCATCATAATAATTACGCCGCCGAACTATTAAAATCGTGTCCCGATAAGACTTCATCGCTTAACCGTTGTAATCAGCACTTTGTCTCAGTCGGCATGAATCTGGCTGATAATATTCTGAGGAGACTACAAACAACTGAAGAATCCCTTATAAGATCTTACAAATCTTGTAGATCCATAGCCGAGTCCCTGTTTCTTTACCCCACTGACTCGAGTGAAATACTCAGGATACTTCTCAATCTAAAACTAGAAAGCTCTCCAGGTCTAAGTAGACAGTTTCACAGTTCCTCTTCTAAGGAAAACTTTCTCATCCATTGCTGCTCCCCTAGTGTACCTTTTCAATCTGAGTTTAAGCACCGGATTTTTTCAGGAAAAATACCTTGACGAAGCCAGGATAAATTTTGCCATTAGATTAGACTAGTTTTTTTAAGGTTTGGCAAACTGAAAAGTACTCCAGCAATTAGTTAGTCTATTCAAGTATCTGCCTGTAAAATTTTAGCTCAATACACACTGAAATTAAGGAGATATCATAAAAATACGTAAAGTGGTCCGTGCAATGGATAAATCGACCAAGTTTAAATGGCAACTGAAAAGCGGCCTTACCATAGATAGTGTTAACCTTCTTCATTTGGTAGTATTCTAGATTAATTTTAGTTAGTACAGGTGCGCTCACTTTACTCAGAGAAAAATGAAACGTAATTAATAACAAAAACGGGTCGTCATCGCGTACCTTTTTATATGCCCGACAGTTTCGACCGTGTTACAACGGCGGTGGTCACTCCACAACGACCGTGAAGGGTAGACTCTACCCGTTTGGAAAGCTATGTAGCGTAGACCTCATCTTTGCTCTAGTCTAGAGCCAGACAATCCAATGGGTCAAGAGCTAAGCCATCATTCGTAAAAAACAAAACATCTTCTAATTTAAAACGTTATTGTTTCGTAAATAGTTATTACTTTCGATTATTATGGACGAGAGTCCTAAGAGGATCATAAGTAGTGTGCATTACTCCAGCAGGAAAGTATCTTCTAGAACGAATTGAGTTCAACACATACTTAGAGCGATATATGCTGTATTAGTGAAGTATGAAATTAGTGCATGTTACCGTTTTGGAATAAAACGCGAATAACGTTTCCTTCTGGAGCAACGTTCTTCCACTTCTTTACTTATTTATTTTATTTCGCAGCACGTGACGAGGGGAACAAATGTAATTTTGACATGTGTCTCATCATGGGTCCTATCCCTCTATCTCCCACAGTCCGAAGGATGTTGTTGGTGCTGGCACTCACCCGGCGTGTTAGCGAGGCTATTCCCTTGCGCATGTTGGCATGGAAGTCATCCATATGCGCCTCTGCGAACATGCCTGATGCACTACACTGGCGCGGTAGCCCCAACATCATCCTGAACGCGTTATTATATTGCACGCGAAGGGCGTTGTAGGATTTTAGAGTAAAGTTGATCCACAGGCTGCAGGTGTAGAAGGATGGGCAATATGCCCAAAATAAAGAAATTTTAACAGCATTCGTGCATTTTGCAAACCTGCGAATCAACATGTTACTTCTCAATGCCAACGCCCTTTTCTCCCTTTCAATGTCTGCATCATCCGCGAGCTCCGCCGTGACCCAGTGACCTAGGTATTTAAATTGTGAGACTGTTTATAGCACCACGCCTCCCAAGAAAACTGGCGGTACAGAGGGATAGTATTTAGATTTAGATTTAAAAATTAACACTTTTTTTTTATTTATACCTAAGTCCATGAGACTCCGCGTACCGCTCGCAGATGCCTAGTAGCTTCCTGAGGGCGATAATTGATGGGCTCAGTAGCACCATGTCGTCGGCATAACTGATGTTGTTGATAAATTTTCCATCTATTGAACAGCCGAAATTGCACCACTGAGCTCACCAATCAGACGATCCACATATAGGCTGAAGAGTCGAGGTGAGCTCAACCCCCCCTGCCTCACCCCACATTCCAGCCCGTATGGTTCCGTATATCCAATAATAAGGCACACTTTAAGGTTTAAAGTTGGTCTCTAAAATCATTCTTCGAAGTGCTAGGACTTGAAACCTCATTTGATGTATCATTTTTTTTCTTACGAACGGGACGTTTTTTTTTTATTCTGTTTTCACAAACATTATAAACAAATTGGTAGCAACGTGTATTAAAAAAATCGTGGCTGTACGCCTTACCGTTTAAGAGATCCAGCAACAGGCCAAACGATCTCCCAGGGGAAAACATGAATATCTCCGTAACCAAAGTCTGCACAAATTTTATTTTAGCATACACATTTACCTCGCGTCGTACTCTTACTGATGACGTCTTTTTTTTCATGTAAGTCCATTTTGAAAAAAATATGCCGCTGCACGCGTTCTTCCAGCGGCAACTGTTTTTTTCAAATATCTCAAAAACGGCTGAATGCACAAATTTAAAAGTACCATACACATTTACACGGCGTCACTAACTAATTATTTAGCCAAGCAAACTCATGAAATTCGTCATTTTTCCGCTGGGAGAACGCACACGCTTTAATAAAGTGTCAAATGAATAGTGACATTCCTAATTCAGAGGTTCAACTATGAGGGTAGTTGGAGAAACTTACATAATAGAAGAGATTTATTCAAATCTTGTTAAAAATAAGTAATTTTTGAAAAAAAAATGGAATCGACTTCACCACTAAAACCTTAAAAATAAGTCTAAGGGTAAGTTCATATAATTTTAAGTTGGTGCCGAATTGCCAAGCAAAAAAACATGGTTATTGTATGGCACCGCCTTCAATTTATATCAACTTATTTTTACGTTTCGTGGTGAAGTTACTTCAATTATTTTTTTAAATAACTTATTTTAGCTATTTTCGTTGTAAAACCTGCGACACCCTACTTGAGAGTCGTGTAACGGTGCAATAATACGGGACTCTGGGAAATATCTACGCAATGATGGGAACGAAGATTAATAATCTACAGATGACCTAAACTAATGTTAAGAATCGGTTCCTACTATGGCGCAGTGTAGGGGTTCACTAAGTCAGGATAATAGGAACGATTTTTCGTCCTCCTGTTTCCCTGTTTTATTTATTTAAAAGCCAACTTCTGGACTTATTTTGATAAAATATGTCATAACCTTTCAAACCAAAAAAATATTTTTTCAAATCGGTTGAGAAATGACGGATTTCTGAGGTAGAAAACAGAGAAGATAAATTTATCCCCTTTTGACATTTGTGGTGGAAATATGTCCCCGTATCAAAGCATGGACTATGCCTACCGTGGATTAAATAGTCCTCGTTTGACATAAGATAGAGAGAGGCTATCTACGATCCTATGAGGTGGGGATAAATTATTATTACGACAACGAATTCCAGCAAATTTTTCGTGTAAATAAGGATATAGCCCTGTATTTAACAAGCCTCACAGCTCAATTGTTAGTAGCTGCCAAAACTTACAGCCTGCTGCGCTGTAAGTTTTGGGTGCGATTCCCACTCAGGACAAACATTTGTGTGATGAATATTGATGTTTGTCTGTGTTTGGGCGTCTATTGTGTGATAAGTATGTATAGTATTAAAAATATATACAAAATAAAGTATATTAGTATTATATCCGTAATCTAGTTCCCATATTACAAGCTTTGCTTAGTTTGGGACTAGATGGTGCTGTGTAAAATTAATGTCCTGTAATATTTATTTATTTATTTGAGTAAGGAGCTTAATAGCGCGTTGAAACCGATTAATACTTGGGATGGTTTGCCTGTGCATGTGAAGGTTAGTACCTACCTAGTATTATAACAATTTGTTTAATTGTTAAATTCTAACCTAATTCGTTCCAGCCCTTAGTATAATACTAAGTAAATATCTGAGGCAAGTTAGTGGTGCCATCGTTAGAATGTATGTAACTGATTTAGTTGTTTATTATCATCAAAATATTGCTTCATTAAAAACTGCTTCATTTAATTATACTAGACTCATGCCAAAGTGGATTATTTTTCCGGGAACGGAGAGTGCAAAGCAGAAGGTATCTCATGGATTCCAACAAAAGTATGGTCTTCCTGATATAGGTAATCGGCGCTATTGACTGCACCCATGTCGATATATTTCCTCCGCCTTAAGTATTAATAAAAATTACCACATTACTTACTTATAACCACTCATTGTAACACATAATAATACATACATACTATTACTGAATTGAATTCATTGAATTCCTGATCGGTAGCATCAACATCGCCAAAACCAAAACAAAGAAGTTGAAGTCAATAATACAAAGACCTCCAGCAGCACTACTAAAATAAAATGTCGCTTTCATGCTAAGAAACTCACATCAATAGCATCATTTTAAATTAGACGTATGATAAATTTAATCGATGATAAAGCAAATGAACGTACGATTATTCAAAATTGAGTGAATGTAATGTCATTTTTATTTAATTTTCTTTGTATGGCAACAACGACGGAGAGAAAGGGTTTCTCCACCGTGGATATAATATCCCCAGTCTAGCCCGTGCTCGGAGAGTAGACAATTTTGTCTCAGGGGAATATATTTTTATCCTCTCCCCGGGGAGAGTTGTCTCCAGTCCATGCTAAGCCTGCTGTAGGTATAATGCTATCATCAGATCCGATTTTATAAAAAGTTGGCAAAGTGCGATCTAAGTGCGACGAAAATAAAAAGTAGGCATAGTGCGATTTAAGCTATGGAGGTCTCAAAAGGTTGGCATTGAGCTACCGATTTCATGAAAATATTTAAAAGTCAACTAAGTGCGACAGTAGGCAAAGTGCGATCAAATCACCTATACATATATTTATACTCAATGTTTATAATATATGTATAGTATACTAAACTACCCTTATGACCTAAATATGCTATTTTATTCCTGTTTAGAACAGCATCATCATTAATTTCTGTATACCTACATGTATAATGTAAAGTTGTTATTTGCTCATCGATTAAACTTTTCGCAGGATACTTTACCTACCAATTATTAGGGGTGGACTAGCTTTCAAGAATTTACTTTATAATTTCCTCTATTGGTGGTCTCAATAAATAATTTATTTAACCAACTCTGTGGTCTAGTGGTTAGCCCACCCGTGTCAGATCCAGAGGTCCCAAGTTCTGTGCCCAGGGGGAGTACAATATTGTGCTTGGGTTGGTTGGTGGTAGGACTTTGTTTAAGTCCGCCCAGCTATCTTACCTTATTCTGTCGCCAAAACAACAATTCAACAATGTACCTTCGGCATTATCATAACTTGAAAAATCAGATGAGGTGAAGGCCAAGCACATACCTGTTGACAATAAATAAAATAAACCTAATTACTATCATAAAATAATAAAAAAACATGTATATGCGGAGGTAATCAAAGGAATGGAAAAAGGAGATACTTATTCTTAAATAATTGTATATCAATAAAATTAATCTAACAGGAAACCAATAGACAAATCCATTTAGGTAGGTACCTCATATCCCACGCTGATCATGTTAGTTAGTATTTGTTCAGATCTGCGAGCCATCTCCGAGAATCTGTGGCATCTCCGCAGCAGTGAGTGACAGACGTGGCACACTCCCCTCGGTCTGTCTGCAGTGTTCAGCTGGAATCATTGGAGTTGGCTATGTACTAACTGATACTGAGGACTGGTAGGTTGGTATCTGAACTCAACATAAGTATGAATGTAGAGGGCTTCTTGTGGTTCCACTTGAATGTTTTAAGCGATTTTATTGGTACTGTTGGTGTGGGTAAAATTGCGTTTTTACTGTAATTACAAAAATATTTTTCTCAAAAACAATACGTTTCCACATATTGAAACTTTGCATGCAGTCATCTATTATTAGAACCTATCTGCAAGAAAAATATGAACCTCGAACTCGGCAGTCAATATAATTTACCAGGACTTGGTCCTATTCCCCGGCTTGGAGCAAGCATCATCGCCCACAACGACAGAGTCACTATCAAGGTCGCTGTCGCAAACTCGAGTGCCACCGACAACCCAAAGTCCTGCCTCGGGTTTTTTAGGAGCTGGGCCGGCTGGAGTAGGGTTAGTTAAAACAATGGGGGATAATGCACAATACACCCCACAGCGGGACATCAGTGCAGGCCTCGGTAACCCCCACTCAGAATAAGAATAAGGTCCTAGTCACTAGGATTTAGTAGGTGGGTACCTACCTAGGTACAAATTACATAAGGCATATAGGTACCTATACAGTTTGAGTTTTTTTCTAGAGCCACTGAAGCCAAGCCTGAAACCGTGAGAGTTATCGAAAAGTCATGTTAGGAGTTACGTGCTCGATTAAAAAAAAAAAATAAGCTCTGCATTATGGAACATCTAATTTGTTTATAGTTTTTATGGAAAAGTGAATTTAAAAAAAAATCATTTATGTTTTCCTTGTTTGATAATAAAAAAATAATGTTTGATGACTATGTGCCCGAAGTTGTTGGAATGCGGTCAAAATTAAAAAAATAGAAATTCAACTTTATGCATTTAGTAAAGGTTATACGTTCAGACTATGCGTAAGTTAAACTATTAAAACCTCTTTTGCTGTATTTTCTATTCGTGATGAGCTTAAATTGAATCGTCATCGGATTAAAAACGTTCGCTTTTTCGTGGTAACGCAGCTGATGACATGGCGCGGACACCCTATGGCTGAACATTTTAAATAATGTCTTACCCACCGTACAGTTGCAGATAGAAAATAATTATTACAAAAATAAATTATTTTTAATATAATAATTTTAAAAATATTTTATATTTTTAATTTTAAGAACATATTTTAAAAATCATATGTTCTTAAATTTATCAGTAGCTATCAAATACACTTTTGCTGTTAGTGTAGAACTTTTTAAAACCGGAACGTCTCCCAAAAGCTTGGTATCTCCGAATGCGAAGATACAACTTTAGCGTTTGAAAACAGAATTAGTCATACATTTCAAAATTAGAATAATGTTGGTTTTATGCCATGGATAAAATTTTTTGATTCTCCAGTTTTACACAACGGAATCAGCATTGAGCAAAACTGGACAATAAGCGATACAGAAACATTTTTTTTTATAATTTCTATGTGCATCTGTAAGGTAGGTACAACAATATTCAAAATGTTCAGCCATTAGGGTGTCCGTGCCTTGCCATCAGCTGCGTTACCACAAAGAGCGAACGTTTTTTAATCCGATGACGATTCAATTTAAGCTCATCACGAACAAGAAATACAGCAAAAGAGGATTTAATAGCTTAGCTTACGCATAGTCTGAGGTTCAGACAACCTTTACTTAATGCATAAAGTTGAATTTCAAAATTTTTAATTTTGAAAGCGTTCCAGCAACTTTGGGCACATAGTCATCATACATTATTTTTTTTAAGATCAAACAAAGAACTCATAAATGCAAAAAAATGTTTATTCAAAAAATCACTATTCCAGAAAATCTATAAAAGAATATTGTTTTTCTTTAATGTAGAACTTTTTTTTTTTTTATCGAGCACGTTACTACTAACATGACTTTTCGAAAACTCTCACGGTTTCAGAGTCGGTCTCAGTGACCCTGGAAAAAACTCAACCTGTATACATCATACACTGCAAACCTCACAGGTGACAGAATAACAGCAAGAAGCATCTGTTCAAAAGGTTACAAGTATTTCAATTTCCATCTTTTTTTTACAGGTAAGTATTTTATTTCATGAACTCATGGCCTAAAAGTATGTTGAATGAGCCTAAAAATTGGTTCAAAGGGAGCGTATTTTCCATAAATAAAATTCAAACAATTTGAATTCCAATCAAAACAGATGAATTTCTGCACCATGTCACATACATTGTTCTCTCCAAATGTCATAAACAAAACAGGCATATTTCTGCAACAAAACGCATCTTTTGTTTTGTTTATTTTATTTATTTATTTAACACTTTATTGTACAAAACTTACAGATAAATATTGCACACATGGTGAGCATAATGCCAAGGCATTTTCTAACTGCTAACCAAATTGGCAGAAAACATTACAAAAACGATGGCGTACTACGAGTAACTTAATTAAATAAGAAAAATTTTAAAGTCTATCTAACACAAAATATAAATACCTTTATATATATATGATTACATACAATAAATAAATAAATAAATAAATATTACAGGACATTAATTTCACACAGCGCCATCTAGTCCCAAACTAAGCATAGCTTGTAATATGGCAACTAGATTACGGATAGAATACATAAATACTTTTTTTTTTTTGTAAATACATACTTATCATACAATACAACACCCAAACATACAAAACAACTACTAATATAAATATATACTAATACAAATATTATAAGAAACGTACAAATACTGACACACATATATGAAATATATAAATATATCTACCTAAAATTATAATATGTCCGTCGTAAAATGAGAAAGGAAAAACGAAAGTAGAAAAGAATACCTAGGTACTTAAAAAAAAGGAAAAAATTAAAAACAGATAATATAAAATTGTGAAGCTCAGAGATGGCTTACTGTTGTTATGTTCACGAGTCCGTCTTTTAAAGCTATATTTGGAATCGACATTTTTTATTTCAAACGGAAGATTGTTCCAGAGCCTACACGCAGCAACAGAAAAAGAATTATCAAGAAAGGACGATGAGTGCATAGGGATTGCCAGAACAAGATTGTCATCTGACCTAAGATGTATGTCGTGACAATCAGCCAACAATTTGAAACGTCTTTTAAGACAGTCGAGAGAAAAAGGATCTTTGAGAACTGAGAAAAGAAGACAAAGTAACCTTAGATTTCTTCGTTCACGAATAGAAAGCCATTTTAGTTTGGAACGGTAATGACTCACGTGATCATACTTACGTAGACAGAAAATAAAGCGAATACAGGTATTCAGAAGTCGATCAAGTTTATTTAATAGATCTTCAGAAATATCTAGAAAAAGCGCATCTGCAAAGTCAAAAATAGGAATAAGAAGGGAATTAGCTAGAGTGATCTTAGTATGTATGGGAAGGAAGTTTTTTAAGCGAAGAATAGAGTAAAGAGAAGCAAACTTGGTACTTGGTACTTGGTGCGCGGACTATTTTTCCGCAACTGGGCCTCCTATGGGCCCTTTTTGCGTGACGGGTGGGCTTTTGCTACTCCAACCACCCGATGTCCTCCAAGAAGGCCAGCAGCTCGCTGATGTTGGTGCAGGCTTCCTTGGGTGTCCTCGGTGTCCCAAGGTGTTGCTGGCGCTGAGACTCTACGCTACTGCACTCCAGGAGTACGTGTGCGGCCGTCTCCTCTGCTGCCATGCACCCTCTGCATAGAGGGCTGTCTGTGATACCCATTGTGTAAAAATGCTTATTTAGTGAGCAGTGTCCGGTGACAATTCCGATGATACGTCGGAGTTTGTCACGTTTCAGGCTGAGTAGCTTTCGGGAGTATCTCGGGTTTAATACCGGGAAGGCCTCCTTCGACTGCCTACAGTCCTGCATACTTGCCCAGTAGTTTTGGTGCAGTTTTGTAGTATGGTCGTGGATCCAGGAGCGAGCTTGGCTGAAGGGTAGAGGGATGATTGGTTCAGGGCCTGCTGGTTGCATTTCAGAGCCCCTCCTTGCCAGTACGTCTGCCTCGTCATTACCTCTGGATCCACTATGTCCTTTAATCCATTGGAGAGTGAGCCTGTTGTTTTTACTTACCTCTTCCAATAGATAGTGACATTGTATTGTTAGTCCGGAGTTGTACTCACTTTTGTTCAGAGCCTGTAGAACTGCAGCACTGTCTGAGAGGATTCTGATGTTGTGGTCAGTTACCTTTCTCCTTAGTATTGCGTCTGCTGCCTGTATGATGCCGACACATTCCGCTTGGAAGATCGAATTGTGTTTACCCAGTGCTGTCGAATTGTGAATGTTAAGGTCGTCTGAGAAAGTCCCAGCTCCCGTTCCTGTTTTCATTTTGGAGCCGTCTATGTATATTCGCACTTCATGTATGTTTGAGTAGTCACTAGGCTCCTCGTGTAGTTGTATGGTGAAACTTTTTGTGTGCAAGTGTTTCTTGGGTACCCTATCATAGATGGACTGGAGTATAGGGTTTCCCTTGGCATACTCCCCTATGATAGTTGTATGATGTGCCTGTGTGTTGTGCTCCCATAGTTTGAGAGTCCAGAGTCTGAAGGCAGCCGCCGCTGCCTCTTGTTGCACGAACAGGTGTAGGGGCAGCAAGCCGATCAGGGCTTCGAGTGCTGCCGTGGGGGCAGTCCTCATGCATCCTGTTGTGGCAACGCACGCCAGTCTCTGGAATTTTGTGAGCTTATTTTTTGTGGTAAGCTGTTTCGTTCTAGGCCACCACACCAGGGCACCATATGCTAAGGAAGGCCTTATAACGGTGTTGTAAAGCCACAGGGTGATTTTTGGGCTGAGACCCCATGTTTTACCTATCATTTTCCGACATTGCCAGAAGGAGATCGTTGCCTTCCTCACTTTGTTTTCTAGGTGTTTCGCCCAGTTTAGCTTGTTGTCCAGCGTTATGCCAAGGTATTTTACTTCCTCGGACAGTTTTAGCTGTTTGCCGAAAAGGAAAGGAAGTTGGTATGTTCCTAAATTTCGCTTGTTTGTGAACATGACTAAAACTGTTTTAGTTGGATTCACGGTTAGTCCGTTTGCTGTGCACCACTCTTCAACGATTATAAGGGCATTTATGATTATAAGAGAAGCATAAAATCTCCTAGAAATTTCCTTAATATTGGGAACCCATTTTAGCTTAGCGTCAAAAATGAAGCCAAGATTTTTAATAGTAGAAGAAAACGGGATTTTACAGCCGTTGTAATAAAGTTCGGACAGAAATTCCAGACTATCAATTTTAGCCGACTGCTGGGAGCTGCCGATAATGATGGCTTGGCATTTATGCCAAAAAGATGCCACGACTGTAACCGAAAAAGATCGTCATTGAGTGATTTTATATTTTTATTTAAATTGTCAATGAAGGAAGAGGAATATAGTTGAAGGTCATCGGCATACATGTAATATTGACAGTGGAGGTGTTAACAAAGCAAGTTAATAAAAAGAGAAAAGAGAAGAGGAGATAAGATACCGCCTTGTGGCACACCCGACTGAACACCCGCCAGCCCAATCGGAAAACTGATCCCCATCGCGCGTTTTTTGATGTCTGTCAATTAGATAAGATGAAAACCATTCAACAACAGAAGGAGATGGGTTAAGTTTAGGAAGAACAGCAAGTGATCGCATGATCGACTTTATTGAATGCATTAATAAAATCAATGAGAATAATAACTGTCAAATGCGATTTTTCCAAATTTCCTCTGATATCTTCTGTCACGTTCAAGCTAGTCGCCATTGAGCAGGAAACTGAGAAGAGGAAAGAGATGCATTGACAATGTGAGTGATGGCAGGAAATATAAATTGTAGAACATGAGAAATCATTACGAGACCTATGGTATCATTGCCTACAGCTTTGGATATCAGCTAAATTATAGTGTTGTATATTTTGTCTTCGCTAACACTAGTAAACGAAAAAATACTAATATCAGGAACAATCCTTTTGTTAATAACACTTAGAGCTTCAGATTTAGCTACATAACTAAGATGATCACTGGACAAAAAATGATCATTCAACGTGTTTAAGTCAAATGTTAGCGCCGATTCTAGTGAGCTAGATTTGCCAATCTCCAAAGACTTCAAAAAACCTCCAAAGACTAAAAGATTGCAGCGATTCCTTGACTTCTTATAAGAATCCCAGTTCTCATCGCACCGATTACTTTTAAACCTACGAAAAGCACGATCCCGTACAGCCATAGCTTGTTTGATTACAACAGTTAACCAAGGCGAAGGGGGGGGGGGGGGGGGGGTGTTTTAGTTTAACTGGATGAATAGGAGCATGTTTGTTAAATAATCGAATTATATTTGAGTTAAGAAAATCCACTTTATCATCAACATGGGGAATCGATTCAACATCCATCCAGGGAGTGGTAGATGCATCCTCAGCAAGTCTAGTAACATTAATTTCTGCGAAATTTCGTTAATAAGAGTGTGATTGGTTTGGGTTTAGGTACCTTGATTCTATATGCTAAGTAAAGTAAGTCGTGGTGGGAAAAAGCTGTGGCAGAAAACTGACCAAACGCTGCCACTAAACTACAATCAGACACTATCATGAGATCGAGAACAGTATCGCTCGTAGTCGTGTGATGAGTAGGTTCAGAATTTATAATATTGATATTAACAGATTCAATGATAGTAACTAGTTTCGAAGATTTTGGGTGAGATAGCAGACAAGTATTGAAATCCCCCATTATTATTGACTGTGTATAATTTGACGTGAGATTTTCCCGCAAAAGTTCGATGTTTAAGCGATAGTTGTCAGACTTTGTTATATTGGGAGGACAGTAGATAACTCCAAGGAGAAACTTTACACCAATATGTACCTCCAAAAATAAGTGTTCCGGAGAACCACTACTGAAAAGGAGAAACAGAGGCAACTTTGTAAGAGAAATTACTCTTCAAATACATAGCGACACCGCCCTGGGGCTTACTAATACGGTCATTACGGATTAGTAACATAACCAGGAATAGGAAAAAAAGAAGTTGGAAGAGACGGCTTAAGAAAAGACTTGGATACAAGAATCACACTAATATTATTGGAATCAAAAGATTCCAGGAGATCTGCCATATGACATGGGATACTCTGGGAGTTAATATGACAGACATTAAAAGTTTTATGGTGTTGGATAAAAACATCTTTCAATAAAGTCCCTAAAGACAGAACATGATCGTCGCATAGCATTAACTAACATAAGAAATTTCAGAATCTGAGACGTCAGTAACAAAAGAATCATTACTACTACAACTGGACCTAGCACTCATAAATAAAATGTAATTACATAAAATACCTACCTGTCTATACTAAATATTTGTATAACTATATTATTATCTATACCTATCTACTCTTAACGTTTATTTATTTTATCTACTTATCTAAAAACTATATGAGTATTTACATTGCATAAACCCATGCTGGCTTAGCAAAAAAAAATGAATATAAATATATTATGCACAAGTTCTAGTATAACATAGCCACCTTCCGACTTGTACAAGTACCTACGTTATTTATATAAAAAATGACAAATGTTATAATATACTAATCATACACACAAATATACATACATACTATATACATACCTATTTTCTAACAAAGACAGATAAATAGACTATCAACCATTGTGTAAAAGACAGGACATAAAAAAAAACAATTGAATAAAAAAAAAAACAACTATTAGGAAGTAGGAACCTACCTACTTATAGGAACTTGGAATTCTATTATTCTATACGATACGATAAAAAGTCAACAAATACAAACTAAGAGAAAGTACCTACAATAAAGAATTAAATTAAACCCTTCATTCTACTAAGCACAAAGTGATGAGGGTGGAAAGTTTATGTGACTGGAGTAAAAAAAACAGTACAAAATGTACCGCACCCTCGAAACACCACGCAAAGCGAGTCCAAAGTATAAAGAAGATACACTAAACACTATGTGTTTACACATACAACTACTTAGGAAGCCTGGCAGTTCGCTTGGTATGCGGGCCTGGGGCTTCCTGCACTCCGGGGCCAGACTGCTTAAGGTTCGCTCGTGGACGAGCCGATGCAGCTGCCACTGCACCGAACAATAATTGGTCAAGCCTTCAGGTCCTTCCTAGTACCCAAGCAATGACATATATAGAAAGAAGACAATTGGATACTCATTAACTTCAACTTAGAGTGAATTATGTCCAACACTGTTTCAGTGCTGTTTTAATTTTCTTTCTCCGGCAGTCCATGAAACAAAAGTGCATCACGGCGATTGTAATTATCAATGTCATCAACTTTTGAAGTGAGTGTATGAATTTGTGCACACATTAGCTTAAACATATCCATCATGAACTGCTTGAACTCTGTAAACTCCTGTGCTAGTGAGCACCATTTCAAAGTGAGCCATCCTTGCACCAAGACTTGCCACTAGCTGCTTCTGCGTATCCTGTTGTAAGTTGGGCCTTGTATATATCTCCGCAACACAAAAAATAACTTAAAAAAAAAAATTGTAGCACTTTGTTGGTTAGGGCCAGCAAGTCAATGCAATTAAATTTTATAGCATGAAAATTATGTGTTTTATTGTCTATATGACATCTAGACTGAATCAAAATGGGAAATAAACACAATTTATCACTGCTACAAGCAATATAAATATTCAGTTAAAGAAATACATAACAGAGACAATTCAGGCAATGTTAGCGGTCATAAGGTAGTAATTTTTTTCATACTTTGCAGCTTTATATTTTTAGCCACATATTACTACATTTATTAATTTATTGCTTAGCTTATATTATACCAATAACACAATTGCAGACATTATTAGGTATAACTTTCCCTGCATAGTTTCTTGCCAGCAGACCAAATTTTTTAGAGGCTAGAAAAAGGTATTAAAAAAATAGGTAATGATAAAAACACACAGGACAGGTTACAAAGATATTCTACAGAAACGTGGAAAAGTTCATGACATTGGTTTTCATTGGACTCTCAAATATATAAAAAAATTGGAGCTAAACTACAAAAAGCTTACAAAAATTCAAACTTTATAATAAATGAATCAAAATGTTTGCCATGGAAATAAACCTTTTGAACAGATACTCCTCCTGTGGGGACCAAATAAATAAAATAAGGGAGCTGTGAATGCTTACCTGAGCACTTGTAATAATTCTGAACGTCTCAAGGATCTCTTTGTTTTCAATGTAACACATCCCCACATTGCTTACAAGGCAAATTCTACACACAGAACTAGACATTGCGAAGATTTCAGTAGGAATTAGAAGCTAACTCGGTTCATGCGTTCTCGTCGAAGTGACCAATATGATGTTATCAACTTTTCTGATACTTTGTAAGTTTGTAAAATGTATATGCCGAATGCGATGCGATGTCATGTCATATCATTATAGTACTCTGAGGCGATGTCCAGTCCAATTGTCCATGGCGTGGGCTGGCCACAGAACACTAATATCCCGGGCTGACTGCAAATATATATAGCCCATAGAACACTATCCATAGAAAAACTCGGTACAATGAAACATGACGACTATGAGCCTCCTTGGGTAAACAATAGATAGCGCTAAAATATATCCTATCTGTTTCGGGAGAATCTCTCTCTGTATGTGTAAAAGCTAAGAAGTGGTACAATGATAATTAATGAAGAGCGAAATAAAATCAGTAAAACTAGATAGATCGTTTTTTCTTTAATAAACGTTGATGTCAACAGTCAATAGTTCCTGTTGCTAAGCAACATGCATAGAGTACTACACTAATGTACGTAGGTAGGTATCGTTTGAGTATAAACTATTTCAAACGTAACACTTTCCCTCATTAGTTGTTGTATGGACTCAACAGCCCCAAAATTTGCTCTTATCTTCATGAGCCTTGGCTTTGGAACTGACTTCGTCATCAGGTCAGCAAGTTGTTCCTCTGAACTTGTTTTTGTACATCTACAAATCCTTCTTGCACCGTCTCACGAATAAAGAAGCCTTATACGGATGTGCTTGGTTCTTTTGTGGAACTCTAAATTATAGGCTAGTCGTATTGCAGCTTCATTATCTACTTGGAGATTTGGCATGCCTTCCATTTTTGTATGTGCAGTAAACACTCTCTGCAGCCATACAAGTTCTCGTACGCCTTCACTGGTTGCAACAATTTCAGCTTCAGTTGTAGAAATTGCAACCGAAGGTTGTCGTTGACTTGGCCATGACACTAAACAGGCAACTCCTGTGGTTGATCGACCTGTTTGTTCGTCACCACCGTGATCCTCATCACTATAGCCTTCTATGTGTTTCAGGAAAATTTTCAGTGTTCAGATGTGAGACATATTCATCAAACCTCTTGGGACGTGTGATAGTTGATCTGTCTCGTAGATTGTAATGAGGTTCCACTTCTCTCAGGGGCTCGTCTACGCGTGGTTCGTGGTTCGTTGGCATCAACAAAGAATTCAACCTCATCGTCACCCCACTCTTTCGACCATAGGTTCATTTTGAGCATGTTCGTCATCAGCACTTACATTTAAATCATTATCATCATGGACATGGTCATCTATTCTATTTCCCTCTAGAACATTTTCATGATCATTGACACTACTTTTAGGCTCTCGCTCTAGATCGAAAACAAGTCCGATATCTTTCTCACTCTCGACTCCCTCTGACTGATAAGGGATACTGGTTAAAATTTTGAATTCGAAATCGCTCTCAAATTTTATGTCTCTGGACTTCAGTGTCCTATTTCCATTCCAGATTCGATAGTCGTCGTTTTAGTAGCCGTTGACCGCCTTCTTGTCCAGCTTTTTGCGGCGTTGCTTGGGAACATGCGCATAGCATTTACTTCCAATTATCTTGAGGTGACTTATCTTGGGCTTCTTTCCATGCCATAGTTCGAAAGGAGCCTTCGCATCTACTCAGGTGATACCAACCGGTTCTATTCAAAACATATGCAGCTGTATTAATCAGCTCTGCCCAAAGAACTTTCGGTAATTCTCCTCTTCCGAACATCATTGATCTTGCAGCTTCAACTAAGGTACAATTTTCCCGTTCACTGCAGCCATTTTGTTCTGGGGTGTGTTGTTGGATACAATAGTTTTGTAGTATTCTTTGAATAGCTTGATTATCGAATTCACCACCATTGTCACCAGCTGCTGATGCCGGTATTAGTTTAGTATCGCATATTTTCGAGGCCTGGGAGAAATCACATGATGCGTTGGGAGTCTTTTGTCTTGAAGGCTTTTGACTGCGTGCACCATGAAACACTGATTATGAAATTAGACCACTATGGTATCAAGGGTGTTGCACTAGACTTACTCACGTCTTACCTAAGTGATCGCATACAGCATGTCGACGTGAACGGCCAGCGTTCTTCAGGATCTTTGGTTACCATGGGTGTACCTCAGGGTTCAATATTGGGGCCTTTCTTGTTTTTAGTATATATTAATGATCTGCCCCAAATAATTAAAGATGACCATGAGATAGTACTGTTTGCAGATGATACGTCACTTCTATTTAGATTGAAGCGACAAATGACTAACTTTGACAACGTAAACAATGCAATCTCAAAAATTGTTAACTGGTTTAATGTAAATAACTTAGTACTCAACCAGAAAAAGACCTAATGTATTCGATTTATTTTACCAAATGTAACTAAAGTTGAATCTAATGTAAAAGTTAAAGAGGAAAACATAGAATTAGTCAAAACCACTGTATTTTTGGGATTAACTTTAGATAATAAACTTCAATGGGGCCCACACATAGATAAACTGGCGAAGAGACTTAGTTCTGCAGCATATGCTGTAAAGAAGATACGTCTTCTCACAGACGTTGCCACAGCAAGACTAGTTTACTTCAGTTACTTTCACAGTATTATGTCATATGGCAGAATACTGTGGGGAAGTGCTGCAGATATAGACACCATATTCGTTTTGCAGAAGAGGGCTGTTCGCGCTGTTTACAAAATGGGTCCCAGAGATTCATTAAGAGACAAGTTTAAAGAATTAAATATACTGACTATGCCCTGCCGATATATTTATGAAAATATTATGCACGCGCGTAAAAACATAAGCTTATTTGACAAAAACTGTGATAAACATAATTATAAAATACTAGAAATAAGAATAAACTCGCTGTTCCCACAACTAGGCTCCATAAGGTTAATAAATCGTTCATAGGGCAAACTGTACGCTTTTATAATAAATTGCCAAGTGATGTGCTAAGCTTGTCAAATCATAAATTCAAAAATTTTGTAAAACAAAAGCTATCCAGGAAAGCTTATGATAAAATTTCAGATTACCTAGAAGATAAGAAAGCCTGGTATTAAAAAAAAAATAATTTGCTCCAGTGAATAAATTGTAATTAGTATTAGATAATTTTAAGCTATTGTAATGGATCATGAAAAAAAAACTAGCCCGAGGTTCTTGCCTTTCTCCTTGTGTGCTGGTCGCGATTCCGAACATGCAGTAGATTTGACGTTTCAAAGTGATCCTAAAAAATCTTAGTGAATAAATATATTTGACTTTGACTTTGACTTTGTCACTCAGTGATGTTTTGACAGTATGCCCAGCGTTTCTTACTTCTTGAAGCATTTGGATAAGCTTGTCTTTTACTTATAGGACTAAATCTGACTGGAAAGCAGCAGCTGCAATGCTAAAAGAAATTGATTACGACCAAATATTTAAATCTAACGATATTGAACAAATTACTGGTGATCTAATATTTACAATTACAAATGCTATAAACACAAACACACAAAAAATTAAAATCTCCAAAAAGGACCGTGTCTTTTGTCTATGGATTACAACTGGTATACTCAGATGCATTAAAAACAAAGATAAACTTAATCTTGAATACAAGCAAGACCCTCTTAACATTATAAAGATAAATACTTATACTAGATACGCAAAATACTGCTATTCGATTGTAACCAAAGCAAAAGTAGTTCACCAATCGTTAATAGAAAAAAACCTACATTCGTCTAAGGCTACCGTCGCGATTCCGAACAGGCGGTAAATTTGACGTTTTAAAATGATCCTAAAAATCTTAATGAATAAAGAAATTTTGACTTTGACTTTGACATCAATTTTCTCATTCTCAGCCTCATCTGCATTCATATTTGTAATCCATCTCTATACCATTACACAACAACAACGGTTTGATCAACTCAAGCGCATTCCGCAAACTGTGGCGGCGGCGGCGGCGGTGCGCCACAAAAAAGTTCAGCGCTCACACACACACAGAACAGAACAGATCAGATCGCGTCATTTCATTTGAATTTCGAATCTGAGACGGCGCGCGCGCGTCTTTAATGGCCGTAGCCGGATGTGAAATTACTAAAACTGAAACAACAATGACAGTGTGATATTTGCTAGAACTTATTTTCGTCATATTTAAAACAGTTAAGTACCTACTACTAGGTAGTAAGTACCTATTGTGAGTGTAGTGTGTATTTCGTGCTAAGGAATTCAGTTTTGGAATTTGAGACCGGAATGGCGGTAAGTTGTGAGCTTGTGAAGCTCTGTAAATAAGTTGGTGGCTTGGATACCTATATACCTACTAGGTACTACGTTTGCCTGCATGCGATGTGGTTTAAATAACTCAGGGCCAAGCAGAAGTTTGAATTATTATAATACATTTATTACCAGTGAAACGGCCCGCGCTTCGTTTCCCTCATAAGTAGGTACGTGTAGGTATGTACATACTGTGAGAATTTTCTACAATCCTTTCTTAGTACCTACTCTAATAAACTACAGGGACTTTACGTGTCAGATACTACACAATTACCAATTTTATTTATTTATGCTCTACAATTCTATAAATCAGTTTCGGTTTAAATTTTATGCTCAAAAAGTATACAACAATTTTATCTTATAACAAAATAAAGGTCGTCCTAATAGGTAAGCACATAAATACCTACATAGTAAGGCAGGGAGACATGAAATGAAAGTAAGTAGGATAGGTAGGTACCTACCTACATCGGAATTTGAATTAAGTTGGTAGGTAGATACCCATCTAACGCATTTAAATTACTTTTTAAGCAGGTAAGTATATAAGTGATATCACTTCCTGCTTTTTGACAGGTACCTACCTACCGAAAAGTAAATTTGGTAAGTACCTAGCCGTTTTGGTTGGGCCGCCTGGCCAGGGTTACCAGATAGAAAACTTATAAGTCCGGAGAAAAAGCCTGATTTTCATTGAAAAATCCTGAGATTTTATAAAATGTTGTGATTCTCTCGCAAACGATGATGTGAAATTATTTGTCAAAATTTTTGCATTATGCACAATTATATCAACACAAGAAGACGCATCTTTGATGTACTGCTACATACATTTCTGGGCAACCATTTTCAAGACCATCGTTGTTTCAAGATTACCAGAGATATTGCGTTTTGTCAATACGTATTTGCTATTACAGTCCAGAATGCAAACTTACGTAGAAAGAGATTAATCTATCACGGGGGCTCAATGGTCGAATGCGAAACATGCGAAGCATTTTATAGAACCGTGCTAAAATACAAAAAAATGCTTAATATGGTATAATCGCAAAATAAATATGATAAAACTTATGATTAGAATAAGTTTTAAATATTTTGTGTTGATTTTATTTGTGCAATTAACGTGACTAAAGATGATTTTTAAATTAATCAATAAAAATATTATAATTTGCTTTTTAAAAATAGATCTGAAAAATCGAATCCATAGTATTACTGAAAATTCTAAAAATCCTGAGATTTCCTAAGATTTTCAAAATCCGGCCGCAATCCTGAGCAAAGCCTAACAATCCTGAGATCTCAGGACATATGGTAACCCTAATCCTGGCTAGCTACCACCATCTTACCTACCTACCTAATTCTGTCGCCATAATAACAGTCCTGACAGTAAGATAGCCAGTTCCATTACAGTTGAGGATTCCGTGTGAAGTGCGCTTCCACCTTCGGCCTTATCATAACCTGAAACCAAATGAGATCAAGGCCAAGCGCTTCCCCGTCATACAATAAAATAAAAAAAGGTAAGTATCGTTATGGAAACTTTTTGACTCGTTTGGTATCAACATCCTAGGCAAATTAATTAGGTACATGCTGTACGCTACCGTACAACCCATCCTACCAACAAACCATCCATAACAGGGGCCCGGAAGCATCCGTATCAGGTAACTAGGTTCTACGACCAGGTATGTGTACATCCTGGTTCTGGAAACACAAAGGTTGTCTGGAAGTTATCGCTTTTAGCGTTAGGACCACCACTGTGCATTTTTTTCAATAATAATATTTAGTTCCTAATTCATTTATCTTGTAATCAGGTGAGATGAAGGCCAAGCGCTTACCCGTAGTACAATTTAAAAAAAAAACTGTGTTCAATCAAGAATATTGTATTGTCATAATCTTAGCTAGGTAGGTACTAAAGAAAAGGAGCTGAATGGTCCAATTTGTCCCGCCCTTTTGAAGGTAGGTAAGTACCTACGTATTAAATACTTAAATAAATAAATATTACAGGATATAAATTACACACATCACCATCTAGCACCAAAGTAAGCATAGTAATATGGGAACTAGATTACGGATAGAGATAAAGAAGAATACTCAAAAACTTTTAATTTATTTTTTTATATTTATTTACCAAAATAAACTTAAATAATAAACATAGTTGAAAACATAGCTTTAAAAAACCAAGGAGGTTTGTCCTAAAACTAGCTTATTTACAGAAATAGCTGCCAACAGCAAAACAGAATAAATGAATTATGAATGATACAATAAATGAATTATGAAAAAAAGAATTTGTTTAATGTTGAACAAAAAAAGAAAAAAGGTTCACATAGTGCACGTGGATATCTACTTGCTACGTTACATCATTATGAAATGTAGGTACAAATAGTGATTCAATATTTTTTCTATCGTTTACATATAATTATAAATGTTATTCATGAAATAAGTTTTTAATTTATATATAATATTTATTGGTGTAATATTATTCAATAAATCCCTAGGTAAGTCATTAAAAATCCGAGAAACCAAGTAACTCGCTGTCCTCTCGCCGCAAACATTGTTGGCGCGCGAAGTTAACCGGTTTTGAGTGACTGCCCGAGTGCATACGGGATGTTTAATTACCTTTTTTAAAGACTCATTAAAAAAGTTCTCTTTTAGTATCATAAGGCGAAATTGAACATGTATTGGTAGAATTTTGCAATGCCTAAAAAGACCTACATCATTATTTTCAAAGCGTAATTTAGTATTTTGTGATACAATATTTTTTAGAATTTTTAGTTGAAGTCTATAAATTTGATTAAAATAAGTAATATAAGTTCTACCATAACTGGTTAGACCGCATTGAATATGGGATTCAGCTAGTGAATTGTATAGCATTAACTTAACTTTAAATGGAATACGATTTCTTAGAATATACATATTAGCTAAAAATTGCCTTAATTTAGTGCAAACACGCTCAACATGGCTAAACCAATTAAACTTCCTATCGATAGATAAGCCTAGATAAATCTGACTGCTAACAATTTCAATAATAGGACAACTACATGTATTTACAACAGTCGCGTGTAAGCAAGTATGGTCATGTGCTTTTATACTTTTGGATATTGGATAGGGCTATTTGGTATATGGAGATTTGATAACAAGCATTTTGGTTTTACCCGCGTTAAGAACCAATCAGCATCATGACAACACCGTAGAAGGTTATTAAAGTCTTCTTGCAATAGACAAAAAGCTTTATGAGGGTCATTATCCACAGTCACAAGACATGTGTCATCAGCAGACTGATAGCAAGTACTGTTATTAATACAATTGTTCATGTCATTTACATATGAAAGAAAATGAAGTGGTCCTAAAACTGATCCTTGAGCCGTTCCTACCGTCGTAGTTAAGTATTCACTGATTGTGTTATATCTACTTTCACTGTAGACTTTCGATTATTTAGATAGCTCTCACACCAGCGGAGTAATGGGCCTCTAACACCACAGTAATTAAGTTTATTTACAAGCTGTGTATAAATAAATATAATACATACATGTCATACAATACAACATCCAAACAGAACAAACATCTATATTCATCACACAAATTAAGTTGTTCAATGACCGGAAGTAGCGTTAGCGGGTTAAGTAATATGGTAAAGTAGGTAACGTCTTCAATATTGCCGAGACGTTCGCGGCTTGAGAATCTACCTCCAACTCAGCCCATGGATGTCGTAAAAGCCGACTAAGGAATCTCACCCAAACACAGAACAAACAATAAGATTGCAATGAACTTCGACGAAATCTCAATTTATTGTGAGTACCTATGCCTATACCTATTGATTGGTGATAAATACCTATTGGTATTTCACCACCACATAAGTAGGTATAATTTAATATCATACACGAATAAACTTTTTTTTTTCTTATTGTACGTCGGAAATGTGCTTGGCTTTCATCTCACCTGATTTCTTAAGTTATGTTAATTGGAAGCGCACTTCACCCGGAATCCTCAACAGACTGAGGAACTGGCTATCTTACCTCTGAATGTCGGAACAGAACAATTTAAGAACTGTTGTTATGGCGACAGAATTAGGTAAGATGGTGGTAGCTAGCCAGGTGGACTTAAACAAAGTCATACCACCAATCAAACCAAGCACAATTTTGTACTGCCCTTGGGGATCGAACCCGGGACCTCGGGATCTGACATCGGTGGTGGGCGAGCCACTAAACCACATCAAAGACGGTTCAAAATCTCACATCTTCGTTTTCAACCGACTGTCTTAGGATGGTTTTGTTTATCGAAACAAGGGCTTATTATTTTATTCTGTGACCGCACATTATAGGTAGTATAGGGCATTGAACAAGAAATTTCCATGGTACCTATACCATGGTACCTACACGAAATCTATATTAATATGTACCTACTACCTACTACCCATGGTACAAGAAATTAATCATGGTAGGTATACCTTACCATGTTAGATTTCTGGTACCATACCCTACTGGTTTCAAGAAACAGAAACCCTCATTCTGAGGCAGGCGCTGATAGGTATAAAGGATCGCTTATTTGCCAAGCGTAGTGATTATGACTAAAGCTAGTTTTGGAAGAGGCTTTGTCCAACAGTGGACTGGACATAATATCCAGATAATTACTAATTAGGTTCTAGTAGGTGTGGTGGAAACGTGCCTCTTTGGTATGTAAATGCGTGGGCGACTTGACAAATATTTACTTTGCGCGTGCGCAAGCAAACAATCGAGAGAATTCGAGCCAGACTGTCTCATAAGTGTTTGTTTTTATAAGTAGGTAGATGGGTAAGGTACCTAACCTACCTACTAGAGGTGTGATCACATTTTGATTGGCGGTGGCGTAAGACGATTCCTAAGAGTAGTAGAGCTCCTTGTGGAAGGGAAAGTCGTCCCACCATAACTCTTTCGGCCGCCAAGAGCAAAAGGTAGAAAATAGTTATTTCTTTTTGTGTGGACAGGTACGCGGTATATGAGTTTGATGAGTATGGTCGTCGGTGAAATTACGGGCACGCGAAGCTCATGTTCTTTGAAGATGTGACCTACGCAGTAAAACTTTGTTATAAGCATGAGATGCACTTAGCAAAAGGTGATCTGCTTGCTTCTTCCGTCTCCAAGTAGTTAGGTAGTATTTACACGTAAACGATTGCTAGAGATGTAGCAGAGAACGGATTTCAACTTATTAATAACTCACTCGTCTGTTTCATTCTCATCACATTATTTATTTATCCTTTATTACACACACACACATACCAATACAAGATAACATAAAATTAAAAAGCATGGCAGAGGCGAGCTTAAACCTAATAAGAGTTTTCTTCCAGCAAACCTAGGTAAAGAGAGAAACAAGATTATAAACATTATGGGAATAGGGTACAGTAGCTTCAACATTAATTACCTACACATAGGAATAATAAGAAATATAATAATAGTTATTTGTTATACAATAGTGCAAAGTTGCTTTTTAACCGCGTGTTCAATTTTGATGACCGAGCAACCGAAGGATTCTGAAATTTATTCAAAATTAGAATCCTGAGCGTTAGTGAGGGAATCAAAAGAGCACGAGGTGAAAAATCTTTGCACTCGAGTGCAACACGTAACTTTTCATTCCACCTCAGCGAGGAAATGACTAAATGCAAAAAAAAACGTTTACAATCACAAGATAGGTACTTTTATTTCAGTTTAGGTATTAACTACTACATTATGACAGGTAAGTCAGGTAAGAATAATCTTTAAATTATAACAAAATAATACCAAGGTATAATTAAGAAAATTTGAAAGTAACGTTGCTACAGTTATTTAAATTGAGTGTAATATTTTTGTTTGGTACTGTAATATTGGTGTTAGTCACTTGTGTACTGTTTTTCGGTAAACTATCTGTCATACTTAATAGTTGTACCGATTCATCGGATTCCCTTGGCGTAAATGTTGGCATGAGATGGTTAGGTGTAGTAAATAGTAATGGCTCATTTTTGATGAAGAAGGGCCAGTCCAAGGATATGACTGAGGCTCTTTCAGTGTAATGGCTCCTACGATGCCTTTACACCAAGAAGATTCCGATTTCGAGTTTTTAACAAATTAGAAAAGGTTGTATGATGAATTCGGCACCATGGAGGTAGAAGTAAATAGGTTTATTGATGTTTTGAATTCACAAACTTAGTGCAGACGATGTTCTAAATTCAATTTTACTTTAACCTCTAGCGGATAAAAACGGCTTTTGCACTCAAATATCGAATAGTAAAAATACTCTTTCCGAGATGGTGGGATGAAAAAATAATTATAGGTATTGTTAACATAAAATGTACTTATACATATTATATTAACACCTACATACCTCATTAAACATACTTACATTACATCGAATACATAGGTACCTATTACTCTCATACATGATTCAAATCACACAATAAAAAAATATTCATACATATTATACTCATCGGTTTTGGGTAGGTATAGGTACCTGAAAGCTGGCCTTTCTGGAGAAAGGCCGATTTGGCCAGAGATCATTCGCCGAGGTGTAGTTGGCTCTAGGGTTGCCAACTATACTGTTAAAACAGTATTATACTGTTTTTCACAACGTTATTTTTTTTCTGTTGAACAAAAATAAAGTATATAAAATACTGTTTTCAACGTATCACTGGTGGATCCACACAGTGTGTGCGTGAAATAAGTTTCATAATAGAACTGTTATGTTAATAACTTCATACTTTTCATTGATAAGGCTTTAAATTATATCGAGAGAAATGGTTCGATTTCAATCAGTCTAATTAATATAATATAGATGATTAATATTCAGATTTAATAAAATGATAAGTAGGTATGTACCTAAATTATTTAAAATAATTGGAAGAAAGTTATTTTTTCGAAATGAGTAAGTACCTACTGGCCACAAGTGGAGACATTAATTTGTTAATGAACATTTCCATTTCAGAAGAATTTAAAAAATAAGAAATCAAACGTAAAAGAAAAATGTTTGTTTTCCCTCTCAGATCTCAATATACTTTATTTCTAGTGTATAGTTTCCATTCAGACATGACATAAACTTGTTTCGTAAACCTGTATTCATCCATCCTCTACGTGCCGTAGGCGTACATAGGTAGTTGATTCCGTATTTAGATGGTATAATAGGTACCTTTATGACCTACGATAGTAAGTCGCCAGTACTGCGATGTGGCGAGCCCTTACAACCATGCAATAACTGATGCTTTCCTCTTTCACTTTTCCTTTTAGACTTTTGAGCATAAGCAATAGGGGTAGGTATACGTTTTAGCGATTACTCGCGTTCCTTTGGTCTGAGGAGATCGACCCTGGTGTCTACGGATTTGTCTTGGTATTGATGATGGTACTGATTCGTAAGTATACATTTTCCGAAAAAAAATGAAATTCTACAGCAAACTTTTCCCCATTTCCCCTCCACTCCCCTTTTTTCTCAAGCTAGACGCTTCGCTCGCTCGGTCAATAAGGTAGTAGGTATGTACATCATATATTTTGGAGTATTAGAGTAATAACTATTGGAGTATCTGGCATCCACATTATACACCAAGTGTATAATGTGTAAAAATGTACTAAGTAGGTTTTTTAATTTTTTATAGCTAAATTCCTACATAGGTAATTAGGTATTACCTACACATTTTAATTTGGTAGGTACGTATTAAATTTTATTATAAAATAGAAATAGGAAAAACTATTTATAGCATCTGTAAAAAATAAGTGAATAGCTTGTGAATAGTAGGTGACCTTCACAACATACTGAGTAGGTAAAAGCTGTAACATAATTAGCCAAAAAAAAGAGAAGTAGGTAGGTTAGGTACCAAGCTTAACATGGGTGGGTTAAGTACCCAACGACAGGTACCGTTTCAATAAGAAGTAACGGTCTATGAGTATAATGACATCATATCACAAGCACCGTGGTCTGGTACGCTACCGCCGACGGCGAAGCCGATCTCCATTGATGGCTTAAAATTAGCTTCATGAGAACTAGAAACGATTTTTACCGTCAAATGTACTGAACGGATAGGTTTCATAACATGTGTACACTTTTGAGATGGGAAACGCCATTTTGGATATGACACATACCCGGAAGGTAAAAATCGTTTCTAGTTCTCATGAAGCTAATTTTCCTAAATTCTCATAAGCCATCAATGGAGATCGGCTTCGCCGTCGGCGGTAGCGTCCCTGGTCACTCAACTTGAATTTAATATTTACCGTTACACAAAAGCGCACGCCACGCGCCATGATTCACGGAAAAAAGTGGAACTAATTATAAAACAGAAACAAACTGCTTTGTTATGGCTCGTTACTTCAACAGAGAATATTTAATAGCCACAAGAGATATAGGTACCTAATTATTACAGTTTTCGTTTTCGGTAAATTTTATTTTTGTTACCTACTTCACAAGACATAATGGTCGTATCGTGAGAAAAAAGGCAGAGGTTTTAATTTAGAGCTAATCCGAATATGGCTGCGGATTAGAGCCATTCTGCCATAGTCACGAATATTATTATTCACTATACATATTTACACAATTGGAATTGATATGATAGACGAGTAGAATAGGTAATATATGTATAAAGAAATACTGTAATTTTTATGTTAACTTCGATATCTAATTTAATTAACAAAGCAAGATCAGCAAGCCTCACAACTTAGTTTGTAGTAGCTCTGCCTTCTACGCTGTATTTAACGGGCTATAGTACCTCAGATTAGCAACTCAACGCATCTTTATTCTAGTTTCGAACTAAGATTTAGTAATAATAAAGGTGACATTGCTGTGCGCTCAACCACGGCGCTTATGACCACCAGGTGACAGAAATATGCGCGTATTTCTACGTTTTGTTTTTTTAAGGTAAAACAAACATGAATTTTGAAAATCGGAACACAGACCGTCTGCTGTGTACTGTGTTTATTTACTGACAAAGTTTCAAGCCCTAATTGGGCGTATTTATTGAATGGCAAACATTTTTGGTACAAATTAGAGTTAACTTTCGTTTTTTTTCCATAGAGAAAATTTATGTAGGTAATCGTGTTTTTGCAACATAAGCGTTCTAGCATCTATCCTGAACTATAACATATATTAATTTCAAAGTAAATGCTACAGTATTGTGGAAGATATGATCGCTGCTAAGCCTTAGCTAAGCCATTTCACATATCTTAGACTCTTTAAGGGGGGTCGATTCCCACCTCCTACAAGATCAAACATTTTATTTGATGAATATCGATATTTGTTCTGTTTTTTTGTGGTGTATTGTATGAGAAATATGTATTAACAAAAAAAAAGTACGTAGCTATTCAAGTATTTTATCCGTAATCTAGTTCCCATATTACAAGCTTTGCTTAGTTTGGGGCTAAATGGGGCTGTGTGAAATTGTATCCTAAAATAAAAAATAATATTTGTCCTGAAAATATTTATTACTTATTTAATAAATATTTTCAGGACAAATATTATTTTTGTCTCACAATAGCTATATTGTGAGACAAAAGGGTTAATCTAGCTAAGGCTATTATAATCCGCATATGGCTACGCATTAGGATTAGGACTACACCACCATAGTCACTATTATCCTATTATATATATTTTTTTATTTTTTATTATTACTTATTCCCTTTTATAAATTATTCCCACAAAGATCTGGTGTAGCCAAGTGGGTATAGGCCCACCTTCCGATCCGTAGATTGTGGGTTCAAATCCTGTCGTGCACCAATGAGCAGATTTTTTCGGAAGTCTAAGTGCGCATATGATCTGACGGTGAAGGTCTCATCGTGAAGTCACATGACCCTAGGAGCAACAACCCAAATGTCACGTGACACTGGCTAGTATTCCGCTAAGCGATGGGCTGCAACCTGTCACGTATTGAATGCTAGCTACTTGCAAACCGTGGGCATGTCCCAAACGTAAGTTTGGACGTGCCTCTGACTACCCTCATAAGATCCACGCTCTAATATAGATCTGAGGTGAATTCTCGATGGGGAAAAGTCATAAATTAATATTACCTACTTACTTTTATTATACCTACATTTATTCTGTGTTCTTGACAGTTTTTTTATATATTTAATGTTACCTAAGCTGTAGGTATAACATACCTAGGTAGTATCTGGCGAATATTTTTGACCTGGCTTTATAAAATGAAATTAAGTTAGGTTATTGTTTGTAGATTGGTCATTGGTCTTAAAGTTATCTCTCGATTAGACAATCGAGAGATTGTCTAAGGCTGTCTAAGAGGCTGCCGTGTTAGGCTCGCAAACATAGCTTAAGGTTTAGGTAGGTAGGTAGGTACTAATAAAAAACAAAATTACACAAACATTTATTTAAGTAAGTAGAATGAAGAAGTTAATACCTACACAAAAAAAATGACATGCTTAAGTAATATTTAAATATAAATTAAACACAATACAAATAATCTTAGCACACAAAGCGCAGTCATAGATTATCACACTCATTTTTTTTCATAATGTAACTCATACAGAAAGGAATTGAAGGCAAAGTGATGCAGCTTATGAAACTATGGCCTTTCAATGATTCGTCAGCTGTGAATACACGACATGCTTGTTCCGTTCCATTTCATAAAATGAAACTGTTGTAACCACAGAACAGATGACTATTATCCCATCCGAATATTATTGTAATTGTATCCTTTCATTTTGTGAGAACGCGACCGTGACATCTACCGGCGAGTGAGTCGATGACCGGTTACACCGGTTTGGCGGGAATGGCTGAAATAGCAATAAAAACAAAGCGCGTCCGAGACTGAGGTCGAGATCAAGACACGCCCACCAAGGAGTTTTTATGACGCTGAAATTCGACGCTACCTACACACACGTCACTCGACTCGTGATGACTCGACGCGACGCACATCTTCGGAAAGTCGGTGTTGTCATCTCATTGCTCACTATTAATCTTTTATACGTTTGATATAGGTCTGCATTTACATACCCGAACCCGGACTCGCATTGAAAATAGCATTGCGTACTATGGATAAAGTTTATTTTAGATTTTCTATTACAATATTGTTTTATGTATTAGCTCAATCGTAATTATCTATAAGCGTCACACGGATTCTCTTGTAACTTAGGTAGGTACTAACTTCTGCTTGTTCCTAAGTTAGGTTTTATGTCAGTGTGTGTAGGTACTATACTATAAAAAATATGTGGGTAAACATAATAAATGACATGGTTATAAAAGTCTTGTGTGTATTTTACGTCACGCTGTGTCTTCGTCACTAAGCAAATATTGAATGTTACAGGGAATGAATGCGCGGTTAGCCTTCGCTGTTCTGTCTTCGGCGTGTTGGTCCGGATTCCAACACGGATACAACACGGGCGTGTTGAATACTCCACAGAATGTAAGTCTTCGGTATCTTTGTAAGAGTTGGAGAGCCCCGTGTGAAAGGGCTCGTCAATGAAAGTACTGCCACCGTACCTATATCAGCCGCGGAGCTGCATTGCTGTGTTCCGGTTTGATTGGTTATCGGTGAAATTACGGGCACGCGAGAGTTAACACAAGTTGACGGGCGCGATGCAGTGCGTGTAGGCTATGTTCTTTGTGGATGTGACCTACGCAGTAAGGCTTTGTTATAGGGAAGAGTGCACATAATTATCATCAAGTAGGCAGTAGTAGTAGTAGTAGTACTTGCTTGTTCCGTCTCCTAGTTGTATAAAAAAAAAACTTTCTACAGGTACAGATTGAATATGTGAAAAACTCCGTGATTTAGGTATTTATGCTAGTAATAATTCTTCAATAGCTGCTCCAGTCATGACCCAATGTGCAATGTATATTTAACTTGTTTTTGCACAGGTGTTTGTTTTTGCCGAATACATACAAATAAATATATACATTTTGGAATATTTCATGGTGAATAGGAATCTTATATAATTCTTCATTTGTTTATTGTTTGTGAACCTAGCTTTATTAAACATGATTTTATAGCTTAAATTAGAATTTGCTAGTTCCCGTTTAACAAACAAACATTACATTAAATATTATTATATATTAAATATACATTTAAAATTTGAAATGATATATGTCAGATGAAAAACAAATATTCTGCACAATATGTCAAATTAATGCTCTGTCAGTAATGTCACTCACTAAAATAATAAAAATTGTAACTAACCTCTAACGTTGGTTAGTTACAATTTTTATTTTGTTAACGTTCGATTGACACGCATACCTAAAGCCAAGAAGATACCGGCAGTCGAAACGTAACCGCAAGCCAAGGACATTGTAAGCCGCTGAAAAGTTTGTAACAAGTCTTGGCAAACCAAATGACCAGTAGTAACGACTGCTGAAGTTGACGATAGAAATAAGAGTCAAAGCTCGCTTCTTACCCGCACCTTCAACAAACTATGCTGATGATGATGATGTCACTCATAGTCGTAAACAAACCTTTGGAAACAACATCGTTGTCGCGAAATAAGGCGCTTAAACGAGTCACAACCAAAGACTTGTTTCAGTATTTTAAGGAGCTGGTTGTCTGGGGTATGCACAATACACGCCACAGTGGGACGCTAATGCAGGCCTCCACACCCATTTAGAATAAGAATTAAAAGATCTACCATGATTTCAACAGCCAGAGAAATCATTTTATAAAGACTTTCGGTGGTATTATTGTTGCGTTCAGCTAACTTGCTGGCTAGTAGTGACCACCGGTCTGCTAAAATCCGGCAGTGCGTGGGAGAGCCAGTCCTTTCTGGGAAAGCTCTCTCCATCCGTAGACCTAATTCTTGTTCGCAAGCATCAAGACCGGGCCCTTGATTATCTGGTTCTTTGGTGGACTTATTATTACAATCCTTTTTCTTCAGCTTAGGATAGGTCAAAACAATCCTGGTCGAAAAAAAAATGGCATATATTCTAAAATTCCAGGTGATGTCAAAATGGCTGCACGAGGAAGCGCTGTCGAATACGAACTCGTCGCTTACCGCGCTGGAGGACCCGACGGTGACGGCGGTGTGGTCGATCGCCGTTGCGATCTACTGCATCGGAGGGATGCTCGGCGGGATGTTGACAGGTGTCATCGCTGACAGGTGACATATGCATTTAGAATTCTATGCTCGTTTCTGACCCGCACCTTACTTAACTGTACTTTACTGTACTTTTATGTACTTTACTCGATTTTATCGTACGTTACTTTGCAGGTTCGGTCGCAAGGGCGGTTTGTTATTGATCAATGGGTTGGTGTTTGCGGCGGTCGCTTGCGAGGGCAGTGCAAAGGCGGTCACTTCGGCCAATCTGCTCATCGTAGGCAGGTGAGTCTTTGCAACAAGGCTCAGCTCAGCTGGTAGTATCTCTGCCTTCTGCGCTGTAGGCTGTGGGTTCCATTCCCATACAGTACAAACATTTGTGTGATGTATATAGATGTTCTGTGTTAGGTTGCTGTATTTTATAGTATGATTTATACTTTTTTTATACTTTATTGCACACATAAACATAATAACAAATAAAAACTTAAAAATTTAAATACATGGCAAAGGCGTGCTTAACCCTAAAAAGAGTTTTCTTCCAGAAAACCAGTGATATGGAGAGAGAAAAGATGTTAAAAATTGGTAAATAGTGTAACAAAAATAGTGTACATAACAATTTGATAAAGTTTAATAAGTAACATATAACTAAGACACATAAATTATATTAAATTTATCAATAATACTTAATTTACTTACTATAAATATAGATTTAAATATAATATGTATGTATGTGTTAACAAAAAATAAGGATTAAAGTATTCTATCCGTAATCTAGTTCCCATATGACTATGCTTAGTTTGGGGTTAGATGGCGCTGTGTGAAAGTAATGTCTTGTAATGTGTATGGTATATTTCAGGTTGCTGATCGGCATCAACAACGGTCTGAACGCAGGTCTGGCTCCTCTGTACCTCTCCGAGATATCGCCCGTCGCCCTCAGAGGATCGGTGAGTATATTATTTTCACATCATTTTCATGGACAAATTAAATGTACATACATATAACAAGCCTCATAGCTCAGTTGGTAGTAACTCTGCCTTCTGCGCTGTAGGTTGTGGGTTCGACAAACATTTGTGTGATGAATATAGATGTTTGTTCTGTGTTTGGGTGTGTATTGTATGATAAGTATGTATTTACAAAAAAAAAAAAAGTATTTATGTATTCTATCCGTAATCTAGTTCCCATGTTACAAGCTATGCTTAGTTTGGGGCTAGATGGCGTTGTGTGAAATTAATGTCCTGTAATATTTATTTATTATTATTATTATTATTTTATATATCAAAAGATCTTTATTCAATAAAAAGTACAATTAAAATAACTATGTATGTATCAGTCAGATTACCTAAGGACCGTTACAAACGGCCTATAGGTAACTCGTCTGTTCCAGAGCAGAAGGAAGCGTGCCCAAGACACAGGCTGCATTATAATACTTAAATAGCAAAAGTATACCTACACATATATATGTTTAATACCTACTAAATATATACATATAAGGCTAACTTTATATAAATACAATGTTTTATACATATTTATCAAAAACAATTATTTCAGTAAAACAGTAAAACTACATAATGTCATATTAAATATCGCCGCCTCCGTGCAAAAACCAACTTTCAAGGCCCAAAAATTCAAATGTATTTTTTGAGTGAGCGCGTTTTGAAAGTTTATTGCCCTATTTGAGGTTTTTCAACAGGCTGAGATGAGTAGGTCCCATTTGTTATATGGAACATGACGACATCAAGCAAAATGAGACATTTTCTTCCCATTTTTTTCCATAGAACTACATACTAGCTTTTCACCCGATTTTCATGCCATAGAACAAATTGCAAATCAGATTTTCCCAAAATCTTCCATGAATCTGCCTGCCTAAATGACACTGATAATAATTAAATAAATGAAACGGTTATTACCACAAAATTTATACGTCGATTTGCTGACGTTTCGAGATCATTTTGAGACCCCTTCTTCACGAGCTTCGCCCGCGCGCACGTTCGTCGGTCGCGCGGCGCAAACTGAAACGTCAGCAAATCGACGTATAAATTTTGTGGTAATAACCGTTTCATTTATTTAATTATGTTGCATAGCCACACAAGTTTCAATTCTATGACACTGATAATGACAATTATTCTGTCATACCTGAATGAATAATAATTAATAAAATACGAATAAAATGAATCGGAAACGTGGGGAGGACTCTCCAGATTATGCAGAGGATTCTCAATCTCAGAGCATTCTAGTACCACCATTTTTGTGAACTACAAGAAATATAATCTTAAGAGGTCTCATTTACCTTGTCCTCTAGAACAATTTGAGAAATAAAAGTATTACATGTTCTACAGTACAAAATAGGAAAAAAATATCGAATTTTGTCCTATGACGTCATGTTCCATGGAACAAATGGGACCTATGAGATGGTTTATGTTTGATGTTTTTGAAAACCAGGTGAGATGAAACAAACGTACAATAAAAAAAAACTATTTTGATTTGAACCACTTTTGATGTCATTTTTGTGCGTGTTTAAGTGGGTCTCTTGATGGGTTAGATTCACTGGCTATCTTGATAGCCACGCTGTGTACACATGTTTTGGAGCGCGTATCACAATTCAGTTATAGAAATGAAATCATCTTCCTGCGCCTGTGTTTCCGTTGTCTAAAGACCTTATGTATTTAAGAGAGAAGGAAGGTTGGGTATGTTTATTTTTCTCCTGGGTAGGCTCGCTACACCGCAGCCATCCTGCAAAAAAGGATACACAAAACGACAGCCAGTTCTTGAGGCTGTTGAGTATTCCGGCTGAAGTGCGCCTCCACAGCCTTATAATAACTTGAAACGAGATGAGAAGAAGGCAAGCGTTTCCACCGATTTCAGATCCAGAGGTCCCGGGTTCGATCCCCAGGGGAGTACAATATTGTGCTTGGTTTGGTTGGTGGTAGGACTTTGTTGAAGTCCGCCTGGCTAGCTACCACCATCTTACCTAATTCTGTCGCCAAAATAACAATTCAAAAATAGTTGTGTTCCGGCATTCAGAGGTAAGATAGCCAGTTCCTCAGTTAGTTGAGGATTCCGGGTGAAGTGCGCCTCCTTCGGCCTTATCTCAACTTGTTACCAGGTGAGATGAAGGCCAAGCGCTTCCCCGACGTACAATAAAAAGAGCTGCATTTTACATGGACAATTTTTGCATATCCAGATTGGTACAGTGTACCAGCTGATGATAACCCTGTCCATCCTCCTCGCACAAGTGTTGGGTTTGGAGTCCGCGCTTGGCACGGCGAGTGGGTGGCCGTATCTGCTGGCGTTGCCCGGGATCGTGGCCGTGTTGCAATGCGTGACGTTGCCACTTTGCCCGGAATCGCCCAAATATCTTTTACTCAACAAGGGGCAAGAGCTTCACGCGCAGAGAGGTTTGTCGCTTTGCGCTAAACGGTCGCGTACACTTTTTTTTTTTAGAATATAATAGTTTATTTAATTCTTATAAAATATTGTATACACATAAAGTAAATCTAAATCTTACTACTGGCTAAAATATGGAATGCGAACATAGGTGTGGTTTAACAACAGTAGCAAATTAGACATTTTTTTTTATATAAAAGGACATTTATTTCACACAGCGCCATCTAGCCCCGAACTAAGCATAGCTTGTAATATGGGAACTAGATTACGGATAGAATACTTGTATACTTTTTTTTTGTAAATACATACATATCATACATTACAACACCCAAACACTGAACAAACATTTAGATTCATCACACAAATGTTTGTCCTGGATGGGAATCGAACCCACAACCTCCAGCGCAGAAGGCAGAGCTACTACCAACTGAGCTATGAGGCTGTGTTTGAGTGTTGTATTGTATGGTAAGTATGTATTTATAAAAAAAAAAAAAAAACTATCCGCAAACTAGTTCCCATATCACAAGCTATGCTCAGTTTGGGGCTAGATGGCGCTGTGTGAAATTAACGTCAAGTAATATTTATTTATTTATATTGACAAATCAACATCGTGTTTATGTCTCGGCTTCGTTCCGAACATACTCCATAATAATATGGTACACACCTTCGACTATGCAAAATACTGTTGCAATTTATACCAACAGGAAACGTAGGGTACTGTTGGGTAGCTACTACCTACCAGTAACGGTTATCAGTCAATTTAGAATTATCAAAGGAACTCTTAAAAAAATATATCGAAGAAACAACTTCATTATTTGTGGTCTAGTGGTTCAACCCACCGATTTCAGATCCAGAGGTCCCGGGTTCGATCCCATGGGGAGCCAAATTACCTAATTCTGTCGCCATAATAACAATTCTAAAATAGTTGTGTTCCGGCATTCAGAGGTAAGATAGCCAGCTCCTCAGTTAGTTGAGGATTCCGGGTGAAGTGCGCCTCCACCTTCGGCCTTATCTAAATATAATGCTGACGTTGTGTAAATATAGTAAAGTTGTAAGTCAGGATGACTTAATTTCCTATTTATATATTCTAGCGCTGAACTGGTTTAGGGGAGATGTGGCGGTACACGGAGAGATGGAAGAAATGCATCAGGTAGGTACCTACATGCAACATTGTGGGTATACTAACAGGCCTCAGCTCAGTTGGTAGTAACTCTGCCTTCTGCGCTGTAGGCTGTGGGTTCGATTCCCACCCAGGGCAAACATCTGTGTGGCGAATGTAAATGTTTGTTCTGTGTTTGGGTGTTGTATTAATACGTATGTATTTACAAAAGTGTTTAAGTATTCTATCCGTGATGTAGTTCCCATATTACAAGCTATGTTTAGTTTGGGGCTAGGTGGCGCTGTGTAATTAATGTCCTGTAATATTTATTTATTGTGACATTTAGATCTGTCAGTATGGAAAAGTCTGAAAATATCAGACATACGGAGATGTTCTTAGGAACTATGTTATTGATTTTAATAACAAGGATAACTGCAGTAATATATTTAAAAAAAACTTGATCTCAGCTCGGGAATCGAACCCGGACCATTTTTGAACAGTAAAATAGATTAAAGGATCATAAAACAATGCATATTATTAATTTTGGACATCATGTTTCAGAGTAACATAAAATTGTTAAGACCTACATAATCGATATCTAAATAGAAATAGTGTTAGTTTTATTTATCAATGCGTCCGGGTTCGATTCCCGAGCTGAGTACTTTTTTTTAAAATGTATGAATGCAGTTATCCTTGTTATTAAAATTGATGATACTTCATCCTTGCTCTGACCTAGGTCAGGTCTGCAGTGTCTAGCTCTAGAGTTTTTTTATACTACTTACTAGGAGACGGGACAAGCAAGTAGCGCACCTGATGTTAAGTGCATCTTGCCTATAGCAATGCTACTGCGTAGGTCACATCCACAAAGAACATAGCCTACACGGCACTGCATTGTGCCCGTCAACTTGAGGCATAAAGGTGTGAAGCCTCACGTACCCGTAATTTCACCGGTAACCATACCCTTCAAACCGAAACACAGCAATGCTGCTTGGCGGCTGAAATAAGTATGGTGGTAGTAATTCTCCGGACGAGCACTTTCATTACGGGCTTCTACTACTTCTAGAGCTAGACAAGCTAAGGTCAAGAGCTAACCCGTCATTTATGAAAGAGTGACTATTTAGCATATTGATTCAGACGTTATTTTGCGGAAATCCATTGTTCAAATGTAATCAGCAAAACCGAGAGATATTTAGTAACAAAACCGCGAAATTATGTTGAAGTTTTTGGAATTTTTCAAACAAATTCATCGGATTTGTTACCAAACATCTTTCTGTTTTCAGATTTATTCATCAGAAAGACTAAATATACCAATTATATGTAATAAAATATAATTAAAAAATAATTATTCATTTTGGAGTGACTATTTGCCAGACACAGACCGTTTTTAGCGTTCCTCCGACGTATAGGTGTAGAAGAATTTACGAATAAATGTGATTGTAATTCCGCAGGAGGCCGAGAAGAACAAAGTTAGCAAGAAGGTGACCCTCCGCGAGCTGCTGACGAACAGACAGCTCCGACGACCGCTGACCATCGCCGTCGTCGTCATGATAGCCCAACAGGTACAGTACAGACCCAGAGGTCCCGGGTGTACGATCCCGGGTGTACGATCCCGGGGGTACGATCCCGGGTGTACGATCCCGGGTGTACGATCCCGGGTGTACGATCCCGGGTGGACGATCCCGGGTGTACGATCCCGGGTGTACGATCCCGTGTGTACGATCCCGGGTGGACGATCCCGGGTGGACGATCCCGGGTGTACGATCCCGGGTGGACGATCCCGGGTGGACGATCCCGGGTGTACGATCCCGGGTTTACGATCCCGGGTGTACGATCCCGGTTGTACGATCCCGGGTGGACGATCCCGGGTGTACGATCCCGGGTACGATGACTGATTCCTTTGTACGTAGTTAGTTTAATTGTACTTTTTATTGAATTTAAAATGCATACTATTCGACATTTATTCAATAAAAAGTACAATTAAACTAACTATGTACAAAGGAATCAGTTAGATTACCTAAGGACCGTTACAAACGGCCTATAGGTAACTCAACTGTTCCAGACCAGTACCAGACGGAAGCGTGCCCAAGACACTGGTGCATTGCCACGCTGAATATTTGTTATTGAATACAGTATAACACAATAATACCTAAATACTATTTACCTTTTACTTTTTTTTTTTTTCGTAAATACCTTTTGATAACAAATAAATAATAAGTTTGGTTTCAGCTATCTGGAATCAACGCAGTGATATTCTTCTCGACGGATATATTCCGCAAAGTGAACCTCAGCAACACTCACTCGCAGTTCGCTAGCCTCGGTAAGCGATTCTTAATTTAAGACTAGAAGCAATGTTTGAAACTCACCATAAATAACAAATATTTTTATGATATATATTTCAAATGTATGATCGCTTGCGTGATGTAGGTATGGGCGGCATGCAATGTTTGTAACTCACCATAAATAACAAATATTTTTATGATATATATTTCAAATGTATTATCGCTTGCGTGATGTAGGTATGGGCGGCATGCAATGTTTGTAACTCACCATAAATAACAAATATTTTTGTGGTATATATTTCAAATGTATTATCGCTTGCGTGATGTAGGTATGGGCGGCATGCAATGTTTGTAACTCACCATAAATAACAAATATTTTTGTGGTATATATTTCAAATGTATTATCGCTTGCGTGATGTAGGTATGGGCGGCATGCAATGTTTGTAACTCACCATAAATAACAAATATTTTTGTGGTATATATTTCAAATGTATTATCGCTTGCGTGATGTAGGTATGGGCGGCATGCAATGTTTGTAACTCACCATAAATAACAAATATTTTTGTGGTATATATTTCAAATGTATTATCGCTTGCGTGATGTAGGTATGGGCGGCATGCAATGTTTGTAACTCACCATAAATAACAAATATTTTTGTGGTATATATTTCAAATGTATTATCGCTTGCGTGATGTAGGTATGGGCGGCATGCAATGTTTGTAACTCACCATAAATAACAAATATTTTTGTGGTATATATTTCAAATGTATTATCGCTTGCGTGATGTAGGTATGGGCGGCATGCAATGTTTGTAACTCACCATAAATAACAAATATTTTTGTGGTATATATTTCAAATGTATTATCGCTTGCGTGATGTAGGTATGGGCGGCATGCAATGTTTGTAACTCACCATAAATAACAAATATTTTTGTGGTATATATTTCAAATGTATGATCGCTTGCGTGATGTAGGTACGGGCGGCATGCAATGTTTGTAACTCACCATAAATAACAAATATTTTTGTGATATATATTTCAAATGTATGATCGCTTGCGTGATGCAGGTACGGGCGGCATGCAATGTTTGTAACTCACCATAAATAACAAATATTTTTGTGGTATATATTTCAAATGTATTATCGCTTGCGTGATGTAGGTACGGGCGGCATGCAATGTTTGTAACTCACCATAAATAACAAATATTTTTGTGATATATATTTCAAATGTATTATCGCTTGCGTGATGTAGGTATGGGCGGCATGCAATGTTTGTAACTCACCATAAATAACAAATATTTTTGTGGTATATATTTCAAATGTATTATCGCTTGCGTGATGTAGGTACGGGCGGCATGCAATGTTTGTAACTCACCATAAATAACAAATATTTTTGTGGTATATATTTCAAATGTATTATCGCTTGCGTGATGTAGGTACGGGCGGCATGCAATGTTTGTAACTCACCATAAATAACAAATATTTTTGTGATATATATTTCAAATGTATGATCGCTTGCGTGATGCAGGTACGGGCGGCATGCAATGTTTGTAACTCACCATAAATAACAAATATTTTTGTGGTATATATTTCAAATGTATTATCGCTTGCGTGATGTAGGTATGGGCGGCATGCAATGTTTGTAACTCACCATAAATAACAAATATTTTTGTGGTATATATTTCAAATGTATTATCGCTTGCGTGATGTAGGTATGGGCGGCATGCAATGTTTGTAACTCACCATAAATAACAAATATTTTTGTGGTATATATTTCAAATGTATTATCGCTTGCGTGATGTAGGTATGGGCGGCATGCAATGTTTGTAACTCACCATAAATAACAAATATTTTTGTGGTATATATTTCAAATGTATTATCGCTTGCGTGATGTAGGTACGGGCGGCATGCAATGTTTGTAACTCACCATAAATAACAAATATTTTTGTGATATATATTTCAAATGTATGATCGCTTGCGTGATGCAGGTACGGGCGGCATGCAATGTTTGTAACTCACCATAAATAACAAATATTTTTGTGGTATATATTTCAAATGTATTATCGCTTGCGTGATGTAGGTACGGGCGGCATGCAATGTTTGTAACTCACCATAAATAACAAATATTTTTGTGATATATATTTCAAATGTATTATCGCTTGCGTGATGTAGGTATGGGCGGCATGCAATGTTTGTAACTCACCATAAATAACAAATATTTTTGTGGTATATATTTCAAATGTATTATCGCTTGCGTGATGTAGGTACGGGCGGCATGCAATGTTTGTAACTCACCATAAATAACAAATATTTTTGTGGTATATATTTCAAATGTATTATCGCTTGCGTGATGTAGGTACGGGCGGCATGCAATGTTTGTAACTCACCATAAATAACAAATATTTTTGTGATATATATTTCAAATGTATGATCGCTTGCGTGATGCAGGTACGGGCGGCATGCAATGTTTGTAACTCACCATAAATAACAAATATTTTTGTGGTATATATTTCAAATGTATTATCGCTTGCGTGATGTAGGTACGGGCGGCATGCAATGTTTGTAACTCACCATAAATAACAAATATTTTTGTGATATATATTTCAAATGTATTATCGCTTGCGTGATGTAGGTATGGGCGGCATGCAATGTTTGTAACTCACCATAAATAACAAATATTTTTGTGGTATATATTTCAAATGTATTATCGCTTGCGTGATGTAGGTACGGGCGGCATGCAATGTTTGTAACTCACCATAAATAACAAATATTTTTGTGGTATATATTTCAAATGTATGATCGCTTGCGTGATGCAGGTACGGGCGGCATGCAATGTTTGTAACTCACCATAAATAACAAATATTTTTGTGGTATATATTTCAAATGTATTATCGCTTGCGTGATGTAGGTACGGGCGGCATGCAATGTTTGTAACTCACCATAAATAACAAATATTTTTGTGATATATATTTCAAATGTATTATCGCTTGCGTGATGTAGGTATGGGCGGCATGCAATGTTTGTAACTCACCATAAATAACAAATATTTTTGTGGTATATATTTCAAATGTATTATCGCTTGCGTGATGTAGGTACGGGCGGCATGCAATGTTTGTAACTCACCATAAATAACAAATATTTTTGTGGTATATATTTCAAATGTATTATCGCTTGCGTGATGTAGGTACGGGCGGCATGCAATGTTTGTAACTCACCATAAATAACAAATATTTTTGTGATATATATTTCAAATGTATGATCGCTTGCGTGATGTAGGTATGGGCGGCATGAACGTGGTAATGACGATCATCTCCCTCTTGCTGGTGGAGAGAGCGGGACGGAAGACTCTGCTGCTGACCGGCTTCGGGGGGATGTTCCTCTGCACGGTTGGATTGTGTGTGGCCAGCGTTTATGTGAGATACCATTGTATTCGTAATTGGTCTTTTTGTTTTGTACGTCGGGGAAGCGCTTGGCCTTCATCTCACCTGGTTACAAGAAGAGATAAGGCCGAAGGAAGCGCACTTCACCCGGAATCCTCAACTAACTGAGGAACTGGCTATCTTACCTCTGAATGCCGGAACACAACTATTTGAGAATTGTTGCTATGGCGACAGAGCTAGGTAAGATGGTGGTAGCTAGCCAAGCGGACTTAAACAAAGTCCTATAGGACTTATTATATTTATAGGACAATATTGTACTCCCCTGGGGATCGAATCCTGGACCTCTGGATCTGGAATTGGTGGGTTGAACCACTAGGCCACAGAGGCGGTTGAAAAACTATAAAGAATATAGGTCTATAAAGAAGGAAAACCATTTATTTCTACCACCACCAAATTAAATTAACTTATTGAATAATACAATATAAAATGTGTGATGGTGAAACTTGTCCCAGCTCAGCATAATCCCACTATATATACAGGGTGAGTTTTTTTCCAGGGCCACTGAGGCCAAGTCTGAAACCGTGTGATTTATCGAAAAGTCTTGTTAGAAGTTGCGTGCTCGATTAAAAAAAAGTTCTGCTTTAAAGGAAATCTATTTTTGTATAGTTTTTTCTGGAAAAGTGAGTTTTTGGAAAAAAAATGAATTTATAAGTTCTTGTTTGATAATAAAAATAATAATAAGATGACTATGTGCGCAAAGTTGTTGGAACAATTTCAAAATTTAAAGTTTATAAATTCATCTCTATGCATTTAGTTGAGGTTGAGAACATATATCTTTTTAAATCGAGCACGTAACTCCTAACATGACTTTTCGATAAATCACACGGTTTCAGACTTGGCCTCAGTGGCCCTGGAAAAAAACTCACCCTGTATACTTATTCTATGTAGGTACTTATTTTTCATCTTTTATATTTTGTGTGTGCATATTGTTACTTAGAAATAAGCTTAAGCCTCATAGCTCAGCTGATAGTAACTCTGTCTTCTGCGCTGGAGGTTGTGGATTCGATTCCCACCCAGGACAAATATTTTTTGTGATGAATATTGATGTTTCTTCTGTGTTCGGGTGTTGTATCATATAGTACGTATGTATTTACAAAGTATTTAAGTATTCTATTCGTAATCTAGTTCCCAAATTACAAGCTATGCTTAGTTTGGGGCTGGATGGCGCTGTGTAAAATTACCTAATAGTAATGTTTATTTATGATTTATATATATATATTTAATAATATAATATCATTAAATAAAACATAGACAATATTATGTATATCTTGGTAAGTGTGGTGTTCTATCTCTCGTTTGGCGTGTGTAAAAAATTAGGGCCTACAAAACTTAAAAACGACAGTAGGTACATTCTTCAACTTCTCCGTTAACGTTCAGATTTTATTTAGCCATTTTAAAAAAGTCTAACCGACAAAACCTATACTTTCTTAGCGGATGCCTACGTCATAACATCTACCTGCATGCCAAATTTTAGTCCGATCCGTCCAGTGGTTTGAGCTGTGCGTTGATAGATCAATATGTCAGTCAGTCAGTCAGTCACCATTGAGTTATTACTAAACCGAAACAAAACAAATGCAAAATCTCAAAATTCTTTGTTAGAGGATGCCTACGTCATAGTAGCTTTATGCATGCAAAGTCTCAGCCCGATCGGCTTCAAATTGACAAAGTTGCATACAAACTTTCAACCCCTATTTAATCCCTTTAGGGGTAGAATTAATCAAAATCCTTTCTTATCGGATGCCTACGTCATAACATCTACCTGCATGCCAAATTTCAGCCCGATCCGTCCAGTGGTTTGGGCTGTGCGTTGATAGATCACTATGTCAGTCAGTCAGTCACCTTTGAGTTATATTTAGATTATTTAGATTATATTTAGATAGATAGATGTTATAGGACATTATTATAGGACATTAATTTTTACACAGCGCCATCTAGCCCCAAACTAAGCATGGCTTGTAATATGGGAACTAGATTATGGATACACTACTTAAATACTTCTTTTTTTTGTAAATACATACTTATACACAATACATATAATATATACATATATTATGTGTGTATACATATATATACATATAATATATAAACATAACCAATAATATAACATATAATATATATATATATATACATATACATATAATATAGATGTAGGAGCTAATAAACTCCCACAAGCGCACGCTCACTTACCGTAACGGCTGTCCGTGCAATATTTATTTGTATGTGTGCTACTAGGGCCCTATGCTACGACCAATCGTGTCTTAACGCGCCCGCGTTTCGATATTAGCTACGATTATACGATGTGCGCGGTCGCTCAATTGATGTATTTACCTATATCTTTATCATATGATGAATATGTTATAAAGTAAAAAGGAACTGGTTTATGAAACGGAGATTATTACAACTTTTTTACCTATGGCTGAGCCTGCAATGCGGAGCGCATATTACAAATTAATGTATAGTTCGTGGCTCGGTTTTATGACTAGGTTTGAAAATTAATATAAAAGAGAGAGAGAGAGAGAGAGAGAGAAGCAGGCTTAAAAACACTACTCATATAATTATATGTTAAAAAATTAAGTGAATAAATCTATAAAATATATATATCCTTTTCCTCCTTTATCCTATTTTTTTTTTTTTTGTAATCATGCTGTGTACACATTTTTAGCGATACAATCTAGCCGTAAAACTAATTATCTATATTTTGTTTTTGATTGGTTGTATTTTGTTTTGTGTGCCTTATAATAATATATAAATAAATAAATATCCGCCTCCGTGGTCTTGTGGTTCGCCCACTGGATTCGATCCCGGGAGTAATATTGTGTTTGGTTTGGTTGGTGGTAGTACTTTGTTTAAGTTCCTGGCTAGCTACCACCATCTTAGCTAATTATAACTTTTCTTTTGATATATATTTGGGTATGATGTTTTGTCTTAGTTTATTTTATTTCATACGAGGTGTTAATGCTCCTGCCCTGCAGACGTGAATGATGTTTTTGTTTGCAGACGGTGCACACCTGGGTGTCGTATCTGTGCATAGCGCTCGTCATTCTGTTCGTGATGATGTTCGCGGTAGGCCCCGGGTCTATACCCTGGTTCCTTGTCACCGGTACGTATTATACATTTCTAGTCTATTATGAACTAATATCACTGCCATGTCATTATCACGCAAACAAATATCATACATCATCATCGTCAGAGGTCCCGGTTCGATCCCTAGGGGAGTACAATATAGTGCTTGGTTTGGCTGGTGGTAGGACTTTGTTGAAGTCCGCCTGGCTATCTACCACCATATTACCTAATTATGTCGCCATAATAACAATTCTTAAAAAAAAAAAATGTTCCAGAATTTAGAGGTAAGATAGCCGGTTCCTCAGTTTATTGAGGATTCCGAGTGAAGTGCGCCTCCACCTTCAGCCTTATAATAACTTGAAAATCAGTACCAACAGTAACTCAACTGTTCCAGACCAGTACCAGACGGAAGCGTGCCCAACACACTGGCGACATTGCCACGCTGAATAGCTATGCTAATTCGCTGGCCTAAATAAGAGCCAGTCATGCCTCATAGCTCAGACAAGCCTCATAGCTCAGTTGGCAGTAACTCTGCCTTCAGCGCTGTAGGCTGTGGGTTCGATTCCCACCCAGGACAAACATTTGTGCGATGAATATACTTGTTTGTTGTGTGTTTGGGTGTTGTATCATATAGTACGTGTGTATTTACAAAAATATTTAAGTATTGTATCCGTAATCTAGTTCCCATATTACAAGCTATGCTTAGTTTGGGGCTAGATGGCGCTGTGTAAAATTAATGTCCTGTAATATTTATTTATTTATTTATGTAAGTAAGGTAGGCACAACGGATGTTTTACATGTGCATTGTTTGTGACAGAGTTGTTCAGTCAGAGCGCGCGTCCCGCTGGCGGCGCCGTCGCCGTGACCGCCAATTGGCTCGCCAACTTCGTCGTCGGACTGGGATTCCTCCCGCTATCGGTAAGCAATCATAAATAAATAAAATAAATAAATTTAATTAATCTCTCAGTAGGCTACAGTAATTTTATATTACATTATTTGCATATTATTCTTAAAGTTTAAATTGTGCTTTCTATGTTTTTATGTCTTGTTTTTCTGTTCTTTTATGTTCCCACTCTCTGTTGTAAGTATCTTTGTATCTACATATTTTTTTAGTTTGCGGCCAGATGGCGCTGTGTAAAATTAATGTCCTGTAATAATTATTTATTTATTATTATTATTTATTTATTACGGGACATTCATTTCACACAGCGCCATCTAGCCCCAAACTAAGCATAGCTTGTTATATCGTATAGAATACTTAAATACTTTTTTTAATTGTTAATATTAACATAGGTAAATGACTGCCCTGGGTGGGTACTACCAACTGAGCTATGAGGCTTGTTAGAAAACTTGAAATAACAATTAGATGAAAGCCAGTGTAACAAGATCGATCGTGTTCGTGACGTGAGATGCCAAAACCAAAGCCAGTATGGCCACTGCCATAGAGTAATAAAAGCTGACAATGCTTTTTTAAAAAACAACAAAAGGGGTTGTCCTGTCAAAGCCAAAGAAAATATCGTAAACCTACTCATTTTGGTATCTCATATCACTCTTACACTTTTCGAAAGTTTATGGGCTGTGGCATACTGTGTTCCGGCATTCGGCATTATTAGGACAGACATTTGTGTGATGAATATAGATGTTTGTTCTGTGTTTGGGTGTTCTATCATATAGTACGTACTTATGTATTTACAAAAGTATTAGAGTATTCTATCCGTAATCTAGTTCCCATGTTACAAGCTATGCTTAGTTTGGGGCTAGATGGCGCTGTGTGAAATAAACGTCCTGTAATATTTATTTATTTATCATAACTTGAAAATCAGATAGATGAGATGAAGGCCAAGCAGATCCCGTCGTACAATATAAATATGTAAAATAATATAATTCAGATTCGTATTGTATTGTAAATTCCAGCTGATCCTTGGCACGAACGTGTTCATAATATTCGCGGTGCTACAGCTGCTGTTTATCGTGTTCATCCGGGCCAAGGTCCCCGAGACGAAGAATAAGACCGTCGAGGAAATCACAGCGATGTTCCGACAGCATTTGTAAATGTTCCTGTTCTCTGTTCAAATGTTCCCGTTCTCTGTTCATATGTTCCTGTTCTCTGTTCAAATGTTCCCGTTCTCTGTTCAAATGTTCCCGTTCTCTGTTCAAATGTTCCCGTTCTCTGTTCATATGTTTCTGTTCTCTGTTCAAATGTTCCCGTTCTCTGTTTCAATGTTCCTGTTCTCTGTTCCCATGATTATCGTCGTTGTTTTTGCGCAATGGGTGGAGCCATAAAAGAGGTTGATGAAAAGCAAAAATATCACGGAGGCGGAACAAGCAAGCGGCCTGCTGCGAACTTCAAAAATCGATTGATATTTCCAACCCATTTGCTAGTTTTATCAAAATCGTGTGTAGTTACATTTATTTATCAACGTTACTTAGTTTTTTTTTTGCATTATTTATGTTTATTTTTATAACTTTTAGGTTTCGACCACAAATAAAAATGACCACTGTTAATTATATCGACTAGTTAAAATGTCCAGTACTCAACATGACCACTTTAAACAATACCTACCCACCTTGCAAAATCACCATTTCTGAAAATAGACACATTTTGAATTGATCACTTACCGAAATTACCGTTTCCCCAAACCGCCGAAGCATTTACTTTTGGGAAGGAAACACTTTTGAAAATGGCTGACATCAAACGTCTAGAATTATATAAGGCAAAAGAAAATGTTCAATACTATAAAAAAAATAACTTAAGATCAGACTAACTCCGAAACCTATATTGACATTAGTATTCGAGACTTCTTCAGAAGATTTTCAGAAGTGGCGTTGAAATCTATCGAATCCGACAACGAGTGATATTTTGATCAGAAAAATGACCGTGTCTTTGAGAACTATGTAGCAAGCGTTTAACCTGTATCAGTAGGTATCTGCTCGTTAGGGTAGAAGATAAAAATGCTGTCGTAAGAGTCGACAAAAGGGCGAAATATAAATGATTAGGAGGGTAGACTACCCACCAATATAATCTCCAAGACTTCAGTATAGGTACTATGGTGGTCATGTTGCATTCTACTATATCGAGATATCGAGAGGTGGAATACCTACAAAAATAAATGATTATGAATATGATGAAATTTCTGCCAAATTGGTGCCTACTACCTAGGTAGGTAGTATCAGATATATACATTTACATATCACTATATATCCTCGATATATATCAATGTATCTAGTTCCTCAGTAGGTTGAGGATTCCGGGTGAAATGCGCTTCCACCATCGGCCGTAACATAACTTGGAAATCAGGTTAGAACAAGTACCTCACCATCGAGCAAAAAAATATATATAAGTATCACATTTCACATATTATTATACAATACATACATATACAATTTAAAAATTAATTAGTGTAAGTAATTGTTTTTTGCCGAGCTTATTATTATTATGAATAAATAAATAAAATAAATCAATCAATCGATAGATACAAATTGGCAGGGTTTCCTGTGAGAATATAATACTCAATAGATTAGCAGCTGTGTCACCTACTTTGGGACCTACCGAATTAAGTTTTCTACATGTAGGTTAATCGTCTAACAGGAGTTCTTAGGATACCTATCTACTTATTAATTATTAAGTATTTTTTGTTAATTTATTTTTAAAATGTCTAACCCAGTGAGACTTCTAGTTTCAGACATTAGACGACAATATATAATCACAACACTTAGATACTTAGTTACTTACATTTTTTTTTTGTAGTACCTACTACAATCTATGTGTTTTTTTATTTTTACGTGGGTACAGAGTACAGAGGATTCTTGTAAAATAACATTGATATTAAGTTTTTTAGTGTGTATTAAACTAAGTACTCACATTAGCTTATAACTAACTTAGTTAGAAGGTACCTACTAATTATACCTACAGGCTTGGAGCAAGCAACATCAGAGTCACTTTCAATGTCGCTGTCGCGAACTCAGGCGCTCAACAAGTGTCATCAACAACCCAAAGTCCTGCTCCGGTATTTTAAGGAGCTGGGCTGGCTGGGGTAGGATTAGTTAAAACCACGGGGGACAATGCACAATACACCCCACAGCGGGACGTCAGTGCAGGCCTCGGTCACCCCCCACTCGGAATAAGAATAAGAATATACCTACAGTAAGAATCGACAAGAAAAGTGAAGAATATTTTGACAATTTGGTAGTACCTACAACAACTAGAATACTATTATGTGAAACAATAATTAGGTACCTACCTAATAATGTTAAATAATGTATAGCATAGGTAATGGTACATACATAATGATAATTATGTATAAATAAGATTTGTCACAATCACAACACTAACGTGTTAGATATTTACACAATAAAATGTGAAATAATTCAAAATCTGAATCTCTTTACTTTTACAACTTAATACCCTACTAGATAGTTCATAAATTATTTCTGCTCAGTGGCGGAACACAAAAGTTACCTACACTTATTTAATTTATGCAGGTAGAAAAACAAATATCGTGACTGACGGATCATTGCCAAAATCAGAGGACTCGGGTGTAGTTGAGAGTGTTATAATTCTTAACTTTGGCGGTGGCTATTCTACAAACCCACCAAATGCCGCCAATAGAAGTCCACTAAGATTCAAGCAAAACTAATCAAACGGCCAATTGCGAACCACACCTCAGAAGTCCGTGCCAATAACGTACCTCTATTTATGTTAAAAACAGTCAAACAAGAAACGGATTTTTTTTTAGCGTATTTTACCTACCCTAATTATTCCGAAGTTTCTGGGAGGTTGCGGGCAGGCTGAGTTATATATACCTGGTTTTATTATCTAATTTCAAAATAGTGTGTTTTTATGGCAAAAATTAAAAATTACTAACAAAGAATTCGAATTGAGTGCAATATGGTCATTTACCTCATGGTTTATGTATTTTTGACCCTGTTTACTGGCCTAGCCGGCAAATTTTGCGAAAGGGACTTTTCTCATAGTTTGCTATGATAAAATTCCGCCGATCTGTGATCCATACTTGCAACGGTATGAGATCTACTGATATGTCTTCAGAATAACAATAACAAATCCTATTAACTATACTGTTAGGTATAACAATATAGTATGTATGTAGAATAAAGAGAACCTTGTACTTATTTGGCCGGTAGTAGGCATAAGTATCATTGAATTTCGCATAACAATGTGTCTAAAACCGACTCCACTCAGAATGCTGTATCCCTTAGCTGGCGTAACAAATTTATTTATATATACATAATTAGAACGGAATTTATCCAGTTACTCCAATTACAAATCTTGCAGGTGGGGCATAATACAATCCTGTAAATAATGCGGAGCTCCCATAAAATAAAGTATGGCCCACCTCCTTTCTGCCCGTTAGCTCCCATACAGGAAAGTATGGCCCACCTTCTTTCCTGCCCGTTAGCTCTCATACAGGAAAGTATGGCTCACCTTCTTTCCTGCCCGCTAACTCCCATACAGGAAAGTATGGCCCACCTTCTTTCCTGCCCGTTAGCTCCCATACAGGAAAGTATGACCCACATTCTTTCCTGCCCGCTATGCCCCGTGAAGCAGTGGAGTTGCTTAGTACAAGTCGAGGAAGGTTTTAAATGTTTTGAAACGTTTGAATCGAGAAGGAGAAGAATACATTTTGGTTGGTGGTAGGACTTTGTTTAAGTCCGCCTGGCTAGCTACCACCGTCTTACCTAATTCTGTCACCATAATGACAATTCTAAAATTGTTGTGTTCCGGCATTCAGAGCTAAGATAGCCAGTTCCTCAGTTTATACAATAACATGAAAATTCACTAATGACAATGAAGGCTATATCGCGAGGAAATCGGTATGAAGCTTTTCTCTAGGACTAAATATTCAATTTATTCAAAGTTATTTGAAACAGTGTGCGAAGTTAGGGCTATAATTGAAGATAACTCGATTAGTGTTTGCTCACCGCGAATGGTAACTAAGTTAAACCAAACAAATTTAGAATGACATTTACCACTTTCTGGTGGCGTTATACCATTATATAATTTAAAATAGGCCGACAGCGTTTCTATCAAGCGTAACTTGATAATTAGTTACTTTCTAAGGCGTAAGATGTCACTAAATGTTCCAAATTCAGAATTAAAATATGATATTTCTGAACCATACTGCCCTTCTCGTTCAAATCAATACAGTAAGATGGCGCTGTTTCTACTTTTTTTGCAGCAGCGGCGGTGGCGTTTGACGGTACCTAGTAGGAAGCTTGGTACTTTGCTACCTAATTGATTGAAGACTAACAAATGTATTTATCAACAAGGCTTTATTTTATCAGAACCTTATTTTTAAGGAAATCTGCTGCTTGAAAAAGATAGTAGGTAGGATAGACAGGTTTAAGTAGGTAGGTACTATATACTCACAAAACAAAATATGAATATATCTAATCCCTATTTTATTATAATTATAATTTAATTGGTGCTAATTTAGGTACTTACTCGCTCTACTCTCATTGTGAAAATCCAAGCGATGGGAAGTGAAAAGCCACGAACGCGAAAAGTAAAGTTTACGCCAAAATGATCGTGGTTGGTTGAAACAACCAATCATGAGCGATAGCGTCCCACTTCTCGTCCGATAGTCGATGCTCGATAGGTTTGCCGTACAAATCTTGCACTCGCGAATTGTGTTTCATATTAATTACACTAGATGGCGATGTGCTAATTTCATACAAATCGTGGCAAACGCTAATGCGATCGACTAGGTATGGAGCAATATTACAACTGACACTTGCCACATTTAAATAATATCTTTTATATATTTAAATGAATACCTGCATCAAATGTTATAAAAATAAAAATTAAATATTTCAAGTTAAATTAAAAAAATGCCCCAAAAATGCCTCTCTACAGGGCAGAAATTTACATAATATATAATAAGTATTTTCAAATATCTAATATTTATCACACATACACAATTTCAACTTAATCAAATGAAATTAAATATTTTAAATTTAAAGACTTTTGCCCTATTTCAGCATTTAAGAGGGATGATAAAAATATATGTATTATAAGCTCATTTGTTTACATATTTGCCTGATTAAATTATAAAAATTTTAGATGCATAGAGTTTTGCCCCATTTTACCTTTAGATTATTTACTATTTCTGTTTTTTTTTTAAGTAAGCATTTAAATTATAATAAAAACACATATTAAATTTCAACTGGATTGGATCAAATGAGAAGATATCTACGCACTATTAGAGTAATAATCTCAAAGGTTTTTCTGTTATAATAAGCAATTCAAAGTTTCAACTCAATCGAATTAAACTAAAGAATTTGAACTTTCAAGAAAATTTCAAGACTTTTTCCCCACTTCACCCTTTTAAAGGAATATAAAAAATACATGATAAGTATCTCAATAGTCTTTGAAACACAAATATGTAGGAAGTAGGTACATAAAACATTTGAACTAAATAGAATTATAAAGATTTTAGATGCATGTTTTGCCCCCTTTAATAGTAAGATTTTCTAACACATGTTTTATAAATAAGCTTCTAGTTTTAAAACAAATAAAAAAAAAACAACTCGATCGGATCAAATTAAAAGATTCATTAATATGAAAAGTAATACCCTGTTTCACCCTTTAGAGGAAGAAATAAATTTAGAAAGTTTTTTTAGCATTTCATAGTTATTAATAAAACTTTCACGTTTTAATTTTAAACTCAATCGAATTATGAATAAAGATTTTGCATACTAACTGTTTGCCCCATTTTACCCTTAAATAGACATAGTTTTTTAAATGTTTTTTTTATAAATACGCATTTTCAAGCCATAATAAACACACATACGAAATTTCAACTCGATCGGATCAAATATAAATACATCTCCATACAAAAAGTTTTGCCCGTCTTCACCCTTTTATAGGAAGAACCGCCAAGTATTTTTTTCATAATTAGCTGAGATGCTAGAAAGTAATTACAAATACACGTACTAAATCATAAATAAAGATTTTGCATACAAACCATTTCACCCCCTCAGGGGAGGGATTTCCTAAAATTAGTTCTTAGTGAGCACCTACATGTCACAATGAACACCCTGGCAAAATTTTAAGTCTGTAGGTCTTACAGTTTCGGCGCTAGCGTGATTATACCTACCGACCTACCTATCACGTCAGTGGTAAATCGATTTTATATAATAGATCTAAGGTCAATTTGACACTTCTTCTACCTGTTACGTTCTCTTTGTCTATTCATTCATTGACTCTTGAGAGTTTTTGTCGTGGTTGCATTTTTGTAATACTAAAATTACTCTTTTGTGTGCTCTCCTGTCTGTCGTCAGACTTGTCTATTTTAATCTACAACGTTTTGTGATTGTAATGTTGTTACTGTCAGGATGATGAGCTACCTGTCGTATTCAATTTAAATTTAAATTGAAATATTTAATTTCTTTTTAAATGTTGAGGAAGCAAATCTCTCATTGAAGGAAGTAAATAGAAGCAAATGGGAAGCAATGTGATAGCATTTCAACATATTAAATATAAAAATTAAAAACGATTAAAAAATTAAATACGACAGGTGACTCATCATCCTGACGGTAACGATATAATTATACCTGTTTTTTTACTTCGTATCAAAATGATGTGTTCTAATCGCGAAAGTTTAAAAAAGACTAACAAAGTATTCGACTAACATGCGATAATATGGTCATGTACCTCGTGGCATAGGTATGTGTCTTGGACGCTATTTACCGGCCGAGCTGGCAAATTTTGTGAAAGCGACTTTGCTGATTGTTTGCATTGATGAAATTCCGCTGATCTGTGTTCCATACTTACTGCAATTGTACGCTATGGTACCTAATGATATGTCTTCAGAATAACAATAACAAACCAAGAACAGCTGATTTTGTTAACGTTTAATGTCTCCTAAACAGTCTCGATGGATAAACTCTGGTTAGTGGTCTGGCTGGCTGGAATCTGGATTGGTGAAAGTTAAAGTATCGTAGTCGTACTCGTGCTATGCTTTATTATTGTTTTTTGTGTGATTTATCGCATGAAAGAAAGCATTTATGTAGCAGAAAAGTTGATATCATAATCATATTTACCTATCACTTCGACTCGACGAGAACGCATGAACCGAGTTGGCTTCTAATTCCTACTGAAACCTTCGCAATGTCTAATTCTGTGTGTAGAATTTGCCTTGTAAGCAATGTGGGGATGTGTTACATTGAAAACAATGAGATCCTTGAGACGTTCAGAAATGTTACAAGTGCTGAGGTAAGCATTGACAGCTCCCTTATTTTATTTATTTGGTCTCCACAGGAGGAGCATCTGTTCAAAGGGTTTTATTTTCATGGTGAAAATTTTGATTCAAGTTTGAATTTTTGTAATTTAGTTCCAATTTTTTTATATCTTTGAGAGTCCAATGAAAACCATTGTCATGAACTTTTCCATGTTTCTTTATGATATGTACCCTGTCCTGTGTGTTATAATCGGTAGTAACCTATTGTTGTAATATCTTATTTTTATTTATTAGTCTTCGAAAAATGTGGTCTGCTGGCAAAAAACTATGCCCATGCACAGGGACAGTAATACCTAATAATTTCTTCAATTGTGTTATTGTTCAGCTAAGCAATAAATTAATAAATGTAGTGTAGCATAAGGCTAAAAATGTTAAGCTGCAAGTTATGAGAAAAATTACAACCTATTGATCACAACAAAAAATTAAAGATGCTTTTTGTAGTAGAAATATGCCTGTTTTGTTTATGACATTTGGAGAGAACAAGTTCATGTACATGGTGCAGAAATACATCTGTTTTGATTGGAATTCAAATTGTTTGCATTCTATGGAAAATACACTCATTTTAGACCAATTTTTAGGCTCACTTGACGTACTTAGACTATGAGTTCGAAAAATAAAATGCTTAGTAGGTAGGTGGAAGGAAAATGAAATACCTATGACCTTTTGAACAGATGCTCCTCACTCTAATTCTGTCACCTGTGAGGTTTGCGTTTTATGATGTATGTAGGTACCTGCCTGCTTTATGTAATTTGTACCTTAGGAATTATTTAATTGATCGATACTAAACCGACCGCCGGAGCACCCTGAGCGAACTTGAACTGCTAGTCAGCGTTGATTCCTCGTGGCATTACTCCAGCAGGAAAGTATCTTCTATATCTATTAACCATCACACTTATAGGAACCCAAAGAAAACCAACAGGGAACTGTTTTGGTAAAACACTCACAGCAAAATTAAGCGAGCTCCTGGAGGTAAAACCAACCAGGGAATTAACACCATCTGAGATTGAAAAGACACTGACTAACTGCATTACAATTAGTTACGAAACATCGTGTCCACTCAGGAAAGCAAGCAGAAGGATCGCCCACCGCAAAGACAGATGGTGGAACAAAACATTAGACAAACTACAAAAAAGACACAACATCACTTCAACCGTGCGATGAACACAAATCTTGCTGAAGACGGGTCAAACTACAAGGTAGCGAGACACAACTTCAAAAAGGAGATCAAACACAGTCGCGAGAAATCGTGGCGCAAATACAGCAGCTCGATAGCATCACAGAGTGAAACTGCGCGACTGAGCAAAATACTTTCCAAAGATACCAAGAACAAGCTAGGTACTCTTAAGAAGGCGGATGGCTTGTATACCACCACAGAAGAAGAACAATTCGAACTGCTGCTGAAAACGCACTTTCCGGATTGTTCAATAAGAAAAAAAAAACACTGTCCAACTCTCTCTCTTTCTCTCACTTTCGACCCGTACAAAGCTGCAGGTACCGACGGAATATTCCCTGCGCTACTGCAATGGGAACTTCCTAACATAGAAGATACGCTGTTGTCATTTACATAGGCTGTATAGCCTGGAAATACATTCCACACTCGTGGAGAGAAGTTAAAGTAATATTCCTTCCAAAACCTGGCAAAACGGATTATTCCCAGCCAAAATCATTCAGGCCGATAAGTCTAAGCTCATTTCTGCTCAAAACCTTAGAAAGACTATGCGACCGACACATGCGCAGCGGGCCATTGTCTGCCAACCCGGTCAACAGCAACCAGCATGCCTATCAATCAGGCAAATCAACAGAGACCGCCTTACATCACGTTGTACACAAGATTGAAGGGGCTCTTGCAGACAAACAGTCATGCCTCGTCACATTCATGGATATCGAGGGGGCATTTGACAAAACTACCTTCCCGAGCATTGAAAAAGGCCTAAGAAACATAGGCGTCAACGAATCGCTAAATGAATGGATACAACAAATGCTGTCGAACAGGGCAGCCATCATAGAAGGTTCGGTAAAGGCTAGGTGTGTGGTAACAAAAGGATGCCCACTAGGTGGGGTTCTATCACCTCTACTGTGGGTGCTAGTTGCTAACGAACTCCTGGATCTGCTGAACAAAGACGGAGTTTATACAGTAGGATACGCGAACGATCTGGCCATTATGGTGTCAGGTCTGTTTGAATCTACCCTACGTGACAAAATGCAGAAAGCAATGAAGACAGTCGAATCGTGGTGTCTGAGACACTGCTTGTCTTTGAATCCCAGTAAAACAGAGGCAGTTGTCTTCACTCGCAAGATAAAGCTGCCAATACTTAAACCATTATCGCTATTTGGAGAAAACCTGACCCTGAGCAAAGAAGTAAAATATCTAGGAATCTGGCTGGACAGCAAACTCCTATGGAACAAACAATTAGAACATGTTACTACAAAAGCCACAAATGTGCTATAGCAATGCACCCGGGCTGTAGGTAAAGACTGGGGTCTAAGCCCAAAACTCTGGTCTCTGGTTGTACGAAGTCATGGTACGGCCTGTACTGACATACGGTGCAGTAGTCTGGTGGCCAAGAACATGCCTAGTCACGGCCATCGACCGACTACAGCAAGTTCAGAGACTAGCCTGCTCACTTATCAGCGGGTGCTCAAAGAGTACCCCATCAGCAGCATTGGACACCATTCTAGGACTGACTCCGCTTCATGTGCATATACAGCAAGAAGCCATGGCGGCAGCCTTAAGAATCAGATCCACAAATCAATGGAAAGGTCACAACAGAAAAACAAATCATTGCACAATACTAAACAGGGTCACCAATATTATTCCGGAAGCCAAGTATGGCACGGACAGGGTGGCCACAACTTATCTAACAAATAAAAACTACGCAGTCGCAACACAAGAATGGAAACTCGGAAACGGACACGACTACGGCTCTTCAAGCAGAGACCATAGGGCTTGCATTAGCAGCAAAAGACATACAGGAATTAATTCAGTCTGCACCGACTGCTTCAAACTCAAACATGAGAAAAGAATTTACTTTCACAACCGATAGTGCTAGTCATGAACGCTCTTCGCAGACCGGGCTCAAGGTCGGCAACGGTTGTAGAGTGTCACTTAGCGCTGCAGAACTCGCTGCGGAGCATAAGGTCACCATCCAATGGACTAAAAGCCACGGCACTTGCCTAGGAAACAATAAAGCAGACAAGTTAGCCAGAGCGGGAGCAAATCTTACACCAAGTGATCGTGACCTCAGCCTAACAAGACCATCAACGATGGAAATAAAGAAAAGATTGAAACAATACTCTGATATGGAGCACAAAAAGTTTTGGGACCTAAGGAAGGACTGCAGGATTACAAAAATGATGTTCCCAGGTCCGAATAGAAAAATATCGAACATTCTGATCAAAATGAAACGCAGTGATCTACGACTGATGGTAGGCATCATCACAGGACACTGCGACCTGAATTATCACCTGTTCAAAACCGGAGTCACGGACAGCGCGCTGTGCCGGGGCTGCCTACAGGAGGAGGAAACACTAGAGCACGTGATCCTACACTGCTTGGCTACAGAATCAGCTAGGGTGAAGACGGGCCTTAGGAAAATGCTTTGCCCCGACTTGGAGCAAGCATCATCATCGCCCACAACATCAGAGTCACTTTCAATGTGGCTGTCGCGAACTCAGGCGCTCAACAAGTGTCATCAACAACCCAAAGTCCTGCTCCGGTATTTTAAGGAGCTGGGCTGGCTGGGGTAGGATTAGTTAAAACCACGGGGGACAATGCACAATACACCCCACAGCGGGACGTCAGTGCAGGCCTTGGTCTCCCCCACTCAAAATAAGAATAAGAAATTATCTTCTAGAACAAATTCAGTTTAACAAATACTTAGAGCGATATATGCTGTATTAGTGCGCCACATATGAAATTAGTGCATGCTACCATTTTGAAATAAAACGCGAAAAACGTTTCCTGCTGGAGCAACTTTCAAAACGGTTCAAAAAGGATTCAAAACGAATGACCGTAGCCATAAGTGTCATACATGGGCATCTCTGGATCTGTAATCGGTGAGTTGAACCACTAGATCACAGAGGCGGTTAAAAGTTTCTTTTCTTTGGTACCTTTCTTGCTTTAATCAAATCTGTCTGAAATGGTAGAAATTTAACACAAACTACGTTAAAAATATCATTAGTTAGAACAATTTTTTTTTTCGCGTGCTTCACACTCGACTCGAATAACATAATCTATTTGATTATGTTATTCTTTTAACCCGACTGCCTTTCCAGGCAGTCGGGTTAACGGAAAAAAGTTATTAAAAAGACATCTTATACTTAGTACCTACACTCCTTTAATTACTTGATCTGAGAGTACACTGAAACTTTCCATTACTTTTATTCTCCAGTGTACTCAAGCACAACATATTAAAACCGTTTCGTAAGCAAAGTTAAGAAGGTCATCAATATGTATGAATTTGTCGCTGTTTTGTAGCCATTCTTATTTGGTTGAATAACCTATATGCAGCCGTTGTTTCAGTAATTCGTTTATATCTACCTTAATACGAGACGTGTAAAGCTGAAATTTTCAGGATATAATTTTCAATTACCACTCTATTTCTAAGGTATAAACTCACAATCGTGGGTTGTCAATGGTTCTTGCATTTTGACGTCAAAGTTATGACATTAACAGTTTTGATCTAAGCTGTATAAGTGTGACAAGAAGATTTTTGGCTTGTGGGATGTCATATGAAATAGTATCGGCTGCATATTCAAAAAACAAATATTTACTATTTAATAGGGGATCTATCCAACACAATGTGCAAAGGACTTGCTCCAAAACTGTTGGGTTTGGCCGTAATCACCACGCTTGGCAGCCAGATTAGGGCTCTAATAATTTAAATTTAAATATTTTTTCCAAACCAAAATCAATTCCAAACAGGAAGAGGATACCTACTCTTTATAGTTCAAATATCGAACAAAATAGTTTGCATTTGATTGCCTTATTTATGTAGGTAGCTACACTTTGAATACATTTTGTATGAAAACTAAAATAAGTGTGCATTACTCCAGCAGGAAAGTATCTTCTAGTTCATTGTAAACGGTATTCGGTTCTTGTTGTTATTCTATGCAACCATATAAAACTTCAGGAATGCACATACAAGCGTTTTTGAATAATATAGCTTAGATCAAAACTTTTTTTAAAAGTTTGACGTCAAAATGCAAGAAACCTTTTCAACCCACGATTGTAAGTTTATACCTTTAGAGTGGTTATTGAAAATTATATCTCTGAAAATTTCAGCTTTACACGTCTCGTATTAAGGTAGATATAAACGAGTTACTGAAACAACGTCTGCATATAGTTTATCCAACCAAATTCGAATGACCCCAAACAAGCGACGAATTCATACATATTGATGACCTTCTTAACTTTACAATGTTAAGCTGAAGATGTCGTTTTATTTTTTTATTTATTTATTTAAACGCACAAAACACATCACAACCACAATAAAATTATAGTTCAACAAAGATTGTATAGTTCTGATCTTGATTGCGACATAAACATATGCACGCACATCTAAGCAAAACATATAATATCGAGCAGAATTAACTATACTTAAAACCTAACTTAAAATAAGTTCCGGGATATCTAAACAAAATATTTAAATTCGCTTAAGGCTTATACAGTTAAAAATAAATTAAATTTAAATAAAATGAGACAAATGTAATTTCACAAATTTGTCCCATGTATATCTTTAATGATTAGGATATTAGATTTTTATCTACCAACTAAATCACTTAAATCACTTTGAACAATAGAGTGGCCTAGTTAAAAGCATTACTGGGATAGAGGATAGTCCTAACAATTTTAATGAATTGACTTAGTTTTGGAACGAATATATCAAGTTCGATGTTATTACTAGCTAAGTCATTGTATTGACGAGCCATTCTAGTTAATGGATTATAGAATGAAATATTATTCTTGTATATATGAAGAGCAAATATATTAGCTTTATTGGAGTTACGTGCCCTAAATTTAATTTTAAATGATATCACAGATAACAAACTTGGAGAATCAATTAAGGAATGAATTATTTTGTAGAGATAAAGTAAATCAGAATAATGTTTGTACATTTGCGTTCATAACGTTTATCGGTAATCGTGGTAGGTATACCTAATAGGTCCTACTGCGTCAAAATTGTATTTACACTTACCACTTATTTATACTTACTTTTTACTCGACCGTAATCGAGTCAAAAAGGAGGGTTATGTGTTTGACCGGTATGTATGTGTTCATGTTCATCTGTTTCCTCATAACTTCTAAACTACTTGTCACAGAAAAAAAGAGCTACTCATTTATGTATATCTTACGGGTGCACATCTAATGGTTTCCGAGAAACACGATTCTGCAAAACGTTCCCCCAGCAGGAAATGAAATATCTCCAAAACCTTAAGGCCCACAAATTACATTTTTCGCGCACTTTTATGCACAAATGTAAGCTATCTGCCCATATATGTCACTTATGGCTACGGTCATTCGTTTAGAATCTTCCTGCTGGAAGAACGTTGCTCCAGCAGGAAACGTTTTTCGCGTTTTATTCAAAAACGGTAACATGCACTAATTTCACACTTGGCGCACTAATACAGCATACATCGCTCTAAGTATTTGTTGAACTCATTTTGTTCTAGAAGATACTTTCCTGCTGGAGTAATGCACACCTAAAATAAGGATGTTTAAGTGTTCCTACAACATTGGACCCATAGGTTTTTTAAAGTATTTGTTAATAATCAGGAAGAGGATAACTAGCAGCATTTATCCATAACTATAACAGTTTAGATTTTCGCCTCGGAGGGCGGTCGAGAAAACTCATCCTGTATTATATTATATTGATTCCAGCTGAACACTGCAGACAGACCGAGGGGAGTGTGCCACATCTGTCACACACTGCTGCGGAGATGCCACAGATTCTCGGAGATGTCTCGCAGATCTGAAGAAATACTATCTAAAATGATCATCATGGGATATGAGGTACCTACCTATCTAAATGGATTTGTCTATTGCACAGGTTTCCTGTTAGATTTATTGAAATGTTTGATATACTGCAGGTTATATATTTGAGGATAATCTCCTTTTTCCATTCCTTTTATTGCCTCTGCATATAAATGCTTTTTTATTAATTTATGATTGTTCAACGGGTATGTGCTGGCGTTTAGCTGGCCTAGTTTCAAGTTATGAGAATACCGAAGATGGACGTGTACTTCATCCGGAATCCTCAACAGTCCGAGGAGTTCACTTGTCTGCTGTTAAATGCGATTCTTGTCTATAACAAAGCTTTACTGCGTAGGTCACATCTACAAATAATGTGACCTACGCGGCACTGCATTGCAACTTGTGCGTGCCCGTTATTTCACCGGCAACCATACCCTTCAAACTAGATCACAGCAATGCTGCTTGTCAGCCGAAATAGGTACAGGGGTAGTACTTCCCCGGACAAGCCCACACAAGGAACTCTACTAATCTTACCTATACATATATTTTTACCAAATGTTCCTTAATAGGTAGGTACCCCTATTCCCTGAATGTGCTATTTTATTCCTGTTTAGAACAGCATTAACATTCATTTATACTTACATACATATTTATTGTTAAATTGTTACTTGCTCATCAATTATACTTTTCGCATGTTATGGCTACTTTACCTACTATTTTTATGTTTTGGAACGGGGTCGCTTAGGTCTAAGTCTGTTTTTTACAAAATTTTAATAAACTTCTTATGTAGATGATTCTCCAACTACCCTCATAGTTGAACCTCTGAATTAGGAATGTCACAATTAATATGACACTTTATTAAAACACTTGTTCACTTTATTTGTTTCCAGGTGTCACCCAATACTATTACTGCGCTAGATATCAATGTGAAACATATCATTAACTTATCAACAGCACCCATGCAGTCCATGACATTCAATGGTCTATCAATGCCCCACACTTGTGATATTGCTGTCAAGGACGAGCCACTTGAAGTGAAACTAGATACTTCAGAAGATGTAGAAATAATAACAGAGGAGAGCACAGCATCTCAAGAAATAGACACAATAGCCAATGAACTAATTGAACCGTCTGCAACAAGAATTAATACAGATCTAGAGCATTGCAATAAGAGTTATCGCAGTACCTCAAGTAACAAATCTGTACAGGCAAGTTGTTATTTTAACAAAATGTATTCACAACAAAAGCAATATATTTGTGAACATTGTGATAAAAGTTTCAATGTACGCAGTAGTCTAGTAACCCACATGAGGGTTCACACCGGAGAAAAGCCATATACATGCAAGTATTGTGAAAAAAGTTTCAGACAAAACACTCATTTAATAACCCACATGCGAGTTCACCCTGGAGAAAAACCATATACATGCAAGCATTGTCAAAAAAAATTTAGTAATAGAAGTCCTCTAATAACCCACCTGCGGATTCACACTGGAGAAAAACCATATACATGCAAGCATTGTCAAAAAAAAATTAGTAATAGAAGTACTCTAATAACCCACCTGCGGATTCACACTGGAGAAAAGCCATATACATGCAAGCATTGTGAAAAAAGTTTTAGTGCAAGTAGTGGTCTAATAAAGCACATGCGGGTTCACACCGGAGAAAAACCATATACATGCAAGCATTGTCAAAAAAAATTTAGTAATAGAAGTTCTCTAATAATCCACCTGCGGATTCACACTGGAGAAAAGCCATATACATGCAAGCATTGTGAAAAAAGTTTTAGTGCAAGTGGTACTCTAATAACCCACCTGCGGATTCACACTGGAGAAAAACCATATACATGCAAGCATTGTCAAAAAAAATTTACTAATAGAAGTACTCTAATAACCCACCTGCGGATTCACACTGGAGAAAAGCCATATACATGCAAGCATTGTGAAAAAAGTTTTAGTGAAAGTGGTGGTCTAATAAAGCACATGCGGGTTCACACCGGAGAAAAGCCATATACATGCAAGCATTGTGAAAAAAGTTTTAGAGAAAGTGGTGGTCTAATAAAGCACATGCGGGTTCACACCGGAGAAAAACCATATACATGCAAGCATTGTCAAAAAAAATTTAGTAATAGAAGTCCTCTAGTAACCCACCTGCGGATTCACACTGGAGAAAAGCCATATACCTGCAAGCATTGTGAAACAAGTTTTAATGCAAGTGGTAATCTAATAAACCACATGCGGGTTCACACCGGAGAAAAGCCATATTCATGCAAGCATTGTCAAAAAAGTTTTTGTATAAGAAGTACTCTAATAAACCACCTGCGGATTCACACTGGAGAAAAGACATATACATGCAAGCATTGTGAAAAAAGTTTCAGTCAAAGTAGTCATCTAATAAGGCACATAATGGTTCACTGAGGAAAGAAAACCTCATGAATGCAATAAAATACTACCTACATCTGTAAGTAATATTAGATGGCCCCAAAATGAAATCTGTGGCCCGATCGATGAACTAGCTATCAGACGTCATATATATCTTATTTTTTCCCGCTTTCGCGTCCGTTCAAGCAACATCATTGTTTGTTTTCTCCGTGACTTTTTATTCGTATTGAAAACCTATCGCGGCTTTACTGTGACAAATTCAGTGGTGTTAACAGTGCAAAACTCTACCTAGTGACAGTAACATGAACGAAATCTGACCAGTGGTTCGTGAGATAATAGGAAAAATATATTAAAAAGTTTTAATAAACGCCGTGTAACTGACCTCTTTTTTTTACGGGGGGAAATCTCTTCTTGGACACCCTAACACACCGAAAGATGCGAAAAGGTAATACAAGATGAAAGGGATAACATCATTTTTATGACTATATCAACGGTATTTTTTTTATTTCAGGTAATTGCACTTGCTCACAACATTTACAAATATTATTATGACACAAAAACTCACAACCCACAACGGGACACGAAACCCGCGTCAATTGTGAATCTCGGTACGGGGTGTGCATTGCTCCAGCAGGTAAGTATCTTCTAGAACGAATTGAGTTCAACATATACTTAAAGCGATATATGCTGTATTAGTGCGCCAAGAATGAAATTAGTGCATGTTACCGTTTTGGAATAAAACGAGAAAAACGTTTCCTGCTGGAGCAACGTTCTTCCAGCAGGAAGATTTTAAACGAATGACCGTAGCCATAAGTGACATATATGGGCAGATAGCTTACATTTGTGCATAAAAGCGCGAAAAATTGAATTAAGGTTTTTGAGATATTTTATTTCCTGCTGGGGGAACGTTTTGCAGAATCGTGTTTCTCGGAAATCATTAGATGTGCACCCATAAGATACATAGAGTAGCTCTTAATATGTGCGTATTTGTGACATAGTAATATTATCAAAAATATATACCGTTATTAAGTAATCTAGCTTTTTTTAAGAGTTTACTCTTTTTAGGGTTTAAGAGTGTTTTAAGTATCATTGTTACATACAATCATCTAAAGTATAATTGTTAAAAAAAAGCAGGTGAGTGGGACGAGGAGTACTCTGTCTCAACTGTCTTTGGGGATTTAATAAATAAGTATTTAATATTGAATTTATTTTAATGACATGAATAAACACATTTGTTTCCTTTACCTGCAGCCTGAAGCCTTGCGGTACTCCAGATGGTATACAAGATAGATTGGACGCATATCCATTGAGGACTACCGCTTGACAGTGATTCTTGACATAGGATGTAAACCATCTATGCAAGTTGCCGCGGATGCCCGCCTCAAGAAGCTTACGTAGTAGAATATGGTGGTCAATTCTGTCAAAAGCATTGCTGTAGTCCGTATATATGGCATCGATTTGACCACCACCATCCATACATTTAGTGACTGTATCAGTAAAGGCAACCACATTACTCGATGTTGATCTGCCCCTGAGAACACCATGTTGCTGGGGTAGGAAAGTCTGCTTAATAGCTAAGTAAACTTGGTCATGTACAATATTTTCGAAGACTTTAGCTAGCACACTAAGTTTTGATATAGGTCGATAGCAGCTGCATTTCTAGAGATCTTATACTTGTGATATTTATTTTTCTCTTTAAGTATTTTAATAAGTGTTAGTGAATACCATATTGGGTACTTAGATGGGTGCACAAACTTATCCCTTAGATCATAAAGGATACTATTGAATAAGTCAACAGACTCATCCATGCTGCCACAGGACAGCAACAACGGCCAGTCGTGCTAATCGAGTTCATTACTTTCAACTGAGTATGGTAGAGTTAGCGTTACTTTCAACTGACGCACGCGGTTAGCGCGCGACCCGACCTGAGACGAGAGCCGTGTGGCAACCTACTGCCGTCATTCTCCCCGGGACGGGAGGAGGTCCGGCCAAAAAACGTACCTAGGTACCTAAACTTTGAAGTGACACTCCCCTGGCCAAGTGATTAGTGTCCGTTATGGTAGCGTACACATAATCGAATTCACGTTCGTGGTTATGCCTAAAAAACTGCGATTAAATAATAATATGCCCTATTAAGGGTTAAACCAATGAGGCGCTATTTATTTTCAGCATATTATTTTGTTTAAAAATTAGTTATTAATAATCAGTGCAAAGATAAAATAAAGCGCCTCATTGGTTTTAAACCTTAATAGGGCAGAGGTGAAAAATTAAAAAAAAAAACAGGATTTTTTATTTTTTATATGCTTATAAACCCTTTAGGACCCTTTTTAACATTATTCATGAAAATCTAAAAACATATAATCACAAGTAAGCGAAATTTCGGTGGTAATTATTTGACGTTAAGAGCGCGCCCAATGACAAAATTACGCAACAGGAGCATTTTCAAACACACTCTTTGATAGTAACGAAAGTAGTTATACCAATAAAAAAAATACTGAAAGCTGGGAAAAATCTTGTTGTAGTACAATGATCGGATAGAATTTAAAAAAAAATCTGAGTTCTTTTTAAAAAAATAAATAGATACTACACTAAAAAAACGCTTTTAATTCAAATGCTCGAAATTATCAGCGACAACCCCATTTTTTTATTTATGAATAAAATAGCTAGACTAGTGTTTTAGTCGAATGAACGGCTAGTTTTTTTAATTTTACGTTTACATTTTGAATAATTAAATAAAACACTAACAAAAATTATAACGTGGACCTAAAAGCCATTTCATAAGCAACTGAACTATGCAATTTTCGACTTTATGTTATGCTATTTGGATACAAAATAGATCATGGCTTCTTGGTCAGTTGTCGGGCAGCGCTCGACGTGGAAGGTTGTTCCCGGCCGCTTTGTTTCGTAATCCAGCGCGTAATTTGAATTATGTTTTGAATATCTACCGGTACTTATCTATTTTTATTAATCAGGTTCGTACCTATGCATTATAAAATTAATTGAAGACGGATTTCTATTAATATATTTTCAAATCAACGTTAAGAGTTGATAATGGTAGCACCCTATTCTCATACAAATTGAGTCTAAATTTGATGAGCTAGCGTTCAAACCCGGCCGGGCCGCGCGTTTGTCGCTGCACTGATCATTTCTACGTAATCTTGACAGTATAGGCAAGATTTTCAAATCATTGTATCCTCATAGCCTCATTCATAGCTCAGTTGGTAGTAACTCTGCCTTCTGCGCTGTAGGCTGTGGGTTCGATCCCACCCAGGACAAACATTTGTGTGATGAATATAGATGTTTATTCTGTGTTTGGGTGTTTGTATTGTATGATAAGTATGTATTTACAAAAACTATACGTAATCTAGTTCCCATATTACAAGTTATGCTTAGTTTGGGGCTAGATGGCGCTGTGTGAAATTAATGTCTTGTAACATTTATTTGTAATATTTGTATTTGAATACTCGGCATACTTGTACTACCTACATAAATGAATGTTGATTATTACAATTAGTAATTATGTAGCCAAATCCAGTACTTATGTAGAAAACTTCTTCAGGGGGGTTGAGCACGATCAAAATCATGTAACTCGCGTCATCGTCACTGCACGCTCTTGTGAATGTCGAGCTATTCGATTATTATGCGCGACACTGTTACGCTTACCGACACCACTTTTGACTTTTAACACATTGGGATTCAAGTAACAACAATCTCAGCTGTTTTCTTAGGCAATGATAAAAAAACTTCAAGTTTTCACTTCTGTCGGCTCTCCCAGAGTGCCAGTTTTTTTTATAACAAAATTTGTCCAGTTACAGTTTGGTTGGTGGTAGGACTTTGTTTGAGTCCACCTGGCTAGCTACCACCATCTTACCTAATTCTGTCGCCATAATAACAATTAAAAAATTGTTGTGTTCTGGCATTCAGAGGTAAGATCCAGTTCCTCAGTTTGTTGAGGATTCCGGTTGAAGTGCACCTCCACCTTCGGCCTTATCTCAACTTGTTACCAGGTGAGATGAAGGTCAAGATGCTTACCCGTTGTACAATAAAATAAAAAAAATCGTTGTCCTGGCGAAAAAATTGCCCACAGGAAAAAGTGCTAGGATTTGTGTGTCTTATACTTTCGGATATATTTTATGATAAACAGATTTTGCGGGGTATGGGGTATGTCTGAAACATTACATCAGCAAAATATTGTGTCCGATACGGGAACCAAATACAACAATAGATAGCTAGATCTTTACGTGGGTCAATCGTGCCCGTAATTTTGAAATTTGTGTGCCAGAAGGTTTCAGAAAAATTCAAGATTTTGTTGTGGTAACGTTTCGCAGATTTCCATATCCCGAAAACCGCTGGATGCTCCAATTTGAAAATAATACCACGAATAAACCTTGATTTGTGTGTTGATTAGTATTTCAAACTAATTGGCGAATACATAGTAATTAATTAGTTTTTAAAGTTATTAAAAATCGGATTTATAAGGATCGTAACAATGTGTTTAAAGTAAAATGTGTCAGAAGTGGTGTTGGTAAGGTGTCGCTAGTTCAATATTTTTTTTCCATCTCAAGCAAAATTTTTTTTACTGGCCGTCATTTTAATTTTTTGGTACGATTAAAATAATCTCCTATGTGTAGATAGCCGTTTTATTTTTTAGATATTTGGAATAACAGTTTCCGCCAGAAGAACGCGAAACGCCCGAGCGGATTTTCTTAAATTAACTTGTAAAAAAAAAAAAACTGAGTATGACGCCGTGTAAATGTTTGTGATAAAATTAAATTCGTGTATGGTTCTGGAGATATTGCAATTGTTAAGAAAATATAACTACCTACTACCTACTGACAACTAACTTTCTAGGGTTATGTAGGTATAGGTAGTAAGTACATACTTCAAATACCTATTCTGACTATCCACTGACGGCTGTCGTATAAATCTTCATTCCAAATATAATTAAAATCCGTTCGCAGTAATAGTTTTTTAATGAATAATCGTAAAGTAATAGTATATGATTTATCTTAGTGTAACGGATTTACTGTGCTCAGCGTCACAACCTCGAGCGATCGTGGTGCGCTGTGGTAGCTTAATGCACTAGAGCGGGCGGTGCAAGACGCTCGGGTGAAATATGATTTTTTCCTGGCATTGGGCGCGCTCTTAAAGGGGGTTGACTTTACAACAAACTTTTTTTCATTTACTGAAACCACCCCTGTAATAAGGAAAGCTAAAGGGGTAAATAAAATAAATAGCAGAAAACCGTGTGAAAGGGCTCGTCCGGAGAATTGAAAAGCTTGTTGTTGTTGTTATTACTACCACCTTATATTTATATTATTTCGGCCGCCAAGCAGCTGCTTGCTGTGTTTTGGTTTGAACGGTATGGTTGCCGGTGATATTACGGGCATGTGAGGCTTAACACCTTTATGCCTCAAGTTGACGGGCGCAATGCAGTGCCGTGAGGCTATGTTCATTTTGGATGTGACCTATGCAGTAAGGCATTGTTCGTCGTACAATAAAAAAAAAGTGCTGTGCAAAGAGTATAACAGACAGTAGGTATAGTAGTATTATGGTGTGGTGTATTTCATTGTTTTCCTTTCCACAGTACAAAAATTCACTAACAGCTAGTAGAGTAGGTTATGTATTGTAATCTCTCTCTTCTCTTTGGTTTTCAAAACAAACTACAAGATAATCGCCTTGGTTGCTTGCGTTTATAGATGGTGTATTGGGGTCATATTTGCGTATTCAAATGATTGAATATAATGCTTTGCTGGGATATAATGCTTTGATGTTATGATACCTACCTATTCAAAAATAATAGGCGCTCCGACCGATTCTGATTCTGTATTCAACTAACAGCTACCTACAGGGTTTAATAGATATTCTATCAAGTATTATCTTTGAGTAGGTATACATAATCGGGCGAAAGTGGCTCTGAGCGCACATAATGTAAATGAAACGGTTATTAAATTTTTCTTCATCTATTATGAGGCTTATGACTGTGAACGAAAATAAATATATAGTTGGCATATTTAAAAAGTTTATCACCTATGTAAGTACCTATAATGATTATTGATTGCTATTATTCACGCATATTGACTCATTAGCAGACGAATATCAATCACAGAGACTATTATTTACATAGATTCATTCACCACTAGATGAATATAATCCGCATAAATTCACTCGTTAGTAGACGAATATCAATCACAGAGTCTATTATTTACTTAGATTCACTCACTACTATACGAAATATCATTCACACAAATTCACTCATTAGCAGACGAATACATTCATATTCGTCTGCTAATCTAAGTAAATAATAGTCTCTGTGATTGCACAGATACTATTATTTACTTAGATTCACTCACTACTAGATGAATATCATTCTCACAAATTCACTCATCAACAGACGAATATCAATCACAGAGGCTTTTATTTACTTAGATTCACTCACTACTAGACGAATATCATTCATACGAATTCATTAATTAACAGACAAATATCAATCACAGAAACTATTAGGTACTTACTTGGATTAACTCACTACTAGACGCATATTTATCAAATCACAGAATAAATATTAATCTCACTCACGCTCGCAGGAACGCTCGTAGCAACAGCGCTTAACAGTACGTACCAGAACACATAACACTAACAACAGCGACAATACTGTGCGCCATCGCCGCAACCGCGCCGCGCACGGCTTCACCGCTTTGTTGCGCGGCGCGAAGTTCACGAAACGAAACATGGATCAGGCTAATATTTAACTATTATAAAATAATATAATACCGAAGATTCCAATACCTATTACGAATATGCATTGCTAATATTAGGTTACCTATTACGAATATATTAGTCACACCTCTACTTGCGTTTAGAATTTTACAATTCGAGCGATGTCTTCCGTGTGTAGGATTTGCCTTGTCGACAATGTTGAAATGCGTTTCATTCAAAACAACCAGATTCTCGAGATGTACAGAAAATTCACTAATGCTGAGGTAAGTAGATATCATCTCATGATATTCCTAATTTCAGAATGGGGAAACATTACCTAGCTATTCTTGTGCTTCACTTTTTTTTAATTTTGATTTAGTTTGGATGTTTGTATTTGAATCGAACTAAAACATTAGTAACTCCATTTAACTCAGATATTTTTCTGTACCTCTACCTATAGCATAGGCTGGGCTGTAGGTAAATAGTACTTACCTACATTTAATCCGGGATGGGCACATTTGGCACAGTAGACTTAGCCGTAGTGGTATAGCCTATATATATATATATTGTTTTCCATGGCATAGGTACATGACATAGGTACTATGTATCCATGCCAAATTTAATTATGATCCATTCACTCTGTCATGAAAAAGTAACAAATAGTCTACTTTACTGTACTACTTTTGGTCTTGATAGTGTAGCTTATATACAAGTCATAATCCGCTCTATTCTATCCTCGGGAACTTGAATTCAATCAAGAAATATGTATTCCTGTGGGGACAAACAGGACCGCCTCTTTGGTTTGCCTTCCTGTGTCAGATCCAGAGGTCGAGGGTAGTACAATTTTGTGCTTGGTTTGGTTGCTGGTAGGACTTTTTGTTTAAGTCTGCTGGGCTAGCTACCACCATCTTACGTAATTCTGTCGCCATTAAAACAATTCTAAAATTGAAGGAACTGGCTATCTTACCTCTAAATTCTGGAAATTTAGAGGTAAGATAACCAGTTATCACAGCACCCAACGAGTTAACTTGTTGGGTGCTGTTAAACACTCACGGGGGGTGATTTTCATTTCTTCATATTGCCTCAAATTAATGAATTTTCTTTCATCAATCAGCTAGATCTTCGCACCCAACGAGATAATAAAATATTTTTCCTATGGAGATTTAGTAACAAACTTGAACAATTATGGGAAGTGAGAACATATTATATTGATCTTACCTGCCCTTTTCAAAATCAACCCTGTATCTAGTATGTTAGTTAGTTGATTTTGGTATTGGTTTTTAATAAACCTAATTTTCAGCTTAACTCTGTAGTGAAACCGAGGGGTGTGTGCTACATCTGTCACTCGCTGCTGTGGAAATGCTGCAGATTCTCGGAGATGGCTCACAGATCAGAACAAATACTGACTCACATAATCAGCATGGGATATGAGGTACATCTTACAACTAAAAAATAGTTTAAGCAATACAAACAGAAAGCCCCGTCTTTATGTGAACTACGTTTTATGGAACACACTTCAAATTTCTAAATTAGGCTGTGGGTATCAATCAGTCACTTACTCACTCCAAGCAATTTTATTTTATATATTCATATTATATATATCTTATATCACTCATACAACTGTATTTTATTAACCGACTTCAAAAAAAGGAGGAGGTTCTCAATTCGGGTGTATGTTTTTTCGATATTGCGTATTCTGCTTTCCTGTGGTGTTTACGGTCACTAGAGTAGACCTTTTGAAGTGCTTACCTTCCAGTAATCACCACGCTTGGCATGTTGTTGATCGCAGTAATGATGATACGTAGTAGTAAGTGGAATTGACCGCATTCTGGCTATAAATGCTGTATACATGTATCATCATCATTACAGACCATAAAAGTCAACTGTATAGGACATGAGCCTCCGCCAATGCTAAAGAAAGCAATGTTTTGCCATAATACTCACGCTTGGCAGGCGTGTTGGTGATCGATGACTCTTTAACGACTACTACTGCATTACCTCAGAACTCCGTTATTACTCAACCGATTTGGAAAATATATTTTCATACAAAAAATAACGCATTATTGCACCCTCACACGACTCTTAAATAGTGTGTCGGAGACGTGGTACCGCCATACAATAAACATGTTGTTGTGCTTGGCAATTCGGCACCAACTTCAAATTATACTTACCCTAAGACTGCTAGCATGAAAGTTCCTCTTTCATGCTAGGCATCCAAACTTTCGCTTTATAATATTACTATGACGGTAATTTCGCTTTCAGGTAACATGTGATACTATTTCTGCGCTGGATGTTAACATTAGGAAAGTTGTCACCTTATCAGCTGCACCAACCAAAGCTGCAACAGTAGGATATTACGAAGTGCCCCACACATCTAATGTACCCGTCAAGTACGAGCCACTTGAAGTGAAACTAGAACTGTTAGAAGCCGAAGACCTGTTCACGGATACCACAGAACTTGAAGATGTAGACATAACTGCTAGTGAACTTATAGAACCGGCTCCAAAGATTATTACTAAACCGAAACCTAAGCGTGTGGAATGCAATGCCAGTAACGGTGAAACCAAACTGAAGAGAAAAAGGAGGCCCTACATACGAGACGTGGGGAAACCCAAACACCCCTGTAGCCAATGTGATAAACGGTTTGAATCCAACAGCAGTCTCATGGTTCATATCCGAACTCATACGGGAGAGAAGCCATTCGTTTGCCATCATTGTGGCAGGAGTTTTAACCGAGAGCCAAATCTGAAACGGCACATCCAAGTGCACACCGGGGAAAAACCATATGTGTGCAAGCAGTGCGGGAAAAGTTTCAACCTCAACTCCAATTTGGTGACACACATTCGATTACACACCGGTGAAAAACCATTCCTGTGCAAGCATTGTGACAAAAGCTTCCGGAATAAAAGCAACCTGAACAAACATCTGAGGACTCATACGGGCGAGAAGCCTTATAAGTGCAACGTGTGCGACAAAAGTCTATCTAATAAGAGGGGTCTGGAATCACATCTGCGGGTTCACACCGGGGAGAAACCGTACTTATGCAGGCACTGCGATAAAAGTTTTAACCGAGATAATAATCTAAGAAAGCACATGCGTCGTATGCACACTGGAAGGTAGCTATGGATATAGGCTCTGAACAGCCTACCGCTGGACTGCTACATAATGTTTTGCCATAACCGTTGGCGGCCAGATTGGTGATCAACAAGGGTGTTACAATGATTTGCACACAGCGGGCCTTTTGTTGAGATCCCTTACTTCGACTTATGTCATCGATTTGATATAAGCATATAAGTATCTACCTAATTGTTTTTATTCTTAGTGGGGGGTGACTTGAAGATTTTCTCTTTGTTGATAGATGCCCCCCTTTTCTTTTGAATGGCCTCGGGCTGTATGTATATTGTAACCTAACCCAGCTCCTTGAAACACTGAATTAGAACATTATACTAAAGGTCTTAAAGATAGTTAAGTATCTTTACTATTCAATAAAAAACGATATAAACTCAAAAGTATAGTATGTTTGATTTACATTGACTTCATTCACGCATGTACCTATAGATGTACCATTCTATAAATGAACACCCCTGCACAGCGTTAATCCAATGACAAATCATATTTAGAAAAACCTAGAAGAGCGAGAAAAAGTGGGAGTCTAAAAGTTAGGAAAACTTAGAAGAGCGCGAGAAGTGCGAGTCTAAGAGTTATTGTAGGTATTGTATATATATGTATTGCTATTATACACGGAAGTACACATATTCTGTTACAGGTTGTATATTATACTCCTTTGCATGTGACTGTGGTGGCGTTCATTTTTAGAATGGTACATCATATATTAATAAATATTACAGGACATTAATTTCACACAGCGCCATCTAGCCCCAAACTAAGCATAGCTTGTTATATGGGAACTAGATTACGGATAAAATCCTTAAATACTTTTCGTAAATACATACGTACAATATGATACAACACCCAAACACAGAAAAACATCTATATTAATCACACAAATGTTTATCCTGGGTGGGAATCGAACCCACAGCCTACAGCGCAGAAGGCAGAGTTACTACCAACAAAGCTATGAGGCTTGTCATAATATATGTAATATAATAATATTAGTATTCTAATGTCTTCTCTATATTTCCTTATAACATGCTGACATATTTTATTATTATTATTTGTTTTGTGGAAATATCAACAGACAATTTAGGTTGTTGTGAAAAAAATTATAACCGTCCAATTAGGTGGACAGCTCTGTCGGTTGGTAGCACTACGAACCCACGATGCCCCCGGCGATGCCCCCAGCGACGCCCCTGGTGGTGTCGTGGGTCTTTTAAAATCAAACGATACCCCTGTTAGAAATGACCGTAGTGTTGCGGTGTGGAATGCGGAAATGCATTTATCTCTTGCATGTAAATAACTAATGTATTTATAACTATAACGCAAACTACTACTTGTTAGAGTGTACCTATCGTTAGTTTATGTTAGTTTCTTGAAATACACGTTCTAAAGTAAAAGTAACAAGATCACTCGTGTTCTAACTAAGTGTTCTTCTGCTCTTCTTCCCATAGTCATCATTTACGACATCTGCGGGCTGAGTTTGGTTCATAAGTTATAACCACCAGAGTTCACTAATAGCCTAAATTGACCACCCCTCCCGAATGGCGCTCGCAAAACCTCGAACCCACTTTCAAGCGATTGTGACAACTTAACATAATTATTATAGTTATAAATACATTAGTTATTTACATGCAAGAGATAAATGCATTTCCGCATTCCACACCGCAACACTACGGTCATTTCGAACAGGGGTATCGTTCAATTTTAAAAGACCCACGACACCACCAGGGGCAACGCCGGGGGCAACGCCGGGGGCATCGTGGGTTGGCACTTCGGACAGACAGACAGGTGGGGTTTAGCCAAAGTCAAGCTGCAACCTAGGCCTGCAGTATTTTTTATTTGACCCTGGTTAATATAAAAATACATACTGTGATCGAAATTATTGCAATTTTCAATCCACGTACGTAGTTCAACTATTTTTTTAGTTTAGAAAATATTTTTTTCTTTTTTTATACAACTTGGAGACGTACCAAGCAAGTAGCCGACCTGATGTCAAGTGCATCTTGCCTATAGCAATGCTACTGCGTAGGTCACATCCACAAAGAACACAGCCTACACGGCATTGCATTGCGCCCGTCAACTTCAAACATAAAGGTGATACGCCTCACGTGCCTGTAATTTCACCGGCAACCATACCCACATATAAAATAATCTGATATGTTCAACTGGTTGTTTTTTTTTTTTACTACAAGGACAAACTTTTTTTTTTAATTATACGACTTAAGTCGGTTATAGATAATATTAGTTATAGTAGACGGTAGATTCTGTAGTGAGTATTCACGTTAGGAATGCCTTCAAAGCCGGCATGAACTGCTTCCGGGAAGCGGATAAGTTGCCTTGCGTGAAGTACTCTATGGATTTGTTGGCGGACCGATCGCGCGACGAGTCGGGCGACAGGTCGAGAGACGGAGTCCACGCACGAAGGTACGCGCTGAGCTGAAATTGACAATGACATCCGGAAATGTAAAAAAAATTATGTAATTTCACATAGTTGAGTGTATCGCCGCTAGATGGCGTTAATCACCGCTTATAGCTGAGTTTGGTTGTGACACAAATATTTGTAATATACGTCAGGACCCTTTGTTGTTCAATTGGTTAGAGCGTTTCTGCGTGAGGTAAAGATGCGGGTTTTGAATTTTTGTGTCGTTATAACATTTGTAAATGTTACCAAGTAATCACTTGAAATACAAAAATAAAATCCGTTCACTTCTCTTCCGCCTCTGCGGTCTAGTGGTGTGTCCATCGATATCAGATCCAGAGGTCCCGGGTTCGATACCCAGGGGAGTACAGTATTGTGCTCGGTTTGGTTGGTGGTAGGACTTCGAGTCCGCCTGGCTAGCTACCAACGTCTTACTTAATTCTGTCGCCATAACAACAATTCTAAAATAGTTGTGTTCCGGCATATAGAGGTAAGATAGCCAGCTCCTCAGTTTGTTGACGATTCCGGGTGAAGTGCGCTTTCCTGTTATATAATTAAAAAAAAAAGTTTGTCCTTGTTGGGAATCGAACCCACAACCACAGCGCAGTAGGCAGAGTAACTACCAACTGAGCTAGGAGGCTTGTTAGATCTACCTGGTCCTTGCGCGCCTCGTCAGTGCAGTAGACGGCGCAGTCTCTTCGCAGTCTCCCCCCCACTTGCATACCGAGGAGCACCGTAGTGCCGCCCCCCCCCGCAGCGAGCGCTGACATCGCGTCCGGACGACAGAGGAACTCCTACCGACGTAATAATCATAACTAATTAATTTATTCAAACAACATGGGTCCAATGAATCAAAAACTAAAAACAATTCTCTATTGGGTCCAATAAAGAAAAAAATCCAATAAAGAATTAAAAAAAAAAAAAAAAAAAACACGGGTCCAATACATTTACATAATTTAAATAGAGATATAGTCAAAACCAAATAAAAACACTTTTTAAGCGACAAAAGGATTAAGATTGAAAGTTAAGTAGTCTACCAAATTAGTCGTTTTTTTTTATGTTAAAATTATTTTTTTGTTTGAAAGGGTCACGGGTGGTGCCATCGTCATCAGGTCGGGATTTGATGATCTCTTCAAATATTATAGGCACAATTGAAACGATTTGGGTATTTTTAGGGTTTATTAAGGAAAAAACGGACCCCTTATAGGATCTCGCGTCTGTCTGTCCGTCCATCTGTCATCAAAATAATTGTAAAAAATACGTCATCCAGGTAAACGAAATTGTATCATACTCTTCATTGAAGTCGTTTTTAAAACGTAATTATTAATCCTCAGTTGAGGATTGCGGGTGAAGTGCGCTTCCTTCGGCCTTATTATAACTTGACACCAGCATAGCTATTTTCAAACATTCGGATAGCCTTATCGGATCGAATTCGGTGGAGATTTCGATGGAGATTCCGAGAACGCTATTCTCCGAAATCTAAATATTTTGCCATCACAATTCGATGCTCCCCACAGAAGACTTTCAGAAATGGTGTCAGAATAGCGTTGAAGTCTATCGGATTCTATGTCGGATCCGACAAAAAGTGATGCTTCGGATCCGAAACTTTCCGAGTTTCCGAAAATCGCTATGCAGGTGAAATGAAGGCCGAGCGCTTCCCCGTCGTACAAAAATAACGGTAATTAAATGTGGTTTCAGGAAGTAGTATTATTTACAAATGTTATACCGAATGACATAAAAATTCTCAACTTCTTTAGGAAATCTTTACCTCAAGCCGGAAACGCTCTAACCAATTGAGCAACGAGGATCCTGACGCATCAGGACCCTCAGTGCTTTAGTTTTAAATTTATTTTTAAACAGAGCTTAGGGGAGAGTAGGCTATTACCGCGCGGTTGATAATCCCGCGCCCCTTGGTTTCTCTTAAACAATTTTTTTTTTTATTGCACGACGGGTAAGCACTTGGCCTTCATCTCACCTGGTAACAAGTTGAGATAAGGCCGAAGGTGGAGGCGCACTTCAACCGGAATCCTCAACAAACTGAGGAACTGGCTATCTTACCTCTGAATGCCGGAACACAACAATTTTAGAATTGTTATTATGGCGACAGAATTAGGTAAGACGGTGGTAGCTAGCCAGATTGTGCGAGGTGGTAGCTAGAATTTAACAATATGCGCCTGCAATAATAGTAAAATCATAGCTCCAAGTACCCCGTACCTATTTCCATGGAGCACCGTCAGTTTCCGATTATCCAGAGAGGAAGGCTGTGCGAATTCAGTTTTCCCGCGTTATCGATTCATTTTTTTTTTTGAGATTTTAACCTATTACAGTATTTCGTTTTAATGTGAACCAAACCTGAGCTAAGTTATAGGATAATTCCGTTAGGGGCACGGTATTACCCGGCTCTCCCCTAAGCGCTGATTAACGCCATCTAGCAGAGATGAAACTGCCCTAGTATCTGTAAACATGGGTCGCGGGTTGTGAGTTTTTGTGTCATTATAATATTTGAAAATCTGTGACCAAGTGATTATATCATTATTGTCTACCTACAATACCCTAATAAATAAATAAATATGTATTAGTAATAAATTACTATAAAATATCATTTCTCCCGTTAAGTAGCACAACCACCCACTCCATACTACACAAGGGTTATCTGGAAGAAAATGCTTCGTAGCATTAAGTTCGCCCATGTACTTTTATTTATTAGTGCAATAAAGTGTTTTCTATCTATCTATCTATCTAATACCCTACCTACATTATATTGTTACCGTGGGAAGTGTAGTGTTTGTTACTCTAGGTAGTATATCATTAGGTAGTTACTTTATTGCACATCTATTTTTTTTAAACACAATGCGCGGTCTTATCGCTTAGAAGCGATTTCTTCCAGATAACCTTTGAATGGGGAGGATTTTATGGCTAAACAGGTCAGATACCCTTTCCTTTCCACAGCAGGACAAGCAGACGCAGAAAACTACCATCCTTACGTGGATAATGTACCACCCATTATAAGAACAGTCAAGGTGGACCCTTTGTCGTCCTCGGTCTTTCCGGTATTTGTAAGGCCAGAGTGAATTGACGTCTATATTGTCGGCCAACATCGTGACTTAACATCATATGAGATTGTGGTCAATCGATGTTCTATCAATTATAAAAAAGAAGGCAGTGAACTTTGTTACTGCGAGTAAATTATTGTATGTAGTATACTAGTATAGTGTTTACAAATGTCATATTGACACAAAAATTCACAACTTTGTAAGGGAAATACAAAAATGTAGTACTTATAGTGTTACCGTGGGAAGTGCATTGTGTAGGTAGCTTAGAATAACCTTTGGTTTTAAGAGAAGTTACCGTAGGTAGGTATGGTATTGTGTAATTCTTTAAAGTACACATAAATATTCACACTAAATAGCAAAACAAAAGGCATGTACAGAGGCGAGCTTAAGCCTGTGAAGAATTTTCTTCCAGTAAAATGAAAAAGGTGATACACGTAGTGGGTAAAGTGTACATTATTTAATATATTGTGTAGGTAATAATCAATGTTTTAAGATAGTATTAAAGCGTGTAATGTTGGTAGGTAATGTGACCATATGATGGTACCTTTACTGGCACAGAACAAATAACTTATTCACATTCGTCCTAATATTTATTCTGAGTCTAGGTGTTGTCTGACCGCTGCGAGGACGACAAGCACACGTCCGACGTCGACAGTGGTCACAGAGGTACTGATTGAAAGGCGGGCGCGCGGTGCGCCTGTAGTTTTTCAAATAATTCATGATTAAAATTAAATTTGAATTGGTATCAAAAAACTAGCTTACCTTTAATGTAGATCAACATGTAACCTATCATTTAAAATAAATCGTAAGTCAATATTAATTGTAGGTATAAAAATATTTCGCTTGTAAATTTTGAAACGTACCATTTTTAATTAATATTTTTATCGAGATTTTTTCTGCTATTATGTTTTCAACTTACCTTTAATGTAGAAGTAATATATGTATATAAATTAGACTCGTGAATTGTTCAGAAGTACTATAGTTTTCTATTGGAAAAAGAGGAAACGTCTACTGACAGGGCCTTTAGTATTTAGGTTTATGATGTAGGTAACACTTGTAATGTTATTGAATTATTATAAACTCTGTATACCTGACTATTGAATGGATCATCAAAAAAAGCCCAAGGTTCTTGCCTTTCTCCTTGTGCGCTGGTCACGATTCCGAACTAAAAATCTTAATGAATAAAAATATGCGACTTTGACTTTGACTTTAGTGTATTGTGATTCCGTGGGTAGGTATTGTTACCGTGGGTAGTGTATGTATTGTGTTGTGGACTTCCCGCCTCAACACAATCCACTACCCAAGGTAGAACCAGTTGGTATAGTGGCACAGCAGGTAGTACCTCGACCAGTATAGGTAGGCTGGGCACGAGTATGTCCGCCCGCTTGCCGGCCACCGTCTTGGCATCCTTCCTGAGGAGTTGCGCCGCCGAGAGTGCGGTCACGTCCCTACGCGCGGACAGTAAACGTTCCAGCTTACGGCCACTGAAATGTACATTTCTTCAATACAATCTGACGACTTCAGTCTTCAAGCCCAGAGTGAACAGATTCCTCAGATAAGAAAGCCTGGCATTAAAAAAATGAATTTGCTCCAAATAAATTGTAATTAGTTTTATATCATTTTAAGCTATTGTACTTGATGGATCATTAAAAAAATAACTAGCCCGAGGTTCTTGCCTTTCTCCTCGTGTGCTGGTCGCGATCCCGAACAGGCGGTAGATTTGACGTTACAAAGTGATCTTAAAATATCTTACTGAATAAAAATGTTTGACCGAGTATTCGCACCGATACAATCTGAAGATTTCGGTCTTCCAGTCCAGAGTAAACAGGTTCCTTTTAGACAAGCGTGCGCCATTTTAGACCACATCTTTAATTGTTTTTTCAAGTGAGTTGGTGATCCAACGTTTGGCTATCATCAATATAAAAAAGAGTGGATTTATTAGATATAGGTAAGTAGGCAAGGCGCCAGATTGCCATATATTTGGCAATCTTCTCCATTTAACTTTAACTTAGCCAAATGTCACACGTCACACTCTTCTGTGTGCGCAGAACTATGCTTATTAAGAGTATCAAGACACTTGCGCGAGTGATATGAGGATTTTTTTTTTCGCGCATGTGTCTATTCGCGCAAATGTCCTTCGCGCAAATGACCACTCGCGCGAATGACCTTCGCGCATGTATCTGGCGCTAATGCACCAGACCCCCTAATAAGGGGTTCTAAAGTTTGTTTATACAGGGTGTTTGTTGGAACGATGTAGAAATTGGAGGAACCAGGGTACCAATGTGGTTAATTTTAAACCACATAGGCGAATGTGCCATAATGAGTGTGCGAGACACCCAAAGTAACTAAGTTTTTACAAAATGTTTGATAGTTTTAAGGTATATATTGCTAAATAAGTTAGATATTTTAAATTAGTTAAATCTTGTAAAGTCTCTAAACTAAAAGTTTTTTTTACCAAAATCATCTTTTGTGCTTGTCGATTGTCGCCATAATCTGCAACTTTTCAATTTTCTATAATTTATAAATTTATTTTAACTGTAGTGAAAATTGACATAGTTTTTCTACTAAAGGGTTTAGCAGCATCGTAAGTCGCCATAAAAAAAATATGTCATGTTCGATCCGGCATTTAGAGGTAAGATAGCCAGTTCTCAGTTTGTTGAGGATCCCGGGTGAAGTGCGCTTCCTTCGGCCTCATCATGACTCCAGGTGAGATGACTGTAACCGCCTGTTGTATACTACTTCGCCACGATTTCAGATCCAGAGGCCCCGGGTTCGATCCCCAGGGGGAGTACATTATTCTTCTTGGTTTGGTTGGTGGTAGGAGTTTGTTTAAGTCCGCCTGGCTCCCACCATCTTACCTAATTCTGTCGCCATAACAGCAATGTTTAAATAGTTGTGTCCCGGCATTTAGAGGTAATAGATAGCCAGTTCCTCGGTTCGTTGAGGATTCCGGGTGAAGTGCGCTTCCCCGCCGTACAACGTACCGTTCCTCGACGTATTCACTGGTAGCGAGGAATGTCTCCAGAAACGTGACGACTTCACCGTCGTGAGCGGTTCCTTTCGCCGCCTCTTTGGAGAAATTCACCGTGTCCACAATAATGGCGGCTGCAATACACAGGCTCTTATGATTCAAGAGCTTCAGTAAACTTCATAGCTTATATAAGCCAAGCATATACGATATGTATTTAAGAGAGGGTATTGAGATTCTGATTCGCCGCCTTTTTGTGACGCAGTGGTCACTGGTCATAGAGTGGGAGGTAATTTAAATGTTTCCCTGCGATACAAAAGCATAACGTCCTAAATTGAATATGGTTTTGGAAGCTCAATGGCCTTTCCAAGTAAGTCCTCTAGTCATAATGTCTTCGAATCAATTTGAAAATTACGGAAAAACAACCAAGGAGCAAAATGAAATTTAATCTTGAAGTAACAAGTAAGCATAAGTTTAAATCTTAATGACAAGTACCTATTACCCAGTTGAATAAATGGTAAGATAGCCAGTTCCTCAGTTTGAGGATTCCAGGTGAAGTGCGCCTCCACCTTCGGCCTTATCTCAACTTGTTACCAGGTGAGATGAAGGCCAAGCGCTTCTCCGTCGTACAATAAAAATAAAAGAACAATCCTCACAGCTCAGTTGGTAGTAGCTCTGCCTTCTGCGCTGTAGGTTGTGGGTTCGATTCCCAGTTATTCCAATAATAATTAAAAAAAATAACTAGATGGCGCTGTGTGTAATTAAAGTCCAGTAATATTTTAAAACTTGTAAGTACTTTGTAAACTTGTAAAATGGCAACTAGATTACGGACATAATACTTAAATACTTTTTTTGTACATACTTATCATACAATCGGCGCCCAAACACAGAACAAACAATATTAATCACAAAAATGTTTGTCCTGGGTGGGACAACCACAACCTATAGCGCAAAAGGCAGAGTTACTACCAACTGAGCGATGAGGCTTGTTATAACAGACTTAGTTTTTTGCTTTGAAATGCGGGACTTTCGGTGCGTGAAACTTACACAAAAGCATTTCGCAGGCGGCCGCATTCCCCTCAAAGAAGTCACAGTCCTTCGCAAACAGCGCGCTCAAATCCCTGATCCGCTGCGTCACGAGAGTAGCGCAAGAGCCAACCGTCTCTATTGTGACCCTGGTGTCCGCTACAAACGTATCAGTGTTGATCCTCGCCTCTTTGGTCAGTTGAATAAAGAGGCGAAACTTATTACAACTCAGGTGAGTTTAGTCAGTTGACCAAAGAGGCGAAACTTATATTACTACATCTCAGGTGAAGTTGGTCAGTTGACCAAAGAGGCGAAACTTATATTACTACATCTCAGGTGGGTTTGGTCAGTTGACCAAAGAGGCTAAGCTTGAAAAAAAAACTTACCTACTTTTTTTCAGCCAGTCTTCTTTATAGCGGATTATAGAGGATCTACCCATATCAAAAAGTTTGGTTAATTTAAAAGTTGACTTTTTTACCAAAATGTATGGAAAAAGTTTTTCGCAATTTCTGACATTTCTAGTACTTAAACCTCAGTCGGTCACAAAGAGACTTTTGATCCTTATAAGAAACAGGATCGATTGGCATAGATAATGTTTGTGTGTAAAATGAAGGCAGTGAGGCTGCCCAGACACCAGTGCGCCAGGCAAGTTTAAATGTTACACGTTAAAGACTTCTTCGCTATTATTCGGCATAAATATTATTTAAACCGCCTCTGTGGTCTAGTGGTTCAACCCACCGATTTCAGATCCAGAGGTCCCGGGTTCGATCCCCATGGGGAGTACATATATTGTGCTTGGTTTGGTTGGTGGTTGGACTTTGTTGAAGTCCGCCTGACTAGCTACCGCCATCTTACCTTATTCTGTCGCCATAATAACAATTCCAAAATTGTTGTGTTCCGGCATTCAGAGGTAAGATAGCCAGTTCCTCAGTTAGTTGAGGATTCCGGGTGAAATGCACCTCCACCTTCGGCCTTATCTCAACTTGTAACCGGGTGAGATGAATGGCAAACGCTTCCCCGGAGTACAATAAAGAAAAACATACATTTGAACAGCCATTGAGAGCTGTCCAATAGCCGGTGGTCGATAACCTCGGTTACCATGGCAGCGAGGAACAGCTCGGCAGAGGGCAGCGCGTGATGGTCTACCAGAACCACGTGGTCCTCGGGAGTCAGCAGCGATTGTAGGGCGAAGTCGTCGCTATAACCCCATTTCACAATCAGCGCTAAAGAAATTTATCTGAATGTCTTGAGTATATTTAATTTTGTTATTATTTTGGTGTTTATTTTATTTATTTAACACTTTATTGCACAAAAAATACAAGTGTACAATCATTGGGCATAATGCCGATGGCATTTCTAACTGCCAACCAATACAAGATTGTAGCAATACAGAGGTTGGCGTGCTAACATAAGTATGTTAGCACGCCAACCTCTGTATTGCTATAGTAAGTATTAATTCTAGTTGATTAGTTATGTTCCTTAGTTTTATTGTTAGTAAGTACTAGAATTAATACTTACTAACCTATCCATACTATACTAGGTGTTGGGCGGGCAGCACTGGGGCTGATGTGCATTTCACATTTCACAGTGTTGGTATTATATAACCGAGTGTAGTGACAATCACTACACTGGGTTATTCCTTGTGTACCTATTGTAGTTAGAATACTTTTTTTAACCGACTTTAAAAAAAAAGGAGGAGGTTCTTAATTAGTAGGAATCTTTTTTTATGTATGTTCTCTGATTATCTACTGGAAGACGCCTGGACCGATTTGGAAAATTATTTTTTTGTTTGAAAGAGTATATATACTTCCCAGGTGGTCCCATTGTTATCAGTTTGGGATCTGATGATGGGATCCTGGAAAAATCGAGGGAACTCTTCAAATATTATAGGCACACCTCATTACCACAATTCCTTCGTTCCTAAATATCTTCATTAAAGTCAGTTTTCTTTTTAGTTTTTAAAACGTAATTATGTTAAATACTCGTCTAATTTACTGTTATTTTATACATTATCTAATACTGTATTTTAATAGTAGAAATGTGTAATTGGCTTTCAGTCATACATACAATGCACATATGAATGTAATAAAAAATGTAAAACCTAACTAGCTAACCATTATATGGGACAAATGGAAAAGTAAAAAGGATGCCTCGTGTTGAGGCGAAGCACGTGTCAATTTGATTTATTCAAAGAGATTTGGCGGATTTGTTACTAAATATTTTTTCTGTTTTCAGATTTTTCTTTGAAATATGGATCTCCGCAAAATAACGCCTGAATTAATTAGCTAAGTAAATAGGAGGATTTATACTAACAAATTTTAAATTATATATGATAATTATTTTATTTATGTTAGGTTTATTATATTTCTAAAATTTTACCTCCTTGTGCTTACTATTTGCTCATTAATAATATTAATTCAGAAAAATTGCTATCAATTTATGATTTAGTATAGATATTTCTTTGTTTCTGACATTTACTCTCAGTTATATTTTTTAACTAATGACATGCTTAGTTGTGATTCTTATTCTAATATTTACTTTATTTATCTGACATCAATGTAATCAATATGTAAGTAATAAATAAGAATGTGTGACTTGCAACATCCTGATGGGGGTCAATGTACCTACTTTCACCTTAAGCGACCTTACATCTAAGCTATAAAATGTATTTAAGCAGAACATTATCCAATAAATGAATTATCATTATTAATTTAATTTTGTTAGCATAAATCCTCCTTTTCTTACTATACTCATAGTTATTATAATAAAATACTCACATGAACACCAGATTCTGCTTGTTTACCCCGTGACTGTTGAAGCAGTGAGACACTTCTGTCTTAATTTCATAGTCGGCTCGCTCCACGTTCAGAATAGGGACAAATATGTCTTCTTTGGCATCATCGGGCCTTTTATTCCTGACAAAGAGTCTTTCAAGTTACCGTAAACCAACAAGCATGTATGTATAATGTGATGAGAGTGAATGATGCAAAAGAGGTTTGCAAGGAGCGTATTCTGTTTTCTCTACCTGCCCCTCTGGAAACAGATGTGAGTCTATTTATATGTGTTTTAAATAAAAAAGTAATTAGACTATATAATTTTATTTATATTATTGAAGTCTCTAAGCTTATCTCACTCCGGGCCAGAGCAAGGATGTCTATGCAGGAGCTGTTTTGGAGAGGCACTGGCTCTGGCGCACCAAAAAAACAAAACAAACTGTTTGGCACCGGACTTTGGCAGGAGGTTATTCTATTTATTTAGATGTGTATGTATGAAATATTGTATTTATATTTAATAATTTTGCCATACATTTATATATTTAGTAGTATTCATAATATATGTGCAGGTATACTTTCGATATATGTATGTATATTTCATTTGTCCATTAAAATTTTACTTTACTTCAAGTAGGTACACTTTTCTACCTTTTCAGTGTATCACCTCTCTCTTAAAGTAAAATTTTAATAGACAAATGAAATATACATACATATCAAAAGTATACCTACACATATATGTGTAGTATCTACTGAATATATTAATATGGGGCAAAATTATTATATATTTTTAAGGGTTAAGCTCGCCTCTGTACATATGTTTTCCTATGACATGTTAAAATCATATTTATATGTACAATAAAGAATTACAAGGACAGTTACCTGGTGCACACCCGACACTGCATCTTGTTATGCTGCCATTGTAGAAAAGCGGCATAGATTAAAGAGGACACTGCTGAGTCCAGGTCACAGCTCTCATTTCCTAGTACTATGGTAAGAGATGCATAGCTCTTGGTACTCTGAAAATCAAAGAGCATACAACCTTCAGATGAGCACTAAATGTCAACAACAACCAAAGCTAACCCCTATTTTATTGGAATGCAACTAGTTGCATGTTGGTAAAACTAAAACCCAACTCAGAGGGAATGTTTTTTTTTATTGTACGGCGGGAAATTGCTTGGCCTTGTTCTCACCTTCATTTTCTAGATAAGGTGAGGCCTTAGGTGGAAGCATACTTTAGTGGAATCCTCAACAAACCGAGGAACTGGCTATCTTACTTCTAAATGCTGGTATGCAACAAATTAAGAATTGTTGTTATGGCGACATGATTAGGTAAGATGGTGGTAGCTGGCCAGGCGGACAAAGTCCTACCACGAACCAAACCAAGCACAATATTGTACTCTCTTTGGTTATTGAACCTGGGTTGGGATTCCTCCTCCTGTCTAAGTTTAAATTGATGTAAACAATGTTCTAGATCATTATAGATGGTCCAACTAGGTAGCTCCAACTTCACTAGAGGTCAGGGAGATAAAAGGGATGAATCCAACTTTGATGGGGACTGTTTGGGAAGCTTCGCAATATCTACTCATCAAGGAGACCGCAGAGGAACAGGACGAAAGTCTAGCAAGGGTGCTCCAGAGTACTGACAGTCGAGCTATGGTTCTGCAAGCAACTGTACCTATCTATTCTGTGATGGCCCAAGTAGGTAGGTTAGTTGCCTACTAAGATTCTCTGTCAATGTGTCTTTAGATTATTTATATTTATTGATTAGCTGTACCTTTTAATTGGACATATAATTTAACCTTTCGGTCTTTTTATCTTGTAAGTGATTTAAGGATGTAACATGCAACATTTCCATACCAGTATTTCTCGAGTTCTTTTCATATATTCGTTCAAATTCATCGCGCAATCGCGTGCTTAGGTTAGCTATGTGACTACTTGTTTTTGTTTGTTTGTTGTTCAAAGTTGGAAAAATTACAAATAAGGATAGGGAAGCTATTACCACGTACATTATTTTATTATCTGTGACCTGTGACATTGAAAATTGCAAGCTTCCTTAGTAATCTGTGGGTAAGTTGATATTATAAAATATACGATTTCTTTGATGAAAACTAAGAAACCAGGCTACAAATCAAATCATAACGCGGAACGGAACAAGCGAAGTGATGTGAACATGTGTACTGACAACAAACTGATAGGTACTATTAAAAAAAAACCAAAGACGTCTCGAAACTTGTTTTTCATCTGTTAAAATAATCGCCATCTAGTGGTGAGTAGAAGCTAAGCTCATATGGAAGCTTTAACTTCAAGGCTTGTTTATAATGAATTATATAGGTAGGTATATTCCTATGGTTAACTGCTCTGGCTTTAGATCCGCGTTTTATAATCCCCATTGGTAGGCATAGCTTAGTGGGGATTATGACAATATACCGTTTTAATGGTTTGGGTAAGTTGAACCCATTGAGTAGTAGAAAATGTATTTTTTTTTTTATTTAACTTTTAGACAGTGTAGGACCAAGGTGTAGGCAATCTGAACAATAGTCAGATTGCTGGTAGATACAAACAAACAAAATTACCTATATGTTTATGGTATGATACAATATTAGACACAAACAAAGAGCAAACATCTTATGTTGATCACACAAATGTTTGTGCCAGGGTAATAACACAAGCTATAGTGCTATAGTTTACAGTAGGTAAAATACCTACTGAGCTGTGAGATTAATTAAAAGTCCATGGATTGAATACATGAAGTTTCTCTAAAGAATGTATTTTTTTATATGCCAAGCCGACCAGCTCACCTTTATCAGGCATGAATTATTTTACAATGTGGCTTTGCAAACATATATTTTGAGGAGAAAATTTATAGCTAAATCAATTATGTCTCATGTGGATTCTTTTGTGCCTATTCAAAGAACCTTTCATGGTGAATGTTTTCGAACATTGCTGACAATTAAATGGTTTGTATCCAGTGTGAACTCTTTCATGAGTTTCCAAATGACTGCTAAAGGAATATGTTTTGTTACATTTTTGACATCTAAAAGGCTTGTTGATGGCGTGAGATTCTAAGTGCTTTCGTAAATTTCTCTTAGTAGCAAATAGTTTCTGGCATTCATTGCATTCAAATGGCAGATCACTAGTGTGGGTATGTATGTGCCTTTTCAGTGCGACCTTTGTACTGAATGTTTTATTGCATTTTTTACATTTGAATTGCTTGTAGTGAAGTCTAATGTGTCTTTGCAAATACACTTTTTGGGAAAAAGTTTTATTACACTGTCCACATTTAAATGTCTTTTCATTTGTGTGGGTACTTATATGGCTTTGCAAATTATCTTTCCGAGCAAAAGCTTTATTACATTCTTTACATTTAAATGGCTTGACTCCGGTGTGACACCTTGTGTGGCTATTCAAGTTACATTTCACTGCAAATATTTTGTCACAATATTGACATTTAAATGGTTTCTTACTGGTGTGGTTTCTAATGTGACTTAATAAACGGTGTTTACTAGAAAATCCTTGGTCACAGTAGTCACAGATGTACATTTTATCAAAAAAATCTGTTCTATTGTAAGACAATTTAGTTTTTGCTTCAATTTCCTTTTTTTTTTCTGAAGTATGATCTCCACCACAATAATCAGAATCATTGCAAGCATAACTTATAGTTTCATTTGGTTGTATCAGTTGAGTCTCTTCTACTTTTATAGACATTTCTCCTATGTCATCATCATCATCAGAATCATTATAAGCATAACTTATCGTGTCATTTGGTTGTATCAGTTGAGTCTCTTCTACTTTTATATTCATGTCTCCTATATCATCATATAGCGTTGTTTCTTCAGCTTCTTTGACATAGCTAGTGGCATCGTGGTCGTTGAGTAGATTTTCATCCATTTCGGTAGTACCTAGGTATGTAGGTAGGTGGGCTCTACCTGACTGGCCAGCCCCTATGAATGTTTAATCACATTGAAACACCCACACACTATAAGTTAAAGAGCTAAAACTTTTATAATATATGCGGTCAGGAGATTTACCATGTTTTACTATACAACGATTTAATTAAAAATATGTACGGAATTACAGAAGTACCGAATAACGCTATTCTTACGTATTGACAACACAGATTATAAATAATGGTTAATTTTTGTTTCTATTCATGGAGACAGAATCATTGATATTATGTTGATACTTTGATACTATATGGCTATTACTGATATACTCTTTGATCAGTACAGTAGAGTAGTTTTTTACGTAGTTTGTACCTATCTATTGTATTCTCTTTGAGTACCTAGTTTGTTTTTGTGTTTGTGTTCAATTCTATATCAATATGATTATCGAATTTTTATTGTTCTAAGAATTTAAATATGTACGTAATTGGTCAGAAATGAATAGTACCAAAATCATGGAATATTGCCATGAAGGCATATCGTATTCGGCGGGATCCAAGATCTGCAGGTGTTGTTTAGAAACTGAAAAGCCAATGGAAAGTGCATTTGAATCTCAATACCATTTTATGGAATTGGCTGGTATAGATGTTAGTATATCTCTTATTTAAATAATGCCTGTCCATTTGTGTAAGGTGATTAGCACACTTTTGACTGCCTCTGTGGTATTGTGGTTTGTCTACCAGTATCAGACGAGGTCCCAAGTTTGATATTCAAGGTACAAATTTGTGCTAGGGTTGATTGGTTCTGAGTGAAGTGCACTTCTCCCTTCGACCTTATCATAAGTTAACAACAGGTGAGATGAAGGCCAAGAGCTTCCCTGATATAAAACAAAAAATAAACTTTTATTATGTTTATGTAATGAATAATAATCAAATGTTTTACTAATGTTTGTTAATTACCCAGCTAGAAAAAACATTAAACTACGCCCAGGAAAAAGAAAAACTATAGGTAATCTGAGAGATTTTATATTTTTATCTCCTAGATGCTATAGCCAATACAATATAGGGCCATTTTTTCGGCCTTACCCATCTGTTGGCCTATATGTATTACCTCGGGCCAAATTTCCAGTTATGATTAATGTTTTTAGCCTAAGACCTCAGTCAATAAGTTGGTACAATATGGTTTTTTTATCATAGGTGAGCGTATCAGATGGGATGCCGTGGATATGTGTTGATTGCCGTGTGTTTTTACGGAGAGCTGTTGCATTCAAAAACAAGATTTTACGAGCACAGAGAGTTCTGCTACGAAATCATGTCAAAGACGAGTGTTTGGTAAGTGCAAAGATAAGAGAATCATCTATAATACAACCTATAACAGAATATGTGTACTATGCCAAAACGGGGTTGTCCGACCCGACTCGTGGAACAACGTTTGTTTTACGACTTTTTGAATTTTCATTCAAAGTTTTTGGTAAAACAGGATCAAAGTTCTGACACCAACAGCTGGTTTTTTGAGTTGAGACTACCCTAAAATCAGCTGTTTCTTAACTTGCGACAGTGACCTCAGCTCTAGACATAGATGAGGCAACATAGCAGAAGGTCACAATCACAAAGAACGAAAAGCGCTTTCACTAACTGAGGAAAATCGTCGAAAAGCCTGAGCTGCTAATGAGACAATCCATTACTAGACGGTTTAATTTGTCAAATCAATAAGAATTTTATCTATCTGTTAGTTAAAATACAAAATAATGGTTCCTATAATGTACTTTCGTCCGTCCAATATCGCATTCATTGTCTTTTTGTAACTGTAGGTGCCTCTGTAATTTATCAATATGTATGTTCTATCTAATAACTTTCACGAGATGACTCCAAGTTCTCACTAAAATTGGTTCATCTGTACTCAATATTCTTTGACACAGACAATTGCACATATATATATACCTAGATACCTACCTACCTACATGCATAGTGCGGTAAAGGAATAGGGTCATCACTATTTATTGTCATTGAGTAAATGAAAAGATTCGTATGGGAAACTGAAAATGGGAATTCACTATTATCTCCCCACCACAACAAATACTTTTCCTGGTCCGAAAAGCCCCCCCACTGCTTAGTACACATATTCTGTTTCACCTTGTATACTGTATTTATAATAGCGACTTGCCAGGACTTTTGGACGGATATAACTCCTCCACATCAAAACTACTGAAGGAATTATTCAGAACTATGCACACATGTTTGAATCATACATCTAGTAACTTAATTGTAAATGTATTGATTGAGGGGACACTAGCCAGCGATTTAGCAAAAATGTTTTTATGGTACTTATAAAAAAAAACTTTCAAATGCATGCGTTTAGTTAAAAAAAAATATTCTTACATTATAAACAGATGCTTCAATTTAGTGCATGTGTATAGATTATCAAGAATTCAGTGTGTTTCAGCAAGATAAAAACCTTTCTCAATCAGATGAACACACCCTTGGGTCCAACAAACCTGCCCCACCCTTATTTGAAAGTACATGTGCTTTGGAGGGAGGAGACTCTGCATTATTTAAACTGGAAGATGACCCTTTGGACCAGTTTAAGTAAGTTTGGAGTTAAATATTACAGAAAATTAATTTTAAATTGAGTGCACAATGTTTGGGTATTCAAAATTTGCAGTAAAAGACTAAACTATAGATACTATATAGATAATATACAGGGGTGTTGTTAATGGTAATGGTAACAGTGTCGCAAGTTCAATGGTTTTTTCCCAACTCTAAAATGTGCAACGCACCTAAATAAGTTTTCATTTCAAAAATACACAAAGCTTTGCTAAATTTACGGCCAGATGGCGCAGTGTAAATGTAATCTTCTGTAATATATAAACTCAATGTTCTAATATTGAAAACCGTTCACCGGGTTCAACCTTACAAACAAATTATTACGCGAATCACAAACTGCAGGCTAGTAAAAATACACATACATAAACTTCAATTTAAATTACAAAAATATTTTCACAGATCCGAAGAGGAAATAAATAAGAAAACTTATGGTGAAAATGATGATGATGACGGTGAAGCTTATAATGATGAAGAATCTGACGATGATGATGAAGTTGGCGATGATGACGATGATGAAGCAGGCGATGATGATGAAGATGAGATGTCTGACCAGGAATCTTCACAGGAATTTAAAAGTGAACCGGAGAGAAAGGCTAAAAGAAAACTACCTCCCATTACAAAGATTGACTACGATAGGTAAGATTTGTGTTTACATATTAGTTTATTTCATTTATTTATTCTATTTTAGAATTTAAAGTTATTTGGGTAGATGGCGCTGAGTAATATTTTAATTAATATGGCTATATCTTGCTATGACAATGTAGACATCTAGACATGTAGACATCTGGTCACGAATGTGCCTATATCTGGCTACGAATATGTCTTTATCTGGCTACGAATATGTCTTTATCTGGTGACGAATATATCTTTATCTGGCTACAACTATGATTTCATCTTGCTTCTGCAATGTAGACATCTGGTGACGAACATGTCTAAATCTAGCTACGAATATGCTAAATCTAGCTAATGTCTATCTGGTGACGAATGTGTTTTTATCTAACTACAACTATGGCTACATCCAGCTACGAATATGCTTTATATCTGGCTACGAATATGTCAAAATCTGGCTGTGACTATGCCTACATCTGGCTACTACAATGTATACATCTGGCAACGAATATGTCGATGGCTGGCTACGACTGAGATCTGGCTACTTTTCCAGCGATGGTGACCAAGCGTCCTCGCCTGCAACCCCGCGCCTATCCTGGACAAGCGACAGCGACAAGACCCTCATAGAATTCGTGAGGTGCAACGAAGCCCTGTACAATCCTAAGAGCAAATTGTACAAAATAGCGGTGTTGAAGAAAAAACTGTGGATTGATATAGGGAACATACTCGATAAGACTGGTAAGATAGATCTAAGTATCAGGATTCAAAGTAATCCCTGCTTAGAACATTGTCAGTGCAAAATTTCAGCTCAATCCGTTCTGTTGCGTGGAAAGAACGCCAAGCAATCAAACAAATGTTCTTTAGTAATTTTAAAATCCTAAAAATTGCCTCTGTAGCCTAGTGCCAGATCCGGAGGTCACGGGTTCAATCCCATTAGAATATTGTGGTTGATTTGGTTGGTAGTAAGACTTTTAAGACCACCTGGCTAGCTACCACCATCGCAATTTTTTTTTTATAAATTCATTTATTTCGATCAACAAGGAATCATATTTATACACAATTAACATAGGTATTAATGACACAATACACAAAATACACAAATCACATGCACATAATATGTATATAACAAGCCTCATAGCTCAGTTGGTAGTAACTCTGCCTTCTGCGCTGTAGGCTGTGGGTTCGATGCCCACCTAGGACAAACATTTGTGTGATGAATATAGATGTTTGTTCTGTGTTTGGGTGTTGTATCATATAGTAAGTATGTATTAAAAAAAAAGTATTCAAGTATTCTATCCGTAATCTAGTTCCCATATTACAAGCTATGCTTAGTTTTGGGCTAGATGGCGCTGTGTAAAAATTAATAGCAGCGTTTTACCTGAAATAAAACGCATATTAAAATACTTACCTCACTGGAAGCTAATTATATGAGAAGGTATATCCGTTTCCGTCGAATAGTACATAAAGCCGGTACGTATTTCCGGTCTCAGTGGTGACACCTGGCGGCCGCGCGCCTCTTTTAGTTTCGTAAATCTGTGAGCGCCATTTTTAGTTCATTGGCTTAGTTACACCAGGCAGCGATAAAAGCTTAGCTTCCAGTGAGGTAAGTATTTTAATATGCGTTTTATTTCAGGTAAAACGCTGCTATTAAAAGTACTTGACCGTCACTGGAAGCTAATTATATGAGACCTGTTTGTTATCGCTTGGTGTCGCCACTTATGAGGGAAGTTAATCTAGCGCCAATGTGATGTCATTATTAACTAGGTAAACGTAATATATAAAAGCTATGAATGACGAATACTGGAATGGACATAAGTATTTATATATCAATCAGATTAAACCATCGAGAAATTAATTATAAGCACTAGAAAACTAATCAAGAAATCGAAATATTTCCTTGAATGAGTTCAATATATCATATTATCAATAATAATTTGTGTGTAATGCACATAATTATCGAACCATTCTGTATGGTATTGTTCATTATTTTGAATTTGAAAAACGTTTAAATGTGCCAATATCAATGGCCACTATCCTATTGAAAGTTTTGTAAATTCTAATTCTAGCTTAAGCTAGAAGATGATTTTCCAGCTAGCTTATAGACAACAGGGCACACCACTCAACGGTGCATGAATTAGGTTCAAGTTTTTGGTCAAACTTTAACGAATCAGCTAAACCATTGAAGTCAACTCTAATGGAAAATGTTAGGCATATTTTTTTTTTAATTTAATTTAGCCGCCGAACCTACATCTTTTAGTAGCATAGAAGCAAGTAGTTTCTACAATACCCACAGCAAAAGCGATTGGTTAGGCCGACTAGCATTTTAAACAACTACTATATACGTTATGAACAAATATTGGCCAAACAAAATACAATCGTTGGTCCATGATACCAACATCATGATCGTGATGGTTAGATCAGGATCTATTGTAAGTAGTGTTTGACAAAGATGCATCTGCCTGAGCAGAGTGTAAGCTCGAAGTACGACACGACGCTTGCTCAATTACTGATTTGAAACTGAAATAAGGAACCTACAACAGAGTACAAACATCCCAAAAAGGTAGCTATGAAACCTTTGAGTTTGAGCAATCGATTTGAAGACACATTTAGTATCATAATAAGTAGGTACTGTTCATTAATTTCAAGTGAGATAAAATCAATCATTTAAAACACGAGTAAAGCAATTATGGGGTTATTGCTTGTTGTGTCAACGTTATTGACATTAGTTAGACCATACATTCTAACACGCATCCTCATAGGCTTAATAATAAATTTATTCTATATGCTAGAACAATTTTGTTCGGTGTTGCATGTTTTTAGCTTGACTTTAGATGGTGGTATCCTCGTAGAAGTTAGGATAAATTAGTTATTTCTGAAGGTTTACAAATAAAAAATAATAAAATTAATTATTCAGTAAACTCATTCCATGGAATAAGTTTAGAGTGGGATTAGCTGATTAAAGAGCCTTTCCAACGCTGAAGTTTTGACTTCGGCGCGTGTTTCGGAGTTTACCTTCTCCCATCGGGGTATGTACCCCTAAGAAGTATATTACTGTAGATTTATTCAGATAAATCAACACTTTGGTACTAGGTAGTATAATAATTAGAAAAGCTGTCTAATACCCATACTAGACGGTTCATGGAACACTGGACGCATCTTGAAACATACCTAGCTTTTTATTTGTAATGTCTCTTACTCGAATAAGTAAGGTAGATTGTTGTAACTTCATGCGCGGTCTTTGAGGCAGTATGTCTACTCGGGGTATCGAGTATCGCAAACACTATGTTAACACAGGCTGGTAAGTGGATACCATTATGATGATGTGCGTCAAAGCGCCAAGTAGAACTTGCCTGGAATATATTCTACTTTCATTTTGAGCAATGACTTTGTATCATACTCTATTTTAAATGAAACTCTGAAAATTATCCGATTAAAATCTGTTGCACTAATTACCACCAATCTAACGCATGTGGTAAATTTGGTTATACCCGGGTTTTGGGGATAGCCAATATAAAATTTTTATTCAGTGGCCCTCTGTGGAGTATGTATGGTATATGCAAGAGACATCTAATACTCATCTGTGAATGATGATGATGATGATGGCGCTTCACTGCAATAAAATATAAAAGGTTGCCCGTTTGCAGAGCGACTTGTCCGAATGCCAGATCATTTTAGTTGTGTTCTCGCTGCTAGGTCATGCTAGGCTTGATAGATGTGTAACAGAGACGTTAGTCGGAAGACAAATACTCAGAGACCACCCAACCATAGTTTTATTGTGATTTATTTTGGAGGGTAGATTTTTAATAACACTACTGGTACATATGATGGTAACAAAAACAATTGTCGGTGATTATACCGTTCTTGAAGGATGTCAAAACTGGCAAGGCTTAGAATTAATCTTCCGAGATTATACATACCTTGGCCAGCCAACCTTTATTTAGAATCCGCTGTATTTCTACCTAAGCAAATTAATTTCACCGATACAGAGTGATTGAACCAAACGATTGATTGACGTGCTTGCGGAGTAGGTAAGCACGTCTACATTCCGATATACAATCAGGAAATTGAATCTCATGTTGCAGTGTTATCACAATAACAGGGTCAACCCATTCATTAAAAGAAAAAAGGGTTTTGTCCAAACGCTTCAGTCGAAGACATTGTCGTCTCTAATTGTTATTTATCTCATTACTCATTCAAACAAACAAAGAAAGTGCCCGTGAGACTTTCATATTTAAAAGGTTCAAGATAATATATATTTATATATTATAAGATCCGACCTTGAACAGTAATTTCTACAGTCGCAGGAGATTGTAGCAACTCAATAATAACAAACAATTATAAAACACTTAAAGGTTTCGTCACTTCGTAATCGGTTAGCACAAGCACATAAAGATTGACTAAAATACATGTTAACATTTCGATGTTGGTACCAGAAATATGAGGGTAGCCGGTATACACACACATGTACATTATACAGGTACAAGTACGAAACTCTGTGATTGGGGAGCTACTTTTAGGACCCCTTGTTTGTTCGTTTGTGAATCATAGCAAAAAATTTTTTGAGGGTTTCTTTTTATTTTAGCTTACACTAGGTATAATAAGCTACATAAGATTTTTTATAGCGATGTAGTGGATATACATAATTGCATTGACGTAAGGTGTCATATATTTTTACCCTTTTGTTTGTCTTCATGTCTATGAAACCTGAAGTATAAAGTAAAACGAATTCTGAGTATGTACCAGAATAATGTTTTGACCGATGATGACTACAGCGTTGGTCATCAAGTAGCATTAATGGAAAACCATTTGAGTACCGTAACGAAGCTTCAAGTAGCCTTTCGATTTGCATTTGCAATTTGCAATTTTTATCAGAATACCCATAGGTATATTTATGTGAAATCGTGAACGGTTTTTCACTAACCCGACAGAGCAGAGACAATAATATTGTTCATATAATTCCCCACTTACCTCATATCATAGCAGATTGATTTGCGATTTAATCTTCCAATATAGCTAGAGTTTTGTGCATATTCGCAATTAGTTCTCTCAGCGTAGGGACAGTGCGCCAAGCGCTATACTTTTTCTTACGGCGGTTTCGACAGTGCCGTGCCGTGCTGATTCACCCGCCGACACACATGGGTCTGCTCAGATGAGCATTAGTGAAGACTCGATTTACATTTTGATAAGTAAATGGGGGTTTCGAAAATGCAGTATGCAATACCAAATACTGGTGTTCATTACCAAACAATTATGGTAGATCCCTTAAGATGGACATTAATAAATTGAAATGGTAAACTATCTGACCTTGAATCGTTTTTAATTCATATAAGGTAGGCTTTAAGAGAGCACTCGTGCGTCCTCCGCAATATCCCCTTAAGATTGGGCCGCGAGCCTCTGTTGAAAATGGACCTTTCTCACTAGAGTAATGGCTCTCGTAGTAAGCACTTGAGGGTTGACCTCCGTAATAGTTGTTATTCACCCCGCGAGGGTGGGTTACTTACGTGCTCACCTGCATGATCACCATATGCACACGTATAATTGGGAACCAGAGTTCTCTAAATGTATGGACCTTTCTCACTAGAGTAATGGCTCTCGTAGTAAGCACTTGAGGGTTGACCTCCGTAATAGTAGTTATTCACCCCGCGAGGGTGGGTTACTTACGTGCTCACCTGCATGATCACATAATTGTATGGTATATGTAATGGTATAATTGGGAACCAGAGTTCTCTAAATGTGTATGTAAATCCAAACGATGGACCTGCTTACTAGGCTGAGGCCTGCCCTCGCGAGAAGCAGATGTTGTTCTGGCTATCTTCCTACTCGTTTAGAAGAGCCAAAAAGCTTTGATTACGCCTTTTATAGCGTTACTAATTTGTTCAGCGGAGAAAAGAGCGTATTTCATGACTTCAGCATAAGTGCCGCAGCGGCTAGTGCAGGAGATCAGAGTACTTACTTTTCTATTTTACTTTGATCAAGTATATCTACTTATGCTATAACAGCGTATTTATTCGTCACGTTTACAAGCACTCGTGCTCGGGTCAGCTGCGCCAGCAGCCCGTACAGACTTGTCCTAAAAAGGATACTGAAAAAGGTAACAGTTAATATCCGAGACATAAATAGGTATAACCTTTAAAATTCCGACGTACAATAAAATAATTACATCTGAAAATAAAATCACCAGTAGTACGAAATTCTACGGCTTCACCGTTAAATATTTCACACGTACCAACAGGAATTACAATCAAGACAATAATTCTTAGCAGAAAAATTGTTAAAATAATTTTTTCAAATACGTACCAAATCCGAACGGCAAAACCGTTTATAGTGTGGATTGCGTAATAACGAGGGTAGTGTGTAGTATCAAGAGACTTACATCATACCCCGAATCACTTTTAAAAACAATCGCCCACAAAACTTAGTAATTTTGTAGCGTTGAATATTCTCTTAAATTTGTTCTATATATATATCTATAGCAACGGCGTAGAGCCTGAGCAGCTGCGCACAAGTTGCTTCGACGGAAAACGAAACGCCAAAGAACTAAAAATGGCGCTCACAGATTTACGAAACTAAAAGAGGCGCGTGGCCGCCAGGTGTCACCACTGAGACCGGAAATACGTACCGGCTTTATGTACTATTCGACGGAAACGGATATACCTTCTCATATAATTAGCTTCCAGTGACGGTCAAGTACTTTTAATGTCCTATTATATTAAATATTTATTTATAATATTTATATCCAATTCAAGCTATTTTTAGATGTATTAATAGGATTTATCAGCTGTATATTTTGTACCATAGCACCAAGCAAAGCTTTTAATTGTTGTGTTCCGGCATTTAGATATAAGATAGCCAGTTCCTCAGACTGTTGAGGATTCCGGGTGAAGTGCGCTTACCTCTGAATGCCGGAACACAACTATTTTTAGAATTGTTATTATGGCGTCAGAATTAGGTAAGATGGTGGTAGCTAGCCAGGCGGACTTATAAAAAGTCCTGCCACCAACCAATCCAAGCACAATATTGTACTCCCCTGGGGATCGAACCCGGCAGACGAATCATAGGCGGTCTCACCACACAAATGTTTGTCGTGGGTGGGAATCGAACGCACAACCTACAGCTCGGAAAGCAGAGCTGCCAACGAGCTATGAAGCTTGTGTATTGCAGACGCGGATTGCTACAAGCGTTGGTGTTACGTCCGCGACTACTACATCCGGCGCCGACACAAGATGGCCGCTGGCGGCGAAGCGGCAAAGAAGAGGGCGCAGTTACTGTCTTTCTTGGACCGTGTGCCCACGGCTAGGGGGGGGTGGGCGCCGAAAGTAGGGGGGAGAGATAACCGGAGCGACGATAACGAGTGGATAGAGGTAAGAATGTATGCTGCTTTTAGACCGTGTGCCTAGCAGCTGGAGACGGGATCAGGGGGGGGGGGGGTGAAAGTAGGGGGTAGAGATAACCGGAGCGACGATAACGAGTGGATAGAGGTAAGAATGTATGCTGCTTTTAGACCGTGTGCCTAGCAGCTGGAGACGGGATCAGGGGGGGGGGGGTGAAAGTAGGGGGTAGAGATAACCGGAGCGACGATAACGAGTGGATAGAGGTAAGAATGTATGCTGTTTTTAGAGCGTGTGCCTAGCAGCTGGAGACGGGATCAGGGGGGGGGGGTGAAAGTAGGGGGTAGAGATAACCGGAGCGACGATAACGAGTGGATAGAGGTAAGAATGTATGCTGTTTTTAGAGCGTGTGCCTAGCAGCTGGAGACGGGATCAGGGGGGGGGTGAAAGTAGGGGTATTGATAACCGGAGCGACGATAACGAGTGGATAGAGGTATGAATGTTTCTTCTTTTTAGACCGTGTGCCTAGCAGCTGGAGACGGGATCAGGGGGGGGGTGAAAGTAGGGGGTAGAGATAACCGGAGCGACGATAACGAGTGGATAGAGGTAAGAATGTATGCTGTTTTTAGACCGTGTGCCTAGCAGCTGGAGACGGGATCAGGGGGGGGGTGAAAGTAGGGGGTAGAGATAACCGGAGCGACGATAACGAGTGGATAGAGGTATGAATGTTTCTTCTTTTTTAGACCGTGTGCCTAGCAGCTGGAGACGGGATCAGGGGGGGGGGGGTGAAAGTAGGGGGTAGAGATAACCGGAGCGACGATAACGAGTGGATAGAGGTAAGAATGTATGCTGTTTTTAGACCGTGTGCCTAGCAGCTGGAGACGGGATCAGGGGGGGGTGAAAGTAGGGGGTAGAGATAACCGGAGCGACGATAACGAGTGGATAATTCCTTAATCCACTCGTTGAGTCTCCGAGTGGTAAACATATCTGTGATTATTATACCCAAATCCGTAAAATGTCCTCAGACGCTGCCTGAGCGACCACCATCCACCGACTCCCGCGACAATACTGTCAAGGAGGAAGCGAGTAATAACGACCCGTGGGAGAACATTCGGTAAGTGATAGTACCGGTAGTACCGCTATACAAACGTAGTTTATCGTTTATTTGAAATGGCATTATCTTGTCTTTATACCATTGTGTTGTCGGCATAACATCCACTCCAGCAATTCTTTTTATCCGTCTCTGTGGTCTAGTGGTTCGATCCCCAGCCCCCTGAAAATTGTTAAAAAAAATTTTGTTAAAAACAATTTTTGTGCGTTTTTATCCACCATCGGGAGACAAAATGCTCTAACAAGGTTTTACAAGCCTCATAGCTCAGTTGGTAGTAACTCTGCCTTCTGCGCTGTAGGCTGTGGGTTCGATTCCCACCCAGGACAAACATTTGTGTGGTGAATATAGATGTTTGTTCTGTGTTTGGGTGTTGTATCATATAGTAAGTATATATTTAAAAAAAGTATTTAAGTATTCTATCCGTAATCTAGTTCCCATATTACAAGCTATGCTTAGTTTGGGGCTAGATGGCGCTGTGTAAAAATTCATGTCCTATAATATTTATATTTATAAACAAAGGTGGATAAAAACAGAGGACAAAAATTTTATCTCCTCCCCGCGCTGAGGGGGCAGGGGAGTACAGTATTGTGCTTGGTTTGGTTGGTGGTAGGACTTTGTTTAAGTCCGCCTGGCTACCATCATCTTACCTAATTCTGTCGCCATTATAACAATTCTTAAATAGTTGTGTTCCGGCATTTAGAGGTAAGATAGCCAGTTCCTCAGTTTGTTGAGGATTTCAGGTGAAGTGCGCGTCCACCTTCGGCGTTATCATAACTTGAAAATCAGGTGAGATAAAGGCCAAGCGTATCCCCGTCATATAATCAAAAAATAAAAATGTAAAAACTTATTGTTTGTCTTTATTTGGCGTCGCTTTTTCGTTACATTGAGTTTCAAATCACAGCAGTGTTAAAGTGTTTTGGCCGAAAAGTGTTGTGTTTAGAACGAACGATTATAAAACACATCACTAGTAAGTCACGTACAGACTCTACGTGACTTACTAGTGATGTGTTAATAAATAGTAAATAAATAAATATAGTATAGTAAATAAAATAAATATAGTAAATAAATAATGTATAGATAGTTACAGTATAGTTACTTATGTTTGTTAGTTTTTTAAGTTGCGTATTACTATGGGCCGTAGACTAAGTTAAAATAAGATTTGTAATTTTCCTATTGTTGCCTGAAATAAAATATATTATTATTATTAATAAAGAAGTAACAGTTGAAATGTGAAGCGTTTTCAAGAAGTTATTGATATTGTTACGAGCTGGGGTTCGTAAAATTAAAAACAACCGGTTATTACTCAAAATAAGACACGTTTATTCAGCACCAAACTAATTACTCTCAAACATAGTACAACACTACTTAGCTATACTTCCACTTCCGAATCACTAAACACTGCTATCGCACTCAAATATCACTCGATGTTATCTCGCTGTATCGTTATTGAATACTGTCTACTTCCGAGTCCAACTCTATCTAATGATCTAGCATGAGCGAGACTGATCGCGGTACTAACTGTTACGTAATCTGGGACTCTATTGTTTTCGACGGTCATAAACAATCCTTGTGTTATTTGGAAACAAGTTGTTACTGTCTTATTTTCGCGGAACTATGTGAAGGTCCGTGATGATTCTAGACTTTTCTGATTGGCGTAACAATATTGTAGCATTGGCGAGCAGTATTCGAAAACGCGTGAGCCTTGGACCGCCGCCAAGGAAGACATATTGATACAGTTTGTGAGTCGCAACGAGGCGCTATACAACCCGCGCTGTAAGGACTATCGGCGGGCTCACATCAAACGACAACTGTGGAGTGAGATAGCCTCTCTACTCAACAAGACAGGTAACATATTGATACAGTTCGTGAGACGCAACGAGGCGCTATACAACCCGCGCTGTAAGGACTATCGGCGGGCTCACATCAAACGACAACTGTGGAGTGAGATAGCCTCTCTACTCAACAAGACAGATAACATATTGATACAGTTCGTGAGACGCAACGAGGCGCTATACAACCCGCGCTGTAAGGACTATCGGTGGGCTCACATCAAACGACAACTGTGGAGTGAGATAGCCTCTCTACTCAACAAGACAGGTAACATATTGATACAGTTCGTGAGACGCAACGAGGCGCTATACAACCCGCGCTGTAAGGACTATCGGCGGGCTCACATCAAACGACAACTGTGGAGTGAGATAGCCTCTCTACTCAACAAGACAGGTAACATATTGATACAGTTCGTGAGTCGCAACGAGGCGCTATACAACCCGCGCTGTAAGGACTATCGGCGGGCTCACATCAAACGACAACTGTGGAGTGAGATAGCCTCTCTACTCAACAAGACAGGTAACATATTGATACAGTTCGTGAGACGCAACGAGGCGCTATACAACCCGCGCTGTAAGGACTATCGGCGGGCTCACATCAAACGACAACTGTGGAGTGAGATAGCCTCTCTACTCAACAAGACAGATAACATATTGATACAGTTCGTGAGACGCAACGAGGCGCTATACAACCCGCGCTGTAAGGACTATCGGTGGGCTCACATCAAACGACAACTGTGGAGTGAGATAGCCTCTCTACTCAACAAGACAGGTAACATATTGATACAGTTCGTGAGACGCAACGAGGCGCTATACAACCCGCGCTGTAAGGACTATCGGCGGGCTCACATCAAACGACAACTGTGGAGTGAGATAGCCTCTCTACTCAACAAGACAGGTAACATATTGATACAGTTCGTGAGTCGCAACGAGGCGCTATACAACCCGCGCTGTAAGGACTATCGGCGGGCTCACATCAAACGACAACTGTGGAGTGAGATAGCCTCTCTACTCAACAAGACAGGTAACATATTGATACAGTTCGTGAGACGCAACGAGGCGCTACACAACCCGCGCTGTAAGGACTATCGGCGGGCTCACATCAAACGACAACTGTGGAGTGAGATAGCCTCTCTACTCAACAAGACAGGTAACATATTGATACAGTTCGTGAGACGCAACGAGGCGCTATACAACCCGCGCTGTAAGGACTATCGGCGGGCTCACATCAAACGACAACTGTGGAGTGAGATAGCCTCTCTACTCAACAAGACAGGTAACATATTGATACAGTTCGTGAGACGCAACGAGGCGCTATACAACCCGCGCTGTAAGGACTATCGGCGGGCTCACATCAAACGACAACTGTGGAGTGAGATAGCCTCTCTACTCAACAAGACAGGTAACATATTGATACAGTTCGTGAGTCGCAACGAGGCGCTATACAACCCGCGCTGTAAGGACTATCGGCGGGCTCACATCAAACGACAACTGTGGAGTGAGATAGCCTCTCTACTCAACAAGACAGGTAACATATTGATACAGTTCGTGAGACGCAACGAGGCGCTATACAACCCGCGCTGTAAGGACTATCGGCGGGCTCACATCAAACGACAACTGTGGAGTGAGATAGCCTCTCTACTCAACAAGACAGGTAACATATTGATACAGTTCGTGAGACGCAACGAGGCGCTATACAACCCGCGCTGTAAGGACTATCGGCGGGCTCACATCAAACGACAACTGTGGAGTGAGATAGCCTCTCTACTCAACAAGACAGGTAACATATTGATACAGTTCGTGAGTCGCAACGAGGCGCTATACAACCCGCGCTGTAAGGACTATCGGCGGGCTCACATCAAACGACAACTGTGGAGTGAGATAGCCTCTCTACTCAACAAGACAGGTAACATATAATATATAAATAAATAATTGATAAGAATTATTTACCACCTTTATTTGGTTGGAGCAATAAAGATATTTGATATATTTTTTTATTTGAAAATTAAATTGAATTTATTAAAATTCTTTATCGAGATTATCAGATATTCAGTCATTATCATTATAAGTAATTCTCAAATGTCAAAAATATCATTATATAAAAATAAATAAACACAAAACAACCAATGATGTCACAATTATTAACAAATACATAAATTATATAGTGTGATTTAATTGGTGGTATTATCATCATCTTACCTAATCTGTTGCCAAATTGTTGTGTTCCGGCATTCATAGGAAAGATAGCCAGTTCCTCAGTTAGTTGAGGATTCCGAGTGTATTGCGCCTCCACCTACGGCCTTATCTCAACTTGTAACCAGGTGAGATGAAGGCTAAGCGCTTCCCCGTCGTACAATTAATAAAATTAAAAGCTGTATATAATACACAGAAGGAAGTTGGCCTTCTAGTGAGACCTCTGATTCGGCTTTTACGACATCCATGGGCTGTGATGGAGGGTTTGATTCGTAGGCCGAACACCAAGGCAATACCGTCGCGTAATGGAAGTCAAAACTTTAATTATTGTTTCATATATTTTTTGGGTAAGCGCTAGGCCTTCGTCACCTGGTTTCAAGTTGAGATAAGGCCGAAGGTGGAGGCGCACTTCACCCGGTATCCTCAACCAACTGAGGAACTGGCTATCTTACCTCTAAAAAATAATTATCGCGACAGAATTATGTAAGATGGTGGTAGCTAGCCCGGCGGACTTAAACAAAGTCCTACCACCAACCAAACCAAACACAATATTGTATCCTTGGGATCGAACCCGGGACCTCTGGACCACTGGACCACAGAGGCGGTTACAACAACAAGGTAATAATACACAAGGCGTCACGAACCCGTACAATTTTCGTGTGTAATATTCGTAGCTTCGCGTCTATCGGGTGCTCAACGGATGACATTTCACCACAGACACAGAATGCTACAAGCGCTGGAGCTACGTCCGCGACTACTACATCCGGCGGAAGTCAAATCCGGGCGCTCTGTCCACCGGCAAGGCGGCCAAGAGACGCGCTCAGCTTCTCGCCTTCCTCACGCTTCACGAACAGACAGACGAACAGGTAAAATAAATATATATTACATGACATACATTTCACACAGCGCCATCTAGCCCCAAACTAAGCATAGCTTGTAATATGGGAACTAGATTACGGATAGAATACTTAAATACTTTTTTTTTAAATACATACTTATCATACAATACAATAACCAAACACAGAACAAACATCTATATCCATCATACAAATGTTTGTCCTGGGTGGGAATCGAACCCACAACCTACAGCGCAGAAGGCAGAATTACGAACTGAGCTATCAGGCTTGCATAGATAAAGATAACTATTAAAGTCCTAAATCAATAATAATGTTCTCATAGGCTTATGGCTAAGTAAACGTTCCACGGAGAAAACATAGGTACCCAAACTAGAATAAAACAGCCATAATAATACCTATAGCTTTTAAAGCGATAGGTATTATGTCTCCCATTCGTCATTATACTTTATTTTTTGTTCAAATTGACATACATTTTTTATTTCATTTTATATTTATAGTGCGTGTTAGGATTAGGATGATTAGTTTAGTTAATTATATTCAACATTTAAAACACAATTGTGAATTGTTTTATGAATAAAATGAATTGAATATACCTTCCGCCGAACTAAGCGTAATTTATTAACAAATATATAACGTAAAATATCGGTTGGTAGTTACTTTAAACTTAATTAATATTTATAGCTGATTGCACAACCAATTAAAGGCTAACACAGCATGCAAAATTAGGAGCACACAACTTAAATTAGATAAAACTAAGTAGACAATTAAGAAGAGAAGAGCTTAATTAAGCGCTTTCATAAAGATATAAATAATAAAAGTAAAAGAAAAAAAGGTGAAACCAAAAGGGGCCATGTACAATTGCTGGAAAAGGTGAACTTAACTAAATTTAATACATACTAAAATTTGTCAACTTATAAATAAAAAATAATAAAAATCTTATATCTTGAAATATATATGTTTGACATTCGCACGAAAAAAACATAAAAGTCGTACAGATATTCGCGCTAGTGTCCCTTCGCGCGAGTGTCTCTTCGCGCAAGCGTCTCTTCGCGCAAGTGTCCTGATACCGGCAGGAGATGCACATAACATCAGGTGGGCTAGTTGTTTGTTCCATCTCATAGTTGTATAAAAAAATAAACCTCCTGAGGCAGTTGAATAGCAAATGTGTTTTCAGGAGGAGCAAACCCTTAAATGCGAGTTGGAACAGCTGGCCGCCTCTAATGCGATCGCAACAGACCACGAGGCTGGCTCAGATATTGGACAAGATGAGGATAATACGAGGTATCTTGCCTTCATACAGAGGTAGGGCATAGGATTTCCTGCTCAGTATTGGAGCAATATTTGATCAGTATTTGAGCAGTATTTCATCAATATTTGATCAAGTCTTTTGGGGAAATTCCTCCTTATAGGCTATAGACAAATATCACTATCTATATTGTGTTTTATTATGCGTAAAATGGAATACATTAGAAAGCATTCGTTCATGATTCACGCAGTCATCACGATTGACTGGCTGTAATGTTCCAGAGAAGACATGTGCCCCCGAGGTCCCAAGGCGTGGACCACAGACTCGGATGAGGTTCTCATAGACCTGGTCGGCAGCCATCAGGCGTTGTTCAATCCGCGCTGTAAGGAGTTTAGGAGACCGCAGCTGAAGAGGCGACTGTGGCGGGACATAGCACGTGACCTGAGGACCACAGGTACCCCAAAGGACCGACCCCCCCCCCTCCCATTTCAGTCTGCAGAAGTACTAAATTTCAATATCAAGTCCATTTCAGTCTGCAGAAGTACTAAATTCTAATTTCAAGTCCATTTCAGTCTGCAGAAGTCCTAAAAGCTGTCCTAAGGGTTATGTTATATTGTATTATAATTATGTATGCTTGTAATTTCTTATCTGTCCGTATCTTTTGTATTTTGTTTAATAACTTATAATTTACTATATTATTTTAGTTATATGCACGTACCACTATTATTTATAAAAAAGCACTCATAAGTTTGACTGGAAGAGAACTCTTTTCAGGGTTAAGCTCGCCTTTGTGTGGACATTTAATTTTAAACAGCGCCACCTAGCCCCAAACTAAGCATAGCTTGCTATATGGGAAAAAACTTTTGCATTTTGGTTTTAATTGTATTTCGGAGCGGCTAGCCTAATGGCATGCCATTACGAATAAATTAAATTAATCGAACGGCGAACCACTTTTGTATGTTTATTTGTAGTAAGGCTCATGCATATTCGGTAATCTTCTTTATTGTACGACTTCTTTACTGTACGCTTTGCCTTCATTACTCTCTGCACTCCAATGGACTAAGTGCGGCAACTTGATATTTGCCTGAATCATCCCAAAGGTGGTTGCAATACTCCATACAAGATCGAACTTGAGCTTTTTATAAGTCTTAATCTGACCAAGTGTGAAATATCGCAATACTTTTTTTTTTCAAAGGGGATATGCTTGGGCTTCGTCTCACCTGATTTTCAAGATATGATAAGGCCGAAGGTGGAAGCGCACTTCACCCGGATCCTCAACAATGGCTATCTGGCTATCTTACCTCTAAATAGCCAGTTCCTCAGTCTGTTGAGGATTCCGGGTGAAGTGCGCTTTCACCATCAACCTTATCTCAACTTGTAATCAGGTGAGATGAAGGCCAAGCGCTCTTCCGTCGTACAATAAAAAGAATGTATTTATGTTTCACATTGAAACCGTTTGTTGAAGAAACGGATTGCTACAAGCGCTGGTGCTACGTCCGCGACTACTACATCAGACGGCGCGGTAAGGTCGGCGTGCTCTCCACCGGGAAAGCTGCCAAGCGACGAGCCGACAAACTCGTGTTTCTCGACCATATTTCTTCACATGTGAGTGTATGTATAGCAAGCAAGCCTCACTGCTACGTCCGCGACTACTACTTCCGACGGCGCGGTAAGGAAAAATTGTATTTCTTTTCACCCCAATATCTCAAAAAACCCCGCGACAATCAATTTCTATTTATGTCATCTCCTTACAATTTAAATTTCATTGAAATCGGATAACCCGTTCGAGAGTTATGCCGTCACAAACATTGCCACATACATACATACAGTGCCGCATTTCCTAACTTAACTCTGAGATCTCGTCCGCTTCGCTCACTAGATCAATAATTGTCTTTTTCAGGAGGAGAAAGAGAGTTCACCGTCGCCATTACAGCCAGAAGAGACTCGGTAATTACTTATAATGTAAACGTGAAAGTTTGTTTGTTTTTTAACCGACTTCAAATTATGGAGGAGGTTCTCAATTTGTCGGAATCTTTTTTTTATGTTTGTTCCCCGATTACTCGAAGACGCCTGGACCGATCTGGAAAATATTTTTTTTGTTTGAAAGGGTATACTTCGCAGGTGGTCCCATCGTCATCAGGTCAGGATCCGATGATGGGATCCTGGAGAATTCGAGGGAATATTTTAGGCACACTTGAAGCGATTTGGGTGTATTACCTCAAAAGTAAAGAAAACACGAACCCCATATAGGGTCACGCGTCTCTCTGTCTGTCTGGCCGTCCGTCCATCTGTTATCAAAATAATTGGAAAAAATACGTCATCTAGGTAAACGATCATATTCTTCATTGTAGGTATTGTAGGTGTTGTAGGTTGTAGCAACACAGGGGCAGGTAACAACAATTCTAAAAAAGTTGTGTTCCAGCAGCGTTAGAGGTAAGATATAACCAGTTCCTCAGTTTGTTGAGGATTCCGGGTGAAATGCGCTTCCACCTTCGGGTCAGCAGGTCTATCGCCTTTGTGGTCTAGTGGTTCGCCCACTGGTGTCAGATCCAGAGGTCCCGCTCGATCCCAGGAGAGTGCAATAGAAAAAAAACAGTGGCGCTCCGGGAGTGCCGACAGAAGTGAATACTTGATATTCTTAGACTATAGGTAGAAGCAGTCTTCGAACGGTCCGTACCCGTACCTCTCAGGATCGTAAAGATAGCGTGACAATGTGTTTAACGTCAAGTGTGTTTAAAGTGGTATCGGTAAGATAACAGTGTCACGAGTTTAATGGTTTTGTCCCAGCTCAAAAAACGCCCAACGCGCCTAAACAAGTTTTCTCTTAAAAAAAATAACCTTCAAATTGTTTTGTAAGATTTTTAGCTTGGACTTCATCTCTCCTGGATACAAGTTATGATAAAGCCGAAGGTGGAGGCGCACTTCACCCGGAATCCTCAACTGAGGAGCTGGCTATCTTACCTCAAAATGCCGGAACACAACAATTTTAGAATTGTTGTTATGGCGACAGAATTATATAAGATGGTGGTAGCCATGCGAAATTTAACAAAGTCCTACCACCAACCAAACCAAGCACAATATATTGTACTCCCCTGGGGATCAAACCCGGGACCTCTGCATCTGACACCGGTGTGTTGAACCACTAGACCACAGAGGCGGGTAAAGTGTAAGTGATTTCTTGTGTGATGGCACAGGTTTATCTTAGTTTGAGTGCTTCTATGAGAATTTTTTGTTTGATCTAAGACGTTTGTAGATACGAAAATAAATTATCTTATCTTATCTTAACTGTTCCTGACCAGTACCATACGGAAGCATGCCCAAGACACTGGCTGCATTGCCTCGCTGAATAGCTATGCTAATTCGCTGTTCAAATAAGAGTCCGTTGGGTCACGTGTGTCAATGTTAGTGATTTAAGTGAAAGGTGCGAGGAGAGCCGCGTGTCGTGGTCCGGGGAGGACGACGCGGCGCTGATACAGTTCGTGCGGCGCCACGGCTCGCTGCACGACCGCAAGCGGCGGGCGGGCCGGCTGAAGGGCGCGCTGTGGACCGAGATCGCTCACACCCTGAACAAAACAGGTACACACGTCTGTATGTATGTGCTACACGGACCCGGGTCAAACCACTTTCGACTGTGAAAATCCGGTCAAAACCACTTTTGACTGTTAAAATCCAGTTGAAACCACTTTTGACTGCGAAAATCCAGTCAAAACCACTTTTGACTGTTAAAATCCGGTTGAAACCACTTTTGACTGCGAAAATCCAGTCAAAACCACTTTTGACTGTGAAAATCCAGTCGAAACCACTTTTGACTTTGAAAATCCGGCCGAAACCACTTTTGACTGTGAAAATTCGGTCTAAAACAGTTTTTACTGCAAAAACCAATATAGACGATAGTGGTTTTGACCGTTGTCTTTAGTCGAAAACAGTTTTGACTTTACTTACTTTATTGCACACACAAAACTTTATGCAAACATAGAATTAAACAAAAAACAGAGTTCTCTTCCAGCAAACCTACGTTGAGAGAGAAACAAGATTAAATTAATGGGAAAATTTTTTGCAGTCAAATATCTACTAGATTTAGACAATCAAGACGAGTAACATTGGATTTCCGCTAATAACGCCTGAATAAATGATGTATACATGTTGTTTCAGATGCGGCGTGCAACTCGCGTTGGAACTACGTCCGCGACTACTACATCCGTCGGCGAGGCAAGCCGTGCGGCGAGGCGGCGGCCAAGCGAGCGGCGCTACTCACCTTCCTTGACAAAGGCACGCGGCGGAAAGTGAAACGGAGTCATCACTAAACGTAGTGTACTACTGGAACGTCCGGAAGTGGAAACGGAGTCATCACTAAACGTAGTGTACTGGAACGTCGTGAAGTGGGAATGGAATCATCACTAAACGTAGTGTACTAATGGAACGTCCGGAAGTGGAAACGAAGTAATCACTAAACGTAGTGTACTACTGGAACGTCGTGAAGTGGGAATGGAATCATCACTAAACGTAGTGTACTACTGGAACGTCCGGAAGTGGAAACGAAGTAATCACTAAACGTAGTGTACTACTGGAACGTTGTGAAGTGGGAATGGAATCATCACTAAACGTAGTGTACTACTGGAACGTCCGGAAGTGGAAACGAAGTCATCACTAAACGTAGTGTACTACTGGAACGTCGTGAAGTGGTAATGGAATCATCACTAAACGTAGTGTACTACTGGAACGTCCGGAAGTGGAAACGGAGTCATCACTAAACGTAGTGTACTACTGGAACGTCCGGAAGTGGAAACGAAGTCATCACTAAACGTAGTGTACTACTGGAACGTCCGGAAGTGAAATGGAGTCATCACTAAACGTAGTGTACTACTGGAACGTCCGGAAACGGAGTGGCTCTTATATCGTGCCAAAGGCCGAATTTGCTGCTATGAAGCTGGGTATTCTTGCTAAGGTTCACACCGGGACAGCTTTTAAGTTTGTACAAAGCTCAGGTCCTATCTTGTATGGAGTACTGCTCTCATCTCTGGGATGTAAATTTCCTCAATTCATCTCCTTGTTATTTAATATCTAAGCTTGTAGTATTTATTTAAAATTAGGTATTCACAAAAAAAAATGGATTTAATGTACCTAATTAATGTAATGAATTATCGATGATATACTATGTAGGACACTTGCGCGAAGAGACACATGCGCGTTGACCACTTAGGAGTCTAAGTGCAGAAACGGGAGTCTTTTTACATTTTACGAGACACATGCGCGAAGGACACTTGCGCGAAGAGACATTTAAAAAAAAAACATAAAATTCCTAATATCTCTGGAAATAGAAGACCCGATATAATAATATAAGTTAAAGATGTAAGCAGAAGTAAATTGTAAAAATAAACAATTTGAAACCATCCATTCAACCTTTTATTTAAATTTTATTATAAATATCTACAATAGAAAAAAATAAAATTACTTAATTATTAGATTTTTTACAACTTAAGAAAGATTTCATCAAAACGACACTTAATTATGCAAATTCAAATTCACAATCCCAAATATCGAAACATGGCAGTTCTAGAAGCATTTTTTTATACATTAAATTTAGTTCGTATAATTTAGTCATTCCAACAAAAAGGCACGCAGAGGAAAACATTCAGACAGAAAAAAAATAATGATAAAGAGCATATATAATTAAATAAGACTTGCTCTTTATTTAATTGTTTAAGTCATATATTTATGAATGCTTTAAATACATCTAACTGCATGTAAACTGCAGACTGACATTTGAGATTATGACAGAAAAATGAATTTAAAATATTGATTTATCTACAAAAAGTGCATATAAACATTATAAAATCTTGTAATTTTCGGTAAAATATTTACAAAAAAACTTACATTATTATTGCAATTCAAGGCATAACAGGTATATTTTAACAAACACCAAAATGAATAAAACCATTATTACTCAGTTGCAAAAAAATCGGGCACCAAACGACATTATAACAATAGTTGCCGAGACCTGTTTTACAGAAATTGTACTTATTTACCACCGATGTCAGCTCCATGTCCCGGGTTCGATTCCCAGAGGAGTACAATATTGTGCTTGGTTTTGTTGGTGGTAGGACTTTGTAAGTCTGCCTAGCTACCATTACCTTACCTAATTCTGTCGCCATAACAGCTATAAATTGTTGTGTTCCGGCATTTAGAGGTAAGACAGCCAGTTCCACAGACACCACCTTCGGACTTATCTTAACTTGTAACGAGGTGAGATGAAAAGGCCAAGCGCTTCCCCGTCGATCTCGACAAATAATCTTCACGCCTTTATCAAGCAGTAGGTGACTACAGATTGAGAAATCATGGATTCAAATTATAAATATGCCTTTGGTATCCAAATGATACCTATATCTATAAAATATACAAAGTAATGACAATAATATAAAAGCACTGGCTTCATTTTGGAAAACGTTACGTGTATATTGCGGTGCAGGCATAGGCATAACGACGTGGGTGCCCGTTTTTATAGCCAAGGTGTATATTACAACAACATTAATCCAACTATTCTCATAACATTTGTGATATTATCGGATCGAATTCGGAAATTCCGAGAACACTATTCTTAACATCCAAATATAAAATGTTGACTTTAATATTTTAGAAGTCTCATCAACATTTTTTTGACCGCAGTGTTTTTTTTTTTAGAATAGCGTTGTATTGGTCACAACATTATGCAAATGTTATTATGATACAAAAATTCACATCCCGCGACGGGACTCGAACCCGCATATTTTCCTGAAGCCGGAAACGCTCTAACCAACTGAGCTACGAGGTTCCAAACGCAGATTCCGAAAATTTGTGTCATATTGATACTCGGCAAGATGCGGGTTCGAGTCCCGTCGCGGGATGTGAATTTCTGTGTCATTATAACATTCGTAAAATTACGATCAAATCCATCGGAATCCAAGTCGAATCCGACAAGTGACGTTGACGATCCGAAAGCTTTCCGCGTATTTGAGAATCGCTACAGAGGACTTATCTTAAAATATATGACTGATCAAATCATGATCTGGGGCCCTACCGCCGAAGGCGAAGCCGATCTCCATTGGCTTAAAATTAGCTTCATGAGAACTAGAAACGATTTTTACCGTCAAATGTACTGAACGGATAGGTTTCATAACATGTGTACACTTTTAAGATGGGAAACGCCATTTTGGATATGACACATACCCGGTAGTAAAAATCGTTTCTAGTTCTCATGAAGCTAATTTTAAGCCAATGGAGATCGGCTTCGCCGTCGGCGGTAGGGCCCCTGACTGATAATTAACGCACAGCCCAAACCAGATGTCTTCAGGAAATTCCCACAGGATAACGGGAACAAGCCGGGGGCGTTCCTCTTTTATTGCAATATTTCAGACCGGCCATAATAAAATTGACTATTAAATTTTATAGTATTCAACTTAATATTTGATATTATTTAACTTGAGAGTAATCTGAAACGCGTAGGGCACTGGTGACCATTTCGTAGGGCACCGGTGACCTACGCGTCGTTACGGTTTAAATATTATTTTGTAAGGCATCTCATTGAAAGCGTCGAACTTTATTTTATTCTAAAAACGGATTGCCTAGTAGTTTTCTCTTGCCTTAATACATTCTGAAATAATTACTATGGTAAATATCAAAATTAATTGAAATTTATTTGTTAAAAGAAGAAAAAAACCGGCCAAGTGAATTGGACACGCAAACCGAGGGTTCCGACACAAATTTTAAAGCAATACACGCTTGTTTTTTTCATTTCTTTCTGTAGCATTCGTGTGGATCCGACTCACACTTGGCCGATTTTTAGTATTTGTTGTTATACATCAAGGTAAGGAATATTATCACACAAAGTTTCAACTATTTAGGCGATACTTCTTTCATTAAAAACCGTTATCAAATCACGTCTAAGGCCCTCTTTACTTTTTTGTAATAGCGGCAATAGAAATACACTGAAAATTTCATCTGTCTCTAACGATTCATGAGATACAGCCCGCTTTAATAAGCGTAGTGATAGGGTCCCATTGGCGTCACTTAGGCACAGAACCCTAAAAAGAACAACCCGTTCGTCAAACAAAGAATCACATTATTTGACATTAAAATGGAAGCTAATTTGACTTAATATTTACAAGATTATCATTTAAACATTTAAGTAATTAACAAAATTAGACTAATTTAATTTGACTTAGTTTAATGGAATTATATGCTAGTACCACAATATTGGGGTCCACTTTACGGAACAATTAAAGGTTTTCAACACTGCGAGCTCCAAGCCGCCTGCCAAGCGTGGAGACTTCCAAAGTCCGTGGGACTCGTTGCGTGAAATAAACAAATTAAGTAAATCCTTAATTACTGGCATATTTTGTGAATTTGTACAGTACTTCAAGCGTTTCAATTCATATGGTGTCGATACAATTATCAACCAACAACTTGACATTATGTCAGATAAACTATGAATTATTACTATTAAATAGAAACCTTTTCGGGTGCTGTACAACACACACTGTGTTTTTTTTACACAGGGATCAGCACCCAACAAGATTCTTGGTGCATTATACCATAACTTCAGGCTTTGAAGTGAAACTTTAGTTTGTGGTATGAAACGAAAAAGCGACAAACATAGGTTTTTTTCTGCGATATGTTTGTACGCGTAATGCGAAGCTGGGAACAAAAGTTTCACTATAACGAGACGCACGTTAATCGGAATCAGAATCCGTTTCCCCCGAATCAGAATCCGAGCTCGACACCGGCTCACATTTGATAAACTCAATCTCTTCTCTCTTCTTAGCGGCTCGCGTCTTCGGCCGTCCCACCTTCGGCTTCTCCTCTTTCACCTTCTTATCCTTCATCACGGTTTTCACCATCTGCGATATCCGCTTCAGATGCTGCTGCTCGTGCCTCTGCAGATGATTGGTGAGGTACTTCTTCATCTTGAACCGCTTTCCGCACTGAGGGCACTCATGCTCATAGTGAGACTCGTCTATCTCCATATGCACAGAGTCGTTGTGCCGCTTGAGATAGTGGTCATGAGCAAACTCTTTGTTACACTTGTCGCAGCGGATCTTCGGTTTGGTCGGGTGCACGATTTTCTTATGTTTCTTCAAACGCAGCGCTGAATGGAACACCTTCTCACATTGGTCGCACTTCACCTTTGTGTCCGGTGATGAGTGCATCTGCATATGCTCTTTAAGGTACTGGTCGTTCTTGAACTCCTTCAAGCACTCGGGGCATTGCACTTTTGATTCCAACGGGGGATGTATATTCAAAACATGCCGTTTCATATGATGCCTTGACTTGAATGTCATCGGGCAGAACACACAGGGATGTCTCTCTATGTTGGTGTGCTGGAAGAGGAGATGTCGGTTGAGGTTGAGTCGGGTTTTGTACATTTTCTGGCAGATGTGGCATTTGTGCTTCTCGGGGTCTGCCCGGTGGCACCTCTCGATGTGATGCTTCAGCTTGTAGGGGACTTTGAACAGCTTGCCGCACTCACCACATTTGATTTCTGGCAACGTGGTGGGATGGATCCGTTTCACGTGCATATGCAAAGCTCTCCTTGTCCGGAACTCTTGCAGACAGAATTGGCAATAGCACTTCTCATGCTCCGAGTAATGCTTGTTCATCCTGTGCATGTACAGATAATGTTTGTTCTTGAATGATTTATCACACTGGTCACACAGTACGGCCGATTCCTCCGTGGAATGTACCCTCGTTGTGTGCAAGTAAAGGTTTTGGTAATTCTTGAATTCCTTATTGCATTTGTGGCAGATGTATCGCTTTATCTGTTTCGGGAACATGACCGGTTTCCACGTGGAGAGGACAGATTCGTACATTTCTCTCTGTTCGTCGGTGAGCACGTCGCTGGTAACGCTTATAAATTTCATGACGCCATCGTCGTGATGTTCTTTCGGTTTGATTAAGGGCTCGGGTAGTGACGGTAGCGGCTGGGGTAGTGACGGTAGCGGCTGGGGTAGTGACGGTAGCGATGGCTGTGGTGGTAACGGTGAGGGGTAAGAGCTTGACGGTGTAGGCAATCGTTCAACCTTGATCTCCGTTTCAACCTTCACCTCCGCAGCCATTGTTGCTCTGGAATTGTAAAAACAATATGTTTATGTCTGGACAGTGATCAAAACACATTTTCAACTATATACCTAATCAGCTCATGAGCAGCCATAAACGTTTACACAACGAAAACCATGACCAATCGTGGTACTCTTTGTTATGCATTGAGGAGGCTTAATAAAATGAAAATGTTTATGATCAAAGTAAGGGTTGCACTGCATTGAACAAAAAACGAGGGCCACGGTTACAATGACCAGTCATCGTTAGATATACCTACAATTCGCTATTAGATTCATCCAGATAAATAACAATAAAAAGACCCTATATAGAAAAATATTAGAATCATAATAAGTTCGGTTGTAAAGGGACCACGTCATTCATAATAGTAGATTATACATCGAGGGGATAAAGCACTGTTTTATGTCACGGGCGCGATATTGAATTCTGAACGTAACGAAGGACTCCCAGATTTAACTCCCGAGCGCAGCGAGGGTGTTATTAGTTAATTCCCTCGCTTCGCTCGGGAATTAAGACGAGTCCTGAGCGCAGTGAGGGGTTCAAGCGCGCCCAAGACAAAAACAGCTGTATCCCCGAGGAGCTCTACTTTTCTCACCTTTTGCGAGACAATAAAAAAGCAAGGCTACTAAAAACAGCGTTTTATTATACTTAGTAAATTAAATCACTTTCATCACTCGACATTTTAACAGAACTTTTCTTCTATTTTGATATATTTTTATAAAATCTTTGCAGTTATTACGTATATTATTGCAGCGTCTTACAAAACTCGCGGCTTTTGTTTAATTTCAAATGTGTTCCATTCAGCTTGCCGTGGCCAGGTCGATTTTCGAAAAAGTTCGATTTTCAAATAAGTTCGACGCGGCGCCGGCCCCGATTTTCGAGTATCAGTATGTTGATTTATTATTACGAAATTAGACTTTAAGGCCATTGCAATAAGAACTATGAAAAGTAAAAATATTAAAACCCAGCGGGTTATAATGAGATTCAGTCCAACATTACACCCTGGTTAGAGCCAAGGGCTTTAATGAATAGCTTTACGTAAGGTTGGCATGATATGTAATTTGGCATTGTCAAGCAGGTGGTGGGAAAAATATATTATTAAATAGATTGAAAATAGATACTTAACATTACTAAGTGATGTCAAACAAAATAAGCAAAGCAAATAATCATTAAATAGAGTTATAAAACTAATTCTTTTTAACAATATAATATTTATGGTAAGGATGTCAACAGTGTTAAGACACACAGTGGACTTTCTTGCATGGTTAATGAATGCATAGAGTTATAATTTCTGGTCTTGTCTATAAATCTATTCCATTCTATTGAATATAGATACCTTCAAGCTTTTGCAAGAATTCACTTGCATCTAGGAATACTTTCTTGGAATTAAAATTGACCCCTCTTTTTTAAATCGGAATTTTCCCTTTCCTTTATTAATTACTTGCTGCATCCCACTGGGAAATTTATGTTTCAAATGTAGAACAATATGGAGTTGAATTTTAGAGTCACAGGGGAGGCGGGGAGGTGTGTGGTTATTTGTTTGTATAGTCAAGCTATAATACATACATACATGTTTCATAATTAACTTTATCGTTTATTCAATAAAGCGACTCTTGAGTGAATTAAGTAAACCAAGAAATATATTTTTTCCCATATAAATTTCAGAAATCTATTGCACACTTACTTTCTAGGGTTAGTTTATTAAATAAAGAACTTTGTTTTCATTGTTTACTTGATAGTTTATTTAAACCTTTAAGTGAATCAAACCAAGGAATATTTTTTTCCATACAAATTTCAGAAATTTATTGCATGCCACCTAATTTTGCTAAAATAAAAAATACCATTGTTTTCATTATTTACTTCACAGTTTATTTAAACCGAGTTTTGAGTGAATCAAACCAAGGTTTTTTTTTCATAGAAACTTTACCACCCTGTTAAACCCTCTTAGGGGTTGATTTACAAAAAATAGATTATCCTGTGTTATTCTAGAACCTAAACTATCTATATACAAAATTTCATGTAAATTGGTTAAGTAGTTACGGAGATTAGTGGTAACAAACAATTACACAAACTTTCGCATTTATAATATTAGTGAAATGATTCCCCCTTTTTTTAATATGAAACAGGTTTCTCTTTTATTTACATCATCACACCGCCTCTCACTCTGGACCTTTATTGCATTTAAAGTAAATATAATAAGATCAAATATATCATATATAATAAGATAAATATATATAACTAGTTATTATTGTAACAGGGTTTAGTTGCGGTAGATAACTTATCTTATTGTGAGTGATATAATCCAAGCACATTCAGATAAGTTTTAACAGGGGAATACCCAGACAGTATCATTGAGAATTTTGCATTAAATCAGTGTTTTTTTATACAACTTGGGAACAGAACGAGCAAGTAGTGGACCTGATATTAAGAGAATCTCTTGCCTATATATAGAGGCTTTTACTTACTTTCGTAAATAATCTTTAGATCATATTTTTGTGAAATCAGATTTAAATGTTTGAATGAAGTATCTTTGTACTGTTCCTTAAAGATTTTTTATTGATTACTATATTATTATAGTCTTACTGTAAAGCCACATCCACAAAGAACATGGCCTACGCAGCACTGCATTGCGCTTGTCAACTTAAGGCATCAAGTTAAGTCCTGGGAGCCTGTAATTTCACAGGCACGAGCCCTTTCTGTGTCCTGGTAGAGCCTCTTGTGAAAGGGCTCGTCTAGGGAAGTACTACTACCAAACCTATTTCAACCGCCAAGCAGCTTTGCTGTGTTCCGTTCCGGTTTGAAGGGTATAGTTGCCGGTGAAATTAAGGGCATGCGAGGCCTTAAGTTTACGGGTGCAATGCAGTGCCGCATAGGCTATGTTCTTTGTGTATGTGACCTATGCAGTAAGGCTTTGTTATAGGCAAGAGATGCACTTAACATCAGGTGGGCTACTTGCTTGTTCCCTCTCCTAGTTATATATAAAAAAAAATTACACACTAAAAAAAAAAGAGTAGAGTTGCCATTATTTTTTTGTCAATGCACGTACTGGCCACAATTTCAGATTTGTTTCTTTAATCAGCCAGCTTGTAAGACACAGATTTTTCCTTGCCAGAAACTGAGACATCCTAAAAAGTTGAGGACAATCTATCAAAAATTCTTTAAAAGTTTTTTGAAGCTTATATTTACTCTGTGTTAGGGATAGAAAAAAATATATTGCTGGGTATATTGGATGTAGAGGCACTATTTTATAGGTTTGCATAAAAGGGTCATGTTCAAGAGAGCCCAGGGATGGTACCAAGAGCCAATCTCTCAGCATTTTCATAGGCTAAAGAGCAGAAGACAAACTTGCTTCAAGTCATATGTTCTTCAGGTTCTGGCGAAGTATGAGGATATGCTACTGGACCCTAATCTTCTGATTGGTGGTTATTGTCGCTATAGGGAAGCGGCTCATGTGCGGAATTCCTCCCAAAGATAATAAGTCATTTAGAAAAATAAAGGAGTAGTAAATTATGTTTTGATTGTTAGGTAGTTAGGTGTTTATAATATAGACTAAGTTTTTATCCACCGGTCTGAAATAAACGTTTATTATTACGATAAAGTTCAATCTAATATTATTGCAGGTACGTAATGATCAGGTCATGATTAGTCTCGCCGAGGAATCGGAATGTAGAAGCAAGGTTAAACAGATGAAACTACATTTATATGTATTTTATCACTACTGGGACACTGGTTTAGGCAAAATCATACTTACAATTTGATAGCGATACTAATTCCGATAAATATTCACTAGCACGTCACAATGATAACATCATATCACAATAGTGTCTGTAAAAATAAATATCACAAAGCCCTGTTCTGATAAAATGGCTCTTAGCCCCAGGCAAAATCGCTCATAGTGGCGAGGTCATTTCACAAACAAATACCGATGGAAATCACTCTATAATATGCACAAACACTGATGTTTTATCGGAGAGTCGTTTAGACAACACACTTTCGTGAATATAACATGATTTCTTGGAATATGACGCTAATTACGAGAGGGATTACATAGAAATACGTCGACGCTTCGCGATCGACAGTTCGACAAATGAATTAATGAACGTCAAAATAATGCTGCCAACTCGATTAGTTAGTTAGGCTAGCAAGATAGCTACTTATTACTGTAATCACCTACAACAATATATATTTTTAGTATTTTATGTGTAGGTATCCTCTGTCTATGGCCCAAAAAAGTACCTAATTAAATTGACAGATATATTTATTCACTTATAATTATAATTTTAACAAACAATGAAGTAGGTATTATTAGTGTTTGTGTAGTTGTCTAATTTAATCACTAGTATGTTCTCTCTCCATGCTTGTTATACGGAAAGATAGCCATTTGTGTGCGTGCACTCACAACTACTAATTAGATACAGGATGTGCCCTGACTTTGTAAATATATAAATATGTAAGTAGGTATATACCTATATTTATAAAAGAAAATGTTTTGTTAATAAAAAAATATGGATTTCTTTTTTGTGATATTTTATTTTTCATTTCTGGTAGTAAATTATTAATTATTCAAGGATTTTCATCTGAATAATATATATATTTTTTTTATTGCACGAAGGGTAAGCACTTGGCCTTTATCTCACCTGGTTACAAGTTGAGATAAGGCCGAAGGTGGAGGCGCACTTCACCCGGAATTCTCAACAAACTGAGGAACTGGCTATCCTCTAAATGACGGAACACAACATTTTTTAAGAATTGTTATTATGACGACAGAATTAGGTAAGTTGGTGGTAGTACCACCAACCAAACCAAGCACAATATATTATACTCCCTATGGGGATCGAACCAGGGACCTCTGGATCTGAAATCGGTGGGTTGAACCACTAGACCACAGAGGTGGTTGAAAATAACTCAGTTGATGAAGGGATTCGGCACCTACATAAATCGCTCACTTATATAGGTAGGTACCTATTTCAAATACTAATAAATTCATATAATGTTGATTTCACAAACTTATACTCCAAACTAAAACAAAACTCCGAAACAAGTGTGAGAAGTTCATGGCACCCAAAAGAAGCGAAGTGACTTACCAACCAACTACGCTTGGTTTTTAAGAAAATAAAATTAATTAGGTACCTGCATAAATACCTATTCAAAGTGTTAGTAGCTAGGTTGACTTGATCTATCTTCCATTCTGCAAAACAGTTTATATAACCTACAAATTGTGAAGATAAAAAGATTGACAGTCCTACTGTTTTTCCTTGCGACCACAGTCTTACAGGACATTAATTTCACACAGTGCCATCTAGCCCCAAACTAAGCATAGCTTGTAATATGGGAACTAGATTACGGATAGAATACTTAGTTGATAGAATACTTTTTTAAATACATACTTATCATATAATACAATAACCGAACACAGAACAAACATCTATATTCATCACACAAATGTTTGTCCTGGGTGGGAATAGAACCCACAACCTACAGCGCAGAAGGTAGAGTTTCTACCAACTGAGCAATGAGACTTGTCAAGTCTACTTAGACATTATAACCAAATGTCTATCTAGGTACCTAGGTACTTCTAGAACATAGTAGAGAATAGTTAGGTAGGTTCCTGCATCGCTACGTAGTACGTACTGTACGTGCAGGTTGTAGGTAGTTTTATCTTCAAACATTAACTATTACTTCCATCAACAGTCCGTTATTTTCCACTGCCTCTTAGAGCCTCCAAATTTTTTGGGTTTTGCCATAATCACCACGCTTGGCAGGTGGATTGGTAAAGATGACAGAAGTAAGTACCCTGCTTCTGGTGAGAGTTCTTAGTCATATATTATAATATCCGTGGGCAGAGTCCATTTATATGCTGCAACCGTATTGGTTTAAGTAAATATAGGTAAACATTAGCTTATTTTGTCACAAATATCTGTATGTTGGAAACATAAAAAAATAAAAAAAATGACGTTCCGTTTCTCAAGTTTTTCCGATTTCTTTATTTCAGAGTACCTTCCAATAAAATATGACCTCACTACGCAGTCCTGCACTCTTCCGTGGTCCTGCAGTCCTGCACAGTCCTGCACATACAGGCTACTGCCAAACGGCCATAATTTTGTAAGTTGTGACTTGTGATTGTGAGTCGCATTTTTCAAACAAAAAACAAACTCAAACTAATGTTGCTTGACCGAAATTATGATGAAAACTCACAAAATCACGCTCCTTAGCATACCTACCATATTACTAGATGCCTACTATATCAATTTGTGTCATTTGTACCTACTTACAAACGTACATTTAAGTAAGAAAAAAAACAGTTAGGTTTATTATGTACCATAGTTTAGGAAACAATGATAGATGGCGCTGACACACAGTTGCGCTTTAAGACAGGTACTTACACCGACTTTCGAAAATCTCACTTTTCATCAATTACAACAGAAAGCCTAGATCTAATACAATGATCTTTCACAGGCGATCAGTTACAGCAATGCAATAAAAACCAGCGCATGAAGCGGGCCAATCGCAGACCACGCGAACACACGCAGAGCAGTCTAGTCTTAAAATAGCATCTCAAGTCTTACGTGTCCATTAGCGCAAGACTAAGTGTTTTTAGATAAATATTGTGAAAATGCGTGAAATAGTTCATTTACAAGCCGGACAATGCGGCAACCAGATCGGCTCAAAGGTGCGATTAAAGATAATACCTACTCTTGAGTAATTATATCTTTCATAATACAATACGATACGCTTGGCCTATCTATCTATTCTAACATTAGATTCTACATAACTACCTACTTCCTATACGATCTCACGCTCCACAGATTTTTTCTCACAGTGCAACTTTTATGGCAAGACTGTATTTTAACACACATTTATGTAGGAATAGGTGCCTATACGTGCATTGTAAGTACTTACCTGTAGGTGGCAGTTAGTTTTATGTAGGTAGGTAGCTTAGGAATCTTTATATATGACGGAGACGTGCTTGGTCTTTATCGCATCTGGATCCAAGTTATGACAACGCTGAAGGTAGAAGCGCACTTCACCCGGAATCCTCAACAAACTGAGAAGCAACTATCTTACTCGTATCTATGAACGCCCAAAAAAGTTCACTGAAACTGCGGTAGATTGGTGATTTTGTAAGTAGGTCTAGGTACCTACTTAGTTAGATGGATGCTGATGTTCGTGGTGTTCTCTTGGTATATCTGTCTTAGTAGCTCTACAGGGTAGGATATGACCCTCCTTTATTCCTTTGCTTATTTTTTTTGTTTTTTACGTCGCCGCCGCCTGCCGCCCGGCTTCGGCCATTTTAAAACTTTGCCAAAAGTGGGAGATAAAATTGACTGTTTTGCCACCGACTTTTTATTGTGCAGGTACCTGTTGTGCATTGTCCCTCATAGTGTTTACTAACCTCAATTTTTGTTTTTATTTTTATAGATTGTTTTCTTTATAATGACGTTTTAAAAACTAAAAAGAGAACCGACTTCAATGAAGAGTATGATACAATTTCGTTTACCTGGATGACGTTTTTTCCAAATATTTTGATGACAGATGGACGGATAGACAGACAGACAGTCAGACGCAGTATTCTATAAAAGGGTCCGTATTTTCCTTACTTTTGAATACACCCAAAAATACCCAAATCGCTTTAAGTGTGCCTATAATATTTGAAGAATTCCCTCGATTTCTCCAGGATCCCATCATCAGATCCTAACCTGATGACAATGGGACCACCTGTAAAGTAGGTATATACCCTTTCAATCAAAAAAAGAATTTTCCAAACCGGCCCAGTCGTCTTCGAGTAATCGGGGAACATTTAAAAATTAAAAAAAAGATTCCGACGAATTGAGAACCTCTTCCTTTTTTTGAAGTCGGTTAAAGTCTTTAAAACGATGATTATCATATACTCGTGAAACAAATGTTTCATAATTTACCTAGGTAAATTATGAAACATTTGTTTCACGAGAGAGAACATTTGTTTCCTAGGTAGGTACCATGGACAAAATATCTAGGTACCTACTACCACCTACTTTGCTTAGTATTTATACTTAGATAAAAAAAAGGTACGACGGTGAAGCGGCTTTCATCTCACCTGGTTTACAAATTATGATGAGGCCGAAGGTGGAAGCGCACTTCACTCGGAATCCTCAACGCTCTGAGTGCCTAGTGCGAGTTGCAATCAATTCGCGTTTGTACACCGTTAATGGTAAATGGGTAGGTATTATTTTTCAAACAAATTGTGGTAAACTCAAACACGTTCGAGTAGGTATGCCTTGTACCTTGCGAGTATCGAAGTCCAGTCGGTAACTCATATCGATACGCATGCGATCATCAAAGTGCATAAACTTACTATCGAATAATAAAAACTTTTACCGAGACCTTCTTCAAAGTACATAAAACAGTCGTGTAAATAGACAAAATATACGATCTCAAACGTCAAACAAAATAACTAGTTATCCATAAACTCGATGTAATTTAACGACTGTATACCGATTTTATCTACCTATTACTTCCGTACTTGCGATGATCGGTAAAACCAATTTTATCGATTTAAACGATTCTAAATGTCAAATTATGCGATCGGTAAGAACCATACTTGCTCCGCAGGCGGGATTCTAAATAAATCGCTTCATTCATCGCTCGATTCATACCAAGGTACAAATAAAGTGGAGTAATTTTTACCATCGTTATTATTTTTTACATCTTTATTAACTTTTTAAACATTGCTAAGTAAGTAGATACCTACAGTGACAGCTACTTTTGTTGGTATTGATGTGTTCTATTAAAGGCTGTAGAACATTACTTTACATCCCTAGTAAAACCTGACCTTTTCTCTTTCTAATAATAGTGTAGATAATGTAGTTATAAAATAATAGGTAGATACAGGAAAAGGAAGTACCTAGGTAAGTATACCACAGGCTATCGTTTTGATAACTTTTATTTTTTTAATTATGATTTTGTTTTTAATTAGTCTGATCTACCTCCTACTGGTTAAAATAGTAAAAGCCCACCAATGTGCCGAAATCCGACGTAGTACTACTTATTATTTATTCTGTGGTATTGATTTGGTTCCCATCGGGAGAGTCGGTGCCTTCTGCCTCTTCAGCACGGGGAGGGGATAAAAATTTTGTCCTCCGTTTTTATCCATCATCGGGAGACAACATTCTTTCGAAGGTAGATAAAAACAGAGGCAAGCACGCTCCATCTTAGACCTCATTCTTTCTCTAGAGGTCAAGAGTCAAGGTAAATAATATATATGAGGAAAATATAACAAGTATCAGAAGATATTAAATCTGGCATAATCATAACTTGATAATTTAATATTTGCCAACAGTTCTGGGAGATAATATCGGACGAGCACGGCATCGATACAAGCGGATACTACAATGGTGACAGCGACCTCCAACTTGAACGCATATCCGTGTACTACAACGAGGCTGATGATGGTAAATATTCTCGCTCAGTCATGTCCAGCCGTGGACAGCTATTGCTGGACATGAGCTATCTCCACAGATCAATTACTATGCTCCAAGAATTGGCCGTATATGTATCTGTTCATACATAGTTTTTCAAATATCTACATTTGACAGCTGGGTTGGATATGACCATAGAGTAACTTGTTTTTATTGACAAGTGTAGATAATGCAACAGATAAAGATCCTAATTTTTTTTTACTTAGCCTTTTCACGACGTCAAAAAAGTTTTAAGTACATAAGCTAACAGACATTTAAAAAAAAATTGAAATGGATCAGGTACCTAAGCTCTTGACCGCGATGTTTTCAATTGAAATGGGTAAGCTTTTGCCCGCGATGCCTGCATTACCTGACCAAGAAGGATGAGGTGTAAATAAGATGAAGCAGGCTTTCCCAGAAGATGCCAACAATGATTAAGTAGGACGAAGTAGACAAACTGCAGTCTATGGAAGCATTCCCTTGAATATTCGACCTTATTCAGTTATGGATGGATGGTGTAATATTTTAACGAGACTGTTTTTAACCTTTTGAATGAACATTAATTCATTACAAATGTTATTATGACACAACAATTCACAACCCACGACGGGACTCGAATCCGCATCATTTCCTAAAGCCATAACAACATTTGTAAATGTTGTGATCAAGTGCAATCTTGAAATACAAAAATGTGATTAATTCATTAATTAAATACCTAACTATTTGACACCTCAAATTACAAATGCTCATTCTGGCATTTGCAATAAGGACATTGGACATCGTGTTGCAATCGAATGTGAGGTTGCCCGGAAAAATACGGCCGCCCATTGCTTAAACACTGTGTCACATAATGTTTGTAAAAATGTTCGATATAATTTATGTACAAAAGTGGGAGTCTTCAAGTCGATGAGAGCTAGAGATAGCAGACAAACGCAAGCATATACAATAAAAAATAAAAATAATAATTCATGCATTCGAATATGCCTAGGACTTTTGTCCACCTATGGTTACTTACCTACACACTTGGTAAGTGACAAAAATACCAAAATGCTACTACCATGTACCTAAGTAAATAGTACGAGCGCTATAAAGCACTGTCATAACTTTCCAGGCAGGAGGTTCGTCCCTCGAGCAGTGCTGGTAGACCTGGAGCCAGGCACCATGGACGCGATCAGGTCATCGACCTACGGGCAACTGTTCCGGCCTGACAACTACGTGTTTGGACAGAGCGGCGCCGGTATGACATCAGACATTTAGGAACTGGCTATCTTATTTTTTTTGTACGAAGGGTAAGCGCTTGGCCTTCATCTCACCTGGGTGTAATGAAGGTCAACCCTGACCATTAACCATTGACCTTGCCAGTGAAACGATTCATATACCCAAAAAGAACACAATGCTACCGTGACGGAAAACGCTCGTCAAAGTCGTCAAGTCTCCTTATGTCAGCTTTGATAGATTTCCAGCAAAAGGGTGACTTTTATCTACAGTTTGCTAATACACCGCCTGTAATTGCACGGCCCGATAATCATCGGTTTCATTACATTACTCGTATGCCATAATTATTTCATTTCATAAATTATCCTATAAGTTAAGATACTTATTTCTCATGCAAATTACATTGTTAATTTACAATGATATACAAATAATATAGCATTCGTGCGTATTGTTTCACGTCTGCCTCCCGTGACGGCCCAATCTTCCTCACAGAAATTATTGATTTCTGATTTCAGTGTTGTGATGCCCGTATTATGGCGAGTTTGTGATCAGTTTCCAGGTTGCAGGTAACAACTGGGCCAAGGGTCACTACACGGAAGGCGCGGAGCTCGTGGAAGCTGTCATGGACGTTGTACGCAAAGAGGCCGAGACCTGCGACTGTATGCAAGGTGAGAGTTTCCGCCTCTAGAATGCTTAGAAAGAAAGAAATAATGAATATACATTTATTTACCCAATAAAGAAAACAGGAATAAAAAAAATAGACTTAGGTTAAACTAACCTAAACTAAGCCACACTATGACGAACACAAATACTTAACAAAATTAAATTTGGGTAAAAAGGTACCCTGAATATATTGCAGCATCGATGATGCGCTAGTTTTGAGCCAGGACCGTAGTAGTAAGTGGCGTATCTATAGGTAGTATTGTTAAAACTCCTTCCGGGGAAGTAGATACCTACTTGTAGTTCGCCTCGAACTGAGAACTCGTAATGTTCGGTTTGTGTTGGGTATTTTATCATGATTATCTAATACGACGAATTCCATGAAACCGCCAAAATACGACACCCTTCGGCCGAAGGTCACAAGCAGAGCGCAAGCAGTGAAGTCGAAACTCGACTACGAAATAAATTTAAGCCCACCTCTTGCGCGAACGCAACTTTACCACGCTCAATAAAAATGATCTTCATTCTTTTTTTTGTAACGACGGAGATGCACCTGATCTTCATCTCACCTGGTTTCGAATTATGCACAATATTGCTCCCCCTGGGGATTGAACCCGGGACCGCTGGGACTAGACTACTGAGGCGGTCAGTTCCACATCTTGTACAATACCTATAGGTATTGTACAATCATAGAAAAGAAAATATGGAAGTCTTGACCAATAAATTCTATTCTTGAATATATACTTCCGCTGTTTACTTTGGTTTGGTCAAGAGTAAATTAATTAGATCGAATCTACGTTTAAGATAGAATTGAATTTGATTTGAGAATTTAGGATTCTTGAAGTTTAAACAACGATTTACTTACTAGAAGGCAATACTGATTTCTTCTTGTAAGAATAAGTAACATCTTGGATAGAGTAAATATATACTTGGACGAAAACTGATTAGCAAGACAAATATTTACATTAACAAGAATATATTGTTTTCCCCATATATGAAACACGCAATGTCTTGACCAATAGATATATTCTTGGTTTTACACAGTTTTTTTTCTCCGTGTAGTATCTAGTCTCAATATACCTAGCAACTAAATCTCTTCCTTCTTGCAGGATTCCAGCTGACCCATTCGCTCGGAGGAGGTACCGGCTCAGGTCTCGGCACCCTGCTCCTCAGCAAGCTGCGAGAGGAGTACCCTGACAGGATTGTCAACACCTTCAGCGTCATGCCTTCTCCTAAGGCGAGTCTCTGCTCAGCAAAAGCTAAATTGCTTTTTCATTAGTTCCTATTTTGCCTACGTCACGCCACGTCCAGTATGATCCAAGTCACGTGACAAAATATACTTGTTGCTTCTCATTGCATCATTGCGGAACCTTCTCCTAAGGTGAGTCTCCTCTGCTCAGTAAACGCAAAGTTCACGTTCCGTTCATTGCTTTTCTATTAGTTTCTATATTGGCCACGCCACGCCACATCCACTAGGATCCAAGTTACGTGACAAAATAAGCTTGTTTTGTTGCTTCTTATTGCATTATTGCGGGACCTTCTAAGGCGAGTCTCCTCTGCTCAGTAAACGCAAAATTCACGTTACCTACATTGCTTTTTTATTAATTCCTATTTTGGTCACGTCACGCCACGTCAACTAGGGTTATTGCATCAATGCGGGCATGCAGTCAAACGCAAGCACAACTACCATTAAAAAACTGAAATTACCTTGACCTTCTGTTCAATGAGCATATAAGGTGCGCGTCTATGGTCTAGTGGTTCAACCCACCGATATCAGATCCAGAGGCCCCAGGTTTGATCCCCAGGGGAGTACAATATTGTTATTGGTTTGGCTGGTGGTAGGACTTTGTTAAAGTCCGCCTGGCTAGCTACCACCATCTTACCTAATTCTGTCGCCATAACAACAATTATAAAATTGTTGTGTTCCGGCATTTTGAGGTAAGATAGCCAGTTCCTCAGTATGTTGAGGATTCCGGGTGAAGTGCGCCTCCACCTTCGGCCTTATCTTAACTTGTAACCAGATGAGATGAAAGGCAAACGCTTCCCCGTCACACAATAAAAATATATTAATACAGTACCTAGTAATATGGTATTGTTTAAATAATACAATAGTAGTACCCAACATGGTAGCTCAATGGAATGATAGAAACTGCTTTGATTGACCTCCTTTAACTTCAAGTTGCTATTGTGACAGGTGTCAGACACGGTAGTGGAGCCCTACAACGCGACCCTCTCGGTCCACCAGCTCGTGGAGAACACGGATGAGACGTTCTGTATCGACAACGAGGCGCTCTACGACATCTGCTTCAGAACCCTGCGGCTGTCGTCACCCACCTATGGAGATCTCAACCATCTTGTGTCGGTGAGATTACACCAACAATGTAACAAACCTCACAGTTCAATTTTTAGTAGCTCTGCCTCCTGCGCTGTATGTTGTGGGTTCGATTCCCACAAACAAAAAAAGTTTAAAAGCATATATCCGTTACCTAGTTCCCATATTACAAGCTATGCTTAGTTTAGGACTAGATTGCGCTGTGTGAAATAAGAAATAAAAATTAATAAAATTCATTTATTTCGAGCATAAAACTCTAGGTTTAAATTAAATATAAAAATATTTAAAAACTGCAAGAATAATTACTGGGCAGGTGTCGCTCGCAACAACGTCTTGTTTAAGGGCAGTCCACCCTACCAATAATCATTCTCAGAACTGTGTTGAAATTGATATCCTGGGTTTTTTTTTAATGTATGTTCTCCGATTACTCGAAGACGCCTAGACCGATTTGAAAATAGTTATTTGTTATACAAGAGTGCAAAGTTGCTTTTTAACCGCGTGTTCAATTTTGATGACCGAGCAAGCGAAGAAATTAGAATCCTGAGCGTTAGCGAGGGAATCAAAAGAGCACGAGGTGAAAAATCTTTGCACTCGAGTGCAACACGTAACTTTTCATTCCACCTCAGCGAGGAAATGACTAAATGCAAAAAAAACGTTTACAATCACAAGATAGGTACTTTTATTTCAGTTTAGGTATTAACTACTACATTATGACAGGTAAGTATTACAGAATAATCTTTAAATTATAACAAAATAATACTAAGGTATAATTAAGAAAATTTGAAAGTAACGTTGCTACATTTATTGAAATTGAGTGTAATATATTTGTTTGGTACTGTAATATTGGTGTTAGTCACTTGTGTACTGTTTTTCGGTAAACTATCTGTCATACTTAATAGTTGTACCGATTCATCGGATTCCCTTGGCGTAAATGTTGGCATGAGAGGGCGATGGTTAGGTGTTTAGTAATGGCTCATTTTTTATGTAGAAGGGCCAGTCCAAGGATCTGACTGAGGCTCTTTCAGTGTAATGGCTCCTACGATGCCTTTACAAGTTCCAAGAAGGTTCCGATTTCGAGTTTTTAACAAATTAGAAAAGGTTGTATGATGAATTCGGCACCATGGAGGTAGAAGTAAATATAATTAATTGATGTTTTGAATTCACAAACTTAGTGCACACGATGTTCTAAATTCAATTTTACTTTAACCTCTAGCGGATAAAACCGGCTTTTGCACTCAGATATCGAATAGTAAAAATACTCTTTCCGAGATGGTGGGATGAAAAATATTTTTTTGTTTGACATTAGGTCAGGATATTATGATGGGATCCTGGAGAAATCGAGGAACTCTTAAAATATTATAAGCACACTTGAAGCGGTTTGGGTATTTTAGGTTGTAGGTACCTCAAAAGTAATAAAAAAACGGACCTCTTTTAGGATAACGCGTCTGCCTGTCTGTCCGTCCATCTGTCATCAAAATAATTGGAAAAAATACGTCATCCAGGTAAACGAAATTGTATCATACTCTTCATTGAAGTCGGTTTTCTTTTTAGTTTTTAAAAAGTTTTTTTTTTTGTGTCGAAGTTGGTCGTTACGGGCCAGTGGTCCAGCTGCTCTGTCCAATTAGTTGGACTACGGGCCTTTACTAGGGGTCGTGGTCTAACTGTCTTTGCAGTTGGACCACGGCACTTCCCTAAAACAATTTCAAATAATACAACTGCAATTATTGTAACCACAGCACCTTTTTAATTATTCCATTTTTTTTTAATATTTATATTTAATATTGTGGGCCTTCTTAGGGCGCTAGGTTTTTAAGAAGGCCCAAAGACGATGTTTCTAAAAATACATCTTTCGCAGTGAAAATGTAAGAATAAGTTCACTATTTTTAGAATATTGCTTTGACATATAAATAAACTATGTCCTATTCATGGTTGTATTCGTAAATAACGTATTTTCACCAGTTTATGGCAACTTACTTGTTTTTATTCTTGTATTTAATTCTTACGCGCTTATTTTAATGTTTATTGATGGAAGAGTGGCATTGTCAAAAAAATATATGTGTATTAAACTTCATTATATTGTTTTCAGTTGACAATGTCAGGTGTCACGACGTGCCTCCGTTTCCCCGGCCAGCTGAACGCAGACCTCCGCAAGTTGGCTGTCAACATGGTGCCTTTCCCACGTCTTCACTTCTTCATGCCAGGTAGATACCAAGATATCTTCCCGAATCAAGCTTATCAACTCAGATGGAACTTATTGTACGACGGGGAAGCCCTTGGCCTTCATCTTACCTGCACTTCAAACGCTTAGGCCGAAGGTGAAAGCGCACTTTACCCGGAATTCTCAACAAACTGAGGAACTTATTATGGCGACAGAGTTAGGTAAGATGGTGGTAGCTAGGTGGATCTGACACTGGTGGGTGAACCACTACACCACAGAGAAAATGGGGTGGGTGATATCTAACTTCTTGAGGTCTACCCCGGCAACAGAATCGTTGACCTCTACGGCTCTTGGTCTCAACGGCTACGGTGGCAGGATAATCCTATCGATATTGCTACAGTGCCTTATGGGAATTGCTCCATTGCCGACTTCCTTGCTTCCTTGCTCAAGACAAGCCTGGAGGTCAACAGCTAACCTAAAAATAATAAAGATATATTTGTTATTTCGTCAATCTCCAGATTGGATCACGAAATTATGACTTTTTCTTCTACCTTTTGTGCTTGGGTGCTTTTTTTTATAAATTGTATGATCCAGGTGAAATTAATGTGTTCACCCTGAATAATTACGTCTCCTTTTAGTGTCATGTTTTCGTTTCATTGAGTTTCAAATATAGAGTTAAATTTCAATAGCGAGATAGTGAGACATGTTGGTGTCAAAGTCAAAGTCAAATATTTTTATTCATTGAGATTTATAGGATTATTTTCGTCAAATCTACCCCCGCGCCTTTTCGGAATCGCGACCAGCACACAAGGTCCATCTTACCTATTCTGTCGCCATAGCAACAATTCTAAAATTGTTGTGTTCCGGCATTTAGAAGTAAGATAGCCAGCTCCTCAGTTTGTTGCGGATTCCGGGTGAAGTGCGCCTACACTTTCCTCTAATTAGGCCTTATCTCTAATTGTAACCGTAAGTATAAGTGAGATGAAAGCCAAGCGCTTCCCCGTCGTAAAAAAAAAAAATAATAGGAAAAAGGCAAGAACCTCGCGCTGGTTAATTTTTTGATGATCCATTCCACATTTAGGTATACAGAGTTTACAATAATTTTAATAACATTACTACAAGCTAATATATTATAAACCTAAGTACTTGATACTATCTTTAATAATTGAGTTATTACCTATCTACCTATATACAAGTGTTAGCTTAGATTAAGTTTCCAATATCTGTATTTTGTTATGTTATTAGTAAATGGTGAACAATAAAGAGTTGTCTATCTTTCTATCTATAATAACTATTATATATTAATTGCCCTAACAGGGTTTATGTTTGAAACTTTTATCCACACAACACCTGTATACCTAATAACAACATAAGTGCAATAAACAATTCGAATTTGAATTTGAATAACGCAGGCTTCGCGCCACCTGTATACCTAATAACAACATAAGTGCAATAAATAATTCCAAGTATTAATTTGAATAACGCAGGCTTCGCGCCACCTGTATACCTAATAACAACATAAGTGCAATAAATAATTCCAAGTATTAATTTGAATAACGCAGGCTTCGCGCCACCTGTATACCTAATAACAACATAAGTGCAATAAATAATTCCAAGTATTAATTTGAATAACGCAGGCTTCGCGCCACCTGTATACCTAATAACAACATAAGTGCAATAAACAATTCGAATTTGAATTTGAATAACGCAGGCTTCGCGCCACCTGTATACCTAATAACAACATAAGTGCAATAAACAATTCGAATTTGAATTTGAATAACGCAGGCTTCGCGCCACCTGTATACCTAATAACAACATAAATGCAATAAATAATTCGAATTTGAATTTGAATAACGCAGGCTTCGCGCCACCTGTATACCTAATAACAACATAAGTGCAATAAATAATTCGAATAACGCAGGCTTCGCGCCACCTGTATACCTAATAACAACATAAGTGCAATAAACAATTCGAATTTGAATTTGAATAACGCAGGCTTCGCGCCACCTGTATCCCTAATAACAACATACCTAAGTGCAATAAATAATTCGAATTTGAATTTGAACAACGCAGGCTTCGCGCCACCTGTATACCTAATAACAACATAAGTGCAATAAATAATTCGAATTTGAATTTGAACAACGCAGGCTTCGCGCCGCTCACCGCCCGCAACAGCCAAGGGTACCGCGCGCTCACCGTCCCCGAGCTGACGCAGCAGATGTTTGCGCCGACCAACATGATGTGCGCGTGCGACCCGAGGCACGGCCGCTACCTGACCGTGGCCGCCATCTTCCGTGGCCGCATGTCCATGAAGCAAGTCGACGAGAACATGAGATCGGTGCAGGACAAGAACTCGAGGTGATCTCGTTATTGTATTCCAAGTGATTGCACTTGGTCACGGTACTCGAATCCGCATCTTTTGCTAAGCCGGAAACGCTATAACCAACTGAGCTTCGGGGGTCCTGACGCGAATGTTTGTGTCATATCTCTCAGCGCTGATAAGGCTTAAGGCTATAGGAAAATGCGGGTTTGAGTCCCGTCGCGGGTTGTGAATTTTTGTGTCATTATAACATTTGTCAAGGTGATCTGCTCATACTATTCAACGTGGCAATCTGGTAATGCAGGCGGTGTCTTGGGCACGCTACCGTCTGGTACTGGTCTGGAACAGTTGAGCTTCCTATAGACCGCCTGTAATAATCCCGTGAGATTATTATGTGTACCAGCGATCGCAACCGTTCTCGAATACCAAATAGTGTTTTGAAATGGTTTTATAAATAAATTTATTTAATGTGTGCAAATGTGACCGGGTTGAAAGGGTTTAACCCAACTGCATCCCTTGTAAATGTACTAAATGGACAAAGGTTTATTAGATTTGTTGTAAAATACATATATAAGTGTTATATACATTTTAAACCACCTCTTATTTCGCCTACCAGTGTCATTACCACTAACTTACCTAATTCTGTCGTCCTAACGACAATTTTGAATTTTGTGATCCGGCATTTAGAGGCTATCGTACCTCTAAATGCCGGATCACAAAATTCAAAATTGCCAGTTCCAGTTTCTTAGTTTGTTGAGGATAACGGGTGAAGTGCGCTTCCACCTTCGCCTTATTATAACTTGAAAATCTGGTGAGATGAAGGCCTCAAAGCCTCATAGCTCAGTTGGTAGTAACCCTGCCTTCTGCGCTGTAGGCTGTGGGTTCGATTCCCACCCAGGACAAATATTTGTGTGATAAATATACATGTTTATTCTGTGTTTGGGTGTTGTATCATAATGTACGTACCTATGTATTTAAAAAAAAAAGTATATCCGTAATCTAGTTCCCATATTGTATCATATATGTTCAAGCTATGCTTAGCTTTGAGCTAGATTGCGCTGTGTGAAATTAACGTCCTGTAATATTTATTAAGAAGATACTAGGGTGCCATCATAGTTGTAAATATTTATCTAACTAATTTAATCGCATTTTGTCATTTTCTTTATAATTTGTATGTTTGACTTTGATTTCTTATCAATTATTAACTTATTTTTATTATTATATACCTCAAAATAGGATTTGTGAATAAATAAATTGAAAAAATTATAATTTACTTTACAATTTTCTAAGATAAAACTTGTAATAAAATGACTTGTTTTTCCAGTTACTTCGTAGAATGGATCCCAAACAACGTGAAGGTGGCTGCATGCGACGTACCGCCGCGCGGTCTCAAGATGGCGGCCACGTTCGTTGGCAACACCACGGCCATACAGGAGATATTCAAACGGGTGTCGGAACAGTTCACTGTCATGTTCAGACGGAAGGTGCGAACGGAAAATGCTGATGTAGTCTACGAATTAATAATAAGTCAGGAAGTCTAATTCAGAACAAATTTCAACCAAAAAGTGAAGTAGGGCCTACTTCAAACCAAAATTGCGTATGGTTCAAAATTCAAAAAACGAATCACTTCCATAGTGACAAATAGGTATACATCCTTGGTGATTGGTTTTAATTCGGAACGTAAGCAGGGATATTGGTTAACGCTTGCTGAACGGAAGCAGAGATTGGATCACGCGCTCGCTGCAATGTCTGCTATGACAGCCGAGTCAAAACAGCGACTTAATATTTATTCGTAGGATGTAGTGCGGCTATATATTAGACAGATATATATATCTCGGCCTTCGAAAATTTTCTATGGTACGGGGACACCCATGACCTGAGGAGATACCTACAGGTGCAATTTCTTGTTACCTAAACATAGCTTGGAGAAAAACATTTTCGGTCAAGCGTGAGTAAAGCCTTACAAGGAATGAAATTGAAATTAGTAAAAAAAAATTGATGGCAATCGACTCAGTCCCTTGTAAGATTACATACCTTAAGATATTCGAGTCTCGCTTCTGCCATCCATTTACTAGGTGTGTTCACGGAACGCAGGTCGACTGGTAATCTGTCGCTATAACTATTCTAAATGGTTGTGTTCTGGAATTTAGAGGTAAGATAGCCAGTTCCTCTGACTGCTGAAGATTCCGGGTGAAGTGCGTTTCCACGTCTTACAACAATAAAAAAGAAACAGTGATTTACTGGGTTTTATAATAATAATAATAATACACGTTTTATATATATATAATATTTCAGACCAGAAAATAAAACTTACATTATGTCCATATCATAAATATCTTACAGTCTACATACATAATTATATATTTCAAACTAATTATTTTCCCTTCTTCCCTATAGCGTCTGTAGACGATATCCGCCGGCCAGAAGATCGGGTCAAAGACTGGCGTAGGCTTCGCCACGATCTGAAATACATACGACTTGAAGCCAGTATATGTATGCATACGTAGTGCACACGGTACATTAATGTGATAATATTTTGTTCGGCAGGCGTTCCTCCATTGGTACACGGGTGAGGGTATGGATGAAATGGAGTTCACGGAGGCTGAGAGCAACATGAACGATCTTGTATCGGAGTACCAACAGTACGAGGTAAGATGACGAATTCAATTACTTACCTTTTCTATGTTTAAACTTATGTCAAGCAACTGTCAGTCGCGGATCCTTTGAGAGGGCGCTAGTTTCTTCGTGAAACTGCAAAATTACGGACACGTTAACTTGGATCCTTGTTTATCTGTACCTTCATATCAGTAGGTTCCTTATCATTCCACCTACCTAAGATTTTGACCATTGGTATGTTGGGTAGGTAATAATGAATATGGTAGACTGTGGTAAAATGTTCAGAATAATATGCCTGAAACTACAGATGTGTATTTTTTTTAGGTTTTGCCATTTTATTTTTATTTTTCATCCACGAAAGGGAAAAAGCTATGATGTAGGTAGGTACCTATTATTCATTGGAAGCGCACCATATGAGACTTTTCGCTCCTAAAATATTTATACCTAATACTTATTTCGATTTTAGGAAGTCGGTGTTGAAGATGGTGATTTCGACGAACAAGAAGAAATACCAGAAGAAGGAGAGTTTGAAGAAGAATAATTTTAACACACACTTTTTAGACAGAAGTGTATCTGTTAGGATCATGTACATACCTTTATTTAACTAATTTAGCACAGTTAGGTACATAGTTTAGAGTTTTTATATAATTTTTAACTAAAATATAACTAAAAAGTAAGACCAAGATTTTTATAAAAATAAACGAATAAAAATAAATTAATTAGAAGTTCTAGTTTTGTTTTCCGGCGATGGCTAGCTGAGAAATGCGTCATCTAGTGTTAAGTACTGTACTAAAATAATACTGAAATTCTACTCGACGCTAGATGGCGCGATTTTATAAGTTTCCTAAGCTAAACATGTAAGCTATTTACACGAAAACGGATAAACTAAATAAACTATCTACACGTACAAAATCAATCTGACTGACGCAGGCAGGCGATCGGCGATAGGATAGAATAAAATCATTTTCATCTCGTTTATTTGAGTTGAGATCGTAGTCAACAGCTAGCTATAAAAAATGCGTTCCCTTGCCTTTTATTATAAGCTTATAAAGTATTGAGTGTGCTGTGTGCGTGACAAATCGGAAATCTTGATTTAGATTTTTCAAAGTATGTTTTTTACAAGAATGCTATCTGGCATAGATCGGAGTTAGCGATAAGGCTCCATTGTTGAATTTGTATAGGCCATTGTTCGCTTGATCTTATCTCGAGGCCACTGCGTTGCTGGCTCGTTCTAAACGCGTCTACGCCTCATTTCGAGCAAGGTAGGTATTTTATTTAGTTTTGGATTTATAAGTTTCAGTTTAGCTTGGTGCATAGACACAACTAGGTACAATGGTACACTAGGTACACTAGGTACAATGTTTCGCTAATATGCACTCTGACAGGTTGCAAATAATAGGATAAGTATTTATTTTTTTAACACCTCAGACCTACCTACCTGAACATATAATTTTCTGTTACAGATGGAGGAAATATACATTAAACCTGAAATCTCGATTGAAATAGAAGTTAAGCCAGAAAAACCAAGTGTTACAAGCTTCGAATCCGTTCATATGAGTTTTTATGAAGAAAAACCAACAACTAGCAAGATTCCAAGTGAATTCGATGTTAAAAGTGAAAAGGAAACTGGTGAAGACATTTGGAAGCATCAAGAACCATCTTTTTCTAAACCCTTTGAAGAAAATCTAGAAATTACAGGCAAAGTGTATGAAAATGGCAAAATTAACAGACTGTCGTGCAACCAATGTGACAAATCATTCAAAAACCGAGCCAATTTGAAGAACCACTTGAAATATGTGCATTCCAGTAACCATCATGTTGAATGCTCACAATGTTTCCGTACATTCAAATCTCACGCCCACCTCCGCTCTCATTTAGACTCCGTACATGCCCTACCCGAAGAAGTGAACTGCCACTTGTGTAGCAAAGTATTCTTGAACCAAAAAAAGCTCAAAAATCATCTATACTATACACATCCCCAACCAAACGAACAAGTTACTTGCACTGTGTGTTCTAAAGTCTACAAATCACAGTACAGCCTCAAAATCCACATGCGGCAAGTCCATCCAGAAGGTCAATCAGTACCGTGCCCCTACTGTGACAAAGTCTTCAAAGTTGATATGCTGCTGCAGCGGCATATCAAGTGGAGCCATCCTGATGACGGCATGGTTTACAAATGCCAGCAGTGTTTTAAAGTATTACCTTCCCTTGCATGCTATAAGAAACATATATTGAATACCCACGACGCTTCGTCCCGAGCTATGTGCGAACTATGCAGAAGAATCTTCAAAACGAAAAAATCCCTCGACCGACATCTCAAGAATGTACACAACAACGGGAAAGATGTAAAAGAATATGTTCCGAGTCTGTATGTGTGTTCATACTGCGAAAGAAGCTTTGAAAGCAAGAATAGCTTGTTCTGGCATATGCAGAAATATCACCACACTGATTCTCAAGATGTAGACGCTGCAAGCACTCACTGTGACATATGTGACAAATCATACTCCGATAATGCTTCCCTGCAACGTCATTATGCATCTATTCATTCGTTAGAAACTGCTACGTGCAATATATGTTCGAAAGAGTTCAAATCAGCTGTGAACCTACAGAGCCATTTAAGGATAACCCACGCACCGCCGGAAGCAATCCAAACATGTGAAATTTGCCAGAAAACATTCAAATGCGCTCTGCACCTACGAATGCATGTAAGCGCAGTCCACACAGAAGGGGAGTTCAACTGCGAAACGTGCAATAAAACCTTCACTTCACTTAAATACTTGAACAAGCACAAGAAAACGCATATAGAAACACGTGACTATCCTTGCGAAGTTTGCGGAAAGATGTATAAGACACTTTTCTCAGCAAACAAGCACCGGAGGAATGTCCACGGAGGTGTTAAATGCTCCTTCTGTCATATCAAACAACCAAAGATAGAAGAGCACTTGCTAAAATGTCCCAAAAAGGATATCATCACGGAGTTTTGTTGCTTTAAATGCGGACAATCCTTTGAGAGTGGACCAGATCTTCAGCAACACGATTTGAACTGTGAGCTGGTACCTATAGATTCAATAGTCAAGTTAGAGGTTGAACGACTGAGCTGAGTGTTTATATCATAAGTTAATGCCAGTTTTTAGGGTTCTGTAGGTACCCAAAGTAACCACTAATTATTACCATGAACTAATAAATTGGTTCAGGCTTGTAATCCACCTGTCTAAACAATATAGGGCTTTATCTTTTGAATCTGCAGATTATCTTACTATTTATAATCAATACCTCCTACAAGAATTTTTTTTTCAGTCTTTGTTTTAGCTCCATTGTAAAATGGTTTATCTACAAAGTTTAAACTTGGGTGTGATCACTGATATGCTTACCTTATAAGGTATAATCATATTAATAAATCGTCCAAGAGTGGGTTACCTGCACTAGCACTCCTAAAAGTTAATGCAAGCTTCCTGCATTCCGGCTTTGAAATGCGGATAGGAACTGTGCATATGTATCTGACTCTCACTTGACCAGTTTATTATAAATAGGTAAATATAAAAGCAAATACCCTCATTTTACTAATATTGGGGTACGAAAATATCCTGCACTATCTTTGAGTCCGAGCTTAAGAATTGGTATTATGTTATTTTGTTTTATTGAAATTAAAATAAAATTTAAAAAATACTTTATTCATTCTCACATAATTCCCTCACTTATACATGGTTTATTTAAAAATAACTTAATTTAACTAATAGTTAATAGGCTCATTAAAAGGTCCGATCGATAGAAACATCAATTTTGCAGTATGATGCAGACAGTGGTGCCCTCACGTTCATTATGGTGAGACTACACAGGACGCCATTACAAGATAGTTACATCATCTAGAGATCAGTTAATCCCCATCATCTGATGGTGGAAGCACATAACCGCTTAACACATGTCCTGGTAGAGTGATTTAAAGTGATACTCATTATGTCTATAAAACTATGCAGTAATAATAATCAATTTAAATATTTCAGTCCCGGATCCAATATGACTCAATTTTTTTACTGTACTACGGGAAAGCTCTTGGCCTTCATCTAAACTGGTTACAAGTTAAGATAAGGCCGAAGGTGGAGGCGCACTTCACCCGGAATCCTCAACTAACTGAGGAACTGGCTATCTTACCTCTGAATGTCGGAACACAACAATTTTAGAATTGTTATTATCGCCATAGAATTAGGTAAGATGGTGGTAGCTAGCCAGGCGGACTTAAACAAAGTCCTACCATCAACCTCATACAATAAACAACATAAAATTTCCCTTTTAAGGATTCACCTCTGATCTGACTCAGAGCGTGGATCTTATGAGGATCACCTACTAGGGGGTAGTCAGGGGCACGTCCAATCGTAAGTTCGGCACATACCACAGCAAATGCAAAATATGGAATTAAAAAACAGATGAGATGATTTAAATAGGACCAGAGGACATTGAGCTACTATAGAAGATGTCTGCTTAAATACATTTAGTGGCTTATGATATTGGATCTACCGCGGCTAGGAGAGTGGGAGAAACAGGACAAGATTTATCAAAATAACGTGGGGTGTTTGGGATGCCAAAAAAAACAGATTGATTATAATTTATTCCTCGTGGACCTGTACAAGTAGGACCACGAGGAATAACCCCTTGTAAAGATTCCACGCTGTGACGCGGGAAATGTTATGATATCAGCAGGAATGTCAAATATACATTAAAAGTTAAAGACCTCACAGTTACAAGCTTAGAACCGCAATAGGACTTCACGATGTCAAGTCTAGGAGTTAACAGAGTACAAGCAGTCATAGTTATATTTATAGCATTAATTATGTTGAGGTACAATGGTCTTAAATAATGGGCAATAGAAAACTAACAATGCTCAATTATAGGAACTCATGGCGTACAATGCACGGTTATGACCTGTCGTACACTGCACGGTTATGACATGTTGTACAATGCACGGTAATAACCTGTAGTACACTGCACGGTTATGACCTGTCGTATATCGCACAGTTATGACATGTTGTACAACGCACGATTATGACCTGTCGTACACTGCACGGTTATGACATGTCGTACACTGCACGGTTATGACATGTTGTACAATGCACGGCTATGGCTTATCGTACAGTGCACGGTTATGACCTGTACTACACTGCACGGTTGTGCCCGGTCGTACGACCACGCCTACGGCCCCGCGGTGACGAAGAACACGTCGCACGGCCGACTCCACGAGTCGTATACAAGGTGCTCGTTCTTGGGGAAAAGCTCCGGCTTCGGCGCATTCGTGGACGCCGGCAACGGTGGCTCTTCTTTAACAGCCTGTGGACATCATTACACACATTATACAGTATTTCAGCGCTATTCGGAAAACATTTCTGAACAGCTTCATGGCATAGTAAGTCAGGACTTCCCCCTTCCACCAGCCCAAGCTGCATACAGTCTTAGTAACAATTAACTAGTTTAAACAAAACCCCTACAAATATATTTAAAACAAAAGATAGATAGAGACTGACAGCCAGGTCAGAGGGTCAAATTTATAAAAAAAAACAAATGATAGATAAAGACTGACAGCCAGGTCACCATCTTACCTAAATCTGTCGCCATGACAATTCTAAATATGTTCCGGCATTTAGAGGTAAGATAGCCAGTTCCTCGGTTAGTTGAGGATTTCGGGTGAAGTGTGCCTTCGGCCTTTTTTCAACTTATAACCAGGTGAGATGAAGGCCAAGCGTAGCCAAGTCAGAGGTTGTTATGATAGATACTCTGACAGCCAAGTCAGAGGTTGTTATGATAGATACTCTGACAGCCAAGTCAGAGGTTGTTATGATAGATACTCTGACAGCCAAGTCAGAGGTTGTTATGATAGATACTCTGACAGCCAAGTCAGAGTTTAATATGATAGATACTCTGACAGCCAAGTCAGAGGTTGTTATAATAGATACTCTGACAGCCAAGTCAGAGGTTGTTATGATAGATACTCTGACAGCCAAGTCAGAGGTTGTTATGATAGATACTCTGACAGCCAAGTCAGAGTTTAATATGATAGATACTCTGACAGCCAAGTCAGAGGTTGCCGTTAGATTATAGTTGCCGACAAAAGGAGGCAGCGTTACCTTGTTCCTCCTGACCTTGAGATGCACCAGCTTGACGTGAGTGGCGCGCGCGGTGCGCTGACTGAACCCGCGTCCACACAACGTGCACACAAACGGCTTCTCGCCAGTGTGGGTGCGCAGGTGGTTCGTCAGCACGCTCTTACCCTGGAACGCGACCGTTCTGTACAGGTCACTTATTTCGGCCAATTCGGCGATATAAATAAGTGACACTTTTGTATTACACGAAAATGTTTCTCATTTTAATTGTCTCGCACTTTATCCGCCACAGTGCCCCGCCACTTTTCGTCACACAAAAAGGTTGCTGATCAGAGTTTCAAAACCCTAACTCCTATCCGCCTAACCACACCCAGGAACGCGATCATTCTAGACAGGGGACTAACCACAACGTCTTATAGCGTTCTCGTTTTGATATTACATTACTTTTGTCTCGTTTTTTCTACATAGAATATATTTTCTACATAGATAGTGACAATAGTCAAGTAATATCAAAACAAGAATGCTCTAATGTCGTGGTAGGTACCCCCCCGCAGGTCATTTATTTTAGGCAATTAGGAAAGAGTAAGAACATTTTATAGCAGTAAAAAAGACGTGTGTCGTATACACAATACGACACGATAGAAATGAAACTTTGGTATTACCTACAAGGAAACCTTTTAATTATCTAGTTGCGAATCAGAATTTCAAAACCCTTCCAACCACTACCCGACACAGTGCCCCGCCACTTTTCATCACACAAAAAGGTTGCGGAAAACTCTCCGAACACAAGCGGCGTTTATAGTCATTTTTGACAGTTTCATCGTAACCATTTGTTGAGGTGTGAAGGTGTACGTAAGGGTGTGAGATGGGTTATGGTGTGGTAGTTATATGTGAGTTATGGTTTAAAGTTGTATCTAAGGATCTCTGTTTTTATATTATGGTGTGAGGGTGTATGTAGTAGTGTGCGTTATGGTGTTAATGTGTATCTAAGGATGTGTCTTTGCGTTGTGGTGCGAAAGTGTATGTGATAGCGCGCACGTTCTAAGGATGTGTTACGCTTTAAATAAATATTACAGGACACTAATTTCACACAGCGCCATCTAGTCCCAAACTAAGCATAGCTTGTAATATGGGAACTAGAATACATATATACTTTTTTTTTTCCTTTTTTTTCTTTTTTCTAAATACATACTTATCATACTATGCAACATCCAAACACAGAACAAACATCTATATTCATCACATAAATGTTTGTCCTGGGTGGGAATCGAACCCACAACCTACAGCGCAGAAGGCAGAGCTACTACCAACTGAGCTGTGAGGCTTGTTAAAGTTTTGTTTGCTTTGAGGTGTATGCAAGCGTTTTGTTGCGTCAGCACACTCACATGGAAGGACTTCCCGCAGGTGTCGCAGACGTGTCTGGGAGGCGGCGGCAGCGCGGCGCCGTGTCTCCGCAGGTGTTTGTCTCGCGAGGCACGGGACGCGAGCCGAGCCCCGCACGCCGAGCACGGGTACAGACGTTCGCCTTCGTGCTGAACGCGCTCGTGCAAGTCGCGAGCACGTGCGCTGTCGAACCGCTTGTCGCAGCGCGAGCACGCGAACCTAATCACGAACACAGTCAAACAAACTAGCACGGAGATAATGTACCCTATATAATACAAACAAAAAAATAAGGTATTCAAGTATTCTATCCGTAATCTTGTTCCCATATTACAAGCTATGCTTAGTTTGCGGCTAGATGGCGCTGTGTGAAATGAATATAATAATAAAATATTACAGGACATTAAATTTACACAGCGCCATCTAGCCCCAAACTAAGCATAGCTTATAATATGGGAACTAGATTACGGATAAAATACTTGAATACTTTTTGTAAATACATACGTGCTATATGATACAACACCCAAACACAGAACAAACAAGTATTAGGTCCTTACATATGAAATTGGCGTTTTGTCGTACTGGCCACTTTGATCTTAAATATCTCCTCTTTGGTTAGGAATTCCAAATTCAAATTTAAACAGCTATTTACTCATGCATTTGTGTTTCGAAAACCGTAATTCATTTGTTTTTTTCTCTTTTGCTTTTTTTTTCTGCGTCACTCATTTCACAAAATGGAAAACTTAAAATATCGCATTATTTACGAGTACGAGTTCCACCGTGGCACCAGTGCTGCAGAAACGGCTCGAAGGATTAATGATGTGTATGGTGGTGGTGTCGCAAAAGAAAACACGGTGCGTTTTTGGTTTCAACGCTTTCGTTCTGGAAATTTCGACCTGCAGAACAAGCCCCGTGGACGGCCGGAGACCAAGGTCGATAATGATGAATTGAAGGCTATTGTGGAAGCAGATCCATCGCAAACCACATCACAGTTAGCTGCAGGCTGCGGTGTTAGTGACAAAACCGTTTTAATCCACTTGAAGCAAATTGGGAAGGTGAAAAAGCTTGAAAGGTGGGTACCTCATGAATTGAGTGAAGCAAACCGACAAACGCGCGTCGACTGCTGCGTTACATTACTCAACCGGCACAATAATGAAGGAATTTTAAATCGGATCATTACATGTGATGAAAAGTGGATCCTGTACGATAATCGTAAACGCTCATCGCAATTGCTGAACCCTGGTGAACCAGCAAAATCTTGCCCCAAGCGAAAATTGACTCAAAAAAAGTTACTTGTAAGCGTTTGGTGGACTAGTGCCGGTGTCGTACACTATAGCTTTCTTAAATCTGGTCAGACGATTACGGCTGATGTCTATTGTCAGCAACTGCAAACCATGATGGAAAAGCTCGCTGTTAAACAACCGAGACTTTTCAATCGCTCTACGCCACTGCTGCTTCAAGACAACGCTAGACCACACACGGCCCAACAGACGACTACCAAATTAGAGGAGCTTCAATTGGAATGTCTAAGACATCCACCGTACTCTCCGGAACTTGCTCCAACAGATTACCATTTTTTTCGAAATTTGGATAACTTCTTGCAAGGAAAAAAAATCAATTCCGATGAGGCAGTCCAAACCGCTTTCAAAGATTTCATTGATTCCCGTCCAAATGGTTTTTATAGTAAAGGGATCAATGAACTACCTATAAGATGGCAAAAGTGTATAGATAGCAATGGTACATACTTTGATTAATAAAATATATTTTAATATGAAAAAATTGCCTCTATGTTCCTCCCATACAAAACGCCAATTTCATATGTAAGGACCTAATATATTCATCACACAAATGTTTGTCCTGGGTGGGAATCGAACCCACAGCCTACAGCGCCGAAGGCAGAGTTACTACCAACTGAGCTATGAGGCTTGCAAATATCCTGTCCTGTTATATTTATGCACATTGCTATTACCTTACTTATTATGTTGACTTTACTTATTACCACAATTTTGTTCCTAGTCGTAAGTAAATACATAAACATTTTGTTCCAAATAAACGTTTTATAGATAGAAAGATGGATAATAATATTCACTTAAAATGGCACACTACACAACATCACAAAACTATAAAAACATGGTAGGTACAAACATATTTTGATGGTAAAAAACAACAATATTTAAAGCAACTGGATTTTTTTTTAATATCTTATAAATCTTATTCAACAATTCCATTACCATACAAAAAGCTGTTTAAATCTGAGCCCGTCTGCTCAACCAATCGCTACACTATAGCAAAGATATCGTCGCGAAATTGTCACTATAGGTACTTATTGGTATTCTAGTTACCATTCTGCGATTATACCGTTGTCATAGAGATGCGATTGTGATAGTAGAATCGGAGGCCAGGGGACGAACGGGAGTAAAATTTCCAGTTGGCGCTCAAGCAACCGTTCATAGTACCATTCGCTTTTAATTTTTAAAAACTTATGCTGTAGGTGCAAGAAATCTTTTAAAATTATTTTTGTATTTCAAGCACTTGATATAATCCAATGTTAAGATTCGGAAACTACGCCAGGATCCTCGTTGCTCAATTGGATAAAGCATTTTCGGTATATCAAGTATTGTCTTCTAATCGTACGTTTGCGCTCAAGAGAATTGTATAAATGGAAAAAAAAATGGTTTTTCATATCAGGGAAACATTTTAATTATCTCCCACTTTATAGGAGACAGTGCCCCGCCACTTTTCATCACACAAAAAGGTTGCGGATCAGAATTTCAATTCCCTCCCATACAATCTACCCCACACAGTGCCCCGCTACTTTTCATCACACAAAAAGGTTGCGGATCTGAATTTCAACTCCCTACCATCCAATCTACCCCACACAGTGCCCCGCTACTTTTCATCACACAAAAAGGTTGCGGATCTGAATTTCAACTCCCTCCCATCCAATCTACCCCACACAGTGCCCCGCTACTTTTCATCACACAAAAAGGTTGCGGATCTGAATTTCAACTCCCTCCCATCCAATCTACCCCACACAGTGCCCCGCTACTTTTCATCACACAAAAAGGTTGCGGATCTGAATTTCAACTCCCTCCCATCCAATCTACCCCACACAGTGCCCCGCTACTTTTCATCACACAAAAAGGTTGCGGATCAGAATTTCAACTCCCTCCCATCCAATCTACCCCACACAGTGCCCCGCTACTTTTCATCACACAAAAAGGTTGCGGATCAGAATTTCAACTCCCTCCCATCCAATCTACCCCACACAGTGCCCCGCTACTTTTCATCACACAAAAAGGTTGCAGATCAGAATTTTAAAACCCTCCCTTAAAAAAGTTTCACTTAAAAAGAACACTTACACCAAACTGTTGAGGTCTTTGTGCTTCAAACTCTTTGTTAAATGCTGACGTAGACTGTGCGCTGATTTGAATCTGAAAAAAAACATCACAATTATTAATTAAATAATACAACACTACGGATAAAATTAAACACAAAATTTGAAATACCTATATAAAAAAAAGTTATCGTTTATGTTGAAATAAAATTCACTTGATATAAATAAATAAATATAAATATAGCCCCAAACTAATCATAGCTTGTAATATGGCAACTAGATAACGGATAGAATAATTAAATACTTTTGTAAATACATACGTACTATATGATACAACACCCAAACACAGAACAAACATGTATATTCATCACACAAATATTTGTCCTGGGTGGGAATCGAACCCACGGCCAGAAAACAGCGCAGAAAGCAGAGTTACTACCAACTGAGCTACGAGGCGTGTTGTGATATATTGAAAGGATATTCACGAATTACAGAAACCGATATAATATTTAGCGCAATAATATTTTATCCTATCTAGTCAATCCATTTCATCAACTTCTTGGCTTTGTTATAACATCATCGGTTGTTCTCTCGTCTCCAAGTGTAATAAACAAATATAAGGTAAAAAATAACACGTAACGGTCATGTGTAACAATGTCGCGAGTTATTTTTTTTTTCCCATCTCAAAAATTGCCCAACGCGTCTAAAGAAGTTTTCACTTCAAAAAAGGCGGGCTGCTTGCTTTTCTCGTCTCCGAGTGTAATAAAAAAAATAAGGTGCGCACACGTAACGGTCATGTGTAACAGTATTGCGAGTAATATTTTTTTTCCCATCTCAAAACTTGCCCAACGCGCTTAAAGGAGGAGGCTATTGAGATAACCAAACACAGGAATTTTAATCGTGAGGATGGTTTTCAACTATCTGGAGCCTCCTGTGATCCTGTTGTGAGAAAATGCAAAAGTCAAGAAAGTGCAAGACCGACCGTGCGTAGTGATAATGTTAGTGTGTTTTGCCGTGATCGGGCTGCGTTCGAGAATAAAACCAGTGGTAGTGTCGTTAGTCGCAGTAAATACTGAGGAAGAGGGTAGATCACTAACTACCTTCATTCCTACTCGCAAACACTTCGGTGTATCCGTGATCGTGACATGCAACTGCGTCCAAATATAGGATAACTCAAAAACCAACAAATCATGGTAATATCCCGTTCATTTTAGATATAGCGTCTAAAGAAGTTTTCACTTCAAAGAAGGTGGGCTGCTTGCTTTTCTCGTCTCCAAGTGTAATAAAAAAAAAGGTGCGCACACGTAACGGTCATGTGTAACGATCATGTGTAACGTTCATGTGTAACGGTCATGTGTAACCGAGCGAGTAATATTTTTTTTTCCATCTCGAAAATCGCCCAACGCGCCTAAAGAAGTTTTCACTTCAAAGAACGCGTTTGGCTGTTTGTTTTTTTCGCCTGCAAAAAGGTACGAGACTCCAAAAACGGTACGAACCTGACGTCACACTCGACACAGTAATGCTCCCTGACGTTGGTGTGCTTCAGCTGGTGGTGTTTCATCTGAGTGCGCGTGCGACATCGCTTGCCGCAGACGCTGCACTCGTAATTCTTAACCCCTTCGTGGATCCTGCACATAACACGTACATTACCGACACCACGTACATTACCGAACCGCCCATTAGACTCACTGTTTTAAAGATAATATTAAGTATTTAGGTTCACGGTGTAGGTAACACATGTGATGTTATTTATTCATTTTATTTATTGAACACTTTATTGCACAAAATAACAAGTGTACAATGGGTGGGCATAATGCCGATGGCATTTTCTAACTGCCAACCAAACCAAGATTGTAAGAAAAAAACAGAGGGTGGCGTTATTAATTTATCATAAACACTGTATACCTAATTGAATGGATCATCAAAAAATTAACCAGCCCGAGGTTCTTGCCTTTCACCTTGTGTGCTGGTTGCGATTCCGAACGGCGGTACATTAGACTTTTAAAAATGATCCTAACAATCGTGATGAATAAAAATATTTGACTTTGACTTTGACTTTCAAGGGGACATTAGTACATTACTGCAGCGGCCAGCAAAACAGGCAGTGATGGACGAACGTGTAACGCACTTCACACGGAATCCTCAACTAACTGAGGAACTGGCTATCTTACCTCTAAATGCCGGAACACATTTTTTTTAGAACTGTTATTATGGCGACAGATTCAGGTAAGATGGTGGTAGTGGACTTAAACAAACTCCTACCACCAACGAAAAACAAGCACAATATTGTACCCCCTGAGGATCGAACCCGGAACCTCTAGACCTGATATCGGTGGGCGAACCACTACACCACAGATACGGTATGGATATAATCCTGTCATATATCATATAGCATGGGTAATCTAGTTTTAAGTGGTGCTTGAATTGCACAGGGATAATCTAGTTTCGAATGGTGCTCGAATTACATAGGGATAATCTAGTTTAGAATGGTGCTTGAATTACATAGGGATAATCTAGCTTTGAATGTTCCTTTAATTGCATAAAGATAATGTAATTTTGAATAGTGCTTGAATTGCATAGGGATAAACTAGTTTTACATGGTGTTTTAATTGCATAGGAATAATCTTGTTTTGAGTGGTGCTTGAATTGCATAGATAAACATAATAGTATACTGCATGTGTTCGGTGAGAGAGTCCTTGTTGATGAATGTCTTCCCGCACTGGTGGCACTCGGGCCGGTCGCCGGAGTGGTGGTTACGCATGTGACCGCGATGCGTTTTGTTATTGCTGAAACATACAATATTATTCATAAAGGGCGAGATTTTTTTCAGGGCCACTAAGGTGAAGTCTGTAACCGTGAGAGTTATCGAAAAGTTATAACCGCGACGGGACTCGAACCAGCATCTTTTACTCAAGCCACAACGCTCTAACCAATTGAGCAACGAGTCTTTTTTGTGTCACTAAACTTCTAACTATATAAATTGTTGTGTTCCGGCATTTAGAGGTAAGATAGCCAGTTCCTCAGTTTGTTGATGAATCTAGATGAAGCGCAATTAACTTGTAACAGGTGAAAGCCAAGCACTTATTGTAAAAAAAAAAGTTATGGTAAAGCTATAATAACAAAATAAAAAGCTTAAATTTTTTTTTTTTTTATTATTGTCTGTCCGTCTGTTTGTTCCGGTTAATCTCCGAAACGTTAGGACTGATTTTGACGGGAATTTTACAGCTTATGTTATTAATAGTTACTGACGCTCCATTTAATTCAGAAAACAATTAGGGTTCCATGCACCTAATAAATCCAATATATAATACATTTTAGAAAAAACAAAACACGAAAGGAAGCTATTTCGTGGTATATGGGGTACAATACGGTGTAAAACTGTTGTGTTCCGGCATTCAGAGGTAAGATAGCCAGTTTCTCAGTTTGTTGAGGATTCCGGGTGAAGTGCGCCTCCACCTTCGGCCTTATCTCAACTTGTTACCAGGTGAGATGAAGGCCAAGTGCTTACCCGTCGTACAATAAAAAAAAATCATAATAAGGAAGGAGTTCGAGAAATTCCCACGTCATAACGGAAACTATTTAATTATTGTAGTGTATACATAATTTCTTCATAAGTTTACCTTGATATCTTCCCACACAGTTCACAAGTGATAACGGTAGCTATGCCCTCGTGCTGCGTTCTGAAAAATTAAACAAAATATCACAGGACATTCATTTCACACGCCATCTAGTCCCAAACTCTGCATCCACTTCTCTCACATGTTACTCACACAATACATACATCTCTTCGCCCCCCCCTACTCCTACGTCTGTCCACATTCATACCCAACATTCGTCTAGTCACGTGACTTTCCTCATGACATTTCCACACCATGCTACCCTATTACTCTTCATTACTTGTCGTCGCCCCGGTAACTAGGTCACCTGAGGCCGCTTCTAATGTCAACATGCGTCGAGGAGCGCACAATGTGTCGGTGTCGTCTTTCGAATCAGCGACATTCGATACGTCGCCGGTTACTGCGCCGCGCTCCACCGGCCCGCCCCCCGCTGCCCCGCACGGGGGGTCAACACGTGAGCGCGCGCCTTTCCCGTCGTCACGCGCGTACGCCAACGTTGCAGCCGTGAGCTGCCCTGCACCTGCTGTAACATCGTGCAGTTTCCAAGCGGAGATACCAACAACTCAGCTCTATGTGTCTCGCGTTCAGTTTAGCGTGAGGACCGTGGAGGTGGTAGAGTATCTCCGCAAGAAAACCGGGCTAACTCTTATGGTCGAGAAGTTGGATTCTCGCCATAATGTGAGTTTTAACTCATTTATGGTGACAGTTCCAACTGAACATCTATCGACCTATATGAGTGAACAATTTTGTCCGAAAGGTATCGAATTTCGTCGTTTCACTCACGGGGCGCCTGCTGCAACGTGAACCAACGCTACGAGACACCTCGATTGCGTCACACGTCGTCGCCACCGCGTCTAAACGTGTATCTAATAATTAAGTTTTATTTTATATGTATGCTAGTTTTAAGGTATATATCGCTGTGGACCGTAGATTAAGTTAAATTAAGATCTGTAACTTGTCTTTAGTAGCCTGAAATAAAGAATATATTATTATTATATTACTTCTTTCACTCGTCTCCCCTTGACGTACTGAGGGTCTGCGGTATCTTTCACGAGAAGATATCTCGAAGCTTACCGAACGTTGCCCATCCGAGGTGAATTCGTCGGGTGACCTCTATCGAAGTTGGATTTAGTTGGTCCATTTGGCATAGGTAGACGTAGTGATCTACAACTTCGATAACATCGTTTCCAACATGAGCGTTTGACATGGTGTTCGTCTTACTCATATTCATTTTAAGACCCACCTGTCGGGATGCGATGTTGAGGTCTCTGAGCATTTTGCTAAGGTCTTCCAGCGATTCAGCCATGACTACATCGTCAGCAAACCGAAGGTGAGTGATGTTGATGCCATATCCTTCCCAGTCCAATAGCTTAAATATATCCTCCAGTGCAAAATGAACAGTTTCGGAGAGATAACGTCTCCCTGTCTCACCCCTTTTTTGCAACGGGATAGGGATTGTGCTCTGGTCCTGGAGACGGATAGTCATGGTGGCCTTGCTATACAAATACTTCAACACCTCGATATACCGGTAGTGGATCTGGCACCGCTGAAAAGACTAGCACTGCCCAGGTTTCGACTGAATCGAAGGCTTTCTTGTAGTCCACAAACGCTAGACATTATGACCGATTATACTCTTCAGTCTTCTGTATAATCTGCCGGAGCGTATGTATGTGGTCTACAGTACTGAAGCCTTTTCGAAACCCGGCTTGTTCGGAAGTCGTCAAACCTTCGAGCGAGACGGTTGGTGATTACTCTCAAAAACAGCTTATAAACGTGGCTCAGCAGTGCTTTAAGCAGTTAGTAGCAAATCTTTAACAATAAAAATAATAGCCTTTATTTAAAATCTACAATGAACACAAATGTTATAATGATACAAAAAATCACAACCCACGACGGGATTCGAACCCGCGTCTTGTCCTGAAGCCGGAATCGCTCTAATAATAACATTTGTAGATGTTGTGAAACGTGCAATCACTTGAAATACAAACATTTGACTACAATGAATACTTATAAGCTAACTTATGCTAATTATTAACACCGGTTTAATTTTAGACTGTCTTGCTTCTCCCCGTGAGCTTGTATAAATTAGAGATGACGAATATAACTAACAACCAATAAATTTAACTAATATTTAAAATCAACCATTATATTCAATAATCAGAATTAACATTATCGAATAAAAATATCATATCAACTTCAGCCTGAGTTAGAACTAACATAATTGAATGCATTGAAACTTTAACTTTAAAGTGCTACAGATAAGAAACATTTTCGTATGTTGCTGCTCGCAGAGTTTTCAACGATGTATCAGGTTGACTTCATTCAATTGTATGCTTTCGACTCCTCACTATAGAGATTAAATTTCTCTGATTTGCTGTATATGATATTTTTATTCAATACAAAGTGATGTGATATTTTAAACAAATACCCATAGTGCTACTATGATAGAGACGAATTAGCGGTTACTTTTATTTGATCAATAGAATAAAATATTCAACTGCATTAACATCAACCAATAACCAAATCGTGTACTAAACAAATAATATTAACTAATATTTTCAACCAATAAAAATATCGATATATTTTTTTATCAATTAACAGTTAACTAATATTTAATTTTAACCATTATTGCCATCTTTAGTATAAATACCTATAATGATGGTATATAGAGGCGCGGTCGATCATACGCCGCCCACATTGTACACACTCGTATCTGCGCGTGTGTATGAGTGAATGAACACTGAGCGAGTACATAGTTGGCAGAAACATGGAGCAAAGCTTGCATTCGAATTGACCTCGAGACTGGAACAAATTACAATACCTAAAACATTTTCTTACATACACATACATAAATTAATGAAAATTACTTGGCTTATTTTATAGAGGCATGTAGATGGAAAAGTATCCCCCAAAGTGGGAATATGGAAAAGGGGCATTTTATTTATACACAGCGCCATTTGTCTCCAAATTAAGCATAACTTGTGATATGGGAACTAGGTTACGAAGAGGTTTTTTTTTTTTTTGTAAATTTTATATGTAAACAAAATTTTGTTTTTTTTTTTTGCAAAACCTGTCCCCAAATTACAAACTTTGCTTAGTTTGGGCATAATTGGTGCTGTGTGAAATTAATGTCTGGTAATATTTATTTATTAACAATATAAAACCTGGTATGATGCAAAATAATAACAAAACACAGTCCAAACATTTATGTTCATCACAAAAATGCTTGTTCTGGAAAAAAACCCGTTGGTACGGTGTGGTTAAGTGCACCTAAAAAACTCAGTGTAAGGTAATAAATCTTATATAATATAGGCAGCTTCTGGGCAAGCTCGCTCTATCGTTGACCTCACCCTCGGCAAGGCAATGCCCAGGCAAGCCTCGAGATCAAGAGCTTACCCATTTCGTATTATAAAAATAAACTTTTTTTTTTACTATGGTTTATTTTTCGCACTATGGTGCCTGAATAAAATGTACGTTTCATGTGTATATTACTATATAATCTATATATATTTTTGATAATTTGTCAGGTAATCCCTCATAATAAAACCTAAAATCAACAAAAAAAAAATGTGTATCATGGACATAATTAGAGGAAAGCAACAAAAAAGACACAAAATCAGGATTCAAAAAACAAATAAAACTTTATGTATAAATAAATGGATGAAGATATTGCAATAAGTAAATATGGAATAATCTAAAAAACAAAATGCAGTTCGGACACAAAAGGAGTTTGCAGTTATTTCTACGAGTTTATTTTCTGAAAATTTCAACCAGCCAACAAATCAAACGATTTAAATCGTTTGATTTGTTGGCTGGTTGAAATTTAAGTTCAAAACAACCCTTTATTTAATCGTAGGACTTTACGTAAGGTAACATTACGTATGGTTAGTAGATTATAGGCCGATTTTCTAAAAAACTAATAAATTATTGGCTCCAAAATAACCCTTTAAAGGTAGGACAGGCTGACAGAAAATATAAGCTTACTAATATAACATTTAGTATTGCTATTACTAAATATTTTAACCGCCGCTGTGGTCTAGTGGTTTGCCCACCGATTTCAGATCCAGAGGTCCCGGGTTCGATCCCCAGGGGTAGTACAATTTTGTGCTTGGTTTGATTGGTTGTAGGACTAGCTACCACCATCTTACCTAATTCTGTCGAAATAATAACAATTCTAAAAAAATGTTGTGTTCCGGTATTCAGAGGTAAGATAGCCAGTTCCTCAGTTAATTGAGGATTCCGGGTGAAGTGCGCCTCCACCTTCGGCCTTATCTCAACTTGTATCCAGGTGAGAACAAAGCCAAGCGCTTCCCCGACGTACAATAAAAAAAGGGTCTCGTCAGCTCCCATTGAGTACGGAACACTAACAACTTACTTTTTAGGGTTATGTGTCATGAAAAACTCACCGGACTATGTTTCGCCATGTGGTTTTCTAACTTGGACTCGAAGTTGAATCCCTTGAAGCAAAGCTCGCATTGGAACGGAAACTTCACCAGGGCTTTGCTCTCTTCCTGAAAAACACGTGTCAATCAATCAACAAGATAATAAAAAAAAATGGTACAAATATTACTAAAAACTTTAAAATAAGTCTGTGGGTAAGTTCATGTAACAAAAATGGTACAAATATTACAAAAAACTTTAAAATAATTCTGTGGGTAAGTTCATATAAAAAAACGGTACAAATATTACTAAAAACTTTAAAATAATTCTGTGGGTAAGTTCACATAAAAAAAATATTACAAATATAACTAAAAACTTTAAAATAAATAAGTTTTTTTTTCAGACAAACCGAAAAGAACTGAGAATGTTTGTCTGATATCTGGGCCTGAAACCGGTCTAGTGGTCTAGTGGTTCGTCCACTAGATCACAGAGGTGGTCAATGAGAATGTTTGTCTGATATCTGGGCCTGAAACCGGTCTAGTGGTCTAGTGGTTCGTCCACTAGATCACAGAGGTGGTCAATGAGAATGTTTGTCTGATATCTGGGCCTGAAACCGGTCTAGTGGTCTAGTGGTTTGTCCACTAGATCACAGAGGTGGTCAATGAGAATGTTTGTCTGATATCTGGGCCTGAAACCGGTCTAGTGGTTCGTCCACTAGACCACAGAGGTGGTCAATGAGAATGTTTGTCTGATATCTGGGCCTGAAACCGGTCTAGTGGTTCGTCCACTAGATCACAGAGGTGGTCAATGAGAATGTTTGTCTGATATCTGGGCCTGAAACCGGTCTAGTGGTTCGTCCACTAGACCACAGAGGTGGTCAATGAGAATGTTTGTCTGATATCTGGGTCTGAAACCGGTCTAGTGGTCTAGTGGTTCGTCCACTAGACCACCGAGGTCAATGAGAATGTTTGTCTGTTTGTGAATTACCTCTCTCTGTCTCACTTGCTCCTCAGGGTTCAATGTGATGATTCTAATCTTGTCCGGGTCGATTTCAATCGGCTTTCTAATTGAAGATTTCCTTTCGAAATTTATCTCTGTATCTTCTTCTTGTCTGTAAATTAACAAATTAGAAAATATACTTTATTGCAAATAAAACTGGATAACTTTAAACAGTAAAGGAATATAATGGGCGGTCATATCGCTCAGAAGCTATTTCTTCCAGGCAACCTTTGAACGGTGGAAATCGCTTGTGGCATAAGGCAATGCGTAAGAATGGGAAATAGTGTCAATGACTATCTTTTTTTTTTATTGTGCAACGGGGAAGCGCTTGGCCTTCATCTCACCTGGTTACAAGCTATGATAAGGTCGAAGGTGGAGGCGCACTTCACCCGGAATCCTCAACTAACTGAGGAACTATCTATGAGTAACTCACTGACCGTGGCTTTTTCTTCTTCTTGAGTTTTGGTTCTTTGTTCTTTTTTCTCTTTTTAACGTCTGGCTCGATCTTAACATCTTCTATATCTTCGTCGTCTTCTTTGATTCCCGACCTGGAAAACACACACACAACAAATTTACATAGAGACATTCATCTCTGATTACTAAGGGTTGTCAAAACTTACGTTAACCGTCTTTAACTGCCTTTGTGGTCTAGTGGTTCAACCCACCGATTTCAGATCCAGAGGTCCCGAGTTCGATCCCCAGGGGGAGTACAATATATTGTGCTTGGTTTGGTTGGTGGAAGGACTTTGTTGAAGTCCGCCTGGCTAGCTACCACCATCTTACCTAATTCTGTCGCCATAATAACAATTCTTTAAAAAATGTTGTGTTCCTTCATTCAGAGGTAAGATAGCCAGTTCCTCGGTTAGTTGAGGATTCCGGGTGAAGTGCGCCTCCACCTTCGGCCTTATACTTACTTGTTACCAGGTGAGATGAAGGCCAAGCGCTTCCCCGTCGTACAATAAAAAAAAACCAAAATATGGATTAACAATCTTGTTCCCAAGCTTACGTAAACTCCACCAAAGGCAGATCATCCTCGAAGTCTGACGCGTGTTCTGGTTTCACATCCACTCTGACTTGGTGGTCTGACTTCAGTTGAAAGGGCAGGAAATCTAACTCGGATTTCAAAAGCTGCTTTTCTTGCTGAAATAATGATATTTATAATTCATGATAACTATGGGATAAGGGCAGGAAGATGATGATAACTAAGAGTTTTACCAGATCACGTAACTAAATAAATATTATATAACAGGACAGGACAGGACGACATTAATTTCACACAGCGCCATGGGGTTAGCCCAAACTAAGCATAGCTTGTAATATGGAACTAGATTACGGATAGAATACTTAAATACTTTTGTAAATACATACATACTATATAATACAACACCCAAACACAGAACAAAAATCTTTATTCATCACACAAATGTTTGTCCTGGGTAGGAATCGAACCCACAACCTACAGCGCAGAAGGCAGAGTTACTACCAACTGAGCTATTAGGCTTGTTTATAGGACATTCATTTCATCTATTTCGTTAACCCTTAAAGCCTGAGGTCTAATGGTTCGTCCACTGGTTTCAGATCTATAGGATCGGATTCAATCCACTTTGGAATTCAATATTGTGCTTGGTTTGCTTGGACTTCTGTCACAATAACAATTATAAATTGTTGCGTTCCAGCATTTTGTGGTAATATAGCCCGTTCCCAAATATGTTGGACCTTGAAACCAGTTATGATAACGGCCAAGCACTTCCCATCACAACACCATCTGCAGTTCATTCTTGTAATCCTTTATTGTACACATAAATATGATTTTTACATATCATAGGAAAACATATGTACAGTGTCGAGCTTAACCCTTAAAGAGTTCTCTACCAGAAAACCTTTGAGAGAGAGAGAGCACTGAAAAGGTAGAAATTGTACCGACTTGAAATAAAATAAATTTTTTATCGACAAATGTAAACATACATAAATCAAAAGTATACCGACACAAATATGTTCATATTACAAGCTTAGTGCTTAGTTTGAGGATATGGTATTAAGTTTATGTCTAGTAACATTTATTTACTACCAAATGCACTATGAAGTTGAGTGTGATTTTTAGATACCTGTAAAACCTTGTGGAAGCCCATCTTTGACTTGGCCGTGTCGAATGTGAGAGTGTGTGTGGCAACCAGCTGCGGTGTTTGGTATTGTACTAGTTCTGTGTCGGATGGCTCTATGGGGAACTGAAACAAAACAATACATGTTTATTTATATATTTTCCAAAACGATAACCCTCCAAATCTGGAGTTTGGAGGAGCCTGTCAGTAGTGGACTGGGCTGTTGATGTGTGTGTTACATATTTACAGTGTTACTATATTTTTGACAATTTAAAAATTGACAATTGACAGTTTTTTATAAATTAAAGTAATTATAATTAAAAATTAAAGTGTCAACTTTAATTTTTAAACTGTCAATTGTCAATTTTCAAATTGTCAAAAATATAGTAACACTGTAAATATGTACAGCAAATGGTCAAGACATGATGGTTTTATATTCAATATCCTTATCAATCCATAAGAGTAGATAACAGAGATGCATCTTATTCAATATCTACACCTGAAACTAGAACTTTGATGAAGGCCAAGCACATCCCGTCGTAAAAAAAAAAAATGGTTTTACATCTCGTAAATGTAACATATATAGTTATGTAACAAGGGATGACGCACTTTTTTTTATTTTACCTATTTCTGTTAACCAACAGCGTTCTTATGAAATATAGTTAGACTTAACTTAAAAAATAAAGCAAGGCCAAAAAAGGTTTTTTCATTATGAAAAAAACTAGTTCTTTGTAGTGCCGCGAGCTGCATGCAGCCCGCGGAAGTGGACTTTCATGTTTTTTTTTTATTTCTAATCTTTTATTTGTGACAAAAGTGATTTTTGAAAAAGAAAATATATGAAAAATAAAAATATTACAATGGCGGTAAAAAAATATATACATTGCCATCCCTACATTTATAAAAAAAAACATCCATAATTCAAGGCGGTATGCGAAAATGACTGTTGCCACTTTACATTGCCATCCCTAAATTAAAAAAAAATACAACCATAATTCAAGGTGGTATGCAAAAATGACTGTTGCCTCATGTGGCTGTATACAAATATTGACTTTTGCCTTCTGTACATAATTTGCATGCACTACAAAAATATAACTACTAGCAGTGTATGTACATGTGTGTTATGTGTTGTGAGTGGATATCCCGAAAACACCAGTCTCGTCAGAGTCTGAGTCTGGGCAACGCCTCTGTGGTCTAGTGGTTCAACCCACCAATTTTAGATCCAGAGGTCCTGGGTTCGATCCCCTTGGGGAGTACAATATATTGTGCTTGGTGGTAGGACTTTGTTTAAGTCCGCCTGGCTAGCTACCACCATCTTACCTAATTCTGTCGCCATAGCAACAATTCTAAAATTGTTGTATTCCGGCATATAGAGGTAAGATTGCCAGTTCCTGAGTTTGTTGAGGATTCCGGGTGAAGTGCGCCTCCACTTTCGGCTTTATCTCAACTTGTTACCAGGTGAGATGAAGGCCAAGTGCTTACCCGTCATACAATAAAAAAATAGAAACAGGAGGTCCAGTATATGTGTGTAAGTGTATGAGTGAAGAGGGGGAGAGGTTTAATATAAAAAAGGATATAGAGGGAGGGGTAGGCCGAAGAAGAGATGGATGGCTTCTGTGAGGGATGATATGGGCCAGAAAAGAATGACATAATGTCTGATAGAGGAAGATGGAGGAACAAGACATGCCCGTTATCCCACAATTATGAACACAATCATAATTGTAAGATAACGGGCAGGAAGATGGCTAGTTACCGGAGCACATCTCATCAGGTACTTATAGAGCATTGTATGTGCTCGTAACATCTTCATCTTGAAGGTGACGGCTTTCTTCATCAATGCACAACACTCGAAACACACCCATTGTGGGACACCATCAGATACTGATACCTGAAAAAGATATAAGAGTTTTTTTAGATAATTCGATTCCTTGCTGGCTATAGTGGAGATTATTTACCTACAACTTGTACATTCAGTATTTAGACTATAATCGAACAATATACTCAATTTGAGCATATCTTACACAAATAATGATGGGCACTTGCTTACATTTATGCCAGCTAATTCAATGAAATACACTTGGAATTCGACAGCACTTTTCATTCGCTTTTCGGTAGTCAAACAACATCTGCAGATTTGTTTAGCTGTATCAAAGCCTGATTTTGACTCTTGTTCGTCTTGTTTTCTAGTTTCCATTGTTAAAGTTCGTAAGTTCAGAAGATATTTCTAAAAATCTAAATGTAAACAATACGATACAAAACACACGCCATACACAACACGATATACTTATAATACAATACACACACATCACACAGCACACCAAAGAGTATAGAATTACTCCGTCCCGTCCCGTCCGTTCACAGTATACAGCTACGGCAGAAAATAAACCACAGAAAGACCACAGACCAGTTACAATAAAAAACAAGAAGAGAATCAGGGCAATTCTGTGGCAAAAAAATTTCACATTTAGAATCTGTGAAATCTTTTTGCATGTATCGTTATCGCTCGTTGCGCAGCGAATTCTATGGGTCGTATCGTAGCACTCGTAACACATAACTCCGTTTGGATTTTAGTGTTCTGTGACTCATAACTCAAAAGCACTCGTGTAAATAGCTTTTTATACATAACAAGCTGTAGGTAGAACCTACTACGCTAACCAAAAATCGATTTTGCTGTTCTTTTGTCTACTTTACATCAATGCTATCGTGTCTTGCATTTATCCGATTAGTTAGGTACTAGATACAGCTCAGCGTTTACAATCAGAATGATAAAAATTTCACCTCCATGAATAAATAAATACTTATTATGCACAGGAAACTAATCAGAATAAATCTGACCAACGCACTCAAACGTAAAATATAGATCCTTATGCATATGTAGTTGAGTTGAGTACCTTACCTACCTACCTAGGTAGGTACTTACATAATCAAGGGATCCTGTAAGTGAAAATGTCTGGTCTAAGTGTTTGTAGAGTCTGTCTCCAGGATAATATCAGGATGCTGCCAATTGAAGATACACCATATCAAGATATCTATGAGAGATATACAGCCACAAAGGTATTTAACATCATGTTTTTTCAGTTTTTATGAAAATTTAAATTAAGACTTCCGTTTAATTTTGTTTGTAAGTAACTTTTCAAACAATCATGGTTGTAAATGTTACCTATAGTATAGGATATTATAGTACCAATATCCCATTGAAATATTTTCTTAATTCTATTTATCAAGCTACATTACTTACCTTTTTAAGTAGGTAGGTATTGACTGCAACACTCCGTGCAACACACAGCCATTTGCCCTGTCTTTGTTAAATTTTCTTAACTCATAACAGTAGGTAGGCAGAGGTACCTACATACCTACTTAAAAAATGTAAGTAATGTAGCTTAATAAATAGAAATAAGAATAAACATTAAAGCATATGTACCTTCTATTCAAGCTCATTGTGGAGCGCGGTTGGCCGCTGCTGGTCTGCTACCTGTGTGCATCACAGCTACGGAAATTCAAACGATTTGTTGAGCTGTCACAACATAACGAGGTCAGACTTCATACCTTGGTTCAAGATGGGATTCAGGTACCTATATGAATTTACTAATATACATTTAGGTTACAATGACAAGTAGGTATGTACCTGTTTGAATATTCAAATATTCATGTTGGTTAAAATTATGTTCCTTATTACGGTTCCTTACCCAAAAAGAGCATATTACTAAGCCTCTACTGTCCATCCGCCCATGAGTCAGCGGGTGTATCTCATGAACCATAATAATTAGACAAATAACAGCAAATAATAAAAATAAAATAAATTACAAATGAAAGACGGGATATACATAGATACAAGAAACATGATATCTTCTGGGGATTTATTTAGATACTAATCTATGTAAGTGTAATATCATTGTAATTTTTTTACTTAACTATGTTATGCAATGTAACGAAAAGGTAAAAAATATTGTAGGTTTGTATATGTATTGTACCTACAATATTTTTAAATTATATTTTTGTCCATATTATATATATTTGAAGATGTAATGTATGTAGGTAGTGTGCTATTTTAAGTAAATAAATATGTCTAAATGTGTAGAGTACCTACTCTTCTTTCTAGCATTTCCATCTACAAATACTTGTTGACTCCTACCTTTCAATATACTTATACCTTTCAGCTATCCCCTCATGTTTTGCCTCAACTGCTACAAACGATTATACACAACTACTCGATAAGCGCTGTTAACCACACATCGGTGAGCGATGACGAAACTTCAGATTCGTACGACAGGTCACCGGTGAGCTATGTGAAGGAAGAACATACGTACGAGGTAAAATTACAAGTGAAGCCTGAACAAGCGGATGAGCTGTCAAGCTTTGAAGGTATTTTTTTGCTGCAATTTTAGTCTCAAATATGTTTTTTTTAATTACACCATATCACCATGTTCTGCTACACATTTTCACAGATAATTTCAAAAAACGCTGTGCATATATACTTTAGATCAGCAAGGTAGGTGGGTACTTAAGGTATTTATGATACATTGTTAAAAAATATTTATTAAGTCAGTGTAGGTTTAAGGGGACTGTAACTGCTACATTTAGGATAATCTGATTTAGTCTGATAATTTCATAAAACGCTGTGCATATACTTAAGTTTAACATAGACAGGTACTTAATGTATTTATTTTACATAGTAAAATGATTGGTTAAAAAAAATATGAGTACCGTATTTATTTTGTGTTTGTCAACAGATGCACCGCCCTGCTTCGTTCGCAGCCTGTCCCCTACCGACGATTGCAAACCTGACCCGGATGCCGAAACCCAAACCAAAGCAGTGTGCCACAAATCGAAAACTACCCTCAAACGCGAATTGTATCCGTGCGAGTACTGCGACCTAATACTCAAAACTGAAAAATCTTTAAAACAACATTTGAAAAACCACGCGAAAAGGCTAAAAGATAACCGTACAAGAAAACCCAAAGCCGAGAATAGCTGTAAGAAATGTGTAAAAAAATTTGCAAACATTAATCTTTTTCGCACGCATATGCGGGTGCATAAACCATTTGAGTGCGATCAGTGTTCGTTAATGTTTCGTCGAAAAGACGAGCTTCACAGACACGTGGAGATCCACACTCGAGACAAACCGTTTGCTTGCACCGAGTGCGGGGAAAAATTCCTCAAAAAATACACACTGAAAAGACACATGACGGTTCACACGCAAAAGCCTCTGCACACGTGCGAAATATGCAACCAACATTTCATCTATAAAAGCCGATTAGCCGTTCACGCGCAGTCACACACTAACGAAAAACCTTTTTCGTGCGAAACGTGCAAAAGACGGTTCACAAGCAAAAACACATTAAATATTCACGTGAAAACCCACAACGGTGAGACTTTCACTTGCTCTATATGCACGAAAGTTTTCAAATACAAATGCAGTCTAAAACTGCATCTTAAAACACACAGCGAATACGAGAATCTCACGACACAGAAAGGAGACGTATTTAAGTGCAATGTTTGCGAAAATACATACAAAGACAAAAATAAACTGAGAAGGCACATCACAAATGCCCACATTCAATACAAAACGAGTGAAGTAAAAAATACAGACAACCAAGACAGTGCTACAGTCACATCGCAAGTAGAAGCGATATTCACTTGTGATTTATGCGATCAAAAATTCAATAGCAAACACAACCTTAAAATCCACATAGCGCAAGCGCACAACGGCTTAAAACACCCATGTCCTAAATGCGGCCGCCAATTCCAATACAAATACCGCGTTACAAAACATCTAAGAGTGTGCACCGGCGAACGGAAAACCGACACACGAATATTCAAATGCGACATATGCAACCGGGTATTCAACACGAAGCGTAACCTCAAAAACCACGTGATGATACACACTGGTGAGAAACCTTTCGTTTGTGATCGTTGCGGGAAGAAATTCAGACATAAAGTAAATTTAACGAAGCACGCGTTACTTCACACTGGTGAGCAATATCCTTGCGAGCATTGCGATAAAAAGTTTAACTCACGCGAGTACCTAAAGGTGCATAATCGAGTTCACACTGGGAAAATGTTCCCATGTGAACTTTGTGAGTGGAAGTTCACGCGGACGTCGGAGCTCAGAGCGCATAGGCGGGTTCACACGGGAGAAAGACCTTTTCCCTGTGAAGTTTGCAATAAACACTTCAGCCAGAAATCTAAGCTCAAGTTGCATATATCAAGAATGCATGGGGAGGAAACGGAACGGAATAAGAACTATTTTAAAGGGTTAGGGTTAAAAGTTTGAAATTACAGTTGTTGCGGTAGGAAACCGATTGTTTTAATTTGTGATGTAAAGACGACTATGAAGATAAAATAAATTAACGTGAATATGAAGGTTATGTATATACCTATAAAAATAATATGAACCTAGTTAAATTATTTCAGGTTACCTAGTTGTATATTCATAGTACCTACATCTTAGCATCAATTTTAGTATACATAGGTTTAAGTAAAATCATGACAACTGGTAACTACCTACCTACCCAAATTAAAATGTAGACATAAATTAAATTAAAATGAAATAGATTTTTTTTTGTACTACCTAATTACCTTTTATTCGAAAGTTGTTTATCTGTGGGTAAATATAATAGGTAAAAAATAGTTACGATCCATAATTTTCATAGTCAAATCAAATTTTCTTCGACCACGAACTGGGAGTCTCAAGCACAGCAACTCTATGATTTTGAGTCATTCTAATGACGAAAAGTTCAAATCCACTAGCCTCCCCATAAAGTGCCTATTAACTGTCTTTTAGAAGACATTAGGGTCGGAAAAACAGACGCTGGGAGCTCATTCCAAGTTCTTGCAGTGCGCACAATAAAATACTCGGGAGGATGGTTTTGATTTAGAATTTCTAATTGGGACCTAATCATTGCACAAATAAGGGAGCACAATATTATACTCGCCTGGGGATCGCATCCGGGACCTCGGATCTGACACCGGTGGGCGATCCTATACACAACAGACGCTGTCAAAATCTCATGCTAGGAGTTGGGAACAAGCATGTAGCGCTACGGCAGCGCCACTGCTCAAAAACGGTTGCAATCTATTCATTAAAGGTTTTACTAAACTTTTTTACTACTCGACACTAGATGGCGTCGCATTCGCAGTGGAATCGCCACAGCTAATAAAACGTTGAAGCAATCAGTTACAAAGGCGGGAAAATTGCAAAGAAAAAAATCGTCAGGATTTATTTTAGATATCATACTGAAATAAATATATTTAAAATCTATAAAATTATTTCGAATATTCAGATATTTCTTTGAGTACATTTAATATTATTCGTTAATACAATATTTAACTTCAACTATGTAACTTGGAGTTCAAAGTTCGCGCATTTCACGGTATCAGTCTGTTTAATCTTGCTGCTTCGGGCGTAGAGCGGCGCTTTCAAATGTACGGATGCGGCGTGTTGTTTCATACTGTTGGACTGAGAGAACGCTTTGCCGCAAGTCGCGCAGCGGTACGGGCGGGCGCCGGTGTGCACCTGTCGACATTATATGAAGGTATGATTACAATACATAAGTAGGTCTATCTTCGTGTGGGCGAAACAGCAGTCAGATATTACGAGCCGCCATTGCCAGTGGTAAAAATTTTAAGGTAATATATATTTTTTTAACTCTGCGTACCTTCAAAGTAAGATAACAAAATAAATTTCCTTCATAGCTATAAACTTTTTATTTGGATACACAAAGCCAGCAAAAAAGTATGTTTTAAATAAAATCATTTAAAAAAATGTGTTCTTCCTTTACGTCAAAACTACTGAACGGATTGAGCTGAAATTTTAACAAAACTATATTTTTTTTTTTCCAAGTTTTTTTTTTATTTTCGCCCATGCGAGGTCGGATGTGGATCTAAAACAAACAAGTACCCGATGGTGCCTGTTGAGCGCCGCCTTGTGTTTGAACGCCTTGGGACATACTGCGCAAGGGAACGGTCGCTCGCCCGTGTGAGTGCGGATGTGGATCTAAAACAAATCAATACATCAATATTAGTAGCCGTACCAGAGGGTGCGTAAGCCCGGGACTAAAAAACGCCCACTACGAGGTAAATCCGCAATCTGCATCACATTATTAACAAATAATATTTCATGACGAAGATCACAAAACCATGACTGCAGAAATGCTCAATTTTGGAAAACTAACAGCTAATAAAACTATAGAAATAAAAGTTAGCTCAGGGCTAATTATAAGTTTCCACAAATAGGTATATAAAGTTATGATATAAAAGTAAACAGTCATGTGGTGATGTAGACGGTAATTAATAACAATGAGAAATAATTATATAGGTAGGTACTTAAATAAGATAAAAATATCAAGTTACATAATAAAATAAAGACACTAATTACTATACTAACCTATCAAACAATGAGTTGCTCATCAAGCGTTTCATACGTGGCATATATGACAGGAAGAACATTTACCAGAAGACTGGCGCACAGAGCTCCTTATTCGTCCCGAAGTAGGGACCGTATCTGCGGTAACTGGCGAGGGATCACTTTACTAGCACCCTCTAAAGTCATTATGCTAAATTCTGGACAGCATATATGAGGCCGTAGAGCCCTTATTCCGAAATTAACAAGCCAGTTCCGACCCGGGAGACCGAGCACCGACCAAATAAATAGCTTCGTATCATAATGGAACAGGCAGCGGAATTCCAAAGAGAAATCTGTTCCCTTTTTGTCGACTTCGAAAAGGCCTTTGATACGTTGCGTTGGCTTGCAATTTGGTCCAGGCTAGAAACTCTGGGTGTGCCCGATTAGCTTGTAAGTTTGATCAAAGCGCTTTATAAAAATATTAATGTAGGGTAAGACATGAAAAGCACGTTATAGACAAAATTTAAGTTCGATCTGGGATTCGTCAAGGCTGTCAACTATCGCCGCTTTTATTCCTTGTCGTTTGGGAAGGTGTTATGTCGCGTGTAAATGTGCTATTACGTGTTAATATGTAATAATTTTAGAGCGTTTTGATCAAACTTATAAGCTTATTGGGCACACCTTTTCGCGGAATAGAGTGGGGTACAACAGAGTGTCTACAAGATCTAGATTATGCCGATGACATGTGCTTACTCAGCCACCGACGAATCGATATGCAAGCCGAATTGGACAAATTGCAAATAAGGCGACGGTAGGACTCAAAGTCAATGTGCGGAAGACTAAGGACCTAAAACCGGGATCGCATCACAACACCCCACACTAAATCTACGACGAAGTAATGGAAGGAGTTTTCGAATTCACATATCTAGGAAATGCTGTGTCAGGAACTGGAGAGACAGACATAGACGTAGCTTCCCGGATCGCCAAAGCAACAGGCGCGTTAATTTGTTGGTGACCCTGTATGCCAGTCAAATCACCTCTCTATGAGAGTAAAACTATTTTAACACCTATTTTTTTTTTTTTATTGTACGACGAGGAAGCGCTTGGCCTTCATCTCTGGTAACAAGTTGAGATAAGGCCGAAGGTGGAGGCGCACTTCACCCGGAATCCTCAGCAAACTGAGGAACTGGTGAAGTGCGAAACTTGGAAGGCCACCAAAAGTCTTCATCAACCGATGCCTCACTGAAGGTCTCCCGAACATTACTACACACGTAGAACTGTGGAGACGTAACGGAACACCTAGTCGATCTGCAGATTCGTCAGCAGAAACGTAACTGGATTGGCCACACCTTGCGTGGAAACCTGGATCATGTTCCCAGGCTGAAGTTGAATCCACAGGGGAAAATAAAAAAAATAACATCAGCCTGACTTAGAGCGAGGTGAAAATAATTGCGCTGGATTGTACGGACTGTTGGAATTTTGTCGGTTGTAGGTTCGATTCCCACCCAGGACAAACATTTGTATGATGAATAATAAATGTTTGTTCCGTGTTTGGGTGTTGTATCATTTAGTACGTATGTATTTACGAAAAAAAAAGTATATAATATGTATTCTATCCGTAATCTAGTTGTATATTACAAGATATGCTTAGTTTGGGGCTAATTGGCGCTGAGTGAAATGAATGTCTCGTGTAAAATTTCTTATTATTATAATTTTGTGGCAAAACGCCTGATATCTGGCTGAAATCTACTGCCAATAAGATCCTAAAAAAACTGTAAACAATAATTGATGTACTTTATGTAGTGGCGTATGTCACGTTCATGAATCCACGATGAGTTTAAAAGCTACAAGTCACCAAAACCAATTGCACAGAAATATGGATGATTACCTGCAGTCGTTGGTACACACTGAAGCTTTTCTCGCAGAGTGTGCATTGGAAGGGCTTCTCGCCGGTGTGAATTCTCTGATGGTACACTAACGAGGCGCGCGACTGAAACAATAAATAAAAATTAAAAGAAATCATGTGGAATATTTATACCGCCTCTGTGGTCTTGTGGTTCTTGAATTTCCGAATCACTAAGCACTGTTGTCGCACTCAAATATTACTTGATGTTATTATGTTACTAGCTGTATTGTAATTCAATACTGTCCTGCTTCCGAGTCGCGCGGCATTATATACCCAACTCTATAGAATATGCAAGACTAATCGCGTCGCTAAATATTCTATCCGTAATCTTGTTCTTGTTTGGGACTAGTTGTTTTTGTTGTACGACGTACAGCGCTTGGCCTTCATCTCACCAGGTCACAAGTTGAGATAGGCCGAAGGTGGAGGCGCACTTCACACGGAATCCTCAACTAACTGAGGAACTGGCTACCTTACCTCTAAATGCCGGAACACAACAATTTTAGAATTGTTTTGGCGGCAGAATTAGGTAAGATGACGCTGTGTAAAATGACCCTAAATAAATATATATTTATTTATGAATAAAACCAACAAAAGAACGATAGATACTCACAAATGAATGTCCCTGAATAAATACATATTTATTTATGAATAAAACCAACAAAAGAACGATAGATAGATAGACACGACACTCACAATGCAAGTGTACCCGCATATCTCACAGACGGCGTCCTTGGCGGGCGGGCGCGAGCGGCGCGCCGAGCCGTGCGCGCGCGACCGATGCGCCGCGAGCCGACGCTCGTTGGCGAACGTACGCGAACACTGCAATGAGTACGTACAAATCATGTTCAAAAAAACTAAAACCTAACTACAGTAAAACCACACTGGAAATAGTTTGAAACAAGAAAATATTCTCATCAGAGTATTTTTTATTTATCTTAGGAAGATTGTGAACACTGTAATAAGTACGTTTTTAAATATAAAATACAAGTTTTAAAACTAAAATTTGACTCCTGTCAAATCACGCTCTAAATAGTATGAAACAAGAAAATATTCTCATCTGAATTGTTATTTATTTATGTTATGAAGATTGTGAACATTGCAAAAAACGTCCACAAACTAAAAGCAGGCTACTGAAAATCACGCTCTATATACATCAGAAACATAACACAACGAAACTATTCAATAGATATGGACGAAATTTTGTTGTTTTTTCCACCCCAATATTTCAAAAACTACCCCAGTTATCAAAAAAATTAATATTACATTATCTAATTAAATATTTTTTACATAGATTTAGAATCAACATGCTGATTACATTTTTATCATCAATTTATTGCATCCTCCCATAATAGTGTAGCATAAAAGTGTCTTTTTATCTTCTTATTCACACCCCCAATATTAAAATTATTTTGCCCACTCCCATAATTTAGAGAAACTAAACCACATGTCAAAATCCATCTAGCCGTCTAGATTGCAGTGTTAAAATGAAATAGACACACATACATTACACTCATCCGCCTCTGTGGTCTAGTGGTTTGCCCACCGATTTCAGATCCAGAGGTCCCGGGTTCGATCCCCATGGAGAGTACAATATATTGTGCTTGGTTTGTTTGGTAATAGGACTTTGTTTAAGTCCGCCTGGCTAGCTACCACCATCTTACCTAATTCTGTCGCCATAACAATTCTAAAATGGTTGTGTTCCGGCATTCAGAGTCAAGATAGCCAGTTCCTCAGTTAGTTGAGGATTCCGGGTGAAGTGCGCCTCCACCTTCGGCGTTATCTCAACTTGTAACCAGGTGAGATGAAGGCCAAGCACATACCCGTAGTAAATAAAAAAAACTTTCAAAAACATCGCATTATATGTTGTCCTATGACATGTTAATAGTAGTTTATGCAACTGTCATATAAGAAGGGGTATTAAAACACGAGAGTCTGTTTATCGATAATAGGTTGACTCGAGTGTTTTAATACCTAAGTTATATGCAGTTTCATACACTACTTTATCTTCACTCATAGGAAAAATTTTAATTAAACAAAGTAGAAGTAAAAATTTTTGGTACATTTTGTCGTACATTTTTTTTTATTTTTCTGGCAGGAGACTTTCAGTCAACGCCAATGCCGCGTCTAGAATATCTGGCGGAGTGAAAATCTCGCCGTCACTACTCTCTTCTCCAATCATATTTTAATCACTTACAGGATTTTAGTAAACTTTTTTGGAATCCCGAATACAAAAACACGATCGGCAAAAAACTTTATGGGAAGCGCGGGAAATTAAGTTCAAATTACGCGTGCGTGCGCCATTTTTTTCATATTCAGCCTAAAACCATAGAATACTTTAATGAAATAATAAAAAAAAAGGTAGCGGTACTATAATGAGTTTTATTCTTAATTTTATGTGCATGCGTTTATAAAGTGCGTCTGTATAGAACCGTCTTTGAATTCGTAATTCGAATTTTTCGATTTGAGTGTAAATAAAATCATATTTCTGTGTACAATAAAGGATTACAAACAACAGATTTCAGTCAGTCGGGTAATAATAATACCTCAGTACAAGTCCTGATTGCATCTTCTCTTTGATGTGTTTCAGTGTGTTGCTTGAATACATCCCCATCCGAGAAGCCTTCTCCACAACGCGAGCATGATCTAAAACATTTCACACATCCATACTTACTAAAACTATTATACTACACTACTTATTTACATCTACACAGTCAGGTCATAAATTCTGTCACAAGTTTAATATAAAATAATTGAAACAAGTTTATTAATTATGTAACCATTTATATACCAAAATGAACTTAACGAAACATAGATTCTTATGACAATAAAGTTTATTCAAAATGACATCCGTGATTTTGAATACAGGCCTTCAATCTGCGCGGCCAGTCGTCTATCGCAGCACGAACGAGGTCCATGTCAATATCGGCGGCTACCTTAATCAAGGATGTCTTGAGTGACTCCAAATTGGGATGAGGCTTTGAGCACGCCTTTTCCTCCAAGTGTTGCCATATCTTGTAATCTAACGGACTCAAATCTGGACTGGAGGAGGGCCAGTCTTCGTGCCGGATGAAGTCGATTTCACGCGCCGCCAGCCAGTCTTGTGTGCTCTTCGCTCTATGAGCTGGCGCCTTGAACATGGTATGAGAAATCAAACTGCATTCGTTTTTACACCTTTCTCACAAAAATGTACCTCTGTTAAGCCCCAATAAGAAACTCCCAGCCATACCATGAGCGAGGATGGAAAATGACCTCGTTGGACACGCGGAATACGGTTGCTCGCTTCTTCACTACTGTGTGCGTACACCTTATCATTTTGTTTGTTGTAGCTCTCTTCTACGGTAAAAATTATTTCATCCGAAAAAAGAATTTCCCGATATTTTTTCCCGCGTACCGCTTCAACAATGCGCGGCATCTCTTCAGTCTCAGGTCCATTAGACGAGCATTTAAACGATGTCCTGTTTTTCTTCGATATGCAGGTCTTCATTTAACACCCTTTTCACCGTGGTTCTGCTTAACCCCATCTGAAGGGCCAACAGTTTCTGCTTACGTTTGGGATTTCATTGAATTCGCGCCTTCACAGCTTTTATCACTGCTGGAGTCCTAACAGACCGAGGGCGACCACTTCTTGACCTGTCATCTACACTAGAGTTTTCATTGTATCGTTTGATGGTACGATAAACGAATCTTTTGGTTATATTCAAATATTTCAGTATGTCAAAAATTTGAATTGGCGCGTAACCGCAACGATGCAACGCAATATATGCAACACGGTCTTCTTTAAGCGTCCACTCCATATTTAAAAATGAGTAAAATTCTAAATAGTATACATTTTTATTTTCATGAACAATTCGAAATTCGAATTCAATAAACTTTTTTGTGGCCAGCATTCTAAAAGAAAAGTTTTTACTGTGTGACAATACTTATGACCTAACTATTTATATATTTATTTATTCTTAATAAACTGATCACCTTTGAATTTATATATATTTGTTTTTTTTCAGTAGGTAATAATAATAATAAATTTATGTATTTCATTTTCAACTACACACTACTTAAAACTTACACTTAGGTAAAAACTACGTATCATTTGTCGCTTTGCAAGCGATGCAACAGTACGAGCATGTCTTTTTACTAATTAAAACGTTCTGTTTTCCTTTTTTTTCTCTATCAATATGCAGAATGTTGTTATTGTAGTAATTAAGAGATTAGTTCAGAGGTAAGATAGCCAGTTATTCAGTTAATTGAAAATTCCGTGTGAAGTGCGCCTCCACCTTCGGCCTTATCTCAACTTGTTACCAGTTGAGATGAAGGCCAAGCGCTTCCCCGTCGTACAATTAAAAATAAAAAACTTTTTTTTCTCCACATCTGTACCACCCATATGTACATTATAAGTGAAAACTGTATATGGCTTTATTTGTTCATAATGTTTCGGTTTTTAAGATGTTAGCTTTAAGCTGTTTGTTTTCCATGTAAAATAAAAATAAATAAATAAAACTTAGCTACGACATATCATAACAGGATTAAACGTTCACTGTTGGACACGAGCCTCCTCCAAGGCATGCGGATTGGTGTTACGCATTTGAGCGGATACTGCAGCCCCTCCCCTGGTGTATTTTATTCCTTTAGTCGCCTTAAAGACATCCTCAGGAGGAAATGGAGGGTCCTATTCGTGTAAGCCGGAACTACCTCCGCGAACGAACTAAGCTACAACACGTTTTAAGTATATTTGAAATCTCTCTGCATTCAAACAAATTTCATAAATTTATTTGAGCTTATATTCATGATTTGAGGAAAAGATAAAATGCCTCGAAACTTTTTTATCTCCAAAATCATCGTATTTCAATCATAACTCAAACGAGGTAATATTTTAACTTTAAAATGGCGGTCTTTGACCAGCTGATTTGTGAGAATGGCGGACCCTGAACAGCTGATTTTTGTTATGATTTTGTTGGTTTGTGGTGTCACGTTTGTATGGTTTCGAAGAATTGGCATGAATTAATTGCTTAGTTTAGTTAATTAGTACTTTGCTGGCAAGTTACGTTGGTACCTATACAAATAAAAATGGAAGCTTTAAAAGCTATTGAGAACATTTTAAATAATATAATCACACTGTTACAAAACCGAAAGTTTGTTTGTATGTTTGTTTGTACACACAATAGTCATAAACACTTTTAAACAACACACACTCTCACCAAACATACAATACTCACACCACATACACAAATTTTGTAAGCATCGGTTGTATTGAATTTGTTGATAATTTGATTGATTGAGTCCAAATAAATTCATTCTTATTCTTATGTTTGTTCCTAATTAACGTCAAAACTACTGAACGGATTGAGCTGAAATTTCGGACAGATTCTGTTCCAAGAAAAACTTAAATTGTTTTTTTTAGGAAACTTTTCAAGGTACTTACGTTTATTAAGTTCGTACCTTAGTTTAGTGTCACAGATGTCGTTATCAGATAAATCTCGATGCCTCTTCAGTGCGACTTCATTCCTGAATTTTGCTCCACAGATGTCGCACTCCAAGTATTCAATGTTTGATTCCAAGGTCTGAATGTGAAAAATAATCATTATTAGGTTCTAGTATTCAATAATAATCTTTATTCAATAAAATGTATAATTAAACTAACTAACTTTGTACAAAGGAATCAGTCAGATTACCTAAGGACCGTTACAAACGGCCTATAAGTAACTCAACTGTTCCAGACCAGTACCAGACGGAAGCGTGCCCAAGACACTGGCTGCATTGCCACGCTGAATAGCTATGCTAATTCGCTGGCCTAAATAAGAGCAAGCCCTTGGGTCATAATTAATTTAAATAATGAATTTTAAAATATGTACAACTAGTTAATTAAAATATAATTTGACTGACCAGTCAAATGTTGAAAACACTAGAACCCATTGAAACATTGTAAACTTCATGGTTTTCCGAAAATACGGCCGCAGGAAGTATTTGTGGGCCGATTTCGATGTTTTTTTTGTGTGAGTTGAGTGGGTCCGTACCGTATGTTATGTGAGTAAAACCCGGGATTAAAATGGTTCACTACCGAAAACAAAGTTAATACCTTCGTCAACTAACGTATCTGTCAGTAAAACTCGTAATCAAAATAGTTTCCTGGTATAAGTATAACCGTTCAAAACCGTTCGCAAAGTTCGGTCCATCCCGGGTTTTACTCACGTATACGATAGCTAGTCACGGCAGAATAGCTATCGCATACGTGAGTAAAACCAGTGATAAAAAATGTAAGTTGGTGCCATGATTAGCTATTGTATACGTGAGTAAAACCAGTATTTATAACTGTATAGCTTTAGCTCGAGGTTCTTGCCTTTCTACTTCCTGGTCGCGATTCCGAACGGCGATAGATTTGACGTTTCAAAATGATCCTATAAAAATCTTAATGAATAAAAACATTTGACTTTGACTCAATTCACAATTGAATGAATGAATGAACGAAAATGTTGCACAACTTAAAAATAAACTAGTGTTAGAAATAATCAACGAGGGGGGCGGGGCCTAGCATTAGCATGTCGTGATTGCGTCACGTGGGCCAATCGACAGCGACAGTAAACAAATGACGTCACTGGGCCTTTAAAATCAGTGCGCGCTCTCGGCGCGGGTTAATTATCGAGCCAGCCGTCGAATAGTGAACATCTCGCTATTTCGTAACATTTTGTGATAATAACACGTTCCTATGCCCAAATCGGTATCGAAGTTGCTATTTTGCTAATAACCTTTAAAAAGCAACTCGAGTTAGTCCAGTCGTCATGTCTTTGATGACTAATTTCCAGAATTAGCTAATACTGGATTACTTTTTTTTTTACAATAACTTGTGTCGCATTTTTTTTAATTGTCCGACAGGGAAGCACTTGGCCTTCATCTCACCTGGTTACAAGTTGAGATAAGGCCGAAGATGGCGCACTTCACACGGAATCCTCAACAAACTGAAAAACTGGCTATCTTACCTCTGAATGCCGGAACACAACATTTTTTATAAGAATTGTTATCATGGCGACAGAATTAGATAAGATGGTGGTAGCTAACCAGGCGGACTTAAACAAAGTCCTACCACCAACCAAATCAAGCACAATACATTCTCCCCATGGGGATCGAACCCGGGATCTCTGGATCTGAACTCAGTGGGTTGAACTAGATCACAGAGGCGGCACTCACCCGGTGCGCCTTTCTCTTGTGCATGTTGAGTCCGTTCTGGCTGAGGAAATGCTCCCCGCACGCGTCACAGTCGCGGCCGCACGCGCCTCCCGCGTGCGCGACGCGCATGTGCGTCAGGTGGGACGTGCTCTTGGCGAACGAGGACCCGCACACCTTGCAAACGAACACGTAGCCTGGACATACATACATACAATACATACATATTACGTTACGTGAATACTTCGAAGGGAAATTTAAGTACCAAATTTTAAATACCTATGGGGTTACAAATCAGTTTGTTCGGTAGGTTAGGTACACTATTCACAAGATAGAATCCACGTAAAGAATGGAATTCCTTGCTTGAATCTGTTTTTCCGCACGAGTACAATCTTGGAGTCTTCAAGTCCGGAGTAAATAGGTTCCTTTTAGGCAAGCGTGCTCCATCTTAGGCCACATCTTTACTTGTTTTTCATTTAAGTTAGTGGTAAAACGCTTGACTATCACCAATAAAAAAAATAAACAGTAGTACCTAAATTACATCAGAAGGAGCAAGGAACCACAGGCCGCGTATTCCAAACAATAATCACGAACAATAGCAGGTAATTACGATTAATACTAAGTAGCGCGTTAACAATAAGCCGAACGTAGGCGCATCAGAGAGCGACAGACAGAGAGCGACACGGACTGTGTTTCTACTAGATTGGCCTGGTCTCTCGCTTGCGCACGGCGTCGGCGTATCGTGCCATCCTTGTCGGATGGAAGCCGTATTCGAGTAGTCGAACTCAGCACTCGGGTGAATAGTTGGAAAACAATAATTATTTACACTGAATTGAATGATACTTAATTACTGTAAGGAGTCTACATACCGTTCATTAATTTCGGCTTTAACACATTATACATACACACACACACACACACACACACACACACACACACACACACACACAATCTTTTGCCTTTACAATATTACTCTTACTAATATATTACTAATATGACTAATATTACATGCCTCCGCTTTCCGTCTGTCTATCAGCGGGTCTGTGTATCGAACCGTAATAGGTAGACAGTTGAATGTTCACAATATAGAATTGCAAATAAGTAAATTTTACAGGTTCTCGCATGATGACCACGATTAAACACGAAACGGAGTGTAAGATCCACTCGATGAACCTTCGACATTGTGTCGGTTGCCGGGAGTCGATGGATGAAGGTTTTCTATTTATGGCGTCGATTGGGGGAGGCCATTGTTCTACAGTGGATGTAAGTGGGCTAAAATAATGATATTTCATGAGCATTTATTTTTTTTTATTAAAAAAAGTATTGCCTTTATGCAGAGATAAGAAAATGTGGCACTAGACGAGGCCTATGTCGATAGACAGCCTGACCAATATAGTAGAATAGTTAATTTTTGTACTTAGGAAATAAGATAATTTGTTTAGAAATAACACGTGTACTTAACCTATACATTATATAATATGTGGTCAGGAAATAAAGGCTATTTTTATTTTATTTATCTATTTTATTACCTTTATGCCATTTGGCGTGCTCCTTAGCCTTGTGGTGGCTCTTGGCCTGGTGAGCGCACGCGCGACATACGTACCGCCGAGCATGCGCGACGAGCAAGTGCGCGCGGGCGGCGCGCGCGTCGGGCCAACGGGAGTGACACACCGCGCACGACACGGGGCCTGACAACTAACCACACACACAATCATACATAAGGAGCACGCTTGTTATATTCTCTTATTTAATACTTTATTGCACACACACATAAATATATATACAACAACACGGACATAGTGAAAAGACTCATAAAAACTACGTAGTGTTTGGGCAAGTGCTACTTAAAAAACACACTAAGTGAATAACTTAGATAGAGATGGTAAAAAAGTGCTAACGGACACATTCTTAGTTATAACTCGATGTATAAATCTAGGTCAGTTTTGATTTACTCATAAGTCTATCACTTGGCTAGATTTTAATGCAATTGGGATGTATTTAGTTATGCATTCTAATATAAAACAAAAAAAATAATAATTGGGCAATAATTTTTATACAGCGCCACCTACTTTTAAATTCCTTTCCCTTTCCACCACTGGACTAGCAGACGTACGGCAGGCTAGAACCTATACCTTGTAAATGTTCCATTGTCACGAACACATTTGCCCGCCTTTATCATTAATACTGGTAAGTAATAAAACCAAATAGAATTTTTTGCCCTCGTCTGTTCGTAGTCTTCCAGTCAGGAGTGAATAGGTTCTTTTTAAACGGGCTCTTGAGCCACATCGCCACTTTTTTTCAAATGAACTGATGGTCAAAAGCTTGGCTATGCAATTAGTGAAACCAAAATTAAAACTCACCGGGTCATGCCGCACCATATGATTCTTGTACGTCATCTCCGTCATGAAACCCTTGTAGCAATATTCACATTTATACACCGAGTTGAGATAATTCGAAGACAGTTTCCTCGATATAACCTCCTCGATCTGCTGTTCATCCGATAGCAACACTAAATCAAAGTCCTCACTCTCCCATTGAACATTATTTTCACTGAACTTTACATCACTCAGTTCATTGACACTTTCCCATTTTATGTCACTGTCACTTTTCACAGGCTGGTTTATTTCAAATAAAGAAGTTGAAGTAGTTAATTCTGCATTTTCATCGCTTGCAATTCCGTTTTGGTTATATACATTGCTATCGCTCTTGATCTTTTTCCTTCTCTTTTTAACCTTTTTGGAGAGGGGTTCGTCATCGCTGTCGTTTTTTAAATCTGAAAACTCTATGTATTCATCATCATTGGTCCCATAATCGTTGATAATTCCAAGATCGCAGTGGCTACCCTCATCCTTGATTTCAGTGGTTGAGTCGATGTTGTGAACCGTTTGCATTATTAATCGAAAGAATATTGGGTTGTGAGAGTTTATTTTTCTTATGTGGTCTGTGGTCAACTGAAAGAATAAAACATTGGTTAATTAGCCTCACAGTTCAGTTGGTAGTGGATTTTCCTTCTGCGCTTATGTTATGTTCTCACCCAGACAAACATTTGCATAATTTTTTTTTAACTAACTAACTGAGAAACTGGCTATCTTACCTCTAAATGCCGGAACACAACATTTTTTAGAAATTTGTTGTTATGGCGACAGAATTAGGTAATATAGTGGCCAGGCGGACTTAAGCAAAGTCCTACCACCAACCAAACCAAGCACTGTATTGTACACCCTCTGGGGATCGAACCCGGAACCTCTGGATTGGAAATTGGTGGGTTGAACCACTAGACCACAGAGGCGGTACATAATATTAATTGTAGCAGGAGTACACTAAGAAAGGTGTGCATGGCCAGATGACACACTCACTCTGATGATGATTAACCTGTTGAATTGAAACCGTTGGTGCCTACATCAACATTGAGTTTATAAGTGAGTAAAACCTGTGTTTTAAGATGTAAGCATCATCTGTTCTTAAAAATCTGATGTTGTTCTTTTTTGAAATATTTCAGTTCAAATATTGGGTAACATAACAAGTTGTAAATATGTTTACAAAAAAATTACATTTTAACTGTAAATGGTCTATAACTAATTATTTAATGGCTAGCTAGTGGTCAAATGCTTAGCTGACACCAATAAAAAATTGACCCCCTTTGGATCGAACCCGGGACCTCTGGATTTGACGCCAGTGGGCTTACCATTAGACCACTCCTTTATACATTGCTGGAGACAACATCGCTAGCTCATTTCTAGCTAAGAGAATATCTTTGACCATTCAAGGTGGTAATAAAGCCAGTACTCTTGGCTACATGGCTTCTCTAGTGTAAGATATTCCTACGTTCATAATTTAGAACACTCTCACGCAAGTTAGACACATTTTTTTTTACACTAAATAAAATATTATGAACCAACATAAATAAATGTGCATTATTGATAAATACCTGATTATCCACAAGTAGGAACTCCATGAGTTGCTTAGCTTGCTCACACCGGTTTTTGAATGATGCAAACTTGTTGAGTGTTGCAGCGCAGTAAACACATACTTGGTGGGGGAATAGATCCAGTTGGGAAGCTACCTGTAATATTGTTGTAGGCATGTGATGAATATAAATGTTCTGACAAACATCTGTATTCATATATATTATTAAGAGCTTCCCCATCATACAATAAAAAAAATGTTTTTCGTGGGTGGGAATCGCACCTACAACCAGCAGAGCGCAGAAGGCAGAGTTACTACCAACTGAGCTAGGAGGATTGTTAATACATTATAGCACCCAAACACAGAACAAACATATTAATCAAATGTTTTTCCCTCCTAAACTAACCCACAACCTACAGCGCAGAAAGTAGAGCTACTACCAATTAAGCCGAGGACAAGCCTGTCAAAGTAACAAGTCGGAATCATGGGCATTTTATTGCTTTGTTTATATACAGCAAAATAAAGATTATGTTTGATGCAATTTGATGATTTCAGATTTATGGCAATAATTACAAGACAGGTATTGTAATAAAAAATAAAGTAAATGACATTTTTAATTTAATTTCTAATCACGGTTTAATTTCCGTGGTGGTTGTGGCATAGTAATTAACACCTCCAAATCAGCCTTCAGATGTTGGAAAAGGTGACGAAAGGTAATTAGGTACTTAACTTTATAGTAACCACCATTCCACCTGACAAGTGTGCCAAGATTATAGCAAAATCATCCAGCTTTTGGAGGCAGCCTGTCCAAAGGTGGATGTTGATAATGATAGGTAGCTAGCCTATATTTATATCATCTAAACTGATCTAAAGATGGTGGTACCCCAGAAAAGCATACGGTGGCTCTATTGATCCTACAATACTAATACCCATACCAATATTATAAACTCGAAAGTAACTGCTATTTATTTGTTTGATTATTTGCCTAATCACGACCGCGAAGCCACGGGCAAAAGCTAGTGTGCTGTAAAATCAATTCCTATTAAAAAGCTAACGAGCGTAAGAATATATAACAGATACAAACATTATTTCCACACAAATCGAAATAGATAGATTTCAGTCGATATCGGCACATGTCGTAGAGTTTTATGTCCGTACTCAGGCACAGGCGGCAGGCCATGAAGTCCATTTTCTTGTTATTTATATCAAGTACTATTTTCTGTGACAATTATTCAAATAAATAGCCCAAAACACACACATACAAAATAATGTTGACTTCAACATTCAACACAAATACCATACATACATCAAATAAAGGTTATTTGTACGGAAACAAAAACAATAAAAAATTGGGGGAGCCAGAAAAGCCAGTAAAAGTTGCCACTATTGCACTCAAGATGGCATTAAATTAGATTTTTTTCTATTCGACCCTAGATGTCGCATTGGTAGCGGAAACGGAAACTACTTTAATGTAATATCCTGGTATCCTTCAACAAAACCATCTACATCTACACAGAAAATAAAACACACGCTAGCAAAACAAATGCCAAGAAAAAGTGTCATGGCGGTGGCGGCGGCGCCTTGCTGAATCGAAAATTGTCGAAATTGATTGCTGCTCTGTGTTTCTTGATAATCTGTGTTTAGTCACAGTTTAGTTTAGGATTTTTAGATATGAGCGAAGAAGTAGAAAATGTGGATCCTGTGGACCACTGTTCTTTCGTTAGTATCCATTATATTATCTGTGAGTGTGGAGAAACCTTCCCCAGCGAAGATGCATTGAAGACACATTTGGACCTGGAACATCCACATAAAAAGGAGAGAAAGGAATATAAGTGCGGTATTGTAAGTACCCTGCCTGACTGAACCCTTGGTTGGTTCTAGTCCTGTCTTTATATATAGGTATGTGGAAGCTGAATAACCTACATGTGGATCACTCTTAGCTTTTTAGGGAGTTATCTTACACAAACCTAGGTCATGATAGCAGAAGTTTAGCTTGGAATGTTCTTGATAGCCCAGTCAAATTTAGTCATGTAAGTGGTAGAGCAGTTTTAAAATTTTGAGTAGTTTTAGCTTTCTGCACTCCATATTTTGTAAACAACCACACTGCTTCACGCAATATTCCTAAAATGTCTAGTTACTAGATTATTTATTTTCCTACCTTACTACTATTATTTTATTACTAACAAATGCCTGGGCCTTTGTTTGTCATCCTGTGGTATTTCCTAAAATACTTCCATAGTTTTATAATGTATGAGTGCTACATTATAAAAACTTCAGCTTCAGGGCTTCATGATTTTAACAATCACTGCTCCACCCAAACCCCTGTAATAACATTTTAATGATTCCCTAATGTGATTAAATACACCATAATGTGGGACGTCTTATATTCTATATATAGATATTTTTTTATTTTACTACAGTTACCCAATTGCCTGTCATTATTATCAACCTTATGTAGTACACTGCTGGACATAAGTCTCGCCTGAGTCTCGGCAATGAGTCCAGCCCTCGACTCCCCAATCAATTTGCGGTAGCCACTTTGCACAATCCATAGCTCCATCATGTGAGTGGTTGAACACTGTCTCCGCTCCAGAACTTGCTAACAAAAAAACACTTACTTCCAGCAATAGCTGGTTTATGGTTATCAATGGCTGTACCATACCACTTCAGCCTGCTAATCCTCTGGGTTATTTTGGTGACTTTGCCTCTCTGAGTACCTATGTATGGCTATTTCATTGGCATGCTCTGCAGCCTAAACAGCTTAATAAAAAAGGAGTGACAGGCTATATATACATACAAATCAGAATAGAAATGCAAATCCAAAATTATAACATGGTGAGGACACAAAAAAATATTAATTTAAATGATATGGGTAGCAATTGAAGGTACATGCTGAAAGGGCCAAATTTTGGTTAAACCAGGAAGCTTAACATTTTGGTTGGGATTTAGTTTTTCAACCCCTAGATAAAAGATATGAGAGGCTTAGTTCTTACCTGCACCTCCTATACCAAGAAGGTGGAGAAAAAAGTAGAAAAATGCAAGCTGTTTTTTTTCATTTATTTATTTTATAATCAAACATACACCATTCCTAATACCCCCTGGTTTTTCAAGTTCAAATTAGCTGACAAAGCCTCAACATCTACCATCTGTCGCCTCAGATTAGGACACTCATGCACTCCGGTATTTTTAGCTAAACTTAGGATCAAGGATAGTTCTATCTGTGAATGTGGTTTGGACATAGGAACCGTGGACCATATTTTTTTCAGTTGCAATAGATTATGTTGCTCATTGTATGATATCCTCCCCCCTGATGTATCCTGTCTTACTTCATTGAAATGTCTATGTTCCCTATCCTTTTCCCCTTCCATAATTTCCCTACTTTGTAAATTTATTACTGTAAATAAAATAAAACTGTAAAAAATGTACAATTGCGTATAAATGTATAGAAATTTCATACTAACCCTCGATACAATATATATAATATAGGTACTTACTAACATTGATATATTTAATATTTGTGTTGTCCATGTTTTAGAAAGTCAATTTGGTGATCCCGTTTTGTAATACCGACCATATTATTATACTCCCCTTAATTTGTATATGAAGCTGTCATGACATGGACACTGGCAGAAAAGTGACCCCCATCACTAATTGCCATAAAACAAAGAAGTTGAAGTTAATTAAACATACTATATACAATGGAAGCAGTCAGGTTACCTAATAACTGTTACAAACAGTCTATAGGTAACTCAACTGAGACCAGTACCAGATGGAAAGCTGCCCATGACACTGGCTGCAATTGTTTTACTAGTTACATGAAACTTCATCTATTGATAGAAGCAAATTTTATCAATTGTTTGCTAACGGCAAATATAAATAAAAAAATGTATAATTTATTTATTTTATAATTAAATGTACTATATACAATGGACGCAGTCAGGTTACCTAAGGACCATTACAAAACGGTCTTAAGGTAACTTGACTTTTCCAGACCAGTACCAGAGGGAAGCGTGCCCCAGACTGGATGTCATTGTTTTAATAGTTGACAAGTTACAGGTGATAATGATCTATAAATTCTGATTTCAGTGCTCGGAAGTGTATGACACAGAAGATGAGTGCATCCAGCACTATGAAGCTAGTCACATCCCGGTCGGCATCAACCTCGAACATTGTGAGGCCGAGGACTCTGATGAATTTGATGGTAAGCAACTTCTCTCTCGCCTCTGTGGTCTACGGAATAGAGATGACGAATATAACTATCAACCAATAAATTTAACTAATATTTAAAATCAACCATTATATTCAATAATCAGAATTAACATTATCGAATAAAAATTGTGTAAAATTAATATTTATAACTTTAAAGTGCTACAAATAAGAAACATTTTCGTATGTTGCTGCTCGCAGAGTTTTCAACTATGTATTAGTTGACTTCATTCAATTGTATGCTTTCGACTCCTCACTATAGAGATTAAATTTCTCTGATTTGCTGTATATGATATTTTTATTCAATACAAAGTGATGTGATATTTTAAACAAATACCCATAGTGCTACTATGATAGAGACGAATAAGCGGTTACTTTTATTTGATCAATAGAATAAAATATTCAACTGCATTAACATCAACCAATAACCAAATTGTGTACTAAACAAATAATATTAACTAATATTTTCAACCAATAAAAATATCGATATATTTTTTTATCAATTAACAGTTAACTAATATTTAATTTTAACCATTATTGCCATCTTTACTACGGAACCCACGGATTTCAGATCCAGAGGTCCCTGTTCCCCATGGGGAGTACAATATATTGTGCGTGGTTTGATTGGTGGTAGGACTTTGTTTGAGTCCGCCTGGCTAGCTACCACCATCTTACCTAATTCTGTCGCCATAATAACAATTCTAAAGTGGTTGTGTTCCGGCATTTAGAGTAAGATAGCCAGTTTCTCAGTTAGTTGAGGATTCCGGGTGAAGTGCGCAACCACCTACGGCTTATCTCAACTTGTAACCAGGTGAGATGAAGGCCAAGCGCTTCCCCGTCGTGCAATAAAAAAAAAACTTGTATGTGAGACCTATGGAACTGACATTATCAATTTAAAGTCCGTAAATCAAATAAGAAAAAAAAAGTCTCATGTGCGCCATGTCCCTGCAATATTATTATTATTATTATTTGGTAATACGCGAGCAGCACTAAGATATGCCTATTTCACTGTGTTGGTTTTATATTTTCACTACACTTGGTTATTCCTTGTAGGTATTAAGTTTTGTTTTTAAAGTTGTTAATAGAGGAGTCGGTAACAACTTCTTCAAGTAGACGATTGCAATAGAAATAGTATGCAGCATTCTTGTTTTTCGAGGGTTCATGGTTTAATCCCTTGCTTTGACCTTGGGCTGATCTATGAGTCTCTTTCAGTGAGTATAATGGAATGTTATCTTGAAAGTCTCAATGAGGAGAATTAAGGCGTCTATCTTATATGTATACTCTTTATCTAATTTGGTATTGAAATGTGATAATCCATCAGGCTGGAATACAAAAGTGATGACAGAATTTACCAACTCAGTGTAGCGATCCTCAAACACACTGAAAGTTTTCAAATCTGAAACATCAGTTTATGACGGATTTGACTTAGAACCCGATAGATTTTAACGCTATTCTCCAAGCATTCACGAAAATCAGCTGTAGGAAGTTTCGAATTCTAGTGTCAGCATTTTTAGATTTCGGAGTCGGAGTTTTTTTGATTCTCGAAATCTCTTGCAACTATTCTCTAACATCAACATGGGGTTTTGTTTTTTATATTACTCAGAATAGCTAATTGATTCAGGCGTTATTTTGCGGAAATCCATTGTTCAAAATAAAAGGCTTGTCAGCTTAGCAGCAAGACTATATTTCCTGAGGATGGCTCGTGTAGAGGCGAAACACGTGTCGATTTGCAATTTTTCAAAATAATTTTGCGGATTTCTTACTAAATATTTTTTTGGTCTCCTCAGTTTGTTGAGGATTTTGAAGTGCGCCTCCGCCTTCGGCCTTATCTTAACTTGTTACCAGGTGAAATGAAGGCCAAGCGCTTTCTCGTCGTTTTTTATATTACTCTTCTTTGCTCCATCGGGCCTTTTTACCCGGACTGCCTCAGGAGTTTTGTCCATATGCTTTTCCAATGTATGTGTTTATGTGTCATCGGCACGCTTTAAACTAAATGCCCAGATGGATTTTAGCAAGGTGTTGTTTGATTTTGATTCCAGATGACAGTAAACCCTGCCTGGAAGAAGGCGAGGTGCCCCCAGAGGCCTTGGAAGAGGCCACCGTGGCAACAATCAAACGGGAGACCTTGGAGGCAGGCGAGATACCCCTCGAATCGGGCGAGATACCCGTCTTTATAGATATGCCGCGGGCCAAAGCGCCCAGGAAAGGACGCAAGATTATTCCTAAGACTGTGAGTACTAGATGCCAGATCAGATTTCCACCTTCGGCCTTGTCCTAACTTGAAACCAGATGAAGGCCTGCATCCATCGACTCCCCGCAACAGCCGTTGGTCCACCGTTGGGAGTCTTGCCACATTCCGTTTCGCGTTTAATCGTGGTTGCCATGTGAGAACCTTTGCTCCCCAGCGGGTATCCGTCTGCGAGCTATGTGCTAGTACTTCAACTTGCTAGTTCGGTGAACCTAATGATCATTATATCATTAAATAACCGCCTCTGTGGTCTAGTGGTTCAACCCACCGATTTTAGATCCAGAGGTCCCGGGATCGATCCCCAGGGGAGTACAATATTGTGCTTGGTTTGGTTGGTGGTAGGACTTTGTTTAAGTCCGCCTGGCTAGCTACCGCCATCTTAACTAATTCTGTCGCCATAATAACAACTCTTAAAAAAAATTGTTGTGTTCCGGCATTCAGAGGTAAGATAGCCAGCTCCTCAGTTGGTTGAGGATTCCGGGTGAAGTGCGCCTCCACCTTCGGCTTTATCTCAACTTGCTACCAGGTGAGATGAAGGCCAAGCGATTCTCCGTCGCACAATAATATAAAATATAAATAATCATTATGTTATGTATGATATGACACATATATAGGCGTGATGTTGCTGATTTATCTTTCCTTCTGAAAATAACTTCAAATATAATAGATTGTCCTGAGTTCTATTCTGTACGAGCGTAAATTCCCAGACAGCGACTTTTTTTTTTGTGCAGATTAGTAATTGTATTTTTTTTTATTGTATGACGGGGAAGCGCTTGCCCTTCATCTCACCTGGTTACAAGTTGAGATAAGGCCGAAGGTGGAGGCGCACTTCACACGGAATCCTCAACCAACTGAGGAACTGGCTATATCACTTCTGAATGCCGGAACACATATTTTTTTTTAACAGTTGTTATTATGGCGACAGAATTAGTTAAGATGGTGGTAGCTAGCCAGGCGGACTTAAACAAAGTCCTACCACCAACCAAACCAAGCACAATATATTGTACTCCCCATGGGGATCAAACCCGGGACCTCTGCATCTGAAATCGGTGGGTTGAATCACTAGACCACAGAGGCGGTTAAACTGATGACTGACCAGAATTTACTTTTATAGTGACGTAGTAGGTACTTAGGTTTACCTATATTAACTTTACGTACATAGCTTATACATGTATATAACTCCATGGCATTGTCAAGTAAGTTTTGTGTATGTATGTTCATATTATTGTTCGTTATATTAATTAATAAATAAATAAATAAATAAATATTACAGGACATTAATTTCACACAGCGCCATCTAGCCCCAAACTAAGCATAGCTTGTAATATGGGTACTAGACTACGGATATAATACTTAAATACTTTTTGTAAATACATACGTACTATATGATACTACTGATTGTTACTATACGTGAAAATCTGTAATTAGCTTTCTGTTATTATTACTGTTATCTATCTAAGATAAAATAGCTGTTGATTTTCCAATAAATTCAATATACAAATAAATGTAATGATTTGTTAGAAAGACCCTGTAGTCTTATGATCTTCAGATAAAATAGCTGTTGATTTTCCAATAAATTAAATAAATATAATGATTTGTTACAGGGTGACCCAGAACCAGAGATGGTATTTGTGATTCAACACGGGCAGAAACGCGGGCAACTTGTGTCGATGCTGAAAAAGAGCGTACGTTTTTTAACTTTTATTCATTTTCACACAGACAGACTATAAAAAAACTCAGTTTCAATATTTATGTTACTGTACCAACTTTGTTTTTTATTTTACGACGGGGAAGCGCTTGGTCTTCATCTCACCTGGTAGCAAGTTGAGATAACGCCGAAGGTGGAGGCGCACTTCACACGGAATCCTCAACTAACTGAGGAACTGGCTATCTTACCTTTATATGCCGGAACACAACAATATTAGACTTGTTATTGTGGCGACAGAATTAGGTAAGATGGTGGTAGCTAGCCAGGCGGACTTAAACAAAGTCCTACCACCAACCAAACCAAGCACAATATTGTACTCCCCATGGGGATCGAACCCGGGACCTCTGGATCTGAAATCGGTGGGTTGAACCACTAGAACACAGCGGCGGTTTAATATATATTTTTATTTGACCTTTTACTGTTTTAGTATAAGAATAGATGTTGATTAATTTATTTTATTTATGGAGTGATTCGAACGTAAAGTGATAAACATTGACTTTGGGTTTAGAAAACGTTTAATTACTTTTTATAATGAAAGTCAGTAATAACAATGCGAAATTTCGGTTAGAGTGAATGAAGAGAAATGAATGGGAACGAATGGATAAGAACGGGAATGAACGGACCATTTTTTTTATGTAAGCTTCTATCTCTTCTTGCTACCCACCGCTAGAGGGCGCGCGAATGCTGTCTTGACCATAACATCGGGAGAAACAAACGATTACATATGTATACAGTATATACAGTATATACAGTATATTAAATCCCCATCACCAGTGTAAACACAGTTTGCTCCTTTTTGTCTTGATTAAATTCCAAAAGTATATTGTTCAACATGTGTTTTTTCACTCAATAATGTAAATTCTATTATTTTTTCTTTTCTTTTCCTCATTTGAGTGTACATGATTATATTATAGTAAATTAAAGTTAAATTAAATATTGTATATAGGGACAGGCTAATTTCTTGTTCTTGGAGGTGGGCGTTGGTGACTGCCTCAGTTTTCTATAACTATAGCGGTTACCATCATTTGCTCTATATGTTTTGTTCCGAATAAATAATTTTGTATTTGTGTTTTTTTTTAATACCTTAACTAATATTAAAGTACAGTGATATTCTTAATGTGGAACTACACTATCCACAATATAGGTATATTTATCTAAATAAAAGAATTTTGAGAGCAATTTGAGATATTATTAAACAGTTATTAAAGTCACATATTTAATAAGCCTCATAGCTCAGTTGGAAGTAACTCTGCCTTCTGCGCTTCAAGACAAACATTTGTGTGATGAATATAGCTTGTTCTGTGTTTGGTGTTGTATCATATAGTACGTATGTATTTACAAAAAAGTATTCTATACGTAATCTAGGTCCCATAGATGGCGCTGTGTGAAATTATGCAACATTGGATGTGACTTGCATCGATATACCCCATAGACATGTACCGAGCGTTAGTTTGGACGTGCCTCTAACTACCTATTAGTAAAGTTTTCAAATATAAAAACGCTCTGTGCAAGCTCTGACGAGTAACTTGGCGAAAGTATAATGTTTTCCCGCGTTGTTGCAGGGTCGTCTGCCGCAGGGGATGCGGACCATCGTGTGTGAAATTTGCGGCAAAGCTTATGCGGTGAGTAATTTACAAAATATTTTAATCTCCTAGCGTAAATTTATTTATATTTTTACTTAGCCAGAGGCCTTGGGTTCTATCCTCAGGGGGAGTATAATATTGTGCTTGGTTTTGTTGGTGGTAGGACTTTGTTTAAGTCCGCCTGGCTAGCTACCACCATCTTACCTAATTCTGTTGCCACAACAACAATTATTAAATTGTTGTGTTCCGGCATTCAGAGCTAAGATAGCCAGTTCCTCAGTTTAAAATTTGAAAAGTGCGTTTCCACCTTCGATCTTATCATAACTTGAAAAATCAGGTGATAAAATGGTACAATTATTTTGATGACAGATGGACGGACAGACAGACAGACGCGTGACCCAATAAGGGGTCCGTTTTTTCCTTACTTTTGAGGTAATACTCCCCAAAAATACCCAAATCGCTTGAAGTTTGTCTATAATATTTTAAAAGTTCCCTCGATTTCTCCAACATCCCATCATCAGATCCTGACCTGGGACGCTACCGCCGACGGCGAAGCCGATCTCCATTCTAATTTTAAGCCAATGGAGATCGGCTTCGCCGTCGGCGGTAGCGTCCCTGATGACGATGGGACTACCCGTGAAGTACCCTTTCAAACAAAAAAATAATTTTCCAAATTGCTGGCGTCTTTGAGTAATCGGGGACCAAAAATTAAAAAAATAATTGTGTCCTCACGAGTAATCGGGGACCTTACATAAAAAATGATTCCGATGAATTGAGAACCACCTCCATTTCTTGATGTTGGTTAAAAATAGAAAATAAAGTGTCCCATCACATAGTTGTGCTAGTAAAGTAACTGTGTATTTTCCAGTCGTACGCAGAGTTGTGCTAATAAAGTAACTGTATTTTCCAGTCGTACGCAGAGTTGTGCTAATAACGTAACTGCGTATTTTCCAGTCGTACGCAGAGTTGTGCTAATAAAGTAACTGCGTATTTTCCAGTCGTACGCAGAGTTGTGCTAGTAAAGTCACTATATTTTCCAGTCGTACGCAGAGTTGTGCTAATAAAGTAACTGCGTATTTTCCAGTCGTACGCAGTTGTACTAATAAAGTAACTGCGTATTTTCCAGTCGTACGCAGAGTTGTGCTAATAAAGTAACTGCGTATTTTCCAGTCGTACGCAGAGTTGTGCTAATAAAGTAACTGCGTATTTTCCAGTCGTACGCAGTTGTGCTAATAAAGTAACTGCGTATTTTCCAGTCGTACGCAGTTGTACTAATAAAGTAACTGCGTATTTTCCAGTCGTACGCAGAGTTGTGCTAATAAAGTAACTGTATTTTCCAGTCGTACACAGAGTTGTGCTAATTAAATAACTGTGTATTTTCCAGTCGTACGCAGAGTTGTGCTAATAAAGTAACTGTATTTTCCAGTCGTACACAGAGTTGTGCTAATAAAGTAACTGTATTTTCCAGTCGTACGCAGTTGTGCTAATAAAGTAACTGTGTATTTTCCAGTCGTACGCAGTTGTGCTAATAACGTAACTGCGTATTTTCCAGTTGTACGCAGTTGTGCTAATAACGTAACTGCGTATTTTCCAGTCGTACGCAGTTGTGCTAATAACGTAACTGCGTATTTTCCAGTCGTACGCAGTTGTGCTAATAAAGTAACTGCGTATTTTCCAGTCGTACGCAGTTGTGCTAATAAAGTAACTGCGTATTTTCCAGTCGTACGCAGCGCTGCGCTACCACCAGCGCACTCACACCGGCGAGCGGCCCTACCCGTGTCCGTACTGTCCCAAAGCCTTCACCATGCCGCTGTTTCTTCAGGTGAGGCGATACTGTTGTAATATTAGCGTTTTTTAATAATCCTCCCCGTGACCACGGCCGAAACTGTCGGGAATATAAAAATGTACGCGATGAAGACCCGTTTTTGTTATTAATTACTCTAATGTTATTGTAATTTATCGGGAAAGCTATAAATGAAGGAAGGAATACCTGATCGGCTCTGTGGATGAGAGATTCGGTGTCTTCTGAATTGGTTATTGGTTTTCTTTCGTCCACGGTCGTTCTTTTTGATGATGTTGGCGGAAGGCGCTGAATTTGTCTTAAAATTGTTAGCGTTTATAAACTTTGGATGATTTTTGGTAGCGAGTTGTCACTAGAGTGATTTTTTTGCTTGTCCGGGTGATGAGGGTGGAATGTGTATATCGGATGGGTAGGTAGGTAATAAATAATGGTTTTTGTGAGTTTCCTGGACAATAATACTGGGGTGTATTCTGCATTGCCCCCTGCTTTGCTGACATCACACTAGGGTGTATTGTGCATTGCCCCCTGCTATGATGACATCACACTAGGGTGTATTGTGCATTGCCCCCTGCTATGATGACATCACACTAGGGTGTATTGTGCATTGCCCCCTGCTATGATGACGTCACACTGGGGTGCATTGTGCATTGCCCCCTGCTATGATGACGTCACACTGGGGTGCATTGTGCATTGCCCCCTGCTATGATGACGTCACACTGGGGTGCATTGTGCATTGCCCCCTGCTATGATGACGTCACACTGGGGTGCATTGTGCATTGCCCCCTGCTATGATGACGTCACACTGGGGTGCATTGTGCATTGCCCCCTGCTATGATGTCACTTCAAACGAAAAAGCCCTGGCCCTGAGATCATCAAGTGCTCGAGAGTACTTGATGCCGCTTGTTGTTATGTGACATGCTGACCATCGTGCGTACATCTCATATCATAATCTAGTTCCCATATTACAAGCTATGCATAGTTTGGGGCTAGATGGCGCTGTTTTAGAATCGACCCCACCAACTCGGCCGACTAAGGAATTTCACCAGAAGAAGGGCAGCAGTTTACACATTTACTGCGTTTAATGCTTTGTTCAGCAGTTTGGGCTTATAACCGCCTCTGTGGTCTAGTGGTTCAACCCACCGATTTCAGATCCAGAGGTCCCGGGTTCGATGTCCAGGGGGAGCAATATTGTGCTCGGTTTGGTTGGTGGTAGGACTTTGTTTAAGTCCGCCTGGCTAGCTACCGCCATCTTACCTGATTCTGTCGCCATAATAACAGTTTTTAAAATGTTTGTGTTCCGGCATTAAGAGGTAAGATAGCCAGTTCCTCAGTTGATTGAGGATTCCGGGCTGTAACTTGAAATGCAGGTGAGTAGACGGCCACATACATCCACGTCGTACGACAAAAAAAAAAGTTAGTGATGAACATAGAACCTCGGAGCGAAGGTAACTGCGCGGGGCAGCTAGTTAGGTAGCTAGGGTAAGCACTTGTCCTTCATCTCACCTGGTTACAAGTTGAGATAAGGCCGAAGGAGGCGCACTTCACCCGGAATCCTCAACTGAGGAGCTGGCTATCTTACCCCCGAATGCCGGAACACAACTATTTACAATTGTTGCTATGCCGACAGAGTTAGGTAAGATGGTGTGTTAGTGGTTTACAAACGCGCGGTTGTAGGTTCACGTGAGGGTGCACACCGGAGAGAGGCCGTACCAGTGCGACGCGTGCCCCAAGAACTTCAGCAACAAGGCCGCGCTGCTCAGGCACAACCGGGTGAGTTACTGCTAGCGTTTGCAACACACGTATTCTGCGTATGCGGGTGAGTTTTTTTTCAGGGCCACCCGAGGCCAAGTCTGAAACCGTGAGAGTTATCGAACAGTCATGTTAGATGTTGCGTGCTCAATTAAAAAAAAATCTGCATTAAAGAAAATCTATTTTTTTTATAGTTTTTCTGGAAAAGAATATTCGCTTCAGATTATACGTTCAACCATTACTAAATGCATGAAGATGAATTTATCAATTTTCAATTTTGAAAGTGTTCCATCAACTTTGGGCACATAGTCATTCTACATTATTTTTTTTATTAACAAACAAAGAACTTATAAATGCAAAATTATTTTTTCAAAAACTCGCTTTTCTAGAAAAAAAATAAAAAATTTTTATGTACAACTTATTGTTTTTGAATTCGAGCACTTGACTCCTAACATGACTTTTCGATAACTCTCACGGTTTCAGACTTGGACTCAGTGGCCCAGGATAAAAACTCACCCTGTACACATACGTAACAGTGAGTTCCTACATAACGATGTTACATAGATATACTAGTGGTTCTGTAAGAATAGTAAACCTCGCGAACCCTTATAACCATGCTTTCCTCTTTCACTTTCCTTTTATAATTTGAGCGAATAGGGGTATACATTTTAGCGATTACTCGCGTTCCCTTGCTCTGAGGAGATTGAACCTGGTGTCTACGGATTTGTAACTCCTAACATGACTTTTCGATTACTCCCACGGTTTCAGACTTGGCCTCGGTGGCCTTGGAAAAAAAACTCATATATGCAGTATATGTGTGTTGTAATCAAACTCATCTATCAAACATCTATCGTACAATAAAATTTGTGTGTACATAAAAACACTAATCACGAATACTCACAATAAATTATCTTTCACCACCATATACGAGTATAACTTAAAATCATACACCAATACACATGTATATTTATGTAAGTACAAAGCTATTTTTTTTTCCACTAATATAAAATACGTATTGTAGATTCATATATATTAGTGACTAACTACCTCATTACTGTTATACACTTTGAAATACCTTGAGTATAGTTAGCAGTTCTCACGAAAACTTAGAGATAATTACCAACCAACTTCATGGTGTCGCTTTTAGGTGTCGGTGTGCGGGCGAATCATAAAACTGGCACTACTTTTCTCAAACTCGTCAGAAGCTTAACTTCAAAAGTATAACATCAAACACTTTGTGATGCTTATCAGTTAAGTTTGAATCATCAATCGCTAGATGGCGCTGTTATAAATGAATGTCACGTGATATTTATAATATACATCAATCCTCATAGTTCAGTTGGTAGTAACTCTGCCTTCTGCGCTGTAGGCTGTGGGTTCGATTCCCACCCAGGACAAACATTTTTAGTGCGTGTGGTACTAAATAATAGTTCTAGATAGCCGTATGAGTATATGTGGATATGTTAAAACACTGGATAAAGTCAATACGTATACTTAACTGAATTACTGATAGTAAGTGTGGATCGCGGGCAAAGGCTTCGGAGTGACTGAATAATCCATATACATAAAACCGCTTGGATTGCCAAACGTTAAAGCTACAACTACTGTTAGATTATCTGTGTCACCACTCATTTGTGTGATGAATATAGATGTTTGTTCTGTGTTTGGGTGTTGTATCATATAGTACTTATGTATTTACAAAAAAAGTATTGAAGTATTCTATCCGTAATCTAGTACCCATATTACAAGCTATGCTTAGTTTGGGGCTATATTAGGTACATATATAGTTGATGGTATGAGTTTGTTTGGGTCCGCCTGGCTAGCTACCACCATCTTAACTTAATTCTGTCGCCATAACAACTACTCTAAAATTGTTGTGTTCCGGCATTTAGAGGTAAGATAGCCAGTTCCTCAGTTAGTTGAGGATTCCGGGTGAAGTGCGCCTCCACCTTCGGCCTTATCTCAACTTGTAACCAGGTGAGATGAGGGCCAAGCGCTTCCCCGTCATACAATAAAAAAATGGTGTATTAATGTCCTGTAATATTTAATTTTTATTTACGGCGGATGACCGGTTGGAAGAATATTGGAGACCTTTGCCCTACAGTAAGACAGCATAGGTTAAATATATATATATATATATATATATGTGATTATGATGATTGTTATTATTGCAACTGAATTAGGTAAGACGGTGGTAGCTAGCCAGGCGGACTTAAAGTCCTACCACCAACCAAACCAAGCACGATATTGTACTCCCCCTGGAAATCGAACCCGGGACCTCTGGATCTGAAATCGGTGGGTTGAACCATTAGACCACAGATAGAACCACTAGCCCACAGATTGAACCACTAGACCACAGAGGCGGTTATGTATTATGATGATTGTTCCTCCCACCCAGGTCCACACAGGAGAGAAGCCGTACCAATGTCCGATGTGCTCCAAGGCCTTCACACAATCCAACTCCATGAAGCTGCATGTCACCACGGTCCATCTAAAGCAGCCCACCCCCTACAAGAGCAGGAAGAGGAAGATCAAGGCAGAGGAGAGGGCGCATGGTGAGCACATAGCAAATAAATGAAATAGAAGTGTCTGTTTGTGATGTCGAAATAAAAATACAAACAATTTTTAGTTCTAGTCTGTGTGTTTGTTCCGGCTTATCTCCGTAGCGACTGCACCGATTTTGACGGGATTTGTACTGGCAGATAGCTGACGTTATGAGGAGTAACTTGGGCTTTTGTTTTAGAAAATGAAATAGGGATCGTCGCAAAAAAAAGAAATCCAATATCTACTAGTTTTTTTATTAAGTAGTAAAGGGGTGCTTTAAAAAAGGATTTTGGGAAATTCCCATGACCAAGCGTGTCTTAGAAACCTTGATGGATATAAGCCTCCTCCATCTACAGCCATTTCCGCCGGTCTATCGCATCTCTCTACCACAACTTGTCCGCAAACTTCACTATTTCGTCCTCCTATTTTGTTATTGTATTACGGGGTAGCGCTTGGCCTTAATCTCACCTGGTGTCAAGTATGATAAGGCCGAATGTGGAAGCGCACTTCACCCGGAATCCTCAACAGTCTGAGGATCTGGCGATCTTATCTCTAAATGTCAGATCACAACACTTAGAATTGTTATAGCGACAGACTTAAGTAAGATGGCGGAAGCTAGCCAGGCGGACTTGAAGCAAGTCCAACTAAGCCAGACAATTTGTACTCCCCTGGTGATTGAAACCGGCTTTACCATAGAGGAATTAATATATACAGAAGCCTTGCTGGCAGTAACCTCTCTTTATTCTTCTTATCTTTATACCTACCTTGCTGCCTACCTTTTTGTATATTTTTTATTTTTATTGTACCTACTCTATGGATCTCGTGTCTGAAAAATAAAGCATTATTATTATCATCAACTAGGACAAACGTCATTTGTGTAATTAATTATACATGTTTGTTCTGTGTTTGGGTGTTGTATCATATAGTATGTATGTATTTACAAAAGCTCTAGTTCCCATATTACAAGCTATGCTTAGTTTGGGGTTAGATGGCGCTGTGTGAAATTAATGTCCTGTAATATTTATTTAGTTATATATATTCGTTGATTTGTTTCAGCCAATAAGAAGACAAACCCTAGAACCAAACCCCCCTGCCCAGTCGACAGTATAGAAGTACTGAAAAGCGGCCTGGAGTCCTATGTCCTAGGCCCGTTGAAAGCAGACCTGGAGAACCTGAAGGCAGACATCGATGCGCTGGCCACTGAGGAGCTGGAAGATTCCAGTGACAATTCCACCAACAAAGTAATACAAAAGGCAAAGACAGAATCAATAGATGAATATGAAACTGTGGAAGAAGTGTACGAGACATCGGAACTGAACGATGAAAGTGATACATATGTAAGTGGAAGTGAGATTAAATCGAATGTGTACTATCAGATCAAGGGCGGGGATGTGTTCGAAGTGGTTGAAGAGATGCTGTGTGATGACTCCGAGGTGCTAGCAGACGGTGTTCATAATTAGTCCTTTTACACAAACAGTCCGGAGAGCAATTGTGTTACACACCAATACAAACGGTCTATATAGTACTTGAAGCTCGTGCGAGACTTCACAATCCACAAGCTTCCGTTACAAACGGTCTATATAGTACTTGAAGCTCGTGCGAGACTCCACAATCCACAAGCTTCCGTTACAAACGGTCTATATAGTTCTTGAGCTTGTGCGAGACTCCACAACCCACAAGCTTCTGTTACAAACGGTCTATATAGTACTTGAAGCTCGTGCGAGACTCCACAATCCACAAGCTTCCGTTACAAATGGTCTATATAGTACTTGAAGCTTGTGCGAGACTCCACAATCCCCAAGCACCCGTTACAAACGGTCTATATAGTACTTGAAGCTTGTGCGAGACTCCACAACCCACAAGCTTCCGTTACAAACGGTCTACACAGTACTTGAAGCTTGTGCGAGACTCCACAATCCACAAGCTTCCGTTACAAACGGTCTATATAGTACTTGAAGCTTGTGCGAGACTCCACAATCCCCAAGCACCCGTTACAAACGGCGTATATAGTACTTGAAGCTTGTGCGAGACTCCACAACCCACAAGCTTCCGTTACAAACGGTCTATACAGTACTTGAAGCTTGTGCGAGACTCCACAATCCACAAGCTTCCGTTACAAACGGTCTATATAGTACTTGAAGCTTGTGCGAGACTCCACAATCCCCAAGCACCCGTTACAAACGGTCTATATAGTACTTGAAGCTTGTGCGAGACTCCACAACCCACAAGCTTCCGTTACAAACGGTCTATACAGTACTTGAAGCTTGTGCGAGACTCCACAATCCACAAGCTTCCGTTACAAACGGTCTATATAGTACTTGAAGCTTGTGCGAGACTCCACAATCCCCAAGCACCCGTTACAAACGGTCTATATAGTACTTGAAGCTTGTGCGAGACTCCACAACCCACAAGCTTCCGTTACAAACGGTCTATACAGTACTTGAAGCTTGTGCGAGACTCCACAACCCACAAGCTTCCGTTACAAACGGTCTATACAGTACTTGAAGCTTGTGCGAGACTCCACAACCCACAAGCTTCCGTTACAAATGGTCTATGTGTGGTGTCTCGCACAAGCTTCAAGTACTACCTATAGAGTCTATAGGTTTATAATATAGACCTTTTGTACTGGAAGGTAACCCGACAGCTACTCAGACAGCCGAGCTCAGTAATAAGATATGAGTGCTTTTGGGTTCAAGTCACCTCGATTAAAATCCCTGCAGAAATTTGGAAACCTCCGGGGATTCCAAAATTCAGTTTTAATAATTAAACAATCTAGCAATACAGAAACATATAAAATAATAGATTATAACATAAAATTCTGCAATTGGGGTTTAACCTAGCCAGGTAAGGAAGCATGATAAATGTTAAGTACAGAAGTTTTTTTTTTGTTGTTTTTTACTGTAAGTGGATGAAATGGGTTTAAAACATTTGTTTGCATGTTTGGAGTTATAAATATGGAAATCAAATTCTTGATTCTGGTAACTTGGTCATACATTAAATTCAACCCCAAGTCGGGTAACATGGGGGATCAAAGTTCATATGGACATGTTAAAATCCAGGATTTGGTGTTTAGACTTTTTTCAGATACATCGATTTTGAAAATTACCTCTCCGATTGGTAATTTCCAAAGACTATGATTTTTTTTTTTTTAAATGTTATTTAATAAAAAAGTGTGAAGCACAAAGAGAATATGGGATGGAAGTAAGTATGAAAGTTTGCGTTATTTCAGTTTATACCTATAGGAATTAGTGCTTATGTTTGTCACTGTACGACATACTCTTTGGGGGTAGAATAGGGGTGAAAATTGTATAGAACTTCAAAGTGTGACAATTAGTTTGATTTGTGAAATTATTTATTTTGTACTTATTGATTAACTTACTAAAGCTTCTATAAAGTACTATGGGCGGTCTTATCGCTCTAGAGCAAACTCTTCCAAACGTATGTGTTAACACATTTTTTATGGTAAATATGTAATACACAGAAGGACTCCGGCCATCTGGTGATCCTTAAGTCGACTTTTACGAGATCCGAGAGCCGAGTTGTAGGGTTCGATTCTAAAGCCGCCAAAGCAAGCCAATAATTATTATGTAAATAAGAGTTAATTATGATTTTAAATCAATTAGCAATGATATTTAGAATTAAATACAATAAATTGTTGATTATTTAAATATTGATTATAGATTCACGTTAAATAGGTACCAGCTGCTTTTGAATTATCTTGGAATTTTATTTGTGCAAATGTTAGTTAATGATATATAATCTTGTTATCTGAAAAATAAAGTTTCATTTTGATTTGAACACATTTTTTCATTGTAAAACTTAGCCTCATAGACGTATAAAGCTCTGCCTTCTGCGCTTAGGTTGTGGGTTCGATTCCCACCCTGCACAAACATTAGTGTGATGACTGAGATAGATAGAAAATTCTTTATTGTTCAACAAAAAAATAAAGATGTTACAATGGGCTGTCATATCGCTTAATTAGCTCTGCCAGACAACCTTCGGACGCTCTATATTATGTCTAAAAATTGTCTCTGCTTTTTCGTCTCAGCATCATTAACTATAGATTTAAATTAACCTTATATTCGTGCAAATGTGTCTTAAGAATCCACCCCTCCAACTCGGCCCACGGATGTCATAAAAGGCGAATAAGGAATATCACCGATCAAGCTTTCTGTGTATTGTCTTTTCACTTTCGACTCATTTTGTCACCGTTTTGTGATCACAATCCGCCGGCCAAGCGTTGTGATTATGGCAAAAATACAATTTTGATGGCTTGTTAACAAGCCTCTCAGCTCAATTGATAGTAACTCTGCCTTCTGCGCTGTAGGTTGTGGGCTCGATTCCCACCCAGGACAAACATTTGTGCGATGAATATAGATTTTTGTTCTGTGTTTGGAGGTTACATTGTATCATGTACCTATGTATTTACAAACAAAAAAAACGTATATAGGTATTCTATCCGTAATCTCTGTTTCAAGATAGATGGCGCTGTGTAAAAATCATGAACTGTATTTTTTATTTTAATCATGTGTAATTCGCCACAACACTGACTGCACATGACTTGACAATGTTTTTTTTTTTTAATTAAATTTTACACCGCCTCTTTGGTCTACTGGTATGACCTTGGTTAGATCCAGAGGTCCCGGGTTCGATCCCCAGGGGTGTACAATATTGTTCTTAGTTCGGTGGTAAGACGCTCAAGTCCGCCTGGCTAGCTACCACAATCTTCCTAAGTCTGTCGACATAACAATTCTAAATTGTTGTGTTCCGGCATTCAGAATTGTCGGAATCCTCAACTATTTAAGGAACTGGCTATCTTACCTCTAAATGCCGGAACACAGTTTCCTCAGAGAATACTGAATATACATAGTATTCAGAATAGTACCTGACAGCCGGCTTATGACTTAAGATCGCACTCTGTGGATAACCCAGCCCTGAAACCAAACAGCATTGTACAGATCGTGTTGAAAGAGATCTTTTTAATTTTGATTGGCTCTTGGACTTGCCCGGGCAAGAATGAGATCTAGGGTGGAGCGAGCCTACCCAGAAAGTGCCTTTTAAACTTTTAAGCGCTGTCTAGCACTTACCATGATAGTTGCAAGATGGTTGCTCTTATCTCACACCAGTGTTGTTGCAATATCGATAGTTTCGCTATCGATAGTTGACCTTGAAAAACAGTCGATAGTGTTATCGAAAATATCGAAATATTGAAATGAAATGATATGATTTATTTCTCTCACAGACTAAGAATTCTAATACTTAAGTAGATATAATAATATGTGGGAGAGCTATTGCCTCCAAGGTTTTATAAAAATACCTGTTTGATCACCTGTCCCTTCGCCCTGCTTAAGTACTTAGGGTACTATTTAAGCAAACACTAGACTACAATTACAATTAACGATACAATTAGGGCAGGAAAGAACCCTCCTGCATTTAAGGCATGTATGTACAATCTCGCAAAAGTGTGCTCCTCCATATCTAAACTAAGCCAAAGCCTGTGCGATAGCATATGATTCCACGTAATGTAGATTATTTTTAGATGGCACATTGCAATTGCAATGGACATACTATTGTAACGCGTCGATAGATCATAGATAGTATCGACTATTTTGACGCAATACTATCGATTGTATCGAATCTCGACAGTATCGACAAAGTTCCAATAATATCGCCTAATTTTCACTATCGATAGTATCGATGATACTGTGAATCCTTCACAGTCATAGTTTCGATAGGACTATCGATAGTATGACTGATTTTCAGGGCCACGAATCGCTATCGCAACAACACTATGACATACATATTTTTTTATACAACTCGAACACGGGACAAGCAAGTAGCCCACGTGATGTTAAGTGCATCTTGCCTATAGCAATGCTACTGCGTAGGTCACATCCACAAAGAACATAGCCTACACGGCACTGCATTGCGCCCATCAACTTGAGGCATAAAATATGTTAAGCCTCACGTGCCTGTAATTTCACCGGCGACCATAACATTCAAACCGGAACACAGCAATGCTGCTTGGCGGCAGGAATAGGTATGGTGGTAGTACTTCCCCGGACGAGCCCTTTCACAATGGGCTTTACTACTTTTCTTACATCTCTATCTATATCTCTAGTTTTGTACTTAACTATAGGCACCACGATGGTTATATATTTGGCATGAAAAACAAACGTTTCAAAATGATCCTAAAAAATCTTGATGATTTTTTTTATTTTACTGTACGACTGGGTAGCGTTCATCTCACCTGGTTTCAAGTTATGATAAGGCCAAAGGTAGAATTGCAATTCACCCGGAATCCTCAACAAACTGAGGAACTGGCTATCTTACCTCTGAATGCCGGAACAGAAGCATATTTTATTGCTGTTATGGCGACATAATTAGGTAAGACGGTGGTCGCTAGCCGGACTTAAACAGAATGCTACAACAAAAAAAAAACACTTTTGCCTTTGATTTATCTATCCCGGTTAATCAATTTCCGTATATTTGAGGTAATTGTACATAGTTAGTTTAATTTTGCTTTTTATTGAATAAATGATATTTCCGTGTGTTTGAGGATATAAGTCCATATTACAGATGGAGAGGCGGTATCTGTGTGGGGTGTGCACTAAGAGCTTCTGTAACCGGACGGCGCTCATCAGGCATCGACGGGTGAGTCCACGGATCTTCTTATCTTCTTATATAATAAAAAACAATTTGTGTTCGTTTGTCTCGCTAAAACTCGAGAACGGCTGCGCCAATTTAGCTGATTTTGGTTTTGAAACATTTCAAATTGTCGTACTTCAGGGAAGGTAAGGAATATAGTAAAAACAACAGTTTCATTTTTCATTTCCTGTTTCCAAGCATTTGACGTTCGTCCCTTCTTCGGAACGGTAGCACAGAACAGTAATATCCTAACGGAAATAAATCCGACTCCATGCATAAAAAGCGGTTAACATTCGGACGTGCACACGATCATTTCGTAGCCCACAAGCTGTTTGACAGTTTGACGAAATTAATCGTGTTACAAACTTCTAGTGTAAATAGAAAGAATGGCCTGTAATATATACTATTTTGCCATTAGTCTAAAACTTAAAGATTCCTCGCCTATGGTGCATACGCCTATGTGGCCTCACCTAATGCGATTCCGCGAGCAATAGGTACCATAAGGAAAGCTGTTATATAAATAATGCTACAATTATACCTACTCAATATATATTCTTATATATCGCTTTTGTTATTTATTTCTTCTACTTATTATAATTGAAACGACATGCTTCAGAATATTTAATGCGCAATATATATTTATAAAATAGTAACAAGGTACCTAGAGTTTGACATCACAATATAAAAGTCGGCGTGTGTATGTATGTACTACTATAACTGTATCCTGTATAATTATTTTCAAACATTCGGAAAGCCATTCGGATCTCCATCGGAATCTTTCCAATTCTTTCGGATCGAATTTGGAAGATTCCGATGGAGATTTAGAGAACGCTATTCTCAACTCCGAATCTAAAAATTTTGACATTAGATTCGATGCTTCCCACAGAAGATTTTCAGATATGGTTCGAGAATAGCGTAGAAATCTTATCGGATTCGACATTAAGTGACTTTTGCGATCCGAAAACATTCCGTGTGTTTGTAAATCGCTCTGCAGGACTGCAACACTTCTCGAGAGGCAGAGTATTTACTAAACACCGCCTCTGGTCTAGTGGTTTGGCCATCATCAGATTCAGAAGGGTTTTATCCCCAGGGGGGTACAATATTGTGCTTGGTTTGGTTGGTTGTAGGACTTTAAGTAAGTCTGGCTACCACCATCTAAGTCTGTCGCCATAGCAACAAATTCGACGGGTATGCGCTTAGCCTTCATCTCACCTGGTTACAAGTTAAGATAAGGCAGAAGGTGGAGGCGCACTTCACCCGGAATTCTCAGCAAACTGCGGAACTGGCTATCTTACCCATAAATGCCGGAACACTTTTTAAGAATTGTTATTATGGACAGAATTAGTTAAGACGGTGGTAGCTAGCCAGGCGGACTTAAAGTCCTACCACCAACCGAGCACGATATTGTACTCCCCCTGGCCATCGAACCCGGGACCTCTGGATCTGAAATCGGTGGGTTGAACCATTAGACCACAGATTGAACCTCTAGCCCACAGATTGAACCACTAGACCACAGAGGCGGTTATGTATTATGATGATTGTTCCTCCCACCCAGGTCCACACAGGAGAGAAGCCGTACCAATGTCCGATGTGCTCCAAGGCCTTCACACAATCCAACTCCATGAAGCTGCATGTCACCACGGTCCATCTAAAGCAGCCCACCCCCTACAAGAGCAGGAAGAGGAAGATCAAGGAGAGTAAGTAACCAGACCTCTGCTCAGTTGGCTCAGCCTTCTGCGCTGTACGTTGTGTGATTAATATTGATGTGCGTTAGCGACGCGAATTAAATAAAATAATGTTATTTGTATAAACTAAGTACATAAATGTAAATATAGTGTGTATCTATGTCGCGCGGGAGCAAGAGGGGTACGAAAGGACGGCGGAGGGAAGGGGCAACCGCAATGGCATTGCTACCGGCAATTCACACAAAACAGTCGAAAAGCGAGTTCCGCGCACATCACAATTGCACAAAGTTAAGAGTTTTTTTGTATTGCTAATCAATATATCGAGTAAATTCATCCTCGGGTTTTTATTTACTGGGAGTTAACACCATCGAACCTGTCCCCAACGCCTACAATGTGTGTTCTGTAATTCCTGTAATTCTTTATCGTACACCTAAATATGTTTTTAACATGTAATAGGAAAACACATGTACAGAGGCGAGCTTAACCCTTAGAGTTTTCTACCAGTAAACCTTTGAGAGGTGATACACTGAAAAGGTAGAAAAGAACACTTGAATGAAAATAAAATTTTAATAGACAAATGAAATATACATATTCTGATTGGTGTTGTATTGTATGATGAGTATGTATTCAATAAAAAAGTATCGTAAGTATTATATCCGTAATCTAGTTCCAGTAGTTTATATAAGCTTTGCATAGTTTGGGACTAAATGGCACTGTGCAATTTATGTCCTGTAATATTTTTATATCTTTTGACTTTGATTTGATTACTTAATAAATAACAAAAACGGGTCTTTATCGCGTACCTTTTTACATCCCGACAGTTTCGACCGTGTATACGGTACGCGATAAAGACCCGTTTTTGTTATTAATTTGATATCTTAACGGCTCGACTGAATTTGACTTCTAATCGTTAAAGCTTATCTAGTTCGAGATGTGAGCTGATATGACACGGTTCGCTTCTGCCTTCCAATGTGGATAAAGCAACCAAATTGATGCATGTAAACTTAAAGTGAATAAGTCAATGTCATTGAATGTCAATGTTTAATGTCATTGAATGTTAATGATAGGATTAAGCATGCTCAATATTTTCACATTCCTCGTTTACTTATCAACGCCGTTGAATGATAAATAAACATGTAAACACAAGAATCGACATTGATTTTTGATAATTGTTTGTGATAACTTGATTAGCTATCACAAATTATAGTACCTACATAAAAAAAAATTATAATATCATAAAGTAAACTAATAAAAAAGAATGCATACTGACAGTTAATCTCAAATCTATAAACCTACGTAAAAAGTTTATATATAAAAAAACATTATCCTAAGTCCACTTTTCTATATGGTCACCAAATTATTGGCCGTAAATTATTGGCTGTGCATTATTGTCTCAACTTTATGATTTTTTGTGTACCTATGTTCACATTATTGTTACTATACGTGAAAATCAGTAATTAGCTTTCTGTTATTATTACTGCAATCTATCCAAGATAAAATAGCTGTTGATTTTCCAATAAATTAAATAAAATGAAAAAAAAAAAATCCAAAACGCAACCAACTTCACGGTGTCGCTTTAAGGTGTCGGTGCGCGCATCGTAAAAAAAAAAAAAAAAACATAATTTATCCCAAACGCGCTAAAAAACGACACTCCCATAATAATATCAATTTGTTTCAGACTCCAACGCGAATCCGCAAACCAAAAACCCGTGCCCCATAAACAGCATTGATTTACTGAAAAGCGGCATGGAGTCGTACGTCCTGGGGCCCTTGAAAACGGACCTGGAGAACCTGAAGGCGGACATCGACGCGCTGGACCTCGGGTACCTGGCGGACCCCGCGGACCCCGACCCCGACCCCGACCCCCACGTACCAAACGAGGGGACCACCGACACAACGGACCGATACGAAGATAAAGGGAACGAAACGATGGACCAGGATGACGAAAGTGAGAGTAACTTGAACGTTTACTATCAGATCAAAGATGGGAAAATGTATGAGGTCATTGAGGAGATCGTGTATGAAGACACCGAGGTGTTGGATGATAATGATGATTAGTGACTTAGATACAATATGAGGCAAGATAATAGTGGTTTTGTGGTTGATTCGAATTAATTAATGAACAGATTGTACACGGAAATAATGCTATAACAACACAAATGTTACAGGGCGGTCTTAATGCTTAACGCGATTTGTTGAAAATTGTTGAAAATAACAGAAGTAGTGCACTACAATAATTATAAATATAAACAGAAATCACAACGAATACGAGTTACATACGGACTGTTGTGTGTATGACAGCAAATAAATATATAAATAATACAAACATACAACAGCAATAAATCGACTAATATCAATATATTTAGTTAGTGTGGTAGTGTAGATTAGATCCAAGTACGATACTGTGCTTGGTTTGGTTGGTGGTAGGACTTTTTACCTAAGTCTGTCGCCGTAGCAATTATAAATAGTTGTGTTCCGGCATTTAGGTATCATATTTGATACCATTTGAGATGAAGGCTTTCCTCGGAGTATGATAAAGAAAATAAATGTAATGCAATTCTAGTAAATATATATATGTCAGCGTTAGATTGTAAGCACCGTCCGTTTGTAATATGCCTCGGCATATTGTAAACGAGAGGAGAGAGCGAGGCAGGTCTGTGTCTCTGCTAAAGCAAGCGGCAGAACTAGAGACACTAGAAATAATGTGTAAAATTGTAAATGTTAGTTCCTGTTAGAATTCTGGGTGAAGGCTTGCTTTGGGTTTATCACACTTGATACCAGATGAGATGAAAGCTTTCACCGGAGAAAAAAAAGTAGAACAAGAAAGAAAAGTAGTACTAGGTTCATTTTGTCCGTTTATTCCCAGTCTTGCTTTACACAGCAGTTAACGGGGAGTTTGTCGACTTTTACGATCCGAGTTGAGTTGGAGGGGTCGATTCTAAAGATTCTAATAGCTATAAGAAATATGTTTAGTGTTGATAACTAAAAATGAAATAATGATAATTAGAATTAATCAGCTATAGGTACAGGAAATTGTTGTTTGATCTTCTCCATCCAAAGATTGTCCGGAAAAATGGGCGTTCATATCGATTCTAAGCGATGAGAACGGCCATATACAATGGCACCTACATTTTTTTAAGTTGTCACGTTTTTATATATAAGGTGTGCAGCAAAGTCAATACTTTACCTTTTAATCATTGATAATTTATTGATATTAATTAAAAACATGTAATGACAATTAATTTCAAGTTTTTAATCGAATTATCAATGATTAAAAGGTATTTCACAGTCATTCGGAATTTTGGGATTTATTTTTAAAAGTATTTATTGTAAATATTTAACTTGCTCATAGCCTTGTAATGGTCTAATAATAAAGTTTGATTTTTATTGAAATTGTTTTTTTTTAAGTGACCTTTGTGTAGCTTACTTAAGTGATAAGGAAAGTTTTTTTATATTTCTTAGCATATTTATTCTTTTTAGAGTTCCGTACCAATATGCTGACGGGACCCCATTACTAGGCCTATGATGTCTGTCTGTCTTTCCGTTAAAGGAAATCTTTAGATTCGTAATAGGTAGCTGGTTGACATTTTCGGAGAATGTGAGATACTATGGAGGATTACCTGACAAATTACTAGAAAAAATACGGGACCCGTCGTTTCACTATTATCCCAATGGTGGGTTAATGGGTATTTTTCCCCGTAGACCCACTGCACTGCAGCAGTTTCAGTTGGTACATTAGAAAGTTTTTTATTTTAGGTCTATCGCAAAACGGTAATAACCAACAAGGTTCAAACTTGGTGTGATATAATATTCCTTACCTTGGTGTATAAAAACAAAACACTAAAAACCGGCCAAGCGTGAGTCGGATCCACACGAATGCTACAGAATGAAATAAAAACAGTATCAGTATTTTTTGTCTTGAAATATGGGTCCAGTACCCTCGGCGTGCGTGTCTGCCTAGCTTGATCTGACCCTTGACATGACCTTGACCTACGTAAATTGAGGAATGAAACCATTGTCGAATATGAACTAAGTTTATTTAATAATTGTCAATTATTATAAAAATTACAGTAACTTAGTAGTACTTTAAATTATATAGTAAAATGCAATTACAAAGGCGTATGTGAATTAACATGTCTATATACGTTAAGCTAGACTATGCTAGGGTTAAGTCTCAATTCACACCCCGCGGATACGTAGGAATATATATTAAGAGCTTTATGTACCTGCTGTATACATTTTGCTTCATAATATTTAAAATAAAATATAATAAAAATATATTTAATTTCAGGCAACATTAGAAATATAACAGATATTTAACGCCCTATTCCACTAAGATCAACTCAAATTTCAACTTTGGTATTTCAAGCATAGGTATATATTTTGATTTAACATATCATGATATGTAATCGCTTGCGGATAATCCCATCCCCGTGAGAATATCGGGATAAAAATAATGCTGTCTACATTCCAAATTTGGTGGATACATACATATACACAATTTAACAATATTTTGTTTCCATTGAACTTACTGGATAAAAATATTCCTTTTATTTCAACTGTCACAAAAAAGTCACAAAGTAATTGAAAAAAAAAAACCATTTAGTTCGAGTTAAAATTTGAGTTGAGCTTAGTGGAATAGCGCATATTTAACTCATTCTACGGCCCATAGCAATATATACCCGAAAATTATCAAACATAGAGGTATAATATAAATACTTAATTACAAGATACACGGTTTGGAGGTTTCTGTGGTGTAGTGCTTCGTCCACCGGTGTCAGAGACCGCGGTCCCGGGTTCGATACCCAGGGGAGTACAATATTGTGCTTGGTTTGGTTGGTGGAAGGACTTTAAGTCCGCCTACCACGTACCTAATTCTGGCATGGGCGGCATTTAGAGGTATGATAGTTGACAGATGTAACATTTCCTCAAACAGTTGAGGAACCATTGATTCCAGGTGAAGTGTGCTTCCACCTTCGGCCTTATCATAACTTAAAAATCAGTTGAGATGAAGGTCAAGCCCATCACCGTATTACAATGAAAAATATATAAATAGTGTAGATATAAATGAGGGTACATTGTTTATCTTTTGATATATGTATGTATATTTAATTTGTCCATAAAAAAAATCTTTTTTTTTGTACGACGGGGAAGCGCTTGGCCTTCATCTTACTTGGTTACAAGTTGAGATAAGGCCGAAGGTGGAGGCCGCACTTCACCCGGAATCCTCAACATACTGAGGAACTGGCTATCTTACCTCTGAATGCCGGAACACAACTATTTTAGAATTGTTATTATGGCGACAGAATAAGGTAAGATGGTGGTAGATAGGACTTTGTTTAAGTCCTATCGCCAACCAAACCAAGCCCAATATATTGTACTCCCCATGGAGATCGAACCCGGGACCTCTGGATCTGAAATCGGTGGGTTGCACCACTAGACCACAGAGGTGGTTAATTCAAGTAGGTACACTTTTCCAACTTTTCAGAGAATCACCTCTCAAAGGTTTGCTGGTAGAAAACTCTAAGGGTTAAGCTCGCCTCTGTACATATGTTTTCCTACATGTTTAAATAATATTTATGTGTTAAATAAAGACTTCCAAGAATAACGTACGGGGATTGCTTGGCCTTCATATTATCTTCCATCGAATTCTCCAGAATCCTTCTCATTCCTCTAATTCGGGTCTAACGACGCTTCCGTACCGCGGTATGAATTGAGCTTTTAGATTACGGTTAATATCTTATTTACTATGATAATTATTAATCACTAAACAATATTCTAGATCTAAACCTAATTTAAATAATATATAGCGTTTGCTCGCGTGGTGGATTAAAAGTAGCCTTAATAGGCGCTTTCCACGCCGAATTTACATTCATAAAACGAGTTACTTTAAATTTATAATATTCAATCAAATATCGTTAATAATTCATTTTCATTTAATCATGGAGAAAACAAACAAATCCGCCGGAATTCCGTTGAACCACACTCCGTACCACGTGACAGGTCAATGGGTGAGAATCCTTCGGGAGCGTACTGCCCTTTGCGTGTATGCCCCTCGGCAGTGAGTATTGGCGGCTCGTACAAGGCTGTAGGTGGATTTTTATATTGAGAGGAATATCTTCCGAAAAAATTTAGGTGGCAGCTGGAAACTCCTTAAAAACCAAGTAGTTCCCACAAGGACATCAGATTTTTTCTGATTGTTTTAAAATCTGCCGGAATTTTGCTGAACCACACGTGGTGGTGGTACCACGTGACCGGTCACGTGACACGTCGATGGGCGAGGTGGATTTTTGTATTGAGAGGAATGTCTTCCGAAAAATTATGAGGCCTACCCTGAGAGGTTGGAAACTCTTAAAAAACCAAGTAGTTCCCTCAAGGAGGTCCGAGTGTAAAATCTAAGGAGAAAAACAAATCCGCCGGAATTCCGTTGAACCACACTTCGTACCACGTGACCGGTCACGTGACACGTCGATGTGCGAGAATGTGTTAAGAGCGTACTGCCCGTGTGCCCCTCGGCGGTGAGCGCGGCGGCTCGTACAGGTCTAGGCGAGATGCGGCGCGCTGGGCGCACACTTCGTACCACGTGACCGGTCACGTGGTACGAAGTGTGTGAGAATCCGTCGGGAGCGTACTGCCGTTAGCGTGTGCCCCTCAGCAGTGAGCGCGGCGGCTCGTACAGGTCTAGGCGAGATGCGGCGCGCCGGGCGGCGGGAAGCAGCGCACGTGCTCCACTCTGCCGGCGTCCTCGTCCGCGGTGAGGTGCCGGTTGATGACGCTGAAGATCTGGCTGTTGAGCACCTGGAAGCGGCGGATCCGGTCGCACATCCGTTTCAGCGGCTGCGAAGCAAGCAAACAAACATACAAACAAACAAACATACATACACCTGATGAAGCTCATGTACTCCGAGTTGTTTTTTTTTTTTTTGTACGACTGGACTTTGTAAGCGCTTAGAAATAGAAATAGAAACAACTTTATTGGTAGCATCTGATCAATAATAATATGACCCAATAATAATTATAATAATAACGTGACCCAAGGGCTGGCTCTTATTTAGGCCAGCGAATTAGCATAGCTATTCAGCGTGGCAATGCAGCCAGTGTCTTGGACACGCTTCCGTCTGGTACTGGTCTGGAACAGTTGAGTTACCTATAGGCCGTTTGTAACGGTCTTTAGGTAATCTGACTGATTCCTTTGTACATAGTTAGTTAGTTACTAGTGGTTCTGTAAGAACTGCAGACCTCGCGAGCCCTTATAACTATGCAATAACCGATGCTTTCGTCTTTCACTTTTCCTATTTGAGCAAATAGGGGTATATAATAAGTTTAAGTACAATAAGTTTTAGCGATTACTCGCGTTCCCTTGCTTTGATATCGAACCTCGTGTTTACGGATTTGTCTTGCAAAGGACTGCGTAGATTAGTAAACATAGGTATAATTTTTCCGAAAATTGAAATCCAACAGCAAAATTTTCCCCTTTTTGTTTATTTTTTTCACAACATCTTGTGTAGAATTAAATTCTTAGTGTGTCTTTCAAATTCCATTGAAATCCTTTGATAAATAACGCTACAGCATACTTCCCCCCCAAACAAAAATCGCGATCGACAAAAAAAAAATAGTAAATCAAGGAGCATGTGCGCCAATTTTCATCAAAATCGGTTGAAAAATGCGACCTGTAGGCGATGACAAACCGACAGACAGCGGACAATAGCTTTTTTGGCCAATCTTGAAACTGAAACGCTTCGCTCGTCAATTACTGAACGACGGGGAAGCGCTTGGCCTTCATCTCACCTGGTTACAAATTATGATAAGGCCGAAGGTCTATCTTTAGTCCGACGTCAAATCAAAGATTCCAAATAGTTGTGTTCCGGCATTCAGAGGTAAGATAGCAGTTCCTCAGTTAGTTGAGGATTCCGGGTGAAGTGCGCCTCCTTCAGCCTTAAGATGACTTTATTTTTTTTTTCAACACACACATAGAAAAGTGCAACGTAAAGGTATACTTAAATTATATCTATAACCTACAAGAGAATGGCTTGCTTTCTGCATCATCAGGATCTACACTAAGTCATAAATTAATCATACATAAGTCATTCGGTGTAAACGATCTGTAAATAATTTAGAATAAATGAATTATATTTAGCAAAATGACAACTTGACACCGTCCTGTGTAGTGATTCAGAAACACACCGAAAGTTTCCGGATCAAAATATCACTTTTTTTCAAGACTCCAATAGATTTCAACGCAAACCTCATACCATTTTTGAAAATGTACTGTGGGAAATATCGAATAATGTCAAAGTTTTGGCTACTACCAACTGAGCTGTCGGTTGTTTGTTCGTGCCTGTCAGTAATCGCAGTGAATACTTACAATCCCCTTGACAGTTTCCTCCTTCTGATCCAACCGCTGCTCCCTCATGTCAGTAATCGCAGTGAATACTTACAATCCCCTTGACAGTTTCCTCCTTCTGATCCACCCGCTGCACCCTCATGTCAGTAATCGCAGTGAATACTTACAATCCCCTTGACAGTTTCCTCCTTCTGATCCACCCGCTGCACCCTCATGTCAGTAATCGCAGTGAATACTTACAATCCCCTTGACAGTTTCCTCCTTCTGATCCACCCGCTGCACCCTCATGTCAGTAATCGCAGCGAACACTTACAATCCCCTTGACAGTTTCCTCCTTCTGATCCACCCGCTGTACCCTCATGTCAGTAATCGCAGCGAACACTTACAATCCCCTTGACAGTTTCCTCCTTCTGATCCACCCGCTGCACCCTCATGTCAGTAATCGCAGCGAACACTTACAATCCCCTTGACAGTTTCCTCCTTCTGATCCACCCGCTGCACCCTCATGTCAGTAATCGCAGTGAACACTTACAATCCCCTTGACAGTTTCCTCCTTCTGATCCACCCGCTGCACCCTCATGTCAGTAATCGCAGTGAACACTTACAATCCCCTTGACAGTTTCCTCCTTCTGATCCACCCGCTGCACCCTCATGTCAGTAATCGCAGTGAACACTTACAATCCCCTTGACAGTTCCCTCCTTCTGATCCACCCGCTGCACCCTCATGTCAGTAATCGCAGTGAACACTTACAATCCCCTTGACAGTTTCCTCCTTCTGATCCACCCGCTGCACCCTCAGTATGTGGTAGCAGTAGTCCAGGGCTTCGAACCGCCGCTGTTGCCCCAGTAACGCGATCAGCGCACATCCCGCCCAGTGCAGCCCTTCGCCGAATAACTCCCTGTCGCAATACAAACAATACTTGTCTCACGATCTCAACTGCAGATTCGTTTCTTGCCTAGAAACTTTGGGTGTCAATATCAAATATCATATCTATACTACTAGTTTTTTATTATTGAAGTAACAAATACCCATTTAAAACGCATGTTGGAATAATAAATAAATAAAATAATTTATTTCTCTCACAATAGGTTTTAAAACAATGTGCATGTTAGAAGGGAGGTTCTCCAAATCATCAATGATAACATAAATATGTCAAATTTAAATTATTGCTTTAGCAATTATTCTTTTATTCCTCAAATAATACCTATTAATTGATTTTTTTTTTTTTATTTGTATTATTTTTTCTTATCTTTAATATTATAAACTATTACATTATAAATACAAATTTTATTAATAAAAATATAATTAATAAAATAAAAAAAAAAATGTTTACTGAAAATGATAAGTAATTTATTTTCAATTTTTGACCATGAGGGAAGAAGGGAGGGAGAAGTCAGATCGTATATATCGCTGTAAATGTATCTAAAGTATATAAGGTATCGTACCAATGATCCGGAAGTTAGCATTTATATCTCCCATATACAAAAGTGGGTAGTAATGGAGTGAAAAATTACAGACCTATTTCTAAATAGTGCAGCTGCTAAAATTTTCGAGCGGCTTGATTATTCGGTAGTATATTCGTCCCTATCTTCAGCTCGTATACCGGTGGAACAGCTGGCCCTTATAAATCGTTCAACATCAACGAATTATCTCTCTTTTATGATGTAATTGACAAATGAACGATGGAGGCCAAGTTGGTGCCATTTTCACCGACTATAGTAAAGCATTTGATCGAATAGATCACCAAATAGCGTTTTTTAAATTATCGCGATTATTATACATAATTAATAACAAAAACGGGTCTTCATCGCGTACCTTTTTATATTCCCGACAGTTTCGACCGTGTTACAACTGCCTACCTAAGAGTCTACCCGTGACCACGGCCGTCACGCAAAGGAAATATACGAGTATATATTAACAATCGAGTAATACGAAACTGGAACCGTCTACCTGAAGAAGTTGTAACTGTCTCCTCTATAAACAACTTAAATAAAGCATGTTAGAATGTCAGTCTATGTATAACGCATGTAAGAATGTCTCTTAATGTATAACGCATGTTAGAATGTAACTTACTCGACAGTGAACTGCGTCTCACCGACCGGTATGCAGTACAGGAACTGCAAAGCCGACCACAGCCTGGAACGTAATCACCTCTTAGTCGAAACGGAAAAAGTTACAACACAGAGAGAGTTTTATATATAGGAGAAAAGTTGTATTACGGGGAAGCGCTTGGCCATCATCTCACCTGGTGTCTTTTATAAGGCTGAAGGAAGCGCACTTCACCCGGAATCCTCAACAGACTGAGGATCTGAATGAATGCTGAAATACAACAGCATAGAATTGTTGTTATGGCGACTGACAGGTAACATGGTGGTAGATAGCCAGGTGGACTTAAACAAAGTGAACCAACCGAACCAAGCACAATATTGTACTCCCCTGGGGATCGAAGCCGGGACCTCTGGATCTGATACCTGTGGGTTAACCACTAGACCACAGAGGCTCGAATCCACCTATTGCTAAGTAGTAGCACGTGGTCAATTACAGTAAGTCACGTGTTCAATTACAGTAAGTCACGTGTTCAGTTACAGCAAGTCACGTGTTCAATTACAGTAAGTCACGTGTTCAGTTACAGCAAGTCACGTGTTCAATTACAGCAAGTCACGTGTTCAATTACAACGAGTCATGTGTTCAATTACAGTGAGTCATATGTTCAATCACAGAAAGTCACGTGTTCAATAACAACAAGTCACGTGTTCGATTACAGCAAGTTAAGTATTCAATTACAACAAGTCACGTGTTCAATAACAGCAAGTTAAGTGTTCAATTACAGCAAGTCACGTGTTCAATTACAGCAAGTCACGTGTTCAATTACAGTAAGATCTCATATAATAAAAGCTGGTGCGAGACAAACACGCAGGCCGTCCACACCTAGACAAAAGGTAAAGCCTTCAGTACAGTACACACCTGTGGAACTCCCCGTCGTCGCTGTGAGGCGCGGTGGGGGGGGCGGGCCACGCTGGGGGGGTGAGGTACCCCCGCAGCCGACGCAGCACCACGCTGAACAGAGACAGGCCGCAGCAGAGACGCTCGCGGGTCAGGAGGTCGCCTTCGCGCGCGAGCTGGGCTTGCTGCGCGTGACACGTGACATGTTTTTAAATCACATTAATTTGACACAGCGCCATCTAGCCCCAAACTAAGCATAGCTTGTAATATGGGTACTTGATATTGATAGATATTAGAAATTGGTATTGAATAATTTTTATGTTAATCTAGGTCATAAGCTACTTATATTCCAAGTTTCAGCCGAATCCGTTCAGCCGTTACAGCGTATAGTAGCAACAAACACACACACACACACACTGAAAAACTTGCGCATTTATAATATTAGTGTGATTTACATTTACATTGCCGTTCCGATAACAACCAAAACGACATTTAAATCAAAAATAAATGAATGAAGAAAAAAGACACAAAATCAAGCATAAATAAAAAATCAGATGTACAAAATCAGAATAAAAACTCTTCCTTTTGTACACGAGGAGGTGGTTAGACTTCATGTCACCTGGTTTCAAGTAACGAGAAAGAGAAGGCCGAAGGAGGCGCACTTCTACCGGGACCCTCAACTATCTGAGGAACTGGGTTCTTTTTGACTGTTTTTTTTTAATTTTATGCCAATACTCACATTTTTTTTTATCTTCAAGAAATACTAATATTTTTTTATCTTAAACAGATACTCACAATTTTTATATGTCAAACAAATACTGACCTTAGCATTTCCGTACTTCTCAACGTTCTGTCCGATCTGCAGCGCTACGTATTTCACTTCGAGACGCTTCTGCTTAGTTTCTGGCTTCTCGCCTTCTGCAAAGTTATCGAATGCTTCTTTTGCGTGGGCTGTAACAGGCCTTGTGTCAGACTTTACCAGCCGCCTGTAGACGAGGCCTTTTAGGACTTACCTAGAACCCTTACCGTAGCGAGGAATCATATCGGCTATCAAATTATACGGTTAGGCCGATTTTTTATTCTGTAAGAAATTTAAGATCGACGGTCGATTTTTAGTAGGTCATTTTTTTTATTCAGTAAGATTTAAGAATCATTTCGAAACGTCAAATCTACCGCCTGTTGATCTCGATCAGCACACGACAGCGGCAACAAACTTTACATTAAAGTGATAAGTAAAAAAAAAGCAAAGTATTTTTTTTTATTGTACGACGGGGGAGCGCTTGGCCTTCATCTCACCTGGTTACAAGTTACGATAAGGCCGAAGGTGGAGGCGCACTTCACCCGGAATCCTCAACTAACTGAGGAACTGGCTATCTTACCTCTGAATGCCGGAACACAACAATTTTAGAATTGTTGTTATGGCGACAGAATTAGGTAAGACGGTGGTAGCTAGCCAGGCGGACTTAAGCAAAGTCCTGCCACCAACCAAACCAAGCACAATCCCCCTGGGACTCGAACCAGGGACCTTTGAAGCTGAAATCGATGGGTTAAACCACTAGACCACAGAGGGTGTACCACTCTACAAATGAATGTCCACACCATCTACAGCGTATACATCTAATACACATAATTATACTTTGTCATTGGTTGTTCCGTCACCAATGGTGACTGAACAACCAATAACAAAAAATATAGTAACCTAATACACTGCCAAGCAGCATTGCTGTGTTTCTGTATGCAGGGTATGATTGCCGGTGAAATTAACACCGTTATACCTCAAAATAATGGTCATTTGCAGTGCCGCGTAGGTCATTCTCTGTGGATGTGACCTTCGCAGTAAGGCTTTGTTATAGGCAAGAGTTGAGTTTATCAGCATATGGCCTTCTCCAAGATATATTTATTTTATTTTAAGGCTTTTAGGAAAATTTACAGCTAGGTACATTTATTGGCTCATAGATAATAATATACACATAGTAAATATTATACGAGAAGGCCAATTGGAAGTTTCCACAGATAAAATTTAGAAAAGACAAGTATATTTAAATCAATTCAAAATAGACGATAAAGTGAAGCTATGATTAAAACAGATATGTATATAAAAACACGATAAAATATATATATAAATGTTACCTGCGGAGAAAGGCCGCGGCAAAATGTTCTGGAATGGGGCCGCGTGCAATAAGTCTGTAACTTCCTCTTGGCTCAACGCCTGAAACAAACAATATATATACTTATATATATATATATATATATATATATATTCGTTTTTGTATAGCGCGAGGCTTGGGCTCGCGTTAGTCGGGCCTTAAATAAAATTGGACTTATTTTGGACTTGGACTTAACTTGGACTTGTAGGACTCGTACACCACGTGAGTGGGACCACGTGACCTCCGAGACCACGTGATGACACGTGACAGGCGAAATTTGGCAGTTTTTTAGACTTTTCGCAGACTTGGACTCGAAAAGTTCCAAATTTTAGATTTTTTCCCCCCCCCTCTACCTATCAACATCAACTTCCCCATACAACCCCCCTCTCCATCACACCAAACAACCGTGTCAGTGAGTCAGTCAGTGAGTCAATCGTAATCAAGCTTTATATAAGGTGGTAATAAATAATTACAGGACATTAATTTCACACAGCGCCATCTAGCACCAAACTGAACAGAACTTGTAATATGGGAACTGGATCACGGATAGAATAGTTACATACATTTTTTTGTTGTAAATACATACTTATCATACAATACAAGACGCAAACACAGAATATGAATGAATCGGTGGGTTGAACCACTGGACCAACAGAGGCGGTTAAAACTTTAGAATCTTTCTGAGTTCATCGCTATAGTTTTGGGGCATATATGCCCACAGCTGAACTAGGCATATCTCGGAAGGCATTCTTGCCCAGTAAAGATGTCAATAATGGTTAAAATTAAATATTAGTTAACTGTTAATTGATAAAAAAATATATCGATATTGTTATTGGTTGAAAATATTAGTTAATATTATTGGTTTAGTATCTACACGATTTGGTTATTGGTTGATGTTAATGCAGTTGAATATTTTATTATATTGATCAAATAAAAGTAACCGCTAATTCGTCTCTATCATAGTAGCACTATGGGTATTTGTTTAAAATGTTACATCACTTTGTATTGAATAAAAATATCATATACAGCAAATCAGAGAAATGTAATCTCTATAGTGAGGAGTCGAAAGCATACAATTGAATGAAGTCAACTAATACACAGTTGAAAACTCTGCGAGCAGCAACATACGAAAATGTTTCTTATTTGTAGCAGTTTAAAGTTAAAATTTCAATGCATTCAATTATGTTAGTTCTAACTCGGGCTGAAGTTGATATGATATTTTTATTCGATAATGTTAATTCTGGTTATTGAATATAATGGTTGATTTTAAATATTAGTTAAATTTATTGGTTGATAGTTATATTCTTCATCTCTATTCCCCAGGCAAGTTTCATCCGGGGCTGCCCCCGGAGAAAGTCGCGTCTAATTCGTCTGCTGAGTGTAGTCTAGCGAATGTAGGTATATACCCAGTTCAAGATATCACCAATTTCAAATGAAAAAATAATAATTAAACAAGCCATATCTCAGTTGGTAGTAACTCTGCCCTCTGCGCTGTAGACTGTGGGTTCGATTCCCACACAGGACAAACATTTTTGTGATGAATATACATGTTTGTTCTGTGTTTTGGTGTTTTATCATATATTATGTATGTATTTACTAAAGTATTTAAGTAACCCAAAGGCTGGCTCTTATTTAGGCCAGCGAATGCAGCCAGTGTGTTGGGCACGCTTCCGTCTGGTACAGTTGAAGGTAACCCGACCGCTTCCTTTGTACATAGTTAGTTTAATTATACATTTTATTGAATCTTTGCGTATTATATCCGTAATACAGTTCCTATATTACAAGCTATGCTTAGTTTGGGGCTAGATGGCGCTGGGATGCAGTTTTTTTTTTGTTTGTATGTCATCCAGGCTGACGTGAACAAAGCGGCAGTTAAAAGCGCAGTATCACCTGTTCAATGAGCATACAGAACAGAATGATGTTCCCGAGCTCCCGGAACGCGTGGAACAGCTCCGTCCTGGCCTCAGGGTACTGCACTATGTCGGTCAGCTGCGCGTGGTAGTACCCTAGCACGCCTGAAACGAACAAACAAACATACAAACAAACAAGCAAACAAAAATCATTTCAATTTGTAACACAACCCCTGAAACAAACATACAAACATAATTTCAATTTGTAACACAACCCCTGACACAAACATACAAACATAATTTCAATTTGTAACACAACCCCTGACACAAACATACAAACATAATTTATATTTGTAACACAACCCCTGACACAAACATACAAACATAATTTCAATTTGAAACACAACCCCTGACACAAACATACAAACATAATTTATATTTGTAACACAACCCCTGACACAAACATACAAACATAATTTCAATTTGTAACACAAACATACAAACATAATTTCGATTTGTAACACAACCCCTGACACAAACATACAAACAAACATAATTTCAATTTGTAACACAACCCCTGACACAAACATGCAAACAAAAATAATTTCAATTTGTAACCACCCCCCATCTAATTAGAAGAAACTACTTTTGGAAGCTACCAGAAAGCCTACCCACTGTTTCGCTAACCCACCTGATTTGCTGATTGTGAATTTAAAATGGCCAAGCAATCTAGTACAGTTAGGACTCGTACAGTCCATCAAATCTGAGAAATACATTTTGCATTTTCGCATTTCACTTTACGTGCTACAACTTTGTTCAAACGTAGAGACATCATTACAAACAGTACACAACTTTGTTTCTGGACACATGAATATAAACAGTAATTCTTATGATTTTAAACAATTATTGACTCTGATAAAATTATGTTTCTTGAACATATCTTTACAATAACCTATACTAGGCCCAGTTTAACTAGTTTAAAGCAAAAACAATTCATAAAATTGTAAATGAGGTTCACGTTAATACAATGTCATATCACAGTTTAAAATTCTTGAGTTTCCAAATAATCGGTGAAATATTTAGATAATTTTATTAATCGAACCGACTTTTTGGCGAAAATTCAGTGAGATATTGTTCCGTGCGCGGTCGGTCTGACGTTTAGTTCAATAGTTCTTTGAATAACTTGCCGTAATAATAATATTAATAAATATTGATATTTGATATTTTTTACACATCAGTATCCACTCTAAAACGTATTGTTAGCGATAAATTCTTCCTGAAACATTCCTAACATTCCTAAACAATTTATTTATGTTATTTTTTTTAGTTTTAATTAGCAGATTCTCTACATAAATGTTCACTTATGTAATTAGCATATCACTTAAAAAATATCTTTTTAATTCTATAGGTAAACTAAATCCTTAAATCTAGTGCCTACTTATTTTCTTATTTCTTTTTCTGTCGCCTACTTACTTACTTTCATATCATGTATACTTTATGCACGATATCTAAAACATACACCTAATTGTATTAGCCTATCTGTAATATTTTTTAGAATTGTAAAATAAATAAATAAATACATATGCTTACATAAAAGTAATTAAAAAATTTTTTTTTTTATTATATTTGTCATCGCATGGCATTTGCCTTCAGAAAACCTATGGATGGAATTTAGTCTGCTGTATACTGTGTTTATTTACTGTACAAAGTTTCAAGCCCTAATTAGGTACTATTGGGCGTATTTATTGAATTGCAAACATTTTTGGTACAAATTTGGATTTATTTTCTATAGAAAAACTTTGGATTTATTTTCTATAGAGAAAATTTTATGTAATCGTATTTTCGAAACACAAGCGTCCTAGCATCTATCCTGAACTATAACATATATTAATTTCAAAGTAAATGCTACAGTATTGTGCAAGATATGATCGCTGAAGCTAAGCCATTTCACATATCATACTCTTTTTTTTTTATTGTACAACGGGGAAGCGTTTGGCCTTCATCTCACCTGGTTACCAGTTGAGATAAGGCCGAAGGTGGAGGCGCACTTCACCCGGAATCCTCAACTAACTGAGGAACTGGCTAACTTACCTCTGAATGCCGGAACACAACTATTTTTGAATAAGTAGTAAGATGGTGGTAGCTAGTCAGGCGGACAAGTCCTACCACCAACCAAACCAAGCACAATACTGTACTCCCCTGGACATCGAACCCGGGACCTCTGGATCTGAAATCGGTGGGTTGCACCACTACACCACAGAGGGTGTACCACTCTACTAATGAATGTCCACACCATCTACAGCGTATACATCTAACACACATAATTATACTTTGTCATTGGTTGTTCCGTCACAAAGGTGACTGAACAACCAATGACAAAAATATAGTAGCCTAAACACTTCCTGTATTCTCAAGTACTCTTAGTACACACACTGACCGTTAGATCCGTAGTCGTATCTGGGCAGCTTGCAGTGGCGAGGCATCGCGCGGTGCAGTGCGCCCGAGAACTGCGCCAGCGTGCCGTGCAGCAGCCCTCGCGCCACCCCCAGTAGCTCCGCCACCACCACTGCCACCCCCTGGTACCCCAGCAAGCGGACCAACGCGTGGAAGTGCACGCCGCCCACAAACCCTAAACACAAATGGGGAAACTATAATAAAAACTCCTCAGTCAAATGAATATTACCGGACGTTAATTTCACACAGCGCCATCTAGCCCCAAACTTGTAATATGGGAACTAGATTACGGATATAATACTTTTTTTTGTACATACTCATCATACACAACACTTAACACAGAACAAACATTTATATTCATCACACAAATGTTTGTACTGGGTGGGAATCGAACCCACAATCTACAGCACAGAAGGCTGAGCTACTACCAACTGAGCTTGTTAAAAAATACATGAAACATGTGGGAATTTCCATATCTTGTAATATGGGAACTAGATTACGGATAGAATACTTAAATACTTTTGTAAATACATACATACTATATGATACAACACCCAAACACAGAACAAACATGTATATTCATCACATAAATGTTTGTCCTGAGTGGAAATCGAACCCACAGCCTACAGCGCAGAAGGCAGAGCTACTACCAACTGAGTTATGAGGCTTGTTAGTTAGTTGAGGATTCCGGGTGAAGTGCGCCTCCACTTTAGGCCTTATCACAACTTGTAACCAGGTGAGATGAAGGGCAAGCGCTTACCCGTCGTATAATTAAAAAAAACATGCCCTGACGAGCCCTATCACAGGGAGCTGTCCTACACTTGAAACTAGAATAGAATAGAGTTTATTTGCAAAAATAATAAAAAATGTAGCAATAAAAAATAATAATAAGTACACCAACCAAATCAAGCATAATATTGTACTCCCCTGGGGATCGAACCCGGTACCTCTGGGTCTGAAACCACCCTATTTCAACCGAAAATCAGCCTTGCTGTGTTCCGGTTTGAAGGGTATGGTTGCACTTTCGGGGTCACATATTTAGCTGGCACGAAAAGTGTGCTCATAAATAATGATTCGGCTTTTCGATGTTTCATGTCTCACGTATTCTCTTTGGTTTCATTTAAAAATGAAGACGATAAATCATTAAAATATTTATATTTTGGAAAATGGATCTAAATTTCTGCGTTTCTCTGTTAGTTGTAATGACAATCGTATAACAACCTGGTATTATATAACGAATCGTTTCTGTCATTTGCGTAACAATCTACTATTTGATTTATTTTACATTACATTAAAAACATATTACAGTACATTAAGGAAAATTAAGTAATATGGGAACTAGATTACGGATATAATACTTTTTTTTGTACATACTCATCATACACAACACTTAACACAGGACAAACATTTACATTAATCACACAAATGTTTGTCCTGGGTGGGAATCGAACACACAACCTACAGCGCAGAAGGCAGAGTTACTACCAACTGAGCTATGAGGCATGTTAAAAAATCCATGAAACATGTGGGAATTTCCCAAAAATACTGTTTGAACAATTAGTTTTTCCCAGTACCAAAAAAAGTACCAACTTTTTAGTAATTGTTGATTATTTTTTATCTCTGATGACTTTTTTATGGGATTGTGAAAATTTAGTTATCTAAATATATATAACTCAAAGGTGACTGACTGACTGACATAGTGATCTAATCCAAACCACTGGACGGATCGGGTTGAAATTTGGCATGCCGGTAGATGTTATGGCGTAGGCATCCGCTAACAAAGGATTTTGATTAATTCTACCCCCAAGGGGATAAAATAGGGGATGAAAGTTTGTATGAAACTTTGTCACTTTTAAACCGATCGGGCTGAGACTTTGCATGCATAAAGCTACTATCACGTAGGCATCCCCTAAGAAAGGATTTTGAGATTTTGCATTTGTTTTGCTTCGGTTTAGTTTAAGTATAGGTTTTGTCGGTTAGACTTTTTTAAAATGGCTAAAGAAAATCTGAACGTTAATGGAGAAGTTGAAGAATGTACTGTCGTTTTTAAGTTTTGTAGGCCCTAATTTTTTACACACGCTAAACAAAAGTAAAGCCGCAAAAACTATACCTAATTAATAATAATACTTCTTAACGCGAGCGAAGCCGCGAGCAAAAGCTAGTGATAATATAAATTTATTAAACACAATAAATACAATTCAAATGTCCATTTACATTATATTGATAAAAACATGATTAGTTGATTTATTATTTTACTTTACTGTTTTTGTATGTATTCGTCTATAGTTTGTATTATTTATTTATGTAAATAGTATGTATTGTGATTTCCGTTTATATTTCTTCATATTGCTGTGCACTACTTCCGTTATATTTTACTGTTTAAATTTCTCCATAAAAGGTTGCCTGGAAGAAATCTTCAGCGCTGTAGGTTGTGGGTTCGATTCCCACGCAGGACAAACATTTGTGTGATGAATATAGATGTTTGTTTTGTGTTTGGATGTTGTATAATATAGTACGTATGTATATAAAAAAAAATAGTACATAAGCATTCTATCCGTAATCTAGTTCTCATATTACAAGCTTTGCTTAGTTTGGGGCTAGGTGGCGCTGTGTGAAATTAACGTACTATATGATACAACACCCAAACACAGAACACACATCTATATTCATCACACAAACGTTTGTCCTGTGTGGGAATCGAACCCACAGCCTACAGCGCAGAAGGCAGAGCTACTACCAACTGAGCTATGAGGCTTTTTATTGCCACGAAATATATGTTAGTTATATAGTTTATACACAAATATTGTAACATTTATTTTGCGGTTTACTCTCGTGCGGAATCGTATAGGGGCGACGCGACGTTACCTTCGTACTGCGCGTACTGCGCCGAGTACGCCAGACTGAGCTGCTTGGAGCCCCAGAGCAGCGCGTGTCCGTACTGCTGCGGGCGCTCTCTCTGCACGCCCACCGCGAACTGGATGCCGCGGCATTTCACGAACCTGACGACGATTGCGACACCCGTTGACATTGTAAACTCAATAACATACATATATATATATATATAGAATTGATACTTGAAACGAAAAAGTGACACTAAAAAGATACAAACATAATATGGGATTGATACTTGAAACGAAAAAGTGTCACTTAAAAGATACAAACATATGCATATATTTACGATAACGATAGCGCCGTTGTGATTCTAAACTCAATTAAATGAAAAAGCAACACTAAAAAGATACAAATATTTACGATAGTGATAGCCGTTGTCATTTTAAACTCCATTAAACGAAAAAGTGACACTAAACAGATACAAACATAATATGGGAGTGATACTTGAAACGAAAGAGTGTCACTAAAAAGATACAAACATAATATAGAATTGATACTTGAAACGAAAGAGTGACACAAAAAAGAAAGGAACATAATAAAGGATTGATACTTGAAACGAAAAAGTGACACTAAAAAGAAAGGAACTTAATATGGGATTTATACTTGAAACGAAAAAGTGACACGAAAAATATACAAACATAATATAGGATTGATACTTGAAACGAAAAAGTGACACGAAAAATATACAAACATAATATAGGATTGATACTTGAAACGAAAAAGTGACACTAAAAAGATACAAACATAATATAGGATTGATACTTGAAACGAAAAAGTGACACTAAAAAGATACAAACATAATATGGGATTGATACTTGAAACGAAAAAGTGTCACTAAAAAGATACAAACATATGCATATATTTACGATAACGATAGCGCCGTTGTGATTCTAAACTCAATTAAACGAAAAAGCGACACTAAAGAGATACAAACTGGCTATCTTACCTCTGAATGCCACTACAATATAATAGTAAAATACAATTTTTGAATTGATGACGACAGACTTCGGTAATACCGTGGCAGCTAGCCAGGCGGACTTAAAGTCCTACCACCAACCACACCAAGCACAATATTGTAATCTCCCCCTGGACATCAAACCCGGGACCTATGGATGTGACCACACATGCGGTTAAACCTCAGTAAACTAGGATTACAGTTTAGCTTTGCTTCCTACCTGTTGTTCTTATCATTCGTATCGACGAAAATAGTATCCAGACGTTATAGACTATAACTGTAGTAAAACTGTGGACTAACTTTAACTATGGTTTAACATTAACTGTGGTTTAACTTAGCCGTCGTTTAACTTGTAACTTTAACTCTGTATTAACTTTATCTATAACTTTTCTGAGGCGAACCTATAAAAGGTATAAATAAGTAAAGCAAGTCATTTGACCGAACATAGAACAACAATAACAATTCCAAAGCATTGATTATTGTAGGCTGGGGCAAACCAATGACCCCGATATAGCTAAAATAGTTTTTTTGTAGTGCCGCGAGCTGCATGCAGCAAGCGGAGGTGGAGGAGAGGTTTTTATTTGTTGCTAGGGTTTTGTTTCTTTTCGTTGAAAAATAATTTCTAATTTTGTTTTTTACGACAAAAGTAATTTTTGAAAAAAAAAAATATATATATGTATGCAAAAAAAAAATGAAAAATAAAAAAAAAATGTAAAAATAATAAAATAAGTCACCTGTCCGTGGCCGCGTTGTAGCAGTAATTCGGCAGGAAGTCGTAGTTGAGCTCCCAAAACACGTGCAGGTTGATCCTACCGTACCTGTGGAACAACCAACATATTGTTAGCCTTTGGACTAACTATAGTGGTTTAACGGCCGTTACTACCTCAGATTCAAATTTACACACATTAATTTCACTCAGCGGCACCTAGTCCCAAACTAAACAAAGCTTGCAATTTTACTTGCATTAATTGTCATGATAAGTAATTTTAATTTTGATTTATTATTTGGCATTGTTATTTGCAGTTCTTACTAACCTATTTTTATATTGATATAAATACCTACTAACAAAATTGATGTCTGTGTAATCCGAATAAATACATTTTCTATTACAATTTCAATATGGGAACTAGATCACGGATATAGTAATTAGATACTTTTTTTATAATCCGAATAAATACATTTTCTATTTCAATTTCAATATGGGAACTAGATTACGGATATAATAATTAGATACATTTTTTTATAAGCCGAATAAATACATTTTCTATTTCAATTTCAATATGGGAACTAGAAGAGTGAGTTTTAAGAGTAGCAGAAGCCCATAGTGAAAGGGCTCGTCCGGAGAATTACTACCACCATACTTATTTCAGCCGCCAAGCAGCATTGCTGTGTTTCGGTTTGAAGGGTATGGTTGCCGGTGAAATTACGGGTACGTGAGGCTTCACACCTTTATGCCTCAAGTTGACGGGCGCAATGCAGTGCCGTGTAGTTAGTTATTTGTGTATGTGACCTACGCTGTAAGGCATTGTTATAGGCAAGAGATGCACTTAACATCAGGTACTTTACTTGCTAGTCCCGTCTCCTTATTGTATATAAAAAAATAATTACAGATACAATACTGAAATATTTTTTTGTACAAACCTACTCATCACAGCTGTAGGCTGTGGGTTCGATTCCCACCCATGACAAAAAATATGTCAGAAATATTATGTTTGTTCTGTGTTTGGGTGTTGTATTGTATGATAAGTATATATTTACAAAAAAAAAAAAGTATTCTATCCGTAATCTAGTTCCCACGTTACAAGCTATGCTTAGTTTAGGGCTAGATGACGCTGTGTAAAATTAATGTCCTGTAATATTTATTTATATGTTGGTCGTACATATAAATAAATATTACATATAGGTATTGTACGACCCGATAATGCACGGCCAATAATAAATAAATGCACAAGCCCTTCACTTCATTAGAATAAGGCTAAATAGACTCACGGAGCCAACACGCCGTGGTCAGACTCCCGCAGTATGGACTCAAAGTCGTCCAAAGTCAGGTAGCGGCTGAGCAGCTTGTGGCAGAGACGGTTCACGGCGATAAGACCCTCCAGTTCCTGCGAAAGGCGACTTTACAAATACCTCTTAACAAGTTTGAGCTTGGTTTGGTGGTAGGAGTTATCTTACCCAACTCTGTCGCCATAACAACAAATCTAAATAGTTGTGTTCCGGCATTCAGAGGTAAGATAGCCAGTTCCTCAGTTAGTTGAGGATTCCGGGTGAAGTGCGCCTCCACCTTCGGCCTTATCTCAACTTGTAACCAGGTGAGATGAAGGCCAAGCGCTTTCCCGATGTACAAAAAAAACTCTAATGGTATATTTTGTTTTTTTTTTACCACCTGATATCCTCCAAGGACAAGGCGTCGATGGCCCAAGGTATTATTAACAAGATCAACAGCTATCCCGTAATTCGTAAATCTCTTCCAGACAACCTGTGGTCGTAGAACAGTATACTTACAACCACTCCCGTGATATCCCCCGCCTCGAACTTGGCGACGGCCGCGGCGAGCGCGCGATGCATGTCTGCGTTAATACGCTGCGCCACCTGAAACACGATTACTGTACAGTCATCGAATTTTACTGTTATTCTTTTGTGTTACCTAAATACTTTAATTATATACCTATTGTGTTTTCCAAAAAAACATCATAAAAATACGAGTAATATATTTTATAATGTTTTTTTGGGAAATTTGCTAAAACTTTGTTTGAAACCAGGTTTCCTAAAAAGAAATATAATTATGTTATGTAAACTGGTTTCGAACCTTTGGGTTTGAAAGTGGCCGAAGGGTATTTTTTATATATTTTTTTTATCTATGTTGTTTCTTTTTTTTCAGTTTTTTTTTATTACTTTAATCAAATAAAATAGAAAAGGTCCACCTCAAAAAACTAGTATTTATATAGAAGGAAAAGCCGGCTGTGTTTGTGTTTTCACAAACCAACATACCTACATACACATATTTTACCTCATAATCTTCTGCCACCCCCATCTTAAACATCATAAATTCTTCTATAATTGTCTAACCTTCCCCCTTAAACCTCTCAGCTTGATTGATTACCCAAATTATTACAGCAACATTTATAACTGCTAATATTGAATATTAAAAAAATATTATTCAATATTATACAGCAAAGTATTACAGGAATATTTATAACTGTATATTATACAGCTAATATTTAACAAGAACGAATGATGAGTTTAAGATTGTGTGAGATGTCGTTTAGTTTCAGATATCGACTCACCAAGGCGCACAGGTCGACGTGGCGCCCCAATAGCGCCACGTGGCGCTGTCTCAGCAGCGAGGCGTACCTCCCCGCGCCACACGCGGTGCCCGCGCCACGCGCCATGCACTCGGCGCGGTAACGCTTGTCCAACATCATGCTTTGAACAAACACAATTCTAGTCATTCTTTGTACACATAAATATGATTTAAACATGCGATAGGAAAACATGTGTACAGAGGCGAGCTTAACATATAAAGAGTTTTCTACCTGCAAACCTAGCAAAACCTAGTTAGAGAGAGGTGATACTATGAAAAGGTAGAAAAGTGTACTTGAATTAATAATGACATTGTATCCTAGTGTGGGAGCTAGTGTTGAATATATTTTCTTTAAATTTACCTACCTACCAAGATAATGCAAGATTTGACATGCACTTGTCATTAGGGCTTGAAACTTTGTACAGTAAATAAACACAGTATACAGCAGACTGTGTTTTAGATTTTCAAAATTCATATTTGTTTTACCGTAAAAGAAACAAAACGTAGAAAAAAAAATACGCGCATATTTCTGTCATCTGGCGGCCATAAGCGCCGTGGTTGAGCGCACAGCAATGTCACCTTTATTATTACTACATCTTAGTTCGCAACTAGAATAAAATTGCGTTGAGTTGCTAATCCGAGGTACTATAGCCCGTTAAACGGCATATTTACCATGATTTGTTGGTTTTTGAGTTATCCGATATTTGGACGCAGTTGCATGTCACGATCACGGATACACTGAAGTGTTTGCGAGTAGGAATGAAGGTAGTTAGTGATCTACCCTCTTCCTCAGTATTTTACTGCGACTGACGACACTAAAGACTTTTTTTAGTTATGATTGGACATTTTGAAACGTATTGTATGTTTTGTTATTATTAATAAGTAGCTATATAAATTAATGTTTATTTTAGTACACCGCTTTGACTGCTCTTTGCTATCCTTTCCATCCAAAGGTTGCCTGGAAGAGATCGCTTTTACCTAGTTTAAGTGTTTTTCTTGCTTGTCTGTTTATTTTTATTTTTTTGGTGTACAATACAGAGTTTATCTATCTTAGATAGATACTGGTTTTAATCTCGAACGCAGCCCGATCACGGCAAAAAACATCAACATTAAAATAAAGATCGCTATACGGAGACATTCGGTGGTGCACATATCTCGAGGGTTCATTCGGTGGTGCACATACCTCGAGGGTTCATTCGGTGGTGCACATATCTCGAGTGTTCATTCGGTGGCGCACATATCTCGAGGGTTCATTCGGTGGTGCACATACCTCGAGGGGTCATTCGGTGGTGCACATACCTCGAGGGGTCATTCGGTGGTGCACATATCTCGAGGGTTCATTCGGTGGTGCACATATCTCGAGGGTTCATTCGGTGGTGCACATACCTCGAGGGTTCATTCGGTGGTGCACATACCTCGAGGGTTCATTCGGTGGTGCACATACCTCGAGGGTTCATTCGGTGGTGCACATACCTCGAGGGTTCATTCGGTGGTGCACATACCTCGAGGGTACATTCGGTGGTGCACATACCTCGAGGGTTCATTCGGTGGTGCACATACCTCGAGGGTTCATTCGGTGGTGCACATACCTCGAGGGTTCATTCGGTGGTGCACATACCTCGAGGGTTCATTCGGTGGTGCACATACCTCGAGGGGTCATTCGGTGGTGCACATACCTCGAGGGTTCATTCGGTGGTGCACATACCTCCAGGGGTCATTCGGTGGTGACTCACCTGGCCGCGAGCTGCTTGTAGTGCGCGTACACCTGCTCGGACAGCTTGTACACGAACTGGTCGAAGCACAGGTTGACTTCCGCCTCCACCTCGTCGTACAGGAACTGCTTCCGGAACACGGTCAGCGCGTACTGCGCCGAGTCGTTGTACAGGTCCAGCGGGTACAGCACGTATCTGCGAGACGGACATTTTGTTACTTCTCGTTTTAAATTGGAGGGGGGGGAATGTTTGTTAGTAGCGGTCGCGTACCAACACAAATTCACACGTCAATTCTCATTTCGTGTTAGGGGGGGGGGGGGTTTAGATAGATAACATTTATTCACTTAATATAGCACACTACACAACATCACAAAACGATAAAAACATAGTAGGTAAGTACAAACATATTTTATGCTAAAAAACTAAGAAGAAAATTAAGAAGGTAGGTAGGTAGGTACTTTAAAATAAATGAAACACATAACGGTAACAGGTGTGTGTGTGCTACAGTAGTGTTTATTACTAGTGGTGACGTACAAGCCCAAATTCACCCTTCTGATTCTAATTTTAAATTGGAGGGGGGGGGGGGGGGGATTTTTTATGACTAGTGGTCGCGTATAAAGTCCAAGGGTTTACGATACATCATCGTTATTACCTTTGTCGCGTACCAACACAAATTGTAATTTTAAATTGGGGGGGGGGGGAATGTTTATTACTAGTGGTCGCGTATAAAGTCCAAGTGTTTACGATACATCCTCGTTATTACTAGTTGTCGCGTACCAACACAAATTCATGCATCTAAATCTAATTTGAAATTTGGGGGGGGGGGGAATGTTTATTACTACTGGTCTTACGTACAAATCAAAATTCACCCGTCTAATGGGGGAAATGTTGTGCACTGACGACACACCAGGGCGTATTGTACAGTGCCTCAAGTGTCTTGAATGCTTGAGAGTACTTGAGGTTGTCTTGAATCTCACCACCAACCAAACCAAAAATACTGTTCTCCCCTCGAGATCGAACCCGGGACCTATACACCTTGTAATTCTTGTAATTCTTTATTGTACACATAAATATGATTATAACATGTCATAAGAAAACATATGTACAGAGGCGAGCTTAACCCTTAAATAGTTTTCTACCAGCAAACCTTTGAGAGAGTGAGAGTTGCTACACTGAAAAGGTAGAAAAGTGTACTTGAATTAAAATAAAATGTTAATAGACAAATTAAATATACATACAGATATCAAAAGTACCTGTAGATACCTGACACCTGTTCCCACAACTAGGCTCCATAAGGTTAATAAATCGTTCATAGGGCAAACTGTACGCTTTCATGATAAACTGCCAAGTGATGTGCTAAGCTTGTCAAATAATAAATTAAAAAATGTTGTAAAACAAAAGCTAACCAGGAAAGCTCATTATACAATTTCAGATTACCTAGAAGATAAGAAAGCCTGGCATAAAAAAAATGAATTTGCTCCAGTGAATAAATTGTAATTCGTATTAGATAGTTTTAATCTATTGTCAGATCATGAAAAAAAAAACTAGCCCGAGGTTCTTGCCTTTCTCCTCGTGTGCCTCGCGATTCCGAACAGGCGGTAGATTTGACGTTTCAAAGTGATCCTAAAAAATGTTCAACTTCAACTTCTTTGATATGGCGTGCAACCGTTTTATCGATTCTGCCAGTGTCGAGTATTGTGAGTATCGTAAACAGAAAAAGTGGGAGAACAATATTGAAGGCTTACTTTGATTAATTCCCTTTTTTTTTTTTTTTTAAATGTTACTGAACAAATATATTTGACTTTGACTTTGACACCGGTGGGCGGACCATTAGACCACAGAGGCAAGTTTTTTTTTTTTGTTAACCGGTCTACGATAGACAGTTGCCCCCGTAGTGTGCACTCACTCCATCATAGCGGGCTCCTTCGTCCTGAGGATGTGGTCGGTGAGGATCCAAGGCATCGACATCTCTATCGGGAACTGGATCCGCTTCTCCATGGTCACCAGGTCCTTGCATTCCTCGTTGTGCTGATGGCGGACGGTGCATTTCTGGACACCGAATCATTTTTTTTTTTATTATTTTTTTTTCGTAAAAATTACAAGGTTATATACATTTGTACCCTTTAACCTATGCAGGTTAGTCTAGGCACTCACATGATTTATTCATTCATTCATTTTATTATTTTTTCATTATTCATGATTTATATTTATGGTACTTGGCCTTCACCTCGCCTGGTTACGAGTTGAGATAAGGCCGAAGGTGGAGGCGCACTTCACCCGGAATCCTCAACTGAGGAACTGGTTATCTTACCTCTGTATGCCGGAACACAACTATTTAAGAATTGTCATTATGGCGACAGAATTAGGTAAGATGGTGGTAGGTAGCCAGGCGGACTTAACCAAAGTCCTGCCACCAACCGAACCGAGCACAATAATGTACTCCCACTGGACATCGAACCCGGAACCTCTGGATCTGAAATCGGTGGGTTGAACCACTAGACCACAGAGGCGGTTAAAACGCTAGATCGTGAGAATATGTACAATATCGTGTAGTTTGCATGACCTGTTAATATAACTCAATATAAGAGCACGTTTGGTGTATTCTTTAGTAAATAGGACCGCCAATCAAGAGAGGCAAGTTCAAATCCTGCTAGCGGTCACTTCATTTTGCTTTTTTTTTTATCTATTTAATTTATCCCGGTCAAGTCTACTCTAGTATAACATATAACTAAAGTACGGACCTCTCCACGCGAGCCCAACTCACACTTGACCGCTTTATTTGTATCGGCGATGACAAATTTAGCAGTAAATCATGTTTTTTTGATCTAGCTCAATCAACAAGCTTTCCTAAGTTTAAGACTCAATGGGACTCAATAAATTAAAAAATAAATGTAAAAACACAAATGTATTGGTACTCACGTTGACTTTCCGTCCCATGGTCATCTCAAGGTAAAACTCCCTGTACCACAGCTGCGACAGATCGCAGCACTTCGCCAGCGAATCGGACAGGTTCAGCAGGTAAGGCCAATAGAAGCTCTGCGTGTGAAACGCCTCTATCCCGACCAGGGCTCCCGCTTCTAAATCCTACAATACATCAATATAACATTACTAGTACTTTTGTTTCTGTTGAACTAAATATTATTATTATTATATTATGCACTAAGAAACAACATCAGATTGCTTTTAAAGCAAATTGGATTATAGCAGCTGCCTCTGTGGTCTAGTAGTTCAAGCCACCGATTTCAGATCCAAAAGTGCCGGGTTCGATCCCCAGTGGGAGTATATTATTGTGCTCGGTTTGGTTGGTGGCAGGACTTTGGTTAAGTCCGCCTGGCTAGCTACCACCGTCTTACTTAATTCTGTCGCCATAACAACAATTCTAAAATTGTTGTGTTCCGGCATTCAGAGGTAAGATAGTCAGTTCTTTTTTTTTTTTTTTTTTAACTTTCACACAGCGCCATCTAGTCCCAAACTAAGCATAGCTTGTAATATGGGAACTAGATTACGGATAGAATACATAGATACTTTTTTTTTTTGTAAATACATACTTATCATACAATACAACACCCAAACACAGAACAAACATCTATATTCATCACATAAATGTTTGTCCTGGGTGGGAATCGAACCCACAACCTACAGCGCAGAAGGCAGAGCTACTACCAACTGAGCTGTGAGGCTTGTTGAGAGTTCCTCAGTTAGTTGAGGATTCCGGGTGAAGTGCGCCTCCTTCGGCCTTATCTCAACTTGTAACCAGGTGAGATGAAGACCAAGCGCTTCCCAGTCGTACAATAAAAAAAAAATGTAATTATTTTTTATTGTGAGTAAAGTTGCATTTAGATATACCTTCTTCAAAGTCCGCCTCCCCCCCCACTTGTCGGAAATGAGCGCCTCCAACTGCGTGCGCACCATGTACAGCTGAGTCGAAGACGGCCCTGGCACAAATACCAACATTTATATCACATAAAACATTCATTAACAATATATTTATTAGAAAAACAATATGTGACAGAACGGACGGTAGCGCGCCCAGGACACTGGCTGCATTGCCACGCTGAATAGCTATGCTGATTCGCTGGCCTAAATAAGAGCCAGCCCCTGGGTCACGTGTCGCCCCGCAAGATTTTTTGAAAACCCGGCGGGCACCTAATATTAATATTACATAAAACAATTTGTTATACATAAATAAAACATCTATTAACATTATATTTATTAGAACAACAATCAATGACATAATTATCGATATTTATATAATAATGATAATAAAAAAACGTAAGTAAAACCAGTGTTTAGCTCGTTGGGTGCTGGACGTCTCGCTCTCCATGTAAAATACACCGTGAGTGTTTTGCAGCACCCATCGAGTTATAAAGTAGTAGAAGCCCCTAGTGAAAGGGCTCGTCCGGGGAAGTACTACCACCATACAGCACTAGGCCTTGGCCTGGTCCCAAATTCGCACTTCACCCGGAACCCTCAACTAACTGAGGAACTGGCTATCTTACCTCTGAATGCCGGATCACAACTATTTTAGAATTGTTATCATGACGACAGAATTAGGTAAAATGGTGGTAGCTAGCCAGGCGGAAAGTCCTACCACCAACCAAACCAAGCACAATATCCCCATGGACATCGAACCCGGGACCTCTGGATCTGAAATCGGTGGGTTGAACCACAGATTGAACCACATATGGAACCACAGATTGAACCACTTTTTGAACCACTACACCACAGAGGCAGTTTAACTCCCCCGAGCCCTTTCACAATGAGCTGTACTCCACAAATACATACCAACATTCCTCCTGGGCACTTTGACCGTGAAGCTAGCGTCTGCATCCTTCTTCCCTCGCAGCGCGGGGTCCTGCTGCGGCTCGCAGCCGCGCGCCCAGTCGCCGCAAGTCTCGCGGATCGAGACTATTATACTGGACAACGTTATTTACTTTACATCTCTCATGTTCGGTAAGTAGGGTCTTGTTACCTCCAAATGAGGCTTTTAGGTGACTAATTAGCGCTCAATAATGTAATAATGTAGCTAGAAAAGCCCTAGGGCGGTGAGTAATTAAAAAAAACACATCTTTCTTTCAAAAAGTTCACGTACATCTAATCATCATACTGGCAATAGACATCATGCATTCAGATTCAGAGACCCAATGATCAAAGAGGTCGCTTTGCTATTCAGACTTGTCTTCGTGTGAGTATAATAGTCATCAATTTTAAATATCGAACGGCGAAGCTCAATTTCGTTCTTAAAAAAATGTTTCATTCTTGTAATGCCGGTTTTTTTCTACTTACCTCACAATCGAGATGTAAAGCAGAATAGTTAGCTCGGGTGTAAGAACCAATTGCACCCTCGAACTATAGGCGCCTAAATATCTCGGGCTGCGATTGATACCTTACAGCCCTTGGCTACTAATCTACTATTAATCATATATAATAATAATATAAGTTTATTTCAGGTAACGTAAGAATAGTACAGGATGTTTAAATACTAATTCTAAGACCCATATTAATATATACCTTAAAACTGAAATACATACAAAATAGAACTTAAACTAAGGCAGACTTTATACTGTACGAAATGTAATTACAAAAAGAAACAAGTATGGAAGTATTATATCCGTAATCTAGTTCCCATATTGTAAGCTTTGCTTAGTTTGGGACAAGATGGCGCAGTGTAAAATTAATAAGTAAACACTCGTATTTCATTTGATATTTGTATGTTTTGACACTTGTACAAGGTCTCAACTACTAGGGGTAGTCAGAGGCACGTCCAAACTAACCGGTTTACAAGTATCTTGTATTCAATACGTGACAGGTTGCAAGGCCATCGCTTATCGGAATACTAGCCAGTGTCACGTGACATTCGGATTGTAGGTCATAGAGTCATGTGACCTCACGATGTGACCTTCACCGTCAGAGTATGCATTTCAAAAGCACACATAAACTTCCGAAAAACCAATAAGTATTCATTGGCACGGCTGGATTGCCTTCATCTCACCTGATTTTAAGTTATGATAAGGCCGAAGGTGGAGCCGCACTTCACCCGGAATCCTCAACAACTGAGGAACTGGCTATCTTACCTCTGAATGCCGGAACACAACTATTTTAGAATTGTTATTATGGCGACAGAATTAGGTAAGATGGTGGTAGCTAGCCAGGCGGACTTAAATAAAATCCTACCACCAACCAAAAAACTACTTTACAATATACATAGTAATAAGCCTCATAGCTCAGTTGGTAGTAACTCTGCCTTCTACACTGGAGGTTGTGGGTTCGATTTTAAAAAGGACAAACATGTGTGATGAATATAGATGTTTGTTCTGTGTTTGGGTGTTGTATTGAATGATACGTATGTATTTACAAAAGTATTAAAGTATTCCATCCGTAATTTAGTTCCTATATTACAAGCTATGCTTAGTTTGGGGCTGTGTGAAATTAATGTCCTGTAATATATATTATATTACCTTCTGATGAGATCTTTCTTGTTCTTGATGGCTTTCCGAAGCGGTTCTCGCATCACGAGCTGGACGAAGTCCTGAAGCTCAGCGTATATTGACCTGTATTACGATAGCTATAAGGTACTTTTTTGAATTACTCAGGCGATTTATTGAATTGGGAGAGCGCTTTTTTTCAATCGACACTTACAAAAAAAGAATTATGTGCATTAGCTTAAATAAACCACGAAGGTTTGAGCAAAGCTATACACAATCTGCATCAGTTATACAATTGTACAAAACCTTTTGCCTGAATATTGTTAAAATGGTTGCTGCAATAAAAATCATTTTCATTTTCAATGGTCGCAAAAAAATATATAATTATGAAGATAAGTAGTCAAATTTATGGTACGACGGGAAGTTATTGGCCATTTTGTGTAGCGTAAAGTGGTGATGGTCTGTCTGGTAAATAAAATGTCCCCATAAAATGTAAATCCATCATTGGCTGTTGGTTAATTATGTAAGTCTAATGTATTATTTTATAAGAGCTGTGGATTTTGTTTCAAATAAAATAAAATAAATGAGGTTTTGAAACTGAGCGCCCGTCGTACTATTGTTTGTGTTGAGGAAGGCTTCGTCTTACAAATCTCATAGCTTAGTTGGTAGTAACTCTGCCTTCTGCGCTGTAGGCTGTGGGTTCGATTCCCAGGACAAACATTTGTGTGATGAATATACATGTTTGTTCTGTGTTTGGGTGTTGTATTGCATCATATAGTACGTATGCATTTACAAAAAAAAAGTATTGATGTATTCTATCCGTAATCTAGTTCCCATATTACAAGTTACGCTTATTTTGGGGCCAGATCGCGCTGAAATTAACGTCCCGTAATATTTATTTATTTATTAATTTATTTATTTATTTTATTTGTTTATTTATAAATTTATTTATTTATTTATTTATGAATTGATGTATTTATTTTATTTATTTATTTATAAATTTATTGATTTATAAATTTATTTATTAATTGACTTATTTATTTATAAATTTATTTATTTATGAATTGTTTTATTTATTTTATTTATTTATTAATTGATTTATTTTATTTAATTTATTTATTTATTTATTATTTTATTTATTTATAAATTTATTTATTGATTTATTTATAAATAGATTAATATTTACCTCCTCGCGGCGTCCGCGAACACGGTCTCCATCCTCGCCATGAGCACCTGCAGACCTTTGATCATGGCGATCACCTCGATCATCGCAAACTTCTCCTCCGAGGTGTAGTTGTACCGAGTCGCCTGCCACCCGTCCACACACATTTACAATCAATCACCAGAACTGGTTCAAACCCCGAAAACTTTCTGGAGATATACTAATTTATTATACAATCCCTATATACAATATTTAAAAGACAATTTTAAATATTGTATTTAGGGACATAGACTAATTTACTTGCTCTTGGAGCTGGGCGTTGGTGACTGCGTCACAGTTTTCTATAACTATTGCTGTTACCATCGTTTGCTCTATATGTTTTGTTCCGAATTTCTTTGTTCCCAAAAAATAATTTTGTATTTTGTAAAATGCTAGATTTTCATGCGCTAGCACGCATTTGTTTAAATGTTAAATATAATACAATATGAATAATTGTTGGGTAAAAAATAAATCAATTATTATTATTATTATTATATGTTTAAAATAAAGCTTAAGAGATGGCTAATGTGTCACTATTCGTTACGTGACTTTTTTTTTGTACGAAGAGGAAGCGCTTGCCCTTCATCTCACCCTAACAAGTTGAGATAAGGCCGAACGTGGAGGCGCACTACACCCGGAATCCTCAACTGAGGAACTGGCTATCTTACCACTAAATGGCGGAACACAACTATTTTAGAATTGTTATTATGGCTACAGAATTAGGTAAGATGGTGGTAGCTAGCCAGGCGGACTCAAAGTCCTGCCACCAACCAAACCAAGCACAATATTGTACTCCCATGGGGATCGAACCCGGGACCTCTGGATCAGAAATCGGTGGGTTGAACCACTAGACCACCAGAGGCGATTAAAACTATTCGTTACATGAGTGTTTTAATTACAGGGATAATAGTTAGCTTCGCCCCGAACTGAGATCTCGTGATGTTTGTGGAGATTATTTCTCAAATAGAACGTAATCAACAAACGATAAAAGCGTGCTTTCATTACACCTTTCTCACTACTTAAGCATTTTTTTTCGAACTATCTTAGTTCACCTGAGTGTTCGATGCTCTCTCTTGTAGCTAACGTAATGTTATATCCTTACTAACATGAAACAAAGATTGACGTCGCTTTGAAAAGTGCTCTCAAACATGTTGCCTTAGTATTCGTGGTTTAAAATCTACCCCTCCAGCCCACGGATGTCGTAAAGTCAACCAAAAAGGTATCAGCTTTTTTTCTTTGTGTGAACAAACAACTGTTCCAGACCAGTACCAGACGGAAGCGTGCCCAAGACACTGGCTGCATTGCCACGCTGAATAGCTATGCTAATTCGCTGGCCTAAATAAGAGCCACCTCTTGGGTCACGTGTCGCCTCAATCAAAAGCCCCGCAAGGTTTTTAAAAACCCGGAGGGCACCGGCTCCCCACGGACCCCAAGGTCTCCACCCCGACAGGCTCAAATTAATATTTTGTCCTATATATTTTTGGTGTACAATAAATAATTTTCGTTCATTCATTCAGTCATTCATTAGTTCATTCAACAGTTCTCAGGCAGTATGAAGTTACCCTCATTTTGACAAGCCTTAAGTTTGTCATTTTGACAAGCCTCATAGCTCAGTTGGTAGTAACTCTGCCTTCGGCGCTGTAGGCTGTGGGTTCGATTCCCACCCAGGACAAACATTTGTGTGATGAATATAGATGTTTGTTCTGTGTTTGGGTGTTGATCATATAGTACGTATGTATTTACAAAAAGTATTGAAGTATTCTATCCGTAATCTAGCTCCCATATTACAAGCTATGCATAGTTTGGGGCTAGATGGCGCTGTGTAAAATGAATGTCCTGTAATATTTATTTATTAAAAAAAAAAAAATCTAGTTCCCATATAACAAGCTATGCTAGATGGCGCTGTGTAAAATGAATGTCCTGTAATATTTATTTAGTTACCCGTTCGTACTCCTCCGCGTCGGGCGGGCACCGCGCGTTGGTCGCGTGGTCGGTCGGATGCAACAGCTTCCAGCTGCACAGCTCGGTGAGCACCGAGCACCACGCCGAGAGGAGCTGCAGTCCTCGCAGACACAGCGACGACACCGCCTTGTTCTCCGAGTCGGAGCCGGCCTCTTTGAACGTTGTCGTCACCTGAGGACGTTAAATATTCTAAGGAGACATAATAAAAATAAATAAAAATGTTGTTAGTAATGTCCGTTGTCGTCACCTGAGGACGTTAAATCTTTTATGAACGTCACCTGAGGACGTTCAAAACTTCTAAGGAAACATGCAGATCACTATATATTTTGTTGGTAATGCCCGTTGTCGTCACCTGAGGACGTTCAAAACTTCTAAGGAAACATGCAGATCACTATATATTTTGTTGGTAATGCCCGTTGTCGTCACCTGAGGACGTTCAAAACTTCTAAGGAAACATGCAGATCACTATATATTTTGTTGGTAATGCCCGTTGTCGTCACCTGAGGACGTTCAAAACTTCTAAGGAAACATGCAGATCACTATATATTTTGTTGGTAATGCCCGTTGTCGTCACCTGAGGACGTTCAAAACTTCTAAGGAAACATGCAGATCACTATATATTTTGTTGGTAATGCCCGTTGTCGTCACCTGAGGACGTTCAAAACTTCTAAGGAAACATGCAGATCACTATATATTTTGTTGGTAATGCCCGTTGTCGTCAGCTGAGACGTTCAAACTCTATGAAAACATACAAATCGATAAATATTTTGTTAGTAATGTCCGTTGTCGTCAGCTGAGGACGTTAAATCTTCTAAGGAGACATACAAATCAATAAATATTTTGTTAGTAATGTCCGTTGTCGTCAGCTGAGGACGTTAAATCTTCTAAGGAGACATACAAATCAATAAATATTTTGTTTGTAATGTCCGAATTCCCGATTTAATATCCAGAGGTCCCTTCGATTCAATATTGTGCTTGGTCTTTAAGTCCGCCTGGCTAGCTACCACCATCTTACCTAATTCTGTCGCCATAACAACTATTCTAAAATAGTTGTGTTCCGGCATTCAGAGGTAAGACAGTCAGTTCCTCAGTTAGTTGAGGATTCCGGGTGAAGTGCGCCTCCACCTTCGGCCTTATCTCAACTTGTTACCAGGTGAGATGAAGGCCAAGCGCTTCCCCGTCGTACAATAAAAAAAAAACATAATGAAGGTCTTTAACTCCATCACCGAGCTTATTAAACAGCTTTTTGCCATTGCACAAGTAATTTTACAATACCTTATCTAACCTACAAACTGGATGCCGAATGTTATTTCCCTGCCTTGTGTTATAATTATGTGTAAATAAATAAACAAATAACTAAATTGTTACGCAAGGCTTCTCTATGTGAACCGCAACTCGACGGAATCGTCGAAACCACCACTAGGCCACACGTGTCGCAGTGTCAGCTGAATTCGATCGGCTGACGTCAATCCACACTTTGTGGAAATTATTATCCATGTAATAAAACCGCATTCTTGTCTCATACTTCGAGCGAGTCTCGCTACCGATAATTTGTAATTATTTTAATTAAATACAGTTTGAAAATAATAATCTTTTTTTAAATCCTCTCACGAGGGCAGCCTACGTATTTAAATAATAAATAGATAAATAAATAAATAATAAATAACTAAATAAATAACTAAATAAATAACTAAATAAATAATAAATAAATAAATAAATAAAAAAAAAAAAAAAAAGTTAGTAGCGACTTACCTCATTGCTGTACCGCGCCAGTTCCGATATGTAGTTCTGGTGCTCCTCGCGGATCTGAGGCAGGTGGACCATCAGGTCGGCTTGGGGGGAGATCGGGTTCGTGTTGGAAGACATCGGCCATCTGATACGTTAATGATACTCTGATACTCTAACAAGCCTCATAGCTCAGTTGGTAGTAACTCTGCCTTCGGCGCTGTAGGCTGTGGGTTCGATTCCCACCCAGGACAAACATGTGTGTGATGAATATACATGTTTGTTCTGTGTTTGGGTGTTGTATCATATAGTACGTATGTATTTACAAAAAAGTATTTAAGTATTTTATCCGTAATCTAGTTCCCATATTACAAGCTATGCTTAGTTTGGGGCTAGATGGCGCTGTGTAAAATGAATGTCCTGTAATATTTATTTATTTATTATTATTTATAATGGAGGAGGTTTATAACCGGCTCTGTGGTGGACATGCGTACCTTTTCTTTTTTTTCTTATTTTATTTTTACAATTTTTAGAAAACTTACAGCTAGGTTTGCACAATAGATTATCGAATAACTATGCAACCAAATGTTACATAACAGGAAGGCCAATCAAAAGTTACCACAGATAACTGAAATAAATTATATACGAACATAAACGGATAAAGTAGACAATATTTATAAAAAGCAGCAAACACAGTACAAAACATTTAAATACACAAACACACACACAATAAAAGAAGTTAAGTTAAGTGCCCAATCTAGCCAACATTAAAGTAGGTATCGCTAAGTAAGCGTTTCAGCTTATTTAGGGAAAGTCGATATTGACTATGTCAGTGCCATAAATAAATAAAATAAAATAGCCATTTATTTCCCAACATAATAAACTTAAGTACATTTACATTAATAAATTTACATTAACATTAATATTATTCTAGAAAAATATAAAACATACTTACACGGGTAACAGAATTCATGAGTTAATTTAATTAAATTTATTTATTATTATTTAATGGTGACATAATTATTATAATTATTGCCATAGGTCTCACAAACAATTACTCAGCCAGGTCCACAGGTCCACATTAGCAATTTAGTTGCTTTTCATATTTGTTCATTTCCATAGTTTAGTTTGAGATACGAGACTGTAGTACTTTTTTTGTGACATAGAAACTCAGTATGTAACGGGAGAGTATCTAGTGAGTTGGACATTATATTATTATTAACATTTTGTGAACAGTGAGACGGAAACTCGCTAATATTTCATGAACAAATTGCTGGGATACACGGAGAATTATCATCAAATTGTTGAGTTATATTTAAAAATGCTATTATTTAACTTTAAATTAAGCTATATTTAATTGTGACACGACCAGTTTGAGAGCGATACTAAATCCCATAGTCACTTGCAATCTCCTATAAGTTCTATTATCCCCATATCAAATATATTTATTAAAAAATTTACTCATTCGCCCTTAAGTACCATGAATACCGACTTTTACAGTACATACATACATATATAGATAGATAAACTCTTTATTCTACACCAAAAAAATCTAAAACAAACAGACAAGCTAGAAAAACACTTAAACTAGGTTCAATGGGCGGCCTTATCGCTAAAAGCGCCTCTACCGCCGTGGTCTAGTGGCTCTACCCACCGATTTCACGTCCAGAGCTTCCGGGTTCGATCCCCAACGGAGTACAATATTGTGTACACAGCCCAGGGTTGCCAAATAATAAACAAAATAATTATTTATGTGATAGTATAACATAACTCATGAAGTTTATGCATGTTTTTTATTTATTATATTATTATATGTATGTATTATGTATCATATGGTACGTATGTATTTACAAAGTTATTTAAGGATTGTATCCGTAATCTAGTTCCCATATTACAAGCTATGCTTAGTTTGGGGCTAGATGGCGCTGTGTAAAATTAATGTCCTGTTTTTTTAATTTTTTTATCATGTTTAATTTATTATTACGTATTAGTTTAGGTATGTTTAAATTTAAATATTTATTTATTCACATTTATTTTGTGCACGATCCTACCATCAACCGTACTTTGACTATCCTCTCCGTCATAAGGTTGTCTGGAAGAGATCGCTTTTAAGCGATAAGACCAGCCACTGTACCGTTAACTTCAGTTTTAAAATTGTAAATTGTTCTATATGTTTTTGGTGTACAATAAATATTTTACATTCATTCATTCATTCATTAATATAGTAGTATAGTAGATACTCACTTGCTGGTATCGTAGTGTTTGGATCTCTTGATGTAGTTGAACGGAGCGATCTGCATATCTCCAAACAACGGAACCACCTCCAAATTCTGGGGAAACCATTCATATTATCATCATAACATATCTTTTAATTAAAATTAAAAGATATGTTATGATGAAATTCGCTTTAAATACCAATACAGTGATAATTAATTTCAAATCTTTTCTAATAAAATCAAAACAACCAACCAACTACGTGAACAGCGTGGGTTGTCAGTTGGTCATAGACGGCTTGTCCCTATGTATATATATATTTTATTACCTTGAAAATCCGATCTATCCGATCGAGACGAATCTTCTTTTTCTGGTCCAGCCGGTTGATGTTGCAAGCGTCCGAGTCCATCAAGAACAGACCGAAGCCCATCACCTGAATCAATTCAAAATCTTCATATACATTGTTTGTTTATTTATTAAAATAAACTTATCTATTAATTAATATATATTTTAATAAAATATTATCATTTATTGCTGATTCAGAAACCTTGCGGAGATATTTCAATATGAAAACTTGACATCCCATTCTTATCCCATGGAAACATATATGGGATAAAATTTATGACTCTTTCCCAGTCTATATCAATAATATACACCGTTTATATCAATATGTTTTGGCGTAAAGACGAACAAAACTCTTATTAAATACGTGACAGGTTGCAAGGCCATCGCTTAGAGGAATACTAGCCAGTGTCACGTGACATTCGGATTGTAGGTCATAGGGTCATGTGACCTCACGATGTGACCTTCACCGTCAGACCATGTGCATGTGTCAAATTACAGGATATTACAGGACATTATTTTTTACACAGCGCCTCTAGCCCCAAACTAAGCATAGCTTGTAATATGGGAACTAGAATACTTGAATACTTTTTTTGTAAATACATACGTACAATATGATACAACACCCAAACACAGAACACACGTCTATATTCATCACACAAATGTTTGTCCTGGGGAATCGATCCCACAGCCTACAGCGCAGAAGGCAGAGTTACTACCGACTGAGTTATGAGGCTTGTTCCGCACATAAACTTCCGAAAGCCCGAAAAGTCCATTGGTGCTGGACTGGATTTGAACCCACAAAACCCACTTGGCCACACAGCTCTTTATAATATTAATATTGTTTTTTTATAATATTAGTGTTTACCGGTATTGGTAAAAGGTGTGTGTTTTTAAGTTGACTTACCTTGACAAGCATGTGTTTCTCAGACGGCGTGAGGTACATTTTAGTCTCAAACATGTGCACGCATAAGTTCACCACGTCCGCTAGCAGCTCCTCGTACCCTGGGAACGAAGTCAAAGGTCACTCAAAAGGTCAAAGGTCACCGAAAGGTCAAAGGTCACTCGAAAAGTCTAAGGTCATAATTTTTTTACAATTTACTATAACTTAACTATATTAACGGGATATATCACTTTCAAAGTGCGTGACATCAACATAATCGTATACGTGAATAAAACCCGTGTTTGAAAATGTATTAACGGGATATTTACCATGTTCTGTTGTATTTTGAGTTCTCCGATATATAGGATAAGGATAGGGTATATCGTTTAGGCGATCATTAACTACCTTCATATCTACTCGCAAGTTCAGTGTATCCGTGATCGTGGCGCATGCAACTGCGTCCAAATATCGAATAACTTAAAAGAACAACGAATCATGGTAAATATCCCGTTAATTTTAGTTATAGTGTTCATAACCATGATAGTTTCAAAAGTTATTCTACATTTTAGCCTCAAACATGTGTACTCGTAAGTACCACCAAGTCCGCTAGCAGCTCCTCATAGCCTGGGAACGAGGTCAAAGGTCATACTAAAGACTTTAAATCTTAAAACAGGTAAATAAGTCTTTAAAAAGGTGCACAAGGTCAAAGGTCATGAATAGGAAAACAACTCAAATGTTCATCTAAGATTACATGCTAACATAAACTAACTTCGTTTATAATGCTATTCATTTATTTCATGCAAAATTTATATTATATTATGTCTTAACAATGGAATATCTTATTCTAACACTGAACTATAATTAGTTATGTGACCCAGTTAGGGTGTACCACTTTTGTACACTTATCTATATTTGTTTAGAACAATCACCGCCTCTGTGGTCTAGTGGTTCAACCCACCGATTTCAGATCCAGAGGTCCCGGGTTCGATCCCCATGGAGAGTACATGATATTGTGCTTGGTTTGGTTGGTGGTAGGACTTTGTTTAAGTCCGCCTGGCTAGCTACCACCATCTTACCTAATTCTGTCGCCATAATAACATTTCTAAAATTGTTGTGTTCCGGCATTCAGATGTAAGATAGCCAGTTCCTCAGTTTGTTGAGGATTCCGGGTGAAGTGCGCCTCCACCTTCGGCCTTATCTCAACCCGTCGTACAATAAAAAAAAAAAAAAAAAAACATTTAAATGTTTAAGTCGGTATTTTAATATGTCAAGAAATTATTATAATATGCCTGTTGACTACGTCGTCGAGCGACCCGCTCTCTTGACGGTAACGCTCCGAGCGCGGAGCGTGGTTGCGTGGGAGTGAGCGTTCCCTGAGTGGCTAGTAAAGCTTGATGCCCATTGGTCCGCCAATCAGGGAGTAGATTCAAGTTAGCATAGATCGATATAAATATAGGGAACTTTTTTGTAGAAATTCATTCCGAAGTCCGAACAGTTCAGTCGACAAGTGAAGAACAAAGAATAAACGCAACTCAAGAAACGAGCACCAGTGATTTTACTTCTTAGGATTCGAACCACCCACTGTCCTACCACGACAATGCCAATAAATTAATATATACACTTTTATCTCATATTTTATAATACTCTATCAACCTATCCTATTTATTATTATTTATAATAAACAAACCGTTGATTTTCTCCAAGGCGTCTTTGACAGTGTCCCGAATCTTGTTTTGCGTCGCGAGGAACATGGACAAATTTTGAGACTCCTGCAAGCTTTGGCTATCTGACATCACCTTTAGGAACTGCGCCGCCCTGCAAAGGTCAAAGGACATTATGTAATGGTTTTTTTCCTATCCAGAGGTGTCGCTAACAGTGTCGCGAGTTTAATGGTTTTTTCCCATCTCAATAAACGTGTTAGTTTTAAAAACTAAAAAGAAAACCAACTTCAAAAAAGATTATGATACAATTTAGTTTACCTGGATGTCATTTTTTTATCAATTAATAACAAAAATACTATGAGTTACGCTTACTATTCTTAATTTTTTTGGTATAAAAAGTAACCTATGTGTGAATATAGGTACACATCCGTGTTTGGGTCTCTGACTTTCATATGAACCTATACTAAATTTTCAACTCAAACGGTCCGGTAGTTTCGAAGTACATTGGCTGTGATAGATGGACGTACAGACAGACAGACAGACGCGTGATCAAATCCCTTTAAAAAAAACACATATCGGTCTAGGTGTCTTCGAGTAATCAGGGAACATAAAAAACCTAGATAAAAAAAAAAGATAGAAAGAGATTTTGGACTTTTTTTGGACCTCATCCTTTTTTTGAAGCCTGTTAAAAAATGCCCAAATAGCCTAAAGAAGTTTTCACTCATTAAAATATTTTCTATATTTTTTTTAGAAAGAAAAGAGAGAAGGAGAAACATTCATTTGGCACCAAGAACAAACACAGCGCATGAACTCACAACTTATGTAGGTAGGTAGGTACTAACTTAAAAAGTAACAATAGGTAAAGAAAAAAATAAAATGAATAAGTGCGTAGGTACACATGCGCCGGGTTGCGGCCGGGGCCAAAAAGGTCCACCATAGAGTGCAGAGGCGCTGATTATCATACATACTAACTACGACTAACCGTCTGTAGGTAGAGTAGTCATTCTTAACCGAGCTCTTCATGTTCTTGAGTTCGTCGAGCACAGCGAACATGTTGACAAACTTGCCAAGCGTGAGCAGGTACGCTTCCGAGACGAAGTCGCGACGCTTCTCTGCGTGGCAGAGGCGACGCACTTCTCCGCAGAAGCGCTCAATCGCTTTGCGCTGAAACAAACTACAATGTCACAAGAGTTTTGTCTTTTACGTTTTCTTTTGTATTGGGGAAGCGCTTGGCCTTCATCACGCTTGATTACAATTTTCACTCGGAATCCTCAACATCTGAGGAACTGGCTATGTTACCTCTAAATGCCGGAACACAACAATTTAGACTTAGGCAAATTGTTATTATGACTTAGGCAAGATGGACCACCAATCACACCAAGCTCTGGGTCTAACACCGGTGGTTGAACCACTAGACCACAGAGGCGTTAAAAAATCAATCCAAGGTACTCTCCTGGTATCAAATTGCATAAGGTTGCCAACCTACAAAACTAAGAACAAATTTGTAACCCCCTGGGGATCGAGCCCGGGATGTCCGATACAGACTCAGACCATATGTCCACCTCCCAAGCCAACACAAACACCATTCTCTCGTAGATGTGCACTCAGTGTAGTTGCTCATTGCAACGCTGCTGGGAAACGGTTCCATGTGACCAACAGACCTGCATACCTGGAAGTACATGAACTGCAGCAGTTTGTCCACCTCCGGAGCCAACACCTGCACCGTTCTCTCGTAGATGTGCACTCGGTCTGGTTGCTCATTGGAACGCGGCTGGGGAATGGCTCGGCTGCAACATCTCCAGGTGTAAAGCATCACGGCATGAGCGTTGCCTTCTTCTAGCAGCTCGTTCTGGAAATCAATCAATCATTTGTGATCCAAGTAATCTTTTCACCACGGTTAGCATCAAACTATACTTTGTAAGTTTTTTGGGATGGTATTGAATGCTACTTTAAAGGCCAAGCATTTGACTTCAAGCGCACTTGCAAAACTAGTAAAGATGGAGCATGCTTGTTTATAAAGGTTCTGTTGGACTCTGGACTTGAAGACTCCAAGATTGTACTGCAGCGGAGAAAACAGAGAAAGACAAGGAGTTTGTTTCATAACAAGTACTAAAGATAAATGTTAGGGTGAAGATAGGACCAAATCTGGAGCCTTTGGAGCAATGTTGCCATCAATATGGAAGTGGACCTCTTCAATTCAATTCAAATTCGTTTATTTCAGACATAAACACAGTCCATATCAATCCTAAAACATACTACATTATTACAATACACAGAACTACATAACTAACTAGATATTCCATACAAAAACGCTTAAACACTTAGCAATAATTATTTGAACATATAGTCTTAGTGATCAATTTCTTGTCATGTGTCAAAAATGAAAGTGTAAATCTACTTTTCATTATAATATCCTATGTTTTATTTACCTACTGTCTACCTTATCTGTTTTGCATTTGAAGACATAATCACAGTCCATATCAATCCTAAAACATACTACATTATTACAATACACAGAACTACATAACTAACTAGATATTCCATACAAAAACAAAAACGCTTAAACACTTAGCAATAATCATTTTAACATACAGTTTTAGCGATCAATTTCTTGTCATGTGTGTGTGTAAATCTACTTGATTTTCATTATAATATCCTTTGTTTTATTTACCTATTGTCTACCTCATCTGTTTTGCATTTGTATCTATCTTTGGAAACTATTAATTGACCTTCTTCAATAAAAAGTACAATTAAAGTAACTATGTACAAAGGAATCAGTCAGATTACATAAGGACCATTACAAACGGCCTGTAGGTAACTCAACTGTTCCAGACCAGTAACAGACATTTGAACAACATTGACCTTCTTATATGTATCATATTAATATGTTGCATATTAAATATTGAATGAATGCTCATACCTAGCTATAAGTTTTCTTAAAATTGTAAAAATAAAATATAATAAAACCCAGGGTCCTGCTCCGCTACATTGTTGAGTTGGACTGGCTGGGGTCATGTTAACTCAACTGGGGGCAATGCACAATACGGCCTGAAACAGGACATCATGGCCCTTTGGTCTTTGCTACCTTTTTTTTGTACGATGGGGAGGCGCTTTGCCTTTATCTCACCTGGTTACAAGATTAAGATAAGGCCTTAGGTAGAGGCGCACCTCACCCGGAATCCTCAACAGTCTGATTAACTGTCTATGATACCGTATGTCGGAACACAATAAAACATTTTGTTATGGCGACAGACTGACATAAGATAGTGGATGCTAGCCCGGAGGACTTAAACAAAGTCCTTCTTCCAATGAAACCAAGCAAAATATCGTACTCCTAGGGATCGAATCTGGGAACTCCAGATCTAACGGTGTAAGGTTTTAAAAGGTTTAGTTAAGGTTGATTTCTTACCAAGTTAGCATGCACAGTGGCCTCTTCAATATACTTGGCGATGCCCGTGACGAAGCCATTGCGATCCTCGAAATTTGTGTCAAAATTTGCTTGATAGAGGATGGAGCATGGCGCCGCCTCGATACAAGGCTGCTCATCTATAAATAAACAAAATCAAAGTGTGAAAATTGTAAAAGACTGTCTGTAAATTCAAATGTTAATGTTAGCATTTTATCCGTATTTAATTGTGTTGATTACACCATCCTGCATTCAGCTGTCCCAGTTGGGATCTAGGATAGGAAGCCATTGAGACACTTCTTATTACACCATCCTAAACGCAGATGCTAAATCAGTTTGATGTGAGAGCAGTTGACTCGAGCGCAAGTATGGCTACCATAATGTCCAAGCACCAAAAAAATGGCTTTGTCATCATCAGCTCAATCAAAATATTTTTTACCACCACTGTTGTCCACTCTGGACTCTGTATTCAGGAAGGTGCTTGGCCTTCATCTCACCTGTTTTTCATGTTATGATAAGGCCGAAGGTGGAAACGCATTATACCCGGAATCCTCTACAAACTGAGGAACTTCTAGCTGTCTTACAAAAATGCCGGAACACACCAATTTTAAACAATTGTTGTTATGGCGACAGAATTAGGTAAGATGGTGAAGAGATATGAATGAAGATGCAAGAAGAGAAATACCTACTGGAGCCAGTCGGTCAGATAGACCGCACCCATGGTCATACAATTAGAATCAGAGCTTAGTAAGTTCACTTACCAGGCAGTGTTAGCTCATCCAAGACGTCTACGTTGCTTAGGGCATCAGACAGAGAAACTTTCTCGCTCACAGACATTTTTCAAATAGCAAAAACAGGTAAACACTTGACAAAACACTATTAGACACTGATGATGCACTAGATATTAAAACAACAGGATATGACTAGCTTAGCCAATTTACACGACACTACACGTAAACACCACACTGCATAATGAGTATATAGAGTATCAGTGATTAGTACATTATATGTAGAAAGCATCAAAAAATACTCATTTTATCGTATTTCACTTTTTCTTTTCATTTTCATCTGAGTGAGATATTTTTTGTTGTGGTTGTGGACATAGAACACAGAACACTAATATCCTAACACATAGAATCACAGAGCACTAATATCCTAACACATAGAATCACAGAGCACTAATATCACAGCGGAAAGAAATCCAACTCCATACATAAAAGTTGTTAACATTCGGACGTGCACACGTTCATTTCGTTGCCCACAAGCTGCTTGACAATTTGGCGAAATGAAACGAGTTACAAACTTCCAGTGTAAATATACCATTAAACTCGAGCAAATGGCGGCAAATATATATATATTTCTGACCCTAAATACAAAATAATGTTTGTGATTCACCCCACCAAACTAATGAGATATAATACAAATAAAATCACAGTGCTTGATATATAAGTTTCATTTATTCAATAAAAAGTACAATTAAACTAACTATGTACAAAGGAATCAGTCAGATTACTTAAGGACCGTTACTACCGGCCTATGGGTAACTCAACTGTTCCAGACCAGTACCAGACGGAAGCGTGCCCAAGACACTGGCTGCATTGCCACGCTGAATAGCTATGCTAATTCGCTGGCCTAAATAAGAGGCAGCCCTTGGGTCACGTGTCACCTCAATCAAAAGCCCTGCAAGATTTTTGAAAACCCGTAGGGCACCGGCTCCCCACGGACCCAAGGCCCCAAAAGGCTCAAATAGGTAAGCTCTGTCGAGACCACTATATTTGCGCCTTTTGTGATCCTCCCAGGCATTCCCAGGCAGATGAGATGGCGCTAGGGTGTCGACGCAGGTAGCGTCCTACACCAAAGGCCTACCCATTTCCCAAGGGACAAGAGTCATACCGTCGGGCCGCTTACCATCATCACGTAACACGTTACCATTCGGTTCAAGAATGGCTGGAACATTGACACTGGTAAAAGCTCGACGGATAATGTCATTAAGACTTGCGTGGCGTAAAATCCTGCCGGCAGACCTTGTGACTATTGCCTTCACCTCTATAAATCAAGTGAAAAAAAAAAATCGTATCCAAACGTCATCGTGATCGTGGCAAATAGTCGGATTCCTCCAAGGGAAAAAAATCGTACCGGATTCAATGTCGTGTCTATTTAAAAAAAAACCACTCGTGCTTGGCCATGATATTTTAAAATTATTTCGAACTCAACATAGAGCTAGGTAAAAATTGGCCGATTTAGAAGTGGCATTGACTTTTGTTTGAAAATCTCCATACATTTCGCTCGAAATTGCCACATCTAGTCAGTTATAGATCTATCCGAAGGGACGTCAATTGTTTGACAGGAAAGAACGTAGAACTTTTTATAATATGGGAAAATGAAACTGATGTTTTTACGAGTTTTGGTGAGACACACGAACACCAATTATTTTTATTATATAGATTGATATAAGATTCCAAAATTCGTTCTCGCATCCCAAATGACCGAAACAAGCAAAAAGTATTCATTTTAGTTTTATCGTTTGGGGTAGGTTATTGAATTGTGAAAAGTATGAATCGTATACTTATTCTGACTCGTTACACCCTCAAGGATTCACCTGATCACTTATCGTGGATCTTCTGAGGTTAACCTACTAGTACCTAGGTATGTAGGTAGGTCCCTACCCTACACTTCATAATTTCCAAAATAAAGATTTTTTTTTATAATCAGTAGGTGTTTAAGCCAGATAGATATATCACACTTGAAAACAAAATTATAACATATCTACAGATGTGGATACTAAACCATTTTGAAAGTTATCCAAGTTAGGTATAGCTACAAACAGCAGATAGATACTGTACCTACAGTATCTACCTACCTATCTGTATGTGTGCTAGACTGGTTTACAATAAAACAATATCAATCTTCAATAACCAATGCTTTTAGCAATAATACAGCTGTACTTTATTGATAAAATATAATTAAATATCTATGTACACTACGTACGTATATGTAGATAATATATACAAAGACATTTATTTAACTAGGCCATACACAAACATAATAGAACGAAACAAAAAAAAGAAAAAGAGGGAAAACAAAAAACTATTTGACAAACAGAAAAACACAGAGCATATAATATGTTATTGATGCACAACGCAGCATTCTGCCTCACTGCGCACAGGTCAGCGCTGATATTATACCTATTTGTGACCTGGGACCTAGGCTAGACAAAATTGGCTGGGTCTGAACCTAGCCCAGTTATTCTACCTCACGAAGTCATGCTAACCTAAATATATGTACTACAAGTTCAAAGCTGACAAGCTAAAACCACAATGCCATATTTCAAATTTCATACGAAACACGGCATTCCAAAAAAGTATCAAGTACGTATATATTGATGTTATATTTGTATTTCAAGTGTATTTCACTTGGCCACAACATTTACAAATGTTACAGGCAATGTCACAATAATTCAAAACCCGCGACGGGACTCGAGTCCCTACCAGCATCTTTTTCTCAAGCCGGAAACGCTCAAATCTAACAATATTTTGTGAATTATTGTGTCATTAGAACATTTGTAGGTATTACAACTTATAGCCATTTAGTATCTGCGTATTTCCTTTATTTTATACCCATGTTGTTCTATTATAACATTGTGTTGTGTCGACGAACCAAACGACGCCACAAATGTCAAAATTCATCTGCAGAGCGTTACAATGACATAGACATTTATAACTACGAGTATATAGGTATTTTCCGAAAAACGTTACCCGCCTTCTAAGGCAAGTCGAGTAGTAAAAATAAAATCCTACATAAAAATATAAATTTCGTTATTATTATTAATGAATTAAATTACCTCAAAGTTAAAATGAAATGTACCTTAAATAACTACCAAATAAAATGACATACCTAAGTAATAACCGTAGGTTCTTAACAATAACATAACAATGCAATAGGTACCTTACTTTTTTTTTTAATTGAATGTTTGTTCCATTTGGCAAGACCCTGTGACCTTGCTATACAGACTACCAAGTCCTAGTACGAGGAAGAGCCTTTCTGTGGTACTATTAGATTGCTTACAACCATTAACTAACCTGTTTCACTAAAGTAAGTACCAAATTGTATTTTTGTCTAGTTATAAATGATTTATATAAAACAAGCAGGTAAACTTATATGTATGTTATTAAACATGATTCCGCATACACTCAAGACTCGTAAATTTTTGATGACGACAATTATTGGTGAATTAAAAAAATATATAAGTACTATTTTAGGTAAACTTCTACAAAAATAGAAAAACCTACAATAAATAACCTATGTTTCTGGACAGTGATAGGACAGGGAACTGAAATGAGCGTTAGCTTAAATTAATACATAATAAACTGACCAGAGCATAGAATATCAATTTTACATGTTGGCGAACCTGGCAACTTCACTGACGTTCATTTTAATCAGCGCCCGTTCGACCCTCAATTATCTAACTAAACCAAACCTAATCAAAATTAAATTTTATATGTTACGTAATAGTGTTACGCTAATCCAAAAAGCCCTCTTTGCGACAAGTGTTTAGTAGTGATTCGATAGTGTAACTTAGTGTTTTTAACTGTGTTTTATAGTTATTAGTTAGGTGCTGAATGAACGTGTCTCAATTTGAGTAATAATCGGTTACTTTACGAACCCCCGCCAGTAATAACAGACTTATTAAAGTGAAACTTTAATTATATCGCCCTAAAGATTTTCGTCTATCTATCGCATGTCCCATTTTTCAATTGTTAAGTTGAGATTAAAAAATCTATTTTATTTTTAGTTAAATGCCTCCAATCCATAAAAAAAGTTCACAAGACGAAATGCTGACAAATACAAAGTAATTCAGTTTTATTTAAAGGTGTCCAATTAAGGATTTTCATTCATTCGTTGAATTCATAATATTGGTATTAAAAACAAAGCTACGATTTCACAAAATACTCCTTACTCGTACTAAGATATAACAGTATTTACAAGTCGAACATCGATTTGTGAACTTTGTAATCTAAATATGTATGTAAAAAGTTCGTGCATGACTGATTGATAATCAACGTACAGCCCAAACTGGTCTTAAGACTTCGGATTATCAGGGTTGCTTTCTTATGTATGTACTAGGTATATGTAGTGTGGGGTCCCTATTTATGTTTTATGCTGATTCAAAATAATGTAAGTAGGTTACACGCGCGGTTGAGACTTTAGTGCGTCTCGCGCCTGCACTGTAACTAGTTGCCTTTAAATACTATTACATAATTGTTTCAGTCAGTTAATTATTTTATTCCCCGGAACCCTCGCATTAGAACTATAGACACGCAACCATTTTTTCATCAGTGATTTAGTAAATTTATTAAGTATATTATATTTAATATAAATTCGTTTTTAAGTTTTGTTTTTAATAACTTTTGTTTTAAGATTTAAATGTATTGGGGTACGATGTGACTGTCATGCCATTTTTGACAAAAGTCACGAATAAAAATAGAAAAAAACCCACGCAATAACGGGAACAAAGACCCAGACTTTCACTTTGTAATAACTATAATTACATGTAACATGATTTTCTTTACAACAATGTACATCTACTTTATTAAAACTAAGTGACTCTCTTGTATATATCTTTATATGTTGTACTTTAAACCAGTCGTGCAGTCTACCACGATCACAATGAAAGTGGCAGAAAATTTAACTCACGTACAATTAAGGCAAGATAACGTCAGTTTTGCAAATGAAAGAAGGCGCCCTCACTCACCTTCAGTATAGACCGTGGTCAGACTGCACATATAATTATTGGGCAGTTCATATAATTATAGTTCGTTATCAGACTGTACATGTACTGTACGGCGCACCTTCTTGGTTCCAACGGAAGATCAGCGTTGTGTTGCATTTTATGTAACACAACAACATGCTGAGTTGGACGCCAGTTTGACACTTAACAGTAGGTAGTTTTTTTTTGTAAAATGTTTGTTGTGTGTGAGCTTTTATTGTATTTTTATGTTTTTTCCTATTGTTTGTGTTTTCTCACATACCTGTTGTACATTAGTTCAATCGACTCTAACGGCGGTACGCCAAAACAAAGTTTAAGATGAAGTTAATCGTCTCTACCTCACCAGGAAGACTTTTCCCAAGTAGAAACAGATCCGGTGATGGATAAGTGGAACAAGAGTAGAAATAAATCTATTGATGGATCAGTGAGGAACAAAAGTAGAAACAGATCCGTTGATAGTAAAGTAACAAATCAGCAGTTCAATCAAATTGCAAATACTACCTAAAACATTTCATGATAATTTATAAAGCTCAATAAAGAAATTTTCAGAACGCTGATCCACACAGAATAAACAACTTTAGAACGACACAGCTATTAGATGGTATAAATACCAAAATCATTCAATCTACAAAAAAACAATAAACTAAAAAACCGCTTTGAACAAACTATTGATTACTGGTAAATTTACTAATATGTAATGTACCCAAAAAATGGCGAAAGTTTCCCCTATTAAAAAGTCTGGTTCTAGATAAGAACCGGGTAATTACCGACCCATATTAGTTTTACCCACATTATTAATGGTTCTTAGAAAGTTTTGTATACAAGATTGGAAAAATATTTAGCCACTATTAGCAATATGGATTTAGACATAAAAATAACACTCTTGCAGCAATAGTAGATTTCATATCATATTTTTGTATTTCAAGTGTCACACAATCCCTTGGTCACAACATTTACAAATGTTACAAAAGATGTCATAGTAACATTTGAAAATAATAGATTCAATAACTGAAATCGAATATTGATAGTAAAAACATTGATCTTGAAATATTCATTGATAAAAAGAAACGGAATGTAAATAGAGTGAAAATATTACCATAAAATCTATAATAGGCCCCAAATAGTTCGAATTGACAACATCTTAAGTGTCCTACAATGTAAATAACATCATAGAAATAGGTCTAAGCGGTCTTCTCATCCTTTATTGCTTGTTCTACTTTGTAGCACAGAAGGATTTTAACGTGATATACTCTTTCAATACAACTTGTTAACAATGAATATATCGAAAACGGAAAATAAGTGTTTATTCGTAACAGATTACAAAACAGTGGAAAAAAAAAATGTTTTTACGTAGCTGGTTACGAATCAGTTAGTTACCAAAGTGGCTGAAGGGTCATTAACCACCATAAGATCCCGCAAAATTAATAATATTCCACTAGAAGAAAAAAACTCGATCTTAGAACTGTCCATTGTAGAACATATCAAAACTAAACCGTTTTCGTTAACTGGTTCACTGCGAAACACTTATCGGTGTGCCTCTCGACAAATGTACAACTCCTTGGTCAAATCGCACCTTTTTTATCTAATAAAAATTTAATAGAAGCGCCGCAAAAACACGACACAAAACAAGCCAAGCTACAAGCCGTACAAAATAAAATCAAATCACTATGGAATTACCACTATCCAACACCGTTCGACCCAATTCACAGATCAACGGTCTAGTTTTATCGCGCTACATATATGTGCCTAATAACCTATGTGCGAACTAACTACGACAAAACAACAATCACCTATGACGGCGCTCGACTTCACAACAAGTTACCCTCATCTCTGTATCTACTTACCTACCTACTTATATACCTAGTTTGTAAGTTTATGTGGGATAAATGTGTCTTTCTTTCTATCTCTGAAAAATGAATTTTTTTCTACGCATTTAAAAGGGATTTGCCACAGTAAAACATATATTATTAAAATAAAACAAGTAATAGTTCCACACACACACCTAATCACGAAGAGGTACCTACTTCATTAATAGAATATACGTTATTAGCATAAGAGTATTATAGTTGTCATGTAAATTACTTTTGTCTTGTCTTTCTGTGAACAAATGTATTTAAACCGCAAGTTTTTAAAAAAGTAAAAAAAAACTTTTTCACACATTTACTATAAGAACAATTATTTTCTTACTCTGGAAGAAAAGGTAACTGTCCTAAAAGAGCCTACAATTTGTCACCCTATACATGAGGCTTTTAAGCCGTTAATAGGCTCTACCAGCTAATCGGTACAGTAAAATAACTATTCTAATATCCATTATGATTAGTGTAAAATTACATATTTACATTCCATTCAGGCACAAAACGAAAGCTACTTTATCAACACAAAATAAACAGTCCCTTGCGAGGTCCGTCCTTGAACTAATTCGGATTACACACTGAATTTATTTACCAATGCATTGCGTCCATGATACCTTTGCTTCAAAATGACGACGCAATACATTACAGCATGGATCGAAGCACATACGCACACAAGACCATAATATGTCTTGTAAGGGACGCACTTCACTTCAGGATGGCCGTGTTTGTATTCTCATAGCATTTCATGTCAACATCAACTCACAAAACCTTATGAGGTTACATCTGACTTAAATACCCCGTAATGTCGTACAGACGCCCTTAGCTTCAGGATGGCCGTGTTTGTTCTCTCAAAGCATTTCATGTCAACATCAATCCACAAAATCTTATGAGGATACATCTGACGTAAATATCCCGAATGTTGTACAGACGCACTTAGCTTCAGGATGGCCGTGTTTGTTTTCTCATAGCATTTCATGTCAACATCAATCCACAAAATCTTATGAGGATACATCTGACGTAAATATCCCGAATGTTGTACAGACGCACTTAGCTTCAGGATGGCCGTGTTTGTTTTCTCATAGCATTTCATGTCAACATCAACTCACAAAACCTTATGAGGTTACATCTGACTTAAATACCCCGTAATGTCGTACAGACGCCCTTAGCTTCAGGATGGCCGTGTTTGTTCTCTCAAAGCATTTCATGTCAACATCAATCCACAAAATCTTATGAGGATACATCTGACGTAAATATCCCGAATGTTGTACAGACGCACTTAGCTTCAGGATGGCCGTGTTTGTTCTCTCAAAGCATTTCATGTCAACATCAATCCACAAAATCTTATGAGGATACATCTGACGTAAATATCCCGAATGTTGTACAGACGCACTTAGCTTCAGGATGGCCGTGTTTGTTTTCTCATAGCATTTCATGTCAACATCAACTCACAAAACCTTATGAGGTTACATCTGACTTAAATACCCCGTAATGTCGTACAGACGCCCTTAGCTTCAGGATGGCCGTGTTTGTTCTCTCAAAGCATTTCATGTCAACATCAATCCACAAAATCTTATGAGGATACATCTGACGTAAATACCCCGAATGTTGTACAGACGCACTTAGCTTCAGGATGGCCGTGTTTGTTCTCTCAAAGCATTTCATGTCAACATTACCCAACAAAATCTTATGAGGTTACATCTGACGTAAATACCCCGTAATGTCTTGTAAGAGACGCACTTAGTTTCAGAATGACTTTCACAAAATCTCAAATGTATACTAAACACTAAATAAAACGAAGGTATTTAAAAATTAGAACTCTATAGGTACCTCTTGCATAACCAGTTTATAACCAGACTGCACGCCCTCCGTCAAAGTCACGATCGGCGCGGGGACCTCAAAGTCAATGGAGTTCATGTAATCGTCGCTCTCAGTGATGTTGAAATCATCGAACTGCGTTTCTTGCGCGTTGTCGAAGTGTATTTCCGGCCGCGCGTCGTCGAATGGCATCTCCGGGTGGTACAATCGAATGCACTTGTGCGATTGGAGGAGCGAGGGCCACACGAACGATTCCTCACAGACGAGGCACCGTAGACTTTCGTAGTTGTCGTGCTGCGTGGCCACGTGACGGTTTAGGCTGTAGTTGTTGGAGAAGTATTTTCCGCAGATCTGAAAAAAAAAAAACCTGACTGCAAAATTTTCTACCTTCACAATCGTACTCGAACACAAGAACCAGCATTACATGTTATTTGATACCCATGTTTGAATAAAGTATGTTATAATATCGTCTCCATTTTGTTTTTTTTACATAGGTCAACTCCCACATGACCAAATGGTACCTTACATGACATGTCTATCAAGCCGTCTACGCTGTGTTACAATAAAATCGACATACACACGTACATACTTTCGACAACATTACCCATCTTCTCAGTCTGATAATATTTTATTTATTTATTTGTTATCAATTTGACGCTTGTACCCGATTCTTTTTGTGATTTTTGACATTAAATGACATTAAATAGAATATTATTTATTTCTTATTATGATTGATAGTTATTGGTGGTATACATTTTACATTTTTATTGTAAATGCACCAATTCCGACAACGTTACTTATATAATAATTTTATATTGTATTACTTTATTATTGTTTGTTATTATTTCTAATGTTTGTTACTTTTATTCGACTGATTTTTTGACGTGTAACTGATGTTATTAATAAAGTAACTTGAACTTGAACTTGAACCTGTCAGTCGGGCAAGAACATAGAATTCATTTATTCACCAAGAGAAGTACATCAGTACAGTAGATACATATAAGCAACATCCCCTTGCGAGATAGAAGCATGGGTTGATGGACTCCATGCCACTTTTATCAACATGGTCTAGTGGTCCGCCCACTGGTGTCAGATCCAGAGGTCCCAGGTTCAATACCCAGGAGTGAACAACATTGTGCTGGGTTTGGTTGGTTGTAGGACTTTTTTTAAGTGTCTTAGATCTCTTAAGTAATCTACATAAATAATCATTATTCATAACTATGTATTACGAATTTATGTAATAAGAATGTAAATATATCATATCAAATCTAAAATCACGCACATTTACATTCACTACACTAAACATGCAATCACTCACACTTACATTACACTGTGCACATATTACAAACCTACATACCATTCCAATTATATACACACCAATCACCGTACATACATATACACCTACATGACATTATTAATTTGTTGAAGATATTTTTATTTTATTTTTATCAACTGTATTGTACCTAATTATATATTGCTGTCTTTACTCACAGAATGTGTATATTACGTTATGAATATTCTGTTAGAAAGTAAGAGGCCGTTTGGCAAGACCCTGTGATCTCACTACACAGGCTACCTAGTCCTAGTGTGAGGAACAGAGCCTACCTGTTGTACTGCTTAACATGAAGGGATATAATTAATGGTTATAAAAACCATATTATATGTAGGTGCTATTATGCACCTTAACTGTGTAATTAAATACCCTAATAATTTACCGAAAATTAATGTAACTTCACTTTTCATTATAAGTACCAATTTGTAAATTGTTCAGCTATAAACGATTTATTATTACTATATATAAATAACATGAAAAGCACAAAATATCAAAAGAAAAACAGTAATCTGTATGCATGTATTATTAATATATATTGATAAGGCCCAGTTGTACCACTCTCCCATAAAAACATCATCATCATATCAGCCCACACACCCACAGTTGAACATAGGCCTTCCCCAATCTACACCACACTGAGCCTCCTTCATCCATAGACTCCCTGCGACCGTCCATCCAGTGGTGTCTTCCCACACTCCGCTTAGTGTTTAATCGCGGTTGCCATGCATATATACATATTTTATAAAAATGTTATCAAGTCCCATAAAAATGCATAAATATGAGCTCATTATATTATGAGCATTCTATTGCCTCAGTTCAGTTTACACTTTTTATTCTTTAATTTTATTCTTTTTGTCTTTAAGTCTAAGCTGAAAGCTTGGCTTATCAGGCAGTGTTTCTACAGTGTGGAGGAATTCATTGGTATAATAGGATAAGTTAAACTCGGGCAAATAGTTACTTGAGTACCTACTCTATGTGTATGTGACAATTCTTATTATCTATATTTTTGTAAAACTATGTACCTACTATTATTATGTTTTTTGTTATTATTATTATTTGACATTGTTATTTCTTATTTGTGTGATATTGTGTATTTTTATTTTATACCAATAAATGAATCTGAATCTATGTTTCCTGTTTAATTGTGTAAACCTCTTATTGGCTGATCTGTTTTCTAATGTTGTTTCTATCAGCTATATGTGCTGTTTTTTTCCTTTGGAATTTATGAATAAATAAATAAATAATTGAATAGGTACGGATAATTTGCCTCTTTTTTTTTTCGAAATTCTGAAAAAACTATTTTAATCTTAATAACTGAATTAGAATTTTCCCAAAACAAAATAACAATTGTATTGTAACGATGGAGCTGTAGAAAATGAACATCTTTATAAGAGAACCGAAGAATTTAAAAAAGTGAAAGAGAAGTGTTTAAAATGGCAGAAGATTACTGAGCAAAACACCAGAGGCCTTAGTATGAGTTTCTGACAGCTAACGGAAACTATTTTCATTTTCGTATAGGGTGCTTATTTCCATACATTTGGTTAGCGGACATTGAAAGGAACTACAGTTGCTTTAGTATTCCGCTAACCAAATGTATGGAAATAGGCGCCCTATACGAAAACAAAAAAATAGTATCAGTTAGCTGTCAGAAACTCATACCAAGGCCTGAGAGAGTCACACACAGATTTTGTGCCAATAAATAGTATATATTCCCTAATAAGTACCCAAAAATAACCAACCTCACTTTAAAAAAAATATCTAAAAAAGTGGGACTAAAAAAGTCAACCGCCTTTGTGGTCTAGTGGTTCAACCCACCGATTTCAGATCCAGAGGTCCCGGGTTCGATCCCCATGGGGAGTAATATATTGTGCTTGGTTTGGTTGGTGGTAGGACTTTGTTGAAGTCCGCCTGGCTAGCTACCACCATCTTACCTAATTCTGTCGCCATAATAACAATTCTAAAATTGTTGTGTTCCAGCATTCAGAGGTAAGATAGCCAGTTCCTCAGTTTGTTGAGGATTCCGGGTGAAGTGCGCCTCCGTCTTTGGCCTTATCTTAACTTATTGTTACCAAGTGAGATGAAGGCCAAGCGCTTCCCCGTCGTATAAAAAAAGGAGTGGAAGGGAAGAAAAAGAAAAAAAAAGAAGAAGAAGAAAGAAGCTTCCACACCTACATGTGGTGGTGTCAGTTCTGCCCTTCCTAGAACCAATGCGAGTTGTGTATATATAGCTATCATCATCGTCATCAACAGCTGTTAGGTAACCCACAGCTAGGCATAGGCCACCTCCTTTGCATCAAGGTTTTACCCTATCCAGCAGCAATGTCGTCGGACCACCTGGCTGGTAGTCTACCATTGTCCCTACTGAACCCTCGGGATCTGATAATGTTAAATATAATCTTCGCACAGATATATATCTTCAGCTGTCAAAAATTAAATGATTATTACTATAGTAACTCAGTAGTACAAATAATCAGGTATTTATATACTTATGTATATTATGTTAGTAAGCATGTAAATATTCTATCATATTCAAATTAGTTTAACATATTAATTTAGATATGTTTTGGTATTGTAAATATAAATATTTACTATTCTCTTTTATTTTCTACACCCTCCTACTATCAACCATATTTGTACTATCCTCGCCATCCTAATGTTGTCTGGAAGAGATCGCTTTTAAGTGATAAAACCACCCACTGTACTGTTTACTTTCAATATTGTCAATTGTTTTATATGTTTTTGGTGTACAATAAAGAATGTTAAGTCACTCATTCATTCATTAATTTAGAAAAGCTTTGTGGTAACTTTGTAAGCCATAAAAAATATGTTGCCTAAGTGCTTTATTATAATATACTATTATATTTATAATATATATTTTATAATTGTTGTGTTCCGGCATTCAGAGGTAAGATAGCCAGTTCCTCAGTTTGTTGAGGATTCCGGGTGAAGTGCGCCTCCACCTTCGGCCTAATCTTAACTTGTTACCAGGTGAGATGAAGGCCAAGCGCTAACCCGTCATACAATAAAATAAATAATAAATACCTACAATCTTAAAGGTACAAACCTGGCACTGATATCTGGACAAGAGAGTTTTTTTGCTCGTAGAGTTTACAATTGGCTTCTTCAAAGCTTGCGGGTCGATATCTATCTCAATGTCTATAAATGAAGGTGACTGCATTCTAATTGGTTCTCCAACATTGACATTTGCTCTTATAGTTTGTTCAAGGTCTAGATTTCTTGTTGGAGTTTCTCCAAGGTTAAGATTTGTTTGCGGAGTTTCGCCTAAATTTTGATACACTTTTGAATTTTCACCAAAAATCTGATTTATAATCGGAGTTTTCTCAAAATACAGATTTTTTCTAGGAGGCTCTCCAAGGTTCAGTTTTGGTGACAAAGGCTCTTCATGATTCACTTTTGAATTTTCTCCAAATATCTGATTTATAGTTGGGGTTTTCCCAAAATACAGATTCTTTCTTGGAGTCTCTCCGAGGTCCAGTTTTGGTGACAAAGGCTCTTCATGATTTACTTTTGAATTTTCTCCAAATATCTGATTTAAAGTTGGGGTTTTCCCAAAATACAGATTCTTTCTTGGAGTCTCTCCGAGGTCCAGTTTTGTTGTCAGATGTTCTTCAAGATTCAGTTTTTGCAACATCACTTTAGGTTTAAAACAATGTGGTAATTGGTCATGGATATCGCTGTATTTTTTTATGAATCTTTGTAAGTTTGTAGTACCTGAAGGTGAAGCATCAGCTGCCAATGCATTTAAAGGGGTGCCTCTTTTTGCTTTTGGATCTTTCATAGGCAGCGGACTGTCCAATTTGAGCATGTCTTTTAAAATGCTATTGGGTTCTTCAGGTTTAGCGGTTAAGAAATGGGACCACTTATGTTGTATTGTTTCTTGTTCCGTCGAGAATTTTTTCATACAGACGTCACAAAAAAAGTAATCCTTGTAACCTGTCATGGCACGGTTTTTAAAATCTGGAAGGCTGTCTATGTGCCTCTCTATGGTTTCACGTTCTACAGAACTTTCCTCGCAGAAATTGCAGAGGTACAATTTCTCATTTCCTATTTTAAGCATTGTGTAAAACGATTTTGGTCGACTCTTTTCATGGAGGAAGGAAATGTGGTGGGCGATCAAGCATTTAGATTCAAACTGGTCCTTGCAAATGTCACAAACATGGCATGCTGTACTGTGGTCGTAGCTGTGATCTTTCAAATGCATGATACTATAAAATGCCTCCTTGCAAGTCTTGCATTTGTAGAGCTTTAGCACTTTGCAGGTGTTTCGTTTGTGTTGTACACATTTTGATTTTGTCGGAAAATGCTGGCCACAGACTTCACAATGCAGTTTTATATGAACTTTGAAGATTATACGTTCTGCAAAGCTTTTTTTACAGTAATTGCAAATATAGCATTTGCGCTTCTTGTGCTGCTGTTTAGTATGAAGCTTTAAGGAAAAGTAGCTTTTAAATATCTTCGGACACTTACGGCATTTATGGTACTCATGAACTTCATGGATTATAACATGGTCAGAGAATGATACATGTTTCATTGGCTTGCTGTTTACGTATATGATGTGTTTTTTTTTCTGATGGTTAAGAAGTTTCTTGTCACTGTTGTAGGATTTGTTGCAAATCTTACATCTGCTTACCATGTTGCTGTCAGAGCAACTGGAATCAGAGTCCGGATCAACTGGTGTTTTCCAGCGGTTCAGAGCTTTTAGCTTAGTCAGGTCGTCTCTGAACAGGTTTACTACACATTTCAGTGATAATCTCTTCCAATGAGCTTCCTCGTCACTTACGGTATTTGGTCTCGGTCTCTTTAGGATCCCGTTCAAACGCAGCTTGCCCCCTTTCCTGGCATCGCTTAGATACGGCGTTATATCGTGCTGAATCACACGAACCTGTGGAATCCTTACAATTCCATTAGATATGCGATCGGGCGGGAACTTGACCTTATCAGCGTACGGTAATTTAACCGGCCCTCCTGTGCTTTCAGATAAAGTTCCATCCACATCGCTAACTCCACTGCTTTCAGACATGGATTAAATAAAAGTAATTTGAGTAAATAAACGAAAAAAACGTAAAATTACATATGATTGCTAAAAACGTCAACAAAGCAAAATAATGACACCATTTACAGAATGAATGAATGAATGAATGAAGAATTATGTATGGTATGACAGACATGACATCCTACTAGCATGGACAAAATATACTAGCTAGACCCCCATCACTAATTGCCATAAAACAAAGAAGTTGGAGTTGAATATACTAGCTGATTAGTAGTCCCTAGGAGTAGGAATTCTGAATTGAAAGTGGTTGTATTCGATTTGGGGTTTTTGAGTTTTATAGCGATAAAAAGTGGCTTATTTTGATTAATATGTCACCAAATTGTTTTATAACTGTGTAGTGGTGGTGGTTAAATATAAGGAAACAGTATTTACTGAGTATAAAGTACTAAAAACTTATATTTTAGTATCTAAGGTTAGTGTCCTCAGACATGGAGTTAGATCCTGTCCCTCCAGATCCGGTGCCGCCGGATCCTCGATCTCCTGATCCTCTAATAAAACCAGGGTCTAAACGAAGATTAAGTACAGGAAGAGTCTATGACTCAATATGCAAAAAAAGTTGACAACTCTGTTGACAAAACTCAACCATCAATTCAAACAATATACACCCACCCTTCAATCGCTGTTGGTGCTAACAAAGGCATACACTGCAACTGATAAGGGGCCATTTGTGGTCCACGTTTCACGTACCGAACCAGATTTATCGGCTGGAACATCTTTGAGACCTATTAAGTTCGGTCAATTTTTGATGACCAATAAATACACCAATATAACTCAATATGGTGTACAACAGGTTGGCAGGAATAAAATGTCTGTGGAATTTGTGACAGTTGCAGATGCTAACAAATTTATTGAATCCCCTATCCTACCACTATGCAAATATGAAGCGACGATCCCAATCTATAATGTAACCAGAATGGGCCTAATCCGATGAGTTCCCACAGACCTATCCATTCAAGAATTCGCAGAAGCTCTCATAGTCCCTACAGGAGGTATGGTTATTAAAGCCCGCCGCCTGAATAGGAAGATTGTAGAAGATGATAAAGTATCATGGATCCCAACTCAAACTGTAGTAGTAACTATTCAAGGACAAATACTTCTACAGAGAGTGTTCTTATTTTACACTTCTCTTCCAGTTGAGATATACCAATACCCTACAATCCAATTAAAAAAAAAAAAAATGCCTTATGTGCTGCAGATATGGACACACCAAAGCCCAGTGTAGGTCTAAGCCAAGGTGCTTCCGTTGTGGAAAGGAACATCCTGGAGACAGCTGTGAAGTTACCGAAGCGGAAACCTCTGTCTACATTGTGCTGGTCGACACTTTGCTTCCAGCAAAAAGTGCCCAGAGCTTGAAAGACAAAAATCCATCAAATGTGTAATGTCACAAAATAATATTTCATATGAAGAGGCAGCTTCTCGGTTCACTAAGGTCTCAAGACCATACTCTGAAATTTCCCAAGAATCTCCATCAACTCCCTATCAATATGCAGCTCAGTCCAGCCAGCCTTCACAGTCAAACAGATCTTTATGTCAAGACAGTATATGCCAACCCAAAAAATAGTACCACCACACTAAACTTAAAATCATATGATAAAGCCTCACACCGTGATATTGTTGCCGACCCTTCTCCCATACTTTCTAATGGATAAGCTCTTGGCGGTAACCAGAGCCTTCCTCAGAATGAAAGTATGCTAGAAATTCTTCTTACATTAATTAATATCATCCTAACCAACCAACTTCCCCTACCGTCCAACTTTGCCTCTAAACTTACACAGTTAGTTTCGCTAAGTGTTGTCCAATATGGATCCAGCGGTCGTTCTGCAGTGGAACTACCAGAGCATCCGTGCGAAAAATCCTGAACTCACTCATTTAATCTCCCAATTTCGCCAGGCAGCCATTGCCGTCTCGGAGACATGGTTGAAGCCTGGATCCCATCATAGGGTTTCAGGCTACTCCTGCCTCCGAAATAACAGACCTGCCGGGTAGAGGATGTGCCTTGCTAGTGAGGCGCACCCTCCCTCATCAATGTTATTGGTGTCAGATCCTTAGACATTTCCTTTATTTCTATTTATATTCCCCATCGAAGCTCGTCCTTAATAGCTGATCTATATCTCCTGTTTACCTCGGACATCATGTGTGTGATTCATTTGGTAGATCACTTCTGAAAGGATTTGACGATTTAAATCTATGTCTACTCAACGATGGATCTCCCATTCGTAGGGTATACACATCACAAAACCCTAAAAGTGCTGTAGACCTTCTCTTTGCTCACCATCTCTTGCTCCCTATACTACATGGCGAATACTCCCTGGCGCACACGGTAGTGACCATTTCCCATTAGTAATTACTATTACAAATAAAGTTTCCCCTCATCGTCACCCCCCCACCCTTCTTTGAAATATAGACTTTCTGCTGCAGACTGGTCAGGATATTCTGATTTGAGATTCATTAGACAATAAGTTAACTCATATCCCTTACTTCCTTTGTTAAGTCTTCCCCTCTGCAATCCTATGAAGTTTTTGTGGAATACATAATTTCATGTGCTGATTCACATATCCCTCTCAAAAAACCCAAAAGGCAGTTTATAATTTCTACCCCATAGTGGGATTCTGAATGTTCTGACGCTGTTAAGAAGCGTAAACAGGCTGAACATGTATATTCTGTGACTATGACTGAGACCAATTTTGTAGAATATAAAAAAAACAACAGCTCAATTAAAAATACTTAACAAAGAAGAAACTAGGATGGATAAACTTTTGCGAAACATTGTCACCAATAACCCCTTCCTCTCTAATATGGAAACAGATCAGGAGATTTAGAGGTTCATGCAATGTGGAGAACCCATCCTCAAATGATCCTTCTTCCTGGATTGAACGGTTCGCAGATAGACTTGCACCTCCATCAGTCCCTTTCATAGATTCCCTTCTTCCCTCCCCAACCCCTCTCCCATTTCATAACCACTTTGATCAGCCCTTCACATTTAGCGAACTCACCATTGCAATAGATGGACTAACTGACTCATCCCCGGGTATAGATGGAATTCCCTGTTCTTTTCTAACTCAATCATCAGATAAAGCAAAATTAACGTATCTTACTTTCATCAATACTTTTTTCGAACATGGTATCATCCTACCGCAATGGAAAACCCAAGTTATTATTCCCATAAAACCAGGCAAAGATCCATCGGACCCTAACAGCCGAAGACCAATTGCCTTGTCTTCCGTTTTGGCCAAAATAATGGAGCGTTCATTTAAACACCGCCTAGAATGGTTCGTAGAAAGCAATGCTATCTTATCTAAATCGCAATTTGGCTTTAGAAATGGTGTGAGTACGACGCATAGTCTGAGCATCCTAATTACCCATATTTACTCCGCTTTTAAAGAAAAACAGTGTCTGGTTGTTAGCTTTCTTGATATAGCCGCAACATACGATAATATAATGTACTTCTTCTTGTGCTCAGGAGCAAACTCTCACAGCTGAGTATCCCAGAGCGGTTAATTCGTGTCATGAGCTGCCTGTTGATTGAAAGATCGGTAGTCATAAAATCTACCACACCCCCTAAAACTATCTGGAAGGGCTTACCACAGGGGCTATTATATTAAGGCTATTTTAAGCCCACTTCTGTATAGTTTATATACATACGACCTTGAATACTCCGTCAATTCATTTTGCGAAATCAGATGACCTAGCACTCTATGTTAAAGATTCATCCATTCATGAAGCAACAGACAGATTAAACTCCGCCGTAGCCTATCTCAAGAACTGGCTTTGCAATCACGGCCTGACCTTATCAACACCAAAATGTTCTACTGTTGTCTTCACTAAGAAAAGACAGATCCCGACGGTACAAATAATTATTGATGGAGATATAGTCTCTCAATCAGAGAACTCCAAGTTTCTCGGCATTACTCTAGATTCTCGTATGAATGGTTTGTTGATGGTTTTGGGAAACAACGTTTCCCAAAAGTGTGATAAAAATACGAATATTCTACGATCTCTCAGGAGCCTGGTTGACTGGTTGTCCCTACTCACAAAAAAAATTGTATAACACATAATCAGAAGCCATTTTGATTATGGTGGGTTTCTTCTAAATCTTTGCAACAAATCAGGTATCGATAAACTCAATAAAATCCAATCCAAGTGCCTGCGCATAATTCTAGGAGCAATGAAATCATCCGCCATCAACGTTATACAGGTTGAGTGTAAAGAACCTCCCCTTAGTTTACGTAGATAATATCTATCTGATAGATTCCTATTCAAATTATACCAAAATTTAAACCATCATCTCATTCCAAAACTAAACCACCTTAAAGTTTTATTTAATGCATATGATACAAATAAACTCCCTTGTCTGCTTCGTAGTCTTCAGCTATACCCTGACCTTCCATCCCCTACCATTCAATTCACATCACAGCCTTCATACCTAACTGCATATGATGTCCTTATTTTTCAACCAAATGTTTTGTTACACTTTAAAATCGATAAATATACTTCAAATGCAAGGGTAATCTTTAACGAACAAAGAGATACTCATTATCGAGGTTGGTACCAGATCTTTACTGATGCATCCAAATCATCCTCAGATAACTATGTGGTTGCACCCACATAGTTATCTGTTTGGATTCCATTCACTCATATAAGTCTTAGTTTTAAATGCCCTAAATCAACATCAATATTTACTGGTGAGTCAATTGCTTTATTAGAGGCTTTTTTGTTAAATCTCATAATCTCAAAAACTCTATTATCGTCAATGATTCAAAAAGCTGCTTACAGTCAATAAACTCTAATCCATTCTGCACAATTACCCGTTTTCCTAAAATTCTCAAAATCAAAGAATCCGTTTTCTAGTGCCATAAGTTAGGAATAAATATAGTCTTGGCTTGGATCCCTAGTCATTCTGGAATCCCAGGTAACGAAGCAGCTGATGCCCACATTTTTAGCCCATGCTAAAAAAGCCATTAATATAGGTTCCCTGGAACACAAGTCCTCCTACACACATGACTTGTGCCTGCTGCCTAAGATTTATCTACAAGAATCACGGTCCAATTTTTGGGATATAACTAAAGTTAAATGGAAACACTATGCAGAAGTACAACCCACCATTCCTAACACCCCCTGGTTTTTCAAGTTCAGACTAGCTGACAAAGCCTCAACATCTACCATCTGTCGCCTCAGATTAGGATACTCCTGCACTCCGGTGTTTTTAGCTAAACTTAGGATCAAGGATAGTTCTATCTGTGAATGTGGTTTGGACATAGGAACCGTGGACCATATTTTTTCAGTTGCAATAGATTACGTTGCTCATGGTATGATATCCTCCCCCTGATGTATCCCGTCCTACTTCATTGAAATGTCTACTTTCCCTATCCTTTTACCCTTCCATAATTTCCCTACTATGTAAATTTATTACTGTAAATAAAATAAAACTGTAAAATCTGTACTTATATATAAATGTATATAAATTGAATGAGTTTTTTTCCAGGGCCACTGAGGCCAAGTCTGAAACCGTGAGAGTTATCGATAAGTCATGCTAGGAGTTACGTGCTCGATTTCAAAAAAAGTAAGTTCTGCATTAAGGAAAAACTATTTTTTTTTATTTATATATTATATTATATTATATATATATATATATATTATATTATATAGTTTACCTGGATAAGTGAGTTTTTGAAAAAAAAAACTGCATTTATGATTTCTTTGTTTGATGATAAAAAAAATAATGAGCATGACTATGTGCCCAAAGTTGTGGGAACACTTTCAAACTGAAAATTTAAATTTATTAATGCCAAATTAAATATAACTAAAATAAATTTTACTAACACTGTCAAAGATCGAGCACGTAACTCCTAACATGAATTTTCGATAACTCACGGTTTCAGACTTGGCCTCAGTGGCCCTGAAAAAAAAACTCACCTGTATATAATATAGGTACTTACTAACATTGACATATATATTATTTGTGTTGTCTTTGTTTTAGAAAATCAATTTGATGATCCCATTTTATAATACCGGCCATATTATAAGACATACTCCCCTTAATTTGTATATGACGCTATCATGACAAAGACACAAAAGTGATCCGCATCACTAATTGCCATAAAATAAACAAAGAAGATGAAGCTATTACATCTAATCACTATCGGTCTGTGGAGTGGACTAATATGTAGCTGTGGTATGTACGTGAGTGAACTAATATCTATTGATCTGGGTCTGTGGAGTGAAGCTAAAGCTGATATAATTATATATATATATATTATTATTATATCGTATTCCCGTATATAAAAGTTCCTCTGTGATCGTATCGTACCGAGAAAATTTAGAAGTAAAAGTAAAACCTTCATATCACAATCAACACAATGTCTAGTTCTGTGTGTAGAATCTGCCTGGTAAGCAACGTGGGTATGTGCAACATTGAAAACAATGAGATTCTGGAGACGTTCAGAAATGTTACAAATACTGAGGTAAGCTCGCTTTTTATATATTTGGACTCCCCAGTCATTCAGTTACCTTTGAGGTTTGCGTTGTATGATGTTTATTGTACCTATATCTTAATAGTTGCCTGTCTAATAATATTATGCCTGACTTCATTCATGACTATGATAGGTAGGTATCGGGCACTAATTAGGTATGACTTGCTTTGGACTTATAGTAAGTATCTAATATCACATAAATGTTAGATCAACTAGCATTTGCCCTCACCTTTGTCTATGTGGTGCCTGGCTTTATAGAAGTATAGGTATGCAGTTGTGCTTCATGGCATACAATAGGTATAATCCTGTGAAACTGCTTCTGTTTCTTAATCAACTGATTATATACAGTTGTGAAAAGGTACTCAACAAAAACATGTAAAAAATTCACTTTTTCATTAAATAATTCAAATAATGCCTATATGTACATTTAAACTAACTGTACTAATGGTCTAAAGGTAACTCAACTGCTCCAGACCAGTACCATACGGAAGGAAGCATGCCCATGCTAAACTTTAGTATATAGACTGTCGAGTTTGAGGTTCATATATTTTTTACATATAGGTCTTAATAATAGAAGACTACAATCATGTGAAATCTCAATATGCAAAAAAGCCTTACAATGCCAAAAACAATTGCTACAACATCACATAAATAATAATAATTTTTCAAATTTATTCAAAAAGGTGCTTACAAAATACTAACAATTTATATTTGTTCTTATTCTAAAATATACCTAATTAAATGCTAACAAGCAAGCGTATACCTATACCTACTCACATAAAGTAGATATTTGGTAAACACATAAATATAAAGTGTTACATAGAAGGAACAAAGTGCACTAGCTCCCACACTAGCAAGTCCTGTGTTGCGGTTAGCTATTCTCTGACATATTGAGTCTATACATACTACAAACTAGTGTGCACACTAGGAGAGAGTTCAATAACGTTATGATTACAAAAGTTGTAATCATAGGTAACAAAATAATTGATACTAGTGGTTACTGTAGATACGTTCAAAGTTCAAATTAGTAGGTATATACAGTACTTATACTTATATAATAGGTACATATATGCATAGGTAATATATATATATGTAAATTAAATAAATAAGCTTATTATTATAATTCCTTGGGTAGGTGGGATATAAGTATTTGGAAATGAAAGAATAGCTATTGATACTCTATGCCTACAAGTTGATGTACTTACCTATTTGTTGTAGTAAAATTAAGTATTTACGATTAAATTATGATTATTTATTACTTTTATATTACCTGTATAATAGGAGGAAATGCTTAGACCATGTAATACTAAAAACAAAGGAACAGAGTACTACCATTGTTCTTCAGACATAAATAACCGATCATCGTCCTGTCCTGTGTACTGTTAAAAGCCAACTAATTAATACACATACGATTAAAAAATCTATTACTAAAGTTAATATTGCTTTACTCGACTGTGGCATTTCTTACTCATTACACGAAGTAACTTTAAATCAAAAAGATATTTAAGAAAAATAATACAATTGGACAACAATAAAGGGCCTGGTCCCGATTTGATTCCACCGTCGTTTGTGATATCTTGCAGTAAAGAGTTGTCTTTACCTTTGTGCATAATATTTAATAAATCTCTTAGTAATGGTGTTTTTCCCAAGCGTTGGAAAACAGCTCATGTTAATCCTATTTTCAAACAAGGTGATAAGTCTAAATGTGAAAATTATCGACCAATAAGTATCTTGTTATGTTTTGCCAAATTGTTTGAATCTCTTGTATACAGTTATCTTTATAACCATGTCAAGCCATTTATCTCTGATAAGCAGCATGGTTTTGTAAAAAATAGGTCCACTGTAAGTAATCTGCTAGAGTACAAAAATTATCTCTCAGGCTTTTGCTGAGCGTAGTCAAGTCGACTCAATTTACACCGATTTCTCTAAAGCTTTCGATAAAGTTAGGCACCGTTTATTATGTCATAAGCTTTTCCAATATGGATTCCATGGAACTTTATATCGTTGGATATGCTCTTATCTACAGAATCGGAGTCAATTAGTCGCTTTAAAGGGATTTCTGTCATCGCCAGTGATAGTAACATTGGGTGTTCCTCAAGGATCTCATCTTGGGCCTTTATTCTTTGTTTTGTTTGTGAATGATCTTGTAAATCGTTTGTCCTGTAAGTGCCTCCTGTACGCTGATGATTTGAAAATTTTTAAGACCATCTCTGGGACACAGGACCTTTTTCACCACAGGAGTTTTTCAATGGTGCAATACTAATGACTATAAACGTTGACAAATGCTTTGCAATTTCATTTACGAACAAATGTAATAAAATTCTAAATGACTACAAAATTGAAGGTCGAATTTTAAGCCGCTCTTATTGTTGTATCCGTAACATAATTGTGGGTAGAACTTGTCTAACCTTCTTGAAGGAATAAGGTTGATTTAAGTTGAGGGTATTTTGTCATTTGACAGTGTGATTTTACTCAAGCTTTGCTACACAGCATAAGTATTTACTGAAATATGTGGTTTTAATGGACATAATAGTGGCGACTTTGACTAAATACGAACCATGACGCATAAATTGGTGAAATTCGATGAATTCAATGTGAAAACGGACAATTGGGATCATTACATCGAACGGTTAAAATATTGTTTTCAAGCAAGAGGAATCGACGATGCGTCGGTACAGAGGGCGAACTTTTACGCGATTTGTGGTGCACCAACGTTCGAAACGCTTCTCGCTCTCATCACACCGAAAAAATCCGGCGAAGTGACGTTTGAGGAAATCGTCAGTGTTCTCACGAAACATTACAAACCAAAGCCGAACGAAATATCCGCGTCGTACAAATTCTACAAACGAGATCAGAGCAAAGATGAAAATGCGTCGGAATACATCGCTCAACTTAGAAAAATGAGTGCTGACTGCAATTTTGTAAATCTGGAGCGCATGCTGCGGGACCGGCTCGTGTGCGGCGTGAGTGACCGCCGTCTGCAGTACGACTTGCTGAAGGTGGACGCGCTCTCCTACCGGGACGTCGCCGACGCGATGCTGTCCGCCGAGAGCGCCGGCCGCGACGCGCGCATGATGCACGCCGCCGCCGCACCGCACGACTACACGTACAGCGCCGAGACACCGCACGGCGCCCCCGAGCCGATGGACGTGAACGCCGTGAGACCTTCGACCACAGACAATACGCGACAGCCCTAGCTGAGTCTTCTGGTTTTAGTGAAAGGAGTAGCTGCTAGGAGTTGACCTTTCAGCGGCTTTGAATGCAGGCTTCGTCGTTGCGGGATTATGTTAGTTGTTAGTAGGCTAATAGCTAATACATTAACTAATACGCCCCGAACTGAGATCTCGTGATCGGAGATAGTGATCGTGAGCAGAATACAATATGTGTATACCCTTTACTAACATGAAAAGATTAATGTCTTTTTGAAAAAAAATCTCAAAACCGTTGCCTTAGTAGTCGTGGTTTAAAAATCTACCCCTTCAGCCCAAGGATGTCGTAAAGTCAACCAAGGGGCTTTACCAAAAACAACAAAGCTTTTTTTCTTTGTGTAAACAAAACTTAACTGTGAGCCCCAATCTATCTGCCGAGCGTGGTGATTACGAACCTCCAAATCTTACAGTTTTGTGATGGACAAAAATGTGCTGTTGATATGGAATATGCGCAGTCAAACCCTTTTTTTTTTTTTTATTGTACGACGAGGAAGCGCTTGGCCTTCATCTCACCTGGTAACAAGTTGAGATAAGGCCGAAGGTGGAGGCGCACTTCACCCGGAATCTTCAACAAATTGAGGAACTCGCTATCTTAACCTCTGAATGCCGGAACACAACATTTTTTTAAAGAATTGTTATTATGGCGACAGAATTGGGTAAGATGGTGGTAGCTAGCCAGGCGGACTTAAAGAAAATCCTACCACCAACCAAACCAAGCACATTATATTACATTATTATAGTACTTCCCATGGGATCCAACCCGGGACCTCTGGATCTGAAATCGGTGGGTTGAACCACTAGACCACAGAGGCGGTTAATACATGCATACAGTGCCGGATTTCCCATGGGAAATCTGAGTGAGATCTTAGAGTTAAGTTGCAACTTAACTCTAAGATCTCACTCTGTCAATCATATGAAATAGGGGTTGAGACTGCAGATTCAAAATAAGTTTATTTTTGCCCTTATTAAGGGGTGGTTTTTAAAATATAGGGGCAAAGGATGATCATCGGGTCTTGTAAGATAAAAGAGAGTAAAAATGTGGAAAGCACTTTCTCTATAACTATAAGGTTTTATTTACCATTATCACCACGCTAAGCAGACAGATTGGTGCTCTCAGTTAAAGTTTTGTTTACTTACACAAATAAAAAAGCTGATGCCTTTTTGGTTGACTTTACAACATCCGTGGGCTCGAGGGGAATTTGTAAACCACGAAAATAACCTTTGTTTCATGTTAGTAAGGTTATTACATTGCGTTAGCAACAATAGAGAGCCTCGAACACTCAGGTGAATGAAGAGAGTTCGAGAAAAAAGTGCCTAAGTAAGGTGAGAAAGGTGTTATAAAAGCACACTTGTATATTTTGTTAAAAACGTTCTATTTGAGAAATAATCTCCGTCACAAACCAGACATCACGAGATCTGAGTTTGGGGCGAACTATGTAGTATTACATCTTGTCATCACAAAGATCTCATCCACAGAATAATCCAACTGTGATTCTGACATAGAACAAATATGACAATAGAATACATCAAAACATCAATCTATAATGCAGCATAGTGAAATATACTATCAAATTGAAACAAAAATATACTAATTAAATATTCCAAAGTCATATCGCTTAAAAGCGTTTTCTTCCAGACAACCTTTGGATGCCTTGGATACTACAGCTGGGTAAGGCCGTAGATTTTGCCACTTTGTAACATAGAGTAACATACGTTACGTAACGTAGAAGTAACGCGAAAGTAACATATAGATTTGTAAGGCTGAGTACATAAAGTGCTACTTTTTTATCCAATTAAAAAAAATATATACTAATGATATATTAATATGATAAATTTAATGATAAACGATAATTGGGAGATGATATAAGAAAGATAATTATCTTTCTTATATCATCTCCCAATTATCGTGTGTGTGATATATTAATTCTCAGTGATAGGATATATTAATTCTAAACTATATCCAATCACAATTGTTTATTTTTAATACAGAATCAAACTATTACAATATGGTCATTTATCAAATAAATGCAGAAGGTCAAGATAAATAATAATGGATTTTAAATAAACAAATAAATAAAACTTATCTTTTATAAAATATATCTTCATATTAAAGAAGAAAGTCACAGCAAAATATTTCAAAAAAGTCCTTTTCAAATAATTGTTTTTAAAAATCACAATCATAATTCAAAACTAAGTACCTACTTAAATTTAAAACAAACAAGAAATCATCACAGACAAAAACCCGTAAAGTGCACATTTCGAATATAATATATTTAGCAACCGGAGTTGGTACAAAAAATAAAAATCAAAATCACATCGTGATCTGTCAAAGAAAGTCCTCAAAAACGTGATTTTTTATAATCACAAATATATTCAAGATTCACAACAAAAGACAAAAATAACAGTTAAGTACATAGTATTAATTTCTTACTGCCGTTAAACATATTAATGAAAAATAGATTATTATAAAAATTAATAAATATATAATATATATAATATAATATAATATATAAATATAATATATATAATATATATAAAATATAATATAAATATTATAGGACATGAATTTTTACACAGCGCCATCTAGCCCCAAACTAAGCATAGCTTGTAATATGGGAACTAGATTACGGATAGAATACTTAAATACTTTTTTTTTTAATATATACTTACTATATGATACAACACCCAAACACAGAACAAACATCTATATTCACCACACAAATGTTTGTCCTGGGTGGGAATCGAACCCACAGCCTACAGCGCAGAAGGCAGAGTTACTACCAACTGAGCTATGAGGCTTGTTAAATAATTAATGTTGAAGTGTTAATGTTGAAGGCTTGGTCTTTTTAACTCAGGAAATAGGTAACTAGGTAGGTAGTTATTTTGTGTGATCACTAAGAGTTTAAACAAAGCGGTATAACGATTTTTGGAGTCTCGATAACAATTATAGGTAATACACAATTTTAATTAAATATGATCGGAATGATTACTCAGGTATACTTTTGATATCGATATATATCTTACGTTGGACTACGAACATAGCAAAATTAAATCAAAGAACATAAAAAAAAACCTTTTTTAATGTGTTCTACACCTAAAACTACTTACTTCTTTTCAATTTATTTAATTTACTGTGTACCTACTTAAAAAAAAATAGGACTATCAATATTGTTTACCATTTATCCTATTTTGGATTGAAAAATACAAGTACCTACTTTATAAATTAATTTTACATGCAAAAGGAAACAGTGATAAAAAAATGGAATATGTACTTAGTTCTATAATTCGATGAAGATGATGATGATGATGATGATAATGATTTTATATTATGCACTAACCTTTACAACACTTCAACGTTACTATGGGACTTATATGTTACTGGTAACGTTGATAGTTTCGCAACGTTACCAGTAACATATAAGTCCCATAAAAGTAACGTAAAAGCGTAAGTTTTGAAGTTATAATATGGAATAATTTGCAAATGCTATCCGTTTTTTAATCAAAAACATATCGCCATGCTTTATTAGCCACTTATGTATAGTACTATGTAAGATGTGTGTAATAATAGTACATTATGGTACTAGTGTGTAACATTGGTGATAACCGCCCGAGCCGTAGGCGAGGGTCTTAAGAGAGCCGAGTACGGTAATCATCAATACACACGTGTATCATACGACGTTTTTCAACACACTTGTGAATAAAATAACAGTAAAGACTATAATTTCAACAGTGAAAACGAGTTGTGAAAAATATTTCGCTATGGCGGGAAAAAATAATCAGTTTTCCTATGCGCGCGCATTGCGATCGGCCACAGACTAAAGGTATGAGGTTTTTTTTATTTTCCACGCATAGGGTTTGGCCTATTCTGTCTCGTACAAAATGGGGAAATTACCGTTTTCTTTTATTATAGATAAAACTAAAGTTATATTTGAGTGAAAGTTTTATTTATTAAACACGTACGAGTAAAAATTATCTATTTAAATAAGAAGTTGCTTGAAATAAGCAAGCAATAGGAACATTATTTTATTTGTTCTATTGAACACGACCTTTTTTTGATTAAAAACTTTTTTAAGAACAATGAAAATCAACCAATAAAATTAAAAAAAAATCTATAACTCACTATATAATAGTATTTTTTTTAAATTTTATTGGTTCATTTTATTGTTTATTGGTAACTCACTAGTGAGTTATAGCAATGAAAAAGTCACAGTTTGATTATGGGTGTCATTCTGTGCCTAATTGCAGTGACCATAGAGCCACTTTATGAGCAAGTGTGTTGAAAAAACTGTTATTTACCTTTAAAATCGCCAAAATTCATAAAAAAAATCCGCTGACCAAACACACGTGCAACACTTTAATAATCTCCACAGACTACAAAATGATGGTTTCTTTATTTTTTCTTACTTCTTTATTTCGTTGCCATAAACCCTAATGGTGTCGGCGTCATTATATAATACTACCCGAAAGTATATTGAATAATTAGATGCCCAATTTTGGTAACTTACAAAATAGTAACGTTGAAGCAAAAAGAACACAGAGACAACATTTAGAATCGTTATAAATAATTTAAAAAAGCATATTAGAATACATGGAACCCAGAATGTAACTGCTTATTTTATATCGATTTTAGAATGTTATTATAAATTGGGGTTTAAGCAGAAAAAAAAAGTTCTAGGTTGCCAAATGTTTGACGGAACCAAAAAGACACCGTGTTTTTGACAAAATTAATTTGACCAGTGGTCGTATTTAAGTAATTGTATTTTTATAAATATACGACATTTTAAAAGTATTTTGTAAGAGATTAAGAATTCTTTAATCTGTAAATAACAATTTACGATGCACTTTGTTTATGCATTCAAACTTTAGGCCATTTTTATTTTACAAAAAGTGGCAAAATCTACGGCCTTACCCAGCTATGGAAATTGTTGGTGGTGATCATTACGTAACAATACTTACTCATTGATTCCAGCTGAACGCTGCAGACAGACCGAGGGGAGTGTGCCACGTCTGTCACACACTGCTGCGGAGATGCCACAGATTCGCGGAGGTGTCTCGCAGATCTGAAGAAATACTAACTAAAATGATCACCATGGGATATGAGGTACTTATATTACCTACCTAAATGGATTTGTCCATTGCACCGGTTTTCTGTTAGATTTATTTATTCTATTTTTTTTATTATTCAAGAATAGATAATATAATTTTTCAATTCCTTTTTTGTCGCCTTTAAGTTGTAAGATAGAACATGCATCTCTGCAAATCGTAACCCTTCTTTTGTTTTGCCGTAGTTGGGTAGTTCGGAAGTCCCGAAGTCTAGGGGTTAAATTTTGGTCCGGGGTATTTAGGTCTTAGTCTTATGTCAGCGTTCACATAACACTTTATTAAAGCACTTGTTCACTTTATTTGTTTCCAGGTGTCACCCAGTACTATTGCTGCGCTAGATATCAATGTGAAACATATCATTAACTTATCAACAGCGCCCATGCAGTCCATGGCATTCAATGATCTATCAATGCCCCACACTTGTGATGTTGCTGTCAAGGATGAGCCACTTGAAGTGAAACTAGAGACTTCAGAAGATGAAGAAATAATAACAGAGGAGAGCACAGCATCTCAAGAAATAGACACAATAGCCAATGAACTAATTGAACCATCTGTAACAAGAATGAACACAGATCTAGAGCATTGCAATAAAAAATATCGCAGTACTACCTCGAGTAACAAATCTGTACTGACAAGGATTATTTTAAACAGAATTTATTCACAACAAAAGCGATATACTTGTGAACATTGTGATAAAAGTTTCAATGGACGTAGTAGTCTACTAATCCACATGCGGTTTCTCACCGGAAAAAAGCCATATACATGCAAGCATTGTGAAAAAAGTTTTAGTGCAAATAGTAATCTAATAAGGCACATGCGGGTTCACACCGGAGAAAAGCCATATACATGCAAGCATTGTAAAAAAAGATTTAGTGCAAGTAGTGATCTAATAAGGCACATGCGGGTTCACACCGGAGAAAAGCCATACACATGCAAGCATTGTTATAAAAGTTTTAGTCTAAGTAAATCTCTTATAACCCACATGCGGGTTCACACCGGAGAAAAGCCATATACATGCAAGCATTGTAGAAAAAGATTTAGTGCAAGTAGTGATCTAATAAGGCACATGCGGGTTCACACCGGAGAAAAGCCATATATATGCAAGCATTGTGAAAAAAGATTTAGAGCAAGTAGTGATCTAATAAGGCACATGCGGGTTCACACCGGAGAAAAGCCATATACATGCAAGCATTGTGAAAAAAGATTTAGAGCAAGTAGTGATCTAATAAGGCACATGCGGGTTCACACCGGAGAAAAGCCATATTCATGCAAGCATTGTGAAAAAAGTTTTAGTGCAAGTAGTAATCTATTAAGGCACATGCGGGTTCACACCGGAGAAAAGCCATATACATGCAAGCATTGTGAAAAAAGTTTTAGTGCAAGTAAATCTCTTATAACCCACATGCGGGTTCACACTGGAAAAAAACCATATACGAGTACATGCAAGCATTGTGAAAAAAGTTTTAGATATAAGTCGACTCTAGTTAGGCACATGCACGTTCACTCAGGAGAAAAGCCATTTACATGCAAATAACGTGAAAAAAGTTTCAGTCAAAATTGTAATCTAATAAAACACGTGCGGTTTCACACTGGAGAAAAGCCATATACCTACATGAAATGATTGTGAAAAAAGTTTCATTCAAAATGGTGTTCTAATAAAACACTTACGGGTTCACACCGAAGAAAAGCCATTTACATGTATACATTGTATGAAAAGTTTTAGAGTTAAGTCGTATCCAGTGCAGCAGATGCGGGTTCACACTGGAGAAACGCCATATACAAATACATGCAACCATTGTGAAAAATGTTTCAGTCAAACTAGTGATCTAAAAACCCACTTGTGGGTGTAACGGGTTATATAGCCGTTTTCGGTAAAGCTGCGGGTAAGGGCTTAGGTCCAAGGCCGTATTGACAGGATCGCCAGTTTAGCGATGGCCACTGGAGAATCAATCTGTCAGTGTCAGAGAGGGTGGAGACCTTTTGATTGACACTCTGGGCCAGATCGGTCGCTCTCGTAGAAGCTTGGAAATTTAAATCGTTGTGAACTTGTGAGATCTCTAGCTGGACTTTGATTGCGCGAGCACGCCGCTGGGGTCGTGGTGAGACCAAGCAGGGAGCTGGTAGATTAGCCACCTTACCCACGCCTAGACCGCACCGGAGTTTGACGGTGCGAAGCCCTAGCGCGCTGCGTCAACAGAGTCCAGCTGGAGAAAGGCTAACGCCCTCTCTTGGAGTCGCCAGTGGATGTGCCGACTGGAGCGGTGCTGAATGCGGTTGGAGCGGGTTCCCTTCTTTTGAAGCCCGTCTCTTCGAATCCCTTCACGGTGCCCTCAGTCTGTCAGGGTTACCCCTAATTAGCTGAGTTACATATTTTTCTGTGTCGTCTATACTAACCGTCACATCTTAATTACACACCTTGGACATTACCTGATCAATGAAATAACGTCAACATAGTAATATTCTGGACTGGTTGCTGGTAATAAGGCTGAAATGTAGGCCTCCGTGATCCACGGACCTTGTATCTGTAGTATTCTCATGTCTGAGCTAGCATTATTTCTTAATTTATAAACAATGCGCCCAACTTTAATTAATATATTTAAATAATAGCATAACTAATATATTTGTCAGAAGTTTATCCTACGCAATAAATGCTTAGTTTATTCTCCACCTAATAACTCTTTTATTTATCTAGCTACCTTACCATAGGTCCTATCAACATTTAATCCGTCCTCCGGACCTACATTTAAAGCGTCACACGGGTTCACACAGGAGAAAAGCCATATACATGCAACCGTTGTGAAAAAAGTTTCAGTCGAACTAATGATCTAAAAATCCACTTGCGGCTTCACACAGGAGAAAAGCGAGCCATATAAATGCAACCATTGTGAAAAAAGTTTTAGTCAGAGTAGTCATCTAATAACCCACTTGCAGAAACAACATCATACAGGAGAAAAGCCAAAAGCCATATGCTCACCATTGTGAAAAAAGTTTTAGTCACCAAGTTAGAGATCAGCCGTGCTACTCTACAAAGCGATTGCGATAAATTCGAAACGATACGATAGTCTTCTGAATAATCGGAAACAACGGTACTCTGAAAAACATCGAAATAATCATCGTCTGTCGAAAGTTATATCGAAATCGAATGCTCGGAACGATGACAACAAAATGCATGGCGTGGATAAAGTCTTTTGGCACAAATCTCTTTGGTTGATTGTCTAGATCCGTTTTTATGTCAAAATTTGTTAAATTTGTTTTTTTATGTTTCATTTTTTCATTTCATATTTACGTGCTCAACCTCCACAGATCGTGCTCGTCTCTTAGCTGTTTCAAAATGGGAATCAGGTCTTTGGCTGCAAGCACATCCATCTCACAATACCGGTACACTTATGGATCCTGTAACTTTCCGTACTGCCACTTGTCTTCGGTTGGGTGCAAGATGCTGCGCCTCTCACCAGTGCCGGTGCGGTGCGGCCGTAGATCAATTTGGTTTTCACGGACTTTTCGTGCACAAGGTCTGCCGGCAGGATTTCGCGCCACGCAAGTCTTAATGACATTATCCGTCGAGCTTTTACCAGTGTCAATGTTCCAGCCGTTCTTGAACCGAATGGTCTGTTACGTGATGATGGTAAGCGGCCCGACGGTATGACTCTTGTCCCTTGGGAAATGGGTAGGCCTTTGGTGTGGGACGCTACCTGCGTCGACACCCTAGCGCCATCTCATCTGCCTGGGACATGAGTTAGGGCTGGTGCGGCGGCTGATTCGGCCGAGGATCACAAAAGGCGCAAATATAGTGATCTCGACAGAGCTTACCTATTTGAGCCTTTTGGGGTCCGTGGGGAGCCGGTGCCCTCCGGGTTTTCAAAAATATTGCGGGGCTTTTGATTGAGGCGACACGTGACCCAAGGGCTGGCTCTTATTTAGGCCAGCGAATTAGCATAGCTATTCAGCGTGGCAATGCAGCCAGTGTCTTGGGCACGCTTCCGTCTGGTACTGGTCTGGAACAGTTGAGTTACCTATAGGCCGTTTGTAACGGTCCTTAGGTAATCTGACTGATTCCTTTGTACATAGTTAGTTTAATTGTACTTTTTATTGAATAAATGTATACGAAGTTTAAGGAAATAAATATTTTTTTAGTTACCCATTACGGAAAGGCTAAAGTTATACAACCATACCACTTATTGTTCTCTATGGTCAAATCACCAGGCAGCGCGCGTCACCATTTAGAGCTACAGTTACCATAGGTAAGTAGGTACCGATCGATGGTATAAATTTGGTATAGTTTACTTGCGTGTGCGACATGGTATAAAATAGGATCGATCGATGGCGCGGAAGTACCTACGGGACCCTTCCCGACATCTTCCCGATCTAGCAAGGGATCTACTAATGGCATCCGGCCGCACTATGGCAAGGAGGTTATTTCAAGATTTGACACAACTTCTTAACTCCCTAATCGGCAGTGATAATACTGTCCAGCAGTAGCAAAAAGTAGGTTATATGTTAATTACCTATACCTAACGGCAACCTACCTACGTAGTATGATAGAAAACATTGTCTGAAACCAATTTCATTTACATTGTGATTGGATTTAATAAACTCACCATCATCTTTAACTTTTGAAGTTATATGTAACCCAAAGCTTACTTGGTAGGTACCTAAGTAGTTAACATAAACACTGTACCTAGGTACCTCCTACAGATATAATTTGATTGGACTTTTTGATTGGATTGGAAGTTATAAGTAACCCAAAAATTATTAGGTAGGTAACTTTTTTTTTTTTTTCCTCGAGGGGCAAATCTTTAACAAGATACCCCACCGCATTGAGGGTGCGATGAGGTTATGTGATGTTTACGGGACCCCGACGACTCACTAAAACCCCCCCGGTGGCCGGCCTCGATGCTAAGGAAAGCCCTGGGATGTTTGTTAAAACTTCTTCCAGTGCCTCCCCGCATATTGCCACAGCACATCCCTGGGGCAGCATTTTAGCCGCCCCATCTGCTCGCGGTCCGCGACAGTACATGCCACTGTGTACTGTCGCCCTTCCCGGGATCTATATATGGCCAGCCAGAGCCCTCACTCCAACTGGCTACGGATCCGAAAGGTCCCCTGCAAAATGAAGGGATACCGCATAGTCCCTTACGGGACAGGCGGTGCGGGGCGCGCATTGCAAGCGCCGCGCCGCCGTTTTCTCCCAGCAGGATCGGCCCTCTCACGATCCCGCTCGGCTGCCTCTTTCTGGACCATAACAGTCTCACAGAAAGAGGCCACCGCCAGCCACGCTTCTCTATCTACCAGCATAGCCTCTACTTCGCTTGGTAGAGAGAGATCATGCTCAGTCCTGTTGACCAAGATTCGCCGCTCGTCCCTCCACGCCGAGCATTCCTCAAGTGTGTGCTGAGCTGAATGGTGGTCCCACCCACATGCAGATGGCATTGCGGTGTCGGTTCGCGTCCGATCCTACACAGATACTCACCGAAGCATCCGTGCCCTGTGAGTATCTGAGTAAGTCGATAGGTGACGTTGCCGCTTTCCTTCCCTAACCAGTCTTCGAAGAATGGTACGATCGCATTGACGGCGTGTTGGCACGAGTTTCGCGGCTCCTCGAGCCGCTCGCACCACATCTCGAGCGCACGTCGGCGCTCCTGTACCCGCACTTCTACCAGCACTACTCTACATATAGCATCTTGTCGAAGACGAACGTACACACGTGCGTACATCTCCGCCAAGATATCGAGCGACGGAAAACGCGCCAGTAGGGTCGCCGCCTCGAAGGATATCGTGCGATATCCTCGTACGATGCGAATGGCTATAGGTCCCTGCAAGCTATTCCACATAGCCCTACAGCGCCTAACACCCGCCAGTCTCATTGACCAGACGGGCGCTCCGTAGAGAGCCATCGACCGTACGACCCCCGCGTAGAGGCGACAAACCACCTCCCTAGGTCCCCCGAGATTTGGCAGTAGTCTGTACAGGGCACCCCTTTGAATCCGGGGAACGGAGCGGCGAAAGAGCTCCTTGAAGTCCCAGCGACTGTCCATAGTGAGGCCGAGGTACTTCATGTACCGCCCCACTTGGACATCCACGTCACCCACACGTACCGACACGCTGGGTGGTTCCTTACCCCTCGGATCTTATGGAACCATAACGCCTCGGTCTTGTGAGGCGCTATCCTCAAACCCAGCTCATGGATTTTATCCGCGAACGCAAGCCACTCCAAGCTCGGCGAGCTCTTTGGTCCCCTCAAAAGTGCTCCTATCGGCAATCACTAATGTGTCGTCCGCATAGCAGACCACACTGACGCCGACGGGGAGATTGATGCGCAGGACCGCATCGTATGCAAGGTTCCACAGGAGTGGCCCCAGCCGTGCTGGGGAACCCACAGCTCATCGCCCTCTGGTTAAAGGTACCATCCCTGCCAATATACTGCACGCATCTGTCGCGCAGGTAGGCTCCAACAATGCCCTGCAGGTATGTACAATGCCCTGGGGGGCACTCCGTGAAACAGGAGTGCCTCCCTGATTGCTCTCCAAGGCAGGGAGTTAAAGGCATTGACAATATCTAAGGATGTTGCCAATACCTTCCTGCCCCGGGACACAGCCTGGTCCGACAGCGTACGGGCACGAAGTATCGCATCCACTGTCAAACGGGCACGTCGGAAACCAAACTGGTTGTCCGACAAGTTGGGACCCGCCTGCCACAGATGTGCGCAGAGACGGTCGGCAATTATTCTTTCGAATAATTTGCCGGCCTCGTCCAGCAAGCAGATGGGATGATACGCAGAGGGCGAATCTGCGGACCTGCTGTCTTTCTTTAACAGGACCAGCCTTGCCTCCTTCCATCCACTGGGGAACACGCTGATACGAAGGCAGCTGTCATACAACCGCATCAGTCGGTCGGCCAAGCCGGCGGATATAGCCAGCACCAACGCACTCCCCGGAATACCGTCCGGGCCAGGCGCGGTGTTTTGGGCTCTGAGACGCTTTACTGCTCGGCTTAGCTCCTGTTCGGTGACCCCCAACTCATCGGACCAGATGTTAGGGTCTGAGGGTATCTCGGAGGCAGAGGGACTATCTTGGACCCTAGTGAACAGCGTGTCGATCACACTACCTACCAACAATGGGTCCAGGGTTGCCGTCGGGGGGGGGGGGGCATGCCCGGAGCTTGCCCAGCACTACCTTATAAGGGCGGCCCCATGGATCCCCATTCAGACCCTCCGACCCTCCAGGAGTTTGCTCCAGGACCTAGACTTGGCTTCCGCGATTGCATTTTGGAGCGCCACAGTAGCGTCTCTATACACCCTGTAGGCTTTGTGCACCTCCTCGGCAAGGGCTCATCTTCTCCGACGGGTTCTGGAGTAGAGGCGTCGGGAGCGCAAGCAAGTCTCGCGCAGCCGTGCTATCGCCTCCGACCACCAGTATACTGCTTTACGCTTGATTACGCTTTGGTTTGGCTCTGGGCATCGATGCGTCGCATATCCACGTCATCATGGCCCGGAAACAGGCAGCCTCCCTTTTAGGATCGGGCAGACCATCCTCTGCTGGGTTTCTGCAGATGGCTGCGCCCTCGAGCAGATCTCTGTCGAGCCGTTTGAGGGCCCATCTTCGCTGTGGGCTGTTACTGCGGTGAGCTGCACGGCCGGGGGGGCGGAACGTCACATCGAAGAAAATGTGCCGGTGGTCGGATAACATGACCACCTCCTCCGCTACTCTCCATCCCGACACCAGGTGTGTGGTCGAAGGAGTCGCCCATGTAAGATCCACGATCGACTCCCCCTGCCACCGCAGACATGTGCTAATGAACCCCTGGTTTTGTAACCGTAGGTCCACCATCGCCGCCCATTCATTCACTGTCTCCCCTCTGCGGTCATCCCTGGGACTTCCCGACACACGTGAGTGAGCGTTAAAGTCGCCAAGGACAAACACAGGACGGGGTAGGCATCTGCGGATACAGTTTCCCACCTCGTCAAGATACGCCTCGTATTCAAAGAGGGTACAGTTAGGTGAGATGTAACAGCCCACAACGGCCAGGTGACCCCATTCCACGGCTACGAAACCTTGGCCCCTTTCAAGAAGGGAGCAAAGCTGGTCACCTTGTCCACCACCCCAATATATGGCGACGGATTCCAAATCGTCCCCGAACCAGCGGGGGTGATCTGGGACGCAATAGGGCACCGACGACACTGCACGAGGGTTTGCTGAAAAAGATCCTGCGCACCCCGGCAGTGATTTAGATTGGACTGGATGACCTTAATAGAGTGTAATCCATTATGCGGCATCCATGGCGTGTACGTGTCTAGGCATCGGAAGCACTGCAATGGCCGAGAACCTAGGTAGTCTACCCGAGCCGAAACCCACCCGACAGTGACGTGCTTTGCTGCGGCTAGCTGACGTACTGCAGCTAGCTGACGTACTGCAGCTAGAGGGCAACGGACCCATGCAGTGGGTGAGCGTCGAATGTCGCCCACCCGCACATCATCGACTGAGCAGTTCCCGGCTCTGGCAACTGCCGCTACCTCCTGGGCTGTAATACTATCATCCAGGTATTTCAGACTCAGCTACCCAGTCTTTACTGGGCGAGCTATACGCACGTCCATTTCAGCGAGAGCATCGCGCATACGCCCGGCCAGCTGATCGGCTTTGGAAGCATAGTCAGCCCCAATACCTCCATTATGAGCGCACCTGTAATGGCTTTCTTAGAGCGAACATTTTCCACTCCAATGTCAGCCAACTGGATGCGCTCTTTTGCAGCTGCCATTACCGCGGCGTGTGTGAGATCTGAACTATCCAGAATCGTCACAGCGATCGCCGCAGCGATCGCCGCAGATGCCGGCAGCCGCGCTGGCTTCGGCTTATGGGTGGCCTTCACCACAGCCTTCAGAGTGGCAGCCTTAGGGGTGGCAGCCGGGCCAGCTTTTGGACCAGGCTTCACCGCGAAGGCATCTCGCCTTCTTGGTAAGCGAAGGTTGCTTCACCTTTTTCTTTCCCACCGTAGACCACTCGGAAGCCGGCACAGTTTGCGCCGACGTACCAGTAGTCGACGGCTGCACAGTGGGTAACAAGGATACCGGTACAGGGGGCGTTTGACGTTTCTTTCCCTTGATCGTGGCGACAGGCACCTTGGGTGACGGCTCCGGTGCTGTCGCTGCAGGGTTAATACCGCCTCGAGAGTAAGTTTGCTGAGTTTTAATAACAGATGTTGTTGCCACCGGCTTATCACGTTCTCAACGCTTGTCTGACAGAAGGCCTGTTGCTGGATGGCCTCCGTCAGTTCCTCCATCCTTTTCGAGAGTTCCGCTACTTAAGCTCTCAGCTCAGCGTTCTTCCGCTCCAGCCGTTCCAAGTTGGCGTCCGCTGCCGTCCTTTGGACCAGTTCCATGGAGGCTGCGGTTGCGATCCTCGCAGAGACACGGAGTCCCTTGACAAAATCGCCTTTCAAGTTCTTTGACTTGTCAGAGATCTTCTCAACGTACTCTATGTGGGTCTTTATGAGGACGCCCAGCTCCGCCGTTGACTGCGCCCTCATTTCCCTGTTAAGCTCTTCCGCCTTAGGCAGCTTTGCCTTGCTCTTTGTGTTTACAGGAGGCACTTTCGGGTCGAAGACCTCGTCTTCATCTGACTTCCTCCGTAGGGAGCGTTTGGCCGCCACTGCTTCAGGCTCCAAGACCCCGAAGGTATACACCTCCCCTCCCGCATGAAACTTGCGGGGGACAACGCGCTTCCGTGAAGCACGCGACAATTCTGATGCCGTTGAGGCACGAGAGCAGACGGACATAATGGAATGATTTCCTTAAGAAACCCTTCTTCTATTTTTCAGCAGAAGAAGGTCCTTCCTCACTACAGCCTTGACGGCCCACCTCCATAGGTGCACCTTACCAAGACGCGAACTCTAGGTTGCAGTAGTGACTCCGGCCAGCCATTCAGAGCCTCGCCCTGCACCTCAGCTTGCTCTTCGGGAACCCCTCGTGCCCAGGCGACCAAGCCAAGGCATCGGCCCTGACCCATGTTACGAGATATGTCCGCAACAAGGTGTCAGGATTACGATATCGACCGACGGTCTCACAGGACAGGATTGCGGTCTCTCACGCCAGCGTGAGAGACCCTCTCTCGCCGCCCGCTCGGTGGTAGTGTGAGTGCCACGCCGGGTACGTCCTCATCTTCATCCGACACGCTGTCTGATAGTCAGAGAGACGCTTGGAGTAGCCCTTCCCGCCGGGTTAAATCCGTTATCCCCCCAGTGTTTTGTCCGCGCCAGTGTACCGATAACTCCTATCTGAAGCTACCGGTACACCGGAACCCGCAACCTATCCGCAACCCGGGGACGTGCCACGTCGGAGTACACCTCTCCGCCCACTGAGACAGCTCAGCAGGTCCGTGGATTAGGTAGGTACCTAAGTCAACATAAACATTGTAGGTACCTATTATACCTACTACTTAAATAATTTGATTTAACTCTCTTCTTTCATGTTCTATATGTACAGTTAAGTTGTTTTTTTCTGACCATGGAAGCAGAAGAAATCGCACCATTTTACCTAAAACCTGCGAATACCTACATAATTAAAATGGCAGAAGAGAGTCAAATCGTAGTAGGTATAATAGTAGAGGTACCTATAATGTTTATGTTAACTTTGGTACCTACCTAATAAACTTTGGGTTACATATAACTTTAAAAGTTACAGATGGTGGTGAGTTTATTGAATCCAACTACAAGGTAAATCGAGACTCCACTACCTAGTAACCCAAAGCTTACTAGATAGGTACCTAAGTAGTTAACATAAACACTGTACCTAGGTACCTCCTACAGAAATAATTCGATTGGACTTTTTGTGTTTATTAGGTAGGTACCTAAGATAACATAAACATTGTAGGTACCTATTATACCTACTTAAATAATTTGAAACAGAAAATCAAGGAATCACTGTTAAAAAAATAGAAACGATAACGTACACGATAGCGAACTATGTGTCGTTACAATGTTCGTCAAGCTCGGTCGAATTAACGGCTGTTATTGGTCTAATTCAAAACATCGTATCGTTTTTGGTGTTAGAGTGTGATTTCGGCGTCGATTGTCGAAATTAATGTCGAACGATCCATCGTTCAAACGATACTCAAAACGATGTCACTAAGAGTACCTTTTGCACGATAATTGTCCCGATATATATTTTATCAGTTTGTAGAGTAGCACGGCTGTTGTGGAACCTCGGAGGTTGTTAGCCACCCACGAAGCGCCTATTATTATCGGATAGAGGCAGGTAATAGAGTGAAATAAGTGTATTCAAGCTATTCAAGACTGACAGAGATAGATATCTCTAAGGTTTCAACCGTTTATCTTGAACGAGTGATGTCGCATAATTTGATGTGCATATCAAATTACCAACCGTCAGGCCTATTCATAAAATTAAAAAACGAGTATAGCAGTAGAAATAGTTACAACATTGAGTAGGTAATAAAAAACATGGTACCCTACTATTAGCTTTATTTAGAAATTAATCACTAAAGAAATTATTACGTTAGTACCTAATTGACTTGTTTTTACAAGTTATTCGAAATCGATTTTGAAAGAAGTGTAGAAAGCTATTTTTACGGTCGAATTTCGACAAAAAACATTTATAAAACCTACTTTTCAACACACTTGCTCATAAAGTGGCTCTATGGTCACCGCAATTTGGCACAGATTTATACCCATAATCAAACTGTTACTTTTTCATGGCTATAACTCACTAAGTAGTGAGTTATAGATTTTTTTTTATTTTATTGGTTAATTTTCTTTGTTCTTAAAAAAGTTTTTAATCAAAAAAAGATCGAATAGAACAAATAAATTAATGTTCCTATTGCTTGCTCATTTCAAGCAACTTCTTATTTAAATAGATAATTTTTACTCGTACGTGTTTAATAAATAAAACTTTCACTCAAATATAACTTTAGTTTTCTCTATAAAAAAAGAAAACGTTAAATTCCCCATTTTGTACGACGCAGAATAGGCGCAAACCCTATGCGTGGAAAATAAAAAAAAGCCTCATCCCTGTAGTCTGTGGCCGATCGCAATGCGCGCGCATAGGAAAACTGATTATTTTTTCCCGCCATAGCGAAACATTTTTCACAACTCGTTTTCACTTTTGAAATTATAGTCTTTAATGTTATTTTATTCACAAGTGTGTTGAAAAACGTCGTATGATACACGTGTGTATTGATGATTACCGTCCTCGGCTCTCTTAAGACCCTCGCCTACGGCTGGGGTCTCAATGGCGCCTCGGCGGTAATCACCAATGTTACACACACTACCATAATGTACTATTAATCCACTGAACAAATTAGTTAGTTAGGGATCTGTTTCTACATCTTAACCAACTTCAAAAAAAGGAGGAGACTCACAATAATTATCGATGAATGAGGAATCTTATTTTTTTATGTATGTTCCCCGATTACTCAAAGGCGCTGAATGGACCGATTTGGAAAATTATTTTCTGTTTGTGTAGGTATACCTACCCTATACTTCCCAGGAGGTCCCATCGTCATCAGGTCAGGATCTGATGATGGGATCCTGGAGAAATCGAGGGAACTCTTCAAATACTATGGACTCACTTGAACTTGAAGCGGTATTTTTAGGGTATATTACCTTAAAAGTAAGGAAAAAACGGACCCCTGTCACCAGGCAGGATCTGATGATGGGATCATGGAGAAATCGAGGGAACTCTTCAAATACTATAGACACACAAGCGATTTGGGTGTTTTTAGGGTGTATTACCTCAAAGGTAAGGAAAAAACGGACCCCTTATTATGTTTAATACCCTAGAACTCCGTCATTTATCAACCGATTTTTTATTTGAAAGAATACTAAGACATCATGCTCTGCAGCGTGTTTCTGCAGCGATGAGTGACACTCTACAACCGTTGCCGACCTTGTGTCCGGTCCACGAAGTGCATTCATTACTGCAGCACTGTCGGTTGCGAAAATAAATTATTTTCTCAATTTTGAGTTTGAAGTAGAGTTTAAAGTAGTCGGTGCAGACTTAATTAATTCCTGTATGTCATTTGCCGCTAGTGCGAGCCCTATGGTTAACCATCATCAACCAACCATGTTATAGGCAATGATTCCGAGTAAATAATTATGTAGGTACTTAATATTATTAAATGACTTTTAGGCTAAGCTTTTAGATTTGTTTTTAGTTTACAGTAGAAACGCCTGTTTTTGTTGATTTTTTGTTTATTGTGTGTTCTTACATTCCACGCAAAACAAAAGTTTTATAAGTTTTATTACAAGTCTTTTTAGTCGTTTAGTTTATCAGTTTGAATAAAAATTGATAATTGATAAAAATGTCTGTTTAAAACCAACTAATTGATAAACGTAATTTATTTAAGAAAAGGAACAATAAGATAACTGCATTTATCTATAGAAATTTTAACCTCACGGTAATGAAATTGAAGAACTGAATTACTAACATGATAAAGTAGATTAACTACACCTTACTTTCAAAACTTCAGTGTGGTGAAAATAGATAACTTACTTTTGAGCTATTATCACATAAACCAAAAGTGTCAGGATCCCCGATCAGGGCTTAAAATGTAATCATAGGGTTGTTAAACAACATATCGAACACCGACTGTAATTTTTGTGCTATGAAAAAACTTATCGTAGTTTTTGTCGAAAATAACACTAAATCGACCTTTTCTCTCGATGTTGGTTTTGTCAGTTATCTAATTCTTCACCTATGCCGACGATTAGTGATTGTATCGACGATAAGGACGCATGGCCCGATGTTACTATACCAGTTCCGACAAGCCTCATAGCTCAGTTGGTAGTAACTCTGCCTTCGGCGCTGTAGGCTGTGGGTTCGATTCCCACCCAGGACAAACATTTGTGTGATGAATATAGATGTTTGTTCTGTGTTTGGGTGTTGTATCATATAGTACGTATGTATTTACAAAAAGTATTTAAGTATTTTATCCGTAATCTAGTTCCCATATTACAAGTTATGCTTAGTTTGGGGCTAGATGGCGCTGTGTAAAATGAATGTCCTGTAATATTTATTTATTTAGTTGACAGCAAAATGGTGAATTCTCAATGTTAACAAACTGCCCATTAGGTAGATAGGTACCTATGTTCTAAGATTAAGTATTAGGTCCTTACATATGAAATTGGCGTTTTGTCGTACTGGCCACTTTGATCTTAAATATCTCCTCTTTGGTTAGGAATTCTAAATTCAAATTTAAACAGCTATTTAATCATGCATTTGTGTTTCGAAAAACGGTTTTCCTTTTTTTTTTCTCTTTTGCTTTTTTTTTCTGCGTCACTCATTTCACAAAATGGAAAACTTAAAATATCGCATTATTTACGAGTACGAGTTCCACCATGGCACCAGTGCTGCAGAAACGGCTCGAAGGATTAATGATGTGTATGGTGGTGGTGTCGCAAAAGAAAACACGGTGCGTTTTTGGTTTCAACGCTTTCGTTCTGGAAATTTCGACCTGCAGAACAAGCCCCGTGGACGGCCGGAGACCAAGGTCGATAATGATGAATTGAAGGCTATTGTGGAAGCAGATCCTTCGCAAACCACATCACAGTTAGCTGCAGGCTGCGGTGTTAGTGACAAAACCGTTTTAATCCACTTGAAGCAAATTGGGAAGGTGAAAAAGCTTGAAAGGTGGGTACCTCATGAATTGAGTGAAGCAAACCGACAAACGCGCGTCGACTGCTGCGTTACATTACTCAACCGGCATAATAATGAAGGAATTTTAAAACGGATCATTACATGTGATGAAAAGTGGATCCTGTACGATAATCGTAAACGCTCATCGCAATGGCTGAACCCTGGTGAACCAGCAAAATCTTGCCCCAAGCGAAAATTGACTCAAAAAAAGTTACTTCTAAGCGTTTGGTGGACTAGTGCCGGTGTCGTACACTATAGCTTTCTTAAATCTGGTCAGACGATTACGGCTGATGTCTATTGTCAGCAACTGCAAACCATGATGGAAAAGCTCGCTGTTAAACAACCGAGACTTTTCAATCGCTCTACGCCACTGCTGCTTCAAGACAACGCTAGACCACACACGGCCCAACAGACGACTACCAAATTAGAGGTGCTTCAATTGGAATGTCTAAGACATCCACCGTACTCTCCGGACCTTGCTCCAACAGATTACCATTTTTTTTCGAAATTTGGATAACTTCTTGCAAGGAAAAAAATTCAATTCCGATGAGGCAATCCAAACCGCTTTCAAAGATTTCATTGATTCCCGTCCGAATGGTTTTTTTAGTAAAGGGATCAATGAACTACCTATAAGATGGCAAAAGTGTATAGATAGCAATGGTACATACTTTGATGAATAAAATATATTTTAATATGAAAAAATTGCCTTTATGTTCCTCCCATACAAAACGCTAATTTCATATGTAAGGACCTAATATTTAGGTTTATGATGTATTTACCTACTTAGAATATAATTTAAAACTTATTGTTGAATTTTGTGCTGGTCGCGATTCCGAACGTTTCAAAATGATTTAAAAAAATCTTAATGCATAAAGAAATTTTGACTTGACTTGAGGTGAATAAAGATTATGACAAAAAAGTCTCACATCTCAGTTGGCAGTAGGTAGGTACCTACCTAGTCGATTGGAATAGGTGATTGGGGCAATCGTTGATTGGCTCCTATTAGCCTTTAAAAACAAAAGAAATCGTGCACGTCAGGGGTGGCAAACGGTCACTTCACCGAAAAATCGCACCTGTGGTGTCAAGCCGGAAAGTTTGATGATGGTACCTAGTTGATTGAGGTCCAACATTTGTGTGTACCTACATAGAGGATATACATACATTTAACCGCCTCTGTGGTCTAGTGGTTCAACCCACCGATTTCAGATCCAGAGGTCCCGGGTTCGATCCCTATAATATATTGTGCTTGGTTTTGATGGTGGTAGGCTTTTATTTAAGTCCACTTGGCCAGCTCCCACCATTTTACCCAAAACTGTCGCTATAATAACAATTATAAAATTGTTGTGTCCCGGTATTTATTGGTAAGATAGCCAGTTCCTCAGATTGTTCAGGATTCCGTATGAAGTGCGCCTCTACCTTTTTCTTTATATTAACTTTTTACCAGGTGAGAAAAAGACCAAGCGCTTTCCCGTCGAACAATAAAAAAAAAGGTCGTGACGCTTTTTTTCTATAGTGTCAGTTTGATCGTCGCATAACAGTTTGCTGTGAAATATTACCTACCTTTGTAATGTAACCTACCTTTTAAAATCCTGCCCTTGTCAGCAGTATACTAGCTACCTGCATTATTGTAAGATAAATAATAAAATATGTTTGATCAAAATATATAAATATTTGCCTAAAAGGAGGAGTGATTTAATCTAGCTTTTGACATATTCAATTCATGTTAAAAAAAATATACCATTTTGTTCGATCAACAAGGAATCATATTTATACTTAATTATCATAGGTAGGAGTAGCACAAAAACAAAGTAAAATTGCCTGTACACATACATGAAATCAAAATGATCAAAAATTCTTTGCCAAATATTTTTGTCGGGTCATCTGCAGCTTTTATTTATCTAGCTGCGGGTTAGGGCCTAGGGTTAGCTGGTGCTAATTATTCTGCTATCCTATGTACTCGACATTGGCTGCAACAGTTAGTTACACTACTGCACGCCAGAGCAAAGAAGTTGAAGTTTATATCAAAGAGAATAGAATTGTAGCGATGCAATGCATGGTCAATCAGTCAAAATCGTAGTTCAATGTATTCTCTTCTTTTCTCTCTCACTCACTCTGTCAAAATCAAAATCGATCGCAGTTAGTCATAATTCTAAGATAAACAAATTATTTTTAATTGGGAGGCGGTCGAGTGCTATTATGTTTCCGCCGACACGCATTCGGAGCTGCCTTCCAGTAATAAATCCGCTGTTCAAGCAGCGCTTACGCCCGCATAGACCGTTTCGCCAAACTTCTACGATTCACAACGCGCAGACAAAGAATGTTACCACCCAGTTACAGAAGACGAAATGGATGAATTTCGGGGCTTTATTCACTCGATGGGTGCCGCTGGGTAGTGTCATGTACGTGGGTTGGTGCTACATCCGCGCCAGCATTAATTATGAAGTTTCGAAAGTGGAGATTAGGTTTTACGAAATGTTTCCCTTTCGCGTTACAAGTCGTATTTGGGGACGCTTGGCTGCTTGCGAGCTCCCAGTCTCGTTGCGGGGGCTAGTCTATGGTACGTACTCAAGAATGTTCAATGTGAATATCAACGATGCGGCCGTCACAGACCTGTCTTACTACAAAAGTTTATCTTCATTCTTTACTCGGCCTTTGAGAGACGGTGCGCGATACATATCACCAGGCTCTTGCGTCTCGCCTTGCGACGGTACAGTTCTCAATTGCGGTCCAGCTGACACAGACAAAATCGAGCAAGTCAAAGGTGTGACATACAGCCTAGAAGAGTTCTTAGGTGACAACAAATGGTCTAAGAAAAAAGGTACCAACTACTATGACTCACTGCTTCAGAACAAAGAGAATATACTCCATCAGTGTATAATATATTTAGCCCCAGGTGATTACCATCGGTTTCATACACCTTGTGACTGGACGGCTACATTCCGACGACACTTTTGTGGTAAACTCCTGTCTGTAAACCCGTGGCTAGCTCAGTTGATACCAGGCCTATTCACAATGAATGAACGGGCTGTGTACGTGGGGCAATGGAAGCATGGTTTCTTCAGTATGACAGCTGTAGGAGCAACTAATGTTGGATCCATTGAGATATTCAGTGATCCTGAGCTGCGTACAAACACAAAAGGAAAACGGACAAGGATCAATGAGCATGAGTTAGGGCAGCTTGAGTTGAAGAAAGGAGAATTATTTGGACAATTTAATATGGGAAGTACAATAATTCTGCTGTTTGAAGCTCCAAAGGACTTTAAATTTGACATGGCTGCCGGAGACAAGGTCTTGGTCGGTCAATCGCTGACATCGGCTATGAGACAACAGGCCAGGTGACATGTGGACGATTTGGTCGAGTTGTCGCAGGTTGTGTTTGTATTCATGATCCTTTTGATACTGTGACCTTGAGGACATTGGTTTGCTGAATAGTAATTAGAAATCAACTTATCTGTTCCATTGATGATAGAGATAATTTACAGATCAGCTAGAATCTTATCAAATGTGTCAAAAAGAAATTAACAAACATCACTTTCCTAGTTTATGTAGATTTTTGTGTTTTTCAACTCGCCTACCTAATGCGTTAAACTTGTAGAGAAACAGACTTGATCAGTGGAGCAGATAATTTATTGTAAAAAAAATAGTTATGTATGTGCAAAATTTTTGTTGGTATGCCAACTTTCTATTTTGTATTGATGTTTAGCAAATACTGTAATGTAAACAGTAGTAAATACATGTAAGTATTGCATATGAACAAAATGGTGAAACACATATATAGATTTTGTAATATATTTTTTTGAGTACCAAAATAGCAGAGGATCTTTAGATTTAGCAGAGATTTCCCTGTTTAGTTTAGGACACAGATCAGACACATAGTATTAATTGTTAAACCTTGTTAATCACATGACACATGTAAATATCTCAACTATAAATAATAACAAAAAATATGACTAGAAATTTTACACAGCGCCAATTAGCCCCTAACTAAGCAAAGCTTGTATTTGATAAGTGTGTGGACTTGTCATTATAATTGAAACTTATTAAATAATTGATAATATAAGATAATATAATTGATACAATCAAAGTCAAAGTCAAATATATTTATTCAGTAATATTTTTTAGGATCACTTTGAAACGTCAAGTCTACCGCCTGTTCGGAATCGCGACCAGCACACAAGGAGAGAGGCAAGAACCTCGGGCTAGCTTAAAATTATCTAATACTAATTACAATTTATTCACTGGAGCAAATTCATTTTTTTAATGCCAGGCTTTCTTATCTTCTAGGTAATCTGAAATTTTATAATAAGCTTTCCTGGTTAGCTTTTGTTTTACAAAATTTACAAAGTTTGCTATAGCGTTATTTATCAACGGATTTTAATTAAATTTGAAAGACATACTAAGGATTGAAATCTACACACGATGTGAAAAAAAGAAAAAAGGAGAGAAGTTTGCTGTGGGATTAAATTTTTTTTTTCCCGAAAATTTATACCTACGTTTACTAATCAGACTACGCAGTCTTCTCAGGTTCGATCTCCTCAGACCAAGGGAACGCGAGTAATCGCTAAAACTTATACCCCTATTGCCTCAAAAGTCAAGGAAAAGTGAAAGAGGAAAGCATCGGTTATTGCATGGTTTTAAGGGCTCGCGAAGTCTACTGTTCTTACAGAACCACTAGTTTTATTCGTAGGTAGGAAGTTACTTTGTTGATTGATGTCTAATGAAATACCAATATTCCAGCAAATCTTCTTGAGTTGTCAAAAATTCTTTTTTTGACAACTCAAGAAGATTTGCTGGAACATGGCGGTGTCCTCCATATGCGTTGCTGTTCTAAATGACTTTACTTTTGTCTCTATCTGTTCAGTGTTGAAAAAACGAGACAAAAGCACGTAGTATAAACAAGAATGCTTTCAGAGGTAGCGGTGTCTCCTCATTAAGATTATAGTGGTCTTTTTTAACAAAAGATCCTAATTGCACCCTATACCTATTGATGTACCTAAATGTGAATTGATGATGTACCTAAGAGGTTTTATTATATGTAAACTCAAAAAGTTTTATATAATGGTGTTTGAATTAAGTATAAACTATTAATAATAGTTGTGCTATAATAATGGATGTTTCTTTATTTTTACCCGATTGCCACAGGAGAGTTAAATTTAAGAGTACCTATACATATAGGTACCTATGTACCTACGTATTGTCGAGTTTTTAAATGTTTTTATTGTACGACGAGGTAGCGCTTTTTCTCACCTGGTTTCAAGTTAAAGTACCTAAGGCCGAAAGTGGAATCGCACTTCACCCGCAATCATCAACAGTCTGAGGAACTGGGACAGATCGCAAGAATGCAGATCTCTGTGGTAAGTCCGCGCCGCCTGTCTAGTCTGGTTGAGCGCAAATATGACTAGTTTTTGTTTGGATATGTCATTCACCTTTGCATAATTGATAAGATAAAGTCACGCCACTTTTGGCTATGCTCTTACCGACTAATAGAAGACCATATAAAAAATAATTAATAAATACTCGGAAGATCCCATGGGACTCTTTAAGCATTGTGGGATTATTCCGATTCATAAAAAAGTAAAATTTAATTTACTGCTCGAGCAATACTTTCGTACAGACATTCAAGTACCTATACGGCAACGAATAGGTACTACAAATATAACCAATAAGAAATTACAAACATCTAAGTATCAAAACGAATATGGAAAAAGGACATCTCAATACTTAGTTCCTCGACTCCTCAACAAAATACCAAAAGAAATTAAAAATAAAATAACCCAAAAAAAACTAAAATATTTATCGAAAAAACATTTCCTTTTTTAGGTAACCTACATTATAAATTGTCAATAGCAGGTGTAAATGGGTGCCATCCTGTATTTAATCAGTTTTGCGAGTGATAGTTCTGTGAGTGTACGCGCACTAACGGCTATCTGTGCAGTAAGTATTTGTTTGTTTGTTGCGCTGTCGCTCAATTGATGTATCTAGCCATATATATATATATATTTCATATTATTAATAAATGTGTTGTATACGTAACATAATTTTACGTACAAGTTACATAATGTTATTAACTGACAAGACCTAGACACCTTGAGAAACTAGTGTTTAGTCAAACCTTATTTAAAAACACTACTGACAATTATATGTTAATATTTTAAGTGAATAATTTATCTATCTATATCTATGTAGGTTCATGTAGAAGACAGGCATTTAATACAACTCAACAGGCCATTGCTTGATAATAGGTAATCACATAAGTAGGTTGTGGGCTGGTGATGAATATAGATGTTTGTTCTTGGGTGTTGTATCATAAAATTATTGGATAAGACTTTTAAAATGGCTAAAGAAAATCTGAACGTTAATGGACAAGTTGAAGAATGTACTGTCGTTTTTAAGTTTTGTAGGCCCTAATTTTTTACACACGCTAAACAAAAGTAAAGCCGCAAAAACTATACCTAATTAATAATAATACTTCTTAACGCGAGCGAAGCCGCGGGCAAAAGCTAGTGTATTTATAAAAGTATATAAAATATGTATTCTATCGGTAATCTAGTTTTTTTTTATACAACTAGGAGACGGATCAAGCAAGTAGCCCACCTGATGTTAAGTGCACTCCTGCCTATAAGAATGCCTTACTGTGTAGGTCTGATCCACAAAGAACATAGCCTACACGGCACTACATTGCGCCCGTCAACTTGAGGCATAAAGGAGTTAAGCCACGCGTGCCCGTAATTTTACCGGCATTCAAACACCCTTCAAACCGGGGGTCCGTATATTGCACGACCAATAATGTACACCCAATAATTCAAAGCCACTTTATTTCAATACAACTTGACACACCCAATAATTCGAGACCATGGCTTCCATTTATTGGTTGTGCATTATTGGGTCGTGCATTATCAACACGTGCCGATAATGTACGACCAATAATTGGAAGCCACTTGCTTCTCATTGGCCGAGAGGCTTTCAAATCCTTGAGCCCTCATTGGTCGCTCAATACGAAGAAGAGTGACATGCCTTGTTTGTACTGTACGAGTTTCGCGAGTTCAAACAATCTAGTTGCAGATAAGAGTTGCCACTACAAAAAAAATATCTTGCTTATTTTCGAAACTTACCGGTTTTTTCATTTTCGTGTTTTATTGAATATTTATATTAATAATATTAATATATAATAATATTATATTTGTTTGAATCCAAGCCAAAAGGCGCGTATCTGTGTAAGCAAGAGCTGAGCCATCCGTAGAGGCGCTGAGTTAACCCGTTGCGGCTCTTTCATTTTATTTGACTGGCTACATCATTCTAGTATCCAAAAATACTGTTTATAATTATAATTCACAGTAGTTTTGTTATTTTACTTACAGGCTACATAATTACCTATTATAGATATTATGTAGCCTAGCGGTGAATTTCACTTTTCGCGATTTGTTTTGAATGTAAAACTTTACCCAAAGGACCTCGTTACTAAGATTACGACTGTGCTGTCTATCCGTCTATCTGTATATTCAACCTAATTAGAATACATAAATAAATGACTTTTTATCAGCAATTAAAGAACATTAAACTTTATTTACTGGATAGGTATCCTTAGATAGTACCTATTTTATATTTTTCAAATGTTACAAATAATTCGTGACAATGTTTTATGAAATAAATTTATCTTAATCTTTATTGTTGTCTTATTAACATTATGAATATTACAAATTCTTGCATTTGCATTTACGTATTTTGAAAATTAACTAAATATATTCAATTTACTTGAGGCCTACCCATTTCTCAAGGGACAAGAGTCATGGAAAACATATATTTACGGCGTCCTATGTTATGTGCAAGTGAAATTGCACTTGTACAGTTAGTAGGTAATAAATAAAAACCTTGAACTTTTTCTTTGTTCGCTAGGCAGGTACCTACCTATGTAAAGTTCAGTAGAGGCATGTCTATGGTAATAGTAGGTACAGATCACCTAGGTACCCTAATGTGGTACCTACCTATCTAACAAAATAAAGTATATTACATTTATTCAATAAATTAAACTAACTAAGTACAAAGAAATCAGTCAGATTACCTAAGGACCGTTACAAACGGCCTATAGGTAACTCAACTGTTCCAGACCAGTACCAGACGGAAGCGTGCCCAAGACACTGGCTGCATTGCCACGCTGAATAGCTATGCTAATTCGCTGGCCTAAATAAGAGCCAGCCCTTGGGTCACGTGTCGCCTCAATCAAAAGCCCCGCAATATTTTTGAAAACCCGGAGGGCACCGGATAAATTATTTAATATATAAATTAAATAAAGTTGCATGTTGTTTACTACGAGTATAATAGGTAGGTTACCTTAATAGAGAAGATAATGGTTGCAATTCGGTTGGCACTTTCTAACTAAAACTTCCTTACTAAAAATTCCAAATCTTAGGTTTAGGATTCTTAAAACCTAATCGGTTAATACCCACTCAGGCGATGTGGGCTGCACTTTGATACCCGACGCGCATGTGCCAAAGCGATGTGGGCTCGGTTCCGTGCCCACTGCTGATTCGGTTACTAGTGGTAGTGGTTAAATGTTTTTCATTCGATTCAAGACGTAACATTAGCTTACATTCAATTGAAATTGTTATTTTTTTGACATCTCTATTGCTGAGAAGCAAAAACTCTATTGTCATAGGAGAGAAAACAGCTACACCAGAGTATTAGGAAATAATGAATGAATGAGCAAGTGTATGAAATATTAACAATATTTTTTTCTTTACGTGATTTACTTTAACTTAGCACGCAATTTTTATTCAACAATGCATGTTCGTATAACGCCTAACTAATTTAAATTATGTAACTAGTTTTAAAAATGAAAAATATTGCATGTATTTTTTGAAATAACTGTAAAAGTGCAAACCCATACCGCGCTATTTGCGGTTGGTAAATTGCTACCGCTGAGCAGCGCTTTGCAGCAGCCCCGCCGCCACCGAGCGCCGTTTTTGATAATTTGTCAGTTTCGCGCGTTCATTTTATTATTTATCTGTGCTTTGTCTACTTGTGCTACTAATATACTCTATGTATTCCTTGGCTCGCAAATGTGTAAACAAACAAATGTTTCGATTTGATTTCGTATAATGATAAATAAAATCTAAATACTTGTGTTCGGGTACAATAATGAACCATCGGTTTCTAGCTTTGAAATCTTTCGAATCTAAGGCAAAAAGCCTGCATGTTGGAGAGGCTGCATACCAATAAAGACAACAAGAGGTAAGCTATTATCATTTTACAATTCCTTCGAATTCATTTTACGAGTTTATACTCCATCCGTGCCTACCTTAGAATTATCTATAGCTCGCTCATCATTATTACATACTACATCTAGGTACCTACCGCATAGTGATCGCTTAATTGGAGGGTGAAGGTTGCAGCGATAGGTTTCTTAACTTCCGTGAGGATAACTTATTGTTATGTAAATAATATTAATGTTATAGAAATAATTATGAGAAGGTGATCTATGCAGATGTAGCTATGCTTAGTTTGGCGCTGTGTAAAATGTCCAGTAGTATTTTTCATTTATCTAAATATATATAACTCAAATGTGACTGACTGACTGACATAGTGATCTATCAACGCACAGCCCAAACCACTGGACGGAGCGGGCTAAAATTTGGCATGCAGGTAGATGTTATGACGTAGGCATCCGCTACGAAAGGATTTTGATTATTTCTACCCCCAAGGGGATAAAATAAGGGATGAAAGTTTGTGTGAAACTTTGTCATTTTAAACCAATCGGGCTGAGACTTTGCATGCATAAAGCTACTATGACGTAGGCATCCCCTAAGAAAGGATTTGAGATTTTGCATTTGTTTTGTTTCGGTTTAGTAATAACTCAAAGGTGACTGACTGACATAGTGATCTATCTAGCACAGCCCGAACCACTGGACAGATCGGGCTAAAATTTGGCGTGCAGGTAGATGTTATGACGTAGGCATCCGCTAAGAAAGGTTTTGTTGGTTAGACTTTTTTAAAATGGCTAAAGAAAATCTGAATGTTAATGGAGAAGTTGAACAATGTACTGTCGTTTTTATGTTTTGTAGGCCCAAATTTTTTACACACGCTAAACAAAAGTAAAGCCGCAAAAACTTTACTTAATTTATAATAATACTTCTTAACGCGAGCGAAACCGCAAGCAAAAGCTATTTTATTATAAAATCTACAGTAAATTATTATTGATCATAACAAGAAAGACAGAACAATATTTTGGGACTATTGTTAGGAGTTTCCATGCCTTAGAAAAGGTAATTTTAGTTTTACATTTTTTTTTCAGGGAATCCCTTGGCTTGAGCCAGGTGACCTTGGCCTATTTCTGAAAACAGTCAGAGAACATCAGCCCTTTATGCAGAGGTTGCTCAACCAAAGAAGAATTAGCTGACTATGTAGTCCTGAAATGGTTTGTGCTGTTACAGCACAAAGAAACACTGAAGAACCCAAGAAACCTGTGGTCACTCCGTAAATCCTGCAGAAAACCCAGGAGCATTCAGTGCTTCTGGTTGAAGTTATGCTGGCTATAGAAGCCAACATTAACATTTTAATAAAATATGAAAGTATACTAGTCTTTTGCCTGCGGCTGTTCTAGCATGGATAAAGGCTGTTGATAGATGGGATGAGATGTATTTGTACATTAAATTATTTATTAAAGTAAAGTAAAGTAAACATTTATTGCTTGAAATACATGTGGTAAGGTGTTATATACTATAAGTATCAATGTATCCTGCCGTAATATGGCGTGCAATTTTGGTGAATAATTAAAATTGTACTTACAATATAAAATAAAATAAATTATAAAATGTAATTTCAAATCAAATAAAAACTATTTACTGCTTACGAATAGGTACTTATAAACAATGAAAACAACACTAGACAATATCACACAAAATTAAACATGGAAGAATAATAAGTTGGTAGGTTGAGTATCAGAAATGAAATACAATGTCAACAAAAAAATCTGGTCATTTATGAACTGTTCGATCTCGTAATAACATTTACTAACTAACGTGGTTATTATACATTGAATTAGTTCATTGAAATAATGAGAAATGATAAAATATATTTTTATGGAAGATTGACATCTCTGCATCTCCAGCTTGATTTTCCAGGTTAGTAAGCTTGCTCTGCAGGGTTCCTTCCCCACAGTCAAACTATTTGTCCAACTGATTTGACCACAAGGAATAATTTTCCCCGTGGTCAAACTTTACTAATATCGCATCTTTTTAGCAGGCTGTATGCATGCTTTGTGTATGTACAGTCAAAGACAGACAAGTATCGCGTCATTTACAATTGTTTTTCTTTCAAAGCCAGAGAGAGGTACCGATAGGCTGGTTGTAGTCATCAACCTTTGGTGGCAGAGGGTCCTTGTCACCTAAAATAAAAATAGAAGGTTTTAATGTGGCTATAGAAATTGCTTGTAATTTAAGAGTTTTAAGGTACAGAACTACTTCATATTTGAGAAGTAAGCAAAATTTTCTGACATTTATTTAATGATAGCAATAGTAGTGTACTACTATTGCTATCACAAACTGTATATTTGAAAAATAAATGTAATAGTATAAATAGGTACAAGAAAGAAGTAGCTTATATTTGAATATTATTTATTGTGTGGAACTTGCCGAGAAGCCATCGGTTATGCTCCCCTGTACAAACCAAATGGTTCAAGATCAAGGAAAAAAGATCTGAATCAAGGACACCTTTTTTCCTTGATCGGAGGCCGCCTCTTTGGTCTAGTGGCTCCCCCACTGGTGTCAGATGCAGAGGTCCCGGGCTTGATCCCCAGGAGAGTACAATATTGGGCTTGGTTTGGTTGGTGGTAAGACTAAGTTTAAGTCTGCATGGTTAGATACCATCATCTCACCTAAGTCTGTTGCGAAAATAACAATTCTAAATCGTTGTGTTGCAACATTTAGAGGTAAGAGACCCAGTTCCTCAGTCTGTCGAGGATTCCGGGTGAAGTGCTCTTTCACCTTCCAAAACGTAAATGATATTATGGAGTTTTCTAGCAGCTAACCCATGTACTTGTTCCTATTAGACTATGTATGTAAGTAAATAATGTATACTATACACCTACCTACCACCCAGACCAAATACTTCTAATGGAGTAGGTATTTGGTAGGGACCTTACCTACTAAAAATCTAGGAAGGTACCTACATATCTAGAAAATGCGAGATCACTTACCATAATTGATTTTGTCAATGCGAGAGTAATCTGAGGTTTCTATTATAAAACAGGGACCAGTTTTGGGCAGACGAAATAATTTTATAAATTTCGTCTCGGCTATATCGAAAGGATTCATTAACTTATATTACGTAAATAGATATTCCTCAGACGTTTTGAGAGGATGCGTTCACGGTAGTGCCTGAAAAATTATGATCATGTCAGATCCAGAGGTCCTGGGTTCGATCCCCAGGGGGAGTAAAAATATTGTACTAGGTTTGGTTGGTGATAGGACTTCGTTTATGTCCGCCTGGCTGCCACCTTACCTAATTACCTAACCTTCCCTCACATCTTACCTAATTCTGTCGCTATAACAACAATTCTAAAATTGTTGTGTTCCGGCATTTAGAGGTATGATAGCCAGTTCACTTCAGTTTGTTAAGGATTTCGAGTGAATTGTGCCTCCACATTCGGCCTTATCTTAACTTATATCTAACCAGGAGAGATGAAGACCAAGCGCTTCCCCGTCATACAAAAAAGTAGGTACGCAGAGTACCTACCTAGTTAGGTATATAGGTGATTGCACTGGGTCACTACCCATGTTACCTGTGTTATCATAATTTCAATGGCTAATTTATAAGTAGGTAGGTATGTCACTATATACCAATTTACGTTATTACTATGATTTGATTTGAGAAAGTTTTTATGGGTCGAGTCCCTAGAATATTTTGAAGATAGATCCCACAGATAGGGAAGATCTCTGTGTGTTATAAATCAATTGAATAGGAATAATATTACAGAACATTAATTTCACACAGCGCCATCAAGCCCAAAACTAAACATAGCTTTATTACAAGCTATACTTAGTTTGGGGCTAGAAGGCGCTATGGGAATGATTATGGATACAATATCGAGGTATATACTTTTTTTTGTTAATTTATACGTACTACATTATATGATACAACACCCAAACACAGAACAAACATCTATAAGTATTTATCACACAAATGTTTATCCTAGGTAGGAATCGAACCCACAACCTACAGAGAAGCAGGCACAGTTACTACAACTGAGCTATGTGGCTTGTTATAAATCTGATAGGTATTTGTTCGCGCTGCTCTGTCTTTTCCACTCACCATTTCGGCACGTGCACCAGCTGCCGCAGTACTACTAACTAGCTACACGGTTGACGACGGGTGGTTTGGAAACGCACGCCCGTCAACATACGTCATCTATATGTTGTCTAAATTTAGCATATTTTAGTATGACGTTTCTAATTTTACAATAGATTTAGATAGTGTACCTACCGAATAGGTAAATAATAAAATAAAATAAATAAATATTACAGGACAATTATTTTACACAGCGCCATCTATCCCCAAACAAAGCATAGCTTGTAATTTGGGAACTAGATTACGGAAAGAATACTTTTTGTAAATACATACATAGGTATTAATAAATACGTATGTTACAACATCAAAACACAGAACAAACATCTAGGTATATTCATCACACCAATGCACTGTTTGCTCTGAGTGGGAGTCGAACCCACAGCCTACAGCGCAGAAGGCAGAGTTACTACCAACTGAGCTATTAGACTAAATTGAGTACCTACCCAACTAAAATCATTATGCTGTCATCCTAAATTTAGGTTTAGTATGGCGCTAACCGAATAGGATACTTGTTTTGATAGTTCTAAACCTAATTTTAGTCAGATTTAGGGAAGATTTATATTTGACTGTGCTCGAGGCGTACCATGTACGTGGCCCGGACGGGGTATGGATTTGAAATGTAACATAATATTTTGTATGAAGTAGTGCATGATCCGTGTCCCTTCCGGGCCCGTCTACTAACGTACGACGCTCGTCTACACCACTGTTGTTACACGGTTCCGCACCGTCCCCGCCTCGCTCCGTCGCGTCGTAGTAAAAACACTCTTCTGTGCTGCGTACGGGCTGAGAGCGACGAATGTTTAGTGAGGGTCCACGCACGTTCCTTTTGTTTCACTGAAGCTCAGATTGGCCACAAAAGAGGTACCTTTGCAATTTGTTGCATGACTTTGCGGATAATGGACCGAAAGTATCCTGAGCTTTATGACATGTCGTATCAAAATACTTGGAATCAAAGTTCAAAACTTCGTTATGGACTTCAATTGGAAATGAATTAGATATACAATTTGGGTTTATAGACGATGCACGCTCCATTTTCGTTTAACCTGGTTCTTCTTACTCCTTGCTTCTTCTTCCTCTTCATTAATAGCTTTCGTAATAGCAGCCATCTCCAGTAAAGAAAACTCCATTAATATTATAATTGCATTAAAGAGGAATTATTCACATCACTATATTGAAGCGACCGTGGCGGTAAAACAACCCGTTAAACAATCGGTGTAATTTAATCGTGCAGCCGAATGGGCTCCACTCCGGCCTCGGCCCGGCCCGGCTAGTGACTATACATATACACGGACCAGTCTAATATAAATCTTCCCTAAGGCCTAAAGACTAAAGCCAACCGAATTGCGACCAATATCCATCACAAAGCTACTGTTTTTCTGTTGTATTGTAGTAGGTACCTAACTACATGGAAACTTGGAGTACCTAGGTATTACAAAGAAGAATATTTATGTAGGTACTATAATAGGTTGGTTGGTATTAGGGACATATTCATTTAGTTTTTTTCAAATTTATCAACAATCTGAACATAGTAGTTTCGATCCCCAGGCCAAGAGGGTAACAATATCGTGGTTGGTGCTATGACTAAAGACCGCCAAGCTCTCCATTTTCAGTCTGTTGCCATAGCAACAATACTAAATTGTTGTGTTACGGCGGCATTTAGAGGAAAGATAGCCAGTTCCTCGGACTGTTGAGGATTCCGAGTGAAATGCGCCTAAACCTTCGGCCTTATCTTAACTTGTGTCAGACCAGACTGACCAAGCCTCAGCAGTGGTGTGTCTGCAGAATTGCAAGAAAATGCATAGTGCCAGACGTAGGTACCTACCAAGCGTTAGAAATCTGATATCTGTGCCCCAACCTCGTAAATCATTTTGTCGTATTTATATGATGATGTAGTCCATAATATAAATGGTTGCCAGGCACTCCTAAAAATACCTAATTAAAAAAAAGTAAAAATACAAAAAATTTGGTAGCTAGCAGCTATAGCTGAGACTCCCTCTAATGAAAATAATCCTCTAATAGAAGGGCCCATCCTGGGAAGTATTACCACCATACCTATTCAGCCGCCAAGCGGCATTGCTGTGTTCCTGTTTAAAGGATATGGTTGCCGGTGAAATTACGGGCACGCGAGGCTTAACACCTTTATGCTTCAAGTTGACGGATGCAATGCAGTGCCGTCTAGGCTATGTTCTTTGTGGATGTGACCTACGCAGTAAGGTATTGTTATCGGCAAGAGATGCACTTAGCATCAGGTGGGTCTTGCTTGTTCCGTCTCCTAGTTGTTTAATAAAATAAAAATAAACTTTAATTCGTGAAAGTAGCAATGATTTGCCCATCCCTGCGCCCTCCATGCTCAACAAAGTGGCGTACAGCCATCTTTATATCAGAATAACTGTTTTTTTAATTGGCCTTAATAACACCTGATGTCAACTAAAGAAATTAAGCGCATTTCCCGGAATCTGAGGAGACTGAGGAACTGGCTAGCTTACCTCTGAATGCCAGAACACAACAATTCTGCATTGTTATCATGGCGAGAGACTTGGGTGGGACGGTGTTAGTTAACAAGGTCCAACAAGTCGTACCACCACCAAACCAAGCACAAATTTGTATGCCCTGGGGATCGAACCTGAGACCTGTTTTTGATATCGGTGGGGGAACCACTAGATCACAGAGGTGGTCAGTTATTTTTAAGTGACTTCAAAAAAAGAGGGGGTTCTCAATTCGGCAGTTTTTTGTTTGTTTGTTACTCAATTACTCCGCCAATCCAAAATTGATTTTAATGTTTCCTTTTATGTTTGGTACGTCATACTTCCAATCCAAGGTGTTCCCATAGAAATTTCAAAAAAATCAGGAGTCCAGATGCAAGCTTGCTTCAAGGCCATACTTTTACTTGTTTTGTGAACTGTTGGTGAAAATGCTCTTTCTATGAAAGTTTCAACTTTCTACCTTTTACGATTTATGAGATAAAGCCCACTGACAGACAAACGGACGGACGGACAGATAGCGGAGGCTTAGTAATAGGGTCTCGTTGGTTTTTGGGTACAGGGTGCTAATGTTATTTGTTGGGAGAGGACACTGATGTGTTTCGATAGCACCGCATAGAGAACATATTTGAACAGCTATGATAATTGCTAAGTACCTATCGTATCGGCCATGAGCTTGTAAAGCAAAGCATGCAAATGTAATGAATCAAATCGCCTATCCTATAGCTAATTTTTGTGTTTAAAAGTTCTTCTCTGGTCTATTTGCGCCGTGCCACACAATTATCACAAACACAATTCATTGATTTCTATACTCTATGGTACATTACATCGATAGCACGTCTCTATAATAAAAACACATCAACCAGAAATTCTTATTGTCTAGGTTAAGTACTCTGTGGCAATAAAATTGCACTCGCCTTGCACTCGCCCATGAAAACAAGGCATCAGAGTAACCCACTACAAAAAAAAACAAAAGTGGACACGGATTATTGGGTGTGCATTATTGACACGTGTTGATAATGTACACCCAATAATCCAAGTCCACTTTTTAATATGGTCACCGATTATTGGGCGTACATTATTGGTCGTGCATTATCAGGTTGTACATTATTGGTTGCGCATTATTGTCTCCCCAAACCGGGACACAGAAATGCTGCTTAGTGGCTGAAATAGGTTTGGTGGTAGTACTTCCCCGGACGAGCACTTTAACAGGGGGCTCTACTACTCTTTCTAGTTCCCATATTACAAGCTATGCTTAGTTTGGGGCTGGATGGCGCTGTGTAAAATTAATGTCCTGTAAGTAATATTTATATTTTTATTAATATTATTGAATAGAGACTAGATGGACCAAAGTCAAAGTGAACTTATTTATTAATTTTAGATTTTTAGGATCATTTTGAAACGTCAAATCTAGGTACCTACCGGCGGCTGTTCAAAATCGCGACCAGCACACAAGGAGAAAGGCAAGAAACTCGGGCTGGACATCTTTTACACTCTTAACACTCTATTCACTTCTCTCAGATCATGACCTGAGTCACTTCTACTTGGGAACGAGCAATTTTTCTATCAATTATTTTCAAATATCCATTGCTTCTTTTGATCAGCTACGGCTATTTTGACAGATTTAAATATCGCGCCAAGACACCATGATTCGGAAAAGGGTGTGCGCCCTCGAGCTATATGCTCTCTGGTTTACTGAAAAAATGGCGTACCTATACAAGACGTCTAATAATTTAAGAGATTTTGGAGTGACATTAGACAGTAACCTGTTAAGCGACGATCATATTGACACTATAGTCAAAAATGTGTCACGCGTATTGTTCTTAGAATGTCGGAAATTTACAAGTATAAAAACGTTCTAAATAAGTACTTTATTGCGCATACATTCAGTCATCTAGTGTACCTATTACCTACGCCTCGCAAGTATGGAATCCCAGTTTTGACGTTTATTCCTCATGTTTAGAGTCCATACAAAAGAAGTTTCTGCGTTACATTCAATACCGAGCACGTATATTCTTACCTAACTATGATGCGAGATGTCGCAAGTTTCTCTTAGTTCTGCTGTCCGAACGAAGGAAAATAGCCCATTTTACTTGTATTTTAAACATAGCAAGCGGCACTGTATATTGCCCAGAGCTTCTTGAGCTAATAGAACTGCGTATTATGGCTGCATTGAAGAACACTTATTTTCTTTTTGTACCTATAGTTAGGACTGATTAAAGGCAAAATTCATTTTTATTGAGAGCTGGTCGCTCGTTTAATTCGTTGGCTAAGAGTATTTTAGATATAGATCTATTCAATACAAAAACAAGTAAGCTTAGGTACATAATGATAATTGCTTTAACGCATTGATTAGGGACCCATGTTGTGTGTGTTTGCATACTTAAAAAAAAAATAGTATTACTTATTCTTTTATAAGTATCATCTACTGTGCCTGTTTATTTATTAACTATTCACTTCATATAATGTAGAGGAGAAGGTGGGAATTTGATATTGTTTACAAGTGCATGCAGTTAGAGTTGTGATTGTGTGTTTGGAGTGAGGGTGGGTGATGGTGAGCTCGAGGTGTGCTGGGTGTGTATCTGTTTAGGTTCTATTTAAGTCGATCATTTGTTCACATTTTTGTGTTCATACTGTTATCTAGACGTGAAAACCTGGTATTAGCTTTCTGATTCTATTGCTTTTGTTATTTTAACTTTAGATCTGTTGGTTTTCGATTAAATAAATAAATACATTAACAAGCCTGATAGCTTAGATGGTAGTACTCTGCCTTCTGCGCTGTAGGTTGTGGGTTCGATTCCAACGTATAAAAACAAGTAGTACAAGTAAGAAATACAAACAAGTATGTATTTACAGAAAAAAGTATTGATGTATAGTTCCCATATTACAAGCTATGCTTAGTTTGGGAATTTTAGACTCACATTTTTAAGAATAAATGGTATAGGTGTATCGTACAAAAAGCATGAAATACTAAATCACAGATTCATTGATCAGGAGAATGGGGATAGGGATGGGGTACAGAGACAGTATCGAATGCTTTGGCAAGGTCTAGAAATACTCCTACAACATTGATTTTGTTATCAAGCTTATTTACAATATGTGTTGTGAGCTCAGATACCGCATTTTCAGGGGGTCGACCAGTTGTGAAACCAAATTGTGTTGATGCCAGGATATTATACTTTTCTATGTAATGTGTTAGACGGTGGTTGATTATTTTTCTTAAAATGTTATGGTTCGCTGTAAGTTTTCCTAAAATAAAAAAATAAAATAAAAAAACGTTTAAGAGTCTATGATACGTGAAATGGCTTAGCTTCAGCGATCATATCTTCCTCAATACTGTAGCATTTTCTTTGAAATGAATATAATGTTATAGTTCAGGATTGATGCTAGAACACTAGTGTTTCGAAAACACGATTACATAAAATTTTCTCGAGAAATTATAGAAAGTTGGCTCTAATTTGTATCTAAAATGTTCGCCATTCAATAAATACGCCCAATTAGGCCTTGACACTTTGTTCAGTAAATAAACACAGTACACACAGCAGACGTTCTGTGTTTTAGATTTTCAAAATTAATATTTGTTTTACATACCGTAAAAAAAACGTAGAAATTCGCGCGTAATGTCACATAGTGGTCATAAGCGCCGTGGACACTAGATTACTAGTACTAGATATAACAAATACATATAATTTATGTGCCTATATTGAATAATAACAAACTTAGCAAATCTGGTACACAGGAACGATAATATGTAGAATATTAATCGGTACTTATATAACTAGGTAGGTACTTATATCACGAGGTATACTACATCTTTATAATCTACCTACCATCAATTGAAGTTATAATATTTGACGTACCTACACATGTGATGTAACAGGTAGTCCTACCTATTAAAGTAAAATCTGTTTACACTGACTTCGAACATATACAATGTAAATTGAACTAATGACTAGCCAATAAAATGTTGACTACTTTATATCTCATATTAAGATAACTAATTCTAAGGTTTTTATGAGAAATAAACACTTTAAACCGACTTATTTATTTAAATACATACCTACTGATACAATATATCACTTACCTACAAATGTTCTAATGACACAAAAATTCACAATCCGCGACGAGACTCGAACCCGCATATTTTCCTCTAGCTGAAGCAAATATAACAATAATATAACTCATGTATTGTATGTTATGTATGTATTTACAAAAAAAAGTAAGTATTTAAGTATTATATCCGTAGTCTTGTTCCCAAATTACAAGCTATGCTTAGTTTGAGGCTAGATAGCGTTGTGTGAAATTAATGTCCTGTAATATTTATTATTTATTTGACACTTTTTTTTATTGATCATGGGGAAGTGCTTGGCCTTCATCTCACCAGGTTACAAGTTAAGATAAGGCCGAACGTGGAAGCGCACTTCATCCGGAAACCTCAACAAACTGAGGAACTGGCTATCTTAACTCTAAATGCCGGAAAACAATTTTAATCACTGTTATTATAGCGACAGAATAAGGTAAGATAGTGGTAGCTAGCCAGGCGGACGTAAACAAAGTCCAACCAACCAAACCAAGCACAATATTGTACTCTCCCTGGGGATCGAACCCGGGACCTCTAGATCTAAAGACGGTGGGTTTAACCACTAGACCACAGAGGCGGTTAAAACACACCCAAGTAGATCAAACATCTATATCCACCATCTATTGTAGAGCGCAGAATCCAGCTCTACCGAGCTGTGAGGCATGTTAATACCTACAAAATTGAAGCTCACCTTAATACCATCCTGGCCACGTCAGTCTGTTTAAAATAACCCTTACCCGACCTTTTAAAACAGTCACGCGCGAAAAACGATTAATTTGTCAAAAAAGGGCTTTTTGTACAGACGCAACCTAACGTGACAGTCGCGCAGATTGCAAAGATATATTGCTTTGTTTTGGATGATCACATATTTATGGAATTAAGGATTTGAATTTAATTTAAACGCTGTTTCATTACAATTTTAGCTTTAACCGCCTCTGTGGTCTGGTGGTCTGCCTATCGGTGTTAGATCCAGAGGTCCCGGGTTCGATCCCCAGGGGAGTTACATTATTGTGCTTGGTTTGGTGGATGGACGTTGTTTAAGTCCGCCTAGCTAGCTACCACCATCTTATCTAAGTCTGTCGCTGTAACAATAATTCTAGAGTGTTGTGTTTTAATTTAGAGGTAAATTCTTCCTCTCTTCCTCAGACAGGATTCCGGGTGAAGTGCCTTCCACCTTCGGTTTTAAAAACCAGGTGAGATTAATCTCACCTGGTTCTCAGGATACCGACATTTTGATTGTGTGTTTTTGACTGTGGCTTCCCCGACGTACAAGAAAAAAAATATAGTCCAGACCAGACCATTAAGGTTCTAGCTTAAATTTTATCATATGGTGCAGACAAAAGAGGTTCTAAGCGTATATTTTTATCAGAATGATTAAGAATTTCAGACCAAAGAGCAAAAAGTATGTCTAAGCAAATAATATAGTTACTTCTAGTATCCAAGACCACGACAGCGGCCCCAGCACAGAATATGGGCCCCTCACTATCAACCCCTTGAATCACGTACAAGACTACTAAGAGTTTACGGCTAAGGAGTGGAATACTCTGTATTTCCTGAAAGTTACGCTATGGTCGCAAAACCAACGTCTTTTTGGGCTCAATTAAAAATACTATTGTAACTAAAAATTGCAAGTGTAATTTTAATTTACAAATATAAATTAAATGTGGTATAGTGGCACACCTGTGGACTAAAAACTTATTCCGCTATATCTCTTTGGTCCCCGGCTTTACAATTACAAAGGCCGTTAAATAATAAATCAAAAAAGAGCACTTACCTTTCATATCGTAACTAAATCAGCCTCCTCATGAAAGCCTCAGCGTGCCACTGATTTCCGCTCTTTCATACAAACGTATTTTACATTTGAAAACACGGGTTTTACTAACTTATACGATTATGTTGATTTGAGTAGACACCAACAGCTTCAAAAAGTGAATCGTCATCAGGTAGGTAGGTATGGGTACCTACGACTCACGTAAGTTTTTAAACGTATTTTATCGTGAAAAAATAAGTTTGATTCCTAAATAATTTAAAATGTAAGTACAATAATAATATTTTAAATTAAACTATCTATACGAACTTGAATACTGATAAGTAGGGAGTTAAGTAGAAAAGTATCAGATGGATTCTCTATAAAAATAATATTTTATAGATAACCCAGTCGATCGTTGTCACAGATGGTTAAGTATTTGTCACTCATTTCGACATTTAAATTAAATGAATGTAAATGAAATTAATACTAACATTTTATTTGGCTTCGATACACAACAGAAATTAAACTGAATAGGTTATGGTGGTAATATCACTGTTAGCGACCTACAAAATATAAAATTTGTTTATTTTTTTATGGTAACTATATTTTTAACTTTAATTTCTGTTAATCCCAATCCAAAAGAGTACCTACCTTAAATTCTAGTCTAGTCTTGTCGTAAGTAGTTTTTATTAAAATTATAAAATCACGTAAAAATCACACGAAAACATAGGTATAGGTACCTACTTAATAAACAAAAAACTAGTAGAATTATAAATACTTAACGACGTCTAACACAAACATTATATATAACTTATATATAATGTTTTTAACTTTTTTTAACTTGACCTACCTAAGGTGCGTGTAGGTCAAGTTTGTGATCATAAATTTCGGATGGATACACAAATAATACAGACAATTCACATATCTCACTCTAACAATATAGTTACCTACTTTCTACCCTCGCAGTAATCTGCATATTACAATAAGAATCCTTTTTTAATTTTTGTTTGTAGTCATGTGATTGCAGTTGGTACAAATGTTAAAATGACACAAAAAATCAGAACTCAAACCAGCTTCTTTTCCTCTCGACGGAATTACTCATAATTGAGCAATGTCCTGTCGGGATTTACGTTTTTTTGTGCCATATTCGACTTAGCTAAGTCAAGTAACAGTTATGTAAACTGCTGATTAACGCCATCTAGTAGTGACTCACTAAACTAGGTGAAGCTGCTTTATTATCTGAAAATACGTACAAGTCATTAGCGAAGGATTGTTTTTGCTATCTTTTTTCTGATCTTTTTAATATTACGTTTGTATTTAAAGTGATTTGTTGTGCATTTGGTCACACTCACAACATTTGTAAATTCATGAAGATGGCGAGATCGGAGGAAATTGGTACATGGTTTTTAGGACGAGAAATTCCCCGTCGTAGAATAAAACACTATACACAATCATACATTGTCACTTGTAATTATTTTCGTAGTGGGAATAGAAGTCTGAAAAAAGCTTTCCTAAAATCACCATTAGATATCAAAAACGAAGCCCATGGAGCTCACTATAAGAACATGTATATATTATAATAGTATGATATTGTACACACAATATTTTAGGCCCCGTAGGTCTGTATACCGTTATTGTAAGTGATTTTTTTATTATTGTACGACGGGGAAGCGCTTAGCTTTCATCTCACCTGGTTACAAGTTAAGATAAGGCCGCAGGGACACTACCGCCGACGGCGAAGCCGATCTCCATTGATGGCTTTAAATTAGCTCCATGAGAACTAGAAACGATTTTTACCGATTTAGGTATGTGTCATATCCGAAATGGCGTTTCCCATCTCAAAAGTGTACACATGTTATGAAACCTATCCGTTCAGTACATTTGACGGTAAAAATCGTTTATAGTTCTCATGAAGCTAATTTAAAGCCATCAATGGAGATCGGCTTCGCCGTCGGCGGTAGCGTCCCTGGTAGAGGCGCTCACAAACACAACAAATTTAGAATTGTTATTATTTCAACATAATTATTTAAGATGGTGGTAGCTAGCCAGGCGGACATGACACATGCACATGCTCTGACGGTGAAGGTCATATCGTGACGTCACATGTCCTAGGACTAGGAGCAACAATCCTCCTGTCACGTGACACAGGCACTTCACAGGGGCCCTACCGCCGACGGCGAAGCCGATCTCCATTGGCTTAAAATTAGCTTCATGAGAACTAGAAACGATTTTTACTACCGGGTATGTGTCATATCCAAAATGGCGTTTCCCATCTTAAAAGTGTACACATGTTATGAAACCTATCCGTTCAGTACATTTGACGGTAAAAATCGTTTCTAGTTCTCATGAAGCTAATTTTAAGCCAATGGAGATCGGCTTCGCCGTCGGCGGTAGGGCCCCTGGTTAGTATTTCGCTAGGCGGCGATGGACTTGCAACCTGTCACGTATTGAATACTAGCTACTTGCAAAATGGGCATGTGCCGAGCGTAATTTTGGACTAGATTATCCAACAATTACCACCAACATTAATTTTCGTTTCTGTTTGTATGGGAGCGGGCATCTACTGGGCCTTCTAATGTAGTTAGGTAGATTACTGCGAGAGTACAGTCGTCGGTACTTTGTGTGCGGGAGAGAAGCGTTTTAACTTTACAGTCAGAATGAATGAATGACCTGCACCTGTGGTCAAACATATACATATATATGACATATAACATGTCATATGACATATAACATGTCATATGACATATAACATGTGATTTGATATATAACATAATACAATAACTATAAATAAATAAATATTGCAGGACATTAATTTTTACACAGCATATATTATGTTATTTGACATAATAACATGTCGTATAACATATTATGAAATATAACATATCATACCAAGCCTCATAGCTCAGTTGGTAGTAACTCTGCCTTCTGCGCTGTAGGTTGTGGGTTCGATTCACACACGGGACAAACATTTGTATGATGAATATTATGTTTGCTCTGTGTTTGGGTGTTGTATTATATGAAAAGTATGTATTTACAATTAAAAAAGTATTTAAGTATTATATGCTACCACCATACATAAGGCTGTCGCCATAACAAAGATTCTAAATTATTGTATTCCGGCATTTAAAGGTAAGATAGCCAGTTCCTCAGACTGTTGAGGATTCCGGGTGAAGTGCGCTTCCTTTGGTCCTATTATAACAATAACAAAAAGGATGAATGAATGAATGAGTGAACACTCTATTGTACAGAATATCACATCGAATAATGATACATGTGAATTAGGATAGCTATTCAGCGTAGCATTGCAACGAATTTTTGCCTACGCTTCTTTCTGGTCTGGAACAGTTGAGTTACTTTTAGACCGTTTGTAACGGTCCTTACGTAACCCGACCGCTTCCTATGTACATAGTAAGTTTAATTGTACATATTATTTTTAATGTATGTAAATTAATAAGTAAATTATTTATTTATGGATAACAGCTAATATAAAAAACTGTCAAAGGATGAGTCGGATCCGCACAAAGCCTTCGTCGTCGGTTTTATTTTTTGTAGACTATTCCACGTAATTAATGACAAAAGAAAGTATTTTTAATTAGTCAAATTCCCGGATGTCGCAGGAATGCCGTGAGTTTCAAGAGTTTCACACCGGGTAAGACTTTGTACTCGACAACCTTAGTGGGAGGGTTTTGTTCCGAGAGTATGTTTGTATGTATGTATGTCTGTGAGGTTTGATATAAGTTAATATTCATAGTTCTGAGGGTAGTTGTGTGACCTCGGGTTTAAGGAGAAAAGCCTTATTTATGTCCAGAGTAGACATGTGTAAAAAGGCTATTATAAAGAATAGCCTCATTTATGTCCAGAGTGGACATGTGTAAAAAGGCTATTATAAAGAATAGCCTCATTTATGTTAAGAGTGGACATGTGTAAAAAGGCTATTATAAAGAGCCTATCAGATCGTTAGATCTTGACAGAGACGTACAAGCGCTGGGTGGCTATTGCCACCTGCCTTTTTTACCTGCCTACCTTTTTGTATATTTATTGTATCTACTCTATGGATGTCGTGTCTGAAAAATAAAGAATTATTATTATTATTAAGGGTTTCCTAGCGCAGTGTATCATTCCAATTTATAATAATAAAATATGATTCTATCCGTAATCCACAGGCGTTTATATTGGGGCCTAGATAGCGTTTATATCGCCTCTGTGGTCTATTGGTACGCCCACCTGTGTCAGATCCAGAAGTCCCGGATTCGATCCTCAGGGGGTAATTATTAAATAAATAATGCTGGGTATGTAACACTTTATCCACTAATATTTTTAAATGTATTTATAAGCAGTGCCTACCATGATGCTACGTCGTAGACGCCTACAACATGCTACGTCGTAGACGCCTACAACATGCTACGCCGTAGCCGTTTCCGAAACTGTTATAGTAATGAGGGCGGTGTGTAAATATATACATTGTTATATTAGTTATAGTTTAGAGCTAGGTCAATCATTATCATCTACATGACCGATACCCCACTCTGTTTATTCCCCTGTACGGTAAAGGTTCTCCCATAGCGACCACGATTAAACGCGAAACGGAATGTGAGAAGACCTACTCGAAAAGGGCATAGAGAAGATGTGTACAAAGCCGAGTTTTATCCTGTAAAGAGTTTTCTACCAGCAAACCTTTGAGAGAGTGATGTCTCTCTCTCTCTCAGAGGCTTCCTAGCTTTTGTAGAATAGGGGTACATTAATCACGAATTTCGGTAAAGTAGTAGTATATATAGTAGTAGTAGTATAGTGTAGTAGTATAGTGTAGTAGTATAGTAAATATGGATCCCGGATTTTATCACGTAGTGAAACTCCAAGCTCTCTCGACTTTGAACTTTGAATTACTTTGATTTTAAACTTTCACACGGATCACTTACAAAATAGACAAGACTTTTAGTACACTAGTGCATTTTCATTTTGATATTTTTATAACAGAATATGTTAGAAATTTTATCACTAACAAATATATTTTTAGAACAATAGTGCTAATTCATTTCGATATTTATTATTACAGAATTTGTTAGAAATGTAATAAATATAATTATAAATACAACAGGTTATTAACTCATACAGCGCCATCTATCCCCAAACTAAGCATAGCTTGTTTTAATATGGTTACAAGATTATAATGACACAATAATTCACAACCCACGACGGGATTCAAACCCGCGTCTTTTTCTCAAGATGCAAAACATTAGGACCAAGGGCAAATACTTGAAATACAAAAAAATGGTATCTAGACTACTAGGGAAGCAGTTGGGCTACCCAGTATGTATTTCAGTATTTTCAGTATTGATGTATTTGTTTCTCAGAAGCAAGCTCAACACACACTTGGCCAGTTTTTAGCATTTGATGTGATACGTCAGGGTAAGGACTTTAATCACACCAAGCTTAAACTTTGTAGGTGTTTTTATTACAGAGCTAAAATAAAAGAACGTACAAAAAATATTTAGTAAAATGTACAATTAAACTAACTATGTACAAAGGAATCAGTCCGATTACCTAAGGACCGTTACAAACGTCAATAAATAAATAAATGTATAATTTATTGTTCCGTTATTTTTATTTTGTATCATATTTTTTATTCTATTGTGTACTATTTTCGGGTGTTGTATTTTATGTTAATTGATGCAAATTATGTGAATACAAAAAAAAATGTTTATAGTATTGTTTCCGTAATCTAAATCCCAAATTACAAGCTTAGCTTAGTTTGGGCTTCGATGACGCTGTATGAAATAAAAGTCCTGTTATATTTATTTATTATGATTATTTTTTAATAATAAGTACTTAATATTTATAAAGAACTATATACAATTAAACTAACTATGTACAAAGGAATCAGTAAGATTATTATCATTATTATATGTGAGATTATCCACCAGATAACACATATTATCTGAAACCTCTACTATTTCCGTATAAAGAAACAAAAGATACCCTTTTAAGGTAGAACACACAGACAGACATATGTAAAGACAGCGTAAGTTTAGTAATAGGCTCCTTGTAACCATTTGGGTACAGAACCCTTTGAATAGAAGCCAGATTTCGGGGTCTCTTAATGGCAGTGTGTAATTTCATTATCATTGAAGAATTGCACAAGTAAAAGTCTATTGGAAGGTTGGTAGTACTATAGCTGTCTCTGGTAGTAGGCAGTAGGTAGACTTACGCACGAGATATAGCGTACTCTGTCTTTCACGTGACGTCTGTCTCTCTCTTTGAGCTTACGGTGTCATGGAAGCGCGAATGGGGTTGGAGAAGGTTCACGATTTTCGCTTCGCAAAAGAAGTTTGTCTACGAGTTTGTCGTTTATAAATGTTACTAGCTGCACCCCACGGTGTTACCCGTGGTTCAAATATTAAAAGTTTGACACTTAATAATATTTGATCTGAAACTTGAAAAAGAACGACATACAATTTTGAAGAGTCAATGATACCTGAAATGGCTTCAGCGATTATATCTTTCACAAAACTGAAGCATTTACTTTGAGATAAATATACTTATGTACTAGAACGTGTGTAGTTTTACCATGATCAAAATATACTAGGTTATACCAAAAAAACACGAACCCAGTAAATTCCTTTGTTTTCATTCCTTCATTTTTAACTATCTTTTCTCTCTCCACATCACTGGTTTGCTGGAAGAAAACTCTTTTTAGGGTTAAGCTCGCCTTTGCCATGTATTTTAATTTTTAAGTTTTTCTTTGTTATTATGTTTATGTGTGCAATAAAGTATAAAGTATAAAGTATTCCTCAAAAAAATATTGTAATTTGTACCAAAAATTATAGCCCTTCAACAAATACGCCCAACTAGGCCTTGAAACTTTGTACAGTAAATACATACAGGATATAGCAGATGATCTACACTTAAATTTACAAAATAATACTGGATTTACGGTTTTACCGTATAAAAATAAAACGTGAATCTCACCAGGGGCCCAACGACAACGTCTTATAGTGTTCTCGTTTTGATATTACATTACTTTTGTCTCGTTTTTTTTTACCCCCTCTGTGGTCTAGTGGTTCAAGCCACCGATTTCAGATCCAAAGGTCCCGGGTTCGATCCCCATGGGGAGTACTTTGTTTAAGTCCGCCTGGCTAGCTACCACCATCTTACCTAATTCTGTCGCCATAATGACAATTCTAAAATTGTTGTGTTCCGTCATTTAGAGGTAAGATAGCCAGTTCCTCAGTTTGTTGAGGATTCCGGGTGAAGAAACATCCCTTGGGAAATGGGTAGGCCTTTGGTGTGGGACGGTGGGACGCTACCTGCGTCGACACCCTAGCGCCATCTCATCTGCCTGGGGCTGGTGCGGCGACTGATTCGGCCGAGGATCACAAAAGACGCAAATATAGTGGTCTCGACAGAGCTTACCTTACCACCTTGGGTCCGTGGTGAGCCGGTGCCCTCCGGGTTTTCAAAAAACTTGCAGGGCTTTTGATTGAAGCGACACGTGACCCAAGGGTGGGTCAGTATCAGTCCCCCCTATTCAGCGTGGCAATGCAGCCAGTGTCTTGGGTACGCTTCCGTCTGGTACTGGTCTGGAACTGTTGAGTTACCTATAGGCCGTTTGTAACGGTCCTTAGGTAATCTGACTGATTCCTTTGTATACATACTTAGTTATTTTATTTTATTGAATAAAGGCTGTATATCTATATTCATCACATACATGCTTGTCCTGGGTGGGAATTGAAAACACCACATACATCGTAGAAAGCAGAGTTTCTACATACTGAGTAGAGTACTATGGGTAATAATTTTAGTCAAGCGTTATGTACAAATGAGTAGCAGAAGGCTTTTCCGTGAAATAGACTGAGATCCTCCCTCTCTCTCGCACGAATCTACGTGCCACATCCACTCGCTTATACCTCCTGATCCAGGCCACAATATCGAACGAGTCCTGGCTAAGCATTGAACGCGACCGCGCGCCTCCCAGCCCGCCTGAAACTCCATTCTACCTATTAACTTCATCATAAAACCTTATTAAATACTAAAAATATCGAATCAAGTGTGATTTTAAATGTGTTACATATGTGTTGAGTGAAACAAGTGAGACATTCGAGAGAATGTGCCGCGCAAGATGGCAGGTCTAGAGCGCTGAAGGAGTTTTCGGTTTTCCATATCAATTCTAAGGATTTCCTGTGTATCTGTGCTGAAATCACTTTGAGTTGGATACAGGTGAGTTTTGGAAGGCTTTTTGATGTATTTGAGTCGGTTTTCTGGTCAGAAAACTCTGGTATATGATGCTTCCGATTTGCATAAGCAGCGAAATGCAGTAGGTGGGTATCTCATTTCATTTACGGCTATGCTCCTAGTGATTTATTAACGTTATTTCCCGTTATTTACAAGGAATAGTCGAAGTATCGACGTAAAGTGCATTTATTAAAAAAAAAGGGGTTATATCTAAACATTTAATAAACTTCCTCGGAGCATTACAGCATTAAGGTCTTCTAGATGAGCATTGGTTGTCTTGAATTGAATTGAATAATATTGTATACAAAATCTAATATACAAACATTAGGTAACACACCACTAATTCATATGTGCACCACCAACCACCTCTTTACCCATAAATCCTCTCCATCTTAAGATTGTCTGGTAGCAATCGCCTCTTAGCGATAATACCGCCCATTGTATATATATATTTATAGTTATCCAGTTTAATTTTTTTACGTGTGCAATAAATTATTATCATTCATTCATTCATTCACAGTGTAAAGTAGGCCTTATCGCTAGAAGTAATAAGGCCATCTTGTCGTCAGCTCACGCTGTTATTGTATCCATAAACTAGTAAATGAAAAGCAAGTGATATGCACAGTTATTGTCACCCGATTGCCTGGGAAGAGTTATGTTTTTAAAGATTTTGTTTGTTTGTTTATTTTAAATTATTTTTCTCCGTATATTTCAAAATGACATAAAAACAAACACCTATACAAAACAAAAATATGAAAAATTCAAACCGCCTCTGTGGTCTTCTGGTTTACCTACCGGTGTCAAATCCAGAAGTCCCGGGTTCGAAACCCAGGGGAGTACAGTATTGTACTTGGTTTGGTTGGTTCGTTTTACCTGGCTAGCTACCACCATCTAACCTGAGTCTGTGACAATAACAACAATTCGAAATTGTTGTATTCCGGCATTTAGGTAAGAAAGCCAACTCTTAAAGTGTGCCCAAACTTTTTATTCGTAAATTTAAAACATATATAAAGAATTGTCTAATAAAAAGGGGCCTAATACAAAATGAGTTTTTGCAAATTCAACATTTCAGGATTCAACATTCTGCGAATTCAACTTTTTGCAAACTCAAAATTTTTGGAATTCAACTTTCTGATTCTAAAAGGACGATGCGAATGCGTCGCCCGTCATAGATGATTCCTCAATACTTACAAACTAAGTAGTTAGGAAGTAATCAATATTTTTAAGATTCTATTAAATATTTAGGTTCATAATGTACACTTATTCTTTCAAATCTGTCAAATATTATATACGATATTTATTTTTAAAAAATACTAGTCCCGAGTTTCTTGCCTTTCTCCTTGCGTGCTTGCGATCCTAACAGGCGGTAGATTTAACGATTCAAAATATATTTTATTCACAAAAAATAAAAATAATATTTTTTAAATTAAACTTACTAGGCATATACAAGGGACGCTGTCGGGTTACCTAAGGACCGTTACAAACGGCCTAGATATAGCTCGACTGTTCCAGACCAGTACCAGACGGAAGCGTGCCCAACACACTGTCTGTATTTCCACGCTGAATAATAATAATCAATAATAAATATTACAGGACATTAATTTTACACAGCGCCATCTAGCCAATCTAGTGAATAGCTATACAAATACAAATGATCTTAAAAAATCTTACTGAATAATCAATATTTGATTGATTCCTCAGACTGTTGAGGATTCTGGCTGAAGTGCTTCCTCCTTCAGCCTTATCATAACTAGAAACCTGCTGAAGACGAAGCGCTTCCCCGGCGTACAGTAAAAAGATCCCTAAGTCAGATTTTACGACATTTTTAGGCTGAGATGGAGCAACGAAGTCTTACTAAGTAGGTTATATTTGTGCTAGTTTTGTATTTTTTATACTACATTTTGACAGAGCAAGCAAGCTGCCCACTTGATATTAAATGAAACTCATGCCTATAACAAAGCCTTGCGTAGGTCACATACAAAGATAAAGACCTACGCTTCACTGCATTGCGTCCGTCAACTTGGGACATAAATTTGTTAATCCCATGTGCCTGTATTTTCACCAGCAATGCTGCTTGGCGGCCGAAATAGGTATGGTGGTAGTACTTCCCCGGACAAGCCCTTTCACAACCAACTCTACAACTCCTAAATATTTTTTTAATGAATTAATTGGAGTTCACTTTGTGTTGTAACTGAATAAATAATATAAAACAATACCTCTTGGTTTTGAACAAGCAAATTAACATTGCTCATTACACCAGGTGCAAAATTCCATAGCATTTTGATACAAAACAGGATAATGCTATTTTAATGAGGCATTGTGATGTCGAGCGTTTGAGTTTAATCTCGAATAAAATGATAAATTGAGACGTAATTACCTTGATAGAGATTTCAGAGCAGACATTTTATTTTTTAAGTGTGACAACCAACAATATTTTTTAGAGGACATTCATTTCACACAGCGTCATGTATTCCCAAATTAAGCATAGCTAATTCATATAGTAATATGGGAACTAGATTACGAATAGAATACTGATATACTTTTTTTTTGTAAATACATACGTACAATATGCTACAACACCCAAACACATAACAAACATCTATCTATCACAAATGTTTGTTCTGGGCGGGAATCGAACCCACAACCTACAGCGCAGAAGGCAGAGTTACTACTAACTGAGCTATGAGGTTTGCTTGTATGTAATCATGTTAACATTAGTTTGAAAAGTTAAAACTAAAAATATGCGATAATTACACGTTTTTTCGTATAAAAGTAAGGAGGTTTATGGTTTTTGAGCGTATGTTTATGTATATTTCATTAGCACGATTTGTAGCATACATTGCTTTGATGAAATTTGTCATTAGGTGTGGTAAATCCTCCAGAATTCTGGCCACGCTGCTATCTGATGGTGACCATGATCAAATGGACTATGCAATATATTTTTTACAGATAATCCATTTCATATTTAATATTTCTGGTCTGGAACAGTTAAATTAAATACAGACAGTTGCTACGGTCCTTAGTAAGCAAACTCCTTGCTATGTTCAAAGTGATTTTATTTGAAATTAAAATAATAGTGTACACAAATAACATGTACTCATACCTATGTAAGAAAATTCTCAATTTTAAAACTAAAGTTAACAGTACAATGGGCGGTATTATCAATTGGAAGCGATCTCTTCCAGAAACATATTTTAATTTATATGTGCATATTGTTTTTATTTTTTATTTTTATTGATGATAGCTAACCGTTTGACCACCAACTCACTTGAAAACAAGAAAGATTTGACCCAAGATGGAGCACGTCCCTATTTTATTTAGTTTATAAGTTGGTATTACTTAGTTTATTTTAATTTATTGATATGTAATCAGGTTCACTTTGGATTTACAATATTCGCAGCCATAGATAACTTTTTTGTAAAGTTACTCAAGTAAACTAAGAATGGTAAGATAGGTAGGTAGGGGTGGGGGGGATAATTTGTCAAAGAAAACACCTAATTGACAACTAAAATCGGTAAGTGCTTTCATGATGCAATGATAGAGGGGTGAGGGCGGATGATTGGATTTTATTATAAAAGGATTGTCAAAGTCGGTTACTGACCTTGCCGTTTTAGTATTTAACCGAATGCACAATTAGGCATTCCCCCTTTTTTATTTATTCAATAAAAAGTACAATTAAACTAACTATGTACAAAGGAATCAGTCAGATTACCTAAGGACCGTTACAAACGGCCTATAGGTAACTCAACTGTTCCAGACCAGACGGAAGCGAACCCAAGACACTGGCTGCATTGCCACGCTGAATAGCTATGCTAATTCGCTGGCCTAAATAAGAGCCAGCCCTTGGGTCACGTGTCGCCTCAATCAAAAGCCCCGCAAGATTTTTGAAAACCCGGAGGGCACCGGCTCCCCACGGAATTAATTAATTCTCCCCTTAATTTGTATGTAAAGCTATCATTGACACTTGCAGAACAGTGACCTATATCACTTACAGCCAAAAAACAAAGAAGTTGAAGTTGAAGAGGTAATTAAAATAATGCGTTCGTACCTTCACCAACAAAATTAGGTACTTAGTAACTACTAACTAAGCTAAATTAAATATATTACAGAAGATAAATTACACATAGCGCCGTCTAGCCCCAAACTAAGTATAGCTTGTAATATGGGAACTAGATTACGGACAGAATACTTAAATACTTTATTTTTAATACATAATTATCAAACAATACAACACCCAAACACAGAACAAACATTCATCATACAAATGTTTGTCCTGGGTGGGAATGGAACTCACAACCTACAGCGCAGAAGGCAGAGCTACTAGCTGAGCTATGAGGCTTGTTTAATTGTAACGATGATTAACACAATCGGCGGCCTTATCTTTATAAAGCTTTATAGGATGGCGGTAAATATATAAAAACTAAAAAGAATACTTTTACCAAGTATAGAAATACAATTGAAAAGAATTCTCATCTGCCTGGGACATCAGTTAGGGCTGGTGCGGCGGCTGATTCGGCCGAGGATCACAGAAGGCGCAAATATAGTGGTCTCGACAGAGCTTACCTATTTGAGCCTTTTGGGGTGGAGACCTTGGGTCCGTGGGGAGCCGGTGCCCGCCGGGTTTTCAAAAATCTTGCGGGGCTTTTGATTGAGGCGACACGTGACCCAAGGGCTGGCTCTTATTTAGGCCAGCGAATTAGCATAGCTATTCAGCGTGGCAATGCAGCCAGTGTCTTGGGCACGCTTCTGTCTGGTACTGATCTGGAACAGTTGAGTTACCTATAGGCCGTTTGTAACGGTCCTTAGGTAATCTGACTGATTCCTTTGTACATAGTTAGTTTAATTGTACTTTTTATTGAATAAATGTATTCATTGAAAATAATAAAGTATTCGAAAAAAAGTTGTTATATATGAGTAGGTATGTGAGTTTTTTTTTCAGGGTCACTGAGGCCAAGTCTGAAACCGTGAGAGTTATCGAAAAGTCATGCTGGGAGTTACGTGCTCGAATTAAAAAAAAAATAGTTCTGCATTAAAAAATAATCGTTTTTTTTATAGTTTTTCTGGAAAAGTGAGATTATGAAAAAAAAAATTTTTTGCATTTTCAAGTTCTTTGTTTGATAATAAAAAAAATAATGTATGTATGACTATACATGTACATAAACTCAATGTTGTGTTTGTTATTTAAATAGAGCAATAACTAGAGTATGAGTTGGTGTATACATATGTATAGGTGATAGAGAGCCCGCGGAAAGCGTCTCGTTATCACCAAACGTCTAATGTGGCTATAAATCAGTCAGATATCTTGACAGGCGTATATCTGCGACGATCCGGGAATATGTTACGGGTACAGTCACCGACAGAAGAGAGGAAGATTAATATTTTTATATTTTTTTTATAAAACTAGGAAACTGAATAAGCAAGCCCACCTGATGTTATGTGCATCTCTTGTCATCTCTTGTCTCTTGCCTTGACAATGCCTTACTGCTTTATTTAAACATGAACTTAAAAACGTTAATCCCAAAATATTTTTACAAACATAAATAGATTTGGGGACTCTGCTCTTGCCATTGTCCAGCCAGATACCCGACAGATAGCTTTCTACGTTATGGGGCCAACTATCTACAATAAGTTGAAAGAGAACGCAGTGGCCGCTCCTAGTATCGCAAGTTTTAAACTGAAACTTAAAAAATGGCTGATCTGTCAGGCATTATATGAGGTGAAAAATTAATAGGTACAAAGATAATAATAATTCTACCTTCTTATTCTATTCTAATTTTTATAATAATTGTTTTGTTTTTTATAGTTTTTTTTATGAAACCTACAGACGTGATGATGATGATGATGCTATACTATAGGCACTTAACTATACTTTGTTTTTATTCTTGGTCTTTGTTTTTATTTATACTGTGCCAGCCTACCTATTTTGTTTTTGATGTATCTAAGTGCATATACTATGTTTAACGAGGAAATAAATGACTATTATGAATATTATGACTATTGTGTTATTAATAAATTAATGATTATCTGATATCTGGAGAACCATCCTCCCTCTGTACTAACAAGAACTTTTAGTTTAAAACCCTGACACTAATATTTGTAACGACTTGTGTGCACGAATGTACCACGCAGGTAATACGAGGTCTGATTACTTTGTTTTTCGTAAAGAATATGCTGCCTTTAGTGTTTGTAAATAATTATATTCGCAAGCGTACAAAATTTATAAATTTAATTTGTAAATGAAAACATGATTTTTGTTCGTTTATTTCCACCATAGTTCCACAAAAATTTGTGTCACTAACCAATGAAGAAAAAAGCAGACAAAATTACAAGGTAAAAAACCTACGAACAATAACAAAAAAAAACATTTTCCAAAATATAAAAATACAGCTTTGTACTAATTATAGCAAAAATATCAATTACGTTAGCGAATTTCTATCCATAAGGGAATTTCCCAAAACCCTTTCTTATTGCACACCTATATACGAGTATTAATAGTGTCTTGGGCACGCTTCCGTCTGGTACTGGTCTGGTGTTACCTATAGGCCGTTTGTAACGGGCCTTAGGTAATATGACTGATTCCTTTGTACATAGTTAGTTTAATTGTACTTTTTATTGAATACATTGTTTTTTTATAGTAATAATATAGGTATATATTGTATTAATCAGAAACAATTTGTAATCAAAACTTGTCAATTACAAAAACTAAAAATTATTACATATTAAAAAAAATAACATTTTGGCTGGTAGTTATAATAAAATTAATTTCACACAGCGCCATCTAGCCTAAAACTAAGATGTTATGTCGTTATAGTTATGTATTATGTTGATGTTACGAGAAGTACACTAGAACATCAGCCACTTGAAAGTGAAAGTTTCGTCAAAAACGCCAGCCATTTTGGAGTCTAAAGGAAATACGAGTATATCATCAAATTCATTACATATTTACATTTATATTCATTACATATTTGACAAGTCTCACAGATATATATTACAGATATAAGTCGCTATATATATTAATGTCCTATAATATATATATTAGTTGGTAGTAGCTCTGCCTTCTGCGCTGTAGGTCGTGGATTCGATACTCACCCAAGACAAACATTTGTGTGATGAATATTGATAAGTACCTATTACAAAAAACAGTATAAAGTTTTATATCCGTAATCTAGTACCCTCAGCTCGGCTGAGAACCGAACATTTTATGCCGTATAGCTCAACTATTTTTTGCTCAACTTTGTTGGTCAGTAAGTTATCCCGTTAAAAAATGCGCTTCCCTCTAAATTACTTCTGAACGAAATAGCTCAACTACATTAAGCTGAGCAGTGGGTACCCTCTGATCAACTAACACTGCAGAACTATATTTATAGATAGAAATAAAAACTCCAAATCTCGAAATAAAAAATAAAAAATTGAGCAGTGGGGAAGAAGCGGGAATATCTAAACATTGAATTCCAAATATACTATTTTTTTTTATATTTTAAGTGACCGCACTTGTTCCCAACATTTACAAATGTTTTAATGTCACAAAAAATCACAACCCGCGACGGGACTCGAACCCGCAACTTTTCCTAAAGCTGGAAACGCTCTTGAGTCCCGTCGCGGGTTGAAATTCATGTGACATTGGAACATTTGTAAAAGCTATGCTTAGTTTGGGGCTTTATGGCGCTGTGTAAAATAAATGTCCTGTTATATTTATATTTATTTATGAATCGTATTTGAAATTAGAATAGTAGGTATAATTACAATAAACAAGCCTCATAGCTCAGTTGGTAGTAACTCTGCCTTCTGCGCTGGAGGTTGTGGGTTCGATTCCCACCCAGGACAAACATTTGTGTGATGAATATAAATGTTTGTTCTGTGTTTGGGTGTTGTATCATATAATACGTATGTATTTACAACAAAAAAGTATATATAAGTATTCTATCCGTAATCTAGTTCCCATATTATAAGCTATGCTTAGTTTGGGGCTAGATGGCGCTGTGTGAAATTAACGTCCAGTAATATTTATTTTATTTTATTATCAAAACATCAATATTTAATAACTAGCAGGCAAAAACACAATATTTGATACACGTGAAATGATTCAATAATTTAGTATAATATACTCAATTATAGAATCATGTCACGCTTAAATCAAAATCCTCCGCTAAATAAAACAAAGCCGCGTTCTACGCAGTGATAAGCACTAAACCCGCCAGTGAACAGGCTTTGCCCAATAGTGGACTAATGATGTATGATTGAATGCGCCATTTCAACTGTTAGTTAACTACAACAATGCTTCTTGAAGTTAGTACTACTAACTAGTTACCTACACAAAGGCTTTCAGTCATTAGTAGGCAACGCATCGGATAGCTAAAGACAATAGCGGCGGTCATTAAGAGGGTCATTGACCTTTCCCACCCTCTTTCAGACATTTTGTAAGTGCCTTCGAGGCTTTGGTGTTCTTGATATTATGAACCTAGGTGCCTAGCTAGAAAAAGAGAAAAGTTAGGATAACAAGTTAAAAGGTAACAGACTTACGACATACATTTTAAAACACGGGTTTTACTCACGTATACGATTATATTGATGTAGCCACCAACGGTTTCGTGAGTAAAACCCGTGTTTCAAAATGTATAGTACCACACACGCAAGTTTTGAATATTCACCTCTGATCACTACTCAGAGCGTGGATCTTCTGAGGATCACATAAGGGGTATTTAGAGGCACGTCTATAGTTACGTTCGACACAAAAGTATTTAAGTATTTTATCCGTAATCTAGTTCCCATATTACAAGCTATGCTTAGTTTGGAGATGGCGCTGTGTAAAATTAATGTCCTGTAATATTTATTTAATTATTATTTATACATGCCGACGGCTTGCAGGTAGCTAGCATTCAATACCTACTTACACATACCTACTAGACACGTAATGTGCACATAAGCTTAAAAAAAAACTAAAAGTCCATTGGTTCTCGACTGGTTTTGAACCTCCGGATCGGAAGGAAAGCCCATAACCACTTGGCCACACAGAAATCACAGGTTTTTTTTTATCCGGTGATGCGTTTGGCCTCTACCTCATCTGGTTTTCAAGTTATGATAAAGCCGAAAGTGGAATCGCATTTTATCCGGAATCTTCAATAAACTGAGGAACTGGCTATCTTACCTTTAAATGCCGGAACATCACAATTTAAGAAATGTTATTATGGCGACAGAATCCCAGAGAGAAGTCCAGACGAACTTTAACAAAGTCCTACCTCCAACCAAACCAAGCACAATATTGGACACACCGGTGGGCGAACCACTGGACCACAGCGATCTGTTGCCATAACAACGATTCTGAATTGTGTTACGGCATTTTATTCCCTGGCCTAATTTAGACAGCCCTTGGGTTACGCGTCGTCTCAATCAAATCGCAAGGTTTTTTTCTCTTTTTGTTGTCAATCAACATGAAAATTGAATGTAAAGCACGATGGAATTGGGTTCGAACGCAAACGTCACTGTCAAATGTCAACTGTCAAACGTCAAACGTGGGACAGTTCAATCAACTATTCCTATTGTGTCGGTGGCTCTACCAAATTCAAATTACTTTATGCTAAGCTCGGACCGTTCATTACAAAGCAACTAGCTTTGCATCTAGTCTGTAACCGTTCTTGAGGCTGTTCTAAAGTTAGAGAGCTTTCCGTGCTTGGTACGTGGGTTGGGGCTAAGAGCTCATGTATGTTCACTATTGGGTAGGGCCTCCAAAAAAATCCTGTAGTATTTTGCAATAATCTTGCTTGGCAGTTTTTCTTTTAAGGTTTGGAGGACTTTCAAGGACAACCCTTCAAACCTAAACACAGCAATGCAATGCTGAAATGGATATAGTGGTAGTACTTCCCCGAACGAGCCCTATCACAAGGAGCTCTACTGTCTACCATACTGACTAACCGACTGACAATCAACGGTTAACCAAAACCACATCCTAGAGACTTGAAATTTGCAGAAAACTAAAGAATAGCGTGGGTTGTAAATTTTTGTGTCACTATAACATTTGTAAATGTTGTGACCAAGTGCAATCAGTATAGTAAAAAATAAGCAATAACGCCATTTCTCGCTGGTGATTTGAACATTGTCAGATACTAAGGCAGTTTCACATAGTTTAGTCTTTTTTGAGCAGAATACGCGGAGCCACCTACACTATCCTTAATACTATAGCTGATAAGTGGGATGGTTCTTTTTTCAGGCACTGTAGTCGGGCAATGATGGCAAAGGAAACTATTCCACCATTGCTTGATAACTGTGAGTGGCTCTGCCTTATTTCCCACTTACATGAAAAAAAAATATATTATTATTATTATTTCAATATGTCAATCTTAAATATATTACCAGCACCTAGAGTAAGTTTACTAACACTTTATGGATCCATGTTCCCTGAATTAAATGAATTTATTATTATTATTAGTGCATCTCTGCTAGATGGCGTTATTTAGCGCTTAAGCTGAGTTGTCAAGTCAAAGTAATATTTTTTTTAACTAGGATTTTTTATTATCATTTTGAAACGTCAAATCTACCGCATTTTCGGAATCAAGACCAGTAGAGGTCACGAAAATACAGATACTGCAGCAAGGAGCGTACTATGAGCCTGTAGCGAACTTTTTAATTTTCAGGCAGTTCAACAACAGCCGACCTGTTTTTGCAAGGCTAAAAATCGTACCATGACTGCTAAAAAGGAACAAGACAGAAAAGGACTTTCGCATCAAGGTGAACGGTTGACGTTTTAGCGCTGCGTTCAAAAACTAGAAACGAGTTAATTTTTCGTTTTATCGGAATTTTTTGGTTTATTTTGTAGCCTAAAAGAATACTATTTGTTGGAGAAATGTATTTTATTCATGGTTATATTTATCACAATAATTATAATACATTAGTTTCACTTATTAAAAAGCCCAAGATTGTTTCACATTACAATTTTGCGTTGTAATGATAAACCTCGAGCTTTGACTAATGCAACATGATTCCGAACGTATCTTCTATTATTATATATAAAATTAAAAGTCCTGACTGACTCACTGACTGACTGACTGAAATTTGGAGGGCATGTTTGTTTTGGTGTGCAAACGCTCACAAAGAAATGAATTTTTAAAATACACACCCCACGGGGTTCATAATGGGGTTCAAATTATGGAGTAAAATGGTTGCATATCTCTGAAACCACACATGACAGGCACTAGCAAATTAGTATGTAGATTGCTCGTATGGAATCAAGAATGGCACGTTTGAGGGTTTTTGAGAATTTTCAAAAATATGGGTATTTGAGGAAAAACTCTTTAAGGAGCTATATATTTTAAACTGTAACTAGAAGTAGGTTGATATTTACAGACCTGTCAAATAATAAGCTATTATGTATATAATTAAAAATAAAAGGGGTTCGCATACAAGAAACGTTTTTTATACATTATTATTTCCTATGAGGTCCATGAAAAAATAAATAATTAAAACTGGCCAAGCGTGAGTCGGACCCGCACTAAGACTGAACAATGAAACTGAAAAAAAAAGCAAAGCTGCCTAGAAATGTGGGTCGGAGCCCTCAGTATGCGTGTCCGACTCGCACTTGGCTGCTCTGACAATTCAGGCACAGCCTCTGTAGGCTGGCAGGTTCTAGACTTATAAATTTTCTAGATATTTAAACCCAGTCCTTCTCCGTAAAAGGTAGTTATCTATGTGTGGTTTGATTAAGTCTGGCGCGAAAACATAAAAATATAAAATTGTGGTGAATCACCATACAAATACAACAATGTCGTAAGTACCTACCTATCTATGAAAGAAACAATAAAACAAATATTTTTTTATTCAATGGCGCACAGAACCTTTATTTTCAGTGACGTCGCGTTACTTTAACCTAGCTGCTTCATATGTGGTAGTTCTTGAACAAACACAGAGGAATTGCAGTTGGGAATAACAAATCCACCAAAGCCCGGGACCATTTTAAGTTTACCTATATTCATTAATAAATTCCCTTTCATCCATTTCAAAAGGGTTATTTATATCCCTTCTATGACGCCGTCTGTTTCTTTTTTCAGTGCGATATTCTGTCTCCAGGTAGGTTTACAAATAATTCATACTTGTCACACATCTACAAAAATTCAAACGAAGTTCTTAGCAATGTATAATACCTACCATCTACTTCAATTTATTTTAAGTTCTATAGCAAATCACATAGGTACCGCGATTATGAAATGAGTCCTTGGTCAAAAAAGACACTCAAGCGTAACCACAAATAATTATCCCACGTTATAAACTCTGAACTTTGAGTTGCACAAAAAATACTTCACAAGAAGTACGTAATAGCCAAGTAAAAGCACAAATATTTACAAAACAATGTTGATAAAACGCGTAAATAGTAACTTTTTCAAGAAGTCCTTATTTGACATTCAGAAACGCTCAATAAACGTTTTAGTGCTGTGAGTTACGACGTCGTGGTACGAAACTCAATACAAACAAAAGGTGAACGGTTTTTCAAAAGTGACCGGGAACAAGCCTGCTACTGCTCTGCTTTAATGATGTCATGGTACAAAAAAGCAGGGCAGTTCAACTTCTGTCCTGCTTTAAGAGCTCATAGGCACCTGGATCATCATTGCTCACTTGTTTAACAGCGTTTGGGTTTGAGAAGATGCGGGTTCGAGTCCCACCCCAGGGTTGTACATTTTTGTGTCATTGATTGAATGAATGAATGAATGAATGAATGAAAAATACTTTATTGCACACCTTAAAAATAAAAACTGGATAACTTAAAAATAAATGTACAATGGGCGGTCTTATCGCTAAGAAGCATGTTGTCATTATAACATTTGTATATTTCGTTAACACTACTGTTGCCTATTATCGCGATAAGTCGTGTCGTGTTGCAAATAGCTATTACAGTGTACCTACTTAAGTACCTATAAATAAATTATACCTACTACAAGTCTAGTTGTCAGGCGACCTGTTAATCAGGTTAATATATCGGCGCCCAGCACGCTATGCACGTTAGATACCTAACTATAGTTTGGATTATAGGTGTGTATGGAAAGAACCGTTTGCACGTATTTTATCTACAACTACTTTCCCAGTGGCTTCGAAGTAGTCTAAAGTTTTGGACTCACGTATTTATTGAGTAATTTGATCATTTTCCTTTTTCACCATTAACAGTAAAGTGTACATTTAAGTACCATTTGATTTATGGCGACTGTCGAATCTGGCGGATCTGTCCCAAATCATAAATGTTGTCGGCGGATGCAAAGTTGTATTATGTCATCAAACAGTAGGTATGTATTTACAACAAAAAAGTATTTTAGTATTATATTTTTTTTTATTGAACTACGGGAAGTGCATGGCCTTCATCTCACCTGATTACAAGTTATGGGTGGAGGCGCACTTCACCCGGAATTATCAACGAACTGAGGAACTGGCTATCTTAACTCTAAAAGCCGGAATACAACAATTTTAGAATTGTTGTTGACAGAATGAGGTAAGATGGTGGTAGCTAGCCGGGCAGACTTAAACTAAGTCCTGCCACCAACCAAACCAAGCACAATAATGTATTCGATTCATGTGTATGCTGTGTTTGTCTGCCAAACACACGGATTTGCCTCTTCTTTTATCATTAATACGTTAGTCTTTTATTATATGTGACACTGGTAAGGAATGGAACTCTTTTTCCGCGCCATTACTTGGAGTCTTCAAGTCCATAGTGAACATGTTCCATTTAGACAAGCATGCTCCATCTTAGGCCACATTGACTCTTGTTTTTCAAGGTGGTCAAACGCTTAGCTATCATTAATAAAAAAGTACCATTCCTATTACCTACAGTATTTTTATACGAAAAACGGGTATTTATCGCGTATTTTACCGTACTTTATTTTACAGACTGAGTCTGCCAACGACCACGGCTGGTGCAACCCTGCCGTAAGGTCTGAATAAATACTCTAGGTAAAATACGCGATAAATACCCATTTTTCGAATCAAAATAATGTGTTCTAATCGCGAAAGTTTAAAAAAGACTAATTACCTACAAGCTTTGCTTCCTTTAGGGCTTTTTGGGCTTGATGGCATTGTGCATAAATAACATATAATTTTGTTATAGAAGTGAGAATCGTAATGAGATGTATATCTCCAACCCCTTACACTAATAAATCGTACAAGACGGACTTACCATAAGTCCTACCTCTAATACACTTACAAACAATACATAAACAGCCTCATAGCTCAGTTGGTAGTAACTCTGCCTTCTGCGCTGCAGGCTGTGGGTTCGATTACCTCCCAGAACAAACATTTGTGTGATGAATATAGATGTTTGTTCTATGTTTGGGTGTTGTTTCATATATTATGTGTCTACAAAACAAAAAAGTATTAATCTATTCTATCCGTAATCTGTTCGCATATTACAAGCTATGATTAGTTTGGGGCTAGATGGCGCTGTGTGAAATTGATGTCCTGTAATATTTATAATAGCCCAATAATTTAGAACTGGATAGAGCCTTCTTATGAAACTGTGTACGATTTTATACTAAGCTTCCTCAAAGTGCCATTAAACTTGCTGCTAATATTTAAATTGTATACCAATATAAAAGTTTAATTAAAAGTGCCTACTACAAAATAATTGATAATATCGACGATAAGAACGTGTGGCCCGATACTATACCGGTCGGTAGCTAAATGGTGATTTCTCAATGTTAACAAACTGCCCATTAGGTAGTTAGGCGGTAATAAATGTCTTAAGATAGTATTTAGAATGTAGGTATATACTGTTATTTATGTTATATGTTATGTTTTGTTATGTTATATATATTACATGTTCTTAAAATATATTTCATTTTCATTATTTAAAAGTCCTACCCGCAAAATTTGATGGAATGAATCTAAATAATTGAATGGACCATCATAAAACTAGTTAGTCCGTTCTGTTTTAACTTGGCTTTTTTCGTGTACCTACCTAGGGGTGCACATAGGTTTTGGGAATTCCTATGTTATGACGGGAAGAAAGTCCCATTTATAACACTGGCAGGCACTTGAAGTGTGCAGTTCCTGTCCATCACGATGTTATACAAAATAAATAGTTAAATTGTTTCCATAACAATAATTTTAGAATTGTTCCGGCATATAGAGGTAAGATAGCCAGTTGACTGTTGAGGATTCTGGATAAAGGGCGCTTCCTTCGGCCTTATCACAACTTTAGTGTAGCGATTCCCAGGAAATATTTCGGATTGGAGACATCACTTTCTGTGAGATTCAACAAACCATTTTTTAAAATATTCTGAGGTCTATACATTTCAACATTTTTATATTTCGGAGTAAAAATAGCATTTCCGGAATCTCCATCGGAAGTATCCGAATTCGATCCGACAAGGCTTTCCGAATATTTGAGAATCGATATCTATTCTCAAACTTACCTACTTAACTGAACCTTACTTAACTTTACCTACAGTTGAGATGAAGGCCAAGCGCTTCCCCGTCGTACAATTAAAATAAGTTTGAAATAAAAAGTACAATTAAACTAACTATGTACAAAGGAATCAGTCCGATTACCTAAGGACCGTTACAAACGGCCTATAGGTAACTCAAGTGTTCCAGACCAGTACCAGACGGTAGCGTGCCCAAGACACTGGCTGTATTGCCACGCTGAATAGCTATGCTAATTCGCTGGCCTAAATAAGAGCCAGCCCTTGGGTCATGTGTCGCTTCAATCAAAAGCCCCGCAAGATTTTTGAAAACCCGGAGGGCACCGGCTCCCCACGGACCCAAGGTCTCCACCCCAAAAGGCTCAAATATATCAAATATATGAATATATAGTTTGAAGTTAGTATATTATAAAGATCCCGGTTAAATGACATTCGTGCGTTGCCTCAAAAGTAGTTGTAATAACGGTTCACTAAATCAATTCTAACTGCAGGTGGTTTGCCGACAACGTGGTCAAAAGAAAAATGCACTAATCACACTTCAGTTCGTAGAAATCGCGGTGTCGGTGCGAACAGGGTATAATTATATTTCAATCCAGTGGTATAATGTTGGAACAGGGCTTTCGTGTCGACAATAACAAAATTGACTGAGGAATTACGGCAAAAAGTTACATGAAAAAATGTTTTTAACTATTCCCATACCTTTTCAATACACCGACAGGTCGTTAGAAGTTAATAGTTTTGAGCATAGATTTATGCAAATAATAAATTATGTACTAAACTAATTATGTACAGGGGAAGCGGGCGGGTTATCTATGGACCATTATACATGTCCATATGACTCATTTGATCTAAATCCTGGAAGCAGGACCAAGATTCCGGCTGCATTGCCAGGCTGAATAGTAAAGCTAATTTGCTGGCAGAAATAAAAGCCGGCACTTTGTCCATGCGTCACATAAATCAAAAGCCCGGCAAAATTAGAAAATAATTTAATTTTTCCTATTTTGTAAACAGCTTTTAGATAAGGCCGCCGCCCATTTGAAAAAAGGGGTTTTTTCACGTAAAGGTCATGAAGGCACCAACTTAGTTTCGATTCTCCCAGGGGACCATCATCAAGGTGAGTGTGATTCCCGAATGAGATCGCTGTCGCGTATTGTCTTACCGTTCGATGTCGCATACTCGTCCGCGTTTAAAAATGTATATTAATATGCAAGATTAAAAAGCTAAATAACATTGTATAGTGTTAACAACATGTTATCGAATCATAAATACATCATAGTATTTTAAGAACTCACATACAATGGAATTGGAACTTACAACGCGATTTTTTCAACGTTAAAGTCAACATGTAACGTGTTGAAACTATATAGCTACTTGCAAAACGTGGGCAATAAGATCTTATTGATCACTATCAGAGGTGAATCCTATGATCTATGAATATTATCGCCTCTGTGTTGTAGTGGTTTGCCTAACGGTGTCAGATCCAGAAGTCCAGAAGTCGATCCCCAGGTGAATACAATATTGTGCATGGTTTGGTTGGTGGTAGGACTTTGTGTAAGTCCGCCTGGCTAGCTACCACCATCTTACCTAATTCTGTCGCCATAATAACAATTCTTAAAAAAAATGTTGTGTTCCGGCATTCAGAGGTAAGATAGCCAGTTCCTCACTTTGTTGAGGATTCCGGGTGAAGTGCGCCTCCACCTTCGGCCTTATCTCAACTTGTTACCAGGTGAGATGAAAGCCAAGCGCTTCCCCGTCGTACAATTAAAAAAAAAATATTTTTAGTTTTTAAACGTAATTATTAAGTTATTATATTCCCGACAGTTTCGAGAGAAGGTACGCGATGAAGACTCGTTTTTGTTAATTATACAGAAGAATCATACAATACAACACCCAAACACAGAAAAAACATAAATTTTCATCACACAAATGTTTGTCCTGGAAATCGACCCCACAACCTACAGCGCAGAAGGCAGAGCTACTACCAACTGAGCTGTGAGGCTTGTGTGATTGGGAATGAAAAATTTGCATAATTTGGCAACTCTACACTTTGCCCTGGCTTCTGAGGCCGTAGTATATTTCGTAGTATATACGCCTTTGCATTTACAGTATCGTGTTCACGACACGAAGGCATGGCTGAATTCGCCATCATTATAACATTGTTCTAATTCTCACTTTATTTATTTCAATGAACGGTTTATTTAGAATTTTATACCATTCTGGTCACGTGTTATATTAGGTCGCTCGGCTAAATCCTTATTATTATGTTCCCCTGGTACCTAAAGACCATGAGTTTAATGTTACATTCATTTCACACAGCGCCATCTAGCCCCAAACTAAGCATAGCTTGTAATACGGGAACTACAAAAAAAATAGATTACGGATAAAATACTTACGTACATTTTTATTGTAAATACATACTTACTACCTATATGATACAACACCCACAGAACAAGCATCTAAGTAGTAACTAGTCATCACACAAATGTTTGTCCTGGGAGGAAATCGAACCCAAGGCAGAGTTTCTACCAACTGAGGCTTGTTAGTTCTACACAAATGGCTCAAATATGAATTAATTACGAATGTTTATTTCTTGATGATTTCTTTAACATAGCCTATTTAGATACCCGCGTCTGTCTGTCTGTCCATCCATCTGTCATAATTGGAAAAAATACGTCATCCAGGTAAACGACATTGTATCAGACATATTCTTCATGGAAGTCGGTTTTCTTTTTAGTTTTAAAACGTTATTATTCGTAAACTGTTGGCTGAGCTAGAAATTAATAGGTTTCTATTTGATGGTTTTAACGCATCAAATGGGGATGGGGTTCTGTAGGATAAATTTAACCGCCTCTATGGTCTAATCCCACTGGTGTCAGATCCAGGGGTCCAGGGTTCGATACCCAGGGGAGTACAATATTGTGCTTGGTTTGGTTGGTGGTAGGACTTTGTTTAAGTACGTCGGGCTAGCTACCACCATCTTACTTAAGTCTTTCGCCATTGTAACAGTTCTATCATTGTTGTGTTCCGGCATTTAGAGGTACGATTCAGGTGTCTGTAGTAAATGATGCTCCTCAGACTGTTGAGGATTCCGGAGGAGCTTCCAACTTCAGCCGTTTCGTAACTTGAAACCAGTGCCTTTTTACATACAACTAGGAGACGGAACAAGCAACCCGCCTGATGATAAATCTCCTGCCTATAAGCCTTCCTGCGTAGGTCACATCCAAGAATATGATATACGCGGAACTGCATTGCGCCCGTCAACTTGAGGCATAAAGGTTTAAGTCTCGCGTGCCTGTTATTTTACCGGCAACCATACTTTTTATTTTTTTATGAGAAGGGAAGCGCTTGGCCTTCATCTCAACTGATTTTCAAGTTATGATAAGGCCGAAACCGACGCGCACTTCACCCGGAAACCTCAACCAACTGAGTAACAATATAAAGAGGTAAGATACGTCTTTAGGCCGAAACCCGAAACACAACAATTTTAAGAATTGTCGTAATGGCGACAGAACTATGAATCTTGCTGGAAGCTAGCCAGGCGGACTTAAACAAAGTCCTACCACCAAACAAACCAAGCACAATATTATACTCCCCCTGTAGATCGAACCTGACACCAGCAACAATAGAGGTCAAAAGCTAACCCATAATTTATCAAAAAGATCTTCGAACTTTAGCGTGTTACAAATCTCCAAAGCTATAAAATATTAATGTGCGACTTCCGAATTGAGAATGTCTGTCTGTAATGGACTTTAAAATAAAAGTTAACTTCAAACTTTCTTTAAAACCTACTTTGACTTGACTTGTGTTAAATATTAACGATTTAGTAAAAGTATCAAAGGCCAAGCGCTTCCCTGCCTTAGGTAAATAATATTCGTGGTTTGATTTTGTAATGTTCTTTTTAGACAAGCGTGCTTCACCTTAAGCCACAAAACAAAATCTTAACTTAATTATTTAATGTAAAACCTTTTTGATGATATCATAACAGGCTGAGTACCAAACAGTATAACCAAAGAGATTTTATTACAAGTGACTCATTCAATAATACAAAAAGTATTTCTCCCCTACCTATTAGTTGTCACATCTAGTTGTCACATTGTCTTCGTTGCCCCCAAAGGGGCCACGAATACTTAGAGGTTTTACTTTAAGTGGTAAGTTTTTATTTTATTCACCCTTTTCAAAAACAAATCCTACCTGCGTTCAAACTATTGATTAAGACAGAAACATAGCAAGGGTTGCTACATTATCCTAATCGTTGATCTATTTTACTGTTTTCAGGTTAAATAGGTGTATCTATTTAACTAAATGTGATGTAAAAATATGGCAGTAGCTGTAATTTTTCAGAAAAATCGTGCCTGTATAATTCTCGTCTAACTAAGCCGTTTTAATTAAATTATAAAACTGTTATAAGGAAACACCTGGCGCTGATTTATATGAACCATTAATTCGAACGCCTTTCCGGAATCTCAATGCATTTTTAGCTTTATTACCTACTTACCCGCTACGCATCGCTAAGGCAAATTTTAAGTACTTACCTATTTTTTAATTTTAAAAGGAGTCAGTTTCTTTAACATTGACTTGTTAATGCAGGGATACGCCACAATACAGTACATTTATTTATTTATAACTACAAGTTAGAAGTCAAAAACAAATAGATATAAAGGTAAGCAATAAAGTACCTCATGATGTACTTCAATATAAAATAAAAATGAGATTAAAATACCTTCTATAAACATAATTAATGTGGGGTCTACAATGGACCAAGCCAACCCAGAAGGTGTCTTCTACAACAACAAGTCGATGACTTAACTAAGTCATCGACTTGTGTTGCAGATCCTGTTTGCCTTCTGGGAGCACATTAAAATAGTCATAAATTAAATATATTGTTTAACAAAATAGAAGCATTTTAAAATTAAGATTAAACAAAATATATGTATTATAACAAAATATATATTCTTTTATATATATATATTTTCATTTATTCTATAAAAAGTACAATTAAACTAACTATGTACAAAAGAATCAGTCAGATTACCTACGGACCGTTACAAACGGCCTATAGGTAACTCAACTGTTCCAGACCAGTACCAGACGGAAGCGTGCCCAAGACACTGGCTGCATTGCCACGCTGAATAGCTATGCTAATTCGCTGGTCTAAATAAGAGCCAGCCCTTAGGTCACGTGTCGCCTCAATCAAAAGCTCCGCAAGATTTTTGAAAATCCGGAGGGCACCGGCACCCCACGGACCCAAGATCTCCACCCCAAAAGACTCAAATAGGTAAGCTCTGTCGAGACCACTATATTTGCGCCTTTTGTGAAGGGACAAGAGTCATACCGTTGGACCGCTTACCATCATCACGTAACAGACCATTCGGTTCAAGAACGGCTGGAACATTGACACTGGTAAAAGCTCGGCGGATAATGTCATTAAGACTTGCGTGGCGCGAAATCCTGCCAGCAGACCTTGTGCACGAAAGTCCGTGAAAACCAAATTGATCTACGGCCGCACCGCACCGGCTCTGGTGAGAGGCGCAGCATCTTGCACCCAACCGAAGACAAGTGGCAATACGGAAAGTTCAGGATCCATAAGTGTACCGGTATTGTAAGATGGATGTGCTTGCAGCCAAAGAACTGATTCCTATTTTGAAACAGCTAAGAGACGACCACGATCTGTGAAGGTTGAGCACGTATGTAATAGATAATTCCGTGTTAACTCGCACAGAGGCCCGTCCCACTGCCGCTGTGCCGGTAAGGTATTTTGGGGGATCAGTATTAGGACAAGCACTATGCCAAGAATTTCGAGCCTCGTCAAGATAAGAAATTTCGAACATAATGCCAGGAACCACCGAAATTGACGGTGTTAGAATTTTCTCAACCAAAGAATGTGTACTATAGACGGAAGACAAGAACGCTGGCAAAGCAACACTAGACATTTTGCGTATACCTAAGCCGCCCAATCGAACAGGCAATGAGGCCTGCGACCATGCTCTGTCATCCAACTCAATATTCAAAACCGTGGAAAGGGTGTTCTTTATTATGTTGTCTAAGCCTTCCACCAGCTCACTGTGTTTCCACAGTTGACAACATCGCAAAGCATAAGTAAATTTTGGGACAAAAGACAAAATTTTAAAATGCTAAAAGCCATATGTGAGTTAATTTTTGAAAGTCTGTCCGAAACCTTCATAAAATTTTGAATTTTGTCGTCGACGAAATCCGGAAAAGATTCATCAAGAATTGGTGAACCTAGTAGGTGGAATGAACTCTTATCTAAAAAAATTTAGTTCTGAGCCAATCTGCCGAAATTCATCTGTAATAATTTTTAGATCGCCAAATACTGAGTCCACATCGCCACCTAGGGTTCCGTCATCTATATACCAAACATTCAATTTAGATTTCAGGCGTTGAATAATTGGATGAATGGCAAGGCTAAAAATAGCCGGGTCAAGAGGGTCACCTTGCTGACAGCCAACTGCAGACGAAATAGTTTGGTTCTTGTAAATTAATTTAAATGGCGACTCATACCATTGAAAAAGAAAAGGATAAATTTTGGGAATTTTGGATTTGATTTGATTTAGTAAGGCGCCTCTGTCAACCGAATTAAAAGCATTTTTGACATCTACTTTTAGAATAACCTCCCCGTAATTTCGATCTAAAAAGGTTCTTAAGGAATGGACCGCGGCCTCACAACCGCCTCGCGAACCAAAGCCTAGCTGCACGGGTCGGAAATAGTCGCCTAGATACGCGGCTTTTTTGCGACAGCAGACTTTGGCTGCAAGGCGGCGATAGGTGGTGCCTACGGCTATGGGTCTTATCCCGCCATCCTTTTTTTTTAAAGCACAAAGGTTAGCACCATACAAGATTTCTGTAATCTCGCTGTTGACTCGACCCGACAGCATGAGGTTGATCAATGCCGTCAGTGTTTCAAGAAGGACATCACCCGCATGGCCAGACTCACCAGATAGCAGATCCTTTAGATGCTGTGGAGACACAGTATCCAGGCCAGCGGCTGAGCCACTCTGAAAGGACATAACGGATGTACTCAGCATCCTGACTGGTCGCCTCAACAGCGCAATCACTACTCTTGAGGTGCATCGGGGAGGTGGAAATCTGGCCCCGGGGCCGGATGTTTACTTTCAAGAGAAATGAGGGTTTCAACGGAATTCGGAGCTATCGTGTCACTAGAAAAAAGTATACGGGAGGTACCCTTAATATCACCATCGCTAACAAGTTTGAAGAGAGCAGACTCGGGGGATGGTTTATATTTAGAATTTCTAATCGGGTTCTGATCATTACACAAAAAAGGTGTGCGCTCATCGCGAGCAGTGTACTTTACACAATTTTGCTTTATTCTAATAGTTAACGATGTTTTTGGATCTAAATCTTTATTTACGTGTAGTACACTATACGGAAATATTAGGAGATGTTCCCAAGCCTCTTTATTATTTTTAGATACTGCATTTTAGATGGCTTGTCCGAGAGCTGTGGCGACAGAGAGACGGACACCTCGAGGAATACGATTTAAAACTGAGGACGGGGAGGTAATTTTGCACTTTTTTTTTTTCCAAAAAGGTTGAGGATTAGTGATAACATTGGAATTTTGTATCAAAATATATTTACGGTATAAAGGGATTCGCGTGAATTCTAGTTTGATGAATTTTGAGGCCTCTCTGTCCCTTAAAAAGCGAGGCTGGGAACACAAATTGCACTGAACTAGGTTCGGCACAGACACGATAGCCTGCATCCCAGAATCATTCCGAATTGTATTTGTTGGTTGTGTGCATAACGCCATCACATGGTTATTCTTACTAACTAGCATTAGAAGAAAAATAAAAGTAAATACTAATCAACTAATCTAGCAGCTGAGAAGAGCAGTGACAGGCGGACAGGGCGCAAGCGTGGCCCCCGGGCTCCACAGCAACCCCGCTTCGCTCTGTTGACATACAATAATAACAACGTAAGCTACTGTCAAAACGAAGAAAACTAAATACAAAGACTGAAGCCACCTTTTCCGTCCTTGGAGGGAGCCGCAGGTCTTGAAAACAAACCCTGACGTCTTCTCTGCCTAAGACTCCCGGCTCCTACCCTCCACAAAGCCGCAGAAAGCGGAGATATATTAATCTTAATTTTAAAATGGTTCTATTTTGTTAAATATAATTTTGTTGATGATTTCGGGTCAAGGAAGCTTCCATTTTCTGCCTTATTATAACTTGCACCATGTCAGATGAAGGTATCGATGACGCTTGCCCGTCGTAGAAAAAAAAACAAATAATTATTAAAAGTGTTGCCATGCATCCATAATGGGTGTTGCCAGCTCATTTGGACAAAATAAAGTAGCTCATTAATTAAACAACGGCTATGAAGCTGATAATAACTCACTGATGTTTTTTAACACGCAAGGCTTTTATTGATCGCTTTGTATTGACACTTTATTTTGGTGTTTGATTTGGAATACGATAAGCTTTAGAATTGTGTTTTATATGTTATTACTACGCAAAAATAACAATTACGTTTTAAAAACTAAAAAGAAAACCGACTTCATTGAACATTATGATATAATTTCGTTTACCTGAATGACGTATATTTTCCAAATATTTTGATGACAGATGGACGGACAGACAGACGCGTGATCCTATATGGGGTCCGTTTTTTCATTACTTTTGAGAACATCTAAATCGATTCTAGTGTGCCTATAACATTTGAAGAGTTCCCTCGATTTTTCCAGGATCCCATCATCAGATCCTGACCTGATGACTATGGGATCACCAGGGAAGTGTACCAACCCTAAAAATACCCACATCGCTTCAAGTGATCAGATCCTGACCTGATAAGAATTTTCCATATCGGTCCAGGCGTCTTCGAGTAATCGGGAAAAAAAAATCCGACGAATTGAGAACCTCCATTCTTTTTTTTTGAAGTCGGTTATAAAGTAAATTTATTATTATTTATTATATATTATTATTTAGTTATTATTACTGACCATATATGAAAATATTATATATTTATATCTTCATATCTGTCATTCACTTTTTATTTCTTTTTTAATCTATTTCTATCTGTGAATGTCTGTTATTGGCTTTATGTTTCTATTCTTTACCTATCTTATTCTGTTTTTAAAGCTGTAGACTTTCCTTTAAAATTTAATTAAATTAAACAACTATTTAACAAATATAAAAAAAATCGACCACTCCAAGTCAGCCCATGGATGTCGTAAAACCCGACCTAGGGATCTCACCAGAAAGTCAGCTTCCGTGTATTAGCTACACCTTTACTGCGATCAACAATCGTGGTGATTATGGATTATGGAAAAGGCTTTGCAGGAGGCTCTGTCTAGCAGTAGACACTAATGGCCTTTTGATGTGATTTGTGATTTAGTTGTTTTGTGAGAATAGAATTCCTTTCCATGTCTGTTTTGCCGAAGGAGTACAATCTTGGAGTCTGCAAGTCCAGAGTGAATTCCTTTTAGGCAAGCGTTGGAGCACGCTACATCTTTGCTTTGTTTATACACTAAGCTGATGGTAAAAAGTTTCACCAATAAAAAAAATCTTGTATCTCTTACGAAATATACAAACTTTATTCAATAAAATGTACAATTAAACTAACTAACTATGTACAAAGGAATCAGTTAGATTACCTAAGGACCGTTACGAACGGCCTATAGGTAACTCAACTGTTCCAGACCAGTACCAGACGGAAGCGTGCCCTAGACACTGGCTGCATTGCCACGCTGAATAGCTATGCAAATTCGCTGGCTTAAATAAGAGTCAGCCCTTGGGTCACGTGTCGCCTCAATCAAAAGCCCCACAAGATTTTTAAAATTATAATGTAATATACAAAATTATTTATTGGGAACAAAGAAATTCGGAACAAAACATAAATAGCAAACGGCGGTAACAGCAATAGTTCCAGAAAACTTTGACGCAGTCACCAACGCCTACCTCCAAAAACAAGAAATTAGTCTGTGTACAATACAATATTCAATTAAATATTATTTTTATTCAATAAAAAGTACAATTAAACTAACTATGTACAAAGGAATCAGTCAGATTACCTAAGGACCGTTACAAACGGCCTATAGGTAACTCAACTGTTCCAGACCAGTACCAGACGGAAGCGTGCCCAAGACACTGGCTGCATTGCCACGCTGAATAGCTATTCTAATTCGCTGGCCTAATAAAAAAATAATATTAATTTACTTTAACATAAACATGTACACACAGATGAGGAAAAGAAAATAAAAAATAAAATAATTTATATTATTGAGTGACAAAAACACATGTCCAACAATAAACTTTACGAATGTATTTAAGACAAAAAATGAGCAAACAGTTTTTACACTGGTGATGGGGATTTAATAAACAAAACGGCTCGGAACAGTGAGTGCGTGGGATGTTGTGAGTATGTAGTATGTGTGTAATGTGTGTGTGTGTGTGAGGGAATGTTTGTAAGAGAGTGTGTTATGATTGTGTTAGTTAAATTATCTAAAAGGTGTTTTCAATGTAAGGGCAAGGGCATGTTTTAAGATTTATACAAAGGTCATCAAGACTGCCTCAGTCTCATCGTATGAAAGGGTTTGTAGCCAAGCCAACGTTTTTATTTTACATTTATGAGAGGTCAAAGAATAAACATCTAATTTAAAATTAATGATATTGTAGAGCTTTGAGCTGATAACATAATTGTGTTTGCTAGCAGTAGATGTTCTACGAGCTACAATTTCGCAAATTTTATAAGCTCTTCGCCTCATGTAAAACGATGGATCATAGGGCATTTGTGAATGCTTACGCAGGGTTGTATTAAGCACAAAGAGTTTTCTGACTAAAAGAACGCAACAGAGTGAGTAGCGTCAGTAGAAAGCGGAAGGGTTTATCATACATGACCTTAGTACTGCTCTTTGCGCCCTTTCAAGTTTCAACATCGATGTTGTACATGATCCACCCCACGCCGTGATACAATAGCCTAGAACCGACTGGGCTAATGCAAAGTAGATTGTTTTTAGCTGTTGCGCGTCGAGTAAGTTATGGAGTTTAACAAATATATACTCGAATATTCGTTTTCTGGTCCTCGAGACAGTCTGATTAATTTGTTGTTTCCAGGACATAATACGATCAATAATTACGCCAAGATATTTAAAGGTTATTCGTTTTTTCAATAGGGAGACAGGCACAGGAGGATGAATACGGGGGATTAGGTTACAAGAGTGAGGACGAATGTTAGTAAAAGCATTGAGGATCTTAGAAGGTTTTAAGGAGAAAGCTATATATTTTGTTTTAGATAAATTTAGGGCAAGAAGCCAGTTTGAGATCTAGTGTACAACTTTTCCATGTGTTGATAGCGCTAATAAATGTGTCTCAGACCAGTTTTTGTCATTGACAAGAAGTGAGGTGTCATCAGCGTAAGTGATAATTTTACAATTTGGAAGGGACAAGTTACATAAATCATTTATATATATTAGGAATAGGGTAGATCCAAGAACATTTCCTTGTGGCACACCGAAGGAAACTGTCTGTTCTTCACTATTTATACCATCAATTCGGTTGGCAAGGTAATTCTTAAAAATCTCAAGTGCTACACCTCTAATACCGATGTTATCAAGCTTAGTGATAAGTAAAGGGATCGAGACTGTATCGAAGGCCTTAGATAGGTCCAGAAATAAACCGATAGTTTTCTGACAATTATCTATGTGCTTGACGATTGAGTTGGTTAGTTCCAGCACTGCGTCTTCAGTTAAGACACCTGTCCTGAACCCAAATTGGTTCGAGGATAAAATATTATTTGTGTTCAGAACGGTGGTGAGTCTGTTATTTAAAAGTTTTTCAAATATTTTCGACATAATGGGAAGAACCGAAATTTGTCTATAGTTTTAAGCACAGTCTTAATCTCCAGATTTGTGTATGGGGTGCACAACAGCTTTCTTAAAACAGTCAGGGAAAACGCCATTTTCGATGCATAAGTTAAAAACAAACTTTAAAATAGGTACTAACACATGTCGAGCAGCCTTAATAGTGGAAGTTGAGATGCCATCCCATCTGACTGAGCATTTGTCTTTGAGAAATAGAATGATAAGTTCAATCTCCTTATCATCCGCACCGTGTATTGGATTACCATGGAATTGCTGGGGGAAGAGAATTGGGTTTGTATTGTGTTAGACTTGGTAGGATCAGAGCCCCTGGAATTATAAATTATGAGTGCTAAGTACTAACTTATTAACATTAATTTATTACACATTTATTAAATAAATCTTACTAAATTATATTTAGTATTAAGTTCTCCGCGCATTAAATACATTGTTAAAAGGAATATTTGAATATGAAGACTATTTTTTATGTTTTTATTTTACGTACCTATGTGTATTTTTATTATATTTAAAAAACGGATTTTTAAAGAAAAATCCGTCCACTAAGTAAAGAGTCGGCTAAAGACCCTACTTTTGTCAGTATCTGGAAACTGCTTTTTGAGCGTTTGGTCGTTTCTTGTTCGAAGTTTGATTCAGAGTCCGTGGCTTCGGTGACGGGTTTACCGTTGCGCTGGGGCATGTCTTCTGAAATGATACAAGGCTTTAGAGATGCCTCGTATGCGTATTACGGAGGCTTATCATACCTACATATAGTTATGTAAAAAGGAGGGAAAAGCTCGCCTAGAGTAGAATCTACAGGACATTATAACAAGTTGTAGTTGCTTGTATATGATCACGAGCCCAAATCATATCTTTTGTATTATGTTGAAATAATGTCGTCAAGCTTAATCAGCGGAGTGCTGGCACTGCTGACCTGTCTTACAGGTATCAAACCTACCATAGGCACCAGTCTCACACGAAACAGATTATTCTTAACTCTAATTGTAGCTATACCTACTATGTTACTGACCTTTTTGTATAAGAAAAATAAAATATTAAACACTAATTTTACACAGCGCCATTTAGCTCCGAACTAAACCTAGCTTGTAATATAGGAACTAGATATCGGGTAGAATACATTAAGCTTTTTTTTGTAAATTTATATTTTTCATACAAACCCAGAAGAAACACGAAACCGGCTCTATGGCCTAGTTGGTTAACCCACCGATTTCAAAGCTAGAGGTCCCGGATTCGATCCCCAAGGGGAGTACAATATTGTGCTTGGTTTGGTGATGGTAGGACTTTATTTAAATCCGCCTGGCTAGCTACCACAATCCTACCCAAATCTGTCGCCATAACAACAATTCTAGAATAGTTGTGTTCCGGCATTTTAGAGGTAAGATAGCCAGTTCCTCAGTTTGTTGAGGATTCGGGTCAAGTGCGCTTCCACCTTCGGCACTATCTCAACTTGTAACCAGGTGAAATGAAGGCCAAGCGCATCCCCGTCATACAAAAAAAAAAAACGTATGAATGTTCGTTCTAGGTTTGGATGTAGTATGTTGTATGAATATAAATTCTTCACACAAATATCCCGGGTGAGAATCGAATCCACTCCATACGGCACAGAAGACAGTCTTGTGAGGCTTGTTCAGTCTATACCATACCATACATTTTAAAACACGGGTTTTTACTCACGTATACGATTATATTGATGTAAGCACCAACGGTTTCGATTCAACAGGTGAATCATCATCAGGGTGAGTGTGATTTGCCGGCGCGCGCAGCCCTCTCGTTTTGTTTCGCGGCTCACACACCCTGATGATGATTCACCTGTTGAATCGAAACCGTTGGTGCCTTCATCAACATAATCGTATACGTGAGTAAAAACCCGTGTTTTAAAATGTATAGTACCACTCACGCAAGTTTTGACAGTGATATACCATACCAGTTTATGTTATGAATGTATGAGTTTTGGTTGAAAGGGTGCCTTAAAGTGTTACCTAGCCAGGTGGACACCGTGACTACTGGAGTCACCACAACACTGGTTCCATTGGTCCATCCAGCCGCACCTAATGGGATATTATCATGCATACCGTTACCACTTCGATCCACAAATATGGCTTGTCCAGGTGGACTCGGAAGCTCCATCCCCTGCAGTGGGGGAAACGATAGCCCTGAAGGCACATTGACCAGCAAAGGAGGTCCGTATACTATCTCAGGGAAGTTCGCCGAGGAGGTTGCATAGTTCACAGCTGGCGTAGGGTAATTGACTGGACAGGTTGGATAGTTTGCCACAGTTGGTGAAGGTTGGTATATAACAGGCTTGTAAATAGACTGTGGCCTTGCACAGTGGTTGTAGCAGTACTGGGCTGATGTTTGAAAGACATCTGAAATAAAAATACAATCGATGAAATACCGCCGACCGCCCTCAGGTCGGCTTCCGTTGTCAGATACAGAGGTCCCGGGTTCGATTTTCAGAGGGAGTACAATTTTGTGCTTGGTTTGGTTGGTGGTAAGTCTCCTCTGTATAAGTCATCAAAACGACAATTCTAAAAAAATAATAATAATAGGTCTTCACCAATGAAGTTGCCGTTTTGGTTGATGAATTCTAATTTCAAATTAATGTATTTTAAAACATGATATTATATTTTCAAAATCGGTCTTTTGTTTTCTGATTAGCTTTATGTTTTTATCCCATTTGGGTCTTTTTCGTCATAATGGATACGTTAAAAAATCGAGTAATTGTGAAATATGAGTACCGTAGAGATAGCAACGCGGCATAAACGTATACGGAGAGAATCCTACAAACGAACGCACAATCCGTTATTGGTTTACCCGATTGCGCAACCGTTATCCGATGACCGATTCGTCTTTGGACTGTTCGCCGACAGGACGATTCATTTATTTCCGTTTCACCAGCAGAGCTTTTCGACTACAGGCCTTTACACCTACGCGGCGATAAACCTATAACTCTTTTAACTACAGACCTTTCCATCTACGGAGAGTTCGCCGACAGTACAATCATAAGCGACATTGAAATAAATACACAATTAAGATATCAAAGCTGGCTACTTGTCTTTAATTTATTATTTATCACAAAGACCGTAAGTCAAAGATAAAATTAAAGTATTTTCTTCAAAATCAAACAGAACTTTATGTTTAGGCTTTGCAGAAACACTTATTTTTACGACTACTATCACCATAGTCAACCGACATGAACCACTTATTCAGGGCTTATTTACACACTATTAAAAGGAAAAATCAAAAGGAAAAAATATTGAAATAAATTAAAGGTGTGAACGAGATCTACATTTTCAATGACAGCTATCAAACGTCAAATCTCTGAAATTACTAGTCCTAGACTTCATTTGAACTAAGAACAGAGAGTCTAGGACGAGTAGTTTCAAAGATATGGCCGTTTGATGTTTGACAGCTGTCATTGAAAATGTAGATCTTGGTTAAAGCTTTCATTTGAACCAAGAGCGGAGAGTTTAGGACTAATGATTTCAGAGATATGACCGTTTGAACTTTGACAGCTGTCATTGAAAATGTAGATCTCATTCATAGCTTTCATTTTCTTTTAATATTTTTTCATTTTAATAGTGTGTAAATAAGCGCTGAAAATAAGTGGTCCGTGTTGGTTGACTATGGTGATAGTAGGCGTAAAAATAAGTATTTCTGCAAAATCAAACAAAGTTCTGTTTGATTTTGAAGAAAATAATTTAATTTTATCTGATAAAATATGAAATTAAAGACAAGTAGCCCGCTCTGATCTCTTAGTAACGACACAGTAAGCTGTAGAATGTGTATTTTTTAAAATATCGATTAATATATATATTTTATGATAAGCATAGGATTGTCGGCGAATGATCGTTACTGCTGCACGACAACGCGCAACCCCACACCGCACAACAGACCGTCTCCACGCTGCAAGAGCTGGGGCTGGAAGCTCTCCGTCATCCGCCGTACTCACCAGACCTTGCGCCGACCGACTTCTACTTTTCCCAGAATTTGGACAACTCCTTAACGGGAAAAAAATTCTATACCTGGGAGGCAGTACAAAATGAGTCCAGCAGACTTTTTCAAGAAGGGCATCGATAAATTGCCACTGCGCTGGCGTCGAGTGTATGGGCGATTACTTTGATTGACGGAAATAAATAAGATCGAAAAAAATGACTTGCATTGATTTCAAACAAAACGGCAATTTCATAAGTAAATACCTAATATTTTTTTAATTTACAAAATGACGTTTAATATACTTAACAACGCAGGCATGATTGGAACGAAATTTTATCTGATGAGATTGGCCCTTTGAAAATAGACAATTCTTAAGAAAAATAGGAACTTACCGATAATCAATAAAAATAGCACATAAAACATCAACATTTTAAATGTATATTTTCATATAAATTACGATAAATAATATTAAGATAATGATCTTTATAAACACGTTAAACTAAATAATTAGGTACGCAGGTATCAAATCATTTCTATTGCAGAAATCGAAGCCGAATGGTGCTTATTATTCTATAATTTGTTATACATACCAACCGTATCTTAATTGTTTTGCTTATGGTAATAAGGTTAGCTTGAAATTATAAATATTGATGAATTCTATTTAATGAAGTACCATAAAATAATCGGACCATAACCAATTGATGTTTAATATTTTGTAAATATGCTACACATTTAAAATGGAGTACAATTTGTTTGTTTACCGTGTGAATTTCTAGCTTAGTTTTTGACACCTAACGCTGGAAAAATAAGAGGAATATTGGGAATGTACCCAGTTCTAGGTACTTTTTTTATTTTTTATACTACTTGGAGACTTATCAAGCAAGTAGCCCACCTTAGTTAAATGCATCTCTTGCCTAGATTACAAAGCCTTACTACGTAGGTCACATCAATAAAAAGCATAACCCACGCGGCACTGCATTGCGCCCGTCAACATGAGGCATAAATATGTATTTTAACCGTCTCTGTGGTTTAGTGGTTCAACCCACCGATATCAGATCCAGAGGTCCCGGATACGATCCCCAGGGGGAGAAATATTGTGCTATGTTTGGTTGGTGGTAGGATTTTATTTAAGTCCGCCTGGCTAGCCAGCATCTTACCAAATTCTGTCGCCATAATAACAATTCTTAAAAAAATATTGTGTTCCTACATTTAGAGGTAAAATAGCCAGTTCCTCAGATTGTTGAGGATTCCGGGTGAAGTGCGCCTCCACCTTCGGCCTTATCTCAACTTGTAACCAGGTGAAATGAAAACCAAACGCTTCCCCGTCGTACAATAAAAAAATACTTTGAGGCTTGTTGAAAGTACCTATTATGTAAAACCTATGATATCAAAACATTATTATCAATTCTAAATATATTGTTATGTTTCTAATTGCTATATATGTTTCGGCATTTAGAGGTAGCGGCCAGTTCCTCAGTTTGTTGAGGATTCCGGGTGAAGTGCGACCACCTTTAGCCTGATCATAATTTGAAACCAATTGACATGAAGGCCAAGCGCTATCATACAATAAAAAAACATCCCGTTTAAAATGAAAATACCTAGGAACTTGGTAACTTATATAATTCTCAACATTCTAAATTATAGATAGCATGTTTCTATCGACCTGGAGAAGTGGCTCTATCCTCACGTCTCTCAATAGCTTGAAGTCTTCTCTAGCGTTGATTTTGACAGGACTCGTCGGAAGGAGGTTGTATGCAACACTCAGCCTCTTGTTAGGACCAACAGCGGCTTGTAGGGTCGGTTTCGATAGAGTTGAAGATATGCCTGGTCAAAATTAATACATTTTTAATTTGATGTGGGCAAGCTCTTGGCCTTTACTTGCCTGGGTATACCGATGGACCGACTTGGTCTACGATGGGGGAACTTTCTCAGAAGCTGCATATTAAAAACACAAATATATAATGCATTAATACCAAGCCTCACAGCTCAGTAGGTAGTATCTCTGCCTTCTACGCTGTAGGTTGTGTGTTCGATCCCACCCAGGATAAACCTTAGTGTGATGAATATTAATGTTTGTTCTGTGTTTGGGTGTTGTATTGTATGATAAGTATGCATTTACAAGAAAAGTATGTACCCAATATAATATCCGTTACCTAGTTCCCATATAACAAGCTTTGCTTAGTTTGGGACAAGATGGCGCTGTGTAAAATTAATGCCCCATATTTTTTATATCCTGGTAAAATACTTAAAATACTTTTTTTTCTGTGCGGGAAAGCCAGTGCCTAATGAGAAAGGTTGCTTCATCTTAGACGCCATTTTCTAGTAGATAGGTATACAGGTCCATACACGTCCTGCTGAATATATGCACCTAAGCCTCTTCCAACCATCGAATCCCCACGACCACCACAATTAGGCATTTTATCATTTATTTAAATTGATAAAGCACGGACAAAACAATTAAGTACACGAATAAATTATGGAAATTAAAAGCAATAACAGTAATCAATAATAATGAAAGAACAGAATCAATTAATAGGTAATGTAAATCATGTAATTAGATTAAAATAGTGAAAATGAAATGAAATGATTAATATCTCTCACAAACAAAGTAACTTATGCTAAAGTAGACATAATAATATGTGGAAGAGCTGAACTGATGCCTACATGGTTGTATAAAAAAATCTGTTTGGTATTTTTTTTTGTAATGTATATAATGTTATATGTCTATCTTACTATTTTTTTGTACACTTCGGTATTTAAAAGAGGGGGAATAGATTAATGTGTTACGTTTTACGCCACTTAAGAGCGCGCCCAATGCCAGGAAAAAATAATATTTCACCCGCGCGTCTTGCACCGCCCGCTCTAGTGCATGTAAAGACCTACTATCTATTTTCGACTATCTATTGATGTATTTGGTTCCCGTATCGGACACAATATTTTGCTGCAGTAATGTTTCAGACATACCCCACACCCCGCAAAATCTGTTTATCGTAAAAAAGAAAGTCTGAAAGTATAAGACGCACAAATCCTATTTTTGGCACATAATTACAACTCAGAACACTCTAATTTTATATCGTTATCTCAGAGCACAACATTTTGCTGGGGCACACCAAAAGTTGATCGTACAAGTTTGCCACCATAGTAAAAAATGTACTAGACGTGGGTAATTTTTTTTCGATACGTGAATAATATACACAAAATATTACAAATAAATATTACTTAAATTACTTAAATACTTTTTCTTTTTGTAAATACATACTTATACAATACAAACACCCAAATACAGAATAAACATCTATATTCATCACACAAATGTTTTTCCTGGGTGGGAATCGAACCCACAGCCTACAGCGCAGAAGGCAGAGTTACTACCAACTGAGCTATGAGGCTATGAGGATACAATGATTTGTCTGAAAATCTTGCCTATACTGTCAAGATTACGTAGAAATTATCAGTGCAGCGGCAAACGCGCGGACCGGCCGGGTTTGAACGCTGGCCCATCAAATTTAGACTCAATGAGTATGAGAATAGGGTGCTACAATTATCAACTCTTTTCGTTGATTTGAAAATATTATATTAGAAATGCGTCTTCAATTAATTTTACTATGCATAGTTAATAAAAAATAGATAAGTACCAGTAGATATTCAAATCATAATTCAAATTACGCGCTGGATTACGAAACAAAGCGGCCGGGAACAACCTTCCACGTCGAGCGCTGCCCGACAACTGACCAAGAGCCATGATCTATTTTGTATCCAAACGGCATAACATACAGTCGAAAATGGCATGGTTCAGTTGATAATGAAATTGCTTTTTGGTCCAGGGTATATATTTTTTTGAGTTTTATTTAATTATTCAAAATGTAAACGTGAAATTAAAAAACTAGCCGATCATTCGACTAAAACACTAGTCTAGCTATTTTATTCATAAATAAAAAAATGGGGTTGTCTCTGATAATTTCGAGCATTTGAATTAAAAGCGTTTTTTAGTGTAGTATCTATTTATTTTTTAAAAAGAACTCAAAATTCTATTCGATTATTGTACTTCAGCAAGATTTTTCCCAGCTTTCAGTATTTTTTTTATTGGAATTACTACTTTCGTTACTATCAAAGAGTGTGTTTGAAAATGCTCCAGTTGCGTAATTTTGGCATTGGGCGCGCTCTTAATTCTCTTTATATGTAAGCTTACCAGCAAATATCATGAACAAAAGTATTTTTTTCACCATCTTGTTTTATTTTAATGATTTTTTCTGCGACTCTTATATACGCCAAGTACCACTACCGATCTAAATCAAAACACACCTACCTACCTACTACCTACATAAACATTATATGAGGCAGATACACATTATGTATGTTAAAATGGCGAATGAAATAACTAACGTAAATTATTTCTCCTAATCTAAAGTAATACAGGACTATTGAGTTCATTATGAAAACAATAACGAATTTATTTAGATAAGCGAAACCGCTTAGGTATAAACATAACTAATAAAAGTAGGTGAGTATATAGGGAGAGCAGGTACGAGTGACTTTACGAAGTTATTAAAATAAAATGATCTAAAAATAATATCCAATATATTTGGATATTCAAAAACTAAAAAAAAGATAGGTACGTTAACTCAAAACCATTTCTATATCGAGGATTCACCAATAACAGTTACACATTCAGAACTTGCGTGAGTGTTGTACACATTTTTAAACACGGGTTTATTCAATAAAAAGTACAATTAAACTAACTATGTACAAAGGAATCAGTCAGATTACCTAAGGACCGTTACAAACGGCCTATAGGTAACTCAACTGTTCCAGACCAGTACCAGACGGAAGCGTGCCCAAGACACTGGCTGCATTACCACGCTGAATAGCTATGCTAATTCGCTGGCCTAAATAAGAGCCAGCCCTTGGGTCACGTGTCGCCTCAATCAAAAGCCCCGCAATATTTTTGAAAACCCGGAGGGCACCGGCTCCCCACGGACCCAAGGTCTCCACCCCAAAAGGCTCAAATAGGTAAGCTCTGTCGAGACCACTATATTTGCGCCTTTTGTGATCCTCGGCCGAATCAGCCGCCGCACCAGCCCTATCTGATGTCCCAGGCAGATGAGATGGCGCTAGGGTGTTGACGCAGGTAGCTCCCACACCAAAGGCCTATTATTATTAAAAATTAAATTGTTAAAAATATAACAATCGATTTTACCGCCTCTGTGGTTTAGTGGTTTGCCCACCAGTACCTATCAGATCCAGAGGTCTCGGGTATGATCCCCTGGAGAGTACAATACTGTGCTTAGTTTGGTTGGTGGTAAGACTTTTTAAGTCCACTTGGCTAGCCTTCACCATCTTACCTAAGTCTGTCGCCATAACAACTATTCTGAATTATTGTGTACCGACATTTAGAGGAAGGAAGCCAGTTCCTCAGTTAGTTGAGGATTCCGGGTGAAGTGCGCTTCCACCTTCGGCCTTATCATTACTTGACAATAGGCGAGATCAAGGCAAAGCGCTTCCCTGACGCACAATAAAAAATAATGGGCATGTTTTTTTGTTACAGGTAATCTAGATATATAACTCACGACGCTACGAAGTTCTGGATTTTTGCACACATCTCTTCACTAGCGTGACATATCATGCAGGTAGGCTTGTAATAAACCGGCCAAGTGCGTGTACGTAGATCCACATGTCTGCAAAAGTCATGTTTCTTGTAAATTTGTCTTGAATTTTTATTCTTGCTTAATCTTACCGGTCCAAAATTTACGTAACGAATGTATGACACTCCATACATGTATATATATACATATATACACACATAGTGTGCTATACCTCTCTCGCGTAAAAAAAGTGAGGGTGGAAGGGAAAAAGAAGTAGAAGAAAAGATGAAAGAAAAAAACAAGAAAAAATAAAAGATAAGAAAGAAGAAGAAGAAGAAGAAAGAAGCTTCAACTCCCACATATTGGCGCTGTAGTTCTGCTCTACACCCAATGCGAGTGCAGGCCAGCGGCGATATCTTTTTTCATTTTAAAAAAAGGAGTAATTTTTTTTTTTGTTATATTTTATTATAAATTACATACTGAACGTTTCAACTGTCTACCTATCACGGTTCATGAGATACAGCCCGTTGATAGACGTTGATAGAACCGCCTCTGTGGTCTAGTTGTTCAACCCACCGATTTCAAATCCAGAAGTCCCGGGTTCGACTCCCATGGGGAGTACAACATATTGTGCTTGGTTTGGTTGGTGGTAGGACTTTGTTGAAGTCCGCCTGGCTAGCTACCACCATCTTACCTAATTCGGTCGTCATAATAACAATTCTAAAAATTGTTGTGTTCCGGCATTCAGAGGTAAGATAGCCAGTTCCTCAGTTTGTTGAGGATTCCGGGTGAAGTGCGCCTCCACCTCGATCGTATCTTAACTTGTTACCAGGTGAGATGAAGGCCAAGAGCTTCCCCGTCGTACAATAAAAAAAAAAAGATGGATGGTAGGACGGATAGCGGAGCCTTTGTATTAAGGCTCCACGCCCTTTGGGTTCGGAACGCTAAACAAGCTCAGCTATCTCACCCAGACAGTTGCTTTATCAAAGTTGTTGCTTTTTAAGAAGATAAATAAATAAATATTACAGAACATTAATATGGGTACTAGATTACGGATAGAATACCTGAATACCTTTTGTAAATACAAACATACTACATGATACTACACCCAAACACAGAACAAACATCTATATTCATCACACAAATGTTTGTCCTGGGAGGAAATCGAACCCACAACCTACAGCGCAGAAGGCAGAGTTACTACCAACTGAGCTATGAGGCTTGTTGATAATAACGAATAGTTTTTTTGTTGTGCCGCTAGTAGCTGCATGCAGGTCGACACATTCGTTTGTTTATTTCAACAAAAAGGTTTTATTAAGAAGTAATATGTTACCTAAAACTCCACCAAAACGCACCGGATCAGCTCTTTTTATTCAGTAACTCGTTATCTGTAAAGGTCGTAAGCTTACTTTGCATTTTAAGCAAGAATATCTTAAAGTTTGAGTTGATATTTGTTAGTAAATTATATATGTTGCTATCTTCTACTAGCATCGCATTACAAAATAATTCCACTTTTTACGCTATAAGGCGATATCCTTTATTTTTTTTATTTAATGAGATTATTAGCATCGTTTTGTTTAAAACCAAACTAATTATGAGCTCTCTGAACAAAGAGTTTGCTGTGCGCGCGGGTCTTAGTTGTATTGTGTTTCCATACCTTCAATTGAAATCAATTACAAATAAGTATTTAATTTTTTTTTTAGATATAACATATACATTTATTCAATAAATTAAACTAACTAAGTACAAAGGAATCAGTCAGATTACCTAAGGACCGTTACAAACGGCCTATAGGTAACTCAACTGTTCCAGACCAGTACCAGACGGAAGCGTGCCCAAGACACTGGCTGCATTGCCACGCTGAATAGCTATGCTAATTCGCTGGCCTAAATAAGAGCCAGCCCTTGGGTCACTTGTCGCCTCAATCAAAAGCCCCGCAATATTTTTGAAAACCCGGAGGGCACCGGCTCCCCACGGACCCAAGGTCTCCACCCCAAAAGGCTCAAATAGGTAAGCTCTGTCGAGACCACTATATTTGCGCCTTTTGTAATCCTCGGCCGAATCAGCCGCCGCACCAGCCCTAACTGATGTCCCAGGCAGATGAGATGGCGCTAGGGTGTCGACGCAGGTAGCGTCCCACACCAAAGGCCTACCCATTTCCCAAGGGACAAGAGTCATACCGTCGGGCCGCTTACCATCATCACGTAACAGACCATTCGGTTCAAGAACGGCTGGCACATTGACACTGGTAAACGCTCGACGGATAATGTCATTAAGACTAGCGTGGCGCGAAATCCTGCCCGCAGACCTTGCGCACGAAAGTCCGTGAAAACCAAATTGATCTACGGCCGCACCGCACCGGCACTGGTGAGAGGCGCAGCATCTTGCACCCAACCGAAGACAAGTGGCAATACGGAAAGTTACAGGATCCATAAGTGTACCGGTATTGTAGGATGGATGTGCTTGCAGCCAAAGACCTGATTCCCATTTTGAAACAGCTAAGAGACGAGCACGATCTGTGGAGGTTGAGCACGTATGTAATAGATAATTCCGTGTCAACTCGCACAGAGGCCCGTCCCACTGCCGTTGTGCCGAAAGGTGTTTTGGGGGATCGGTATTAGGGCAAGCACTATGCCAAGCATTTCGAGCCTCGTCAAGATAAGAAATTTGGAGTATATTGCCTGGAACAGCCGAAATTGATGGTGTTAGAATTTTCTCAACCAAAGAATGTGTACTATAGACGGAAGACAAGAACGCTGGCAAAGCAACACTAGAAATTTTGCGTATACCTAAGCCGCCCAATCGAATAGGCAATGAGGCCTGCGACCATGCTCTGTCATCCAACTCAATATTCAAAACCGTGGAAAGGGTGTTCTTTATTATGTTGTCTAAGCCTTCCACCAGCTCACTGTGTTTCCACAGTTGACAACATCGTAAAGCATAAGTAAATTTTGGGACAAAAAGGCAAAATTTTATAATGGTGAAAGCCAAATGTGAGTTAATTTTTGAAAGTCTGTCCGAAACCTTCATAAAATTTTGAATTTTGTCGTATTTAATTGACTTGAAATTATATAAAATGAATATGGGAAAACCTCCAGTTGTTTCTTCAACCTATGATTCAATGGCCGATATAAAATATTCCTCCCTCGATACGTAGCGTTGATAATTTTAATGCATTCAAAATTTCGCTTTCCAAATTATTAGAACCAAAGGCACACTATTAAATTAATGAGTTCTTTAATGATATTTTTTTATATTTGATATCGACTGTATTTTTTATTTAAATTGAAATGCTTATTTATTGAATTAGTGTTGATATTTTGAATCAGTAGGTAGTTTTGATCTCCGACATTGTTTTTATAAGGTATTTTTGACTTTTTTAAATACTTGGGCACCACCATATTTTAATGTTTTGACTATCTGTGTTTTTTAGAGTAATTAATATGTTTGTAAGCCTGATACGGCAGACTAGAGGGCCAAGATAATTTTAAAGACTAACTAATGTTACTTACCTGGATCTACAAACAATAAGTTCATTTCATGTGAAATGGGTGAGCTATTGAACTTGGTGTAACATTGGCCATAAATACCAAATTTATGCTGTGTTCTGACCGGCGGTCACGTGGTGTTGATGATGGAGGTGGCTCATTACATACATAGGCTCCTGGAGGCTTGCGTGGGCAAGAATGAGGTCTATAAATGGAGCGAGCCTTTTGCGAAAATGCTTTGTGCAGCTGTGAACTCACATGGCTTGAAATTATAGTGATGAACTTAGAACCTTGGCGTAAGTGTAGCTACGTGGGTTCAACTAGTGTAAAATAAAATAGCTCGATATCTTGTGCAAGTTTTTTAACCGCTAATACCTACCATAAACCTAAATCTATCGCCATAATAACAATTATGAGACATTGGGTCCGCGGGGAGCCGGTGCCCTCCGGGTTTTCAAAAATCTTGCGGGGCTTTTGATTGAGGCGACACGTGATCCAAGGGCTGGCTCTTATTTAGGCCAGCGAATAAGCATAGCTATTCAGCGTGGCAATGCAGCCAGTGTCTTGGGCACGCTACCGTCTGGTACTGGTCTGGAACAGTTGAGTTACCTATAGGCCGTTTGTAACGGTCCTTAGGTAATCGGACTGATTCCTTTGTACATAGTTAGTTTCATTGTACTTTTTATTAATAAAGAATATAAAAAAAAACTATTCTAATAAATTGTTGTGTTCCGGCATGAGGTACTTAGAAGATAGCCAGTTCCTCAATTTGTTGAGGATTCCGGGTGAAGTGCGCCTCCACCTTCGGCCTTACCTTAATTTGTAACCAGGTGAGAAGAAGGCCAAGCGCTTCCCCGTCGTACAATATTCTGTGTTTCAGACCTATTTTACATAGGAAGGACTCTACATTCTTTGAAGGTATGGTGATATATCTGTTAATGGCTTTTGGCCAAAAACTTGCACACGCAAAGATGAAGTACGATGGAGAAAGTCTACCCAGAAGGTTATAAACTCTCTCCGCTAAGACATCCGGGATGTGACACAACAGAAATACAGATATATCGCCTCTTCACTTTTGGTAGAGTGTTTTTTTGCTGAGGTACCTTTCTGACCCAGGCCGCAACCCGGCGCAGTATGTTATGTATACCTACGTACTTACCTATTCATCTGTTTCTCTTTACCTTTTGTTAAAAGATGTAAGTTAGTACCTACCTAGCAGTACCTAGTATAGAGTAGCAACGGACAGCCCCCTATGCAGAGGGTGTCTAACCGAAGAGAAATCAGCTACCCACGTAGTCCTGGAATGTGGTGGGAGTAACGAGGTCACTCCGTGAAGCCTGTGAAGGCCCCAAGAATATTCTGCGATCCTGGTCGGAGTTAGGCTGGCTATTCTAGCCAGACATTCCTCACGCATAATTTTTTTTTTCATAATGGACCACATGGGAGTCTACGGGAGTCTTTTTACATTACATTACATTAGTACCTACTTATCTACCTAAGTTGTGTGTTCATTTAAATGTCTGCGCTGTGTTGCTTTTTGTTCTTGGTGCCAAATAAATATTGTTCTCTCTTTTCTTCTAGATATGATGATATTTTTAAATGAGGACTGACGGACTGACATTCAGACGTTAATTTAGAGCACGTCCACGGCTATCTGGACTGAGATCACAGAGCATTGACCTGACGGACTGTGACTGACAAAGACAAGCTTCAGCACTATGCAGTCACAGAATATAATAAATAGCACTTGATACAGTGCCTGCTATTTAAAGTCTAGATTAGATCTATTTTTGTCTGTCAGATCCCATCAAGCAAGTTCTGTGTGACAGTAGTAAGTAGAAAAGGCGTCTGGTACTAAGCTCAACATTGGTGTTGTTAGCCAGTGGTAGGTACAAACAATTAATTTAAATCAATCATTTTTGGTGTAACTTTCATGTTGTTTTTTTTTTGAAGTGAAAACTTAATAATGCCTTATGAAGTTTGTTTTCGTTGGACATTTTTTGAGATGGGAAAAAAAAACTCGTGACACCTCACCAACACCACTTTTGACACATTTGGCTTAAAACACAATGTCACGTTATCTTTGCCACCTGCAGAAGTATTACTACTGTGTCGCAGATGACAACGCCCCTCTCCGAACAAAATAAGTAAAGTTCCAACGATGCGTAAACAATGGTCTCTTAAAAAACTTAACTTGTGTACGTGTGTGTGTGTGTGAACCTGACAGGCGACGTGTTGGTTTGGCAGAGGTCTGTTAGAAGTGAAAACTTCTAGGAGTTTCTTCGTATCTTCGTACGACAGTGACAAGAGCCATTCAAGACTATGTTATACAGACAAGAATATGTTTGCATATAAAGCGAGTTAGGGAGTATATTTTTAATTGCTTGTTGAAACGGTTGTAACGAGTAGAGCTGATGTGGTAAAAGTGGCATCTTGCTTTCTCGGTGCGACATTACTCTGTTACACAGACCTTATAGACTTGGTTGGTTGACAGCCGTGATAGGTATCTATCAACGTCAGTACGTTAGCTGTCAACCGTTAGAACTGTCTAAGAAGTCATTGTGTCAGTTGTGTTGCAAAAATAACCCTTGCGACCAACGCGACACTATCGAGATTCAAGTACCGACAATCTCAGCTATTCTCTTCGACAAAGTTTAAGTTTTTACTACTGTTGGCACTCCTGGAGTGCCACTGTTGTTTTATTTTTATTTTATGACGGCTTGGCCTTCATCTCACCTGATTTTCAAGTTAGTATAAGGCCGAAGGTGGAGGCGCACTTCACCCGGAATCCTCAACAAACTGAAGAACTGGCTATTTACCTCTAAATGCCGGAACATAATAATTTAAGAATAGTTGTGTTCCGGCATTTGACTTTGTTTAAGTCCGCCTGGCTAGCTACCTCCATCTGACCTAACACTGTCCTGTGGAGAAAGAATTAGGTAAGATGGTGGTATCTGCCCTGTAGGTTGTGGGTTTCCCACTCGGGAAAAACACCTTGGTGATCAAGTGGTTCACCCACTATTGTCAGATCCAGACGGGTTGGATCCCCATATGGGGGTACAAAGTGCTTGGTTTAGTTGGTGGTAGGATTATGAGTTAGTGTTTTGTTCATATTTATTTGACAAAATAAGAATGTTTGATTCAGTTAATAAAAATCCATAATAAGTTAGTAAGAAAAAAAAATTAAAACTAATTTGTTAGTAAAGATAACCGTAAGATAAGGTAAGAAAGCCAGTTCCTCAAATGATTGAGGATTTCTGGTGAAGTGCGCTTTCATCTTCGGCCTTATTATAACTATTAATTAGGTTATATCACTTCCTCGTCGTACTATAAAAAAAATAAAACTTTTGTTGCACAAACTTTAGAATGCACTTTTTATATAAATGCTAAGATCAACGCTCTGAGTAGTGATCAGAGGTTAATCCTCGAAGGACAACATGACCCAAGTCAGTTACTATTACTATTTTTGAATATAGCACTTATAGTCCGTGAGTCCGCTCTAAAATTGCCTACGTCACATGACATCAATATAAAGCGTCAGATGGTCCTAAAATTGGCCGAAAGTTTGAGAAAATCGTTTACTTCAATTCTTAAATTTATTTTCGTCAATACTTCAAAAAAAAACAATATTAAAAAAAAAAATTGAGATACTCCGTGAGCTCCATGCAGCTCGCGGCACTATAAATCTAGTTTAATTATTATAATAATACTAGTTTTTTTTGTAGTGCCACGAGCTGCATTGTCAATAGTAAGTTAGTTATACATATTGCGTGTGTATGTAATAAATCCTTTCTAAGGTAATACTTACATGCAACTCCTCAAGTAGGAAGGTAGGTGTGTCTATCTCCCAGTGGTCTATTCTAGGCAACGGGATCATTGGCTTTTGCTAGTGGGTGTTTATTGAATGAACACAACACTGGTGGTATGATTTGTAGACCACTGGCTAGCGACCACTCTCCTGCCGAAGCCCGGCTCCTAACACACGGGAGAGCCAGTGCGTTCTTGGAAAGCTTACATACGCCATAGACCTCATCTTGCTCTGGCCAAGAGCTAGACGAGCCTAGAGTCTTCGCATCTATTTTTTTTCGGGTTTTATTTACTCCTATAGCCTTCCACATTCATACTCAACATTTTCCTTGCAACGTGACTTTCGTCCCACCGCATGTATCCATGCTAGCCTGTTAAAGAGATAAAGAGATCTTTTTTTTATGGCCAGCGTCGTCTGGCCGTCCGATTTTTTCAGAGACATTTTTATTAGATTAATTGCTATCAATGTGTTTATGAATATTAACATGGCCCTAGTGGGGCATCAAGGAATGAATTTTGGGAATTCATTATAGGTACATCATACATGTATTCACATTGAATCAAAGTTTTCCTGAATAGTCACTCCTCCGACAAAGTAGAGAACTCTTAACGGTAGTCACAGTTCTAAAGACATATTGCTATAAACACAAAATTGTATAATTATCTTATATCCCTTGGGAAAAGGGTAGGCCTTTGGTGTGGGACGGTGGGACGCTACCTGCGTCGACACCTTAGCGCCATCTCATCAGCCTGGGACATCAGTTAGGGCTGGTGCGGCGGCTGATTCGGCCGAGGGTGATCCTCGGCCGAATCAGCCGCCAAAAGGCGCAAATATAGTGGTCTCGACAGAACTTACCTATATGAGCATTTTGGGGTGGAGACCTTGGGTCCGTGGGGAGCCGGTGCCCTCCGGGTTTTCAAAAATCTTGCGGGGCTTTTGATTGAGGCGACTCGTGACCCAAGGGCTGGCTCTTATTTAGGCCAGTGAATTAGCATAGCTATTCAGCGTGGCAATGCAGCCAGTGTCTTGGGCACGGTTCCGTCTGGTACTGGTCTGGAACAGTTGAGTTACCTATAGGCCGTTTGTAACGGTCCTTAGGTAATCTGACTGATTCTTTTGTACATAGTTAGTTTAATTGTACTTTTTATTGAATAAAGAAATAAATAAAGCTCTTATATACAAATATTTATTTAACTCTCCTATTTCTACTATTATTCCTAAACATTTTACTATTTTTCTATGCTGAAATATCTATTTAATAAATACATATTCAGCATAAGTTACTACACTATATATTTTTAATTATTAATCTACAGATATGTTATTTTTTTTAAACAATTAATCATTCTTCCGTTTTCCTTTCCTTCTATCGTACACGATATTTATTTACAAATGGTGTTTCTATGCTGAGGATACATATTATCCAAAAGATATATTCAACATAACTCAACAACATATCTATTTATTTCTAATTAGTACTCTAGAGTCAATATTTTCAAAGCATTTAAAGAAAATGGCTCTACATTTTTTGTCTAAAATTATATTGTTTTCACGCTTCACAGCAAAATTTCGCTCTCAAAGCACTTGAATCCGTAAGAGATTAATCTTGGAGTCTTCAAGTCAAGAGTGAACAGATTTCTTCCAGACAAGCGTGCTTCATCTTAGGTCTCACCTATAATTGTTTTTCAGGTCAATGAAAAAAAAAAAAGACCATGACTTCAATAAAAAAAATATAGCGTACGCTTATGGTCTAACTTTGGGAAAAATCTAAGCCTCGACTTTATTTGTGAACTGTTTATTAGCATTAAATGTTGTTTTCAAATCATGAACTCCAAGGCCATTTTATTGTTAAAGTCTGTGCTGAGCTGACTGACTAACTATATTTTTAGGGTTTCGTCCCTTCGATAAAAGATAAGATAAAAATAAAAATAATTTATTTTCAAAATTACAGGACCATCTTACTTTGTAACCAAATTAAAACTATGAATGTTTATATTTATTAGTTTAAATAGGTATTACAGGCAACTTTGTTACAAATCCCTTACCCTCCGTGCTAGTTTTCACTGTGTTACGGCAAGGTAACGCTTCAAACCTCTTATTTTTCGGTTGGTTGACTGATTGTCAGTGTGTCTTAAATGTATAACCGCCTCTGTGGTCTAGTGGTTCTACTCACCGATATAAGATCCAGAGGTCCCGGGTTCGATCCCCTTGGGGAGTACAACAGTTTATGCTTGGTTTGACTGGTGGTAGGACTTTATTTAAGTCCGCCTGCCAATATCTTACCTAAATCTGTCGCCATAATAACAATTCTAAAAATTTTTGTGTTCCGGCATTTAGAGTTTAAATAGCCACTTCCTTAGTTTGTTGAGGATTCCGGGACAAGTGCGCCTCCACTTTCGGCCTTATTTCAACTTGTAACCGTGAGAATGCCATGTGCTTAGACGTCGTATAATAAATAAAAAAAAAAACATTTTTTGTGATATTGTCAATAACAAAGCGGAACACTTATATCTATGATCTTAGATCACTGGCCAATTTTGGAAATAAGTGTGTGAATGACGGAATGAGTATTTTAAGAAGGAAATTTACGAATCCTTAGGGTAGAGTGGCTCACGTTTGCTTGTATCGCCATTTTATAAGCAAAATTTAATTAAAACCCAAAATCAACATTTAGAATATAATCCGTTCTACTTGAACCGTAAACTGGAATAACAGAAAACATGGAAATTTAGTTATTTTCGTATATAAGCTGGCTTCGGGTCAGTGAGCAGCACAGATCGACGGGAAGCAAGAAACATGACTACCAAAGTACTTCTCTGCTTAGCTGGTAAGTCCTCTTTACTCACAGATTAAAAAGTACATAATGTAGTTTCAATAAAACTAAAAAAACAAACTTCCTTTTTTGAACTGTTTCACTTGTTAACATTTGTTTGTTTTGACATTTGTAAATGTCTAAACGTTTACTTTTGTTATGAAACTTGACGAGCATTGTCACGAAGCAATTCAAATGTCAAACAAACGTCAATCGGACTATAAAAGCCCAAATTTGAGAGGTTTACTTGTAGCTACTGAAGAGTTCCACGATCCACCTCCTGGCCCCTTCATCAGATCAACTCCAAGCTACCAAATTATTCGTTTTGTCATCCGAACTACACATAAATACATCGTGCCTTAGATTTATTTATTTTATTACGGGAAAACGTTTGTCCTTCATCTCACCTGGTTTCATGTTGTGATAAGGCTGATGGTGCAAGCGCACAGAGTCCTCAACAGTCTGAGGAACTGGCTAACTTATCCGTTAAATGCCGGAACACAACAATTTTGAACTGTTTCTATGGCGACAAACTTAGGTAAGATTGTGGTAGCTAGCGAAGCGGACTTAAACAAAGCCCCACCACCAGCCCAAACAAGCACAATATTGTATCCCCCTGGGATTAAACTTCTGAATCTGACACCGGTGGACAAACTAGACCACAGAGTTTAATAGCGGTTAATTAAAGTGGGTCTACCAAATATGGCCGAAAGCGATAGAGCAAAATTTCAATTTAAATGACGATATTATTATATTTGATCTTATTTCTTGTTTTTGTGTTTGTTATGTTCCATTTGATTTAAATTACCTATTATTTGTATCTTTGACTAAACTATTTTTTATTTCCTTAATATTCTTATTCAATTTAAATGACATTATTATTATATTTGACTGATTTAATTTCTTGTTTTTGTGTTTGCTATGTTCCATTCGATATAAATTACCTATTATTTGTATATTTGACTACTACTGAACTACTGAATTTTTATTTCCTGAATTACTAATTTAAATTTAAATCCGACTGTATTATGTAAATTTTAATAAAATGTTGCACGCCGTTGTAGGGTAGAATACATTGTGCCTGACCTGACATTACTACCACCTATGTTAAACATGTATATCGAGCAATAAATAATACTTTACTTTACTTTACTTTACTAAAACAGATATTCAACAAGCATTCCTTACATTAATTTGATCAATGATTACTGAAATTCATGCTAGCTCACATTCCCCCGCGCTAGGTATGTGACTGGATTTCAAAACAAAGCATTCAGGCACACGTCTAAGAATAAACCTTACTTTAGTCACATTTGCAAAAAAAACATCATAATATCGAAAAACTTAAATTAAGATGTATGAAAATGACGATCTTGAAATAAGTGTATTCTCAAGTGTATATATTTATAAAAAATAGGCAAAGAGAAAGACAATATTAAATAAGTGTAAGTACATAAGTACAACATTAATAAATAACATACCTACCTAACATAATATATGTAAACGATAAACACTTTTTTTAAATAAAAAAACTATAAATAAATATTACAAAACATTAATTTCACACAGCGCAATCTAATCTGGAACTAAGCAAAACTTGTAATCTGGGAGATAGATTACGAAAATAATACTTGTAAATAATAAGAAAAAAAAAGAACTGCTATTTTTTGGCATTCAGACTCAAATAAGTTCTTCCACCAACCAAACCAAGCGCAATACTGCACTCCCCAGGGGATCCGCTGCCTACCATCTTAACTAATTCCGCGCCATAACAACAATTCTCAAATAGTTGTGTTCCGGCATTTCAGAGGTAAGATAGCCAGTTACTCAGTTCGTTGAGCGGAATCCTCAATAACTAAACAAATATCATAACTTAAAACCAGGTGAGATAAAGGACAAACGTTTTCCCGTCGTAAAAAAAAATATTTTAGTCGCGGTGGATTTGTGTGTAGTTCAGATGACAAAACTAATAATTTGGTATCATGGAGCTGATCTCTGTGATAATCAGGTGAGATGACTAAGCACCGCCCGTTGTACAATAAAGAACATTATCTCTTAACTGGTATTATTAGTTTTCCACATTCACTATAGGTATGATACTCACTTGTTCCAGCATTGCTATGCGCAGCGCGCAGCAACCCACTCGGCCTGGGTGCCACCACCGTATGCGAGTCATCTCCCAACTTGCTTCCCATGGGGGGCCTCGGCATGGGCGGCCTCGGCGGCCTCGGCAGTGCCACTGTATGTGAGAGCATTCCCAACATGCCCTTCATGGGAGGCATGGGCATGGGACTTGGCGGGATGGGACTTGGCGGACTCGGCTTAGGCGGGTTGGGAATGGGGGGAATGGGCTTGGGAGGCCTAGGCGGAGCAACGACTGTATGCGAAAGTCTTCCTAACATGCCTTTAATGGGTATGGGTGGGCTCGGCGGCTTAGGAATGGGAGGATTAGGGATGGGAGGACTAGGGATGGGAGGACTAGGGATGGGAGGACTAGGGATGGGAGGCTTAGGCGGAGCTACGACTGTATGCGAAAGTCTTCCTAACATGCCTTTAATGGGTATGGGTGGGTTCGGCGGCTTAGGCATGGGAGGATTAGGGATGGGAGGACTAGGGATGGGAGGCCTAGGCGGAGCTACGACTGTATGCGAGAGTCTTCCTAACATGCCTTTAATGGGTATGGGTGGGTTCGGCGGCTTAGGAATGGGAGGATTAGGGATGGGAGGTCTAGGTTTGGGAGCAATGGGAATGGGAGGATTAGGGATGGGTGGTCTGGGCGGTGCTACAACTGTCTGCGAAAGCATGCCGAACATGCTTGGCTTAGGCGGGCTCGGAGGTCTAGGTTTAGGCGGTTTGGGAGGCTTAGGCATGATGGGTGGCATGGGGATGGGATGCCCGTACGGTGCACACATGGGAGGAATGGGTATGCCATCAACAACTGTATGCGAAAGTATGCCAAATATGGGTCTCGGCGGGATGGGCTTAGGCATGGGTCTAGGGGGTCTTGGAGGCTACGGTCTAGGCGGCCTCGGAGGACTTGGGTGCATGGGAGGCCTGGGGATGCCCACCGCCACTGTCTGTGAGAGCTTTCCCAACGGACCTATGCTCGGTATGGGATGCGGTCGTTTTTTATAGATAACCACTCGTCGGTCACTCAGTCCAGCTCCAACTGCCAAGTGGGTTACCCTAGCGGGTGTTCTGGACTGAGGCCTGTTTTGAGAAGCCAGCGCTATCGTGATACCTCGTGCGACCATAGCACTGTCGTGGGCTTGTGAACAGGCAACAATTTAGCACTCTAATTGGTCTCTGATTTCATTTATGGCAACAAAACACTTCAGAAGCATGCTCACATAATTTTTTGGGCGTAACGTTTTTTTTTTTTTCAAAATTTTACTAAGTTACATTTTTTTTTAATATTGGTCAAAAATGTTCTTTGTTTCAATAGGTTAATATTTGCTTGTTAACGTCACTTCTGTTTATAATGTTTAAATAATCTTAACCGGAAATGTGGGTGTGCGTTTGGATCGAAAAAAAATATGATATTTATTTTCAAAATTCTGTATTTAAATTATTTATAAAATGTATAAAATTCTGTATTTAAATTATTTATAAAACGGCTAATAAAATGTATATATTTAAAAATGTGTTTCATTTTACCGAGATTTTACCCTTTAAAACATGTTTGAGTATGATTATGTAGATTTTTTTTATTGACCTAATCAATATAAAGTTTATTCAATAAAATGTACAATTAAACTAACTATGTACAAAGGAATCAGTCAGATTACCTAAGGACCGTTACAAACGGCCTATAGGTAACTCAACTGTTCCAGACCAGTACCAGACGGAAGCGTACCCAAGACACTGGCTGCATTGCCACGCTGAATAGCTATGCTAATTCGCTGGCCTAAATAAGAGCCAGCCCTTGGGTCACGTGTCGCCTCAATCAAAAGCCCCGCAATATTTTTGAAAACCCGGAGGGCACCGGCTCCCCACGGACACAAGGTCTCCACCCCAAAAGGCTCATTTGAGCCTTACAAATATAGTGGTCTCGACAGAGCCTACCTATTTAGGTAGGCTCTGTCGAGACCACTATATTTGCGCCTTTTGTGATCCTCGGCCGAATCAGCCGCCGCACCAGCCCTAACTGATGTCCCAGGCAGATGAGATGGCGCTAGGGTGTCGACGCAGGTAGCGTCCCACACCAAAGGCCTACCCATTTCCCAAGGGACAAGTCATACCGTCGGGCCGCTTACCATAATCACGTTACAGACCATTCAGTTAAAGAATGGCGGTTAACATTCGACTGATAATGTCATTGGCTTGCGTGGCGCGAAATGGTTGAAATGGTTCCTAAGAACAGATCTTAGAATATCTTATAGTTTCAGACTCTCCCATACTTACCGATCTAAATGTTACGCCCTTTATAATGTGAGTATACTAAATAGATGCTTGAAAAATGTATAGCTGACACGTGGGCTAGATGTGATCTATCTCCTAGCGAGAGCTAGTGTCATAATCCCGTGGTCGACTCACTAGGTTCACATAACAGAAAAAAACAAATGTTCAAATGCCGTAACAACAATTCTAAAATTGTTGTGTTTCGGACTTTAAAGGTAATATAGCCAGTTCCTCAGTTAGTTGAGGATTCCGGGTGCGCATGTGACATTTATAATGTCACAGTATAGTTTATTGTATGCAAATAAAATATGTATAGTATAGTAGATATAAAGATAGGTAGTAAGTATTATTTCTAGGTAATTAGTTATGTTGCTTAGTTTTATTATTAATAGGTAGGTATGTTAGCACGCAAACCTCTGTTTTTTTCTTACAATCTTGGTCTGGTTGGCAGTTAGAAAATGCCATCGGCAGTATGCCCACCCATTGTACACTAGTTATTTTGTGCAATAAAGTGTTAAATAAATAAATAAATAAACCACCAGGTGAGAATTAGGCCAAGCGCTTCCCCGTCGTACAATTAAAAAAGAGGTTTAAATAAAACAAGTCATATGCTTATACCCGTTATATTTCAACCATACACACACTTACAAAATTAGCCTATTTACAATACACATCTTACGCGCCGCATGGGCAAGGTGTGGGGTAGTCAGGGGGAATGCAGGGGGTGATTGATTCGCAAGGCTGTCCTGGTGGAGTGAAGGCGTTGCATGGAGCAAGGGGGGGAAGTAGCGAGTCAACGCAAGACAGCGCATCAGGGTATGGCGATGTTCCAGGGTACGCGCCTGGTCCAGGCCCATAGATATCAGGTCCAGGTCCGACGATCGGGGAAGGTCCGGGCCAAGCCCACGTGTTCTGGCATCCAGATCCCCCGGCCACCGATGATCCAGACCAACCGCCTCCTGAGATTAATAATGGCCAAGATCCTTCTGATCCAGATCCGCTTGAACCACCGGATCCACCGGAACCGCCTGATCCACCTGATCCACCTGATCCGCCTGATCCACCTGATCCACCTGATCCACCTGAACCACCAGACGGTGAATATCCCCCACCGTTGGGCCTAACGGACGCTGAGCCAACTGTACGGAACGCGGTTAGAGGGTCTGGGTGGAAGGCGATGATCGGCTGTCCTGGGACGAGAATCTTTGGTGGGAGGACCACCAGGCTGCCGGGTTTGGGGACTGGCACTGGGTTAGGCTGGACCTGGAAATAAAATTACAGGTTTTAACATTTTATGTGACACCGAATAAGGGCACAGTATCAGACTCACGACTTATCCGCTTCGAAGATGCACTTCTAATCACTACTTAGAGCGAAGATCTAATGATGATCTCCTACTAGGAGGTAGTCAGAGACACGTCCAAATTAACGTTCAGCACATGCCCACGGTTTGCTAGTAGCTAGCATTCTGTACGTGACAGCTTGCAAGTCCATCGCCGCTTACCGGAATACTATCCAGTGAAATTGTGCCTGTGATATTTGATCCTAGGAACAAGTCGGTTTCGTCACTAACTGAACTTTGTGAGCTTCAAAAGATAGTTCATAATTATTATTATCTCTCAAAGTTAGGATCTTAAATCAAATTTGATAAATATCCACACATAACTAGGCTGGTTGGTTGGACTATAACAGAGCCGGTAATAGATCTTACCCTGAGTGGTGGTGGTCTGGGAACTGGCACGGGGTTGGGTCGGACCACGATCGGCGGTGGGGTGGGTGGCTGCACGCATGGCACTCTGACGTAGAACGCTGGTGGTGTAGGCGGCTGCACACGTGCTGGGTTTACCGTGATCGGAGCTGGCTGCGGCGGCTGCAAGCAAACACATCATTCTATACTGCACAATGTTGACGCTGTAGAAATAGGACCAACCACCTCTGTGGCTCGCCTACAATGTCAGATCCAGAGGTCACGGTACGATCCCCTAGGAGGTAAAATATTGTTCTTGGTTTAGTTGGCGGTAGGACTTTGTTTAAGCCCGCCTGGTTAGCTACCACCATCTTATCTAATTCTGTCGCATAAAAATATTATAAATAATTAAATAAATCTACATAAAAATAATTCTACATTGTTGTGTTCCGACATTTAGCGGTAAGTTAGCCAGTTCCTCAGTTTGTTGATGATTCCGGGTGAAGTGCGCTTCCATCTTTGGTCTAATCTTAACTGTAACCAGGTGAGATGAAAACCAAGAGCTTTCCCGCCGTCCAATACATTTGTCGGTTTTCTGAGCTGTACTTCAGAGACTGCTCAGTTTCATGACGTTACTCCATCGTCAGTTCTATAATTGTTCTGATTCACACCCAATTATATTCCACATGTTATTCTTAAACCTAATTTAAGTTATGATAACGCGCTGATAAAAATAATCTACGAGACAAAAAGCGTCTGCGCACAGCAAATATTTGGTTCAATCCAGCGTCTGTTGTTCTACCAACGACCATAAGACTTTAAAAAAGAGAGTTAATAGGGATTTTCTGGGAAGGCTCGCTTCTTCGTAGTCCAAGTCCAAGTAAACGCGAGGTCAAGAACTGATCCAGCGTAAGAAATGGAGTGTAAAACCGGAACGATACTGCTGAGCTGCAGTTTGATGCAACACTGGTGCTGCTGTTTCTAAATGTTGGCCAACCCTGGTGCTGAGTTGACGTTACCCGACCGGCGTTTGCAAAAAGCTAAAAGGTCATTATAATCTTACTACCTTGATAAATGGCTGTGGTAGGTTCACAGAATAAGTTAGTCGAGATGTGCGAAAAGGCAAAACAAAACAATTAAAAATAATATAAATTAAACTATCTATGTACAAAGGGAAGCACTCGGATAACCTTAGGACCGTTACACGCGGCCTGTTCAAATTCAAATCATTTATTTTCAATCATCACAGGATCATAGAACATATAAAATTTACATAACACTTCTTTGAGGCATGCCTCAAAGAACTTTGGTACAGGAACACACAGTCAAACCTATTAGCGAATGCCCTCAGAATACCGTTGAAGCTGGCTCGGACCCTGCGCACCAGGGATGTCCCCCGCTTGCGCATGGTACTGTAGATACAGTCCACACCTATTGCTGCCTCACTTTCGGAGTCAGCAATAGGTTTTTTAGGTTAGACCCGAGAAGAGAAGGCACTTTTGTTAGGTGAACTCAGCATTACACTCATTACCCAATGGAGCCATACCTATACACGGCGAAAGGCCTATAGTGCCACTATCCAAACAAGCACCTCTTTTTGGGTTTATCCGAATACTTCGATACGTATTTGGCGGCGTATAATGGTGATGAACACTTATATATCACTTCTGTACGCGATTCATCTAGCTGCTGGGTTGTGACATAATTTGACTTTATATCTGCTAGACCTTTTGAAGGATAAGTAGATCTTTTAGAAGCTTCGTAACATCCACATGATCAAACAAGATAGGTGGCAGTTTCTCCAAATCACGCGTAACAAACACGGGCATGACTTCTGGATCTGTCCCCTTTAACAGCGATATAATATCCTCAACATCCCAATTTTCTTTGCCTTGGCGTGTACGTACAATCTTTCTTTTCTCGGTAGGTAACGAGTCAAAGAGTAAATCCTAAGACCGCTTGATTTCGTCACTTTTAAAAGACGAGACACATATTCTCATAAAACTGTCTTCGTCGATGATAGAAATTTTATTTTGCACGTACGATAACAACTCGTCTATATTGCACGATTTGCACGTCACTGTAACGGCCATCTTAGCGCACTCGTCAAACGCTCGACACGTCTGCTCCCGCTAGATGCGCGCGCGTCAAGTCCTATAGGTAACTGAACTGCTCCAGACCAGTACCAGATGGAAGCGTGCTCGAGACCCCTGCATTGCTATTCTGAATAGCTATACTAATTCGCTAAATAAGAACCAGCCCTTGGGTCGCGAGTCGCCTCAATCAAGCCTCGCAAGAATTTAGAAGGTACCAATAACTAACCTGCACTGGGAAAGGTTTGACCCAGATTGCTGGAGGTCGCGGGAGACTGATCTGTCCAGGCTTCACCGTGATAGCTGGAGAAGGCTGGAATCGGACTGGACCCGGCTTCACCAAGAGTGTGCCTGCAGCAATATTTAAAACAGACTGCGTCAGGTTCTGCGAATTGACTTCAATTTAATTTTAATTCGAGAAACGGGTATTTATCGCGTATTTTACCTCGATACTGACTTCAATTTAACAAGTCAAGGAGCGTGGTAGTGGTGGAATGCTTTCAAGTTAGCCTCTTTGGTCTAGGGGTTCGTCACCGGGTTCGATCCCCAGAGTGCTTCAAACTTGTGCTTAGTTTGATTGGCCCGCCTGGCTAGCTGACACCATCTTACCTAAGTCTGTCGCCATAAAATCTATATTGTTGTGTTCCGGTATACATATAGAAGTAAGATAGCCAGTTCCTCAGACAGTTGAGGATTGCGTTGGTGAAGTGCGCTTCCTTCGGCCTCATCATAGCTTGAAACCAGGTGAGATCGGCCATGCGTAATCCCGCTTTGTGTTTGATATCAAGAAATACCTATTTCAACTTACCTTGGGGCGCCTGACCGTAGACATAGTTAGTCTGCTGGTCACACGGGTTGCAGTTCCCGATGGGGATGATCGAGGCGCAAGGCGGTGGTGGCGGTGGAGGCGGGGGGCATGGTGGCAGCGGTAGGACGCATGGTGGCGGTGGTAGGGGGCATGGAGGTAGGGGGAGGACGCAAGGTGGAGGCGGCAGGGGTAAGGAGCAAGGGCACTGCGGGGACGGCAATGGCTGCCCGAACGCTGTGCCCAAGATCAGAACTGAAACAAGGGGTAAAAATATTAGTTCTTACTAAATGACACGAGATAAGTCTCTGTAGGTTCCTTTGGATTTTGCTACGATACGAAGATACATAGTATAGCGATTGGTTTAGTCGAATCGGGGCCCAGCTCTGGAGTTGAAAAGCAATTTGTTTTTTGCTGGCAAGCATGTTTTTTGCATCAGTAAATTAGTAATTTTTGTGATATTTTAAAGTCAGGTAAAAAATATGCTTTGCGTCAACTGTGTTTGTTGTCAACTGTGGATGTTTCCACAGTTGACAGTTGAGTGAGCTGGTGGAAGGCTTAGACAACATAATAAAGAAAACCCTTTCCTCGGTTTTGAATATTGAGTTGGATGACAGAGCATGGTCGCAGGCCTCATTGTCTGTTCGATTGGGCGGCTTACACATTCTTTGGTTGAAAATATTCTAATACCATAAATTTCGGCTGTTCCTGGATTCATCCATATGGATCAGTCCATATTTCTTATCTTGACGAGGCTCGAAATGCTTGGCATTGTGCTTGTTCTTACTGATCCCCAAAACACTTTTCGGCACAACGGCAGTGGGACGGGCCTCTGTGCGAGTTGATACGGAACTATCTGTTACATACGTGCTCAACATTCACAGATCGTGCTGGTTTCTCAGCTGTTTCAAAATGGGAATCAGGTCTTTGGCTGCAAGCACATCCGTCTTACAATACCGGTGCTCTTATGGATCTTGTAATTTTCGTATTGCCACTTTTTATTTTTTTTATTTACGCGATTTATTTACGCGCATTGTGCGCAGTGCGCACAATAAAAGAGTCATGACAGCGTTTAGTTCTTATACGAGGGATGTCAACCAGCTGGGGATGATAATTGGCTGTGCGTCTGAAATTTCTATTGAAGAACGGCGAAGGCGGTATGAGGTCGTGAAGCTCCTGAGCACACTCACCGAAGTACAATCTGTAAAACACCGATAAACACGCAACCTTGCGACGATGGCTCAGGCTGTCGAGCCTTGCTTTGGCAAGCTACTCTTCACCTATAAACCTATTGGCTCTACGCTCCACTTGTCTTCGGTTGGGTGCAAGATGCAGCGCCTCTCACCAGTGCTGGTGCGGTGCGCCTGAAGATCAACTTGGTATACACAGATTTTCATGCACCAGGTCTGCTGGCAAGATTTCACACCACGCAAGCCTTAATGACATTATCCGTCGAGCTTATACCAGTGTCAATTTTCCAGTCGATCTTGAACGGAATGATCTGTTACGTGATGATGGTAAGCGGCCCGACGGTATGACTCTTGTCCCTTGGGAAATAGGTAGGCCTTTGGTGTGGGACGCTATCTGAGTCGACACCCTAGCGCCAACTCATCTGGCTGGGACATCAGTTAGGGCTGGTGCAGCGGCTGAATTGGCCGAGGATCACAAAAAGCGCAAATATAGTAGTCTCGACAGAGCTTACCTATATAAGCCTTTTGGGGTGGAGACCTTGGGTCCGTGGGGAGCTGGTTTTTCAAAAACCTTGCAAGGCTTTTCATTCAGGCGACACGTGACCCGAGGGCTGGCTCTTATTCAGGTCAGTGAATTAGCTAAGCTATTCAGCGTTGCAACGCAGCCAATGTCTTGGGCACGCTTCCGTCTAGTATTGGTTTGGAACAGTTGAGCTACCTATAAGCCGTTTGTAACGAGCCTTAGGTAATACGACTGCTTCCTTTGTACATAGTTAGTTTAATTGTACATATTATTTATATTGTTTGTAAATAATCAACGTATTTAGTATTTAAAAAAAGGTAAGCAATGATCTACCGAAATACGGTGTACAAAATAGTTATCAATATAATTATTGATAACTTAACTCAAACATGTTAACTCATGTTAACTAATGTTAACTCATTTAATATTACTAGGTCAGCATTTTTCCTCCTCTTGGCGTTGTACCGGATTTGATATACGTTCACATGCATGTAGTATAAATCTGATATGTCACATTACAAACAGGCACTTCTACATTTTTGTAAATATCTTTATAAAAAAACCTTAAAGGGTGCATGCAGCTCGCGGCCCTACAAAAAAATATTTTGTATAATTATATAAATCTTATCAGAACTCGATTTAAACATAAACCCTTATTGTTTGTACTTCATTATAGTAGGAATAGTACCTAACTGTACGACGGGAAGCGCTTGGCCTTCATCTCACTTGGTTTCAAGTTCAAAGGCCGAATAAAGCGCACTTCACCCGGAATCCTCAACAAACTAAGGAACTGGCTATCTTACCTTAAATGCCGTAACACAACAATTTCGAAATGTTGATGTGGTGACAGACAGGTATTAGTATATTTTAAACTAGCGCGATTATAATACATTATTACTTCTTTAATTAGAATGAATTGAAATCTATGAATTGAATCTTCAGGATAAAATACGACATGTTAGATAGTGGTAGCTAGGCGTAAATACAAAGTCCTATCAAATACGTATACCTGTTAACCTGTATACAGAGATCATCAGGTACAAGCCTGTGTGTACTTTAACTTGGATTAGTTTACATAGGATGGTCAAACCTGCACAAATTACCGTAAAAGTAAATACACTAGAATAACTAAAGTACTCTGAGCTTTGAATATCCGGGACGTACCCGGAATTATAATTGGCAAGTTATTTCGAAAGGTATTTGCTGATCCAAAGGTAATGAGGAGTCATGTTATGGCAGATTTCAACGGAATATACAAAATCTTCGAATATCCGGCTCCATTTTCATACTTTCTCTTGCAAGTATTTAAATAACACGAGTTATTGCTATCCAATCGTAAGAATATGTCGCTTAGATAACTAACTATTAATCAGTCGTGACCTTGGATCAGCGGGGAGCCGGTGCCCTCTGGGTTTTCGAAAATGTTGCGGGGCTTTTGAGGTGACACGTGACCCAGGGGCTGGCCCTTATTTAGGCTGGTCTGGAACAGTTGAGTTACCTATGGACCGTTTATAACGGTCAAAGTCAAAGTCAAAGTCAAATATTTTTATTCATTAAGATTTTTAGGATCATTTTGAAACGTCAAATCTACCGCCTGTTCGGAATCGCGACCAGCACACAAGGAGAAAGGCAAGAACCTCGGGCTGATTAATTTTTTGATGATCCATTTAACATTTAGGTACATTGTTTATAATAATTTAATAACATTACAAGTGTTACCTACATCATAAAACTAAAAACTTAATATTATCTTAAAACATTGATTACTACATAACTATCTAATGGGCAGTTTCTTGACATTGAGAAGTCGGTCCTTAGGTAATGCGACTGCTTCCTTTGCACATATTTAGTTTTATTGTATTTACATAATTATTATTAATGTTTGTAAATTAACTATAAGAACACTCGGGATTTCATTCGCATTATGAATTTCCCAAAATCTATTCCTATCGCACCCCTATGCCACCAATAAGGAAGCTACTCTTGAGCAAGTACCACCATACCTATTTCGGCCGACAACCAGCATTGATGTGTTTCGGTTTGAGTATGGTTGCCGGTGAAATTAATGGCACAGGGGGCGTATACGGGTACGTACAACCTCCTTATAAATAATGAAACGGGTCTTACCAGATAACCAGATAACTCTCCCCCTCGCCATGTTGTCAGTCGTCTGCTAAAATCTCTGCCGTTTTCAGGTTTTATACCAAAATCAGAAACCGCGTCAAATTCGATTCAGTTTATTTTGATGTAGTCAACGAATTTATTGTAATAACTGTATTGTTTTATTTTGGCATTGAGTTGGGTTTTGTTATGCTCGATTAAAGATTTGCACCGTTACCCTCCAACGCTTGAGGATGATTAACATCAAAAATGTGGACATCCGTAGGAGAACCAAAGTCATCTCAGAATTAGCAAACTGAAGTGGCAGTGAACTGAACTGAACCGATAACCGTTAGGGAATAAAGGTTCTCGCATGGCAACCGCAATTAAACGCAAAACGGAGGACCCTGAGGGGTCATCTCGATGGACCGACGACAATGTGGCGGTCGCAGGGAGTCGATGGAAGGAAGAGGCTCAGGTTGCTTTTTGTGTATTCGATTAGGGGAGGCCTATGTTCAGAGGACGTGGGTGGGCTAATATGATGATATGATATTATGACCCTCCAACTTTGAGAATGTTATAGAAGGCGACACCAGTTTCAAGGGGTGAAAGCCACCCACTATAGACGAGGTATTTTGTTCCTATAGGTCGAAGCTTTTCGGTGGTAATGGGTGTTTTTACTACGAGATAGCAAAAACCGAATACAACGCCAATAATTTACGTTTTAAAAACTAAAAAGCAAACCGACTTCCATGAAGAATAAATATCATAAGATTAACCTGGATGACGTATTCCAATGTGTTAATGATAGATGGACGAACAGACATACAGACAGACGCGTGATACTATAAAACGTTCGTTTTTTCCTCACTTTTGAGGTAATACACTTTAGAAATACCCAAATCGCTTCAAAATTGCCTATAATATTTGAAGACTTCCCTCGATATCTCCAGGATTCCATCATCAGATCCTGACGTGGTGATGATGGGCCACCTGGGAAGACAAGAGAGAAGAACCCTTTCAAACAAAAAATAATTTTCAGGCAATAATCATAAGGCAGCTTCCTTCTGTGTATTATCTACACCTTTACTGCGATCACCAATACGGCTGCCTGATCGTCAATGCAGCTTTGGTGGAGGTTCTGTCCAACAGTGGACAATAATGGACTGTTGTGTATTCAACACAGAAAATATGCTAAGTTTTTGTTTACATAATTGGTTGTGGTCGTGGCCGTGGGCGTGGTCGTGGTCGTGGTTGTGGTTGTGGTTGTGAATTGTATTTTTTTTTTTCAGGACGTTAATTTCACTCTGCGCCATCTAGCCCCAAACTAAGCATAGCTATTAATATGGGAACTAGATTACGGATAGAATACTAAGATACAATTTTTCTTTTGTAAATCCATACGTACTATGATACAACACCCAAACAGAGGCTTGTTAATGTTTGATAGTTGATGGCGTCGTGTATACAACATGCCGTGGCTTTGCCGTGACAGTCGCGACTTAACAATGGTCACCTTTAATTCAGCCCTTCAAGGCAGCAGCTTCCTTCCTTCTGTGTATTATCTACACCTCTACTGCGATCATAGATCCGGCTGCCTGATCACCAATGCAGCTTTGGCAGAGGTTCTGCCAGCAGTAGACCCTAATGGACTGTTGTGTATTCGACACAGAAAATATGCTACGTAGAGTTGATGGCTGATATAAAGTAAGTGATATAAACAAAAACTATTCAATCTGAGGAAAGGGAAAAATATTCCCGCTCCTCCTACCAAACGGAGTATCGATTGGAGGACAGGGAATAACCCGAAATAAGTGTTTATTAGTAACTGATTACAAAACAGTGAAGAAAATTGTTTTTACTTAGCTGGTTACTAACCAGTTGGCTACCAAAGTGGCTGAAGGGGACATTTGGTACACACATCGCGTTCACCTAACTAATGCTAGCTAATTCACACCAAGACACAAAACTACAGGACAGGCCATTAACTTCGCACAGCGCCATCTAGTCCCAAACTAAGCAAAGCTTGTAATATGGGAACTAGATTACGGACTACTACTAGATTACTACATTTTGTAAATACGTACTATATGATACAACACCCAAACACAGAACAAACATCTATATTCATCAAACAAATTTAAACATGAACACAAAATTATTTTTCTGTTTTCAAATTATTTATTTTGAACAATGGATTTCAGCAAAATAACGCCTGAATCGTTTATCAATATCATAGAGATCTATAAAACATAAATAAATAGAATCGTTTTTGATTTTTGTAGATATTGACTGACTCTGATATAATACATATAATATGGATAAGATACAAAAAAAAAAAAGTTTTTGAGTATTCTATCCGTAATCTATATAGATTATGGATAGAATAGTAATAATAGAAAATAGCATAGTAATAACCCATATTACTATGTTTAGTTTGGGGCTTGATGGCGCTGTGTGAAATTAATGTCCTGTAATATTTATTTATTAATACATACAATACATCACCCAAACACAGAACAAGCATCAACATTCATCACACAAATGTTTGTCCTCGATGGGAATCGAACCCGCAACCTACAGCTCAAAAGGCAGAGCTACTACCAACTGAGCTGTGAGTCTTGTTCTCGTGTGTGGATATCGGTACTGACAGCACTAGACTGGGTCTGAGACTCCTCCAAGGAGTTTAGACCGACCATCTCAGCTGAGGTCGGATGCCTAACATTCGGGACACGTCTTAAAACAATTCGTTATAAGACATACGAACGCCGATAGCGGAAACGGATATCCCTTCCTAATATAATAGCTAGCTAATAAATGCTCCGTATGAGGATTTGTCATAGAAATGATAAGGAAAATGATAAAGGCGCTTTTGCGCAGTTGATCTAAACAGTAACTCACTGATAGTACTCAAGTGGATGTCTATCTATCTCTCAATATATCTACAAAAATAAAAAACGATTCTATTTATTAATGTCTTATAGATCTCTATGATATAGATAAATGATTCAGGCGTTATTTTGCTGAAATCCATTGTTCAAAATAAATAATTTGAAAACAGAAAAATAATTTTGTGTTCATGTTTAAATTTGTTTGATGAATATAGATGTTTGTTCTGTGTTTGGGTGTTGTATCATATAGTACGTATTTACAAAATGTAGTATTCTATCCGTAATCTAGTTCCCATATTACAAGCTATGCTTAGTTTGGGGCTGGATGGCGCTGTGTCAAAATTAATGTCCTATAATATTTATTTATTTAATATTTTAGTTAATAACAAATCCGCTAAATTAGTTTGAAAATTTTCAAATCAACAGTGAAAACTGAAAACACCTCTACACGAGGCATCCTCAGGAAATATAGTCGTGCTGCTAAACTAAAGAGCTCTCTGCCGACGTGTTTCCGATATGAGCGCTGCGCCGCACGATATTGCATCAGATCGGGTCTCTTACTCTAATATCTCACCAATCCTCTTTCTCCTTCTTATCTACGTGAGCAGTTTGATTACCTTGTCCCCCGTGGTAAGCCCTGCAGACCAGCTAAGTCTCTTCTTCTTAGTACTCCCATCACTCTTCTAGTTGCTATTAGTGTTGTTGCGATAGAGATAGTATCGTGATACTATCAATAGTCCTACCGAAACTATCGACCATTAATACCATTTTTTTTAAACATTTAGCAGTAAGAGACTGTGTAATAATAAAATAAGAGCAATAACCCATAAAAGTGCCCTGTTATCCAAAAGTGTATTAAGTGTGGCCCCACGTTTATATAATAAGGTTCCTGAAGAGATAAAACAGTGTGATAACATTAATAATTTTAAAAGAAAATTTCTAGATTTTTTGCATGAAAAACTTTACTATAGTATGAATGACTACCTGTCGAATTCATGATGTTCTTATGTGTTTTTGTAATAAATAATAATAAATGTAAAATAAACATAAGTTTAAATAAAATTTGCATACCGCCATGGTAGAAATAAGTTGAGACTAATTTAGTAGATTTAAGAACTTGTAACACTTGTTTCGTGCAAATAAATAATTTGATTTGATTTGACCATCGATACTATCGATAGTATCGATTGATTAAAATAAGTTATACTATTTCCAAAGATCAATCATATCGCAACTTCCGTTAGTATCAGTACCAACACTATCTGAAGCATTCACTATCAGAAACTATCGATATTGTAACAACACTAGTAGCTATCGTAGTTAATTTACTGTGAACTCAGTCAGGTTGTGGATCTCTCTACCACCCAATATCCGGGCTAGCTCTTGCTATCTTCAAGGGCGGAGTCAAAGAGCTACCATTGAGCTATATTTATTTACTGAGCCTCATTATAGAGTATGCTATATATGTATCTATATTTTTTTTGTACGACGGGTAAGCAATTGGCCTTCATCTCACCTGGTAACTAGTTGAGATAAAGTGGAAGGTGGAGACGTACTTCACCCGGAATCCTCAACAAACTGAGGAACTGGCTATCTTACCTGTATATGCCGGAACACAACAATTTTAGAATTGTTGTTATGGCGACAGAATTAGGAAGGATGGTGGTACTAGCACCATTTTACCTAATTCAATTCAATCCAGGCGGACTTAAACAGAGTCCTACCACCAACCAAAAAAAGCACAATATATTGTACTCCCCATGGGATCGAACCCGGGACCTCTGGATCTAAAATCGGTGGGTTGAATCACTAGACCACAGAGGCGGTTAGAAATCTATATCTATTGTATTACACACATAACATAGGATGCCGTAAGTACATGTCATATACACTTGGATCTCTTCTGCCTACCGAGAGAATAACGAAGTGCGATTTTACATCACAGACAGACCCTAGCCAAGGGACTTATATAAAGGGGATATCGTTAGATTCTACACAGGGATTTAATACGGAGGTCGAATCTAAGAACCTACCTGACACCAATACTGTGATCTCCGACTCACCTGTCAAGCGTGGTGATTATGGCAAATCCCCCCATTACCCTTATTGGGAGATGGGCAATATACTCTTTAGTACTAAACACATATACTGCCATCATCAACTCTCTTGTCACGCGTGGTGGTGGCAAATCCCCCAGTCACACTCGTTGTGACTTGTCAAATGAGAGATAAGTAGCAGCTTACACTTAGGTACTGACTACCTACATAAGGTTAACTCAATCATAGACGTAATGTCTATGATCTGTGATGAGTATGTCTGTGTAAGTTTAGAGATCAAGAGATGCCACATTAAAGAAATCTCCCTCCCACGGTTGTCATAGGGATACACGCACGCTTGCTACGCGTTGCCTATGTTCTGCAGTAATACTTTTTGAGTCATGAGTGCGTCCACCTTCGGCCTTATCATAGCTTGAAAAACAAGGTGAGATTAAGGCTAAGCGCTTCCCCGTCGTACAAAAAAAAAAAAAACTTAGAATCAGTAGGACCAATAAGGGCTCCTGCAAATACGATGCAGAAGTAATGAAATGAGATGAGAACTTGGCAGGAGTATGGGACTATACCAGTAGTATCTCTTTAGGATATCACTACGGACAACTACCCGCCTGCCCAGCATGGTGATTATTGTAAACTTTTACCAACTACGATGATAATGATGATGCTGACCCGCCTTTATAGTGAGGGATACGGGCAGGAGAATAAAGATAGATGATAATGAAAACGTCATTCTTATAAGGACTGTAAACTTAAAAACTACCCCTCAGAAGCATGTACCGTGATTTCGTTGCCAAGTCCTAGAAACAACAATACAGAGAAACTGCATTTTGGACCCAAAAGGCTGAAATAGGTAAGCTCTGTCGAGACCACTATATTTGCGCCTTTTGTGATCCTCGGCCGAATCAGCCGCCGCACCAGCCATAACTGATGTCCCAGGCAGATGAGATGGCGCTAGGGTGTCGATGGTTTGGTTGATGGAAGGACTTTGTTTAAATCCGCCTGGCGACAGAATTAGGTAAGATGATGGTAGCTTAACAACGATTCTGAAATTGTTGTGTTCCGGCATGTAGAAGTAAGATAGCCAGTTCCTCAGTTTGTTGCGAGTGACTTCCACCTTCGGCTTTATCTCAACTTGTAACCAGATGAGATGAAAGCCAAGCGCTTACCTGTCGTAAAATAAAATAAAACCCCTTTGTTTAGCCATTAAATGTATATTAAAAGGGTTTTCTTTGATATTCGAGAAGCTAAACCACCTCATTCCGACTTCATAATAGGAATTTCAGATGCATTATTATCATCCTCACCTGGTTGACATTCCTCTTTTAAAACTCAGCGCTTTCAAATATATTTTATTACGCGCACTGCAATAGATAGGAATCATCTCCCAGCGTCTGGTATTTCTGCTGTTTGACCCTAATATCTTCGAGAAGATAGTTAATTGGCAGCTTATGGGTAAGCTCTGTCCTTATATGTCATTGTGCCAGTTTCGTGGTTAACCTGGCCCATTCTAAATAACAAAACGGGTGTGTGGTTATGACCAAGTGAAAATTTTCTTATTCCAAGTGATGTATTTTACATATAGTACACTGTTTAAAAGCAGAACGTAGCTCAAGACAACTCCAGCCGAGTATACCCTATGAAAAATAATCACGACTGTACTTTGTCCAGTTATTAAGCTGTCTAGCTGAGAATCTGTCCTGATGAGTATATGGCCAGGTTCTACAGAGGGAAATTGAATGTTAGTGCATTAAAATTTCCTCTGTAGCAACTATTAGCGATCCTTAATGTAAAAATTATAAAATAGAGTCGCTGTATCAGTTTTCATACATTTCCTCTAGCATAAGCTTTTGGTAGCCGCACTGTGCTGTTGCTTTCTGGGATATTTATAAGGGTATTTCAATAAAATACAGTTGTAAAATAACACCGATACATATTTATTATAATAATATACTTATTTATTATAACTTATAGGCAAAATTTGCAAACGCTCATTACAATTGAAACACACGGGTATAGTTAACCTAGCTCAAATCCGTTAAAGAAGCCATTTTGTTTTTAGAGATCTTTCGTAAAACTGATTCTGTCAATTACCTATTTTGACAGCTGTTCTGTCAATGTCAACCAACCGGAAATTCATTAAATCTACAAGCTGTTTAGATCTGCGTGACTTATGTCAATTTCCCAAGCATTATCTGAACGCTATCCTGTCTTAGACGGCCTTCATGGTTTCTTGTGCCCTACGGAGCATAGGCTACATCTAACTTGACGGAGTGGGCACGATCTTCTATCGAGTCTTTGGACACAGGCAATAGTCTGTTGAAGGAAGACGTGGCATAGCTCGCTACATTCATCAACAGCGTTACATCAAAATTCCAGGTGTGGTTTTCCAACTCCACCAAATTCTACATTAAAATTGTTTACACACTGAGCTTAGGCAGCTGGAAACCAGCAAGTAGCTGGAACCCTCAAGAAAAGCGATGACGTGGCTGGCCCAAATAGATCTTCGAGACGCTCGGCACTGTCAAAGACATTGACCTGGACCGATGTTCGAATGGAGAGACGCGCTTTGTCTGGTCCTGTCAAAATTGGTAATTGCAGGATAGTTTAGGGTAGTTTAGAGTTAGAAGCCGCAAGGGCATGGAGGAGGGGGGGCAGAGAATGGGCAGACAGGCACAGGGTATGGCTCTGGTATCGGGAAGGGCTCTGGAACTGGGTAGGGTTCTGGAACTGGATATAACCCTGATACCGGGCCTCCGCACGGGTTGTATACCGGGTAGGGCTCTGGGACAGGGTAGGGTTCTGGAATTGGGTAGACCCCTGATATCGGACCCCCGCACGGGTTGTACACTGGGTAGGGCTCTGGGACAGGGTAGGGTTCTGGAATTGGGTAGACCCCTGATACCGGGCCTCCGCTCGGGTTGTACACTGGGTAGGGCTCTGGGACTGGGTAGGGTTCCGGGACGGGAATTCCATATTTGCCTGATGGGAAAACTCCTCCATTGCGGCCGAGAGTGCAGATGTCAAGTGAAATGCTCGGTGACTGTAGGCTAGGCTGCTGAGGTGGTCGCACAACGATATTCGGTGGCTGGATCGGGCTAGGCGCTGGCTGGTTGACTAAAACAGGGGGTGGCTGAATAGCGCTAGGCTTGGGTGGCCGGACAGTCACTGGTGGCGGCTGGATAGGTGCTAGCGGATTAGGTCTCGCCACGACCGGAGGGGGAGTGATTGGCGCTAGTGGAGGTGGTCTGACGACGATAGCAGGCGGCGTCACTGCTGGCACTGGTGGCGGTTGAACGACCAGGGAAGGAGGAGTGATAGGCGGGTGCTGAGGTGGCTGGACTAGGATCGCAGGTGGCTGGATCAGCTCGTCAGGGGTGCGCCCGACATAGAAAGTGCCTCCAGGGACCTGTAATGACTGGAAACCAGCCTGGCGGAGGCGTGCCGCGACGCCGTCTCTCTGACTTAGCACCTGGATGCCGCCGTTACCACTTGGAGCTGGAAAAAATATATTATTGTTGTAGACCAATTCACAGCAGCGTTACAAACGCTGCTGTAAATTGGTCTACAGTGGTGAGGTATTTACGTGTGACACAGGGCTGGACAGGAAAAGTTCACACAGCGCCATCTAGCCCCAATTTAAGCAAAGCTTGTAATATGGGAGTAGGATTACGGATACTTAGATGAGATAGCCAGCTCCACAGATTCTTGAAGATTCCGGGTGGAGTGCGCTTCCACCTTCGGCCTTATCAGAGCTCGGTGCGTGGAAGTACCAGTGCCTTTAATGGGCAGCCCCTGGAAAGTCTCGCTCTATCGTAGACGTCATCTTTGCTTGGCGAACCTTGAGATTAAGACGTCTTAAATCAGAAAGAAAGTAATCACCAGATTCGTGTCCGATTCGGAGTTAACTTAATCTTACATGGCGGATGGGATGATGATGCTAAGCTTGCACTTACATGCAGGGGCATTAGGCGAGACCTGGTTGAGTGGGATCCAGTTAGCCCAACCGCAAGGTGAGCACGGGTCCGGCAGCACTACTGGTGGTTGCGGCAGATAGCAGGGGCTAGGAGGCGGTGGCGGTGGCAGGTAGCAGGGACTCGGTGGTGGGGGCAGCGGTAGTACACATGGAGCCGGTGGGGGTGGTGGGGGTAGCAGACAAGGACACAGCGGTGCCGGCGCCGCTGACGCTGCTGCTAAAAGCGCTGTAGGAAAATAAACACGTATGTGAATAGGTCTCGGATGCATCACAAAACACGTGAATCCGCCGCAGATTCACGACCGACACGACAGAGATATTAATTGCCCTATAATACCCCGCTATGATTATAATTCGTTGCGAGAAAGTGGCGAAGCGCATATTCTTTTCTGAACTCCAGAAGGGCAAACGCAAACCGGTGGTCAGTTCCTGAGGTACAAGGGATGTTCAGATAATACATATGAAAAGATGGAATATTGAGCCCTCTCGTTGGGAGTCTTTAGTAGAAAAACGTCCGGAGTGGAAAAGACTTGTACAGCAGAATGTTTGGCATTTGAAGATGACAGAAGGCGCGGCCTAGACAGTAAACGCGAAGAATTTAAAAAGAAACCGCCTTCTAATACTGTTTACCATTATGAAAATAATACTAAGGGTATTATTTCAATTCTAATGAATAAAATATTATTTTCAGGTATTTTTCGTGTAATTACTGAAAACGCACATTTACAACTAAAATTACTTATGTTAGTCATGTAAGGGCACACGAACGGAGCTCGTCAGTATAAAGCAAAAAAAGTCGCCGTGGCCGAAATAGGTCTGGAAGATATCATCAATAATGATAACTCATAATTTCAGACGAAGTCCATTATATACAAATTAAATTAAGTTAAATTACAAAAATTAAAAAATAAACACAAAACAATATAGTCAGAGAGAAAACGAAAAGGAAGTGGTAAGAAATAAATTGTGGGTGACAAACACCCATTTCCTATTATGTTTCGGTTAACATAAGTCCGGTCCGCTGAACTTATTACAATCGAGTTTTTACACATGTCAACTCTGGACACGAAGGATGCTATTATCATGGATGTTTTTTTGGAAGAGAACTCTTTTCAGAACTCTTTTTAAACTCGCCTTTGCCATGTTCATATTTTTTTATATGTTCATTATGTAGGCTGTATTTTGTGTGTGCAAGAATAACGAGGAGTGTTTTTTGTTTTTTTGTGAATAGATACCTAATTACCTACTGTAAAACACCCAAACTCAGAATATCAAATTCATCACAAATGTTGTTTCAGGGTGAGAATCGAACACATCAGCAACTACAAAAAAACTGAGCCAATACCATTTTTTGTTTCACTTTACGTAGCTATCTATAACCTTTACTTTTGTTAATTCAATATCGCTTTTGTACTCAAATGAATATTTTACAAATATGTCCCTAACATTTGCGTTTGTCCCTTGTATTGGTTTAATTTAAATTAAAATCGTAAATCTTACCTAAAATTCCCAATGCCGATCGCCCCATCTCGACAACCTTGTGCTTCAAACTCTGAACCAGCCACCATTATATACCAAACTCAAGCTCCCCATATGGCGCGCAATTTGTTTAAAACTATATTAATATGTTTGAAACGCAACAATTTAACCGATTAAAAACTAATATGTTGTTTGAAATAATATTGAATGCTTTTCCACACGTTAATACGGTTTGATCCGTATTGATAATTGATTTACGTTTAAAATTAGCATCACTTGTAACTACGCAAGAGTCTCAAGTCTTAATAAACCTCTCGTTTGTTTTAGGCATAACGCGAATTAGTCAGACTACTTTTTAGGCATACCCGGACAGAAAGTACCTACCATGTAAAAATAGCTTGGATGTCGATTTCTACCACCTTTTATTGGACCTCTGGGGACATACCTTTTTGATTGTAGCGTATCCAACCTACTTATATTTTAATTAGAATTAATTTGTTACAAAGTTGAGGAAGACGGTCTTATCAATTACTAGAGTCGTATCTGTACCTTATAAATAAACTTTAACTCCAACTATTTGCTTTACTTTTGACATAAGCACGCCTATATAATATCATATTTATGAACAGGCTAACGTAGATAAAATTACAATACTCCATAGATGTTTTTGTTATTGATAATATTGAAGCGCCTTTACGTAGGCCCTGATTATCGATATCGTTATTGATTGATCCAAACTATGCCGCGTTTTGCTTTAGTAGGTAATTATATTTGTACTACCTATTATAAGTAGTAATAAGTACCTGTACATCCGAATTCTGAATAAAATATTCTTGTATCCGACTATTTTAGAAACAAAACTCGACAATAAAGGTTTTTCAAAGGAAATTGCTGGTGGCTAAAATTTACCAGCAATTAAATTCTGTACAACTTTGCTGGGGCCTTTTCGAGGACCATGGAAAGGTCAACTTTGCTAAAAGGAGGTTGTCAAAATAATTACCACATTAGAAGCATTTTTACCCGACTACGGCGAAGCAAAAAGGAGTGTTGTTGCTGGTATTTATTTATGTATGTATCTAAATATTACAGGACATATATTTCACACAGCGCCATCTAGGCCCAAACTGAGCATAGCTTGTCATTATGGGAACTAGATAACGGGTATATTACTTTAAGTTTTTTTTTTTGTAAATACATACTTATCATACGATACCATACCCAAACACAGACCAAACAGATGTTTGTTCTGTATCTCCAGGACAAACATTTGTGTGATGAATAAAGATATATTCATCACACAAATGTTTGTCCTGGGTGGGAATCGAACCCACAACCTACAGTGCAAAAGGCAGAGTTACTATCAACTGAGCTGAGGCTTGTTACGATAAATATGTAGGTATTTGTCAAAGTTATAGTTAGTAAAGTAAAGTTAGAGTATCGTTGGAAGCGTCTTAATTTTTCACAATAGGATATGTGAGGTTATGTGTATACCACATTAAATTAAATATGGCTCCCTCTAGGGATCATTAAGTCGTGAACTACAAAACATTTTAATGGTACTGTGTTTAGTATTAAATGAATGGGGTTTATTGGCACATTTCAAATACATTATGAATTGTTAGCTGATGTTTGCGGTTTTTCTTGCATGCACCCGATAATTGGGAATCATTACTAGAAAGCCATATTAGCCAAACAAAGTTTTTCTCGAAATCCAACCAAAATTCATACCTATGTACCTATGTAATCCATTTTGGGGTTATTATACAAAAGTGTTCAAATAAAAAGAAAGTTCGAAAACTAAATCCCGACAACTGAAAAAAACACGCTTGAAATGAAATTCGAAACAAGAAAATATTCTCAGCTATTTGAATTTATGTACAAACTATTCAATATTTTTATACTGATATTTAATATTTATTCAATAAAAAGTACAATGAAACTAACTATGTACAAAGGAATCAGTCAGATTACCTAAGGACCGTTACAAACGGCCTATAGGTAACTCAACTATTCCAGACCAGTACCAGACGGAAGCGTGCCCAAGACACTGGCTGCATTGCCACGCTGAATAGCTATGCTAATTCGCTGGCCTAAATAAGAGCCAGCCCAACTCAATATTTAGTCTAAAATTTTTCAGAGTATCTTTCATATCTGTTGGGCTTTGTTTGTCTTGTTTATCAAATCGAATATACACAGTATAACATTATAACTCAGGCGCTCAATAGGTGTCTCCAGCAACCCAAAGTCCTGGCTCCGGTATTTTAAGGAGCTGTGCTAGCTGGGGTAGGGTTAGTTAAAGCTATGGGGGACAATGCACAGCGGGACGTCAGTGCAGACATTATACGTGTACTAAGCAGTGAGGGGGATTTTCAGACAGCACATCATATGACCATCAATCATTTCCGGGAGACTTGCCTCTAGTCCCCTTAGTTGTCATATTAACGTGCTTGGCAGACAGATGTAATAGATGCTTGTCACCCCGACCAACCGACCCAGCGTCTGACACCCCGACTGATCAGCTGGTGCGGACTGAAAAGCAGCGTCGCTACTGTTCTCCTGACCGGTAGGGAAAGACTAATTTGCTTTCTTATAGGTCACTTAAGCTAGAATAAGGGCTTGTTCTACTACGTGCAAGTAAGGTTTTAGATGAACTCGAGACTCTGTGAATTTATTTGTATTCTAGCTATTCTTTAATTTTTATGTCTGTTTTTGTATTTATAAAGTCTGAATTTTCTTGTAATGCGTGTGCTAAGTAAATAAATTCTTCTTCTTCTTCTTCTTAAAGTCTTAATACCCTTTGCCGCTCGCTCATTAGCTAGCTTGTCCATTATTAGCTAGTCCTGCTTATTTCGACACCACAACGTGGCTTTTGAAGATTTTACGAGCTTCGCACATGTCTTCATAGGTTTGGCCTGACGTGGGCCTATTATAAAATACCCAGGAAGACTTACACGCAAATTATCATAACCTATAAAGTGAAGCTGGGTTAAGATGCCAAAGTTTTGCTTGCGAAACATTCAATTGTGTCGGCCAACACAATTATTATGCCGTTACTACTGTTACAGCAGTAACTGCAAAATAAATGTATACATATACATTAACTGTAGTACCGTAATGTATATTATTATTTTGTTTTTGTACATACATATGATACAAAATCATAATTGACCGAGCGAACGAAGCGAGCGAAAAGTTTCGAGACTGGCCAAAAATGCTTTTGTCCGCTGTCTGTCGGCTGTCGGCTGTCGGTTTGTTCTCGCCTACAGGTTTTTAACTGGTTTTTATGAAAATAGGCACATATGTTCATTGATTTTTTTTTTTTTTTTGTCGTTTGCGATATTCGATCGGAGGAAAATAGGGGAAAAGGGAGGAAGTTTGCTGAAGCGTTATTTATCAACAGTTTTGAATTAAATTGAAAAGACACACTAAGAAGTTAATTCTACACAAGATATTGTAAAAAAAAAACAAAAAGGGGTAATGGAGGGAGGAAAGAGGAGAAGATTGCCGTAGGTTTTTCTTTTTCGGAAAATTTATAGGTACCTGCGTATACCAATCTGAATACGCAATCTTCTCCGCTTTTGTGAGACGAGCTCGGAGACATCAGATTTGACCTCCTAGGACCAGGGGAACACGAGTAATCACTAAAGCTTATACCTCTTTTTGCTCAAAAGGGTAATAGGAAAAGTGAAAGAGGAAAGCATCGGTTATTGCATGGTTATAAGTGCTCGCGAGGTCTTCAGTTCTTACAGAACCACTAGTATTAGTAAGTACTAAGAGTAACTTTTAACTTTTCGGAAAGCTTGCTGCATTTTAGACCGCAACCACGCCTAGGTAACGCAAAGGTCCTAAACCATTTATGAAAATACAGACTGGCTGACTGACTGAGACTAATATTATATTACAGGACATTAGTTTAACACAGCGCCATCTAGTCCCAAGCCGTAGCTTAATACAAAAGTATGTAGAAAATGTGTATGTATAAAATATATCAACAAAATATCAATAAATAGGTATAAAACATTGTATTTATTATTTGAGCCTTTTGGGGGGAGACCTTGGGTCCGTGGGGAGCCGGTGCCCTCCAGGTTTTCAAAATCTTGCGGGGCCTTTGATTGAGGCGACACGTGACCCAAGGACTAACTCTTATTTAGGCCAGCGAATTAGCATAGCTATTCAGGGTGGCAATGCAGCCAGTGTCTCGGGCATGCTTCCGTCTGGCACTGGTCTGGAACAGTTGAGTTACATATAGCCCGTTTGAAACGGTCCTTCGGTAATCTGACTGATTCCTTTGTACATAGTTAGTTTAATTGTACTTTTTATTGAGTAAATACTCTTTTTGCATTTATATAATAATTTTGCCTTGTATTTCTATATTTAGTATAGGTATTACACATATATGTAGGTATATTTTTGATATAATTATGTTTGTATATTTCATTGGTCTAATAAAATTGTATTTTAATTCAAGTACACTTTTTTACCGTATCACCTCTCTCTCCCTCAAAGGTTTTCTGGTAGAAAACTCTATAGGGGTTAAGCTCTGTACATATGTTTTCCTATGACATGTTTAAATCATATTTATGTGTACAATAAAGAATCACAAGAATTACAAGTAATGACAGAAACTATAAAACGCGCATATAAAAATAATGGCTTCATTTAGAGAAAATAATGTTTTTATTGCAGGCGACGGTACGGCTACGGGGACTTGTGATTCTGATACGGCCTTGGCTCCCCCGGACGGGAGAGAACAAATACCATACATTTTTCGTAATTTTAAAAGTGTTCTTGGCTCTGCAAAAAGTGTTCAAAGGTGTTTTTGTTTAGCGTACAAATTCAACTGAAAATAAATATTATAAAATTGTGTATAATATGTGAATGTTTGTTCGGTCACTAAATGTTGAATGGAAGTAAGCTCTTGCTACAATATGTAACTCTGACACTGATTCCAGTGGCCATCGCTCAACTGATGATTCTGTACGGCCTTGGGCCTTGGCCTTGAGATTTTCAGAAATCGGCCTAATAACCCGTTAAAGTATTATGATATGTAATCGTTTCACTTGCGGATAATCCCATTCTCGTGGGAATATCGGGATGAAAAGCATGCTATGTCTACATTCCAAATTTGGTGACCGCACAAACATAAACATATATTTACATTAAAAATTCAATTCCAAAAACATTTATTCGCTAAAAAGGGGAGCCAAAAACACTTAAAAACAAAGAGAGACCCTATCAAACCTTGGCACCCCTGAGGGAGCCACCGGGGGAGCCAAGTCCCCGTAGCCGACGGTACCTACCTTGTGGATAAGCTTGCGTTTGACTGAGTATGTAAGCGATGACGCGGCTAATGATGGAGCCTCTCTTAGCGCTACGTGATGAAATAGAACTGATTCAAATAAATGACAAAAAAATATCAGACCCCAAAGACATCGCTCAAGCGTTTAATGACTTTTTTATAGGAATAGCAAAACAAAATACAACAAATATTAACTCAGTATCAGCACGAGTAAGAAGGTCCACATCAATTACAAGAATGTTAACTCCATCTTTTTGAATCCTGTAACCCCTTTGGACGTACTAAGAATCATTAACTCTCTGAAAAATACTGGCAGCACAGGGTACGACGACATAAGTACAAGAGTCGATAAGCTGGTTGCTCAGCCACTAAGCAATATTCTTAGCCACATTATCAATTTATGTATCCAAGCAGGTGTATTTCCGAATAAACTTAATTTTTTTACGGTTAAACCACTGTTCAAAAAACAATCCAAAAGTGACATGAACCGTTATAGCTTTAATTCCGGTTCTTTCAAAAATATTCGAAAAACAGATACATGAATGTCTGTATTCGTTTTTAGAAAAATATAACTTGCTTGCAAATGAACAAGTTGGATTCCGTAAACAGAAATGTATAAATTCTGCTTTGTATCGTTTTTTTAAATTAGTAATGAGCAATATTGATAAAAGGAACAAAGTATGTGCTATGTACATGGATCTCACAAAAGCCTTCCATTTTTAGATCATGATATATTGCTTGACAAGCTAATTAGTTATGGGGTTCGAGGTAAAGTACATGACTTAATGAGTAGTTACTTAAGAGGAAGATGGCAAAAAACCCAAATTAGCCGATTATGTCCCAAAACTAAAATAGAGACAACGTATGAATCAGAACTAAAGCAAACATTCTATGGAGTACCCCAAGGAAGTGTTTTAGGTCTCTACTATTTTTAGTATATATTAATGACCTTCCGAAAGCTACTCATCATCCCATGATACTGTTTGCTGATGATAGCACTGTTGTATTCTAATCTAATGACAATATTGATTTTAAACTTGACATTAATGAAATATTAACAAAAATTATTGATTGGTTAACATTGAACAATTTGCTTAATAATTTGGACAAGATTTCAATCATCAACTTTACTGACATTTTTCTGACATTCAGCATTTAAATAATAAAATTGAGACCATTATATCTACTAAATTATTAGGACTAAATATAGATTGTAACCAGACATAGACCGGGCATATTGATAGTATTTGTAAAAAACTGAATCAATTCTCATATGCATTGTATATGCTAGGCAAAACTGCAAATATAGCTGCTGTTTTAACAGCATATAATGCGTATGTAGCCTCGATACTTAGATATGGAGTAATATTCTGGGGGAATGGTACCTATAGAGAGAAGGTTTTCATTGCACAAAAACTTTGTATTCGTTCGATAGCCAGACTCAAACCATTGGATTAATGCAAACCCGGTTTTATTAAATATAAAATACTAACTTTTCTATCTGTTTATGTACTAGTATTTGTTAGGAAAAATATTGAACATTTTAGTATACTTCAGAGTCAGCGTGTGCATAAAGTCATATTTTGCATGGGGCCAAGGTTATACAATAAATGACCGAATGCTATTAAAGAAGTGACAATTTAAGATTTATTCTTGATTATCTCTTGATTGTGACCCAATTATTGTTAAACAAAGCTTATTATAAAATTCAGGTATATCTGACAGACGAATTGTAAAATGAATTGAGTGGTGGCGGTAGTGGTAAGTAACATTTATATTTTTATTTAAAACATTTATTTTAAAACATATTTAGGCCAGAGAATTAGCATAGCTATTCAGCGTGGCAATGCAGCCAGTGTCTTGGGCACGCTTCCGTCTGGTACTGGTCTGGAACAGTTGAGTTACCTATAGGCTGTTTGTAACGGTCTTTAGGTAATCTGAGTGATTCCTTTGTACATATTTAGTTTAATTGTACTTTTTATTGAATAAAAACATTCTGATATGTATGCATACAAATAGTTTGCAAGTACCTTCCTACTTAATAGATTGTTCAGTTCGAGATTAATTAAATAATATTTTGTATGCCTGGTCAAAGGCAGAACAAGAAAAATATAAAAACTTTCTGTACACCTGTGTTTCGGACAAATAAAGTAGTTGCATTTGTATTCTTAGTCGCAAAATGCCCAAGTCTAATGTCCAAGAGACTATAAATAAACATTATTCAGGACATTTCACACAGCGCCATCTAGCTCCAAGCTAAGCATAGCTTGAGAATGGGAACTAGATTACAGATAGAATACCTTAATACTTTTTTTGTGTAAATAAATACGTACTATATGATACAACACCCAAACATAGAACAAACATCTATATTTATCACACAAATGTTTGCCCTGGGTGGGAATCGAACAAACAAACTACAGCGCAGAAGGTAGAGTTACTACCCACTGAGCTATGAGGCTTGTCAGCTTGTCATAGCAATGCCTGTGTAGCAAAACACTTTAAGCTTTTTTTTATTATACTACATGAATGTGCTTGGCCTTCTTCAATATTGACCAAGCTCAATATTGTACTCCCCATGGGGATCGAACCTGAAATATGTGGGTTGAACCACTAGACCACAGAGGCGGTTATAATGCACGAAACCCCGTGATTTAAAATGGATATTACATTTGTTTCACAGAAAATACGTATGATACTAGAGCAGTGTTTAAAATTGGCGTTCAGCAGAGCGTTCTTTTGTTTTGGTTAGGATCGTTATAAAAAGGTGGTGCTTCGACAGTTGTCATCTACAGGAGCAATGGCGAGATACGTGGTATTGGTTTTGGGTAAATATACTTAACTCATTTATTCGTAGTTTTTTAAATTATCGCGATTATTATACATAATTGATAACAAGAACGGGTCTTCATTGAGTCTACCCGTGACCACGGTCGAAACTGTCGGGAATATAAAAAGGTACGCGATGAAGACCCGTTTTTGTATTAATCATTTATTAATATTTCGTTTTTTAACAGACTTCAAAAATTCTTTTTTTGAAGAGGGAAAAATACAATTGAGAAAATTCGGTTGTATTTTTTTTAACTTTTTTTTTGTTCCGCCATTTCTGAACCGATTTGAAAATTATATTTTTTATTTGATCCTTTCAAGCGATTTTGATAACATTTCTATGATACCAGATTGGTACCATAGAAATGTTATCAAAATCGCTCCAGTAGTTTGGCGTTTTAATCAATTAACATACAAACTTACCCTCAGAGTTATTTTTAATTTAAGTGATAAAGACGATTTTTTTTCAAATAACTTATAAAATTGATAAATCAATATACTTTATTTACTATAAATGTTACGAACCACGGTTATACTATAGGACCCCGTAGCATTGCTAGTCTGTACAACGAGGGTCAGATTGTATACACCACATATATCATCTATATATCATAAATAAATTAATAATACTAATAAATATCATCTGTCTTCAAAATAATAGGAAAAAATACGTCATCAAGGTATACGAAATTGTATCATATTCTTCGTTGAAGTCGGTTTTCTTTTAAGTTTTTAAAACGTAATTATTTTCAACTTTCGAATTGTTATTTAAGCAAATGCTCAAAATGTTATCCATTTTCTTGAATGCTGATTCTGAGACTATGTCTGTGGACCTGTGGTCTTACTATTTTAACCCACTGGTGGGTCCATGGGTATTTTTCCCCCGTAGTCCCACTGCACTCGATATTCTTATTTCTCTTATGATTATTTCGCTACCTTTTGCTTTTTTCATTGTACTATAGTGCCTTATTTAATTAGGGTATAAGTTAGGTAGTACCAACAAAATACCTATATTTACGTATTTTCTAGGCTGTAAATAAGGCTTGAGGCTATAGAGTTCAAAATTGTCTGCAGCTGTAACAGCTTATACTTACAATATAAATTGGAAGCAATTTTCGACCCAAACTTCTTAATGATGAAGTTTGGGTCAATGTTGGTACAGTCAGCAAGAATATCTAGTTATTTTTAAACTCACCACTTACTGGAACAGATTTTTGTGTGATATTTTTAATTGAATTCCATAAAAGGAGGGGTGCCCTAATTCATCTGTATTTTTTTAAAAGCCTCATAGCTCCGTTGGTAGTACCTCTACCTTCTGCAGCTGTTGGTTCGGGTCCCATCCGAGACAAATGAGTAACGTATACTTATATGTTTGTTATGTGTTTGGTTGATTTTTTAAATTTGTTTTTCTATAACTACAACCAACTGAGTTGTGAGGCTAGATACGTTTTCATAGGTGTATATTCTCTTCTGTCCTCGGCGGCAGCTGTGATCGCAGAGTGGACTTTCTGCTATCGACTGTAGGTAGTGTCGATACTCGATTCAATTCAAATTGAGTGCCGAGTGGTCAAATCGACAATTGAACTGTTAATGGAGTTAAGTTGTCGTCAAAAGCTTAATTGTTGCACAGCTTAAAGCGCTCTTAGTGCTAAGCTACACAGCAGTTTTAAATGGATTCATAATATTGTATTCAGAAATTGCCATGGCAGCTTATGAATCGACCCCACAATTCAGCCCATGGATGTCGTAAAAGCTGACTAAGCGATGTCACCAGAAGGGCAGCTGCTTTTTCTGTTAATTTAACCGTATGTGTGGTCTAGTGGCATGTGGCCATCGATTTCAGATCCAGAGGTTCCAGGTTCTATCCTCAGGGGGAGTACAATATTGTGCTTGGTTTGGTTGGTGGTAGGACTTTGTTTAAGTCCGTCTGGCTAGCTACCACCATCTTACCTAATTCTGTCGCCATAATAACGATTCTTAAATAGTTGTGTTCCGGCATTGAGAGGTAAGATAGCCAGTTCCTCAGTTTGTTGAGGATTCCGGGTGAAGTGCGCCTCCAGCTTATCTCAACTTGTAACCAGTTGAGATGAAGGCCAAGCGCTTCCCGCATAATAAAAAAGTGTCTTATCTACACATTTACTGCGATCACGAATCCACCTTCCTCTCTCTCTTCTTTCTCTCTTCTCTCTTCTTCTGGGGAAAACCCTCCATATTTGTTAATAAAGCTTTTTCCAGCAGTGGACACTAATGGGAGGTTGATGTATGCTGATATTTGCAGTTTAAACATAGAGTTAGATGCACGACTTTTTCCGTATCGAGGATTCATCTCTGACCAATACTCAGAGCGTGGATCTTACGATGATCACCTATTAGGGGGCAGTCAGAGCCACGAGGCCCAATACGAAAGGTTGCAAGCCCATCACTGCTTTTTTTTTATTATACGACGGGTAAGCGCTTGGCCTTCATCTCACCTGGTTACAAGTTGAGATAAGGCCGAAGGTGGAGGCGCACTTCACCCGGAATCCTCAACTAACTGAGGAACTGGCTATCTTACCTCTAAATGGCGGAACCCAACAATTTTAGAATTGTTATTATGGCGTCAGAATTAGGTAAGATGGTGTTTAGTGCACTGATGTTTAGTGCACTCTTGCCTAAAACAACGCCTTACTGCGTGTAAGAACATAGCCTACACGGCACTGCATTGCGCCCGTCAACTTGAGGCATAAAGGTGTCCTCGCATGCCCGTAATTTCACCGGCAACCATACATGGAATGGAATAATACTAGCATTAGGTGACATAGTGTGGTGTGAAAAATAAAATAATAAACATGTTGCTATATAAACATCTAAGAGCTTAAAACATAGTAATAAATTATTAACAAATATTATCTGTTGATCCTCACACCAGGCTAAGCCCGTATCGCGAGGACCAGCCAATTGGCAATAATACAGCTTGTAGACTTATATTATAATATTATAATAAAGTGGTAGAGTACATTTATTCAATAAAAAGTACAATTAAACTAACTATGTACAAAGGAATCAGTCAGATTACCTAAGGACCGTTACAAACGGCCTATAGGTAACTCAACTGTTCCAGACCAGTACCAGACGGAAGCGTGCCCAAGACACTGGCTGCATTGCCACGCTGAATAGCTATGCTAATTCGCTGGCCTAAATAAGAGCCAGCCCTTGGGTCACGTGTCGCCTCAATCAAAAGCCCCGCAATATTTTTGAAAACCCGGAGGGCGCCGGCTCCCCACGGACCCAAGGTCTCCACCCCAAAAGGCTCAAATAGGTAAGCTCTGTCGAGACCACTATATTTGCGCCTTTTGTGATCCTCGGCCGAATCAGCCGCCGCACCAGCCCTAACTGATGTCCCAGGCAGATGAGATGGCGCTAGGGTGTCGACGCAGGTAGCGTCCCACACCAAAGGCCTACCCATTTCCCAAGGGACAAGAGTCATACCGTCGGGCCGCTTACCATCATCACGTAACAGACCATTCGGTTCAAGAACGGCTGGCACATTGACACTGGTAAACGCTCGACGGATAATGTCATTAAGACTTGCGTGGCGCGAAATCCTGCCGGCAGACCTTGTGCACGAAAGTCCGTGAAAACCAAATTGATCTACGGCCGCACCGCACCGGCACTGGTGAGAGGCGCAGCATCTTGCACCCAACCGAAGACAAGTGGCAATACGGAAAGTTACAGGATCCATAAGTGTACCGGTATTGTAAGATGGATGTGCTTGCAGCCAAAGACCTGATTCCCATTTTGAAACAGCTAAGAGACGAGCACGATCTGTGGGAGTTGAGCACGTATGTAATAGATAATTCCGTGTCAACTCGCACAGAGGCCCGTCCCACTGCCGTTGTGCCGAAAGGTGTTTTGGGGGATCGGTATTAGGACAAGCACTATGCCAAGCATTTCGAGCCTCGTCAAGATAAGAAATTTTGAGTATATTGCCTGGAATAGCCGAAATTGATGGTGTTAGAATTTTCTCAACCAAAGAATGTGTACTATAGACGGAAGACAAGAACGCTGGCAAAGCAACACTAGAAATTTTGCGTACACCTAAGCCGCCCAATCGAATAGGCAATGAGGCCTGCGACCATGCTCTGTCATCCAACTCAATATTCAAAACCGTGGAAAGGGTGTTCTTTATTATGTTGTCTAAGCCTTCCACCAGCTCACTGTGTTTCCACAGTTGACAACATCGTAAAGCATAAGTAAATTTTGGGACAAAAAGGCAAAATTTTATAATGCTGAAAGCCATATGTGAGTTAATTTTTGCAAGTCTGTCCGAAACCTTCATAAAATTTTGAATTTTGTCGTCGACGAAACCCGGAAAAGATTCATCAAGAATTGGTGAACCTAGTAGGTGGAGTGAACTCTTATCTACAACAGTAATATTAGAAGCCAAAGTCTCAAACTTTTGAATAATTGAATTTCTATCCAAACATGTATCTGAAATGTATATTTCACATTTTGAAAAATTTAGTTCTAAGCCAATCTGCCGAAATTCATCTATAATAATTTTTAGATCGCCAAATACTGAGTCCACATCGCCACCCAGGGTTCCGTCATCGAGATACCAAACATTCAATTTAGATTTCAGGCGTTGAATAATTGGGTGAATGGCAAGGCTAAAAATGGCCGGGCCTAGAGGGTCACCTTGCTGACAGCCAACTGCAGACGAAATAGTTTGGTTCTTGTAAATTAATTTAGATGGCGAACCATAACATTGAAAAAGAAAAGGATAAATTTCGGGAATTTTGGATTTGATTTGATTTAGCAAGGTGCCTCTGTCAACCGAATTAAAAGCATTTTTGATATCTACTTTTAGAATAACCTCCCCGTAATTTCGATCTAAAAATGTTCTTAAAGAATGGACCGCGGCCTCACAACTAATGTAATATATATAATTATAAATATAAATAATTCATCTATAATAAAGTAAAATAAAAAAGAGAAAAACAGGTAGCTTCATATTAAATAAAGACAAAGTTAATGCAGAATAAGGTTTCACACATCTATGTGAATTTACTGTGTCTTCATATTCGAGTGTCAATAGCCAACTCTGAACTTTGGAATGCACAGTAAATAATGAACTTATTAATATACAGTTGTTTTGTTTTTATTTATTGTACGACTAGGAAGCGCTTGGCCCTCATATTCCTACTTATTTCTAACTTTTTTTAAATACAATAAGACACTACGCGAACTGCATGCAGCTCGCGGCACTACGAAAAAGGTAGCTAATAATATATGTATGAGTAATTAACTTTAATTTATTTTAACATTTAAAGGATGAGAGTTTTATTGGCAACTGAGGATGCTAGCACAAACCAGTATTGTTTTTTAAGATTATTATTTTTTTAAACGATTTTTTTATAAAATATAAATAGCTCATAAATGAATCAAGTAATTTAGTACAATGATAATGATGATGATAATTAGATAATAAATTTTAATTGATTTTAATGTGTAAACAAAAGTGCTACTGTAGCCACTGAGGACGCTAGAACAAACCAATTTTTTTTTTGTATCTACATAATGCATTTTTAGTTAACTTTTTATTTAAATAAATAAATTCATCCATACAAACACAGCTGGTCCTAAAATATTCCGGTCCTATGATCTCGTATTGTATTCACTTGTGTTACAATACGCTTCGGATCATTTACGAGCCAACTGCTAAATAACAACGCCAGAATTGGCTGCGACAAGGTTTTTGTGTGCGGTGCCTGGCCGGGAGCCAAACCCGCGATATTAGCTTCCCGCAGTCGTATAGCTGCCAGAATACTAGCTATTGGTTTTTTGGAGTTACTGTGACTCGAAGAGAGACATCCAAACTCGTACAATATGTATAAATTTATGAGCTTTAGTATATATTTTTTATATGATGAAAAATAATTTGCTCCAGCGCATGAATTGAGAATTAAAGCTTTTGTATTGGATCATCAAAAACTAACTAGCTTTTCTTCGTTGTGCTGGTCGCGTTTCCGAACAGGCGGTAGAACTGACATTTTCAAATGATCATAAAAAATCTAAGTAAATTGAATATAATTGAATTCAGACGCACGGCTAATTATCATAACCATCTCTGTGGTCTAGTGGCTCAACCCACCGATTTCAGATCCAGAGGTCCCGGATACGATCCCCAGGGGGAGAAATATTGTGCTTGGTTTGGTTGGTGGTAGGATTTTGTTTAAGTCCACCTGGCTAGCCACCATCTTATCTAATTCTGTTGCCATAATGACAATTCTAAAATTGTTGTGTTCCGGCATTTAGACGTAAGATAGCCAGTTCCTCAGTTTGTTGAGGATTCCGGGTGAAGTGCGCCCCCACCTTCGGCCTTATCTCAACTTGTAACCAAGTAAGATGAAGGCCAAGCGCTTCCCCGTAGTACAATAAAAAATAAAAAAAATCCCCATCTGATTGATATACAGGTGAGTTTTTTTTTCAGGGCCACTGAGGCCAAGTCTGAAAGCGTGAGAGTCATCGTAAAGTCATGTTAGGAGTTACGTACTATACAGTTTCTGGGTTAGGAAAGAAGTCAAAGGTAGTTTAAAAACTTAAAAACTCGCTACGTTTTTTCAACCATTTCCTTTGTCATGTGTCATATGTCATGCGTATTACTTTTGAATGAATGAAAAATACTTTATTGCACACCTTAAAAATAAAATTACTTTTGTGCTGCGTGAAACTTGACAAAGCTCTCCGTGAGCTGGCTTTGTCATGATGCAATTGACAAATGTCAAAACAAACGTCAATTGAACTTGTCAAATTGTATGAGCCCAAACAAGAGGGGTTTACTAATAGCCACTGAAGAGTTGCACCATCCATCTCCTGGTTCCATCATCAGATCAGCTCCTAGATATTAAATTATAGGTTTGTCATCCAAAAACATGTTCATATAGTTCCAATTTGATACGACAAGTAAGAAATAAAAATTAACATTATTATTATTAATGAAAATTAACTTCTAAGATTTTTTACATTGTTTGTTAGTTACAAGTAAAGCTAATGAGCACGTATAAACTTTATTGTAGCATGAGACAGAGGTTTTTCTTTAAAAAAAAGTGATACCTAATCACACTAGTAAAAGTTTATTATTTATTTGACTAATTATAATTTTAACAGATCCGCCTCTGTGGTCTAGTGGTTCAACCCACCGAATTCAGATCCTGAAGTCCCGGGTTCGATCTCTACGGGGAGTACAATATTGTGCTCGGTTTGGTTGGTGGTAGGACTTTAAGTCCGCCTGGCTAGCTACCACCATCTCACCTAATTCTGTCGCCATAATAACAATTCTAAAATTGTTGTGTTCCGGCATTTAGAGGTAAGATAGCCGTTCCTCAGTTTGTTGAGGATTCCGGGTGAAGTGCGCCTAAACCTTCGGCCATATCTCAACTTGTTACCAGGTGAGATGAAGGCTGTGCGACAAGCTTGCACTTGCAGCACAGCGCTAGGAGTGCACTTCACCCGGAATCCACAACTAACTGAGGAACTGGCTGTCTTACCTCTATACCTATGCCGGAACACAACAAAATTAGAATTGTTTTTATGACGACAGAATTAGGTAATATGGTGGTAGCTATCCAGGCGGACTTAAATAAAGTCCTACCGCCAACCAAACCAAGCACAATATATTGTACTCCCGCTGGGGATCGAACCCGGGACCTCTGGATCTGAAATCGGTGGGTTGAACGACTAGACCACAGAGGCGATCGATGTCAATTTGATATTTTCAAACAAATTTCGCGGATTTGTGACAAAATATTTTTTTATTCATTATTAAGTTAAGCTTTATTTATTCGAATCAAACATGAATACAAAGTTTCAGACTAGATGGCGCTATTCGCAATTTAAAAATACTTTTTTTTTCATTCAGCTCTGATCAGCTGCGCATCCGCAGCCCCGTGGCGGTGCTACAAAGCGTCTGACGCCACCGTCTGCCTCGGCGACTGGGGTCAGCCTTGCATCGCGCCCCCAGCCATCAACATCCCCCAGCCTAGCCCACCATGCATAGGCCAGGCGACGGTCTACACCCCGTGTGGATGCCCGCCTCCACCCCCGCCGCCTTGCCCCGTCCCGTATTACCCGCCGCCTTGCCCCGAGCCCATACCGATCTGCCCCCCACCGCCTTGCCCCGTCCCGTATTACCCGCCGCCTTGCCCCGAGCCCATACCGATCTGCCCCCCACCACCTTGCCCGATCCCGCTGCCGCCATGCCCGCTGCCGCCGCCTTGCGGTTTCTACTGAGTTAGGTGTCCATTTTACCCCAAAAAGTAACTTGTGACTTTCATAATGGGGTCTCGTTTCGGTAGATTTTGGCTGTTGTAAATACCTAGGAATTCTAAAATGTGTTTGAATCTTATGTTGGAGGTTTTCGATTGTATTAGACAATTAATTTTATTATTGGCTTTTATGTGAGTCAGGGTTTTTTAAATTGAATTAAAATTTGATTGGAAATTACTCTGTTATTTTGTTGTTATACAGGTGTACCTTTCTTTTGAGATTCAGCCCCCTTATTGAGAGTAAAAGGGCTGCATCATTGCGTTTGGCCGAAGCCTAACCTAGAGTATATGTTGATATACAGGGTGAGTTTTTTTCCTGGGCCACTGAGGCCAAGTCTGAAACAGTGAGAGTGGAAGGTGAGAGCAGCGTAATGGGCGGCCTTTATTTTTACGCTGGTTATGCACTTGGCCTTCATCTCACCTGGTTACAAGTTGAGATAAGGTCGAACGGTGGAGGCGCACTTCACAGCGAATGGGTAAACACAACAATTTTAGAATTGTTATTATGGCGAGAGAATTAGGTGAGATAGTGGTAGCTAGCTAGGTGGACTTAAACAAAGTCCTACCACCAACCAAACAAAGCACAATATATTGTACACCCCATGGGGATCGAACCCGGGAGAAATCTAACTTGCGCGCTGAACGGTTTTATAGATGTATTTTCTGCGACAAAATAATACTCTTTAGCGAGAAAATAAAACCATAATCGTCTTGAGTCATTTATGAAACACGTGCAAATGAAACTGCTATTTCCGTAGAAATATCTCTCATTAAGATTTAGTGGAAACTTTTTTTTTTTATTGTATTTCGGGGAAGCGCTTAGACTTCATCTTCACCATGCCATATACTCAACTTTGCGATATTATTGTACCGAAGTTTAGTCTACTGTGTTTCTAATATAATCCCAAACGTATTACTTTTTTTTTTTTTCAATTATTTATTTCTTCAAACTAGATTTTCCGTACAGTCAAAACGTTTTATGGACTCACTTCATTTTAAATATTACACTGGATTTGAATCCACTATCTTCAGATCGCAAGTCGGGCCCATATCCACTCGACCGCACAGCTCTTGCTGTGTGTGTTTAAAATACATGGTACAAACTTTTTTCGTTTTTGTTTAATTGTACGACGGGTAAGCGCCTTCAACTGACTTCACCCGGAATCCTCAACTAACTGAGGAACTGGCTATCTTACCTCTAAATGCAGAAACACAACAATTTTCAGGGCTCTTGTTATGGCGACAGAATTGCGTAAGATGCTAGTTAGGCGGACTTAAACAAAGTCATACCACCAACCAAAAGTACGCCAAAAATACCTCACCTACCGAATAACCGAACTTTCACACAACGCTCCTAACCTATTGTTTGGGATTAAGTATATTTTTATGACAAAGGAGAAAAAGTTACTGTCAGAAGTTACTCAATCGCGTACCTTAAGCATTCACCTTCAAAAGTTTATTCGGTTCGACGAGTTACATACAATACAATAAGAGTGGAAGTGTTTTTACTGGTAATATTTACTGGAGATTTTGTTTTGTTACCAGCTAGCTTTGTTCACAAGGATATATTAATAAATAAATAAATATTACAGGATATTAACTTCAACAGCTAGTTATATGGCAACTAGATTACGTATAGAATACTTGCATACGTTTTTTTTTGTAAATTAACTTATCATACAATACAACACTCAAACAAAGAACAAACATCTATATTCATCACACAAATGTTTGTCCTGGGTGGGAATCAAACCCACAGCCTTAGTTAGTTACTACCAACTGAGCTATGAGGCTTGTCAAAAATCAAGTTTCCGAAATATAATGAAACATCAATATATTTCGGAAACTTGTACAGGGCGCCACTGACTAATGGCTGTGCTGTGCCATACCATAGGTACGATTCTGTGGCACGTCTGAATGGAAAAGTCCAGCTTTATAAACATGTATAAAATGAGTACGTACCTTATTACCTTACCTTACATACTGCTAGGGGGTGAATGGAATCCTAAAGTTGTAAAGTCTACAGCGTTCAGTAGCCATACCATGGGTTACGGGTAGTAAATTTATAGGCAATTGTACTACCAGTAACCCACAAACTACAGTAGTTTGCTAAAATACGACAACCCTTGATCGGTCTTTTAATATTCGCTTTAATATTACACGTCCAATAACTGAAAGAGTATTTGCGTCTAAACAATTCTCCGACCAATCTACTAAAGTTTACAACCTTGTTAACAATAAATTAAAATTAACACAATGACATACCTACATTGTAAAAAAATCGTGACATCTATCTAATATATATATAATCGTGAGATATACTACTATTTAAACAATAAACTACTTATCAACTACATATTATCAACTACTTATTAATTACTTATGAACCACTGTTTATTTACCTACTTATTTTTACATTATCACATGTTTATAAATGCTTAATATCTGTTTAACACTGTTTAAAAACAACTTAGGTATCTACAATTTATATTACATAGCATAGTATTTTTTAGGCTTAGCTACCTTTTTTCGGGATTATATTAGTTTTAAATTGGTTATCCATAGATACATATAGAAATGCATTATTATTGAATTAAAATATAATTCAAGACTATTAGATAAGACGTCAAAAAAGAAGGGACTTCTAACACAGGTTTTTTCTAAACTTAAGTGGATTCCCACACCTATTTTAAAAAATTTAACTTGTAAAGAAATACCTTAATTAATTTTTCATTTTTATTTTTTTGATTTTTGGTCTTCCCTCACGAGTTGGTTCCGTGTCCATGGGTACTCCCCCTAAAATAGGCAATACCAATTTCTCAGTACTTGTAAAGCTACAGAACTAACTTTTGGGTAGTGAAGCTTTGGTGTTTTAGAAAAAATATTTGTGATTTTTTTTTTATAAAAAATCACTTTTTTTTTATGTCTCACAAGTTGATGCACTTCTCATCAGGTGGGCTACAAGCTTGTTCCGTCTAGTTGTATAAAAAAAACGTGAAAATTTTAAATGAACCTATTTCAAAATTTATCTTTATTGTGGCGTTACATTTTACAATATTATCATAATGTTTTGGTTTGGAATCATCGAATGGGTATTGTTAAATATATGAAGTGGTTTTTTTTCTATGTAAAATTTAGTTTTTACGTAACAAAAATTGCAATGAAATCCCGCTTCCGTTTCACTTAGCCACGTGCGAGTATGTATATCACCATCCCTCTTATTTTGTACACTTTAGGTAACATTCAGAGAATCTCAAATTGGTACTAGGTACAGTCGCCAACACTTGTTTTTTTGTATGACGGGGATGTGCTTGGCTTGCATCTTATCTGATTTTTCAAGTTGTGATAAGGCCGAAGGTGGAAGTGCACTTCACCCGTAATCCACAACAGACTGAGGAATGGCTATTGTAGTGTTTGTGTTAGACATAGCTAATACATGCACAGTCTCAGACAAGCGAGTGGTTAGACAGCGCGAGAAGGTACGAGAGCCGCGGGCGAGGGTGTAGTCGTGCAGCCTATATCGCTTGTTGTCGAGCCTGTGACCATCTATATAGTGCTAGGTACATCCCTCACCATTGGACGGCGAGTCTACATTCACCATGTCCCAATTGCCGGTACACAACAATGAAAGAATTGTTGTTACGTCGACAGAATTAGGTAAGAGTGTGGTAGCTAGCCAGGCCGACTTAAACAAAGTCCAACCACCAACCAAACCATGCACAATATTGTACTTCCCTGGGAATCGAACCCGGGGCCTCTAGTCAGACACGGGTAGGTGAACCACTGGACCACAGAAGCTGTTAATATGTAAGTTAAATATTTTAGGATTATTTTAAAACGTCAAATCTACCGCCTTTTCGGAATCGCGACCAGCACACAAGGAGAAAGGCAAGAACCTCGGGCTGGTTTATTTTTTGATGTATATATACTTCTTAATTTTGAAAATGAATTTATTAGTTTAATATCCTCCTAAGATCCACGCTCAGAGTAGTGATCAGAGGTGAATCCTCGAAGGGGAAAAAATCGTGAGTCTATTAATATTACTTTAATATTCACGTATAAGAAGTGTTTACTTAATAGTACAGGTTATTGTACATTAGCGTTGTTTTGCTCACCGTCTGCGTGTGCATTACATTTGTCTATTCTTGCATTTTTGTTCATAATTGTTAGGTTAGATAACCATTGGTAAAAAAAAATCGAAGAAAGATATTTCTTAACTTAGACTTGTATGTAGTCTCTTGAGTTATGTTACTTAAGTTGAACTTCGTAAATCTTTGTTTGCGCGTATTCTATTAATCATCCTGTTGCCATTCGCGAGGACCGCTAATTGGCTTCTCTAATAACCTAAACTAGATTGATTTCAGTAATTTAATTAATTAATTAGTTATTAAGTTTTATAAAACTGTTGGTCTTCCTAATAAATAAAAAATAAACTATACGCTAGAGGCGCTGAACAAGATATCACACGAATTGTAAAGTCAAAGTCAAAGTCAAAGTCAAATATTTTTATTCATTAAGATTTTTAGGATCATTTTGAAACGTCAAATCTACCGCCTGTTCGGAATCGCGACCAGCACACAAGGAGAAAGGCAAGAACCTCGGGCTGATTAATTTTTTGATGATCCATTTAACATTTAGGTACATTGTTTATAATAATTTAATAACATTACAAGTGTTACCTACATCATAAAACTAAAAACTTAATATTATCTTAAAACATTGATTACTACATAACTATCTAATGGGCAGTTTCTTGACATTGAGAAATCACCATTTAACTGTCAACTGGTACAGCAACATCGGGCCACGCGTTCTTATCGTCGATATAGTCACTTATTTTGTAGTAGGCTCTTTTAATTAAATTATTCTTTATATACAATTTGAATTTACGAGCAGAGAGTTTGGTGGCGCTTTGAGGAAGCTTATTATAGAATCGTACACAGTTTCCTAAGAATGAATTATTTACTTTTCCTAAGCGATACCTAGGTATGTCAAGTTTATTTTTATTTCTAGTATTAACACTGTGTACATCACTTCTTATAACAAACTCATCAATGTTCCTGTGTGCGTGCATTAGGTTTTCATAAATATATTGGGAGCTGACTGTCATAATACCAATCTCTTTAAAACGTTCCCTGAGAGAGTCACGAGTTTTCAATTTATAAATTGCCCGTACAGCTCTCTTTTGCAGGATAAAAATGCTTTCAATATCTGCTGCATTTCCCCATAAAAATATGCCATAGGACATAACGCTGTGAAAGTAACTAAAATAAACTAACCTCGCCGTGGTTTCATCAGTAAGATGCCTTATGGTACGTACTGCGTAAGCTGCCGAGCTTAGCCGGCTAGCTAATGTATTAATATGAATACCCCATTGCAACTTTGCATCGATATTTAAACCCAAGAAGGCAAGGTGAATCTAATGCATTTCGTTTTTTTCTCATTTAATAAGAGGTTATTTACCGTAAACCAATCAAGAACTCTAGCTAGAGAAGCATTTACACAATCATAATTATCTTTAGCCCTATCAACTCTAAATATTAATGAAGTATCGTCTGCAAACAATACAATATCACATAAATCCCCTACACAGGAAGGCAGATCATTGACATAGACTAGAAACAAAAAAGGCCCCAAGATTGACCCTTGTGGTACACCGATGTTAGTGGATGTTCCCGAAGATTTGCTACCGTTAATGTCTACTTTTTGAATGCGATTCGATAGGTAGCTACGCATGAGGCTTATTGCCTGATTCTGAATGCCATAGTGTTTTAGCTTTGAGATTAAGGTGTCATGATCTACGCAATCGAAAGCCTTAGATAAATCACAGAATACTCCTATGGCATCCTGTTTTCCTTCCCAGGCTTTAAAAACGTACTTCAACAGCATGGCACCAGCGTCAGTAAAACGTAAACGCTAGAGAGTAAAATGTAAACGCTAGAGAGTAAGTTAACTTTGCAATAACTCATGGTGTTCTCACAGTGCATTCACCGTCGCCTTTCAAAGTTGTGCCTTCAAACCTGATTTAAAATTCTCACTGAATTCCCCTTTGAATTCTACGTAATCAGTTTCTATGCCCCATTGTGCTATTTTTCTTTTAAAATGTTATATAGAGTCAACATTATGAAACAACACGGCTAGAAGGACCGTAGCGGCAGAGAAACTAATAGATTATTTGTTATAACTTGGAGGCGAAACAAGCGTTTGTTTTATTGTACGACCAGGAAGTACTTGGCCTTCATCTCACCTGGTTACAGGTTACGATAAGGCCGAAGGTGGAGGCGCACTTCACCCGGAATCCTCAACTAACCGAGGAACTGGCTATCTTACCTCTAAATGCCGGAACACAGTAATTTTTAGAATTGTTATTGGCGCACTAATACAAAGTCCTACCACCAACCAAACCAAGAACAATATTGTACTCCCCCTGGGGTCGAACCCGGGACCTCTGGATCTGAAATCGGTGGGATGAACCACTAGACCGTTAAATCTTATTTACTTACTCATATTGACTTGATAAATACTTTACATTCAAACTAGGTACTTCTTTGTTTCAAAAAAACAGAGGAGGTTTTTAATTCGTCGGATTTTTTTTTTTTTTTTTATGTATGATCCCGATTACTCGACGACCGATTTGGAAAATATTTTTTTTATTTGAAAGGGTTTACTTTACAGGAGGTTCCATTGTCATTAGGTCAGGTTTTGATGTTGGGATCCTGGAAAAATCGAGAGACTCTTCAAACATTATATGCACACTTGAAGTGATTTGGGTATTTTTAGGGTGTAAGAGAGAAAGTAAAGTAAGGTAAAGTCAATATGACCATACAATATACTTACTCAAGAGTAAGGAAAAAACGGACCACTGTCATAAGGTCAGGATCTGATGATGGGATCTTGTAGAAATCGAGGGAACTCTTCAAATTTTACAGGCACACTTGAAGCGATTTGGGTATTTTTAGGGTGTATTACCTTAAAAATAAAGAAAAGACAGACCCCTTATGCACGCATGTCTGTTTGTTTGTCTGTCTGTCATCATATTTTGATGACAGATAGACAGACAAACAGACGTGCATGTATCGTCTATCTTTCATCAAAATAATTGTAAAAAAATACGTCATCCGGTAAACGAAATTGTATCATATTCTTCATTTAGGTCGGTTTTCTTTTAAGTTTTTAAATTAAATTAAATTAAATTAAATATTACAGGACATTAATTTCAAACAGCGCCATCTAGTCCCAAACTAAGCATAGCTTGTAATATGGGAACTAGATTACGGATAGAATACATAAATACTTTTTTTTTGTAAATACATACTTATCATACAATACAACACCCAAACACAGAACGAACATCTATATTCATCACATAAATGTTTGTCCTGGGTGGGAATCGAACCCACAGCCTACAGCGCTGAAGGCAGAGCTACTACCAACTGAGCTGTGAGGCTTGTTAAAACTTAATTATAAGCAATAAAGTTCCCTGGCATCGCCTACCACTGTGGCAGCAACGCATCCAATCCGTACAACCTCCTGCCATCGGAGTAGGTAGTCATTCACATTACTTCATGGCTTTATTTGACCGAAAGTTCATAATAACTCATACACACTCTAAATATAAAAGTGTCTATGGATAGCGATGATTCTCGACCCAATGTTTTGCAGTCGTTTTACCCGATTGCCTCAAAATAGGCGGCGTTATGCTTTTCGAGAGTATTAATTTGTTTGTATGTCTATTATACATTACTAACAAGTGCTCATGTAAGAATGTCTTAAGGACGCATCAACAAATATCAATGGTTTTTAGGTACCATTTAATAAACCAGGAAACAACTGCAGAGATGTCATGGTAAAAATGTAAAGCTTATATATTCTTCTATAAAGATAGCGAGTAAAAACTGGGCAGTTCGGTACAACGTTTTTACATAAATACGTTTTTACCGTCGCAAGAATCTGTGTGCAAGAGTTATGAGTGATTTCGCTCGAGAGGGTTCCATCTGAAAATCAGCGCCTCTTCACTCCATGGCTTTTTGCTGAGGTACCTTTTTGGCCCAGGCCACCACCAGTCAGATGAATGAAGATAGTTAGAGAAAAAGTGCTTAAGTGAGAAATATATATTGAAAGCACACTTTTATCGTTTTTTAATTACGTTCTAAGTATTTGAGAATGAATCTCCGTTACAAACCAGACATCACGAGATCTCAGTTCGGTGCGAACTACTAGAATATAATTATATTTTTATTTATTTAGGTCCCTACCTATATTTATTCATGACAAGTAATTCGAAGAACTACTGAACTCAATTTTGGTCACTCGCGCACTACACAAAACTACTCGTATCTCACTGAATTTCCGCCTAAAAGTCGGTTCGATTAATTAAATTATTTCAATATTTTTACCGATTATTTGGAAACTCAAGAATTTTAATCTGTCGCAGCACTACAGTAAACAACTAAATGACATAACATTGTATAAACCTGAACCTCATTTACAATTTTACTGATTGTTTGTGATTTAAACTAGTTTTACGAGATTCAAATATAGATTAATGTACAGGAATGTTCAATAAATATCATTATTTATCTGAGTAAATCATTTTTCGACATTATAAGAATTACTGTTTGTTTTATTTTGTTTCTACGTGAACAAAGTTATAGCGTGATAAGAAATGCGAAACGTCAAAATGTACTTCTTAGATTTAATGGACTGTAGTTACATATTCATTTTTTTTTTACCTTTTGTTATTTGATGTAAGAGATGATGTCCCATGTCTACGGAATCCCAATACAGATTGCCAATACTACAGATTCCCATGTCCACAGTTTTCTATTTCTACATATTCCCATTTCTACCTATAGATTCCCATGTCTACATATTTCCAAAATTACAAATTCCCAATATTACAGGTGCCCATGTTCGTAGAAATGGGAATAATAGCTTGTTAGCCATCCTTTAAAAAAAAATTAGGAAATTTTTTTTTGTTATTTAATGTTCTGTCCTGTATACACCTAAACGTTATTTATTAGATATCAGTTAAAGGTAAAATATCAAATCATTTATCATACATTATTTTTGCTCGGTTCTCTATTGCATTGAGTTATTTCAGAACCTAATCAGCCAGTACTGGCTGGTTATAACGATTAAAATATTTTGAAAATATTATGAATTAAATTTAAATTATCTTGAGTCGCATCAATGCAATGTCATTCAGATGTTAGGTATTTATGTTTGTTACTGTTTTTAAAAACTTAATTCAATAAAAATGTACAATTAACTATGTACAAAGGAATCAGTCAGATTACTAAGGACCGTTACAAACGGCCAGGTAACTCAATTGTTCCATGCTAATTTTCTGTTTATTTATAAAGTCAGTCACTGAAGTACATATCAGTATTGTTAGTGAGTTGCCGGAAAATTGTTGCCTCGAAGAGATTTTTACAAAATTTGGCGACTATTAAATGTTTAAAATGAAATTAAATGGTACTTACCTAATAAAAAAGACTGTTGTTTTGTAAATCAGTACTGGGGAGGGTTGACCATCGATGAAAACTTTTTAGGCGCGTTGGGCATTTTTAAGATGGGAAAAAACGATCAAACACGTTACGCTTACTGACACCTGTTATCTTACTGCCTGTTATCTTTACGATCCTAAGAGGTACGGGTAAGAACCGTTCGAAGACTGCCTCTACCTATAGAAAGACGGTTGACAGCCGTGACAGGTATCTATCAACGTCAGTTCTAAAAGGTCATTGTCGCGACAACATTGGGATTAATTACCAACAATCTCAGCTGTTGTCTTTGGTAAAGATCGAAAAACTTCAAGTTTCCACTTTTGTCGGCACTGTTGAAGACAAAACGTACTTGTTTAACTTGTAACCATGCTGTATACTTACTATCATACGCTTCTTCCGCATAATGTATTTATCTTGGTTGTAAGATGTTCCGCATATCTTGGTTGTAAGATGATATAAATGTTTATTTCTATTTCCCATAACTCATACAAGCCCGATACCTTACACGCCGAAATCGATCAAGCCGATTAGGGTGTAGAGCATTCTAATGTATAAACATAGATACTCTCGAAAAGCATAGCCAGCCTCCTGACGCGGCAGGGTAAATAACCAAGTACCTAGGCACTTTGACATGTGAAAATGAACTGGACTAAGCGTAATCCTCAATTCCAGTTTGACAGTTCAATTCAAAAGTTTCCGGCCCGGAATTTAGATTTGCGGAAAAATTGCTCGGTTATCCGGATTTGGGCAGTCAGATGATCATTTAGATTGTGAAGTTGAATGGCGCATTCAATTGACTGTTTTAGGGCTCCATAGTGAAAGTATTGGATGTGATGTACCTACCTCCAACTGGTCTCCCTTCATCTTTCCATCTGGAATAGCAGACGTACGGCGCCACAACCCGTACAGGACATTAATTCATTTAATTTACAAAGCGCTATCTAGCCCTAAACTAAGCATAGCTTGTAATACGGGAACTAGAATACGGATAGAATGCTTAAATACTTTTTGTAAATACATACGTACTATATGATACAACACCCAAACACAGAAAAAACATCTATATTTATCACACAAATGTTTGCCCGGGTGGGAATCGAAACCGCAACCTTCAGCGCAGAAGGCAGAGTTACTACCAACTCAGCTACGGGGCTTGTCGGACACATACGATTTGCCTCTACCTTTTTTTTTTTTGTACGACGGGGAAGCGCTTGGCCTTCATCTCACCTGGATACAAGTTGAGATAAGGCCGAAGGTGGAGGCGCACTTCACCCGGAATCCTCAACAAACTGAGTAATTGGCTATCTTACTTCTACGAGTATATGCCGGAACACAACAATTTAAGAATTGTTGTGTTCCGGAATTTAAAAGAAATACTTGCTTGGCCTAGAGCTATACAAACCGAGGTCAAAAGATAACCCATCATTTACATTATAAAATATCTCATTGGGAAATGGTGTATTCAGGCGTTTCTTTTTCAAAAACGATTGCAAATAAATTTCAGGGCAAGGAGTTTTTTATTTATTTATTTATTAAACACAATACACTTTACAACCAATTGAAAATACAACTAAAAAAATAAAACTAAGGTACAAATCTAGATTGTAAGGTAAAAAACATGTGCTTACAACTAAGTTAATACATTTGGTAACGAACGGAGACTAAAAAAAAAAATGTGAACAAAAACATGACAACAATTAACATAACAGAGTTCTACGGGTTGACAAATTAGGAATTGGTATATAAAATAGATTTTAATTGTTTACTGAATTGGCTTAAGTTGCGAACAAAGATGTCAATTTGACTAAATTCTTTCAGTAAATCATTGTACTGGCGTAACATTCTAGTTAAAGGATTATAAAAAGAGATATTATTTTTATAAACTTGAAGTATAAATATATTGATTTTATTGGAATTTCGTGCTCTGAATCTAATGTTAAACGATATCATCGATAATAAATGAGGGGAGTCAATGAGAGAGTGAATTATTTTATAGAGATATATGAGATCAAAGTATTTACGCCTAGTTTCTAGGGATTCCAACTGAAATTTACTTAATCTTTCTTCGTAACTCAAGCTCAGACGGCCAGGTTGCAAGCGATAACATAATAACCTTAAACACTTTCTCTGAATCCTTTCAATATTATAGATATGCACTTTGTAATTAGGGGACCATATCGGGCTACCATATTCTAATATACTTCTTACTAGAGAGTTGAAAAGATATATTACACTGCGATTCTTCTTAAAAACTTTTGTCGATCTCAGAATGAAACCTAGAAGTTGATTGGCTCTTGTTATAATATGTTGATAATGCGCATGAAAGGTGAGTTTATCGTCAAACAATATTCCTAAGTCCTTCACAATATAAGAGCGGCTTAAAGTTCGACCTTCAATTTTGTAGTCATTTAGAATTTTATTGCGTTTGTTTGTAAACGAAATTGCAAAGCATTTGTCAACGTTTATAGTCATTAGATTAGTATTGCACCATTGAAAAACGGTATCTAAGTCGTTTTGCAATGAATAACAGTCCCGTGTCCCAGAGATGGTCTTAAAAATTTTCAAATCATCAGCGTACAGGAGGCACTTACAGGACAAACGATTTACAAGATCATTCACAAACAAAACAAAGAATAAAGGCTCAAGATGAGATCCTTGAGGAACACCCGATGTTACTATCACTGGCGATGACAGAAATCCCTTTAAAGCGACTAATTGACTCCGATTCTGTAGATAAGAGCATATCCAACGATATAAAGTTCCATGGAATCCATATTGGAAAAGCTTATGACATAATAAACGGTGGTTAACTTTATCGAAAGCTTTAGAGAAATCGGTGTAAATTGCGTCGACTTGACTTCGCTCAGCAAAAGCCTGACAGAGATAATTTTTGTACTCTAGCAGATTACTTACAGTGGACCTATTTTTTACAAAACCATGCTGCTTATCAGAGATTAATGGCTTGACATGGTTATAAAGATAACTGTATACAAGAGATTCAAACAATTTGGCAAAACATGACAGGATACTTATTGGTCGATAATTTTCACATTTAGACTTATCCCCATGTTTGAAAATAGGAATAACATGAGCTGTTTTCCAACGCTTGGGAAAAACACCATTACAAAGAGATTTATTAAATATTATGCACAAAGGTAAAGACAACTCTTTACTGCAAGATATCACAAACGACGGTGGAATCAAATCGGGACCAGGCCCTTTATTATTGTCCAATTGTTTTATTTTTCTTAAAATATCTTTTTGATTTAAAGTTACTTCGTGTAATGAGTATGAAATGCCACAGTCGAGTAAAGCAGAGGGGGAATCGTTACAAGCTGTGTCAGCTGATGTGTTATCTTTTTCGAAAACCGAACTAAAATAATCAGAAAACAGGTTGCTAATATCTAGACCATTTGACGAGGAATTATTTCCAAATGTCATAGTATTAGGTATTGATACCCTTCCCTTTCTATTGTTTACAAAACTCCAAAAAAACTTGATATCTTTTTCCATAGACTCCTCTGTAGAAGAAACATATCGATTATAACATTCGTTAATAAGAATCTTACATCTGGCACGCAATAATGAAAAGGTGTCATAATCACGGGGATTACCAAATCTTTTAAACAGTTTATGAAATTTATTTTTTTCGCCATTACATTTAATGAGCGCTCTACTATACCAAATTGGATAAGAAGATTTCTTCGGAGAAATGTAGGGAGTATGTTTTTCAATTATTTCAAACAGAATTTCATAAAATCGACTAGTACAAAGGTCAACATCCGAAGAGATTAGGACATCTTGCCAGTTTACAGAGCTAAGATCAGATCTTACACATTCAATATTACATTTATAAAAGTTAAGACGTTTAGATTTACATCGTTTCAGGGATTTTGAAACATTCTTAAGTGGTATGTTAATTAATAAAGCAGGGTGCATCTTGTCCAGTCGACTTAAGGGAAAAGCTTCAATGACAGAAATGTTATCAAGGCTGGATAATACTAAATCTAGTAAACGACATTTTACATTTAGAATTTTATTAGACTGTTTCAGGTCACATGTCGTTATAAGTTCATTTAAAGCACGATAAGTTTTACTAAGAGTGACGGCTTCTGAAGAAGTCCGAGATTCATTAGTGACGGAAAAGTAATCAGGTGTATTAAAGTCACCAACTAACAGGAAGTTATCATCTGGGTAATCGTTTAGTACTATTTTCTGACAATGCGCGTAAAATTCTTCTCTCTTAACTAAAGTTATGTCAGGGGGTAGATAGCAAACACAAATGTTTAGACGAGGAGAATCGCGAAATTCAGGCACGACAGATACCCAGATATCCTCTATACCGCTGTCCCAAGATGTCTGGCGGATAACCTCAAATTTCTTTAAAAGAGCTATTAAAACACCACCACCCTCACCCTTTTGAGAACAGGAAACAGATCGGTCCCTCCGAAAGATATTGTAACGGTCATCAACGACCTCAGCATCAAACACACTAAGGTTTAAATTTGATTCCGTCAAACATACTATATCAAAGTTAGAATTTAAGAGATTTAAGTAAAAAGTTGTTAATTTACTTCGTATTCTGTTGACATTTTGGTAATAAACAGAAACCATTATCAAATACCTAAAAATATATATCAAAACCCCAATAATCTGATGAATGACCCAACCTATATAGCAATTACTCGCAGTATAATTTATTAATACTTTCGTGATTTTTAATTAGAATAGCAAGACTCTTATCGTTCTTACGTACAAACACTTGACCATAGCGCACCCAAACAAACTGAAAACGAAGGTCTTTACACAATTTTCTAGCTAAGCTATGAAGTTCTTTGACTTCAGCAGAAAGGTGCTCAGACAGATATATTCTCGTGTTAGCGCCACTAATACCCAAGAGGGAGACATCAAGTTTGTCAGTGGGATGGGCTTTATTATAACGGAATGCAGCAGAAAGAAGAGTATCCCGCAGACGCTGAGAAGAGAGCGTTACAAGAATGTTACGCGGTCTCTTAGAGGCTGTATTCATTTTCGAAACACGGCGACAAACCTTAATGTCACTGTCGGAGATAGGAACCTGTAGACTCCCACAGAGTTTTTTTAGTAAGGCGACTAAGTCTTCAGTTTTGCTTTCAGGCACTTCATGAATTTCTAAATTGGAGCTCCGAGATATCTTCTCAATTATGGTGAGGCGGTTCTGAAGGATGTTGAGAGCTTCCTGAGATTTATAAAAGTCAGACTCCAGTTTCCTAATTTCTCTATCTTTTTCAGCAAGTTCCGCTTTTATGTCTTTTTGCTCTAGACATATATGATCTGTTGTAAACGAGAAATCAGTCTTCACCTTCTCAATAGCATGAGCAACCTCCACTGAGACCATATCCTCGAGGTCTTTCCTGAGTGCGGTACGAAGGTTTGACATAAAAGCTGAATCTGATGAGAGTTTCAGATCAAACAGTTGGCTTATACTCTCCATAGTAACGGGCTCATCAGGTCGAATGACGGCGGACGAAGCACTCACAGCAAACTGAGATGGCGATTCAGTGGATACTTGACTGAATGACACATTCAAGGAATCAGCTAGCGAGAGGTTATGGGACTTGACAGGAGTGTTGTCATTGAATCTTCGTTTAGTAACATTTTGACACGAGGGACAGCTAAGCGAAGCCAACTGTTCAGCACTCAATTGCTTATTTAGTTCAGTATTGATATTTAAGCATATGTAGCAATAAGTAGAAGCGCAGATGTTGCATTTCAAGAAGTTTTTTCCAGTAGTTACTGACTTGCAACCGTGGCAAAGCATTTTAAATATAAATCTCACCAAACGCACGAGGTAGATACTGATAAACACCGAGAAACAAATATAAGCAAGACTTAGCCAAGTAAACGTAAAATCAAACACCGATAAAACCGTACACCAATTTCAAGCGCGCGCCTAATGCTTCCGTGGCTCAGTCGGCGAAGCTCCGTGTCGGGGCGCGGCGAGGGTCAAGCATCGAGTTCAAACCCCGGCGCAGGCGAGTCTTTGTGCACACCAATAATTCTTCAGACGCCGATCCGGACCAGTGTATGCAAGGCCCACAGCTCGAATCACGAATCCAAGCCGAGGCACGCCGACGACCAAGTGTCAGGGAGGCTCGAGACCATCCAAAATGGCGTCAGTCACCCACAGCCACAGTCCTCAGTTATAGGAGCAAGAGGATCCGATGTACGCAGTAGGTGGCGCAGCAGCAAGCAGACACTTGAAAACGAGACGTCCGACACGCACCAATATGGCCGCTGGGTCATATGGACACATGCCCAAGAGTAAACGAGAGGAGCCGATATTTAATATTTCCGAAACCGCAATTTCACAGTATCAAACAAAAAAATTATATAAGCTCGAAAGCAACACAAACACGTCCGCTCGATACCAAGGAATAACGCAGAATGGGAATTTGTTTTCTTATAAATAAATACAATCTTTACGGTGTATTTCGCTTTTAATTGTGTACACTGCCGCTAAGGTTCTAAATATAAGAAACAATACGTACAATGAAATTACAATACTAAACCAATCATGTAAATGTACGAACTTAAAAACAAAGATCAAATGTAAAGATCAAAATTTAATATTTAGTATAAAAAAAACACGCACGTTTTTTGAAATATTTCGTTCTTTTAGGAATTTGTTTGTTTTGGCATTTGTAAATGTCTGAATATTTATTTTTGCGTGAATACAAATACATACAAAAAAAGGCGAGAAACTTGCTTCGTTCGATACACGAAGTAAAATATGTCAAATATCATAACAAACGTCAGTTGGAATCAAAACAAATCATATAAGCCAAAGCTCGAGGGGTTTACTAACCACTGAAGAGTTCCACTATCCGTCTCCTGACTCCATCATCAGCTCTGCTCAAAGACACCAAATTAAAGTTCTGTCATCCAAACTACGTACATACAAAGTTTCATTTCGATTCGACTACTAGAAGTAGGTAGGCTACGTTATTAGTTACAAGTGAAGCTAATACCATTAACATCAGGGTGTTATATCATATTGTACCTACGTATGTACTTATTCACAAAAGTATTTAAGTATTCTTTCCATAATCTAGTTCCCATTACAAGCTATACTTAGTTTGTGGCTAGACGGCGCTGTGTGAAATTTATGTCCTATAATATAAATGCGTGTTTACAACTAACAGGCTACTTTTTTAATGGTCTGCTGGCGATTTCGCATACAGAAGCTAGTAAATAGTGAGTAAATCCCGCAGTTGTATTTGTAACTTTAGAACGATAGAAATTTGCCACCTCCATGGTTCATTAATTTTATTCAGCGGGTTGCCTTACGGTTCTCAATAGTTTAGTTTAAGAAAAAGGTTTCTATCTAAAATACTTGGTTTATCTCTTAGGTCTCCAAAGGTTTCCCACCTAGGACTAACATTTGTGGGCTGAATACAAATGTGCGTTTGTATTCTAATATACGAATGTTAAAGTAAAAGTAAATAGACTCACGACTTTTCGCCTTCGAGGATTCACTTCTGATCACCTACTAGGGGGTAGTCAGAGGAACGTATACAGAAGCCGTGCGGGTCAAAATCCGAGAAAAGACGAATGTTGCCAGCGTCGAACATTTCATAATGTTCGACAATAGTTACTTAATAATTTCTTCTTTCTTAGAAAGTGACGTTTACAGCTTACTATGCCTGTCATATACATTAAAAAAAACTAACTATCCGTGATATAGTTCCTATATTACAAACTTAGTTTGGGGCTAGAAGGAGTTGTGTAACTTTTTTTGTTGATGCCTTTATTGGTTTGTTATAAATCGTAATCAATATATTAGATTGCATACCTATCATGCAAATTATGCAACGCAGCCGAGGTCATGTAAGATGTAAGACTTAAATTGTCGTTGTTTGATCTTAGGTAGGTACTCAAATAAAAATGTGTGATTATTAGAGCAAACCGAGGTCTAGTGGTCTAGTGGTTCAACCCACCGATTTTCAGATCCAGAGGTCCTGGGTTGGTTGGTGTTAGGACTTTGTTTTCCACCTGGCTAGCTACCATCTTACCTAATTCTGTCGCCATAACAATGCCGTGTTCCCGCATTTAAAGGTAAGATAGCCAGGTCCTCAGTTTGTTGAGGATTCCGGGTGAAGTGCACTACTACCTTCGGCCTTATCTCAACTTGAAGGCCAAGCCATTCCCTAAAAAAAAAAAAAACCACTCCAGTTTTGGAGGAGGCTTTATCCAGCAGTGGACACTAATGGCCTGTTGGTGTGAACGGGGTTAAATGGGGGGCGAAAGTTTGGATGCAGGAATGCTAGAATTTCGTTGTATAAATATTTTTTTTACCGTGGAATATTGAATAGGTACTGCGAGGCTTCTTGTTATTATTATTATGTCAGTTAGGTACAATCTCGCTCATTAAAAATCGTTCACGATAATTAAAAACGGAATCGAAGGGTTTGGCCGTCTCAGGTTTCAAACATTTTTCCATTGACGTGGAAAAAGTTTTTAATTAAAACTGAAGACGCCTTTCATCCTTTTTGCAAACATTTAGCTGTGTTTAAAATAGGAATTTGAAAAAAGTTTTATCTAAAAAGAGACTGGTGCCTGGGATCTCCAATTGAGCACTAATGAGGTTCGTTCATTGATGTTATCATTTTATGAATAGTTTTTAATGACTTCGATAGATGGCGTTGAGCTGTTAAACTGCTCTTGCTACTTGACTGCTACTACAAGTGAAGCTATTAAAATAAGCGCGATATAGAGTTTTATACACCATTATGATGGCAAACATGTCTGATTGTGATGACACGTGACCCAATATTTTGGACATTCTTCCGTCTATTACTAGAACAGTTGAGTTATATAGAATAGTTATAGACCGTTTGTAGGTTCTTAGGTAACCCGTATGCTTCCCTTGTATATAGTTAGTTGAATTATAAGTACGTACACATTTTTTTTATGAGTAAATACAGAGGCATTTACTAATATAACTTGACTAGCCGGCCCGCGCAGTTTTACTTGTTGATTATATCTATATTCAAAAAGAAGGTACCTATACCTACCTATAGATATACATCATGTATAAGAAACATCTCACCAATAAATTCCGCTTAGCTGGCGATCTTGAAACCCCCGATTCAGTGGATGACGCTACGTTTGCGTTCATGACGTCATCAATCACGTCGCGACGTATGATAGATGTGACGCTACGCAGCTGATATTACCGTGGAACTACCATGGGTTACCGTGGAACTACTAGGGCTACCTTGGCACTACTACAGGCTACCGTTCAACGTTGTTTGTGGTGTGCAGACTTGTTTTTTTTTTATTGTACGTCGGAGGTGAGATGAAGGCCAATCCCATAATGGCCTTTATCTCACCTGATTTTCAAGTTGTGATAAGGACAAGTTTTATAAGCACGCAATCCTAAAGTTAGTTTGAAAAAACTACGCTCAGCTATCAGCGGTGAAGGGGAAAATATAAAGTACTTATATTTTGTGTTTGGAAAATCACTGATTTTACGTTATTTTGTTTCAGAATTAGACAGATAAAGTCGACAGTGAAGAATAAAATAAGGTAAGAAACTAGACAATAACAAGAAAGTTGCTCTATGCATTATCATCTATGTTATTAATACGGTCAGAGAGAGCTTCGAACTTCCCTTATGCAGAAATACAGGACACTTTTCACAGGAGTAGATTTGGCATAGTTGGCACAGTTTATATGGAGGAGTGCAGAGAACTAAAAAAATGTGTGCTGTTCACGCGCAGTAGAATAGAAAATTTTCTTCAGCTAATAAAATATTCTTATAGACAATACACGTGATCCAACCACGGCTTTTCCCAAGGCTTCGGACTCACTTACGTACTTATTAGTACAAACATATATATCAGTATTTTACCTCAATCTCGCAGAACGAGCTTCCCGCTGAGCTTATACTTTAGATCTTGGACCGATGACAATGCAAAACTAATAGCACCTTTGCTTCAGACATTGCTTACAATTTCTGCCAGTTCAAATCTCTAGTGTACCCAACATTTAAGTAAATATACTCTTTATGTGAAAACCGATGTGAGAGAAAAAAAAACAATTTATAATTTCACGTTCAGTTAGACCATGGGTAAACTTCTGTCCCCGTGGTACAACCAGTAGTATTATTTGTACCTCGAGTCGATAGTAGAAATTTTCAATCAAGGCTCAATATTTTCTCGGCTTTGATCTGGCGCTACAGTTTAGATGGTATTTGCTCATCTTTCTGCGCTGTAATTTGTGGATTCGATTCCCACCCGGGACAAACATTTGTGTGACTTAGATGAGATGGTGGTAGCTCGCCAGGCAGATTCTAACATAAATGTATTTACTATAAATAAAATAGACGGGATATTTACCATGATTTGTTGTTTTCTGAGTTATCCGATATTGCAACAAATCTTGGTTAATATCCCGTTAATTTTAGTTATGGTGTTCATAACCATGATAGTTTCAAAAGTAATAAATGTATCTAATGTCATTATCATATAAAAATAAAAATGGCTCTCCCACGTCCACTGCTGAACATAGGCCTCCCCCAATCGAAGCCACAAAAAGTGAACTGAGCCTCCTTCATCTATTGACTCCCCCTGCGACCGCCATGGATTATGTCACAATTAGGTAGCAATATTGTTGGATGTAATATTTTCAAACACAATTTCAAAAATTGATCATGAAACAAAAAAATACGGTAATACTGAAATACTGAAAATACGCAACTGATTCCAATTTTATTGATCGGTGGTGGACCTTTAATTTAACTAAAGAATTCCCAATAGGCGAACGGAATCCGATAAAAAAACCGCTCCGTGGCAAGATCAAATAAAAATTGTAATTTGTCAAAATCCATGGGGTCATGTCAGCCGCGCCCTAAGTATGGCGGTATCTCACAGTCTGGGGAATCACAAATCAATATTAGGAATAGGGAGGTTCTTAGTTCCAATCATTATTATTTACTTATGCCCGCATGGAATCGCGATAAATACTTTTTTATGGTACGACGGGGAAGCGCTTGGCCTTCATCTCACCTGATATCAAGTTATGATAAGGCCGAAAGCGCACTGCACCCGGAATCCTCAACAAACTGAGTAACTGGCTATCTTACCCCTAAATGACGGAATACAATAATATATAATTGTTGTTATGGCGACACAAAAATTCTAAATAGTTGTGTTCCGACATTTAGAGGTAAGATAGCCAGTTCCTCAGACTGTTGAGGATTACAAGTAAAGTGCTTCCACCTGACATTTAGAGGTAAGATAGCCAGTTCCTCAGACTGTTGAGGATTATAAGTAAAGTGCTTCCACTAGTAAAAGTACTTCCACTAGTAAAGTGCCTCATCACTTGAAACTAGGTGAGATGAAGGCCTTCCCTTTCCCCCTTCGTTTAATAAATCATTAATAAATTAAAAAGTAGCACAATGTCAACGCAAAAACATAAGGCTTTTTTGCATTTCACTCTGGAGTATTCATTTGTGTCCAACTCACGCTTGGCCGGTTTTTAGTATTTGCTGTCATACATCCTGATGTATGGACAGGGTAAGGACTTTATTAAATAAATAAATAAATAATATTACAAGACATTAATTTCACACAGCGCCATCTAGCCCCAAACTAAGTATAGCTTGTTATATGGGAACTAGATTACGGATAGAATAATTATATTCTTTTTGTAAATACATACTCAATACTATTGAGACTTACATTTATTGCCACATGTAAGTTACATTAAGATCTTGATAATACTATAATTAAGCACTGTACATGTACCCTATTAGGGCATTGCAACCTTTTTGAAAGAGGGGTCATTATTATTATTATAATAATTATTATGAAACTAAAAATATATTAATTACATGAGTCATATTTGCATTTAGGTACATAGTCAGTTAGTCAATTTGTTATAATTTAGTATGAATTCAGGAAAAAAGTGATATAAGAAAAATATTATAAGTACTTAGAAATATATAAGTATGATATACCTAGTACATACGTACTAGGTGTATGATATAAAACCCAAACACAAAACAAACATCTATATTCATCACACAAATGTTTGTCCTTTGTAGGAATCGAGCCCACAGCCTACAGCGCAGAAGGCAGAGCTACTACCAACTGAACTATGAGGCTTATTACCTAAAGACAGCGTAGGCTTAGTAAAAGCGTCCGACTGGGTAAAAAAACCATTAAATAACCATACAATTTTTGTATTTCAAGTAATACACACTTGGCACTTGGTCCGTAAAACCAAACCATTTTATTTTTTTACATTCTGGTTAAAAAGGTACAGCTTGAAACACAACACAACATGTCATTATTAATTTCATCTCGTTAGGAAGACATAATGATATTTAACAAAATGTCATCTTAAAATCCAAACGCCCCAAATAAAAAATACTTTAAACTTTATTATAAACCCATTACGATGGGGTGGACACACGATACTTAAAAATAATTAGATGTTCTCATTTTACAAACACACCCTAAATCGTAAGGGCATAATACCAATTAGCTATGGATAACAAAGTTCAGACCGTGTATGAACTGCTGGTAGTCACACATTGCTGAGGCGCGGAGCGGCGCATGCGTATACATAAACACGAGTTCATTCACCCATCAGTCCATCACACCACGACAAAACCAGCAATAGTTGTTTGCCTTTTTTATAACTGATATCAAAATTCAGTGCTTACGTAATTATTTAGGTTCCATTTAATCCAGGGACGCTACCGCCGACGGCGAAGCCGATCTCCATTGGCTTAAAATTTGCTTCATGAGAACTAGAAACGATTTTTACAGTCAAATGTACTGAACGGATAGGTTTCAGGACATTATTACAGACATGTATTTAATTTCAGCACATTACATCGCGAGCTAGTCCTAAACCAAGCAAACAGTATGCCGAACACAATTATATTCGTCTTAATCATAAGGAATGGAACTGATTGCGTTCATCTGTTTTACTGCAACAGTTCAATTTTGTCTACAGTGAATAAGTTAAAATCAGACCAGCGCCATTATTAGGCAATCTTTATTTGTTTCTCAACTGATGGACAAACGTTTGGCAAAAATATATTTTATCACAAATAAAATATACCTAAAGTACCTAAAATATATAAAAACCCGTGGATCTACACTATCATTATAAAGAGGTTAAGTTTGTATGTTTGGATGTAGGAAGTAATCTCGAATACTTAGAATAGATTTTCAAGGTAGTCTAGGTAGACTATATCATCCTGTTAAATAAATAACTTTTCGTGGCGACCAATTTAGCAATTTAAATCGACGAAAAACGGTCAAGAGATGCTTTTTACCAGAATTCCACGGGGTATCGCCACAGTTTTTCAATTAGTTCATACCACGCTCTATAGCCTGGTCTTTCGTATTCTCCTCACCCACGCTCCCTAATTTACGCATGGCTCAGTATGTTTGACGCCTTGTTAAAGGACAGACGTCCTTTGATTTTCGAAAACGCGCGAATATAACGATAACGTGAGTAAAATATTGCGTGAAATAGTGATGTGCTGTGACCGTGATTAATTTTTTTTACGATAAAATTCGTCGATTTAAAACAGTGAGTAGATAATCTTTTAAATAGGTAATGTTTTCTATTACTTGTGTATTTTGTAATATTCTAGGGGAATTATCTATAGTTTTATCGATATTCTAAACTGAAAGCGTCAAACTTGGTGATCGAGATTACTAAGGTATTTAATTTGTAGCTTGTAATATAGGTACTAGATTAGTATTCTATCCGAATACTTAAATACTTTTTAATTCAATATTCATCACACAAATTTTGGTACTGGATGGGAATCTAACCCACAACCTACAGCGTGGAAGGCATAGTTATTTAGCTGTGAGGCCTGTTTGACCAGAAATGCTTTAAAATTTGAGTTGGACCCTCGTTGTGCTAAGCCGACTCGCACTTAGCCTGTTTTATTTATACTTTGTGGTGTCGCAGCAGAACCTCAAAGCATCAAGCCTTTGAGTGCTATATAAATACTTTATCTAGTTGTTACGGTGTGCGCGTTTCGATACTAACAAAATGATTGTGGACAGTTAACAAACTAAGTTCGAGTAAGACAAACTTATTACTCAGAGTTGAGAAGTTTCTGTGACTTGCCTACCAGGGATTTAAATTTGTGAGTTTTATCATAGTTTAATTTCCTATAGGAACTTACTTTAAACCGGATCTGTGGTTTGCGGTACCCAGATGTCCCGGATTTGATCCCCAGGGAAGACAAATTTGTGCTTAGTTTGGTTTGTTGTAGGATTTTGTTAAAGTCCGCTTAGCTGCCTTTTTTTTTTATTATATGTCCGAGAAACGTTTGGCCTTCATCTTACCTGGTCACAAGCTAAGATAAGGCCGAAGGTAGATTCGCACTTCACCCGGAATCCTCAACTGTCTGTGGAACTAGCTATCTTACTTCTAAAGGTTGAAACACAACAATTTAGAAATTTTATTATGGTAACAAACTTAGGTAAGATGGTGGTAGCTATAAAGCCAGAATCACATAAAGTCCACCTACGAAGCTGGGTGCTTGGTTTGGTTGGTGGAAGGACTTTGTTTAAGTCCGCCTGGCTAGCTACCACCATCTTCCTTACTTACCAGTCTGACGTCATAACAACTAATTTTTTTTTTTTGTGTTCCGTAATTAAGAAAGATAAGGCAGTTCCTCGGACTGTTGAGGATTTCAGGTGAAATGCGAATGAATAAAGTAGTTGATTTATGTATAAATATAAATCAATTAAAACAAAACCGCCTTGTTTGTACCAACATAACATTGGTGCAACCTAGTGACTTTCAAAGCTGTCATTTACCCTATCAAAAACAATTTAAGGGGGACCATTGAAGAGATCCAATAACAAAATTCCACTCGGTATCTGTCACATAAATCTTTAGAGTTGCAAAGAATGTTATCGTACGGAAGTTTAGAAGTCTCGAGGCTTTCGCCGTGGAATATCGATATTTCGATAGATCGAATATCGTAAAGTATTTTAAGAGAGCAGTGAGAGTAGAACTCCTTGTGAAAGAGCTCGTCCGGGGTAGTACTACCACCCTACCTATTTCGGCCGCGAAGCAGCATTGCTGTGTTCCGGTATGAAGGTTATGTTTGTCGGTGAAATTACTCGCGAGGCTTGACACTATGCCGCACTATGCACTAAACAAGTAGCCCACCTGATTTTAAATGCATCTCTCGTCTGTTAACAATGATTTATGCGTATAGGCCACTAAGAACATACACGGCATAACTCCCGTATACTTGAGGCGTTAAGGTGTTAAGGCACGCGTGCTCGTAATTTCACCGGCAACCATACCCTTCAAAGCGGAACATGGGAATGCAGATTTTTCTATAGTACAACTGGGAGGTGCTTGGCCTTCATCTCAACTGATTTTTCAAGTAATGATAAGGTCAAAGGTGGAAGCAAACTCCACCCGCAATCCTCAACAAACTGAGGAACAGGCTATTTTACCTATAAATGCCGAAACACAACATTTTTTTTTAATTTTTGCTATGGCGACAGAATTAAGTAAAATGGTGGTAGCTAGCGAGGCGGACTCAACCAACCAAATCAAGCACACTATTGTACTCCCTCTGGAGATCAAACCCGGGACCTCTGGATCTGAAATCGGTGGGTTGAACCACTAGACCACAGAGGAGGTTAACTCCTATAGGCCGCAAATTGACGGGCGCAATGCAGTGCCGTGTAGGCTGTGTTCTTTGTGTATGTGACCTACGCAGATGTTTCGTCTCCTAGTTGTATAAAAAAAAACCAATAGCAATCACTTGAAATACAAAAATAGAACATAAAACAAGTACACAAAAAACTGAGTACCTAATCATAAAATATTACAGGACAAACTCAGTAAGCATCAGGTGGGCTATTTACTTGTTTCGTCTCCTAGTTGTATAAAAAAAAACACCAAGAGCAATCACTTGAAATACAAAAATAGAACATAAAACAATAGTACACAAAAAACTGAGTACCTAATCATAAAGTATTACAGGACAAACTGAATAATAGATCTATCACGATTATGGAACACTGGCCGGTGGTAACTAGTTCAATACCTCAGTATCAGAACACAGGGCGGTTATCGTTTTGATATCGCGGCATGTTCCATTTAATAGTATGTTGGAATTTTCAATTATGCCCGCTAGTGATGGGCGACGAGCTCAGTGCTTTGTCGATAATTGAGTTTTCGGAACCAGTTATGTACTATGTAGCTTGTGATAGCTTTATTTATTAGCCTTTGACATCTGCACTGCAGCTTACACGTAATTACTTGGGTAAAAGAAGCCTATGTATCGTATTAATAGCTAGCTACCACCATCTTTTTTGATAAGCCTCATAGCTCAGTTGGTAGTAACTCTGCCTTCTGCGCTGTAGGCTGTGGGTTCGATTCCCACCCAGAGCAAACATTTGTGTGTTGAATATAGATGTTTGTTCTGTGTTTGGGTGTTGTATCATATAGTACGTATGTATTTACAAAAAGTATTCTATCCGTAATCTAGTTCCCATATTACAAGCTATGCTTAGTTTGGGGCTAAATGGCGCTGTGTAAAATTAATGTCCTGTAATATTTATTTATTTATATTTATCTTACCTAATTCTGTCGCCATAACAGCAATTCAAAACTGTTGTGTTCCGGCATTTAGAGGTGAGATAGACAGTTGAGGATTCCTGGTGGCGCTGGCCTTATCGTAACTTGAAACCAGGTAAGATGAAAACCAAGGACTTCCGCGTCATAAAATAGAACATTAAAGATCTTCGCCTGGATTACGTACGTTTTTTTTCAATCACAACATTTCCTAAAAATAGCATCAATCTATTCCCATTAAGAGCACCTATCGTTTTGTTGGTTTGGTGCTCAGCTTAGAAATAGTTGCTAATAATAAAACTATTCCCAAAAATAGCATCTTCAGAGAAGAGGCTCCTAGTGATGAGGTTTTAGGCGAGAGTGAATAGGTCTTCTCTTGGCCACCTCGTTGCTAGGTCAGATTGAAACGTCGGTGAAATGAAAATGGATTCTAATTTCTTTATCGTGCAGCTAAATAACATAGGACAATTGACAGGTATAAATACTTATATCATTATAAATTATAGTACCTTTTTTTTATACAACTAGGAGACGGGACAAGCAAGTAGCCCACGTGGTGTGAAGTGCACTCTTGCCTATAAATTGCCTACTGCGTAGGTCACATCCAAAAAGAACATAGCCTACATGGCACTGCATTGCGCCCGTAAACTTGAGGCATATAGGTGTTAAGCCTCGCGTGCCTGTAATTTCAGCGACAACCATACCCTTCGAACCGGAACACAGCAATGCTGCTTGGCGGCTGAAATAGATATGGTGGTTTCTCCGGACGAGTCCTTCACAAGGGGCTTCTTACTACTCTTATACATTTTCTATTAATAGTACATTGGTTGGTCTTACTGCTCAAAATCTCTTCCGACGTTAGGATGCAGAGGATAGTACAAGTATGATTGATAAGAAGGGTAGGTATGGTAGGTTTATCTGAACAAAAAACTTGATAATTTGATACAGTTCGTGAAAAGGTAACATTCAGATAGAGCTGCGTTCGAATTTATAATATCGTTTTGATTCCTGAAGTCTGAAACAATATATGTGTAAACATTTATCATAACGTTAAAAAACTTTTAAGTTATTACCAAAAGTATGATGACGCTATGTGCTTAACTCGTTGAGTGCTACAACTCAACGAGCTTAGGTACATAACGGACCTGTTCATTCAACACGTTTCAAAGCAATCATTATGTATATTAATATACATTTTGCCTTTAGGTGCCTTGATAAGATGTGGAAAGAATTTAAATTGCCTATTTAAAATACTTTCTAACGTTCCTTAGAAAATAATTTCACTTAAAAGTTTATAGAACGATGCATTTTAAAGTTGCTTGAAAAGCCATCTGTTTCCTTTTTTATGTCAAAGCTTTTGTTAGTATGTTTAAAAAAATCAGTTAAAATTGTTATGTGTGTATGATTGGACGATGTGGTCGCATAGAGACAAAGCCCTGCCTTTTGTTGTGTTAAAAAAAACTATATCAAAACATTACCGCTTATCATAGGAATGTCGGCGAATTCTCCGTAGATGGAAAGGTCTGTAGTTAAAACAGTTATTGGTTTATCGTCGCTGTAAAGGCCTGCTGTCGAAAAGCTATGCTGGTGAAACGGAAATAAATGAATCATCCTGTCGACGAATAGTCCAATGGTGGTCAAACGAAAACGGTTACGGAATCAGTCAAGATAAACGTTTTTACATTTGTATTTTTTTTTTTTATGGCAATCGGCTTAACCATTTTGCCAGTGTCGCGTCATTTTATTCAATATTAAAATAGAAATAAATGTTTACTGTGGTCATGCATAAAACTTGACGAAGCAAAAGTCACAGATCAATAACTAGGTATCATGAACCTATACTAAAACTGGACAGCGCACATTTAAAAATTAGGTAAGTACATGAAATTTACACTCCTCGCGCTGAAAATAAGTTTTAAAATTGTTTGTCTTATGTCAAAGTAGAAAAACGAGCCAGGTGAGATAGCTCAGTTATAGTGCTTCCTTGTCTAACATGTTGCCATTACATATTGAATTCCTCTTTGGTAAGCCTTGGGAGGTTTCTTTGATTTTCATTATTTTTATTATATTACTTTGATAGACATTGCATAAACATATACTTAATTGATATTTTATTTTACAACCATGAAATCCTGTACTACTAAGTGACTTACGAAATACAGAATTTCGGCGTGTAAAAGTGATAATGGTAGTATTTTGTCATCCATGTGTGTCCATATTACTCAGAAAACTACTAAATCAAAATGGCTTCTTTGCCTAACAGCTAACCTTCTATAGCACATAACGCTATACAATTATTTAAATATAGAGGAAATGTATTTTTGCTGCGTGTTTATATGTAAAAAGGAATGGTATCCCGGCTGTGGCCTGTATTTCCACAGCTGGGTGAGCTAATTAACAACATTTCAAATTATGATACAGTAGGGTATCCACAAACAAAGTGGATTTCATGGATATTCATTACCTACGTAGATACCCATGAAATGGGGTGTTGTCAGATAGAGTATCTCAAAAGCATACTTACTTTACTTTACTTACGAAACTTGCATAGGCAAGGATGAGGTAGATGTAGTAAGCTAACCCAGAAGGTGCTTATTAACTCTTTTCTTGGAGAGAATAGGGTTGTATTTTCCGTTCTTAGTTTAAATCAAAGCTATGAAAATAAATTACACCAACCAAACAAAGCACAATATTGTACTCTCACGGGGATCGAACCGGGACCTCTGGACCTTACATCGGTAGGCGAACAAAGACCACAGACTCCACAGAGGCGGTTCAACATTTAGCCGAAACTAGAAATCGATAAATCCTAACATACATATGAAACCCATACCCCAACCCTAGCCAGACAGAAACTACGCTCGCAATTTACCCATTTACCACAGATTGATTACCGGAGAGTGGACATCGCTTACGTAGATTATAGCAGTCATAATTGAAACAGCATTTGTTTACTTATCTTCATTTGACATCTGACAGTCAACGCGCGGTGCAGTGACTGTCCAAGCATGAGTCCTCAGTGTCAAGGTGGATGGGATATCCTCATGGTCTTCCTCAGAAAATGGAATGGCTATTGGGACCCTATTACTAAGCCGCTGATATCAGCCGTCTGTCTATCAATAAAATATTTAGAAAAAAGTATGTAAGTATCCGTAATATAGTTCCCTTATAACAAGCTTTGCTTAGTTTGGGACTAGATAACGCTGTGTAAAATTAATGTAATGTAATATATTTTTTATTATTAATATTATCAGCGGGCTGTATCTCATCAACCGTAATAGGTTACATTTGAGTTACCATCTCAAAAAGTGATCAACGCTACTAAAGAAGTTTTCACTTTTTTTTACGAACATTCAAATCATATGTACATTTAAAGTAACTATGTACAAAGGAAGCAGTCGGATTGCCAAAGGACCGTTACAAACGGTCTATAGGTAACTCAACTGCTCCAGACCAGTACCAGACGGAAGCGTGCCCAAGACAATTTTTAAATTGTTTTTACTACGAAACTTATAATATTAGTTACACAGTGACCGGTAGTGCTTTGTAAAAGTCAAGATGGCCGCCGACAGATAGCCGTGATGTATTACCGGTGGAGTTCAACACGCTAATTAATTACATTCTAGATATGGATTACGAGGTAAAATACGCGATTTATTATAAAGCATAATGGGCTTTTGAAGTAAGCTCATTTTAAATAAGCTTTAGTCATAAATATCTGGGGTGTTTTATTTTTATTTTTATTGTACGACGCGGGAGCGATTGGGTTTCATCTCATCTGGCTTTTCAAGTTATTATAAGGCGAAGGCTGAAGCGCATTTCATCTACAACAGAGGGACTGGCTATCTTACCTCTGATATCGGAACACAACAATTTAGTAATATATATACGTATAAATATACGACAGAATTAGGTAAGACGGTGGTTGCTAGCCAGACGGAATAGAATTAAAAATCCTTCCACCAACCAAACCAAGCACCATATTGTACTCCCCTGTGGATCGAACCCGGGACCTCTGAATCTGACACCGGTGGGCGAACCACAGAACCACAGAAGCGGTAAATATTATTGTATTCATAATATTACTTCTCACATATTTCGACACTTGTAAGAGTTAGCTCCCCTTTGGCATACTCAATTTACTGATGTTTTATTTTTCACTTTGTGTGTGCAATGAAGAGTTAAGCTTTGTTTTGTTGTGTCAGGACCCGTTCACCTAAGCTCTCCACCTGGGTGAATCACGGGGACTTGTAAGGTCCAACTGTCATCAGTTGGACCTTACAAAAACCAATTTACTGATGACAATAACGTCATCGTTATTGAACAGTGAATCAGTTAATTGTTTTCCCTTTATGAATCAAAAGGTCTAAACAATTCTTTAATAAGAGTGAATTTACATGTACAATATAGCCTATACTCGCAAATATTTTTTAGTCCAGATAGAAAAATGTATGATTGTATGTTTACCTTATTAATAACAAAAACGGGTCTTCATCGCGTACCTTTTTATATACCCGACCGTGTTACAACGGCCATGGTCACTGGGACTGACTGTATGTTTACCTTAAAATTACAACTTTCCTTACTGACAATTGCAATTTTCTGTAGTAGTACCCTTTGCCTGGCATTTGAAAATCGTCGAGGGGAAAAAGTCGTATATACTTCCCCCTCCCCCACCCCGCAGAGTATTCCCAAGACGATCGTTGCGACACGCAATGCAATGCCTCGTACCGCACTTCCTGACACGTGCCGCGTTAAAAGAGGGTCACTTTTATGGTGGCCGTACCACCAGCGCTGTCCAAACCTATCGCTCAAATATGCCCATGTAAAGTATAATTAATTTTGAATGCCGGCTTGGCATGCGGACTTATACATAGGAAACTGCTGCCCATCTTCTGGTGTGACTCAGTTTTACAACATCCATGAGCTGAGTTGGAGGGGTCGATTCTAAAGTTGCGACCGCCACGGCGAAATATCGAATGTATGATCATTGTTAGAAGATGATTAAAAATTGACTAAACACGCACTCACTTATGTATGTTACACAGACCTGACCAGAGATCCTTGAGTCCTTTAGAGAGTTAATTAGAGGTAAAATAGACTATTATGTACTTTGAATTCGTAGCTTACACCTTCTCTGAAAATTACAAGTGTGATTTAATAAGTCTTCTAGATAAATGTGCGCCAAATTCCAAATCAAAATGCGTTTATTCATAAAAAAATGGCTCCATAGTCAGCTTATCCCGCACTGAACTTATCCCACGGGATGAGTTGACTAAATAAAAAATTTTTTCTTTGTCAGAGAAGCATAAAAATTGTTCTATTTTTTGAAATATTTACACATGTGAACAAAAATCTGTGGGGGAAAAATGACACACCATTGTTTGAAATAGCCTCATTTGAAACGTCAAACTTACTGCCTGTTCGGAATCGCGACCAGCGCACAAGAAGAAAGGCAAAAAACTTGGGCTTGTTATCTTTTTCATGATCCATTCGATGCTATACATACGTAGGTCACATTGCTTCCAATCAGATGAGATCGTGGTCAAACTCCTGGCACTCAGCGTTGCCACAGGCTTTATGTTCTGTATTTTCCAACGACCTTCTGTTCGGAATCGCGACTACCACATAAAGAGAACGGCAAGAACTTCGGTCTAGTTAGTTTTGATTATCTATTTACAGTCTGTAGACCTGCTTTTTTCTGCCATAAAATACAATCGGTTTAAAAATTGGGAGCAGTGATGTCTGATAACAAGTCCCCCTCACATTGTCATGTGCCCATAGCACCAGTTAATAGGGTTTCGTTAGCAAGCACGCGGCTAGCACGCGTCAGTTACGTTGACTGTCCGTTAGGGGTCGTGATCCCTTATATCGTTTGAGACATGGGACAAATAAATGTTGTTTTTCAAGCAATCATTTATAACTTATGCAAAGAAAAAGATGTTTTACCTAATTGCTTCAGACTAGGAGACGGAACCAGATGTAAAGTGCAACTCTTGTCTATAACAAAGCCTTACTGCGTAGCTCATATCCACAAACATGACCTACGCTGCACTGCACAATACAGTGTCCATCAGACCCGTGTGCATGAAATATCACCGGCAGCCATACCCGAAAAACAGCAATGCTGCTTGGTGATAGAAATAAGTACCTTATTACATAATTAATAAGTAGTACTTCCCCTGACGAGCCCTTTCGCAAGGACTCTACTACTCAGCTTAAGGCTTGATGGATTTTGACATGTAATGTGTCTGTTTGCCGACTTTACTATAAACATGAGAATAATTATGTAGGTTATTATGTACCCAGATTACCTAACGACAGCGATTCTGCTGTACAAGTATCGTTTTTATCGATCGCATAATTTGACATTTAGGTTCGTTTAGATTTCATAAAATTGGTTTGATCGACCATTGATAGCACGTTTCTAACCTCACCGATCGGTAGACAAAAACATTAGTTACATTTTATCGAATGTATCGATAACCTTCGTATGTTACTTTTGTTTTACGTATAATATTCTATATTTTGACATTTAACAAGATTGTTTGATTGAAGTTATTTGTAAGTTTATTATTTATCTATATATAATATTTACCTATAGGTCGTTTGTTACGGTCCTTAGGTAATCAGACTGATTCCTTTGTACATAGTTAGTATAATTGTACATTTATTTAATAAATGTATCTATATATCAGCATTGAAATGAGGTACCGACTAGAGTTCCATACTCGCAAGGATCGATACGATTCGGTTAATTTTATTGTTTTGAACAGTAGCTTCAAAGATATATGTACCTACTTACATAGATTTATTTTCAAGTTTTAGTGAAGTCGGTTCCACTTATTAAAAGTAACTTATTTTAGCGAGCAGGTTGTCAAACGCTTGGTATATAATTAATAAAAAAAATACTTTGTTCGTTCACGGCTAATATCTAAGTATGTCTGACTTGCATATCGCGACATCACTAGATCATACACAACTTACTTAACTACTTAGTTGCTACTTAACCGTGGCTTTACCTTACGTGGAAGTTGAGGTGCATAAAGCTGTATGCACACTGACGTTTTCCGCACTTTTAAAACTTGCGTGAGTATTTATTCTTAAACACGGGTTTTAAGTACTCACGTTAATGATAATACGTGAGTACCTAAAACACGTGTTTAAAAATTTTGTTGAAAACCGGTGTTGAGGTTCTTTAATTATATTTGGGACTTTTACACAGCGACATCTAAACCCACACTATAGATACCTTGTATTATAGGAACAAGATTGGGGATAGAAAACTTTATGCACATATTTTTTAGTTAATCCATACATTTTTTTTTTATTGTACGACGGGGAAGCGCTTGGCCTTCATCTCATCTGGTTACAAATTGAGATAAGGCCGAAGGTGGAGGCGCACTTCACCCGGAATCCTCAAACCGAGGAACTGGCTATCTTACCTCTAAATGCCGGAACACAACAAATTTTAGAAGAATAGTTATTATGGCGACAGAATTAGGTAAGATGGAGTTTGTTCTGATATTTCAACCCACCAGGTTGCTTGTTCCAACCATCTCGAGTATAAATAAATACCTATTTAAATGAACCATAAATCACTTATTTGTCTCTCACACAAGGTATCCTAATCCTAACACAAAATACCTAATGATACCTGTTTCGTGAAAGGCGCCCGAGATAGGTTGAAAAAAAACATGTATTACAGGTCACCAGTAACAATGAAAGTATATATGTACAAGTACAACATAGTAGCTCCCAGACCGACCCATGTACCACAGACCAGCCAGTGACTCACATTGCTTCATCGGGATGTGTGGAACCACCGGTACCAGCAGTTGTGCAACCCGATTCCCCTGTGGTACTACTACCAGAACAACATGTGCAGGCTGAGGCAGGTCCAGTGCACACAACACAGCCTCTGGTTAGGCAACCTCAAACCTGCCGACAGACCCAGAAAACTGTGGTGTACTCAGATAGTCTAGGAGTAGGGTTGGGTCGGTTGCTAAGCGATAGGTTAGGAGACCAAATGGTAACTAACTACTGCTTTCCTGACTCTTCTATCCATAGGCTGATAAAGAGCTTAAATGAGGCGTCTTTTGACAATAAAACAACATTGATTGTACAGTTAGGTAATAGTAATGGTATCAAGCGCCTATATGTAAATAAATTAGTTGAATTACTCTTACATAAATTGGACATGGGGTTGGGTAAACTGATATTGTGTGCATTCCCATACTCTAAATTGCTTTCGAAAAATGAGAATGTTAATATTTTTAATATTAACCTTATGCTTTACAACTTGACATGTCGTCATAGTGACATTTTATTTTTTGACACTAATATTTTTATTAGTGACTTTAGGTTAACACCAGATACAATGTATCTCAGTAGATATAGTAGGATAATTATTGCTAAATTGTTAGCATTTAATATTTGTGACAAAGTTATAGGTACTATAGCTACAGACACTGACGGGCTTACAGTTAGTAGCAGTACTATCATGGGCGTTCAAACAGTAGGATCAGATGACAAGCATTTAAACTGACCACCAAGACAACGGGAAAGCCTAATAGGTTACACATAGTCCATCAAAATATTCAAGGCCTTTCCAGCAAAAACTTAGAAGTAGAATTATTTTTAAGTAAAATGAACATCAGTGTTATGGGCATCACTGAACACTTTATATTGCATCAAAAGTTACTACCTCATTATGAAGACTACTGCATTGTAAGCGCATACAAGCGTAGGAATACCACTCAAGGTGGTTCTTTAATTATTGTAAAGAAAACTCTCAAATGTAAGGAGCGTAAAGATATTGTGAAACTCACCATTGAAGAAGTTATAGAGCTGTCATGTGTTGAACTGGAGCAGCACATAGTGGTATGTGTCTATCGTCCTCCCCAAGCAAATTACGCGCTATTTGAGTCCACTATGGAAAATGTACTAAGCAAAATATTCAGTCGTAATAAATCAATAATAGTGCTCGGTGACTTCAATATTGATATACCTGTAAATCCTCTAACTGAAAAAATCATTAACTTGTTTAAATGTTTCAACCTTAAGCACCAATTCGATAAACCAACTAGGGTAACTCTAACAACTGCCACTTGCATAGATAATGTATATTGTAGTGATATTCCCCTTGAAAAAGACGTGTTTAAAAAATTTGATTCAGACCATTATGGTCAATATGTTTTATTTGATTGTAACTTACAACAAGAGCTACCGGAAATCACATGCAGACCAATTACCGAAGCTAGCATCATAAAATTCCAAAATAACATAAGTCAAAAGATTTCCCTGATCCCATGCTTGAATGATCCAAATGAGCTTTATAATATATTGTCTAATCTAATACATAAAGAACACGAGTATACGTTTCCACAAAAAACGTGCAAAGCTAAATCTGGTTCCATGTTTGCAGATTGGGCAACAGCCGGTATCTATAAAAGTAGGAGTAGATTGTATGAACTTTATGCAGAAAGAGAGTCAAGGCTACACGATTTATCATTTGTTTCTTTTGTCAAAAACTACTCAAAAGTCTTTAAAAAAGTATGTCATGCTGCGAAATCATTGCAAATAAAAAGGAAAATTGAGCAGTCATCAAATAAAATAAAGGCTACCTGGAAAATGATAAATAATCAAACAGGTAAAGCAAAACATTTGAAAAAGCAGATAAACTTAAAAGTTGACGATAGAATTTTGACTGATAACTATGAAGTTGCTAATGAATTTAACCGTTTCTTCTCTTGTGTACCAAAAATTGTTACTCGACCATTAAACTCCTCTGTTGATTGTGCTTTAGCCTTTCTTGAAACAAGTGTTGAAAGGTGTAATGCTTCTTTTAGCTTCAGACACGTCAATGCTGATTGTATTCTAAAAACTTTTAAGTCAATAAATATTAAAAATACTGAAGATCTCTGGGGGATGTCCGTAAAGATCTTAAGCACGATTGTTTTTGAAATAGCACCATGTCTAGCATATATATTTAATAGAAGCATCGACGAAGGAATCTTTCCAGATCTTATGAAATATAGCAAGTTGATTCCTTTATTCAAATCTGGAAATGAAAAGGATCCAGGAAATTATCGACCAATCTCAATTCTGCCAGCATGTAGTAAAATATTTGAAAAACTTATTCTTAACCAGTTGTTGTCACATTTTAACTGTAACAGGCTACTTCATGAAAAACAATTTGGGTTTACTAAAGGTCGTTCAACCACTGACGCTGGTGCCATGCTGTTGAAGTACGTTTTTAAAGCCTGGGAAGGAAAACAGGATGCCATAGGAGTATTCTGTGATTTATCTAAGGCTTTCGATTGCGTAGATCATGACACCTTAATCTCAAAGCTAAAACACTATGGCATTCAGAATCAGGCAATAAGCCTCATGCGTAGCTACCTATCGAATCGCATTCAAAAAGTAGACATTAACGGTAGCAAATCTTCGGGAACATCCACTAACATCGGTGTACCACAAGGGTCAATCTTGGGGCCTTTTTTGTTTCTAGTCTATGTCAATGATCTGCCTTCCTGTGTAGGGGATTTATGTGATATTGTATTGTTTGCAGACGATACTTCATTAATATTTAGAGTTGATAGGGCTAAAGATAATTATGATTGTGTAAATGCTTCTCTAGCTAGAGTTCTTGATTGGTTTACGGTAAATAACCTCTTATTAAATGAGAAAAAAACGAAATGCATTAGATTCACCTTGCCTAACGTTCAAGTCAGCAATGCTAACATTATCTTAAATGGGGAAATACTTAACTTTATGGAAGCAACTACTTTCTTGGGTTTAAATATCGATGCAAAGTTGCAATGGGGTATTCATATTAATACATTAGCTAGCCGGCTAAGCTCGGCAGCTTACGCAGTACGTACCATAAGGCATCTTACTGATGAAACCACGGCGAGGTTAGTTTATTTTAGTTACTTTCACAGCGTTATGTCCTATGGCATATTTTTATGGGGAAATGCAGCAGATATTGAAAGCATTTTTATCCTGCAAAAGAGAGCTGTACGGGCAATTTATAAATTGAAAACTCGTGACTCTCTCAGGGAACGTTTTAAAGAGATTGGTATTATGACAGTCAGCTCCCAATATATTTATGAAAACCTAATGCACGCACACAGGAACATTGATGAGTTTGTTAAAAGAAGTGATGTACACAGTGTTAATACTAGAAATAAAAATAAACTTGACATACCTAGGTATCGCTTAGGAAAAGTAAATAATTCATTCTTAGGAAACTGTGTACGATTCTATAATAAGCTTCCTCAAAGCGCCACCAAACTCTCTGCTCGTAAATTCAAATTGTATATAAAGAATAATTTAATTAAAAGAGCCTACTACAAAATAAGTGACTATATCGACGATAAGAACGCGTGGCCCGATGTTGCTATACCAGTTGACAGTTAAATGGTGTTTTTCAATGTCAAGAAACTGCCCATTAGATAGTTATGTAGTAATCAATGTTTTAAGATAATATTAAGTTTTTAGTTTTATGATGTAGGTAACACTTGTAATGTTATTAAATTATTATAAACAATGTACCTAAATGTTAAATGGATTTTCAAAAAAATTAATCAGCCCGAGGTTCTTGCCTTTCTCCTTGTGTGCTGGTCGCGATTCCGAACAGGCGGTAGATTTGACGTTTCAAAATGATCCTAAAAATCTTAATGAATAAAAATATTTGACTTTGACTTTGACTTTGACAGTATGTAAGCCTCTTTAGTATGAGGCTTCAGGGAAGCTCGTCCCCGCAGATCAATTATAAAGGCTAAGAGCAACTACCTAACTGGATTTAAATCATACCGAGCCACGATTTTGGAATATAACATTAACCTAATTCGAACATAAGTTATCACAACTCATCACATCACAGCTCATTAGTGTCTACTGCTGGCAGCGGGTTTTTGCCATAATCACCACGCTTGGAAGGCGGACAGGTGGTCGCAGTAAAGGTGAAGACAATGATAATGATAAATGAATTTATTGTTTGTAGATCTAGGTACATAATAATGTCTTATAATTAATTTTAAAAGTATCTCTAGTCTAACCTTATGCGGCAAACATTACAGTCACTATAAATTAATGAAATAAAAATAATAATACTATTTATATCTAACAATAATTATAAGACAATAAATCAAATAAAAAATTAATATTACAGGACATTAATTTCACACAGCGCCATCTGGTTCCCAGCCCCAAACTAAGCATAGCTTGTTAGATAGGAACTAGATTAAGGAATACTTAAATACTTTGTTTTTTTGTAAGTAAATACTTATACAATACAACACCTAAACACAAAACAAACATCTATACTTATTCATCATACAAATGCTTGTCCTGGTTGGGAATCGAACCCACAACCTGCAGCGCAGAAGGCAGAGTTACTACCGGAAGGAAACAGCTACCTTTATGGTGAGATCCCTGAGTCGGCTTTTACGACATACATGGGCTGAGTGGAAGGGTCGAAGAGTTTTAAGAAAGGTAGGGCATAGGATTGCCTACTCACGTAGTGGTAGGACTTTTTTTACGTCCGCCTGGATAGCTACCACCATCTTACCTGAGTCTGTCGCCATAGTATAACTAAATTGCTGTTTTCTGACATTTCGAGGTATAAGATAGCCAGTTTCTCAGACTAAGTTGTAGAATTTGAAAAAAAATAGATTAATCTTAAAACCCGTGTTGAAGGTTTTAAATTATATTACTGGACTTTTACACAGCGCCATCTAACCCACACTATAGATACATAGTATTATAGAAACAAGATTGCGGATAGAAAACTTTATGCACATATTTTTTAGTAAATCCATACATTTTTTTTATTGTACGACGGGGTAGCACGTGGCCTTCATCTCACCTGGTTACAAGTTGAGATAAGGCCGAAGGTGGTAGCGCACTTCACCCGGAATCCTCAACAAACTGAGGAGCTGGCTATCTTACCTCTAAATGCCGGAACACAACAATTTTCGAATTGTTATTATGGCGACAGAATGAAGTAAGACGGTTTATGAACGTTTATGACCTACTGGTGTGTAATAAAGTATTTTATATTTTGGTCTAATGTCCTCAAGCCAACCGAACAATAAGCTTATTTACGATCTAAAATATCTTGAAGCAAGTAGGTACCGGAGATTGAATTACGAAACGACGAGTCAAATACTTGACTTACTGTAAACAGGAGGAATCAAGTTAAACGCTAAATAAATAATCTTAATTACGCAAAACCGACGCGAACCGCTTTCCTATCTTGTGATGATGTGAAAACATACGGGCGCGCTTTGCGGGTGGTATTTTTGATGTTATGGCAGGTTTCAACCACAGTATCTGTGTTATGGCATTTGTAAGCATCTTAACTTTAAAACTATTAAGGTAATGAAGAGTAGAACAAATTAGGGAACATAATAAACATCAGTTCAAATTTTCAATTCAATTCAGCGTCGAACATCAGTCAAACACGTACATACACGCACACAAACTTTCACCTTGATAATATTAGTGTGATGGTTGGTATCTACACCTTTGATAATAACTAATCCGCCTGCCAACTGTGGTGATCTCTGTCCAGCAGTGGACACTAATGGGCTGTTGATGTTATGTGATTGGTATAAAAGTAGGATGTGATGAGAAAAATGTAACCCGAGTTTCTTGTCGTTTTCCTTGTATGCTGGTGGCGATTCCGAAAGATGGAAGATCTGACATTTATAAATAAAACTGACTTTATGATTATATTAGTTTGAAAAAGCAGGTAGGAAAATTTTGGTTTCAAAAAGATTTTATTGGCTTTAGGTAGGCATCGAGTAACGCAATGGCTAGTACCTATTTATGCCAGTGATTAGCATTGGTTCTTATTTATTCAGCGTGGTTATGCGGTAGCCAGTTTCTTGGGCACGCTTCTTTTATACTATAGTTACCTATAGACCATTTGTAAAAGTTTTAAGGTAACCCGACGGTATCCCTTGCAAATAATAAGTTTGCACTGTACCTACCTATAGTTTTATTACTAAATCTAATTGATAATATTGGTAGGTACCTAATAATTAAAAATAAGCATCTTTGGTAGGTATGAAAGGATATTACAATTATAGTAAACCTATAACCTATAACACTGGTATATATAAACCTTTGATGATATACCTAGTAGAATCCTAATAATCTTTATTTTATTTTTAACTTGAAAATATAATTGTAGCGAATAAATCAAATATTTATCAATGGTATAGTAAGTAATATTAGTAGGATTATTAAATTAGTAGGTACCTAGGATTATTATATTATGAGGATTAGTAAGACTACTAAATCCACGGTAGTGTCGCGAATTTGCTCCCGTGTGTCCCATAACTTTCTAATTGCTTCTCCTGAGCACGTTTCGCATTACATGGAGGTGACACCGTACACGAGAGGTGTATATTTGTACGTAAGAGTTAGGTATATATTTCTACGTAAGCTGGTTCAAGATAAGTAGGCGACTTAACTAAGAGACACCTGTCTAAAACGACACTTGCATGTAATGTATTTTGGGTATCAAGTTTTTTAAGTCTCAGTTGTCTTTTGACTTTTCCTCCTTGTGTTTTAACGCTTGTGTAAAGGGTTGTGTTCTGAGGAATGTCATATGGTGAGCAGCTTTTTACCATCGCACCGCTCGCCATAGGCTTCATTTACAAGTATATGAACAAGCCTCATAGCTCAGTTGGTAGTATCTCTGCCTTCTGCGCTGTAGGTTTTGGGTTCGATGCCTACGCAGAACAAAAATTTGTGTGATAAATATATATGTTTGTTCTGTTGTTGGGTGTTGTATTGTATGATAAGTGTGTATTTACAAAAAAAAAACGTATTCTTAAATATTAAAGTATCCGTAATCTAGTTCCCATATTACAAGCTATGTTTCGTTTTTGGCTAGATAGTGTTGTGTGGAATAAATGTCCAGTAATGTTTATTTCTTTAGGTGTTTTATTCAATAAAATAAAAGGTTCCATCCCCACACTTTGGAGCACCTTCACACACCGTAAGGTTCTAGAGGAACCTGGATTAATAATAATACTCAACACTTGTCGCACACACTTTGGAGCACCTTCACACACCGTAAAGTTCTAGAGGAACCTGGATTAATAATAATACTCAACACTTGTCGCACACACTTTGGAGCACCTTCACACACCGTAAGGTTCTAGAGGAACCTGGATTAATAATAATACTCAACACTTGTCGCACACACTTTGGAGCACCTTCACACACCGTAAGGTTCTAGAGGAACCTGGATTAATAATAATACTCAACACTTGTCGCACACACTTTGGAGCACCTTCACACACCGTAAGGTTCTAGAGGAACCTGGATTAATAATAATACTCAACACTTGTCGCACACACTTTGGAGCACCTTCACACACCGTAAGGTTCTAGAGGAACCTGGATTAATAATAATACTCAACACTTGTCGCACACACTTTGGAGCACCTTCACACACCGTAAGGTTCTAGAGGAACCTGGATTAATAATAATACTCAACACTTGTCGCACACACTTTGGAGCACCTTCACACACCGTAAGGTTCTAGAGGAACCTGGATTAATAATAATACTCAACACTTGTCGCACACACTTTGGAGCACCTTCACACACCGTAAGGTTCTAGAGGAACCTGGATTAATAATAATACTCAACACTTGTCGCACACACTTTGGAGCACCTTCACACACCGTAAGGTTCTAGAGGAACCTGGATTAATAATAATACTCAACACTTGTCGCACACACTTTGGAGCACCTTCACACACCGTAAGGTTCTAGAGGAACCTGGATTAATAATAATACTCAACACTTGTCGCATCGTCCGAAAATTCGTGTAGGATGAATCTTCCCAAATCACTGAAAATCAAGCCCATTTGGTGTAAGCCCGTGCGCTTCATTAAGCCACCGAAATACTTGATATTTCGCGATAACGTTGTAAAAATAATAATACTTAATAAAAACATTTATTTCAGATTCATGATCCATTGTAAAAAATAAAAAAATAAACGACTACGAACTAAAATAAATATTAAATATTACAGGACATTAATTTTACAGCGCCATCTAGCCACAAACTGAGCATAGCTTGTTATATGGGAACTAGATTACGGATAGAATACTCAAATACTTTTGTAAAAACATACGCACTATATGATACAACACCCAAACACAGAACAAACATCTATATTCATCACACAAATGTTTGTCCTGAATGGGAATCGACCCCACAGCCTACAGCGCAGAAAGCAGCATTACTGCAAAGTGAACTATGAGGCTTGTAATAAATAAGAGTACCCATTCACATATTACAAAATATTATTGGTAGGTAGTATCTACTATCTATCACTATCTACAGTCCATTTCAGTATGTGTGTGTGCCTGCACAAACCAACGTTAATTTTTAGGGCTCACAAAAACTGTTTTGATGTATTTTTAAGTAATTTTTAAATAAAAAAGGTGGCAATCTTCACCCATTCGTGACTCCCGAATCTTCCTATCACTACTTCCTATCCTCACGAATCCTCCACACTGTCGTCTGTTAGCTTTTCTGCCAGGCTACTGGTGATAACACTCCTCTCGTGTCTAGACATAAAAGACGCAACCCGTTTTTCGAAATATTGTTGAATTCGTTGAAAGAGTCAACTCGTGCCACCGTGTACATTTCTGAAGCATTCATTTCTGTAGCACTACAGTACTTTCTTAGACCCTTCAACTGTCTAAAGATGACTTCGAAATTTGTTTAATATGAGATCAGTACATTATAAGAATCGGTCAGACCGGAAGCATATAATTAAATAGGTACTATATCTGGAAGGAACGCAGTATCTACGACACAAGTTTAACAACTTAGTGTAGATGCTGTAGCCCTAACCCCCTGTTTATCAAGCCATCGCTATAAATTTACAAATTGTAGTAATTTTAAATTGTTAACTGTGTGTAGTTTAAGTGCTTGAAAATGAAATAAATAAATTTATTATTATTATTATTATTGATGTAGGCAACGCGTAAGCTATAAGTCCTTTTCGTATAATCTGTCCATAGATAACACATGTATTTTATTATTTTATTAAAGCCTATGTGCTTTCCCATCGCGTACACTACCCATGCCGAATTTCATTGTAATCCATTCAGCCGTTTAGTCCTGGAAGACAACAAACAAAAGAGTTATTTTATCGATGCAAAAAACAAACAACGCAAAAATCAACGTAAACATTCCTCCCCCACTTGTGCAATAGTCCGCCCTTACTGCAGTTGCGGGTAAGAATGTCATTGTACCCTCGCGTGGGAATCTCGCTAATTTTGGGATCAGAGGGCTCTTGCTTGTAGGGTGCAATCATTTGACATTTCAACCAGAATTGACGCGAGGGCTACTTGCAATTGAATAAATAATTACAGAACATCAATCTGATATAGCGCCATCTATCCCCTAGATATGTCTATGATATATCTATGGGAACTAGATAACTGGTAGAATACTTCCAAACAATTGTAATCACAATGGCTGTTTATTACATGTTCTGCAGCGAATTGATCTAGGATGATGTCTGTGCAAAATATGGCGTGTTTCTACTAATAACTTTGAAAGGAAAGCTTTTCTCAGAAGATTAGTTAGTTGAGGATTCCGCGTGAAGTATGCCTCCACCTTCGGCCTTATCTCAACTTGTAACCAGGTGAGATGAACGCCAAGCGCTTCCCCGTCATACAATTTAAAAAAAACTATTGTAGACAAATGATCTGTATACTATATTATCTTATCATATCTTATTATAATATATGCAAATAATTTGCCCACCGTTTTTAAAAAAAGTATATAAGTACTAAAAAGTACGACCACATTGAAAAATACAATTGACCATTGCATTGACCCCTGCAAATCCACAAATCACTATAATCTCTTTTAAATTAGATGCTACGGGATCCCGCTATGGGAATAAAGGTTTTAATTCTTTCCCGGGTGAATAGAACGAATGTCGCTAAAAGATAAACAAATTGGAGATTAGCGAGTCGTTTTTGCATAAATTAGGAGCTAGGGGTACCACGCCCTCCTAGCATTCTTGTATATTAGTTAACTTTTGTCAATAACTGTAAAGTCTAATCAAAATGGTGAGGAGTAGGTACAATCTTGGAGTATTTAAGTCTAGAGTGAAAAGGTTTCTTTTAGACAAGCGTGCTACATCTTAGGCCACATCTTTTCTAGTTTTCAAGTATGCTGGTGATCAAAAGCTTGGATAACACCAATATATATATATATTTTAATGTAAAAGACGTGGTTTTGTCCCAGGTTTATTATTGTACGACGGGGAAGTGCTTGGCCTTTTTCTGACCTGGCAACTAGTTAAGATAAGGCCGAAGGTGGAGGCGCACTTCACCCGGAATCCTCAACAAACTGAGGAACTGGCTATCTTGCCTCTAAATCCCGGAACACAACAATTGTTTAGATGTGACAGAATTAGGTAAGATGGTGGTAGCTAGCCATGAGGACTTAATTAAGTCCTACCACCAACCAAACCAAGAACGATATATTGTACTCGCCATGGGGATCGAACCCGGGACCTCTGGATCTGAGATCGGTGGCATGAACCACTAGACCACAGAGGCGGGTACAGAGAGGTCAAAGTAAACTGACATGGTAGTGTGGACTGAGTGACCACATGTTTTTTTCTGTAGTTTTTGTATGCAGATGTTTAGTAAAAATTCCAAAACATTTGTGAAACAAATATCGGAGTTTGTAAATAATTGAATTAAAAGTTATGCTCAATGAATTTTAAAATTATTCCTAATTATACAAGGCCATTGGTAATTAAATAAATCATCCAATTGCGGATACACACGCAATTGGATGATTTATTTAACTGAGGTCCGACTAACTTTGCAAGGCTAAGAACACTTTTCTATCCGTATAACGATATGGATAGAAAAGTGTTTTTCTGTGTTTGGGTGTTGTATTGTATGATATAAGTATACACAGAACAAACATCTAAGTATATTCATCACACAAATGTTTGTCCTGGGTAGGAATCGAACCCACTACCTGAAGCGCATAAAAGTTAAAGTCAAAGTCAAAATTTCTTTATTCATTAAGATTTTTAGGATCATTTTGAAACGTCAAATCTACCGCCTATTCGGAATCGCGACCAGCACACAAGGAAAAAGGCAAGAACCTCGGGCTGGTTAATTTTTTGATGATCCATTCAACATTTAGATACACAATAGAAAGAAACAAGAGTTTGGTGGCGCTTTGAGGAAGCATATTATAGAATCTCACACAGTTTCCTAAGAATGAATTATTTACTTTTCCTAAGCAATACCTAGGTATATCAAGTTTATTTTTATTTCTAGTATTAACACTTCTTTTACTAAACTCATCAATGTTTCTGTAAGCGTGCATTCGATTTTCATAAATGTATTGGGAGCTGACTGTAAGAATACCAATCTCTTTAAAACAGATGGCAGAGCTGAGAGACCACCGACTGAGCTAAGAGGCTTCTTGAATAATTTTTATCCGTCTAATTTTAAATTTTATTTGCATTACTTGTGGTTCTATCGATAGTAGAAATATTGATTCTATAAAAAAATAAACTGTATTACGATATGATAGAGCCAGCTGAAAGATGGACGAACAGTAGGCTTAGTATTATGGGTCTCGTATGGGCACCCTATAGCTAAAAGTACGGCGATCTATTCCAGACAACAAGAAACATAACAAGCCCTGGCATACTTTACAAGCAGCGTCCATAAATGCTAAGATGGCACTTTACAACGACAAGTAGTGCACGGAACTTAACGTGCCTTCATAAGCAATTTATTCCCGTAGTTACAAATATATTCAGACATACTGGTTTTGTGGAGCATAGCGTACCTACCTTTGTGTTATTGGCTTGGTGTTGTTGGTCCAGCCTCGAACAAAGCGCCTTTTGATAACTCACCAGCACGCGCTAAGCTTTATGTTATTGCCTCAGCGCCATCTTTAGTCAATTTACAATAGTAATTTCACACGACTTCCAAATCCATGCATTTACAAGCACAAGGGCGCTAAATGCATTATGTCAGGGGTAGTTTAGGGTTGGTAATGTGATAAAAAGAGGGTGGCTTGCTCGGATGGGGTCTTAAAATGTTGTTTTTAGGGATTTAGGGAAATCATCGATCATTTTTTGTATTCGGTTATTGGGCAAATAGGTTTTATTCTGCGTAACATGAAATTAATTTCCCACAGCGCCACCTAGCCAAAACTTGTACATGGGCACTAGTTTACGGATAGAAAACTTTCATACCTACTTTATTTGTACATACATACTTTATTTATATTACAATGCAACTCCTAAACACAGAACAATCGTCTATATTCTTCACAGAAACGGTTGTACTGGGTGGGAATCGAACCCAAAACCTACTGGCAGGAGTTTGCCGCCTGGTTAGCTACCATAGTCTTACTTATGTCTGTTGCCATAGCAACAATTCAAAATTGTTGTGTTCCGGCATTAACAGGTAACATAGCCTAGGAATAGCATAGGAACTCCTTAGACTGTTGAGGATTCCGGGTGAAGCGTACAATAAAAAAAACTTAATTCCTCTTATTTATATTTATTTAAATAAATTAAATTAGGTATAAATGGCAAAACATAACATTTTTCTATCCGTATGGATAACAATAGAACCACGGTCGGCCTATAGGTAACTCAACTGTTTCAGACCAGTACCAGACGGAAGCGTGCCCAAGACACTGGCTGCATTGCCACATTGATTAGCTATGCTGATTCGCAGGCCTAAACAATAGAGCCAGCTCATGTCACGTGTCGTTTCAATCCAATGCCCGCAAGATTTTTGAAACCCGGGTTGTACAATATTCTCAAACATTCACGACATTCGACTGACCTAATCAAAAAATGAGGAAGTCATGCAAAAACCATAAAACTAAAAAAACTAGGGTAGTTTTTACAACAAATAAACAATGAATAAATAGCTCGCCGCGCGCGCTCCCCTAAATACCTCGTTCCAAGTGATTGATCCTAGTAGTTAGGGTTGTTAAGGGCAGTTGTTCCTATCTTGTACTTTTTATTATTTTATTGTACGACGGGAAGCGCTTGGCCTTCATCTCACCTGGTTACAAGTCATAAGGCCGAAGGTGGAGGCGCACTTCACCCGGAATCCTCAACAAACTGAGGAATCTAGCCAGGCGGACGCAAACAAAGTCCTACTACAACCAAACCAAGCACAATATATTGTATACTCCCCATGGGGATCGAACCCGGGACCTCTGGATCTGAAATCGGTGGGTCGAACCACTAGACCACAGAGGCGGTAAATACACTATAAATAAAATAAAATAAAATAAAAATAAAAATCGTTTATTTCGAGCAATTTTAAGCGAGAGATACTGTACATAACAAGAAAATACACAAAACACAAAATTAAAATCAAAATCAATGGACTAAAATTCAAACAATAAAATAAAACTATATACTCTGGAGTTTTTTTATAGTTTTTGACCAAGTGAGCGAAGCGAAAGAAATCTTCGAGTTAAGTTGGGAAATCCGGCACTGTATGTATGTATGTATGTACAGGGCAATATTTGTGTCGCATACCAACAACCGTACTTGAACTATCCTCGTCATCAGTGTAGTTGACAAGAAGAGAGCGCTTTTAAGCGATAAGAACAACCTTTTGTATTTCAAGTGTTTTAAGTTTTGTATTTTCACATTTACAAATGTTATAATGAAACAAAAATTCAAAACACGCGACCCGCCTCTTTACCTAAAGCCGAAAACTTTCTAAACAACTGAGTCACGGGGAACCTGACGCAGATTCCGTTTTTTTGTGTCATATTGATACTCAGCTTGAGCGCTGATAACGCCATCTAGCAGAGATTCACTGAACCGTGATCTGCCCTGTGTTTGAATACTTCTGGCTTTAGAAAAAGATGCGGGTTCGAGTCCCGTCGCGCTTTGTGATTTTTGTATCATTATAACATTTGTAAATCTTTGTATACTGTTAACTTTAGTTTAAAAATGTACAATTGCCCTATATGTTTTTGGTGTACGAAAAAGAATTTTCATTCATTTTTGTCATGATGAATTTAAAATCGAAAACATGTAGTTACAAGCCCCTTAACAACCTTTATTCCGAATGATTGATTTTCACCCTCTTAATATAAAACAAGAATGCACCCACTAAGCGAAACAACTTTCAACCTTATTCAAATGACTCTACGGTTGGTTTTTATGAATTATTTATGTGGAAAATAGCTGTGCAGACTAATTTAAACTTTATGTTTTAGGTTTACGGTTGGTTTTGTGAATTGAGCGTTGTATAAATAGTTTAGCAGACTATTGGATTATGGTATGCAATTATGGAATTCTCTAAGCTTGTTGAACTTAAGGAAAACCACATAATAAATTTTGCAACTATGTAACTTTTATTTACAAACATTTTATTTAAAAAGTTAGGTAATATTCTCTCCACATACATCTGCACTGAGCATATAGGTACCAAAAGCCCCCAAACGACGCCACAAATAGATAGAAAGATAATTACGTTTAATAAATAAATAAGTTATAAAAATAAGTTTACGTAAAACTAAAAAGAAAACCGACTTCAATGAAGAATATGATACAATTTCGTTTACCTGGATGACGTATTTTTTTCCAATTATTTTGATGACAGATGGACGGACAACAGGCAGACAGACTCGTTTTTTCCTTACTTTTCAGGTAATACACCCAAATCACTTTAAGTGTGCATATAATATTTGAAGAGTTCTCTCGATTTCTCCAGGATCCCATTATCAGATCCTGACCTGAGAAAAATGCTGTGAGGTCCAGGCGTCTTTGAGTAATCGGGGATCATACATAAAAAAAAAGATTCCGATGAATTGAGAACTTTTTTTGAAAGTCGGTTAAAAATAGATCATGCAATAGCAAGTACAAACTGCGTTTGTACGAGAGTATAAATCAGCGGTACTTTGGGGCCTTATCCACCTTGTTATTGGGAGGGCTTGGACTGAACTTCAAGTAGGCTGTATGTTTTAGGGATGGCCAGTGATTGAGTTCGACAGCATGGTAAAGGCAACAGATGTCGAGAGGTTCGAGTGCTTGTCCAAATGTCGCGATTCGCTAACATTATATTTTGATTTCCTTGTGAAGTGGAACTCATGTTTTTAGTAACCGATTTCAAAAAGAGGATGCTCTCAATTCGTCGGATTTTTTTTATGTATGTTCCCCGATTTCTCGAAGACGCCTGGACTGATCAGGATCTGATGATGGGATCCTGGAAGAATCGAGGGAGCTCTTCAAATATTATAGGCACTTAAAGCGATTTTGGTATATTACCTCAAAAGTGAGGAAACAACTGACCCCATATAGGATCACGCGTCTGTCTGTCTGTCTGTCCGTCCATCTGTCATCAAAATAATAGGAAAAAATACGTCATCCAGGTAAACGAAAGTGTATATATTCTTCATTGAAGTCGATTTACTTTTTAGTTTTTAAAACGTAATTATTTTCTCACTCTAGTTTCTCACCTTAAAAACGCGTAATTTAGTTATCTCTCTGAATTGTGGCTATTCGAGATTAGAGCTATATTATCCGTCGATTAATTTTCTAGGAAAACCAACAATACGACATAAATGAAAAACAGAAATAACAAAATAAGGCTAGAGGTTTTCACGTATAGGAAGCAATATAGATTACATAAAAAAGTGTGAACAAATCAGTATACCTACAATGAAGGAAGAGTAGATATACTTTAGTTAAAGAATAAAAAATAATACAGGAAGAATACATGCAAGCATTCTTCATGTGCCACTAAAGAGACTACATACTAAGCAAGTAAAGCTTAATCTATTCAGGTCTTGTAAGATAAGAGAGGGTATTCGAAATCTCACTCAATACGGTTGCCAAACCAAGGGTGTCAATATAATCCAAGAATAACTTTTGGGATGTCATGCAAGGAGTTTGACTGCGCATATCCCACATCAACACCACATAATTGTACACAATGTGGAAATAACTTCCGCTAAAAAGGTTTGGCCATAAACACCACTTGGCAGACAGATCGGTGCTCACATTTAAAGTTTTGTTTACACTTAGAAGAGAGACTGAGAAAAATAGTGCTTAAGTAAGGTTTACTGTAAGAACACTTTTATCGTTTGTTAATTACGTTCTATTTGAGAATTAATCTCCACAAACCAGACATCACGAGATCTCAGTTCGGGTGAACTGCTAGTGTACTTTTTTTAGATTTCCGAGTTGAGAATAGAGTTTCAGAATCTCCATCGGATGTTTCCGAATTCGATTCGATAAGACTTTCCGAATGTTTGAGAATAGCTCTACAGGTGACCTATGGATCTGAGACGTGGTCGCTAACACACAGCGAGCTATGGAGAGCTATGCTTGGAGTTTCACTACGTGATAATCCGAAATATGGGCATCCGTAGAAGAACCAAAGTCACTGACATAGCCCTCAGAGTTAGCAAGCTAAAGCTGAAGGGTCAGTGGCCAGCTACATAGCTCACATAACCGATTACCGCTGGGGTTCTCGCATAGCGACCGCGAGTGTGGGAAAGCCCCCCACTCGATGGATCGACAGGGAGTCGATGGATGAACGGGGCTCAGGATTCTTGTGGCATCAATTGGGGGAGGCCTACGTTCAACAGTGGACGTGAGTTGGCTGATAATATGATGATGATGCTACTGGAGAGATGTACGCCAAGCGTTCCCCCGTCGTACAATAAATCTGGTGTGTGTTGTTTCAGATGAGGGTGCGGTGACGCGGCTTGGCGCGCGGGATGGACGCGTGGTTGGTCCTCGCGCTCGTTTGCGCGCTGCCTTCGGCGCACGCGCAGGCTAACAACAGAAGTTAGTATTCTCTTTGTTCATTACTCTTAGGTTCCTAGTATTCATTTTAGATCCGGTCAGCTCCTTACCACCTCTGTGGTCTAGTGGTTCGCCCACCGGTCCCAAATTCGTTCCCCAGGGGGTACAATATTGTGCTTGGTTTGGTTGGTGGTAGGACTGTTTAAGTCCAACTGGCTAGCTACCACCATCTTACCTATCTCTGTCGACATTACAAACATTTTTAGAAATAATAATAATAATAATAAAATCATTAATTTCTCTCACAATAGGTTTTAAAACACAATAGGTTTTATACAAAATTCCTAAAAAAAAACCGTTTAGTGAGAGGCTGGTGCCAGAGAATGAACCTGAAACCTGTAATACTGGTCACCAGTGCTCTCGCTCCACGTATCTTATATCAGAATACATGTAGCATGTAGGAACCACAACTAAAAAGAAATGAAATTTTAATGAAAAAGCTATGAAATAACATACAACAAGATATGTATATATATTTTTTCGATTACAGATGTGACGGGTGAGATGATGAGTTTGTGTGTGTGAGAATTAGATGGGGTAGGGATGCGTTTGGTGTTGGTGCTTCTGCATATCAAGTTCATATCACGAAAGCGAACATATATGCGATGCATATGTTCGCGTTCGTGATATTGTTATGTTATGTAGAGGTAAGATAGTCAGTTCCTCAGGCTATTGAGGATTCCGGGTGAAGTGCGCTTCCTTTGGCCTAATCATAACTTGTAACCAGTTGAGATGAAGTCCATGCACCTCCAAGTTATAAAATAATTTTAAAAAACTTGCACGGGCACGGATGAGACCGTGATAGGCACCTTCTGGTGCCTATCAAAGGTGCCTATTAACTCACTTCTTGAAGACATTAGAACCGTAACAATTTGGGTTTTCAGAAATACATTAATAGCCTATTCGTGTGGGGGGTTTCGCCATAATCACCACGGATGGCAGTTGGACTGGTGATCGCAGTAACGGTGTAGATAATAAAAAGGAAGCAGCTGCTCTTCTATTGAGATTCCTTAGTCGGCTTTTACGACATCCGTGGGTGGAGTTGGAGGGGTCGATTCTTAAGCCGCAACATCCACGGCAAACACATTTCAGAAACACGACTGGTTTAAATTAGCTCTATCTGATAAAAACTGTGTTTCGCACATATTTTCAAATAATCTATGAATGGCGGGGTTTTTTAGTAGTTTTTAGCTAAATAGATAGATTTATTGTACGACGGGGAAGCGCTTGGCCTTCATCTCACCTTGTTACAAGTTGTGACAAGACCGAAGGTGGAGGTGCACTTCACCCGGAATCCTCAACAAACTGAGTAACTTCTTTACTCTAAATGCCGGAACACAACCATTTTAGAATTGTTATTATGGTGACAGAGTTCGATAAGACGGTGGTAGCTAGCCAGGCGGACCCTAAAAACGTCCTACCACCAACCACACCAAGCACAATATATTGTACTCCCCATGGGGATCGAACCCGGGACCTCTGGATCTGAAATCGGTGGTTTGAACCACTAGACCACCGAGGCGGTTTCTCTCGATCTTAATTCTGGGTTTTGTATTGACGATGCTTTTAGTTATCACTTAAATTTATGATTATAAAATATGTAAATTGATATGCGATGAATCTCTAGCTGTTGACAAACCTCACAATTCCAACAACTCAGTCTGAGTCCATCATATTATGCCAAAGTATAAGTAGGGGCATAACCCAAACATGGTTTTGTTTTTACAATCAAATTTCGATCATCAGTTTCACCCAGGCACGTATGTGTATGTATAGCTTGTTACCTCTCATGTACCTAAGCCGCTGACTACGAGTTATGTTGCGATTCCCAGGTTTATAGAAATACAGAACTGCAAAACACCATTGTCGTCATTAGATACTCTGGTTTTTACATCGACTGGACGTATTTGTATCGCGTGATTTTACTCTGTAACTTTAATGTCTTTTTTTTACCGTGGTCAGCGTAACTATTATATCTTATATTATTATATATTATATCTCTCTCATTTTGGGCATTTGGGTTAAGAGGGATAGCCACTTTACTTACATATCCCAGACAATGTATCAACAAATGTATGGATCTAATACTTTATTTATGTGAAATCTGAGATGTTTGGTTGTTTGGAAGTTTGGTACTCCATCTTGCAAAACCGGCTGAACAGATTTGGATGAAACTTTACAGCAATATAGCAAATATATCAGAATAACGTGGCTATTATTTAATACATAAAGATTTATTGTGATTTGGCTTTAAAATAACGTTAAATTAAAGATGGCTTTGCTTATCTACCAGATTATTGATTTATAATGTGGCATTATTTTCTTGTCAATGTATACTAATAATATACAACACCTAAACACAGAAAAAACTTCCACTCCATCCAATGGTTGTATGGAAGAAATCGTTTCTAAGCAATTAGACCGCCCATCGTTTATATTAGTTGAATATATGTTTGCTTGTTTTTTTTTATTTCTTAAGTGTACAATATAGTATTTCCATTTCATTCCTAGACATCAAATGATCATGATTGATAATAAATAAACGAAAACGTTTAATTCAGAGCCTTCCGTATTGGATGTTGGTTTATCAGCTACACAGGAATCGACAAACACTCCCCAACAAAGCAAAGGAAGTAAGAATTGGCTGCCATCTTAACCGAATCAATCAGCCAAGATGGCGGACAGCGGAAATGGCGCGCGCCGAATCGAGCCACTTCCGGTAGCTGTTGTCACCTATTTAGGAAAACGATTGTAAATAGCTGCCTTTTAGAGTTCCGTAACCGTTGTCCAACTCTCTAGTCATGTATGTATAATCCGACCTATATAGGTTGTAAACTTTGGACCGTAATAGGTAGCTTGTTTAAATTTTCAGATAATATGTTGTCAAGCTCACATTATATTGAGGTTTGTTCCGTTTGGGAGTTGTATTTTATGATGAGTATATATTTACAAAAATAGTATTATTTCTATAATCTGATCCCATATTAAAAGCTTTGCTTGGCGTGAGACTAAAAGGCGGTGTGTGAAATGAATATCCTGTAATATATATTTCTAATTTTTCTTTTTAATAGAGAGGTCATGGCTGAAAGGCAAAGTTTAAATCAAATAACATTTATTAAGATTAAGAAAAAAGATATGATCATTTTATTAAGTCAAATCTACCGCCTGCTCGGACAAGAATCCGGACTGGTTTCCATCCCCAGGGCGGTACAAACTAGCTACCACCATCTTACATAAATATATCACCATAACAACAATTCTTGAATTGTTATGTTCCGGCATTTAGATGTAAGACAGCCAGTTCTCAGACAGTTCAGGATTCCTGGTGAACTGCGCTTCCACCTTCGGCCTTATCATAACCTGACACCAGGTGAGATGTAGGCCAACCACTTCCCCGTACTATAAAAAGGAGACTGGTAGGAACCTAGAACCCACCTCTGTGGTCTGGTGGTTCGCCTACCAGTTTCAGATCCGGAGGTCCCGACTTCGATCCCCAGGGGAGTACAATTGTGCATGGTTTGGTTGGTGGTAGGACTAGCTAGCTACCACTATTTATAGAATTGAAACTTGTGTGGCTATGCAACATAATTAAATAAATGAAACGGTTATTACCACAAAATTTTTACGTCGATTTGCTGACGTTTCGAGATCATTTTAGCTCGTGAAGAACGGGTCTCAAAATGATCTCGAAACGTCAGCAAGTCGACGTAAAAATTTTGTGGTAATAACCGTTTCATTTAGTTAATTATACCACTATTTACTTTAGTCTGTCGCCATAATAACAATTCTTTAAATAGTTGTGTTCACATTTTTTCGGATTCGACTTGAAATCCGATAGATTTTAAGCTATTCATCTATAACTAACCATTTATAAAAATCTTCTGGGGAAGTCTCGAATATTATCGTAATTTTTTTTTGGAGTTAAGAATAGTTTTTCGGATTCTCTATCGGAAGTTTCCGATAATGCTTTACGAATTTGCTAGGCACATCTCTCGCCATCGCTCGATTCTCGCGTTAAACGAACAACGGAAATGCCGAAAGTTTATTCCCAACAAATCAATGTATACAAGATTAAACAATTAGAGGTCTCAGCGGTACACGAGCGGAAACGGAATAACAGCCGGATTTGCCACTTCCGGTCGGTTGCCGCCATATTTACGACTTCCGGTGTTATGGAAACCTCGACTGTTAATGATTATTGTTTTGAGATATTGAGGAAGCGTTGATAGCAATGGCTGGGAAGTTTTATCTGACTCCGTGTGTTTCTGTAAAAACCTTGGTGTTGGACTTTACGAGCCGCCTCTCTAGGTATCTGATGGTTCTTTAATCATCATCAATTAAATCATCTTACTTACCGGGTACTAATAAGAATAACATTTCATTTATATGTTCCTAGAAGGAAAGCAGGACCTACAACACAAGTTTTTGACTTAGTTTGGATCCTGGCTGATTTAAAAAACACGCTTTTTTTTTATCCAACATGTTAGATCCATGTGATTTTATTTGTAAGCTTGAAAATGTAAAATGTAATGAAAAAATGAAATGTTAGAATTAAAAAAAAAATACATTACTATTACATTTTGCAGCATACAAATAAAATCACATAATAATAATTATAATAAATAAATATTACAGGACATTCATTTTACACAAAGCCATCTTGCCCCAAACTAAGCATAGTTTGTAATATGGGAACTAGATTACGGATAGAATACTTAAATACTTTTTTTTGTATAAATACATACTTATCATACAATACAACACCCAAACACAGAACAAACATCTATATTCATCACACAAATGTTTGTCCTGGGTGGGAATCGAACCCACAACCTACAGCGCAGAAGGCAGAGTTACTACCAACTGAGCTATGAGGCTTGTTTTTATCTAACACGTGAGTTATTTATGTCTGACATGCAATTATTATGTGTAGGTATTTGGTAATAACATTATTATAACCCTAGTCGGATGTTTAAAGTAATATAAAAATAAATTATGAAGCAAGGAATCTCTCTCATAGATAGCTCATGATTATATAAGTAGGGTCAGCCTTGAGGCCTAACCACGAACTCTAGACGCATTCTTGTTTTGAAATTACTTTACTTATGTCTCGTTTTTTCTACACTGGGCAGATACGGACAAAAAGTAAAGTAATATCAAAAGAATAATACTTTTAGTTACCTCCCTGGATAGCGAGATTCGTTTGGGTAAGAATGTGGTCTATAATGGAGCGAGGTTCCGAGAAAATGCTTTGTTTTATGTCAAAGTCAAATTCAAAATGCGTTAAATGATTGATATTTTTTAGGATCACTTTGAAACGTCTAAAAATGTACTTAATACTGTCATATTACATAACATGTCATTAACAAGCTCAGTTCTGCGTTGTAGGTTGTGGGTTCGATTCCAACCCAGGACAAACATTTGTGTGATGAATATACATGTTTGTTCTGTATTTACAAAAAAAAAGTATTTCAGTATTCTATCCGTAATCTAGTTCCCATATTAAAAGCTATGCTCAGTTTGGGGCTAGATGGCGCTGTGTGAAATGTATATCCTGTAATTTAATGTATTATTACTATCTAACTATCTAATTGGCAGTTAGTTCAGCAGTGTACTTGTATGGCCCGAAATATAGTGATGAACTTAGAACCTTGGTGCAAGTTTCTTCTGTTTACAATAATAATAAATAAATAAATATTACGTGACACTAATTTTTACACAACGTCATCTACAATAAAATATATTTGATTCTGATTCTGACTACATAATATATTTGCTCGCAATTTGAGGTTTATGGGCCATGGAACCATCTTGTCCTCTTCAATGCTCTTGACTTCTTACCACAAGAACTAAAGCTTTGATTTTTAAAATAAATTAAAACTTAATTTATGCAGACAACAAAAATCCTCTTACATTTTATGTTTATATTCCAGTTGGTTATTTTTTCTACATTATATTAATAAGCTTAATACATTGTGCTAAGGTGTTGTCTCGCATGATAAGTAATAAATTATATATTCACAACAAAAAAAAAGTATTATTTGCGTTATCTAGTTCCCATATATGACATACTAGTCGCTCTTTGCTCGCGGCTTCGCTCTTTGCTCGCGGCTTCGCTCACGTTAAGAAGTATTATTATTAATTAGGTATAGTTTTTGCGGCTTTACTTTTGTTTAGCGTGTGTAAAAAAATAGTGCCAACAAAACTTAAAAACGACAGTACATTCTTCAACTTCTCCGTTAACGTTCAGATTTTCTTTAGCCATTTTACAAAAGTCTAACCGACAAAACCTATACTTAAACCAAACGAAAACAAAACAAATGCCAAATACAAAGCAGAGTCTATAATCAAAACTACTAAACCGAAACAAAACAAATGCAAAATCTCAAATTCCTTACTTAGGGAATGCCTACGTCATAGTAGCTTTATGCATGCAAGTCTCAGCCCGATCGGTTTAAAATTGACAAAGTTTCATACAAACTTTCATCCCCTATTTTATCCCCTTGGGGGTAGAATTAATCAAACTCCTTTTTTAGCGGATGCCTACGTCATAACATCTACCTGCATGCCAAATTTCAGCCCGATCTGTCCAGTGGTTTGGGCTGTGCGTTGATAGATCACTATGTCAGTCAGTCAGTCACATTTGAGTTATATATATTTCGATAGAAGAAGATAGCTTTGCTTAGGGACTGATTTACTTAATAATACATTTTTTGCATGCTTGTAAGCATGCAAAAAATAAACTATACTTAGATACATATACTAGGTGGGCCAAAAGAAATCACCCTACTAGAAGATGCTCTCATTTTTGCAAATGGCCGCCAATGTCAAATCTGTTTTGACATTTGTGGACTAGACAGATGCAGAATACCAGTGAACAAGCCATGGAGCGATATACTCCCCAAGAACGCGGAATAATTGTGTCTATTTTTTTGCGTAACACTTCGTCTGTGGTGTTGGCGCAGCGCGAATTCCGTCGCCGATTCCCCGGCCGTCCGACACCGACTGCGCAAACACTGCGCCGTTTGGCCACCAGCCTTGAAGAGTATGGGACCACACGAGACGTTGCCAAGAGTGGCCGGCCCCGGAGCGCCCGTTCTGCCGAGAATATCGCCGCTGTTGCCGAGGATGTCGAGCTGTCGCCGGAAACATCGACCAGACGCCGTGCCACGCAATTAGCCATCAGCCGGACGTCCCTAAGGCGAATTTTGGTCAAAGACCTGCGCATGTTCCCGTACAAAGTCCAGTCCGTGCATCAGCTGCTGCCTGCCGACCGCCAAACGCGCGTAACCTACGCCCAAGCCATCCTCAATCTCGAGGAAGAAGTGGACGATTTTACGACCAAAATCATAATGAGCGATGAGGCTCATTTCCACCTCAGCGGGTACGTGAACAAGCAAAACTATCGCTTCTGGGGCACCGAAAATCCACGAGTAATGCACGAGGAGCCATTACACCCGCTCAAAGTGACTGCATGGTGTGCTGTTCACGCTGGAGGAGTCATCGGGCCATTTTTTTTCGAGAACGCCGCTGGCCAAACGACAACAGTGGACGGTGTGCGCTATAGGGCCATGTTGACCGAGTTTTTTCTGCCACAATAGGATGAATTAGGACTGCAGGACATGTGGTTCCAACAGGACGGAGCAACGGCACACACTGCGCGACCCACAACCGATATTCTGAAGGCGGCGTTCCCGGGTCGGCTCATCTCTCGTTTTGGCGATTTGCACTGGCCCGCAAGATCGCCCGATTTAACCGTTTTAGACTTTTTTTTGTGGGGTTTTTTGAAGTCCCGTGTTTACGTGAACAAGCCCGAGACTCTGGAAGCCCTCAAGGACAACATTCGACACGAGTGCGAGAATCTGTCGCCCGAAGTTCTCGCTGAAGTGATGAAAAATGGCATAAAACGAGCCCGTATGATAATCAATTGTGACGGCGCCCATTTAGCCGATATCATCTTCTCGACTTGACCAATACAATTCTAAAGGTTCAAATAAACATAATCAAAAAACAGAATCGAAGTTTTTCTTTTAGAAAAAAAAATAGAGCCAAACAACATCGGATGACTTCTTTTGGCCCACCCTGTATTATTGTTACCACCTATTTTTAACCGACTTTCGAAAAAAAGGAGGTGGTTTCAAAATAAAATCTGAAAACAGAAAAAAAAATAGAAGCAAATCTCTATGAAAAAATCAAATCGACACGTGTTTCGCCTCTACACGAAGCATCCTCAGGAAATATAGTCTTGCTGCTAAGCTGACAAGCCCTCTGCCGACGTGTTGCCGGGCTCTGCGCTGCAAGTCTTGGTTTTTTCGGATTGGCGTTGAGTTTTGGCGGATTTTTAACCACCTCTGTGGTCTAGTGGTTTAACCTACCAATTTCAGATCCAGAGGTCCCGGGTTCGATCCCCATGGGGAGTACAATATATTGTGCTTGGTTTGGTTGGTGGTAGGACTTTGTTTAAGTCCGCCTGGCTAGCTACCGCCATCTTACCTAATTCTGTCGCCATAACAACAATTCTAAAATTGTTGTGTTCCGGCATTCAGAGGTAATATAACCAGTTCCTCAGTTTTTTGAGGATTCCGAGTGAAGTGTGCCTCTACCTTCGGCTTTATCTCAACTAGTTACCAGGTGAGATGAAGGCCAAGCGCTTCCCCGTCGTACAATAAAAAAAAAAAGGATTTGTTACGAAATATTTTTTCTGTTTTCAGATTTTATTTTGAAATATGGATCTCCGAAAATAACACCTGAAAATTGATTCAGGCGTTATTTTTCGGATAGCTAAGGATCAATTAACTAGATCTCAGTTCGTCGGAATCGGAACCTTTTTTTTCTTGTATCGCATGTTTCGCAATCTGAATCTGCAGATGTTTTAGGTACTTTAGCAGCAGCAGCCTCCATCCGTCGTGCATTAAGCGTGAATCCCTACAATTTGAACGGAAAATGGCGCGCCGTGTATTTTATTTTAATATTTCACGTCTGCGCCAGACTTTTGTTCGCTTTATTAATAGTGGAACTTCCCCATTCAAGACAGCTTATTGAGTTCGTAAGGAAATTTCATTCTCTATACGAGACTTTTCGCCGCCGTTCCGATTAGCTCAGAATAAATGAAACCGGTGACGTGTTAATCGAACTTATACGGGAGGCTCCGAAGGTTATATTGATCATTTCAGTGGTATAACACTTGGGTGGTTCTCCAGGCCTCCAAGGAGAGTTTGTAGGATGGGAAAGAGATAATGGAGTATATCGTCGACGGAAATCTCAATTGACTTTTTCTTTTTTTTGTACGACGGGTAAGCACTTGACCTTCATTTCATCTGGTTAAGATAAAGCCGAAAGTGGAGGCGCACTTCACCCAGAATCCTCAACTAACTGAGGAACTGGCTATCTTACCTCTAAATGCCGGAACAACAATTTTAGAATTGTTGATATGGCGACAGAATTAGATAAGATGGTGGTAGCTACCGAAGCGGACATAAACAAAGTCCTACCACCAACCAAACCAAGCACAATATTGTAATCCCCCTGGGGATCGAACCCGGGACCTCTGGATCTCAAATCGGTGGGTTGAACCACTAGACCACAGAGGCGGTTAGAACGTGAACGTAAAGGACAAAAGTCAACTGCTCAGGACAGTCAAATAACCTTTTTTTCTTAACATTTTTTTTACTAATTTACTCAATATACTTATAAAACACATTCCCGAATAGGCTATTTTTTAACAAGCTTTTTTGTTTATATTAGGTCCTTACATATGAAATTGGCGTTTTGTCGTACTGGCCACTTTGATCTTAAATATCTCCTCTTTGGCTAGGAATTCCAAATTCAAATTTAAACAGCTATTTACTCATGCATTTGTGTTTCGAAAACCGTAATTCATTTGTTTTTTTCTCTTTTGCTTTTTTTTTCTGCGTCACTCATTTCACAAAATGGAAAACTTAAAATATCGCATTATTTACGAGTACGAGTTCCACCGTGGCACCAGTGCTTCAGAAACGGCTCGAAGGATTAATGATGTGTATGGTGGTGGTGTCGCAAAAGAAAACACAGTGCGTTTTTGGTTTCAACGCTTTCGTTCTGGAAATTTCGACCTGCAGAACAATATGATGATAATGATGAATTGAAGGCTATTGTGGAAGCAGATCCATCGCAAACCACATCACAGTTAGTTGCAGGCTGCGGTGTTAGTGACAAAACCGTTCTAATCCACTTGAAGCAAATTGGGAAGGTGAAAAAGCTTGAAAGGTGGGTACCTCATGAATTGAGTGAAGCAAACCGACAAACGCGCGTCGACTGCTGCGTTACATTACTCAACCGGCACAATAATGAAGGAATTTTAAATCGGATCATTACATGTGATGAAAAGTGGATCCTGTACGATAATCGTAAACGCTCATCGCAATGGCTGAACCCTGGTGAACCAGCAAAATCTTGCCCCAAGCGAAAATCGACTCAAAAAAAGTTACTTGTAAGCGTTTGGTGGACTAGTGCCGGTGTCGTACACTATAGCTTTCTTAAATCTGGTCAGACGATTACGACTGATGTCTATTGTCAGCAACTGCAAACCATGATGGAAAAGCTCGCTGTTAAACAACCGAGACTTTTCAATCGCTCTACGCCACTGCTGCTTAAGACAACGCTAGACCACACACGGCCCAACAGACGACTACCAAATTAGAGGAGCTTCAATTGGAATGTCTAAGACATCCACCGTACTCTCCGGACCTTGCTCCAACAGATTACCATTTTTTTTCGAAATTTGGATAACTTCTTGCAAGGAAAAAAATTCAATTCCGATGAGGCAGTCCAAACCGCTTTCAAAGATTTCATTGATTCCCGTCCGAATGGTTTTTTTAGTAAAGGGATCAATGAACTACCTATAAGATGGCAAAAGTGTATAGATAGCAATGGTACATACTTTGATTAATAAAATATATTTTAATATGAAAAAATTGCCTCTATGTTCCTCCCATACAAAACGCCAATTTCATATGTAAGGACCTAATATTATAAAAAATACTCTACATATCGTATTTAAAAAGCTTTTGTCCTTTACGATGTGTTTACGATATAATAGTACTTGAAAATATGAAACTTGAATACTTTTTTTTCAAAAAGTCATTTTTTATCACAGAAAATATGTGCTATATACTATGTGCAATTAAACTAAACATCTACAGAAAAAGCAGTCGGGTTACCTAAGGACCGTTAAAACACTGGCTGAATTGCCACGCCAAATAGCCAAGAACTGTATGTAATAAATGTTCATTTGCTGGCCTAAATAAGATCCAGCAGAATGACCTGTCCGGCTGGTTAGATTACTTTATTGAAAACGATCTGTATTTCCAGATGATGGTCCCAGGTTCCTGTCCCGAGGCCACTCCTTCAGGACGGTGGTGGGAGACACCCTGCTACTTCCATGTCAGGTCCAGAACTTAGGTAAGTCACTATAACACAACCAGATTTTTACACAACGACGGGGAAGCGCTTGGCCTTCATCTCATCTGGTTACAAGCTATGATAAGACCGGTGGAGGTGCACTTCACCCGGAATCCTCAGCAAACTGAGGATTCTTTGAGGATCTAGCGCCAAACTTAGCAAATCACTAAGTATATTTATTTTCTTTGGGATACACACCAACAGCCCATTAGTGTCCACTGCTGGATCTGTCCAGCAGTGGACACTAATGGGCCTCTTCCACAGCTGGAGGTTTTTTTTTTTACCATAATCGCCACGCTTGGCAGGCGTGTTGGAGATCGCAGTAAAGGTATCGATAATACACAGAAGGCAGCCGCTGCAAGTCCCTTTGAATATAAATAAAAAAGGATTAATACTCTCGTAATCTAGTTCCCAAACTTTACTTAGTTTTGGGCTAGATGGCATTTAGTAAAATGTCTAATAATATTTATCTTTTATTTTTTTTGTATTTCAAGTGATCGCACTTGACCACTATATTTACAGATGATATTGTATGACACAAAAGTTCACACAACCCGCGATAGGACTAGAACCGTTTCCGGCTTTAGGAAAAGATGGGTCGAAGAGGGTTGTGAATTTTTGTGTCATTATAACATATGTAAATATTTATTTATGTTTTTACGTGCCTACTTTTAAGTACCTACCGCTATGTGTAAAAGTTTTTTTTTTTTTCTATATGTTTTTATAAGTACTTGTTTCGTACTATGTGGTAAAGTTTTTAAAAAAATTATTTTTTCTATTCTCTATGTATCTATCTGAGCCGTGAACCCGCTCCAAAATTGCCTAACTCACAATTGCAAACATAATAATAAAGTAATTTATTTCGGGCTCATTAACTGTAATATAATTGATCAAATAATCGACCCTCGCTCAGCACAACCTTCCCGACCATGTGCCATGCATTTTATCGTGATGTCATATGACAATTTTGTACGTAAGCAAATTTTGGAGCGGGCTTACGGACTACTAGAGTTATAGAGAACTGCGTCAAATAAAAGTTTACTAAAAAAATTATTCACACAACACAGATGTTATATACATATACAATATTTATATACATAAAACATTAATTTATGTATGTTTAAATGTATGTTTAATATAGCTAATTGATTCAGGAGTTATTTTGCGGAGATCCATATTTTTTAGTTTTTTGCCTCTACACGAGGCATCCTCAGGAGTCTTGCTGCTAACTGACTAGCCCTAACAAAGGAATCAGTCAGATTACCTAAGGACCGTTACAGACGGCCTATAAGTAACTCTCCAGACCAGTACCAGACGAAAGACCTGTACCAACACACTGGCTGCATTACCGCGCTGAATAGCTATGCTAATTCGCTGGCCTAAATAAGAGCCCTTGGGTCAATAAAACATTGTACTTTCTTTATATTTCTATTGTTGAATAAACCTGAGGTTTCAGGGTCCCTGGTGTTGCTATGGCGACGAGGCCCCGCGGTCCTGACGGCTGCAAGCCTCATGGTGACCCGGGACGAACGCTTCCGGCTGGTGGACGGATACAACCTTCAGATCACAGATGTTGGACCCCAGGTACCTCCCGAGCTAGTACACACTTAATTACAAATACAAAATGTATTTATTACCGATTTTTCTGATCCAGAGATCCCGGGTTTGATACCCATGGGGAGTACAATATGTTGTGCTTGGTTTGATTGGTGGTAGGACCGCCTGGCTAGCTACCACCGTCTTACCTAATTCTGTCGCCATAATAACAATTATAAATTTGTTGTGTTCCGGCATATAGAGGTAAGATAGCCAGTACCTCAGTTTGTTGAGGATTCCGTGTGAAGTGCGCCTCCATCTTTGGCCCTTATCTCAACTTGTAACCAGGTGAGATGAAGGCCAAGCGCTTCCCCATCGTACAAAAAAAAACCTAAGTCGAATCGAATTACATCAAAGGGCGGGTCAATAAGTCCCTCTTATTGACCCGCCCGTCACGAACTAGAAACTTTGCATTAGATAGGTAATATTTAATGTTAGTGAGTAAAATCTCACTGCGTTATGCTGTGGGGTAGGCAGGAGAGATCCAAGTTTATATCGAAAGCATGTATTTACGGCGTTCTATGTAATGTCCAATGGAACTGCATGGGTACTAGTTAAAAAAATATTACTACATAAATCTGAGAACATAGTGTTACATTCCTAGTAGTTCGCCCGAACTGAGATCTCGTGATTTCTGGTTTGTGATGGAGATTTTTTTTCAAATAGAACGTAATCAACGATAAAACGATAAAAGTGTGCCTCCATTACACCTTTCTGACTTTACTAAGTTTTCATGAACCTTCGAATACCCTCTCTTATCTTACAAGACCTAATGGTCATCCTTTGTCCCATTCATCCTAAAAACGACCCCTAATAAGGGTAAAATAAACTTATTTTGAAATCAGTCTCAACCCCTGTTTCATAACATGATATTTCATGTTTTAACTCATTTTCAAGACTTCAATCTTATTTACCTCTTTTGCAACCCTTAATGTAAATACAGGGGTGGTTTCAGCATATCAAAAGAAAGTTAATTGTGAAGCCGACCCCCTTAAACTCTATTCTACAAGACATACCAAGCGTTTTATCTCCTTAATGCACCCCTTTGTTACGAAAACTACCCCTGATAAAAAGTAAAATCTATATTTAATGAATGTGCAGTCGATACTCTTTCAAATGACACCCCACAAGCCATAAATCTTCTCGTCTCACTTAACACCCCTATTTCTCAAAAACTAGAGTCAATAAAATCCTCGTAACGATTGATGAGTATTATTAAAATCTCTGCATTTTCAAAATTTTAAATTGATCGGATCAGCCATTCAAAAGACATGGCTGAAAAATTGTTTTTCAGCAATATCTCAAAAACTAACCCACTTATCAAAAATCCCGCGACAATCAAATTCTATTTACATTCTCTCAATTCAGTTTTTATTTAAAAAAAATTGAGTTATGCCTTCACCAATATTGCCACATACATACATACAGTGCCGGATTTCCCAACTTAACTCAGAGATCTCGTTCGCTTGGCTCACTCGATCATTTACTATGTTTATAAAATATTGTAATGTAAACAAGCCTCTGCCTTCTGCGCTGTAGGTTGTGTGTTCGATTCCCACCTAGGACAAACATTTGTGTGATTAATATAGATGTTTGTACTGTGTTTACAAAAAAGTATGTAAGTAATATATCCGTTATCTAGTTCCCATATTATAAGCATTGCTTAGTTTAGGACTTGATGGCGCTGTGTGAAATTTATGTCTAATAGTGTTTAACATTAATTTATTTAATTAATCTATGTAGTGTAGTGGTTCGCCCACTGGTGTCAGATCTAGAGGTCTCGGGTTTCTTGGGGATACAATAATTTGGTTGGTGGCAGGACTTGCCTGGCTAGCACCACCATTACTCGAGTCTGTCGCAGAAAATGGTGGTAGTACTTCTCCGGACGAGCCCAAGGAACTCTGCTACTCTTCATGATATATGTATGATGAATATATTTCTGTCACATTTGATTACATTAAGTTCAGTGTACGACAGTGCTACGACAGTGCTACGACAGTGCTACGACAGTGCTACGACAGTGCTACGACAGTGCTACGACAGAGCTACGACGGTTTTCATGAAATCTCTCCTGCACTTGCAGGAAACCGAGAGAAAAATGTTACACGTCAAAAATAATGTTTCATTTCAAAATTTAATAATGAAGTAGTGATTAATATTAATTAAATAAATTAACATAATCTTACTTACTGACAAGTAGTTAAATAGAAAAATATATAAAATGGATAATCTACAATATAAATATTTTGGATAAAAAGCAGGATAATCTACAAAATAAACATTTACATATAAAGGTGAAATATATCGCGATATCTTAAAATCCCAGCTCTCAAATAAACAACCTTCTGTCAACTACAACTACTTACATTAGATCGTAAAAGGCTATATTCAGATAAAATATGGGGTAGTGTGGAAGTGACATAAATAGTGAATTGTCAGAGGAGTACAAGTCTAGAACGACCACATTCAAGACATAAAGTGCACATCATTAATTTTGATTCATCAATTTGTCATGTTTTTTTACTATACGACGGGGAAGCGCTTAGCTCTTATCTCACTTGCCCCCTCAGCACGGGGTGGGAATATAATTTTTGTCCTCTGTTTTTATCCACCTTCGAGATCATTTAGTCTCGCGATGGTGGATAAAAACAGAGGATTTTATCCCCTCCCCGTGCTGAGGGGGCAGGTTACTATATTAGAGCCCTCTTAGCATCCAACTACTTAAAATTATCATAATTATTGTATAATTTTTGAATACCTACTGATTATTTATATTAAATTGCAGATACCTTTTTATTTCGAGAGCATTTAGTCTCCCGATGGTGGATAAAAACAGAGGACAAAATTTAGCCGAGAGATTTGAAACAAAAAATTCAAAATCTGCGTCGGTACCCCCGTAGCTCAGTTGGTTAAAGCGTTTCCGGCTTCAGGACAAGACGCGGGTTCGAATCCCGTCGTGGGTTGTACATTTTTGCGACATAATACTATTTTCGAATTGTTGTTATGGTGACAGAATTAGGTAGGATGGTGGTAGCTAGCCAGGCGGATAAGCAAAGTCCTACCACCAACCAAACCAAGCACAAAATTGTACTCCCCTGGGCATCGAACCCGGGACCTCTGGATCTGACACTGGTGTGCGAACCACTACACTACAGAGGCAGTTAAATCAGGTGGCCTTCCGGGGAAGCTCAGTACATCAAATACCTTGCTTTGGCCTTCAGCTACACAAACCCAGGTCAAGAGCTAACCCTTCATTAAAAAAAACCTCCCCAAACATTATGTTGATTCAACATCCCATTCTTATAATAGCACTACAAAAGCCTCAATTTTTTATCCTCAACATCAGAAATGCTGAAAAACACCCAAAACGGTAATTGGTTCGTAAAAATATGATAATTGCCGCGTAAACCTTTGTGGTGGGTACCCGCTCGTTATTTTTTATGTATGGCAACATTGCTAGGGGTGGCGATCTGACTTTTGCCTATGATAACTTTACCGAATAATATTACCTATATAAATAAATATTACAGGACGTTTTGCCTTTAAGTTTGTCTGGAATAAATAATTTATAGTGATAAGATCGCCCATTGTTATATTGATACAATGTGTTACAAGCGGTCTATAAGTAAATCAGCTGTTCCAGACCAGTACCAGACGGAAGCGTACCCAAGATACTGGCTGCTTTGCCTCGCTGATTGATATGCTAATTCGCTGGCCTAAATATAAATGTATTTGGAATGCCATGTAGAACGTTTATGTTTCGGAAATACATACCAAATTCACAAATATCGATGATCTTTGTTTATTTTATGAGTGGGCTTGTGGTCGATATAATTATTTTTATTTATATACTTAAATATAACCAAAATATACATCTAATGCATAATTTCGAAAAAATAACATTAAATACAGTATATACATTTAAATAGGCTAATAATAAACACATTTCACGGTAAAAATAGTTATTAATCGTAAAAATAAACAGATGAAGGGCATAAAAATCTATATTAGCATCATTTTTTTTAATACAACTAGGAGGCGGGACAAGCATGTAGTCCACCTGATGCATCTCTTGCCTATAACAATACTTTACTGAGTTAGTCACATCCATAAAGAACATAGCCAACACGGCATTGCATTGCACCCGTCAACATGAGGCATAAAGGTGTTAAGCCTCGTGTGACCGTAATTTCACAGGCAACCATACCCTTCAAACCGGAACACAGCAATGCTGCTTGGCGGCTGAAATAGGTATAGTGGTAGTACTTCCCCGGACGAGCCCTTTCACAAGGGTCTCTACTACTCTTAACATTTTTTTCCTCAAGAGATGATCTCTACAATTGTATTTTTATCATAGTTTTCGGAGTTGAGTAAATATTGCTCTGCCAGTGACAGCCCTACCCGTGTTACGGTTTCGCGCGCAATTTTCGACCGCCATGTTTTGTTTTTTTTTATCTCCAGCGGATGTTTGGCCAACACCCGATGGGTTTATTCCACGTAGTTACGGTATGATTTAGTGTTGCCCTGATACGCTGAACTACACTCTTGACTGGAAAGAAGCAGTTAACTTATATTAGGTAGTAACATAAATTATTTTTAAGTGGTAGCCGTTAAAATGCTAGCTTATAGGTATTGGCGAGTTACATTGAGTTAGGAATTTCAAATAGTTAATTAATAATTAGTACTAAAAAATATAATATCAACCAAATAACCGCCTCTGTGTTCTAGTGGTTTGCCCACCCCGGTGTCAGATACAGAGGTCCCGGGTTCGATGCCCAGGGCAGATATTGTGCTTGTCCGCCTAGCTATCACCATCTTAATTAAGTATGTTGCCATAACAACAATTGTAAACAAACAACAATTGTAAATTGTTGTGTTGTGCATTTAGAGGTAAGATTGCCAGTTCTTCAGTCTGTTGAGAATAACGGTGAAGAGCGCTTTCACTTTCGGCCTCAACTTGAAACCAGTATAGGTATTTTCAAACATTCGGAAAGCCTTATCCGACCGAATTCGGAAGATTCCGATGGAGATTCCGAGAACGCTATTCTTAACTCCGAAATCTAAATATTTTGACATTAGAATTCGATGCTTCGCACAAAATAATTTCAGAAATGGTGCGAGAATAGCGTTTAAATCTATCGGATTCTATGTCAGATCCGACAAAAAGTAACGTTGTCGATCCGAAAACATTCCGAATGTTTGAAAATACCCATACTGGTGAGGTGAAGGGCGCTGTCCCGTCGTTCAAAAAATAATTCTTGAATGATAGCTAGCTGTGCGTGTGTATTAGCCGCGGTGCTACCCGCGGGTGATAAGTAGGCACCAATTATTTTCATACCGTGTTGATAGACGAATAGGTAGTCACCTGATCTGGTACTTGAACAATATCACTATCACAACATAGTTTTATTTTTATTTTTTTATTGTACTGTAGGGAATCGCTTGGCCTCATCTCACCTGGTCACAAGATGAGATAAGGCCGAAAGTGGAAGCGCATTTCACCCGGAATCTGCAAGAAACTGAGGAACTGGCTTTTTATTACCTCTAAATGACCGAACACAACATTTTTCTAAGAATTTTTATTATGGTGACCTATAAAACAAATTCGCTTCCCGCTGTCTGTCTGTCCCTTCTTAGATCTTTAAAACTACGCGGTTTATTTCAATAGATAAAGTGATTCAAATAACAAGTTTATATGTATAATACATGCGTGATATAGTTGAGAAACACTGATAATTTTTGAGGTTTCTAATGTGATGTCGTAAATAAACACATTTATGCGCTCACTTTGCAAACGCTGGCTGAACCCTCCGAGATAGATCATAATAATGTACTACAGTACACCTTGTAAAGTTCAACAAATAAATCTGCAATGGTTTATATCTATCTCTTAGGGATAACACCATTTTTTATCCTTTACTTTTAACGAGAAATGAAAGCTTATTAACGAAGTGATTTTAAGCAATACAGCAATAATCCTTATCCAATTAAGTACCTGAAATACATTGTGCATTTCATATAGATCATTATGGCTTTTCACAGCGTGTAATTTAAATGAATATTTTATAAGCTATTACAGATTTAAAATGCAAATAAATAATAATAATAACAATTTGTGTGATGGGAAAACAACGTTTTCCGGGTCAGCTAGTTACTTATATTTAAAGTCTCGTCCGGAGAACTACTACCACCATACCTATTTCGGCCGCCAAGCAGCGTTACTGTGTTCCGGTTTGAAGGGTATGGTTGCCGGTGAAATTACGGGCACGCGAGGCTTAACACCTTTATGTCTCAAGTTGACGGGCGCAGTGCAGTGCCGTGTAGGCTATGTTCTTCGTGAATGTGACCTATGCAGTGAGGCATTGTTATAGGCAAGAGATGCACTTAACATAAGGGGGACTACATGCTTGTCCCGTCTCCTAGTTGTCTAAAAAAAATATTTCCCACTAAGTCGTTGAAGGCGCCATAGTAATCTCTCTTTCACACAACCACTCCTAGACAAACTTTCCATAACATAGAACAATTCAAATCAAACATAGAAAACAATTATGCGTTAACTTAACGTGATCTTGTATACTAAACAAACATACTATGAGTTACGTTTGATGAAATTTGTTATGAAAGTGATACGCTAGACTTAAAACTGAATACGTAATATATTCAGGGTAAGCTACTTTTTGTCCTGAAATAATTGTATCCCACGGGAACGCTTATTTTTTTCGGGATAAAATGTGGGCTATGTGTTAATCCGGGTCAATATCTATGTATATTCCAAGTTTCAGACAAATTTGTTCTGCCGATTCAGCGTAAAGATGTAACACACACACACACAGACACACACACACACACACATATATATACACACATATTTTTGACATATTTATTGACATATTAAAAACTGTAAAAATGCGCATTCCATCGTACCTCATGCTTGCTTGCATGAACAACTTTCGAGATCAACAGCAGAACTAAATAAAAAAATATAATATTAAGTTTTGAAAATGGCCGCCGTCAAAACGGCGCTCTCATCTCACACCATTACGCTGAGATTGTATTACGATAAAAAGTCGCGTCGTTTGTCTGTTCATTACAAAGATGAGCTTAATTAATACTTACAATGGAAGGGCTCACAATTCGAGACTGAATTCTCGGACTTAGTTTTTATAAGTTCGCTTTCAGGCCATTGTAACCTTTCTTGGTACAAAACTGATTTAAGCTCTAGAAATAATTGAATGAATGAATACAAACTCACTCAGACGTAAATTAAGCTATTTAAGAATAGTTTTTATGTCGATAGAATTAGGTAACATGGTGGTTGCTAGCCAGGCGGACTTAAACAAAGTCCTACCACAGACAAACCCACACAATATTGTACTCACCCTGGGGATCGGTACTGGGATCTCTGGATCTGACACTGGTAGGCAAAGCATTAGACCACAGAGGCGATATGAGGAATGATACGGGCAAGAACAGAGTGAGTGATGAAATGACGTCCAATAGAGAAGGAAGAAACAAAACATGTTTTCTTTCTATCTCTTACTATTGTAGGATAACGGGCTGGAAGTAGATGATAACTACATTTTTACGCAAATAAGTCACAGTTTAACTGCCTTCTGTGCTTCAACGCAGGTTTTGGGGATTCCCACGCGGGACAAGCATTTGTGTAACGCATATTGATGTTTGTTCTGTTTTTGGGTGTTATATTGTATGATAAGTATGTATTTCCAAAAAAATGAATGTATAATATCCGTAATCTAGTTCTCCTATTACAAGCTTTGCTTAGTTTGGGACTGTACTCCTCCATATAAACTTGTACCATGTCAAATGTCACACTATGTCACAGAATAACCAATAGTACTACACTATATGAACAACATACTGTATAACCCGGCAAATCAATCCAATGATCAGGTTCACGTACTTGCTTACCAGTTTCGGTGGCAGTTCCGTCATACTTCTGTCCACTGCTATTGTTCAAATTCATGACAAATCCGGTGAGCTCCAATCGCTTCGTGCTCTGATAAATTCAGGAAGCGAGGCGCACTTCATTACTGAACGGGCTGCAAAGCTACTTGGACTAGATCGCAAAATCACTTCTCGCCGTGTTCGTGGTTTGGGCCAGTCAACTTCTGTTGTTAGTATATAGCTTTGAAAGGGCTCAACTTTTTTACCACCATTTAAACCGTTGAAAAGATTAACAAAGCTCATTAGCTTCATTCACTCCCACATCGGTCCACCAAATAAAATTTAAAGCGGCAGGCTAATTAGTTGAGTTGCCTTCTGTATTTCGCGCTTTCTGCGCAAGTCAGGTCCGCGCAAAGCTGCCGTGGTTTAGAACTAGACCAGCGTATTATCATTTTAAAAAAAAGTTTAGTTGACGATACAGAGAGCTGGCACGTATCACCCCTTTTAAATACAAGTACAAAATGTTTATTTATTTAACTTGGTCTATATAATGTGTAGTGTCTGTGAATAAGCGTGCTTCATGATACGAATAAATATTTATATAAGTTATAATTTTATCTTATTAAGTGATGTTGATTGTGGCTGCCAATTGATTTATTTAGATATTACGGTTATATGATTCTGATCGCGAATGTAAATTAAATTATTCGGAGTCAACATTGTATCAGTATTGTTTTAATTGCATGGATATTAATCGTTTGTTTGTTAGTTTCTATATTAACTTTATTAACTCTGTTTCTATTTGTGGAGACCTTTAAATGGTTCTTTGTTTCCTATATTAAGAGCCAACGATGTTTTTATTTGCCGATGGTCTTCCTAAAATAAATAAATAAAAAATATGTATAAATAAAAATGTTTGAACCAATCAAGATAATTATACAAGTGAATGAATTATATAACCTTGCGGAACTTTTGGTTGAGGCGGCACGTGACCCAAGGGCTGGCTCTTATTTAGGCCAGTGAATTATAATAGCTTTTCAGCGTGGCAATTCAGCCAGTGTCTTGGGCACGCTTCCGTCTGGCACTGGTCTGGCAGTTGAGTTACATGGTAATACGACACATTCCTTTGTACATAGTTTAACAAAAACTTTATGATCTTTGAAGGTGTCAAAGTTATTGCTATTTGTATTGGTTATTAATACGTAACATCGAATACATATTTGATACACACTTTACAATAAAAGAGCATACTCTGAGCAGCTTCAGCTTTGGGATTACCGGCCTAATTAGGTCGCTCGGTCAAAGAATGAAGACCGTAATTTCTTAATTAATCTTTTAAGTAGCTACTAATACCTTATCGCATTTTAATAGCTAAATTGTGTAAAGAGATTAATGAAGCTAAGAGGGTGACAATAATTCAATTAGTTCATCAGTTTGGTTTGTTAGGTATCTACATTGTCATCGTATCGACGCAATACAAAAGACTTCAACGCCCAAGCCGCTGTAGTTTGAGAAATTGACATTTTTAAGGTATCGTAACCAAAGTTTCAAGTTTTTATCTAAATCATAAAGTTTCAAGAGCACAAGTCCTTGTGAAGAGTAGTAGAACTACTTGTTAAAGGGCTTGTCCGAGGAAGTCATCATCATTTCAGACTGTTTTTTATGGATGTGTCTATATTGACGATAAGAACGCGTGGCCCGATGTTACTATACCAGTTGACAGCTAAATGGTGATTTCTCAATGTTAACAAACTGCCCATTAGGTAGATAGGTACTTGATAACAAATGTTTCAAGACAGTATAAAGTATTTAGGTGTATGGTGTATGATACAATGTAATTTAAAACTGTATATCTAAATGTTGAATGGATCATCAAAGAATTAATCATTTGTGGTAAACAAATAAAACAGACGGTAGATTTGACGTTTCAAAATTATCCTAAAAAATCTTAATGAATAAAGAAATTAAAAAAATAAAAACTGAACACGCCATAAGAAGAAGAAGAAGAAGAAGAAAAAAAAATAAAAACTTAAGGCCAAGCGTATCCCCGTCGTACAATAAAAAAAACTTGAATTAGGTATGTTATATTTTGTATGGAAAATTGGTACTTACTGCTGCATCTTATATGTAAATACTGTGTATTACAGGATGCTGGAGACTACGTGTGTCAGATATCGGACCGCGTGGCGCGAGACCAAGTCCATACGGTGGAAGTACTAGTGCCGCCCTCTGTACGCGCGGCGCCGGAGTCGCGACATGCGGCCGCGCGGCGAGGTGGCGCTGCGGTGCTCGAGTGCCGCGCTGCTGGCAACCCCGTGCCGAGTGTCACGTGGCACAAACTTGTGAGTACTCACCAAAGACTATACTTACTAACTAAACTGTGTACCAAAAAAATGTTGTTTACCTAAAATGAGATCTATTTTTTTCAAATCAGGGTTGCTATTCCCCTATAAGCGGTAGCTAGCTAAAAGCGGTCCTGGCGAGAGGGCTCCCACTGGTAGTGTGTCCTTGTCTGACGTAAAAAAGTACTAAGTATAAGGTCTTTGGTACTCACTCAGTCAGACCATAGACTTATATATACCCAGACCTCATTTATGATATGTAACCTTTTTTTACTGCCTTGCTAACCACTCCCATCTATTTTGGTATGTAACATCACTCACGACTCTGTAATATGCTATTTTTTGTGAAAAGGGACGGAAGTGTGTAACAGGAAGCTGGGAAAGTGCGCGCTATTTGAATTGACCAATGAGCACGCATGGCTAGAATTGTCCGTCAGATGATATTAACACATTTTCCAAAAGGTTGCTACTATCAGCCAATAGTGTGTGTGTGACGAGAAAGAGAAAGGGAGGTAAAGAAGGAGAACGCATCAGCTGTGCGCTTTAATTAAAGTGTTGTTTTAGGGCGTGCGGTGCCTGTTGAGCGTAGAAATTTTAAACTAGTCTGAGGCTCGGGGACATTGATATAGATAATATATCAATGTCCACGACTCGCTACTGTAAAGTTTATTGCACGACGGAGAAGCGCTTGGCTGTCATCTTGATAAGGCCGAAGGAGAACTAAGGATCCTTAGTCCTCCTTCTGAGGCAGTCGGGTTAAAATATGGACAGTTCATTTTAGTTTTTAATGAGTGTCCGGCCAAGAATACCCCCTAAACCGTCACCAGGCGCCTCCGTTTCAGAACTCAACCGCGGCGCGCGTCGGCGAAGGCGCCCAGCTGCAGTTGTCGCGACTGGAGAGACGGAACAACGGACGGTACGCGTGTACTGTTGACAACGGCGTCGGCGCGCCGCTCGTCACAGAATTCACGCTACAAGTTTTGTGTAAGTTAGTAGGGCCACCGATAGATGGCACTGTTGCTGGTAGGTGCTGCAGGTCAAATTCTTTGTATTCCGATAAAGTTATATCAGACTAAAAATACTTAAATTTATATTTATGTAAAATTCAAACCATGTTATTTTAAATGCTTGGGTTAATATCAAGAACAAACAAGTACTGCGCCCAGCTACTCACCTACTCACATAACCATATACCAACCCCTTATTATATTATTAAGACTCACCCTAATAGAATCACATCACATCAACAGCCTATTAGTGTCCACTGCTGGACATAACCTTTTGCTTAATCACCTAGCATTGCCGGCGGATTGGTGATCGCAGTAAAAGTGTAGATAATACACAGAAGGAAGCTGCTGCTTCTCCTAATGAAATCCTTTAGTCGATAAAAAATACAAAATGTAAATAGAATATTTCACTCAAATCTGGAACGCTTAACGCTTTGGAAAAATAATTTTAAAAAAATCGTATTGGGTTTAACAAACCTGAAGGCTAAGCGTTTATGCGTTTAACAAAAAGTCAATATAACCCCCCTTGCGATAACCGTGGAAAGATCTTGGATCCATACCAGCCGAGAAATGTCACGTTAAAATCGAATTGAATTGGAATTATTAATAAGATTTTTGTTAAATTAAAATTTACACTGCCTACGATTGTCATATACATGTCCTCAGTGAATACATGTCATCGTATGTAATCTGTTCCCATATCACAAGCTTACTTAGTTTGGGGGCTAGATGGCGATGCGTAAAGTAAAATGTCCTGAATTTATGAATTTAATGTCTTGGTCTATATTCCAGTTCCCCCTGAGATCACCGTGGAAAGATCCTGGATCCATACCGGCGAGGGATACCGTGCTGAGCTGCTATGCACCGTGCTCGCTGACCCGCCCGCTGAGGTACGATTCTAGCCCAATGAGGTCGATGTTACAGTTTAGGTAAAAGAGATTTTAGTATTCTAGACGCTCCAACTTCGAAAAAAAAAATATGTTTTGGGTTCAGTACCTAAAGCGTCGCAACTCTATTAATTTTAAGCTTAATATTGGGTTATTTTCCTAGTGTCCTGCGGGTGCCAACGCGACCATCTTACTAAGCATCCGCTGTCAGTCCGTTTGTCTAGCAGCTGTAGGTAACTCATAAACCCATGAATACAACAAGTAGACAGTTGAAAATTTCACATAGTATGACAATTCAATTACCGCTATAACTACAAATAGAGGGAGCCTCCATGCAAACGTGATTTAGCGTTGTGGGTTGACCCTGTGCATGTTACTTGGTCATTTTATTTTTACTTGAAACGGGCACCTCAAAGCCAGCTTGGGCTTACCTGAGCTAGGATAAAGTCTACGATGGAGTGAGTTTTTACAAAAGCTAGTCAAGCCTTAAATTGTTCTTTTCCGTATCTACATCCTTCTACTACTTCCTACTACTTCAAATGCCAGAATACCAAGACACAGGCATCACACGCTTAGTTTGGGTCTCGATGAAATTCGCATTATAGGTACCCCTTGTAAATTCCATATCAAGATTAAAAATTACTAGGTATGTTATATCATATATTAGTGGATATTTCAATTGAAAATAAATATCCTTTCTTCATTTCTTGTTTAACTTACCTGGCTGTGTGTGCTGACAAATAAATTATTTATCATTATTACCCTACATTTGATGCTTCTAAGCGATAAGACCGCCCATTGTGTCAATATGTAACAAGCCTCATAGCTCAGTTGGTAGTAACTCTGCCTTCTGCGCTGTAGGTTGTGGGTTCGATTCCCACCCAGGACAAACATTTATGTATAAATATAGATGTATGTTCTGTGTTTGAGTGTTGTATTGCATGATAAATATGTATTTACAATAAAAAACATATTCAAGTAGGTATTATATCCGTAATCTAGTTCCCATATTACAAGCTATGCTTAGTTTGGGACTAGATGGCGCTGTGTGAAATGAATGTCCTGTAATATTTATTCATTTATATATTTTTTTAAGTTATCCAGTTTATTTTTAAGCCGTACAATAAAGTATATTCATTCTTTCATTCACTCATTCATTTGATGTTGTAAGTAGGCATAGGTTTTTAATATTTCGTGCTTATATCAGGTGTCGTGGTACCAGAATTCATTCCCCCTGTCTGCGTCGGAGCGCGTGTCGATGTCGGCCCGCGGGAACAACCACACGCTGCTCATAGCCAACGTACAGCCTGAGGACTTCGGCAACTACAGGTACTGACTCACTTTCATCCTTTACCCGGAGGACTTCGGCAACTACAGGTACTGAGTCACATTCATCCTTTACCCGGAGGATTTCGGCAACTACAGGTACTGACTCACTTTCATCCTTTACCCGGAGGACTTCGGCAAGTACAGGTACTGACTCACTTTCATCCTTTACCCGGAGGACTTCGGCAACTACAGGTACTGAGTCACATTCATCCTTTACCCGGAGGATTTCGGCAACTAATATAAAATATAAAATGTACAAGACGAGGGGGTCCAAGGAGAACTACCAGGCCTTCTCAGATTCAAGAGCCATGGTCAAGGATATGATACACACGAAGTATCTACAGCATCAGGAGCGAATGCAGAGCCGACTAGTGGAGGACCCGAAAGCGTTCTGGAACTATGTTAGAGAGAAACGGGGTGCAGTAGACCGAAAGAAAATTACTAAGGATGGTAGTACACTCCCGGAAGCAGAATGTGCCGAGGAATTCGCTAAGTTTTTTCTTTCGGTATACGGCACCGATACGGCGGCGCTCAACGTGCACAAAGCCCAGGAGTTAAGCAGCGCCGGGAGCTCGCGCGTTCACGTGCAGCGGCTGACACAAGCAGAGGTATGGGCGGCACTCTCACGACTTAAGCCAAAACAGTCTGCAGGCCCAGACGGGATACCCGTGTTTATAATGAGGGACTGTCGTAGGGTTCTAGCGGAGCCACTCGGCCATATATTTAACCTATGTTTGGAAAGCTCATATTTCCCGGAACGCTGGAAGGTTACCCGGGTGATCCCCATACCCAAAGGTGACGGTGGCTCGGAGGTAAGTGGATTCAGACCCGTTGCAATCCTTTCAACCCCAGCAAAAGTGTTCGAGTCGGCGGTGCAACGCAGCATGCAGCAGCAAATTTCACCTCATCTCTCGGATGCTCAGCATGGCTTCAGACCAGGCCGCAGCACAACCAGCAACCTCCTCAACTCGATGTCGTTCATTCTCCCGAACGTGGACGCAGGGGTCCAAGTCGACGTCGCCTACTTTGATTTTAAAAAAGCTTTTGACCTGGTCGATAATGACATCTTATTGACAAAGCTGGCGACGATTGGTTGCACCCCTAAGCTGCTGCAGTTTTTCAATAGTTACATGAAGGACAGGCGGCAGTATGTGGAGTACGCGGGACACAAATCCGAACCGTACCTCACGAGAACAGGTGTCAGTCAGGGCAGCAACTTAGGGCCGCTGGAATTTATCGTTATGATTAACGATCTACCCGAAGTTGTAACGGCAGCCAAATGTCTCCTGTTCGCAGACGACCTCAAGCTGATCTTGCCAATAAAGGAGGAGGGAGATTGCGTCCGTCTCCAACAAGACGTGGATAGGGTAGTGGAGTGGGGCCGGAAAAACAAGTTGCAGTTTAATGTGAACAAATGTTCCATTATAACATTCAGTAGAGCAACAGCCCCACTCCACTACAACTACCAGATAGAGGAAGCGCAGTTGAAGAGGGTGGAATCGGTGAGAGATCTTGGTGTTCGTCTGGACACAGAGTTGAGGTTCAGAGTCCATGTTGTTACCGTTTGTAAAAAGGCGTACAGAATTTTAGGATTCATTTTACGCCGAGCAAACGGTTTCACAAATTTAAGGGCTCTGACGGCAATGTATAATGCCCTGGTCAGAAGCCAGATGGAAAGCGCAGCGTCTGTGTGGGCTCCGCATGAAGCTAAATATAGCCTCATGTTGGAGCGCATACAGAACAAGTTTACGCGATATCTTTATTGGAAAACATACGGCGTATATCCTTTTTATCCCTTGATGTATCCAACCTTATTCGTTTTGGGTATGGTTGGATACAACAAGCTGGAAATTAGGAGGGATGTGGCGCTTACAGTGTATGTAGTTAAGGTGTTCCGGGGGATCGTAACTAACCCGACCATCTTAGAGATGATGAGGCTGGGCGTGCCAGACGAGTACGTAGGGCGGAGAAGGCAGCCGCCTCTGTTTGTAGTGCCTCGAGGAAGGACGAACCTGCTTAGCAGAGCGCCACTAACACGCACCATACAAACACTGAATCGAGTGGCGGAGATTATCGACGTGTTCCACTGTTCCCAGAGCGAGTTCGTAGGGGCTACAACGTATTATTTATGTTACGATAAATAATTACTGTGATACTGTATTTGATTTTGATTATGAATTTGTTATTATTAGATATGTGATTTTGACTATGATTTATTATGGACTAACTTTGTTTTTGTTTGTTTTGTATTGTGATTAATTATTATTATTATTTTTGACATGTGGATTACTAATTTGATGACTACTCTATTGTATTAGGTTATTAGCCTGTAAGGATAGATGTATTGATGTGGTAAATAAATAAATAAATAAATAAAATAAATAAATAAAAAAAACTACAGGTACTGAGTCACATTCATCCTTTAACCGGAGGACTTCGGCAACTAAGGTACTGACTCACTTTCATCCTTTACCCGGAGGACTTCGGCAACTACAGGTACTGAGTCACATTCATCCTTTACCCGGAGGATTTCGGCAACTACAGGTACTGACTCACTTTCATCCTTTACCCGGAGGACTTCGGCAACTACAGGTACTGACTCACTTTCATCATTTACCCGGAGTACTTCAGCAACTACAGGTACTGAGTCACATTCATCCTTTAACCGGAGGACTTCGGCAACTACAGGTACAAAGTAAATTTTACCTACGCTCTAGCCGGAGGAGCTTCGCAACTACATAAAGTGATTTGCGTGCTATCAGATTCACACTTAACACTTCACCTACACCCCCACCAATATTCTAACCTTAATTGTCTCTTTTTATTTTTAATTATGTCTAGTTTTAAGGTATTCATTTAATCTAGTTGAACCATATAGTATATCGGTGAGACGGGCAGTGGTGCTGCAACACAGTTTTGTTTAACTTTAGCAGTCATCATTGTTTCTCGTGTACCCTATCTTATCTTACCGCTTTAAGTTCAATAAGCGATTTTTCAAACGATTGATTCAAACGATTTCATCTAAGCACCAGCAAGACGACTTCGGTGACTACAGGTAAAAGAAACTTTCATCTAAGCTCTAGCCATTAGACTTTCGCAACTACAAATACATAGGCACTTTTATAAAAGTTTTAGCTGGAGGATTTCGCCAACTACATGCAGAGACACTTTCATCCCAGTTCTAGCCGGCAACCACTCTTGAGGAATAAAAGAGTCAGAAACAGCAAAATCCTGAACGGACTGAGGAGCTGGTTATCACCTCTGAATGCCGGAATGCAACGATTTAGAATCATTGTTATGAAATACTTATGTAAGATGGTGGTAGCTAGCTAGGCGCACTAATAAAATAAGTCCTACTACCATCCAAACCAAGCAAATGCTCACCTTCAGGATCGAACCTGGGGCCTGCGGAACTTAATACCGGTGGGCGAACCAGGTGTTTATATGTCTCAGAAGTTTATATCCCTTGCGTATGCATGACAAACTTAACGAGATTGATCGTTGATCGATTGCTGGCAAAGTCAAAGGGGAATTAGCTTGTTGACAAACAAAAAAATAATTCCCTAAACACGTAGTTACAAAACTCTTGTGTTATAAACTTTTTTTTACCCTCAAACTATTTTGCCTGTTAAATGAATTGAAGATAAATTTGCTATGGAATGTTTCCAGCTGTGTAGCAGACAATAACCTGGGCCGCGCGCGGCAACACGTGGAGGTCTCGGGGCGGCCCGGCCCGGCGCGGTTCACCTCCCCCCCACTCGCGACCTCCCCCCGCGCATACACTCTCTCGTTCGCAGTCGATAGCTACCCGCCGCTGGACGAGCTCAGGCTACTCTACCGGCAGCTAGCGGTTAGTGTTAACTTAAGAGTCTGTGATGCGTGAAATAGCTTGGCATCAGCGATCATATCTTCCACAATACTGTAGCATTTACTTAGAAATTAATATATGTTATAGTTCATTTATCTATAGAAAAAAAAATCAAAGTTGACTCCAATTTGTACCAAAAATGTTCGCCATTCAATAAACACGTAACTAACCTACAGTAAATAAACGCAGTATACAGCAGACGGTCTGTGTTTTAGATTTTCAAAATGAATATTTGTTTTACTGTAAAAAAACAAAACGTAGAAATTCACGCCTATTTCTGTCATCTGGTGGTCATAAGCGCCGTGGTTGAGCGCACAGCAATGTCACCTTCATTATTAGTATATCTTAGTTCAAAACTAGAAAAAAGTTGCGTTGAGAGAATCTGAGGTAGTATAAGCCGTTAATAGAATACGTGTCAGTAGTGATCCCCCTCGTGACCTCTTCACACGTGATCTCCATGGTTGTCATGTTCGGTTTTAATCATGTTCTACCCTTCGTAATATTCTGGTTTGGTCATGTTCTGGTTTAGTCATAATTACAGTTTGTGTAAGTCATATAATGCTTCAGTTATGTTCCGATTTGGTCAGGTTCTCCGTTAGTCATGTTCTTGGCATAGTAACATCTAAACTCTTGACTGGATAACTCATAACATCTACAAAAATATAGGACATTGAATAAACGTTTTTGGGGATTAAACTACGATTTATCTCATTAGTGCCATGTAGGGTTTAACCTTTTTGCTAAAAATGCACCAATAGTGTTCAAACTGGCTAGTTTCAAAGTTCTTTAGATTATTTTTAAGTGAGTGTCAATATTGGAGAACTTTTTATATAAATAAAAACCAAGTTACAAGGTTGTGTTCTGATTGATATAGACGATGGCTTCATATTAGTGACAACAAGTAGGAGTTTTCGTAATATTTATCTTAATTAAAATTCAACGCTTGAAGTTTTGAGCATCACCTCAAAAAATCTTCTCTTAACTCTATTGCCTAGTACTTGTCCCCGTAATCTAGGAAGATATACTTGAATGGTCTAACCTTGTATCTATACTTTTTCTCAACCGACTGTATATGATAGAAGTAAAATATGACTAAAGCAGAACATGTCTTAATCGCAATATGACAAAAACAGAATATGACGAACGCAGAATATAATGCAAGCAGAATATGACAAAAGCGAATATCACAAAGGCAAGACATGACAAAAAGAGAACTTGACTAATTCATGACTAAATCAGAACATGACGAAAGCAGAACATGACTAAAACCGAACATGACAATCATCTAATATAACCTTTTCAATTTTCAAGATAAGATAAGGCCGAAGGTGGAAGCGCACTTCACCCGGAATCCTCAACAAACTGAGGAACTGGCTATCTCACCTCTAAATGCTGGAACACAACAATTTAGGAATTGTTGTTCTTTACATTCCAGATAAACGAGTCGTTCCAGCAGCCAGGCCGCTGGCACGACGTAGTCCTGGCTGCGCCGCCCCCACCAGCGGCATCCTCTCTAGCGCACCGCGTAGACCACGAGCTGCGGAACTTGCAGCCGGCAGCCGTGTACGAAGCTATCGTCCAAGCTAAGAACAGATACGGCTGGAACGAGGTATTATGCTTTGTGTCAACGTCTGCTATCGTCCAAGCTAAGAACAGATACGGCTGGAACGAGGTATTATGCTTTGTGTCAACGTCTGCTATCGTCCAAGCTAAGAACAGATACGGCTGGAACGAGGTATTATGCTTTGTGTCAACGTCTGCTATCGTCCAAGCTAAGAACAGATACGGCTGGAACGAGGTATTATGCTTTGTGTCAACGTCTAAGTCAAAGTCAGAATGTATTTATTCATTGATATTTTTTAGGATTATTTGAAACGTCAAATATACCGGCTGTTCGGAATATATATACACAGTCAGGTCATAAGTATTGTCACACAGTAAAAACTTTTCTTTTAGAATGCTGGCCACAATAGTTATTTGTTATACAAGAGTGCAAAGTTGCTTTTTAACCGCGTGTTCAATTTTTCAAAATTAGAATCCTGAGCCTTAGCGAGGGAATCAAAAGAGCACGAGGTGAAAAATCTTTGCACTCGAGTGCAACACATAACTTTTCATTCCACCTCAGCGAGGAAATGACTAAATGCAAAAAAAAACGTTTACAATCACAAGATAGGTACTTTTATTTCAGTTTAGGTATTAACTACTACATTATGACAGGTAAGTATTACAGAATAATCTTTAAATTATAACAAAATAATACTAAGGTATAATTAAGAAAATTTGAAAGTAACGTTGCTACAGTTATTTAAATTGAGTGTAATATTTTTGTTTGGTACTGTAATATTGGTGTTAGTCACTTGTGTACTGTTTTTCGGTACACTATCTGTCATACTTAATAGTTGTACCGATTCATCGGATTCCCTTGGCGTAAATGTTGGCATGAGAGGGCGATGTTAGGGGAAACACAGCACTGCTTTACATTTCTTTTTCTTTATTTTTTTTATAAGAGGTGGTTGTAGCGGTGAGATAATTACGTCAGAGTCCTGTTTATAGGGAGGGGGGATATTCCGTTCTTAGGTCTCATTGCACATGCGCGCATGAAGCAGCTCCTAAGATCACAAACATTTTTGGTTGTTGGTAGAATTTTGTTTAAGTCCGCCTGGCTAGCTAACACCATCTTACCTAAGTCTGTCGCCATAATGACAATTCTCAAACATTGTTGTGGTCCGGCATTTATAGGTAAGATAGCCAGTTCCTCAGTTGATTGAGGATTCCGGGTGAAGTGCGCTTCCACCTTCGGCCTTATCATAACTCGTAAATCAGATGAGATGAAGGTCAAGCACCCCGTTGGACAGCAGCAGTTCCAGTTTAGCTAGTCGCAGCTCTGCCTTCAGTTCTGTAGGTTATGGATTCGATTACCATCCGGGAGAAACATTTGTGTGATAATTTAGATGTGATCTATGTTCGGGTTTTGTATTGTGTCATAATATCAATGCACATAGTAACAAACACAAATAAAAAAACTACAAGCATTTCTTAGGGCTACATGGCGTTGTATAATAATTTCTAGTGCTATTTATTTATATGTAACTAATTTGTGTTTGCGGCCTCGCCCGCGCGAGATGTCGCGTCTTAGTCTTGCATAGGTATATTTACTCTTCTCTCAGAATTCTAGCAAGTCCCCCACGACAAGCCCTCGCTATATCTACTGGATTTATGATCTTCTATTAAATAACATCCCAATAATTATTTGCAGGTAAGCGACATCTTCCAGTTTCACACGCTAGGAGGCGCCCACACAGCGCACGCGGACGAACTAACACCAATGTTCGCATCGGCAAGCAAATCAAAACTGACGCATTTTCTCTTGCAACTCGCCTTTTATACCCTATGCCTCGACCAATGAGAGTGAGCCAATGACATTCCGGTGTTACCATTTCCCAAATATCTTTTTACAATTTTTATGCAATCGTCAAACGATTGAATTTAACACCAAAGATTTATATTTTTAATTTATTAGATTGTGTAAGCTTTTGAAGTGTTGTGACAGCTGTAATTGGCTACCTACATACTAATAATTTACCTGACTTATTTCATTTTGATATTTCTACACCTTTATTTGGCTGATACGCAAGTGGGTAACTTCTGCCAATACTGAATAAATAATCTCCTCAAAAATGTCTAGTCAAGCAAAATTGTTACAATTTTGTACTTTTGTATGTACCTACAAACAAACAAAAACAGTTTTCAGTCACATATGAACACAAACAAAAACAGTGTGTCAAGTTGCGGTTGTTTCCCAACTTTAAGTTTGCGATTCACAGATTTTGGTAAATTGGTAGCTTGAATGAATTCACAAAAGTGAAATCCGCCACTATTTGGCGATGATATCAACTCATACAACAAGTATTTTCGAAATTGACAATTTATATTTTCCATATTGGATTATGTGACTGGCTGAATATTTACGGGCAAAGTTCGCATATACGGTAACCAAAATGGATAGTGTAAAAGTGCTCTGAAAGTTTCAATTTTCCAAAATCATAATAAGTACTGTAATGTATGTAACACGGATGCATCTCGGTTGAACTACCTTGTCAGTTGATATAAGTTGATACTTATATCTCTAAACACAACTTCCTTAGTACCATCATAACATGTACCTACCTATAGAGGTACATGTTTTGGTCGTTTCTTATGAGTAGGTACCTGATAATATTTTAAGCTACCAATCTTATTTTGTTTGTAAGTTGGAAGGTACCTACCTACTTAAATTGATAGCTACTTAGACTTAAAATAAAAACAAGTGTATTGATTTATACAAATAAATATTTTCTAACGGCAATTCCTATGGCAACGATATTGCTGTTGCCTTAACGCCATGTTCAAACTACCGTAGATCGCAACGAACTGCGTTCTTGCTATACTCTATCCTTTTCGTAATATTCGTACGGAATGAGCTACATCTCGCTCTATCTGCTTGTGACCTACTATATTGCATCTTTGTCTAAACTGATATCGCTTTATCAGACGATATTGCGTTCATACAGCCGCGACCTTCCTGCATCTGTCAGTATTAGAGCGAAATAAAACGAAAAGTACAGACTACCGCAATAACGCAGATCGCGGAGTTCTACGGTAATGTGAGCGCACCGTAAAATCAACCATTTCGGTAGGTAGGTTTATAGCCCATAGTATAAATAGATTTAGAAAAATTTAATCGCAAAGCACACCCACCCAACTTTACTCTGTGTTGCCAGAGTAAAAAATATTATGAAAGCCCCGGAGTACCGCGATTTTCACTCTCCAGTACCAATATAGTTTGTCAGTCATTGCCATTTCAAAATGAACGACAAACTACGTTCGTATGGCAGAGAGGTACTACTGGGCCTTCGCAATTTGCATGATGTATGAACCTCGGCTTTTATAAAAAGGTAATTATTTAAGTATTTTGACACATCCGTATAAATGAATTTATAATACGTAGCTATAAATAATGTTAAGCAATAAAACGTGTTAGTGATATCGCTAAACTTAGAATATTATGTAAATCTAATGTTATTATCTATTTTCATCGTTGTAATTATCATAATTATTCGAAGTCAAAATCTCATTGTATGAAAATAACTGAAAAACTCGCAAACTCTAAATATTTTTATCGGCTGATAGATTTGTCTGGTCAAATATTTTAGGCTTTAAGGCATTTTGTACCTAGACCATTAATTTCTTAAGGATATCTTACTTTGCACTGCGAAAATAGTGGCGTTTTTTGTCATGCGGTCCTAATAAAAGATAGCTACATATAATAACTACTTTTCAAACAAATAGCAACTCTAACCTAAGCCGTTAAAGCTTAACAACTCTAACCTTGGCTTCAAATTCTAAGCTAGGTACTGTTCGTTACGACTTTGACAGATAACAATTTGGTAACTGATTTAAAACTGCTGGTCCGATGAGTTTTGGTTGAGTTTTTGGTAAGACACATTTGGGTGAATGGTGTGAAATCCTTTTTTCTTATCAAAGCGTCGTAAAATTTGTACCTACTTGCAATAAAAAGTAAAAAGTATGTGAGATCGCGTTAATCATAGAGTTATAAGTACAAAAAGCATATTATTATACCTGCTTAAAAACGCCATAAGGATTCCTTTGATAACTTGTTTTGAACCATATAAAGTATCTGTACTTAAATCAATTAGGAGTCCGATTAAACTAACAGCCGATAAAAGTCTGAGGTCTGAGGGGTCTTAGATACATATGTAATTGTGTATTTTACATACAGGTAGGTAGGTATATGTAGGTCTTATTGCCGGTCATACTGAATGTGATTTAAAAGTAATCTTTCTGTGGAATAATTTTTGACAACAGTTACCTGAGATACGCAAGCTCACCTTTCGTAAAGTTTAAGTGCTTTCGGCCATCTTTTGACGCCATGTTCGAATTGTAGGGATTGGTTTTCGATCCAGATATGGGTTAAAATCCTGGGGTACCTACATCTTTGTGATGTTTGATTTGGACATCACTTTAGTCCTTAAATAAGGTTATTCCGAGCTTAGCCGCCAGAACCGGGTACTGTATATAAAGAAAGCTAATTGATTCAGGCAACACATTGCGGAGATCCATTTCAATATGAAAACAAAAAAAAATAGTAATTAAAAAATCCGCTAAATTTCATTGAAAAATGAATTTCACAATGTTTTGCCTCTACACGAAGAATCCTCAGGAAACATAGTCTTGCAACTAAGTCGACTGTCACATAGTCCACACAATGAAAGGAACTTTAATTTCATATGCTAAAACTGCATATGCTTACTTACATACGTAGCCTATAACTTTTAAGTAAAATACAAAAATCCTTTAGAAAACCCAAAGGAGCTTATGAATATGTTCATGACTGTAATACATACTTTATTAAATCCTTTAACAGTTATTATGCTGCAGCGGGTAACTTTTTATTTATTCTGTCAGCTACTATAATTCATGAACACTAAAAGTAGTTTTTATTTAATGGACAACGCCGGCCGTGACATATTTGCGTGGACCTTTAAGCTGGAGATAGGTAATGAAACAGAGAGAAAGAAATATTGGTCATTGACCTCTGACACGTGTTGCATACTGGCCATAAATATTATATAGGTACTCTTTGATACTGGCCTAGCAAGCATCGTCAGCGCAGAGACTTAATAAACTAGCGCCAGACCCAAATAAATCAACAGGTTCAAAAGAAGAGCCCTCGTCCGAAGGAACTAAAATTACAGTAAAAGTTATGATCTAGTTGTCAGGCCTCTTGCTGGAGCTATTTACCCAAGCATCAACTCTTGTGGCCACGAGATCGCGGGCCATAACTTTCTGTACAGGAAGCATGCAATTATCGATTCTGCTCTTCTGCTAGTGGCGCGTATGGAGTCCTTTCACCCGCGTGGAAAAAGCTTATACTTTAGCTGTAGAATATTTTGAATTAAGTAAGTACCTAGTGTTCATTTTTAGATAATTTTACGTGCAATATAAATAATGTAATAACATAGCTGATTATTTGTAAAAACGTTTTTAATTTAAGTGTAATGAAAGCAATATGAAGACACATCAGTAGTTTGATTAAATGTCTACCTACCTAGTGAGTGTTTAAATTACTTGCCAACTGGCGGCGGTCTTGGCCCTGACAGTAGGTAGCTACAGGTACTGACTAGATTTCGATTTTTTTAGACATCTCTTGCGGTATCACTTGCTTGAAAAACATTTGCGCGATGAGACAAAGTAAGTAAACGCAAAGTAAGTACACACTAAGTAAACGCACCCCGTATAGACATGACACTAATTTATTTACCTTTTATAACACACATACACAAACATAACAGAACGAAAATGGCAAACAGAAAAACACGATATGTGAATACAGTTTGTGGTGTGTGCTGCAGCAAATGGGTCACAACTCAGCATTATGCCCCACTGCAACACAGGTCAGCGCTTATATTATGTTGTGACCCCTTACTCTTTTCTGGAACTAACTAGAAAGATTAGATTCGCTTACCTACCTACTTTATTTGCTGATTAAAATGGCCAGTGTCCAATCTAGTGGTATAGTTAGGACTCTTCGTTGTGTTTTGTAGCTTCCCAGAACATACAAGAGTTTTAGAGAACCAAACCAACATTCCTACATTCTATTTATTATCTAGATGTTTCCAAACAGTCATGCTACTTTACTAAACTACAACTAATACTATGTTTATATGTAATAAACTATTATTGTGTTTATATTTTACAGCCTACATTATAAAGTACATATCTGCAGCTATAGACGAGAGCATCAAATCCCCGCTCATGCCATTAAAGCTTGTTCCCTGACTGGACGCTTCACCTCTGCATTATTAATATTGTTGGTTTGGTTGGTGGTAGGATTTTGTTTAAGTCCACCTGGCTATCTACCACCATCTTACCTTATCTGTCACCATGACAACAATTCTTAAAAATTGTTGTGTTCCGGCCTTTAGGGTAAGATAGTCAGTTCCTCAGTTGGTTGAGGACTCCGGGTGAAGTGCGCCTCCACCTTCGGCCTTATCTCAACTTGTAATCAGGTGAGATGAAGGTCAAGCGCTTACCCGTACGTTTAACTTTAGAGGTCTACGAAGCTCCAACATACTTATCCCCTATATACCCGTGATGGCCGTGGCTTGAGAATCGAATCTTGAAACGACGCCCATGGATGTTGTAAATGCTGACTTCTTATCAACTTCTGGTGGAAAAGCTTCACCAGAAGAATGACAGCAGCTTCCTACTGTGTATTATCTACACCATCGCGATCACCGTGTGACTATGGCAAACCCTCCCGATTCGGAGGAAATATTGTCCAGCGGTGGACACTAATGGGCTGTTGTGATACCTACATTATATCATTATCACATCTCAGGCAATACAAAAGTAAAATCAGAATTTACCAGACGTGAATTTAAATTAATATTTGGATGAAAAAATCATCCTTCATCTTACCTAGTTTCAAGTTATCAATAAAGACGATGATGGTAGAAGCGCGCTTCACTCGGAATCCTCAACAGTCGGAGGAACTTGCTATTTTAGCTCTTAATGCCGGCACACAACCATTTAGAATTTAATATCATGAAGTGTATACATATTATTGTAGCTGACTTTACCTAGGCACCTAGTTAGGTAGTCATCATTATCATCAATCTATCGCAGTCTACTACATGACGTAGATCCCTCAAGGTGCACAGAACCCGATCTTCTGTCCTTCTCATCCACTCTCTACCCTCCACTGTACGGGGGTCATCTCTCCATTATTTTTTCTTTATTGCACACACAAAATACATCACATTATAAATCTTAAAATGTTAATGAGCATGGCAAAGGCGAGCTTAACGCTGAAAAGAGCTCGCTTCCAGCAAACCTTATACGAGAGTGTTTTTTTTTTTTATTATAATGGGTACGTGCAAATAACTGATATTAAGTAAATTATAAGTTATTAAACAAAATAGAAAAGATACGGATTGATAAGAAATTACAATCATACATACAATACAATATAACATAACGAATACGAATAAATAAAATACATAAGTACATAATGACGATACAATAAAATTAATAATACATCTGTCGGAGGGTATCCTGCACTAACTAGGTTGTGTCATAATAGTAAACTTGTAGCAAGTAATAAACAATAAAATAGTCATTTATTTCACACAAGAATTTAAAAACTCATGATTTTGTATCTTAATAACAAAGAACAAGAAATATTACTACTAGTCCATTTTGGATGAAACTCCTGAATCCGGAGACATACGGGCTCGCTGTTTTCGAGTTCTGAAAAATAGTATATGTTCTAGATAGTTCTAAAATCAATCCATAATTCTAATATCACCTAATTTATGCTCTCTCTGTCTTCAATTTATATTAGTCTGTTTTTCAGCAACTTGAGTTTCGCAGTGTAATTGATCTACAAGTCCATAGTAAAAAGGTTCCTTTAAGAAAAGCGTGCAATCTTATGCCACATCGACACTTGTGTTTTAAGTGACTGGTAGTCAATCGCTTGGAATCATAATTATCACCAATAAAAAAAAAATTGTAAGCCGGACGGGCACTGGATTCTGACGGCTTAATATAGTAAGCTTTGTTGAGACCACTTTTTGTTATCCTCGGCCGAATCTTCATTTTATAAAGTGTTATTCTATTCTCAACGGTACCTAAATAAATTTTTACGCAACTTGGAGACAGAACAAGCAAGCATATTGTTAGTTTGGGGCTAGATGGCACTGTGTGAAATTAATGTATTGTAGTGTCCTGTAATAATCTGCTGTTATTTGCAAATATAACTTACAACACTCATGGAGAGTCGTGATTTTTCACAAGTGATCTCGTCGACAGAAGTTCGAAAGCGTTCTATATCCACGCGGTTGTTCACGTCAGGCTGGAACTTGAAGCTGAAAACGAGTTTTTTTTTATTCGACATGGATGAAGACGGACTAACCCATAGTTTTTTTACAACTGTCAATTAAACAAACCCGTTTGCTTGGTCGAGCCAGCAAACGCCCGTTCATTCCTGTCATTATTATTTTTTGTTGGCGATGTTTGATGGCTTCGATTGAGCGTGTGAATAGATGCTATTTCTAAGGGTGTTCATTAAATTAAATTCTCACACCACCGCTTTAGCATAGCTCTGAGTATTTTGCATAGATCACTAGTTTTCAAATAGAGCCGTTATAACAATGTTTTGAAGTTCAAGATACGTAATAATTATTGTGCTCTGGAGGCGCACTTCACCCGGAATCCTCAACAAACTGAGGAACTAGCTATTTTACCTCTAAATGAACACAACAATTTTAGTTCTAAATTTTCTTTTCAATTGAATGACAGGAAAGCCTTCCTCGTCAGCATACTATGCTAAAGCGGTGTAAGGGTATGATGTATGATACTACTACTTCTTGTTCCGTTGGCGAGCGATGGGTTTCTCCTCGGCGACGACCGACGAAATTTTTTGTCTCTCCTTATTGGCAACCGTACTCTCCGATTTATAATCTGTGCAAAAAAAAATATTACTTTTCACCAAAATATAAACAGGTTTATGGAGATACGCCACGATACCTATGTATCACATTTTTTTCAAAAAATATATTTTCAAAAAAATCAGCTAGGCAATTATTTTATTTATTTTACTGAACATCTTAGACGTGCAAAAATAACACAAAAAACTAATTAAACGACAGCGGCGTAATCAATTTCATTGGTAAGTGTTCCTAATAAAATAATCTTAGCCCGGATAGCCGCAAAAATAATTTTACCTCTACAAACATTTTTTTTGACATTTGACATTTTTTGACAGCTTTTAATTTAGGCTTGCTTGGGCAAAGATTAAAGAAAAAAGAGTGAGCCTTCTCAGAAAATGGCGAATAATTCTCTTATATACAAATTTTGACCCTGGTCGCACTCTACCTATGTTGTTTGGAAACCTCACCAGTGTCTTTGTATATCTCGGCCAGTTCCTTCTCTATTCGCGCCTCCTCCTCTTCTTGGCTAGCGGTGTCCTCCTTTTCTGTTTCCTTCGGTGATGACGTCGTCTGAAAGATATTTTTGTCTATCAATCAAACCACTCTACATATAATCCGTTTTATTTAAGGAAAAACAACTATGCAAATAAGTAGTTTATAAGTTTTCAAAAAAGTCTAAGCAACACAAGTCTTCGCTGGTATAATTTTTTTTTTATTAGTTTTAAACTTTCATGTAATATCAAAACTTCTTTGAATAGCCAACCTCCTTATAAAGCAAATTAATACTGTCATTTTTTTTCAGTAATTTATGTTTTTAAACAATAAAAACATTCTTTTGTCCAGTTCAACGTTATTTCATAGATGTTGTTTTACTTCATAATCAACAAAAACAAAATTTAATGTAGTTTATAAGTTTTCTCTATTTTTACGGCAATTCATTTTACTCAGTTTGCCAGTTCACGTCATTAAGTATATTTTACGCCAAAAGGCGCGATATAATTTTTATGTTATATAATTATGTAAGATTTTTAATATATTATTGATTATTAAGAGAATAAAACCTGACCACTACACACCACATGGCTTCTAATGCCTACAGATACAAGTAGGTACTAACAGTGGCGATTCTCTTGGTCTCGCGACGGGTGGATGATGTCTTGATAGTCTCCTCATTCTCTGCCGCAGGCTCTTCTTCCAAACCAGGTGGTAGTTCTGCAAAAATAATAGTTTTTGATAAAGGAATAAGCTAGCGACGACTTTGACAACATGCTCCCTACACAACATAAGGAATTGGCTTTAGGTACGTACCTACCACTATTATTATTATTATGTATATTTTATTGCCTACCTGTACTACTAGTTTTGGTACCTAACCTACCTAAATAACGGGTCTTTTTATTACATGTTATTAGCTAGTGCTTTATAGTGTAGGTATATGTACCATTTAATCTGTGCGAATAAATATAATATGAATTATATTTATTTCCCTCGAACATCGACAAGGGCTCACCATTGCTTTGTTTTTGCGTCTAGTAAGCTAAAGACTCTAAATAAATAAATATAACAGGACATTAATTTTACACAGCGCCATCTAGCCCCAACGGGCTAGATACGGATTACGGATATAATACTTAAATACTTATCATACAATACAACACCCAAACACAGAACAAACATATATATTCATCACATCAATGTTTGTACTGGGTGGGAATCAAACCGACAACCTACAGCGCAGAAGGCAGAGTTACTACCAACTGAGCTATGAGGCTTGTTAACTCTACACTCCACACTTTACATTATGTAGGCGGTTGGTAACCGCGATAAAAATGACACAAAGTCGTATATATATTTAATTTTTCTAAGTATACCTACTATAGCAACCTACCTACTTACACAACACAGTCTGCTGTATTAGCGGTACTAAAAACGTGTAGTCCGTGGTCGAACGTCTGTAAGGACTGACTGTATTGATTAAATTCTCTTTCTACCGACTCCGAATCTACTGAATAAAATGATGTTGGAAATAATCGTATCTGCCCTAGTGTCTTTGATATAGCTACAAATCATAGACATAGCCACCTGTACGTACGTATAGCGATACTGACGGTGCGTTGCGCGCGTGACGTCATGAAAGTAGCTAGCGTACGTAGCTAAATCCGCATTCCGCGTGGCGTCGTCAATTCGATTTCGATTGTTCGTGATCGTCATAATGAAATGAAAGGAATTTGTTGTATTGTAGCGTAGTGTAGAATTTTCTACGGTCGCGTGTATCGTGATCGAGTAGTGATTAATTACAACAAACTATATAGAGATGCATAATTAAATTATTCTCTGATGCCGCCGAGTTCCGCGTGCCAAACGAACAATAAAATTGTTTCCTTGCTCAAAGGTCAAAATTTATAGATAATTACAGTGGACTCGACTGGAGGAACCCTGCATAAAGGTACATTATTGGTATACTTGGTGCTTAGTAGACGTATACGTATGAATGTTGTAGGTACACCCTAAAAAGCTGCTTTGTAGATATTTTGATTCCAATACAGTAAATATAAAATTTTTTTTTTTATTGCTGACTTCGGTTTCAAGAACTTTATTTGACATACTCAATAAGAACATACAGTTCACTTAAAAAAAAGAGTACTTAAGATAATATAATTAATATTAAATTAATTTAGGGTAGGTAGTCGATCCACAAGATCATCAAGACAAATAGATAAACACAACATGAACCGGGCACCCAATAAAAATGTCAAGTAGGTAGGTAGGTAGGTTTCCTTGAGGTGTAAATATATTACAGGATGTTAATATTACACAGTGCTCCAGCCCCAAACTAAGCATAGCTTGTTATACGGGAACTAGATTATGGAAAGAATACCTCAATACTTTTTTTTTTCTTTGTAAATACATACTCATACTCATCATACACTAACAACGCTCAAACACAGAACAAACATCTATATTGATCACACAAATGTTTGTCCTGGGTGGGAATTGAGCCCACAACCTATAGCGCAGAAGGCAGAGTTACTACCAACTGAGCTATGAGGCTTGTTAAAATAAAGTTTTACAATAAAGAGTTTTGTATCGTATTCCATTGTAGGTAGTTGATAAGCTTTGATAATTTTAGACGGGTTTGTTTGTTGTGGGTAGGTGAGGCGCGGTGTATATGGCTTAGGTTTATAGATGAGTTGCAGAATAGAAGGGACAAACAAGATATTCAGATATCTTGTTATAATCAGTTTCGTAAGATTGGACCATTAGTATGTTCAATACATTTACAAGTTAGAATTAAGAGTGAATTATTTACAAACAATTACTACCAACATGCTAATAGGTTCTTACACGCTAGTTACTACCATCATGCTATCTTAACTTGAAGGGTCTAGCGTTCATCTCACCTGATTTTCAAGTTATGATAAGGCCGAATGTGGAAGCACACTTCACCCAGAATCCTCAACAAACTGAGGGACTGGCGATTAGGTAAGATTGTGGTAGCGAGCCAGGTGGATTGAAACCACCCACCAAACCAAGCACAATATTGTACTCCCCTGGGCATCAAATCGAGGACCTCTAGGTCTGACAGGTGGGCGAACCACAACCTGTGGTTCAATATACTTCTTTTTACATGCAGCTTGTGTTAAAGGTACTCAGTAGTGATAGTATTGTCTTTGCTTGCTTTCAGCTGCGAAGTAGAGGTTGCAAGGTGTGTGCTGCAATTGACAACTTACTGCAGAGTGATTCTGCAGATTCTCGAGATGGCTCGTAAACCAGAACGGATTCAAACTAAACATCTCAACAATAAAAATTATGTAGGTACCTATTTTTGTTTTTAGTGGTCTAAAAAAAACTATCGAAATATGTACTTTAACCAATATTAACACACAGTTTGGGTGTTTTTGGTACTACAAACCTTTTTTTTTTTGTAAATACATACATAGGTACTTATAGAATACAAAACCCAAACACAACAAACATCATATTCACACAATGTTTGTCTTGGGTGGGAATCTAACTCACAACCTACAGCACATACTTAAGTCAGAGCTTCTACCTGAGCTGTGAGGTTGGTTAAATAGGTTGGTATGTGTCTGTGATCGTTGTGTTGAAACTAGGGCTCCCGTTTGTTTTTATTTTTGTATGAAAGCTGATTAAGTGAACAAATTTGATGGAAAAAAGAGCAAGTAATAGGTTAGGTTAGCATGGCATGTGATGGGGAGGGAAAAAAGTCACTTATCCAAAAAGTTATGGGTAAAATAAATATAGACAACTCTTTCCCATCGAGGATTAACCTCTGGTGGCCTACCATCACATAATTAGACATCACTCATTTCCGATACAGTTCAGTGTAGGTTCCTAAACTGGATCATTCAATTTGGTACCATGACATCTATACAGCTGGTTATCGTTTGAATTGTTGTCAACAAAATTTTGTCTCTGTTCTAAGACTACATTCTAAAATTAAATCAGCAGTTTTTTCGGAATGTTGCAAATCATTACAAATCATTGCTTGCGATTCGACTCTCAGCTGAGTCGTTCATTTAGAACTGAACCTACACTGACACGCTTATGCGACGTCGTGGTACGAAATAGCAATTCAGCTCAGTTTAGGTCGTGAATTAAATCGCAATAAGACTTCATGGTACTGCCCCTGATCACTACTCAGAGCGTGGATCTTATGAGCATCACCAGTATGGGGTAGAAATGGGTATGTGGTGTTACGGACATAGTGTCATGAATTATTAAAGATTTCAGAAAGTTGAATTCCCTGTTTTCTTTTCAGTTAAAAGAAGAAGACCCTCTGAGAGTGGACCAGATACCCACAGCATCAACAAGCGAAGCAAACAGCTGGCCCAAAAACCAATCTCTCTTTCCCAACATCTTACAATGCTTGGAGTGTAAAATAATATTCCCAAATGTAATCGCTCTGATATCCCACAACAGCATGTTGCACAATGTCGAAATCCCTAAGATTGATTCAGAAAACACACCTAAAAATGACGAAAAAATCAATGTCCCTGGACAGCATATTATTATAAGAAAGCCAGGCGACGAGCATCGCGATGAAGCTTTTAGTACCGACAGTTGCTTAGGAGCAAACATGCAATCAGACTCCGGAGAGAGAAATTACGAATGCGATTACTGTAAAAAAAGTTTTTTCCATCGTAATAACCTGATTGTACACATGAGAAAACACAGAGGGAAACAAGAACCATATCTGTGTCTACAGTGCGGTAAACGGTTTACCGAAAAGCTATTATTAGTCATACACATGCATTCACACATAGACAGTCCACAGTATACATGCGATATATGTGGCATTACATATGATATAAGACGGAAACTGGTCAGACATATGAGGTTGCACAGAGAAAAAGGTTTAGCCTGTGATCATTGTGATGAGAAATTTATGTACAAACACCAGCTGAGCTATCATATAATGATGCACACCGGTGAGAAACATGTGTGTCGGGTTTGTGATCGGAAGTTCTCAGACCGCAGTATCTATTCAAAGCACAAGAAGTCTCATACCGAGACACATATCTGTGAAGTATGCGATATGGTATTTCCCACCAAACGGCCGCTCCAAGTACACAGGAAGTCCCACAACAACGGACGGCTCATCCACAGATGTAATCTATGCGACAAAACATTTACTTACTATAAGGGTTTGAAGCGACATGTACACCAACACACCCCCGGAGCGTTGATACAATACTTTCCGTGTCAGCATTGTGGTGAAAAGTTCACGGATAAGCACAGCTTGAAGTCTCATATTGTTGTACACAACGGTGAACGGGGCTTTCCATGCACAATATGTAAAAAGTCATATATCACTAAGTCGAGTTTGTGGAGGCACCAGAAATTATCACATGACCCTGAGAAGCCGTTTAAGTGTGACCAGTGTCCTAAAGCATTCTCTCAAAAGTGTGATCTGACGAGACATTACCGATCTCACACAGGTGAAAGGCCGTTCAAATGCAACTTTTGTCCGCACAGTGCCAGTCAAAAAGGTGATTTGAAAAAACACATAAAAAATATACATGACAATCCTTATTCAGTTCATATATATTTATTGTAATTAAAACAACCCAGAGGTCCCTGGATCACCAGACGTGTACAAATGTGTGGGTGGTTTGATTGATAGGGCTTTTAAGTCTGCCTGGCTAGCTATCACCATCTTGCCTAAATCTGTCGCTCGAACAACAATTATAAGTTGCTGTTCTTTCTTCGGCCTTATCATAACTTGATACAGGTGACATGAAGGCCAAGCGCTTCTTTAGTGTACAATAAAAAAAACGCATTGATTATCTATGTAAAAGTACTAGGTTTGAAGTAAGCATTGATGCCCATAAGTATCACAACAATACAAGTTAGGGTTAGGTTTCTTTTATCGTACGTTGGGGAAGCGCTTGGCCTTCATCTCACCTGGTTACAAGTTGAGATAAGGCCGAAGGTGGAGGCGCACTTCACCCGGAATCCTCAACCAACTGAGGAACTCGCTATCTTACCTCTAATTGCTGGAACACACCAATTTTAAAATTGTTGTTATGGCAACATTTAGGTAAGATGGTGGTAGCCAATCTCACCTGGTTACAAGTTGAGATAAAGCCGAAGGTGGTAGTGCACTTCACCCGGAATCCTCAACCAACTGAGGAACTGGCTATCTTACCTCTAATTGCCGGAACACACCAATTTTAAAATTGTTGCTATGGCAACAGATTTAGGTAAGATGGTGGCAGCTAGCCAGGCGGACTTAAGTTCTACCACCAATCAAACCAAGCACAATATTGCTCCCCATGGGATCGAACCCGGGACCTCTGGATCTGAAATCGGTGGTTTGAACCACATGAGAGACTTACGAGACAGAAGCTTTAGTAAACAGGCCTCATACCTCAGTTGGTAGTAACTCTGCCTTCTGATCTATAGGTTGTGAATTCGATTCCTACCCAGGGCAAACATTTGTGATGAAAATAGATGTTTGTTCTGTGTGGGTGTTGTATCAAAAAAATATATATATGTATTCTATAAGTAATCTAGTTCCCATATTACAATATGCTTAGTTTGGGGCTAGATGGCGCTGTGTGAAATGAATGTCCTATAATATTTATTTATTAAGCCCCTGAAGGATAACAGCTAACTACCTGACCCTGGAATGAGTGTAGTCCTGCCATCAGCTATATAATCATTCAGCCGTACCGTTAAAGGTCAACCATTAGTATATCCCGGGTAGACCACTTGAGGTAGATTCAATTCCCAACCAGTTCAAACCACAAAGGTTTGTGTTATAATCAGACCCCGTTATCTATGTAGCAAATTGGTGGCAGAGTGTTGTTAGTGATGTGCGAAATGGAATTAGGAAAACCAAATATTTTTTTAATAAATTTATTTTTATGTTTTTAATACATGACATTCAAAATAGATCATTATAATGTTATAAATAGGTTTTTTGTAATAATAGTAACATAGGTTTTGTTTTACAGGTTTTGTACAACTATACGTGAGTAAAACCCGTGTTTAAAGTTTTATGCAAGTTTTTAATGTGTAAATGGTAGGCTAAGTTCCAGTATTTTTGGGAAAATAGCCTACCATTTACACTTTTAGAATGCAAAATGAATACCTACTACCTGTAGGGAGTGGCTAGGTACCTAGTACCATCTATAGGTACATGTAGTACCTACTCTGGGGGTGGGGGGGGGCTGGTGACCTGTAATACAGGTTCTCAAGAACCTACTCCAGGCACCAGACTCACAATGTAACTAGGTGCCTCTGACAGAAATTATTTAAAATGTTATCCTTTAGAACCTAATTTTGTGAGAGAAAATAAACGTTTTTATTTATTTACTTATAGCGTCTTATGTGCCTACCTAAAGGTTATGTAACTTAACCCGTAGAATAATGTACTGGAGTTTGTAAACATGTACTAAGTACTTCAATAAAGTTCTGAAGAAATTTCATGTTTTTGCTGGTAGATTTCGTACTTTAGAAATCTACTAGCCAGAATTCCTTACCGTAATTCTTAGTAGCGTGGCGGCGGAGATTTGAGCTTTACTACCCGACTGTACCTAAATCATATTCATCACAGAACAGCCAGAAAATATCCACCAAAAAATATTTTCTGGCTATTTGGGTATATATGATACCTAGTTCTTATTCACGTAAAACCCTATGAAAGTATGAAATAGGTTAGGTAGGGACCTTCCTTCCTCTTTACGTAAGGAAATAATAAAATAACTGCCGTCTTCCATTAGCTCTTGACTGACCACTACTAAAAGTAAAAGGATAATTATCTAGTGTCCCTCCGAAGCATTTTTTGAAGCAGCTTTTTTATTCTACTGTGAAGAAGCGCTTCGTCATACTCTCACCTGGTATCAAGTTATGGTAAGGGCGAAGGAAGCGCTCTTCCCCAGGACAGACTGAGGAAATTTCTATCTTACCCCTAAATTGCGAAACGGAACAAAATTTAGATGGCGTCAGGCTTAAGATGATAGATGCCAGGCGAACAAAAACAAGCCCTACAACTAACCAAAGCGAGCTTAATTTGTACCCCCTGGGGATCGAACCACCTCTGGGTCTGATAGGTGGACGAGTGGATATTATCGGACATTCAGGTGATTCTAACTTCCTCTGTGGTCTAGTCCAGAGGTCCATAATTCCCCAGGAAAGTAAAGAACCTACCTACAATATTGTGCTTGTTTTGGTTAGTGGTAGGACTTTGAAGTCCCTGGCTAGCTTCCATCTTACCTAAGTCTGGCGCCATGACAACAATTGTAAATCGTTGTGTTCCGAGATTCATAGATAGGTACCTACGATAGCCAGTTTCTCAGTCTGTAGAGGATTCCGGCTGATGTGCGCTTCCACTTTCTGCCTTATCATAACTTGATGAAGGCCAAGCGCTTCCCCGTCGTATCATAATGAAATCTAGTCTGCCGTTTCCTCTGTAGAAGAAACCATAGAGACGTGCACTATTGAAAGGACGCCGCGTAAGCTACGCGGCGTCCTTTCAATAGTGCACGTTTCAATAGACCATGGAAGTTTTTTATTTTTATTGTACGACGGGTAAGCACTTGGCCTTCATCTCACCTGGTTACAAGTTGAGATAAGGTAGAAGGTGGAGGCGTACATCCGGAATCCTCAACTAACTGAGGAACTGCCTATCTTACCTCTAAATGCCGGAACACAACAATTTTTAGAATTGTTATCATGGCGACAGAATTAGGTAAGATTGTGGTAGCTAGCCAGGCGAACCCTACCACCAACTAACCCGTACATAATATATTGTACCTACTCCCCACGGGGATCGAACCCGGGACCTCTAGATCTGAAATCGGTGGGTTGAACCACTAGACTACAGAGGCGGAAGTATTCTAATTAGGTACCTAACGCCTTCAGAAAAGAACCATCGCAAATTTGGGGGCGCATCTACCGCCTGTCAAAAAAGCGCCTAGGAGTCTTAGGGCAATCATTTTAGTTCCATAGATAACCACGATTGTTTTTTTCTGAATAGTACCTACCTACTGCTGGCACACAGAATTGCACCCTTCATTCGCCCTATAGATATTATATTATCTTACCTTTCAACGGTGTTCCTATTTCAATAACCTCCTGCCCCATGGATTCCGTTAATGATTTCACATGGTTCTTATTTTTACACTCCACTGAGTAAAATATCACGAATAACAATATACACTGAACAAATTTCATTTTGGTAATTTGTGAATTTTCTAAAAGTGGGCAATGTATTTTGTTTTGTGCGTTACTAGATTTCAATCGGGTAGGTTTGATTTAAATGTAACATTCTTAAAAAGAATAGGTAGATATGCCCCTCCCTATTTTCCGGTACCCATACCCTTGTGATGTGTTCTGTGACAATACCGCAGTAGGAGGCAACAATGACATTAGGTAGTCATTATGGAACAACGAATAGGTAGGTACCTAAGTTCTGCGATCATCAACTCGCATATCAAGCGTGGTGATCATAACCTCGTAGCATGCTGGGTAGCCGCATATACTGTAAAGGACGACGTGGCTCAGTTGGTTAGAGCGTTTCCAGCTTTGGGAACAGATGCGGGTTGTGAATTTTGTGTCATTATAAAATTTGTAAATCATCATTTCAGCCCACATAAGTCCACTGCTGAACATAGGCCTCCCCCCAATCGACGCCACAAATAGCGCCTCCATCCATCGTCTCCCCGCAACAGCCACAATGATGTCGTCGGTCCATGAGTGGTCTTCCCACACTGCGTTTCGCGTTTAATCGTGGTCGCCAAGCGACAACATTTGCTCCCCAGGTATTATCGGTTCTGCGAGCTTTGTGGCCTGTCCACTGCCTCTTCAGCTCGCTAAGTCTGAGAGCTATGTCAGCAACTTTGGTGTGTGCATTACTCCAGCAGGAAAGTATCTTCTAGAACGAATTGGGTTCAACACATACTTAGAGCGATATATGCTGTATTAGTGCGCCAAGTATGAAATTAGTTAGGTTCCCTTACAGATATCCTTATTCCGGACTATATCACCAATGTATCAGGTATAAAATAAAACAATGTTTATAGTTAAAACTTTTATGTAAATAATTTCATTTTTGTAACAATGTCTTAGCATCTTTCTACACCCAACTTTACGTATTTAAAAGTTTGCAAGTAGGTAGGTATGTAACCAAATCGTATCGTACCTACCTTATCTTTTATAATGAAGCCTTATTCCAAATGATTATTTGTTACCAGCAATGATCTGATGGAGCTAAGAAGATAAGTACACCCACATTTAATCCTTCGATCCTTAAAATAAACCCGAAGCTTGCATGTTTTGTTGGATGTACAACACACAATGTGTCAGCATCCAATAAGCTAACTTCTGACTGCACATAAGTCTCCATGAAACCTATCAACAACTGGTAATTTTTGTATTATATATTGTTTTTTTTTCATATATATTTTTTTTAATATTTTTTTTAAATTACTTTGGTCTCAAAAAAAAAAACCCTCACAACAAATAAAAAATGAAAGTTCATCTATGATGAACTTTATGATGATTAAACGGTCTGTATCACATTATAATCTTTGACATTAAAAACATGTTTTATATTGAAAGTAAATGCAAATACAAAAGGCAACAGTGCTGATAATATCACATATACATATTTATTGATAGGTGCAGTGTGTCCAAATGGATAAATCCAGAGCCCTCTGCGGTTGCCATCACGCAAATGATGAGATGTAAATGCTAAGATTAATGTGCATGCAAGTATCTTGATATTCATTTTCTTGGTGATATAGCTGTATGTGAGGAGTGACATCGTAAAGAGAGACCATAGAGAGGTGCTGTGTAATAATCCTCTTTGCTTCAAATTTGTGAGGTCCTGAAATAGAAGAAAATCATTACATACATCATGTACCACGATAGGGAGATGTTCTGAATAATATAGTATATTGTAATTCATGGGTTTTTAAGGGTGTTGGTTACTCCTTAAAACATCAGCTATCCACCGGTGAAAGTCCCATCAAAATTGGTTGCTTTGGAGATTAGCCAGAGCAAACATTTAAAAATAAAATCTTAAAGTTTATTCATTTGTATAAGAGTTCGAGATTTGGCATATCAAAGATTATACAGAGAAGTGCAGAAAGCAATTTTTGTTCATACATACATATATATTTTTTATGGTAGAATTATGAAGCATATCTCAAGTATATAACAAGCCTCATAGCTCAGTTGGTAGTAACTCTGCCTTCTGCGCTGTAGGTTGTGGGTTCGATTCCCACTTTTTTACGTTTTTATTTATATTGTACTTACGAGGTAGCGCTTGGCCTTCATCTCACCTAGTAACAAGTTGAGATAAGGCAGAAGGTGGAGGCGCACTTCACCCGGAATCCTCAATAAACTGAGGAATTGGCTATCTTACCTCTAAATGCCGGAACACAACAATTTTTTTTTAAGAATTTTTATTATGGCGGTTATTAAATGAGTCAAGACGCCTAGGTAGGTACTCTCAGGTAGCTCGTGAAATCCTACCTAGTACCTACCTACTTCCTATTAGAATGAATATTGTATTACCCTGAAAAAATGGTATGTACTTTACTTATTTATATAAGTTCTTAGCCTTTACCTTTATATGAAAAGATTTAGCGACAAACACGTGATCTATATCGATCAGTGCCGAAACGACAGTGCAAATTATAATGTAATAAACGCCAGTCTGCGAAGGAATGTTCAAATTATGAGAGAAAAACAGACATCCTGAAAAGAAGCCAATCGTCGCGTGAACTGCACTGTCAGCCGCGGCTTTGAACAGCCGTGATTCTGAGTATTTAGACTTAAAAACAATGTAATCTCCAATCAAAGCGGTGTTAATAATACAAATTGTTAGTAGTAACTTTAGCAATCTCATTGTGGTTTATTGAATGCGTGTTTCCGCACGCGTCACTTTTTATGTATTTATGTGAGGTTTACATATTTTTCTTGACATGCTGCTCTGATGCAACATGTTTATTCAGAAAACTTTTCATATTATGTGAAAATGAAAACAATAACAAACAACAATTTGGTCTCTTTTAACTTTTATTCTTCTACTGTTTTATATACTCTTTGCTTCCATTCAAAGAGAGTAAAATACTATAATAAGACATAATTATATTAGCAAAGAGTAACAACGTGTTACACTTACACATGCCTTGCCGCCGCCGCCGCCCCGTACCCAAAGACGAGAACGTGCTGTTGTGTGCCTGGTCCTAATTCTGTGTCGTGTCTGTGTCAGAAGGGTGCAAGACAATACAAGTCATCATCGATCCCTGTTGTGCCGACCGGCGGCGGCGTGGTAGTGACAACGGCCGCGGTTTACTGTGCGGGATAGCTAAAGTTAAAAAACTCTAGTTTTGGAGGCTTAGGTTCAGTTGACGCTTAAGCAGTAATAGTATTCTATGCGCTTAAGTACTAGACAAAGGATATTTTTTTTTTATTTAGTACATAAATCATGTAATAAAAAATACCCTTAGATCAAAAAACAAAGGATTTCGCAACATCCACCCGAATGTGTCTTTCCTAAAACTCCACCAAAACGCACCGGAGCAGCAGTTTTCATTCGAATACTCGTTGTCTGTCAAGGTCGTAAGAAACTGTAGCTTACTTTACATTTGAAGCCCTAATCTCTTAGGTTACCGACGAGGAAGCGCTTGGCCTTCATCTCACTTTTAAAAGTTATGATAAGGCCGATGGTAGTTCACCCAAAATCCTCAACCGACCAAGGAACTGGCTATCCTTCCTCTAAATTCCGCAACACAATAATTTTAGAATTGTTGATATGGCGACAGAATTAGGTAAGATGGTAGAGTAGCTATTTGTTTGAAAATCAGTAATCAATGTTGATATCTTGCATCGCATGACAAAATATGCCACTATTTTCGCAATGCAGAGTACAACAGGCGTTACACTACCCATCATTTAGAGGACGTTCTGAAATTATCTTAGTCTTAATATTGTACTTGGTTTGGTTGATTTTGTTTAAGTCTGCCTGGCTAACTACCTCCACCATCTTACCAACTCTGTCGCCGTCCGCCATAATAATTCTTAAATTGTCGTGTTCCGGCATTTAGAGGTAAGATAGCCAGCTCCACAGACTGTTGAGGATTCCGCGTGAAGTGCGCTACCACCTTCGGCCTTACCATAGCATGAAAATCAGGTGGGATGAAGGTTAAGCACCTACCGTCGTAAAAAGCTTTCCTCTCTAATCCACAACCCCTGTCATAACAGGGATTGTGGATTAGAGAGGAAAGCCTTTCCCATAGGAAATGGCCCCCTAAAAATCGTGGTGTCTATGCCTTCATGGCCTGCGATATAAATCCGCCTGGCTAGCTACCATCTTACCCAAGTCTGTCGCTATAACAACAATTCTAACTTGTTATGTTCCGGTGTCAACATAGCAAGTAAGAATTTTAACGGTCAGCTGGTAGAAGTTCAGCTCCATTATAATCTGTTTATCCGTACTAAAATATTTAGCAAAATATATTTTCTTTGTTTTCTAACTAAGACTATCTATCTACCACTCAATAATATGAAACAAGGGTTTAAGCAATTTCGTTTATTCAATAAAAAATACTGATAACAGCACTCTCGCACATTATGGCATAATTCTAATTGCATACAAAACAACAGCTTGAAAATGTACTTAGCAAAATAATATATTGATATGAAATCAACTCGCTACATAGCCAATATTTTACTTATCCTTAGTGATCTAATTTCTGTGCTTAAAAATGCTGCTACAAAATAATATGGAATAGGTATTATGTAGCCCATAATGGCTATAATACAATGTCATCATTTGGTGAGTAAAATTCAAGTTATGTTAATCTTCCATTATCTTAGTAGAAGATAACGAAAACACGATTTTTATTCATTCACAGAACAACTTATAAACAATAAATTAACTTTAGTCTCTCTCGCGACCATGTCACAAATTACATACAACCAGAATATAATGTAACATACTGTTACAAAAGCCAGAGTTACAAAAAAAATTAAAAATTTGTAACAATTTGACACAATATAATACAACTAAATAATATTCCCAACTTGCCAGAAAGTTACAAAAAGGTTACCAAAACGAAATTATTAACACTTGCAAAATAATCACAAACACTTATCTATTGCAATTAAGTATAAAAATGGGTAATACTCATATTCCGATTCAAACACGGTTACTAATATTCATTCTGATTGCAGTAATGTTACAAAAAAAAAGGTTAAAAACTTTATCTGCCGACTTCGTCGCGCAGCTACATATAGTTTTATACACAAACAAATAAATAGATAAAATAAATATTATAAACACGATCAGAAACATCAATTCTTTTGTAACGAATTAATAAAACGATTCAAAAACTTCAATTCTGATTGCAATAATTGTATCACAAAGATAAATCTTAATATTACTAACGATAAAGTGAACAGAATCGTGTGTCGTATTAATTAAATACCGTGTGCTGTGAACGACTTTTAAAATCGTGAAAGTTTAAGAAGTGCAAATTATTATAAGTAAAGCTTTTGTTTTTTTTTTTTTAAGCTAGGCATTCACGTTCGCGCCATTACCGATTTGACAGTTAATAGATTCCCGTCCATCCCTTTTTGACAGCAAACAAAGTTTCTGCAACGCTTCTGGAGATATAATCAATCAATATTCCGTGTAACTTGGCGACTTATGGTGTGATATAAACAAGTATTTTCAAATTATCTTTTGTAGATGTAAGTAGAGATTTGAAGAGACAGCACGCTACCGCAAATTGCAGAGGAAATGACCGCACATAGCCACTATTTATGTCTTTATCAGCTGTTGAGAAGACGGATAGACGGATATTTGTAATATTTAAAACTAACGATGAATTATTTGTTTCACATCATGCCATTGCCGTGGTGGACTGCTCGTCAATGCCCGGCTTTATTCACGAGGTATTAATAAAGCGTTTACTGCAACTGTCCAGAGGATTATTTTGACGAATAGTTGCAGGAGTCACAATGTCCTCGTTGATTATGAACCGACTGATCGTAAATGCCCGGCTTTATTCACGAGGTATGATTAAAGCTAAGAGCGTGTTCACATCACCGCTAATCGCCGCGATTCGCGATTTGTAGCGGTATTCTGTACATACTATTCGTACGCAAGCGGTATTCTGCCCTTTTCATACTATTCGTACGCAATGAGTTCTCGCTCTATCCGCCTGTGACGTAATATGTAGCAGCTGTCAAAATGATAATGACATCTGCAGGAACGCGGTATAAACCGAGGTAGTATGTATGCTTATTAGGATCTTCTCAGTATTCGAATAGCCCGTCTGGGGAAGTTCCTCCGCCTTACAGAATATCGCAGACAAATATCACTATATCTATATAGTGGTGTTTCTGCGGGGAGTAAGTTCACCAGAGCTCAGAGGATTAGGTGGACCTCAGCCCCATCTAGCCCCAAACCAAGCATAGCTTGTAATACGGGAACTAGATTACGGATAGAATACTTAAATACTTTTTTTTAAACACATACAATACCCGAACACGGAACAATACCAACCGAGCTATGGGGCATATTATACTAAAATATAAAATAGCGCAGTTCAATCCGTACGAATAGCACGTAAAGGAATACCGCGGTATTTGCGAATCGCGACGTAAAGCCCGTGTGATGTGAACACACAGTGAGAGGACTATTGTTGTTTAGTTACAAAATTGCAGGCGAGTTACAAAGTAACAGCTAGTCGCGAATCACTTGTGCCGCGTCTCTGTCATCGAACTCTTCTGGCTCCTCGTCGAATGCCTCTTCATCATCGACGCTGGCCTCCTGGAATCACATAACGGTCAGTGGGATCTGGATATATCAGACCTCGCGAGGTTTGACTGACTGACTGACTGACTGACTGACAGCGACGCTCGGTGTAAGCCGAAGGATAGGTACTTGACATTATCACGGTAGCTTCCGACTTGTAGTGTAGGGGTGTGCTAAGAAAGGAAATTCCCACGGGATGACGGGAACGAAGGGCGTTAATCTATTTTGCTAAAACGCTCAGGGAAAACTTCAGACTAGCTAGACCAATTTTAAGAATATGACGCGCACGGAGGATTGTGGGATTTGGCTTATGGTAAAAAAAAAAAAACAATTAGCCCGAGGTTCTTGCCTTTCTCCGTGCTAGTCGCGATTCTGAACAGTAGATTTGATGTGTGATTTTAAAAAATATTACTGAATAAAAAATATTTCCCTTGACTTTATGGAGTGTAGGATTCACTACCTTGCCGTAACACAGTTCTACTAACACGGAAGGTATTTGGTCTGCGTAATTTACGTATTGCCTACTGTCACAGTCTGTGCATTTATTCAAAACTCCAGGTATCTAATTTGTAAGTTTTACCTGCTATTAGATTCTAATTTTTAACTGTATTCTCTTTGAATAGGCAGTAAGTTTTGTGTAAATAAATATTATTACTATCATTATTTTTGCATCACGCCATCTCGAAATCTAAAGTATTTCGGTATGCGACAAGTGTTGAGTATTGCGGCTTTCTGCATATTAATGTAGACGCTACGATTATTATTATTATATTATTATTTGGCATTGCATGGAGTGTAGGATTTGGCATAGTACGGACAACGGAGTACTATGGAAGAATATGGATAAATGTAAAATGGCGACCGTATCATCTGTATCATCAACCTAGAAGAAACCCTAAGAACCATATACGCCCACTATTTAACGCTGCCTTTTGCTACCGGTTACTGAATGATCACAAATAGTAGCTGTAAAGATCCCCTGGCTAGCGACCACCCTCCCAAGTCCAGCGAGATGGTTTCCCAGAGACACTACCTCCTGGGACAGCTCTCTCCATCGCAGACCTCACCGTGCTCACCTAGGGGACAAGCTCATCGTACATAATGCTAGTTACCTGGTACTGTTGGTACTCCGAGATGAGATCATTCATGTTGCTCTCAGCCTCCGTGAACTCCATTTCATCCATACCCTCACCCGTGTACCAGTGGAGGAAAGCCTGTCATTCTTTTTATTTATTTATTTAAGCCTTTTATTTCAGATAATTTCACATTAGGTTCTAATTTAGTATTTTACGTGACATCGACACTTATATCTGTTTGCCCTTTTTTGGCAAAGGCCTCCTCCAACTTCTTCCACTCCTCTCTGTCTCTTGCTATTCTTGTCCATGTTTTCCCTGCAATATATTTTAGCTCATCCTCCCATCTTTTGTACTGTCTCCCTCTTTTGCGTTTATTGTACTTCGGGAACCAATTCATCAGGATTCTACTCCATTTCTCTTTTCCCCTTACTGTATGTCCTGTCCATCTCCATTTAAGTTTCTTTATTTTAAGCGTAACATCTTCTATTTTTGTGCGTCTTCTTAGTGTTTCGTTTTTTATTTTATCTAATTTCCTTTTTCCGAGCATACTTCTTTCCATGGCGGATTGGCAGACTTCTAGTTTCTTGGCATGGGCTTTTGTTAGCGCCCAAGTCTGGCACCCGTATGTTAGAACTGGCAGAATACAGCTATTGTAAAGTTTTCTCTTGAAGTACATGTTTGTATCTTTGTTTTTCATTATTTCTTTAAAAGACCAGTATCTTTTCCACGCATTAGCTGTCCTTATTTCTAGTTCTTTTGACATTAAGTCATTTGTTGATATTATTTGGCCTAGATAGGTGTACTCGTTGACATATTCGATATTGATGTTATTTATATTTACTGGCTCTTGTATGTCGTTTGACATCATTTTAGTTTTTTCTGTGTTCATGCTAAGTCCTACTTTCCGGCTTTCAGTATCTAATTGGCTAATCATTTGCTGGATTTCTTCTTTGGTTGATGCAAAAATTATCAGGTCGTCGGCAAATCTCAAGTGAGTCAACTTCTCGCCATTTATATTGATACCAAAATTTTCCCAGCTGAGTTGTCGGAAAATTTCTTCAAGCACGCTTGAAAACAATTTTGGCGATAGGGGGTCGCCCTGGCGTACTCCTCGTTCTATTTTAATTTCTTCTCCAACTCTTTCTAATTTGACTTTTGCTGTGCTGATTTTATATATGTTTCGGATTATTCTTATGTATTTGTTTTCGACTCCCTGATTCTTCAGCGCGCCCCATATTTGTTCGTGCTCTAGTGAGTCGAAAGCTTTACTATAATCTACGAAGCAACAGTAGAAACGGATGTTATATTCTCTGCTTTTTTCGAAGATTTGCTTGACGACATATATGTGGTCTATTGTCGAAAAGTCGCTTCTAAACCCCGCTTGCTCCTTAGGTTGATTCTCATCTAGTGTTCTTGTTATGCGTTTGAGGATAACCTTTGCGAAGATTTTGTAGATGTTCGACATGAGACTGATCGGTCTGTAGTTGTTTATTTCGTTCTTGTCTCCTTTCTTGTGTATCAGAATGATGGTCGAAGACATCCATTGATCGGGTATAATTTCTTTGTTCAGGACTTCGTTGTATATGTCCGTGAGTATGGGCGCAATGTGAGTTTTCCCAGCTATAAGAAGTTCATTGCATATTCGATCTGGCCCAGGTGCTTTATCTCTTTTTTGGGTTTCGATAGCTTTTTCTACTTCGTGGATCATAATTTCAGGTACATTGTTGTAGTCAGCTAAGTCAGTTTCTTCGGTAATGGTTTTCTTAGAATACAGTTCCATGAAAAAGGTTGTAGCTATGGATATTAAATCCATTCTTTTTGTCTTGAGTTTTCCTTTTTTGTCTTTGAGTTTAGGTATCCATTCTTTCTCGTCTGACAGCTGCTTTATAGCCTTTTTTATTCCTCCAGTCTTAGTTATGTGTTCCTCGAATGTTTTCAGCCTTACCTGCTGTCGATTTTTTCTCATACTAGTTTTAATTTGTTTGCTTAGTTTCGTTATTTCTTTTCTCATGTCTTTCGTTTTGGTTTTGATTTTCAGAAGGTCAGCTCTCTTTTCTAAAAGTTTCATTGTTGTGTTTGCTATTTTCTTATTTTCGTTCTCGTGTTTGTTCTTGGGCTTGTCGTTTAAAATGTCATGTAGTTTATTTAGCTTTTCTTGAGCATTCATATCCTTCGTCTCAGCTGTAAAGTATTGTAGTTTGTCTTTTATTTGTCCTGTTTGTGTTGTGACTGTTCTTGGTGTTGGTTTTATTTTAAAATGCCTATCTTTCTTTGATGCTTCAAGTTTTACTTTTGCCCTGACCATTCTGTGATTGCTATTGAAATTAATTTTATTCAGCACGCAACAATCATTGAAGGTTTTTGGTCGGTTAGTGAGAATAAAATCTATTTCATTCCTATAACGGCCATCTGGGGATATCCAAGTCCATTTACGCTGCTTCCGTTTCTTAAATTGACTGTTCATTATTTTTAGGTGGTTTTCATGTGCCAGTTCAATAAGCTTTTCTCCATTTCGTGTTCTTTTCCCTTCGCTGAACGGGCCTAGTATTAAATCTTCTCCGTGCCGTCTTCCTCCAATCTGTGCATTGAAATCACCCATAACTATGAGATGATTATAGGTGTGTTCTTGTATAGCGTTGTTAAGCATAGTGTAGAATGATTCAATATCTATGTTGTTCGACTGTTCTGTTGGAGAGTATATCTGTACTATTGACCATTTCTCCTTGTGAGACGGGATTCTTATGTTGAGTATGGCAATACGTTCTGATATACCTATAAATTCTTCGATGTGGTGTTTCAGGTCACTTTTAATCAGAAAGCCTACACCATGTTTACCCGGTGTTTCGCCTTTATGGTAAAGTATAAATTTTCCATAGTCTTCAATTTTTTCTCCGAGTCTCCGTACTTCGCTCAGGCCAATAATTGACCATCTAATATTTTCTAGTGCTGTAATTAGTTCCAGCAGTGCCTCGTTCGTTCTCAATGTTAGAGTATTATATGTTGCTATGTGTATGTATTTGTCTTCTAGTTGGTATGTTTTGGTTCCTTGTGCAGGTGGTGATGTAATTGTAGTTGGAGGGTAGTAGTCATTCTTCCTCACGGTGACTAGCCGGCTTGAGAAAGTTTTTTTAGTTGTTCGGTTTAGTGTTATTATTTCTCTTGGTTGTATGTGTTTTCCGCTGTCGATGTCGTTTATAAGTTTTTTGATTTCTCTGATAGTGAGGCTGATCTTCCACGAGCCATATAATCGAACATATTAGTTTTATTTATCTTCTTCGGGGCCGGGGCAGGCTCTTGATTAGGCGAAGTGTTTGGGGATTCCAGACTGTTCCTCTTCCTTTTGTCTCTTGTGTCTTCTTTAGGTTCTCTAACTATAAGCTTATCACCTCTTATATACGCTACTTTTCCCTTTTCTCTCGCTTCTTTCAACTTTGGGAGCAATTCTTTTCTTATTTCTAAAGTTTCCTTGCTAAGATCCTCTTTGAAGTAGATGTCAGTGGTCAGTTTATTTTTATTCTTCAAAATCTCGTTTCGTTTCCAAGATGTGGTGAAACTTACCAGAATTGGGCGTGTTTTCTCACCCTTTGCCCCTAGCCTATAGGCTTTGTTGATTTCGTACTTTTCGATTCTAGCATCAGTTTGCGTTTCTATTAATTTCTTCACTTCATCTATCAGATTTTCGTGTAGTTTTTCATTAACTCCAAAAACTAATAGGTTGTTTCTCCTTTTTTCGTTATCCATGTATTTTATTTTTTCCTGAAGGGATTTCACTTCTATCTTCAAGTTTTTATTCTCTTCCATAATTGACTTTAATTTTGCGTCGATGTTTTCGGAAACATTTTTGGTGACGGATTCAGTGATATTTTCCGTTTGTATAGCCATTTGTTCTTTAATTTTCTCCAATAATATTTCCATGTCGTTGTTCATTTTTGTAATTTTTTTCCAAATAATAGTACAAAGTTTGGTTGAATATGCTGGCAGCACCGAGTATTGTCGTAGATGCTAGAAGGAAGTGGTTTCCGAACGCACTTTTCTTGTCTTTGGATAGTGCGATTCGCGCGAACTTTAGATCGTTTACTTTGGCACTGTTTGATTGGTTTGCTAAGTTTGTATTGGTAAAACAGCTGTCACTCGAATAACTTTGATGATAAATTCTAACCTCGAACTTGATGTTGTTTCGGTCAATCTTCTTAGTTGATTGCAGTGATTTTCCGTGTAAATCTTCTAATATGTGACGTGTGGGCCCACTGATCGATATTATCCGTAAGAAACGACAATCACACGGGTTTCTGCACTGTTTTGGATATTTATTTGTTGGAGCAAATGTACGTTGTGTTCACTGTTTGACTACCGCACGGCGAAAAAAAAAAAAAAAAAAAAAAAAAAAAAAAAAAAAAAAAAAAAAAAAATTACTGAATGATCACAAATAGTAGCTGTAAAGATCCCCTGGCTAGCGACCACCCTCCCAAGTCCAGCGAGATGGTTTCCCAGAGACACTACCTCCTGGGACAGCTCTCTCCATCGCAGACCTCACCGTGCTCACCTAGGGGACAAGCTCATCGTACATAATGCTAGTTACCTGGTACTGTTGGTACTCCGAGATGAGATCATTCATGTTGCTCTCAGCCTCCGTGAACTCCATTTCATCCATACCCTCACCCGTGTACCAGTGGAGGAAAGCCTGTCATTCAAATAACATTAAATCTTCTATTAATATATATAGCAAATAAATAAAGTGTTGGTTTGTATGGTCAATATAAGCTGAATGTTTATGAAAGCAGTTCTTACACAAAAAAATATTTTCTGTTGGCTTCATATAGACTTGTAATGCCATCAAAAAGTGATTAATGACTAGACTATAAAGCTACTGAAGAAAATTAAAATTCTAGTGTAAAAACATTAATTATAATTTAAAAACGTTTTTTTGTTCTAAAAGTCGTTTCGGGGAAGCGCTTGGCCTTCATCTCACCTGGTTACAAGTTGAGATAAGGCCGAAGGTGGAGGCGCACTTCACCCGGAATCCTCAACCAACTGAGGAACTGGCTATCTTACCTCTAAATGCCGGAACACAACAAGAGAAGTTGTGCTACAAGCGCATACCTTTCTGCGGAACATGGCGGTGAACTGCTCCGAGATCCGTTTGAATATCTCCTGTATCGCGGTGGAGTTGCCGATGAACGTGGCCGACATCTTGAGACCGCGCGGCGGCACGTCGCACACCGCCACCTTCAGGTTGTTCGGGATCCATTCCACGAAGTAGCTGTGACATACAACACATGACACTAAATACATAAACACTAAAACCTTTTATTAGATCTATTAAAAAAAAAACGAGCGGTATCGGCGTGCGGCGTGACGCTGGCGGCGACGGCAGTACGGGCGAGACCGTCCGACGGAGCGGTCGTGTCGCACGCGCTCGCCGGGAACACCACGTGACCACAACTTGGACATTTTATAACTAGCTAGTATGTTCAAGCCAGTGTTTATATTCTCAGTGGTCTAGCGCCCTCAAGCAATGACACACAGACAATATGATAGCCACAAGCACAGATGATTTGCATTGTACCCCACCTACGTCCGTCATAAATATTAGGTCCTTACATATGAAATTGGCGTTTTGTATGGGAGGAACATAAAGGCAATTTTTTCATATTAAAATATATTTTATTAATCAAAGTATGTACCATTGCTATCTATACACTTTTGCCATCTTATAGGTAGTTCATTGATCCCTTTACTAAAAAAACCATTCGGACGGGAATCAATGAAATCTTTGAAAGCGGTTTGGACTGCCTCATCGGAATTGATTTTTTTTCCTTGCAAGAAGTTATCCAAATTTCGAAAAAAATGGTAATCTGTTGGAGCAAGGTCCGGAGAGTACGGTGGATGTCTTAGACATTCCAATTGAAGCTCCTCTAATTTGGTAGTCGTCTGTTGGGCCGTGTGTGGTCTAGCGTTGTCTTGAAGCAGCAGTGGCGTAGAGCGATTGAAAAGTCTCGGTTGTTTAACAGCGAGCTTTTCCATCATGGTTTGCAGTTGCTGACAATAGACATCAGCCGTAATCGTCTGACCAGATTTAAGAAAGCTATAGTGTACGACACCGGCACTAGTCCACCAAACGCTTACAAGTAACTTTTTTTGAGTCAATTTTCGCTTGGGGCAAGATTTTGCTGGTTCACCAGGGTTCAGCCATTGCGATGAGCGTTTACGATTATCGTACAGGATCCACTTTTCATCACATGTAATGATCCGATTTAAAATTCCTTCATTATTGTGCCGGTTGAGTAATGTAACGCAGCAGTCGACGCGCGTTTGTCGGTTTGCTTCACTCAATTCATGAGGTACCCACCTTTCAAGCTTTTTCACCTTCCCAATTTGCTTCAAGTGGATTAAAACGGTTTTGTCACTAACACCGCAGCCTGCAGCTAACTGTGATGTGGTTTGCGATGGATCTGCTTCCACAATAGCCTTCAATTCATCATTATCGACCTTGGTCTCCGGCCGTCCACGGGGCTTGTTCTACAGGTCGAAATTTCCAGAACGAAAGCGTTGAAACCAAAAACGCACCGTGTTTTCTTTTGCGACACCACCACCATACACATCATTAATCCTTCGAGCCGTTTCCGCAGCACTGGTGCCACGGTGGAACTCGTACTCGTAAATAATGCGATATTTTAAGTTTTCCATTTTGTGAAATGAGTGACGCAGAAAAAAAAAGCAAAAGAGAAAAAAACAAATGAATTACGGTTTTCGAAACACAAATGCATGAGTAAATAGCTGTTTAAATTTGAATTTGGAATTCCTAACCAAAGAGGAGATATTTAAGATCAAAGTGGCCAGTACGACAAAACGCCAATTTCATATGTAAGGACCTAATATATATATATATTTAAATATAGTTTAAAAAAAACATGACGGGCTTAGCGCACGTCTCACCTCGTTTCAAGTTATGATAACGGAGAAGGAAGCGCACTTCATTTAGTTTTTTTTCTTATTTCGTCTTTCTAGAGTCTTCAAGTCCAAAGTGAATAGGTTCCTTTAAGACAATCGTGTCCCGTCTCAGGCCACATCGCCACTTGGTTTTCAAGTGAGTTGGTAGTAATAATGTAGTCAAACGCTTGGCTATCATCAATAAAAAAAAATATAAAAAATCCTCTACAATCTTGGTTTGGTTAGTGGTAGGACTTTGTTTAAATCCACCGGGCTAACTACCATCTTACATACATAACAACAATTCTTGTCAGAGTTAAGATAGCCAGTTCCTCAGTTTGTTGAGGATTCCGGGTGAAGTGCGCCTCCACCTTCCACGCCTTTGTAACCAGGGGAGATGAAGGCCAAGAGCTTCCCCGACGTACAAAAATAAATAAAAAATACGGACCTGGCTGAAAACCAGCTCATCACCGTTGCATTATGCAAGATGCTGCTTAAGCTTAACCTTTTCACCCAAATTTTGATTTTGTTAGCTGTGTTCATAGCGTAGCTTAGTTTAGGTTAGTTTAAGCTAAGCACCTATATTTTTTTTTTCCTGTTTTTTTTTATTGGTCAAATAAATCTCTTTGCTTTCTTTCTTTCTCTTTCTTTATTTACCCAGGCATGAAAAACAGTTATTTTACACACCAAGACGCTGGTAAGATCTCTGCATCTGACACCAGAGGGCGCTGGCCGTCACTCACCTGGTCGTTTTGTTATAGACTGTTTTTACTATTGGGTAAATAAATGTATTTTCTTCATTTACCCAGACATGTTTTTGTAATTTATTAACTTGCTTTTTAATCACTATATTTTTTATTTTCCTCTTAATAATAGTACCGACAATCGAAAAGTTTTTGGCAAAAATAACATAACACCGATTTTATAGTGAGGAAATCATTGGAATTCGTATTTGTAATAAGCTCCTGTAAAACTACAACAAACTGTCCTAGGTATTTAAGCATGCTTAGAACTTAACTTAGTTTAGTTCATTTTAGATTTTACTTAATTGTAGTTTTGCTGAAATAAATATTTTTTACTTTTCTTGTTTTTACTTATGTCCAGCAGTGGACAGCTCCGTCGTCACACACACACACACACACCATCACACTACACACCCACCATTACACGATCCGTTTACGACTTCGTATGTAGAATTTACCCACAAAATTTGTATTTATTTTTATTATTACTATTTTTTTTTATTTTAAATTAATGTTTCGTTTCACCTGTTTATTTTAAATGTAAAGTACCTATTTTTCTTTTAATTATTTGTATACCAAATGCTATGCCCTGTATAGTGTAACTATGACTTGTAAAAAATATTGTATCTGACTCCCGCGATACAGGCGAGTAGTAGTGCGGGCTCAATTATAGTAATCTTACTGAAATGTTACACTTTTTTGGGAATAAATACAAGGTGAAACAGAATATGTGTACTAAGCAGTGGGGGGGCTTTTCGGACCAGGAAAAGTATTTGTTGTGGTGGGGAGATAATAGTGAATTCCCATTTTCAGTTTCCCATACAAATCTTTTCATTTTCTCAATGACAATAAATAGTGACGACCCTATTCCTTTACCGCACTATGCATGTAGGTAGGTAGGTATCAGTTGGTGCAATTGTCTGTGTCAAAGAGTATTAAGGACAGATGAACCAATTTTAGTGAGAACTTGGAGTCATCTCGTGAAAGTAGGTTATTAGATAGAACATACACATTGATAAATTACATAGGCACCTACAGTTACAAAAAGACGATAAATGCGATATTGGACGGACGAAAGTACATTATAGGAACGATTATTTTGTATTTTAGCTAACAGATAGATAAAATTCTTATTGATTTGTCAAATTAAACCTTCTAGTAATGGATTGTCTCATTAGCAGCCCAGGCTTTTCGACGATTTTCCTCTGTTAGTGAAAGCGCTTTTCGTTCTTTGTGATTGTGACCTTCTGCTATGTTGCCTCATCTGTCTAGAGCTGAGATCATTGTCGCGAGTAAGAAACAGCTGATTTTAGGGTAGTCTCAACTCAAAAAACCAGCTGTTGGTGTCAGAACTTTGATCTTGTTTTACCAAAAGCTTTGAACCAAAATTCAAAAAGTCGTAAAACAAACGCTGTTCCCCGAGTCGGGTCGGATAACCCCGTTTCGGCATAGTACACATATTCTGTTACAGCTTGTATATTCGTATTCAGTTCCGCTCACCTGGAGTTTTTGTTCTGGATCTGCATCACCTGGTCGTCCACCTCCCGCATGGACATGAGGCCGCGGAAGATGGTGGCCACCGTGAGGTAGCGGCCGTGGCGCGGGTCGCACGCGGTCATCATGTTGCCGGGGTTGAACATCTGAGAGAGAGAGAGGTTCTAGATTACTAAACTACTACCTTTGTTACTTCATAAGAGAGAGGTTCTAGATTACCGCGAAACTACGACCTTTGTTACTTCATAAGAGAGGTTCTAGATTACCGCGAAACTACGACCTTTGTTACTTCATAAGAGAGAGGTTCTAGATTACCGCGAAACTACTACCTTTGTTACTTCATAAGAGAGGTTCTAGATTACCGCGAAACTACGACCTTTGTTACTTCATAAGAGAGAGGTTCTAGATTACCGCGAAACTACGACCTTTGTTACTTCATAAGAGAGGTTCTAGATTACCGCGAAAGTACTACCTTTGTTACTTCATAAGAGAGGTTCTAGATTACCGCGAAACTACGACCTTTGTTACTTCATAAGAGAGAGGTTCTAGATTACCGCGAAACTACTACCTTTGTTACTTCATAAGAGAGGTTCTAGATTACCGCGAAACTACGACCTTTGTTACTTCATAAGAGAGAGGTTCTAGATTACCGCGAAAGTACTACCTTTGTCACTTCATAAGAGAGAGGTTCTAGATTACCGCGAAAGTACTACCTTTGTCACTTCATAAGAGAGAGGTAGAGAGAGGTTCTAGATTACCGTGAAACTACTACCTTTGTTAAATATGCGCGTATTTCTACGTTTTTATTTTACGGTAAAACAAATATGAATTTTGAAAATCGAAAACACAGACCGTCTGCTGTATACTGTGTTTATTTACTGTACAAAGTTTCAAGCCCTAATTGGGCGTATTTATTGAATGGCGAACAGTTTTGGTACAAATTTGATGTAATCGTGTTTTCGAAATACAAGCGTTCTAGCATCAATCCTGAACTATAACATATATTAATTTCAAAGTAAATGCTACAGTATTGTGGAAGATACGATCGCTGGAGCTAAGCTATTTCACGTATCATAGACTCTTAGCCGCCTCTGTGGTCTAGTGGTTCTAACCACCGATTTCAGATCCAGAGGTTCCAAGTTCGATCCTCAGGGGAGCGATATTGTGCTTGGTTTGGTTGGTGGTAGGACTTTGTTGAAGTCCGCCTGGCTAGCTACCACCGTCTTACCTAATTCTGTCGCCATAATAACAATTCTTAAAAAAAAATGTTGTGCTCCGACATTCAGAGGTAACATAGACACTCACTTGACTCATCAGCTCGGGAACGGTCTGTGCGCGGAAGTCCATGGAATTCTTTGCAGTTAGCGGAGCAAAACCTGCAACAAGCAATAAAAAAAATTACAAGACATTTAACACAACGCCATCTAGCCCAACGCAAACTAAGTAAAGCTTGTAATATGGGATCTAGATAAAGGATAGAATACCTACATATTTTGCATATACATAGATCTGATACAAAATAACACCTATATATAAAATATATATTTATATATGTATAAATATATATTTGTATAGTATAGCATCTAAGTACGTAGTGTGTATATATGTAGCATAGCTTTACTTATCATGTATGATATACTTGTAGTTAATTTAACTAGACCCCTAATTAATATGTGCACCACCAACCACCACTTTAGCCATGAAATCCACTCCATCCAAAGGTTGTCTGGAAGAAATAGCTTCTTAGCGATAAGACCGTCCATTGTATATACATTTATTTTTAAGTTATCCAGTTTTTATTTTTAAGGTGTGCAATAAAGTATTTTTCATTCATTCATTCATTCTTTTATTTAATTCATTCAACACCGAAACACAATAAAAATCTCAATTCATCACACAAAATTTTGTCTCAGGTGGGAGTTAAACCCACAACCTACAGTGCAAAAGGGAGAGCTACTAACAACTGAGCTATGAGTCTTGCTTAAATTATTAACAAATAAACAATACACAACAAATAAACGAGCTCGAGTTTTGGTATTACGATGCCACGAAAACACATACCCACTTACAAATACTCATACCCACTTACAAACACTCATACCCACTCACAAACACACACACCCACTCACAAACACACACACCCACTCACAAACACACATACCCACTTACAAACACACATACCCACTTACAAACACTCACACCCACTCACAAACACTTATACCTACTTACAAACACACATACCCACTCACAAACACACACACCCACTCACAAACACACATACCCACTTACAAACACACATACCCACTTACAAACACTCACACCCACTCACAAACACTTATACCCACTTACAAATACTCATACCCACTTACAAACACACATACCCACACAGACATAATTAATAAGTACCACACTTATTCTTGTTCTGAGGAATGTCTGCACTGGTGTGCCTGTGGGGTGTATTGTCTGTTCTAACGGACTACCCCGGCAAGTACAGCTACATAGCTCCTACTCCAAGCACCGGAGCAGGACTTTGGGTCACACTGATTGAGCGTCTGAATGATAACGATGCGGGCAACAAGGCATCTTATTGCACATACAACAAGCTGTAGGCTGTGGGTTCGATTCCCGCCCAGGACAAACATTTGTGTGATGAATATAGATGTTTGTTCTGTGTTTGGGTGTTGTATTGTATGATAAGTATGTATTTACAAAAAAAAAAGTATCCATGTATTCTATCCGTAATCTAGTTCCCATATTACAAGCTATGCTTAGTTTGGGACTAGATGGCGCTGTGTGACATTAGTGACTTGTAATATTTGTAATATTTATGGCCTCAAACGTATAACACGCCCAGTTTTGGCCAGTTTGATTTTTTTTTATTGTATCTTGGGGAAGCGCTTGGCCTTCATCCCACCTGGTTACAAGTTGAGGCCGAAGTTGGAGGCGCACTTCACCCGGAGACCTCAACAGGAACTGGCTATCTTACCTCTAAATGCCGGAACACATATTTAAGTAAGATTGTGGTAGCCAGACGGACATAGCATAATAAATAAATATTACAGGACATTAATTTCACACAGCGCCATCTAGTCCTAAACTAAGCATAGCTTGTAATATGGGAACTAGATTACGGATAGAATACTTAAATATTTTTTTGTAAATACAAACATAATATTATATGATACAACACCCAAACACAGAACAAACAATTATATTCATCACACAAATGTTCGTTTTTTTTTTTTATTTGCATGATATTGCACTCCCCCTGTGGATCGAACCTGGGACCTGCCTTCGTCTCACATGAATCATCATAAAATAAAATGTCGGAATACAATAATTTTGAATTGCTGTTATGGCTAGACTTAGGTAAGATGATGAGGAAGGGTGTTTTTACTCTATTGATGATTATTGTTATGATGACGCATGAATAATATTAATATTAATCAATTGAATTGTATATTTCTATGTTTAATTTATATTTGTGTACATTTTTGTTTTTAGTTTAAGAGTTTTCAGACACGACTGTATAATTGTTTATGAATAAATAAAATATGAAAAATAATATATATGAGATGGTGGTAGCTAGCCAGGTGGACTTGTACTCCCCTGGCGATCGAACCCGGGACCTCTGGATCTGAAATCGGTGGGTTGAACCACTAGACCACAGAGGGGGTCATACAGACTTGGCCACTGTTCATCGTCATGTTAAAAATAAACAACTCATTGAGGGCTCATTCAGCTGCTTTCATTCTCAGACTTAGGTAAGATGGTGGTAGCTAGCCAGGTGGACTTAAAGTCCTACCACCAACCAAACCAAGCAGAATATTGTACTCCCCTGGGGATCGAACCTGGCACCTCTGGATGTGACACTGGTGAGCGAGCCACTTGACCAAAGAGGTTGCATTTAAATGAAATTGTTTCGAGTATAAAGATGTGTGCCTATATGTCCATATTTACATCCTCCTGGTTCTGTCCATGCAAAGGTTGTCTGAAAGAGATCGCTTTTAGCGATAAGACCGTCCATTGTGCATTATTTTTTTTGCAAGATGAATTAGTTCATAATTTTATTTACATTTGGTGTTCAATAAAGAATATTGTATTGTATTGTATTGTATTGTATGTGTGACCTGGCATAAAGAAGTGCAGTCTCGGGAAGGGAACCATGTTGACAGCCAACTTCCGGAGGTCAGCATTCAGCTGTCCGGGGAAACGGAAACATGTGGTCACACCGGACATTGTCAGCTGGAAACACAACAATTAAACAAATTCGATTACTTCAGACACAACAGTCCATATCAATCCTGAAACATACAATTATTACAATACACAGAACTACATAACAAACTTGATATACATAAAATAAAATTGAAATACATTAAAATTGTAACTAAATTAACAAGTAATGGCCAAAAACAAAGCTCAGTTAGCTCTGCCTTCTGCGCTGTAGGTTGTGGGTTCGATTCCCACCCAGGACAAACATTTGTTTGATGAATATTGATGTTTGTTCTGTGTTTGGGTATTGTATTGTATGATAAGTATGCATATATAAAAAAAAAAGTATGTAAGTATCCGTAATCCAGTTCCCATATTACAAGCAATTAATTATTAATATTAAATAATTTACGATTAATTATTTTTTAGTAAATACATACTTATGATACAATACAAAACCCAAACAGAACAAACATCTATATTCATCACACAAATGTATGTCCTGGTTGGGAATCGAACCCACAACGCACAACTTACAGCGCCGAAGGCAGAGCTACTACCAACTGAGCTCTGAGGTTATTAGGAGGATTGAGTGTTGTATAGAACTTAATCTAAGGCCTGGAAATTAAAACCTTAAAACTTAAAATACATTTCATTAAAACTTTTTTTTTATAGGACTACAGGAGGGTGCTTGACCTTCAACTCAGCTGATTTTAAAGTTACCTTAATGTAAACAACTGACAGAGAAAAGGTTTTTGTCTCACAAAAAAAATGTGTTCAATCAATTGACAGGCTCAAACTAACTGCAAACCATCCTTCATACACCATAAGTTATTGACTTTTCCAAGTATTTATATACTCGAGCTGGTCATATTTGTTAGGAAAAACATAAAAAAGATTGTCTTTTTACATAGTAAGCGAGTGCATAAATTAAGCATGCCTTCGCACAAAACAGCCTTGTTGGATAAAAGCGTTTTCTGCAGGCCCCCCCGGATTTATAATCAACTGCCTCAATATATACGGGAAATCGATAGCTCAATTGCTTTTAAAGCCAGGGTCACTAGATTTTTAATCGAAAAAGCGTACTATACTATCCAAGAATATTTGACAGACGAATGTATTTAAATAAATAAGCATGAATAATAGTTAAGTAAGTACTTTAAATTCTCATTGACATTGTTTAGTATTTAGTTAATGTTTTTTTTTTTCAAAAAATTTCTAATTCAAAAATCTTTGTTTACCGTATCATTTGTTACCGGAAACTTGTGTAATTTTGTTAAAATTTGCATGCCCACTGGACGGCGAGACACGGCAGCTCCTATTTGAACATAAAAAAGTAAAACATAAAAGTACTTTTATGTTTTACCTGTGTTTCAAGCAAATAAACTTATTGTATTGTATTGTATTGTACATTATTAAAAAGACGACATCGCAACACACTTTTAAATTGAAAGTTTATCAGTATTATCTATCAGTTTATTCTTAAATTATCATTTTTATCCTTCATTATTATTATTATTATCATGATTTATTATTGATGTAATTTTATGTATGTATATTTTATTTTATATTGGTTATTCGTATAGTCCGCCATCCTTCAAAGTCGTTATCTTATCTTTCCATCAAGCGGTTGCCTGGAAGAGATCGCTTTCAGCGATAAGGCCGCCCATTGTTTTACCAGTGACTAGATTAAGTTTCCAATATCTGTGTTTTGTTATGTTATTTGTAAATGGTGAACAATAAAGAGTTATCTATCTATCTATCTATCTATTATTGTAACGAAATGACTCACACTGATGAGATGGTTGAGGTCGCCGTAGCTAGGACTGCTCAGCCGCAGCGTGCGGAAGCAGATGTTGTAGAGCGCCTCGTTGTCGATACAGAACGTCATGTCCGTGTTCTCCACCAGCTGGTGGACCGACAGCGTCGCGTTGTACGGCTCGAGGACCACCTCGCTAACCTGTGCGAAAAAAAAAAATTAAAAAGAAAAAAAAAATGAGAAAAAGAAGTTGAAGTGTGTGAAGTTTTTTTTTTAATAAAGTTTTTTTAGACTGTAATTGAAAGTGACAGAGCATATTTGTGTATTGCGTCACCTTCTTTGCACATTGATAAATCTAAAATAAATCTTCTACATAATGGAATTGTTTTAATCTAATGCCGGAACACTTCTTTATAGAATTGTTATTTATTTATTTATTTTAATTCGGAAAACCAACAGCTACAAAAAAAATCCTTAAAAACTTAAATAGAAATAGTTAGCCAATTATAGGTATTCACCAATAGTTATGGCGACAGAGTAAGATGGTGGTAGCTAGCCAGGTGGACTTAAGCAAAATCCCACCACCAACCATACCTATCCACCCGATGGGCAGTTTGTTAACATCGAGAGATCACCATCTAACTGCAGGTACCGACAGAGTAAGATGGTGGTAGCTAGCCAGGCGGACTTAACAAAATCCCACCACCAACCATACCTATCCAACGGGCAGTTTGTTAACATTGAGAGATCATTTAACTGCAGGTACCGACAGAGTAAGATGGTGGTAGCTAGCCAGGTGGACTTAACCAAGATCCCACTACCAACCATACCTATCCACCCGATGGGCAGTTTGTTAACATTGAGAGATCATCTAACTGCAGGTACCTTGGGCGATGGCACCACGCTGAATGTGGTCATGATCCTGTCCGGGAACTCCTCGCGTATCTTGCTCAGCAGTAGCGTGCCCATTCCAGAGCCAGTGCCTCCACCGAGCGAGTGTGTCAGCTGGAATCCTAAACATTACATGTATATTGAACATTTATCCAATAAAAAGTACAATTAAACTAACTATGTACAAAGGAATCAGTCAGATTACCTAAGGACCGTTACACACGGCCTATAGGTAACTCAACTGTTCCAGATCAGTACCAGACGGAAGCGTGCCCAAGACACTGGCTGCATTGCCACGCTGAATAGCTATGCTAATTCGCTGGCCTAAATAAGAGCCAGCCCTTGGGTCACGTGTCGCCTCAATCAAAGGCCCTGCAATATTTTTGAAAACCCGGAGGGCACCGGCTCCCCACGGACCCAAGGTCTCGACCCCAAAAGGCTCAAATAGGTAAGCTCTGTCGAGACCACTATATTTGCGTCTTTTGTGATCCTCGGCCGAATCAGCCGCCGCACCAGCTCTAACTGATGTCCCAGGCAGATGAGATGGCGCTAGGGCGTCGACGCAGGTAGCGTCCCACACCAAACATTACATAGACAAATATCACAATAACTTCTAACACGCCTCACAGCTCAGTTGGTAGTAGCTCTGCCTGCTGCGCTGTAGGCTGTGGGTTCGATTCCCACCCGGGACAAACATTTGTGTGATGAATGTACATGTTTGTTCTGTGTTTGGGTGTTGTATCATATAGCACGTATGTATTTACAAAAAGTATTTTATCTAGTTCCCATATTACAAGCTGCGCTTAGTTTGGGGCTAGATGGCGCTGTGTAAAATTAATGTCCTGTAGTATTTATTTACTTCATTTCAATTAAAAATACATTATATTAAATAAAATAATATGCAAGAGCCCTCGCCTCTACATACAAGTTTTCACTTGAGGAACTCCCAATGCAGATACCTGCAACTACAGTGAATCCTACATACATAAGCATGTTCAGTACGTAGCCTAAATTGTTTTAAGTTTTACAGGAATAAATAACCTTTACTTAAAATTTACTGAAATACTTTTTTTTTTTTTATTGTACGACGGGTAATCACTTGGCCTTCATCTCACCTGGTAACAAGTTGAGATAAGGCCGAAGGTGGAGGCGCACTTCACCCGGAATCCTCAACAAACTGAGGAACTGGCTACCTTACCTCTGAATGCCGGAACACAACAATCTTCGAACAGAATTAGGTAAGATGGTGGTAGCTAGCCAGGCGGACTTAAACAAAGTCCTACCACCAACCAAACCAAGCATCGACCCCGGGACCTCTGGATCTGAAATCGGAGGCTTGAACCTCCGATTTTATTGTGTAATGGTTTTTGCTTGGCTTCCATCTCACCTGGTTACAAGTTGAGATACGGCCGAAGGTGGAGGCGCACTGCACCCGGAATCCTCAACTAACCGAGGAGCAACATAGTTCACACATTCGGGTGGATGGTGCGGAATCCTTAGTTTATTTTATCTGTGGTTACGAACCTTGTAAGCAGTCGCAATTCTCAGCCTCCTTCCGTATGACGTCAAGAACTGAATCGACCAGCTCGGCGCCCTCTGTGTAGTGTCCCTTTGCCCAGTTGTTACCTGAAATGTGGGACATAAATAAATAAACATAACAAGACATTATTTTTTACACAGCGCCATCTAGCCCCAAACTAAGCATAGCTTGTAACATGCGAACTAGATTACGGATAGAATACTTTTGTAAATACATACGTACTATATGTTACAACACCCATACACAGAACAAACATCTATATTCATCACACAAATGTTTGTCCTGGTCACACAAATATACTCAGACCATCTATACTTTATTTTTTTTACTCTTGCGGCAGAAGAATAACGTATAAGCCTTCAAACCATGGAAAGGAAACTCTTGCAATGATAGTTTTTTAGTTATGGATTCGATTCCCACACAGGACAAATATATGTGTGTTGGATGGGTGTTGTTTTGTATCATTATGTATGTATTTACAATATGTAGTTCCCATATTACAAGCTTTGCTAAGTTTGGGATATCTGTGCTTTGTGGCTAGATGGCGCTGTCTGAAATTAATGTCCCGTAATTTTTTTATAGAAAACACACCTTTTATTTGTTTGCATAAAGTTGCCAATTTCAACAGATAGCACTCTATGCAGCGGAAGGAAACCCACAAGAACCCAAGGTTACCATGTGAACCCTGTAAAGCCCCCAGGATCATTCTGCGCTCTTGGTTGGAGTCTAGACTATACCAGCCAGACATCATGCATGGCGTTTATAGCGTTTTCAAAATACCGCTTCGATCCGCGATACCTAGCCGTGATCTGTCATTTCGCGCTATTCGTACGAATGACCAGTACCTCGCTCTATCTGCCTGTGACCTTCCATGTTGCAACTTTGTCTAAAGTCTGTGATACGTGAAATGGCTTAGCTTCAGCGATCATATCTTCCACAATACTGTAGCATTTACTTTTAAATTAATATATGTTTTAGTTCAGGATTGATGCTAGAATTAGTTTGTTTCGAAAACACGATTAGATAGAATTGAGAGCTTGAAATAGAGCGAGATGTAGCTCATTCCGTACGAATAGTAAGGTGAAGTGAGTTTCAAAAAACACGTTTTTAGGATAAATCAGATTTAAAATGGGATTTACTAAACTGGACTCAATACAATAAAATCGCAGTTTCCTTTTCCTAATTATTTTTTTAGAGAGATACTTACCTACTTCTACGGAAATAGCAGTTTCATTTGTTAGTTTATTTAACATTTTTCAATGAAATATCTGCTACGTGTTCCATAATAAGCTTGAGACGATTATGTCCTTATTTTATTGCGACAGAGTATTATTTTGCAGCAAAAAATACATTTATAAATAACGTGAAATGGCGCGGGTCGGCCATTACGCCGCTTTCGCCTTCGATCGCCTACGCAGACACGACTCCACTTCGCCTAAAGCGGCAACGAGAACTGTTAAGTGTGCCAGTTTTATCGTATTACCTAAAGTGCGAACTGACTATACGGCAAGGAAGCAATTACTTACCTTAGCTGGCTGGCAGCTTTGCAATAAGTTACCCTCGGCGATAAAAAAATGCAAACTCATTTAACGCTTTTAAAACAAGACTTGCACAAACATGGCAACCAAAAAGGTACCTACCTAACTTATCAAAGGTTTTATTTAAATTTTGAACTGGCTTACAAATAGAACGCAGTTTATTGAAAAAAAAAAACAAATGAAAACGGGAACAAATATTGTTGTTCGTCATTGATTTTGAAAAGTAATTGTATTTTTAACCGACATCAAAAAAAGGAGGAGGTTCTCAATTCGGTTGTATGTTTTTTTTGTTTGTTTGTTACTCGATATCTCCGCCAATTTGAAATATATTTTGATGATTCTATAACGTTTGGTGGGAAATACTTTCGAGGCGGTCCCATATATTTTGATGAAATTTTCATCGAAATCGGTACAGTGGTTTGGTTTTTATATCAAAATAACTGAAAAAAAAAATGTGTCACCCAAGTAAACGAAATTGCGTATACTGCTTTCCCAAGGTGTTTACGGTCACTAGAGTAGACCTATTGAACTGCTTACCTTCCAGTATCATCATCATCATTATCAGAGTTTTGGCATAATCACCACGCTTAGCAGGCGTGTTGGTGATCGCAGTAATGATACTTATATACTTTGTTTTTGTAAATACATACTTTCATTCTTTCTTTCTCCGTGTGGACTGTGTAACAGTTCTGGTATCAGACTTTACGAAAGATCGTCCCCATTATCCTGACATAGTGCATCTACACTGCACTATAGTAGGAACCGATTTTTAACATTTGTTTAGGTCATCTGTATTTATCTTCGTTCCCATCATTGCGTTGATATTTCCCAAAATCCCGTATTATTGCACCCTCACACGACTCTTAAATAGGGTGTCGGAGACATCGTGGTGTCGTAGGTTTTACAACGAAAAAATGCTTAAGATAAATTGTTTTTGAATAAATATGGAACCGACTTCACCACTAAAAAGTAAAAAAATAACTCCAAGGGTAAGTTCATATAAAAATTCAAATTATATGAACCTTGAGAGTTATTTTTGACTTTTAAGTGGTGAAGTCGGTTCCATTTTTATTCAAAAACAATTTATCAAAATCAATGACGAACAATGAACAACAATATTATTTCCCGCGTTAAAGTGTTCATTTGTTTTTTTTTCAATAAACAGCGTTCTATTTGTAAGCTAGTTCAAAATTTAAATAAAACCTTTGATAGGTTAGGTACCTTCTTGATTGCCATGTTTCGGAGTAAAAGATCGTTAAATTTTTAAATCACACGACAGATATGAGTTTCCTATGTAATTTATGTGGCCGCTAAAACACGACACATATGGATTTTCATACAACTTTTACCGGACGCTGCTCACATGTATTTGGTCAGTACAGCAATTTAAATTTATATCGAAAAAGGTTGTCAAAATAATGCTTAAATTTCCAAATATGTTTGAAATAACTACATTTTATTAAAATCAACAACAGATGCATTTTTTCTGGGACGCACATTTTGTGCATCAGTGATTTAGTATTTTTTATATTAGGTATATTACATTTCTTTTTGACTAACTTTTGTTTTAAGATTATAATGTATTAGGGTACGATGTGTGACTGTCATGCCATTTTTGGCAAAAGTCACTAATACAAATAGAAAAAAAAACAACAACACAGCAAGTTGATAAATTACCTACCTACCCAAACAGTAATTTTAATGGGTACCTACCAACTCCGATGTATACCTATCATACTTTTACGTGTTACCTACCTATTAGGACGACCTACTTTTAATTTGTTGTTATACGATAAAATTGTTCTCACGTAAGTTACTTGTGTGTCTTTTTGAGAATACATTAATTTGATAAGTGCAGAAACAGAAGTCATTTACATTTGCAGCCACTTGTACTTGCTATTTACAGCACAATATCTTTGATCGAATCCCCCTATCCCCTTTCCACCACCGGACTAGCAGTCGTTCCGCTGGCTACAACCTGTAGGTACCTTGTAAATGTTCCATTGTGCCGAACACATCGTTTCGCCTCTACCTTTATCTTTAATATAAAGGTAAGGAATAGAACTCCTTGCTCTTGTTTCTCCGCATCAGTACTATCTTGGAGTCTTCAAGTCCAGAGTGAATAGGTTCCTTTTAGACAAGCGTACCTACTCCATCTTAGGCCACATCGCCACTTTTTCTTTTACAATGAGGCCGCTTTTGACCACGTAACTAGCACAGGCAAGAATGAGATCTACGATGGAGCGAGCCTACCCAGAAGATGCCTGTCAACACTCTTCTTGAAGACATTAGGGTCGTAACGCAGAAATACATACGCTCGAAGCTTATTACAAGTTGCAGTGCGCACAATGAAAGATTTTCGAAAGCTTTTAGTTGTTATACGTATCCCACGTAACATATAAGTATAACAGCTAAAAGCTTTCAAAAATCAACAAGATGGGGATTATACTCGTAATAGGCTGTGCGTATGAAATTAGTATTCAAAAACGGCGAGGTCGGTATAAGGTCGTGTAGCTCCTGAGCACACCCACCGAAGTACAATCTGTAAAACACCGACTAACACGCAACCTTGCGACGATGGCTCAGGCTGTCGAGCCTTGCTTTGGCAAGGTACACCTATGAGCCTCTTGGCTCTGCGCTCCACCGAATAAGTAGTAAACTTGTCAATAGATGTCGCGAGTCACAAAATTTTAGTGACTCTTATGGATATCGTACGGCACCCCTTAATATATGAATCACCAGAGCAAAGAGCACTAAGGTTACAAACTAGACGAAAATATTTAGAGATCGCTTTCTGTCCCAGGTTAGAAGTTGTGAATCATGGATGTTGATTTCAAGCAGTTAGGCTGGACAACAATTTACCTGTTGAAATGAAAACCATTGACTATCCAAGTATATTTAGAACTAAACCAAAAAAGCTCTTTTTGGAAGGGTGTTTCTATACCCTATATAATTCTATGACAATTTTATTTTTATTATTGATTACAAACTAGACGAAAAGATTTAGAGATCGCTTTTTGTCCCAGGTTAGAAGTTGTGAAGCATGGATGTTGATTTCAAGCAGTTAGGCTGTACAACAATTTACCTGTTGAAATGAAAACCATTGACTATCCAAGTATATTTAGAACTTAACTAAAAAAGCTCTTTTTGGAAGGGTGTTTCTATTCCGTGGACGAATTTAAATTAACTAGTTGATAGTACCTATATAATTATATGACAATTTTATTTTTATTATTGTGTTAACTTATTATTATGTGATTGTTTTAAATTGTAATTTTAGATTGAAGGTAGTGTAATATTCAAACGCAATGTATATTGTATTGACAAGCCTCATAGCTCAGTTGGTAGTAACTCTGCCTTCGGCGCTGTAGGCTGTGGGTTCGATTCCCACCCAGGACAAACATTTGTGTGATGAATATAGATGTTTGTTCTGTGTTTGGGTGTTTGTATCATATAGTACATATCCGTAATCTAGTTCCCATATTACAAGCTATGCTTAGTTTGGGGCTAGATGGCGCTGTTTAAAATTAATCAATGTCCTGTAATATTTATTTATTATTTATTTTATATTATTATTGTTGAACTGACTCACCAGCGCCACTTTGCCCAAACACGAAGTTATCCGGACGGAACAGCTGTCCATACGGACCTGATCTAACCGAGTCCATTGTACCCGGCTCCAGATCCACGAGGACCGCTCTTGGCACGAACTTGCCTAAAAAAAACAAATAAGTACAGCATCTGCTAGGGCAAAGACAGGACTTAAGGAAATACCTGCCTAGGTTCGGAGGTTTCATCGTCCCACAGAATTTATGCTGTAAAAATTCGTTGAAAGTAACAGGCCTTAAGGAAATACCTGCCCTGAACCATACACAACACATCATCGAAAACCACATCCAAATCGGTTAAGCCGTTCCGGAAATAAGCGTGAACAAAGACACAGACAAAAATATTAAATGTACCGAAAGCTATTCAACGATTTTATAATAGGTATAGAAGATATAGATGACATCAGTGTAGGACAATTTTCTTATAATTAATATAGTATAGTATATTTTTTTCAGTTTTCACCATATAAGAGGTTTATTAAAACATTGCCTAATCTAGGGTAAATCTTAACAACAATTCTGAACTCGTTGGATGCTGCTCCTCTCTCTCTCTATGTAAAACACACCGTGTGCATCCGTCAAGTTACATTGTGTTCTGGCTTTTTAGAGGTACTCGTAAGATAGCCAGTTCCTGCATAAGTCGAGGATTCCGCGTGAAGTGCGCTTCCACCCTTATCATAACTTGAAACCAGCTGAGATGAAGGCCAAGCACTTCCCAGTCATACAATAAAAAAAAACAAATAAAATTAAATACCTTCTCCCGCTTCATTGTAGTAAACGTTAAGACGTTCATGCTGCAAGGGATTGGTCCCCCTGTAGATTCCATTAGGGTCAATACCATGCTCGTCCGATATTATCTCCCAGAACTGAAACAATATGTATATTAAATATAAATATTACAGGACATTCATTTCACACAGCGCCATCTAGACCCAAACTAAGCATAGCTTGTAATATGGGAACTAGATTACGGATAGAATACTTAAATAATTATTGTAAATACTTACATACTATATGATACAACACCCAAACACAGAACAAACAATTATATTCATCACACAAATGTTCGCCCTGGGTGGGAATCGAACCCACAGCCTACAGCGCAGAAGGCAGAGTTACTACCAACTGAGCTATGAGGCTTGTTAATATCATTCATAGTTAACAAACAATCAGAAGTAATCAGCATTGCTATTCAGGGTGGCAATACAGTCAGTGTCTTGGGAATGCTTCTGTTTGCCCCAATAACTTCCTTATGATATTGTTAGTTTACATTGAACATCAACTTTCAACTTGATAACAGAAAATTGATTGTAACAAATTGACTCAATTTCTTGGAAAAAATTAATTGACACATGTTTTGCCACTCCAAACGCCCAATCAATTAGGTTTCTTAATATGTCAGGTTTCCTATCCGAGTTCTCCTACAAGGAGACTTTCCTCCTAACCAATGTTTGACAGCTGTCATTGAAAATGTAGGCTATTCCGGCATTCCCTACCTCTACTGAATTATTAGTGCGATGATGTTCAAGGCAGTTGTATTGTATGTGTTTGCATAAATTAAATGACGGTCATTGAGACACGTTTTAATAAAATAGTCCTTATATTATGTTGCATCTTCAGTGTTCAAGCATTCCGCCATGACAGGCATCTGATTGTGCATCAATCGGTAAAAGTGGCAATGTAAAACATCACTTCACGTGATCTTTCCCCAATTTCAACTTTGTTAATCATAACGTTTCTGCAGTGTCAAAATATATTCTTTTCAACACACTTGCTCATAAAGTGGCTCTATGGTCACCGCAATTAGGCACAGAATGACACCCATAATCAAACTGTGTCTTTTTCATTGCTATAACTCACTAGTGAGTTATAGATTTTATTTTAAATTTTATTGGTTGATTTTCTTTGTTCTTAAAAAAGTTTTTAATCAAAAAAAAGATCGTGTTCAAGAGAACAAATAAATTAATGTTCCTATTGCTTGCTCATTTCAAGCAACTTCTTATTTAAATAGATAATTTTTACTCATACGTGTTTAATAAATAAAACTTTCACTCAAATATAACTTTTGTTTTCTCTATAATAAAAGAAAATTCCCCATTTTGTACGTGGCAGAATAGGCGCAAACCCTTTTTATTGAAAGACGTCGTATGATACACGTGTGTATTGATGATTACCGTCCTCGGCTCTCTTAAGATGGCGCCTCGGCGGTAATCACCAATGTTACACACTAGTACCATAATGTACTATTATAAATTCTCAAATAGTGAATAACTTTACAATGACATACAAAATGACCCGATCTCAGCAGTATCCGAGCAGTGGGAGTGGACGATGATTATTGTGACACAGAACATTAATCTGCGTGACTGTAGGTACTTTGTCATGAATTTGGGTAAAATGCAAACAGAATATTAATCTGCGTGACTGTACATTTTCATGAATTTGGGTAAAATGCAAACGTGTGTCGAGTTGGCGAAAACATAAAAGTGATTTAAGTTTCACTATCACGCGTAAAGATATTGGCGTGTCCAGATGACGAAATCATAAGTGATGCTAATTTTGAGTTTCACCAACTGGACACGCGCGTGTCTAGTCTCTTGTGTCCAATTAGTGACTAACCCTATAATCGTAGTCTACGAGTATAGAATGACATACAATGAGTGATATACAACGACTCGTAGAGTCAAAACCTCACTCAACATAGTTAATTTCAAAGCCACGCTCATCACTGCGGCGCCACAGGTATAATCGAGCTTTACAGAAAACGAAACTATAATCTCACTGCGGATTCAGCGTTTCGAGGCTTGAAATGTGTTTACAGAATGGCTTTGCTGATGCGTTTTTGTTTCGCAATAAAGAAATAAATAAATATTACAGGACATTAATTTGGCTCATTAGTCGACTGGCCCCGCTCGAACTGGCCCCTCGAGTCCACTTGACATTAGGCTTGAGATTTTGGTTGGTGGGAGGATTTCGTTTAAGTCCGCCTGGCTAGGTACCACTATCTTACCTAATTATGTATAATGTTTAATTTCTGTATATCTTGAGTATGTTTTGTACAGATCTGTACACGGATTTGAATTTAGACAATAGATTTTCTGTTCAAATTAGTAATGGGGCCAGTTGACTTAAGGAAAGTAATAAATTAAATGCATTAGGTCAACTGGCCCTGCAGGGCCAGTTGACTAAAGAGCAATTAATTTCACACAGCACCATCTATCCCCAAACTAAGCATAGTACCTAAATGCTTATACTTTTTTTATGTAAATACCTACATACAAACTATATGATACAACACCCACACATCTATATTCATCACACAATTTTTTGTCCTGGGTGGGAATCAAACCCACAGCCTACAGCGCAGAAGGCAGAGTTACTACCAACTGAGCTATGAGGCTTTGAATTAGACTGTCATGCCTTATACAAAATACACTTAATAAATAAATATTACAGGACTTGATGTCCTGCCTTTCAAACAGCGCCATCTAGCCCCAAACTAAGCATAGCTTGTAATTTGAGAACTTGATTATGGATAGAATACTTAATTATTTTTTTTGTAAATACATACTTATCATACAATACAACACCCAAACACTGAACAAACATCTATATACATCACACAAATGTTTGTCCTGGGTGGGAATAGAACCCGCAGCCTACAGCGCAGAAGGCAGAGTTACTACTGACTGATCAGTGAAGCTTGTAAGCTTGCATGAATCCTACAAAATCGAATTCAGATATCAATTGTAAAATAATACAAAGCAGTTACTGTAGCTAGGTGGCATGCAATTAGCAAGACACCTACGTCATAATTATAGTATGTTGTATAGGTTGTAAACATCTTTATTGCTCATGATCTCATCTAAAGATGATGATTACCTACCTTTTCTCCTCGCGTGCCTGTAATTTCACCGGCAACCATACCCTTCAAACTGGAACATAGCAATGCCATTGGCGGTTGGAATAGGTATGGTGGTAGTACTTCCCCGGACAAACCCTTTCACAAGGGGCTCTACTACTCATGAATCTACCTATTACTTATGCCTACCTACACACAACCATGATAATATAATAAATTCAGATAATATTGGTTGAGTTCACAATGTCCTGTGACAATGCTGACCATTGTGCGTTGATCTACATGTCTCATTTTTAACATGGTATATGCCTGTCTATCTTTGGCACCATTTATTTAGTATTTTTGCAGCCTTGACTGCTTTCTTATGTAAATTTGATGTTATTCCATGTAAATTTTCAACGTATTAGGTATTTAGTTTTTTCTTTTGCTAAAATGTCAGCCTTGTTGTTTCTTCTATTTCGTTGTGACATTTTGTCCATGCTTTTTTATTGTGTTCACTAGTCAGCTCGCAGAGTGCATTTCGCTATGGATTTAGAACTTGTATAACATGTAGGTACAAGGTCTAAATCCATATATGGCAGAGAGTATTAATGAGTGCCGAGCTGTCAGTTAGGAACACTGTTGAAGGAACGCTGCCTGCCTGTTGCCAATGAGTAGTCTTTGTAGCTGCCAGGAGCGGTCCTACAGTTTAGGCTTGAAACACCGTCACATTATTGTTGAAAGGTTGTGCTCTTGATAGGTTTATTTCCTGACAGTGGAAATGTAGCACATGGAAGCATACTTCAACCCAGAATCCTTAAGAGACTCCTGAAGAGGCCGGAACACAACAATTGAATAATTGTTGATATGGTGACAGAATTAGAAAAGATGGTGGTAGCTCTAGCCAGGCGGACTTAAACAAAGTCCTACCACCAACCTCTGGATCTGACACTGGTGGGCAGACCACTAGAATACAGAGGTGGTTAAAGTATTCTAATATCTGTGCATATAGTAAGGATTTGTTTCTGTATAGTTAGTTCTAATCATAATGATTATTTTAGTATCTAATAAATAGTAATAGGTGACTTTCCTGCTAACCACTGTATACACCTAGGTGATTCTATGCCTAGCCTACCAACCCCTATGTGGGTCTAGTAAGTGGCACTTAATACTAATATTACAAGTAGTAGAGGTAGTTAGTCGTAAATATTGTCAACAGCGCCATCTCTTGGAACGTGTGCCGATACGTTTCTGTTTCGTAATGCAAAATGCACGACTCGAATCCTACAAAATTGAATTCGTATATCAATTGGAAAGTAATACAAAGTAATAAGTGAAGCTAGATAAGGAGGGGCATGCAATTAGTCGCAAGATACCTACGTCATCTTAAGTAGGTCGGTAAACATCTTTATTGCTTATGATCTCATCACTTAGGCTAACCTACACATCCACGATAATACCGGTTACCTACTCCTTTTGGACGTATGAGAAAACTCTGTAGAAAATATAATGCAGATACCATGCAGTATTCTTAACCTAAAAACTACATAACGCGTCAGTTTACGAGCGTAATATAGGTCACGTAATTAGTAACATGTTTTCGTCTGACTAGGGTAAAGAGATATCTGTGATTACGAACCTTGGATCCGATTTGATTTCCACATTGTCCCACTTGCACATGCACTATTTCACGCATTCTAACAATTTATCAGTAAACACAGCACAGAATTTTAAATTACACAAGTTTTCGTTGGCACAACTATGCAGCACCACTACACTACCAGATATTATTTTTTATCACAATATTGTATCTTATCATGGTTTTCGTATTCTGCTCGATAGCTTCCAATTCCAACAAATTTCCGATAACTCTGGGTGGGTTGATTGATAACACTTTACAAAGAGAAAGAATACAATACTACTACGAAGAGACGGGATGCCATACTAAAAAAAAGTTTACCAAACTTAAAAACGGGGCTACATAGTTTAACCAACTTGACGAAATAACGGAATCGACGCCAGTAAATTCTACCAACATATCTTCGTCTTCTATCTAAATATATATAACTCAAAGGTGACTGACTGACTGACTGACAAGGTGATCTGTCAACGCACAGCCCAGACCACTGCTGGACGGATCGTGCTGAAATTTGCCATGCAGGTAGATGTTATGACGTAGGCATCCGTTAAGAAATGATTTTGATTAATTCTACCCCCAAGGGGATAAAATAGGGGATGAAAGTTTGTATGAAACTTTGTCAATTTTAAACCGATCGGGCTGAGACTTTGCATGCATAAAGCTACTATGACGTAGGCATCCCCTAAGAAAGGATTTTGAGATTTTGCATTTGTTTTGTTTCGGTTTAGTAGTTTTGGTTATAGACTCTGCTTTGTATTTCGCATTTGTTTTGTTTTCGTTTCGTTTAAGTATAGGTTTTGTCGGTTAGAATTTTTTAAAATGGCTAAAGAAAATCTGAACGTTAATGGAGAAGTTGAAGAATGTACTGTCGTTTATAAGTTTTGCAGGCCCTAAATTTTACACACGCTAAACAAAAGTAAAGCCGCAAAAACTATACCTAATTAATAATAATACTAAAAAAGCTAGTTCGAATATAAGAGAAATGTGCACCCTTATATCGGTATTGATTCCATAACTAGTACAATAGGAATTCTAATAAATATTAAAATCTGAGTCTATATGACGGATTACAGTTAAGCTTTTCTTGATTGCGCTTAAAACACCACCACCTTAATTATTTTCTGGTCTTTAAAGTGATCTTTAAGGAAGACAATATAGCGTTCATTTAATAGCCTACTATCAAATTAATGCGCTGCTGTATAAGCTGGTTTACGTTAGGCAAATAATGACATAGTTTACCTACAGTGAGTTGAGGTAGAGTTTATTTGTTTAAGACTGAATACGATAAATATTCTAATAAAAGACAGTAACAGTAGCTATTGAGTAGGTACAAGGAGAAGCAGGAGGATGGAGGAGGTCACAAGAAGAGTTAATCCCAGAGGAATAGTGCAACAATTGGCTGGTGCCTATTGTAACAAATATCAAGGAATAAAGTTGATGTTTCATAATATTATGAAGATACGGGAGTAGGTGACTGCGATAAGAGTGTTGTATCATAGAACCAGCTGCAGACAAATGCTGCAGGATTGCATCATCCGTGGTTTAGGGTCACGGGCAGTCTGAGATCTAAATACCTGGTTTTTATTCAGTTTTAAAATAATGTGTTCTAATAAGACTAACAAAGTATTCGATTTGCATGCGTTATGGTACTTTACATCATGATCATTGTCTTTGACCCTTTTGAAATTTGAAACCTCCTCCTTATTTTGAAGTCGGTTCAAAAAGGTCGACGTTTCTTCTTAGCCTATTAATACGAAGATGGTTAAATGTTATTTTGCCCGAACAGGCATAGCAGTCAAAGAGCCAAGCATAAAGAACACCTCTCGTAAAATTTAAAACGAAGACATTTGTAAATGCTGTGTTTGCTGTATGCTGATGACTGATGAAGGTACGCAAAGATTTTACTACTTTATTACTGGTCACACAGCTCAGTTGGCAACTCTGCTTCTGCCTTCTAGGTTGTGGGTGCAATTCCCACACGGGACAAATATTTGTGCAATGTGTATGGCACACATCTTGAAAATATATAAAGTAAAGAATCAAGTGTTAATTGCTCGAAATAGGTAGATTTCGTGATGTATGGTTTGTGTGTACAAAATACTAAAATAATCAAAATATTCACAGCGATTATCACACAAAAACAATTAACCTACGATAAAAGTGTGCTTTCATCACATCTTTCTCGGAGCACAATTTTTCTCAATCTGTCCTTATTTACCGAGAGTTCCTCAGTTTGTTGAGGATTCCGGGTGAAGTGCACCTCCACCTTCGGCCTTATCTCAACTTGTTACCAGTTGAGATGAAGGCCAAGCGCTTCCCTTTCGTTAAATACAAAAAAAAACTCGTTGCTATTCCTCTTTCTATAAACTGACTTATTGCAGCGCAGCAATGCGTATATTGTACCTATGTATGTACTTGCTTTAGTCCCAGTCCATAATAAACTACTACCATTCCATGATGCAATTCGTAAGTTACAAACATGACATTGTTCGAAAGAGGGCTGCACCGAATGACCCCCTATAATGGTCTAACTTTTTTTTTCGTGGGAGGGCTGCAACGAACAACTCCCTATGTAATGGTCTCACTTTTTGTTTTTTTCTTAAGACGGCAACGCCGAATAATCCCCTATAATGCATCTACAACCAAGGTGATACCATCCTTCTACGTGAGGGCCGTCGCTAGGCATAGGTTAGGTATATAGTAATGTATAATTAATAAAATATTACCTTCGAGAATATCGTAGAAGAAAACGTATCGATTCTCTGTTAAAATTTGAGCCTGTGACGGATGAAATTACAAATGTAAAAAATAAACAAAAAGCTCAACATCGTAAAGAATTAGCCAAGGAACGTTCAAGAAGATATCGCGAGAGGAATCGTATCAATGCTGCCATCTGATCATTTGCATGACGACTCACAAATTGAGCCTTTGCATGCTAATCTACCATTTGTAACAAGGAATCAAACTAAGTTTCATAATTCTCAGCTTGCGGTGACATCTAAATACATAGATATTCTTCTGCTATGGATCTCAATTCAATGAAAATCATTAGTAAGGAAATGGAACCCTTTGCCCTCGTCCACACCAGTACAATCTTGGAAACTTCAAGTCCAGAATGTCAAGTCCTTTAAGACAAGCGTGGTCTATCTTAGGCTACATCGTCACTAATGTTATTATATTATATATTACTTAAGTGAATTGGTGGGCTATATAGCGCTTGGTTATCAATAAAAAAAGCACAGAATTCTGAAAACTTTGTAGCACGGTTAAAACAAGGCAATTTCAACAAAAGTTTATTCAGAATGAATTGCGATATGCTTGCAAAATTTGCAATTGCATTGAATTGATTGCGGTTTATAAATGAGTTGAAAAACCTAAATGATGAAGGAGTGGAGTTTGTTGTTCATTTCTTTGAGGAACATTGACGGAAATCCCATTGCAGTTTGTTCTAACTACCATTCCAGCATCCAGGTACAGTCTATACACAATTATTTGAATATATATTATACGATGGCGATGTCGCTTGGCCTTCATCTCACCTGGTGTCATGTTATGATCAGGCCAAATGAAACGCACTTCACCTGGAATCCTCAAAAGTCTGAAGTCAAAGTCAAAGTCAGAGTCATTTATTCATCTATAGACATAATACATGCACTTAGATATGTCAATTTAACAATAATACACAATGGTAATAAAAAAAAAAAGAATAAGAATAGTAGGTATACACTCTAAAAGTACACAAAATGCTGTTGGTAACAGTAACTTATACATTTGTAAGATTTTCACAGAATAAATATTTATCAGCAAAAGCTTCGTCAATTGTATAATAACTTTTATTAACTAAATATCTTTTAACAAAGTGTAAAAATTCGATGTCCGGTTTATTCCTAATGTCAATTGGTATTCTATTATATAATTTTATTGATACACAAACAAAGCTTTTCAAAATTTTGGTCAATCTTGTACGTGGAACAACTATATCTTGTTTATGTCTAGTATTGTGAATGTCTGTGAGGATCTGAGAAACCGATTATCTAAAAAAATATATATATATTACAGGACATTATTTTATACACAGCGCCATCTAGCCCCAAACTAAGTGTAACTAGTGGGGGCTGGTTATTAGAAAAATACGCGCGCTTTTGATTATTCCACAATTTATTCGCTACTTTGACGTGCACAGTACAAACGGAGGGCGACGCCATTGCCCTTTCTTACATACTACCTTAGCCTAAAAAACAAATCAATATGTACCCTCAACTTATCAATAATATAAATTCAAAATTATGATGTACTGAACGTGTCGCCAACACTAAGCATAGCTTGTAATATGGGTTAGATTACGGATAGCATACTTAAATACTTTTGTAATACCATAGGTACTATATGATACAACATCCAAACACAAGTCGGAAGCTACCGTGATAATGTCAAGTACCTATCACCTTCGGCTTACACCGAGCGTCGCTGTCAGTCAGTCAGTCCACGCGAGACATGATATATCCAGATCCCACTGACCGTTATGTGGTTCCAGGAGGCCAGCGTCGTTGATGAAGAGGCATTCGACGAGGAGCCAGAAGAGTTCGATGACAGACACGCGACACAAGTGATTCGCGACTAGCTTTTACTTTGTAACTCTCCTGCAATTTTGTAACTAAATAACAAAATAGTCCTCATAACTCATGTTTAGTATACCTACAACCTTGTAACTTTTTTTAATACAACTTGGAGACAGAACAAGCAAGCCCACCTTTTTATTTTTTCTTGTACGATGGGGAAGCGCTTGGCCTTCATCTCACCCGATTGAGATAAGGCAGAAGGTGGAGGCGCACTTCACCCGGAATTCTCAACTAACCGAGGAACTGGCTATTTACCTCTGCTGCTGGAACATAAAAATTTTAGAATAGTTATTATGGTGAAAGAATTAGGTAAGATGGTGGTAGCTAGCCAGGCGGACTTCAACAAAGTCCAACAACCAAACCAAGCACAATATCGTACTCCCCTAGGATCGAACCCTGGATCTGAAATCGGTGGGTTGAACTACTAGACCACAGAGGCGGTTAAACCCTGATGTAAAGTGCATCTTTTGTCTATTAACGAAGCCTATGTGAACTGCATAGGTCACATCCATAAAAATGTCACCCGTAGACTTTAAGGTGTTAAGCCTCGCTTGCCCGTATACCACCCTTCAAACCGGAACACAGCAATGCTTATTGGCTGCGGATTAGGTATGGCGGTAGTTCTTTCTTAAACGAGCCCTTTCACAAGGAGCTCTACTACTTCTAACTAAAGTTATATTAATGTACCGATTCATTAAAGTACTGTAATAAGTAAGATTTTTTTATTGGTACCTACCTAGTTTTTAGTTTTATAGTTTTAGTAGATAGCCAAGCGTCTGACCAACACCTTACTTGAAAAACTAGTAGGTAGGTACCTAATTTAAGTTGTTGCCAAAGATGGAGCACGCTTGCCTAAAAATAACCTATAATTATTGGCAACTTTGTAACGATTCAACAAAATAATAATCTGGCTGGGCAGTTGCAGTGAACGCGGTTTTTATTGAAATATTTCCGGCATCATGCGGAATTTTAAATTTTGATAGATGTCTTTTCATTCTTACATTAGATTAGACCAAACTTTTGGAAGAAATATGGGCGTGCAGTGGGCTTTAGATTTTAATTTTTTTCTATGGTGCAATGTATTTGAACCTAAACTTACTTTCAGTAGGTATATGGTCTTTGATTTAAACACTAATATATAGATGACGCTATCAAAATTGATTTTATTTGAAAAATATATTCTCTGTCAACGTCATCAACACGTCAATAATGCACAGCCAATAATCCATGACCACTTTTTTTTTTACTGACCTCCGTAGCGAACAAATGACAAAACCAACACGGCCAAACTGGACTCTAACCAGTCTTCTCTACCCAGAAGCTCGCTCGTGAGCTTTCTGGTGGGAGCTCGTCCCAGAAAACATACTTGCTTGCATGGTGCTTGTATTGGCAACTCTTAACTCGCTGAACTCGTACAGTACAACGAGGCATAACTCTCTACTTTGTATTGAGCGACCAATGAGGGCTCAAGGATTTGAAAGATTCGGCCAATGAGAAGTCCACGGCCAATTATTGGCTGTACATTATCAGCACGTGTTGATAATGCACGACCCAATAATTGGAAGCCATGTATTCGAAATATCTGGTATGTAAAATTGTATGGAAATATTGTGAATTCGAATTATTGGCCTTTCATTATTGGTCGTGCAATATAGGGACGCGACGCGAGTTATGTTTAGTATTTTCTATAGTTCAACAAAATGATATGAGTAAAATAAATAGATTACAGAACAGAAGACCTAAATTTAAAATTAACCATGTTTTACGTTATATATTAGTATTCTCTTTGGCGGTAGGTTGAAAGAGTTTATTGGTCTTTGAAATGTATTAAATGAAATAATTATTGTCTACCAAGGTAAGGTAATCCGTACAGTTAATACTTAATAAGAAACAGTTTTATTCGTTTTTTCCCCTACCACACAGCTTGTTTTTGGAAAGCCCTATCACGCCAGCCAGATGCACATCGGCTATAAATTATAGCTATAGATTTTATATTAAAGCACATAATATAAAATCTATAATAGCAAACATGGCAAAAAACGTTCAATCATCAAAAATTAGTAAGTAATCAACCAAGTCGCGAGTCAACCTATTATAAAAATCTACATACAGTAGGTATAGTTTAATGAGTATAGTATTTAACTGGATGGAGATGATACTAAACAAAGTATGTTTTGAACAAAGTTGGAGAGAAGAGAACTTTATAATAGTAAACTAAAAAAGAGGAAAAATGATAGGTTTATTAAAAAGTTAGAAGGCTGGAGAAGAGGGTGGCCTAGAATAAGCTACATGAGCCAAATGAAGGAGAAAATAGCTGTCATGCTGTATTTTGAAGTAAAGGGTATAATGGGTTGTTTCCATGTATCCAAACCATAGTCATAGTTTGATTAACTAACTACATATTTTGTATATGACCACAAATACTTTTATCGCATCTTTTGCAATTGGCGATGTATCTGTCTACAACTGGTTTGTCATCTGCATAGGTACCTAATAATCAAGCTACGACTTATTGTTAAATAATGTGCAGCAGAAACAGTGTAGCAGATGGTAGTGTCTAATGTGAGTTTTCTACTTGCTCTATACCTATCCAAATGTGCATGTGTTTACCACATTTATATGAAAATTTAATTTGAATATTTCGTGCGACAAACTAAACATTTGTTGTAGTTGGGTGATAACAATTAAACAATGACTAGGGTTTGGCTATGAAGAATTCAGTTCCCATAGAAGAAATGGCTTTAATAAGGACAAGCAAAGAGCAGCATTGGTTTCCCCGACAATAGCCTAGGATGATCCATCAATAAAAGTTAAGGGATTTGTAGGTCATATTCTCACTAGATTTTGCACACCGCTTTGCCAGCATATTATGTATCCCACTAACTTGTCATGAAAAGATAAATAAGAGTTTATTTCTTATTGATAATATTGGTATGGTAGGTATGTGTAGTATTCATAATTTCTGTTTCCATTTCAGTAGAGTTGATTCAACAAAGTAAAACTCAAACAAAACTAAAAATGGCATCACAGTCCTCAGACCTTGCATCTGTTAATGATGATCATAACATGGATACGTCCATCACCATCAAAACTGAAATCATGGATGTACCGGAGCACACCATTTTTCAAATAAACCAGAAAGTCAAAAGCGAACCGGGCAATTTGGAACATTACTTTGAAGTAAATCATTCAAACATCAAAAATGAGCCAAGCATATCCAACCAAGAAAACGCTGTGTATTATGAAGTACCTTTAGAAAAAGAACCAACCAATTTAGAACCAGCTCCTTCAACTATAGCACAGGACATTGAAGAACGAATTTTAGAAAAACAGCCTGAAGATTGTTACAGGCAAGAAAAAAATACAACAAACTTGGAACAGGAGCAACACAGAATCAAAGAAGCTTTGAAACTAGATCCAATCATAATAAAACTTGAACCAGAATTTCCCGATGAAATTCCAAAAAACACAGATAAAAAACCTCAATCAGAGCCCACAACGAACATCATAGAAGATAATGAAGATGAAGACATGAAGATTAAAATAGAACATAACATACAAGCAGAAAGTGAAAAAAGCATTGTAACCAAACAAGAAACGGTCAACAAAATGTTATCAACAATCAAAGTGGAGTTGGAGCATGATCACGATGCCATAGAGACTGAATTAATTCTAAGGAACATTAACACTGTTTACACGGATGACAACAATGGTGAATTAATAGATCAACAACCAGAAAAGGTGAAAATTGGATGTATTAATAATATAAAGAACAAAGCACAAAATCGTTTGCCGAGCACAGGTAAGTGTATCTATAGTAACGCTTTTGAACACATCCCGTTCGGGTTCCCTTAAACCCGATTCTTATTCATGTTGAGTCGAGTGGTGTTGACCAAGGCCCGCACTGACGTCCCGCTGTGAAGTGTATTGTCGCTGTGGTTTTAACTAGCCCTACCCGAGCCCAGCTCCTTAAAACACCGGTGCAGACATTATTGAGCCCCTGAAGTTAAGTTTATAACATGAATGATACTGCATCTCACACACTGCGCAATGCTTAGAAACGTGTTCGAAGTTTTCTAACGAATGTACTTTTGCCCCTACAGGCATAGCAGTCAGAAAGCCAATCTTCAGGAACACCTCATGCAAAATAGAAAGCAAAGATATGTCCAATATTCATTGCAAGGTTATGAAGACTTCCAAGGTACTTGTTTTTGTACTTTATAACTGGTCTCATTGCTCAGTTGGTAGCATTGCCTTCTGCGCTGTAGGCCGTGGGTTCGGTAGGCCAGGACAAACATTTGTGCTATGTGTGATGACACTTACCTAAGTGTCTGGTTTTATTATAAATACAGAAGTTATATCCTAAAACCTGAAGTTGCTTTTTGCGCTTACACTGGACAGATACATGATAAGAATTACATGTGGTGTGTTTGAGCCAAAAAGAAATATAATCTGCCCAACATGCATTCCATATTCTCACCGAAAGAGACTCATAGATCAGCCCGAGGTCATAGCATGTGATTAAACCGTGACCCCTCGAACATGAATGCTGCATACTATTTTCTTTGCAATTGAGTTGTAAGAAACTGGAAACGTTTACCTGAAGAGTTCTTACTGCCTACTCTATAAACAGCTTTAAAAACAAACTGGACAACTGGCTACAAACTAATAAAACTATTTCCTACAAGGAATAATCAAGTGTAGTGACTCTCTATTTAATATTAACACTGTGAAGTAGGCACATCAGCCCCAGTGCTGCTCGCCTATCATTCAATAATATTAAATTCGAATACAGTTCTGCCACAGAATTCATACATAAAAAAATCATCTCACAAGAAGTTGAGGAATCATTAAATTTTTGATAGAGAACATAGTTAGCCACTGTTGCATGCAATTATTGCCTATAACAAAAACTCACTGCGTAGGTCACATCGACCTGACCTACGCGGCACTGCATTGCGCCCGTCAACTTTTTCTTCAACCGTTTTTTTTTACAAAAACGCCATTTCTCGCTAGTGATTTTGAATGTAATTTCAAATACTAGAGCAGATCACAGTTCAGTGAATCTGCTAGATGGCGTTATCAGCGCTCAAGCTGAGTTTGGATATGACACAAAAAAAAACGGAATCGGCGTCAGGAACCTCGTTGCTCTATTGGTTATAGGGTTTCCGGCTTGAGGAAAAGATGCGTGTTCGAGTCCCGTCGCGGGTTGTGAATTATTGTGTCATTATAACATTTGTAAATGTTTTGACCGAGTGCAATCACTTAAAATACATAAATTTGATTAGTTATAGGGTTCTATATTTGTTAGTTTTAATTCTCAAACGAAAAAAAGCTCATTAGTTATGTACTTGCAAGAGACTAGATACCCACAACACTGGGTATCCTAGTGTGGGAGCTAGTGGTCAATATATTTTCTTTCATTTTGTTTAAATTTATCCACCTACCAAGATAATGCTAGATTTGCATGCAGTAGCACGCATGTTTGATTAGTTAAATAGAATGGCATATTCATTAATTGTTGGCTACAAATAAATAAATTTATTATTGTTAAATTAAATATTTATAAAATTAGCTCAAGTCCGCCTGGATAGCTACCACCATATTACCTAATTCTGTCGACATAACAACAATTCTGAAATTGTTGTGTCCCGGCATTTATGGGTATGATAGTCAGTTCCTCAGTTTGTTGAGGATTCCGTGTGATTTGCGCTTCCACCTTCGGCCTTATCATAACTTGTAAATCTGGTGAGATGAAGGCCAAGTACAATAAAAAAAAAACTTTAATGTTTAATTCTAGAGCTCAAAGAAGCGTTCGGTTCACCACTCGCTTATGTCACAAGAGCGACTTTTCGTGTGTCAATACTGCGAACGAGGCTTCATGTCCAAATACTCATTGGAACGTCATATCCGGAGCCACTCCAAGGAGAAGCAGTGCAATGTCAGGTAAATGGCACATTTACCCCATTTACCATTTACCCCTACATTGTCATTTTTTACTCATTGACATGACACAGTTGCCCTATTGTCACCGTCGCCACGCAACAAGCTTCACAGATCAGTTAGTTGTAGCTCTGCCTTCTGTATTTGAGGTGTAGGGCTCGATCCCCATCCAGAACAAACATTTGTGTAATGAAAATAAACTCTATTAATAGATATACACAGTATATATAGTAAACATATAAGCTGTTCGGTTGGTGGTAGGACTTTGTTTAGGTCCGCCTGGCTAGCTACCACCTTGCCTAATTTTATCGTCGTAACAATAATTTTAAATTCCGGCATTTAGAGGTAACATAGCCAGTTCCTCAATACTGCTACTATAAATACTCAACGTACCTATTTAAAAAAAAAAGCAAAAATCTGCAATTTAGATACGGTAATTGCCATTTTACCCGCCTCTGTGGTTCGCCCACCTGTGTCAGATCCAGAGATCCCAAATTCTATCCCTAGGGAGAACAATATTGTGCGTGCTTTTGCACAATCTTACCTAAGTCTGTCGCCGTAACAACAATTCTAAATTGTTGTGTTCCGGCATTTAGAGGTAAGATAGCCAGTTCCTCTGTCTGTTAAGGATTCCGGGTGAACTCCTTACGCCTTATCATAACTTGAAACCAGGTGAGATGAAGGCCAAGCGCTTCCTTATCGTAAAAATAAATAAACAAACGACAAGCTTCGCTTTGTTAAGGACTAAAATCGCATGTGTGTAATCAATATCATGTAATATAAATTTGTTGTTAGCGCTAATTGGTCACTGGTGCCCCAATGTCACTTTCGTTGCCTCATTTAGACTTGGGTGCACCATTTCTACAATAATTTCAAGGGGAAAAGTTGCGAGCCTTCGCATACTTCCGAGAAAATAAGACAATAACAACTTGTTTATCAATAACACAAAAGGATCATTTATGACCGCCGTGCCAGATTACGCAACAGTTAGCGGCGCGACCATTCCCGCGCTTACTAGAACTTTCGATAGAGTTGGATATAATTGACGCGCGATTCGGAAGCAAGGCAGTTGTAGGTGATCCAATAAAACACTATGAAAGTTTAACGCCGGAAGAAAGTTGAAGGTGCAATGAGAGTTCTTTTCAATATGTACTTCACAAAAATATAAAAATTATATCGTTTTACGGAGCCGCGGCGTCGTGTTGATGGCTGTAGGTTCGCGACTGACTACCTTCGTATAAAATAATCATTATTTCCGGTTGCATTGCACCCTCAACATTAATCCGTATTTTATTAAGAAAAATAATGGACACAGTTGCCAATAGATGGCGATACATGTAGCTAAAGTACAAATGAATTACTCAGAGATATAACAAAATAGGTAGGTAGCAATAGCTAAAACTAAGGAGAAAAATGCGTACCTAACGCATGTCTACGTACAAAATTACACATAAAAAAAAATGACGATGACGTGTGTCGCCTACAATCCACCCTCTTAGTGCGGAAAATGAACTACCTAACTGAAAAAAATACAAAGAAATACAAAATACAATAAGGTTCAGTAAAGCACTAAAAATCCGTTGGTTGGCGTAGCGCGACACGCGACACGCGTCACCGGACGGCGCACCACGCCTGTGCGCGTGCGCACGTCTACCTCGCGCACGCGACCGTCGGCTCCGGCGCGGGTCGCACTCACCACTCCGTGCCGCCAGCATCCACGATCTACACTAGGATCTACAACCAGAACATAATCTCCATCTCGCAACGCTCTCTGTTCCCTATACCATTTTTGCCTGGGGATCAAAGTAGGTAGATATTCTTTTATCCATCTTACCCAAAACATATCAGTTAATCGCTGCGCTACGCGCCATTGCTTACGTAGGCATAGATCGCTATCATCGTACCTTCCGAATGCGGGACCGTTCGACGACGTACCTAACAAAAAATGATTAGGTGTTAGAGCTTCAGGGTAATTAGGATCACAAGAGACGTGAGTGATAGGGCGGCTGTTTACTAACGCTTCTACTTCCGCAAATAAGGTAGAAATCGTCTCGGGATGTGGAGCCCGTTCCTTTAGTACGGCTTTCAAGGCCGTTTTGACCGTGCGAATCATACGTTCCCAGGCGCCTGCTTGCTCAGGAGCGCCGGGGGGAATAAATCGCCATTCGATACCTCGTACGGTACCGTCTTCACGAAGTTTACTCTCATCGAGTTCCAATAGACTTCGTTTCAATTCATTGTCTGCTCCGTGCAGGTTCGTCCCGTTATCCGAGTAGATAACGCTGGGCGTACCGCGGCGAGCGATCATGCGCCTGAGCGCCATGATAGTGGAGTCCGTACTCAGACTCTCACTTACTTCTAAGTGTATAGCCCGTACCGTCAGGCACGTAAACATTACGCCGTACCTTTTCAGTCTTTTACGTCCGAGGGTCACTTCTATCGGGCCGAAAAAGTCTACACCCGTAAAGGTAAAAGGTCGCCGGTTGTGCTGCAGACGGGCTGCGGGTAGGTCCGCCATGCGCTGCGGTTTCGGCACGGCGCGGCGCTGTCGGCAGAATGGGCAGCGTGCGGCAACCGTGCGTACGGTCGGCCGCAAGTTCAATATCCAATAGCGTTGACGTAGCTCGTTTACAACTAGCTCGTTAGCACCATGCATTGCCTTTTTATGGTGGTAGTCAACGATCAGTCGAGTTATTGGGTGACGACCGTCGAGTATGGCCGGTCTCATCGTCGAGTGGGTAGCACCCGCGACTTTGTCGATACGGCCCGCCACACGTAACAAGTTAGTGTCATCTAGATAGGGCGTCAAAGTTAATAAACGACTGTTAGATAACAGAGGCCTATTTTCTTTGATATTATCAATGTCCTGCGCGAACGAGTCTTGCTGAGATTTCTTAAGCAGGAGAAGTTCGGCGTCATTAATTAGCTCGACATTCATGCTAGTGTCCATGCGGCGACATCTTCGAACGAACAATAGAATTCGAGCAGTCACTCGTACAAGTCGTAGCCAAGAGGAGTAGTTATTTTCGTTAGGTAAGGAGTATTCAACGACTTGAGTCGCTACTGTATTTAAGCTCCTTTCTTCGCAAGCTACCTCTGGCGGTGGTTTTTTGGTGGACTTCAAATCCTTAGGCCATGTTTCCTCAGGCTGCCGTAAGAATTCAGGTCCACGAAACCATAAACAGTCGTACATCAATGGTGGCGTTTCGTCTTTGGTACCTAAATCGGCTACATTTAATTTTGTAGGTACGTAACGCCATTCAGATAATTTCGTAAGCTCGTCAATCTCGCCGAGGCGATGAGCTACGTACGGCTTGTAACTTCTAGGGTCACTGCGAATCCATTGTAGGACCGTTTGTGAATCCGTCCAGAAGAAGCGTTCGTCAGCTTTTATGCTTTTATGTTCTCGCTGTACTGAGGTCGCGAGACGCGAAGCAGTCAGTGCGCCTTGCAGTTCCAGTCGAGGAACTGACACTGGGCGGAGTGGAGTCACTCTGCTTTTACTAGCTGCAAAGCAAACTAAAACTTTTCCGTCAGCACGTGTAAATCGCCAGTAGATAACGGCACAGTATGCTTTGAGCGAGCTGTCACTAAAATTATGCTGCTGTGTATTTACAATAGACTCGGCATCACAACCTGTATCTATCGGTGATAGATAGCACCGCGTCCAGCTGTCAGCATTGTTATACCATCTAGGTATGCGTAGCGATTCTAAAAGTTTTAATTCTTCGAGCCACTTAACCCATTTAGTGTGCTCAGAAGAATGGATGCGGCATTTCCAATCAACTTTAGATCTGTGCACATCTTGAAATATAATTTTACTTTTAATAACAAATGGCGATAAAAAACCGTGTATATCATAGACGGACATAATAATGCTAAGCATCATGGCTTTCGTCGGAGGTGTAGAACCATTTAAAATATCAGTAGGTATTCTATCAAGCGATATCTGAAAACCAAAAGAATCGTCTGCCGGATGCCATATCAAACCTAAAGTGCGCTCACTTGTATTCATAGCTCCATGTTTAAACTGGACAGCTGAGTGCGCAAGCGCATCCGTAGGAATCGAGTCCAAAACCGGTTTGCTATTGCTCGACCACCCTCGTATCTCGAAGCCGCCTTTCGCATGAATTGAAGTTATATCACGCACTAATTTTATGGCCGTATTTTCATCACACGTAGAATACAAACAATCGTCCATGTAATGGTTATTTAAAATTACATCGACAGCCTCGGGGTTTAAATCCTCGTATTTAAGTGCATTCTTGTTTTTAACGTATTGGGCAATGAATGGCGAGCATGTAGCGCCGAAAATTAAACTTTGCATTGCACAAATTTTAATCGGACTTTCTGAGGATTCTTGCCACAAGAATCTAAGTACATGCTGGTCTTCGGCGCGAATATTTATTCTGAGAAACATATCGCGTATATCCCCAATTATAACGATTTTATTTTCGCGGAATCTAAGCATGATTCCGTACAATGAATTATACAAATCGGGTCCTGTCAGCAAATAATCATTTAGGCACACGTTGTCAGCTTTTGCGGCAGCATCAAAAACTAGCCGCAACTTTCCCGGTTTATTTGGGTTTTGTACACCAAAATGCGGTAAATACCAAACATGATTAGCTAAGAGATTGTTATCAATTAGCTCTCGAGCATAACCATTGTCTATCAATTTAGATATCTCATTCTTATACCTATGCGCGTATTCACAATTCTTATGGAATTTACGTAATAATAATTGCTGACGCGAGTAGGCATTATTGTACGAGTCAGGCATAACAAAGTTATCTTTTTTAAACGGTAAACCTACTTCCCATTGGTTACCTATCTGGCGGGCTGTAGACTCTAATATTTCTACAGCGCGAATGTGATCTTTATTCTCACGGGATAAAGGTGAAATTCCTATTAAATCAAAATTAAAGGAATCTTTAATCAGTTCATTTAGTTTGCTAAATTCAGGCAAATCATTATCGCGAGAGTGAGCGAGATGGAAGACATTATGTTCACTTACCAGGGCCTTGGAGGAGTGAGTGCGTCCGCGGTGGAAACCATGGATGGTCCATCCCAACCGACAGCGTGACGCGTACAGCGAGTCCCTGTCTCCGTGTATCACCTCGAGTGGAGCTATCAGGAAATAGTTATCCTCACCAATTAATAGCCGTGGTTTAATATTACTGTCTGTGCATATCATATGCTTAATTTGCGATAAGTGCGAACTATTTACACTTGTTAAGTTAGCCAAATTTTGCGAACACAATTTTAACTTATCGCATTTGCGTAACTTACAGTCATAGCTTACGTTGTCTTGTCCCGTTATGTCTACCTTTACACTAGGCACTTCCGATTGATAAACCGATAAACCGAACGCATCAGTAAACCTTATGGGCCGCGCACTATCACACTCTAAGCCAAGGGTATCGGCTAGCTCGGCGTCGATCACTGACACTTCAGCGCCATCGTCCAAGAGTGCGTAGGTATTCACAACACCTTTGGGTCCGCGTAATTTAACCGCAATCACTTTCAGCAACATGAATTCATCCGGGGCTATGCTCGCGTCATCACCGTCTCGCGCGAAGTGCATCACACACGCGTCGGGTGCAGGTTCAGTGGTAGATCCGACAGGTTCCGGGTCCACGCGCGTCCCATCAGCTGATCGTGACGTCATTTCGGGTTTCGTCCAGTGTAGCAGGCGATGATGTGCCCTGCCACAGTTATCGATGTCACATATAGGTGCGGGGCAAGTTATATCTTTATTGTGTCTAGCATGTAGACAACAATAGCACAAACCGCGCATTTTGACATATTTCCATTTATCTCTGCGCATCGCGCGTTTGAATACGCGACATTCTGGCAGTGTATGAGTGCCTTTCTGGCAGAATCGACAGTCGGATGTGAGTGCAGAAGATGTGTAGACAGAACGATGGCGGTATTTATCGTCAGTACGCTTGGTAGTAGCGTCCGTCGGCTTCTTATCACGCGGTTCAGAACATCCCACGATTGATAACATTTCAGCTTCCACTTTTAAAAATGTAGCCAGAAGTTCTAGTCTCGATCTGCCTTCACGTAGACGATTGTAGGCAAACTCTGACCATCTTCCAATCAGCGTGCTCGGCAATTTAGATACAATAGCTGCTGCGAGCTCTGGGCTTCTGAGATAGTCATTCTGATCTAGTGCACGTATTGTAGCTACGCAGTTGTTGACTTTTATGGACAAATTAATTAAATCTTGTCGATAATCAATAGGTAACGATGGGATTTTCCTCAGCTGCATCGTTATATTTCTAATAATATGTTCAGCTTGGCCAAACCTTAGTTCAAGTGCTTCTATAACTGCTGACGGCGGAGTGTTGCCGATCAGCAAGTCAGTCACTGCTTCCTTGGCCTCACCTCGCAGAGCTTTACGAAGTCTCCACAGGTTCTCACTGTCACTAAATTTACACACACGTGACGAGTCTTCATAGGCATTTTTAAAATGTAGCCACTCAATACAGTCACCGCTGAAGAAAGGCAGTTCTCGCGGCGTGGCAAGGCGGCTCAGAAGTCTATCTTCTTGCCTAGATGACGATGTTTGGGTGATCAGATCCTTCAACGTATGTGCAAGTTGTTGGATGCTGTTGTCGTGATGATCCTTCAACGTATTGGAAAGTTGTTGGATGCTGTTGTTGTTCTGGACGGGTGATAAACAGTTCGTGTCCAGCCACTTCTCCACATCCTCATGCACATTTCTCTCGCTGTGACGGGAAGAACAATGAGCGCCAGCATGTGTTCCATCAGGAGCTACATCAGCGCCGACTTGACGAGATTTTTCACTACGTAGGTCGACTTTGGCAAGGTCGGCTTGAAGCTTCTTGTCAATTAGCTCCATCTGAATTTTGGCTTTAGCTTCCGCCGCTTGTAATTCGAGATGTTTACGACGTGCAATGGAAGAAGCATTAGATTTCTTGGTGCAACACGTTTTCTGTGAGGCACACGTTGATCGCTGCGCAGTACCGGGTGACGCCATCTTGGCGGGCACTGGCGTAGATACGTATTCTTCTCGCGGCCTTGTGAGACAATCGTTGCCGCTGGGAAGAATCGACTTCTTGAACTCCAATTTCATAGGTGCACGATCCAACTTATTAGATTCAATAAGTTCCTTGCGTTGACGGCGCGTAATCACTTTTGATGGCGTCTTGTCCGACATGACGCAATACTACGCGACTAGTTCACTGGTTACAGATCGGGCTCGAAGGGACCATTTTGTAGGTGATCCAATAAAACACTATGAAAGTTTAACGCCGGAAGAAAGTTGAAGGTGCAATGAGAGTTCTTTTCAATATGTACTTCACAAAAATATAAAAATTATATCGTTTTACGGAGCCGCGGCGTCGTGTTGATGGCTGTAGGTTCGCGACTGACTACCTTCGTATAAAATAATCATTATTTCCGGTTGCATTGCACCCTCAACATTAATCCGTATTTTATTAAGAAAAATAATGGACACAGTTGCCAATAGATGGCGATACATGTAGCTAAAGTACAAATGAATTACTCAGAGATATAACAAAATAGGTAGGTAGCAATAGCTAAAACTAGGAGAAAAATGCGTACCTAACGCATGTCTACGTACAAAATTACACATAAAAAAAAATGACGATGACGTGTGTCGCCTACAGCAGTATTCGATTACGATACAGCGAGTTAACATCAAGTGATATTTGAGTGCGACAACAGTGTTTAGTGATTCGGAAGTGTAACTAAGTAGTGTTGTACTGTGTTTGAGAGTAATTAGTCGGGTGCTGAATAAACGTGTCTTATTTTGAGTAATGACCGGTTGCTTTTAATTCTTACGAACCCCAGCTCGTAACAGTATTATATCGAGCAGAAACTGTAAGTGTCATTCTATTTCAGTTTGGAAGGGCACAAGTCGACTCACGCAGACGAATGGCCCCATCCATGTCGAATGTGCGATAGAAAATACAAAATGAAAAGCCAAATGATAGCGCACTACAGAAGATTCCATGGGGTCAAACAACCGCCTTTCGACGAACCGAACGACTGTCCCGTATCAAGTAAAAAAACGATTTACACTGAAACTACTTTATTGCACCACATACACACATTTTGTTAGCATCCCGTATCAAGTAAAAAAACGATTTACACTGAAACGACTTTATTGCACCACATACACACATTTTGTTAGCATCCCGTATCAAGTAAAAAAACGATTTACACTGAAACTACTTTATTGCACCACATACACACGTTTTGTTAGCATCCCGTATCAAGTAAAAAAACGTTTTACACTGAAACTACTTTATTGCACCACATACACACATTTTGTTAGCATCCCGTATCAAGTAAAAAAACGATTTACACTGAAACTACTTTATTGCACCACATACACACATTTTGTTAGCATCCCGTATCAAGTAAAAAAACGATTTACACTGAAACTACTTTATTGCACCACATACATACATTTTGTTAGCATCCCGTATCAAGTAAAAAAACGATTTACACTGAAACTACTTCATTGCACCACATACACACATTTTGTTAGCATCCCGTATCAAGTAAAAAAACGATTTACACGTAAACTACTTTATTGCACCACATACACACATTTGGTTAGCATCCCGTATCAAGTAAAAAAACGATTTACACTGAAACGACTTTATTGCACCACATACACACATTTTGTTAGCATTATTATACTAATAACTCTTAATTATATTAAAAAACTTGACTTAATAAATTAATAAATGTCATTTATCGGGTCGTCTGCAGCTTTTCTTTGTTTAGCTGCAGGTAAGGGTCTCTAGCTGGCGCTTTCTACCCTAGCATCAACTCTCGTGGCTACCACGAGGTCGCAGGGAGCTAATGAGAGAGAATAAATGTAGTTATGAATCTGTGTGAAAACGTTGAAGTGGAGCGCAGATGTCTATAACAGAGGCTTTTAGTTTAGCATAGACATCTGATGCTAACCTAACCAAAACAACCCTTTTCCTTTTTCAATTACGTTAATGTTATTTGACAATAGTTTTTAGGTTAAGTCGGTTGTATTGAATTTGATTCGAGTTCAAAATAAATTTATTCATTATAAACTATTTTCATAGGCCACGTTCACAAAGGAAGCGCGCCAATCTACCATCGCACGCTTTCGTGTTTATTTATGCTTTGCCACGCATTCATTTGCCGTGGCGGTCGCGGATTAAGAATCGACCCCTCCAACTCGGCCAGGGATGTCGTAAAAGCCGATTAAGGGATCTCACCAGAAGAAAGGCAGCTTCCTTCTGTGTATAATCCACACCTTTACTGCGACCAATCCGCTTGCCAAGCCTGGTGATTATGGTAAATCCCTCTAGCTTTGGAGGAGGCTCTATGGACACGCATGGGCTGTTGGTGTGATGACATATTGGTCGAATTCGGTTTTATTGTATTTTTTTTTTATGATATAAAATTCTACTCTCTGTACTCCTCGTTATAACAGTTAATTATGACAAATCGAATGTGCGCGCAATATGCTTAAAGAGGTGTCAGAAGTTTTAACTCAGCGAATGAATACAAAGAAAACTAAAGTATTTTTGCCCCAACAGGCATACCGGAAGTCAAAAAGAAACTTGTGGCAAGTAAAATCTCGCACGAAGTCAAAAACAAATGCGATGTTTGCTGCAAACTGATGCAGACTTCCAAGGTACTCGAAGCTTTTACTATTTTATTTCTCGTCTCGCAGCTCAATTGATAGTTCTACCTTCTTCGCTGTAGGTTGTGGGTTCTATTCCCAAACCTGACAAACATTGTGCGTTGTGTAGTGATGACACTTAGCTGGATTACTGTTAATACAAGCACTAAAGTAATGTACATTGCTCGACATGGTATGTAATATTATCCTAAAGCCATATGTTTGTGTGTGTGTAATGTTTTATTAAATTTAAACCTTTTCGAAAACAGCGCTTATTATAATAAATTCGACTTTAGAACATTGAGTTATTCACTCTTATTATTAAACTTTCATAATTTTTTTTTGCTTCTAACAAAAGAAAACGGATCATATGTTTTCTTCTCATTTATATTTCTGTTTTACATAACTTCGTTTTCAAGTTTTTTTTTTAATTGTTCGTCGGGGAAGCTTCTCACCTGGTTACAATACAAGTTGAGATAGGTTTTTAATATTTTGATTATAGTCGTTAATTTAAACACCTTACTCCATATAACTCTAATATCATATAATCCACAAGTGTACTGCAAAATCTGTGATATCTAAGCTGCCTGTGGCACAAATAAATCAATAGCTGACAGAAATAGCAAAACTCTCATCCTCAATATTCTGTACTACAGAAAACAATACATATTTTTATACGTACACAAACGTTATTACGTTACGTTACTATACGTACTATACTTAAACAACAGAATTAATTGCACAAGAAGTTGAAGTATTGATCAAAATGATAGTAAACTTTCATTAAGGCTTTTACAAAATGCGCTGTCAGGCTGTCCCAATCCGCGTACGCGATAAATAATGTTATAATTTGTGTTTGTAGAGCTTAAAGAAACACATGGCTATTCACTCGGGGGAGCGACCTTTCGTGTGTCAATACTGCGACCGGGACTTTGTGTCCAAATACTCGATGGAACGTCATATCCGGATCCACACCAACCAGAAGGAGTACTTATGCTACGTGTGCAACACCAAGTTTGACAACAGAGACAGGTAATTGGCACACTTGCCCCATTGGTCATTTACCCCTACATGTTATGGTTGGCTCTTTGTTGGTGCTATATTGTCACAGTTGCCTCACGACAAGCCTCAAACTTCTTTAGGCGCTTTTAGCATTTTTAAGATAGGAAAAAGCCAATGAACTCGCGACCCTGTTACCATTACTGACACCTCTGTATATAAGTATCTGTAGCGTAGTCTTTAAATTTTGAATACCCAAACATTGAGTGCTAAATTTAAACCGTGATTATAGTGAAATAAATGAACAATTCCAAAACTACAGTCGATAATCTTCACCAAAAGTCGGGGTCTGTCGACGTTTCGCGCAAGCTCAAACTCAAAGCGCGCGCTTTACTCGCAAACAGCGTCTGAAATTTGCTGTGTCCCATCTGTCCTCTCGCTTTCCTGCCATCTGTGGGAGTGATTTCGTGAAGAGGGACGGAAGTGTGTAACAGGAAGCCGGGGAAGCGCACGCTTTTGATTTGACCAATGAGCGCGCGCGGTTAGAGTTGCCCGTCAAATGGTACCAACCCATTTCCCGAGAGGTTGGTACTGACAGCCAACAGTGTGCGTGTGACGAAAAAGAGAAAGGAAGATAAAGAGAGAACGCATCTGCTGTGAACTTAACCTACAGCGTAGTGTTAGTACGTTAAATGTAGTCTGTGGCTCGTTGACACTCACGGACTCATGGTTAACAACATTTTGTTCAGGAGACAATGTTAATGTTGCTTGTTACCGAGATGTGACATCATGTGTGTTAGTTTATTGACGCACTACAGAACGAAGAATACTTAAAACTATATAAAACCTATTTTGATAACAAATTGTGTCACGGCTGGTTTTATCGTTCCGAGCGATAGTCGAAAGTCAATTAGTTTTTTATTCATTAAGAATTTTTAGGATCATTTTGAAACGATCTCTCACAGAAAACCACGCATGGACAAGAATAACGAGATATTATATCGCGATGTGATGAATTATTAAAATATTTAGTTATAATTATTGTAGTGAAGCCAGAACAATAATTCACATAATTTTAAGCGACTTTAAAAAATGAAGGGGACGATAATAATATACATTTTTTATATAATTAAATGTTATTTCGTCGATAACCTACCCTTATAGGCAAAACAGTTATCTCACCGAACATGTTTTGTGAAATCTTTGAAGAGACGAGGATCGCTGGGTGGATTACGCTGTGTGCGAGTAAGAAGGTTATTTCATTTTCGTATGGGGATTGCCGTTTGCTAGAACGAGGGTCGCTCGGAGTCTGCGACTAATGTTTTGTCTCGTTCTAACAACGGATGTTTTTTGCGCTTTTTCCGTCCGTTGATTGAATGAAGTTCGTTGTGCTCTTCCTCCCCTCACCCAGGCCCGCGATAAAAGCTAATAGATTAATAAATCTTCTTATTTACTATGATAATGACGTTGATACACTCATTACATAAATTACATTTTAATAATAGGATTTTACTTCGGTAACGTTAATTGACATATATTTTGGTTGTAGTATTCGTACAGCTTTTAAATAATCAATACTTTTGGATTTAGGTTTCACTCAACGATGGAAAATAAAACGAATGATTCTCACGAAGAAAGAAAAATAAAAAGACAGATATATGACTCATCTGATGATGAAAAAGTAAAAGAAGAAAGAAATCGAAAAAACAGAGAAAAATGTAAGCGATACAGAGATAAGAAAAAGAAAAAGGTTGCTGCTCTGCTCATCAGTCTCTCTTATGATTCCGATGATAAAAAAAGAGAAGAAGAAAGAAAACAAAAGAATAGAGAAAAGAGTAAGCGATACAGAGAAAAGAAAAATAATGAGATCGCTGCAGTGGCCATCAGTGGCCTTTTTGATTCCGATGAAAAAGAACGAGAAGAAAAAAGAAAACAAAAAAACAGAGAAAAATGCCAGCGATACAGAAAAAAGAAAAGAAATAAGGACGTTGCTTTGGAAGAAGGATGAAAACAAAAAAATAGACAAAAGACTATGCGATGCAGAGAAAAGAAAAATAAAGATATTGAGGTTGCCGCTCTGTCTATGGCCACTGCTGATTCTTCTAGTGATTCTTCTGGTACGAAAATGGAACAGACAAGACAAAAACAAATAAACGCAGAAAAATGTAAGCGGTATAGAGATAAAAAAAGAACATCAAATTTACACCCACAAAATATTTCTAATCGTAAGAACGTACCGCAACAGATACATAATTCTCAATCCGTGAGCCCCTCAACAAGAGATGTGACAAATGTACAACCACTCATCCATACTTCACAAATTGGCCCATCCACCAGATACCTGCCATATGTACCAACACCAGTTCATAGTTCCACAATCGCAGGTCCATCATCAAGAGATGTACTTTATATTATACCAAGTCACTCTGACAACAATTCTCACATTCACAGTATAGAAGATACAGTACTACAAAGTCAAATTGACCCACTCCTAATATAAATATTCAAACATACTCTGCTTTTCGACAGAATTCCTCTGGGCATCGAGAATTTGAATAAGATTTTTTTGAAAATGAATTTGCCCGTGCTTTTGACATGAGCGACAGACCGTGGTTTAATAAAGATTAAAAATATTAACCAAATAACGATACAACTTCAAATATTGAATGTATAAGAACATTGCTCTCAAATACTGCTATACTGGAAATAAAAATATGCTCGACATTCTTATCATGCAACGCATTCCATCGCTATCCGTTTACAATGGATTCAAATATCCACCAGTTCCTGAATGTTCCTTAGACTTTCTTTTAGACTTGGTGACTGAAAGGCTTGTAATTCCAAGGATTCTAATTATGCAAATTCGTAGGCTTCGGCATGTTCATGGTCAATATGGAATTTATGGGCAGGTGATAAATGTCCCAATCGAAGTAAATACAATGGTGAATCTGTTGCCAAGACAAGCAGATGATGATCATGCCATTTTCAAAGTAAAAGGGGAAAAATCACAAATCTAGCTACGTGTGTGGTATAATCAAGAAAAGATAAAAATACTTCTCTTTACACTTCCTACTGCGTTTCAGTTGACGATAGATTTCTGAACAATGGAAATGTTGAAATTGAAGATGAAACTGTTCATGAAGAAGATGGCGACAATGACATTTAAGAACAAATACCAATCGATGAAAGTTTAGTAGCTCAGCAGTAAACATTGATGTGGAATGAAGATGTGTTGAGAATCGCTCCCGGTGAAGGTATTTTTCTATTTGAGTCTCATTAAATTTATTGAAAAAATACAACAAAAAAATATGTATTTTTCCTGCTATATTGTTTTTAGGTAATGTTCGAAACAGTCTGCTATATCAGATATTTGATAAACACGCTGAATCTATTCCAGAAATATATTTGGGACAATTTAGAAATCTCCGTGAAGGCCTATATAATAGTTAGCTTGTTGCAATCATATAAGGTCACACCTTATGTGATTGCAACAAGCGGACTCTGCTTCAGTGGTGTGGTGTGGTGTGGTGGGTGTGGTGTGGTGTGGTGGGGTATGGAGGAGATTGGATAGACTAGGAGTAACCCCTCAACACTTGTTATACATGGCTATGAAAATCATGAGGCTTAGAATTAAGCCCCCTGTTTCAATTGCATTCAAGCAAGTTGGAAAAGGTATTGAAATGGCTAAAAAGCAAACACTTTTAGATGATTATATTGATTAATGGTCTAATTGAGACTAATTTGTCATTTATATATTATTATATATATTTATCTTTCTGCCCCATAAAAATGCTGAATTAGGGATGGAGCGAAGAAATGACAAATTAGTCTCAATAAGACCATTAATTTTAAAATTTTAAAATTAATTAATTGCCATGATTCGACAATATGGTAAGCCGTCTTTACTATGAGTGCTAATGAAATTGGATGGCTTAATCTATTGCAAATGTTGCATGATTTTAAATATAATGCGGAAATATCGGCTGCAGAAGCTGCAGATTTGCATTTCATTTATAAAAATACTCTTATCAGTGAAGAGGCGGTAACTTGCGCTTTATATGTATTAAATAAGTTATTCAATATTACAGTCCATTCAAAAATACAGAATATTGCATCATTTCAAAATAATTTAACTTCAACATGCGCGTATTTTAGCTTGATTAGATAATGCCCCAGAAGACGCCAGAGATTACAATAAAACCATCGATCTCATCGATTTTCTTACATCAGTATCTGCTTCAGAAGCGATTGCGTGACTGGTGCCCCATTTCAAGGGGCAACTGTGACAATGTATTATCAAACATGGCTTGGGCAAATATGTCAAGTACAATTGTATCGAGCAGAAACTATGAGTGTCATTATTTTTCAGTTTGGACGAGCACAAGTCGATTCACGCAGACGAATGGCCCCATCCATGTCGAATGTGCGATAAAAAATACAAAATTAAAAGCCAAATGATGGCGCACCGCAGAAACATTCACGAGGGTAAGCAACCGCCGAACGACTATGCGGACTCTCAGAGTGATTCCACAAAAGGACTCGGTTCTCGTGACCACACTTTCAATCGGCAAATCTCTTTTCTTTTCTTGTAATTGTAGTAAAGTAATTGTTATTTACATTTTTTTTAATATTGGCTTTTCCAGTTCGATATCAGAGCGTGGATGCGGTCTACGATTTTTCTTACGATTTTGCCCAAAAGGGATCCAAAGTTTTCTCTTAGCATATTATTGATCGAGTCAGCAAAGCGGTCAGATCTCCGAGTTATGTTGGGAAATCCACTACTAAGGCAACAGTTTATAGAGCACTTTTCAAAAATAAGACATCAACCTTTTCCTAAGGGATGATTATTATTGTATTCTGCCCCTACTATGACGTACGGTCGGTGTTGTGGTGCTTTGCTCTCATTCTGGCTATGCATAGAATGAGATTTACCAACGAGAGAGAGCCTCGAACACTAAGTGAATAAAGATAGTTTGAGAAATAATCTCCGTGGTGGTACCTACACAAACCAGACACCACGAGATCTCAGTTCAGGGCAAATTACTAGTTACAACGATAAAGAAATGTTCTTTTGCCCCCACAGGCATACCGAGAGCCAAAAGGAAAACCTCACGTAAAATCGCAGACGAGGTCATGTGCAAATGCGATGTTTGCGGCAAACTGATGAGGACTTCCAAGGTACCCGCCTTTTTTTTAATTGCTATACAAAAAAAAACCCCTAAAAACCCGTTGGTTTTTGCGGGCATTCACACACGACAGACAACCGCCTCTGTGGTCTAGTGGTTCAACCCACCGATTTCAGATCCAGGGGTCCCGGGTTCGATCCCCATGGGGAGTACAATATATTGGTTGGTTTGGTTGGTGGTAGGACTTTATGAGAGGTAAGATAACCAGTTCCGCAGTTAGTTGGGGATTCCGGGTGAAGTGATCTTATCTCAACTTGTAACCAGGTGTGTGTTTCATGTGCTTACCCGTGGTACAATAAAAAATAAAAAAAAAGACTGAAATGCATGATTATATCATCTTGTACATCGTGCTATAATTTTTATTTGCAGAGCTTAAAGAAGCACATGGCTCAACACTCGGGGGAGCGACCTTTCGTGTGTCAATACTGCGAACGGGACTTCGTGTCCAAATACTCGTTGGAACGTCATATCCGGATCCACACCGAGGAGAAGGAGTACTTATGTTACGTGTGCAACACTAAGTTTGGCACCAAAGACAGGTACATGATACATTTACCCCATTCTTCATACTACATTGTCACTATTACCCCATTGTCAGTTGCCACGCAACAAGCTTCATAGATCAGTAGATAGTTTTCCCTTCTGCCAACATTTTGTGATGAATACAGATGTATGTTCTGTGTTTTTTGTCGTATTGTATGATAAGTAGCATATACAAAAAATATGTACCTTTTTAGGTATTCTATAAGCAATCTAGGATCCATATTTCAAGCTTCGCTTCGTTTGGGGCTAGATGGCATTGTGTGAAATCAATATCCTATATTTAAAAAAAAATTGTTGATGCTACATTGTCACTGATGCCCCGAGAGATGGGGATTTTAAATCTCCCGTTTCCTTACTAAAACTTAGCGTCTGGTGCCCCATAACTACATCTGCCCCATATTAAATGTGTGTGTATATGATTCCTTGGTAAATCGAAATAATTGAATTCAAAATAATTACGATATCAACACACGTTTTGACGTCATATCTATAGTTCACACCAAGGGAAGTAAGGAGTACTTATGTTTTCCGTGCAACACCAAGTTTAGCAACAAAGATGGTAATTGACACATGTACCCCATGCATACTACATTGTCACTAATGCCCCATAGCATAACCCAAAACACACCGAAGGAAAGGAGTATAAATTAAAAGTTATATGTGTGTCAATGTAGCATCAATGATGGGGCAAATGTGACAAGTATGCCAATTATGTCGTCAATATAGCCCCAATGATGGGTCAAATGTGACAAGTATGCCAAATATCGAGCAATAACTTATCAGTGTCATTTCGTTCCAGTTTGGACGAGCACAAGTTGATACACGCGGATGAATGGCCTCATCCGTGCCCGATGTGCGATAAGAAATACAAAATCAAAGGCCAAATGAGGGCCCACTACAGAAGAATTCACGAGGGCAAAAAACCGCTCGACAAACCGAACGACTGCCCCATATGCAAGAAGACAATTTACATCGAAAAAAGCTTCATCAGCCACATGCAGAAGCACAAAGGAATCGCGCCGACCTGCGGCCAGTGCGGGAAGCAGTTCACCAAAAACGCAGCACTGCTGGTCCACATGCGCTCGCACACGGGCGAGACCCCCTTCGCCTGCAACGTATGCGACAGGAAGCTGAAAACCAAATCCCACCTCAAAATGCACCTCAGAACGCACACCGCCGAAAAGAAACACGAGTGTGACGTGTGCGGGAAGCTGTTCAGCGAGAGATTCCACCTGAACGGGCACAAGGTGGTGCACGAAGCCAAGACGTTTGAATGCAAGCCTTGCGATAAAAAGTTTGCATGGAAAGCGTCCTACGTCAACCACCAGAAGATTCACCATCCGGACAGCTACAGCGAGTTCACGTGCCACCACTGTGGCAAAAGTTTCGGGCTGAAAAGTTACTTGAGACAGCACATAGTGTACGTTTGTTATCCGAGTGTGATGAATATAAAAGTGCCGGTTCGCAAGCGCAAGCGCAGGCGCAAAGTGATTTCTGAAGATTGGAACGGTGATGGTGTCTGAAAATACTATTATGTGTTTTAACTGTGGTCTAGTGGTGTCAGATCCAGAGGTCTTGGGTTCAATCTCCAGTGGGAGTACAATATTGTGCTTGGTTTGGTTGGTGGTAGGACTTTGTTTAAGTCCGCCTGGCTAGCTACCACCGTCTTACCTAATTCTGTTGTCATAATGACAATTCTAAAATTGTTGTGTTCCGGCATTGAGAGGTAAGATAGCCAGTTCCTCAGTTTGTTGAGGATTCCGGGTGAAGTGCGCCTCCACCTTCGGCCTTATCTGAACTTGTTACCAGGTGAGATGAAGCCCAAGTGCTTACCCGTCGTACAATATAAATAATTAAAAAAATTTAGAAGTAAGATAGTCAGTTCCTCAGATTGTTAAAGATTCCGGCTGTCATTATATCTATTATGAAAAATTTTAAGAGTAGTAGTGGTCCTAGTGAAAAGGCTCGCCGAGTAAGTATACCTATTTTGGCTGCCAAGCAACATTGCTTTTTCGGTTTGAAGGCTATGGTTGCCGGTGAAATTACGGCACATGAGGCTTACCTTTATGCCTCAATTGCGCAATGCAGTGCATCGTAGTTCATGTCCTTTGTAGATGTGACCTACGTAGTAGTTTTGTTACAGCCATGGGTTGCATTTAACATCAGCTGCTTGCTTGTCCCATCTTCAATAGCATTCAAAAAATGCCGGAACACAAAAATTTTGAATCGTTGTTGGTGCTGTGTGAAATTAATGCATGAACATACCACCAACCAAACCGAGCACAAGAAAGCCAAGCGCTTTCCCATCAAACAATAAAAAATAATTTGAATAGTACGAAAAGTGAGGGGATGATATTTTTAATGTACCTAGGGTAAAAGGCTTAAGTATTTTGTCACTTCACTTCAATTAGTTATAAGATAAATTATGTTTATATCATTGTGTGTTAACAATAAAATTAACTTATATAGTTATACATTCAATATTTATATATTATTATTTCTGTTAAGGTTTTAAGTTGTTATTCCAAGTTGTTTATTATACTTACACAGTAATATTAATTTAACTCTAATCTATGTAAAACTCTAAATGTGATGTACAGTCAGCGTCAAATTGATATGAGCGTCTATTTAGGCAAAATGATCTGAAAACATAAAATATTATAACTATGTTATTTATTATTTTTTGAAGGTACATTACGCACGGATAACTTTGAGAGTTATGTTTGCTAAGATCATTTTGAACACCCTGACTGCTCATATAAATATGAAACGAATATGCTAAGATATTTTGAACACCTTGGGTGTTTTAAGATCATTTTGACTACTCTAGATGCTGATATCGATTGGACACTGACTTTACCCATCCACAACTATTTACAAGGGAAACAGTTGGGTCGTTACAAATGGTCTAGTCAACTCATCTGTTACAGACCAGTACCAGATTTAGAGAATTCATATTATTTTAGATGTTACAAAGTTTAGAATACTTCTATCCCGTTGTGGCGGCCATGTTGCACGTCACAGCGGCGCGTGAGACTAAATTGACTATATCTTATAAGTAATGCAAGCGGTGTGAATATTACAGGACATTAATTTCACACAGCGCCATCTAGCCCCAAACTAAGCATATTGTAATATGGGAACTAGATTACGGTTGAATACTTAAATACTTTGTAAATACATGCACCCAAACACATAACAAACATCTATATTCATCACATATGACAAGCCTCATAGCTCAGTTAGTAGTAACTCTGTCTTGTAGGTTGTGGGATCGATTCCCACCCAGGACAAACATTTATGTGATGAATATAGATGTTTGTTGTGTGTTTGGGTGTTGTATTATATGATAAGTATGTATTTACCAAAAAAAAAGTTTTTTGAGTATTCTATCCGTAAATTAACAAGCCTCATAGCTCAGTTGGTAGTAGCTCTGCCTTCTGTGCTGTAGGTTGTGGGTTCGATTTCCACCCAGGACAAACATTTGTGAGATGAATATAGATGTTTGTTCTGCATTTGGATGTTGTATCATATAGTACGTATGTATTTACAAAAGTATTTAAGTATTCTATCCGTGATCTAGTTCCCATATTACAAGCTATGCTTAGTTTGGGGCTAGATGGCGCTGTGTAAAAAATAATGTTTTAAATGTAATAATTTTGAATTAAAATATCCTACTCCGCAGGTAGCTAAAATTATTCTAAAAGTTCTCCAGATTATACATCAACAATTTCCAAACTACTCTATTGATTTTTTTTTATAATTTTAGTTTCATTCTACTCCATGAAATATTGAAGAGGTCACAGTAAGTCACAATAATATTTATAATTATAACTATCGTAAAATAAAGTTCACTAATGTTTCCTGTACCAACCTACGTTTGTGGTAAATGATGTAAAAATCATTACCTATATTACAAAAATATTTTATAACTCGAATTTTTGGACATCTCTTTTTTTCCCGATGGGTCGGCTCTTGACCAAGAAACTTAGACAGGCAAAAGTGCGAGCCTAGTCAGAAGTAGCGTTGTTGCAATATCGATAGTTGACCTTGAAAAACAGTCGATAGTGCGAGTCTTATCGAAAATAGCGAAATCATGTAGTACCTACTATCGATAGTTAAAATGAGGCGATATTAGGTATTGGAACTTTGTCGATACTATCGATTCTGTCGAGATTCGATACTATCGCGTCAAAATAGTCGATACTATCAATGCTTTATCAACACGTTTCAATCTATAGATATATTGATCTTTAGCAATAGTATTACTTACATTTATCTATCAATGGTATTGTGAAGGGTCGATAGTTTCGGTAGGACTATCGATAGTATGACTGATTTTCAAGGCCACGATACTATCGATAGACTATCGCAACAACACTATCCAGAAGATGTCTATTAACTATTAACTCTCTTCTTGAAGACATTAGGGTCGTAACACAGAAATACAGACGCTGGGGGCTTATTACAAGTTCTTGCAGTGCGCACAATGAAAGATTCATGAAAGCGTTTAGTTCTTATACGTGGGATATCAAGGTGGGGATGATAATAGGCTGTTCGTCTAAAATTTCTATTGAAGAACGGTGAACTGATTTACGTACAGACTAGTCAGCTATCTTCTGGATAATTTCCAATACAAAATTAACCAATTCCTTATGACAAATTCATGTAGTTTATTGAGAATATATATAACTATGGCTTATTTTTTTTTTTCAAATCAAAACGCTGGAGATGGAGTTCTGTGAGAACAATTATATATTCTCGTAGAGTAAAATTCAACTCATTTTATAAGCTATTGTTTTTCGTGGAGCAGTTGGGAAGTGTTCTTGGAGTACTTTGGGAATATAATAACCCGCAAAAAATAGGGCCAGTTGATACTTCAACCCCAAAAACAGTGTAGGTGTTATAGAGGCTTCTACTACTCATTATCTACGCCTCAGAGTAGCCCACGTCTACAGCACACATATCGTTGTCATTGAGTTGGAGACACTTGTTCAATAGCAGGAATCTACCGACGGACATGTGCGCTTTAAAGCCGGCCGTGTAAAACACGTCAGGGGAGGAACCCCAGTACTCCTCCATCCGAGACTTGTAAACCACCCCCATCGCCAGAATTAAGCCAAAGAAGACATACAGCTCGTCGACTGTAGCGTCCACCAAAGCGATACAACTTCTGGGATGGAGTGTTGCTCTCTAGCATCTGTTCTGCCATTGCTACGCGTATTTATTCGTCTCCGCGACTATGTGCTCCATTATTTGACGGTCCCATATGTCGCAGAATATGGCATACGGGTCGTCACGCGGAGTTGTCGGACGTTGCTTTGGGTGAATGTTTCCCGTCGCGATCTCCACTCGAAATCGTACCACCTGGGCTGCAAGGTACAAGGCTGGTCCGTGGCCATTGGAAGGACCTCATCGGCTGGGTCCTCGAAAGCTGGGTCACTAATGAAAACACTACCTAAATCGGCAGCGGCCTAGTCACAGTCCATGTATGTGGGTATACCGGGCAACCGGGGAGTTTCCCACCCCCGATGGGATGATACGATGGGTATGCGTAATGCATTTTTCCCAGCGGAAAAAAAAGGTTTATCCTCGTCATCGCTTACATCTGTGTCTTCTTCGCTTCCTGTGACAAATGTTTTTATTTTTGTACGACGGGTAAGCACTTGTCTTTCATCTCACCTGGTAACAAGTTGAGATGAGGCCGAAGGTGGAGGCGCACTTCACAAGGAATCCTCAAACTGAGGAACTGGCTATCTTACCTCTAAATGCCGGAACACAACAACTTAAGAATTGTTATTATGGCGACAGAATTAGGTAAAATGGTGGTAGCTAGCTAGACGGACTTGAACGAAATCCTACCACCAACCAAACCAAGCACAATATATTGTACTCCCCATGAGGATCGAACCCGACTTCAGATCCCTGAAATCGGTGGGTTGAAACACTGGATAACAGGTATATATATGTGATCGATCGGTTTCACATCTGGTGAAAACCAGTTCGGCCAAGCCGTGTCCACTGCTAAACAGAACCTCTAAACTCGAGGGTTTTGATCACACAAGGCAGAGATATTCAGATGGAAGCTGCCGCTTTATCAGTAGGTACTTACCATAATTGACATTTGCTGCATCCGACCGAGGCCGAGGATGCAGCCGATGATGATGATGCGATCCGGCTAGGTGATGGGGGCAACACGCTCTTTATTTTATTTTGTTTTTCGAGATAAATAAGTCCTAAAGCAACTTACATTACTGGCGAGGGCACCAAGTTTGCTGATGATGGGGTTAATGGGATGTGGACCAGCACCATCATCATCACCACTTCCAACTCCAGTTGGGCGTGATGATGATGATGATGCTGATCTAGATGGACAAAACAAAACAAATGTTAAAACTTGAGTATTTCAACCAGAATAGTATGTATGTGTTAACAAGCCTGATAGCTCAGTTGGTAGTAACTCTGCCTTCTGCGCTGTAGGCTGTGGGTTCGATCCCAGGACAAACATTTGTGTTATGAATATAGATATTAATATACATATTTATTCGTGTCCGTGTCGTGGTTATGCCTAAAAAACTCAGCGTAAATAGAGCATAATTAGTGCAAAACTAAAATAAATAGTGACTCATTGGTTTAAGAATAGCATAACGATCAAGCTAGCGTGCACATGACCGTACTCGAAAACATAAATAGTGACTCATTTGTTTAAGAATAGCATAACGATCAAGCTAGCGTGCACATGACCGTACCTACTCGAAAACATAAATAGTGACTCATTTGTTTAAGAATAGCATAACGATCAAGCTAGCGTGCACATGACCGTACTCGAAAACATAAATAGTGACTCATTGGTTTAAGAATAGCATAACGATCAAGCTAGCGTGCACATGACCGTACTCGAAAACATAAATAGTGACTCATTGGTTTAAGAATAGCATAACGATCAAGCTAGCGTGCACATGACCGTACTCGAAAACATAAATAGTGACTCATTGGTTTAAGAATAGCATAACGATCAAGCTAGCGTGCACATGACCGAACTCGAAAACATAAATAGTGACTCATTGGTTTAAGAATAGCATAACGATCAAGCTAGCGTGCACATGACCGTACTCGAAAACATAAATAGTGACTCATTGGTTTAAGAATAGCATAACGATCAAGCTAGCGTGCACATGACCGTACTCGAAAACGGCTTATACTATAGCAACGAAGTTTACACACAAAAATAGAGCACAAATACTGCCCGAGCTATACAAAATTTCATAGTGATTGCTCTCATAGGAACGGAGATATTGAACAAGACTTGAATAACATTCCGAGCTGGCGTTATGGCAGCGTACCCATTAAACAACGTAATAGTTCTTATAGAAAACGAGCTTTTCTTATCATAAATATACGTATAAATAGTGTGTGTAATACTGCCTCTGCCAGTAGTCACTTTATGCAATTTCGTAGTGGAACAATATAAAAAGTCTACCTATGTGAAGTTCTAGGATCAAATGCATTGTGGTATACAGTCGCACACAATAAATAATTTGTTAGTGAAATTACACACCGAACCATTTAGTAGGTACTTTATATGAACTGACTTGAAGAGAAGATGAGCTTTCGTGAGTACTTTTACCCATTATTTAGCTACGTATCAAGCAGAGCAGAGCTAAACGTTTTGGTTCATTCTAATTAGAACTAGGTAGGTACTACTTGTTCAAATATTTTTCTGTGGAGTAATAAAAATAAAAAAACTATATTTAGCTTAAACTAGCTTATTCTAAGCTACACTATGACGAACACAAGTAAATTTGGGTAAAAAGGTACTCTGACTCAGCTTTATTGCAGCATCGAGCATAAATAAATAAAATAAATAAATATTACAGGACATTAATTTTACACAGCGCCATTTAGCCCCAAACTAAGCATAGCTTGTAATATGGGAACTAGATTACGGATAGAATACTTAAATACTTTTTGTAAATACATACGTACTATATGATACAACACCCAAACACAGAACAAACATCTATATTCATCACACAAATGTTTGCTCTGGGTGGGAATCGAACCCACAGCCTACAGCGCAGAAGGCAGAGTTACTACCAACTGAGCTATGAGGCTCAAGCAACGATGATGCGCTGGTTTTCAGCCAGGTCCACGCATAAGCAAGTAGCGGCACGACAAACTATTTACAGATCAAGTAGATAGATATAGATATAGGAATACAATTTTTTAGGTACCTACTTATATTATAGAATATATATATATTTAGTAAAGTATACATTATTATAGATAATAAATGGGTCAGTAAAAATCGTTCAAAAACACAAGCATTCCAACTTCAACTTCTTTGATATGGCGTGCAACACAAGCATTCCAACGCGAGTAGCGCATAAATGACGTCAGATCTGTCAAAGTCAATAAAAATCACAATGGCGCTAAAATATTTTTGTACGCCTGCCTGTACGGTCCTTCGGGCATTTCCTAGGATGGAGTAGGGCTATTACCTTGGCTTGCCTTCACAGTTTGGGAAACTTTTTATTCTTGAGGCAGTACTCTACCTTTCCCAGCGAACCGAGTCACCACTATTTAGGGAGCGTACCGTCACCAATGCAAGGGTATAATCGGTCCCGATCCGCTTCTAGGAATAACGGGCCCTAGGTGCCTAATCGGATGTAACAAACCGTTTTTTTTTTATTGTACGACGGGGAAGCGCTCGGCCTTCCTCTCACCTGGTTACAAGTTGAGATAAGGCCGAAGGTGGAGGCGCACTTCACCCGGAATCCTCAACAAACTGTGAAAATTCCACCTTCGGCCTTATCTCAACTTGTAACCAGGTGAGATGAAGGCCAAGCGCTTACCAAGAGCTTACCCGTCGTGGTACAAAAATATTTATGCTTTGTCAGCGTCAGCGTTTTTGATGTGTAACATCTTTCCTCTCACTTTCCTGCAATCTGTGGGATTGATTTCGTGAAAAGGGACGGAAGTGTGTTACAGGAAGCGCACTTGACCTTCATCTCACCTGGTTACAAGTTAAGATAAGACCGAAGGTGGAGGCGCACTTCACACGGAATCCTCAACTGAGGAGCTGGCTAAATTACCTCTAAATTCCGGAACACAACAATTTTTAGAATTGTTGTTATGGTGACAGAATTAGGTAAGATGGTGGTAGCTAGCCAGGCGGACTTACAAAGTCCTACCACCAACCAAACCAAGCACAATATTGTACTCCCCCTGGGGATCGAACCCGGGACCTCTGGATCTGAATTCGGTGGGTTGAACAACTAGACCACAGAGTCGGTTCTATCTAACGGTAACATGAGACTAGAGTAGTAGAGCCCATTGTGAAAGGGCTCGTCCGGGTAGGTACTACCACCATACGTATTTCAGCTGCCAAGCAGCATTGTGATGTTCCGGTTTGAAGGGTATGGGTCGCCGGTGAAATTACAGGCACGTGAGGCTAAAAACCTCTTTGTCTCAATTTGAGGGGCGCAATGCAGTGCCCGTGAGGCTAAACATCTCTACGTCTCAATTTGAGGGGCGCAATGCAGTGCCGTGTAGGCTATGTTCTTTGTCGATGTGACCTACGCAGTAAGGTATTGTTATAGGCAAGAGATGCACTTAACATCAGGTGGGCTACTTGCTTGTTCCATCTCCTAGTTGTATAAAAAAAATAGGTACCTGACGCAAGTGTCTTCAGGATGGCGTGTTCTATTTGTATTCATGTTGGTGATCACTCATGGCGTGGGTTCATTTGATTATTTTCTCCTTAAGTAAGTACTATACTCTCTTAGCATCAACAATCTAACGATTTGTGGTATAACAGAATAATTACTAAATGTGTTAACCATGTATCTAAACATTTTAGGTGGTTAAATAAAATGTTTACTCGGGCAAATTTTAGTTTGTTATCAAGGTGGAATATATTTTGTCTTTCTGTCAACAAATCACTGAAGAGTGTTCACTGTTGGACAAAGTCTTCATTTTATTAAAGAAAGATCACAAAATGTAATTTGGTTGGTATGGTAGAAAGAAAGACCATGAAAGATAAGGTGCTGTACGCATGATATGAAAAACATTGGTATGATTTTTGAGAAGAATGAGAAGAGACTGTATGTTATGAAGAAAACTAGTGCTAAATTCAGATTGGAGGACCATATTGCGTCAACATTCTTGGAATCTGGGACGGTCCATCTTACCTTATTATATCGCCTTATTCCGGCATTCAGAGGTAAAATAGCCAGATCCTCAGTTTGTGTTGAGGAGGCCTTATCTCAACTTGTAACCAGGTGAGATGAAGGCCAAGCGCTTCCCCGTCGTACAATAAAAAAAAACGGTTTGTTACATCTGATTAGGCACCTAGGGCCCGTTATTCCTAGGAGCGGATCGGGACTATAGGATTATACCCTTGCATTGGGGTCGGTATGCTCCCTAAATGGTGGTGACTTGGTTTGCTGGGAAAGGTAGGGTACTGCCTCAAGAATAAAAAAAATCCGAAACTCTGAAGGCAAGCCAAGGTAATAAAAGCTATCGACCTATTTCTCTGCATGCCACTCTTTCAAGCTGTTTTAAAGACTTTGCTAGACCGCCTCGCACCTATAATCGAACCAAATATTATCGCTGAGCAGGCCGGCCTTAGGCCGGTTATGTCATTCACCAACCAAAACCTGAAACTTACTCAATTTATAGCATCTTTCTATGGTTGTAAAAAACGTTACTGGCGTAGTCTTTGTTGACCTTTGTTCAGCTTACGACACGGTTAACATTAAGAGACTGATACACAAGGTTGGAAAACTCACGAAAGATTTTGGTTTCGTCCGTGTTCTGAGGGAGCTACTGAACAACCGCAGTTTTCAGGATCACGCTAACAACTCTAAAAGTAGATGACGCTCCGACGCTCCTGAGAAACGGGCTCCCACAGGGAAGTGTATTAGGACTGGACCTGTTAAATATTTACACAAACCACCAGCCCTCCTCTCCAGAAACACACGTTTTTTTTACGCTGATGATCTTCCCCTAGCATGCCAGACGTCTAGTTTTGAAGGGCAGAAGTCACACTGACGACACTAGAGCTACTGAGTAGATTTTACGTCGAAAACGCTCTCAGGCCAAATACAGCTAAAACCCAATCCTGTTTTCCACCTCTGCAATCATCAGACCAAACGAACTCTTAAAATTACCCACTAGCCTATCTCTCTTTCGCAGCTGGTGAATTTGTGTGCCCAGTGTGGCATCACTCCGCCCACGCCAGAGTTGACAGAACGAATTTTGCCAAATTATCACTGAGTGCCTAATACCCACAGGACATGCCGCATATTATTTCCTGCCCGTTGAGTGGAACTGCTTGCACACAGAGGGACCTGATCAGGCTACCGATCAGTCTATTCAAATAGCTACTCTCTGGGCAGAAGTATTTCAAATATTTTTATTTATTGACACGAAAAAGAAAAATATAAAATAGCTGACTGATTGGAACATTACCTAAAAATAATATAGTAGCAACAAAAACATATTTTTGTATTTTTTATAAAAAACAATAAATTAAATGAGTCTCGAAATCAAAAACGACCTTCACCGGGAGCGATTCTCACCACATCTTCGTTCCACATCAATGTTTGCTGCTGAGCTACTAAACTCTCATCAATTGGTATTTGTTCTAAAATGTCATTGTCACCATCTACATCATAAACAGTTACACCTTCAATTTCAACATTTCCATCGTTCACAAATAGATCGTCAACTGAAACGCCGTAGGAAGTGTACTTAACTTTATTGAAGCAACTACTTTCTTAGGTTTAAATATTGATGCTAAGTTGCAATGGGGTATTCATATTGAGTCATTAGCTAGCAGATTAAGCTCGGCTGCATACGCTGTACGTACAATAAGGCATCTTACTGATGAAGCTACGGCGAGGTTAGTTTATTTTAGTTACTTTCATAGTATTATGTCTTATGGCATACTTTTATGGGGAAATGCAGCTGATATTGATAGCATTTTTATTCTACAGAAGAGAGCTATACGGGCAATTTATAAAATGAAAACTCGTGACTCTCTTAGGGAACGTTTTAAAGAGATTGGTATTCTTACAGTCAGCTCCCAATACATTTATGAAAACCTAATGCACGCTCACAGAAACATTGATGAGTTTAGTAAAAGAAGTGATATACACCGTGTTAATACTAGAAATAAAAATAAACTTGAGATACCTAAGTTTCGCTTAGGAAAAGTAAATAATTCATTCTTAGGAAACTGTGTGAGATTTTATAATAAGCTTCCTCAAAGCGCCACCAAACTCTCTACTCGTAAATTCAAATTGTATATAAAGAATAATTTAATTAAAAGTGCCTACTACAAAATTAGTGATTATATCGACGATAAGAACGTGTGGCCCGATGTTGCTATACCAGTTGACAGCAAAATGGTGATTTCTCAATGTTAACAAATTGCCCATAGGTAGATAGGTAATAACAAATGTTTTAAGATTAAGTATTTAGGTTTTTGTTGTATCTACTTAGAATATAATTACAAATTGTGTATCTAAATGTTGAATGGATCATCAAAAAAATTAACCGGCCCGAGGTTCTTGCCTTTCTCCTTGTGTGCTGGTCGCGATTCCGAACAGGCGGTAAATTTGACGATTCAAAATGATCCTAAAAAATCTTAATGAATAAAGAAATTTTGACTTTGACTTTGACTTTGTGTAAAGAGAAGTATTTTTAAAATATCGTAACCACACTTTCTTAAATCTTTTTTGATTATACCACACACGTAGCTAGATTTGTGATTTTCCCCTTTTAATTTGAAAATGGCATGATCATCATCTGCTTGTCTTGGTAACAGATTCAGCATTGTATTTACTTCGATTGGGACATTTATCACCTGCCCATAAATTACATATTGACCATGAACATGCCGAAGCCTACGAATTTACATAAATGGAGTCCTTGGCCTTTCATTCAATGCTAAAGGAAAGTCTTTAAGATATACAGGAACTGGTGGATATTTGAATCCATTGTAAACATATAGCAATGTAATAGCAGTATTTGAGAGCAATGTTCTTATACATTCAATATTTGAAGTTGTATCGATATTTGGTAAATATTATAAATCTTTTTTAAACTAGGGTCTGTCGCTAATGTCAAAAGCACGGCCAAATTCATTTTCAACAAAATCTTATTCAAATTCTCGATGCGCAGAGGAATTCTCAAAAAACAGAGTATGTTTGAAGATTTATATTAGGAGTGGGTCAATTTGACTTTGTAGTACTGTATCTTCTATACTGTGAATGTGAGAATTGTTGTCAGAGTGACTTGGTATAATATAAAGTACATCTCTTGATGATGGACCTGCGATTGTGGAACTATGAACTGGTGTTGGTACATATGGCAGGTATCTGGTGGATGGGCCAATTTGTGAAGTATGGATGAGTGGTTGTACATTTGTCACATCTCTTGTTGAGGGGCTCACGGATTGAAAGCTATGTATCTGTTGCGGTACGTTCTTACGATTAGAAATATTTTGTGTTTGTAAATTTGATGTCTTTTTTTTATCTCTATACCGCTTACATTTTTCTGCGTTTATTCGTTTTTGTCTTGCTTGTTCCATTTTCGTACCAGAAGAATCACTAGAAGAATCAGCAGTGGTCATAGACAGAGCATCAACGCCAATCTCATTCTTTTTCTTTTCTCTGTATCGCTTAGACTTTTCTCTGTTTTTTTGTTTTCTTTTTTCTTCTCGGGTTTTTTCATCGGAATCAAAAAGGCCACTGATGGACACTGCAGCGACCTCATTCTTTTTCTTTTCTCTGCATCGCTTACTCTTTTCTCTATTCTTTTGTTTTCTTTCTTCTTCCCTTTTTTTATCATCGAAATCATAAGAGAGACTTTGGACGATGGACAGAGCAGCGACTTTTTTCTTTTTCTTTTCTCTGTATCGCTTACATTTTTCTCTATTTTTTCGAAGTCTTTTTTCTACTTTTTCATCATCAGATGAGTCATATATCTGTCGTTTTCTTTCTTCGTGAGAATTGTCCGTTTTTATTTCCATCACTGAGTGAAATCTAAATCCAAAAGAATAGATTATTTGGAAGCTGTACGAATACCAATATATATATATATATATATCAATTATGTTTCCGAAGTCAAATCTTATTATTAAAATTTAATTAATTTATGTACTGAGTGCCTCAAAGTCATTATTATTGTAAAGAGACGATTTATTAAGCTATTGCTTTGTTTTTATCGCGAGCCTTGGCGAGGGGATTTCAATCAACGGACGGAATCGAGCGCCAATAGCGCAAAAACCATCCGCTGTTAGAACGAGACAAAATATTAGTCGCCGACTCCGGGCGACCGCTGCTCGCTAGTTGCTATCTCGTTCTAGCAAACGGGGCTCCCCAGACGAAAATGAAACAAACGTCTTGCCGCACACAGCGCAATCGGTCCAGCGATACCTCTCGTCTCGACAGTCAGAGTTCACAAAACAGTTGTTCGGGCAGCCAACTGTTTTGCCTATAAGGGTACGTAATCAATCAAATTACATAATAGTGATATAAAAAATGTATATTAATATCGAGTTAATCGTCTTCTTCATTTTTTGAAGTCGGTTAAAATTAAGTACATTATTGTCATGCCTCCACTATAATATTTCTAAATAAATATTTTAATATTCATTATTAGCGTATAAATGTTAATATTTTTATAATCTATGTTATTATAATACTATTTGTTAGTATTTTAATAATATATGTTATGCCCTTTCATTTGATACCCATATTGTAGGAGTGCATTAAATATAATTAGTCGGCCATCTTGTATGTGCCGCCATGTTGGATTTAGAATGACGTCACACAGTAATCAATGTATTGTCATCCAAACCAAATGTATATACAAAATTTCAGTTCAATTATATTTGAGGAAATCTGCTTCAAATTTTAGTTGCAAGATTCCACCCGAACAAACATATTACATACATACATTGCAAGTTAAATACGAGTAAAAGCTTGTAAAATTGCGCGATATAATATCTTATTATTCTTCTCCATGCGAGCTCTTCTGTAAGAGATCGCTCTGAACGACAAGACCGCCTATTATGACAAAAAATCGAATCTTAATTGGTATTGTAGTTATAAGTTTTCTTTGTTCTGTGGTGTGTCAATAAATAAAATAGTAACATATATATATTAGCTTCTATGACGTTAAGAGCTCTTTGTGTACTTACTAATGTCACAGCGCATACAGTGTGTACCGGCTACACTTGCGAACACTACATACGTACGATACTGTTTAGCACATACGAGTTAACAAGTTTTTGTTTATGTTATTCTAATTACCAGTAAAAATTAAGGTCAAAACCAATTTCAACCGCCGCTGTGGTCTAGTGGTTCAACCCACCAATTCCAGATCCAGAGGTCTCTTGTTCGATCCCTAGGGGAGTACAATATTGTGTTTGGTTGGTGGTAGGACTTTGTTGAAGTCCGCCTGGCTAGCTACCACCGTCTTACCTAATTCTGTCGCCATAATTACTGTTCTAAAATTGTTGTGTTCCAGCTTTTAGAGGTAAGACAGTCAGTTCCTCAGTTTGTTGAGGATTCCGGGTGAAGTACGCGTCCACCTTCGGTCTCAACTTGTAACCAGGTGAAATGAAGGTCAAGTGCGCTTCTCCGGCTTCCTGTAACACTCTTCCGTCCATTTTCACGAAATCACTCCCACATATTGCAGGAAAGCGAGAGGAAAGATGTTACACATCAAAAACGCTCACGCTGACTTCAAAGCATATATTTTTTTGTACCACGACGGGTAAGCTCTTGGTAAGCGCTTGGCCTTCATCTCACCTGGTAACAAGTTGAGATAAAGCCGAAGGTGGACTTTTCACTTAAAAAACTGATCTGTGAGGCTTGTCGTGAGGCAAATGTGACAATGTAGGGGTAAATGACCAATGGGGCAAGTGTGCCAATTACCTGTCTCTGTTGTCAAACTTGGTGTTGCACACGTAGCATAAGTACTCCTCCGGGTCGGTGTGGATCCGGATATGACGTTCCATCGAGAATTTGTACACAAAGTCCCGGTCGCAGTATTGACACACGTAAGGTCGCGACCTTGAGTAAATAGCCATGTGTTTCTTTAAGCTCTACAAACATGAATACACAAAATATGTAAGTATAGTATGGATAGGAAGTAAGTATTGATTCTAGTTGATTAGTTATGTTCCTTAGTTTTATTGTTAGTATGTTGCTACAATCTTGTTTTGGTTGGCAGTTAGAAAATGCCATCGGCATTATGCTCACCTATTGTACACATCACATAGCAGCCAATGGTATTCTTTAACATTTATATTTAAAGTTATTCAACTAATTCATATTTTCTATAAATTGTAATTAATCGGTTTTTTTTTTATTTTATTTTTTTTAACCCGCTACTATCTCTTGCGGCTATGCTCGACTAACATCGAAGCTCGAGCTTTTTATTTGGGGTAGTCTGAAAACCAGCCCTGATGGCTACCCCCTTTGCTTATTGTTTAGTTCTTGTTGTATGTTCTTTGTTTTTATTAAGCAAAAATTATTTTGTATTGTATTGTATCATACACTTGTATTTTTTTGTGCAATAAAGTGTCAGTAGACGTTTCCTCTTTTTCAAAAGGAAACATATAGTACTTCTGAAAAGTCACGAGTCTTATTTATATATATATTACTTTAGGTACCTATCTACATTAAATGTAAGCTGAAAACATAATCGCAAAAAATGTTCTCGATAAAAATATGTATTGGAAATGGTAGGTACGTTTAAAAATTTACAAGCGAAGTATTAGGTATCAAAATATTTCACTTGTATATTTTTAAACGTACCATTAATATGATAGGTTACATGTTGATCTACATTAAAGGCAAGGTAGTTTTTTGATACCAATTCAAATTTAATTTTAATAATTAATTATTTTAAAATCTACAGGCGCAACGCGCGCCCGCCTTTCAATCAGTAGCTCTGTGACCACTGTCGACGTCGGACGTGTGCTCGTCGTCCTCGCAGCGGTCAGACAACACCTAGACTCAGAATAAATATTAGGACGAATTTAAATTAGTTATTTGTTCTGTGCCAGTAAAGGTTTTTTTTTTTTTTTACAGGACATTCATTTTACACAGCGCCATCTAGCCCCAAACTAAGCATAGCTTGTAATATGGGAACTAGATTACGGATAAAATACTTAAATACTTTTTGTAAATACATACGTACATATGATACAACACCCAAACACAGAACAAACATCTATATTCATCACACAAATGTTTGTCCTGGGTGGGAATCGAACCCACAGCCTACAGCGCCGAAGGCAGAGTTACTACCAACTGAGCTATGAGGCTTGTCTAGGTACTTGTGATAGGTACTATCATATGGTCACATTACCTACAAACATACCAGCAAATAAGAATTATCAAAAGGTTTTATTTACGATTCGCATGCGCCACCTACAGCTTGCCGTTATCAACTCAAATAATCGTTTTTGCCACGATTTTAGCTGCAAAAAATGCACTCAAAAATGCACAAACAATGCATATACACTGTAGATATATACAATGTAGGTAAAGATAAATAAATATAGCGTATGCGGTTTGGGACAGCCCGCGGATTTCGTAAAAGCCATAATTCAAGTTTACTTTCAGCTTGACCATACTTCAACTTCTATATTAACATAATAAGAAAGAAATTGTGTCAGTTTTATTTTTAAAACGGGTATGGTTGCAGGTGAAATTATGGCCATGCAAAGCTTAATCTTGCCTCGAGTAGATGGGTGTAAAGCAATGCCGGGGAGGTCTGGTTCTTTGTAGACCTATGCAGTATGGCTTTGGCAAGAGTTGCATTTAACAGTAACTTGTTAGCTTGTTTCATCTCCAAAATCTTTATAAAATTTATAATTCTTCAACTTCTTGTGAGATGAGTTTTTTTGTGTACGAATTCTGTGGTTTTGAGCACTGTTTCCAAACATTTTTGTTATTTTTATTTTGTCACAAGCAGTCACTACATGTAATGTAATTATTCTCATGTATTTCCGTCTTCTGTGAGCAAACAAAGCAACTTCAGGTTTTAGGATATAACTTCTGTATTTATAATAATACCAGACACTTAGCTAAGTGTCATAACACATCCCACAAATGTTTGGCTGTGGGAATCAAACCCACGACCTACAGCACAGAAGGCTAAGCTAGCAACTGAGCAATGAGACAAGTTATAAAGTACTAAAAGCTTTGAGTACCTTGGTCTTCATAAGTTTGCAACAAGCACTGCACATATTTTTGTTTTCTATTTTGCATGAGGTATTCCTGAAGATTGGCTTTATGACTGCTATACCTGTAGGGGCAAAAGTACATTCGTTAGAAAACTTCCAACACCTTTCTAAGCACTGCGCAGTGTGTGAGATGCAGCATCATTCATGTTATAAACTTAACTTCAGGGGCTCAATAATGCCTGCACCGGTGTTTTAAGGAGCTGGGCTCGGGTAGGGCTAGTTACAACCACAGTGACAATACACTCCACAGCGGGACGTCAGTGCAGGCCTAGGTCACCACCACCCGTAGGGAACCCGTACTTCAAAAAGCATTGGTATAGATACACTTACCTGTGCTCAACCAACTATTTCGTGCTTTGTTCTTTGTATTATTAGCAATGCATCCAATGTTCACGCTTTCTTGTTTGGTTACCATTTTTTCTTCTTCTGTGGACACTTGTATGTTATGTTCTATTTTTACTATCATGTCTCTATCTTCTATGACTTTTGTTATGGGCTCTGATTGAAGTGTTTTATCCGTGTTTTTTGGAATATCATCGGGAAATTCTCGTTCAAGTTTTATTATGATTGGATCTTTTTTGAATGCATCTTTGTTTCTGTGTTGCTCCTGTTCTAGAGCATCTTTTTGTTCGTTCTCCATGTTCTGTGTGATGTTTGTTAAGACTTGATCCAAGTCTGTTATGTTTTTTTCTTGCCTATAACAATCTTTAGACTGTTTTTCTATAATTTGTTCCACAATGTTCTGTGCTATAGTTGAAGGAGCTTGTTCTGAATCAGGTTCTATTTCCAAAGGATCTTTATAATGCACAGTATTTTCTTGGTTGGATATGCTTGGCGCATTTAGGTCTGGTTCATTTTTGATGTTTGAATGATTTACTTCAAAGTAATTTTCCAAATTGCCCGGTTCGCTTTTGACTTCCTGGTTAATTTGAAAAATGATGTGCTCCGGTACATCCATGATTTCAGTTTTGATGGTGATGGTCGTATCCATGTTATGATCATCAGTAACAGATGCAAGGTCTGAGGACTGTGATGCCATTTTTAGTTTCGTTTGAGTTTTACTTTGTTGAATCAACTCTACTGAAATGGAAACAGAAATTATGAATACTACACATACCTACCATACCAATATTATCAATAAGAAAGAAACTACTTGTTTATCTTTTCATGATACAGTGTAAGTTAGTGGGATACCTATCATGCTGGCGAAGCGGTGGGCAAAATCTAGTAAGAATATGACCTACAAGTCCCTTTACTTTTATTAAAACCGGATCATCCTAGGCTCTTCACTTGACATTGAGACTATCAAAGGCATTATACCCTATATGTACTTCGATACAGCATGACAACTATTTTCTAATTTATCTGACTCATGTAACTAATTCTAGGCCACTCTTTTTCTTCTCTTGCTTTCCATGAAGTTATAAATAAGCCTATCATTTTCCCTCTTCTCTTATCTACTACCTATTTTAATGTTAACTTCTCTCCAACTCTGTTCATACTTTGTTTGATATCATCTCAAACCAGTTAAATTCTATACATAAGCAGGTTTTTATAATAGGTTTTAACTTACTTATTTTTGATGCTAGAACTAATTACTAGGTATGGAATGAATGTTAAGATATTCTAGATTTTATATCTGATGTGCGTCTGGCTGGCGTGATAAGACTTTCCAAAAATTTACTGGATGGTATTGGAAGAACCGAATATAACTGTTTCTTACTAATAACTGTAGGCAGGTAGGTATGAATTTCTTACCTTACCATTACTAAATTGGTCTGATCTGAGTAGATACATACATTGGTAGACAATTCAACACCTACCTACCTAGGTGGTACCTACTACGATTATTTCATAAATTTCGAAGACCAGTTCAACCTTCAACTTACCGCCCCGCCGGCCGCGCGATAGAGATTTAGAGGTGTGATGCTGATGTGACGAGTGTGATGTGACCGTCGTGTGCTCGTAGGACTAATATATTCATAGAGACTACAATACCAACTATATAATATATACGTAACGTACCTACCCTTGAATTTAGGTACCGGTACTATTTTGTAATCAATTTTACTCGTTTTGTTTGTTTATACCTACCACAGAACACTAATATCCTAACGGAATACCTACCTACTTTAGAAAACAAAATATGAACAACGCGCAAGAAAACAAATAAACTGAATCACTTTAAGTGATAGAAGCTGTGTTTGTTGATTGTTGTTGTTGCGCTGCGTTTGCGTTAGCTTAGCCTAGCGACAAGCGAAGCGTTAGTTTCTCATTAGTCTGTGGACAAGCGTTAGCTTCACAGAACACGAATATTAGCTTCTTAGTATAGTTACCTAGGACCGTACCGGCGACGGCGTAGCCGATCTCCATTGGCTTAAAATTAGCTTCATGAGAACTAGAAACGATTTTTACCTACCGGGTATCACAAGTGTCAAATACAAAATGGCGTTTCCCATCTTAAAAGTGAACACATGTTATGAAACCCGTCCATTCAGTACATTTTGACGTTTAGATGACAGATTCGGTACCGCGTAAGGCAGATGGGCTTCAATAATTGTTTTGCCATGGTTCGTATCTTTAATGGATGAATAACTTGAAGCCGGTTACCGTAGAGCACCGGTTATCAATACCATCATCCGAATTATTCAGCTTTCGGCAAATTTAGGATACATATTTGGGTTTTTCTGGGCACTATATGTTATTGCAGTGTTCAGAGTAATTTGTGTGTGTCTTTTTCGTTTGTTTGAGAGCCATGGAGAGTGTTGGGTTGTGGGCGATTTTGGGTAGTATCTACCTACTTTATGTTACCTATTGCCGTGTTCAGAGTAATTTTTATGTGTCTTTTTCGTATGGTTGTGAGCCATGGAGAGAGTTGTGTTGTACCTTCTATAAGTGACCTACCTATTGCCGTGTTCAGAGTAATTTGTATGTGTCTTTTCCTTATGGTTGAGAGCCGTGGAGGGAGTTGTGTTGTAGGCCGCTGAAGATCTTCGAAACCTAGAGCGCATGGACAGGGAGAAACCTTCGAAAGAACAGCCAGCCTATGTGCTTCTGAGCTGTATTGTGGGTTCGATTCCCACCCAGCAATAACATTTGTGTGATGAATATTGATGTTTGTTCTGTGTAGTATTGTATTGTATGATGATACCTACATACAATACAGTATTATTTCCAAAATCTAGTTCCTGATGAATAGGTATTGATGTAGGTTCTGTGTTGTATTATATGATGATACATACACATCAAACAATACAGTATTATTTCCAAAATCTAGTTGTCTTATTACAAGCTTTGCTTGGTTTAGGCATGATGGAAATAAATCATTATTCTCCTGCCCTTATCCCACGCTAGGTGGGGTCGGCACAACATGTTCTCTTCTTCCACTCACTCCTATCAACCGTCAACTCTGCATCTACACCTTTCATACCCATGTCCTCTTTCACACAATCCATCCATCTCTTTTTCGGCCTTCCCTTGCTCACATGTCCATCCACACTCAAATTCATAACCCTTTTGGTCAAATGACTATTATCCCTCCTCATTACATGCCCATACCATGCCAACCTAGCACTCCTCAACTTTTCTACAACTGGTGCCACTTTCAAACTTCCCCTTATAAACTCATTTCTGATCTTATCTAACCTTGTCACCCCACACATCCATCTTAACATTCGCATCTCAGTAACATGCACTTTCCTCTCATCCGTCTTCTTCATAGCCCAACCCTCTGATCCATGCATTGCGACAGGTCTGATGAATATTACAGGACATTTATTTCACACAACATGAAATAGTCCTGTAATATTTATTAGGTATTATTTATGCTTCTCTCAGAAAGTATGGCACTTCATCATGAAACACCCACCTTTTTATTTATAAATAATAAGCAATTAAGTATAAGGTATATAGGTTTTATTTACATATTTGATTCTAAAATCTAATTAAGTGAATATGCGGTTGTCTCAATTTAACACATACTAATCTGCCACTCTGCCAAATTCTTCTGATCAAGGCTGCTGAGGCGACAACCTCAGAAACCTAACTGTAAATATACATAAATGTAAGATAACATATTATGATTAAAACAAAAGTTAAATTAGGGTTATTATTAGATAAGCATTTCCTAATAGTGGTAGTGTGGTAAACATAAAAGTCTTTTTTATTTATTTTATTCTAATCTTCCACTATGATTTGTCCGCCATTCTCAACATTTGCTCTTCAGTTCCATTTGCTCTTCACCACCAACTCCACTCCTCAAGGGAGTGGAGGCTATAACAAGTCCTCCTTTGATGCTATAAAAAGCCGGGGGCTCCAATATGTAATCGGTTTTCTGAAAATAATAGGACCTTATTAGAACAAGTTGGAGACAAAAATTCATCAAGCCATTCTTGTATTTGCCAAATAAGTATGTATGGCGGTGGTCTGCTTGATCTAGAACAAACAGCAGTGCACTTACTGCTGTTGTATTGCTGCTGCAATACACACCCACAAACTAATTCCAACACTTCACGCAAGTACTATCCCTCCATTTCGGGCGAAGTCTTCGTGGTCCCCGACCCTATAGAGTTAAGTCGGGATGCTACAATCGAAACGAAGAGCCGCAGTCATTTTGCAGCAAGATTTCCTCGTCTTTGGGAAACTATTCGAGGGGACGGCATATCTAAAAATTACCACTCATGACGTAAGTAAAACGTGGAAAACTAAGTTAACGCACATTTTACATAATCCCAGCAATTAAATAATACGAAAATATGACCCTAATACACCATCTCTATTACAAACTCTCATCACATTGGGAACTTCTTCTTCTTCTTCTTTGATTGGCCTCTGCGTTTCGTTGCGTTTGCATAACACACCATTTTTCGGTTTTATGATTAAAATAATTAGTTTTAAGATAAAATTACTATTTTATACCTTGAAATAAAAAATAATAAGTACTACAGAGTATCAATAAATGACATTCTAATTAAAAAAATATGGTAGATCGCATTTTTATTAAAACGTTGCGTTTCGTTTATTTAATATTTGTTTCTTATTGAAATCCCTAATCCATTGTATGCTAGGAGTCCCATCTTAACATTGACGAACTTCATAAAGAACGGCGGTACCATTGCAGACTTATCGATTGATGAAGATGGAGATGAAATCAATGGATGACAATGAACTTCGGCGAAATGCCCGGTAGCCTCCCTAGTCTACGATCTGAACGCTGCGCTGTGATGCGCTGCACTATACTAAAACTGGACAGCGCACTCAAAAATTAGGTACGGGAAATTAACACTCCACGCGCTGAAAATAAGTTTCAAAAATGTTTGTCTTATAAGCTCGTTTTTCTACTTTGACATTTATGTCAAATGAAAAACAAGCCATATGAGATAGCTTAGTTATAGTAATGCTTCCTTGTCTAACATGCTGCCATTACATATTGAATTCCTCTTTGGTAAGCCTTGGGAGCCCTCTTTGATTTTCTTTATTTTTTTAAGATATTACTTTGATAGACATTGCCTAAACAAATACTTAATTACCTCAGTTTGTTGAGGATTCCGGGTGAAGTGCGCTTCCATCTTCGGCCTTTTGTCAACTTGTTACCAGGTGAGATGAAGGCCAAGCGCTTCCTCGTCGCACAATAAAATACAAAAAAACTTGATATATTTTTTATTTTACAACCATGAAATCCTCTAGCACAAAGTGACTTATGAAATACAGCATTTTGGTGTGTAAAAGTGATAATGGTAGTATTTTGTCATTAATATGGCTTCTTTGCCTAACGGTTACCTTCAATAGCATATTATAACGCTATACAATTATTTAATATAGAGGAAATGCAGTATTTTTGCTGCGTGTATAGATGTAAAAAGGACTGGTATCCCGGCTGTGGCCTGTTTTTCCACAGCTGGGTGAGCTTATTAACATTTCAATTTATGATACAGTAGGGTATCCACAAACAAAGTGGATTTCATGGATTTCCATTACCTACGTAGATACCCATGATATGGGGTGTTGTCAGACTTGTCTACTTGTCCTAGACTATTCGTTCTTAATTCAAATGAAAGTTATGACCATCATCTACTTTTTCAATAAAAGTCGTAAAGCCGTAGCCAAAAAATCTTACTGAATAAAAATATTTGACTTTGACTTATAGAGGCAGAGTTTTTGACGTATGAAGAACCCTGCTACTCCTATTACTACTTATTTAGCCTATTACTCTTAGTTTGCGTTAAGTTTTTTATCAACTTCCTCAGTGGTTCCGGCTTGAGAAAAGGCGCAAGTGTTTATAAAAACCAAATTTAATAACAACACTATAAATCTATTACTGTTACAATAATAAGAAAATAAATGTATCTACTAATTCATATTTTCATTCATTAAAGTGGGCGGTGTGGACACCCTATTAGAACGAGAGGAATTACTATTCTCAAACCTCTCGCTCGGCTCGTTTTTAAGAATACAGTGCGTAATCCAGTTTTAGTATTGGTTCATGGTACTTGCTAACTAGACTGTGCACTATGGCGAAAAAACCGGTCCGCGCAAGAGGGAGGTAAGTAATAATGGTCTTTGTGATGGTGAGTGGAAGAAAAGCAAGCACTACGAGCAAGCTAAGAGGATATAATCCATAGATTACATTATAGGCTAAAATCTCCTAAGATACGCAAGGATGCTGTGCGTAGTTCAACTTATATCTTTATGAACTAAGCTACCACATAAAAACTGGTCAAATCCTGCTTATTATTATAATGTACTAGTAAAAAAATTGTGAAATCCAGGTAAAGCCATTTTTTCAGTTAAAGTACGTTTGAAGGTTGTTATAATTTAAAAACTAAACGTTTTTGTATGTAGAGGCCATACGAAAAGATGCATAACTAGGCGACTCGGACACCAGACGCAAAAAATAGGGTCAGTTTATAAGTCAGCTCAGCTCGTTCTGTGGCTTAGATTGCAAATATACATTAAAATTCCACAATTACATGGCGGGTACCTATTTACAAATTAATAAGCACATTAAAAATAAATGTTGACTTGGTGAAACATAAAAAAAAAAGTTTTATTGACCCATCCCTATCTGTGTATCGACTTATTAAGTCTGATTTGGATATCGTATTTTTTTATTTCTATAATACGCAAATTCCACGTGGTAATTTTTAAATCGAATGATTAGTAAATGTAGACTATAATACACAGATACCAAGACTAGAATAAACGTGATAGACAGTACGCCACCTATAATGTTTTGAGTATTTTTATTAACCAGGAATGTGCGGTATGGCGTCGCCTTGGACGCACTCTCCAATCCGAGAGAATCAAACTGAAGTAAAGATATCAAGATTATTTTCAATCGTCTTTTAATTTCAAGGGCTCCATAGCAACTAGTGACAATGGTCTCTGTAAAATTAGTAGCCTTTGGTTCCTTCATTTTAATATCAAACTTGGACGCACTCTCCAATCCGAGAGGATCAAACTGAAGAAAATATGTCAAGATTGTTTTCAATTCTCGTTTGATTTCAAGGGTTCCATAGCAACTATTGATATATAGTGGTCTATGTAGAAATACTCGTATTAGTAGCCTTTGGTTCCATTTTGACATCAAACATGGACGCACTCTCCAATCCGAGAGGATTTAACTGAAGTAAATATATTACGATTATTTTCAATCCTCATTTGATTTCAAGGGCTCCATAGCAACTATTGATATAGCTACGGTCTCTGTTGAATTAGTAGCCTTTGGTTCCATTTTAACATCAAACTTGGACGCACTCTCCAATCCGAGAGGATCGAACTGTCTTGCCTTCTTCAAAACATTTAGGATTTTGACCTGCGCGTAATGTTTCTGGTCCTCGTTCAGCCTCTTCAGCATCGGCACCAACATTTCCGAAAAGCAAACATCTTCGTCGTAGGTTTTTGCGGTTTCCTCGGTTCTCTGATGCTTCGTATCTGGTTGCGACGCTTGTGTATCCGATTCGTACTCTGACAACGAGTAATTGCTGCTCGCTGCTTCTGTATCTATCTGTATCTGTAACATTATCATACCACAGATTACACAACAACATAACCTATGTTTATAGACTGGTAACATTATACCTACCTAGATATAGGTATGATTGGATTTTGTATAGCAAGAAATATGATTCTACATCTAGTTTCCAAAGTCACAAGCTTTGCTTTCTTTGGGGTAGATGGCGCTGCGATAATTGATGTGGTAGATTACACGGCAGGGATTAGTACCTAGCTATATATTATTTTGATACTATACCATCAATGGCAGTAGCGGGACAAATTGGTGCCAGTTGTACCATCAATTGTACTGGCATATGGTAATGGTACAAGTGGTCCGTTGGAGATATAACTGTTTTTCACGTATTTTACCGAACTATAAATAAATAAATTACAGGATATTAATTTCACACAGCGCCATCTAGCCCCACAGAACAAAAATCTACATTCGTCATCACACAAATGTGTCCTGTACTTATGTATTTATTGACGACGATGTTTCGGCTGGGTTGTACCAGCCGTTATTATAAATACCGGCTTTACGTCTCTACGTCATGCTATGATCGTGAAAATAGCTAACCTGCGGGTTCTCGATGAAAGAATAATCGTCCTTGTTCTCGAAAGTGCCTAATAGGAATGAGAGCTCCTTGAAGTACCGATAAGGTTTCTTCGGCTTCACCATCCCAAGTTTTACTTTCTTCAGCATTGTTAGCTCTCTGCCGAATGCGTTGCGAAGGTTCCGCCATTTGTTTTTAACTTCCGCATCTGTAATTGGTTTATATAATGGGTACCTATCAATTACAAAGCCTAAAAAGGATAATGTTACCCCTACTACCTACCTATCTAGGTATGTGAGGTAAATAATTTACTAATACCTAACTATTACTGAACGGAAAATGTCTATTGTTCAAAAATAAATTGACAGCCTAGTTGAAACTGGGTACCTTTAGCTACCATATTACTTTACTTATTGAAACGTGTTCAGGGCCTAAAAACCTCTTAGTATAGCTGCCATCTATTGAGATTTTGGAGAAATACGCAATCGCAGAGCTTCTTTTTGAAGCTGTCAGAATAGAGCTATACAAAATGTCAGTGTCATCGCACATGACATGAGTGACATAAGGCAAAAGCCAAGCGCAAGTTTGCTAGTGTTGAGTGTTCCGGACAATCCCATAAAAGTTTTAATTGAAATGGCATGGTTACGTAGATTTTGTATTCCAATGTATTTGGATTAAATTTCATCGTACAACATCATGTATTTGATTTTGTTTTTCAGACTTCATACTTCGGTCGCACTTCATTAAATATAATATGAAAAATTAGCTTACGTATTAATTCTTTAGATGCGGGCTTCAACTCCGACCAATTATCGAAAATGATTTCGCAAACCTTCTCCCAGATTAGGCTTTTATCTTGCCTCACATAGTGTTCGCTAATATTTAATTGATTATTCCATAGAATTGGTCTACTTTTGACCTCCCTGATCAAAGTATCTACGTCGATGGATATATCTGAAGGCCGAAAGACAGTTTTTCTATTTGGTCCATCACCTTCATCATCATCGCTACGTTCCGAAGATGATTCTTTTAGCGTGTGACTAAATTGTACGTGCAGGAATGAAAGGTCTTCATAATATTGATACGGTTTCTTCTTTTTCGCTCTTCCTTTCTTTACTTTTTTTTGGTTAGCGAGCTCTCGAACGAATTGGTCTCTAAAATTTCGCCACTTTTTCTTTACTTCTTCGTCTGTGAAAATATATTTAAATATATAAAACTGTGAGCAACCAAAACCAAAACTAGGAGTACGAAAACAATACTATAAGCACACGTCATGATGTGACAGACATTGATTCCTGAAGGCGCTACCGCCGCTGGAATGAGGGTGTTATTTCTTATCAGCTTATAAAGTCAGTTTAACATTCCCAGCGGTCTTCACACTAGGCAAGCCTGTTTGGGTTTTTTTTTAAAAGGTTTGGCATACAAATCATATAATATATTACCTCGGTCATACAAAAAACATTAGATATAATTAGACTACATGCTATTTACTACTAGATAGACTAGATATAACTATATAAATATTACCTACAGACGAGTATCTAACCAATTAATTTTTATTTCTACAAACAGAGTGGAAACCAAACAGAAGAAAACAATAACAATACAAAATAAGTACCTAGGTTATCTTATTCAGTATTATTATCCCTATCCCTATCTAGATTTTAGACTTTATGTTAACTTTTTCATTCTATATAATTCTACAGCCCGTTGATGAGGTATGCAATCCGCCTGCCAAGCTTAAAAAATATGGATTACAATATACGAACTCCTTGATCATGACTATTTTTCTTACATCTACGGGCTGTTGATTATTACTTTGAAAAACCCCAATGCGAATTATACAGTCACTTTCACTTCTTAGATACTTAGTACCTACCTAATCATAATTTTAATACCTACTATTCATATCGTGAATTAAGATAGCGGGAACTAAAATGTAATAAATGTACCTATTTTCAACAATGGACAATGGTTTTTACCTCTCGATTGTTTGTCCGCGGAACCCAAATCCTTCCAATCGCTAAAGATGGCTTCGTTAACTTCCTCCCACTGCTTGTTTTTGAGAAAGCGATCATTATATTCTGGTAAAATCCTATTCCACAACACTGGTCGCTTTTTTATCTCCTGTATTAACAACTCTACGTCCATGGTTATGGGAGGTTGCGGGGAATCCTCAAGCATGATCACCAAAAACAAATGCCACTGTTTTTATTCGCACGTTTTTTCTACGCAGCGATCTCGTACAAAATGGAGGCCGAGGCCGTGCGGTGACGCGACGCAGCGGAGAATGGAGCGGAGTTTGCGCTTTACGCCGCAGCGCACGGTCGTTACCGCAGCATAGGGTTGCCATTTTTATTTATTGATTCGGCTTCGGCCTCGGCTAAGACAATTCTACATAATTTGCGGTTTTTTTTTACTATTTCAATAAAAAATAAATAACTCACGTCACTGACTTGCGAGGCCTGATGATCATCCTTTGCAAGCGTTTATCTTGAAAACCCCTTTTAAAAAATGAATGCCTTGTAATATTTATTTCTTTATTTAGGGACAAATATAATTTGGGAATCTACTATCTAAACCCTTTCGTTATGACATTTACCAAGACTTCAATCTATTTTACACCTTTTGCAATCCTAATGTCAATACAGGGGTGGTTTTAATAAATTAATAAGCATATAGTTTGCTGTCCCTAAATGAACAAAATTCAAATCAAGCATAGCATTATAATATCCCACCCAGTACATAATACCACTAATAAATGAAATGAAATGAAATGAAATGAAATGAAATGAAATGAAATGAAATGAAATGAAATGAAATGAAATGAAATGAAATGAATTTATTGTTTGTAGATCTAGGTAAATAACATCAGTTGGTCTTAACAATTATCTTGGCCCTCTAGTCTGCCGTGTCAGGCTTACAAACATAATTATTTACTCGAAAATAAAAATAAATCACAGGTAGTCAAAAAAACGAAAACAAGAATATAGTAGTGTCTAACTATAAAAAAAAAAAAAAAAGTCAAATAATAATACTTAATACTAACAATGTCGGAGATCAGAATCAAATACTACCTACTCATTCAAAATGTCAATGCTAATTTAATTTAAGCACCTCAGTCAATTCCAAATAAAATAATACAAATAATACAAACAATATCAAATATTAAAAATTGTCATTAAGGAACTCATTAATAGAATAGTAAGCCCTTGCTTCTAAAAACTTGGAAAGCGAATTTTTAAATGCATCAAAATTATGAACGGTACGTATCGTGGGGGGAATATGATTATATATGATTGGTGCCATACAGAACACACTATTACGTAATAAAGCTGTGTGTGAGGCATGGTGATGTAGTGTGCCCTCCCTCCGACTGCCAACTGGTAATGGGTTAAAACGTTGCCAATTTGAACGTACAAATGTGGCAACTTCATAGATATATAATGAAGAGAGGGTTAAAATTCTCCATAAAATAGATGGTAAATGGCCCATTGGTCTTTTTTAAACTTTCGCGATTAAAACACATAATTTTAATTCGAGAAACGGGTATTTATCGCGTATTTTACCTCTATATTTATCCCGACGTTTCGGCAGGGTTGCACCAGCCGTGGTCGCGGGCAGACTCTGCCCGCTATTCAGCGTGGCAATGCAGCCAGTGTCTTGGGCACGCTTCCGTCTGGTACTGGTCTGGAACAGTTGAGTTACCTATAGGCCGTTTGTAACGGTCCTTAGGTAATCTGACTGATTCCTTTGTACATAGTTAGTTTAATTGTACTTTTTATTGAATTAAGAAATTATAATAAAATTACAACACGTTTTTGTAAAGTATCGTTTGTTTTTTTTTTCGTTATCATTTTATAAATTAATTATTTTTAATAAAACTAACAAAACGTTTTGGTACCTACTCAACTATATAACTTGAATTCATATTATTTTTTTAATGCGCTGCAAAAATAATTCTCGAACCACTAGAAATCCGTAGCCCTTTCATCACGTCACCTCCGCCGCCGCCAGAGTCGTCTGGTGCAAACGCAACACGTAACTAGGTAGAAGAGAAAGTAGGTAGGAACTCAATAATCCATAGGTATGTACGTTAATTATCACAAAATCACAACACAAGTCGTAGCAGTCAACAAACTGAGGACTGAGGGTTCCGAACCAGAATAAAATAATACAGAAATCATATTTACCTCGAAAGTCATACTGCATGATTTTCAGGATAATTCTACCGCCTAGCGCCTATTCGGAATCGCGACCAGCACACTAGGAGAAAGGCAAGAGCCGCGGAATAGTATTTTTTTGACGATCCATTCAATATCTAGGCAAGTACAGAGCTTACATTTTTAAATAACATTTATAAGTCGATACTTACATCATAAATATCTTAACATAGTAATTACCACCTAATAATGGGCGTTTGTGGGGTGGGAATTGAAACCTACAGCGTTTCTACGCTTTCGGAATTTCTACGGAATTTTCGGATTTTTACGGAATTGCCTTCTGGCAATTAAGAAAAAACCCACACTAAAGTGGCATATCGTTGGCTTATGACTCTATTTTAATATCAAATTTGGACTCTGAAACCAGTCCCAACGGATCGAACTGTCTTGCCTTCTTCAGAACATTTAGGATCTTGACCTGCGCATAATGTTTCTGGTCCTCGTTCAGCCTTTTCAGCATCGGTACCAGCATTTCTGAGAAGCAGACGTCTTCATCGTAGGTTTTCACAGGAATCTCATCGGCTCTCGTATGCTTCGTCTCTTCTTGTGGCGGTTGTGTGTCAGATTCATATTCTGATAGTGAGTAATTACTGCTGGCCACTTCAATTTCTACCTGTAACATTGTATTAATAATCATGACATTCTACGTGGCAATGCAGCCAGAGTCTTGGACATCTTTCGCATGGAAAGCGTGTCTAGATCAGTTGAGCTACATAAAGACCGTATGTAATGGTCCTTTGATAAATCGACTTTCCTCTTGTCTGCGAAAAGATTCCTATCCTATTATGAAGGAACCTCCCTACTTAATATTGCACAAAAATACTATCTATTAATTTCATGTTAATTTAACTGATCGGCTTTATAGTCACTGTAAAGTAATTGCACCTACCTGTGAGTATTGTTTATTACACGAATCATTAGTCAAGGCAAATGGGATCTGGATGTAGCAGCTGTAAGATTCTAGTTAAACTAACCTGTGGGCCCTCTATGTAGGAAAAGTCCTCCTTCTTCTCCAAAGAATCGTATAAAAACGACAAGTCATCGAAGTACCGGTAAGGTTTCTTTGGCTTCATGACACCTAGCTCCACTTTCTTGTGTATAGTTAGTTCTCTGCCGTAGGAGTTGCGCAGGTGGCGCCATTTTTTTTTCACTTCCACATCTGGAACGTGTTATTGTCTTCAAGGGATCATAACTGTATACCTACTAGTAATTCGCCCCGAACTTATTTAATGTTTTGCGTGTATTTCTGGCTTCAGAAATAAATTCTCATGAGAATTTCTGGTTTCAGAAAATAATTCAAAGATAATTCAAAAATTTTAAAGAATTAGAATTCACTTAGAATGAGAACTTACAAGCTAATTAGTAACTTATGTTACGTACCTAGGTAATTATGATGATCGCGTGCAAAAGCGATAAAACAAAAGGAGACGAGGTAACTATATTATTGTTAGATAGACACCACGTATTTAATCACAAAGATCTCACAAAAAAGCAACTCTATGTTATCTCTTTATTGATTAAATTTGATGAAAATCGAATAACGCGTTTGAGAGTTATGTTATGCCTCACAAAATTGCAAAAGAATATTTTTTTCCTCTGTAGTTTAGTGGTTTGCCCACCAATATCAGTTACAGAGGGTTAGATCCTCAGGGGCTTAAATTATAGGCATCGTTTGGTTGGTGGTGGACTTTGTTAAAGTCCTTTGAGCTAGCTACCACCATCTTGCCTAATTCTCGTCATAACAACAATTAAAAATTCCAGCATTTAGAGTTAAGATATACTAGCCAGTTCTTCAGACTGTTGACGATTCCGGGTGAAATAAAAAGGGGTCTCTCTCACACAAATGTTACTATTGAAAATGCAAAATTTCTATCAAACTTCATAGGTCGCGATGTTTTATACTTACGTCTTATTGACCTTGCCGATAAATTCAAATCCGCCCAATCGTCGAAGAGAATCTCGCAGATCTCGTCCCAGAGAATACTTCTGTCGCGCCTTTCGTTGTATTCGCTAATCTTTGATTGTCGCGTCCATAAAACTGGTCTATTTTTAACCTCCCTGATCAAAATATCCTTGTCGATATAGAAGAATTCCGATCCCTCTACTCCAGTGTTCTTTCCTTTAGTTGTTTTTCTCTTTGGCTCATCATCGTCGCTAGATTCTGAAGACGTTTCTTTTTTTTTCTCTGTGGATTGTCCGTGAAGGAATGAAAGGTCATCGAAATATCGATAAGGTCTTTTTTTCTTTGCTTTCCCTCTCTTAGCTTTCTTTTGGTTGGCAAGGTCTTTGGCGTATGTGTCTCTTAAGTTACGCCATTTCTTCTTAACTTCTTCGCCTATACAGATAAATATAATAATTTAAATAGGAATGGGAAAGAAATTACGGAGAATATAAGTAGTTGATACCTATCTTAAATACACACCTAATTATAATACCTATAATATAACAAAGAACCCAAGCAAACAAAAACATCTAGGAATATCCGTCATACAAATGTTAGTCCCGGGTGGAAATCGAACCTACAACCTATAGCGCAAAGGCTAAACCAACTGAGATGCCAGGCCAGGCCAGACCGTTTAAATAAAATGTAGGTAGGTAGGTAGGTAGCTATAAGAGGACAAAATGAATACAATTTATGTTGCCGTACATTAAAATTACATAAGAAATAATGAACGTGGGCAAAACCGGAACTAGCAAAGAAACAAGATTGAAAACATACATTTTGCTGATAATTCGAAGACATTCTTTGCCTTTCCGTCCGTGACTAGTTGCCGCCGTTTTGTGCAAAACCGTTTTTACCTTTTATTCGTTTTTCCGCGGAACCCAAATCCTTCCAATCTTCGAATATAGCTTCATGGATGTCCTCCCAATTCTTTGATTTCACAAACCGATCATTATAATCAAGTGAAGTGCGATCCCACAGCGCTGGCCGCTTTTTGATCTCGCCTATCAATAGCTCAGCGTCCAAGCATGTTGGGGGTGAATCTTCCATGTTCACAATTAAAACACTAGGTATTACGTCGCACGTTTTTCAACGCAGTGATAAGGTCGGTATTAAAATGGCCGACGTGCGGTGCCGACGTAGCTGCGGAATGTGGGACGAATAAGCCATACCAGCCGACGTCGTTGCCGCGCCGCCGCCGTACGGAGTTACCATAGGGTTGTCGGCGTTTTAGTTCTTTCGGCTTCGGCTTCGGTTGCGGCCAAATGTTATGGTTTTTTTTTATCAACCAATATCGAAACTTCCGGATTTCCGAACATGCCCTTCATCGTGCGGTGATTGTAATAAAAAAAAACATCTTGAAGCCCTCTCAAATGCAAAAAATATTATCAAAATCAACCAGCCGTTAAGGAGGATATCATTGATTGACAATGACAAACACACCTATAGAAGAATTATATGTATACCTACTTACATAGGTAAAGATTTTCTGTTTTTTGTTTTTAATTTTTTGTCAGATTGAATATTAAACGGTATAAGGTTTTAAGGTTTTATAAGGTTTGGCATTAAGGACTCAGGTAATAATACCACCCGTATTATTACCTGAGTCCTTAATGCCAAAACATTAGAATATTATACTATCACAAACATAATAAAATTTTAAGTGCAACGCATCAAAGAGTATTAGGTCCGTATTCCAAAATCCCGCTCAAGCAATGCCCCTTGCTTGTATACTTGAGCAGCGTTCATTATTCTAGAACAGTGCTGAGTACCTTGTGCGAGTTGCAATACAAGTCTCTCGATTCTCGTTTGCTCACCGCATTATTAGTGATCATTGATTCATTGATCAGGTCATTGATTGAGTATCAGGCAAGTCAAATTTAATTCTGAAAGGTCTCTCAAATTAAATTCACTGCTCAAGCAGAGATTATACAGTTGCGTTTCTATGGAAACATCAACTAGCGCTCAAGCGTGGTCGGGACCACACTCAGCAATGAATTGGATAGATTTTTGAATACTTGCTGATGAAACTATGATCTACCCATAAACAAGTAAAAATATTTGGAGTGACCTGGAATTAAGAATCAAATTACGAGTCTTGAGAGATGTGGATAGATTTTTGAATACTTGCTGATGAAACTATGATCTACCTATAAACAAGTAAAAATATTTGGAGTGACCTGGAATTAAGAATCAAATTACGAGTCTTGAGAGATGTGGATGATACATGAGGCTAACTTTCAACCGAGTAGAGCTTGGAAGTCATTCTGGAATAAGACGAATGCTCAATCAACGAATGAAACATGAGAACCGCTCAGGTAACCTAAACGGGTTACTGAAATACGTGCCGTAGCTTTTTAGTCTGTGGGAGAACATAGTAGGTACTTTATCCGGGTGTCACGTAAGCGAACTCGCTGGGAGAGGCTAAAGTGGTAAACAAAACTGGTAAGTACAAAAATGTGGTACTGAATAAATAAGCCGAACCGAGTTCCAAAACACGAAGGAGCGACACTATTTCACACATCCGTCCGGAGTTGGCGCGGTGACGCTGCTTCGCTTCGTGCGATGCTCCAGTAACTACTTACTTTCTATAGCCACCAAAAGATGGTGTGAAAGACAACAAATACCCTACCTAATTTATTGTACATTACACCTACAAATAACCGTTCGTAACGGTCCTTAGGTAATCTGACTGATTCCTTTGTACATAGTTAGTTTAATTGTACTTTTTATTGAATAAATGTTAGACTAATTATTAAATTCAAAACCTATATAATTAAATAAACCTAATTCATTTGTTAATAAATATTGTTTATTATTTATTGCACACACAAAATATATCTTATATTTTAAACAATTAAAAAAAAATGAGCCAGAGAGATAATGGTTAAAATCGCCTTTGCCATCAAAGGCGATTTTAACCCTGAAAAAAGTTTCTTCCAGCAAACCTTATGAGAGAGTGAACATTTTTAGTTATAGATGATAATAGTAAGTAGTTACCTACGTACAAATAAGTAAAATAATAAATATTTTTTATGTTATTAAACAAAATACAACAGAAGATACGGACACATAAGAAATTACAAGCATACAAAATTATAATGTATTGTATATTAATACTATATGTAATAAAATGTACAATTAAACTAACTATGTACAATGGAATCAGTCTAATTACCTAATATATTGTCATACATATATCTATATTCAATGCTTTGTACCATTGTAAAATATAATGTGATGCACCTCAGTCAGTGCCTTGCTTTTGCACCATAGAATAGGTACAAACCTAGGTACCTACCTACTATCTTTGCACTCATCCGTTTGTAACGGTCCCTGCTTCCTTGTATGTACCTGCCTGCATGTTGATTGAATAAATGTTTTTGTTTATGCACGTAGGTACCTACTCTAGTGGTCCCCATTGGTCAAAATTCTACCCTTAATATAATGAACTAAAATTAGTTTTCTCACTGTGATCCAGTCCGACAAAAAAATTCACACTTCCTTTTTGTGCGAATTATGAGTAGGTACCTAGATACCTACCTACTACAGGTACAAGCAGGTAGGTACCTACCAAGTAAGTACCTACCTATCTAGGTGCAACCTATCAACCTAGGTACCACTACTATTGCAATGCAGCCAGTGTCTTGGGCACGCTTCCGTCTGGTACTGGTCTGGAACAGTTGAGCTACCTAGGTATAGGCCTTTTGTAACGGTCCTTATTTAGGTAATCTGTCAGATTCCTTTGTTAGTTCCATTGTACATTTTATTGAATAAACTAGTGTACATACGAGGTACTCGAGTGCACATAATTAGCATGGTACTTAAAAGCTTGGTATTGAATGCTAATTTTATTTGTAAAACGTCTGTAGTTTATTTTTTCCGTGTAGAACCGGTTTGAGATTTCACTCACAATTTGCTCTGCCCACGATCGTATGACCGTGGGTGGGGGCGCTAGTGTCTACGTGAAACTGCAAACGTGACGTTTCTCGTCTTCGTGTCACGTTAGTTCGTTATTTCGCCGCGTTCATTGTGATTGTGGTGGCAGTTAGAATGGTTCAATTCATTACATTACGTGCTGTGTTATTTGACGATGTTGTATTGCTCTCGAAATTATAATATTTACTTTTGTTGTGAAGTGAAGAGTTTTTGGTAAGTGCTTACTTATAAAATAATAACATTTACATGCCATGTTTTGAACAGTTTGGGATATATTTATTTTGGGTATAGGTACCTACATAACGTAGTATTTCCTTCCTATCAAAAATTTCACATAAACAATTGAATGAATACTTTTTAGACCTACCTAGGTAGCTTAGCACAGATAATAAATTATTGCTGTACTTCGTATATGTAAAAGTAGGTAGGTTTGGGGAAGCAGAGCGCCGCCGCCGCCGCCGCGCCGGTACGGTACCAGTACGGTAATCCAGAGGTTCCGGGTTCAATCCCCAGGGGGACTACAATATTGGGCTTGGTTTGGTTGGTGGTACGACTTCGCAGTCGCTGCTGCAGTAAAAATCTAGACATGTGAGGCAAAGTGATTACTCGAGCGCACATTACGAGTGTGGAGCTCCCGTATAGGAAATGGCCTACCTACTTCCCTGCCCGCTATGCCCCGTGGACCTTTGGATGATGCTTAGTATTTTTATCCCATTCCCCTTTTGCCTTCTAAGAGAAGAAATTTTTTAAAAGTATTTTCAAATACCTCTACATTATGTAGCTGACCTAAGCCTCTTTATTTAGCTGACCGTTAATTTATGTTTGATAGCCAATGGCATTTAGGTAGGTAGGTACATTACCTACCTAAATGATCAGTTTAAATATTACTTGCGCTGCATTTACCCGTAACACGGATAATAAAATCCCGTAGGTAAATAGGTACTTACCTACCTATAACTATAACTCCCTATGAGGAAGTCCAAATAGGTAATTAAGTAGGTATACCTAGAAGTTCAGATTCAGAACCTGTCTTGGATGCTGTGATTTTATACTTTTGCCTTTAGTTTATTTTATGAGGAAAACATTGCAAATAAAGTTCTTTTGACCGAAACCGAAAATGATATGTAGGTAGTTACTAGGTATAAAAACAGACCACAATGGGACCCTATTACATTATAATAATATCACTTAGCCTCCGCTCCACTGCTTGCTGCTGTACCTACTTCATTATCTCTGTAAGCGGGCTGTATCTTGAACCGTAATAGGTAGACTATCAGAGTCGATGATACCTGAAACGGCTTAGCTTCAGCGACTATCTTCCACAATACTAAGCATTTAATTTAGCTTCATGTAAGTTATAGTTCAGGACTGATGCTAGAATGTGGCGAAAACACGATTACATATAAGTACGTGTATGGGTGGTGTGTACTTACAATTTAAACAATAGAAAAAATCCAATGTTGACTTCTAATTTGTAGGTAGGTACAAAAAAATCTCGTTTTGAAACTTTGTACAGTAAATAAACAAAGTAGGTATACCTATGTAGATGCGTTTTATATTTTCAAAATTAATATTTGTTTAACCTTAAAAAAATAAAACGTAGAAATTCGCGCGTAGTTCTGTCATAATGGTGGTCATGAGCGCCGTGGTTGAGCACAGCAATGCCACCTTTACAAAAGAATAAATTAGTTAGTACTAATTTGTTCAATAAAAAGTACAATTAAACTATATGTCCAAAGGAATCAGTCAGATTACCTAAGGACCGTTACAAACGGCCTATAGGTAACTCGACTGTTCCAGACCAGTACCAGACGGAAGCGTGCCCAAGACTCTGGCTGCATTGCCACGATGAATAGCTTAGTTAGTTCGTAACTAAGACAGTTGAATCGAGTTTAAACCGCCTCTGTGGTCTAGTAGTTCCGTCGTCAGATCTATATATATATGTTTTTTTTTTCTTTATACTCTCTCTTTTATTTATGTGTCTAGTGTTGTATCATTTGTTATGTACGTATGATAGGCGACAAAGCCCTACCTTTTGTTTTAAATTTAAGAAAAAAAAATATTACAAACATAACTGAACCAGGTGAGATGAAGGCCAAGCGTTACCCCGTCGTCGTCATACAATAAATAAAAAAGAATATAATGCTGTCGAAATATAATATAGCTTTTTACCCGATATGCTTGCATACAAATACAAATATAAACCCGTAATCTTTTTATTCACAGCTTCCATGAATTAAACCTACTAAGAATAGTGGGTTAGAGGAAAAAGATCCAAAATAATGCTAATGATCTGCCAACGGTTGAATTAGGAGATGGATCGAATATTCCGGATTTTTTGCGTAACCCTAGCAGCGTTACTGTGTGCAAGTGGTCAAAAAAATGGTGAGTAGGTACCTACACACTACATAAGGTACTAACATTTTAATTTACTTATATTTTTATTACTAGGTACTTAAATGGGTATTCTTTTCTACCTTTTTTTTTTCTTTTTACAACGGACATATTTTAATTTTATGTACCTACCTGGTATACTACATATATTTCAGTATTTGTAGGTTGTTATAAAATATGTATAAATAGATATAATAATTATTTTTTAAACTTTCGCGATTAGAACACATTATTTTAATTCGAGAAACGGGTACCTATTTATCGCGTATTTTACCTATATTTATACCGACGTTTAGGTGGGCTGGCACCAGCCGTGGCCGTCCTAAGAAATATATATATATCTATGCTAAGAAAGTAATTTTGAAAATTTGCATTCTAAGGGTATAAAATGGAGCTCAAAGTTCGGAGTACAATGTTGCATATCACTGAAGCCACACATCACAGGCACTTGAAATTTAGTTGGTAGATTGCCCATATGAAACAAGTTATGGCATATTTAAGGTTTTTAAGAATTTTCAAAAATAAAGGGTGGGTTGTCCAATATTTTAGGAAACACCTTTTTAAGAGATCTTTTGAACTGTAATAGGTAGCCGGTTGAAATTTTCAGACCAACGATAAACATATAAGTATTATACACAATAAAAGGGGGTTACCATACATTAAAGGTTTTCATTAATTATTATTTTCGACCCATATAATAACAAAGTCGGTCAAATGTATCCAGATATCCTACAAATATTATATATTCATAATAAATTAATACTTAATATTACAAAAAGAGAATACGCGGACGAAGTCACGGGTAAAAACTAGTATGGTTATAAATAGAAAGATAGCAACTTAGACTGGGAAGTGCATACATTTTTTCATGCAATCATAACAAAATAATATCTTATTCTAACACTGTAGGTAGGTGCTATAACTAATTATGTGACCCAATTAGAGTTTATAGCACTTCTGTTCATTATACCATTATCATTTTGGGTTTTCTATCTTTTTATGTATTTTATGTAATTGAGTTATAAGAGCGCGCATGTATAAATATATATAACGGATATGAAGTTAAAGAAATACCGTGCATTTCTCCAATACATTTGCCTATTTGAATTGGCATATATCAGTTTCAGAACTCTAAGGATCACGTGCTTATAGAACGTCGATCACTTTCAAAAAACATAAGTTTCCGGTTTGGAGGGTATTCCCGGTAGCCGGTTTTACCCGTCCGGGGAAGTACATTTACTAGGAAATACGCTACAGTCCCACCGCTCGTCCAAAACACAACGATAGCGCGATCTAGAATTTGTTCAAATTTAGCGGCGCCATCTAGTTTGATACGGATAAAGCTACCGTATTCAACATTCTGTTGATTTCGATAAAATATTACCTAAAGTACCATCTAGTGAATTTATGTGGTCCTACTAGTATTACTAATTTCGTAATCACAAGGGGAGGTTGCAGTGTGATTACTTTTCGATTATTTTATAGATACTAAGATGCATTATTTCATATTTATTTTGTATAATAATGCCATCTAGGTATTCGGAGCTGAACTAATTATGATGAATCTGATTTAAATCCACCCTTGATACTTAAGTAACCTCGCTCAGAGGTTCCGACCTTCTTACAGAGATGGCAGCTACCTATCTACAAATCGAGAAAAGGCTAACCTATTTATTATAACATTGAAATATACATTTATTCAATAAAAAGTACAATTAGACTAACTATGTACAAAGGAATCAGTCAGATTACCTAAGGACCGTTACAAACGGCCTATAGGTAACTCAACTGTTCCAGACCAGTACCAGACGGAAGCGTGCCCAAGACACTGGCTGCATTGCCACGCTGAATAGCTATGCTAATTCGCTGGCCTAAATAAGAGCCAGCCCTTGGGTCACGTGTCGCCTCAATCAAAAGCCCCGCAATATTTTTGAAAACCCGGAGGGCGCCGGCTCCCCACGGACCCAAGGTCTCCACCCCAAAAGGCTCAAATAGGTAAGCTCTGTCGAGACCACTATATTTGCGCCTTTTGTGATCCTCGGCCGAATAAGCCGCCGCACCAGCCCTAACTGATGTCCCAGGCAGACGAGATGGCGCTAGGGTGTCGACGCAGGTAGCGTCCCACACCAAAGGCCTACCCATTTCCCAAGAGACAAGAGTCATACCGTCGGGCCGCTTACCATCATCACGTAACAGACCATTCGGTTCAAGAACGGCTGGCACATTGACACTGGTAAACGCTCGACGGATAATGTCATTAAGTCTAGCGTGGCGCGAAATCCTGCCGACAGACCTTGCACACGAAAGTCCGTGAAAACCAAATTGATCTACGGCCGCACCGCACCGGCACTGGTGAGAGGCGCAGCATCTTGCACCCAACCGAAGACAAGTGGCAATACGGAAAGTTACAGGATCCATAAGTGTACCGGTATTGTAAGATGGATGTGCTTGCAGCCAAAGACCTGATTCCCATTTTGAAACAGCTAAGAGACGAGCACGATCTGTGGAGGTTGAGCACGTATGTAATAGATAATTCCGTGTCAACTCGCACAGAGGCCCGTCCCACTGCCGTTGTGCCGAAAGGTGTTTTGGGGGATCGGTATTAGGACAAGCACTATGCCAAGCATTTCGAGCCTCGTCAAGATAAGAAATTTTGAGTATATTGCCTGGAACAGCCGAAATTGATGGTGTTAGAATTTTCTCAACCAAAGAATGTGTACTATAGACGGAAGACAAGAACGCTGGCAAAGCAACACTAGAAATTTTGCGTACACCTAAGCCGCCCAATCGAATAGGCAATGAGGCCTGCGACCATGCTCTGTCATCCAACTCAATATTCAAAACCGTGGAAAGGGTGTTCTTTATTATGTTGTCTAAGCCTTCCACCAGCTCACTGTGTTTCCACAGTTGACAACATCGTAAAGCATAAGTAAATTTTGGGACAAAAAGGCAAAATTTTATAATGCTGAAAGCCATATGTGAGTTAATTTTTGCAAGTCTGTCCGAAACCTTCATAAAATTTTGAAGTTTGTCGTCGACGAAACCAGGAAAAGATTCATCAAGAATTGGTGAACCTAGTAGGTGGAGTGAACTCTTATCTACAACAGTAATATTAGAAGCCAAAGTCTCAAACTTTTGAATAATTGAATTTCTATCCAAACATGTATATGTAAACACATACATTTCAGATATTTCACATTTCGAAAAATTTAGTTCTAAGCCAATCTGCCGAAATTCATCTATAATAATTTTTAGATCGCCAAATACTGAGTCCACATCGCCACCCAGGGTTCCGTCATCGAGATACCAAACATTCAATTTAGATTTCAGGCGTTGAATAATTGGGTGAATGGCAAGGCTAAAAATGGCCGGGCCTAGAGGGTCACCTTGCTGACAGCCAACTGCAGACGAAATAGTTTGGTTCTTGTAAATTAATTTTGATGGCGAACCATAGCATTGAAAAAGAAAAGGATAAATTTCGGGAATTTTGGATTTGATTTGATTTAACAAGGTGCCTCTGTCAACCGAATTAAAAGCATTTTTGATATCTACTTTCAGAATAACCTCCCCGTAATTTCGATCTAAAAATGTTCTCAAAGAATGGACCGCGGCCTCACAACCGCCTCGCGAACCAAAGCCTAGCTGCACGGGTCGGAAATAGTCTCCTAGATACGCGGCTTTTTTGCGACAGCAGACTTTGGCTGCAAGGCGGCGATAGGTGGTGCTTATTATATTATTATATAGATGATTTATTATAACAGAAATTGAAGTAGTACATATAGGTAGTAGGTACCTCAAAAGTCTATTATAGTATTCTGTTATCTGTGGTTGAGGGTTGAAAGGTCAAATGATTGATGTACCTAATTAAAGTTAATTATCCTAAGATAATGAATATCAATGTAGTGAAAGCGGACTGACGAAGAGTTTAATTTGTAATTTTTGTATTATTTTCTATCAGCGAAATTGCTTGCTCAATAATACCATCGTGTAAAAAAAGTTGTACGCTAGTATTTTATTATCTGCGGTGTGGGTAAGAAATTTCGCAATACCAATCTATGTATACATTTTAAAGAGACATTTCACACAACTTCACCTATCCCGAATCTAAGAAATGCTTATATTGAAACTAGGTCACGGATAGAAATCAATTTTTATAAATGATACAATCAACACACAAAAACAAAACAAACATCAAAATATTTGCCCTGGGCAGGAATCGAACCCGCAACCTACAGCGCAGATGGCAGATGGCACCAACAGATTAGTTGACTTCGGCGGCTCAAATTACCAAATTAACATATGGGCACAGAATAACTAATAGTATATATGGGGTACAATAATAACGATTATTTTCGAAATATGGTATAATGATGCCGAGTATTTTACAGACGGCGACCCTTGTGCGGATGAATACACCAGCTCTGTTGGTCGATGCACGCCTGCTGACCAGTGTCAGACAGCTAAAACTGATTTCCAGTAAGTCTAGTATTATAACCTCAGCCACTATTTCAGTATGTCCACGTTAAGTCAATCAAAGAAAAAAATAAAAAATCAGGGTCGTAAGACACAATATAGAAGTGAAACTGCTGTATTACAGGAAAACGATTTTCTCCACTCTACCGGACACAGTCTATGAAAAAAGATACTTTTATGAATTTTTTTCTTTTATATTGTGTGTCTGTCTGCTTGTTTCATCTATTCTCCGAAAATATACTCTCATATGCATTTAGTAGGTAAGTAGGTACCTAAAAAGCTTACCTTTGACATTAGGTATCTAAAAACAAACACTTCTATTTTATTTATTTGTATTGACTATACTTAGATTTTATTACGAGAGATGGACCGCCAGCCAAGGCAGTACTTCAGGGGCGCTTTACTCGTTTATGGAACTAAAGTTATACATTTTGTGTTCAATTAAAAAGTGTTTCTGGGTTTTTATTTGTTTGTAGGTAGGTACATGTACATATACTAATTTAGCCGACTATTTGAATCGGCTGAACGGATCTTTAAAAAACTTGGCATGGATATAATGTACGCAATATCGAAGAACATACACTTTTTATCCGGATCTTGAATCCTACCTACATAAGCATGTTTAGTACTAAGTCTAATTGTTTTATGTTTTAAGTTTTTACTGGAAATTGAAATAAATAAATGATCTGCAGCGCGCAAATACCTACTAGTATTTTTAATTTTCCAGAAAAAATGGCATCCGTCCAACGTTTTGCGAGTACAACCCATTCGGAACTTCCCTAGTTTGCTGCAGAGATGGCGGCACTATACTGCAGGCAGCTATTAGGACCACGCCTGAGTAAATATCATCCATTTTGATTGCATGTTACTATAATAAGTATATATTTTAACCTCCTTTACGGTCTAGTGGTTCACCAACCGGTGTCAGAGGTCCCGGGTTCGATCGCCAGTGGAGTACAATATTGTGCTTGGTTTGGTTGGAGGTATGACTTTGTTGAAGCCTGGCTAGTTACCACCATCTTTCAAGTCTGTCGCTATAATAACAATTCCAAATTGTTGTGATCCGGCATTTAGAGGTAAGATAGCCAGTTCCACAGACAGTGAAGGGTGAAGCGCTCTTCCAACTTCGGCCTTATTTTAACTTGAAACCGGGTGAGATGATGGCCAAGCGCTTCCACGTCGTATAATAAAAAACTGAATTGAGTTACATTTAGGCTTTAACATGTAGTTAGTTATTTGTACATATTGACGACGTAGGTACGCGCTCACTACGATAATTCATAGATACTAGGTATTATTTTTATTATTATTTTGGTTAAATAAATATATCGTGTACCTATACGGCTATCGCAGCTAGGCTCGACGCGCGTGCCACCTAGAGGATGTTTGTGGAAGCAGTCGCAAAATAACCACGGCTCGAGAGACCGTGCTGTATCATTTGCTGTAAAACAAACGTTTTTTGTTCTACTTCGAACGCCAGTGACCCCTATCTCCTACAGTACATATGGTTTCCTTATTAATAAGTGTGTCTTTCCATAGTAGGATATTAACTATTTGAATATAAAAGTAATCTCGTACGAAGGTGTGTGTAATTTGTAGCATAGTGCTCACAGAACATAAAACACAAGCCTCATAGCTCAGTTGGTAGTAACTCTGCCTTCTGCGCTGTAGGCTGTGGGTTCGATTCCCACCCAGGGCAAACATTTGTGTGATGAATATAGATGTTTGTTCTGTGTTTGGGTGTTGTATTGTATATAAGTATGTATTTACAAAAAAAAAAAAAAGTATTTAAGTAGTGTATCCGTAATCTAGTTCCCATATTACAAGCTATGCTTAGTTTGGGGCTAGATTGCGCTGTGTAAAAAATAATGTCCTGTAATAATGTCCTGTAATATTTAAAAAAAAAAAAAACAAATAGTTTTTTCTGTTCTGTGGTTATGTTTGCCTCGAGGAGAAGTGCTGAAAGCAATTGCTCTGAACATTTTTTATTTTGGTCTAATTTCACTGCATGGCCTTTAGTAATTCTCTTTTGCTTCCGTTTGGTACTGGTCTGGAACAGTTGAGTTATCTATAGGCCGGTCCTATAACGCTCCTTAGATAATGTGACTGATTCCTTTGTACATAGTAAGTTTAATTGTACATTTGATTGAATAAATATTTATAAATTTTAGTAACAAATTTATGTATTACTTCCAGTCCGCGGCCGATATGGAGCGGCTCCGGAACTGATAGCAGACGCGTCAGCGAACGTAGTAAGTTACAGCTTTTGACCTAAGTCACAGATAATAAAATACTAACGTAGGTATTCAAGTTGCATGTGGAAAACCTAAAACCCGACAGCAAAATTTCAAGTTTCATGGTTTTCGTTTTTTGAAGTGAAAACTTCTATAGTCGCGTTTGACATTTTTGGAGATTGGAAATAACCATTGAACTCGCGACATCACACACCTTACCGACACCACTTTTGACACATTTGACTTTAAGCACATTGTCACGTTATCTTTACGTTCGAAAACTGCCACTACCTATACACGACAAACTTCACTTCCGTCGGCACTCAAACAAAAAAAACAGCACTCTGCCACTGTTTTTTTTAAACTGTCTCGATTAGAACACATTATTTTAATTTTAATGAAAAGGTAAGAACACGGCATTAAAAAGTAGGAACTACAGTCGGTAATGTACAGAATCGGCATATTATTAATACGATCCATTTGATACTACCTATTATATTGTTATAATAAAACGTTTATTGGATACTTATTTTCTTTATTTGCATCCCCTATATTAAAAGAACACAATCGGTGTGTATTTTTTTATTGTACGACGGGGATATGCTTGGCCTTCATCTCACCTGATTTTCAAGTTACGATAAGGCCGAAGATGAAAACGCACTTCACCCGGAATCCTCAACCTCTTAATACCGGATCACAACAATACCAAATTTGTTGTTATGGCGACAGAATCAGGTAAGATTGTGGTAGGGCCGCGGATTAAAACAAAGTCATACCACTAACGCAAGCACAATATTGCAGCCGTGATTCCCAGGGGGGGCCTGGGAATCACGGCTGTTAATACCAATCGATGTCATAGAATGCGATGAGTACAGTCGCGGAGTGGTAGAGACTGTGGACTACATCCCGCTACTGCCGGATCCAGAGCCGCTGTCAGTGTCAGCGGCGCGCTGCGCGTACGTAGGCGTCGAGCTCATCGTCGGCGGGGAGGACGCGGCGCGGGGGGAGTTCCCGCATATGGTCAGCACACTGATTGATTCAGATAACATTTATTGCTAAAATGAGCTTGATCATAATAAATTAAAATGTCCTCCATTTTTTTTGTACGACGGGTAAGCGCTTGGCCTTCATCTCACCTGGTTACAAGTTGAGATAGGCCGAAGGTGGAGGCGCACTTCACACGGAATCCTCAACCAACTGAGGAACTGGCTATCTTTCCTCTATAAATGCCGGAACACAATTTTTTTAAATTGTTGTTATGGTGACAGAATTAGGTAGCTAACCAGGCGGACATAAACAAAATCTTACCACCAACCAATTTAGCACAAAGTCATGCAATATAAGCCTAAAAACCTAAAATTATGTAGATAAAACAAATTAGATTGACAAGCCTCACAGCTCTGCATTCTGCGCTTTAGGGTTTGGGCTCGATTCCCACCCAAGACAAACATGTGTGTGATGAATATGGATGTTTCTTCTGTGTTTGGGTGTTGTATTGTAGGTATGACAAGTATGCTTTAACAAAAAAAAAAGTATTATATCCATATTATAGTTCCTATATTAGCTTTCCTTGGCGCTATGTGAAATTAATGTCCTATAATATTTTCCTATCTGTCGAAAGATGTAACTAGCATGATCAAGCACGCTTGTCTCACTCTGACCATAAATAGCTGTCCCTCTGATTTTGTATTTATTGTGTTCCAGGCAGCGATAGGGTGGGCAAACCTCCAAGGCGGCTTCTCGTTCCACTGTGGCGGAAGTCTCATCAGCCCCCGATACGTGCTGTCAGCAGCGCACTGCCTTCGCAAACAGGACACCACGCTTCAGGTGAACCCTACCCTTCCTCAGTCAGTCTGATCCGCGACGCCGTGCAGGACGGTCGTGCGTGCTCCGCAAATCGCTTTGATGAAGGTTCGCTAGCGCAGCCGAAATGTGTTGGTACAATCAATTTGTTTATAGGTAAGTTTCATTGACAGTAATCTAGTGAAATGGACCATTAAATACTATTATTTATATCACATCAAAGTTTTACAGATGTGGGTTTCTTTGCTAAACTTATATGTTAGGTACTTGGTTATCTTTGGAAAACCTTTCTCGAATCAGAGCATTGGTTCCTATTCTAATTAGTAAATAAATACTTATATTTGTAGACGGATCCTCTCGGCTTTGAGCCTAGGACGATTAGCGTTAGTTAATTATTATTGATACATAAAATGGTAGTCAGTTTCCCGTGGTGGTCACGGCTTAGTAATCGACTCCCCCAACTCAGCCTAGGATGTCGTAAAAGACGACAAGATATTTATTGCTAATAAAAAACGATATAATACAAATGTATTATTAAAAATTAGATCTTAGCAGCAGGGCAGCAGCTTCCTTCTGCGTATTACCGACAAATTTAAGCTAGGTAATAAGTATAGTTCATTAATAATAATGATAATAATAATCATTTATTTGCGAACATGGGTTTAACATATATAGATGACAAATTGTAATTAGGTTGTACAGCCATGATCAACTTAACAGCATGCAAATATTAAAATTATTACAATGTCATAGTGTAAAAATTGTTAAATTAAAATTGAAATTGGATTAAACTTCTATAATATATTAATTAATTAAGAAATAGTATAGAATATCAATTAAAATGCACAGTCATGTTAATAAATACTAAAACTACTGTATACTATGTTCATCATTCTGCTTGATATTTTATGTATTGCTTATTGTGCGTACATGTTTATGTCGCAATCAAGATCAGTATGTACAATCTTTGTTAAACTATTATTTTATCGTGGTGGTGATGTGTTTTTTTGCGTTTAAAAAAAAACTGCGGTCACCAATCCGTCTTCCAAGCGTGGCCATTTTGTCAAAATCCACAGCTTTGTATTATTCCGCTGTAAGTACAGTTAGATTCATCCTTTTTTTTTCATTATCCAATTTAAGTAATGAGAAATAAGAGTAGCAGAAGCCCCTTGTGAAAGGGCTCGTCCGGAGAATTACTACAACCATACTTATTTCGGCCGCCAAGCAGCATTGCTGTGTTCCGGTTTGAAGGGTATGGTTGCCGGTGAAATTACGGGCACGCGAGGCTTAACACCTTCATCCATCAAGTTGACGGGCGCTATGTAGGCTATGTTCTTTGTGAATATGACCTACGCAGAAAGGTATTGTTATAAGCAAGAGATGCACTTAACATCCGGTAGGCTACTTGCTTGTCCCGTCTCCTAGTTGTATATTAAAAAAAATACCAGGTGAGATTAAGGCCAAGAGCTTCCTCTAAACTACATATTACTATTATAAATATACCATGTCATTGGCAGTGAAAGCATTTGCCTTACGTTGTCAAATTCTTACTACTACGAACCTACAATTGACTAGCAGCGGCTGTACCTATGCATGCTCGCAACACCTGGAACTAAATGAGCATGTCTCACGTACATTGTATTGACAGGACGCGTCCCCAACAATCGTCCGCCTCGGGGACCAGAACATAGACAATGCAGTCGACGATGGAGCAGACCCTATTGATGTAAGTTACACACGACACGAGACATCAATACTCATTGCATTTATTTACTATTCTTTGTATTGTTTCCTTGCCTCTGTGTCTGACCACAGACTACTAATATCCTACGGAAATAAATCCACCTTCATACAGAAAGTGGTTAACATTCGAACGTGCACATGTTCATTTCGTAGCCCACAAGCTGCTTGACAGTTTGACGAAATCAATTGAGTTACCGACTTCTCGTGTAAATAGACCATTAAACCCATCGAGCAAATGGCGGCAATTTTAAATTATGGATGTATCACGGTTTTGGCGGGGTATTTAAATTCCTTTTTGTGTATCTTGATGGTTCGAAACCCAGAGCGGTGCATGTGTGGTTGGTTGATAGGATTTGTTTTAGGTCCGCCTAGCTACCACCATCTTACCTAAGTAATTTAAGGTCTAGTGGTTTCACCCACTGATTCCAGATCCAGAGGTCCCGGGTTCGATCCCCAAGGTGAGCAATATTGTGCTTAGTTGGTGGTAGGTTTTTGTTTAAATCCGCCTGGCTAGCTACCACTATCTTACCTAAATCTGTCGCCATTATAACAATTCTTAACAATTGTTGTGTCATTTAGAGGTAAGATAGGAAGTTCCTCAGTTTGTTGAGGATTCCGTGTGAAGTGAAAATTAGGTGAGATGAAGGTTACTATTACTTCCCTTTCGTGTTATAAAAAAATGATTATTTATAAAAAATAAAAAACATTTTCAGCCCTGAGAAACTAACAAACAAAATAGGTAGAGATACTATGTATCACTGAACCAACCTCAAAGTCAAAGTCAACATTTCTTCACTCATTAAGATTTTTTAAGATCATTTTGAAACGTCAAGTCTACCGCCTGTTCGGAATCGCGACCAGCACACAAGAAATGCAAGAACCTCGTAAGTCTGGTTAATTTTTTGATGATCCATCCACCTCGATCGTACCAGGTGCCGATAAGACGACCAATCGTGCACCCGAACTACCACGCCCCGTCGAAATACCACGACATAACATTGTTCGAGCTCGCGACTGATGTTCCGTTCAGCGCGGCCATTCGACCGGCGTGTTTGTGGAACAACGCTGACTTCGGGCCTTACAACAAAGCCTTGGCTACCGGCTGGGGCGTCACCGACACCGGTTCTAGTAAGTTACTAGCATATTACTATGAACTTTTCATATGTCAGCCAAATTCAAAAAGACATTGTAATGCAAGAGATGCACTTAACATCAGATGGGCTACTTTCTTGTATATAAAGGTCTCCTAGTTGTAGAAAAAAAAGTTTCAAGCAGTTCAAGGAGAGTACCACGACCTCTTATAGCATTCTTGTTTTGATATTACTTTACTTTTGTCACTATCTATCCAGTGTAGTAAAAACGAGACAAAAGTAATGTCATACTTATCAAAACGAGAACGCTATAAGACGTTGGTGTGAAACCCCAGTTTACGTCTCAATTAATAAAAAAGTATTTTGTTATACGTACATGCATAAAAAAAAAGATACGGTCGGAAACGATAATCTCTTCCGTAATGGGAAGTTGGTTTCAAATGTTTTCAAAATAACAGACTGGTTAGTTACAAATTAATTGTTTTTGAATCTATATTAGATTTAAATTGTAAGCTTCTGTCCAGGGTCCCAGAACACGGCCAAAGAGTTGCAGAAGGTGTCGCTCTCCCTGCTTGGCAACGAGTACTGCGACGGATTGCTGATTGACGACCGCAACCGGAACTGGCAGGGTTTCCAGTCGGGGCAGATGTGCGCGGGAGAACTGAGAGGCGGGCGGGACACTTGCCAGGTATTCACGTACTAGTTTACAAACTTACAGACATCTAACTAGCTACTATTTATTACCTATTAGTCAAAGTCAGAGTTTTTTTTTTATTTATTAAGATTTTTTTGGATAATTTTGAAACGTCAAATCTACCGGCTGTTCGGAATCGCGACCAGCACAGAATGAGTAAGGCAAGAACCTCGGGCTGGTTAACATAGTAGGACTGTTAGTAGTACATGAGCCACCGAATTAAGAACGTTTTTCAGATATTTTAATCAATAAAAATAAAAACTCCATATGCAGGTACACTCACGACCCCCAGAGGTTGTGAGTGTACCCATACCCACTTGGCCACACAGCTTTTTTATTCATCTGTGTTTTCATTCGTTCATTCATTCATTAATTCGAGTTTTTAATGTCAACAGGGTGACAGCGGATCACCCCTTCAAGTGTCATCAAAGGACAACCAATGCATCCACCGCATTATCGGTATAACCTCGTTTGGTCGCCGGTGCGCGGAGACAGGTCGTCCCGCGGTCTACACCCGAGTCTCGGCTTACGTCGACTGGATCGAGACCGTGGTCTGGCCGCAAGGATAACTTGCTCCAATTATATATAAACTACATATCATACTCATTGCTGATCAAACTCGTTTAGTTTTAATTGTGTTTATAAGTAATTTTAGGTTATACATAGCCCCCGATACAATGGTAAAGAAAGTCATTAAAATTGGTCAAGTGCGGACACGGACGCAGCGTGAGTTCCGAGCCACACTGTCCCGGGTGTGAATTTACTTTTAGTTGCTGTGAAACAGTAGGGTACTATTGGGAGTTCTATTTCGCAAATGGCACGTACGAGATATTTATTGAATTATTATCTCACTAGCAAAGCCGCAGAGGCTAAAGTGTGGATCACGGGCTGAACAGAATGCTGATTCTATTCAGTGTACATAACCTGAAGCCAGGCAGCTATCGTAATAGAGCGTATGGTGCTGACAGCAGAAAACAATTGTATTTGTTATTGGGCTATTGGCTGTCAGTTCAATTTCCAAATGTGCATCATAATATTCATAGTGGAAATTATCGTACAATCTGCGTACGATAGTAGTGTACCATCGTAAATCGTACGTTGTCCTGAAATTATCGTACTTGTACGATAATTATCGTACGATTGTGAACACTGGTTCTATTTAGTTTTAATAGCAGAGTATTTGCTTCACCTTCCAGTAGGAGTCCGAGTACCTACTGGAAGGAGAGGCAAATACACTTAAACTTTCAGGGGTTAACTTTAAGGAGATTAGGGGAGACCGGGGACAAAAGTAAATGTTCTCCATGCCTGATTTTTCGTTACAAATGTTATTAATTTTGTGATATAATAAATGAAGCATTATTAAACTTTCGTGTATGGTCTATACATGTACATTATAATTTTATCTGATCTCGGTTTCTTAAAATTAAAAAACTGCACAAATAAGGATTGTCAATTTCGACCCCATGGTTCGGTCGAAAGTAACAACGTAATAGCTTTGCCTGTTGTTATACAATACTATGTAATTTTTTGTCGCGCCTTTACTTTTATCCCCGGTCTCCCCTGCTCCTGGTAAACAAGCCATAGGATAAAGTATACGACTCGTGCGAATCTGTTCCAGAGAAGGCTCGCCGTAGTCAGAGGCGAGAGTGCTCAAATAATTTGATTGTTGTGAAGAATTATTCTCCACGATAATAACGAACGTGATTATTGGACCCTGGAATGCACACACGCAATATTAAAGCCTTTTCGAGTTAATTTTTAAATTCCTAATTCTTAAATTTTAATTTCTTAATTCTTACACACAATAAACGTAGGTAATGTATTGACAATGTATTGACATTACCTACGTTTTTTGTGTGTAAGAATTAAGAAATACCCTTTATTTAGTGCTAAAATTTTATGGAAGAATTACAAATCATCTTTTTAGGTTTAAAAGTACATATGCAAATAAACGCACTGGGCCGGTTTAATTGTGTTATTTTTATCTTTACGTGTTGTCATTTTTATTTCAGTATTTTAAAATGATAATTGTTGTGAATGCACAGCAAAAAGGGCAAAATGATATACACCTCAGCGTTAGTACTAATATAACATCCATCACTTTTCATCAACGGCTAAAATGTACTGAACTATACAATAATTGACTGTAAATTTAGGAATAACTTATAGACGGTAGGTAGTTTTGTGGTAGGTAATATAAAAAGTCTGCTTTTATTATGTTTATTTTAATTATCTACTTACTTCTTTCCTACAGCCTTGGTAGAAAATTTACATTAAAAACTTTTTAAAAGTCCTAACTTTTTAGAGTAGTTTAGTAAGCCTAATTGATGGCGGGATTTGTTCGGTATTCGTCGTCTTATCCCCGATTTGTCTTATTCTGAATTCGTCGACAGCTAAACACCAAATACAAATTGTGACTTACTTGTAAGCAGGTATTGATACAATAATTTCCTATGCCAATATTGACAATGTATAAAATTATTCCATTTTGAACTTGAGTGCGTTCGGTTCCATCAATCGCATAGCTCTACTGTTGGTTTACTTTTTGCGCAAATAGTAAACATAGTAATTGATCTGTGGCGCAAAACCCACGTCCCGTCACCATATTTTTCTTACCCTACAGATTTCCTTTTTATATTCAGTCTAACCCTTGCAAATATTGATACCTAGTTAGGTAGATACAGATTATAATCAGTACCTACATACTACCTCTATATTCGGATTTATATTCGGGGCCAGGCAGGCAAGAGCCCTCGCCTCTACATACAGGATTTAACTTAATTAGAGCGAGGAACTCCCAACGATGTTGCCTCTAGGTATTTTAGTAAATTTAAATAAACATTGACTAAGTAGTTAGGAGCTATAAATCACTGGAATTTCAAATAACTCACCTACCTGCAAAAACTACAGTGGGTCCTGCTAAGTCAGTATGTTTTGTAGGTACCTACTTAGCATACATTTCACAAAGTTTTGTTTTGCTGTAATAAAAAAAAACAAAATGCTAGTAAATACAAATGAATAGGTACCTACTTATAGTTACTTACCTATATATACTTATAGTTAATTACCTTATAGTTGTAGTCCACCTTGCAGTATCTAGGTACGTGAGATCACCGTTTCCTGGTGTTCATACTAATATGTCATACCTATCAGTATGACTATGAGGATATACATGTTCTTTTAGTCATACTGTAATCATTCATAGTAATCCATGCTGTAAAGTAGTTGGCTGCCCAACTATCTCATCATAACAATAATTTAAGTTAATTTTATATTATCTACCTATGCATGTAGGTACATAAATGTTATAATAAATAATCATAAGAAATTTTTTTTTTTTTGTTATTATCATTTGGCTTCATACAATGACACCTCAAAATACAGTTAAATTTAAGCAAATAATTAATTCAAGATAGGTAAATACCTATTTTATTATGTAGACGTTCACCACGATAGCCTGCCAGAAACAACTGAGCAGTGAGCATATATTATACGCCATAAACTTATACGTTGAAGGCCAGAAACAGCAAACAAACGTGTGAATGGCTAATTGGGTTTGGGTGATTAATTGAACTTTATATTTTCAATTAATCCCCCAAAAACACCTAAATCTCAATCTCAATCTGGATATGTAGGTACCAATTACGTTTACAAAAGGATTAAGAGATACCTACAGTACCTACTGCCCATTAGAGGTAAGACAGACTGATGGTTAAAAAAGTCTGAAACTTGGTACATAGGATCCCTTTTCAATCAAGCTAATGGCCAGGCCACCTAAGAGTAAGGAATCACTCCGTTCTATGCAGGTATTATGGCTTAAGATGCACTTACAATCTTCGATACAGCAACACCGGGTTTATGCAGGTCCAACAACCCAACAAAAACCCATAGACGATGGAGAGCGCCTGTGCCCGCGCCGCGTGTTAACATTATTTTTGTATGTGGTAATGTCATAGCATCCAATTATAATAGTCTGTGGGTAATGTTTTGCATACCAAATAAACGTGTGAATAGCTTGTATGTAAACGCGATACGAAATACGCGAACGATTTGTAAAATGAACTTAACAATATAAACCTACGCATACGCCGCTCAGTGATGAAAGCCTTGTCTGTAATTGAATAAAAATGCCCACAATAACTTGCCGCATTTGCCTTCGCACCGACAGAGCTTTACATGAACTGCTTCCTAAAACCCAACATATCTTTGAAGAACTATGCGAAAACTATGTAAGTTTCCTTTACCTTAACATTTATCAGTTATTTGATTATTAATAAATGATAATACATAAAATATACGTTTGTTTTAATTCATAAATATTGATATTTTGCTGTTTGAGTTTTGCCATATAATCAATACAGAATGGCGCTTCACGATAGCGTAAAATATAAAGGCGTACTTTTTATTTCAGAATGACCACTCAAAGCACTATTGCTGCTTTATTTGTGAACATCTACTTTTAAAGAGTTACCGGTTTAAAAAGAGATGCCAAGAATCTAATAAGATTTTGAGACAGTGGAGAAGCGGTAACCAGGTATTTTATTTTTTATATAATTTTAGTATAAATACTTGTGAAGTTTGATGTGGTTGTGGAATTGATTTGACCAGTCCAACTAAGCCCAGGGATGTTGTATAAGCCCTATGAGGGATCAGAAGTGCAGCAGCTTTACCTCTGTGCATTTTTTAATACTTTTACAGTAATCAGTAATTTGACTGCCAAGTGTAGTACTTAATGACGAGACTATGACATTGATGGACTGTAAAATTAAAAAAAAGAACTTAGCACTGTTGCGACTCAGAAGACTAACAATGGATTAAGTAATTGATTAATCCCAATCATTGCTTTTTTTATTTATTGTGTCTTGTAACACTTACAAAAACAGAATTATATACTATAGCTTAAATAAACCACGAAGGTTTGAGCAAAGCTACACATAGTCTGCATCAGGTAAACTATACAATGGTCGCAAAATGTTATAATCATGTAGGTAAGTAGTAACTCTGAATGCTAATAGGTATGTAATAAGTACATTATAGCTTACCTTTACTGTTTTGTTAGATACTGAAAAAAAAGGTACCTCTATAATATAATTTTTTTGAGTACTTATCTTTGCACGGGCAAGCTTCAAGGTTGAGATCCATCTTAGCAAATATATTGCAAATTAGGCAACTTTGATTAGGCTTTTGATTGAGGCGACACGTGACCCAAGGGCTGGCTCTTATTTAGGCCAGCGAATTAGCATAGCTATTCAGCGTGGCAATGCAGCCAGTGTCTTGGGCACGCTTCCGTCTGGTACTGGTCTGGAACAGTTGAGTTACCTATAGGCCGTTTGTAACGGTCCTTAGGTAATCTGACTGATTCCTTTGTACATAGTTAGTTTAATTGTACTTTTTATTGAATAAATTATCTTATTAAATGAAAAAAAAAAAAAATACAGAAATGTGACAAATAGCTTTTTCTTTGTTTTGAATTATTATTAAACCTTGAATTTACATAATAATTATAATTCATCTTCCTTTTACAGAATACTCTCCAGCTTACAGAGCTATACAAATATCTACCATTATCACCTTATGGCAGTAACAAAGACAATTGCAAGGAAATCCATATCATTGAGTCTAATAACTCAAACAATGTTTTTATAAAAGTTGAGAAATATGATGATGTTGCCTTTGATGAATCTCCCCCCTTAGATACATGTGATGAACAAAATGATAATGACAACATTGGAAATAATTATAATGATAACAATGTCAAAAATGATTATGACCATATTGTAAATAATGATAATGACAACATTGTAAATAATGATAAAGACAACATTGTAAATAATGATAAAGACAATAATGTAAATAATCATAAATACAATATTGTAAATAATGATAATGACAACATTGTAACAAATGATAATGGAAATATTGTGAATAATAATACTGGCAACATTGCAAATAATGGTACTAGTGATACAGATGAGGATAGATGCCTTTCAGATTATGTTAAGGAGAGTAAAAAGAAAGTCAAAACGAAGTCGAGAAAGAGCAAACAGAAAAAACCTAAAATCAAAATTGAAGATCTGAAACTTGCTACAGGTACATATATTATTTCATGAGCATCACATATTTTGTTAATTTATACTTTTTATTGCACATACACATTAATATTAGAATACAAACATAAAACTAAAATGTATGGCAAGGGTTAATTAATAACATACTAAGATAAACTATGTTATTTAATCATACGATTGTACTATAGAGGTAGTATAAATATATTATTTGGGAGCCGATTTCCGTGTTTACAATAGGTATACATGCCCTTTCAGTGGTTAAGCTCATAATTATGCAAAGGAGCTGTATAGACGCAATACACATGCATATGCTTTGTCATTGGTTGTTCATGACAGAGACCATCCGCCCATTCTGACAGAACAACCAAAAACACAGAAGAAAGAAACATGACAAAGCATTTATGTGTATTGCGTCTATATAGCTCCATTGCATAATTATGAGCTTAACCACTGAAATGGCATGTAAAGGGCGTTCATTTTAAGAGTTGTTTTTCCCTCTAAATGAGCGTACAGCATATTCTATTCGTCATTATGATTTGTTCACAGAGAATCCCAAAATTAGTGTACCAAAGAAGCGTAGGCCGCTAAAAGACCACAAAGAGTATGAAACTGTGTTTAATATTCTGTTGTTCTCTTCGGATGCTGAGGTATGAGTTATTTCAATAAATTAAATACAAGTTACCTGGTGTCAGACATGGCTGTTTAACTGCCTATACCATATTGAGATACCTTTTTCATTTATTTTGTTGTACGGGAAGTAATGATGAGACTGAAAGTGAGAAACTGGCTATCTTACCTTTATATGTCGGAACCACAACAAATAATTGTTGTTATGGCGACAGAATTAGATAAGGCCTGGAAGACTTAAACAAAGTCCTACCGCCAACCAAACCAAGCACAATATGGTACTCCCCTGAGGATCGAACCTGGTACCTCTGTATCTGACACCGGTGGACGAATCACTGGACCACAGATAGGTTTAAAGGCGGTTTGTATTTAAAGTTTCCTCTTAATTATCTCTAGGTGAAGGAGGAGTTTGCCCAAAGGAAGTATTCCGAACGTTATCTATCGGCCAAGCACAAGTGCGACATTTGCTTCACAGTTTACAAATGCGATAAACTGGTCAGTTTTCACAAGCGGTGGCACGACGTGAGTACCCGGTGAAATTGATGCTTATTTGTTGTACGACGGGGAAATGCTTGGCCTTCCTATAATTAATTTAATGATCCGGCCAGTTGTACGGTCGGACTTGGAAAATAATTAATTTACTAAGTAGCAGAAAATGAAATATTACTCAACAAAAAAAAAACAAATTAAAGGGAATAAAAGTGAAAACACTAAAAACTATTGACAAACTGAAAACAAGTTTTTTTTTTGTATTGTATGATGGGGAAGCATTTGGCCTTCCTTTCACCTGGTGTCAAGTTATGATAAGGCCATTTAGAAGCAAGATAGCCAGTTCCTCAGTCTGTTGAGGATTCCGGGTGAAGAATGCTTTTACTTTCGCCCGTATCATATAATAAGTAATCATAACCTTGAGATGAAGGCCAAGCGCTTCCCCATCGTACAATAAAAAAAAGTGTTCGTGTTTTCTGTTTGTCAATTCGTTTTTAGTGTTTTCACTTTATTTCCTCTTTAATTTGTGTTTTTTTTGTTGTTATATTTAAATTTGTGTTACCAAGTAAACTAATTAATTTCTATGCTTATGTCGAAGTCCCATCATACAATTGGCATGATTATGAAATGTATTATTAAATTTAATTTATTAAAATTATACATGTAATGTTTGAATTGGTGTTGCCATTCCAGTACAAACGTAGTTCCTCTCTCATTTCAAAAGAAAGTGAAACTACGTTTGTGTCTTAACCTGCTGTCAATACAAGCGTTGGTAATTTTTGTTGTATTGACTTTACGATAAGCCCAGTGCCGAGATCTGTTTAGCGATTTTCAAAAATCCGGGAACACAATAATTTTAGAATCGTTATAGCGACACAATTATGTAAGATGGTGGTAGCTAGCCAGACATAAACAAAGTCCTAATCAAAACCACCAACCAAACCAAGCACAATATTATTAGGACATTTTTTTTTTTTTTACACAGCGCCATCTAGCCCCAAACTAAGCATAGCTTGTAATATGGGAACTAGATTACGGATAGAATACTTAAATACTTTTTTTAAATACATACGTACTATATGATACAACACCCAAACACAGAACAAACATCTATATTCGTGACACAAATGTTTGTCCTGGATGGGAATCGAACCCACAGCCTACAGCGCAGAAGGCAGAGTTACTACCAACTGAGCTATGAGGCTTGTTATTCCCCCTGGGGATCTGACACCGGTGGACGAACCACTACACTATAGTGGTTCGTCCACCGGTGTCAGATCCCCAGATCCAATATTGTGCTTGGTTGGGTTACTTAAACAAAGCCCTACCAGGTAGCACTTTGTTTATGCTTTGCTAGCTACCACAATCTCACGTAATTCACATTTATTTATTCTTTAACAATTGTACAATCGCAATTCTGTCGCCATGACGATCCTTAAATGATTGTGTTCCGGCATTTTTTGGTCCGCGTCAGCCTGCAGCCGGGGAGTTCCCGTGCGAGGTCTGCGCGATGCGGTTCAAGTCGAACTCCTCGCTCCGGAAACACAAGACGGATGTGCACTACGGCCGGTACCAGTGCAAGGAGTGTCCGCTGATCACATACCACAAGTAACTATCTCATATAACAAAACTTTTTTTTTTATTGTACGACGGCGAAGCCTTTATCTCACCTGGTAACAGGTCGAGATAAGGCCAAAGGGAGCGCACTTCACCCGGAATCCTCAACAAACTGAGGAGCTGGCTATCTTACCTCTATATGCCGGATAACAACAATTATAAAATGGCGACAGAATTAGGTAAGATGGTGGTATCACAAAGGAACAGTTAGTTATAGTTGAAATTATAACTATACTCTCGATGACCATCCAATCGAAGGGGTTTATTGGAAACCAGCGCCGGAGTTCGTTACGTAATTTTGCCGAATGAAACTCCAGCAAGAGCTGAATTTATCCCTTTTGCCTGTTGTAAGTACCCTAATCTAAGTAGTTTATATAGTCATGTAAGTAGTTAGGCAATCAATGTTTTTTGATATTATTAATTTGATTTGATTTGAAATTAAATAAATATAAAATATTACAGGACATTAATTTTACACATCGCCATCTAGCTCCAAACTAAGCATAGTTTGTAATATGGAAACTAGATTACGGATTACTTAAATACTTTTGTAAATACATACGTACTATTATACAACACCCAAACACAAAACAAACATCTACGAGTATACTCATCACACAAATGCATAAGTAAAGTAAAAATTTAAGGCGTAATTAATCATATTTCATGATGAAATAAAAAAAAAACTGGACATTCATTTTACACATCGCCTTCTAGCTCCAAACTAAGCATAGTTTGTAATATGGAAACTAGATTACGGATTACTTAAATACTTTTGTAAATACATACGTACTATTATACAACACCCAAACACAAAACAAACATCTACGAGTATACTCATCACACAAATGCATAAGTAAAGTAAAAATTTAAGGCGTAATTAATCATATTGCAATATTATAATTAAAAAAAAGCATAATAAATTAACCTTGTAAGTTATAACAAGATCACAGAACATTTGGAGACTCTTTTGATTTCATATCGATTTTAGGATCACAAAAGAACGCTTAGTTATAGTTAAAACCATTGTTAATTTTAATAATATAACATTTAAAAATATAATAAATGTAATAAATTAACCTTGTAAGTTAAAATAATTTCACGGAACTTTTGGAGATTCTCTTAATTTCATATACAAAAAAAAAAGATATTCCTAGAAAAAATATTAACTTTCTGTTGATTACCCCGCAATAGGTACCTACTTCGCGAGTTTGGTTTTAATAGACATAAGTACTTGAAGTCCGGTCAGTGAAGATGTGGGCTAATACCTACGTATAGAAGGACGAAGACGTTTTCATGTTTGTGATTTATTCACGCGTCAACTATACGCAGATACCTACTATTGTACCACGAGCGTAGCTTAATGCCGGTGATTATGCGGTGAGGTGTAAGTAAAGTAAAAATTTAAGGCGTAATTAATCATATTGCAATCATACAATTTAACAAAAAAGCATAATAAATTAACCTTATAAGTTATAACAATTTCACAGAACTTTTGGAGACTCTTCTCATTTCATTTATATCGATTTTAGAATCACAAAAGAACGCTTAGTTATAGCTGAAATTCCATTATTAATTTTAATAATGTATTACATTATATATACATTTAGAAGTAAAATAAATGTTATAAATCAACCTTGTAAGTTAAAACAATTTCACAGAACTTTTGGAGACTCTTTTCATTTCATTTATATCAATTTTAGGATCGCAAACGAACAATTATTTATAGTTAAAATAGCAATTATAATATAAAACTAAAAAGCATAACTAATGTCAAACCTTACGTTAAAACAATTTCACAGAACTTTTGTGGACTCATTTCATTTATTTCGACTGTAGTATCACAAAGTAACACTTAGTTTTTTTTTATAATAACACATATTAAAGCATAATAAATCAATAACCTTAAGAGTTAAAACAATTTAGAATTTTTTCGGGTATCTTTTCATTTCATTTATATCACAAAGAAACACAAAATTGCAATATTAATATAACATTTAGAAGCATAGTAAATAAGTTATAGTATAGAAGCCACGTCAAAAAATATTCAACTAGCGGATTTTTTTTTATTGTGCGACGGGGAAGCGCTTGGCCTTCATCTCACCTGGTAACAAGTTGAGATAAGGCCGAAGGTGGAGGCGCACTTCACCCGGAATCCTCAACAAACTGAGGAACTGGCTATCTTACCTCTAAATGCCGGAACACAACATTTTTTTTAAGAATTGTTATTATGGCGACAGAATTATGTAAGATGGTGGTAGCTAGCCAGGGAAATAGATTATGAATAGAATACCTACTTGTATACTTTTGTAAATACATACTTTTGATACAATACAACACATCAAACACGTTCTGCAGCGCAGGAGCTGTGAGGATTGTTATTACACTTGTAATATTTGATGCTGCGTGAATTAAGAGTAGAAGCCCCATATGAAAGGGCTCGTCCGGAGAATTACTACCACCATACTTATTTCAGCCGCCAAGCAGCATTGCTGTGTTTCGGTTTGAAGGGTATGGTTACCGGTGAAATTACGGGTACGTGAGGCTTAACACCTTTATGCCTCAAGTTGACGGGCGCAATGCAGTCCCGTGTAGGCTATGTTCTTTGTGGATGTGACCTACGCAGTAAGGCTTTGTCACAGGCAAGAGTACACTTAACATCAGGTGCGCTACTTGCTTGTCCCGTCTCCTATTAGTATAACAATTAATGGACAATCAAAAATACATTTTGGCTATCGTGTTTCAGAATGGTAATGATCCTGCATTACAGAAAACATCAGGGCGTCAGTTACGTTTGCAAGATATGCAACCGGACTTATAAGTGAGTGATCATATCCATCTTATAAATAAAAACAAAAATGACCCCATCTCAAACACCGAAAACACCTTACTAAACTACTCACTGAAAGAAATGCTGAAAATATGTTTGGACGTGCCTCTGACTACCTCCTAACTGATCCCAACAAGATTCACGCTCTCTGAGTAGTGATCAGCGATGAATTCTCAACAGCGAAAAAGTACCGAGTCTGTTACATTACTTACGTTTTTTTTAATATAGTACTATGGCCCTGTTTCTAGTTATCATTTATTCATACAATCGACACAGGATAAGGCCGAAGGTGGAAGCGCACTTCACCCGGAATCCTGGTAAACTGGCTATCTTACCTCTAAATGCTCAATAGTCTGAGGAAGTGGCTATCTCTCCTCTAAATGCTCAATAGCCTGAGGAACTGGCTATCTGACCACGACAATTTAGATTGTTATTGCGACAGACTTAGGTAATTCTCTGTGGTAATCGGTCTCCGTATCGGAAAGCGGGCCTATACTCTCTTCGCTAATTTTTTTACAGTATAAAACGATAAATGTATCGTTATTCCAGCCACAGTTCAACTTATATGTCACACCTTCGCAAGTCGCACCGCACTGAGCACGTGTGTGTCACGTGTGCACAAACTTTCGTCTCGGAGAAAGGGTTGGCTGTTCATCGGAAGAAGGTTCATAATGTAAGTTTCCCAGTAGCCCCATTCAAACACAATCGTTTTAAATTTTAACCGCCTCTGTGGTCTAGGGGTTCAACCTCATACTTATATATTTCTATAATATTTTTCTTATATCACTTTTTTCCTGAATTGACTAATTGACTATGTACCTAAATGCAAATATTACTTTATAATTAATATATTTTTAATATCCTAATTATTATAATTATAAACAGTGCTTAATAATAGAGTAATTAAGATCTTAATGTAACTTACATGTGACAATAAATGTATGAGTATTGAAAAACCCACCGATTTCAGATCCAGAGGTCCCGGGTTCAATCCCCAGGGGAATACAATATTGTACTTGGTTCGGTTGGTGGTAGGACTTTGTTTAAGTCCGCCTGGCTAGCTACCACCATCTTACCTAAATCTGTCGGCATGACAACCAGTCTAAAAATTGTTGTGTTCCGGCATTTAGAGGTAAGATAGCCAGTTCCTCAGTTGGTTGAGTATTCCGGATGAAGTGCGTCTCCACCTTCGACCTTACCTCAACTTGTAACCAGGTGAGATGTAGGCCAAGAGCTTCCAAATCGAACAATAAAAATAAAAACAACCATTGTTTGAATGGGGCTACTTTTATTTATTGATGTGTTCATTTTCCTCTCATTTACAAAATGTTATAATGACACGAAAATTCACAATCCGCATTCAACATGATGACGCCATTTGAATCTGTTGTCGATTTGAATAAATAATATAATATAAATTAAATAGGCGAATCAATAAGCTCAATTGTATTTTTATTTATTTGAATAGGTTCTGCTAAAAGTGAATTATTTGTTAAAGTAAATTTAATGCATTTTGTTTTGCCTAAGTTGAGGATCTAGTTGACATTAAACCAATGTTAAACATTTAATTATCCATAAATGTTATGTCAGGATTCGTTCCGCCAATATTAAAAAAGTTAACGGAAATAGTGACTTAGGATCAAATCACATCCTAAGTCACTATTTCCGTTAACTTTTAGTTTAATTTAATTTCATTTATTTCATCAACAATTTTTTTACAATCGTATTGAAAAAAATAACTTAAACCACTTAATAAACTACAAATTACGTTATTATTATTGAAAGTTACAGTTATAGTTAATACAAGACAACACAGGAATATCAATACAACTCATAATCATTAGAAGTAAGATTAGTGAATTTAAAAAGGATAGTGTAGATATAGTTAGTCTAGATGGTTTAATTTGATATGCTACCGTCAACTTTCTTTTGCACAACTTACTTCCCCGAAGCACTTTTTCAAGGAGCTCTACTAGTCTTAAAACTACTTATTTTTTTATCGAAATATCATAAAATAAATTAAATGTAAGTTTAAACGTTTGGCAGACATCGTCAAACGTAGAGCCGAACGGCACACTGTGCGCGCCGTGCGGTGTCACCTTCGCGAACGAGCAGGTGTACACGATACATCTGCTCAACACGGAGCGACACAAAGACCTCGCCAGGACACTGTGAGTACCTTTTATACTTTTTAAACGACTCATTTACAATCAATTATATTCTGCTTTGCATATATCTTTTAGCCCTGCTCAACACGGGTTCTTGAGGGGTCGCTCAACAGTCCCTAACCTAGTTCTGTTTAACGACTACTTAATCGCTGCTATAGATTCGGGTTGTCAGGTCGGTACTGTGTGCACGGACTACAGTAAATGTTTTGATATGATTGATCATAGGCTTCTCATCAGAAAACTTTAACTCATCGGTACAAGAGGTGACTTTCATAGGTGGTTCTCCTCTTACATTGACAATAGGTCACAGGCAGTTGTTGTTCACAATTACATATCTGAATGGGTCCACATACCTAGTAGAGTTCCGCAGGGTTCTCCTTTAGGGCCATTGCTATTTGTAAATGACATATCTAATTGTTTTCACACCAGCCAAGTACTATAAATGATAATATAAATATAAATGTAATATGCTTTGCCGACGACATGAAAATATTTAAAGCAATTTAATCAGATGACGATGTTGCTCAACTCCAGGCTGACTTATCGAGATAAGACCAATACTGCGCAAAAAACAAACTGGATCTGAATCCCATAAAGTGCTCTATAGTAACCTATACTCGCAAAAAACTACCTGTACTACCACCATACACGCTCAAGGGCCAATACATTCTTACGAATAGCAAAGTTAGGGATCTCGGTGTGATTCATGACCAAAAACATATCTTTGATAAACACATTGACCATATCATAAAGAAAGCATCGAAAGCCCTTGGATTCATAATGCGATCCTCAACTGATTTTAAACGTGCTTAAACCTTTAAAATTTTGTACTGCACATATGTCCGCTGCAACCTGGAATACGCGTCGATGATCTGGAACCCTTGCGATACTTATATCACGAGAATCGAAAGAATACAATAGAAGTTTCTTAAGTATCTATGTTACCGTCTGCGAATTTCGTACTCATCAGACAACTACATCAACCTTTGCATTTTAATATCTTTCCTCTTAGCGATAGACGAGAAATCGCTGATCTCATATTTCTTCTAAAAATTACAAACAACATGATTGATAACCCTGAACTATTAAACAAAATTAATTTGTACACCCCACTTAGGTTGCGAGATTTAAAACTCCTTTACACATACCATTAGCTTCCTGTAATTATACATTAGACAGAACTCATATATTTCGAGAACTAGTGACAACTTCAATAAGCTTATAGACAGAACTCTTATATTTGGAGAGCAAGTGACAACTACTATAAGCTTAGTAGTCACTATGATTTGGACCTGTTCTGCACTAGCGTAACCTCAGCACGAGGACTGCTGACCAGAGAATTCTTCACAGCATAGTATCATAAGATTGATAATGACCATCAATGGATTATTCATGTATATTTACTGTGTATTGTATTATTTTCTTCACTTTTTTTCTTTTCTGTTTGAGTTGTTTCACCGTTGTTTACCTAATTCCCTACCTACACGTGGGAACCTTTAATTGGCTTTCTACTTCATAAGCGATTGTTAATATACTGTAACAAGCTGTTGGTTTTCCTAATAATAATAAATAAATAAATATATTGTATGACAGGGATAAGGCCGAAGGAAGTGCACTTCACCCGGAATCCTCAACAGTCTGAGGAACCCCTTCGGCCATTTTCGAAACCAATGTTTTGAAACCAGTTTATAAAACAGAACTATATTTATTATTAGGAAACCTGGTTTTAATTGAAGAAAAAATATTCTGTTTTAGAAACTGGTTTCAAAAACAGATTATAGAATCTTCTTTTAAACTCGTACTAACTATTTGACCAGAAATATTTTCCTAGCCACTTACAAATATTTTACAATGATGACAAAACGTCATCACACTTTCAATATGTATGTGATAGAACTGATAGATTTTAAGAGCTGGTTATTTAATTTCAAATGAGTTGTGTATTGTTAATGTACAACACCCAATAGCTTATTGCGTTTATATATTTATTTTACGTGTTATACAGACTTCTTTTAAATTTCAAAAATCATGCTATTTAATAATCTACCAAGATTCTAGCTTGGTAGATTATTAAAAAACAGTATATCTGTATCATCCCTGTGATATTTTGTCTTCGAGTTAATCCATATTTTTCAAAAACTCAGTTTTTGTAATATTCGCTACACGTAGAATGTCACATTCTTCACATTCTTCTTATTCAAAATCAAATGTTTTCTTCTGTCTTTTCTTCATTTTGGTTCTTACAGTACCAAAATTGGTTCTTACAGTACTTGATACATATTTACTTTTCCTGTAATATTTTCGACCACCATACGACGCTGTCACACCACCTTTTTTGTAGTGTGTTAAATAATCAGCTCTTAAAATCTATCAGTTCTAACACACTATTGATAGTAAGATAAGATGACGTTTTGTGATTGTTATTAAATATTTGTAAGTGGCAAGGAAAATATTTCTGATCAAGTAGTTTGTATAAGTATTGAACGAGTTTCAAAAGAAGATTTTATAATCTGTATTTGAAACCAGTTTATAAAACAGAATTAATTTTCTTTATTGGAAACCAGGTTTCCTAAAAAGAAATGTAATTCTGTTAATAAATTGGTTTCGAACCCTTGGGTTTCAAAAGTGGCCGAAGGGTGAGGAACTGGCTATCTTACCTCTAAATGCCGGAACACAACAATTTGATAATTGTTGTAATGGCGACATACTTAGGTAAGATAGCCAGTTCCTCACCCTTCGGCCACTTTTGAAACCCAAGGGTTCGAAACCAATTTATTAACAGAATTACATTTCTTTTTAGGAAACCTGGTTTCCAAAAAAGACCTAGAGAGAACCTACCTTCAACCAAACCAAGCACAATATTGTACTCCCCTGGGGATCGAACCTGGGATCTCTGGAACTGACACTGTAGGCGAACCACAACACCAAAGAGGTATATGACTTCATAACATAAGTATGTATAGTGTGGACACTATTATGTACGGTCTTGTTTCAGTATAGCGTGTCCCGAATGCGGGACGTCTTTCGAAGATAAGTTGCAAGTGCGCGCTCACAGGCGGGAAGCGCATCCCCAGTACAACTACAGCGCGATGCAGCGCGCAGCGAGCGGGCTCGAGCGGGGCAAGTGTACCTTGGTGAGGACAGTTGTATACAAGAGTACTATACCTCTATATGTATACTAGTGTACCTTGGTGAGGACAGATATACAAGGTGTAACAGAATATGTGTACTAAGCAGTGGGGGGGGCTTTTCGGACCAGGAAAAGTATTTGTTGTGGTGGGGAGATAATAGTGAATTACCATTTTCAGTTTCCCATACAAATCTTTTCATTTTTTAAATGACAATAAATAGTGACGACCCTATTCCCTTACCGCACTATGCATGTAGGTAGGTAGGTATCCGTTGGTGCAATTGTCTGTGTCAAAGAGTATTAAGGACAGATGAACCAATTTTAGTGAGAACTTGGAGTCATCTCGTGAAAGTAGTATAGTGTAGTACTAGTGTATTAGATAGAACATACACATTGATAAATTACATAGGCACCTACAGTTACAAAAAGACGATGAATGCGATATTGGACGAACAAAAGTACATTATAGGAACGATTATTTTGTATTTTAGGTAACAGATAGATAAAATTCTTATTGATTTGACAAATTAAACCTTCTAGTAATGGATTGTCTCATTAGCAGCCCAGGCTTTTCGACGATTTTCCTCTGTTAGTGAAAGCGCTTTTCGTTCTTTGTGATTGTGACCTTCTGCTATGTTGCCTCATCTGTCTAGAGGTCATTGTCGCGAGTTAAGAAACAGCTGATTTTAGGGTAGTCTCAACTCAAAAAACCAGCTGTTGGTGTCAGCACTTTGATCCTGTTTTACCAAAAACTTTGAACCAAAATTCAAAAAGTCGTAAAACAAACGTTGTTCCACGAGTCGGGTCGGATAACCCCGTTTCGGCATAGTACACATATTCTGTTACAGGTTGTATACAAGTGTACCTTGGTGAGAACATTTGTAAATATGTGTTCTTTTGTGTGGGCAGTTATATACAAGTGTACCTTAGTGAGGACGGTTATATACTAGTGTACTATACCTCTATTTGTATACTAGTGTACTATACCTCTATTTGTATACTAGTGTACCTTGGTGAGGACAGTTGTATAGAAGTGTACTATATATGTATACGAGTGTACATTAGTGAGGACAGTTATATACAAGTGTACCATATATGTATATAAGTGTACCTTGGTGAGGACAAGTTGAATACACTATGTATTCTTATCGCTATAACAACAATTCAATTAAGCACCCTTAACACCAAAACAACAAAGTACAAGATTTTTTGCTTTGAAATGTAGGTCTAAAATATCAAAACCGTTTTTTTTTCAGAGTCGTGTTTTTTATGTGTTTCGGAAATATCATTCGTTTTTTTTTAAAATAAATTTGTTTTTTTTGCCCGGCAGTGCGGGTTATCTGGTACGCACAACACGTGGCTGTACCGCCACTTCCAGACGGCGCACCCGGCGCACTGCTACGAGCTGAGCGTGCGCAGCGAGCGCCGGAAGCATCTGTGCGACCAGTGCGGGAAGAGTTTCTACGTGAGATTCTAATTTTGTATATTAACTTGTATTTCACCACCTCCGTGGTCTTGTGGTTCAACCCTGACGTCAGATCCAGAGGGTTCGATCCACAGAGGGAGTATACAGTGAGTTTATTCCAGGGGTGCTGAGGCCAAGTGTGAAACCGTGAGAGTCATCAAAAAGTCATATTAGGAGTTACTTTAGTCATTCAAGAAAAGTGATTTTTTTGAAAAAAAAAATCTTCGCCTATTTGAGTTGTTTGTATAATAGACTCACCCTGTATACATACTAAATGTATACATAGTAAAGTTTTTTTTTTATTGACTTGATTGTTTTGTACATTATAGTGTTAAAATTACCTACATTCATTTATTAATATTATTTTTTATAGATGCTACGAATAAAGTTTTTTCTATTCTATTCTACACAAATATACTACAACTTTAATTTTTTTTATGAGTATTACAGGACATTAATTTCACACAGCGCCATCTAGTCCCAAACGTTAACCGCCTCCGTTGTCTAGTGGCTCAACCCACCGATTTCAGATCCAGAGGTCCCAGGTTCGATCCCTAGGGATGCAATATTGGTTTCGCCATGACAACAAATCTAAAAATGGCATTTTGATCAGTGTTGAGGATTCCGGGTGAAGTGCCCGCCACCTTCGGCCTTATCTCAACTTGAAGATCCTTGACGTACAATAAAAAAAAATTTTTTTTTTGATCTATGATGAAAATGATGCCTATGTTATCCACCTCCAAGGACCCTAAGACCTCTGTTGTGTTGTCTTCCAGAACATCACTCAGCTCAGGGAACACGGCTACTCCCATTCGGGACTCAAACCGTTCCGTTGCGACAAATGTCCGGCCGCATTCCGCTGCAAATCGCATCTAAAGGTACCAATGCTGATTTTAAATACCTGAAATTTGAATATCCTACCATCCACCGTATTTGTACTATCCTCTCTGTACCTGGTCGTACTAGTCTTTGGTAGAAGTAACACACTTTACTTTCAATGAAATGTGCAATTAAACTAACTATGTACAAAGGAATCGGTCAGATTACCTAAGGACCATTACAAACGGCCTATAGGTAACTCAACTGTTCCAGAAAGTACCAGACGGATTTTACTTTTGGTTTAAGTTAAGTGTAATGATTTGAGTCGCGTATTAATCTAATGATATATTGCGAACTATTCTAAACTGGGGTCACAGCCCAGCAATATGTGCGGTTCCATGTACAACTAAGCAGGTAGATACCTATTTGGTTCGTACACTCTTCATCCTAAGGTCGTCTGAAAGAGATCGCTTTTGAGCGATAAGACCGCCCATTGTACTGTTTATTTTAGTTTTAAAATTGACAGTTGTTCTATATGTCTTTGGTGTACAGTAAAGAATTTTCATAAATTTTCTACGATCGACCGTATTTGTACTATCCTTTCCATCCTAAGGTTGTCTGGAAGAGATGGGCGCTCTTATAGCTTTTAAACGATAAGAGAGCCCATTGTACCGTTTACATTAGTTTGAAAATTGACAATAGCTCTATATGTTTTTGGTGTACAATAAAGAATTTTCAGTCAGTCTTTGAATAATTTTATGGCTGACATTTGGTTTTTTCTTTCTTTTTAAAAAATTGAATGAGTAGAACATTATATCCTCGTGGTCATACCAATGTAACTCATTAGTGTGACCACCAGGAGACGGCGATTTAACCAAGGTATACATTGAATCATAATAGCGGTGCGTCACAGTAAATTCAAATACTTATTCAGTAAGATTTTTAGAGATGGCGCAAAGGTAACTGTTAGTATATGCCCCAAACAGAATCTGCCCCTAACAGGATCGGTCTTTTATAGATTACGCCCCTAACAGAATCTGGCTCTAACAGAACATGCCACTAACATAATATGCCCTTTAGAATGTCACTAACAGAATCTGTCCTTAACAGAACATGCCCCTAACAGAATCTGTCTTTAACAGAACATGTCCCTAACAGAATCTGTCCCTAACAGAATCTGCCCTTAACAGGATCTGTCTTTTACTGAATCTGTCTTTTACTGAATCCGTCTTTAAACGTTTAAAGGGAATAAACGACGATTGATACCCTCGTGTCGTGTCTCGTTGTAGTTCCACTGCGAGCGTCACTCGCCGCCGTCGCGCGCGTGCTCTCAGTGCGGCAAGAAGTTTGCCAGCGCCGCCAACCTCTCCAACCACATGCGGGTAACTACACAACACACGCGTCACACGCGAACCGGACAATGGGAACAATGTCCGTGTGTAACGTGTGTAACTTACACGCGGACATTGTGAACGAGTGAATGAACGAACGCCTCTGTGCTCTGTCTAGTGGGTCCCGTCGGTCTATTGGCGTTCATCTCATCTGGCCCCTCAGCACGGGGAGGGGATAAAAAACTTGTACTCTGTTTTTATCCACCGTCGGGAAACAAAGTTCTCTCGGTGGATAAAAACAGAGGACAAAAATGTATCCCCGCCCCGTGCTGAGGGGGCTGGTGTCTTATGATAAGGCCGAAGGAAGCGCACTTCACACGGAATCCTCAACAGTTTGAGGAACTATCTTACCTCTAAATGCCGGAACACAACTATTTAAGTATTGTTATTATGGCGACAGACTTAGGTAAGATGGTGGTAGCTAGCTAACTTTTGAACAGTAAATAGTTCATTCGTTCACTCGTTCGTCGCATTGCAACGAGCTAACAAGCGATAGTCGGTCACGTGACTTTTGTTCATTCGTTCACTGTTTCGTCGCATTGCAGTGCCACATCGGCGACCGCCGCTACCAATGCTCGCTGTGCAGCAAGGGGTTCCTCCACCGCGCCGCGCTGAGGGAGCACGTGCGCGGGGTGCATCTACACATGCGCAGGGAACGAGCTAACAAGCGATAGTCGGTCACGTGACATTACGGACACCATATTATTTGATTCGAAAAAAAGGGTATTTATCGCGTTTTTTACCTGTATTTACGACGTTTCGGCGGGGATGCACCAGCCGTGGTCGCGGGCAGACCTATAAATACCCGAATTTCAAAATCAAAGTAATGAGTTTTATTCGCGAAAGTTTAAAAAAAGACTAATCACGAAATGTTACAATTGAGACATTGGTTTTGAGAAATGGTATGAGAATAGCGTTGACATATTTGAATTAGCTGATAGACAGCTAGAGGCTCAGTACTGCTCAGTTTATTTATGTTAAAAGGACGCATCTTTTTGGTTAAGTCTAAGTAAAAACTGACATTGTCAAAATCCCATATGGACCATTGAACACGCGATAAGAAGAAGAAGAAGAAGAAGTAGATTAGTAAAAAAAGGCTACTGCGAATTATTTAATTACGCATTAATTTATATTTCATACACTATTTAGAATTACGTTAATTCCATATATATATTATATAGAATTGGCAGTTTTTTATCTTTTATTTGATATTTAGATTGTTATATTAAACAAATATTATGCTCCACTCTCAAATGTTTTATTTTCTTTCATTCGTTTTTTTTTAAATGCAGAACCTTCTTTTCGAAAACTCTCACGGTTTCAGACTTGGCCTCAGTGGCCCTAGAAAATAACCCACCCTGTATAGCCCACACGAAAAAATCTGCGCAATCGTAAAATTATATAAAAGAACAAAGTTTCAATAAATAATTTATTTACTAAGTACATTTTTAATTATTGCATTTTACAACTAACTTAATAATAGAAACGCAATCGTAAAATTATACAAAAGAACAGTTTCAATACATTATTTACCTATTTACAAAGTATAAGTATAATTATTGATATTTTTTTAATTCACTTAATAGGTAATATAAGCCTAATCGTAAAATTATATAAAATAAAAGTTTCAATTATTTATTTACAAAGTATAAGTAATTATTGCTATTTTTACAATTCACTTAATAATATAAACCCAATCGTCATATTATAAAAAGAACAGTTTCAATAAATTATAAGTTAAGACATTTTTTTATTGTATTACGGGGGTGCCTGTCCTTCATCTCACTTGATTTCAAGTTAACGATAAGGCCGAAGGTGGAGGCGCACTTCATCCGGAATCCTCAACAAACTGAGGAACTGGCTATCTTACCTCTGAATGCCGGAACACAGCTATTTAATAATTGTTGTAATGACGACAGAATTAGATAAAATTGTGGTAGCTAGCCAGGCGGACTTAAAATTCTACCACTAACCAAACCAAGCACAATATTGTACTCCCCTGGGGATCGAACCCGGGACCTCTGGATCTGACACTGTAAGCGAACCACTAGACCACAGAGACGGATAAATATGTCAAAGTGTGATAGTGAAGCGATTGGATTAGTAGAATCGGGGTTCATCACGTGATTATAAAGGTTATGGTGTAGGTAAGTATAAGGTAGTGGTGGTGTAATCGGCTACTTGTCCCTGGGTCGCCTTGTACGTCGGATGTGGTTGTGAACGCCCCTCACGTGTTCGTTGAGCGCCGCCTGGTCGAGAAAGCCCTTGCTGCAAATCTCGCATTTGAACCGGCGGTCGCCGACATGACGCTGTCAACAATTTGTACTTCATCATACATGGGATTGAGAGAAAGAGAGCGGTGTAAATGAAGTGTCATGTCATTACATTCCCGCGTGTAATGACGTGACACTTCTTTACACCGCTTTTTCTCTCAATCTCTCTTAATTCACCGAGAGTTTAAGGCTTTCTCTCGTTGCTTTTACAAATTTACAGTCCTGCATATTATACTTACTTAGAACTCCCCTATTATCAATTATGTAGTAGAAAGTAAGTAGTAACGTACATATTACACATATATGGTACATATTAAATGAAATTTGAATTAGTTCAGAAATCATGTCACGTACAATCAGAACAACAGAATATGTTAAGAGCTTGACTCCTGAAATACAAGTGATTCCTTTAACACTTAATTCAGGGGTCAAAGGACCATGCACCTACCTTATTGTGCACAAAATAATATTATTTTGGCTCGGCCTCTAAAATACAAGATTTCAACTTAGTTTAGAGGTCATATATCTTCAACATTTTATTTTTAGTGCTAAATACATAACCTACCTATTAGGTTTACCGATTAAGTAAAAAGGCTGTGCAACTTTTTTGAACAATAAACGTTATTATTATTATTGTTATTACTTATAACTGTTTTTAAGTATGAACTTTGGTCTAATGCGATTGTATGATCGTCTCTATATATTTTTACGCCAATCTTTTTAATCGGTCATTGCGAAACCAGCCATTAAATACCATTTACAATCATTCATCGTTTCACTTTCAGTGCATGCAATCACTAAATCATCGTACACATAATATATTTTTCTCGCATTCTATGCAAAACCAAAATGAGAGCAAAGCACCGACCGTACGTTTACCAATTAACTAATATGAAAAAGTGGATATCTCATTTTCGAAAAGTGCCCTCAAAACCGTTGCGATCTTTCAAAATATTATTCAAATTTCAAAATGATCGGATCAACCATTCAAATGGTATGGTCAAAATAATGTTCCTCCCCGATATCTCAAAAACTTAGAAAGAGATAAATTGAAAATTTTGTCGATAAAAACAAAACTTTAGTACAATTAAACTAATTAACTATGTACAAAGGAATCAGTCCGATTACCGTTACAAACGGCATATAGGTAACTCAACTGTTCCAGACCAGTACCAGACGGAAGCGTGCCCAAGACACTGGCTGCATTGCCACGCTGAATAGCTATGCTAATTCGCTGGCCTAAATAAGAGCCAGCCCTTGGGTCACGTGTCACCTCAATAAAAAGCCCCGCAAGATTTTTGAAAACACGGAGGGCACCGGCTCCCCACGGACCCAAGGTCTCCACCCCAAAAGGATCAAATAGAAAAATTGATTTTTTTTATTTTCTATTTATCACTTTATATTATGAAATAGCTTCTTCGGGCTCACCCGCGTGGTTCCCGGATAAAATGTTTTACTGAACCAGAACAATATGCAGCCAGTTGAGTTACCTATAGACCGTTTGTAACGGTCCTTGGGTAATCGGACTGATTTCTTTGCACAGTTCAGGGCGGAAACATTTATACACATACAATTCACATAGTTGGTATTCATCTACAGAGGCAATAAAGTGTATTTATCTACAGAGGCAATAAAGTGTACTCATCTACAGAGGCAATAAAGTGTATTCATCTACAGAGGCAATAAAGTGTATTCATCTACAGAGGCAATAAAGTGTACTCATCTACAGAGGCAATAAAGTGTACTCATCTACAGATGCAATAAAGTGTATACATCCAAACATTTAAAAGTATGTTTACTTTGTCATGGGCAAACACATGTAGACAATCAAATGCAAAAACATGTATACATGTAACACATACAAATATTATAATATTATATTATGTATATATATATCCTTCAAAAGCAGCACTAACTTGTACGTGCACTTGTAACTATATTATCCACATTATTGTACACATAAATATGTCTACTAGAATATACATACTATTTATGTATACAATGATTAAAACTACAAAATGGTAGTTTATTGACTTTAGTCATGTCTTGTATCTTTCAGTATTGAATAGTCATTCTATTACATATTAAGTCAAGAAGTCATTTATAAAAAGTATGTTATCCTTTCTATGTTGTAATCCAGTATTTATATCTGTAGGTTATTTATTCTAAGGCATTGAAATAAATACTGAAAGGTTGTTACGACTTTCTTATTAAATTACCAATCATTCTATAGTTTGAGTAAGTACTCTTCAGAACTTGAGGTGGAAATATGCTCTCTAAAGTTTGATATGTATTTACAAAAAGTATTTAAGTATTCTATCCGTAATCTAGTTCCCATATTACAAGCTATGCTTAGTTTGGGGCTAGATGGCGCTGTGTCAAATTAATGTACTGTCATATTTATTTATTATATGTTAAAAGTGTTTACATATTATTGCTTATAACTATGGATTCATAATTATTAACATAATGATGTTTCCAAATATATGTCCTAATTGCTGGATACCTTTTACTTTACTATTGTGTACTTGTTACCAAATATTGTGTACATATTTATAATCGTGATGAGGGTGTCATTTTATGAGGTGAAGTGTATACATATTTTTGCCTTTGACTGTACATAGTTAGTGAGTTTAATTGTACATTTTATTGAATAAAGATATCTAAATAGCAATGTCAGCTGTACCAACGTGTACTCACTCGTCTGTGGGCGAAGAGGTTGGCTGCCCCGTGAAACATTTTCCCGCAGTGGTTACATCTGCAATTACATATTACAAGCTACGCTTAGTTTGGGGCTAGATGGCGCTGTGTGAAATCAATAATAATAAATTCATTTAATTCAGATAACTTGGATCTATAAAGTGTATGTAGTTAAAGATTGACATAGTGAATTTTTTTTTTTATTTAAGTGGGAAATAAGGCAGAGCCATTCACAGTTATCAAGCAATGGTGGCAAAAGCAAATGTATCAAATTAATGTCTTGTAATATTTATTTATTACATTAAGTCCCTCTGTGTCAACCAACATCAAGTCGGTAAATGTCCCAAGTGATTCGTTTGAAGAGGTTGGTTGATATGCGTAATCACCGTATATACATTGTATGGCTAAATATACATGGTATGGAAGGATACCTGTTCATGGATGGATATACATGGTATGGATCCAACATACCTGTTCATGAATGGATATACATGTTGTGGATGGATATACATGGTATGGATACAACCATACCTGTGCACGAATGAATATACATGGTATGGATACCTGTGTCGTGGCGCGTCGTGCCTGGCGGCGTGCAGTCGCAGATGTCGGCGGGCTGCGAACGCGCGGCCGCACGCGCACGCGAACGGCCGCGAACCGGTGTGCGTGTTCGCATGGTCCAGGAAAAACGTCAAATCCTGGAATTTCGGTCAGAGTTATCTCAATATCTATCTATGTAAAAAAAAATGTGAAAACAGCTATTGGAAAGTCAATTTCTCCTATACGTAAGATGTTCCCGCCGCCGCCAGCGCCCTCTACTTCGCAAAAACATACATACATATATCTAACAAGCCTCATAGCTCAGTTGGTAGTAACTCTGCCTCCTGCGCTGTAGGCTGTGGGTTCGATTCCCACCCAGGACAAACATTTGTGTGATGAATATAAATGTTTGTACTGTGTTTCGGTGTTGTATTGTACGATAAGTACGTATTTACAAAAACAATGTATTTAAGTATTCTATCCGTAATCTAGTTCCCATATTACAAGCTATGCTTAGTTTGGGGCTAGATGGCGCTGTGTGTGACATTAATAATAATAATAACATTTAATTCAGGTAACTTCAGAATAGTACAGAATGGTAATTTTACTAATTCTAAGACCCATAGATGTATATACTTTAAAACTAAAATGCATATAAAGTAGGCGAGTTTAAGGAGGCACACGTAACCGACGGTATTTGACACCACGCGGCCAGAAGTGTCCCTGAACATGGATAATATGTAAATTAATGATAATGATAATAGATGAAACATGGATAATATGTAAATTAATGATAATGATAATAGATGAAACATGGATAATATGTTAACTAATGATAATGATAATAGATGAAACATGGATAATATGTTAATTAATGATAATGATAATAGATGAAACATGGATAATATGTAAATTAATGATAATGATAATAGATGAAACATGGATAATATGTAAATTAATGATAATGATAATAGATGTAACATGGATACTATGTAAATTAATGATAATGATAATAGATGAAACATGGATAATATGTAAATTAATGATAATGATAATAGATGAAACATGGATAATATGTAAATTAATTATAATGATAATAGATGAAACATGGATCATATGTAAATTAATTATAATTATAATAGATGAATGCCCTGTAATGTATAGTAAGTTACCTTAAACGTTTTCCCGCACTGGTCGCACAGATGGCGGTAGTGCGGCTGCGCGTACACCGCGGCGTACGGCGTGTCGGGATGCGACGTCACGAAGTGGCGGTACATCCCGCCGGTGCCGCCAGCGCGTACAGCACACGCGCACTGCATACAACAAACTTGTATCGGACAAACTTGATATATTCCACGATGAGCGAATTTGTTAGGGCAATAATTATTTTATGTTATTATGATTAGTTTTTGACTTTATTTGTAATCTAATTATATACCATCTTACCTAATTCTGTCGCCATATCAACAATTATAAAATTGTTGTGTTCCGGCATTTAGAGGTAAGATAGCCAGTTCCTCAGTTAGTTGAGGATTCCGGGTGCAGTGCGTCTCCACCTTCGATTTATCTCAACTTGAAAAATAAAAACTTTTTTTTATTGTAAGACGGGGAAGCGGGAAAAAAAACTTTTTTTTATTTTTAGTGTGCGATTTAATTGAGTCTACTCTATTGTGTTAGGATAGTTCTGTAAAATAGGTGTAAGAGGAGATAAATAAATAAACAACTCGTATCTTCATAAATATCATTAAAAAATACCTTGTTCATGCACATTATATATATGCACATATACAAAGATTTTTTTTTTTTAATTGACTGCCTCTGTGTCAGATACAGAGGTCCCGGGTTCGATTTCCAGGGGGAGCTATATTGTGCTGCTCTGTGTACTGGTGGTAGAAAAAATAGAAATAGAAACATATATAGAGGAATAAGAATTAGGCCTTATCTCAACTTGAAACCTGAGATGAAGGCCAAGCTGTCCCAAATAAAACCAAGGTTCGTTGAACTCACCAGCTGGCATTTGACGAAGGGGGTGTCGGGGTCGAACTTGAGTTGCTTCTTGACGCTCTGTTTGCGATCGAGTTTCTTCACGTATCTCGTTTTCCGGTGGTGGCTCAGCTCCGTCCGGTGAGTCTCCAGCTCAGACGCGGTCGTGAACTTTGCGCTGCAGAACCCGCACTTGTGACTGGAAAGGTCCGGTAGGCGGCGCTGAGTTATTTCACTGTTCCGTACTACAGTTGTGGATGCAAGGTTGGCTGGTGGAGGCTTGGAGAAGAGATGGATGGATTGTGTGAAAGGGGCTGGATACCCCCTATCACACAATCCATCCATCTTTTCCCCTGCATCCCAGTTGCAGTTGATGGTTGATAAGTCAGTAAACCGACTATGTCGACTATTGGTTCGAAAAATAAAAAAATACAATAAATATTACAAATTATCATACAGCGCTAACTAGTCCCAAACTACGCAAAGCTTGTGACATGGGAACAAGATAACGGAAAAAATGCTAAAATATTTTATTTAAGTGAAAACTTCGATAGGCGCGTTGGGCATTGAAACCAATGAACTCGCGACACTGTTACGGTTACCGACACCTCTTTGAAGTGAAAACTACAGTCGGCATTAGCTATTGTAAACAATTTTATGAGGTGATTTCGACTAATTAATAGGACCCCTCCATTTCCAACTGAGGATGTCGGGAAAAGCCACTAAGGGAATTAAAAACACCAGGTTATGGGCAGTGTCCTTCTGCGTTGTAAGTTGTGGGTTCGATTTCCACCCAGGACAAACATTTGTGAGATGAACAGATTTCAGATTTCATTTATTGGCCACATTATAACAAAGATTTCTATACAAGGCAAGTCACAATTTTTTACATAAAATATGTTAAACTTTAAGATAGGTTAGTAATAGTTCACCAAATTCAACTTATTTCAACAAATTATCAAATAAAGTTAAATGACAGGAATTAAACAAAATATGAATAAAAATTTAACCACCTACTAAAACAGTTCAAAATATGTCAAAATGGATTCAAAATATATAATTACATAGGTATTTCATTTTCAATTTTCAATAACACACAACCTTATATAAATAAAATTTCAGGATAAAACATATATTTAAATAAAGCAAGTCAAATTAAATGCGATTCTCCTAGAGACATGTCAAAAAAAAAATTCATTAACAGTTCAAAATATGTCAAACTGGATTCAGAATATTATTACATCGGTATTTCATTTACAATTTTCAATAAAACAAAACCTTAAATAAATAATAATGTCAGGCAAAACATATATTTAAATAAAGCGAGTCAAATAAAATGTGATTCTCCTAGAGACACACATAAAAACATAGATGTTTGTTCTGTGTTTGAGTATTGTATTGTATGATAAGTATGTATTTACAAATAAAACCTAATTAAGTAGGTATTATATCCGTAATCTAGTTCCCATATTACAAGCTATGCTCAAGTTTGCGGCTAGATGGCGCTGTGTGAAATTATATGTCCTGTAATACATTTGTAAATGATTATTGTAAAGTTCAAAATTAGTTTTAATTTTTATTATATAGATTCGAATTAATTTGAATTAAATCAATAAATTAATGCAATAAAATGTATGTATGTATAATACTTACATCCGGTTGAGTTTGTGTGTGGTGTTGACGTGCCGCAGGAAAGTCTTCCGGGAGTTGAACGTTTTGTCACATTCCCCGCAGGTCTTATCGTCACTGGGGGATGTCTGCAATTATATTATGTCCAATATAAATAAACATTACAAATATTACAAGACATTAACTACACACATCGCCATTTTCTTTAAGCGGTTAAAGTGTATGTATATATGTGTAGTGGTTCGTCCATCTGTGTCAGATCCAGAGATCCCGGGTTTGATCCCCAGGGTATACAATTTTGTGCTTGGTTTGGTTGATGGTAGAACAAACCTAAGTCTGTCGCACAGTACAGGCTCAGCCTAGTGTGTAGACCATAGGTAATAATATTTGTAATAATGATGCCTGTCAAATAAACGTTTTTTCATTTTCATTTTTTTCATTTTTCTTAACAAGAATTCAAAATTATTGTGTTCGAAAATAAATAATAAATATTGCGGCATTTAGAGGTAAGATTGCCAGTTCCTCAGTTAGTTGAGGATTCCGGATGAAGTGCGCCTCCCTTCGGCCTCATCTCAACTTGTTACCAGGTGAGATGAAGGCCAAGCGCTTCCCCGACGTACAATAAAAAAACCATATATACATACATGATCACGTGTGGTCGGTTTGTTCGGCCGCTGGTGATCCAACTCGATCTTGTGTTTCTTCAGTTCCTCCAAGCTGGTGAAGATTTCTTTGCATCGGAAGCATTTGTGTCTGAAATGTCGATAACTTGGCATCAAATGTATTGCGGAGCTATTTAATAACACTGTACACGCATGTATGTACAAAAAAAGTATGTATTCTATCCGTTATCTAGTTCCAATATTAAAAAGTATATGTAATCTATCCATAATCCAGTTCCCATATTAAAATGTATATGTAATCTATCCGTTATCCAGTTCCCATAATAAAAAGTATATGTAATCTATCCGTAATCCAGTTCCCATATTAAAATGTATATGTAATCTATCCGTAATCCAGTTCCCATATTAAAATGTATATGTAATCTATCCGTTATCCAGTTCCCATATTAAAAAGTATATGTAATCTATCCGTAATCCAGTTCCCATATTAAAATGTATATGTAATCTATCCGTAATCCAGTTCCCATATTAAAAAGTATATGTATTCTATCCGTAATCCAGTTCCCATATTAAAAAGTATATGTAATCTATCCATAATCCAGTTCCCATACCAAAAAGGTTATGTATTATATCGGTTATCTAGTTCCAATATTAATAAGTATATGTATTTTATCCGTAATCCAGTTCCCATATCAAAAAGTATGCACCTATGTATTTTATCCGTTAACTAGTTCCAATGTTTATAAGTAGGTATATGTTATTCTACCCGTTACCCAATAACCATATTCAAAAGTATATGAATTATATCCGGTATGTAATTCTCATTTAAATATATATTTTTTTTTGTAAAACCCACCGACCTCCAAACATAAATATAGATATAGATCAGTACTATCTGATCATACATACATATCATGATACATACATGGTCTGTGTTTGTGTGTGTGTCTGTGCGACATGAGCTGCAAGCACGGCGCGCGAGGAAAATGTCGCCTCGCATTTGTCGCACGACACCACCACTTCAGGCTTCGACGCGATCTCATCCTGAAAACGTTTATCATTCACGACGGGGACGCGCTCACCCTTCATCTCACCTGTAGGTGTAGCTACACACAAACATTCGGAAAGCCTTATCGAATTCGGAAACTTACGATCGAGACACCGAGGATGCTTTTCCGAAAATAAAAAAAAAAAAAAAAATCGACACTGGTATTCGCAACTTCCACAGAAGATTTTCAAAAATGGTTTGAGAGTAGCGTTGAATTCTATCGGATTGTTAGTCGAATCCGACAAAAAGTCATGTTTCGGATCCAAAACCTTTCAGTGTGTTAGAGAATCGTTAGTATTTACAAAAAAAAAATGTTCCCAAGCTTAACTAACCTTTTTTTTTTTTTTTGTACGACGGGGAAGCGCTTGGCCTTCATTTCAAGGTTACAAGTTGAGATAAAGCCGAAGGTGGAGGCGCACTTCACCCGGAATCCTCAACAAACCTTTTTTTGTTTGTAAAAAAAAATATTTTGATTTTTTTATTGTGTGTGTGTGTTCTAAAAGCGTGTATTCCTGAGTGCGTGTGTTCGTACCTTGTGCTTTAGTCTCGTGTGGAAGTACAATCCCTTCTCGGAGACAAAGCTGCGCGCGCACCAAGGACAGATGTGCGAGGTTCTGTGCGCCTGGCGCCGATGATTGTTCAATGTATTTTTATTGCTGGAAAACAATGTGAATTACGAAAACCATTACTAACCTAGAATATTCTTTTTCAAGTGAAACTTTTTATAGAACTGGCAGGTGGAGAGTGGCAGAAAAAAATTTTCAAAAGATTCAAAATTATTTATTTGGATTATAAAACATGTACAAAAACTGATGCAACGATAATGCTCGCAAGAGTTTAACAAAAACTGTGTCGCGAAACCGTCAACGCCCTCATTACTAACGTAGAATATTATTTTTCAAGTGAAACTTTTTATAGAACGGTTTTGAAATTCAACGCAACCTTTCTGTGTGACAAAACGTAACACTGTTGGTTTCGGTTCACTGTCTCACGTGATATTAACACGATGGTCTGCTATGGTGGCTCATTTACTTTGAACAGCAATCAGTCAGGTTGTGAAAATCTCTACCACACGATATCCGCACTAGTCCTTCGGTAGATATCTTCAAGAGCAGAGTCAAAATCTTCTCCATAAAAAATGAATGTGAAATGTGAAGCGTGAAATCAGTTTTTACTAACATAGTAAAGGTAGGTGTAGGTACCTTTCAGATTTATTTATAACACCATTGTTACAAGTCCGAAAAATAGTAATGATAACAATAATTATAATATATCGTATAGAAGTAAGTAGGTACATAGTGTCATTATATAAGCGGTAGTAAATAAAGGTAGGGGTAGGTACCTAGGTACTCCACGGACCTGCTGAGTTGTCTCAGAGGGCGGAGAGGTGTACTCCGACGTGGCGCGTCCCCGGGTTGCGGATCGGGGGTTCCGGTGTACCGGTAGCTTCAGATACCAGTTATCGGTACACTGGCGCGGACAAAACACAAGGGGCTCTCCACGTGTCCCTCTGAACTAGCAGAGGGCACAGTGTGATGAGGCAGGGCGGACCCAGTAATGGGTTTGCCCGGACAGCGAGCCGATTAATTCGCCTCGCAGAAGACGGGGTCCTTAGGACCTGGGGGATGGTGGCGGTAATTCAGCGGTCAGTCTCTCTCGCCGGCCGCCCGATGGGAGTATAAGCCGTCGTGCGGCGGGTGGGAGACAGTTTCCACCAGGAGAAAGAACCAAGGTTCACCGTTTTTGCGGTGGATCCTGGTAGATTTGGCTGGGCATGACCCCTCTTGGCTAGCGGTGGAGCAGACCAAGTTCTGCTCCCAAGCATTCCCGCTTGCTGATAAGGGTCGTGGAGGGAGGTGGCGTCTTCTGCCACAAAATGCTGGAACAATTTGCCTCCACCGATCCGAAATCTCAACTCATTATATTCCTTCAAAAATAAGATTCTTCTTAAATAAGATTTTACTGGAATCGCAAAAATTGTTAGAAACAGGCAGCCGTTTCTTGCGTCAGTCTTTGGTGGGATGTTTCTAATAGCACTGTGCTACGTGGCATTTGAAAACATTATATTTATGCAATTAATACATTTTATAAGATAGTAAGTCTCAAGTCTTTTATATTATATAATAATTAAGTTAGATCGTGCAGTACCTACATTAATTTATTTTTAAGCTTACCAACTCGATCAGGGTACCACGGAAGACCAGCGCTTTGGAATACCCTTCCATAGCATTATGCTGAGCGGTATCCTTTTTTGTCAATTTATGATTTTTTTCAGTGTTTTTCTTCTATTGTTTTAGCTATGTATTTTGGCAAAATAAATATTTTCTTTCTTTCTTTCTTTCCGTGAACCGGTGGGTTACGGAAAGACGCAGAGCCTTTCTCTGAGCGTGATCGGATACCGACGGTCATGCTCAGGGAACGGTTCATAAAAGGTAGGGAAAGGGATTCGGCGCACAGGGTGCCGGATCCCACGCAGCAGGTTTTCGTCCCCCTCTTTACTAGGCGCTGCGACTACAACGTAGCGTCTGTTGACAGGGGGTCGTAACGGGCTGAACATCTCCCCCCTTTTGCCACCTGTTTGGATGTAATGCCTTCGGCTGGGTGGAGACTAGGGAGAGCTCGCGATTCTACTGGACGTATAAAGACAACAATAGGCTCAGTCGACCGGGATCGCGAAAGGATGGATGCCGTTTCCGCTGGGAGTAGAAATGGCAGCTGGGCGGTTATGTAATCCTACGTACCCAACCAGACGGGACGGCAATGGGGCGGTTTTCATTAGCCGTGAGGGGATGTGCGGTATCGTCTAAGGAGTATGGGGACCTTTCGGATCCGTGGTTAGTTGGGTGCTATAGGCGATATGCGGGGGGGGCACTGGAAGACGTTTCAACAAACATCCCAGAGCCCTCCTAAGCATCGAGGTCGGCCACCGAGGGGGTTTTAATGAGTCGTTGGAGTCCCGACACCGGGTTTTAACCGCCTCTGTGGTCTAGTGGTTCAAGCCACCGATTTCAGATCCAGAGGTCCCGGGTTCGATCCCCATGGGGAGTACAATATATTGTGCTGGGTTTGGTTGGTGGTAGGACTTTGTTGAAGTCCGCCTGGCTAGCTACCACCATCTTATTTAATTCTGTCGCCATAACAACAATTCTAAAATAGTTGTGTTCCGGCATTCAGAGGTAAGATAGCCAGATCCTCAGTCTGTTGAGGATTCCGGATGAAGTGCGCCTCCATCTTCAGCCTTATATCATGAAAATCAGGTGAGATGCAGGCCAAGCACCTCCCCATCGAACAATAAAAAAAACCGTCTTACCTAATTTCATGAAAATTCTAAATTGTTTTTTCCCGATATTTAAAGGTAAGATAGCCAGTTCCTCAGTTAGTTGAGGATTCCGGGTGAAGTGTCCCCGTCTCCAACTCACCTGAACACACTCAAGCAGACAGGACAGGAGTACTCCATCCCCTTGTGCTGATTGTAATGGTTCACCATCACCGCGCTGAAACCAATTACCACCTGAAAATCTGCTCTTCACTCCAGCCCCCTCAGCACGGGGCGGGGATAAAAAATTAGTCCTCTGTTTTTATCCCCCATCGGGAGACAAAATGCTCTCGAAGGTGGATAAAAACAAAGGACATTTTTTTTATCCCCGCCCCGTGCTGAGTGGGGGCTTGTGGAGTGGCTTTTGCTGAGATGGTACTTTTTTGGCCCAGGCCTCAACCCGGCGCGGTATTTTATAAACCTACGTATGTATTTATGCCTTTTGTTATTAGATGCAAGTTAGTACCTAAGTTATTTGTTCTACCTTTACGCCTTTTTTTACAACTTAATTTTTGGAGCATTTTTTTTTTCTTTACCTAATCAATATATATAAATATAATATTATCAAAAAATCATAACTAAAATTACTAGAAACTTTTATATGTAGCTAAACGTAATGTAATGAATAACACTCTTACGGAGGAAGGGCACCTAAGGTTTTCAAATTTGTATTGTACAATGATTGAATGATTTAAAAACTGGTTGTATGTAATATGCTAACCTAAGTTCTGCGAAATAAATTTATCTTATCTTATCTTACACTTTATTCATTGAATAACGACTGGAAAAGCTTAAGTTGAAAAATACTTAATAATTTTTGCACACACAATATTTTTTCAAAAATATATATTAAAATTCATGCAATAATGTATTCATCACAAATGTTTGTCCTGGGTGGGAATCGAACCCACAACCTAAAACACAGAAGGCTGCCTTTGTGATTAGCTGTAGCTTAGTAGCTCTCTTACCAGATAAGCTATGACTTCCTAAGTTTGTTGAGGATTCCGTGTGAATTGCGCCTCCACCTTCGGCCTTATCTCAACTTGTAAAAAAGGCTTGTGTGCATAATAGCTAATTTTCAATAAATCATTAAATAAATTAATATTACAGGACAGTAATTACACACAGCGCCATCTAGTCCCAAACTAAGCAAAGCAAATGGGAACTAGATTACGGATATAATACTTACTTTTATAAATACATACTTATCATACAATACAACACCCAAACATAGAACAAACATTCATCACACAAATGTTTGTTCTGGGTGGGAATCGAAACCACAGCCTACAGCGCAGAAGGCAGAGCTACTACCAACTGAGCTTATTACGTACTGAAGTATGAGTTAGTATAAGTTTCTGACAGCTAACTGAAACTATTTACGTTTTCGTATATGTCGCTTATTTCCATACATTTGGTTAGCGGACATTGTAAGGAACTACAGTTGCTTTACTATTCCACTAGGGGCGCTTTATTCAAATGTATGGAATCTCAGGGAACCATACGAAAACGTTATGATTCAGTTAGTTTTTTTTTATTGTACGACGGGGAAACTTGTTACCAGGTGAGATGAAGGCCTCCACAAACCTCAACAAACTGAGGAACTGGCTATATTACCTCTAAATACCGGAACACGACAATTTTGAAAATTGTTGATATAGCGACAGAATTAGGTAAGATGGTGTTAGCTAGCCAGGCGGACTTAAACAAAGTTCTACCACCAACCAAAGGCACAATATATTATACTCCCCATGGCGATCGAATCCAGAACCTCTGGATCTGAAATCGGTGGGTTGAACCACTAGACCACAGAGGCGGTTAAAGCTGTCAGAAAGTCATACTAAGGCCTCTGATCTCCTGTGTGCTGACCTGTTGTAAGTGAGTAGAGAACACAGTTTACATCGGAACACGCGTTCGTGGTTAGTCTTGGCGTGTTGCGCGAGCGCCCGCCGCGTGGCGAAACGCATGTCGCAGATACCGCACGCGTGCGCACCCACTGACGGCTGAAATACCACACGACGAATAATAATAATGATACATTCTTGCAGGATGAATCTTCCCAAATCCATGAAAATGAAGCCCACTTGGCGTAAGCCCGTGTGCTTCATTAAACCACCGAAATACTTTAAATTTTGAGATAACGTGATGAAAAAAAAAAATAATAATAGCCTTTTATATTATATGTTTAGGAAAACATAGGGTTACAAGAGGTCCCTAAGTTCGGTGTGCCTTTTGGCATAGGCCTCCTCCAATTCCTTCCAATGCGTCCTGTCCCTTGCTACTCTCAACCAGAGTGGTCCCGCTGTCAGTTTCCAGTCATCTTCCCATCTCCTGACTTGACGACCCCTACCTCTTTTGCCGTCTCCTGGTTGCCAGAGGGTGACTTACTGCTCCATTTGTTAATGGGGTGGCGTAGCATACGTCAAGAATACGGTAAGAATGTCTGTGAGTTTTGTTCTTGTTACAGTCTACGTTCCTGACTCTGTCTTTGATTTTTACCACACGACGTATTTAAGTTCAATTTTATTCAATTAATTTATTTATCGAAATGATTATACAAAAAGCTTTATATCTACACACATTTACAACGTAAGGGTATACTTAAATTGAAGATGACTAAGTCATCGACTTGTGTTGCAGATCCTGTTTGCCTTCTGGGAGCACATTAAAATGGTCATAAATGAAATCTATGGTTAAATTAAGTTATACAATTGTTTTTAGTTAGTAAGCATTTTTTTTTTTTAGTTTTAAGGTATTCATTTAATCTAGTTGAACCATATAATGGTATATCGGTGAGACGGGTAGTGCTGCAACACAGTTTTATATAACTTTAACAGTCATTACTGTTTCTCATGTACCCTATCCACTACGCTTTAAGTTCAATAAACGATTTTTAATTTTCATTTATTAGTACATTCTTAGCATTCTTAGTGGCTAGCTGCCACAATCTTACTGCCTCTGTGGTCTAGTGGTGAATTTTTTAGCTGAGTTTCGTAACCAGCACACGGAAAATTATTTCTTATTCAAAAACCGGTTACGAAAAGATGAGTAAAATTCCATTTTCGTTGCTGGTTATGAAACCTTGGTTATGAAGATGGACCAAAGGTATTATATATACATAATCTATAAAATTAAGGGCTTTTGATTTTGTAAAAATAAAATAAAAAATAAGGTTAAATTGAATAAGATTAAATCCACATACCTCATGCCATCTGTTGTGATATTCTAATAGCCTTTGAGCCTCAAACACTCGATAACACTTCTCACATTTAAACTCTGCCTGAGTATATTCCTTAGTGAGCCTGCGTCGTTGAAACTCATCTAACTTTTTCTGTTCTGTGTCAAGTAACTCAATGTGGAATACATCTTCATACTCCGGGTTGTTCTTTTTTAGGAGGTGGCTTAGGAATTTCTTTAGCCTTTGACGCTCTTCTATGGAACCTATGACATAATCATGGATTACTATCATACTTATCAGCTATGGTGTGCGGGGTGTACAGAACCCAAAAGATACAGATTATGATGACACAAAAATTCACAACCCGCCTCGGACTTGAACCCGTATCGTTTCTTAAAGCCGGAAACGCTCTAACCAAATGAGCCACGAGGGTCCTGACGCAGATTCCGAATTTGTGTCATATTGATACTCAGCTTGAGCGCTGATAACGCCATCTAGCAGAGATTCACTGAACTGTGATCTGCCCTAGTGTTTGAAATTGCACTCAAAATCACTTTATCAAAATCGCTTATCCGCGTTGCGCCGGTTGTGAATTTTTGTGACATTATTACATTTGTAAGTGTTGTGACCAAGTGCAATCGCTTGAAATATAAAAATGTCATATGGATTAGTACTTAATGGGGCAGGTTTCAAGGTAATCAAGGTAGACAAACCTGGTCTAAGAGGAAGCATACTCCTTAAGCCTGTCTTATCACTTTTCTCAAACATCTTCAAAAACATCTCTTCAGTTATGGTAACTTTGTCGCCAAGATCATTAAATTCTCCTGACCTTAACAGCTCCAAAATCCTTTCCTTCAACTTTGTCTGGTTTTCGCTGAACTTTATTCGTTTCACTTTGATTTTATCACCAAACGATTGCTTGGTTTTCACAGTCACTTTTTTAATTTTAGTTTTGTTTTTTTTTAATTTAGTTTTCTTCGTTTTCATAACTTTCTCTGGCTTGTAGTCATCATCGTCTGTATCATTGCTGTCATAGTTTTCTTCGACTTTAAAACTTACTTCTGTATCATTGTTATCATTAATCTCTGTTGAATCTTGACTTTTTGTTTCGTTATCGATGACTTCTGACCTGTGATTCGTTTCCGAGTTGGATTCTATAATATCAATGAATATATCTTCTGTTTTGGTGGTGAGATCTTCCGTTTCAAGCTTGACAGTGACTCCTGTAGGCTCAATGTCCAGATGGACGATTTGCATCGATTCCAATGCATTTTTATTGAGATATGCGAGTGATTGAGGGATCTGTTTGTATAAATTTTCGAGGCTTTCCTGCAAAATTAAAAAAATATTACTAGTTTTTCTATTAATAGTGTAAACTAGCAAATTTGTAGTTTTTTAATATACATCTTTAGCACTATTGTAATTTGAAATACAAATATTAACTCACTTGAACAACAGCTTCCTTCCAGGCTCTAAGCACATGACTGGCTCTCCGACAACTCAGTATAAAGTTGTGAAACTTTGAAAGCCGACATTCACATATCAGGCATAGGGCTGGAATTGGATCTTCGACTATCTGAATTGATAAATAATGTTAATAGTGGGATCATCATCATACAATGATGGAAACAAAATCACAAGTTTCACTTTCAAATGTACTTAGGAGCGATAAAAACCAGATTCATATTAATATCTAGTAAGGTGTAAGATAATACACAGAAGTAAGCTGCTGCCCCTCTACATTTAGATCCCATAGTCAACATTATAGATTCCGCAGGCTAAGCGGTCGATCCTGAAGCTAAATCTGAGTTTAACCAGTTATCAATAAATAAATATTACAGGACATTAATTTTACACTGCGCCATATATATATATATATATATATATATTAGGTTCCATAGGCTCCTCAGACTAGGAAACGAGAAACAGTGATTTTTCTGCAAGCTTCCACTGCTTGGTATTATGAACTTGTGGTTGTTGGCCGTTTCATATCAATTCTTATACGGTAGGTACGGACTCAAGTATATTATATAGTCATTGCTAATAGGTAGGTAGGTACTTACATTATTTCCACACAACTCGTACAGAAACTCTATTAGAGCTTCCTGATTTTTAGCGCTAGAATTAAAATCACAACGTAGGCATATCCTACACACTAATGCAGACATTTTCATTTGATTTTTAGTTAAGATTATTTTCGTGGAGATTTCTTCTGTTTTGTTTACATATCTAGGTTTTATTTTTTAACCAATCTTGGCTAGCTATTTACACGTAACCACGGAAAACCAAAGAGAATACAATAACTAGAAAAGAGGAAGAAACATATATATTATATTAGTCTATGAAAGCAAAGATAATAACTACAACATTTAAGCTTCGTGTGATTATTATCTTTAGATGAAAGTGTACAGGAAATACCCGGCCAAGCGTCGGTAATATGTAATGGTAATATCCCTGCACTCTCGGTTTACTATTAGGTAGTCTATGGCCTAGCATACCTTGACATGAAATATGGGTTAGATTAAATGTGATCGTCAAACGCTGTTGGAATTGACATTTTACACAGAGCCATCTAGCCCCAAACTAAGCAAGGCTTCCTAGATCATTTAGGCTGCTAGTAACAAAGATGCATGCTTCGATCCTGGATTATTAATAGGCTCCAATTTCATAGGTAATAAATTGATTTATTAAAATAAAATTATTTGTAATTATACTTAGGCTTAAATAATGACAGACAGAAAATAAATAAGTGTAAAAACTAGTGATATTTACAAAGCATTGATAATGAAATACTAATAATTACACTACCTACTGTTATTCTTACTAAGATTAATCGAAATCCCTTAAATAAAATGAGTCCTTTTATCCAAAATTGTTAAGAAACAGCAAAACTTATTGCAATTTGGATTTACCAGCTAAATAGCCGGTTAGTTAAGTTTTTATTATATTATTTCATTCCATTGCTGGGCAAAGGTCTCCCCCAAATCCCACCAACCATCTCGATCCTTCCCAGTTTCCTCGGCCGACGCCGCCACCATCTTCCCGAGGTTCTTGCCTTTCTCCTTGTGTGCTGGTCGCGATTACGAACAGGCGGTAGATTTGACGTTTCAAAATGATCCTAAAAAATCTTAGTGAATAAAGAAATTTTGACTTTGACATCTTAAGGCAGCCATGGAATGAAGACTTCAAAATTGTAACGAAGCGGAAAAGCTCAAAAAAAAAATACATTGGTATCCGTAACTTCCTCAGAAGACTTTAAAAAAATTATTGAGGATAGCGTTCAAATCTATTGGATTGCAAGTAGAGTCCGACAAAAAGTCATATTTACGATCCGAAAACATTCCGTGCAGAGAATTCTTATCTTGAGAATTTCTACAATTGCTAGATTATCCTACAGCCGACTTAAGTCCGCGGACTTTAGACATATACAACTAGGAGACGGAACAATCAAGTAGCCCACCTGACGTTAAGTACATCTCTTGCCTATAACCGCCTCTGTGGTCTAGTGCTTCAACCCACCGATTTCAGATCCAGAGGTCCCGGGTTCGATCCCATGGGGAGTACAATATATTGTGCTTGGTTTGGTTGGTGGTAGAACTTTGTTGAAGTCCGCCTGGCTAGCTACCACCATCTTACCTAATTCTGTCGCCATAATAACAATTGTAAAATTGTCGTGTTCCGACATTCAGAGGTAAGATAGCCAGTTCCTCAGTTAGTTGAGGATTCTGGGTGAACTTCGCCCCTTCGGCCTTATCTTAACTTGTAACCGGGTGAGATGAAGGCCAAGCGCTTCTCAGTCGTACAAAAAAAAAACAATGCCTTACTGCGTAGGTCACATCCACACAGAACATAGCCTACACGGCACTGCATTGCGTCAACTTAAGGCATAAAGATAAGCCTCGCGTGCCTGTTATTTTAGCGGTAGCCATACCCTTCAGCATTAAAAAAATGCATTTGCTCCAGTGAATAAATTGTAACTAGTATAATATAATTTTGGATCATAAAAAAAACTAGCCCAATGTTCTTTGTTCCTTATGTGCTGGTCGCGATTCCGAACCGACGGTACATTTGACATTTCAAAATGATCTTAAAAATCTTACTGAATATATATATTTGACTTGAACTTTGACTCCTATCGATACAGCAATGCTGCTTGGCTGAAGGTAAAGGTATCCTTTTACAAGGGGCATAAGGACAATTTTCCTACAGCCGACTTGAATCCGTTAGCGCTATAGACATAAACATGGATATTTTCACTTCTCGTCAGATCCAACATAGAATCCGACAGATTTAAACGCTACTCAAAATGCATACCTGAAAAAAAAGGTTCATATTTCGGAGTTAATGATAGCGTTCTCGGAATCTCCATCGGAAGCTTCCGATCCAATAAGACTTTAATGTTTGAAAATAGCTATAAAGGTTTATATGAGTTTGTCATGTGAAGTGTGCAATTTGTCCGGTTTGCGCGACCTCGGCGCGCGGATCTGCAGGTGCACGCCGCGTATGTGCTCGCGGAGAGACGAGAACTGCACAAACCCTTTTGCGCAAACGTCGCACTTGTACCGGCGCGCGCCGTGCGACTGAAAGTAATAATACCACTGTAGGAGAAAATGGAAAATATGAAAACTTCAAAGAGTATGATACAGTTTCTTTTGCCTGGATGACAGATGGACGGGCAGACAGACACAGTTTTTTTTTTAGTTTATAAAACGTAAAACTAAAAAGAAAACTTCAATGAAGAGTATGATACAGTTTCGTTTACCTGGATGACAGATGGACGGAAAGACATACTCTTCATTGAAGTTTTCTTTTTAGTTTTTAAAACGTAAAACTAAAAAGAAAACTTCAATGAAGAGTATGATACAGTTTCGTTTACCTGGATGACAGATGGACGGAAAGACATACTCTTCATTGAAGTTTTCTTTTTAGTTTTTAAAACGTAAAACTAAAAAGAAAACTTCAATGAACGAAACTGTATCATACTCTTCATTGAAGTTTTCTTTTTAGTTTTTAAAACGTAAAACTAACTAACTACTTCAATGAAGAGTATGATACAGTTTCGTTTACCTGGATGGACGATGGACGGAAAGACAGACAGACGCGTGATTCTATAGGGGTCCGGTTTTTCTTTACTTTTGTGGTAAATATTACAACCAGAATATCCAAATCGCTTTTTTTATACTACTAGGAGACGGGACAAGCAAGTATCTCACCAGATGTTAAGTTCATCTCTTGCCTACGACAAAGCCTTACTGCGTAGGTCACACAAAGAACATAGCCTACACGGCACTGCATTGCGCCCGTCAACTTGAGGCACAAAGTTCCGTTTTTTTCTGTACTCTTGTGGTAATACAACCTAAAATACCCAAATCGCTTTGTGTGCCTATAATATTTGAAGGGATCCTGGAGGACTCAATTCCTCCAGGATCCCATCATCAGATGTCAATGGAACCACCTGTATACCCTTTCAAACAAAAAAATAGCGTCTTCGAGTAAAAAAAAAATCCGACGAATTGAAAACTTCCTCCTTTTTTGAGAGTCGGTTAAAAGAAGTAAAATCTTGAAGTTTGACGATCTTTGGCGAAGATAACAGCTGAGATGTTTGCTACTTGAATCTCAACGTATCACAATAGCGCCATCTATTGAGAGTTAGAGGAACTAATATCACTTCACATATCAAGCCTCATAGCTCAGTTGGTAGTAGCTCTGCCTTCTGCGCTGTAGGCTGTGGGTTCGATTCCCACCCAGGACAAACATTTGTGTAATTTAAATATAAATGTTTGTTCTGTGTTTGGGAGTTATATTGTACGATATGTATGTATATACAAAAAAAAAAGTATTTTCCCATATCACAAGCTAAGCTTAGTTTGGGGCTAGATGGCGCTGTGTGAAATTAATATCCTGTAAAATGTATTTATTTAATTCATTCAGAGGTAAGATAGCCAGTTCCTCAGATGAGGATTCCGTGTGAAGTGCGCCTCCACCTTCGGCCTTATCTCACTTGTAACCAGGTGAGATGAAGGCCTAGCGCTTCCGTTACAAAACACTCACTCGTATATGGTTGGACAGGTTGGAGGCGCTCGCAAACTTCTTCCCACACTGAGGGCATTCGCGGGACGGCGGCCCGTGGCGCTCGTCATGCAACTACAACAAACAATATAGCACTCATGATACTCATCACATCAACGGCCCATTAATGTTATGAAACTTATCACATCAACGGCCCATTAGTGTTATGAAACTCATCACATCAACGGCCTATTAGTGTTATGAAACTCATCACATCACCGCCCATTAGTGTTATGAAACTAATCACATCAACGGCCCATTAGTGTTATGAAACACATTACATTAGCGGACCATTAGTGTTATGAAACTCATCACATCAACGGCCCATTAGTGTTATGAAACTCATCACATCAACGGCCCATTAGTGTTATGAAACTCATCACATCAACGGCTCATTAGTGTTATTAAACTCATAGCATCAACGGCTTATTAGTGTTATAAAACTCATCACATCAACGGCCCATTAGTGCTATGAAACTCATCACAACAACGGCCAGTTAGTGTTATGAAACTCATCACATCAACGGTCCATTAGTGTTATGAAACTAATCATATCAACGGCCCATTAGTGTTATGAAACTAATCACATCAACGGCCCATTAGTGTTATGAAACACATTACATTAGCGGACCATTAGTGTTATGAAACTCATCATATCAACGGCCTATTAGTGTTATGAAACTCATCACATCAACGGCCCATTGGTGTTATGAAACTCATCACATTACCGCCCATTAGTGTTATGAAACTCATCACATCAACGGTCCATTAGTGTTATCAAACTCATCACATCAACGGCCCATTAGTGTTATGAAACTCTTCACATCAACGCAACGGTCCAATAGTGTTATGAAACTCTTCACATCAACGGCCCATTAGTGTTATGAAACTCGTCACATCAACGGCCCATTAGTGTTATGATACTCATCACATCAACGGCCCATTAGTGTTATGAAACTCATCACATCAACGGCCCGTTAGTGTTCGACCCGGGACTCTGGATCTGGAATCGGTGGGTTGTTAAGACTACAGAGGCGGTTAAAGTAAACAAGTTTTACCTTCAGATGTTGTTTGGATCGAAACGCGGCGGGACATTGTTCGCAGTGGAATGGCTTCAACCCCGAATGTACATACATATGCTCTTTTAATACTGTTTTGTTCTGAAAAAGGATTAAAACACGGCTAAAATTAAAAAAAAAATGGGCACACAAACCAACTTTATGCAAAAATATAAGCTTGAAGACTACGTGATATCTCTCGTTCAACTCTTTAACTGAATAGTAGTACCTAGTAGATAGGTAGATAGAAAATACTTTATTGCGATGATAAATAAAAGTACATGGGCGAAGTTAATGCGTAGCATTTTCTTCCAGATAACCTTTGCGCAGTATGGAGAGGTAATGCTACTTAACGGGAGAAAATGATACAATAATGTATTAATAATACTTAATATACACTTACTTACTCAATATATACCTACAATAAAAAAATGATACCTACACTTCCAACGAAAGCTTTGACAGTTCAGATGAAAAGCGAAAAAAAAAACTTAGCTCCAAAACATCACTGAGAGACATTTTTTAAACAATAAACACACTTACAATGCCATCCTTATTATATATTAATATAAATCTGGTCAAAAAATACAAGACAATCAACAATACAATTACTTGAAGATAGTTTTTTTTTTGTTTTTTTAACTTACTTACTTTACTAGAGAGACTAAAATACTAGAGTATCTCGTGGACACATAGCTTGACTCATATTGTATTGTAGTAGTAGGTACTTTTTTTTTAATGTGATAGTCTTGCGTTTGACTGCTATCTCGCCTGATGTTAAGCAATAAAATTATGTCATACTTTTAAGTATGACACAATTTTTATATACTTTTATATATTTTTATATACTTGGTCTGGTATATTTTCAATTATTGACCTTTAGGGGATAATTAGTATACATTTATTCAATAAAAAGTACAATTAAACTAACTATGTACAAAGGAATCAGTCAGATTATCTATGGACTGTTACAAACGGCCTATAGGTAACTCAACTGTTCCAGACCAGTACCAGACGGAAGGGTGAAAATTATTAAAATGTAATTTTAATTATTTTTTGTTGTGACATTGTATTAATTTATAAAAATATACATTGTAAAAATTGTGATTATAATATATTATTATAAACACTTATTTATTGATTACATCTCGAAAACCGTTTCGTTACATGATTCTCTTAAGGCCCAATAGTCTCACTTTCCGATACAAACGCAGTTCATTTTCATTTCGAAATGGCAAGTCTGATTCAAAAGATTTTTTGCAGGTATAATCGGAAACGAATAATCTGTGTCTGTGGTGCGTTACTTTATCTAAAAAACGAATACAAACTAAAATATACGTAAAAGAGTTTTTCCATGCAAATACAATTTTCCATAAATTTTAAGAAAAAGTAGCACGCCACAGACATAGATTATCTCTTCTCGTTTATACCTGCAAAATTTCATGTGACACGGACCTACCACTTCGAAATGAAAAAGGAACTACGTACTGGAGAGCGAAAATCAGCGGTGCTCCGGGGCCGTTTTGAAGCTATTATACTAGCTTGCCTGGGCAAGTGACTCACATAGAATCCTTTCCCGCACTGGTCGCAGAGGAACTCCCGGTCGCCCGCGGCCTGGTACCTCGCTGCCGGGTGCGCTGTGCGGTAGTGCTGGTACAACCAGAAGTTGTTGCTGCCGCACAATCCACACTGCACATTACATTACATTTATAGGTTTAGTTTAATATATATTATATATATTCACAGAATAAACAGTCACTTACATGAGAATAGTTTTTTTTAGTAGTACGACGGGTAAGAACATGGCCTTTATCTCGCCTGGTTACAAGCTGTGGAAACGCACTTCATCCGGAATCTTCAACTGAGGAAGTAAGATAGCCAGATCTTACCTCAAAATGCCGGAACACAACAATTTTAGAACTTTTAGTATGGCTTGATTGTCTTGATATTAGGTAAGATGGTGGTAGCTATTATCTCATATATTGTATTCCCCATGGGGATCGAACCCGGGACCTCTGGATGGGTAGGTTGAACCGCTAGACCCCAGAGGAGGTTAAATTACTAATTAGCTAGTTAATTAACTAAAGTGTTAATAAGCTCAGGTGGTACAAATTCAGGTTACTCGATTTAAAAATTTACGTAATAAAGTCAAGAGTAGGTTTTAAACTACAGTAATTTATACGTAAAAAGGCGTTTAGAGGTTATAAAGCGCATTTTCACATCAGTTTAAAAAAAATAGGGAAACAGGATTGCAATAAAGCACCCGTGAGATAACGAGCATGGTTATGGATCAGTGGGGTTGAATTATAATTCATACTAAATAATTTAACCGCCTCTGTTGTCTAGGACTACCCACGGATTTCAGATCCAGAGATCCCGGGCTCGATCCCCATGGGGAGTACAATATATTGTGCTTGGTTTGGTTGTTGATAGGACTTTATTTAAGTCCGCCTGGCTAGCTACCACCATCTTACCTAATTCTGTCGCCATTCTTGTATGTGTTTCGGCATTTAGAGGTGAGATAGCCAGTTCCTCAGTTAGTTGAGGATTCCGGGTGAAGTGCGCCTCCACCTTCGGCCTTATCTCAACTTGCTACCAGGTAAGGTAAAGGCCAAGCGCTTCCCCGTCGCACAATACAAAAAAACATATAACGAAACTATACGATACAACTTTATACATAAAAGTAGGTAGGTAGTTGACTTTAAATATAGTAAAGGACTTTAATTGACGTAGGAAACGGAACCTTTATTGAAATGATATTGTACAGCGAAATGTGATCATAATTATGACAACAAAAGATAATATGGTCCACATCTCCATATTCCGCTACGTAGCCACAAGCGGGACTGAAATGGTACTACATGGTACTAGGAAACAAGGTCATCATCATCATCATCGATCTTCTACACCTCAACCGCTTCTTGGAGGTCTGGGTAAGAAACGAGCATATGCTCTTATTCTTATTCTGGTTTCAACTTCAGCAGGAAAAAGAGTATGGCATTCCCGAAGTGTCAACGTCACTATCCAGTAGCCATTATAAAAAACACACACACGTTAACAATATTCTGACGTAATTCTGTAAAAATATATAAATAGGTAGGGCAAATTATACTGTCCTTTGTTCACACACGACAATAGACACAAGAGGACAATATAATATTTAAAACGCAAGATCTTGAACCGCGCGCTTCCACGCGGCCGCGCGCGGCACAAGTTTTGCAAACCTGTATCGACCTGTTCAGTTGATCCGCGCGGCTTGAGACGGAAAGACACATAGATCGATGCAAAATGATTTTTTTTTTAAATGTTGAAGCCACACTGGCGCGCGTACATATACCGTCATGTGAATGCTCCAACCGCGCGGCGACGCGCGGCTACGCGCGGTCATCTGAACTTAGCCTTAAAGATGCAGAATTGTGTTTTTTTAAGGGTCGGAAACCTCAGCGTGCGCGTCCGCTCTTAACCGTTTTTTATCTTGTGTTATTCGTGTATTTTTATTATCATTTTAATTGATTGAATACTGCCTACTAATACTAACATAACATAATGCCAACGTTTTTTAAACATTAGAAATTACAATTTGAATCATTCATTATCATAATTTCAGCCCACATGCGTCCACTGCTGAACATAGGCCTCCTCCAATCGATGCCACAAAAAACGATCTGAGCCTCCTCCATCCATCGACTCTCCGGAACAACCACAACGTTGTCGGTCCATCGAGTGGGGGGTCTTTCCACATTCAGTTTCGCGTTTAATCGTACATACAACTTTTAATTGTAAAGTGTAATATGAATAAATAAAATATATTATCAACTTCAAAACTAGTTCATGCACGGATGAGATTTTTTTTGTAGTGCACATTATATAACGATGCCCTCATTATACTATGTACCTAGTTAGTGCTTATTTTTTATGTATAATTATGGATTTATAAATCTGAAACAAATTAATATCATCATCATAAATATTTATATCAAATCATAATAATAATGACTTACCAATTTGCATTCAATGACATCAGTTTTTTTCCCTTCTTGCAGAAGTCTTTCTGCTCAAGCGCGGATGAGATCAATATTTTTTTTTTGCTAGCTATTAATAAATGACTTTCGACTTACCAATTTGCATTCGATGAGGTCAGTATTCAGTTCATTGGTTACCTTAATATCGATTAGTTCATTTTACCCACTTTTTTTTTTCAATCATTTACCCGCTTTTTTGTAAACCTCTCGGTGATTATCCATCCGAGTAGGGTGTTTTTAATTTAAATTTAAAACCAGCGATATACTCCAATATGCGCGTGCAGCATTTGCTGAAATTACTCCATTTTCTCAAACATAGTGTGCTTATGTGTTTTGTAGTACATTTTTTTGTGTCTCTCTCTTTGTATTTTTGGTTTGTTTTGTATTGTTATATTTTTGAGCAATCTTTTTTCTAGTCCTTCTTGCAAGGGTCCATCTTGCTCAAGCGCGGATGAGATCAACCACCATTATTTTGTTGCAAGCGTTTATAAATGACTTTCGGTTTACCAATTTGCATTCGATGAGGTCAGTATTCTTGTCCTTCTTGCTCAAGCGCGGATGAGATCAACATTTATTTTTGCAAACGTTTATAAATGACTTTCGACTTAGCAATTTGCATTCGATGAGGTCAGTATTGTACTTCTTCTTGCAAGGGTCTTTCTTGCTCAAGCGCGGATGAGATCAACATTTAGTTTTACAAACGTTTATAAATGACTTTCGACTTAGCAATTTGCATTCGATGAGGTCAGTATTGTACTTCTTCTTGCAAGGGTCTTTCTTGCTCAAGCGCGGATGAGATCAACATTTAGTTTTACAAACGTTTATAAATGACTTTCGACTTAGCAATTTGCATTCGATGAGGTCAGTATTGTACTTCTTCTTGCAAGGGTCTTTCTTGCTCAAGCGCGGATGAGATCAACATTTAGTTTTACAAACGTTTATAAATGACTTTCGACTTAGCAATTTGCATTCGATGAGGTCAGTATTGTACTTCTTCTTGCAAGGGTCTTTCTTGCTCAAGCGCGGATGAGATCAACATTTAGTTTTACAAACGTTTATAAATGACTTTCGACTTAGCAATTTGCATTCGATGAGGTCAGTATTGTACTTCTTCTTGCAAGGGTCTTTCTTGCTCAAGCGCGGATGAGATCAACATTTAGTTTTACAAACGTTTATAAATGACTTTCGACTTACCAATTTGCATTCGATGAGGTCAGTATTCTTGTCCTTCTTCTTGCAAGGGTCCTTCTTGCTCAAGCTACGCTTGTGGGAGGCGCTCGGCCGCGGGTGAGCGAGACGGCGATGCTCTTTCACTTGGGCGTCGTCGTCGAAAGATAGTCCACACACTGAGCATGCTTTACTGAAAACGTGATCATAAACATTAAAAAAAAAAACACTCAAGTACAGTATAATAATATGAAAACAAACACTTTCAATGTATAGGGTGACATTTTCCCAGGGTTACTGTGGCCAAGTCTGTAACTGTGAGAGTTATCGAAAATTCATGTCAGTATACGTGCTCAATTTAAAAAAAAAACTGTATTGATGTTTTTTTTTTTTTTCATAAAATCACTTTTTCTGAAAAACTATAAAAAGTAATAGTTTTTTTTTAATGCCGAACTTATTTTGTTTTAAAACGAGCATGTAGCTCTTAACATGACTTTTCGAAAACTCTCTTTTGATATCAAAAAGTTATAAAAATAAACTACTTGTCATTTGTCACTTTGCAAGCGATGCAACAGTGTGCACCTATTCATGTATTTTTACGCACTTCACCCGGAATCATTAACAGAGAAAATTACTATCTCCTTTTTAAGAATTATGTTATAGCGACAGACTTTGCAAGATGGAAGTTGACAGACATAAACAATGTCCTACCAAGCAAATCAAGCACAATATTGAAATCCCTAGGAAGTTGTTGATTTTAATTTGGAAATCCAAGCAGTTTTGTATTTGGAATTAACAGTCATTTCCAAGCTTTCGCCCGCGATACACGTATATTAATTGTATCTTGTACGTGTATTAGTAGCTACTATTAACTCTGTAAAAATATGTTTTTTTTTTCATTGTACTACGGGGAAGTGCGTGGCCATTATCATTATCTCACCTGATTTTTTCAAGTTATGATAAGGCCGAAGGTGAAAGTGCAATTGATATACGTGTATCGCGGGCGAAGGCTTGGAAATGACTGTTAATTCCAAATACAAAACTGCTTGGGTTGCCAAATGAAAAGCAACTACTTTTTAGGGATTTCAATATTGTGCTTGATTTGCTTATATATATAATACAATCAAATGATAAAGATAACATTTATTCAATAAAAAGTACAATTAAACTAACTATGCACAAAGGAATCAGTCAGATTACCTAAGGACCGTTACAAACGGCCTATAGGTAACTCAACTGTTCCAGACCAGTACCAGACGGAAGCGTGCCCAAGACACTGGCTGCATTGCCACGCTGAATAGCTATGCTAATTCGCTGGCCTAAATAAGAGCCAGCCCTTGGGTCACGTGTCGCCTCAATCAAAAGCCCCGCAATATTTGTACAAGTACTCACAGCGTGTGCGCTATGTCGCGATGTGTATCCGTGTTGAGTACATGCACGGTATACACTTGCCGGTTCGCAAACGTCAGTCCGCACGGCTCGCAATGTACCGTGCAGTAACTGTCCACCTTTGACTGCGACTGGGTACGAAAATAACCAATATATACACACATATATAATACTAACATATATTTATATAATTTAATAAAAAAACATTATTTTTTTTGTACATAATATGAAGCATATAACCCAAAATATATATATATATATGTATATGATAACATATTTTTTTGCTAAATATTGGTCTGCTTTTGGCCTCAAAACATGCCCAGGCTAAGATGAGACTATTACCTATCTACGAGTACCTAATAATATTTGCATGCACTAGCACGCATGTTTTTTTTTTAATAAAATGTTTTGTTTTAAGATTAAATTGAATGTCGTATTCATTAATTGTTGGCTAAAAAAATGAATAAATTATTAACATTAATGGAGCGGGCCTACCGAGAAGGTTTTTACTAACTCTCTTCTTGAAGACATTAGATTCTATTCTGACTATTCAGACACGATCTATTCAGACACGCATAGTAAGAAGTTTGTAGAAAGCTTAGTCCTAATCAGTTTTTTTTCATGACTTTAATTCTAATTTTAGAATGAATTTAGGTTTATTGTTCTCGTATTTTTTTTTTAGTTATTTGACTTTTTTTTTATTGTACGAAGGGGAAGCGCTTTGGCCTTCATCTCACAATGACGTCTTTAGCACCGTTGTGATTTTAAAGTCATTAAAATGAAAAAAAATATATATTAAGACTGTATGAAGGTGGAGGCGCACTTCACCCGGAATCCTCAACAAACTGAGGAACTGGCTATCTTACCTCTAAATGCCGGAACACAACTATTTGAAATTGTTATGGCGACAGAATTAGATAAGATAGTGGTAGCTAGACAGGCGGACTTAAACGAAGTTCTAGCACCAACCAAAACTTTTATACCAATCTATTTGTATGTCCCTTTGTTTCAGAAAAGAAATATATCTATTATATTATGATTATTAGCTTTTTTTACCTACACTAACCCTTATAAAATATTTTTGTAATTTAACTAAATATTTACTTTACTAACATTAAATCATTACGATTAGGTATCATATTTATAAGCTCAGTACCTACTTTTTTATTTTCATATGCAATAGAAGGCAAACCTTATGTGTCACTCAGTTAGGAGTCAGACAGGCAGAGCAAGAGCCCTCGCCTCTACATACAAGTTTTCACTTAGTTAGAGCGATGAATTCCCAACATAGATGCCCTAAAACTACAGGCAATCCTACCTACATAAGCATGTTTAGTACTTAGTCTAATTATTTTATGTTTTACTGGAATAAATTCACTTGACTTATTATTATTATAATAAGTGGAACATCAAATGGGGATGACAAAGCTGTGCATTAAATATTACAGGATATTGCATACATGACACATAAGACATAAGCATAGCTTGTAATATGGGACCTAGATTACGGATAGAATACTTACTAATACTTTTTTTTATTGTAAATACATACGTACTATATGATACGACACCCAAACACAGAACAAACATCTATATTCATCGCACAAATGTTTGTCCCGAGTGGGAATCCCACAGCCTACAGCGCAGAAGGCAGAGTTACTACCAACTGAGCTATGAGGCTTGTTATTATTATATACATTACAAGTAGGTACATATAATAATGTACTCACGCATAGTGGATGCATCTTCTGTCTGTGGGTCTGTAAGCCGAGCGCCGAGACGAACGTCCGCGCACACGTGACGCACACGTGCGCGGACGTGTGCGTGAGGCGCTTGTGAGTCATGTACGATGATATGTGTCTGGGAATAACGTTACCTTAAGATAAACCTCTGTAGCACCGACGAGATTTTATAATAATTAAAACTAAAAAAAAAAATCAGAGGTAAGCGCATGTCATTTTATAGTTATTCAAACTAAAAAAAAATACCACGGGTAAGCGCTTGTCCATCATCTCACCTCTTTAGCACCGTTGTGATTTTAAAGTCATTAAAACGAAAAAAAAAACGGCTGGTAAGCGCTTGTCCTTCATCTCGCCTGAACCTCTTTAGCACCTATGTGATTATATAATATCTGAGTGAAATTCATTAAAAGTGTACCACGGATAAGCGCTTGCCTTTCATCTCACCTGGCCCTCTTTAGCACTGTTGTGATTTTAAAGTCATTAAAACGAAAAAAAAAACGGCTGGTAAGCGCTTGTCCTTCATCTCGCCTGAACCTCTTTAGCACCTATGTGATTATATAATATCTGAGTGAAATTCATTAAAAGTGTACCACGGATAAGCGCTTGCCTTTCATCTCACCTGGCCCTCTTTAGCACTGTTGTGATTTTAAAGTCATTAAAACGAAAAAAAAAACGGCTGGTAAGCGCTTGTCCTTCATCTCGCCTGAACCTCTTTAGCACCTATGTGATTATATAATATCTGAGTGAAATTCATTAAAAGTGTACCACGGATAAGCGCTTGCCTTTCATCTCACCTGGCCCTCTTTAGCACTGTTGTGATTTTAAAGTCATTAAAACGAAAAAAAAAACGGCTGGTAAGCGCTTGTCCTTCATCTCGCCTGAACCTCTTTAGCACCTATGTGATTATATAATATCTGAGTGAAATTCATTAAAAGTGTACCACGGATAAGCGCTTGCCTTTCATCTCACCTGGCCCTCTTTAGCACTGTTGTGATTTTAAAGTCATTAAAACGAAAAAAAAATATAACGACGGGTAAGCGCTTGCCCATCATATCACGCACCGATGTGATTTTAAAATCATTATAACGGAAAAAGAGATAATAAATAAATATTAAATATTATAGGACATTAATTTTTAGACAGCGCCATCTAGCCCCAAACTAAGCATAGCTTGTAATATGGGAACTAGATTACGGATAGAATACTTAAATACTTTTTTTTTTTTAAATACATACTTACTATATGATACAACACCCATACACAGAACAAACATCTATATTCATCACACAAATGTTTGTCCTGGGTGGGAATCGAACCCACAGCCTACAGCGCAGAAGGCAGAGAACCAACTGAGCTATGAGGCTTGTTGAGATCTTTCATCTCATCTGGTTTCAAGTAATAATAATATAATAACTTCAGATCAACAACCCATAACATGTAAGTAGCATTAAAATATCTTAAAGACATACAATGCTATTACACCTTATTAGCTAAGATACAAAATAAAAAACAAAAACATTTTGAGGCAAGTTGTGATAAGGCCGAAGGAGGCGCACTTCACCCGGTATCCTAACCGAGGAACTGGCTATCTTACCTCTAAATGCCGGAACATAAATATTTAAGAATTGCTGTTATGGCGTCAGAATTAGGTAAGATGGTGGTAGCTAGACTTAAAGTCCTACCACCAACCAAACAAAGCACAATATACTACTGGGGATCCAACCCGGGACTAAAATGAGACAACATTAATTTATTTATCAAAATAGTACATCCAATAAACAAAACAAAAAAACAATTATGTGGTAAAATAAACAACAGTTATAACTGTATGACTGTTACTTATTTTACCACATGGTAATAATTTAGATAATAGCTTATTTTACCACATGGTAATTTGTGGTTGGAGCTAACTGTAGCTCCAACTAAAAATTCCCGTTTTCTTTGTAAACATATTTACAATATATAGACGCGAGAGAATAAAATAAGCCATCTGGCGACCAAAATCCGAACTTCACTTACTTGAACACATGTTCACAAACTTCACACTTGTAGATCTTGCCTTGGTGCTTCTGGAAATGAGACTTCATAGCCTGCCTGCAACAGAAGCGATCGATAGCTATACCGTTACCGGTAATTTAGTTACCGTTGGTGAACGTCAGTTACCGATAGCTACCGGTGGTGGGTACCGTTACCGGTAATATAGTTACCGTTGGTGAAAGTTAGTTACCGATAGCTACCGGTGGTGGGTACCGTTACTGGTCATATAGTTATAGTTACGAGACGTGAAACTATAGTTACCGTTGGTGAAAGATAGTTACCGATAGCTACCGGTGGTGGGTACCGTTACTGATCATATAGTTATAGTTACGAGACGTGAAACTATAGTTACCGTTGGTGAAAGTTAGTTACCGATAGCTACCGGTGGTGGGTACCGTTACTGGTCATATAGTTATAGTTACGAGACGTGAAACTATAGTTACCGTTGGTGAAAGATAGTTACCGATAGCTACCGGTGGTGGGTACCGTTACCGGTAATATAGTTACCGTTGGTGAAAGTTAGTTACCGATAGCTACCAGTGGTGGGTACCGTTACCGGTCATATAGTTACGAGACGTGAAACTATAGTTACCGTTGGTAGGTGACGAGCGGGCACATCTTGCAGGTAAACTTGCCGCGATGGCACGCCGGCTTGTGTTTCAGCAGAGTGTTGCGAGAAGTGAAACGCATCGAGCACACGTCGCACTCGTGGTCCAGCCCGGCCGATGGCTGAAACGTAATATTCCACGGAAGCGAACCGTACGAATTAATTAAATGTTGTTTTAAACGAAACAGTCGTGTCGCCATAATAACTATTCTAAAAATTGTAGTGTTCCGGCATTTAGAGGTAATATAGTAAGTTCCTGAGTTATATGAGAGTTATCGAACATATCATGTTAGAAAATACGTGCTCGATTTAAAAAAAAAAAGTTCTGTATTAAAATAAAAAAAATTTTTTTTTTAGTTTTTCTGATTATTTTTATTTATTTATTTATTTATTTATTTATTAAAGATTACCAGTGAATAATACACATTTCTTACAATTACAGCATAACAATTATAACATTTCTTGTGTTTACTCATTAAAGGCAACCACAGCTAACATAGACATCATAAAAGACTAAACATTTTAATTAAGATTAAGATTAAATTTAAGTAAAGTAGTCAGATATGTCATTAGAATTAGAACAAAGAAATTATAAATAGAATCCTAATATTTACATTTTATTTATCACAAAAGAAAGTAATTTATTACGTTAAATAGATCATTTAAAAATATTTTTAAACTTGTAAGATTATATAAATAGATCAAGACATTTCAAGACATAGGTACATTCAATTAAAACCATTCAAAACACAATAAATACAAAAATAAAACTGTAGTTCAAAATAAAAAATAAAAAAATGATAACAACAATATTCACAATCAATCATAATCTCATCAACAATCAATAAATTAATACAGCAAGTTTTAGGTCAAATTTACAATAACAAACTGATTCATTTCCTTAAAGATTATATTTCAGTCATATTTTAATAATAATTAGCTAAACAATAATTTGATATTTCAATCGTACAATTAATTTAAGCAATTCCAAATTCCAATAAATTACAAAGTCAATTGGTAGGTTCTAATCCAAAAAGATAATTTGCTATCTTTTTTTTGTAAGTATAAATACTATCACTGAATATATCAACATCAAGCGTTCTGGGTAGGTGGTTATACATTCTAAGCATACGAGTCAAAGGTGAGTTAAACCCCAAGTTAGTTTTCCGAAAAGGTACTTGAAAAAGTTTGTAAGCGCAACGACGAGGAGCGCGGCTAGGAGCCGATATGTTAATTCTAGCGAGAAGCTGCGGACAATCAATCATACCATTAATAAGTTTGTAGAGGAAGACAAGATCGTGATACCTACGCCTGTCGGTTAGTGATATCATGTTAAAATGGGTGAGACGTTCTTCATAGGATCTCAATTTGCGGCGCAGACCTGAGTAGTAAGATAGGCTGATCAGAAATCTTTTTTGGACTTTCTCGATTCTTTTCTTATGAACATCATAGAATGGAGACCACACTTGAGGGCAGTACTCAAGAATACTCCTTACCAACGCGTTATAGAGGACAATTTTTGTTGGGAGCCTGAAGTGTTTAGTATTTCTTGTAACAAAACCCAACATTTTAAACGATCTAGTCAATGCTTGATTTATCTGAACATTGAAATCAAGTCTAAAATCCATAAATACACCCAGGTCTCTCAGACTGGTAACCCTATCAAGAGTCACACCACCTATATAGTAAAAACTATTAAGAATGTTAGTGATATTCCGTGTGAATGTCAACTGGTAACATTTCTTCACGTTGAGTGACATACCGTTAGCCTCACACCAATCCACCATTCTATTTATATCTTCTTGAAGCATGCATCTATCAAGATCATTGCGTATTGGCCTCAATACCTTAAGATCGTCAGCAAAAAGGAATACCTCAGAGTTTACAAAGCAGTCCACAAGACTATTTATAAATATCAGAAACAGTAAAGGTCCCAAATGCGAGCCTTGTGGAACTCCTGATGGAGCCATAAACAGTTCTGATGTAGCTCCATTCACAGAGACGTAAGAACAACGGTCACTTAAGTATGACTTTAGCCAGTTAAGTAAAGATCCCCCAATCCCAAACTCCGAGAGCCTCTGACCAAGTATATTATGGTTAACCTTATCAAACGCCTTACTAAGATCAGTATATACAACATCAACCTGAGTTCGTTTGTCCATACTCTCAGTCAGGGTTTCAACGAATGTTATTAGGTTGGAGTTGGTTGATCTTCTATTTATAAAACCATGCTGCTTGTCTGTGATCATTTGATTCACGTGCCTACTGATGAAAGGATAGATTAAGGACTCAAACAATTTGGAAAAGTGGGAAAGAATTGAAATTGGTCTATAGTTCTTGATATTATCTTTAGTACCATCCTTAAAAATCGGTATAATTTTTGCAGATTTCCAGGCTGTGGGGAATATACCAGTTAATAGTGATTTATTAAAAATCATTGCTAGTACTGAGGATAGCTGCTCCGCGCAGTGCCGTATAAAAACGGGAGGAATACCATCAGGTCCCGGGCCTTTGCCCAGGCTTATGTGTGTCATTTTCCGAAATACCATGTCATTGGAGATAAACACGTTGTTTATAGTATTTGATTGTATGATAGGCATTGGCACCTCAGAGTCAAACTTAGCACTAGAAATACAACCCGAAGCGGTCAGATTTGCATAAATTGAGGTAAAGTTTTTGGCATACAAGTTGCATACTGCATAAGAATCATCAGCAACTTCAGAGTCCAAGTGCATTTGATGCGGAACAGACTTGTCATTGCTACGCATTTGTTTTATGTACGACCAGAAGCATTTAGGGTTGCTTGAAATATTATTTTCTAAGTTTGAGAGGTATGATTTGTAATCATGAGCTATAAGTTTCCTACAATGCGAGTCTAAGTAGCCATGCTCAATCTCATCCAATGGATTTTTGTATTTCTTAAACCGAATCCACATGTTATTCTTTTTTCTCAGTGATATCATTAGTTGACGTGAAAACCAGGCAGGCCATTTAGTACTTCTAGGTTTAGTTATTGGCACATGAGATATAATAGTGGAGTACAGTTTAGTATAGAACAAGTCAAGCATTTCATTTACATTGATTCCATCACCTAACAACGTATTCCAATCTAACTTCCCAAGTTCATCCCTAATTCTATCATAGTCAGCTTTGTTAAAATTAAAATAAGATTGCCTTGTATGTTTAGCCTTCCCAAAATCTAATTTTAAATCAAAATTCAGTGGGGGATGTGGATCATCAACTTTACTTAAGGGAGTGTTATTCAAATCAACACAAACAGGAAGGTTAGAAAAGATGAGGTCCAAAATATTTGAGCTCACATTTTGCATCAAATTAAACTGTCTGAGATGGTTCAGTGCTTGGAAGTCGTTGATAAGGTGGTAGAATACACTACTACTCTCGTTTAGACTAGCAAAAGTGACATCAGTGCTATTGTCTGCCGACCATCGAAGTGTTGGCAGATTAAAGTCGCCGAGCACCAAGTAATTTTTCGAATACTGACTCTGGCTTATGCGATCGCTTACTGAATCTACAACCTCCTCCACGCCTTTTGAATTGGTCGATGGTGGAATGTAAACTGCGCAGATACATAAACCATCAGCTTTATTTAAGGATTCAATTACAACCCATAGATCTTCGTAGGTATCGTTTTCGTATGCTGTTACTCTGTACGACCGAATGGTTTTGCGGACAGCTATCATAGTTCCACCGCCTTTCACTTTTGAAGATGGCTGTGACAAGTCGCGAGCACGACGATATACTACATAGCGATCATCAAATAGTTCTGCATCAGATATATTACTTTGGAGCCATGTTTCGGTAATGACTATTACATCATAATTATTTAGGAGCACATTACAGTTTTTAAATTTAACAACAATCGAACGGGGTCGTGAGCTCTTAGGGTCTATCTTGGCTGTTCGAGTACAAATATCAATATCTGATTCATTAAGTTCATATGCCACGGTCTTGGCAAGTTCTTGGACCATTGAAATTAGATTCTCGGAGGCTCTCTCTGGTACACATTGCAGCTCGAGGTTTGAGCTCCTTGAATGCTGTTCCATTGTAGCCAGGCGGTTACTGACGTCACCGTTAGCAGATTCTAGTTTTTTCATTGTATCCTGAAGTTCCAATATTAAATCTGACTTCTTTTTCAGTTCATTTTGTAGATCTGCATAGCTTTGTGTTATTGAAATTAAGGCATCCCTGACCGATGTCACCTCGTTTTTAATTGAAGACATATCCGATCTGATATCCCCAATCTCAGAAGAAATACTCTCACGGATAATCAAGCCTAAATCCTGCCTTAGTGAACTCCTCATCTCTGATCTTATCACTTCGATGATTTCATTTTTAGTGATACAGCTGTGACTTGATTCATCAGGAATTAAAATGTTTGAGTCATTGAAAGTCCTACGGGATATCTGTCTTTGGGTCACCCATGAAGGAGAAATTGAAGTTAATGCGGGCTCTGTTGCAGTTTCGCCTGTTTCCGTTGGCTTCTCTGAAGATAGCATGCATCTCACAGGTGTGTGAGAGTTGATACCTCTTTTCACGTAACTGCAACAATCTGGACACCGCCAATTATCCTTCTGAGACGTAGAAAGACCATCGTAGATAACTTTGGTGACTCGTAGGCATTCGCAGTGGTATGAACGTTCACATCGATTGCATTTCAAGGCATCATCAGTGCCAATGCAGCTCATACAAGCACCGCAAGAATCTTCCATTTTCAAACTTGGTAGATATTGGAGGTATCAAACAAAGTAAAACTGCAAAAAGACCCTTATACGCTGAGTTTTGAACGCGCCGAAGGTATGACAATCCGCACTGCAGCCGAGCGCTCGACCGCTGAGCCACTAAGTCGTTATAGGCAAATGCGAATTTACGCAGCGTATGGTTCACACTGGGTGACAGTGTGACAGTGGATCACTTGAATTACGCGTATTACGTAATTAAGATTAGTAATGAGTCTTGCACTAATATCTCAACACACTATTGCACTGTGTAGTATCAGGATTGAGTTGTAATGTGTTTTCACAATTATTATTCGTTCGAGAACTGCACTGTAAACTTGGATGCTCACTGTTTTTAATTCCTAATTACTAAGTTATTTTATAAAGTTAAGCACCACCATGTATATATTACTGAAGTATCTGATTTTCCGTTTGCCGCTACAATAGTTGCAAAATAAATTAGTTCGGATATACTACTATTTTAAATAAATTAATCAGAGTGTAAACAAAATACGTCTAGTCTCTATTGGAGAAACTCTCTGAAAAAAACTGATTATTTTTTTTTGCATTTTTGCGTTCTTTGTTTGTTAGTAAAATAAATAATGTACAATGACTATATGCACAAAGTTGTTGGAACACTTTCAAAATTGAAAATTTATAGTAAAGGTTGTACGTATTAAATCCTCTTTTGCTGTTCGTGTAGAACTTTTGAAAATCGGAACGTCTTCAAAAAGCAACTTAAGCGTTTAAAAATAGAATTACTCATAAATTTCAAAATTGGAATGAAGTTGGTTTTATGTCATGGATCAGATTTCTGGATTCTCCAGTTTTACACAACAGAGTCGCCACTGTCGTGCAAAACTGGAGAATGAGCGATACTGAAAAATGTTGAGTTCTTAAAAATATTTTTGAAATAATTATTTTGTATCTGCAACTGTACGGTGGGTACGACAATATTTTAAATGTTCAGCGATTAGGGTGTCCGTGCCTCTTGAAAAACGAACGTTTTTTAATCCGATGATGATTCAATTTAAGCTCATCGCGAACAAAAAATACAGCAAAAGAGGTTTTAATAGCTTAACTTACGCATAGTCTGAACCTATAACCTTTACTAAATGCATGAAGTTGAATTTAAAATTTTCAATTTTGAAAGTGTTCTAACAACTTTGGGCATGTAGTCATTGTACATTATTTATTTTATTATCAAACAAAGAACGCAAATATGCAAAAAAAAAATTCAAAATCTCAATTTTCCAGAAAAACTTAATAAAAAAAATAGATTTTATTTAATGCAGCACTTATTTTTTTTTAAATCGAGCACGTAACTCCTAACATAACTTTTCGATAACTCTCACGGTTTCAGACTTGGCCTCAGTGGCCCTGGAAAAAATCTCACCCTGTATGCTTAAATAATATCTATTGAGCCATTTTGGCTCAATCTCACCTTTTTAATTGTTTAAATTGTTAGTTTACTCTTGATCCTAAGCATGTTATTTCGTGTAAGTTGTTGTACTCCGTAATAATTGCTATATATCAGATATGTACATATTCAATACAGATCCTCTGTATTGAATATGGTTTTGAATGTTTTAATGTATGTGATGTGGTGTACTATTTAATAAATTAATATGAAAACGTCTACAAAGAAGCGTTAAATGCGATAACTTACGTCATGCCACTTCATATGGAACTGCAGCAACTTGTCGCACTTGTACACAGTGTAACACAGCTCGCAACGGAACGGCGCCGACAGGTACGGCTCCGACACGCTGCGGGAGATCAGCTCGCGACGCGCCTCTGCAAGTATTCACATCACATTTACCATTGCGGCCTATATACTTCACGCGGACTTATTGACGTTAAGTTACCGTCGGTTGACGTTTGGAAGTTACCGTTGGTTGACGTTTGGAAGTTACTGTTGGTTGAAGTTTGGAAGTTACCGTTGGTGGTCGTTGTGAAGTTACCGTTGGTTGACGTTTGAAAGTTACCGTTGGTTGACGTTTGGAAGTTACCGTTGGTGGTCGTTATGAAGTTACCGTTTGTTGACGTTTGGAAGTTACCGTTGGTTGAAGTTTGGATGTTACCGTTGGTTGACGTTTGGATGTTACCGTTGGTTGAAGTTTGGAAGCTACCGTTGGTGGTCGTTATGAAGTTACCGTTTGTTGACGTTTGAAAGTCATCGTTGGTTGACTTTATTAGTTACCGTTGGTTGACGTTTGGACGTTACCGTTGGATGACGTTTAGTAGTTACTACAGATATTTATGTTCAAATTGATTCAAAAATATCTGTAGCCAGGTTTTTGTTTTTACCTATAACCTTTTTTTTATTTCATTTTATTCGGGAACCATACAGATACAATACATGAAAAGGTAATACATTAAAAATAATTCCTAATCCAACAAAGTTTTCACTTTTAAGTACTTTAAAAGGAAGTAGACAAAATGCAAAACGATTGTGTTTAGGACAGTATAAGATATAATATAAAGGTATATATAACATTAGCGATATTGTTCGTGAACATACCTGCGTATGTAGCGTACAGTTCGATGTCGAACACAGTTTCATACTGCGTGAATTCACTCCGCTTGGCAATCTCGCCGCGAAGTTTGTAAACCGTTGGTACTGAAACCGTCATAACGCAAGCTATAACAAACTATCGATAACTAAAAGTCGACTCCTGAAAAATCACGCTGAAAAAGTATGAAACAATACATTCTCTTTATTCAATAAAAAGTACAATTAAACTAACTATGTACAAAGGAATCAGTCAGATTACAAACGGCCGTTACAAACGGCCTATAGGTAACTCAACTGTACCAGACGGAAGCGTGCCCTGGCTGCATTGCCACGCTGAATAGCTATGCTAATTCGCTGGCCTAAATAAGAGCCAGGCCTTGGGTCACGTGTCGCCTCAATCAAAAGCCCCGCAATATTTTTGAAAACCCGGAGGGCATTGGCTCCCCACGGACCCAAGGTCTCCACCCCAAAAGGCTCAAAAATAAATTATTATATAACAATATTTTATTCTTATCTGAAATTATCAGTAAAAACTATTCAATATTTAGAAATGTTTTTAGCGTTTTTTAAATTATACATAATTAATAACAAAATCGACATTACCGACAGTTTCGACCGTGTCACAACGGCCGTTGTAACACGGTCGAAACTGTCGGGAATATAAAAAGGTACGCGATGAAGACCCGTTTTTGTTATTAAAATGTTATAAAGACACAAAAATTCAACCCGCGACAGGACTCGAACCAGCATCTTTTCCTCAAGCCGGAAACGCTCTAACCAACTGAAAAATTCAAGATCTGCGTCAGGAATCTGACGCAGATCTTGAATTTTTGTGTCATATTGATCATATTGAGTTATGTAGGTGCATAGAGTACACTCTGATTTGATAATAATAATTGATTGATTTATCGATCTAGGTGATTTTAATCTACTGTAAGATTTACATAATGCTCCTGAAAATTACCTGAGCACACTATTTAGGCGACTTGATGAATTAAGTCTCCTAAATAGTGTACTTAGTACAGGTGGTACCTAGGTGAATTAGGTATACCGCCCCCCCAATTAATCAATCATCAAAAAATGTGGATTGAAAAGATACCTTTTTTAATAATTTTAGTTCCTTTCACGTTCTTTGATTTCTTGCTTGGTTCCTTCTTACTTCTGACTTTCTTGGCTGGTATATCTATCTTCTTTGCGATATTCTTTTTATTTTTAGCAACCACTCGCAAGGGTAACTCATCATTTACATCACAGCTTTCATCAATTACAGTGTCCTCATTTTTATCGCTCCCTAGGTCATCACATCTGTTATTTCCAAGGTCATCACTTTTATCATTCACCAGGTCATCATTTTGATCGTTTTCAAAGTCATCATTCCTAACATTGTCATCAGCTTTAGTGACAAAAGTGCCCACTTCAAAGGCATAGCCTTCTAGTTTGATTTCTTCTTTGATATCATCATCTTCAATTAATATATCGTCGTATTTCTCATATTTCGGTAGGTTTACGTGTTTCAGACTGTCAGAGTGGCTTGATTCTAGTAAGTTGTGCAGCGACTCTATGGGATGCTTTTGCTGTGAAAATAGACTAACTGTAAACAAGCTATAACTATACCTACTAAACTACAACTATATAACAAGTCTCAAAGCTCAGTTGGTAACTCCGCCTTCTGCGCTGTAGGCTGTGGGTTCTATGCACCCAGGACAAACATTTGTGTGATGAATATAGATGTTTGTTCTTTGGGTGTTGTATCATATAGTATGTATGTACTTACATAGTTCCCGTATTACAAGCTATGCTTAGTTTGGGGCTAGGTAGTGCGGTGTAAAATGAATGTCCTATGTGATAGTTCTTAAATATGCCTTGTGTCAAAGCGAAACATGTGTTGCTTTGTTATTATCAAAGGGTATCAGCGGATCTTCTCAGAGTGATGACTGAATCAATAAAACCTTCTAAATGACTACCGCCTCTGTGTTCTAGTGGTTCAACCCACCAATTTCAGATCCAGAGGGGTTCGAGCCCCATCGGGAGTACAATATATTGTGCTTGGTTTGGTTGGTGGTAGGACTTTGTTTGGGTCCGCCTGGCTAGCAACCACCATCTTACCCAATTCTGTCGCAATAACAACAATTCTAAAATTGTGTGTTCCGGCATTTAGAGGTAAGATAGCCAGTTCCTCAGTTTGTTGAGGATTCCGGGTGAAGTGCGCCTCCACCTTCTGCCTTATCATAACTTGTACCCAGGTGAGATGAAGGCCAAGCGCTTCCCCATCATACAAAAAAAAAAACCTGTAAGTGGTCTTTTGTGCGGCTGTTTTACACATTTCACTATAACACATATAATTGTTTTGACGCTAGAGCAAATTTTGTTGATCTCTACTCTAAGAATGTAGATACCTGGCTTTTATCCCACTCCCAGTCTTTCAGTATATGGTTGGCGTTCCGGCATTTATTTCTGAATTGTAAGTTACTCTGCAATGATTCTTGACACGCCAAACAGCAAAAGGGTTTAGGTCCACTCTGAAAATGTCAATAGAACTTATAAATATACTACTTCTACGCTCTCTATGGTTGTTATGTGTTAAGGGATTCACTAGAAGTGCAGTTTGCTTTCTAACTATACCATTTATTATATAGTCCTTGAAAGCCATTGTCTTCTCTGTGTATCCAACGGATGCCTGGAAGAGATCGCTTTCAGCGATAAGGCCGCCCATTGTTTTACCCGTGTCGCTCAGATTAAGTTTTATTTTATTAGTATTTTGTCATGTTTTTATGTAATTGGTGAACAATTAAGAGTTATCTACCTATCTATCTATCTATTTATTTATTGCGGGCTGAGGAAGACATTCATATATCTTTGCTGTAGTTGTTTTTTCAATTAAACTATACTTATTACATGGGGAGTGGACAGTTCGCAACTAGGCCTCTTGAGGACCCTTTGCTCATAATGGCTCGGTTCTAGATCAAGCCACTCAATGTCTTTAAATTGTCAATTATATGGTAAAATAGGGGTTTTCTGAACATATCTGTTGTCACTGCAGAGAATTATAATAAAATGTTCAGAAAGACATGATTTTTGCAATTCATTGTAACGATGACAGCAAAGATATATCCTGTGCCTGCGGTCGCGGCTTGTCGTAAGAGCTGACTGAGGGATTTTTTCAACAGAAGAACCCGCAGCTGATTTTTTCGGTATACTACCCAACTCCTTTACTGCAACCACCAAGCCGTATGCCAAGCGTGGTAATAATGGCAAAACCCTCCAAGTTCGGACGAGGCTCTGTCCAGCAATGGAGACTATGGGCTGTCGATTTATATTTTTTTATTGTACCACAGGGAAGCACTTGGCCTTTGTTTCATGTGGTTTCAAATTATGATAAGGATTATGGAATTCTCAACAGATTGAGACTGAGACAACAGGGCAGCGGGTGGATTAGTGGGGTAGTTTTTGAGATATTGGGGTGAAAAGATGAATGGCTGATCCAAACCATTCAAAATTTTGAACATGCAGAGACTATATTAATACTCATCATTGGGCACGAGGATTTTTTTGACACTAGGGTAGTTTTTGAGAAATAAGGGTATTAAAGGGACAAGAAGATTTTTGGCTTCAGGGTTGTCATTTGAAAGAGTATTGACTGGACATTCATCAAATTTTTTTTTTTATTTTTTATTAGGGGTAAAATGATATTATCCTTTGTTTCACGTCAGTAAGGATATTGATACATAACGTACAAGAGAGAGCCTCGAATTTATCATCTGTGACTCAGGAGAATAAAGAGAGTTTGAGAAAAATCTTCTATTTGAGAAATAATTTCTGTCCAAACCAGAAATGAGATCTCAGTTTGGGGCGAACTACCAGTAAAATAATGAAAATTGCCTGGTAACATAACGTACAAGAGAGAGCCTCGAATTTATCATCTGTGACTCAGGAGAATAAAGAGAGTTTGAGAAAAATCTTCTATTTGAGAAATAATTTCTGTCCAAACCAGAAATGATATCTCAGTTTGGGGCGAACTACCAGTAAAATAATGAATATTGCCTGGTAACATGCACACTTTTTAGTGGTAGTAGCAACAGTGGTATTACCAAATATATTTACTGACACCACAAAACAATTCACAAATATGCTTTAAAATGCGGTATGTACTGGCAAGTTAAAGAGTTCCAGTAATCCATTGATTCCTTTAGTATTGGGTAGTAATATATATTTTATTAAGTTCAGTATAAGAGTTTACAGTTTGCTTCCATAAATTTATACTTATAGGTACATATAACAATAAAGCTGAAGTGGCAGTGGATGAACTTTAGGTGGGTTGGGTATAACTCACATAACTAATAACCACTGGGGAGTAAGGGTTATTGGATGCTTCCGAGTCTTTGAACTGTCAACTGCATCACCAACATTCCAGAGGTAAATGGAGACATTCATCGCGATCTATTGTTACTACCTACCTCAATGGGAAACAAGCGTGAGTCTACGTATGTATGTATGTTCAGTCAGTCGTAGCGAGCTTGAGGTGCTAAGAGTAAAACGCCGCACATATTTTATATGGCTAATGATGTACCTGCCGTCGATAAAAAACCGTAATTAAAATTTGGTGAACTCACAGAATGATTTATTATCTCATGAAAATATTCCGAAAGTTGATCATCCAACTCCTGTATTGGTTTATTCGCACTGAGACATATTCTGCATATTCTATTGAACATTTGTGCCAGCTACACAGCAATTTTATATAGTTTAAACATCGACTATTAAAGATACTACATATGATTTCTAAATGGTATTCGAGCTAAGGATAAGAAAATGTAATCATTCTGGTTATCAACACAATACAACAAACAAACAATCACAAAATTACAATGTGAGCGATCGACTTTTATTTACATACTATTTTTACGTAATATATCGGGATCAGAAGATGAAATAGCAAGCAAAGAGCAAAATATGTATATCTAGCCATAATAATTTATTTTTTAGCTAAGTAACATTAAACTAATTATGTACAAAGGAATCAGTCAGATTACCTAAGGATCGTTACAAACGGCCTATAGGTAACTCAACTGTTCCAGACCAGTACCAGACGGAAGCGTGCCCAAGACACTGGCTGCATTGCCACGCTGAATAGCTATGCTAATTCGCTGGCCTAAATATGAGCCAGCCCTTGGGTCACGTGTCGCCTCAATCAAAAGCCCCGCAAGATTTTTGAAAACCCGGAGGGCACCGGCTCCCCACGGACCCAAGGTCTCCACCACAAAAGGCTCAAATAGGTAAGCTCTGTCGAGACCACTATATTTTGCGCCTTTTGTGATCCTCGGCAGAATCAGCCGCCGCACCAGTCCTAACTAATGTCCAAGGCAGATAGATGGCGCTAGGGTGTCGACGCAGGTGGCGTCCCACACCAAAGGCCTACCCATTTCCCAAGGGACAAGAGTCATACCGTCGGGCCGCTTACCATCATCACGTAACAGACCATTCGGTTCAAGAACGGCTGGAACATTGACACTGGTAAAAGCTCGACGGATAATGTCATTAAGACTTGCGTGGCGCGAAATCCTGCCGGCAGACCTTGTGCACGAAAGTCTGTGAAAACCAAATTGATCTACGGCCGCACCGCACCGGCACTGGTGAGAGACGCAGCATCTTGCACCCAACCGAAGACAAGTGGCAATACGGAAAGTTACAGGATCCATAAGTGTACCGGTATTGTAAGATGGATGTGCTTGCAGCCAAAGACCTGATTCCCATTTTGAAACAGCTAAGAGACGAGCACGATCTGTGGAGGTTGAGCACGTATGTAATAGATAATTCCGTGTCAACTCGCACAGAGGCCCGTCCCACTGCCGTTGTGCCGAAAGGTGTTTTGGGGGATCGGTATTAGGACAAGCACTATGCCAAGCATTTCGAGCCTCGTCAAGATAAGAAATTTGGAGTACATTGCCAGGAACAGCCGAAATTAATGGTGTTAGAATTTTCTCAACCAATGAATGTGTACTATTGACGGAAGACAAGAACGCTGGCAAAGCAACACTAGAAATTTTGCGTATACCTAAGCCGCCCAATCGAACAGGCAATGAGGCCTGCGACCATGCTCTGTCATCCAAATCAATATTCAAAACCATGGAAAGGATGTTCTTTATTATGTTGTCTAAGCATCTATAATGTATTGTGTCAGTGTCAAATAGTTCTTCATCGTGACAGTTCAGTTTACGTACAGTAGGTGCGCAGCTATGCTAAATCCCATTAGCACATGGTAAATCTGTAAAATATATGTATCACGCCATCTAACGTGGAGTAGCTGTTCAAAACTAAACCTAGAACCTATAGCTTTGAGTCTTGTACTTGAGAGTAATAGTATTCTATGGTTTTGTCAGTATCAGTATAACAATAGTATTCTATTCTATGACCAACAAATCAAAACAACTGACTTAAATACTAAAAAAAAGCAAAATGGCCGATTTTTTGTTGTCTGTCTCGAATTAATTATTTTATTTGTTTGTTATCAAAAGGGATGTGCATATTGCACTAACAGAGATCAGTGATAAACAGTTAAGGAGGGAACTGTGAATCAGAAATCAGAATCAACCCGAGGTATGTAACGCCAACGCTACGCTAAGAATTGTATTTATGTAAATAAATAAATTCTGCATGTTGTGGTTGTGCTAAGTTTCGTAGCCTAAGATTGCTGATCGTCGTATATTTTTACCAAGAATTTAATATAGCGCACAAGCTTATAGCGGTTTGAGTTTTCAGTATAGTTACCAGACCCCAAGTTGCTACGTTGTACGTTGTCCTCGGCATCGTTTTGTAGGTAGGTAGTTTTTAAAAACTGGGTCAACATCTGTCTCCTGTTTCAGGTACCTACTGATAATGTTGCTACACAATGAAGCCTGAATCACAACATACCTCATTATATGAGAGCAAGCACCCTTCAGATTATAAAGAAAATGAAGTAATAGAAGTTAATGATCTCATTAAAAATGAACCTAACCTTTCGGAGGAAGAGTTCATGGAGAAATACATACCAGAAGTAAACATTGAAGTAGAAGAATGTGAGTTTTTATCTTTTATTGAAACACAAAGCTTGTTTCTGATAGCCCTGCATATCATATTGCTGCCCATACAGAAAAATATCTGGCTTTAAGGTTTTAACCCCTTGATAATAAATTTCTTGTTTCACTTTCAGGTGCTCTTGATGATGGTTCCACCTATCAACCAGAAACACTACAAGACCATATATTCATAACATATACTGAAACACATGATACTGCATCAGTGGCCCCTTCGAAACACAATTCTCAACAAATCACACTGAGCAATGCATCTAACATCTCACAAGCTACCACCAACAGGTTGCCTAACCAGTGTCCACGCTGTCATAAAATATACCCCGATGAACGCAAACTCAAACGACATTACAGAAGATATCACAACAGACCAAAAATAGCCATTAACTGTGAGGTGTGCAATAAGACATTTGCACGTAAAGACAATTTAGCAAAGCATATGACACTTCACACAGAAAAACCCTTTCCATGTGAACAATGTCACAAGAAATTCTCAGTCAAGTATCGGTTAAAGCAACACCTGATGATATATCACGCTGAAGAGAAACCAGTACGGTTATATAATTGTAATATGTGCGATGCCTCATACACCAGAAACGACAGCCTAGCGCGACACCTTAAAAAATTCCATGGCGATGAAGGTTCAATTCCTGTAACATTTTGCAAAATATGCGAAAAGCCTGTACGAGAACAAACATACAGCAAACATGTAAGGCAACACACAAATGAAAAGCCTAAGTGTGAGGTTTGTGGAAAGTCGTTTTCGGACGATCAGATTTTAAAACGACACATGCGAATTCATACTGGAGTGAAGCCATATCCTTGTAAATTATGCTCATATAGAGCGAGACATACTAATTCTTTAAAGCTTCATATGACCAGCAAGCACCCTGAAAACAGTTGATATATAGATATTAGGAAAAGTTGATTTTTAAATGGTTTTGTGCAACTCGCAAGGAATCAAATACTTGCATATATAATTGAATTATTGCTGAGTTACCTAGGCCTGCACTGTTGTCCCGCGCAGAGTGGTAACTAGCCTAACTGGCAAACAACACCAGAGTAGGGTGGGTTGTTGATGTCACTTCTCTTTCTGGGGGTGGGGGGCCATTGTTCTGCTGATATCCCACATTAAGGTTGGCACTTTGCCCTGGTTAAGCTTATCTGACCCCAGCCAGGGTAGCTCCGCAGAGTAGCTGAGCAAGGCTAGATTCCCCACAAGTGAGCGATTGGACTGCAAGCTCTTAAACTTGGTGAAACTTATTATATTGTAAACCATATATTACCTCTTGGCATGTTTTGTTTCCGTTCGCCAGTGATGATGATATTGTCATGTTAGGCATGATAGGTACTAGGTACTATGCGTCAACAGATACAACTAGGTCTTAAACAAACAAACAAAGATATATGAGTTAATTCAATCATATATTTTTTTACTCATTTTGTAAGTTCATATTTGACTTTCATTTTAATAATTACAGTATAAAAATCATTTTATAAATCTCCTCTATATTTTATTTTAAGTGTAAATTAAGTATTATAATAATTTTATCTTGTAAATTAAATAAAAATTTGTTCAGATATGATTTTAATTTGTTGCAACAACTAGGTAATTACTAAAATGTGCGAAAACTGCAGGAGTCCTGGGAATGAGAGCGTTCTTAAAACTTAAATTAGATTATCAATAATACCAGTGCACTTGTCTTATTAGCGCCTCAAAATTGGCTTTAGACAGTATTTTTTGTCTATGCCCAAAATTCTAAGGCAATAATTTTAGTTCCTTTTATGGCCAAAGGCCACGACGGCGGTTCGCTTTCAAAGCAGACACTTAGTGAAGATAATACGGTGTGGGATGACCCCCACTCGATGGACCGACGACCGGTGGCACAGGTCGTGATTGGAGGTGGCCTTTGTTCAGCAGTGGAAGTATGTGTGCTAAAAAATGACTACCTCTTACTCTATATATACATGTTACAAGTATTTCAATCAAATCGAATCAATCCATGGTACTAAGAAAATACTCTTAGTACCTACACCTTTTTTTACATGTGTTACTTGTTACGAAGTTAATGAATGGATAAGCCTCCGTGGTCTAGTTGTTTTATATTAAGGAGTAGGTATTAAAATGTCTATGAAACACAATTTATTTCACTAAGCGACCCACCTATGTTAAACATGTACCTATGTATCGGTCAATAAATAATACTTTATCGTTACTTTACCAACTCACTAGAAAAACAAGTAAAGATGATAGCCTATGATGCAGCATGCTGGTCAAAAACGAACCTTAGGTACACTCTGGACTTGGAAGTCTTCAAGATTGAACTCGCGCAAAAACAGACAAAGGCAAGAAGTTCCATTCCTTACCAGAATCATGATAAAGGTAGATTCGAAATGATATGTTCGGGGCAATGAAACATTTACAATAAGGATTACCTGTCGTAAGTCCGGTAGAAATTAAATTCCACACTAGCTGAAGTGGAATTTATAGAACACAGACAGCCTGGAGACCCGCCGTCTATGTGCTGGGCTCTGCAAATTGGCCTTAACAAGCGAATCATCACCTACGAGCCTAACAGCACGCTCAATCGAATCCAAGGCTTCGAGCTGATACTTGGCTGACCCATCCCAGAGATGGCAGCAGTACTCCATACAAGATCGGACCTGAGCTTTGTGCATTAGTCGGGATGTCGGGTAAAAAACGTGATAAATGCTTACCTGTTTATTCGTATCAAAATAATTTATATTATTATTAACAATCAGTAGTAATCTAATATAACTAATCTACCTACTTAGCTTAGTAGGCTATATTACACAAGAATAACACTTGTACCTTACAAAGGTTCATCGAATAATAAAAACATTAGGTGACAGAGTATAGGTACATTGGGCGGCCTTAACGCTTAAAGCGATTTATTTAAACCTTAGAGGAGAAACAGAACGTAACAAAACATACAAATGTTAACGCATAAACTCGGAAAAATATTAAACTTAACTTAACATATCAATTTAACTACAAAATTCACAAATACCTACTATATACCGTACAGTAACAAACCATTTTAATGGTACCTATCACGGTCTTAAGCCATGAAAATATAAAGTAGCTTGGACAATCTTGATACCAGCACATATGAGTTATAAAAAAACAGTGGCACTCCGGTAGTGCCGACAGAAGTGGAAACTTGAAGTTTGTCGATATTTGCCTTGTGATTTAAAAGAACAACTGAAATTGTTGCTACTTTCATCTCAATGTGTTTAATATGTTTATAATATATAAATCTGTTTTTGGCCGTAAGATAGACTTTAAAATGTAAAAATAATACACTAGTGGTTCTGTAAGAACAGTAGACCTCCCAACCCCTTATAACCATGCAATAACCGATTCTTTCCTCTTTCACGTTTCCTTTTAGACTTTTGAGCAAAAAGAGGTATAAACTTTACTCGTGTTCCCCTGATTGACCTCCTAGGGGTCAAATTTGATGTCTACGAATTCGTCTTGCAAAGGCGGAGAAGACTGCGTAATCTGATTGGTATAACGTAGGTATAGATTTACCGAAAAAAAAAAAAACCTACAGCAAACTTCTCCCCTTTTCTCCCTCCTCTACCTCTTTTTTTCCCCAACATCTTGTGTAGAATCACATCCGTAGTGTCTTTTAAATTTAATTCTAATCCGTTGATAAATAACGCTACAGCAAACTTCCCCGTTTCACCCCGATCAAAAATCGCAATCGACTAAAAAAAATAATAAATCAAGGAACATGTTTCATTCATAAAAATCGGTTGAAAAATACGACATGTAGACGAGAACAAACCGACAGACAGCGGACAAAATCATTTTTGGCAAGTCTCGAAACATTGACGCTTCGCTCGCTCGGCCAATTATATTAATGGCTGTGGATTTTGTATATTAAACAAATCATGGCAACATAATTATTGTGTTCCGGCATTTACTGGTAAGATAGCCAGTTCCTCAGTGAGTTGAGGATTCCGGTTGAAGTGCGCCTCCACCTTCGGCCTTATCATAGCTTGTAACCAGGTGAGATGAAAGAAAATCGCTTACCCGTAGTACAATAAAAAAAATAAGACTATTCTGTCAATAGTTTACATCTGAGAAGGCACGGTCCATTTTAAAATCAAGTTTTACAAACTTCGCCTAGGTATAGACTGCGTCATAAATAAGTCACCAAAGCCGCCTATAAAAATATATGTAATTTACAAATACCTAGGTATATGATTTCATATGGGTAAGTATCTGTAAATTACATACGAACATTTGTTAGAAGTGCTGCAAATCAGAGAAATGTCTACTAGGTATTATCAATTCCAAAATATGAAGACACTTTTTGAAGTGAAATCTTCTAAGCGCGTTGGACATTTTTTGAGATGGGAAAAAACCAATTAACTCGCAACACTGTTACGCTTACCGAACCCACTTTTGTTTGAAAAATATATCGGCCTTATAATTTAGGCGAAGATAAGTTGGAAGTTAGCGAGATCCACGGTCACGGTTCTCAATTGTTTCCGTTTTATGGAGTATGTTGTTTGGGGCGCGTGCGTTGCTTACGGTCCGGGCGATGCACGCCGCGCTCGTGCGTGCGCAGCGCCGAATGCTGCGCGAAAGCGGCGCCGCAAGACGCGCACGCGAACGGTCGCTCGCCTGTGTGCGTGCGGACATGGTTCACCAGGATATGTTTACTCTGCGAACGATATCTTCAACTTCAACTTCTTTGTTTCATGGCAATAATGAGCTATAGGCATGAAACTAGACTGCGCACTGTATTCTTAAAAACGAGCCGAGCGAGAGGTTTGAGAGCAGTAATGCGTCTCGTTCTAATGGGGTGTCCACACCGCCCACTTTAATGAATGAAAATACGAATTAGTAGATACATTTATTTTCTTATTATTGTAATCAATTACCTACTAAGGTAATTGATAAAAAAAAAATGCGTTAAATTAGTACCTGAGTCTCCGATGGAAGGATATAAAACACAAGATATCAACAAAGATGATTTATTTTAACTTATAGGTACAAAATAAGAGTAATAGGCAATGTCTATCAAAGTAATATGACACAAACTAAAAAAACTCAAAGAAAGCCCCCAAGGCTTACCAAAGAGTAATTCAATATGTAATGGCAACATGTTAGACAAGGAAGCATTACTATAACTGAGCTATCTCACCTGGCTCGTTTTTCTACTTTGACATAAGACATACAATTTTGAAACTTATTTTCAGAGTGTGGAATTTTTGAGTGCGCAATCTAGTTTTAGTATAGATTAATGGTTATAGGGGGTCAGAGATCACCTATAGTAGGGCCAATATAATAGATCACATTTGATATCTGATTTTTAATTAATAGCGTAATCTATAAATTTTCCAAAAAAATAATAATAATAACCCTACAGCAAACTTCTGCCCTTTTCTCCCTCCTCTACCTCTTTTTTTCCCCCAACATCTTGTGTAGAATTACATCCGTAGTGTCTTTTAAATTTAATTCAAATCCGTTGATAAATAACGCTACAGCAAACTTCCCCCTTTCACCCCGATCAAAAATCGTCTAAAATTCATGTACCTAATTTTTGAGAGCGCAATCTAGTTTTAGTATAGATTCATGATTACAGAGGTCAGAGGTCACCTATAGTAGGGCCAATATAATAGATCACATTTGACATCTGTCTGTTTTAGCGCCATAGGGAGGTGACCTGTTTAGAAACATCGATTAAATTAAATTATCGATAGATTTTCGATCGTAAATCATAGAAACAGAATAAGACAAGTACATAGATGAAAAAATGCATTTATTCAGTTGAGCTATTTTAATAATAGCTCGTGTTGTCATCGTCATCACTGCTGTCCGCACTCGGAGATATGAATTATTAATTAATTTTGAACCATATTGTCTATTCTCACATCTCGTTTAAAATCAAAAGGCCCGAAGCTGCGGTCTTCTTTAGGGTAAAACTTTCCTATACAAGTAATTCAAATAATCAATCATAAATCTTTTTTGGGTAACATCCCTCGTGTTTTTAAAGTTAAATAAAATTCTGCAGTTGAATCTTTGAGAATGTTGTGTGCCCTCCGTTACAAGGATATGTTGTTAAATTCAGATGAAGTGTCAAATGTGACCTATTAACGTGGTCTACCTATAGTATACTATATTATATATTTTGTACAAAGGATTAGTATGAAATTATATACATTTATACACATAAGTAAGTAGGTACATATACTTACATCCAATACATTCATTTGAGATAATGCCGAAGGTGGAGGCGCACTTCACCCGGAATCCTCAACAAACTGAGGAACTGGCTATCTCACCTCTAAATGCCGGAACACAAACTTTTTTTTAGGAATTGTTATTAACGGCGACATAATTAGGTAAGATGGTGGTAGCTAGCCAGGTGGACTTAAACAAAATCCTACCACCAACCAAACCAAGCACAATATTGCTACCCCTGGGGATCGAACCCGGGACCTCTGGATCTAAAATTGGTGGGTTGAACCACTAGAACACAGAGGCTTGCCTCCCACCTTGCGTGATCCAAAAAAAAACTTACTGAATAAACTAGGTATATTTTGAATTTGAATTTTTCATTCGGCACTATGAAACATGTATCTACAATACCTGCAAGGGATTTTGTATCACTCACCCTAAAGGCCCGGTCGCAGATATGACAGACGTGGCGTTTTGGCCTCTCCTTGCCTTCGTGAGCATATTCTTTGTGGCGTCGTAGAGTATATTCGCGATTATAACTCTGCAACGAAATGGTTTGTTACCTAGTGTTTTGTTTACACCTTAAACAAGAGCTGTGTGGGCTTCCGATTCGGAGGACTCGATTTGACCCACAAGGGTTCAAATCCAGTCGTGCATCAACACGTTTTTTTTATAATAATAACAATATGCATTTATTTTTGTCACAAGTGTCATAAAGACAGTCAAAGAGAATTATATCTAATTATGTTAATATCCACAAGGGTTCAAATCCAGTCGTGCATCAACACGTTTTTTTATAATAATAACAATAAGCATTTATTTTTGTCACAAGTGTCATAAAGTCATGGTAAAAGAGATTTATACCTAATAATATCAACTTTGTTAAAGGCTGGATTCTGAAGTTTGTGTGCACATTTGACACATGCACACGGTCTGACGGTGAAGGTCACATCGTGAGGTCACGTGACCCTAGGAGCAACAATCCTCCTGTCACGTGACACTGTACTCCGCTAAGCGGCGATGGACTTGCAACCTGTCACGTATTGAATACTAGCTACTTGCAAACCTCGGCCATGCATCGGCATATTCCCTAAGTGATACTAATTCTCTGTAGGAAAAAAATACGTGAGTCTGTTACGGTTGAACTAAATACACCGGTCAAGAGCGAGTTCGCCACGCACTGATACACCGAAAATCATTATTTTTTTTCAAGTTTTGACTTGCGTATTTTGATACACTGGTTAAGTACTTGCAACAAACCGCTCATCTGTGTTATAATAATGTATACCTAGGTATATTTATATTCACCTAAATTTCAAACAAATAAATGATTGATTGGTCGATTGATTGACAACACGTGTCGTATATTTTACAAAGGATCTAAGCGAATTTGTTTCAAAATATTATTCTGTTTTCATTTTGTGTCAAACTTACAACAGCCGTCGTCACGGGCAGACATACTCGCTGTTATTTTCGTCGTCACAACGTTTTGTTGTCATAACGTGATAATGTGTCAAAAGTGGTGTCGGTAAGGTGTATGGTGTCGTGAGTTAAATGGTTCTTTCCCGTCTCAAAAATGCCCAACACGCCAAAAGAAGTAAGTTGTCACTTCAAAAAAAACCCTTCAGCCATTTTCTCACCTTGTCACACTGGTCGCACTTGTGAGCGAATGCTTTAACATGTACAGCGATCACGTGATTGCTCAAGGCAGTAGAAGCCACGAACGTGGCATCGCATTGCGTGCACTTGTGCCTGCGAACAAAAATAAATAAAAATTATAGTTTTTCTTCACTATCACATTTTCTCGCTTTAAATCCTCTAGATGTACTTATACATATATGTCTCGTTTTAATTTGGCTTTTTTTGTTTCATTCAGTTTAAAATTACAACGGTCCTAGGAAGTATGACTTCGAAAATCGCTTTCACGCGTACAAAATCGCGGCAATAGTATGTAAATACTTTTAAAGACCATAACCTCTTTCTGAAGCAATCGGGCATAAAAATAATACTCGAATACACTTATTTTACTTACTATTAATCATGGATATATACATCATTGTGCTTGGTTTCGTTGGTGGCAGGGCTTTGTTTAAGTTCGCCTGGCTAGCTTCTACCATCTTACCCAATTCTGTCGCTATAACAACAATGATTAAACTATTGTGTTCCTGTATTTAGAAGTAAGATAGTCAGTTCCCCAGTTTATTGAAGATTCCGGGTGAAGTGCGCTTCCACCTTCGGCCTTATCATAACTTGAAAATCAGATGAGATAAAAAGCAAACACCTACCCGTCGTACAATAAAAAAAAACCTACTCAAAAACAAGAACAAATCTCAAAAGCGGTAGTGAAGGCATGGCGTAAATCTCACGTCTCTTTCTGTAACGTGTAAATAGCTCACTTTAGTTTTTGCGGATCGCAGTGTTTCTTGGAGTGTCTCAGATGCAGCTTGTACATGCTGTACGAGGCGTAGTGGCGGTCGCATTCCGCGCAGTACGCCTCGTGCTGCACACCGTGCTTCCCGAGTATGTGCTGCGACAGCTGCAAGTACTTCTTGTGACAGATGTGGCATTCCAAGGGCTTCGCTTTATGGGTCGACCTTACAGATCAATGTTGAAAATCAATAATCTATAATAATAACATTGTATTTTAGGGAACAATAGATAAATAACAGATCTGATTCTAACTTAGTCTACGGCCCATAGAAATGTATACCTTAAAAAACTGATATACATAAGTAACTATCTACTCTAACTATTGAATGGCACGAAAAGTCTGTACGTGACTTACTAGTGTTGTGTTTATATCCATGCATGTACCTAAGCTGCTGACTACGACGTTGCAATTTCCAGGTATATAGAAATGTACCTAGAGCGGCAAGATTGCATCGCGGAAACAACACAGTACTATTTTCGTCATTGAATAAGCTGGTTTTTACATTGACTGGACGTATTTGTATCACGTGGATTTAGCTTCGAATTATTTTGCTGTATAACTTTTATGATTAAAGGTGTAGAAATGTATGGAGCCCAGGCTAGATCGAGTACCGGCATTTGGACATGGTGAATTTAGTACTCACCGTCCAATGGTGAGGACTAATGTACCTAGCTCTAGATAGATGGTCACAGGCTCGACAACAAGCGGTACAGGCTGCACGACTACACCCTCGCCCGCGGCTCTCTCATCAATCTCTACTCGCTTGTCCGAGACTGTGAACATTATAGCAAACGTTTTCCTATCATCAATTTAATCGAGTTATGCATAGTTTTATTGTACTTCATTAATTTATTCACCAACGCGGGCATCACAGCGGTATTATTATATTAGTATAATTATGGTGCTCAGGCTCACAATAGTAATGGCGGATTTACGTAAGAATAGTAAATATAAAAAACATAACATTTTACGACGCATAAACAAGTAGTATCGAATCACCGTTCTCAGCGAGCTTATTATGTTTGCACGTGCACTAGTTTTTTTTTTTTTTTTCAAAAATGCATGATTACGTAAAAACGGTTGATATTTTCGAAAACCTTACTACGTCACTAATTGACAAAAATTAGGAGCTTCTCATGTATGTACAACTTACTGCCGCACATGCCATGGTTACCGAGAAAAAAGAATCTTCAAACCGTTCATTATTACAGCAGTCAATGAAATAAACCCGAAAACTTCAAATCACACAATTTTTGTTATGTCCCATTTTTTACAAACAAGTATAGGATAATATATCATTTTAATCTCCGATCATTCGTTTAGAATCTTCTTCTAGAACGATCGTCCAGTAGGATTATATTTGTTATTTTCAAAAACGACATATCACACTAATTTTATTTGTGAAGTGAAAGCTTAGTGCACCTTTTGAGATGGGAATAAACCATTGAACCCGCGTCACTGATACCTTACCGACACCACTTTTGACACATTTGACTTTAAACACATTGCCATGTTATCTTTACGATCCTAAGACGTACGGGTAAGGACCGTTCGAAGCCTGCCTCTACCTATAGACTGTTGACATCCGTGACAGATATTATATCAACGTCATTTCTAAGAAGTAATTGTGTAATTTGTGTTGCAAAATCAACCCTCATTAATAAATATCGCGACCAACGCGACAACATTGACATTCAAGCCAACAATCTCAGCTGTTCTCTTCGGCAAAGACAAACTTCAAGTTTTCACTTCTATCGGCACTGTTTATTGACGCACATTTACCCCACATTCCCCTCTTATTATTTGTAATACTCACAGAGTCAAAGTCAAAGTCAAATATTTTTATTCAGTAAGATTGTCTATGATCACTTTGAAACGTCAAATCTACCGCCTGTTCGGAATCGCGACCAGCACACAATGAGAAAGGCAAGAACCTCGGGCTAGTTTTTTTTTATTAACATCTTTTCCTGCTGGGCGAACGCACACATCATTTCCAGTTCCTCTGGCTCTGATACCAGAGAACCAGTAGACCACAGAGGCGGATACAACACTCACATGTGCGACTGAAGGCTGTTTCTCGTGCTGTAGGTTTTCTTGCAGATGTCACAGGTCAGAGGAGCTTCGTGCTCTCGGTCGCGGTGCCACCGGAGCGAAGACATGGTGCTAGAATCCACACTTGATGCTACACTTTACCACCGAAGGGAACTACAGGTTGTGACCAAGTGCAATCACTTGAAATACAATAATATGAACTCTAAAAGCCACCATTATAGACCTCTATGTATGAGCAATGTATTATTTACAGTCCATCTAGCTAGACACCTATTAATATGTGTACCACCAACAACCTCTTTAGACATTAAATCCTCTCCATCCAAAGGTTGTCTGTAAGAAATCGCTTCTAAGTGATAAGACCGCCCATTTTTATTTTTTTTATTTTTTTATGTTATTCAGTTGTGTGCAGTAAAGTATTTTCATCCATTCATACACTGATCTCACTAGAAGGGCAGCTTCAGTGTATCGTCAACCCCTTTGCTGCGATGGTGATCATAACAAAAATCCTCCAGCTGTCAAGAAGGCTCTGTCCAGCAGTGGACGTGCTTCTTCCTTTTTTTAGTTCATATTCATCATCATCATCAACAGCCCATTCTTGTTGGACAGAACCTCCTCCAAATAATAATATATATCTTAGATCCATAAATAATAGTAATCACAATGTGCATGCGTTAGTATTAGTACAACATAAATGCGACTTAATTCGTAATTATTTGGATAGCATGTCAAATTCAAATAGTAATAAATCAATTATATTTAAAACACAATAAATTATGTCATTTATTATTTGGAACAACGCGTTGGGTTCTAGGGCAACACATGCATCCAAAGCTGGAGGGATTTTACACAAGCTTTAATATGTTAAACTCACGCGAACCGTGCACTACAAATCGGGCACGTATGTTTCATATTCCCGTGCTCCTTAGCGTCGTGCAGTTTGATCTGCGACAGCTTGTAGGTGAGGAAAGGACAGAGCCGACAACGGTACTTCGTGAAGTGGGACTCTACGTGGGACTTGAGACGAGACGCGCGCGGGAATCGAACCTTGCACACGCCGCATTCGTGAATGCCGATTGACTGAAACGGGCAAAAAAAAATTTAAGCTTTTATGAATACAGCCTGTTCCATTTATCCCTACTTTCCCCACAGGGGCACCGTATTTTTTCCCACATTTTATAGTATGATAATGTAATAGAAAATAAATCGAGTTCTTCTAAGATTTTGGAAAAAAGAACATTATTTGAAGCAATATTATGATTACGGCCTGTTTCATTATATCCCTACTTTCCCCACTGGTAGGAAAAAATATGTTTTCATAAACAAATTGAGAATTGTCGTTACGGCGACAGACTTAGGAAAGATGGTGGTAGTGGTAGTTAGCCAGGCGGACTTAAAAAAAGTCCTACCACGATCGAACCCGGGACGTCTGGAACTAATACCGGTGTCCGAGCCACTAAGCCACAGAGGCGGTAAATTCTACAAGCTTACTTCAAGAAACAAATAAAAAGAAAACATATCATGAAATTATATGAAACTCGTGACCATAATGTAGGAGAACCTATGCTAAGTAATAAAATGGCCCTTACCTCTGAATGCTTGATTTTCATATGCTTTTCATAAAATTCTTCTTCATAGAAACCAACAATGCAGTCATCACATTTGTATTTATAAATTTCCCTGAATTTCTGTGATTCTCTTTCTCTGTTTCTTAGTTCTTCCAACTCGTCCACACTAATGTTTACAAAATAGTAGTTTAGTTTATCTATTTTAATTTCTTTCTGTAGTCTGTCATCGTTACTTTTTGATATATTAAGTTCGCTTTTGGCTACATCCTCTTTGTTGTCATTTATTCTGTCTGATTCATGTTCGTTTTTAAAACCGCTTGCGTTGCTCGTTTCGCTAGACACACACATAACAACAGCTTTACTTGTAGCTGAGTTATTACTTTCTGAAATATCTGATTCATGATTTGACAAGTCACCCTCATTAGATATATTGTCAGACTCTATTTTGACTATGATGATTTCACCAACCCCTTCATGCTCTAATACATGGCGTGTTATTTCTTCATCATGTTTGCGCATTGATACATTGTCGTGGCATGAAACCTCATAGTCTTCGTGGTCTTCAAGTTTGTTTACCTCTTCATCACTTTCAATTTTAAGCTCTAACGTTCCTACTTTTGTATGTATTGGTATGTCTTTGTGTAAAACTTTTGTTTCTGCGGAATGTACTATATTCTGTTCACAACATACATCAGAACAAATAATGCTTGTTTGCTTCAGACTTGATAGTGACTGCGGGGCCTTGAACAATATTGATGTTATTATAATAACTACAAGCCATGCATTAGTCGAAACTCAGGCTTTAAAAAATAAAAGAGCTTCGTGACCAAATGGGTATAGTCCTTCCGATCCGGAGGTTGTGGGTTCAAATCCAGTCGTGCACCAATGGACATATAGGTTTTTGGGCAGGTCAACCTCTTCTTTTTCATTACAATATCTTGTAGTTCTTTTAGAATCATCCAAGTAAAAACATCAAATTATATCATCGGCTCAGTCCATTGTTCAAGATAACGGGTTCGATCGCCCGTTTCTTTGTCAAATGTTTGGGATTGACTTGTACTATTGTGCCTTCATTCTTTAATTTGGTATAAAGTTTCCTTGTTTGATTGCTTAAATATTTATTTAGTAATCTGTCAACAGTTCCAGCCTCTCTCTCTCTCTCTCTCTTAAAGGTTTGCTGGTGGCAAACTATTTGCTTTTTAGAAAATGTTTATATATGGAATTAAACCTCTTTTGTTCCCTTTTCAAAATTTAGAAAAAATAAAAATAGAACGCAATAAACAAAAGATAGAATGGGGACTCCGATTTAAATTAAACAACGTTAATTTTGCCTAAGATAAATTAACTTTTATTTAATTATCAATTAGTGCTATCTAAGTAATTTTTAATTTTAACGGATCTTGTGTTATTCGTAATGTCATGGAACGTCGACATTTAAGCAGAGAAGAAATGATAAGAGCGATAGGCATGTTACAAGCCGGTGCTATCCAACGCGTGGTTGCCAATACCCTAAACACCAATCAAAACGTAATTTCTCGATTGTGGTCACGTTATCGTATTACTGGGGATGTAAGAGAGCGCTACACTGGAAAAAAACGAGTAACCACCCCTAGACAAGATCGTTTTCTCAAAAATTCCGCCAGGAGGGAACCCAATCTCACAGCAAAGCAGCTAGTGCAAAGGCTTCAGTCAGACCATCAGCTGTCAGTCAGCGAACAAACCGTCAGAAGAAGGCTACATGAAGTCGATCTTCATTCTCGTAGGCCGCTTCGAGTGCCAGCTCTACGATGAGGCAATCGCAGAAGGCGACTTCTTTGGGCTCAAGAACATTTGTTATGGAACAATGGCCAATGGACAATGGTTCTCTTTACTGATGAGTCTCGGTTTGGATTCCACCCCGATTCACGAAGAACGCGTGTTTGGAGAGTTCCAGGCAGATAAAGTCGCCTCCAGCAGCCACAAGAGGTCCATTCGTACCGAGGTGGGACAATCATGGTTTGGGCGGGAATTCGTATTGGCGCGCGAACCGAGCTCATTTGGAGGCAGCATGACTGCACTAAAATACCGGAACGAGGTCAAAGAACCTGTGATCATCCCTCACAGAGTTCAAATTGGCCAGGAACTTCATCTCATGCATGATAATGCCCCTCCACTCACGGCTCGTTTGGTGTCAGCTGCCCTTCAGGAACATGTCGCGGTTTTGGACTGGCCTGCACAGTCATCCGACTTAAACCCAATTGAACACGCTTGGGACATGTTACAGCGAAGGGCTTTCAGCAATTTGCCATCAAATTTGACCACAGAAGACCAACTTTTTTGCCATTTAAAAAGAACATGGGATCGCATACCCCAGCGAGACTTTGACACCCTAATTTTGAGTAATAAACACATCTGTGTTATCAACGTCAGGGGAGGCAACACCGATTATTAAATTGTAAAAAGGTAATTTTATAAAGTCATGGCAACGTAAAAATTGTTTTAACACAATTTACCGAACCTTATAAATTTTCTGATTTTGTTCCTACTTTAATGTTCATTAAAAAAATATATAAAACTGTTGTTTTTATTATTATTAATAAACAATACAAAATAAAGATTCTTGCCATACCTAGTTTTGTAAAGAAATTATTTTCAGTTTTTGTAAAAATCAACAAAATGTTGAATATCCCTAGACAATGTTGATGTGTGTATCTGCTGGCTTACTGCTGCTACTGTACCTACTTGAAATTTAATAGAAAAGACCCTTGAAAGATAACGGACTATGACGGGACTTGAAAGTGTAAATCCTCTCGATTATTTTGTATATATTTAGCCTTGCTAGTATCTTACATGCAGCACAGGGTTTTTGAAAATAAGTACGTAAAAATATTGGATGAATTAGCAAAAAGCCAAATCAATTGAAAATCATTCCGCGACCTGCACTTTTAACGATATGCACATTCCGCAACCTGTACATTTTACGATTTACACATCCCGCGACCAGCACATATTACGATTTGCATTTTCACATTCAGCAACCTGTACATTTTACGATTTGCACACTATGCGACATTTGACATTTCATTTAACGATTTGCATATTCAGTGACCTGCACATTCAACGATTTGCATGTTCTGCGACCTGCACTTTTTACGATTTGCACATTCTGCGACCTGCACGTTTTACTACCTGCACACTCTGCGACTTGCACTTATGCTCATTTTGTGATCTGCACAATCTGCTAGTATATTGAAACTCATTATTGTACAAGTGAGAAGCGCTAGGCCTTTATCTTACCTGGTTTCAAGTCATGATAATTCCGAGCACTCTAAACCCGGAATCCTCATCGGATCAAGGAACTATCTATCTTACCGATAACAGTCTTAGGTAAGATGGTTGTAGCTGACCAAGCGGACTTAATCGGACAAAGTCCCACCACCAAACGAACCATTCACAATATTGTACTGCCTTGATGATCAAACCTGGGTCCTCTAGATCTGTCAACGGTAGGTGAACCATGAAGATGACTCTCTATCTATATAGTATAATGCTCTATCTGAACAAGCAATTCTATGACATGAGTATTATTATTGCTTAGAGTAAATTGATATACCTACCTGTAACGAAGTAATATAAAAAGGTGTATTTACTATAATCTCCTGCCTGCCAACCAAAAAATAAAAGCTGAGAGCTGACCAATTCTTGTGAAAAAGTAGATATTGGAGGAATTACGGGGAATTTCATCTTTACATGTCTCAAGGCTTTGCTATAGGCGTGAGTTCCGCTTAACATCAGGTGGGCTGCTTGCTTGTTCAATCTGCATGTCACATAAAAAATAAGATAGTTACCATATCCGCTTGCGCTCTCCAGACCTTAGATCTAAAGTTGTGAAGTTTTCGAAACATGGCCGCACATTCCCAACATACAGTGAGGGCGGAGTTTAGAGCAATCTGAAAACCGTGAATTGAATCCGTCTTATATGTTTTAAATTACATCATAAACATCAATTGAATTTTTATGAGCCCTGTAAACCAATGTTGGTTTGTTCGGGAACACACTCGACCGAAATTTAAGATCTTACGGAGGCGGAGTCAGAGGGGTTGATTGTGTAGATCCATGCTCAAGAACTGCCGGCCTAGCTACTAGTACTAACTTTTTGGCAACAAAATGTTTCATTGTTTCAAACACAAGGCTTAGTTTATTTTTTTACGATGGGTAAGCACTTGGCCTTCATAACATCTGGTTATAAGATGAGATAAGGCCGAAGGTGGAGGCGCACTTCACCCGGAATCCTCAACAAACTGAAGAACTGGCTATCTTACTTCTAAATACTTTCAAAAAATTTGGTACATGGGTATTTTGATGGGTAACCTTTTACTACACTTTTACTTTTTAATTTATATATATTGATATGTTTATTTTGATACTATTTTTTTTTTTACTGTACGAAGGGGAAGCGCTTGGCCTTTATCTCACCGGCGGACTTAAACAAAGTCCTACCACCAACCAAACCAAGCACAATATATTGTACTCCCCATGGGAATCGAACCCGGGACCTCTGGATCTAAAATTGGTGGGTTGAACCACTAGACCACAGAGGCGGTTAAAAATAATAATACTATGAAACACTAAGCTAACAACCAAGAAACAAAATTGAAAAACCACTAAGACTACACTGAGTAGGTACTCATACTGGTTTTTTATTTTGTTATATTATAAACCTGCACACACTGCCTGCAACAAGACACACACAAGCGCAAAAGAGTTTAATGTTTTCATCATCTCTTTACACATCACATCACAACATCAAGTACCAGCTATCGTGAGACCAGATATAACAAGTATACCAGACACCAAAGGTTTACCTATGTGATGCAGTAGGTATTACACAGGTAGGCAGGTCATAGATTTACAATTCCTATAACCGAGAAAAGATTTAGGGTATATCCATGGGATAAGGATGAGTACCTATCTACATTTTGTGTACTAAGGACATACACAGATACCTACCTACTTACATGGGAGAAAGTTAGAGAGAAAAGCCTTTTTATAATGATTACCTTGGAATCTCCGAAAATCGATCCATAAGTCCCGAAATCTAACTGCACAAGCGTCCTATTGCGGCTCAAACACGTAACGCATAATATTTCTTTCATTTTGTATAAGTATAATACAATAGATAATTCTCACGAACGTTTATTTACAAACATTTTTCCAATCCAATTACACACATACACTACACACACTCACACAGATCAATTCAAAATATGCATGAGTCAACCTAACTAAAGAGAAGAGAATACAATACTACTATACCTACTACGTATACGTAAGATCAACCCAACACTAAATCTAGCGACTATTTTCACGTACATTTTTATTAGTGCTGCCAACGCAACATCGTCTTCGTAGGGAAAGATGTCACCGGTTTTCACAATATTAGTAGCCTAACCTTGCCCAAATGACAAGACAATCGAACTCATTATCAAATTATTTATATCTACCTACCATAATGATGCATGACGTTTTTTATAAGAATTTAATAAATTTATTATTGTATTCTGCTACGTTACGGATACCTGCCGCCGGGATTCTGTAATATTGAGATAATAGTATTTCACTCGCCTCCGCACTGCCCCGCGGAACGATTTCGATATGCACGACGAGATTATTTAACCTCAAAATGTATTAGGTATCCAAAAAAGCTCGAAATTACGAAGTGTGATAACTGTATTATAGGATTGATCAAAAAGTCACCAGCATTAGAGTGCAGAAATTGTAGCTAGGTTAGGTTAGGTTAGGCATATCAGCGCTTCAGAATGCGGACACCCTCGTTTGGACTTGTGCGGAATGTCATGGGGATTCGTCAAAGAAAGCAAGAAGTAAACTACCTTCCTTTATATATAGTAGATTGAAGTTTATAGACTCTAAGAAGGTGTCTACGGATTTGTCTTGCAAAGGTGGAGAGGACTTCGTAGTCTGATGAGTAAAATTAGGAACGTTTACATTTTCCGAAAAAAAAATAAAAAAATTGTTAATGCAAACTTCTTCCCTTTTCCCCCGCCACTCTCCCTAATTAGTTTTTTATTCAAAACAACTCGTGTAGAATTAAATCTTTAGTGTCTTTCAAATTTATTTGAAATCCGTTGATAAATAAAGCAAGGCCCCCCTTTTACCCCCCAATCAAAAACCGTGATCGGCAAAATACCTAATTTTAATAAATCTAGGAACATGTGTGCCAACGTTCATCAATATTGGTTGTAAAATGCGACCTGTGCGAGAACAAACCGACAGCCGATTTTTTTCTAAAACATAACTACCTACTAGGTATTCATGTTTTTCGAAAAAATATCGTGAGAACCAGCCATATGTAACCATGTGCATACAACGAAAACCACATACCAAATTACACGATACAAAAAGTTTTTTCCACAAGCAGAGCTGCTGCCCCAAAGCGCTTTTTAAAAATGTAACCTGAGGTAGTAGTCGTGCACCATCTACCATCTTCGTAGACAAAACAAAATAGCCCAATCAATAGCCCGAGTTTCAATCGCATCTCTAGTCTAGTGGTTGAACCACCGATTTCAGATCCAGAGGTCCCGGGTTTTATCTCCTGGGGAGCAATATTGTGCTTGCTTTGGTTGACTCCTACCAGATTTTGTTTAATTCCGCCTGGCAAGCTACCACCATCTTAGCTAATTCTGTCGCCATAATTACAATTCCTAAAAAATTCTTCATTTACTAGTTAGATAGCCAGTTCCTCAGTTTATTGAGGATTCCGGGTGAAGTGCGCCTCCACCTTTGGCCTTATCTTAACTTGTTACCAGCTTGGTACTTACTCATCTGGTTAATACCAGGTGATATGAAAGCCAATTGCTTCCCATGGTACATTAAAAAAAAAAGTTGAGATGTGTTTTGTTGTATGAGTTGTTCTAATTTACGAAGACGGGTGAGCGATACTAGTAGTAGTGAAATTTATAGAAACACGTCACATTACTAGCAAGTAATAAGTACATTGTTAGCAAGTTTATCCATAGTGAACAAAATAATATACTAACTAACACTTGAACAATATATTTTTAGACAATTTTTTCACACTAAAATCGAAACTCGACTGCCGAACCCAACCTATGCTGTGAAATTAACGACAGCGACAGTAGCGCCGGCCCCGATAAGTCGAAGCGAATAGCAGAATAGGCAGGCTGGCGCGGCAAGCAAGTCAAAATACTGCTTTTGCTTAATATAATAAAGCAGTGTTTTTAATAATTTTGTGATAGATAGTAATAATCATATTTAACTTTGATCAGTAATCAATAATTAATTTGTTATGTTTTAATATATAGTATAATATAAGTATTAAGATTAATTTATGTTCCTTTCGTTTTGTAATAAAATAAAAATATTTTTCGTGTTCAAGATTTATTTTAGTAGATCAAGTATTGATGACTATCTGTACTTTAGGTGTTGCGTGTGCGATCAGCGATGGATGCGTCGTTCGTGCGTGCGCAGCGCCGAATGCTGGGCGAACGCGGCGCCGCACGACGCACACGCGAACGGTCGCTCCCCTGTGTGCGTGCGGATATGGTTGACCAGGATCTGTTTACTCTGCGAACAATATCTACTTACATTATCTATATCGTTCATGTCAAAGTAAAAAAAAATATTATTTGTGTTATTGTTGAAACATCAAATCTACCGCCTGTTCGGAATCGCGACCCTGAAGGGAAACCACTTTAAATCCATAAGATAGATTATTTTACAAAAATAAACTAAGACATATTTATTTATCCCACATAAACTTCAAAATATAAGTAGGAAGGTAAGTAGATACAGTTAACGTGGGTACCTACCTACCTAATAGATACCTATTTAATGAACACATACACAGTAACTTAAACAGAAAACATACAAATAAATGTACCTACCTAACATGATCATTACACAAAAAGTCATATAAAAAATTACGCGTAACAAAAACAATATTTGGGCTAAAAAGATCGCTGTCACAACATTCCATTTCACCGGGGTTAACTTTTTTAGTCAGGACCATAAAGGAAACATTCCTATATTTTAATAATAACGTTTTAAAAACAAAAAAGAAAACCAACTTCACGGCTTGAAAAATATGATACAATTTCGTTTACCCGGATGACGATATTCCGATTATTTTGATGAAAGATGGACGGACAGACAGACAGTAGCGTGATCATGGGGTCCGTGTTTACCTTACTTTTGAGGTAATACAACCCAAATCACTTCAAGTGTGCCTATAATATTTGAAGAACTCTTCAAATTTCTCCAGGATCCCATCATCAGATCCGGACCTGATGTCAATGGGACCACCAGTGAAGTACTCATTACAAACCAAAAAATAACTTTCCAAATCGGTCCAGGCGTCTTTGGGCAATCGGGGAACATACATATTTATATAATAAAAAAGATTCCGACGTATTGAGAACCTCCTCCTTTTTTTGATAATCGGTTAAAAAGAAATAAAACTGCATTCAAGATTTTTTTAAATTAGCTTGCCGCACCTAAGACTGAGAACAGAGTATCGCGAGGAGACATTCTTACCCCGAACCCCCGCCCACAGACGTGGCATTCGTGGTCTCTAGGCTTCTCCTTCCCTTCGTGAACGTGGTCGACGTGCGCGCGCAGCTTAACCGCGCGATGGAAGCTCTACAACATACGGGATTTGCATAGATTTTAAACTAATTTCACCAATTGTAAATATAACAATACCTACCCTTTACAGTATTAACATTGGATAATAAACTTCATTGGGGCCCACACATACATAGACTGGCAACGAGACTTAGTTCTGCAGCATATGCTGTAAAAAGACACGTCTTAACCGTCTCTGTGGTCTAGAGGTTCGACCCACCGATTTCAGATCCAGAGGTCCCGGTTCGATCCCTATGAGTAATTAGAGTTTTGAAAGTGATGGTGTGTGCTGTTTGTGTGGTATTACGTTGCGTGAAAATGACAACATTGCACAGTAATTGATATCTGAGCAGGACCCACCTTATCACATCTGAGGCATTGAAACGCGCGTTCCTTCCTATGTACCGCTTGTGTGTGCTTCTTCAGACCGGTGGTCGATACAAACTTGGCGTTACACAGCGAACACTCGTGTCTGCAAACGTCTATTCATATTAATAAATCACATCAACAGTCCTTTCTTTTGAGAACAATGTACCAATATTTATTTGGCATATTATTATGGGAAGCACTCTTTGCCAAAGAACAAGCTTTCTTAGCTTATTATGGTGACGAGGGCTCAAAATTTTTATGTATTTTGTACAACAGTAATTTTTAATATAATTCAATTCAGTGTCCACTGCTTTTCCAGCAGAGCCACTTAAAATGTGGGGTTTGAATGAATGAATGAATGAATGAATTAACAAATGAGTTGATGAATGAATGAAAACACTTTATCGCACACCTTGAAAATCATTTTTTTTATTGTTTTGCAATAATCCCCACGCATGCCAGTAGGTGTTGATAATACACAGACCGAAGCTGCCGTTATAATTACTACAGGACATTAATTTCAGACAGCGCCATCTAATGAAAAGCTCGCTCCACCGTAGACTCATCCTTGCTCTAGTCTAGAGGTCTAGCTAACTCTAGCTAACACATCATTGACAAAAAGAAACATTGACTTTGATGCTTGAATGAATGAATGAACAATGAATGAACGAATGAATGAAAAAACGTTATTGTACACCATAAACATACCGCACAATTGTCATTTTTAAGCACAATTTTAAAGTTAACAGTACAATGCGCGGTCAAAGCGATCTCTTCCAGACAACTTTGGGATGGAGAGGATAGCACAAGTACGGTTGATGGTAGGAGGCTGCACAAAATAAAGATAATAAATAAATATTTATATTTAATACGTGGATTGACACATTTTCACTACTAAACCCATATGCTCCAGTGGGAAAAAAATGCGATATCTAAAATGATAAGGTTCTTTGTTACTCCTAGCCAAAGCTTTAAAAAAGATTTAGAAGGCATCGTTGTGTTTCCGACCTCTTTAAACATTCAGGGTACTTTTTATGCAGGTAAAGAGCGGCAGATCAGTTGTGAAATATACGTGAAGTTCAATTTTTTTATTGTACTACGGGTCAACGCTTGGCCTTCATCTCACCTGGTTACTAGTAATGATAATGCCGGTGGAAGCGCACTTTACTCGGGATCCTCAAAAGACTGAATAGGCTATCTTACCTCTAAATGCCAGAACACAACAATTTAGAATTATTATTAAATATTACAGGACATTACTTTCGCACAGCGCCATCTAGCCCCAAACTAAGTATAGCTTGTAACATGGGAACTAGATTACGGATATAATACTTATTAACTTTTTTTTTAAATACATACGTACTATATGATACGACATCCAAACACAGAACAAACATCTATATTCATCACACAAATGTTTGTCCTGGGTGGGAATCGAACCCGCAACCTACAGCACAGAAGGCAGAGTTACTACCAACTGCGCTATGAGGCTTGTTATCGTGACAGACTTAAGTAAGATGGTGGTAGCTAGCGTCCTACCACCATCCATACTAAGCACAATATTGTACTCACCTGGCAATCGAACCCGAGACCTCTGGATGTGATATCTGCCAACCACTAGACCACAGAGGCGGTTATAGCAAGCTTACTTTAGTGCCTCAGGAGATCGATGCTTCGCTGACAACTTCAGATGTATCTTATAGATGTTCAGCGTCGCGAAGCGTTTGTCGCACTCCGCGCAGTACGCTTCGTGCTTCTCACCGGCGTGCTTCCGAAGCATGTGCTGCGGAAGCTGCAGACACTCCTCGTGACATATGTGGCACTCAGTGCGCTTCGCCTTGTGAACTGCGCTGGAGTCAACAACCGATATTTTTTTGTACAACTAGGAGACGGTACAAGTTGTTTGGGTTCAGCTACCACCATCTTACCTAATTCTGTCGCCATAACAACAATTCTAAAAGAGTCATAAGAACTCGCTATCTTACCTCTAAATGCCGGAACACAACAATTTAAGAATTGTTGTTATGGCGACAGAATTAGGTAAGATGGTGGTAGCTAGCCAGGTATACTCAAACAAAGTCCTACCACCAACCAAACCATGCACAATATTATACTCCCTCCGGGGATCAAACCCAGAACCTTTGGATCTGACACTAGTGGGCGAACCACTAGACCACAGAAGCAGTCAAATAAATAATCAGACAGGGAGTTAAGCCCTAAAAAAAGACTACTATCAAAAAACATTTTTTTTTTCGTAAAATACAAACGGTCGATGGCGGTCAAATAAATAACGCCCTGTCGGACCCTGAAAAGGTTACTATCAAAACATAAACATTGACTTTTTTTTTATACAAACGCATTAAGCGCTTTTGTATGTGTATATTTTGTAAGTTTATGTGTTATAAATAGATAAATGTGTCTTTCTTTCTATTCTTTCTTTTATGTATGTAGGCAAGATGTAGAGAACTCACTTTTTGTGAGAGAGGAGATTATTCCTCGTGCTGAATGTCTTCACGCAGAGATCGCACGCGAACGGCGCCGAATGTTCGCGTTCGCGGTGTAGCCGTAACGCCGACTGCGAACTGGAATGTTGACGGGACCACGGGAATAATGGTGACGTGAGTCCCAAAAACTAGGAGACGGGACAAGCAAATAGTCTATGTGATATATCTCTTGTCTATAACTGCGTAGGGTATATTAACAAAGAACATATCCTACATGGCATTGCATTGCGCCCGTCAACTTGAGGCATAAAAGTATTAAGGCTCGCTTGCCCATTGTTTCACCGGTGATGGCGCAAGCACTGTACGAAAAATCTATTTTAAGCCAAAAAAGGGAACTATCCAACTTCTGTGAGGAACAGTCCTGGCTTTGCGCGGATGTAGAAAAACTTGGAATCTCTTCGAGCACATACACTTTCATATGCATCGGCATTGCATACAACACGGGCCTCGTTACCGAAAGACATAAACGCAGCTATATCATTGATATAAATTATGAACAGGGTAGGGCCTAAAACGCTACCCTGGGTGACCTCAAAGAAGACACTTTCTACGCTGATAGAGATATCAGCCACATTAGTACATCGGTCACTGTTTGATAAATAGCTATTGAACCAAGCCAAGGCGCACCCACGCACTTCCAAGTATTCAAGCGTGCATAACAGTAAAGTAGATCAGACAGTCAAATGCCTTGGCTAGGACCAAAAATACGGCCAAGCTCCTCTGTCCCGAGTCGAGAGTTTTTCCTGTTCCAAGACCTTGACAAGCCTTTTGTTGTCATTTTTCTCCAGAGTCTTCGAGAAAACTGGTAGAAGGGAGATCGGACGATTATGAAACGGAGTTTTTGAGATCAACCCGGAAATGGATATTGCTGCCGTTTTCCAAATAGGCTGAAGTTAAAGATATAAGTCAGTGGGATAATTAGAAGATGACCAATCTTGATTAACCTATAACAACCTACCTATTAAGACTTTTATTAATTCCATGCATTTATAATCTAGTTAAACCATATAATAGTAAATCGGTGAGGCGGGCAGTGCTGCAACACAGTTTTATATATAACTTTAGCAGTCATCACTCTTTCTCCTATCCATTACGCTTTAAGTTCAATAAACGATTTTTCATTTTCATTTTCTTATCAGTGATTTGGCTTTTAGGTCAAGAGCTTACCCATTTAATACTCACACAAATCTGACATCGCATGTCTGACATGCAAACTTCATATTCCCGTGCTCCTTAGCGTCGTGCAGTTTGATCTGCGACAGTTTGTAGGTGAGGAAAGGACAGAGCCGACAACGGTACTTCGTGAAGTGGGACTCTACGTGGAACTTGAGACGAGACGCGCGCGGGAATCGAACCTTGCACACGCCGCATTCGTGAATGCCGATGGACTAAAAACAAGAAACACGTCTTAGTTTCTAAAGTCTGTAAAGAAGAATACGTGTTTACTCGTAACTGGTATCGTTCGAGGAGTCAAAGACAAAGTCAACGTCAAAATTTATTTATTCGTTAGATTTTTTTTGGGATTTTTTGAAACGTCAAATCTACCGCCTGTTCGGAATCGCGACCAGCACACGAGGAGAAAGGCAAGAAACTCGGGCTGGTTATTTTTTTATCATGGAAAGACTTTAGACTTTAAAGGACGAATTATGTTAAGTACGTAGCCGGCCGGTGACCATAGATAATATAACGCTACATTTAAATATCAAAATATACAATAGGCGGTATGGTTGTATAACTTAAGCCTTCCCATAATGGGTAAAAATCAAACACAGATATTTGTTCCTAAAGATTTTTATCCAAGCCATGAATTTAGCTGTCATTCGTTCCGAGCATTCGATTCGATAATCGATAAGACTTTCGACAGACGATAATTCTTTCTTTCGATGTTAGGCAGAGCACCGTTGTTGTTCAGAACTTTTCGGAAGACTATTGAATCGTTTCGATTGTATCGTAATCGGTTTGTAGTGGGGTAGTTACGAAACTCCGGTTTCGTTGACGGCCGAAGAGGTTTGAAATATAAACCTATTTTTGCATTCAACGGGTACCGGATGGGCCCTAAGCCTACGCTGTATGTCTGTTCAACCTTTATAGGGCTGTCTTTTTATTCGTAATGAGATGAGATGGCGGATAACCTGACAAAAAACAAAAAATACAATACAACAAAAGTACTTAAGTAGGTACTTATCTTTTCATTTTTTATTTTAGATCTATAGTAAAATCGGTACTTAATACCATGATTCAACTTTGTATGTAGCCTTCTCACGAACTCACGCGAATGCTCCAGGTCTAAATGCAAAAACAAGCATGTTTTGCTTTGAAATGTGGGTCGGAACATCGCACTTATCGCACCATCCACTGCTGGACAGAGCCTCCTCTAAAGTTACAAGGGTTTTACTAAAATCACCATGCAGGGCAGGCAGATCGGTGATCGCAATACGTGGATAACACACAGGAAGAGGCGAATGCTCAATGGGGGAAAGTCGTGAGTCAATTACTATACTTTATTACTTACCTCAGAATGCTTTAGTTTTACATGTTTTTCATACATGTCTCCATCATAAAAACCAACGATGCAGTCATCACATTTGAATTTATAATATTCTGTGTACTTTTGTGATTGTCTTTCTTGCCGTCTTCTTTCGTTTAACTCATCTTTGCTTATTTTTATGTTGAAATAGTTTGGACAAGATAAATTTTCCACATGTTTATATTTTGCAATATTTGTATCACTTTCGTTTTCTTTTCGAAAACTGTCAGTAATGCTTATGGATTCACCATTGACTTGTTCATCTTTTACTTTGGATAAATCAGTTGAATGATTTTTCTCAATATAATTATCACTATTATTTCTCATTGTATTTAGCTTATTTCTAGTAAAATTCTTGCTTACAGCTTCACTTAAGCTTATAGTTTTGGTTTTAGTATTTCGTTTCCTACTTTTATTGACTCTATTATTTCTGCTTGTCATTTCAATTTTGTCATTTATAGTTTTTGCTTTACTGTGGGTAGAAGCATCTGAATGATAATTTATGTCATATGAAGAATCATCTGTATCATTTTCAGTCTTAATAAATTCTTTTGCATTTATTGTGACATTATCGTGATTAATATCTCCATCTAGGCCAGTACTTAAAGCATTTATGTCTATGTATTGATCACAGCATACATCAATTCTTTTGATATTGGTACTTTTGAGGTTTGAAAGTGATTGTAGAGCCTAAAATTAGAAATAACTTTAAAATCCCCGCTAAATTGAATAAAACTTATGAGGGAACCCCTGACAGGAGTGAAGCTCCTTACATTCTGCTATCTAAAGAAAACCTTACATAGCTTTTTTCACATTTACAGTGGTGATTATGATTTCTCAAAATTAACAGTCCTGTATTATTTTAGAATAGACATGGCTTGACTTAATCAACAGGACTTTCAATGTAAAGTGGTGATCATTCTTGATATACCTAGATAAAGGCCAAGAGCTTCCTCTTCATACAAAAAAAAAGAAGCTTAAGCATATTCATGAATATAAGTGATATGCATAGATTACCTCAATATCTAAAAGCGCTTGTGCTCTCAGGACTTGTGATCTGAAGGTGTGTAGTTTGCGAAACATAGCTGCACACTCCCAACACACAAACCTTGAATCCAGAGCTAACTGAAATAGTTTTCTTTCATTCAAATTTTGTGGCATGACCATTAGTAGTTGCAGGTAAATCAAACCTAACTAATTGCAAATCCTTAGGTACAACCTAATACTTATTTTCTATGTGAATGACAACTTCAAATCCCTTACTCTATTATTGCCATCTGTGGTATCAAAGGGCTTAGGTGAAAATTCTTATACTTAACCACATTTGAAACGTATTTATACAGGTACTACATGGGTATATAAGTTACTACTTCGTTATGACAACAGTTTCTGATTTGATACAGGTATGAACTACCTGATGCATTAGGTACAGTAGAAACTGGTATCGTCTTCTCTGTTAATTGTGAGATCAACTTCATTTACCGACCTTCGTGTCTCCGAATACCGATGCATATCTCACCAAATCTAGTGGCACAAGCGTCCTATCACGGCTTAAGCACGTGTCGCATATGATTTCATTCATTTCTCAAAATAAATAGTTAACTTTAGTATCGTAAATTCTAAAAGAAAGATACATCATTCCAGTCCAGCAGGCTTAAAAAAATACAGCAATTATTACAATCAATCACATAAGGTCTCTTGCTATTTGTACGTGATTGATAGTGATGAATTGTACCACAGAACATTAATACTAACGGATTGTACACACGCCACACAGACACTAATATATCCTATTATTATACTATGTACAATTAAAGTTCTACTAATGACGACCGATCCTAAAAACGTTAATTCAATAAAAACAATCTCTACGTTAAAATATCTGAATTGTCTTGTTGCTGTACATTCAGCATAGTATTCTATGACATTCAGTGTGCGTTTTGGTTTGGGTGTAATTTAGTTTTTCAGCAATTTAAACAATAATTATAGAAAAATATGTCACAACTTTGTTCTACTTGCTTCAGCGGAGATAGAACCATTATGCCATTGGATATGAGCAAGTTCAGATCGCTGTTTGGCGAAAGAAACGTACGTTGTTTGTTTTGATTTTGTAAATACATCACATTCGTCGAAATTATATTGTTGAAGTTAATTTAGTCACCCTAAATAAGGTAGTTAATTTAAGAAATATGGATACCAACAGGAACATGATATTCTTGGCATATTTTGTGCCAAGAAACAGAATAGTATAAGAATTAGTTTTTATTACATCTGACTTGGTTCGCCCGTGTTGAGAAAAAGCCTATGTTACCCATAGCCTACAATGTAACCATGGCAAATTTCACCAAGATCCATTCAGCTGTTAATTTGTGAAAAGTTTATAGAATTACATTCAAATCTATAATATTGGTATTGTAAAACTTGCTGCTAGCTAGTGTCACCATTCTCCTGTGATATTATTATTGTATGAGCCTGGTCATACCGGTCGTTGGTAAAATTAAAACATATTACATTTGGTTCAAGTAGTATGATTTGAGTCTTGTATTATTCTAATGATTGATGATTGTGAATTGATCTAAATTGGGGTCACAGCCAGTATAGGCCAGTGGGCCTATACAGCAACACAGCAATAAGTGCAGTTTGATGTACAACTAAAAAGGTACCTATTTATTCATGTACATGGTCCCATCTCTAAGAATGAGATGAATTAGTGAGTAATAATAAAATTTCAAATAAACAATTGAACAGAAAAATTCCCAACATGAATCTAATAGAAGAGAAGAACACCTTTATCCTGCTATAGGCAGGATAAGAAAGATATAATATAATAAAATACCTCTGGTTTCAGATTTTATCATCAACAGTGAATATGGTTTGTTGGGAATGCTCAGCGTTGTTTCGGAAGATTCTAAAGTTCAAATCACAAGTTTTACACGCACAGCAATGTTTGCATAGCAACATTCAGGTAATTAATTTAAAACTTTTACTCAAAAAAAGGTTTTTTTATATAAGGATTCCGGGTGAAGTGCGCTTCCACCTTCGGTCATATCATAACTTGTGAGATGAAGGTCAAGCACCTCCCAGTGATACTATAAAAAAATATGAGTAAGGTTTTGACCTCAAAACTTGCACGGGCAATGAAGGTAACCGAGAGAGTATCGGCTCTGCTGTGCGACAATGAACACAACTGCTTGGTGGTGGACTGCAGTAGGAGAGTGCTCGCTAGCCAGGTGGGCCTATGCTGGTCCTACATCCAGAGTTGGGATCATTCAGCTGTAACCATTAGCTAATCCAGATATCCCATTGCTTGGGTTTGACCACTAAAATGTAGATCTCTCATATCTTAAAGGTGATTAAATTGATGTTATTTAACCGTTGACAAAATAAATACTACTAGGGGGTAGTGAGAGGCATGCTCAAACTTACGTTCGGCACATGCCCACCGTTTGCAAGTAGCTAGTATTCAATATGTGACAGGTTGCAAGCCCATCGCCATTTGGAAAACAAGCCAGTAACACCTCATAGGCTTTTTATCCTAGGGACATGCCGGATTCCTCACAGGTTCATTTGCATGTGTAAATTTACATAAACTTCTGGAATCCGAGAAGTCCATTGGTGCATTGGACTTGAACCCACGACCTCCGGATTGGAAGGCGAGTCCATACCCCACGCCACACAACTCTTGTCTGAAATGGAAATGTATTAATGTTTCAGAGTTCTTTACCTCCACTTTCACGACTAACCATCTCTACTACAATATGTAATGATGTGTGCTGTGAAGAAAATGATGCATCAAAAGAAAGCAAACCATTCACAGGATTAGCAATTAGTACAAAATGCGCTGAACATTATTTAAATGTTGATGATATAAAAACGGAGAATGATATCGACAATTTTTCTGATCAAATTGAAGATGCACAAAGCGAATTTGCTAGTACAATAGACACTGACATGCAAAACAATGACAAACTCGGCAAAGTTAAAAACGAAGATGATGTACCAAAATTAGGCACGAGAACAAACAGAAAAAACAGAATTTTTAAGAAAAAAGTAAAAAAAAAAATTAAACCCATGAAATTAAAAAGGGGAGATGTACTTAAGCAAAATTACACAATAATATACATGAGCGAGGAAGAGTTAAAGGGCAAACGGCAAGCAGACAAGTTGTCAAAGCAGTACAGATATAAATGTAAATATAAATGCGAGGATTGTATTGTAGGGTTCTTGGATCAGGACACATTCAATCGGCATATGGTGGCCAAGCATTCAGAGGTATGTCTATTATCTTATTATATTAACTTTTCTATTTATTTATTTTTTAAATTAGTGCTTCAAATAAGCATTTAAGTGAAGATTGGCGACAGATTGTAAAGTATGCCATCTAATCCGATGATCCTGAATGATGACCACAGCCACTCGGTCAAGAGTGATACTGACTAAGACTGCCTCTATAGTTTAGTGGTTCAACCCACCGATTTCAGATCCAGAAGTCACGGGTTCGATCCCCAGGGGGAGTACAATATTGTGCTCGGTTGGTGGAAGGACTTTGTTGAAGTCCGCCTGGCTAGCTACAATCTTACCTAATTCTGTCGCCATAATAACAATTCTAAAATTGTTGTGTTCCGGCATTTAGAGGCGCACTTCACCCGGAATCCTCAACAAACTGAGGAACTGGCTAACCCGTGTCGTAGTAGCTTCTAGGGACGAGATGACGCTGTATAAAATGTATGTCCTGTAAATATTTAATTATTTCTGCGCCATAGGTTATGGCGCAGTACGCGTACATAGGCACACGGTTCAAACATTTGTGTTATGAATATAAATGTTTGTTCTGTGTTTGTATGTTATATCGTACCATGTGTATGTAAGTATATACAAAAAAAAAATGTATTTAAGGATTCTATCCATAATCAAGTCTCCATATTAAAAGCTTAGTTTGGGGCTAGGTGGCGCTGTGTAAAAAGAAATATATACAAGCTATAACAGAATATGTGTACTATGCCGAAACGGGGTTATCCGACCCGACTCGTGGAACAACGTTTGTTTTACGACTTATTATTAATAAGAATCTTATCTATCTGTTAGCTAAAATACAAAATAACTATTATTTATGACCTATAATGTACTTTTGTTCGTCCAATATCGCATTCATCGGCTTTTTGTAACTGTATATAATTTATCAATGTGTATGTTCTATCTAATAACCTACTTTCACAAGATGACTCCAAGTTCTCACTAAAACTGGTTCATCTGTCCTTAATATTCTTTGACACAGATAATTGCACAAAGAGAGTTCTTGGTCGGTATCTTTGAGTAAACCGCCACTCTAAGTATTATTTTTAACAATGGTTCCGTACATTTTTTTTTACTTTAAACACATTTTACAAAATTTGTGTATTCAGAACATAGAATCTGTATTTTCTACTTTTCGTGCAGATGCTAAAACAAAAAGTACTTACCTGCCTAAAAAAAATTTACTTAGGTACCTACTACTTTTTTCAGTTCGAACTCAGATCATTACAAGTAGAACTTTTTGAGGGTATTATCTACGGCCGCTTGGCTACAAAGCTCATTATCATTACTAAAAGCTAGGTACCTACATTTAGATAATAATAATGACGTAATTAGTGATTCGCACCGTGTTTACCTACACTAATAGGTCATTCTAGGTGCTTGTTTAAAATCGTCTGGTAATCTCCCGACCAGCTGATACCTACCTAAACAAGGTACGTACAAAACATACAACATAGGTAGGTAGTAAATTTGTGCGTGTTTAAAATAGTCTTGTAATTTTCTTACCAACTGATACCTACCTACCTACATGCATAGTGCGGTAAAGGAATAGGGTCGTCACTATTTATTGTCATTGATAAAATGAAAAGATTTGTATGGGAAACTGAATATGGGAATTCACTTTTATCTCCCCACCACAACAAATACTTTTCCTGGTCCGAAAAGCCCCCCCACTGCTTAGTACACATATTCTGTGACACCGTGTATAAGTAGGTGCTTAGGAAATTAGCTTAAGAATTTTGATTAGTTTAAAAATAATATGTCAAGGTATGTAATGTACCAATACTATGTGGTCAGAATAAAGGCATATTTTTTATTCATTCACTTTTCACACTTAGTTTCTCTTAGTAAACAATCTTTATTCAATAAATTGTACAATTAAACTAACTATGTACAATGGAATCAGTCAAATTACCTAAGGACCGTTACAAACGGTCTATTGGTAACTCAACGGTTCCATACCAGAACCAGAAGGAAGTGTGCCCAAGACACTGGCTGCATTGCCACGCTGAAATTCCTCAGTCTTGTAACTTATTTTATTATGTGACATATTTGCTTCACTATAGTACAAATTCCTTGTTTTTAATGGATAATAATTATGGATTTATAAATCTGAAATAAATGAATTTGTACCTACTTTAGTTTTGATTTGATTAGCCACTGTACTTTTCAGCAAGCCGGTGCGCACCAATGCAACATTTGCAAACTGCGATTCATACAAACGAACAACCTTAAGGATCATGTGACGTCTCACTACCGGAAGTACCGCTGTGTCGTGTGTGCGTTTACCGGATATGACGTCGCGGCAATGGCGGCGCACGATGCCCAGGAACATGGCGCCAAGAGGTTCGTCTGCAGAGTGTGCGCTAAAGACTTTCTGTGAGTATACATACCTAATACATATTAAAAGTAACCAATTATTATTCAAAGTAAGACTGTCAAACACAGTTGTGATAAAAAAAATAAAAAAAAAAATCTTAACAAATCACCGTATATAATAAACTCAGATAAATAGATAGATAGGAAATACTTTGTTACACTAATAAATGTACATGGGCGACGAAGCATTTTCTTCCAAATAACCCTTGTGTGGGTGTTAGTGCTACTAATGGGAGAAAATGATGTTAATATTACTTACTTACCACTAAAGTAAAGTAATTACTACCAACAATTCAAACATATAGTAATAAATAAAATAAAATGATAAAAACCTACAAACCTATAAATATATATATATATATACAGGTGAGTTTTTTTCCAGGACTAGGTTCCACTGAGGCCAAGTCTGAAACCATGAGAGTTATCGAAAAGTCATGTTAGGAGTTACGTGCTCGATTTAAAAAAAATAAGTTCATCCGATTATGAATCAATTTAAGCTCATCGTGAACATAAAATACAGAAAAAGAGGTTTTAATAGCTTAACTTACGCATAGTCTGAACGTATAACCTTTACTAAATTCATAAAGTTAAATTTATAAATTTTAAATTTTGAAAGTGTTCCAACAACTTTGGGCACATAGTTATCATACATTATTTATAGTATTATCAAACAAAGAAATCAAATATGCAGAGAAAATATTTTTTCAATAACTCACTTTTCCAGAAAAATTATACAAAAAATAGTTTTTCTTTAATGCAGAACTATTTTTTTTTTAATCGAGCACGTAACTCCTCACATGACTTTTCGATAACTCTCACGGTTTCAGACTTGGCCTCAGTGGCCCTGGAAAAAAACTCACCCTGTATACATACATTCGAACTTAATAAGATAGGTATAATGTAAGCATAGCTAAGTTATTTATCTTGCTGTAACTGTATGTTTATTTTATTAAATAAATACCTAACAGCTTACTTATGTAACATTATGTATTTAGACAGGATCTCTGCTTAGGCTCTTTACATGACGATTATGTAGATATCATTGGCTTGGCTGACAGCGTTAGGCATTTAGTGTTGTTTAATAAAAAATAAACAAATTAATTAAACACTAGTAAACTACGTTATACTGGCGAATCACTAAACACTGTTATCGCACTCAGACATCACTTGATGTTATCTCGCTGTACGGTTTATGCAAACCACACAATATTGTACACGTTCTCGCGGGTCAGCGATTTACGCCAGACGTGGTTTCGGGAAGTTGCCAGCTAACTATAACTACGGCTACACGTCATTGCGCACAATCGCAATAGTAGTTAATAATAACTCATACTTAACCTAAACCGAACAAATAAACGGTGAACTTTTACGAACCATTTTACTCAACAAACCTTATAAGATCGTAGGGGTACTCTACAGACCCTACACTCGCTGTATCGTAATTGAATACTGTGTATCTCCGAATCGCGCGGCATATTTATATCCAATTCATAGATTATTCCAGTATGAGCGGTCTGATCGCGGCGCTGACTATTGCGTATTTTTTTTTTATTGTATGACGAGGTAGCGCTTGGTCTTCATCTCACCTGGTTACAAGTTGAGATAAGGCCGAAGCTGGTTGCGCACTTCACCCGGAATCCTCAACAAACTGAGGAACTGGCTATCTTACCTCTGAATGCCGGAACACAAAATTTTTTTTTTAATTAAATTTATTTTAAATATAATCTAATGAATGAAAAAAAATTGTATGAATCATTTCAACCAACTTTCTAACATATCAGCATCATCATCAACAGCTATTAGGTAACCCACAGCTGCGGGCATAAGACTCCTCCCCCAAACGCCACTATCACCTGTTATGAGCCCTTTGCATCCAGGTTTCACCCTGTACAGTAGCAACGTAGTCTATCTGGCTAACATATATTGCAAGCTAAATAAAAGCTGTTTTTTTTTATTGTACGACGGGTAAGCGCTTGGCCTTCATCACCTGGTTACAAGTTAAAATAAGGCCAAAGGTGGAGGCGCACTTCACCTGGAATCCTCAACTAACTGAGGAATATAGATAGTATTTGTGTTACTGATAGCAATATTTCAGGTCTGCGGGTAGACTGAAGTACCACCGCGCGGTGTCTCACACGCCGTCGGTCGCGTGCGACGTTTGCGGGAAACTGTTCAAGGCTAAGAAATACCTCACCGTACATATGCAGTGAGTTTTATTGTCATTATACAGAAGAATAAAATAAACTGAGTTTTATTGTATATACAAATAATAAAATAACAACCAAGCCTCACAGCTGAGTTGGTAGTATCTCTGCCTTCTGCGCTGTAGGTTGTAGGTTCGATTCCCACTCAGGACGAATAAATAAATTACAAATATTACAGGACATTAATTTTTACACAGCGCCACCTAGCTCCAAACGAAGCATAGCTTGTAATATGGGAACTAGATTACGGATAGAATACTTAAATACTTTTTGGAAATACATACGTACTATACAATACAACACCCAAACACAGAACAAACATCTATATTCATCACACAAATGTTTGTCCTGGGTGGGAATCGAACCCACAACCTACAGCGCAGGAGGCAGAGTTACTACCAACTGAGCTATGAGGCTTGTTGTACAATCATTTGTCTGATGTATATAGATGTTTGTTTTGTGTTTGGTTTAATTTAAATGATTATTGTATGTTAAGTGTGTATTTACAAAAAAAAAGTATTGACGTATTTTTTATATATATTTTGTTGGAACCACATGTTGATGGGGTCAAAGTCAAAGTCAAAGTCAAAGTCAAATATTTTTATTCATTAAGATTTTTAGGATCATTTTGAAACGTCAAATCTACCGCCTGTTCGGAATCGCGACCAGCACACAAGGAGAAAGGCAAGAACCTCGGGCTGATTAATTTTTTTGAAAATCCATTTAACATTTAGGTACATTGTTTAGAATAATTTAATAACATTACAAGTGTTACCTACATCATAAAACTAAAAACTTAATATTATCTTAAAACATTGATTACTACATAACTATCTAATGGGCAGTTTCTTGACATTGAAAAACACCATTTAACTGTCAACTGGTATAGCAACATCGGGCCACGCGTTCTTATCGTCGATATAGTCACTTATTTTGTAGTAGGCTCTTTTAATTAAATTATTCTTTATATACAATTTGAATTTACGAGCAGAGAGTTTGGTGGCGCTTTGAGGAAGCTTATTATAGAATCGTACACAGTTTCCTAAGAATGAATTATTTACTTTTCCTAAGCGATACCTAGGTATGTCAAGTTTATTTTTATTTCTAGTATTAACACTGTGTACATCACTTCTTTTAACAAACTCATCAATGTTCCTGTGTGCGTGCATTAGGTTTTCATAAATATATTGGGAGCTGACTGTCATAATACCAATCTCTTTAAAACGTTCCCTGAGAGAGTCACGAGTTTTCAATTTATAAATTGCCCGTACAGCTCTCTTTTGCAGGATAAAAATGCTTTCAATATCTGCTGCATTTCCCCATAAAAATATGCCATAGGACATAACGCTGTGAAAGTAACTAAAATAAACTAACCTCGCCGTGGTTTCATCAGTAAGATGCCTTATGGTACGTACTGCGTAAGCTGCCGAGCTTAGCCGGCTAGCTAATGTATTAATATGAATACCCCATTGCAACTTTGCATCGATATTTAAACCCAAGAAAGTAGTTGCTTCCATAAAGTTAAGTATTTCCCCATTTAAGATAATGTTAGCATTGCTGACTTGAACGTTAGGCAAGGTGAATCTAATGCATTTCGTTTTTTTCTCATTTAATAAGAGGTTATTTACCGTAAACCAATCAAGAACTCTAGCTAGAGAAGCATTTACACAATCATAATTATCTTTAGCTCTATCAACTCTAAATATTAATGAAGTATCGTCTGCAAACAATACAATATCACATAAATCCCCTACACAGGAAGGCAGATCATTGACATAGACTAGAAACAAGAAAGGCCCCAAGATTGACCCTTGTGGTACACCGATGTTAGTGGATGTTCCCGAAGATTTGCTACCGTTAATGTCTACTTTTTGAATGCGATTCGATAGGTAGCTACGCATGAGGCTTATTGCCTGATTCTGAATGCCATAGTGTTTTAGCTTTGAGATTAAGGTGTCATGATCTACGCAATCGAAAGCCTTAGATAAATCACAGAATACTCCTATGGCATCCTGTTTTCCTTCCCAGGCTTTAAAAACGTACTTCAACAGCATGGCACCAGCGTCAGTGGTTGAACGACCTTTAGTAAACCCAAATTGTTTTTCATGAAGTAGCCTGTTACAGTTAAAATGTGACAACAACTGGTTAAGAATAAGTTTTTCAAATATTTTACTACATGCTGGCAGAATTGAGATTGGTCGATAATTTCCTGGATCCTTTTCATTTCCAGATTTGAATAAAGGAATCAACTTGCTATATTTCATAAGATCTGGAAAGATTCCTTCGTCGATGCTTCTATTAAATATATATGCTAGACATGGTGCTATTTCAAAAACAATCGTGCTTAAGATCTTTACGGACATCCCCCAGAGATCTTCAGTATTTTTAATATTTATTGACTTAAAAGTTTTTAGAATACAATCAGCATTGACGTGTCTGAAGCTAAAAGAAGCATTACACCTTTCAACACTTGTTTCAAGAAAGGCTAAAGCACAATCAACAGAGGAGTTTAATGGTCGAGTAACAATTTTTGGTACACAAGAGAAGAAACGGTTAAATTCATTAGCAACTTCATAGTTATCAGTCAAAATTCTATCGTCAACTTTTAAGTTTATCTGCTTTTTCAAATGTTTTGCTTTACCTGTTTGATTATTTATCATTTTCCAGGTAGCCTTTATTTTATTTGATGACTGCTCAATTTTCCTTTTTATTTGCAATGATTTCGCAGCATGACATACTTTTTTAAAGACTTTTGAGTAGTTTTTGACAAAAGAAACAAATGATAAATCGTGTAGCCTTGACTCTCTTTCTGCATAAAGTTCATACAATCTACTCCTACTTTTATAGATACCGGCTGTTGCCCAATCTGCAAACATGGAACCAGATTTAGCTTTGCACGTTTTTTGTGGAAACGTATACTCGTGTTCTTTATGTATTAGATTAGACAATATATTATAAAGCTCATTTGGATCATTCAAGCATGGGATCAGGGAAATCTTTTGACTTATGTTATTTTGGAATTTTATGATGCTAGCTTCGGTAATTGGTCTGCATGTGATTTCCGGTAGCTCTTGTTGTAAGTTACAATCAAATAAAACATATTGACCATAATGGTCTGAATCAAATTTTTTAAACACGTCTTTTTCAAGGGGAATATCACTACAATATACATTATCTATGCAAGTGGCAGTTGTTAGAGTTACCCTAGTTGGTTTATCGAATTGGTGCTTAAGGTTGAAACATTTAAACAAGTTAATGATTTTTTCAGTTAGAGGATTTACAGGTATATCAATATTGAAGTCACCGAGCACTATTATTGATTTATTACGACTGAATATTTTGCTTAGTACATTTTCCATAGTGGACTCAAATAGCGCGTAATTTGCTTGGGGAGGACGATAGACACATACCACTATGTGCTGCTCCAGTTCAACACATGACAGCTCTATAACTTCTTCAATGGTGAGTTTCACAATATCTTTACGCTCCTTACATTTGAGAGTTTTCTTTACAATAATTAAAGAACCACCTTGAGTGGTATTCCTACGCTTGTATGCGCTTACAATGCAGTAGTCTTCATAATGAGGTAGTAACTTTTGATGCAATATAAAGTGTTCAGTGATGCCCATAACACTGATGTTCATTTTACTTAAAAATAATTCTACTGCTAAGTTTTTGCTGGAAAGGCCTTGAATATTTTGATGGACTATGTGTAACCTATTAGGCTTTCCCGTTGTCTTGGATTAGGCTTTCCCGTTGTCTTGGGTCCATACGATCCGTTCTAGTCTACGAAAAGTGAATTAAACGAAGAGCCAAAAGCGATTTCTTCCAGGCAACATTGTAACGAGAAATGTAAACAGCAAATAATAACAGAACACGTGCACAAAAATAAGAAGAAATATTAACATTGATGTGTGTTTTGTGTGATGAATATAGATGTTTATTCTGTGTTTGGGTGTTGTATCATATTGTATGTATGTTTATAGAAAAAAAAAATATCTGAGTATTCTATTCGTAACCTAGTATCCATATAACAATCCATGCTTAATTTGGGGCTAGACGGCGCTGTGTGAAATTAATATCTTGTTATATTCATTTATTTATTTGTTAATGTAAATGTTTCCAGGACGGTGCACAGCGAGACGCCGCCCGCCGCGTGCGGCGTGTGCGGCGCGCGGCGGCGGCACATGGCCGCTCACATGCTCAAACATAACGAAAAGGTACTTCTAAGGTTGTGGGTTCGATTCCATCTCAGGACAAATATTTGTGGTATGATTATAGATGTTTGTTCTGTGTTCGGGTGTTGTATCGTATGATAAGTATGTATTTACAAATATATGTATATATATACAATAAATAATAAAAATAAATTCTATCCCTAATCTAGTTCCCATATTACAAGCTATGCTTAGTTTGGGGCCCTCATTCCTCCAATCCTCCAATCTTCCAATTCCTCAGTTAGTTGAGGGTTCCGGGTGAAGTGCGCTTCCTTCGGCCTTATCATAACTACCAATACATGTGAAATGAAAGCCCCCTAACCTAACCTCCCCGTCGTACAATAAAAACACATCAATATGGTTCTTTGATGAGTTTTAATAAATAAAGAATTATTACAGAACATTTTCTGGAACCGATTATCTTCGAAGGCGAAGCACGTCGTAAAAAAAGACCAGCGCCATCTTTTCCCAAACTAAGCAAAGCTTGAAAATCGGGAACTAGATTACGTAAAAAATACTGATATACTTTTAATTTTGTATATACATACTTCTCATCTATTACATACCTAATACCATAATAATTTTTAACCTCCTCTGTGGTCTAGTGGTTCAAGCCACCGATTTCAGATCCAGAGGTCCCGGGTTCGATCCCCAGGGGAGTACAATATATTGTGCTTGGTTTGGTTGGTGGTAGGACTTAGTTTAAGTCTGCCTGGCTAGCACCATCTTACCTAATTCTGTCGCCATAATAACAATTATAAAATTGTTGTGTTCCGACATTTAGAGGTAAGATAGCCAGTTCCTCAGTTTGTTGAGGATTCCGGGTGAAGTGCGCCTCCACCTTCGGCCTTATCTCAACTTGTTACCAGGTGAGATGAAGGCCAAGTGCTTACCCGTCGTACAATAAAAAAAATAAAACCAACCAAATAAGCTCCAGGTTCTCTTTATTCCACATACTACTTATATATTTATACCTAATACTATAATTTATTAGGATCTGGAAATTTGGAACCCTGTATTATAACCAGGTATCCCATCAATTCCGTTATTCTTATTTTTCCGGGTATTTTTAGCTAGTTTTTTTTTTTTTATTATTTACGATGGGTCGGCTCTTGACCCATCACGAAACAACACGAAACTTACACAGGTAAGAATGAGATCTACGATGGAGCGAGCCTACCCAGAAAGTGCCTATTGACTCTCTTCTTGAAGACATTAGGGTCGTAGCACAGCGGAAAAACAGACGCTGGGAGCTTATTCCAAGTTCTTGCAGTACGCACAATAAAAGATTCTTGAAAGCGTTTGAAAGTTTCTCATATAATACATCATATTTTAGTGCGTGTGATACTAAATAATTGTTCTAGCTAGCCGTATGAGTATATTTGTGGACATGTTTAAAACACTGGATAGAGTCAGTACGTATATTTAACTGAATTACTGATAGTTACAAAATTAGGCACAAAGTACAATTGATATATGTGGATCGCGGGCAAAGACTTGGGAGTGAAACGATTTAGCAATACACATATTAAGTAAGGTTATATTGGTTGGTCCGTTGTAATGTAGTCACCAAATGGACTAACTGCGTATTGACGAATCTCGAAATGGACTTTAATTATTGTTTCTTCTTTATTTTCTTTCTCTACTCTTTAATTATTAATTTAATTACTGTTGCAGCCGGAGGCAGCATACTGTGCGGAATGCGATATGCGTTTTTCGTCGATCCCCGTGTACAAGAACCATCTCAAATTCGCGGCCAAGCACCGACCGGCCGATACGCTCAAGTGAGTTATATATATTATACCTATCGTAGAGATTATAGTACATTATGGTAACATTATGGGGACACACTAGTGTGACATTGGTGATTACCGCCGAGGCGCCATTGAGAGAACTTAAGAGAGCCGAGGACGGTAATCATCAATACACACCTGTATCATACGACGTTTTTCAACACACTTGTGAATAAAATAACAATAAAAACTATAATTTCAACAGTGAAAACGAGTTGTGAAAAATGTTTCGCTATGGCGGGAAAAAATAATCAGTTTTCCTATGCGCGCGCATTGCGATCGGCCACAGACTATAGGGATGAGGTTTTTTTTTATTTTCCGCGCATAGGGTTTGCGCCTATTCTGCCTCGTACAAAATGGGGAATTTAACGTTTTCTTTTATTATAGATAAAACAAAAGTTATATTTGAGTGAAAGTTTTATTTATTAAACACGTACGAGTAAAAATTATCTATTTAAATAAGAAGTTGCTTGAAATGAGCAAGCAATAGGAACATTAATTTATTTGTTCTTTTGAACACGATCTTTCTTTTGATTAAAAACTTTTTTAAGAACGAAGAAAATCAACCAATACCATTTAAAAAAAAATCTATAACTCACTAGTGAGTTGTAGCAATGAAAAAGACAGTTTGATTATGGGTGTCATTCTGTGCCTAATTGCGGTGACCATAGAGCCACTTTATGAGCAAGTGTGTTGAAAAGATAATTTATTTTCTAAATGTATATTATGAGTGTAGTTCACATGGTCTTACTGCAAGCGTTACAGGAACATTGTATTTTCTACCTGTTATTATTCTGGTGCAAATATATTTCAGATAAATTCAAATGGTAATGTACTTTTTTGATGCCATACAAAAAGCTTCATTTCTATAGTGTCTTAACGACACGTACTGTTATTTAGCTACAGACTTAGTGCCTTAGATAAAAAACAAATCATTTCGCACAATCTTCCCGAATGTGTGTACTAAAACTCCGCCAAATCGCACAAGCAGCAGTTTTCATTCAGATTTTTTTTTTATATACTACTACGAGGCAACGGGACGAGCAAGTAGCGCACCTGATGTTAAGTGCACTCTTGTCTATAACAATGCCTTACTGCGTAGGTCACATCCACAAAGAACATAGCCTACACGGCACTGCATTGTCCGTCAACTTGAGGCATAAATGTGTTAAGCGTTACGTACCCGTAATTTTTAACAAGCCTCATAGCTCAGTTGGTAGTAGCTCTGCCTTCTGCGCTGTAGGTGTGAGTTCGATTCCCACCCAGGACAAACATTTGTGTGATGAATATACATGTTTGCTCTGTGTTTGGGTGTTGTATCATATAGTATGTATGTATTTACACAAGTATTTAAGTATTCTATCCGTCATCTAGTTCCCATATTATAAGCTATGCTTAGTTCGGCGCTGTATGAAATTAACGACTTGTAATATTAATATTTGTTGTAATATTTCACCGGCAACCATACCCGTCAAACCGAAACACAGCAATGCTGCTTGGCGGTTGAAATAGGTACAGTGGTAGTAATTCTCCGGACGAGCTCTTTCACAAGGGGCTTCAACTACTCTTGTTACTTGTTATCTGTCAAGGTCGTAACAAGCAGTACTTTACTTTGCGTTTTAAGCCTTTTTCTTTAGCTTTAGAATTGCTATTTGTTTGCTGCTATCTTTTGCTAGCATCGCATGACAAAATATGCCACTATTTTTGCAATGCATAGTAAGGTAATCCAAATATGCATTGCATTAAATTAACAAAAAAAATAAGCATACATTTTTATCAAAGGTTTTAACCTAGATAATGGCATAATTTATTCAAACGGTATATACAATTGACCTAACTATTACAATATTACAAGGGAATCAGTTGGGTAACCTGAGGACTGTTACAAACTGTATAAGTAACTCAACTGTTCGAGATCAGAGTACCGGACAGTAGAGTGCCCAAGACACTTGCTGCATTACCATACTGAATAGCAATGCTAATTCATTCAATAGTGTAATTAAGTTGGTTTTTTTTGTTAGCTTCTGCTTGCTATAATATATTCATATAGCTTAGAACAATATGCACAGGCATAATATCAGCTTAATCCGTTAAAAAACATAGGCGTGACAGTTGTTCAAACTAACATGTATCCTCAAAACTTGCACAGGTAATGAAAAGGTCTATAATGCAAGACTACCCAGATGGTACCTATCAATTCATTCCATCAATCAACAAAGGACAATCTATGCGTATTCTATTTATATGGGAAATGGCAAGATTCTTATAACCGTTGCTACGTGGTTGCTACTCTATTTATTTATAGAAAGTGACTATGACATAATACAGCCGAGCATATGTAATTTAATTATTCTGAAACGAGCTATTTTCACGCTCGTAGATAATATGTCTATTTCTACGCTCGCAGGATTCTGACACGAGCTATTTTCACGCTCATACATATTATGACTATTTCCACGTTCGTAGATATTGTGTCTATTTCTACGCTCGCAGGATTCTGACACGAGCTATTTTCACGCGCTTGTACATGTTGTGACTATTTCCACGTTCGTAGACACGAGTGCTCGCACTGCGACGCGAAGTTCGTAAACTCCACCGCACTCAAGAAACACATCATGGTGCGGCACCAGACCGAGCTGCGGCCTTACAAATGTGACACGTGTGACAAGGTAGGCAAGCAACACGTCCTTTTTAGGGTTCCGTGTCGAGGGTGCCAACGGGTTTTACTGGACCTCCGCATTACGTACGAACGTCCTTCTGTCTGTCAGTGGGCTGTATCTTATGAACCATAATAGGTTGACAGTTCACATTCACAGTGTGATGCGACAAATAATGAAATTAAGAAATTAATATTAGAAATGGAAAGGAGACTTATGTGGTAGGACTTAAATTAAGTCCTACCACCAACCAAAGCAAGCACAATGTTGTACTATGCATGGGATCGAACCCGGGACCTCTGGATCTGACTCCGGTATACGAACCACTAGGCCACAGGCAGATACAACCTGACCCGAGTGATGCTGGTACTATAGTATTTGAATATATATGTTATATTTTAACTAGCCTCATAGCTCAGGTATTAGTAGCTATGCCTTCTGCGCTGTAGGCTGTGGGTTCGATTCCCACCCAGGACAAACATTTGTGTGATTAATATACATGTTTGTTCTTGTATCATTTAGTACGTATGTATTTACAAAAGAATAGTTACTACCAACGGAGCTACGAGGCTTGTTAACATATCACAAGCTATGCTCAGCTTGGGGCTAGATGGCGCTGTGTGAAATAAACGTCCGGTAATATATATTTGTTAATATATATTTGTAGAGGTTCGAGGCCGCGTGCCGTTTGCGAGTGCACACGTTACGCGAACACGAAGGCGTGGAGCCCCCAAAGGATAAGATATGTCACATTTGCGGACGCGGTTTCGCTGTGAGTTTCATTTCGTTTCGTCTTTCTTTTGTAAGTTTTTGTACGAAAGATCATTACCACAACTAAACCAAGCATAATAATGTACTGCCCTGGGGATCGAGCCCGGTACCTCTGGATCTGACACATGTGAGTGGGTTAATGTAGTCTTCAACACATCAACAGTTTAGTTGCATCTACTGTTTGGTCTAATATCAACCTACTTACTATGTAACTACTAATTAAACTAATAATCAGTCTGTCGACATACCCATCTACGAAACTAAAAATGTTTTGTTTAAAATTCTTGGGTAGTACCCAGAGAACCTACACTACTATTTTACTGAGGTACCTGCCTATCTATTTATATTCTAGTTATATTTTGTTTTTATGAATGTATTTTCCTACCTACCTATTATGGCACTCCCTTCCTTACTTATACTTTACTAAAATTAATAATTAATTTAATTTAGCCCTACCTAGTTTTATATTCTCTGTGAGTGATTTTTGTAATCTTATGAGAATAAATGTCTTAAACCGTACATCTACTGTTTCGAGGAGGTGCGGGTAAGAAACGAGCCTTACTTCAGCAGGACCGCTGAGTCGCTTGGTTTGCTTCGAAGACTTTATATATGCCTCTCAGCGGCTTTATGTTGGCCTTGGTGGCTTTCGTACGTCGGTTTCTTCGTGGTTTGGAGTGTGTGCCTCGTATTAGTATCATTTGTAATGTTAGTAGAAACTAGTAAAGAGAGGAATAGAACTCGTTGCCTCGTCTCTTAAATGTCGCAAAACTCGTTTTTCGCGACATTTTAGAGGTAAGATAGCTCCTCGGTTTGTTGAGGAAAAGAGAAGACATAAAAAAGGTGTAAGTAATCTATATAATTTGGGGCTGTCTGTCTCCTCTTTTTCGGTTCGTAGAACGCCGAAGCACCGATGCAGGGGTTAATTGAAATGAAACCTTGGGTCTGATTTGTATATAGTTTTCAGAAGTAAAAAAAGCACAGAACATATTGTGTTACACTTGTCTAAATATAAAGATTACGAAATAAGCACAGACTATAGATGTGTAAAAGCATAGTTCCTTTAATCGGGAGGTAGGGCATAATAGTATTTTCTATTTACTATTTGAGTTGAGCAGCCTTACAGAATATCGCAGGCAAATAGTACTACAACTATATATTGTGTTCTTGCGCTGAGTAAGGTCTCAGATCTCCGTTAAAAGAGTCGATAGCGTGCGAGTGTTCTGGTATTGCAAGCGTCAGATCTGGTGGACCGTATGTCTTTTACTAACTTTTTAACAAAATTATTGAATTGGGAAAAAATAACTACTTATTTCGTGTGGGCTGAGTAACAACTGCCACTTTAGAAGCAGTGTTCGGGACGCATGATTAAACTAGCCATCTAAAGCAATCATATCTGTCCAAATAAAAAAAATCCTAAACTCATAACCTAAAATATGTAGTAGTTCTTGAAGAAGCTGACTGAATGTCAATCAACGTTCAAGCCAAAACCAGAGATTCTAGATACAGTTTTTTGAGGGTAGCTTCCTTATTGTACTTAGTGAAGAGGTGCACATGATTGGTCTCTGAGAAATTCCCACAAAGATGTCGGCAACGAAGGCGTTTTACTAGTCATTCCAACACGAACGCTTATTACTCCTTCACTGCAAAATTACTAACGGATAGAACTGAAATTTTGCTTAGATATCGTTTTGAACTAGAATTTAGATTCGTTTTTTTTTATTGTGCAACGGGAAAGTGCTTGGCCTTCATCTCACCTGATTTTTAAGTTATGATAAGGCCGAAGGTGGAAGCACACTTCACCCGAAATCCTCAACAATTTGAGGAACTGGCTATTTTACCGCTAAATTCCGAAGCGCAAAAAATTTGGAGCTATTGTTATGGCGACAAAGTCCTACCATTTTTTTTTAAGCTGGGAAAAATGCATTACGCATACCCTCCCATCGGGGGTGGGACGGTTATGTGGGACTCCCCGGTTGTCCGGTATACGCCCTAAACAACTCAGCGACAGGACTGGGAAACCAGCAGAGCTTTTACATCCAGTCCCCCCCCGACGACCACCCGCCTTACAGCGAGGCCTGCACTCCCTCCCGTAGAAAGGGGAAGAACGGTAATGACTGCGAGTACTCAGTCACTCCTGCCCGACAAGTGGGGGGGTGAATAGAGCAATGCGAGCGAAGACGCCCCCGCGCCTTTCGCCCGCTATTCACCACCGGGAGGGAGAAAACGACCTTCATATAATCGCCTTCTCGTCCCCCTTCTTTGCCTACGGAGCGGTGCTGCGAGGGGATCCACCTCCCGTGAACGCTCCGCCGCCTCCTTCTGGGACATTGCATCATCGCTGAAGGAGGCAACCGCAGCCCAGACCTCCTCACTTCCCAGCATGGTGTTGACCACGCCGGGAAGCGAAAGGTCCTGTTCTACCACCACCAACTTCTTGACCGAATACCACAGTCACTGGGTAATAAGATATATGTTATTTCCAGAGTAAATTCATGCTAAGCAACCACATCCGAGTCCACACTGGCGAAAAGCCATTCCGTTGCGAGCTGTGTGGCGCCGCCTTTAGTCAGAAGAGTTCATTGACCACGCACACTAGGGGAGTGCATCTCAAGATCAAACCGAGACCCGTGCGACAACCGACTGCTACCAATACATGACGGATCAAGCCACTGTCAAACTACAACGTGCAACTTCAACTTCTTTGTTGGCCATATCAAACCACTGTCAAACTACAACGTGCAACTTCAACTTCTTTGTTGGCCAGATCAAACCACTGTCAAACTACAACGTGCAACTTCAACTTCTTTGTTGGCCATGGAACAATAACTTAGCATGGAGTTCATGATAGTGTGACGTAGTGCCGTAAGCTGTACGCTGGGGAAGCGACAGTGTCGACGTTGTTTTTTATCGATTAAACAAATGTCGACTGCTTATTTATTTATATATACTTAGCTTAGGTATATTTTACATGACCGCGTCTGAGTCTAATTTTATTGAAAGCATCGCCTATTGAACTAACCCGCAGATCGATAAGAGTAAAAGACTTTACTGAATATAGTTCTACATATTCATATTGAGCTGGGTGCGATATACAGCACAAGACTGAAGCCGTTTTATAATTCGTTGACCCATTTACACCTGAGCCTAAGTAAGTGTAGTAATTAAATTGAGATGGTATACATCTGGCAGAGATTTAATGTCTTGGTTTGGGCCTGCAACTGGTTTACCTGCTAGTATCGATAACGAGTGTCATATCTGTGAGATTGACATGACATGTCGAAGTGAACCCAGGCGAGGTATGTTTAATGTAAAAAACGTGATATCGGCTGATGACAACCATATGACCTTAGACGAGAGATGCAAGTTTTTTTATTTATTTTTTAATTAATGCGGATAACATCCAGTTGCATTAATCAAATAATATTGTTAACAATCATCAATCACAGGTATATCAAATAAGATAAATTTAGATAAGATAAATTTATTTCTTAAAATACTAGGATACATAAAACAAAGAAACAATTAGAGCTAGGTTGGTAGAAGGTAATTAAATAATTATAATTTTGGTGCCCTGAGTTCCGGACAAGAGATTCTGTATCCCGGTCCTCAGTGTCAGTGTCAGTCCCTTATATTACGTTAAACAAACAGAAAAAAACTTATGTATAATTTAATACATCTATTGCTAACTGCTAAATAACATTATCAGTACTTAAAAAGATTAAATAATAAAAAAATAAAAATGACAAAATAGTAAAAAAAAAAAAAACAGCAAACTTGATACAATAATAAAATTCAGAATTATAATCACGTCACATAACATAGCCCTCACAAAACCTCAAACATTCAGACAGTATAACCGTCCATCCGCAAATATGTCAAGGTCGGTGTTTTTGTTTAGGAGAGCGTTGAGCGCAGTTAACATTCGGGGTACCGGGGAAGAGGCCCGAGCAACCGTCCGGCATAGTGGGGCAAACAACTGGTTTACGGCGGCAACCGCAATTATTATTGAGGACACCAAATTGGCAGAGTTTATCACTCAGGTCAGGAGCGTCGATCATTCCTCGAAAGATCTTGCACGCCCTTGTGATTTGGTCATTGGTATACGGAGGACTTCTTGCGAATTGTATCAGAGACATCCCATAAGACATTTTGTCGGATACATACCTACACGGATAGTACTTATCCATACCGAAATTATAAAGGAATCTTTCTCAATAGTAACGCGTATTTGGGGTAGGTCCCATTTGTTCCATGGAACATGACGTCATAGGACAAAAATCGATATTTTTTTCTTATTTTGTACTATAGAACATGTAATACTTGTTTCTCAAATTGTTCTATAGGACAAGGTAAATGAGACCTCTTAAGATTATATTTCTTGTGAACTGGTGGTACTAGAATGCTCTGAGATTGAGAATCCTCTACTTAATCTGGAGAGTCCTCCCCACGTTTCCGATTTATTTTATTCGTATTTTATTATTATTTATTCAGGTATGACAGAATAATTGTCATTATCAGTGTCATTTAGGCAGGCAGATTCATGGAAGATTTTGGGAAAATCTGATTTGCATTTTGTTCTATGGCATGAAAATCGGGTGAAAAGCTAGTATGTAGTTCTATGAAAAAAAAATGGGAAGAAAATGTCTCATTTTGTTTGATGACGTCATGTTCCATAGAACAAATGGGACCTACTCCGTATTTGCTTCGTGTGGATTCCTCACAGACGCACTGGTTTCGAGCTTGCTCCGAGAGCGCCAAAGACAAGTCTTCATAATATCAAATCTTCATCATACGTCATAACATCTTCGTAGATGAAGTCCCACGAATTTCTTAGAACGTACCCCAGGCGTCTGTCAGACTCCTTTGCCAGTTCAGCTACGTGATGGCGAAAAGTTAGCTTATGGTCCAAAGTAACTCCCAGATCCTATACCGTGCTGACACGTTATATAACCTCATACATAACCTAACCGGTAGGTATGCCAACCGATTTATTTTTACCATTGATTCGTTTTTTTATTAATGACCTATGTAAGTAGGTAGGTACTTTTTAAATTATCATTTGTTTTAATAAATGTGCATACATAATGATTTCAGCTTTTCGTATGTATTGGATGCTTATTCTGTACCTACCAGTGTTTCAAGAATTTAAATAAATAAATTATTTCGATTTTTTGTTGAGGATGATGTGTAGCAGTTTCGATTTTATACCAAAATCTCTCAATCGTATCATAATGAAGGAACCTGAATAGGTTTTGGGCATGCCTGCATTATCTAAGACGCGTCCCAGACGATGCAGTTAACCGCCTCTGTGGTCTAGTGGTTCATCGCACCGATTTCAGATCCAGAGGTCCCGGGCTCGATCCCCATGGGGAGTACAATATATTGCGCTTAGTTTGGTTGGTGGTAGGACTTTGTTTGGGTCCGCCTTGCTAGCTACCACCATCTTACCTTATTCTGTCGACATTATAACAATTCTAATTGTTATGTTCCGGCATTCAGAGGTAAGATAGCCAGTTCCTCAGTTAGTTGAGGATTCTGGGCGAAGTGCGCCTCCACCTTCGGCCTTATCTCAACTTGTAACCAGGAGATGAAGGCCATGCGCTTTCCCGTCTACAATTAAAAAAAAAGCGTCCTTGGAGAGGTCAATGAAGTGTGGCATATTCCAATTCGGAGGTTGTGTATTCAAATCCAGTCGAGCACCAATGGACAATCGATGTTACAGAAAGTCATGTAGCCTAAATGTAATTTTACTAATGACGATAAAATCTGCATAAGGCATGTCTCTAGAACCAAAATTCCTAATGGAATTTAAACTGGCTAAATTTAAAAAAAAAATTACAGGTGCCTAATAAGCATTACCTACCTACATAGTAAAGCAAAACAATAACTTACAAAGATCGAAAAGGTCAAACAATTTTTTCATTATCTACAAAGTTTCACTCAGAAAAAAAATGTAAGTTAAGCATATACTTAGGATATTTTTTTATGTAGGTACCTACCTACCTTTATAATACCCATTGATATACATGCATTATGGTATTAAGTTTTTTGCTACGTGTAAGTCTAATGTAAAATAATTACGTTTTACAAACTAGAAAGAAAACCGACTTCAATGAAGAATATGATACAATTTACCTGGATGATGGCTATTACCAATCTGTCATCAAATTAATTGAAAAAAATATTTTCAACGATTTTGATGACAGATTGACCAACCGACACAAGACTGACGCGTGATCCTATAAGGGGTCCGTTTTATCGTTACTTTTAAGATAATACACCCAAATCGCTTCAAGTGCGCCGGTAATATGTGAAGAGTTCCCTCGATTTTTCCTGGATTTCATCATCAGATCCTGACCTGATGTCAAAGGGGCTATCTGTGAAGTATCAAACAAAAGGTCCTTCGTCTTCGAGTAATCGGGGAACATACATACCAATTGAAAACCTCCTCCTTATTTTGAAAGTCTGTTAATTATGAATATGTGACTGGGTGTATAAATGTAGGTAAGTAATGTATTTTCTACAGTTCACAGATATCTTAGTAGTAGGTACCTACCAATCACAGTAGGTACTACTTACTTATCATTTTATTTGTTGGAATTCCTCTGAACCCAACTCCATGGCTCGAATAGCAAAACAAATGATACTCGTAAGTTGGTAAAACCAGGCAGATAAAGATTTTGTTTTGGTTAGGTACGAGTAGGTAGGTACCTACCTACTGCATGATAAAGAACCTAACTAGGTACACATAACGGGATCATATAAAAGACTGCGCATGAAGCATATACATTATAATTGATACAGTCTTTGTCGATTGCTGACAATGTTTGAATTATTGTTAATTCTATTTGTACTGTGTAATGGGGCCGTGATCGGTGAGTTTTCAATCTAGTGCTAGGTTTCGTTAGCAAAAGGTTCCGTCCCTCGTGGAAGGGCTTGTCAGAACTGTTTCTACCTCCGAATTGCCTTCTATTTCTGGTCTTGGGAGTCCTCAAGTCCAGTGGTTATTTTTTTATACAACTAAGAGACGGAACAAGCAAGTAGCCCACCTGATGTTAAGTGCATCTCTTACCTATAGCAATGCCGTACTGCATTGGTCACATCCACAAATAATATAGCCTACACGGCACTGCATTGCGCCCGTCAACTTGTGATATAACTCGCGTGCCCTTTCCGAGAGAAACCTTATAGACAGTACGACTTATAGATATAGGCGTTTTTGAATTGTGAATCATGATTCCGCGTGAAGTGCGCCTCCGCCTTCGGCCTTATCTCAACTTGTAACCAGGTGAGATGAAATCCAAGCCCTTCCCCGTCGTACAGTAAAAAAAATGTTCTCCCCTGGGGATCGAACCCGGACTAGAAAAATTACCATCCTGTGGGGGCTGCTGGTGGAGTTGCAAAGGTCCGCCTGGCTTGGCCAAGCAGTTCAAGCCATGCAAGCCTCGAACTCAAGAGCTCAATAATAACAATGCCATCGTCTGTTTTTCCGCATCAGTACAAATAGGACAAATAAGACACCAAGGTCTTCAAGTCCAGAGTGCATAGGTTCCTATTAGACAATCGTGCTCCATTAGCCACATCGCCACTTGTTTTTCAAGTGAGTTGGTGTCTAACGCTTGGCTGTCAATCAAATATACAGGTTGATTTTTTTAAACGGGACCTTAACCGTTACTACAAAAAATTTGGCTAATTTAGAAGTTTTCACTCTTTTACCGAAATGTATGGAAAAAGATTTTCGAAATTTCTGACATTCCTATAGCAGTGACTTTTGATACTTAAGTATAAGAAACAGGATAGATTGGAATCAAAAAAAGTTTTCTATGTAAAGTTACCATTTTCTTGCTGACTGTACATTTTATCCAAAATCTGAGAAAATTTGTGGATAATCTCCTAAAAACGTTTTCCTGTAACTATAACGGTTAAGGTACCTGCCCTTACTGCCCCTGTATAATATCAATCAAATCGAATATTATAAAAAATACTCCGTGAAATAAATAAAAAACTAAAACCTTACCTGTATATTTACAGCGACCCCGTCAGTAATACATATCAAAGAACACGCTCTACCAGCGCTGGCCACCAAGCAGTTTGTGGCAAGCACCATCACAGCAACCATTACCCAGATTGGAGAGGACCTGACCCAGAAACTGTCACCATTAGAGCAGAGCATAGAAGAACTGAAGCGGAGTGTGCAAAATCACACTAAAACTATACAAAATCTGCGTGAAACTGTTCAAAGCCAAGCTGAATATATAAATGATGTGCAAAAAATGTTTCCCTGTGGCTTGAATGCCGGTAAGTCTGCACTTTAATCGCCTCTGTCGTCTAGTGGTTCAACCCACCGATTTCAGATCCATCGGTCCCGGGCTCGATCCCCATGGGGAGTACAATATATTGTGCTTGGTTTGGTCGGTGGTAGGACTTTGTTTAAGTCCGCCTGGCTAGCTACCACCATCATACCTAATTCTGTCGCCCTAATAACAATTATAAAATTATTGTGTTCTGGCATTTAGAGGTAAGATAGCCAGTTCCTCAGTTTGTTGAGGATTTCGAGTGAAGTGCGCCTCCATCGGCCTTATCTCAACTTGTAACCAGGTGAGATGAAGGTCAAGCTCCCCGTAGTACTACAATAAAACTTAAACAAACAAATAATAATAATAACACTTTCAAAACTTGCGTGAGTGGTGCTATACATTTTAAAACACGGGTTTTACTCACGTATACTGAATGTTGAATTAGACACCAACGGTTTCGATTCAACAGGTGATTCATCATCAGAGTGAGTGTGACTCGTTGGTGCTTAAATCAACATAATCGTATACGTGAGTAAACCCGTGTTTTAAAATGTACTTACCTACACGCAAGTTTTGAAAGTAAAAATAATAATATTTATTTCACTTATAGTACAATACTTTGAGATTTTTATAATCATTTTGAAACGTCATATTTACCGCCTGTTCGGGAATCGCGACCAGCACACAAGGAGAAAGGCAAAAACCACGGGCTGGTTAATTTTATGATGATCCATTCAACATTTAGGTATACAGAGTTTATAGTAATTTAAATAACATTACAAGTGTTACTTACCTACCGACATCATAAACCTAAATACGTTACCTACGTATTTAGGTTTATGATGCCGGTAGCTTAAAACATTTAATACTAGCTTAAAACATTTAGGTGTTATTACCTAAATAAAATAAATAGTAGGTATACATTTATTATTACCCAAATAAATCGTTTGTTAAAATTGAGAAATCACCATTTAGCTGTCATATATTAGCCAAACTAAGATGTACAAACGTACTCCATTCTTAAATACTCTACTTAGATCAGTTTCCTCAGTGCTGTAAAGATTAGGATATTAGTGTTCTGTGTGTAAAGAAGTCGGGACACGTAGGTAAAAATAGCGTCTTCTTCGTCGGTAGATATAGGTAGCCGGTTTCAGCAGGTTGTCGAGTCAAGTCGCGGTTCCGGATTTGTTCCGATACGAAGGTGTCTTCTTCCTTGCTACCATGATGAAACCTTCCTCAAACGTCTTACCCTTACGAAGGTTCGTCGGGTACCGCACGAAGGGGCTCCGGTGCTTGAGGTACCTAGCCCATCATACCTGCATTTAGTCTTAGGCACGTTAGTACTTTATTATCTGTGACTTTGGTATAGGTATCCTAACCGCCGAAAAAGGCGTATCCTAAATTTGAAGAAATACCTACAGAATTAACCTGTTGAAGTAAAGCGATATGTCATTGAATTTTGCAGGTACCTACCTGCAAAATTTAATGACATGTCGCTACCTACCTACTTAACAACTGCTTGTAAGTACCGGATATTTCAGCACATTTTCAAAACACCAGCAGTGTCATGAAAGATTATTTTCACGTAAGACCTCATACGCCATAAATTTCTATCTAGCTACACAAATTATTTCACTAACGAGTGTAGCGCAGCGGGGCCTTAAGACTATAGTGACCATAGAGTATTGCTCGAACGTATCGGTGTGGTACGCACGCATCGTTCTTCCGCCAAAGATTGGTAGCAGCTATCTCGCTCTAACCACAGACAATAGGCAGCTAACGCTTCTCTAACCCGACAGTAAGTGTCAACGGCTGCTTACGCGCCGAAGTTAATTTCAGTAACATTTCTTGTTTATTACTCACTTGTTACATGTTCCTATTTTTACCGTGTCTCAATATACTTTTTACTTTTAATCGTGCTTCGAACTTATTTTACCAGCAAAATACCCCCTGAGAGAGACAGCTTCCTCACACTTGGCAGCTGTATTTCAAATGGTATGATTTCCTTGCAGGCTACACATTATTTTCGAAAACAGGCAGCTGTTACAAGCTCCACGAAAACTACGTTTACTGGCCAGAAGCCAACGCGACATGTAATGCAGAGGGCGCGTACCTCGCTGTGATCAACAGTTACGAAGAGGCACGCATTGTCGGCAATATGGTGAGCACAGACACATGGAAGTGGGCTCTCATCGGCGTCTACCGAGACTTCCAGGACGACGAACGTGGCGTATGGCGGTCTGTCACTGGTGAGTGTGCAACGTCTGTTGAAGTGTCACGGCAACACGTCAAACGGATCATGATGACCTCTTAGCTCGGAGAACTGGGAAGTGCTTGGGGACCCCCCCTTGAGGATCGAACCTTGGACCTCTGGGTCTGATACCGGTGCGTGGTCGATACACCAGAACAAGCGTTAGCTTACTATAAGTCTGTGACTAGACCGCAGAAGTGGTTTGATTTTTCGTCAATTGGGCTACTCAGGACGATAATCGGCGACGACAAAATTTTAGAACCGACAGGTGGGCTACTTAGGGATTGTGCTAGGCCTACTTCAGGGATTAGCTATTTCCAAAAGCTGAATCATAAAAATTATCATGAACATTGAATAGCAGTACTAGCATCGCAGCTAGGTACATATTATGTTTGTGGAGGCGATTTTTACCTTCCTTATGTGTATTTTAAGGATACAATAAACTCACAATAACTGGCCTCACTGCTCAGCCGTTATTAGCTTATTTCTTCTAATGCTTAATTTGTTGAAGGTTCTATTCCCAACCGTGAAAAAAAAACATTCGTGTGAAGAATTTAGATTTTTATCTGTTTTGGTCATAAATTGTATCAAAATATAATTAACTAAATGAAACGGTTATTACCACAAAATTTTTACGTCGATTTGCTGACGTTTCGAAACGTCAGCAAATCGACGTAAAAATTTTGTGGTAATAACCGTTTCATTTAGTAGTGCATAGCCACACAAATTTCAATTCTATGTATCACAATACTTATCTGTTTCCTAGGAGGGACTCTCGATTCGACGGGATACAATACTTGGAACCCTGGTAGCCCGAAAAATGATGACAAATTCCGGTACGCCGGGATATACGACGATGGCACACTCGTCAGCGTGCTGTCAGACACTTATGGATCACATTGTTTTGTCTGCGAGAAGTTGCCACATAATTAAAAGAGTGAAATAATTGGGTGTGCTTTTTCTGAAACTGTAACTGAACTTATATATATACTTGAAATAATAGTTATTTGTTATACAAGAGTGCAAAGTTGCTTTTTAACCGCGTGTTCAATTTTGATGACCGAGCAAGCGAAGGATTCTAAAATTGAATCACGAGCGCAGCGAGTGATTCAAAATTAGAATCCTGAGCGTTAGCGAGATAATCAAAAGAGCACGAGATGAAAAATCTTTGCACTCGAGTGCAACACGTAACTTTTCATTCCACCTCAGCGAGGAAATGACTAAATGCAAAAAAAAACGTTTACAATCACAAGATAGGTACTTTTATTTCAGTTTAGGTATTAACTACTACATTATGACAGGTAAGTATTACAGAATAATCTTTAAATTATAACAAAATAATACTAAGGTATAATTAAGAAAATTTGAAAGTAACGTTGCTACAGTTATTTAAATTGAGTGTAATATTTTTGTTTGGTACTGTAATATTGGTGTTAGTCACTTGTGTACTGTTTTTCGGTAAACTATCTGTCATACTTAATAGTTGTACCGATTCATCGGATTCCCTTGGCGTAAATGTTGGCATGAGAGGGCGATGGTTAGGTGTTTAGTAATGGCTCATTTTTGATGTAGAAGGGCCAGTCCAATCCAAGGATCTGACTGAGGCTCTTTCAGTGTAATGGCTCCTACGATGCCTTAACAAGTAATACACAAGGTTCCGATTTCGAGTTTTTAACAAATTAGAAAAGGTTGTATGATGAATTTGGCACCATGGAGGTAGAAGTATGTTATACCTATCACCTCTATGTAATAAGCTAACTGGACGATTGCGCAATTACGGAATCCGAACGTGAGAATGCTGACTCGAGACACGAGGCGCGGCCATCGGCAACATGATTCACTTCTAGCTCCCGCTTCGAGCTCGAATGTACTTTTAGTCGTAATTAGATTATTAATGTTTTATAAGTTTTCTTTAATTAAATTTACTGGGATAAATCGGTTTTTTTTGGGAACCCCTGGCGTCGTTCCTATAATTGGCGCAGCCGGTAGGATGATCCGGGTCTATCCAGGAATATCGGGAATCGCGTTTCCTGGAAGATAGGCGTTTCAAGGCTGAACCGGGTTTTTCAAATCAAAGGCGTTCGCCGGGGAATCCAGACTTCGATTGCAGCTCAAGAAGTACCGATGCAGTTAATGTAAGTACACTGAATCTACTAGTGGCTTGCATCCTTTTTCTTAGTCCTCCAAGTCGTAAAATATCTCATCATTTTTCGACCAAGAAAATATAAAGTTAAAATTAGTAGTAGGAATAAATTATTCGATACTAAACGTAATATAAATATTTCTTGCAGTAGTCAAAGTAGTGAAAGTACCAATATGTCAAATTTAGATATAATAGTTAAAGCCCTACGCTTGGTTCCCGATTTTGATGGGAATCCCCACATATTAGTCCGATTTGTGGATTTATGCGATCAACTAGTGACCACTTATGGACAGGACGACTGTCAGTTAAACAACTCAGCTCTTTTAAACGGCATCCTTAACAAGGTCGTTGGTCCAGCAGCACGACAGCTGAATGCGAATGGTATCCCGAATGACTGGGCTAGCATTCGTAGCTCACTCATTAACAACTTTGCCGATCAAAGAGACGAGACCGCCCTCTACAACGATTTGGCTTTATTAACACAAGGCTCTAGCACCCCCCAAGAATATTATGAGCGGTGCCAGAACCTATATAGTACGATCATGACCTATGTTTCATTGCATGAATCCTTGCCAACTACCATTCAGGCTAAACGAGATCTGTATAAAAAACTAACACTCCAAGCCTTTTTACGTGGTTTAAAGGACCCCTTGGGATCACGCATTAGATGTATGCGCCCCGAAACCACAGAAAAAGCGCTAGAATATGTGCATGACGAGATGAATACAATGTATATCCAAAGTAGGAATGCGTTACTGCCATCGGAAAAACCAAATGAAAAGATGAACTCTTCCAATATAGGTTTTAAAATGCAAAGCCAACCTACCCAGGGTATGGCTCTTCAGCCCTTCAGGCCAAATCATTTTAATATGCCAGGCTCTTCTAGGCATCTTCCACAAAACACGCATAAACCACCTCCTCCACCGCAACATCAGTTTCAAATGCCTTTTAACCAACCACGTATGCTATCCCGTACTCAACAAATATTCGGTGCGCCATCGCCGAATTATCAACGAGGGTTTCAAATACCACCCAGACCGCAACCATCTTTCCAAGGCCCTAAGCCTATGAGCGGTGTATCCCACTTTGTAACTAGGGAGAGACCAGCACAGGCAGGTCCCAGTGGATGGAATTGGGCCAAACAAGGCAATCCACCCCCAACAAATTACTTCAAATCTCGAGATGTTAACGTGAATGAGTGTGATAGCTACGACTACGACGGGTATTATGACTACGGTGACTACGGTGACTACGGTGACTATAGCGCTTATCCTGACAGTTATTATGGAGACTATTATACCTACCCCAATGACTATGACTACCATCCTGATGGTAACGTTACCGTACAGGAAGTAGGAGAACCATCGCGAGTAGATCATAAATCTTCAAATGATGAGGATTTTATCAAGGCTCTGAGTACAAAAAAATCAAAATAGAATTAAATTTACAAACTCAAAGACAGCTACCCTATATACGCATAGCGAACCCCCCTTTGAATTTCCTAATAGACACTGGCGCGAATCAGTCTTTTATTAGTCCAGAAGCCGTGGACTCATATTTCCCACAGGTACCATTGAACTACGATCCGTTCGAGGTGACCAACGTTCACGCCACAAGCAGGAATGAGTACTCTGTAACTCTTCCATGCTTCCCTGAATTTCAAGATTCAGAGGAAATTAAATTATTCGTTTATAGGTTCCATAATCATTTTGACGGCCTAATAGGTATGGACTTACTAACTAAATGGGAAGCTAAACTCGACCTTAAAGACTTAATACTTAGTACTAAAAATGCGCTGAACAGTATTCGCATTTACAACTCGCGTAACCTGAACCTCTACGAAGCGATAATACCGGCCGAGACTTCTAAGCTACTTAGACTACCTATTAACGCCTCAGATGGCGAAGTCCATGTCCCAGAGCAAATAATATGTAATTGTGTAGTTAGCGAGTGCATAACTTCAGTAAATAAGAGCCGCGGAATAGTTGAAGTAGTAAATCCAACTCAGAACGATATAATTTTGTCGCTAGACCACGCGACGCAAGCGACGTTATTCTCTATGGAGTGCACGCGCACCGAGACCGAGCCGTCGTCGTCACCGCGCGCTAAGGACGTGACTTCACGCTTACGTACCGACCACCTAAACGCCGAGGAAAAAGCTAATTTAATCGCGCTTTGTTCCAAATACGCCGATGTGTTTTACATTGATGGTGAATCATTGACTTTCACAAATAAAATTAAACATAAAATCAGAACTCACGACGAAGTCCCAATTCACACTAAAAGCTATCGTTATCCATTTATACATCGTGGGGAAGTCCAGGATCAGATAACAAAAATGTTAGACCAAGGTATCATCAGACCTTCCGAGTCCGCGTGGAGCTCGCCAATTTGGGTTGTTCCAAAGAAGATGGATGCTTCAGGAAAACAGAAATGGAGGTTGGTCGTAGATTTTAGGAAACTAAACGAAAAGACTATTGACGACAAATACCCAATTCCTAACATCACCGACGTTCTTGACAAGCTAGGGAAGTGTCAGTACTTTACGACTCTTGATCTGGCATCCGGCTTTTACCAAGTCGAGATGGACCCTGAGGACATTCATAAGACAGGTTTTTGCGTAGAAAATGGTAAATTTGAATTTTTACGAATGGCAATGGGCTTAAAAAATTCACCATCCACCTTCCAAAGAGTCATGGACAATGTCCTTCGAGGCCTACAAAACGTTATCTGTCTCGTATATCTAGACGATATTATAGTTTTTTCAACATCATTACAGGAACACATAATTAATTTAGAAAAGGTGTTCCAAAGGCTACGTGAATCGAATTTTAAAATACAATTAGACAAATCAGAGTTTCTCAAACTTGAAACCGCGTACCTAGGACATGTCATCAGTAGAGAGGGAATAAAACCGAACCCCGATAAGATCTCTGCTATCCAAAAATACCCTATTCCAAAGACACCTAAGGAAATAAAACAATTTCTTGGACTCCTCGGGTACTACCGAAAATTTATCCCGGACTTTGCCAGGATCACTAAGCCTCTGACGCAATGTCTCAAAAAAGGAAGAAAAATAAACTTAGACTCAGATTACGTTAATAGTTTTGAGAAATGTAAAACCCTCCTAACGAACGATCCCATATTGAGATACCCCGACTTTGACCGTAACTTTGTTCTGACAACCGACGCATCAAATTTCGCCATTGGTGCGATCCTCTCGCAAGGTAAGGTAGGCTCCGATAAGCCTATAGCGTACGCTTCACGTACATTAAACGAAAGCGAGATAAACTATAGCACGATAGAGAAAGAATTACTTGCTATTGTGTGGGCCACAAAATACTTTCGCCCTTATCTCTATGGCCGTAAGTTCAAGATCCTAACTGACCATAAACCCTTGCAATGGGTCATGAACCTGAAAGAACCAAATTCAAAGCTTACAAGATGGCGATTAAAATTAAGCGAATTTGACTTTGAAACCGAACATAAACCAGGCAAGAAAAACACCAACGCCGATGCTCTCTCCCGCGTCGAGATCTGTAATGAAGAGACGAGTTCTATGATCGGTAAAACATCCCAACTACCCCTATCTGTAGCCAACGACACCGACACTCGTACTGAAACTGTTCACACATCCGATGAGAACCCTATCCTTGAAATTCCCATTACCGACGAACCCCTGAACAAATTCCATCGACAGCTGATCTTGACAATAGTAGGTGACGTAAAGAAACGTGTGTCTGCGACTAAGCCATTCGACACTCATACACGTACATCCATCCAACTATCCGAATCTAATATAGAAGAGGATTTAATTAATGCTATCAAGGAATATGTTAACCCGAAAATCAAAACTGGCATTCTTATCAACCCTCCATTAGGCATGTACAAAATTATTCCAATATTACAGGAAAAGTTTAGGAGCTCATGTATGAAGTTGGTACTAGCAAAAAGGGAACTAGAAAATGTCAAGGAATACCTTAGACAACAAGAAATCATTCGTAACTATCACGAAGGCAAAACTAACCACCGTGGCATTAGCGAATGCTATCTAGCCCTATCTGCTCGTTATTACTGGCCAAAAATGAAAGATCACATTACCAAGTTCATAAATGACTGTACCATTTGCGGACAGGCTAAATATGATAGGAATCCAATCAGACCAAAACTCAACATTGTACCACCAGCTACAAGGCCGTTCGAGATAGTTCACATGGACAGCTTCACTGCTCAAAACGAGAAGTACGTTACATTCATCGACGTATTCTCAAAGTACGGACAAGCCTACCTACTTAGAGACGGTACTGCGCTTAGTGTAATCCAAGCTTTATTAACATTTAGCACGCACCACGGGTTACCGCTCACCATCATCACCGATCAAGGCACTGAATTTAGTAACCAGATGTTTTCAGAGTTTTGTAAGGTCCATAAGATAATCCATCATCGGACCCTGGCACATTCACCTAACGCTAATGGGAACATAGAACGTTTTCACTCGACTCTACTTGAACATCTTCGCATCCTAAAGTTAAAGCAAAAAGATCAGCCTGTTATCAATTTAATGCCCTACGCTTTGATAGCGTATAATAGCTCAGTACATAGTTTCACTAAGTGTAAGCCCTATGACCTCATACTAGGACATACCGACCCACGCGATCCCACTGACATCGACATTACAGGACATCTACTACAGCAGTATACACAGACACATAGAGAACAGATGAAACAAGTTTATGACCTCATAAACGAGACATCTCTCGCATATAGGACCGCGATCATTGAACAACGAAATAAATCCCGCGAATCTGAAGCGGAATACCAGCCTGATCAACAGATTTTTATCAGTAATCCTTGCGCTAGTAGATCTAAACTCGCGCCTAGATACACACAGGATACTGTATTAGCGGACTTACCTATTCACATTTATACATCCAGGAAAAAAGGTCCTATCGCAAAAAATAGACTAAAACGAGTTCCTAAGACCGCGAAATTGTTACAGGAATCTTACCATTTAAACTAGGACCCATGCGACTAACCACTCATTATCATACATTTTTACAGTACATATACCTTAAAGAAATAGACTCTAATATCAGCTTCGTAAGATCGCAACTAATGCAAATAAAAAGTAAAGTAGATAATAATACCTACGCTATCTATGAATCTCAGATAGAACACTTAAATAGCGAGTTAGATAACGCTTTGCTTCAATTAAAAACCCTAGAGCCAACTCGTTTTATATTATTTATTTTATTTATCAGTTATTAAGAGCATTACTGGGAATCTAGACTATACAGATGCTGTAAAGTATAACGATGCCCTTTCTGTTCTAAGAAAAAATCAAGATAAAATAATTATCGAACAAAATCATCATATCAGTCTTAGCAAAGATTGGATGGATGAACAAAATAATATTATCACTAAAATTGTAGAAAATCAAGTTGCAATTAATAAAACTTTGCTGATGCTACTTGACCCCGATTCATTTCCAAGACACGAGTTTATTAAAATTGCGAAATTCGCTCAAATATTGTCAATAACTAGCAACAACGTACGTGCTTTGGTAAGCGAAATAAGTAGGTTAGAAAATGCGCTAGCTTTTTGTAGTGCCTCGCGCACTCATCATTCTATGATAGGTATAAACGTTATGAAAGGTATGTTAGATAAACTGAAATATTTTTATAGTAAAGATCAGTTATTAGATTTAGAACTTAGAGAGTATTACAACGTTATCATACCAGCATCTTATTTTAACGGAAATCAATTAGTTTTTGCTTTTAAATTTCCCGTAGTCTCTCCATTTAGTTATACTTTATATAGGTTAGTTATCGTACCGAATAAAAATAGGCAGGCTATAAACCCACCTTTCCCATTCCTAGCAATCACTGGTAACATTCACGTGTACATAGAGGCTGAATGCCCGAAGTCAGGTACAAGGTACATATGTAAAGAGCAACTGAATCACCAACTGAAACCTCAGCCGGATTGCATCTGCAACATCATCGAAGGCGAGATAACTGAAAATAAACCCTGTGAAATGACCACCATCAGCCTGACGAAACCAGCGATGGAGAAACTGGATGACCGCCACTACGCCGTCGTGTTCCCACAACCAACTCAAGTTCACCTTACCTGCGGACGAGATGAATCTAGCACCCTCACCGGCAGCTACCTAGCAACGATACCCCACAACTGTAAGCTGCGCACCAACGAATTCACTATCGTCAACGTCAACGACCACATCCAAGGACAGCCCATGAAGATAACCAAAATCCCTGTTCAACTAAACGAAGCACCTGCAGCCATCACTCTAAAAGTTAACTCAGTAAATCTGAAAAAGTTACATGATATTCAAGATAAGATCCACCAACAAGAGCCCATACAGATGGATCAATCCCCAACGATCTACCATACGACCATACCCTTCTACACTACGATATCCGGTGCACTTGTACTCATCACCGTCATACTAAGTCGAAGATATTACCTACAACATATGAAAAAGAATGAAAGAACGGATATAGAACTAGCTCAGACACCAACCTATGCAGAACCAGATAATAAGAGCAAGCCAACGACATTTTCTCCCATTTTTCAAAAATAGTCGTTGATCTGAAGGGGGAGGTGTTATACCTATCACCTCTATGTAATAAGCTAACTGGACGATTGCGCAATTACGGAATCCGAACGTGAGAATGCTGACTCGCGACACGAGGCGCGGCCATCGGCAACATGATTCACTTCTAGCTCCCGCTTCGAGCTCGAATGTACTTTTAGTCGTAATTAGATTATTAATGTTTTATAAGTTTTCTTTAATTAAATTTACTGGGATAAATCGGTTTTTTTTGGGAACCCCTGGCGTCGTTCCTATAATTTATGATAAGTATGTATTTACAAATATATGTATCTATATAAATATATACAATAAATAATAAAAATAAATTCTATCCGTAATCTAATTCCCATATTACAAGCTATGCTTAGTTTGGGGCTAGATGGCGCTGTGTGAAATTAGTGTCCTGTAATATTTATTTAGAGGCCAGTTCCTAATTTAGTTGAGGGTTCCGGGTGAAATGCGATTCCTTCGGCCTTATCATTTTATTTTATTTTATTTTATTAGGAAAAACAAGCAATTATGCTTAAACATATTAAATAGGTACAACATATTAGTTTATAACTAGGGTTATCGTAGACTTATTATAGGTAAGCATAACCCACAAGGTTTTTCTCAGGTTAATTATGTGCATATATTAAATTAACAGCTAGAGAGAAACTTACCTACTTATTAAACTAACAAATAAATTAAATGGTTACATGTTTTTGTTAAGTTAGTAAAATTATAAGTTTCATGAACAATGTAAGTACTTAAAGAAAGATGAAGAGAAGAGAAGAACGTTTAAAAACAAGAGAAGAGGATCAGTTCAGCTGCAAGTAGTTCTAAATCTAATTTTGAAAGCGCTTCACGTATTAAGTTTCTGTATCTAAAAGTGGAATTTGATAAAATGTCTGAAGATTCGAAATAAATGTTGTATGACTCGGCCATGCGACGTATAGGAATCCGACGCCCCGTATCATAACTACCAATACATGTGAAATGAAAGCCCCCTAACCTAACCTCCCCGTCGTACAATAAAAACACATCAATATGGTTCTTTGATGAGTTTTAATAAATAAAGAATTATTACAGAACATTTTCTGGAACCGATTATCTTCGAAGGCGAAGCACGTCGTAAAAAAAGACCAGCGCCATCTTTTCCCAAACTAAGCAAAGCTTGAAAATCGGGAACTAGATTACGTAAAAAATACTGATATACTTTTAATTTTGTATATACATACTTCTCATCTATTACATACCTAATACCATAATAATTTTTAACCTCCTCTGTGGTCTAGTGGTTCAAGCCACCGATTTCAGATCCAGAGGTCCCGGGTTCGATCCCCAGGGGAGTACAATATATTGTGCTTGGTTTGGTTGGTGGTAGGACTTAGTTTAAGTCTGCCTGGCTAGCACCATCTTACCTAATTCTGTCGCCATAATAACAATTATAAAATTGTTGTGTTCCGACATTTAGAGGTAAGATAGCCAGTTCCTCAGTTTGTTGAGGATTCCGGGTGAAGTGCGCCTCCACCTTCGGCCTTATCTCAACTTGTTACCAGGTGAGATGAAGGCCAAGTGCTTACCCGTCGTACAATAAAAAAAATAAAACCAACCAAATAAGCTCCAGGTTCTCTTTATTCTACATACTACTTATATATTTATACCTAATACTATAATTTATTAGGATCTGGAAACTTGAAACCCTGTATTATAACCAGGTATCCCATCAATTCCGTTATTCTTATTTTTCCGGGTATTTTTAGCTAGTTTTTTTATTTATTTTTTTTATTTACGATGGGTCGGCTCTTGACCCATCACGAAACAACACGAAACTTACACAGGTAAGAATGAGATCTACGATGGAGCGAGCCTACCCAGAAAGTGCCTATTGACTCTCTTCTTGAAGACATTAGGGTCGTAGCACAGCGGAAAAACAGACGCTGGGAGCTTATTCCAAGTTCTTGCAGTGCGCACAATAAAAGATTCTTGAAAGCGTTTGAAAGTTTCTCATATAATACATTATATTTTAGTGCGTGTGATACTAAATAATTGTTCTAGCTAGCCGTATGAGTATATTTGTGGACATGTTTAAAACACTGGATAGAGTCAATACGTATATTTAACTGAATTACTGATAGTTACAAAATTAGGCACAAAGTACAATTAATATATGTGGATCGCGGGCAAAGACTTGGGAGTGAAACGATTTAGCAATACACATATTAAGTAAGGTTATATTGGTTGGTCCGTTGTAATGTAGTCACCAAATGGACTAACTGCGTATTGACGAATCTCGAAATGGACTTTAATTATTGTTTCTTCTTTATTTTCTTTCTCTATTCTTTAATTATTAATTTAATTACTGTTGCAGCCGGAGGCAGCATACTGTGCGGAATGCGATATGCGTTTTTCGTCGATCCCCGTGTACAAGAACCATCTCAAATTCGCGGCCAAGCACCGACCGGCCGATACGCTCAAGTGAGTTATATATATTATACCTATCGTAGAGATTATAGTACATTATGGTAACATTATGGGGACACACTAGTGTGACATTGGTTGTTACCGCCGAAGCGCCATTGAGAGAAGAACTTAAGAGTCATACGACGTTTTTCAACACACTTGTGAATAAAATAACAATAAAAACTATAATTTCAACAGTGAAAACGAGTTGTGAAAAATGTTTCGCTATGGCGGGAAAAATTAATCAGTTTTCGTATGCGCGCGCATTGGGTTTGCGCCTATTCTGCCTCGTACAAAATGGGGAATTTAACGTTTTATCTTATTATAGATAAAACAAAAGTTATATTTGAGTGAAAGTTTTATTTATTAAACACGTACGAGTAAAAATTGTCTATTTAAATAAGAAGTTGCTTGAAATGAGCAAGCAATCTTTTTTTTGAATAAAAACTTTTTTAAGAACAAAGAGAATAAAACCAATAAAATTTTAAAAATAACTTACTAGTGAGTTATAGAAATGAAAAAGTCACAGTTTGATTATGGGTGTCATTCTGTGCCTAATTGCGGTGACCATAGAGCCACTTTATGAGCAAGTGTGTTGAAAAGATAATTTATTTTCTAAATGTATATTATGAGTGTAGTTCACATGGTCTCAATGTAAGCGTTACAGGAACATTGTATTTTCTACCAGTTATTGTTCTAGTGCAAATATATTTCAGATAAATTCAAACGGTAATGTACTTTTTTGATGCCATACAAAAGCTTCATTTCTATAGTGTCTTAACCACACGTACTGTTATTTAGCTATAGACTTAGTGCCTTAGATAAAAAACAAATCATTTCGCACAATCTTCCCGAATGTATGTACTAAAACTCCGCCAAATCGCACAAGCAGCAGTTTTCATTCAGTTTTTTTTTATATAGCACGAGCAAGAAGCCCATCTGATGTTAAGTGCATCTCTTGTCTATAACAATGCCTTACTGCGTATATCACATCCACACAGAACATAGTCTACACGGCACTGCATTGCGTCCGTCAACTTGAGGCATAAAGGTGTTAAGCCTCACGTACCCGTAATTTTTAACTAGCCTCATAGCTCGGTTGGTAGTAACTCTGCCTTGTGCTCTCTGCTTCTGTGTGTTCGATTCCCACCTAGAACAAACATTTGTGTGATGAAAGATGTTTGTTCTGTGTTTGGGTGTTGTATCATATAGTATGTATGTATTTACACAAGTATTTAAGTATTCTATCCGTTATCTAGTTCCCATATTATAAGCTATGCTTAGTTTGGGGCTAGATGGCGCTGTGTGAAATTAACGTCTTGTAATATTAATATTTGTTGTAATATTTCACCGGCAACCATACCCGTCAAACCGAAACACGGCAATGCTGCTTGGCGGCTGAAATAAGTACGGTGGTAGTAATTCTCCGGACGAGCCGTTTCACTAGGGGCTTCTACTACTCTTGTTACTTGTTCTCTGTCAAGGTCGTAACAAGCAGTACTTTACTTAGCATTTTAAGCCCGAATTTCTTTAGCTCCAGAATTGCTATTTGTTTGAAACTTTATTGCTATCTTTTGCTAGCATCGCATGACAAAATATACCACTATTTTTGCAATGCATAGTAAGGTAATCCAAATATGCATTGTTTTAAATAAACAAAAAAAAATAAGCATACATTTTACCAAAGGTTTTAACCTAGATAATGCCATAATTTATTCAAACGGTATATCAATTGACCTAACTATTACAATATTACAAGGGAATCAGTTGGGTAATCTGATGACTGTTACAAACTGTCTATGAGTAACTCAACTGTTCGAGATCAGAGTACAGCAATGCTAATTCATTAAATAGTGTAATTAAGTTGGTTTATTTTGTTAGCTTCTGCTTGCCATAATATGTTAATATAACTTAGAACAATATTTGTGCATAATATCAGCTAAATCCAGACTAGAGCTAGATCCAGACAGTTGTTCAAACTAACATGTATCCTCAAAACTTGCACAGGTAATGATAAGGTCTATAATGCAAGACTACCCAGATGGTACCTATTAATTCATTCCATCAATCAACAAAGGACAATCTATGCGTATTCTTTTTATATGGGAAATGGCAAGATTCTTATAACCGTTGGTTGCTACTCTATTTATTTATAGAAAGTGACTATGATATAATACAGCTGAGCGTATGTCATTTAATGATTCTGAAACGAGCTATTTTCACGCTCGTAGATATTATGTCTATTTCCAAGTTCGTAGATATTGTGTCTATTTCTACGCTCGCAGGATTCTGACACGAGCTATTTTCACGCGCTTGTACATGTTGTGACTATTTCCACGTTCGTAGACACGAGTGCTCGCACTGCGACGCGAAGTTCGTAAACTCCACCGCACTCAAGAAACACATCATGGTCCGGCATCGGACCGAGCTGCGGCCTTACAAATGTGACACGTGTGACAAGGTAGGCAAGCAACACGTCCGTTTTAGGGTTCCGTGTCGAGGTGCCAACGGGTTTTACTGGACCTCCGCTTTACGTCCGAACGTCCTTCTGTCTGTCAGTGGGCTGTATCTTATGAACCGTAATAGGTTGACAGTAAAGATATTCACAGTGTGTTGCGACAAATAATGAAATTAAGAAATTAATATTAGAAATGAAAAGAAGACTTATGTGGTAGGACTTAAATTAAGTCCTACCACCAACCAAAGCAAGCACAATATTGTACTATGTATGGGATCGAACCAGGGACCTCTGGATCTGACCACTAGGCCACAGGCGGATAAAACCTGACCCGAGTGCTGCTGGTACTATAGTATTTGAATATATATGTTATATTTTAACTAGCCTCATAGCTCAGGTGGTAGTAGCTCTGCCTTCTGCGCTGTGGGCTGTGGGTTCGATTCCCACCCAGGACAAACATTTATATAATTAATATAGATGTTTGTTCTGTGTTTGGGTGTTTTATCATAGAGTAAGTAGTTAAAAAAAAAAGTATGTATTTACAAAAAAAATAAATCTAATTCCCATAAATAAATATTACAGGACATTAATTTGACACAGCGTCATCTAGCCCCAAACTAAGCATAGCTTGTAATATGGGAACGAAATTACGGATAGAATACTTAAATACTTTTGTAAATACATACGTACTATATGATACAACACCCAAACACAGAACAAACATGTATATTAATCACACAAATGTTTGTCCTGTGTGGGAATCGAACCCACTACCTACAGCGCAGAAGGCAGAGTTACTACCAACGGAGCTACGAGGCTTGTTAACATATCACAAGCTATGCTCAGCTTGGGGCTAGATGGCGCTGTGTGAAATGAATGTTCTGTAATATATATATAATGTGTTTTACAGCTATCCTTAGATATTGTGGTGAACAGTAAAACTAAAACCAAAATTGAGTTGCTCTGAAAAGAGTGGATTTTATTATAAAACCAGTTACACTTTCACAAAACATTCCTTAACATACACACAATCACAAACTCACCTGAAAAGAGAAACAACATTTAAAGCTATTGCTTCACCAGTACCTATTAGTTAAACATCAAATTACAATATTTCTCACTTGCACAACATAACCTCCATATTTATTATGCTGTGTCATTCAGTCAATCTGACAGACAGCTCCCTCCTTAGATTCAAACGAGTTCACAGATAAATTATACGCCAACGTTATTACGCGGCAAATTCAAACTAAATTAAGTGTCACGCACTTCGTTTACATATATTTGTTAATATATATTTGTAGAGGTTCGAGGCCGCGTGCCGTTTGCGAGTGCACACGTTACGCGAACACGAAGGCGTGGAGCCCCCAAAGGATAAGATATGTCACATTTGCGGACGCGGATTCGCTGTGAGTTTCATTTCGTTTGTCTTTCTTTTGTATGAAAGAACTGCAATTAAACCAAGCATAATAATGTACTGCCTGGGGATCGAACCCGGTACCTCTGGATCTGACACATGTGAGTGGGTTAATGTAGTCTTCAACACATCAACCGTTTAGTTGCATCTACTGTTTGGTCTAATATCAACCTACTTACTATGTAAATACTAATTAAACTAATAATCAGTCTGTCGACATACCCATCTACGAAACTAAAAATGTTTTTTATAAAATTCTTGGGTAGTACCCAGAGAACCTACACTACTATTTTACTGAGGTACCTGCCTATCTATTTATATTCTAGTTATATTTTGTTTTTATGAATGTATTTTCCTACCTACCTGTTATGGCACTCCCTTCCTTACTTACACTTTACTAAAATTAATACTTAATTTAATTTAGCCCTACCTAGTTTTATATTCTCTGTGAGTGATTTTTGTAATCTTATGAGAATAAATGTCTTAAACCGTACATCTACTGTTTCGAGGAGGTGCGGGTAAGAAACGAGCCTTACTTCAGCAGGACCGCTGAGTCGCTTGGTTTTGCTTCGAAGACTTTATATATGTTGGCCTCTCAGCGGCCTTATGTTGGCTTTGGTGGCTTTTGTACGTCGGTTTCTTCGCGGTTTGGAGTGTGTGCCTCGAATTATTTGTAGTGTTAGTAGAAACTAGTAAAGAGAAGAATAGAACTCTTTGCCTTTTTCGCGGCATTTAAGAGGTAAGATAGCCAGTTCCTCGGTTTGTTGAGGAAAAGAGAAGACATAAAAAAGGTGTAAGTAATCTGTATAACTTGGGGCTGTCTGTCTCCTCTTTTTCGGTTCGTAGAACGCCGAAGCACCGATGCAGGGGTAATTGAAATGAAACCTTGGGTCTGATTTTTACCAAACTCTCGATCTTTTTTTATATATTTTTCAGAAGTAAAAAAAGCACAGAACATATTTTGTTACACTTGTCTGAATGTAAAGATTACAAAATAAGCACAGACTATAGATGTGTAAAAGCATAGTTCCTTATATCGGGAGGGCATAATAGTATTTTCTATTTACTATTTGAGCAGCCTTACATAATATCGCAGGCAAATAGCACTACAACTATATATTGTGTTCTTGCGCTGAGTAAGGTCTCAGATCTCCGTTAAAAGAGTCGATAGCGTGCGAGTGTTCTGGTATTGCAAGCGTCAGATCTGGTGGACCGTATGTCTTTTACTAACTTTTTAACAAAATTATTGAATTGGGAAAAAATAACTAATTATTTCGTGTGGGCTGAGTAACAACTGCCACTTTAGAAGCAGTGTTCGGGACGCATGATTAAACTAGCCATCTAAAGCAATCATATCTGTCCAAATAAAAAAAATCCTAAACTCATAACCTAAAAAATGTAGTAGTTCTTGAAGAAGCTGACTGAATGTCAATCAACGTTCAAGCCAAAACCAGAGATTCTAGATACAGTTTTTTGAGGGTAGCTTCCTTATTGTACTTAGTGAAGAGGTGCACATGATTGGTCTCTGAGAAATTCCCACAAAGATGTCGGCAACGAAGGCGTTTTACTAGTCATTCCAACACGAACGCTTATTACTCCTTCACTGCAAAATTACTAACGGATAGAACTGAAATTTTGCTTAGATATCGTTTTGAACTAGAATTTAGATTCGTTTTTTTTTATTGTGCAACGGGAAAGTGCTTGGCCTTCATCTCACCTGATTTTTAAGTTATGATAAGTCCGAAGGTGGAAGCACACTTCACCCGAAATCCTCAACAATTTGAGGAACTGGCTATTTTACCGTTAAATTCCGAAACGCAAAAAATTTGGAGCTATTGTTATGGCGACAAAGTCCTACCATTTTTTTTAAGCTGGGAAAAATGCATTACGCATACCCTCCCATCGGGGGTGGGACGGTTATGTGGGACTCCCCGGTTGTCCGGTATACGCCCTAAACAACTCAGCGGCACTCCTGCTCGTTGACGGTTAAGGGGAGGACTGGGAAACCAGCAGAGCTTTTACATCCAGTCCCCCCCCCGACGACCACCCGCCTTACAGCGAGGCCTGCACTCCCTCCCGTAGAAAGGGGAAGAACGGTAATGACTGCGAGTACTCAGTCACTCCTGCCCGACAAGTGGGGGGGTGAATAGAGCAATGCGAGCGAAGACGCCCCCGCGCCTTTCGCCCGCTATTCACCACCGGGAGGGAGAAAACGACCTTCATATAATCGCCTTCTCCTTCCCCTTCTTTACCTACGGAGCAGTGCTGCGACGGGATCCACCTCCCGTGCACGCTCCGCCGCCTCCTTCTGGGACATTATATCTTCGCTGAAGGAGGCAATCGCAGCCCAGACCTCCTCACTTCCCAGCATGGTGTTGACCACGCCGGGAAGCGAAAGGTCCTGTCCTACCACCACCAGCTTCTTGACCGAATACCATAGTCACTGGGTAATAAGATATTTGTTATTTCCAGAGTAAATTCATGCTAAGCAACCACATCCGAGTCCACACTGGCGAAAAGCCATTCCGTTGCGAGCTGTGTGGCGCCGCCTTTAGTCAGAAGAGTTCATTGACCACGCACACTAGGGGAGTGCATCTCAAGATCAAACCGAGACCCGTGCGACAACCGACTGCTACCAATACATGACGGATCAAGCCACTGTCAAACTACAACGTGCAACTTCAACTTCTTTGTTGGCCATATCAAACCACTGTCAAACTACAACGTGCAACATCAACTTCTTTGTTGCCATATCAAACCGCTGTCAAACTACAACGTGCAACTTCAACTTCTTTGCTGGCCATATCAAACCACTGTCAAACTACAACGTGCAACTTCAACTTCTTTGTTGGCCAGATCAAACCACTGTCAAACTACAACGTGTAACTTCAACTTCTTTTTTGGCCATGGAACAATGACTTAGCATGGAGTTCATGATAGTGTGACGTAGTGCCGTAAGCTGTACGCTGGGGAAGCGACAGTGTCGACGTTGTTTTTTATCGATTAAACAAATGTCGACTGCTTATTTATTTATATATACTTAGCTTAGGTATATTTTACATGACCGCGTCTGAGTCTAATTTTATTGAAAGCATCGCCTATTGAACTAACTCGCAGATCGATAAGAGTAAAAGACTTTACTGAATATAGTTCTACATATTCATATCGAGCTGGGTGCGATAGACAGCACAAGACTGAAGCCGTTTTATAATTCGTTGACCCATTTACACCTGAGCCTAAGTAAGTGTAGTAATTAAATTGAGATGGTATACATCTGGCAGAGATTTAATGTCTTGGTTTGGGCCTGCAACTGGTTTACCTGCTAGTATCGATAACGAGTGTCATATCTGTGAGATTGACATGACATGTCGAAGTGAACCCAGGCGAGGTATGTTTAATGTAAAAAACGTGATATCGGCTGATGACAACCATATGACCTTAGACGAGAGATGCAAGTTTTTATATTTATTTTTTAATTGATGCGGATAACATCCAGTTGCATTAATCAAATAATATTGTTAACAAGCATCAATCACAGGTATATCAAATAAGATAAATTTATTTCTTAAAATACTAGGATACTTATAAAAAAGAAACAATTAGAGCTAGGTTGGTAGAAGGTAATTAAATAATTCTAATTTTGGTGCCCTGAGTTCCGGACAAGAGATTCTGTATCCCGGTCCTCAGTGCCCCCCCTTATATTACGTTAAACAAACAGAAAAAAACTTATGTATAATTTAATACATCTATTGCTAACTGCTAAATAACATTATCAGTACTTAAAAAGATTAAATAATAAAAAAATAAAAATGACAAAATAGTAAAAAAAAAAAAAAAACAGCAAACTTGATACAATAATAAAATTCAGAATTATAATCACGTCACGTAACATAGCCCTCACAGAACCTCAAACATTCAGACAGTATAACCGTCCATCGAAATATGTCAAGGTCGGTGTTTTTGTGTAGGAGAGCGTTGAGCGCAGTTAACATTCGGGGTACCGGGGAAGAGGCCCGAGCGACAGTCTGGCATGGTGGGGTGGCAAACAACTTTGGTTTACGGCGGCAACCGCAATTATTATTGAGGACATCAAATTGGCAGAGTTTATCACTCAGGTCAGGAGCGTCGATCATTCCTCGAAAGATCTTACACGCCCTTGTGATTTGGTCATTGGTATACGAAGGACTTCTTGCGAATTGTATCAGAGACATCCCATAAGACATTTTGTCGGATACATACCTACACGGATAGTACTTATCCATACCGAAATTATAAAGGAATCTTTCTCAATAGTAACGCGTATTTGGGGTAGGTCCCATTTGTTCCATGGAACATGACGTCATAGGACAAAAATCGATATTTTTTTCTTATTTTGTACTATAGAACATGTAATACTTGTTTCTCAAATTGTTCTATAGGACAAGGTAAATGAGACCTCTTAAGATTATATTTCTTGTGAACTGGTGGTACTAGAATGCTCTGAGATTGAGAATCCTCTACTTAATCTGGAGAGTCCTCCCCACGTTTCCGATTTATTTTATTCGTATTTTATTTTTATTTATTATTATTTATTCAGGTATGACAGAATAATTGTCATTATCAGTGTCATTTAGGCAGGCAGATTCATGGAAGATTTTGGGAAAATCTGATTTGCATTTTGTTCTATGGCATGAAAATCGGGTGAAAAGCTAGTATGTAGTTCTATGGAAAAAAATGGGAAGAAAATGTCTCATTTTGTTTGATGACGTCATGTTCCATAGAACAAATGGGACCTACTCCGTATTTTCTTCGTGTGGATTCCTCACAGACGCACTGGTTTCGAGCTTGCTCCGAGAGCGCCAAAGACAAGTCTTCATAATATCAAATCTTCATCATACGTCATAACATCTTCGTAGATGAAGTCCCACGAATTTCTTAGAACGTACCCCAGACGTCTGTCAGACTCCTTTGCCAGTTCAGCTACGTGATGGCGAAAAGTTAGCTTATGGTCCAAAGTAACTCCCAGATCCTATACCGTGCTGACACGTTATATAACCTCATACATAACCTAACCGGTAGGTATGCCAACCGATTTATTTTTACCATTGATTCGTTTTTTTATTAATGACCTATGTAAGTAGGTAGGTACTTTTTAAATTATCATTTGTTTTAATAAATGTGCATACATAATGATTTCAGCTTTTCGTATGTATTGGATGCTTATTCTGTACCTGCCAATGTTTTAATAATTTCAGTAAATAAATTATTTAGATTTTTTGTAGAGGATGATGTGTAGCAGTTTCGATTTTATACCAAAATCTCTCAATCGTATCATAATGAAGGAACCTGAATAGGTTTTCCCAGAGGTCCCAGACGATGCAGCTACTAACCGCCTCTGTGGTCTAGTGGTTCATCCCACCGATTTCAGATCCAGAGGTCCCGGGCTCGATCCCCAGGGGAGTACAATATATTGCGCTTGGTTTGGTTGGTGGTAGGACTTTGTTCGGGTCCGCCTTGCTAGCTACCACCATCTTACCTTATTCTGTCGACATTATAACAATTCTAATTGTTATGTTCCGGCATTCAGAGGTAAGATAGCCAGTTCCTCAGTTAGTTGAGGATTCTGGGCGAAGTGCGCCTCCACCTTCGGCCTTATCTCAACTTGTAACCAGGAGATGAAGGCCATGCGCTTTCCCGTCTGCAATTAAAAAAAAAGCGTCCTTGGAGAGGTCATATAATGAAGTGTGGCATATTCCAATACGCACGCCTTCCAATTCGGAGGTTGTGTATTCAAATCCAGTCGAGCACCAATGGACAATCGATGTTACAGAAAGTCATGTAGTCTAAATGTAATTTTACTAATGACGATAAAATCTGCATAAGGCATGTCTCTAGAACCAAAATTCCTTATGGAATTTTAAACTGGCTAGATTTAAAAATAAATCACAGGTGACTAATAAGCATTACCTACATAGTTATGCAACTTACAAAGATCGAAAAGGTCAATCATTTTTTTCATTATCTAAGTACAAAGTTTCACTCAGAAAAAAACAAAAAAATGTAAGGTAAGAAAATACTTGGGATATTTTTTTATGTAGGTAGGTACCTACCTACCTTTATAATACCCATTGATATACTTACATGCATTATGGTATTAAGTTTTTTGCTGACGTGTAAGTCTAATGTAAAATAATTACGTTTTAAAAACTAGAAAGAAAACCGACTTCAATGAAGAATATGATACAATTTACCTGGATGATGGCGATTACCAATCTGTCATCAAATTAATTGAAAAAAATAGTTTCAACGATTTTGATGACAGATTGACCAACCGACATACAGACTGACGCGTGATCCTATAAGGGGTCCGTTTTATCGTTACTTTTAAGATAATACACCCAAATCGCTTAAAGTGCGCCGGTAATATGTGAAGAGTTCCCTGGATTTTTCCCTGTTTTCCTGGATTTCATCATCAGATCCTGACCTGATGTCAATGGGGCCATCTGTGAAGTATCAAACAAAAGGTCAAGTGTTTCGAGTAATCGGGGAACATACATACGAATTGAAAACCTCCTCCTTTTTTTGAAAGTCTGTTAATTATGAATATGTGACTGGGTGTATAAATGTAGGTAAGTAATGTATTTTCTACAGTTCACAGTTATCTTAGTAGTAGGTACCTACCAATCACATTACTACTTATCATTTTATTTGTTGGAATTCCTCTGAACTGAACCCAGCTGCATGGCTCGAATAGCAAAACAAATGATACTCGTAAGTTGGTAAAACCAGGCAGATAAAGATTTTGTTTTGGTTAGGTACGAGTAGGTAGGTACCTACCTACTGCATGAATAAAGAACCTAACTAGGTACACATAACGGGATCATATAAAAGACTGCGCATGAAGCATATACATTATAATTGATACAGTCTTTGTCGATTGCTGACAATGTTTGAATTATTGTTAATTCTATTTGTACTGTGTAATGGGGTCGTGATCGGTGAGTTTTTAATCTAGTGCTAGGTTTCGTTAGCAAAAGGTTCCGTCCCTCGTGGAAGGGCTTGTCATAACTGTTTCTACCTCCGAATTGCCTTCTATTTCTGGTCTTGGGAGTCCTCAAGTCCAGTGGGAATAAGTTATTTTTTTATACAACTAAGAGACGGAACAAGCAAGTAGCCCACCTGATGTTAAGTGCATCTCTTACCTATAGCAATGCCGTACTGCATTGGTCACATCCACAAATAATATAGCCTACACGGCACTGCATTGCGCCCGTCAACTTGTGATATAACTCGCGTGCCCTTTCCGAGAGAAACCTTATAGACAGTACGACTTATAGATATAGGCGTTTTTGAATTGTGAATCATGATTCCGCGTGAAGTGCGCCTCCGCCTTCGGCCTTATCTCAACTTGTAACCAGGTGAGATGAAGTCCAAGCCCTTCCCCGTCGTACAATAAAAAAAAATGTTCTCCCCTGGGGATCGAACCCGGACTAGAAAAATTACCATCCTGTGGGGGCTGCTGGTGGAGTTGCAAAGGTCCGCCTGGCTTGGCGGCCCTCCTGCAAAGCAGTTGAAGCCATGCAAGCCTCGAACTCAAGAGCTCAATAATACTTAACAATGCCATCGTCTGTTTTTCTGCATCAGTACAAATAGGACAAATAAGACACCAAGGTCTTCAAGTCCAGAGTGAATAGGTTCCTATTAGACAATCGTGCTCCATTAGGCCACATCGCCACTTGTTTTTCAAGTGAGTTGGTGTCTAACGCTTGGCTGTCAATCAAATATACAGGTTGATTTTTTGAAACGGGACCTTAACCGTTACTACAAAAAATTTGGCTAATTTAGAAGTTTTCACTCTTTTACCGAAATGTATGGAAAAAGATTTTCGAAATTTCTGACATTCCTATAGCAGTGACTTTTGATACTTATAAGAAACAGGATAGATTGGAATCAAAAAAAGTTTTCTATGTAAAATTACCATTTTCTTGCTGACTGTAGGTACATTTTATCCAAAATCTGAGAAAATACTGTTCAGAATATCTTTAACCTTTGTGGATAATCTCCTAAAAACGTTTTCCTGTAACTATAACGGTTAAGGTACCTGCCCTTACTGTCCCTGTATAATATCAATCAAATCGAATATTATAAAAAATACTCCGTGAAATAAATAAAAAACTAAAACCTTACCTGTATATTTACAGCGACCCCGTCAGTAATACATATTAAAGAACACGCTCTACCAGCGCTGGCCACCAAGCAGTTTGTGGCAAGCACCATCAGAGCAACCATTACCCAGATTGGAAAGGACCTGACCCAGAAACTGTCACCATTAGAGCAGAGCATAGAAGAACTGAAGCGGAGTGTGCAAAATCACACTAAAACTATACAAAATCTGCGTGAAACTGTTCAAAGCCAAGCTGAATATATAAATGATGTGCAAAAAATGTTTCCCTGTGGCTTGAATGCCGGTAAGTCTGCACTTTAATCGCCTCTGTCGTCTAGTGGTTCAACCCACCGATTTCAGATCCATCGGTCCCGGGCTCGATCCCCATGGGGAGTACAATATATTGTGCTTGGTTTGGTCGGTGGTAGGACTTTGTTTAAGTCCGCCTGGCTAGCTACCACCATCATACCTAATTCTGTCGCCCTAATAACAATTATAAAATTATTGTGTTCTGGCATTTAGAGGTAAGATAGCCAGTTCCTCAGTTTGTTGAGGATTTCGAGTGAAGTGCGCCTCCATCGGCCTTATCTCAACTTGTAACCAGGTGAGATGAAGGTCAAGCTCCCCGTAGTACTACAATAAAACTTAAACAAACAAATAATAATAATAACACTTTCAAAACTTGCGTGAGTGGTGCTATACATTTTAAAACACGGATTTTACTCACGTATACTGAATGTTGAATTAGACACCAACGGTTTCGATTCAACAGGTGATTCATCATCAGAGTGAGTGTGACTCGTTGGTGCTTAAATCAACATAATCGTATACGTGAGTAAACCCGTGTTTTAAAATGTACCTACCTACACGCAAGTTTTGAAAGTAAAAATAATAATATTTATTTCACTTATAGTACAATACTTTGAGATTTTTATAATCATTTTGAAACGTCATATTTACCGCCTGTTCGGGAATCGCGACCAGCACACAAGGAGAAAGGCAAAAACCACGGGCTGGTTAATTTTATGATGATCCATTCAACATTTAGGTATACAGAGTTTATAGTAATTTAAATAACATTACAAGTGTTACTTACCTACCGACATCATAAACCTAAATACGTTACCTACGTATTTAGGTTTATGATGCCGGTAGCTTAAAACATTTAATACTAGCTTAAAACATTTAGGTATTATTACCTAAATAAAATAAATGGTAGGTATACATTTATTATTACCCAAATAAATCGTTTGTTAAAATTGAGAAATCACCATTTAGCTGTCATATATTAGCCAAACTAAGATGTACAAACGTACTCCATTCTTAAATACTCTACTTAGATCAGTTTCCTCAGTGCTGTAAAGATTAGGATATTAGTGTTCTGTGTGTAAAGAAGTCGGGACACGTAGGTAAAAATAGCGTCTTCTTCGTCGGTAGATATAGGTAGCCGGTTTCAGCAGGTTGTCGAGTCAAGTCGCGGTTCCGGATTTGTTCCGATACGAAGGTGTCTTCTTCCTTGCTACCATGATGAAACCTTCCTCAAACGTCTTACCCTTACGAAGGTTCGTCGGGTACCGCACGAAGGGGCTCCGGTGCTTGAGGTACCTAGCCCATCATACCTGCATTTAGTCTTAGGCACGTTAGTACTTTATTATCTGTGACTTTGGTATAGGTATCCTAACCGCCGAAAAAGGCGTATCCTAAATTTGAAGAAATACCTACAGAATTAACCTGTTGAAGTAAAGCGATATGTCATTGAATTTTGCAGGTACCTACCTGCAAAATTTAATGACATGTCGCTACCTACCTACTTAACAACTGCTTGTAAGTACCGGATATTTCAGCACATTTTCAAAACACCAGCAGTGTCATGAAAGATTATTTTCACGTAAGACCTCATACGCCATAAATTTCTATCTAGCTACACAAATTATTTCACTAACGAGTGTAGCGCAGCGGGGCCTTAAGACTATAGTGACCATAGAGTATTGCTCGAACGTATCGGTTTGGTACGCACGCATCGTTCTTCCGCCAAAGATTGGTAGCAGCTATCTCGCACTAACCACAGACAATAGGCAGCTAACGCTTCTCTAACCCGACAGTAAGTGTCAACGGCTGCTTACGCGCCGAAGTTAATTTCAGTAACATTTCTTGTTTATTACTCACTTGTTACATGTTCCTATTTTTACCGTGTCTCAATATACTTTTTACTTTTAATCGTGCTTCGAACTTATTTTACCAGCAAAATACCCCCTGAGAGAGACAGCTTCCTCACACTTGGCAGCTGTATTTCAAATGGTATGATTTCCTTGCAGGCTACACATTATTTTCGAAAACAGGCAGCTGTTACAAGCTCCACGAAAACTACGTTTACTGGCCAGAAGCCAACGCGACATGTAATGCAGAGGGCGCGTACCTCGCTGTGATCAACAGTTACGAAGAGGCACGCATTGTCGGCAATATGGTGAGCACAGACACATGGAAGTGGGCTCTCATCGGCGTCTACCGAGACTTCCAGGACGACGAACGTGGCGTATGGCGGTCTGTCACTGGTGAGTGTGCGGGAGCCCGTAGCTCATGTTTATGGAAACAACGTCTGTTGAAGTGTCACGGCAACACGTCAAACGGATCATGATGACCTCTTAGCTCGGAGAACTGGGAAGTGCTTGGGGACCCCCCCTTGAGGATCGAACCTTGGACCTCTGGGTCTGATACCGGTGCGTGGTCGATACACCAGAACAAGCGTTAGCTTACTATAAGTCTGTGACTAGACCGCAGAAGTGGTTTGATTTTTCGTCAATTGGGCTACTCAGGACGATAATCGGCGACGACAAAATTTTAGAACCGACAGGTGGGCTACTTAGGGATTGTGCTAGGCCTACTTCAGGGATTAGCTATTTCCAAAAGCTGAATCATAAAAATTATCATGAACATTGAATAGCAGTACTAGCATCGCAGCTAGGTACATATTATGTTTGTGGAGGCGATTTTTACCTTCCTTATGTGTATTTTAAGGATACAATAAACTCACAATAACTGGCCTCACTGCTCAGCCGTTATTAGCTTATTTCTTCTAATGCTTAATTTGTTGAAGGTTCTATTCCCAACCGTGAAAAAAAAACATTCGTGTGAAGAATTTAGATTTTTATCTGTTTTGGTCATAAATTGTATCAAAATATAATTAACTAAATGAAACGGTTATTACCACAAAATTTTTACGTCGATTTGCTGACGTTTCGAAACGTCAGCAAATCGACGTAAAAATTTTGTGGTAATAACCGTTTCATTTAGTAGTGCATAGCCACACAAATTTCAATTCTATGTATCACAATACTTATCTGTTTCCTAGGAGGGACTCTCGATTCGACGGGATACAATACTTGGAACCCTGGTAGCCCGAAAAATGATGACAAATTCCGGTACGCCGGGATATACGACGATGGCACACTCGTCAGCGTGCTGTCAGACACTTATGGATCACATTGTTTTGTCTGCGAGAAGTTGCCACATAATTAAAAGAGTGAAATAATTGGGTGTGCTTTTTCTGAAACTGTAACTGAACTTATATATATACTTGAAATAATAGTTATTTGTTATACAAGAGTGCAAAGTTGCTTTTTAACCGCGTGTTCAATTTTGATGACCGAGCAAGCGAGATAATCAAAAGAGCACGAGATGAAAAATCTTTGCACTCGAGTGCAACACGTAACTTTTCATTCCACCTCAGCGAGGAAATGACTAAATGCAAAAAAAAACGTTTACAATCACAAGATAGGTACTTTTATTTCAGTTTAGGTATTAACTACTACATTATGACAGGTAAGTATTACAGAATAATCTTTAAATTATAACAAAATAATACTAAGGTATAATTAAGAAAATTTGAAAGTAACGTTGCTACAGTTATTTAAATTGAGTGTAATATTTTTGTTTGGTACTGTAATATTGGTGTTAGTCACTTGTGTACTGTTTTTCGGTAAACTATCTGTCATACTTAATAGTTGTACCGATTCATCGGATTCCCTTGGCGTAAATGTTGGCATGAGAGGGCGATGGTTAGGTGTTTAGTAATGGCTCATTTTTGATGTAGAAGGGCCAGTCCAATCCAAGGATCTGACTGAGGCTCTTTCAGTGTAATGGCTCCTACGATGCCTTAACAAGTAATACACAAGGTTCCGATTTCGAGTTTTTAACAAATTAGAAAAGGTTGTATGATGAATTTGGCACCATGGAGGTAGAAGTATGTTATACCTATCACCTCTATGTAATAAGCTAACTGGACGATTGCGCAATTACGGAATCCGAACGTGAGAATGCTGACTCGAGACACGAGGCGCGGCCATCGGCAACATGATTCACTTCTAGCTCCCGCTTCGAGCTCGAATGTACTTTTAGTCGTAATTAGATTATTAATGTTTTATAAGTTTTCTTTAATTAAATTTACTGGGATAAATCGGTTTTTTTTGGGAACCCCTGGCGTCGTTCCTATAATTGGCGCAGCCGGTAGGATGATCCGGGTCTATCCAGGAATATCGGGAATCGCGTTTCCTGGAAGATAGGCGTTTCAAGGCTGAACCGGGTTTTTCAAATCAAAGGCGTTCGCCGGGGAATCCAGACTTCGATTGCAGCTCAAGAAGTACCGATGCAGTTAATGTAAGTACACTGAATCTACTAGTGGCTTGCATCCTTTTTCTTAGTCCTCCAAGTCGTAAAATATCTCATCATTTTTCGACCAAGAAAATATAAAGTTAAAATTAGTAGTAGGAATAAATTATTCGATACTAAACGTAATATAAATATTTCTTGCAGTAGTCAAAGTAGTGAAAGTACCAATATGTCAAATTTAGATATAATAGTTAAAGCCCTACGCTTGGTTCCCGATTTTGATGGGAATCCCCACATATTAGTCCGATTTGTGGATTTATGCGATCAACTAGTGACCACTTATGGACAGGACGACTGTCAGTTAAACAACTCAGCTCTTTTAAACGGCATCCTTAACAAGGTCGTTGGTCCAGCAGCACGACAGCTGAATGCGAATGGTATCCCGAATGACTGGGCTAGCATTCGTAGCTCACTCATTAACAACTTTGCCGATCAAAGAGACGAGACCGCCCTCTACAACGATTTGGCTTTATTAACACAAGGCTCTAGCACCCCCCAAGAATATTATGAGCGGTGCCAGAACCTATATAGTACGATCATGACCTATGTTTCATTGCATGAATCCTTGCCAACTACCATTCAGGCTAAACGAGATCTGTATAAAAAACTAACACTCCAAGCCTTTTTACGTGGTTTAAAGGACCCCTTGGGATCACGCATTAGATGTATGCGCCCCGAAACCACAGAAAAAGCGCTAGAATATGTGCATGACGAGATGAATACAATGTATATCCAAAGTAGGAATGCGTTACTGCCATCGGAAAAACCAAATGAAAAGATGAACTCTTCCAATATAGGTTTTAAAATGCAAAGCCAACCTACCCAGGGTATGGCTCTTCAGCCCTTCAGGCCAAATCATTTTAATATGCCAGGCTCTTCTAGGCATCTTCCACAAAACACGCATAAACCACCTCCTCCACCGCAACATCAGTTTCAAATGCCTTTTAACCAACCACGTATGCTATCCCGTACTCAACAAATATTCGGTGCGCCATCGCCGAATTATCAACGAGGGTTTCAAATACCACCCAGACCGCAACCATCTTTCCAAGGCCCTAAGCCTATGAGCGGTGTATCCCACTTTGTAACTAGGGAGAGACCAGCACAGGCAGGTCCCAGTGGATGGAATTGGGCCAAACAAGGCAATCCACCCCCAACAAATTACTTCAAATCTCGAGATGTTAACGTGAATGAGTGTGATAGCTACGACTACGACGGGTATTATGACTACGGTGACTACGGTGACTACGGTGACTATAGCGCTTATCCTGACAGTTATTATGGAGACTATTATACCTACCCCAATGACTATGACTACCATCCTGATGGTAACGTTACCGTACAGGAAGTAGGAGAACCATCGCGAGTAGATCATAAATCTTCAAATGATGAGGATTTTATCAAGGCTCTGAGTACAAAAAAATCAAAATAGAATTAAATTTACAAACTCAAAGACAGCTACCCTATATACGCATAGCGAACCCCCCTTTGAATTTCCTAATAGACACTGGCGCGAATCAGTCTTTTATTAGTCCAGAAGCCGTGGACTCATATTTCCCACAGGTACCATTGAACTACGATCCGTTCGAGGTGACCAACGTTCACGCCACAAGCAGGAATGAGTACTCTGTAACTCTTCCATGCTTCCCTGAATTTCAAGATTCAGAGGAAATTAAATTATTCGTTTATAGGTTCCATAATCATTTTGACGGCCTAATAGGTATGGACTTACTAACTAAATGGGAAGCTAAACTCGACCTTAAAGACTTAATACTTAGTACTAAAAATGCGCTGAACAGTATTCGCATTTACAACTCGCGTAACCTGAACCTCTACGAAGCGATAATACCGGCCGAGACTTCTAAGCTACTTAGACTACCTATTAACGCCTCAGATGGCGAAGTCCATGTCCCAGAGCAAATAATATGTAATTGTGTAGTTAGCGAGTGCATAACTTCAGTAAATAAGAGCCGCGGAATAGTTGAAGTAGTAAATCCAACTCAGAACGATATAATTTTGTCGCTAGACCACGCGACGCAAGCGACGTTATTCTCTATGGAGTGCACGCGCACCGAGACCGAGCCGTCGACGTCACCGCGCGCTAAGGACGTGACTTCACGCTTACGTACCGACCACCTAAACGCCGAGGAAAAAGCTAATTTAATCGCGCTTTGTTCCAAATACGCCGATGTGTTTTACATTGATGGTGAATCATTGACTTTCACAAATAAAATTAAACATAAAATCAGAACTCACGACGAAGTCCCAATTCACACTAAAAGCTATCGTTATCCATTTATACATCGTGGGGAAGTCCAGGATCAGATAACAAAAATGTTAGACCAAGGTATCATCAGACCTTCCGAGTCCGCGTGGAGCTCGCCAATTTGGGTTGTTCCAAAGAAGATGGATGCTTCAGGAAAACAGAAATGGAGGTTGGTCGTAGATTTTAGGAAACTAAACGAAAAGACTATTGACGACAAATACCCAATTCCTAACATCACCGACGTTCTTGACAAGCTAGGGAAGTGTCAGTACTTTACGACTCTTGATCTGGCATCCGGCTTTTACCAAGTCGAGATGGACCCTGAGGACATTCATAAGACAGGTTTTTGCGTAGAAAATGGTAAATTTGAATTTTTACGAATGGCAATGGGCTTAAAAAATTCACCATCCACCTTCCAAAGAGTCATGGACAATGTCCTTCGAGGCCTACAAAACGTTATCTGTCTCGTATATCTAGACGATATTATAGTTTTTTCAACATCATTACAGGAACACATAATTAATTTAGAAAAGGTGTTCCAAAGGCTACGTGAATCGAATTTTAAAATACAATTAGACAAATCAGAGTTTCTCAAACTTGAAACCGCGTACCTAGGACATGTCATCAGTAGAGAGGGAATAAAACCGAACCCCGATAAGATCTCTGCTATCCAAAAATACCCTATTCCAAAGACACCTAAGGAAATAAAACAATTTCTTGGACTCCTCGGGTACTACCGAAAATTTATCCCGGACTTTGCCAGGATCACTAAGCCTCTGACGCAATGTCTCAAAAAAGGAAGAAAAATAAACTTAGACTCAGATTACGTTAATAGTTTTGAGAAATGTAAAACCCTCCTAACGAACGATCCCATATTGAGATACCCCGACTTTGACCGTAACTTTGTTCTGACAACCGACGCATCAAATTTCGCCATTGGTGCGATCCTCTCGCAAGGTAAGGTAGGCTCCGATAAGCCTATAGCGTACGCTTCACGTATATTAAACGAAAGCGAGATAAACTATAGCACGATAGAGAAAGAATTACTTGCTATTGTGTGGGCCACAAAATACTTTCGCCCTTATCTCTATGGCCGTAAGTTCAAGATCCTAACTGACCATAAACCCTTGCAATGGGTCATGAACCTGAAAGAACCAAATTCAAAGCTTACAAGATGGCGATTAAAATTAAGCGAATTTGACTTTGAAACCGAACATAAACCAGGCAAGAAAAACACCAACGCCGATGCTCTCTCCCGCGTCGAGATCTGTAATGAAGAGACGAGTTCTATGATCGGTAAAACATCCCAACTACCCCTATCTGTAGCCAACGACACCGACACTCGTACTGAAACTGTTCACACATCCGATGAGAACCCTATCCTTGAAATTCCCATTACCGACGAACCCCTGAACAAATTCCATCGACAGCTGATCTTGACAATAGTAGGTGACGTAAAGAAACGTGTGTCTGCGACTAAGCCATTCGACACTCATACACGTACATCCATCCAACTATCCGAATCTAATATAGAAGAGAATTTAATTAATGCTATCAAGGAATATGTTAACCCGAAAATCAAAACTGGCATTCTTATCAACCTTAGGCATGTACAAAATTATTCCAATATTACAGGAAAAGTTTAGGAGCTCATGTATGAAGTTGGTACTAGCAAAAAGGGAACTAGAAAATGTCAAGGAATACCTTAGACAACAAGAAATCATTCGTAACTATCACGAAGGCAAAACTAACCACCGTGGCATTAGCGAATGCTATCTAGCCCTATCTGCTCGTTATTACTGGCCAAAAATGAAAGATCACATTACCAAGTTCATAAATGACTGTACCATTTGCGGACAGGCTAAATATGATAGGAATCCAATCAGACCAAAACTCAACATTGTACCACCAGCTACAAGGCCGTTCGAGATAGTTCACATGGACAGCTTCACTGCTCAAAACGAGAAGTACGTTACATTCATCGACGTATTCTCAAAGTACGGACAAGCCTACCTACTTAGAGACGGTACTGCGCTTAGTGTAATCCAAGCTTTATTAACATTTAGCACGCACCACGGGTTACCGCTCACCATCATCACCGATCAAGGCACTGAATTTAGTAACCAGATGTTTTCAGAGTTTTGTAAGGTCCATAAGATAATCCATCATCGGACCCTGGCACATTCACCTAACGCTAATGGGAACATAGAACGTTTTCACTCGACTCTACTTGAACATCTTCGCATCCTAAAGTTAAAGCAAAAAGATCAGCCTGTTATCAATTTAATGCCCTACGCTTTGATAGCGTATAATAGCTCAGTACATAGTTTCACTAAGTGTAAGCCCTATGACCTCATACTAGGACATACCGACCCACGCGATCCCACTGACATCGACATTACAGGACATCTACTACAGCAGTATACACAGACACATAGAGAACAGATGAAACAAGTTTATGACCTCATAAACGAGACATCTCTCGCATATAGGACCGCGATCATTGAACAACGAAATAAATCCCGCGAATCTGAAGCGGAATACCAGCCTGATCAACAGATTTTTATCAGTAATCCTTGCGCTAGTAGATCTAAACTCGCGCCTAGATACACACAGGATACTGTATTAGCGGACTTACCTATTCACATTTATACATCCAGGAAAAAAGGTCCTATCGCAAAAAATAGACTAAAACGAGTTCCTAAGACCGCGAAATTGTTACAGGAATCTTACCATTTAAACTAGGACCCATGCGACTAACCACTCATTATCATACATTTTTACAGTACATATACCTTAAAGAAATAGACTCTAATATCAGCTTCGTAAGATCGCAACTAATGCAAATAAAAAGTAAAGTAGATAATAATACCTACGCTATCTATGAATCTCAGATAGAACACTTAAATAGCGAGTTAGATAACGCTTTGCTTCAATTAAAAACCCTAGAGCCAACTCGTTTTATATTATTTATTTTATTTATCAGTTATTAAGAGCATTACTGGGAATCTAGACTATACAGATGCTGTAAAGTATAACGATGCCCTTTCTGTTCTAAGAAAAAATCAAGATAAAATAATTATCGAACAAAATCATCATATCAGTCTTAGCAAAGATTGGATGGATGAACAAAATAATATTATCACTAAAATTGTAGAAAATCAAGTTGCAATTAATAAAACTTTGCTGATGCTACTTGACCCCGATTCATTTCCAAGACACGAGTTTATTAAAATTGCGAAATTCGCTCAAATATTGTCAATAACTAGCAACAACGTACGTGCTTTGGTAAGCGAAATAAGTAGGTTAGAAAATGCGCTAGCTTTTTGTAGTGCCTCGCGCACTCATCATTCTATGATAGGTATAAACGTTATGAAAGGTATGTTAGATAAACTGAAATATTTTTATAGTAAAGATCAGTTATTAGATTTAGAACTTAGAGAGTATTACAACGTTATCATACCAGCATCTTATTTTAACGGAAATCAATTAGTTTTTGCTTTTAAATTTCCCGTAGTCTCTCCATTTAGTTATACTTTATATAGGTTAGTTATCGTACCGAATAAAAATAGGCAGGCTATAAACCCACCTTTCCCATTCCTAGCAATCACTGGTAACATTCACGTGTACATAGAGGCTGAATGCCCGAAGTCAGGTACAAGGTACATATGTAAAGAGCAACTGAATCACCAACTGAAACCTCAGCCGGATTGCATCTGCAACATCATCGAAGGCGAGATAACTGAAAATAAACCCTGTGAAATGACCACCATCAGCCTGACGAAACCAGCGATGGAGAAACTGGATGACCGCCACTACGCCGTCGTGTTCCCACAACCAACTCAAGTTCACCTTACCTGCGGACGAGATGAATCTAGCACCCTCACCGGCAGCTACCTAGCAACGATACCCCACAACTGTAAGCTGCGCACCAACGAATTCACTATCGTCAACGTCAACGACCACATCCAAGGACAGCCCATGAAGATAACCAAAATCCCTGTTCAACTAAACGAAGCACCTGCAGCCATCACTCTAAAAGTTAACTCAGTAAATCTGAAAAAGTTACATGATATTCAAGATAAGATCCACCAACAAGAGCCCATACAGATGGATCAATCCCCAACGATCTACCATACGACCATACCCTTCTACACTACGATATCCGGTGCACTTGTACTCATCACCGTCATACTAAGTCGAAGATATTACCTACAACATATGAAAAAGAATGAAAGAACGGATATAGAACTAGCTCAGACACCAACCTATGCAGAACCAGATAATAAGAGCAAGCCAACGACATTTTCTCCCATTTTTCAAAAATAGTCGTTGATCTGAAGGGGGAGGTGTTATACCTATCACCTCTATGTAATAAGCTAACTGGACGATTGCGCAATTACGGAATCCGAACGTGAGAATGCTGACTCGCGACACGAGGCGCGGCCATCGGCAACATGATTCACTTCTAGCTCCCGCTTCGAGCTCGAATGTACTTTTAGTCGTAATTAGATTATTAATGTTTTATAAGTTTTCTTTAATTAAATTTACTGGGATAAATCGGTTTTTTTTGGGAACCCCTGGCGTCGTTCCTATAATTTATGATAAGTATGTATTTACAAATATATGTATCTATATAAATATATACAATAAATAATAAAAATAAATTCTATCCGTAATCTAATTCCCATATTACAAGCTATGCTTAGTTTGGGGCTAGATGGCGCTGTGTGAAATTAGTGTCCTGTAATATTTATTTAGAGGCCAGTTCCTAATTTAGTTGAGGGTTCCGGGTGAAATGCGATTCCTTCGGCCTTATCATTTTATTTTATTTTATTTTATTAGGAAAAACAAGCAATTATGCTTAAACATATTAAATAGGTACAACATATTAGTTTATAACTAGGGTTATCGTAGACTTATTATAGGTAAGCATAACCCACAAGGTTTTTCTCAGGTTAATTATGTGCATATATTAAATTAACAGCTAGAGAGAAACTTACCTACTTATTAAACTAACAAATAAATTAAATGGTTACATGTTTTTGTTAAGTTAGTAAAATTATAAGTTTCATGAACAATGTAAGTACTTAAAGAAAGATGAAGAGAAGAGAAGAACGTTTAAAAACAAGAGAAGAGGATCAGTTCAGCTGCAAGTAGTTCTAAATCTAATTTTGAAAGCGCTTCACGTATTAAGTTTCTGTATCTAAAAGTGGAATTTGATAAAATGTCTGAAGATTCGAAATAAATGTTGTATGACTCGGCCATGCGACGTATAGGAATCCGACGCCCCGTATCATAACTACCAATACATGTGAAATGAAAGCCCCCTAACCTAACCTCCCCGTCGTACAATAAAAACACATCAATATGGTTCTTTGATGAGTTTTAATAAATAAAGAATTATTACAGAACATTTTCTGGAACCGATTATCTTCGAAGGCGAAGCACGTCGTAAAAAAAGACCAGCGCCATCTTTTCCCAAACTAAGCAAAGCTTGAAAATCGGGAACTAGATTACGTAAAAAATACTGATATACTTTTAATTTTGTATATACATACTTCTCATCTATTACATACCTAATACCATAATAATTTTTAACCTCCTCTGTGGTCTAGTGGTTCAAGCCACCGATTTCAGATCCAGAGGTCCCGGGTTCGATCCCCAGGGGAGTACAATATATTGTGCTTGGTTTGGTTGGTGGTAGGACTTAGTTTAAGTCTGCCTGGCTAGCACCATCTTACCTAATTCTGTCGCCATAATAACAATTATAAAATTGTTGTGTTCCGACATTTAGAGGTAAGATAGCCAGTTCCTCAGTTTGTTGAGGATTCCGGGTGAAGTGCGCCTCCACCTTCGGCCTTATCTCAACTTGTTACCAGGTGAGATGAAGGCCAAGTGCTTACCCGTCGTACAATAAAAAAAATAAAACCAACCAAATAAGCTCCAGGTTCTCTTTATTCTACATACTACTTATATATTTATACCTAATACTATAATTTATTAGGATCTGGAAACTTGAAACCCTGTATTATAACCAGGTATCCCATCAATTCCGTTATTCTTATTTTTCCGGGTATTTTTAGCTAGTTTTTTTATTTATTTTTTTTATTTACGATGGGTCGGCTCTTGACCCATCACGAAACAACACGAAACTTACACAGGTAAGAATGAGATCTACGATGGAGCGAGCCTACCCAGAAAGTGCCTATTGACTCTCTTCTTGAAGACATTAGGGTCGTAGCACAGCGGAAAAACAGACGCTGGGAGCTTATTCCAAGTTCTTGCAGTGCGCACAATAAAAGATTCTTGAAAGCGTTTGAAAGTTTCTCATATAATACATCATATTTTAGTGCGTGTGATACTAAATAATTGTTCTAGCTAGCCGTATGAGTATATTTGTGGACATGTTTAAAACACTGGATAGAGTCAATACGTATATTTAACTGAATTACTGATAGTTACAAAATTAGGCACAAAGTACAATTAATATATGTGGATCGCGGGCAAAGACTTGGGAGTGAAACGATTTAGCAATACACATATTAAGTAAGGTTATATTGGTTGGTCCGTTGTAATGTAGTCACCAAATGGACTAACTGCGTATTGACGAATCTCGAAATGGACTTTAATTATTGTTTCTTCTTTATTTTCTTTCTCTATTCTTTAATTATTAATTTAATTACTGTTGCAGCCGGAGGCAGCATACTGTGCGGAATGCGATATGCGTTTTTCGTCGATCCCCGTGTACAAGAACCATCTCAAATTCGCGGCCAAGCACCGACCGGCCGATACGCTCAAGTGAGTTATATATATTATACCTATCGTAGAGATTATAGTACATTATGGTAACATTATGGGGACACACTAGTGTGACATTGGTTGTTACCGCCGAAGCGCCATTGAGAGAAGAACTTAAGAGTCATACGACGTTTTTCAACACACTTGTGAATAAAATAACAATAAAAACTATAATTTCAACAGTGAAAACGAGTTGTGAAAAATGTTTCGCTATGGCGGGAAAAATTAATCAGTTTTCGTATGCGCGCGCATTGGGTTTGCGCCTATTCTGCCTCGTACAAAATGGGGAATTTAACGTTTTATCTTATTATAGATAAAACAAAAGTTATATTTGAGTGAAAGTTTTATTTATTAAACACGTACGAGTAAAAATTGTCTATTTAAATAAGAAGTTGCTTGAAATGAGCAAGCAATCTTTTTTTTGAATAAAAACTTTTTTAAGAACAAAGAGAATAAAACCAATAAAATTTTAAAAATAACTTACTAGTGAGTTATAGAAATGAAAAAGTCACAGTTTGATTATGGGTGTCATTCTGTGCCTAATTGCGGTGACCATAGAGCCACTTTATGAGCAAGTGTGTTGAAAAGATAATTTATTTTCTAAATGTATATTATGAGTGTAGTTCACATGGTCTCAATGTAAGCGTTACAGGAACATTGTATTTTCTACCAGTTATTGTTCTAGTGCAAATATATTTCAGATAAATTCAAACGGTAATGTACTTTTTTGATGCCATACAAAAGCTTCATTTCTATAGTGTCTTAACCACACGTACTGTTATTTAGCTATAGACTTAGTGCCTTAGATAAAAAACAAATCATTTCGCACAATCTTCCCGAATGTATGTACTAAAACTCCGCCAAATCGCACAAGCAGCAGTTTTCATTCAGTTTTTTTTTATATAGCACGAGCAAGAAGCCCATCTGATGTTAAGTGCATCTCTTGTCTATAACAATGCCTTACTGCGTATATCACATCCACACAGAACATAGTCTACACGGCACTGCATTGCGTCCGTCAACTTGAGGCATAAAGGTGTTAAGCCTCACGTACCCGTAATTTTTAACTAGCCTCATAGCTCGGTTGGTAGTAACTCTGCCTTGTGCTCTCTGCTTCTGTGTGTTCGATTCCCACCCAGAACAAACATTTGTGTGATGAAAGATGTTTGTTCTGTGTTTGGGTGTTGTATCATATAGTATGTATGTATTTACACAAGTATTTAAGTATTCTATCCGTTATCTAGTTCCCATATTATAAGCTATGCTTAGTTTGGGGCTAGATGGCGCTGTGTGAAATTAACGTCTTGTAATATTAATATTTGTTGTAATATTTCACCGGCAACCATACCCGTCAAACCGAAACACGGCAATGCTGCTTGGCGGCTGAAATAAGTACGGTGGTAGTAATTCTCCGGACGAGCCGTTTCACTAGGGGCTTCTACTACTCTTGTTACTTGTTCTCTGTCAAGGTCGTAACAAGCAGTACTTTACTTAGCATTTTAAGCCCGAATTTCTTTAGCTCCAGAATTGCTATTTGTTTGAAACTTTATTGCTATCTTTTGCTAGCATCGCATGACAAAATATACCACTATTTTTGCAATGCATAGTAAGGTAATCCAAATATGCATTGTTTTAAATAAACAAAAAAAAATAAGCATACATTTTACCAAAGGTTTTAACCTAGATAATGCCATAATTTATTCAAACGGTATATCAATTGACCTAACTATTACAATATTACAAGGGAATCAGTTGGGTAATCTGATGACTGTTACAAACTGTCTATGAGTAACTCAACTGTTCGAGATCAGAGTACAGCAATGCTAATTCATTAAATAGTGTAATTAAGTTGGTTTATTTTGTTAGCTTCTGCTTGCCATAATATGTTAATATAACTTAGAACAATATTTGTGCATAATATCAGCTAAATCCAGACTAGAGCTAGATCCAGACAGTTGTTCAAACTAACATGTATCCTCAAAACTTGCACAGGTAATGATAAGGTCTATAATGCAAGACTACCCAGATGGTACCTATTAATTCATTCCATCAATCAACAAAGGACAATCTATGCGTATTCTTTTTATATGGGAAATGGCAAGATTCTTATAACCGTTGGTTGCTACTCTATTTATTTATAGAAAGTGACTATGATATAATACAGCTGAGCGTATGTCATTTAATGATTCTGAAACGAGCTATTTTCACGCTCGTAGATATTATGTCTATTTCCAAGTTCGTAGATATTGTGTCTATTTCTACGCTCGCAGGATTCTGACACGAGCTATTTTCACGCGCTTGTACATGTTGTGACTATTTCCACGTTCGTAGACACGAGTGCTCGCACTGCGACGCGAAGTTCGTAAACTCCACCGCACTCAAGAAACACATCATGGTCCGGCATCGGACCGAGCTGCGGCCTTACAAATGTGACACGTGTGACAAGGTAGGCAAGCAACACGTCCGTTTTAGGGTTCCGTGTCGAGGTGCCAACGGGTTTTACTGGACCTCCGCTTTACGTCCGAACGTCCTTCTGTCTGTCAGTGGGCTGTATCTTATGAACCGTAATAGGTTGACAGTAAAGATATTCACAGTGTGTTGCGACAAATAATGAAATTAAGAAATTAATATTAGAAATGAAAAGAAGACTTATGTGGTAGGACTTAAATTAAGTCCTACCACCAACCAAAGCAAGCACAATATTGTACTATGTATGGGATCGAACCAGGGACCTCTGGATCTGACCACTAGGCCACAGGCGGATAAAACCTGACCCGAGTGCTGCTGGTACTATAGTATTTGAATATATATGTTATATTTTAACTAGCCTCATAGCTCAGGTGGTAGTAGCTCTGCCTTCTGCGCTGTGGGCTGTGGGTTCGATTCCCACCCAGGACAAACATTTATATAATTAATATAGATGTTTGTTCTGTGTTTGGGTGTTTTATCATAGAGTAAGTAGTTAAAAAAAAAAGTATGTATTTACAAAAAAAATAAATCTAATTCCCATAAATAAATATTACAGGACATTAATTTGACACAGCGTCATCTAGCCCCAAACTAAGCATAGCTTGTAATATGGGAACGAAATTACGGATAGAATACTTAAATACTTTTGTAAATACATACGTACTATATGATACAACACCCAAACACAGAACAAACATGTATATTAATCACACAAATGTTTGTCCTGTGTGGGAATCGAACCCAATACCTACAGCGCAGAAGGCAGAGTTACTACCAACGGAGCTACGAGGCTTGTTAACATATCACAAGCTATGCTCAGCTTGGGGCTAGATGGCGCTGTGTGAAATGAATGTTCTGTAATATATATATAATGTGTTTTACAGCTATCCTTAGATATTGTGGTGAACAGTAAAACTAAAACCAAAATTGAGTTGCTCTGAAAAGAGTGGATTTTATTATAAAACCAGTTACACTTTCACAAAACATTCCTTAACATACACACAATCACAAACTCACCTGAAAAGAGAAACAACATTTAAAGCTATTGCTTCACCAGTACCTATTAGTTAAACATCAAATTACAATATTTCTCACTTGCACAACATAACCTCCATATTTATTATGCTGTGTCATTCAGTCAATCTGACAGACAGCTCCCTCCTTAGATTCAAACGAGTTCACAGATAAATTATACGCCAACGTTATTACGCGGCAAATTCAAACTAAATTAAGTGTCACGCACTTCGTTTACATATATTTGTTAATATATATTTGTAGAGGTTCGAGGCCGCGTGCCGTTTGCGAGTGCACACGTTACGCGAACACGAAGGCGTGGAGCCCCCAAAGGATAAGATATGTCACATTTGCGGACGCGGATTCGCTGTGAGTTTCATTTCGTTTGTCTTTCTTTTGTATGAAAGAACTGCAATTAAACCAAGCATAATAATGTACTGCCTGGGGATCGAACCCGGTACCTCTGGATCTGACACATGTGAGTGGGTTAATGTAGTCTTCAACACATCAACCGTTTAGTTGCATCTACTGTTTGGTCTAATATCAACCTACTTACTATGTAAATACTAATTAAACTAATAATCAGTCTGTCGACATACCCATCTACGAAACTAAAAATGTTTTTTATAAAATTCTTGGGTAGTACCCAGAGAACCTACACTACTATTTTACTGAGGTACCTGCCTATCTATTTATATTCTAGTTATATTTTGTTTTTATGAATGTATTTTCCTACCTACCTGTTATGGCACTCCCTTCCTTACTTACACTTTACTAAAATTAATACTTAATTTAATTTAGCCCTACCTAGTTTTATATTCTCTGTGAGTGATTTTTGTAATCTTATGAGAATAAATGTCTTAAACCGTACATCTACTGTTTCGAGGAGGTGCGGGTAAGAAACGAGCCTTACTTCAGCAGGACCGCTGAGTCGCTTGGTTTTGCTTCGAAGACTTTATATATGTTGGCCTCTCAGCGGCCTTATGTTGGCTTTGGTGGCTTTTGTACGTCGGTTTCTTCGCGGTTTGGAGTGTGTGCCTCGAATTATTTGTAGTGTTAGTAGAAACTAGTAAAGAGAAGAATAGAACTCTTTGCCTTTTTCGCGGCATTTAAGAGGTAAGATAGCCAGTTCCTCGGTTTGTTGAGGAAAAGAGAAGACATAAAAAAGGTGTAAGTAATCTGTATAACTTGGGGCTGTCTGTCTCCTCTTTTTCGGTTCGTAGAACGCCGAAGCACCGATGCAGGGGTAATTGAAATGAAACCTTGGGTCTGATTTTTACCAAACTCTCGATCTTTTTTTATATATTTTTCAGAAGTAAAAAAAGCACAGAACATATTTTGTTACACTTGTCTGAATGTAAAGATTACAAAATAAGCACAGACTATAGATGTGTAAAAGCATAGTTCCTTATATCGGGAGGGCATAATAGTATTTTCTATTTACTATTTGAGCAGCCTTACATAATATCGCAGGCAAATAGCACTACAACTATATATTGTGTTCTTGCGCTGAGTAAGGTCTCAGATCTCCGTTAAAAGAGTCGATAGCGTGCGAGTGTTCTGGTATTGCAAGCGTCAGATCTGGTGGACCGTATGTCTTTTACTAACTTTTTAACAAAATTATTGAATTGGGAAAAAATAACTAATTATTTCGTGTGGGCTGAGTAACAACTGCCACTTTAGAAGCAGTGTTCGGGACGCATGATTAAACTAGCCATCTAAAGCAATCATATCTGTCCAAATAAAAAAAATCCTAAACTCATAACCTAAAAAATGTAGTAGTTCTTGAAGAAGCTGACTGAATGTCAATCAACGTTCAAGCCAAAACCAGAGATTCTAGATACAGTTTTTTGAGGGTAGCTTCCTTATTGTACTTAGTGAAGAGGTGCACATGATTGGTCTCTGAGAAATTCCCACAAAGATGTCGGCAACGAAGGCGTTTTACTAGTCATTCCAACACGAACGCTTATTACTCCTTCACTGCAAAATTACTAACGGATAGAACTGAAATTTTGCTTAGATATCGTTTTGAACTAGAATTTAGATTCGTTTTTTTTTATTGTGCAACGGGAAAGTGCTTGGCCTTCATCTCACCTGATTTTTAAGTTATGATAAGTCCGAAGGTGGAAGCACACTTCACCCGAAATCCTCAACAATTTGAGGAACTGGCTATTTTACCGTTAAATTCCGAAACGCAAAAAATTTGGAGCTATTGTTATGGCGACAAAGTCCTACCATTTTTTTTAAGCTGGGAAAAATGCATTACGCATACCCTCCCATCGGGGGTGGGACGGTTATGTGGGACTCCCCGGTTGTCCGGTATACGCCCTAAACAACTCAGCGGCACTCCTGCTCGTTGACGGTTAAGGGGAGGACTGGGAAACCAGCAGAGCTTTTACATCCAGTCCCCCCCCGACGACCACCCGCCTTACAGCGAGGCCTGCACTCCCTCCCGTAGAAAGGGGAAGAACGGTAATGACTGCGAGTACTCAGTCACTCCTGCCCGACAAGTGGGGGGGTGAATAGAGCAATGCGAGCGAAGACGCCCCCGCGCCTTTCGCCCGCTATTCACCACCGGGAGGGAGAAAACGACCTTCATATAATCGCCTTCTCCTTCCCCTTCTTTACCTACGGAGCAGTGCTGCGACGGGATCCACCTCCCGTGCACGCTCCGCCGCCTCCTTCTCGGACATTATATCTTCGCTGAAGGAGGCAATCGCAGCCCAGACCTCCTCACTTCCCAGCATGGTGTTGACCACGCCGGGAAGCGAAAGGTCCTGTCCTACCACCACCAGCTTCTTGACCGAATACCATAGTCACTGGGTAATAAGATATTTGTTATTTCCAGAGTAAATTCATGCTAAGCAACCACATCCGAGTCCACACCGGCGAAAAGCCATTCCGTTGCGAGCTGTGTGGCGCCGCCTTTAGTCAGAAGAGTTCATTGACCACGCACACTAGGGGAGTGCACCTCAAGATCAAACCGAGACCCGTGCGACAACCGACTGCTACCAATACATGACGGATCAAGCCACTGTCAAACTACAACGTGCAACTTCAACTTCTTTGTTGGCCATATCAAACCACTGTCAAACTACAACGTGCAACATCAACTTCTTTGTTGCCATATCAAACCGCTGTCAAACTACAACGTGCAACTTCAACTTCTTTGCTGGCCATATCAAACCACTGTCAAACTACAACGTGCAACTTCAACTTCTTTGCTGGCCATATCAAACCACTGTCAAACTACAACGTGCAACTTCAACTTCTTTGCTGGCCATATCAAACCACTGTCAAACTACAACGTGTAACTTCAACTTCTTTTTTGGCCATGGAACAATAACTTAGCATGGAGTTCATGATAGTGTGACGTAGTGCCGTAAGCTGTACGCTGCGGAAGCGACAGTGTCGACGTTGTTTTTTATCGATTAAACAAATGTCGACTGCTTATTTATATATACTTAGCTTAGGTATATTTTACATGACCGCGTCTGAGTCTAATTTTATTGAAAGCATCGCCTATTGAACTAACTCGCAGATCGATAAGAGTAAAAGACTTTACTGAATATAGTTCTACATATTCATATCGAGCTGGGTGCGATAGACAGCACAAGACTGAAGCCGTTTTATAATTCGTTGACCCATTTACACCTGAGCAGAAGTAAGTGTAGTAATTAAATTGAGATGGTATACATCTGGCAGAGATTTAATGTCTTGGTTTGGGCCTGCAACTGGTTTACCTGCTAGTATCGATAACGAGTGTCATATCTGTGAGATTGACATGACATGTCGAAGTGAACCCAGGCGAGGTATGTTTAATGTAAAAAACGTGATATCGGCTGATGACAACCATATGACCTTAGACGAGAGATGCAAGTTTTTATATTTATTTTTTAATTGATGCGGATAACATCCAGTTGCATTAATCAAATAATATTGTTAACAATCATCAATCACAGGTATATCAAATAAGATAAATTTATTTCTTAAAATACTAGGATACTTATAACAAAGAAACAATTAGAGCTAGGTTGGTAGAAGGTAATTAAATAATTCTAATTTTGGTGCCCTGAGTTCCGGACAAGAGATTCTGTATCCCGGTCCTCAGTGCCCCCCCTTATATTACGTTAAACAAGCAGAAAAAAACTTATGTATAATTTAATACATCTATTGCTAACTGCTAAATAACATTATCAGTACTTAAAAAGATTAAATAATAAAAAAATAAAAATGACAAAATAGTAAAAAAAAAAAAAAACAGCAAACTTGATACAATAATAAAATTCAGAATTATAATCACGTCACGTAACATAGCCCTCACAGAACCTCAAACATTCAGACAGTATAACCGTCCATCGAAATATGTCAAGGTCGGTGTTTTTGTGTAGGAGAGCGTTGAGCGCAGTTAACATTCGGGGTACCGGGGAAGAGGCCCGAGCGACAGTCTGGCATGGTGGGGTGGCAAACAACTTTGGTTTACGGCGGCAACCGCAATTATTATTGAGGACATCAAATTGGCAGAGTTTATCACTCAGGTCAGGAGCGTCGATCATTCCTCGAAAGATCTTACACGCCCTTGTGATTTGGTCATTGGTATACGAAGGACTTCTTGCGAATTGTATCAGAGACATCCCATAAGACATTTTGTCGGATACATACCTACACGGATAGTACTTATCCATACCGAAATTATAAAGGAATCTTTCTCAATAGTAACGCGTATTTGGGGTAGGTCCCATTTGTTCCATGGAACATGACGTCATAGGACAAAAATCGATATTTTTTTCTTATTTTGTACTATAGAACATGTAATACTTGTTTCTCAAATTGTTCTATAGGACAAGGTAAATGAGACCTCTTAAGATTATATTTCTTGTGAACTGGTGGTACTAGAATGCTCTGAGATTGAGAATCCTCTACTTAATCTGGAGAGTCCTCCCCACGTTTCCGATTTATTTTATTCGTATTTTATTTTTATTTATTATTATTTATTCAGGTATGACAGAATAATTGTCATTATCAGTGTCATTTAGGCAGGCAGATTCATGGAAGATTTTGGGAAAATCTGATTTGCATTTTGTTCTATGGCATGAAAATCGGGTGAAAAGCTAGTATGTAGTTCTATGGAAAAAAATGGGAAGAAAATGTCTCATTTTGTTTGATGACGTCATGTTCCATAGAACAAATGGGACCTACTCCGTATTTTCTTCGTGTGGATTCCTCACAGACGCACTGGTTTCGAGCTTGCTCCGAGAGCGCCAAAGACAAGTCTTCATAATATCAAATCTTCATCATACGTCATAACATCTTCGTAGATGAAGTCCCACGAATTTCTTAGAACGTACCCCAGACGTCTGTCAGACTCCTTTGCCAGTTCAGCTACGTGATGGCGAAAAGTTAGCTTATGGTCCAAAGTAACTCCCAGATCCTATACCGTGCTGACACGTTATATAACCTCATACATAACCTAACCGGTAGGTATGCCAACCGATTTATTTTTACCATTGATTCGTTTTTTTATTAATGACCTATGTAAGTAGGTAGGTACTTTTTAAATTATCATTTGTTTTAATAAATGTGCATACATAATGATTTCAGCTTTTCGTATGTATTGGATGCTTATTCTGTACCTGCCAATGTTTTAATAATTTCAGTAAATAAATTATTTAGATTTTTTGTAGAGGATGATGTGTAGCAGTTTCGATTTTATACCAAAATCTCTCAATCGTATCATAATGAAGGAACCTGAATAGGTTTTCCCAGAGGTCCCAGACGATGCAGCTACTAACCGCCTCTGTGGTCTAGTGGTTCATCCCACCGATTTCAGATCCAGAGGTCCCGGGCTCGATCCCCAGGGGAGTACAATATATTGCGCTTGGTTTGGTTGGTGGTAGGACTTTGTTCGGGTCCGCCTTGCTAGCTACCACCATCTTACCTTATTCTGTCGACATTATAACAATTCTAATTGTTATGTTCCGGCATTCAGAGGTAAGATAGCCAGTTCCTCAGTTAGTTGAGGATTCTGGGCGAAGTGCGCCTCCACCTTCGGCCTTATCTCAACTTGTAACCAGGAGATGAAGGCCATGCGCTTTCCCGTCTGCAATTTAAAAAAAAGCGTCCTTGGAGAGGTCATATAATGAAGTGTGGCATATTCCAATACGCACGCCTTCCAATTCGGAGGTTGTGTATTCAAATCCAGTCGAGCACCAATGGGCAATCGATGTTACAGAAAGTCATGTAGCCTAAATGTAATTTTACTAATGACGATAAAATCTGCATAAGGCATGTCTCTAGAACCAAAATTCCTTATGGAATTTTAAACTGGCTAGATTTAAACATAAATCACAGGTGACTAATAAGCATTACCTACATAGTTATGCAACTTACAAAGATCGAAAAGGTCAATCATTTTTTTCATTATCTAAGTACAAAGTTTCACTCAGAAAAAAACAAAAAAATGTAAGGTAAGAAAATACTTGGGATATTTTTTTATGTAGGTAGGTACCTACCTACCTTTATAATACCCATTGATATACTTACATGCATTATGGTATTAAGTTTTTTGCTGACGTGTAAGTCTAATGTAAAATAATTACGTTTTAAAAACTAGAAATAAAAACCGACTTCAATGAAGAATATGATACAATTTACCTGGATGATGGCGATTACCAATCTGTCATCAAATTAATTGAAAAAAATAGTTTCAACGATTTTGATGACAGATTGACCAACCGACATACAGACTGACGCGTGATCCTATAAGGGGTCCGTTTTATCGTTACTTTTAAGATAATACACCCAAATCGCTTAAAGTGCGCCGGTAATATGTGAAGAGTTCCCTGGATTTTTCCCTGTTTTCCTGGATTTCATCATCAGATCCTGACCTGATGTCAATGGGGCCATCTGTGAAGTATCAAACAAAAGGTCAAGTGTTTCGAGTAATCGGGGAACATACATACGAATTGAAAACCTCCTCCTTTTTTTGAAAGTCTGTTAACTATGAATATGTGACTGGGTGTATAAATGTAGGTAAGTAATGTATTTTCTACAGTTCACAGTTATCTTAGTAGTAGGTACCTACCAATCACAGTACTACTTATCATTTTATTTCTTGGAATTCCTCTGAACTGAACCCAGCTGCATGGCTCGAATAGCAAAACAAATGATACTCGTAAGTTGGTAAAACCAGGCAGATAAAGATTTTGTTTTGGTTAGGTACGAGTAGGTAGGTACCTACCTACTGCATGAATAAAGAACCTAACTAGGTACACATAACGGGATCATATAAAAGACTGCGCATGAAGCATATACATTATAATTGATACAGTCTTTGTCGATTGCTGACAATGTTTGAATTATTGTTAATTCTATTTGTACTGTGTAATGGGGCCGTGATCGGTGAGTTTTTAATCTAGTGCTAGGTTTCGTTAGCAAAAGGTTCCGTCCCTCGTGGAAGGGCTTGTCATAACTGTTTCTACCTCCGAATTGCCTTCTATTTCTGGTCTTGGGAGTCCTCAAGTCCAGTGGGAATAAGTTATTTTTTTATACAACTAAGAGACGGAACAAGCAAGTAGCCCACCTGATGTTAAGTGCATCTCTTACCTATAGCAATGCCGTACTGCATTGGTCACATCCACAAATAATATAGCCTACACGGCACTGCATTGCGCCCGTCAACTTGTGATATAACTCGCGTGCCCTTTCCGAGAGAAACCTTATAGACAGTACGACTTATAGATATAGGCGTTTTTGAATTGTGAATCATGATTCCGCGTGAAGTGCGCCTCCGCCTTCGGCCTTATCTCAACTTGTAACCAGGTGAGATGAAGTCCAAGCCCTTCCCCGTCGTACAATAAAAAAAAATGTTCTCCCCTGGGGATCGAACCCGGACTAGAAAAATTACCATCCTGTGGGGGCTGCTGGTGGAGTTGCAAAGGTCCGCCTGGCTTGGCGGCCCTCCTGCAAAGCAGTTGAAGCCATGCAAGCCTCGAACTCAAGAGCTCAATAATACTTAACAATGCCATCGTCTGTTTTTCTGCATCAGTACAAATAGGACAAATAAGACACCAAGGTCTTCAAGTCCAGAGTGAATAGGTTCCTATTAGACAATCGTGCTCCATTAGGCCACATCGCCACTTGTTTTTCAAGTGAGTTGGTGTCTAACGCTTGGCTGTCAATCAAATATACAGGTTGATTTTTTGAAACGGGACCTTAACCGTTACTACAAAAAATTTGGCTAATTTAGAAGTTTTCACTCTTTTACCGAAATGTATGGAAAAAGATTTTCGAAATTTCTGACATTCCTATAGCAGTGACTTTTGATACTTATAAGAAACAGGATAGATTGGAATCAAAAAAAGTTTTCTATGTAAAATTACCATTTTCTTGCTGACTGTAGGTACATTTTATCCAAAATCTGAGAAAATACTGTTCAGAATATCTTTAACCTTTGTGGATAATCTCCTAAAAACGTTTTCCTGTAACTATAACGGTTAAGGTACCTGCCCTTACTGTCCCTGTATAATATCAATCAAATCGAATATTATAAAAAATACTCCGTGAAATAAATAAAAAACTAAAACCTTACCTGTATATTTACAGCGACCCCGTCAGTAATACATATCAAAGAACACGCTCTACCAGCGCTGGCCACCAAGCAGTTTGTGGCAAGCACCATCAGAGCAACCATTACCCAGATTGGAAAGGACCTGACCCAGAAACTGTCACCATTAGAGCAGAGCATAGAAGAACTGAAGCGGAGTGTGCAAAATCACACTAAAACTATACAAAATCTGCGTGAAACTGTTCAAAGCCAAGCTGAATATATAAATGATGTGCAAAAAATGTTTCCCTGTGGCTTGGATGCCGGTAAGTCTGCACTTTAATCGCCTCTGTGGTCTAGTGGTTCATCCCACCGATTTCAGATCCAGAGGTCCCGGGCTCGATCTCCAGGGGAGTACAATATATTGAGCTTGGTTCGGTCGGTGGTAGAACTTTGTTTAAGTCCGCCTGGCTAGCTACCATCATCATACCTAATTCTGTCGCCCTAATAACAATTCTAAAATTATTGTGTTCTGGCATTTAGAGGTAAGATAGCCAGTTCCTCAGTTTGTTGAGGATTTCGAGTGAAGTGCGCCTCCATCGGCCTTATCTCAACTTGTAACCAGGTGAGATGAAGGTCAAGCTCCCCGTAGTACTACAATAAAACTTAAACAAACAAATAATAATAATAACACTTTCAAAACTTGCGTGAGTGGTGCTATACATTTTAAAACACGGATTTTACTCACGTATACTGAATGTTGAATTAGACACCAACGGTTTCGATTCAACAGGTGATTCATCATCAGAGTGAGTGTGACTCGTTGGTGCTTAAATCAACATAATCGTATACGTGAGTAAACCCGTGTTTTAAAATGTACCTACCTACACGCAAGTTTTGAGAGTAAAAATAATAATATTTATTTCACTTATAGTACAATACTTTGAGATTTTTATAATCATTTTGAAACGTCATATTTACCGCCTGTTCGGGAATCGCGACCAGGACACAAGGAGAAAAGAAAAAACCACGGGCTGGTTAATTTTATGATGATCCATTCAACATTTAGGTATACAGAGTTTATAGTAATTTAAATAACATTACAAGTGTTACTTACCTACCGACATCATAAACCTAAATACGTTACCTACGTATTTAGGTTTATGATGTCGGTAGCTTAAAACATTTAATACTAGCTTAAAACATTTAGGTGTTATTACCTAAATAAAATAAATAGTAGGTATACATTTATTATTACCCAAATAAATCGTTTGTTAAAATTGAGAAATCACCATTTAGCTGTCATATATTAGCCAAACTAATATGTACAAACGTACTCCATTCTTAAATACTCTACTTAGATCAGTTTCCTCAGTGCTGTAAAGATTAGGATATTAGTGTTCTGTGTGTAAAGAAGTCGGGACACGTAGGTAAAAATAGCGTCTTCGTCGTCGGTAGATATAGGTAGCCGGTTTCAGCAGGTTGTCGAGTCAAGTCGCGGTTCCGGATTTGTTCCGATACGAAGGTGTCTTCTTCCTTGCTACCATGATGAAACCTTCCTCAAACGTCTTACCCTTACGAAGGTTCGTCGGGTACCGCACGAAGGGGCTCCGGTGCTTGAGGTACCTAGCCCATCATACCTGCATTTAGTCTTAGGCAAGTTAGTATTTTATTATCTGTGACTTTGGTATAGGTATCCTAACCGCCGAAAAAGGCGTATCCTAAATTTGAAGAAATACCTACGGAATTAACCTGTTGAAGTTAAGCGACATGTCATAGGTAGGTACCTGCAAAATTCAATGTCGCTACCTACCTACTTAACAACTGCTTGTAAGTACCGGATATTTCAGCACATTTTCAAAACACCAGCAGTGTCATGAAAGATTATTTTCACGTAAGACCTCATACGCCATAAATTTCTATCTAGCTACACAAATTATTTTACTAACGAGTGTAGCGCAGCGGGGCCTTAAGACTATAGTGACCATAGAGTATTGCTCGAACGTATCGGTGTGGTACGAACGCATCGTTCTTCAGCCAAAGATTGGTAGCAGCTATCTCGCTCTAACCACAGACAATAGGCAGCTAACGCTTCTCTAACCCGACAGTAAGTGTCAACGGCTGTTTACGCGCCGAAGTTAATTTCAGTAACATTTCTTGTTTATTACTCACTTGTTACATGTTCCTATTTTTACCGTGTCTCAATATACTTTTTACTTTTAATCGTGCTTCGAACTTATTTTACCAGCAAAATACCCCCTGAGAGAGACAGCTTCCTCACACTAGGCAGTTGTATTTCAAATGGTATGATTTCCTTGCAGGCTACACATTATTTTCGAAAACAGGCAGCTGTTACAAGCTCCACGAAAACTACGTTTACTGGCCAGAAGCCAACGCGACATGTAATGCAGAGGGCGCGTACCTCGCTGTGATCAACAGTTACGAAGAGGCACGCATTGTCGGCAATATGGTGAGCACAGACACATGGAAGTGGGCTCTCATCGGCGTCTACCGAGACTTCCAGGACGACGAACGTGGCGTATGGCGGTCTGTCACTGGTGAGTGTGCAACGTCTGTTGAAGTGTCACGGCAACACGTCAAACGGATCATGATGACCTCTTAGCTCGGAGAACTGGGAAGTGCTTGGGGACCCCCCCTTGAGGATCGAACCTTGGACCTCTGGGTCTGATACCGGTGCGTGGTCGATACACCAGAACAAGCGTTAGCTTCCTATAAGTCTGTGACTAGACCGCAGAAGTGGTTTGATTTTTCGTCAATTGGGCTACTCAGGACGATAATCGGCGACGACAACATTTTAGAACCGACAGGTGGGCTACTTAGGGATTGTGCTAGGCCTACTTCAGGGATTAGCTATTTCCAAAAGCTGAATCATAAAAATTACCATGAACATTGAATAGCAGTACTAGCATTGCAGCTAGGCACATATTATGTTTGTGGAGGCGATTTTTACCTTCCTTATGTGTATTTTAAGGATACAGTAAACTCACAATAACTGGCCTCACTGCTCAGTCGGTATTAGCTTATTTCTGTTTAATTTGTTGAAGGTTCTATTCCCAACCGTGAAAAAAAAAACATTCGTGTGAAGAATTTAGATTTTTATCTGTTTGGGTGATAAATTGTATCACAATACTTATCTGTTTCCTAGGAGGGACTCTCGATTCGACGGGATACAATACTTGGAACCCTGGTAACCCGAAAAATGATGACAAATTCCGGTACGCTGGGATATACGACGACGGCACACTCGTCAGCGTGCTGTCAGACACTTATGGATCACATTGTTTTGTCTGCGAGAAGTTGCCACATAATTAAAAGAGTGAAATAATTGGGTTTGCTTTTTCTGAAATTGTAACTGAACTTGTATATATACTTGAAATAAAATATTTTTGACTGCCTCATTGGTTTCTGCGTCTGTAATACACACATCAACATTGTCTAGAGATATTCAACATTTTGTTGATTTTCACAAAAACTGAAAATAATTTCTTTACAAAACTAGGTATGGAAAGAATCTTTATTTTGTGTTGTTTATTAATAATAATAAAAACAACAGTTTTATATAACGTTTTAATAAACATTAAAGTAGGAACAAAATCTCGAAAAATCAGAAAATTTACATGGTTCGGTAAATTGTGTTAAAACTATTTTTACGTTGCCATGACTTTATAAAATTACCTTTTTACTATTTAATAATCGATGTTGCCTCCCCTGACGTTGATAACACATCTGCACCGGTTATTCATACTCAAAATTAGGGTGTCAAAGTCTCGCTGGGGTATGCGATCCCATGTTCTTTTTAAATAAAAGTTGGTCTTCTGTGGTCAAATTTGATGGCAAATTGCTGAAAGCCCTTCGCTGTAACATATCCCAAGCGTGTTCAATTGGGTTTAAGTCGGGTGACTGTGCAGGACAGTCCAAAACCGCGACAACATGTTCCTGAAGGGCAGCTGACACCAAACGCACCGTGTGTGGAGGGGCATTATCATGCATGAGCTGAAGTTCCTGGACAATTTGAACTCTGTGAGGGATGATCACAGGTTCTATGACCTCGTTCCGGTATTTTAGTGCAGTCATGCTGCCTCTTATCCAAATGAGCTCGGTTCGCGCGCCAATACGAATTCCCGCCCAAACCATGATTGTCCCACCTCGGTACGAATGGACCTCTTTTGGCTGCTGGAGGCGACTTTCTCTGCCTGGAACTCTCCAAACACGCGTTCTTCGTGAATCGGGGTGGAATCCAAACCGAGACTCATCAGTAAAGAGAACCATTGTCCATTGGCCATTGTTCCATAACAAATGTTCTTGAGCCCAAAGAAGTCGCCTTCCGCGATTGCCTCGTCGTAGAGCTGGCACACGAAGCGGCCTACGAGAATAAAGATCGACTTCATGTAGCCTTCTTCTGACGGTTTGGTCGCTGACTGACAGCTGATGGTCTGCCTGAAGTCTTTGCACTAGCTGCTTTGCTGTGAGATTGGGTTCCCTCCTGGCGGAATTTTGGAGAAAACGATCTTGTCTAGGGGTGGTTACTCGTTTTTTTCCAGTGTGGCGCTCTCTTACATCCCCAGTATTACGATAACGTGACCACAATCGAGAATCCACTACTCAGTCAGACACGGCCCAACCGAAAGTAACTGGGTAGGTACCGAACTATACCTATTAGTAGCAGATAATGATTTTTAGGAAGAGGAGCAAACAGTATTTACCTATCTTTTTATCTTACTTGCGCTCAAGATCAATACTTCCGCTCACCAAGGCAAAGGCAAACTGTTGATTTGTGTTTTTATGCGCGGCCTGGACGCAGCAGCTCAGCGCCGGCGTGAGTAGTGGGGATGGAGTGAGGGGCTTGTCCGCACAGGTCAACTATTTGGTATACTGTCGTATCCTTGTGAGTAGCGGGGCTGGAGCGAAGGGCTTGTTCGCACAGATCAACTATTTGGTATACTGTCGTATCCTTGTGAGTAGCGGGGCTGGAGCGAAGGGCTTGTTCGCACAGATCAACTATTTGGTATACTGTCGTATCCTTGTGAGTAGCGGGGCTGGAGCGAAGGGCTTGTTCGCACAGATCAACTATTTGGTATACTGTCGTATCCTTGTGAGTAATTGATCGTATCGGTCCACGGCTGCAGAGGGGTTGTTGTAAGCGGTGTTGCAATACCTACTACTTACCTACTATTTTATTTTGATTTCGGATTTACAGGTAATAGCCAAATGCCAGCTTTAGGAAGAAAAAAGACAAAATTACTTTTTGGCTTTAAATTAGGTCACTGTACGTTAAAACTCAAAAATATGTAATTTAAATTAACCAGATTACACAAAACATTTTACTAAATGAACTACAATTTTGTTAATAGTTACAATAAAGTTGTATCAAAACTCTACGAATTTTAACAAACAGTCGCGTCGAGGAGAAATATCTAATCTCTCTGTTATATGATATATGATGATGTAAATCCTAGCGAAGATCCAGATATTTCTGCGTTGTAGGCATTTGAGAAGAATTCTCAATAACGTTTTTTAAATACCTACATAGTCATTCCTTATAATTTAGACTTTAAATGATGCATTTATCTGTTATGTCCCATGCCATAATGTTACGTGCACTCATTTTTATTGTTTTTTGATATAAAGACTGATTCGTTTGTTTATAGTTGTTGATTACTATATTTGATTGTATTTTTTTCTGATCTCAGTGCCTTATTAGGTAGTGGGTTTGTAAAATAATACGATTTTCATATAAATAATAATTACCTGTAATGTAGAAGCGCCACTAATACTAACTATAAATAATTATAAGTATTTTTACTGTTATTTGCCAGGCCTTAACGTGATGTTTTGTGCCTTAACGTAATTGTTATAATTGTGTTTTGATAGTGACTGTTTAGTTTATACATGTTGATTTCCCTGTAATAGTACTTTGTTTCATCTGAGGGCCATAATAGTATAGTTTGTAAGAGTTAAGCAATATTTTTAAGTTCACCACTTTATAGTTTCTGGACGAATGTAAGATAAGTACCTAGATAATGTTATTCGTTACAGTACTTTAAAAGTGAGTCGTATTTGTTTTCTTCAATCGGACGAATATTATTAACGTAGGTATGACTTTTGCATCCATCAAATACAATTAGGTAATTGTATTTGATGCAAAAGTCAAAATTATGCATATTTTATTAGGAACAAGGACAAAGTTAATCAATCTCACTACATAATGCCGATACATTTCTAAACTTGTGTTGTGATGCTCTTATAGTTTGAATATGGATAGTGTAAGATTGTTATGATATTAAGTCAGGTATGTGATTTAAGTTTTTTAATACTTGAGTATCTAATTGGTTTAATTTTAATGGAGTTTATACACAGTTAATGTAGGTATGTATGAAGTTTATTTCGCTTCTAGAGTCATTCTTATCCCAACGATTACCATTTTTCGTAAGCAAGACAGCTACGCACCTAAATACTTATACCTATCATTTGACTCAACATGTTTACTCAAAACTGATGATTACAAGTCAAGATAAATTAATAGACACAAAATTAATTACCAAAAAATAATGTTTTCTAACAATGATAGAAGTAAAGTTTTTATGTATTTTTATTAGTTTTATCTCGTTTATAAAAATCAGATTGATGTTTAGTGCTAATTTTGTATAACAAGGTTTGAAAACTCTAGCTTGAAGACCGTCAGAATCAATTTAAACTTAATATTTTGAAGGAAAACGTACCGTGTATAATTATATAACTATACAACTTTTGTTTTAACAGTTGTTTTACACAACTGAATATTGGCGTGACAAATAATACAATTAGATATTTTTATTTATTTCTCCGTATTTATTTACTTTATTGTAATTATAAAAATTACCTACTAGATGCATTCACTAAGAAAACAATCGAACAAATAGAAAAAAAGTGATGGTCATTTAAAGCTTAAATATTTACATACGCGTTTTTCTCAAAACACGACTTTTCGAGTTGTCTTCGTTTTCACGAAGGGTACAGAATTATCTCCGGAGGTTCTCTGTCAATTTCGTTAAATACTTTTGCACCTCAAAACCCTTTTGTAGTTCATTCAGTACCTACCTGGTACTTTGTATGTATTATTTGAATAGCCCGCCAAAACCACTAGAAATAATTTAAGCTTGCCGCCATATACTCAAATTGGATTTCGATCAATTTACAAGTTGGTACCTACTTACCTCTACCTCAATTAATTCATTTCGTCAATCTGTCAAGCAAATTAGTGGTTTACAAAATGAACGTGTGCACGTCCGAATGAATCAAATGAATGAACATACATAGGTATAGGCACTATTACTATGTATTGTATGGTACCTATGGACCATATAGAGTTAGGTTTCTTTACGATATTATATGATATGTGTTCTATGTGCTGGCCCCATAGGTATTGAAACTGATATTTTTATAAATTGGTCAAAAGGATGTCTCCACACCACACACCGTAATTTAAAAAAATCGAAAACATTCGCTTCACTCCACCCACGTGAAAATATCCATCCTACCTAACTTACTCTACCTAATCTACCTAACCTATCCTATACTACTCTACTGTGATGTGTTTATTGTGGTCAATAATAGTATTTTATGCAGCTAAAGGTACTACTTATGTAGTGATTTTCATGAATGATTTGTAGTAGATGGAATTTACGAATAAATTGCTGAGAGCGATGTATCTTTTGTGTAGAGTATGTCTGGCTTGTAATATTAGGAAGTATCGAATGACGACCGATGATCTTCGGTTCTACGAAAATCTTGCAAATACCAAGGTACGTAATTTACTTTTAATCCGGCTGCCAAGTGTGTTGCTTATGGCAATGGCAAAACGCTCTAGCTTCGGAGGAGGCTCTGTCCAGCAGTGGACAGAGCTGTTGATGATGACTAAACATTACAGGTTGTATATCTTGTTTTCAGATGGATAGTAATGATGGAATGCCCAAAGCTATGTGTTATATTTGCTATGCTCTCCTCCGTAAGTGTCAAAGATTCTCCAACATGGCTCATAAATCAGAAAAAATCTTGAATGATCTATTGATCAATCAATTTGAGGTATGTTTGACTAATAAACATTTGTTTATTTACCTACGTACCTACATTATAAGGTAGTTATGGGTTCACTACGCCTTTTCGAAACATATTTCAACTTGTTACATTTCAATTCAAATAGTACCTGTAAGATAATGAATACATACACAAACAAAAGGTACACTTAACTGTTTATGAGGGAAGCAAGTTAATCTGCAAGAAAGGAACCAGAAGCTCTTTTCCTGCAAACTGATGGAGACACAAAACATTATGTAATTTTTACTGAGAGCTATTGTGTTAACACCACATGTATTATACATAAATTTACCAACCATTTATGCTGTGGTGGTAGCGGCTTAAGAATTGACTCCACTCAGCCCATGGATGTTGTAAAAGCCAACTAAGGGATCTCACTACTGCAATCACCAATCTGTGTGTGAAGTGTGGTGATTATGGCAAAACCCTCCAGCAATGGAGGAAGATCTGTCCAGCAGTGAATGCTAATGAGCTTTTGATGTGATGCATGTCAACTATTTAAGCGCAACAACAATTGCAATGGAATATCTATAAATTGTGTAATCAAGTGATGGGTACTTTTTCAGGTAACTCCTGAAGCAATAGCTAAGCTACCCATCATGCCGACACAACTCTTGGCTGTAAATCATAATAAAGTAGTCATTACTTTTAAATCATCAAAGAAATATCAGAAAACAGTGCAACAAGAATTTGTTGATTATCAAAAACATTCCGATGAACATCTAAACATGAAATTGAACACCAAAATGGAAATAGACGCTTCAGATAATGGAACATGGAAAACATCAAATGATTTAAAACAAAAATCACTTGGGTGTGATTTGTCAGACTATAGAGATAAATCATTTGCTTGTGGCAACTTAAACCAAGATAATCACTTGACTTCGAAATTAGGATGCGATAATCAAGAAGGAATAACTGAATTACCTCAGACAAAAACACCAATGGGAGAAAAATCATATTCCTGTGATAAATGCGAGAAACACTTCACACAAGCAGCACAATTACAAAATCACAAGAGAATTCAACATGGAATAAATCCGTACACTTGTGATCTCTGCAGCGATACATTCAGATATAAAAAAGTACTGCAAAAACATTATAGCATGGCCCATAAAGAGGGGCTTAGAGTCTCAAAGCAACTGAAAATGGTTAAACACATACCAATGAGAATCATCTACCAGTGCAATTACTGTGACAAGAAATTCTCTAAAGACAGCTATTTGACAAACCACAAAAAAACATCACACAAAGTAAATAAACCACACAAATGCCATCAATGTAACATAACATTTAACAGTAAAACTATGCTTAAAGAGCATAATTTATCCATTCACAAAGAAACACAAGTATTTGTGTGCGACAAATGCCCAAAAACATTTAAGCTAATGGGCACTTTGAAACTGCATATGAGAACCCACACCGGTGAAAAGCCACATGTGTGTAAATTCTGTGATAAACAATTCAGCCAAAAAATTGTCCTGCTTGATCACACAAACAGAATTCACAGTATGATGAAACCGTATGCTTGCAAAAATTGTGACAAGAGGTTTCCAGCTCAATCTGATTTAAGAACGCACAACAGAATAATCCATTTAAGAGATAAGCCTTTTGTATGTGATATTTGTGGAAATAGGTTTTCAATGCGTTGCAACCTGCGAAGTCACTTAAAGGTGCATACTGGGGAGCGGCCATTTTCTTGTGCCAATTGTGATCAGAAATTTACACATAATAATGGTTTAAAACGTCATATGGAAAGAATACACTCATTAAAAATTAAACAAAATAATGTTATAATGTAGGATTGGTTTAGATATCAGCACAAAAACAGGAATTAAAATTCTTTAAGGCCACCAAAACACACTGAATTATCACTACAAAGAAGCAACAATTTGTGTGAATACTCTGTATTCACACAAATTGTTATGGTAGTGTACACATAATCGAATTCACGTTTGTTGTTATGCTCAATAAAGCATAATTAGTGCAAAAATAAAATAAATAGTGCCTCATTGGTTTAAGAAATAATTACCATTCTTAGTGTGTACGCCAGCATAACGATCAAGCTAGCGTACTCATGACCGTACTTGAAAACGGCTTATACTATAGCAACTAAATTTACACACCAAAATACTGTACAAATGCTGCCCAAGCTATACAAAATTTCATAATGATTGCTCTTATAGGAACGGAGATATTGAAAAAGACTTTTGAATAACATTCCGAGCTGGCGTTATGGCAGCGTACCCATAAAACAACGTAATAGTTCTTATAGAAAACGAGTGAAATCGCCAAAAACCTTCTAGATGATAAAAGAAAATGTAAAACGCCTAAAACGATGGCACATACTGACCTCAGACACGCAAGATTAAGTCTCTCCATTATAAGGTGCCATTTGATGGAATTGCACCAACATTAATCTTCCTGGTTATTTGATAATGGCTTAAGACGATTCAAGATAGTAAAAAATGAATTGTCTTTGTTTGAAAAAGTAATGCACCAAACAAAATATCAAAATATGATGTGCAATCCTGCAAAATTGGATGTGCCATTTTGAAATGAATAGCTTTGGTTTGTATGCAAGAGTGGTAGGTACCTATTGGACCTTTTTAGGAATTACTTTATACCTACCAAAAGATAAATAAAATATAATCAAAGTAGAAACTTTATTTGCTTACTTTTTAAAATGATGCATAGTATCAAAAATATTACACTTAATCGAAAGGCACACTTCGGCGTATCATTGTCCCAAAAAAGCTTAATACAAAATCACACTAGACTGGAATGCTTATAAATACTACTAACATAACAAAACTAGGATATAAAATCATGGGAAGGCATGAGGTTACCCCAAATGACTTATACCAAAATTTGAGCCGATTTACACAACCACAGTAAATGCTAACACAATTTATAATAGACTACAGCTTATCCATATATCACATATAACAAGAAATATATGTACCTCAATAGGTACATATATTTAATGTTTCTAAATGGATAAGCCACAAAAATGAATGCCCTTACACAGTGGTTGAGCTCACATACAAAAAAGGTATACTTATATCTAGACAATAATTATACTGCTTGGTGTCATTGGTTAAATCAATATAGTATACCTTATCATACCTTTTTCATTTAATACCCATATTGATTTAAAGAAAACATTTCAAAATTAATAAACTAACTAACCTAACCTACCTAGACCAAAATCCAAAAATCATGTTTTCTTGAAATCTTATCTTGTAAAATAACCGTTAACTGGGTTTGTCTCTCAGCACCCTTAAGAAACCAAAACAGCTATCTAGGGTTATTCCCATGAGATTGATTGCTGATTTAAGAATATACATACGTCATACAGATATTACTTAACATGTTTAAGTAATATCTGTATGTAATTATGACAGCTGCTGTACAGGGTAAACCCTGAAAGCAAAGGGCCCAGAATAAGTTACAGGGGCGTTTCAAGGAAGCCAATGTGGGATACTCGAGTTGCTAATGATGATGATGAATTTGGCAGCGCCATCTAGCCACCAAACTGTAGTGGCATGAAACATTACGATCGGTTTGAAATGCAATTAGAAATCACGGTTAACAATCAAATACTGGGGCATACCACGACCTCTTATAGCATTCTTGATTTAATTAAAATAAAAAAGAAATAAAATATTACAGGACAATAATTTCACACAGCGCCATCTAGTCCCAAACTAAGCATAACTTGTAATATGGGAACTAGATTACGGATATAATACATATAATACAATACTTTTTTTTTTGTAAATATATACTTATTATACAATACAACATCCAAACACAGAACAAACATCTATATTCATCACATAAATGTTTGTCCTGGGTGGGAATCGAACCCACAATCTACAGCGCAGAAGGCTGAGCTACTACCAACTGAGCTGTGAGGCTTGTTATTTTTTTTGTTGATTTGATATTACTTTAATATTTGTTATTATTATTATTATTAACTAACATAAATATATATATATATTTACTTTTGTCACTGAAGTGTAGAAAAAACGAGTCAAAAGTAATGTAAGATCAAAACGAGAATGCTATAAGACGTGATAAGGCCCCAGTTGTCGTTCGGAAATTTTACCCGTTAATGAGCCCTGTAATAAAAATATTACATATAACTGATTATGTATAGGTTTTATTAAGAATGGCACAATTTTAATATTTATGTGTTCCATATCTATTACAATGTTGCTGGGTGCGCTATACAGCATCAATCAAGTAAGTATCTAGCCGCCTCTGTAGTCTAGTCCCAGGTTCGATAGTGATATGGAGTACTTCGTTTGGTTGGTGAGTAATATTGTGCTTCGTTTGGTTGGTGGTGGGACTTTGGCCGCCTGGCTTGCTACCACCATCTCACCTCAATATTTAATCTCAATTCTTAATTGTTGTGTTCCGGCATTTAGAGGTAAGGCGCTTCCCCGTCGTACCATAAAAAAGCATTACATAATATGTATCCGACAGTAGCGCTTACTACAATCCTCACAGAAAAATGGTTTACACCGTAAGTTATTTTCATAAAAATAATAGCACAAATTTTGGAGCCATGATGCCTGAGGTCATCATTATTTCAAGCCACAATAAAATCAAGTATTCATAGGTACAATATCACAAAAGTTCTTATAAAAAATAAACATCAAAATGTAAGTGGAATTTTTAGTTGTAAAATTTTTAGAGCGCAAATTCTAATATCACTTTTAGTCTATACAATTCACAGATTGCTTTGCTTGCTGCACCGTTTGCACATCAATCGAATAATCATTACTACTGAAATATATTTTTTTCCAATACTGCAATATAGGTAGAACCTACTTACCTAATGGCTGGCTAGGTAGGTGCTTCATTTCCTTCGGGTACCGAACCAAAATAAATCTGTTATTCAAAAACAGATTTATTATATCCCTTAAAAGATCTTAGGTACTTGTTAATATCTTGTGTTGCAAAGCTACCGTCTGTCTCTCTTGCAACTGACTTTAAATTAGTACCTATCTAATAGACTTTGATTTCCTCCAATTTGTTTTTAAATTGGTATTGAAAATTATCAATACCTGTGTATTGTATATCTATACGAATTGTTTGGTAGGTTTCTGATTTTTCAGCAACGGACTTTTAATCACTGTTCGGTTTTCTTCAGACCTTTTACCGATATTAAACTAGGCCTAACGCGGTCGCCGGTCTTATGAGACATAGCGTATTTCAGAGTCAGAAGAACCTTATCATACTCATACGCTGTACTCTCCGGCTTAGTCATTGCATCCACGTGCTTTGCGCCTGATATATGCGACAGCTCATTGAAATATGTTACATACACCTTGCAGACATCACAAAAGTATTTGTCGTCCATTATCTTCACCTTATTCCACAGCATCAGAAGGTCAAAAGCGACGACATGGTCGATTGAACTCACGTGTCTCTGCAGATCGTGTTTTCTGTACGGAACCTTTTCGTGACAAATGGTGCATAGCAAGCTCCTAGCGTTGGACGTTTCACGGAATTGGTACAGGAATTTAATAGGTATAGCGGTGTCGCTTTGAGATACTGGTGGCGGGTTTTGGGAGCTTGTAGATGCCTGGGCGTTTTGTACACTCCGAGTGATAGATCCAGATGTATGAGTGTTTTCTCCAATCACTTTACTCGTTTTATCCACAACTTTTGGCGGGTTTTTGGACTTTGTTGACACCTGGGCGTTTTGTATACTCTGAGTGATAGATTCAGATGTATGAGTGTTTTTTACAATCACTTTACTCGTTTTATCCACACCTTGCGCCGGGTTTTTGGACTGTGTTGACGCCTGGGCGTTTTGTACACTCTGAGTGATAGATACAGATGTATGAGTGTTTTCTCCAATCACTTTACTCGTTTTATCCAAAACTTTTGGCGGGTTTTTGGTCTTCATTGATGCCTGGGCGTTTTGTACACTCTGAGTGATAGATCGAGATATATGAGTGTTCTCTCGGATCACTTGACTCGTTTTATCCACACCTTTCAGTTTGCCGGCATTGCCTATTAAGTTTTTGAGGTGGGTTTTGTGTTTCTTACTCGTGCAATGAGTCATTAGATAGTCTACCAAGATGACGGTGTTACATGGGATGCAGTAGAAGGTATCTTGTTCTATTTCATTCAGCTTGTTGGCTTCTAGATACGAGAGGTAGTTTTTCTTGTGTTCCAACGAGTTTGAATGCTTGTCCACAGATGATAGAACGATGTTACATACAAAGCAAATGATATCGGTTTGCTCAGAGGATTTCTGTCTGTGTATTGTAACTCGCGTGCTTTCGTCTTTAGCTTTCTCTATATCAGTCAAGTGTTTGTTGTGTTTTTTGCCGTTACAATGCCCCAAAGCGAAGCGTTTAACTACACACATGTCGCACGGAATGCAGTAGTACTGAGCGTCGTCTAATTCGTTCATCTTGTTGTTTTCGATAGTGGTGTTGTAATTGGTGATATGTTTGAATGTTTTGACGTGTTGTGAGATGCTGGCAGCTTCGTTTGGTATGGTGTCGTCACAGATATTGCAAGTCAGATCTAAGTCGTTGTGAGAGGCGATAAGGCCATGCTCTTGGATCGATTGTGATTTTTGTGATGCCTCTACTGTCTGATTTTTCGGTGCTATTACATTCTCGTTGACATCGGTGTCGCTGACCACGAGGCATTGCTTTAGTTTTTTCACGTGCATAAGCGATTGGAGGTGGAATGATAGGTTTTTTGTTAAATCGTTGCAGAGAATGCAGTGGCTCCAAATATCGTCGATCTAAAAAAAACAGGCAAAGATATCGAGAGAATCGATTCGTAGCGGGGTTTCGTATCTTTTGTTGAGAATATATCTGATTATAGAATGAATTATAATTTAGACGTAAAACTTGATGAAGCATGTTCCGAAACGAGTTGTCCATAATCCACTAAGCGCCTACAAAAATATTATTAGCAATTGCCCTGAGGCAAATTGTGGCGTAATATAGGCGTTTTAATAAAAAAAAATTAAGATGTGTTATTAACTCTATACTCGTAAAGCGTCAAAAAATAATGATACCAATACATGTTCAGGTGTTGAGGTAAGATAGCCAGTTCCTCAGTTAGCTGAGGATTCCGGGTGAACTGCGCCTCCACCTTCGGCTTAGTGCTTACCCGTCGTAAAAAAAAAAAAGGTAGCATTTAGGCAGTAAATATTTACATGTGAAGAATGTGGAAGTGATCCAGCCATCCTGACTATCACCCATAAATAAACCTGACTGACCGTCAATGTACAACCCAAAGCAAGGCTCTAGCTAGACATTTGCTAGTGATAGGACCATGATGCAAAGGTCCGTATGGCTTGCCTACTACGAAGTCTGGCGGCAAGCAGTTCGCTGTATTGCCGGTGCGGGAAGTCCCAGTGCCTTTAGCAGGCAGCTTCAGGGACGATAATAATATGCCCTAGTAAGTAGCAGGCCTTAGTCAGCTTTTAGGACATCCACGGGCAGTTGGAGGGGGCGACGCTTAAGCCGCGACCGGCTTGTATAACTATGAGAAAAGTTGGTACACCAACTTACCTTCCGAATAGCATTTTTATCTTCAATTGGTATCATGACTTTCTCCATATGTTCCTCAGAAATTTGATGTCTGTAACTGTTATCGATATTCGGATTCAAACATATCTTGCAAATCATCTTGTTCTTTTGACCATGCGTACTGTGGAAGTTATTCACAGGCACCTTGATTTGATCACTGTTTATTGTTGTGATGATGACGATTTTATCAGAGAATGCTTCCAGAGAATGTATTGGCACTGTTTTACATTTATCTGTGATAATTTTAAGGTAATCACTAAGTTCAGTTAGCTGTGTCTCGTCGACCTTTAGAACATTATTTAGTTTAACACTTTCGTTTGTTTCAAGTTGTCTTGTCTTTGTATTTTCCTTTACGTTTCTTTTGCGTTTTCGTTTCTTATTTTTTGATTCAGTGTTTTCATCTTCTTCGTCCTTTTCACCGAGGGATGTTTGAAATCCAGCAAGTAACTGTGTAAGTCTTCCATCTATCGATTTTAAGTCTGCATTTTGTACTTTACTACTGGTGATTTCATAGGTAGACTGTACTTTAGATTCTAATTCTGCTTCAGCTTTTGACTCTACATCAGATTTTTCTGAGTTATTCAACTTTATTTCATTAGAATCAAGATCAACTCCTGTTTGGTATTCATTTGACTCATTTGCCATGTTGGCGCAATTTATCTCATTGATATCTGGAATCAAAGATTCCATTTCATCAGGAGCTTTTATCTCTTTGTTTATCAAGTCTAAAGCATCTTTGTCTTCGTATACCATCAAAAAATCACGCACAATTTTACTGTATTTCAGCAATTTCAAATGGTTATCTGATATTTCATGGAGTAACTTATTCCCAGTTTGAACAACAACCGCACATTGCTCACAGAAATATGTTTCTGCAACTTGAATAATTATTCTAGACACTTTTTTATCAGATTTAATTTGTTTTCGCGTTCGTTCGAGAGCTAGATCTGCAATTTTAAGTAGGTTCTTGTGGTTTGCTCCATTATTGTGCTCCTCTGAATATTGCTTCGGCACTTCAAAGTCACAAATGTGGCATGTATAGGTATTCATGTTGAGAACTTCATCTGAAAATAATAAATAGGTGCCTATTGATAACAGTTTAGTAGCATTTAGCTCATTACCATCATAAAAGGTGGACCAAAGAGGCAACACGATGGGAAAAGGAGCTTAGGTCAACCTAAAAATAATCATCCAAACAGACAAGCCTCATAGCTCAGTTGGTAGTAACTCTGCCTTCTGCGCTGTAGGCTGTGGGTTCGATTCCCACTCAGAGCAAACCATTTTGTGATGAATATAGATGTTAGTTCTGTGTTTGTGTGTTGTATCATATAGTATGTAAGTATTTAAGTATTCTATCCGTAATCTAGTTCCCATATTACAAGCTATGCTTAGTTTGGGGCTAGATGGCGCTGTGTAAAAACGAATGGCCTGTAATATTTATTTAGCTTTTTTTTTTATTGTACTATGGGTTGTGCTTGGCCTTCATCTCACCAGATTTTTCATGTTATGATAAGGCCGAAGGTGGAAGCACACTTCACCCGGAATCTTCAATAAACTGAGGAACTGGCTATCTTACCTTTTAATGCTGGAACACAGAATTGCTGGATAACATTGAATGAGCATGGCAATAGATCGAAAACAATAGACCAAACTGTGGGGGCCTTTACCCATAGAGGGGTTCCTGAACATTTAAAGTAGTGATTTCATTATATCACATAACTTTGTAATTAGCTAGTTTAATATGGGCTTATATGTGCAATGGTGTCAAGGCAGGTACCAGCCAAAGGCTTACCCACTTATACTTATAAGGATAATAGGTAGATACATACTACATATAACCTAGTTTATGTGGGATAAATGTGTCTTTCTTTCTTTTACATATGCATAATGTTTGAATCCATAATAATAATAAATAGAATAGTTTATTTCTGTCTTATAAAATTTTTTTATAAATCTTACTACTGGCTAAAATATGGAATGTGAACATAAGTGGTTTAACAACAGTAGCAAATTAAACATAGATGCATGTCTAAGTAAGACCATAAGGTGTACATTACATGGAGCTCCTCGCTCTAACTAAGTATATACTTGTATGTAGATGCAAGGGCAGGACAAATATTACAGGACATTCATTTCACACAGCGCCATCTAGCCCCAAACTAAGCATAGCTTGTAATATGGGAACTAGATTAGGGATAGAATACTTAAATACTTTTTGTACAGATATACGTACTATATGATACAACAACCAAACACAGAACAAACATCTATATTCATCACACAAATGTTTGTCCTGGGTGGGAATCAAACCCACAACCTACAGCGCAGAAGGCAGAGCTACTGCCAACTATGCTATATGGCTTGTCAATCTTGTTGACCTTGCTTGTTTTGTTTGTTATCGAAAGGCAAGACTGGGCTCACCTGTACTTCTCTCAAATGAGGCTTCTGCATCAGCCAACACTTGCAATCGTAAATATTCCTTGTCTAAGGTGCTGCCCCACAGTGTGTGTGCACTCATGTTTGAGAGAGTAGCCAGATAAGACATGATGATCTTAAGGCACTTCACAAAATGGTCTATTATCACTTAATTATTGACAGCATGCTTGTAAAATTGTCCTGAAAAATAAACTGTGGGTCAGTGTGTGAATGATGTGCAGGTAAAAAGATTCCAAGAAAAGTAATAAACAAAATATCTTCCAAGTAGTACAGTGTAACATATAGTTAGGTACTGGCAATTGTCTGATGATAAGCAGGTAGGTAGCTACAGCATGACAAAACGATTGGTATACCTACCAACATCAAAAGATTTTCTTCCATGTGAAAGAAGATGTGTTAGGTAGGTACCTATTATTACCAGCTGATAACTCTGTACCTCCTTCTTTACCATACTTACGTAATACCTATTCCCATTGGTGTCTGTTTACTACGCTTGCATGCAGTACATAGGTAATTCAATTCAATTTAGTTTATTCAAAATTAACATTAGGTAGGTACGGTTTATCCAAATCGTTATTCTAGTACATTTATGCATGCAGCAGTAACACAAGCTCAATTTCACCGAAAGGCAGTTTTTTTGTTTTTGTAGGTAATACCTAATAATAAGGTAATAATTTTAACAATACACTACGGACCTACTGTATTGTTAAACTTGCCGAAAATTTACCTGTAATTAACCTACATCACGCACAAAGGAACAGAAGCAATCTATTACAGTAAGTTTTCAAGTGAAGCCACTATCAAAGAAATAAATAATTTTCGATAAATTGAACCGATTCGTCCAGTTGCAGTGCTACCAGATGGCTCGATGCATTTCTCCCCAAATATCACCCAAAATCCCCCAAAATTATGGGTATTTTGAAAAAAAACCCTAAATACTAAATACATAAAAAATACCTAAAACGTACTTTTTATTTATATTACCTACCCAGATTTAACTGTGTTTATTACATAAAGGTGTGATTGTTTTTTTGTTTTTAAAATAAATGTAATATTTCTATATTTAGTAAATACATATATTTATTAAATAAAATATACAATTAAACTAACTAGGTATGTACAAAGGAATCATTTGGATTCTAAGGACCGTTACAAACGGCCTATAGGGAACTCAACTGTTCCAGACCAGTACCAGATGGCAATGCAGCGTGCCCAAGACACTGGCTGCATCGCCACGCTGAATAGCTATGCTAATCCTCTGGCCTAAATAAGAGCCAGCCCTTGGGTCACGTGTCGACTCAATCAAAAGCCCCGCAAGATTTTTGAAAACCAACAATTTACACATTACAATTTCTAATTGTGATGATGACCGATGACGAGGAGACTTCTTTCTTGATTATTTGGCTTGGGAAGTCTTTCCTTCCTTTTTGTGTTTCACATCATACATCTCGAGTCGAGAACGAACTTCGCATCGAAAGAACGGTCAAACGAATGATTGAATAGGTGAGCTCCTTTATTGTTGTATTTAATGATGGTTGATTGAAATACCTATAAATCGATTAAATTTTTCTCCCCGAAAATACAGCCAAAGGATTAGCCCCCCCAAAATTCCCCCCGAGTGTTAAAAAACCCCTCAAATTTGGAGGGACTCCCCCTCATCTGACAACACTGTCCAGTTGTGAATGTGAGGAAAAGAGTATAAATAAATTAGATTACATATATATACATTGTATATATACAGAGATACAGTAGGTATAGTGAGGTGGTTTAGTTTGGTTCGTGGTGAATGTAGAACTGTTCTGGATTCTGGTTCTGGAACATGCATCTGGATGGCCGGCCGGCTTCCCCACAGAACACTAATAAACGGCTTTCCTCATTCTCACTCATCTCTCACTGGCATCCAGTGTTGTACCTCACATTTTTTTTAGGAGCTAAACCTATCATGAAATGTCACAATGAAAATGTATTTGTAAAAAATCACCAGATAGGTATCGCTAAGATCTCACGTACTTACCTAAACTTAACTACTAACCGTTTACTTTTAAGTTTAGTTAGCCGGGATAGACAACTTTTCACATAGACGTTGTGCTCACTGCTAAAAATTAAAAAAAAAGTATTGATAGCTATTTTTTAAAACTGTTTTTTTAAGATGTGTGCTGATTGTAAGATTCCAATAATAGAATTTGGTAATAAATCTTAGCTTCCAAAAAAATTAATAAATAAATCAATCTTCCAAGTCGGTATGTCCAAATTTAAAATATTAGTGGTAATGAGTAGTAAATGCACGACATCTTTGGTGTGTTGCCTTGCAGGTAATAACATATAATTAGGGTCAGTTAAACCTGACACAGCTGTTTTTAGTACTGTGGAACTCTAGTGAGGAAGGTGAGCCTCTAAATATGATCGAGGCTGACATCAAGTGATGAATTCAATTTATAAAACCAAATGCCATAAGTTTATTATTGCTGATTCTGTACTTTGTGGGTGATAATGATTATGTGCAAAAATAATGTTCAAGATATTTGCCGCCTGCATGATTACTGACTCAAAAAACAAAAATAAAAATATCTTAACAACATGTAAAAAAAATGTAGTTACATACGCGTTTGCGATGTTTTTTTTTTGTGTAGGTATTCACAGTCCTAGTAGAGTGTATACATAAACATTTACGATGTTTATAATTCTCTCACTATTGACTGCCGTTAATAAAACGACACTCGATAAAACGATACGAGACACGACACGACCAATATTATTAAAACAAATTAAATGTGTTTTGTTTTGATATTAGATTTTAAAATTAATAAGGTATTCTGGTAATGCGACTAGGTAGGTACCATTATTATAGAAAGCTAACAACCGCTGCGCCGCCGCCAAAGACCACTGCCGCCGCGCCGCCGCCGCCACCGCTGTTGCCGTAACTGGAAAAAAGAAGTTGAAGTTTTATTTTTAATTTTGTATTGTATTTGTATTGTAACTCTCTCTTTCTTTTCCTTTTCTCTTCTCTTCTCTCATTGCATTGCTTTGCTTTACTTGACGCGGGACCGCAGAACGGCTACGGTTTGTTTTAACTGCTGTGCTGTGTACCTACCTTTTTGTACTTGTAACCTGTTGGTTGTGGTACCTACCTCTATATTATTGTGGAACTACTCGATTTTGTTTGCAAGATCTGCTAGTCAACAAGGTCCTCCTTTACCTACAACTATGAATGGAATACCAAGCTAACCTACAACACTCTAGGTAGAAGAAACCCTGAAGAATGGCGAACAATACTTGCAGAATATGTCTTGCGACCAATATCCGCATGCACAATATTCAAAACACCACCTACTCATTGGTTTACGAGAGAAACACGGGATGCGAGGTATGGTACCTACACTAATGCATTTACCTTTAATTTTTGTACATAACAATCATACAAACTTGCAAGATGGTCTCCATCTGATTGTACCTATGTATTTGCTACCTATAGTCCCACCTTTCTATACCTTACACTGGAAGATTCAGGTAACAGTACCTACAAATCTTTTACTTAGGTACTTTGAGGTCCTACCTACCACCAAAGTAGTAGGTACCCTAAAGTACATCTTTAAAATGTAAAGGCTCTGCACCTACTTTAACCTCTAAGCTTGATTGAAAAAATAGTGTTGATTCTAAAGGTACACTGAACCAGGGCACAACATATTACAAAGCATTATTCACTGCTAGATTACAATACAAATAGGTAGGTACAATTGTTTTATTTACTTTTTCAAGAACAAGCAACCTGATGAAATCTTTGATTATATAAAAAATACTTAAGTTTGTAATTGTTATTAAAACATGAAAACATTAGAAACAGTAAAAGGTCTAACCAAATAGTTTTTAAGCTCAATTCTAAACAAAATCAAATAAAATAATTTAAACAATTGAAAAACAACTAGGTACCTATGACTTGTGCCATGTGATCAAATAAATTCTAGTGTGACAACACAGCGGAGATGCGGAGGGAATGTAGTTACCATAACTACCTACTTTGTTCTGTTACATTATTGCAATGTTCGACTTGAATAAATGCTGCACTGCACATTGCAGGATAGTAGGAGGCAACGTAAACCACTGGTCACATAAAAAAAAACAGGCATTTTTTTGAATATTTTCCCCTTTTTTAATAATTAGATCCCGCAATAGCCTGCACTGGAAGTGTCAGCTAAGCTTGCATATTTAAGTTATATAAGTAACCCTTTCTTATTCTGAGAGGGGTCGACAAAGCCCTGCATTGATGTCCTGCTGTGGGGTATATTGTCTTATCAATTGTATTTGTATCTATTTGTCACTGTCCCCAATAGTTTTAATTAATCCTTCCTTATCCAGCCCAGCTCCTTAAAAACAGGACTTAGGGTTGTTGGTGACATTTGTCGCCTGAGTTTGCGGCAGCGACAATGAAAATGTCACTGATTGTGGGCGATGGTGCTTGCTCCAAACTGGGCAAGCATTTTCCTGAGGCCCATCTTGTATGTAGCTGATTCTGTAGCTGAGCAGTGAATGATCTAGGTTACCCTTGTATGCAATAATAATATAACCAAGAAAGTCTTCAAAACATGTTTATGTATGAACTAATTTGGCAGATCAGTAGTGTTTTCATATCTAATGTTCACAAAATGGAAGAGAGTAAGCCTGAAGCATTCATATTCTTATAAATGATATTATGTTAAGTAAATCTACCTCCATAATGTCATTAATTTTCAAGCCATGTCCATGATGAGATGTCCTATCATGAAAATCTCAGAAACAACCCAACTTCTCAAATTGCTACAATATTTTGACCTGTGTTTTACTCCTATACGGGATAAATTTCCAAAATCAATGATACAAATTACTTCTATTTATAATTGTGGGCCCAAACACTAATTTACATATTCATGACTTTAAAAAATAACCAACTCTGTCAGTCTATGTTTTTTTATACAAATAGCTTTAATATTTTGTAAACAGAAACCTAAATATAGATTTACATACTTCTAAACGCACAGATGATGAACTTGCTTACAATTTTTTTCTCTAGGTTTTAGGAGGTATATGAAAAAATCCTTTGCAAGAGAGATCCTATCATTATTTATTATTTTCTTTTTTGTTCAATGCTTTTTTTATAACAGAAAGACAATAACAGAATAACATAAAGTTATGATAACAGAAAGTTGTGAGGCTGTGAGGTAAGGCCAGTTGTAAGCGCAACCTGTCTGATGAACATTAATTAATCCTTATTGAATTCATTATTGTACACATATATTTAACAAACAAAACAGAAAAATTATATACATAGTCGAGCTTCATATATGTAAATGGAGGATAATAAATAGTTTATTTTAATAAGACTAAACTGAGACAAAAGAAAGTAAAAGTCCTTTGTAAGATATTTTAATTTCCAATCCGCCCACCATTAAATAAAATAAATAAATATTAATTTCACACAGCGCCATCTAGCCCCAAACTAAGCATAGCTTGTAATATGGGAACTAGATTACGGATAGAATACTTGAATACTTTTTTTTTTTGTCAATACATACTTATCATACAATACACACCCAAACACAGAACAAACATCTATATTCATCACACAAATGCTTGTCCTGGGTGGGAATCGAACCAACAGCCTACAGCGCAGAAGGCAGCGCTACTACCAACTGAGCTATGAGGCTTGTTAATTGCGATTTATTTGCATCATTGCGATGGTGACTATGGCAAAACCGTCCAGTTCTGGAGGTGGAACTGAGCAGTGGACCATAATATGCTGTTGATCATGACTTTGTGAATTAACATGGTATATCATTGAGTTGTTTTTTTTCAGCTCTCAATAAGACATGGTGGACCAGATACCATTTGCTTATATTGCAACATGTCGCTAATAAAGTTCGCCCGATTCCTGAACATGTCACAAAAGGCAGAGAAGTACCATTCGGAAACTGTGATCGATGTATGTATTCTTTCCAAATATTTTATTATTCAATACTATTACAATTCAATTTAATTTATTTAATTCAGATAACTTATAGAATCATAAAAAAATTCAAAAATAGTACAAATAATATAAAATGAAAACAGACAAAAAATTTACATGCAAAACAACAGCATAGATATTCAATTCTATTACAATTCAAGTCAATTTATTTAATTCAGATAACTTATAGAGTCATAAAAAAATTCAAAAATAGTACATACAAATAATATAAAATGAAAACAGACTAAGAATTGACTTGCAAAACAGCATAGATTTAATTTATGTCCTTAGCGAATGGGTTCATACGAGCTGTGACCACAGCTCGTATGAACCCATTGCATCTTTGAACAGCACTGTCCCATTCTACCTGCAAGGGCCTTCACTATCCTGTTAGGGCTACCCAGAATTCTGTGTTCGATGGAAGTGATTTTATGTCTCATATATTATGAGCATATAGCGAAGATGATCCAAAGGTCCCAAGTTTAATCCCCAGGGTTTGTTTATATTGTGCTTGGTTTGGGTGGTGGTAGGACAATGTTTAACTTTTGAAATTATCATGGTTATGAACTCTATAACTGTGTATAATTGTGTAACCGTGATCAAGGCGCATGCAACTGCGTCGAAATATCAGATACCTAACTCATTAAACAATAAAATCATGTTAAATATTAGATATAGAGTTATTTAGTCAGCCGACCATTTTGTTAATTAGCGGACCTTTTATTTAATTAGCTGATAATTGCATTTACTTATAATTTATATCCTGATTTCTAATGGTACATTTGTTTCAGCTGACCGATGACAGTTCTGGTGTTACCATCAACAGGGACAAGCCATTTCACAATTTAGGCTCAACTGACACACAATGCATCAGTCTTAACTCGGAGACAAATTTCAAGGAAGACGTATTTGATATGAAGCCGGTTATAAAACGTCGGACCGGGGAGTTCATTGAAGATGTCGCTGTGAAGATTGAACGTGTTGACTGCAATGAGTTTGAGATGTTCCAAGGTACTCATAATCTAAACATGCTGAGTGTCGATGCTCATCCGGAAACCTATGTCAGACGAACATGCTGAGTGTCGATGCTCATCCGGAAACCTATGTCAGACGAACATGCTGAGTGTCTATGCTCATCCGGAGCCAGAGGTTCTAGAGTAGAAACATTAAGTGTTTTGGGTGGAAGTACCCACCCGTGGTAACAATACATGCACTCTTCGCACCCGAAGGTGTCAAATAGGGTTCAAAGTTCAGAATGAAATTTTGCATATCCTCTGTAACCGTACATGATAGAAGTTTGAAAATTCGTATGTAGATTGCCAATAAAAAATAAGCAAAGGCATATTTCAGGGTTTTATTATAATTTTCAAAATTAAAGGGTAGGGGTCAAATATTTGAGGAAACAAGCCTCAAAGAGCTATATCTTTTGAACTGCACCAGGTAGCAGGTTGAAATTTTTAGAGAATATGTATTATCACACCGAATAACCTGAAATATAATCATAAAATAAATAAACGGGGGGTCCCCATACAAGGAACGTTTTTATAATTTGGTATTATAGCTTGTGACATAAGACATATAAATACCTATCTTTTTTAAGCTTATAGTGCTTTCTTCAAAATCTACCAATAAATAATAAAAACTGGCCAAGCGTGAGTCGGAACGCACTGAGGCTTCAGAACTAACCAGTATTTTAGAAAACACCTTTTTAAAAGATATATTGAACTGTAATAGGTTGCAGGTTGAAATTTTCAGACCTGACTAATAATAAACATATGCTATACACAATACAAGGGGATTCCCATACATGAATCGTTTTTATTAATTTTTATTTTCGACCTATATATAATAAAAAAGTCGGTCAAATTTATCCAGATATCCAACAAATATATAAATTTATAATAAAATATTACTTGCGCCTATTACAAAAAACTAATACACGGGCGAAGTCGCGGATAAAAGCTGTGAGCACAAACCGTGATTAAAAATGTATGAACTGATTTGTGTATTCAAATGGATGTTACCTTTTATCTTTTCAGAAATGCCGATAGCTTTTAAATTACACTCAGAAGATGATGATGATGATGATGATGGTCATAATTCTAGTATTGACTACAGTGGAATGATAATATACTATGAAAGCGAGCATGATCATGACCATACATATGCATTTAGTAAGAGAGATGAAAGCACATTCAACGATAAAAGTAAAACCCATACCATCAACGAGAATATTTCTACTGACTCGGTTAATGGAGGAAGTTTTATCAACAATATAAATGAGGAAAATATTGTCAACAATGTAAACGGACAAAATGATACCAATATTATTGAATTAAATATTGTTACCAACATAAACAAAGAAAATGTTCTCACCAGCATAAACGGTGAAAATGATCCCACCGATGATAACAATGTTACCAACATTAATGAAGAAAACGTTGTTACCATTATAAGCGAAGAAAATGTTGCACCCAAACCGATCAACTACGGAACAGTTGCTACTCATACCCACCTAGTTAACAAAGAAAGTGTTAACCACACAGTTTTCTCCATGAAAACGCGTCGTCGCCATTACAGTGAACTGAACTCGGCCGACAGAGCTATTCAAGGCAATGCAAACAAAGTAACCCGCTTGGTTAATACAGAAAATGAGCATGTTAATGTCATCGCTCTACCGGAAATCAGAATAGCCTTAGAACCAATACCTACAGCGGGTATCACCCCAGCCAAACCGAAAAGACGGCCCAGACCCAGAAAAGATACAAAGTCAAACCATTCACACGCAACCCGGCTGAGTACAAAAAAGCCTCCATACTCATGCTACGACTGCGATTTTGTATGCTTTATAAAGAAAAAGCTACACTCCCACATAAGATCCGCCCATGAAATTAGTACCCACTCTTGCAAGGTGTGCTTGCAAAAATTCTCATCGGTGCAGCAACTCAGCAAACATGTTAAAATGAAACACAAGACAATGGACTGCTTGTTGTGTGGGAAAGAGATGACAACTGTGTTCTCCTACCGACGTCATATGAGGCTGCATGCACAGACAGACTTGTATCAATGCGAGACATGCCATAGGGCCTTCAAACATAGGTAAGCCTTATTAATGTGTTGTTGTGACGTTTTTTTTTATCATACAACGTGGATGATCTTGGCCTTCATCTCACCTGATTTTCAAGTTATGATAAGGCTGTGGAAGCACACTTAATCCGGAATCCTCAACAAACTGATGAATTGGTTATCTTACCTCTCCGGAACAGAACAAATTTTAAGAATTGTTGTTACGGTGTCAGACTTAGGTAAGATGGTGGTAGCTAGCCAGGTGGACTTGAACAAAGTGCTACCAAACAAAATTAAATTTCACCTGCTGATAATTTTTGTCCTCTGTTTTTATCCACCTTCGAGAGCATTTTGTGGTGGATAAAAACAGAGGACAAAATTTTTATCCCCTCCCCGTGCTGAGGGGGCTGATGTGCTTCAACATCTTTATGCTCTTATTTCTCAACATACATCTAGATTCATTGTGCGATGAATATAGATACTTGATCTGTGTTTGGGTGATGTATCATTTTGAAACGTCAAATGTACCGCCTGTTCGGAATCGCGACCAGCACACAAGAAGAAAGGCAAGAACCTTGGTATCGTAAAAGTAACCTCTGTGGTCTAGGGTCGATCCCCAGGGGAGTATAATATTGTGCTTAGTTTGGTTGGTCGTAGGACTTTGTTTAAGTCCTGCCTAGCTACCACCATCTTACCTAAGTCTGACACCGTAACAACAGAGATAAGATAGCCAGTTCTTCAGGTGGACCTGTACAGGTCGGTGTTTTGGTTGGTGGTAGGACTTTAAGTCCGCCTGGCTAGCTACCATCATCTTACCTAAGTCAGTCACCATAAGAACAGATTAATGAGATAACCAGTTGGTTGAGGATTCCGGGTGAAGTGTGCTTCCACCTTCGGCCTTTTCATAACCTCACTATGATAAAAATCATAATCAAAACCAGATGAAATTAAGGTAAAGTGCTTATCCATCATACTACTACATAATATTACAGGACATTAATTTTACACCGTGTCATCTAATCCCAAACTAAGCAAAGCTTGTAATATGGGAACTACATTACGGAGAATACTTACATACATTTTTTTTTGTATATACATTCCTAGACAATACAACACCCAACACAGAACAAACATCAATATTCATCACACAAATGTTTGTCCTGGGTGGGAATCGAACCCACAACTTAGCGCAGACGGTAGAGCTACTACCAACTGAGCTGTGAAGCTTGTTAATAATCATACAAAAAAAAAAATGTTGGTTAAAAAAGCCTATTCAATCAATCAATCAATCAATCAATTGTAATGAATTTCAGGAGCATGTACCTGGTCCATGCGAGGACTCATACCGGAGAGAAGCCGTTTAAGTGTAAATGGTGCGACAGAGCCTTCAACGACAAGAGTAACTGTAGAAAGCACATGCTCAGCCACGAAGGCAGACGGCAGCAATACATATGTGCTTTGTGTCATAAGAACTTCTGGCAGAAAAGCCAACTGAAGAGTCATGCTATCGAACATATTGTTTAACTGTCCTTTGGACGGATCCATAAATCCGAGTCCAAAAGCCAGTTATAAGTACACCGCTGTGTACTAATGTTATGTATTGTAAAAGACTTTGTTTCTGCACTTTAGACTCCTAAGTGGTCCGTTTGTTGGAGGTAAGATTTTGTTTTAGTCCGCCCGACTAGCTGCCATCTTACCTAATTCTACCATAACAATTCTAAAATTGTTGTGTTTGGTATATAGGTAAGAGATTCCTCAGTTAGTTGTGGTTGAGGTTTCCGGGTGAAGTGTGCTTCCAACTTCAGCCTTATGATAACCTGAAACCAGATTAGACGGGCCAAGCGCTTCCCCGCAAGTAATGTAAGTAAAATACAAATAAAAATGTGCCTTAATAATATCCAGCAAGTAGGTATAGCGAGCCAGTTCCTCTACCCTATATTCTTCTTTAATGGCTATAGCAAATAGTGGAGGAATCCAGAACTCCATATCTATAAGTCGGTTTAAGTAATGGTTACGATGTAATGGTGCAGAATGTTCTCAGAACAGTCATCGCAGGCTTCAGAGTGACCTTGGGTTCTTGTGTTGTGCTGAAACTCCCTCACTCCAGGATGTTGTGGGCAGCTCATTGCTCTTCAGTTAGACAGTGCTATACCTACTAGGGATGTCCATTGCTCTGATGAACAGCTGTTTATTCTACAGGAAGTATACAGTTGTACTATTCGGGAGTCTTTGAGCCCAGAGTTTTTAATAAGATGGGTTAACCTCATGCTTATCTGAGGATGATGACCGTGCTGTGTTCCTCATCGGTATGAGGAGCACGGTCAACTGTTTGGCTCGGGACTTCAGGTAGTCCATTACAGACCTACCACAAGTGTTGAGATCATACTGCTGTAACAGTTAAAAAGCCAGCAATTCTGTTGGACAGATGCAGATAGTTTATTGGCAACTCCTAGTTACAAGGATAAATAAAATTCATCTATGTCTTAAAAAATATATTCAAGTAAACACATTTTAAGACGGAGCACTAGGAGGTAGGCACATAATGTTCTGTACTAGGAGGTAGGCACATATGTTCTGTACTAGGAGGTAGGCACATATGTTCTGTGTTAAGTCAAATCATTATTTTGCCGATATTTTGTATCTATTTATCTAAGCAAGTAAATTAATGGTATCTTTCACTTGCCATGTATTCCTTCGTAATTTTTGCATTCATGGCAAGTATTTGAATGACATTTTTGAATCGGTCATCAAGAAAAATCTGCTTAAGGTTATTAGGATTTGTTTTTGCTTTTTTATATTCGCTTTTGTTGTTTTGTTGGCTGACAAAATACATTTAGAAGCTGACCAAGCTTTAAATTATAGCTGTTATTTATTGGGACATGTTCTTGCATGACATCTACTTATGGGTATTAACAAATTAATTAGTTATATAGCATGTTATTGTCTTTACACCCAGAACTTCATGTTATTGGAAAATGTTATAATTTCTTATTACGCAGTATTTTTTATTAAGGCGAGTATCATTGACTTTCGCTTTCCCATAGACACATAGGGATGGCAAGTCCAATTCAAAATACATTTATCAGGTATTATCGGATATTTCTTTTGATTTTAAATATTTTTAGAAAAAAAAAAACACTGCAAACCTAGATTATATATCCAAATGTTGCAGGTTAAACCTGGAAATTTCTTTTGAATTGGACTTGTCATTTCAATGTAGTCGGCAAAATAAGTTTTTATGGGAGGATGGTACTACCTACTTCTTAAAAGAAATGAACCATTTCGTGCATTGTTTGAGTATTCATAAATGTATTTATACATGTTATAATTATAATACTTTGCAATGTAACGTTTGTTGTAACCTTATTAGTTGTTTCCTAAATAATTTATCCATCTCGATGTTTTGATTAATAGCAAAAATTCATTAAAAAATGATCTGAATTGATTATACTTTTAATTAATTTCTCTAAATTCTATGGAATGTTGTAAATATTTTTGTATGGAGTTGTTTGTATATAGGTTTATTTTATAGCACATTATATCATAGCTAGCTTAATGGTAAAGATTCTTCGGGTATTTGGGCTTTGTACCTACCGACTTTCTAAAAGTTTATGTGCGCATTTGCCATGTATTCTAATGCTCTTGATAAATGAGATCATGTGACCCACAGTTATACACCAATTGATCATTCATTAGTAGAAATAAGTACAAAATTATGAATAATTAACTTTTACAGTAGGTAAGTGTGTCGAGAATAAAATATTGTTACAACAAAATGCAATAAAATATATGTATATAACATTTATAGAGGTATTTCATTTTTTGTAATGTTAGCCAAGCGTTTGATTACAAACTCGCGAAACAAATGTTGATGTGGCCTAAGCTAAGATACAGCACGCTTGTCTAAATGGATCCTATTTGGTTTTTGGTAGTACTTTGTTTAAGTCCACCTGGCTAGCTACCACCTACATATAAATCTGTCGGCATAACAACAATTCTAAATAGTTGTGTTCCGGCATTCAGAGGTAAGATAGCCAGTTCCTCAAACTGTTGAGGATTCCGTGTGAAGTGCGCTTCCTTCGACCATTATAACTTGAAACCGTCGGACAATAAAACAACCGTTATGCCCATTATACTACAGAGGAACATTCGGTTAAGCGAAGCGAAAGAAGACCACGGTTAGTAGAAGACCATGAACAGGAATCTTTTGTTTACATATGGTCAGATTTACATATGGCCAGATTTTCATATGGTAAGACAATCAAATGGTAAAGTTTTCATATGGTCAGATTTTCAAAACGTCTGCTTTGGTACAGTCGTATCAGCTGGCCTTATACCTATCTCACACTATCATTTGGACTGTATAAAAACTAAAAAGCCCGACTTCAATAATGAAGAATATGATACAATTTACCCGGGTGACGTATTTTTTCTGATTATTTTGATGACAGATGGACGGACAGACAGACAGACGCATAATATAAGAGGTCCGTTTTTTCCTTACTTATCAGGTAATACACCTTAAAAATACCCAAATCGATTCAATTGTGCATATAATATTTGAAGAGTTCCCTCGATTTCTCGAGGATCCCATCATCAGATCCTGACTTGATGATCATGGGAGCAACTGCGAAGTAAACCCTTTCAAACAAAAAAAAAAATCTATACAATATATTTTTTCAAATCAGTCTAGCCATCTTCAAGTAATCGGGGAAAATACATGAAAAAAATAAACTGACGAATTGAGTACATCCTCCTTGATAGCTTTTCTTCTGAACAATTTGGTTTCACTGCGAACTCAACAAACGTCGCCATTTATATTGAAACCCAAATTAAAACGATTTATGGCAACAGACTAGGTAGGTACCAGATAGAATTAAAACTCAAAAGTGAAGCAACAACATTTATTCCTAATAAAGTGAGATAAAACGACTACATGATTATTACATTTTCTAAATAATTCAATAAATATAACAAGACATTAAATTCTCACAGCGCCACCTAGCGCCAAACTTAGCAGCTAATAACTAGATCAAAAATACAATTTAAGTATTGGTACCTACACATATAAGCTAAGAGTTATATTTGGAATGATTATCTTAGCAAGTAAACCCACACGTTTTCTACTAGCCTATATAAATATGTGAATGGTAATTAATTAACTCGTTGCGTGCTGGGAAAGCTGGTCTATAAAGAACACAGCACCCGACAAGCTAAAGTATGCAAGGTATTTTTTTGCGTATCTTTCCAAGCACACTCAAATTAAATAGCATATAGGTTTCATAATTTAGTTCTTTGGAAATAACTTATAAAATTATATATTATAATTAAATAGCGGCTAATTCGCTTGCAAATTGTGGTGTCCGTAAAATGTTATTTCACACAAAACTTGTATGAAAGAATTGCAAAGATATCAAGCCGTTTTCAAGTGACGCGCCTTACAAGTGCAATAAAGTAACAGCTATTTGTAACGTGGGCATGTTCTGAATGTAAGTTAGGACGTGCCTCTGACTACCCCTAGTGATAATCTAATTCACGAGCTTCGTAACGTAGTTGCTCGGGAAGAGGCCCGTCATTCCACGAAGTTCACCTGAAACAACAAACAAACAGACAGACAGTCAGAACGCGAGAACAACTGACTATTAAGAGAAACAGTCTATAGCGGTATATATATATATAACGGTCTATAGGTAACTCAACTGTTCCAGACGGAAGCGTGGCCAAGACACTGGCTGCATTGCCATGGTAGCTGGTAATTCGCTGGCCTAAATAAGAGCCCCAGAGCCTTTTATTATTTTTTTATTGTTTTTCACCTCCATAGAGTTTCAATTGACCTTAACAACGGAGTGAATAGAACATAGTGTGCTTATGTGTTTTAGTACGACTCGTCTGGGGAAGTACTACCACCATACCTATTACAGCCGCCAAGCAGCATTGCCGTGTTCCGGTTTGAAGGTTATGGTCGCCAGTGAAATTACAGGCATGCGAGGCTTAACACCTTTATGCCTCAAGTAGACGCAATGCAGTGTCGTGTAGGCTATGTTCTTTGTGGATGTGACCTACGCAGTAAGGTATTGTTATAGACAAGAGTTGCACTTAACATCAGGTGGGCTACTTGCTTGTCCGTCTCCTAGTTGTATAAAAAACAAAAACGTTTTATTGATCTCATTTGTATTTTTGGGTTAATCTGTTTGTATGGTTTTATTTTTGAGCATTTTTTTTTGTTCATATCATTTGCGATCAGTTGGCGTACTAAGCAATAACATTTTTTTATTATATGCAATAAATATTTATTTTATTTATTTATAAACATGTTTCATATACGTTGTCATATGTTTATTTTCTTACTGACCCATATGGATTTTTATTATCTGAAAAAAATAAAACATGTTTTAATTGATTAACATTTTTTAGCAATGAATATTTATTTTATATATATTATAAACATGTTTCATATACGTTGTCATATGTTTCTTTTCTCACTGACCCATATGGATTTTTATTATCTGAAAAACAAACTTTTTATTTTTTTATTCACTAACATTACGCTTACATGTAACATTAATTAACCCAAATGTAGAAAAGACTTGCAGCTCAGATCTCGGAGCGCACCACGTCGGCAGAGGGCTTGTCAGCAGCAAGACTATTTTTCCTGAGGAAGATTCGTGTCGAGGCGAAACACGTGTCGATTTGATTTTATCACATAGATTTGGCGGACATATTACTAAATAATTTTTCTGTTTTCAGATTTTATTTTGTATGGTTCTTTTTTTTTTGTTCATATGATTATCTGCGATCAGTTGGCGTACTGTAAGCAATAAATTGACTAACATTTTTTTTTAGCAATAACTATTTTATTTATTTATAAACTAACATAACCTGTAACATTCATTAGGTTTTTTTTTTTTAACATTTTTTTTTGTAAATATGTTTATCTGCGATCATTTGGCGTACTATAAGCAATAAATTGATTAAAATTTTTGAGCATTTTTTTTTTTATTTATTGTAAACTAACATAACGCTTACACGTAACCTGTCCTGTAACATTAATTTAACCCAAATTTAGGGTAGAAACAAATGTGAGGGTACCTTGCCACCAAGCGGGGTCCTGACTACGGTCGGTGACGCCGATAATGTCGTCCTTTTCGAAACTCAGCTCGTCCGCATTCTGCGCGGTGTACGGGTACAGCGCTATCACCTGGCAACATCACTGTTTCGTGAATATAACCTACGTGGTGTCGAGTAGAGATGACGAATACAACTATCAACCAATAAATTTAACTGATATTTAGAATAATAATAAATATTACAGGACATTAATTTTACACAGCGCCATCTAGCCCCAAACTAAGCATAGCTTGTAATATGGGAACTAGATTACGGATAGAATACTTAAATACTTTTTGTAAATACATACGTACTATATGATACAACACCCAAACACAGAACAAACATCTACATTCATCACACAAATGTTTGTCCTGGGTGGGAATCGAACCCACAGCCTACAGCGCAGCAGGCAGAGCTACTACCAACTGAGCTATGAGGCTTGTTAGAATCAACCATTACATTCAATAATCAGAATTAACTTTATCGAATAAAAATATCATATCAACTTCAGCCTGAGTGAGAACTATCATAATTGAATGCATTGAAATTTTAACTTTAACTGGCTATAAATAAGAAACATCTTCGTACGTTGCTGATCGCAGATTTTTCAACTATGTATTAGGTTGACTTCATTCAATTGTATGCTTTCGACTCCTCACTATAGAGATTAAATTACTGATTTGCTGTATATGATATTTTTATTCAATACAAAGTGATGTGATATTTTAAACGAATACCCATAGTGCTACTATGATAGAGACGAATTAGCGGTTACATTTATTTGATCAATAGAATAAAATATTCAACTGCACTAACATCAACCAATAACCAAATAGTGTAGGTATTCAACAAATAATATGAACTAATATTTTCAACCAATCAAAATTTCGATATTTTTTTTTATCAATTAACAATTAATCATTATTGCCATCTTTAGTGTAGAGGCCCGGGTTCTATCCCCTGGGGGAGTAATATTATGGGTTTGGGTCCGCCTGACTAGCTACCACCGTCTTACCTAATTTATATAATATTATATGCTTATCCCGTTCACTGCACCACGGGTAGTCGGTGAAAATGGGTGTTTGCTCTGAGCATTGTTACACTGAGCTATCAACCTTATAGACGTGCTGCAACACACATAGCTTACTTTAAGGTATCTAACTGCATCTGTTTTGTTATATTTAGGTATTGTTTTAATCATATATTCTAGTTTTAATCTATCTCATGCTGTTAGTACTATATATCCTGTGTCTATGTGTCTGTTATCTATGTGTGTTTCTTTTCTGTCAAATAAATCTAATTATGTCGCCATAACAATTCTAAATTGCTGTTAGCAACACCGAAACCATTTTTTTTTGTACGCCGGGGAAGCGCTTGGCCTTCATCTCACCTGGTTACAAGTCATAAGACCGAAGGTGGCGCACTTCATCCGGAATCCTCAACTGAGGAACTGGCTATCTTACCTCTAAATGCCGGAACACAACTATTTAAAAATTGATGTTTTCGCGACAGATTTAGTTAAGATGGCGGTAGCTAGCCAGGCGGACTTAAAAGTCCTACCACCAACCAAAACCAAGCACAATATATTGTACTCCCCATGGGGATCGAACCCGGGACCTCTGGACCTGAAATCGGTGGGTTGAACCACTAGACCACAGAGGCGGTTAAAACAACTTCGCAGACGAATTAGCCGCGACCCGAGCGGGGCTGAGTTGTGACCGGCGGTCACGTGGTATTGATAGAAAATGGCGGCTCATCACTGGAATGATCATTGGCGAAGCGTGATTTTTGTATCTCTTATCAAGTTTTAGGTACTTAATCATATAAAGCCATATATGTTATAATGGCTGAAAATAGTGATGACCATAGAACCTTGGCGTAAGTGTAAATAGACATACAATAATTTATGATTGTATGTCTGTATGTTTGGGATGTGTGTGTAATGCATGTAATAACACACACGCATACTTCCTAAGTACTCCTATATATCAACGTAATCCAAAAATTACTTACATAAATTTATATTTTGTTTGAAGCTTGATATATATGTATATATACATATATATGTATTTAACTGATAAAGGTTGTGTCTTTTGTTATTTATTTTAACTTAATTTAAAAATTCCGCGGGTCTCTCTAACACAGGTATTTTCATACTTAAAAGAGGGTCTCAAACCATGAAAAATGTATATATGTTAGATTAAGTGAAGTAAATTATTTGTTTTGTTTTATGTTTACCTTGTCGATGACAGTCTCTGTGGGAATCGAGTCCGATTTAGAGAACACGGGCGTGGTACGGCCGGACGTACGTCCAGACGATTGCAGCACCTGGAAGGAACAAATATTCATTAGAGTATAAATTTATTAAATATATAATATTAATCAATTGAGTTCAATTTATGATAAGGCCGAAGGTAGAGGCGCACTTCACCTGAAATCCTCAATCAACTCTGTTTGTAAATAGATAGCTATTCACCAACAAAAAACCAACAGTCGCCTTGTACCTTGACGTAGCTCGCGGGGAACCACCCGAGTTGCTTGTTGCGACCCTTGGCCTGCAGCTCTCCCTCCCACCATCCGGTGTCTGCCTTCTTACGGACCACTAGTAACTGCCCTTTCTGTAGAGACAGTTGCTCGGCACTGAAACAAACATTCATTATCTTATTATTTATAAAACACTTATCGCATATAAGACAAATCCTCCAAAAATACCTAGTGATAAATACGATCAGTCTTCAAACCATCCTCTTGATATACAAATGACTGAGGAACTGGCTATCTTACCTCTAAATGCCGGAACACAACAATTAGAGTTGTTGTTATGGCGACAGAATTAGGTTAGATGGTGGTAGCTAGCCCGGAGGACTAAAGGATGGTGATATCACATCATCATTATGATATATGCGTTTATTCGGTGAATGGCCGATTCTGGAAATGGCAGATTCTTAAAACGGCAGAAATATTATAGTCGGCTACAAAAATGAACCGTCAAAATACATTTAAAAAAGAAAAAAAATACATTTTAAGCTAAATCAAACTCAATAAATTCATTACACGATTTATCTACACTTATAATATGCAATGATAGTTTGCTATCATCATAGAAATCTTGTGCTCTTTGACAAACTTTTCCATTAGAAGGTTGGAAAGTCCTTGGTCCGAGGAAATAACAAAATAATCACATATTTTGCACACAACTGTACTAAAGCCGGTATGATATAGCATCATTCACCATTACATCTGATCCGATTTTGTAAAAAGTATGTAGGTTTCAAAAGGTTGGCATGGAGCTACCGATTTCATTAAAATATTTAAATGGCAACTAAGTGCGACAGTAGGCAAAGTGCGACCAAATCATATCAACATCCCGTTAGTGTCAGTGTAGTGGATGACATAGCTCAGAGTTCACAAATGTTATAATGACACAAAAATTCACAACCCACGATAGGACGCGAACCCGCGTCTTTTCCTACAGTCGGAAACTAACCAACCGAGCTACGGGAGTGCCTATTCGGAATCCGCGTCGGTACCCCCGGTAGCTCAGTTACAGCGTTTCCGGCTGTAGGAAAAGACGCGGGTTCGAGTCCCGTCGCGCGTTGCGTGACCAAGTGCGATCAATTGAAACACAAAAAATGGATAGCTCAGAGCTAACTTGTGGCGGTGGGTTGGCCATATTTATCGAAGACAACCGGTGAGGTCCAAGACCACGTGACCAAGTGTAGTGTTACCTAAAGTACACCACGCTTGGTCACGTGGTCTCCACTTCCCTCCGGCTAGATGGCGCGACGACCTCCGCACTGTGGAGGGCAGAGAGTGGGAGAGAAAGGAGAAAGATCGGGTCAGTGGCGCACTTTGGGAGATATACGTTACGTATGTCCAGCATTGGACTGTGATACGTTGATGATGATTAGTGTCTTGTGTCTCTAAACTGGTTTTGAGTCACCACGCTTGACGTACGGGCTGGTGATCGCAGTAAACGCGTTGTGCAGTACACAGAAAGAAGCTGCTCTACTGTTGAAACAAATCCCTTAGTCGGCTTTTACGACGTCCACCGGTTGAGTTGGAGGGGTCGATTCGTCGCGACCGCCACGGCAATAGAAACTGTAGATTATTGTAACGGATCTAGTGGAAGGTGTACTAGGTAGGTACATAAATGCTATTGAAATAAATTAACTAAAATATTTGAAACTATTTGCTTTAAACTCCTTTTTATATTTATTCATCTATTATGTCTTTTTCCAACAATAATAACACAAAATGCTTATAGTTTGCCAATTTATTGGTAAAATAGAACTACAGATACTTACAATAATTGTAAGTATCGGTATGAATAAATGAATGAAAATACTTTATTGCACATCTTAAAAAAAGAACTAGATATCTAAAATAATATATGTATATAAAATGGGCGGTCTTATCGCTAAGAAGCGATTTATTCCAGACAACCTTTGGATGGAGAGGATTTCATGGCTAAAGAGGTGGTTGGTGGTGCACATATTAATTAGGGGTCTAGTTAAATTAACTACATATCATACATTATAAGTAAAGCTATGCTACAAATATATACACTATTTATATAATAAAACCTAATATAATACCTACATATTATACACCATGTACTTACATACTATACTATACAAATATAATACAATGTATATATATATATATTTACGTAAGTATATGGATGATAATTACATTAAATGTTCTAGAAGTACCATGATAACACATATAAAACGGTGCAGATAACATATCAGTCGTTCTATTTTACAGTTTACATTTTACGTAATAATTACGTACATGACTACATGTTATTATAATGTAATGTCTACATATTAGTATAATAAATATTATAACATAAATGTTATTGAAATAAATTAACTAAATTATTAAATACTATTTTCTTTAACCTCCTATTCATTATTCATCTATTAAGTCTTTTTCCAACAATAATAACACAAAATTCTTATTACAGTTTAAGTCAATTTATGGGTAAAAATAGAACTACCGATACTTACAAATACGTACACGACTACATATTTTGATATATATAACGACATCATATTTGAAGGCTTTATACTGCGGAGTCCTCTTACCTAGTAGCAGTGAAGTTGGCCAGAGCCTGCGCCACCTCCGGCTTCCGTCGTCCCGCGGCGGAGTCCCGGCCTCCGCTATCGGACGCGCGGCGCCCTAGGGCTGCGCTGGCCGGCCGCGCCACCCCCGACGCCATCGCCCCCTCAGTTATTGACGCCACTTCGGATGTTGTTGGCGTTGAAGATTTTTGCTCCTGGCAAAGTTTAGAATACATACTAAAAAAAAAAATATCACAGGACATTAATTTCACACAGCGCCATCTGGCCCTAAACTAAGCGTAGCTTGTAATATGGGAACTAGATTACGGATAAATTACTTCAATACTTTTGTAAATACATACGTACTATTAGTATAGTACGTATGTATGTAGTACGCATATAGTTATGATACAACACCCAAACACAGAACAAACATCAATATCCATCACACAAATGTTTGTCCTGGGTGGGAATCGAACCCGCAGCCTACCAACTGAGCTACGAGGCTAGTTACACTCTTCTAATTCCAGAGGAGATTGTCGGATCAAATATATTTGATACCCACACACAAACTAAAACAAACCTTATGAGATTCAGACATTTTGAAACTAGAACGTTTTTAAATTTTGGTTGATACCATTGACCATCAACTGTTATGAAAAGAACGCCATTTGAATTTCATGCAGTATTTTACAAAATAACTGTTTGTAACTACTGATAGCCAAGAAATATTTACTGAGTATAGAAAAGCAATACCTAAGTAAATAATTTCCTGTTAAAATATTTGTTTGCTTTAGTGATTTTTCATAATCCCACAATCCACAATCTCCCTTGCGCCTATTTAAAACACCATTACGCGGACAAAGTCGCGGGTTAAAGCTTTAGTATACAAATATTTTGTAACTTATCATACTGAACAACCAATGACAAAGACCATCCGGCCATTGACTGAACAACCAATAACAAAGCATATTTATGTGTGTTGAGTCTATACACCTAATATTTGCATGTAAGCTTAACAGTTGTGGAGGGGCGTTCATTTTTGGACTGGTATCTATATCCTGAAAAATTCTAGTCTCTAAAACCTCTGGTTTGGGCTATTCATTGATTGAAAGTCAGTCGGTCAACTTTAAGAAGACTTTATAAATTTAGATAGATACATAAATCTTTATTGCTCACCACTTACAAAGTAGAATAAAAATACAGTTAGAAGAAACTTAAGCAAAGCGACGCTGGGACAATGGACGGCCTTATTGCTAAAAGCGATCTCTTCCAGCACCGTTGGATGGACAGAGATTATGGCGGTGTACAAAATTTTCTTCATTCATTTTTTTAATGTTTTATCTCGCCTGAGAATTCTCCATTAACTTTGTAGAAATCGGTTATACCTGGGGCACACGGGGCTAGGCCATTTTTTTTTTTCATTAGTCATCACTTTTTTTTCTCTACAAAGCCTCATAATGCAGGTCTACTTTACAACAATGATATAAATGAATGAATAAATAATAAATAAATATTACAGGACATTATTTTTTTACACAGCGCCATCTAGCCCCAAACTAAGCATCGCTTGTAATATGGGAACTTGATCACGGATAGAATACTATTCTCATCACACAAACATTTGTGTGATGAATATAGATATTTGTTCTGTGTTTGGGTGTTGTATCATATAGTACGTATGTATTTACAAAAAAAAGTATTTAAGTATTCTATCCGTAATCTAGTTCCCATATTACAAGCTATGCTTAGTTTGGGGCTAGGTGGCGCAGTGTAAAATGAATGTGAAATATAAAAAAAAAAAAAACTTTTTTTTTGTAGATACATACTTATATACAATACAACACCCAAACACAGAACAAACATCGATATTCATCACACAAAAGTTTTTCCTGGGAATCGAACCCACAGCCTACAGCGCAGAAGGCAGAGCTACTACCAACTGAGCTATGAGGCTCGTTTTATAAATATTACATTACCTCGGCTTCCTTCGGGCTCGGCGGGCTCTGCGGCGCATAAGCCGGCTCCTCCTTAGCCTCATCGAGAGCGGGCGCGGGGGCGACAGCGGGGGCGTGAGCGGGCGCGTGGGCGGAGGCGTGCGCGGAAGCGGGCGCGGGCGGCGACGCGGACAGATCCGGTTCCGGCGCCTCCGGGATATCTCCCGTCCCGGGTCCGGTGGTGGCGTCTTTCGTTACGTAGTTACTTGGGAATATGCCGCTCCTACACATTACTTATTAGTTATTAAGTATCTTCGATACGAACGAACATAAACTATTTTCCGCTTTATAATAATGTTCAAGTGTTGATTTTGATTGATATTTTGATTGAAATAAGAATTTATTATATTCAACCAACAGCTATATATAATATCCTTAAAAACTTAAATAGTTACTAAGTAAGTTAGCCAATTAAAGGTATTCTACTAATAGTAGCATTGTACCTGATAATAAAAAATACGAACGCTAATCCTACTTAAATTTATAAAAACTGACTAACTAAGATGCATAAGAAATAAAAAAATGTGTTTACTCATTAAAGGCAACCACAGCTAACATAGACATCATAAGAGACTAAACATTTTATTATAATGAGTGTAATGAGTCCAACTGCTTTCTAAAATCATGTACAATTAAACTAACTATGTACAAAGGAAGCAGTCCGATTAAAATATCTTATTTCCAATTAACTTGCAGATAAGTTATGTAAAATAGTGTACAAATAAATTAAAAAACATACAAGATATATAAACAGATACCTGTTGCCGATTCTCCCGGTCCACCAGTCCCCATCTCTGCGGACCACCTCGATCCTCTCCCCCCCTTCGAAGGTCAGATCCCCAGGTTCCGAGGACACGTACGGATATGCCGCGATATAAAAGTCTCCACCTTCTGGACATCCCATACAATAAATATAAACATTAAATGTTTAATTTAGTTAAAACATCCATTATTATTATATTTTATATTATAAATAGTTATAATTACGTTTTAAAAGCTAAAAAGAAAACCAGCTTCAATGAAGAGTCATACTCTTCATACAATTTTGTTTTTCGATTAGTTTGATGACAGATTTACGGACAGACAGACAGACGCGTGATCTTATAATGTAAAAGGTCCGTTTTTTCCTTTCTTTTGAGGTAATACACCATAAAAATACCCAAATCGCCGATAGTATTTGAAGAGTTCCCACGATTTCTCCATGATCCCATCATCAGATACTGACTTGATGACGATGGGACCAACTGTAAAGTAAACGTTTTCAAACGAAAAAAAATATTTTCCAAATCGGACCAGGCGTTGAGTAATCGGGAAACATATGCATAAAAAAAATATTAAGACGGATTGAGAACCTTTTTTTTTTTTTTATTGTATCTCCCCTGGTAACAAGTTAAGATAAGGCCGAAGGTGGAGGCGCACTTCACCTGGAATCCTCAACAAACTGAGCAACTGGCTATCTTACCTCTGTATGCCGGAACACAAAAATTTTAGAATTGTTATTATGGCGACATAATTAGGTAAGATGGTGGTATGGTCACTAGCCAGGCGGACTTAAACAAAGTCCTACCACCAACCAAACCAAGCTCAATATATTGTGCTCTCCATGTGGATCGAACCCGGGACCTCTGGATCTGAAATCGTTGGGTTGAACCACTAGACCACAGAGGCGGTTAAAACCTCCTCCTTTTTTTGAAGTGGGATAAAAATAAACTAAAGTATAATTCGGCCGAGGCTCACTAAAGGCGCAATTTGTTTTTTTAATGTACCACGGGGCTCTTGGCCTTCATCTCACCTGATTTTCATGTTACGATAAGGCCGAAGGTGCGTTCCGTTCGCTGTCGTACAATTATAACCTATGTTCTAAAGTAATGTATTTGTCTAGCAATCAATTATTATTTTATTATTCTAGTAATAAAATGTTGAAAATTGGGCGTGTTGGGCTTTTTAATTAGTTTAAGGTGACATTACAAAATATCTACTTACCCACTATCGGCATGGCGCCACCCAAATCGTTCGCGATTTCCGCTTCCGGGAGTTCCGCGATACCTGTTGGAGTTAGAGGCACGTTCAGAGACTTATTGTACGTGTATGTGCGTATTTGAGACATTTTTTTTTTAATGTACGTTGGGGAAGCGTTTGGCCTTCATCACCTGGTTACAAGTTGAGATAATTCCGAAGGTGGAGGCGCACTTCACCCGGGATCCTCAACTAACTGAGGAACTGGCTATCTTATGCACACGCTCTGACGGTGAAGGTCACATCGTGAGGTCACGTGTCCCTGGGACCAACGATCCTCCTGTCACGTGACACTCGCTAGTTCTCCGCTAAGCGTCGATGGACTTGCAACCTGTCACGTGTTGAATGCTAGCTACTTGCAAGCCGTGGGCATGTGCCAAACGTAAATAACGTAAATGCCTCTGACTACCCTCTAGATGATCCTCAGAAGATCCACGCTCTGAATTCGGAGGAGAATCCTCGAATGGGAGAAGTTAAGTCGTGAGTCTGTTACTTTTGAAGCGTATGATATGAATACAAGCCTCATAGCTCAGTTTGTAGTAGCTCTGCCCTCTGCGCTGTAGGCTGTGGGTTCGATTCCCACACAGGACATTTGTGTGATGAATATAGATGTTTGTTCTGTGTTTGGTCTAGATGGCGCTGTGTAACTTACCTTCGAGTTGAGTCTTGGTTTCGAGAGGTTCAATGACCTCCGCAGCGTAAATCACTGCGTTGATATCTTCCACGTATGATTCCGGGAACCAACCGGTTTGACCTACAACAAGAATGAGGCTATATAACGGTAGCGCTTGGCCTTCATCTCACCTGGTATCAAGTTATGATAAGGCCGAAGGTGGTAGTAAAATATTAACAAGAGTGAAATTGATGTCTAATAAAATAAAATTAAATGAATAATTGACATCCAATAAAAGAAAATAAAATGAATGAGTTAGTTGAGAGGTGGCTAAGCATTGATAAGCGATATATTTACAAGAGTGAAATTGGCGTGTAATCAAAGTAAAATGAAATGAATAATTGACATCTAATAAAAGTAAAATAAAATGAATACGAGTGATTTAGTTGAGGTGCCTAAGCATTGATAAGCGATATATTTACAGGAGTGAAATTGATGTCCAATAAAATAAAATTAAATGAATAATTGACATCCAATAAAAGTAAAATAAAATTAATACGAGTGAGTTAGTTGAGAGGTGGCTAAGCATTGATAAGCGATATATTTACAAAAGTCAAATTGATGTCCAATAAAAATAAAACGAAATGAATAATTGACATCCAATAAAAGTATAATGAATACGAGTGAGTTAGTTGAGAGGTGGCAAAGCATTGATAATCGATATAAGAGTGAAATTGATGTCCAATAAAAGTAAAATAAAATGAATACGATTGAGTTAGTTGAGAGGTGGCTAAGCATTGATAATCGATATAAGAGTGAAATTGATGTCCAACAAAAGTTAAATAATATGAATACGAGTGAGTTAGTTGAGAGGTGGCTAAGCATTGATAATCGATACATTTATAAGAGTGAAATTTATGTCTAATAAAAGTAAAATTAAATAAATAATTGACATCCAATAAAAGTAAAATAAAGTGAATACGAGTGAGTTAATTGAGAGATGGCCAAGCATTGATAAGCGATATATTTACAAGAGCGAGTACCTCTAGTGGAGCCCCACTGCCAGCCGGGTTCGGGGTTTTTGGGGGCGGGGGCGGAGGCAACAAGATCCCCCGGTTCAAGGGCCAGCTCGTCAGCTGACCGCGCTGAGAACGAGTAGATACAGCGCCATATCGGAGGGGTGTCGGTAACGGCTGCAGTAGGTACCGATTCTACAGCTGTGGACGAATGTTCGCGTTTACAAGCCTCGTAGCTCAGTTGGTAGTAGCTCTGCCTTCTGGCGCTGTAGGTTGTGGGTTCGATTCCCACCCAGGACAAACATTTGTGTGATGAATATAGATGTTTGTTCTGTGTTTGGGTGTTATATTGAATGATAAGTATGTATTTACAAAAAGAAGTTTAGTAATCTATCCGTTATCTAGTTTCCATATAATAAGCTAAGCATAGTTTGGGGCTAGATAGCGACGTGTGAAATTAATGTCCTGTTAAAAATATACTTTACCCGACTGCGGCGATACAAATAGCAGGGTCAAGATTTTGACCGGTATGTTTGTGGGTATGTATATGTATGGTATCTGTTGCCTTATAACTTTTATGCAGTAATTCGAAATATAACTGCTTCCCATGGCATATATTATATATGGCGCCACATACCATACGTGGAATCACCAAAAGCCTTCGGACCTTAATTTGATTCGAAAAACGGGTATTTTCGCGTATTTTACCTATATTGGTTAACAATGTAATATTGTTTTAACAATGGCAAGTTTGTCCTTTCTTCTACTATTTGCTGGATTATTTTGTTACGTCAACTATTTTGCGCTGTGCTAAGACAATGTTCAGAATATACAGCTGTCTAACTGTGAGGACTTTTCAATGCTTATAGAGGAGTGTAGTTGGAAACGAGAAAGGCTTGTAAAAGGCGACTTCTAGAACGGCTCGTTGTGCGCGTTCTAGCTCAAGCATATTACAGTATGTGAGTATAGACTTGCATAAATAGTTGTATATATGAAGTAACAGTTTACGGTCTGCTGCTTCTCTGAGGTGTTTCAAGACATATATAAACTTTCTTACTCGCTTTGTCAGAGCTTTTATGTTATATAAAACATGGCATTAGTTTTTGCTATCTCGTCACATGTTAGCCTATTAACCGCGGGCAGCTAGTAAGTACACAAACGTTAATACAATGTTTCCCGTAGTAAATAAACTCACCAGTGGTAGAAGGGGCATCGCCCCACGCATCGTCCGCGACTGGCTCCTCGCCCCACGCGTCGTTCGACACGCCCCAATCCGGCTCTGCAACTCGCAACTCAGACGCTTAACAAGTGTCACTAACAAACCAAAGTCCTACTTTTTTTTTTTTATTGTACGACGGGGAAGCGCTTGGTCTTGACCTGGTAACAAGTTAAGATAAGGCCGAAGGTGGAGGCGCACTTCACCCGGAATCCTCAACAAACTGAGGAACTGGCTATCTTACCTCTGAATGCCGGAACACAACAATTTTAGAATTGTTATAATGGCGACATAATTAAGTAAGATGGTGGTAGCTAGCCAGGCGGACTTAAACAAAGTCCTACCACCAACCAAACCAAGCACAATATATTGTACTCCCCATGGGGATCGAACCCGGGACCTCTGGATCTGAAATCGGTGGGTTGAACCACTAGACCACATAGGCGGCTCCAGTATTTTAAGGAGCTGGGCTGGCTGGGGTAGCGTTATGCACAATACACCCCATAGCGGGACGTCACTGCAGGCTTTGGTCACCCCCACTCGGAATAAGAATAACAATGCCGTCACGTGACCATAGATTTTTATACATTTAGTGTTAGCTTCATTTAGTCACCGTTTTCTGGTGGCCATATATTTTATATCTGTTTCAATATAATTTGTCAAATACTTTATGACTGGAAGTTGCTACTTTTGTGGATATGTAGAAACGGCTGAATTGGCCGCTAGTTATTGAAATTATGCCTGTTTTAACACTAATAAACACTAGTCTTCTTATTTTGAATAATTGCCATCCAAGTTGTTTGTTGACTTTCTCTTCTTTTTTATAGTTAATTTTTATGGAAGGGCACTTTTTTAAGACTTACAACGTCATATGCTGGCGTATTACCTAACTCTGTTTTATTTGGGGTTTCAATCGGTGTGAATCAGAGACGCAGCCATTTTAAAAGCGGTGAAAGGCCAGCTGGTCTTCTAACTACGTACCATCTCGTGTATATTCTGAGATCTTGTTTGAAGTAGAAAAGTAGACTAATTTGTTGTAGAAACGATTGATCGTCGAAATACTCACCCATAGTTTGCTGGGCTGCGCTTTCCGCGGCCGCTGTAGTTCTTTGGTTGTATTCGTTTCTGTTGATAAAAACAAATTATGTATATAGAAGCTATCACTATAGTTATTTTTTTTTTATTGTACGACGAGGTAGCGCTTGGCCTTCATCTCACCTGGTAACAAGTTGAGATAAGGCCGAAGGTGGAGGCGCACTTCACCCGGAATCCTCAACTAACTGAGGAACCGGCCGTCTTACCTCTGAATGCCGGAAAACAACAATACTTTTTAAGAATTCTTGTTATGGCGACAGAATTAGGTAAGATGGTGGTAGCTAGCCAGGCGGACTTAAATAAAATCCTACCACCAACCAAACCAAGCTTAATATATTGTACTCCCCATGGGGATCGAACCCGGGACCTTTGGATCTGAAATCGGTGGGTTGAACCACTAGACAAGAGAGGCGGTTGAAATAGTCCCAGGGACAAACATTTCTATAATTCATAGATCCCTCCCCATAATAAAAAAAAAAATTGTATTTAGTGTAAGGGCAAATTACCTTATATATAAGGGTAATTACCTGCGCTGTTGATACAGTTGCCATACAGTCTCACACTTATCACGCAATTGTGTGACTTGAGAGGTCAATTCCGTCAGCTGTGTGTCGCTGGCCGACAAGTCTGACTTCTTGTGATCAACTATTGCTTTAGCGGCTTCCACCTAAATTAAATAGCAATAATTTTATAATCAAATTAGTAAACCGTTTGAGTATATATATTTGTACGTTATTGCACGCAGAAACATAATAACATAATAACAAAGAAAAACATTAAATTTAATTACATGGCAAAGGCCCGTAAAAGAGTTTTTTTCCAGAAAACCAGTAAAGTTGAAAGAAAATAGTATACAAATAGGAAAAATTGTACATAACAATAGAAAACGAAAGAAGTAAGAAGTATTAATATGCTGTTGTTAATACTTCTTAATGAATGAATGAACACTTTATTGCACACAGAAATAATACTATGGAACACAAACATTTTGCGTCAATAGTGTCTAAATACAACGGGCGGCCGTATCGATAAAATCGATTTTTTTCAGGCAGCCCCGAAGAGCCCCGAGACATATAAACAGTAAAAAATAACAGAAGTCAACCAAAACAATAAGAATAATATATCAACAGAAATCACAATACATACTAGTTACATAAATAAATAATACAAACTAGAGATAGACTTAATTTGGTCACTTGGTCAATATAATAGTAAATAAAATAATATATCTTTTTCACTGACTGAGAAAGAAAGCAAGACAACTGACATACAGCACACTGTTGTATCAAAGTGACGTCTTTTAAGCAAGAAAACTGACATACATTATCACACATTTGTTTCAAAGTAACCTCTTTTAAGCAAGAAAACTGAAATACATTTTCACGCAGTTGTTTTAAAGTGACCTCTTTTCAGCAAGAAAACTGACATACATTATCACACATTTGTTTCAAAGTAACCTCTTTTCAGCAAGAAAACTGACATACATTATCACATATTTGTTTCAAAGTAACCTCTTTTAAGCAAGAAAACTGACATACCTTATCACGCAGTTGTTTCAAAGTGACCTTGCTTAAGCAAGAAAACTGACATACATTATCACGCAGTTGTTTCAAAGTGACCTTGCTTAAGCAAGAAAACTGACATACCTTATCACGCAGTTGTTTCAAAGTGACCTTGCTTAAGCAAGAAAACTGACATACCTTATCACGCAGTTGTTTCAAAGTGACCTTGCTTAAGCAAGAAAACTGACATACCTTATCACGCAGTTGTTTCAAAGTGACCCTGCTTAAGCAAGAAAACTGACATACCTTATCACGCAGTTGTTTCAAAGTGACCCTGCTTAAGCAAGAAAACTGACATACCTTATCACGCAGTTGTTTCAAAGTGACCTCCATCATGTTGAGTTTTCCATCTTCACCGGCGCCTTCGCTGGCTTTAGACTATAAACGACCAGATACATTATGCTATAATATTAGCTTTATGTTTAAACTGTTCGGGTTTTTTTAAGGAATTAAAGATTTATTTAAGAAATATGACTTTTATTATAACTTTCGCTAGCACTCACTGACTCCATTACATAGACTCTATAACTATAGACAAGTAGGCATCTCTTGGAAAGCCACAGAACATAGGCTATACAATAGTAGGTACTTACTTATATTTTATTGCCTCTTACAAAACATTTTAATACCACCCCTCAAGAAAATATTGAAAAAATGAATACAATAGTATAAACATGTTTGTTTTACATAAACATAACACTACTACTATAAAGAAGTTATACAGGCTCTGATAACTTAACTCTACTACTAAACTAGCACATAAACAGTCTCTCCCTTAATTTTTTAAACAATGTTCCCCCCAATGTCTTAGTAAAAATGTCTCCTACTTGGTTACTTGTATTTATATATTTTAAACAAATGATGCCCTTTTCCACTTTTTCTTTTACAAAACTTTTCTTAATTTCTAAATGCTTTACTCTACCAGTGGTCATATTGGCCATTTTAATAGTGGACTGATTATCTTCAAATAATGTGATCTGACCCACATGAAAATCAAAATCTACCAGCAAGGCTTTGAGCCAACAAGCTTCACTGGTCGCTTGGCTCAATGCCACAAACTCAGCCTCAGTTGAGGACAAAGCGACCGACTGTTGCTTTCTTGTAAACCAAATCACAGAACACCCAAATACCTTAAATATACATCCAGTAGTTGATTTTCTATCAGTACACCCACCCCAGTCACTATCAACAAATCCAATAGCATCATCATCATAATCGTTCCTAAACTTAAGACACAAATGTAATGTCCCCTTAATGTATCTTAGAACATTCAAAAGTAGCTTGTACATAAGTTTACTAGCACATACTTGATATCTACTCAAAATACATACTACAGCACATAGATCTGGCCTAGTTGCAACAACAACATACATTAATTTTCCAATCAATTTTCTACATTTATTTTCAATCTCTTTACTTTCAGGTCCATCTCTTATTAATAATTCAAACTTGAAATTTTTATCAATTGGCAATGACAAGGGTTTGCAATCTGACATGTTGTACAAAGTCAACAGTTCCTTCAAATAATCTTCCTGAGAAAGATAGGTTATCCCTATTTCCTGTCTCACATTTATTCCTAGATATTTGGATATTGTTCCCATTTTCTTCATTTTAAAATTACTACAAAGAGCATTGCTCAGGGACTCACACTCCTCCTTATCATTTCCAAAATACAATATGTCATCAACATACAGTAATAAAAATATTTTCTTATTACCTTTACATTTTGAGTACAAACAGAAATCTTTGTCAGAAGGGTTAAAACCTAAACCTAGCATGACATCATCAAAAGTTTTATTCCAACGCTTGGGGCTCATTTTCAAGCCATAAATTGATTTGTTAAGCTTACAAAATTTAAATTCTGATTTTAATCCTTCTGGCATATGTAAATATACCTCTTCCTGCATTGCACTGTTTAAGAATGCATTACAAACATCCATTTGCTGGACCTCAAGATTCATTTTAGTAGCTACAGCCATAAACACACGAAAAGTATTTAAAGTTGCTACAGGAGCAAACAAATCATAGTCACTAATATACTTTTGTTCAAAACCCCTAGCTACTAGTCTAGCCTTATATTTAATATCATTTTCTTCACTCTTTTTCTTCTTGAGAACCCATTTTGTGCTAATAATTTCTTTCCCTTTGGGCACATTAGACACTAAAGTCCAAGTATCGTTATCCTGAAGCTGCTGAAGCTCAGTTTGCACAGCTGCCTTCCATTGTTCAGCTTCATCGGATATCATCGCATCGGAATAAGTGATACCCTCACTTTCCACGGTCATACCAACTTCATAGTCCTGAAACGCTAGTGGTTTCTTGACCACTCTTCCACTTCTTGTTTTCTGTTTTATTTCCTTATTCTCTAACACTTCAGGTTCTGGTTCTGGTTCATCATCTGACACCTCTGGTTCTGGTTCAAGGTCTGATATGTCTGGTTCTGAATCAAGGTCTGGTACCTCTGGTTCCGGTCCATGGTCTGGTACCTCTGGATCCTCACCTGTTACATCTGATTCCTCCTCTGGTAGCTGACATATATTGTCCAACAGAATAACATTCTCTTTCCTTTGTTTCTCTATATTTACCTTTTTACAGTTTTCTGTCTGGAGAAGAACGACATCCCTTCTAACCAGTACCTCATTTCTTTCTTTAATGAAAACTCTGTATCCCTTTGAACTTTCATATCCTACGAAAAGTCCTTTTTCACCCTTAGCATCCCATTTTAACCTCTTTTCTTTTGGAATATGGACATAAAGTTCTGATCCAAACACCAATGTCAGTTTGCTGATATCAAAGTCCTTACCTTCCCAGAGTCGGAACGGAGTTCCACTACTGTATCTGCTTTTAGATGTTCTATTGAGTACATATACCACTGTATTAACAGCTTCTGCCCACAGCTCTTTTGGTAGTTTCTTTGCATTTAACATAGACCTAGCAGCCTCAACCAATGTTCGCATGTCACGTTCAGCCCTACCATTCTGTTGTGGTGTGTATGGTATAGTAGTCTCATGTAGGATACCTTTGCTATGCAAGAACTGTTTCATATCTTTATTTACAAACTCACCCCCATTGTCAGTACGAATTTTCTTAACTACGCACCCGGTGACCTTTTCTGATGCTGCAATAAAGTTTTTCATGTTCTGGAGCACCTCAGACTTCTGCACCATGAAGTAGACCTGCCGATAGTTAGTAAAATCATCCTTGAGAAGTAGAAAATACCGTGACCCACCAATAGAGCTAACCTCCATCGGCCCACATACATCCGCATGTACCAACTCTAGCGGTTTCTCTGTAGCACTCTCACTGTCTTTGAAAGGTAATTTGTGTATTTTCCCTTTCATACATGCTTCACATGTTGTCACACTATCGTCTGTATGCTTGATATTGTTCATTTTTAACACATCTCTTACAAGTCTATAATTCTGATGACAAAGTCTCTCATGCCACACATTTACACTGGCCACAGCAGAAATGTCCTCGAATATGAAGTCCATCACATAAAAGTTACCTTCGCGTACCCCTAATGCACATAAATCATTGTCTTTGTGAACTAAACATTTTTCATCAACAAATGACACTTTGAAACCCTTGTTTGTGATACTAGGCACCGAAAATAAGTTAACTTTCAAGTCCGGTACATACAACACACCATGTAAAGTTGTATTTATGTAAGTTTGTCCATCAAAGGCCTTCAGTTTCACATCACCGACGCCAACAACCGGCAGTCGTCGTCCATCACCAACAATAACGAACCTGTTTGACACTGACAGTTCTTTATAATTTATGAGAAAAGTGCGTTCAGAAATCATATGAGCACTCGCTCCACTATCAACTAACCATTTCCCATTTTGACTGAGATTAGATTCTACATCCAAAATGTCTGTGGAATATGCACCTGCAACAAAAGCATTATTTTTGTTGCCAGAAACATTCTTTGCACTGTTACACTGAGATTTTAGATGTCCAGTTTTATGACACTTGAAGCACTTGCGAGTATCTTTATCACTTTTACATTGTGACATGAAATGTCCGATACGTCCACACTTGAAACATTTTATAATCTTGTTATTGTTATATTTCCCTGGCTGTGCATACAATGCTACACTTTCACCTTCACTGGCTTTTGACTTTATCCTCTCTTCTTCTATGAGTAGCCTTGCAACCAATTCATCGTAGGTTTGCCTGCTCGGCTCGACTGATTCCCATGCAGATATGAAGTGATTTAAAGTTGATGGCAAGGACATTAATACTTTAGTTATCATGAACTTCTCTGATACTTCTTCACCAGCTTGATTCATCTGCGTTTTTAATTCTTGCAGCTTTGCTAGAAACGTTGCCATGTCCGCACCCTCTTCAAATTTAAACTGGAAGAACCGCTGTTGTAAGATATGTAAGCTTGTGCTTGACTTTTGCTCATATACAGAATGGAGCTTTGCCCACATCTCCGCAGCAGTCTTGCATGATAAAATGTGAACCATTACACTCTCACTTAACCTCAAAACAATTTGTGTTTGTGCTTTTGCATCTTTCTTCCTCCACTCTTCACTCCCATCTGTGGGTTTAACTTCTGAGCCTTCTACTATTTTGTAAACATCCATGCCCCTCAGTAGCACTGAGACTTGGAACTTCCATAGATTCCAATTTTTCTGGCCTTGCAGTTTGATGGCCCCCAAGGCCCCCACTCCAACTGCATCCATGATCGTAGGTTATCGTCACGCGCACGCTGATTTATACTTTTGCCTCTGCCTCCCTGGCACCGCAAACCCTCAGCCACCCCGCACGTTGGTTCCTTGCCGCCGGCGAAAAATAAAAGCCCGCCAACCCAACGCCCCTCAACGAACACGCCACGCGGTCGCCGCCGTATCGTTGATCGTTGTTGACCTCTTGACACTTCCAATTCCTTTTATCCACGAAACAGAGTTATGAAGCAGACTGGGCCCATAACCTGTTCGGGTTTTTTAAGGAATTAAAGATTTATTTAAGAAATATGACTTTTATTATAACTTTCGCTAGCACTCACTGACTCCATTACATAGACTCTATAACTATAGACAAGTAGGCATCTCTTGGAAAGCCACAGAACATAGGCTATACAATAGTAGGTACTTACTTATATTTTATTGCCTCTTACAAAACATTTTAATATAAACTATAGCATAACCGCCTCTGTGGTCTAGTGGTTCAACCCACCGATTTCAGATCCAGAGGTCCCGGGTTCGATCCCCATGGGGAGTACAATATATTGCGCTTGGTTTGGTTGGCGGTAGGACTTTGTATAAGTCCGCCTGGCTAGCTACCATCTAACCTAATTCTGTCGCCATAACAACAATTCTAAAATTGTTGTGTTCCGGCATTCAGAGGTAAGATAGCCAGTTCCTCAGTTTGTTGAGGATTCCGGGTGAAGTGCGCCTCCACCTTCGGCCTTATCTCAACTTGTTACCAGGTGAGATGAAGGCCAAGTTCTTACCCGTCGTACAATAAAAAAAATATGTTTTATTAACAATCAGGGTTGCATCGGATCATTATCAATGATAATAACGCTAAACCTGCGTATGACATTATTCGTAAAGTCTAGTGCAATGGGAGATACACGTATATATCTGCTTTGCGTTTATTTTCCTGTACTCTGTGATCAAAACTACCAGGACACCATAAATTACAGGAGATTTACCATAGCATTCAAGTCAGCTGTCTCCTTGTTGATAGATTGGGTTAAGTTTCCTGTTTTCTGTGATCTAAACTACCAGGACACCATAAAGCACTAAACATAAAGATTTATCTTAGCAGCCAAGTCAACTGTCTCATTGCTGAGAGTTAATCTGTTTTAAGCTTGGTTCCTGTATTCTGTTATCTAAACGACCAGGACACCATAAAACCAAAGAGATGGTAGCGTCCAAGTCAGCCTTCTTCTTGTTGAGAGTTATCTGTTTTGCGTTTCGTTTTCTGTATTCTGTGATCAAAACTACCAGGACCCCATTAAGTACAGGAGATATAACTAAGCATTCAAGTCAGCTGTCTCCTTGCTGATAGGCATGGACGAAATATAGATAGATTGCGGTTAGTTTCCTGAACTCTGTGATAAAAACTACCAGGACACCATTAAGTACAGGAGATATAACTAAGCATTCAAGTCAGCGTCTCCTTGCTGATAGCATGGACGAAATAAAGATAGATTGCGGTTAGTTTCCTGAATTATGTGATAAAATTTACCAGGACTCCATAAAGCACAGGAGATATTGCTCAGCATTCAAGTCAGCTGTCGCCTTGCTGATAGATTGCGTTCAGTTTCCTGAGTTCTGCGATAAAATCTACCAGGACACCATAAAGCACAGGAGATATTGCTCAGCATTCAAGTCAGCTGTCGCCATGCTGATAGATTGCCTTCAGTTTCCCGAGTTCTGTGATAAAATCTACCAGGACACCATAAAGCACAGCAGATGTACCTTAGCATCCAAGTCAGCCTTCTCCTTGTTGAGGGATATCTGCTTCGCGTTGAGTTCCTTCACTCGCGCCTTTAGCTGTTGCATTTCAGCCATGCTGGCGTCGCGCTCAGATCTGATACAAACATGAAACGGATTGAATGATTGATGACTGATGGTTGGTAGTTGAAGACAAATGATTCATGACTGATTGTGTAAAATTTTCTTTCTTTTATCATACCTTCAGTTAATGATGGAAATAAAGACTGATAAATGAGCTGAAGAATAACTGACAATTGGTTAATGATTGGAGACTGAATAATTGTAACTGACTGATGTAATACGACTGACAGATCATTGATGACAAACGACAATAAACGGGAATAGCTGACTGAATGCTGATGACTGACGACGGCAGACTCATGGAAGACGAATGTTTGACTGATGACTGACAGTAGATGATTTGTTATTATTGACCTTGGTAACATTGCCTAATAGCTTCAATACCGCCCCATATGATGAGTCACGATGGCGGCGGTCCTAGTTTCTTGTATCTCCTTGGACCTTGGATTATTTCATATTTTCATATTTTATTTATTCATAAACAATTATACAATCGTGTCTGAAAACTCTAAAACTAAAAACAAAAATGTACACAAATATAAATTAAACATAGATATATACAATTAAAATAATTAATATTAATATTATTCATGCGTCATCATAACAATAATCATCAATAGAGTAAAAACACCCTTCGAGCAGAAGTTTTTTCAATTCAGAAGTGAACAATTTCACGATTGGCTCTTGTCTTCATTGAAATATTACAGGACATTAATTTCACACAAAGCCTTCTAGCCCCAAACTAAGCATAGCTTGTAATATGAGAACTAGATTACGGATAGAATACTTGAATACTTTTCATTTTGTAACATACACTCTACAAACATCAAATACATACTTATCATACAATACAACCCCCAAACACAGAACAAACATATATTCTATTCAACACACAAATGTTTGTCAAGGCAGAGTTACTACCAACTGAGCTATGTGGCTTGTGTAAAATTCTAAAAATACTATAAATACTGAAGTACTGAGTTATTATTGTTGACTGATGATTGATGACTGATGGTTGTTTGTTGACTAGTGACCTTATAAGCCCTGATATGGCATTTTCAAGCTCTTGGATTGGATATTGTCTTCATTGAAAGACTGACGGAACCATCATTCATCAGTCATTATTATTGGTGACAGATGGTTGACCTTTGAGACCGCTTGGTCATGAGGTCACAAGTCAAAGGACAGCCCAAAAAGACTGCTAGCTGCTGCCTAAATTAGATCAATAAAAGCCTTGGATGGACGCCTGTGTAAGGAATCTAGTGAAGTTTTTTGATTCACGAATCGAAGCCAGGGAAAATACTTCACACCTTGTTGGAAGCAGCAGAAGACCCGATTGACCGACTTGATGACTGATGGTTTCACGAATCAAGACTGACGAGCGAGGACTGAAGGCTAATGAGTGAGTTTGTAATCATCATCATCGTATCACAGTCCACTGCTGGACATACGTAACGTACATCTCCCAAGGTGCGCCACTGACCCGATCTTTCTCCTTTCTCTCCAACTCTCTGCCCTCCTCAGTGCGGAGGTCGTCGCGCCATCTAGCCGGAGGGAAGTGGAGACCACGTGACCAAGCGTGGTGTACTGTAGGTAACACTACACTTGGTCACGTGGTCTCCACTTGAGGTCTCTTTAACCTCACCGGTTGTCTTCGATAAATATGGCCAGCCCTCTGCCACTTCAGCTAACTCTTTGAGCTATGTCGACCACCTTGGTTTTCTGTCGGATAACTTCATTCCTGATCCTGTATCCTTCAGAGAAACGCCAAGCATAGCTCTGGCACGCTGAGTGACTATCTATTTGTGGATTAGCCTTATTGTCAGAATCCACGTTTCGGGAGCGTAAGTCATCACAGGTACTTTAGATCAAGCCCTATCGCATAGCTTCAATCCTACACGTGGGATAAGCCATGGAGGTTCTAGTGTCTCCTTGGCTGCGCCCGCGCCGAGGGTAGCTGTGAAAGTCTGCGCTGTGTCTTCAGACTTGCAACCTTGGAGGACCTTCGATTGATCTTACGTCGACTATTAAACGCCAGATAGCTCAGTTGTAGCTCTGCCTTCTGCGCTGTAGGCTGTGGGTTCGATTCCCACCCAGGACAAACATTCGTGTGATGAATATAGATGTTTGTTCTGTGATTGGGTGTTGTATCATATAAATAAATAAATGTTACAGGACATTAATTTCACACAGCGCCATCGAGGTCCAAACTAAGCATAGCTTGTTATATGGGAACAAGATTACGTATATATTATTATATAGTACGTATGTATTTAAAAAAGCATTTGAGTATTCTATCCGTAAGTTCCCATATTACAAGCTGTGCTAGTTTGGGGCTAGATGGCGCTGTGTAAAATGGATGTCCTGTAATATTTATTTATTTATTTGAATTGTGAATGATAACTTGTTGGCTAGTGACTTGACAACTGGTGGCTTGACGATGGTGACTGATGACTATGGATTGAAGACTGATGGTTTGACGATGATGACTGATGCTCAGACGATGATGACTGTTAGTTTGATGAAAACGAATGTGTTTTTATCATAATTTCGATCAAGCCTTACCTCATAGCATCAATACCGCACTTGTTATGCGCCACGGCAGTCCTAGTATCCCGTATCACGATCTGACTGAGACTCAAACTGAGGACCTTTGATTGATGGGTTGACCTTGACTATTTAAAGACAAACCGACTCATGAACTGTGACTGATGACTTGAAGAGTAGACTTGACGCAGATAGCTGATGACTGGCGGTTTGACGATGACGACTGATGGTTTGACGCTGATGACTGATGGTTTGACGACGATAACTGGTTTGACGGTGATGACTGATGGTTTGACGATGACGACTGATGGTTTGACGACGATGACTGATGGTTTGACGATGATGACTGATGTTTTGACGCTGATGACTGATGGTTTGACGACGATGACTGGTTTGACGATGACGACTGATGGTTTGACGGTGATGACTGATGGTTTGACGGTGATGACTGATGGTTTGACGACGATGACTGATGGTTTGACGCTGACGACTGATGGTTTGACGGCGATGACTGATGGTTTGACGAAAACGAATGATTTTTTTTCATAAATTAGATCAAGTCTCACCTCATAGCATCGATCCCGCACTTGTGATGCGCCACCGCAGTCCTAGTGTCCCTGATCTCGGTCGCCAACGCCTTCACCTTGGCCGAGCCCGCGCCGAGGCTGGCGGAGAGCGTCTGCGCTTGTGCCTTCAGACTGAGGACCTTGGATTGCTCCTCGGTTCGCATCAGTTCCAACTCACGGGTCCTGGGAACAAAAGGGGTGTTTTTAATCAATTTCACAGCTCTTCGCCTGGAAGCTTGTGTAGGCTAAGTCCACTTGGCTACCACCATCTTACCTAAGTCTGTCGCCATTTTGAGAAAAAAAAAGTTTATTCAGTAAGATTTTTTGGTTCACTTTGAATCGTTATATAGTAATGATGTAACAAATAATATTATATGAATAATATAATTATACTGTTAATTTAATATACATAGGTACCTTATTACTTATACATAATATATACCTATAACAAACAGAAAAGGATGAGGTTAACATGAAAATGGAAATATTACCTTTTCTTCTCCCACTCCAGCTGGCATTGTCTCTCCATCTCTTTTCTAGCTGCTTCTCTTTTTTCCTACAAAATTAACAATGATCATTAAATCTTCATTATAATCTCAATATCAATTAATCAGATTAAATCTTACAAAATGGTTACCTTAGCATCCTATGGCAGCATTGAAAAGATACAAATATTCAGTCTCAGAACCAATATAGGACAATATAACTAGACAGTTTAATAACACAACGCCAAATAAATAAATAAATATTATGGGACATTAATTTTTACACAGCGCCATCTAGCCCCAAACTAAGCATAGCTTGTAATATGGGAACTAGATTACGGATAGAATACTTAAATACTTTTTTTTAAATACAAACTTACTAAATGATACAACACCCCAACACAGAACTAACATGTATATTCATCACACAAATGTTTGTCCTGGGTGGGAATCGAACCCACAACCTACAGCGCAGAAGGCAGAGTTACTACCAACTGAGCTATGAGGCTTGTTAAAAATCAACAGACTAATTAGTGTCCACGGTTGGACAGAGCTTCCTCCAAATCTGGGGATTTTTCCAATCACCACGCTTGACAGGCGGATTTGTAATCACAGTAAAGGTGTAGATAATACAGAGAAGGAAGGTACTCTTCTTCTGGTGGCCCTTAGTGGCTTTTACGATATCCATGGGCTGAGTTGTAGGGGTCGATTTAAAAGCCGAGACGCCACGGCGTTATTCGCTATGTGAAATAGTGTAACATATATATGCATTCACAAAAACAAGTATAATAACCGCCTAGTCGGTCTAGTGGTCCAATCCACTGATTTCAGATCCGGAGGTCCCGGGTTCGATTCCCATGGGGTGTACAATATTGTGCTTGGTTTTGTTGGTGGTAGGGATTTCTTTAGCTACCACCATCATACCTGATTCCGTCGCCATAGTAACAATGATTAAATAGTTGTGTTCCGGCATTTAGAGGTAAGATAGCCAGTTCCTCAGTTGAGGATTCCGTGTGAAGTGCGCTTCCTTCGGCCTTATCTCAACTTGTTACCAGGTGAGATGAAGGTCAATGGCATCCATGCCTTACAAAAAAAAAAACACCTCACCTGTTCCTCTTTCTGCTTCCTCATAAGTTCTTCCTGCTCTCTCTTCTGCGCTTCCAGACGGATCTTATCTCTCTTCTCGGACTCTTCCCTCTCTTTCCTTTCGCGTTCCGCCTGATGAAACCATTAGATTATTTTTTATTTGTCAATTTTTATTTTTTATTGACATTCGATGATCAGGACTTAGTTTATCGTTGTTTTCTATTATAAGATACATATACAAATATGTAGTAAAATATATCATGCATTGAATGACTGACTGACAATCAACGCACTTCAAACCAGAGGTAGACTTGACATTTTACGGGTAGCTTTCATTTGGAATCAACTATTAGCTTGAAATCAGTTTCCACCTTCTGTGTTTCCATTGTATTACCGTAATGTCTTCAATCTCTTTAAAAGAAAGATAATATGCACCTTCTAGGTAGGCTTGCCTCATGTCATGACCTTGCACGTGCAAGTTTTGAGGTCAAAAGGTCACCTCTTGACCTCAAACTTACCCAAATCTTAATGAAATAAAAATGCATGTACAAAAAAACAACCGATCCGAGAAGCCCTACGAAGCATTCGTAGGGCTTCTAATAGACAATCGGATGATTTAAGCTATGTCCTGACCAAACTGGGAACAAACATCACAGATGTGCCCCGGGATTTGAACCCAGGACCTCAAGATTAAAAGCGACACGGCAGGCTTACTAGTATTTGTAACAGTCTAGTATAAAAAAGTAACAAGACTCACGACTATATCCCATTCGAGGATTCACCTCACTACTCAGGGCGTGGATTTTATGATGATCACCTACTAGGGGGTAGTTACACGCCTTTACGTTTGGCACATGCAAACGGTTTGCAAGTAGCTAGCATTCAACACGTGACAGGTTGCAAGTCCATTGCCGCTTAGCGGAGTACTAGCCAGTGTCACGTGACAGGACTGTTGCTCCTAGGGTCATGTGACCTCACGATGTGACCTTCACCGTCAGAGCATAGGAAGTCAGGGGTACTTACATACTTATGTTCCGCATATAGTTTTGCAAGTCTACCGCAAACATCACATTATGTAACAGGCTTTAAGTTCTAAGTTTCTAACTTAAACTATTCTACTCAAGTTTCTATAATTCCAACTAATATTATACATGCGAAACTATGTTTGGATATTAAACTTGACAGATGGCCAGATTGAAAATTGAAACAGAAACACCTATGTATACATTATACCAGATAGAATAGGATAAAAACAGAGAGATAGGTAAACATTACAAATAATATATAGGTATATGTTTTTTTTTGTACGACGGGGAAGCGCTTGGCCTTCATCTCGACTGGTAACAAGTTGAGATAATTCCGAAGGTGGAGGCGCACTTCACCCGGAATCCTCAACAAACTGAGGAACTGGCTATCTTACCTCTGAATGCCGGAACACAACAATTTTAGAATTGTTATTATGGCGACAGAATTAGGTAAGATGGCGGTAGCTAGCCAGGCGGACTTCAACAAAGAGACAAGTTTAGAGGACAAAAGGACTCGAACCTGTATCTTTTCGCAAAGCCGGAAACGCAGCTTGGAGTTACTGTATGATCAAATCGCTGGTAGAAACACAGCAAACTGATTGGAGGCTTTAGGGGTCTTAAACCAGACGGATTATACAAGGGGGTAACCAGTGTCTGTACAAAATAGTTGGATAGATTTGTTTGTCTGTCTGTTTGTACCCGCTTAGCTCCGAAACGGCAGGACCGATTTCGACGGGAATTTCACTGGCGGATAGCTGATGTTACGAGTAACATAGACAACTTTAATGTTAGAAAAATTATTAGGGTTCCGCGCCAAAAAATGTGAATAAGATTTTGTTTTATTATTTATTATAGTTATATTTTAGGCCACGACGATTTTCCTTTAGAATTGGATCTATAAGCTAACATTCCTCCATCCAGCTAGTCTTACAAACATGCGCTCTATTTGTACCACACAATAGGTATATTTTACCTCGGCGTCCTAGAACGGCAAAGGAACAAACATTATAGTACAATTACTTGGTTTCTTAGCTTAATAAACTTAGACCTATTACCACCGCTCTTCCATACAAACGTAATTTATCATCAACCGCATAGCGATAACCTGTGGTTCTGGTGAGTCATTTAAAAAAGAAGCTCAGAATATATTCAAAAGTTAGTAACATTTTTAATTTTAGTCGGTTTTTTAAAAAGTTACGACCCTTAGGCACACGTTATCTCATATATTCAAAAGTTAATAACATTTTTAATTTTAGCCTGTTTTTTAAAAAGTTACGACCTTTAGGCACACATTATCTCATATATTCAAAAGTTAATAACATTTGTAATTTTAGTCGGTTTTTTAAAAAGTTACGATCTTTAGGCACACATTATCTCATATATTTAAAAGTTAATAACATTTTTAATTTTAGTGTGTTTTTAAAGTTACGACCTTTAGGCACACATTATCTCATATATTCAAAAGTTAATAACATTTTTAATTTTAGTCTGTTTTTTTAAAAAGTTACAACCTTCAGGCACACATTATCTCTATCCAATTATACCTGCAAATCGAGCTTACAAACTACAATTTTACGATATCAGACTCAGAGGTTCCAGGTTCGATCCCAGGGGGACAAGTATTGTGCTTGGTTTGGTTGGTGGTAAGACTTTAAGTCCGCCTGGTTAGCTACCGCCATCTTACCCAATTCTGTCGCCATAACAACAATTCTAATAGTTGTGTTCCGACATTCAGAGGTAAGATAGCCAGTCCCTCAGTTTGTTGAGGATTCCGGGTGAAGTGCGCCTCCACCTTCGGCCTTATCTCAACAACACTTCCCCGTCATACGATATTTAAAGAATATTTGAAGAGTAGTAGAGCTCCTTGTGAAACTTCTCGTACTACCACCATACTTTTTTCAGCCCCAAGCAGTATCGTTGTGTTAAGGTTTGAAAGGTTACCAGTGAAATTACGGGCACCTTTATGCCTTACGTTGACGGGCGCAATGCAGTGCCGTGTAGGTTATGTTCTTTATATACGTGACCTACGCAGTAAGGAATAGTTATAGGCAAGAGATGCACTTTTTTTTACTACCACTGGGAAGCGCTTGGCCTTCATCTCACCTGGTTACAAGTTGAGATAAGGCCGAAGGAAACGCACTTCACCCGGAATCCTCAACTAACTGAGGAACTGGCTAACTTACCTCTAAATGCCGGAACACAATAATTTTAATATAATTATCATGGCGACAGATTTAGGTAAGATGGTGGTAGCTAGCCCGGAGGCCTCAAAGTCTCACCACCAACCAAACCAAGCACAATATTGTACTCCCCATGGGGATCGAACCCGGGACCTCTGGATGACCAAAGGCGGTAAATATTTCAAAGTTAAAAGTTATGATGCCGAAGGTTCACCGCACTTCACCCGTCCTCAACTGAGGAACTAATAAATAAAAAAAAAAATTACAGGACACTAATTTCACACAGCGCCATCTAGTCTCAAACTAAGCAGAACTTGTAATATGGGAACTAGATCACGGATAGAATACATAAATACATTTTTTTTTGTAAACACATACTTATCATACAACACAACACCCAAACACAGAACAAACATCTATATTCATCACACAAATGTTTGTCCTGGGTGGGAATCGAACCCACAGCCTACAGCGCAGAAGGCAGAGCTACTACCAACTGAGCTGTGAGGCTTGTTAACTGGGTATCTTACCTCTAAATGCCGGAACACCTCCGGCCTTATCTCAACTTGTTACCAGGTGAGATGGAGGCCAAGCGCTTCCCCGTGGTATACAATAAAAAAAAAACAGTAGCCTCCCAAGCCGTACCTTCTCCTTGATCTGTATATCCTGGAGGTGTTCCCGGCGACGCTCCAGCTCGGCCTGGCCGCGCGCCATGTTCTCCCGGCGGCGATCCTCGTACGACTTGGAGCTGGTGTTGGAACTTACCGAGTCGCGTCTACGACATCAACAAATATATAGAAATACAGCGCCATCTAGCCCCAAACCAAGCATAGCTTGTTATATGGGAATTATTAAGCGTATACAAAAAAAAAATATTAAATTCACACAGCGCCTTTTCGCCACAAACCAAGCATAGCTTGTAATATGGGAATTATTAAGCGTATACAAAAAAAAAATGATATTAAATTCACACAGCGCCATCTACTCCCAAACATTATCTCAGTTATAGCTTTAGGAAAAAACGCGGGTTCGAGTCCCGTCGCGTGGTTGTGCATTTTTGTGTCATCATAACATTTGTATACGTTCTCACTTAATATACAAAAAAAAGTATAATGTTGTACAGTCATGCAACTAAACCTGGTTGGTGGTAGGACTTTACTTAAGTCCGCCTGGCTAGCTACCACCATCTTACCTAAATCTGTCGCCATAACAGCAATTATAAAAAATATTGTGTTCCCTTAATGAGGTAAGATAGCCAGCTCCTCAGTTGAGGATTCCGTGTGAAGTGCGCCTCCCTCGGCCTTATCTCAACTTGTAACCAGGTGAGATGAAGGCCAAGCGCTTACCTGCAGTACGATAAAAAAAAAAAAAAACCTTGGTGTTTCCGAGGTCTTGGTGTCCCTACCTGAATGTAGGGGGGATCATCTCCATGGGAAGTTTCGCCGGTGGATTCTCCCCCTGCGTGGCTCTCTCACACAAATACATCGCGAGCACAAACTCTTCGCAACCTGAATATTAAACCAAATTCAAAATTCAAATTCAAATTCATTTATTGCCAATAAGTTTAAATCAATTATAAAATTACCAGAGGACCCCACACTAGGGCTAGCCTGTGCCGCGGGAGTCTATTTAAAGAATTACCAAAAGATTTGTGCTACTAACAGGGCAAAACCAAATTAAATTAAAAACAAAAAACAGAATTACTGAGTATGACAGTGAAAAGGGGTATGTGTGTGTGTGTGTGTATGTGTATGTGTGTGTGTGTGTGTGTGTGTGTGTGTGTGTGTGTGTGTATGTGTGTGACCAACTTGTGAAGACTCATGCTCTTTTATACCCCGCCTCAGGAGACAGGGGACATTTATATTAATAATATAATTTATTTCATTTCATTTATTAAAAAAAAAAAAAATGTGTATGAACTATACAAATACAATTTAAACATAGACATAAGTTCAATTAGGTAAGTATTTAAAATTATCAAATAAGTATCGGGTATTATTCACATTAAATAAAATAATATGTAAAATTAAACTAAATTAAAACAAGCCTCATAGCTCAGTTGGTAGTAGCTCTGCCTACTGACAAACATTTGTGTGATGAATATAGATGTTTATTCTGTGTTTGGGTGTTGTATTGTATGATAAGTATGTATTAACAAAAAATATAGTATTTAAGTATTCCATCCGTAATCTAGTTCCCAAATTACAAGCTAGGCTTAGTTTGGGGCTAGATGGCGCTGTGTGAAATAATGTCCCGATATATTTATTTATTTATTATTTTATATGACCTGGACTTCGTTAATCATCGATACTCCGCGGCCCTCTTAAGATAAAGAGATAAATATTAGAAGAAATGAATTTCACACAGCGTCATCTAGCCCCAAACTAAGCATAGCTTGTAATATGCGAACTAGATTACGGATAGAATACTTAAATACTTTTTTTTTGTAAATACATACTTATCATACAATAAAACACCCAAACACAGAACAAACATCTATATTCATCACGAAAATGTTTGTCCTCGAACCCATATAGCGCAGAAGGCAGAGTTACTACACACTGAGCTCGATCGATCGATCGATTGAACGATTGATTGGTTGTATATAAATAAATGAACAAAGCGTTGTAATTGCAAGAGCAACGTACCAAGTTTCCCATCCGAGTCCAGATCGGCGAGCGCCCAGATCTGCGCGAGCGTTTGCTGCGGCAACCGGGACTGAAGCATGATGGCGCGCGCCTGCCCCCCGGACACAGCGCCGGCCTTCTGCCGGTCCGTCGCATTGAACAGCTGGGTGTACCTAATACCGGCACAAGCTGAAGGCTGAGACTGTTAACAGAAAGTCTGTAACGGACTCAATATGTGGCCTCAAATGTGCCAAAGAGCGCGTATCCAAGCTTGAAACTGTCAAATAGACAGAAATGTCATTATTCTACTTTTATCTGTGGAATCCCTTTACCCTTTGCCACGCACTTAGATCTACGTAAAAGGTCAAGAATAAAAACTATGGTTGGATATTATTTATAACTAATCCAACAGAGACCACGCAAACAACACACAACACAGCTCCTCAGTTTGTCGAGGATTCCGAAGTGCGTTATCTTAGGTCACATGTGAAAGTTTACTTTTAAATTGATATATTGTTACGTTTAAATCGAGTTGCCACCCGACCACGAGTAAACAACTTGCGTGGCGTCACTCGGCCAATAAAAACGGTGCGCGCTCTCGCCGCAAGGCAGTATCCAGCTAGTCGTTGAAGAGTGAACAACTCGCTATTTTGCAACAGTTTGTGATAATAAGGCGCTCCCATGCCCAAATCGGTATCGAGGTCGCTATTTTTCTAATAATCTTTAAGAACAAGTCGAGAAGTCATTTCTCTGATGACTAATTTCCAGAATTTGATAAAAATATGTTATAGTTCAGGATAGATGCTGGAACGCTTGTGTTTCGAAAACACGATTACATAAAAATTTCTCGATAGAAAGAAAAAGTTAAAGTTGACTCTAATTTGTACCAAAAATGTTCGCCATTCAATAAATACGCCCAATTGGGGCTTGAAACTTTGTACAGTAAATAAACACAGTATACAGCAGACGGTCTGTGTTTTAGATTTTCAAAATTCACATTTGTTTTACCGTAAAGAAACATAACGTAGAAATACGCGCACATTTCTGTCATCTGGTGGTCATAAGCGCCGTGGTTGAGCGCACAGCAATGTCACCTTTATTATTACTATAACTTAGTTCGAAACTAGAATAAAGTTGCGTTGAGTTGCTAATCTACTATAGCCCGTTAACTTGTAACCAGGTGAGATGAAGGCTAGTTTACGGATAGAATACTTTTTTTTTTCCATACATACTATATGATACAAATGTTGTGTGGAATCGAACCCACAACCTACAGTGCAGAAGGCAGAGATACTATTAAATTAAATTATATTTATACAACTAGGAGACGGAACAAGCAGGTACCCCACCAGTGTTATTCTGTATGACCAATCGTGTCTTAACGCGCCCGCGTGGAATCATTGTCATACAGAATAAGGGCCCTGATGTTAAATGCATCTCTTGCCTATAACAATGCCTTACTGCGGCCGTAATTTCACCGGAAACCATACCCTTCAAACTGGAACACAGCTATTTTTTTTTATTGATAATAGTCAAGCGTTTGACCACCAGCTAACATGTAAAACAAGTAAAGATGTGGCCTAAGAGCACGCTTGCCTAAAAGGAACCTAATTACTCTGGACTTGAAGACTCCAAGATTGTACTCGGAAAAACAGACGAAGGCAAGGAATTCCATTCTTTACCAGTGTTAATGATAAAGGTAGAACGCTGCTAGGCGGCTGAAATAGGTACCTACTTACGTGGTAGACTAAAATGCAACTTACTTAAGTTTCTGAGGCTGGGGAATGCACCATTCCACTGGAGGGGGACTCATCACCCCCATCGGAGGCTCCATGGGGCTAGTCACCACCGATCCTGCCACCGACCCTGGGGAATAAACATGAGGGTGTCATTATTATAGTCTTTCACTAAACAAGTCTCGTAGCTCAGTTGGTAGTAGCTCAACCTTCTGCGCTGTAGGTTGTGGGTTCGATCCCCACCCAGGACAAATATTTGTGTGATGAATAGTGCTTGTTCTGTATTTAGGTGTTGAATTGTATGACAAGTACCAAGTACCTAATTCTGTCGCCATAACAATTCGTAAAATTTCGTGTTCCTGCATTCAGAGGTAAGGTAGCCAGTTCCTCAGTTTGTTGAGGATTCCGGGTGAAGTGCGCCTCCACCTTCGGCCTTATCTTAACTTGTTACCAGGTGAGATGAAGGCCAAGCGCTTCCCCGTGGTAAAATAAAAATATTAAATACAAGCTACTTGTATATCCGCCCGCAATTATATGTATACCATACTTTTCAAAATGAAGCTATGCATTTTGTATGCGTCTACACAAAAAAAAAGCCCTTTTTCTGGTCAGATCTCTTAGTCGAATTTTACGACATCTGCAAGTGAAGGGTATCCAATTGTGAGATGAGAGTGATCCTTAAGCCACGGCACATAAAAAGTATAAATATGTCTAATTTAGAGTTTGCACAAAATTTGCATGCATTTTAAGGCACCATTGATATGAATAGATAATACTTATATACTTATAACAAATATTAACAAGAGCCTCATAGCTCAGTTGGTAGTAGCTCTGCCTTCTGACAAACATTTGTGTGATGAATATAGATGTTTGTTCTGTGGGTGTTTTATCATATGTTATATATGTTGTTTAGTTTATAAGGGAATTTAGGGAATTAATTTAATCTTAGGGAAATTACTTACACACTCACATGCATGACTCAATATTTATGTCTATTAGTAGGTATGTTATCTATCTTGTACACTCGGGGCTGCGGGAGAGCCATCAGTACAAACATTGCTACTGTCAATGTCAACATAACAGATGACATATGAGAAATATTTTGGCGCGCGGGGAAAACCAGTGGAAAAAACTTGAACTTGAACGAACATACATATCCTCGCGGTGCGGAGCCAATTTCGGCTAATTATAATAGAACAATCCAAAATAATAACAGTGATCACGGTGCAGTGTATACCAAATTAAAAACTGGCGAGCTCGGGTGAGTTTAGATTATTAGGTTTATGTATTATTATCTATATTCATCAATCACACCCTGCACGGGGACTGGCTAGAGTCTTCGGGATCCAACACGCGGAAGCTGCTCGCAGAGCAAACATATGTATTTAAGTATTCTATCCGTAATCTAGTTCACATATTACAAGCTTTGCTTAGTTTGGGGCTAGATAGCGCTGTGTTTTATGCCTATGTAAATTTACAGTAGTTTCAAGCATATAATATGTTTATGTTCAACTTACCGGGCTTAGACATCGGATCTCTCATAGACGTGATTGGAGTTGATGTGACCGGCTGGATTGAACCCGCTACCATTGGCTTCGGCGGGCTACTCATCAGCGAAGAGACTGTGCTGGAATCGTGCGGTGGGGATTGAGGAATCAGGGAACCTACCTGGGAAGTGCCCATAATCGGCTGGGTAGTGCCCATAATCCCCTGCGTAAGTGGCATAATAGGCTGGGCAGACATAATCCCCTGGGAAGTGGACATAATCCCCTGGGTAGTGCCCATAGTAGGCTGACCTAGTGGTATCATCGGCTGGGCTGTCGATTGGGAAGTGGACATAATTGTATTCATAGGCATTGTCGAACCACCAATCAACGGATTAAACCCTTGGTTGATCAATGGCTGCGAGGTATCAATCAAAGATTGAGGCTTAACTCCGGAGATCAAATCAGGTACCGCTGGCAGTGGCGGTATCATCGATTGAGCCATAACAGGTTGGGTAGTGGCCATATTCGGCTGGGTAGTGGCCATAATCGGCTGGGTAGAGGCCATAACCGACTCGGTAGGCATCATAGGCTGAGAAGGGATAAGTGGGGAGTTATTGAAATCTCCAAGTAGAGAGTTGCTAGACATAGATTGGGCAGGCATGCTAGAGATAAGAGGCTGTTGAGGTAAGGGTGGGACTGCGGGCATGGGAGGTATAGGGGGTTTGGCCGGGGCAGCAAACTGCTGGGGTCTTTGGCCACCTGAAACGTATTTGTATGCATGTAATGTAATGATCTATGAGTATTGAGACCGGTTGAGAAGCCCCAGCAGTAGGTACGACTCTCCCATACAAACTCCCATACAATAAAATAATTTCAAAGAATAGAATGGAATAACAGTTTATTCGTAGTAAAGTCAACATGAACATCATAGGTAAAATATTTTATTATAGAGATAATAAAAAAAAGCACAGATAGAGTTATTACGAAAAGGTCCATTACTCAGCATGAGTTGTTTTCCGGAGACAATCTGCTGATCTTCCATAAGGGCCTTGTCCTGTTGCGGACGTGAATACAAATTGATTTATAATATTATGATTTTTGACCATTCATAATTTAATTTATTATAATATTTAGACTTTGAGACAATTATTTTTCTTTTCTACAATGGAAACTCTATTGTGTAGTGTGTTTTGTTTTGATTGAGTGTGTCACATCACTCTGATGATGATTAACCTATTGAATTGAAACAGTTGGTGCCCACACCAATATAATCGTATATGTTAGTAAAATACATGTGTTAAAATATATATCGAACATAGTTTTAATATGGTCACATAAAAAAATCCTTGAAATTGGACCATCCGTTTCAAAGGTTCAGTGACAAACCCACGTACAGAAGAATTATATATGTCAAGATAGATAAGGACTCACCTGTAGGACTGAAAGAGCTGAGCAAAGATGGCGGTAGAGCTTTAGGTACTTCAATGCCATGTAGTTTCAAGTTGATAATCTGAAAAACATACTTATTGATAAATGTCAACACTCTAAGATCTGTAATCAAATGGGAATTTAGCACCAACATTTATTAAGACAGATGTTCACGAAATTCCTAAACCCCTATGGTTTAGGATGAGATCAACACGCATAGAGAAAGATATAAATCAAGACTACTAAAGCATTCAAATTGACTTGCAGAGCACCCCATCTTGGAAGCTCAGACTTCAAAAACGACAGGATGTCTTTGTCCCAAAAAGCCAGTACGAAGATGATGACTGACATTTAGGAAGGGCTGACTCCAATGGTAGGAGCGCCCTTCACAACTGATAGACATCAAATTTTAATCTGCTTATAGAAAAGTACCTGGAAAAAAATAATGTACCTTGCAAGCGATTGAGAACTCTTTAAGATCCAGTTTCCCATCCGCATTGGTGTCTGCTAGAGACCAGATCTGGCCTAGAATTGGTGGTGGCAGTTGACTCTGCAAAAAATTTACAGGATTTGTACTGGAAATGTGAATGTAATGTGAAAGGACTATAGTTGTGCCGCAAGGAAAATGTTGAGTATCAATATTTAAGTCTATAGGAGTAGACTCTACTCCTGTGAAAGTTGAATGTTGCATGTGAAAGGAGAGGATGATGAGCTGACGGCTGATTGTGCTCTATGTCCTAACGGATAGCAGACTCATGGGACACTACCATTTTCTGGTTTGTCTACCACCCATTCAGATCTAAGTGGTTCAAATCCATGTTCATAATAAGAACAGCCAAGTTGTGTAATTCTTTGCCGTTCTCGGTCTTTCCTGCTACTTATTACTTGGGTATTTTTAAGGCGGGTGGAATAGGCACTTCCTAGACCAAGATGCAACATAGTCCACCACAATATCACTGGTTAGATTGTGGTCAAACAATAGTCTATCAAACATTAATAAATATACATTGGTTGAGGTTCACCAAATGTGCAAAATCTAGGCATCTTCATACAGGAACATGTTATTTTCATTTTTAAATAACTTCAAAACAAATTTAAAATAACTCAAAGCGCATTGGAACTCTGGGAGACCAGAACTGACTTATCAATGGCCAGTTCTATGAGCTTGAAAAAGTTCTAAATAATGTTAGTTTGTTTGAATAAAATACCTGCAACATAAATCTTTTGGCCTGTTCTCCGGACAGGTTGGTTCCAACCGGCCCCAGGTTACGGAAGTGTTCAGCAAACTTGGCATGCTCATGGGGCTGCACCACCCATGGATCTCCACCCATCTTGATATCACTGTTGGAACAAATTAGAATGTAGTTCTATGTACCTATAATATATACAAACAAACTCACCTGTATGTGCTTAACAAAATTTCCTAAGGAATCTGTTTCTGTGATGTAAAATAAATAAGGAACTGCATTTGCGTGCGAAAGGTACCTACATCAAGAAGAAGAACAAAGGCTACTTTTACCTGTGTATAAGGGTGTAACCACAAGCAAAATCTATTCATAGTTGCAGTCTATCAACACACAGCCCAAAACAGAGTTCCAAGAGAATTGTCATTTTCAGGGTAGCTTCCTTATGTTGTGTAGGGGCACCTAGTGAAGGGATAGGAAATCCCTTGGGATAACGGGAACGAAGGACCAGGTGTCCTGTTGTAATGCACCTAGTTTAAGTACTTACGTAAAAGAATGTCATAAATGCACCAAAATGTAATGCAGAGCTGTGCTTAGGAAAGAGCAATCAACTTCGCAACTTCGTAACAATTTAGCATAGACTGAAATTGTGCAAAATTTTCATAGGTATTAGGGGAATCAGGGCGAATCTTACGTGTATCGAACTATACAATTACTTACCGTTTGCAAAGCGATATTTGCAGAGAAACGCCCCTTTACTTGAATAAAATTCCGACAAATCGAAAGGTATTCGCAAGTTCGTGATTGATTTGTAAATTGTAATCAATATTATTTTTTTTACCCCAAAGAGTACTCAAGTATAGATTCACTATCTAGAGTCACTTAGCCTGTGGTCCTACTAATGTTTGTACATTCTTTGGAGCACAGAACACTAAGGGATTCGTTTGCCATCAAACTCACACAAGAAAATCAAGTGGGTCCGTCGCGTTGTCCCACAGAAGTTTTCAATGAGTTGATTAGTACTAGGTAGGCATCAAGACATATAAAACTAGATTTTTTTGAAATATGTGAAATAAAATGAACGTCAATTAATAATTATGGATTATATTGCATATTATTTTAAGTTTACAGTTAACGGCACCTAGCTTTAAGTAGTGGCATTTGTGTACGAGTCACAGAGTGGCCAAGTTTGCCGTTTGCCATTAGATGCCGTGATTAGAAAAGTAAGTTTGGAACCTTTACCTTCCTTTAGATATTTTAATAACATAAAAATCTTTCCAGATAAATCGGATGAGGTATACAACAGGTATATAGGTAGTATATAGATAGAGGTATATAACAAGCCTCAGCGTTCAGTCACTAGTTATTCTGATAAACTAAATAAATTCAAGTTTTTGTCGCTAGAAACACGTCGTAAGTATCTAGATTTAATACACCTTTTTAAAATAGTACACTCTATTATTGACTCCCCTAGCCTTCTCTCATGTATCAACATTAGCATCAAACCTAGGTCTCGTTTCCCCTTTCAACATACTTTCACCTTGCAAGTTTACCTAAACAACACATCTTATTACAATCCGATTGTCAGAATGTGTCGCTTTTACAATGAATTGTTGGTGCATAATAGTAAAAATTTGGACATATTCAACAATAAATTAATTAAATTTAAGAAGGATATCTTAGCCATTCTTTTTGAAGAATGTGCTACAAATAAATAATTGTTTTTTTTTTATGGATTTGTGTATTTTAATTAATTTTTATTTTTTTCCTTCTTTTTGTTTGTTATAATTTTGTTTCGATTTTTATTTTCTTCTTACAGTGTAACACAGAACTGTCTCGTTTTATTTTTGTAATCATGCTGTGTACACATTTTTAGAGATACAATCTAGCCGTAAATCTGATTATCTATATTTTGTTTTTAATTGGTTGTATTTTGTTTTGTGTGCCTTAATAAATAAATAAATAAATAAATAGCTCAATAACAAGCCTCATAGCTCAGTTGATAGTAACTCTGCCTTCTGCGCTGTAGGCTGTGGGTTCGATTCCCACCCAGGACAAACTTTTGTGTGATGAATGTAGATGTTTGTTCTGTGTTTGGGTGTTGTATCATATAGTACGTATGTATTTACAAAAGCATTTAAGTAGTATCCGTAATCTAGTTCCGATTTTACAAGCTATGCTTAGTTTGGGGCTAGATTGCGCTGTGTCAAAATTAATGTCCTGTAATATTTATTAATTTATTTAAAGGTAACTACATCAATTGTGTTACAATCTGCCCTATTGTTTGAAATTAAACTCAAAAATCACTAGCAAGAAATGGCGTTTTTGCTTTTTAATCAAATTTTTGTATTACAAGTAATTAAACTTGGTCACAAAATTTGTAAATGTTGTTATAAAAAATAAAAAGAGCTACGGGAGTACCGACGATCACAGTTCAGTAAATTTCTGCTAGATGACGTTATCAGCGCTTTAGCTGGGAAAAGCTTGAAAGGGGAAAAGTTTACTGTAGGAATTTTCCGGAACATTTATACCTACGTTTACCAATCAGACTACGCAGTCCTCTCCGCCTTTGCAAGGCAAATCCTTAGACACCAGGTTCAATCTCCTCAGACCCAGGGAACGCGAGCTATAACTAAAACTTATACCCCTATCTATATCTATCTGATCAAAAGTCTAAAAGGAAAAGTGAAAGAGGAAAGCATCGGTTATTGCATGGTTCTAAGGGCTCGCGAGGTCTACTGCTCTGTACAGAACAGAACGACTAGTAATAATGAGTTGTTTCGTTCCAATGTTCTGTTCCTATGGCTTAGTATTCTCTTTGGTTGATTCCGCTTTACTCATTATTGGCGTCCGTGTAAATAGCCACTACTTCCGTTCCGTTTCATGAAGGTTATTTACATACACAGGACTTTTTACCTCGGAATTGAGAGTGGTTGTATTCGATTTGGGGTTTTTGAGTTTTTTAGCGATAAAAAGTGGCTTATTTTGATTATTAAGTCACCAAATTGTTTTATACTTGTGTAGTGGTGGTGGTTAAATATTAGGAAACAGTATTTACTAAGTATAAAGTACTAAAAAACTTATATTTTAGTATCTAAGGTTAGTGTCCTCAGACATGGAGTTAGATCCTGTCCCTCCAGATCCGGTACCGCCGGATCCTCGACCTCCTGATCCTCCAACAAAACCAGGGTCTAAACGAAGATTACAGGAAGTCTATGACTCAAAATGCAAAAAAAGTCGACACCTCTGTTGACAAATCTCAACCATCAATTCAAACAATATACACCCACCCTTCGATCGTTGTTGGTGCTATCAAGGCATACACTGCAACTGATAAGGGGCCATTTGTGGTCCATGTTTCACGTACCGAACCAGATTTATTGGCTGGAACATCTTTGAGACCTATCAAGTTCGGTCAATTTTTGATGACAAATAAATTCACCAATATAACTCGAGATGGTGTAAAACAGGTTGGTAGAAATAAAATGTCTGTGGAATTTATGACAGGTGCAGATGCCAACAAATTTATTGAATCCCCTATCCTACCACTATGCAAATATGAAGCGACAATCCCAACCTATAATGTAACCAGAATGGGTCTGATCCGATCAGTTCCCACAGACCTATCCATGCAAGAATTCGCAGAAGCCCTCATAGTACCTACAGGAGGCATTGTTATTAAAGCCCGCCGCCTGAATAGAAAGATTGTAGAAGATGATAAAGTATCATGGATCCCAACTCAAACTGTAGTAGTAACTATTCAAGGACAAATACTTCCACAGAGAGTTTTCTTATTTTACACCTCTCTTCCAGTTGAGATCTACCAATACCCTACCATCCAATGCCTCATGTGCTGCAGATATGGACACACCAAAGCCCAGTGTAGGTCTAAGCCAAGGTGCTTCCGTTGTGGAAAGGAACATCCTGGAGACAGCTGTGAAGTTACCGAAGCGGAAGCCTCTTGTCTACATTGTGCTGGTCGACACTTTGCTTCCAGCAAAAAGTGCCCAGAGCTTGAAAGACAAAAATCCATCAGATGTGTAATGTCACAAAATAATATTTCATATGAAGAGGCAGCTTCTCGGTTCACTAAGGTCTCAAGACCATACTCTGAAATTTCCCAAGAATCTTCAACTCCCTATCATTATGCAGCTCAGTCCAGCCAGCCTTCACAGTCAACCAGATCTTATGTCAAGACAGTATATGCCAACCCCAAAAATAGGACCACCACACTAAACTCAAAATCATATGATAAAGCCTCACACCGTGACATTGTTGCCGACCCTTCTCCAGCACTATCTAATGGATGTGCTCTTGGCGGTAACCAGAGCCTTCCTCAGAATGAAAGTATGCTAGAAACTCTTCTTACACTTATAATTAATATCATCCTAACCAACCAACTTCCCCTACCGTCCAACGTTGCTTCTAAACTTACACAGTTAGTTTCGCTAAGTGGTGTCCAATATGGATCCAGCGGTCGTTCTGCAGTGGAACTGCCAGAGCATCCGTGCGAAAAATCATGAACTCACTCATTTAATCTCCCAATTTCGCCCGGCAGTCATTGCCGTCTCGGAGACATGGTTAAAGCCTGGATCCCATTATAGGGTTTCAGGCTACTCCTGCCTCCGGGATGACAGACCTTCCGGGCATGGAGGATGTGCCTTGCTAGTGAGGCGCACCCTCCCTTATTCCCTAATTCCCCTTCCTCCCCTTCCCCCTGACATCAATGCTATTGGTGTCAGATCCTTAGACATTTCCTTTATTTCTATTTATATTCCCCATCCAAGCTCATCTTTAATAGCTGATCTATATCTCCTGTTTACCTCTATTCCCCCTCCTATAGTCCTTTTAGGAGATTTTAATGCCCATCATACAGTATGGGGACATCATGTGTGTGATTCATTTGGTAGATCACTTCTGGAAGGATTTGATGATTCTAATCTATGTCTACTCAACGATGGATCTCCCACTCGTAGGGTATACCCATCGCAAAACCCTAAAAGTGCTGTAGACCTTTCTCTTTGCTCACCATCTCTTGCTCCCTATACTACATGGCGAATACTCCCTAGCGCACATGGTAGTGACCATTTCCCCATAGTAATTACTATTACAAATAAAGTTTCCCCTCATTGTAACCCCTACCCTTCCTTGAATTATAGACTTTCTGCTGCAGACTGGTCAGGATATTCTGATTCATTAGACAATAAATTAACGCATATCCCTACTTCCTTTATTAAGTCATCCCCTCTGCAATCCTATGAAGTTTTTTTGGAATACATAATTTGTTGTGCTAACTCATATATCCCTCTCAAAAAACCCAATAGGCATTTTAGAATTTCTACCCCATGGTGGGATTCTGAATGTTCTGAAGCTGTTAAGAAGCGTAAAGAGGCTGAACATGTGTATTCTGTGACTATGACTGAGACGAATTTTGTAGAGTATAAAAAAATAGCAGCTCAATTAAAAAGACTCTTAAAAAAAAAGAAGAAACTAGGATGGATAAACTTTTGCGAAACATTGTCCCCAAGAACCCCTTCCTCCCTGGTGTGGAAACAGATCTGGAGATTTAGAGGTTCATGCAATGTGGAAAACCCATCCTCAAATGATCCTTCGTCCTCGATTAAACGGTTCTCAGATAGACTTGCACCTCCATCAGTCCCTTTCATAGATTCCTTTCCTCCCTCCCCATCCCCTCTCCCATTTCATAACCACTTTGATCAGCCCTTCAAATTTAGCGAACTCGCCATTGCACTAGATGGACTAACTGACTCATCCCCGGGTATAGATGGAATTCCCTATTCTTTTCTAACTAAATCATCAGATAAAGCAAAATTAACGTATCTTACTCTCATCAATACTTTTTTCGAACATGGTATCATCCCACCGCAATGGAAAACCCAAGTTATTATTCCCATATTAAAACCAGGCAAAGATCCATCGGACCCTAACAGCCGGAGACCAATTGCCTTGTCTTCCGTTTTGGCCAAAATAATGGAGCGTTTAATTAAACACCGCCTAGAATGGTTCGTAGAAAGCAATGCTATCTTATCGTAATCACAATTTGGCTTTAGAAAAGGCGTGAGCACGACGGATAGTCTGAGCATCCTAGTTACCGATATTTACTCCGCTTTTAAAGAAAAACAGTATCTGGTTGGTATCTTTCTAGATGTAGCCGCAGCTTACGATAATGTACTTCTTCCTGTGCTCAGGAGCAAACTCACAGCTGAGTATCCCAGAGAGGTTAATTCGTGTCATGAGCTGCCTGTTGATGGAAAGATCGGTGGTCATAAAATCTAACACAGGCCTACTACCCCCTAAAACTGTCTGGAAGGGCTTACCACAGGGATCTGTTTTAAGCCCACTTCTACAGTTTATATACATACGACCTTGAATCCTCCGTCAATTCATTTTGCGAAATCCTTCAATATGCAGATGACCTAGCACTCTATGTTAAACATTCATCCATTAATGAAGCAACAGGCAGATTAAATTCCGCCGTAGCCTATCTCAAGGTCTGGCTTAGCAACCACGGCCTGACATTATCAACACCAAAATGTTCTACTGTTGTCTTCACTAAGAAAAGACAGATCCCGACGGTACAAATAATTATTGATGGAGATATAGTCTCTCAATTAGAGAACTCCAAGTTTCTCGGCATTACTCTAGATTCTCGTATGAATGGTACTGCTCACCTTAACAATGTTTCCCAAAAGTGTGATAAAAATACGAATATTCTACGATCTCTCTCAGGAGCCTGGTGGGGCTCTCATCCCTACTCACAAAAACTTTTGTATAACGCCATAATCAGAAGCCATTTTGATTATGGTGGGTTTCTTCTAAATCTTTGCAACAAATCTGGTATAGAAAAACTCAATAAAATCCAATCTAAGTGCCTGCGCATAATTCTAGGAGCAATGAAATCATCCCCCATCAACGCTATGCAGGTTGAGTTTGGAGAACCTCCCCTTAGTTTACGTAGACAATATCTATCTGATAGATTCCTATTCAAATTATACCAAAATTTAAACCATCCTCTCATTACAAAACTAAACCACCTTAAAGTTTTATTTAATGCATATGATACAAATAAACTCCCTTGTCTGCTTCGTAGTCTTCAGCTATACCCTGACCTTCCATCCCGTACCATTCAATTCACATCACAGCCTTTATACCTAACTGCATATGATGCCCTTATTTTTCAACCAAATGTTTTGTTATACTTTAAAATCGATAAATATACTTCAAATGCAAGGATAATCTTTAACGAACAAATAGATACTCATTATCGAGGTTGGTACCAGATCTTTACTGATGCATCGAAATCATCCTCAGATAACTATGTGGTTGCACCCACATAGTTATCTGTTTGGATTCCATTCACTCATATAAGTCTTAGTTTTAAAATTTAAAACTAAGACTTATATGAGTGAATGGATTATTACCAGGGTAACGGAAAACGCAGATGGCTGTACGTTCAATGTGATCTACTCGAATGTAATATTCCTTTTATTCAGATGAATATTACCAGGGTAACGGAAAACGCAGATGGCTGTACGTTCAATGTGATCTACTCGAATGTAATATTCCTTTTGTTCAAGTGAATGTTACCAGGGTAACGGAAAACGCAGATGGTTGTACGTTCAATGTGATCTACTCGAAAGTAATATTCCTTTTATTCAGATGAATATTACCAGGGTAACGGAAAACGCAGATGGCTGTACGTTCAATGTGATCTACTCGAATGTAATATTCCTTTTGTTTGGGTGAATGTTACCAGGGTAACGGAAAACGCAGATGGCTGTACGTTCAATGTGATCTACTCGAAAGTAATGTTCCTTTTATTCAGATGAATGTTACCAGGGTAACGGAAAACGCAGATGGATGTACGTTTAATGTGATCTACTCGAATGTAATATTCCTTTTGTTCGGGTGAATGTTACCAGGGTAACGGAAAACGCAGATGGTTGTCCGTTCAATGTGATCTACTCGAATTTAATATTCCTTTTATTTAGATGAATGTTACCAGGGTAACAGAAAACGCAGATGGCTGTACGTTCAATGTGATCTACTCGAATGTAATATTCATTTTGTGGAATGGCTTTTCTCCAGTGTGAAACCGCACGAGTTTTATTAGATTACAATTTTGACTGAAACTTTTTTCACATTATTTGCATGTAAATGGCTTTTCTCCTAAGTGAACGTGCATGTGCCTAACTAGAGTCGACTTATATCTAAAACTTTTTTCACAATGCTTGCATGTACTCGTATATGGTTTTTTTCCAGTGTGAACCCGCATGTGGGTTATAAGAGATTTACTTGCACTAAAACTTTTTTCACAATGCTTGCATGTATATGGCTTTTCTCCGGTGTGAACCCGCATGTGCTTTATTAGATCACTATTTGCACTAAAACTTTTTTCACAATGCTTGCATGTATATGGCTTTTCTCCGGTGTGAACCCGCATGTGCCTTATTAGATCACTACTTGTAATAAAACTTTTTTCACAATGCTTGCATATATATGGCTTTTCTCCGGTGTGAACCCGCATGTGCCTTAATAGATTACTACTTACACTAAAACTTTTTTCACAATGCTTGCATGTATATGGCTTTTCTCCGGTGTGAACCCGCATGTGGGTTATAAGAGATTTACTTAGACTAAAACTTTTATAACAATGCTTGCATGTATATGGCTTTTCTCCTGTGTGAACCCGCATGTGGGTTGTTAGATTACTATTTATACTAAATCTTTTTTCACAATGCTTGCATGTATATGGTTTTTCTCCAGTGTGAACCCGCATGTGGGTTGTTAGATTACTATTTACACTAAATCTTTTTTCACAATGCTTGCATGTATATGGTTTTTCTCCAGTGTGAATCCGCAGGTGGGTTATTAGAGTACTACTATCACAAAATTTTTTTTTACAATGCTTGCATGTATATGGCTTTTCTCCGGTGTGAACCCGCATGTGCTTTATTAGATCACTATTTGCACTAAAACTTTTTTCACAATGCTTGCATGTATATGGTTTTTCTCCAGTGTGAACCCGCATGTGGGTTGTTAGATTACTATTTACACTAAATCTTTTTTCACAATGCTTGCATGTATATGGTTTTTCTCCAGTGTGAATCCGCAGGTGGGTTATTAGAGTACTACTATCACAAAATTTTTTTTTACAATGCTTGCATGTATATGGCTTTTCTCCGGTGTGAACCCGCATGTGCTTTATTAGATCACTATTTGCACTAAAACTTTTTTCACAATGCTTGCATGTATATGGCTTTTCTCCGGTGAGAAACCGCATGTGGGTTAGTAGACTACTACGTCCATTGAAACTTTTATCACAATGTTCACAAGTGTATCGCTTTTGTTGTGAATAAATTCTGTTTAAATTACTCCTTGTCAGTACAGATTTGTTACTCGAGGTAGTACTGCGATATTTTTTATTGCAATGCTCTAGATCTGTGTTCATTCTTGTTACAGATGCTTCAATTAGTTCATTGGCTATTGTGTCTATTTCTTGAGATGCTGTGCTCTCCTCTGTTATTATTTCTTCATCTTCTGAAGTCTCTAGTTTCACTTCAAGTGGCTCATCCTTGACAGCAACATCACAAGTGTGGGGCATTGATAGATCATTGAATGTCATGGACTGCATGGGCGCTGTTGATAAGTTAATGATATGTTTCACATTGATATCTAGCGCAGCAATAGTACTGGGTGATACCTGGAAACAAATAAAGTGAACCAGTGCTTTAATAAAGTGTTATGTGAACGCTGACATAAGACTAAGACCTAAATACCCCGGACCAAAATTTAACCCCTAGACTTCTGGACTTCCGAACTACCCAACTACGGCAAAACAAAAGAAGGGTTACGATTTGCAGAGATGCATGTTCTATCTTACAACTTAAAGGCGACAAAAAAGGAATTGAAAAATTATATTACCTATTCTTGAATAATAAAAAATAAAAAAAATCTAACAGAAAACCGGTGCAATGGACAAATCCATTTAGGTAGAAAAATATAAGTACCTCATATCCCATGGTGATCATTTTAGTTAGTATTTCTTCAGATCTGCGAGACATTTCCGCGAATCTGTGGCATCTCCGCAGCAGTGAGTGACAGACGTGGCACACTCCCCTCGGTCTGTCTGCAGCGTTCAGCTGGAATCAATGAGTAAGTATTGTTACGTAATGATCTCCACCAACAATTTCCATAGCTGGGTAAGGCCGTAGATTTTGCCACTTTTTGTAAAATAAAAATGGCCTAAAGTTTGAATGCATAAACAAAGTGCATCGTAAATTGTTATTTACAGATTAAAGAATTCTTAATCTCTTACAAAATACTTTTAAAATGCATATAAGTCGTATATTTATAAAAATACAATTACTTAAATACGACCACTGGTCAAATTAATTTTGTCAAAAACACGGTGTCTTTTTGGTTCCGTCAAACATTTGGCAACCTAGAACTTTTTTTTTTCTGCTTAAACCCCAATTTATTATAACATTCTAAAATCGATATAAAACAAGCAGTTACATTCTGGGTTCCATGTATTCTAATATGCTTTTTTAAATGATTTATAACGATTCTAAATGTTGTCTCTGTGTTCTTTTTGCTTCAACGTTACTATTTTGTAAGTTACCAAAATTGGGCATCTAATTATTCAATATACTTTCGGGTAGTATTATATAATGACGCCGACACCATTAGGGTTTATGGCAACGAAATAAAGAAGTAAGAAAAAATAAAGAAACCATCATTTTGTAGTCTGTGGAGATTATTAAAGTGTTGCACGTGTGTTTGGTCAGGGGATTTTTTTTATGAATTTTGGCGATTTTAAAGGTAAATAACAGTTTTTTCAACACACTTGCTCATAAAGTGGCTCTATGGTCACTGCAATTAGGCACAGAATGACACCCATAATCAAACAGTGACTTTTTCATTGCTATAACTCACTAGTGAGTTACCAATAACCAATAAAATGAACCAATAAAATTAAAAAAAAATACTATTATATAGTGAGTTATAGATTTTTTTTTAATTTTATTGGTTGATTTTCATTGTTCTTAAAAAAGTTTTTAATCAAAAAAAGGTCGTGTTCAATAGAACAAATAAATTAATGTTCCTATTGCTTGCTTATTTCAAGCAACTTCTTATTTAAATAGATAATTTTTACTCGTACGTGTTTAATAAATAAAACTTTCACTCAAATATAACTTTAGTTTTATCTATAATAAAAGAAAACGTTAATTTCCCCATTTTGTACGAGACAGAATAGGCGCAAACCCTATGCGTGGAAAATAAAAAAAACCTCATCCCTTTAGTTTGTGGCCGATCGCAATGCGCGCGCATAGGAAAACTGATTATTTTTTCCCGCCATAGCGAAATATTTTTCACAACTCGTTTTCACTGTTGAAATTATAGTCTTTAATGTTATTTTATTCACAAGTGTGTTGAAAAACGTCGTATGATACACGTGTGTATTGATGATTACCGTCCTCGGCTCTCTTAAGACCCTCGCCTACGGCTCGGGCGGTTATCACCAATGTTACACACTAGTACCATAATGTACTATTATTACACACATCTTACATAGTACTATACATAAGTGGCTAATAAAGCATGGCGATATGTTTTTGATTAAAAAACGGATCGCATTTGCAAATTATTCCATATTATAACTTCAAAACTTACGCTTTTACGTTACTTTTATGGGACTTATATGTTACTGGTAACGTTGCGAAACTATCAACGTTACCAGTAACATATAAGTCCCATAGTAACGTTGAAGTGTTGTAAAGGTTAGTGCATAATATAAAATCATTATCATCATCATCATCATCATCTTCATCGAATTATAGAACTAAGTACATATTCCATTTTTTTATCACTGTTTCCTTTTGCATGTAAAATTAATTTATAAAGTAGGTACTTGTATTTTTCAATCCAAAATAGGATAAATGGTAAACAATATTGATAGTCCTATTTTTTTTAAGTAGGTACACAGTAAATTAAATAAATTGAAAAGAAGTAAGTAGTTTTAGGTGTATAACACATTAAAAAAGGTTTTTTTTTTTATGTTCTTTGATTTAATTTTGCTATGTTCGTAGTCCAACGTAAGATATATATCGATATCAAAAGTATACCTGAGTAATAATTCCGATCATATTTAATTAAAATTGTGTATTATAATTGTTATCGAGACTCCAAAAATCGTTATACCGCTTTGTTTAAACTCTTAGTGATCACACAAAATAACTACCTACCTAGTTACCTATTTCCTGAGTTAAAAAGACCAAGCCTTCAACATTAATTTTTATAATAATCTATTTTTCATTAATATGTTTAACGGCAGTAAGAAATTAATACTATGTACTTAACTGTTATTTTTGTCTTTTGTTGTGAATCTTTAAATATATTTGTGATTATAAAAAATCACGTTTTTGAGGACTTTCTTTGACAGATCACGATGTGATTTTGATTTGTATTTTTTGTACCAACTCCGGTTGCTAAATATATTATATTCGAAATGTGCACTTTACGGGTTTTTGTCTGTGATGATTTCTTGTTTGTTTTAAATTTAAGTAGGTACTTAGTTTTGAATTATGATTGTGATTTTTAAAAACAATTATTTGAAAAGGACTTTTTTGAAATATTTTGCTGTGACTTTCTTCTTTAATATGAAGATATATTTTATAAAAGATAAGTTTTATTTATTTGTTTATTTAAAATCCATTATTATTTATCTTGACCTTCTGCATTTATTTGATAAATGACCATATTGTAATAGTTTGATTCTGTATTAAAAATAAACAATTGTGATTGGATATAGTTTAGAATTAATATATCCTATCACTGAATTATCTTTCTTATATCATCTCCCAATTATCGTTTATCATTAAATTTATCATATTAATATATCATTAGTATATATTTTTTTTAATTGGATAAAAAAGTAGCACTTTATGTACTCAGCCTTACAAATATATATGTTACTTTCGCGTTACTTCTACGTTACGTAACGTATGTTACTCTATGTTACAAAGTGGCAAAATCTACGGCCTTACCCAGCTGTAGTATCCAAGGCATCCAAAGGTTGTCTGGAAGAAAACGCTTTTAAGCGATATGACTTTGGAATATTTAATTAGTATATTTTTGTTTCAATTTGATAGTATATTTCACTATGCTGCATTATAGATTGATGTTTTGATGTATTCTATTGTCATATTTGTTCTATGTCAGAATCACAGTTGGATTATTCTGTGGATGAGATCTTTGTGATGACAAGATGTAATACTACATAGTTCGCCCCAAACTCAGATCTCGTGATGTCTGGTTTGTGACGGAGATTATTTCTCAAATAGAACGTTTTTAACAAAATATACAAGTGTGCTTTTATAACACCTTTCTCACCTTACTTAGGCACTTTTTTCTCGAACTCTCTTCATTCACCTGAGTGTTCGAGGCTCTCTATTGTTGCTAACGCAATGTAATAACCTTACTAACATGAAACAAAGGTTATTTTCGTGGTTTACAAATTCCCCTCGAGCCCACGGATGTCGTAAAGTCAACCAAAAAGGCATCAGCTTTTTTATTTGTGTAAGTAAACAAAACTTTAACTGAGAGCACCAATCTGTCTGCTTAGCGTGGTGATAATGGTAAATGAAACCTTATAGTTATAGAGAAAGTGCTTTCCACATTTTTACTCTCTTTTATCTTACAAGACCTGATGATCATTCTTTGCCCCCTTTATCTGAAAAACCACCCCTAATAAGCGCAAAATAAACTCAATATGAAATCTGCAGTCTCAACCTCTTCTCCTTCTAACATGAAACAAAGGTTGATGATGTTTTAAAAATTGCTCTCAAAACTGTCGCCTTAGTAGTCGTGGTTTAAAAATCTACCCTTCCAGTCCACGGGTGTCGTAAAGTCTACCAAAATGGCAGCAGCTTTTTTGTTTGTGTAAACAAAACTTGTGTAAACGTAACTGTGAGCACCAATCTATCTGCTTAGCGCGGTGATAATGGCCGTACCTTACAGTTATAGAGGAAGTTCTTTCCACATTGTAGTGGACAATAATTTACTGTTGATATGGAATATGCGCAAAACCCTTGCATGAAACCACAAAAATAATTCTCGGATTTTATCCACTCCCTTCCCTATTGAGTGAATAACAATAGATAAATAGACCAGTTTTAATTAAATTTTGAATACGCTCTCTTATCTTACAAGACCCGATGATTTATTTATTTATTTATTTATTTATTAATAACTAGAACAGCCAGTGCCACTTACACTAATTACACAACAATGTTTTTTTTTTTAAATAAAAATTAAAACTTATAAAATTAATTGTAGGTTATGTACTTAGTAGCAGGTTAAATTTAAAAAATAATTCAAAAAAAATAATTAAAACCACCCCTTAATAAGGGCAAAAATAAACTTATTTTGAATCTGCAGTCTCAACCCCTATTTTATATGATTGACAGAGTGAGATCTTAGAGTTAAGTTGCAACTTAACTCTAAGATCTCACTCAGATTTCCCATGGGAAATCCGGCACTGTATGCATGTATTAACCGCCTCTGTGGTCTAGTGGTTCAACCCACCGATTTCAGATCCAGAGGTCCCGGGTTGGATCCCATGGGAAGTACTATAATAATGTGATATAATGTGCTTGGTTTGGTTGGTGGTAGGATTTTGTTTAAGTCCGCCTGGCTAGCTACCACCATCTTACCCAATTCTGTCGCCATAATAACAATTCTTTAAAAAAATGTTGTGTTCCGGCATTCAGAGGTTAAGATAGCGAGTTCCTCAATTTGTTGAAGATTCCGGGTGAAGTGCGCCTCCACCTTCGGCCTTATCTCAACTTGTTACCAGGTGAGATGAAGGCCAAGCGCTTCCTCGTCGTACAATAAAAAAAAAAAAGGGTTTGACTGCGCATATTCCATATCAACAGCACATTTTTGTCCATCACAAAACTGTAAGATTTGGAGGTTCGTAATCACCACGCTTGGCAGATAGATTGGGGCTCACAGTTAAGTTTTGTTTACACAAAGAAAAAAAGCTTTGTTGTTTTTGGTAAAGCCCCTTGGTTGACTTTACGACATCCTTGGGCTGAAGGGGTAGATTTTTAAACCACGACTACTAAGGCAACGGTTTTGAGATTTTTTTTCAAAAAGACATCAATCTTTTCATGTTAATAAAGGGTATACACATATTGTATTCTGCTCACGATCACTATCTCCGATCACGAGATCTCAGTTCGGGGCGTATTAGTTATTAATAGTTAATGTATTAGCCATTAGCCTACTAACAACTAACATAATCCCGCGACGACGAAGCCTGCATTCAAAGCCGCTGAAAGGTCAACTCCTAGCAGCTACTCCTTTCACTAAAACCAGAAGACTCAGCTAGGGCTGTCGCGTATTGTCTGTGGTCGAAGGTCTCACGGCGTTCACGTCCATCGGCTCGGGGGCGCCGTGCGGTGTCTCGGCGCTGTACGTGTAGTCGTGCGGTGCGGCGGCGGCGTGCATCATGCGCGCGTCGCGGCCGGCGCTCTCGGCGGACAGCATCGCGTCGGCGACGTCCCGGTAGGAGAGGGCGTCCACCTTCAGCAAGTCGTACTGCAGACGGCGGTCACTCATGCCGCACACGAGCCGGTCCCGCAGCATGCGCTCCAGATTTACAAAATTGCAGTCAGCACTCATTTTTCTAAGTTGAGCGATGTATTCCAACGCATTTTCATCTTTGCTCTGATCTCGTTTGTAGAATTTGTACGACGCGGATATTTCGTTCGGCTTTGGCTTGTAATGTTTCGTGAGAACACTGACGATTTCCTCAAACGTCACTTCGCCGGATTTTATCGGTGTGATGAGAGCGAGAAGCGTTTCGACGGTTGGTGCACCACAAATCGCGTAAAAGTTCGCCCTCTGTACCGACGCATCGTCGATTCCACTTGCTTGAAAACAATATTTTAACCGTTAGATGTAATGATCCCAATTGTTGATTTGATTGATCCAAATTTGACAAGCCTCATAGCTCAGTTGGTAGTAACTCTGCCTTCGGCGCTGTAGGCTGTGGGTTCGATTCCCACCCAGGACAAACATTTGTGTGATGAATATAGATGTTTGTTCTGTGTTTGGGTGTTGTATCATATAGTACGTATGTATTTACAAAAAGTATTTAAGTATTTTATCCGTAATCTAGTTCCCATATTACAAGCTATGCTTAGTTTGGGGCTAGATGGCGCTGTGTAAAATGAATGTCCTGTAATATTTATTGTCCTGTAATATTTAATTGTCCGTTTTCACATTGAATTCATCGAATTTCACCAATTTATGCGTCATGGTTCGTATTTAGTCCAAGTCGCCACTATTATGTCCATTAAAACCACATATTTCGGTAAATACTTATGCTGTGTAGCAAAGCTTGAGTAAAATCACACTGTCAAATGACAAAATACCCTCAACTTAAATCAACCTTATTCCTTCAAGAAGGTTAGACAAGTTCTACCCACAATTATGTTACGGATACAACAATAAGAGCGGCTTAAAATTCGACCTTCAATTTTGTAGTCATTTAGAATTTTATTACATTTGTTCGTAAATAAAATTGCAAAGCATTTGTCAACGTTTATAGTCATTCGATTAGTATTGCACCATTGAAAAACTCCTGTGGTGAAAAAGGTCCTGTGTCCCAGAGATGGTCTTAAAAATTTTCAAATCATCAGCGTACAGGAGGCACTTACTGGACAAACGATTTACAAGATCATTCACAAACAAAACAAAGAATAAAGGCCCAAGATGAGATCCTTGAGGAACACCCGATGTTACTATCACTGGCGATGACAGAAATCCCTTTAAAGCGACTAATTGACTCCGATTCTGTAGATAAGAGCATATCCAACGATATAAAATTCCATGGAATCCATATTGGAAAAGCTTATGACATAATAAACGGTGCCTAACTTTATCGAAAGCTTTAGAGAAATCGGTGTAAATTGAGTCGACTTGACTACGCTCAGCAAAAGCCTGAGAGATAATTTTTGTACTCTAGCAGATTACTTACAGTGGACCTATTTTTTACAAAACCATGCTGCTTATCAGAGATAAATGGCTTGACATGGTTATAAAGATAACTGTATACAAGAGATTCAAACAATTTGGCAAAACATAACAAGATACTTATTGGTCGATAATTTTCACATTTAGACTTATCACCTTGTTTGAAAATAGGATTAACATGAGCTGTTTTCCAACGCTTGGGAAAAACACCATTACTAAGAGATTTATTAAATATTATGCACAAAGGTAAAGACAACTCTTTACTGCAAGATATCACAAACGACGGTGGAATCAAATCGGGACCAGGCCCTTTATTGTTGTCCAATTGTTTTATTTTTCTTAAATATCTTTTTGATTTAAAGTTACTTCGTGTAATGAGTATGAAATGCCACAGTCGAGTAAAGCAATATTAACTTAAGTAATAGATTTTTTAATCGTATGTGTATTAATTAGTTGGCTTTTAACAGTACACAGGACAGGACGATGATCAGTTATTTATGTCTGAAGGACAATGGTAGTACTCTGTTCCTTTGTATTTAGTATTACATGGTCTAAGCATTTCCTCCTATTATACAGGTAATATAAAAGTAATAAATAATCATAATTTAATCGTAAATACTTAATTTTACTACAACAAATAGGTAAGTACATCAACTTGTAGGCATAAAGTATCAATAGCTATTCTTTCATTTCCAAATACTTATATCCCACCTACCCAAGGAATTATAATAATAAGCTTATTTATTTAATTTACATATATATATATTACCTATGCATATATGTACCTATTATATAAGTATAAGTACTGTATATACCTACTAATTTGAACTTTGAATGTATCTACAGTAACCACTAGTATCAATTATTTTGTTACCTATGATTACAACTTTTGTAATCATAACGTTATTGAACTCTCTCCTAGTGTGCACACTAGTTTGTAGTCAACAAAATAGAGCTAGTGCACTTTGTTCCTTCTATGTAACACTTTATATTTATGTGTTTACCAAATATCTACTTTATGTGAGTAGGTATAAGTATACGCTAGCTTGTTAGCATTTAATTAGGTATATTTTAGAATAAGAACAAATATAAATTGTAGTATTTTGTAAGCAAGCACCTTTTTGAATAGTTTTGAAAATTTATTATTATTTATGTGATGTTGTAGCAACTGTTCCCTTGTAAGGCTTTTTTGCATATTGAGATTTCACATGATTGTAGTCTTCTATTAAGACCTATATGTAAAAAATATATGAACCTCAAGCTCGACAGTCTATATACTAAATTTTAGCATGGGCATGCTTCCTTCCGTATGGTACTGGTCTGGAGCAGTTGAGTTACCTTTAGACCATTAGTACAGTTAGTTTAAGTGTACATATAGGCATTATTTGAATTATTTAATGAAAAAGTGCATTTTTTACATGTTTTTGTTGAGTACCTTTTTACAACTGTATATAATCAGTTGATTAAGAAACAGAAGCAGTTTCACATGATTATACCTATTGTATGCCATGAAGCACAACTGCATACCTATACTTCTATAAAGCCAGGCACCACATAGACAAAGGTGAGGGCAAATGCTAGTTGATCTAACATTTGTGTGATATTAGATACTTATTATAAGTCCAAAGCAAGTCATACCTAATTAGTGCCCGATACCTACCTATCATAGTCATGAATGAAGTCAGGCAGCATAATATTATTAGACAGGCAACTATTAAGATATAGGTACAATAAACATCATACAACGCAAACCTCAAAGGTAACTGAATGACTGGGGAGTCCAAATATATAAAAAGCGAGCTTACCTCAGTACTTGTAACATTTCTGAACGTCTCCAGAACCTCATTGTTTTCAATGTTGCACATACCCACGTTGCTTACCAGGCAGATTCTACACACAGAACTAGACATTGTGGTGATTGTGATATGAAGGTTTTACTGGACTTCTAAATTTTCTCGGTACGATATAATAATAATATATATATAATTATATCAGCTTTAGCTTCACTCCACATACAGACCCAGATCAATAGATATTAGTTCACTCACGTACACACCACAGCTACATCTTAGTTCACTCCACAGACTGAAAGTGATTAGATGTAATAGCTTCATCTTCAGTTTTTTTTTTTCAAAAACTCACTTATCCAGTTAAACTATATAATATATAAATAAAAAAATTAGATTATCCTTAATGCAGAACTTACTTTTTTTTTAAATCGAGCACGTAACTCCTAGCATGACTTTTCGATAACTCTCACGGTTTCAGACTTGGCCTCAGTGGCCCTGGAAAAAAACTCATTCAATTTATATAAATTTATATATAAGTCCAGATTTTACAGTTTTATTTTATTTACAGTAATAAATTTACAAAGTAGGGAAATTATGGAAGGGGAAAAGGATAGGGAAAGTAGACATTTCAATGAAGTAGGACGGGATACATCAGGGGGAGGATATCATACCATGAGCAACGTAATCTATTGCAACTGAAAAAATATGGTCCACGGTTCCTATGTCCAAACCACATTCACAGATAGAACTATCCTTGATCCTAAGTTTAGCTAAAAACACCGGAGTGCATGAGTATCCTAATCTGAGGCGACAGATGGTAGATGTTGAGGCTTTGTCAGCTAGTCTGAACTTGAAAAACCAGGGGGTGTTAGGAATGGTGGGTTGTACTTCTGCATAGTGTTTCCATTTAACTTTAGTTATATCCCAAAAATTGGACCGTGATTCTTGTAGATAAATTTTAGGCAGCAGGCACAAGTCATGTGTGTAGGAGGAATTGTGTTCCAGGGAACCTATATTAATGGCTTTTTTAGCATGGGAATCAGCTGCTTCATTACCTGGGATTCCAGAATGACTAGGGATCCAAGCCAAGACTATATTTATTCCTAACTTATGGCACTGGAAAAGGAATTCTTTGATTTTGAGAATTATAGGAAAACGGGTAATTGTGCAGAATGGATTAGAGTTTATTGACTGTAAGCAGCTTTTTGAATCATTGACGATAATAGAGTTATTGAGATTTAACAAAAAAGTAAAGCTATCATGACATAGACACTGGCAGAAAAGTGACCCCCATCACTAATTGCCATAAAACAAAGAAGTTGAAGTTACATACACTGCGCTGCGCACTACACCAGCTTACCAGTACTTACGTATAATTGTTGAATTGTGAGTAACAGTTTACTTACGTACCTTGAAATAGAAACTTAACAAGTATAAAAGTACTTGAGGCTCCAGCATGACGAACACAGCAGATAACGTGAACCCCGACGTGTACGAGAAAGGTTCAGAACGCGAAGCAACCGTATCCGAGCGTGATGAAGACATAGCAGACAAATTCGATTCCCGAGAGATCTTCGATATGATTCGAAACATCAACGACCCTGAACATCCGCTTACTTTAGAAGAGCTACGAGTAGTTGAAGAGAGTAATGTGGAGCTAAATAACGATAATAATGAGGTTTTAGTGCATTTCACGCCGACTATACCTCACTGCAGTATGGCTACATTGATTGGGCTATCCATTAGGGTACAGTTGCTAAGGGCACTGCCTTCCCGCTTCAAAGTTACAGTGCAGGCAAGTACCTATCTTTCTTGGGCCTAACAGAATATACTATTCATTTATTGAATAAATTATCTAGGATTATTTGTAAACATCCAAAACTTTTGAACTTTCTCCTAATTGAATCTCTATTCTCTTATTCTATCTATACCTATAGAGTAAAAGATAAGCATTTTCAAGTACAACCTTACAACTTGGACACAATATTTAGTTACATTATAGAAAATAACAAGGCTTTTATTATTATAATCACAATTCTCTAAAATATAAAACACCTTATTTATATTATATCTTTATATCAATAAGTTATATATTGTTTCATAGGTGGCTGAAGGCACACATGTGTCGGAGCATGCTGTGAATAAGCAGTTAGCTGATAAGGAGAGAATCGCTGCGGCCTTAGAGAATAATAACTTGGTGCAGATTATCAACCAGTGCATAGCTACCGTCTATGCATAGTGCTATTAAGTTGGGTGCTGTAAAACACTTACACAATAATGCAAACAGCCAAGGAGTGGAATATGTGGCCTTCTGTTTTCCCTGAAAATTACATTATGGGCTTTTTGAAGGTCAGAGTTAATAGGTGTCTTCTAGACCGGTGTGCTACATCGTAGGCCACATAGTATATAGACTTCCACCTTCCGCCTCATCATAATTTGATCTACTGACTCCTATTTAAGTTTGTATCATTGCTCCCCCTTGACTCCTATTTAAGTGTATATCATTGCTCCTCCCCCGACTCCTATTTAAGTGTTCATCATTACTCTCCCTTGACTCCTATTTAAGTGTATATCATTGTTCCCCTTTGACTCCTATTAAAGTGTATATCATTGTTCCCCTTTGACTCCTATTAAAGTGTATATCATTGCTCTTCCCCGACTCCTATTTAAGTGTATATCATTGTTCTCCCTTGACTCCTATTTAAGTGTATATCATTGTTCCCCTTTGACTCCTATTAAAGTGTATATCATTGCTCCCCCTGCTCCTGACGCTGACTATTTCAACTTGCTATGGAATTGTTGTCCAAATTCAATTCATTGCTCCTCCCTGACTCCTACTTAAGTGTATCATTGCTCCCCCTTGACTCCTATTTAATTGTACATCATTGCTCTTCCCCGACTCCTATTTAAGTATATATCATTGCTCTCCCTTGACTCCTATTTAAGTGTATATCATTGTTCCCCTTTGACTCCTAATAAAGTGTATATCATTGCTCCCCCAGCTCCTGACGCTGACTATTTCAACTTGCTATGGAATTGTTGTCCAAATTCACACTGAAATGCGCAACTCTCAATTCACAGTCATCATAAGACTGCTATTATCTGATTCACATCAGTGGCCCATTAATGATCACCTGTTAAATAGAGCCTCCTTCAAAACTGGATGGTCTTGCCATATCATCAAATATTATATGTTGTGTTGTGACTAGATAAATGATTAAATATTTTAAACAATAGATTTTCTTCCACATCTTTGTATAATTTATTAATGATTCATAACTGTAAATAGTGTAAATTTAATAAAGTTGATTATAAAAATAAATTATGTTTTCACTTAGAGTTAGCTGCCTTCGCTTCATTCTTGATATCTTCATATGATGCTTGATTCTGTAAAAAACAACAGTCTCAGATTTATCATAGGAAGGTGTACCGTTAAAAGGCAAAAAGCCTGCATCTGGTAGACCTGCAAAACAAGCCTCCTGATAAGTAGTGATCTTAATTACCTAACCTAAGTGATCCTGATAAATTAGGGCCATGATGTAGTTATTATTAGAAAATAAGATAAATAAAAGAGAACCGTTGAACCCGACTGATGAATTTCAATTAATTTATAATTGAAATTCAACAGTCTGGTGAATACTCGAGGCTCCGCTCCCTGCCTCGTCCACACCACCAGAGCGGAGTTGTAGCTACAATCCAAGCCATCGTCTTCTATGTGTTAAATACTCACGTCCCACATGGTTTGGTCCCACTCGGTGAACAGTCTGGTAAACACTCGAGGCTCCGCTCCCTGCCTCGTCCACACCACCAGTGCCGAGTCGTAGCTACGATCCAAGCCATCGTCTTCTATGTACTTCTGAAAATTATGGAGTTTTGTTTCCCTTATCAAGTCGGATCAGACCAAGTACTCAGATTCTATTACTCATATTAATTTTATTTTTATTTTTATTTATTCGGAAAACAAACAGTACAAAGTTTCTTATAAAATTACAATATATAAGACTATTGACCAATAACATGTTTTCACATATAAAAAACTAGAAATAGCTTGCTAATTATTCAAATACTTATTATGTAAGTAAAGACAATGTTAAACAATTTATAAAATTTGAAAAAAACAAAAACCAACAACATAGTTAGTGAACCATATGAAACCAATGGTTGCTGAGAACGCGTTTGAAAGCAGAGGGCTTTAAAGTGAAGAGATCCAGCTCGGGAAAGTCAACCAGTTTATTATAAAACTTCGCTGATCTTATAAAGAATGAATTTTGCCTATAATTTGTAGCACAGTGCGGTACGTAGAGAGAAAGAAAGGGCACTCTGGGAGCTCTGATTGGTACGCGAATTTGCATTGTGGAGAGTAGTTGCGGTGAATCTATTAGTGATTGTAATATCTTTACGACGAATGAGATGTCAGCAATGTTCCTCCTTTCTGAAAGTGGCAGTATATGGTGCCTTCTGCACCTTGCTTCATAACTGGGGTCAGAATTATTGCACTTGAATTGCAGGAATCTCATAAATCTATGCTGTACAGATTCAAGTCTATTTATATAAATATTATATTGGGGGTTCCATACTTGCGAACAGTATTCTAAGATGCTACGGACATAGGAGCAGTAAAGTATTTTAACACATTTAATTTTAGAGAATTGAGAACATGATCTTATGATGAACCCCATGGCTTTGATAGCTTTTTTGGTAATATAATCTACATGTTTTTCGTAGGAGAGCTTCGAATCATGAATGATACCGAGGTCTCGAACTTCGTCTAAGTTTTGAAGATTTGAGCCTTTGAGAGAATAATCATATTTCAAAACATTAATTTTCCGTGTGAACGTGATTGAATGGCATTTAGCGACATTGAGATCGAGGTTATTTAGTTTACAGTAGGTTTCGAGTCTCTCCAGATCTTGCAGTTTAATTTAATTCATGCAAACATAATCACACAGGCTTACCACCAACCAAACCAAGCACCATATTGAATGAATGAATGAAAAATACTTTATTGCACACCTTAAAAATAAAAACTGGATAACTTAAAAATAGAAGTACAATGGGCGGTCTTATCGCTAAGAAGCGATTTCTTCCAGACAACCTTTGGTATGTACCCCCCTGGGAATCGAACCCGGGATCCCTGGATCTGACATCGGTGGGCGAAACCAAAACCACCAAAAGCGCTGAGTTAACAGTCCCGTGACTTGTAGTCCTCACCTTGACGATATCCTCCCGGGCAACCTTCACTCGTTCGGGGATGTTCCTCCCCTGCCATAGATACAACTCCTCGCCCGAGTCCAGGATGTACACTCCATCATCAGACAGATCCTGGAATAAGGTACACCGAATGATTAACGGTATAATTTAAGATATTCAATGGATGAGTGACTTAATGGAGCAATTTTATCAAGCTTCATAGCTCAGTTGGTAGCTCTGCCTTCTGCGCTGTAGGTTGTGGGTTCGATTCCCACACAGGACAAACATTTGTGTGATGAATATAAATGTTTGTTCTGTGTTTGGGAGTTACAGTAGGTATATTTACATCAAAAAAGGTATGTAAGTACCTATTATATCCGTAATCTAGTTCCCATATTACAAGCTTTGCTTAGTTTGGGACTAGATGGCGCTGTGTTAATTTAATGTCCTGTAATATTAATTTTATTGATAACTAGCTTTTGCTCGCGGCTTCGCGTGTGTAAAAAATTAGGGCCTACAAAACTTAAAAACGACAGTACATTCTTCAACTTGTCCATTAACGTTCAGATTTTCTTTAGCCATTTTAAAAAAGTCTAACCGACAAAACCTATACTTAAACCAAACGAAAACAAAACAAATGCCAGATACAAAGCAGAGTCTATAACCAAAACTACTAAACCGAAACAAAACAAATGCAAAATCTTAAAATACTTTCTTAGGGGATGCCTACGTCATAGTAGCTTTATGCAAGCAAAGTCTCGGCCCGATCGGTTTAAAATTGACAAAGTTTCATACAAACTTTCATCCCCTATTTTATCCCCTTGAGGGTAGAATTAATCAGAATCCTTTCTTAGCGGATGCCTACGTCATAACATCTACCTGCATGTCAAATTTCAGCCCGATCCGTTCAGTGGTTTGGCTGTGCGTTGATAGATCACTATGTCAGTCAGTCACCTTTGAGTTAAATATATTTAGAGATTAAATACATAACCTGCTAATCGGATAGAAACATTATGAATTATCACAAAATTAGAGTGTCACTGTACTAGCCTGTGACTTATTTGCTTGATTTAAATGAACCTAGTTAGTAATTTGTACTTGTTTTCGATGCATAATTATGGATTTATAAATCTGAAATAAATGAATTTATTATTATTATTACTAGCTCTAACCGAACAAACATTTATACTCATAATATACAAATAGGTACATACAAACATTTATAACTCATAACATATACATTTTAATTTAATTTTTAATACATCATTTATTCAATAGAGTGTACAATTAAACTAACTTTGTACAAAGGAATCAGTCAGATTACCTGAGGACCGTTACAAACGGCCTATAGGTAACTCAACTGTTCCAGACCAGTACCAGACGGAAGCGTGCCCAACACACTGGCTGCATTGCCACGCTGAATAGCTAAGTGTCGCCTCAATCAATTTAATTCAAGTACACTTTACTTCTTTTCAGTAAATCACCTCTCTCAGAAGGTTTGCTGGTAGAAAACTCTTTAATAGAAAAGGTTGCCTGGAAGAGATCGCTTTTAGCGATAAGGCCGCCCATTGTACCCAGTTTAAGTGTATTTATTGCTTGTCTGTTTATTTTTATTTTTTGGTGTACAATAAAGAGTTTATCTATCTATCTATCTAATAGAATGATATTTGGTATCCCAAATCATCAAATCATGTTTAAATAATATTCATGTGTACAATAAAGAGTCACAAGAGTGACAAGTACCCACCTGCTGTGAGAACTGTGTGTCGAGTTCCTCGATCCGGATCCGTCCCGCCGCGGAGACGGCGACGGCCGCCAGCGTGTGCGGTGACGTCACGCGGCGACTCACCGCCAACTTCCACGCCGAGGGGTCCGCCTTCTCCTCGGCCACGCCCCCTGAGGTGTCGCGTCACGTGACATGGCAACATTTAATGCAGAAAGAAGGTAGAACTCATTTTTATATCGCAGATAATCCGTATGATTTGACGTTTAAAAAAAAACTTGTTTGTGAATGAGTATACCTAATTAGAAAGATTTAATATTAAATTATTCATAATACTAAGTTAATTGTGGAGTTAACGAGTTTTTCAAGTTTTTTATTTGCTGAATCCACCCCTGAATTAAAATTAAGGGTCGCAAAAGGGGTGAATAAGCTTGAAGTCTTGAAAATCCCACAAGACATTATTAAGCGTTTTACCTTCATAACGCGCCCCTTTCGTACAAAAACCACCCCTGTTAAATAGTTAAATATATATTTTATGAATGTGCAGCCGATACTCTTTCAAATTATACCCCACAATTATTTATCAAAAACTACCTTAGTGTCAAAAGAATCCTCATACCTACCTATTGATGAGTATTAATATAATCTCTGGATATTCAAAATATTGAATCGATCGCATCAGCCATTCAAAAGATATGGGCGAAATATTATATATATTTTCACCCAAATATCTCAAAAACTACCCCACTTATCAAAAATCCGCGACAATCAAATTCTATCTACGTTTTCTCTTAACAGTTCAAATTTCATGAAAATCGGATAACCCGTTCGAGAGTTATGCCGTCACAAACATTGCCACATACATACATATGTATGAGATATCTTGATGTATGTACATACATACATACAGTGCCGGATTTCCTAACTTAACTCAGAGATCTCGTTCGCTTCGCTCCCTCGATCAATTATAATCTAGTCTAATGCTAGTTTTTTTTTTAAGTTGGTTAAAAATAAATAGACTATCTGTTGCCCGCGGAATAACCTAGTACCAATCCGGATAAAGTTATGTTTGAACCGCTTTTGTTCTATCTGCTTACCCAGGGCTGTCCAGAACTCGTCAGCCTCATCCCCCTGGTTCAACGTGGTCACCCCCCGCTCCGCTACAATCATGTTTACAAACTCCAACGCCGCCTCCTGCTCTTTCGGGTCAGACTCCTTAAAAACAATTCATATATCAACTATTTGTTGTTTATTTATGTATTTATTTATTAAAACAGAACATCCAACAGACAAAACAAAACAAAAAACAAGCGTAGGGTTTAAGTGGCAGTCTTAAAACAGATTGGTTTTCCAATTACTGTTGTTTCTAGAAGATACATTCTTGTCGCTGATATTCTAAGCAAGTAAGTAAGTAAGTAGTACGTAAGTAGAAAATAATTGGTCAGTAGTAAGTAAATAGTAAGTTAGTCGTAAGTAAGTAGTAAGTTAGTCGTAAGTAGTAAGTAATAGATTAAACAAAATAGATTTGGGAAACATAATAATGTGTGCAATGTTAGAACTTGGAAAATGACTAATTTGGAATGAAACCCTGACACCATGTATAACATTCTCTGTAATCCTATTTCCATTTGCCAAGCTTTACATAGTTTTAGGCCAGATGGCGTTGTGTAAAATGTCTAGTAATATTTATTTCAAAGTTATATAAAAAACATAACTTATTGGATCCTTTACCCTGTAAATAATAAGAACCCACCTTGCCAGTCCAGACATAGACCTGGTCAGGAGTCTCCAGCACGAAGACGTCATCGTCCTCCAGAGCACCAGCTGTCTCCGGGACCTGGACTGCTCTCATGTCCACTCCTAGCTCTGTGCCTTCCACCTGGAGACAGAGGTCATCGATACAGAGGTATCAATATATATAAATAAAATATTACGTTCACGCGAGGCTTAACACCTTTATGCCTTTTTTAACCACCTCTGTGGTTTAGTGGTTCAACCCAACCAGATCCAGAGGTCCCGGGTTTGATCCCCAGGGGGAGCAATATTGTGCTTGCTTTGGTTGGTGGAAGGATTTTGTTTAAGTCCGCCTGGATAGTTACCACCATCTTACCTAATTCTGTCGCCGTAATAACAATTCTTAAAAAAAATGTTGTGTTCCGGCATTTAGAGGTAAGATAGCCAGTTCCTCAGTTGAGGATTCCGGGTGAAGTGCGCCTCCACCTTCGGCCTTATCTCAACTTGTTACCAGTCGAGATGAAGGCCAAGCGCTTCCTCGTCGTACAATAAAAAAATGCCTTAAGTCGACGGGCGCAATGCAGTGCCGTGTAGGCTATGTCCTATGTGGATGTGACCTACGCAACAAGGCATTGTTATAGACAAGATATGCACTTAACTTAGCTACTTGCTTGTTCCGTCTAGTTGTATATAAAAAAAAACATGACCCTCATAAAATATCCCTACGGTTACAAACCTTAAATGTTTAAAAATTACATTAAAATTACATGATCCCACTTATAATATCCATCTGGGTATTAAACCATAAAATATGACCCTTCTCGATCAAACCAAGAGACTGATTGGTGGTGTACATCAAAATATTGATAGTGCTACCTGTGTCTTGTAGATATACCTAACTCATTTACTATCACAAGAAAAAGATACTACTAAACTACTACTAAAGCTATCACATTGTTTTATTATTATTAATGTCCGCTGGTGTGTCAGCTCACCCAGATCACCAAATCTCTTTTAGCTATTCATTACTAATATCTAATTCTAATTTTTACTAGCACGTTGCACCTAGACGTCTGAATAAATGAATTTGAATTTGAAATTGAATCTATCAGTAAGAAAAGTTGAGTAAAAGTTGTCTCCCCGGAAAAAGGAATTGCTGGCTTTTGCTACGGCTGACCGTTCTGCCAAAGTCCAGAGCCAAGCGGTTTGCCATGCGTTCGTTCAGCCAGTGCCTGGGAAAGCTCGCTCTTTGCTCTGGCCTAGAAGTAGAAAAGGGCTAGAAGTAAAGAGGAATCTAACCCTGAATAGCCGGACGCCATCTTCGTCGTAGCTTCTGTTGCTGTTCTCTGCGTTGTAATCGTTGTCCTTGCTGCCATACACGATCGCGAGAGTTCCTGCAATAAAGGTTTGCATTTAGTTCCTGCAATAAAAGTTTACGTTTAGTTATTATAATTGAGATATAGATTTAGTTCCTGCAATAAAAGTTTACATTTAGTTATTGTAATTGAGGTTTAGATTTAGTTCCTGCAATAAAAGTTTACATTTTGTTCCAGAAATAAAGGTTTAGATTTAGTTCCTGCAATTGAGGTTTAGATTGTGTTCTTGCAATTGAGGTTTAGATTTAGTTCCTGCAATTGAGGTTTCGATTTAGTTCCTGCAATTGAGGTTTAGATTTAGTTCCTGCAATAAAAGTTTACATTTTGTTCCAGAAATAAAGGTTTACATTTAGTTCCTGCAATTAAGGTTTACGTTTAGTTATTATAATTGAGATATAGATTTAGTTCCTGCAATAAAAGTTTACATTTAGTTATTGTAATTGAGGTTTAGATTTAGTTCCTGCAATAAAAGTTTACATTTTGTTCCAGAAATAAAGGTTTAGATTTAGTTCCTGCAATTGAGGTTTAGATTGTGTTCTTGCAATTGAGGTTTAGATTTAGTTCCTGCAATTGAGGTTTTGATTTAGTTCCTGCAATTGAGGTTTAGATTTAGTTCCTGCAATAAAAGTTTACATTTTGTTCCAGAAATAAAGGTTTACATTTCGTTCCTGCAATTAAGGTTTACATTTAGTTCTTACAATAAAAGTTCACGTTTAGTTATTGTAATTGCGATATAGATTTAGTTTCTGCAATAAAAGTTTACATTTAGTTATTGTAATTGAGGTTTAGATTTAGTTCCTGCAGTAAAAGTTTTCATTTTTTTCCAGAAATAAAGGTTTAGATTTAGTTCCTGCAATTGAGGTTTAGATTGAGTTCTTGCAATTGAGGTTTAGACTGTGTTCTTGCAATTGAGGTTTAGATTAAGTTCTTGAAATTGAGGTTTAGATTTAGTTCCTGCAATTGAGGTTTAGATTTAGTTCCTGCGATAAAAGTTTACATTTTGTTCCAGAAATAAAGGTTTACATTTAGTTCCTGCAATTAAGGTTTACGTTTAGTTCTTGCAATAAAATTTTACGTTTAGTTCTTGTAATTGCGATATAGATTTAGTTCCTGGCATAAAAGTTTACATTTAGTTATTGTAATTGAGGTTTAGATTTAGTTCCTGCAATCGAGATCTTGCAATTGAGGTTTAGATTGAGTTCTTGCAATTGAAGTTTAGATTGAGTTCTTGCAATTGAGGTTTAGATTGAGTTCTTGCAATTGAGGTTTAGATTGAGTTCTTACAATTGAAGTTTAGATTGAGTTCTTGCAATTGAGGTTTAGATTTAGTTCCTGCAATAAATGTTTACATTTCGTTCTTGTAATTTAAGTTTAGATTTTGTTCTTGCAATTGAGGTTTAGATTTAGTTCTTGAAATTACGGTTTAGATTTAGTTTCTGCAATTATTAAGGTTAAGATTTAGCTCTTGCAATTGAGGTTTAGAAATGGGTGGTACCCGTTATCTTCCAATGTTGGCATGACCTTATGACCATGAAGTTTCCAATTATCGTATTACATAGCTTACTTTTAGGTATCTACTGTATTTTTTTTGTTATATTTAGGTATTGTTTTAATCATATATTCTAGTTTTAATCTATCTCATGCTGTTAGTTCTATATATCCTGTGTCTCTATTGTTATTTATGTGTGTTTATTTTCTGTCGAATAAATATTTTATCTATCTATCTATCTATTACTATAGGTTTGCTTCGTTTTTTAACAAAGTAAAAAAAAAAAAACATGTGTCACACGCAGTATGGTAGGTAACTATTATAAAATTAAATTGCGAGATAGTGAGACGAATGATAATAATTGATTTTTTTTACTAGTATTCTTCATATTAGTAGGAATTTGTGAATTATGATGACTGTGGACTCGTATTCACACCAGATTGTCACATTCGTGTGACTAACAGGAATTTATTTTACTCGTGTGTGACACATTGCAAAAGATCGCTCTTGTATCGCGTATTATATCATTCTCTCGCAGTCCTTATCCTACAGGTGTGTATATGTTCGTCTCTTTCTAGTGTCGCTTTTTCGTTTCATTGAGTTTTAAATTACTACAACAGTGTCTTTAGCACAGTTTCACTTATAAAATTAGTTAGCTCTTGATTGAATTAATATATTATAATATTACTCAATTATAATAGACTTTTCATCCCACCATCTCGGAAAGAGTATTTTTACTATTCGATATCTGAGTGCAAAAGCCGTTTTCATCCGCTAGAGGTTAAAGTAAAATTGAATTTAGAACATCGAGTGCTATTGTATATGTGAGTTTGTGAATTCAAAACATCAATAAACCTATTTACTTCTACCTCCATGGTGCCGAATTCATCATACAACCTTTTCTAATTTGTTAAAAACTCGAAATCGGAACCTTCTTGGTGTATTACTTGTAAAGGCATCGTAGGAGCCATTACACTGAAAGAGCCTCAGTCAGATCCTTGGACTGGCCCTTCTACATAAAAAATGAGCCATTACTAAACACCTAACCATCGCCCTCTCATGCCAACATTTAGGTACGCCAAGGGAATCCGATGAATCGGTACAATTATTAAGTATGACAGATAGTTTACCGAAAAACAGTACACAAGTGACTAACACCAATATTACAGTACCAAACAAAAATATTACACTCAATTTAAATAACTGTAGCAACGTTACTTTCAAATTTTCTTAATTATATCTTAATATTATTTTGTTATAATTTAAAGATTATTCTGTAATACTTACCTGTCATAATGTAGTAGTTAATACCTAAACTGAAATAAAAGTACCTATCTTGTAATTGTAAACGTTTTTTTTTTCATTTAGTCATTTCCTCGCTGAGGTGGAATGAAAAGTTACGTGTTGCACTCGAGTGCAAATATTTTTCACCTCGTGCTCTTTTGATTCCCTCGCTAACGCTCAGGATTCTAATTTTAGAATCCTTCGCTTGCTCGGTCATCAAAATTGAACACGCGGTTAAAAAGCAACTTTGCACTCTTGTATAACAAATAACTATTATTGAATACCTTAAAAATAAAACGGGATAACTTAAAAAAAAAATCACACAAAATGGACTTCTTACATACTACCTTACCTTACTTGACCTCAAAACTTGCAGTCAACAATGAGGTGTCCACCAGTTTCCAATGATTCACAACCTTGAATTTTCAAAAGATAGGTAGGTTTTACCAATTTAAAGTGATAGTAGGTACCTACGTAATGAATTAACTATATGTACCTTTTTATTTTTGAATTATGAGTATTTTTTGTTCATTTATTGGTGATAGCACTGATAGCCGAAGTGTTCGACACCAAGCTTTAAATGGTCCAATGAACCGGAACCCACCTTTGAACAGAGTGAGGAAGTGTTTTGTTTCCTTGCCCTGCGGTACCCTGACGACAGTCACGTGGTCCGCGAGCTCATCTTCCAACTCCCTCGTCAGGACCACGGCGGCTGACTTGTCTTCTTCTGACGCGTCAGCACCCTGGACGGAGAGAAAGAGAGTCAGCAGGAATAATTTTTTATCATTCAGTATTTTTGCTGGAAATAAATGTTTTAAAAAATAATAAATATTATAATAAATGTTTATTAGCATTCTTAGTCTGGTACTGGTCTGGAACAGTTGAGTTACCTATAGGCCGTTTGTAACGGTCCTTAGGTAATCTGAATGATTCCTTTGTACATAGTTAGTTTGTACTTTTTATTGAATGAATGAAACCTATACAAGGTGAAACAGAATATGTGTACTAAGCAGTGGGGGGGCTTTTCGGACCAGGAAAAGTATTTGTTGTGGTGGGGAGATAATAGTGAATTCCCATTTTCAGTTTCCGATACAAATCTTTTCATTTTCTCAATGACAATAAATAGTGACGACCCTATTCCTTTACCGCACTATGCATGTAGGTAGGTAGGTATCAGTTGGTGCAATTGTCTGTGTCAAAGAGTATTAAGGACAGATTAACCATTTTTAGTGAGAACTTGGAGTCATCTCGTGAAAGTAGGTTATTAGATAGAACATACACATTGATAAATTACATAGGCACCTACAGTTACAAAAAGACGATAAATGCGATATTGGACGAACAAAAGTACATTATAGGAACGATTATTTTGTATTTTAGCTAACAGATAGATAAAATTCTTATTGATTTGACAAATTAAACCTTCTAGTAATGGATTGTCTCATTAGCAGCCCAGGCTTTTCGACGATTTTCCTCTGTTAGTGAAAGCGCTTTTCGTTCTTTGTGATTGTGACCTTCTGCTATGTTGCCTCATCTGTCTAGAGCTGAGGTCATTGTCGCGAGTTAAGAAATAGCTGATTTTAGGGTAGTCTCAACTCAAAAAACCAGCTGTTGGTGTCAGAACTTTGATCTTGTTTTACCAAAAACTTTGAACCAAAATTCAAAAAGTCGTAAAACAAACGTTGTTCCACGAGTCGGGTCGGATAACCCCGTTTCGGCATAGTACACATATTCTGTTACAGGTTGTATAAAAAAAAATGTTTTAAATATTGATGTGACTTTCAAATTGCAGTCGTATGGCGCGAAACTACCAACGTTTGTTAAAATAGTACCTTGAATACGAATTCCAGTAAAATCATTGTAATTTCACTAGTTTTTTGCAGTGCAACAAAAGTGCAGCTCGCGGAGGTGGACTTTAAATTAGTTTTTTTTTTAATAATTTCTATATTTTTTATTTAACAAAAGTTAATTTTTGAACAAAAATATAAGTAAAAAAAAATAATTTGATTGCCAGTTCCTCAGTTGTGGATTTCACCTTCAGCCTTATCTTAACTTGTAACCAGGTGAGATGAAGGCCACGTTCAAGTGAAGTGATTTCCCGATGCCCGATAGAACGCTCTCAGTTATATCCTCTGGCTCTCCTGATACCCTGGTACATTCACATACATTTGTTTACTTACAATCCAGTTATATACGACATGAGCCTCCGTTCCGTCGCTGTCGTACTTATATTTGAGGACGTACACCTCGCTCTGATAGATCACAGGCAGCCCCGATAGTACGCTCTCGGTTATATCCTCTGGCTCTCCTGATACCCTGGTACATTCACATACATTTTCATTCACATCAACGCTAGTTGTTACGAAAGAAGTGCATTAGTTGCTTAATTTACGAGCGGAATAATTTCAAGGATAAAAAGTGGTGATGATGTACACCCACCTGATGATGGAGAGGTCTCCATACCCTGAATCGGGCATGAATCCTCTCGCGGCCGCACTCTTCCCAATGAGCCTGGCCGTTGCCGCCGCCTCCTCCGCGTCTCCGGAATAATAACCTGCATCTGGAATATCAGGTTCCTATAGCAATGGATAGATAAGCTTTTATTCACTAAAACATCACACAACATAATGATAAGAGCTGGGGTTCGTAAGAATTAAAAGCAACCGGTTATTACTCAAAATAAGACACGTTTATTCAGCACCAAACTAATTACTCTCAAACACAGTACAACACTACTTAGTTATACTACCGAATCACTAAACACTGTTATCGCACTCAAATATCACTTGATGTTAACTCGCTGTATCGTAATCGAATACTGACTTGCTTCCGAATCGCGCGTCAATTATATCCAACTCTATCGAAAGTTCTAGTAAGCGCGGGAATGGTCGCGCCGCTAACTGTTGCGTAATCTGGCACGGCGGTCATAAATCATCCTTTTGTGTTATTGATAAACAAGTTGTTATTGTCTTATTTTCTCGGAAGTATGCGAAGGCTCGCGAATATTCTAGACGTTTCTGACTGGCGTAACAGTAACATGACTTATGTCTAGTAGGGGAAGTGCTTGGCCTTCATCTCACCTGATTTTCAAGCTATGATAAGGCGGAAGTTAAATGAAAATGAATAAATTTAATATTACTTACAAGGCTTTTTTACGCAGCGCCATCTAGCCCCAAACTATGCATAGCTATATGGGAACTAGATTACGGATAGAATAGGTACTCAAATACATTTTATAAATACATACGTACTATGTGATACAACACCCAAACACAGAACAAACATCTATATTATCACACAAATGTTTGTCCTGGGTGGGAATCGAACCCACAGCCTACAGCGCAGAAGGCAGAGCTACTACCAACTGAGCTATGAGGCTTTTTGAGTTGAGGTAGAGGCGCACTTCCCCCGGAATCCTCAACAAACCGAGGAACTGGCTATCTTACCTCTAATTGCCTGAAAACATTTTTTTTTTGTTATGGCGACTTAATTAGGTAAGATGATGGTAGCTAGCCAGGCGGACTTACCGCTTGGCTAGCTACCGTCTGGAAAACCGTCTGGAAAACGATAATATAGTTACCTAGTCTCCTTTAGTTCAATAGCACGCTTTTGCACGCGCTTATCATAATTACCTATGTAACGTAAGTTACTTATATGTAAGTTTTCATTTTAAGTGAATTGTAATTCTTATGATAACACATTTGTTAAACCAGAACCAAACCAAGCACAATATTGTACTCCCTAGGCATCGAACTCGGGACCTCTGGATCTGTGTCTGCTAGTAAACTCACCGGTGTCAGTGACAAGAGCCCTCCCTGATGACACAGTCTCCCAGTTGTGGAAGTATTGCTTGAACGTACAGCTCTCTGCGTTTTCTGTTACCCTGGTAACATTCACCTGAACAAAAGGAATATTACATTCGAGTAGATCACATTGAACGTTCAGCCATCTGCGTTTTCCGTTACCCTGGTAACATTCACCCGAACAAAAGGAATATTACATTCGAGTAGATCACATTGAACGTACATCCATCTGCGTTTTCCGTTACCCTGGTAACATTCACCCGAACAAAAGGAATATTACATTCGAGTAGATCACATTGAACGCACAGCCATCTGCGTTTTCCGTTACCCTGGTAACATTCACCTGAACAAAAGGAATATTACATTCGAGTAGATCACATTGAACGCACAGCCATCTGCGTTTTTCGTTACCCTGGTAACATTCACTTGAACAAAAGGAATATTACATTCGAGTAGATCACATTGAACGCACAGCCATCTGCGTTTTCCGTTACCCTGGTAACATTCACTTGAACAAAAGGAATATTACATTCGAGTAGATCACATTGAACGTACAGCCATCTGCGTTTTCCGTTACCCTGGTAACATTCACCCAAACAAAAGGAATATTACATTCGAGTAGATCACATTGAACGCACAGCCATCTGCGTTTTCCGTTACCCTGGTAACATTCACTTGAACAAAAGGAATATTACATTCGAGTAGATCACATTGAACGTACATCCATCTGCGTTTTCCGTTACCCTGGTAACATTCACCCGAACAAAAGGAATATTACATTCGAGTAGATCACATTGAACGCACAGCCATCTGCGTTTTCCGTTACCCTGGTAACATTCACTTGAACAAAAGGAATATTACATTCGAGTAGATCACATTGAACGCACAGCCATCTGCGTTTTCCGTTACCCTGGTAACATTCACTTGAACAAAAGGAATATTACATTCGAGTAGATCACATTGAACGCACAGCCATCTGCGTTTTCCGTTACCCTGGTAACATTCACCCGAACAAAAGGAATATTACATTCGAGTAGATCACATTGAACGTACAGCCATCTGCGTTTTCCGTTACCCTGGTAATATTCAACCGAACAAAAGGCAAAATGATATTCGAGTTACATGAAGCTTAAACCATTAAACTATACTCAAAAAAATAATATTATTCAAATACCTAGGTCACAACAAAAATTCATCAAAAATTGAACTTATAAAAAATCCAGTTGGCAGTTTGTGTACAAAATTTTATGTAACATAATGTTTTGAAAAAATCCATTCTAAACTCAGTTATTTTCTTAATACATTAGATCAAAGAAAAACCTTACTCACCCAAGCGGGATACCCTTTGAGATCGAGGTACTGGATGGCCAAGGCATGGTAATTCTTCCTGATGTCAGCGTCCACTTCTGCACCGAGCCATATGTAAACTCCCGAGTCTGGAGTGTCCAAGATGTATACCTCCTAACAACACAATACAATATTCTTCACTGAACACCAAAAGTATACAAATTATGAACTCATTCATCTCACAATAAATAATACACAATGGGCGGTCTTATCGCTAAAAGCGACTCTCTCTTCCAGACAACCAGGAAGATGTTAATATTGACATATAGGCGCATAATAAAATATTTGGAACAATACGCAGGTATACTAAAAACTAGCATCCGCAGATATGCATTATGCATAAACATACAAAGATAACATATAAATAATACATGCCATAAATACATGTGATAAAAATGTACTGGAAAGATTTTATAGGAGATATTATAACAATAGGTATATAGTAGTTACATACTACTATGTACCTATAACATTTATTTATTTAAAAACAATTACAACACCATAACAGAAATTTAACCTAAACCATTGCTGTAAGTAACAGAATACTTAATAAACATAATATACAATTATAAATTTAGGTAACAGAAGCTTCAAACAAAAGCTGTGCCATATTTTTGACTTTCATATAGATACATTTTTTTTTTATAAAACAGTTGAACCTGGCTTCATAGCTCAGTTGGTTGTAGCTCTGCCTTATCGCTATAGGTTGTGGATTCGATTCCTTCCCGTTGATCCAAATTACCGGCGGACGACCAACACATATTATATTTAGATTTTAGGATGTATATTTATGTTATCTCTTTACAGTTTAAATTTCATGAAAATAGGATAACCCGTTTGAGAGTTATGCTGTCAAACATTGCTACATACATACATACATATTATATTACATACATTATACCTTATATACCTACATACATAGATATATGCCATAATTCATAAGGAGAGGTAATGCTTTTCGTCCCTTTTCTTGGAGTTAGCAAGGCGCGGATATTGTACGCAGGTAAGTTTTCATATGCTCCATTAACTAGTTTCCAAATTACACGTATAGCTAGATGGCGCTATATTTTTTTCATTATCGCCTGTCTACCACCATCCTCCACAGGTCCAAGGCAGTTGAGGATTTCGGGTGAAGCGCGCTTCCACATCATTAACATATCTTGAAAATTAGGGGAGATGCAAGCCAAGCCTACCCGTCATACAATAAAAAAAAACTCACATTAGACGACAGCTGCCCCTGCTTGAACGGTTTGTTGAGAACGACCAGGTCGATGTCATCTCCCAGCAATACTCGGTATAAGTAAACTGCTGATATGTCCTCACGAGCATAGCTCTGAAATAACATATATAAGTATAGGATCTTAACGTCCGAAATAAACAGTTTTTATTTATTATTATCTAAAATGGGTACAAATTCGTAGCCGACTGCAGACAGCGTGAGTCTGTCGACACAATACAAAACTTCTAAAATTGTTATGTTCTGGCATTTAGTGGTATGGTAACCAGTTCCACAGTTTGAGGATTCAGGGTGAAGTGCGCCTCCACCTTCGGCCTTATCATATCTTGTTACCAGATGAAATGAAGGCAAAGCGCTTCCCCGTCGTACAATTTAAAAAAACAGCTTCATAATTCGAAACATAACATAAGAAAATGTAGGGGAGACGTGTACAAGATGACCCCCTTAAGGTAAAATGCTCCCTATTTGAAAAAATATCAAGTTAATTCAGATTTTAAATCATTTACTGTCAAAACATTATCTATCTAACTTTTGTTATACCCAAAATGTTAAATTTAAGAGTTCTTATTAGCAGGTACAAGACCTCTTCCGCCTGGCTAGCTACCACCATCTTATCGAATTCTGTCGTCCTAACAACAATTGTCAAGTTTTTGATTCGGCATATAGAGGTAAGATAGCCAGTTCCTCAGTTAGTTGAGGATTCCGGGTGAAGTGCGCCTCCACCTTCGGCCTTATCTCAACTTGTTACCAGATGAGATAAAGGCCAAGCGCTTCCCCGTCGTAAAAAAAAATACTGTTTTTATTGGTCTGGGCTACTTTTAATCCGGGTACCACGCGGGCGAAGACACAAGCTAGTAAGCAAGAAGCTAGTTAGCTAGAAACTAGTTAGCTAGAAACCAGTAAGATAGAAACTAGTAAGCTAGAAACTAGTAAGCTAGAAACCAGTACGCTAGAAACTAGTATGTTAGAAACTAGTGAGCTAGAAACGAGTATTTACAGTACCTCGGAGCTGTCATCGCTCGTGATCTCGTCTCTAGACCCGGAGCCGAGGGCTTCGAAGAACGCATCGAAATCATCGTCTGACGAAAACTCATCTGGAAATAAATATACTCACTTAACAAGCGATGAGGCCGAAGGTGGAAGCGCATTTCACCCGGAATCCTCAACAGACTGAGGAACCTTTTCGCTTTTCCTTAAGTAATCATCGAATTGTATGGTACTTATATCCATAACAACAAATTCTATTTTTTTGTGAAGCACTTGGCCTTATTGTAATTCTTGTAATCCTTTATTGTACACATAAATATGATTTAAACATGTCATAGGAAAACATATGTACAGCGAAATTAACCCTTAAACAGTTTTCTACCTGCAAACCTTTGAGAGAGAGATAGGTGATACACTGAAAAGGTAGAAAAGTCCTTCATCTCACCTTGTTTCAAGTTAGGATAAGGCCGAAGGTTTTGGCGACAAGAGTTAGTCTTAGATGGTGGTAGTCAGGCGGACTTAAACTAAGTCATACCACTAGCCACAAAGTTGTCACCGATGGGCAAACCACTAGACCAAAGAGGCGGTTAATTGTTGTGTTCCGGCATTCAGAGGTAAGATGGCCAGTTCCTCAGTCTGTTGAGGATTCCGGGTGAAGTGTGCCTCCATCTTCGGCTTGATCACAACTTGAAACCAGGTGTGATGAAGGCCAAGCGCTTCCCCGTCGTACAATAAAATAAAAAAAACTTACAAGTATGTAATTTGTACAATGGACTCACCAAGGATCTCAATAGTAGCCCTGCCGTTGTGATAGTCGTCTCGCAGTGTGTTGGCAACACTGATGATCTTCCGCCGTTGTGTTGCCTTAGCCCCGTCCGGCATCAGCACGAAGATGTCATGGTCTACCTCCAGGATGAAGCAATGCTCCGCGGTCAGGGATGACGCTTCTGCCGCCACCTACAATCACAGACACCTTCTAATTCTAATTCATTATTGTACACATAAATATGATAAGAAAACATATGTACAGAGGCGAGCTTAACCCTTAAAGAGTTTTCTTGAGAGAGTGAGAGGTGATGCACTGAAAAGGTAGAAAAGTGTACTTGAATTTAAAAAAAAATGTTAATAGACAAATTAAATATACATACATATGTCAAAAGTATACGTACACAAATATATTTAATACATATAAAAATATATCTTTACATATTTTATTCATGACCTTCATGATTTGTCCATGAAGGTCAAGACGCCGTTAACCGCCTCTGTGGTACAGTGGTTCAAATTCAAAAATTCAAATTCAAATTCATTTATTGCCAATAAGTTTAAATCAATTACAAAATTACCAGAGGACCCCACACTAGGGCTAGCCTGTGCCGCGGGAGTCTATTTAAAGAATTACCAAAAGACTTGTGCTACTAACAGGGCAAAACCAAATTAAATTAAAAACAAAAAACAAAATTACTGAGTATGACAGTGAAAAGGGGTGTGTGTGTGTGTGTGTGTGTGTGTGTGTGTGTGTGTGTGTGTGTGTATGTGTGTGTATATTAGAGTGTGCATGCGTAATTTGGATAAGTAGGAGTAAGGAACACGGATGGGAAACAAAGAGCAAAGTTATTGGGATTCACGTCAGGATTGCTAAAAGTCTCTCTGTATCATCATAATCAAGGGTGAGGAGCCACTTTCTCACTTTCTCCTTAACGCCGTAAAGTGAGCAAGATAATTCACAATGTTTGCTAGCAATGCGATATATAAATGGAAAGGAAAAGAACTTAAACCGTCTTGCGAAAGAGGTCTTAGTAGCAGGAACATTTATTCTAATGCGACGCTTCACAGACGGGGGAGCAGCCTTCTGCTCAGTCAGAAAAGTCTTATGGTAGGTGATTATCACTTGCTGGAGGTAGAGCTGGCGAACACTCAGTGTTTGAGTTTCAGTGTGTAGTGAAATAGTAGGGTATCTAAACGGCTTGCGGAACATGACTTTGAGCACCGATCTGTGAGCTCTTTCAAGGGTAATTAAGTGAGTCTTGCCCGCACCACCCCAAACCGTAATGCAATAACACAAGATAGACCGGCAAAGAGATGTATACACCAACATCAGAGTATCTACATCTGAACTATCACGGAGAAGCTTTATTATGTGAATGAGTTTTCTGACTCTAGCAGAAAGCGAGAGAATATGATGCTTAAATGTTAAATTTTGGTCAAGGTTTATACTTAGATATCGCAGGCATAGTGTTTTTTCAATAGAAGGACATGTACAATTATTTGCAAGTCGGTTATAGCATTTATGAATTTTAATTGGAAGAAGAGGAGGAGGACTAGATGCTTTGGTTTTATGGAAGCATAAGTATTTCGTCTTAGCAGCGTTAAGAGTAAGCAAATTAGCGTCAAGCCACGCAGCAATACAGGACAAACCATCTTCAACGAATTGAGAAACTTGCACCCAACTATCTCCAAGGAAAACGATAGCTGTATCATCGGCATAGCATGTGATTTGGCCATTGGTAGAGTCATCAAAAAGTGCCATAAGGTCATTTATGTAGAGCGTAAAAAGAGTAGGCCCCAGGATACTACCCTGTGGAACCCCAAAAGACAGCTCCTTTATACTACTCGCCTGCCCAGATATAGAAACGCACTGACCACGGTTACTCAGATAACTACGAAACCACTCAAGCGCTACACCCCTGATTCCCAGACACTCCATTTTTTTAAGCAGAATTATGGGAGACACGGTATCAAAGGCCTTTGCCAAATCCAGGAAGACACCAATGCATTTTTTGCCATTGTCAAGACCTGACACTACCTTTTCTAGCAATAGATGGACTGCGTCCTCCGAGGATCTACCCCGTCTAAAGCCAAATTGAGCGGGAGAAATAATATTGTTTTGTTCCAAATATGCAGTTAACCTTTTATTTACAATTTTTTCTAAAATTTTGGAGAAAGCTGGGAGCAGGGAGATCGGTCGATAATTCGAAGGAGCTGTCTTATCCCCGTTCTTGTGAATTGGAAGAACTGATGCGATCTTCCAAAAATCGGGAAATACACCTGTAGAAAGGCTAAGATTCAAGACGTACGTTAAAGGTTGTATAATTAAATGAAGATATTGTTTAAGAAAAATATTAGTCAGACCATCTTTACCGGGCGCTCTGTTATTTTTAAGGGATTTTACAATAGAATAAATTTCAAGGGGATCAGTGGGGGACATGAAGAAAGAGTTTGGCGAGTTGTGGGATATCTTGACCTCAGCAGCCAAGTCATCTTCAGTTTTGTTAAGATTAGTTAATATAGTACGTGCTAAGTCCTTGCCAACACTAGCAAAATACTCATTACAGGTGTCGAGAGAGCTTTTAGGAGTAGATTTTATTCCAAGCAGGTTAGTAGAAGCGTCCTTTTTGTTGTTCAATTCACATATATTTTTAATTGTTTTCCACAATTTAGAAGAGTTGTTTTTGTTTTCTAGAAGTCGGTTTTTGTTATACTCTTTTTTAAGTTGACTTAGTAATCGGTTAAAAGTATTCCGATAACGTAAATACTTGATATGTAGATTTCTATCATTGGGATGTTTTTTGGACTCTAGATGAAGCGCATCTCTATACCTCATAGATTTTATGAGCCCCGGAGTTATCCAATTCTTATGTATTTGTTTACGACGGCTAATAGCAACTTGCCTCGTGTGACGTTTCATGATGGACTCGAGCTGAGAGGAGAGCAGACTAGCAGCTGTTGAGGCATGTTCGCAAGATAACAGCTCTGACCAGTTAGCCTGGGTGATTTCCAGCGTCATGGCTTTGTAGTCAATGATGGATTTAAAGTACTGACGCGTAGTACAGGGGGAGGTATTCATGCCAGCGATTACAACATCATGGTCGGTTATACCTGTCTTGCACACAACACTACATGCATGGGCCCTTGAATCGACCAGAAAGTGGTCTAAGCAAGATAGGCCTCTGGTAGGAGCACAAACCAGGTTACGTAGGCCCTGCTCTGCGATAAAGCATAGATACTCATCATATTGTGGGTGAGTAGTTGGTAGATCAGGAATAGTGTTAATGTTAATATCACCAACAATGACGACGTTTGATTTGAGAGCAGAGTTATGTTTTAAAAAAATTATCAAGTGAATTTATGAAATTATCTATCTGTTTAAATGAAGGTGATCTATAAATACCGAGAATGTACAGAGAATTAGGTAATTTAATCAAGATGGAGTCCGCTTCCAATATACTGGGCTCAGAGACATTAATGTTCCAATCTGATCGGGTGTAAACAACGACTCCGCCGCATTTGTTGTTTATATAAGATGTACCATGCGGGGTGAAGCCCGACAGTGATCTTATGATAGGACAAGACCCTAAGTGACATTCCGTAAGAATTATAATGTCGATTTTTATGGAGAATCTTCCCAGTAGTACAGAAAATTCATCGAAGTTTTTTTGGAGACTACGAATATTAAAAGTAAGTATTTTAATATTAAATTGCTCACTAAATAACAAATTACAATTTTCAGGAATATCGCAAAGGCAACAGTCGTCAGTAAAAATTTCATCAAGGTCAAGTTGTACCTCTACAGAATCCATAGAAAGACAAATTTGAGTTTTTTTAATATTACTGCTGTATGTAGGATAGGATTCGACGTTGCGCAGATGACTCCTGGTTCAAATTGGTGTAAAAGTGGCATAAAGGGGAGCAGGTGTTGTATGTATATGAAAGTGGCAAATTGTGTATAATGTATAGTATGTGAATAATGTGTAGTATGTGTATAATATGAAGGATGTGTATAATGTATTGTATGTGAATAATGTGTAGTATGTGTATAATATGAAGAATGTGTATAATGTATAGTATGTATATAATGTGTATAGGTGTGATTAGGAGCCCCACATAAATTGAACAACAATAACGTGTTAGGAAACAAATTTAGAAAGAAAGCAATGCACGCTTTGCAAAGACTATGCGTGCGCTGCCACGGTGTCCCTCGACGAGCTGAGGCGATCTTCCAGTTCCAGAATACTGCGGATTTGTATAGGCCGCTGACCTTCCCGCCAGCGTATGTAGATAGAGCCGTTATACGACCAGCAAAATTTATATCCAGCGTTGGCTGCTCGACCTCTGCACTCTCGAAACAACTGTCGATTCGCACGCGTCAGTCTCTCATTAAAGAATACTCTTCTAGGTTGGTCATCAATGCCAAGGTCTTTGGTGGTAGTCGACTTGATTGTCTTTACGCGCTTAAGGAAATCATCACGTTTGGCACGTCTTAGGAAACGCATGACAACAGGACGAGAAATGTTTGCAGTAGACGCGGAAACGATTGGAGATTTTCTCGGGCCGGCACGCAGAACCCAGTCGATATCATCTTCCTTTAAATCGACTCCCACTTTTTTAGCTGCCACGAGAGCCAAGTGATGTAAGTTTTCGTTTTGAGTCTCAGGAACGCCAACTATTTCAATCTCATTGCGCAAGTAAGCCTGTGCTTGGGAGTTGAACTGGTCTTCCAGCCTCTGAACTTGATTTTTAAGAAGAGACACATCAGTGGTGTATCGATCCTCTAACTCAGTGAGTCTCTCATCCCGTATTGCCGAAGTAGCAATCAATTGGATCATCTGTTCGTTGAGGCAGGCCATGGCTGATGACACGTTATCCAGTTTAGCATGAAAAGTAGATACATCTTCGCGTAGAAGTCGTATCTCATTGACTAGAGTTTGTATTTCCGGAGGTGAACTCGGTGGGACCAGAAGGGATGTTGTAGGTGATTTATTTAGCGGAGCCTGCTTATTAGCTAATGGCATATTCGTCCTGGGCCGGATTGTGACATTACTGTCAGGTGTATGGGAAGAACCTCTAACAGGTGTGCTGGAGTTATCCCCGCCGCGCTTCTCCTCACACTTGCACTGAGGGCAGATCCATTTTGCCAGCTCCACAAATCCGGGTATGGTTTTTCCAATACAAATCTCCTTGTGGAATTTTTTACCGCAGTAAGCCCGCGTGCAAGCAACAACAGTGTCATTGGCATTCAAGGAACCCAAGCATCCCGCGCAAGATCCATAGTCGTTATATACAGCCATTTCACCAGCGCCAAAGAGGTACGGCAGGGTACGGTGCTTAATTTTCGACGTGCGCGCAGTGTACTTGATAGTCGAGTGCCAAGAACGCCCGACTTACGTACCGAAGCTCCGAGTTCAAGTCGCGACAGGTGAGATCCCTTTTTCCTTTCCGAGCGACTTCACAAATTTTCGATGAAGACTGCAGACAACAATGTGGAGTCGGAGGGAAGGCCGGACGGCGGATGAAGGCGCACAATTCCGGCTGTCTCTTTCCACACACGCCCAGAAGGAGGAGTCAAGCCGTTAAAACACCCAAGGAATAAACGAGAGGGACCGATTTCGGTAATCAGCCAATAACAAAAGGCAAGAAAAAAAATGTAAGACGACGGGCAACAAGCGTCTGCCCTGTACAGTGGCAACCGGACAACTGAACTGGTTCAACCCACCGATTTCAGACCCAGAGGTCCCGGGCTCGATCCACAGGGGGAGTACATATGCTTGGTTCGGTTGGTGGTAGGACTTTGTTTGAAACGTGCACACTGACAATAGGGCTAGTCCACAAATTGAAAATCACTCAGCGTGCTATGGAAAGAGCTATGCTTGGCGTTTCTCTGAAGGATATAATTAGGAATGAGGTTATCCGACAGAGAACAAAGGTGGAATATTATAAAACACTGCATTTCAGTTCCATTCAATTCGATTATTTAAAAAATGTAACATTACAAGCATAGAACTAGTTAAAGTCATTTAATTATCTTATTTTGAATTCACAAAGAGCGAGCGGTAACGATGACACGAGTTTCATGATTTTTGTTCACCTAAAAAGTGCTCAACGCGCTTAGAGAAGTTTTCACTTCAAATAAACAAATATAAGACGTATGATTTTTACACAGCGCCATCAAGCCCTAAACAAAGCAGAGCTTGTAATATGGAACTTGATTACGCATAGAATACTTATTTTTTGTAAATACATACATACATGTGATTTATTCAATAGAACATCCAAACACAGAACAAACATGTATATTCATCACACAAATGCTTGTCCACGGTGGGAATGGAACCCACAACCTACAGCGCAGGAGGCAGAGCTACTACCAGCTGAGCTGTAAGGCTTGACAAATCGTATACGTGGCTAAAACCGTGTTTTAAAATAGTACCTACTACTAACGTAAGTTTTGAAACTGATAAAAGTACCTTCCTATACAATCTTGCAATAAGTGCCAGCCGGTAATCGAACCTAGGATCAATACTGTGGATGTGTGTAGTGTGATATTGAGGCCTTTAATTTAGGCGTTGGTTAATCTATTTTATGATCTGATTAGATGGATAACAATTCATAAAATTTCTCCGAATCAGTACCTACGCAAAGCTATAATCTAATCAAAAAATCCTCATATGCATTGAATAATGGATTTGATTTTGACAGACGTATTTGGTTTTTTTGTGTGCTATTTTTATTTTTGTGAAAGCGAACGCGCAATAAACCAATTTGATGCATCAGGGAACGCAATTAACTAGTTTTGTATTTTTTTTCAATGAAATTAAAATCTTTTTAGAATTTATTATCGAAAGGATCATCATAAAACTAAGCCCGAGGTTCTTGCCTTACTCCTAGAATGTTCGCGGTTCCAAACAGGCGGTAGACGTTCCAAAATTTAAAAAAATCAAACAAAATAAAAACTGCGCGATACCAAACTGATTCGTTCGATTCGATTCTGCTCCTTCACGCAAAAACAATAGAATGGATTCAGCTAAAATTTAGCACAAACTTATTGTTTTTCTAGGCCAAGACAAGGTTACTTTTCATCTAACATACTAAATACATTTGTCGCCTACCGGCGCGTCAGGGCAATATTGTGCATAGTTTGGTTGGTTTATTTATTTATTTATACTTTATTGCACACATAAACATAATAACAAAGAAAAACTTAAAAGCTAAAATACATGGCAAACGCGAGCTTAACCCTAAAAAGAGTTTTCTTCCAGCAAACCAGTGATGTGGAGAGAGAAACGATAGATAAAAATTGGGAAATAGTGTACATAACAATTTAATATTATATTGGTGGTAGGACTTTGTTTAAGTCTACCTGGCTACCACCATCTAAGGCTAACTCTTGTCGCCAAATCCTTCGGCCTTATCCTAACTTGAAACAAGGTGAGATGAAGGACTTTTCAACCTTTTCAGTGTATTACCTATCTCTCTCTCAAAGGTTTGCAGGTAGAAAACTGTTTAAGGGTTAAATCTCTATCTAGCTACCACCATCTTACCTAATTCAGTCGCCATAACAACAATTCTTAAATTGTTATGCTCCGGCATTTAGAGGTAACATAGCTAGTTCCTCAGTTAGTTGAGGATTCCGTGTGAAATGCGATTTCTTCGGCCTTATCATAGCTTGAAATAATCAGGTGAGATGAAGGCCAAGCACTTGCCCGTCGAATAATAAAAAAAAACATATCGGTTCCCATAGGATGCGAATGAGATTTCAAAAATCGGCAAGCTAGTAAATAAATAAAGGTAGAGTAAATAAATAAAGGTGGAGCAAATAAATAAAGGTGGAGTAAATAAATAAAGGTAGAGTAAATAAATAAAGGTAGAGTAAATAAATAAAGGTGGAGTAAATAAATAAAGGTAGAGTAAATAAATAAAGGTAGAGTAAATGAATAAAGGTGGAGTAAATAAATAAACGTAGAGTACATAAATACAGTTAGAGTAAATAAATAAAGGTGGAGTAAATAAATAAAGGTGGAGTAAATAAATAAAGGTAGAGTAAATAAATAAAGGTAGATATTATGAGCTTACCTCCTCAATCCTCATGTTGTCGCAACCAGACAGCTTCAACAGTCTTTTGTCCGCGCCTGCGTTGGTTTCCACCTCCGTGAAACCAGACTCGTTACCTCCCTCCAAATACCTGATGGCTGCAAGCAAAAGGAATCCATTCATTTATGAATTCAACCGCCTGTGATCAAATGGTTCGCCCAGTGGTATCAGACACAGAGGTCCCGGGTTTGATCCCCAGAGGGTCTAAAGATGGTGGTAGATATCGTCTGGCTAGTTACCACCACCTTACCTAAGTCTGTCGCTATACCAACAATTCTCAATTGTTGTGTTCCGGCATTTAGATGTACCTAAGATAGCCAGTTCCTCAGTATGTTGAGGATTCCGGACGGTCTTCTTCCATCTTTGCCTTCATCATAACTTGAAACCAGGTGAGTTATAGGCCAAGCGCTTCCTCGTCGTGAGCGAAAAAGATCTGTATGGCCACGTGGGTACCTATAGGCCCGCCTTCCGATCCGTAAATTGCGGATTCAAATCCAATCGCGCACAAATGGTATTTTCGGAAGTTTTTGCGCATCAGACACTTGGTCTAACGGTGAAGGTTACATCGTGAGGTCACATGTCGTTAGGACCAACTCTGACCACCCCCTAGTAGGTGATACTCAATTGATTCACGCTATCAATAATGATCAGAGGTGAATCCTCGAAGTGGAAAAAGTCGTGATAGTTTTACTTTTTGATCGAGTGAGCGAAGCGAACGAGAAGTGTGAGTTAAGTTGGGAAATTCGGCACTGTATGTATGTACCTAAGTATGTATGTATGTATGTGGAAATGTTTGTGACGGTATAACTCTTGAACCGATAAAAATTACAATGTTTTGACTGCGCATATTCCTTATCAACAGTAAATGAATGTCCACCACAATGTGAAAATAACTTCCTCTACTTATAACTGTAAGGTTTGGCTATAATCATCACGCTTGGCAGACAGTTTGGTAACTGTGAGCACAGTTAAAGTTTTGTTAACACATAGAAAGAAGCTTTTTGGTTGACTTTACGACATCCGTAGGCTGGATGGGTAGATTTTTAAACCACGACTACTAAGGCAACGGTTTTAAGAGCACTTTTCAAAATGTCATCAACCTATGTTTCACGTTAGTAAGGATATTTTCATAAGTTAGCAACAAGAGAGTGCCTCGAACTCCTAAGGTGTATGTGAAAGCATACTTTTATCGATAAAACGTAGCAATTCTTCTCCATAGCGTACACTATCAATGCCATTATGATCCTTCAGCTTACCAGGCTTGAAGTAGCCGAGGAACAGCGCACTCTCGTGGCCTTGCACCTCCCTGTGGTGGACCGCCTTCCCTCCCAGGGTGTCGTCGAGAGTCACCGTCCAGATCGCCGCGGCCCCGAGCTTGTCTTGTGAGGCTTTGCTCCCCAGCCAGAAGTGCGCGTCGTATTGCAGTGTTGAGTTAGATTCGCCTGTTGTCTGATGATGTAAAAAGTTATAGCTATAGGTACTTACTACCTCTAGTTTAAAAAAAAAATACAGGACACTAATTTCACACAGCGCCATCTAGTCCCAAACTAAGCATAGCTTGTAATATGGGAACTAGATTACGGTTAGAATACATAGATACTTTTTTTTTGTAAATACATACTTATCATACAATACAACACCCAAACACAGAACAAACATCTATATCTATATTCATCACATAAATGTTTGTCCTGGGTGGGAATCGAACCCACAACCTACAGCGCAGAAGGCAGAGCTACTACCAACTGAGCTGTGATGCTTGTTTTTAAAAATCGTCTAGTTAATTTAACAAGCCTCATGGCTCAGTTGGTATTAACTCTGCCTTCTGCACCACTCATGACAATCATTTGTGTGATGAATATAGATGTTTGTTCTGTGTTTGGGTGTTGTATCATAGTAGTATTTACCTACCTACTTATATAAGTATTCTATCCGTAATCTAGTTCCCATATTACAAGCTTTGCTTAGTTTTGGGCTATTTATGGAGTTGTGTGCAATTAATGTCCTGTAATATTTAGTTATCTACCAATATAACAAGTAACTATCTAAGTAGACAGACCCTGAGGATCTTCTCCCTAATGATTCTGTAGACAACCATCAAGGATAACATGATCAGTTCATGCATATGACAGGCGGTGATTAATGCTAGCGCGCTTTTTTTTTATGAAAGGACAATACGCTGGCCTGGTTCTGAACCTGGAGGGCGACAGCTTTGCGCGGACCTGGCTGGCGCTGGAGGCGCGAGCCCAAGAGTTGATTTTTGAGGCAACAAGCGCAAGAGCACCACTTAGGTACGGACCTCGGCTTGGGCTGTTGCCATTTGGTGGGAGAGGATAGGAATGGCCGAAGGCGATACCGAGGGTACCGCTTTGAGGCGGAGAGGTTCATCGACTCCGCCGGCGGAGTCGGTGTAATGCTAGCGCGCCTTGGTGACATCCACCTATTGCTGTCACTGGACATACTTCCAGGTGGCGCCACTGAGCCAGGTTTTGGCTCTCCCTATACAGTTGGTGGCAGCCATCTTGCGCATTTTTTTTCTATTCTGTATCTATATTGTTTATCTTGATTTTGCTACGAATAAATTGTTACCTACCTATTCTATGTTTTTTTTAATATTTTTTATTATCTTTAAGTATTTGTGAACCTATTGTGTGAAATATTTATGTTTTTTACTTTTCCCAGTGTACATTATTGTATCAAAACGGAATAAATGACTTTTGAATTTGAATTTGAATCTATTCTATTCTAAGTCATTGTTCCATCGTGGTGGTAAAGTTCAGCAATATGTTAGCTTTGTCGACATAGAAGAGGATCAAAGAAAAGGTTCTATATCAGGAAGCTTCTGCATCCATTACCTACAATTTATCCACAGAACAGATATAGAGAATGGCATTATAGGTAGCGTGGCCACATTATCCTTAACATTTGAACATAACGGACGGGTTCGTCGCCTGCATGCGCAAAAAAGCAGTCTCACTGCTAAGCAGAGTCCGACGGAGTTCCAACACCATCCTAATGATGATAGCAGACAAGCTCGATGGTCTGCTACATTAACACAGTGTTGATGTGCTTATTAAATAGTGTGTATTACTAACATATTTATAAGTCAAACTACTAATAATTTATAGATTTTAATTATCTGAAAATAAAACGATGTATTATTATTATTATTATAACATCTCTTTCTTACCTTTAAAACAATGTAGGAGTCCCCATTGTAGAATTTTCCATACATTTTCGTGTCGATTGGAACTGGCTCAAAGTTCTGCGAATAGTGCAAAGAGTTTGTGTATTTGAAAATGAAAAATATGGATTACACGCATAATGACACATTTAGGTGGTCAAACGCACAATGACTCAAGGTGTCTACGCATAATGACATACGCAAATTGTAACATATGCTCCTACGCAAAATGACACATCGTGAACGATTACGCTAAATGTCACACATGGTCGGTGAACAATTACGCGAAATGACATACATTTATTAGGTACCAAATGTAAAACAAGATAAACAGTTTAAAAAGTTAAAATGGTAGTTAGTACTTAGGTAACTAGCTAAAAAATTACTTAGATATTAGATTACAGACTGCGGGAACAAATAGGTAAATATCTGTCAGCTTCCTCTCTAGGCAGTCTTTTTTTTTATTGTACGACAGGGAAGCGCTTGGCCTTCATCTCACCTGGTAACAAGTTAAGATAAGGCCGAAGGTGGAGGCGCACTTCACCCGGAATCCTCAACAAACTGAGGAACTGGCTATCTTACCTCTGAATGCCGGAACACAACAATTTTAGAATTGTTAAAATGGCGACAGAATTAGGTTAAGATGGTGGTAGCTAGCCAAGCGGACTTCAACAAAGTCCTACCACCAACCAAACCAAGCACAATATATCGTACTCCCCATGGGGATCGAACCCGGGACCTCTGGATCTGAAATCGGTGGGTTGAACCACTAGACCACAGAGGCGGTTAAAATAAAGGCCTGTATCGAGTAGAGTGTAGTAGGTACCTAGTAGTTTAGTAGTAATAAATAACCTATAAGTACATTTGTCAAATTATAATGTTAACCGTTTGTATACAATTTTGTGCTTGGTCTCTTTGGTGGTAGGGCTTGTTTAAGTCCGTCTGGCTAGCTACCATCTTGCCTAAGTCTGTCACAATAACAGCAAATTCTAAATTGTTGTGTTCCGGCATTCAGAGGTAAGATAGCAAGTTCCTCAGTTTGTTGAGGAATCTGGGTGCAGTGCGCCTCCAGCTTCAGCCTTAACTTGTAACCAGTTACTAACTGACCTCGCGAATTTCGTATAGGTACTCTACCGAGGATCAATAAATGTTGTGTCGATTGACTAACAAATAAAAACAAAAGCCATACCTACCATACAAAATGTATGAGAAAACTTTCTTCATCGGTTATTTATTGTTCCGTGATTTTTTCTAATGTCTATAACTTATCAAACAAATTAAAGATCATAAAATCGGTCCTTCCGTTAATCCTATCTAAACCGACGGCTCTATTTAAACCTACCTACTTACCCATTGATTTTGATTAGGTATACCTATTTCTCTTGAATAATAACATTAGAGTACTTACCTAGGGTACATAACATACCTCTATGGTCCATATTTCTGTACCAGCGTCGGCGCCTGCATTCTCAAAATTTGGATGCGACATCTTTCACTAGCAATTCAACACTGCGGCTTGGTTTTGTGGATACTTTCGACTACTTAGTCATGTTTCCATATTTTATCTGATAATGAGTCATTGATAAGGCGATAGCAAATCGCATATCTATACAGTCATAGCAGAGCTTGCTATCAAATGATAATCTATATTTAGGTGGGTACCCAAAATGCATTTATAGTTATCAAAAATTGCTTATTTAAATATGTAAGATGCTAATGCAAAGCTGACATGCTAATTCTTATGCAAAACACATGATAGATATGATAGCTGGTTTTTTCTGTGAAATCCCTTGGTCGGCTTTTACGACATCCATGGGCTGAGTTGGAGGGGTCGATTCTTCAGCCGCGACCGCCACACCAGCAAGATCAAGTAATAGTTGAATAAGTACCTATACTACTTTATATATCATCACGTGAACGGTTTTTTAAATACATGTTTTATTGATCGATTGACGTTTGTAATAACACTCATAGGATAATTCTATAGTTTTATTTATAAAACAACATACATATTAATATACGAAAAAACCCTTTAATTTTACATAACAAACCAGCCTTTAAAATTCGAGTAACACTCTAAAACTAGCTATAAATTTTACTCTAAAATATCATCTAGACAAATTTGCGCACATGATTTTCAGTATTTAAGGGTACTTAACTCGGTGAGTGCTAAACACTCACGATGTGTTTTTTATAGAGCGAGAAGCTCAGCACCCAACGAGTTAGCAAGGTAAATATAATTAGGTACAAAAAACATAGACATTTTACATTGGGAATGTAGGTACACTTACTTTTATTTCCTTCCGGGAAAGCTTGCTCCAACATTATACCTATTCTTTGCTCAGGCCTACTAGCTATTAGGTATTTAGGCCTATTAGCTAGATTAGCCTGGAGGTCAAGTCAGCCCGTCATTTATATAAAAAAGAAATATACTCCTAGAGATAAAATATTCGAGCTTCTAAGTGATGATGGTAGATGAAGGTAGGCATATTATTATTACTATATTATATTATAGGACATTATTTTTTACACAGCGCCATCTAGCCCCAAACTAAGCATAGCTTGTAATATGGGAACTAGATTACGGATAGAATACTCAAATACTTTTTTTAAATACATACGTACTATATGATACAACACCCAAACACAGAACAAACATCTATATTCATCACACAAATGTTTGTCCTGAGTGGGAATCGAACCCACAGCCTACAGCGCAGAAGGCAGAGTTACTACCGACTGAGATATGAGGCTTGTTATATTGCTCATTAACACCCGAAAAATCTCTAAAAAAACATGTCGGATTATGTTTGCGTATGTAAGAGTATTAGTGCCCCTTGTGAAAGGGCTCGTCCTGGGAAGTGCTACCACCTATTTCAGCCGCTAAGCAGCATTGTTGCATTGTAACACTACAGTGCAACGATCTGAAGGGCGTTGGATGGAGGTGGCTCAGCTCGATACTTGTGTATTTTGAATTGATTGATTTTATAGTGTAGTAAATATGATTTTCCCTTCCAAGGGGATTTTGGGACTTTTAGTGTCATAATCCCCTTGATTCTGAAATTGCAGCTTCAAAGGGGATTTTGACACCAACCCGATCTGGGGAGGCCTATGTTCAGCAGACGTATATATGCTGAAATAACGATGATTACACCTATTCCGACACCGCAGCACCATCATTGTAATTCCAATCGTGCAGAGGAAAGTACATTTGCAGCAGCGTCTCGTATATATCCGCGTCCACAGGCATAAAAGTGCAGAATATAACCCGCTCTATTTCATTGTCTGCCTCCAGAGCCTTCCTAGCCGCCCTGAGGGCGATGTGCGCGGCCAAACGGTTGGGGAACCCGTAGACTCCGGTGGATATGCAGGGGAAAGCGATGGATTTCAGCTTGTAGGCCGTTTGGATTTTAAAGCATTGCTCATAGCAAGATTGCAGCTTGGCGGCTGAACCGTCCTGCGGACCCACTGTGTGGATCACGTCTGTAACAAGGCATGCTATTGCAAATCCAGAGGTCCCGGTTCAATCCCCAGGGATATTGTGCTTGGTTTGGCTGGTGGTAGGACTTTAAGTCCGCCTGGCTGGTGGTATCTACCACCAAATTCTTCCGGCATTTATGGGTAAGATAGCCAGTTCCTCGGTCTGTTGAGGGTTCTGGGTGTAATTCGCTTCGATCGAAGTGCGCTTCCACCTTCGGCATTATGTAACATTTAATTAGTATTTGACGTTTCAAAATGATCCTAAAAAATCTTATTGCATAAAAATTTTTGACTTTGAGCCTGAAAATCAGGTGAGATGAAGGCCAGGCACCACCTCCAATTAGTCCCATGAAATCTTATGATAAGCAATCTAACAAACTGAATAAAACAAGAGGGCTTTTTCGTTGGCGCTCTCATTTAGACCAGCGAATTAGCATAGATATTAAGTGTGGCAATGCAGGAAGTGTTTTGGGCACAATATCGTCTGGTATGGTCTGGAATATCGTCTGGTATGGTCTGGAACAGTTGTTTAGTTTGGAACGGTCCTTTAATAACCCCACTGCTTCCGTTGTATAGAGATAGTTATTTTTTTTGAGACCAACCCCGTTTAAACTTAGTATTGGAACTTATTTCCCCTTTTTTAAATTAGAATCAGGTAAAAGTGTTACTGAACATTGCTTTTTTTTATTTTTTATTGTACGACGGGTAAGCACTTGGCCTTCATCGCACCTGGTTACACAAGTTGAGATAAGGCCGAAGGTGGAGGCGCACTTCACCCGGAATCCTCAACTGAGGAACTGGCTATCTTACCTCTGAATGCCGGAACACAACAATTTTAGAATTGTTATTATGGCGACAGCATTAGGTAAGATGGTGGTAGCTAGCCAGGCGGACTTAAAGTCCTACCACCAACCAAACCAAGCACAATATTGTACTCCGCTGGGGATCAACCCTGACCTCTGGATCTTTCCTAATTCTGTCGCCATAACTACAATACCTATACATATAGGTCCTTTGTAACGATTCTTAGGTAACTTCACTACTTCCATTGTATAAAATTAGTTTAACTGTACATATTATTTTGATTTTTTCATGACCAACCCTGTTTCAACTTTTTTTCGGATCTTTTTCCCCCTTTTATAATTACAATTCGGTAAAAGTGTTACTGAACATTACTTACAGTTGGCTGGGAGATTGTACCCTCCAGCAACTCTCGCTTCTCCTGTAGGACAGCCTCCAAGTGTATTATTTTCAGCCTATAAGATGTAAAAATAAAAAAAACATAAGAAAGACATAAGAAAGACATAAGAAAATCATGATAATTGGTGTATTAGTAGCAACTTTACATCTTTACACTTAACAAACTATATAATATTGATTGGACAATAACATTAACATGCCTCATAGATCAGTTGGTAGTAACTCTGCCTTCTACACTGAAGGCTGTGGGTTCGATTCCTACCCAGGACAAACATTTGTGTGATGGATATAGATGTTTGCTTTGTGTTTATGTGTTGTATTGTATGATAAGTATGTATTTACAAAAAAAAAAGTATCTATGTATTCTATCCGTAATCTAGTTCCCATATTACAAGCTATGCTTAGTTTGGGACTAGATGGCGCTGTGTGAAATTAGTGTCCTGTATTTTTTTTTTTTAAACTAGAGGTAGTAAGTACCTATAGCTATAACTTTTTACACCATCAGACAACAGGCGAATCTAACTCAACACTGCAATACGACGCGCACTTCTGGCTGGGGAGCAAAGCCTCACAGGACAAGCTCGGGGCCGCGGCGATCTGGACGGTGACTCTCGACGACACCCTGGGAGGGAAGGCGGTCCACCACAGGGAGGTGCAAGGCCACGAGAGTGCGCTGTTCCTCGGCTAGTATGTATTTATGTAGTATATATACATATAGTATGTAGTATGTATTTACAAAAAAAAAATGTACTCGTATTCTCTTTATTCTAGTTCCCCTACATGCTTTGCTTAGTGTGGGACCAGATGGTGTAAGTAAATAAAATAAGGTAAGTATATGTATATATATATATATAATAATAACGTAAGATGTCTAGTAATATGTGATCAGTAATACAGGTTTCTAACCTACCTCATTCATCGGTCTCTCACAAAACAGGTTTTATTACCCCTACCATCTAAGTTATTATACATTTTATGTGAAAATCTATGTGAGAAAATAAATAAACAATTTATTATTATATTCATACACATACTTGAAGCAACGGTCCGGCCGCTCTGTGGATGGCTCCATCCACACCCCCACCCGCCTTCAATGGGGTGTTTGCCGCATTAACTATGGCATCAATCTGTAAACGAATATACCACATCGATTTTTTTTTATTGTATGATGGGGAAGCGCTTTGCCTTCATCTCACCTGGTTACAAGTTAAGATAGAAACAAAGGTCAACCAAACCAAGCACAATTTCGTGAGTCTACATACACCAAGGTAGGTATACTACAAGGTAGGACACCGGCTCTGAGGTCCAGGGACATGCCAATGCCGCGCTCGCCCGTGTCCAGGACTGGGGCGTCAAAAACAAGCTGAAGTTCGCACCACACAAAACAAACGCGATGGTGGTGACGAGGAAGCTGAAATTTGACACCCCACGCCTGACGATGGGCGGGATTGACATTGTCATGTCCAAGGAAATCATGGTCTTGGGGCTTTTGATAGATGAAAAGCTTACATTGAATCAACACGCAATCAAAGTATGTAAGAAAGCTCAAAACATATACAAGCAACTATCAAGAGCCGCCAGGATCAGCTGGGGTCTCCATGCTCAAGTCGTGCGAACAATCTACACAGCAGTGGTAGAGCCGATAGTGATGTACGCATCTAGCGTGTGGGCTCCGGCAGCAAAAAAGCTCGGCATACAAAAAGTGCTCAACAATACACAGCGTGGCTTCGTCCAGAAGTTGTGCCGCGCATACAAAACAGTTTCACTAAACTCTGCGCTGGTGTTGAGCGGCGTACTACCCCTCGACCTCAGAATACAGGAGGCAGCCGCTCTGTATGAGGCACGGAGGGGTGTCACGCAGCCGACACTAGCAGACAGGGAAGTTGAAAAAATGTCGGCATACTCTGCACAACCCCACCCAGCGAAACATATGGCCATGGAATTCATATGCCTGGAGAACCAAGAGCAAGTGGACATCCACAGCGATTACGCAGTCCGGATGTTCACAGACGGTAGTAAGCTTGAGGGTCAAGTCGGAGCCGCATTGTCCATATGGACAAACGGGGCCGAGACAAAAACCATCAAGCTGAAGCTCTCGTCATATTGCTCGGTTTACCAGGCGGAATTGCTGGCCATATGTAAGGCGACGGAGGAGGTCCTTAAAAGGCCAGAAACCCGCTTCGGGATATACAGTGACTCTCGTTCATCACTCCAGGCTATAGCAAACAAGACCTCAACCCATCCTCTGGCCGTTAAAATTCGCGTGAATTTGACAGCCAGTCTGGAACAAAACAAAAGGATTGATCTGTTTTGGATCAGAGCGCATGCAGGTCTGGAGGGAAACGAGAGGGCTGACGCACTAGCGAAAACAGCAGCACTGCGTCTAAAAACCAAGCCACATTATGACGCCTGTCCTGTCTCATTCGTCAAGCGGGAAATACGACGGGAGACGCTTGACGAATGGAACAGGAGATACAAAACGGCCAGCACAGCGGAAGGCACGAAACTTTTCTTCCCTGACGCCATCAAAGCATTTAATATTATCAAATGCATAACCCCAACTGCCGTAACCACTCAGGTAATGACCGGTCACGGCGGGTTCTCCGAGTACTTATCCCGGTTTAAGTGCAAGGAGAGCCCGGCGTGCATCTGCGAACCGACTAAAATAGAATCTATTGCACATATACTTTTTGAATGCCCAGTCTTTGGAAGAGAGAGGTATGAGGCCGAACAAAGATTAGAAATAGCACTTAAGTTGGAAAATGTTAGTAGTTATATAAGCGATAAATATGTAAGAGATAAATTTATAGAGTTTTGTGTTAAATTAGCTAATAAAGTAATTCTAAGAAATAAGGATAAGTAATAATAGTTGAACATGTATATTGTAATAATATACTTATAACAGCTATAAAATAAGAATAAACATAAGATAATATAAGATAAACTGTTAGAATAAGATAAAATACTCATTTGTAAAATATGTAAAACTAAGATGTTGTAAGCCAAGGTAGAAATTACAATCCGAAAAAACCGAAGAGTTTTCGGGCTGTAACTCTACCTTGCCAGAAAAGTATGAGGATGGCTCAGAGACAATTATGCTAGTTGTCTCAAGCAATAGATTAAGTTATTGGGAATAAAAACCTCCCCTAGGTAGATATTGTAATAAAAAAGTAAAAAAGGCTCTGACATCGAAAGTCAGAGGGTCGCCGACGCCCGGATATGTGATAGCGGGAAAAAAAAAAGAAAAAAGGTAGGTATACTTAAGTAGGTAGTCACTAGTCTAGACTTAAATGTCAGTTGCTAAGTAGGTAGGTTAGGTATGTACATATGTGCTCTCTCACCTCTAGCTTAGTGATGTCACCCTTAAAAATAGAAACCCTCTCCGATAGGGCTTTATTCTTCGTTTCATCCATTTTGAACTTCTTGAACTCGTTCAGATCATCCAAGGTATGCTTTTTGGCTTGAATACCTTTGTTCACAATTACGTACTTGGGCCAAGGATCAACATTGTCTAAAATAACATAGTCCTCAGCTTTGTAAAGCTTTCTTTTCTCTTCTAGCGGGAGTGAAAGGATTTTATCCTTCTCCGACTTCCATTTAGGTTGTGAAGTCATTTTAAAGAGTGATAAAAAACGATTTTTAGTTTCACTATTTGTAAATTTACTTTGAAATAATCCACGGCTCGACATTACTTATTTAAATATAGTCTTCTTCTTCTTGTCGCGGTGACGACGAAACTACAGATTGTTGTTACTCTGTCTCTATTATCTTATAATGTACTTGCCACTGTCAGCAGCAGTTTCGACTATTTACACGTAATAACAAAGGTGGTATGCGCCGCCGGCGCCGGCCGGTCAGCCGCGGAGCGGCGTGGCGCGGAGCGCGGTGACGATGACGCCGCTGATGGCTTATCGAGTCTATATAGTATCGAGGGTTTCATAAAATGATCATAATGTGTAATGATGTCATTGTCGTTGTATTTATTGAAAGAGAATTCTATTTTAGGTCGCAGACTTGACTATAACTATGTCCTTAAAATCAGAGAAAGAAAAAAAAACCATTAAAACTTTATAATTGTATTTTTTTAGGTACCTACAGGCGCCAAGCGCGTTCCGATAATTACTATGGGGGTTATGTCAACGATGTAGCTCACATCGTTATTCTCCAGTTTCAGGCCACTTTATATGCCTAGGTACCTACTAGATTTATGTTATGGCTTGGCAGGTTTCCACTGTTTCCAGAGTTCGGAAACTTATATTTATCTTCAGAAATCTCCGGGATGCCGCAGATCCCGTCTGCCTCAAAATGGTCTATTTTTCCCTAGCCCAGTCTATTATGTCTAGGAGTCATTACTGCACCTCATCACCACGTGATGACGTGCACCAATGACGCCTATGTTAAGGCTTTAACGTGAGCAGAGAGCAGTCTTAAAGGTGATGATTTATAAGCCTAGATTTTTTATACAAATACACTGTACTCCCTCTGCGGGTTTTTACAGTCAGGCAGATATTTATTCTTTCAACAATTTTACGTAGGTAAACACTCATCCCTAGTTTTTAACCCCAAGTTGAGGACCAACAAACGACGCTCAGACATTGTTTGCCAAATCCAACCGCGAAAAACTGCCATTGCGGCGAGAACCTTTCATTATCTCAGTAGCACCCTGTAGGTACAATAAAGTCAACAAATTACTAAACATTTACCCACTAACCAGATTTAAATGTAAAATTACAAGTACCGACTGGCTTGTACGACTTACGCATGAAGACTGAAAACATTACGTAAAAAGTACAGTTTGACCCAGTACGTACGCCCTTTCTATCTATTACTGGACTCAAACGTTCACAAAAAATCACACAACACACGCCTTTTTACAGGCTTTTATTTAACTTGTAATGTATGTGTAATATGATTTTTCTGGTGGAATCTTGCAACTCAATTTTGAAGCAGATTTTCTCAACCAATTGAACTGAAATTTGGTATGGTTTGGATGACAATACATGGTTTACTGTGTGACGTCATTCTAAATCCAACATGGCGGCACATACAAGATTGAGCTAAAATGTTGTATACATATTCGGTTTGGATGAGACAATACATGATTAGCTGTGTAACTTTATTTTAAATCCAACATGGTGGTACGCCCAAGATGGCGGACTAATTATTTTAATGCTTGCCTACATTAAGGGTATCTAATGTAAGGACTTACAGAGAATACGAATGCTAGTTTTAAATAAGATGCTAAACATAAACTCCGATATTCAATTCGCCTGTACAATTTTGGTGTACTGGGGTTTTCGGAATCCTCAATTATGATATTGAGATCGAACTGTTTAAGTCTCTAAAAACTAAGTATACTGTTCAAGTCTCTAAAGTCGAAGTAGTTTATTACGAAATAAGTACTACTAAACAGTACTTATTTAGTAATAAACTACTTCGACTTGTGTCATTTGGTGAAATGGCGTCAATAGCATTGGTTGCAACCTGTCTAAGAGAAGGATAGTTCGAAAATCAAACCGTGAACTGTGTTTCGAAGGCACAAGTAAGTTGAAATAAGTGACGCATTCCTCCATACACCCAAGTCAAGGTGACGCCGTGCCAAGGACTGAGTGGCATCAGGGCGTAATATGATGTCGTGAACGTACCGCCTTACGGTACCGGGGCGAACCCTGTTGTATATTACCCTTCTACACGAAGCTCTGGGAGGGTCGACGAATATTTCTTCGGTATACTCGTGGGAACTACATGGGAAAAACTAAAAAGTAAAAATAAATTAAAAGTGAAAAGTTATTTTTAAAAACCAGCTTTTATTTAAATGCGCTAAAAAGACAAAAATAAACCTTAACTTTAATCTTTTACTATCAACGTAACGTCATTACACAATTGTTATGTTATAAAAGCTTGTCGCTTGTCACTTTTAATTTATTATTTTTTTATTTTGACGATGGATTTTGTTGCGACCAAGTGCAATCACTTGAAATACAAAAAAAAATATCATCAACTAAAAAATCTTAACAACCTGCCAAGGTTGTAACCTTGCCTATTAACCTTACCTTTCCTTACCCTAGTAGAGTATCAAGTTACATTTTACCTATCCTAGGTACTAAAACTCGAAAAATTTTAGGTACACATTTTATTAGCTAAATAAGAAGTACAATTTATCAAAATGTATACAAATTTATTCAATAACAAACAATACCTGAGTACCTAGGAACAATTACTTAAACTAAGTGTTATAATTAAAAGGAAACAAGTCAGGTTACCTAAGTTGAGTTAGGTACCTATGCCGTTCCACCCTGTCGGGCAGTGGGATCAGATGAGGGTCTGGGGGCTGGGAACGTAGGGGCGTTCAACCGGCCTCCATTGCACAGACCCTCATCCCCGCCGAACGGCGGGAACAGCCTGGCGACCCAGCTGTTCCCGCCATCCCCCCCCAGTCACACTGGGGGGGCCTGTGGGGCCCCTGTAAAGGGGCAATCGCTGGTGGTGTTGTGGCGGTAAAGGCTTTAGCCGGATTCCCACGACACCACCACTCGGCGATAGCGGGTCACTGCGGAGTTTAGTGGGTATTGCCTGTCGCTAGGACGGGTTGAGTCCCACACACGGCCTCGTCCCCAACGAGGCTATGGTGCCTAAACGCATTCTCCGCATAAAAAAAAAAAAAAAAAAAGGTACCTATGCCGTTGGGGTACTGGGTCGGATAACCTCCTCGTGGTGTACCCTGGGTGCCGTCGATCACTTCCCACTTGTGGGGACTTATCGACGGCAGCGAATAATCCGACGTGAGGGTGTCCTCCGCGTGTCCCTATGAAGTTAGCATAGGGCACAGTGGATGGACAGGCGGACTTCCGCGGGGCGGGGAGTCCCAGTGAGGGACTCAGCGGACCTCCGGGTCGTGGGATGGCCGGCCTTCAAGGCTGGCGGCGCGGCAGGGAGGGTCAATTCGGCCACCCTGTCGGGCAGTGAAGGGTCAGATGGGGGCCTGGGGGCCGGGAACGTAGGGGCGTTCAACCGGCCTCCATTGCACAGACCCTCATCCCCGCCGAACGGCGGGAACAGCCTGGCGACCCAGCTGTTCCCGCCATCCCCCCCAGCCACACTGGGGGGGCCTGTGGGGCCCCTGTAAAGGGGCAATCGCTGGTGGTGTTGTGGCAGTAAAGGCTGTAGCCGGATTCCCATGACACCACCACACGGTGAAAGCGGGTCACTGCGGAGTTTAGTGGGTATTGCCAGTCGCTAGGACGGGTTGAGTCCCACACACGGCGTCGTCCCCTACGAGGCTATGGTGCATAAACGCACTCTCCGCATTAAAAAAAAAAGGTACCTATCTCAACTGTTCCAGACAAGTACCAGACGAAATAAAACAAAACAGATAGGTACCTAACCTTCCTACCTACATAGCGTGTAGATATTAAAAACACACTTTGTGTGTTTTTCAAAAGCGCGTGGCTCCGCTTCCTTTTTAGATAAGTAGTTTTTTTTTTATTGTACGACGGGGAAGCGCTAAGGAAGGCCTTAATCTCACCTGGTAACAAGTTAAGATAAGGCCGAAGGTGGAGGCGCACTTCACCCGGAATCCTCAACAAACTGTCGAACTGGCTATCTTACCTTAAATATTTAATAATAATCTTATATATTTAATAATAGTCGTAGATACGGGGACGCTACCGCCGACGGCGAAGCCGAGCTCCATTGATGGCTTTAAATTAGCTTCATGAGAACTAGAAACGATTTTTACCGTCAAATGTACTGAACGGATAGGTTTCATAACATGTGTACACTTTTGAGATGGGAAACGCCATTTCGGATATGACACATACCCGGTAGGTAAAAATCGTTTCTAGTTCTCATGAAGCTAATTTAAAGCCATCAATGGAGATCGGCGGCGGTAGCGTCCCAGATATTATACCTATCTTTAAGTAGATTATGGACAGACAGCATCACATGACAAAATATTCGACTAAGTATTTTCAGTCAAAGTCAGCAGTGCAAGTAAGGCGTGCGATATTGTTTTTTTTTATCTAAAGCAGTAAGTAGGTCTATTATAATAGTAATTAGTCCTTTGGTAATACAACCGCTTCTTTTGTATATATTTTGTTTGTATATTAGTTTAATTGTACATATTATTATTAATGTTTGTAAATAAAGTCTCACATAGTAGGTACGAGTCTATAAGTTTATTTAATAAAATTGTAGGTTGGTAGAGATAGAGTTTTTTTTGTACCTATAGTACCTACTATCAGCGAGAATTGCAATTATTTTTTTTAAAGCTAAACATTTTTAGGCCACGCCTGCTATTTCCGCACAGCCTCAAACAATAAAAGAGAAAAAAACTAGCAGGTGTTTCAGACTCCTGACAGAAGTGAAGCTTCTTATGACTTCATTATGACCTGTCTGACGTAGCAGATGCCTAACTATGCTAAACTCACAGAATAATTAATAAAAAAAATACTATATATAGGTACTTCTTACAATATTCAGTGCCATTCACCCATAAAACGTAAAAAACTAGCACGTGTTTCGGACTCCTGACAGCAGTGAAACTTCTTATGACTTCATTATGAACTGTCTGACGTAACAGAGGCCTACACAATGTTAAATTCACATATGGATTCTACAGGTATCAGATCCAGAGGTCCCGGGTTCGATTCCCAGGGGAGTGCGCAATGGTGTGACTTTTTAAGTCCGCCTAACTAGCTACTGGCTAGCTACCACCATCTTACCTCAGCCTGTCGCCATAACAACAATTCTAAATCTGTCGAGGATTCTGGGTTAAGTGCGATTCTAACTTAGGCCTTATCATAATATAGATATATATATACATAATACCCTGGGACGCTACCGCCGACGGCGAAGCCGATCTCCATTGATGGCTTTAAATTAGCTCCATGAGAACTAGAAACGATTCTTACCGATTTAGGTATGTGTCATATCCGAAATGGCGTTTCCCATCTCAAAAGTGTACACATGTTATGAAACCTATCCGTTCAGTACATTTGACGGTAAAAATCGTTTCTAGTTCTCATGAAGCTAATTTAAAGCCATTAATGGAGATCGGCTTCGCCGTCGGCGGTAGCGTCCCTGGTGTATATTAATATATAAACCAGTGTAGCGATTCTAAAACACACGTAAAGTTTCCGGTCCAGAAACATCACTTTTTGTCGGATTCAGATTTCAACGCTATTCTCAAACCATATCTGAAAATCTTCTGTGGGAGTTTCGGATACGAATTTCTAATATTTGTTTTGACATTAGTATCTATATTTATGATTTTGCTATCTATAATTTGATCGGAAGTATCCGAATTAGATAAAGCTTTCCGAATGTAAAACAGATTCTCCGTTGCTTATTATAAATAAAAATATATTGAAAAGTTACAATTAAACTATGTTAGTATTAACTATGTGTAACATTCAGCGGCATTCTCTTATTATTACTTTTTTATATACGGGTGAGTTTTTTTCCATGGCCACTGAGGCGAAGTCTGTTATCAAAATTACGGGGTCATCTTTGTAGCCAAACTAAAACTATGAATGTGTTAATTAGTTTAAATAGGTATGATAGCTTTGTTACTAAAACCTTACCCTCCGTGCTAGTTTTCACTGTGTAGACGTTTCGATTTTAAAAGTTGAAACAGAAAATACATATATAGCAAAAGGGGATTTAATAGCTTCGCTTACGCCCAATTCGCTTAAGTGCCCAAAATTATTGAAAAACTTTCAAAATTTAAAATTTATAAATTCAGCTTCATGAATTTCGTAAAGGTTGTTGTACGTTCAGACTATACGTACAACGACCTTTACTAAATTCATAAAGTTGAATTTATACATTTTAAATTTTGAAAGTGTTCCAATAACATTGGGCACATAGTCATCACACATTATCCTTTTTATTTATCATTTATCAAACAAAGAACTCAAAAATGCATTTTTTTTTTACAAAAACTTTTTTTTTATGCAAAACTTATTACTTACTCCTAACAGAACTTTTTGATAACTAGCACGGTTTCAGACTTCGCCTCAGTGGCCCTGGAAATAAAACTCACCTGTATATATCACAGGATATCAACTATTCAGAGTCATTACCGTGCTGTCCATTAATCGGCATATTGTTATACATATACTGATCAAGAAACGCCTGAGCAATATCCGCGATTCGATTCAACACAGTGTTTCGTTCGGCGTCCAATTCCAACCTCCGCGTTTCGTTCCTTTCACGCATTTCGTCTACTCTGAGGCGACGATGCTCGATGGACATCTCGCTTTGACGTACTCTTTGATATTGGCGTGGGGGAGAAGGGTGTTTAATTGGGTCTGTAGTCTGTCCTTGTCGCTCACTCTGATCGACGCGTTGGTTAGAGGGAGATGTCTCAGATTTTGGCGATAGCGCTGCGGGTGACAGTCGACTGTTACTGGCTTGTGGTGAAGCGACTGGTTTGTTGTCTGCGAATTAGTGTATATATATTAACCCTTAGTGGCGCCTTTGGACTAGAAATACGTGAAGAGATAACAAAGGGGGATCCCCTTTAAGAATATTGTGAGCATGGACGAATGTAAGATATTGAATAGTTATGTTTATACAGAGGAGTGCAGGGAGCTGAAACGTATTTATAATATGTAATACAAATACGTTTTAACCGCCTCTGTGGTCTAGTGGTTCAACCCTCCGATTTCAGATTCAGAGGTCCCGGGTGCGATCTCCATGGGGAGTACAATATATTATGCTTGGTTTGGTTGAATTTTGTTTGTCTGCCTGGCTAGCTACCACCATCTTACCTAATTCTGTCGCCATAATAACAATTCTTAAAAAAATTGATAGAAAAAGATTAACAAAAATTAAATTAACTAAAAGAGAGAGAAGCTGAAGATTATTAGCCATAAAATTCTACCCATAACAAGAAGGCTTAAGGTTATAAGCCATACATAACCTTGATTGATTTGAGTTGTGAACGTCAAAACGCACTAAAAAGGATATTTTTTCTTGTTTTACTTTTTTGACAATGGAAGTACGGGTGAGAAGCGAATTACGGTCGAATTTCGTCTTTTCTGCTGTTTTGTCGTTATCGTAAAGCGATAAAGGGTTTATTAGCCAGCAAATGCTGCAATTATCAATCCGCCTGCCAAGCGTGGTGGTTATAGCAAGAGCCACTAATTTCGGAGATTAATGGGCTGTTGAAGCATAAGTAGGTGAGTACGGTACATACCATTTTCAACAAAATTTTCCATCTCGGAATCATTTGCATTTTGATGTAAAGTTGCAGTGGACTGTTGCGATCTCTGAAAATAATTTAATGTTTTATTGTATATAGATATGTACTAAAGTTAAATTGAATGTGAATAATAATACAAACTGATTTTACTCGGAACACTTTTTTGGAAGTGAAAATTTCTTTAGGATCTGCTTTAAAATTGTTATACCCGAACATTCAGCACTAATTTAAAACGTAATTATAGTCAAATGAAAAACTTGCAAAACTACAGTCGCCATTGGTTCCGATAACTCTCAATAGATGGCGATACTTTATCATTAGACTATGATTAAAAGGCATGTAATGTTTGTAAACCATAATAGACAAGATAAGAGACACTTCTTAATATAAAAGACCATCGTTACCTACCTACTCTGCAGACAATTAATTAATTTATCTTTTTTTTTATCTACAATGAGGAGGTTTTTGTCCTTCATCTCACCTGATTTCTCAAGTTATGATAAGGCGAAAGTGGAAGTGCGCTTCACCCGGAATCCTCAACAAACTGAGGAACTGGCTATCTTACCTCTAAATGCAGGAACACAATAATTTAAGAACTGTTGTTATGGCGACAGTATTTGGTAAGATGGTGGTAGTTAGCAACGCGGACTTAAAAGGCCTACCACCAACCACTTCATCATCATCATCAACCTATTGCAGTCCAGTGCTGGACGTCTCCCCCAAGGAGCATCACTGAGCCCGTTCTTTGGCCTTTCACATCCACTCTCTGCACGCCACTGTACGGAGGTCGTCGCGCCATCTAGCGGAGGACGTCCTACACTACGCTTGGTCACGTGGTCTCCACTGAAGGACTTGTTGATCCCATCCTTCGACAAATATGGCCAGCCCACTGCCACTTCAGCGTGCTAACTCTTTGAGCTAAATTAAAATTATTTGAGCTATTACTGTAGGATGAGTCGGATTACTAGGTAATGTCTGTAGGTACCTGCACACGTATCTGCAAGTGGTCTTCCACAAGTACACCAATAAGCTTCAATAACCTCGTCTCCTCTTTCGTTAAGACAGGGATTGCTCGGTCCTCAGCTACACTGGCATCTTGACACTGCTGTATAATGGAAGCTTTTTTTTTGGTGTTTGATTTCCAATCCACCCATACCTTAAATAATTATCATAATAGTATACAAAATTACATTGAGTGAACTGATATACACCGCCTAAACTGTTGTTGATATCAGACTTTTTGGACCAGTGAGTTAAGGCCAGCTCCAAAGACATTGCGTCATTATATACTCTACCTTTATCACTAATACTGGTAAGGAATGGAACTCCTTGGCCTCATATGTTTTTCCGCAGTATAATCTTGGGAGTATTCAAGTCTAGAGTAAATAGGTTCCTTTTAGACAAGTGTGCTCCATATTAGGCCCCATTTTTACTTATTTTTGAAGTAAGCTGGTCAAACGCTTGACTTAAATAATATTAAAGAAATATATGATTTTGTAGTAAACCATTCATTGAATTTGTAGCTTAATTGCTTGGAAGTTGTGTGTGACCCAAGTGACCCAGAAAACTAGCCAGTATTCTGAGCAACCTGAGACATCTGATACATAAGTAGCAACTGGCTATCTTACCTCTTATTTCCAGTACACAATAATTGGGAATTGTTGTAGCTAGCCAGGCAGACTTCAATCAAGGTCTACCACCAACCAAACCAAGCACAAATTTGTTTATCAAACCCGGGACCTCAGGTCCTGGGCAAACCACAAGACCGGCAGGGGTCTATCGGACCCCTACAACTCTATCGGAAAGATTTCCGTTTAGATCGAAATTCTCGGACTCATCTAGAAAGAAGATGACCGAGAGGGATTATGTGAATCCAAACAGAAACCGGTCTGATTGTGTTGTGAATACCCCTGCTGAAGGGGTTGACATAGACGCCTACACTTTATAACTTGTAGGAAACTAAGAAAGAAGTTTGAGAAATTCCCTAGCATTTTACTAGTAATATTTTAACTTGTGTATTAGTAGGTACCTTTTTCCATTTATCTGGAGTTTTTTTAACGGAATCACAGGAGTTTAAGGTGTTTGCCAATTTTCTCCACAAGCGATCAACAATGACACTTCTATGACCAAGGTGAGATTTGAAGAGTTTTCCATGACTGTAAAATGAATAAACAAATATTAGCAGGAATTTTACCAGTTCCTCGGGATGACGGAAATGACTTTCCAGGCAGACTTAACGCTAAGAGCGCTAGCTGACTGCGTTTTATTGGAGTTTCAATTTCATCGGTAGGGTAGGTAATTAATAAATACTTGTACTGAATATTTTTTTACCGTTCCATAAACTCCAAAAGAATTGAAAATTGTCTTCGGGTGGCCCTAGTTTTTGATTCCATGATACCAATGTATCTTGTAAGAAACTGACAAATTAAAATTATTAGACTTAATTTATTTTACTAGAGTTGTTAATTTATTTTATCGAATTCAATCGAAATTCGTCAGTACCTACTGTAGTGTAAACAGTAAACACCTTAACATCGCTCGCATGTTAAACTAAATATTTACACGTATTATGGAATGTAGCAGTGTTGCCAGATGTTTTGATGAGCGATCGTACGCTGGTATGGAAAAAAAAAACGTATTTCATAAGGAGAAGTGAATAAAAAAATCGTACATACATTTTATGATGTTATTATATAAACTTTCTTAAGTTTATATCATAATATTGGCTAGGTCTTGTACAAATGTTTACTGTTCATGAAATTGAGCGTTTTACTTGCTGGTTCATTATTTTCACAGCCCCCGAAACGTTTAATATGCTGTTTCCACAGTAATAAATCATTCAAAGTTACGCTTTTGAGTTTTTTGCAGCTCTTTGTTTTAATACGATTGACTGAGCTAAAACGGCGCTTGTCGCGGCAACCGCAAAGTTTCAGGTGTGTCCATAGACAAGTGTCTTGTTTTAATCCTATATTCTGCATGCATAGGAACGTCGAGTTGTCTATGGAGAAACTGACAGATGACAGCTCACACAAGGCTCTTGCCGCGCAATGTGAAGCACCTACAAACGCCATTAATCTTTAGAGTTTGTGACTTGTGATTGTGACTAATCTTCAAAGCAGAGGTGTGAGAATCCTGTTGCTACATGGGATCACCATCTGCAGCAGCTTTAAGTTGAGTATCTCTTAGCTTCCCCACAGCACTTCTTGTTCTAAAGTACTTGTATTCATAATGTGTTTTTATCCCAGTCCTACCCATAGGATAGCAACTGGATGCATGCTCATACAAGCGTATGAGATCCATCATGGTCAAGGAAGTTTACCGAGCTATATTTTATTCCCAAAGGGACCGTTAGTCCATAGGTCTTGAGTGTGGTGCACCCGGGGTTGCGACGGGTCTCTTGCTGCGGTATTGAGATTTGCCCGGGGTTATTTAGAATCTCAGAATGCATTGACGGAGTACTGGTGAGGCGTGTGAGATGCTGCAAGACGTCTTATAACTCTCCACGCCATAGCGAAGAGAGTATCCTGAAACGTCGGGATACTCGTCGTTGTGATAAGGAATGATAGAGACGTCTGTCTTCTGGTTCACAGAAAGAGCTAATGTAAACGTAAATTTAACTGTTACTAAATGTTTTGATGTAATATGCAATGTTCTAGAGTAACAGGTGTGGGACAATAGATGTTGTGGGAGGTACCGACAGCGCTAACACCTACATTGGAATGTGGTAAACACAGCAATTCAACAAAAAACTGTGCAATATTTTTATTATATAAATATTGATTTGACTTCATGCATGAATGGCAATGGCGTGACAGATTATAACAATTACAAGACAATAACAGCTGACTTTTCTAGGACCACCGTTTGAAAACCAATGTGTACAGGCACAGGATCAATCATTGAAAATCTTTAAAAAATCGCACAAATGATGTACGATTTCAGTGATTCAATCATACATTAGTAAAACAGGAAAAAATCGTTTGAATACGATTTAAATCATACATCTGGCAACGCTGGAATGTAGTGAGTATCAGTCATAGGATCCACACGACTTGCACCCGCCGCACGGCACACCCACCAGCGCTACACAACAGACATGAGAGTTCCACATGGAATGCAAAACTAAACCGCCAAAGCTATATTGTAAATGACGTCATCTACAAAGAGAAACGACATCGGTCTTTAGCACCACAGACAAAGCAAGAAATATAGTGCTGCCACAATATAATGTGAAATATTACCTATGGGTTCGCGCTAAACGCGACACTCGTCCTGTTATACTCTTTGGTGTGTGCAGTGCCTATACCTAGAATGGCAGTCGTCCGCGTTGAACAAAAAAAGGACTTCGTCTAATAACCCGCTTTCGTATGTCGTCTGGATGTCTGTTCTCCTATAGAGGTCGCATTTCTCAACCGATTCTGGTGAAATGTTGTGAGCAGATCTGATAATTATATTCTAATTTTTAACCTATAATTTGAATTAACGACCTAAAAGTTTGGTGGCGTTTTGAGGAAACTTATTATAGAATTGTACACGGTTTCTTACGAAAGAATGATTTACTTTACAATATGCGATACCTAGTTTAATAACAAGTTTATTATTATTTCTAGTAACACTGTACGTGAGCACAACTGAGCCACAGTGTACTTGTCAGAGCATGAGCGAGTGTCATTCTAGCTCTTTTTCTTCTTCTTCTTTTTATGGTGTGCTCATTTTCTACATAAATTAATATTATGATTATATGAATAACGATCAATCGATGAGTTGTCTGAAACCATAAACGAGGTCCCGGGGGTAATAGGAGCCTTCCTCTGGAGAATACATTCGCTGCATTTTGCAGACTTCGCTTCTACCTCATTCCAAAACGTCAGATTGGTAGTTTGGAATATTCGCTTGACTTTACAATTCTTGTAATAGATGCGAAAGTACTAATTCCGTTACCTTGTCATTTTCTTGCCCTCCATTCCAAAACGTTAGATTTGTAGTTAGGAATAACGCTTGACTTTACAATTCTTGTAACAGATGCGAAAGTAATTCAGATAAATGATGTGTAAGAAAAACCGTCTACCTACTCAGGCTCCCTAACAATCTGATCATTATTATTCCTTCTGTTCTGCAGATGTTGGCCAAGCCATAATTCAGTGATATCTATAAATCGGCTCAGCAGATTATTCCTCTCGCGTTCCACCTCTATCCTTTCTGTTTCATTCCTCTCTCGCATTTCGTCTAACCGAAGTCGTCGTTGCTCGATAGCTACAAACGAGGTCGCAGCGCGGTCGAAGGGATGTGGTCTCTGTCGCGTTCTGTGCAGTCGCCGATTGGAGGACATGCTTGATGGCGATGGGAGTTTCGAAGGCAGGTGGCTAGAGGACAAGGGTTGCGACCGCCATGTTGGGAGCTGTCGCCGGTTAGCGGGAATATTACCAGGCCCAGCTGTTGACTCCGCCGACGGTTTTATCTCTGCAGGTGATGATGGGACTATCCCTGAAATTAATAGATAAGATATCATTATTCTAAATAATTATGATGTGTTGGAAGTTGGAACTCTTTTTAGGGTTCAACCTTTGCCATACTTTTTTTAACTCTATTTTTATATGCTTATTTATTAGTGTGCAATATAATTTAGATGCATGATGCTGAACAATTTATAAGCAGTAGTTTCCAATAGATATTTTTTTATAATAATTAAGTTAGGAATTCAATGACAGAATAATTATAGTACGATCGACGTGTGTTAGAATATGCAAGCCACAAATTATGACAATTTGTCTCGTAAGATGATTATATATGAGACCTGTCCTGGCCCTTCACAGAAAAAGAAACACAAACAAAAAAAAATACAGTATAGCGCCATCTGTCGATAATTTAAGAAACATCGGGATAAACAATGGATACATACCATCTTCGATGAAAACTGCATCAAAAAAACTTTCATTTTGTTGTGAAGGCGTAGGTGATAATGATATCTGGAAAAAATATGTTTAGCTCTTATTTCTGGTTACAACGTCAGCGGTGGCAACTGCCAAGTCATTATGTTTTACTGTGAAAGGCTAGAAGTTGGCTATTCAGCGGTTCTGAAAGCACGTCTTTTTGTTGGGTTATAAATCGATCTTTAGCTGTTAGTAACTAAAACACCTAGCTACCACCATCCTCTCTAATTCTCTCGCTATAAAAACAACATTAAAAATTGGTGTGTTCCGACATTTGGAGATAAGATAGCCAGTTCCTCAGTATGCTGAGGATTCCGGGTGAAGTGCGCTTCCACCGTTGGCCTTATCATAACAATTTTTTTTTTTTTTTTTTAATAATTTAAAATCAAATGGCAACTTTTTTGTTTTTTTATTCATATATTTGGGTTTCTTTTATTTTTTTGATCGTGCGGCGGGTAAGAGCTTAGCCTACATCTCATGACAAAGCCGAAGGTGGAAGCGCACTTCATCGGGTATCCTCGACCGTCTGAGGAACTGGCTATTTTACCTTTAAATGTAGGAACAAAACAATTAAATTTTAAGTATCAATAAATATAGTATATTATACCTGCTCTTCTGTGTCAAAGAGTTCTGTGCCTTCCATCTCTAAGAGGCCTTCTACAGCACCAATAAGTTTCAACAATCTTGTCTCCATAGCTGTTATGTTTAGGTTACAGCTTGTACCATCACCTTCTCGGCTGGTTTTAAGCTGACGCGAAACCTTTTTCTTCGTATTTGACTTCCAATCTGTCCATACCTATAAGTTGTAAAGACTAGTAAGCAGTATCATAGATAATAAAATACTAATATACAGATACCTCATCTCGTACAACGAAACAGGACCGTCCTAACTAGGGCTATTCTTCAGGCTATTTTGTTTTGACTACCAAGATGACAGATGGCGCTCGTCATGTACAACACCGCTAAAGTCGGGATATGCTAGTTTGTCTACCTTACGCGGTAGATGGCGTTCGCTAACGCGGTGCCCGCGACAAGGGCGGGTGATCATATTCCGCCCGTTTTATTTATTTTGCCGTATTCTTATTGGTATCTGTGTTTAACTTTTCCTTCTACGTAGGTACTTAGTACCCTGTCTGATATCTCTCTAGGTACTAAAAGGTAGATAATCTGCGTACTATTAAGCTGGCCGTATCAAGCATCGTTGTAGAGAAATAATGTGCTCAGTATATGTCAAATAATCGAAAGGCCTGCTCCAGCCAGCAGTAACAGCAATAAATTCTGCCAGTGGCGAGTATTGCAAGTGCCAAAAACGGAGATAGGCAAAAATATTGAGGAATCGGCATACACTATGATTAATTTCTTTTTCTTTTTTTTTTTGCAAGGTTTTATCTACAATCTATAAAAAAAAAACACACAAACACAAGTAATTTACAGTTTAATGTTATTTCTATTTATAAATTTACATAATGTACAAATAAAGGGGGAAAAGTAAATGTTAAATAATATGAATGATGACATTAATTATGCAGATAAGCAAACACAATTGTTGCGACAGGCATGCCCCTAGCGACAATGGCTAGTTCCTAGTTATTTTAATTGATTATTTTTGTTTTTTTTATGTGAACACCACAACAACACGATGCCATGTATAACATACATACCCTTTTCCATCTACCTGGAGTCCTCTGTACACCACCGTCAACGGAATTCAAGCTGGTAGCCAGTTCTTTCCACATGCAATCAGCCTTGTAGCGTCCAAAGGCACCTTGATGAGTTTTGTACAAGTCCCCATGGCTGAAACATGTTTTTTTTATTGCACTACAGGGTAGTGCTTGGCCTTTATCTCACCGCAAGCTATGATTAAGGCCAAAGGTGGTAGCACACTCCACCCGGTATCCTCAACAGTCTGAGGAACTGGCCATGTTACCTCTACTTGCCGGAACACAACAATTTAGAATTGTTGTTATGAAGATAGGCTTAGGTAAGATGGTGGTAGCTTGAACGGACTCCAACCACCAACCAAACCACAGTATTGTACTCCCCTGGGGATCATAACCAGGACCTCTAGATCAGACAACAGTGGGGAAACCACTACACAACAGAGGCAGTTTACGATGTTCTTTTCCTTCATTTTGTTGCCTTGCAACACTTGTCTTCTAGAAGAGAGTCAACAAATACTAGCCAGTGACATCGGTTTCCTCAGGCTAAACGTGAGGAAACCGGCTAGTGCCCCGGCAACTTCACCGTCAGAGCATGTGCATGTGTCAAATGCGCACATAGGCACTTCCTAAAAACTTGTCATAAAATCCGTATGACGAAAAGTTCAGGGCGATGTGATTTTGTGGACAAGTTAATGGATGGAGGACAAGAAGGTTTATACATCATGGGATGATCTAATTTTGTTCATAATGCCCCGTTTATTTTTAAAGTAGTATTGTGTGAATGGGACTTGTAAATATTAAAACATATCGTACCTTTCCATAAACTCGAGTAATGCCGTAAGCTGTTTTTCACTGACCCGTCCTCTCGATTCCATAGGGGAAACAATTACATCTGGTATTTCCATTGTTCCGCCAGTTGATACATAAATAAATAAAATGATATACAATTTTTAAGCCAACGCAACGCGAATAGGCAACATAAACATATATAGTTGTTTTGATTCTTGGTCACAAGCTATTTACACGTTATTAGAACGGAAGTTACTCTATACTCTTTGCACGTAATTTTAAGAATTATCTCGTCTGGATCTGGACTAGACCAAAGAGTAACAATAAATTGCTCGACTGCGAAACACCTTACCACAGACTGTTTGGACATAATTTTCTTGCCAGGCAGGGTAATCAACCACATCTGTGGGCATTTTTTTTTTTTCAAACTTAACAATGCTCTCTCCAAACCTACCGAAAACGGCTTTTACTGCATCGCGTATCTTTGGGTAGAAATTTTACTTTCAAACCACTGTTAATAACGCTCTCCAAACCTTCTGAAAACAGGGCTAATGGCTAAGGGCTAATCGCGACCCTCCAGATATCGTAAAATCCGACTAAGGGATATCAATAGGAGGACAGCCGCTTTTTTCTGTGTTTTATCGAACACCTTTACTGCGATCACTGATTTGCCTGCAAAGCGTGGTAACTATGGAAACCCCTTAAATGTTGGAAAAAAAATACTACTTTATATATCCGTAAATTGAATTTATTTACATTCTCATAATAATTACATAACGGAATAGACATTACGTTACTTTTAAAAAAGTGATATTTGGTCCTTATCCAAATACTCAAAAATAATTACCTTATTACTAAATCGTCAAATTGTTCGTAGATGTTTCACTTTGTTCTTCTGGATAACCTACTGTTCTGCATACCTACTATGTATATCTGAACCAAGGTTCTGCGTTATTTTACCCCAGTACGAGACTTCAGTCCAGAACGGTCCCCCCCATCTGTTATTAGAATTACTCTATTCTGTTCTGCAGATGTTGACCAAGCCATAATTCGGCGATATCTACAAATCGGCTCAGCAGACTGTTCCTCTCGCGATCGACCTCTATCCTTTTTGTCTCATTCCTCTCTCGCATTTCGTCTAACCGAAGTCGCCGTTGCTCGATAGCTACAAACGAGGTCGCAGCTCGGTCGAAGGGATGTGGTCCTCTCTGTCGCGTTCTCTGTAGTCGCCGATTAGAGGACATGGTTGAGTGCGGCGATGGGGATGGCGCTTTCGAAGGCAGGTGGCTGGAGGACACGGCTGGTGACCGTTGGCGCCGATTGGTTGGAATACTGCCAGATGTTTGCGTCGACTCTGGCGAGAGAATTACCTCCAGAGGTGTTTGAGATGGGGACGGTATTGGTTCTGAGCCTGAAAAGTAATAGATAAGAAATAATGACACTTCAGGGCAAATCTATTGATATATTATTATATGCTCTATGCTCTTTATTGTTATTATTTATTAATAATTTACAGAACAGTTTACAATCGAAACAGACTTAATTATTACATATGACATCTTGTTTGAATCTAGGTTGTAGACAAATATGTGAATACAAAACCAGAATCAGCAACTAAACATTTTGTTTGTAAAAAAATATATAGTTTCACATTTTATACAATAACAAACAAAGGACATTATTAGACTACAACCTTATTTTGATAATATAGGGATAAAGCTCGATAAACAGCGTTTAAACCTCCGGATATATATGCTCTTTAGTAAGTTTCATAGAACAGCGCCATCTGTTGACCGTCGTGAATTTTGTGTCGTATTCATTACTAGTCTAGGAAAGTCTAGTTGCAATAATTGTGTAAGTACGAATATCTAGTTTTTGATTACGCTATATTTTACTTACCATCTTCAATAAAAACAGCATCAAAAAAACATTCATTTTGTTGTGACGGTGTTGCAGTAGGTGATAATGCTACCTGAAAAATGTATGCACATGAAAAATATTGCAAGAATAAGGATTGCAGTAATAAGGGTTTATTAATGATAATACTAAAATTTTATTTCAGGCAACAATAGAAAAAATATACCTAGATCTTATTCTAACTTAGTCTACGGCCCATAGTAATATATACCTTAAAAACTAACATAAATTGGTGCCTAACTATTTATTAGCACGTAAAAGTCCGTCCGTGACTTACAAGTGTTGTGTTTAATAAATTATTGCCTTGATTGTAGTAAAGTAATTACAAATGTTAGAATGAAACTAAAATTCCCAACCCGCATCTTTTCCTTAAGCCGGAAATGCTCTAGCCAACTGTTATTGAACCAGGGTTACATTTTTTTTTTGCCCCATTCGACTCAGCTTAAGCGCTGATTAACGCCATCTAGCAGAAATTCACTAAACGATGTACTACTTGTGAACCTACCCTAGAGTCTGAAAATTCAAAATCACTAGCGAGAAATGGCCTTCTTTTTTGTATTTCAAGTGTTCTATTAAATAGTAATATAGTCTTAGATCATACTGTTATACACCTTGCTGATAGACCCTTTTAGCCTTTAGTTTAGGTACCTACCTATTTGTTGTAACATTCAATAAATACCCAATATAAAGGTGTTCTTGTTTGTTTGTTGTACGTAAGTAGGTTACAACAAGAATCTAAACTAAAGTATGTCTACACACCAATAGCCGCAGTAGTTTTCTCTGCTTTGACTTTTCTTTGTTCACCAGACCACCTTAACAGCTTTCGTGGTCTATAATTTTGGTTTGGCACTGTGTAACATTATTATCCTGTAATATAAGTACATTACAGGATAATAATGTTACACAGTGCCCAACGCGCTTAAAGAAGTCTTCAATATGAAATATATTGAAGACTTCTTGTTGGGCATTCTTTGAGATGGGAAAAAACCACTGAGCTCGCGACACCATACGCCTTATGAAATTGAACTTATGAATTGAAAACTTCTGATTATGAAATTAGACCACTATGGTATCAAGGGTGCACTAGACTTACTCACGTCTTACCTAAGTGACCGCATACAGCATGTCGTACGGATATAATACTTAGATTATACTTTTTGTATATACATACTTATCATACATTAAACACCCACATTCAGAACAAATATCAGTATTAATCACACAAATGTTTGTATGGGTGGGAATCGAACCCACGACCCACAGCGCAGAAGGCAGAGTTATTACTAGTTACATTTACTAAAGAAAGATCTAATACCTGCTCCTCTGGATCAAAGAGGCCTTCCAACTCAAAGAGGTCTTCTACAGCACCAATAAGTTTCAAGACCCTCCCTTCCAAAGCCGTCAGGGTTAGGTTACTCGGGCCATCCACTTGTTCAGTAACACTGAGCCGGCGACGACGAATTTTCGCTACTTTCTTTTTGGTATTTACCTTCCAATCTGACCAAACCTTAAAGTTTCATACATCACATTTATTGGCAAAGTAATTAAGTTAATATACTTTGTTTCAAACAATCAAATGTTGATCTCTAGGCTTGTGTTACCTTGTATTAACCGACTTCAAAAAAAGGAGGAGGTTCTTTATTACCTCAGAACCGTTATTTCTCAACCAGTATGAAAAAAAAATGTTTAGATTTACAGGATATGATTCCAGATTGGTCCAACTAATTGTTATACAACACGGAGACTGAACAAGCAAGCAGCTAACCTAATGTTAAGTACATCTCTTGCCTGTATCTAAAACTCACTGCGTAGGTCACATACACAAAGATACTGCATTGCACCTGTCATCTTGAGTCATAATGGTGTCTTTCAAGCCCATAAATTCACCGGCCTTTCAAACCGGAAATCAGCAATGCTGCTTGGCGGCCGAAATAGGTATAGTGTTAGCAATACTGCTTGGTTCTTGGCAATGGTGGTAGTAATTCCCCGGCCGGACTATCCCTTTCACAAGGAGCTATACTTCTCTTAAACTACTATTTTAACCGCCTCTGTGGTCTAGTGGTTCATACCGGTATATGAACTCCTCTCCTATGAACCTCTGGAGGTCCCGGGTTCGATCCTCAGGGTAGGACTATATTGTGCTTGGTTTGGTAGGTGGTAGGACTTTGTTTAATAGGATCATTTTGAATCGTCGAATCTACCGCCTGTTTGGAATCGCGACCAGCACACAGCATCAGAAAACAGCTAAGGGCTAGTAAATTTTTTGATGATCCATTAAAGGACGCCCATGATCGCTTTTGTGGCGAAGCTGCAGAAAAATCTAGTGTTCTAAATTGATATACCTTCTTCCATTTAACTGGTGGTTTTTGCACATCACCAGCAAGAGAGTTTAAGTTCTTTGACAGTTCTTCCCACAGACATTCATGCTTGTAATGCTCAGAAGCACCGTGTGGAGCTTTGGAAAGGTCACCGTGTCTGTAATACATAATTAACAAGATGCAATTTTTTTAATTATTGTTATTGTATGACGAGTAATAAAAAAAAACTTTTACTATTGTATGACGGAGGTGCTTGGCAGTCAACTCATCTGGTTAACGAATTTTGATAAGCCAAAGCCTTTTGGTGAAGGTGCACTTCACTGGGAATCCTCAATGGTGTCAGGAACTGTCTGAATGCCGAAACCCAACAATTTTAGAATTGTTGTTATGGCAACAGAATTATGTACAATGGTAGTAGCTAGCCAGGCGGACATAAACAAAGCCCTACCACCAACCAAACAAAGCTCAATATTATAGCCTTGGGTATTAAACCCTGGACCTGTGGAACTGACACTCGTGGGCAAACTACTAGACCACAAGAGGCAGTTAGTTATAATTATATAGGTAAGATAGGCAGTTCCTCAGTCTGTTGAGGATTCCAAGTGAAGTGCGCTTCCACCTTCTGCCTTATCATAGCTTGAAAATCAGGTGATATTAAGGCCAAAAGTGGTATAATGTATACAATATAAGGTATTATCTTGAGACTTTACCTCTCCATAAACTCCAAAAGAACCGTAAATTGACTTCTTGTGGTCCTACCTGTTGATGATTCTTCAGGAGAATATCTCATAACTACAACGCTCGACTCCATATCTAAAATTAAGTAATAAGATTATTCCATCAGTTGTTACTCGTTATCCAATTATCGGCTATATCTATAATGAAATATAACTAAAATATGTTACAAAATCAGTTGTGTATAGTACAATGATAGATTCACTTGTAGATATACCTCTATATAGCTAGATTATTTGATATTTTCACTCATAAATAAACACAATAGTTCCATATTCATGGGCAAAAGTGATGTCAATTTAATTATAAAATGTTGAAAAACAAAAGCTATCCAGGAAAGCTTATTATAAAATTTACAATTAAGAAAGAGAGAAGACAAGAAAGCCTGGAATTCAAAATAATTTGCTTCAGCGATTGAATTGTAATTAGTATTTCAAGTTTGTTTGAATTGATCATCAAAAATGAACTAGCCCGAGAACCGTGTTGGTCCCGATTCTGAACAGGCGGTAGATTTGATTCGACGTTTCAAAACTAATCCTGAAAAATATTTCCAATTAAACTGTCGGTCGGTAAATAAGCTTTTAATAAACTCTACGACCCGGAGCGCAGTTCCGCTTCGCGACGCTTGCGGAATACGCTACATATATAGAGACCAGTGCTGCCAACCCTTACCAAAATTTTACCCCAAGATTTTTTTAAAAAGCCCCTAAATACCCCCGAGTATTGGCTATTTTGTGCCAAAGTTGTGCGTAACCCCACGCTTACGATGAGCGAGCATTCTGATTGGCACAGTAAAATTACAGGTTTTTTTACATGTAGCGGGTTCGATTCCCGTCCTGGTTCAGACAGGAGATAATTCTAAATTCTTTAAATATAGTTCGTATTGGTTCTAAAATAAAAATGAAGTTTTGTTACCTACTTTCCGTTCATGTGGCAAAGTCTAGGACGCTCAGTATAACACCAGTGGTTGATTTATTATTTTATCTTTAATCATCGAAGTATCATGATAATGCTTTCGTAAACTAACTAGTGTACTTTGTGGCGACGAAACATCCGTCATGTCATCCGTACCTATCGCTCGCTGATGGGTACCAGGTACCTACTACTTAGTGTATTAAGACTAGTAGTCTTAATACACTAAGTAGTAGGTTTAGGTAGGTATTTGCAAGGAAAGCCCGAGGCGTTAACTTCCTAGTAGTCTGTGAAATCCTGTATTAAATATACATCACAAATGTTTGATTGAAATAACTATAGAACAAGTTTACGAACCTTTTCCGTACGGGATCTGCCTCCCAAGATTTGCTATACTTTTGTATATATTTTTTTGTTTCGGATTTATCTTTCGGCATTCGTTCGACCGACCAACCAAATCAAAGAGTTCAGAGTAAGGGAGTATAATGTACAATTTTTTTTGTATAGATAATTACTATATAAATACACAATAGAACGAGAACGAACAAACTAACCCAACCAAGCAGCGTCAACGGTCAATGAACGAATTTAAATATTAGACGAAAAATAATGAATCGAATGAATAAGATGTCAGGTTAGTTCACTCACACAGATGAGTGAGAGAAGTTCATTTCGTTCGTACCACTGACTGAGCATTTAAGGTAGTTCGTACTTGTTTATGTTTATCGTGGTCGTATCGTGCTTTCCTTTTTACTGTGCACAGGGTACTTTTTACTTTGGATTAGAGCCCCTATTTTATTTTATTTATTTATTAAACACAATACACTTTACAACCAATTGAAAATACAACTAAAAAAATAAAACTAAGGTACAAATCTAGATTGTAAGGTAAAAAACATGTGCTTACAACTAAGTTAATACATTTGGTAACGAACGGAGACTAAAAAAAAAAATGTGAACAAAAACATGACAACAATTAACATAACAGAGTTCTACGGGTTGACAAATTAGGAATTGGTATATAAAATAGATTTTAATTGTTTACTGAATTGGCTTAAGTTGCGAACAAAGATGTCAATTTGACTAAATTCTTTCAGTAAATCATTGTACTGGCGTAACATTCTAGTTAAAGGATTATAAAAAGAGATATTATTTTTATAAACTTGAAGTATAAATATATTGATTTTATTGGAATTTCGTGCTCTGAATCTAATGTTAAACGATATCATCGATAATAAATGAGGGGAGTCAATGAGAGAGTGAATTATTTTATAGAGATATATGAGATCAAAGTATTTACGCCTAGTTTCTAGGGATTCCAACTGAAATTTACTTAATCTTTCTTCGTAACTCAAGCTCAGACGGCCAGGTTGCAAGCGATAACATAATAACCTTAAACACTTTCTCTGAATCCTTTCAATATTATAGATATGCACTTTGTAATTAGGGGACCATATCGGGCTACCATATTCTAATATACTTCTTACTAGAGAGTTGAAAAGATATATTACACTGCGATTCTTCTTAAAAACTTTTGTCGATCTCAGAATGAAACCTAGAAGTTGATTGGCTCTTGTTATAATATGTTGATAATGCGCATGAAAGGTGAGTTTATCGTCAAACAATATTCCTAAGTCCTTCACAATATAAGAGCGGCTTAAAGTTCGACCTTCAATTTTGTAGTCATTTAGAATTTTATTGCGTTTGTTTGTAAACGAAATTGCAAAGCATTTGTCAACGTTTATAGACATTAGATTAGTATTGCACCATTGAAAAACGGTATCTAAGTCGTTTTGCAATGAATAACAGTCCCGTGTCCCAGAGATGGTCTTAAAAATTTTCAAATCATCAGCGTACAGGAGGCACTTACAGGACAAACGATTTACAAGATCATTCACAAACAAAACAAAGAATAAAGGCCCAAGATGAGATCCTTGAGGAACACCCGATGTTACTATCACTGGCGATGACAGAAATCCCTTTAAAGCGACTAATTGACTCCGATTCTGTAGATAAGAGCATATCCAACGATATAAAGTTCCATGGAATCCATATTGGAAAAGCTTATGACATAATAAACGGTGGTTAACTTTATCGAAAGCTTTAGAGAAATCGGTGTAAATTGCGTCGACTTGACTTCGCTCAGCAAAAGCCTGACAGAGATAATTTTTGTACTCTAGCAGATTACTTACAGTGGACCTATTTTTTACAAAACCATGCTGCTTATCAGAGATTAATGGCTTGACATGGTTATAAAGATAACTGTATACAAGAGATTCAAACAATTTGGCAAAACATGACAGGATACTTATTGGTCGATAATTTTCACATTTAGACTTATCCCCTTGTTTGAAAATAGGAATAACATGAGCTGTTTTCCAACGCTTGGGAAAAACACCATTACAAAGAGATTTATTAAATATTATGCACAAAGGTAAAGACAACTCTTTACTGCAAGATATCACAAACGACGGTGGAATCAAATCGGGACCAGGCCCTTTATTATTGTCCAATTGTTTTATTTTTCTTAAAATATCTTTTTGATTTAAAGTTACTTCGTGTAATGAGTATGAAATGCCACAGTCGAGTAAAGCAGAGGGGGAATCGTTACAAGCTGTGTCAGCTGATGTGTTATCTTTTTCGAAAACCGAACTAAAATAATCAGAAAACAGGTTGCTAATATCTAGACCATTTGACGAGGAATTATTTCCAAATGTCATAGTATTAGGTATTGATACCCTTCCCTTTCTATTGTTTACAAAACTCCAAAAAAACTTGATATCTTTTTCCATAGACTCCTCTGTAGAAGAAACATATCGATTATAACATTCGTTAATAAGAATCTTACATCTGGCACGCAATAATGAAAAGGTGTCATAATCACGGGGATTACCAAATCTTTTAAACAGTTTATGAAATTTATTTTTTTCGCCATTACATTTAATGAGCGCTCTACTATACCAAATTGGATAAGAAGATTTCTTCGGAGAAATGTAGGGAGTATGTTTTTCAATTATTTCAAACAGAATGTCATAAAATCGACTAGTACAAAGGTCAACATCCGAAGAGATTAGGACATCTTGCCAGTTTACAGAGCTAAGATCAGATCTTACACATTCAATATTACATTTATAAAAGTTAAGACGTTTAGATTTACATCGTTTCAGGGATTTTGAAACATTCTTAAGTGGTATGTTAATTAATAAAGCAGGGTGCATCTTGTCCAGTCGACTTAAGGGAAAAGCTTCAATGACAGAAATGTTATCAAGGCTGGATAATACTAAATCTAGTAAACGACATTTTTCATTTAGAATTTTATTAGACTGTTTCAGGTCACATGTCGTTATAAGTTCATTTAAAGCACGATAAGTTTTACTAAGAGTGACGGCTTCTGTAGAAGTCCGAGATTCATTAGTGACGGAGAAGTAATCAGGTGTATTAAAGTCACCAACTAACAGGAAGTTATCATCTGGGTAATCGTTTAGTACTATTTTCTGACAATGCGCGTAAAATTCTTCTCTCTTAACTAAAGTTATGTCAGGGGGTAGATAGCAAACACAAATGTTTAGACGAGGAGAATCGCGAAATTCAGGCACGACAGATACCCAGATATCCTCTATACCGCTGTCCCAAGATGTCTGGCGGATAACCTCAAATTTCTTTAAAAGAGCTATTAAAACACCACCACCCTCACCCTTTTGAGAACAGGAAATAGATCGGTCCCTCCGAAAGATATTGTAACGGTCATCAACGACCTCAGCATCAAACACACTAAGGTTTAAATTTGATTCCGTCAAACATACTATATCAAAGTTAGAATTTAAGAGATTTAAGTAAAAAGTTGTTAATTTACTTCGTATTCTGTTGACATTTTGGTAATAAACAGAAACCATTATCAAATACCTAAAAATATATATCAAAACCCCAATAATCTGATGAATGACCCAACCTATATAGCAATTACTCGCAGTATAATTTATTAATACTTTCGTGATTTTTAATTAGAATAGCAAGACTCTTATCGTTCTTACGTACAAACACTTGACCATAGCGCACCCAAACAAACTGAAAACGAAGGTCTTTACACAATTTTCTAGCTAAGCTATGAAGTTCTTTGACTTCAGCAGAAAGGTGCTCAGACAGATATATTCTCGTGTTAGCGCCACTAATACCCAAGAGGGAGACATCAAGTTTGTCAGTGGGATGGGCTTTATTATAACGGAATGCAGCAGAAAGAAGAGTATCCCGCAGACGCTGAGAAGAGAGCGTTACAAGAATGTTACGCGGTCTCTTAGAGGCTGTATTCATTTTCGAAACACGGCGACAAACCTTAATGTCACTGTCGGAGATAGGAACCTGTAGACTCCCACAGAGTTTTTTTAGTAAGGCGACTAAGTCTTCAGTCTTGCTTTCAGGCACTTCATGAATTTCTAAATTGGAGCTCCGAGATATCTTCTCAATTATGGTGAGGCGGTTCTGAAGGATGTTGAGAGCTTCCTGAGATTTATAAAAGTCAGACTCCAGTTTCCTAATTTCTCTATCTTTTTCAGCAAGTTCCGCTTTTATGTCTTTTTGCTCTAGACATATATGATCTGTTGTAAACGAGAAATCAGTCTTCACCTTCTCAATAGCATGGGCAACCTCCACTGAGACCATATCCTCAAGGTCTTTCCTGAGTGCGGTACGAAGGTTTGACATAAAAGCTGAATCTGATGAGAGTTTCAGATCAAACAGTTGGCTTATACTCTCCATAGTAACGGGCTCATCAGGTCGAATGACGGCGGACGAAGCACTCACAGCAAACTGAGATGGCGATTCAGTGGATACTTGACTGAATGACACATTCAAGGAATCAAAAAAATAACCCCTAAAAATAACCCCAAAAAAATTCTGCCCCTAAAGATCCCCCTTCGAACACTTTTACCCCCTAAATTTAGGGGTAAAACCCCTAAGTTGTCACCACTGATAGAGACTATATTATACGTACCGGAGCTCATACGAAGGACACAAAATACTGCTCAAATTGATTGATTACCTTTGCAAGGTCTTCAGAAACTTAACAGCGGTTTATAAAGTACCAAAACTTGACTATAATATAACGAACAATTTTAGTTCTTTAGAGTAACACTATTTTGTTTTGTTGGTTCGGTTTGCTTTGACTATGTACACGTTACACTGTGGGTGTACAAATTATTACACATTTACAACAGTATATTTACACTTAACGTACTAATACACGAAGCTTGAAATGAAACATTTAAAATGTCTATTTGGCAGGGTGAGCTTTACTTGTAAGTAAAGCAAACTGCAATGTTATTCGTTTTTTGATAATTTTATTTAATCATAAAGCGACACAGTATAGAATAGAAAGTGTTACGTACGACTCATGTTGTACCTACACAGAATCGTAAACTAGTTGTAAAGTGTTTGTGTGAAAACTTGCTCACCAATAAAATATAGTGAATATGTCATATTTTACGTTATGCAGAGTTTGTTTCACTCGTAATATACGAGTGAACCCTATCAGCAGCACACATTATCAAGTTATATATGAGAAACTTACTGGAGAAAAGGTATGTTGATAATTTTAAAAATCCGTTGTCTGACTACCCCTCGGGGAAATATATGACAGTATAAAATAGGTAGCGACAGAGATTCTCTTCTGTCAATAATATATGACTACTATTTTGCAATAATTTCATGTGTTCATGAGCTGTCATTAGTTTCTCCTGCATAACTTACTAGCAGATACCACTCATACAAGACATATACAAGAGTAGTAGAGTTCCTTGTGAAAGGGCTTGTCCGGAGAAGTAAACCATACCCAGTTCGGCCACCATGCAGCTGGAGGCAGTGGTTCCTTATAAGGTGTAGAGTTTCTCACGGAAATTATTAGTTGATAATGCGGTCTCAGATGCACTAGAATCTTTCAACACCTTTCAGATGATGATCGGAAAAGGCCATCTGGACACATTATGCTATTTATGCGCCAATGCATTACAGAAATTCAGGAGATTCCTTACAATGGCCCAGAAAGCTGAACGGGATCTCACAAGAATGCTAACAAATGGAATAGAGGTATTGGCTTGAAAAATTAGATGTATCCTCATATTATTTTATAGCTTTTGCCCGCCTCTCTATCTGAGTTGCCTGGAAAAAAAGTAACCTGTGCCATGGCATACACTATATCAATGCCAAATTCAATTTAAATCAGAGTATATGCAAAATTAGTCATATAAATTGAAATGCATTTTTTCCAGTTGACACAAGCATCTGCTGCATTGCTTGACGACATCAGTATCCACAAATTGTCAGTCTCCAGCATCAAGCACACATCAGTTGTAGACTTAGTGAAGGAGGAGGATGAGGTTGTGGTAAAAGTGGAGTCTTTTGGAGTTGATGCCGGACCCGTGTATGAGGATATTGATGGTAATTTACAAAATCTCGATAAATGGATATGTTAAATTTCATGTTTTTTAATCAATGTTCTGATTTAATAACAAAAACGGGTCTTCATCGCGTTCATTTTTATATTCCTGACCGTTTTGACTGTGTTTTAACGGCCGTGGTCACGGGTAGATTCAGAGGCCATTGTAATTGTCATTGAAACTGTCGGGAATATAAAAAGGTATGAGATAAAAACCCGTTTTTGTTATTCATTATGTATAATAATCGCGATAATTTAATAATGTTCCGATTAATTGCTTTTCTTTCAGTGCTGCCAGCCGCAGAATTTTCCGACTCGGATTCCGATCCTTTAGAAGCTATAAGAATCAAGAACGAGCGCAAAGCCAAAGCCATCGGTTTACCGTGCAATAAATGCCCGCGGCAATTCAATTCCTCCCGAGATCTCTGCCGCCACGGAACTACCACCCACAAAAAGCCACATAAATGCCCCGCGTGCAAACAAACTTATTCTAACCAAATACACTTGAAAAGGCACATGAAACAGCACAAAGACGATCAGTTGACAAACAAAACTAGGAATATCATAGAGATGAGTTTATTGGAATCAAAACATCGTACATTTGTTTGTACGCTGTGCAGTAAAAGTTTTGGGGGGAAATCACATTTAAAGAATCACATAATGGCGTTACATACAGGTGAAAAACCTCACGAGTGCAGTTTTTGCGACAAGAAATTTGTCACGCGCAGCAATCAGAGAATGCATATACGCATGGCGCATCCTGATCAGAAACCTGTCACGTGTACCGAATGCAACAAGGGCTTTGATAGAGTCATACAGCTGAAAAAACACATGGCTAGACACAAAGACCCCACATTACCCGAAGAAGATGACACTGAAGAGATAAAAAGCTACTCCTGTGCCGCGTGTGACAAAACATTCAATGCGAGGGGCCATTTGAAAACACACATAGCTCTTGTCCACTGTAAAGATAGACCATTCATATGTGACTTATGCGACAAACGATTCGTCGAAAAAAGCATGCTGTCAGCTCATTTCAGAAAAGCCCACACCGAGAAAAAGCCTTTAACGTGCATCAAATGCAGCTTAGAGTTTCACAGCGAAATGAAATTCAGAAATCACATGATCATACACAACGAAAAGGCTGAATACGATGCGTCGCAAAAACCATGCAAATCATTTTCCTGCATTATGTGTGAGAAGACTTTCACAGCCAACTGTCATTTACGACTCCACGTAATGGCAGTACACACCGGGGAGCGTCCATTCCAATGCACTATGTGTGATAAAAAGTACACACAGAGATCACAGCTAAGAACGCACATGAAATTCACACATGCGGTTGAAAAACCATTCGCTTGCGGCGAGTGTGAATCGCGATTTGATGACGTCGATGAGCTAACTAGACATATAGAAACGCATGTTGACCAAAAACCTTACAAATGCGAGACTTGCTTAAAGCTATTCCAAACAGAGATGAATTTGAGGAAGCACATGCTTAAACACGGCGAGTGTGATTACGAAAAGTACGTGAAAGTCACAACCGGAGATAAGCCTTTCAACTGTGGAATGTGCAACAAGACATTCGGCTTCAAATCGCATTTAAAAACTCATATAATGGCGCTTCATACCGGGGAACGCCCGTTCAAATGCAACATTTGTGACAAAGGATTCGTACAACGCAGCAATTTACGAGCTCACATGAAAACAGCGCACGCTTTAGAACAACACACGTGCTACCAATGCTGTAAGAACTATGGAACTGAGGAGAATCTCCGCGTGCATTTGAGAACGCACATCGGGGAGAGGCCTTTCTCTTGCAACCGTTGCGGGCAGACTTACAAACGCAAGGAAAACCTCCTTCAACACATGGCCAATCACACCGACGAGGAACTACAGCAAGAAGTATTTACTTGCGATGTCTGCTCGCTGCGATTCAACTCCAAAGAGCTACTGCAATCACACTCCACACTCCATTCGGAGATACCTCCGTTCTTATGCACGAAATGCGACCAGCAATTCACGACAAAACCCGGATTGATAGCGCACAACGAGATCCATTCAACCGATTCTCTCATATGCGAGCAATGTGACCTACACTTTGACGAAGAGAGAAAACTCCGTACGCATATACAGATCCACGAAAAAAAGCCCATAGCGTGTGAAGTGTGCCAAAGAATCTTCCACACGAGAAGTTTGCTGCAACGCCACATGTACAAACACAGCACAGAGCGACCGTTCGTTTGCAAAGTGTGCAACAAGGCGTTTAAGCAGGAGCGTATAATGAAAAAGCATTTGGAGATACACACTAACATAAAAAGATATGCGTGCGAGTTGTGTGACAAGAAGTTTTATCAAAAGGGTAACCTGACCGGGCATATGCGGATTCACTCCGGGGAAAAACCTTATGTGTGTGACCGCTGCGGTCATAGCTTCAACCAAAAGAGTCATCTTAGAACGCATATAATCTTTATGCACACAGCAGATAAGCCGTACAGTTGCGATATTTGCAACAAGAGTTTTAGACTGAGGAGCTGTTTGAGGAATCATAGAATGGTGCATTCTGGGGTTCGACCGTATCCCTGCGATAGGTGTGAGAAGAAGTATTATAAAAAGAATGAATTGACTTCGCATCAAAGGAAAATGCACGGTTGAGATCCTCGGTCAGATCGTGGTGTGTTTTCTTTTATTGTATGATGGGGAAGTTGGTCTTCATCTCAGGGTACATTAAGATAAGCCCAAGGAAGCGCACTTCACCCGGAATCCTTAAGTCTGAGGCTATCTTACCTTTTATATGCCGGAACACAACAATTTTTGGAAGACTAAGTAAGGTGGTGGTAGCTAGTCAGGCGGACTTAAACAAAGTCCTACCACCAACCAAAATTTCCATTGCGTGACCGACTATCACAGCATAAAGCAGTGTTCCTAAGGGCAATGACGAAATCCACTTTGCTTTGGCGTTAACACCTGGGGAAAGATCATTCATTTCATTTGTAATTTCATTTCAATTATTCAATGACAATTTCCAATTGCGTCTGAAATTCGATTCGTTCTATTCATTAAAGCTACCTAGTTCATAACATTTAAAATTAATAATAAAATTATAAATTGAGGCAAATATAAATGACAGAATAGAATCGAAATACATCATTAATTAAATATTTATATATATATTCAAATAGCCTAATTACAATTACGATTATCAAATCAATTTAAAGGATGTTTGTTAATTTTCCATGCCAAAACTACTGAACTGATTGAGCTAAAACTCTGCACATGTGTTGCTCTAGACGGGGATCGTCACATAGGCTTATAGGCATAGGCTATACTTTGCATGCCTTAAATCAGTTTCCATGGATGAGAATGGAATTTCAAACATCGACATACAAACGGACAGTTATTTATTTGATTTTTGTATTTCAAGTGATTGCACTTGGTCATTTACAAATCTTTTAATGACACAAAAATTCACACGTAAGCAAAAAGTACAAAAAACATTTCTCCGTGTAATCGTGTTAGTTATAACACGACTTGGCTTTTTTTTATTGGTGATAGCCAAGTGTTGGAACCCTAAAGTGGGCTCAGAAAGTCAAGTGGCAATAAGGCCTAATGGAGCACGCTTGTTTGAAAGGAACCTTTTCACTCTGGACTTGAAGACTCAAAATGTACTGGTGCGGAGAAACTACAAGGGGTTTATATACCTAACACTTAAAAATAATGCACAATTGGTAAGCACGTCTGCTAGTCCGGTGGTGGAAAGGGGATGGAGGGATTAGGTAAATAAAAACGTGTTTTCTAGTAACTGGTACGAAGACGAATTTTGTTCAGTTCGTAACTGGTTACGAAGCTACGGTTACGTAGACGACCGAATGGCAAATATATTGTGCATACACTAGCTTTTAGCGAAGCGAAGGCCACGTGATCTACACTAGTCTAATTATAATTATTTTGATAACGTGTTGGTTCTCTTTGCTATAGAAATTATCAACAGCCGATTAGTGTCCACTGTTGGACAGAGCCTAATGCAAAGCTGGAGTGCTTTATCATATAAGACAAGCAGATTGGTGATCGCAGTAAAGAAGTAGATAATACACACAAAGGAAGCTGCTGACCTTCTGGTGAGATCCTTAGTCGCCTTTTACGACGTCCATAGGTTGGAGGGGTCGTTTCTTAAGCCACGACCACCACGGCAGTTGAAACTGTAGATTGTTGTTTAACTGATCTAGTGGTAGGTATAGGTACTGGATTAGTACACTGTTATTGAAATAAATTAACTAAATTATTTGAAACTATTTTCTTTAACCTCCTTTTCATTGTAGTATTTCTCCAACTATAATAATAATACAGCATTGCGTATAGTTATAAGTTGCAAATCAATTTATTGTTAAAAATAGAACTACCGGTACAATTACGTAGGTACGTGACTACATATTTTATATATACTTTGCACATTATGTTCTTGACCGGGAATGAGCAGAGGTAGGCCAGGATTTGGGGTCCAGTTTCAAGAGCCAATGGATGGCTTTAAAGCCTAGATCTTTAGAGGCTCAATGACCTCAAATTCTGGACTGCTCTATTTTTAGCACACTTAAAAAAAAAGAGGTTCTCAATTCAGCTGTATGTACAACAAGCCTCATAGCTCAGTCGGTAGTAACTCTGCCTTCTGCGCTGCAGGTTGTGGGCTCGATTCCCACCCAGGACAAACATATGTGTGATGAATATAGATGTTTGTTCTGTTTTTGGGTGTTGTATTGTATGATAAGTATGTATTTACAAAAAAACAAGTATTTAAATATTATATCCGTAATCTAGTTGCCATATTACAAGCAATGCTTAGATTGGGGCTAGATGGCGTTGCGTGAAATTAATGTCCTGTAATTATATATAAATATTTATTTATATATTTATGTTTTTTTGCTTGTTACTCGATTACTCCACTCCAGATGGCGATGAACGAGCACAGAAGCTTTAAATAAAAAGCTAATACAAACCAAAATATATGGAAGAGTTTTTCCATACAAACACTCTTTTCCATTTATTTTCATTGGAAATCTGTGGGTCAAACACACCCAATAGCTCACTTTTTTTTTTACTGTACGACGGGAAGTACTTGGCCTTCATCTCACCTGGTTACAAGTTGACATAAGGCAGGCGCACTTCACACGGAATCCTCAACAAACTGAGGACCACTGGACACCTTACGCATCCAACATAATTGTTGATGACTCAGCGGTGGTAGATTGAAAGTAGTGGACTGTATTAATGGTTTATTTTATAAGATGAAAATAAGGTGCGCACTTGGTTTGGCATTTGCTAAAAAGGTAACAGTAATATTAAATATGGCGGCTATGTCGGCTTGCTCGGTGGTCCAAGAGTGGACGGCCGCTGGTTTGATACGTTTCGTCTCCAACATACTCCCCGGGTTGAAGTTAAGATGAAGAAAATGAATGTAGGAATAAGAAGTGATATTTAACAATTTAGGAGACGGGAAATTAAGAAGGAATAAATAGGAAAAAACACACAAGATGTCCTTATCCGTTATCCTCAGGGATTTTTAGGGAATGTGACGGTTTAGTTCGTTCTGCAAATGTTCCTTCGTCCTCGTCCAAAATCGAAGCGTAATGGCGGACGCTTGCGACTCGTCAAATAATCTTGAGTAAGATCCTCGATCAATAAGTCCAAAAGAAGTTGCAAGACTTCCTTATTTTCTTCTTTCCGGGCTCGAAGGACCATATGTTGATGACTCAGCGGTGGTAGATTGAAAGTAGTGGACTGTATTAATGGTTTATTTTATAAGATGAAAATAAGGTGCGCACTTGGTTTGGCATTTGCTAAAAAGGTAACAGTAATATTAAATATGGCGGCTACGTACGGCCGCTGGTTTGATACGTTTCGTCTCCAGCATAATAATTATATTTAGGGTGATGTTGAGACTGCCTCGTTTTTGCAGTGCATCAGGGATATTTGCGGATCACCATACAGATGGTTAGTGCTGTCATCCCCGAAAAATGCCGCAATGCCTGAAGACCAACTTTTTTAACCACTGTTTTGCCCACAATGACCTACGGTGCCGAGATATGCACACTGACTCTGGAGACTCTGCACAAAATGAAAGTCGCACAAAGGGCCATGGAGCGAGCCATGCTCAGAATTTCTTTAATAGACAGAGTGCGTAATACGGAAATCCGGCGTTGGACGAAGGTAGTAGACGTAGGTGATCGTATTACTAAACTCAAATGGACCAGGCTATATTTGGTGATGTGATGGCAGGTGGAGTAAGGCATTGGCAGAGTGGTGGCACAGAGGTAGTAGGTACCGTGGCAGACCACCAGCTAGGTGGACTGACGACATTGCTACTATACAGGGTAAAACCTGGATGGAAAGGGCTCATAACAGGTTAGAGTGGCGTTTGGGGAGGAGGTTTATGCCCAGCAGTGGGTTACATAAAAGCTGTTGATGATGATGATGATGACATCAAATATATCTAGGTGGTTTAAAAAAAATTGTCAAAACATATGTTTGGAGTATAGCGCTCTGTATGGGAGTGAGACGGGAACGATGACAAAGAAAGATAAGAATATATTAGAGGCATTTGAAATGTGGTGTTGGCGAAGGATAGAGAAACACAGCCGGACAGAAAGAGTGACTACCATTGAAGTATTGCATAGAGTAAGCGAGGAAAGATCTCTATTGCAAGTTGTTGAGAACAGAAGAGGAAAAATGATCAGCCATCTTATACGACACGACAATTTCTTCAAGAACATCATTGAAGGGAAACTGGAAGGTAGAAGAGGAAGAGGGAGACAGAGAATAAACTATATACAGCAAGTGAAAGAGAAAGTCGCTGTCGTGTCGTATAAGGTCAAGGAGACTGCCCTGGAAAGATCAACATGGAGAAAGATTCATCAGTTGTGCCGACAAGAGGCAAACTCTTTAATTCTAAAAATTAAGATGATGATTTACTAACCATTTCATTATCATTATTTTTATTTTATTTTTTGTGTGTACTAACTACAGATTAAAATTAATAATGATGATTTACTAACCATTTCATTATCATTATTTATTGTGTGTACTAACTACAGATGTATGTATGGACTAATCTATGGATCCTGCTGTCCGAAATAAAGTTTTTATTTTATTATTGTTATTGCGTTATAAGAAAAAATAGCGCACCACAAACATGGATTATCTCTTTCCGATTATTTACTTCTTATCGATTATCTCATAGCTCAGTTGGTAGTAACTCTGCCTTCTGCGCTGTAGGCTGTGGGTTCGATTCCCACCCAGAGCAAACATTTGTGTGATGAATATAGATGTTTGTTCTGTGTTTGGGTGTTGTATCATATAGTACGTATGTATTTACAAAAAAAAAAGTATGTAAGTATTCTATCCGTAATCTAGTTCCCATATTACAAGCTATGCTTAGTTTGGGGCTAGATGGCGCTGTGTAAAATTAATGTCCTGTAATGTAATGTTTATTTATCTACCTTACCACTTCGAAATGAAGAAGCTAAACGAACTACCTACGTAGGAACTACTACTACTGGAGAGCGAAAATCAGCGCAGCGGTACTCCGGAGCCCTCTTAAGTCTCAACCTCGCACGCATACATAATAACCTAAGAATACATAACTGGGGTCAGTAAACAACAAAAACAATTCAGTCAAAATTATTTCATTTAATCTTTGTAAAATAACAGTTTTAAATTACAAGTTGTGTTATTATTGTGGAATGACAAAATAAGTACCTACCTTTCTGCAGGCCTATTCTATATTATCTCTATCTTTTCCCAGATGTCATTATAATTAGCTTCTTTTCTTAAAAAAGGTCTTATTCTTGTGTTTTCGGGCTACATAGAGATAATATAGATACGTTTCATAGCAATATTTCATAGCGAAATGTATTTGTAAATAATGAGATTACATTGTATATGTTTACCCGACTGCCTCAGGAAGGTTATGTTTTTCGGGGGTATGTATGTAGATAGGTATTTCTATTTCATTGGCACACTCTGCAGCCTGATCGGCTTGAAGGATTTTAATTTGAATCAGACTTGCTTTTTTTTTGGATATATAGTCATCTGGCCCGGTACCGGGGAGGATGGAAAAAATTGTGATTAGTCCACTGGGGATGTTAACACTACATTCGTCCCCGGTAGAATGAAAAATGAAGACCCGGTGAGTGAGGATGGCACGAATTTAGTTTCTTTTTCACATCCTCCCCGTTACCGCGCCAGATTAAACAATCATTTTTGCCATCAGGAACTGCGGGACTAGTAAAGCTGTGTTCTAGTGAAACAATTAAATTTAAAATCGCAGTCGGGTTTTCGTTTTTTTAACTAGTTTCGGTGTTTTACGGAGTATTTGTCACAGAATATATAAATTTCGTTTCCAAAGAGACTAGAATTGAGAAGTTCAGTCAGAATTCAATACGTTTCAAACACTTGGGTTTTCATCATGATTTAAAACAATAAGTAGATGTGTTTAGCTTAACTACTAAATTGAACAAGATATCATATTGCTTAATTTACCTTATCATAATAATATCGAGCTTAATATACAAATATAACAACTATTTATATTATTATATACATTTAGAATTTATATAAACAAAAAACAAACTATAAAGCAGTCATTTTAAATGATAAATTTATGAAAAAATCTGACACGTATGAACTTGAACCATCTTTTATAGGTTATTGACAAAGCTCCTTAGGTGTCTTGGAACTCCCAACAGAGCTAAGATTTGTCTATTGATGTACCAACATGCCCCAAACTATCAGGCCTACCATTGAACCCAATAACAATTCCAATTCAACGTCAATCGCAATCCAATACTCTAACAATATTGACTAATTGCCTCTTGAAAAACAATTTGATAGCATTGAATTGAAATCGGAATTGCGCTAATATTGGATTATGATTGTGGTAATACACTTCAAAATTTGGGCTTTTTATCAGTAGACATTGATTAGAAATAATTTAAAACATCAATCTCAAAATATTTTCAAACAAATCCGATATAAAAATCGTTGTTTTGACAACATTTTATTATTTCTGGCGGCATGGATGCGCACCCGGTGCTTAGAGCATAGACGGATTGAACAATTCAATTCCAATCGCTATTAGTTCATTCAATATCCACACAACCGCCTCTGGTCTAGTGGTTCAACCCACCGATTTCAGAACCAGAGGTCCCGGGTTCGATCCCCAGGGGGAGTACAATATTGTGCTTGGTTTGGTTGGTGGTAGGACTTTGTTTAAGGCCGCCTAGCTACCACCATCTTACCTAATTCTGTCGCCATAATAACAATTCTTAAAAAAATAGTTGTGTTCCGGCATTCAGAGGTAAGATAGCCAGTTCCTCAGTTTGTTGAGGATTCCGGGTGAAGTGCGCCTCCACCTTCCACCTTTTCTCAACTTGTTACCAGGTGAGATGAAGGCCAAGCGCTTCCTCGTCACACAATAAAAAAAAAAAAAACAATATGAAATCAATTTGGCGCTAGGTTCGCATTCAAGATTAAGAAATGACACAAATTCAATACCGATTGATCGGAATCGTGTTCAAGGGTAAGCCAGCTGGTCATATTTGTAATTCGTCCTGTCCACAGACTTATCGACCAATCACACAGTCAAAGTCAAAATGCGTTTACTCATTAAGATTCTCTATGATCATTTTGAAACGTCAAATCTACCGCCAGTTCGGATTGCGACCACACAAGGAGAAAGGCAAGAACCTCGGGCAGGTTAGTATGTCGGCCAAAGATATAGTTCCGTTAGCAATAAAAATATATTGAATGCTTTTAAATACTTTTTTTATAAGCTTGTTCCCAATTAGGTACCAATATGGCGACACCGAATTTTAACCAAAATACAGTCACTGACCAATATGGGGCAGGGGTCTTCAAATGTTAATCGCGTTAATCTTCACGCTTGAAAGCCGTTGCGAGATCGCTTAATATGCACAACAGACAATGTTGCTTATTTTATAATCTATCTATTGGATAAAACTGGGTTGCCCAAAGAAATGCGACCAAAAAAATAAAAATAAATGGTTTCTACACTCGTATTCCTTAAAAAATATAAATAAGCTTAATCTCCTCCCAACGATTTCCAACGTCCAAAGTTTTATCTTAGCGTATTAACTTCAAACTTTCAAATCTTTATAGAGATGACATTACCACTTAAAATGACTGAGTTATAGCGACAATTTGTATGAGTCCATACGAACATACATCCATGCTGAGATCATTAGCGTATCATAGTCCGATCGCGATCATAACAAACGTGAGGGCGCCACTGTCTACGTCAAAGTGACGTTATTAGGTTTAGTTCATGAGTGAGGGCGTCACTGTCTACGTCAAAGTGACGTTCCTAGCCTTGTTTGTTTAATTTGTTTGATAGGTCTAACAGCTCTGCCTTCTGCGCCATAAGATAGCCAGTTCCTCAGTTTGTTGAGGATTCCAGGTGAAGTGCGCCTCCACCTCCGGCCATAATTATCATAACTTGAAACCAGTAGCCTGATTGCGTAACACAAAATCTATTACCGGTGAATCAAGATGGTTACTGTATGCCAAATCCGCTTTCTAAGACGCGACAAGGCGCCTTTCGAACGTGTTTCGAACTGTCAAAATAACGCGCTTCAAACATTCGCGTTTGGACATAACGCGGTTGCTTTCTTTCATAGAAATAAGATAAAATTAACTTATTATTACAAATTATAATTTGTATGAAACAACCGCGTTACGTCCAATTTTACCCAAACGTGATTGTTAGAAGCGCGTTATTTTGACAGTTCGAAACGTAATCGAAACGCGCCTCGTCGCGTCTCTAAGAACTCTGATTTGGAACACAGAATTCGAATCTACGATGATTCCACGCAAATATCGTAATGCGGGCGTGTTATCTATGATACGTGAAATGGCTTAGCTTCAGCGATCATATCATCCACAATACTGTAGCATTCACATTGAAATTAATATATGTTAATAGTTCAGGATTGATGCTAGAACGCTAGTGTTGCAAAAACACGATTACATAAAAAAAATCTCGATTGAAAAAAAAACAAAGTTGAATCTAATTTGTACCAAAAATGTTCGCTATTCAATAAATACGCCCAATTGGGCTTTGTACATTAAATACATACAGTTATACAGCAGACGGTCTGTGTTTTAGATTTTTAAAATTAATACTGTTTTACCGTAAAAAACAAAACGTAGAAATTTGCTCATATTTCTGTCAATTGGTGGTCATAAACGTGGTTGAGCGCACAGCAATCTCACCTTTATCATAACTACATCTTAGTTCGAAACTAGAGTGGAGTTGCGTTGAGTTGCTAATCCGAGGTATAGGCCGTTAGACACGATTGGTCATACAGAAAGGGAGCAGAGGTCAAACCCAGTCAGAATTTGACAAAAATCAATACCAAAGTGACAGTTTAAGTCTAGGCTAGGTTTCAAATGACAAATATTAAATATGTATTGATTACCAATTTACTCACACAATAAGCCCTGGCAGGGTACGTACAACTCCAACGAACCGGCTTCCTTTCGGATTCACATTATCCGTCTCAATTCATGATGACAAGTTGTATTTGTATTTTATGTATTATATTATTATATACGGGGAGGTGTTTGGCCTGAAGGCCGCCTGATTTTCAAGGTATGATAAGGCCGAAGGTGGAGGCGCATTTCACCCGGAATCCTCAACTGAGGAACTGGTTATCTCACCTCTCCGGAACACATTTTTTTTTCAAATAATTGTTGTTATGGCGACACTTAGTTAAGATGGTGTTAGCTAAGCGGACTTTAAAGTCACACCAGATTAAATCGAGATATATATTGGTTTAAATAATTAAAAGGACATGTAAATTGTGCATGTTAGTTCCCTTTCCCGCCGCGTTCGTTATGATCGCGGTGGCGCTGTAGTCTTCCATACATCATACATCACACAAGTCCATAAGAACGTAGCTCGGCAGTGCTTGTCTTAAGTTCTATACATTACAGCGGATTCTCATCGCTGCCTGTGTAGCGATTCTCAAGCACACGGAAAGTTTTCGGATCGGAAGCATCGCTTGTCGGATCCGACTTACAATCCGATAGATTTCTGAAAACCTCCACGTGAATGTCGCAAATTCAAATTTCAATTTATTAAAATTTCGTAGTTAAGAAAAGCGTATTCGAAATATGCATCGGAAGTTTCCGAATTCGATCCGACGAGGCTTTCTGCATGTTTGAGAAAAGCTATACAGGTCCCGTATAGCTATTCTCAAACATACGGCTAGCCCTGTCGGATCGAATTCGGAAACTTCCGATGGATATTCCGAAAACGCTTTTCTTACATACGAAAATTTTGACATTAGCATTCGACCTAAACAGAAGATTTACGGAAATATTTTGATAGCGTAATCGAGAATCCGACGAGCGATTTTTCCGATCCGAAATCTTTCCGAGCGTTTGATAATAGCTATGCAGGTGCGCTACTTGCTTGTTCCGTCTCCTAGTAGTATAGCAACAAGTGGCCGGTGTTGCGTGTCGAGCAGTTCCCGGCTCACTGCGCTCGCCCAAAGGTCCTCACGCGTAGTTGTTGGGGCTGTGACCGCGGCTCGTCGACGCCGAGCCGTGGTACTGCGGCTCCAGTCTGCAAAACATTACAGGACATTAATAACTAAACCTAAACTAAGTATAGAAATATGGGAACTAGAATTTTGTAAATACGTTTAATACATTTTTATGAAAAAGACAAACACATGTCATTACTTATGAACAGTATGATCTTAAGTATATACAGTAGGTAGGTATGTCGTCGACTAAACCTCTAACTAAAAGTTCCTCGGATTTTTAATGACTTACCTAGGGATCTATTGAATAATAATACACCAATAAATATGAAATATGAATTAAAAACATTGATACATATGTAAACAATAGAAATAATATTGAATCTCCATTTGTACCTACATTTCATAATGATGTAACGTAGCAAGTGGATATCCACCTGCATATGTGTACCTTTTGTTCAACATTAAACAAATTCTGTTTTGCTGTTGGCAGCTATTTCTGTAAATAAGCTAGTTTTAGGACAAACCTCCTTGGTTTTTTGAAGCTATGTTTACTATTTAAATTTATTTTGGTAAAAAAAAAAAAAACGTATCTAACGCAATAATTTCATATGCAAAGAGTGGTCTTGCATAATATGTGTAGAGAGTACATTTAAATGCGTTAAATGCGTGTACATTTTTCATTTCAGAAGGTAGATTGTTTACATTTTTTTTACAGAGGGTAGATTGTTGTAAAGCTTTACGCCTTCAAAGGTAATAATTAGTTTGCCATAGTTCGTCCGAGGTCTAGGTAAAACAGGATAGCTGACTCGTCGCATACTTCGCTTTGTTATTTCGGTTAAATACATACTTACACATCACATCAACAGTGCATTACTGTCCACTGCTGGACAGAGCCCCCTCCAAAGCTGGAGGGTATAATAATAATAATAATAATAAACGTTTAATTCAGGTATATACCTATACACATAAGAATAGTACATGATGTTAAATACTAACTCTAAAACCCATAAAATATATACCTTAAAACTAATTGCCATAACCACCACGATTGGTGATCGCAGTATAGGTGTAGATATTACACAGAAGTTACTGCCCTTCTGGTATACCTTAGTCGGCTTTTACGACATCCATAGCAGAGTTGCAGGTATCGATTCTTAAGCTACCGCCACCCGGAATCCTCAACTGAGGAACTGGCTATCTTACCTCTAAATGTCGGTACATTGATCAACCATCAACCGTACTTATATCCTCTTCATCCTAAGGTAGCCTGGAAGAGCTTTTAAGCGATAAGACCCATTGTACTGTTACCTAATTAAAATTGTCAATTGTCCTATATGTTTTTGATGGACAATAAATCGTGTTCAGTCATTCATTCATTCATTCATTCATTCATTGTGTAATCGTGCGAATCCCTCGTTATGCAGTTACCTGTAGTCGTGTTGCCATTTGATGTTCCTGACAGTTATTTAACCGCCTCTGTGGTCTAGTGGTTCAACCCACCGATTTCAGTCCCGGGTTCGATCTCCAGAATACGATACTGTGCTTGGTTTGGTTAGTGGTAGGACTTTGTTGAAGTCCACCCGCCTAGCTACCACCATCTTACCTAATTATGTCGCTATAACAATTCTAAAATAGTTGTGTTCCGGCATTCAGAGGTAAGATAGCCAGTTCCATTGCGCCTCCTTCGGCCTTATCGTAACTTGAAACCACGTGATGAAGGGCAAGCGCTTCCGTTGGTGCACAATAAAGAATATTCATTCATTCTTTTGTTCATTCATTCATTCAATTCGTGTGAATGTCTTTATGCAGTTACCTGTAGTCGGTTTGCGGGCGGAACAGAGAGTACTCGTGCCTGCGCCGTGGCGAGGGCGAAGCGCGAGGAGACACCCGCCCTACTGTACGAATACATTCATAATTAATCTAAATATATACAACTCAAGGGTGACTGACTGACTGACATAGTGATCTATCAACGCACAGCCCAAACCACTGGACGGATCGGGTTGAAATGTGTCATGCAGGTAGATGTTATGACGTAGGCATCCGCTAAGAAAGGATTTTGATTAATTCTACCCCCAAGGGGATAAAATAGGGGATGACAGTTTGTGTGAAACTTTGTCAATTTTAAACCGATCGGGCTGAGACTTTGCATGCATAAAGCTACTATGACGTAGGCATCCCCTAAGAAAGGATTTTGAGATTTAGCATTTGTTTTGTTTCGGTTTAGTACCTAATTAATGATAATACTTCTTAACGCGAGCGAAGCCGCGGGCAAAAGCTAGTTATGTATAATTCTCATCTCCCCATACCTAAAACTAACTACGCAATAAATGCCCCGATTAATCGTATTTGTGCTAAAGCCTCATAGCTCAGTTGGTAGTAGCTCTGCCTTCTGCGCTGTAGGTTGTGGGTTCGATTCCCACCCAGGACAAACATTTATGTGATGAATATAGATGTTTGTTCTGTGTTTGGGTGTTGTATTGTATGATAAGTATGTATTTACAAAAAAAAGTATTTATATATCCGTAATCTAGTTCCCATATTACAGGCTATGCTTAGTTTGGGGCTAGATGTCGTTGTGTAAAATTAATGTCCTGTAATATTTATTTTATTTATTTATAACAAACATTTTTCAAGCGTTGACATCATCAACGATAGTCAACGTATCTTCAAAAAAAATATCATCGACCTATTATCAAAGTGAAAAACTCCCCTTTCCTTTCCTCCCCCCATCCCCACCCCTTTGTCCTCACTACCATATACATACAAAGATACTGTACATATACTGTTGTTCTTGTAATTTACCAGTACTTTAATTTTTTTCTCCATACCTACACTTTTATTAAGCTTTTGCAGCAATTAAGAGTAGTAGAAGCCCCTAGTGAAAGGGCTCGTCCGGAGAATTACTACCACCATACTTATTTCAGCCGCCAAGCAGCATTGCTGTGTTTCGGTTTGAAGGGTATGGTTGCCGGTGAAATTACGGGTACGTGAGGCTTAACACCTTTATGCCTGAAGTTGACGGGCGCAATGCAGTGCCGTGTAGGCTATGTTCTTTGTGTATATGACCTACGCATTAATGCTTTGTCATAGGCAAGAGTGCACTTAACACCAGGTGCGCTACTAGCTTGTCCCGTCGCCTAGTAGTATAAAAAAACACCTGCACTAATACTTAACTAGAGAGACCTGTAATTGGCATGTACTAATACTAAGAATTACTTAAACATGTATGTATAATTTAAGCTGTTGGTCTTTTAAAAAAAATGCAATGAAATACGTTTATTTGGCTATAATACACGAACATTTAAAAATGATAATAACAATATCATTTAGAACAGTGCAGCAAACCCAAACGGGCCCAGACGCACGAGCTAGGCGAGCCAGAGTGATGGGTGTTGCCAACAACTTGTTGCACAACCAGACACCAAACACACACAAGCCTTATTACAGCCTTATTACAGGACAAACATTTGTGTGATGAATATAGATGTTTGTTCTGTGTTTGGGTGTTGTATCATATAGTACGTATGTATTTACAAAAGTATTTAAGTATTCTATCCGTAATCTAGTTCCCATATTACAAGCTATGCTTAGTTTGGGGCTAGATGGCGCTGTGTAAAATGAATGTCCTGTAATATTTATTTATTTATTTATTTATTTATTAACTAACAAAAAAAAAACTAGCATAAACAGGGCGTAACATTGAGATCGGTCAGTATGGGAAAGTCTTAAACTATATCATTATATTATTTTCGGTAAGATCCTACAAAACAATCTACATTTTTAAAAATAAATTACGCTGTCATTACTTTTCCTCGTCCAAATTATAATTGTCTCGTTCGCTACTGCTGTTTAGTTTATATATATATATATTTATATATTTTAGTATTGATTGGACATTTTGTAATGTATTCTATGTTTTGTTATTAATAATAAGTAGCTATATAAATTAATGTTTATTTTAGTACACCGCTTTGTCTGCTCTTTGCTATCCATTCCATCCAAAGGTTGCCTGGAAGAGATCGCTTTTAGCGATAAGGCCGCCCATTATACCTAGGTTAAGTGTTTTTTCTTGCTTGTCTGTTTATTTTTGTTTTTTGGTGTACAATAAAGAGTTTATCTATCTATCTATATCACATACGAAGATCTATTGTTAGGAACCATGTCATCGATTTGATGATCCTCTCGGTTAAAAGTTTAATAAAAACTGTCATTGAACTCTTGGGATTCCCATATAGACCACTGAATGTGCCATAACAAGAAGAAGAAGAAGAAGATTGTTTCAAACTCCTTAATGGCTCGCCATGTTTATAAAATTCTATAATTTTAATAAAGGTTTTCACATGGCGAACACGATTAAACGCGAAACGGAGTGTGGGAAGACCCCCCACTCCATGGATCGACGACATTGTGGCGGTCGCAGGGAGTCGATGGATGAAGGAGGCTCAGGCTCACTTTGTGGCGTCGATTGTGAGAAGCCTATGTTTAGCAGTGGATATGATAATGATAATTGTATTAAATTAATAATAAATAAGTAGCTTGGAGTGGAGCCTTTTAATCATGATACCACTACAATTAGCTCAAAGGTAATGCAGTGTATCGAACATAAAATGTTACTTACGTAGCATAGGCAGGGCCTGGGGGGGCGTGGGGGCGAGCGGCGCGGAGGGGGCGGGCAGCTCCAGTCGGGGGGAGCTCGTCCCCGCCACGCTGGCACCTGAAACAAACTATGCTTAGTTTGGGGTAGACGCCGTGTGCCACTAAAGTCCTACAATATTTTATTTATCATTTTAAATGTGTTTTAAATGTTCTTCGTTCACGTAATCCATGACAATTTCCTAAAATCCTTTGTTACACTCCTATACCACGAAATGAAGACTCTAAAATATATAATATTATTTTTTTTACGACGCGAGTGCCTGGCCTTCATCTAACCTGGTTTTAAGTTATGATAAGGCCTAAGGTGGAAGCGTATTTCATCCAGAATCCTCAACAAACTGAGGAACTGGCTATCTTACGTCTAAATGCCGCAACACAGCAATTTAAGAATTGTTATTGTGGCGACAGAATTGTGGTAGCTAGACAGCTTTTTCCAATGGCATATGGTTAAAAAGGTCATAAGGTCAGCTTCCTCCCATATGGTATAGTTAAAAAGGTCACAATGTCAGCTTTGTCTTATAGTATTGTAAAATAGGTCATCCTATACGGTATAGTAAGAAGTCACAAGGTCAGCTTTGTCCCTTATGGTATAACTAAAACGGTCACATGGTCAGTTTTGTCCTATATCGTATAGTTAATAAGGTCACATGGTCAGTTTTGTCCTATATCGTATAGTTAATAAGGTCACATGGTCAGTTTTGTCCTATATCGTATAGTTAATAAGGTCACATAGTCAGTTTTGTCCTATATGGCATAGTTACCGGGTAGCGCGTTGTCGCGACACGCCGGCGGGAGCGCGACGGGGCGGCGGCCGAGCGCGGGCGACGCGCGACCGTGGAACGAGGAATACGCTGCGAACGAACACATACAAATTAATAAATATTACAGGACATTCAATGCACACAGCGCCATCTAGCCCCAAACTAAGCATAGCTTTATGGGAACTAGATCACGGATAATACTTTTGTAAATGCATACGTACTATATGATACAACACCCAAATACAAACATCTATATTCATCACATAAATGTTTGTGCTGGGTGGGAATCGAACCCACAGCCTACAGCGCAGGCGGCAGAGTTACTATCTGTACGGTTTATGCAAACCACACAATATTGTACGTTCTCGCGGGTCAGCGATTTACGCCAGAAGTGGTTTCGGGAAGTTGCCAGCTAACTATAACTACGGCTACACGTCACTGCGCACAATCGCAATAGTAGTTAATAATAACTCATACTTAACCTAAACCGAACAAATAAACGGTGAACTTTTACGAACCATTTTACTCGAAAAACCTTATAAGATCGTAGGGGTACTCTACATACCTTACACTATCAAATTACTATCAGCTATGACGCTTTTTATAAACATTTGGAGCAGATATCATATTTTGTACTTCAAGATTGCACTAGGTAACAAGATTTACAAATTAATGTTTTAATGACACAAGAATTCACAACACTTTCAAATCAAATCAAATCAAATATTTTATTTATTTTCTCATACAAAAAGGTCAGTAACATAGTAGGTTTAGCTAAAATTATAGATTAGAATAACCTGTTTTGTGTGAGACTGGTGCCTATGGTAGGTTTGATACAAACCTGTAATACAGGTCACCAGTGCCCGCACTCCGCTGATTGAGCTTGACGACATAATTTCAACTTATTAGAACAATATGATTTGGGCTCGTGACCATATAACTACAACTAGTTGAAAATGTATACAGTGGTGGATGTGGATGGATAGGTGTATGTGTGGGTGAGGTACGAGTGTATTGGTATGTGGAGAGTAGTTTGTGTAGTTTAGTGGATGGAAATGTAAATGTAGGTGAGTGTAAATTCATGAATTATGTTAGTAGTGAGTGTGTGAATGGGGAAAAGGATCTCGTTTGAGGGTAGTTGGGGAGAGTGCAATATAATAGGCTTCACTTAGTGACTTCATTCAAGCCACACTAGAGGACAGTTGTTGTAGTGGTCTAAGGAGTGTAAACAAGTGTTAGTTATTACTCAGGAGGAAGGTAACATTACAGCTTCTGTTTCGTCATAATTTAGTGATTTTAGCCAATCACTTATCGACTTTTTACATTTGTATTTTGGAAGAGAATATATTGAGAGAGAGGCATTGAGCATGTTGTAAATAAAGGGGCCTAGGAAGCAGAAGAAGTTCTGAGCAAACCTAGTTCTAAATGGGGTAGTACGACAAACCGCACCTCTTCTACGCCTGCCTTTGTTAGTCTGTGGGTCGAAAACAAGTTGCCCGTGTTGTTTAAGCAAGACGTGTAATAGGAAAGAAAAAACTTTACCTAAAGCCGGAAACGCTGATTATATGGCACAAACATTGGGGATCTGCGTCGGGACCCTCGTGGCTCAGTTAGTTAGAGCGTTCCGGTTTGAGATAATTATGATGATCTTTGTTTTTGTGTCACTATAACATTTGTAAAGGTTGTTTAGTTAGTTGTTTTTTATTGTACGACGGGGAAGCGCTTGGCCTTCATCTCACTCGGTTACATTAAGATAAGGCCGAAGGTGGAGGCGCACTTCACTCAGAATCCTCAACAGACCAAGGAACTGGCTATCTTAGCTCTTAAAGCCGAAACACAACCATTTAAGAATTGTTATTATGTCGTCAGAATTAGGTAAGATGGTGGTAGCTAGCCAGGCGGACTAAAATCCTACCGCCAACAAAAAAAAACACAATATTGCTCCCGCTGAGGATCGAACCCGGGACCTCTGGATCTGCGACCTATGGGCGCACCACTACACAAAGGTGGTTTATTAGTACAAGTCATCGAAGTCTTGCGAAACGCAAAATGGTGATTTCTCAATGTTAACAAACTGCCCATTATGTAGATAAGTAATACCAAACGTTTTAAGATTAAATATTTAGGTTTATGATGTATCTACTCAGAATATAATTTAAAATTGTGTATCTTAATGTTGAATGGATCATCAAAAAATTAATCAGCCCGAGGTTCTTGCCTTTCTCCTTGTGTGCTGGTCGCGATTCCGAACAGGCGGTAGATTTGACGTTTCAAAATGATCCTAAAAAATCTTAATGAATGATGAAATTTTGACTTTGACCTTGACCTTGAAGGAGCTACTGACCTCTCATCACCGACAACTCAATAGCGGCTCTCAGTTCGTCCTCATCTGACCTCGACCGGAGACACGACATAGCCTGGGAACAACCATTTCATACACAAAAGTCTTCAACAAATCAATAGCATTAAAATAAATATATATTACAGGACATTAATTTCACACAGCGCCATCGAGCCCCAAACTAAGCATAGATTGTAATTTGGGAACTAGATTACGGATATAATACTAAAATACTTTTGTAAATACATACATACTATATGATACAGTACCCAAACACAGAACAAACATGTATATTCATCACACAAATGTTCGTCCTGCCCCACTCAGCACGGGGAGGGGATATAATTTTTGTCCTCTGTTTTTATCCACCTTAGAGAGCATTTTGTCTCTCGATGGTGGATAAAAACAGAGGACAAAATGTATATCCCCTCCCCGTGCTGAGGGGGCTGAGTGGGGATCGAACCCACAACCTACAGCGCAGAAGGCAGAGTTACTACCAAGTACTAACTGAGCTATGAGGCTTGTTAAAACAGTTCTTTTCTACCTCTTAATACCGTCCGATTTCAGTGATATTTTTTTCATGTAATATTTAAATTACCTAACGTTTTATTTTTGCCAGTTCTTTAATTCACTTTACAGGTACAATGACTATTAAAAGTTTTCCAAAAAAACTTTTCCAAAACAAAAACCTTTTTCTGAAACAATTTAACGTTAAAACCGAATATACATTATACTCAAGCGATTTACGCCGACAACAAAACATTTTGTCGTAATTTAGGAAGTGAAAAGAGTTTTACCCCGAAACGTAAGTCGATAAATGTGCATATTAATGTCTCTCACAGCAACTGTCTCTGTCGCACGCTAAGGGGCAATTGTAGGGAACGCTGAAACACCAGAGGCCCGATCACGAATACGCTATCGTACGGTAAGCGTATCGTTCACGTTAGCATGATGTATAGGATTTCGCACAGCGCCTCTACAGTACCTAAATAGAACTAAATTTGCGATCAACGAATCTTTTGACACATGTATCGTATTGTAAAGGTAACGTTAACGTATCGTCACTCGACGTTTACCTATCGTTGTTACGTGAGTGATACGATAGTGCTTCGTGCTTCCAAGTAATGGCTATCTTACCTCTGAATGCCGGAACACAACAGTTTTAGAATTGTTATTATGGCGACAGAATTAGGTAAGATGGTGGTAGCTAGCCAGGCGGATAAAGTCCTACCACCAACCAAACCAAGCACAATATATTGTACTCCCCATGGGGATCGAGCCCGGGACCTCTGGATCTGAAATCGGTGGCTTGAACCACTACACCACAGAGGCGGTTAAACAAAACAAAGACAAAGAATGAAAAACAATTAATATGTTGGACCTTTAGTACCACACTTAAATACTAAACAAATGTACCAGGTATATTGATTTTAATATATAAATGTTTAATTACTTAATTTATATTGTACTAACCTATTGACATTGTGAACTACTAACTTATGGATCTAAGTAATCTGAATAAACAATTGAATAATAACACTAACCATTTTTGTCATAAAATATATAGTTGTCGGTCAAAGCTTCGTCAATGGTATAATAACATTTACCAATTAATTCAAGTTTAATATCGTTAAATGAATCAATGCCCGGTTTATTCTTAACGTCAGGTGGTATTTTATAATACAATTTTATTGACAAACAAAGAAAGCTCATCAATATGTTTGCGAGTCTTGTCCGAGGAACTACAATATTTCCCTTATTTCTAGTATCCAATACATTTGATAAATACCTACAACGATGAAAAGAAAAGACCGAGGAACTGGCTATCTTACCTCTAAATGCCGGAACACAACAATTTAGAATAGTTATGGCGACAGAATCAGATAATGGTAGCTAGCCAGGCGGACTTACAAAGTCCTACAAGTCAAACCATGCACATTTTACCCCCTGGATCGAGCCCAGGAACTCTGGATACCTGAGAAATCGAGTGTGATATATACCTGCGAGTGGTCCCGACTACTGCGGCTGGCTTGAGCCGCCGCCGTACTGTTTCGCTGCGCTCTCGAACCTGCCGATAAACAGTCCTATTTATTGCATTGTGTGGACACACTCCAAATATTATATATGTTTACATATACAGGTGTTAGTATGTTTACATATACAGGTGCTAGTATGTTTAATTATACTGGTGTTAGTATGATTATTTATACAGGTGTTAGTATGTTTACTTATATAAGTGTTAGTATGTTTACTTATATAGGTGTTAGTATGTTTACTTATATAAGTGTTAGTATGTTTACTTATATAGGTGTTAGTATATTTACTTATACAGGTGTTAGTATGTTTACTTATACAGGTGTTAGTATGTTTACTTATACAGGTGTTAGTATGTTTACTTATACAGGTGTTAGTATGTTTACTTATACAGGTGTTAGTATGTTTACTTATATAGGTGTTAGTATGTTTACTTATACAGGTGTTAGTATGTTTACTTATATAGGTGTTAGTATGTTTACTTATATAGGTGTTAGTATGTTTACTTATATGGGTGTTAGTATGTTTACTTATACAGGTGTTAGTATGTTTACTTATACAGGTGTTAGTATGTTTACTTATATAGGTGTTAGTATGTTTACTTATACAGGTGTTAGTATGTTTACTTATATAGGTGTTAGTATGTTTACTTATATAGGTGTTAGTATGTTTACTTATATGGGTGTTAGTATGTTTACTTATACAGGTGTTAGTATGTTTAATTATACAGGTGTTGATATATTTACCAGGTCTAGGTGTGTGCGTCGCTCCATCTCCCAAATCCAGCTGCAACACAACTCCACCGTACTCTGAAAATAAAACACAACACCATAGATAATAAATAAATAATGCAGGACATTTATTTCACACAGCGCCATCTCGTCCCAAACTAAGCAAAGCTTGTAATATGGGATTTAGATTACGGATATAATACTTGATCTTTTTTTTTTGTTAATATATACTTATCATACAGTACAATTTATGGATCCATTTAGGTAACACAGTTTATAATAATTTAAAACATTTAAGCACTGAACAACGGTAAGAACTGGATCTCGTTGCCCTCGTCTGTTTCACTGCACCAGTAAAATCTTGAAGTCTTCAAGTGAACAGCTTCCATTTAGACAAGCGCACAACCTACAGGCTGTAGAGCTACTTCCATCTGACCAATGACGCCAGCTTTGAGTTCCCCCAACCCCCCACCCCCCGCCCCCTCCAGTCACACTCACCCCACGCCGGTGTGAAGTAGTCTCTGTGCGTCAGTAGATGCGTGTTCGCGTTGGGCGCCATGGCCACGTCGGGCACGCACGCGGAGAGCCCGCGCCCCCTCCCCTGCCCCCCCGGCCCGAGCCCCTGCCCCGCCCCCTGCCCCACTCCCCTCCACTCGCCGGACAGTCGGCGAGTGTGCGTGCGCGGACGACGCTCGCAAGTACCGCTGCGAGATATATCTGCGAAAGGCGTGATACGTTTGTGGCGGGAGCAAATAACGGAGATGTGATATTTAAAAGTTGTAGTACTCATACTTATTATTTTATATGTATGGGATTTGTAACTTCCACTCGGCAGCCTTAACGTTTAAATGATATTGGCTTGTGATGTGTCATTTGATTTGTATGAATTGTGGGAATGATATAGGCTATATTATTTTATATGGGGGGGTGTGAATCAAATGTCAGGGGGATGGACACAAAAACATATTTTTTTTACATTTTTATAGGTACATATGTATATGAAATAGCAGCAATAGTATTAATATATATAAGATAGTATTGATTAATTAGTGGCAGAATAAATCTGATCTTCAATATAACGACATGTTATTATTGCAGTCCTGAACCCATCCTTACATATCAAATGACAGCTAGTAAGTAATACGCCAATTCTATTAAAATCATCATACACACCTGTTTTCATAGAAATTTAAAAACATGCATATCTACTAAACATTTTACGAAACAAAGCATTTAAAGCATATCATCAGAATTATAATTACTTCTTATATACTTTAGAATTTGTATATACATTATTTGAGTAATCCAGTTTTATTTTTATAGTGTGCAATAAAGTATGTTTCATTAATTAAATCAATAATCTTTTTGCCTTATATTTATATATTTAATAGGTAATAAACATATATGTGTAGGTATACTTTTGATCTAAGTATGTGTATTTCATTTGTCTATTAACATTGTATTTTAAATCAAGTACACTTTTCTACCTTTTCAGTGTATCACCTCTCTCTCAAAGGTTTGCTGGTAGAAAACTCTTCAAGGGTTAAGCTCGCCTCTGTACATATGTTTTCCTATGACATGTTTAAATCATATTTATGTGAATTTAATTAAAAATTACAAAAAGTTTAGTCTCACCAACTGGCAACTGGTAGATAGCCAGTTCCTCAGTTAGTTGAGGATTCCGATTCCTTCATCCCACCTGTAACCAGGTGAGATGAAGGCCAAGCGCTTCCCCGTCGTACAATATATATATATATATATATATATATTATCTCTCTCTCTCACCTAATGGTATGTGTAGTGTCGGCGCCGATCGCAAGCTTCCGGCGGAAGCGCATCGTATCGACCCGCTATCGTTGAGCGTCCTGTGACAATACAAATTCAAACTAAAACAAACTGTCATTTATCAGGTATCCATTTTCCCTCCTTTCCCCTTTTTAGCTTCCGGATAGATATCAAATTAAAAAAAATACCAAAATGTACTTGGTTAATGCAAACTAATATTTTAAAGAAATAGTAGGGGTAGGGGGTCTCCATTTGAGTATATACTAGTGGTTCTGTAAGAACTGTAGACCTCGCGAGCCTTTATAACTATGCAATAACCAATGCTTTCATCTTTCACTTTTCCTTTTAGACATTTGAGCGAATAGATTTTTAAGTTATAGTGATTACTTGCGTTCCCTTGGTCTGAGGAGATCGAACCTGGTATCTACGGATTTGTCTTGCAAAGGCGGTGATGACTGCGTAGTCTGATTAGTAAATGTAGTTATACATTTTCCGAAAGAAAAAACCTACAGTAAACTGTTCCCCTTTTCCCCTCCACTCACCCTTTTTGCTAACTTTTTACACAACATCTTGAATAGAATTAAATTCTTAGTGTGTCTTTCAAGTTTAATTGATATCCGTTGATAAATAGCGCTACAGCAATTTCCCCCCTTTACTCCCTAAGTAAATAATGAATTATGATTAGTGTCTATGCGATTCGATTGTGTGAGTGTAAGTGTAAGGGAGACTCCTCTTTTATGAACAAAAAAGTATATTAGTATTACAAATGTAATCCAGTTACCATATTACAAGCTTTGCTTAGTTTGGGGCTGAAATCAATGTCCTGTAATATTTATTTGTTTATAAAATTTTAGTAAGATATTGCCCCAGTCTGAAACAATATATATGTAGAATTGTTTGTTTAAATATTTTGGTTGGTGGAAAGACCAATCTTTAAGTCCGCCTGGCTAGCTACCACCATCTTACTTAATTCTGTCGTCATAACAACAATTCTAAATTGTTATGTTCCGGCATTTAGAGGTCAGATAGCCAGTTCCACAGACTGTTGAGAATTCCGGGTGACGTGCAAATCCAGCTTAAGCCTTATCATAACTTGAAAGCAATGCAGTTGAAGGCCAAGCGCTACCCCGTCGTACAATAATTAAAAACCTTTTTTTATACAAATAGCTTGGTTAAATTGTTCAGCCAAGCTAAAGTTATTATTCATCTATATACTTTCACAAACTAACTCTATTCACATATATTCGCAATACGCACGCGCACACACACACACACACACACATCATCACACACAATATTCCGTTGCCCAGATTATTTTGAAACTGGTGTTCTCGGGAGATCATCTACACACACATACATACTCCACACTAAATTCTCAACATTTTACACACTTCCACATACTAGGTTTTTATTTTAACTTTAATTATTAACTAACACATTGTTTTATTATACCTACCAGCTTGTACATTTTTGCATACAGTTTCTACGGAGGAGGGCGTTGACGGTTTCGCGACACAGTTTTTGTAAAACTCTTGAGAGCGTTATCGTTGCATCAGTTTTTGTACATTGTTTTAAATCCAAATAAATAATTTTGAATGTTTGAATATACATATTGCACTTAGATATGTCATACATACAATAATACACAACGGTAATAAAACGGCAAGTTAACGGCATTGTCCGGTAAGGACTTACCGGCAACAAGATTCATCCTGGTTCCACTGCGCGTCCTCACTGTCTCTGTCTCTCTCCCGCGAACCTCTGTCTCTCTCCCGGTCGCCTTGCTCCCAATCCGAGGTGTTCTGCTCGCTGGAAAACAATTTAAGCACAGAAAAGTTTATATCAGACATAAAAAAACTTAAGCTTTACTTCTAGACTCGACAGACAGCGCAAAAAAATTAGACTGAAAGCTTCTTTTTTTATGTAATTGCGCGTATGTAAGTTCGAAACTAGACTTGTATAGTAATATATATAGTAATATATATATAATGAATAGTAAACTTGAATTGAGTTGCTAATCTGAGATAGTACAGGCCGTTAAGGAGTGTATGAGAAATGTTAATTTTCTCGAAAGCATTATTATGCTTGCGAGATCATATAATCTTATTATGTATATATTTATTATTATTCTATTTATTTATATGTGTATTTATAAAATATGTTAAAATATATTTTTAAACATTTAGGCGGTATTAAACATATATGTGTAGGTATACTTTTGATATATGTATGTATATTTAATTCGTCTATTAAAATTGTATTTTAATTCAAGTACGCTTTTCTACCTTTTCAGTGTATCACCTCTCTCTCTCAAGGTTTGCTGGTAGAAAACTCTTCAATGGTTAATCTCGCCTCTGTACATATGTTTTCCTATGACATGTTTAAATCAAATGTGAATCAAAAAAGAATTACAAGGATTGTAGACCTTATTCTTGTTCTAGCAAGACTCAAGATCAAGAGTTTGAAGAGTAAGGCCGACAAGAGCTACGAGGTAGACAGTGGACTTACCTGTCATCATCATCATCGTGCAGGAGTTGGACTTACCTGTCATCATCATCATCATCGTGCAGGAGTTGGACTTACCTGTCATCATCATCATCATCGTGCAGGAGTTGGACTTACCTGTCATCATCATCATCGTGCAGGAGTATGTCCGCGCACGCGTCCGGCAGACCCATCTCACGTACCGTGCGCAGCGCGATCTGTCGACAATACATCGTATGAATTAATTAACGAAAATACTTTATTGCACATCTTAAAAATAGAACTAGATAACAAAAAAAAAATTGTTATTGTGACGTAAAAAGCTGTTGGTTTTCCCATCAATAATAAATAAATAAATAAATAAAATTGTATATACAATTTTTATCGATCTTGTTTTCGCTACACTGCGAAGGCCCGTGACGTGATGACCTTTCTGGATTGGTGTAACAATACATAATTTACATTTTACTCAGTAATGCAACAGCATTCTACAGATAAAAAAAAAACAAAATCGGTCAAGTAGTTATTGAGTTTATTCGCTACAAAAATAAATATTTTCTCTTTAAAACATTATCATAAATGTATACGATTTGTAAGAATCACTAATATAGCCTGATAACAAAATATAGTCTATGTTACTCAGTGATGCTATAGCATTCTACTGGTAAAATAAAATGTATAATCGGTCTAGTAATTTATTTAGTTTATTCGTTACAAAGAAAAATATTTTATCTTTGAACCATTATCTTAAGTGTATACTTTTTGTAAGAATCACCAATGATAAAAATATAGCCTTTGCTACTCAGTGATGCTATAGCATTCTAATGGCGAAAGAATTTTTGAAATCGCTCCAGTAGTTTTTGAGTATATTCATTACAAACAAAAACACAAACCTCTCTTTATGATATTATTATAGATTGTAGACAATCTATGTAGACTAGTGGAACGCCCGGTACTTCGACACCGTCATCGCGTGACAATCGCAGCGCGGGGACGCGAGTGTTTGTGTGTTTGTACCTGTCTGTGCGCGAGGTGCGCGGTCCTCGCGACGCCGCCGGCGGGCAGCGCGCGCAGCTCGCGGGCGCGCGCGCGCAGGGCGTGCGTGGTGCGCGCGCAGAGCCACGCGCCCGCGCCCGCGCCCGCCGCGCCGCTCGTCTCGCACGGGGACGACGAGTTGCGCGCCGCTGCCACCTGGCGTCGCGACAATCACATACTTATTACAATTAGGAATCTATTTACTTAAATTAAATTGTAAACCGATTGACCAACAGCTTACTTGAAAATAATGTGAGATGGAGCGCGCTTATCTAAACATAACTTATGCACTCTGGACTTGAAGACTCGAATAACGACAAACATGCATAATTTACAATAGTCAAAACCTTGCATACAATCTGACGGATGATTTACAATTTGAACAACCAATTTGACGCATGATTTACAATATGAATAAACAATTTGAGGCATAATTTACTATGTTCGTAGATAAGACAAAAAAAAGCAATAGCCTAGAAATAAGTATTGAATATAACTAAAGAGTCTCACCATATACAACGTGTCCGGTATCCGGTGCAGGTAGCGGGCGCGTCGCACGCGCGCTAGTTCCGCTTCCGGTACCGCTTGGTCCTCTAACAAAGTCTTTACCAAACAGACAAACAAACGTACAATTACATGCAATATACATTGTTCTTTCTGTGTTTGTGTATTGTATAGTACGATAAGTGTTGTAAATTAAAGAAGCCTTCCCTACTTCATTGTGTAAGTAGTAGGTTCGAATCCAGTCGTGCGCCTTAGGACTTCTCGGTCCAAGTCAAAATGTTTTTATGCATTATTATTTTTTACGTCGGGTTTTCGGGAGTTTATGTGCGCATTTAACACATGCACATGGTCTGATGGTGAAGGTCACATGTCCCTAGGACCAACAATCCAAATGTCACGTGACTCTGGCTACTAGCCAAGCTTCTGTCGTCTCCCGCTGTCCCAATCAATGGGGATAAAATCATAGGGACATTGGGAATACACGTATTGAACACTAGCTACTTGCAAACCGTGGGCATGTGCCGGACGTGGCTCTGATTACCCCCTAGTTGGTGATTCTCGAAGATCTTCACGCCCCGAGTAGTGATCAGAGGCGTGAGTCTGTTTTTTTAACGATTCCATCATTTATTCTAGACAGCAATCGTGCTTATGCAAAGCTAATGAAAAGCAAAAGCCCCTACATAGAGCCCTGACTCACTCCTGAGCGCGTGGGCTACGGTGCCGGCTCATAGATCCCAAGTCGGACATACTGCTGGCGATCACGTAGATAGTCCGCGATTAACCGAAGGTGGTCTGGCACAAAATATATTGCATTCAGTTTAGCCAGCAATATGTCATTTTTGACTCAATCGAATGCTTTTCGAAAGTCAAAATATAGTACATCCACTTGAAAGACAAGGTCTAATTTAGTATAGATGTACTCCCAGGGTTAAGAGTTTAGAGTTGACTGACCGTTAATATATGAAACCGCGCAGAGCGTTGCATAGGAATGTCTTGACTTTGAGTAAATTATTTCGTGCAAGCCATTTTCAAATACCTTAGCTGAAGAAGGCAGAAACCACTTTGGTTATTGTACATCAAAGTCAAAGTCAAAGTCAAATATTTTTATTCATTAAGATTTTTAGGATCATTTTGAAACGTCAAATCTACCGCCTGTTCGGAATCGCGACCAGCACATCAGGAGAAAGCAAGAAACTCGGGTTTGTTGGTTGTTTGATGATCCATTCAACTTGATGTCATACAAATATGTACCTTAATCTCATCTACATACGGTAGGAAGCCGCGCATCGAACATTACTAGCTAATGAGCTGTACACGTTGAATTGAAATGTCTGTCATACAATTATGTACCTTAATCTCATCTAAATAAGGTAGGAAGCACCGCGCGGGGCGGTACGAGCCGCGGCCGAGCCACGCGTGCGCCGTTGAGCCTTCCTCAGCCGGCGGGGGTTGGGGGGAGGGGATGATGCCGCGACGAACCAACTGCAATAGATAGATAGATACATTTCATACAAAAATTTAAAAAAAAACAATGATACGGTAGTGAAAGTGTCACGTAATGAATTTAAATAATGAATTAAAATCATAAAAATTACTCTTTTTTTTAACATTCAGAGCACATTATTTTCATACGAAAAATCGGATCAGACCGAGTCTGCCCGTAATTACGGCTGGGGCAACCCCGCCAACACGCGGGGAACATATACGCGATAAACAACCGTTTTTTCGCATTATTATTTTATAATAAATATTTTTAAGGCAAACTGTTCGCATTTTGAACAACTTTTAAATTAATGATATTAATATAATCACTAAATTACTTAATTTAAATTGTATGTTAATAAATTATACCATTAAAAAATCCACCAAAACGTGGGGATGAACATAGGAAAAATACGCGATAAATAGCCGTTTGGTCATGAGAAACTAGTAAAAGTTAGCAACATATATTAACTGTAGCTTTACTATAGTTACTGTAGCTTACTGTTGAGTTTTTTTAATTGTACCACGGGGAAGCGCTTGGCCTTCTTTTCACCTTTTCACTTTTTACTGTTGCAAGCTTGACCTTCTTTTCACCTTTTCAATTTCTACTGTTGCAAGCTTGACCTTGTTTTCACCTTTTCACTTTTTACTGTTGCAAGTAGCAACAGTAAGCCACAGTTCGTCACGATAACAGACAACAAGTAACAGAATGCTGCTGCGATACGTTTTAGAGAAATCCAGTGTGTTGTTGTTTACTTATACAGGTGTTAGTATGTTAACTTATACAGGTGTAAGTATGTTAACTTATACAGGTGTTAGACGTTACCTTATACAGGTGTTAGTATGTTAACTTATACAAGTGTTAGACGTTAACTTATACAGGTGTAAGTATGTTAACTTATACAGGTGTTAGTATGTTAACTTACACAGGTGTTAGTACGTTAACTTATACAGGTGTATGTATGTTAACTTATACAGGTGTTAGTATGTTAACTTATACAGGTGTTAGTATGTTAACTTATACAGGTGTTACCATGTTCGCTTATACAGGTGTTAGTATGTTAACTTATACAGGTGTTAGACGTTAACTTATACAGGTGTTAGTATGTTAACTTATACAGGTGTTAGCATGTTAACTTAAACAGGTGTTAGTATGTTAACTTATACAAGTGTCAGACGTTAACCTATACAGGTGTCAGTATGTTAACTTATACAGGTGTTAGTATGTTAACTTATACAGGTGTTAGTATGTATAGTAATACAGGTGTACACAGCACTGACCTGGTGCATCACCTCGCTGTCGTGCGGCAGATGCTCGGTCCGCACGTGCGGCACGAGCGCGGCGATCGTCTCGCGCTGCGCCGCGTCGCTGCCGGAGCGTCGCCGCGCGCCGCGACGCGACCCGGAGTGCGCCGTGTGCCACACCACGTTCGGCTCTGTTACATTCATTCGCCATTTATTTCACACAGCGCCATCTAGCCCCGAGCTAAGCATAGCTTGTAATATGGGAATTCGTTTTTTTTTTATTGTACGACGGGGAATCGCTTGGATGTCATCTCACCTAGTTTACAAGTTGAGATAAGGCCGAAGGTTGAGGAGGCGCACTTCACACGGGATCCTCAACTAACTGAGGAACTGGCTATCTTACCTCTAAATGCCGGAACACAACAATTTTATAATTTGTTATTATGGCCACAGAATTAGGTAACAGGTAATTTACGCTTACTCGTACTCGAAAACACAAGATTCTATAATTTATATAATCATTAAATAAATTCTTAAAAACCTTAAAACATGCATACCATTTCTAAAGTGCCCATCATATGTGATTTCCTAGATATGCAACATTTCATTCCGAACTTTGAACCCCATTTTTCAAAATTTTTTTCTTTACATACGTCTTTACATATAGACAAGTATTTTGCAGTTAGTTCTGAAGCCTCAGTGCGGGTCCAACTTACGCTTGGCAGTTTTTATAATTTATTAGTATACTTTTAATGTAAGCACTATATTCACACCAAGTTTGAAATAGATAGGATTTACAGTTTTTAAAACAGAGCTAAAATAACAATCTATAAGAACTTTTCATGTATGGGGTGCCCTTTTCATTTTTTATCTGAAAATGTTAACCTGCTATATGGTCTTTAAGAGTTGTTTTCTTAAATATTGGACAACCAAACTCTTAAATATGCCATTGCTATTACAATTTCTGAGATATGCAACTTTGAACCCCATTTTGAACCCATTTGAGACGCCCACACCAAAACAAACATACCCTCAAAATTTCAAGTCAGTACGATCAGTGGTTTAGGCTGAGCATTGATATATCAGTCGGGTCAGTCAGGACTTAGAATTTTAAATCAATATTGATAAAGTAATAGTCTCACAACTTTTTCCCCTGCCAGTGTTTACCTCTGATTACTACAGAATGAAATTAATGAAAATACTTTATTCCACACATTAATAATATATATATATATATATATATATATATATCTCAATGGCCGGTCTTAACGCTTCTTCTAGACTACCTCTGGATGGAGAGGATTTTATTGCTAAAAAGATGGTTGGTGGTGCACATATTTATATATTTTTTTTTTTTGACGACGGGGACTGGCTTGGCCTTCATCTAACATGATTATTTTAAGACCAATCGCTTCCTATTCGTAAAAAATGCATGATATGGCCGATAAGGTCCGAATGATTGAGAATAGCGATACAGGTGAGATGAAGGCCAAACGCTTCCGTCGTACAATAAACAAAGCTCCGTACATTGGATAGCCTTGACGCTTTGCATATACCTCTATGTAAATTTAAATATTACTTTTATTCACACAGCGACATCTAGCCCCAAACGAATATAGCTTGTAATATGGGAGCTAGATTACGGATAGACACTTAATATATTTTTTTTGTTAACACATACATACTATATGATGCAACACCCAAACACAGAACAAACATCAATATTCATCACACAAATGTTTGTCCTGTGTGGGAATCGAACCCACAACCTACAGCGCAGGCAGAGTTACTACCAACTGAGCTATGAGGCTTGTTCACATACCTCTAGGCGGCGGTTGGTCGTGACTCCATTTGATGATAGCACGCAGGATTTGTTGTTCGCTCGCCTGGAACATAAGACAACAATATAAGTTGTCCTAACCGCCATTTGTGGGCTAGTGGTTCAACCCACCGATACCTGGGGCCCAACCGGGTATTTCGTCGAAGTTTATTGCCATCTTATGATTTCATCGCCATCTTCAGCTCTAGATAAGTCTGCAATGCTACCGCCAAAGTCAAAGTCAAAGTCAAATATTTTTATTCATTAAGATTTTTAGGATCATTTTGAAACGTCAAATCTACCGCCTGTTCGGAATCGCGACCAGCACACAAGGAGAAAGGCAAGAACCTCGGGCTGATTAATTTTTTTGAAAATCCATTTAACATTTAGGTACATTGTTTATAATAATTTAATAACATTACAAGTGTTACCTACATCATAAAACTAAAAACTTAATATTATCTTAAAACATTGATTACTACATAACTATCTAATGGGCAGTTTCTTGACATTGAAAAACACCATTTAACTGTCAACTGGTATATCAACATCGGGCCACGCGTTCTTATCGTCGATATAGTCACTTATTTTGTAGTAGGCTCTTTTAATTAAATTATTCTTTATATACAATTTGAATTTACGAGCAGAGAGTTTGGTGGCGCTTTGAGGAAGCTTATTATAGAATCGTACACAGTTTCCTAAGAATGAATTATTTACTTTTCCTAAGCGATACCTAGGTATGTCAAGTTTATTTTTATTTCTAGTATTAACACTGTGTACATCACTTCTTTTAACAAACTCATCAATGTTCCTGTGTGCGTGCATTAGGTTTTCATAAATATATTGGGAGCTGACTGTCATAATACCAATCTCTTTAAAACGTTCCCTGAGAGAGTCACGAGTTTTCAATTTATAAATTGCCCGTACAGCTCTCTTTTGCAGGATAAAAATGCTTTCAATATCTGCTGCATTTCCCCATAAAAATATGCCATAGGACATAACGCTGTGAAAGTAACTAAAATAAACTAACCTCCATTCTTTATGAAGTTCATTAATGTTATGATGGGATTCCTAGCGTACAATGGAATAAGGATTTGAAAAAGAAACAAGAATAACATGAGCGAAACGCAACGATTTTATAAAAATGCGATATCACATTTTTTTTTTAGATTTGAATGTCATTTATTGATACTCTGTTGTGCTTATTTTTTTTTAATTCAATGTATAAAACAGTAATTTTACCCTGAAACGAATTATTTTACTAAAAAAAAACAAAAAATATTATGTTATGCAAACGCAACAAAACGCTGTGGCCAATCAAAGAAAGTTTCCTAGCATGTGTTCACTATTCAGAACAGAAACGCCATTTTGGATTTCACACTTGTGATACCCGGTAGGTAAAAATCGTTTTTATTTCATATGAAGCTAATTTTAAGTCAATGGAGATCGGCTTCCCCTCAGGCGGTTTGGGCCCAGATCCAGAGGTCCCGGGTTCGATCCCCAGGGTAAAATACTGTGCTTGGTTTGGTTGGTCGTAGGATTAGCTAGCTACCACCATCTTACCTAAGTCTCCATAACAATTCTGAAATTAATGTTCAAAGTCAAAGTCAAAGTCAAATATATTTATTCAGTAAGATTTTTTAGGATCACTTTGAAACGTCAAATGTACCGCCTGTTCGGAATCGCGACCAGCACACAAGGAGATGGGCAAGAACCTCGGGCTAGTTTATTTTTCATGAATCCATTACAATAGCTTAAAATTATCTAATACCAATAACAATTTATTCACTGGAGCAAATAATTTTTTTTTAATGCCAGTCTTTCTTGTCTTCTAGGTAATTTGAAATTTTATAATAAGCTTTCCTGGATATCTTTTGTTTTACAAAATTTTTGAATTTATTATTTGACAAGCTTAGCACATCACTTGGCAATTTATTATAAAAGCGTACAGTTTGCCCTATGAACGATTTATTAACCTTATGGAGCCTAGTTGTGGGAACAGCGAGTTTATTCTTATTTCTAGTATTGCAAGTTTCTTTGGTGCACTACAAAACTAGCAAGTGACTATTAAACGGTTATCTACTACACTGGGATCGTACAGCAAGCATATACAGTAGGTCTACTACAAAAAAAAAAGACAGATCCGTTGACGAACGTATTTCAATACAAAAATCTCAGGATTCGGGAATGACTAGGATCCTACGACGTTTGATTTTCAGTCGAGCCCTAGTTTCTTATACTCGCCTGTAAATAGTCCGAGCCGAGTGCTTGAGTCAGTGCGGCGCGAGGGATCCTTCCCGCGGCATTGTGGGACATTATCACAGTGAACTCGTCGCGAAGGTAGCGCATCGCTTGTCTGAAACAAAAGGAAACATACAATCGCGACTAGTTGACCCCGTATTATGTTCTACTTGCTGACATGTAGGTGAAACCGTCCGCGCGAGGTCCCGGGTTCGATCCCCATGGGGAGTACAATATATTGTGCTTTGTTGGTGGTAGGACTTTGTTTAAGTCCGCTAGCTACCACCATCTTATCTAATTCTGTCGCCATAACAACAATTTTTAAAAAATGTTTTGTTCCAGCAATTAGAGGTAAGATAGCCAGCTCCTCAGTTAGTTGAGGATTCCGTGTGAAGTACGCCTCCACCTCCGGCCTTATCTCAACTTGTTACCAGGTGAGATGAAGGCCAAGTGCTTCCCTGTCGTAAAAAAAAAGTATTACTCAAAAACGCCTGGACCGTTTGGTTTTTTTTTTGTTTCAAATTGTGGGTAGTAATATAAATAAATAAATATTACGGAATATTAATTTTACACAACGCCATCTAGCCCCAAACTAAGCATAGCTTGTAATATGTGAACTAGATTACGGATGGAATACGTAAATACTTTTTTTTTTTTTTGTAAATACATACTCATCATACAATACAACACCCAAACACAGAACAAACATCTATATTCATCACACAAATGTTTGTCCTGGGAATCGAACCCACAACGTACAGCGCAGAAGGCAGAGCTACTACCAACTGAGCTATGAGGCTTTACGGTACCTGTGGACCCAGTGACTCGCGTGGGGCGCCGCCGCCCACCGCAGCACGTGGGGGAGGCTCTCCGGCGTGAGAGCCTCCACGATCGCGTCCTCGCACCCTTGCACCACTATCGGCATCTCCAGAAACCTGTCGAACAACATTCGAGCCTGCAAACTTCTAATCGCGCATCAATAGGGCACGTAGCTTCACATTGACATGATTTGAAAGAAAAAAAAAAAAAAAAAAAAAAAAAAAAAAAAAAAAAACAGGACGTTAATTTCACACCGCGCCATCCCCAAACTAAGCATAGCTTGTAATTTGAGAACTAGATTACGGATATAATACATTTATTCATTTTTTTGCATATACATACGTACTATGTGGTACAACACCCAAACACAGAACAAACATCTATATTCATCGCACATTATGTTTGACCTGGTTGGGAACCAAACCCACAACCTACAGCACAGAAGGCAAAGTTATACCAACTGTGTTATAGTGCTTGTTAATAATATTAAAACCATAGATTATTTGTATTTTATATTTGAATTGTTGTTTAAGTTAAATAAATAAATAAATATAGTAATAAATAACTGACCACTTCAGGTACAAGACTCCGAGAACGCTATTCTTAACTCGGAAATCTAAATATTTTGACATTCGAATTCGATGCTTCCCACAGAAGATTTTCAGAAATGGTTTGAGAATAGCGTTGAAATCTATCGTATCCTATGTCGGATCCCACAAAACAAAACAAAGCAAAATATTGTACCCGTCTGGGGATCGAACCCGGGACCTCTGGATCCCCGTGACCTGGTGAAACAAACCGTTGAAAATGTACCAACCGTGCAATCTCATACAGCTGGAAAGCGTCGTCCAGCATAGCAGTGGTGGTGGGTCTGGAGCCATTCCCACTACTCCGCCCCACGTTTGCCCACGCCTGGGAACACAGACAGCTAATTTAATATAAATAATAATAATAAATATTACAGGACATTAATTTTACACAGCGCCATCTAGCCCCAAACTAAGCATAGCTTGTTATATGGAAACTAGATTACGGATAGAATACTTTTTGTAAATACATACGTACTATATGATACGACACCCAAACACACAGAACAAACATCTATATTCATCACACAAATGTTTGTCCTGGGTGGGAATCGAACCCACAGCCTACAGCGCAGGAGGCAGAGCTACTACCAACTGAGCTATGAGGCTTGATTACAATAAATATACATTCGTTCACACGAATATGTATACACTTATTTACCATTCAGAGAAACCTTTGCTTGCACAACACAGGTATTACTAGTTATATACTAACTTATGTACCTACCCTAAAGTTTACATAATTACCTACATCAATTACATTTATGGCTCAAGTTGACGGGCGCAATGCAGTTTTAGATATGTTATTTGTGAATGTGACCTACGCAGTAAGGTATTGTAAATAGTAACAAGAGATGCAAAAATCAATCAAGAAGACATTTATTTGCAACTCTTACACAAAACTCAACATAAAAATAACAATAAATAGAGACAAAGAATAAAAATGTAAACTAGTTAGCTCGCATAGAATTGCAAAAAGGTCTCAACTCAGCGTTAATGCAGGTTAACGCAACTAACATTAGGTGTACTGTAATATAGAGATACTTTGAAGCACTGTAAGAGGCTAAAGTGGAAATGGGCTGGCCACGTCGCGCGCATGTCAAATCTAAAGTGGGTCAAAAAATAACCACATGGATAGGACTCCACAATAAAAGAAAGAGAGGAAGACCAAAAGAGAGATGGACAGACGAAATAAACAAGATTGCTGGCATAGAATATATACATAGGAGAAAAATGGAGGAGGCCTTTACTTATATATATCTTAATTTATCAATGAAAATAAGAATTAATCTAAATGTATTTAATAATTATTTTGTTTTGACTTATTAATTCAAATTCAAATTGAAATTGTAAGTAATTGTTAATGTATGAATAAGGAAATAAAGGGGCTATATTATTATAATATAGAGATAATTCATTTCTTGTTTCATTACAAAACAGCCATAATTCATAAAACGAGAGTTATCACACGAAAAGCACCCGTGGAAGATAGTCCCCCCTCAGCACGGGGAGGGGATACAATTTTTGTCCTCTTGTTTTTATCCAGCTCTGAGAGCATTTTGCCTCCCAATGGATAAAAACAGCGGACAAAAGTTTTACCCCCCTCCCCGTGCTGGGGGGGGGCAGTTAGTACCCACCGACGTACTGCCGCTGCTGGTCGCGGGCGGCGATGACGAATTCCGCCCAATCAGACTGAGATCAACCTGTTGCGATCATAAAAGTCATAGAATAACCACTGATTACTACACAGAGCGTGGATCTTTGCAAGTAGCTAGTATTCAACACGTGACAGGTTGCAAGTCCATCGCCGCGGAGTACTACCCAGAGTCACGTGACAGGACTGTTGCTCCTAGGGTCACGTGACCTCACGATGTCACCTTCGCCGTCAGAGCGTGTGCATGTGTCAAATGCGCACATAACTTCCGAAACGGATAGTCAATCGGTGCACGACTGGATTCGAACCCACAAACCCCGGATCGGAATGACCCATACCCACTTGATACCAGAGATCCCAGCTGCGATCCCCAGGAGGGTACACATTTGCGCTTGTAAAGTATGTAGCTACCACCATCATAACTAATTCTGTCGCCATAACAACCCATGTTGTTTTCCGGCATTCAGTTGTCGGACAGCCAGTTCCTCAGACTAAACTGCGCTTCCACCTTTGGCGGTATCATAGCTTGAAACCAGATGAGATGAAGGCCAAACACTATATATTTCGATTATAACGTTTTTAATATGACATACTCTGTGCTGTATACCTATGTATGTTTTTGCCCATGTTAGTGGCGTCAGCTGGTAAGGTTCAGACTGAAAAACAGCGTCGCTACTGTTCTCCTGACCGGTAGGGAAAGACTAATTTACTTTCTTATAGGTTACTTAAGCTAGAATAAGGGCTCGTTCTACTACGTCCAAGTAAGGTTTATAGATGAACTCGAGACTCTGATTGGACTCTGCTTTATTTTATAGAATTTACTTGTATTCTAGCTACTCTTTAATTTTTTATGTGTGTTTTTGTATTTATTTTATTTTTTTATTTTTATTTTTATTTATTCGGAAAACAAACAGTACAAAGTTTCTTATAAAATTACAATATATAAGACTATTGACCAATAACATGTTTTCACATATAAAAAACTAGAAATAGCTTGCTAATTATTCGAATACTTATTATGTAAGTAAAGAAAATGTTAAACAATTTAGAAAATTTGTAAAAACAAAAAAAAAACAACATAGTAAGTGAACCATATGAAACCAATGGTTGCTGAGAACGCGTTTTTTTTTATTTGTATATTAAGTCTGAATTTTCTTGTAACGCGTGTGCTAAGTAAATAAATTCTTATTCTTACTTCTACGATACAATAAAACCACCATTTTAATTTCGCATGCGATTCGTTGCCTTAGCGGTAAGGCCGTACCTGGTCGGTGTAAGCAGCGTGTAGCAAAGCCCTCGCATATCTCCTCGGCAACACTTTCTCGTCCACACAGACAGCACCCGATCCGGCCGCGGTACTGCTGCGTCGAGACATCACTGATCTACAAGTGACACGGATTATCTTTCTAATGAAAGGTATTCGTATTTGAAAATGAAGAAAAACTGCGCTGTGGTGGTTTTGTCCGCAGACGCGGCATATGCTGAGCTAAGTGCATTTTGGGCATGCTGGCTTTCTTTTCTCGCAGTTCTTACATAATTCCAGGACATCAATTTCAAACAATATTAAGTTAAACTTTTTTTATTGATGGTCAAACGCTTGGCTATCAAGCGTTTGACCACCAGCTTGAAAAACAACTAAAGATGTGGCCTAATATGGAGCACGCTTGTCTAAAAGGAACCTGTATTCTCTGGACCTGAAGACTCCAAGTTTGTATACGGAAAAACAGATTTCCATTCCTTACCAGTATTAATAATAAAGGTAGGTAGCAACACATGCATTATGGGAATTAAAACACGGATATATTGCATAAAAGTCTAGAAACATCACGGGAACTCACATAGTTCCGCGAAAGTAAGATAAACACACCTTGATAATAGCAAAATAATAGGTTTGTTTATGACAGACGAAAACCATAGCTCAGAGACACAGAACAAACATCTATATTCACGATACAAATGTTTGTCCCGGGTGAAATCAGAGAACAGAGTCCACAACAGCACAGAAGGCAGATTTTCAAGTGGGTTGTGAATTTTTGTGTCATAATAACATTTGCAGATGAGGCCAGTGTAATTCAGACTGTAGGTAACTTACTTGAAGAACCTGGACCTGGCAGCCAGCACTACCCGGTGGCACGGCAGCTCCAACGCCGTTCTGAACCCGTAAGCGGAGCCGCACCCGTTCTCCAGGCGGAATACTAGCCTAGTGTCTGCCATCTCACCTGGGACACGACCATTATATATATATATATATTAAAAAAAATATCAAAAATAAACTCATGACTTTTCACCCTTCAAGGATTGATGAGGATGAGGATCACCTACTAGGGGTAGCTACACGTCTTTACATTCGGCACATGCACACGGTTTGCAAGTAGCTAGTATTCAACACGTGACAGGTTGCAAGTCCATCGCCGCTTAGCGGAGTACTAGCCAGTGTCACGTGACAGGAGGATTGTTGGTCCTAGGGACATGTGACCTCACGATGTGACCTTCACCGTCAGACCATGTGCATGTCTCAAATACGCACATAAAGTCTGAAAAATCGTGCAATTGGTGCACGACTGGATTTGAACCCACTAAAAAAAAACCACAGTTTTTTTGCAGGTTTTAGTTTTTCTGATTGAAGCTAGTTTTTAATCTGTGTTGTGTAGGCGCCAGTATAAGAAGAGACTAGAGAAGCGCCCGTGACAACGTTCTAGTCATCCCACGGGAAAGTCCTAAAATCTTGAGGGCTCTCCTGCCCCCTTAGCACGGGTTCTGTTTTTTTTTAATTGGGGGGCAGTACTCTAAAGCAAGCAAACCTGAAAATACCAAGGCTCTAGCACCTGCAGCTCAGGATGTGTCAGTCAGTCAGTCAGTCAGCACCACGAAGATGACATGTAGACTATAAGCAATACTCACCAGAGTCCAGGAGATAATGCATACTGGTGTGCAGCGGGTCGGGGGATATGCCGAGGGCAGCTATTATACGCGGGGATATACTATTATTGCACGTGCATAGTGTATTGTTACGAGCTGAAACAACAATATTCACAGCTTGAGATTGAGACATGTGGTATTGTTTATTTATTTTAGATAATTAAATAATACAATCACACATGCACAAAATTAAATAAAAAAATACACAGTCAATAAAATCATAGACAGATAATCACAGACTAGATAAATAAGGTTACAAATTCACATAAAAAAAAAAAAAACATTAACCAATCTGTGGCTAACATCCAATCAGGCATCATACCCACAGATTGGTGCAACACATTTTGCAAATTGTGTGTACATATACCAGCCTCTAAATGAACTCTAAATTCCATGAAAAGAAAGTGTATTGACGCATTACACATACATATGCTTTGTTCAGTCACCAACGGTGACTAACAACCAATAACAAAGACCATTCGGCCGTTGTTGTGGGCTCTCTCTCGTTGCTAACACGAGGCTCTCTCTTGTTGCTAACTCTCATTCTATGCAAAGCCAGAATGAAATCAAAGCACCAAACCACCGACTGTCCGACATAGTAGGTGGGTAGAAAACAGTAAGTGAAAAAGTCACATAGAGGTAAAGCCCAGAAATTTGTTATTAGGACAGGACATTAATTTTACACAGCGCCATCTAGCCCCAAACTAAGCATAGCTTGTAATATGGGAACTAGATTACGGATAGAATACTCAAATACTTTTTGTAAATACATACGTACTATATGATACAACACCCAAACACAGAACAAACACCTATATTCATCACACAAATGTTTGTCCTGGGTGGGAACCGAACCCACAACCTACAGCGCAGAAGGCAGAGTTACTAACAACCGAGCTATGAGGCTTGTTGCACATACATGCAATATAATGTTGATGTCGTTTTGAAAAGAGCTTTCAAAACCGTTGCCTTAGTAGTCGTGACATAAAAATATACCCCTCAAGCCCACGGATATCGTAAAGTCAACTAAGGAGCATCACCAAATAGCAGCAGCTTTTTTCCAAGTGTAAACAAGACTTTAACTGTGCGCATCAATCTGTCTGCTAAGCGTGGTGTTCGAGGCCGTATTCAACATGGAGACTGAACAAGCGTCTCCAAGTTGTATGAAAAACATTCCATTTTTATTTTTTATTTACTTACAGTTGTCTCCATTTATAATGTCTAGATCAGCCTCTGCGTTTTCGTTGTCATACTCTGAAATGAATATATGTATTTTGTTAACCGCAACATAGTATTAAAATAAAAGAAGGGAGATTTTTTTATATTACTGTACGACGGGTAAGCACTTGGCCTTCATCTCACCTGGTAACAAGTTGAGATAAGGCCGAAGGTGGAGGCGCACTTCACCCGGAATCCTCAACAAACTGAGGAACTGGCTATCTTACCTCTGAATGCCGGAACACAACAATTTTAGAATTGTTATTATGGCAACAGAATTAGGTAAGATGGTGGTAGCTAGCCAGGCGGATAAAGTCCTACCACCAACCAAACCAAGCACAATATATTGTACTCCCCATGGGGATCGAATCCGGGACTTCTGGTTCTGAAATCGGTGGGTTGAACCACTACACCACCAGAGGCGGTTAATATCATAAAAAAGAAGGCAGTCTTACTAAAAATATTATGTGACTGGTTTGTCAAAGAATTCAGCTGTACAAAAATAATATTTTCATCCCACCATCTCGGAAAGAGTATTTTTACTATTCGATATCTGAGTGCAAAAGCCGTTTTTATCCGCTAGAGGTTAAAGTAAAATTGAATTTAGAACATCGTGTGCACTAAGTTTGTGAATTCAAAACATCAATAAACCTATTAACTTCTACCTCCATGGTGCCGAATTCATCATACAACCTTTTCTAATTTGTTAAAAACTCGAAATCGGAACCTTCTTGGTGTATTACTTGTAAAGGCATCGTAGGAGCCATTACACTGAAAGAGCCTCAGTCAGATCCTTGGACTGGCCCTTCTACATAAAAAATTAGCCATTACTAAACACCTAACCATCGCCCTCTCATGCCAACATTTACGCCAAGGGAATCCGATGAATCAGTACAACTATTAAGTATGACAGATAGTTTACCGAAAAACAGTACACAAGTGACTAACACCAATATTACAGTACTAAACAAAAATATTACACTCAATTTAAATAACTGTAGCAACGTTACTTTCAAATTTTCTTAATTATATCTTAATATTATTTTGTTATAATTTAAAGATTATTCTGTAATACTTACCTGTCATAATGTAGTAGTTAATACCTAAACTGAAATAAAAGTACCTATCTTGTGATTGTAAACGTTTTTTTTTGCATTTAGTCATATCCTCGCTCAGGTGGAATGAAAAGTTACGTGTTGCACTCGAGTGCAAAGATTTTTCACCTCGTGCTCTTTTGATTCCCTCGCTAACGCTCAGGATTCTAATTTTGTAGAATCCTTCGCTTGCTCGGTCATCAAAATTGAACACGCGGTTAAAAACCAACTTTGCACTCTTGTATAACAAATAACTATTATGTCACGTTTTAGCGTTTCATTGAAGCGCCGCCACCGACGCGCCGGCGCCATTGTGACTTTGACTTTGACAGCTTTGATGTCATTCATGTAATATATGCGTTGAGTTGTTTGTGTGTTTTGATAGTATTTAATTAATTTTTTGTACCTTAATAAAGTGCAACATAGCTCTGGGATCTTCCAATGGCTTTCTGTCAACCGCACTCTGTGGTCTAGTGACCACAGAGGTCAGATCCAGAGGTCCCGGGTTCGATCCCGTGGGGAGTACAATATATTGTGCTTGGTTTAGTTGGTGGTTGAACTGTATCCGCCTGGCTAGCTACCACCATCTTACCTAATTCTGTCGCCATAATAACAATTCTAAAATAGTTGTGTTCCGGCATTCAGAGGTAAGATAGCCAGTTCCTCAGTTAGTTGAGGATTCCGTGTGAAGTGCGCCTCCACCTTCGGCCTTATCTCAACTTGTGACCAGGTGAGATGAAGGCCAAGTGCTAACCCGTCGTACATGTACTCAGTACTCCGATATACGTACTGTTGTGTGTGTGCGAGTGTGTATGAACTCGCGTTTGTCCAGAGTACAGCGCAGAGACGCTAGCTTCGCACTCGGCTCGCGTCATTCCAGCGCAGACGCCTTCCAATGGCACACGAACGCACGAACTGAAACAATACATAGAAAGATACTTGTTATTACACAACAAGTCAAAGCATGATTTGACTTTAACCTACTACTACATAATCTACAATTAATTTTATAAGTTTTAATTTTCGTTTTTTAAAAACATAGTTATGTAAATAGTGTAAGTCGCACTAGCCGTTTTAGTTATTAATAATGGTAAATAAATAAAAGGCAAACCGGGCCAAGTGCGAGTCAAAATCGCACCGAATCCACGGTGGGTTCCGTTCCGATCCAATCAACTTTTCAATGTCAAAGTCAAAGTCAAAATTGGTTTATTCATCTGACCGCCTATGGTCTACTGGTTTGCCCACCGGTGTCAGATAAAGAGGTCCCAGGTTCGAATGCCCGGTTGTTATGGACAGACTTAGGTAAGATGGTGGTAGCTAGCCAGGCGGACATCAACAAAGTCCTACCATCAACCAAACCAAGCACAATATATATATATGTTTCACATTAATTTTACCCAGCGCCATCTAGCCCCAAACTAAGCATAGCTAGTAATAAGGGAATTAGATTACGGATAGAATACTTAAATACTTTTTGTAAATACATACATACTATATGATACAACACCCGAACACATAACAAACATCTATATTCATCACACAAATGTTAGTCCTGAGTGGGAATTGAACCCACAGCCTGCAGCGCGGAAGGCAGAGTATCTACCTTTACTGTTTTGTGCTTCAGCTAGTTTTAAAAAGTAGAAGATTGTGTACAAAGAATGGTAATTTCCATTAATTATTGGTAGCTCCCAAATCAACTGCAATAAACGTTTTTTTTTTGCTGCGATCACCTACCCGCCAGTCCAGCTCTGTCCAGCAGTGGACACTAATGGGCTGATGATGTATACTCACGGCGGGTACCGTTGCAGGAGGTCGCGGAAGTACCGCGAGCGTGCAGCTAGGATGCAGCGATGCGCGCGCACCGACCACGCGTTGCCGCCGCCGCACAGCTCCACGTCGCACCACCATCTGTTATGTTACACTGTTTATACTATTGTTGTATTAAGTGATACATATACAATACTATAGAAGTTTATTATGCAACTGTCATATAAGAAGGGGTATTAAAACACGAGAGTCTGTTTATCGCATGAGGCGAAGCCGAATGTGATAATAGGTTGACTCGAGTGTTTTAATACCGAAGTTGTATGCAGTTTCATACACTACTTTATCTTCACTCACAGGAAACATTTAAATTAAACAAAGTAGGTAGGTTACAAAAACACGATCGGCAAAAAAATGTATGGGAAGCGCGGGAAATTAAGTTCAAACTACGCATGCGTTCGCTTTTTTTTTTCAAATTCAGTCTAAAACCATTCAGACTAGTTTCATGTAGTGTCATCAATGTAGTGTCATCATCAGTATCATTTAGTGTTCATTGAATAATTCCATATCTCTACGTTAGAACAGCGGAGCCGTAGGCCTTACCTCTCGGCCCTCGCGAGCGGGAGCTGCGCGTGCAGCGCGGGGGCGGGTTCCCTGGCCAGGTCCGCCTGGGTGCTGAGATCCCGGATCGCAGCCCCCGTCTCCAGCTCCTCACAGAGGAGGAACACCTCCGCCAGTCTCCAGGACGACACCACGGATCGGATATAGCGCGCGTGCTCACAGCCTGCAGACAAGAGATTCATTCATTTATTTATCTTATGATACTAACAGCTTAATACACTTTCCTTTTCAACAAACTGAGGAACTGGCTATCTTGCCTCTGAATGCCGGAACACAAAATTTTTTTAGAATAGTTATTATGGCGTCAGAATTAGGTAAGATGGTGGTAGCTAGCCAGGCGGACTTAATTAAGTCCTACCACCAACCAAACCAAGCACAATATATTGTACTCCCCATGGGGATCGAACCCGGGACCTCTGGTTTTGAAATCGGTGGATTGAACCACTAGACCACAGAGGCGGTTAAATATAAAGGGGGCGTCCATAAATTACGTGAGGTGTTTTTTTTATTTTCTCATGTGAGATGTCGTGATATTTTATTCAAACCCCTCCCCCATCCCCCAATCTCACGTGAGATTTTTAAATGTGGGTTTCATATTTGTTGTAACAATTATATGTGATCTGAGACATTTCTTACTTTACTTCCCTAGATGTGTAGTATAATATCTTTCGAACGAATTAGTGAATGATCTTAATCGTATTACGATTACGCTTAAGATTAAATCCTAAGCATGTACAATCTGGATTAAACGAACCAAAATAGGATAATTCTTTTTTGTTACAATCAGAAAAAAAATTGCGTGATATTTGCCGAGACCCCCCCTCTCTCCGACGTAAGATTAGATGAGATTCGACTCGACCCCCTCCCCCCCTTAAACATCTCACGTAATTTATGGACGCGCCCAAACGAATAACAAAAACAGCATACCGTTACCTCTGTCCGGGCGGTTATCTCTCGGGCGCCGCGCGGCATTCGCGATCCGCCGGCGCAAAGTGCCGAGCCCCGCGCCACCGGCCTTCTTCTTGCGCTCCCTGAAAACACCAACATCTTAACCACACAACAATACTATATCTTAAAACCATATCGACTGGTGGTAAACAGTTCTGGTTCAGACCTATGACACCATAAGGGTGGGGGTGCGGATGCCTAGACCTGGGACGCTACCGCCGACGGCGAAGCCGAGCTCCATTGATGGCTTTAAATTAGCTTCATGAGAACTTATAAATTATAAAATTTATAAAAGTTACTTATTTATAAAAGTCTACTTGAAATACACGAAAATAGGAATAAATATGTTAAGCCTCACTCACGCTATAATTTGAGAAATCTAGATAGGTTACAGAAACCAAAAGTAAGATTGACCAAGGTTCAAAAGCAAGGAGAATATACTAAAATAATGATGTACAATAAACTTCCTATAAACATAACGAAGACGGAACACATGTCAGACTTTAAATGTAAAGTTAAACGATTCTTTGAAAATTATGTATTTTATAATATAAATGAATTTTTTGACATGTCTCTAGGAGAATCACATTTTATTTGACTCGCTTTATTTAAATATATGTTTTGCCTGACATTATTATTTATTTAAGGTTTTGTTTTATTGAAAATTGTAAATGAAATACCTGTGTAATAATATTCTGAATCCAGTTTGACATATTTTGAACTGTTAATTTTTTTTTTTTTTTTTTGACATGTCTCTAGGAGAATCACATTTTATTTGACTTGCTTTATATATGTTTTTTATTTAAATATATGTTTTTGCCTGTTATTTATTTAAGGTTGCGTGTTATTGAAAATTGAAAATAAAATACCTATGTAATTATATATTTTGAATCCATTTTTGACATATTTTGAACTGTTTAAATTTTTATCGATATTTTGTTTAATTCCTGTCATTTAACTTTATTTGATAATTTGTTGAAATAAGTTGAATTTGGTGAACTATTACTAACCTATCTTAATGTTTAACATATTTTATGTAAAAAATTGTGACTTGCCTTGTATAGCAATCTTTGTTATAATGTGGCCAATAAATGAAATCTGAATCTGAATCTGAATCTGAACTAGAAACGATTTTTACCGTCAAATGTACTGAACGGATAGGTTTCATAACATGTGTACACTTTTGAGATGGGAAACGCCATTTCGGATATGACACATACCTAAATCGGTAAGAATCGTTTCTAGTTCTCATGGAGCTAATTTAAAGCCATCAATGGAGATCGGCTTCGCCGTCGGCGGTAGCGTCCCTGGATAGCCACATAGGATGGACAGACATTTAAAGGATTCTCAATTGAGAATCCTTTAAATGTCTGGGTAGGTTAAAGTTAAAGGGAATGGTAGGTAGGTAGTAGGTACGCAAGCCACTATCCTTCGTGTGGCTGCTCTGCTTCTTTAGTATCACACGTAATCGGTAGATATTACAGAAATTATAATAAGTAGGTAGGTAATTGTTCTGCGCGCGCGTCTATGATGGCGGTTCACTTGTCACTGCTGCGGGTTCGGGTTCGCGGTGGCGGCGGCGGAAGAGTAAAAGAGCTTCGTAAGCGCGAAATAATGCACTAAAAAAATGTTTAAGAGCGAAACGGCAAGATATCATCTGTGGCTTGCGAGAAGGAGATAAAGGGATTGGGAAGACATTTATAGAAATAATGACACTAACGTTAATATCCACCATCGACCGAGTACTTCTTTTTAATTTTTAATTATACGAAGTGTAAGCACGACTTGGCCTTCATCTCACGTGGTAACAAGTTATGAAAACGCCGAAGTTGGAGGCGCATTTCACACGGAATCCTCAACAGAGAAACTGGCTATTTTACCGTAATGCCGGAACACAACATATTTAGAATTGTCATTACGGCGGCAGAATTAGGTAAGATGGTGGTAGCTAGCCAGGCGGACTTAAACAAAGTCCTACCTTAGTGGTAGGACTTTGTTTACGTCCGCCTGGCTAGCCATTCGAATATTTGAGCAACAGTTTTAAGCGACAAATCCACAGCCTGTTGAAACGTACGTCCGGCATATGCCATTGCGGTTTGCAAGCTAGTATTCAATACTAGCAACTACAATGACAAGCCTCATAGCTTAGTTGGTAGTAACTCTACCTTCGGCGCAGTAGGTTGTGGGTTCGATTCCCACCCAGGACAAACATTTTGTGTGATGAATCTAAATGTTTAGTCTGTGTTTGGGTGTTGTATTGTATGAAATGTATGTATTTACAAAAAAATATATATACAAGTATTCTATCCGTAATCTAGTTCCCATATTACAAGCAATGCTTAGTTTGTGGCTAGATAAGCTTTGATAAGCATTGCTTGTAATATGGGAACTAGATTACGGATAGATAGAGCGCCATCTAGCCAGTTTGTGGCTAGATGGCGCTGTGTTAAATAAATGTATTTTAATATTTATTATTATTTATTATTAATACATGATATACAGGTTGCAAGCCCATCGCCGCACCGGGCCTCTGTCTACCTACGTACACGATCAGCTGGCTTACCCTTGAACACGATTCCATTCGATCGGTATTGAATTTGTATCATTTACTCTTGAACACTCTTGAATGCGTACCTAGCGCCAAATGGATTTCATATTGTGTGTATATTGAATGAACTAATAGCGATTGGAATTGAATTGTCCAATCCATCTATGCTCTAAGCAACGCGTGGGCATCCATGCCGCCATAAATAATAAAATGTTGTCAAAACAACGATTTTTGTATTGGATTTGTTTGAAAATATGTTTAGATTGATGTTTTAAACTATTTGTAATCACTGTCTACTGATAAAAAGCCCAAATTTTGAAGTTTTAGTGTATTTATTATTGAAACACCGGTTTTCAATAGAAGCAAAGATCCCTAGCACTGAATATAATGCAGCTAACTTCATGTGTATTAACAAAATCATAATCCAATTTGAGCGCAATTCCGATTGCAATCCAATGCTATCAAATTGTTTTTCATGAGGCAATGCGTCAATATTGTTAGAGTATTGTATTGCGATTGATGGTGAATTCAACATTTTTATTGGGTTCGAGGGTAGGTAAGCCTGCTGATCGACGCGCTGAGTAATAATCTGAATGAGTTGAAGAAAATAGTCGTGTCAGTTACTTTTATACAAATAAAACAATCCTCATGGCATAGAGTGCTCTATATCCCTCGTGGTCTGTGGCGCGTTTCACTTACCGAATGACATCCGCCATTGTAGGGGGCGCGACCGGCACTATGCCATCACACGCCTCACCCTCCTGTAACACAACATCATATATTTAACTATTATATATTATATCATATATTTGACAAGCCTCATAGCTCAGTTGGTAGTAACTCTGCCTTCGGCGCTGTGGGCTGTGGGTTCGATTCCCACCCAGGACAAACATTTGTGTGATGAATATAGATGTTTGTTCTGTGTTTGGGTGTTGTATCATAGTACGTATGTATTTACAAAAAGTATTTAAGTATTCTATCCGTAATCTAGTTCCCATATTACAAGCTATGCTTAGTTTTGGGCTAGATGGCGCTGTGTGAAAATGAATGTCCTGTAATATTTATTTATTTATTTATTTATATGTTTTATTATAATTATACAAGCATATTGCATACATATAGGTTTTTTGAAATAGGTGCAAGCCCCATCAGGATAAGAATAAAGCGTCGTTACGACGACAGATATAGGTTTTTTTTTATTGGTGATAGTCAAGCGTTTTTCCACCAGCTTACATGTAAAACAAGTGGCGATGTGGCCTAAGATGGAGCAAGCTTGTCTAAAGGAACCTATTCACTCTGGACTTGAAGTCTCCAAGATTGTAATCGTGCGGGAAAACTAACATAATTGAATGCATTGAAATTTTAACTTAAAAGTTTTACTAATAAGAAACATTTTCGTATGTTGCTGCTCGCAGAGTTTTCAACTATGTTTAGGTTGACTTCATTCAATTGTATGCTTTCGACCCCTCACTATAGAGATTAAATTTCTCTGATTTGCTGTATATGATAATTTTATTCAATACAAAGTGATGTGATATTTTAAACAAATACCCATAGTGCTACTATGATAGAGACGAATTAGCGGTTACTTTTATTTGATCAATAGAATAAAATATTCAACTGCATTAACATCAACCAATAACCAAATCGTGTACGTACTAAACAAATAATATTAACTAATATTTTCAACCAATAAAAATATCGATATATTTTTTATCAATTAACAGTTAACTTATATTTAATTTTAACCATTATTGCCATCTTTAGTACGCCGGTGGCAGGTATATGTAGCCAGACGGCCTCTGAGAGCACTTGCCTGGGGATGCGAGAGCGCGGCGCCCATGTCTTGTCGGCGCGCGCGCAGACAACACAGCAGCCGGCTCATGGACGCATGGGGCCCGCCATCACCGCACGCATCTGACACGCCGCTCTGCAACAACCAACATCACACTTACATACATTTTTATCATATCACACTTACACACTCGTGGACATAATAAGAGGAACTAAAAAAAAAAGAGCTATTTGCTGTTACTAGTTACGTAGAGCTGTTACTGCTGAACATAGGCCTCCCGCTATCAACGCCACAAATAGCGACCTGAGTCGCCACCATCCATCTACTCCCCGCAACAGCCACAATGTCGTCGGTCCATGGAGTGGGGGGTTTTCCCACACTCGGTTTCGCGTTTAATCGTGGTCGCTTTCGATGTATCGTAAAAGTTTCTTCGTGTTTTCCATGTCATATGAATGGTTGATTCAATCAATTCGAAATTTTTGATTTGTAGAGATTACTCATACATTTTTTGAAAATGTTTTTTTTATATAGGGTAAATTTTGAGAAATAGATATAAAGTGAGACAAGAATATCTATGTCTAGTGGTGGTGTACCTCTGTTTGTAAAATTGCACCTTAAATGGATAGCTCTACTTACAATGGAACACACATCATTTAGCAAATCAAATGAAAAGTTTCCATTTGACATAAGCTAAAGATAGATATTTAATGAACACATACACAGCACCAGAGTCAAAAATAAAGATACAAACACGAAAACATAAAGAAACTTTAGGTATGCTGTTATAAAAAAAAAAAAGTATTTAAGTAATGTAGTTCCCATGGTACAAGCTTTACTTAGATGTTCTGTAATATTACAGGACATTAATTACACACAGTACCGAGGTACTACAGTATTTATTTATTTATGATGCAAAACCACCCCAATTCAAAAGTAAAATAATGTTATATGAGCAGTTGAAGCTCATTCAAATAACACAAAGATCATCTCTATATCTTTCAAAAACTATCCTAATATGAAAATCCTTATTCAAATAATGAGTTTCAATGTAATCTCTGCAAATTAAAAATTTGGAAAGATTTGGGCAAAAATTTTATTTCTACAATATCTCAAAAACTACCACGCACTGTTATCAAAAATCTGCTGTCCTGACTTGTATAATTATTAGCCTTAAGTGTCCCACCGCTGGGCAAAGGCTTCTCATACTCCTTCGTGACCGTCCTATCCTGAGTTGCAATTCTCCAGTTCTCGAGGAACTGGTCAAGCTGTTCTCGAGGAACTGATCAAGCTCATCACGCCATCTGCGTTTTCTTCTGCTGCGACGCCTACTCGCTGGGTTGGGACGCCACTCGGTGACCACTCGTGCCCAATGCTGAGCCAGCATGCGATAGGCCGGCCCAGTTCCACTTTAGCGTAGCGGTTTTTGAAGCTACTTCTGCGATTTGAGTTTTTGAGCGCAGCTCGGTGTTTCGGACTCTGTCTGTACGCTTAATACTCCGAATACTGCGCTCCATCGCGCGTTGGCAAACTTGGAGCTTGGACTTGAGAACATGAGTGCGAACATGAGACTTGTGTAATAACTGTAATATTTACACAGATCACTTATTCTTTTGTAACCAGCATAACAGTAACAGACTCAAGACTTTCCCCTTTCAAGGATATACTTCTGACCACTGTGACAGCTACTCGAGGGTAGATCTTTTAAGGTTCATCTACAAATTTTTTATTGTATTGACGGGGTAGTGCTTCATCTCACCGGAGGATCTGGCTATCTTACCTCTAAATGCTGGAAGACAACAATTTTAGCATTGTTATTATGGCAACAAAATGGGTTATTAGATGGTTGTCATGTTCGGTTTTAGTCATGTTCTGGTTTAGTCATAATTACAGTTTGTTTAAGTCATATTATGCTTCAGTCATGTTCCGGTTTGGTCATGTTCTTGTTTAGTCATAGTAACATCTAAACACTTGACTGGAGACACTCATTACATCAACAAAAAATATAAGACATTGAATAAATGTTCTTGGGGATTAGACTACGATTTATATCATTATATCATGTAGGGTTTAACCTTTTTATTAACAATGAACAAAAAGGGTTAAAGCTGGCTGATTTTAAAAATCATAAACAAATCAAAAAGGATGAGGTTCTCAATTCGTCGGAATCTTGACTTTTTTTTAAGGATGTATGTTCCGCGATTAATCTAAAACCTCTTGACCGATTTGGAAAAATATTATTTTATTTGAAAGGGTCTTATACATCACAAGTGGTTCCATTGACATCAGTTTAGGATCTGATGATGGGATCCTGGAGAAATCGAGGGAACTCTTATAGGCACACTTGAAGCGATTTGGGTATTTTTAGGGTTTATTACCTCAAAAATAAATAAAAAACAGACCCCTTACAGGATCATGCGTCTGTCTGTCAGTTTGTCCATCTGTCATCAAAATAATTGGAAAAAATATATCATCCTGGATAAACGAAATTGTATCATATTCTTCATTGAAATTGGTTTTTCTTTTTAGCCAAGTAAAAAGTTATTATGAGTGATTGTCAATATTGGAGAGCAATTTATATAAATAAAAACCAAGTCATAATAATGTGTTTTGATTGATATACAACGATGGCTCTATTGCCTAGTACTTGGCCACGTAATCTAGGTAGATATATTTGAATGGTCTAACCTTATTCCTATACTTTTTCTAGCCGACTGTATATAATGAAAATAAAATATGACTAAAGCAGAATATGACAAAAGCGGAATATGACAAAGGCAAAACATGACAAAAGGAGAATATGACAAAAAGAGAACTTGAATAATTCATGACTAAATCAGAATAGAAAGCAGAATATGACTAAAATCTAACATGACAACCATCTAATAACCCGAGTTAGTTAGTGGCACATCAAAACTTACACATCCCTATGGATATGGTAATTGCCTATGGGTATCAAGGGGCAACAGAAATACTTACAGAGATCACCTTATTATTTTGTTACCAGCATAAGTTTGAGTAAAGTCATTACATGGTTTGTGTTACTAAGGAAAATGTAAGCTAACAAGTGCAATATTGCACCTGCTTCTTAAATTTCTAAAAACTTTTTCTTCCTTTTAGGGTTCTGTACACTAATCGGACAAGGACCCTATTACTATATGCCTATGCATCTGTCCTTCCTTTCAAGAGCTGTATCTTTTGATTCAAAAGAACATTAATTGAAAATTTCAACCAACTACCTGGTCAGAAGCTACCTGATTTTTTAAACAAATGTGTTATTATGGTGAATTACCTAGTGTACATTCTGCTTTGTGTTGTTCTTGTACTGCGTGTTCTATATGAGCTTAACATTTCACAAAATTGTGTTTTTATTTTTACTTATCAGATAAAAAAATACAACCCCCAAGGGACAGGTTTTTGTGTCTTTTATTTTAGGTTTGTAGTAAATACAGACTTGAGTATCAAACAAGGAATAATTAGTTGGTGTATGTGACTAGTACTCATACATTACACTTCTGATTGAGGTGTACTCACCTACTACTCACTAACAAGGCCTGTGATAAGGTACCCTTCATTTTCTTCTGCTCTAACAGTCAATAATAATCAAGAATTAGTTTTATGAAGGAATACTTACCTGTGCCCTATCTTCATGCTCTACAAATCACACAACACTTTCATTTATAAGACTAGGAATAATTTAGCACATAATTGAGCATTATATCAGCTACACTCATGAATTCCTGAATTCAGATGTGATGTAAGCCATACAAAATTCATGATTTATATTTTAAATGTGAGGCAGGCACTTGAAAAGCCAATGTTTTAGAATATTTTCATCATCCCTATATTTATTTTAGCAGATTCTTGTGAATATAGAAAGTGAATGTTTTCAGGGCGCGCGCCCTTAAATAGGGGAGGCAGTGACGTCACTGCGCGCGCAGTTGACCCCATACAGTATGACCTAGATTCCACTTTGCGAAATAATGCCAAATGTCAACAATATTGCCTAAGGCAAGAATAGCTAGGTATTGACTAACAAACTACTTGACTGACCTAGAAATGGGATTAGCACATCCGCTATCACCGGTCTGAACACCTTTTTGACCTAATATCCAAGTGATAAAAACGATTTACGCGACAGTTTTTATACTGACTCGTTCGGGAATACTAAACCCAAATAAACATATACTATACGTACGATTAATATTAGTAAATAATTTACCAGCTATCTCGATCATAGCAGCGGCGTATTCACGTTTAATTTTGCGATAGTTCACAAAAACATAAATATTTTTATGCGACGACGGCCATTTCTCGTTTGTATATTTATTATACACTTTTTTCTCACAGGGAATGGATAAAATTGTTTAAATTCGTTGCAAATACATTAGACACATACACAATTATTAATCAATACACAATTAAACCACGACTATATGTTTGTAAAATAAGAAAACACAAATTACACCACACAAATACAATACACAAGAACAGGCATTTTAGAGACAGTGTTGCCCACAGATCAATGAAATGACTGTGCTGCCATGCCATTGCCATTGATTGCTTTGATAAGCTAAGTGAGGTCACAGAACACTAATATCGGGTGTAAGGTGTAATGGACTAACGGGTGAGGTGAGGACAGCACCTACTGCACTACTGATTCCCTTCGTAGTCGTGGTTTAAAAATCTACCCCTCCAGCCTACGGATGTCGTAAAGTCTTCTTTCTGTGTGTTAACAAAACTTTAACTGTGAGCAACAATCTGTTAACGGTGTTTACGGTTATAGAGGAAGTTATTTTCACATTGTGGTTAACAATAATTTACTGTTGATATGCAATAGGCGCAGTCAAAACTCTTGCATGTCACCCCAAAAGTAATTCTTGGATTTTAACGACACCCTTCCCTATTGATTGAAAAACAAAAAATAAATATACCAGTTTTACTGAGATTCCGAATACCCTTTATTATCTAAGAAGACCTGATGATCATCCTTTGCCCCCGTCAACATATACACCACATAATGGGAAAAAAAAATGAAATATGCAGTCGCAACCTCTATTAGTAATAGGGGTTGAGACTGCTGAAATATCGTATGTAATAGGCTATTACATATCGCACCTCCGCTAAAATAGGGTCACAACTTGAAATTCCTGAGTTTTGAGTTACATAAACAGAAAAACTGGAAATTGTTCGCTTTATTACCTCAAAAATGGACATAAATGTAGTCCGTTACGTTCACCTATAGATGGAAGAAGTGACTGTATTTTATTGCTGCGAGTTGTATTGGGGTGCCACGCGTCAGAACTCATTTAGTGTGCCATTTCATGTTGTGACAAGTGGTAGTGTAACATAGTGTTACAACAGAGTTACAAAACGAAATAATACGGTGAATTGATTCAAAACAGTAGTTATTTGGAGTAAATGTTCTAGAATAGTGTTTTATTTGTAAATGTGACTATATTTTAGTGAACAAAATGTAAATTTGTTTCGTATTGTTCTAAGATACCGTCATTTTTATTTATTTATTTTATTTTAAAGGAAAGTCTACAGCTATATAAACAGAATAAGATAGGTAAAGAACAGAAACATAAAGCCAATAATAGATATTCACAGATAAAACATATTAAAAAATAAAAAATAAAGTGAGAGACAGCCTAAGAAAGTAAGTAGAAATAAAAATAGTTAAATATAAGATAAACTTTAGTGATTACATTGATCACACACAAACAAATTTTCGAAAAATAATAATAATCCTAGTTATTAAAGAAGAGCTGACTGAGCATGCGCCTAACATTCCTACCGTCGGTATTAAACAGATCACACTCAATCTCCTCACATAGCTTATTAAACTTAACGCTCGCACGATTTAGAAATTCATACTGCCTATAGTTGGTGGATGCTTTCGGAAAATATAATAAGTTACTGGATTTTAACAAAACAGAAGCGGCTCTTAGGGACAGCATACTAAGCAGCTTTGGGCAATCAATCTTACTGGTAGCAATTTTAAATAGAAATACTTGGTCAGAAATAGTCCGTCTAGCAACTAGAGGAATCAGATGATGTTTTTATATAAGCATGAGTAGTTGTCACTGTCGTAATATTCACGCGTTCGGTAACACAGGTAGCGAAGGAACTTCGTCTTTACTCCCTCAATACGATCAATATACACCTCATATAGGGGATTCCAGATCTGCGATGCGTACTCCAACTGACTCCTTACAAAGGTACAATATAATATCTTAATGGGTTTAGCTAGTTTAAAGTCCTTTGCAGTACGCATAACAAATCCAAGTGCCTTAGTTGCTTTAGCAGTAATAGCTTCAATATGATCGTCTAATAAAAGTTTAGAATCGTGAATAACCCCAAGTCACGAATGACTGAGTGTCTTTTTAATAAGTCACCTTTTAGCTTATAGTCGAAAGTAATGGTGTTAAGTTTCCTAGTAAAGGTTACAATACTACATTTTGCTGGGTTGAGATCAAGATTATGAGCAGAACAATAGTCTTCCAACATATGTAAGTCAGCTTGCAATGCTAATGCATCCGCCACTGATTTAACTCTTGCAAATATTTTCATGTCATCAGCAAAGCAGAGCAAGGTAGCAGTATGTAGACATTGCTCAGTATCAATATCAATACAATATCATTCACGAAGATAATAAACAGCAAATGACTAAGAAGTGATTTTTATAATTGTAACTGTGTATAAGACAACAAAATGCAAATTTATTTGAAATAGTTCTAAGATGCCGTTATATTTGCAATTGTAACTACATTTTAGGTATTTAATTTAACACATTTACTTAAAATTATTCAGTGATAAAGTTGTTATTATTATTGTGACTTGGTTTTACATACAAAATACCATATTTTTCTGATTAGGTGGATGCTTTATTTAGTTCCAGGAGGTTTTAGTTTTAGTTTTAGGGAGGGAACACTAAATATTGATAAGTTAATTAAAATTAAATTCATATTTTGACGAATTTAAGCTTGTATTTTCTTTACTGTTAATTATCACCTGTTTTTCATTGTTTAAGACTCCTTCTCATTAAATATTTTTTCTTTACCAAAAAATATTTTAAACAACAACGTAGACCACTCATTATTAAAGCTAAAACTAACAGCTTGGATATGTTAAAATCAGAAATAGAATGAAAGCTTTACATTTTTTGCTAGAGACTTTTAACCACGAGCATGCGTCCTGAGTCGATTTTTTTGCTCACGAGTGTATATTCCTGTTTCATTGCACTGAGGCCTAAGAACGAACTGCAAAATAGCCTGTATTTGTCGCCCGGAAATGTGGGTCGAAACCTTCGGTGTATTTTATGTAGATTGCTCATATGAAATTAGCAATGACCAATGATACGTATATAATTATACGTATCATAATATATGGGTTTTTAAGAGTTTAAAAATATTATGAGTAGGGGTCCAATTATTAAGAGAAACCCAATATTAAAAAAAAATTAAGGGTTTACATACAAGAAACGAGTTTATCAATAATGATTTCCTACCTGTATCAAAATTATCATGAAAATTGTGCTAACTTTGAGGTAAATAAATAATATAAACTGGCCAAACGTGAGCCGGACCCGCACTTTTTATAGTCTTACTATAAAATGTTAAGAGATAAATTAAATATAAATTGATTGTCGCTTGATTTTTGATAAGTGGGGTAGTTTTTGAGAAATAGGGGTGATAGGTGTGACAAGAAAATTTTAGAATATTAAAAAGTATACCTATCGGCTGCATATTTTAAAAAATAAGTATTCCATTTAAATAGCAGTGTTTTTTGTACCAAAAGGGCGCGATATCGGGGTAAAACGCTTGGTATTTGAATATCTTGTATGATTTACTGTTAAAAGGGGTTGTCCTCACAACTAACTTTATTTGATTTGCTGAGACCACCCCTGTATTATAGTATTGAAAAAGGGATAAATAAATAGAAGTCTTAAATTTTTAAGATGAAGGGGCTAAAGAATGATCATCAAATCTTGCAAGATAAGAGAGGGTATTCGGAATCTCATTAAAACGGGTCTATTTCTTTTTTGTTATTCACTCATTAGGGTTGCCAAACCAAGGGTGTCGATAAAATCCAAGAATTAATCTTGAGATGTTATACTAGGGGTTTCACTGCGCATATCCCATATCATCAACATATTATTGACATTAGCGTGAGAAGAATACTCCACTCACTGTAAGATTTGGCCGTAATCACCACGCATGGTAGACAGATTGGTGCTCACAGTCAAAGTTTTGTTTACACATGAAAAAAGCTGCTGCCTTCTTGGTGAAGCCCCTTGGTCGACTTTACGACATCCGTGGGATGAGAGGGTAGATTTTTAAACTACGTCTACTACGTCACTGTAAATAACCTACCTACCCTCGCGCGGCCAGTCAAGATAGTTAGTGTTATTTATTTGCGAAAATTTCAAACGTTTCTACAGAGCTCTCACAGCTATTCTAAGGTTGTAGATAAAGACATTAAAAGCATCTGGAGATTTATAAATTGCAAAAAATCATCAAGTGTCATTCCTCAAACGGTCAAGTATGGTGACTTAATATCTTCCGACCAAAAGGTTTTTTGTGAAGTTTTCTCCAACTATTTCTGCTCAGATGATCCTCGGTATTTTACGGCAAGAACAAAGTAGGTACTGTATAACACTGAAATTTCCCAACGGGATTTACTACGTAAGATTGCTCGTATTGACCCAAATAAGGGAGCTGGCCAATATGGCCAAATATGGGGGAATACCATCAGGGGTATTCCCCCATATTTCATAAAAAGATGTGCTAAGTAACTATGCACACCTTTGAGTATTATATTTAACGCATTCTCTTCATGCCTGAAATTTTCCTTGTGAATGGAAAACGGCTCATATTGTACCTATATTTCAATCGGGCGATAAATCTTGCTTTGAGAATTTAACCTTTTTAAACTTTTTTTAATTATCGACCAATCAGCATATTTTCGTGCTTTGGAAAACTATTTGAATCACTTGTATATGACTCACTCTATCATCATATTCAAGCGTTTTTATCACCGTCAGCATGGATTCATCAAAAATAGATCAACAACCTCATATCTCCCAGAATTTTTAACCACCTCTGTGGTCTAGTGGTTCAAGCCACCGATTTCAGATCCAGAGGTCCCGGGTTCGATCCAAATAGGGAGTACAATATATTGTGCTTGGTTTGGCTGGTGGTAGGACTTTGGTTAAGTCCGCCTGGCTAGCTACCACCATCTTACCTAATTCTGTCACCATAATAACAATTCTAAAATTGTTGTGTTACGGCATTTAGAGGTAAGATAGCCAGTTCCTCAGTTTGTTGAGGATTCCGGGTGAAGTGCGCCTCCACCTTCGGTCTTGTCTCAACTTGTTACCAGGTGAGATGAAGGCCAAGTGCTTACCCGTCGTACAATAAAAAAAAAAAAAAAAAAAAAAAAATACTTTTGCAGTGCCTTTGCCAAGACTACCTAGGTTGATGCCATATACACGGATTTCTCGAAGGCGTTTGATAAACTGAATCACTAGTAGTAAGTTGCCTTCGTATGGTATATATGGTAGCTTACTTCGTTCTTTTATCTTACACAACTCGTGGCTACAAAAGGCTTCACATCGTCGCTTGTCGTGGAACATCTGGGGTGCCTCAAGGTTTGCATCTTGGTCTGTTATACTTCGTTGCCTTTACCAACGATCATGTTAATAAACTTAAAAGCCCATGCTCATTGTAAGCTGACGACTTGAAAATCTATTTCTATTTCTTTTTATTAATCGTCTTCTATTATTTAATGTTATTTTTTTGTGTCTAATTTGTTAATATTAATATTGTTCTTCCGCTTTTATTGCGTAACACAGAACTGTCTTGCTTTCCTTTTGTAATCATGCTGTAGGTATTTCATACACATTCTTAGAAATGCGATCTAGTTATAAAATTGTAATATCTATATTTTGTTTTTATCCGACTGGTCAATCTTGACTGGAATTGAACTGAAAAGAATAGCTTTATTTTATCAAATTGGTTTTCATCACTTAATAGTTCATTATGCAATAGAATGGTCACGATATACTTACATGTAATTAATTAGTGAAATACGATTTGTTTGTTAAATATCATTGTCTATTTGTATATACTGTGTATCTAATGAATAATATAATATACAATCTAAAAGCTACTTTTATTTAACACACTATCTATCTTATCTCTTTTAAAGTAAGATGCCGAACGCAGCGAGGGATTCTTGTGTTTAATCTTGAACGGAGCGAGGGATACAAGTACCGTGATGATTTTTTTTCACTAGTTGTGTACTTTATTTGATACCATACACTGCAAGAATATAAATAATAGTTTGTATAGTATGTATTACATTATCAGCCCATTAATGTCCAATACTGAACAGAGCCTCCTCCGAATCTCGAGTAAAATGATATAATATGGTGTTAAATACACAGATGAGAGCTGCTTCTTCTGGTGAGATTCTTCAATTGACTTTTACGACACACTTGAGCTAAGTTGGTAGATTCCGGTTTTATATCAATCTCATTTTACTATACAACTAGCTGAAGCCCGTGACTTCGTACACGTTCATGGATTTAAATTTTGTTGTGTATATCGTGACGTCACGTGACAACATATTATCACTTGCGCTGCGGGCGGCCGGCGCTAGCAACGGAGTTAGTATATATTATTAGTATAAAAAACGGAGCAACGGGCTAACTGTATTTTATTATGTAACCCGTCATAAAAACATAGAGAAAAATCTCCACGCTTGGTAGATGGCTCGGTGCTCGTAGTAAATGTGTAAGGTATTACTTTGAGCCACATGCTTAATTTTGAGTATCAATGCTAAAGTTATTTTTATCGATGAATACGGGTACATCTCTATCACCGGGATACCAGCTAAAATGTATTGCAATTTATATTTTATCAGTTATTTTATAATTTGTATACAATCCACTAACTGTCTATTAATAATTATTAAACGAAATATTAAGCACACACTATTGAATTATTCGTTTATGTAAATATTATTTATTCTCTATTTTGCGAATTTCTTTAGCCTCACGAAACTATGGTAACTGCACGATTCGTATGCAGTTTTCACAAGGTGGTAGCATCAAAGATTGCACGATTCTACAAACTGTCAAAGACATCCATAACCAAGTCGACATAAAGGTTTATTTTCAACGACTTCGATTATCGGAAACTCGACCAATGAATGATAAGTGTTATATGTGTTGTTAATTTGACATGCTACGTGAGTGTGTGTAGCCTGCCACAGCGGTACTAGAACAAATGTTTCTAGATGGCCTTTCTAACCTCTATCATGTGTTCTGTGAGTTACACAGTCCACTCGAAGGAAGAAAGAATGAAAATATATATTTACTAAAAAAAGTAGGCATATAAGTATAATTACTGCGATCATCAACACACCTGCCAAGAGTGGTAATTATGAAAGAAAATAAAAAAAAAAACTCCATTGCTTTTTTAGCATTAGGGGAGGCCCATGTCCTATGCAGAAGACTTATGGGCTGTAATGATGATGATAACGATGATACAAGTATACAGCATTTATAGCCAGAATGCATCATAAGACAATTGCACTAAACCCATACAATGCTAGGTTAAATTGTTTTTACGGAGTTTCGATGAACATCGTCATCATCGTCATCTGATGATGAAGCCAAAGGCCTACCCTAGACCTACCGGATGGCAGGCAGTGGGACTACTACGTATCATCATTACTGAGATCCACAACACGCCTGCCAAGCGTGGTGATTATGGCAAAACCCTGATGATGATGATGATACTGGAAGGTAAATACCACAGGAAAGCAGAATACGCAATTTCGTTCACATGGATGACATATTTTTTCCATTTATTTTGATCTATAAATCAAACTGTACCGACTTTGATGAAATTTCTATGGGACCACCTCGGAAGTATGGCCTACCAAACAACAAGAATCATCAAAATCTATTACGAATTGGATTAATCGAGTAGTTACGTTTAAGAGCTATGTTTAAAATACAAATAACTGACAGCTGTAGACCATTATTCTTAAAGCACAATATTCTTACACTACCATCGATATATATATATATTAGAAATAGCTATGTTTGTTAGGAATAATTCCCACTTATTTCCACATTTATCTGACTCAGTTATTAGAAACAGACGCGAGGATAGATTATGTTTACATCCCGCAAAGACAGAATTGTTGAACAAAGGTGTAATCTGCATGGCTCCCAAAATCTTCAATATAATACCAAAGGTATGCAAGGCACTAGGCACCAATTTATTTAAAGCTAAATTTAAAAAAAACCTAACAGAAAAGTGCTACTATACAGTTGATGAATTCTTAAATAATACATTTTAATTTGTTTTGTATAATGATTAATAATGACATCTTTAATGCTTATTTGATTATGATAATATTTTAATGACATAATACATTATTAGAATTAAGTACCTAACTGTATTTTTTTTTATTTTATATTACATATTGCCAATCTCTCTCAATTTGTACACCGACAATATCGGTATAGCATGCTGTAACACACTCACTATTAAAATAGATACCATCTTAATGTACACATAGCTTAGCAAATAAATGATCTTTATCTTTATCTTTACAAACAGAAAAAAAAACATACAGCCGAATTTAGAACCTCCTCTTTTTTTGAAGTCGGTTAAATAACAGCGCACCACAGACAGATTATCCATATACAATAATACCGGCAAAAATCTTTTGAATCAGACTTGCCATTTCGAATTGAAAATGGAACCACGTTTGTATAGGAAAGTGAGACTACTGAGCCTTCTAAATCTACATCTTAAGGCTGTATTAATAAAAAATAAATCCGTTAATATATTTTATTTGAAATAACGACCTTACAACTAACTAATCTAGAAATTATTACATTATCAACGCACACCTCACTCAATATTAACCGATTCCACGATCTCTTCATTCGCATGATCGTGTACGAAATATATCAAATCCTCCCCGTCCTGGCTCACTACCCCATCAAAGCCTTGCGTCTCACCATCGCTATAGTAGATAACCTCCGTTTCTACCTCAGCTTCCCGTTTCACTATCACCTCATGGCCGTCATGCTGATCATACTCGTCGTGATCTTCATCCTCTATCTCATCGCCGTCATAGTCTTCGTCCAGCTCATCGTGATCTTTCACTAACTCATCGTGGTCGAAACCTTGTTTGCGTTTATCGCGGACTTGGTTATCGAACTCTTCCCGATCTACTTTAACTATCACATAGTCCTCTTGGCTCTGACTGCTTTCGTCTTGTGATATCTCCATACGATTGGAGCGTTGCCTCTTGAAGGTAGGTTTTTTCTTGATTCTCCTGATCTTGTTGTGTACCCTGCAAATGTATAAGATATTATTTAACAAGACTCATAGCTCAGTTGGCGACTCTGTCTATGTCAGTAACTCTGCCTTGTGCGCTGTAGGTTGTGGGTTCGATTCCCACCCATAGGCCTTAGTATGAGTTTCTGACATCAAACTGAAACGATAAACGCCTAAGGTGGAGACGCACTTCACACGGGATCCTCAACCAACTGAGGCTATCTTTCTTAATGCCGGAACACAACAATTTATTTATAATTGTTGTTATGGCCACAGAATTAGGTAAGTTGGAGGTAGCCAAACCAAGCACAATATTATAGTCCCCTGGGGAACGAACCCGGGACCTCTGGATCTGAAACTGGGTTGAGCAACTAGACAAGGCCATATATGTATGTTACTACAATAGGACATTGATAATATTAATTATATATTTTATAGTAAATAGCTTCCTTTTAGGCAAGCGTGCTCCATCTTAGGCCACATCTTTACTTGTTTTACATGTAAGCTGGTGGTCAAACGCCTGACTATTATCAATAAAAAAAAAATAGGGCATTAAACACACAGGCTCCCCTCTAGCCTCAAACTAAGCATAGCTTGTAATATGGGATCTAGATTACGGTCAATGATCAATATCCATCACACAAATGTTATTCCTGGGTGGGAATCGAACCCACAACCTACAGCGCAGGCAGAACTGCCAACTGTGCTGGGAGGGTTACAATTCCATCCGGGCAAGGTACAGTCACCAAAGCAGATCATATTACCCATCAATGTGGTGCCTCAGTGAGGCGGCGTGCAAGAATCCCTTGTCGCAAGTCTCACACCGGTATCTACGGTCGCCAATGTGGATCTGTGAACGCCAAACATGGATATTGAATGAATGAATGAATGAAAATTATTTATTGTACACCAAAAACTCACAATCGTCAATTTAAAACTCAAGTAAACAGTACAATGGGATATTGTTACGTAACTATATGATTATCACTACACGATCGATGTCCTATACTTTACTGAAAACAGTTTTTTTTTTATTGTACGACGGTTCTAAGTTATGATAAGTTCCAAGCGCTTCGCCTTCGTCTAATAAAAAAAAAATGACCACTTTCACACACAGACAATTTCAAAAATGTTCACACACTACCTACATCAATTTCGAAATCCAAGATGGCAGTTTTGACATGTCATAAACTTATTATTTTTTTCTGTGTACTAACGAAATGGATATCACGTCTGAATTATTTGCAATTTCAATGTCACCGCTGGCCATATTCGTCGAAGGACCGACAGCCGGTGGGGTCAACGAGTCCTTAATTGGAGACCACAGGCCTTAGTATGAGTTTCTGACAGCTAACTGAAACTATTTCCGTTTCCGTATAGGGTGCTTATCTCCATACATTTGGCTATCGGAATAGTAAAGCAACTGTAGCTGTCAGAAACTTATACTAAGGGTAGACGTGACCAAGCGTAGTGTAGGACATCCTCCGGCAGACGGAGCGTCGACCTCCGTACTGTGGCGGGTAGAGAGTGGAAGAGAAAAGCCGAAGATCGGGCTCAGTGGACCTTGGGAGAGACCTACGGTACGCATGTCCAGCAGTGGACTGTGCTCCGTTGATGATGACGAGAGTCCCTTACCCGCAGCTAAAAACAAAGCTGCAGACGACCCGATTTATGACAAACTTTAACTTAACTCGATGGGTGCTGCAAAGCACTCACGGCGTGCTTTACATAGAGAGCGAGACGTCCAGCACCCAACGAGCGTCGCGTGCCTGTAATTTGCCCTTCAAACCGGAACACAGCAATGTGGACTGCGATACGTTGATGATGACTAGTTTTTTTTTTTTTTTATTGTACGACGGGAAAGCGCTTGGCCTTCATCTCACCAGGTTACAAGTTGAGATAAAGCCGAAGATGGAGGCGCACTTCACCCGGAATCCCCAACAAACTTTAGAATTGTCATGGCGACAGAATTGCTAGCCAGGCGGAGTCCCTTACCCGCTGTTGCAGATCCGATTTACAAGCAACTCGAGTCACGTGCTCGTAATTTGCCGTTAAAACCGGAGCCGTACAAGGCGGTGGACCCCCCCCCCACCCCCCAGCACCGACGTACCCGCAGGTGAGCGGCGCGCGCCGTCGACGTGAAGAACTTCTTCCCGCAGTGCTCGCAGCGGTACGTCCGCGGGCCGTGCCGCTGCAGGTGCGTGGTGGCGCCGACGCGCGAGCTGAAGCACGCGCCGCACACGCTGCACTCGTACGGCTTCACGCCGTAGTGGATGTTCATGTGGTCGTTGTACTCGTGCTGCGACTGAAATGCGCACGAGACTCTCGATCACTCTCGGTGACTCTCGAGTATGCGGGGGCTAAGCCTACTCTATCTGCCTTTCTGTTAAAAAAAGTAACTCTTTTTTGTTCCCTTTTGTGTGTTGCGACTGAAATACACACGAGACTCTTGATGACTCTCGAGTATGCGGAGGCTAAGCCTACTCTATCTGCCTGTATGTTAAAAAAAAGTCACTTTTTTGTTCCTTTTTGTGTGTACATACGTCGACTGTGGTGTAATACAGATACAATATACACAATACATTCCACTGACCTTGTATTAAGTCTGTCTATCTGCCTGTCAAATCATGCTTTTTGTGTGTACATACGTCGACTGTGATGTAATACATATACAATATACACAGTACATTCCACTGACCTTGTATTAGGTCTGTATATCTGCCTGTCAAGTCACTCTTTTTGTGTGTACATACGTCGACTGTAAAATAATACATATACAATATACACAATACATTCCACTGACCTTGTATCCCTTTCCACATAGATCGCACAGCTTGGTGATGCCTTGCACCGTGTAAGGCACGTCCGGGTGATTCTGTACATGGTGCGTGTACATACGTCGACTGTGATGTATCTCTTTACACTGTAATTTCAAATTCCTAATGAAACAGACATATTGTCCACTAGAAGATACCTACAAATTTTCATATGCATTGTATATGTCGGGCAAAGTAGCAAGTTTGACTGCAGTGTTATCAGCTTATAATGCCTACATACACTCTATACTCAGATATGGAGAGATATTCTGGGGTAATGGTACCGATCGAGAGAAAGTGTTTATTTCACAACAATTATGTATTCGCTCGATAGCTAGGCTCAGTTTGTATATTTATTTGAATTGTCATAACTTTAGTTCAGTTTTGTAACATATTTGCTTCATTTATATGTACCTAGTTAGGGATTTGTACTTGTTTTTAATGGTGGCTAATTATGGATTTGTAAATCTGAAATAAATGAATTTATTATTATTAAACCAACAGATTCCTGCAAACCCTCCTTACAATTTGATATATTTATATTCCTAGCAGTGTACATACTCGAAATTGCCGTATTTGTTAGAAAAAACGTAGAACAATTTGGGACGAAGTGACAGAGTTCGTAAAGTATGCAAGATAACGCACAAAACTACCTTGCTCGACAAAAGTTGCTTGTGTATGGGACCTAGGATATATAATAAGCTACCAAAACATATCCTGAAATTAGTCGATTTTGTCTCATTTAAGAACAAAATAACCAACTATTGACAAGCAAAGTATATTGCGTACAAGAATATTTAAGTAAATGAATATTTTTTAGAATTAATTTGATTAATGTATTTGATTTAGTATTAATTTTATTACGTTTGTGTTATGTTGTGTTAGTAGTTACTTATGTGCTAAAATAAATCTTATTATCTCAAACATTTAGTCATTGACATTATATATATAAATATATAAATAATAAAAAAAATATATATAATACATAAATAAACTTATAAACTTATTTGCTCCCACCAACCAAACCAAGCACAATATATTGTACGCCCCATGGGGATCGAACCCGGGACCTCTGGATCTGAAATCGGTGGGTTGAACCACTAGACCACAGAGGCGGTTAAAAGTATCTAATAATGTACTTACAATTCGGCATGTTTTATATCTGACCGGCATATTCTTTGGGGATTTGCGAGAGTTCGACTTGTGAGATTGCAACTTATGTGCTTTCAATTGCTCAGGGTCAGAATATTCCTCGCAACATGAAGCTATGATCCTGAAACGGTCACATGAAAAATGTTAAATCTTGATGGTGAAGTAATGCAGTACATAAAAAATGTTATGTAATCTTGACAGTGAAGTAATGCAGTACATGAAAATGTTATGTAATCTTGACATTGACGTAATGCATTACATGAAAAATGTTATGTAATCTTGACATTGACGTAATGCATTACATGAAAAATGTTATGTAATCTTGACAGTGAAGTAATGCAGTACATGAAAAATGTTATGTAATCTTGACAGTGACGTAATGCAGTACATGAACAATGTTAAATCTTGATGGTGAAGTAATTCAGTACATAAAAATGATATGTAATCTTGACAGTGACGTAATGCAGTACATGAAAAATGTTAAATCTTGTGAAGTAATGCATTACATGAAAAATGTTATGTATTCATGACAGTGAAGTAATGCAGTACATGAAAAATGTTATGTAATCTTGACAGTGAAGTAATGCAGTACATGAACAATGTTAAATCTTGATGGTGAAGTAACGCAGTACATGAAAAATGATATGTAATCTTGACAGTGACGTAATGCAGTACATGAAAAATGTTATGTTTTCATGACAGTGAAGTAATGCAGTACATGAAAAATGTTAAATCTTGTGAAGTAATGCATTACATGAAAAATGTTATGTTTTCATGACAGTGAAGTAATGCAGTACATGAAAAATGTTATGTAATCTTGACAGTGAAGTAATGCAGTACATGAAAAATGTTATGTAATCTTGACAGTGAAGTAATGCGGTACATGAAAAATGATATGTAATCTTGACAGTGAAGTAATGCGGTACATGAAAAATGATATGTTATCATGACAGTGAGTGAAGTAATGCAGTCTAGAACGCTAAACATGTAAGCTGGGGCTCAAGACTTATAAACCCAAAAGGAAGACAACTCTACCACGCGATGAGTTGCCACAATCTTGACTGGTGAACCCACTTACTGGCCAGCGCACAATGCAAGGAAACTATCAGACTTCTTTGTAACCAAGAACCTTCCTCTTAACAACATGAATACTGAACAAATCATAGACCTTTCGTCAGACCACACACCTGTCGCTCTTAACGTTAACTGACAGGTTATACTGCAAAAAATACACAATCGGAACACAAACTGGGATAAATATGAAAATCCCTAAGACCACAGAAGAAGTTGAAGAAGCAATCGAGCGGTTTAACAGGATAATACATATCGCTGTACACGAATCAACTCCAAAGCGCAAAGTGTTCGTCTCCAAGGGACACCTCCATCCGACCCCTCATAAAAGAAAAAAAATATCTGAACGACGACGATTCAAAACGCGGTACCCAAGGGATAAAACGGTCTTCAGCAAATCATCACAAGAACCGAAAACCGTAATTAGCGATCTCAATGACAACCTCCAGGAATACCTGAGTAAACTTACTCCAACAAGTGATACAAACTACTCGTTGGAAGGCGACATCTAAACTTAACGACAAAAAACACAAATAGCCCCTATAAAAACCCAAATGAGGACTTGACCCCGACCTGACAAGGAAAAAGCTGACGCGTTCGCAACACACCTAGGCAAAGTATTTAAACCGCTACCAAGTACAAGCGAACAACACGACGAAGAAATAGGAAACTATCTCAAATCAGCTATACAAATGAGCCCTCCCTTGAAAAGCGTCTCACCAAAAGAACTTGCCAGAGTAATCAGCGACCTCTAAGGTAACGTCTGGTAAGGCTCGTGGATATGACCTAGTTGATGCAACTCTCCTGAAAAACCTGCCACCAAAAGGAATACTCTTTTTGGTCCTTATATTAAACTAGCTTTTGCCCCTTTACTTTTTGCTAAGAAGTATTATTATTAACTAGGTATAGTTTTTGGGTCTTTAATTTTTATTTAGCGTGTGTAAAAAATTAGGGCATACAACTTAAAAACGACAGTACATTCTTCAACTTCTCCATTAACGTTCAGATTTTCTTTAGCCATTTAAAAAAAGTCTAACCGACAAAACCTATACTTAAACCAAACGAAAACAAAACAAATGCCAAATACAAAGCAGAGTCTATAACCAAAACTACTAAACCGAAACAAAACAAATGCAAAATCTCAAAATCCTTTCTTAGGGGATGCCTACGTCATAGTAGCTTTATGCAAGCAAAGTCTCAGCCCGATCGGTTTCAAATTGACAAAGTTTCATACAAACTTCATCCCCTATTTTATCCCCTTGGGGGTAGAATTAATCAAAATCCTTTCTTAGCGGATGCCTACGTCATAACATCTACCTGCATGCCAAATTTCAGCCCGATCCGTCCAGTGGTTTGGGCTGTGCGTTGATAGATCACTATGTCCGTCAGTCAGTCACCTTTGAGTTATATATATTTAGATAGATAGATGCTTGTTTGAGACTTTTGACATTTCCCAGCCAATGGAAAATAGCACAGGTTGTCATGATCCTGAAACCAGGCAAATCAGCACAAGAAGTGACTTCATACAGACCCATAAGCCTACAACCTGTTACTGGAAAACTGCTCTAAAAAGTAGTATCATCTAAAATAAGGCAACACCTCGAAGAAACCCTATCCAAACACCAATTTGTATTTAGAGAGGGACATGGAACGATCGATCAAATTCATCGCTTGGTAGAGGCAATTCAAAAAGCCCTAGAGAATGAAAAGTACTGCTCTGCCATTTTCCTGGCGTCACATCAGCCATCATCTCTTCAAAATCAAGCCAAAGTTTCCACACACCTTCTTTAAAATCATCAAATCCTATCTTGCAAAAAGATGCTCTGAAGTATAGCACAACAACGTGTTATCAGAACTACATGAAATCGAATCTGGAGTGCCGCAAGGCAGTATCTTGGTGTCAGTGCTGTACCTGATATTCACCGCAGATCTATCCACCCTCGACGACGTTACTACCACTGCCACGTATGCAGACGACACATATACATTGTCTGTCCACGCAGACCCAGAAACAGCATCAAACAACCTTCAAAGTCATCTCTCTCTTGTCCAAGAATGGTTTGACAAGTTGCGCATCAAAGCGAATATAGACAAATCTGTTGCAAGTAACTTGCACTCTCTTTTCCTTTACAACGAACATGTTCCCCAGGCGGATGATGAAACAACTTGACAAGGTCCGTAGCCTGAATTGGCTGATTGGACGCAAATCTCAACTGACTTAATAGCAAAATGGCCACCTACAAAACCATTCTAAAGCCTATTTGGACATACGGGATCCAACTGTAACTCAGCTAGTAACAGCAACATCGAAATATTGGAAAGGTTCCTGCCCCCTCAGCACGGGGCGGGGATAAAACCATTGTCCTCTGTTTTTATCCACCATCGGGAGACAAAATGCTCTGACAAGGTGGATAAAAACAGAGGACATTATTTTATCTCCTCCCCGTGCTGAGGGGGCTGAGCGAAACAATAAGAAATATGTTCAACATTCAACAACATATCAGCAACAAGTGTTATGCACATGGATATAACATTAAGAACAGTGAAACAGGAAATAGAGCCATACATAATTTTAATTCGAGAAACGGGTATTTATCGCGTATTTTACCTATATTTATCCCGATAGTCTGCCCGCGACCACGGCTGGTGCAACGCCGAAACGTCGGGATAAATATAGGTAAAACACGCGATAAATACCCGTTTCTCGAATAATAATTAGAGCCATACAACAAGAATTATCAATCAATACTGATTAAGCATAGAAATGAACTAACTGCAGAGGTCGGGGAGCCTTACATTCTCAAGACTGAGACGACACAGCATCCCGGATCTTGCAATAAGATGCGCGGACAGAGAGTGAGAAAAGAGTCACTGGACTGGGCTGTCATACAACACAAAATCAGACACCAGCTTGGATTATGATTTATTTCCATACATTTGATCAAAATTTCAAAATTGAAAAATTTTTTTTTTTCAATTTTGAATTTCAAAAATTGAAAAAAGTCAAAATTGACGTTGACTTGACTACCACCAACCAAACCTCTGACCTCTGAACCTGAAACCGGCGGGTGAACCGCTAGGCTACAGAGCCGGTCAAAAATAGTAGTTATATGCTAACTTACACATTATCATACTTCACATGCTGTAGTTGTATGTGATTGTCGAGCGCCGACTTGCGGTGGAAGGCGGCGTCGCAGTGCTGACATTCTTCCGTCGTCGGAGAGTTTAGCTCTTCAGGAGACACATCCTAGAAATAATAAGCAAATTCAGTGAAGTGCTCTGACTATGAAAAAAAAAATGTTTTTTTTTTTACTACGGGAAGCGCTTGGCCTTCATCTCATCTGGTAACAAGTTGAGATAAGGCCGAAGGTCGTGCACTTCACCCGGAATCCTCAACTAACTGAGGAACTGGCTATCTTACCTCAAAATGCCGGAACACAATAATTTTAGAATTGTTGATATGGCGACAGAATTAGGTAAGATGGTGGTAGCTAGCCAGGCGGACTTCAACAAAGTCCTACTACCAACCAAACCAAGCACAATATATTGTACTCCCCATGGGGATCGAACCCGGGACCTCTGGATCTGAAATCGGTGAAATTTGACATTGTGAGGAAACCGGCTTGCTTGGCAGATTATTGCTGACATTGTAATTTTTATTTTACTTTTATACATAATTGGACATTGTGTTGTATGTGCTTATCTTATTGTACCTGCATTATATATATTTTTTTTCTGCATGTTCTTTCATAAAATGTTAAACGACTTGCCTAGTATGACACCCATTGTTTTAATATGGTTTAACAAATAAATCTGAAATCTACTTTCGTTTTCGTATAGGACGATTTCTCTAGCGGAACAGTACAGCAACTGTAGTTCCTTTCAATGTCCGCTAACTAAATGTATTCCATACATTTGGCTAGCGGAATAGTACAGCAACTGTAGTTCCTTTCAATGTCATAACCAAATGCATGGAAATAAGCGTCCGATACAAGAACGAAAACAGTTTCAGTTAGCTGTCAGAAACTCATACCAAGGCCTCTGACTACCCCCTTACTGGTGATCCTCATAATCCCCTATCTACTCTGAGTTTTTGTTTCCGTCTTGCTTGTTTTTTTTTTTATTAAGTATCACTCCTCGCAGGTTTATAGTGTTGTAAATTTAAAGGGAAATCCAAACTATTCCGGACGCCGGCCATAACTGGGGCTCCCCTTTCACCTTTAAATCTTTTCAACTACAGGAGATCTCAAGAATGGATACAATAAGATGAAAGAAAACATGAAAGCACAAAGGAGACGATAAAATAATCATCTTTTTTTATATTTAATACAACTAGACGGAACTAGTAGCCCACCTGATGTTAATCTTGCCTATAACAATGCCTTACTGCCTGGGTCAAATCCCACCAGTTCACCGGCTGCTTGGCGCTTAGCTGAAATAGGTATGGTGGTACTTCTCCGGACGAGCCCTTTCACAAGGGGATCTACTACTCTTATATCATATATCATCTACCGCATATCTGACCATACAAAAATAAATAGCTCTTTTCTAACTCCCGATAATAACACTGTCCGATTTCGGTGATTAAAAAATGAACGATAAACTGATGTTTGTATGAGAGCGTGGGCCATGAAATGTAAGTACTCACGTCGTGCTTCACAATGATGTGTTGCTGCAGCCCCCATGCCCTCACGAAGTTGCCCCCGCAAATGGAGCACCAGAAATTACGTGGTCGATGTTTCTGGCTGATGTGGTTACGCAGCCAATTTATATTCCTAAAACCAATTTTGATTTCGTTATGATGTCCATCGCCATCCGTCGATGGCGAACCCTGCCACGATAAAACTGGCGTACTCGATCTTATTTACTCTGTCATAAATACTATTTATTTTCTGTCATGTGCACGAATACGGCTTTGCAAGGCCAAATTTACTTTTGAAAATTCTGTCACATGAGACACAATACAGTTGACCGGCAGTCCATTACCTAACTCTGTTTCATTTGGGTTTAATCGGTTTCAATCAGAAATGCAGACATTTTAATTGAAACCCATTGAAACCCAAATGAAACAGAGTTAGGTAATAGGCCTGCGGATGAGTTGTATGTGTAATTATATGTAGGCCTTGGTTTTGTCTTTTGTAGTTGGCGCTTAGCGTCGATGTTTTCAAGACGCGTAGCTTCATATTTAACAGTAGCCTGTTGCACGGCCCTGCGCCATTCAAGCCGTCGTTGTGCTAATTCCGCCCAGCCAGATTTTGTTATAATACTGTTGCGAAAGTTCGTAGAATCAAAAACAACCGGTTATTACTCAAAATAAGACACGTTTATTCAGCACCAAACTAATCACTCTCAAACACAGTGCAACACTACTTAGTTATACTTCCGAATCACTAAACACTGTTATCGCACTTAAATATCACTTGTTGTTATCGCGCTGTATCGTAATATAATACTGTCCTGCTTCCGAGTCGCGCGGCATATTTATATCCAGTCTATCGAATGGTCTAGTAAGCGCGGGAATTATCGCGGCACTAACTGTTGCGTAATCTGGGACTCTATTGTTTTCAGCGCGGCGGTCATAAACCATCCTTTTATGATATTTATAAACAAGTTGTTATTGTATTATTTTTGTTGAACTATGCGAAGGTTCGCGACTGTTCTAGACGTTTCTGATTGGCGAAATATACGTTAACATTACAACACAACAAATCAGTCGCTGGAGACAGTTCGTCCATGCCTATATGTCCGGGTGATCACAATCTTACAAATTAACAAGCCTAATAGCTCTGTTGGTAGTAACTCTGCCTTCTGCGCTGTAGGTTGTGGGTTCGATTTCCACCCAGGACAAACATTTGTGTGATGAATGTTTGTGCTGCGTTTGGTTGTTGTATTGTATGATAAGTATGTATTTACAAAAAAAAGTATTTAAGTATTCTATCCGTAATCACGTTCCCATATTACAAGCTATGCTTAGTTTGGGATTAGATGGCGCTGTGTGAAATTAATGACCTGTAATGTCCTAATAAATCTGAAATCAGAAAAAATATTTAGTAATAAATCCGCCAAATCTCTCTGAAATAATCAGATCTGTCGCTCCAAGCTCTGCGCTGCAAGTGACAAGTAAGTGAGCTCGGAGCGACAACACGTCCACAGAGGGCTAGTCAGTTAGCAGCAAGACTATATTTCCTGAGGATGCCTCGTGTAGAGGCGAAACACGTGTCGATTTGATTATTTCAGAGATTTGGGGGATTATTACTAATTTTTTTTTCTGTTTTCAGATTTTATTTTGAAATATGGATCTCCGCAAAATAACGCCTGAATCAATTAGCTATCTGTAGTGTCCTGTCATCTTCAGTTATGAAGTGCGAACCACAAAGATAATCACAAATGTTTAGTAACAGACCATCAAGACCACAACATTACCTGATGCTAAGTGACGATGCCGAAGGCCGAAGATGTAGCGTTATAGTCTAGGAGTAGTATTTACTATTGCCTTAAACATACCTAAGTTATAAGTAGCAGGAAATATTGAGAAGGGGAGGAGCCCCACACCTTGACTTTTCTTTAAATTAATGTAAATATAATTAAAACCATTTAGTCCAAACGTGAGATACCTATGTAAATCCTGGATAGCTATTATCAAACATTTGTTAAGCCTTATCGGCTTGAATTCAAAAGTTCGAACAAAGATAATATCTAAGCGTCAAATAAAAAAAGAAAATAGTTCCAGGCAGGTTTTACGCGGCTAACCTTCCCAAGAGAATATAGTCAGTACTTATTTGAGCGCGTTACGTGATATAACGCTACGCTACAAATAAGATAGGGTAATTATATTATTAGGTTATTGGTAGGTGGAGGCGCACTTCACACGGAATCCTCAACTGAGGAACTGGCTATCTTACCTTTAAATGCCGGAACACAATTTTTTTTTTAATAATTGTTATTATGGCGACAGAATTAGGTAAGAAGGTGGTAGCTAGCCAGGCGGACTTAAATACAGTCCTACCACCAACCAAACCAAGCACAATATATTGTACTCCCCAAGGGGATCGAACCCGAGCCCTCTGGATCTGAAGTCTTCAGGTTGAACCACTAGACCACAAGTTACCTATTTCTTCTACTGCTAAAGTATTAAGTTAAAGTCGATGTCCTGTTCTATCATCGGGACTTTCACTGGCAGATACTTTAATTTTAGCAAAATAATAAGGGTTCAAAGTATGAATCCAAAGAATGATGGGAGCGAAGTCCCGGGTGTTTCGTAGTTATTTTATAATATATTTATAGTTATTTTATTATTTTATAGTTATTTTTTAATACTCTATTTAAAGACGTAAATACGACAAAACACGAAATAAGAGTTACACCGTGATTCCTAATCGGAAACTATTCAAAAATCCCTCAACAACACGATCTAGTATATCATACGTACCCCACATTAAACACTTATGAGGTATAAGTATACATATTGAGTTGTAATATATATAGTAATTTTAGTAGGATTTCACTTACCTGAAGAATTTATTGCAGTGCGTGCAACGGAAATCTTTCACATTACTTGGCATGTGAGAATCGTAATGCGACTTCATTGCTTTGCTGAAATTAAGCTACAGATCAATAAACTAAACCTTGGAAATTTGTTAGAAACTGTTGTGTGTCTTTTGTACAGAAGTCAAATTTGTAACTAACTTTTCTCATTTACATAGGGGCTAATTCCATTATGAAATCGGCCAATCAACTGACGGGTCAAATGATAGGACTACTTAGAAAGACTTGAAATTTTCAACATAGCTTCCTTTCATGTAAAAGTGCTCAACAGCGCTAAGTGTTAACTGCTGGGTTTTACCATAATCACCACGCTGGGCAGACGGATGACCGCATAAAAATAGACTCGCGACTTTCTCCCCTTTGAGGATTCACCTCTGATCACTACTCAGAGCGTGGATCATATTCGGATAACTAGGGGGGTAGTCAGAGGCACGTCCAAACATACGTTCGGTACATGCCCACGGTTTGCAAGTAAAGGTGTAGATAATACACAGAAGCTGCTGCCATCTGGTGAGATCCCTTAGTTGGATTTTACGACATCCATGGGCTGAGTTGGAGGGATCAATTCTTAAGGTCTATGATATGAGAAATGGCTTAGCTTCAGCGATCATATCTTCCACAACACTGTAGCATTTACTCTGAAATTAACATATGTTATAGTTCAGGATGGATGCTAGAACGCTTGTGTTTCGAAAACACGATTACATAAAATTTTCTCGATAAAAAAAACAAAGTTGACTCTAATTTGTACCAAAAATGATCGCCATTCAATAAATACGCCCAATTAGGCCTTGACACTTTGTACAGCAAATAAACACAGTATACAGCAGAAGGTCTGCGTTTCAGATTTTCAAAATTAATGTTTGTTTTACCGTAAAAAATATAAACGTTGAAATTCGCGCGTATTTCTGTCATCTGGTGGTCATAAGCGTGGTTGAGCGCACAGCAATCTCACCTTTATTAAAACTATGTCTTAGTTCGAAACAACTGAGGTACTATAGCCCGTTAAGGGAATGAAGTCTCTGCCATGTCGATTGTAAATAATAAATGTTCCTAGGTGATAAATAGCTAAATAACTTACTTGGAATTTGTAACGTAATCACACTGTTTGCAGCGAATCGTCAGCTTGTGGTTGTAATGCATGTGGCTTTGCAAAGAGGTCATGTTGTCGAAACGCATGTCACAGATGGTGCATACGATTGGTTTTTCCGACTAAAAAAACACATTTAAAAAGCTGAAAAACGTTATCGAAAAAAGATCTAACATCACTTTTACAAGAACACAGTCTTAAAATATGATTTCTTTTTTTTTTGTACTACGGGAAAGCGCTTCATCACTCGATCACACGATCTTACCTGGTTACAAGTTCAGATAAGGCCGGAATCCTCAGCTTACTGAGGAACTGGCTATCTTACCTTAAATGTAGGAACATAAAATTTTTAAAATTGTTATGGCGACAGAGTATACTCCCATATACATGGGGATCGAGCCCGGGACCTCTGGATCTGAAATCGGTGGCTTGAACCACTAGACCACAGAGGCGGTTAAAAAACATGTCCGGGTGAAGTGCGCCTCCACCTTCGGCCTTATCTCAACTTGTAACCAGGTGAGATGAAGACCAAGCGCTTCCCCGACGTACAATAAAGACATGTTATTGCCTTTTTTTTTAAAGAAATGTGGTACACACTTACATCATGCCACTGCATATGGAAAATTCTTTTTCCCGATGTTCCGAAAATCTGGCAAAAAAAAAAAAAACATTGTTACATTCCTTTTGGTGGAGCATGGGCCTCACTCACTTCTTTCTTTTTCCAATACAAATACAAAATGTATTTATTATGAAACAATAAACTTTGTCATCAAAAAATTAACATAAGAAGTATTTATTGATCATAAATTTTAGAAAAAATCTTACATAATATAATAAATGCTATGTTATAATATCTTGTGGTACAATAAAGGATGAATTAGGTATGTCAAAAGTATTTTTTGTCACATACTTTTTATTTATTTTTCACAATTTGGTTTTGCGCTAGGTTTGTGCAAAACATAATTGAATAACATGTGCAACCAAATGTTGCATATAGGAAGGCCAATTAAAAGTTTCCACAGATAACCAAAATAAATTATATACGAACATAAACAGATAGGGTGGACAATCGTTATAAAAAGTAGCAAACATAGTGGAATAAATAAAAATACACAAACACACACGAGAAACGAAGTTAACTGCCCTATCTAGCCAACATTAAAGTAGGTAACGCTAAGTAAGCGTTTTTTTGTAACGTCGAAACGTCAAATCTACCGCCTCATCGGAATCGCGATCAGCATAGTAACTTAGCTGTGAGGCTTTGACATCAAATATTCATTTATTTTTCACAGTCAGGAAAAACAAATGGAGATGGGCAGGCCACACCATGAGAGGATCTGAGAAATGGAGTAAAACCATAACATTCTGGTATCCCAGAGACAGGACAAGAAAGCGCGGAAGGCAATGTAAAAGATGGTCAGACGAAATAAAAAAAATAGCAGGTCCAACATGGACCAGATGGCATCCCTTAGGGAAATTTGGAAAGGGTTGGAAGAGGCCTTTGTCAAATCTGACAAACAGGTAGCTGTCGACTAGAAAAATGTGAATAGATAACTAGTGTAAAATAATGTAACAAAGTATGATGGTTCCTGAAATAAAGTCTCTTATTATTATTATTATTATTATTATTTATTCATTTATTTATTGCAAAAATCAAAAATCAAAAGCTTAAAAAAATATATATATTATTATTTTACTAGACCTACTAGAGTAGTAGAATTGCTTGTAAGGCGCGTTCAGGGAAGTACGACAACCATGCCCATTTCAGCCGCCAAGCAGTATTGTGTCCAGTTTGAAGGCTATAGATTGCCGGTGAAATTACGGACACGGTGGCTTAACACCATCATAAATAAGCCTCATAGCTCAGTTGGTAGTAACTCTGCCTTCTGCGCTTTGCCTCACGGGGTGTGGGTTCAATTCACACCCAGACATTTGTGTGATGAATATAGATGTTTGCTCTGTGTTTGCGTGTTGTATTGTATGATAAGTAGGTATTTACAAAAAAAAAAGTATTTAAGTATCATATCCGTAATCTAGTTCCAATATTACAAGCCATGCTTAGTTTGGGGCTAGATGGCGTTGTGTTAAATTAATGTCCAGTAATATTTATTCATTTATTCATAATGCCTCAAGGTGACGGGCGCAATGCAGTGCCGCGTGGTCATATCCACAACAAGAGATGCCCTTGACATCAGGTGGGCTATAGGCCATAACTATTTATCATAGATAATATAGAGTTGGAAATAATAAACGAAGAGGGGGCGGGGCCTAGCGTGGCGTGATCGCGTCACGTGGTCGCGTCACTTTTCGCCTGACTCTCGAACGTGGTGGAGTCGTTCTCGAACGTTTATGAGACTTGCAGTTGCTCAATTTCGTATCCTTTGTTCTCGTTTTGTATAACGAATTTAGTTTTGGATAAAGTTTTTGTGTTCCTACTTTAGGTTTTTAATCTTTCTTTTTTTAAAACTATTTGAAAGGCTGATATGTTGTAATAGAATAACAATTTTACGTAATCTTAAGTTGTCTGAAATAAAGTTATTAGTTATGTTTTTTTTTTTGTGTTGACAACTTATATTTTTCTGCATATGCCGACTTAAAACCTTATTGTAGTTCAGCAACAAATTGCTACAATTCATATTGTATTTATGTGCAAACAAATAAAAAAACGAAGATAACAAAATTCTACTAACAAACCAAACATTTGAAGTAGTCTTTAGTCTTCTTCGTTTGTAGTTTTTTTCTTTTGTGTTACAACTTATATTTTTATGCTTAAGCTGATTTAAAATCTTTTTGTAGTTCAGCAACATATTGCTATAATTCATATTGTATTTGTGTATTATAACAAACAAACGAAGTGGACTTTTGTCTACTTCGTTTGTTTATATTTACATGTTGTCAGAGTTAAATGCAAATAAATGATGTTTTTGATTGATTGATTGATTGCAATATTAGCTAGGTATGTTAGGTTTATAGATATCTATTCTCATAAGAACATAACTATAAGTTCGCATAAAATGAGATTACAATGTTCTTAATAATATTACATACTATTTACAATAACAATATTATGCCTCTGGGCTGTTGCTTGTATTTACTAATATCGTACAAATACAGATAGTATAACAAGCCTCACAGCTCAGTTGGTAGTAGCTCTGCCTTCTGCGCTGTAGGATGTGGGTTCGATTCCCACCCAGGACAAACATTTATGTGATGAATATAGATTATTGTTCTGTATTTGGGTGTTGCATTGTATGATAAGTATGTATTTACAAAAAAGAAAAAAAAAAGTATCCATGTATTCTATCCTTAATCTAGCTCCCATATTACAAGCTATGCTTAGTTTGGGACTAGATGGCGCTGTGTGAAATTAGTGTCCTGTAATATTTAAAAAAAAAAAAAAAAACAACACTCTCTCTTAAGGTTTGCTGGAAGAGAACTCTTTGCAGGGTTAAGCTCGCTTTTGCCATGCTCATTAACTTTAAGTATGTTTATAATATATGCTGTATTTTGTGTGTGCAATAAAGAATAAAAAGTACAATATGAATGATCTAAGTACTACATCTACTGCCATAAATAAATGTAGGTGTCATCATCGGTAGGTATGGTAACACAAGGTATGTTAGCGGACTCACCCTGCAACATATATCGCACTTGTGTTTCGCCTCCAGGTATTGTTTGCTGGTCCTCTGCCTGTTGAGATCTGCCAGCATCTGCTCCCGGGTTTCCATGGTTACAATGTCAAACATAGTCTCGTATATGGGATTGTACCGTTGCAGCAGTGTACTGAGGAACCATCTTATCTTACTTGTTTCCACTGAAAGATAGATAGTGGAGATTAACCGCCTCTGTGGTAACACTTTATTGCACAAAATAACTAGCGTACAATGGGTGGGCATAATGCCGATGGCATTTTCTAACTGCCAACCAAACCAAGATTGTAAGAAAAACAGAGGTTGGCGTGCTTACATACCTACCTATTAATAATAAAACTAAGCAACATAAGTGTAGTGGTTCAACCCACCGATTTCAGATCCAGAGGGCCCGGGTTCGATCCCCAGGGAGCGATATTGTGCTTGGTTTGGTTGGTGGTAGGACTTTGTTAAAGTCCACCTGGCTAGCTACCACCGTCTTAGCTAATTCTGCCATAATAACAATTCTTAAAAAAAAATGTGCTCCGGTATTTCTATGTAAGATAGCCAGTTCCTCAGTTAGTTGAGGATTCCGGGTGAAGTGCGACTCCACCTTCGGCCTTATCTCAACTTGTAACCAGGTGATGACACATTTTTTTTTAAGATTTTTTATTATGGCAGCATTAGATAAGACGGTGGTAGCTAGCCAGGCGGACTTAAACAAAGTCCTACCACCAAACAAACCAAGCACAATATTGCTTCCCAGTGCATCCAGAGGTCCCAGTGGACCACTAGACCACAGAGGCGGTAATAGAGAGAAACGGGTAAGCTCTTGATATATTTATATACATAATCTCCACATACCACTCATACACTTCATTTTAGTTTTATCCAGCATCTCCAAGAACAACTCCTGAAACAAATAATATAAATTAATTAATTTAAAAGGACATTAATTTCACACAGCGCCATCTAGCACCAAACTAAGCATTGTAATATGGGAACTAGATTACGGATATAATACTTACACATTTTTTTTCGTAAATACATACTTATCATGCTATCAGAATTAGAATTTATTTATTTGAAATATCGTAACACAGATAAAAAAAACTAAATTATAATATAAGGGACTGAATACACACTAACACGGATGAATGAAATTGAAACTCAAATATATTCTAAAGGAACTGATACACAGACGTATGACTATCGTAAAATGTCTACATGTAAGAAATCTTGCATTATTGAAGAAAGCATTTAATAGTGAACACCCATATAAATCTTAGAGATAAGAGAGATCTTTTATAATATAGCTATATATACAATACAGTGTAGATAGAGATATTGAGATCTTGTAGCTGCTATGTGTTTCGTTTACTGTAAACTTTATCAAGTTGGGGAATTCCCTACCCCAGAATATCCGCGCAAGTCCCTCGGTAGCCTATCTTCAAGAGCAGTACAGGACATTAATTTAACACAGCGCCATCTAGTCCCATACTAAGCTTGTAACATGGGAACTTACGGAAATAATACTAATATATATTTATATTTTGTATATATAAATACTTGTATCATTGTTGTATCATTTTATACAACACCCAAACACAGAACAAACAAACACATCACATAAATGTTTGTCCTGGGTGGGAATCGAACCCACAACCTACAGCGCAGAAGGCAGAGCCACTACCAACTGAGCTATGAGGCTTGTAAACGTACATGTATAAATCTATTTGTAGTATAAATTACTATTTTAAATTTTTATCTTACCTCTAACGCCGTAACAAAACAATGTAGAATTGTGGATATGGCAATATATATTTAGTATATAAACTCTTGATTTTTAAATTTGGTTAGATCTAGTCTTGAAGGCAAGACTCGCGACACAGCGGAAATACAAACGCTGGAAAAACTGGATGCAGTGCGCATAATAAAAAAGATAGGGTCGTAACACAGCGGAAATACAGACGATGGAAGTAGCTGGAAGTTTATGCAATGCGCATAATAAAAAAGATAGGGTCGTAACACAGCGGAAATACAGACGATGGAAGTAGCTGGAAGTTTATGCAATGCGCATAATAAAAAAGATAGGGTCGTAACACAGCGGAAATACAGACGATGGAAGTAGCTGGAAGTTTATGCAATGCGCATAATAAAAAAGATAGGGTCGTAACACAGCGGAAATACAGACGATGGAAGTAGCTGGAAGTTTATGCAATGCGCATAATAAAAAAGATAGGGTCGTAACACAGCGGAAATACAGACGATGGAAGTAGCTGGAAGTTTATGCAATGCGCATAATAAAAAAGATAGGGTCGTAACACAGCGGAAATACAGACGATGGAAGTAGCTGGAAGTTTATGCAATGCGCATAATAAAAAAGATAGGGTCGTAACACAGCGGAAATACAGACGATGGAAGTAGCTGGAAGTTTATGCAATGCGCATAATAAAAAAGATAGGGTCGTAACACAGCGGAAATACAGACGATGGAAGTAGCTGGAAGTTTATGCAATGCGCATAATAAAAAAGATAGGGTCGTAACACAGCGGAAATACAGACGATGGAAGTAGCTGGAATTTTTTGCAGTGCATATATGAAAATAATTATTTTTTTGGTACTTATAATCAATGAAATATCAGGGGGCATATCTTACCAGTACTAATGATAAAGGTGTAGGCAAATCTATGTGTTCGGCATAATGGAACATCTACAATTTTGCAACCTGCCATATGACTGCTAGGCCGGTGATATGTGTATACATAATGCGTCCATAAACATCTGTTTTTTTTTATAGTACGACGGGTAGGTGCGTGACCTTCATCTCACCTGATTTTTCTAGCTATGATAAGGCCGAAGGTGGGAGCGCACTTCACCCGGAATCCTCAACCAACTGAGGAACTGGCTATCTTGCCTCTAAATGCCGGAACTGAGTCGAGATAAACATCTGTGTAAAAATACTTCTTCTAAATAATCAAAGTTACCTATAGGCCGTTTGTAACGGTCCGTAGGTAATCTGACTGATTCCTTTGTACATAGTTTAATTGTACATTTTATTGAGTAAAGATTGGATGATCAAAGACTTACTTTTGTAATAACAGTCCCACGGTCCACTATATCAGCGAAATCACCTTTTTCTATTCGCTCCACAATAACATCGGTTACATGTTTTGTAAAATTTTTATCTTTCTTCTTGCCCTTCCCAAGATTATCGGTATCATATTGCAGAATGTTTTCTGCGACACCCGCTTTGTTACCTTTCCGTAGCATATCAATGTATTTATCATATTTGTCCATTTTTTTCACCTTTGCTTGCTCTTTGCCCGGCAAATTTTCATTTTGGTCTTTAGCTGTGTCAGTTGAAGGTACCTTTTGGTAACTTGTTGTAGGTAAATACGCATGATCTTCAACGTACTCCTCGATTTCTGTGTTATCCATATCATTTGTTTCGTGTAAATATCCAGTTTGGTCGTCAACATACTCTTCTATAACATTTGATTCTTGTAAGAATTCATTTTGGTCATCGACATATTCTTCGATGACCGTGTCATCCATGACATTTGAATCATGCAAATATGCATCTTGGTCATCGACGTATTCTTCAATTTCCGTGTTTTCCATATCAGTTGTTTCTTGTAAATATGTACTTTGGTCTTCAATATATTCTTCTACATATTCTTCAATTTCTGTGTTATTCATATCATTTTCCACGTAGGTTGTTTCATCTAGATATGTGACTTGGTTTTGTTCATATTCTTCCACAACTGTGTTATCCCTATCATTTGTTTTAGGTAGATATGCGTTTTGATCTTGGACATATTCCTCTATATTATTATCCGTGTTATCCATATCATTTTCTTTGTAGCTTGTATCAGGTATATTTGCATTTTGGATTTGGGCATAATCTTCCATACCTGTGTTATCTTTCTCATGATCTCTGTTCTCACCATCTACATATTCTTTGTCATTCATTTTGATTTTCGTGCTATGTAGTTTACCAGATTTCTTTAGCATATTAACGTATCGATCATATTTGTCCATTTTAACTGGTCCCCCTGTTGAACATTGGATCTTTTTAATCCTTGCTTTACCTTTGTCCAGTAAATTGATATTTTGTTTGTTATCTGCGACTGTTGAAAGTTTACGGTTTGTTTCATATGAATCTGGGATATATTCTACCATAACCATGTTATTGAGAACATTTTTTTTTTCAGCACTGTCTGAATATGCTTCGTCTTCAAATTTCTTAACCTCTTTCGTATCAGAGCTTACAAAGGAAAACACGTTATTCGCCGATGCGCCTGTCCAAAATCCTATCGGGGATTCCGGTAGCTTTGTGTGTAAGGAATCTAAGGGTGTCTGTAATACAAAATAATACATGTTTTTTTTCTTTATTGTGCGTAGGAAGTGCTTGGAATTCACATCTGATTTCCAAAGTAGGTTGGATAAGGTGTAAGCGCACTTCACCCAGAACCCTCAACAGACTGAGGAACTGGCTATCTTACCTCGAAATGCCGGAACACATTTTTTTTTAAAGAATTGTTGCTATGACAACAGAATTAGGTAAGATGGTGGTAGCTAGCCAGACGGACTGAAACAAAATCCTACCACCAACCAAACCAAGTAGTGAGTTACCTTTTCGGGCTGTGTACTCCAAGCTTTGAGTAGTATGTGCGCTCGCCGGCATTTCTGACGGAAATTGTACAGCTTCCTCAGCACATGCTCACAGATAGCACAGACCTGCAGCCTCGGGCAGAACGACATCTGGAATTAATATATTATGACAATAACACTAATACGATATTAATATTTAGATTTTTTTATTGTACGACGGGGAAGCACTTGGCCTTCATCTCACCTGGTTACAAGTTGAGATAAGGCCGGGTGGAGGCGCACTTCACCCGGATCCTCAACAAACTGAGGAACTGGCTATCTTACCTTTAAATGCCGGAACACAACGATTTTAGTTTTTTTTTATACAACTAGGTGACCCCTCTTGCCTATCACAATGCCTTACTGCGTAGGTCACAAACACAAATAACATAGCCAACACGGCACCGTATTACGCCCGTCCACTTGAGGCATGAAGGTGTTAAGCGTGGCGTGCCCGTAATTTCACCGGCAACCATACCCTTCAAACCGGAACACAGCAATGCCGCTTGGCGGCTGAAATAGGTATGGTGGTAGTACTTCCCTGGACACAGTACAAGTGTTTGTATGCCATCCTTAGTATCCCCCACAGTTTTGCAAGTTAGAACAGTAAGGATATCGTTTTGTATTTTATTAAAAGTCAACGAATGACACCAGACTTATACAGTTGATGACACACGAGGGGATAATAATACGCTTACATCATGATGTACAAGTTCATAATAGAAGTCCATGAGTGCATCATCGACATCATGATCGCTTTTGACATCAGTTTGCAAGCAAACTTGACAGACCCATGTCGACTCGGAGCTTTCATCCTTCAGAGGTTTGGGCACCTTCAATGTTTGGATAAGCTCAACCCGAGGAACTTTGCTTGTATCCAATTTAGCCTGCGGTGACTTTATAATCTTGATAGGAGGATTATTTATCAATTTGGGGCGTTTGTTAGGCCGGGTGACAAATGTCTCCAAAAGTAACTCTGGGTCAAATTCGGCATCCATGTCGGTTTTGCTAGGCATTGTGGTTTTACTCACTCTTAGCCTTTTTGACACCTGAAATATGAAACAAAATGTTAACAAAACAATCAATTTATATCAAAACTAGCATTAAATCTTACAACAAGCAATGCAACTCCCCAAAAACACATGACACACCTACATATGTGTAACAGTGTATTTATTTACCAACCCACTACCTACCATAGGTTCATATGATAGTAGATGGTTCATTGACACTTAGATAAGTGTCAATGAACCATTACATAGGTACCTTATTTGTGTGCACAAATTCTATATAATTTTCGAAAAAGTCTCATTCTGTAGCTCAGATCAAGTAAAAAAAGGTCTTCTAGTACAAGTTACTAACTAATTTCAAAGACCGGTTTTGATATTTTTAGTTATACAGATAAAACACTCTCGAAATGTCCCGCACCTACTTTACAAACAAACTATGCTTAGTTGTGGGCTAGATGGCGCTGTGTGCCATAAATGTCCTGTAATATATAATATAAAAAAAAACAAGGCTGTACTTACCTGTAAAGTTATTTTAGAAACAATTTTACTTTTAGCGTTTTTTAAATTATCGCGATTATTATACATAATTAATAACAAAAACGAAATACCTTTTTATATTCCCGACAGTTTCGACCGTGTTCATCGGGCGTGGTCACGGGTAGACTCAACTCAAACTGTCATTAATATAAAAAGGTATGCTATGAAGACCCATTTTTTTTATTAATTATAATTTTACTTTTCTTTTTCTAATCTGCATATTGGCCATCTGTCAATTTGGACAATAATCAATCGTTATAGCGATTTGCAAACACACGGAAAGTTTTCATCACTTTTTGTCGGATCCGACTTGCGACTCCGCTAGATTTCAACGTTTTTCCATTACTTAAAATCTTCTGTGAAAGCTTCAAATACTAACTGCCAAAATTAATATTTTTGTATTTCGGTTTTAGAGCAGTTTCCGAATTCGATAAGGCTTTCCGAATATTTGAGAATTGAGGTAGTTAATGTTCCTGAATGATTTGAAAATTTTCCGTGTTTGCAAATCGCTGTAACGATTGGATTATTGTCAAAATCGACAGATGGACAATATGCAGATTAGAAAAAGAAAAAAAATAACTGTACAGCCTTGTTAGTAAAGTAGGTACTGGATATCTTTAAAATTAGTTAGTAACTTGGACTAGATTATATCTAATCTATCATTTAATTCTTTTTTATTGTTGTCATGATAAATTCCATTAATTTATTTTTGTTTTTGTGTTGTCCGACATAGGTATGTATCATCTCTTAATATCTTAATTTATACGATTATTATTCTGTGATCATCTTTAATTATTGTTATTGACATTGAACAAGCAAGTAGCCCACCTCTTGCCTATAACAATGCAATGTGTTGTCTGGAAGAGATCGCTTTTAAGCTATAAGACCGCCCATTGTACTGTTTACTTTAGTTTTAAAATTGACAATTGTTTTAAATGTTTTTGGTGTTCAATAAAGAATTTTCATTCATTCATTCAATGCCTTACTGCATAGGTCACAGTCACTAAGAACATAGCCTACACGGCACTGCATTGACCCCATCAACTTGAGGCATAAAGGTGTTAAGCCTCGCGTGCCCGTAATTTCACCGGCAACTATACCCTTCAAACCGGAACACAGCAATGCTGCTTATTAAAGTACTTCTCCGAACGAGCACTTTCACAAGGACTCTACTACTCTTAATGACATAATGAATTATAGACGTCTTATTAACATTATTATGTTAATGAAGGACTGTCACTCACCCTTAGGAATACTGAAGGTACAGCATTTGATTTTAATTTTTTGATAAAGTAATTGTTTGTAAAATCATCATCTTTAAAATGGCTGCCACAAATGACCGATGACTCTGTCACTTTGCCAGGTATGACTTCTCTCCACTTCTCTGCCATACCCTCATCTTTTGGCATGCTGTAAGTTTATAAGTTTAATTTTAGGACAAGAAGATTCTGTTAATTCCTAGACGCACATCTATAATTATATTAATATTATTGTTTATGCACAGGCAGCTTTGGCTGATGCGTGCACTTCAGTTTAGTCAGTGCGCTTTAAATGTTTATCAATTCTATTTTTCAACGAGCTAACTGATGGAGCACTAATCACTGTCTCTGGCCGACTATTCCAAGTTTTAACACGGTTTGGCAAAATGTGTTTACATGTGTTACTGGTTCCTAGCCAACTGCTTAGCTTTAGTGATTACCGTCTCAGTTTGCTGTCCATATATATGTATATAAATGAGAAACATAAATTGTTACCATCTAACAATTCATGTTTCACATATATAAATATAAATGGACGCCCAGGACAAACATTTGTGTGATGAATATTGTTGTTTGTAGTTTTTTTTTTGTTTTATTGTACGACGGGGAAGTGCTTGGCCTTCATCTCACCTGGTAACAAGTTGAGATAAAGCCGAAGGTGCACTTCATCCAGAATCCTCAACAAACTGCGGAATTGGCTATCTTACCTCTGAATGCCGGAACACAACAATTTTAGAATTGTTGATATGGCGACAGAATTAGGTGAGATGGTGGTAGCTAGCCAGGCGGACTTCAACAAAGTCCTACCACCAACCAAACCAAGCACAATATATTGTACTCCCCATGGGGATCAAACCGGGGACGTCTGGATCTGAAATCGGTGGGTTGAACCACTAGACCACAGAGGCGATTAAAATTTGTAATTGTATGATAATGAGTAAAATTGTAGTGTATGATGTATGATAAGTTTTTAAACAAAAAAGTACATATAGGAATTATTTCTATAATCCAGTTCCCATATTAGCTTGCTTAGTTTGGGATAGATGACGCTGAGTGAAAACAAAGTCCAGTAATATTTATTTATTTATCATTAAGACTCACATTAGGTCTACCTAGGGCTGAACCGAACTTAGGAGAACTTGGTAGACCAAAAAAAGTGGGATTGAAAGGAGTAAATTGTTTCAAGAAACTCATTCAAAGCGTAAGATATAAAAAATAAATTTGATTAACATGATTATATACCTGTAAAATAATAAAAAATGTTACTGGTCTGGAACAGTCAAGTTACCTATAGGCCGTTTGTAACGGTCCTTAGGTAATCTGACTGATTCATTTGTACATAGTTAGTTTAAATAAAAATTACATTTTGTAATTACCATATCAAAACAATATTTAAACAAATTAACATTTTTACACAAATCCGTCAAGGCCCAAACTATGCACAGCTTGTAATAAGAATACTACATTATACATGAATTTTATAAGTGAGCCATTTATTTTATCAGTGGCTCAAGACAGAATAATTGCTAGACAACCTTATTATGGTGTTGGAACTTCCTCACAGTCAGAAGACTGATTGCAGATAAAACAAAAAAAAACAAAAAATGGTGCCGGGAGAAAAGCAGACAAATGAAACGGGATAACCATTTCTGATTGGAATTAAGAATATAATAAAGCGAATTATCCTAAAGGTCCTATAAGGCTGAATTTTGTGGCTGCTCTTTGCCCTGACTCAGAGACAGGATGCAATGAAGAAGAAAGTCCCCGAGGTATGTTTCTTTTTAGTCTCTTTTAGGGAGATTAGGCCTAGCAGGCATGAGGTGCGTTAAGTAAACAGCGTCTTAGAATGGAACGATTTTTAAATGACAAATATTTATATAATGTTGCAAGCATTCACAGAGAAACTAGCAATGCAAGCGCATAGTCTCCAACTGAGTGAGATAGCATGCTAGACTGTGGGGAAGTGCTTGAACTTCATCTAACCTAGTTGTCAAGTTATAATAAGGCCAAAGGAAGAGCACAAATTATTATTTGTATTTCAGCTCACCTATAAAATGGTATACCACAGCCAGCATACTTTTCCTTTTTACAGCCGATAACGCAGCACCACATTTTGACTAGTCCTTGTAATGTCTATGGCATGTTGATATTCACGGATAGTGGTGGTTATCACCAAGGCGACTGTTTCTCCTGTAATTTAGAATAATATTTCACCACCTTGACATGTGTAGAACATCCATGCTATGGGCTACAGTTTGAAACACCCAAACATAATGTACCTATTTGCTTGCCACCAATGGAAGTTGCAGCAACTAAGGGATTTAACAGCACCATTTATCAACAAACTTTTACCTTCTGTGATTATGAATATGCCTGCCAATTGTGTTCAATGTAAAACCCCCCTGTATTGAGTGATTCTGTCACGACTTACACAAGTCCAATAGTTTGATTTTAGTGGAGCTTTAATAGGAAACTATGAACTTTAAATGAGCGCGAAGTTTCCAAATATTGATTATTGAGCAGTTAAAAATACTTAGGTTACTTAGCCTACTGCACAAGGTTAAAGTACTTATTATAGAAGAAGCAAACAGCGGCCTGGAGCACCCAGCTATGGTTATATCTAATGTGATTGGAACCCTGCTGAAACAAAGTTCATTCAGCATTATGTTGTAATCATCGACATCCATTATGCACAGCAATGGAACTTTTTCGTCCAATCGACCGATCAAATGACGCCTATGGCGGCGGCTGGTAAAGTCTGACACCATGTTGTTACACAGCCCACACGAAGAAAGAAATAACGTCTAATCCAATAGCACTAACGAAAAACCATACAAAATACAAATTATTCTCTATTCTATTGTAGAATGCTTGGGTAGATGTAAATAAACAATCAGCGAGTAGAGAATATAATCACCAAAGAGAATGTACGTACCTATAACTGCTAATCACTACGAGACGCACTGACGAACAAATAGAAGAGAAATAAAAATCACTACGTGGAGCTGGATGCCGTGCTGGAAACGAAGAGAGACGCCTGAGCCGCCATATTTTTCCGGGCGATCAGGCGACACTATTCGTACATATCACGCATCAAGCGCGTTGCGTGTGACGTCGAAATAGTCTCTTTACTAGGTTGTCCAAGCTATGTCAAAGGCAATACGATATGGAATAGATAGATATGAACGATACACGGAACAGAAAAAGCAAGTGGAAATGGCAAACAAGGTGATATTAAAGTATTTGCTTGTCACTAAATCAAACTCATGCAAGCTTATGTCTTAACTTTAAAATAAACAATTAGATAATCTTCAACTTCCACTTCTTTGTTTTATAGCAATTAGTGATAGGGTCACTGTTTTGCCAGTGTAAATGTCATGATAGCTTCTTACATAAATTAAGAGGGGTACACGTCTAATAATATGACTGGTATTATAAAATGAGATCACCAAATGGTTTTTCTGAAACATGGACAACACAGATATACTATATTTTATTGTGCGCCTATATGTCCATATTTACATCCTCCTGGTTCTGTTCATGCAAATGTTGTCTGGAAGTGATCGCTTTTAGCGATAAGACCGCCCATAGTGAATTTTTTTTTTGTAAGATGAATTAGTTCATAATTTTATTTACATTTGGTGTTCAATAAACAATATTGTATTGTATACTATATATACATTTTGTATAAACGGTTAGTATGAAATTTATATACACATATACACTTAAGTAAGTACATGTTTTACAGTTCTAATTTATTTACAGTAATAAATTTACAAAGTAGGGATAATAGGGAAGGGAAAAGGATAGGGAAAGTAGACATTTCAATGAAGTAATACACGGTGTAACGTAAATGTGTACTATGACGTACGTATTCAACCTGACTTCTTTGTTTAACGACTTTTAGAATTTTGCTTGGTATCATTAAAGAACCGTGTCAAAGTTTTGATACCAATAGTTTTTTGAGTTGAGACGACCCTAAATTCAGCTGTTTCTTGAACACATGACAATGACCTCAGCTATGTTACTATGTTGCCTCATCTGTATCAAAACACAGATGAGGTAACATAGCAAGAGGTCACAGTCACAAAGAACGAAAAGCGCATTCACTAGCAGAGGAAAATCGTCGAAAGACCGGCTCTTCCCGGGGAATTAATAGGTTTGCTACAGTCTCTATTTCGGCTGCCATTTCTCTAATCCGGAGATCTGATATCCAAATTGTACGGGTGCTGGTATATGAGGCTTACCACTAATGACAACACAATTCTGACAAAACACTATTACTATCTAGATATATCTTTTGACGCTCGCAAGTGTAGCGCATGTGCTCGAAGCACATGCGCTACACTTGCGAGCGTCAACAGTGACCAACGTGATAATGTTATAATCGCCTCTGTGATCTAGTCGTTCACCCACTGATGTCAGATCCAGAGATCCCGGGTTCGATCCTTAAAGGGGTACAATATTGCACTTGGATTGGTTGGTGAAAGGACTTTACTTAAGTCCGCCTGGCTAGCTACCTACAGAGCACCATCTTACATAAGTATATCGCCTTAACAACAAGCCAGTTCCTCAGTCAATTAAGGATTCCGGGTGAAGTGCGCTTTCACTTTCAACCTCAATAAAATGGCGAGATGCAGGCAAAGTGTTTCCCCGTCGCATACAAAAAAAAATACCAATAACTGCTTGCATAATATTATTTTGTAGTAATTTGACAAATTATTGTTGATAAGATTTTGCCGATGGGACAACTAGACTACTCTCGAATAAGTCCCTGCACAAATTAGTCCTTGTTGTGTGATATGAGTTTGCTCTGAAAGTAATGTATCTTTACTCTTGTACGATCTGTAACATTATCCTTCGAATTGAATCCATAGATTAATTTGATCTTGTTTGCTATTTCCACGTTTTTTTCTGTTCCTTAGTGTACAAGGTAGTGTAGTCATTGAAATTCAAACTTTCAACAGCACAATTGATACACTTTTTTCAGTTAAACATACATGTTTAATGTAATACAACTTACTTTGACAATTAAACCATTCTAAACATGATAATTTATTTTTTATTGAAAAAACTAAACTTCGTTACAAGGTTACGTTATTGAACTTATTTCCTTTGTAAACACTAGGGATGTTACCCAAAATTTCAATTTTAACCTACAGTAAATCGATTAGATTTTAAGGAAAACGGGTGGTCTAGTTCAAAATATTTCCTACCATAGCTACCATCTTGATTTTGTTGGCAATCTCCAGCTTTTCCTAGGGAGGCGGGTGCTAGGTTTTCATAGGAGACACATGGTATGAAAACTCTTTGCTTTCATTTGTATTTTTTTTTTGTCATTCAGTTAGTCAACCAGTGACAGTTACATGGCAGTAACAAGAAAAAAACCGGTTAGTATCCAATCCACAGGTGTAACATAGTAATTGCTGTCATTGAAAATGTAGATCTAGGTAATAGCTTTCATTTGAACTAAGAACGGATAGTCTAGGTCGAGTAGTTTCAGAGATAAAGCCGTTTGAAGTTAGTTTCAGAGATAAAGCCGTTTGAAGTTTGACAGCAGTCATTCAAAATATAGGTCTTAGCCATAGCTTTGATTTGAACTAAGAACGGAAAATTCAACCCTAATGTCTTCAAGAAAAAAGTTTATAGGCATCTTCTGGGTTAGCTTACTCCATCGTAGACCCCATCCTTGCCTATGCAACCTTCATAAGTTAAGTAAAGTAAGTATGGTTTTGAGATAATCCATCTGACATCACCCCATACCATGGATGGATATCTAAGTAGGTAATGGAAATCTACGGAATCCACTTTGTTCGTAAATTAGCTCACCCAGCTGTGGAAAGACAGGCCATAGCCGAGATCATCCCTTTTTACAACTATACCCTTAGCAAAAATACACCATTTCCTCTAGATTTATACAATTGTTTATCGATATATGCAATTGAAGTTTAGCCGTTAGGCAAAGAAGCCATATTAATTTAGTTTAGTAAGTAGTCAATTAGCTATCTTATTTTAGTATTTTCTGAGCAATGTGGACAGATATGGATGACAAAATACTACCATTATCACTTTTGCACTCCAAAATTCTGTATTTCGTCACTTTGTGGTGGAGGATTTCACGGTTGAAAAATAAAAAACCTTTTGGGTATTTGTTTAAGCAATGTCTATCAAAGTAATTTTATAAAAATTGTTTGAAAATCAAAGAAAGCTCCAAAGGCTTACCAAAGAGAAATTCAATATGTTATGGCAACATGTTAAACATGGAAGCATTACTTTAACCAAAAAAAATATTTTTATTTTATTTAATTTGATTTTATTTACTACCGCTTATATAATGACACTATGTACCTACTTACTTCTATACGATATATCATAATTATAGTTATTACTATTTTTCTGACTTGTAAGAATGGTGTTCTAAGTAAATCTTTATTTCTGTATATCACCTGGCTCGTTTTTCTACTTTGACATAAGACAAACCATTTTGAAACTTATTTTCAGCGCGTGAAGTGTAAATTTCATGTAGTACCTTTTAGTAATTTATAATTACTTGTAGTAATTTTTGAAAGTGCAATCCAGTTTTAGCTTGGTTATAGTATAGATTCACGAACGAATAAAAATGACCAATTACCATAGATAATATCTCTGTAATAGATAATAAATAGTTGTTTATCTCTTAATCTATAGAGAAGAGCTGCTCTGCTCTGTGACTGTGAGTGACAATGAATGACAACAAAAAAATGAAAACTGCAAATTACGGGTTCTAGTTTTTACTGAAAATGTGTTTGTGATATTTTCAGCGATTCCGTAAAATACATAGATTTGTCTTTAGTGCAGTACTTATATTGCTTCCCTTCCCTACCTACCCTGGCCTACCTGATTCCTATGAAAGGTAACAAACTTCCGAACAGCAACTCAAATTCAGAAATTTACATCTCAATAAAACATACCCTTTTCCTTTGTTATTTGTAGTGCTCAAGTGAGAATTTATTTCGTTGCAGGAGGATGAGCGAACCAAACGCGTCCCAATCAGGGCGCGAAAGTCCCAGCATTCTTTCCGAACCAGGCACCCCTCCGGGCAGCCCTCTAATCTCACAGATAGACCAACCAAACGATAACAGCCTTCCTCCACCTTCAGAAAACTTAAACGCATCGCCGATTCTGTCAACAAATCAATCACACACATACACAGAACCTCTAATTGATAGCATAAACACGATTGGTCCATGCAGATCAGATGTGAACGAAGACTCGAATATATCACTGCCAGATAGAAACTGTGATGAGCCGCCAGCCAAAATTAGAAAAATATCCTCACCGACAGAGGATATTGATGGCGAAACATGCCCAATATGCTTAGATTCCTGGGCAAATTCCGGTGACCACAGACTAGTAGCTCTTAAATGCGGTCACCTGTTTGGATCACAATGCGTCCAGCGATGGCTGAAAGCTAAACCGGCCAAGGAACGCTTTTGTCCCACTTGTAAAAGCAAAGCCAATATCAAAGACTTACGATACATCTACGCCCGAAGATTAGTAGCTGCAGACACCTCACAGATTACTACATTACAGCAGCAAGTTGAAACCTTAACCGCTGAGAAGAGCCGCACAGAATTAGAACTACAGAAGACTAAAATAGCGCACAGAGCCTGCTCTATGCAGTTAGATGTTCTGCGAGGTTTAATGAAGTCACAAGTAAAGGATCAACCACCAAAAAAGACCTGGAGATTTGCACTTGAGAAAAATCTAGAAATATGTAAAGATGGTGGCTGCCGTGTATTAACTTACAACTGTAGAACTTATGAACTTTATGTCTCCCAGAAAAGTGTCAACTATTTGTTCCCTGGTTACGGTATAAGAAAAATCAGCTGTGTGGACTATGGCTTAGGACATTTTATACATCTACATCCTAAACCTATCCGAGACCTAACCTACTCCCAACCCAGGGACTTATTACTAAGTGTGGCATTAGATAGCACTGCTCGAATCGTAGAACGAGGGATACCTAACGTTACCGTAAACGCAGGAATGCCTTTGTGGTCCTGTTCTTGGGATTATCTTCGCAGTAATGAGTTCTATGTTGGAGGAGTGGGTGGTATAGTACACCAATATGATGTCCGGAACTCGTCTACATACCTTCAATTGCTATCAGCACCAGGCGATATGTCACCAGTGATATCTCTCTGCTCAACCGAGTTTGGGCTGCTATCTTGTCAGCTAAATTCAGCTTGGCTTTGGTGTGCTAATAACAGACAGTGGGAACCAAGAGCCTTACCAGTAGAAGGGTCATTCATGTCCCTCTGTTACGATAATGACAGTCACAGGGCAGTTGTATCAACTCGGCCGAGTGGAGTTGACAAAGCAAAACTCAGCATCTGCCGTTTAAAAGCCAGTGTGCCTCATGGAGAGGTTCTATCAGATATCGAAGAGACTTTTATTGGATCAACACGGGCGTCTTTAATGTCTAGAGTGAGTGTAGTCAAAGTGCCTGGGTCTTCCTGGGTTGCATCTCATTCTGAAAGTGATTCATCGACTATTCTTCATGGCTTAGATGGTGCTAGAACCATGTCTTTGCCATCATCGTTACCTTCTTTAGATATTGGTTGTGCGGAGTTAAACGGTACAAATATTTTAGCAGCTCTATCTGACACTAGATTAAGGTTATATAAAGCAGTGACTACATCATGACACGGCCAGTTGTTTCATCAGGCCTTTTTTATGAAACAGAAAAGGTTTTACAAGTGGCATGGTTAAAGGTTGTCCATAATTTATCATGTCTTGAATTGCACAGGAAATCAATCTCAAAATGTTGTGCAGTATGGATAGAAATTGCGTTTCTTATTTTACCATGGACACTGCACACCATTAAATGCTTATCTTGAAGTGTATCAAATTTATACCGTTGAAATAAGACTGAATGTTGTTTTTATTATTTTTTGAAGTTGTGATAACTGTATGTAATTCTAGATTCATTAACTATACCACCATAATGACCAAAAACCTGCCATTACATGTTGAGAATTTTGTGACCTCATCCCGCAGGCAAGTTAACTATAAATTGACATCTGCTGGTCAGTGCTTTGATGTGGGAAGTGTTAACCTATTTGATATTCTGTACTTAATCATAAAGGACCTTACCACACCATACCGATTATTATAGGTCTGTGATATAACTCTTGGTACCTACCATCAGCATGGAATGGATAATATTATTATTTTGGTTGGTGAAGGTTCATACACTTAATATGGTATTAACATAAATAAGTATGTAGGCTTGCGACCTACTTTGCGAATTTCAGTTTTCACTAACAAACATTAAATGTACCTTACAAACAGCTAGATTTGAAGTTACCCACCTTTGATATGTTTATTGTTGTATTTTGTGATAATTGCTTACTTAGTAAAAAATAAATTATATTACTTAGTAATATTTTGTAGTCTTTCTATATGGACTAGGTATACTTGTATATTTTTTTATTATTATACCTCCAGTCAACTAACTGCATACTCTGCCTGTGACTCGCTTGTGATTTTACAGATAGGTACCTAACTAACACAAACCAGACTCGAGTTTGGGGCGAATTAGGTAGGTACCTACCTACTAGTTTCCTAAGAAACTAAAGAGAATAGTCGAATTGAGAGTTAGAATCGTACCTATTATTGAGTCATCAAAAACTTGCTGCTACTGCATGGTTTTAGCGGTTTTAGCCAGGCTAAGTCACTAAAATGGTACCTATCAATAAAAAACGTCATTAAAAAGCGAAGATATAATAAAGCTGTAGGTAGGTATATAGGTTAGGCTATACTTTATCGCGCACACACAAACACACACACACAGAAATGATGATACAAGTTAACTTAAAATTAAAAAAACATGGCAAAGACGAGCTTAACCTTTATGATTTTCCTTCCAGCAAACCTAGGTAGAGACAGAAATAGGTATAATAATAAATGTTATGGGAAAAGTGTACTTACGACATTGTATAAATCATTATGTATAAGAATAATAAGACAAACTACAATAGAAATAAATATAATTGTAGGTAGGTACTGTTAATATAATTATAAGTACATATGTACCAACAAATATGTAGGTAGAAATATACAATACATATAGGTAATTACACTAAATCTATAAAGAGAGGTGTTCTTTGACTCCGCCGGCGGAGTCGATGAATCTTTCCGCCTCAAAGCGTTACCCTCGGTATCGCCTTCAAGTCCAAGCCGAGGTCCGTACCTAAGTGGTGCCCTTGCGCTTGTTGTCTCAAAAAACAATTTGGCTCACGCCTTCAGCACCAGCCGGGTCAAGCGAGAAATTTATAATGTGATGTGAGTGATGGCAGAATCAAGCTCAAAGGAGTTAATCTGTCATTATCATGTCATGTGGGCACTAATGTAATCCACACCAACAGCTTTTTAGGAAACAGGTTTTTGGTTTTTAGGAATTTAATTTTTTATTCCTCACTAGTTTACGCAACTACTACCTTTCGTCTAGAGCTAGACAAACGGGGAAAGAGTAAAAGTGAAGATTGCAATGCAAGATTTATCTGTCAGTGTCAACGTCAAAATTGCAACACAAACCATCATAATATACCTGGGTAGGTCGTATGCGTAGGTATATCTACGTCCGTAGCGTAGTAGGTAGTTTACTAAAAATACCCAATCCTCGTTCTCATATTAGCTACTTAGATAATCTGTGACAAGCTAACGAAATCGACGAAACGAGCGAACAGTGTTGTCAGATTTGGGGTTTTCCCCAAAAATTGCTTGCTTGGGTTATTTTGAGGGGACTAATCCTTTGGGGGGGGCATTTATTAATCGAGTGAGCGAAGCGAACGAGATCTGAGTTTATTTTTATTTATTTTACGACGGGTTAGCACTTGGCCTTCATCTCACCTGGTTACAAGTTGAGATAAGGCTGAAGGTGGAACTGAGGAACTGGTTATCTTAGCTCTAAATGCCGAAACACAACTATTTTAGAATTGTTATTATGGCGACAGAATTAGGTAAGATGTGGCAATGTATGTGACGGCATAACTCTCGAACGGATTATCCGATTTTCATGACATTTAAACTGAATAGAATTTGATTATCGCGGGGGATTTTTGATAAAAAGGGCAGTTTTGAGATATTGGGGTGAAAAGAAATACAATTTTGTGCCCATATCTTTTGAATAGCTGATCCGACCAGTTCAACATTTTGAACATAAAGAGATTATAATATGAATACTCATCAATCGGTACGAGGATTTTTTTGACACTAGGGTAGTTTTTGAGAAATAGGGGTGTAGGCGACACACGTCATCGTCATTTTTTTATGTGTAATTTTGTACGTAGACATGCGTTAGGTACGCATTTTTCTCCTTAGTTTTAGCTATTGCTACCTACCTATTTTGTTATATCTCTGAGTAATTCATTTGTACTTTAGCTACATGTATCGCCATCTATTGGCAACTGTGTCCATTATTTTTCTTAATAAAATACGGATTAATGTTGAGGGTGCAATGCAACCGGAAATAATGATTATTTTATACGAAAGTAGTCAGTCGCGAACCTACAGCCATCAACACGACGCCGCGGCTCCGTAAAACGATATAATTTTTATATTTTTGTGAAGTACATATTGAAAAGAACTCTCATTGCACCTTCAACTTTCTTCCGGCGTTAAACTTTCATAGTATTTTATTGGATCACCTACAAAATGGTCCCTTCGAGCCCGATCTGTAACCAGTGAACTAGTCGCGTAGTATTGCGTCATGTCGGACAAGACGCCATCAAAAGTGATTACGCGCCGTCAACGCAAGGAACTTATTGAATCTAATAAGTTGGATCGTGCACTTATGAAATTGGAGTTCAAGAAGTCGATTCTTCCCAGCGGCAACGATTGTCTCACAAGGCCGCGAGAAGAATACGTATCTACGCCAGTGCCCGCCAAGATGGCGTCACCCGGTACTGCGCAGCGATCAACGTGTGCCTCACAGAAAACGTGTTGCACCAAGAAATCTAATGCTTCTTCCATTGCACGTCGTAAACATCTCGAATTACAAGCGGCGGAAGCTAAAGCCAAAATTCAGATGGAGCTAATTGACAAGAAGCTTCAAGCCGACCTTGCCAAAGTCGACCTACGTAGTGAAAAATCTCGTCAAGTCGGCGCTGATGTAGCTCCTGATGGAACACATGCTGGCGCTCATTGTTCTTCCCGTCACAGCGAGAGAAATGTGCATGAGGATGTGGAGAAGTGGCTGGACACGAACTGTTTATCACCCGTCCAGAACAACAACAGCATCCAACAACTTTCCAATACGTTGAAGGATCATCACGACAACAGCATCCAACAACTTGCACATACGTTGAAGGATCTGATCACCCAAACATCGTCATCTAGGCAAGAAGATAGACTTCTGAGCCGCCTTGCCACGCCGCGAGAACTGCCTTTCTTCAGCGGTGACTGTATTGAGTGGCTACATTTTAAAAATGCCTATGAAGACTCGTCACGTGTGTGTAAATTTAGTGACAGTGAGAACCTGTGGAGACTTCGTAAAGCTCTGCGAGGTGAGGCCAAGGAAGCAGTGACTGACTTGCTGATCGGCAACACTCCGCCGTCAGCAGTTATAGAAGCACTTGAACTAAGGTTTGGCCAAGCTGAACATATTATTAGAAATATAACGATGCAGCTGAGGAAAATCCCATCGTTACCTATTGATTATCGACAAGATTTAATTAATTTGTCCATAAAAGTCAACAACTGCGTAGCTACAATACGTGCACTAGATCAGAATGACTATCTCAGAAGCCCAGAGCTCGCAGCAGCTATTGTATCTAAATTGCCGAGCACGCTGATTGGAAGATGGTCAGAGTTTGCCTACAACCGTCTACGTGAAGGCAGATCGAGACTAGAACTTCTGGCTACATTTTTAAAAGTGGAAGCTGAAATGTTATCAATCGTGGGATGTTCTGAACCGCGTGATAAGAAGCCGACGGATGCTACTACCAAGCGTACTGACGATAAATACCGCCATCGTTCTGTCTACACATCTTCTGCACTCACATCCGACTGTCGATTCTGCCAGAAAGGCACTCATACACTGCCAGAATGTCGCGTATTCAAACGCGCGATGCGCAGAGATAAATGGAAATATGTCAAAATGCGCGGTTTGTGCTATTGTTGTCTACATGCTAGACACAATAAAGATATAACTTGCCCCGCACCTATATGTGACATCGATAACTGTGGCAGGGCACATCATCGCCTGCTACACTGGACGAAACCCGAAATGACGTCACGATCAGCTGATGGGACGCGCGTGGACCCGGAACCTGTCGGATCTACCACTGAACCTGCACCCGACGCGTGTGTGATGCACTTCGCGCGAGACGGTGATGACGCGAGCATAGCCCCGGATGAATTCATGTTGCTGAAAGTGATTGCGGTTAAATTACGCGGACCCAAAGGTGTTGTGAATACCTACGCACTCTTGGACGATGGCGCTGAAGTGTCAGTGATCGACGCCGAGCTAGCCGATACCCTTGGCTTAGAGTGTGATAGTGCGCGGCCCATAAGGTTTACTGATGCGTTCGGTTTATCGGTTTATCAATCGGAAGTGCCTAGTGTAAAGGTAGACATAACGGGACAAGACAACGTAAGCTATGACTGTAAGTTACGCAAATGCGATAAGTTAAAATTGTGTTCGCAAAATTTGGCTAACTTAACAAGTGTAAATAGTTCGCACTTATCGCAAATTAAGCATATGATATGCACAGACAGTAATATTAAACCACGGCTATTAATTGGTGAGGATAACTATTTCCTGATAGCTCCACTCGAGGTGATACACGGAGACAGGGACTCGCTGTACGCGTCACGCTGTCGGTTGGGATGGACCATCCATGGTTTCCACCGCGGACGCACTCACTCCTCCAAGGCCCTGGTAAGTGAACATAATGTCTTCCATCTCGCTCACTCTCGCGATAATGATTTGCCTGAATTTAGCAAACTAAATGAACTGATTAAAGATTCCTTTAATTTTGATTTAATAGGAATTTCACCTTTATCCCGTGAGAATAAAGATCACATTCGCGCTGTAGAAATATTAGAGTCTACAGCCCGCCAGATAGGTAACCAATGGGAAGTAGGTTTACCGTTTAAAAAAGATAACTTTGTTATGCCTGACTCGTACAATAATGCCTACTCGCGTCAGCAATTATTATTACGTAAATTCCATAAGAATTGTGAATACGCGCATAGGTATAAGAATGAGATATCTAAATTGATAGACAATGGTTATGCTCGAGAGCTAATTGATAACAATCTCTTAGCTAATCATGTTTGGTATTTACCGCATTTTGGTGTACAAAACCCAAATAAACCGGGAAAGTTGCGGCTAGTTTTTGATGCTGCCGCAAAAGCTGACAACGTGTGCCTAAATGATTATTTGCTGACAGGACCCGATTTGTATAATTCATTGTACGGAATCATGCTTAGATTCCGCGAAAATAAAATCGTTATAATTGGGGATATACGCGATATGTTTCTCAGAATAAATATTCGCGCCGAAGACCAGCATGTACTTAGATTCTTGTGGCAAGAATCCTCAGAAAGTCCGATTAAAATTTGTGCAATGCAAAGTTTAATTTTCGGCGCTACATGCTCGCCATTCATTGCCCAATACGTTAAAAACAAGAATGCACTTAAATACGAGGATTTAAACCCCGAGGCTGTCGATGTAATTTTAAATAACCATTACATGGACGATTGTTTGTATTCTACGTGTGATGAAAATACGGCCATAAAATTAGTGCGTGATATAACTTCAATTCATGCGAAAGGCGGCTTCGAGATACGAGGGTGGTCGAGCAATAGCAAACCGGTTTTGGACTCGATTCCTACGGATGCGCTTGCGCACTCAGCTGTCCAGTTTAAACATGGAGCTATGAATACAAGTGAGCGCACTTTAGGTTTGATATGGCATCCGGCAGACGATTCTTTTGGTTTTCAGATATCGCTTGATAGAATACCTACTGATATTTTAAATGGTTCTACACCTCCGACGAAAGCTATGATGCTTAGCATTATTATGTCCGTCTATGATATACACGGTTTTTTATCGCCATTTGTTATTAAAAGTAAAATTATATTTCAAGATGTGCACAGATCTAAAGTTGATTGGAAATGCCGCATCCATTCTTCTGAGCACACTAAATGGGTTAAGTGGCTCGAAGAATTAAAACTTTTAGAATCGCTACGCATACCTAGATGGTATAACAATGCTGACAGCTGGACGCGGTGCTATCTATCACCGATAGATACAGGTTGTGATGCCGAGTCTATTGTAAATACACAGCAGCATAATTTTAGTGACAGCTCGCTCAAAGCATACTGTGCCGTTATCTACTGGCGATTTACACGTGCTGACGGAAAAGTTTTAGTTTGCTTTGCAGCTAGTAAAAGCAGAGTGACTCCACTCCGCCCAGTGTCAGTTCCTCGACTGGAACTGCAAGGCGCACTGACTGCTTCGCGTCTCGCGACCTCAGTACAGCGAGAACATAAAAGCATAAAAGCTGACGAACGCTTCTTCTGGACGGATTCACAAACGGTCCTACAATGGATTCGCAGTGACCCTAGAAGTTACAAGCCGTACGTAGCTCATCGCCTCGGCGAGATTGACGAGCTTACGAAATTATCTGAATGGCGTTACGTACCTACAAAATTAAATGTAGCCGATTTAGGTACCAAAGACGAAACGCCACCATTGATGTACGACTGTTTATGGTTTCGTGGACCTGAATTCTTACGGCAGCCTGAGGAAACATGGCCTAAGGATTTGAAGTCCACCAAAAAACCACCGCCAGAGGTAGCTTGCGAAGAAAGGAGCTTAAATACAGTAGCGACTCAAGTCGTTGAATACTCCTTACCTAACGAAAATAACTACTCCTCTTGGCTACGACTTGTACGAGTGACTGCTCGAATTCTATTGTTCGTTCGAAGATGTCGCCGCATGGACACTAGCATGAATGTCGAGCTAATTAATGACGCCGAACTTCTCCTGCTTAAGAAATCTCAGCAAGACTCGTTCGCGCAGGACATTGATAATATCAAAGAAAATAGGCCTCTGTTATCTAACAGTCGTTTATTAACTTTGACGCCCTATCTAGATGACACTAACTTGTTACGTGTGGCGGGCCGTATCGACAAAGTCGCGGGTGCTACCCACTCGACGATGAGACCGGCCATACTGGACGGTCGTCACCCAATAACTCGACTGATCGTTGACTACCACCATAAAAAGGCAATGCATGGTGCTAACGAGCTAGTTGTAAACGAGCTACGTCAACGCTATTGGATATTGAACTTGCGGCCGACCGTACGCACGGTTGCCGCACGCTGCCCATTCTGCCGACAGCGCCGCGCCGTGCCGAAACCGCAGCGCATGGCGGACCTGCCCGCAGCCCGTCTGCAGCACAACCGGCGACCTTTTACCTTTACGGGTGTAGACTTTTTCGGCCCGATAGAAGTGACCCTCGGACGTAAAAGACTGAAAAGGTACGGCGTAATGTTTACGTGCCTGACGGTACGGGCTATACACTTAGAAGTAAGTGAGAGTCTGAGTACGGACTCCACTATCATGGCGCTCAGGCGCATGATCGCTCGCCGCGGTACGCCCAGCGTTATCTACTCGGATAACGGGACGAACCTGCACGGAGCAGACAATGAATTGAAACGAAGTCTATTGGAACTCGATGAGAGTAAACTTCGTGAAGACGGTACCGTACGAGGTATCGAATGGCGATTTATTCCCCCCGGCGCTCCTGAGCAAGCAGGCGCCTGGGAACGTATGATTCGCACGGTCAAAACGGCCTTGAAAGCCGTACTAAAGGAACGGGCTCCACATCCCGAGACGATTTCTACCTTATTTGCGGAAGTAGAAGCGTTAGTAAACAGCCGCCCTATCACTCACGTCTCTTGTGATCCTAATTACCCTGAAGCTCTAACACCTAATCATTTTTTGTTAGGTACGTCGTCGAACGGTCCCGCATTCGGAAGGTACGATGATAGCGATCTATGCCTACGTAAGCAATGGCGCGTAGCGCAGCGATTAACTGATATGTTTTGGGTAAGATGGATAAAAGAATATCTACCTACTTTGATCCCCAGGCAAAAATGGTATAGGGAACAGAGAGCGTTGCGAGATGGAGATTATGTTCTGGTTGTAGATCCTAGTGTAGATCGTGGATGCTGGCGGCACGGAGTGGTGAGTGCGACCCGCGCCGGAGCCGACGGTCGCGTGCGCAAGGTGGACGTGCGCACGCGCACAGGCGTGGTGCGCCGTCCGGTGACGCGTGTCGCGCTACGCCAACCAACGGATTTTTAGTGCTTTACTGAACCTTATTGTATTTTGTATTTCTTTGTATTTTTTTCAGTTAGGTAGTTCATTTTCCGCACTAAGAGGGTGGATTGTAGGCGACACACGTCATCGTCATTTTTTTATGTGTAATTTTGTACGTAGACATGCGTTAGGTACGCATTTTTCTCCTTAGTTTTAGCTATTGCTACCTACCTATTTTGTTATATCTCTGAGTAATTCATTTGTACTTTAGCTACATGTATCGCCATCTATTGGCAACTGTGTCCATTATTTTTCTTAATAAAATACGGATTAATGTTGAGGGTGCAATGCAACCGGAAATAATGATTATTTTATACGAAAGTAGTCAGTCGCGAACCTACAGCCATCAACACGACGCCGCGGCTCCGTAAAACGATATAATTTTTATATTTTTGTGAAGTACATATTGAAAAGAACTCTCATTGCACCTTCAACTTTCTTCCGGCGTTAAACTTTCATAGTATTTTATTGGATCACCTACAAGGGGTATTAAGTGAGACGAGAAGATTTTTGGCTTGTGAGGTGTCATTTGAAAGAGCATCGACTGCATATTCTGACTGTTAAAGGGGGTTGACTTCACAATTTATATTAAGGGTGGCAAAAAAAGTAAATAAGATTGAAGTCTTGAAAATATGTTAAAGCATGAAATATCATATAAAATAGGGGTTGAGATAGATTTCAAAAAAGGTTTATTTTTCCCTTATTAGGGGTAGTTTTTATGATGAAGGGGCAAAGGATGATCATCAGGTCTTGTAAGATAAGAGACCACTCGAAATTTCTTTAAAAATGGTCTATTTTATCTATTGTTGTTCACTCAATACGGTACGGTGCGGCCATTATCGCCACGCTTAGCATACAGATTGGTGCTCACAGTTAAAGTTTTGTTTGCTGCTGCCTTTTTGGTTTACTTTGCGACATCCGGGTGGAAGGGTAGATTTTTAAACCACAACTACTAAGGCAACAGTTTTGAGAGCACTTTTAAAACGACATCAACCTTTGTTTCATGTTAGTAAGGATACATTACGTTAACAGAGCCCCGAACACTCAGGTTAATAAAGAGAGTTCGAGAAAAAAGTGCTGAAGTAAGGTGAGAAAGGTGTAATGAAAGCACACATAAATCGTGTGTTAATGACGTTCGATTTGAGAAATAATTTCCGTCACAAACAAGACATCACGAGATCTCAGTTCGGGGCAAACTATTAGTTATTTACGATATAAATATTGATAAGGTATTTGATTCTTATCACAATCAATCTTCACATGGCACAACACCCGTTCCGTAAAGGAGCACATTTATTCGTTAGACCGTTTTTTCGATCGCGATATTCGTATTCGTTCACCAATCGAGGTAAGGGAAACCACTGAGAACGGAACGAACAACTCACTAAGCCAAATAATTTAGAAGTTGAGTTGAAGTCTTGTCTTATCGGTCATCACACATCACATGTACCAACTCTTTAATGACAGAATCGGTTGCACGGCAGAAGCTAAAGTTGTGCTTGAATGAAGTTTCGATTTGTGTTTAAAATAGTTTTTGCTGTGTGAGTTGAGCAGAAATGTCTCGCAGTAGAGATTCATTTTTATAACTATAGTTTGTGTTCCAAATAGGTGCAATAATTTTACTAACTAATGTCACTCTATTAAAAAAATGTGACTTATATCAATTAAGCGAAAATTTGTATTAGTTGAATCCCTGAAATTAATAAATACAGTTGAATTTGGTTTATGTTAAAAGTTCTAATATTTTAGAATTTTGGAGTTTTTTTATTAAATATACCCATACCTACTTTGGGGGTATTTTGGCGAGGTTTGGGGGAAAATGGTTCTAGCCATCTGGCAGCACTGCGAACGAAATAAACAAAACAACAAACAAAACCAGTTTTGAGTGAACATTGGATAGTGGGTGACGTCGTCGTGCCTTTTTGTTTTTGTAAACTTTTTTTGTAACTATTTACGCTAACTACGCTCATGTTATTTGTGTTTGGAAAATTGTTTTTTATTCATAATGGTATCTTAGTTGCGTGTGGAATTATTGTAGATGTAAAGTGACTTTTTATAGTGTTTGTTGCGCATTCCGGATTTGAAAATGAGGTATGTGATACCTACTATATTGTGATGTGACTACCTACCTACTCTGACTGAGGTCATTCTGTTTGTAACGAACGGAACATTGCTGGTCAGTGTTTCGCGAACAGTGAATTTACATTGATTATTATGGCATCTCGGCTTGTTATGCTAATTATGTGTAGACGTGATAGTTACTTAGGTGGGTACACATAGTGTGTACCTACCTATTTACGGGCCTTATGTAGGTACCAATAGTAACCTGTCATAGTTTCTTGTGATTTTGTAGCAAGAACAACCAACAACCTTTCGCGCTTTGTAATAATTATTGTCATTAAAATTAATGATTTACCTTGATGTGACCAATCATAATTTTATATTTACCTTTGTAGATAACTAAATTGGTATAGTTGGCTAGGTACTTATTTAGTCTACAGGTTTTATTTCAAACTGTAGTACCTACCTAATTTGTTTTTTTAATTAACTTCTATATTAGTAGGTAAGTAGGACCTAATTAAATAAATGAAACGGTTATTACCACAAAATTTATACGTCAATTGTGATTGTGGTAATAACCGTTTCATTTATTTAATTATGTTGCATAGCCACACAAGTTTCAATTCTATAAGTAGGACCTATTTACATTAATTCAAAAGAGATTAACTTTCACGCTAATTCTTATCTCTCTAGAATATAAATGCAAGTGAGTAGGTAGGTCCTGGTTCATCTGCCTTTGACATCAGTTAGGGCCTTAGAGCTGGTGCAGCGGCTGCTTCGACACTGAACTTGGGTTCGTGGGTAACCGGTGCCCTCCCGGTTTTCAAAAATATTGCGGGGCTTTTGATTGAGGCAAAACGTGACACAAGGGCTGGCTCTTATCGAGGCCAGCGAATTAGCATAGCTATTCAGCGTAGCAATGCAGCCAGTGTCTTGAGCATGCCTTGTCTGAAACAGTTGAGTTACCTGTAGGCTGTTTGTTATGGTCCTTAGGTAATGCAACTGCTTCCTTTGTAGGTACAGTTAGTTTAATTGTATATAGTATTTTTTTATGTTGGTGAATAAATATATGTCTGTTATAAAGTCTCTAGTAGGTCTTACTTTTAGATACCTAGGTACCTACTTAAGAAAATTCTAAAACAAATAAAAAATCAGAAAGAAAGTACCTATCTACCTATACCTACTAAGGAACCCTACATACCTTGTTTCTGAGACGCAAACAAAGTCCATTGCTAAATCTATCTCTCTTGATAAGTAGGTAGGTAGGTACTTACCTATAAATAACAAATTTGAACCGACACAACACTGTACAGGAAACTACAGTACCATCATAACAAATTTTATTGCTTAGTCTTTTATTACTAATGCAATAGGTATAGGTACTTGTTAAAGCTGTTAGGCTGATCACAGCTTCTGTGGAAGCTTGCCCCATAATAGACCTCATCCTAGCTCAGGTAACCCCAAGGTTCAAGGTCTTTTTTTTATTTATACAACTAGAAGACTGAAGAAAGGAGTCCAGCTTAAGTAGGTTAAGTGCATCTCTTGCCTATAACAATGCCTTACTGTGTAGGTCACATCCACTAAGAACAAAGCCTACATAGGTCTCGACCCCAAAAGGCTCAAATAGATAAATATTATAGGACATTAATTTTTACACAGCGCCACCTAGCCCCAAACTAAGCATAGCTTGTAATATGGGAACTAGATTACGGATAGAATACTTGAATACTTTTTTAAATACATACTTACTATATGATACAACACCCAAACACAAAACAAACATCTATATTCATCACACAAATGTTTGTCCTTGGGAATCGAACCCACAGCCTACAGCGCGGAAGGCAGAGTTACTACCAACTGAGCTAGGAGGCTTGTTGTATATAGATGTGAATAGATAAGCTGTCGAGAGTCGAATCACCAGCACCAGCCCAGGGACGCTACCGCCGACGGCGAAGCCGATCTCCATTGGCTTAAAATTAGCTTCATGAGAACTAGAAACGATTTTTACCTTCCGGGTATGTGTCATATCCAAAATGGCGTTTCCCATCTCAAAAGTGTACACATGTTATGAGACCTATCCGTTCCGTACATTTGACGGTAAAAATCGTTTCTAGTTCTCATGAAGCTTCGCCGTCGGCGGTAGCGTCCCTGACTGATGTCCCAGGCAGACGAGGTGGTATTATTTGTTGATAACACATTCTTATTCAGAATTTCGGCCGGTTTTCCCCTCGGGCAGATTCGAGATCTGATTCATACCCATCTAAGTATGTTGTGTGCGTATCTACGTATACATATCTACTCGCCTCGATCAAACAAAACAAAACATTCAATGTGTTGTTTTGATAGTCCACAGGGCCACTGTTCTACTAAACCAATCGCGTCACAATGACAATGGTATCACCGCAGAATGGCCACTAGAATACTAAAAGGCACTTATAGTGGCAATTCCGCGCGATACCATTGTCATAGTGTAGCGATTGGTTTAGTAGAATCGGGCCCCAGTTTGTAACATTATGCTATTTAGGTATAATTTAGTATAAAATCACGTCCAATCTATGCAGCTTACGCATACGTAAAGAGCTTGGCATCTAATACAAGATTTAAGATTCTTAGAAGAGTAGTAGAAGCCCCTAGTGAAAGGGCTCGTCCGGAGAATTACCTACTACCACCATACTTATTTCGGCCGCCAAGCTGTGTTTCGGTTTGAAGGTTATGGTTGCCGGTGAAATTACGGGTACGTGAGGCTTAACACCTTTATGCCTCAAGTTGACAGGCGCAATGCAGTGCCGTGTAGGCTATGTTCTTTGTGGATGTGACCTACGCAGTAAGGCTTTGTCATAGGCAAGAGTACACTGCGCTACTTGCTGGTCCCGTCTCCTAGTAGTATAAAAAAAAACTCATTTAGTTTAGGTGTCAATAAACCATTACATTATACCCCTATTCCACTAAGTGCAACTCGTTGAACTAATTGGATTTTTTTTCAACTTTGTAACGACTTTGTGAAAGTTTAAAAAAAAGGAATATTTTTATCCAGCACCTACTTAAGTTCAATTGAAATGAAATATTGTTAAATTGTGTGATATTAGTTTGTTTTTCGGCCACCAAATTTGGTATGCAGACATACCAAATTTGACAAACTCAATTCAATGTGAAATGTTAATCATAGCGAATGCGCACATAAACTTCCGAAAAACCGAAAAGTCCATTGGTGCACGACTGGATCTGAACTCACAACCTCCGGATCGGAATCAACCGGCTAAGCGTGAGACGAACACACATAAATGCAAAAAAACAGCAAATTATACCTGAAATGTGGTTCGGCATGAAAACCACCGGTGTGCGTGTACGACTCACACTTGGCCGGTTTTTAGCATCTTTTGTTAACACGTGTCAAACCGCTATCAGACATTACAAACATACAGCCTACATGTGCACCTAAATTATGCAGAGAATGAGGTAATGAGGTTTATCTATACAAATATGCGAAGAGTCCACGTATCGCCTGAAAAATGCATAACAGATTCAATAATTCAAGTTCGAGGCACGGTACCATGGTACCTTTTCATACTTTTTTCTATTATTCTACTTGGCCTTCATTTGGGCAATTTGCATTTACATAGACGGCGTGTTGCCAGACTGTCTGTGTCTATACATTGGCCGAAGGTGGAGGCGCACTTCACCCGGAATCCTCAACAAACTGAGGAACTGGCTATCTTACCTCTAAATGCCGGAACACAACATTTTTTTTAAGAATTGTTATAATGGCCACAGAATTAGGTAAGATGGTGGCAGCTAGCCAGGCGGACTTAAAAAAAAAATCCTACCACCAACCAAACCAAGCACAATATTGCTCCCCCTGGGAATCGAACCCGGGAACTCTGGATCTGAAATCGGTGGGTTGAACCACTAGACCACAGAGGCGGTTAATTGGCATGGTATAATCATGTAACGAGGTCCCCCTCGTTACATACTCGTTACCTCGTTACTATCCCTATAGGTACCTATTTCTGCCGCCAGCATTGCTTTTTTTGATTTGAGGGGTAGGTGAAATCACAGGCAAATTCAAATTCAAATTATTTATTGCGATAAATGGGTAGGTACATTATGTAGGTCTTAAACTAATAATAATATTGTGTCACCATTTTCAGCGTTACAAGCATGCAATAACTCAAAAATAAAATTGTAATCTAAAAACAATGTAAATTCATCAATAATAAAACGTAATTTGCAGCATATATTACAATGTCAGGGTTATATATATATATATATCGTTATTTATGTCCCTATTACAATTAATTACAATGTCAAATAATTTTATACTTCATCAATTTAATATAGAGTCATGTTACATGGCACCCGGAGCTTAACATTTTTATGCCGCAAGTTAGGCAGGAAGATGATGATGAGTATGTTTTTTTTTTTTTTTTTTAATCTTTATTTATTATAGAGGGTTTAATCACGCTGATTAAGTCACCCTCGAACTTAAAACCTAGAAACAAAAATTAAATCACCGTTCTACGTTTGATGCCTACATTAACAAATTTAACCAACATTTTGGCTTCCTCCGATAAGGGAAAAGCCAGAACATTGTTACACATTCCTATAATAAACAAATCAACATTATTTTTCTGAATAAAATTAATTCTCTCGGCTTCGTTCCGAACACACTCCATAATAATATGGTACACGTCTTCCACTACATCACACTCTGTACAGTTCGGTGAGTTGGTTTTGCGCATGAGGTAGCCAAAACTATTTAATGGAATGTGTCCCGATCGAAGCCTCATCATAGTTATGATGACGGACCTGGCCACTTCCGAATCATCAAACCACGGAGCCCTAGGCAACTCTGATTGTATAGTTTTATACCAAATACCCTTGCTCAGTGATCTCTCGTCAAAATAGAGCTTCCAGTCTTGTCTGCACCTTTCTTTAACGAGTCTCAGGAGATCACTGTGGTAAGGAAGGAAATTCATCATCAGACCGTCACTTACAGCCTCTCCAGCAAGCCGATCGGCTTCCTCATTGCCAGATATGCCGACGTGCGATGGAATCCACTGTAACGTGATATGTTTGTTTGTACGCGACAGTTGATTAATAGACGCCAGAATGCTGTAAGCTATCGGAGCGCCACGGAAACCCGTGCTGGTGCATCGAATAAGATGGTGAAGGGCACTTTTTGAGTCAGTCAGTATGACATATAAACCGGTGGATAATGAATCAACATACGATACCGCCTCAGCAATAGCGATGAGTTCCGTAAACATTATGGATATATTTGAAGGGATTTTTATTTTTAATATACCGCCGGTTTGAGGATCGAAAATGGCCAGGCCCGATTCACTTCCCTCTTTAGAACCATCTGTATATATTGAGTAAGAATTTGTATATTTACTGCTGATATAGTTATAGCATAATTGTTTTAAAACTCCAGGGTCGTAACTACGTTTAGATTTAGTAACGGTATCAATAGTCGTTTTTATGTTAGAAACATCCACACTGCTAACCCATTTGTCTAACAGAAATGCATAATTATGAGGACCCGAGTACATGGGTAACTCTTTAAATTGTTCATGTATTGTATACAAAAGTGGTTTCGGTCTTCGACTCCATAAGGCATTTTGGCTAAGTATTCTCAGTTCTTTCAACAGCCCAATTATCTCACTATCAGACACTGAGTTTTTACGTAACCAATATTTTCCGGCAAGATAGTATCTTCGTATACAAAGAGGTTGAATATAAAGTTCGCACTCCATCACGTGTATTGGTGTGCTACGTATGAACCCACCTATAACTCGCATACATATGTTTTGCGCTCGATCCAATTTACTTAAATGTGTTTTGCAACTATTCCCGTAGATAAAGCTTGCGTAATCTAACCTACTCCGTATGCTAGCTATGTATAATCGTCGCAAGTGGCGAGGATGCATTCCCCAACTAGACCCAGCTAAAACTTTAAAAATGTTTAGATATTTGGAGACTTTATCTTTAATTTCATTAATGTGTTTGGACCAGCGTAACGATCTATCCAGCCACAGACCTAGGTATTTATAGGTGTCAACCAGTTCTAACGGTGAGTTATCTACAGTCAAATTTATGTGATTCCTTATGAAATTGTTTCTAAATATGCAAACTTTACTTTTAGTTGTCGAAATACTTAAACCTAAATTGGAGAGTAAGTCAGCTAATTTGTTTAACGCGAGTTGTAGGTTTTGAGCTCCTTCAGTTATGTCAGCGCAGCTAACGTATAGGACGAAGTCGTCCGCATATTGTGATATGTGTACGTTACTAATATTTTTGCAAATTTGTATGGTCGCGATATTAAAAAGTATTGGGGAAAAAGGATCCCCTTGTGCCAAGCCACGAGACGTCCTCCGGCAAAGGGTTCCATGATCAGTTTTAATTTTAAGATTTCTATCTTTTAAAAAGTTCCAGATATACGTACACATTTGAGAGTCTATACCTATATCATCCATGATGCGTAATAACCCTAAAATGTCTACATTGTTATACGCATTATCTATATCTATAAAACAAGCTATTGTACTTTTTCTTTGTAAAAATCCTAATTGTATGCGCGTTACTAAACTTATAATATTGTCTAAAGTGGAGCAACCTTTTCTAAATCCAGTGGTATTTTTAGAAAAACAGTTATTCTTCTCAACAAACCACTCTAATCTGTTGATTAGTATGTTGTGAAAAATCTTACAAAGACATGATATCATAGATATAGGACGCAGGGCTGACATATTATGAGGATCTCGACCGGGTTTAGGTATTGGTACGATCGTTATATCGCGCCACTGATATGGCACAAAACCGGTTCTATAGAAGGTATTAAATAGTGAAGTAAGAATGTTTTTACCGTTATCTGGGAGATGCGCAATCATCGAGTACGATATATTATCACTACCTGGGGAGGTGTCTTTGTGTCGCAGGCTGCGATCCAGTTCCTGTCTAATAATCGGTGTTTTTAATATATTTTCACAAGCTGATAAAATCGGGGTATCAGTACATACGTAATCGGGAGTTAAACTATGTAACAACTGATAAGCTTTTTTTGTCTCAATATAACGGTGTGGCGCATTAAAACCTTTAAACCACCTCAACTTTTGCCAAAGTACACTTTGGGGTGTAGAACCGTCTATTGAGGAACAATACTCCTGCCAAGCCTTATCTTTTTCCCTACGAATGAGTTTCTGAGCTTCTTTAATTCTTTCTTGTAGAAATAACAGATTGTTTGGTGTCGGGTTACGTCGAAATGTAGAAAGTGCCAGGCGGCGTTTTGCTACTATTTGTGAGATTCCAACATTCCAGTACGGTTTTGGGATAAAGTTTTTATGGGGGTTTGAATTTATTTTAATAAATGGAATATGAAAATCAGCAGCTGAATCTATGCATTTTATAAAATTATTATAAGAACTCTGTAGGTCATCTGATATGGTGTAGTAGTTAAAAGTATTTTCCAGATTTATGTTGTAAGCCGTCCAGTCAGCGTTTTTAAAATTTCTTTTTTTCAATAAATCTGAGTTAGCGGCGACATGTGTAAATAGTTTGATAATAATGTGGTCACTTCCTAAGTTTTCACTCAACGTAGACCAATTCAATCTTAAAGCGATATCAGACGAAGCAAGGGATATATCTGGGGAAGTTTTCTGTAGGATACCATCAACTAGTTTAATTCGCGTAGGTTGACCATCATTTAATGTTATATAGGATTTTTCTACGAGAGCATCAAATATTTGTGTGCCTTTTGAATTTGATTTAGACGACCAGTTTAGATGATGTCCATTAAAATCACCAAGAATCAATGTGTTATTATTCGCAACGGAAAACAGATGTTCCCAATCTTGTTGCGTAGTTCTTACAGACGGTGCGCAATATAAAGAAATAAGATTTTGAATTTGGCCACAATTAAAGAGTTTTATACCTATGATTTCAATTCCGGGGTTACAACTGTTAAAATTCAGCTGGATTGATTTCACAGATTTATGAACTAGAATCGCGACTCCACCCCAACCTTCATCCCTATCTTGCCGGTAAATATGGTACCCATTTATTTTTATGTGGATATCGGGTGTCAGCCACGTTTCACTAAGGGCAGCAATGTGAATTTTTTCTTGTGAAAGTAACTGTTCCAGTAAAGTTAATTTGGGCTTTACACTCCTGGCGTTCCATTGGATAATATTTAATTTTATAGTGAGTATCTTTGTGTTATCCATTTTGATTGAAAAAGTCCAAAATGAATTTTAGAATGGGCCAATCAGGTAAAAAGTCCACTAGTAAAAACACTAAACATTCTGCACAGCACTTGATCCCCATCTTCAACTTGGATTGTATTGTAGCTCCTTTAACGAATAAAATGTCTTTTAATCTCTCTAATAAATCTTTTATTAGTGAACTTCTCTCAGACTTTGACTTATCACGGCGAGGGATGTCTTTTGAATTTGCGACTGATGACACCGTTGGTGCGTCACTTTCTTGTTCTTCGTTCCACGGCTTTGGTGTAGCTATTCGTCTTATCTTTTTTGTAGGGCGTCGAGACGGTTTACTCTTCGTCTCTTCGTGGACAATAGCTTTAGTTTTCACAACTTCAGCATACATTGGTTTACTAGACTGCGTTGACAGGGGACGGCAGTATTCAGGGAACAAGTTTTGCAAATACTCTGAATTTGGTTCTGGATCTTTAAATGGTTCAGGCACTTTTTTTTGTGGTTCTGAATGGTTGGAATGAGAAGGATTGACATACATGGTGAGGGCTTTTCTATATGTAACATTAAATTCAGCCATGATTTCGCGAATACTTTTTTCTTTTAGGAAGATTCGGCACGTTTTTGACATAGCCATGTGATGGCCATTGCAGTTTATACATGTAAAATTTTTAGTCTCACAGTTTTCATGGTCACCCGAGCATTTGGGGCAGATTACTTTGTTTGTTGGACATTTTTTTGTACTGTGACCCAGTTTCCAGCACTTTGCACACTGCGAGACTGGGAAGACGTATGGGTCCACTTTAATCTGAAGACCATCAACAAACACGTAGCTTGGGAGTAATGAACCTTTAAAACAAAGACGCACAGATTCACTTGGTTTCCACGATACCTCCTCATTTTCCCTACTTCTTCGCCTCAGTCTATACACCGATTCCAGTATAATGCTATTCGGGCATGTAATATATTTGCATATTTCACTTTCTTCAATGTCTAAATCGACATTTTTTATCACACCAAAGGATAAATTTCTTTCCATAGCTCGATGAATCCTGCAGCCTTTCTCCAACAAACCGAGGCATGTTTCTAATTTTTTGGCGCCTTCTTCGCTAGAAACGTCCACTCGAACCTTGTATGGGTTTACAAATTTAACTCTTTCAATATTAATCAAGTTGTGGGATTGAAATATTTTTGCCAATGCAAATAATTTGGGCATTTTTTCGTTGCATGCTATATACATTTCAATAATGTCAATTTTAGCTTTCTTCTCTTTTGATTTTATTGTGCTCCAATCCAGATTATCTTGTACTTCTTCTTCTTCTCTCGCTCTTTTACTTTCTCGGCTCGCATTTTGTTGTAAACCTTCAATTTGTATTTGTTGATAATCTCCTTCTGCTGCTGTATCGTTCCTAACCATATCCTGTTCACTTATTACGTCGTTCTCTAATAAAGCAAAACTATTTTCATAGTATTCCATTGTTGCGGTTCACTAAGTTCGCATCGTTATCAGCGCCCTGGCCGCCAGGAATGCCCGACGCACACAGGTGCACCGCGAGACAAACAATTCACGCACTTGTCGTATGCGATAAGGATTAACGCGATCACCTCGTTCGAATGCCGAGACGAGACTGGAGTATGTTTTTAAATAATTAAAAGTTACAGGTCTTTAATTTCACACAGGATAGAATACATCAGTTTTATTTGTAAATACTTTATCATACACTACAACACCCAAACTTTACAAACTTAGAACAAACATATATTCATCACACAAATGTTTGTCCTGGGTGGGAATCGAACCCACAACCTACAGCGCAGAAGGCCGAGTTAATACCAACTGAGCTATGAGACTTGTTCTCTCTCTATCTATTCACTACCAAAGTGTAACGGTGTCTTTAGTTGGACCAGTAAAGTGAACGTCCAGTCTTATGTAAGAACTACAACATCAAAGCTTATTTTATTACCTAACTTAGTACTTACCTTCTTACCTACAACGCCTTGTATCACACTGAGCATATAAGGTAGAAGCAGTATTTCACACACTATTTTTACGTATAGCATTTATGATCCCCGTTCACGCGGGCCCTTCGTACAATTAACTGTCTTCACACAGCCGAAGATATTGATATTTTCAATATTACGTTGACGAAATTCACAGATACTCTTTTGTTATTTTTAAGTAAGACCAATAATAATTATTATTGATTGTTATGGTTCATGTTTTAAGCTTGTTTTGTGTAATTGTTTGTTGTATTTCCTTGTCGCCTTGGTTTTATACTGTAATGGCAATGTAAATATTAAATAAATAAATGATAAGAAAAGCTCGTTTTCTATAAGAACTATTACGTTGTTTAATGGGTACGTTGCCATAACGCCAGCTCGGAATGACATTCAAAAGTCTTGTTCAATATCTCCGTTTCTTTATGAGCAATCATTATGAAATTTTGTATAACTCGGGCTCTATTTTTGTGTGTAAACTTCGTTGCTATAGTATAAGCCGTTTTCGAGTATACCTACGCTAGCTTGATCGTTATGCTGGCGTACTAACACTAAGAATGGTCATTATTTCTTAAACCAATGAGGCTCTATTTATTTCATTTTTGCACTAATAATTCTCTACTTACACAGAGTTTTTTGGGCATAACCACGAACGTCACTGAGCATATGTTGTATTATGATACAACAGGTTGCCGAGCGCTGGATTTCTGACCGACCCTGATTGGTTGACCACTATATGTACTATATGTAGTGGTCAACCAATCAGGGACGGTCAGAAATCCAGCGCTCGGCAACCTGTTGTATCATAATAGAACATATGTTCAGTGACAGCGCAAGTTGCAACGAAAATCTGAGACGAAAAAAAAAAACAATTAGTTCAACTTGAACCTTGAACTTAGTGGAAAAGAGGTTCCCTTTTGGCACATTTTTACTTTTTCTTATTACAATTATGCTAATTTTGGTACCTAACGTTATTTGAAGTGAGTCATATAAAGTTACTCTTATTTTTTGTACCTACCTACTCTACTAAAAAACAAAGGCACCATCCGCCCGAATGAATACCTTTTATTTCTTTAAAATGGGTCGTCTCTTAACTTTGAAACTAAAACAGGCAAAGAAAAACGAGACCTGAAATTTAAGATTTAACCGCCTCTGTGGTCTAGTGGATCTGAAACCTCTGGAGGACCTCTGGATCTGAAATCGGTAGAACCCACCGATTGCAGATCCAAAGGTCACGGGTTCGATCCCCAGGGGAGTACAATACTGTGCTTGGTTTGGTTGGTGGTGGTAGGGCTTTCAAAGTCAGAGTCAAATATTTTTATTCGATAACATTTTTTAGGATAATTTTGAAACGTCAAATATATATTTGTTCAAGTCCGCTAGCTAATATCCATCTTACCTAATTCTGTCGCCATAACAACAATTATAAAATTGTTGTGTTCCGGCATTCAGAGGTAAGATAGCCAGTTCCTCAGTTGGTTGCGGATTCCGTGTGAAGTGGGCCTCCACCTTCGGCCTGGTGAGTTGAAGGCCGAGCGCTTCCCCGTCGTACAATAAAAGAGTGAAACTTACGACGTTGCAAGTCTACCCAGAAGGTGGCCATTGACTGCCTTCTTGATGACTTTAGGGTAATACAGCGGGAGAAATACTTTTTTTTCTTGTACGTCGGGATGTTCTTGACCTTCATCTCTAGATAAAAATTCTAGGAACATGCTGAATGATAGTTTTCCTACGATTTCAAAACACAGAGTACAAGGAATTTTCGTTAAATTCATATCATTCAAATGAGAGAAAAACCTTCGTTATCTGTGTTTTCAATTGAATTCGTTTGATAATGTTTGCATTACTTTAATTAATCGAATGTAAATGCAGAGAGTTGTTGTTAAATGTTTTTGTGAACAAATGTCATTTGTTTTGAATAAATGCCTTATTTTAGTACAAAAAAAGTGCTATGAAAAATCATAAAAATTACAAATGAAGGAAAATTTGTATCAGATGTTATTTCGTTTACTTTTACATGGAAAATCCCTTCATTTGATGGAAATACAAACGTTTCAAGATATAATGTTGTCCATTAGATTCGTTGTTTGAGTAAATTATTGACTTATGACCTGAAATCAGGTATATTCATGAAAATGTTTAATACGACCAACATTTTCATTTTGTTGAAAAACAATAGAAGGCCAAAAATTCTCTAAATTGTACGTCGTAAAGGAAAAAAATATTTTTAAATACAACAGGTACGTAGAGTTTTTTTTATGATATCAACAACAAGAGCTTGTTAAAAAATAAAGTCGTATGGAAAAAAGGAAATGTTTTTTATACAATCTTTTAAGTTAAAAAATATTTTGTTTTTTGGCTCTCCTGAACTTTTGATGGCTTTTTTCCTTTACGCCAACTAAGATTTCCGTTGAAGATATGTGGGATATAAACCAGGTGGGGATGATAAGTTGTGCTCAAATTTCTATTTATTATAGTTTTACCCACTGAATTAATGAATGAATGAATGAAAAATACTTTAATTCCACACCTAAAAAATAAAAACTGGATAACTTAAAAATAAATGTACATACAATGGACTTATCGCTAAGAAGCCATTTCTTCCAGACAACCTTTAGATGGAGAGGGTTTCATGGCTAAAGAGGTGGTTGGTGGTGCACATATTAATTAGGGTCTAGCTAAATTAACTATACGTATATCATATAAGTTATATATTAGGTCCTTACATATGAAATTGGCGTTTTGTATGGGAGGAACATAAAGGCAATTTTTTCATATTAAAATATATTTTATTAATCAAAGTATGTACCATTGCTATCTATACACTTTTGCCATCTTATAGGTAGTTCATTGATCCCTTTACTAAAAAAACCATTCGGACGGGAATCAATGAAATCTTTGAAAGCGGTTTGGACTGCCTCATCGGAATTGAATTTTTTTCCTTGCAAGAAGTTATCCAAATTTCGAAAAAAATGGTAATCTGTTGGAGCAATTTCCGGAGAGTACGGTGGATGTCTTAGACATTCCAATTGAAGCTCCTCTAATTTGGTAGTCGTCTGTTGGGCCGTGTGTGGTCTAGCGTTGTCTTGAGCAGCAGTGGCGTAGAGCGATTGAAAAGTCTCGGTTGTTTAACAGCGAGCTTTTCCATCATGGTTTGCAGTTGCTGACAATAGACATCAGCCGTAATCGTCTGACCAGATTTAAGAAAGCTATAGTGTACGACACCGGCACTAGTCCACCAAACGCTTACAAGTAACTTTTTTTGAGTCAATTTTCGCTTGGGGCAAGATTTTGCTGGTTCACCAGGGTTCAGCCATTGCGATGAGCGTTTACGATTATCGTACAGGATCCACTTTTCATCACATGTAATGATCCGATTTAAAATTCCTTCATTATTGTGCCGGTTGAGTAATGTAACGCAGCAGTCGACGCGCGTTTGTCGGTTTGCTTCACTCAATTCATGAGGTACCCACCTTTCAAGCTTTTTCACCTTCCCAATTTGCTTCAAGTGGATTAAAACGGTTTTGTCACTAACACCACAGCCTGCAGCTAACTGTGATGTGTTTTGCGATGGATCTGCTTCCACAATAGCCTTCAATTCATCATTATCCGGCCGTCCACGGGGCTTGTTCTGCAGGTCGAAATTTCCAGAACGAAAGCGTTGAAACCAAAAACGCACCGTGTTTTCTTTTGCGACACCACCACCATACACATCATTAATCCTTCGAGCCGTTTCTGCAGCACTGGTGCCACGGTGGAACTCGTACTCGTAAATAATGCGATATTTTAAGTTTTCCATTTTGTGAAATGAGTGACGCAGAAAAAAAAAGCAAAAGAGAAAAAAACAAATGAATTACGGTTTTCGAAACACAAATGCATGAGTAAATAGCTGTTTAAATTTGAATTTGGAATTCCTAACCAAAGAGGAGATATTTAAGATCAAAGTGGGCAGTACGACAAAACGCCAATTTCATATGTAAGGACCTAATATATATATACATAATAATTATAAGTAAAGCTGATTCCTTTGTACATAGTTATTTTAATTGTACTTATTATTGAATAAATGTATATTTTGTTATAAGATTAATAAAAAAAAAGTAAAGCTATGCTACAAATGTATACACTACTTATATAATATAAATATGAATACCTACATACTATACAATATGTACTTGCATACTATACTATACAAATATAATACACAAATAGAAATATATATTTATACCTCTGAGGTTTGGACACAAAAAAGGATTCTATTCCATCAATATGGGTATCAAATGAAAGCTAGTAATATGCCAATTCAAAATATGTATATATGTGCCTATATTAAACCACTTTTATGCTACTACATATTCGCAAATTAATCGAACTTTAGCTCCTAGTCTATAAATAACCTCAACCAATCACATGACTGTAATAATTAACTGTATTGAATAATTGTAATAATTGACGTTAGCATGACCTTTTTAATATTTGCACGCCTGCATGCAGGCTGAGTACATTTACAATCGTATGTTTTAATACCATATGTACACACAATCTATGTATTCTTGCAAATAAATGATTAGATTTGATTTGATCATTATATTCTGTAATGGCCGCGGAATATTATATCAATTTGACTTTGTCGTGCATTAAATAAATTACCTATTAGTCACTAAATTATTGCTCGCGAAAATGTAAGTAGGCATTTCAAAATTGCATTAACCGCCATCGTGGCCTAGTGGTTCACCTACCGCTATTTTTTCTCAAATAGAACGTAATTATCAAGCGATAAAAGTATGCTTTCAATACACACCTTACTTACCTTAAGCACAGATAATAAAAGTGTTCGAGGCTCTCTCTTGTTTCTAATTTATTATATACGATAATTAGAATATGCGCATTCAAAACACTTGCATGACACCCCAAAAGTAATTATTGGATTTTATCGACACCCTTCCATAATGAGTGAATAACAAAAAGTAAAAAGACCTGCATTTTTACTGAGATTCCGAATACCTTTTTTTTTAAAAAAACTAAGTCTATTTAGACCTGATGATCATCCTTTGCCCCCTTCATTTTAAAAATCACCCCTAATAACGGCAAAAATAAACTTATTTTAAAATCTGTAGTCTCAAGCCCTATTACATGATATTTCATGTTTTCACACATTTTCAAGACTTCAATCTTATTCACCCCTATTGCGACCCTTATCTTAAATACAGGGGTGGTTTCAGCAAATCAAATTAAAGTTTATTATAAAGTCAACCCTCTTTAACAGTCTATCCTACAAGACATACCAAGCTTTTTAACCCCTTAATGCACACCTTTGTTACGAAAACCACCCCTTTTTTAAAGAAAAATATATATTTTATGAATGTGCAGATGATACTCTTGTCAAATGACAGCCCACAAGCCAAAAATCTTCTTGTCTCACTTAACACCTCTCTTTCTCAAAAACTACCCTAGTGTCATAAAATCCTCTAAAAAATTAAAAATTAAAACTCTTAAAAATTAATAAGTATGATTATAATCTCTGCATTTTCAAAATTTTGAATTGATCGGATCAACGATTCATAAGATACGGGCGAAAAATTGTTTTTAATTTCACCCCAATATCTCAAAAACTACCCACTTATCGAAAATGCCCCGCGAAAATCAAATTATATTTACGTTATCTCTATTCAGTTTAAATTACATGAAAATCTGATTATCCGTTCGAGAGATATGCCGTCACAAACACATTCATACATACGTACATACAGTGCCGGATTTCCCATAGATCTCGTTCGCTTCGCTTACTCGATCAATTATGACGTGACCCAAGGGCTGGCTCTTATTTAGGCCAGCGAAATAGCATAGCTATTCAGCGTGGCAATGCAGCCAGTGTCTTGGGCACGCTTCCGTCTGGTACTGGAACAGTTGAGCTACCTATAGGCCGTTTGTAATTACGGTCCATAAGTAACCAGACTGCTTCCTTTGTACATAGAGTTTAATTGTACATTTTATTTAATAAATAAACATTTACTAGCTAAAATATTATTATTATCGTAACAAGCCTCATAGCTCAGTTGGTAGTAGCTCTGCCATCTGCGCTGCAGGTTGTGGGTTAGGTACCCACCCAGGGCAAACATTTCAAACATCGTTTGTGTGATTAAAATAAGTAGGTAGGTGTTTGTTCTGTGATTGGGTGTTGTTTTGTATCATATCATAATATGGTAAGTAAATATTACAGGACAGGACATTCATTTTACACAGCGCTATCTAGCTCCAAACTAAGCATAGCTTGTAATATGGGAACTAGATTACGGATACACTACATAAATAGTTTTTTTTTTAATACATACTTATATACAATACAACACCCAAACACAGAACAAACATCTATATTCATCACACAAATGTTTGCTCTGGGTGGGAATCGAACCCACAGCTTACAGCGCAGAAGGCAGAGTTACTACCAACTGAGCTATGAGGCTTGTATGTATGTATTTACCAAAAAAAGTATTTACTCAGGTATTCAATCTGTAACCTAGTTTCCATATTACATATTCGTTTTGGTCTAGATGACGCTGCGTGCTGTCCTGTAATAATAATATGTAATCTGTGGCGAATTTTGCATATATTTTATCGATGAAGTGATTTGATTTGAAGCTACAATTCACCAAAGCCTGTGGCAATTTTAACATCAACATTGAAATTAAATGTTTATTTTTCCTTTATTACATGGCTGAGCAACTTTAGTCAGTTACGGGAAACCCAAACATTCAATAGGTACCTACAGTATGATTATTATTAGTTACCTACATGTGGTATCAATATGTAGTTGTAATGAACTATCTGACCCCGCGCTAAGGTTCCAAGTTCATACTATCACTTCGCGCGATATAAATGTCACGGAGGCCTTAGTAGGTATGTGTTTCTGACAGCTAACTGAAACTATTTTATTTTTCGTACAGGGCGCTTATTTCCATACATTTGGTTTGCGGACATTGAAAGGAACTACAGTATATCCCGCTAACCAAATGTATGGAAATAAGCGCCCTATACGAAAACGAAAATAGTTTCAGCTAGCTATCAGAGACTCAGACTAATGCCTCTGCTGAATAGAGCGAGTGTGCGCACGTATTCTTTGACCTATCCCCATCCCCTTTCCACCACCACCGGACTAGCGTACGGCGTACAAGTTGTAGCGCCGTACGTCTGCGATAACTATGTATTCTACTGCGAACGAAATGTTGCAAAATTTCTATCGCGCTTTCAAATTAAGTACCTAGTTCGAATTTAAAACCTTATCTTACCTTATCTGTTACAGTGACATGTAACGTTTTGGTTTGAAAACAGGTTAACAAACCAATCCATTTGATTGCCTAGCAACGAGAATGATAACAAAATGAAACGTATTCGCATCTATTACTAAGATATTTTATTTATTTTATTTTATTTTTATTTTATTTATTTGGGACAAAAAAAACAGTCATACATTGTATATTGTAAACTAGTATAGAACTAAGTAGGTAAATAAATATATGACCCACAACTTTATCCACGGGTTGACAAAAACAATGTTAAGCGATTTCTTTTCGACACATCTAGTTATATAAAGACAATAATAATTTAGATTAGGTACAAATATCATAGGAGCATTGTCACAGTGAGACAGGGGATGGTGTCAATTAACGGTGACGGTGACGGTGACGGCGGCAGCGGCGGCGGCGGCACTCGACTTACAATAACTCGGTGATATAATAAAACCGAGCACAGAGCGGTTAGTGAATTAAAACTAAACACCGGCCGCCGCGCCGCTCCGACTCCGCGCCGCCGCCGCCGTGCTCTGAAGATATAATACACAAACCACACGATTACAAATAGTATCGATAATTGTGTTTTATCAATCTTTGACCTAATCCCTCCATCCCCTTTCCACCACCGGACTAGCAGACGTATGGCGCTACAACCCGTACCTTGTAAATGTTCCATTGTGTCGAACACATAGCCACCTCTATCCATAAACTCCACATGACCTCTGGTTCTTCCCAACATATATGAATACCCAACAGCACCCATTTCAAATGAAAAAAATAAATATTTTACTTTGTTACTAAATCTTAGATTAGCTATAATAGGTGGACCCCTTAATAATTTTAGCCCAGATACGTACACTGTGGAACATAGGCCTCCCCCAATTGACGCCACAAATAGAGACCTGAGCCGCCCCCATCTATCGACTCCCCGCAACAGCCACAATGTGTCCGTTATAGTAGCGTACACATAATCGAATTCACGTTCGTTGCGTAAATAGAGCATAATTAGTGCAAAAATAAAATAAATAGTGCCTCATTGGTTTAGGAAATAATGACCATTCTTAGTGTGTACGCCAACATAACGATCAAGCTAGCGTACACATGACCGTACTCGAAAACGGCTTATACTATAGAACGAAATTTACTAATAATATATTATTGAATGTAATAATATAATAATAATTTATTTAAATTATAATATAATAATTTGTACATTTATTCAATAAATTAAACTAACTAAGTACAAAGGAATCAGTCAGATTACCTAAGGACCGTTACAAACGGCCTATAGGTAACTCAACTGTTCCAGACCAGTACCAGACGGAAGCGTGCCCAAGACACTGGCTGCATTGCCACGCTGAATAGCTATGCTAATTCGCTGGCCTAAATAAGAGCCAGCCCTTGGGTCACGTGTCGCCTCAATCAAAAGCCCCGCAATATTTTTGAAAACCCGGAGGGCACCGGCTCCCCACGGACCCAAGGTCTCCACCCCAAAAGGCTCAAATAGGTAAGCTCTGTCGAGACCACTATATTTGCGCCTTTTGTGATCTTCGGCCGAATCAGCCGCCGCACCAGCCCTAACCGATGTCCCAGGCAGATGAGATGGCGCTAGGGTGTCGACGCAGGTAGCGTCCCACACCAAAGGCCTACCCATTTCCCAAGGGACAAGAGTCATACCGTCGGGCCGCTTACCATCATCACGTAACAGACCATTCGGTTCAAGAACGGCTGGCACATTGACACTGGTAAACGCTCGACGGATAATGTCATTAAGTCTAGCGTGGCGCGAAATCCTGCCGGCAGACCTTGCACACGAAAGTCCGTGAAAACCAAATTGATCTACGGCCGCACCGCACCGGCACTGGTGAGAGGCGCAGCATCTTGCACCCAACCGAAGACAAGTGGCAATACGGAAAGTTACAGGATCCATAAGTGTACCGGTATTGTAGGATGGATGTGCTTGCAGCCAAAGACCTGATTCCCATTTTGAAACAGCTAAGAGACGAGCACGATCTGTGGAGGTTGAGCACGTATGTAATAGATAATTCCGTGTCAACTCGCACAGAGGCCCGTCCCACTGCCGTTGTGCCGAAAGGTGTTTTGGGGGATCGGTATTAGGGCAAGCACTATGCCAAGCATTTCGAGCCTCGTCAAGATAAGAAATTTGGAGTATATTGCCTGGAACAGCCGAAATTGATGGTGTTAGAATTTTCTCAACCAAAGAATGTGTACTATAGACGGAAGACAAGAACGCTGGCAAAGCAACACTAGAAATTTTGCGTATACCTAAGCCGCCCAATCGAATAGGCAATGAGGCCTGCGACCATGCTCTGTCATCCAACTCAATATTCAAAACCGTGGAAAGGGTGTTCTTTATTATGTTGTCTAAGCCTTCCACCAGCTCACTGTGTTTCCACAGTTGACAACATCGTAAAGCAAATTTTGGGACAAAAAGGCAAAATTTTATAATGGTGAAAGCCATATGTGAGTTAATTTTTGAAAGTCTGTCCGAAACCTTCATAAAATTTTGAATTTTGTCGTCGACGAAACCAGGAAAAGATTCATCAAGAATTGGTGAACCTAGTAGGTGGAGTGAACTCTTATCTACAACAGTAATATTAGAAGCCAAAGTCTCAAACTTTTGAATAATTGAATTTCTATCCAAACATGTATCTGAAATGTATATTTCACATTTCGAAAAATTTAGTTCTAAGCCAATCTGCCGAAATTCATCTATAATAATTTTTAGATCGCCAAATACTGAGTCCACATCGCCACCCAGGGTTCCGTCATCGAGATACCAAACATTCAATTTAGATTTCAGGCGTTGAATAATTGGGTGAATGGCAAGGCTAAAAATGGCCGGGCCTAGAGGGTCACCTTGCTGACAGCCAACTGCAGACGAAATAGTTTGGTTCTTGTAAATTAATTTAGATGGCGAACCATAACATTGAAAAAGAAAAGGATAAATTTCGGGAATTTTGGATTTGATTTGATTTAGCAAGGCGCCTCTGTCAACCGAATTATAAGCATTTTTGATATCTACTTTTAGAATAAATATTTAAATAAATATTACAGGACATTCATTTTACACAGCGCCATCTAGCCCCAAACTAAGCATAGCTTGTAATATGGGATCTAGATTACGGATAAAATACTAAAATACTTTTTGTACGTACTATATGATACAACACCCAAACACAGAACAAACATCTATATTCATCACACAAATGTTTGTCCTGAGTGGGAATCGAACCCACAGCCTACAGCGCCGAAGGCAGAGTTACTACCAACTGAGCTATGAGGCTTGTCATTTATATTATATATGTTTAATAAGACTTGTATAACATTCCGAGCTGGCGTCATGACAGCGTACCCATTAAACAACGTAATAGTTCTTATTGAAAACGAGCTTTTCTTATTATAAATGCTATACGTATAAATAGTGTGTGTAATACTGCCTCTGCCAGTAGTCATACATGCAATTTCGTATTGAAACAATATAAAAAGTCTATGTGAAGTTCTAGGAACAAATGCATTGTGGTACAGTCGCACACAATAAATAATTTGTTAGTGAAATTATACACCGAACAATTTAGGTAGGTACTAAGAATAAGTAGTTTTGTTACTTTATATGAACTTGCTTGAAGAGAAGATGAGTTTTCGTGAGTACTTTTACCCATATTTAGCTACTTATTAAGCAAAGCATTCATACGGTTTTGTTGATTTATGTACCTACGTATCTATGTAATTTTCATGCACCAAATGAACCTATCAACATAATACAAGGGTATTTATCCAGTAGTATTATTATTACAGGAATTTTTTTACAAAGCGCCATCTAGCCCCAAACTAAGCATTGTAATATGGGAACTAAATTACGGATAGAATACTAAAATACTTTTGTTAATACATACGCACTATTTGATACAACACCCAAACACAGACAACATATTCATCACACAAATGTTTGTCCTGTGGCTTCTCTTACGGATATCCACATTTCGGATTCTATCACGTAGTGAAATTCCAAGTAATAGGCTCTGTCCACATCGCCGTGCTACTTATTCATAAGGCCTTTAGTTAGTGACCACGTATGCAAGACGCCTTTGAGCTCTATGTACAAAGAGAGTTCTCTTTGTACATAGAGCTCATATTAAATTGGTTTCTTTTGTAGGTTGTTTTTTTTTAAACATTTTCCTTGCAACGAGACTCAAACCTCAATTTAAGCAAAGCTTATAATATGGGAACTAGATAACGGACAGAATACCTACTTTGTTATACATTTTTAAGGACTACAAAAAAAGGAGGTTGTCAATTTATTTTCTTTTTACCTCAGAACTCCGCCATTTCTCATCCGATTTGTAAAAAAAAATGTTTTAAAGGATATGATTCCAGATTGACATAGACCCATATAAATTCAAAATTGGTCCAATAGTTTGGTTTTTAAATAAAAAAAAACATGATAATAGGAACAAAAAATCGTTCCATAAAATGAAGTCTGGTTAAGTTCATATAATTTGAAGGCATACAATAAACATGTTTTGCTTGACATTAGGCACCAACTTCAAATTATATGAACTTACTTTTAGAGCTATTTTTAGTATTTATTTTTATTCATCACACAAATATTGGTCGCAGAAGGCAGAGCAATACCAACTATATGGGTTATTCCAACAATATTCCTAAATGTTATCAGTTATCACCAACTGGTAGGTATTATTAACTTTAATTATTTACATATGGGTAACATAATATACACATAATATACAATACATATGGTATTAATTTAATTTGTTTGTCCGTTTTGTTATCTGCGTACAGCAATGCGGCAGCGAAAATGGCGCTGTATTGATGATAATAATAAATGTTGTGTTTATTTTAACAAGACTCATAGCTCAGTTGGTAGTAACTCTGGCTTCTGCGCTGTAGGCTGTGGGTTCGATTCCCACCCAGGACAAACATTTGTGTGATAATGTATCACATAGTACGTATTTATTTACAAAAGTATTAAAGTATTCTATCCGTAATCTAGTTCCCATATTACAAGCTATGCTTAGTTTGGGGCTAAATGGCGCTGTGTGAAATGAATGTATATACATGTAATATATTTATTTATGGAGACTACAGGCTTATACAAGCTACAGTTTGTAGTTGGCTTATAGGGATTGTATAGAAAATATAATATAGATAGTATAGGATCACAAAAGGTGCAAATATAGTGGTCTCGACAAAGCTTTCTTATTTGAGCCTTTTGGGATGGAGACCTAGGGTGCGTGAAGAGCCGGTGCCCTCCGAGTTTTCAAAAATCTTGCGGGGCTTTTGATTGAGGTGGCACGTTGACAAGGGTTGGCTCGTATTTAGACCAGCGAATTAGCATAGCTATTCAGCGTGGCAATACAGCCCTTGGGCACGCTTCCGTCTGGTACTGGTCTGGAACAGTCGAGTTACCTATAGACCGTTTGTTGTGTTTGTTGACCGGGTTACCTTTGTATCGTTAGTTTATAATTACGTTTTAAGAAAACCGACTTCAATGTTCTTCATTGAAGTCGGTTTTCTTTATGATCCAATTTCGTTAACCTGCAGACAGACGGACGCGTGATTCTATATGGGGTCCGTTTTTTCCTTACTTTTGATTTAATACACCCAAATCGCTTCAAGTATATGCACACTCGAAGCTTGAAGCTTTTCAAATCTATTACATATAATCGATTTACCACTGACGCGATAGGTAGGTAGGTATAATCATGCTAGAGCCGAAACTGTAAGACCTACGGACTTGTAATTTTTCCAGGGTGTTTATTATGACATCTAGGTGCTCACTAAGAACGGATTTTAGGAAATTCCTCCCCTAAGGGGGTGAAATGGGGTGAAACAGTTTGAATGCAAAATCTTAATTAATGATTTATTGGAGATATGTATATTAAGTAAGTATATATTATATTTAACATGTTGATTTCGAAAAAAAACTTGAAAATTCTTCTTCTAAAAGAGTGAAGGGGGGCTTTGTATGGGGTAGAAAAAAAAACTTGATATACCAAGGTATCGCTTAGGAAAAGTAAATAATTCATTCTTAAGAAACTGTGTGAGATTCTATAATAAGCTTCCTCAAAGCGCCACCAAACTCTCTGCTCGTAAATTCAAATTGTATGTAAAGAATAATTTAATTAAAAGTGCCTACTACAAAATTAGTGATTATATCGACGATAAGAACGCGTGGCCCGATGTTGCTATACCAGTTGACAGCAAAATGGTGGTTGTTAACAAACTGCCCATTAGGTAGATAGGTAATAACAAATGTTTTAAGATTAAGTATTTAGGTTTATGATGTATCTACTTAGAATATAATTACAAATTGTGTATCTAAATGTTGAATGGATCATCAAAAAATTAACCAGCCCGAGGTTCTTGCCTTTCTCCTTGTGTGCTGGTCGCGATTCCGAACAGGCGGTAGATTTGACGTTTCAAAATGATCCTAAAAAATCTTAATGAATAAAGAAATTTTGACTTAGGTGATATCTGTATATTTGATCCGTTCGAGTTGAAATTTTATAAGTGTGTTGCTTATAGCTTAAAAATGGGTATTTAGAAATAAAATCTGAAAATCTTACTATTAAAAAGGGTAGAGAAAGGGGCAGTACGGTTTGTATTTAAAATCTGTTTTTATGATCCTATTGGGTTGAAAATTGTGTTTAGTATTTATTTGACAAGCTAATTATGAAAACAAAACTTGAAAATTCTTCTTCGATCGAGTTGAAATTGTATAAGTGTGTTGATTATAGCTTAAAAATGGGTATTTAGAAAAAAAACTAAAATCTATTGAGTTGGAAATGGTGTTTAATATTTATTTTGACATGCTAATTATGAAAAAAAAAACTTGAAAATTCTTCTTCTAAAAGGGTGAAGAGTGATAATTTCAGCCCACTGTTGAACAGTAAGTTTCGTGTTCCAAATGATTTCTAATAAAAAGTTACATACGTAAATATTTTACCCCTGTCGCCCCTGTTTTTTTATTGTATGCGAGGAAGCGCTTGGCCTTCATCTCACATTGTTACAAATTAAGATAAGGCCGGAGGTGGAGGCGCACTTCACCCGGAATCATCAACATACTGAGGAACTGCTATCTCACCTCTAAATCCGGACCACAATCGTTTTTTATCGCCATAACTGTTGTTATGCGACAGAATTAGGTAAGATGGTGGTAGCTAGCCCCGAAACAAAGTCCTACCACCAACCAAACCGGGCACAATATTGTACTCCCCCTGGGATCAAACTCGGGTCTTCTGGATCTGAAATTGGTGGGTTGAACCACTAGACCACAGAGGCGGTTTTATATATAGGTATAGACGGATAGATTTCAGCGCTATCAAAACATTTCTGAAAATCTATTGTAAAAGTATCGAATACAGATGTGAAAATGTTCGGATTTAAGTTGTTTCCGATGATTTCCGAATAAGAGACGATAAGGCCCCCGAACGTTTGAGAATAGCTATACAGTATAGAGAAAGGCAAGTCTGGTAACCTCCAAAGTGGATTAATTTCATACCGCGTGTCTTCCACAGAAATGGCGCGGGAACGTGCCTCGTGCTGTCAATGTCACTTCTGCTGTCAACGTCAGTGTCAGCGCAGTACGAAAGCAGCAAATGTCCGCGCGAGTGCTATTGCATCCAGAACGGCGACAAAACAGAATACAGCTGTTCAGAGCTACAGCTGATCGTTCAGAACGACAAGACGGCTACTCTCAACTGTGAAGTGAGTATTAGATTAGATCTGGCATAGGTTTGTGGGGCAATTGGTGAGTCGAATGTTTGACCGCGCTGACAACTGCAGCCATACCCACGTAAATGCATTTACCTACTCATTAACTTCACACAGGAATCTTTACGGATGTGTAGTATAGTGTATTTTTTTTATTTTTTATTGTACGACTGAAGCGCTTTGCCTTCATCTCACCTGGTAACAAGTTGAGATAAGACCGAAGGTGGAGGCGCACTTCACCCGGAATCCTCAACAAATTGAGGAACTGGCTATGTTACCTCTAAATGTCGGAGCACAACATATTTTTTTAAGAATTGTTATTATGGCGACAGAATTAGGTAAGATGGTGGTAGCTAGCCAGGCGGACTTAAACAAAATCCTACCACTAACCAAACCAAGCATAAAATTGTTCCCCCCGGGGATCTAACCCGGGACCTGTGGATCTGAAATCGGTGGGTTGGACCACAGAGGCGGTTAAAATAGGAATAATATGCTACCACATGTCAAAAGGAGGGCGATACAGGCCGCAATACAGTATTAGACTATTTCGTTCGGTGCGGTCAGCATCGTTGTCGCTAGTTTTTATGTGAGTACACTGTGTTTTTATTCCGAATAAATTAATTTGAATTGGAATTTGCCCCACTGCACTCGCGGCCACCAGACGATCGAAGACCCTGCTCCGCGAAGTCCTAAGGGCACACCTAACTCAGTGCGAACTGGAGTCAAGGCCAAAAATACACCGAAAGCCCAATAAGACACCTACGCAAAGCCCCGCTACCGCGAGGAATCCAATCGAGGGTAGTTGCCAGGGCAGAGCTGCAAATAGCACCAGCTAGAGGCCCTTACCCGCAGCTAAACCTCCCATGGCTGCAGACGACCCGATTGATTGATGGATATGATTGATTGATTCGCATGAGTGCGAAATCATAATTTAATTTATTTTTATCGCCTCTGTGGCCTAGTTAGCTTACCTGTATCAGATCCAGAGGCCCTGGGTTCGATCACCAGAGGGGTATAATATTGTGATCGGTTTTTTTTTATTTTTTTATACAACTAGGAGATGGAACAAGCAAGTAGCCGCCTGATGTTAAGTGCACTTTTGCCTGTAACAATGCCTTACTGCGTAGGTCTCCATAAAGAACACAGCCTTCACGGCACTGCATTGCGCCCGTCAACTTGAGGCATAAAGGTGTTAAACCTCGCGTGCCCGTTGTTTTACCCTTCAAACCGGAACACAGCTATGCGGCTGAAATAGTTATGGTGGTATTACTTCCCCGGAAGAGCCCTTTCACAAGGGGCTCTACTACTCATAAAACTCTTTTTGGGTTTGGTTGGTGGTAGGACTTAGTTTTTTCATGAAATAAATAAATACAGACTATTAGTCTTAGCTATGTTGGCAGGATCTATTCTTAATTCAGATGATGATGTCATACCTTTGAGCTTCGAACTTTGAAATTCTCTAGGGCTCGACACTCGACTGCACAAAGCTCCCCAGCCTGAACTTCGTCAGAGGCGGCCAGCTAAACGTTCTGAGGGTGGAAAGTTGCGGCGTCGATACCTCTCTCCAGTGCGTCTTGACTCGCTTGAATGCCACCAGCATCCGAAGGCTGTACCTCAATCAACAGCAGACGCCAGTCACCGAAGAGACAGTAAAAGGACTCATTGGGTTGGAGAGCTTCTGGATATTTTCCTCTGGTAACTATCATATCTGTCATATTTTCCTCGGGTAACTGTCACAGCCCCGCATGATTTTTGAAAACCCGGAGGGCACCGGCTCCCCACGGACCCAAGGTCTCGACCCCAAAAGGCTCAAATAGGTAAGCTCTGTCGAGACCACAATACTTGCGACTTTTGTGTTTTTGCCGAATCAGCCGCCGTACCAGCCCTAACTGATGTCCCAGGCAGATGAGATGGCGCTAGGGTGTCGACGCAGGTAGCGTCCCACACCAAAGGCCTACCCATTTCCCAAGGGACAAGAGTCATACCGTCGGGCCGCTTACCATCATCACGTAACAGACCATTCGGTTCAAGAACGGCTGGAACATTGACACTGGTAAAAGCTCGACGGATAATGTTATTAAAGCTTGCGTGACGCGAAATCCTGCCGGCGACCTGGTGCATGAAAGAGTTATCTATGTTTCGATATGAAACTTTTTGTAGGAGGGTTTTGAAATTCTGATCTGATACCTTCTGCGGTATGTCGAAAAGTGGTGGGGCAGTGTCAGGTAGAGTTGGAGATAATTAAAATGTTTCCCTGTAATAAAAAAGTTTCTATCGTGTCTTTTTACCCGTTTTTGTTTGTTTTTAAATATCCTGTGGCTGTATGTCAATAATCTTAACTTCAACTTCAACTTCTTTGATATGGTGTTTTATTCAATAATCTTAGGCATAGACCAAGGACCTAACAGCTAAACATGTGATGTCAAAAAGTTTGATGATAAAAAGGTGTCCCTTGTTTTTTCAGGCGTCCAAAAAGTGGTGCCTGTGGACAGTCTGAAGCTTCTTCCAGCGTTGAATATGCTTCGACTGAGCAACGTCGGTCTGACAGACATACCGGCTAACACGTTTTACGATGTAGATCGACCTATGGGTAAGAAACTAACTTTATTTTATTCCTCAAGGATTTTTTTTCTACGGGGAAGCGGGGATCTCATCTGGCGTCTGGCGGCCGATAGAGGCGCACTTAACCCGGAATCCTCAACAAATTGAGAGATTGACTATCAATAATATAAATACCTCTATATTATGGATGATAGCCAGGTATATTCACATCGAACAATAAAAAAAACTACCTAAGTGGTAAACATGCATACCGTCCACCTGGTCATAGGCTACCGTTCCGAATCAATACTCGCGTATTGCCGACCCTTAGTAACCGCCTAAACTACCTCAGATTAGCAACTCATTGCCACTTTACTCTAGTTTTGAACTAAGTTATAGTTATAATAAAGGTGACATTGCTGTGCGCTCAACCACGGCGCTTATGACCGTTTTATTTTTTTACGGTAAAATTAATATTAATTTTAAAACACAGAGCGACTGCTGTACACTGTGTTTATTTACTGTTCAACGTGTGAAGGCCTAATTGGTCGTATTTATTGAATGGCGAACATTTTTGGTATAAATTAGAGCCATCTTTGGATTTTTTTTCTATCGAGAAAATTTTATGTAATCGTGTTTTCGAAACTTCAGTTCTCGCATATATCCTGAACTATAACATATATTAATTTCAAAGTAAATGCTACAGTATTGTGGAAGATATGCTGAAGCTAAGCCATTTCTGGTATCATTGACTCCTCTGGCTACCTCTCGCCGTAACACAGCACTATTACTTATAGATACAGTGCTATTTGTCTACGATATTCTGTAAGGCGGAGGTATCTACTTCGGAAGACGTTTTTTATACTTGGAGACCGGAACAAGGAAGTAGCTCACCTACATAGCGATTTTCAAACACACGGAAAGTTTTCGGATCGGAAACATCACTATTTGTCGGATCCGACAGATTTCAACACTATTCTCACATCATTTCTGAAAAGCTGCTGTGGGAAGCTTTGTATTCTCATGTCAAAATATTTAGATTTTGGAGTTAAGAATAGCGTTCTCGGAACTGTCCATCGGAAATTCCGAATTCGATCCGATAAGGCTTTCCGAATGACAAGCCTGAAACAAGTCTCATAGCTCAGTTGTTAGTAACTCTGCCTTCTGCGCTGTAGGCTGTGGGTTCGATTTACCCAGGACAAACATTTGTGTGATGAATTCAGATGTTTGCTCTGTGTTTGGGTGTTGTATCATATAGTAAGTATGTATTTAAAAAAGTATTTAAGTATTCTATCCGTAATCTAGTTCCCATATTACAAGCTATGCTTAGTTTGGGGCTAGATGGCGCTGTGTAAAAAAGAATGTCCTATCCTGTCCTGCAATATGTTTGAAAATAGCCATACTGATGTGGAGTGCATCTCTTGCCTATAACAATGCCTTACTGCGTAGGTCATCCACAAGCAACATAGCCTACACGGCACTGCATTGCGCCCGTCAACTTGAGGCATAAAGTGTTAAACCTCGCGTGCCTGTAATTTCACCGGTGACCGTAATCTTCAAATCGAAACACAGCAATCTGCTTAGCAGATGAAAGAGGTATAACCTATGCTCTCGATATTTAGTTTCCACAGTAATGTTGTGACCATATTTTCTGTCGACTCCAGGTCAAAACTTAACGTTTTTGGATATATCGTTGAACAATATCACGTCTCTGCAGCGTGACTCGTTCTTCGGATTGCCCAAGCTGAACAACATTACAATCTACAAGAATAACATACGTCATGTGGATGTCAACACTTTTGAAGGTAACAAACTAACTGGGGCCGTGCCATTTTGTTTTTGTACGACGGGTAAGCACTTGGCCTTCGGCCTTATCTCAACTTGGTTACAAGTTGAGATAAGGCCGAAGGTGGAGGCGCACTTCACCCGGAATCCTCAACTAACTGAGGAACTGGTTATCCTACCTCTAAATGTCGGGACACAACAAATTTATAATTGTTGTTATGGCGACAGAATTAGGTAAGTTGGTAGCTAGCCGAGCGGATTTAAACAAAGTCCTACCACCAACCAAACCAAGCACAATATATTGGTACTCTCCTAGGGATCGAACCCGGGACCTCTGGATCTAAAAGGTGGGTTGACTAGACCATAGAAGCGGTTAAAAATGAACCATGAAGTCTTATTGCGATTTAATTGACGACCTAAACTGAGCTGAAGTACTATTTCGTACCACGACGTCTCTTATGAGACGTCGAGAGCGTGTCAGTATACGTTCAGTTCTAAACGAGCGACTCAGCTGAGAGTTTATGCGTTTATGTACTTACTTTTTACTAAACATATAGAAATTAAGTAAGTAACCATCCGCAACGTTCCGAAAAAACGGCTGATTTTATTTCAGAACGTACCAGAGACAATTTAGTCAATTCAACGATTCAAACGCTAACCAGCTGTATAGTAGTCGTCATGGTACCAAATTGAGCGATCCAGTTTAGGAACCTACACTGAACTGCATCGGAAATGACTGGCGTAAAACCCTATCAGGGTTTCATAGGCCATTATGTGATGGTAGGCCACTGTACTTACATTTGTGTCGCTCGATGTAATTTCTGTGCTCAATGGTGTTCATTCAAGATTGCATGTGTACTGTGTCTTGTATGTAGAGTGGGCAATCTTTTTGTGTGACGAAAAGTGGTGGGGTGTACTGTGTCTTGTATGTAGAGTGGGCAATCTTTTTGTGTGACGAAAAGTGGTGGGGTGTACTGTGTCTTGTATGTAGAGTGGGCAATCTTTTTGTGTGACGAAAAGTGGTGGGGGTGCTTTTGATTCACTCTGTTTTAAGTACATTTTGTAGCCGAAAATCACTTTTATTAGTAGCCTTACATTCTTTTGCTTATATTTTATTTTTTATTCACTCTGTTTGCTGACAAAATAAGTCGTGGAGCTGAACGAAACATCTTTATTTAGTTGATCATTCAACCTTACTTTTGATTATATTATATTTAATTCCATCTGAAGCACAAGCTCAGAATCAAAGACTACTACCATGTGGGTTTAAATGTCACATTAAGATTACGTTCGGACTCTTGCAGGAGTGGGGGGGCTTCTGAAGTTGGACTTCGCGGACGAGTCCATCAGCACGCTACCCCCTGGGCTGTTCACGCACACGCCACTGCTCTTCTACCTGAGCATCCCCAGGAATGCCGTGGAGCTACGCTTGGATGAGGGGGTCATATCCTCTCTCGCTCATTTAAAGGAGGTAAAGCCTTATTCAGTTGGTACGTTGGTAGTAACTCTGCCTTCTGCGCTGTAGGTTGTGCGTTCGATTCCCACCCAGGACAAACATTTGTGTGATTAATATAAATGTTCGTTCTGTGTTTGATTGTTGTATTGTATGATATATTTAACAAAAAAAGTCTTCAAATTAATCTATCCGTAATCTTCCCATATAACAAGCTATGCTTAGTTTGGGGCTAGATGGCGCTGTGTGAAATTAATGTCCTGTAATATTTTATTTATTTACGTACACGAATAAACGTGTTCATTAGATCTTATGGCTTTGGAGTCATACCTTTTATACAACCATAGCTCTTGATAACGCCATTTTGCAAGATTTTTAGAACCATTTTTTTTTTTTATTTACCTATTTCTATTATTTTTTTGGAAAGCAGTAAATATATTTAAAACTCCAGGCTTTTCCCGCTCGACAATTTTTATTTTCATTTTTTTTATTTTTTTTGTACGACGGGTAAGCACTTGGCCTTCATCTCACCTGGTTACAAGTTGAGATAAGGCCGAAGATGGAGGCGCACTTCACCCGGAATCCTCAACTAACTGAGGAACTGGCTATCTTACCTCTGTATGCCGGAACACAACATTTTTTTAAGAATTGTTATTATGGCGACAGAATCAGGTAATGGCGGTAGCTAGCCAGGCGGACTCACAAAATCCTACCACCAATCAAAAAAAGCACAATATATTGTACTCCATGGGGATCGAACCCTAGACCACAGAGGCGGTTAAAATTTAAACATTAATTCATGTCGCGAAAATCAATATATACCCTCTATTTTGTCGTGTTCCAGCTCATCATCAAAGACGCGTTGAAGCTTTCCCTAGGTCACTTAGCCCTGTCCCATCTACCATCACTATCCGCGCTAGACATCAGCGGATCTCACATCACGGAGTTGCCTGAAGACCTGCTTTTCAACTCGACCAGCCTCAACAGCCTGGATCTATCTAATAATAACTTGAGGTGAGTTTTAATGTACTACAGTCTGTTTAGTCCAAAAAAAAAAAACAAAACAAATAATAAATATTACAGGACATTAATTTCACACAGCGCCATCTAATCCCAAACTAAGCGTAGCTTGTAATATGGGAACTACATTACGGATATAATACATGAATACTTTGTTTTTGTAAATACTTATCATACAATACAACACCTAAACACAGAGCTACTACCAACTGAGCTATGAGGCGATCAACACTTACAAAAAAAGAATTATATATCATAGCTTAAATAAACCACGAAGGTTTGAGCAAAGCCACACAAAATCTGCATCAGTTATACAATACAATGGTCTCAAAAAAAATATAATTATATAGGTAAGTAGTAAATATGAATTATAATAGGTACTTAAAATTACATATGAAATGAATAATACTACTTTGCAAATAATATCTAGTGATAAAATAAAATAAAAGAAACTTTTACACGGTAGGTACTTGTATAAATTTATTTATATATAAGTAAGAATGAAATAATGTAACCGTTCATTCATTCACTCACTTGACTTGAAAATTTGAATGAACGCGGGATGGATTAAATGGCGTCTGGTCTTCGGGATCATTTGTGACATTAGATGACCTCACAGCTCAGTTACAAGGAAGGAAGTAATTTATTTGGTATAGTAGTTAAATTGTGGATAATAATAATAATAATAAAATGTATTTATTGTTTAGAAAATGGCCGTAAATACAAAAAAAAATATATAGTACTTAATAAAGCTAGGGTATCTAATATTTTTTATAGTTAGGTAATATACTGAACTACCTAGCCTACAGATTAACATCTGTAGGCTAGCTACCACCATCTTACCTAATTCTGTCGCCATAATAACAATTCTCAAAAAAACAATTGTTGTGTTCCGGCATTTAGAGCCAAGCGTTTCCCCGTCGTATTCCATTTAAAGATAGAATGAGGGTAATTAGATATTTTATTTCAGCTTTCTCCCAGACAAACTGTTTTCCGGGATGAAAAAATTGCGCGAGCTGAGACTCTCAAACAACAAACTGGAAAATGTATCGAAGGAACTGTTCGAATCTACAACTGAAATTGAAGAGATCTATTTGGACGGAAACCGAATTAAATCGCTGCCCGAGTGAGTATTATTATTTCAGCACGTTACTGCTGGTCAAGCAGCAAACTGTTGATGGGTTGCCGGTGAAATTACGGGCACGCGAGGCTTTACACCTTTATGCAGAATCATAGGTCATGTTTGTGAATGTGACCTACGCAGCATTGTTAAAGGCAAGAGATGCACTTAGCATCAGGCTTTTCTTGCTTGTTCCGTCACACACAAAGTTGTTTTTTGAAGATTTTTAGCGCCAATTGTGCATTATTTATACTATAATATTAATTCTATAATTTATTTACTTTTGGTGCTCAATAAAGAATATTGTTTGGTTTTGTGTTGTATTTTGTTTTCCTTTTCTACTTGTTTTTCGTTTTGTTTTTCCTTATATTGTTCTGTGCTAATTGGTTAAAACTGTAATGTAGCTTTTTTTTACTTTAAAAAAAGTTTTATGTTTTAATATTCTGTACGAATCTAATATAGCATATAAGTTTAGTTAACAGTTTTAAAAGCGCCCTCCTGAATTATGTTGTGAATTAAAACTTAATTCAACTTAGTTTTCATATTTTTGTTTTTGTTTGTTGTTTTGCATTTTGTCCACATACATTCTTTTGTAGTACTTAAAAGTTTCTTTGAAGCTTCTTAAAAGCTTCGTTGGATTAGGAATTATTTTTAATTTATTACCTTTTTATATACATACCTATTGTATGTATCTGTATGTTTCGTGAATAAAATAAATAAAAATAGAAATAAAATTTTACGATAGGTAATAATTTATTTGAATTAAACACGTGCTTTTTTTTTAGTAATCATTATATATTTTGTAATGTATCTTATATTTGGTTGTTATTGATAAGAACAGTACCTATATCGATTAATGATAATTTATGTACTGTAGTACACCGCTTTGTCTGCTTTTAGCGTTCTTTTCCATTCATAGGTTGACTGGAAGAGATCGTTTTCAGCGATAGGCCGCCCATTGTACATAGTTTAAGTGTTTTTCTTGCTTGTTTGTTTATTTTTGTTTTTTGGTGTACGATAAAGAGTTTATCTATTTATCTATGTGATATTAGTTTTTGAATTTAATTTGTAAGCTGTGGTTGCCTTTAATGAGTAAACACAAGAAATGTTATAATTGTTATGCTGTAATTGTAAGAAATGTGTATTATTGACTGGTAATCTTTAATAAATAAATAAATAAAGTAACTAACATAGTAGGTATATATAGGTGTAGGTTCCAACTGTTATAGTAAATAATCAAAATAAATAATTTTGAATTTTGAAAAAAATATAAAAACATTGGTGTGTTGATTTCAGTGCGCTGTTTTCATCGTCTCATTTGCGAGTGCTATCATTTGCGAGAAACCTTATCGAAAATATCACCAAACAAACATTCCAAGGATCATCATCTTTGACAAATTTGGACTTATCGCATAACCGCCTTTCTTGGGACTGTCGGGTAACGGACGGTGGTCACCGCCTGTTGATTTGTGAGTATTAGTGTTTATCTGATATTATAAAATAAATATTATAGGACATTCATTTTACGCAGCGCCATCTACCCCCAAACTAAGCATAGCTTATAATATGGGAACTAGATTACGGATAGAATTTTTACCGTCTCTGTGGTCTAGTGGTTCAACCCACCGATTTCAGATTCAGAGGTCCCGGGTTCGATGTCCATGGGGAGTACAATATTGTGCTTGGTTTGGTTGGAGGACTTTGTTTAAGTCCGCTTACCACTGTCTTTTTCTAATTCTGTCGCCATAACAGAATTTCCTAAAAAATAAATATGGTCCATCTATTGTGGGTTCATCAATTTAATAAAAATATTGACAAGCTTGACTCACAAAAAAAAACTGCTTTGCGCCTGACTTCGGCGTAAACGTAAAAGTATGACAAGCCTTATAGCTCAGTTGGTAGTAACTCTGCCTTCTGCGCTGTAGGTTGTGGGTTCAATTCCCATCCAGGACAAACATTTGTGTGATGAATATAGATGTTTGTTCTGTGTTTAGGTGTTGTTATGATAAGTATGTATTTACAAAAAGTATTTAAGTATTTTATCCGTAATCTTGTTCCCATATTACAAGCTATGCTCAGTTTGGGGCTAGATGGCGTTGTGTGAAATGAATGTCCTTTATTATTTATTATTATTATTATGACGGTAGTTCGTGTCAACTTTATCCGTGTTGTCTTGCAGCCGATGTCTCTGTGCTGAACAGTTTGGATCGCCTTGAAATCCTCGACCTGAGTTACAACAACATACAAAGCGTTTGCGACGACTGGCTGCATGTCATGATAAGTCTGCGCGATTTGAACATGTCTAACAACAGCCTGGACTTTATATCGGTAAGTTTTCTAATGTCTAAATATACAGGAAACGCTAACGTTTTTTTTTCAATCCGATGACGGATTTAATTTGAGCTCGTCACAAAAGAAAATACAGCAAAAGAGGATTTAATACTAAGCTTACGCATAGTCTGAACGTGCAACATTTACCAAATGCATAAAGTTGAATGTATACATTTTCTATTTTGAAGGTGTTCCAACAACTTTGGGCACATAGTCATCATACATTTTTTTTATTATCAAACAAAGAAGTCAAAAATGCAATTTTTTTTTTATCAAAAACTCGCTTTTCCAGGAAATCTTTAAAAAATACTAGTATTTTTAAAATGAGACATCAGACTTTTCGATATTTCTCACGTTTCAAACTTGGCCTCAGTGGCCCTGGAAAAAAAACTCACCCTGTATATAATATTTGCATAACTGACTTGGCACTTGGAACTTGGCCTTCGTCTTAGCAAAACCTCCAAAAACTCTATAATCTTACCACCTCTGTGGTCTAGAGGATCAACCGATCGATAAAAATAAACAGATCCAGAGGTCCCGGGTTCGATCCCCAGGGGAGTATACTGTGCTTGGTTTGGTTGGTGGTAGGACTATGTTTAAGTCCTGTAGCTACCACCATTAAGTCTGTTGCCATTGCCATGTCAATAATTCTTGCTCATATTAATAATGTAATTTAATTCGTACATCAATTAGCAAGTGTACAAGAGTTAGTGTGAGAATTATGCGGTATACATGCGTTAAATGATTTTTTACGTATCATTTACGATGTAAAATCAAGTTTAAATGAAATTTGCGCAAACCAAATCAACAGTCGGGAGATTTCACATTTCACCTAGAAATTGGTCAGTCTCAAACGACTGCTGTGATTGGTTCCGCCATTTTGATGACGTAGGCTATTGCTACCCACGTGACCATCATATCTCGAACTGCTACAGCTTGCTTCCTTGTACCCTGCGTTGGTACTTTGAGTACAGACCCCTAATTAAATATGTTATTTTAATTAGGGTTCTGTCCTCAAAGTGCCCAATAAAATGAGCGCAGCTGTCTATCGTTCAGGCTTGAGTTCATCACATTTAAATATTTCAATTATATAACTAATTAAATAAGTATATTTGTATTGATTCTATATGATTTTTGACAAATAAATAATTATTATTCCTGTTATATTTCCTGTAATATTTATTTGATGTCCTGTCCTGTAATATTTATTATTATAATGAAATACCCTACCATACTTAAATATGTTAATTTAATATAGATTCTGACCCAAAGTTCCAACGCACCGTACAAGAAAACAAGCTGTAGCAGTTCGAGATATGATGGTCACGTGGGTAGCAATAGCACACGTCATCAAAATGGCGGAACCAATCACAGCACTCTCCGTTAAGACCTCTATTGTCTACATGTCATCGATTTTTTTTTATTGGGAATATCTTGGCCTTCATCTCACCTGGTTACAATTTCTTTTCAGAGCATTCAGCTGAACTTCCTCAGTGACAATTTGGTTGTGAACTTTGAAAACAACAACATCACAACCATAGCTAATGACGTGCACGGCACTCTACCGATCGTAGACAAAAACCACATCAAGCAACTTAAATTCAAACTCGGCTCGAACCCGTTCAACTGCGACTGCCAACTTTACCACCTACTGCGATCACTGGACGCTCGCACGTTCGAGCTGACAGACGCACGTTGCAGTCAGCCGCGGTCCTTGGAACGTGTCCCCTTGTCACACGTCGCTCGGACGCTGCACTCCCTCACTTGTGCAGTGAACGGGTCTGCCGGCTGCCAGTGTCTGTTCCGCCCGAGCCGAGGTATCATCGAATGCACTTGCGATCGCATTCACCACTTGATACTACCGCGCTCTACGTTCGATCATATTCGCGTGATGAAACTCAAACTGCTCGGGTCGGTGGAGCTCACTGGATTGCCGGAGTACGTTCGTGAGTTAGACCTGTCGGGCTTGCGGTTGGAGTACGTACCGAACGTACCGCGTACGGTGAAAGTACTCGATCTGAGAAACAATACGCTTCAAGTGATACCGGTAGATATTCTCGATAGGAACATAACTTTGATGCTCGATAATAATTCGCTTCTATGCGATTGCTCGTACATAGATAACGTTAGGAATCTCAAAAGATATCACGCGAAAATATCTAATTTCAGCGAGTTATTGTGCTCTGATGGGTCTACTGTGAAAGGGAAAGATCTAAACGCACTTTGCGATGTTTACTATTCGACCGTTATCGGAGTGTCTTGCTTGGTGGTTGCTGTTTTCTTAGCGGTCGTTATAGTCCTAATGTACAAGTTCTTACCCGAAGTCCAAGTTATCTTATACCATATCGGATTGAAACGTATAGTCCGAGAAGAATGGATAGACAAAGGAAAAGTTTACGATATATTTCTATCATACACTGAGAAAGATGAACATTTCGTTAGAGAAGTACTACTGCCGAAACTAGAAGAGATGAAGTACAAAGTGTGCGAGCATACCAGAGACTGGGAAATAGGTCTAATGATACCGGAACAGATATACACATCTGTGGCGAATTCTAAGAAAACTCTGTTCGTAATGTCTGAAAACTTTATGAAGTCCGTGTGGGTACTAGAAGAGTTCAACGCTACTATTTTACAAGGAGCGAAAGACAGGACAAACAGAGCAGTGGTCATACTTTTAGAGGACGTGAATTTGGACGAAGCTCCGATAACGATCAGACATCACTTAGCTCTGAATACTTATATCAAGTGGGACGCTGATAGTAAATCGTTTTGGACGAAGCTGTATAACGCGTTGCCCAAGAAGTTGACTGCGACTGAGATTAAGAAGAGACAGAAAGCTGTCAAAGCGGTTAAAGCATTGGGCACTGGGCTCAATGTAGTACTGAACGAAGAAGGAAAGCTGGTTAATATCGCAGATGTTAAGAAGAATGTATCGTCTCCCCCAGAGATCATTGCGTAGTCAATGAGTGACCGGCTTGGTTACTACTAGGATCATAATACCGAAACTGTTTTCGCGTTGTGCGTAAGCAAACGTATTGCTATCTCATCGTTCCCTGCAGCCTCCCTATGCGTTCGACAGAGACAGTTGCTGCTCGTGAAATTAATAGCAAAACGTTACATATACATATGTAACGTTTTGGGGCATGGCTCTTTTCACCTGCTAAATCGTAATAATATGTTTTGTTATTGGTGACAATCGCTCGAATAGAATGTATTTTAGGTTGAAACGTTTTGATTATTGGCGAAAAAGTTTTTGTTTTTGGATAAGTATTGAGTTTTAATATAGAATAAGATGCTTGTACCTATAAAGTGATTTTAAAAACTGGCAAAAATAAGACGTTTAAACTTTGGTATATGTGAGCTGTTTATTTTTGTATCGACAGGTGCGCGGTATATGATCCTCTGCTTTTGATAAATAAACAAACAACTCAATTAATTTATAAGGATATAATTAGTCATTTTATCTAAGAATTATATCTGCCTCACGTCTTGGCAAAAGGTTCGAATCTGTGGGCTCGAAATGTTTTTTAAAAGTCGTATATGTGCGCATTTGCCATGATGTAATTGCTCGGTGAAGATCTTGAAGGCTTCATCAGCTTGTTTAAGGCATATGTAACTGTGGCTTATGTTTTTCTATGCAATGTCTACTCTTTGACCATTTTCGCTCACAGAAGTTACATGGTGCCTACAAACATTATCATAGTGATATTTACCATGGTTTTAAAGTGAATAAGTTCAGACATCGACGTAGTTGCATGCGCTATGAGAATAATTGTAAATGTTTTTATTGACATTTCAATCAATAACACACATAACAATAAATTTAAATCATTAAACGTGATTTAAATGTATTGTTATATATATAAATTTGTTGTTATTTTAAATGAAGGGCCGATACTACCTCAGATTAGCAACTTGACGCAACTTTACTCTAGTTTCGAATAACATATAGTTATAATAAAGGTGACATTGCTGTGCGCTCAGCCACGGCGGTTATGACCAAACGACCGAAATACGCGCGAATTCATACAAGTTGGAGTCAACTTTGTATTATTTTTCTATTGAGAAAATTTAATGTAATCGTGTTTTCGAAACACTACCGTTATATCATCAATCCAATATATGATATATTTTTTATAAAGTAAATGCTTAAATATCGTGTATACTATGATCGCTGAAGCTAAGCGACATCAGGTGAATGGTTTAAATGGCTAGTATACCATAATTTTAGGATTAGAGCACATACTAAGTTAAGACTTGAAGAAGCTGTGTGTCTTCCTAAGATCTAAAGATAGAGAGCATATCTTTAAAGACAATATGCTCGCAACTGCCTCGAAATATCTGAGAACTCATTGACTTTCAACCGTGGTAAATATTTAATTCTAGGATTAGGTTTTGATACAAATATATATTAAGGGACCGGCGAAGGATGCACCACTATCCAAACTCTATTCCAGTATTTGCTACTCAAAGTTCAAATCGTTGAAATTGTTATTTTTGTTTTTCAATGATTTAAACAAGGAAAAATGTTATCCCTGATGTTCAATTGAAATAAAGTATTGTGTAATTATGTGTATGTAAGGGCATGAATTTGACAGCCCATCTAGCCCCAAACTAAACAAATGAAATTATTCAGTTTCAAATGGAACAAACTATATAAAAGAAACTGAAAATAACAATGCGGTAGGTAATCAAAAACTACGGTACCTATCTTTTTAAATTGGAAATCCCATCCGAATAATTTCGTACTAGAAATGTATAACAGCTTGAATTACATGAGCGCTGCATTTGTTGCCATCCTCCGCCGGTCCAATCCAACTCGTCTTCCAGAATCTCTGATATTTGATCTGTTCTCAAATACCTTAGACTTAAGGTTTAGTTTTAGTAACTTATAGTCATAACTAAATCGAAGAAAAGCATTAATTGCACATTAAAATAAATAACGTACATCATACATATGATGCAGCAAATGTCCGAAGTGTTGCTTCAAGCATTTCTGACACAAACTTTTTTATTTTTTTAATCTCTAAGGTGGCAAAAATGATTGCCGCCCACCTTATGGTAAATGGTTACCGTCGCTTACAGACGTTCGCAATAAAGGAAGCATTACTCGCGCGTCCCGTAACAATAAACGCCTCTTTTAAAACGCCCCGTACTGTAGTTACTACGAGTGATTAGGACTAACTGACTTGGGGAAGATGGAGTCTAGTAGCCCTCCTATTGCCTACCCCCCCGGGGTAAACCAATCGGTCACATCTGAATGATCACCGCCTTCAAACCCTGGACCTCTGTATCCGGCACCGGTGGACGAACCACTAGACCACAGAGGCGCTATAGCCGGATATCAAGAGCCAACCCATTACACTTATTCTTCTTCTTCTTCTTTTTTTTGGCTTTTCAGCGGTCCTTTTGAGTACCACGAGAGTTTGCCAATGACAGGTGATTAACTGACATAGAACCAAAAAGCTGTTGGGGGTCTGAGAAAAGGTAGATGTACGGTCCAGAGGGGGAATCGTACATGTTGTTGATGTGCAATAAGTACTTTTGACAGGCTTGTAAAAAAGCTGCTGTGCTATTTGTAATATTTACTGGCGCTATCAATTTATTGACAACATTGTTTTTATGTCGCTGTAAGAAAATGCTCTCAATCCAATGCAATCTCAAATGTATGAGCCATATATAGAAGCAATAATATAATAAGAACATAGTTTTAATGGATAATAATTATATCTAAGAATCTAATCGTCATTGAGTGCGAATTAGATTTTTGTTAGTATTAGAGGCTTGTTCACAATGACCAAGTAATTTGCTGATAGTCACATGTTAAACTTTCATGTTAGTTGGTAATTTAATAAATAAACAAATCCATAGATTGTACATTTTTGACAGTTTGTGTCACTTGAACAGTCAAATACTCGAGACTACTTCAACATTGGGAACAAATTACTTGAGTAATAGGTAGGTACGGTAAGCCCCCTTCACTTTATGTTAACCGCCTTATGGAGGGATTTTTAGGTTATACATGGTATTTACTATTAGTCCTATGCTCACCTAAAACACAAATCTTCTTTTGTAACTTGATTACGAAACAAGACGACAATTTCTTCTAAGGTAATTGGTTAAAAACAGTTACCATGGCGGCCGAAAGGATCTACAATCCATTTTTGAATTGCCAGTGCTGCATTCTTGTCATTTGTCAAAAGTAAACATGTTATGGTTTTAAAGACGTTACAAATATAACAACTGACTACCCTCTAGTAAAGGATCTTAAGATCCAGTCGTGAGTCTGTTTTATTTTTACAATGACAATTTATTGATATTGCAATGATTGTATTGAGTTGCATTAGGCGTTGATACCTAATTCAACTCTAGATTATAAAAAAGTCTGACTAGCGTCTAAGGGCCCCGCCTGCGTAGGCATATGTATCCAAGTAAGTTTGTTTATCAATAAATGTAACAAGTGAAATAAAGTATTTTTATTTATCTTATTATATTATCTCTAAGTGGAAGTGTCTATATACCTACTAGGTAGAATCTGTGATACTATTACTACATTAGAGCTTAGTACTTATACCTACCATGATTCAACAGAACTATAAATCATTTATTATTATTTTTAGATTATGTACCTATTTTTAGGGTTACGGAGGAATTTGCATGTCTCCAGCTTGCACAGAGTGAATATGTTATTTCTAAATATGTCAATATTTGGTGCAAATTAGGTTCAATCTGAAAATCTAGTTTAAAATTTAGGTTCCAATCAAACTTCGTAGATACAAGCCTAAGGTGTGCAAGCCAGGGACAGGGTCTACACTTGTGAGTAATAGTATTCTATGGTCCAAAGCTTACACATGCTGGTAACGCCAAACTGGTCAAGACTGGGCTATGATTAAAAGCCTATAATTCAGTGCAGAATGGGTTCACTAAGCATTAAAGATTTAAGGCCTGTAGCTATAGTACTTTCAGAGATACAAGGTAGAAACAACGTGTGTGCTGTAGACCCATGTTCTCAGCTTACACATCTGGATTAGCAAAACGCCTGAATACTGGATTGTGATTAATAGCTTAAAGAGTCCGGAATTGGTTCACTTGGCCTAATTTCAACTTGTAACCAGGTGAGATGAAGGCCAAGTGCTTACCCGTCGCTCAGTAAAAAAAAAAACCGTTCCAGCTAGGTAGGTTAATTTTTTTTTTAAATGAGTATTCATAACAAAATATTTCCCAATTGCATTACGATTTAGCCAAGTGGTAGGCTAATGAGTAATACAAAACTGACCATAAGATACATACATCGAGTTACTACATATATTTATACATTTATGATTTTTTTTTTATTTTTATGTTTTGATACATTTATGATTAGTTTTTTTTTATTGTCTTACACCAAGGTTGTCAAAAGCAACCAACACGAAGATCGTTTTTGTATGTATTATTTATTAATGTAACTAGTATTTGTTGTGATTTCTGTTTATATTTCTACTTATTGTTGTGCTTCAGCTATTTTTTACTGTTTGAATTTAGTCTGGAAGAAATTTTCTCGCTCATAGCGATAAGGCGGTCCATTGTACTTAATGTTTGTTGTACTGTAAATAATGTAGAAGTATTATTTCTGTGTATAATAAAGTGTTCATTCATTCATCTTCTACGAGCGTTCTAGGTCGGTAAGGTAGGCACGCCCTTTCCGAACAGGCAAGCTGGGGGCGTGGCTTACACCGGTTTTAGCGACGCCACCTAATAGAAAAAAAAAATGACTATCAACACCTCTATGTTTCAATTTGCCTCAAGTTGGGCGCAATGCAGTGCCGTGTAGGCTATGTTCTTTGTGGATGTGACCTACGCAGGAAGGCAAGATGCACTTAACACCAGATGGGCTATTTGTACAAACAAATAGCCCATCAGTTATTATCAATTTCTTTTTGGATGAAAGAAAAACGATTAAATATAAAATCACCTATTTATTTCCATAAATACGATAAATTACCAGAACTAAGTTAAGCTAAACAGTACTAACATATGTATCTATGATCTGAAATTAACTTAGAATTATAATACTAATAATTAAGTCTAGCACTCTACTTAAGCTAATAATTTCATAAGTTAACAAATAAGATAGGCATTTACTAATAATTTATGTAAATATAACATTTTCTCAGTCATACAGGAGTATTAAAACATGATAAAATAAAAATATCGAGATCAATACAAAATAAATTGTCGTTATGACCAATTGTCAAACCTAAACGGATCAAATACATTTATTAATTCCGTTGCTGTTTGGGCCACGGTTTCTTCATATGCACCGTGTTTTATCTCTGACGAGTGTAGATGGCGCTATAATAAACTCAAGGCTCTTTCTCCCTCTGCTATGAGTGTAGATGGCGCTATAATAAACTCAAGGCTCTTTCTCCCTCTGCTATGAGTGTAGATGGCGCTATAATAAACTCAAGGCTCTTTCTCCCTCTGCTCCACGTGGTACATTTGGTCTTTCCGTGCCCGTTTGGGCCACGGTTTCTTCATATGCACGTGATCTGCGTGCGCTCTCAGCTCGCCAGCTGTCGTGAAACATTTCCCGCACGAAGGACACTTGAAAGGCTTCAGGCCTGTGTGGATCTGAAATACACATATATTTTTCAAGCAGCGCCATCTAGCCCCAAACTAAGCATAGCTTGTAATATGGGAACTAAATTACGGGAAGAATACTTATATGTACATTTTAAAACACGGGTTTTAAAATGTACATATAAGTACATACAACGGTTTCTTACTTATTTGTTCATACGTACTATATAATACAGCACTCAAACACAGAAAAAACATCTATATTCATCAAACAAATGTTTGTCCTGGGTGGGAATCGAACCCACAACCTACAGCCCAGACGGCAGAGTTACCACCAACTGAGCTAAGAGGTTTGTTAAACACGTTTCACTATCAATTGTTGAAAGATTCACTATACATGGGGCGGGGAGGTTTGCCGAGGCGGTAAAAAACTAGCTTAAAAAAGACCCCTCTTACTCCGCCCATGGATGTCATAAAAGCCGACTAAGGATCACTCCAGAAGGGCAGCTGCTTCCTTAGCTTCACCTTTACTGCGATCACGAACCCTGCCAAGCGTGGTGATTATGGCTAAACCTTTGCAGGAGGCTCTGTCCACCAGTGGACACTAATGGGATGTGGATGTCACGTGGGGAGGGATATACCATCTATCAACGGATAAGAACATAGTTTCTCTGTGGTCTAGTGGTTCGCCCACCCGTGTCAGATCCAGAGATCCCGGGTTCGATCCCCAGAGGCACAATATTGTGCTTGGTTTTGTTGGTAGTAGGCTTTTGGTCCGCCTAGCCACCACGATCATACCTGATTCTGTCGCCGTAACAACAATTCTAAAATTGTTGTGTTCCGGCTTTGTTATACGACTTAAAAATACACACAAGCACACACTATCCCACTAACACACACACATACACTATTACACCCTCTCACCCACCCCATAACCCATTACCTCACACACACCCCCTCACCTACACAAGTCTGAATGTACTTATGTTAAAAAAAAAAATGTTATTTCGTTATTGTATTTAAACAGTACTTATATTTTATCTCATTTATTTCTTTATTTCGTCCTCAATCTTCACTCTTAATAAGTTATTTAGCTTATAGGTTTTTGTTTACGGTCTTCTTTGAGTCCGTTGTGTGAGCAGACCTGGTGACCTGTAATACAGGTTTTTTTTACGAAAACCTATCTCAGGCACCAGTCCCTCACTAAACAGGTTCAATGTCACCTGAGCCTATTTTATACAATTGTTGTTATTAAGGATCTGTTTGTGTGAGAGACATTAAATAAATTATTATTATTGAGAGGTAAGATAGCCAGTTCCTCAGTTAGTTGAGGATTCCGGGTGAAGTGCGCCTCCACCTTCGGCCTTATCTCAACTTGTTACCAGGTGAGATGAAGGCCACCATTGAGCCAGTGCCTCTAACTCGTTGGGGTCTGAGCCCGGGGTGTCTATCAAGAACACCCTTTGAGAGTTTTTCAGTACCAAGGAGGTAATGAAGGCCTTTGACATGCAGTGAAACACCCCAGGCTAATAATAATAATTAGGGGGTTTAGTTACAAACAAGTGCCTTTTTATAAATGAGGGTAGTTACTCACAAGTATATGCCATTTAATCATGAGGATAGTTACCTTCATGACGCTAGTGACTCGCGTTACTTTTTATCATGAGGGTAGTAACTCACAGACGTGTGCCTTTTTATCGTAAGGGTAGTGTCTCACGTTACACGTGCCATATTTATAATGCGGGTAGTGACTCACAAACATGTGCCGCCGCCGGTTGTTGTAGAACGCGAAGTGTTTCCCGCAGAGGGGGCACGGGTAGGAGGGTCGCGAGCCCCCGTGCATTACTCACAAACATTTGTACATTTATAATGCGGGTAGTGACTCACAAACATGTGCCGCCGCCGGTTGTTGTAGAACGCGAAGTGTTTCCCGCAGAGGGGGCACGGGTAGGAGGGTCGCGAGCCCCCGTGCATTACTCACAAACATTTGTACATTTATAATGCGGGTAGTGACTCACAAACATGTGCCGCCGCCGGTTGTTGTAGAACGCGAAGTGTTTCCCGCAGAGGGGGCACGGGTAGGAGGGTCGCGAGCCCCCGTGCATTACTCACAAACATTTGTACATTTATAATGCGGGTAGTGACTCACAAACATGTGCCGCCGCCGGTTGTTGTAGAACGCGAAGTGTTTCCCGCAGAGGGGGCACGGGTAGGAGGGTCGCGAGCCCCCGTGCATTACTCACAAACATTTGTACATTTATAATGCGGGTAGTGACTCACAAACATGTGCCGCCGCCGGTTGTTGTAGAACGCGAAGTGTTTCCCGCAGAGGGGGCACGGGTAGGAGGGTCGCGAGCCCCCGTGCATTACTCACAAACATTTGTACATTTATAATGCGGGTAGTGACTCACAAACATGTGCCGCCGCCGGTTGTTGTAGAACGCGAAGTGTTTCCCGCAGAGGGGGCACGGGTAGGAGGGTCGCGAGCCCCCGTGCATTACTCACAAACATTTGTACATTTATAATGCGGGTAGTGACTCACAAACATGTGCCGCCGCCGGTTGTTGTAGAACGCGAAGTGTTTCCCGCAGAGGGGGCACGGGTAGGAGGGTCGCGAGCCCCCGTGCATTACTCACAAACATTTGTACATTTATAATGCGGGTAGTGACTCACAAACATGTGCCGCCGCCGGTTGTTGTAGAACGCGAAGTGTTTCCCGCAGAGGGGGCACGGGTAGGAGGGTCGCGAGCCCCCGTGCATTACTCACAAACATTTGTACATTTATAATGCGGGTAGTGACTCACAAACATGTGCCGCCGCCGGTTGTTGTAGAACGCGAAGTGTTTCCCGCAGAGGGGGCACGGGTACGAGGGTCGCGAGCCCCCGTGTACGCGCTCGTGGAACACCAGGTTGCTGCGCTGCGTGAAGCTCTTGGGGCAAGAAGCGCATTTGAATCGCTTCTCCCCCGTGTGCACCCACATATGGTCTTTGAGCAGCGCCATGCTCTGGAACATTTTACAAGCGTGATAACGAATGAATGAATGAATGAAAAATACTTTATTGCACACCTTAAAAATAAAAACTGGATAATTTAAAAATAAATTTACAATGGGCGGTCTTATCATAGTAGCTTTATGCATGCAAAGTCACAGCCCGATCGGTTTCAAATTGACAAAGTTTCACACAAACTTCCATCCCCTATTTTATCCCCTTGGGGGTAGAATTAATCAAAATCCTTTCTTAGCGGACGCCTACGTCATAACATCTACCTGCATGCCAAATTTCAGCCCGATCCGTCCAGTGGTTTGGGCTGTGCGTTGATAGATCACTATGTCAGTCAGTCAGTCACCTTTGAGTTATATATATTTAGAAGATTTGAGACGGGCAGTAAGGGCAGGTGCCTTAACCGTTACTGTTACGGGAAAACGTTTTTAAGAGACCATCCATAAATGTTTAAGATATTCTGAACGGCATTCTCAGATTTAGGAAAAAATGTACAGTCAGCAAGAAAATGGTCATGAGATGTTTGTTCTGTGGTTAGGTGCAGCAACTCAACCACAGAACACAGTAAAGTCATTCATCGTTGTATGGTATTTCGACATTTAATTACAATTAATTGGTATATCGGATTACTGTGGTATTTTGGATAAATTCAATTTGATTGTTGTTAATTGATATTAACATTCGCATACCTAATTGTACATCGATTTGATCTTTTCCCAATCTAGTTTCCACATTACAAGCTCTGCGTAGTTTTATTTTAACCTGTAGATGGCGCTGTATGAAATGAATGTTATTTTTTTGCATACTATTGTGGCGTAGCCAGGGTGCCATGCCTTATGTTGTGTTTTACTTGTGTCTTTCTGTATCTCTATTGTCTTATGTTTTAATTGTATCATTATCATTTGATTATTATGTGTATTTGTTTTGAAGCGTGTAAATAATGTCATTTAGTTTGTATTGTGTTATGAGCCTGAGCTTGAAATAAACAATTTTAAATTATTGTAATGTATTTTGATATAATATTTACCTGGAAGATTCGACCGCACAATTCGCACATGGCCGGCGTCTTCATCGCGGGGTACTTGGTTCGGTTCTTGTCTGGATGTGCTCGGCGGAAGTGTTGCGCGTACAGACGCAGATCACGGAGCACAGCGCCGCACTACAAACAAAGTATATAATACACACAAATGTTATGTTATGTTGTATCTGCCTTCTGCGCTGTAGGTTGTGGTTCGATTTGGGAATCGAACACACAACCTACAGCGCAGAAGGCATCTAACATCGAACATCTACATTCATCACATTATGTCCTGGGTGGGCCCAGGACAAACATTTGTGCGATGAATATTGATGTTTGATCTATGTTTGGGTGTTGTATCAAATAGTACGTAGTATGTATTTAAAAAAAAAAGTATGTAAGTATTCTATCCGAAATCTAGTTCCCATATTACAAGCTTAGTTTGGGGCTAGATTGATTGTACGACGGGGAAGCGCTTGGCCTTCACCTCACCTGTTTACAAGTTATAAGGCCGAAGGTGGAGGCGCACTTCACCCGGAATCCTCAACAAACTGAGGAACTGGCTATGTTACCTCTAAATGCCGGAACACAACAATTTAGGATTGTTGTTAGCAGTGTTAGTCAGTTGTTAGTTAGTGGTTCGCACACCGCTGTCAGATGCAGAGGTCCTGAGTTCGATCCCCAGGGGAGTAATATTGTGCTTGGTTTGGTTGGTGGCAGGACTTTAAGTCCGCCTGGCTAGCTACCACCATCTCATCAATTCTGTCGCTATAATAACAATTCTTAAAAAAAAATTGTGTTCCGGCATTCAGAGGTAAGATAGCCAGCTCCTCAGTTGAGGATTCCGGGTGAAGTGCGCCTCCACCTTCGGCCTTATCTTAACTTGTTACCAGGTGAGACGAAGGCCAAGCGCTTCCTCGTCGTAAAAAAAAAAACAGTGTTGTCATTACGATAGGATTTTTTCCTGTATTTTTATTATTTTTCTTTATCATTCTTGTATGTACCCATCGAGTTAATTAGTTTCCTACCTCTGTAAGTTAGACTTGAGAGTCTATGATATGTGAAATGGCTTAGCTTCAGCGATTATATCTTCCACAGTACTGAAGCATTTACTTTGAAATTAATATATGTTAGTTCAGGATAGATGCTAGAACATGAAATTTGATCGTTAAAAAATCGACTCTCATTTGTACCAAAAATGTTTGCTATTCAATAAATACCCCCTAATTAGGGCTTGACACTGTGTACAGTAAATAAATACAGTATACATCAGACGCTCTGTGTTTTAGATTTTCAAAATCCATATTTATTTTACTGTAAAAAAACAAAACGTAGAAATTCGCGCACATTTCTGTCATCATAAATTTATAATAAATTACCGGACGAAATTAAAATGTGTATTTAAGAAAAAAATAAGTGAATGGTTAATGTGCAATTGTTTTTTATAGCCTTGACGAATATTTATCATATAACTGTAATAATTAATTGTATTAAATAATTGTAATAATTGACGTTGGCATGACATTTTTAATATTTGCACACCTGCATGCAGGCTGAGTACATTTACAATCGTATGTTTTAAGACATAAGTACACACTATCATATGTATTCTCGCAAATTAATGATTTGATTTGATTTAAGCGACGTGTGATATCATTACTATATCTTACTTCGAAGCCAGAATAAAGTTGCGCTGAGTTGCCAATCTGAGGAATCAAATGAATCAAATTTTATTTTTGAGGTTTAACGAGATGAATGTATGAGTGAAATGAATGAAATGTTTGTGTTATATATATATATATATATATGTATTATTTGTGATAATTGACATGTGAATTTTATTTGACATTTATAATTTTATTTTATTGTGTGACACTTGTTTCATTGTTATTTTTAATTGTTTTTGAACTTCTACTACATAACCTACAATTACCTACAATTAACTTTATAAGATTTAATTTTTATTTTTGAAAAAAAAAAACATTGTTATACACTAATTACTTAGTGTAAGTGGCACTGGCCGTTCTAGTTATTAATAATAATAAATAAATAAATAAATTTTATTTATCACTACGACATCACCTACCTGTTCGCACGTGACCGGCCTGGCGACCGCGAGCGTGTCCGCCACACCACGTGGGTGCACGCACGGACGCCGCTCGATGCGTCTCATCACTCGGCCGTTGCGTTCCGCGTTCATGCTTTGCGAGTCGTTGCGGAGACGGTTGCTACCAACGGAACATACAACAACGCTTGTGATATACATCTTGAAACACGGGTTTTGTCAGAGACATAATAAAACACTTGGAATGCGATGTGAATTTGAAAAAATTGAGCAAGTAAGTCGGACACGGCCGCGCGCCTTCGTTTGTCAAAGATCACTGATTATTATTGTGGCTCGATTTGCCTACCCACTCCCACGTACGTGGTGGCGGCGGCCTGTACCTACCTTACTTCGTTCAAATCTTTTCACGACTTTAATGAAACAAAATATAAAACAATTAAACAAAGCATAGCATTCTCCTAAAAAACATCTTATAATCTACGCGTCGCTAACAGGTATCATTCGCATGTTGAATCGAAACCGTTGGTGCCTTCAACATAATCGTTTACTTGAGTAAAACCCGTGTTTTAAAATGTACCACTCGCGCAAGTTTTGAAAGTGATACAAACACCTGTAATGTTATTAAGTTATTATAGACTCTGTGTACCTAAATGTTGAATGGATCATGAAAAAATTAACCAGCGCGAGGTTCTTGCGTTTCTCCTCGTGCGCTGGTCGCGATTCCGAACAGGCGGTAGATTTGACGTTCCAAAATGATCCTAAAAATCTTAATGAATAAAAATATTTGACTTTGACGTTATCTCTTTGAAATAAATATTACAGGACATTGATTCACATAGCGCCATCTGGTCCTAAGCTAAGCGACGCTATCCCATAGCTTCGCTTAGCTTAGGGCTGGATGGATATAATTAAGATAGTGGTTTCATATTATTATACCCTTATATCCATGCAATGATCGATGCTTTCCTTTAGCACTTTTCCTTTTAGACTTTTGAGCAAATAGGAGTATATTATTTTACTTAGCGAAGCTATGGGATATAAATAAACTAGTGGTTCTGTAACAGTAGACCTCGCGAGGCCTTGTAGCCTCGCGATCGACTAAAAAGTTATTTATAAGAAAGACAGCGCTACTAAAACTAAAGACAAGAAGTAAATTCAAAGTGCTAAGGCCGCCTTGCTGTCTGTGACCAGGGATCGGTCTGTGGGAAATATTACAAGCTTTGATTAGTTATGACCTAGATGGCGCTGGTACCAAAACCAAATTCTGGGACTTGGTCCCATCAAAATAGCTCCCAATATTTTATTGCCGAGGCAATCGACGCCTCCAACTCAGCCCTTGCATGAGAGTGTAATTTTAGTGCTGAAGCACTGTCCAACAGTGGACAGTAATGTAACACACTCACGGATCGCTTTCAGTCATGTGCCTCGAGGATAGTTTGAGATGTCTGTCATGAGCCTCCTCCGACGCGAACTGCACGTTACACGCCTCGCACTTAGGGCCATCTAGAGGTGTCTGTAAATACCAAAATATGTTAGCCCCTAGTGAAAGGGCTCGTCCGGAGAATTACTACCACCATACTTATTTCAGCCGCCAAGCAGCGTTGCTGTGTTTCGGTTTGAAGGGTATGGTTGCCGGTGAAATTACGGGTACGTGCGGCTTAACACCTTTATGCCTCAAGTTGACGGGCGCAATGCAGTGCCGTGTAGGCTATGTTCTTTGTGGATGTGATCTATGCAGTAAGGCATTGTCATAGACAAGAGTACACTTAACACCAGGTGCGCTACTTGCTTGTCCCGTCTCCTAGTAGTATAAAAAATAAATAAATTGTATGTAATTGTGATATTCATAAAGTTAGTTCTTCAGATAAATTTACTATTGCATCTTTATTTGATCAAATAAATGGCACGTAAGTGTAAGTAAGAGTTTTGTTAATAAAAAAAAAACAATGAAAAAATCCGTCTGTCGGTCTTTTTTTTTATTAAAAAAGTATGGCATGAAAAAGGCAAAATTCATCGTCTATTTTTTTAAAATATTGTTTTAAAATGTTCTAAAATTCAAGTTAGTTCATATTATCCCCAGACATTGTTGATGTGTACGTATATAATGTATTATGTATGTATGTGGCAATGTTTGTAACAAAATAACTCTCAACAAGGTTACCCGATTAAAATATGTTATCAAAGAAATGTAGCGGGGTTTTTTTTATTAGTGGGCTAATTTTGAGGATTTTGGGTTTTACTCACACTTTTGATAAAATTAGTAAATAGAGCTGGGATATACTCGTAGTGTAAATAAAAAGAAAACATGAACACGCAATTAACATATAAAATATAATGTTACAGGACATTAATTTTACACAGCGCCATCTAGCCCCTAACTAAGCATAACTTGTAATATGGGAACTAGATGACGGATAGAATACTTAAATACTTTTTGTAAATACATACGTACTATATGATACAACACACAAACACAGAACAAACATCTATATTCATCACACAAATGTTTGTCCTGGGTGGGAATCGAACCCACAACCTACAGCGCAGGAGGCAGAGCTACTACCAATAGAGCTATGAGGCTTGTTATGAATTAATGGGATACCCAAATTTGTGTAATATGTGACGTGTCCTATCTGAGCGAAAGGGTGTGCGTGTATGTGTGAGAGATAAATAAAGATATATATTAAAAAATAAATATTACAGGACATTATTCACACAGCGCCATCTAGCCCCGAACTAAGCTTAACTTGTAATATGGAAACTAGATATGGTGAGATAAGGTGTGTAGGTATGTGTGTGTGACAGAGCGTTATGATGAGGATGTGTGTACGGGAAATAGAGTATGTGTGTGAGAGAGAGAGAGAGAGGTGGTGTGCGTGATTGAAAGGGGGTGTGTGTGTGTGTGTGTGTGTGTGTGTGTGTGTGTGTGTGTGTGTGTGTGTGTGAGTGGTGTTTTTTTATTGTACGATGAGGAAGCTATTGTTAACTGGTTTAGAGTAAATAACTTAGTACAGATTACCTAGAAGATAAGAAAGCCTGGCATTAAAAAAATGAATTTGCTCCAGTGAATAAATTGTAATTGGTATTAGATAATTTTAAGCTATTGCAATGGATCGTGAAAAAAAAAAACTAGCCCGAGGTTCTTGCCTTTCTCCTCGTGTGCCGGTCGCGATTCCGAACAGGCGGTACATTTGACGTTTCAAAGTGATCCTAAAAAATCTTACTGAATAAATATATTTGACTTTGACTTTCTTGTCCTATTTTTTGTTTTGTGTGTTTTGTGTGTAAACTCACATTGTCATCGATCAGGCGGTGCTTCTTCCTCTTGTGAACCTCGACCCCCTTGTGGCTGACGAACGTGTACCCGCAATGCGGACAGACCCAGTCCGACGCGTGCTTTATGCGGATGTGACCCATGTACGTGGTCAGCTTGCTGGGGACCGCACACAACTCACAACACACAACACACAACACTTGTAAGGTTGGACATTACCAATACTTGTCAACTCATTCTACAGGCTATAGGTTATATCAGGGTTCGAAATTATCAAGATAATAACGCTGCTTGATAAACATCGGATAATTATCACCCGTGTAAGACATTATTTGTTATTTTTTTATTGTAACAAATGCTTAATATTTTATGCGATTCCAGCAAATAAATGTTATACACCTATAATACATAAAATTACCTAAAAAACCTAGGTATTTTAATTTAAAATGAGAATATAACAAACAAGAAGTAAATAAAAGCCTCTGTCCGTCTCATTGACATTATTTTTGTAAATACTTACTTATCATGCAATACAACACCCAAACACAGAACGAACCTCTATATTCATCACATAATGTCTGTCCTGGGTGGGAATCGAACCCACAACCTACAGCGCAGAAGGCTGCTACTAAAATGATTACTTACTCAAACTCCATGGCGCAATGTGGACATTGGTATTTAGTTCCCGCGTGCCATTTCTCGTGTTCTCTTGCGACTCCTCTGTAACCACCAAATGTAAATATTACCCATACACGCGTAGTTTACCGTTATTTTCGAAATGGCAAGCCTTTGTTTTTTTATACTTCTAGGAGACGGGACAAGCAAGTAGCGCACCTGGTGTTAAGTGCACTCTTGTCTATGACAATGCCTCACTGCATAGGTCACATCCACAAAGAATAGCCTACACGGCACTGCATTGCGCCCGTCAACTTGAGGCATAAAGGTGTTAAGCCTCACGTACCCGTAATTTCATCGGCAACCATACCCTTCAAACCGAAACACAGCAATGCTTGGCGGCTGAAATAAGTATGGTGGTAGTAATTCTCCGGACGAGCGCTTTCACCAGAGGCTTCTACTACTTTTAAAAGTCACGCAACAGTTTTTATATATTACGACGGGGAAGAGTTACAAGTCATGATAAGGACGAAGGTAAAAGCGCCCGGAATCCTCAACTAACTGAGAAATATATCTTACCAAACTTACTTACTATGTTATATATATATATAACTTTACTTATAATGCCAAAACAACAATTTAGAAATTGGTGGCCAGGCGGACTTAAACAAAGTCCTACCACCAACAGAACCAAGCACAATATTGAACCCCCCCTGGGGATAAGATAAGATAAGATAAATTTATTTCTCTCAACTTAAGTCTACATATACAGTACTTATCTACAATTCAACATGTTCTTTTCAATAGAAAAAAACCTAACTTATTTAAACTAAGAAATTAAAATTAACATTGAGTAGCCTCAATAGGCATATTGTAGGTACTGAATAAGGGGTTTCGTTATGTGGGTAAGTTAGATACGTATGTAATTATTAGATATGTAATGGGTTAGGGTAGAAATCGAACCCGGGACCTCTTTATCTGATATCGGTAGGCGGACCACTAGATCAGAGGTTACACGGGGCTCTAGAGTCCATACAGATAAGCTATGGGACTTATGGGACTTGTACTGTACATGACTTTCGTTATGCCTTTTTTATTATTGTACGACTCTAAGTGTGAGTAATAAAAATAAATATTACAGTACTCCAGGTGGCCTACCATCACATATTAAACGCCACTGATTTCCGATACAGTTCAGTGTAGGTAACTAAACTGGATCGCTCAATTTGATACCATGACGTCTATACAGCTGGTTAGCGTTTGAATCGTTGAATGAATTATTGTCTCTGGTCTAAGACCACGTTCTGAAATTAAGTCGGGCAGTTTTTTCCGAATGTTGCGGTTACTTATTTTAATGAATGAAATCATTGTTTGCGGTTCAACTTGTTTTGAGTCGCTCTCGCTTGTTAAAAACTGAACCTACACTGACACGCTTATGCGACGTCGTGGTACGAAATATCAATGCAGCTCAGTTTAGGTCGTCAACTAAAACGCAATAAGACTAGGCATTGCATGGTACGGCCCCTGATCACTAAGTTTTTTTTTAATTGATGATAGTTTCAATCTGGACTTGAAGACTTCAAGACAGTTTCAAGTTTACCTGTTCCTAGTTTCACTCTGGACTTGAAGACTTGACAGTTTGAAGTTTACCTGTTCCTAGTTTCACTGTGGACTTGAAGACTTGACAGTTTGAAGTTTACCTGTTCCTAGTTTCACTGTGGACTTGAAGACTTGACAGTTTGAAGTTTACCTGTTCCTAGTTTCACTGTGGACTTGAAGACTTGACAGTTTGAAGTTTACCTGTTCCTAGTTTCACTGTGGACTTGAAGACTTGACAGTTTGAAGTTTACCAGTTCCTAGTTTCACTGTGGACTTGAAGACTTGACAGTTTGAAGTTTACCTGTTCCTAGTTTCACTGTGGACTTGAAGACTTGACAGTTTGAAGTTTACCTGTTCCTAGTTTCACTGTGGACTTGAAGACTTGACAGTTTGAAGTTTACCTGTTCCTAGTTTCACTGTGGACTTGAAGACTTGACAGTTTGAAGTTTACCTGTTCCTAGTTTCACTGTGGACTTGAAGACTTGACAGTTTGAAGTTTACCTGTTCCTAGTTTCACTGTGGACTTGAAGACTTGACAGTTTGAAGTTTACCTGTTCCTAGTTTCACTGTGGACTTGAAGACTTGACAGTTTGAAGTTTACCTGTTCCTAGTTTCACTGTGGACTTGAAGACTTGACAGTTTGAAGTTTACCTGTTCCTAGTGACGAACGGACACCCTTTGCAGCTGAACTGCTCCGTGTGCTGCGCGGTGATGTGTTTCCGAAGCGCGCGCGCAGCTTTCAGCCGCGTCTTACAAATGAAACATTCGTACATGCCGCATTTCTGAAAAACACCATTTTTTTTTATTGTACTACAGGGTTGCACAACATCGGACCACGTGACCAGTCACTGCTCGGTTACAGAATCATATTAAAAGAAAACAAGGGAGAAGACGGGGAATGCTCGGTCCCGGCTTGGAGCAAGCACGAACAATAAATGAATTATTAATTATGCATCATCGCCCAGAATCCTCAACTAACTGAGGAACTGGCTATCTCATCTCTAAATGCCGATAGTTTTCATTGTCGCTTTGAACTCAGGCGCTCAAGTGTCACCAACAACCCAAATTCCTGCTCCGGTTAAGGAGCTGAGCTGGCTGGGGTAGGGGTAGTTACAACTATAGGGGACAATGCACAATATACCCCACAGCGGAACGCTAGCCTTAATCACCCCCCACTCAGAATAAGAATATAGACGACAAACTTCAAGTTTTTTCTCCCGTCAGTCAAGGACGCTTTTTTTCAATGTACTACAGGATACCACCTGTGGTCTAGTGGAGTCTAATGGATCAACCCACCGTCTTCCAGAGGTCCCGGGTTCGATCCCCAGCGCGAGCAATATCGTGCTTGTCTTGATAGGCGGTAGGATTTTATTTAAGTCCGCCTGTCTACCACCGTCTTACCCAATTCTGCCGCCATAACAATTCTAAATAGTTGTGTTCCGGCATTTAGAGCCTCCTTCGGCCTCATCCCAACTTGTAACCAGGTGAGATGAAGGCCAAGCGCTTCCCCGTCGTACAATAAGCGCTTCCCCGTCGTACAATAAAAAAAAAGTACGATAGTCACCTCGCTGTGCCGCACTATATGCGCCTCGTACCGGTCACGTATCTGAAAGCCGCGGTAGCAAGTCGTACACTGGAACAACGCGTTCTTATACGCGGTCAACTCTTGACGTTTTTCTACCTGCAACATTATATATATGGATACAATTGGGATCGGATAATTAATTTAGATACAGATACAGCGTGGCAATGCAGACGGTCTTTGGCACGCTTGTCTGGTACTGGTCTGGTACAGTTAAGTTACCTATAGACCGTTTGTAACGGTCCTTAGGTAATCTCTATAAAAACAACACACCTTTTTATAATCCAACTAGCTTTTGATCGCGGCTTCGCTCCCGTTAAGAAGTATTATCATTAATTAGGTATAGTTTTTGCGGCTTTACATTTGTTAAGCGTGTGTAAAGAATTAGGGCCTACAAAACTTAAAAACGCCAGTACATTCTTCAACTTCTCCATTGACGTTCAGATTTTCTTTAGCCATTTTAAAAAATTCTAACCGACAAAACCTATACTTAAACCAAACGAAAACAAAACAAATGCAAAATCTCAAAATCCATTCTTAGGGGATGCCTACGTCATAGTAGCTTTATGCATGCAAAGTCTCAGCCCGATCGGTTTAAAACTGACAGTTTCATACAAACTTTCATCCCCTATTTTATCCCCTTGGGGGTAGAATTAATCAAAATCCTTTCTTAGCGGATTTCAGCCAGATCCGTCCAGTGGTTTGGGCTGTGCGTTGATAGATCACTATGTCAGTCACCTTTGAGTTATATATATTTAGAGATAGATAGATTGTAAGAATGTGCCGACTTTATAATGATTTACTGGATATCCATGGCAATTGATATATTTAACGGTGGTCATCTGCATAAGTTTAAAAAACTTTCTTATGTCGCTCTGCTTAATCATTAATTTTCTTCTTGTTATGCTTGTACCTAAATTTGTTTATTAATCGTAATGTATACACATGCTTTGGAATACCACCTAGTTTAAAATTTATATGTTTTCTTTTTTGTATTTGATTGTTTCGTTGTATTCTGTTTTGTGTGCCATATGTAATAAAATAAAATAAAAACTGACTGATTCCTTTGTGCATAGTTACTTTTTAGTTTATGTTAATTTGTTTAATGTTTTATTTAGATATACATATATACATAGACGTACACCTGTTTCCCAAAGGGGTAGGCAGAGACGGATTTCCATTTACTACTTGCATACCACTTTTGCCTCATTCACTCTTCACTTTTTTCATACATGCTTGTCGGTTTAGGGTACTTCTGATCTAGCCCTTCTCAAGAAATAGATAATAAATAAAGATAAAGATATAGATAAATTAAGATATTTAAGCTAAAATAATACCAAATTTACCCTAGTGCCCGATCGCAACCTACCCTAGTCACACTCACCCTGATGATGAGTCACCTGTTGAATTGAAACTGTTGGTGCCTACATAAACATGTATACTTTTTTCTTACGCGGGGAAGTGCTTGGCCTTTATCTCACCTGGTTACAAGTTAAGATAAGGCCGAAGTTGGAGGCGCACTTCACACGGAATCCTCAACCAACTGATGAACTGGCTATCTTACCTCTGAATGCCGGAACACAATAATTTAAATAAATAAATATATCAGGACATTAATTTCACACAACGCCATCTAGCCCCAAACTAAGCATAATACTCGTATTACAAGATATGGGAACTAGATTACGGATAGAACACTTAAACACTTTTTTTTTTGTAAATACATACTTATCATACAATACAACACCCAAACACAGAACAAACATCTATATTCATCACACAAAGCTTTGTCCTGGGTGGGACCGAACCCACAACCTACAGCGCAGAAGGCAGAGCTACTACCAACTCGGCTATGAGGCTTGTTTGTTTATTTATTTAAATTGTTGTTATGGCGACAGAATTAGGTAAGAAATCGGTGGGTTAACCACCAGACCACAGAGGCGGTTAAAAACGTGAGTAAAACCCTTGTTTTAAAATGTATAGTACGCAAGTTTTAAAAGTGATATAATTTATTCTCAGCCTATTAAACACATGCATATAATTTATTGCAAAACTATTTATTTTATGCTTACATTTTATAGATATTATAGAATATGTAATGTAGGTTGGCACACATTTGAATAATATGATTATGTATAAGCTAACTTTTTTGCTCTCTATATCTCCTCAATCATAACTTACATCAGCCTCGCTATAAAGCTACCTAGCCTTATAGGATCGAATTCCTGAAACGCTATTATCCAAAATCTAGAAATGTTCACCAAAGACCTTTTTGAAATTGTATGAAAAAAGCATTGAAATCGATAAAAGTGATCATTATTCAGATCAATGATCTTATCACCTACAAGGGGGTAGTCAGAGGCACGTCTTTACCTTCGGCATATGCCCACGGTGTGCAAGTAGGTAGTATTAAATATAGTTCTTGAGCAAGCCACCCCAGAGATGACAGCAATACTCCATACAAGATCGTACCTGAGCTTCTATAACTAAAAAGGTGTCCCAGTGAAAAGTGCCACCGAACAAGCACACTTGACAAGCCTCATAGCTCAGTTGGTAGTAACTCTGCCTTCTGCGCTGTAGGTTGTGGGTTCAATTCCCACCCAGGACAAACATTTGTGCGATGAATATACATGTTTGTTCCGTGTTTGGGTGTTGTATCATATTGTAAGTATGTATTTAAAAACAGTATTTGAGTATTCTATCCGTAATATAGTTCCCATATTACAAGCTATACTTAGGCTAGATAGCGCTGTGTGAAACTAATGTCATGTAAAAAAAAAAACTTGGCGATACCATCTTAATGTAGTATTTACCTCAGCGATTTGCTCTTCATACGTCAGAGTAGTGATTGTAAACAGGGACTCATCCAATCCGTCGCTCGGTTTTCGCCGTTTTATATCAGACGTTTTATACCTGTAATAAACAATTTTGAACCATATTCAAATAAGAAATATATCTGATTACGGCTTAAGTTGATAGTAGATTGTCAACAAAAAAAAAACAAATAGGAGGAAAACTTGTAAAGCACTACTCCGGGGGAGTACACCATATCTATTTCAGCCGCTAAGCAGCATTGCTGTGTTCCAGTTTGGAGGGTATGGTTTCCGGTGAAATTACAGGCATGCGATTTAACACCTTTATAGCCGTGTAGGCTATGTTCCTTGTGGATGTGACCTACGCAGTAAGGCATTGTTATAGGCAAGAGGTGCACTTAACATCAGGTGGGCTACTTGCTTCTTCCGTCTAAGAGACGGACTTTTGGTTTCTGAGTAGTGGTGATAGAAGCCTGCACTGAAGAGTAGGGTGTAATGTGAACTATCCAACACTGGTCCAACCCACCATTTTTTTCAAAAAATGCTTTTGGTTGGTGGCAGGACTTTGTTTAAGACCGCCTGGCTAGCTACCACCATCTTACCTGAGTCTGTCGCAATATTAACAATTATTAAAAATATTGTTGAGTTCCGGCATTTAGAGGTAAGATAGCCAGTTCCTCAGTATGTTGAGGATTCCGGGTGCGCCTACACCTTCGGCCTTACCTCAACATGTAACCAAGTGAGATGAAGGCCTTGGCCTTGGCCGCTTCCTCATCATACAATAAAAAAAAATGCATTACACATAGACAAGTAGACAAGTACTTACTTATCCATAGTGGTCTCGGGATTTTCTTCTTCATCCTTCTTCCTAACTGTTTCAGTCTTATCCACTTTCACCTTCACTTTTTTCACTTTGGCTTTTTTCTTTTTTTTCCCTTTCACTTTCTTATCCGGATACACTTGACTGGAGAGTACACTAAGCGATTTCTCATCGTCGGACTCAAAATCATCGTATGCGTTCACAAATATCTCGTTACTTTCGTTTTTGATATCTACATGCACATCCTTTACTTCATTGTTATTCCATACATATTCCGATCCGTTATCTTTATATTCCGCGCCGTTATCGTTATATTCCGCGCCGTTATCGTTATATTCCGCGCCGTTATCGTTATATTCCGCGCCGTTATCGTTAAATTCCACGCCGTTATCGTTATGAGATTCTGATTTGATGGTTTCGTGGTTAATGTGCAGGTCTGCATCGTCGTTTTCGTATAGTTTACGAGTTAAACTCGATTTCAGCTGATGATGCGTGCGGTTGATAGTTTTGATGTGTCGTATTGTTACCTGTAACAATATATTTTAATTTAAATGAAGTAGCCGTAGCAGACTCACGGCTTTTCCCATCAAGGATTCACATCTGAGGCCTTGGTATGAGTGTCTAACAGCTAACTGATACTATTTTCGTTTTCGCATAGGGCGCTTATTTCCATACATTTGGTTAGCGGAATAGTAAAGCAACTGTAGTTCCTTTCAATGTCCGCTAACCAAATGTATGGAAATAAGCGCCCTATACGAAAACGAAAATAGTTTCAGTTAGCTGTCAGAAACTCATACTAAAAAAAAAAAAAAAAAAACTAAGGCTTTTGATCACTACTCAGAGCGCGGATATTATGAGGATCACCTACTAGGGTAAAACTTCTGCCCCTTTTGTTCACTATTGGAGTAACAGACAGCCCCCTATGCAGGGGTATCTAACCAAGGAATCAGCTGCCCAGACAGTTCTGGAATGTGTGGGAGTCACAGTACATCGCAAAGAAACCCTCAACAACCCGAGGTCATTCCATGAAGCCTGCGAAGACCCCAGTAATACTCTGCGCTTCTGGAGTTAGGCTGGCTATACTAGCTTAATATTGCTCACGCACAATGGACCTATTAGGAGTGTTAGTGCGTACAAGGGATTGTTTACATTTAAATAGGGAAAAATCTTTTTTCGTTCTACAACGGGGAAGCGGTTAGCCTTCATCTCAGCTGCATAGCGATTTTCAAACACAAGGAAAGTTTTCGGATCGGAAACATCACTTTTTGTCGGATCCGACATAGAATCCGATAGATTTCAACGCTATTCTCAAACCATTCATGAAAATCTTCTGTGGGAAGCATCGAGTTCTCATGTCAAAATATTTAGATTTCGAAGTTAGGAGTCTATGATATGTGAAATGGCTTAGCTTCAGCGATCATATCTTCCACAATACTGTAGCATTTACTTTTAAATTAATATATGTTATAGTTCAGGATGGATGCTAGAACGCTTGTGTTTCGAAAACACGATTACATAAAATTTTCTCGAAAGTTGACTATAATTTGTACCAAAAATGTTCGCCATTCAATAAAAATACAGTACACAGCAGACGCTCTGTGTTTTCGATTTTCAAAACTCATATTTGTTTTACCGTAAAAAAACAAAACGTAGAAATACGCGCATTTTTCTGTCATCTTGTGGTCATAAGCGCCGTGGTTGAGCGCACAGCAATGTCACCTTTATTATTACTATATCTTAGTTCGAAACTAGAATAAAGTTGCGTTGAGTTGCTAATCTGAGCCCGTTAAGAATAGCGTTCTCGGAATCTCCATCGGAATTTTACGAATTTGATCCGATAAAGCTTTCCGAATGTTTGTAAATAGATATGCTGAAGTGCACTTCACCTGGAATCCTCAACAAACCGAGGAACTGGCAATTTACCTCTGGAACACAACATTAAAAGTAATACGGTAGGTTGCAGGGACAATATCACCACTGTTGTAGCCAGAAATAACTTCTTAACTAATTCCGTCCCCATAACAACAATTCTAAAATTGTTGTGTTCCGGCATTTAGAGGTAAGATAGCCAGTTCCTCAGTTCGTTGAGGATTCCGGGTCAAGCGCGCTTACTTATTTGAAAACCAAGTGAGATGAAGGCCACTTCCAAATCACACAACACAAAAAAAAGACCTTATGCTCGTTTCTTACCCACACCTCCCAGAAGCGGTTGAGGTGTAGATGACAGATGAAGGACAATTTTTTTTTTTAATTCTTACGTATGAGTGTGTTAATAACGCATCACTGAGTACGTTCTGAGCGCGCTGTGCCTTGCGTCGCAGCGCATGAGCAGAGCGCACCCGAATGGCGCACTCCCAACATACGCGTAGAGGCAACCGGTCATCTTCCGGCACCTAAAACATATATCCGAGGAATGCCACGACAACCAAAACAAGATACTTCATATAATAACAAGCCTCACAGCTCAGTTGGTAGTAGCTCTGCCTTCTGCGCAAGCTCTTTCTGGTTGTGGGTTCGATGCAGGACAAATATTTTTTTTATCTTTATTAAAAATTTATTTTTTTTGTGTTTGGGTGTTGAATTTTATGATATCGATTAAAAAAAAAAGGTTTTAAGTATTTATATCCATAATCTAGCTCCCATATTACAAGATATGCTTAGTTTGGGACTAGATAGCGCTGTGTGAAATTAATGTCCTGTAATATTTATTTATTGATGTACGAGTGAATTTCGACAAAAAAAAAAAACAGTAACGGGAGTGCCGACAGAAGTGAATACTTGAATACGTGTTATACCTACTGGGTGTTTACAATAGCGCCATCTATTGAGAGTTTGTTTTAGGCAAGAAGAGAAATACATTAATACTTACATACTCATGTCCATACATACGATTACGATACAATATAACACCAACACACAAACATCTTTATTCAAAACAAAATATAGAAAAAGATGTTTGCTTCATTGTCGCTTTGAACTCAGGCGCTCAAGTGTCACCAACAACCCAAAGTCCTGCTCTGGTTAAGGAGCTGGGCTGGCTGGGGTAGGGGTAGTTACAACTATAGGGGACAATGCACAATACACCCCACAGCGGGAAGTCAGTGCAGGCCTTGGTTCAATAAGAATTCATATCAGAAATATTGGCCCCAAGTGGGAATTGTACCTACATCAGAGGGCAGAGCTACTACCAACAGAGCACAGAGGCTTTAGTATGAGTTTCTGACAGTTAACTGAGACCATTTTCGTTTTCGTATCAGGCGCTTGTTTCCATACATTTGGTTAGCGGACATTGAAAGGACAATTGCTTTACTATTCCGCTAACTAAATGTATGGAAATAAGCGCCTGATACGAAAACGAAAATGGTCTCAGTTAGCTGTCAGTAACTCATACTAAGGCCTCAGATGCCAGTAAAATTAGCAGAATATGTACTCACAAATATCCCAGTGATTTGCAAATATAACTCATCCAGATTCCGTTCTCTGATGTCAAATAGTCTGGTGTCCATCGCCAAGCATATTCTGCAGACCTGCAACATATATCTCTATACAATTCAGGGTCACTTCATTGGCCTTTTAACATCTATTGCAGATGATTTAGGTGGCGTCAGCTAAGAATACAATATGAAGTTTTCTTCCATTATAAGTACACTTTCGTTCGTGGCTAAACAGACCTATGGGAATGGCAGCCCGGTCCGCATTTTATTGTAGTTTAAAAAGATTCAAAATAAAATTTTGTTGATATCTGTTAGGTTGCATAATCAGAAAGGTTCATAGCAAAAAAAGGTTTTAAGAGCCGGTGCCCTCCGGGTTTTAAAAAATCTTGCGGGGCTTTTGATTTCGGCGACACGACCCAAGGGCTGGCTCTTATTTAGGCCAGCGAATTGGCATAGCTATTCAGCGTGGCAATGCAGTCAGTGTCTTGGGCACGCTACCGTCTGGTACAGTTGAGTTACCTATAGGCCGTTTGTAACGGTCCTTAGGTAATCTGACTGATTCCTTTGTACATAGTTAGTTTAATTGTACTTTTTATTGAATAAATGATAGTAAGTATTAAACATAGCAACATTTTTAGAACTTTTTGTTCTGCTTGATCAAGATTCGTTTTCTAGTTTTGAACTAAATGAATTCTTAAGTAATTTAAATGAGTTTTAAGCTTGAATAGATTTTGGAATGATCAGTAAGATATTGAAAATATTACCCTGTATGCAGCCGGCGCATCTAAGTCCTCAGATAAATCCTGAAATTAATGTTACAATGAGCAAATATGTGTAAGAAATGGCAATTTTGTGGCCTCACTACCACTATTATCAACCAATGATAATAGTGGTAGTGAGGCCACAAAATTGCCTAGCTTTTGAATCAGTTTATAATTACCGAGATGCTGTTAGAAATTATTATACATTATTTTTACAATAATAATTATAACAGTACCAAACTGATTACTGTGTATCAGTAATCAGTTTAGTACTGTTTAGAATTATGGGCAACATAACAAGCCTCGTAGCTCAGTTGGTAGTAACTCTGCCTTCTGCGCTGCAGACAGTGGGTTCGATTCCCACCCAGGAAAAACATTTGTGTGATGCATATAGATGTTTGTGTTGTGTTTGGGTGTTGTATCAAATAATACGTATGTATTTACCTAGATTATGGATAGAATTCTTAAATACTTAAGAATTCTATACATAATCTAGGTCCCATATTACAAGCTATGCTTAGTTTAAGGCTAATGTAAATAGTAGTACTGTTTAGCTTTCGAATGTGTTCGTCTACGGCTATATTCCATAGGAGTGGCGAGAGTACGCCCCCCTGGGGGCAGCCTCTGACCACAATTCCATTAGTGGTTGTGTTGATTTTTAGTTGTATTGTTTTATATTTCAGCATGTTGTTGATCCATTCAGCCAGTGTTGGCGCCACTCCATATTCTATTACAGCTTTGTTTATGCTGGAGAATGTGGTTTTGTCAACGGCACCATCTATATCTATAAAGGCGCCTAAGGTTGATTGTTTTGTGGTTTATCCTCCTCCGATGCGCGATACTACGCTGTGCAGTGCAGAATCTGTGGATTTACCCTTGCTGTAGGCTAGTTTAAGGCTAAATAAATTTAAAAAATATTCAGTTTACTAAAAATTACTGAATCAAAATGTGCTTCCCAGCACAAATTACTGCTTCAAATTTAGATTTGGATAAAATGTTTAATGAACAAATTGGTTTGCTGTCAAATTTATGCATTAGTGACTTACATACATTCCACCCATTTTCCTATAAATATATAGCTAATATGAAGGCCAAGCGCTTCACCGATGTACAATAAAAAAAAAATGAAAAAAATATACAGCTGGTATGGTGCAATATTGGCAATTACAATACTAATTACGTTTAACAAATCCTGTCGAACAGGGCACAGGGCAGCCATCATAGAAGGTTCGGTGAAGGCCAGGTGTATTAACAAAAGGATGCAGGCAAAGTGGGGTTCTATCACCTCTAATGTGGGTGCTAGTTATTAACGAACTCTTGGAACTACTGAACAAAGACAGAGTTTATACAGTAGGATACACGGATGATATGGCCATTATAGTGTCAGCTGTTTGAATCTACCCTACGTGACAAAATGCAGAAAGCAATGAAGACAGTCGATCATGGTGTCTCAGACACTGCTTGTCTGTGAATCCCAGCAAAAAAGAGACAGTTCTCTTAAACCATTACCATTAGGATAATTATTACCATTTGGAGCAAATCTGACCCTGAGCAAAGTAAAATATCTAGCAATCTGGCTGGACAGCAAACTCCTATGGAACAATTAGAACATGTTACTACAAAAGCCACAAACATGCTATGGCAATGCACCCGGGCTGTAGGTAAAGACTGGGGTCTAAACCCGAAACTCAGTCTCTGGTTGTACGAAGTCACAGTACCAGGGCGTACTGACATATGGTGCAGTAGTCTGGTGGCCACTACCAGCAAGTACCGAGACTAGCCTACTCAGTGGGTGCTCAAAGAGGAGTACCCTGTCAGCAGCATTGGACACCATTCTAGGACTGGTGACTTTTGAAGGTGTGGGCACTGTTGCCTATCATACAGGGTAATAAATATCCTCGTTAAGGTAGCCGTAATAACACTGAAATGGAACTGGTATTACCTTAAGTTTATATCTGTATACTTACGTTTGGAGAAGTTAGTTCATTTTAGTTACTTTCACAGCGTTATGTCCTATGGCATATTTTTATGGGGAAATGCAGCAGATATCGAAAGCATTTTTATCCTGCAAAAGAGAGCTGCACGGGCAATTTATAAATTGAAACTCGTGACTCTCAGGGAACGTTTTAAAGAGATTGGTATTATGACAGTCAGCTCCCAATACATTTATGAAAATCTAATGCATGCTCACAGGCACATTGATGAGTTTGGTAAAAGAAGTGATGTACACAGTGTTAATACTAGTAATAAAAATAATAAGCTTCCTCAAAGCGCCAGCAAACTCTCTGCTTGTAAATTCAAATTGTATATAAAGAATAATTTAATTAAAAGAGCCTACTACAAAATAAGTGACTATATTGACGATAAGAAAGTGTGGGCCAATGTTGCTATACCAGTTGACAGTTAAATGGTGATTTCTCAATGTTAAGAAACTGCCCATTAGGTAGTTATGTAATAATCAATGTTTTAAGATAATATTAAGTTTTTAGTTTTATGATGTAGGTACCTAAATGTTAAATGGATCATCAAAAAATTTATCAGGCTGAGGTTCTTGCGTTTCTCCATGTGTGCTGGCAGTAGATTCAACGTTTCAACATGATCCTAAAAATCTTAATGAATAAAAATATTTTACTTTGACTCAGACTATACTTACATAATGTATTATTTACATGGTTTGTTAAGGTGCCGATATATACATTTTTAATTTCTATTTCTATGCCATGAGGAAGAATGTGGACTTTTCATCCAGGCAGAAGCCATGCACGCAAAGCCTCAGACAAAAGCTAGTAAATAATTAAAGATTATCTACTAGAGCCACAGTAAAAATCACCTACATGATCAATAAAAGGCACAGCTCCACTCTTGATCTTCCTCAAACCAGTTTTGGTATTATACAGGTCTTCATCACAGAAATGATCAGAGCACACTACACTCTTATCTTTAGCCAGCCCTAGGGTACCTAGAGCTTCAATCCAAGCTGTTTTTAAATTCGGCTCCTTCGGATATCTGAAAAAATAATTAACTTATATGTATTATTGCATGACAGGGAAGCTCTTGTCCTTCATCTCACATGGTGCCAAGTTATGATAAGGCCGAAGGTGGAAGTGAATCAACCTGTATCCTCAACAGACTTAGGCGCTGGCTATCTTACTAAATGCAGGTAGGGCAGGCAGGCAAGATGGTGGTAGGACTTGTTTCACGAAATCCTACCACCAACCAACTTCCCTCCACGTGAGCCGTAAAGCTCTCACTTCTGTACTAGATCATGTATTCGATGATAGGTTAGATACAGATGTATGAAATGTATGAAAGTCGAATCTTTTAATATTGGAAACTTTCACTCACAAGTGGAACGATATTCCATTGGCTTTGTTGGTTGCTCTCGAGTCATTGTTGCAGTTTGGGACACTGCAACGCATTCTAATGGGCTGAATCCGTTGGTAAATGCTAGTAGTTAATTGTCATTTTAATGTTTTAGAAAATAATGCTATTACAATCAGCGGCTGAAGTGTAGTCACAGGTGTAAACCTTGAACTTTTCAACGGCCTAATATAGATAACAGTTTAGATACACTTTTATCTCAGCTTTATATGTTTTTCATTTGAAAAAAATCAATAAACAGGAGCATTCGTTCCGTAGGTAGCATTGTTGGTATTGCCCGCCATTTTTCTTGTTTTTATTTTGCTATTGTCTTTGTCTAGTCTATGGTTAACTAGGGTTGCGAAAGCAAAAAATACTATCAAGAAATTACTAAAAGAAAGAAATCATTGTGATTATGTTTAATTTATTTTACTTAGTACCATTTACAACTTGGATATTGTAACGAAAATTGTGTAAGTTGGTTGATACCATAGGTACCCACCTATTTTTATTTGAGTGATTCAATACTCTTTGTAGACCTTCTTTTACTAGTAGTTTTAGTAGTAGTTGTACTAGTTTCCTTTTTTTTATTTATCTGTACTGTGGTTAGCCAAAATTTTATGAAAGATCAAGAGCATTTTGTGTGATCAAAAAAACATATTTTCTATTTACACGTCACGTACGTACAATTCATAGCGAGTATTTTGATACGTACATACGTATTACGTACGTACATACTGACTAGTACAATACTATCTATCTAACAATCATTCATGAAATGTGCCTATTGCATTGCTTGTATGCATACAATACAAACATTGATTTATTTACAATTTACCTACAACAACGCATACAAAAAACTACTTTAATTATTTTGTGATTAGGTAAAATAAAACAAGCTGCCATAAAATACTACTAATTATTGTTAATAAAATGAAACTGATTTCTAAAAATGCGCTTTTGCGTTGCAAGCTTCAGAAGTTTTAAAGCAGCATTGTAAGCTTTGATTTCGATATTGATGATCTGGTGGCTATAATCATGGAATCTTGATCTTATATACCCATCAAAATGAGGTGCGTCGTCCCTGGCTGCAAGAATGACTCAAGAAATAACTTCAAGTCCGAAGGGATTACATTTCACTCGTAAGTACCTACCTAATCCAAAGATCAGTCGTGGAGGGGTACCACGACCTCTTAAAGTATTCTTGTTTTGATATTACTTTACTTTTGTTACTATCTGTCCAGTGTAGAAAGAACGAGACAAAAGAAGTGTAAGATAAAAACGAGAATGATAGAAGATGTTGTGGTTAGCAAAAAAACAAAGTTCACTTAAATGAGAATGTATACAATATTCTGAAATTACTATCTTAACTATTTAATATACTTATATAATCCTGTAATAATTGTACATAGGTAGTTAGCTAAGATTTTTTTACTGAGATGATTGGTTCTGTGTCGCTAACAAATTTTGACATTAATGTATTGTTTTAATATTTTCTTAAACATGTGCATTGATATGCAGCTTTTCATTGATCTGATTAGTATTTCAGACCAGTTTATTCTGTTGTACCCATTTAAAATTAAAAAATGTGTTGCTATATGCTAAACAGAATACCAAGTTTTTTTTTTATATCATGAGGAAGTGCTCTACCTACATCTAACCTGGTATCATGTTGTGATAAGGCCGAAGTTGAAAGGGCACTTCACCGGAGTCTGAAATGTATTGCAGGACTGATCTTATTTTCAAATGCCGGAACCCAACAATTTAGAATTGTTGTAATGGTACACTCAGGTAAGATGAAGTCCACACAACGTCCCACCAGCCATAACAAGCACAAATTTTTACTTCCCTGGGATTGAACCCCTTGGTCTGATACCGGAGAACCAACCAAAAACTTTTCACATATTAAAATTTAAATTTTCCATAGCTTTACATTTTCTGAATATATTAATGAAATCTTTGTGTTATTCTTGCTTCAGATTCCCAGCAGAGCCGTCGATGCGTAAATCTTGGCTAGAAGCTCTATGCCGGCCCGCGTGGCAGCCAAAAGAACGTAGCACAGTCTGCTCCAATCACTTCCTGTCTGGAGATCTGTTTGAGACTTCAAGTGGGTTACGGAAAGTGCGCGCTGGTGCTGTGCCAGTTATAACACAAGTGAGTTTCTAGATAACACCAAGTAACAAGGGTCTCCTACAAGATTTCTCCAGACAGAGATTTACCACCTCTGGTGTATTGGTTCACCCTCCGATGTCAGAACCAGAGGTCCCGGTTTAGATCTCCAGAGGAGTACAATATTGTTATTGGTTGCACCACGCTTGGCAGGCGGATTTGTGATCGCAGCAAAGGTGTGGATAATCCACAGAAGGAAGCTACGCCGTACGTGCGTGTGCTATGGCCTATTTGCTGCTATAGCACACAGCACAAACTGTATTTACATTGTACCTTTTTTTTCTGTTTGACTATTTCGTTCTGGTATGTTAATGAATGTGTATTATAAATGTGAATAAATGATTGTCTATGGTGCGGGTCTATGACCTTTTTTTTTATTTGTGATAGTCAAGCATTTGACCACCAGCTTACATGTAAAACAAGTAAAGATGTGACCTTAGATGGAGCATGCTTGCCTTAAACAAAACCTATTTACTCTGGACTTGAAGACTCCAAGATTGTACTTGTGCGGTGAAACAGACGAAGCATGCAGTAAAGCATTGTTATAGACGAGAGATGCACTTAAAATCAGGTGGCCTGCTTGGTTGTTCCTTCTCCAAGTAGGTAGTATATAAAAAAAGGCAGTAGGTAGTATGTGGCTAATGTTGAAGTTGCTTATAGAATCTCATCATTCATTTCGCCAATAATATTTTTGTTGACCCGATTTATAATTTTCCTAAAGTTGGTAATAGCTCTGCTGATAAACATTTGTGAGTTGAATATAGATGTTTGTTCTGTGTTTAGGTGTTGTATCATATAGTACGTATGTATTTACAAAAAGCATTTAAGTATGCTATCCGTAATCTAGTTCCCTTATTACAAGCTATGCGTAGTTTGGGGGCTAGATGGCGCTGTGTAAAATTAATGTCCTGTTTGTATTTATTTATTTACATATTTTTATAATATATTATATATAATAAGTAAGCCTGTAAGCCTGTTTTGGTTACTTTCAGAATGACAAATGCGATGCAGAGCCAGTCACTTCCAGGGTGAGATGCATGTCCATTGCCTTACAGCTTACGCCAGAAAAATAGACTTCAACTTCTTTGTTTTATGGCAATTAGTGATGGGGTCACTTTTCTGCCAGTGTCTAAGTCATGATAGCTTCATATACAAATTAAGGGGAGTATGTGAAAAAAATTGACTTCTTAATCCACATTCACGTTTAGCTCTACAATCATAATGCCTAAGTTATGTCAATAAAAATATATAATAAACTTCCAAGCATAATTAAAGATTAAAAAAATGCAAAGCAATTTATAGCACAGATTAAACAACTATTAATTACTAAACGTTATTATAATATAAATGATTATTTAAATGATAAATTTTAATATTGTAATAACACAGTCGTCTACTGCAAATTGCTGTGCCCGACAGGGTCCATAATGTTACCAGTAACTTTTTCAACATCTTATGGAATGCAATAAATGAATATGAATATGAACATGCTGCCAGTAATAGTTTAAATAATTAATAAGTAATAGTAAAGCGAACACTTGAAATTACGAACCATATCCTAAGTTATTGCATGGAAAAGCTAAGGTTGGTTACTCGCTTAAAAAACATAGGTATGTACGTAAATTAAATTTTATCAAAAAGAAAGGAAGAGACCTAAATCTGATAACACAAATAACTATTTTATCGAATCAAATCAGAGATTTGTCAGAATATATTTAATGGCATTAAAAAAATAAAGCTTGTAATATAGGACCTAGACATATAATACACGGTACATATACTGTCAATACTAGACTATAGTCAATATAATTCTTATCTACTATGACATACCTACTCTCAAATGATTGTATTAAAAGTGATTGCACTTGGTCATTTATAAATGTTATAATGACACAAACATTCACAACCCGCCACGCGACTCAGTCGAGTATAAGAATGACACAAAAAGTCGTTGTAAAAAAAGTAATTGTGAATTTTTATAATGACACAAAAATTCACAACCCGCCGCGCGACTCAGTCGAGTATAAAAATGACACAAAAAATCGTCGTAAAAAAAGTAATTGTGAACTTTTATAATGACAAAAATTCACAACCCGCCACGCGACTCAGTCGAGTATAAAAATGACACAAAAAATCGTTGTTAAAATAGTAATTGTGAATTTTTATAATGACACAAAAATTCACAACCCGCCGCGCGACTCAGTCGAGTATAAGAATGACACAAAAAATCGTTGTAAAAAAAGTAATTGTGAATTTTTATAATGACACAAAAATTCACAACCCGCCGCGCGACTCAGTCGAGTATAAAAATGACACAAAAAATCGTCGTAAAAAAAGTAATTGTGAACTTTTATAATGACACAAAAATTCACAACCCGCCACGCGACTCAGTCGAGTATAAAAATGACATAAAAAATCGTTGTTAAAAAAGTAATTGTGAATTTTTATAATGACACAAAAATTCACAACCCGCCGCGAGACTCAGTCGAGTATAAAAATGACACAAAAAATCGTCGTAAAAAAAGTAATTGTGAACTTTTATAATGACACAAAAATTCACAACCCGCCGCGTGACTCAGTCGAGTATAAAAATGACACAAAAACTCAAAAACACAAAAAAAAAATAAGACACAAAAATTAGGAATTTGCGTCAGTACCCTTGTAGCTCAGTTGGTTAGAGCGTTTCCGGCTTTAGGAAAAGACGCGGGTTCGAGTGCTGTCGCGGTTTGTGAATTTTTATGTGATTATAACATTTGTAAATGATGTAACAGGTTTGCAGAATGTGTCTGGTCATCAGTCAAAGGATGTTCCCGATCAAGAAGTACAACTTGGATAGGTCCTTTGAACGGCTCACCGGACTTTCTGTAAGTATGCTACTAATTTTTACATGGATTTTACTGTACGTCGGGGAAGCGCTTGGCCTTCATCTCACCTGGTAACAAGTTTAGATAAGGCCGAAGGTGAGGGGCGCACTTCACACGGAATCCTCAACTGAGGAACTGGCTATCTTACCTGTAAATGCCGGAACACAACAATTTTAGAATTGTTGAAAAAAACAATCGATGTTTTCAATTTTTTGTTTTTTGTTTGTTTGTCAAAGCCACTTACGAATTTATGTCATAAAGATCCTGGGCATTCATTCTCTATGAAGTACAGCTTGGTTTGGTTGGTGGTAGGATTTTTTTAAAATCCGTCTACCACAATCTTACCTAATTCTGTCGCCATAATAACAATTAAAAAAAAATGTTGTGTTCCGGCATTTAGAGGTAAGTAACCAGTTCCTCTGTTGAGGATTCCGGGTTCCTTATCTCAACTTGTGAGATGGTGGTGTGCAAGGAGCGTGGTAAATTTAAATATATTGTCTGCGCCTAGTGCCTACCCCTTTGGGAAACGGGCGTTCAAACGTGTGTGATGTATGTTCTTACAGCTGGCTGAAGACGAACGGTTTCCACAGAGTCTGTGCTCGCAGTGCGCCACGCGATTGCACAACTGTGACAAATTCAGAGACAAAACTCTTCGGGCTAACTCTATGTTGGCACAACTACTTACCACACATGTTTATGTGAGTACATACATACTAAATAAACAAGATCAAAGTCAAAATGCGTTTTATCGTTGTGATGTTTTAGGATCACTTTGAAACGTCAAATCTACCGCCTGTTCGGAATCGCGACCAGCACAAAAGAAGAAAGGCAAGAGCCTCGGGCTGGTTAATTTTTTGATGATTCATTCAACATTTAGGCATGCACAGTTTTAAATGTAGGTACATCATAAACCTAAATAATTAATACTATCTTAAAAAAAATATGATCACCCAAGTTACTAAGGAAAAGTGTCCCTAGTAAGATATAGAGTCGATTGATGAAAACTTGAACCGAGCTATTATTTTTTTTCTTGCAAGTTACTTTGAAAGTCAATGACACAGTCAAATATTTTATTCAGTAAGATTTTTTACGATCACTTTGAAACGTCAAATCTACCGCTTTTTCGGAATCGCGATCAGCACACGAGGAGAAAGGCAAGAGCCTCGGGCTAATTAATTGTTTTAAGAGTTTTAAATAATTTAAATAACATTACAATAGTAATAATTACTTGATACTATTTATTTATTGTGTTATACCCAAGTTACTTGCGGTATATTTTTCAAAGATATTCTTGCGACGCACAGAGCGTTGCGTTACACAGGATAGCAACGCATATCAATGTATCTCTTGCTAAGGCTAAAGTAAAACAATCAAATCAATTGGTTCTCACACGTATTTATCACACTAATATTGTAATTGTGAATGTTTGTAAGAATGGGGCCATGGCAAACATTTTGGTAGTCCAAATTAGATGCACTAGTAGATTATAAAATAAGATCTTTCTTACAGCTCACAAAAAGCGCGCTGAAGCTCATATCTAGCGAAATCCAATCATCTCTACACATAAAGTTCAATATTCCCGACCACTACGACTTCACACTACAACACACAGACAACGTAAACGATCTCAAACACACACAAGACATCAAACCGACAGACCTCGAAGCAATACACATAAAGAACGAAACAGAAAGCGACATTTTCGCAGACGATTTCAACACTAAAGACGAGTACACGGAAATCCTATCCGATACAGAAGTGACTGAAAAAGAAATAAAAGAAGTACCAGAAGCATCGACAGAGGCATCGCTAAAAGACTTCGATTCCGACGATAGTTTGCCGTTGGAAGTGACACGGAAGAAAAAAAAACCGCTCAAAGAAAAGAAACTGAAAAAGGCAAAACCCACCGAGCCGAAGATCGATAGACGGAGGAAACCGTTCCTCAACCAAGATCTGAATGAAACATTGTTCACTGTGACCGATTTAACGGTTGAGGAGCAGCTGGCGGAAGTTTTAAAGCGACAAGAGACGGATAACTTTAAGCATTCAGCGTTCAAGTGTACAGAGTGTTTTAAAGGATTCTTGGATCAGGACGCGTATACTAGTCATATGGTGCGACATACTATTGTAAGTATAATAATAATGATATGTTTATTTATTTTCTCTCGCAAAAGCTACTAAAATATACAGGGTGAGTTTTTCCATGGCCACTGAGGCCAAGTCTGAAAGATAACCGTGAGAGTTATCGAAAAGGCATGTTAGGAGTTACGTGCTCGATTTCACAAAAAATAAGTTCTTTAAAGATTAAAAAGTTTAAGTTTAAAGAAAATCTATTTTTTTTATAGATTTTCTGGAAAAGTGAGTTTTGAGTTTTGATTAAAAAAAAGTATTTATATCATGCAAGTAGTGTGCATATTTGTAGCATTGCTTTACTTATAATGATATATAGTTAATTTAGACAACCAAGTTTGTTTTAGTTTAAACAACCACCTCTTTAGCCATGAAAGCCTCTTCATCAAAAGGTTGTCTGGAAGAAATAGTTTCCTAGCGACAAGGCCGCCCATTGTATATGCATTTTTTTTAGTTATCCAGTTCTATTTTAAAGGTGTGCAATATAGTATTTTCATTCGTTCATTCAAAAAAACAATACCCTTGCAGGAGTGTGGAGAATACAAATGTGATATTTGCAAGACTCGCTTCAAACAGTCCCACGCGCTGAGGAAGCATATAACAGCGCATCATTTGCAGCGATTCAGCTGTAACCACTGTCCGTACGTCACTACACACAGACAGACAGCCAGGCTACACGAGAGATGGCACAAGGGAACCAAGTATCAGTGCCCGCATTGTAATATGGAGTTTCAGTAAGTATTATAATCGATTTTGGAAATGAAAACTTTAGGCGCGTTGGGCATTTTTAGAGATAGGAAAAAAAAAAAAAAAAACTCGCGACACTGTTACCTTACCGACACCGCGTTTGTGTGTCAAACGCGGTGTCGGTAAGGTAAAACTTTGACTTGTGCTTAAAGTAACTCGCGTTTATATGTACCGTCATCCTAAAAACCGTAGCATTGTCTGTCTCCCATGTGGAAACAATTTACGAAATGTGTTGCACCCGTCTGTGGGTATGATGACTGTTAGTAGGTATAATGTATTTTTTTTATTTCAATATTTTTTTTAATAAAATGCAATTCAATCATGTGAACTTGTAACTGTAATTTATCTTATGTTATTTATGATTTTATTGAAAGTGTAATTATGAATTTACTATTATATACTATTATACTATTTCGTGTTTACTATGTGTGATATGGACTACTTTATTGTCTGAAATAAATGAATACAATACAATATAATTTACGATCCTTAGTGGTACCGGTAAGGTACCCAGTGAAAGGCCTGTCGAAATCTGTCCAGCCGTTTCGGAGATAAATCAATCATAATAAATATTACAGGGCATTCATTTTTACACAGCGCCATCTAGTCCCAAACTGAGCAAAGCTTGTAATATGGGAATTAGATAACGGTTTTTTTTTTTTTTTACGACGAGTAGCCGAATATGGAGGCGCACTTCACCCAGAATCCTCAACAAACTGAGGAACTGGCCATCTTGCCTCTGAATGCCGGGACACAACAATTTTAGAATTGTTATTATGGGCGACATAATTAGGTAAGATGGTGGTAGCTAGCCAGGCGGACTTAAACAAAGTCCTACCACCAACCAAACCAAGCACAATATATTGTACGTATGGGGATCGAACCCGGGACCTCTGTAAAGTGTAAAGTAAGTTTGAACGTGATACATGTTAGTCTGTATGTTACTTCCAGAAAGTTCACAACATACATGGGTCATATCCGCATAAAGCACCCCTCAGACTTCGTGTGTGAACTGTGCGGGTATTCATTCGTCAGCGCTAAGGGCATTGAACTCCACAAGAAACTCAAGCACAGAGGAGACGATATTGCGGTGAGTTTCAAGGCCAATCGTGCGAAAGGGACAGCGCGATATCAGCCCGCGCGTGAGCAAAAGAGATAATAAACATTTAACAAGCCTCACAGCTCAGTTGGTAGTAGCTCTGCCTTCTGCGCTGTAGGTTGTGGGTTCGATTCACAGGACATACATTTATGTGATGAATTTAGATGTTTGTTCTGTGTTTGGGTGTTGTATTGTATGATAAGTATGTATTTACAAAAAAGAAAAAAAAAGTATCTATGTATTCTATCCGTAATCTAGTTCCCATATTACAAGCTATGCTTAGTTTGGGACTAGATGGCGTTGTGTGAAATTAGTGTCCTGTAATATTTTTTTTTTATGTGCCATCCTTGCTTAGAGATCAAGAGCTAATTTCTTATTTCATTTGATTTCCATTCTTTATAAAAAAGAAACATAAAAAAATATTAATGTTGTACATTTTTCAAAATCTAGTTTCTATCATGTAAGAAAACTCTTATTAAGGTTAAACTCGCCTTTGAAGTACTTTTTAATTTTAGACTTTTCAACCGCCTCTGTGGTGTCAGATCCAGAGGTCCCGGGTTCGATCCCCAGGGGAGTACAATATTGTGCTTAGTTTGGTTGGTGGTAGGACTTTGTTGAAGTCCGCCTAGCCACCATCTTACCTAATTATGTCCCGACATTCAGAGGTAAGATAGCCAGTTCCTCGAGACTTGAGGATTCCGGGTGAAGTGCGCCTCCACCTTCGGCCAAGCGCTTCCCTGTAGTAAAATGAAAACGTGTGTTATTATTTCTGTGTGTTGAATATAAAAGTATATATATACAGGTTGGGTTTTTTTCCAGGGCCACTGAGGCCAAGACTGAAGTGAGTTTTTTGTTTGATTGTAAAATAAATAATGTACGATGACTATGCGCCCAAAGTTGGAGCACTTTCAAAATAGATTTTTTTATTATAAAAAAAAAAAAAAACTTAAATGCAGAACTTATTTTTTTGAAATCGACCACGTGACTCCTGACATGACTTTTCGATAGCTCTCACGGGCTCAGACTTGGCCTCAGTGGCCTTGGATAAAAACTCACCCGTATGTAAGTCATAGGTTTAGTCATTTATTGGTATACATTTATACAGGTCAGTATAAAGTATAAAGCAAGTACATTTTAGATACCTGACGACGGGCCTTTTTGCGCTCTATGCAACGTACGCTTTGTGTCGAGCGAGGCCCACAGCAAGCACTTGAGAGTGAGCGGGCGACACTCTGACACGACGAGAGAGAACAACAAGCCCTCTCGCGGACGTAAGAGGGAACTAGACAGGTAGGTTTAAAGTAAAAATAATACTCAACACACACCCACACACACACACACACACACAAACACACACACAAACACACACACACCCACCCACACTCAAAGTTCATTCATTCAGGGCTGGTGCGGCTGATTCGGCCGAGGATCACAAAAGGCGCAATTATAGTGGTCTCGAGAGAGCTTACCTCTGTCCGTGGGGAGGTGCGCTCTGGGTTTTCAAAAATCTTGCGGGGCTTTTGTTTGAGGTGACACGTGACCCTAGGCTGGCTCTTATTCCAGCGAAGGTAATCTGACTGATTCCTTTGTACATAGTTAGTTTGATTGTACTTTTTATTGAATAAAGGTATAAAAGATAAAGTAAAAAAAAAATGTAATAGTGTTATCTTTAAATATATATAACTCAAAGGTGACTGACTGACATAGTGATCTATCAACGCACAGCCCAAACCACCTGCATGCACAAAGCTACTATGACGTAGGCATCCCCTAAGAAAGGAATTTGAGATTTTGCATTTGTTTTGTTTCGGTTTAGTAGTATTCGTTATAGACTCTGCTTTGTATTTGGCATTTGTTTTGTTTTCGTTTGGTTTAAGTATAGGTTTTGTCGGTTAGACTTTTTTAAAATGGCTAAAGAAAATCTGAACGTTTATGGAGAAGTTGAAGAATGTACTGTCGTTTTTAAGTTTTGTAGGCCCTAATTTTTTACACACGCTAAACAAAAGTAAAGCCGCAAAAACTATACCTAATTAAACAACAATCCTAATTGTTGTGTTCCGGCATTTAGAGTTGTTGAGGATTCCGGATGAAGTGCGTCTCCACCTTCGGCCTTATCTTAACTTAAAAAAGGTGCAATGAAGGCCAAGCGCTTCCCTGTCTCCTGAACTGATGTCCCGCAAGGGGGTGTATTATTCATCGTCTCAAGCTGCTATGTTTTTTTTTGTGAATAAATAAATATCTTCTTACGTTATCTTGTTTCATTATTTCAGTGATAAGCTTAAAGGCAAAGACACGGACGATGAAGACAAGAGAAGAATGTATCCGAGTCAACTGCGGAAGGTTGAAGGCCCGATATCTTGTGAACAGGTGAGCGTGAAACGTATACGTGAGTAAATTCCGTTTACTCACGTATACGTTTACGTGTGCAATTTTGGTTTCAATTCAACGGGCGAATAAATTAACGAATGAAATTACTTTATAACACACCTAATAAATAATACTGGATATCTTTAGAAATGTATATTTTTTAAATAAGACCGCGTGAGGCGACGTGGATGAAGACGGCTCAAGTTTTTTATCTGTGTCGTGGGTATTAAAAATTTAACCCCTAGGGGTTGAAAAGGGGTATTAAAGTATGTGCTAGGTACCTAGTAAGTTTAAAGTTTATTAATTTATTAGAAGCGTAAGACCTATGTCTTATCGCCTAAAAGCGATTGGATGAAGATCCACATATTATTAATAAATTAATAGATGTATTATGAGATAGTGAGATGTATTATGTATTTATTAATAATAGATATTATTAATAAATTAATAGATGTATTATTAATCATACATACTATTAATAAATTAATAGGAAAATCATCAAGGTCTTTTGAAGTGTCTTTTTTTTTGTTTGATTAGTTTGGTTAACTGTTGAATTGAAACCGTTCGTGCTTACATCAACATAACGTATATGTGAGTAAAACTCGGGTTTTAAAATGTATTGTATGACTAACGCAAACTTTGAAAGGTAAATTATTAACTAAAATAAAAGTAACAGACTCACGAGCTTTCGACTGAGTGGAAACCTCTGATCACTAATCATAATACGAGTATAAATAAAATAGCGCGCCCGATTCAAATGAAATTTGCAGATATAAACGAATAGGGATCATGTGCGCTGTGGTGGGTTCGATTCCCATCTAGGAAAAACATTTGTGTGATGAAAATATACATATATTCTGTGTTTGGGTGTTGTATTGTATGATAAGTATGTACTTACAAACAAAAAGTATCTAAGTATTATTTCCGTAATCTAGTTCTCATATTACAAGCTATGCTTAGTTTGGGGCTAGATGGCGCTGAGTGATATTAATGTCCTGTAATATTTATTTATTCTTGTCTGCGATCCTCACACAAATGTTTGTGTTGGATGGGAATCGAACCCACAACCCAACCTTTATAATATTGTTATGAATTTCAGTGCGGTATGCAGTTAGAAGACTCGCGTGCTTACCACGGCCACTTCAGACGGATGCACCCGGACAAGAATCGAACCAACTACCCCTCCATGAAGTCGCCTTGTATGTGTGAGGTTTGCGGACGTATATTCCAGGTTAGTCGTCAAATGCGATTTGTTTAGGATGATCTGTGGTATCTTCCTTTTGCACTGTAGAGGTGCATTAAGAAATGTTTTCAGGAATTTCCCACGGGACGATGGGAACTAAGATAATGCGTTCCGTTATTAACTAACATTATTTACATATATTAGCTAAATATATGAAGAGTTTGACCGCCTCTGTGGTCTAGTAGTTTCCCCACTGGTGTTAGATCCAGATGTCCCGGGTTCGATCCCCAGGCGGAGTACAATATTGTGCTTGGTTTGGTTGGTGGTAGGACTTTGTTTAAGTCCGCCTGGCTAGCTACCACCATATTACCTAATTCTGTCGCCATAATAATAATTCTAAAATAGTTATGTTCGGCATTTAGAGGCAAGATAGCCGGGTGAATATATTATATATTAGCGGAATAGTAAAGCAACTGTATTTCCTTTCAATGTCCGCTAACCAAATGTATGGAAATAAGCGCCCTGTACGAAATCGAAAATAGTTTCCGTTAGCTGTCAGAAACTCATACTAAGGCCTCCTATTTTTTAAATGACAGATTTATTAATATTGACGGAATCGCATCATAATCATTATTTTAAACCTTGACATCTGTATTTTAATTTTATAGTATCATAATTATTATTAGATATAAATAGTATTATTATTTTTATTTCATTAATTTATAGTGACTGTAATGTTTGTAAGCCGCATAAGGTTAGACTAGAGATACTTTTAAAATTAATTATAAGACATTATTATGTACCTAGATCTACAAACAATAAATTAATTTATCATTTACCTATATATGCTAGATGATCGTTTCAGAGTTACGCGCTACTGAAAGACCACACCTGGGTCCACACCGGCGAACGGCCGTTCAAGTGCGACCAGTGCGGCAAGAGCTTCAGGATGAAACAACGGCTGGTTGCTCACAGGCGGGTGCACAGCTCGGAGCGAGCGAGCTACGTGTGCGGGATGTGCGGGAAGCACTTCTCTACGCACAGCAACCGGCAGCGGCACATGTTTGTGAGTATAACTACGCGGCACAATGTCTGTGAGTACACGACACAATGTTTGTGAGTAACTACACGATACAATGTATGTGAGTACACGACACAGTGTTTGTGAGTAACTACACGATACAATGTATGTGAGTACACGACACAGTGTTTGTGAGTAACTACACGATACAATGTATGTGAGTACACGGAACAATGTTTGTGAGTACACGACACAATGTTTGTGAGTACACGATACAATGTTTGTGAGTACACGACACAATGTTTGTGAGTACACACGGCACAATGTTTGTGAGTATACACGGCACAATGTTTGTGAGTAACTACACGATACAATGTATGTGAGTACACGACACAGTGTTTGTGAGTACACGACAGAATGTTTGTGAGTACACGACACACACTTTGCCTGTACACATTTTAGTATTGTAATGTTTGTTGGTCAGATCCACACGGGCCTCAAGCCGTTCAAATGCGAGATGTGTGGGAAAGGCTTTAAGCACGCGAGCGAGAAGCGCGCCCACGTGACCTACGTGCACCTCAAGAAGCCGTGGCCCAAACGCGCGAGATCCAAACGGCGACAGGTGACTATGACTACAGATAAACCATTCTTTTACAAGCCTCACAGCTCAGTTGGTATTAGCTCTGCCTTCTGCGCTGTAGGCTGTGGGTTCGATTCACAGGACAAACATTTATGTGATGAATATTGATGTTTGTTCTGTGTTTGGGTCTTGATTGTATAAGTATGTATTTACATAAAAAAAAAGTATCTAAGTGTTATATCCGTAATTCCCATATTACAAGCTATGCTTAGTTTGGGGCTAGGTGGCGCTGTGTGAAATTAATGTCCTGTAATATTTGTTTATTTATTCTAAATATGAACGCCCTTCCATAGCGGTTACGCTGCACAGGCGTTTAGAAGCAATACACATAGATATGCTTTGTCATTAGTTGTTCAGTCACCGGCTGAACGGACGGTCGGTCCATTGGTCACTGAACAAACAATAACAAAGCGTATTAAAAAAAATGGCGTTTATTCACACAACACAGATGACAACATTCATATAAATACAAGCAATTGTAACATTTCCATGTTGTTAGTGAACACGTAAGACTCACTCTAATGAAAATATAAATATAGATAAGCACTTGGCCTTCATCTCACCTGATTACAAGCTATGATAAGGCCGAAGGTGGAAGCGCGCTTCACCTGGAATCCTCAACCAACTGAGCAACTGGCTATCTTACCTCTAAATGCCAGAACAAAACAATTTTTAGAATTGTTGTTATGGCGACACTACACGGAGGCGGTTGGATTATGAAAGTGTTGTCTCTTTCCAGGGCTCGCCCGCGCCCGCGGGTGCGAGTGAGATGGATATACAGCCGGTATGGCCGGCGTGTGATCCGAAGCTAGCTGAAATTCACATGATGGAAGATAAACCCATATACTACAGATAAGTTATAGTTCACAGCAATATGAAGAACTCGTAATATTCTAATTCTAAGAGCTATGAATTAACTTTGTCTACAGATATCTAGCCCTATGCGAGCTCCCTGAAATCCAATGGAAATCATTTTAGTTCTCTCTCAGAGCAAATTAGAGAGATGATCATTTTAGTTCTCTCAGATTAGATATATTACTTCTACTACTATTTCAGTTATCTCTCAGAGCAGACTAGTAATATGACTATTTCAGTTATCTCTTAGAGCAGACTAGAGAGATTACTATTTCAGTTATCTCAGAGCAGATTAGATATATGACTATTTCAGTTATCTCTCAGAGTAGACTAGTAATATGACTATTTCAGTTATCTCTCAGAGCAGACTAGTAATATGACTATTTCAGTTATCTCTGAGAGCAGACTAGAGAGATGACTATTTCAGTTATCTCAGAGCAGATTAGATATATGACTATTTCAGTTATCTCTCAGAGCAGACTAGATATATGACTATTACAGTTATCTCTCAGAGAAGACTAGAAATATGACTATTTCAGTTATCTCTCAGAGCAGACTAGATATATGACTATTTCAGTTATCTCTCAGAGCAGACTCGAACGATGACTTAATGTTCTCTATCAGAGCAGACTAGAGAGATTATCATTTTGTACGTTCATCACTCGATGCTTCCTTCCTTTGATTTGAGGTTAATTGGTCATAGGGGAATGTTGGGAATATAGCGCTTTTAACTGCCCACTGTTGGACGTAAGCCTCTTCCAGAGCTGGAGACTAACTGTTCACTACACTTAAAGTTAGTAAAAGGTCTGAGATAATTTTTGAGGACTTTTTTGGCGGTGTGGGAATAGGAGTTAGACGTGTGCGCCGATCTCAAAAGTATCGGCGGCGGCGGCGTGTTTTCGGCTGGAAATCGGCGCGGGGTTTTAAGCAAAGAAAAAAAAAGATACTACAGATTGAATAGCGTTTTATTAAGCAAAAACTCATTAACTAACGAAATAAACATACTCACTCAACTAAACATTCATAAAATCAATAATTTTAGAGAAAAAAATGTACTCAATTGATATGAATTTTAGATTTTACGTTGTTCCACCTTCGTGACATGAGCTTTTGCGCTTGTGGGCTCGGTACGACTTTTTTTGATATAGTCTGTCAAAAATTTAACCCTGGTCTTCTGGATGGAAACCAGATAATTATCGATTTCTTTTAATTTAAAAAAGACAATCGAGAAGAGTGCCAGCGACGCTGAGGTCGGTAACTGGGAATCTTCGATCAAGCAGTCTCCCATCAAGATGACCAGTAGTCATCACCAATTTTTCGCTAACTAGAATTTGGCAGGCATCTTTTATTTCCGATCTGAAGACTAATACGAGATTAATCGAAAGTTTTGTCTCTTCAACACACAAAACATCTTTTTAAACTTTGCAAAAAATCGAGTTAAATCTTCAATGAGCTCCCATTCGTGTTCATCAAATTTTAGTTCAGATAGATAATATTTAGCTTGCAAGGTATTTATTGGTCTCCGGTTACATGTGCTGCTTATGCTTTAAAACATCGCCAAAATACTATGCCAGCGAGAGGGGTAGCAGTTTTAATCGTCGGAGCTGACGTTCATTTTAATGTTAGCCTCCGCCAAAGCTGGAAACGGGTAATTATCATCATCTTCATGACAGTCATGAATGTCATCTATCCCAGTAAAGAGTCTATGATACGTGAAATGGCTTAGCTTCTATGATCATATCTTCCACAATACTGTAGCATTTACTTTCAATTTAATATATGTTATTGTTCAGGATTGATGCTAGAAAGCTTGTCTTTTAAAAACATGATTACATAAAATTTTCTCTATAGAAAAAAAAACCAAAGTTGACTCTAATTAAACTGTTCGCCATTCAATTAATACGCCCAATTAGGCCTTGACACTTTGTACAGTAAATAAATACAGTATACAGCAGACGGTCTGTGTTTTAGATTTTCAAAATTAATATTTGTTTTACCGTAAAAAAACAAAACGTAGATATTCGCGCATATTTCTGTCATCTGGTGGTCATAAGCGCCGTGGTTGAATGCACAGCACAGCAATGTCACCTTTATTAATACTATATCTTAGTTCGAACCTAGCGTAGGTAAAGTTGCGTTGAGTTGCTAATCTGAGACCGTGTCCAAGACATAGATGGCTGATATAATCTGTGGAATACTACTACTCAAAGCTACTCAAAGTAGGTAGTACGCGTGCCGATTTTGAGCCGGTCGGCCAATCGGCGGCGGCGGCGCCAAGTTTAAACCGGCGGCGGCGGCGCGCCGGCGCGGCGCACACGTCTAATAGGAGTGTGATAGGGTTACACTAAAAATGCTGAGGAAAACTTGGAATACGCTACCAATGTTTCCTTTTCCACTAATTTTAGATTTTATGCAGATCATATACCGAAACTGTTTTCGCGTTGTAGGTATTTATCAAACGTATTGCTGTCTCGGCGTTCCCAGCAGTTGCCGTATGCGTACGACAGAGATGGCTGTATGTGAGATGAATAGCTCCATTTTTTTATGTATCTTACGTATCGGGGCATAGCTCTCTTTACCCCCTGAATTGTAACAAAATGTTTTGTTATTTGTGTCAATAGCTTGAATGAATTTTAGGTTTAAACGTTGTATTATTTTTCAAAAAGTTTTTGGTTTTGAAAAAAGAGTAGACTTTTCGTAAAGAGAAGTATCGACTTTGTACAGTCATAGTTTTAGTGTAGAAACATGACTAATTAATATTCTTGTATAAAGTGAACTGTCAAAAATAAGACGCTTAAACCTAAAATACATTTCATGTGTTGATTACATGAAAGAAGAAACAGATATCGGACAAATATTAAGAGGTAGAAAAGAACTATTTCTTTTTTTATGGCCAATTACTCTTAACACTTTCAAATGAGAGATATTATACATATTTTGTGTAGACTTCAGACCTTATTCTTGTCCAGGCGTGCTAGCTATCTTATAAGGGAAAACTATTGTTTTTCTATATGTGTGTACCCACAGGTTAAGGGCCATAATAATTTATTTTAGTTTTAATTGTCGCATCTAGAGCTTACCTACATTTGTTTGTAATGTAACTATACAATAAAAGGCTATGTAAAGGTGAGAAAAGACGGACGGGGTGGACTAAAGGGGTTCTGATGAGTTACGGGAGATCTCCTGGTGGGCTGATCCCCTGGGGGTTTAGGCTGTGGGATCCTGGTGGGCTGATCCCCTGAGGGATTCTGGTGTGTTGATCTCCTGAAAGATTAGGCTGTGGGATCCTGGTGGGTTGATCCCCTAGGGGATTAGGCTGTGGGATCCTGGTGGGCTGATCCCCTGAGGGATTAGGCTGTGGGATCCTGGTGGGTTGATCCCCTAGGGGATTGGGCTCGGGGTTGCAGGCCGACATGGTGGAGTCGCTGCGTCTTTAAAAATCATTTCTAGCTTTTCCTCGCGCGTGGTACCCGGATGAATAGTTCTTCCTTTAATTTTACTTTTCCTTTCATAACCCAAGGTTATATGTTAGGAAAATATTTTCCATGTTTTCCACGAAACTCTACTAGGAAAGTAGAAAATTATTTCTTACTCAATAACCGAAAGGATAAATAAAAATAACGAAAGGATGAGTAAAATTCAATTTTTGTAGCTGGTTACGAAATCTTATTTACGAAAATTGGCCAAAGGATTAATTTTAACTACTACCCAGATCATTGTCGTAGGCCTCCCCAAACAACGCCGTAACTTGAAAATTAGGACAGGACATTCATTTCACACAGCGCCATCTAGCCCCAAACTAAGCATAGCTTGTAATATGGGAACTAGATTACAGATAGAATATTAAAATACTTTTTTTTGTAAATACATAAGTACATATGATGCAACACCCAAACACAGAACAAACATCTTTATTCATCACACAAATGTTTATCCTGGATGGAAAATCAGATGAGATGAAGGCCAAGCATCTCTCCGTGTACAATAAAAAAAATGACTAACTATAATACGCTACGACTCCCTCTGTCTGCGTTGACCTTAAGTATAATACGTTGACTGCGGGCGGTCACATACTGCGGTTATCTTAATAGCTTCACTTCATTCTTGCCCAGAGGCCTTAGTATGAGTTTCTGACAGCTAATGGAAACTATTTTCGTTTTCGTACAGGGCGCTTATTTCCATACATTTGGTTAGCGGACATTGAATGGATCTACAGTTGCTTTACTATTCCGCTAATCAAATGTATGGAATAAGCGCCCTATACGAAAACGAAAATAGTTTCCGCTAGCTGTCAGAAACTAAGGCCTCAGGTTAAAAAAAATGTGTTTAGTGTATAGGTGCGGGTAGATTTGAAAAAGGCTGTACATAATGATCACATTTTGAAAGTATTATATTACTGGCTAATGACTGGTTTTACAATTTATTTGATGAATTATTTTAAAAGTATTATAGTGTACTGGCTTTTACTTTTTATATTTATTTTATGATAGATCTGACTAGTATTAATTGTAATCATAGAAATGTATTTAGGTATTTATTTTAATAAAACATACATGATTTTATACTTTTGTATTTTACTTGTGATATACGAAAATCACGATATTTTTTTTTTTTAATTATTGTTCAATAATTTTCGCCCAGTGTTCGAAATTTGACCGAAAACTAATACTCTTTTGATTTCATTTATTCAAAAACGTAAAAAACATTTTTTGTGTGGAATTCTTACAAATACATTTAAAACTCCACATATTAAAACTAACTAACTCATGTCTAAACTCACACTCCCCTATACGCGCAATAAGCTTAAAAGAAAATTTATGCATTCTCTTCATATGAAACGTCAGATTACCTTTTCTGTAGAACTTTTGGTCACACAGTTGACAAGAACGTTTTGTGCACTCTCTTCATATGCAACTTTAATTTAACTGTTTTATAAAACTTCTGGTCACACAGTTGACAAGAACGTTTTATGCATTCTCTTCATATGAAACGTCAGATTACCTTTTCTATAGAACTTTTGGTCACACAGTTGACAAGAACGTTTTGTGCATTCTCTTCATATGCAACGTTAATTTAACTTTTTTATAAAACTTTTGATCACACACTTGACAAGAAAACGGCCGCTCGCCGGAATGGACTCGTAAGTGCGTTCTTAGATCAGACGCCCGCGTGTACTGTCGTGCACACAACTCGCAGCGGAATGTATCTCCCGTGTGTAACCGCATGTGCACTTTTAGATATGCTCTAGAGCTGAACGCTTTACAACACTGTGCGCACCTGTACGTCGCTCCTAGATGTACTGCCGCATGTTTTAGCATATTCCCTTTGTTAGCGAAGCGTTTTCCGCACCGATCGCAAACGAACGCTTTTTCCTTTGAGTGTACCGTAATGTGCGTTGTAAGGTTGTGTTTTTTGCTGAAGGTTCGATCGCATAAAGGACATGTGTGTGCGCGTATCTTCTGGGATATATACTTCTCGCCGTTACATATCGATAAATGTTTGTTTAGTCTGTACTTCAATTGGAATCGGCGGCCGCATTTCACACACGAGTGCTGTTTTATCCCCATGTGCAGCATAATGTGGATTCTCAGGTTGTGTTTTTTGTTGAATACGCGGGCACATATGTCGCATTTGAATCCTGTGTGTGTTTCCATATGTCGTGTGCGGGATTCCTTGTTCTTCGAGATTCGACCGCAGATGCCGCACGTTGTTTTGTCTGTTTCGACCGCTGTTATGTGCGTGGTTAGTTTCTCTTTGGTTTCAAAAACGGTGTCGCAGCCGTTGCATCTATACTCCGACGTAGCGCAACCTCTGTGCGTTTTCAGATGCAGTTTCAAGGTGCTTTCATATTTATAGACTTTCGTACACACGTTGCAAGTGAACTTTTCGTTTGAGTGCGTGATCGCGTGTACTTTCAAGTTGTAACTGCATTTGAATCGGCTCCCGCATACGTTGCACGCGTAAGGTTTCACACCCGAATGCGTGCGTTCATGAGTTACAAGCAGACTTTTGAAAATGAACGTTCTAGCGCACGTTTTACACGCGTACAGAGGCTTGTCGCTGTGAGATCGTATATGCGTTTTGAGTGTGAAGTTCCTCACGAATCTTTCCCCACACTCGGGACACGCGAAAGGTTTATCACGCGAGTGTACTTTCGCATGTTTGAGCATTTCGTCTTTTCTGCGAAAGTACTTCTGGCAGTTCTCGCATCGAAACGGCTTGTGATTTCGCATGTGCTTGCTGAAACACGTGTGCGTTGTAAACGTTACCTGACATTGTTTACAAGCGAAGTCAATCTTTGTGCTTGGTTCGGGGGTCGTTTCGTGCGTGTTCGCGGATTCTAATCGGGGGCTGATAGGCGGGAGGGCTTCGCAGAACGGTGCATCTGTTGATCAAAGTTTTTACTGTTCACATTTCTCCTTACTAGGTTGTCTGGAAGAAATCGCTTTTAGCGATAAGGCCGCCCATTGTACTCAGACACTAAATGTTGTTCTAAATATCATCTTGTGTTGTTCTTTATTATTCGGTATCTGTGTATAATACAGTGTTAATTCATTTATTCATTCAAAAAATGAAATCGGGTCTCGATAAATTTGTTATCATGACATTCTATTTATGTGCCTGAAAAAGCCCATTAGAGTCCACTGCTGGACAGAACCTCCTGCAAAGCTGGAGAGTTTTGACATAAATACCATGCTAGGCAGTAAAGGTATAATACACGGAAGGAAGCTGCTGGCAATCTTCTGGTGACATCTCTTAGTCGGCTTTTACAACATCAATGGGCTGAATCGGAGGGGTTGATTCTTAAGCCTTGACAGCCAAGGGAAAGTCTTTAGGTATTAAATGGAATGCTTGTTACTTGCATACCGTGGGCATGTGCCGAACAATAGTTAAGACAATCAGAGTAGTTACCTTCAATGCAATCTGATTCATTTTGTTCCTGTTTTACTTCAATCTCTAGTTTAAGGGAAGGGAAGGTTAAGGGAAGTTCTTCCTTTACATTGCTGACTGGCAAATCATATCCCTCAGATGTATTCTCTTCAGTTTTAGATGTGCAGTGAACATTGCTTACTGCATACTTGTAGATGCTTTTCTTGCTTATTGTTACAACGCTTGGGGAAATCTGAAAAAGGTAAATAAGTAAAAAATAAAAACACTTCATCCATCAAATACAGATCGTACGAATGCTTGGCAGGTGTATTCGAGATCGCGTTGTTGAAAATACGCAATAGAAATCCATGCTACTCATTTGAAATCTAGTGAGTTGAAAAAAGTTCCCCTTCGGCTTCTTTTACTGAGACCTAGATGAGACCTCTAAGACTGGTTGCTTCATACCACATCTGTGTGTAAATGGGTACAGTCATAATGAACCTACAAGTTCTGACAGTTGTGTATTAGTTACCTGGATTCCTTCTTTAACAAGATTATGTAATAATTGTTCATTGTGGTGTGATGCTTCAAAAAATCTCTTGAATCTCCGCAGCTGTGATGCACATAGGTAGCAGACCAGGAACGGCAAGTCTTCATTCATTATAAGCTGCAAGATATATTCACAATCGGTCCCATCATACAGAGAATCAGCAAACTTTTTGTGTTGAAAAACATGATGGCGATGTGGCCTAAGATGAAGCATGCTTGTTTAAAAGAAACCTATTCAATCTGGACTTAAAGACTCTTAAGATTGTACAGGTGCGGATAAACAGATGAGGGCAAGGAATTTAGGTACCCTTTGCATGACCCTTGGCCATTTGAAATGGAAAACAGAGACTTGATAGCTGTGCTGTTAGAAGCAATCTTGCTTGTCCGGAGAAACTGGATTAGGTAAAATATGTGACAAATACCTGATATTTGAACCCAGGATATCTGTACCAAGAGCCACATACTCAACACTACATGGAAAGTTGCACTCATTTAGTTAGGTATGAAGTAGGTATGGCTAACAAGTTATATATTTTCACAAACCCATTTAAGGCCCAAGGTCTCGACCCCAAAAGGCTCAAATAAGTAAGCTTTGTTGAGACCACTTTATTTGCTGGTTATTGTAGGTAGGTACATACTAGGTAAACCTAGATGAGATAACTAACCTTAATAGCTGTGTATTGCTCATACATTTTCTGATAAGGGGTTTTTATAAGTGGCAGCATTCTGATGTCATTAGAGAGACACACTCTACATAATATCGAATTAGACATCGATCTTACAACGAAGTGTTGCTTTTTTTAGCTTTGAAGGTAATTTACAGTTTTATTTGATATTTTTAATTAGCAGCTACAATACGAACCGAACGATAGCAAAACAAAGTGAACCGGATACTTTCACGTCTGAGTAAAATCAATCGCGTATGACATCGAGAATCAGTAATCAATAGCAATACGTGAAAGTATCTAGTTTTACCATGAACGCATACTATAGGTTCATGGGTTTTACTAATTCAACATCACAGAAAAATAAGGTCGTCGTCGTCTAATTTTGGTCATCTTTAGCACCATCTAGTATCGAATAGTAGAACCACAGTCAAGCGTAAAAAATGTTGAGCTTGTTTTTGTTAACCCATTAACGGAAATATTAAGTTTTTCAACTATACAGCCTTGTCCCACGTTGTATATTTTCATACGTATGTATAAAAGTTGAGCTTGAGTGAAAATATTACCACTACCACAGAATGATAAACCCTTTTTATTAATGCTATACTCTTTGGATACATCAAAGAGTGTAACAGTACACAATCATCCTCTGTGCGAGTTGACAAGGAACTATCTGATACATACGTTCTCAACCTCCACCTGTGACAATGTTCCAGCCGTTCTTGAACCGAATAGTCTGTTACGTGATGATGGTAAGCGACCCGACGGTATGACTCTTGTTCCTTGGGAAATGGGTAGGCCTTTGGTGTGGGACGCTACATGCGTCGACACCCTAGCGCCATCTCATCTGCCTGGGACATCACTTGGGGCTGGTGCGGCGGCTGATTCGGCCGAGGATCACAAAAGGCGCAAATATAGTGGTCTCGACAGAGCTTACCTATTTGAGCCTTTTGGGGTCGAGACCTTGGGTCCGCGGTAAGCCGTTGCCTTCCGGGGTTTCAAAAATCTTGCGAGGCTTTTGATTGAGGCGAAAAATGACCCAAGGTCTGGCTCTTATTCCAGCGAATTAGCATGGATATTCAGCGTGGCAATGCAGCCAGTGTCTTGGGCACGCTTCCGTCTGGTACTGGTCTGGAACAGTTGAGTTACCTATAGGCCGTTTGTAACGGTCCTTAGGTAATCTGACTGATTCCTTTGTACATAGTTAGTATAATTGCACATTTTATTGAATAAATTATTTTAGCTTAATTATCACATTCAGTGAAGACGAGTAGTAGGTAGGTTTTTGATATTCGTGTCGTATCGTATTATTCTATGAAGGTACCTATAGTACATATCTATCTATATAGTATGGTGGAACAGTTGTTACTTATTCTACCAAATATTTTTGTAAACAGAAATCACAGCACAGAAATCACAGTAGGTAGGTACTACCGGCCTTCTGTACCTACCTACCTAAATAGTACCTACTACCATGGACGAATTTCCTTCGTCCATGCTACTACCTACGTACATAGTGTTGGCTGTGCTGGGAATTTCTACGGTTTTAATATGTCTGGTAGGTAATAAACGACATAGATGTAGGTTGGTATATCAAACAAACAAATAGTATTTATGTGAAATAAAATGTAATCCGATTTTTTATTAGCACTGATAGGGTTACAAATCTTAAAAATAAATTAAAGTACACCTACCTATCTATAATTATTACCTATATTTAACATTAGTATAAAATAGTACCTAAGCTTAGTTTAGGTATTATAGGTAGTTATTATATCTACTCGAATGAATAATTTATACAAAACTAGCTACCTACTTACTAGTGATTTTTTTCTATAGTAAGAATTACCTACATTTTATAAAGATATAATATAGGTACCTAGGTACAAACAGAAATAGGTACCTATGTATACAATTTAAAACTACATAATTGTACACATAGAAAACAGTCGGGGAACCTAAATAAAGTCCTTATTTAGGTTCCCCGACTGTTTTCTATGTACTGTTTTTCTATGCGTAACAAACGGTAAAATTTAGGTAGGTATGTACCTACCTGAACTAAAATGCTCCAACCAGTGCCTAGCAGACGGAATCGTACATAAGGCACTGATAAAAATGTTGAGTCGCTTGCCTAAATAAAAGCCTACTAGTTATTAATCGACACACATACTGAACGCTTTGGTTCCTATCATGCAAATGGCTAAGGAGTAGTCCTGCGTTTGTTTTCCCTGAAAATTATAATGGGCCTTTCAAGGCGAGAGAATAGGTGACTTTTAGACCGGCCTTCATCGTATCCCACATCTACGCTTACCATCAAACGAGACACATTTCACACCATAATAGGTCCTAGAGACTTGGGATTAGGGACGTGAAAAATATTTTGCAAAATTCCCATGCAATGATGGGAATGTGGTTTCACGTATCACGTAGTATTTTGTTACGTGAAATAAAATATTTTGTAAAATATAATATAAAAAGTTTTGTATAAATATATCTACATAAGTTTAATTCGGAGCCAATGCTACTAGTGGTATTAGCACTGCGTTCGTATCGACCTTATTTTTTAAATGTGTCGCGATCACCAGCCTCCCATCTTCATTAACTACAACATCATGCCCAGAGCCAAGTGCTTTCACAGCTTTCACCGCATTCTGTCTCTTCTTTATCTCCGTCGCAGTCAACTTCTTTGGCAGCGCTGCTTGCAATCTCTTCCAAAAAGATGCATCATCGGCATCCCACTTGATATAAGTATTGAGATCCAAGTGATGCTTGATTGCCATCGGAGCTTTCGAAACATCTACGTCACCTAAAACGATTATAACTGCGCGGTTCCTTCTATCTTTGGCTCCTTGCACTATTGTGGCGTTGAACTCTTCAAGAACCCAAACAGAGTTCTGTATGAACGTGTTTGATATAACGAATAAGGTTCTTTTGGAATTGGCGACTGAAGTGTATATCTGGTCAGGTATGCTTCGGCCTATTTCAAAGTCTCTTGTGTGCTCGCAGACTTTGTAATTCAATTCTTCCAGTTTGGGCAGGAGTATGTTTAAGACAAAGTTTTGGTCTTCTACGGCCCTCATTGTGTATGATAGGAAAATGTCGTATTTCTTCCCTGAGTCTAGCCATTCCTCTTGTACAATGCATCTGCAACCGCAGTTGAAAAGCATGACTTGGACTTGCGGTAGAAACTTGTACATAAGAACTATTGCGACCGCAATTATTATTCCAGCAACAATACAAGAACCGCCTATCCAGATGGCATAATATAAATCGCATAGTGATTCTGGATGTTTTCCTTTGACAATAGCACCATCGGAGCACAGCAAATCGCTGTAATTCCGTATATTGCGCTGAAATTTCTGCAGATTTCTGACGTTATCTATGTACGAGCAATCGCATAGAAGCGAATTATTATCGAGCATCAAAGTTATGTTCCTATCGAGAATATCTACCGGTATCACTTGAAGCGTATTGTTTCTCAGATCGAGTACTTTCACCGTACGCGGTACGTTCGGTACGTACTCCAACCGCAAGCCCGACAGGTCTAGCTCACGAACGTACTCCGGCAATCCAGTGAGCTCCACCGACCCGAGCAGTTTGAGTTTCATCACGCGAATATCATCGAACGTAGAGCGCGGTAGTATCAAGTGGTGAATGCGATCGCAAGTGCATTCGATGATACCTCGGCTCGGGCGGAACAGACACTGGCAGCCGGCAGACCCGTTCACTGCACAAGTGAGGGAGTGCAGCGTCCGAGCGACGTGTGACAAGGGGACACGTTCCAAGGACCGCGGCTGACTGCAACGTGCGTCTGTCAGCTCGAACGTGCGAGCGTCCAGTGATCGCAGTAGGTGGTAAAGTTGGCAGTCGCAGTTGAACGGGTTCGAGCCGAGTTTGAATTTAAGGTGTTTGTCGGCTTTGGTTTTATTCGCGTCTATCGTTATAGATGTTATGTTGTTGTTTTGGAAATTTACTTGTAGATTGTCGCTTTGGAAGTTAAGCTCCTCGCTCTGAAAACATAAAAAATGTGTGTCAGCAAACCTTGCTGTATTCCACTCGAATACAATAAACAAATCAATTTGTGGATCTGTTTCTACTTTTTGTTGCACTCTGATCCGTTGCCCGTTAACATTTCTTCCATGTCTGGTTAATCAATTGGTAAATAGTCAGACTGAGGACTCCAAAAAAAAGAAGATGAAGAACATGCGCTTTGGCGTCGTATTAAAAAAATGTTTTTGTGTAATTACTTATTTTTAATATTGCAACATTGTAAGTTCAGTCTAAGCATAAATTGTTTCTCAAAAAAATCAATGTCAAATATTTTTATTCATTAAGATTACCGCCAAATCAAAATATTTTTGGGTAATTATTTATTTTCATTATTGTAACATAACTTCAAGTTCAGTCTAAGCATAAATTGTCTCTCAAAAATGTCAGTGTCAAACATTTTTATTCATTATGATAACGCCAAATCAAAGAAGTTGAAGTTGAATATTTTTCTAGGATCACTTTGCAACGTTAAATCTACCGCGCGCCTGTTCGGAATCAAGACCTCATTTAAGAAAAACTCACGCAAGTTTTTTTTTATGATCCAGAGTTTTATGATCTCAACTTACCGAGAGCTTAATCAGCCTGTTGCTTGACAGATCCAACTTCTGTAGGTTGGTCATTTGACTCATCCAATCGTCGCACATGCTCGTTATTTGGTTGTAGCTTAGATCCAAGATATTCAATTTAACTTGATACTTCAATACTGATGAGAGAACTGTAATAAAATGTATAAGTATCTATTCATAATTTATCAACAAATAAGTCTTAGGCACGTTTCCTCCTGGAACAGTTGACTTTCAGAAATCTTAATGCTTTATTGTACCTACATAAACACATCTATTTAGCAAATGAAACAGAAAAAACATACAATTAGGTGAGCTTAATGTAGAGTTTCATATACCTACTGGTTAGATAGGTTGCAATAAAATGCATAGTTACCTTTTATGAATATAACCGAGGTAATGGATACTTTACGCAGCACCATCTAGCCATAAACTACGTAATCCGTGTATAATATGGAAACTAGATTACAGATAGATTATTGTATTATAAACTTTATTTTTTGTAAATACGTACTTGACATACAATACAACACCCAAACACAGAACAAACATCACACAAATTTTGGTCCCTGGTGGGAATCGAACCCACAACCTACTGCGCAAAAGGCGGAGCTACCAACTGAGCATACTTACTTATACCCTCGAAAAGCATTAAAATCCTGAGTCTGGTACAAATGTAAGTATTAAAACCCTCCAGCGAATAGAAAGAATTCCTTGTACTTAGATAGATAGATAAATATATATAACATTTATTCACTTTAAATAGCACACCCTAATAGACCTTAATACTTACAAATGGCATTTTCCCCATTGATTTGCATCCAACAGTTCCAAGAAAGGAGGTTATGTGATAGATCCAAACTTTTCAAAGATGACGCACTCATTAACGCTAGTTCGGTTATTTCTTCAATCTGGTTATTAGCTAGGGACAGCGTAGACAAATTCCACGACGAGAAAATATCACTGAAATGTAGGTAGATAGATTGTTTTTTTTTTCATAGATTCAAATAAATCAATAAATATTAGAGGACATTAATTTCACACAGCGCTATCTAGCTCCAAACTAAGCATATGGGAACTACTTAGATTACGTATAGAATACTTTTTTTCTTTTGTAAATACATACATAGCATAGTAATAACATCTAACTAAATGATACAACACCCAAACACAGAACAATCCTCTATATTCTATATTTAACCGCGGTGTCAGATTCAGAGGTCCCGGGTTCGATCCCCAGGGGAGTAACATTGTGCTTGGTTTGGTTGGTGGTAGGACTTTATTTAAGTCCGCCTGGCTAGCTACCACCATCTTACCTAATTCTGTTGCCATAACAACAATTCTAAAATTATTGAGTTCCGGCATTCAGAGGTAAGATAGCCAGTTCCTCAGACTATTGAGGATTCCGTGTGAAGTGCGCTTCCTTAGGCCTTATCATAACTTGAAAATCAGATGAGATGAAGGCCAAGTATATACCCGTATTACGATAAAAAAGATTAATGTTAGCGTATTACTATATAGGTATACTCACTCAGGCAGCGTTTTAATATGGTTTTGGTCCAGATATATCTCTTTAATCGCTGTGAGAGACTCGAACAATACCTTATCGACACTCGCCAGTGTATTGTTTGACAGTCTCAACGTTTCCAGCTTTGTGAGACCAGAGAATATTGTATCTGGAAGATAACTGTAAAGGGAAACACATTATTAAATTCGTCTCGGCCTTTTTTTACAACAATATATATACTTACCTTGCCTTAGCCTTAACAAACTTTTAAGGGACATTCTTATTGATAAATGTTACTATAGCCTTGAAGAGTTCTTGGATGATTCGAATTTTTGTTTATAGTTTGGTAAGTATAGGTAGATAGATAGTTAGGTATAAATTCAAATTCATTAGGCGATGTTAATATGATATATATATATATATAGGTTATTAAATTAAATTTAATTGCAATTCCTCAAATTAGTAACTTAACAAAGTAGTCTATAATTATATTAATTTATTGGCATATTATAATAATTTCTTGACATATTAAAATACCGAAGTGCTACACCCTAACTGGGTCACATCATTAATTATAGTACAGTGTTAGAATAAGATATTCCATTGTTAAGACTATGTGATTATGTATGCATGAAATAAATGAATTATATCAAAGCCTTACTGCGTTAGGTCACATGCATTGCGCCCGTGTACGTGTGGCATAAAGGTGATAAGCTTCGCGTGCCCGTAATTTCACCGGGAACCATCATTCAAACCAGAACAAAGCAATGCTGCTTGGCGGCCGAAATAGTAATGATGATAGTATTTTTTTGTACGACGGGGAAGCTGATAATATGATAAGGCTGAAGGTAGAGTAGCGCACGTCGTAAAATAATAAAAAAAAATTGCAGAATATTGTATCTAGGTACTTAAGCTGAAAAAAAATGTCAAAATCTATCAAGTCTTCCAGCCTGCAAAGGGTTACTTTGAAATAGACATACCTACCTCTCAGATCAAGTAAAAATAGTACCTACATACATACTCTCGAATAACATTAACCCTCCTCCGGACACAGGTAAAAGTTTCAAGTTTTTAAATCTTACCTAATTCCATTATCACGAAGGTTCAAGCTGGTTATGGCACGAGAGTTCCGGAGCAAGTCTTCAGGTAGCTCCGTGATATTACAACTGCTGAAGTCTAATGTCCGCAGTAACGGTAGATTCGATAAAGCTTTGGGGCCAAGGACTAGTTTTTTTGCGCCAAAAATACTGACCTGAAAAGCCAAAGGAGGTTTTTATCACTTACGCAAACTTTTAGGTCTCTCCTGTTCGTTTTAAGGGGTTTTCCGTCCTCCGTTTTATATAATTTTTCAGTTTATTTTCCATAAAAGCAGACGGTTTGAAAGGATGCCGATTAGAGAGAGCGACTATTTGAAACTCTAACCATTTCAACAACCCTCTTAGCTTATAGCTCAGTTGGTATTCTGTCTTCTGCAATGTAGGTTGTGGGTTCGGTTAAGATACAACTGAATGAATGATCTGAAATGCCACGTCCACCCGCTGGGTAATCAATTATTGATAAACCAAGTGAACACCTGGAGAACCGATGGAGAGTGATACAATATATTTATGAAAATATTATGTACGCGCGTAAAAACATAAGCTTATTTGACAAAAAACTGTGATAAACATAATTATAATACTAGAAATAAGAATAAACTCGCTATTCCCACAACTAGGCTCCATAAGGTTAATAAATCGTTCATAGGGCAAACTGTACGCTTTTATAATGAATTGCCAAGTGATGTGCTAAGCTTGTCAAATAATAAATTCAAAAATTTTGTAAAACAAAAGCTATCCAGGAAAGCTTATTATAAAATTTCAGATTACCTAGAAGATAAGAAAGCCTGGCATTAATAAAAATGAATTTGCTCCAGTGAATAAATTGTAATTAGTATTAGATAATTTTAAGCTGTTGTAATGGATCATGAAAAAAAAAACTAGCCCGAGGTTCTTGCCTTTCTCCTTGTGTGCTGGTCGCGATTCCGAACAGATTTGACGTTTCAAAGTGATCCTAAAAAATCTTACTGAATAAATATATTTGACTTTGACTTTGACTTTGAGTGTCATCTGGCCCGGTACCGGGGAAGATTAGAAAATTTGTGTTAGCGTCCTCGGCAATATTCATTAATCATTCCACCGGGGACGATGACACTATATCAGAACCTACTAATGAGTCAAATATTAAAATTATTTTCGTATTTCGGCATGCGGTACGATAATAAATAGTAATAATAATAGTAAATAAATATTACAGGACATTAATTTTATACAGCACCGTCTAGCCCCAAACTAGGCAAAGCTTGTAATATGGGAACTAGATTCTGGATATTATATTTGTATGACGGGAAAGCGCTTGGCCTTCATCTCACCTATTTCAAGCTATGATACAAGTTATGTAGATTACCTACGGTTTCTTTTTGTAAGTACGTACTTACTTATCGTACCAACAACACCCAAACAAAGAACAAACATCAATATTCATCACACAAATGTATCGAGGCCCAAAAAACAGAAGCAACTACCTATTTACGCTAAAATTTGACCAAATAACTACTTGCTCCTACAAATCTGAATGTTATACGCCATAACACATCTGAAGATAGTCATCTGTAGACCTAAGTATTCCAAATGACATACAAAAAAATGCAAGAGGCAATATGTAATAGGTAGGCCTTTTTATTTAATTGTGAGGTGCTTGGCCTTCATCACATCTTGTCAAGGCCGAAGGTGGAGGCGCACTTCACCCGGAATCCTCAACAAACTGAGGAACTGGCTATCTTACCTCTAAATGCTGGAACACAACAATTTTCAATTGTTAAGGCGACAGAATTAGGTAAGATGTTGGTAGCTAGCTAATCTTAACGGGCTATAGTGCCTCAGATTAGCAACACAACGCAACTTCACTCTAGTTTCGAACTAAGTTATAATAAAGGTGACATGGCTGTGCGCTCAACCACGGCGCTTATGACTACCAGGTGACAGAAATACGCACGAATTTCAATGTTTTAATTTTTTAAGGTAAAACAAACATTAATTTTGAAATTCTAAAACACATACCTTCTGCTGTATACTGTGTTTATTTGCTGTGCAAAGTGTCAAAGCCTAATTGGACGTATTTATTGAATGGCGAACATTTTTGGGAAAAATTAATGTCAACTTTGTTTTTTTTTTCTATAGAGAAAATTTTATGTAATCGTGTTTTCGAAACACAAGCGTCCTAGCATCAATCCTGAACTATAACATATTAAAGTAAATGCTACAGTATTGTGGAAGATACGATTGATGAAGCGAAGCCATTTCACATATGATAGACTCTTGAGGCGAGGCAATGCAAGAGCTTTTTTTGAAGACGTTTCGGTAGGCACCGGCCGCCCGTCACTACCGGCTAGATTTCTTTTGTTTATGTTCATTAACATAACAAAGATTAATAAAACAATATTATAATATTTTAGAATAAAATATTTATTTTTTGGCGCTACGTCGCTTTATAAAAGATTTACAGAGGTTCAAAGTTAAAAAGTGAAACTACCCCGCCGTCCTACCACCAACCAAACCAAGCACAATATTGTACCCCCCAGGGGATCGAACCCTAGACCTCTGGATTTTACACCGGTGGGCGAATATCTAGACCACGGAGGAATGACGAAAAGACGCGGGTCCCGTCAAGGGTTGTGAATTTTTGTGTCATTATACTCGTAACATATCTAAAATCTAATACTTACCTAAACCTACTCATTAGACTGAAGACATTAGGACAAGGTTCCTATTTATCCCGGACAGTTTTCAACATACCTCTTCCAAATGAGCGAGACAGGAATTCCAATTTATCCCGGACAGTTTTCAACATACCTCTTCCAAATGAGCGAGAGAGGAATTCCATTTCATCACGGACAGTTATCAACATACCTCTTCCGAATGAGCGAGAAAGGAATTCCATTTCGTCCCGGACAGTTATCAACATACCTCTTCCAAATGAGCGAGAGAGAAATTCCATTTTATCTCGGACAGTTATCAACATACCTCTTCCAAATGAGCGAGAGAGGAATTCCATTTTATCCCGGACAGTTATCAACATACCTCTTCCGAATGAGCGAGAGAGGAATTCCATTTTATCCCGGACAGTTTTCAACATACCTCTTCCAAATGAGCGAGAGAGGAATTCCATTTTTATCCCGGACAGTTATCAACATACCTCTTCCAAATGAGCGAGAGAGGAATTTCATTTCATCCCGGACAGTTTTCAACATACCTCTTCCGAATGAGGGAGAGAGGAATTCCATTTTATCCCGGACAGTTTTCAACATACCTCTTTCAAATGAGCGAGAGAGGAATTCCATTTCATCCCGGACAGTTTTCAACATACCTCTTCCAAATGAGCGAGATAGGAATTCCATTTTATCCCGGACAGTTTTCAACATACCTCTTCCAAATGAGCGAGAGAGGAATTCCATTTTATCCCGGACAGTTTAAAAACATACCTCTTCCAAATGAGCGAGGGAGGAAACAACCCCCTCTATTATTCTTAGCTCCACACGGTTTCTGGCAACAATGATCACGGAAAGTAGAGGGGTGTGTTGGAAGACTCCGGGGGGTATCGTTATTAACTCGTCAATGAATTCCACCTTGAGGAGAGATCCCAAGCCTGGAAATGCAAGCTAACAAGTTGAATGTTGAAAAAACATTCATCTTCAAGGTTTTAAAAAAGAATTACCTGCAAAAATATCCCTAAAACAAATAAATATTACAGGACATTAATTTCACACAGAACCCATAGCCCCAAACCACAGATGGAAATCTGTAGAATTGGGAAACTGTTTAGTTGGGATTCTGTAGAATCGGGAATCTGTATAATTACAATTCTGTAGGCTTGGGAATCTTTAAAATAGGGAATTTGTAGAGACAGGAATCTGTAAAGGAAATCTGTGGAATTGGGAACAAACCTTTTTTAAAAATAAACACATAATACTACAAGATACAACACACAAACACAGAATAAACATTTGACCTGGGTGGGTTCGAACCCACAACCTATAGCGCAGAAGGCAGAGCTTCTACCAACTGAGCTATGAGGCTTGATTTGAAATTTGGTGACAAAAAGCAGGGTTATGATAATAAATGTTTCTATTTCTATTTACCTCTGAAAACGTCCACATCAATCTGACGTATCTGATTCCTCCATATTGAAATGTTATTCAAGTGATTCAAACCGCGGAACATATCAGCAGGTAAAGACGTTAATTTGTTTGATGCTATTTCCAAGAACGTCAAATTCTGACCTGAAACGACATGAGTTTTTGATGTATTTTATTGCATGAAGGAGATGTGCTTGGCCTTCATCTCATTTGGTTTCAAGTTATGCAAGGCTGATGCAAGCGCACTTCACCCGGAATCCTCAACAGTCTGAGGAACTGGCTATCTTACCTCTAAATGACGGAACACAACAATTTTAGAATTGTTATGGCCACAGAATTAGGTAAGATGGTGGTAGCTAGGTGGACTTAAATAACGTCCTACCTAATACTGTCGCCATAATAACAATTCTTAAAGAAATTGTTGTGTTCCGGCATTCAGAGGTAGGATAGCCAGTTTCTCACTTTGTTGAGGATTCCGTGTGAAGTGCGCCTCCATCTTCGGCCCTATCTCAACTTGTTACCAGATGAGATGAAGACCAAGCGCTTCCTCGTCGTACAATAAAAAAAAAAAAAAACACCAACCAAAGCAAGCACAATATTTGTACTCCTCCTGAGGATCGAACCCGGGACCTCTGGGTCTGACGTTGGTGGGTGAGCCACTAGACCACGGAGGCGGTTAAAAAGTAGTAAAATTATATTCTCAAATATACACGGCAAAAACAAATTGAGTAGCGCCTATTCCACTAATTTCAACTCATTGAACAATTCGTTTTTTCTGTATTTTTTTTCAATTATTTCATCATTGTTACTTCTTTGTGAAAGTTGTAATATGAGGAATATTTTTATCCAGTCAGTTCAATGGAAATAAAATATTTTTTAACTGTATAGGTATAAATAATATTTTATTTCAGGCAACAATAGATAAATTACAGATCTTATTCTAACTTAGTCTACGGCCCATGGTAATATATACCCTAAAAACTAACATACATAAGTAACTATATCTATTTTTTTTTTCTCGATGGGGAAATCTTTAACAAGATACCCCACCGCATTGAGGGTGCGATGAGGTTATGCGAGGTTTACGGGACTCCGACGACTCACTAAAACCCCCCGGTGGCCGTCCTCGATGCTAAGGAAGGCCTTGGGATGTTGTAACTAGATCTACTCTAACTATTTCATGGCACGTAAAATCTGTACCTATACCTACCTATACTAGTGGGGTGTTCTGCATCGTAGAATGTGTTGGCTGGTATGTTTGTTAGACCGTTGCCGTCCACTCGAAGCATCCTCAGCGCTGGAAGAACCTTCAAGCTCTCCAAAGGAAAAGATTTCAGTTCATCTGTCATAAAGAAATGCAATGGCTGATTCTGTCGTACAAACTATGTGGATTTCTATCACGTATTTGTTTATTACAAGACTTATAGATATTAGAGCTTATAAAGCATTCTTGTTTTGATATTACTTTACTTTTACTATCTGTGACAAAAAGAAAAAACGCAACAAGAGTAATGTTATAAATTAAGTAGAGCCCTTTGTGAAAGGGCTCGTCCGGGGTAACTAATAGTACTACGTAGTACTATTAGTTATTCTGTGGTAGTACTCCCACCATATTTCAGCCGCCAAGCAGCGTTGATGTGTTCCGGTTTGACGGGTATGGTCGCCGGTGAAATTACAGGCACATGAGGCTTACACTTTCATGCCTCAAGTCGACGGTACAATGCAGTGCCGTGTATGCTATGTTATTTGTGGATGTGACCTACGCAGTGAGGCATTGTTATAGGCAAGATGCACTTAACATCAGGTGGGATACTTACTTGTACCGTCTCCGTTGCATATATAAAATAAATATAACAAAACGAGAATGCTTGAAGAGGTTGTGGTTAGGCCCTATATTTTGTCATTAAATATTTCAGGACATTCATTTTACACAGCGCCATCTAGCCCCAATCTAAGCATAGCTAAGTATATGGGAACTAGATTACGGATAGAATACTTAAATGCTATTTATTTTTTGTAAATACATACTTATCATACAATACAACACCTAACACAGAACAAACATCTATATTCACCACACAAATATTTGTCCTGGTTGGGAATCGAACCCAGAACCTACAGCGCAGAAGGCAGAGTTACTACCAACTGAGCTATGAGGCTTGTTCATTTCGTTTTCGTGTTTGGACATTCGACGCTAAGTAGTAAAAAATAGCAAAGTTATATTATAATCTTTTCAAACAAATAGCAACTCTAGATAAGAAGTTAGGGCTTAGAATGCAAAGTAAAACATTGGAAACCCAGGTGTGAGGAGACTGACTCGCACGGAAGCGCTTGACCTTCATCTCACCTGGTTTCAAGTTATGATAAGGTTGAAGGTGGAGGCACACTTCATCCGGAATCCTCAACAGTCTGGAACTGGCTGGAACCTCTAAATGTCGGAACACAACAAATTAAAATTGTTGTTAAGGAGACATACTTAGATAAGATGGTGGTAGCTAGCCAGGCGGACTTAAACAAAGTCCTACCACCAACCAAACCAAGCACAAAATTGCTCCCCCTGGGGATCGAATCCTCCTATCAACCGGTAAAAAATGTGTTAACTATGCTTGCTAATACAAAAGTACTCACCTACCTGTCTTGAAAATGAACAAACTCTCCAGCATCACAAGACCTTCCACTGTCCCTAGAATCGGAGAGCGGTGGTCTTCTAAGCACAGCTCTGTTACGCTGGTCACTTTCCACCCAGCGCAATGAAGCGAGGATTGGACGGCGCATCTTTTTAACTCCAGGTTATCCAGCTGGTCAGGAAAGCCTCGGGTATTTCGACTGCACTCGGAAATTTTGGTGCAGTCCAGGTTTGAACCCTGGAAAGGTGCTGCACTTTAGGGCACATCCGCCATATTTCACATTCGTCAGAGTGCGTGTTGCAATCGTTTTGTTCACCGTGAATGGTGATGGTATATAATGGTATAGGTATATGGTGGTAGACAAGTAGGTATTATTTTTCATAAAAATCGTGGTAAACGCAAACGCGTTCGAGCAAGCAGAAAAACGCTCGCACTAGACACACAGAGTGCCGAGTGTCAGTTGTAATATTGCTCCATACCTACTCGATCGCGTTAGCGTTTGCCACGATTTGTATGAAAGTAGCACATCGCCATCTAGTGTAATTGATATGAAACACAATTCGCGAGTGCAAGATTTGTACGGCAAACCTATTATCGAGCATCGACTATCGAACGAGAGTGGGACACTATCGCTCATGATTGGTTGTTTCAACCAACCACGATCATTTTGGCGTAAACTTCACTTTAAGCGTTCGTAAAGTTATCGCTTCCTATCGCTTGGGTTTTCACAATGAGAGTAGAGTGAGTAAGTACGCAAATTAGCACCAAGTAAATAATAATTATAATAAAATAGGGATTAGATATATTTATGTTTTGTTTTGTGAGTAGATAGTACCTACCTACTTAAACCTGCCTATCCTACCTACTCTCTTTTTCAAGCAGCAGATTTCCCTAAAAATAAGGTTTAAGTTCTGATAAAACAAAGCCTTGTTGATAAATAAATTTGTTAGTCTTCAATCAATTAGGTAGCAAGGTATCTAGCTTCCTACTAGGTAGGTACCGTCAAACGTCTTTGTTTTTTGTGTCATGTGTTGTGTCTGTGTGTTGGGTGAGATTATGATTTATGAATTCTGGGTCCTAACCCTAATCCTGGGTATAGTATATATATGGGTATGGGTATATATATATATATCCTAGTATAATACCCTAGGGTTTAAAATGTCATTTTAAGCAATATATATAAAGTAAATATATAACGGTCCTTAGTAACCGACTGGTTCACTTGATAATAGTTAGTTTAAGTATAGGTACTTGCATATTATTTTTAGCTTTTTGTGAATTAATATGAACATGTGGACACTTTCCAGAATTTGTAATAAAACATTTTTATTTTTTTCATTAGTTAGGCTATAAAAAATTAAAAAAAACTACTATAGACTTCTAAAAACCACTTCAAACAGACGTAAACATTCTCTGTTACACTTATCTGTATGAATCACAACACTCGCTAAACAAATGTTGAGTAGATTCATCGCTATCGTCACCATCGAATAGTCCAGAGGCCTTAGTATGAGTTTCTGACAGCTAACGGAAACTATTTTCGTTTTCGTATAGGGCGCTTATTTCCATACATTTGGTTAGCGGACATTGAAAGGAACTACAGTTGCTATACTATTCCGCTAACCAAATGTATGAAAACGAAAATAGTTTCAGTTAGCTGTCGGAAACTCATACTAAGGCCTCTGCAGCCGCCGTCTGTTTTTTAGGACTAGCGATACATACCCATTTTTTGGTAGGACACGGTTTGATTTAGGCAAAGAATGCCCAACTTAACATGTCTTTTTTTGTCCTACGGTTATTAACTTTTTGCAATTCTATGCGAGTTAACTATTTAGTTTACATTTTTATTTTTTGGCTCTATTTATTATTATTTTTATGTTGATTTTTGTGTAAGAGTTGCAAATAAATGTCTTTTTGATTTGATTTGATTAATAAGTGCTACCGTGGAATCGACAACATCCAACGGTAGGACTGAGAAAACATACCAGTACATTTGTAGCACTCTGTGGCCATTTAAATGTACAAATATTTACGAAGCTGCATACAAAAATCAGCGGGTTATTAGTCATTTTTATGACCTCGTTATTTCGACATATTCGGTGCGTAAGACGCTCCAATTCAAACCATCGATTTTGTAGGACAATTATTTTTCCGAGTTTATAATCATGTTATCTTTTTTTTTCTTTATTCTTTATTCAATAAAAAGTACAATTAAACTAACTATGTACAAAGGAATCAGTCAGATTAGGTACCTAAGGACCTTTACAAACGGCCTACTTATAGGTAACTCAACTGTTCCAGACGGAAACGTGCCCAAGACACTGGCTGCAATGCCAGTGTCTTGGGCTGAATAGCTATGCTAATTCGCTGGCCTAAATAATAATAATTATTATTATTATCTTACAATTTTCTCTCCGTTACTTGGCCTGCTATTTACTTATTTTCAGCTCTTTTCAATGCTGAACCTATGACTTAATATTTTTCTGGTGTGTCAGCAAAAAATCGTTTTTTTTCCAGCATTTTTAGCAATACAACGCAACTTCACTCTAGTTTCGAACTAAGACCAAGTTATAATAAAGGTGACATTGCTGTGTGCTCAACCACGGCGCTTATGACCACCAGATGACAGAAATACGCGCGAATTTCAACGTTTTAATTTTTCACGGTAAAACAAATTTCAAAATCTAAACACGGACCGTCTGCTGTATATTGTGTTTATTTACTGTACTAAGTGTCTAGGCCTAATTGAGCGTATTCATTGAATGGCGAACATTTTTGGTACAAATTAGAGTCAACTTTGGTTTTTTTTTCTATTGAGAAAATTTTATGTAATCGTGTTTTCGAAACACAAGCTTTCTAGTATAAATCCTGAACTATAACATATATTAATTTCAAAGTAAATGCTACAGTATTCTGGAAGATATGATCGCTGAAGCGAAGCCATTTCACGTATCATAGACTCTGATAGGGCTACATAACCTATAAGAACACCCTAGGTAGGTACTTATGTGAATTTATTTATCTCTCCGGCAGTCAGAGGTAAGAGCCAGTCCCTCAGTTTGTTGAGGATTCCGGGTGAAGTTCACTTCCACCTTCGGCCTTATCATAACTTGGAAAAAATCAGGTGAGATGAAGACTGAGCAACTCCCCGTACTACGTACCACGTACTACTAAAAAGATAACATGTATTAATAATTCTTGATTGACGCAATCGCCTGTTCCAAAGTATCGTAACCTCATAAAGAATCGTGTGCTTCTATTTAAAGAGGGTTTTTATTACTACCTAACCAGATGAAGTAGGTAGGTACTATTTGGATCGCTGAGTTTTTTATCTTATTCCAAACAAATTGTTTGCAAAATTATAAAAACCCAAAAATGTTTTGGAACTAACTACACTTAGTAAATCAGATAGAGATACATATACTTACCTACATAAACAATAATTTTATGTAAAAATTATTAAAACAACTCTTATGATGAATCCTCTACGCAATGTATGAATGTTGTATGTAGGTACTATATCTGGAGAGCTGTTGTAATTGTGTATTGTACCTATTTATTTTTTAAATACAGAACACGTGACCCAAGGCCTGGCTCTTCTTTAGTCCAGCGAACTAGCATAGCTAGTGAGCGTGGCAATTCAGCCAGTGTCTTGGGCACGCTTCCGTTTGATACTGGTCTGGAATAGTTGAGTTACCTATAGACCGTGAACAGGATTATAGCTTCTCAATACTATGGTGACCGATACCCCTACAATTCCTCTGAGTTGGTTTGATATGTGGTTGAGTTGCGAGTTTATAAAAGCCTGGTTATTCTTGACTTTTATATTATCGTTTAATTCACATAGTAACTAATTGAATTAAGGTAAAATGGTTCAAATGAACTGCTACGTGGTTCATGATTGAATGCGAACTCACGAGAATAATGTGATTCGTAGTAAAACTGCCGAAGTGAGTGGCTTGCAAACCATGGTGCGTTTTGCTGCGTGTTCAAATATCTTGAACAGACCGCTTGTAACGGTCCTTAGGTAATCCAACTGCTTATTTTTGTTCATTGTCTGATTGAGCATTATGATTTTTAATCATTGTAAAGGTAATACAGAACATATGATTTATACACAGCATCATCTAGCCCCAAACTAAGCAGAGCTTGGTATATGGGAGCTTGGTTTGTAAATAGATAAGTACACATGGTACAATATAAAACACAAATGTTTGTCCCGGGTGGGAATCGACACCACAAACAGCGCAAAGACAGCGCTACCAACTGAGCTGTGAGGCATGTTGCTGGGAACTATTGACGTAAAAATATCGACGAAACGTAATAAATCATGTGGAATAGTGAAGATGTCTTGATTCCTTGAATGATCGAATAATTCCGACATACCCGCCATGAAGGACTCTTAAACTAGCTACGGATCGGTAGCGCATAATACACATAATATTTGAAGTTTATATATATATCATTTACAATTGCTACAAATGCAATTTATTTATTATTTTTTATTGTACCTACGGAGGGGAAGCGCTTGGCCTTCATCATCTCACCTGGTAACAAGTTAAGATAAAGCAGACGCGACGGTTGAAACGCACTTCACCCGGAATCCTCAACAAACTGAGGAACTGGCTATCTTTACCACTATATACCGGAACACAACAATTTAATAATTGTTATTATGGCGACAGAATTGGGTCAGATGGTGGTAGCTAGCCAGGCAGACTTAAACATAGTCCTACCACCAACCAAAATATATACCTACCTATATAATAATTTAGCGGATTTGTTACTGACATTTCTGTTTGCAGATTATATATTTTGAGAAATGGATATCTACAAAATAGCGCCTGAATCAATTAGCTAAGAAAAAATAATACAGATAATAATAATAAGCAACATAGATACCTACATGGGTACCTATTATGCAACAACATTACTTCTAGTGGCTTAAAATCATTTTAACGGGGACATTAGTCACCAATCAAAGCTACACGGAAAAAAACGTGACGTTAAGAAACCAAGCACAATATTGTAAACAGAAATATAAACATTTATTGATGAGAACAAGCAAGATAAAGGTTCCCTAGGGATCGAACCTGGGACCTCTGGATCTGAAATCGGTGGGTTTCAACAAGACCACAGAGGCGGTTAAACTATTATTATTATTATAGGTAATTAGAGCATTTGTAAATGCTGTGACCAAGACCACATCAACATTCCATTAGTGTCCATTGCTGGACAAAGCCTCCTCTAAAGCTGGAGGGTTTGCCATAAACGACGCTTGGCAAGCGGATCGGTGATCGCGGAAGGAAGCTGCCTTTCTTCTTGCCCTTAGTCGGCTTTTACGACATCCATGGACTGGCCGATTCATAAATCGCGGCCGACAAGGGAAGCACCTGAGGCAGTCGGATAAAAATTGGATCTCGATTTTTGTTTCACGTCTATTTAACCGGTAAACCCATTGGCATGAGAAGTTTTTTTTACCCAACTGCTTCAGAAGGAGGGTTTTGCTATGTAAAGGTGAAAATGATGAAATAAAAAATTACTACCAGCTGCTCTGTCTTCGCCAGTAAAGCCTTGCACGTCATCGAATAAAGAATATTTTTTTATAAATGTTGACCTCTAGGCCTGTCTAGGCCAGAGATAGGAGCAAGGCTTTGATGGGGCGAAGCTAAATCAAGCAGACTTCAGCAGGACCCGCCAGGTCAATTGCCAGGTGGATCTTTACAGGTCCATAACCGCTGGCAAAAAAAAAACCAAAAAGCCAACGATTCTATTGCCCAGGTTCCTGGCTAGATCACTAAAGTAGATCAAACCAACCACATAATAGCATACGGATACTTGCGCTTCAATTCTCCGAATAAGAGAAGGTACCTATGTACTTACATAACAGTCAATAGAAACGACTTTATCATCGTTACGAAAATACACCATCATTCCAGAACAATTGACCTTCTTGCAATCCATTTCGTCTATGCAGAGATCGCATTTAAATAAATCGCAGCCCACTGACATTGACATTGACATCCAGATAACTGTTGACATTGACAGCACAAACCACGTTCTCGCGCCATTTCTGTCGACAATAGAATAATAAGTGAGACAAGGCGGTAGGTGTGTATAACGATAGCCTTCCTTCTAACCCCATCTAGCGCCAATAACCCTAGCTTGAGAACCAAGCAAGGCAATATAGGAACTAGATAACCAAGAATAATATAATACTTAGGTTCAAACTTCTTATTTTGTAAATACAGTTACCTACCTACTTAATCATTATAATTTATGAACCCCAAACACTGAAGAAACATCTTCATTCGTCACACAAATGTTTGTCCCGGGTTAGTATCGAACCCAAAACCTCCAACGCAGAAGTCAGAGCAACGAACTATATGCTGCGATACTTAAAAATAATAGGTAGGTACAGTGGTAACCTACTATGGTGACCTACTTACGTAAAATTATAGTAGCTAGACAGGTGGACAAAAACGAAATTCATTAAGATTTTTTAGGATCATTTTGAAACGTCAAATCTACCGCCTGTTCGGAATCGCGACCAGCACACAAGGAGAAAAGCAAGAACCTCGGGCTGGTTAATTTTTTGATGATCCATTCAACATTTAGATACAATACAATTTTTTATTATATTCTAAGTACATCATAAACCTAAACACTTAATCTTAAAACATTTGTTCCTAATCCTAAACCTATCTACCTAATGGGCAGTTTGTTAACATTGAGAAATCACCATTTTGCTGTCAACTGGTATAGCAACATCGGGCCACGCGTTCTTATCGTCGATATAATCACTAATTTTGTAGTAGGCACTTTTAATTAAATTATTCTTTATATACAATTTGAATTTACAAGCAGAGAGTTTGGTGGCGCTTTGAGGAAGCTTATTATAGAATAGTTTCACAGTTTTCTAAGAATTAATTATTTACTTTTCCTAAGCGATACTTAGGGACGACAGTGCTGTGGCCTTGGTCACCCCCACATAGAGTAATGTACATAGAAATAACATCATTTAATACAAAGGATAGGCGACATTGTGTACCTACTTATGTACAATGGGCATTATCCGCCATATTTCTTACATTCCTTGAAAGGGAAACAAGATATAAAAACCCGATGTAGTAACAAATAAGGAGCAATATTAAGCAAATCACTTCAACTGAACGAGCTGCACGCAGCTCGTGGAGTCTCTTTCTAGTTTTTTTTTAATCAACATTTTTTTTTAAATTAAATATATTCCCATGGATGTCATAAAAGCTGACTCAGGGATCTCGCCAGAAGAATGGCAGCTGCTTCCTTTAGTATATTATGTACACAAAATGTTATCTACATTATCCACACCTGCAGGTGTAGATATTATACAAAAATTCAATCATTCAACTTGTAGGTACTTACCTACAGAGTTTTTAATAATACACACAACATTACATGTATGTACATCAATAACCTAAATACTTAAGACTTTATTAAAACATTAATAATTACCTAACTACAAAATGGGTAGTTTGTTAACATTGAGAAATCACCATTTAGCTGTCAACTGATATAGCAACATTTGGCCACGCATTTGCATCGTAGGAACCTATCTAAGTACATAATAAAAACCTCTTTTCTTTCAAGACCCATTGGGTTAAAAGAGACCACTCACTCATTCCTACCACTACACACACACCAAGGAATATTATTATCAGCTATCCAAGGACACCACATGTCTGTTCAAATCTAAATTGCTGTATAAAATACATTAGACTGACTGATTTACTGAAAATCAACGAAAAGCCTAAACCAGAGGTACTATAGACTAGATTTTTTCAGGATAGCCTCCTTTTTAGTGAGTGTGCACTTAGGATTTAATTTCAAAATTCTCACAATAGTCATAATTAAATGAATAGATACTAAACACTGGCCAAGCGCGAGTCGGACGCGCAACCCTCCAGAACGAAAGGCAAACCCCTACTTTTCGACTTGAAATGTAGGTTAGAAATAGAACCCTCGAAGTACAATACTCGTACTTCACCTGGGACGCTACCGCCGACGGCGAAGCCGATCTCCATTGGCTTAAAATTAGCTTCATGAGAACTAGAAACGATTTTTACTACCGGGTATGTGTCATATCCAAAATGGCGTTTCCCATCTCAAAAGTGTACACATGTTATGAAACCTATCCGTTCAGTATATATAACGGTAAAAATCGTTTCTAGTTCTCATGAAGCTAATTTTAAGCCAATGGAGATCGGCTTCGCCTTCGGCGGTAGCTTCCCTGTTCATATATTATCTGTCAGTATCACGAAGATTTAAGAAGGTTTTATCATGGACCTATACTAAAACTGGACTGCGCACCGTGGGTATTATTAAAAACGACCCGAGTGAGAGGTTTGAGGATAGTAATTCGTTTCGTTCTAATAGGGTGTCCACACCGCCCACTTTAATGAATGAAAATACGGATTAGTAGATACATTTATTTTCTTATTATTGTAACAGTAATAGGTTTATAGTGTTTTAATTAAATTTGGTTTTTCTAAACACTTGCGCCTTTTCTCAAGCCGGAACCACTGAGGTAATTGAAAAAAATATGAATGCGTTAAGTTAGTACCTGAGTCTATCGACCTAGAAGAGTTTCTTGTCTCCGATATCATGGAAGGATATAAAACACAAGATATCATCAAAAAATATTTACTTTAACTTATAGGTACAAAATAAGAGTAGTAGGCTAAATAAGTAGTAATAGGAGTAGCATAGTTTTTTCATACGACAAAAACGGCATTTTGTGCCTCTATAAGTCAAAGTCAAATATTTTTATTCAACAAGATTTTTTGGCTACGGGACTTGGCTCCCCCGGTGGCTCCCTTAGGGGAGCCAAGGTGATTCTCATATGACCTTGGCTCCCCCAAACGGGGGAGATAAAGTACCACACATTTTCCATAATTGTAAAAGTGTTTATGACTATATATAAATAGGGGATTTAGCGTAAAAATATATATGGAATTGAATTTTTAATTTAATTGAAATAAAATATTGTTAAATTGTGTAAAATATGTGTATGTTTGTTCGGTAATCAAATTTGGAATGTAGACATAGCATACAATATCCCGATATTCCCACGAGAATGGGATTATCCTCTAGTGAAACGATTACATATCATAACATGTAAAATCAAAACATAATATCCTGAAAACCCGAAGATTAAAGTACATAATGCTTGAAATATTTAATGCTTCCATTAAATGCAAATGAAAGCTATGACCAAGTTCTACATTTTCAATGACAGCTGTCAACTACAAACAACCATAACTCTGAAACTACTCGTCCTGGACTCTCCGTTCTTAATTCAAATGAAAGCTTTGACCAAGTCAAACTTCAAACGGCCATATCTCTGAAACTGCTCGTCCTAGACTATTCGTTCTTAGTTCAAATTAATAATATATTTTTTTTTTTAATCAGTACATTTATTCAATAAATTAAACTAACTAAGTACAAAGGAATCAGTCAGATTACCTAAGGACCGTTACAAACGGCCTATAGGTAACTCAACTGTTCCAGACCAGTACCAGACGGAAGCGTGCCCAAGACACTGGCTGCATTGCCACGCTGAATAGCTAATTCGCTGGCCTAAATAAGAGCCAGCCCTTGGGTCACGTGTCGCCTCAATCAAAAGCCCCGCAATATTTTTGAAAACCCGGAGGGCACCGGCTCCCCACGGACCCAAGGTCTCCACTATATATATAATAAATTAATAAAACTACCATTATTACTTTTACACGCCATAATTTTGTATTTCGTAAGTCACTTTGTGGTAGAGGATTTCATGCAATGTCTATCAAAGTAATATCATAAAAAATTAAAGAAAATCAAAGAAAATCAAAGAAAACTCCCAAGGCTTACCAAAGAGGAATTCAATATGTAATAATAATAATAATAAATATTACAGGACATTTTTTTTAGCGCCATCTAGCCCTAAACTAAGCATAGCTTGTAATATGGGATAGATTACGGATAGAATACTTAAATACTTTTTGTAAATACATACGTACTATATGATACAGCACCCAAACACAGAACAAACATCTATATTCATCACACAAATGTTTGTCCTGTGTGGGAATCGAACCCACGGCCTACAGCGCAGAGGGCAGAGTTACTACTAACTGAGCTATGAGGCTTGGTAATGGCAACATGTTAGACAAGGAAGCATTACTATAACTGAGCTATCTCACCTGGCTTGTTTTTCTGCTTTGTTATAAGACAAACAATTTTGAAACTTATTTTCAGCGCGTGGAGTGTAAATTTTATGTACCTAATTTTTGAGTGCGCTGTCCAGTTTTAATATACGTTCATGGGTTTTATATAAAATTGTCGTGAAGCTGACTGACAATAAACCGCACAGCCCAATCCAGAGGACTCTTATCTACTTAATTGTTTTTGGTTTGCTTGCTTTCGTATACCTGCACTATGTAAGGATTTTGGGATCGTTTGCTAGTAGGTACTTACTTATATAAAACAACAAACTAACGTTAACAATCGTTGGACAAACTGAGGCAATTCCATTACATATATTAACAAAGTACCTACTTATTACACGTTCGTAACTAAGTAGGAAGGAGTTCATGGCATGTACTTTCTTACCTAACATTTTTTTTAGCCAAATAATTATCGTACCTACGCAAAACTATGTTGCGCCTACGCATGATATCAATGACCTATTCAAATAGAGATGAACTATAATATTTTTTTCTAAATTAAACATAGACCTCACCTCATTTTCAATTCCAGGATTCCAATCACACACAAACAACATAACTCAACGAACTGAAAAATTTGATTGATTTAGTACCTACTAAATTTTCCGTGTTTAGCTCGATACATTATGAAATGTGTCGTGACGTCATTATACCTATTCCATGTATTCGGCGCCAACATTCGGGCAACACAGCCAAACAGTCCGGCCTATATCACAGTAAACCACAGAACACTAATATCATAACGGACAGTAAACGTAACTGCAAAAGTGACCTCTATTCCCTTGAGTATACGTTAGTACCATTTTCTACCTCATACATTTTATTTGTGTCGCACGCGCTGATAGCGGCGCGTGGTCATGCGTGGTGGGAGAGTCAATGACATTGACAGCAGTGTATTTGAGAAAAGCGCGGCCTTGACAGTTGTTCCTCGGATTTTTTGAGTTTCGTACCTTCGATGACAAAATGGAATCTTTAAAATCACTAACGTCTGGATGTCTGACGTGTGACAAAAACAAAGAGAAATCAGTCTGTTTAAGTGTTTGCCGGAGATGTTTTCTCCGAAACTACCTACCGGACGGAAATAAATGAAATTTGGTACATGAGTTGGTAGGTAGGTATATAGAATTTAGTGAATTTACCATGTTCGATTAGCATAATATCGAGTTAGTAAAATCTGGTTTTGAAGTTGATTATAAGGGTGTAAATGAAATAAAATCTAATAAAAATTGCCCAATAGCATCGTTTAGATAATAGTATGAAAGTTATTCGATTCCGCAACCGTTCTCATATGACCAATTCGCCATTTACGACTACTATCACCATATTCAACCAACATGAACCACTGATTTCCAGGGCTTATATACTCACGATTAAAAGGAAAAAATATGAAAAGAAAATGAAAGCTATGAACGAGATCTACAGTTTCAATGACAGCTGTCAAACTTCAAACGGCCATATCTCTGAAATTACTAGTCCTCCGTTCTAAGTTCAAATGAAAGCTAAGTAAGTACTTAGTACCAAAAGCACGAATAGTTTAATGGCGAATTGGTCATAGGAGAACGGTTGCGGAATCAAGTTATTCAAGAAAATATACGAAATAACAGTTATTAAATACGGTAGGTATTGGATTATTACTTCATCTCTTATTTCCCAAACCTTATTTCCGAAGCAACAGCCTGAAATTTAGAAAATAAGTTAAACACTGGTCTTCACTTATATTCTACAGGAAAACCTAAGGGAACTTAGCAGTTCTTAAAATTCTGCGGGAATTCATAAATACTCAAATATTCTTTGTTAATGTGGCAAAGGATGTACCTATGTAGGTATATAATGTAATGTTGTCTAATTTCAAACTATTTCTGTTATCACCCGTGGCCATTGTAGCACCACAGAATAACTGATAGTACGAAGCACGAATCTCAGACCGACAACGTTGTAGGAAAGGCAAATTCAAACCGCAGTCGGCCTTCGTCTTTTTTTTTTGATTAGTCAATTAGTCATTTTTTTAATGTTTCATCCTGCACAAAGTTTACACTAGAGGGTGTATATACCTACACGTGGAACGGGCCTGTCCTCGCGAGTCGGACTCGCACTTGAACGCTTTATTTTATTTACCTATTACGGGAAGCATAAAACAAACATACCGCCTCGTCTCACGTGATCTTTACTTGTATCTCGGCCTTGGCTTCAAATCACATTGTGGATTCAAAAAATTATATTTAGTTAGCGGGTTTTATATTTATGTGACACGCGGGCTGGCTCCTGAACAGGCCAGCCGAACAGTTGAGTTACCTATAGACCGTTTGTAACGGTCCTTAGTAACCCGACTGCTACCCTAGTTAGTTTAATTATTGTACATAGGTATACCTACATAATTATTTTTTTATGATGACAGGCATATTTATAAACAACCAATACAATAATTACGTTTTAAAAACTAAAAAGAAAACCGACTTCAATGAAGAATATGATTCAATTTCGTTTACCTGGATGATGAATTTTTTACTTTTTTTGATGACACATGGACGGACAGACAGACAGACGCGTGCCCAAGACAATGGCTGCATTGCTATGCTGAATAGCTATGCTTATTCGCTGGCCTAAATTAGAACCAGCCCTTGGGTCACTACATAATCACAGCAATATGTTCGAAACTTAATTTAGATTTTCTGTATTGGTTCCTCAAGTGAGCTAACTTTGAGCGTAAAGTTTCAGCCAGTTCGGGACCTCCTTTTTGGGAAGGCGGTTATAACAGGTAGGTAGGTACTAGGTACCGGCTATAAATAACGAGTGTTTCGTGATGTGAATTGGTTTTAAATATATTTCTTCAATGACACATCGATTTATGAGCCAAAAAGATATATAAGCTACCAAAATTCATTCTAGTTGCGTCATGCATGCATAATACAACGCACCATGATCATAATGCGTTTCAATTGGTTTTAAAAGTTGATTCATCGAATTCTTCTTAAAACTTCTAGTTGTGAAGTAACGAGGAATCAAATCTTTCGGTTTTAAGCAATCGAGTTAGTAATTTTAGGCTTCAAGTTATTTTAGGCTTTAGTTAATAAATTTAAGAATGAAATGTTATTCTTTATTTTTGATATTAGTAAATATTATAATAATTAAAATAGTCCACTGCAGTATAGTAATAATGGGCCAGATGTGTTGAATCGCTAGGGGAATAGGTACAATATTGTGCTTATTTTGTCGGTGGTTGGACTTAGATTAAGTCCTGGCGAGCTACCACCATCTTACCTAAGTCTGTCGCCACCATTTAGAATTGTTGTGTTCCGGCAATTAGAGGTACGATAGCCAGTTTCTGACTGTTGAGGATTCCGGGTGAAGTGCGCTTCCATTCGTCAATACAAGCGTAGCTTCCGATTGCGAAGACATCTTGACACCGCCTGATGAAAGAATCGAACAGGTCAGAAATCGGCGCCGCTGCATCAGTTTCTCGCCGGGTTTCTCTTGTCAATGAATCGTCAAAACGAATAGTATTCAGTAATACTTCAAATCTGTTCTTGCTCATGATGCAGCGATATAAGCGTCCACCTTCGGCCTTATCACAACTTGACCGGGTGAGAGGAGGTTTTTTTTACATTGTACGACGGGGTAGCGCTTGGCCTTCATCTCACCTGGTAACAAGTTAAGATAAGGCCGAAGGTGGAGGCGCACTTCACCCGGAATCCTCAACAAACTGAGGAACTGGCTATCTTACCTCTGAATGCCGGAACACAACAATTTTAGAATTGTTATTATGGCGACAGAATTAGGTAAGATGGTGGTAGTTAGCCAGGCGGACTTCAACAAAGTCCTATCACCAACCAAACCAAGCACATATTGTACTCCCATGGGGATCGAGCCCGGGACCTCTGGATCTGAAATCGGTGGGTTGAACCATTAGACCACAGAGGCGGTTTAAGGTCTAGCGCTTCGATAGCCGGAGAATAAAAAAAAAACACACCAGGACATGATTCTATTAGTCTATGGTTTTGGTGCTTACCCATTAACGTCTCATTACTTCCCATAACCCATAATAGGCTTAGAATATTGGATCGTAAAACCTGAAATTGCGTCCTCCCTTTTGGAACGTTGGTTTATAGCAACAGGCAGAGATACCTACAAATTACTAGTTAATTAGTTGTTGTGCTATACTGGATGGATAATTTAAACGAGGCACGAAGGGTTCTTATCTAAGGCAGGTAATATTTCTTCTATATTTCTTATTTTCGAGGCCTTACTTCTTATCTCAACTTTGGGAGAAATTCTGGTATTTCGTCAATTTTCATGCAGATTTTTTCCATTAGGTTTCTGTTAATGCTTTTTTTTATTCACAGGCTATAATTTGACTACCAGCTCCCTTGATGCACGCTTAACATAAAGAGACCTATAATAAAAGAGTGTAGGTACTGTTGCGGAAAAAAAAGAGGGCAATGAGTTTAACTCCTTAACAGTAGGTACCTACCTATAGTATTAGTAACATACCTACACACTCTGTAGTATATATAAATTATATAATAAGCTATCCAGGAAACTTATGATAAAATTTCAGATAACCTAGAAGATAAGAAAGTCTGGCATTAAAAAAATGAATTTGCTCCAGTGAATAAATTGTAACTAGTATTTGATAATTTTAAGCTATTGCAATGGAACTTAAAAAGAAACTAGCCCGTGGTTCTTGCCTTTCTCCTTGTGTGCTGGTCGCGATTCCGAACAGGCGGTAGATTTGAAGTTTCAAGTGATCTTGTAAAAAATCTTACGGAATAAAAATATTTGTCTTTGACTTTATATAGGTAAGTATATGTATGCCAGTATTACGAAAGTAAGGGTTGCCCTTAGCACGTTCTCAGGTATGTGTCTAATTAGGCGAGTAACTACCCATCTACTTGATTATTCTTTACACGCTTCTAGGCATAGTTGAAACAATGAAGTGAACAAGTAGTCAATTCGAATGTGAATCTTGTCTCTAGTACACTTTGATTTGTTTGTGGTACCTTCTTGTTGATAGACATAAATAGGTACTACCAACTTGGCTCATCTTGAAAATTCGGTAATGGATTCGTAGGTGCACTAGGTAATTATAACATGGCTGAGCCCCAACTCCCAACTAGGTTTCCCTGTGTTTGGGTCAGCAGCAATCCCCCCGGTCAAAAAGTGTCAGATACATGCATATATTTTGTTGAAAACAGAACTATATAGGTACCATCAACATCAAATCAATAAAATAAAGGGCAAATTTTTGTATCTAAGGTAAAAGGTAAGCCTCTCACATTTTAATAATATTACAGGACATTAATATTACAGGACATTAATTTCACACAGCGCCATCTAGCCCCAAACTAAGCATAGCTTGTAATATGGGAACTAGATTACGGATATAATACTTAAATACTTTTTTTTTTTTTTTTTTAATTTGTAAATACATACTTATCATACAATACACACCCAAACACAGAACAAACATCTATATTCATCACACAAATGTTTGTCCTGGGTGGGAATCGAACCCACAGTCTACAGCGCAGAAGGCAGAGTTACTACCAACTGAGCTATGAGGCTTGTTAAACATGATTTTCAAGTTATGTTATAGCCCAATGTGAGAGCGCACTTCACACGGACTCCTCAACAGTTTGAGGAACTGGTTATCTTACCTCTAAATTCCGGAACTGTTGTTATGGCGATATAATTAGGTAAGATGGCAGATATAGTGGTCTCGTGGAGCTTATCCGTTTGAGCCTTTTGGAATCGAAAGCGAGGAGCCGGTGCCCTGCGGGTTTTCAAAGGGGCTTTTGAGGACACGTGACCCAAGCAGTGGCTCTTATTTATGCCAGTGAATTAGCATGGTTATGCAGGCATGTGTCTTGGACATGACTGACCTATGACTGACCTATGACTGACCCAATACTGCTGACAAGCAACATGACTAACTGACCCATGACTGACCCCTACAATGCTGACAAGCAACATGACTGACTGACCCATGACTGACCCCAACAATGCTGACAAGCAACATGACTGACTGACCCATGACTGACCCCAACACTGCTGACAAGCAACATGACTGACTGACCCATGACTGACCCCTACAATGCTGACAAGCAACATGATTGACTGAGCCATGACTGACCCCTACACTGCTGACAAGCAACATGACTGACTGACCCCAATACTGCAGACAAGCAACATGCCAAACCAGACGTGAGTACTTAATTATGATATTCTCTGAACTTTAACATTAAAAAAAAGGCCATGACAAAAGTCTGTACTATAAAGAGGCTAACTTATTAAGCTCTATGAGTTTTCTACTAGATAATCTTTAATACCGAGAGCGGCAATGCGCGTGATATAGACGTCATAGAGACTTTGAACTTTCAGGGAAGTTTTCTGGTTAATAGGTATAAGTATTCTAAATCTATGGTTTCCTGTATTATGTTGGGTGTAATAATAATTTAAGGAATTTCCCACGGAACGAAGTGCCGAAGTGGCGATTCATTAGTTATAATAAATAACATTATATTTAACCACTTCTGTGGTGTAGTGGTTCACCCACCGGTGTCAGATTCAGAGGTCCCGGGTTCAATGCCCAGGGGAGTACCTACCTACAATATTGCACTATGTACATATCCTACTTACTTTCACGTCTATTTGTCTTACAATATCTATATTTATGTGCTTACCTACCTTTTAGAACGACCTATTTTTAATTTGTTTTAAGATAAAATAGTTTTAATGTGATAGGCTTTTGACTGCTATCTCGCCTGATGATAGGCAATGATGCAACCTACGATGGAGCACGCTTACCTTGAAGGTACCTCACTCTTGACTTGAAGACTCATGTTGTATTGTTCGGGAAACACAGACTCAGGCAAAGCGCTCCATCCCTTGGCGGTGCGCATTATAAATGAGGAAGAAAACCGCTTAGTGCGCGAGGAAGGTATATCCACCATAAACCGGTGGCGCATCGCCGAGCGTCTGGTTGTCCGCGAAAAAAATTGGGATGGCGGAATTATATTGTGTAGTACCGCTGCACACTCTCCGAAGTGCATCCGACAGACAGCTTGCGACCTTGCAATGATGATCGCGGCTTTGAAGCCTTGCCTTGACGAACTCGCCATCGCAAATTAATCTCTTGGCTCTCCTTTCAATTGTTTCTCAGACTGGTACTGTGCGGATCTGTCCCAAAGTTGAAAACAGTATTCCATACAAGAGCGGACTTGTGCTTGGTTGAGCAGCTGTCCCGGCGTGAAATACCGTCTCACCTTTGCCAGTTTCTTAACAATTAACTGGGCTTTCGATTCAATGTAGGATCCGAAATTGACAGTTGGGGTCATTGTGATACCAAAAAACTCAAGGTGGTGAGAGATCGGAACGGATACACCTCGAAAAGTTGGATTCAGGTGTAATTGACTCCGTTTGGCGGAGAATAAACACGCTTGGGTCTTGTTAGCATTGAACTTAACCAGATCCGCATCACCCCAATCGGAGATTGTCTTTAAGGAAGTGTTCTCATTTAAGAGACTTGTATGTCTTTTTGAGAATAAATGAATATAAGCCGAACCGACTTTGTTTAAGTCCGCGGTGGTAGCTAGCACCATCTTATCAAAGTCTGCCGCCAAAAAATCAAATCGAAATTGTTGTGTTCCGATATAGCCAGTTAATCAGACTGTTGAGGATTCCGGGCGAAGTGCGCTTCCAAATTAGATCTTATCATAACTTAGGCCAAGCGCTTCCTAGACGAAGAAAAAATGACAATAGAAAATTGAAAACAATATTTAAAAAAAATATTTATTCTACAGAAACTTTTTATAGTAATTACTTTTAAATAAAATTAATATTACAAGGAAGCAGTCTGCTTACGTAAGGACCACCATTACAAACGGTATCAAAGTACTTAGTTAACTCAACTGAACTGAAAAATGCAAACATTTAGCAATTTACTTACAGAGTAAAAGGAGACAATATTTGGCTTTCAACGCGGGAATACAGCCAGCGCTCTTGGGTCCTTACCGCTACCTCAAACTGTATTGTTTTTAGTTTTTCGTGTTTTGTAGTTACCCAAACTGATAAACGATGCAAGATGGCCATAACAAGACTGCAAATTGAAGTAAGTAGGTACAAAGTATCATTATATTAGACCCTACAAGAAATGGAAAAATAAAGTAAAGTAAAGTAAAAATGATTTATTCCCGCAAAACTACAATTAAGCACAATTAAGTAATCTAAACTAACAAAACTAAGTCCTAAGCATGCTTAAATTTATAGTACCTAGTATGTTGTAGTTTTACAGGAGTTTATTACAAATACAAATTCCAATGATTTCCTCACCAGGCTAAGTCTGTAAAGAAAGAGATAGACTCTCTAGATATGTGGAGCTGGAGGAGACTGCTTAGAGTGTCATGGACTGAGCTCTGTACCAATGTGTCGTACTCCAGGAACAAGCATCAAGCAGCGTGTATCTTCATTAGACAGTCTCGCATTCTGACCTTTCGGACATGTCACAAGGAGTTTATTTTTTATTTTACGACTGTATGACTGTTTTGATGAATTGGCTATCTTACCTCTTACTGCCGGAACACAACAATTTTAGCATTGTTGTTATGGCGACAGAATTAGGTAAGATGGTGGTAGCTAGCCAGGTGAACCCAAACAAAGTCCTACCACCAACCAAACCAAGCACAATATATTGTACTCCCCATGGGGATCGCAAAAAAAGCATCTGGATCTGAAATCGGTGGGTTGACCCACAAGACCACAAGACACATGTGGACTTTTGAGCACATTGTTGTCCAGGGACGAGTTGAAACAAGACCACGAGAATGGTCAACTATACGCTGTTCAACAGACTACCAAGTCAACGTGAGCAACCACCTATGATTGTGGCAGGTTATCCACTAACAGGGAAAAATGGCGAGATATTTGAGGCGAGACTTATCGGCCCGAAATATTACCTATTGACCACGACATAATCACTCTGTCAAGAGTATACCGAATACCGACTGGGAAAACCCAAAGGGTAGCAATGGGATCCAGCAGGATTTTCCCAATATTGGTCGTCCTATGTGTCCGATAGCCGGTTTTTTCCCACATCAAATTAAACAAGTCTCTATTTAAAAACAATAACACAAAATAGTAAAACAACGAGACCACTATTACATTTGGGATATATGAGAGATTCACGATTATAATGGTGCGTTACAGATAGGTACGGTTGAGAGCGTTTTTATTAACATTTACAGCGCCATCTAGCCTTAAAACTAAGCATAATTAAATTGTAGATAGACTATCGAATTGTTTTGGGTTTTATGCTTGCTGAGCTTATGTTTAACGTTACCTGTGTAAGTGTGTAGCACAGGAAGGATAATGCTGTACAATCTCACTACAGTCGCTAGTGAGAGTGGAAAAAAGGTATGAAAACGTATACAGCGCGTCACAGGAAGTAATCATTGTGACCTTATGATAAGCACATAAACACGATAGGTACAGCTTTGCTTTACTGGTATCACTAGAAACTATTAAGCGTAAACCTACTCAGTTTCCCCACTGTTCACCACGCAATGTTTAATTAAACCGACTTATTAATAAAACAAGCCTGCATTATTTCCTAAAATTAACATATTTCTAATCTAGGAACTTATCTGCTTATAATAACTGATGCTTATTCATATACATTTGGTCCGACTCCGATTCGGCAATATTAGGCCTTCTCTTAATCTCTTCATAAGTCGTCCTTTTCCCTTGCCTTCCTCATCAATACCGATCCACATCGTTTGGTAAAGACGTCTTTCCATTGATGAAGCGATAGCAATTGAGCTATTGTACAATTTAGTAGTAAAGTTTAGTAAAGTTTTAAAGTAAAGTAATATAAAATCAATTTGGTATTAGCAAGCTGTATCAAAAATAAAAAAAATCGCGTGAATTTTTTGCGATAAAAACAACTCAAAATATCATAGTAAAAAAATTATGAAGTTTAATTTATTCATTATTGAAGTAAAATATTATTTACTAGCTGACCCGACAGACGCTGCCCTGTCATTTAATTCAAACTGGAATACTACAATACTAATAATTATTATTCCTATTTTTGTATTTTGATATTGTATATGTTTGTAATTTCAAATTATAACTGTAAAATATTGTTTATTGTAATGCTTGTTGTCACTGTCGTGTTGGTCGTGATATCGTTTTACATGCCTACGGTAGTTATAGGAAGGTGAATAGAAAATGGTGGGTCTATAAATCTAATATAACGCTACGCTAGAATTATGCGACCTTTGTAAGCCAATATTGCGGTGCGCGAGCTCTCTCTTACTGTCAAGTAAGTAACAACTGACAGTTATTTTAAACGTGCTTAGTTTGCTAAGATGATGAGATGATGAGAGTATATAACGCTGGAGCTAAGGTTACTTTTAAAAAGTTTATAATAAAGGTAGTCGTTAAGTTTTCTTAAATTTTCTTAATTTTTTTAAATGTAAGAACCTTTTACGTAACATAAGAAGTCATTTAAAAAAATATGAATGAGATCGGTCATGCCGTTCTCAAGTTATAGCGTGACCAGGAGAAATAGGGGTTCATTTTTTATATATATAGATGTGGATTGCTATTAGGAGTACGACATTTAAGTATCAACTATTTCTCGTTACTTATTTAATCCACAGCCGCTTAGTTATTTTAACAATTCAACCTTTTAATTTGACACGTGGGACATTGGACTCCAGCAAAAATGCCTTTAAACATACTCCTAAACCCTGTTTACCTTTTAAAAGTTCACAAACAAATGACTAGGTACCTGGATATAATAAACTAAAGCTACCATTTACCAACACGCTCACCCGTACCTATCCCTAAACAACTCGATTTATTTTCTACAGGCATGAGGGCAGCCTTGAATGTTGTATAAAGTTGAACTTAGTATGAATGTGACTAGAATGATTAACATAAGTATTTTGTATATGAAAGAGGAGCTATTATAGAGGTTTGCAAGAGACAGAAAACATAAGTGAGTTTAGTGGTCTACCCCGGGAAAAACAATCGGTGGCTTTTGTTAGCGCAGCTATTATGCTAGACCTACCTACCGAAGCCAAGGTTAGAACCATGAATATACCAACTAGAAGGTACAAGTTAGTCGTTTTTTGGTACCAAGATTTGGAGTTCTCTGATTGCTGGGTCTGTATTTGTGTCTTTCTCCTTATACAATTCCCCATTCTCGGTAATTACCATGTGATTTCCGATTCCAAGCGCCTGAAGCGTTTTCAAGGCCTTCTGCCGTCTTGTGACCTCCTTGGGAGTCAACCTCTTATGCAGTCGTTTCCTTAACCGCTTGAAGAAACGTTCATCTGTGCAATCCCTTTTGATGCAAGTGTAGCCTTTAAGCAGTGCCTTAAACTTAGAATGGCTCTCGTCATTTGTTAATTTCAAGTCTGATAAAATAATGAACATGATTCGATCACTTTTATCTATAATGCCTTGAAGCAATGTACTACGCAGCTCTTCCAGACCCCAAATATTGTCAATAAACGCGTTTGATATGGTGAAAACGGTGATTTTCGATTGCTTTACCGATTCATATATCTGATCCAAAATCCTAGCACCTAATTCAAAATCGAAGGACCCGAAAACTTTATATCCCATCCTCTTTAATTCAGGTGCCAGCGTTTCTGTCACGAATTTCTCGTCGTTTACATCGCCTATCGCATTTTCCGTGGCGTATGAAAGGTAAATGTCGTGCTTATAATCCCTTTTTGTGATCCAACCCTTTTGAACTAAAAACTTGAGGCCGTAGTGGTATAAAAGCACTTGGACTTCCGGGATAAACTTGTACGCAAACAACATGCTTGTCAGCAGCATCAGAACACCAGATATGCAGCTTACAGAAATTACGATGGAATAGTAAACGTGGCAGAGTGTTTCTGGAGCATTATCCTCAACGTAAGAACCACCTTCACACCGAATATCTTTATAATCATGTATTTTTAGGCGGTATTTTTTGAGATTCCTAACATTTTCGGTGCCCCAGCAATCGCAACGCAGCGGATTGCTGCCAAGAGACACGTTTCTATCGAGAACGTCTACAGGTATAATCCGCAGACGATTGTTCCGCAGATCTATCTCTGTCACTGTAGGTGGTATTTCCGGGATGTATTCCATCTTTAAGCCAGACAGGTCCAACGCTGTTACGATAGCTGGCAGCTTGCTGAGATTTGGCACTGGCTTTATCAATTTCAGTTTCAATGCTACAGTTGTAGCATCGTCTAAGGGCGATTTTGCTGATGGTAAGATCAGCGTATCTTGACAAACGCATTCAATTCTGTTCCTATTCGGATAGAACAGACATTCACTGCAGCTTTGAGTTCCGTTTACGGGACAGCTCAACTTGTCCAATGTTCCGTGATTAGCAAACTCCAGTAAGCTTACATCTTTCAACGCCTGAGGCTGGCTGCATTGTGCGTGTGTCAAGTCATAAGTGCCATTGTTATTATATTTGAGAAGTTTGAAAAGATGGCAGTCGCAGATGAAAGGGTTATAATTGAAGTTGAACATGTTGTTTTGGTCTGGGTCCGATAGAGGCGCTACCGTTGTTATGGAGTTGTTTTCAAAGTTCACACGTATTGGTTTCGAAGTTGTAAACGCCAATTCGTCTTCCTGCAAATAAATACATTAAATCTATTATATCAATAGTTTGTAGCTTAGCTTTTCAGCGTAGCAATTCAGCCCTTTCATGTTTAAATTATTTCTACGTATTAAATTAGGTAAGTACCTATGTTTAGTTTTGTCAATTTAAACATTTATTTATTTTCATTTATTTTATGCACCCTTCTACCATCAACCGTACTTTTACCATCTACTGTTGACTTTAGTTTTAAAATTGGTATTAAAATGGTTCTATGTTTTTGGTGGACAATAAATAATTTTCATTCATTCATTAAGTCAGTTTCCAGGGTCGCTCGATACTGATATGGCCCTCGGTATTAGTAAGCGGAATGGGCAAGCCACATGCTCGCAGGATAACCGCTGGGGAGTAAAGGTTCTCGCGTGGCGACCACGATTAAAAGCGAAATGGAGTGTGGGACTCTACTCGATGGATCGACGGCATTGTTGCGGTCGCGGGAGTCGATGGATGAAGGAGGCTCAGGAACGTTATTTGTAGCGTCAATTGGGGGAGGCCTATGTTCAGTAGCAGACATGTAGATACACGTCCGTTTGAAAAAAAATTTAGAACAAATTTCTTTCACACATTTTTTTTCACAATAAAACTTTTTTTTGTTCCACATTTTTTTGCCTTTATTTTTTTTCATAAAGTAGGTACCTACCAATTTTTTTTATATAATTTTTTAATTTTTTTGTCATTTATATTTTTTTCATATATTATCTATTTTACCTACAGTTTTTGAAAAAAAAAAACATATTTTATTTTTGCAAAAATTAGTTTTGTTATAATTTTTTTGTCACAAAAAATTAAACTATTAAAAAAAAAAAATACAAAACCCTCACAACAAATAAAAAATGAGTCCACCTCCGCGGATTGCACGCAGCTCGCGGCACTACATAAAAACTAGTAAAGTACTTACCAAAATGCTGTCCAATCGGTTGTTTGACAGATTGAGATCCGTCAACATTGTCATATACAAAAACCAATCATTGCACACGCCTTCTATCTGGTTGTGACTCAGGTCTAAGACAACCAGATAATTCTGATTAAGCAAACTTGATTGTACTGTAAAAAAATAAATAATATCAGTAAAAAACCGTGGAACTCCGGGAGTGAAAACTTGATGTTTGACGATCTTTGCCGAAAAGATCAGCTGAGATTGTTGTTACATTCAAGTACCTCAATAAAGTCAAATACGTCTATGATGACGTTATTTTTCCAATTATTTTGATGACAGATGGACGGACAGGCAGACAGATGCGTGATCCTATAAAAAGGGTCCGTTTTTTTTTACTTTTTTGGTTATACCTACACCCAAATCGCTTCACGTGTGCCTATAATATTTGTAGATTTCCCTCGATTTTTCCAGGATCCCATCATCAGATCCTGACCTGATGACAACGGGACCACCTATGAAGTATTTCACCCTTTCAAACCAACAAAAAAATCGAAATCAGTCGTCTTCGAGTAATCGGGGAACATACATTAAAAAAATATATACCTACCGACGAATTGGTACCTCCTCCTTTTTTTTGAAGTCGGTTAAAAACACACGAAAAACGTTATATTCGCCGCGTATTTTTATGTTATGACTATGTACTATCTGACCCCACGCAGTAGCAACAAAGAGAGAGACTTGAGATACTTTCGATGTTTAACAAACTTCAAAGTTCATCACGACAATTTTTCTTGCCTGGGCAAGACTATCCATCAACACTACAGGACCGGTCACATCACAACCCTCTGAGGTCGTGGCCAATTCGTCTGCCAAGTGAAGTGTTAATGACCAATGCTATAACCAGTTTGATATAGGTACTCAATTTATGGACCTACAATAGTACATTATGGTTCAAGTGTGTAACATGGCTAGGGTCTTAAGAGAGCCGAGGACGGTAATCATCAATACACACGTGTATCAAACGACGTTTTTCAACACACTTGTGAATAAAATAACAATAAATACTATAATTTCAACAGTGAAAACGAGTTGTGAAAAATGTTTCGCTATGGCGGGAAAAAATAATCAGTTAATCTGAGGTTTTTTTTTTATTTTCCGCGCATAGGGTTTGCGCCTATTCTGCCACGTACAAAATGGGGAATTTAACGTTTTCTTTTATTATAGAGAAAACAAAAGTTATATTTGAGTGAAAGTTTTATTTGTTAAACACGTACAAGTAAAATTATCTATTTAAATAAGAAGTTGCTTGAAATAAGCAAGCAATAGGAACATTAATTTATTTGTTCTATTGAACACTATCTTTTTTTTGATTAAAAACTTTTTTAATAACAAAGAAAATCAACCAATAAAATTAAAAAAAAAATCTATAACTCACTAGCGAGTTGTAGTTATATATATATTAATGAAAAAGTCACAGTTTGATTATGGGTGTCATTCTGTGCCTAATCGCGGTGACCATAGAGCCACTTTACGAGCAAGTGTGTTGAAAATATATTTTTCATATTATTGATTATTGGTTATATAATCGCTTGTAAGTTATCTATGTTTTTAACTGACAATGCGAACCTAGTGTAACCTTACTTTACTAACCTAAAATAAACATAAAAACACGACCTCCAGATAGGTATGTTAAAATTTCAAATGAATAAATATATCTATCAATAAAAGAAAAGTCCTATTTCATATGAATAAAAAATGTTTTTATACCCAGATACTGGCTTGTAAATACCAGTTCCTCGGACTGTGCTTTTAGTGTCAAAATACCATTCAGGTTGAACTTCTAGCTCCTAAGGGACACTAATCAAAATCCTCAAATATGGACATATTTCAAGGGGCTTATGTCACTAATCCTGTTGAGGATTCCGGGTGAAGTGCGTTTCCGCTTTTGGCCTTATATATCCTGACACCAGGTGAGATGAAGGCCAAGCGCTTCCCTTCGTACAATAAAAATGTTTCGAATTAATAATAATAAGTAAACTTAAGTGGGCTGTGCATAAACAATAATAATAATAATAGAAATCATATATATAATAGAACATTATTTCAAACTAAGCATAGCTTGTAATATGGGAACTAGATTACGGATAGAATACTTAAATACCTTTTTGTAAATACATACATACTATATGATACAGCACCCAAACACAGAACAAACATCAATTCATCACACAAATGTTTGTCCTGGGAATCGAACCAACAACCTACAGCGCAGAAGGCAGAGTTACTACCAACTGAGACTTGTTAAAATTGGACACTCCATTTTCGGAAGTCAGTCAAATAACATCATGTAATAATAGATACTTACTGGGTTTTGGTTTCGTTAAGGTTGGAAGCTGAGCCCGACAGGGCCAGCTCAGTTGGTTGTAAGATAAATCCAGGTGTGACACACGGGCGCTACCAAATGCGTCTTCGCTTACATAATGGATGCTGTTCTTAGAGAAGAGCACTTTATCCAGCACTGACGATGAGAACAAATGCCTGTAATAAGAATCATCTAGAAGGAGCTGCGAAAAACCTCGATCCCCCGCCTTTTTTTTTATTGTACGACGAGGCATCAAGTTGAGATACGGCCGAAAATGGAGGCGCATTTCATCCGGAATCCTCAACTGAGAAACTGGCTATCTGACCTCTAAATGCCGGAACACAACCATTTTAGAACTGTTGTTATGGCGACAGAATTAGATAAGATGGTGGTAGCTAGCCAGGCGGACTTAAACAAAGTCCTACCACCAGCCAAAAAATACTACGTTGATACTATGGTAATGTATGGGAGAGCGATATAATTATGTGAGTACTCACTCGGGAAGCATTTTGATATTGTTTGCGGTCATGTTGATAACTTGTAGTCTCATAAGAGACAGAAGCATATCTCTCGTTACATATTCCATATTGTTATTCGAGATATCCAACGAGATCAGCTGAGTCAAACTAGAAAACACTTGAACTGGGATACTCCTGAAAATTAATGTATTTATCGTTAAGTTGAAAGATGAAATAAATTGAAACACTAAGAGAAAGGAAAGTATTTCAGTTGAACAAACTACTCGTAGAACCTGACTGCGATGTTGGTTTCACGAGATTATGGTACTTAAAAATATTACAAGGATACTAGAAGAAATAAATGGAAACACTAAGAGAAAGGAAAGTATTTCAGTTGAACAAACTACTCGTAGAACCTGACTGCGATGTTGGTTTCACGAGATTATGGTACTTAAAAATATTACAAGGATACTTGCGGGAAGAGACACTTGCGCGAAGAGACACCTGCGCGAAGATATATTTGCGCGAAGAGACACTTGCGCGAAGAGATATTTGCGCGAAGGACACTAGCGCGAATATAAACTTGCGTGAACAATACACGAAATTCCTACATTTCTGGAAACGGTTGCAGAGAGATTTCACCGTTGTGTAATGATAGATGAAGTGATACATACTTAAAAAAGAAGAAAAACTCACTTACACACTGCTACAATCTCAATTTATAGAGATATTAGGAATATTGTGATATTTTCGCGCAAGTGTCGATCGCGCATGTATCTTTCACATTAATGTATTTTCGTGCAAGTGGCCTTTCACGTATGTGTCACTCGTGCAAATATCTTTCGCGCAAATTTACCAGACCCGTAACTACAAACCGATTATTGATGAAATTTGGAATGAAGGTACAAAAAAAATACTTAGATACATATCCACAACACATAGGCCTCTTTTTGTGTGAATCAACCACTAAGGTAGTCAAACAGGTTGGTAAAGATTCTACGGTAAAAATAGTATTCCCTGCTTCGTTTCTCTCAAAACATGGTAACATTATGTTTTATTTAAAAATGAAATACGAAAACAAACAAAACTAAACAATATAGGCTATTAACAAGCCTTATAGCTCTGTTGGTAACTCTGCCTTCTGCGCTGTAGGTTGTGGGTTCAATTCCCACACAGGACAAACATTTGTGTGATGAATGAAATGTTTGTTCAGTGTTTGGGTGTTTTATTGTATGATAAGTATGTATTTACAAAAAGTATTTAGGTAAGTGTTCTATCCCTAATCTAGTTCCCATATTACAAGCTATGCTTAGTTTGGGGCTAGATAGCGCTGTGTGAAATGTCCTGTAATATTTATATTATTTATTTAATATAGTAATTTTATTTGCGCTGTTTTTTCTATTCCTTATCTATCACGTTCATACTAGTTATGTTACGAAGAAACTGTAATTATATTCTGCTTAAACGGTTACCTCAAGCTGTTATCACGCAGGATCAGACTGGTTAAGGTGCTGTTCCCGAATACATCTTCAGGCAGCTCGGTGATGTTACAATCGCTGAGGTCTAATGTCTGTAGTGACGACAGATTGGACAGAGCCGAAGGACCGAGAATCAACTTCTTTGTGCCACTTAAAACAAGCTGAAAAATGTATAAGGTAAAAAAAATATATGACCCATTCCCGCTAACCCGGATGACCTACTCCGCGCCGCTAAATCAGGATGACCTACTCACCGCCGCTAACCCGGATGACCTACTCACCGCCGCTAACCCGGATGACCTACTCACCGCCGCTAACCCGGAGTCACACTACACTACACAGGCACATCGACTCCGCTGGCGGAGGCATTCCATCATCATCAACAGACCATCAGTGTCCACTGATATACAGATCCTCCTCTTAAGCTGGAGGGTTTTGCCATAATCACCACTCTTGGCGGGTGGATTTGTGATCGCAGCAAACGGTTAGATAATACACACAAGGAAGCTGTTGTACTTCTTCTGGTGAAATCTCTTAGTTGGCTTTTAAACGCTTCCCCGTCGTACAATAAAAAAAGATACGAGTTGTGTGACCAATTGGGAAAGGGTCTCCTGTAATAAAAAAAACATGCGGGGCAGTCTTTGGGCCCGATATAAGTGAAAACTAAGTAACTTGTTAATTGTATCGTCGAGCTATTAAATTATATTTCTGAATTGTTTTTGGTTTGTAAAGAAGTGTTAGTGACCAATTTAAACTTTAATACTTGAATCTTAACACTTCTTTATAAGCTTAAAATAATTGGAAAATAATAATTAAATAGATCGACGTTACAATTCACAAGAGCGTGACGATGACGCTTCACGCTTTTTGTTCATCCAAAAAAGTGTTCAACGCGCCTAAAAAAGTTTTCACTCCAAAAATGAGTTACCGTTTCCAAACGAGGGAGAGAGGCTGAAGATATGACCCCCTCCTGCAGTCGCAGTTCCACTCGATTGTTCACTATGATGAGAGTGGCGAGGGTATGCTTGTGTCTAAACACACCGATCGGGAGAACAATCGATTCGTTCCTTATTTCCAATTTCGTGAGGGAATCCAAACCTGAAACGTTAAGGACAGTAAGATTTTTCTGTTTTATACGGCGGGGAAGCGCTTGGCCTTCATCTCACATGGCGCACTTCACCAGGAATCCTCAACAGACTAAGGAACTGACAACAGACTTTTCTCCTTCGAAGAATCAGCTCTGATCACTACTCGTGTGGATCGTATGAGGATCGCCCACTAGGGGGTAGTCAGATCAGAGGCTCATCCAAACTTTCATTTTTTATTGCACGAAGGAGATGTGCTTGGCCTTCATCTCACCTGCTTTTTTCAAGTTATGATAAGGCCGAATGTGCGCACTTTCCCTGGAGTCGGGTTGGCAAGACCAGCTTTGAAGGAGGCATAGTCCAGTGGACTAATGGGCTGTTTGATGTGATGAATACATACTCACCTCTGAAAGCGTCAATATTGACTTGTTGCATGTTATTTCCAAACATAGTCAATTCCCTCAAGTGGTCCAGTCCCTTGAAAGCGTCAGCTCCAAGGTGCGTTATGTTATTCAATGCAATCGACAAGAAAACCCAATGCTGATCTGAAAAAAAAACCTTTTTTTAGCCGCGAGATGGCGTTTTTGTATGTTGTGCTATTGTATGTCACTGGCAAATATTTAGTCACTGGCAATAGCGGAGTCCCCTGAAAAAAGCCCTAAACAGCAAAAAAAAATCAGAATTGAGAATCAGAACAGTTTTTTTTTCTGTTACAATTTACCAAACCAAATCGTATGTTTTTAAGAATGTGAAAACAGAAAATATATATAGCTATAATGTATTCTGCGTATTTTAGTTCCCAACCATCCGCTAGAGGCGCTGTACCTACAAGGATACATATTTTACCGAGAACATTTTGCTCAAATGACTTACGTATTGGATGTCCTGCTTTGTAAAATGTATCAGCTGATATGTCTGTTATTCCAACGTTGTATAACCACACGGTTTGTACGCTTGGAAGGACCCTTAGACCCTCCTCAGGAACCACTTTCTGGACCTCTGAAAATTACCATACTCAAAAAACAGTTCCCACGTTACACACAAGCTTTTTGAATGAACTCTAGACAAAACACATTCTTATTACGAGCTAGCAAATTTTGAAAATTAAATCAAATTAAAATTAAATCATTATGTACTTTTATTCAATAAAAAGTACAATTAAACTAACTATGTACAAAGGAATCAGTCAGATTAGGCCGTTTGTAACGATCCTTAGACCGTTACAAACGGCCTATAGGTAACTCAACTGTTCCAGACCAGTACCAGACGGAAGCGTGCCCAAGACACTGGCTGCATTAAATTAAATTAAATTGAATTTAGAATATATCACATATGACTTTGACAGCAGACATCTGACATCTTATATTTAACTTTGACAGCTGATATAAGACATTTAACATATGACTTTGACATCAAACATTAGAATTTGACAGCTGACATCTGTCCTCAGACGTTGATCTGTAAAGTGAACCAACCTGAGTCGATAACCACAAAAGTATTTAGCACATTCAGTTCTTGCACCATCTCTTTGGTTACAGCCGTCTGATGTTCAATGAGACATAAATCCGAGAGATTGGTTGCGTTGATGCTGGCTAGCAGTGAATGTACAGAGTCCACGGCACAATGCTCCAGTTGAAGAACGGTGAGATTGCCGGGGAAATTAAGACATTGCAACATAGACTCGGTCAATTTTGTGCCCTAAAAAAATAAAATGGCTTAGACAATACCTGCTCGGAAAATGCCAGAGTCTTATAAAAACATGTGGCAGAATAAACGTCGTTACTGTAATAATAATTCGGGTGGGAAAAGTGTATGAAAATCCATTGTTAACATGCTGAGTGGGAAGAATATGTCTATGAAAAATCATTGTTACTGTGCTGGTTTTTATTTAAATGTGGGTCATATCTACGGAATAATACTAAAGCTTCATGATTATAATCAGTAAGAAATAATTTATGATGCAAAAAAAAAAGTTTTTTATCACCAAGTCTACAAAATTATATTAGCCACTGCTTTTATGATCATTGATTTAAAAAATAACGAGTAAAGAGTTTTAATAGCCATGACAATTTTTAATATGAATTTGAATAAGACAAATTGAAGAATTTGTCTTTTATTTACCTCGTAGGTAAAGTAGGTTCTACACATTACTATGTATCTTTTTTACTTTATTTATTTTATTGGAACAACAAACAACTATGCTAGAACATTTTTAAACAATAATTTATGTTACAAACTAAATACTTAATAACAACGAGGCATTATTAGCTTATCCTTCGGAAGAAAGTGCTGCGTAAGAAGGTGGAGGCGCACGTCACCCGGAATCCTCAACAAACTGAGTAACTGGGTATCTTACCTCTAAATGCTGGAACACAACAATTTTAGAATTGTTGTAATGGCGACCATTAGGTAAGATGGTGGCGCCAAGCCGGGCGGACTTAAACATAGTCCTACCACTAACCAAACCAAGCACAATATTGTACTCCCCTGGGGATCGAAACCGGGACCTCTGGATCTGAAATCGGTGGGTTGAATCACCAGACCACAGTTGGAATAAAATTATCTATATTATCTTTTTTGGGTAGGTACGCCACGGTTAAGCCACTTAGTTTCATACAAAAGTGTACATAGATTAGTTTTTTTTTTGTTTTGGCTACTGAAATCCTACTTACATTACAGTTGACCACAACAATTCTTTCTTGTGTATATTTATACACAGAAATGTTGGTATTGGGACATCGAACTCTTAATTTTTGGCCAGAAATTCCGCACTCGCACTTATTCGGGCAGTCGACTGACATTGACATTGACATCCATGCTGACAGTGACATCACGATGAACAGCGTTGACGCGGCATTCCTGTAATAACAATCAATAATTCTTCAAAAAAAAAATACTTATCATTGGCAATGCGAAAATCGCGCGACCCCGTTTAATTAAAACTCATTTTTGCCGCCATGGATCTTTGCCGCTTCCTTACAACCCCTAACGTCTCTGGTGCTTACAGGGGTCAAATGGTCACATAGTCTATCTATCTCATGATTGGAGTGGGGTTAAAAAAAATAGGAAACAATGAAACTGATTTTTGTCGTTGTATCTGTCATTGGAAAGTAGAAGATACTTACCTATACGTTTTATTTAGATAGCATCGTAATCTCTCACAAAAATATCCACAAAACAGATCTCCATAAAACTTGCAACCTCCTCCTCTTAAAACCTATAAAATCTCCACTAACTAAATACTTACGATACACATAACACATAATACCAAACACCAATCATTACTTCGTATGTAGGTACTGAATCTCATCTAAATATAAACCTACATAAAGATATTCTATTACTGGTGCGTCATAATTATATTGGTCCAGAAGCGGTTACCAATATAAGTACCCTTTGTCCGTATGTAGCCCTAGTACTTGGAAGGTAAAGCGAGAAACATGGTTGCCCTTGCTTCTTCTTCTTGATTGTCTATTTAGCTACCTATATAGGTACCTTTATATGGTACCTGCTATTTATGCTGTGTATTTACCTGCTAAGAAAGTGCCATTCTTCATAAAAAAATAGGCAGAATGTACTTCATTACCTACTGTTTTTATTAATACTCACAAGAAAAGTGTATTGTAAATCCATTGTTAGCACGCTGAGTAGGCAGACAGTCTATGAAAATTCATTGTCAATGTGCAATTTTATTTTTATTTTGGGTCATATAATATTTGGTCCTACAGTGTGAAAAACCTTATAGTTATAATTCCAGAATATATAGTTTTTTCTGTCAAAATCTGCATAATTATACCGGCCACAATAATTTAAACATGTTAAAAGTTGAAAAAAAACTAAAACCCAACTGCAAAATATACTTACCTATGTAGGAACTGGTAGCGACGATCTATATTTGCTATAATTCTTGAACGCAGACGTTGAAGCTCCTTCAATGAATTTATGATCGATAATCGTGAGCTATTCTAACAGCTTTCTGGGATCCAGGGTAGGTATCTTTAAACCTTAACCTATCTAATAACCTAATAATATCGAAATTAGGGCCTAAAATGCAAAGCAAGCTACTGTTCGTTACGACCTTGACAGACAACGTAACTCAATGAAAACTGCCTCTGTGCGTTTTGGCGGAGTTTTAGGTAACAAACATTCGGGTGGATGGTGCGAAATCCTTTCATTCATTGATCTATGGCACCTACGACATATCTGTGGTGGTGAAACACTGGTCCTAGCTCAGTATAATGTATGATTATACTATAGCTATCCGAGCCAAGGCCTTTACTTGGCTAAGATAGCTAAGGGACGCTTGTCCCTTAGCAAATAAACGTAAGCTGAGGTGCACACAGGCCTGATCGAGCGTGGTACCTAATGGTAACATAACATCCTCGATTCAAATTTGCCTTGCCCCCGAAGTTAGTGCATCAAAGTTGATCGTGCAGGGTCCGACCCGTGCTAATTGTGGTGAAATGCCTTGACAGAACGTGCTAATTTCCTGTAGCGATATCTAGTTTTAAATTGAAATAAGTATACATAATTATAAAGGTACAGATCTGGAATAGTCGAGTTACCTATAGGCCGTTGTAAGGGTCCTCAGGTAATCTGACTGATGATTGTGATTATAATAACCAATGCTATAAAATTCTTTTTGCTATAAGTTTTTAACCGCCTCTGTGGTCTAGTGGTTCAACCCACCGATTTCAGATCCAGAGGTCCCGGGTTCGATCCCCATGGGGAGCAGTATTGTGCTTGGTTTGGTTGGTGGTAGGACTTTGTTTAAGTTAAAGTCAAGGTACAATATATTGTGCTTGGTTTGGTTGGTGGTAGAAACACATTTGCTCATAAAGTGGCTCTATGATCACCTCAATTAGGCACATAATGACACCCATAATCAAACTGTGACTTTTCATTGCTATAACTCACTAGTGAGTTTTAGATTTTTTTTTTATTTTATTGGTTGATTTTATTAGTTCTTAAAAAAGTTTTTAATAAAAAAAAAGATCGTGTTCAATAGAACAAATAAATTAATGTTCCTATAGCTTGCTAATTTCAAGCAACTTCTTATTTAAATAGATAATATTTACTCGTACGTGTTTAACAAATAAAACTTTCACTCAAATATAACTTTTGTTTTTTCTATAATAAAAGAAAACGTTAAATTCCCCATTTTGTACGTGGCAGAATAGGCGCAAACCCTATGCGCGAGAAATAAAAAAATAACTCATCCCTTTAGTCTGTGGCCGATCGCAATGCGCGCGCATAGGAAAACTGATTAATTTTTCCCGCCATAGCGAAACATTTTTCACAACTCGTTTTCACTGTTGAAATTATAAGTAGTTATTTATTGTTATTTTATTCACAAGTGTGTTAAAAAACGTCGTATGATACACGTGTGTACTGATGATTACCGTCCTAGGCTCTCTTAAGACACTCAATGGCGCCTAGGCGGTAATCGCCAATGTTACACACTAGTACCATAATGTACTATTAAGTCCGCCTGGCTAGCTATCACCATATTGCCTAATTCTGTCGCCATAATAACGATTCTAAAATTGTTGTGTTCCGGCATTTAGAGGTAAGATAGTCAGTTCCTCAGTTTGTTGAAGATTCTGGGTGAAGTGCGCCTCCACCTTCGACCTTATCTTAACTTGTTACCAGGTGAGATGAAGGCCAAGCGCTTCCCCGTCGTACAAAAAAAAAATTAGTAGATAAGCATTTCAACATTTACATTTCTATGAAAACAGGTGGTCTGTGTAAGACTTTATAGCTTTTGAAATCAATAAGAATACTATAGGCACAGATAATAAATACTAACGTACAATAGGTAAGTATTACTGGTTATTTGATATATTTACCAATGCGCATGCAAGTGCGTGGAAATATCGTATAACTCTTTCAATAACAAATCATGGTAAATACTCCGTTTATTTTTTTGTAGTGTAAAACTTTGTCGATTGACTGTATGTACACGTGTTGATAACTAATATTAGGTATATTTACAGTACTTATATAGGTTAGAGTGCTTATCATTCAAAATTGGTATAGACGGGTTTTTCTAACTGAGCTTCTGAAAGGATACCTATAAATGACAAGCGAGTACCAAAAACATCTACAAAAAAGTATAAAGTATTTGTTCAGCTCATCGACTTTAAATGATAAGATTTTCCGCTTGTTTTAGGGATCTGTACATCTGATGAAAAAACGGAAACGTGTAATCGGTCGGGTCTGTCCGTTAGTACTGAAAGCCGATTACTAACACATATTCTCAAAAAAAAAATAGTTATTGTATTTGAATATTCAGACTATTGTGTAAAATCTTGATTCAATAGGTTCCCGGGTTCGATCCCCAGGGGTTATAAAGTTCTTTTTTTTTTTGTTGCATGACGGGGAAGCGCCTGGCCATCACCCCACCTGGTTACAAGTTGAGATAAGTCCGAAGGTGGAGGCGCACGGTCCCGGGATCTCAAGATATGAAATCGGTGGTTGAACCACTTGACCACAGAGGCGGTTTGATTGATGGTAGGACTTTATTTAAGTCTTACCCAGTACGCCATAACAACAATTCTAAATTGTAAATTGTTCCAGCCTTAAAGGTAAGATAGCCAGTTCCTCAGTCTGATATTCCAAACTAAGCATAGCTTGTAATATGGGAGCTAGATTACGGATAGAATGCTTAAATACTTTTTTAGTTTTGCAAATGAGCGATATATCAGTTTTTTTTTACATAGGTCCGCTCCGCAAACCTTCAAAGGTTTCCGATATGAATGAAAGGTACTTGTAAACCGTTGGCATGTGCCGGACGTACGTTCGGACGTGCCTCTGACTACCCCCTAGTAGGTGATCCTCATCACGCTGAGTAGTGATCAAAGGTGAATCCTTGAAGGGGAAAAGTCATGAGTCTATTCCTACAGAACCCATAACTACGTGACCTCTATTCGCTTTCCTCCGGATCTATGAATATCAATCTGCTTATCAAAACAAACACTTACGAAATTGAGATATGATCGACGTACGAAGAAACGCTACTAAGTATTTCAGCTAGGTAGGTATATAAATAAAGGCCAAGCGCGGGTTGGAGATGACCAAGGGTTCCGCCCCAATAAACTCAATAAAATCTGGATTTTTATTAATGTAATATAGTCGCCTTGGAGTGGTTGTAACTTTTTTTTCACACTTCAAATTCAGTTTGAATCATCTTAACATCCTATTTTAGAACAGTTGAGACACTTAAAGACCGTTTGTAAAAATCCTTGGGTAATCCGACTGTTTCTCTTGCTCGTTTTATTGCAGGTTCTGATGTGTTAAATAAATATTCTTAACATGATACTTAGTTAAACCAAACCGGAATCGAGTACTTACAGTATACAGTGTAAAAATGATATAAAGTATAAATAGTAGGTAGGTACATACTCAATTGATTTACTAAAATAGGATGTGGAAAAAAACATTTGAAACATGTAATACATTACAACAACATTAAAAAATACAATAATATGGTTAAAATAACATTCAATTTGATTAAATTTACTAAATAAACCACACTCATATATAAAAGTGAAAAACTACTGAATGGATTGATCTGTATCTTTGCGCATGCATTATCCTAGTCCTATATTATGCTTGTAATATAGGAACTAGATTACGGATAGAATACTTTTCTTTTGTAAATACATAAGTACGTACTATATGATGCAACACCAATACACAGAACAAACATCTATATTCATCACACAAATGTTTGTACTGGGTGGACATTGAACCTATAACCTACAGCTCAAAAGGCAGAGCTACCAACAACTGATCTGTGTAGCTTAGTTGAGGAGAATTATAAAAGTGTGTGTATAGTTTGTTGATAGTAGATACCTACTCTTTGGTAGGTTTTTTTTTATTGAACGACGGGTAAGCACTTGGCCTTCATCTCACCTGGTTTCAAGTTGAGATAAGGGCGATGGTCGAGGCTACGCCCACAGCTAGTCTTATATAATTTTGACCACCTCTGTGGTCTAGTGGTTCGTCCACCGCTGTCAGATCCAGAGGTCCCGGATTAGATCCCCAGATCATACAATAATGTCCTTGGTTTGGTTGGTGGTAGGACTTTGTCTAACAAATGCTATAACGACACAAAAAATCACAAACCGCGACAGGACTTGAACCTGCATCTTTTCCTAAAGCCGGAAATGCGCTAATCAACTGAGCTACTAGGGTCCTGGCGTAGATTCCGAATTTTTGTATCAAGCAGGCAGCTTGGCTAGCTTCCATCATCTTACCCAAGTCTGTTGCCATAACAACAATTCTTCAATTGTTGTGTTCCGGCTTTTAGATGTAGAGCCAGTTCCTCAGTTTGATGAGAATTCCGGGTGAATTGCGCTTCCACCTTCGGCCTTATCATAACTTGAAAAACCAGATGAGATGAAGGCCACGCGCTTCCCCGTCGTAAAATAAAAAAAAACTGACAAGGGCACCTTTGATCCAACGCGCGTACACAAGACGGAGGCGAAGACTTATCAATAGGATCCCGTTTGCTCCCTTTAGGTACAGAACCCCAATAAGATATCGTGTAAACCAGAATATATTTAGACTTTGAATCTCGTCCGTTAAAATTATCTTTTGTACGAAGCAGTCTCATTGAATAATCCAAAATACAGTAGCGGGCGGTGTACATGGGTGGTGGGATTAAATCCGGGGCAGTTATGGTTTCAAACCATCGCAATGGGACGTCAATTTGATGCAATATATTTATTGTTTGTGATCCTAGGTAGGTATTCAATAAGACCAGAAACAACTAAACTCTGCTTACAAGTAAATAAAATAAAATAAATAAAAAGGTGTTTATTCACACAATACATATGAATATTTATATAAATACAAGCAATTGTAACGGGTTTGTTGTTGGTGAAAATGTAAGTAGTTTAGCGACGCTGGTTTTCAGTCAGCCCCACTCTAATGACAATATAAAAACTGTTCGTAACCGTCAAATAATTAATGCAGCGTGTTCTAGGAGGGTCCTGTGTTCGACATACGGGTAAGTGTCCCACAAATGGGTACTGAAATTATTCGATTAAATTTACAAGGAAAAGTATATAGGTATCGAATAGGTATAAACAGCTATCCGTTTCCCGAACAGTGACTCCACATAAATATAGGTAGAGTTTAGGTATACCTTATATAGGCATAGGTATTGTGAAACGTTATTGTAAAAGTTAGATGAGTAGGTAGGTACTAAAGACTTGTATAATTGTAGGTATGCAGTGCTAAGATGGGAGCATCAGAATGAATAGGTATAATACCGACAAACATTACATTTGATACATAAACAGAACAAGCAATCAGCCCACCTAATGCTAAATGCATGTCTTGCCTAAAACTTTTTACTGCGTAGGTCACATTTACATAACCTAGTCGGCACTACATTGCGCCAGTCAACAATTTAAGAATTATTGTTATGGCAACTAAATCCTCCAACCATTCACCAACTAAACCAAGCACAATATCAATATCCCCTGGGGATCGAACCCTAGACCACAGAAGCGGTTGAATTATGTATAATTATGTGATTCAAAAGACTTTACTTGGATAGTTAAAGATAGGTACGAGTTAAACTGACTATTAGCGCTTGCTATTCTGGACGATATCCTGTATCGAAAAACAACATTCAATACCACCTAATTATACCTACTCTTTACTTCCCCTTTCATTAAGGTAAAATGTGCAATAAATATTAGCAATTTTTAAAATAAATTTACTTTTATAACTTATATACATTTGTTTGAGAACTCTTCCACTTTTACTACCTACTTTGAAAGGGACACATTTTATATTTTGAGATTTCTGATCTCTTTTAATTCTGTTCATTCGATAATATTTATTCACGAAAAAAATGGACAATTAAACTAACTATGAACAAGGACCGTTACAAACGATCTATAGGTAACTTAACTGTTCCAGACCAGTACCAGACTACCAAGACACTGGCTGCATTGCCACGCTGAATAACTATGCTAAGTCGCTGGCTTAAAAAGAGCCAGCCTTCCAGGTCACGTATCGCTTCATATTGCCTTGTTTATACATTTGTTTGAAAACTACCTACCACATATGTATGATTCATTTGAATTGGCCTGATTACAGCTGTTCCTTTAGTCGTGTCAAATTCAGCAAAACGGTGGTGGTAGGACTTTGTTTGGGTCCGTCTGGCTAGCTACCACCATCTTACCTAATTCTGTCGCCATAATAACGATTCTAAAATTATTGTGTACCGGCATTTAGAGGTAAGATAGCCAGTTCCTCAGACTTTTGAGGATTCCGGGTGAAGTGCGCCTCCACCTTCGGCCTTATCTCAACTTGTAACCAGGTGAGATGAAGGCCAAGCGCTTCCACACAATATGTACAATAAAAAAAAACGTTATGAAAATATAATACTACATACTGAATAATAATTCTAGGCGACATTTTAGGTTTAGGGTGAAGTGCGCCCGGAATCCTCAACTAACTGAGGAACTGGCTATCTTACCTCTAAATGCTGGAACACAACAATTTAGAATTGTTATGGCGTCAGACTTAGGTAAGATGGTGGTAGCTCGACTAGTAGTAACTAGTACTACTAGTTACTGCTACTTAGTACTACCACCAAACTTAGTATACGAAGCTAGTCTTCCAAGCTTATGGTCGTAGAGTCAAGAGTTAAAGTCAATTATGAATGAAATAATAAAAATAATAATTACGTTTTAAAAACTAGAAAGAAAACCGACTTCAATGAAGAATTTGATACAATTTCGTTTACCTGAATGACGTATATTTTCCAATTATTTCGATGACAGATGGACGGACAGTATACAGACGCGTGATTCTATATGGGGTCCGTGTTTTCTTTACTTTTGAGACACCCAAATCGCTTCAAGTGTGCCTATAATATTTGAAGAGTTCCCTCGATTTTTCCAGGATCCCATCACCAGATCCTGACCTGATCACGATGGGATCACCTGGGAAGTATACCGACCCTAAAAATACCCAAATCACTTCAAGTGTGCATATAATATTTGAAGAGTTCCCTCGATTTCTCCAGGATTCCATCATCAGATCTTGACCTGATGACAATAGGACCACCTGTGAAGACCACCCTTTCAAAGAAAAAATGAATTTTTGAAATCGGTCCAGGCGTCTTCGAGTAATCGGGGAACATACGAATTGAGAACTCCTCATGATTTTTTAAATCGGTTAAAAATAAGAGACATCACACACAAGAGCGTGTGAAGCCAATTATGTCTCTGACCGTATATTGCAAGTCTTACATGCCAGTGACCAGTGACTAATGCCATTCATATATTCTCTGAAGCTAGTTTTTTTTTTTTTTTTTTTATTATCAGTACATTTATTCAATAAATTAAACTAACTAAGTACAAAGGAATCAGTCAGATTACCTAAGGACCGTTACAAACGGCCTATAGGTAACTCAACTGTTCCAGACCAGTACCAGACGGAAGCGTGCCCAAGACACTGGCTGCATTGCCACGCTGAAAAGCTATGCTAATTCGCTGGCCTAAATAAGAGCCAGCCCTTGGGTCACGTGTCGCCTCAATCAAAAGCCCCGCAATATTTTTGAAAACCCGGAGGGCACCGGCTCCCCACGGACCCAAGGTCTCCACCCCAAAAGGCTCAAATAGGTAAGCTCTGTCGAGACCACTATATTTGCGCCTTTTGTGATCCTCGGCCGATGTCCCAGGCAGATGAGATGGCGCTAGGGTGTCGACGCAGGTAGCGTCCCACACCAAAGGCCTACCCATTTCCCAAGGGACAAGAGTCATACCGTCGGGCCGAAGAAGCTAGTTATGGTATCAGCTCACACTTCGACCCAAGATTAAGGATAGAATAGTGTTTTTGCTTCATTTACAATGCTTTTCTCGGTAACTATGTTTTGCTGATACAGCCGTCTCTGTCGACCGGCTGCATCCGCCCATCCTTTGGCGAAAAAAAAAATCTTTTAAAAACCTGTTTAAACGTTCCCAAATCAAAGGTAGCTACATAATATTAGTGGTTCTGTAAAACAGTAGACCTCGCGAGCCCTTATAACCATGCAAAAACCGATGATTTGCTCTTTCACTTTTCCTTTTAGACTTTTGAGCAAATAGGGGTAAAAGTTTTAGCGATTACTTGCGTCGCGTTCCATTGGTTAAGGATATTGAACCTGGTGTTTACGGATTTCTCCTGCAAAGGCGTAGAGGGCTGCGTAGTCTGATTAGTAAACGTAGGTATAAATATTCCGGAAAAAGAATTGAGACCCTACAGCAAACTTCTCGCCTTTTCCCCTCCACTGTTTCGTTTTTTTTTTACAACATCTTGTGTATAATTAAATCCTTAGTGTGTCTTTCAAATTTAATTGAAATCCGTTGATAAATAACGCTACAGCAAACTTCCCCCCTTTTCCCTCCCGATTAAAAATCGCATCGACTAAAAAAATTTAATAAATCAAGAAACATGTGTGCCAATTTCAACAAAATCAGTTGAAAAATGCGGTTTGTATGGAGAACAAACCGACAGACAGCCGACAGACAGCGGACAAAAGCCAATCTCGAAACTGAGACGCTTTGCTCGCTCGGTCAATTATCCTGTTTTTATAATGTTAGATAAAGAAACCAATACTCACCAACGATTTTCAATGATAAAAACGCGTAGCCCGATGTCGCTATTTCAGTTGGCAGCTACATGGTTATTTCACAATGTTAGCAAACAATCCATTTGGTAGTTGATTGAGGCGACACGTGACCCAAGGGCTGGCTCTTATTTAGGCCAGAGAATTAGCATAGCTATTCAGCGTGGCAATGCAGCCAGTGTCTTGGGCATGGGCACGCTTCCGTCTGGTACTGGTCTGGAACAGTTGAGTTACCTATAGGCCGTTTGTAACGGTCCTTAGGTAATCTGACTGATTCCTTTGTACATATTTAGTTTAATTGTACTTTATATTGAATAAATATTTATTTGGTAGTAGTTAGTATTTTTTTAAGATGGTAGATGATACTTTACATTCAAACCATTGATACACCATTCTTTGATCTGGATCATATTCATCAAATTATTCTTAAGGCTATTCCTGTATAGGTATTTATTGAATAGACCATCAAAAAATAAGCATCACATAATCTTTTCGACATTCCGGTGCTTGACTACAGCCAATTATGACAACTCTATTAAACCCCACAGTTGAAGTATACGAAAAAATGTAGTGGGGTGGATTAATCAAATGTGCGTTGACCACATTTTAAACTATGGTTTAAAATCTCGAAAAATGTTAGATATCATCAAATGGCAAACTAAGGAGGTAGTATCGATACCCGTTATAAAGGTTATCGCATAGGGATCGCAATGAATTGCGAAACGGAGTGCGGGAAATCCACATGATATACCAATAAAACTACCACAGGTTCAGCCAGCGGTCAGCCAACAAGCTAGACTCTAGCCAGAATAGGTTTTTTTTCTATTTTTTTGTACGACGAGGAAGCGTTCGGCCTTTATCTCACCTGGTAACAAGTTGAGATAAGGTCGAAGGTGGAGGCGCACTTTACTCGGAATCCTCAACAAACTGAGGAACTGGCTATCTTACCTTTAAATATCGAAACACAATTTTTTTTTAGAATTGTTATTATGGCGACAGAATTAGGTAAGATGGTGGTAGCTAGCCAGGCGGACTAACAATTTCCTACCACCAACCAAACCAAGCACAATATCGCTCCACCTGGGAATCGAACCCGGGAACTCTAGATCTGAAATCGGTGGGTCGAACCCCTAGACCACAGAGGCGTTTAAAACTACCAAGTTTCAGCCAGCAGTCTAGTCAACAAGCCAGACTAGCGAGAATAGGTAGAAAATATCACACATATTCTCTACCTGTTCTCGCTTATTACTTCGACATATTTGATGACCTCAAAATATTTACATGGGAAGTAGTAGGTACAGTTTATTTCGCTGACTTTATTCTGACACATTTAGTACATATTCTATACGCTTATTCGTCGTAGAAAGTGTAACTGGATCGGCCACACTCTTCGCAGGGACTCCGAACACATCCCCAGACAAGCTTTGGACTGGAACCATCAAGGCAAGCGAAGACGTGGCCGGCCCAAACAAACCTGGAGAAGCTCGACGCTGGCAGAAGTCAAAGATTGGTAAGACCTGGAGCGAAATCAAGCGCGAGGCTCAAAACAGAACGAAATGGTCTACTGTGGACGCCCTCTGCCCCATCTAGGGGTCTTAGGACATTAAGTAAAGTAAGTCTATACGCTATAAGTCATCTTGATTCATATTCTCGTGTAGTCTCTTAGTGACCAAAAGTTAGGTTGCATAACTTTTAATTAAACTCTTTACAAACTCCAATATTGGTTTAACAAATGTTTTGGAACTTTTACTAAACATCTGCATACAAAAACTACGATAAGCATTCAGTCCACGCGAGATTATAGAAATATAGAATAAGTAGGTACTAAATGTGGCAGAATAAAGTCAGTGAAATAAACTGTATTACTTCACGTGTAGTAAATATTTTCAGGTCATCAAATATTTCTGTACTACTGTGTCTACTGTGTTGTGTGAATTGTGTGATAGGCACGGCACACTGTACTATAAACACGCCTAACAAACCTCACAGCTCAGTTGGTAGTAACTCTGCTTTCTGCGCTGTAGGTTGTTGGTTCGATTCCCACCCAAGACACACATTTGTGTGATGAATATTTGTGTTTGTTCTTTGGGTGTAGCTTAGTATGTTATAGGTATGTATTACCAAAAAATATATATTTATGTATTATTTTAGTAAATAGTTCCCATATTATAATAGCTTTGCTTAGTTTGGGACTATATGGTGCTGTATGAAATGAATGTAATATTCTATGAGAGAAATCCCTAATAAATCCACTCCCGATCTTGGAATGGACTGAAAAAAATGGATAGGCTAAACACTACGACCCCGATTACAAATTATCGTTTGAATTCCTATCTGCCACCAATGGCCTCACGTGTGGGCCGATAGTCAAATAAAAGTTACCGTCTGCCACCGTGGCACTGGACGCAGTGGCAGGCGGTAGTAATGTTATTATTTTAACAAGCCTCAGCTCAGTTGGTAGTAACTCTGCCTTCTGCTCTGTAGGTTGTGTGTTTGACTCCCACCCAGGACAAACATTCGTGTGATGAATATAGATGTTTGTTCTGTGTTTGGGTGTTTGTATTGTATGATAAGTATGTATACGTAATCTAGTTCCCATATTACAAGCTATGCTTAATTTGCGGCTAGATGGCGCTGTGTAAAATTAATGTCCTGTCCTCTCCTGTAATAACACATTTCTGGGCTTTACCCCTATTTACCGCTATTTATTTATCTTATTATTATTTGGTTACAGATTTTCATCATCTCGACTCGAGGCCGGATAAAATACAGAGGTACACGGGCCTAAAACTTATATTATATTTTAGAGGAGCCAAGTGCTCCTCTAGTGTTTCTGTAAGAACTCGCCTGTTCTTCAGACCTCGCGAGCCCCAACAACTCACTTTGTCTCTGTCACTTTTCCTTTTAGACTTTTGATTAAATAGGGTTCTATATAAGTTTTAGTTCTTCACTCGCTCGGTCAATTAGGTCGAGTGTCAAGACTAGGCGAGTCAGTAAAAACTATTTAAAACTACGACTATTCGACAAGTGTTTAAATAACTGCCTTTTGCAGTAAGTTTACAAGAAGATTTAGGGTTGGAAGGGAATGGAATTATTGCTTGGGTATAACGCCTGTACATAATACATTACAAGTGTTACCGTCTGCCACCGCGTGTGCGTCGTTTGTGGGGGCAGACGGTAACAATTCGCTTTCATACCTAGTACCTGTAGATATATTTAAGAACCTTGTGAGTCTATCTGCCCTCAATGTAACGATAAACCTGTCATTGGACTGTGATTCCACGACGCACGGCGGACCGTATAAATAGCTTTTGTTCTGACTATATCTAAGACCGTGCACATTCCAGGATCACAACGGTCATTTTTATTTTCATTGTACGACGGGGAAGCGCTTGGCCTTCATCTCACCTGGTTACAAGTTGAGATAAGGCCGAAGGTGGAGGCGCACTTCACCCGGAATCCTCAACTACTACAGTTAGTTATTACCTCTGTTGGAACGCAACAATTTAGAATTGTCACACGGCAGACTTAGGTAAAATGGCGGTAGGACCAGGCGGACTTAAACAAAGTTCTACCACCAACCAAATCAAGCATAATATTGTACCCTGCGGATCGAACCCGGGACCTTTGGAGGACTTCGGTAGGCGAACCAGTAGATCACGAAGCGGTAATGTATTATTATACAATAATATTTCAATTAGTCCTAACCTTGCCTTGCCGCATACTTTGCTCTACTTAAGATTCTTATTGCGTCACTGGCCGGAATAGTATTAGGGAACCACAGGGTATCAGGTAGCTGTTCAGAAGAGCACCGCGCCCTAAATAGCCTTAGGTAGGTAACTGAGGAACTAGCTATCTTACCTCTAAATGCCGGAGCATAACAATTTAGAATTGTTTTTATGACTTAGACTTAGACTTAGACTTAGGTAAAATGGTGGATAACCACATAAATTGAACAATCACCATTACCTATCGTATTAAAATCAACCCGGGACCTCTGGGACTGAACCCGGTTGGCAAACCACTACACCACGGGCGGTCTCTAAAACGGCTCCCTAAATTCCACGATCAATAATGTACTCTACTATAGTAGATTTGATTTTATTGCTGTACATTATTCAATGCAATTTTACACACCCGATATTTCAAAACCATGGCTTCCAATTATTGGTCGTGCATTATCGGGTCGTACATTATTATCTAGCTATAAACAGCAGATATCATGAAATAATAATTTGTATGCCCTAATGGGTGTTTTACAGAAGGTTAGAAGCGTGTACCCTGGCTTCTATTCTAATCTAGCGCGGAGGGTTTGATTTTGTAACCATACCACTAAATATTTATAAGGAAAATACCATTTACTGGGTAACTTCCTTTAGATATTATGTAGGTACCTATTTTATGTTTTAGTTTATGTAACAAAGAATTCATGCCAATGTATTAAGAAATAAATTTATATTCATCTTTATTATTGTCTGCCTATAAAACGGAACAATGGTATCTACATATTGTATTATCTGGAATCCGCATAATTCGCAACCCACGTGTAGATTGTGGCATAGTCTTGAACTCTTTGGTCTCGCAGCTCGCTAGTATCTTTATCAGAGTTCGAATCCCACCCAGGACAAATATTTGAGTAACGACTTATGATGTTTTTCTGTTTTTGGGTGTTATTATTGTTACTTTATCAGTACCTGATGTATTTGCAAAATCATCCGGTTATGGGACTCGCGAGCGCTAACAGGTACAATTTTTGATAAATATTAAGTATAAGTAAATATTATGTTTTTTTTTTCTTGATAAAACTACAGCGGAAATCGTTTGGCCTTCAACTTACTTGATGAAAGTTAATGTTAAAGACAAAGTTGAATAACATTTTTGAACCAAACTTTTCTTTATAACGTTAAATTAGCAATAGAGTGGTGAGGACAAAACAAAATCCATTCGTGTGCGTGTAATGTGAGGAAAATAGTGCTGCGCCAAGCGCCACGTGATTCGTTAATACTGCTCTCAAATTGTCGAAAGATAGTACCTAGGTTATCTAACGTTTCTGTCGAGATAATTATCTGCCGAACAATTTCATGTCACAGTAGGGTCTGGCGAAGTAATAAGTATCTAGTCTAGTATCCTAAATACTATTGAAATATTATATTACAATATTGTAATAGTATTATTTAATAAATATTATAACGACTATTCTAAATGCTATGCTTTGACGGTATCGATCACTCTATCCTTCTTGATTTATATAACAGGACACAATCCGAGGGATGCAATGCAACCTCCACGACGACGGCCTTTCAATCGAGAACACGCAAATGGCTCCTGGAAAACTCGTTCTACTAGATTAACGAGTTCTACGAACTCCCAATTTGTTAAAACTGTAATGCAATTAATTATTATTTTTAATCTTTTACTATTATGTTATTTTATAATTTTATATTCTGTGTGTATATGATCAGCCACTATTGTACTAGAGTACTCGATTTATAACTTGGTGTTATCAATAAATATATTGTATTGTATTGTATTGAATAGTATTGACAAGCTTCTAAACATAGGTACCTATTAGAGTTAATTTATTTAGATGGGTCACTATGTACGTCCACAACCGCTGCCAGACCGTTGTACTAGGTGGCTACTCTTCGCTGCCCCTTCATGCTCCTTCAGGTGACCCCCAGGGGTTCTTACTAGGACCGCTGCTTTGCAACATATTTTTAAATGACGTCGCTTCTTGTTTTATGTAGGTACTCTAAAATTCTTCTCGCTGCCGATGACATGAAGATTCAAATTCAATTCCAATCAAAAATCTTAATCACACTCAATACCTACAATCTGACCTAAATAGATTTCAAAACTATTGTATTAAATAAACTAGATTTAAATGTCTCTAAATGTCACATATGTTCTTTCATCCGTAAACCCAGTAAATTAATCTCGACCTACACATTTTTTAACTTACCCATAACTAGAGTAAATTCAATTAGAGACCTAGGCGTAACATTTGATTCCAAGCTGCTGTTTGACGAATATATTAATAATATAACAAAGAAGGCGTCATGTGCCCTCGGGTTTGTTCTGAGAATGTCATAGGAATTCGTTGAGGTTAAAACTTTTAAAATGTTGTATTGCTTATGTACCTACGTAGTCACCTCAAGTACGCATCACAGGTGTGGAACCCAAACTATGAGATTTATTCATCGCGTCTTGAATCAATACAAAAAAGATTTCTTCGATACCTGCAATACAGAGCTAAACTATACTTGCCCGATTATCTTACAAGGTGTCTCAAGTCATTTCCTTCCCTCTCTAATCGCAGGCAAGTTGGTGACCTAGCTTACCTCATAAACATCTGTAATGGTAACGTGGACTGTCCTGAGCTACTTGAGCAAGTAGGGTTATGTACAAATACTGTTGCATTGAGAAATCCAAGTATTCTTTACGTACCTATGGTAAAAACTAATTATAAACAAAACGCAATCTTAATACGAGCTTGCAAATCGTTCAACTCATTGGTCAATAAAAATATTGATGTCGATTTATTTAACACATCTGCAAGTAAGCTTAAACGCTTGCTAATGATTTATTTTTAAAATAATTACTAATAAATTTAATTTAATGTTGCTTTACGTTTTGTATTTCATGTCGTCTACAGTAACTGTGTGTTTTTGTTAATCTGTTTAAGTACATAGCTGCGGAAACTTTTTTAATTGGCCCTTAGCACACACACGCTGGTTTATACCGGCCTGTATTATGTATATCTATTTTTAGGACCTAGCTGTAAGTTTTCCTAAAATTTTGAAAATAAAATAAATTAAAGTAGTCTTTCGAAGGTGTGTGTTGTCGACTGCCGACTCCTGGTCTCACCAGATTGTCACACTGGTGTGACCATTAGGAATTTATTTAACTTATGGTCACACTGTGTGCTGTGATCGTAATTTTAAGCTATTAAAACTAAGTATGACTAGTGGTAAAAAAAAAATGTTGTTGATTCATTTCTAATTTCTGTTTTACCACGTGTAAAGTTTTGATAATTATGATTGGGATGAGTTGTTTAGTATGAAAAGTGTTTTTTAAATTTTACCAATTCTTAATATTTCCGAATGCCTATTTTTTCTAATTATGGTTAGTTAGTACGAATTCCATTTTTTTACCAGATGAAATTTCAGTTAGACGTATTGCTATCTAGATTTTATTGTAGGTACCTAACTGCAGGCTGCAAAATTTTAATAAAATAATAAAATGTGTTATTTTTCAACACAAATATATTTAATGTAATACTAAATTTATTTTTTATATCAACGAAACAAGCAAGACAATTAAGAAGTACTTACTCCAATTCTGCTAGGTACCCATCGTATAATGTAATAATATGTAATGAACAAAAAATACATATAACTTCCGAATATATTTTATTCAATATGGCTGTATATCTTGGGCACGCCTTAGTCTGGTACTGGTCTGGAACAGTTGAGTTACCTATAGGCCGTTTGTAACGGTCCGTAGGTAATCTGACTGATTCCTTTGTACATAGTTAGTTTAATTCATTTTTATTCAATTAATAAAATATATTCTCGTTTTACTTCTAAGAAATCTATCGCAAAATCTCTAAAAAGTGACCTACACCTTATTTGTATTTCAAGCGATTTCCATCTTTTCAATTAATTGGTACTTAGACATCACTCAAATGAATTGTCAATTACGACCCGTGGTGATGCAGTGTGACCACGAGTAAAATAAATTCCTAGTAGTCACTCCAGTGTGACAATCCGCTGTGACCACGAGTCCGTAGTCGTGTTATCGAAGTATATTATGTCGAAATAATGCTTGTCGAATAATAATCAGTCGAAACAATGACCTCACGAACTTTACAGTTTCTTAGGTCACTTTTTCAAAACATTTATTTTTTGTAAATAGGCTTACGCCTTACGCTTCTTTACAAGAAATAAATGTTTTACTAATCATTTATTATTATTATTATGTTTTTTCGAAGTCAGCGACCTTCCTCAGTTTGTTGAGGATTCCGACAACTTGTAACCAGGTGAGGTGAAGATCAAGCTTTTCCCCGTCGTACCATAAACGTAAAAAAACGTTAAAAAAAAGTGATAGAGATTATATTAGATAAGAAACATACCTCATTGTATCACAATATAAAATCCAATCCTTTTTCAATCACTCCAATTAAGTAAACACATAATCCACAATTCAATTATCAAAACAAAGGCACTAGAAAACTGTAAATTAATTGCGTTGACACCATTATCCCTATATTGTGTGCTCAAATTTAAATACGGTTATCGCAATGCGTCATTCCTCGCCAAAGGCCGGGAGATACTGGCTTACTGCTTATTAGTTTGGGTCATGACTGGACCAACACAACAACCAACAGTAAACTATTCATTTTTAACCTTCTTTCAATAAAAGGAGGTTAAAAAATAATAGGTTCGCATTTCGTCGGAATCTTTTTTTTTATATTTGTTACGACCGACTACTCGAAGACGCCTGGACCGATTTAGAAAATTATATTTTTGTTTGAAAGGGTACCTAAGTTTAATTGTTTTTTTTTTCTTACAATTTAACTTCACAAGTGGAACCATTGACATCAGGTCAGGATCTGATGATGGGATCCTGGAGAAATCGATGGAACTCTTCACATATTATAGGCATACCTACTTGAAGTGATTTGGGTGTATTACCTCAAAAGTAAATAAAAAACGGACTCCATATAGGATCACGCGTCTGTCTGTCTGTCTGTCTGTCCGTCCATCTGTCATCAAAATAATTGAAAAAAATACTTCATCCAGGCAAACAAAATTGTATCATGTTCTTCATTGAAGTCAGTTTTCTTTTAAGTTTTTAAAACGTGATTATGTTATAATAACGAGCCTCATGTCTAGTATGTATGTTACTGGCAAGATCAGAGTCCCCAACACAAGCAAACGTTTGTATGGAGGCTCCCAAATCAACTTGTTTGTAAAAAAAAATGGTACTGCGATAAATGTTTCTGTTTTTAATGTTTTTGTGTAAAATTAATTTCCTGTAAAATTTATATGTATTTATTCATTAAAAAAAGTCTTTGGGTCACGTGTCGCCTGATGAAAAGCCCCGCAAGATTTTTTGTTTTACATGTTTAATTCATTATTTTTTGTAACATACGAATAATCATTTCTTTTATAGAATACTTCTCAGATATGCCACCAAGGTTACATACATGTTCATAATAATTAGTGCAATAGGCAATTACGCATGCGATCCCACGCGCGCTTCTGTAGCATACCTACCTATTCCTATTACCTACCTAAATGGCATGCCGGTCTAGCAGCTAACAGGTTCTACCGCCCGCCCTACCGCCCGCCCTACCGCCGCGACTCTAGCCGCAAGAAGCGTCTCAAGGACCATTTCTGTATCTCATTGGATATTTCTTGGCAATTACGTATTTTACAGATTGGACTTCGGTGGTTTCCTCTCAGGAGTTTCACTACATTCAGATTCAGATATATTTATTCCATTAGATACTTGGAAAAGTCACAAAAAAGGTAACAAAATAAAAACAAATTATAAATAAGTATTGTAGGTAGATAACCTAAGTTCAAGCAATTGTAATACAATTTCAATACAATATTTCAAAAACATCATCATACGCTCATGTCAACCTAAATTATCAGCAAGTGCTTTGTCAAGAGTATAATTTTTTCATCAGCAAATTTCTGATCCTGATACTGAAATCATTGAATTCATCAGAAAATATTGTAGTGGTTTTAAGAGTACTTCTCATCAGAGCAAGTGCTGATTAGCGCCATCTAGCAGAGATTTACTAAACTAAGTAGTGAGACCAAGTTGGCTGAAACTACGTTAAAAATCACTAGTGAGAAATGGCGTTATTGCTTTTGAACCGACTTTGGTTCACAATTCGGCGGAATATTTTTTTTTATCTTTTTATATCACTTTTTCTTTCAAGTGATCTCACATTTAAAAATAACACAGAAATTCACAACCCGCGCCGGGAAAAAATAAATTGGAAAAGATGCGGGTGCTCGAACCCTTTTCTTAAAGCCGGAAACGCTCTAACCTCAATAGTAATCTATTAAACAGTCACTACCAACTCTTGTTAATGGTAGGTAGTGATAGTTATTATAATAAGTGTCTTATTTATTCAATAAAAAGTACAATTAAACTAACTATGTACAAAGGAATCAGTCAGATTACCTAAGGACCGTTACAAACGGCCTATAGGTAACTCAACTGTTCCAGACCAGTACCAGACGGAAGCGTGCCCAAGACACTGGCTGCATTGCCACGCTGAATAGCTATGCTAATTCACTGGCCTAAATAAGAGCCAGCCCTTGGGTCACGTGTCGCCTCAATCAATTATAATAAGTAATACTCATTTAATTTTTATTAACAGGTGGCAAAACGGTGATGTGGCCTTAGATGGAGCACGCTTATCTAAAAGGAACTTATTTACTCTGGACTTGAAGACTCCAAGATTGTACTCGTGCGGAAAAACAGACGAAGGCAAGGAGTTCCATTCCTTACCAGTATCTATCTAAATACATATAACTCAAAGGTGACTGACTGACTGACATAGTGATCTATCAACGCACAGCCCAAACCACTGGACGGATCGGGCTGAAATTTGGCATGCAGGTAGATGTTATGACGTAGGCATCCGCTGAGAAAGGAATTTGATTAATTCTACCCCCAAGGGGATAAAATAGGGGATGAAAGTTTGTATGAAACTTTGTCAATTTTAAACCGATCGGGCTGAGGCCTTTAACGAATTCCCACAGACTTTTCCATTTAGGTCGAACAAAATGCGGAATTGCCGCGTGTTTGTTTATTGTAGAAGAAGCGGGGAAGCTCTTGGCCTTCATCTCACCTGGTTACAAGTTATGATAACGACGAAGGTGGAGGCGCACTTCACACGGAATCCTCAACAAACTGAGGAACTGGCTATCTTACCTCTAAATGCCGGAACACAACTATTTTGAATTGTTGATACTCTGACACTATGGTAAGATAGTGGTAGCTAGCCAACCAAACCAAGCACAATATTATACTCCCCTGGGGTCCGAACCCGGGACCTCTGGATCTGAAATCAGTGGGTCGAACCACAAGACCACAGCGGTCGAAATTCCCGCATTCTGGTGTTCAATTGGGTTGGATCTGTCCGTGTGCGTGCCTGACTCGCACTTGGCCAGTTTTGTTTTTCCTCATCGATTTAAAAGATTGTGCGACCTTCAATACGGAATGCAGACACGTCAGCATATACAAAATATGCCATTAAATAGTTTGTCAATCATTTATATTTATGATCTATTGTCTTAGAATACGACGCATCATTAATACATGTTAACCGCCTCTGTGGTCTAGTGGTTCAAACTACTGATTTCAGATCCGGAGGTCCCGGGTCTGATCCCCATGGGGAGCAATATTGAGCTTGGTTTGGTTGGTGGTAGGATTTTGAATAAGTCCGCCTGGCTAGCTACCACCATCTTACATAATTAAACCGGCATAATTTAAAAAAAAATTAGGATGACTGTGTGGCAAAGTTGTTGGAACGCTTTCAAAATTAAAAATTTAGAAATCCAACTTTATGCATTTAGTAAAAGGTTATACGTTCAGTTCATGCGTAAGTTAAACTATTAATAAAACCTCTATTGCTGTATTTTCTGTTCGCGATGAGCTTAAATTGAATCGTCATCGAATCAAAAAACGTTCGTGGTAACGCTGTTGATGACATGGCACGGACACCCTAATGGCTGAACATTTTAAATATTGTCGTACCCACCGTACAGTTGCCACATTTTTTGCAGTATTAATTGGTAAAACCTAAGGGGAATAAGTCATGAGTCTGTTTTCTTTATCCCTACAGTAGCCTGCTAGAATACCCTGTATAATTAAACTACTATTTATAGAAGTAAAATTGTTTTATAGTAAAGTGCGCTATAGTCGAGCTTACTGATAATTTAGCAGTGCTTCTGTGTACCAAGAGATAAGGCTGTATCTCCATTAGCGCTAAGCTAAGCGGCAGCTGGGATAAATGTACCAATGGGATGACGTACAGTCAGAGTCATGTTCCGGCATTTAGAGGTAAGATAGCCAGTTCCTCAGTTTGTTGAGGATTCCGGGTGAAGTGCGCTTGCACTAGCCGTATTCCTCTATTCCTTATAGCCTCTTCCCCGTCATACTATAAATAAGTTATTTTCTAAGTTCATAGGTAGTTGGTGCCGAATTTCCGAACAAAACAACATGTTTATTGTATAGCAACGCCTTCAAATTATATGTATTCAAAAATATTTTATATTTAGCTTTTAACAACGAAAAAGCTAAAAATAAGTCCTACTGCGAAACGATTTTTAATTTTTCGTTCCATTTATCCCCTTTTCCTTGTTATTTGATTTAAAAGCCCAACCACTGGACCGACTTGATAAAATTTATATAGAACCAATCTGGAATCGGTTGAGAATCGACGGAGTTATGAGGAAACAAAAAAAAAACGAATTAACAACCTCTTCCTTTTTTTTGAAGTCGGTTAAAAAATAAAAAGAGAGATGAAATGTCTTTCACCCAACGAACTCAGCCGCCTCTGTGATCCAGCAGTTCAGAATATGATCATCGGTACATATTTGTGCTTGGTTTAGTTGGTGGTAGGACTTTGTTATAAGTTTATAAATCCGCTTGGCTAGCTACCACAATTACCTAAGTCTGTCGTCATAATATCGATTCTAAATTGTTCCGGCATTTAGAGGTAACATTTATATTATATAGTTCCTCAGACTTAAAGAGAATGAATGAATGAATGAATTAAAATACTTTAAAACTATTGCGCACCTTAAAAATAAAACTTAATTAGCTTCAACATATACGTACAATGACCCATTTCATTTCTTCCGGGCAACCTTTGGATGGAGAGGATTTTGAAGGGAACTTGACATCAGGTGATAATGAAGGCCAAAGGCCGATGGAGAAGCAAACTGCGTGGCTTTGAACTTTGGCAGGGGGCTGGTCGAGAGCCAGGCGGATCTTTACATCCATAACATTCCTCAATAAAACTGTTTTTATTCATTTATACAGGTCAGCTCCTTAAGAGAGACAAGATATAAAATAAATAAATATTACAAGACATTAATTTCACACAGCGCCATCTAGGCCCGAACTAAGCAAAACTGAAACCAGGTGAGATGAAGGCCAAGAGCTTTCCCGACGTACAATAAAAAAAACTTGTAATATGGGAACTAGATCACGGAAATAATATCTACTGATATTTACGTTTTTTTGTAATTAAATACTTATGTATCATACAATACATCACCCAAAAACAGAAGAAACATCTATTCATCACACAAATAAACATTTGATTCCCGGGTGGGAATCGAACCCACAACCGCAGAAGACGGAACTAGTTGCCCTGCCAACTGAGCTGTGAGCCTTATTGATTTATTTTTAATCTTAATCCTATAACGGCGAAACAAAGCCTTAACCTTGATCAAGTTAATAAGCCAAAAGTGAAACGCATCTCTTGCTGGTGGAAACGAAGCCTCAGGGCGGAGGGTGGATTTCTCTGTGGCCTACCCAGTAATGCTTCAAAGGCGTGTCGTAACCACACGATAGGGCGTATTCCTTCCTCTTAGGCCACGCCCATGCCCACCCCTTACGTAGTCAGTCGCTCGCCTACCCTCAACCGGGTATCATTTGCGGTTCAGTGATTTACAGTTTTTAGTGTCTTTTATATTGACTGTGTGTGTTACTATTTTGGAAGGTAAAGTGATATTAATTGACCTCGGTTGTGATAAAACTTGGTGTGTTTTGGCGTGCTGTTCGACATTGCTGTGGCTTTCGGGTAAATAAACATTTTATTTTAGTATTTCGTAATTCTTAGACGTTAGACCTAGCAAAACGGAGAGGAAGAGACATATTAAAGATATAGTTAAAGTTAACAGAACGATAGGCGTACGAGGTATTAGGAACGACATAAGTAGGTACTTATTGAGACCTTTTGAGGAGGCCTTTAACCTAAAACGGGACTAAAAATAAATATGATGAGATTCCAATGTTTATTCAATAAAATGTACAATTAAACTAACTATGTACAAAGGCATCAGTCAGATTAAGGACCGTTACAAACGGCCTAAAGGTAACTCAACATTCCAGATCAGTACCAGCCGGAAGCGTGCCGAAGACACTGGCTGCATTGCCACGCTGAATAGCTATGCTAATTCGCTGGTCTAAATCTTGGGTCACGTGTCGCCTCAATCATGATGAGATTTGAATATATAAAAATATTTTCCCAGGGCCACTAAAGAAACCAAGTCTGAAACCGTGAGAGCTATCAACAAGTCATGTTAGAGGTTACGTGCTTTGGGGTTGCGGATGTGTGCAAAAGTGTTCCCGTGACCACTTCCAAAAACAATCCGAAAGAACACCCCAGGTTTTTAGTGGGTAGACCACCAATATTTTTAATGTATTACCTTTTTATATGTTGTATCTGTATGTTTCCCGAATAAAATTAAAATTAAAAAATTAAATTAAAAATATGGTGGAGACTCTCACATTATCACTTGCCCCCCGGGCCGGTGGTATCCTATAAAATATATATAAAATATATCCTATAAAGGATTTTCCTGGGTGAAAAAAAGGAGTTACGTGCTCGATTAAAAAAAAAATGTTCTGCATATTTCCGCGGAATATTTGAACAATTTATCCAATGATCTCTAACTCAGCCCGCGGATGTCGATAAAGCAGACTAATGGAAGGCAGCAGCTGTTCTGTTTACTATCTAACTCCTTTACTGCGTTTACTAATCCGCCTACCAAGAGGTGAGATGCGAGATTAGGCTCTTTCCAGTTTATATTAAAGGCTATTCAAACATTTTTTTGTTATATGTACCGTATATGAATTAAAAAACTGTGTTTTTAAAATGACAAACAGACACTACAATTCAAAATATTTATTTGTATGCACAGACTTACCATCTTGCCTGATTCTGTCGCCATAACAGCAATTCTAAAATGGTTGTGTTCCGGCATCTAGAGGTAAGTTAGCCAGTTCCTCAGTTTGTTGAGGATTCCGGGTGGAGTGCGCCTCCACCTTCGGCCTTATCTTAACTTGAAACCAGGTGAGATGACGGCCAAGCGCTTTCCCGTCCAAAAAAATTAATAATTTACGAAAAAAAATTAGCGAATTAACTAAGATTATCTGTTAAATGTCGTGCCATTTCTAAATGAACAACAAGCTACGTTTGTATGGGACAGCGGTACTACATTAAGAACGTACATACATATGTATGCACAATACTTACATACGCGCACAAAATGAGAGGCACAGCACTATATATACTTGCACGTAGCTGAATGAGACGCATGTTACACGTTCGCTCTACATAGGAATAGCTGACTTGCATACCTAACTAGAGCGGCTCATGGAAACGACCCAGCACGAGTTGCAGCCTCAACACACGTGTCGCCCCGTGCCCCGTGCCCCGCGCCCCTGTGCCCCGCAAGCATCGGTCACCGGACGCCTCACGATGGCTTCGGCCACAATTCTATTCTGGACTCTAGCATCGACCAGACTTAGATCATTTCAATTGTAATTTAAATGTAATTTTTCCTTAATTAAATTTAGTCTTAAAATAAAGCATTTTTTTAAAAGCACCCTTCGGGTTCACTCTTCATAATTCGCATGAGCGGGATTTGGTTGCAAAAACACAACTTTTGTTAATAAATCAGAAAATATAAAATATTTCGAAAAAAATCTGGTATTAGTCTTTTGGACTTAAAAAGTTAATATACTTATAATAAGTTAATAAAAGTTAATATATAAAAAGTTAATAAATAAGCAGCACATTCAGCGTAACTTGCTCATTTTGTATTCAAAGTCAAAAGTCAACGTCAAATCTACCGCCTGGAATCGCGACCAGCACACAAGGAGAAAGGCAAGAAACTCGGGCTGGTTTTTATGATGTATCCGTTTGGTTCACCCATGATGAAGCCCATCAAAGACAATAATCGTTTATTGTGCTACATTTTTCATGAGCTATCAATGCGGAGGACGTGGGTTCGATTCCTTGATGCGGCGTCTATTTATAGAAAGCTATATATTACTTATTTAATTTCATATTACCTTTAAAGGTAAAATCGTAAGGTCTGTTCGCAGTATGGTTAGGACATAACAGGCTTGAATCACCTGATAGCTTCGTCCTTTTTTTTTACGACGAGGAAGCCTTGACCTCACCTGGTTTAAAGTTATGAGGCCGAAGGTGGAAACGCTCTGCACCCGGAATCCTCCACAGTCTGAGCCTCTAAATGCCGGAACACAACAATTTACACGCGATTCTGATCGGGCGCGGCGGTAGATTTGATGTTTCAAAGTGTAGGTTAGATTTGATGTTTCAAAATGCTCCTTAAGTTCCTACTGTATACGTTGGTACCTACCTATTTTCTTAAACAATACCTAGCTATATATACCCAGGACAAACATTCGTGTGATGAATGTAGATGTTTGTTCTGTGTTTGGGTGATGCATTGTGTGATAAGTATGTATTAACAAAAAAAGTATTATATCCGTAATCTTATTCCCATATTACAAGCTATGTTTAGTTTTGGGCTAGGTGGCGCTGTGTGAAATTAATGTCCTGTACATTTATTTTTTATTATTATTTATATATATCCTGTATAAAATAAAGTCGTGTTAGTTACACCAACATGAACGGATATATGATACGGTTTGGATGATCTGATGTGTTGGATTTTTCTGTACAGTAGTTTGGCTTTTAAATCAAAAAACTAGAAAACATGATTATGGGATCGAAAAATTATTCCCATTATCCTGTTATTATCCTAACATAGTGCTCCCCTATATTATTAACATTTGTTTAGGTCATCTGTATTTATCTTCGTTCCCATCATTGCGTAGATATTTACCAGAATCCCGTATTATTGCATCCTTACACTACTCTTAAGAAGGCTGTCGTAGACTTCGTGGTATCGTAGGATTTACAACCAAAAATGGTAAAAATAAGTTATTTTTGAAAAATAAATGTAACCGACTTCACCACTCAAAACTTAAAAACAATCTGAGGTTAAGTTCATATAATTTGAAGGCGGTGCCATACAATAAACATGTGTTTTGCTTGGCAATTCGGCACGAACTTCAAATTATATGAACTTAACCTTAAAGCTATTTTTAAGTATTTAGGGGTGAAGTCAGTTCCATTTATTTTACAAAAATAACTTATAACTTATTTGTTTGCATCGTAGTTTTCGCACGCCTTGGAAAAGTAAGACAATGATTTAACACTTATTTATTGAGATTCTTAGGCGGTAAGAAATTTGCGCGGTCAGTTTAAAAATAACTGCATATCTTTTTATGAAAAATTGATTGAAATGATTGTTTGAAGAGGTAACTTTTATTCGAAGTTAGAAACTGTTTGACTTCTGATTACCTGTCACTGTCACTCATTTGACGTTGGCAGTTGCTTCCTTTCAAACCATAATCTCTTTACATTTCAATGATCGAGTGACAATATTCAAACAATGAACTTTATACCTTATTCTTGAGGTATTACAATCTAAATTGAAAGAGTCAGTTGTCGAGTAAGGTAAGTTTACGGGAAGAGTGAGCATTTAAAGATGAGATGACATTTGATTTAAACACGGCGGGATGTCTTCTAACTTAGGGGACACGTCTACCAAATGGTGGATATTCCCGAAAAAATTCGATACCACAGAAACTGTTTATTATTAAAGAAAATGTAGACCTTAGATTAAAAAAAAACAAAGGATGTCACTACACAAGCCTTACTGTGTTGCGAAAATATTATTCATATTTTGTCATGCGATGAACAGATTTTATTTATTTATTTATTTTTATTTTCTTTTATTAGTACGGCTTTCGCCACTTACACTAATTAATTAACTAAATAAATTACATAACATAATGAACACGTAATACAATAATAGAAAGGTAGGTACTCTAATTAATTATTAAATCAAATTACTAATTATTAACAAACACTAGTTACAAAGAAATTGTCATTATTAATAATTAGGTAAGTAAGATGACAAAAAATATTATAATAGCAATATTAAATAAATAAAAAAAAAAACATATTATTACTGTTTCGATCTAAGATTATTGCACTAGGATCACTTTAGGCAAATAGCGACCAGTAGGTTTATTATACGCACTGGGAAATATTGTATGCAGGATACAAAAGCATGGGTAAAAAACTTGGATGAAGGCTATTAATGTCGTAATCAATTATTATTATATTAATAATATATTTTTTTAATGTATTTATATTAAACGCAAACAAAAAATAAACATGCCTTTTGTTTCAAACTTCTTTAATTATTATTGAAGTGAAACTACTTTTTACGGGAGGGTTTTGAAATTCTGATCCTTTTTGTGCGACGAATAGTGATGGAGCTCTTTGTCGGGTAGAGTGGAAAGGAGTGGAAGAAACCTGTTTTTTTAAGTGGAGTCTCTGTGTTCTTCCTCTGGTTTTACCCTACGCTTTAGAGAAAATAATTATTCTGTAGAGTATCTACGCTGTAGAAGTTCTACGCTGAACAGGAGTCTACGACTCTGAGGCTATACGGAGTTGAGTGTCTACGCTGTAGAGGGTCTACGCTGTAGAGGGTCTACGCTGTGGAGGGTCTACGCTGTAGAGGGTCTACGCTGTTGTTTAATTTTTATTTTTTTATCGTACAACAGGGAGTTGTTTGGCCTTCATTTCAACTGATTTTCATGTTATGATAAGGCGGATATAGGTGGAGGCGCACTTCACTGGGAATCCTCAACAAACTGAGGAACTGGCTATCTTACCTCCAAATGCCAGAACACAACAATTTTTTGTATGAATTGTAATTTTTTTATTTTTTTTATTTATTTATTTTAGGAAAACTTACAGCTAAACATACATAGTAGTCAATTAAATAGTGTATGTAGCCATAGATGCTACATGCAAGAAGGCCAATTAAAAATTTCCACATATAGATGTAATGGCGACTTATTTATTTATTTAAGGCTTTTGTTATGTTACTGAACAAAGAAACGAATATCGTGATTTGTTTCGTCACTGTCGAAAAACTAATACAAAAGGCGTGTTTGTAGAAGTTACGTCACAACACCCTTTTCATTAACTAATTGAGGGGTAGTCGCGTCTCCCTTACAGCCAGGTGTGACAATCAGACAATTAATTTAAAAAAATCAAGACTTTTTCATTACGCCATGTAGTCATATAAAGAAAAAAACTGTGATAAACATGATTGTAATACTAGAAATAAGAATAAACCCGCTGTTCACAACTGGGCTCCATAAATTTGATAAACCGTTTATAATACTTAAATGATCAATTGAAAACAAATCTTTATTCAATAAAATGTACAATGAAACTAACTATGTACAAAGGAATCAGTCAGATTACTTAAGGACCGTTACAAACGGCCTATTTAAATAAATTAACCTGATCTACTTTCTATCTTATAGATAACCCAGTCGATCGTTGTCACCACCAAATTGTAACATGTCCAGAATACTGGCAGCATGATCACGTAGGATAGAAATACTCATCCGATGAGCAAAATACAGTCCAGTATATTTGTGTATGTTTGTTAGTCGATGATATGTGTAGTGGTTAATTTTATCATGGCAAAAATCCTAGAGTTAAAAGTCTGAAAATCCAATACTGCTCGCAAAACCCAGTATCTAATATCAATATTCTCGCGTACATGATCATAAAAATAAACATATCTTTTACTACTTAAATATTTTGCTAACTTTTGACCCTAATTTCATATTGCTCATCCCCTAAGCTCCTTTATCAATATTAATAACCGAAATAAAGGGTAGTTACGCCCCCAAATGCACTGTTTGTTGGACTTTATGAAACTAACCCTCATGTAGTTCAAGAGCTAGGGGTAAAAATAAAATATTAAGTAAAAGGCTTTAAATGAGATTTTAAAATTAGAATCTATATTAAGTAATTTAACTCATCTCGGGAAACATGTTAGACTGGCTAGCTACTATCAGCTTATCAAAGTCCAACGCCATTACATCAATTCTAAAAAAAATGGTGGTAATAGTTAAAGTGTTCCTACCTATCAATGCTTTAGTGCAATAAATTAAATGTTCAGTAGTTTTATGCAGTCGCCTGCAGTTATATGTTTACTCTTTTTAATTTTTTATAGCGTATTGTATCCACATCTGGTCATGTCATAATTTTAATATTCGAATGTGATATATCTCATCATCAAATTATATTTTTAAAATACACAGTTTATTAGAATTGTGTAGTACGTTCTTATGAATGTTCCAGCTTAATGAATCCGAAAATGAATTCACTTTTATTATCTTAGTTGAATACGGTCGACCACAAGCCACTGTCTCCCTGACTATACCCCTTCAGTGTTCATTTATTAAACAGCTATCATATGCCACAATGAACTGCTCACTGCTCACTTACTAATCCCTAATGTAAACATGGCTTAGGGTGTTTCGTCAAAAACAGTTAGCTTTTTAAATATTTCACTAGTTTTTATAAATGAAAAAAGGGCTCTTGACCTTGCTTATCTAGTTAGGCCTGAGGTCATGATGAGGTCTACGAACTGTTGAAGGAGTAACTTTATGACAATTGCAGTATTTGTGATTCAAGGAGTATCTTTGTTACCAGTGTTTGGTGAAAGCTGGGAAGGTAGGAATATATTGACTCCATAACCTAATTGATTTAGGCGTTATTTTGCGGAAAACCATTGTTCAATATAAATAACTATTTAATATAATAATAATTTGGAAGGTGCTTTCTATTTTCAAGTTTTATTTGAATTAATATAGCAAATATTTTTTCAAGTTCGTACCTTATAGTACGAGTAAGTTAACGTTAATTTATTTAAATTGCATTATAGTTAATCATGTTTTGTTTACTTAGCTGTAATTTTCATTATATTATAGCAAATAAGTATTATCAGGACTTCTGGGGGGGTACCACGACCTCTTACAGCATTCTTGTTTTGATATTCCTTTATTTTTGTCACTATCTGTCCTGTGAAGAAAAAACGAGACAAAAGTAATGTAAGATCAAATCAAGAATAAAATAATATATAAATAAATACTACCGGCCATTCATTTTACACAGCGCCATCTAGCCCCAAACTAAGCTCTCTGCCTTCTGCGCTGTAGGTTGTGGGTTCGATTTACCCAACAAAAAATTGTGTGATGAATATAGATGTTTGTTCTGTGTTTGGGTGTTGTATCATATAGTACGTATGTATTCACAAAAAGTATTTAAGTATTCTATCCGTAATCTAGTTCCCATATTACAAGCTATGCTTAGTTTGGGGCTAGATGGCGCTGTGTAAAATGAATGTCCGGTAGTATTTATTTATATATTATTTTATTCTTGATTTGATCTTATTACACAAATGTCCCACCCAGGACATTTGTGTGATAAATGTTGATGTTTGTTCTCCGTATTTCTTCTAAGCGATAAGACCGCCCATTGTATACTTGTACTACCTACCTAATCCAGTTTTATTATTCAGGCTATAAAGTATTATCATTTTGTTCATTCATCCATTCATTTGATCTTGTGTGTTGTATTGTATGATATTTACAAAAATGTAAATACCAAAGTATTATTTCCACAAATTCCCATATTTATATAAATATAATAAGTTAAATTACATATTTATAGGTACCTATGTACTTATCGACTTTCAGATACTATCTAAGTCGTTCATTTGTTCACATTTTGGTTTTCATTCTGTTACCTAGACGTGATGTGTAGTGCATTAACAAGCCTCATAGCTCAGTTGGTAGTAACTCTGCCTTCTCCGCTGTAGGTTGTGGGTTCGATTCCCACCCAGGATAAACATTTGTATGATGAATACAAATGTTTGTTCTGTGTTTAGGTGTGTGGTATCATATAGTACGTATGTATTTACAACAGTATTCAAGTATTCTTTCCGTAATCTAGTTCCCATATTACAAGCTATGCTTAGTTTGGGGCTGTGTGAAATTAACGTCCTGTAATTGCTTTTGTAAATTTAACCTTAAGAGCTGTTGGTTTTCCTATAAACAAATAAACTTTTGCTTAGTTTGGGACTAGATGGCGCTGTGTAAAATGAATGTTCTGTAATATTTATTTATTGTCTATATATATTTTATTTTGTGCAACTCCTTAAATTTAAATTAATTTTTAATTTAAAAAAAAGTACGTTACAAGTACCTACTCTTCATCCTAAGGTGGTCTGGAAGAGTCGCTTTTAAGCGATAAGACCTCTCATGTTACTGTTAACTTTAGTTTGAAAATGTTCAATTGTCCTGCATGTTTTTGGTGTATAATAAATAATTTACATCCATTCATTCATTCAATTGTCGACTTAAAACGATTCATGCTATACACGACATACCTACGGAAGAACAGTGGATGCTTAGGAATAGAATCCCGTCAGCACCCTTTGGGTACGGAACTCTAAATAAGCAACCGATAAGTGCTTAATCCAAATCCGTAACATTAACGACCCTAAGGGAGAGCACCCCCACCCCTATTGCAACTGAATGTAATGGAAGCGAATAATACAGATACTAGTTCCCGGTACTTCGTTCCCATACCTAATCACGAGGGAATTACTGAAAAACCATTTTTAACAATTCAAAGGAATTCTTATTTTTTTAGTATACCTACGACAGGTATGTTATTGGCCTACATATCAGCTGAGTTATTTCATGTTATGACTAGACAAGGTGAAAGCGCACTTCACCCGGAATCCTCAACTAACATGTATACGTACATGTACATATATGTACATACGATAATATATATTGTCGTTTACTATAATATACCCCATATTATAATTTACGATAACATACCCCATATTGTCGTTTAATATAATATGCCCCACATTATAGTTTACGATGTTTACCATGAAGAATATTAATAGGTAATAAGGTTTTTCATCCCACCATCTCGGAAAGAGTATTTTTACTATTCGATATCTGAGTGCAAAAGCCGTTTTTATCCGCTAGAGGTTAAAGTAAAATTGAATTTAGAACATCGTGTGCACTAAGTTTGTGAATTCAAAACATCAATAAACCTATTTACTTCTACCTCCATGGTGCCGAATTCATCATACAACCTTTTCTAATTTGTTAAAAACTCGAAATCGGAACCTTCTTGGTGTATTACTTGTAAAGGCATCGTAGGAGCCATTACACTGAAAAAGCCTCAGTCAGATCCTTGGACTTCTACATCAAAAAATATGAGCCATTACTAAACACCTAACCATCGCCCTCGAATCCGATGAATCAGTACAACTATTAAGTATGACAGATAGTTTACCGAAAAACAAGTGACTAACACCAATATTACAGTACCAAACAAAAATATTACACTCAATTTAAATAACTGTAGCAACGTTACTTTCAAATTTTCTTAATTATACCTTAGTATTATTTTGTTATAATTTAAAGATTATTCTGTAATACTTACCTGTCATAATGTAGTAGTTAATACCTAAACTGAAATAAAAGTACCTATCTTGTGATTGTAAACGTTTTTTTTTGCATTTATTAATTTCCTCGCTGAGGTGGAATGAAAAGTTACGTGTTGCACTCGAGTGCAAAGATTTTTCACCTCGTACTCTTTTGATTCCCTCGCTAACGCTCAGTATTCTAATTTTGAATCACTCGCTGCGCTCGTGATTCAATTTTAGAATCCTTCGCTTGCTCGGTCATCAAAATTGAACACGCGGTTAAAAAGCAACTTTGCACTCTTGTATAACAAATAACTATTGTATTCCATATCCTTTCTAGTAAAAAGTAACATATACAAACGTTTTTATCCTCATGTCCCAGTAGCTGCGCCCCGGGGTGTTACCCGCGTTTAATAAGTAGGTGCCAATTATTTTAATGCGCCGTCGATAGACGTATAGTCACCTAATTGGTACTTGAACAAAATATTTATTTATATTTCCCACCAAGACATTTTAGGCGCCATAATGATAGGACAATCAAGTCAGACAGACAGAGAGGTAAAGTAAGACGGACATAGGTAAGATCAAGTAAAATGCTTGTATTGTAATATTATAATTTTGTTGATTCTTTCTTTAACTTTTTTGTGTTTGCGACAACGACAGTTATGCTATCTACCTCTTTCTCTATTATATAAAATCGATTTACCACAGACGTGACAGGTATATAACATGTGACATGATATCTTTTTATTTGATACAATCGAGTTGAAATTATAGATATAGGATCCAAAGGTCCCGGGTTCGATCCCTAGGGAGAGTGCAATATTGTGCAGGACATAGTCCTACCACCAACCAAACCAAGAACAATATTGTACTCCCCTTGGGGATCGAACCCGGGACCTCTGGATCTGACACTGGTGGGCGGACCGCTAGACCACAGAGGTGGTTAAAACAGCCCTGGTTACCCAAAACACTTTACGAGCCGCCACATGGCTCTTTGACGACCATTACCAGTGGCAGTAGGTTCCCGGGACCGACGACGGCCTTCCAAAGCAATCAGGTATATTGTTCCCGGCCCTGCCCGGCGACCAAACCTCATAAAGGAATGCCGCACCCGTGAATCAGACCTAGGACTAGACAGGTGCGAGTCTCTAAAGCGCTGAGATTTCCGAAGATTATTTTCTACTGTGTTTTTGAAATTCAAAGATACTTAGGCCAACTACCAACCAAATAAACACCGGGATCTCCTTATTACATATTTTATGTCAAATAGGGTATAATATAATTACTCGTAATTAGGATCTGGACATTTGATTTCAGAATTACCGGGACGGGCCGTGTAGAAACTAGGAACCCTGTCGTTCTTTACCCTTAAACCAGATATCTACAGAGCCTTTCGTTTCCGTTTTTCTTATTTCACCGTAGCGAAACACGGGTACTTTCAGCTAGTTATAAAAGTACGTCATTTCATTTTATAACGATACGACAGCCCGCTTGACCAAGTAACTTTACCAAAACTTAGTTTATTTCATAAAACACAACGCTTGCGCGATCCAGCCAGCATTAAAATTTAGCAGCGCCATCTAGTTCAGCTCTGATCAAACTTTGAATTTGCTGCCATCTGTCTAAACAACTAGCAAACCCCGCGTAGGATAAAGTTACGCGCCAGGCCACGGTTCTCACTTTTATCATTTTAGCCTATTCTGGTGGTTCTGTAAGAACTGTAGACCTCGCGAGCCCTTATAACCATGCAATAACCGATGCTTTCCTCTTTCACTTTTAATTTTAGAGCAAATAGGGGTATTAGCGATTACTCGCGTTCCCTTGGTCTGAAAAGATCGAACCTGGTGTCTACGAATTTGTCATGCAAAGGCGGAGAGGACTGCGTAGTCTGATTAGTAAACTTAGTAATAAATTTTTCGAAAAATAAAAAAATGTTGAAAAGATTTGAGTAAACTTTTTCCCCTCCACTCACCCTTTTTGTTTATTTTTTTCACAACAACTTGTGTAGAATTAAATTCTTAGAGTGTCTTTCAAATTTAATTGAAATCCGTTGCTAATAACGCTACAGCAAACTTACCCCCTTTTACCCCTTTTCTCCCTCGAATCAAAAATAGCGATCGACATAAAAAATGAATACATCAAGGAACATGTGTGCCAATTTTAATCAAAATCGGTTGAAAAATGCTCCGTTGTAGATCTCATTAATGCCCAGACAAGCGGGTAGTCCCATTTGCCAAGCCTCCAAGATCAAAGCTGCCCCATCGTATCTATAATGAAAAAATAACTAAAATAATGATAATATAAGTGATGATGCCGACTCTATCAATTAACTCCTTGTGACCTCAATATTATCAGTCACAACAACAAAGCCTTGGACCAGGAAATGTTGCCTAAGTCTCTATATCCCTGTACAATGTTATAATACCAGGGGCCCTACCGCCGACGGCGAAGCCGATCTCCATTGGCTTAAAATTAGCTTCATGAGAACTAGAAACGATTTTTACTACCGGGTATGTGTCATATCCAAAATGGCGTTTCCCATCTTAAAAGTGTACACATGTTATGAAACCTATCCGTTCAGTACATTTGACGGTAAAAATCGTTTCTAGTTCTCATGAAGCTAATTTTAAGCCAATGGAGATCGGCTTCGCTGTCGGCGGTAGGGCCCCTGTTTAAAGTAGGTACTTAGGTAGGTATACCTACTTTATTACTGCGAACAGTATAGCTCATTGCGGCCGTGGTGATAACTCTACTAAAAGAGTAGGTAGGTACTCAAATATTTTTGTATTTTTTAAAGCTGCTTTTGTTTTTGAGGTTAAGAGTGCAAAAAAATCTTTGTTTGTATTTTTTGACCATATTGACATCGATAAAACATTTGTAATATTTTATCGATGTTATTGGTTTGTCTGATGAAGTCTTTTGTGTAGGTATATGCCTTCACTTTTTAATTTTGTGTTTCATTTTTGTAACATTTTATAATTTCAGGTTACATTTATTTCTAAATAAAGAACATTGAACTTTGAACCAAGTTCAATCCCTGCAAACATTTTGAAGAAAGGAGTTTTTTTCTTATGTTTACCAATTTTGACAATGTATAAGATATTTAGACGCATGAAAGAATGAATGAATGAATAAATACACAAAAATACTTTGTTGCACTGCTTAAAAATAACACTGGATTATTAAAAAAACAATGGCTGGTCTTATCGCTTATCCTCCAACAATCTCTCAATCCAACCAATACGTCAGGTAGACATTATGCACTTATCAGTTTTATTTTCATGTGTACCATTAAGTGATGGACGAATGCCCTTGGGGTTCCGCAAACATTTTGATGTAGAGGTAGTCTATTTACGCGTTTATTATTAACAGCTCCCTACGGAACCCGGCCGGCGCGCGGCGGTCTGCCCTGAGGGTTGAAAGCTATCCAAAAGGGTGAGAGGTTAATTCTTAAGCCCATTAGTCCCTGTCCTTATTATTATTAGGTAGGAATAGGTACCTAAATTAGACCTTAAATTAAACTAAACTGGACACTTCTCTTTAGATACACTTTGTTATATTTTATGTCAATTAAGCAAGTTCTTAAATTCGCTGTAGGTTTTTAGTTCACCAAACATTCGGATGATTCGGATTCATCATACAAACATTGAAAACAGGTGTTTGTTCTGTGTTTGGGGGTTGTGTTGTAGATATGACAAGTTTGTATATACTTACAAAAAAAGTATACCTAAGTATTCTATCCGCACCGTACTTATAACAGTTTTTAATTTTACTATAGGTACATACGTAAGTCAGGAAAGCGCTTGACCTTCATGACACAGGAGCATAGAATCAGGGGCCCTACCGCCGACGGCGAAGCCGATCTCCATTGGCTTAAAATTAGCTTCATGAGAACTAGAAACGATTTTTACCGTCAAATGTACTGAACGGATAGGTTTCATAACTTGTGTACACTTTTAAGATGGGAAACGCCATTTTGGATATGACACATACCCGGTAGTAAAAATCGTTTCTAGTTCTCATGAAGCTAATTTTAAGCCAATGGAGATCGGCTTCGCCGTCGGCGGTAGGGCCCCAGATGTCAGAATAGGTACTTACTAACGTTTTCTAATTCTCATAATACAAGCTTTAGGTACATAGTAACTAAGTTAACATGTAAAATGAAAAAAAAACCCAAAGCTTATATGTATATTTGTACAAATACAGATATAGATAATAATTTCATAAGGCCAAACATTTCAATAATTTAAATTAACAATGATTGAAATAGTACATTATTATGAGCCAAGGAACAAATATACCTACAAAATCTATCTTCGTAATAAAATTGATCAATCAATCATTTGATTTAAATCATTGTTTTTTATAAAATAAAACGCCACATTCCTAGAATATCCCACGAATATCCCTATCTGTTTGTTGCATCGGACGCCATTTTGAAAAGACGTCGGTAAGGTAATAATCATACAGAATGCAGACGCATTGGTTCCAAGTTTTTGTAGTGCGCAACTAGATGTCGCTGCTAAATTTAAACGCTCGCTAGAACGCACAAGCGTTGCATTTTACGAATTATGTAGTAGTTCTTGCGTTTTTAATTTAGTTAGCTTAAACTATTAAGAACACCAAATTATCTTTTTGCAGAGTTAAATTACTAAAAGTAATAATGAATCTTATGGAATATTATCTATCTAATATATTTATTTCTATATTCATCAGTACAGTGTCTATCAAAGAATAAATAAAATTTGTGAAATTAAATCTCTAAATGTATCTTTAGCTTCATTGAATTCTCTATCTATCATATTGTTTGTACCTACAAAACCTGCAAAGTTTATTTTTAATGAAATGACGTCAGAAATAATAATACAGACGCAAACGTTCCAAGATTAAGTAGTGCGCAACTAGATGTCGCTGCTAAGTTTGAACGCTCGCTACATCGCGCAAGCGTTGCGTTTTACGAATTATGTAAGTAGTTCTTGCGTTTCAACTTCAGTCAACTTTACTTAAGCGTTCACCAATCTAATCGATTTAAGGCAATCGATTATCTTTTTGAAGAGTTAAACTACTAAATGTAGTGACTCATGAAAACTGTACATTAGAAATGTAAAAAAAATATATAATTAAATCAAAAGATAGAAAGAAAGGGTGGAGAGAGAGAGATAATGTTTTGCTTATTGCTTGTCTTGTCTACTATCTTTCTTTTCTTATATAAATAATTTCATTGAAATCGTCCCTAGAATATATCTACCTATCCTACCTGCAAAATTTATTTTGAAATGACGTCATAAATAATAAATGGTTTCAAGTATTCGTAGTGCGCAACTAGATGTCGCTGCTAAGTTTGAACGCTCGCTACATCGCGCAAGCGTTGCGTTTTACGAATTATGTAAGTAGTTCTTGCGTTTCTACTTCAGTCAACTTTACTTAAGCGATCACCAATCTAATCGATTTAAGGCAATCGATTATCTTTTTGAAGAGTTAAACTACTAAATGTAGTGACTCATGAAAACTGTACATTAGAAATGTAAAAAAAATATATAATTAAATCAAAAGATAGAAAGAAAGGGTGGAGAGAGAGAGATAATGTTTTGCTTATTGCTTGTCTTGTCTACTCTCTTTCTTTTCTTATATAAATAATTTCATTGAAATCGTCCCTAAAATATATCTAAGTACCTATCCTACCTGCAAAATTTATTTTGAATTGATTCTCTGAGCGTTGAGAAGTCTTTGGCGTACACACTTCTTACATTCTTATATCTTCTAAAAATTATTTCCTCTCACAATAGAAGTAGGTAAAAAAGCGACTTTTCGCAAAATACCTAGTCACCATAGGCACACATATATATTTGCTGAAATACTAAACAAATTAGAATAATGGTATTCTCTCACAACTCAATCGAAGTACCTACTTAAAAAAGCGTCTTCTCGCAAAATAACAATAATATCAGAGCGTCCGTTCGCAATTAGTCCCTCTACTGTCTACTACTGTCCCTGTACGAGTGTCAGCGACACACCGGCAGGCCTCGCCACGCCACTCGAGCCCCGAATCGAACGGCTATCTAAGCACGGATTAATAGTATTATTATTTATAAAAATATCATAAATTGTCACAAATGAATTGGGGAATAATTTATCTATTCATTGATGTAAACAAAAAATAATAATAACATAAACTTTAAGAGGAGATAGACATTTATTTTAGAGGTATTTTCGTTGATTTATTATGACATAAGCTAAGACTCTATTCAACTTTTTAATTGGAGAATTTGAAGCTAAAATGTTAAAGATATGTGTGGACTTTTCAGTTACTTTCTACATGCTTTATTTACCGAGGGTATAGATTGGGGAAATCAGCTTATGACCGAAATTGGCTCAGGGAAGCGCATAAGCATAAGCATAGAAGTTAAAAGTTAGTTACACGCGTCATTCTGAAAACGTCTCTTTGACCACGCTAATCTCCGAAAGTACTGAACCGATTTTAATGAAGTTTTCAATGGTAGATTATGTAATATTTGGTTTAACTTATCAAAATCCAATCATTAACAAAAAAGATATGCATGCATTAAAACAAAAGCTTTTCCACGATTTTATTATAAACTAGCTGTACTAGTGCAGTTTCCATTTAAACATGGATCTCTACTGCCTACCCCACAGAAAAACGAAATGAGATTTTACATCACTGACATTAAATATTACCTATCTAATGCAAAGTTTCTAGTTCGTGGAGGCAACACGGTAAAGACTTTATATAAATCCCTAGCAGAGGGACTTAGAGACCCGCCCGTTGATGTCATGGCGATGGGCGGGCGGCAGCTTCCATCCATCTAAGAACCTACATGACACCAATTCTGTGTATGATACCTGACAACAATACTTCAACACCAACTCACCTGTCAAACGTGGTGATAATGACAAATCACTATTTAGTACTTAACTTCAACTTCAACTTCTTTGATATGGCGTGCAACCGTTTTATCGATTCTGCCAGTGTCGAGTATTGTGAGTATCGTAAACAGAAAAAGTCACATACACTGCCATCATCAACTGTCAAACGTCACCACGCTTGACAGGCGAAGGAAAATCTGTCACACTCGTTGAGATATGAGAGTTGAAAGATAAGTAGCAGCATATTATACTCATATAGGTAAGTTATCAGGGTGGGTTTACTCTACCGTAGACCATACTTGTCTGTGCAAATTGCTACGATTTGCCCATGTTTTGTAGTAAATCATTTTGAGTGGTGATGATGATGTTTAAAATTTCCTAAAACGATGCCAGAATATCAGTTTTCATATAATGTATAGACTTCTATTAATATTAGTAGGGTACGTATACGCGCAATGAAACTTCCTACACGTTTACATGCAAGGAATTCAAAGTATAAGTATATGTACATTCTGTATGTTCCAAAAAAGTAACTTTAGGGCACCTAGAAAATAGCTGTACCCGTGTAGTATAACAAGCCTCATAGCTCAGTTGGTAGTAACTCTGCCTTCTGCGCTGTAGGCTGTGGGTTCGATTCCCACCCAGGACAAACATTTGTGTGATGAATATAGATGTTTGTTCTGTGTTTGGGTGTTGTATCATGTAGTAAGTATGTATTTTAAAGATTAAATAAATAAAAAGTATGTATTTTAAAGATTAATAAAAAAAGTATTTGAGTATTCTATCCGTAATCTAGGTCCCATATTACAAGCCATGCTTAGTTTGGGGCTAGATGGCGCTGTGTAAAAATTAATGTCCTATAATATTTATTATTTTACTAAGTATCACTTGCACATAAAATAAAACGCCAAGAAATAAGCTTAAATTTATCCTGCTTTTCCTTCAGAAAGACGTACCTTTGTAGTTTGATTTTACAACACTGACATCGTTTCTAACGCAAGCATCGGCCTGTTTTTTATCTTGGAGTAAAAGGTTTATAGATAATATGGATCCCTCTGTTAACCGCTCCTGGATGTCATTAAATTCGACCAAGGGATTTCACCAGGAGATGGCCACAGCTTTCATCTCTCTTAGTACCTACCTACCTCACACCCACACTGTGATCAACAACTCACCTGCCAAGTGGCAATGCCAAATCCCCCATTATTCTTGTTAGGCATCTGGTTGTGTCTGTTTACACATCTTTTCTACGATTTTATTATAAGTATAGATATTGATGAAGATTGTTGTTATTATTGAAGACTGGTCTATTTCTATTACTTATGTTTATTAGGGACGTTGTATATCAGCGGGCCTAGCACGGGGATTTCAACTCTACTCTACCCTAGAATAGAGAAGACAGTTTCTTGTCTTCGTAATCTTTCTTTTGCCCGAACACGCCGTTTCTCAAAGCAAACTCTAGAAAGCAGTTTCCTCGTAGACAAGCTCTTTCTATAGCAACGGAAACGAAACCACAGATCAAATATAAAATGTTGTAAGAAGTTCGTTCGTTGCGTTTCATTACCCACAAAATGTCAACACGAAACAAGAAATACAGCTTATACGTAAAACCATGGACGAAGGAAATACAATAGACTGACAATCTTCCTACTATCGAGCGTGGCACGATAAATAAATACTTTCTATGACGTGAGATGTCGCTACGTGTTCCCAAACGAAGTAATAATAATTGAATCATATTTTTTCTAAACCTCAATCTAGCCCACTCCTTTCTTCGTACGAAAATATACAGAGAGATGGCGCTTTTTCTGACTAGCACAAATGTTATTTCTTTGCTGCGAGGTTGCCAGCATGTGCAAAAACCTACGCACGGCGGCGGTGGCGTTGCCGCTCTTAAGACTCGAATTGTCTCGTCGTCGTCTTCGTCGCGTGCAACTGCAAAGTGCAAAATAAATGGGTACCTTAACACTGCACACAGGCGGTCAACCCTCCCGCCCCGCCGCCGCCGCCACCACCACCACCGCCGATCTACATACGATTTTTTGTGTCCTGTACTGTATATTTAGATTAGATAGTAAATTGTAGATTTTCTTCAAAATAAGGTTTATTGAGAAAACAAAGCCTGGTTGCCTTCCTTGTCACCATTATGTAGGTAAGTACTTAACCTATACACCTATACATAATGGTGAAGTAAAAAAAGGTTAGTTAGGTAGGTACCTACCCTACCTATACATAGTGCATAGTGATGCCCAGAGTTGATACCTACCGCATCACATGCGCAGCGAAAACTATTGGTGATGGAACAAAGTGAGGTCTACAATGAAGCGAGCCTTCCGAGAAAATGCTTCAGCTGTGGGCTTATAGGGCCCAAAACGATCGCAGGGGGTGTCACTGTGAAGTTTAGGTTAGATAGCGGCAGTAGGTTGCAACTCGGCTCTGGTCACACGCTAACCGCGTCGCTATCGCTACCTACCATGCGTACCTAATTTTTGTGATTTTTGGATCAATCAATTATTATGACTTCGAAACATAAATAATTCGTTTAGGTACATGATACTGTGACGCACCTACTCAATTTTCTACCTACCCAGTAATAGTTGCGTATGTTTGTAGTGATCTAGACAGCGATAAAATTCTATAATTGGTGAGAAGCTATAAGTAGGTACAGACATACATGTATTGTCAATAAAAAATCTGTACTTAGTAGGTACCTATGAATGTTAAAGTGTTTTCACGACACTTACTTATTAAAGGTAGGTATTGATGTTATATACATAGTTAACATTATTGATTTATTTTAACATAAATTTTACCTATATTAATATCGGCAAATGCTCTGACCGCGAAACCGTTTCCAAGTCAGCAGAGACAAACGGATTATGAACGCTAAAGCCACACAATAAGATTCAATTTCGCGTGCAAGTCTTAACAGTAAATACATTTTTGTACCGAAACATGGCTTTTTAACCTCCTTTAAAAAAAAGGAGGAGGTTCTCAAATCGTCGGAACGTTTTTTTTTTAATGTTTGTTCCCTGATTACTCAAAGACGGCCGGACCGATTTAGATATTTTTTTTAAAGGGTCTTCCCATTGTCATGGGTGTTCCCATTGTCATCAAGTCAGGATCTGATGATAGAACCCTGGAGAAATTGAGGGAACTCTTCAAATATTATATGCACACTTGAAGTGATTTGGGTATTTTTAGGGTCGGTATACTTCCTAGGTGATCCCATTGTCATCAGGTCAGGATCTGATGATCAGATCCTAGATAAATCGAGGGAACTCTTCAAATATTGTAGGCACACTTAAAGCGATAAGGGTATTTTAGGCTGTATTACCTCAAAAATAAAGAAAAAGACCCCTGTCAGGGGGACTTTTTCTTTATCGGTCAGGATCTGATGATGGGATCCTGAAAAAATGGAGGGAACTCTTCAAATATTATAGGCACACTTGAAGCGATTTGGGTGTATATCTCAAAAGTAAGGAGAAAACGGACCCCATATAGGGTCACGCGTCTGTCTGTCTGCCCGTCCATCTGTCATCAAAATAATTGGAAAAAATACGCCATCCAGGTTAACGAAATTGAATCATATTCTTCATCAAAGTCGGTTTTCTTTCTTTTTAGTTTTTAAAACGTAATTAGGTTAGAGAGTGATCCTTCTGTACGCTAGTACTATTTATTATTCTGTGACGAAAGATATGAACTATATATATATATATATATGAAATCGTTCTCATAAATAAATTTATTTTTTGATTCAATCAATTGTTAATTCGTAGATCAATTTGGTTTTCACGGACTTTCGTGCGCAAGGTCTGCGGGCAGGATTTCGCGCCACGCTAGTCTTAATGACATTATCCGTCGAGCGTTTACCAGTGTCAATGTGCCAGCCGTTCTTGAACCGAATGGTCTGTTACGTGATGATGGTAAGCGGCCCGACGGTATGACTCTTGTCCCTTGGGAAATGGGTAGGCCTTTGGTGTGGGACGCTACCTGCGTCGACACCCTAGCGCCATCTCATCTGCCTGGGACATCAGTTAGGGCTGGTGCGGCGGCTGATTCGGCCGAGGATCACAAAAGGCGCAAATATAGTGGTCTCGACAGAGCTTACCTATTTGAGCCTTTTGGGGTGGAGACCTTGGGTCCGTGGGGAGCCGGTGCCCTCCGGGTTTTCAAAAATATTGCGGGGCTTTTGATTGAGGCGACACGTGACCCAAGGGCTGGCTCTTATTTAGGCCAGCGAATTAGCATAGCTATTCAGCGTGGCAATGCAGCCAGTGTCTTGGGCACGCTTCCGTCTGGTACTGGTCTGGAACAGTTGAGTTACCTATAGGCCGTTTGTAACGGTCCTTAGGTAATCTGACTGATTCCTTTGTACTTAGTTTAATTTATTGAATAAATGTATACTTATTGTAAAAAAAAAAAAAAGAATATCAATTGTTGTTTTTCTTTTTCTATAGGCATCATCATTATTCTCCTGTCCGTATCCTACTCTAGATGGGGTTGGCACAACATATTCTCCTCTTCCAGTCACTCCTATCAGCAGTCAACTCTGTATTCTCTAGTCTTTCTCTGTATTTCAATATTCAATTTTCTGGTAGGTACATATTTTAACGATTTAACCTGCTTACTTTGATGACATAAACTAGAAAAGTAAATACCGGAGTTTTCAACATTCCTATAGTCTGCAGGTACCTGTCTGAAATAAAAATAATACTTACTTTGATGATAAGCGCCATCTAGTTAAACAACGATGCGTTACATCGCATTTTACGTACGTTTATTTAGAGTTTAGTTACACGCCATCTATTAGCAGGCTCGTAAAATGTGGTGTAATACCGCTGTGAAACAAAATTGATAAAACTACACTGTGAACAATTTTTACTATTCTAAAAAAAAATAGATATCAATCGAAGAATTTTACCATACAAATAATTGAAAATATATTCGTTTTAGATGTTGATTAGAATGCTCCCAGGCTACGAGACAGCGCCATCTAGAAATAATACCGGATTTTGATCATTTTTTGATCTACAAAATGTTCTATGGGATTAGCTGTCTATTGTATTTCCTTCGTCCATGGTAAACGAAACGTTTTACATTTTTCCATTGCTCCACAGTCTTGTGGGGCCCTAACTCCTTGAGTGCGCCTTGAAGACGCACCCATTCTTCATTGTGGGCCCGACGTCCCAGGGGCCCGGTATATTCTTCCAAGGCGAACATATTATGTGTGGACATGTAGTCCACTAATGTATTTACTAATATTATGTTCCATAACCATTGCAAGGCTTCGAAACTATTTCATCCATCCATACTATCCTTATTTGATATCTATCTCATAATGGGAAAGACACCTATGTCTTACTAGCTTCATTGAAATTTTCATACTTGAAGGGACCTTAAAAGAAAGCCCGGATCGATGGTGCTCGGCACAATCTTAACAAACACAAATTTGTTACAAAAAAGTTGCGCCTAAACTCGGCCTCCGGCAAATCGAGAGCTACTGTGAGCTCTCGAACTGCGATTATTTAACGTCTCCGGTCGTTTTTCTCCTCGTACTGGCTCAGAAGCCAATTTCTTCCACCGTTCATAGTAACCGTAAAAAACATTCACTAAATTATGCGAGAGAAACGCTTCTCTAGGTCTCGAGAGGTGTAGATAATTTTAGAAGAAATGTTTCTATTCTCAAACGTCAAAAGTAGAGTAAATTGAATGGCATGCTCGCAGTGGTAGACTCATCTCTAGAGTAGACTAGAAAACATTTCTATCCGTTCATTCTTTCGAACGCCATGTTCCCGATCGAAGAAAACTTTCTACTCTCTACACCTAAATGTCATTTATATGTCATTTTTAATCTATTCTACCCTAGACAAGAAACCCCATGCTAGGCCCGCAGGTATAGGTATTCCGAATTGATATAAATAAATCATCATTTCACTCTCACGTCCACTGCTGAACATAGGCCTCCTCTAATCGACACCACATAGCGAGCCGCCTCCATCCATCGACTCCGCGCAACCGCCACGTCATACGATAGAATACTTATATCCTTATTTTTGAAATATATACGTACTTATCATACAAAGCAGTTTAAATTTTAATTATTTCTTTATTTTTTTTCAATTTTTATTCAATAAAAAATACAATTAAACTAACTATGTACAAAGGAATCAGTCAGACTACCTAAGGACCGTTACAAACGGCTTATAGGTAACTCAACTGTTCCAGACCAGTACCAGACGGATGCGTTCCCAAGACACTGGCTGCATTACCACACTGAATAGCTATGCTAATTCGCTGGCCTAAATAAAAGCCAGCCCTTGGGTCACGTGTCGCCTCAATCAAAAGCCCCGCAAGATTTTTGAAAACCCGGAGGGCACCGGCTCCTCACGGACCCAAGGTCTCGACCCCAAAAGGCCCAAATAGGTACAAAAAAAACATATATAATTGCCGTGGCGAACGCGGCTTAAGAATCGACCCTTCTAACTCTAATGGATGTCGTAAAATCCGACTAACGGATCTCACCAGAAAATGGACAGCATAGCTTCCGTTCCAATCCAATCCTGCAAAGCGTGGTGATGGCAAAACACTCCGGCTTTGGAGGAGGCTTTGTCCACCAGTGGACACTAATGCGCCGTTGATACATCATACAATAACACAAATACAGTAGAAACAGATTCATCACATAATAATGCTTGTTTCGGCTTGTTTGTTTTGACTGCTCCGGCAAAACAGTTGAGTTTATGTATTTAAAACCGTGAAATGGTTCCATCAACTCAACAGAAGCGCAGGAGGTACTTCCGCTTCCGGTTCCGCCCATACCCCCCTTCCCTCGGGAGGTGGAGGGGGATAAATATTAGATGAATCTGTTTGTTCGCAGAGATCGGATTTAATATGTTTTTGAGTAAATAGCTGAAAACAAAGGACGGCCATTTTTAACCGACTTCAAAACAGGAGGTACTCTATTCATCCGAGGGGTCCGTTTATTACTTACTATTGAGGTAATAGGTACATAGGTACATCAAAAGTAAGGAAAAACAGACCCCTTATAGGATTGAGCTTTTGTCTGTCTGTCCGTCCATCTGCCATCAAAATAATGAAGTAAGTACCTATGTCTACATTCCAAATATGGTGGCCGAATAAATATACAACCAACAAACCATTAATTAATCCATATATAGTTGGTTGTTTAGTATTAAAAATGTTAATTACTAACAACCAAACTGGATAGGTTGTCGGTTCAGAAAAAAAATACCAACCAACCGACCGGTTGGTAATAGACGGAATAAATACGTCTTCCAGGTACCTATATGAAATTAAATAATAATAATAAATAACAGGACATTAATTTCTCATATAAATCTCACATAAATCTAATCGATAAAAAAAAACATATGATAATGTTTACTCATTTTACTTAAGAAAGTATATTTATTGAATAAGCATAGCGTGGCAATGCAGCCAGTGTCTTGGGCACGCTACCGTCTGGTACTGGTCTGGAACAGTTAAGTTACCTATAGGCCGTTTGTAACGGTCCTTAGGTAATCTGACTGATTCCTTTGTACATAGTTAGTTTAATTGTTTTTTTTATTAAATAAATGAATGTTGATCATAAAAAAAAAATTGTAGATATCATATTTTCATTGTTGTCGATTTTCTTTTGAGATTTAAAACGTAATTATTAGATTGTAAGGTAGTAAAATACATACATACATGAACGCATTCCTGATATTTTTTATTGTACGACGTAAACACACTGCTTTTTTTTTTATTGAACGTCGGAGAAGCGCTTGGCTTTCAACTCACCTGGATACAAGTTATTATATTGCCGAAGGTGGAAGCGCAATTCACCCGGAATCCTCAACAAACTGAGTCAATTTAGAATTGTTGTTATGGTCTGAGACTTAGGTTATATGGTGGTAACTAGCCAGGCGACCTACCACCAAACAAACCAAGCTCCATATTTTACTCAACTGGGGATCGAACCCGGGACCTCCGGATGGGCACCGGTGGGTACTTCCACCGGTACTTCCAAGAAGTACTGGCTTCTTGGAAGACAGTCTTTATTGGCAGTACACAACAAGATTTTGCTGTACAAAGTAGTCCTGATGCCAGTATTCAGCTGTGGGGCTGTACCAAACAAACTAACATTCAAATAATACAACGTTTTTATTTTGTATCTTAACTCTAATTCTTCTTTTTTCTTCTTGACGTGGGCTTTCCAGCGAAGCTTCGCATTAAGGGTCATGCCTAAATACTTGGCCGTGTTTTCATACGGTATATATAGGCTTGTTGTTGATATATATCGGGCAATACTGATCCATTTTGTTAGAAAAGTTAATATGCACCACAATATGATTTTGAATCATTAAGCTTGATTCGCAATTTTTTTGTCCAGTCACAGATTTTATTGACAGCATCCTGGGCCTTCTCTGCCGCTGTATGGGTTTCGCCAACAGCCATTATAGCCGTATCATCAGCAAACGACGCAATGGTTTTATTTTTTAGTATGGGGATGTCACTGGTGTATAATAGGTATAGGACCGGACCTAAAACAGTTCCGTGTGGCACCCCAGCATTTATTACTTTTAATTCTGAGTAGGCATCTTCTTGCCTTATTCTAAATAATCTATCTGCCAAGTATTATTCTGGAATATTAGCATACGATTTGGGTAGTAATTTTCTTAATTTCTGTGTGAGACCTTCATGCCATACCTTATCAAACGCTTGAGCTACGTATAGGAAAATTGTAGAACATTTTTTTTTAATTTCAAGGGAGTTTTCAATTACGTTTGTAATTCTATGGAATCGATCTATAGTCGAGTGCTTTTCCCTGAAGCCAAACTGATGATCTGGAATAATCAGTCATAATTGCATATAATAATGTCAAATAATAAATAAAAAATTCTTTGTGGATGTGCCCTACGCAGTAAGGTATTGTTATAGGCAAGAGTGCACTTAACAGCAGGTGGGCTAATTGCTTGTTTCGTCTCCTATTTGAAAAAACGCACCCGGAATCCCCAATAGACTTAGTCAATTAAAACTGTTGATTTTTTTACAGTACAATGGGGAGGTGCTTGACCTTCATCTCACCTGTTTTCAAGTTATGATAAGGCCGACGGAGGAAGCGCATTTCACCCGAAATCCTCAACCAAATGAGTTGTTGCTATGATTCAGATTCAGATTCAGATATATTTATTCTATTTAGATACATTACAGTACACTTGGAAAAGTCACAAAAGAGGTAAACATAATAATAAAAACAAAATAAAAATATTTTAGGTAGATAACCTAAAATTAAGCAATAATAATACAATTTCAATGCACTATTTCAAAAACATTATCATACACACATGTCGACCTAATTTATCAGCAAGTGCTTCGTCAAGAGAATAGTAAGATTTTTCCATTAGCAAATTTCTGATCCTGATACTGAAATCACTACTGTCCATATTTTGTATCTCTTGTGGTAAATTATTAAACAGATTCACACTTGTACACAAAAAACTATTTCCTACTTTCGCGAGTCTGTGTTTGGGTATACAAATGTCATTTTTATTTCTTGTATTATAATTGTGAATGTCACATCTTAAATTATGCTTATTTAAATTTAATTACATACATTAAGTTCTGGTATATATATATATATATATATATATATATATATATATATATATTCCCCAGACATTGTCATTATCTCAAGTTGCTTAAAAAATAATCCGCAGGATTCTGAATTTTTAAGCTGTAAAATGGAACGGATAGCTCTCTTTTGCAATATAAAAACTCTATTTGATTCCGAAGCATTTCCCCATGCGAGTATACCATACATGGCAACAGTTTGAGGTAAGATGGTGGTTGCTAGCCATTGAGTTTCCTATAGGCCATTATAGTAATAGTTAGTTTGAATGTACATTATTATTTTTAATGTTTATCATGATATATCTATTACAACATATAGCCATGACAACAATTCGAAAATTGTTGTGTTCCGGCATTTAGAGGTAAGATAGCCAGTTCCTCAGACTATTGAGGATTCATGGATGTAACCAGGTGAGATGAAGGCCAAGCGCAACCCCGTCGTACAATAAAAAACATAAATTAGGTAGACTTAAGTAGTATTATAAAATATCGTATTATAATACTATCTCATTCAGTCGTAACTTTCGACTGAAGGCTTAATTATCCTTGATATAGTAGTGCTTGGCGTCAAAGTCCGATACCAAGCAGTTTTGTTGTGTTCCGTCGGTTCGTGGGGTGCCAGCGGGAAAGCACGCTCCATCGTAGACCTTATCCTTGCCCAGATAATGCCCAGGCAAGCTCCAAGGTCCATCACCCATTTCAACTATAAAAAGTATATTTTTAAAATAGGTATTCGGTGTGAACCCTTTATTTTAGTTAAGGGTGATTTTAAATCAATCTTAAACAAAATTGCCAGCGAATTAGCATAGCTATTCAGCGTGACAATGCAGCTAGTGTCTTGGGCACGCTTCCGTCTGGTACTGGTCTGGAACAGTTGAGTTACCTATCGACCGTTTGTGACGGTCCTTAGGTAATCCGACCGCTTCCTTTGTACATAGTTAGTTTAATAGTACATATTATTTTTGATGTTTTTAAATTATAATATACTACTTAAACGAATTCTTCTTTTTGGACAGCGATTGACCAATCTTCATTTCCAAATTTTTTACTTTTTAAATTATGTTGGGTAATTATAATAACCTATTTAAATGTAGTTACTGTTTTATTTTATTATCGTCGTCTACTTTACTGCTTTCCTACACTCTAACCTATTGACTTTAATATTTATATGTGGAAACTTGTAATTAGCCTTCAGTATCAAGATTTGCCTGCATTTATTGTTATGTAAAAATCTTATCATGTACCTACCTAGCTCTAAGTTTTCTGAAAATTCTTAAAATAAAAAAAATAAATTAAACATGTGTATAAAATTAAAAACTGACAAAAACCTGAAAAACTTCTGCGGAATCAAACCATTTCGAAATGAACAATAAAATTTATAAATGTATGTTTGTATGTGAGGGCAACTATCAGCGGAACTGTGGGCCTCCTCTGTCAGATTAAACTGTCAACTACATTTGTCCAGGCACACTGAACTTTGTGATTCTGTATTATTATCGAGATATTTTATTCGATACAAAATACACCAAAAACCACCCTTCCAATGCACAAAGCCGTTTAAAATTGATTTAAAATCACCCTTCACAAAAATACAGGTGGTTCTCACCGAATACCAAATCTGTAATATAACTCACCCCAAGGTGAAGAATGCAAAGGTTTGACATTAGTATTCATGTTATGTCACAGCGACATCTACCGCGATATTGTTATAATAAGTACAGTTAGCGGTAGCTGAGATGGCACATGTGTAATATAACAAAATATAAAAAATATGCAGGAAGTATTACATAGTTTCGCAGAACTATGTGAAGGTTTGTGATTATTCAAGACTTTTCTGATTGGCGTTACAATAATGATGGTTAAAACAATTTATAAAAAAGTAAGTCGTTTGATTTTTATTGTACGATCGAGAAGCACTTGGCTCTCACTTGATATCAAGTTATGATAAGGCCGTAAAGATGAAGGCGCACTTCACCGGGAATCCTCAACAGAATGGAGAACTGGCTATCATGCCTCCTAATGTAGGAACCCAACAATATAGAATTGTTGGTATGGCGACATACTCAGGTAAGATGGTGGTCGCTAGCCAGGTCGACTTGAAAAATGTCCTACTACCCACCAAACCGGTGGGTAGTAGGACATTTTTCAAGTCGACTGTCGATGTATGACATATCATATCGATGTACGAATTTGTACTCCCCCTGGAGATCAAACCCGGAACCTCTGGGTTTGACATTTAAAAAAGAAATATAATAAGTAGAACAATGTACTGATTTAGGTAATAAGACCTTAGTCTTATTACCTAAATCAGTACATTGTTCTACTGATGCCCTTAGGCACGCACTCTCTAAACCACAAGCTGATCATAGCTTACATTTTATGTGTTAATTTTTGCCAGTGGCCACAGTAACCACCGCGTACTGTACAGATAAATTGATACCGAAGCAATCATCGACTATTATTATGGGTGTGTGATTTTTAAGAATAATATTTTGGTTATTTTAAATAAAACAGCGGAAGATATTTGAGGATACCCGATAGACGCGAAGCCAGTCTTCAATCTTACTGATTTCAACAACGTATTGAACAAAGCGCCCTATATGCTCTGTCTTGAGCATAGATCTGTGGCATAGATGTAGCCTTCACGCTTAGCAGGTTAGCTGAATTGAGATGTTCGTATTCATGTTCATATTGTTAAAACAACTCACTTTAATCAATAGAATAATATGCGCCGTTCGTTTAGTTTTAGAACTCCCTCGCCACTAAAATATTACAACTCCCAAAACTCTCGCTGTCGTCCTCTTTTCATTCCGAGAGTACGCCATCTTGACTGGTGGCGCCAGCGCCGCCATATTGTTTTTGTTTCTCCCAGTGTTGTCAGAATAGAATATTATGAATATATAGAATATTATCGGTTATGATAGCATAAAATCACGTCAGACTCTTTTAAAATTAAACTCAATTTCCTGCAAGCTAACAATATGTTTCATTCATATGCATGTTCATAGATATATATAGGTAGGTATGTAAATATAAATATCATTGGACATTAATTTAACACAGCGCCACCTAGGCCAAACAAAGCAAAGATTGTAATGTAGGTATTAGATTGAGGTGTATAGCATAGCCGTAAGCATTTTAACCGCCTCTGTGGTCTAGTGGTTCAACCCAGATTTCAGATCCTGAGTTCTCGGGTTCGATCCCCAGGGGGAGCAATATTGTGCTGGTTTGGTTGGTGGTAGGATTTTGTTTAAGTCCGCCTGGCTAGCTACCATCATCTTACCTAATTCTGTCGCCATAATTACAATTTAAAAAAAAAATTTGGTCCGGCATTCAGAAGTAAGATAGCCAGTTCCTCAGTTTGTTGAGGATTCCGGGTGAAGTGCGCCTCCACCTTCGGCCTTATCTCAACTTGTTACCAGGTGAGATGAAGGCCAAGCGCTTCCCCGACGTACAATAAAAAAAATACATTAATAAGTACAAACATAAGCTAACACGTAAGCCACCATTGTAAATAATCATATAAGATAGTAATAAAAAATCTTCTATACTCTCGAAAACATAACCCTCCTTCAAAGGCAGGTGGATAAAATAATCCCGAAAGGGAATTACCACGCATGCCTTATTTAAAAAAAGAAAAGGAATCATTATATTTTAATCAATTACAAAATTAAAAATATGTTTGTATTGTTTATGTTAATTATAAATATTATTTATTCACAAACACCAAAATAGAAAAGGTATGTACTTACAAAATTAAAATAGCTATGAGGGAAGCAATCAGATTACCTAAGGACCGTTACAAACGGTCTTTAGGTAACTCAACTGTTCTAGAACAAGACACTGGCTGCATTGCCACGCTGAATAGCTAAGCTATGTTAATTCGCAGGACTAAATAAGAGCCATCCCTATAGCGTCACTTATCATTTAGTACCTAAATTGAAAGCAAAGCGCTTTACCGTTGAGCAATTAAAAAAACACAATATAAAAAATAACCATCTTCTTTAGTAAAGCCTCGAGGCTGTACCTCGAGTTTTTTAGTTTTTCATGTTTCAAGGCGAGATGTTTTCCAGGGACGATTGGAATTAAAAAAAAACACGATGAGTTTATTTTGGGAGTTTATTCATCATAAAAGTTAGTATAGAAAAACCCAAAACCAGACGGTAAGAAATTATTGTAAATCTTTTATCGTTCGAAATTCGATTTTGTCTTGAGCTGCGATCCCGGATATGAACGAAGGCGCAACTAGTGATGGGCACTTCCGGTTTCTTCTGTAGACTGGCGTTCATAGCTTTTCGTTATCACCGGTTTCGTAATGATTAGATATCTTCATAGATTTACGACTGGTTTCGTCTACTTTCTACATGTCTTACAAGATTCAAGATTTTTTAAGCGTTAACAGATAGACAAATATTTTAGAATATTTTAGAATAGGTACATACTATACAATGTACAATGTACGTATAGAATCTTTCAGTTTCAGTAATTTTTTGGTTGATTTTAATTAAGTATTTATGATTTTAAATGCTTTTCGACAATTGACTAGCCTCATAGCTCAGTTGGTAGTAACTCTGCCTTCGGCGCTGTAGGCTGTGGGTTCGATTCCCACCCAGGACAAACATTTGTGTGATAAATGTAGATGTTTGTGCTGTGTTTGGGTGTTGTATCATATAGTAAATTAATGTCCTGTAATATTTATTTAATGTCCTGTAATATTTATAGTACGTATGTATTAGGTCCTTACATATGAAATTGGCGTTTTGTCGTACTGGCCACTTTGATCTTAAATATCTCCTCTTTGGTTAGGAATTCCAAATTCAAATTTAAACAGCTATTTACTCATGCATTTGTGTTTCGAAAACCGTAATTCATTTGTTTTTTTCTCTTTTGCTTTTTTTTTCTGCGTCACTCAATTTCACAAAATGGAAAACTTAAAATATCGCATTATTTACGAGTACGAGTTCCACCGTGGCACCAGTGCTGCAGAAACGGCTCGAAGGATTTATGATGTGTATGGTGGTGGTGTCGCAAAAGAAAACACGGTGCGTTTTTGGTTTCAACGCTTTCGTTCTGGAAATTTCGACCTGCAGAACAAGCCCCGTGGACGGCCGGAGACCAAGGTCGATAATGATGAATTGAAGGCTATTGTGGAAGCAGATCCATCGCAAACCACATCACAGTTTACGTTTTAATCCACTTGAAGCAAATTGGGAAGGTGAAAAAGCTTGAAAGGTGGGTACCTCATGAATTGAGTGAAGCAAACCGACAAACGCGCGTCGACTGCTGCGTTACATTACTCAACCGGCACAATAATGAAGGAATTTTAAATCGGATCATTACATGTGATGAAAAGTGGATCCTGTACGATAATCGTAAACGCTCATCGCAATGGCTGAACCCTGGTGAACCAGCAAAATCTTGCCCCAAGCGAAAATTGACTCAAAAAAAGTTACTTGTAAGCGTTTGGTGGACTAGTGCCGGTGTCGTACACTATAGCTTTCTTAAATCTGGTCAGACGATTACGGCTGATGTCTATTGTCAGCAACTGCAAACCATGATGGAAAAGATCGCTGTTAAACAACCGAGACTTTTCAATCGCTCTACGCCACTGCTGCTTCAAGACAACGCTAGACCACACACGGCTCAACAGACGACTACCAAATTAGAGGAGCTTCAATTGGAATGTCTAAGACATCCACCGTACTCTCCGGACCTTGCTCCAACAGATTACCATTTTTTTCGAAATTTGGATAACTTCTTGCAAGGAAAAAAATTCAATTCCGATGAGGCAGTCCAAACCGCTTTCAAAGATTTCATTGATTCCCGTCCGAATGGTTTTTTTAGTAAAGGGATCAATGAACTACCTATAAGATGGCAAAAGTGTATAGATAGCAATGGTACATACTTTGATTAATAAAATATATTTTAATATGAAAAAATTGCCTTTATGTTCCTCCCATACAAAACGCCAATTTCATATGTAAGGACCTAATATTTACAAAAGTATTTAAGCATTATCCGTAATCTAGTTCCCATATTACAAAGCTATGCTTAGTTTGGGGCTAGATTGCGCTGTGTAAAAATTAATGTCCTGTAATATGTATAATTATTATTTAATTAAACTTTGAAAAAAAAAAAATTAAGTTACAGAAAACCATATCGGTTAGTAAGAAACTAAAACTAAATTTATCACAGCAAGCTTTAGCGGAAAGCAAAAGCTACGGCTTACAGATTTCAACAATGATAATGATAGTAGAAAGTCATCGTTAAAATCAAGACCTTAAAAATGTACTTGATTACAAAACACAAAACCATATTTATAAGCCCATATTTTTTTTCAAAATTATCCATTTTATATTTATAAGGTGCACATTAAAGTGTTTTCATTTCACTCCTATACGTACCTATATCTATACATATTTAGTATATTTATATACTAGTGGTATATCTCAAATTTGAATTATTTAAAGCCTTCAGATTTACTTTTTGCGAAATTAACTACTTATTTACAGTTCTCAGATATATCTAAGTACCTACATCGCCACATTCGCCGCCGTACACGAAATGTATAACAAGCCTCATAGCTCAGTTGGTAGCATGCCTTCTGCGCTGTAGGTTGTGGGTTCGATTCCCACCTAGGACAAACATTTATGTGATGAATATAGATGTTTGTTCTGTGTTTGGGTATTTTATAAGGTACGTATGTATTTACACAAAACAACAACGAGCAAGCGAAGTACCTATACAAGTATTCTATCCGTAATGCTATGCTTAGTTTGGGGCAAGATTTAACGTCTTGTAATATTTATTTATTCATCCTTACCCCATCCCTACGCACTACATCACGCATACTAACGAATACCGGTGATTGGTTCGATTGTTTATTTGAAATTCGAACGTCAGCGGCGGCGGCGGCGCGGAGGCGCGGATGAATATTATCGTTCCGTCTGTGATTAAAATTTTTGATCATTAGGTGTGTTCTACATCCCTGGATGTAGATTCACGTATTCAGGAGCTCAGCACCAAATGAGTTAAGATTTTATTGAACCTTCATAAGACGATAATCTTTTCAATAAGATAGGCCGATAATACCTGAGATTAGTTATGTAACTCGACGCAACATAGTTTCGACCTAATACAGGCAAATAAAGGTGACATTGCTGTGCGCTCAACCACGGCGCTTATGACCACCAGATGACAGAACTACGCGCGAAATCTTACGTTTTATTATTTGACGATAGTACAAACATCAATTCTTCAAATTAAAACGCAGAGCCTCTGATTTTTACTGTGTTTATTTACTATACAAAGTTTCAAGGCCTAATTGGGCGTATTTATTGAAAGTCGATATTTTTGGTACACATTTAGAGAACTTAGGATTCTTTCTATCGAGAAAATTGTTTGTAGATAATCGTGTTTTCACCTGTTTTCACACACTAATCAATCCTGATATTACACTATAACATATTAAATATATTTATCTCAAAGTAATTGCTTCTGTATTGTGGAAGATAGGTACGATCGCTGAAGCTAAGCCATTTCAAGTATCGTTGACTTAAGAGTCATGTTTATGAAGCGCTTGATCTTCATCTCACCTAAACTATATAATACAAGTTAAGTTAAGGCCGAAGGTGGAGGCGCACTTCACCCGGAATCCTCAACAAACTGAGGAACTGGCTATCTTACCTCATAATACCGGAACACAACAATGTTCTGTAATTGTTGCTATGACGACATAATTAGGTAAGTTGGTGATAGCTAGCCAAACTTAATCAAAAAAAAATTTCTCCTTCTGGGGATCAATCCCGAGACCTCTGGTCTGGATCTGAAATCGGTGGGTTGAACCACTAGAACACAGAGGCGGTTTAAAAACCCAGTCAGAATATACTTCTAGATGTATATTCATCACACAGATGGGAATCGAACCAGCAACCTACAGCGCAGAAGGCAGAGCTACAACCTACAGAGATTTTAGGTTTGTTAAAAAAAAAAAAAAGCTTTTGTTTTGATTTTTTATTCTATTAATTGAGCTACTTAAATTATGTGAGTAAGTTCTATTTAAAAAACACAAGATTTATATAATCTCAGTGAACTTTTTAAGGGTTCAGGAATATTATGCTTTTTTAACCCTTTTCATTGAGGCGACAAGTGACTCAAGTCAAGTCTCAACTTTTTTAAGCCGTCGAATTAGCATGGCTATTCAGCGTGGCAATGGAGCTAGTGTGTTAGGAACGCTTCCATCTGGTACTAGTCTGATCAGTCGAGTTATCTATATACCGTTTGTAACGGTCCTTAGGTAGCCCTATAATTTTATAATGTCCAGACCTTCTACGTGGGAAGCCGGTGCCTCGGGAGTTTCAAAAATCTTGGCGGGATTTTGATTGAGGCGACACGTGACCCAAGGGCTGACTCTTATTTAGGCCAGCGAATTAGCATAGCTATTCAGCGTGGCAACTAACTAAGGACCGTTACAAACGGCACTGTTCCAGACCAGTACCAGACGGAAGCTGCCCAAGACACTGGCTGCATTGCCACGCTGAATAGCTATGCTAATTCACTGACCTAAATAAGAGCCTTGGGTCACGTGTCTCTTCAAAAGCCATAGTTTGTATGTGTATTAAATTTAAAATGAAACAGATACATTAAATTCAAGTAACATCACGTGGTATCATCATCTGCTATGGAGACATCAAACATTCGATTTTGTGTCATCTTCTGCGAGACATACAAAGAAATACGATTACAATTACGAGGTTACGGCGCCCTCTGGCGGAAGCGGTACGCTCTCATTTCCGGTCTCAGCGGGAGTCTATTTAGTAGACAGGGCCGGAGCAGGAACAGTTTAGTTATTTAGGTTAATATTACGTACGACGTGGTCCGCTTGACCTTCATCTTACCGTTTTTTGAAGTGAAAACTTCTTTAGGCGCGTTCGGCATTTTTTTAAATGGGAAAAACATTGAACTCGTTTCACTGTTACGCTTACCGACACCACTTTTGACATTTGACTTTAAACACATTGTCACGTTATCTTAACGATCCTAATAGGTACGGGTAAGGACCTTTCGAAGACTACCTCTGCCTATAGACAGCCGGCTGACACCGTGACAGGTCAGTCTAAAAAGTCATTGAGTCAGTTGTGTTGCAAAAACAACCCTCATTAATAAATATCGCGATCAACGCGACAACATTGAGATTCAAGTACCAACAATCTCAGCTGTTCTCCTCCACAAAGATCGACAAAGATCAAGTTTTCAACTCTGTTGGCTCTTCCGGAGTACCACTGTTGTTTTTTTTTATTTCGCTGGAAAAAATGTACTACGTTACCCTCCCATTAGGGGTGGTAGGGTTATGTGGGACTTCCCGGTTGCCCGGTGTACCTACTAAACAACCCAGCGGCGCTCCCGCATCCGCTGTGTGATAGGAGGACTGGGAAACTGGCAGAGCCTTTACATATTATACGAGAGAATTTTGTCTCGTGGGAATCGGACCCACAACCAACAGGGCAGAAGGCAGAGCTACTACCAACTCTAACAACTCTTTTGTGTGTCGAAAAATGGTGGGGCGCTGTGTCTGGTAGAGTGGAAGATATTTAAATGTTTCCTGTAATCCAAAAGTTTCATTTCTTTCGTGTCTTTACTCACACAATTATTTTATGTAAGTTATAGGTAAACAAAAGTCATATATTGTTTTTAAGGCTCACAGCTCAGTTGGTAGTAGCCTTCTGCGCTGTAGGTTGTGGCTTCGATTCCGAACCAGAACATTTTTGTGATAAATATTGATGTTTGTTCTGATTTTGGGTGTTGTATTGATGTGGTCGCGCTTAGTTGACTTTTAAATATTTTCATGATATCGGTAACTCAATGCCAATACTTTGAAACCTTCATAAGTATGATAAGTAGGTATGTATTAAAAAATAAAGTACGAAAAGTATATAGGTAAGTAATATATCCGTAATCTAATTCCCATATTACAAGCTTTGCTTAGTATTGAACTAGACGGCGCTGTGTAAAGTTGATGGTCCTGTAAAATTTATAAAAGCATATTTCGCGTCCAAAAATTACTCCTTAAAACGACCCTGGACTGTTGCTCCGTAGACGTGAGTGATTCAACCACGTTTAACCGACTAATGTGATGGTATAAAAATATGCTTCTATGAACATCGGTACAGGTTTTTTGATACTACGACGGGTAAGCGCTTGGCCTTCATCTCACCTGGTTTCAAGTAATAAGGCCGAAGGAAGCAAACTTCATCCGGAATCCTCAACAGACTGAGGAACTGGTTATCTTACCTATATATGCCGAAAACAGCAGCTACAATTATTGTTATGGCGACAGAATTAGGTAAGATGGTGGTAGCTAGCCAGGCGGACTTAAAAGTCCTACCACCAAACCAATCACAAAGTACTCCCCTGGGGATCGAACCCGGGACATCTGGAACTGACACCGGTGGGTTGAACCACTAGGCCACAGAGACGGTTTTCTTTATTTCTTTTGCTTTCAAAAGAGGATATACGTTAGTTCAGTAATCCACTAAGCTGAGGGACCCTCAATGGCGTCCCGCCGTGAGGTTACCTAATTATCTTCAAAGTCGTTGTCAGTTGCCAACACAGATTGCTAATAAATTGTTGGGAAGAAAGCAATAATATTGCAGCGATTGTTTCGTTCACGAAATCTCGCTCGTAAGTTTACCTGTGTTAATAAGTGATGTGTGATAATCATCGATTCATACAGTCAAATTTACGACGATATTTTTTACAATAAGTAGGGATGAATAATTATAACGGATGAAATTCACAAACATTGAAAATAATATGTGCAAAGGAAGCAGTGGGGTTACGATTTGTTAGCTGCCGGTCCAATTAGCAGCTCGTCGATATGGAATTTTAATTCGCATTTCGTCCAACACGTGTTTGGTCCAACAAGCAGTTCGCCCCAACAAATATTTCGTTAAAATGCACAAACTATTGGGATAAACCAAAAAAATTTTATCAGTCCTTCAGCGTGGCGTTTCATAAAAGCCTATTACTTTAATTACAAGTGGAACTTCTTTTCCATTTATTTTATTAAAAGAGACCGTTACCATTTATATTGTGATGGGACTATATTTTGAAAGGATATATTACTATGTTATATTTTATCTGTTGTATTTCTCTTTCCCCTCCTACCTGGGTACCTGTACTCCTAGGCTGTACCTATATTCTGCGATATCATAACAATTTATCAAAAACATATTAGGTAAGGTTATATTGGTTTGTCAGTTGTAATGTAGTCACCAAATTGACTAACTGCGTAATGATGAATCTCTAAATGGACAAATCCAATTATGGACGAACTGAGTAGTCAGTGGGGTTACTAAAGACGATTTGTTAGCTGACGGTCCAATAAGCAGTAAGTCCATCTCGCATTTTGCCGATTTATCCATTTCGAGGTTCGTCATAACACAGTCCGTCCATTTCGAGATTCGTCATTACGCAGTTCGTCCATTTGGTGACTACATTACAACTGACAAACCAATATTACCTTACTTAATATCTGTATTGCTACAACGTCGGTCTATAGCTAACTCAACTGCTCCAGACCAGTAGATACCAGACGGAAACGTGGATAAGAATAAATGAATGAATTTATTAACACTTTTTGTACATAGATATTAAAGTAGGTACATCGAAAAATACAAACATAAGGTGACACAGTGTAAAACAATGGGCTAAATTGTCGCTAAAAGTGATATCTTCCAGGCGACTAAAAGGTTTATTTTACAAAATAACTATAATAATTAGTGTTAAAACGGACTAGTACAGATAGTTATTTTGATTCGCTGGCCAAAATAATAGCTTTCGTTTTTGTTAAAAAACAAGATTATTGGAAAATCCTTTCTATGTAATCTGTCTTTGCTTAAGGAGACGCGTGACAAGGGCTGGCCTAATCATAGCTATTGAGCTTGGCAATGCAGCTACTGTCTTCATTATGCTTTTGTCTGGTACTGTTCTGGAACAGTTGAGTTTTTAATTTTTTGGATCTCTTACAGCCTTTATTATTCATTATTCACGACAAGATAAGGCCGAAGGTGAAAGCGCACTTCACCCGGAATCCTCAACAGACTGAGTAACTGGCTATCTTACCTCTAAATGCCGGAACACAACAATTTAAAATTGTTATGGCGACTTCTAAGGTGTTAGCTAGTAACGGTCCTTATGTAACCCAACCGCTTCCATTGTAAATAGCAATTTCAAGTTACAATATGTAAAACAATACAATGTTCTGTATTAAACACCAAAAGTGAATATATTATGAACTAATTCATGTTACGGTAAATAATGCACAATGGGCGGTCGTATCGCGTAAAAGCGATCTCTTCCAGACAGAACCAGGAGGATGTAAATATGGACATTTAGGTTATTACATTGAGGATTCCGGGTGAAAGTGCGCTTCCACCTTCGGCCTTATCTTAACTTATTTCCAGGTGAGATGAAGGCCAAGCGCTCCCCGTCGTACAATAAAAAGGAAAATGCTTACTGTGTCCTCAGGGTACAGGGATGCAGGGATGATGAGGGGGTAACGAGATGGCGCATCCCCCGTACCACGCCCCCTGGCACCACTACCAACAGAGGTAACATGATAACATCTTATTTTTGGTGTCAGCTGTTGACCATGACCTGGCTGGGCAGACATGAGGACTATGGAGCAAGCACTAAAGCACAAAGCCTATTAACTCGATGGGTGCTGTACAATACTCGGTGTGTTTAACTGCCTCTGTGGTCGTTCGATCCCCAGGATCACAATGCTGTTCTTGGTTTGGTTGGTGGTTGGACTTTGCTTAAGTCCGGCTATCTACCACCATCTTACTTATGTCTGTCACGATATCAACAATTTAGAGTTATAACTCGGTAAGATAGCCAGTTCCTTAGACTGTTGAGGATTTCAGGTGAAGTGCGCTTCCACTTTCGGCCTTATCATAGCTTCAAAACAGGTGACATCATCATCATCACTCAACATAACATACTAGGAATACTATAACTTCGTATAGAATACTTTAATACTCCATAAAACATTGTAGCATGAACTCATAGCTCAGTTGGTAGTAGCTCTGCCTTCTGCGCTGTAGGTTGTGGGTTCGATTTACCCAGGACAAACATTTGTGTGATGAATATAGATGTTTGTTCAGTGTTTGGGTGTTGTATCACATAGTACGTATGTATTTACAAAAAGTATTTAGATATGCTATCCGTAATCTAGTTCCCATATTACAAGTTATGCTTAGTTTGGGGATAGATGCAGAGGCGTATTTAAGCATTTGGCGCCCCGGGCCAGTTCGCCCAATTTTTTAGAAAAAAAACTTGCTGTGTGGTGTGAAATTAAAAATATCCAAAAAAAAATCCAAAATATGAACCATTTATTCACTTTAATAGGTAGGTAATTTTTTTTTTCTATCTACGAATTGGTTGTCATTTTTTTTTTTATTGTACGACGGGGAAGCGCTTGGCCTTCATCTTACCGGGTAGGTAAGATGAAGCTGTCTTCCCCTTTCAAGCGCTAAAAAACTACGCTAGTGTCAAAAAAATCCTTACACCGATTGATAAGTAGTATACCTATTCTCTGCATATTCCAAATTTTGAATTGATCGGCTTAACCATTGATAAGCGATGGGCGAAAAATTTAATTACTTTCATCTCCAATATCTCAAAAACTACCCCAATGTAAATTTATGTCATCTCATTACAATTTCATCAAAATCGGATAAACCGTTCGACATTTATACCGTCACAAACATTGCCACATACATACATACATACAATGCTAGATTTCCCAAATTAAATCGAGATCTCGTTCGCTACGCTCACTCTATCAACTAAGTTATTAATATTAGGTCCTTACATATGAAATTGGCGTTTTGTCGTACTGGCCACTTTGATCTTAAATATCTCCTCTTTGGTTAGGAATTCCAAATTCAAATTTAAACAGCTATTTACTCATGCATTTGTGTTTCGAAAACCGTAATTCATTTGTTTTTTTCTCTTTTGCTTTTTTTTTCTGCGTCACTCATTTCACAAAATGGAAAACTTAAAATATCGCATTATTTACGAGTACGAGTTCCACCGTGGCACCAGTGCTGCAGAAACGGCTCGAAGGATTAATGATGTGTATGGTGGTGGTGTCGCAAAAGAAAACACGGTGCGTTTTTGGTTTCAACGCTTTCGTTCTGGAAATTTCGACCTGCAGAACAAGCCCCGTGGACGGCCGGAGACCAAGGTCGATAATGATGAATTGAAGGCTATTGTGGAAGCAGATCCATCGCAAACCACATCACAGTTAGCTGCAGGCTGCGGTGTTAGTGACAAAACCGTTTCAATCCACTTGAAGCAAATTGGGAAGGTGAAAAAGCTTGAAAGGTGGGTGCCTCATGAATTGAGTGAAGCAAACCGACAAACGCGCGTCGACTGCTGCGTTACATTACTCAACCGGCACAATAATGAAGGAATTTTAAATCGGATCATTACATGTGATGAAAAGTGGATCCTGTACGATAATCGTAAACGCTCATCGCAATGGCTGAACCCTGGTGAACCAGCAAAATCTTGCCCCAAGCGAAAATTGACTCAAAAAAAGTTACTTGTAAGCGTTTGGTGGACTAGTGCCGGTGTCGTACACTATAGCTTTCTTAAATCTGGTCAGACGATTACGGCTGATGTCTATTGTCAGCAACTGCAAACCATGATGGAAAAGCTCGCTGTTAAACAACCGAGACTTTTCAATCGCTCTACGCCACTGCTGCTTCAAGACAACGCTAGACCACACACGGCCCAACAGACGACTACCAAATTAGAGGAGCTTCAATTGGAATGTCTAAGACATCCACCGTACTCTCCGGACCTTGCTCCAACAGATTACCATTTTAAATTTGGATAACTTCTTGCAAGAAAAAAAATTCAATTCCGATGAGGCAGTCCAAACCGCTTTCAAAGATTTCATTGATTCCCGTCCGAATGGTTTTTTTAGTAAAGGGATCAATGAACTACCTATAAGATGGCAAAAGTGTATAGATAGCAATGGTACATACTTTGATTAATAAAATATATTTTAATATGAAAAAATTGCCTTTATGTTCCTCCCATACAAAACGCCAATTTCATATGTAAGGACCTAATATATTAATTTAAAACTTTCGTCACCCCCCCGTCACCGCCGCCTTGCGCATGCGCTGCAATGTTTGTGTGCCCCGCGTTTTGAAAGTATTGGTTTTGGTACCACGATAGATGTGGTAGGTATTTACGGTATTGTAAGCAACTGGTTGGGTTTTGGGTTCGAAGAGGTTGTTAGTTGTTTATTTAAAATTAAAATCTAACATTTACATATTGTTGTTAATGTGTGTGACCCAAGGGCTGGCTCTTATTTAGGCCAGCGAATTAGCATAGCTATTCAGCGTGGCAATGCAGCCAGTGTCTTGGGCACGCTTCCGTCTGGTACTGGTCTGGAACAGTTGAGTTACCTATAGGCCGTTTGTAACGGTCCTTAGGTAATCTGACTGATTCCTTTGTACATAGTTAGTTTAATTGTACTTTTTATTGAAAAAATGTAATTTGTTGTTAATTAAACTTGACAATAAAAGGCGCCCAGGAAAGCAGCCTGCCGCCCCGGGCCATGGCCCCCTTGCCCCTAGGGTAAATACGCCCCTGGCTAGATGGCGGTGTAAAATTAATATCCTGTAATATTTATTATTTATTTATTTAGAGGTAAGATAGCCAGTTCCTCAGTTAGTTGAGGAGAAAGTGACGTAGATAGCTCGGTCAAAGTCAAAGTCAAAGTCAAATATATTTATTCAGTAAGTTTTTTTAGGATCACTTTGAAACGTCAAATCTACCGCCTGTTCGGAATCGCGACAAGGAGAAAGGCAAGAACCTCGGGCTAGTTTTTTTTTTTCATGATCCATTACAATAGCTTTAAATTATCTAATACTAATTACAATTTATTCACTGGAGTAAATTCATTTTTTTTTATGCCAGGCTTTCTTATCTTCTAGGTAATCTGAAATTGTATAATAAGCTTTCCTGGATGGCTTTTGTTTTTCAAAATTTTAGAATTTATTATTTGACAAGCTTAGGACATCACTTGGCAATTCATTATAAAAGCGTACAGTTTTCCCTGTGAACGATTTATTAACCTAATGGAGCCTAGTTGTGGGAACAGCGAGTTTATTCTTATTTCTGGTATTATAATTATGTTTATCACAGTTTTTGTCAAATAAGATAAAGATAAAGATAAAGATAAAGATATTTTTATTTGCTCGAACATAATGTAACATAGATCTTTATTACAGTTGTTATCAATAAGTATCAATTATGCTCTGCCTTAAAGAGCATGCAAATTTTATATAAAAGTAAATTAAACATAATTGCATCAACAAGAGAATTGAAAATAAGCCAGTTTAAATGTTAATCAAAAATGTCATCAAATACAGCAATCAAAATAAAATCATATGAAATTAAGTGTCAAATGTCAAATTTATAATAATCACAGTTTGTCATCTAAAAAATCATTAATACTATAGTAACATTTGTGTAATAGAAACTTTTTAAGATTTGACCTAAATTGGGAGTCATTGAGCTCTTTTATTGGGAGTGGGATTTTATTGTATACAGTAGATGCCATACAGACTATACTTTTCTGCAGTAGTGTTGTATTGCTCTTATGAGTGTGAATTTTATGTGCATCCCGTCTATTTCTTTTGCCAAGATCTGTCATACGTGAAAAATATACAGGATTATATCTTACAAATAGTGAAACTTCAAGTACATAAAGTGATGGAAGTGTAAGTATCTTGTGCTTTCTGAAAAGTGTCTGGCAGCTATCAGTCACTTGTTTCTTAAACATGGCTCTAATGCATCTCTTTTGCCTTTTAAATATGATATCTTTATCGGTTGAGTTACCCCAGAAAATTATACCGTATCTAAGTAGGGACTCTACAATGCCATAATAAGCAGTGATAAGTGACTCAGTATTGACCGTCCACGATAGCTTGTAAAGCACATACGCAGAACTGCTTACTCGTTTACTAAGTTCCTCAATATGTTTTTTCCAATTTAGTTTTTTGTCAATTTGTAAACCAAGAAATTTTGTGTAGTCAACATTGTTTACATTATTACCTTGAAATGATAGATTAACGTCAGTAGGATTGGGAGCTCTTTGACTAAAATGCATAATATTCGTTTTTTTAATGTTTATTTTTAAATTATTGTTGTCAAGCCATGTAATTATTGAGTCCAAAGAATTTGAAATGTCAGATTTATATGTTTTAGTGTTATTGCAATTTATAGTCACAGTGCTATCATCAGCAAATAAAGTCATTGGTTGAGCAATTGCTTTAGGGAGGTCATTAATGTATAGGATGAAAAGTAAAGGCCCAAGGACGCTACCCTGAGGGACACCATATGTTATGCTTCGCTCTGTTGACTTATAAATAATTTCAGATTTAGATTTATGGTCAAAACTAGTTATTTCTGTGAATTGTCGTCGATCTGTAAGATATGAACAAATCAATTCCAAGATATTGCCTCTTATTCCGTATGCATCTAGTTTTTTTAGTAGGGTAGAATGGTCTACATAGTCAAATGCCTGTGTCATGTCACAAAATACAGAGCAGACAGGAGTTCTGGTGTCTACTTGACAGATGACTAGCTTTAAAAAGTCATAGATTGCCATATTTATGTTTTTGTGCTGACGGAACCCTTTTTGCTCTTTGCATAGAATATTATGTTTCTCAAGATAGTTATTTAATTCGCCATATAGATATTTCTCAAATATTTTGGAGAATATTGATACTAGAGCAATTGGCCTATAACACTCTGTTTGCTGCCTATTGCCTTTCTTGAATATTGGCTTCACAATAACCAGTTTGAGGTCATCTGGAAATGTGCCTGAAGTTATACTTAGGTTAATCAAGTAGCTGAGATGGGGAGAAATTATTTCATTGACTGCTTTTATTACTTTTGTTGTTATCCCGTCATAGCCGGTGGTATTAGTGTTTTTTAAATTGACGATAATTTTATATACATGTTGTGGCAAACATGGTAACATAAACATCGATTTTCCATGCTTGCTTATAAAAGATGTTACATTATTACCATTTCCTGGAATAGGCTTGATTTTGTCTATATAGTAGTCATTAAAATTATTTGCAATATCCGTAGGGTTTGTTAATAGACGGTTTGTATTACAACTCCTAATTTTTGATATTGGTTCTTTAGGGAAATTTGATCGTGCCTTATTAATAATTTCCCAAGAAGTTTTGGATTTGTTATCTGACGTCATTATTTTATGATTGTTTTGAGCTCTTTTAGTCAGTGATATAATTTTTTTGAAGCGTTTTTTGTAGTTTAAGTAATTTTGACTATTTTCTAAGTTAGGTTTTGATCTTAAATTCCATAATAATTCTCTTTTCTTTTTGCTGCAGATCTTTATGCCCCGTGAGATCCATTTTGGTTTACTTATAGTTCTGATTATGATCTGTTTGTTTGGGAAGCAAAGGTCATAAAACAGCTTAAAGGTTTCAATAAAGTGTCGGTAAGCTGTGGTGGAGTCATTCGTGGTGTACATTTCAGCGAACGATAGGTTTTTGATGCACATTTTAAACTTATTTATATTTTCTACACTGTAGTATCTTATCTTTTTGCGCCATGATTTTAACTTGTTAATCATTTTGACAGGTATTTTTATCGATTGTGCAGTGTGATCGGATAAGCCAAATTCAAAAACTTTAGTCTTACATTTCTTTTTGTAGTCATGGGCAATGTTGTCAATACACGTTCTTGAGTTTAAACGTGTTGGTTCATTTACTGTCAGTTTCATGTTATAATTTAGTAGGATACATTCAAAATTTCTTGTTTGTTTATTGTTTTTTAGCATGTCTATGTTAAAGTCCCCAGCTATAATTATGTTATTATATTTAGATTTATTAGTATAAGTCAATATTTTATCCAGTTTATTAAAAAATATATTGAAACGTTCACAGTTATTTTTAGGTAACCTATAGATACATACGATTATCACTTTATATTCAGCAAGCTCTATAGCACAACATTCAAATAAGCTTATGTATATATATATATTTTACGCGCGTACATAATATTTTCATAAATATATTGGCAGGGCATAGTCAATATATTTATTTCTTTAAACTTGTCTCTTAATTAATCTCTGGGACCCATTTTGTAAACAGCGCGAACAGCCCTCTTCTGCAAAACGAATATGGTGTCTATATCTGCAGCACTTCCCCACAGTATTATGCCATATGACATAATACTGTGGTCAACAATGGTGGTGTGGTATTTTCTCATTGCAGAGAGGCGCCGCTGCCTCCGCCGGTGCCGCCTTCACCACGCCGCGAGCCTCCGTATGAGACGGCGTTGTACCACTCGCAGACTCATACGCAGACAACACACGCACAAACACACACGCCGTAAGTACACTAGTGTGGAAACCGAAGCACTAATCCGTATAATCTAAAAACATCAGTCTTAATGAATCTGTGTCAAAATTGAAGGGGGAGCGCAGATGTCTATAACACAGGCTTTTAGTCTAGCATAGACATCTGACCAAAACGATCCTTTTTCAATGACATTAATTTTATTTGACATTATTTTTTTATGCTTAGTCGATTGTATTGAAATTGTATAATAGAGTCTAAAAATAAATATTTTGTGTAATTTATCAGGATTTAATAATCTTTTACAGATAGATATCCAAGAAAATTAAAACGATTTCCCAACAAAAATGCAAATTCATTATAACAACACACGAAATAAAGAAAAGATAATACCTAGAATCAGATTAGTAAAAACATTAAGGCATTAGTATCACTTTTTAGCTTTTTTGAACCTGAAAAACTAATAAAAAGCGACGTAGCCTGAAAAAAAACCCGCTCTCTCCGAAAGCTCTAGAACTAAATGCAAAAACCCACATTTCTTGCAGTGATAATAGTCATTGGAACCACATACTTTGCGCGTCGGATTCTTTTGGTCGGTTTATTTTGAGCTCCGTCTGTTCTAGATGTAAAGGAGAAACGGAGATCAGGCCAGAATTCAGAGAACACTTCAACCCACACAGGTCAGTAACAATATAAATACAAATGTTTTTTTTCTTTAACCTAGTCTACACAATAATTACAATTTAAAAAGAGCTGTGTGGCCAAGTAAGAGCTAAGATCTGTGTGGCCAATTAAGAGCTGTGTGTCCAATTAAGATCTGTGTGACCAATTAAGAGCTAAGATCTGTGTGGTCAATAAACATCTGTGTGGCCAATTAAGATCTGTGTGGCCAATTAAGAGCTAAGATATGTGTGGTCAATAAACATCTATGTGGCCAATTAAGAGCTGTGTGTCCAATTAAGATCTGTGTGGTCAATTAAGTTCTGTGTGGCCAATTAAGAGCTAAGATCTGTGTGGTCAATAAACATCTGTGTGGCCAATTAAGATCTGTGTGGCCAATTATGATCTGTGTGGCCAATTAAGAGCTAAGATCTGTGTGGTCAATAAACATCTGTGTGGCCAATTAAGATCTGTGTGGCCAATTAAGAGCTGTGTGGCCAAGTGGGTATGGATGTATATGTAACCCACAATCTCCGATCCGGAGGTTGTGGGTTATATGTTTGTGGGGAAATAAACAATATATTAACATTTTGAATTACAACAAATAATTTATTTTTTTTAGTTTACAAATTTCCCCGCAACTCCCCAAGAACGATATTACCCCATTGCACTCAACCTGTCCGTAAATCAAATATGGCGTCTGACATTTTGACAGATGCAACTCCACCTACAAGTGTTCTGAAGACGAGGAGCCTCGCGACCGTGAGGAAACAGTCTCCAGCACTGATCATCAGCAATGGGATGAGAAAATTGGTACATATACTAAAGTATATATAGATACTTAGCATAACTATGATAGACTAACTTCTGTCCCTGCTTCACCTACATGGCACCTGGATTAGAGTAACTTTAAAATAACAGTAGGTAAAAAAGTGTCCCTTGAGAAATGGGTAGGCCTTTGGTGTGGGACGCTACCTGCGTCGATACCCTTGCGCTTTCATGTTCCCGGGACATCAGTTAGGGCTGGTGCGGCATATTTGAGCCTTTTGGGGAGCCGGTGTCCAAGACACTGGCAATTGATTGATTCTGGGTGAAGTGCGCATTTACTTCAGCCTTATCATAACTTGACACCGTGAGATGAAGGCAAAGCACTTCCCATTGTAAAAGACACCTAGCGTTACCACAGGTCTCATATCTTTGTAAAGGAAGAAGTTTGTTAGTAAGAGCTTTGCAGACACATCCACTGTTAATGTTCCAGTGAGCAGTTCGCTTTGCAGAGCTGCTGTGGGGGTCACTTCAACGAGGAGTGAAGCCGCATCTCCTCATCAACACGTGACCACCACACATGCGGGTAACTTGTTTTTGCAGACCTATCATTCATATCAGGCGAAAGAGTCTAATTAATGAAAGAAACGCCTGCAGTAATGTCTGACACCAGGCTTACAGACCCCCCACGTAGGTAAAAGAGCTTGATATCTGACGCCGGGGGTTATATAGTCCCTTTTTATAAAGTTTCAAAGAAGTTTGCAAGGTCTTTTTAACATGTCAGACGCCTGCAGTGGCTCGTGGTACCAGGCTTGCAAAGCTCCGACGTAAAGCAACTTGTTGTCGACTCCAGGTGGTTATAGTCCTTATGTTATAACTGATGGGTTAGCCAGAGGTCTATGTATGAAGTCTACGATAGAGCGAGCTTTCCCAGAAGGCACCGTTGGACACGGGAAACCGCTTGGTACATTGGTGTGATCTTGCTGTAGCTGGTAACAAGCCAGTGATTCTGTTGCCCCAGGGTAGACCACTAGGAGATGATGACACCTACTCTATAGTATACCGTAAGTATAGACCACAAAGAACCGTACCAAAACCAAACCAAAACAAAAAGGGACAATATACGAGGGGTGATCCAAAAGTAATGATAATCAATAACAAACACAATGAATAAAATAAAAAAATAAATTTATTTCTCAACATAGTCTCCTACCAAGTCTATACATTTAGTCCATCTCTTTTCTAAACCTAAAATTCCCTTAGAAAAAAAATCTTTATCTTGACTCTCAAAAAAGTCATCAACCGCTGCCATCACGTCGCTATCATCGTCAAATTTCTTGCCTCGGAGATGTTCCTTGAGTCGTAGAAAGAGATAAAAGTCACTGGGGGCTAGATCTGGTGAATAGGGGGGGTGATCCACCAGCTCAAAGCCCGCTTCCTGAATGGCAGCCATGGCAATTGCAGCTTTGTGAACCGGTGCGTTGTCTTGATGGAACAGCACTCCAGCCCGCAGTTTGCCTCGCCTTTTCTCCTTAATAGCCTCCCGCAATCTTATTTGTTCTGCATAGTAGGAGCCTGTAATAGTGGCCCCCTTTTCCAAGTAGTCCACCATGATTATTCCTTCAGCGTCCCAAAAAACAGACGCCATAACCTTCCCTGCTGAGCTTGACACTTTGAATTTCTTCGGCGTCGGTTCATCGGATCGTTTCCATGTCATCGATTGTTGTTTTGTTTCAGGATCAAAATGGTGGATCCAGGTCTCGTCCACGGTCACAAAACGTGACAAAAAATTATCCTTGTCTGCCTGGAAATTTTCGAGATTTGCTCTTGACATGTCGACTCGTTTCTTCTTTTGCTCGTCGTTTAACATTTTCGGTACCCAACGCGCGGAGACCTTTCTCATATGCAATTCGTTCGCAAGGATTCTTTGAATGCTGCCATATGAGATCCCTGTGACCTCAGCTACATGCCTGATAGTCACTCTTCGATCTTCCAATACAACTTCTTCAACTTTTTTCACATTTTCTTCAGTGAGGGACGTCGATGGGCGTCCTTCGCGGTGTTCGTCTTCCGTCGATGTTCTTCCCAGCTTAAACTCCTTAGCCCAGCGTGCAACTGTGGAATATGGAGGAGAAGAGTCCCCTAATGTTTCCACCAAGTCGCTATGTATGTCTTTGGTAGACATTTTTTTCAAGCAGAGGTATTTAATGACAGCTCTGATTTCGTGTTTTTCCATTTTGATGTTCACTCCTTGACAGTCCGTATTCAAATGAATGTAGCTCCCGGGAATCGTGGCCTATTTATATGATTTTTTTTTCCTGAACTAGTTGGTAATTGAGCAAGTGACTGATATTTTTTTTGTATTTTTGTGTGCAGTAGAAATAACTGATTATCATTACTTTTGGATCACCCCTCGTAATAACCGCCTTCATGGTCTAGTCTAGTGGCTACCAACTTATACGCCCCGGGTTCGATCTCCAGGAGAGTAACCTTGTGCTTGGTTTCGTTGGTCAGGCTTTGTTCAAGTCCGCCTGGATAGCTACGACCATCTTAACTAAATCTGCCGTAACAACAATTCTCAATTGTGTTCCGGCATTTACAGGTAAGACAGTCAGTCTCTCAGACTGTTGAGGATTACGGGTGAAGTGTGCTTCCACCTTGGGCCTTATCTTGACAAGGTGCGATGAAGGCCAAGCGCTCCCCCGTCTCAAAGAGTTTTTGTTTCACAAGAAAAGGATCTTGTTGAACTATAATTTCCAGGAAGTGTGCCAACTTCAGGGGGTAGACGAGGGGCTCTCCAGCTGTGGCAGTTCCTAGTGTCGCTGTTAGCGGAGGGGGCGCGCTGCGTGGCGTGGACCGGTCGGGGGCTGGAGTTCAAACTGCATGAACCTGAGGAGGTCAGTCTGAATAAACTCAATAAATTCAAACAGCATTTAATGTCATCGTTTCTGTATGAGTCATGGAGGCTGAGTCCGAGTCAAAGTCAAAGTCAAGGTCAAGGTCAAGATCAAAGTTCAAAGGTCGAGGTCGAGGTCAAGGTCAAAGTCAAGATGCTTTTATTCTGTAAGATTTTGTTGGATCATTTTGAGACGTTAAATATACCGCCTGTTCAAAATCGTGTCCTGCATTCAAGGAGAAAGATAAGAAGGAGAAGAGTCTGACACGGAATAGTGCATGATGACAAATCAGAGAATTATAAAATAAACCGGCTAGGTGCGAGTCGGACACGCACACCGAGGGTTCCGATCGGACCCACATTTCCGGCAAAAAATGCTGGTTTCTTGCGTTTGGTTCTATACTAGAGCAATCAATTCAGTCAATCCGTTTAGTACCCATACCTACCTAGTTCTGACGTGATTGAAATACAAACATCTGAATACCAAACTTATACATTTGCAATATGTATTAAAACAAGTATATTTAAGATATTAGATAAACATTTAACTTTAAAACCTGCTGCTGTAAGTAAATATTCTCGCAACATAATATTTTTGTTGATAGAACAATTTGATATAATTCATAGCCCTAAGATGGATATAGGTACCTACATACATATTCACTAATAAGGTATGTATGTGTGTTTTTACAAGTGTATGTTTTGTCCGCAAGGTGGCGCGGCGTTGGGGCGCTCAGAAGAACCGGCCAGCGATGAACTATGACAAGCTATCTCGCTCGCTTCGATACTACTATGAAAAGGGAATCATGCAAAAAGTCGCAGGTAGACCTCAGCCAACGCCTGCTTAAAATCTCGCTTCATAGTAGACCTCCTTAGCTTAGCTATGCCAGTCATTGGCTTGCCCGTCATTCATAGAAGTGGATAATTACGTATTAAAAACTAAAAAGAAAACCGACTTCAATAAAGAATATGATACAATTTCTTTTACCTGGATCACATATTTTTACCAATTATTTTGATGACCGATGGACCGACAGACAGACAGACACTCGATCCTGTATGGGGTACGTTTTTTCCTTACTTTTGAGGTAATACACCCAAATCTCTTCAAGTGTGCCCTCATCCCATCATCAGATCCTGACCTGATGATAATGGGACCACCTGTGAAGTATACGCTTTGAAACAAAAATAATAAATTTCCAATTCGGTCTAGACGTCTTCAAGTAATCGGGGAACATACATAAAAAAAATAAAAAAGATTCCGACATATTGAGAACCTACTATTTTATTTAATCGGTTAAAAAAAACATAAAAAGATTTCGGTGATCTGTTAAAAAGCGTAGGTACTACACAGAAGGCAGCTGATTCTCTTGACTGAGAATCAGACTAAGACCCTTCAATATGAGGACCTGGCTATCTTATCTACCACTTATGCCGGAACACAATAATTTAGAATTGCTTTTGGGACAGAGTTATATAATAGTCTTTTTTAAACATTCGCGATTAGTAAACATTTAGGTATTATTAGGCTGTATTACCTCAATAGTAAGGAAAAACGGACCCCTGTCATCAGGTCAGGATCTGATGATTAGATCCTGGAGAAATCGAGCGAACTCTTCAAATGTTATTGGCACACTTGAAGCGATTTGGGTTTTTTTTGGGTGAAAACAGACTCCACTAAAATGATCATGCGTCTATCTGTCTGTCGTCCAAGTAAACGAAATTGTATTCATTGAAGTCGGTTCAATTTTTAGTTTTTAAAACGTAATAATTAATGTTTATAAAGTACCTATCTCAATTCATTATGTTATATGATTTAGTATCTACTAAAATAAACCTTAATTTTGTTCCAGGTGAGCGCTATGTATACAAGTTCGTGTGTGACCCAGAAGCACTCTTCAGCATGGCTTCCCCCCGCGCGAGATCACCCCCTGCCCCGCCGCCGTATGACGTGCTATCACAGCTGTATGGCGGAGTGTACCCGCAGTATGTTCCACCCACGCAGGACTACCAGCGACCATACTACCGACACATCAACCATTTGGGGCACTACGAGTCGTAGGGGAAATTCGGTCTTAGAGATTACATTTGGGGCAATGTGAGTCGTAGTGTGTTACCACCAATCGATCGATAGTTGCATGACGTCAGTCGATGTAGATCGACAATCTCTGTTACACCAAATCGATCTGTCCATTCATCATCGATCTATCATCGATCGGGCATCAATCGACGCACAATAGAATAGCTTTTAATTTTGATTTAAATGAAGAACATCAGAGTAGGTACTATAGTGTAGAGCTCCTTATGACAGAGCTCGTCCGGGGTAGTACTACCCACAAAACTTTTTCGGCTGCCAAGCAGCGTTGCTATGTTTCGGTTTGAAGGGTAAGTAAGGTTGCTGGTGAAATAGCGGGCAGAATTAAATAATCACTGTCATAAAACTTTTATGCCTCAAGTTGACGGGCGCAATGCAATGCTATGTAGCTCATGTTTTTTGTGGATATGACCTACGCAGTAAGGCTTACTGCCTTTTATGCTTCTTGTTTAACAAATATAGGCCATAGCTACACTAAACATCCAGATGGGCTGCTAGCTTGTTTCGTCTGCAAGTTGTATATAAAAGAAGGATATGAGCCTCCACTTAAACACAAGGGTTTTGCTATTATAACCACGCTTAACGGGTGAGTTGTCCGCGATCGCCCATGCCCTGGTTAACCCCTAATTACCTTTTTCGAATTCTACGGCTAGTATGATTGATAATGATTATCATAGTTGATGATGGAAGACCGGTTGTAACGGGTGACCACATCAACCGATCGATGTAAACCATCATCTATCGACGGTCAATCTTTCATCGATGCTCGAAGATTTTTCTATCAACTTTTATTTACTATCAGCCAAAGCTGTGGTAACACCCTTAAGTTTAAAGGGACATAAGTATAGATATGTAAATAATCTACTATTAAATCACAAGTTCGGGGCTAGGTAGCGTTATCCCAACACTTACTGCTCAATTCATTATACATTAACTTTACCCGTTCATTGACCCCTTACAATTCACACGCTAATCAAGTAATGGTAAGGCAAATATTGGTAATGCTTTGTAAATATCGCATCGTCATTTTGTAGGGTAGCTTTGAATTATGTAAATAGGGAATTTAGCTTATTGGTTTCACTATTGATAGATATACCGTAGTACTATTATTTATTCTGTGATTGTAGTAAGCGATTGGCAATCAGTCCATTCCACTAAGTAAACGCATAATGGTATTTTTAGATATAGGTGTAATTTTATTGTAGCCTTAGGTAAAAACAAAAGATTTCGTCCCATCTGCCCGAATGCTCAAGTTCAATCCTTTATGGAGTATTGCTTTGACCTTTGGGATGGTCCAGCCAAATATCAACGCGCTTGATTCGTTAGACGCAGATGAAGAGAGGGAACTCTCGTTACATCGAAGATCTCATCCACTGCTGTGTAAGTTGTGATGTCAAGAGCAGATCTAATGGGTCCAACCATGATAAGTAAAAAAAAGGTGTGTTACATAAAACTCCACCAAAACACTCGTTACCTGTCAAGGTCGTAACGAACTTGCATTTTGAACCCTGATTTCTGAAGCTCTAAAAAGCTAAATGTTTTATAAGTAGTAATTATATATGTTGCTATCTTTTACTAGCATTATAGCATATTTTGTTGCATGACAAAATTAGTCATTATTTTCGAAGTGGTAGGGCGTGCGACATCCTTTGTTTTTTTATCTAAGTATACACATTATAATTATAATATGTGAATTATTTTATGTACGGACGTATAGTTTACTATTATATTATTATGTCTACTGGTCTACTCTAATAAGAGCTAAACCTTTACGAATGTCGTAGCATATCAATTTGTATAATTTATTATTTGAATAGGAAGCTAATTTCGTGGTTAAATAGTATAGTTATTGTAATGGCTAGATTACAGTAAATTATTATTTGATAATTTAGAAATGTAAAGCTATATTTCGATATCTAGTCTTAATTTATATTCCAAATCGGCAGATACCCAAATAACAAGTTGTAGATATTTCCGTCAATACTGTTGTTTTTTATTTGGTTATTAATGTAAATAAAACCTACTGATATATTTTCTTGTTAGAAACTGTCTATAGTGGTTTTGCAACATAGTTATAACTGCTGTAGACAACTTTTGGCGTACAGTCGCATACAATAACATGTATCTTTACCTATAATAACTTGTATTTATTGTATATTGTAAAATTATGAAATGTATAAGTAAATACGGTTTATTATTTACCTATACATTTCATAATTTCAATATGTAGTCTATATTAATGTTTGGTAAATTCTGTCAATACCTTTGTATTCAAGTCTCAAGATATATTACACTTGGATACCACATCAATAACATACATATACAATTACATACATCTACCAGAAGCCTAATATACTTAATTAATTATAATTATGCTTAATGTTTAATTATGCTTAACGGGCTATAGTACCTCAGATTAGCAACTCAACTTTATTCTAGTTTCGAACTAAGATATAGTAATAATAAAGGTGACATTGCTGTGCGCTCAACCTCACACACAATATGACAGAAATATGCGCGTATTATTATTACGTGTGCGTTTTTTTACGGTAAAACAAATATGAATTTTGAAAATCGAAAACACAGACCGTCGTCGGCTGTATGTGTTTATTTACTGTACAAACTGTCAAGCCCTAATTGGGCGTATTTATTGAATCGCGAACATTTTTGGTACAAATTAAGAGTCAACTTTGGTTTTTTTTTATCGAGTAAATTTTATGTAGGTCATTGTGTTTTCAAAACACAAGCATTCTAGCATCTATCCTGAACTATAACATATATTAATTTAAAAGTAAATGCTAAAGTACTGTGGAAGATATGATCGCTTAGGCTAAGCCAGTGTAGAGACATAGAACTTGAAATCCATTACCAGTCAACTTCAGGTCGATTACCAGGGCTGGGTTCAGTTTGATCACCCGCCGACGCACGGAGATCATGTTATCTCTTTTGCACGCGCCGAATTTGTATTTTGTATCCTGCTGTCAGTGATGAGCGGGCGTCGGCGGACGATCCTAGATCTCCCTGTAGTGGTGAAGTAAAACCCAGTCAGAATTTGTCAAAAATAAAGACAAAAGTGACAGTTGAAGCTTCAAAGGCGTCAAATGCCAAAATCTGGTTACAAATCCATTTTTAAAATAGTGAAGGGCATACATATTATTGTAGGCAACTGTACATATTTAGGTTCATGATCTCTAAGATTTATGTCATAAATGAATAATATTTAGATGTAAGATCCAAGCAATCTTGAAAATTATTTGTTAGTTTAAATAAAAAATGCTTGATTAGACTGTTTTTCTTATTACATTGTGTTTATCTGAATATCATGTACGAAAAACAATAAAATCGTAGGGGAGGGTGTTTTTTATCACCCTTGAGGACCCGCGGACTGATAGGGAAAAAAGTAGGACCCCCTTGCGTCAAATTAGCAACAAGACCTTATTTCTAGAGGATGCCTTGTATAAAGGAAAAACACGTGTTTCACATTTCATTTATTCAAAGGAACTTAGCGGGTTTGTTACATATACTGCGAAGTATGATAACAAAATATATGTATATGTAGCTTATTATTTTCACCAACAAAATGTGAGATTACTTTTTATCGACTATCACTGTCCGACTGGCAATAGACGACCAACGCAGATCCAATCATCATCCATAAGTCCTGGTGACTTGAGTTTCCAGTAGTTGAACCTCTATGTGCTTCTTGTTTGTATACTTACTTTACTTTTTTTTATTTTGATTCAGTGTTGTAAAAACGAGACGAGTATAATTAAATAATGTAACTGAAAAGGGTTATGGTAAATCCAACGTCATCTACCTATTGTATAAAAGACCACACCTGAACGCCAAATCAAAGAATGTGAAGTTGAAGTCAGCATTCAATATTTTTTGGAAATTTTAATTGTTATAGATTCCCTAAGGATTATTAAAAAACACAGTTCCGGGTGTTAAAATTAAAACATAGCAAAACGATTTATCAGTTTATTGACATACTACCTATAGACAAACATATAAACATCAACATTTAATATCTATAATACTTCTTATCTGATAAGAAAATATCGAAAAAAAAAATGTTTCAAATGAGTTACTCATAGACTGGCCGATACATAATAAAACTAATCAATTATACAAAATAATTACAAAACCTTACTCGATTACTATATGCGAAACATCACAAAAAAACTGGTAAAACGGGGGTCAAGTGTATTGTGCGGTTAAATTATATTCTAGTACAATACAATTTACCAAAAAAATTGCCAAAAGCAAAATTATCACAATAAATTGCATTGCAAATCAGGATGTGTATAATTTTGTAGTAAACCATTCAAAACGAATGAACGACAATTATGTTAGACTCCTTGTTTGAGCGCGTCTGTGGTCTAGTTAGTCGATCCCCAGGGGAATGCAATATAGTCCTTGGTTGAGTTGGTGGTGTGACTTTGTTCGCCTGGCTATTTACCACCATCATACCATAGTTTGTCACCATAAAAAGAATTTGAAATTGCTGTATTCCGGCATTTAGAGTTAATATAGCCGGTTCCTCAGATGTTGAGGATTCCGGGTGAAGTGCTCTTCCTACTCCGGCCTTATCATAACTTGAAACCAGGCGAGATGCAGGCTATGGCACTTCCCGGATTGCAATAAAAAAGAATTATAGCAATTATTAGGAACAACATCAAAACCAACTTTGCTTTTATCCTGAACAATATCCATTAAACTCCAAAACCAAATATTTCCTTCATGTGCCAAGCAAGGTTTTATATCATCATCGTCATATGTAATTTTGTAAATATCAATTTATTTTTACAATAACAAAAAGTATTTGATCAGCTGCATTTTATTCAGGATACGATTATTTTTTCTTTTTATATATTTTTACAAGAGTTTTATTCTCAAACACTAGACAATTTTACGTTACGTGATAAAAGATCTATTACGAGGTATAACAATTTAGTTATGATTATGAGAATTTTAGTATTCATGAAATTTATTGTCAAATCAGTCATTGTTATTAGTAATTCAACAAAAAAATACATAAGTACTCAAGTTAATATTACGTTTAGTTTATAATGGTAACAAATCAATAAAGAGGTAGAATATACATTTAATACAGGTCTAATATACTTTTAATAACGACAAAACTACACTGTCCTTAGCTACAAGGTTACCTACAAAAATCCGAGTACTTTCATAATCAAATAAAACTCAAACGTTTCTATCTTTATAAATCACTAAATAAAAATATCCGGGCAAGTTTAAGTCTTAGAATAAAATAAAAAAAAACCTTGATTTCTAACACGCTAATTTCACCCTGTGAAATAGGGCAAACACGATCAGACCCGATTTACCCCACGCGTTCAATTGTTAGATTAAAAAATATGGGGGTAATTTATGTAAAGAATATAATAAAGACGTGTATAAGTCATCTAAATATATGAGTAAGCGCACTAAAATTATTGCACAAATATCTATATCCCATTTCATGAGATACCATAATATAATTAATTGACTATAATAACTACACATATAAGCATTTACCTACATATATATATATATCGAAATTATATAAATTTCTAAATTATACAAATAGGTTGCTTTGCCATCAAACTTGACTCATTTTCCTTTGAAAATATGATGTGAAATAAAATGATTTATATAAATCAAATGACAAATATATGGCTTTTACCTAAATACATATTACATTCTAAATGTGCCTTAAATTCGATATAAATAAACAATGATAGCTAGCTTTGTGCTGATTGGTGCAGTGATTTTATTAAGAACACAGTCAGGCACGTGATCTCTGATGTTACGATTAACAAATGACCTTTCCGGTTAACTACCTTTCTGGTTTACTACCTCTTCGGGCGACCCATGGGTGGATGGCATAACTTTATTAAGAACACAGTTGGCGCATGACCTTTCAAGTTAACTACCTTTCTGATTTACTACCTCTTTGGGCAACCCATGGGTGGATGACTTTATTAATAAAGTCATGCCATTCTTAAGAACACAGTTGGCGCATGACCTCGATTAACGAATGACCTTCCAGGTTAACTACCTTTCTGGCTTGCTACCTCTTTGGAAAACCCCTAAGTAGATGGTATGTTAGTATCTTCTAGGATAACTATACTCTTACTTCAATCCATACACACTTTACTAACTCGGTTAACCCTTCACTTCACTACCTCTTCGGTTTACAACCGGCTCCATTAACAATCTTTCTCACAACCCTTTACTAAGCGACCCATGGGTGGATGGCATGACTTTATTAAGAACACAGTTGGCGCATGACCTTTCAGGTTAACTACTTTTCTGGTTGCTACCTCTTTGGACAACCCCTAAGTAGATGGTTGTTAGAATCGATTCATCCCACCGGCTGCGCCAGATTTAACTGTATTTTACAGTTAAATAGTTTCTTAGTAAAGGCTTACTACACCCTCGAAGAACCACCTATCCACAACCCCATCGGTTTACAACCTTCCGATTAACAATCCTTCTCACTACCCCATCGATTTACTACCTCTGTAACGTGACAGCTACGTCTCGAAGTGTGTAACGGATTTGGTCGTACGTCGCGAAAGATATGCCCACAGCTATAGGACCCTTCACCCAATTCATGGTAAGTCCTTTGAAGAAACCACGGACTCCTTCCGTTCTGCAATGATACGAAAAAACTAACTCAATATATTATTATTCTTGTGCACAGCGCCATCTAGGTATATCCCATCATCTATCACCAATAGATAGGGTAGTTTGATATGAAAGTCGAATCTAGTCCTTATGTCTAGAAGTATAAGGTTAAATGGATTAAACAAGTGTTATCTTAGCTCAAGCTCAGGCCAGGTCAGGTAATTTTTAAACAGCTGCACGGATTTTGATGAAATTTTGTATTGACATAGTGAGGAAAAAAAAATGTTTTTGCTTCACAACAGGTCAAAAGCTAGTCAATAATAAAAATATACCTTGCTAAGAATGCATAGTCAAGACTAAGCATACAAATAAGGATACGAGCAGTCAGCCCGTCACCTTACTGTATTTTATATGGCGCAGCCGGTAGGATGAACCTATAATACTTACGCGTAAACTTCACTGAGCGTGCTAAGAACAGTCTTGTAGGGGTACGAGCCGTCAGCCCGTCGCCTGGCGGTTTGCATACGTCGTCTCACAATGTCTAGAGGGTAAGACGCAGATTGTGCCACCGCGCCGGCTGCGCCACCGCAACACACGCTGGCTAAGGGGCCTGTTGTGCCGAAGTAATCTGCCAGATGATATTCTTGTAAGGAGCTGCATTGGTCAACTGGTTTTTCTTAACTTCTTTTTATTAATTCATTAATTTCGATCAACAAGGAATCATATTCATACACAATTAACATAAGTAGGAATAACAAAAAAACTCGGTAAGTAAGAAGTCACGTGCCAAAGTAAATAACTATGCCCAAATGAACTTTAGCTAAAAATGTCAAAGATAGGAATAATAAATGTCAGAAAAGGTAATATCATTAGCATTATGTGTCTTAATATTATGAAAAAAAAAAAAGTTTCGACCTCAAGGCTTGATTAGGCAAGGTCAAACAGGGTGCGTCCCCATAAAATGTCTAAGACATTGCATTTTGCCCACGACAGTAGTATAGTATCTGTCTGACTTACAATTAACGCACAGCCCAAACGAAAGGTCCTAGTGATAAAGGATTTTGGAAAATTTCCAGGAGATGACAGAATCAAAGTCCCAGGCGTTTTCTTACAAAATAATTAAAATAATATTATATTATTTTCATTTAATGTTTAACCGTAGAATGAATTAAATTGGATCAGTTACTTTTCTATTGTTGTCTGAAAGAAAATACAATATTATAATTCTGATTTCTGCCTGTCGGTTTGTTCTCGCCTACAGGTCGCATTTTTCAACCGATTTTGATGAAAATTGGCGCACATGTTCCTTGATTTATTAATTGTTTTTAGTCGATCGCGATTTTTGTTTGGGGGGGTAAGGGTGGGAAGTTTGCTGTAGCGTTATTTATCAACGGTTTTGACTTAAACTTGAAAGACACATTAAGGATTTAATTCTACACAAACTGTTGTGAAAAAAAAACAAAAAGGGTGTGGAGGGGGAAAAGGGGAGAATTGAGAATATGCTGTAGATTTTTTTTTTTTTTTTCGGAAAATTTGTACCTACGTTTTCTAATCAGACTACGCAGTCCTATCCGCCTTTGCAAGAAAAAACCGTAGACACCAAGTTCGATATCCTCAGAGCAAGGGAACGCGAGTAATCGCTAAAACTTCTACTTCTTACAGAACCACTAGTGTATATTGGTTTGTATATTGCGTTAGTTTCCATCGACTGATACATTGTATGTATGAAACTTACCGACATACAAGCGTTTGAGTGTGTCGTAAGTGAAAAACGACACTCCAGCGTAAGGAATCACTCCGAGTATCGTCGCAGGATACCCTCTGAAAAAGAACAATGGTACAGTCACCCCATGGTCAAAATTCAACCGAAAAAATCTACATATCTTATTGGTTGTAAGTTCGATTCCTACACAAGACAAACACTAGTGTGATGAATGTATTTGTTTGTTCTGTGTTTGGAATATATATGTGTTGATAAGTATGTATTTACCAAAAGAAATGTATATATATATATATATATATTATTGTACGACGGGGAAGCGCTTGGCCTTCATCTCACTTGGTTACAAGTTGAGATGAAGCCGAAGGTGGAGGTGCACTTCATTTGGAATCTCCAACAAACTTGTACCGAATCTTCAACAACAAACAATATTGATTCCCCTGGGGATCGAACCCGGGACCTCTGGATCTGAAATCGGTAGGTTGAACCACTCGACCACAGAGGCGGCTATATAAGTACCTATTATATTTCCGTTATCTAGTTCCCATATAACAAGCTCTTAGTTTGGGACAAGATGGCGCTGTGTGAAACTAATGTCCCGTAATATTTATTTATTTATCTATACAACAAGAAGACAATACGCATTGAAATCTATATCATTGTTGTATTGAAATGTAGATTTTACAGCAGCAAGCATTCAGAAGCAAGAATTCAAATTATAATGTTCATCGTCATCAATCATTGTTGATCAAAATTCGACAGTAAAAATCTACATATCTATACAACAAGAAGACAATATGCAGTTTCCTTGTTGTATTTCTAAGTAGATTTTTTTATGCAAGCATTAAGAAGCAAGAATTCAAATTATAGTATTCATCATCATCATCATCATGTGTCTCATCCAACTGCTGGACATAAAATGATATAGTCGCCGAATGGTCAAAATTCGACCGAAAAAATCTACATATCTGTATATGTACAACAATAAGACATTATGTTGTCTCTTTGTTGTATTGACATGTAGATTTTTACAGCAGCAAGCATTCAGAAGCAAGAATTCATATTTTAATAATCATCATCATCATCACGTGTCTGTCTCATCTATTCAAATTCACATCATAATCAAAATTTTGAATTGATCAGCCATTCAAAAGATATTGGTGAAAATTTGTATTTCTTTTCACCCCAATATCTCAAAAACTACCCCACTTATCAAAAATCCCTCGCGACAATCAAATTCTATTCACGTTATCTATTTACAGTTTAAATTTCATGAAAATCGGATAACCCATTCAAGAGTTATGCCGTCACAAACATTGCCACATACATGCATACATACAGAGTCGGATTTCCTAACTTAACTCAAAGATCTCGTTCGCTTCGCTCACTCACCTTAGTTGATCGAGTGAGCCTTAAGGTCTAAATAAATTTAACAAGCCTCATAGCTCAGTTGGTAGTAACTCTGCCTTCTGCGCTGTAGGCTGTGGGTTCGATTCCCACCCAGGACAAACATTTGTGTGATGAATATAGATGTTTGTTCTGTGTTTGGGTGTTGTATCATATAGTAAGTATGTATTTTAAAAAAGTATTTAAGTATTCTATCCGTAATCTAGTTCTCATATTACAAGCCATGCTTAGTTTGGGGCTAGATGGCGCTGTGTAAAAATTTATGTCCTAATAAACAGATACATACCTGTAAAGAGTTCTTAACCCCTCTTCTCCAATCACCCTGGTGAACACAGCGCCAAGCGTTCTGTATTCGTTGGCGTGGGTGACAGCCATTCTAGCTCGTGCCATGTCTAGCGGGTAGGTGGCGCTTTGAGATATCACGCCCGCCATCGATCCGGCCAACAGGAGCCGGATCGGGTGCTGTCTGGAATAGTTACCTCCTTATAGATCATGGTTGCCTGGTACTTTTGAACGAAACATGAACTAATTTTGCACCAGTGAAACTTAATTTGTTCCCATCATCCCGTGGGAATTTACTTAAATCCTTTCTTAGTGCACCCCTACACTACAAAAGGCAGCTAAGAAAGCTTGCAGTGAAACTTTCAAGGACCTCTGGGATCATGGGATCACCTGGGAAGTATCTAAACCCTAAAAATACCCAAATCACTTCAAGTGTGCATATAATATTTGACGAGTTCCCTCGATTTCTCCAGGATTCCATCATCAGATCCTGACCTGACGACAATGAGACTACCTTTCAAACAAGAAAATAATTTTCGAAATCGGTCCACCGAGATAGCCAATAGGCCTGCAGGCGTCCTCGAGTAATCGGGGAAAACACATAACAAAAAATCTCCTAACCTCCTTCTTTTTGAAGTCGGTTGATAAAATGACAAGAGATCAACACTAGCATCGCCCATGGACGCGATAAAGTACGGAAGTACCAGGCAATCACGACCAGACAGAGCTCTCCAAGGTCCGTACATACATTGCTCCGTTAATTGCTACCTTGCGCACATACGAATAGAGATCAACACAAGCATCGCCCATCGGTACGCGATAAAGTACGTACCAGGCAATCATGGCTGTGCCACAGTTATCCTAGGCCCGTTCATAAATTGCTCCGCTAAGCTACTTTAGACGCGCGATAAAAACAGAAGTACCAGGCAATCATAACCGACCGAAAGTAATTCCAAATCCCGCACATCAATTGTTTCTTTGCCAATTGCAACCTTACAGCTATAGTAATAAAGCTCACCTAGCCACATTCGGGTCGTCCACAGCTAGAGCCTTCTTGCACTGTTCGTGTGCCGTGAACTGTATGGCCGCGTAAGGCACTATTCGGGCCATCGTGGCCGAGTTGCCCCTCCATAGCGCCAAGAAGCCGTCGGTCTTCAGGCTGTGCAGGAGGAAGTTGATCGCTGCCTTCCAAGAGTAGGGAATTCGGCTGTAGCGGATAAATATTTATTCTAGGAGACGGAACAAGCAATTAGCCCACCTGATGCTAAATCTCTTGCCAATAACAACGCTGTAGGTCACATCCACAAAGAACATAGCTTACACGGCACTGCATTGCGCCCGTCAACTTGAGGCATAAAGGTGTTAAGCCTCACGTGACTATCTTACCTATAAATGCCGGAACACAACAATTAAAGAATTGTTGTTATGATGACAGAATTAGGTAAGATGATGGTAGCTAGTCGGACTCAAACAAAGTCCTACCACCAACCAAACCAAGCACAACATTGTACTCCCCTGGTGATCGAACCCGGGACCTCTGAATCTGAGACCGGAGGACGAACCACTGACCACGGAGGCGGTTATAAGCCACTAGACTGGACCTTGAAGGCGGCTATTATACGGTGTAAAGGACTTACGAAGCTTGGAAGTTGATCTTGGTTCTGTCGAGCGGCGCGATGGCAGTCTTCGCTAGGGCTCCGGCAACTGCCCCGGCGACCAGTGACGTCACCACCATGGCGCTCCGGCTCAGGTTTGCATGCGTCAGCTGTTTCGTCTCTGAAAATGTTACAACAATATCTAACCGCCTCTGTGATCTGGTAAGGCTGTCTACTAACCTAAGTACGACGCCGACGAGTGATCTAGTAGTTCGTCCATGGGACCAGACCCTGCTCCACAAACTGCCCGGTTTTAAAGGCGGTAACCTGGCCAGCTACCATCTTACCTAAGTACGACGCTAGAACGAAAATTCTCATAGCTGTGTTCTTATATAGCATTTGTCTATCCATTTCAGCAACTTCTCTACGTGATCTTTATTTATTCTTTATTGCACACACAAAATACATCATATAATATAAACATCTTTAAAAAATATTGAGCATGGCAAAGGCGATCTTAACCCTGAAAAGAGATCGAGGTTTTAAAAGAAAAATCTACAAGGGTTCAGCTCGCCTAATCATTGAAGCCCACATACGTCTGCTGCTGAAGGTTTTAAAAGAAAAATCTACAAGGGTTCAGCTCGCCTAATCATTGAAGCCCACATACGTCTACTGCTGAACATTGGGCTCCCCCAATCGACGCCACAAACAGGGATCTGAGCCGCCTTCATCCATCTACCCCACACCACGTTACGAGCGCTTATTCGCTTTAGGACAGATTCGCTTTGTGACAGATTCGCTTTACGGCAGAATCGCTTTACGGCAGATTCGCTTTACGGCAGAAATTGTACAGTTAAGTACACTAAAATTGTGCCCAAGTAAAAAAAGGTACAGGTTCAAACATGAGAGGTATGGACGTTCTTTAAATCTATATTAAACGCAATTCATGGAAAGGTTTTAGCAGATTTGATCCTTGCATTTCTGTTGCCCTGGTACTTTCCTTTCAATTTATGTTATGTATAGTTGACCCGACTGGGAAACGAACCCGGGACCTCTGAATAGTTATTCTAGCAGCCACATGACCAAGAAGGTCGTTAATGGTATGTTTCAAAGAAGTTTCCGAGCATACAAAACTACTTCAGTTTATCTATCAAAAACTCCTTCAGATTATTTATCAATTAAGACCTCTTCAGTCTATTTGTGTTTCATGTAAATGGCCACATGTATTTATTAGATTTATTTTTTTGTTGTTATGTCACTATTGTCACATTTGTCAGCGATACTTCGATGATTTCTTTTTTGATAAAATTCTTGCAAAAAAGCGTAGTTGAATTACAATGGATTTGCCTACTCACAGCATCGGGATTAAATTTATATCTAGCCGAAAGGGTAAGCCTGTCTTACTAAGTGATGGTTTTCGCTATAATTTCGTTAAAAAAAATAAAAATGGTCATACCAATTGGAGATGCTTTAATAAAATGGTGTTAAAAACTGTAACACTTCTGTAACTTTAGATAATGAAAATAAAATAGTAAAAGAGGCTGTGCATTCATGTATCCCTGATGTAGTTAAAAACGAAATAGACTGCTTAATGGACGAGTGTAAGAAAAATGTATGTACCAACCTTAAACCCATCCCAAAGTTATTCGAAGATTTTATAGAAAGTGCCAAATGTGATCTGCCGGAAGACGATATACCTACATTTACAGAAAAGAAAGACTCATTGTACAGAGCTAGAAAGGCTTTCTTGAATTTGGATAGAACTACTTGTAAAAATCTAAAAGACCTCAAGTTGCCTGATCATCTAGTTGAAAATTTTTTCTTGTTTGATGATGGGACTGAAGAAAAAATTTTGTTTTTTTGTACACCATTAGCTAAAAGCAAATTTAAAGTATATAAGTGCTATTACGGCGACGGCACCTTCAAAGTTGCTCCTAGGCTCTTCTATCAATTATATACTTTACACATTAATGCTTCACAAAACGATGATACCGTTAATTTTGTTCCCTTGATTTATATACTCCTGCCGAACAAAACGCAAGCTACTTATGAAAGACTTTTTACTATATTACGCGATAATTTTTTACTAAATATAGAACAATACAAATGCGATTACGAGATAGCAGTAATTCAAGCAGTTAATGTCGTTTATCCTAATGCCAAAGTAACTGGTTGTTACTTCCACTATTGGAAAGCGCTTTCGAAAAAAAGCAAAAATGTGGGTCTCAAGGATATTGATGGTGGAGACCGTATTACGCGGATGTATATGCAACTGGCATTGTTACCACCAATTATGATTCCCGAAGGCATCTTAACCATTCATGAATTGAATAGCGATTCTGAGGAATGTATTGCGTTCAGAGACTATTTCTCAAAACAATGGATTGGATTAATTACTACTGATAAATTCAGTTGCTACAAAGAAATATTCCGAACGAATAACCCAGTTGAAGGGTGGCATGGCCGCCTTAAAAACAGAATTCCTGTAAAGCCGCCGTTGTATCGATTCATACAGTTACTCAAAAAGGAAGCTCAGTATCAAGACAGAAATTTAAGAAGAATAGAAACCTTTTGTAAAGGAAAACGGCGTAGTTTAAAGTTGAAGAACTTATACATGAGGCCTAAAGTTAGCGACCATGTCTCGGATCCGTATGTCACTGGTAACACACACTGATTAAAGACTCGTCTTGAGGGTACATCAATTTACTTGGTTTTTTTGAGTGTTTTTTTAACTACGACTGGGAAGCGCTATTGTCCTTCATCTCATCAGTATTGATATCCTCAAACATTCGGAATTCTCAAGCCTTATCGGATCGAGTTCTAAAGCTTCGATAGATATTCCGGGAAAACAAAATCAAAACAAAAATCGAAACTTCCGCATAAGATTTTCAGTTTACTTTTGAGAATAACGCTTTTAAAAGTGATGTTGTGTGTTTGAGAATCGATAAACTGGTCACTAGTCATGATAAGGCCGAAGGTGGAAGCGCACTTCACCCGGAATCTTAAACAGACTGAGGACCTGTCTATCTTACCTCTAAATGCCGGAACACACCAATTTAGAATTGTTGTTATGGCAACAGACTCTGATAAAATAGGTAGCTAGCCAGGCGGAATAAAACAAAATCCTACCACCAACGAAACCAAGCCCAATATTGTAATCCCTTCGCGATCGAACCCGGGACCTCTGGGTCTGTTCCCATGGGCGCCACTAGACCACAGGCGGTTTATACGTCGCAACACAATTTATAATTCCGCAACGCATTCCGGGCATTGTTGGGGCTGCCGTGGCGCTGTAGTGCATCGGGCATGTTTGCTGATGCTCGGATTGATGGGTTTCCTGCCATCCTCAGAAAACGAGCAGCATCGATGCTAAGCCGTGTCCGCGGCAGTAACAATGGCATCCTGCGAGTTATAGCGGGTCGCGTGGATTGTCTTTTTCTAATGCATATGTGTCGGCTACACATCACTTAGGTACCTCGTGCGAACAATGCTAAAATTGTGAGCTTTATTATTATTATTATTATTATTATTTTGTTCAATTATAATTTGATAAACTTATTTTCCAATTTCGATGACATTTTATGTAATCTATGTTTGCTCGTATTTCTAATATTATTGTATAATTTATATTTATTTATGTTGGTAATTGTAATTTTGTTTTAAATCTATTGTAATTTGTAACTATGGACTCTGTCTGAAATAAATTATTTTTATTTTTATTTTATTTTTTTATAATTGTGTTTGTGAATAATAAACCTATCGCAGTCCAGAGCTGGACATTCTCATCCACTCTCTTCCCCCACTTTACGGAGGTATTTAATCCAGCTACCGAAGGGCGTCCCGGGCTCGTCTTGTTATCAATCAAGAAGCTGTATTATCTTTGGTATCTTAATAGCATACACAAGAGTATTTTAAGATAAGTATGATGACATGTTGACTGTTCTCCCATTTGCTATGATATGTTATCAGATTCTTGTAATAACATGTAATTATGCTATGGTACTGATTGAAATTTGTCGAATTGATTTAGAACACCGCCTCTGTGGTCTTGTGGTTCAAGCCACCGATTTCAGATCCAGAGGTCCGGGTTCGATCCCCATGGGGATTACAATATATTGTGCTTGGTTTGGTTGGTGGTAGGACTTTGTTGAATTCCGCCTGGCTAGCTACCACCATCTTACCTAATTCTGTCGCCATAATAACAATTCTAAAATTGTTTTGTTCCGGCATTCAGTGGTAAGATAGCCAGTTCCTCAGTTTGTTGAGGATTCCGGGTGAAGTGCGCCTCCACCTTCGGCCTTATCTCAACTTGTTACCTGGTGAGATGAAGGCCAAGTGCTTACCCGTCGTACAATAAAAAAAAAGAACAATAGTTATTTATTTATTTATTTATTATTAGGTATTAGGTATTATTGTTATAGTAATAGCACTTGTTCATTGAGTTAGGTGTTCATATTTGAGTAGAAATTTAACTAAAAAATATGATTGTATTAAACTAGTAGTTCGCCCCGAACTGAGATCACGTGATGTCTGAGTAGTATATTTGTATTAGGTGTATAACATGGGTGGGCAGAATACATTGAATAAGTCACCCCTTACTAACATGAAAGATTGATGTCTTCTTGAAAAGTGCTCTCAAAACCGTTGCCTTAGTTGTCGTGGTTTATAAAACTACCCCTCCAGCCCAAGGATGTCGTAAAGTCAATCAAGGGCAAATAATATTTTCTGTGTATGCGACACAAGTTTTCAACTCGAACCCACCCAGAAAAAACATTTGTGTGATGAAAATAGATGTTTGTTCTGTATTAGGATATTGTATTGTACGTATGTTTTAACAAAAAAAAAGTATATCAGTATTCTACCCGTAATCTAGTTTTTTACTAAAAGCTATGTTTAGGGGCCAAATGGCGCCGTGTGAAATGAATGTCCAAACATATATTTCATCTTGTTTCTCTCTCTACTTAGGTTGGATTAAAGACCACTTTTAGGGTTAAGCTCGCCTCTGCCATACTTTTTTATTCTATGTTTGTACTTATATAATTGTGTGACAAAGTATAAAATAAATAAACCATTATAATAGATATAGGTATAGTAGATAGTGCTAGGCCGCGATATTCTGTAAGGTGTATGTGTATTGTTGACGAAATTTTCCGCTCTATATATCTATATAATAGGTACGTACCATTATGATGCGTGAGCGCAGCTCTCTGCTCCGTGAGTAGAGGCACTCTCGCCTCTCCCACAGCCATGGCGGAGTCCGAGGTCACATCACGACCCTACCTGAAATACAATGAATACATCAAATTAACTAGCCTCATAGATCAGTTGTTCTGTTCAGTTTGTTCTGTGTTTGGCGGTGTATCATATAGTAGGTATACTATATAGGGGGGGGGGGGGGATATTTGCCATTGCTATCCCAGCCAGCCCAACCCTTGTCACTCCGTTACTTCAAGTCAATCTTAACTTGAAGTAACGGAGAAGGGCCCTGGGACTACTACGAAACGTGACATATCCGATGACGGAGTGCACGACTTCCTATACAAAAATATCAGTAGTTATTTGTTACTCGTACATTACCAAGTTACATTACCAGCAATGTACAAGGAAAAAATATTCTTCGTACAAAACCACACAAGATTTGAGATTAGGTATACTACGTATGTATTTACAAAATAAAAAAAACATTTAAGTATTCTATCTGTAATCTAGTTCCCATATTACAAGCTATTCTTAGCTTGGGGATATATAGCGTTGTGTGAAATTAATGTCCTGTAATATAATATTTATCCACAGTTGTTTTAGAACAGGCTAGCATAAAGACGAATTGTTACCATCTGCTCCCACGAACGACCCCCACGTGGGGGTAGACGGTAACACTTATGGCTATCTACCCCCACGTATGCCCAGTGGGGGCACACGGTAATACATTAATACCGTCTGCCACTGCGTCCAGCCACGGTGGCAGACGGTAACTATTATGTGCTATCCGTCCCCGCATTGGAAGCTTATTCCAAATCACCCAATGGACAAGAACGTGTTGTACCGACCGTCTACAGCGGGATAAGGACAGGGTGATGATGATGAGCATCAGTTCCACTCATCACGTAGGTTCTTTTTGACAACTGCTTTACTATGAAAACTGTAAATTTATACAAGTATTTGTACTACGAAATACGAAATATTTCTTAGACTTCCTGTAATATTTTTTTATTTTATTTTTCATGATGGGGAAGTGCTTGGCCTTCATTTCCCCTGATTTTTAAGTTAATAAGGCTAAAGGAAGCGCACTTTCCTCAATACAGGAACATAATAATTTAAGAATTGTTGAAGAGCCGCTAAGGATGCTAGAACAAACCATACAGTCTACATAATGTTAATTTAATAAATAAATATTAAATATTACAGGATTCACACAGCGCCATCTAGCCCTAAACGAAGCATAGCTTGTAATATGGGAACTAGTTTACTGATATTATTAGTACCTGAAACACTTTTTTTAGTAAAGTATACTTATTACCATAATTATACAACACCCAAACACAGAATAAACATCTATATTCATCACACATATGACAGTCTGGGAATCTAACCCACAACCTACAGTGCAGAAGGCAGAGAACACCAACTGAGCTATGAGGCTTTGATGGTGCTGACCTTCTAGCTGTCCATGAAGAATACCCCATAATAATGTGTTTTGCAGCACCCAACAAACTAACGAAACACGAAGTTTGCTTAACTATACTGGTCGTTATGAACGATTTAAGTTTAATAGCCTTGATAACATGGAAAGATAAGGACTGGGTAACAATACTTAGACTTGCTCCATCAAATGTTTATGATATGTTTAAATTAATTGAAATATAACAAAACTGGTTATATGAAACTAGATTACGAGAATAAAACCTACTTATTCACTTTTTTTTTTTAATAATTACATACTTTTTATACTATACAAAACCCAAACACCAAAAAAACATCTATATACATCACACAAATGTTTGTTTTGGGTGGGAAGCAAACCCACAACCTACAGCGCAGAAGGCAGAGCTACTACCAACTGAGCTGTGAGGCTAATTAACCTATGACCCGCTTATAACTGTAAACCTCTCGGAGACCAACCATTTGAGAGAAGACAGGCGATTGTGTCTTGATTGTGTCGCCGGAAGAATCAAAAGCTAACACATGATTATTCTTCTGGCAATAATAGTAAGAATAATATATACCAGCGGCCCGTGCCGTAGTAGGTCCATGTAGTGAGTGAGGTAAAATTAAAACCAGTGCTGCTTTTAACTATGTGTACGCAGCATTTTCTGAATGTACCCGTTTTGCTCATAATTAAATAAGCAATAATATAATTAAAGCAGCTTCATTTTCATAGATTTAAGTTCAATTCAGAAGATCAGTACCTATTGTTGTTTTCAGTTTATTTTATTCAGTTTGTTAGTACAAGTTGTTAGATTTAATAAGAGTAAGAATTTATTTACTTAGCACACGCATTACAAGAAAATTCAGACTTAATAAATACAAAAACACACATAAAAATTAAAGAATAGCTAGAATACAAATAAATTATATAAAATAAAGCCGAGTTTAATCAGTCTCGAGCTCATCTAAAAACCTTACTTGGACGTAGTAGAACGAGCCCTTATTCTAGCTTAAGTAACCTATAAGAAAGTAAATGAATCTTTCCCTGCATGCGTGGCCAAGCAGGTTCAGACTCAGATTAATGCCGCTACCGGTCAGGAGAACAGTAGCGACGCTGTTTTTCAGTCTGAACCTTACCAGCTGACGTCACTAAACGAGGGCAAAAACATACATAGGTATACAGCAAAGAGTATATCATATTAAAAAAGTTACAATCTAAATATATAAATTTGGTTTGAGTAAAGTAAAGATATACAAAGCTAACGGGTATCGATTGGATATAATACTTAGATAGGTAATTTTTTTATCCATATCATACAAATACAACACAATAACTCGGAATAAACATCTATAATTGTCCAGTGTGGGCAATGAACCTACAACTGAGCCGTGAGGTGTTGGATAGTCAAAGGGGAAATAAATACGTAGGTAAGCATTTAAAGCGTTTCCTAGTAGCTTTCTTGATCCTTACTTAGATCTAAAGACATGTAATGATTTGAGGCTGCGCAGTGGAGGGGGTATATTATTCCAGCTTGGCAAAAAGGTAAGGTGGAGATTTACTTTTAATAACCCCAAACAAAAGACTTGCCAAGTGCAAGTCCCGACGTGCCTTCATTTTCAGTAAGCCCGGCGAGTTAAGGTAAGGTGTCACATGTGTACGAGGTGGAATGCAAAAGCAGAAACGTGCGCATGCATTTTGAACACGCTGCACGAGCTTCTCAATCCGGCTAAATAGGCATGGCCCGAATACTACATCACAGTAATTTAATTTAGATAAAATAAGAGACTCACACAGTGTAACTCGGACAGCCTCACTTAGATAGGGACGAATTTTGTAAAGGTTTTTCAACCTATAAAAACAGCCACGAGCACTCTCTGCCACCTGACTTTCAAACTTGAGTTGAGGATCAATGACCAGCCCCAGACTCTTAGCCTCAGAAACACATTCCACAAGCTCACCTCCCACTACTACTTTAATATCATCAACAGCTTAAGTAAATTTGCTTTAGACCCTGTAATAAGATATTGTGATTTTTTTGGGTTAAGTACCAACGAATTCAAAATAGACCATTGGTAAATTTGGCCTAAATCATAATTTAACTCGTTAATGGCAAGAGAAAAATCTGATTGTGAAAACGAATGGTAAAGCTGCAGGTCATCTGCATAAAGGTGAAATTTACAGTGAGCAATGTTTTTGACAATATCCGCACTGTAGAGAATGAAAAGGATCGACCAAGAAGCCTTGAGGGACTCCTCGAGGGACGAGCTGAAGTAAGATAAGCAGACCTTATAGTTTTGCCATCAACCATTCGCAATTCTACACACTGTTTTCTCCCACTAAGGAAGCTATCAAACCACTTGATGGCTGTAGGGTCAAACCCATAAAATGCTAACTTTGATAAAAGCAATTATATATTAATAGAGTCGAATGCTCGTGAGAAGTCCAGGAGTACCAGCAAGATGCACATGCCACGATCTTGAGCCAACAATAGATTGTCAACTACATCTAATAGCGCAGTCGCGGTACTGTGGCCTTTTCGAAATCCCGATTGGAACTGGGGTAGGATATTGTTCTCCTCCAAATACTTAACAAGCTGCAGACTAACCACTTTCTCGAGAATCTTTGATAAACACGGGAGCAAGCTTATTGGTCTAAGATCACTAACTGAGATGGGATTGCTTTTTTTTGGTATTGGCTTGATGACCGCTACCTTCCAGCAATCAGGGAAAATGCCACTAGTGATTGAACTATTAATAATTGATGTGATGGCTTCCAAAGACTGTGGCAGAGTTAAAATTAGCGTATCTAGACGAATACCATCAATACCTTGCACATTACATTTAAGATTCTGTATAACTTTTGAAACTACATACTCACTCACAGGGCTTAAAATTAAAGTCTCTGAGTAATGTCTATGATGTTCAAAGTAAGTTAATAGTGAAATACTAGTTAAACCCTCACCTGGCACATCAAGAAAGTGGTTGTTGATAATATCCGGATCAACCAAATGTGAAGCTCTGCAGTCTGCTTTTTGTCGGGTAAAATATTGGTTTTAAGTTTTTTTAATGTTAGAATTTATCTGATTAGCAAAAAAAGGCTTTTTTTCACTCTTGACTTGCAGATAAAACAAAATTTTTTACAACATTTCAAAAGTTTACAGTTTTGAGATTTATATCTCTTGTGGTAATCATTTCTAATTTTAATCATATTTTTCACCGTATCTGTGATCTATGGATGAGGAGTTCCTTTAAACTTGCTTGTTTTAAGTGGCGCTTGTAGATCAAAAATTCCTAAGATAGTGCCAGTACATTCTGATGCCAAAATGCTTGTATCCAAAGGGTGCAGGAAGTAGGCCCAGCCCACTAAATCCAAATCATTTACAAATAAATCAATTACAATGTCTTTCAAGGGCCTGTAAGTTACAAACCGAGGGTTTTTTCTTTTTTAATACGAAACTCTGCCAGAAGCATAGCATGAGCCCCTAGGTCCGGGTTGTTGTTGACCAGGATTGATCACACTGACATCCGAGCATACAAGGTCAATTAAAGTTTGGCTGTGCGAAGTAAAATGTGTCGGGTCATTAATAAATTGATTTAAATTCATAGTCTAAAAATTGTTGAAATAATTAATGGGACCAAGCTTAGCAACCACCTTGGTTGCTAAGTGACAGTCCTTTTTCATTCATTTTTTTTTTAAAGGTTTATCTGGTTTATAATATTTTATTTGTTTGTTAAACAAATGAAGGTAAAATATTATTTTTGCAGTTACTTTTTACTTACATAGTAGGTCACTAGATGGATAGGAGTCTACAAACTAAAGATGGCAATAATGGTTCAAATTAAATATTAGTTAACTGTTAATTGATAAAAAAATATATCGATATTTTTATTGGTTGAAAATATTAGTTAATATTATTTGTTTAGCATCTACACGATTTGGTTATTGGTTGATGTTAATGCAGTTGAATATTTTATTCTACGGATAAAATAAAAGTAACCGCTAATTCGTCTCAATCATAGTAGCACTATGGGTATTTGTTTAAAATATCACATCACTTTGTATTGAATAAAAATATCATATACAGCAAATCAGAGAAATTTAATCTCTATAGTGAGGAGTCGAAAGCATACAATTGAATGAAGTCAACCTAATACATAGTTGAAAACTCTGCGATCAGCAACATACGAAAATGTTTCTTATTTGTAGCACTTTAAAGTTAAAATTTCAATTATGTTAGTTCGAACTCAGGTTGAAGTTGATATGATATTTTTATTCGATAATGTTTATTCTGATTATTGAATATAATGGTTGATTTTAAATATTAGTTAAATTTATTGGTTGATAGTTATATTAGTCATCTCTACTACAAACCTACCTACATAAGTAAATACGAATTAATATTGTAGATAGATAATGAAAGACAAGTAATTAGGTACAAAGAGTAACAAAACAAGTCGAATATATAGTGCGTAGGGTTCAAAGTACACCCAATCAACCTTGAAAAAATATGTTATAAATACACACCAATAACCATCTATTAACCAACATATTTGTGCTATTTATAGACGCGTGTTAAATAAGAAATAATACTCACGGTTCGTTCGAATCCGGGAAACCATTGAATTGCGCACAGTCACTCAAATAAACTTATTCTAGATAGTATGTAATTGATCTGTGTGTAAAACCAGTAGGTTTCGTTTGTTTAAAAGTTTTTATTCGCTGAAGGAACATCGAGCTCTCTTTATACGGTATAACACGAGAGCGCACGTATTTAAACTATTTTTCTTTCAGTACAAGTCGTAAAACGCATTCAAACAATTTATTCGATAGCTCGTAGATAAGCCTCGCAGTATGTAAATTTATGTGAGCTAGCTAGGGCCATAGCTAAAGGCGATTTGGGCTGGCTTGTCTGTCATAATCAGCTGTGTTCTGTTGTTAACTGCACTATAGTTTTGCTACTAGACAATAGGTGGCGCTCAATCAAAACTAGTTTAGGAATGATTGTAGTATCATATCACTTCAAGATGGCGCGCGCGGAATTTTAACTACGCACCACGCAAGGAATTTCGTAGTATAATAAATACCTTCGCTCACGTCATTAGAATCAAATCAAGCTGGTGTAACCAGAGATTCAATTCTCTTTATCTAATACCACAGAATATATATAAAAAGTACAATTAAACTAACTATGTACAAAGGAATCAGTCAGATTACCTAAGGACCGTTACAAACGGCCTATAGGTAACTCAACTGTTCCAGACCAGTACCAGACGGAAGCGTGCCCAAGACACTGGCTGCATTGCCACGCTGAATAGCTATGCTAATTATAATGAATATATATTAGTAAATTACAAGATTCACTCTGTAAAATTTTGAAACCATAGAGCAGCTGAACGCTCCGACTTAACTGAACTGACGACGTGATCTGATCTGAATCTGCCTAAGCGAGAGGGACATGCTTGCTTGTTACTGTTCATCTAGCCAAAATAGGGATGAGGAACATCTTTCTATGTGAATTATTGTGAATGCCATGTCATTCCCGCGTCTTCAGCTATCTCTGTTTGATATCACCACCCCCCTCCCTTTATTTGTACGTAGGAACCTTAACTTTTTTTTTAAACATTTATTTAATAAAATGTACAATTAAACTAGAATCAGGTGGATTACTTATGGACCGTTATAAACGGCCTATAAGCGTGCCCAAGACACTGGCTGCATTGCCAAGCTGAATAGCTATACTGATTCGCTGGCCTAAATAAGAGTCCCTTGGGGTCACGTTTCACCTCAATCAAAAGCCCCGCAAGATTTTTGAAAACCCGGGGGGCAAAAGCGGCTCCACACGGACCCAAGGCCACGACCCCAACAGGCTCAAATAGGTAAGCTCCGTCAAGACCACTATATTTGCGTCTTTTGTGATCCTCGGCCGAATCAGCCGCCGTACCAGCCTTAACTGATGTCCCAGTCCCAGGCAGATGAGATGGCGTCGTCGCGTCGCGTCGTCGTCGCGTCGCGTCGTCGTCGTCGTCGTGTACTTGTACCTACTACCCAAAACGACCGCTGCTGAACATGCAATAAAAAGAAGAAGTAGAAGGGATAAACCAGCCACAGACAGTCCAATTACAATAATAATTTCTGAAACCAGCCAAACATTCTCTTTGCAACCAAACCAAACAAACATTAAATAAAAAAACGAGATGAATGATAAGAAAACAAAACGAATCAAAAAAGCAGCTTGCGAAAACGAAAAGCCAAAAAAGTCTGCGTTGCCTTGCTCGGACTGATTGCTGAACATCAGATCAAAGTGAAATGTTTGGTTTGGCTTGTGTTGTGTACAGTGATAATGTATTTCAGATCTCTTTGGACATTCTAATTTAGGAATATGCCCAAAACATATATTTAAAAGGCTAACTTTATTGTGAAGATGTCGTCTATTTCCGTATGCCGAGCTTGTCTATCCTCCAGTGGCCAAATGCACCGCATTGCAGCTACAGAATTTCTTCTGTATGAAAAACTTGCAAGTATCAAGGTCTGTACAAGTTTGGTAATGAAGATTTCATTCAGAAATACTCACTTTGTTCAACTCACAAATGACCTCTCTAATGCTGTGTAACACCCAATTAAATTAATATTTGTCAGGTCTGGTTTATTATTATTGGTAACTAATTGCCTCTTTGTGTTCCACAAGATTCCCATAGAACAAGTGCTACAGGATATAACAGCATATCATAGAGTTTATTCCTTGCTGCTTGCATTCTCATGAGGTGCTCTTGCGATTGTGATATCAGTACTTAAAACTGTGTATTCTTTATTTTGTTTTTAATGTTTCAGTTGCTCACAGATAATGAACTGCTGAACAATATGTGTTATACATGCCACACCCAGCTTCAGCGATGCTGCCGGTTCTCAGAACGGGCTCATCGGTCAGAGAAAATTCTGATGGACCTTGTACATAATAATATTGAGGTGCGTAATGTACCAAAATACTACTACATCAACTATAATGTAATGATTGTGGCTAACTAAAATGTATACTAACCATTAATGTAAAAGTACTCATTTGTAAATTCAAACTTTAGCTGAGAACATTTAGATGACACACAATAATATGTTATTTTCTAATTCTTAACACAGGAATGTTGCCAATACCCTCGTGAGATTCTTTAGCTGCTTTAGAATTCTTGTACTAATCTCGAACAGACAACAAGGGCATAATTTTTAATCAAGCCATTATTTATTTCTTACATCCTTTGTACCTATAATGACAATAGTATCATCAAAAGGTACCTATAGTGGCGATTCTACAACAATGCCGCTGTCATAGTGAAGCAATTGGATATGTAAATTCAGGGCTCTGGTTACTTATCATTATAATATGATTACTTGACTACTTTACTGTTCTGTGTCAACTGCAGGATTTGAAATCATTCTTGTAATCTCATTCTAAGCTCATGTTCAATTATTTCACTAGCCATTTTGGCAGGATTTACAGTAGGTACAAGTAGCCCTTTTTGCATAACTTACAGAGGGTAATTTTTTGCAAAATTTACAGTTCAGTGACTATTTTTGCAGGATTTACATTACACAATCCATTTTTAGTGTATTTTTTATTTACTCATTTATTGTAAGAGATCGCTGTTAAGCGACCCTCATTGAACTGTAAACTTTATTTTTATAATTGACAATTATTCTATATGTTTTTGGTGTACAATAAAGAATTTTCATTCATATGATAATTATTAAAACTGTAATTAAATGTCAACCATTATTTCTTACAGGTAACTCCTGAAGCCATAACCAAGTTAAACCTTGGCATAACTGTAAAAGATCTATCAGAAAATCCAATTGAACCCCTGACAATAAAGCAAGAATCAAACCAAACAGCTCAAGGTATACTTAACCAGGAAATTTACTTCAACGAAAATAGTTCATTTGATGATATCAAAGAAAAGAATATATTGGATTTCGAATCAGAAATAAAAGATGATGATCACATAGAAAACGTGACCGCAGAAGTGAAATACATTAATTTAGATGATGACAATGATGCAGATTTAGGTGACATTCTAGACACAAAAGAAAATGATGTTAAAAACGACTCGGTGAGCACTTTCAATGTAGTTGAGTTTTATACTTGCTTCCGATGCAACAGCAAGTTCAAATCCAAATCAAAACTTGACAAACATGTTACTAAAGAAAGCTGCGTTGACCCTTGCATGGAAGAAACCTATACCTGTAATTATTGCCAAAAGAAATTCAACAATAAAGTCGATTTACACTCACATATCGTTAAACTACACGCAGATGAACCTGTTAAATACGCTTGTAAAACCTGTAGCAAAAAATGTCTAAATAACTGCCAAGCTAAATACCACCTGGTGACTGGAAAGAAAAAGTTTTCGTGTAGGATCTGTAATGTAACATTTAAAAATAACTCTGCGTTGCAAGACCATTTTGTGCAACTGCATCCTGGCAAAAAGAGATATGCTTGCATCAACTGTGACAAAAGGTTTAGTAGGAAGACTAATTTAGTAGACCATATAAGAGTTCATACGGGAGAGGAGAAACCATTTGCGTGCGAGTATTGTGATAAACGTTTTATTCGGAAAGGCACGTTGGAAATACACCTGAGAAGCCACACCGAGAAAAGCTTCACATGCCATAATTGTGACCGATCGTTTGCTCAAAAAGTACGCTTGCAGCAACATATGATCGTCCACGCGGAAGAAAAGCCGGAGTACCATTGCGTCTACTGCGAAAAAAAGTTCATGAGGAAAGGACACATGGAGAAGCACATCAGGTCTCACGAGGAGAAGTCATCGGATAACGAGGAAGAATGCAAACAGTTTACCTGCAAAATTTGCAACAAAACATTCACTCGCAAGACTAACCTGAAAGCACATATACGTATCCACACCGGGGAAAATAAACCGTATGCGTGCGAGTTCTGTGATAAGAAATTCTTTGGGAAAGGTCCGTTAAGCAGACATACAATCCGACACCACTCGGGTGATAAGCCGTATTCATGCGACCAATGTGATAAAAAATACTCTCAAAAAGAGCAACTAGCCCAACATAAAATGAAAATCCATATAGAGGAACGTCCGCGATTCAACTGCGATTTTTGTGATAAGAAGTTCAAACTGCACGCCCGGCTGGAACACCACTTAAAGCTGCACAAAAACATGAAACTCCTCGATACCGATCAGAATGATGCCAAAATAAAGTTCGAACAGAAACCCTACGCTTGCAATAAATGTAACCTGCGATTCAAGTTGTACCGCAATTTCGTTACGCATATAAAGTCGCATAGAGAAGAGAAACCGTACGGCTGTAACAGCTGCGGGAAACGGTTCACTAGGAAATACAACCTGCCAGCGCATATGAGGATCCACACCGGCGAAAAGCCATATTCCTGCAATAACTGCAACAAACACTTCATACAGAAAAGCGGTTTAAGAGTCCACATGAAGACTCATAACGACGACAAACCCAACGCTTGTGCTATCTGCAATATCCTGTTCTCGGAGCACAGTGAATTGGCGCAGCACAGCATCGAAACCCACAACATACCTTTAGTCAAAGCGGAGAAAAACTTCCGGCACAAAATGCGAGAAAAGTCTCTCGACGACAAGCCATTTTACTGCGACAAATGCCCAGGACGATTCAAAATGTTGGGCTCGCTGCGTGTTCATTTGCGAACGCACACGGGCGAGCTTCCGTACAGCTGTGATATCTGCGGCAAGAGATTTAACCAAACGGGCAGTTTGAAGGAACACATCATGAGAATCCACAAGAAAATCAAACCATTCGCGTGTGATAACTGTGGCAAGAACTTCGTCACGAAAAACGATCTGCGGATTCACGTGAGAATCGTTCATTTCGGTGAGAAACCGTATGTGTGTAATATTTGTGGGAAGAGGTGTTGTATGCGCAGTAACTTGCAAAGGCATATGAGGACGCATACAGGCGAAAAACCTTTTGCGTGTAACGAATGTGATAAGAAATACAGTGCAAATTGTGAACTGGCGAGGCATAAGCGCACGTCACACGCGGTCGCTCATATTTAATTTACAGTTGCCACTTTCGCAGATTTTCCATAACGGTAGCCAGGATTCACTGTATCTTTTGCAGGATTTACCTTGAAGTATCCATATTTTGCAGAATTTACAGTTGGTAGTGTTTGCAGGAGTTAGTATTTAAAATACAGATTTAATTTACAGTTCCCACTTTCGCAGATTTTGCATAACGGTAGCCAGGATTCACTGTATCTTTTGCAGGATTTACCTTGGAAGTATCCATATTTTGCAGAATTTACAGTTGTTAGTGTTTGCAGGAGTTAGTATTTAATTTACAGTTCCCACTTTCGCAGATTTTACTTAACATTAGACAGTATTCAGTGTATTTTGCAGGATGTACCTGAAAGTATCCATATTTTGCAGAATTTACAGTTGGTAGTGTTTTCCCAGATGTTAGTATTTAAAATACAGATTTAATTTACAGTTGCCATTTTTTTAGAATTAACTGTAGCAATATTTACATCGAAGTATACATTTTTGTAGAATTTACAAAGGCTAGATTATTTTTGCAGGAATAATATTACAGTATCCATATTTGCAGGTTTTATATGTACATAGCCTCCTGCAAACATTAGCAGGATGTACAGTATGAAGGTACTAGTATTTTGTTGATTTGTTGGATTTTATGAATAGATTAAGTACTATTATTATTTATTGAGGGTTTATGCTTTTTTGATTGATGTTAATACTCAGAAGTGATTTAAAATTTATCCTATTTACTTTCGTAGTATTTACTAGATAATATACAACTTGTTTTTTTATTGATATTTTTATCAGTTATTGTATATTTTGGAAATAAGCGAATAATTGTGTACAAGTATTATGAAATCGTATTTTGAAGGTAGCTAATTGTAAATATTTGTATAGGTAGATATACAAATAGACTGTCTCTTCTCTCAGATGGTAACGACTAGTTAGTAATTTTAAGTAGGGCAGGAGTCACAAATCAATCTCCTGTTTGTATTTGAATGTAAGTTATTTATAGATCTCGAAGTTATAGTAGGCAAGTCTAAGTGCATAGCTATGTAATTCAATAATTCAATTAAATCAGAAATAAATGCTTGTACTTCATTTACTGTTTGCATTTACACCGCGTAAATCGCGCCTGCGATAAAATATGGTTACAAACTTGAAAAGTATTTTTTTTTAAATACAATAAGTAAATATTATATTACATGTATTGGACTTATTCGATCATTCACTGGGTTTTTTATATTGTATGGCTTGGATGTGCTTGGCCTTCATCTCACCTGATTTTCATGTTATTATAGGGTCTAAGGTGGAAGCGCACTTCACCCGGAATCCTCAACAGACTGAGGAACTGGCTATCTTACCTCTAAATGCCAGAACACAACAATTTAAGAATTGTTACTATGGCTAAAAGATACACGCCATTTCGAATTCAGTAACAAACTGTCCTTTATTGAAGTACCCACTAATTATCAATATAATAGAAATACGTTTTTTTTTTGGTGGTAGCTAGCCAGGCGGACTTCAACAAAGACCTACAACCAACCACAATATTGCTCCCATGGGGATCGAACCCGGGACCTCTGGATCTGAAATCGGTGGTGGGTTGGAACAGTTTGTTCACACCACTAATCACTAGACCACAGAGGCGCCGAGAGGTTATTAAAATTGTTGTTATGGCGATGATGAAGTAAGATGGTGTAAATAATTTTCCAAATCGGTCTATTCTTTGTTTTTTTTTTGTTATTGTACGACGGGTAAGCACTTGGCCTTCATCTCACCTGGTAACAAGTTGAGATAAGGCCGAAGGTGGAGGCGCACTTCACCCGGAATCCTCAACAAACTGAGGAACTGGCTATCTTACCTCTGAATGCCGGAACACAACAACTTTTTTAGAATTGTTATTATGGCGACAGAATTAGGTAAGATGGTGATATCTAGCCAGGCGGACTAAACAAAGTCCTACCACCAACCAAACCAAACACAATACATTGTACTCCCCATGGGGATCGAATGCGGGACCTCTGGATCTGAAATCGGTGGCTTGAACCACTAGACCACAGAGGTTAAGATTCTAAGCGTCTTCGAGTAATCGGGGAACATAAATAAAAAAAAAAAAGACCAATTGAGAACCTCCTTTTTTTGAAAGTCGGTTAATAAAAAATAAGTTTCGTCAGTATTTTTATTCCACTACCACCGCACTAAATCACTATATTGTTCACTAACAGCCACTCGTTTGATTGTCTCGTATCCCAGGATGATGGAGAAAGAGAAGCACGCCGATTGCACCAGTCTCGCTGACAGACCCTTCACATACAGACCGACCAACCCCTCCTCCGCCCAAAGCTGTTTGAACACCTGCTTCATTGTTCCCACACCTTCCACCTGTGGACAAAATGTATTATTAACCTTTTGAACGCCACGGCCATAAACGACCAAACAAATTGTGCTGATAACGCCTACGTCGTCTATAGACGACCAAAACTATGCTTCACAAAAATAAGAAATACATAATGTATGTACAGTTTGTTCTGTGTTCCATTTATCATAATAGTTACATTATTTTAGTTATAAAATTATACTACTAGTTTGTATGCTTAGACCAAAAAAGAAATGGCACACCTTACTACTGCAAAAATAGTGGTATATTTTGTCATGCGAGTAAAACATAGCATATGTAGGTGATCCAATGAAAAAACGATGAAAGTTTAACGCCGGAAGAAAGTTGAAGGTGCAATGAGAGTTATTATCAGTATGTACTTCGCAAAAATATAGAAATTGGTAGCAATAACTAAAAGTAAGGAGAAAAAATGCGTACCTAACGCATGTCTACGTACAAAATGAAACATAAAAAATGACGATGACGTGTATCGCCTACAGCATATTAATGCTTTCAAACAAATAGCGACTCAACTAATGAAGTTCGGGCTTCAAATTCAAAGTAAGCTACTGTTCGTTACGACCTTGACCTACGAGTAACTGAATAAAAACTGCTGCTCCAGTCCGTTTTGGCTGAGTTATATGTAAGACACATTCGGGTGGATGATGATGCGAAATCCCTTGCTTTTTTTCATCTAATAATATATGTATCATCATATTTATTTATTTATTGGAAAACTAACAGCTAAAAATACAGTGTAAAAACAAATTTTAACAGTGAGCTAATAATAAGTTTTCACGAGTAGAGACATATAATAATCCTTGTAATCTAGGGGTTCGCCCATTGATATCGGAATCAGAGGTACAATTTGTGCATGGTGTGGTTGGTGGTAGGACTTTGTTTAAGTCCGCTTGGCTATCTTACCTAAGTCTGTCACCGTAACAACTAAATCGTTGTGTTCCTGCATTTAGAGTTAAGATAGTCTATTGAGGATTCTGGGTGAAGTGCGCTTCCACCTTCGTCCTTATCATAATTTGAAAAAATATAGTAATTTGTTTTCACATAAAAAAACATGATGTGCCGACCACCTAGAACGGAATAAGGACTAGAATATGATGATGACTTTACTAAACAAAAACTCCAGAACCAAGTGAATAATTCAATTCGAAACCGTGATTCATTTATTTTACTTCGAGAAAGAGCGCATTCGATGGAAAATGATATGTATAATACATATCTAATATTGAATATCATATTAAATTAAATCCTCGCGCTTTTTGGTCATTCATTAAAAGTAAAAACCAATCAAACTCTTATCCATCCATGCTAGAGTCTAACCTCACGTCTGATAAGGGTTACGAGATTTGTAATTTTTATAGCGACTTTTTCCATTTCACCTTTCTTAATACGAGTAATCAACAGTCTATTGTATAGGTTAGCTCAATTTCTTCACAGGGTTTTGGCCCCTTTGCAGATATATGTACGGTTGGAGTTCTGGAGGAAAATGTTTTAAAGCTACTTATATCTATCGACCTAACTAAATCTACAGGTCCGGATAACATTCCGGCAATTTTAACTGTTAAATGTGTCAAAAGTATCGTTCTTCCACTTTCGTTACTTTACCGACGTTCTCTCACTGAGGGAACAGTCCCCAGGGTCTGGAAGTCCGCGTTTATAACTCCTATTCATAAAAAAGGCCCACAGAATAAGATCGATGATTACAGACCTATATCGAAACTATGTCTATTTGCGAAATTGATAAAATCGTATACACACAACTGTATTCCGCCCTCAAGCATAGCCTCTCATTGAATCAACATGGTTTTTTTGAGAGGTCGACTACTTCCAATAAATAAATAAATAAATAATATTACAGGACATTAATTTTACACAGCGCCATCTAGCCCCAAACTAAGCATAGCTTGTAATAAAATACTTAAATACTTTTTGTAAATACATACGTACTATATGATACAACACCCAAACACAGAACAAACATCTATATTCATCACAGAAATGTTTGTCCTGGGTGGGAATCGAACCCACAGCCTACAGCGCCGAAGGCAGAGTTACTACCAACTGAGCTATGAGGCTTGTCAATCTTCTATTGGTACTGAGTTCTTGTCGCAATTTATGTCGGAACCTTCACAGGTGGACATGAGGTTATTTACACTGATTATTCTAAGTGCTTCGATCGAATTGATCACTCAGTTCTGCTTGAGAAGCTACTACGGATTGGTATTAGGGGGAATCTGTTTAGATGGTTTTCGTCATATTAAAATGACTTGACCGTCACTGGAAGATATTAATAATGAGAAGGTATATCCGTTTCCGTCGAATAGTACATAAAGCCGGTACGTATTTCCGGTCTCAGTGGTGACACCTGGCGGCCGCGCGCCTCTTTTAGTTTCGTAAATCTGTGAGCGCCATTATTAGTTCATTGGCGTTTCGTTTCCCGTCGAAGCAACTTGTGCGCAGCTGCTCAGGCTCTACGCCGTTGCTAAAATAGAACAAATTTAAGAGAATATTCAACGCTACAAAATTACTAAGTTTTGTAGGCGATTGTTTTTAAAAGTGATTCGGGGTATGAGGTAAGTATCTTGATACTACCCTCGTTATTACGCAATCCACACTATAAACGGTTTTGCCGTTCGGATTTGGTACGTATTTGAAAAATTTATTTTAACAATTTTTCTGCTAAGAATTATTATCTTGATTGTAATTCCTGTTGGTACGTGTGAAATATTTAACGGTGAAGCCGTAGAATTTCGTACTACTGGTGATTTTATTTTCAGATGTGATTATTATTTTATTGTACGTCGGAATTTTAAAGGTTATACCTATTTATGTCTCGGATATTAACTGTTACCTTTTTCAGTATCCTTTTTAGGACAAGTCTGTACGGGCTGCTGGCGCAGCTGGCCCGAGCACGAGTGCTTGTAAACGTGACGAATAAATACGCTGTTATTATATTTTATCTTGAGCGAAAACATAAGTAGATATACTTGATCTAAGTAAAATAGAAAAGTAAGTATTCTGATCTCCTGCACTAGCCGCTGCGGCACTTATGCTGAAATCATGAAATACGCTCTTTTCTCCGCTGAACAAATTAGTAACGCTGTAAAAGGCGTAATCAAAGCTTTTTGGCTCTTCTAAACGAGTAGGAAGATGGCCAGAACAACATCTGCTTCTCGCGGGGGCAGGCCTCAGCCTAGTAAGCAGGTCCATCGTTTGGATTTACATACACATTTAGAGAACTCTGGTTCCCAATTATACGTGTGCATATGGTGATCATGCAGGTGAGCACGTAAGTAACACACCCTCGCGGGGTGAATAACAACTATTACGGAGGTCAACCCTCAAGTGCTTACTACGAGAGCCATTACTCTAGTGAGAAAGGTCCATACATTTAGAGAACTCTGGTTCCCAATTATACGTGTGCATATGGTGATCATGCAGGTGAGCACGTAAGTAACCCACCCTCGCGGGGTGAATAACAACTATTACGGAGGTCAACCCTCAAGTGCTTACTACGAGAGCCATTACTCTAGTGAGAAAGGTCCATTTTCAACAGAGGCTCGCGGCCCAATCTTAAGGGGATATTGCGGAGGACGCATGAGTGCTCTCTTAAAGCCTACCTTATATGAATTAAAAACGATTCAAGGTCAGATAGTTACCATTTCAATTTAATAATGTCCATCTTAAGGGATCTACCATAATTGTTTGGTAATGAACACCAGTATTTGGTATTGCATACTGCATTTTCGAAACCCCCATTTACTTATCAAAATGTAAATCGAGTCTTCACTAATGCTCATCTGAGCAGACCCATGTGTGTCGGCGGGTGAATCAGCACGGCACGGCACTGTCGAAACCGCCGTAAGAAAAAGTACAGCGCTTGGCGCACTGTCCCTACGCTGAGAGAACTAATTGAGAATATGCACAAAACTCTAGCTATATTGGAAGATTAAATCGCAAATCAATCTGCTATGATATGAGGTAAGTGGGGAATTATATGAACAATATTATTGTCTCTGCCCTGTCGGGTTAGTGAAAAACCGTTCACGATTTCACATAAATATACCTATGGGTATTCTGATAAAAATTGCAATTGCAAATGCAAATCGAAAAGCTACTTGAAGCTTCGTTACGGTACTCAAATGGTTTTCCATTAATGCTACTTGATGACCAACGCTGTAGTCATCATCGGTCAAAACATTATTCTGATACATACTCAGAATTCGTTTTACTTTATACTTCAGGTTTCATAGACATGAAGACAAACAAAAGGGTAAAAATATATGACACCTTACGTCAATGCAATTATGTATATCCACTACATCGCTTAGAAAAAATCTTATGTAGCTTATATACCTAGTGTAAGCTAAAATAAAAAGAAACCCTCAAAAAATTTTGCTATGATTCACAAACGAACAAACAAGGGGTCCTAAAAGTAGCTCCCCAATCAGAGTTTCGTACTTGTACCTGTATAATGTACATGTGTGTGTATACCGGCTACCCTCATATTTCTGGTACCAACATCGAAATGTTAACATGTATTTTAGTCAATCTTTATGTGCTTGTGCTAAACGATTACAAAGTGACGAAACCTTTAAGTGTTTTATAATTGTTTGTTATTATTGAGTTGCTACAATCTCCTGCGTCTGTAGAAATTACTGTTCATCCTATCTTGAACCTTTTAAATATGAAAGTCTCACGGGCACTTTCTTTGTTTGTTTGAATGAGTAATGAGATAAATAACAATTAGAGACGACAATGACTTCGACTGAAGCGTTTGGACAAAACCCTTTTTTCTTTTAATGAATGGGTTGACCCTGTTATTGTGATAACACTGCAACATGAGATTCAATTTCCTGATTGTATATCGGAATGTAGACGTGCTTACCTACTCCGCAAGCACGTCAATCAATCGTTTGGTTCAATCACTCTGTATCGGTGAAATGTAAATCTCGGGATATGAGTTCTAAGACCGCAACAAAACATTAATTTGCTCTGGTAGAAATACAGCGGATTCTAAATAAAGGTTGGCTGGCCAAGGTATGTATAATCTCGGAAGATTAATTCTAAGCCTTGCCAGTTTTGACATCCTTCAAGAACGGTATAATCACCGACAATTGTTTTTGTTACCATTATATGTACCAGTAGTGTTATTAAAAATCTACCCTACAAAATAAATCACAATAAAACTATGGTTGGGTGGTCTCTGAGTATTTGTCTTCCGACTAACGTCTCTGTTACACATCTATCAAGCCTAGCATGACCTAGCAGCGAGAACACAACTAAAATGATCTGGCATTCGGACAAGTCGCTCTGCAAACGGGCAACCTTTTATATTTTATTGCAGTGGAGCGCCATCATCATCATTCACAGATGAGTATTAGATGTCTCTTGCATATACCATACATACTCCACAGAGGGCCACTGAATAAAAATTTAATACTGGCTATCCCCAAAACCCGGGTATAACCAAATTTACCACATGCGTTAGATTGGTGGTAATTAGTGCAACAGATTTTTAATCGGATAATTTTCAGAATTTTCATTTAAAATAGAGTATGATACAAAGTCATTGCTCAAAATGGAAGTAGAATATATTCCAGGCAAGTTCTACTTGGCGCTTTGACGCACATCATCATAATGGTATCTACTTACCAGCCTGTGTTAACATAGTGTTTGCGATACTCGATACCCCGAGTAGACATACTGCCTCAAAGACCGCGCATAAAGTTACAACAATGTACCTTCCTTATGAGAGTAAGAGACATTACAAATAAAAAGCCAGGTATGTTTCAAGATGCGTTCAGTGTTCCATGAACCGTCTAGTATGGGTATTAGACAGCTTTTCTAATTATTATACTACCTAGTACCAAAGTGTTGATTTATCTGAATAAATCTACAGTAATATACTTCTTAGGGGTACATACCCCGATGGGAGAAGGTAAACTCCGAAACACGCGCTGAAGTCAAAACTTCAGCGTTGGAAAGGCTCTTTAATCAGCTAATCCCACTCTAAACTTATCCCATGGAATGGTTGACTAAATAATTAATTTTATTACTTTTTATTTGTAAACCTTCAGAAATAACTAATTTACCCTAACTTCTACGAGGATACCACCATCTAAAGTCAAGCTAAAAACGTGCAACACCGAACAAAATTGTTCTAGCCTATAGAATAAATTTATTATTAAGCCTACGAGGATGTGTGTTAGAATGTATGGTCTAACTAATGTCAATAACGTTGACACAACAAGCAATAGCCCCATAACTGCTTTACTCGTGTTTTAAATGATTGATTTTATCTCACTTGAAATTAATGAACAGTACCTACTTATTATGATACTAAATGTGTCTTCAAATCGATTGCTCAAACTCAAAGGTTTCATAGCTACCTTTTTGGGATGTTTGTACTCTGTTGTAGGTTCCTTATTTCAGTTTCAAATCAGTAATTGAGCAAGCGTCGTGTCGTACTTCGAGCTTACACTCTGCTCAGGCAGATGCATCTTTGTCAAACACTACTTACAATAGATCCTGATCTAACCATCACGATCATGATGTTGGTATCATGGACCAACGATTGTATTTGGTTTGGCCAATATTTGTTCATAACGTATATAGTAGTTGTTTAAAATGCTAGTCGGCCTAACCAATCCCTTTTACTGTGGGTATTGTAGAAATTACTTGCTTCTATGCTACTAAAAGATGTAGGTTCGGCGGCTAAATTAAATTAAAAAAAAAAAAAAAAAAATGTATGCCTAACATTTTCCATTAGAGTTGACTTCAATGGTTCAGCTGATTCGTTACAGTTTGACCAAAAACTTGAACCTAATTCATGCACCGTTGAGTGGTGTGCCCTGTTGTCTATAAGCTAGCTGGAAAATCATCTTCTAGCTTAAGCTAGAATTAGAATTTATAAAATTTTTAATAGGATAGTGGCCATTGATATTAAGCACATTCAAAAGTTTTTCAGGTTCAAAATAATGAACAATACCATACAGAATGGTTCGATAATTATGTGCATTAAACCTAACAATGCAACCTAAATGGCAAATTATTATTGATAATATGATATATTGAACTCATTCAATGAAATATTTCGATTTCTTGATTAGTTTTCTAGTGCCTATAATTAATTTCTCGATGGTTTAATCTGATTGATATATAAATACTGATGTCGATTCCAGTATTCGTCATTCATAGCTTTTCTATATTACGTTTACCTAGTTAATAATGACATCACATTGGCGCTAGATTAACTTTCCTCATAAGTGGCGACACCAGGCGATAACAAACAGGTCTCATTATTAATATCTTCCAGTGACGGTCAAGTCATTTTAATAGCAGCGTTTTACCTGAAATAAAACGCATATTAAAATACTTACCTCACTGGAAGATAAGCTTTTATCGCTGCCTGGTGTAACTAAGCCAATGAACTAATAATGGCGCTCACAGATTTACGAAACTAAAAGAGGCGCGCGGCCGCCAGGTGTCACCACTGAGACCGGAAATACGTACCGGCTTTATGTACTATTCGACGGAAACGGATATACCTTCTCATTATTAATATCTTCCAGTGAGGTAAGTATTTTAATATGCGTTTTATTTCAGGTAAAACGCTGCTATTTTCGCAACCGATGCCAGACCGTGGTCCTAGGAGGATACTCTTAGAGCCTTATGAACATTCCCTCGGGTGTACCCCAGGGCTCTTTGTTGGGTCCGTTGCTTTTTTTCAATTCTTGTTAATTGTAAAGAACAGCCAAGGTGTGGAACTCTTTGCCGTCATCAGTCTTTCCTGCCACATATAACTTGGGTCTTTTTAAGGCAAGAGTGAATAGGTGTCTCCTAGACCATCGTGCTACATCGACGACCACATCGTCACTTAACATCAGGTGAGATTGTGGTCAAACGATGGTCTATTCAAACATAAAAAAAAAACATATCTTCTTGCTTTATTATAATTTTAATGATATCCTCCACCTTCAAGATGACTTAAATAGATTTCAAAATTATTGTTTAGTTAATAAATTAGACTTCAATGTATCCAAATGCTTCGTTTGCTCATTTACTCGTAAACCTATATTAGTTACTTTTAATCACACATTTTATAATTCACCGCTGACCAGACTGAATAAAATTAAAGACCTGGGATTTACTTTTGACAGCAAACTATTATTTGACGAACATATAAATACTATAGTTAAGAAAGCGTCTCGTTCCCTCGGATTTGTTTTAAGAATGTCATCAGAATTCGCAAGTATTAAAACTTTTAAAATAGTCTATTGTGCGTACGTACGTGGTCATTTGTTCGTTCATTCGTCACGTTTAGAATCCACTCAGAATAGATTTCTACGATACCTTCAATATCGGGCTCAAATTTTCCTACCAGACTATGACACGAGATATCGAAAGTTTCATTTCCTACCGCTTTCCGAACGAAGACAAATAGCCGACTTGACTTACCTTTTAAACATAGCAAACCGTACTGTGGGCTTCTTTGAGGAATCCTAACGTACTTTATGTTCCTAAAGCTAGGACAAATTACAGGCAAAACTCATTTATGGTTAGAGCCGCTGGCTCGTTTAACACGTTGGCTAGGGCTAATACAGATACTGATCTATTTAATACCAAAACAAGTAAGCTGAAACGCTTTCTTAGCGATACCTACTTTAATGTTGGCTAGATTGGGCACTTAACTTTTTTTCTTGTGTGTGTGTGTGTGTGTGTGTGTTTGTGTATTTAATTTGCTTTTTATAACTATTGTCTACCTTATCTGTTTATGTTCGTATATAATTTATTTTAATTATCTGTGGAAACTTTAAATTGGCCTTCCTATATGTAACATTTGGTTGCATAAGTTATTCAATAATCTATTGTAATATCTGTAAGTTTTCCGAAAATTGTAAAAAAAAAACATAAATAGAGACATTAAGAATAGTGTCGACGGACACATTCTCAGCCGATTTATAAAAATCTAGGTCAATGTCAAATAACTCATTAACCCACCACTTGGCTAGATCGTTATGTAAATATTATGTATTTGAAAAAAAAAGTCTGCACAGTTGGTAATAGCACACTACGCCCCACTGAGGAGCTGGCTATCTTACCTCTAAACAGAACACAACAATTTATAATTGTTATGATGACAGTAAAGGTAAGATGGTGGTAGCTAGCCAGGTAGACTCCAACAAAGTCATACCACCAACCAAACCAAGCACAATATTGTACTCCCCTGGGGATTGAACCCGGGACCTCTGGATCTGGCCGGCGCCGGCATCAGCGAGCTTTTGGCCATCTTTGTACTGGGGCCATAGGAGGCCTAGTTACGGAACCGTCCTTTCTACAAGTAACCACAATCCCACAGAGATAATCAAACATACTCTGTAGCTACAGAATTTCATACATTTTACCTATTTACAAATTTAATAATGACACAAAAACTCACAACCCGCGACAAGATTCGAACCCGGGTCCTTTCCTAAAGCCGGAAACGCTCTACCAACTGAGCTACGGGGTCCTTCGGGAGTTTATTTTTTGTGTCATTATAGTCATTATGTCATTTGAAATTGTTGTGACCTAGTGCAATTACTTGAATTACAAATATTTGACTGGCTATCTTACCTGTGAACGCCGGAACACAACTATTTTAGAATTGTTATTATGACGACAGAATTAGGTAAGATGGTGGTAGCTAGCCAGGTAGACTCCAACAAAGTCATACCACCAACCAAACCAAGCACAATATGTACTCCCCATGGGGATCGAACCCGGGACCTCTGGATCTGAAATCGGTGTGTTGAAACACTAGACTACAGGCGGTTTGGGGGCTACATGGCTTTGTGTGATATTAATGTCCTCTCATATTTATTTATAGTTATCTAGTTACCTGTAGCCTTGCCCGCACGATGTCCAACGGATTCGTCAGTATGGTGGTGGTGAATCCACCGAAAGTGCCAGCAACACATTGTATCAGCAAATGTGACACCCATGAGGGGGAGACGCGGAACAACTCGTCTGGAATTCAAGGTATCACGCTATAAAATAAATAAATATTACAGGACATTAATTTTACACAGCGCCATCTAGCCCCAAACTAAGCATAGCTTGTAATATGGGAACTAGATTACGGATAAAATAATTAAATACTTTTTGTAAATACATACGTACTATATGATACAACACCCAAACACAGAACAAACATTTATATTCATCACACAAATGTTTGTCCTGGGTGGGAATGGAACCCACAGCCTACAGCGCCGAAGGCAGAGTTACTACCAACTGAGCTATGAGGCTTGTCTAATATTAGACATTTATATTTTTAATAATACATATATACAGGTTGAGTTTTTCTCCGGGGCCACTGAAGCCATCTGACCGTGAGAGTTATTGAATTATGGTAATGTTAGGAGTTAGGTGCTCGATTTAAAAAAAAGTTAAAAAAAAAATAGCTTTCCTGGAAAAGTGAGTTTTTGAAAAAAAATAAAAAACTATGCATATTTGAGTTCTTTGAATGATAATAAAAAAAATAATGTACACTTGTTGTTGGAACACTTTCAAAATTGAAGATTTTTATAAATTCAACTTCATGCATTTAGTAACCACTAAATGTATATATATAAGTATAGTAGAGCTCCTTGTGAAAGGGTTCGTCCGGGGAAGTACTACTACCATACATATTTCAGCCGCCAAGCGGCATTGCTGTGTTCCGGTAGAAGGGTATGGTCGTCGGTGAAATTACAGTCACGTGAGGCTTAACACCTTTATGCGTCAAGTTGACGGGCGCAATGCAGTGCCGTGTATGCTATGCTATTTGTGTATGTGACCTACGCAGTAAGGCATTGTTATAGGCAAGATGCACTTAACATCAGGTGGGCTTCTTGCTTGTTCCGTCTCCTAGTTGTATATTTTAAAAAAATCGTGTTAGGTAAGGCGTGGTTGGCAGATTATAGGTCGATATTCATGTTTTGGAGTCTTGTTGTTGACATTTTCTTAGAACATTATTTTACAAAAAAAATACTGCCAAGTGCGAGTAAGGCATGCACATTTGATAAGATAGAGACTAAGAAAGCAAAAGCACCATTTCTCGTTAGCGATAGCGATTTGAACGTATTTTCAGGCACTACAGTTTCACATAGTTAGATGACTCTCTGCTAGATGGCGTTGATCAGCGCTAAAGCTGAGTTATGGCACAAAAATCAGAAAATGCGTCAGGACCCTCGTTGCTTGGTTGTTTCTCAGAGTAAAAGAGGCGGGTTCGAGCTTGTCGCGGGTTGTGAATCATTGTGTCTAAGTGATCACTAGTTTTTTTGTAGCGCGAGCCTTCGGGTCACGTTTGTGGAGCTTTAAAAAAATTGGACTTTTTTTGGACTTGGACTTAACTTGGACTTAGTTGGACTTGATGCGGACTTATTGGTCTCGGACTCGCAGCTCGGCTTTAATTAACTTTACCTTGGTACGTAGTATACAGCGCCCACCAAAGCGCCGAGTTGGGCACATACGCAGCTAGCGAGGCGCAGTATCCCCGGTAGTACCCCCGCACTCCGTGCAGTCGGTACACCCTCACAGCGACCTCTCGCGCCAGATTCGCTCTCGATGAGCTCTTGTCTAGATCCAAGCCGAGCGGGTTTATCGTCTGCAATTAACACTTTAATCTGCTATTGCTGGATTCCTGACGAACATTATTTGTAAATGCATTGAAACGGGGTACTTTCCTAAACAAATGAAAATTGCAAAAGTTGTACCAATACTAACTAAACTAGTTTTTTATGTAGTGCCACGAGCTGCATGCAGCTCGCAGTGTTGGACTTGTGTTTTTTCTGAACTTGAAATAAAAATATATATCAAGACAATAATTATCTACCGGTTTCCTTTCTCCCAAGTATAAACAAAATCTTTAAAAACTATCTTGCTGATGAACTTATTAGCTACATTGTTGAAAATGATTTATTAAACTGAATTAAAATATATTATAATTGAGTAAAATAGCCTTTCTTTGAATCTTCTTTTTAAATTTAGTTTATGCATGTCACTGTAAAGAGCAGAGTACCCAACACAAGCAAATGTTTGCTTAAATGGAGGCACCCAAATCTTTTTCACGTTTATGTTTTTATAAAACTTGTACAAAACGTATTTTCAGGCCGGGAGAAGACACAAAAAGCTTACGGAGTGGTATATTGTGATCTCTCCAAAGCTTTTAACAGTGTATCGCATGATATTCTTCTAAAAAAGCTGGCGTACTTTGGAGAGTGAAGTAACTAGCTCAACAGTTAGATCCGATGTAAACAAAACACAACTAGGTGTTCCGCAAGGTTCAATACTAGTCGCTCTCCTATTTTTAAGCCCATTGTTTTACCAGTATCGCTTATTTTAAGCTTTCTTCCATCTGTATTTTGTTATGTTTGATGTAGGTGGTGAACAATAAAGAGTTATCTAAATATCTATATGGACAAGCTTCATCAGTTGGTAGTAACTCTGCCGTCTGGGCTGTGAAATTGATGTTGAATGCTCAAAGGGGCCATCCATAAATTACATTACGAAAGAAAAAGGAAATTAAAATTCTAGCAAAGCTCAGGACTGTCAAATTAGGAGTTCCTCAAGGAAGAGTGCTTGGACTGCTTTTATCTATAGATAAACGATCTTCCCAAAATTATGAAACGCCATATAACACTTTTTTTAGATGATAGAACTATTATTTTCGCGGACTCTTCGCGGATAAATCGACCCTTCAAATTGACATTAATAATACACTTAATGATTTAATCAATTGGCTGACATCAGATAATTTAATGGTCGTGCGAAAAGTCGTGAGTTACTTACAGGGTTTTTACTGCTTCCGGCGCGTGCTCTAACCAGCCCTAGCACCATGAGATGTTGGCTCAGAACGTCGAATGGCACTATAATGGTCTGCCCCACTATGGACGCGCAGCCGCCGCCAACAAACGACTGAAACAAACATTTCGTGTACATTTTTAACACGTTAACTCACGCGTAGTTGAAAAAGACACAAACTTAGTTTAATAACCATATAAGTTCCCGGATCAGGTCACTACTCGAGGTTCGATCCTCAGGGAGAGTATACTAGCTCCCTCAGGGAGAGTATACTATGCCCAAACACAGTGGGATTTGTAACTTAACTCCTGGCCTTATGTGCAGATCGCGATTCCAAACAGGCGGTAGATTTGTCTAATGACACCAACATTTAAAACCCGCGACGGGACTCGAACCCGCTCTTCCTGAGCCTAGAAACGTTCTAACCAATTGAGTAACGAGGGTTGTGACACATTTTTTGTGTCAAACTCAACTTAGCTTAAGTGCTGATTAACGCCATCTAGCAGAGAACACACTAAACAGTGTCAGATATACGTTTCTAAATGATCCTAAAAGTGTAACTGAAAAAAAATAATTACAGAACTTATTTAGCGCTAATAAACGCCATCCATGTATGACAGACGTTTCTAAATAATCCTAAAACTGTTACTGAATAAAAAAATGGCCGAACTTATTTAAGCGCTGATTAACGCCATCTATGTATGACAGACGTTAAATTATCCTAAAAATGTTACTGAACAAAAAAATGGCCGAGCTTACTTAAACGCTGATTAACGCCATCTATGTATGGAAAACGTTTCTAAAATATCCTAAAAATGTTGCTGAATAAAAAAATTACCGACTTTGTCTCACCTTTAGTTTAGGACTAACATCGTGCTTCCCCAGCTCATGTCTTACTCCTTCGTACGTAGATATATAAAACACTCCAGAGATTATTTGAAACTGTAACCGAAATAAATTTTCATTAATACATTGTTCAGACGCTGTACTGAATAAAATAGGGTTTAAAAAAACCCGATCATTTTCGGTGCTTGAATAGCTACAGATCTTACAGGTATTGTGCTTGGTTTGGTCGATGGTACGATTTTGTTTAAGTCCGCCTACCTAGCTAACTACTTACCTCATTCTGTCGACATAACAATTCTATTGTTGTGTTCCGCCATTAAGAGGTTAGATAGCCAGTTCCTCAACAAATCTTTTCGACAAGTCCTCAACAAAACCTTCGGCCTTATCGCAACTTGAAACCAGGTGAGATGAAAGCCAAGTACATCACCGTCGAAAAAAAATTAACTTTAGGTACCTAAACCCACTAAATTAATATCTGTTAAGTGTGCAACTTTAGTGTTTAATCAACAATTTGGGTTTTCAGAAATAAGATCAGTGAAAATTTTCTAGATGCATATAAAAAAATTCGCGATTCTTCAAGAGTTTCTAGTTTAATAGGAAGCTAGTGGTTTTTAGTTTAATAGGCTGATAGCTATAATATAGCATGTTTTTTTTTTGTGTAATAATTAATTGTTGCAAATAAAATTATATTCTATTCAATTGACCATCATCTCACCTGATTTTCAAATGATTATCAAGCCGAAAGTGGAAACGCAATTCACACGGAATCCTCAACAAACTGAGGAACTGGCTATCTTACCTCTAAATGCCGGAACACAACAGTTTGAGATTTGTTGTTTTGGCGACAGAATTAGGTAAGATGGTAGCTAGCCAGGCGGACTTAAACAAAATACGACCAACCAAAAAACTACCACCAACCAAACCAAGCACAATATTAAATTTACCATCGCACAGGTTTATCCTAGTTTGGATACCTATATTTTCCCTGTGGAATGTTTCCTTAGCCATAAGCCGATGAGAATTTTATTTTTATCTTAGATGTTTGTAGATACGAAATAAATCATCTTATCTTAATATTGGTGGTAGAAAACTCACACTTGACAGCCAGAATCCCCGATAAAGGCCTGAGACACCGTCGTACTTGTATATCTTCGATATAGCGTCCGATATGCCGCTGTAGGCCTCCTTTTTACGTTGAATCTGAATCTGGGTTTTCACCAGTGTGAGTGGATATAGTGCGCATCTAACTGAAATATCGCAAAAAAGGACAGCATTTAAAACACCGATTATAAATTGTTATTACTAAAAAGCTCGATATTCCCAATCTTTTATTACCACGATAGGAAGTTACTCTAAAAATGTTGTGTGTAAAAGAATCTATTTTTTTTTATTTAAAAGTCAAAATAGGGGGCCAGCTGTTTTGAAGATTAGCCGTACAAACAAAAGCTGTTATTCCGGTATGTATCTTAGATGTTTTTTTTTATGAAATAGTACTCCTTTTAACATCAGCTATATTCTAGTAAAAGTCAAAATAGATCCATCAGTTAGTAGCCAAAAAATATAAAACCTTTGTTTATTTGTTATAAGCACCATATATTACAGGACAGTATAGGACATTCATTTCACACAGCACTATCTAGCTCCAAACGAAGCATAGCATGTAATATGGGAACAAGATTACAGATAGAATACATATACTTATTTTTTAAATACTTACTTATCATACAATACAACACCCAACCAAGTAGCTCTGCCTTCTGCGCTACTACAGGTTGTGGGTTCGATAGCCACCCAGGACAAATACAGTTCCCATATTACAAGCTTTGCTTAGTTTGGGAAAAGATGCCGCTGTGTGACATTATTTATAATATTTATGATTATTATACACATAATTTTCTATATTTAAACAATTACCTGTGAAACTACTTAATGTGTAAAGAGGAAAGAACTTAGTCTTATCCATCATACTCCATTCTATTGTGGTTATAAGTTGAGGGGGCGGGGTCTCTACCATAGTAGCTGCCATATTTCTATCTGTCTCACTCTTGCTTATATCTTTGTTCTTCTTGTCTGCTCTCTTTGAGGGATGGGTCCATATATTATATAACATTTATTGCTTTAAACGATTTTCTCTGACTAAATACACAGCACGTCTAATTATACTCTTTGGTAACTATTGATTTTAAGTTTTAAAAACTCTTGTAACTATGTATTTAATACAAAATAAAATAATGGAATTAATGATTTATTAACGTAAAATGTAACAATTAAAAATAAATTATATACTATTAACAGACGAGACTAGATCTCTTTATGTTTGCTTAGTCTCACTAAGTTTTGTATGAGTAATTTATTTTGTATTTTTTATCTTTTATGGGTACTTCCATGGTGGTTTAGAAGAAAAGGCTTTTCTCAATGGAGCACCTGAAATAAAAACAGAAATGGGAATAAAAAATGCTGCAACAAACAGCTAATATGATGCAAGTGTTGTTTTGATGTGTCATGCACAATTCAGGAAGAATTCTGTTGTTGTTATGAACACTGTATATAATATCAATACCATAATAATATACCTACAATTAATTATAATACTGCAGGTATAATCAGAAAGGGATAAGTTTGTGGTGCTTTTCTTTTTCAAACATACACACTTAGACAATAGTTTGATACAATAAAGCTATATGATATTTCATGCAATCTTCTACATTGTAATATTGATTATTCTAATCTGACTTCAAAAATCTGATTATCATACGTAATTATAGGCTAGACAAGATAAGATTTATAATAAAATAATACCAACCAAGTAATGTGAAATCTGTTTATCTGATTCATCATCTACCTAATGCTTAAATGGTATTCACTCCATTTGTGTAGCAGCAGGTATTCGAATAGTAGATTTACTGTGCCTGAAGGCCGAGGAACATTTCAGTTCATTACTAGCAATGCCAAGTACAAGGTAACTTGTAAATTAGATCCAGTAAAACCCACCAATAGAAAATAAAGAGGCTCGAATTAGGTACTTACAAATGATTATTCATGATTTTCATTACAGAAGATAAACAACGATAGCAGTACGTAGAAACGAAATCACTAATCTGAGGTTTGTAAGATGTTTTATGTAATAATTTGCTCAAATTATTAAATTACACCATGGAAAAATAGTACTACACAACTGTCAGCTGATTGGTCGGCCATTTTTTATCACAGATCAATTATTCTATTTCTTAGGGCTTTTTTTTATTTTTCTAAAATGTATTTTGTCTTTGTCTATGTTTGAGCTAGTCCACTTTGCAGTTTTGCACTGCGCGCCGTTGGTGTTAGAATACATAATTAATCATCTATGGCTGGTCTTTGGTGATGGTGAAACTTACGTAAAATGTAGAGTAAATAATAACTATTAATTCAATAAAAAGTACAATTAAACTAACTATGTACAAAGAAATCAGTCAGATTACCTAAGGACCGTTACAAACGGCCCATAGGTAACAATAACTTAACATAAGGCTTGTTACAACAATAATTTTGTTTGTCGTTCCAAGAGTGATTAATAAAAAAAAAATACCATCCTACACCCTACACTCAATTCTTATTGTATATCCTGTTATATAATATTTATTTTATTTGCATACAACTTGTAAATGCTCCCGTCGCGTTGTCTCGTCGTCGTCGTCGCCACGTCGTCGTTCGCGTCATGAGAAATGACAGGTTTTCTATGTTGTTTTTGTTTAATATTCAAATAAGAAAATAAAATTAAAAAAAAACAGTGGGACTCCGGGAGTGCCGACAAAAGTAAAATATTGAAGTTTGTCGATCTTTGTCGATGAGAACTGCTAAGACTGTTGGTACTTGAATCTCAATGTTGTTGCGTTGGTCGCGACATTTTTTATTGGGGGTTGATTTTTGCAACACAACTGACACAATTACTTTTAAGAATGGGTACTTTTGGGGAACTTTCATGCTCTTCATCAGGAGTGGTTTTTCCCTTCCAAGGGCATTGACCATGCTGGGAAAGTGGCACTTAAATTTGAGCTCACTTTTAACCTCTCTCAGATAGTTGGTGAGGCCGCTCGGGTCCCTGATGTTTATAGCCATTTCGTAAACTGCTTTGACCTTCTACTGACGATGGACCCAGATCACCACAATGCTTCGGTTTCATTACCTCTTGATAGTTCGGACAATTATCTGGTTAAGTCAGTTTCATTTCATCCCATTCCCCACCTGACCTCAGCCTTTAGGGCAGTCGGTGTGGAAGCTTGGGTCAGCATCAGCAGATTGGGATGCCCTTGTGCTTCTTTTCAGATGACCCGACCCTTCTCAATGTGCTGAAGCGATAGTGGAAGTGGTGCGTCAAGCTATAAAATATTTAATGCCTTACTTCGATAATAACTACCGACGACGAGCTTTGTGTTTTCATTACTATATATTAAAAATAACCGCGTAAGAAACAGAGCTGTAAATTTATTATTACCTGTAGTTACTGGACAAGGGAACGATATACAGGGCTCGGTTTGACCATTGACCATAATGGAAAAATCACTATTGGGCTCACTCAAAGTTCCGACTCTGCAAGCACTGGTACCTAGAGAATTAGTGTGCAGATTTTAATGATTATATGAAAAATAACCATTATAACGGTAAGTAACTGATATATTTACTAGTTATTTAGTCAATTTAGAACATTTATTTGTTTATAGATATTTATTACATAAATTATATTCAAATCTCCAAAATTTACTGTTTCAACCATTAGAAAAATTCAGAATCTGCGTCGGTACCCGTAGCTCAGTTGGTTAGAGCGTTTCCGGCTTTAAGAAAAGATGCGGGTTCGAGTCCCGTCGTGGGTTGTGAATTGTTGTGTCATACTAACATTTGTAAATGTTGTGACCACGTGCAATCAGTTGAAATACAAAAATTTGAAAAAATAATAATTCTCAAATGGTTGTGTTCCGGCATTTAGAGGTAAGATAGCCAGTTCCTCAGTTTAGCGAGAATTCCGGATGAAGAGCGCCTCCAACTTTGACCTTATCATACTATCATATCACTTATAACCAGACCAAGCGCTTCCCAACCGCACAAAAAAAGAGTATATTTACAATTTTACTTTATTGTAAGTAAATGGTTAATTCACAGTCGTTATCACTTGTTTACTATTATCTGTCAAAATAGCTTACAAAAAGCTACTTATAGATTCTAGACCTTTTTTTTAATGTGATGAGAAGTTATTCTCATCACATTAAACAACTCTCTTCTAGAATTCGCAAAGTCATTGCTGTTTTCAGGATTGTTTAACACGCCGCCAGCGACACTCAGATAAAGATGCTGTATTAAGCACTTTGCCACTCCCTACTTATGTATTGTGTTACTACATGAGGTGGAGCAGCAAAAACTCATTTGCTCGAGAGAGCACAAAGAGCAGTTCTCAAAGTTTAAAACACACAAATTCTATTTTTGGCGCACAATTACAACTCAGAACACTCTAATTTTCTATCGTACTCTCATTTTTGCCTACTGATATGTCTTCAGAATAACGAAAACTGATGTAATGTAGCTAATTTTGTTAACGTTCATTATGTTCACTTAAAGAATAGATATGATCAATGAGTCGTGTCGAATTCGCTTTGTCTTATAGTTACCATACCATTATAGTTAGTGTTATTACTAGCTTGTGGTGAGTTGGTGAGTAATAGATATTATTAATTCTATCTATGGTTCATAGTTATTGTTTCTATCTGTGGCAGTGGTAGTGGCAGGCAGGACGTTAGGTTTAGGATATTAGTGATCTGTGGCCACGGCTGGCAATATTTATAGTTAGAATACATAGTTATAGATCTGTGGTTATAGTTATTGATCTGTGGGCAGGCTGGTGGCTGGCTGGCTAATATTATTTAATATTTTGATTTAGACTAATCTAAATAGATAAAATATTTTACAATGGTGAGTGGTTGCTAGTTTTATAAGGCATTTAATTGTAGATTGCATTTAATGTCTTACTTATGATATTATTCAATTCCAGGCTCGTTATTTCAAAGAACAAGATATCGATGGTGAGTGAAATCGTTCTACTTTCTCGATATCTCTGATTACATGCATGTTTCGTTTTCGAACCCAAAACTGCGCCTTCACCTGCCTTATCGTAAAATGTAACCAGATGAGATGAAAGCAAAGCGCAACCCCGTCGTAAAATAAAAAATAAACTTATTTTTAAAAGCACAGCACAAAGATCTATATGTCACACAAATGTTTGTCTTTATTTATTTATTTCTTGGAAAACTAACAGCTAAATACAGTATAAAAACAAATTAAAATAACAGTTCGCTAATAATAAGTTTTCACGAGTAGAGTCATTTTATGAATAATGAATGTGAAATTTAAATCTACCTAATTTTCTATAGTATTTTAAGTAACATTAAATTGCAATCAACTTCTCGCCGAAGAACTCTCCGTTCACCCGCTGAACTGACGCTTGTGCAGGATAAGTCTAGTTCAAGTTGCTTAGTTAGCTCATTAAAATTGTCTTGCGGGGGGTATCAATCCTACAACCTACAGCTCAGAATTCAGAGATACTACCAACTGAGCTGTGAAGTTTGTTACAACTGCATTTACTAAATCTTTGGATTTTTTGTTGACCACCAGCTTACTTGAAAATCAAGTAAAGATGTGGCCTAACACATAGCACACTTGGATAAAAGAAACATATTCAATGTGGACATATGAATCATCGCTGAATTAACATAAGCTGGATGTAGTGGTGAATTACATGCTTAATAATCCACAATGTGCTTTTCAACTTAAAATTTGCTAAAATCTATACATATACTGCAGCTGAGAATGCAAGATTCAAGTTTCACCCTTTCTTTCAGAGTTCCGCGAATGCTTCTACTTATTTGCTCGTTCTGGTCAGATCACATCTCTGGATGAATTGACGGTGGTTATGAGGTCATTGGGCATGAGCCCTACTATACAGGAACTAGCTGGTAAGTTTGGAATAACATCAAATCCTGTATCTATACCATGACCCTTTGCAAACAGTAGGTACTGTGCAAAAAGTTTATGGTACCAAAGTATTATATGAAAATAATAATGTCACTTAACCAGTTGAAGAAACTTCATACAATAACATAACTGATGGTATGTAATTACATCAAATACAAGCAAACTAAACATGCATTTCTTGTGGGAATGCCTGAAATGCTTAACTGACCAAAGCTAAAATATTGGTAGCAATTTTGAAGTCCCCTTTATCATTATATCCTAAAAAACACCCCTATTCAAAAGTAGTTACGAACTTTGATTGAAATCATTGTGGCACTTATGGCCCACAAGACAAATCAAGATTAATTTTTTAACACCCTCATTTTCCAAAAAACAAAGAATTGTTTCAAAAAAAGGTATTTATTCTGTGTAATCTCTGCATGTAATTTAGAATTGATTGTATCAATAATTCAAAAGATGTGGGCGAAACATTTCATTTCGCCCCAATATTTTAAAACCCCACTTATAAAAGATCAACATTAAATTTCTATTTACATTAGCTCTTTTTATAAAATTTCATCAAAATTGGATAACACATTGATTGTTATGTCGTCACATTCAGTGCCAGATTTCCCAACTTAACTCTGAGATGAAGAAATATGGAGCAAGAATTCCCAGAAGGTGTAGGCTCTCCTTTGTAAACAATGATTAATAAAATAAATACAAGCCATTGTCAATTATTCTACTTGGCTGATATATAAATATAAACTTGTCTCTTTCCAGGGTACTTGAAAGGTAAAGGAGGAAAAATGTCCTTTGCTGATTTCCTAGAAGTCATGCACATACATTCGCGGGCTGAAAATCTACCTACTGAGGTACAGTAATTGCTTACAGTTTCAAAGTGTTATTGATATAATATAATAACCTGTTATTTACTTGCACCTGCGCGGGTGTACTCTTTTTACAAGTAGCCTATGTTTTTCCCCATTATGTAAAATACCAGGGGAGGTATGATCAACCTCCTAGTGGTCTGCCCGGGCAATAGAACCGCTGGCATAAGCTAGCGGTTACTGCTCAATGATCATAACTTAAAAGATGCAACTGGCTAGCGACTAAGACACCAACGGGGTCAGTGATTTTGTGGATAAGCTAACTCTATCGTAGACCTTATCCTTGCTCTGGCTCAGAGGTAGACAAGCCTATAGGTCAAGAACTAACCCGTAATAAAAAACATAATTATTAGTACAGATATTCCATAGTAAGATAGGAGGCAACTCGTGACCCAAGGGTGTTTAGGTTAGCGAATTAACATAGCTATACATTGTGGCAATGCAGCCAGTATATTGGGCATGCCTCCATCTGGTACTGGTCTGGAACAGTTGAGTTATCTATAGACTGTCTGTAACAATCCTTAGAACCCTGACTGCTTCCTTTGTACATAGTATATTATATTGTTAAAAAAAATTGTAACTAAGAAGATATACAAAGCATGACAGTGCTTTGCAATATTATGTTGTTTTTCCAGATTTTGCTAGGCATTAACTTAGATTTTGGTGTAGACTTATGTATGTGTCCATAGTTTATGTGGTACAGTTGGGCCCTCAATTATCTATGTGAGGACTAAGGGCCCAACTATACAGTCCGTAATTTGCTTTATTGACTTTCACAATTCTTTGGGAATGTTCACTAAATCCTAATAGCATTTAACAAGCTTCATAGCTCAGTTGGTAGTAACTCTGCCTTCTGCGCTGTAGGTTGTGGGTTCGATTCCCACCCAGGACAACCATTTGTTCTGTTTGGGTGTTGTATTGTATTATAAGTATGTATATACAAAAAAAAGTATTCTATCCGTAATCTAGTTCCCATATTACAAGCTATGCTTAGTTTGAGACCAGATGGCGCCGTGTGAAATTAATGTCCTGTAATAATATTTATTTTCAAAGAGTTTTAACAAAGTGGCCAAGTACATGCACATAACATTTCCTATATTAGCCCCTGAACTGACTGAAGTCTATGATGAGCAGTTGATTAATTGAATCTATTGAAGTTTTACTACTAAAGACCTTATTGTGAATATTTACTCAGGTGGTGAATGCATTCAAAGCGGCTGACAATGAGAAACAGGGAGTGATACCGGCCAGACAGCTCCGTAACCTGCTTCAGAACTGGGGCGAAGGCCTAGCGCCCAGAGAGGTAGGTACCTCACAACAGATAACTTTGGCCAGACCGGATGGTGTCATCTCCTGATGGACCTCTGTGGTGTAGTGGTTCGCCTACCGCCGTCAGATGCAGAGGTCCCGGGTTCGATCCCCCCGGTGGTACAATATTGTGCGGACTTTGTAGTCCGCCTGGTTAGCTTCTTACCTAGGTCTGCAGCCATAACAACAATTCTTGAATTGTTGTGTTCCGGCATTTATAGGTAAGGTAGCCAGTTCCTCAGTATGTTGAGGATTCCGGGTGAAGGGCGCCTCCACCTTCGGCCTTATCATAACTTGAAAAATCAGGTGAGAAGAAAGGCCAAGATCATCCCCCTCGATCAATAAAAAAAAAGACCTCCAGGATACAGGAGGCATGAACAACCTGATAAAAGTAAAAAATAAAAAATCTTCTCTCATCTCTTTTTTTCGCAAACACGCGCTGCTCAATGCCACTCCGGTCTGACTGGTTGCGAATACAGAAAAAAATCCACATTCGTTACTATCGGTTGACTTGTGAAGTTTCGAATGTAGAATGAAACCGATATTTAGGTGGTAAATTTGCGACTTACCTTTTATATTGGCATCAGGTGGACAACATATTCCGTGAAGCGAATGTAACGAACACAGGCGCTGTGCGGTACGAAGATTTCGTGAAGATAGCTTGCGCACCCGTACCCGATTACTATTGATCAGTACAATACAATAATTCCCTTTCATAACTTGCGTGAGTATGGTTATACATTTCAAACGCTGGTTTAAATAAAAAAAAATATTCCTTAATTTTACTTGCGTTGGTAGGTTAGGTACATGTACAAAGAAAGCCGTCTGATTACGGTTTTAATTATATCGTTGAAGGCACCAACTTCGTTTCGACTCTCCCAGGAAGACATTTGATTCCCACGTGTGTGACGTGTGAAGATCGTAAGAGACGAAGGTTCATCAGGGTGAGTGTGAAGTTGGTGCCTTCATCAACTACCGTATACGTGAGTAAAATGTATACTCGCGTATGATTACACTATCGTTAGCGTACTGATCAAAACTGCCTTTAGCATATTTAAATATTGTATTACTAACAATTTCGTGGTAACCAATGGCAGTACGAACATGACAATATAGTTTAGTTGCGCACCAATATTAATTCGATGGATGCTGTTAAACATGGAAAGCCAAATTAATTTATGAAAGTATTATTCAAGTCAACTAAATATATCGACAGAGCTCGCTCTTTCTGATATACCTATTCCAAAAAAATTACTTATTTAAACTATATTGTATCTAATAACTTAAAATATTATATATTTAATTCATTTTAGATTATTTTTATAAAAAAATATTCAATTTGTTTTATTTCCTTTATATTTTGAATAATATTATAATGAGCTTTATCAACGCATCGCGTCGCTCAAGATTGATGAGGTTAATGATTAACTATAAGCTATTAGTAAGGTGGCAGGTATTTTTATAACGTAATAAAATTCAAATGCATTTGTAAAAACTGTAGTTTTATTTCAAATGTAACAACATGGCTGATATGGCACTGTTAACATGGTCCGTTTACTATATAGTAACTATAATTATATTATATAAATAAATACGTAGTGCAAAAATTACACACAACACACAAAATTCGAGTACTTATAAATAACAGCGTCTATCAATGAATAATAGTCAAAGTTGAAAGTTAACTCGATGGGTGCTGTAAAACACTCCCGGCACTCAACGAGTTATTCTAGCCAATAAATACATTTTTAAACACGTCAGTTTTTTTTATTGTACGACGGTGAAGTGCCTTCAACTCACCAGCACGCGGCGGGGATAAAGTTCAAATTGTTGTTATGTGACAGAATTAGGTAAAATGGTCGTAGCTAGAATAAAATATCTTCGTAAATCCAGGCCAGTTCCGCAGTTTGTTGAGGATGCCAAGTGAAGTGAAGCGAGATGAATGCCTATATATATATATTCTAGGTAATTAGTTATGTTGCTTAGTTTTATTATTAATAGGTAGGTATGTTAGCACGCCAACCTCTGTTTTTTTTCTTACAATCTTGGTTTGGTTGGCAGTTAGAAAATGCCATCGGCATTATGGGTGGGCCATTGTACACTAGTTATTTTGTGCAATAAAGTGTTAAATAAATAAATAAATGCCAAACGCTTCCCCGTCGTACAATAATAAAAAAAAACGGATCTGACACCGGTGGGCGATCAATTAAACCACAGAGGTGGTTGAAATGTAAAATATCGGATTAAGTTAATTGCTATCCTACGTTATCTACCAGAGTTAAAACATATTTATATAACTATAAATAAGTAGGCACTTATTTATGTTGTAAGTTGGAACACACCGTGAATTTGTCACACTGAGTAAAATATAATTATTGCCCGATTTATGCCTGCATTCAGAAGACATACTCGGTATTACAAAACACTATTTTGTTCTGTAAATGGAGAAAGCATCATAATTTGGCTTCCCCCCAGCACGAGCCACTTTCAACGTACCTAGGTAACATTCGATAACAATATTATAAATTCTTAAACCTATGAATAGGAGGTATTCTCATGACTAGGTATTTATTTAATTACGGAATATTTACCAAAGCACTTGATTTTGAGCACATTTTTTTGTTTATGTGGAAGAAACAAGCTATAGGTGAACGAGCAATATTGCCACCCGACCTTGGACTAAAATAAATCTATATTATATATGAATTACACCCATTTAGGTAGGTACAATGTACATACTCCCTAAATGGGTATACTTTATTTGCTAAATTGGTCATCTTTTGGCCACGGAATTAAATAATTTGATCTAAATCTAATTTACTATTATCATTGCTTATTATATTTACTTCTGTCGCTTAACTCTTCCCAGAGTGGTAATATATTATGTTTATTGTAAGTAGTTGAATCGTACCTATATTTATTTGTAATAGGTAAATATTCGCTTTGATTATATTATTGAGTGTTTTATTAAGGTGAAATCAGAAAACATTCATAGATAAAATTTATAAGACTTGGGCCCTATTAACACCCTTTGGTTAGGGTATGGAACCATAAAAATCAACTGATGTTTCAAATGTAATTCTGCTTACCTAGGTAGGTTAGGTACTAATTAATTGCATTTTATACAATACTAGAGTATTTTAGGTCGGTAATGGGTCCTTTCATTATTGGCACTGCTATGAAATTGGCTACTTTGACTACTGAACAGGTAAGTTGGTTCCTCTTTATTAGGCACCATACAAGAAAGCTGTGTAGGTAAAGTACTAGGTATTGTGTAAAAATATACTTTGCTAACCATATAGGTAATCTTAATATAAATATGGTTGTTTAGTTTCGAATGTGGAATGAATCAAATAATCTACTTGGATCGAATATTAAATCTACAAGATCTAGGAAGTTTTGGAAAATTGACAAATTCTAAGCTACAAGTGCCTTAATTGTAAAGTGTATAGAGGAGTATGGTTTTAATTAACTGTATATTGGTAGGTAAGTAATAAAGGTTAAATAACTTCTCTAATCAAATGCTCTTTTAGAAAAGTAAAAATAATAAGGTATTGTAAAGATCTGGGTATTTTTTAACTAATTAAACTCTTCAATAGTAGAATAGACAGTTTAAATTGAACATTAATAATTATTACCTATTATTGCTTTAAGAGTGCTGTATAGATATTAAGTGTCAACAGACGTGATTAGTATAGCTTATTTACAAACATTCGGGAAGCCTTATCGGATCGAATTCGGAAGCTTCCGATGAAGATTCCGAGAACGGTATTCTTAACTCCGAATTCTAATTATTTTGACATTAGAATTCGATGTTTCCCACAGAAGATTTTCATAAATGGTTTGAGAATAGCGTTGAAATCTATTGGATTCAATGTTGGATCCGACAAAAAGTGATATTTCCGATCCGAAAACTTTCCGTGTGTTTAAAAATCGCTATACAGGACCACAATGAAGTCTTGACCTAACTGCATAAGTGACTTTATGATTATTTTGAATCAAACATGTTTGTTCTTAGCGTTCTTCCTTTTCCGGAAGTTGCCCATCGATCGCAGTATCTGTGTGTTTTCGTCGTCTCCTTCGCGATCCATGCCGGAAGTGCCGGGGATTTGACTGAACAGCTTCAACTTACCTGGGAGGTATGTCAGCCCGATGAGCGTGAGTACTGTAACCGAAAAATATATATCACGGAATGTAAGAGTTAACATTTTTACTAGCATTAGGAGATTCAGATAACATATTTGAGATTGTTACTACTGCGCTGTATCAACCGTTATACAAGTATATCGAGTCATAATTTTATATGAAATATATATGCACAAATGAAGCTACACAAATATCACACTTATCCAGATTCGAAACTTAGTTTCGAACTTGGAATTAACCATAAGCTAAGGAAATTTATGTCACAGGACTACATTAAGGATGTAATTTTTTTCGAGTTAGTTTTTACAAGACTTGGATAATTATGTATAAGTGCTGAATTAAGTAAAGCTTTCTGTTCAATATGGGTGACCCTTGACCTCGAAAATTTGTTCCGGTCCCCTTGTTTGTTGGACCAAATATGAGTTCGACAAAAATTTTACGTAATTTGTATTGAAATGTCCGAAATGCTAATTTAAATTCCAATTAGACAAACTGCTTATTGGATCGACAGCTAACAAATCTTTTTAAGCATACCTATAGCGCTCATGCGGGATTGTGAGATTGCTCAGTACAGTACTTACTATTCAATATACAAGGGAACACCACGTAAAAGTTGAGGTCCGTTGAATGAAAGTAGAATGCTTCAGAGAAGTACAGGATTATCGTCAAAGTCAGCGACCAGTAGCCCATAGAAACCACCCTGGAACGGAATTTATTTTTCCAATTTTAAGAATACTTACAGCTACATATCAATATGATACATAAAAGGAGGCCAATTGAAAGTTTCGACAGACAGCTACAAACACATATAGATAGAAATAAATAAATAAATAAATATTACAGGACATTATTTTTTACACAGCGCCATCTAGCCCCAAACTAAGCATAGCTTGTAATATGGAAACTAGATTACGGATAGAATACTTAAATACTTTCGTAAATACATACGTACTATGATAAAACACCCAAACACAGAATCGAACCCACAGCCTACAGCGCAGAAGGCAGAGTTACTACCAACTGAGCTATGAGGCTTGATGAGAAATGTAAACAGATAAGGTAGATAATACATACATAAAACAAAGGATATCAAAATGAAATTGAAAATCAATTAGGTAGGTTCACACACACATGACAAGAAATTTATCGCTAAAACTATATTTTAAAATACTTATTGCTCTAAGCATTTAAGCGTACTTGTTTTTGAATGGAATAGGTCCACTTCCATATTTGCCTTAGCCAGTATATTAAACGAGCTAGAAGCTCTCACTATAAATGAATTTTGCCTATAATTGGTTCTTACTATAGGTACATGAAGAATATTAGGATCTCTCAATGCAGCTCTGGAAGGGTTATGTCAAGCTATGTAGTGGATTCCAGAAAACTCATTGAGAGAATGCCAGAGGGTCGGCATATGTATTGAATAACAAGTTTTATTTTATTTTAGCTGTGTGATAATATGCTGGTTCAAATGGGAAAATGTATAAATAGGCAACTAATATTTGATACTTACGGTCTGTAATGTATGTACAAGGTACAATGTATTAGTGCAAATGCCTTTAATACTGAATACATGCCGAGCATTCTATTGATTGTGAAGTCACCTGGAAAAATGATAACACAATTAAATTCAATTTATTATTTTTGATAAGAAGCGAGCACCATTAGGATGATGTGTCTATTTCACAGTGTTGGTCAGATTGTCACTACACTTGGTTATTACTTGTATTACTTGTGTACCAATAACCTATTATTTTAACGGCCTCTGTGGTCGAGTATAACTAGTGGTTCAACCCACCAATTTCAGAACCGGAGGTCCTTGGTTCAATCCCCAGGGGAGTACAATATTGTGCTTGGTGGTAGGACTTAAGTCCGCCTGGCTAGCTACCAACAAGTGCAAGTTGAATGCAACAATTTTAAAAAAAATTGTTGCATTCCAACATTCAGAGGTAAGATAGCCAGTTCCTCAGTTTGTTGAGGATTCCAGGTGAAGTGCACCTCCACCTTTGGCCTTATCTTAACTTGTAACTAGGTGAGATGAAGGCCAAGAGCTTCCCTGTAGTACAGTAAAAAAAAATTGTTTTGTAACCCAGATTTTAAAGCTCTTTACAGAAGCAGTAACAACTTCTTCAGTTAGACGGTTCCAGTTTCATAACTCGATTGCAGGGGAATTAGTAAGTTTCCATACCTTTCTATACAAATAAATAGCGTCAGTTTGTAATAAAATACTTCATAGCTCTTTCTAAATAGGAATGTAAAAATATATATATACTATGTATACACATAAAAACGCAAGGAATTTAAAAAACAACATATAAGGTACCTACCTAACACACCAACATGAGTTTTCATGTAGAGTAATGTTGAAAAGTAAACATTTTAAATTTGTACATCAATCTGATTAATTGTGTATGCCATGAGGAAAACATAGGCTACTTTTTATTCAGGTAGGTACTAGGTACCTCGCGGGAAATAATTGCTAATTTAATTTACTTAGGTAGGTACTACTTACCATAATAAAGTTAGTCCCTATACAACAAGCCTTACTAAGTACCTACTACGCTTACCATCTAAATGTTCACTGTCTCCATTCTGATTGAGGAATGATCTCCTTTCGATGTAAGACCGCCCGGCGGTTCCTAGGTCCATGAAGGCGACAAACGCTATCCACCCACGAAACGCATATAAAACTTTATTCTGCACAGCCATACCTTACTTTGGATATAACTGTCACGATAATATTACGCGCGACACACTTCCAGTGTTATAAATAGTACGTCTAGTAAAATATTTCCAAATGTATAAAAAACCACTTCAAACTTTATAAAATTAGGACACTGAACTATCCGGGCTAGTTTACTGAGCGTTAGATTAGACGATAATTCCCTCACGAGACTGAATTAATACATGCATCGCATCGCACTGCAGTATTTTATCTGCAATGTAGATTTTCATTCAGACCATCAGACCTAAACAACTTTACGAGATCGTGCTGACGAGCGAGCGAATCGTGAAACTGCGCGTAGCCCATAGAATAAATACTATTACTCTGGCGTAACCGTAGCAGCGTAGCGTAGTAGTAGGTAGTATTGTATTCTCTTTTCTTTGCGCATTATTTAAAGTAACGACAGAATGCTATTTGCAAGAGGATAACTAAGTTACTGTTATACTCTTTGGGCTACAAAAAAGTCATTTCAAAGGTGTTTTTTTTTTTAATATATATCTTTCTAACCATTATCCTAAACTTGGTGGGATCAGCACAACACAACGGCAAACTTCCTCTTTCGGTACGTAGGTACTTCTTTCTTGTATATCATGCTTCACACAATCCATTCAGCCTACCCAGAGGGTGGCCCTATATCCATCAACTCTCATTCCTCTTCATTACATGACCATACCTGGCTACTAACTTCCTACTACTACTTACATTTGTGGTGAGCCTTTTCATTTCATCAGACACTTTCGCAGCTCAGCACTCAGATCCGTACTGCAATAATGTAAGTACCTGTCGTAATACAGGTCTCGCAAAGATTTTATCTTTTCCCCCTAATATATGGGGCATTTAGGGACCATATCATCCATTCAATCCATTCAAAGCCGTCGTTTTGTACTATGATAGTACCGGAAATCGGTGATAGAAGTCCAGATTATGGGAGAAACTGGAAACCACCGCAGAGCGAAAAAACTGGAGGGTGAGACAACTCTCCATTTTTTTCTGCCACTTTACCCAGTCTGCTTTGGACCTCAGATGCATCTTCTTCGATAAATAACTAAATATTACAGGACATTATTTTTTACTAAGCGCCATCTAGCCCCAAACGATACATAGCTTGTAATATGGGAACTAGATTACGGATAGAATACTTAAATACTTTTGTAAATACTTACATACAATAGCACACCCAAACACAGAACAAACATTTATATTCATCACACAAATGTTTGTCCTGTAATGTATAAGGACAATGTCGTTGGCAAAAAGCAAGCACTAGGGCTTCCTTTGTGATTAAAAAATTAAACATAAATACATATTACGTTTATTTATATTATTTTTACTACTACTACTATTACTACGTCAGCACTATCACGTATATATTAAAAGTTACTCTGTGGTACCTATAAATATTTATTAGCTCTCTCTCTCTCAATGCCTTTACAATGAGAAATGGCCCACACTTAAAAAAAATACCATTTGATTCAGCTACTCACCACAAGATGTCTCTTAAATATTTTTTGCTAATATTGCCAGTAAAAAAAAATATTTTTTACAGCTTGCAATTGGTATCTAAATACCTAAAAATACCGTCGCCATATTGGTATTGTCAAAAAGTTCGGGATCTAATCGGTTTCAATGAAAAAATGGTATCTCGCATTATTAGTAGCGAATTTGTGATAATCAAGTGATCGAAAACAATCAGTTGTAACTTTAGATGGTCCATGCGGTCCGCCAGGTGTTTAAATCCGTTGGCAAATGATGTTTGAAATGGAGAAATGCCTGGGTCGGAGCGGGACTTGTACTCCGCAGGCTCCTTCGCAGGAAGGTTTGTTTGCCGGTGGGGAGACGGTGCAAGGCGAAGGAGCGGAGGATGCTGCGTTGGCGTCGGTGGTGGCTGCGGCATCGCACGACATCGGCGACATACTGGATGACGAGCTGGGCGCGGGTCACGGGGCCGATTTAGCCAACCTCGGCGCTGAACTCGGTCTCTTGGCCGGACTAACCGACCCTCGCGCGAAGCACCACTTACCTACGCTCCTCAAACTCGCCGTGAGTACCATACACCACGGATCTAACACCCAGGTGCCTAGTACTTTCAACAAACCCCATTTTGTTGGAGGAGTGCATCTCAAGTCATTGACCTCACATTTAGCAATGTTTTGATAATTTTGATCAGGTCTATGTCATTCCTTAGCATAGCAAACTATAGATATGTGTTGTCCATGTAATCATAAATATAATAACGGATTCCTTTTCCAAACTGGTCCCCTATTACTCATATCACTGCTTTTAGCACACGGTTTTTACCAAAATACAAATATCTGTATATTTTTATCATAATTTTTATATCACTATTTATGCATAAATTGTTGTTGTTAATAAAATTGGTACATCAAGCAAAGTGCAAATTAGCGATTGAGGTAGCCTAAGTATATATAGTTAAAAGGCTCCTTTGTAACCAAAAACAATTTTATTAATTGATGTTAGTTGAGAATGCTTGGCAATATTAACTAGCGGTAAGTAACAAGAATTACATAGCATTTTTTTTTGCCAGACAAAATCAACCAGTTCAAGCCACTAATTGCAGATTAAACGTACCAATTTTTATGATTTGAGCAGAAACATTCATGAGAGTACAATCGGGTAGTTACAGGGAGACCCTTTACTTTCCTAGTAAATATGTGTTTTATAATTTGAAGCATGTGCAACAGACAATGATAAGTGAAATTGATGCCTTTGGTGTTACGAGCATCCATAGGTTACAGTGGGCCAAATGCTAGTATGCCAACTAAAATAAATTCTAATAGGGTACTTTAGTTAGCTTGAAGAATCACTCCTCTAGATCACACTCAGTGAGAGTTATTCTATCAAGCCACAAGTCATAATTAACGACAATAGTAGTAGAACTAACACTGTGCTAAGTTTCACATCTAGACACCTCTCTTGGTTTTGGTCAACCTTCGGTAGAAACGGACTTAGGAGATCTTAGAAGTGCAAAATAAAACCGCCTCTGTGGTCTAGTGGTTCAATCCACCAATTTCAGATCCAGAGGTCCCCGGTTCGGGGGGCAATATTGTGCTTGGTTTAGTTGGTGGTAGGATTTTGTTTCAGTCTGCTTGGTGCTACCACCATCTTAACTAATTCTGTCGCCATAATAACAATTCGTAGAAAAAAATTTTGCTTGCGGCATTTAGAGGTAAGAGAGCCAGTTCCTTAGTTTGTTGAGGATTCCCGGTGATGTGCAACTCCACCTTTAGCCTTATCTCGACTTGTAACCAGGTGAGATGAAGGTCAATTGCTTTCCCGTCATGCAAAAAAAAGTGGGGTTCTAGTTCTAGGAGTTAAATTCCAACAGAATACTGGCATTGAGTAGGTTAAATTTACATACTCAGCATTTTTGAGTTGCACCTGCTGCGGGTTTAAGTCCATGGCATATTGCGGAAAACCTATGTAATTATTTTTAATATGTACAATACCCAACCTTGGTGGCGGTAGATTAATTAGTGAGTTATGATTATTATTGTTTATGCGCAGGCAGCTTTAGTTTGGTCAGTGCACTTTAAATGTTTATCTAGTATTAGTAGACATAATGTAACATATGCAAGTCACGTAGGAAACAAAGTGAAGTTTGTGTTTATTTTAAGTCACTATGATGAAATATGATAAAACTAAACAAAAATGATTTTGTACCACAGTGTATTTGTCAATTTGCTGACATTGCAATTGTGTTAATAACCATTTTTATCATATAATAATGTGAATCTGTTCAAGAATATTATTGTCAACATTCCCAAGCGCAAACTGCAAAAGTTGGGTTTCCAAAATAAGCAATATTCCACACCTGGTCAGCGGTTTACTTCATACAAAGGTCAAGTTCAATCTTGTATAGAGTATTGCGGTCACCTTAGGGATTGGTTTACATAAATATCAACTTGCTGTGCTTAACTCAGTGGAGTAAAGGGCTACGAGGCTCATAGGTAAAGATTATCTTGGCAGTCTGAGCTATCGGAGCATTTGTGTTTGTCGGATTTTACAGGGACCCAGGTGCCTTTAACTCCTGGGTAGGCTCACTCTATTGTAGACTTATCCTTCCATGTGCAAGTTTTGGTTCAAGAGCTGACCCATACGAAAAAAAAATATTGTATGCAATAAATGACTATACAAATATTATCTGCCTCAGATGGCGAGCGAGTTAAAGAAGTGTTCAAGCAGTGGGTCATCATCATCGTCGTCGTCTTGGTCAAACGCGCGCGCCCGCCGCCCGCCGCGGCCGACGCGCGTCGCACGCCGCCGCCCCATCGCCAAGGGGAAGGAGGTATAACTGATACCAATAACAGTCCATTAAATGGCCCATTACTCGGACCCCGAATCAAAGCTGGTACTACGGATAGCATACTTACACACTTTACTGGTGGGAATTGAACCTATGGTGCAGACGGCAGATCTACTACCAACTTAGCTGCAAGGCTTGTTTTTAACACCTAGCTTGTGGAGCAAGAAACTATTTAGATATATTAGCATATTACCTTTGCTTAGTTTGGGGCTGTATAGCGCCGCGTGAAATTGATGTCCTTAAAATAAGACATGATTCAAATTCTAATTAAAAATAGGGGATAAAAGTCTGCATCTGACATCCCAAGTAGGGGTGAATTGTGCATTGAGGAGGATGCTATGCTAACATCATTGCTCCGGCTGGTCTCTCTTGTACCTCAGTATATATGCAAAGTAGCATTCACTATTCTGGCTAGCTACCACCGTCTTACTTAATTCTGTTGCCGTTACAAAAACTCTAAAATTGTTGTGTAGGTAAGATAGCCAGTTCCTCAGTTTGTTGAGGTTTCGGGGTGAAGTGCGCCTCCACCTTCGGCCTTATCTTAACTTGCAACCAGGTGAGATACAGGCGAAGCACCCCGTCAAACAATAAAAAAAAATTGTCATTGTGAAGCGATTGGTTTAGTAGAATTGGGCCCCTGGTGGTCAAACGCTTGGCTATCATCAATAAATAAATACTAAATAAGCCCCAAACTAAGCATAGCTTGTAATATGGGAACTAGATTACGGATAGAATACTTAAATACTTTTGTAAATACATACATACAATATGATACAACACCCAAACACGGAACAATCATGTATATTCATCGCACAAATGTCCTGGGTGGGAATCTAATCCAAAGCCTACAGCGCAGAAGGCAGAGTTCCTACCAACCGAGTTCTAAGCTTGTTAAAAATCAATAAAGTTCACCGTAAACTTTAACAGCTGTACATAATGTGTTGCCAGGTATCCCGACGCCGCAGTGCGGCCGCGCGGCGGGCTGCGTGTATGCGCGTCCGTCGGGTGGAAGTGGTCTCCGACGCGTCGGACGTCGGCGCCGACTCCGACAGCGACGAGCAATGGACCGAGCTGGATGACCAGAGCAACGCCGGCTGTGAGTATCACCCTACTACCATTTATATTATTCACAAGGTACCCTCAACAGACCGAGGAACTGGCTATCGTGCCTCTGAATGCCGGAACACAACTATTTTAGAATTGTTGAGGGGACAGAATTAGGTAAGATGGTGGTAGCTAGCCAGGCGGACTTAAACAAAGTCCTACCACCAACCAAACCAAGCACAATATTGTATGTGTATTTATCGGCAGTACCCACTGATACTAGTCTGCTGCGTGTCAGCCGTCGAGCCTCCTCCAAAGCTGGAGAGTTTTGCCATAATTACCACGCGTGGCAGATGGATTGGTGAACGCAGTAGTAGATCTTCTGGTGAGAGCCCTTAGTCGGCTATTACGACATCCATGAGCTGAGTTGGAGGGGTCGATTCTGAAGCTGTGACCGCTACTGCAACTAATACTATAGTGGGTGGGGTAAAGTGTTCTGCACTGATGATACGCATTGGGTGTAATGGAACTAAACGAAATGAAAATACTTTATTGCACACCTTATAAATAAAACTAATGATTTTTTTTCAAATATTATACACAGGTCTTATCGCTTCGAAGCGATTCTGCCAGACCATCTTTGAGTGGAGAGGATTTGTGTATTTCCTCAGCAGCTGACTGAGCTGGATGATGAATTATATAACTGCTGCCATCAACATCTCCGTGGTCTAGTCTTAGGTTCTGTGTTCAGATCCCGGGTGGGCACATTTCTGTAGTCTAGCGGTGTCAGATCCAGAGGTTCCGGGTTCGATTCCCTGGGGGAGTACAATATTGTGCTTGGTTTTATTGGTGGTAGGACTTTGTTTAAGTCCGCCTGGCTAGCTGCCACCAACTTACCTTATCTGTCGCCATAACAACAATTCTTAAACTTTGTGTTCCGGCATCAAGAGGTAAGATAGCCAGTTCCTCAGTTTTGAGGATTCCGGGTGAAGTGCGCTTGCACCTTCAGCCTTTGGAAAATCCTGAATCCTGATAACAAAACTGATATAAATATGATTGTTGCAGCTGGTTCGGGGTCTTGTGACAGTACTTCAGAGACATCATCCAAGTCCAGTGACATGGGCAACCACTATCGGATAGATGTGGTAAGATTTACTTTGTTATTATAAAGAGATGCGCAGTGACCTAGTGTTTTGTATTATATTGCAGTCTATCTATACTATTATACACAAAGAACACTCAATATACCATGTTTGATACTTCACTACACCAGAAAGAATGATACAAGTATTATTACAAGCTTTTTAGTTTTAAGTTGTTAAGTTACTAATAAGAAAATGGCCAGAGCCATTCAGAGCTAGAGCCCTCGCATCTACATACAAGTGTATACTTAGTTAGAGCGAGGAATTCCATGTAATGTACGCCTTATGGTCTTACTTAGACGTGCATCTATGTTTAATTTGCTACTGTTATTCAACCCTTCCACCACCTATGTTCGCATTCCATATTTTAGCCAGTAGTAAGATCTAGATTTATTTTACGTGTTCCTATTTTGTAACACTGAAATAAACTATTATATTACATTCTAAGTTAACTTCAAATAAAAAAAAAAGACTCCTCTTGACGACATTAGGGTCGTAGCACAGCGGAAACACAGACGCCGGGAGCTTATTACAAGTTCTCGCGGTGTCATGGTCAAGGTGGAGGTCACGTGACCCTAGGAGCAACAATCCTCCTGTCACGTGACACTGGCTAGTACTCTGCAACCTGTCACGTGTTTAATACTAGCTACTTGCAAACCGTGGGCGTGTGCCTGTGACTAACCTAGTTTATTAGGATCAGAGGTACCTCGGAGGGAGAAAGTCGTGAGTCTGTTAATTTTAGTTGTGTCGTTGTCACAGGACCCGCCGCATCTACGCCAGTTCCTGCTGCCTCTGATCAGTAACGTGCCCAATTCCATTCAGTTCCGGATCCGACACGACGATATACTACAGGTAAGACTATTCAAATCAAATTATTTATTTGCACGAAATAAGTGTCACAAGATCTTACATCTACTAAATTAGTCTCAACTTATTTGTGCCATGGCGGCATGCTAATATTGTTTAAGCTTATTAACAATCATAGCTCAGTTGGTAGTAGCTCTGCCTTCTGCGCTGTAGGCTGTGGGTTCGATTCCCACCCAGGACAAACATTTGTGTGATGAATATAGATGTTTGTTCTGTGTTTGGGTCTTGTATCATATAGTAAGTATGTATTTAAAAAAAGTATTAATAAGTATTCTATCCGTAATCTAGTTCCCATATTACAAGCTATGCTTAGTTTGGGGCTAGATGGCCCCAAAATTAATGTCCTGTAATATATTACATGTACGTTTTCTTTTTCTATCACATTATATTCCTGTCCAAATGGCAATTATGAAATAGCCAGTTTCGTTCTTATTCAATGAATGTTCCTGTAATATATTTATTTAGTATTTAATGTAGGTACCTTCTTTTTCTTTTTCTTTCTCATTATTTTCTTCTCCAATTGGTAACTATAAAATTGCCAGTTTCGTTCACATTAAACGAAGGTCTCCTGAAGGATATGTTACCAACACATGCTCTGTGTTGCTCAAAAAAAAATGAATAATCACTGTATCCATTTTTAAAATATATCGCGATTATTACGCATAATTAATTAAGTTTTTGTTATTAATTATATACTATATCCGTTCTAGTCCATTTTAAAAGCTTTTGGTTTGTGGCTAGATGGCGCTGTGTGAAATGTCCCGTGTCATTAAGTTATTTTGGTTTAGCTCCTCGCCACTGAGGAAGAAGATCAGAGTGCCCCCGACCTGCCCGCGCTGAGTGAGGGGCTCGATAATGAACCATATGAGTGAGTATTTTACTTTTTATTCTTATAGAAAATAAAAATTAACCGCCTCTGTGGTCTAAAGATCCAACCCACCGATTCAGATCCAGAGGTCCCGGGTTTTATCCCCATGTGGAGTACAATATGCTGTGCTTGGTTTCCACGCTGGCTTTCTAGCATCAATCCTGAACTATAACATTATATCAATTTCAAAGTAAATGCTGCAGTATTGTGGAAAATATGATCGCTGAAGCTAAGCCATTTCAGTTTACCATCTGTTTGCAAGTAGCTAGTATTCAACACGTGACAGGTTGCAAGTCCATCGCAGCTTAGCGCAGTACTAGTCAGTGTCACGTGACAGGAGGATTGTTGCTCCTAGGGTCACGTGACCTCACGATGTGACCTTCACTGGTGCGCAAAGACTTCCGAAAAACCGAAAAGTCCATTGGCGGGGGTCTATACCTGTGGATGACTCAGCGATGGTAGATTGCACTATGTTTAATGGTTTATTTAAAAGGTGAAAATAAATATGTGTGCACTTGGTTTGGCATTTGCTAAAAAGTAGATGGATGGATAGATAAACTCTTTATTGTACACCGAAAAATAAACAGACAAGCAAGAAAAACACTTGAATCAGGTACAATGGGCGGCCTTATCGCTAAAAGCGATCTCTTCCAGGCTATCTTTGGATGGAAAGGATAGCTTACAAAGCGGTGTGCTATATAGTACTAAAATAAACATTCATTTATATAGGTCCTTATTAATAACAACTTTATATGAAATACATTAAATTATATAGAAACAAAAGTAATTATGTATTCAAATATGGCGGATGCTAATAACAACTAAATATGAAATACATTAAATTATATAAAAACAAGAGTAATAGTGTATTCAAATATGGCGGATGCTAAAAACAACTAAATATGAAATACAATAAATTATATAAAAACAAAAGTAATAGTGTATTCAAATATGGCGGATGCGCAGGCTTGCTTGGTTTTCCAAAAACCACCGGCCCCCCCGCCGGGTGGTTTGATATATTTTGTATCCAACAATGCCCATTGGACCGCAGCTCTGAATAATTAATATTTGTAGGGAAATCTGCCATAGTGGATATTTTGGATATTTTTTCTGGACAAATGGTCTGCAACATATTTATGTGTATCAGGTTATCGGCAGACGACACGTGTGAGTTTGAAGAGCCCCCCGTTTCACCGGAAGAGGAAGCCACATTGCTTCATTATGTCTGTGGTAAGTTCTTAATGCATCATCATCAGCCCATCAGTATCATGTGTCAGTATGTTTTCTCATAATCTTATGTTAATTGATAACAAAACAATTCTAAAATTGTTGTGTTCCGGCATTCAGAGGTAAGATAGCCAGTTCCTCAGTTTGTTGAGGATTCCGGGTGAAGTGCGCCTCCACCTTCGGCCTTATCTTAACTTGTTACCAGGTGAGATGAAGGCCAAGCGCTTCCCCGTCGTACAGTGAAAAAAAATCCCGTAGTCTTTTACGACATCCATGGGCTAAGTTGGAGGGGTCGATTCTTAAGCGACTGCCACGGTCAGTTCATTAAATAATATCTACTTTTCGTCTTAAAATAAATAGTGAACAACTGCGACTGGCCTCAGCTCAGTTGGTAGTAGCTCTGTCATGTGCGCTGTGGATTGTGGGTTCGATTCCCACCCGAGACAACAGTGTCAAATTAATATAGATATTAGAAGAAAAGTATTTAGACTTCAATGGCTAGGTGGCACTGTATGAATTGGATGTCCTTATTTTTCCATCACTCGTAAATTTTCCTCCTAAAATGTATAGAGGAGAGCAGGGTAGCATGGCCACGTTTTTTTTTTTTAAGAAAAGTATATGGACTTAAATTTAGGGCTTGGCATCGTGTGAAATGATTCAATGATTCATTTTTCCATCGCTCGTTGATTTTTCTCATAAAATGTACTGGTGTAAGGGGAGAGCGGGGTAGCTTGACCACGTATTTAAAAAAAAAAGTATTTACACTTACATTTAGGGCTAAGTGCCACTGTGTGATATCATTCATTTCGAATAATTTTTTCCTGTGATTTATTTTCATACAGCTCGTTAATATTCCTCATAAAATGTATTGTTTAAAATGAATGTCCTGTGATTTGTGATTTATTTTCCTACAGCTCGTTAATTTTCCTCGTTGGTACAGGTGGAGAGCGGGGCAGCATGGCCATGTTTAAACCGACTGAGGAATGGATGCTGGGGGTGTTCCATTCGTGGTGCGAAGTTAGCGCGCTCATCTACACGCTCATCGGAACTGACTCGTGAGTTTATATATTTATACTGTTACGAGCTGGGGTTCGTAACTTTCAAAGCGACCGATTATTACTCAAAATGAGACACGTTTATTCAGCACCAGACTATTTACTCTTAAACACAATAAAATACTAAGTTATACTTCCGAATCACTAAACACTGTTATCGCACTCAAATATCACTTGTTGTTATCACTCTGTATCGTAATGTAATACTGTCCTGCTTACGAATCTATCAACTCTATAGAATCTTCTAGTATGCGCGAGACTGATCGCGGTACTTACTATTGCGTAATCTGGGACTCTATTTTTCTCGACGGTCATAAACAATCCTTTTGCGTTATTTGTAAACAAGGTGTTTGTGTACTTTCGTGGAACTATGTGAAGGCCCGCGAATGTTCTAGACGTTTCTGATTGGCGTAACAATACGTATTGGGGGAGAGCGGGGCTGCATGGCCACGTTTCAACCGTCGGAGGAGTTTATGCTGAACGTGTTTCATACGTATTACCTGCTAACTGCTTTTAAAGAACTGGCTATCTTACCTCTAAATGCCGGAACACAACAATTTTAGAATTGTTGTTATGGTGACAGAATCAGGTAAAATGGTGGTAGCTAGCCAGGTGGACTTAAACAACTTCAGTATTGAACTCCCCCTGGGGATCGAACCCGGGACAAAAAAAAACATATATCGGGGTGAAGGGCCATTGGTTTGCCACAGCCTACAATAGTCGATGCTTTGGAATTGTTATTGTTATCTATGTTCGGTTAAATCACTTGTTTAACTCATTTATGCCTTTTTGAGGTTCGCGAATTTAAGATTAAAGTTAAACCAAAGATAAAGTTAAACTACAGTTAAACTAATTACAGTTAAAGTTAAACTACAGTCAAAGTTAAACTGCAGTTAAAGTTAGTCAAAAATCAATGGACCTTCACCCCGATATATACATTAATCACACAAATGTTTGTCCTGGGTGGGAATCGAGCCCACAACCTACAGCGCAGAAGGCAGAGCTACTAGTTAGTTATTAAATATAATAAATATTACAGGACATTAATTTTACACAGCGCCATCTAGCCCCAAGCTAAGCATGTCATATGGGAACTATATTACGGATAGAATATTCAAATACATTGTGTAAATACATACGTACTATATGATACAACACTGTGACAATGCTCCTATGATATTTGTACCTAATCTAAAACTATTGTCTTTATATAACTGGGTATGTCAGAAAGAAATCGCTTAACATTGTTTTTGTCAACCCGTGGATAAAGTTGTGGGTCATATATTTATTTACCTACTTAGTTCTATACTAGTTTACAATACACAATGTATGACTGTTTTTTTGTCCCAAATAAATAAAATAAAACACCCAAACACAGAACAAATATCTATTGAACCCACAGCCTACAGCGCAGAAGGCAGAGTTACTATCAACTGAGCTATGAGGCTTGTTGAAAGTTATTTATAGTATATATATATATGTGTGTATAGTTATTTATATATGAACACGTGTTATCAGATCGGCGCACCGTGTGTGCGGGCCGTGGGCGTACCGCGTGCGACTCGGCTGCCACTGTCGTCTGTGTATCTGCAGTGCGCGCGCCGAGCCCGCATTGGCGTGTCTGCTGCGGGATCTGGTGTGGACGCTCGCTCATGGTACGTCTTACTGTGAATATTAAAAAAAAAATGATTGTGTATGCCTCTGTGGTCTAGTGGTATCACCCACCGATTTCAGATCCAGAGGTCCCGTTGGTTTGTTTGGTGGTAGGACTTGTCCGCATGGCTACCGCCATCTTAATTAAATGAAATAGTTGTGTTCCGGCATTTAGAGGTAAGATAGCCAGTTCCTCAGATTGAGGATTCCGTGTGAAGTGCGCCTCCACCTTCGGCCGTATCGTAACTTATAACCAGGTGAGATGAAAGCCAAGCGCATACCCGTCGCAGAAAAAAAAAGTTAACTCAGTAAGATGACACAAATTATTAGAATCGACCGCCCGTTCGGAATCCACTTTCATTCAAATTCAAATTCAAAATATCGTTCACTCAGTAAGATGTTTTAGGATCCTTTTGAATCGACGAATCGACCGCCTGTTCGGAATCCACTTTCATTCCTTATTCACATTCAAATTCAAAATATCGTTTACTCGGTAACATTTTTTAGGATAATTTGAGTCGACAAATCGACTGCCTGTTCGGAATCGTGTCCACACAAGGAGAAAGGCAAAAATAGGGCTTGCTAGTCTTTTGATGATCTATTCGATAGTTAGCTAGAATGTCCAGTTCGTTTTATGATGATCCATTCTATAGTTAGGTAGAGATAAAATATTCCAAAATCAATTCCCTTCACAGCGATTACGCTCTGTGCAAGCATAGGTAAAGTACAGATGTAAATGTAATTGGTTGTATCATCGGCCGAACATCCGGATGGTCTTTGTTATTGGTTGTTCGTCACTACAAACACGAACGGGGCCTGGTGCACCACCCCCGACGACGTGGTAGGCGCGGTAGTCTACCTACAGCTACGACAAATTTACTCAAGTTTGCACCGATGTCTTGTGCCATTAGACTAATTAACATAGTTTCGAAGAATAATAATGATATTTTAGATAATAGCCCGCCGAAAGTCCTGTTTATGGCACAGATTCTCTTAGAAACAACTACATAAATTTATTTTTTGTAACTAGAAAGTTATTACCTACCTAAAGTGTAATGTTATTGTTTTACTTATGGCACCGGTTTGGGTTTTTCATCTGTTATGGTGTTATAATTGTTTTTAAATAAATAAATAAAAGTAAATAAATATAAATGTGATTGGTTGTACAATCATCGGCCGAAAATCCGGATGGTCTTTGTTATTGGTTGTTCGTCACTACAAAAATTAATATTAGCAGGAGAATGCACAGTACCGACGGCCGCGTACATAATGCGCTCGTTGCGACTGAGCGGAGACGTACAGCTGGCGCCGCAGGAGTGGGACATGCCGAGGCTCAAGAGGATACAGTTCTCAGATGAAGGTAATCATTCAAACCAATAACAAAAACTTCAATCAACATTTTGATACAATTTCGTTTATCTGGATGACGTAGTTTTTTAATTGTGTTGATGTCAGATGGACGGACAGACAGACAGGCGCGTGATCCTATTAGGATTCCTGACGTATTTTTTACAATTATTTTGATGCCAGATAGCCTGACATACATACAGACGCGCGATCCTATAAGGGGTTCGATTTTTTTTTACTTTAGAATTAATATACAACCTAAAAATACCCAAATCGCTACAAGTGTGCCTATAACATTTGAAGAGTTCCTTCGTCTCCAGGATTCCATCATCAGATTCTGACCTGATGATATTGGTCCGATTTTTCCTTACTTTTGAGGGTTATTACCCTAAAAATGCCCAAGTCGCATCAAGTGTGCCTATAACATTTGAAGAGTTCCCTCGATTTCTCCAGGATTCCATCATCAGATGATCTAACGACGATGGGATCACCTGTGAAGTATATCCTTTCAAACCAAAAAACATTTTTCCAAATCGGTCCAGCCGTCTTCGAGTAATCGGGGGACATACATAAAATATATACGCTGACGAATTGAGAACCTCCCTCTTTTTTTGAAGTCGACTAACTATAGAAAGGTGGGAGCGAGATACGCGATCGTAGCACGGAGCTCTAGAGACATATGAGTGCGAGTGAGACCGACATACTGCGCTCAGCTCGCTTTCGCATTTCGTATTTATTAGCTTCCTGTTCTGAATACTGCATGTATGTTTGTTTCTTAGTAATATTCAAATCTACGATGGTTGTCTTTCAGTACAATCTTTCTGTTTGCAGGTGCGGCGATAATACACTCGCAGCTAGTTCGTTACTCGCAACAGAATGAAACGGCCCGTGAGGTGATCACTCGCATCTGTAGCTGTAGGGAGTTTGACAAACCGTTTGAGAAGCAGTAAGTTTCATACGTATACATACATACATACATACAAACAAACAATAATACACTCGCAGCTAGTTCGTTACTCGCAACAGAATGAAACGGCCCGTGAGGCGATCACTCGGCATGCCTTGGAATGTAGACAGAAACACTCGGGAGTGCGTGTTTGACTCGCACTTGACCGGTTTATTTTATTAACTCGATTGTAATATTGTGCAGGTTTGCCGTCGAAAGGCTCTTCAGGATATTGGAATGTTTTAAAGCTGCGTCTCACGTTCGATTCAAGGTAAGTTGCATAGTGATTGACAAGCTTGCGTGCTTGGACGTGCCTCTGTCTACCCTATAGACAACTTTTTTTTAATTTCGTAGCGGGCAATTTCTTGGTTTTCATCTCATCTGATTTTCAAGTTATAATAAGGCCAAAGGTGGAGGCGCACTTCACACGGAATCCTCAACAATGAACTGGCTATCTGACTTCTGAATGCCGGAACAGAAGAACACTTGTTATAGCGACAGAATTAGGTAAGATGGTGGTAGCTAGCCAGGCGGACTTAAACAAAGTCCTACCACCAACACATTTACCTAATTATGTCGCCATAAAAACAATTCTAAAATAGATGTGTTCCGGCATTTAGAGGTAAGATAGCCAGTTCCTCAGTTTGTTGAGGATTCCGTGAGAAGTGCGCTTCCTACAGCCTCATCTTAACTTGAAAAATCACCTGAAATGAATTGATACCGTCTGCCCCCACGAACGACCCCTACGTTGGGGCAGACGGTAACACTTATGACTATCTGCCCCACGTATGAACAGTGGGGGCACACGGTAATGCATTATTACCGTGTTCCCCCATTTTTCATACGTGGGGCTTCTCTGAAGGCCAAACACATCCCCGTACCATAATAAGTATTTAAATAGTTTTTTCTTATATTTTTTCATACAACTAGGAGACGGGACAAGCAAATAGCCCACCTGATGTTAAGTGCATCTGCCTATAACAAAGCCTTACTGCGTAGGTCACATCCACAAAGAACATACCCTACACGGCACTGCATTGCGCCCGCCAACGAGGTTCACGTGCCCGTAATTTCACCGGCAACCATTTTTTTTTTTAATATTATGCTTGGCTATCAAAAACACAACGATCCGCTGCGTTCCCAGGTGGATATGATACCGCTGAACGACGACCCGGAAACCAACGAGTGGCTGGACAAATCGCGAGCAAACCTGCAGCGGTACCTAGAGCCGTACCAAGACTCGCACACCGCCGCCCGGATGCACAGCATGGTGACTCGCACCAAGCCCGCCAGCCGTGAGTACTGCCCGGAGGTACCACTTCATCCCGCCCGAGGGATGAAGGCCGGTTGTATAATTACATTTAAGCTCATCACGAACAGAAAAACAGCAAAAGAGGATTTAATAGCTTCGCTTACGCATTTCAGACTATACGTATCACTATTTTATTTATACATTACTAAATTCATAAAGTTGAATACAACCTGTAACAGAATATGTGTACTATGCCGAAACGGGGTTATCCGACCCGACTCGGGGAACAACGTTTGTTTTACGACTTTTTGAATTTTGGTTCAAAGTTTTTGGTAAAACAGGATCAAAGTGCTGACACCAACAGCTGGTTTTTTGAGTTGAGACTACCCTAAAATCAGCTGTTTCTTAACTCGCGTCAATGACCTCAGCTCTAGACAGATGAGGCAACATAGCAGAAGGTCACAATCACAAAGAACGATAAGAGCTTTCACTAACAGAGGAAAATCGTCGAAAAGCCTGGGCTGCTAATGAGACAATCCATTACTAGAAGGTTTAATTTGTCAAATCAATAAGAATTTTATAATCTGTTAGCTAAAATACAAAATAATCGTTCCTATAATGTACTTTTGTTCGTCCAATATCGCATTCATCGTCTTTTTGTAACTGTAGGTGCCTATGTAATTTATCAATATGTATGGTCTATCTAATAACCTACTTTCACGAGATGACTCCAAGTTCTCACTAAAATTGGTTCATCTGTCCTTAATACTCTTTGACACAGACAATTGCACCAACTGATACCTACCTACCTACATGCATAGTGCGGTAAAGGAATAGGGTCGTCACTATTTATTGTCATTGAGAAAATGAAAAGATTTGTATGGGAAACTGAAAATGGGAATTCGCTATTATCTCCCCACCACAACAAATACTTTTCCTGGTCCGAAAAGCCCCCCCCACTGCTTAGTACACATATTCTGTTACACATTTTGGGCACATAGTCGTTATACATTATTTTTTTTATTATCAAACAAAGAACTCATAAATGCAAAAAATGTTTTTCTCAAAAACTCACTTTACCATAAAAACTACAAAAAAAACTAGATTTTCTTTAATGCAGAACTTTTTTTTCTCTCTCTAACTCCTAACATGACTTTTCAATAACTCTCACGGGTTCAGACTTGGCCTCAGTGGCCCTGAAAAAAAACTCACCTATATATATATATACAGGTGAGATATATATATATATATATATATAGCTCAGTTTGTAGTAACTCTGCCTTCTGCGCTGTAGGCTGTGGGTTCGATGCAGAACAAACAATTGTGTGATGAATATAGATGTTTGTTCTGTGTTTGTGTGTTGTATTCTGTCCGTTATCTAGTTCCCATATTACAAGCTATACTTAGTTTGGGGTTAGATGGCGCTGTGTGAAATTAATGTCCTGCAATATGTATAATATAATATTTATGTATTGTATTGTTTGCAGTGGGATTATGGGAAGGGTATCAACACAGCTGTGAATGCACTTCACCCAAACTGCTCTGCGCGCAGCAACGGAAACAACTACTTAGGTGAGTGTAATGTACATGCAGAGGTCCCGGGTTCGATCCCCAGGGGAGTACAATATTCTGCTTGGTTGGTGGTAGGACTTCGGATAGCTACCACCGACTCAACTATTCTGTCGCCATAACAATATCTCGTAAATTGTTTTGTTCCGGCATTTCGGTAAGATAGCGCCAGTTCCTCAGTTTGTTGAGGATTCCGGGGGAAGAGCGCCTCCACCTTCGGCTTTATCATAAGCAGTTATGGCGACAGAAGTAGGTAAGATGGTGGTAGACAGTTTTGTTCTGTTCGAGAATAGCGTTTATATATCAATGCTATTCTCAAATCATTACTGAAAATGTTCTGTGGAAATCTGATATTTAGATTTTGGAGTTACGGATAGCGTTTCCAGAATCTACATCGGAAGTTTCCTTTTTCTTGATATCCAGAGGTCCCGGGTTCGATCCCCAGGTGAGTAACACCGTGGTCGGTTTGGTTGGTGGTAGAGCTTGGTTCAAATCTATTAATGAATTATTACATTTTAAAAAGCTGTTGAGACGGAACAAGCAAGTGGCCCACCTGATGTTAAGTGCATCTCTTGCCTATAACAATGCTGCGTAGGTCACTTTAAGAACGTAGCCTACACGGCACTGCATTAATTTCACCGGCGACCATTACCCTTCCTAAAATAAGTGAAAATAAAATGTACGAGTTTGATGCTATAGCCTACACGGCACTACATTGGGGCTTAGCGTCGCGCGCCCGTAATTTCACCGGCGACCATTACCCTTCAAATTCATACCCTTCCTAAAATAAGTGAAAATAAAATGTATGAGTTTGATGCTATCCAGATCTATATACACAAGAATGACTGACTTCGGTCTGAAGCACTCGCCATCTGAATGTGACGACACAGAGCTGCCCATTGGACCTACTCCTATCACTTTTAGTATGGTAAGTTGACCGCCTGAGCTAAGTAAAGATTTTTAATGACTTACCTAGGGATTTATTGAATAATATTACACCGATAAATATTAAATATAAATTAAAAACTTATTTCATAAATAACATTGATATGTAAACAATAGAAATAATATTGAATCTCCATTTGTACCTACATTTCATAATGATGTAACGTAGCAAGTGGATATCTCCACTATGTGAACCTTTTGTTCAACATTAAACAAATTCTGTTTTGCTGTTGGCAGCTATTTCTGTAAATAAGCTAGTTTTAGGACAAACCTCCTTGGTTTTTAAGCTTAGCTAATGTTTATTATTTAAGTTTATTTTGGTAAATAAATATAAAAAAAAAAAGTAGGTGTATGTAATATTAAGCAACAGTTGATTCTAAACCTTCTAAATTGCTGCGTAAAATAATTAAAACATGTCTTAGGGAGAGTAATATACCCGTAAAACAACATGATAGCATTTCAAAGTAATTACAAATACACGTACTAAATTTCGACTCAGTCGGATCATAAATAAAGATTTTGCATACAAACTATTTCACCCCCTTGGGGGAGGAATTTCCTAATATCCGTTCTTAGTGATCACCTATAGAGTCACAATAAACACCCTGAATAAAGACACGATAGAAGTGAAACTAGCAGTCCGCCCGCGACCGCGGCTGGTGCAACCCCGCCGAAACTTCGGGATAAATATAGGTACGCCGAAACGTCGGGATAAATCTATATTTATCCCGACGTTTCTAAAATCGTTAATCTCGTTTTTTTTTTTTTTTTTTTTCGTTTCGTTTTTACCTATGTAAAGTGCGCGATAAATACCCGTTTCTCGAATTAAAATAAGAAGTGAAACTTTTGTATCGCAAGGGAACATGTTAATTATCTCCCACTGTACCCGGTACAGTGCCCCACTACTTTCGTCCCACAAAAATGTTACGACACATGAAAAGTTTCAATTAAAAAAAAAACGTAGACATAAAAAAGTTGATTCTAACATTAAAACTATCTGATTATATCTCAAATTAAAACAAACAACGTTTTTGAATAATTAACGCATTTAACGACTCATACAGTCACAGATTCAGTAAGGGATCTCACCAGAAGAAAGGCAGCACCTTTCTTTATTCTTTTTATTCTTTATTGCACACACAAAATACAGCATATATTACAAACACATACTTAAAATGAATGAGCATGGCAAGCTTAACCCTGCAAAGAGTTCTGTTCCAGCAAACCTTATGAGAGAGTGAAATTTAAAAATAGTGGGTATGTGCAAATATCTGAATATAAAAGTAAATTATAATTCTTTCTATGTATTATCACCAATCCACCTGCCAAGCGTAGTGATTATGGCAAAACCCTAGCTTTGAAGAAGGCTCTGTCCAGCAGTGGACACTAATGGGCTGTTGATGTGATGCACAGATTATCCCTATCCGCTTAACTGCAATATATCATTTGATTCGGACGTGCCATTTCAATTTGAAAACACTAATACGTACACTCAATCATAAGTTATGCTATAACGACGTGGGGTAATAGTTCAGATATAAAAAAGGTATTAGTATGCCAAAAACGGGCGATAAGAATTTTGTGTGGTCTTAGAAAAAGAATGTCAGCGAAAAATTAATTTGTGAAACTCAAAATAATGAAAGTAATTTCACTTTATGTTGACAAAAGTCTCATAGAAATCTATCAAAATAAAGGAAACTATGTGATATTCACAGTTATAATTTGAGAAATAAAGAGAAGATTCACAAACCACGGGTGAGACTGGCTAAAGTTCAAAAACAAGGTGATCACAATAAAATACAAATGTTTAATAAATTTCCTACAAATATTACTAACATAGAACATCTGACACTTTTCAAACAAAAAAATCTGAAATCTAAATTGCAATAGAGATTTAATGTAGTAAAAAATAAAATCATTATTATTAATTGTATAATAATTAATATTAATTATATGTTTATATAAAATCTCTATTCTCCAAAATCCATTCTGAACAATCAGGTGATTCCTGCAAGTCACGTGATGTATGTTTGTGATAGGTGTGATAACCTTCTAGTGGTCTATTACAGGACAGGACATCATGACATCAATTTTACACAGCGCCATCTAGCCCCAAACTAAGCATAACTTGTAATATGGGAACTAAGATCACGGATAGAATACTTAAATACTGTTTGTAATTACATACATACTATATGATAACAAGCCTCATAGATCAGTTGGTAGTGGCTCTACCTTCTGCGCGGTAGGTTGTGGGTTCGATTCCCACCCAGGACAAACATTTGTGTGATGAATATAGATGTTTGTTCTGTGTTTGGGTGTGTATTGTATGATAAGTATGTATTTTCAAATAAAAAAAAAAATGTATTTAAGTATCCGTAATCTAGTTCCCATATTACAAGCTATGTTATGTTATGCTTAGTTTGGGGCTAGATGGCGCTGTGTGAAATTAATGTCCTGTAATATTTATTTATTTATTTATTTATACAATACCCAAATACAGAACAAACATCTACGTTCATCACAGAAATGTTTGTCCTGGGTGGGAATGGAACCCACAGCCTACAGCGCAGAAGGCAGAGTTACTACCAACTGAGCTATGAGGCTTGTCAAAATCCTATCCGGGTAATGTTAGTTGAAGCCATGGGGGACGATGCACAATACACCCCACGGGGGGACGTGAGTGCAGGCCTTGGTCACCCCCACTCGCAATAACAATAAGAATATCCGGGCAATGAAATCAGGCTTTTGTAGCTAGTGGTCAGATCCAGAACCCGGGTTCCCCAGGGGGAGATAGATAGATAAACTCTTTATTGTACACCAAAAAATAAAAATAAACAGACAAGCAAGAAATACACTTAAACTAGGTACAATGGGCGTCCTTATCGCTAAAAGCGATCTCTTCCAGGCAACCTCTGGATGGAAAGGATAGTAAAGAGCAGACAAAGCGGTGTACTAAAATAAACATTAATTTATATAGCTACTTATTAATAATAACAAAACATACAATACACTACAAAATATCCAATCATTACTAAAAAATATATATAAATAGAAACTAAAACGGCAGTAGCGAACGAGACAATTATAAGTATATATATACTTATATTATAAGTATAAGGGGAGTACAATGTTGTAGTTGGTTTGGTTGGTGGTAGGACTTTTAGGTCGGCCTAGCTACCACCATTTTACCTAATCCTGTCGCCTTAATCAAAACTCTTATACTTTTTTGTGTTCCGGCATTTAGAGGTAAGATAGCCAGTTCCTCCCCGTTGAGGATTCCGGGTGAAATGCACTACCACCTTCGGCCTTATCATAACTTGAAAACACACTAATGTGCTGTTATTGTGAACAGATTCGCACATTTAACCCTATATACATATTATGTCCATTAAAACCACATATTTCGGTAAATACTTATAATGTTGTGGAGCAAAGCTTGAGTAAAATCACACTGTCAAATGACAAAATACCCTCAACTTAAATCAACCTTATTCCTTCAAGAAGGTTAGACGAGTTCTACCCACAATTATGTTACGGCTATACGACTAATATGCTATTTTGATGTGAACTGTGTTGGAAATCGAATATCAGGGCATTTTTAACACAACCAGGCGATTTGTGTGTTTTAGGGCGGTTGATAACCATCTAGTGTACTCGGGACAGTGGAATCGGATTTTGTTAATCACAACATATACAGATATATGGATAGACAAGCGTAGAAACAAAAAATGAATATTCTTCTGTATGTTTTAGCCGATGAAACCTTTTCATCCTGGTTCAACGTGTGGCGACTTGCAGCATGGAGACGGTACGGGCGCTAAGTAAGTACTTCAGCCTTCCTGTACCCGAGTGTTTAGTACTGCCCGTGGTACAACCGCTAATCTACTGGTTGTACCACGGGGATGTATTATAATGTCTATTGAAAAGTACAAAAATGTGTATACTTACGTACGCGTAAGAAGCTATGCTTATTTTGCATATGAATTTGTGATTAAATTATTATGTAGCTGGTATGCGTCAATTATTATACTTACCTACATTTTAATTTCTCTGAAATATATTTGCACATCTGAGCAGTAACTGGTAGAATGTACTATGTTCCTGTATCGCATGTAAACTTATCTGGTGGTCTTAATGGTCTTAATGCATTAATTAATGCGGTCTTAATGCTTCAGCAAATAAATGATCTTTATCTTTAATAATAAAATAAAAATAACTAAATAATGCATACCAACAGTTAACGACGGAATTACATTTTTGACGCGCTCGAATTTAGGTATAACCAAAAGCCAGCACACTACCAGCAAAGAGGCCACGCACATATCGAAACTGCTTGACGCCCGATTTAATGCAGAAACAAACTTATCTTTTTTTTTTTGTTTTTTTTTTTTTTTTACCGGCATCAATAATCCGGGCGTAGGCGACCCTCTGGCTCAGATGCCAGAGTCATTTTCTATTCTTTTTTCTTTTTATTTCGGCGGGTTCTATTTTTTACCCTTTTGCTTTGCCTTTATTAAGTGGAAGCATGTTGCTAAGCAACCCTTATATCTAGTCTTACAACTTAGGGTTTTACATTCTACTGGAGGAAGAACAATCCTTTATGTTTTGTTCTTTACATATCAATAAGCATATATTTGACTCAGTAGAGATGCAGCCTGAAAACTCTTCGACTTTTTCAAGCTGCAACTCTACTTTGTCTTACAATCTTACATATACGAAATGTTCCTATCTAACTTTTATCCGATATTTAGCCTATTTTAACTTATGCACATAATGTTACTATCTCCTAATCAAACTTATCTTGATACTTGAAGGTTAAGTATGGTACATAAGGATAAATAAAATAAAAAAAAAATATGTTATTACAGATGGTACAAATCCATATGGGTTAGTAAGAAAAGAAAACTTAAAACTAATAAATTAGGTTAGGTTAGTTGAAATTTGGCAATAGCATGTGGTGTGCTACACGAGTATTTATTTTCTTCTTTCTATTCTATACCTATATCCACAGAACACATGAGGTTAGAAAGGCCATCTAGAAACATTTGTTCTAGTACCGCTGTGGCAGGCTTCACACACTCACGTAGCATGTCATATTAACAACACATATAAATATTATTATAGGACATTATTCTAGGACATTATTCTTTACACAGCGCCATCTAGCCCCAAACTAAGCATAGCTTGTAATATGGGAACTAGATTACGGATAGAATACTTAAATACTTTTTTTTTAAATACATACTTACTATATGATACAACACCCAAACACAGAACAAACATCTATATTCATCACACAAGTGTTTGTCCTGGGTGGGAATCGAACCCACAGCCTACAGCGCAGAAGGCAGAGTTACTACCAACTGAGCTATGAGGCTTGTTATATATAACACTTATCATTCATTGGTCGAGTTTCCGATAATCGAAGTCATTGAAAATAAACCTTTATGTCGACTTGGTTATTGATGTCGTTGAAAGTTTGTAGAATCGTGCAATCTTTGATGCTACCACCTTGTGAAAACTGCATACTAATCGTGCACTTACCATAGTATCGTGAGGCTACCGAAATTCGCAAAATAGAGAATAAATAATATTCACATAAACGAATAATTCTAAAGTGTGCGCTTAATATTTCGTTTAATAATTATTAATAGACAGTTAGTGGATTGTATGACAATTATAAAATAACTGATAAAATATAAATTGCAATACATTTTAGCTGGTATCCCGGCGATAGAGATGTACCCGTATTCATCGATAAAAATAATTTTAGCATTGATACTCAAAATTAAGCATGTGGCTCAAAGTAATACCTTACACATTTACTACGAGCTACGTAGATGGATCGGTATCCATCTCCTGCGTGGAGATTTTTCTCTATATTTTTATCACGGGTTACATAATAAAATACAGTTAGCGACTCCGTTGCTAGCGCCGGCCGCCCGCAGAACAATTGATAATATGTGGTCACGTGACCTCACGATCTACACAACAAAATTTAAATCCATGAACGTGTGCGAAGTCACGGGCTACAGCTAGTTGTATAGTAAAATGAGATTGATATAAAAACGGAATCCACCAACTTAGCTCAAGTGTGTCGTATAAGTCCATTGAAGAATCTCACTAGAACAAGCAGCTCTCATCTGTGTATTTAACATCACATTTTACTCGAGATTCGGAGGAGGCTCTGTTCAGTATTGGACATTAATGGGCTGATAATGTAATACATACGATACAAACTATTATTTATATTCTTGCAGTGTATGGTATCAAATAAAGTACACAACTAGTGAAAAAAATCATCAAGGTACTTGTATCCCTCGCTCCGTTCAAGATTAAACACAAGAATCCCTCGATGCGTTCGGCATCTTACTTTGAAAGAGATAAGATAGATAGTGTGTTAAATAAAAGTAGCTTTTAGATTGTATATTATATTATTCATTAGATACACAGTATATACAAATAGACAATGAGATTTAACAAACAAATCGTATTCCACTAATTAATTACACGTAAGTATATCGTGACCATTCTATTGCATAATGAACTATTAAGTGATCAGAGAGAATCAGGGCTTGAATTTATAACATTTTTCTGTAAACATATTAAGCAAATTATCAAATAAAATAGTGCCGTATAGTCACCCTCCCATATTTTGTAGGGTCAGAGCCACTAGTATACGTAGAGTCAGCCCGGAATCTCGATGGTTGCTCTGGCAAGAATGGGGTATGCAAGTGAACCAGCCTTTCTAGAAAATGCTTTGTTCAGCAGTGGGCTCACGTGGGCTGAAATTGGTGCAAGTGATTCTAGTTAGTAAGTGATTGAAATTCTTTCTACTCTTGCCTCAGTCTGTCGCCATAACAACAAAAAGCCTTATTATAGCTTAAAAGCCACGTGAAATGAAGGTAAAAAGCTTCTCCGTCATACAATCATAATTATGTTTATTTATTTCAATTTAAAACAATATTTCGCCATAGGAAAAATTGTACACATTGTCAAAGCATTTCGGCTAACTTTCAATGTTTGGCAGTAAGGTTTCATTTATTTCAACTTTTTACTTGTTACTTCTTATGCCTACGAAATACATGGTTTTCTTGGAATTTAAAAGTTTGTGTAACGATAGCTTTTGAATGGGTTCACTTTACGTGTTTACGAAAACATTAATAAGCAAGATTTTATTGCGAAAATACTTATAAAACGCAAAAATGTTATTGCGAAAGAGTTTAAAGTTAGTTGTGAAACATGGTGAAATAAGTGCTGTTGTAGATAGCGAGAATATTGGTCTTGAACTGTTTTACAACGAAATGATTAACTTATGTTCTGAAACTGGATTTGCGCTGACATAAAAAAGTTAAGTGTCGTACTAATACGTACGTTAGTCTGGCTCATGTGTGTAGGCGCTGGCAAGACCATTGTATCGTTTCGGACTCGGCTTGGCAAACCATTCTTGAAGTTAATGTTACAGAGGATGTTTATGTGTCAGATCATCTGCCTCTCGTTGTGAAATGTGATTTAAACTTTGTAAGACCTAAGCTGCTGACTCGTGACGTGCATCGTAATACGGTTTTATGGGGGCGAAAGAGATGGCACACAAATAGCTAAATACCACGATCTATGTCGCAACAGGCTTCGTGAAATTGATGATCGTGCAGCTTGGGGGAGCATAAGATCGTGTCAGACAAGCTTTATAATAGTATTGTGAGTGCCATAAGTGACGCGGCTAGCAATTCAAGTGAGTCAAGTAGCAATCGTCCAGCTGTAGGAAGGATATACGATCAAATGAACGAGTCTCGTAAAATATTCAAAAGTAGATTGAAATGGTGTCAACGCAACCAAGATCAGCTCAAGATGGGCATACTAGCTAAGCATAGATCAGCAAAAACTTTGGCAAATTTTGGAAGGCAACGAGAAAGCTTGATCTTATATTAATGTAGATGGGAATAGTGAACCTGCTGATATTTCAACTATGTTAAAGGAGCGTTTTAAAGTGCTTTCGCCACTTGGCCCTTCGGCTTCTATCAAAAGTCTTAAATCCGGATGTCTGGTGGATGTGCCACTGGTGCACTAAGCAGTGCTGCTAAGCAGATAATACAATACAATACAAATCGTTTATTTTCAATCAACTCAGGATCATTTGATATCACAAACAGTTTCATACAAAATAGGTACATACTTATAAATCTAGCAGACATTGAAAGGGTAACGGGCATGTCACAAAAGACATGATGACATAAGGGATACAATGATTACATTATTTCTGGATAAGGGATGCCCTAAAGAAAATGAGCGGTGGCAAATCGCCCGGGCATGATGGTATAAGTGTAGAGCGTTTGAGGCATGCGGGGGTTCACTTACCGAGAGTCCTATCTCTGTTCTTCACAATGTGCATGAGTCATTCGTACTTACCAAGTGATTTAATGAAAACTGTAGTTGTGCCTATTGTGAAGAACAGACTGGGGATATCTCAGACAAGAATAATTATCGCCCGATTTCGTTAGCAACAACGATTGCTAAGATGTTGGACAGCTTGCTAAATTCTTGCCTGGAAAAATATTCCGATATCCATGACGCACAGTTCGGATTTCGATCGTTGGAAAATGACGCAACACAATAGTTATTCGAGGTCCCGGGGTTCGATCCCCTCATGGGGATCACATATTGTGCTTGATTTGGTTGGTGTAAGTTCACATGGTTAGCTACCACCATCTTACCTTTGTCGCCATGACAACATAACTTAAAAATTGTTGTGCTCAGGCATTTAGAGATAAGAGAGTCAGTCCCTCGGTTTATTGAGAATTCCGGGTGAAGTGCGCTTCCGCCTTTGGCCTTATCATAAATTGAAAATCAGGTCATGTAGGCCAATCAACTCCACGTCGTACAAAAAAGGCCAGGCCATCTGTGATTTAGGCTGCTGAATATTTAGGTTTGATAACTATGAGCTTTAAAACCAGAGACCATTATATTTGCGCCTTCTTCGACCCTCGGCCGAATCAGCCACCGCACCAGCCTTAATAGGCATAGGCAGATAGTATGGCCCAAGGGTGTCGACGCAGGTAGCTTCCCACACCAAAAACCTGGCCATTTTATTTATATTTTATTGTTACGCATACATGGTATCTTACTCAGGGAATTCATCAATTTAACTTAGTACGTGTGTATGCACCACTAATATTTAATTACTAAAAAATACACTAGTATGTACTGCCTTTACAGATGATATCAACTAGGTATACCCTAAGTATACCTAGGGTATACTAAGTATACCTAGGGTGTCGAAGGTTTTCATTATTTACGTACATTAGGTAGGTATGTGTACTTGGGGGTAACTGCTTCTATGATTTTATGACGAATTTCTGGAAACTTTAGAATTCAATAACCTTTCTTACCTTAAAGTAAACCAGACTTTAATACAATGCCCGGGTCAAAACTACAATGCTACAATTTTTGTGAAATTGTGAAAATATAAAATTATCCATTACTTACTGAAAAAGGCACAATAGTACATTTTTTGTGCGGGATGGCTCCTAATTTTAAATGTCGTTTGCCTGATTTTTTTATCGTGAAATCATTTTCCGCAAAGTGTTGTGAGCATATTGTGAAAGATGATCTAGGTATCCATTCTACTCTGCCCGTTGCCTCAATCCACTTTTTTTTAATATTTACATCTTTTGGGAAACTTAAAATATATTTTTGGCGTTTAACTAAGCGTTACGAACTTCTACATACAAATAAAATGAAATTCTAAGAAGATAACTTGTGTCAATAAAATATGATAAAACAACAACGGACAAATTTTATCGACATGAAACGCGTAATCTTTGATTGCACGAATCTCGAGCAACACTAGTCGATGCGCGAGCGTCTTGGCCATTACTACTAAATCGTAGTGCAAACACTACCTTCATCGCTGTGAACGCAATACACTGCGCGGTCGACAATGTAAAAATAATTTTTGTTAGGTTGGTTGAAGCGAATTCTTTCAATATATGCCCATTTTGAGCATATATGCGGCGCGCCTGCCCCGCCCACAATGCCTTTCTATTAGATTCTTTGTTCTGTGCCTATATCTATATTCATAAAATTTTAAGTCCTGACTAACTGGTATATAATATTATCAACGCACAGCCTAAACCACTGGTCCTAGAGACATGAAATTTGGAGGGTATGTTTATCTTGGTGTGCAAACGCTCACTAAGAAAGTAATTTTGACAATTTTCACCCCAAGGGGTTCTAATTGGGGCTCAAAGTTCGGAGTGAAATGTTGCATATTTTCGAAACCGTACATGATAGTTTGAAAATTTGTACCTATGTAGATTGCCCATATGAAATAAGCAATGCTAAATTTAAGGGCACGGGTTCAAATATTTAAGGAAACAACCTTTGAAAGGGTATATCTTTTGAACTGTAACAGGTAGCATTATCAAATTTTCAGAGAAAACGTATTATTTTACGAAATAACCTGAAAAACAATGAATAAAGTGGATTCACATACAAGAAACATATTAATAAATTGTTATTTTAGCTCTGTCGTTAGCTAATGGTAATATCGATATTTTTTTAACTTAGTGTGAATATAGCGCTTAAGTACTTTAAAGGTATACCAATCAATTATAAAATCTGGCCAAGTGTGAGTCGGACCCGCTCTAAGACTGAAAAAATAAAATCCTTAGAAATGGGGATCGGAACCTTCAGTGTGCGTGTCTGACTCGCACTTGGTTGTTCTGACAGTTAAAAGACAGCCTCTGTAGGCTGGAAGGTCCTAGACTTGACATGTTCTAGATTTTTAAATCCCAGTCTTTCTCTTTGCGCTTATTTTAAAAAACTATATTAAATAAGGTCACCCTCAAAAACCCCAAAAATGATATACATATTGATATTTCATGAAGAAGTGACATATACGCCATCTTGAATTCCAAAATGAGAATCATAATCGTAATCCCTCAAAAACAGTGATATAATGCATATTATTTTTTTCTTGAAAAAGTGACATCCGCCATTCTTAATTCGTGTGTCATATTATTTTCATCAATGATTCGATCGTGATGGACCATAGAACTTTTCCAAATTCAATTCTGTGGTAATAAGCACTTATAGTAGGTAGGTATCTACATAGCGAACATTACTTCTCTTTCGGTCTAAAAAAGTATCAACTATAAACAGCCACGGTATAGGGTTGCCAACATTTTTTACTAGAAATGAAGTGGAGGAAAACAAACAGTAATTTAGAAAATTTAAGTTTTTATTTTGCATGCAACCTTAGATTGTCTATTACATTTTCAAAATGATCTAATGTGACAAACGACAAACAGCTGATCAGAGAAAGCCAATTAGACTGATTGATATCGAACCAAACATCCTAGCAGTGACCAGTCTGTACATATTTGAAACGGCGATGTTTGTCAAAAATAATCCTGATGATGCATAATTTTATTCTGATTTAATTTTTATTCTTTGATTGACAATGTCAATTTTCTTTTTTTCTAATTTTATCATTGACATTTATTTTAATCTATTAACCATGATTTTTTTTGATTGTTCATAAATCACAAAATATTGTACACCGTTATACGGTAGAATTTATTGATGCGCATTCTGGCATTGTTACCATCTCTATTATTCATATGTATTCATGCAATAAATATTACTTTACTTTACAATTTATTTCGATATTTATTAGCTATATCAATGAAAAGTATAAAGTTATTGACAGTTCTATTAAAAACTTTTTTCACGCACGCACACCATTTACGTTTACTTTTTGAACAGGTTTATGTGTATACCGGTGATGCGTTGAAAACAGTATTATGTCAACTTTATTTTTGTTCAACAGTAAAAAGTATAACGTAGTGAAAAACAGTATAATACTGTATAGTTGGCAACCCTATACTATATTAAAATATGCGAAACATCCGTGCTTCCAATGCCGCGTCTGAGCGCGGAATGGTGAGCCGAAACGTAATCGAGTCTATATAAAGGATATTTCCTTTGAAAAATGTATGGAGAAATTTTAACGCGTTTTCGACTGCCTATTTTTTCGCATAGTTGGAAAATTAATTTATTTGAATACAAAATAATAAAATAGACGTATAGAGGACTATAAAAGACACACTTTAGTATAATTTTCACTATAAAATGTGCAGTGGATTTAGCTATTTATGTACCTATCCAGACACCATTTTTCGTATCACATCATCGTATTTCGTACCATTTTCATCGATTCTTGCGACGGTAATCACGTATTTATGTGAAAGTATTGTATCAAACTGCCCAGTTTTTTTAGCTATCTTTGTAGATGAATGTATGAGCTTTAAATTTTTACCATGACATCTCTGCAGTTGTGTTTCCTGGTTTATTAAATGGTACCTAAAAACCATTGATATTTGTTGATGCGTCCTTAATATCATATAATATAATAATAACTTCATGGTGTCGATTTTAGGTGTCGGGTTGCGCGCGCATCGTAAATATATTTTTCAAAAACGCAACCAAATGTCCCGTGAATAATGATATGGTGATATAACCAAATAATAGTCATCTTCCTGCCTTTATTCTACTCTTAGACAGGGTCGGCACTTCCCCTGTGTACAAAAGAACTAGTAAAGTCGAGTGAGTTTATATAAAGTGTCCTTTCATTTTTTTTAATTTTCATACTATATCAAGTCTTACTTGGTTGTACCATGGACGTTTAAAGCGATGGTAATCTGTGGTTTCGTGTTTAAAGTCAAATAAATGTTTTCAGGCCGCCAGATACCGTGGACGCAGAATGTGCGGCGGACTGCGATGTAGCTGACTGCGATGTAGCGGACTGCGATGTAGCGGACTGCGATGTAGCGGACTGCGATGTAGCGGACTGCGATGTAGCTGACTGCGATGTAGCCGACTGCGATGTAGCCGACTGCGATGTAGCCGACTGCGATGTAGCCGACTGCGATGTAGCCGACTGCGATGTAGCGGACTGCGATGTAGCCGACTGCGATGTAGCCGACTGTGATGTAGCGGACTGCGATGTAGCGGACTGCGATGTAGCGGACTGCGATGTAGCTGACTGCGATGTAGCAGACTGCGATGTAGCAGACTGCGATGTAGCGGACTGCGATGTAGCAGACTGCGATGTAGCGGACTGCGATGTAGCAGACTGCGATGTAGCCGACTGCGAAGTAGTGGACAGCGATGTGGCGGAGCGCGGTGCAACGGACTGCGATGTAGCGGATTTAGACGAACAGAGTGACTGTGTCGATGATAATGATGATAGTGAGTTTCAAAAGTCTTAGTCAAAATGCGTTGTTTCTTAAGATTTTTTTAGGATCACTGTGAAACTGTATAGAAAGGCAAGCAACTCGGGATAGTTTCTCTTTTGATGATTTGATTTGAAACATTTAGGTAGAGTTTTAAATAACATTATAACGCAACTAAATTCCTAAAAAATATTCAAATAAATCACATTATACTATGACTTACCTCGACTAACAACCATAGGAAAATGGATGGAAATCGCTAAGATCATAATAGGTTTGGACTCCGACTGTAGCACAGGTATTGACGGGATTCATTCTAAATCAATCAAATGTATGCAGGACCTTATAGTAGGAGATCTTACGAATTGTATTAATAGATGCATTTCCCTTGGTACCTTCCCTGACAGTTTAAAAATCGCAAAAATTACTCCGATCTACAAATCAGGAACCAAAACAGATCCATGGAATTACAGACCGTTATCCATACTGCCAGTCATTTCGAAAATATATGAGAAAGTAATTCACAAAAGAGTAAACAAACATTTAGAGAGATTAGGATTCTTGTACGGCCGACAATATGGTTTCCGGGTACGTTATCGGCCGCAATAGACTTGGTAACAAAAATAATTATAGAAATAAACCAAAAAAATACACGCCTAGGCGTATTTATTGACCTAAAAAAAGCCTTTGATACGGTGAGCCATTCCCTTTTGCTTTTAAAACTTAACGACTTGGGTATAACTGGTATGGCTCACTTGTTACTTGAATCCTACCTAACTAACCGAACACAAATAGTAAAAATAGGCAATCATATCAGTGATCCTCAAAGTACTAAATGTGGAATTCCCCAAGGCTCAATTCTGGGCCCACTACTTTTTCTTATTTACGTGAACAATATTAATATAATTGCATTAGCAGGTCAAGATACTTTATATGCTGATGACTCATGCCTATTTTACTATGGCGAAAACCTACACGATATAATGACCATAGCTCAAAACGACCTAGACAAATATAATACATGGTGTCAATGCAACCTTCTTACAATAAATACAAAACAAAAACAACTTACATGATATTTACAGCAAAAAACTAAAAAAATAACGACTGTGACATATTATTTTGTCCCCTTTGGTTCCCGAATAAAAAGCCGTGATCTGCAAAGTTACATTTGAATTTCCATATGAATAATGAAATCTGGTATTTTTCGTGCGTACCATTTGATGTACCTGACAGTTATTTGACCGCCTGTGGTCTAGTGGTTTGCCCACCGGTGTCAGGTCCAGAGATCCCGGGTTCAATCCCCAGAGAGAGTACAATATTTTGGTTGGTTTGGTTGGTGGCAGGACTTTGTTTAAGTCCGCCTGGCTAGCAACCACCATCTTACCTAATTCTGTCGCCATAGCAACAATTCTAAAATATTTGTGTTCCGGCATTCAGAGGTAAGATAGCCAGTTCCTCAGTTTGTTGAGGATTCCGGGTGAAGTGCGCCTCTACATTCGGCCTTATAACTTGTAACCAGGTGAGATGATGGCCAAGCGCTTCCAAGTCGTACAATAAAAAAAAATCATCATTACAGATTTCATTATGACTAAATTTTTTTTTTATTTCCATATTCACTCCAGGGCCTAATTGAGGTTGCCCTTTGCACCTGTCGCAGGTTCATTCCTAACGGTGTCGGACTCTGACTGCAACTCTGGCAACGGGTCTATGGCGCTCTCCAATTGTTCATTGGACAGCGCTTCGGAGTTGGTGCTCTGTGCCGCGCAAGCGATCAACTCGCCCTCGGAGCTTGCGCCTACGCAGCTCTGCAGGTAAACGTCTTTTGATAATAAATAAATAAATCGTATCATTTTCAGATAATTCAGATTATTACAAGCCTCATAGCTCAGTTGGTAGTAGCTCTGCCTCTGGAATCCCAGGACAAACATTTGTGTGATGAATGTACATGTTTGTGCTGTGTTTATACATGGGGATGTTACATCATATAATACGTATTTACAAGGTATTTAAGTATTATATCCGTGATATAGTTCCCGTATTACAAGCTATGCTTAGTTTGGGGCTAGATGGCGCTGTGTACAATTGATGTCCTGTGATATTTATTATTATTATTCATATTCCACAGCTTCACAGTTCAAGGGAGTAAGTAACGATAGGAGGTTGTTTATTCGCAGGACGGTTAGACATCTAATGCGCAGCATTGCGTCCATCGAGAAGCATATGGACACAGTGTTGAAGCAATGCAACGAGTGGCCCGCGCAAGGAAGCGACAAGGAAGCTAGGTAACTATCATCCATGATCATCCGCAGATTTCACCCACTGCTGGGTACAGGCCCCCCTATGCATAGCCACGCCCCTGTCTTGTGCCACTCTCATCCAGGTGAGGTTTCCGATGCTGGTGATATCGTCGGCCCAGACGCCCGATATCCGATTCTTGGGAGCCATTCCGTCATCGCTTCGCTCCATCTATCATCCGTCCTTCCCGCCAGGTGTCCGTTATACGGCTCCCAATGTCTTTGACCTTCGTTCGTCTTCGGATCTCGACGTTGGGAATACGGTCTATTAGTTTGACGCCGAGCATGGCGCGCTCCATGGCTCTCTGTGCCACTCTTGTGGCACCGTGAGTCATAGTGGGTAAGACGCACTGGTCGAAAAGTCGGTAACTAATAATAAAAAAAAGAGTAACTAATTACAATGAGTGACAAAAAATCACAACCGGAGACTCGAACCCACATATTCTCTAAGCTGTAAACTCTCTAACCAATTGAGCAACGCTCCTTACGCTGTTCCTTTTTTTGGGATTTTTTTGTCCCATTTTCAACTCGTCTTAATCGCTGATTAACGCCATCTAGCAGTGATTCACTGAACTGTGGCTTGGTCACGAATGTTTAACGTTATCGTAATGTAAAAAATATTTACGTGCCTTTACGTTACTTGGAAGCACGAAGCACTATCGTATCAATCACGTAACAACGATAGGTAAACGTGAGTGACGTCGAGTGACGATACGTTAACGTTACCTTTATATTACGATACATGGTCATATGCACATGGACGGGGAAGCGTTTTGCCTTCATCTCACCTGGTTACAAGTTGAGATAAGGCCGAAGGTGGAGGCGCACTTCATCCGGAATCCTCAACTAACTGAGGAACTGGCTATCTTACCTCTGAATGCCGGAACACAACATTTTTTTTAAGAGTTGTTATTATGGCGACATATTTATACTGTTACTATTTTCGCAAGTACATGTGTTTTTTTTTATGTAAGGGTAATATCAAATTTGATTATTAAAATGAAATAACATTTGTGAGTACTGTAAACGTTCCAGCTTTAGATAACCGACCTAGGAGTTGTATGACAAGAATCCGATAACAATAATTTGAGATCCGACTTTTGCCACGACGGTTCACGATTTTCTGAACAGACTAGTTATAATTTTGGTGTGATTTTGCCAGGAAAAAAGTGGATATAGGTTTGTCTGAGGTGGACCGGAAGTTGATGGCGATGTACAGACGGCTGCCGGAAGTGCACAGGCGTCAGCTGCAGGTCTATAAGAAACAAAAGAAACTCTCCGCGGTATGTATAATATACACTGGTTTTTGAAAATATGTATAACACTGTGGTGTATTTGCCTGCATTGTAAGCAACAATAATATTCTGTCAGTTCCAAGTTTTATCAGTGCGCATAACAAATGACAAAAAAAAATATTCAGACATCTAAGCTCACAAATCTCAAGTGGTAAGTAAAACCTAAAAGATTAGTATCGAGTTACTAAAAAAATTGTGAGTTAGCGGTGTTAGTGACTTTCAGAATGCAATGTCAAAGTATTTTTTTTCGTTAAGATTTATTAAGATCATTTTGAAACGCTGTTGCTGTGCTGTGCTGTTGCAGCTCGCGCGTACTCGACTGAGTAGTGAAGCGACAGTATTTCTTTTTTCAATTAAGTACTTTGTACCTTTTGTTTTTTTTTCTCATTTTATTTATTACCGATAACGTGTTAAATCATTACATATACCTATTTGTGGAAATAAGTTTCCACAAATATGTATATGGAGTAGTAATCTAACAAGTAAACAGTCATGTTAACGGTAATAAATAAAATATTTAACCGAGGGCAATAGTAATAAGCCAATATATATATAATAGTAATAAGATAAGTAATTAGCCCTCAGTTAACTAGTATTTATTTAGAAGTCTGTTCATTTTTTAGTTTTTAAAACGTTATTCTTTTTTATACATGTTATAAATAGTGTGTTACTTCCAGGTGTGTATGCAGCTAGTGGGAGGCCAGGCCCCCTCGCCCCCACCGCCGGGCTCCCCGCCCCCCACCCCCAGACACTTGCCGTGTCGCGCGCTCTGTCCCGAGTACCATCTGCAGCGGTTCAAAGAGGTATGATCTATATATATATATATATATATATATATATATATATATATATATGTTATATATATTTTATTATACGACTGAGAGGTGCTTGGCTTTCATCTCCCCTGGTTACAAGTTATAAGGCCGAAGGTGGAGGCGCACTTCACCCGGAATCCTCAACTAACTGAGGAACTGGCTATCTTACTTAAATGCCGGAACACAACTATTTAGAACTGTTGTTATGGCGACAGACTTAAGTAAGATAGTGGTAGCTAGCCAGGCGGACTTAAACAAAGCCCTACCACCAACCAAACCCAGCACGATATTATACTCCCCCTGGGTATCGAAGCCAAGTCCTCTGGTTCTAATACCGGTGGATGATAGACAATAAATATATTCTTGAAGACATCCGGGTTGTAACACAGCAGAAAACTTTTTTCAGGGTTATGCGTCTTTTGTACTCAAATTTCACTATGCCATGGTTTTTATGTTATGTATGCGGAATAAATAATTACAGGAATAATAATAAATACACATAAAGTTAATCTAGTTCCCGTATTACAAGCTATGCTTAGTTTGGCACTAGATGGCGCTGTTTAAAATAATGTCCTGTAATATTTAATGTTATTTTTATTTATTATTTAATATTATAATTTAATTTTTTTGACAGGTCCGTCGCAAAGTTATGCATATGCGCGATCAGCAGTTGTACTACCAAAGGCTGAAGATGTGGCTCGATGAACATATCAAGCAAGAATTCGACAGGTATTTTTTTTTATTTTGAATAAAATATTTTTATTTAGATTAAATCAGCTCGGCTCAATGCAGCCGGATTTTTGATCTAACATACCAAAAATCGGATGTGAACGCAATCTAATGTTAGTTCTATGCTAGGTTGTGAAGAGTTTTTGTAAGAATTGTCACATATGTGATAACACAGTTCGTCGTCATGTTAACTAAATGTGTGGGTAAGTACGTAGAAACATAAATACAATTTGAACACAATTTTGAAATTTGAACACGTGACATAGTAATAGATAGGAAGTTAAATGCAATAGATAGATAATAGATCTTGATCATCAAGATGACCTTGTTGTCTCTATCTGTCCAGTGTGGAGAGAACGAGACAAAAGAGCTTTACAAGGTCGGCGATTTCTGTTATCATAATTTGTATCGTTATATGGGGAGGTGCTTTGCTCTCTGGACTAAAGCAAAGTGTGGAGAGAGCGAGACAAAATGAAAGCGATGAAAGGTTGTGTCGATGCCGCAGTGCCAGTAATGTATTGTATATAATGTATTATATGTTGTATATAATGTATTGTATCTGCAGAATACCGGACAGTAATTTGTGGCTGATAGAGGAGATTACGCGTTGTGGGCGACAAGGCAGCTCGACGCACAAAGCCCCGAAACGGAAAATCAAACCGGCTACAGTCTGGTAAACTATTTTATTATTTTTATCTGTTTTATGCAATGTTTTTTTTTTTTTTTTATCCTTCGTGCTATATTGTATCCTGTGCAGTTCAAACTCTTTATACAACAACAATACTTTATATAACGTATAAAACTATATAAAAAAAAAACTTAAATGCAGAACTAATTTTTCTGAAATGGAGCTCGTAACCCCTAACATGACTTGGCCTCAGTATATTATACCCTGTACATTATATATCCATATTACAAGCCATGCTTAGTTTGGGGCCAGATGGCGTTGTGTGAAATTAATGTCCTGTAAAATAGTTATACGAGTGTTATGCTAAACAGTATTCGCTTATGGGTTCAGATTCAGATTCAGATATATTTATTCCATTTAGATACATTATAGTACACTTGGAAAAGTCACAAAAGAGGTAAACATAATAATAAAAACAAAATAAAAATATTTTAGGTAGATAACCTAAGTTAAGCAATAATAATACAATTTCAATGCACTATTTCAAAAACATTATCATACACACATGTCAACCTAATTTATCAGCAAGTGCTTCGTCAAGAGAATAGTAAGACTTTTCCATTAGCAAATTTCTGATCCTGATACTGAAATCACTACTGTCCATATTTTGTATCTCTTGTGGTAAATTATTAAACAGACTCACACTTGTTACACAAAAAAACTATTTCCTACTTTCGCGAGTCTGTGTTTGGGTATGCAAATGTCATTTTTAGGGTTTCCATATGATAATGTGACAATGATAATGTTTTACGTCGTGTCTGTCTGTAGCACGTCGCAAGACATCCTGCAGCTGCTGAAGCGGGAAGAGCAAACATCGCCACTGCCGAGACACGGGGAACGGGAGACGTGCGAGGCGCCTCCGCCGGCGGCCTTACCGCTGGAGCGGGAGGAGACCGTCAGCGACTGCGACACGGTGGTGGGAGAGAAGATCGACATGCAAGAGGTAGACTACGATAAAAAAAAAAAAAAAAAAGTGTATTACAAGGCCGAAGGTGGAGGCGCATCACACCCGGAAGCCTCAATTAACTTGTGAGCTTTATGCGTCAAGTTGGCGGGCGCAATGCAGTGCCGTGGGTATGTTCTGTGGATGACCTACGCAGTAAGGCTTTGTTATAGGTAAGAGGTACTTAACCGCCTCTGTGGTGTAGTGGTTCAACCCACCGATTTCAGATCCAGAGGTCCCGGGCTCGATTCCCATGGGGAGCACAATATATTGTGCTTGGTTTGGTTGGTGGTAGGACTTTGTTGAAGTCCGCCTGGCTAGCTACCACCATCTTACCTAATTCTGTCGCCATAATAACAATTCTAAAATAGTTGTGTTCCGGCATTCAGAGGTAAGATAGCCAGTTCCTCAGTTGGTTGAGGATTCCTGGTGAAGTGCGCCTCCACCTTCGGCCTTATCTCAACTTGTTACCAGGTGAGATGAAGGCCAAGCGCTTCCTTATCGTACAAAAAAAAAAAACTTGCTTGTTGCGTCTTCTAGTTGTATGAAAAAAAAACGAGGAGATAGCCAGTCCTTCAGTTGGTTGAGGATCCCGGGTGAAGAGCGCTTCCATCATAACTTGAAATCTGATGAGAGTCCCAGTCGTACAATAAAAAAAATTGTAATTGTCATAGTTGTTATTTTCCTTTCTTCCCACCTTCCCTTTGATTGATTTTATATCATTTTTGTGCTTATTTCTTGCAGGTACTCGCATCGCTAGCAGAAATGGCGGCCAGTCCGGACATTAGAATGCAGCAAGCGTTCGCCGAGCTGGAGAGGGATTACGCCGCGACCCACGATTTCACCGACGCTGAGCTCCGAGCCTACATGTACCCTGAGGCGGTGAGCCCACCCCTCCAGGAGACGCCCCCGGCCACCGAACCCGCCCCCGCGTATCCGAACCCGCGCTTAATATCCAAATACGGCGACAGAGACGCGCCGGCACCCGATCTCAACGCGCCGCTCAGCGCGCGCGCACCCGTCGGCACCCACCCGACGCACAAGGACCCGAACATCAACAAATACGTGACCTTCGGCCTCGAAATCAAAAAGGCCATGGAGGAGTGTCAGAGCATCATCAACTCGTACAACGTGAAACCGGAGAAGGAGATCAGCGACGAGGACGGCCCGCTGTCCTTGGAACAGATCTGTGACGTCATGATGAGCTTGGACAAGAACTCGGAGTACCTGAGCGGCGCGCGCGGGAACGCCAACACGAAACTGGCGGATCTGGTGGAAAATATGCCGCAAATACTAGCGAACATGCCCGAGATCGCCAGCGAGTTCGCGAGCGCGTCCTTCGAGCTGCCCGAGTTCGCGTCGATCATAAACAGCCTCCCGGACGGCAGCGACACGCAACTCACGGCGGAGACGTTGAAGCAAATCAGAGACCTCAAGCGGAACAAAAGTAGGGACAGCGTCAAAGTGACCAAGAACACGGCCAAGCGCAAAACCAGCCGCAGGGTCAAGAACCACGTGGATAGCGAAATCCTCGGGACCATGACCTTCGAGTTCGACAACAGAGAAGTGAGCCAGCTGTTGAAAGACGAGAAGGAGCTGCAAGCGCTGATCCGGAGGACGCACACCAGGGAGGACTACAAAGAGCTCTTGTTCTCGATCTCGGCGCAAGTTGTAGTCCATAAGGTATTCGAGCTGCTCAAAGCGGACAACGGCGTCGAGAGAGCCAAATGCATTATCGCGGAACTCGTCACGCTGCCCAGGAATTGCATAAACGCGGAAATATACGCGCAAGCGTCCGATCTCTTCCAGCAGTCCGTGAAAGACTCGCTCAGTATGGACGAGCTGAGATCCTCGATCGCGGCCAAGTTCGACGTGTGGAAGGAGTTTCTCGCTGCGGAATACAAAAGCGTACCTATAGCACTGTTGAACGAGGAAATCGAAGCGATGTACGATAAGTTCTACGTTCACGTACAAAACCTGGCGAACAGGCAAACGCAAAGCGACAGAGACAGAATCATAGAGAAACTGGACGAGTTTAGGAAAGAGCAGGAAAGCTACGGCGATACGAACGCGTCGATGGAACAGGAGGAGAAAGTATTCAGCGCTTCTGACGGAACCACGCTCGATATGGTACTCATTAACATGCCACGGCTGGCGGGGGGGACGCGGGCTGCGCTGAAAAACATGCGATTCAAGTACGTGGACGTGTTGAGACGCTGCGCGGAATCGCAGCGTCTGGTCACGTGGATCCTGAGGGACCCGGAGCTAGCGGCCAACCACATCGCGGAAATCATGGGCTTCGCGACGACGAGCAGACGGAAAGCGGATGTCACGGCGATGCCGATAGAGAAGAAGCGCGAGTATTTCATGGAGAGACTGGGGGCCATCAACAAGGAGTTCATGGACCACATGCCCAGGAAGACGCTGACCAGCAACGAGTGGCTGGTGCTGCTGTACAGGTTGGGGAAGTTCGAGGAGATGATAACGAGAGCGCTGGTGAAGTACTCCCCGCGAGCGCCGCAGAGGAACTCGCACGCGAGCGAAGCGGAAATTCTAGCCGCGAAGGGGCTCAGCAAGATTATCGGCGGTTCCAGTGCGAAGGCGAAAAGAGATGCAAACGCCACCGCGTCTGTTTCCTCCGCGAAAACGTCTACCGCTACAAATCCTTCTACGTTATCAACACGGCCCACCATACGTACTATCGAAGCTACTCTAGCGTCTATATTTAACACATCAATAGACGCGTCCTCATCAGTCGCAGCACTAGCAGAGTCCGCGTCGAATGCACCCTCAAACAATGAAATAGCGCCATCTATATTTGCATCAAGTCTCGCGTTGGACAAGGCGTCTGAGCCGTGCAATGCATTCCCTAATGGAGCTCCGGCGTCCGCAGCATCAGTACCGGCTGCAGATACAACCGCACCCCCTGCATCATCCCCATCTAAAGAGCCATCGTCAACCACAGCCGAAGAAACCCCGGAGTCGGAGCGCGAGATCATACTGAAGTGCGAAACGGTGATCGCCGCGAAAGGCAACAAAGCGCTCAAGGACAGCTTCAACGCGATCAAAGCGTACCTGTCCGGGGAGGACGACGCGCGCCCGGACAACTACCAGGACCACGTGATGGCCATCATGTCCAACCTGGACTTCAACCCGTACCTGGACGACACGATCAGAACGATGCTCGCGTGCCGGGGCGCGACGGCCCCGCCCGACGCGGAGCCCCCGGGAATGAACCCCGAGGAGCTGGCCAAGTACTCCGCGCAGGCGATACGCAACGTGCGGCAGAAGCTGAACGCGGTCGCGTTCAAGAACCTCGCGCGGAGCCAGAGCAAGAGCGAGAGCGACGCGTCGTGCGACGTGCAGTCGAGCGAGTGCAAGTACACGAGCGACTGCGCGTGCGCGGCGTGCAGGCGCGACCGCGCGGCGTGCGTCGGGGACTTCGCGAAGGCGTCGGACAGGGACGACAGGAAGGACGACAGGAAGCGGGAGGCGAGGGCGAAGGCGCCGGTGAAATTGAAGCCGGTGCCGAAGCAGTGCGAGAACGCGTCGCACCAGCAGCACGTTTGTAAAGGTGAGGGTTTCGATCGACGCGACGGTCGCTCGTAGAGCTACAAATTTGAACGCCTCTGTGGTGTAGGTTCAAGCCACCGATTTCAGAGTCGTCAGTCCCGGGTTCGATCCCCATGGGGGGTAGGATATATTGTGCTTGGTTTAGTTGTTAGGACTTTGTTTGAGTCCGCCATAACAGCGATTTTAAAATAGTTGTGTTCCGGCATTCAGAGGTGAGATAGCCAGTTCCTCGGTTTGTTGAGGATTCCGGGTGAAGTGCGCCTCCACCTTCGGCTTTATCTCAACTTGGTGATGAGATGAAGGCCAAGCGCTTCCCCGTCGTACAATAAAAAAAAAAAAGACAATGGTACCGCGAAATGGCCGCTAAAATACCGAAAGGCACCTGTAGTGGCAATCCCGCAACGGTGTCATTGTGAAGCGATTGGGTGAGTAGAATCGGGGTTTGAGCGAAAGGTTAGGTTATATTACGAATACAAAACGAAAAATTACGAATCGGTCGTAATAGCAACATTTTTAATCGCATTGGGTCCTACGTAGGGCAGAACTGACGGCATCATAAGTAAGTGTGGAAGCTTAAAAAAATAAAATAAAAGCTTCTTTCTTTTTACCTTCCACTTACACTTTTTTTTTAACAAATTGAAGTGAGGTCGGTTATACGTTACTCTAGGGGAGAGTTTGTGTATTTGCAAATAAATAATATTTAAGTATTATATCCGTTATCTAGTTCCCATATTACAAGCTTAGTTTGGGACTAGATGGCGCTGTGTGAAATTGATGTGCAGTATTATTTATATTTATTTATATTGTGAGTGAAGTAGATATCTTCAAACATTCGGAAGTTACGAGAACGCTATTCTTAACTCGGAAATCTAAATATTTTAACAGTAGAACTCGATGCTTCCCGCAGAAGATTCTTATAAATGGTTTGAGAATAGCGTTGAAATCTATCGGATTGCAAGTCGGATCCGACCAAATGTGAACTTTCCGTATGTTTGAAAATACCTATGCCGGTGAGATGAAAGGCGAGCGCTTCCCCGTCGTACAATAAAAAAATGGCTTGCTGAGTAGCGTAGTGATTAATACCCGTGTTTTAAAATGTTGGTTGTGCATGTTAAGTACAGGACAGGACGGGACATTAATTTCACACATCGCTATCTATCCCCATACTAAGCATAGCTTGCAATATGGGAACTACATTACAAATAGTACTTAGATACTTTGTAAATACATAAATAAATACATATATAATATGTTTTTTTTTCTATACTACTAAGTAGCGCACCTGGTGTTAAGTGTACTCTTGCTTATGACAAAGCCTTACTGCGTAGGTCACATCCACAAGGAACATAGCCTACACGGCACTGCATTGCGCTCAACTTGCTGCATAAAGGTGTTAAGCATCACGTACCCGTAATTTCACCGGCAACCATACCCTTCAAACCGAAACACAGCAACGCTGCTTGGCTTGAAATAAGTATGGTGGTAGTAATCCTCCGGACGAGCCCTTTCACTAAGGGCGTCTACTATTAAAGTGTTGTCATGTTTACCTTATGTTATGCAGGGTTACCAACTGAGCCAAAGCTCGGCCGCATAAGGTAAGTAAAGTTAAAAAATTAAAAATTAAAATTCATTTATTACTATTGTTCAAAATACATAAAAATGTTGAGCCCTCGTCACCAAAATAAGCTAAGAAAGCTTGTTCTTCGGCAAAGTGTGCTTCCCATAATAATGATATACAAATAAAAATTGGTACATTGTGCTCAAAAGTTTACAAATATCGATTATTGAGTAAGATTAATCATAAAGTTGAATGAAAATGAATATTAAATGTACACAATACTTAATCACAAATTTATGTAAACGAATCAATTATTTAAAATGTAAAATGACTTATAGCTATATAATTATTGATATTAATATTAATAATAAAAAATAATATATAGTAAATAAATAAATTATAAGTGATGTGTTTCTCCGCAGTGGGTCACACCAATGGCAATGGATCGTGTACTGGAGACGGAGATCAGCACTGCACCTGTTGCTACTGCACTGTGTTCGGTCACGCGGTGAGTCCTTCGCAACACTAGATGTTTCTTATCCGGTCCACCCACGTGTTTTATGGGTCGTTTTATGTACTGTAGGTAGTTTAATGTGCTGTGGGTAATTTAATGGGCTGTGGGTAATTTAATGGGCTGTGGGTAATTTAATGGGCTGTGGGTAATTTAATGGGCTGTGGGTAATTTAATTTACGTAGGTAATTTAATTTACGGTAGGTAATTTAATATAATAATAATAATAAAGAATTTTATTTCCTTAACTAAATTATTTTTTCTAAGTAGGTACACAGAATTTTTATAATTAACACATTTTTAGTTAAGGCCCCTTTCGAGAATAGCCTATAGGCCTATAGTTTAATATACTGTAGGTAATTTAATTTACGGTAGGTAATTTAATGTACCAGTGGAATACCCAGGTGTACGGGTCATTCATTGTACCCGTGGAATACCCAGGTGTGTTATAGGTAATTTAATGTATCAGTGGAATAGCCAGGTGTGCGGGTAATTAATTGTACCCGTGGAACACCCAGGTATACTATGGGTATACCCCCCCTCAAATTAGAATTCGATTTTACGACAAGTATTATCAACATCGCCATGCCTGCAAAATCTTTTAGTACGTTATTACGTCTGTGCTCTAGTAGTTTGTCCCGTTTTGATTGGTTTGGGCTTAAGTCCTACCACCATCTTGCCAAAACAACAATTCTAAATTATGTTGTGTTCCGGCATTTAGAGGTAAGATAGCCAGTTCTGACTGTTGACGATTCCGTGTGAAATGCACTTCCAACCCTCTTTACGGGGGTACCAACGCAAAAATCGAATTTTTGTGTTTTATCTCTAGAGCTATAAATGTTCGAGTCCCGTCGCGGGTTGTGAATGTTTGTGTCATAATAACATTTGTAAAATGTTGTGTGTAAATAATGTTTGTGTGTTTGTGTGTATGTGCAGCCGCCATTGACGACTCCAGTGCCTCGAAACTTTAACGAGACGAGAGAACGATTGCGATCCATCCTCAGCAAGAAGAAACAGCTCTTCAAAACTGCTAATGTGAGTATTTTCATCCCCCCTTTCATTAACTTTAAAACCACCCCTAGTGAGGGCGAGCAAAAACTAATTTTGAAATCTGCAGTCTCAACTCCCATTGTATAGTGATGTTTCTCACATTTTCAAGACTTCAACCTTATTAACCCCTTTTGCAACCCTTGATGTAAATAAAGGGGTTATTACAGCATATAAAAAAATTGTTAAGTTAATAACTTTTAACCGTATGTCCTTTAAGACATAACATTTTACCCTCTTAAAGCACCCCTTTGTTACAAAATCCACCCTTATTAAATAGTAAAATACATATTTTATTAATTTACAGCCCCAAAAATCTTCTAGTCTCACTAAACACCCTTAAAAACGAAATACCCCTATATTCACCTTCAATATTTGTGTACAGGGTGAACTGAAACCGGTAGACAACAAGAGTCCTCAGCCCGAGAAAAGACCCCCCACTGTACAGACGCAAGCCGCCTCCACCGAACCACCTCAGCCGAGACCCCCTGTAAGTACCTAGTACTAAGAAAAAAGAAAGAAATAACATATATTTATTTTACTGGTCTGGAACAGTTGAGTTACCTACAGTCCGTATGTAACGGCCTTGGGTAATCTGACTGATTCCTTTGTACATAGTTAGTTTAATTGTACATTTTATTGATTAAATTTATTTACCCAATACAAATCTGGAATTATAAAAAGCTATACCTAGCTTAAACTAACCTAAACTAAGCTACACTTTGAATAGCAATTGTACTATATTATTTATTTATTTATTGTACGACAGGGAAGCGCTTGGCCTTCATCTTCAAATGTCAAGTTATGATAAAGCCGAATCGATGGTTCGAATCCCATTCAGGACAAACATTTGTGTAATGAGTATTGATGATTGTTCTGTGTAATTAATAACAAAAACGGGTCTTCGTCGCGTACCTTTTTATAATCCCGACAGTTGAAGTGTGACGCGTTTTTGTTACTAATTATGTATGATAATCGCGATAATTTAAAAAACGCGATTGTTCTGTGATTAATTCATTTTCATTTAATTCATTTAATGCATAATGTCCTGCTTAATAAATAAATAACTTTATGGTAGTGTAGAATCACAGCTCTCTGAAATAGAGATGGTGTATTAGGGTACCATTTTCGTACTCATACTATCGAATATAACGCTTTACTGGGATTATGTTATAATACCTATTATAATATAATAGTCAAATAATAGTGTACCGACCGATTATGATTCTGTATTCAACGCTACCTAATACGGGGTTTAAATACATGTTAGTCTTAGATGTAAGGTAGCTTAAGGTGAAAGTAGGTACATTTACCCTGTCACGTATTCTTATTTATTACTTACAAATTGATTACATTGATGTCAGATAAATATAGTTAATATATGAATAAGAATCACAATTAAGCACGTCATTAGTTCAAAAATATAACTGAGAGTAAATGTCAGAATCAAAGAAATATCTATACTAAATCATAAATTGATAGCAATATTTTTTTATTTATATTACTAACGAAATTTTAAAACACGATATATATATATGTCGGAGAACGTGGGGCAGGAGCGGTATCTGGAGGGCTTTCTTGGGTATCGGACATGGTAGGATCACGTAGGCGAAAACAATACTTGGTCTTTAAAACTTTTTAATGGAATCAAATTACAGTCCGCACAATTTATAACCTCAACGCCCGAATGGTGGGAACCGACCAGTCTCTTGGTGTCTAGTTATCACGTCCAGCTCTCAAACCAAAGTGACCCGAAAAACAAGTCCACCCTCCGATTCTAAAAAAAATAACTTCCACCAAGAGCCATGTCCAAGCGTAATCCAATCAAAATCTCACGCTTGCGTTTCCACCAATCAAAACCAAAACTCTGTACATTCTACCAACTTATCCGAACAAATCTTAAATCTGATTGGTTAACATAGTCAGTCTAGCCAACATAACCAACAAAACATCACACTAAAATTATTGCAAGCCTAAAATAATATTGCCACAGACAAACATTACAGAATTGAATGCCTAAAAATGGACGTACAGCGCCACCTGTTGGCAACGTCAGTAAGAAATAACGAAAGAACGAGAATACAAAAAATAAAAAACCGGAAATCGGTCCGGTGACAGGTCTGATTAGTAGTTCGTTCAAACAGGCGTTGTTGACTGGTGGTGCCACACGTCTCGATTCGACATATAAGTATGATATCCGTAATCTAGTTCCCATATTACAAGCTATGCTTAGTTTGGGGCTAGATGGCGCTCTGCTAAATTAATGTCCTGTAATATTTATGAAAAGTTTGTAGGTATATACAAAAAAAAAGTACATAAGTATTATTTCCGTAATCTAGTTCCCATATTACAAGCTTTGCTTTGTGAAATTAACGTCCTGTAATATATATATTTATTTTTTGTCTGCGGCAATAATAGATAGGCAGAGCTACTACCAGCTGAGCTGTGAGGCTTATTTAGATAGGTGTAAGACTAACAACCAATGACAAGGACCATCCGGTCGTTCGGCCAGTGACTGAAAAACCAATGACAAATCATATTTATGTGTATTGTGTATACATACTTTGCATGTAAGAGTAAACACTGTTGAGGGGCGTCAATTTTTAGATTTGGACATGTATACTTACTTATTAAGCTGATTTTCGCTCTCCAGTACAAACGTAGTTCCTTTTTCATTTCTAAGTGGTTAGTCGGATTCACATGAAATTTTGCAGGTATAATTGGAAAGAGATAAACTGTGTCTGTCGTGCGCTACTTCTTCTGAAAACGCAATAACAATGAAAATGTATGGAAAAGAGTGCTTGTATGGAAAAACTCTTTTCCATATGGTTTGTATTAGTTTATTGAAAAAGTAACGCACCACAGACACAGATTATGTCTTTCCGATTGTACCTGCAAAATAATGATTTGAATCAGACTTGCCATTTTGAAATTAAAATGGAACTACTTTTTTTCTCTTTTTTTATTGTACGACGGGGATGCGCTTGGCCTTCATCTCACCTGGTTACAAGTTGAGATAAGGCCGAAGGTGGAGGCGCACTTCACCCGGAATCCTCAACTAACTGAGGAACTGGCTATCGTACCTCTAAATGCCAGAACACAACTATTTTTGTTAAGAATCGTTGATATGGCGAAGAATTAGTTAAGATGGTGGTAGCTAACCAAGCAGACTGAAACAAAATCCTACCACCAACCAAACCATGCACAATATTGCTCCCCCTGGGGATCGAACCCGGGACCTCTGCCCCCTCAGAACGGGGAGGGTATAAAAATGTTGTCCTCTGTTTTTATCCACCATCGGGAGGCAAAATACTCTCGAAAGTGGATAAAAACGGAGGACAAATTTTAAAACCGCCCCGAGGGGGCTGGATCTGAAATCGGTGGGTAGAACCACTAGACCACAGAGGTGGTAAACTACGTTTGTGTTTTTTTTTTAATGCTTAAAAGAAACAAATACATTTATTCAATAAAAAGTACAATTAAACTAACTATGTACAAAGGAATCAGTCAGATTACCTAAGGACCGTTACGAACGGCCTACATACGTTATATACGTTTGTGTCAACTTATGTTGTGTTGTTGTTTACAGGCGTTACCTAAAACCTTGCCGCCCAATTTGACGGCGCAAGCGCTGGCGAAGCGGCAAGCGTTGGAGAGCCAGCAGCGCATGATGGCCGACAAGATGGCGGACAAGATGGCCAAGATGGTCGTCACCGAAAAACCATTGGTATGTATTTATTTATTTATTTATAATAACTACAGCGGCCAGTGCCACTTACACTAATTACAAAACTGTGTTTGTAAAAAATGACAAATAAAACTTGTAAAAATTAATTGTAGATCATGCAGTAGTAGGTCAGATATAATTAAAATTAACAATAAAAAAAAAGTCACAAAAAAAAAAATTACAAATAAAATTCACATGTCGTTTATCACAAATTATACATAATACCTGTGTAACATAAACACAATCATCTCACTCATATACTACGAGTAAATAGGTAAATATTAGGTCTCCATCGCCGCTTGTTTTTCAAGTGAGCTGGTAAGCTGTATACTGTGTTTATTTACTGTACAAAGTGTCAAGCCCTGATTGGGCGTATTTATTGAATAATGAACATTTTTGGTACAAACTAGAGTCAACTTTAGATTTTTTTTTCTACCGAGAAAATTTGATGTAATCTTGTTTTCGCAACGCTAGCGTTCTAGCATCAATCCTGAACTATGACATATATTAATTTCAAAGTAAATGCTACAGTATTGTGGGAGATAAGATCTAAAACACAGCACACCTGCTGTATACTGTGTTTATTTACTGTACAAAGTGTCAAGTCCTAATTGGGCGTATTTATTGAATGGCGAAAATTTTTTAGGCTCTTTTTCTATAGAGAAAATTTGATGTAATCTTGTTTTCGCAACGCTAGCGTTCTAGCATCAATCCTGAACTATAACATACGTTAATTTCAAAGTAAATGCTACAGTATTGTGGAAGATACGATCGTTGAAGCCAAGCCATTTCAGGTATAAGACTTAATATAAGATGATCAAAAGCCAGTTCTCATGTAGAAATGTATCAACAGGCGTTGCAGCGCTCGGCGCCGGTGCAAGTTAATGTAGCGCCGAGTTTGAAGGCTGAAGGCAAAGTGAATCCCAACGCGATGGAGCAGATAAGACTACAGGTATGTTTTCGAGCTCGTTCATCATTCATTCGTTCAGTGTCAACTCATTCATTATTAAACATGGCGGCCCACAATGGACGCCACAAATAAAAACAAACAAAATATTCTGATATTTTAAATTACTTTTCTTTAAACTGACGCAAGACACCTTACTTATTTATTTTATTTATTTGGTACACAAAACAAAACACTATCGATACATGATAAATCTTTGGAATACAACAATAATTATAAGCTAGATCGTGTTTCAAAACATGTGTTCTTACCCTTACCCAGGCATAGAGTCAATCCAATCATCTAACTTTTCTCATATATTAATATTCAATCTTGTCTCTCGCTCTCTCTCTACATAGATTTGCTGGAAGAGAACTCTTTTATAGTAAAGCCCTCCTTTGCCATAAATACTAATTTTAAGTAAACTTGTATTCTTATATCAAGCATATGTACAATAAAGTAAAAATAAATGAACAACAACAAATCCCCCGATGTGAATTGTCGCCGTGATTTGTTGCAGCAACTGAAACAACAACAAGCTCAATACCAACAACAAATGGCGCAACAGAAGAAACCCGAGCCGATATACGATTTGCCCATCCACAACAAACCGCCGCAGCAGCAACAGCAAATAAGAATGGTAATAAAAAAATAAAAATAATAAATGCAGTAAGCATTTATTGAAAAGTCCCAGCAGAAAAATACATCGGTACTCGAGTAACGAAAGAAGTGAAAACTTGAAGGTCGTCGATAATTGCCGAAGAGAACAGCCGAGATCGTCGGCACTTGAATCTCAATGGGTTTTATGTCAAATGTGTCAAACGTGGTGTCGGTAAAGGTAACGTTGTCGCGAGTTCATAGGTTTTGTCCCATATCAAAAAAGGTCTAACGCCTCTAAAGAAAAAAAAAAATATCAGCGCTATAGCTGAGAGATCGGTTGGTTAGAGCGTTTTCGTAGGAAAAGATGCGGGTTCGAATCCCCGTCGTGGGTTGTGAATTTTTGTGTCATAATAACATTTGCCGCTAAAGAAGTTTTCACTACAAAATACAAAGGATATCGCGCGCCTTACGATACTGCTGAAATTATGGCGTGTTTTGTCATGCGATGCTAGTTAAAGATGGCAACAATTATATTTACCGCTTTTCAAACAAATATCAACTCTTAAGTTAAGATGTTAGGGTTAAAAATGCAGAGTCGGTTGTCAGTCAAAATGCATTTTTTTTTCCAGGAATTACAAAAGCAACAACTGCAGATGCAAAATCAACTGCCGCCAAAAATAAAACCGACCCCCGTTGTACAGACCACCCAGGAGACACAGCACAATCTCACACAACGAGCAAAGGTACTACCACAACTTCAACTGAAAATAATAATACCCCAAGTTCAATATTAAATACACAAATAATTTAGAAATATAGCTCTTATGTTCTCATTAACCGCCTCTGTGGTCTAGTGGTTCAACCCAACGATTTCAGATCCAGAGGTCCAGAGTCTTGTGCTTGGTTTGGTTGGTGGTAAGATCTTGTTTAGGTCCGCCTGGCTAGCTACCACCATCTTACCTAAATCTGTCGCCATAATAACAATTCTTAAAAATTAAAATGTGTTCCTGCATTCAGAGGTAAGATAGCCAGTTCCTCGGTTTGTTGAGGATTCCGGGTGAAGTGCGCCTCCACCCGGCCTTATCTCAACTTGCTACCAGGTGAGATGAAGGCCAAGCGCTTCCCCGTCGTACAATAAAAAAAATGGTATAATTATTCAATAATTCTTCGTTTAATAATATATCTTTGTAATTCTGACACAACTATTCAATTATTGTAAATAACGTGAAATTTATCTTCCAGGAATTACATGAGCAAAAACTCCAAATACAACAACTGATGTCGCCAAAACACAAACAAAACCCAGCTACGCAAGCAATCCCACAGTCGCAAACCCCAATTCAACAAGCCACCCAACAAATTCAACAAAATACCGCGCAACAGCCTTCTCAACAAAAGACGGCGCAACCGCAACCTCAACAGAAAACCATACCACCGCCCAAAGTTCAACACAAAATACCAGCCCCATTTTTCCCACAAATAATACCAGCGGCCAAAGTTCAACAAAAACCAGCTCAGCCAATACAACAGAAAACGGCGCAGCCTGTTCAACAGAAGGCGGCGCAGCCAGCTCAACAAAAGCAAACACAAGTGCCACAAGCTCTTCAAAAAACAATACCTCAAACTCAAAGACAAACTGTTCCAGTGCAACAAAAACCTGCACCGATTCAACAAAGAACTGGATCGATACCTGTGACTCAACAACAAATACTTCAAAAGCCGCCTGTTCAACAAGCTCCTAGGAAACCACCGCCGCAAGAGCTACAGCAAAAATTGGCGCAAAAACAACAACCGTTACAACAAAAAACAACACAAACTCAAACTCCTGTCCAACAACCTCAACAAGTGAGCTTTTTGCAGCAACAACAATTGCAGCGGCAGCAACAGTTGCAGCAACAACAAAGGCAAAGCAGGCAACAGAACAGCGCGTCGCTGTCTAGTCGAGATACGAGCGTGTTCTCTACGTCTAGTGGATGTTCCGAGTGAGTATAGCAACAGTTGCAGCAACAACAATTACAACAATCATTGCATAATCTATAATCAAATTGGAAGACATTGTATATCATTGCATATAGAAAAAAAATTGTTTACGAAAACGGGCACCTAACATATACTGGGCTTTATTACGCCCGTAATAATAACAAAGTAAAATACAGGGCGTTTTTAAAATGATTGGGTTGCCACCTTCTCAACGCCCATAAAAAAAATCTTGACCCCAATGGAGGTTTTATGTCAGCTGCTTAAATTTTTAAATGAAAATTGACAAAAGTCAGCAATTCAAGTTGAATAAAAACAAAATTTGGTTTAGCCTCCAAATATGTTTAATTTTATTTTTTATTGTTGTACGGTTCTATCGAAATCAGAATACTCACTAGTAATATCTGGTTTTATTATACTCGTATTAATTCACAAAATTATAAATAACAGCATAAATTAATTTAAAGCTTAACTTTGAATGGAATAAAAAAAATACCACAAATGATTATCGCTACCTAAATAAGGATCAATTTCGATTCCATTGGCATTTCGCTTCGAAATGATACGTCAAAAGTGTTTCAAACACTATCTCCATAAATTCCAAAACTTAACAGAAGGATTTTAAATAATTTAACTTGCAAATAAATATTTATTATAACAGTTCATGATTTTCCAATTATATACTAGACTTACTAATATAAGATAAAAAATAATTCATTGATTTATTGATTGTGAACTTTTATTAATACTGTGGCATAATTGATTCTGGAAGGAACGCAGCATCTAGAACACAAGTCTAAAAACTCAGTGTAAATGCTGTAACCCTAATCACCTGTTTATCATACCATCTCTATAAATTTACAAATTTTTAACTGTGTGTAGTTTAAGTCAAGCACTTAAATTACAAAAAACTACTTAAATAATAATAAATATAGCATTATTAATAAATACATTTTTGTTTTTGATTTGTTTTTTTACAATGATAAGAATGAATTTCGCTTCCAGTGGCTCGTGTTGGCAGAGCAGGGCTGAGGACACGAGGGACTTAGACGCGTTGCTTCAGTACATTGAGGGGCCGACTAGACATGTAGACCGTGGGAAGAAGAAGGCGAAGAAACAACGACAGAAAGCTAAAAAGGTCACTTGTCTTATTTGTCTTACGTTCAAAATTGAGGGGATATCTATCTACTAGACCTCCAAAAGCATTCACGACAAGCCTCATAGCTCAGTTGGTAGTAACTCTGCCTTCTGCGCTGTAGGATGTGGGTTGGATTCCCAGGACAAACATATGTGTGATGAATATCGTGTGATGTTTGTTCTGTGTTTGGGTGTTGTATCATATAGTACGTATGTATTTACTAAAAGTATTCGAGTATTCTATCCGTAGTATAGATCCCATATTGCAAGCTATGTTTAGTTTGGGGATAGATGGCGCTGTGTGAAATATATGTCCTGTTCTGTAATTCATGTTTTGATATTACTTTACTTTTGTCACTATCTGTCCTGTAAAGAAAAAACTAAACTAAAGTAATAACTTTAACCGCCTTTGTGGTCTAGTGGTTAAATCCACCGATTTCAGATCCAGAGGTCCCGGGTTCGAACCCCAGAGGGAATAATATTGTGCTTTGCTTGGTTTGGTTGGTGGTAGGACTTTGTTTAAGTCCGCATGGCTAGCTACCACCATCTTACCTAATTCTGTCGCCATAATAACAATTAATAATTGTTGTGTTCCGGCATTTATAGGTAAGATAGCCAGTTCCTCAACAAACTGAGGACCCAAACAAAGCCCTACCACCAACAAAACCAAGCACAATATTGTACTTCCCATGGGGATCGAACCCGGGACCTCTGGATCTGAAATCGGTGGGTTGAACCACAAGACCACAGAGGCGGTTAAGTTAAATAAATTATATTTTTTTTTTATTAAATAAACACCTATTCATGTATATATTTTTTGTTATATATAAAAGCTCAACCAAAATATTTATATATGTATCAAAGTTTTTTTTTTTAATTAGTATTATTGGAAATGATTTAAACTATTTTATCCTAGATAGATCACGTGTAGTAACAATATAACCAACAATAATGTGACCATAAGTACACAAACACTCACTTTCAAGTATATAATACAGACCACAGAGTATATAAGTATGTAACCGTGTTCTGACGTGCGCGATCGCCTCAGACCGAGGAGCGTCTGCTGGAGGAGTGCGCGCAGCTGACGACGGAGTTGTCGCGAGCGCGGTTCGAGGCGGAGGCGCTGCGCGTGTCGCACTACAGCGCCAAGCGGCGCGCGGAGGAGACGCGCAAGGCGCTGCACACGCTGACGACACAGAGCGCCACCACCAAGAACCGTAAGGAACTAACCTAACCTAACCTAACCTCACTTAACTTTTTTTTAAATAACCTAACTTTTTTTTAACTAACCTAACTTAAGTTTTTTTTAAATAACCTAACTTTTTTTTAACTAACTTAACTTAACTTTTTTTTAACTAACCTAACTTAACTTTTTTTTAAATAACCTAACTTTTTTTTTTAACTAACTTAACTTAACTTTTTTTTAACTAACCTAACTTTTTTTTTCGTAAGTGGATACTTTTTTTTTTTAATTGGTGATAGTCAAGTGTTAAACCGGCAGCTTTTATGTAAAACAAGTGAATATGTGGCGCAAGATGGAGCACGCTTGCCTAAAAGGAACCTACTTACACTGGACTTGAAGACTCCAAGATTGCATTGGTGCGGGATAACGGACGCAGGCAACGTATTCCACTCCTAAGCCGAACCAAAGCGTTTCATACGGATAGGCGGGACGCTAACGAGGTAGCGATGGCAATGCTCCGTACGACTGATATTCCTGTAGATTACATGACATGTGGAAACCTATAGAAACCTGTTCACCGTGGACTTAAAGACTACAATATTGTATTGGTGCGGAAAAACAGACAAAGGATGGTGTACCATTCCTTCCCAGTATTAATGATAGAGGCGAAGGCGAAACGATGTGTTCGGCACCTTTATCATTAACACTGATAAAGAATGGAACCCCTTGCCTTCGTCTGTTTTTCCGAGTACAATCTTGGAGTCTTCAAGTCCAGAGTAAATAGGTTCCTTTTAGACAAGCTACATCGTAGGCCACATCTTTACTTGTTTTACATGTAAGCTGGTGGTCAAACGCTTGACTATCACCAAAAAAAAAAAAAAAAACAATGGAACATTTTCAAGGTACGGGTTGTAGCGCCATCTTTTTTTTTTTTTTTACGACGGTGATCTTTCTATCACTCCACATCAACAGCCCATTAGTGTCCACTGCTGGACAGAACCACCTGCAAAATGGAAGGACTTTACATTGATCACCACGTTTGATAGATGGATTGCTGGTCGCAGTAATGGTATATTTAAATAAGGTGGTATACAGAGTAAGTAATCAACCTTAAAACAGAAAAATGTTTAGTAACTAATCGGCTAAAGTCATTTTAATAAGATATATTTTGAATAAACAGACACGTTTTTCTCCTCTACACGAGGCATCTTCTATATGCTAGCTATATTTCCTGAGGATTTAGCTACCACCATATCACCTAATTCTGTCGCCATAACAAATCTAAATAGTAGTGTTCCGGCATTTAAGTAACATAGCCAGTTCCTCAGTTAGTTGAGGACTCCGGGTGAAGTGCGCCTCCACCTTCGGCCTTATACCTTGTAACCTGAGATGAAGGCCAAGCGCTTCCCCGTCGTACAATAAATAGAATAAAAAAAGATTAAGGCCAACCATTGAGTCCACGGATGTAAAGTGTCAATTAATTTCACAGGTAAAAAGCAAAACAAACAGAATCCGGTACAGAAGCAGCAAACACAAATGATGGCCGAGAAAGTTGGGGAACTCTCCGCGCTGATGAATACCACAGCTAAGGTAAACTGAACTACGTCATAACAATCTACCCCTCCAACTCGGCCCGTGGACGTCGTAAAATATTATCAATAACAAAAACGGGTGTTCATCGCGTACCTTTAACTTTTTTTTTGCCCACATATAATTATTGTTACGCGTTGATAGGTAATTCTTTTTTATGACTTATTGTGTAGGTATGTAATGATGTTGGTAGGTAGGTAAATTTATTTGTTGGTGTGTTTTTTGTTCATTTCATTAATTAAGTAGGTATCTATTTGGTTGGTACCTAATTGTTTCTACTTATACCTACCTTTATGTAATCTAGTTTATGTGGGATAAATAAATGTGTCTTTCTTTCTTACCTGTTAATATTCCCGACAGTTTCGACCGTGTTACATCGGCCGTGGTCGCGCGTAGACTGAACTACTCGCTGCTACTGTCGTCGTCGTAGTGACCTCACTAGATTCTCCAACTACCCTCACTTGTTTGACTTAGTTGGAAGTAGCATTGCCTTCGGCGCTGTAGGTTTTGGGTTCGATTCTCATCCAGGACAAACATTTGTGTGATGAATATTGATGTTTGTTCTGTGTTTGTGTTCTATCCGTAATCTAGTTCCCGTATTACAAGCTTTGCTTGGGACTAGATGGCGCTATGTATTATTAATGTCCTGTATTTTTTTACACTTTTTTAACCACCCAAGGTTTCGTATACTGTCCGGGACCCCCAAGTACAAAATTTACTTTGCTATTATTACATTATATATGTGAATTGTAATACTTTTTAAGGCTGTGTTCTTGTCAAACGATAAATTTTGCAGTCGGGCGGTTTTATATTTTCAACTTTCAACTTGGTTAATAATTAAAAAAAAACCAACTGAAGTAATGCTTATGGCTTGAGAGTGATGTAACTGTATAACAGGAGCTGCAAACGGCTGAAAGCCATGTGAGCGAGTGCGCGCATCGCCTGCGCTTGTGCGAGAAAGAGATAGCAGATGCCAGAGACATGCAGGGGAAGAAACCTCCGCCCGCGGTACGTATTACAATATGGATCTATTATATTTGAAACAGCTCTTTTTTTATTGTACGACGGGGAAGCGCTTGGCCTTCATCTCAGGTTACAAGGTATAAGGCCGAAGGTGGAGGCGCACTTCACCCGGAATCCTCAACTAACTGAGGAACTGGCTATCTTACCTCTAAATGCTGGGACACAACTATTTTGAATTATTGTTATGGAGACAGAATTAAGTGACATGGTGGTAGCTAGCCAGGCGGAGTTTAACAAAGCTCTGCAACTAACCAAACCAAACACAATTTGTTACCCCCTGGGAATCGAACCCGGGACCTCTGGATGATGGCCGTAACTAGGTGGTGGTAGGTGGACTTAAACAAAGTCCTACCACCAGACCAAGCACAATATGCTACCCACCCCCCTCTGGGGTACCACTACAGAGGTGTTTATTCACTGTACGTGATACCACGTGACGTGTATGTCCACAGACGAATGACGAGTTGCAGCGATACCAAATAGAACTGATGAAACAACAAAAGGAACAGGGAGTAATTCCGGCCATCCTTCTAGACAAACGGAAGCAGATCGAGGTAACTACCATCGGTATAGATGTACCAGCCTTAAAATGAGCCCTTACAGCGGTCACATGCATTTTTTTTTTTACTACGGTGATATTTGGCCTTTATCTCACCTGGTTACAAGTTAAGATAAGGCCGAAGGTGGTCGCGCCTGTGGAAGGGGTCGTAGTACTTCCCGATCCCTAACCATCCAGATTTTAGTGTCCTAGTGTGATATGAGATTGGAAGTGAAACGACGAATAAGTAGGTGCGAGTAGGTACGAACGGAACGAAAATAAAATATCGATATCAAACTTAAAACACTTGAATTTAATGAAATGGAAATAAATATAGGTGCAAATGAGATAGCAAAATATTAATAACTACGAGAATGATACAAAGCAAGGCGCGTGGCTTAAGATGCATAAGCGGAGCGTTTCTGATAGCGATTTAGGTATCGGTCCAATTGTGTCGAATCAATAGGTACGCCACACGCCCTTCATTCGAAATCCTCAACAAACTGTGGAACTGACTATCTTACCTCTAAATGTCGGAACACAACAATTTTAGAATTGTTGTCACGGTGACAGAATTAGGTAAGATGGTGGTAACTAGCCGGGCGGACTTAAATAATGTCCTAACACCAACCAAAACCTACCACAAACCAGCAAAGAAGGTATCGACGCAATACACATAAATATGCTGTGTCATTGGTTGGTCAGTCGCTGGCCGATCGACAGGATGGTCTTTGTCATTGGTTGTTAGTTACCATTGCAAAAGACGAACTCTTACAATTTTTTTTTAAATTCTTTATTGAATGGTGTCATGCTAAACAAAAACATATAAATTCTTAGTTGCCTGTTAAAATACTGTTATAATTCTGTATCGTAATTTAATACTGTTCTGCTTCCCAGTCGCGCGGCATATATCCGGTCTGATTACGACGCACGAGCTTAACCAGAAGTTGTCTACTAACTCACATGAGTAGTCTGGCTCTTTTTTTTCATTGGGAACAAATACATTTAGAATAAAACATATATAGCAATCATTAGCTCGTGATTTTAACCATATTCGCCAAGTGCGGAAAAAAAATTGAAAAAAAAAATTGTGAATTGGAGACAAAATGCTCTGACAAGGTGGATTAAAACAGAGGACAAAATTTTTATCCCCTGCCCCCTCAGCACGGGGATTGTTTATGGGCAGGAGCGTCCTCCTGAGTACTATATTAGAATCATAGCGATCACCAATCGACTAGCCTAGAGTGGTGAATATGGCAACCCAGCAAAAACACGTCCCAAGTCACCGACAGCTCTGCAGTTCGTGGTAGCGGTATATAACTGCGGGGTAAGGGGTGCTAGAAACCTATGGATGGAGGAGGCTGAGGTCGCTATCTGTGGCTTCGAGTGTCTAAATTCAGCTGTGGACACGTGTGGGCTGATATGATGATGATAACTTTATATGACTAGTCTATTTTAAACTTTCACGATTATTATAATCACAAAAATATGTATTACGCGTGTTAAACATGTATTTATCCTGACGTTAGTTATAGGTAAAATACGCGGTAATTCAGACTTGGTTAAGATGGTGGTAGCTAGCCAGGCGGACTTAAAACAAGTCTTATCTTCCCTTTTGTGTCTAAATACAAGTTTAATAACTTAGTTAGAACAAAGTGTCAAAGTACTGGACCGTTCACAATACCTACATAATATGAGCTTAGAACGCAACGAAGCTATATAGTAAGATTAACATCTGTACTTAGTTCAGTATATTACCTAACTATAAAAAATATTAGATACCCTAGCTTTATTAAGTACTAATTTTTTTTTTGTATTTACGGCCATTTTCTAAACAATAAATACTATTTATATTTTATTATTATTATTATTATATTATCAATAACCAAAGCAAACTCTTTTGAATGTATTGTATTATATGGATTTGTATTACAGCAACAACAATTGAAGCACGAGTTGTCGATGGAGAGGCAGCAACAAATGCTGTACCAGCTTCGCGTCGACGAAGCCAAGCTTCTGAAGCATCGCCAGAACGAAGCCATTGCGAGTGAGTGCGACAAATTTAAAATATTACATACATAGAATTAATAAATTAATATTTTTAAGAAAGAGTTATCTGACCGGCATTCGAGTTTTCGGTGCGCTTTTGATTGACTCGTGCAATTGCTCCGACGGTGAAGGCCACATCGTGAGGTCACGTGACCCTAGGAGCAACGATCCTCGTGTCACGTGACACTGGCTAGTACTCCGCTAAGCGGCGATGGACTTGCAACCTGTCACGTGTTGAATACTAGCTACTTGCAAACCGTGGGCGTGTGCCGAACGTGAGTTTGGACGTATCTCTGACTACCCCCTAGTAGCCTCATATCCACGCTTTGAGTAGTGATCATCCTCGAAGGGGATGTCGTGATTTCATGGGGTCGTGAGTCTGTGTGATATTTCAGTCATCGAATTATGATAATCGGTTTCTTATTTTTTCTGAAAAACAAAATATCGAAAAGAGGTTTTCCATAAAAACAATCTTTCCCAAATACTTTGCTCTTTATAAGCATTTGTTTATGCAAATTATGTTAGCCAGATAGAGCTTGTTACAAAACTCATTCAGCCGATTAACTTGAAATTTTGCATGCACCTTTTAGTTCTAGCGATTCTAGTGACATTAGAATATGCAATACTTGTAATAATTACAAAATGGCCGACGCCACAAGGTGGCGGATCATGTATATTTCCCTTGTTACTCGTACATTGCCAGCAATGTACAAAGATAAAATGTTGTTACAAAACCCGGTAATGTACTAAGAAACATTCGTTCTTTGTATATTACTAATTACATTGCCAGTTATGTATAAGGATGTAAATATTCTTCCTACATTACTCGGTTTTGTTCAAAGAAATCTCATACCCAGAACGAGGGTAGACTGCCCTTATAACAAGGCGTAGTTGCGAGCGACACCTGCAAGTATTCTTTTAGTTTTGAGTACCTTTTATTTTTAAACCTATATGAGTTTTATGCTCGTATAAATGTTTTTTTTTTATTGATATGGTAAATAAATAAATATTACAGCACATTAATTTCACACAACGCCATCTAGTCCCAATCTAAGCATAGCTTGTAATATACCCATATTACACTAGATTATGGATATAAATAAATAATAAATAAATATAACAGGACATTAATTTTACACAGCGCCATCTAGCCCCAAACTAAGCATAGCTTGTAATATGGGAACTAGATAACGGATAGAATACTTAAATACTTTTGTAAATACATACATACTATATGATACAACACCCAAACACAGAACAAACATCTACATTCATCACACAAATGTTTGTCCCGGGTGGGAATCGAACCCACAGCCTACAGCGCGGAAGGCAGAGCTACTACCAACTGAGCTATGAGGCTTGTTAATATAATAACTAAATTCTCGTTTTTTTTTTTTTTGTAAATAAATACATAGCATACAACACAACACCCAAGCACAGAGCAACGAATGTTTGTCCCGGGAATCGAACCCACAGCCTACAGCGCGGAAGGCAGAGCTACTACCGACTGAGCTATGAGTTTTTTTTTTTTTTTTTTTTAATCTATAACTTGTGTCCTCAGAAGCGGACCGCGTAAACGGCGTGTGCGGCTCCTCCGAGCGCGGCAGCTCCTCGTCCAGTGCGGGCTCCGTGTCCAGCACGGGCGCGTTGCGCGGCGCGAGCTCGCCCGCCTCGAGCTCCAGCGAGGTGGCGGTGTCGCGCGCGCACCCGCCGCCGCCGCCGCCGCTCGGCGCGACCAACAGACACTTCATCGGTAAGTGACACGCCTCACAGCTCAGTTGGTGGTGACTCTGCCCGCACTGGACGAGGAGCTGCCGCGCTCGGAGGACCCGCACACGCCGTTTACGCGGTCCGCTTCTGAGGACACAAGTTATAGATTTAAAAAAAAAAAAAAAAACATAGCTCAGTCGGTAGTAGCTCTGCCTTCCGCGCTGTAGGCTGTGGGTTTGGATGTTGTATTGTATGCTATGTATGTATTTACATAAAAAAAAAAAGAGTATTTAATTATTATATCCATAATCTAGCGTAATATGGGTATATTACAAGCTACGATTCCCACCCAGGACAAACATTTGTGCGATGAATGTAGATGTTTGTTCTGTGTTTGGGTGTTGTATCATATAGTACGTATGTATTTACAAAAATAAAAGTATTTAAGTATTCCATCCGTAATCTAGTTCCCATATTACAAGCTTTGCTTAGTTTGGGGCTAGATGGCGCTGTGTAAAAATTAATGTCCTGTAATATTTATTTATTTTAAAAGATCTTATTAAACTTATTCTACGGCCCACAGCAATATATACCTTAAAACTAGCATACATATAATATAAGAACTTAATTACTAGACGCACGATTCGAGGCGGCGACGTGTGACGCACTCTCGGTGTCTCGTGGCGTACGATGCGCGGACTCACGTTGCGGGCGCCCCGCGAAACATAGGAATTTGACACCCTTCGGCCAAAGCCCTGCGCTCATGAAGGATATATGTTTTGTCGGAACTCGCACCATAAATGGGTTAAAACTCACACTATGGTTAGGATACAACTTGTCGACCCTCAGTTCGAACCCGGTCTTCACTCGGAGGTACTCTTTCACTTCCACGGTCGTTATAATGATAAAGATAAAGATATTTTTATTTGCTCGAACATAATGTAACATAGATCTTTATTACAGTTGTTATCAATAAGTATCAATTATGCTCTGCCTTAAAGAGCATGCAAATTTTATATAAAAGTAAATTAAACATAATTGCATCAACAAGAGAATTAAAAATGAGCCAGTTTAAATGTTAATCAACAGTTTAAATGAACGCGAGACACATAGAGCTGAGTTGTACCTCCGCTCGGAAACTGCAAGATTCTAGTGCAGTGTCGCACTGGTTCCATAGCAAGGCTTTTTTTTTTATCGTACGACGGGGAAGCGCTTGTCTCATCTCACCTGGTGTCATCATACAAGCTATGATAAGGCACTGGGCGTAGATTTTGCCACTTTTTGTAGAAATAACATTGGCATTTACCTTGAATACGTGTTAAAAGCCGATTGCATCGTAAATTGTAGAATTATTAAGCTCGTAGAAAATACTTTCAAAATAAGTGAGACGTATGTTTATAAAAATGCAATTGCTTAAATGCGACCAAACTACGAAATTTTACCAAAATCACGGTGTATCATATCATATGTGTGTATTAGCTATCGCGTATATATTATTATGACTATAGATAATTTAGCTAACCACTATTCATTGTGCACCACGCACCACCAACTACATCTTGCCATAAAAACCCGTTCAAAGACTGTCTGGAAGAAATAGTTGCATAGAGATAAGACCGCCCATAGTGTATATATACGGTGAACAATAAAGTATTTTAATATAATTTCATATCATATAATGTATCGTGTTCTCTCCAGTCGCGAAACACTTGGAAGTGGATGACACACCCCCCGCGCCTGTTACTAAGCCCAAGTCGGAGCCCCCTCGCAAACAGACGCAGACCTGGGAGCAGGCGCTCGCTCACATCAATCAAGTCGCCAAGGGGACCAAGGACAAGGTGAGTCGACCTGACCTTGACCTCTATCTTGCCTAGCTCTACTTATTGACCTGACCTTGATATCTAACTCGTCTAGCTCATATTGACCCGAGTCTACCTCATCTTGACCTCTAGCTTTTCTAGCTCTAAATGGCCTGACCTTGACCTTTCGTTTGTATAGCTTTAATTGACCTGACCTTGACCTTTCGTTTGTATAGATCTAATTGACCTGACCTTGACCTCTAGCTCTTATTGACCTGACCTTGACCTCTAACTAGTCTAGCTCTAAGCCAGAGATAGGACGAAGTGCACGATGGAGCGAGCTTCCCAGAAGGCAGTCGCACTCCCGCGTACCGACGCCGTTTGACGCCGGACTTCGCCAGTAGGGTGGTCGCCAGGTGGACTTTTGCAGGTCCTACCAGTTCTGATCATGCAGCCGTAGCTGGGAAAAGCCAGCGATTCCGTTGCCTGGACCACAAGAAGGCAGATCACCATACCCCATCGCTCGTGAGTGCGAGTCACACGCGCACTTCCGAGGGTTCTGACCCATATATCAAGGATACCGCCTCTCTGGTGTAGTGTCTGATCTCCGCTGTCAGATTCAGAGGTCCCGGGTTCGATCGAGGGAGTACTATACAGTATGTGTTGCGGTGGGGAGATAATAGTGAATTCCCATTTTCAGTTTCCCATACAAATCTTTTCATTTTCTCAATGACAATAAATAGTGACGACCCTATTCCTATACCGCACTATGCATGTAGGTAGGTATCAGTTGGTGCAATTGTCTGTGTCAAAGAGTATTGAGGACAGATGAACCAATTTTAGTGAGAACTTGGAGTCATCTCGTGAAAGTAGGTTATTAGATAGACCATACACATTGATAAATTACATGGGCACCTACAGTTACAAAAAGACGATAAATGCGATATTGGACGATCAAAAGTACATTATAGGAACGATTATTTTGTATTTTAGCTAACAGATAGATAAAATTCTCATTGATTTGACAAATTAAACCTTTAGTAATGGATTGTCTCATTAGCAGCCCAGGCTGTTCGACGATTTTCCTCTGTTAGTGAAAGCGCTTTTCGTTCTTTGTGATTCTGACCTTCTGCTATGTTGCCTCATCTGTCTAGAGCTGAGGTCATTGACGCGAGTTAAGAAACAGCTGATTTTAGGGTAGTCTCAACTCAAAAAACCAGCTGTTGGTGTCAGAACTTTGATCTTGTTTTACCAAAAACTTTGAACCAAAATTCAAAAAGTCGTAAAACAAACGTTGTTCCACGAGTCGGGTCGCATAACCCCGTTTCGGCATAGTACACATATTCTGTTACAGGTTGTATTGTGCTTTGTTTGGTTGGTGGTAGGACTTTAAGACATTTGGACATTTAGAGGTAAGATAGCCAGTTCCTCAGTTGAGGAATCCGGGTGATGTTCGATGCCACTTTTAGCCTCATTATTACCCTAAACCAGGTGAGATGAAGGCTGAGCGCCTCCCGGTTTGCTAAAAGTATTAACAATTTAAAAGTATTAAGTTGTTATTTTTTTTCCTGTGGCGATATCTAGTAATACATTTAGAACTACTGTAATTAGAGTAACATACTATTACCTTACAGCGAATAACATTTCGTTTGCCTGAGCTCGATTCCTACCGACCGGTTTTTGTACTACTGGTACCATTGGTAATAAAATCTTGGTAATAAAAGAAGGAATTTCACCGCACACTTTGGTGAAGATATAGTTTGTGTTTCCAGAAGCCGAAACAGCCCGCCGCGCCTGTGAAAGCGGACCCCAAACCTGTAGAAACGAAGCCTGCGCCCGCGAAGCCTCCGCCCACGAAGCCTGCGCCCGCGAAGCCTGCGCCCGCGAAACTTGAGCCCCCGAAGCCTGCGCCCGCGAAGCCTGCGCCCGCGAAACTTGAGCCCCCGAAGCCTGCGCCCGCGAAGCCTGCGCCCCCGAAGCCTGCGCCCCCGAAGCCTGCGCCCGCGAAGCCTGCGCCCCCGCCCCAGCCTGCGGAAGTGCTCAGTAAGAAGCAACGGAAAAAACAAGCGCAACAGCAGGTATGCTTTCCACTAAACAGACCAATAAGTATTTTATGTATCTCATTAAAAAAAAAAAAAAAAGCAGAAGCAGAAGCATTTACCAAAAGCAAAAGAATGTTTCCACCTACATGAATTATGGAGTTTTTGTGTCTGTCTGTTTAAGGCTGAGGAGCATGAAAGGTTGCAAAAGGAGTTAATGCAGAAGGAAACCAAAAACAAGAAGACGAAGGAACCCCCCGCCCCCGCTCCCGCCCCCGCCCCCGCGCCTGTTGAGCCTTTGACTAAAAAGGCTGACAAGAAATTGGAACTAGCTAAGGTATTTAAATCGACTCAGCATTCTAGCAATTGAAAAACATATTGAAATATTATCCGCTCTTTGGTCTAGTGGTTCAACCCACCGATTTCAGATCCAGATGCCCCGGGTTCGATCCCCATGGAGAGTATAATATATTGTGCTTGGTTTGGTTGGTGATAGGACTTTGTTGAAGTCCGCCTGGCTAGCTACCGCCATCTTACCTAATTCTGTCGCCATAATAACAATTCTTAAATAGTTGTGTTCCGTCATTCAGAGGTAAGATAGCCAGTTCCTCAGTTAGTTGAGGATACCGTGTGAAGTGCGCCTCCACCTTCGGCCTTATCTCAACTTGTAACCAGGTGAGATGAAGGCCAAGCGCTTCCCCGACGTACAATAAAATGATTGCACATTAACTTTTGCTGTGGCTTTTCCGTGCGTGTACTCTTAGGTTCAGAACAATATCTGTGCCAAATTTCAGCTCAATCTGTCTCAAAAGTTTTGGTATGTAAAGTAAAGAACGAATCAGTCTTGTATAGCGACGTTTCATAAACCATTCTAAAATAACTCTATTTAATTTGGGTTTCAATCGGATAAGCAGGCATTATAATCGTAACCGATACAGAGTTAGGTAAAAGGCCAGCGGATTTGTGAGTTGTAAAGTAGGCTATGTCTCATTCCCTGTTTAGAGGAACATGTGTGCAAAGTTTCAGATCAATCTGTTCAAATAGAACACGTTAATAGAACAAACATTGATCCAAACATACATCTTTTGCTTTCATAATTTTAGTTTTTAAGGATTTTAGGAATTTTCCACGGGATGGATTCCCAGAAAATAAATTTACGAATCATCTAGTACCAGGCACCCATGACCTATCAAGAGCTCACTAGTGTAAAAATTCATGAATCATTCAAATGTACCAGGCACCCATGAGCTATCAAGAGCTCACTAGTAAAAAAATCATGAATCATTCAAATGTACCAGGCACCCATGACCTATCAAGAGAACTAGTGTAAAATAAATTCATGAATCATTCAAATGTACCAGGCACCCATGACCTATCAAGAGGTTACTCAGGTAACGGTCCTATTAGATATATATTCTTGCATTTCAGAAGGCGGAAGAAGCTAAAACCAAGAAGGAGGCGAAACGAGAGAGAAGATTAGAGAAGAAAGCGGAAGCTAAAGAGGAAAAGAAAACCAAAGAGAATGAAGTCAACAAGGCAAATAAACCAGACAAAAATGGTGAGTGTATTATTACTAATTGTTAAATGCAGGGTTTGGTGATATTACTGATCTGTGTAGGGATTTACTTTTATTTGTAGGGACAAACACACGGAAAGATTTCCTACCGGAAATTGCAATTATTATTTAAAAAAACAAACATAAAAAAAAAGTTTTTTTTTTATGTTTGTCTCGGAATTCCGTCATTTCTCAACCGATTTGCATAAATATTTTTTTGTTTGAAAGGATACGATTCCAGATTTTCGTTCCCGTTATCTTGACATAGTGCACCCCTACAATGCACCATAGTAGGAACCGATTCTTAACATTTGTTTAGGTCATCTGTATTTGATTAATGAATACAGATGACCTAAACAAATGTTACGAATCTGTTCCTACTATGGTGCAGTGTAGGGGTGCACTATGTCAAGATAATGGGAACGATTTTTCCAACTGAATTATTTCCATTCGCCCATTGTATAATATTTTTTTATGTAATCCAGAGGCCTTAGTATGAGTTTCTGACAGCAAACTGAAACTATTCTCGTTTTCGTATAGGGCGCTTATTTCCATACACTTGTTTAGCGGACATTGAAAGGAACTACAGACTTAAAAAAATATATATAACAGGGCATTAATTTCACACAGCGCCATCTAGCCCCAAACTAAGCATATTACTTACTTATTTACTTCTCTGATAACCTAGATCAGATTGATTAATTAAGTAATTTAATGAATTAATTAGTTATTAAGCTTTATAAAGCTGTTGGTCTTCCTAATAAATAAATACATACAGTTGCTTTACTATTCCGCTAACCAAATGTATGGAAATAAGCGAGCTATAAGAAATTAGCTGTCAGAAAGTCATACTTAGGCCTCAGTTTCTTTTTCAAGGTGTGCAATATAGTATTTTCATTAATTAATTCATGATTGTTTCAGTCCATCCAAAGCAAAGTAATCTGGCGCCGCAAATAACGAAGAAGGAAAGGAAACGCGTACAGCAACTGTCTCAGCAGGAAGAGAAGAAAGAGAGACCTCAAGCCAACACTACGCATCGGGCAGAGGTCTACAAAAAGGTGAGTGCCTTGTTATAGGTTCCGTACCCATAGGGTGAATATCTTGTGTAAACTGGCACTTAGCAGCTAGTCAATAACTTTAACGGTAAAGTAAAGTTAAAAGTAAAAATTATTTATTCCAGCAAAACTGCAATTAAGTAAAAACTTAAATTAACTAAACTAAGTTAAGTTCTAAGCATACTTCAATATCTATCTATATTCGTACCCATAGGGTGAATATCTTGTTTAAACTGGCACATAGCAGTAAATATATATTAAATAAAAATTGTATTAAAAGTAAATTTAATTTATTGTATCTTGTGTATCAGAGTTTATTAAAAAAATTTAATGAATTATTAATTTCTCGAATTTAAAAGAGCTAATTAATTGTAAAAGGTAATGTAATAAAGTTTTTTAATAATTAATTTGAAATGAAATGTTATTCGTTTTTAAATATATCTAGTTTTTTAGAAAAAAAAAAGTTAACATATATTTATAACTTTAACGGTAAAGTAAATTAAAGAAAAGAGTAATAAATATTTATTTCAGCAAAACTACAATTAAGTAAAATCTAAAATTAACTAAACTAAGTTAAGTTCTAAGCATACTTAAATATCTATCTATATCCATACCCATAGGGTGAATATCTTGTTTAAACTGGCACTTAGCAGCTAGTAAATATATATAATCTTTAACGTCAAAGTAAAGTAAAGAAAAAAGTAAAAATTATTTATTTCAGCAAAACTGCAATTAAGTAAAATCTTAAATTAACTAAACTAAGTTAAGTTCTAAGCATACTTAAATATCTTTCTATATCCATACCCATAGGGTGAATATCTTGTTTAAACTGGCACTTAGCAGCTAGTAAATACATTATTAACAAGCCTCATAGCTCAGTTGGTAGTAACTCTGCCTTCTGCGCTGTAGGTTGTGGGTTCGATTCCCACCCAGGACAAACATTTGTGTGATGAATATAGATGTTTGTTCTGTGTTTGGGTGTGTATTGTATGATAAGTAATATGTATTTACAAATAAAAAAAAAATGTATTTAAGTATTACATCCGTATTCTAGTTCCCATATTACAAGCTATGCTTAGTTTGGGGCTAGATGGCGCTGTGTGAAATTAATGTCCTGTAATATTTATTATTATTATTATTATTTATATATAATCTTTAACGGCAAAGTAAAGTAAAGTAAAAAGTAAAAATTATTTATTTCAGCAAAACTGCAATTAAGTAAAATCTTAAATTAACTAAACTAAGTTAAGTTCTAAGCATACTTAAATATCAGTCAATCATTAAGTTAATCATTATATATGTAATATGTATATAAATTAATCAGTAAAAATAATAAAGTTATCCGATTAAATCCTTATCCATTAAATGTGTAGAAAGGATGAAAAGGAATCTTAGAGAAATTCACATACTGGGTATGAGGGTAGGCACAGCTCCGCCATACAACGGCGAAAGTCAACCTTTTTGTTTTTGATGCAAATAGCTCTCCGCACAATTTGACAAGATTAATAGCAAAGTCCGGAGCCGAGCATAATAAAATCTCATTTTTATAGCATTTTTCGTTGTTAAAACTTGTATTTTGGTCCATTTTTAGCTTCAATAGGTGATTTCTTCGAGTTGTTGACTTTGTATCTGTAACAAAAAATAGCTAAAAAACCTCCTGATGAACCCGTCGAACATTTTTTTTTTTTTACTGTACGTCGGGGAAGCGCTTGGCCTTCATCTCACCTGGTAACAAGTTGAGATAAGGCCTAAGTTGGAGGCCCACTTATAATGGCGACAGAATTAGGTAAGATGGTGATGTAATATTTATTTATTATTATTATTATAGGACATTAATTTTTACAAAGCGCCATCTAGCCCCAAACTAAGCATAGCTTGTGATATGGGAACTAGATTACGGATAGAATACTTAAATATTTTTTTAAATACATACTTACTATAATACAACACCCAAATACAGAACAAACATCTATATTGATCACACAAATGTTTGTCCTGGGTGGGAATCGAACCCACGGCCTACAGCGCAGAAGGCAGAGCTACTACCAACTGAGCTATGAGGCTTGGTAATACTAAGTCGTTGCTTGTATTTCAAAAAGGAAGTTAGAAGTAAAATGTCTTGTAATATTTATATGTAAGTAAATATAAAAGTTTAATGTTTTTGTTTTAGAGTTCAAATAGTGCGGAGGTCGAGAAGCCGGCATCTTGCAGTATAATGGAGCAACTTAGCTGCGGAATTCAGGTGAATGTGGTACATTACTAGAGATAGGATTATCTGCAATTAAAAGTCTCATGTACCGCGTACATGAATAAATACATACAAAAATAAATCGATTTTTTCCACCGCTTGATAATGTCATCTTAATAATGTCTCGATGATTTTTTTTTTCATGTCATCAACATTTTACTACCTAGGCTTAAACGTCTTATTTTTGCCAGTTTTTGAAATCACTCATATAGGTATTGGTAAAAGCATCTCAACCAGTCATAATTTTGCACTGAAACTGTGACTATTAGAAGTAAATTTACTTTTCGAAAGTATTAAAATGTTTAAACCTAAAAAACTTTATATTCAAGCGGGTGACACATATAACAAAACATGTTATATGTGTCAACTGCTTTCAGGGCATAGCTATTTTCAACTCCTAAATTGTAGGAGTTGAAAAAGGCTATGCCCTGAAACGTAAATTATATCAATAAATGTAGCTATTAACGATACGTTTGCTAAATACCTACAACGCGAAAACTCTTTTGATGTTGTGATTATCTATGTATTAACAAATCGCATCGGTAAGCGCGGTTCTATGCTATCTCACCTGGCAGAGTGTGCGAAAGAGATTTTGTTTATTGTATCCTACTAGTGATATAAATAAGAATGTTTGTGTGTTTGTGTGAATGTTTGTTACTACGTATCTCCGTAACTGCGTATCCGATTTGGATGGTATTGGGAAAGTAGATAGTTTAGGACTATATACATATAAGCTACCCTTATTTTGTAAAATCAACCCCTAAGTGGGTTAAACGGGGTGGTTAAGTTACTATGGAACATATTATTACTTGTTATTTATCTTATTTTTTACCTATATTCATCCCGAAGTATGTATGTAGATGTTGGTTCTGTGACGGGGTGTTTGTGTATCATAAGCATGTATTTACAAAACTAAAATGTACTCATGCAAGTATTTATATTCTGCCTTGTGTTCCCATATTACAAGCTTTGTTTAGTTTGGGGCTAGATGTCGTTGTGTAAAATGTGAAGAAATATTGTTTTTTTTTATGTTTTTGTATATCAAGTGATGGCATATGTTCGAAATCTGCGTATGGACCCTCGTTGCTCAATTGGTTAGAGCGTTTCCGGCTTGATGAAAAGATGAGGGTTCAAGTCCCGTTGCGGGTTGTGACTTTTTGTTATATTATAACATTTGTATATATTGATTATTTGTTTTATCTGACAGGTATCTGAACTGAGGCTGCCCCCCGGTATAACACTGACTCGGGTGCAACCTAACGAGAAGAAAGAGGCGCCTGCGATCAAGTCCGTGGTAAGTGACTCTCGATCCAGAGGTATGGGGCTCGATTCGTCAGTATTGTTACGAGCTGGGGTTCGTATGAATTAAAAGCAACCGGTTATTACTCAAAATAACACACGTTTATTCAGCACCAAACGAATTACTCTCAAACACAGTACAACACTACTTAGTTACACTACCGAATCATTAAACTTTGTTATCGCACTCAAATATCACTTGATGTTAACTCGCTGTATCGTAATCGAATACTGACTTGCTTCCGAATCGCGCGTCAATTTATATCCAACTCTATCGAAAGTTCTAGTAAGCGCGGGAATGGTCGCGCCGCTAACTGTTGCGTAATCTGGCACGGCGGTCATAAATCGTCCTTGTGTTATTGATAAACAAGTTGTTATTGTCTTATTTTCTCGGAACTATGCGAAGGCTCGCGAATATTCTAGACTTTTCTCATTGGCGTAACAGTATTGTACGGTGGGGAAAATGTTTTCATTTTATTCTGTTTATTAATATTTGTATTAATAATGATTATTAATGTTGCCTTCGGCTTTATCTCAACTTGTTAACTCGGTAATTCTGTTTTTGTTACAGTTGGCGGTACTATAATGAGTTTTATTCTTAATTTTATGTATATGCGTTCATAAAGTGCGTCTGTATAGAACCGTCTTTGAATTCGTAATTCGAATTTTTCGATTTGAGTGTATATAAAATGTTTAAATGTTTGTATGGGACTTTGTAGAATGTGTGTGACATTCCAGCCGTTGTGGAAGGCGCACCATTTGCCGGCCACGCCCACGCCGGTCGCGCGCCCGCAGCCCGTCATCAACGCGGACCCCTCCATGATGGCGTTCCACGCCGCACACCCCGGTATGTACCGAAAACAGTGCCAACGGAACGGAAACAACACGACGATTTCATTTTCATTTCATTTATTTATTCACAAACAATATACATTGTGTCGGAGTATCTTAAAAATAACAAAAAGTGGGTACAATAATTAGTAAAAAAAAAAAAAAAATGTTTATTTCAAGCTCAGGCTCATAGTGGGAAAACACAATCAAATTAAATTACATTAATTACACAATAATTAAATAATCAAAACAAATACACATAATAATCAAATAAAAAATAAAATAAAAGTGTAAACAGTAAAATAATAAATAAGTGTAAAAGATTCATAAAAATTAATTAAATTCAGTTTAATAAAAATAGTTAACGAATGTAAAAATAAAAAAGAATACTAATAAAACTTATCTGATAAATGTGAAAATGTTATTTACAATCATTACAGAAGTTACATTACAGAGTATACCTACCTGAGCGTTACAAAAATAATACAAAATTATTCATTGATAAATTCGTCAATAGAATAGTAGCAATCAGTTGGTTTTTGAATTTAAATGGACTATAGATTGTTTTGAACTGACGTGATACAGCTGATTGATTCAGGCGTTATTTTGCGGGGATCCATATTTCAAAATGAAATCTGAAAACAGAAAAAATGTTTAGTGATAAATCCGCCAAATCTCTCTGGAAAAAATCAAATCGACACGTGTTTCGCCTCTACACGACAGTGACTACTGTGACACTTGCAGCGCACAGAGCTCGGAGTTGCAGTTCACGCAATAAAAGTGAAACTTTTTAAAATGCTAATAAAAAAAAACACAAACAATAAAAAAAAAGTAAATTGCTTCGTCCTAATGAATGGAATGTCAACCAGATGCTGATTACTGATGAGAATTCCTCAATCAAGTAATGTGAAACTGGAATCGCTTTGAAACCAAACCGACTAATCAAAAACCAACTCTGTGAAATAGGCCCATCAGCCAGTGCTGCCTATTATCGAACAATAATCATATCAAACAGTAAATATGTGCCTTTTCTATTCCAGAACCGCCCAAACCGATAATCGTAGCCGACCCGCCGCCGCTGGTCCCCGCTGCAAAGTCCAAAAAATCCAAGAAGAAGGGCAAGAAACCCGCCGCCGCTGAGCCGGCGCCTTCCGCCAAGATGGTCACTCTCCGCAACCCCATGTTCCACCCCAACCTACCTCCTGTACAGATATCGAACTCACCCCCAGCAGTCAACCAGAAGCAGAAGAAACCGGAGCAAATCAGATTACCCGAGCCAATACCCATGCCTCCGACAGCTTGCCAAGCGACTATAACCCCTGCTGCCAACGGAATGTACACCATAAGGAACCCAATGATGTCTATGATGCATCAACAGCAAGCTATGATAAGACCGACCCCACCGAATTACTACCCACCAAATCAAGGGTACGAGCAACCCCAAAACTACATTGACCAACCAAGCTCGGACTATCAAAATCGAATCATGAACTTAGCATCCTTCACCCAAAAGAATGATGAAGGTTACTCTTTGTTCAAAACAAGCGATAATACTCAGAAAAGCTTCTTATCACCTGAATACTATAACGAAGAAAACCCTAAACCCGTGGTTTCACCGAACCCAATTGGAACAAGACCAGAAAGAACCGATGCAAACCGCGACATAAACCGCAGTGATTCGAACCGGGGTGATTTAAACCGTGCTGATATCACCCGTATTGACATGAACCAGATCGACATGAGCCGAATCGATTTGAACCGAGACATGACCCGTATTGACATGAACCAAATTGACATGAGCCGAATCGATTTGAACCGAGACATGAACCAGGTTGACATGAGCCGAATCGATTTGAACCGAGACATGAACCGTATCGACATGAACCAAATTGACATGAGCCGAATTGATTTAAACCGAGATATGAACCGGAACGATTTAAACCGGAGCGACATGAATCGAAGCGATTTAAACCGTGGTGACATGAACACAAATAATATAGGTAGGAGTGATATAAACCGGTGTGACATAAATATAAACAGAAGTGATTTAAACCGATGCGAAATAAACATAAATAGAAGTGATTTAAACCGAAGTGAGATGAACTTAAATAGAAATGACTTGAGCCGATCATTTGATGACTCTCTGTTCTCCAATCTACCTAGACCCGAACCGATAGGCCCCCCCTTGAAACGTGAAGATGACTCTATCAGCAATCAGTACACGGGCTTGTACACACCGTTTGGCGTTGAAAACCCCAACCTGTTCCGTAACGCGTTGTTCGACAACGTCGATGTCAACGAGGAGCATTTGACGAATGGAGACTTGCCGTACTTCCAGCGTTTGAGGGTCGGCAGCAAGCTGAACAACGAGGTCACGATACATCACGTTACCGAGTCCAAGTTCTATAGACAGGTACGTGGTTTGTTGAGTTTGACTATATCAGTCGCATAATACTTCTCATTCGTGACCTTTGAGCATCATGAATGCAGACATGTAGAGTGAAATAGCGAAGGCAGAGATCTGCAGTAGTTGAGTACCTAGTTTCTAAACTTTTTTTTATCGATTTGTAATCTTTTCATCTTAGAGGACTCTCCAACTTTCGATCACTACTCAGAGCTTGGCGATCTTATGATGCCCAAAGCCCCATAGGTCACTTACTTATTCACCTTTGAGCATCATGAATGCTCTTAAATTTTGAAAATTTAATGTATGAATGCAGAGTGCAATAGCGACGGCAGAGATCTGCAATTTCCGATGAGAATATTTTCGATAACTTTTTATTTATAAACTTTATTATGAGGAAGCTCACCTACAAGGGGGTAGTCAGAAGTACGTCCAAACTTACGTTCGGCACATGCAAGTTGACAAACATTCGTTACGAGGATTGGAAACCTGTGACTTGATCACGAATGTCTAACGTTATCGTAATGTAAAGGTAACGTTACGGACCTTTACATTACTTGGAAGCACGAAGCACTATCGTATCACTGACGAAACAACGATCGGTAAACGTGAGTGACGTCGAGTGACGATTAACGTTACCTTTACATTACGATACATGTGTCAAAATCGCTAAATTAGTTCTAACGTACTGTAGAGGCGCTGTGCGAAATCCTATACAAAATACTGACGTGTACTGTACGCTTACCGTACGATAGCATATTCGTGGTCGGGCCTCTGTAAGCACAATTATCCCTTAGCGGATACTAGACCAGAGGTCAGATGCCATTTGGATTTTTTACAAATACCCCTAATCATACATAAATTTCCGATAAACCGAAAAGTCAATAGCTCGAGTGGATTTGAACTCTCAACCGCCGGATCGTAAGGCGGGCCGATACCCACTCGTCTACACAGCTGTTTTATATCCGTGTATAAATAATGAGATGATTGATTTGTTCGCAGGAGGGCGGAGTCCCAGCAGAAGACGCCTCGCTAGCGGACTCTCTGTTCTCGGGCGCGGCGCACGGCTGGCCGCTCGCGGTCGACGCGGCGCGAGCTCAAGGTAGCTTATAGCCTCTGTGGTGTAGTGCTCGTCAGATCCAGAGGTCCCGGGTTCGATCGTCAGGGGAGACACAGAAATATAAACATTTTAGGCAGCATACAGACAGCTAAATGTATATGTGTAGGTACAAGAAGTATAAACAAAAAACGAAAGTGCAATATTGGGCTTGGTTTGGTTGGTGGTAGGACTACCACTGTCTTACCTAAGTCGCCATAACAATTCTAAATTGTTGGTTCTGTCTAAATAGCCAGTAACACAGTCTGTTAGGTTGTTTTTTTTATTGTACAGCGGTGAAGCGCTTGGCCTTCATCTCACCTGGTTACATGTTAAGATAAGGCCGAAGGAAGCGCACTTCACCAGGAATCCTCAACGAACTGAGGAACTGGCTATCTTACCTCTAAATGAACACAACAATTAGAGAATTGTTCTAGCGAGAGAGAGCAGACTTAAACAAAGTCCTACCACCGACCAAACCAAGCACAATATATAAATAGTGATCGGAACGTCAGGAACATCTCCCCCCCCTTTATATACTGAGACATGGGGGTGGTAAGTAATTGTTGTAATGCTTTCAGTGAGGACTCCCCACGCTCCCGAGCCGAGGTTCGGCCCGGTAGGCGCGCGCCCCGCCGCAGACTGCGGTAGGTACGGAATCGTATCGGTTTTTTTATTTTATTTTATTGATACCAGCATTACAAATCCTCAGCTCATATCTATCCCTCCACTCTATTCCCTCACTTTCCCTCAAATTCCAATTCTTTGACACTTTACATACATTTTATATTCAATTCAATTCAAAAATATTTACTGGGAACTATTAATTGTAGGGTACATACGTTATGATTGGAACGAAGTTTTATATTAAACTATGTAGCAGAGTCAGCGCAATCTCGAAAACAAATCAAAAGTTCCAGTGAACTAAGATACGTACTTGAAGAAATGATATTACATCCAAAAAATTAAACTAAGCCTAAGAATATATATAGAAACAAAGGTTCCTAGATTTAGAAGGTTGTGTAGATGGCGCTTTTAGAAATGTATGTGCTGTAATAATAATAATAATATATTCATCTCACTATTCACCTGCCAAAAAGTTATCTGGAGTAAAAAACCCGAGTATTTATTCTAAAGGATAAAATCTAACACCCGTTCTAAAGCGTAAAACTCCCTAATAATCCCAAAACATAAATCCACAGGGTTTAAAGGTGGTTTTAAATACCAAGCCTCAAAAGTTTGGATCGATCTTGCCCCACCATTAAACAAAATTTGCCCGTTCAAATTTCAAGTTAATTGTATTCTTGTTTTTTTTCTGTTTTGTATTGTTATATTTTTGAACAATAAATATTTTAACACACCACCCTCATACACTTAAAGACCCATATGTAGACATACCTTTCGATTCGATTAGATCAAACCTTGTCCTTGTAAAACCGTTAATTTTATTTTATTATGTGTTTTGCTCTGTGTTTTTATTATGTGTTTTTTTTTTAAGTTTAATTGACAACCTTTTTTTACAACTCTTATACTTCGGGTATTAGAGTTGCAAAAAAAAAGGTACAGGCTAGCCCTAGTGCGGGGTTCTATATATGTAACTAGAAGTGAATTTCTTTCAGTAAATAAATATTACACGATATTAATCTCACACAGCGCCATCTAGCCCCAAATTTTATTTATAATTAGCCGAAAATGTCCTTGGTTTTACTATAGATGTCTTAAACTTAGACTTTTACGTACTTACTATATTATATTAAAGATATATATAGACTGTATTATGGATGCAAAGAAAGTGTATAGACGTAATACACTTAAATATGCTTTGTCATTGGTTGTTAGTCACGATCAAATAGAAGATCGGGCTCATAAGCAAGGTGTTAAAAGATGTATTATGATATTATTTAACAAGCCTCACAGCTCAGTTGGTAGTAACTCTGCCTTCTGCGCTGTAGGCTGTGGGTTCGATTCCCACCCAGGACAAACATTAATGTGATGAATATAGATGTTTGTTCTGTGTTTGGGTGTTGTATTGTATGATAAGTATGTATTTACAAAAAAAAAAGTATTTATGTATTCTATCCGTAATCTAGTTCCCATATTACAAGCTATGCTTAGTTTGGGTCTAGATGGCGCTGTGTGAAATTAATGTCCTGTAATATTTATTTATTTATTTTCGCTTGCCGGCATATGCAATAACCAGCTGAATCTATGCTAGATACACTATTAAATGCATTTGTTTGATTGTTACAGAGCCGAGTATCTTTCTCCCTGACTCGACGATCACCAATCTCTCCTCGATGGAGATGGAATCCTTCAAACGATTCGAATGGTACTTCTCTCCACCCGACCACAAGCCTACAGTACAGATGCATGCCAGTGATATCGCGAACTATATGGGCAACAAATAAACTTGTGTATTACGTGACGACCTCAATGTGATCGAGGAGAGTTGATAGGCACCTGAAGCGCTTGGCCTTCATCACACCTGGTGTCGAGTTATAAGGCTGGTGGAAACTCACTTCACCCGGAATCCTCAACTGACTGAGGAACTGGCTACCTTACCTCTATATGCCGAAACGCAACAGACTTAGGAAGCTTTATCTCATGACTGTCTGACTTTATCGCATAAGTTTCGAATTGAAGCGGTACCTTGTCAAAGTGTATTGGTAATGACAATTCATATCTGTGTGGTTTAGTTTAGCGTGTGACTGTCGAACGGTCCGGGGTTCAAATCCAGACTGGGGCAAGTCTTTTTGTTTTTTTTATTGTGCGATGGATATGTGCTCGGCCATCATCTTATCTGGATACCAAGTGATTATGCCGAAGGTGGAAACACACTTCACCCGAAATCCTCAGCAGACTGAGGAACTATCTGTGTTATGTTCTAGTTAAGTAAGGATAATCACATGATTGTAAGTTTAGATGATCACGTGGTTCAGAGGTCAGTAATAACTTGCCTGGGCAAAGTCTACGGTGGCTCACTCCACCGTAGACTTTGCCCAGGCAAGTTATCTTTTAGTAAATGCCTATTAACTCTCTTTTAAACGGTGTAGGTGCGCACGTGATTGGAAAAATGGCAGCTGATAACAAATGTTTGCAGTGCGCTTATAAATGTTTTTTTTAAGTAAGCTATTTTTAAGACTTTTAGATTGCTTTGCTGGACGAAAACTTCGAAATCTTTTTTATATATCTAAAAAATTTTTTTTATACATATATATTAATATAGTGTAGCTTTATATCAAAGATTCTTTGATATCAGCTATGTCTTTTCTAAGAACTTTACCTCTACAGCTCGGCTGGTAGTAGTAGGTTTGATTCCATCTCCGGGACGAACATTTGTATGTTGATTTATTGTTTGTTATGTGCTTCTTAAAAGTGTTTATTTCCCATTATGTTCCCATTCTAAGGGTTGCTTAGTTTCGGGATATATGGCGCTGTGTAAAATGCTAAGTAATATTTGTGTTTATTTAAATATTATGTTGAAGAGATATCGGTGATTTTCGTCCTTGCCGTACTTTCTAGATGTTCATAATTATGGCCGCGATTTCGCGAGCGAATCGTCGCGATGTCGAGTGCTATGGCACCGCGGGGTTTTAAAAAGCCGGTACGTGGCTTTAGAATCATGACACAAACGGATTTTTGTAATTGTGTGAGTTGCTGGTATGAAAATGGGCAATTTTCCGTGGATATTTCCGTAAATGTGGAAAAGAAAGAATAATGTTGTGTTTGACGAATAAGTAGGTTGCACAAAAAGCTTTTGAAATGTACATAAGTGAGACAACAACAGCGACGTGACAAAATGTATTAAATATTGACAACTACTATGTAAGTAACTGGAGTTACAGGCGAGTGAAATTCAGTGAAATCGGAAATGTTTTTCTTTAATATTGTTGTTTTTTATAAGATGTGAGCATTTTATGTTATTTTCTAGTTTATATGTCTAGATAATAAATTGTGCGTCGAAGTGGTCGATATCACGGCCACAGACTAAGATGTATCATGCTAAAAAGGTGTGGCAATACCAAACACATCGTGACATGACAGTGACAGGTGACATTTGTATGATATTCCAGTGAAACATTTCCGAGAAACGCAGGACTGGTTTGGATGAGTGTTTGGAGTATATTTATTACTATGTATGTGCTTTGGTGGAATGACCAGCACAGCATCAATAAAGTTTATGAAACTAACTTGTAAGCGCCATTTATTTTAGGAAAGTGTATTTAATTGGTTGGTGTGTCACAATACCTGATGGTTGTAATTGTAAGATTTATTGTGTAAGTAAAATATAAAGTATCAGGAATTATTAATGCATTTTATTTATGCTGCTTTTAGGGTGGTATGGTTACGGTACTTGTTGGGTTTCTTTTACCGCGTCTATAACACCCATATTTTTTAACCGATTCATTCTTATAACAGAGATGATAGTTGTATAATATTATAACAGACACATACATATACAAGGTGCATCCTTGTATATGTCACCGTGAGATTGTAAACACCGTCCGTTTGTATAATATGTTTGTAATATGTCTCGTCATATTGCAAACGGTCAGCAAATTGTCAACAGCAACTAACATTTACAATTTTACGCATTATTTCTAGCTTCTCTAGTTCTGCCGCTTGCTTTAACATAGACACAGACCTGCCTCACTCTCTCTTCGAAAGGGTGAGGTGAGCAAATGGCCTTACAGGAATGTACAATCGAATCCTGTAACGCAAGCCTAGTGGTTATCCTTCACGCGGTGCCCCCCGTTCTTGATCTAGCTCCATCAGAAATAGAGTTAACTGAAACCACAGGACGGGATGGAGAGGTCATGTCCCGACATGTTCATCATCGATCACCATTTTTGCCGACCATTTGTATATTGTATATGCCGAGGCATACTACAAACGGACGGTGCTTATAATCTTATGCTGACATGTGTACAAAATGCCGAGGCATATTACAAACGGACGGTGCTTATAATCTAACGCTGGCATATACATGAAAAATAGCACTTAACTTAATTTAAAATAATCGTTATGATTAGGAAGCTAACTATACAGTTATAGACATTATGCTTGCAATAAGCGTCGTAAGCAAAATATACAGCGCTAGTTCTGAGGAACTTGTCTCGCTTGTCGAATAGAAAATTTGCACCCGGACAGGTTATCAATAAAAATAAATCGTTTGATCGTTTCATTTTTCTTTGAGTAAAGTGAGCGCACCTGTACCTACTAAAATTGATCTTGAATACTATCAAATTAAGAAGGCTAACACAATCTATGGTAATGCCGCTTTTCTGTTGCATTTCAATATGGTCGGTTTATCCATTGCACAGATCATTTTACGTATTTTAAGATATCTCGTTAATTTCAGAGTCTATTGAGCTGAAATTTTACAGTCATACTTGAATAGACGCATAAATTGCTGGAATACATATCAGTTTGCTAAACCATAAAAACCTAGTCCAATCTAATGACAAAATTGATCCTGTCTTCGTCTCGGTATTTTTCAAATAGCTCATCAATTACTCACAATAAGGTACATATTAAGGTTTAAGTTGGTCTCTAAAGTCATTCTTCGAAATGCTAAGAACATGAAAACCTTATTTTATGTAGGTATAATTTTTTTTCTTACGAACGGCACGTTTTGTTTTAGTTCTGTTTTCACAAACAAAATAAACAAATTCGTAGCAACGTGTTTAAAAACATCGTAACTATACGCCTTACCGTTTAGGAGATCCAGCGACAGGCCAAACGATCTCTTAGGGAAAACTTGAATATCTCCGTAAACATAGTCTGCACAAATTTTATTTTAGCACTAGCTTTTACAAGCGACTTCGTACTCGTATTGGTTTTTTGAAATAGGTGCAAGTATTATATTATAAATATAAATATTTGTTGGATATCTGAATAAATTTGACCGATTAGCTCCTACATGGTGTGCAGACACGCAGACAGGGTTCTGACCCACATTCCCAGACAAAAAATGCAGGCTTTTAGAAGTCTTAGTGCCGGTCCGTTTGGCCAGATTTTATTGTTCATTTATTTATTTACCACAAAGTAAGCACTATATACTCACATCAACTTTGTTATTATACAGGTCGCAAAAAATATTTTTATAAAAACGTTTGATGTATGGGAACCCTCTATTTTTTTTTGTTTATTATTAGTTCGTATTCTTATTATTAGTCAGGTCTGAATATTGTACACCCCAACCTTTATTTCTGAAAATTATTAAAAACTGTAAATATGCCATAACTTATTAATTATGGGCAAACAACATACTAATTTTCAGGTGCCTGTCATTTGTGGTTTCAGGGATATGCAACATTTTACTCCGAACTTTGAACGTCATTTTGAACTCCTTGGGGTGCGAATTTTCCAAATTCCTTTATTACCGGACACCTACGAAAACACCAAGACAAACAGACCCGAAAAATTGAATGTCTCTACGATTAGCTGTTTAGACTGTGCGTTGTTATCAGTGAGTTAGTTAGCATTTTATGTTAGTATAAGATACACATTTACCTCGCATCGTATTCTTACCGCTGACATCATTTTTTTTCTTGTAAGTCCATTTTGAAAAAAATATGCCGCTGGGAGAACGCGTAAAACTTTCTCCCAGCGGCATATGTTACGGCAGCTGTTTGTATCAGATATCTCAATAACGGCTGTGTCGCGTTTAGCGCGAACCCATAGGTAATATTTCACATTATATTGTGGCAGCACTATATTTCTTGCTTTGTCTGTGGTGCTAAAGACCGATGTCGTTTCTCTTTGTAGGTGACGTCATATACAATATAGCTTTGGCGGTTTAGTTTGGCATTCCATGTGGAACTCTCATGTCTGTTGTGTAGCGCTGGTGGGTGTGCTGTGCGGCGGGTGCAAGTCGTGTGGATCCAGGGTGCTGCGGCGGCCTGTCTTACACCGTCGTCGTGGACCATAAGCTGAGTACCTGTATATTTTATACTACCACATTGTTTAACTAAATCTTCGCGATGACTTGAAAGTTGTTTGAGGGTATCGGGGGGGGATCTGTATCCGCACGCATGTGTGGGACTGGTTCCTGGTCTGATACCTGTCTTTATGCCTCAGCATTCTAGTAGGTAGACGGGTTCGTTCAATTCGGGACGACGTGAATACTCTGTCTACCCGTGAAGGCTTTAACCCTCCTAGTAGGTAGACGGGTTCGTTCAATTCGGGACGACGTGAATACTCTGTCTACCCGTGAAGGCTTCAACCCTCCTAGCAGGTAGTCGGGGCCGTCCGATTCGGGACGGCGAGAATACCTAGTCTACCATAGGAGGAGCTACTTGAGGACGGAGGAAAAAACCCGAGTCCAACTTGTATGTAGACGGGGTCATCCACGTGGGGATGATGAATCGTCTACATGAGAATCTCGGCCGAGTATCGTTTGTGGGGACGCGATGGAGACGTCCATTTGGCGGTCCCTACATTATATAAAACTGGAGGCATTCGTGTTACGCCGGTACACGCTTTATTGAACTTAAATTGTATATGTACTATTTGTATATCCGATGAGGATGGCACGCTGAATGTCAGGCTCATCGGATCATGGTGAATGTGGTGGTATGAAGTAGGTACTCATTGTAAATTTACTCTATAGGAGGTGGAAGTCAGTCCGGCAGGGCATGCAGTTAGTTGTTCACATCCAGAAGTCTATAGCGAAGCAGAATTTACTCAACGGAGAAAACCCAATGAACCCAGGTACAGAATATTAAGTTTTATTTACATCGCGAAGGACCGGTATGGGATACAAGGCCTGAATGTAACCCAGATATCGTACCCTTTCGCGACATGGTGGAGAAGCTGGGCAATCGAAGTTCTCGAGGGTTTTTTTTCGTTTCAGGCTGAAAACAATTCTATCGGGAGCAAATTAACCTATAAAGTTACTGCATACATGCCATTCTATCGAGATATATTCTCTTTTGTTGGCCAGGTTGTTATTGTGTTTAGCACATGTTGGTAGCATCAACGCATGCTAATTTTTTTGGGGCTTGGGAGGTCGGTCATGTTGGTTCCCGATATCGTCGTAAGCTAGTTAAATTGACAGATGTTGCTTAGTTTTGATATGGGTTATTGAGTGTCAATATTTTAAACATTTTTAAAGAAGATATTTATGAAACAAATCATCTTCATAAGTTTTCAAACATTTCAACCGGAAATACATAGGGCCAACATAATAGGAGTGAAGAGTTCTAACTAGTTTGCGCGCGCGCCGCCATCTTGATATTAGATCAAAATCCATTGTTTTTGGTAAGAGTTCGATTAGATTAGCGGAAGTGGAATTATTTCGATTTCGGTCATTTCGAGCACCATTTTGTTTTGCAACTGCACACAACACAGAACAGAAGTGAAAGTACAAAGTGAAAACTGATAAATTGTGATAGTAAAGCGTGATAAAGCGCTACGGCAGTAAAAATCGTAAGTAGACAGATATTTATAGATATTGTAGCTATCATCTAATCAGAGATAATAGTAATCGCATAGAAAACGAAACCAAATAGGTAGCCACCGGCATGACGCCGGCCGGCGCGTCGTGGCCACAATCCTCAGCACGACGTATCATGTGGGTTTAGTTTAATTTGTTTAATTTTCTTTCGATTGTTGTGTATATTATGTCTGAGCCTTTGATTCCGAAAAGACTGATCAAGTAAAACTTGCAGTTCAAGCAAGTTGGTAAGAGTTCCCGTACTTAGGTACATTGTACGTGGTACAGGAGTAGAAAGTGTACAAAACGTACAAAGTGTACAAAACGTACCTAGTTTTAAATCGAAACTATTCACAAAGCCGGGTTCTTTTTGAAGTTCTGTTAGCCAATAGGGGCAGGATTGGGTGACAAACATCCTAGCTTTGGACACGTTATACAGCATTCTTAGCATAAGTCCTAAATACGGATTAAGTACTTTTATTTCGATTCTAATTGAACTTGTAAAATTATTGGCGGTATTATTTCTAGGGTAACAAGGATCTCGTACCGAATGAAAATTACAAAAGGACAATAAACGAGACTTACATATATCTATCAAGAGTAAAATTATTTAAAGTCAGGCAAGACTTACTAACAAAAATGGAGGAAGCTGTAACTTCTGACAGCATAATAAAAGAAAGGCTTCGTGAGATTACACGAAGAATTGCCCGTCTCAGTGAAGAGGCTCGCTCTTGCACAGGTAGCGATGATGTCAAGAAATCACAGGTATGTGCATCCAAGTTAGAAAACCTAATCAAACGATTTACATCAGAACTCAATGAGTACTTTAGAATTTCAAACACTCCATCAGTGGATGAAATTTCTGAAATGAGTAGCATTCAACTAGATGGAGAAGAGATTTTAGCTGAACTTAAATGCACTTTGGAAAGTAGCATCACTACAAATATAAACAGCGCAGATCAGAATCGAACTTTCTCAGCTAAATTACCTACACTTTCTCTGCCTGAATTTTCAGGAGATGTGTTAGCTTGGTGTGAATTTTGGGACATATTTAAATCAAATATTCATGACAGGACTATATCAGATGTTGACAAATTACTTTACCTTAAATCTACATTAAAAGGAGAACCTCGCAGGATTATTGATGGGTTTGAGACTACTAATAGCAATTACAATATAGCGGTGCAGATATTAAAGGACAGGTACGGCAAAACTTCTCAGATCATAGATGCGCACTATAGTGCTATTAGTAAAGTTAAAATGGCTAGTTCCATAAACGAATGTCGTGAAGTATACAATGAGATTGAACGTCACCTCAGGGTCCTTCAATCGCTCGGTGAAAATACAAATCACAATCATCTAAGACATCTCATCAAAGAGAAATTCCCAGAAGACGTAATCTATGAAATGAAGATGAAAATAAAGGAAGAAACCGTAGAGGAAATGCGAAAAGGCCTAGGAACCATAATTACAGCTAGAGAAGAAGCGAACAGTGCATGTGCGACTAAGGATCCAACAGCAGCTGGGAAGGAAAATTATACTGCGGAGGCGTTACTCACAACGGACGTAACCAGACCAAAGAAGACTAATTATGGAGACTCCAATAAAACTTTTATGAGAAGACAGGATAATAGTTACAACAGAGAACAAAAACCATCAACATCGAGAACTCAATATGTGAATAGGATACGTAGACCTGACATTCATGAGTGGAAGAACAACGACCATAATTACCCAAAGAGAACAAAGTTTTTATGCATATTCTGTAATGGAGAACATTATTCAGACCAGTGTCAACGATACAATACTATAAAAGATAGGAAAATAAGACTGAAGAGACGCTGCTTCAATTGTTTTTCAGAAGACCATATGTTTGAGTTCTGTGGTAAGAAAAGCAAATGTCCGCACTGCAACAAGGCTGGTCACCATCGAGCATTGTGCCCAGAAAAATTTAAACAGAAGGATGAGACTACGCTGACTGCGGTAAGTAAGGATCAAACCTACACTACTACAGACTGCTATAGTACTAGTGAATCATAAAAAGGATTTGAATAAGTTGGTTAAATGTAGACTCTTACTGGATTCAGGATCACAAAGGTCGTATATAACTAAAGAAATATCTAGAAAACTGGCTTTGTCAGTAATAGAGGAAAACAGACTGTCAATATTTGGCTTCGCCGGAAAAACACCACAAGAGTATCATAGTCCTCGTGTAAAACTGGAGTTGGTATCGAGAACAAACAAGGTTGTTGAGCTCTATGCTAATGAGGTGCCTTCCATTTCAAAGGGGATAATAGCACCTGATGTGTGCAATGAAAGCTATGAGAGTAAAGTCTTGGCCGATGATGGATCCCTAGGAGAGAGAGTGGATATACTAATCGGAAACGACTACTACTTCAACTTAATTTCTACAGAAAAACAACAATTAAACTCTAACCTATTTCTCACTAACTCTGATTTTGGATGGATCATTAGCGGGAAGGGTCCAACAAAAAGTCATAGAAGCAAGAAGCATGAGGACACATTGTCATTCATTACTTATTGGCAGAATCATGAGCCTAACTGCATCTATTTCACTGAACCGGATCTACCACTCAAAAATATGGACATTTCATTTCTGTGGACACTAGAGAGTATTGGAATTACAGACAACCTGAAAACAACGAGAGAAGAGGAAGCTGTGAAGCATCTTAATGAGACCATACAATATGTAGATGGCAGGTACACAGTGCGTTGGCCGTGGATTCAATATCCTCCAGACTTACCTACAAATTTCGGATTGGCATTCGGAAGGTTAAAGGGCTTATTACAAAGACATACCAGAGAGCTAATGGAAGAATATCAAAATATATTAAATAAACAGATGGAAAAGGGCATAATAGAAATGGTAGTCCCCGAAGACGAAGTTTATTCACAGAAGACACCACCGATACACTACCTCCCTCACCATATGGTGAAACAGACTGGTAAAAAAGGACGTACAGTTTATGACGCATCTGGAAAGCTGAAGGACTGCAAGAGTCTGAATGAAAGCATGTATCGAGGTCCGTCAATGATCGGAGACCTAGTAGCACTACTTATTCAGTTTAGAACTCATAAGGTAGCAGTAACAGCAGATGTGGAAAAAGCCTTCTTACAGATAGCAGTTCAAACGGATGTTAGAAATGTAACTAGATTTCTCTGGGTTAAAGACATAAATAAACCCGTTTCTATGGATAACATCATTCACTTGCGCTTCTGCATAGTACCATTTGAAATAATCGCAAGCCCGTTTATATTGACAGCCACTTTAAAGTATCATGTTTCGAACAGAGCTCCTGAATTAATGGATAAGATAATCGATAAGTGTTATGTCGATAACTTTGTTACTGGAACCGACACTACAGAAGAAGCGATTGAACTATATGGAACCACAAGAAAAGTTTTCAATGAGATATCAATGAACATCAGAGATTGGATAAGTAATGATGAAACTTTTCTGGGAACCATACCTCCAGCGTTCAGAGCAAAACAAAATGAGGAAACAAAGATATTGGGCCTTACTTAGAATGTGAAGAATGATACTCTGAGATTGAATATTAAAAAAGAACTGTTTAAAGAAGAAAATGTGAAAGGGCCGCAAAGTAAAAGAAAGATATTAAGCATAATAGTATCAATGTATGATCCGTGTGGCATCTGTGCTCCTCTGATCGTACCAGCAAAATGATTACTCCAACAGTTATGGGAAATTAAGTTAAAATGGGACACCATTCTTCCTGACGAATTACAAACAAGATGGGAGGACATCATTCATCGTTTAGAAGCTATAAAAGCAGTGGAAATACTGCGTTACGTAGGACTTTCTATTAAAATATGTCAAAAACGAGATAGGCATTCCAATAGTGAAAACATATCTGTGGACCGACAGTCAAATAGTGGTTAGCTGGATTCACTCTAATAAATTACTGCCTCCGTTCTACGCTAGAAGAGTTAACACAATAAAAGAGAGCAAGGAACTGGAAGTGCGCTATATAAACAGTGAAAGTAATCCTGCTGACCTGTCGACGCGTCCCGAGCTATGTGAAAAGAAGAGGTTATTATGGTTGAATGGTCCCGAATTCCTAAAACAAGAAATTTCTGACTCGCCTTCGGTTGTGCCGCCGGGGCAGGGTCCTTCGGAAACACATAAGGTAGAGATGATGATGTCAATCAATCGGGTGGAAGTTGATGGTGAAATTACAGAGAAAACTGATAAGAAACATGATCATGAGGTTAGCTAAGATGAACCTAACAGGAGTAACATAAAAACAATTCAAGACTTGCAGAAGGAATACTTTCCAGAAGAATGTCAAGGATTGAAAACCAGCTTAGCTTTAAATTTGGACTTATTCAAAGATGTAGATGGAATATTGAGGTGCAACGGCCGTATGAAGAACGCAAATTGGTCATTCGACAAACATCATCCTATATTAATCCCAAGAGATAGCAAATTTACTAACGATCTTGTTATAAATATTCATAAACAAAATTATCATGTTAGAGCGAACCATACACTCAGCAAAATAAGAGAGGTATACTGGATTCCTAAGGGAAAAGCCTACATACAACGCATATTAAGAAAATGTCCGGAATGTGTCAAGCATAGCGGTGGTCCTTTTAAGCTACCATCTGTACCTGCATTACCGGCAGAAAGATTGACTTATACATCTCCATTTACTTATGTAGGGATAGACTACATGGGGCCTCTTGTAGTTAACAATGGAACAGGAAACTGCAAAAGGTGGATCTGCCTTTACACATGCTTAGCCGTGAGAGCGGTTCACCTTGAAGTGGTATCGGATCTCACTGCAGAAGAAAGCCTGCTCTCACTTCAAAGAATGATTTCTACTAGAGGAGTGCCAGCTCTAGTAACGTCAGATAACGCTAACTACTTCAAATGATTGGCAGAAACGGTGTCAACGTCATACTGCATCAATGAAAAAATTTAATGGAAACCTCCATTACATTATCCATAACAGATGATATGATGATAGAGGCAGTGGTCAATTCACGATCGCTTACTGCTGTCGACTCTAGAGTTAGATTACATATTAAAGCCTTCTGATTTTTTGTCGGCTGGAAGGGTGATAACTTTGAATGATCCCGAGGAGATCCTGCAACTTCAAGATTCATCAAGAACGAAGACCGAGTTGATACAAAGTTGGAGACGATCACGTATCATTCTAGAAGAATTCAAGGAGATGTTCACTAACCGTTATCTGCTGAGTCTTCGAGAGCGATACCATCACCTGCCGCGAGAACCTCGGATAACTTCAAAGTTGACTCCCTCAACTGGTCAAGTTGTTCAGATTAAGGGTGAGTCGAAAAATAGAAGTGATTGGAAAGTAGGGAAGATTATAGCTCTAGAACTAAGTGCCGATGGTGCACATAGAGCAGCGACAGTACAAGTTGGGAAGAGCAAATATACTCGATCCATCGCTCATCTTTATCCTCTGGAAATTGATGAATCTGGTGATTCAAATATGCAGACTGTTTATAATATTGAAGAACACCTAATGGAATTACCTGTTCCTGAAATTCAAAATGTCGAGATGCCAGTTGAAACCGTCCCATGCTCAGAAACACCTGGGACAACACCGAGCAACACGTTACCATCGGACGACATACAGAAACCACGGATGATGACAAAGAAGAAAGTGAGATTTTCTACCTGGTCATAGCGGCCATGATAATGAATTAGTACCGGATGATGTGGAGCCAACGAGTACAGCCTCACACGCGAAGCCTCGGCGAGGAGCGGCTGTCAAAGCTTTAGAAAAAATCAAGAACTGGACAAGTGAACTGACTGCGTTCCTGCTCCACTCCAGACCTTCGCCGTCGGCGGGGAGTGTCGCGTTTAGCGCGAACCCATAGGTAATATTTCACATTATATTGTGGCAGCACTATATTTCTTGCTTTGTCTGTGGTGCTAAAGACCGATGTCGTTTCTCTTTGTAGGTGACGTCATATACAATATAGCTTTGGCGGTTTAGTTTGGCATTCCATGTGGAACTCTCATGTCTGTTGTGTAGCGCTGGTGGGTGTGCTGTGCGGCGGGTGCAAGTCGTGTGGATCCAGGGTGCTGCGGCGGCCTGTCTTACACCGTCGTCGTGGACCATAAGCTGAGTACCTGTATATTTTATACTACCACATTGTTTAACTAAATCTTCGCGATGACTTGAAAGTTGTTTGAGGGTATCGGGGGGGGATCTGTATCCGCACGCATGTGTGGGACTGGTTCCTGGTCTGATACCTGTCTTTATGCCTCAGCATTCTAGTAGGTAGACGGGTTCGTTCAATTCGGGACGACGTGAATACTCTGTCTACCCGTGAAGGCTTTAACCCTCCTAGTAGGTAGACGGGTTCGTTCAATTCGGGACGACGTGAATACTCTGTCTACCCGTGAAGGCTTCAACCCTCCTAGCAGGTAGTCGGGGCCGTCCGATTCGGGACGGCGAGAATACCTAGTCTACCATAGGAGGAGCTACTTGAGGACGGAGGAAAAAACCCGAGTCCAACTTGTATGTAGACGGGGTCATCCACGTGGGGATGATGAATCGTCTACATGAGAATCTCGGCCGAGTATCGTTTGTGGGGACGCGATGGAGACGTCCATTTGGCGGTCCCTACATTATATAAAACTGGAGGCATTCGTGTTACGCCGGTACACGCTTTATTGAACTTAAATTGTATATGTACTATTTGTATATCCGATGAGGATGGCACGCTGAATGTCAGGCTCATCGGATCATGGTGAATGTGGTGGTATGAAGTAGGTACTCATTGTAAATTTACTCTATAGGAGGTGGAAGTCAGTCCGGCAGGGCATGCAGTTAGTTGTTCACATCCAGAAGTCTATAGCGAAGCAGAATTTACTCAACGGAGAAAACCCAATGAACCCAGGTACAGAATATTAAGTTTTATTTACATCGCGAAGGACCGGTATGGGATACAAGGCCTGAATGTAACCCAGATATCGTACCCTTTCGCGACAGGCTGGATGCACAAATTTGAAAGTAGGTACCATACGCATTTACACGGCCACACTAACTAATTATTTAACAAAGCAAACTCATGAAATTCGACATTTTTAGCTGGGAGAACGCACACTCGATTTTTTTATTGTACTACAGGGAAGTGCTTTGCCTTCATCTCACCTGATTTTTTCAAGGTTTGTTAAGGCCGAAGGTGGATGCGCACTTCACCCGGAATCCTCAAAAATCTGAGGATTTGGCTACTAAATGCCGGAACACAACAATTTTAAAATTGTTTTATGGAGACAGAATTAGGTAAGCTGGTGGTAGCTAGCCAGGCAGACTTAAACAAAGTCCTACCACCAAACAAATGTATGTTTTTTTAGTTTCATTTCATATTAGCTATTAAATCTAGCTTTTGCTAGTGGTTTCGCCCGCGTGGTACCTATATGAATGTGGCCTTTGGTAAAGGTACACGTACATGATCCGTTCAGCCGTGTAGTTGTGAAAAGGTAGGTAACAAATCACACATTCGGAAAAAGCTAATGTTTGACATCCTATTCCCATCCTACAGGAGTTTTCGATAAAATGTGATGATTTATCGTCTATATTTCCCAATTTTGAGCAAAAATTTGTAAAAGTCACAACCTTTTTGTATAAAACTATTGTTCTCATGATGAGATTAGTGTTCTGTTTCGTGTCATGTTCTCAACTCACCACCCACAGAGTAACTTTTACATCTCTTATAGTTATTGATCTGTGATCTCACGTCGAAAGAAAGAAAGAAGTTGAAGTTTATGTTTAATTAGTTTTTTTTTATATTGGTTTGTTTTGTTTGTTTGTATTCACTTTGGAATAGCTTGGGTGTTTGTGTTTATGTTTATTTATATTCAAGCAATTCGACAAGACTGTTCTGTACCAGTACCACTGAGCACTGTATTGTACCCATAGTATTCTATGATTGTACCTATATCCTTTTTATCAACTGTAACAACAAACCTGGAACCACAAAGAAATACAACTACTTTGTGATGAGTTCCATCCAAGAGAGGCTTCAACTGAAACGAGGACCGCTAGACTCCTGGAACTTGAGAGAGCAACTATGTCTAGCTTCGGCCGTCGTTCGGAGTGGCGATCAAAACTGGATGTCGGTATCCCGCGCTCTGAAAACTGTTGGCGAACCAAATCGACCTCCTGACTGGTACTCCCAAAAGAGGTTAGTAAATCTTCAAATTCCATTCGCCGTGTAGTCTGTCATAGTAAAGCACCTCCAAATAGTCAGAGGCAGTGTTTCTCAGATCACTGTGGTTCAATGATATATTTGATTCTAGGATGTACTTAAGCAAAGAACACTAGAAACTTGGTTCATTGAAAACAGTATGAAAATTAGTTGAAAGTTGAAAAGTTTGAAACCTTCCAAATAAATTGAATAAATAGGTATAGAACAAACAGATAGTTGTGACCTGACTGAACTATGTTTCAGAGATATGTATGTAAACTTGTACCATAATATGGTCATTTCTACGCTACATGAGAAGAAATGCAATCAATTCTCCGAAAACTTAGTCGTAACAAAATTAAGCTTGTTGTTCAAGTCCTTATTGACATTACAATTAAAAATTATAATATTTTCTTTCACACAATTAAAAATAAAACAAATGACCCAATTTTTTTTTAACAAATCCAAATACCCAGCAAGCAAACCTTGCTTACAGCACAGTGCTCGGAGCAACTGCGCATTGGTTTGTCTATCAATTAACTTAGGGCATGAGTATATTCCCTGAGGATGCCTAGTATCAAACCGAAACACATGTTGATTTGATTTCTTCAAAGGAACTTGGTTACCAAACATTTTCTGTAATTATATGAAGAAATCAATTACTACTTATACCTACATAAATAAAATGCCAAACAGAGTCAAAATCCTCCCCTTTATTTGCATAGGAATTATGCAGATATTGCTTAAGGAAATGAGAGGTTAAAATTAATGTCCCATAATTTTTTGGTAACAAAGCTTTTGAAATAAATGATTGTTCAGTCTCTATAGATACTTTCAAGAGTCAAGTGAAATAACTTTATTAGACTGATTTTTCATAATTATTTCTGTAACCATATTTCCTTTCACAGTGTTGTAGATATTTATTAGTTTATTAATAGTGTAAATAATTAAGTACATATATTTATATACTATATATTGACATATTTTATGCAGTAATTTTGTTTAGGTAACTTATTATTACTACTTACTACATTGTTTTTTAGTGGCTTAATATGTTTTCTTAAATTAGTAAAGTAATCTTTTAGTTATTTTAATATAAAAAAAACATATATAATTTACAGTGCTGAATGTAACAGATTTCTGGTAACCAGAAAGAGAAAGACTAGATGTACAGTACGAACATGATGTGACAGTAGAAAACTTTGTTTTTTTTATTTATTTTGTTAGTTCGTTTTTTTTTACAAAATGAAAGCTTATTTCGCTTGATGTTTAAATTTATTTGAATTTATCTGTATTAAAAAAATAAATCGATAACTAGGTACTTATTCTGATCACTCTAGCGCAGTGGGTAATCGTGAATTACCCGTCCACCCATCTGTGGGAAAGTCCAATGGGTGGATGGGTCATCACCGATAATTTAATAAGTAGGTCTATTATATTCAAATTATTATTATTTATTCATTTAGATATGTTTTGTATCAAACTTAAATATAAATATTGACTTATTCTCTTTTATTATGTACACCCTCCTACCATCAATCATACTTGTACTAACCTCTCCATCCTAAGGTTGTCTGGAAGAATAAGACGGTCCATTATACTGTTAACTTAGTTAGTTTTAAAATTGTCAGTTGTCCAATAAGAGTATGGGGTGCAATAAATAACTTTCATGCATTAATTCAGTTGTGCAGCCCAATACGGAGCACTCCTGGAGCATGTGGAGACTCCAAAGCGCAAGAAACGCAGCTCAGAAGGTGCGGTTGAGACGCCCCAGGAGAGCATTGTCAAACGTCTCACACAGGATCGCATCGCTGAAATTCAAAAGTCCGTCGCCGAGTTGAACCAACAACATGAACAAGTCAAGGTGATTTAATATATATATATATATATTCTACGACGGGGAAGCGCTTGGCCTTCATCTCACCTGCATTTCAAGCTATGATAAGGCCGGTGGAAGCGCGCTTCATCCGGAATCCTCAACAAACTAAGGAACTGGCTATCTTACCTCTGAATGCCGGAACACAACTATTTTAGAATTGTTATTATGGCGACAGACTTAGGTAAGATGGTGGTAGCTAGCCAGGCGGACTCAAACAAAATCCTACCACCAACCAAACCAAGCACAATATTGCTCCCCTTGGGAATCGAACCCGGGACCTCTGGATCTGAAATCGATGGGTTGAACCACTGGACCACAGAGGCGGTTAACACTTAATATTACAAGCTACCCTAAGTTGGATCTAGATGGCGCTGTGTAAATCCAATATATATAATTTCCAGAATGAAATCTCCGAGATCCGCAATCAATCCACGTCAGAAGAACGTTTGAGAGAGCTATGGGCGGCCGTGGAGTCGGCTAAGCGCGCGAAAGAGAGGGAGACAGCTAGACGCGCCGCCATGTTGAAAGAGAGAGAGGAGAGACGCGCGCGCGCTAACGCCTTCCGCCCGCCTGCACCTGCGCCTACGTCGCCCGGTGAGACTCACAAAAATACTAATAATATATAATGTATAAATACAGATGAGTTTTTTCCAGCGCCACTGAGGCTAAGTCTGAAACCGTGAGAGTTATCGAAAAGTCATGTTAGGAGTTACGTGCTCAATTTAAAAAAAAATGAGTTGTGCATTAAAGAAAATCTTTTTTTTTTAAGTGTTCTGGAAAAGTGAGTTTTAAAAAAAAATTTTTTTTTTGCATATTAGAGTTCTTTGTTTGATAATAAAATAACGATGTATGATCACTTTGTGCCAACAGTTGTTGGAACGCTTTCAAAATTAAAAATTTATAAATTTAACTGATAATTTTTCAGTTTTTTTTTTTATTAAGTTCCTAGTAGTTATGCATTGTTGGAGAGCTAAAAAAACGGTTGTTTTAAAATGATCTGCAAGCCAGGTTTCATAACGTTTTTTTTTTGTTTTAAGGCATTATAGTGGAAAAAAGAAACTCGAAACATATTGAAGTTATATCGTTTTTCGTCTCGCATTTTCAAATTTGAAACGGTAATTGTTCGTTTTAATATTGATAAATAACCAGTGTTTTGTCGTTTTTATAAATCGGAAGAAATGATAGTTAAACTGATACATTTTTTTTAATTATTTTTTTATTTTTGACTTATTCTGAAAAGAGGTAAAAAACATGAATGAACATTCTTTATTGTACACCAAAAACATATAGAATAATTGTCAATTTTAAACTAAAGTAATCAGTACATTGGGCGGTCTTATCGTTTAAAAGCGATCGCTTCCCGACAACCTTAGGATGGAAAGGATAGTACAAATACGGTTGATGGTAGGAGGGTCTACACAATAAAAGAGAATAAGTAAATATTGATATTTACATGATATTTCTAAACTTGTTCGGGAAAGCGTGGAAAGCCTTTTTTAAAAATAAAAAAGACTTCAATTAAAATTATTAACTTCAATTTACTAAGCGAGTTATTACAGAGTGGCGACCTAATTACGACTGAATATAAAACCAACGGTCGTGACCGAAGTCACGGTCTCGTCTAGACATAGAGTCAGCGAAATCACGGCGGGAGTTGTGTGGGCGTCTAACTGACAACAATCATAATGATTGTTGGGCATTTCTGAAGATACTTGTTACTGTGGGTGTGTTATCTATAACTTTCTTGAATATATTTTGTTATATGATCGTTACTGTGTTAGCGGGCACGCCGGCGCCGCCGCCGCCTTCGTCTCCATTGCTGACGTCTCTGCTGAAGTCTTCCCCGGTGGTCACCACGCCGCAACACATGCCCCACCCCGCCTCGGTCGTCGGTGAGTCTACTCTACCACTGCTTTATATATGTGTTATATATTGTCTTTATATGTGTAGCCGTAATAAACTATGTGAGGTATACGCGGTTTCCTACTTTAACAAGCCTCATAGCTCAGTTGGTAGTAGCTCTGCCTTCCGCGCTGTAGGTTGTGGGTTCGATTCCCAGGACAAACATTTGTGTGATGAATATCGATGTTTGTTCTGTGTTTGGGTGTTGTATCATATAGTACGTATGTATTTGCAAAAAGTATTTAAGTATTCTATCCGTAATCTAGTTCCCCATATTACAAGCTATGCTTAGTTTGGGGCTAGATGGCGCTGTGTAAAATTAATGTCCTGTAATTTATTTATTTATTTACTTCGAGGGAAGTCAGGGTTTGGTTGGTAAATGATTGAGAGAAGGAAATGTACTATGTATATTAACAGCCTCTGTGGTGTAGTGGTTTCGAATAGGTCCTTCATCGCACTAGTTACAAGTTATCATAAGGCCGAAGGAAGCGCACTTCACCCGGAATCCTCAACAAACTGAGGAACTGGCTATCTTACCTCTGAATGCCGGAACACAACTATTTAAGAATTGTTATTATGGCGACAGAAGTAGGTTAGATGGTAGCTAACAAAGTCCTACCAAACAAACCAAGCCCAATACAGCTCCCCTTGGGGATTGAACCCTTCAATCATTTTCTCCTTCGCGATTCCGAACAGGCGGTAGATTTGACGTTTCAAAACGATCCTAAAATATTTGACTTTGACTTTGGGAGCTCTGGATGTGGAATCGGTGTACCACTAGAGGACAGGTGATTGATGTAGGTACGATTTAATAAATAAATAAATAAATTTTAACAAAAACAGGACATTAAATATTATAGGACATTAAATATTACAGGACATTAAATATTACAGGACATTAAATATTATAGGACATTAAATATTACAGGACATTAAATATTATAGGACATTAAATATTACAGAACATTAAATATTGCAGGACATTAATTTTACACAGCGCCATCTAGCCCCAAACTAAGCATAGCTTGTAATATGGGAACTAGATTACGGATAGAATACTTAAATACTTTTTGTAAATACATACGTACTATATGATACAACACACAAATTCATCACACAAATGTTTGTCCTGGGTGGGAATCGAACCCACAGCCTACAGCGCGGAAGGCAGAGTTACTACCAACTGAGCTATGAGGCTGTGTGTGTTGATTCGCAGACACGATGTCTCCGTCGGTGAACGCGCCGACCCTCTCCATGCTACTGGAGAAAGGCTCCCCCCAACACGAGCGGGAGAAGGCCGTGGAGTCCAACAAACACGCCGCCATTGAACACATCAAGAGCCAGTTGGTGCAAATCGAACACCAACTCAAAGGTAACTGTATTATATACGTGTTTTTACGTGTAAGCTAAAGGTATCGTCGATTCGATTTGTCAGCATTTGTGAGTTCATGTAAGCTGGTTTATAACGTATGTGATGTTTGTATGTGGTGACAGAATAATGTGACATATGCTATTTGTTTTGCTGGCGTGTAGAATTGGGTGTGGATAAATAAGTTTGTGGGTTTATGGAAGCTAGTTTGTAATATTGGTGTGCAGTTTGTATTTCAGTGACGAAATAATGTGATGTGTAATACTCTTATTTTTGCTGACGTGTGAAATTGGGTGTGGATAAATGAGTTTATGGGTTTAAGAAAGCTAGTTTATAATATTTGTGTGAAGTTTGTATTTCAGTGACAAAAAAAATGTGAAAAATACTTTTATTTTTGGTGATGTGTGGGATTGGGTTTGAATAAATGAGTTACTGGATTTATAAAAGCTTAATGTATAACATTTGTGTGCAGTTTGTATTTCAGTGACGAAATAATGTGATGTATTATACTTTTATTTTTGCTGACGTGTGAAATTTGGTGTGGATAAATGAGTTTATGAGTTTTATGGAGAAAGCGAATTAATAATATTTGTGTAAAGTTTTTATTTCGTTGTCGAAATAATGTGGTACATACTTTTATTATTGCTGCTGACGTGTGAAATCGGGTGTGATTAATGTGTTTATGGGTTTATGAAAGCTAGTTAATAACATGTGTGTGAAGTTTGTATTTCAGTGACAAAAAAAAATTGAAAAATACTTTTATTTTTGCTGACGTTTGGAATTGGGTGTGAATAAGTGAGTTTATGAATATGAAAGCTAGTTTATAATATTGGTGTGAAGTTTGTATTTCGTTGTCGATATAATGTGGCGTATAGTTTATTTTTGCTGACATGTGAGATTGGGTATTTTTGCTGACGTGTGGAATTGCGTGTGAATAAATGAGTTTATGGTGTGGAACGTTGGTGTTTCAGCCGGGTCCCCGCCGCCGCTGCCCGTGCCGCCCGTTGACATCGACGACATCGAGATAAAGGCTGAGGATGTGTATGCGTTCAGAGACGTGGACCTTCATCTGCCGGTCGCCACCATGCACAAGGGGGCTCGGTGGGTTTTGTGTAACAATAAAAAAAAAAAATTATAGGACATTAATTTTAATTTTCACACAGCGCCATCTAGCCCCAAACTAAGCATAGCTTGTAATATGGGAGCTAGATTACGGATATACTTAAATGCTTTTTTTTTAACTACATACTTACTGATACAACACCCAAACACAGAACAAACATGTATATTCATCACACAAATGTTTGTCCTGGGTGGGAATCGAACCCACAGCCTGCAGCGCGGAAGGCAGAGTTACTACCAACTGAGCTATGAGGCTTGTTAAACAATTTTATGACATATACAATTATCGTAGAGTAACTAACCTAGCTTACAAACGTAAAAAATAATATGTACAATTAAATTAACAATGTATTTTGACGTTTTCCTATGTATAATGAAGATAAAATCAAATTAGACTATATGGGAACGAGAATTAACGAAATATGTTGTCTATTGGATTTCATTGATTTTCATAATTATTATTTTTTGTACATGTTATGTACTAATTTTTTGAAGTAGCTTCGGTCGCCCCACTATAAAAAAAAACGAAATGTAAAGGACATTTTATTTGCCTCTGTGGTGTAGTGGTTAGCCCACCGGTGTCAGATCTAAGAGGTCCCGGGTTCGATACCCAGGGAAGTAGTTCCTTTTTTGGCGTTACTTTATTGTTTATGTTAGTATAACTGTATTTCATAAGAAAGCTTTACCTTTTAGGTTTACCGAAAAAACCAATATTATGCTCGGTTCGGTTGGTGGTAGGACTTTGTTTAAGTTTTTTTTGTCCGCCTGGCTACCACCATTATCTAAGTCTGTCGCCATGAATATAATTGTGATTTGTTGTGTTCCAGCAATTAGAGGTAAGATAGCCAGTTCCTCAGTTAGTTGAGGATTCCGTGTGAAGTGCGCCTCCACCTTCGGCCTTATACCTTGTAACCAGGTGAGATGAAGGCCAAGCGCTTCCCCGACGTACAATAAAAAACAGTATCTAGATGATATAGTTCTTTTATATCATAAAAAAACTCGCAGCTAAATGAGTAGTCGCTCAGCCGTCTGTGCTGTTAGCTGTGAGTTTCACATTAATATTGGATATTGTACTACAGATCGATGGACAAGTCCCCGATCAAGAAGGTGGAACCCATGGAGGTGGAACCTGACCCCGTGGAGGTGAAGATGGAACAGCTGGCTGCCGAGGTGGAGCAGGAGGTGGATATTGAGTCTGAGGTAACATTCACGCTACACTTCTCGCTCACTTATTTGGAAATAAAATATTACAGGACATTAAATATTACAGGACATTAAACATTACAGGACATTAAATATTACAGGACATGAAATATTACAGGACATGAAATATTACAGGACATGAAATATTACAGGACATTAAATATTACAGGACATTAAATATTAAAGAACATTAAATATTACAGAACTAGTTTGTAAGTTTATGTGGGTTAGATAAATGTGTCTTTTTTTCTTTCTCTTAATGCCAGAATACAACAAATTTTTGAATTGTTATTTTGGCGAAAATAAGGAAATGAGCGTAATACAACAAGCCTCATAGCTCAGTTGGTAGTAACTCTGCCTTCTGCGCTGTAGGTTGTGGGTTCGATTCCATCACAGGACAAACATTTGTGTGATTAATGTATATGTTTGTTCTGTGTTTGGGTGTTGTATCATATGTACGTATGTATTTACAAAAAAAAGTTTTTAAGTATTCTATCCGTAATCTAGTTCCCATATTACTAGCTTTGCTTAGTTTGGGGCTAGGTGGCGCTGTGTGAAAGAAAATTAATGTGCTGTCCCGTGTCCTGCAATTCAGCTAAAGCGTTGATTAGCGCCATCTAGCAGAGATTCACTGAACTGTGTGTGTTATTGTTTCAGACAGTTGAAGTGGAGGACATGTTAGTAGAGGAGGTGCCGGTTCAGGAAGAGATCCCAACAACGCCTGTGCGAGTCTCCACTCCGCCGGCGCCGCAGTTCAAATTCCCCACCACAGAGATCAAAGTCATACAACCGGAGGAGTTGAAGGTAATGTGTATACTGTATACTTTATATATTGTATTCATATATATATTTACGTCATACTAGCTGACCCATCGAGTTTTGTGAAAGAGCAACAAACATCAGGAGACGATAATGTACAGTCGGAAATGCACGGTCCGATAGTACACGACTGCTGTACTATAATGTACAGCAGTAATAATCCAATGACAATCCAAACCCAGTAATAATCGAAATCCAGTAATAATGACATCCAGTCATAATCCAAATCCAGTAATAACCCAGTAATAATTAAATCCAGTAATAATCCAAACCCAGTAAAAATCCAGTAATAACCCAATAGTAATCCAAATCCAGTAATAATCCAAACTCAGTAAAAACCCAGTAATAATCCGAGGCCTTGGTTTTAAATAGCGTCATCATTATCTTGCTGTCTGTTATGATAATAACGTGCGGATCGTGAACTGAATACAGGTAAAAGAAGAAGAGACGAAACAACCGGAAGTGCAACCGAAACCGGAGCCGGAAGTGGCGCACGAGGAGAGCCCACCGGAACCGGAAGTCGTAGAGGAAATTGTGGAAGAGGAAGCTATTGTTGATGTGATGGAACAGGAAGAAGAAATAAGGTATTCTACCGACGATCATAATACCTTCGAATTATTGTTGACTTTTTATTTATTTTATTATTGTACGACGGGTAAGCGCTTGCTCCAGTTTTCGTGACATATCCGAACTCGGCTATCCTATTTTCAGCTCAGGTTTGAGCAAAACATGCGGGTTCGAGTCCCGTTACGAGTCGTGTTCCAAGTGCAATCACTTGAAATACAAAAATAATATATACAAAATATAACATTTATAATTTTGATTCAATAATTTTATATATTTCCATTTACTAGCGAAGCACCGCAGAGTCCTTTACAAGAAGTCATGCAACAGATCGTGCAACTTGTGGAACCTCCGGACGAACGAGGCGACCAACCGGTTGACCAACAAATCGAGCAACCGGTTGACCAACAAATCGAGCAACCGGTTGACCAACAAATCGAACAACTGCTCGAGCAAATGCACCAGGCAGTTGAAAAGAGAGTGGAAGAGGTTGCTGTGGAAAAGGTCATTGAACTCAACATACAGGATATACCTCTACCGCCGGAACCGGACGCTACAGCTGAAGGTAAACAAAACAACTGTTATGATACAATACAACACCTATTTTATGATAAGTATGTATTTAAAAAAAAAGTATATGAGTTTTACATACGTATCTAGTTCACATATTACAAACTTTGCTTAGATTGGGGCTAGATGGCGCTGTGTGAAATTAATGTCGAAGTAGGTGTTGGTAACGTAATTGGAAAAATGGCAGCTGATTCCAATTTTTAAATGATTTTTACTTGGTATTTATGTTGTCTTTTTTATAACAAAGATGTCGAATCGTCATCGCCATCGCCGGAACCGGAAACCCCGACGCCGGAGCTGCGACCGGAACCGGAAGCCACCGAGGAAGAGACACCGGAAGTGTCTGAAACGGAAGTGAGCGTTGACGTCACTTCCGGTGATACCGTAGAAGAGCTAAAGAAGGATGATGATTCTGAGGTAATTCATTCTACTATGTTAAGAAACATAACGAATATAAAAGTAACAGACTCACGACTGTTTGTGTAAAGAGTCTATGATATGTGAAATGGCTTAGCTTCAGCGATCATATCTTCCAGAATACTGTAGCATTTACTTTGAAATTAATATATGTTATAGTTCAGGATAGATGCTGGAACGCTTGTGTTCCGAAAACACGATTACATAAAATTTTCTCGATGGAAAAAAAAACAAAGTTGACTCTAATTTGTACCAAAAATGTTCGCCTTTCAATAAATACCCCCAATTAGGGCTTGACAGTTTGTACAGTAAATAAACACAGTACACAGCAGACGCTCTGTGTTTTAGATTTTCAAAATTAATGTTTGTTTCACCGTAAAAAATTAAAACGTTGAAATTCGCGCGTATTTCTGTCATCTGGTGGTCATAAGCGCCGTGGTTGACCGCACAGCAATATCACCTTTATTATAACTATATCTTAGTTCGAAACTAGAGTGAATTTGCGTTGAGTTGCTAATCTGAGGTAGTATAGCCTGTTAAATAAATAAATAAAAAAAAAAAAATCAGTTTGAGACGTGATCCCGAACGAAAGTGAAACGAAATGTAAAAGCACGCGTGCCTGTTTTTTTTTGTAACCTTTACTGCCGTAGGTCAAAGGTCACCCCATATATAATAAATCTATTATTTTCTTATTGTACTACGGGGATGTCTTAATTTTTCCTGATTTTCAAGTTACGTTAAGTATTTGTTAGACCGTATCTTGTAGTATGATAATAAATTCGTTGTAGTATAATAATATTATCTATTTTTGTATGTTATGTTTTTTCCCCCCTCATCTATCAGTTCCCGTCTTGATTTCTTTTTGTTAATTGTTAGTAATTTCCTATGTTACATAAATTGTTAGTAGTGCTTTGTTTATTTCTTAGTACGTAGCAACAAGATGAAACTGTATCTACACTTCTCCTCTGCAAGCGTAAGCTTACAAATGTAATTACTTGCCTATATTTATATTTATGTTTACAATAGCACATCCTTTTCCTCTTTACTTAGGTACCTACTTAAAATAATATTAAACCCTAGCTCTCATATTCTCTACAAGCGATTTTTTCAAATTTTTATGAGAATAAATGTCTTAAATCGACAAAAACGAGCAGTATTTCATAGTTTTTTTATAGCGAGGACACTTTACAAGTAAGGTATTATAATAAGGTATGTAAAAATGTGTAAAGCTGTTTGTTTTCCGAATGCAATAAAAAAAAAAAAAACAGAAAAAATCATAAAATAATTGACAAAAAAGGATACCACTCAGCATAATGCTGTGGAAGGGGTATTCCAAAGCGCTGGTCTTCCGTGGTACCCTGATAAAACCCTAATAAATAATAATACCCTAATAAAGTGATACATCGATTGTTGCAGGATTCGATCCCCTTGAACCAGATGGTGGCGGGGGAATGTGGGAAGGGGGACGCGGGGAGGGTAGTGGAGGGTCACCAGGAGACTGACGACGACACCCCGATGGAGGTAACCTCGGTGCTGAGACATTGCAGTATACTATCTTTTTTTATATTGTACGACAGGGAAGCGCTTGACAAAAAAAAAAAGGAAAAAAAAAAAAATGGCACTTCACCCGACAGACTGAGGAACTGACCATCTTACCTCTAAATGCCGGAACACAACTTGAATTGTTACGGCGACAGACTTAGGTAAGATCGTGGTGGAGCCAGGCGGACTTAAAGTCCTACCACCAATCAAACCAAGCACAAATTTGTATGCACCATCGAACCCGGGACCTCTGGAATTTAACTTATTGGGATTTTCTATTGTCTTTATAATTGATAAGGAGTTTCTCTCTTCTTTAATGTTCTATCTCCTTTATAGCATATGCATATTTATCCATATCTCTTCTTTTATGTTCTATCTCCTTTATATCATATGCATATTTATCCATATCTCTTCTTTAATGTTCCATCTCCTTTATAGCATATGCATATTTATCCATATCTCTTCTTTAATGTTCCATCTCCTTTATAGCATATGCATATTTATCCATATCTCTTCTATCATGTTCTATCTCCTTTATAGCATACGCATATCTATCCATATCTCTTCTTTTATGTTCTATCTCCTTTATAGCATATGCTTCTGTGTATTATATAGATACTGCCGATTTGACGAAATTGTCTATTTAACAAGCCTCATAGCTCAGTTGGTAGTAACTCTGCCTATAATAATCTAAGTATTCTATCCGTAATCTAGTTCCCATATTACAAGCTATTAGTTTGAGGCTAGATAGCGCTGTGTGAAATTAATGTCCCGTAATATTTATTTGTTGATTTAAATTGCGCAATTGGAAGGTTTTGCCAAATTTTCGTATCATGGAGGATTTGTCCAGCAGTGGGAGTTATACCAACTGAGCTATGAGGCTCTTTAAACGTTCTGACTAGCTTTCATTTGTAGCTTTGGTGTGCAAAGTGTCCTATCGACTCCATTGTATGAGGCAAAAAATATATATATATAAAAAAATACTTTTAAAAACATATGCTTGAATACCACCAGTCAATAATTTAGTATAGTACAAGTATTGTTCGGTTCGGCGCTAGATGGCGTTGCGTGAAACATCCCGCAGTATAGTTTGGTTCATTGATTTGTTTCGATACTCAGGTGAGCCGCGAAGAGGACAAAGACGGTAAAAAGCGAAGAGATTACTCGCGAAAGAAGAAACCAGACTCCAGGAGTGAGTATATAATTGTATATCCATTTCATACACAGATATTACCGGGTTCGATCCCCATGGGGAGTACAATATATTTTGCTTGGCTTGGTTGGTGGTAGGACTTTGTTTAAGTCCGCCTGGCTAGCTACCACCATCTTATCTAAGTCTGTCGCTAGTTCCTCAGTTAGTTGAGGATTCCGGATGAAGTGCGCCTCCACCTTCGGCCTTATAACTTGTAACCAGGGGAGAAGAAGGCCAAGCGCTTCCCCGACGTACAATAAAAGAAAAAAAAGATATATTTTAATTTTAATCAATAAAAACGTTAAAAAATAAATAAAATCGAATCAACGTTTTCTTAATGGTATTATAATTAGTATGGTTTTAATTTGATTACGGCATTCCTTATTAGTAATATCATTGAGATTATAATGAATATTACGATACTGAAAAAAACAAAATCAACAGAGCTGTGAGGCTTGTCAACAGACTGCAGCTGCTATGTGCAACGTGTGTTATATGCAACGTGTGCTATGTTCAGCAACGTGTGTTATATGCAACGTGTGCTATGTTCAGCAACGTGTGTAATATGCAACGTGTGCTATGTTCAGCAACGTGTGTTATATGTAACGTGTGTTATGTTCAGCAACGTGTGTTTCTTGTTATGTCCATGCAAAGGTTGAATGGCAGAGATCGCTTTTAGCGATAAGACCGCCCATTGTGCATTATTTATTGTAAGATCAATTAGTTCATAATTTATTTAATTTTGGCGTTCATCAAAGAATATTGTATTGTATTGTGTGTTATATGAAACATGTGTTATGCAAGGTGTGTTATGTAAAACGTGTGCTATGTTGAGCAACGTGTGTTATATGCAACGTGTGCTATATGCAACGTGTGTTATATGCAACGTGTGTTGTTCCAGCGTGCTCGGGGTCGGAGAGCGCGAACGAGGCGAGCGCCCCCGAGTCCCCGAGCAGCGGCGACGATCGCCAGCACAGGCTGTGGAAGAAGTCGGTCATGCTCGTCTACAACAGGTGACATTATATATCATTATATATATATATATATTAAGTCTTTTTAACAGACTTCAAAAAGGGTTACTCAAAGGTGGTTCTCAATTGGTCGGAATCTTCTTCTTCTTTTTTTTTTTATGTATGTTCCCCGATTACTCGAAGACGCCTGGACCGATTTGGAAAATTATTTTTTTGCTTTCAAGGGTATTCTTCCCAGGTGGTCCCTTTTCCATCCGGTTAGGATCTGATGATGGGATCCTGGAAAAATCGAGGGAACTCTTCAAATGTTGTAGCGATTTGGGTATTTTTAGGGTGTGTTACCTCAAAAGTAAGGTCTGTCTGTCTGTTCGTCCAACTGCCATCAAAATAATTAGAAAAAATACGTCTTCCAGGTAAACGAAATTCTATAACATTAATTGAAGTCGGTTTTCTTTTTAGTTTTCAAAACGTAATTATTAAACGTTCTCGCAAACATGCTTGGAGCGTAATCGGATCGAATTCGGAAACTTGCGATGGGGAATCCGAAAATGCTCCTCTTAAATCTGAAATGTACTTGACATTTTTTTTAAAAATTATATTTGTAATTCATGTGATTGGACTTGGGCACAATATTTACAAATTGGACACAAATAATTAAATATATATCAATAATTATTATAAATATAATTATAATAGTTATCATAAATAATTTGACATTCCAGACACATTTTCACAAGTTAGCTGTTGGGTTTAACAAACCTCATAGCTCAGTTGGTAGCTCTGCGTTCTGCGCTGTAGGTAGTGGGTTCGATTCCCACCCAAGACAAATATTTTCGTGATCAATATGAATGTTAGTTCTGTGTTTGGGTGTTGTATTGTATGATATGTGAGTATTTAAAAAAAAAAGGCCGAAGCTCCTCAACAAACTGAGTAACTGGCTATCTTACCTCTAAATTTGTTTGTGTTTTCTCACTTACCTGTTGTATATTTTCTTTTTTTATTATTATTTGTTATATCCTGCCTGCTTGTGTAAGTGTCAAATAAATGATTTTTCTTTCTTTCTTTTCTTTCTAAATGCCGGAACACAACAATTAGCTGTGGGCTGTGGGTTCGATTCCCACCCAGGACAAACATTTGCGTGTTTAATATAGATGTTAGTTCTGTGTTTGGGGGTTGTATCTTATAGTACGTGTGTATTTATCTATCCGGAATCTAGCTCCCATATTACAAGCTATGCTTAGTTTGGGGGTAGATGGCGCTGTGTGATTTTTTTTTATATGTACATGTTTGCATTGGTTCAGGTTGTGTGCACACAAGTACGCGTCGCTGTTCGTGCGTCCGATAACTGACGAGGAGGCGCCGGGGTACAGCGTCGTGGTCAAGCGGCCCATGGACCTCACCGCTATACGGCGGAACATCGACAATGGACTCATAAGGTACTATTTTATTTATATATTTGTTTATTTAAACGCATAAAACACACTCATATGCAGGTGGGTTTAATAAGCGTCGTAGCTCAGTTGGTGTGGTTCAGATAATGATAAAGATAAAGATATTTTTATTTGCTCGAACATAATGTAACATCTTTATTACAGTTGTTATCAATAAGTATCAATTATGCTCTGCCTTAAAGAGCATGCAAATTTTATATAAAAGTAAATTAAACATAATTGCATCAACAAGAGAATTAAAAATAAGCCAGTTTAAATGTTCAACCGGGTTATTCCCGTTCGTCCCCACGCTTCGTCCCCAACGGGTACCTTTTCAGTTCTGTTCGTCCCTGATGGGGGCCAGCGGCAAGTTTTTGCAGCGCCCCCACTGAAATGATAATTTAAAATAAAATCATACTACGTATAGTAATTTCTTTTTGATAATTTTAATTAAGTTAATAATTTTAAATTAGTATGAAATTTTGTAATACTATTCGTTTTTCAATTTTAATGTCTTAATCTATTTTTTTTTTGCAAATTTATTTAATTGAATTAATTATGAAATTGTATAATGTATGTTTTTAGTGTTTTAATAATGTTGGTAGAGTATTCAATTTTGTTGCATGAGGTTTGAACCTATAATTGAGGTGGCACTTGGTCTTTGTGTGTGCTTGTTTGTGTATTAATTGTTTTAGTGTTCACCTTGTTGGTTCAACATATAAATAAATAAATAATCAACTTTTATATACATATATATATATATTATTTACTTACCTACAGGTGTCGGATTCCGAGGTCCCGGGTTCGATCCCCAGATATAATATTTAAATACGTTTTTTTTTGTTATTACATCGTATCTGATCTGAAATCGGTGGGTCGAACCACAGCCGCCAGCTATTTTTATTCAAAGTTTAATAATCCTCTCTCGCAAAGCAATATATAATGTTGTGAGTGATATGTAAGTGTTGTTGTCCGTCAGAAGCGATATATAATGTTGTGAGTGATATGTAAGTGTTGTTGTCCGTCAGAAGCGATATATAATGTTGTGAGTGATATGTAAGTGTTGTTGTCCGTCAGAAGCGATATATAATTTTGTGAGTGATATGTAAGTGTTGTTGTCCGTCAGAAGCGATATGTAATGTTGTGAGTGATATGTAAGTGTTGTTGTCCGTCAGAAGCGATATGTAATGTTGTGAGTGATATGTAAGTGTTGTTGTCCGTCAGAAGCGATATATAATGTTGTGAGTGATATGTAAGTGTTGTTGTCCGTCAGAAGCGATATGTAATGTTGTGAGTGATATGTAAGTGTTGTTGTCCGTCAGAAGCGATATGTAATGTTGTGAGTGATATGTAAGTGTTGTTGTCCGTCAGAAGCGATATGTAATGTTGTGAGTGATATGTAAGTGTTGTTGTCCGTCAGAAGCGATATGTAATGTTGTGAGTTATATGTAAGTGTTGTTGTCCGTCAGAAGCGATATATAATGTTGTGAGTGATATGTAAGTGTTGTTGTCCGTCAGAAGCGATATGTAATGTTGTGAGTGATATGTAAGTGTTGTTGTCCGTCAGAAGCGATATGTAATGTTGTGAGTGATATGTAAGTGTTGTTGTCCGTCAGAAGCGATATGTAATGTTGTGAGTGATATGTAAGTGTTGTTGTCCGTCAGAAGCGATATGTAATGTTGTGAGTGATATGTAAGTGTTGTTGTCCGTCAGAAGCGATATGTAATGTTGTGAGTGATATGTAAGTGTTGTTGTCCGTCAGAAGCGATATGTAATGTTGTGAGTGATATGTAAGTGTTGTTGTCCGTCAGAAGCGATATGTAATGTTGTGAGTGATATGTAAGTGTTGTTGTCCGTCAGAAGCGATATGTAATGTTGTGAGTGATATGTAAGTGTTGTTGTCCGTCAGAAGCGATATGTAATGTTGTGAGTGATATGTAAGTGTTGTTGTCCGTCAGAAGCGATATGTAATGTTGTGAGTGATATGTAAGTGTTGTTGTCCGTCAGAAGCGATATGTAATGTTGTGAGTGATATGTAAGTGTTGTTGTCCGTCAGAAGCGATATGTAATGTTGTGAGTGATATGTAAGTGTTGTTGTCCGTCAGAAGCGATATGTAATGTTGTGAGTGATATGTAAGTGTTGTTGTCCGTCAGAAGCGATATGTAATGTTGTGAGTGATATGTAAGTGTTGTTGTCCGTCAGAAGCGATATGTAATGTTGTGAGTGATATGTAAGTGTTGTTGTCCGTCAGAAGCGATATGTAATGTTGTGAGTGATATGTAAGTGTTGTTGTCCGTCAGAAGCGATATGTAATGTTGTGAGTGATATGTAAGTGTTGTTGTCCGTCAGAAGCGATATGTAATGTTGTGAGTGATATGTAAGTGTTGTTGTCCGTCAGAAGCGATATGTAATGTTGTGAGTGATATGTAAGTGTTGTTGTCCGTCAGAAGCGATATGTAATGTTGTGAGTGATATGTAAGTGTTGTTGTCCGTCAGAAGCGATATGTAATGTTGTGAGTGATATGTAAGTGTTGTTGTCCGTCAGAAGCGATATGTAATGTTGTGAGTGATATGTAAGTGTTGTTGTCCGTCAGAAGCGATATGTAATGTTGTGAGTGATATGTAAGTGTTGTTGTCCGTCAGAAGCGATATGTAATGTTGTGAGTGATATGTAAGTGTTGTTGTCCGTCAGAAGCGATATGTAATGTTGTGAGTGATATGTAAGTGTTGTTGTCCGTCAGAAGCGATATGTAATGTTGTGAGTGATATGTAAGTGTTGTTGTCCGTCAGAAGCGATATGTAATGTTGTGAGTGATATGTAAGTGTTGTTGTCCGTCAGAAGCGATATGTAATGTTGTGAGTGATATGTAAGTGTTGTTGTCCGTCAGAAGCGATATGTAATGTTGTGAGTGATATGTAAGTGTTGTTGTCCGTCAGAAGCGATATGTAATGTTGTGAGTGATATGTAAGTGTTGTTGTCCGTCAGAAGCGATATGTAATGTTGTGAGTGATATGTAAGTGTTGTTGTCCGTCAGAAGCGATATGTAATGTTGTGAGTGATATGTAAGTGTTGTTGTCCGTCAGAAGCGATATGTAATGTTGTGAGTGATATGTAAGTGTTGTTGTCCGTCAGAAGCGATATGTAATGTTGTGAGTGATATGTAAGTGTTGTTGTCCGTCAGAAGCGATATGTAATGTTGTGAGTGATATGTAAGTGTTGTTGTCCGTCAGAAGCGATATGTAATGTTGTGAGTGATATGTAAGTGTTGTTGTCCGTCAGAAGCGATATGTAATGTTGTGAGTGATATGTAAGTGTTGTTGTCCGTCAGAAGCGATATGTAATGTTGTGAGTGATATGTAAGTGTTGTTGTCCGTCAGAAGCGATATGTAATGTTGTGAGTGATATGTAAGTGTTGTTGTCCGTCAGAAGCGATATGTAATGTTGTGAGTGATATGTAAGTGTTGTTGTCCGTCAGAAGCGATATGTAATGTTGTGAGAGATATGTAAGTGTTGTTGTCCGTCAGAAGCGATATGTAATGTTGTGAGTGATATGTAAGTGTTGTTGTCCGTCAGAAGCACATCGGAGTTCCAACGCGACGTGTTGCTGATGTTGTCCAACGCTCTGCTGTACAACAGCAGCGAGCACAGCGTCTACAGCATGGCCAAGGAGATGCACGAGGAGGTAGGTACCTGTGCCGTGTCCACTGTTGGACGGTCCCGTCTAGTGGTCCCGGGCTCGATCCCCAGGGGGAGATAGATAGATAAACTCTTTATTGTACACCAAAAAACAAAAATAAACAGACATGCAAGAAACACACCTAAACTAGGTATAATGGGCGGCCTTATCGCTAAAAGCGATCTCTTCCAGGCAACCTTTGGATGGAAAGGATAGTAAAGAGCAGACAAAGCGGTGTACTAAAATAAACATTAATTTATGTAGCTACTTCTTAATAATAACAAAACATACAAATACATTACAAAATATCCAATCATTACTAAAAATATATATGTAAATAGAAACTTAAACAGCAGTAGCGAACGAGACAATTATAAGTTAACTATAAGGGAGTACAATATTGTGCTTGGTTTGGTTGGTGGAAGGACTTTAAGTCCGCCTGGCTAGCTACCACCATCTTACCTAAGTCTGTCGCCATAATAACAACTCTAAAATAGTTGTGTTCCGACATTTAAGTAAGATAGCCAGTTCCTCATTTAGTTGAGGATTCCGGGTGCTCCTTCGGCCTTATCTTAACTTGTTACCAGGTAAGATGAAGGCCAAGCGCTTCCCCGACGTACAGTAAAAAAAAAGGGTTTGCCATAATCACGCTTGCATATAAGCGATTTTTACCCCTTAAATATGTATCAAACGGAATCCTTGGTTTGAACACTAATGTACAACATTTGAATAGTCAACACACAAGTCATAAAAGTTCAAAAACTGTAATTAATTTGCTATTATTAAAATATAAAAAAAAGCATTAGTAAAAATATATTGTAATTTTTCAGGCGATATCTGAGCTGAGTATACTGTTGGCTGCGCAGGCGCACGCTGGACTTGAGCCTCCGCCGCGACGGAGGCGGCGTCGCAGGGACGATCCCCGACCGCAAACCAACAAAACATAGATATCATCCGATGCCTGTATTATACCAGATAATGCACAGCCCATTTAATCCACTTATTTTTTTTTTATATATAGTGCCTTTGTATTATTTGTTTACAATGTCTGGCCGTGCAACAGTCACTTGACGATGATTTGAATTAATCGGCCGATATTTAGAGTACGCTAAAACATTTAGGACATATGTTATGCATTATCTGGCTGTACATTATCGTCGCCTGTATTATTCAATGGAGATGATGATTCTTTATGATGTCTTTAGCAAAATATTAAATTGATCAGAGCCTGTTTTTGTCGATCCATAATAATGTTTGTGCAATATTTCAGCTCAATCAAAGTAGTTTTTGCGTATAGAGTAATTAACATTCAAAAATTTGCATTTATATAAATTAGTAGAATATCGTTACGTCATTTTCGGCATGGAGACGAAATAAGCAAGTAGCCCACCTGATGAGTGCATCTCTTGCCTATAACAATGCGTAGGTCACGTCCACAAAGAATGTCCTACGCGGCACTGCATTGCGCCCATCTACTTGAGGCCGTGCCCGTAATTTCACCGGCAAAACCCATCAATCCGAAACACAGCAACGCTTGGTCGGAGATAGGTATGGTGGTAGTACATAAATAATAGTTAAACTCGTGACAGGACTTTTTTTTATTGTTCATCAGGGAAGCGCTTGGCCTTCATCTCACCTGGTTTGGATTTGAACCGACATCTTATAGTGACCAGTGACGCCCTGGGGCGCTGTAGGCTGTGGGTTCGATTCCCACCCAGGACAAACATTTGTGTGATGAATATACATGTTTGTTCTGTGTTTGCGTGTTGCATAAATAATGTATTTACAAATAAGTATTTAAGTATTCCATCCGTAATCTAGTTCCCATATTACTTTGCTTAGTTTGGGGCTAGGTGGCGCTGTGTGAAATTAATGAACTGTAATATTTATTTAATAATTACATAAATGTATTCGTATCGAAATAAGCATATTTGTTACTGAATTCACACTTAAAATGATAACCTGAAATTGTGCGTGTCAGCCATTCAGACAGTCAGTTGATATATGGGTATATGTATAAGATGTACATTGTAATCATTTACGAAATAAAATTATAGCAATAACTGGTATTTGATTTATTTACTGGCTGTACCCGTGTGGAAACATGATAGGAAACCGAAATAAAACATATATTGTTTTATATTACAACTTACCTATTAACTTTATTGTTGTGTTCCGGCATTTAGAGGTACGATGGCCAGTTCCTCAGTTAGTTGAGGATTCCGGATGAAGTGCGCCTCCACCTTCGGGATTATCTCAACTTGTAACCTTGAGATGAAGGACAAGTGCTTAGCCGTAGGACAATAAAAAAAAAGTAAAATCGTTGTCTAATGCGTGGAGGAAATCCCGTTACTACAAAATTTCATATTGAATGAGCTATGTCTTTCAGTGTTAAGTCTTAACCGTTTAAACTCGAGAGATGAGTAACAGCTCACAATAGGAGGGTTGGAGGTTGAAGCGATTTGGGTATTTTTAGGACGTATTACCTCAAAAGTAAGGAAAAAACGGAACCCTTATAGGATCACGCGTCTGTCTGTCCGTCAATCTGTCTTCAAAATAATTGTAAAAATACATCATCCAGGTCAACGAAATTGTATCATATTCTTCATTGAAGTCGGTTTTCTTTTTGGATTTATATTATTAAATCCAGTTGTGTTTTTTAATTTAAACTACATACCTACCTGAAATTGTATTAGTTGTCCAATAATCAACAAACTAATATAATTTGGATAAACTTTGACTCAATATTACAAGTATCTTGCTTCGTATCTTTCCTGATATCTACGTTGTGTGATGTACAGTTGTCTGCAAAATTCAGACACTGCAATATTTTCTAAATCAAACCAGTCATCATTTTTGTTTTTAGTCTGATATTTATATCACACATGGAAACCAAATTAATGACATTCAACGATGTGGATAGAAACTATTTAGAAAATTATGAAATACATACAGGACAGGATGGACCAAAAGTCCTTCGGAGAGTAAGTAATATGTATATATAATAAGTATACAGTGCGGTAAAGGAATAGGATCGTCACTATTTATTGTCATTGAGAAAATGAAAAGATTTGTATGGGAAACTGAAAATGGGAATTCACTATTATCTCCCCACCACAACAAATACTTTTCCTGGTCCGAAAAGCCCCCCCCCCCCTCACTGCTTAGTACACATATTCTGTTATACCGTGTATATATATGTATATTTATTTGCTCGAAACACGTGTTACAAGTACCTATGTTCTAATAACGTTATTATTCTTGTCTGAATGTACGTAGCTTTTAGTAAAGATAATGAGCTTTATAGCCAAGTGGCCGTAGATAAAATCCTCAAAAAGTAATGATCTGAGTTCGAACTGAAAATAGATGTAGGTGCCTAAGTACATTTTTATTTTAGCGTCTGCACGAAAAGTAGAAAATACAGATTCTATGTTCTGACTACACAAATTTTGTAAAATATGTTTCAGATAAAAAAAATGTACGAAACCATTGTTAAAAATTATAATCAAATTGGCGGTTCTCTCAAAGGGAGACGACTGGCGCGTGCCGGCTTTCAGAGCGCCGCCGCCGACGCGGCTGCGTTTGACAAACTCGCCGAGGCGGCTATTGTCAAATGTAGGCGCTCTCATTGTGCAATTGTCTGTGTCAAAGAATACTAAGGACAGATGAACCAGTTTTAGTGAGAGCTTGGAGTCATCTCGTGAAAGTAGGTTAGTTGTTAGTGTAATTTATCATTGTGTATAGAACATACACAATGATAAATTACATAGGCACCTACAGTTACAAAAAGACCATGAATGCGATTTTGGACGAACAAAAGTACATAAAGGAACGATTATTTAGTATTTTAGCTAACAGGTAGATAACATTCTTATTGATTTGACAAATTAAACCTTCTAGTAATGGATTGTCTCATTAGCAGCTCAGGCTTTTAGACGATTTTTCTCTGTTAGTGAAAGCGCTTTTCGTTCTTTGTGATTGTGACCTTCTGCTATGTTGCCTCATCTGTCTAGAGCTGAGGTCATTGTCGCGAGTTAAGAAATAGCTGATTTTAGGGTAGTCTCAACTCAAAAAACCAGCTGTTGGTATCAAAACTTTGATCCTGTTTTACCAAAAACTTTGAACCAAAATTCTAAAAGTCGTAAAACAAACGTTGTTCCCCGAGTCGGGTCGGATAACCCCGTTTCGGCATAGTACACATATTCTTATTATATATACATATATATATTATATTTAAAACTATATTCTTAGTATTAAGTATTATTGATAAATGTTATATAATTTATGTGTCTAAGTAAGATGTAACTTATTAAAACTTTATTTAATTGTTATTAATGTAAGTACACTATTTTCAAATTTTTATCTATTTTTTCTCTCCACATCACTGGTTTGCTGGAAGAAAACTCTTTTTAGGTTGAGGCTCGCCTTTGCCATGTATTTTTATTATGTTTCTGTGTGCAATAAAGTATAAATAAATCTTAAATCAATAGAAGATAATGTTATAATATCCGTTGTACTTATATTCCGTGGTTTCGTTTCGATTATTGAGGCGGTTTCTCACAGAGGAAAGGAACGCCCCAATACCGAGATGCGATGCTGTAGAGGGTACCATCAGATTCCAAGCCGGCGTATCCTATGTCAGGTGACACTATCGGGTAGCCATCTCCCCACCTGCTGTACCCTGCTTCCTCAAGAGTCTCACCTGGAATTAGAATAAAAAATATTACAGGACATTTATTTTATACAGTGCCAACATTCATTCATTTATTTCTAGAACAATTTAGAGTCGTGTTTTAAAATATTAAATCTAAAAATAGTACAGTTTCCATGTTGTATGAATACATTTTTGCTAGAATAGTGCATAGCAGAAAGATGAACACCTAAGTTGCACACAGTATTAGTCAAATTTATCATCATTGTCAAAGAAATGCCTATTATTTTTCAGAGAATCGTCTACAGAATAGAAACAGCCTTTCAACAAAAGTTTTTTTTAACTTGTGGTTAAATACAGTTGCACTATCAATTGTTTTCATCTCAATATGATAAGGAATTAAATAATTTAATAGCCTGGTATCTACAGCAATGTTTAGCAATGTGGAGCCTTTAAAAGATAAATCGATGTCTTTACGTCTTGTATTAAGTCCCAAACTAAGCAAAGCTTATTATGGGAACTAGATTATGGATATAACACTAATATACTTCTTTTTGTGAATATATACTTATCATATAATACACACCCAAACACAGAACAAACATCAAGATTCATCACACAAATGTTTGTCTTGGGTGGTAATCGAATCCACAACCTACAGCGCAGAAGGCAGAGCTACTACCAACTGAGCTGTGAGGCTTGTAAGTTAAAGACGTTGTACACCAAAATTAAGCAATTTTGGTGTACAACTGAAATAATAACAAGAAGAATACTGTAAGTGATCGCTCGTAGCGATTCTATTGTTGGTCGAGTTAAATTGGGAAATTCGGCACTGTATGTATGTAGGTAAGTATGTATGTGGTTATGTTTGTGACGGCATACTCTCGAACAGGTTATTCGATTTCGATGAAATTGAAGATACAAAGAGATCGCAGGGGGTTTTTGTTAGTGGGGTAGTTTTTGAGGTGTTGGGGTGAACAGAAATACAATAATCAGCTATTATCTTTTAAATGGTTGATCTGATCAATTAAACATTTTAAATATGCATAGATAGATTATTCGCTTATACTCATCAATCGGTATGATGTTTAAGGCAGGGTGCTTGGGTTGCAAAAGGGATAAATAAGATTGAAGTCCTGTCAACTGTCATATGACAGGGCTTTGACAGCAGATTTCAAAACAAGTTAGGTAATTTTAACTTTTAAATAGGGGTGGTTTAAAGATAAAAGGTTGTAAATGATGATCATCAGGTTTTGTAAGATAGAAGATGACGTGAGGGAACGGTTTTGAGAGCACTTTTCAATAATTGGACATCAACTTTTTTATCATAGTAAGGGGGTGACTTATTCAATTATTGTATTCTGTCCATCCAATACGACGTACGGACGGTGCTTCAGTGCTTTGCTCTCGTTCTGGATTTGCATAGAATGACAGCCTCGAACACTCAGGTGCATACAAAGAGATTGAGAAAAAGTGTGCTTAGAGTAAGTAATGAAAGCACACTTGTATCGTTTGTTATTAATTTTATTTTTGAGATATAACCTCCGTGGTTAAATACCTAACACAAACCAGACATCACGAGATCTCCGTTCGGTCGGGGCGAACTACGTACCTACTCTTCTATGTAATGAAAATATTTTTGATGTGTCTTTCTTTCTCTCTTTACTACTATCTTTCCTCACGCTTTCTCGCAATCTGTGGGAGTGATTACGTGAAGGGACGGAAGTGTATACCAGGAAGCCGGGGAAGCGCGCGCTGTTTGATTAGACCAATGAGCGCGCGCGGTTAGTGCAGCCCGTCAGATGGTACCAGCCCATTTACCGAGAGGTTGGTACGTCAGTCAACAGTGTGTGCGTGTGTGTGACGAGAAAGAGAAAGGGAGATAGAGAACTCATCAGCTGTGTGTAACCGAACCCAATTTGTGCCGCATTGTGCATTGTCTTTGCTATCCCTGAGCTAGCTCCCCTGCTCCGGCTCGACTGCTTGAATAACTGCCTCTGTGGTTAAGTGGTTCGCCCACCTGTGTCAGATCCAGAGGTCCCAGGTTCGATCCCCAGGGTACAATATTGTGCTTGGTTTGGTTGGTGGTAGGACTTGTTAAAATAGTAGGTAAACGAAACGTATTGCTTGTCAACATGTATGTAAATGTCACTGTCACAATGCTTGAGTGACAGCTGTATAGAATCTATCCTTTCCTTTTCTCTCATGACCGACCTCTCAAGAAGTGTCTTCGATACATGTGCAGCTTAAATAAATTCATCTGCTGGATCTGCGACTCTGATTTCTATATATCCTTCAGGACTTTGTTTAAGTCCGCCCGGCTAGCTACCATCACTTAATTCTATCACCATAATAACAATTCTTAAATTGTTGTGTTCCGGCATTACAACGAACGTGAATTCGATTATGTGTACGCTACCATAACGGACACGTTAGTTAGCCAGTTCCTCAGTTGAGGATTCCGGGTGAAGTGCGCTTCCACCTTCGGCCTTATCTAAACTTGAGAGATAGCCAATTCCTCAGTATGCGGAGGAATCCGGGTGAAGTGCGCTTCCACCTTCGGCCTTATCTAAATTTGAGAGATAGCCAATTCCTCAGTATGCGGAGGATTCCGGGTGAAGTGCGCTTCCACCTTCGGCCTTATCTAAACTTGAGAGATAGCCAATTCCTCAGTATGTGGAGGATTCCGGGTGAAGTGCGCTTCCACCTTCGGCCTTATGTAAACTTGAGAGATAGCCAATTCCTCAGTATGCGGAGGATTCCGGGTGAAGTGCGCTTCCACCTTCGGCCTTATCTAAACTTGAGAGATAGCCAATTCCTCAGTATGCGGAGGATTCCAGGTTAAGTGCGCTTCCACCTTCGGCCTTATGTAAACTTGAGAGATAGCCAATTTCTCAGTATGCGGAGGATTCCGGGTGAAATGCGCTTCCACCTTCGGCCTTATCTAAACTTGAGAGATAGCCAATTCCTCAGTATGCGGAGGATTCCGGGTGAAGTGCGCTTCCGCCTTCGGCCTTATCTAAACTTGAGAGATAGCCAATTCCTCAGTATGCGGAGGATTCCGGGTGAAGTGCGCTTCCACCTTCGGCCTTATCTAAACCTGAGAATCAGGTGAGATTGAGGTCAAGCCTCGTGGTACTCACCAGTGACCGTCATCCAGTGACCGTTAGAGTCCAGGTAGTATCCGATGAATATGATGGTTTCTTCTTTCGACTTGAAGCTTGAGATGAGGATCGCCTCCGCTTGGCTGTTGGCTACCGCGAGATGAGCTCCTTCTTCGTGGCACGTCGTGTTCGCTTCGCTCCAGAGCAACCTCGTCTCATGAAGTCTGTAGCAGCTGCCTATCGCCGGGTAGTATGTGTAGCCTGTTTAGGATCGCAACGAAACATTACTTTGATTTTCGTTCTTTTACGTAAATTTTTGGAATTCCTTGGTCACAGTCAGCCTTGAATAGCTGATCGTCGTGGTAAGGTTATCGACCCGGGGGCGTAGGTCGGACATGTATAGCTGGCTTCTTGCACAGGGGAATCTCGAGTGTATTCTTATTTCTGTTATTATAATATATTTTATGAATTATCGGAAATGTAATAAATTTCAAAAAAGAAAAAAAAAAAACAAATACAACTTGAAAGTCAAACTCGAGCAGCGTGCAGCTCGCGGCACTATAAAACAAAATAGTTTTTATTTATAAACGTTAGTCGGTACCTACCCTAAAGGCTTAGCTTCAGCGATCATATATATCTCGATATTGAAGCATTTAGTTTGAGATTAATATATATATATTATGTTATAGGATTGATGCTATAAAGACGTGTGTGTGTGTGTGTCGAAAACGCGATTACATAACATTTTCTCTAAAAAATCTAAAGTTGACTCTAATTTGTACCAAAAATGATCGCAATTCATTAAATAGATACGCCCAATTAAGCTTATATTGAAAACTTTGTATGATAATATATAATATAATAAACACAGTACATAGCAGATGCTCAGTGTTTTATATTTTCATCAAAATTAATATTTGTTACACCGTAAGAAAATAAAACGTGGAGATTCGCGCGTAGTTCTGTCACCTAGATGTCATAGCGCTGTGGATGAGTGCACAGCAAATTCAACTTTATTTTAACTATGTAAGTTCGAATCTAATGAAGGCCACACCGTCGTACAATACAAAATATATATAAAAATAGAATAATGTTTCGTCTCATTTATTGATAAATGTAGAAGTTAATAAATTCACATCTTTATGAAAGTAGGTAAGCGAACTTATTGACATATATACCTAAATCTTTATTATAAGACGGTCGCGGCCACACTAGAATTAGTTCAACTAAAGAGCCGTGTATTTAGGTAAGTATGTATTTAAATTCGGAAGGCTTCTGGGAAGGCTCGAAACTTGCACAGGCAAGGATAAAGGTCACATCCTTGCCTGTGCAAGTTTCGATGTCAAGATCTGACCCATAGGTATAAATCGTCTATTACCAACCGACCAACCAGACAACTCTAGACCATATTAAATTATGTGCACCTCAGCCATAAAATCCTCTCAATCGTGTCTAAGCGATAAGACGCCCACTATTTTTTTAAGTACCTAATCCAGTTTTATTTTGGAGGTGTGCAATAAAGTGTTTTCATTCATTCATTCGTTCATGTTTACCGGTATCATTGCCGCAGGTAGGTGGCGCTGGCGTCGTGAGAGACATCGCTTGTTTTAGTTCCTCTAAGGATTCGTGCAAAGGTTCCACAGCGTTAGCGATTCGATCGAACTTCGGCGTCCATTCTGATATGATTTGTTTCAACTCCTGCACAGCCTGCTGCAAATGCACTATATTCTCGTTTACCGTGTCGAACTCTTTTCTCACAGAAGTAGCTGTAAAGGAATATTAGGTTAGAACAGGTTAATTTATTCTCGTATGCGAATTAAGCCATCTGTTCTTATGAGCTTGTTTGATGGTTTTGTTTTCAAGGTTTGCACTAAAGTATTTTCATTCGTTCATTTATTCATTCATTCATACATGGTTCACTTAAAGTGAGATACATGATAAACAAATTAATCTATGTTTATAACATTTAAACTAATCTCTGTTACCTAAATTTACAACTAAATATTATGTTATAGATATTTCCTCCAATTTTTTTAACCGCCTCTGTGGTCTAGTGGTTCAACCCACCGATTTCAGATCCAAAGGTCCCAGGTTCGATCCCCAGGGGAATACAATATATTGTGCTTGGTATGGTTGGTGGTAGGACTTTGTTGAAGTCCGCCTGGCAAGCTACCACCATCTTACCAAATTCTGTCGCCATAATAACAATTCTAAAATTGTTGTGTTCCGGCATTCAGAGGTAAGATAGTAGCTCCTCAGTTAGTTGAGGATTCCGGGTGAAATGCGCCTCCACCTTCGGCCTTATCTCAACTTGTTACCAGGTGAGATGAAGGCCAAGCGCTTCCCCGACGTACATAAAAAAAAACTAAACATTATAAGAACTAGTAAGTAGGTACCTATTCATTTATTATGAGGTAAGTATATATGCTCATACTTTGGTGTTACTATGTATTAAATATTATAATCATGAGGTCCTGGGTTCATATCCCGAGTATTACTACATACCTATTTGTGATATTTTAACCGAGTTAGGTGATATTTTGACATAAAAAAATTACAATAAGTCCTGTATGTGACATGTCAAAAATTCCGGGTGAAGTGCGCTTCCACCTTCGGCCTTATCGTAACTTGAAAATCAGGTGTCGGGGAGGTGGTTGGCCTTCGTCGACTAAATATTTGTCTACATAAATGTGTAATAACCTATTTGAGCCTTTTGGGGTGGAGACCTTGGGTCCGTGGGGAGCCGGCGCCCTCCGGGTTTTCAAAAATATTGCGGGGCTTTTGATTGAGGCGACACGTGACCCAAGGGCTGGCTCTTATTTAGGCCAGCGAATTAGCATAGCTATTCAGCGTGGCAATGCAGCCAGTGTCTTGGGCACGCTTCCGTCTGGTACTGGTCTGGAACAGTTGAGTTACCTATAGGCCGTTTGTAACGGTCCTTAGGTAATCTGACTGATTCCTTTGTACATAGTTAGTTTAATTGTACTTTTTATTGAATAAATGTATTCGTTGTAATAACCTAGTTTTTAATTTACTAACACATTTGGACTGAAAGTGTCTAAGTATCTACTTATATTTGATTTGATTACACAGCTCATATGAATGACTTAGTGAGCTAGAAGTCTCACATGTCACTGTAAGGGCCAGGGTTCCAAAGACTTCCGCCCCCTGGCCGGTGGCTGGTGGCCAAGAACAGGTTACAATGCCGTGCCATTCTTTGGTGATCGCGATCCGAGCGCCGCATTCCCCGTACTGGAAATAAAAAAAAGCGCCGTCAGTTAAAACTTTTGAATTGTTACCGTCTGCGTGTTTTGCTACTGTTTACGTGGGGGTCGTTCGTGGGGGCAGACGGTAACACTTATTACCAACAATTTAAGGTACAGCAACATTTTCAATATTGATTCCATATCAACTTTACTCTAAAGATTCCGTCAGTTAAGGCTGCACGGCGGCTCGTCGAGTCTGACATTAAGATAATCTCCCATGGCACTACTAGTAGTGCCATGTAGTAGTGTCATGGGAAAACGAAAAGAAACAAGCAGAAATAACTACAAGTTATAATTATAGGTACATATAATCCCAAATATGCTATCCCGACAAAGCTTAGGTACATATTTGGGCCTTTTAGGGTGAAACTTGGAGCAGGTACTTTGCCGGCAATGCAACCAGTGTCTTGGCTACGCTTCCGACTGAAACTGGTCGATCTTCACATTCTGTTCTCTCGTCTATCCAATGCTTTACTCCCAAACTTTAACTCTATGTGACATGAGCTCCTCGATAGTTGTTACATTCTTGTACAAAGTTTGAAAAATGGGCGTGAACTGTTTCAGCACTCATACGGGATCGCCCCGCTATTTAGTTTTGTGTGCATAAATAAATACATTTAATTCAGTAATTAAAACGTATCGTGTACTAATTATAACCACCTCTGTTGTCTAGTGGTTCACCCACTGGTGTCAGATCCAGAGGTCTCGGTACGATCCCCAGGGGAGTACAATATTGTACTTGGTTTGGTTGATGGTAGGACTTTGTTTAGTCCATCATCTTACCTAAGCCTGTTGCCGTAACAACAGTTCTAAATAGTTGTATTCCGGCATTTAGAGGTAAGATAGCCTGTTCCTCAGTTTGTTGAGGATTCGAGAGGAAGTGCGCTTCCACCGTCGGCCTTATCATAGCTTGAAAGTAAAGGCCAAGCGCTTGCTTCCGTGTCGTGCAATAAGAAACAATTTCGTTTGGAAATAAATATGTCAAATTAAACTCACAGCTAGCCCTCTTCCATAATAGGTCACTCCGCCCGTGGCTTGCTCATCAGGTTGGAGGTATATTCGGCTGCCAGCTCCTGGCTGTGTGACTCTGAAACGATGAACACGTTAACTGGCTACAGTACAGACATATCAACACATACACAGCCCATTAGACTGCTTGACAGAGCCTCTTCAAAGCTGGAGGGTTTTGCCTTGATCACCACGCTGGCAAGCTGCTGCCCTTCTTCTGGTGAGATCTCGAGAGTTGGAGGGGTTGATTCGTAAGCCGTGACCGCCACGGCATTCACGTACGTACCTACAGCGCAGACACAGTCGTGTATACCGGATCTGTACCTACCTACACTACTATGATAGAATAGTGCAAGTACTTACAATTTGTGAGTATGTATATTTTTCTATTGTAAGATACTTCAAGAGAAAACTTTACAATAGCTGTATTTTGCCAGTTCTAACATACGGGTGTCAGACTTGGGCGCTAACAAAAGCTCATGCCAAGAAGTTAGAAGTCTGCCAATCCGCCATGGAAAGAAGTATGCTCGGAAAACGAAGACGTACAGAATAGAAGATGTTATACACTTAAAATAAAGAAACTAAAATGGAGATGGACACACGGTAAGAGGAAAAGAGAAATGGAGTAGACCTCTGATGAATTGGTTCACGAAATACAATAAACGTAAAAGACAGAACAAAAGATCCCATCTTTTGTAATGTCTCTCTCTCTTTTGCGAGCTAAAAGATATTGCAGGGAAAACATGGACAAGACTAGCGAGAGACAGAAAGGAGTGAAAGAAGTTGGAGGAGGCCTTTGCCAAAAATTGGCAAAGAGATAAAAGCGTTGATGCCACGTAAAATATTAAATTAAGTACCTACTACTATGTAATTATCTGATATAAAAGGCTTTAATAAATAAAAAAATATTTTATATTATACGACGGGGAAGCGTTTGGTTTTCATTTCATGACGTCGTCTTTGACGTCTGAGGAACTGACTATCTTACCTCTAAATGCCGGAACACAACAATTAGAATTGTTGTTATGGCGATAGACAAGGTACGGTTAGATAAGATGGTGGTAGCTAGCCAAGCGGACTTGAAACGAGGTCTGAACGAGTTGTTATATGTACCTAGCTATCGGCAAAGTTCGAGAATCACAATGTTTTGTATCAGTTTGACCTTGACCAGCTGATAGTCTCAGGGATGATAATGGGTGCCCACTACAATAATTTACTATACCTACGCGACGTAGTAGGTACGGTTCACTTCACTGACTTATACTACCAAAAGTATCTATTATAAACGCGAGAGGCGCTGTAAGTTTGCATACATTTTCTCTAGATATTATTATATGTACTGTTTTTTTGCCTCAAACTTCTAACAGAAGAACATGGTGCACCGACTCCAACTAAATGTCAGATGAAGGAAGGTATGTCCCGTTTGAACGACTTGTTTGTCTTACTAGTAGGGCCAACGGGAATAACAATCCTGATTGTTGAGGGCAGGAAGGCTTTACTTACGAGCAGGTTTTCAGGGGGTAGTCCGCTTTGCAGACAAATTCAAAATAATCTCCGACTTCCACCACCGCTTCTGATGGCACGACTTCCACGGCATCACCTGGAAAATAGGAGCTTAAATAAAGCTTACTTAAAGCTTAATATGTTGTAGAATAATGAGAAATAATCTATAGAATTAAACATAAAACTCAAAAAATAATGTTCTTGCTGTAGTTGGTAGGTAGGTATATATATAGCTATTGATATTGTATAAGTTAATTTATAAAATGTGTAAAACTGTTTGTTCTCCGAATACAATAAAATAAAATAAATAAAATAGCGGAGAAGCTGCGTCCCCGCGATGAATAGCCAAAGATTATTCCATGAGCGAGAAATTAATCGGCCATCTTGTCTTGGAATAAGTACGTATAGAAAAAATATTATATTAGAAAAAAATATTATTTTTATTCAATAAAAAGTACAATTAAACTAACTATGTACAAAGGAATCAGTCAGATTACCTAAGGACCGTTATAAACGGCCTATAGGTAACTCAACTGTTCCAGACCAGTACCAGACGGAAGCGTGCCCAAGACACTGGCTGCATTGCCACGCTGAATAGCTATGCTAATTCGCTGGCCTAAATAAGAGCCAGCCCTTGGGTCACGTGTCGCCTCAATCAAAAGCCCCACAATATTTTTAAAAACCCGGAGGGCACCGGCTCCCCACGCACCCAAGGTCTCCACCCCAAAAGGCTCAAATAGGTAAGCTCTGTCGAGACCACTATATTTGCGCCTTTTGTGATCCTCGGCCGAATCAGCCGCCGCACCAGCCCTAACTGATGTCCCAGGCAGATGAGATGGCGCTAGGGTGTCGACGCAGGTAGCGTCACACACCAAAGGCCTACCCATTTCCCAAGGGACAAGAGTCATACCGTCGGGCCGCTTACCATCATCACGTAACAGACCATTCGGTTCAAGAACGGCTGGCACATTGACACTGGTAAAAGCTCGACGGATAATGTCATTAAGACTTGCGTGGCGCGAAATCCTGCCGGCAGACCTTGTGCACGAAAGTCCGTGAAAACCAAATTGATCTACGGCCGCACCGCACCGGCACTGGTGAGAGGCGCAGCATCTTGCACCCAACAGAAGACAAGTGGCAATACGGAAAGTTACAGGATCCATAAGTGTACCGGTATTGTAAGATGGATGTGCTTGCAGCCAAAGACCTGATTCCCATTTTGAAACAGCTAAGAGACGAACGAGCACGATCTGTGGAGGTTGAGCACGTATGTAATAGATAATTCCGTGTCAACTCGCACAGAGGCCCGTCCCACTGCCGTTGTGCCGAAAGGTGTTTTGGGGGATCGGTATTAGGACAAGCACTATGCCAAGCATTTCGAGCCTCGTCAAGATAAGAAATTTGGAGTATGTTGCCAGGAATAGCCGAAATTGATGGTGTTAGAATTTTCTCAACCAAAGAATGTGTACTATAAACGGAAGACAAGAACGCTGGCAAAGCAACACTAGAAATTTTGCGTATGCCTAAGCCGCCTAATCGAATAGGCAATGAGGCCTGCGACCATGCTCTGTCATCCAACTCAATATTCAAAACCGTGCAAAGGTTGTTCTTTATTATGTTGTCTAAGCCACCAGCTCACTGTGTTTCCACAGTTGACAACATCGTAAAGCATAAGTTAATTTTGGGACAAAAAGGCAAAATTGTATAATGCTGAAAGCCATATGTGAGTTAATTTTTGAAAGTATGTCCGAAACCTTCATAAAATTTTGAATTTTGTCGTCGATGAAACCCGGAAAAGATTCATGAAGAATTGGTGAACCTAGTAGGTGGAGTGAACTCTTATCAACAACAGTAATATTGGAAGCCGAAGTCTCAAACTTTTGAATAATTGAATTTCTATCCAAACATGTATCTGAAATGTATATTTCACATTTTGAAAAATTTAGTTCTAAGCCAATCTGCCGAAATTCATCTATAATAATTTTTAGATCGCCAAATACTGAGTCCACATCGCCACCTAGGGTTCCGTCATCTAGATACCAAACATTCAATTCAGATTTCAGGCGTTGAATAATTGGGTGAATGGCAAGGCTAAAAATGGCCGGGCCAAGAGGGTCACCTTGCTGACAGCCAACTGCAGACGAAATTGAAAGATCAATGCGAGATGGACGTACGTACTGGTTATTGGACCGACAGCTAACAAATCATCAATTCTGGTCGGACTGATGACGTACTAAATAATAATAACTTCTTACTTTATTTAAGGTGATTTGTATATAAATAAGTAGGGACAATACATAATTTATTTATAAAATATATTTAAACACATTTTATACATACACATACTAATAAATAAAATAATAATAAATACTTATATGCATATTAAAATGAATTAATCTATGGATCACGTTTTCTATAAATATTATTTGTTGGTAATAGAACCTCTCCTATTAATAATCCTATTACAGTTCATGAGATACCGCCCGCTGACAGACGGGAGAACAGCGAAGCTTAATAGAGAAATCTAAAAGAAATATATTTTAGAGGAAGTGCTTGTAAAAGTGAGAAAATGTGAGTTCTGATGGAATAACAATAACATATTATACCGACCGCCTAGAGCCGGAAAGGGAAGGAAGATGATTGGGTACCTACTTATTAAAATGTCATCTCTAATAGGTACGTTAGTATTTTATTATCTGTGCCCTAACCCACCATCTTTTTATGGTTTTGAACTCCTGAACCAAACGAAGGTTTGTCTGTTGGTAAAAGACAATCAACCAACAAACCATTCATTAATCCGTAGATAGTTGATCGGCTAGTATTCAAAATGTAAGTTACTAACGAAGAAGAATCTATTTAGATAGGTTGTCGTTGCAGAAAAAAAAGCAATCTTCCAACTAGTTGGACAGCCTGGTTTGTTGGTTCGTAAAATTCCAATAATCCAACTAGGTGGATAGTTTGTTGGTTGGTAATAGACGGATGAGACTTAGGTAGGTAGGTAGGTACTTACCAATGCTTATACTGACGCATATCAATAAAAAAACTTTATTTAATTTCAACATTTCCGCACAATCTGATCAAACGGAACAACAGCGGGCAGTGAGCGAGTAGTATTTGTGATTTTAACATACCCCACCTATTTATCATCTACTAGCTTTTACTCGCGACATCGTCCGCGTATTGTTTTTTTTTTAAATAGTTGCAAGTGTTATATATTTGTTGGATATCTGGATAAATTTGATCGATTAGCTCACGCACACCGAGGGTTCTGAGCCACATTCCCAGGCAAAACATGTAGGCTTTTTGAAGCCTTAGTGCCGGTCCGACTCACGTTTGGCCAGATTTTATTATTCATTTATTTATTTACCACAAAGTAAGCACTATGCTCACACCAACTTTGTTATCATACAGTTGAAAATTACAATTTATAAAAACGTTTCATGTAGGTATGGGAACCCCCTATTTTTGATGTTTATTATTAGTCAGGTCTGAATATTGCCCTCCGGACCCACCATACTCTGACCATACCCCTGAGGGTAGGGTGGGACTTAACCTACGATGTGACCTACGGACTTCCACGTATCTATGAAAGTATTTATTCATAACTAAGTTTTGTTTCATTAGTCACAATCAAGATAATATAATATAATATTTTCGCTTAGGTATTTCATTTCAAGTAATACTTGTGTCGCTCGCAACAGGTAAGTTAGAGACAAACCTCACTCTATTTGATATAAAACTCCTTGCACAATTTGATAAACTATTTTTCGAATGACATTTAAAAAAAATTAAATGTTTCGATTTTCGAATGAAATCTTTTTATTTTATCGTTGATGATTTTTTAAAAAATACTAATTTACAATACATGTAAAGTTGTTTACGAAATAATTTTAGGAGAACAATTTAAATAAAATGGCCTCAGAAGAACTAGAGTTCATTGAGGGTATGAATTTTCAAAATCCCCTTCTTAGTACTCATTTTCGCATCAGACAAACATACCGGCTGTGCGTTGTAAGTCAGTGAGTCAGTTAGCATTTTATATTAGGTCCTTACATATGAAATTGGCGTTTTGTATGGGAGGAACATAAAGGCAATTTTTTCATATTAAAATATATTTTATTAATCAAAGTATGTACCATTGATATCTATACACTTTTGCCATCTCATAGGTAGTTCATTGATCCCTTTACTAAAAAAACCATTCGGACGGGAATCAATGAAATCTTTGAAAGCGGTTTGGACTGCCTCATCGGAATTGAATTTTTTTCCTTGCAAGAAGTTATCCAAATTTCGAAAAAAATGGTAATCTGTTGGAGCAAGGTCCGGAGAGTACGGTGGATGTCTTAGACATTCCAATTGAAGCTCCTCTAATTTGGTAGTCGTCTGTTGGGCCGTGTGTGGTCTAGCGTTGTCTTGAAGCAGCAGTGGCGTAGAGCGATTGAAAAGTCTCGGTTGTTTAACAGCGAGCTTTTCCATCATGGTTTGCAGTTGCTGACAATAGACATCAGCCGTAATCGTCTGACCAGATTTAAGAAAGCTATAGTGTACGACACCGGCACTAGTCCACCAAACGCTTACAAGTAACTTTTTTTGAGTCAATTTTCGCTTGGGGCAAGATTTTGCTGGTTCACCAGGGTTCAGCCATTGCGATGAGCGTTTACGATTATCGTACAGGATCCACTTTTCATCACATGTAATGATCCGATTTAAAATTCCTTCATTATTGTGCCGGTTGAGTAATGTAACGCAGCAGTCGACGCGCGTTTGTCGGTTTGCTTCACTCAATTCATGAGGTACCCACCTTTCAAGCTTTTTCACCTTCCCAATTTGCTTCAAGTGGATTAAAACGGTTTTGTCACTAACACCGCAGCCTGCAGCTAACTGTGATGTGGTTTGCAATGGATCTGCTTCCACAATAGCCTTCAATTCATCATTATCGACCTTGGTCTCCGGCCGTCCACGGGGCTTGTTCTGCAGGTCGAAATTTCCAGAACGAAAGCGTTGAAACCAAAAACGCACCGTGTTTTCTTTTGCGACACCACCACCATACACATCATTAATCCTTCGAGCCGTTTCTGCAGCACTGGTGCCACGGTGGAACTCGTACTCGTAAATAATGCGATATTTTAAGTTTTCCATTTTGTGAAATGAGTGACGCAGAAAAAAAAAGCAAAAGAGAAAAAAACAAATGAATTACGGTTTTCGAAACACAAATGCATGAGTAAATAGCTGTTTAAATTTGAATTTGGAATTCCTAACCAAGGAGAAGATATTTAAGATCAAAGTGGCCAGTACGACAAAACGCCAATTTCATATGTAAGGACCTAATATTAGTAATAGATAGGTACATTTGATACGATAACGAATTTGAAGTAGGTAGGTAGCCTACCTAACTTAATTAATTCTTTATGTATCAGCTCAGCTTGCAAGCTTTTTGAAGAGATCGCATTTGGCGAAGGCCGCTCATTGTACCTAGGTAGTTTAAGTGATTTCTTGCTTGTCTGTTTATTTTTGTTTTTCGGTGTAGGTACAGTCAGCATCAAAAGTAACTAGTGTATAAAAATCTCAAAAGTTTGTTACGGTTCAAATGGTCAGAATTGACTGACATAGGTAGCTGTTGAGTTAAAAGAATATGACAGTCCCTAATTTAAAAATAAACTACTTTGTATTTTCAGAAGTAACTTAGCGTATGAAATTCTCAAAGGTTTGTTATGGTTCAAATGGCCAGAATTGACTGACATAGCTGTTGAGTTAAAATAATATGACGGTCCCTAATTTCAAAATAAACTACTTTGTATTTAAAAAAAAAAGATTTATGATCATTGTCATAATTATTTGATTTTTTAAAAATACATTCTAAAGAGTTTTACATTTGTATTCAAATAAATCATCGTATGCATTCAATTTTGTTTTCTTGTGACATTGTCATTATATACTCAATAGTCACTACATAATTTATCTTGAAACAATATTCAAGTACATATAATATATTCTGTATTAATATCTAATCAAATTGGTCATGAGTATTACTAGATAGTAGTAGGCGACACACGTCATCGTAATTTTTTGTTTCATTTTGTACGTCTACGTACAAAATAAAACAAGCGTTGGGTGTTAGGTTCGCATTTTTTCTCCTTACTTTTAGTTATTGCTACCTATTTGTTATATCTTTGTGTAATTAATTAATTTGTACTTTAGCTACATGGTACATGAGAAAAACAATGGACACAGTTGCCAATAGATGGCGACTGTGTCCATTGTTTTTCTTAATAAAATACAGATTAATTTGTGGGTGCAATGCAATCAGCAATACTGATTATTTTATACGAAGGTAGTCAGTCGCGAACCTACAGCCATCAACTCGACGACGCGGATCCGTAAAAAACATTTTTTTATATTTTTGCGAAGTACATACCTACTGATAATAACTCTCATTGCACCTTCAACTTTCTTCCGGCGTTAAACTTTCATAGTGTTTTCATTGGATCACCTACAATAACAAATACTTATCTCAATTATGTCTCATCATCTCACAGTTCATGAGAGACATCTCATAGTAACATTACACGAAGCTGGTTTGCCAGTTCCCGATATAGCTAGGCGTGTTGGTGTTGGTCGAAATACTGTTGTCCAGACATGGGACCCAACTCCTCACCGACTAGTCGCTCTTCGTAGCCACGTTTTTGAGTCATGGGAATGCTACCGAGGACTGGACACATGCAAGAATATGGTCGATTCTATGAGGGAACGTCTAGTGTTTAATGACAATGGATACACACACGATTTTTGTGTTCTATTCTATTATATTAAAGTTTGATTTCATTTGAAATAAAAAGGCAAAAAAGCTGTATTTAAAGAATAAAGCACTTTTTTAAATATCTCTGTGTACATGATAATCTAAAAAGAAAAATAATATAATTTTGCTGATTATTAGTTAATCGAAGTCGAAACACAAGATACGGTCAGTTAAATACGTATTTTATTTCTCACTATGTGTGAGAAAAATGTTCAAAAATAAAAACATGACTGCACAGAAAGTGAATGGAAAAATGGATTCATGTTTAGGCATACAAACGGTTGAAAAACAACACATTATAATGCGTAATATGAACGTAAAATCCATGGAAAATATTTATTTACGTTCATTCTATTGTGAATTTTTACACCTTCCGATAATTTTGAAACATTGTTTTCAAGTCTTTTGACGAATGTCAGGTATTTTACTTTTGAATCATTGTCTTGACCATATATCATGAACACTAAAAACGTCAGACAACTCTGAATTGTTAAATGATGTGTCTTCTGGCACTACTCATGACTATTACGAAACCATGTTTATGTTCAGCTACTTTTGACGCTGACTGTACAATTCAGAGTCTACCTATCTATATTTTTTTTATTGTACGACGGGCAAACGTTTGCCCTTCATCGAATCTGGTTTCAAGTTATGATAAGGCCGAAGGTGGCAGCGCACTTCACCCGTAATCCTCAATAGTCGGAACAACAATTGGTTATGGCGACATACTTAGGTAAGATGGAGGTAGCTAGCCAGGCGGACTTAAACAAATTCCTGATACCAAACAAAGCAAGCACAATATTGTACTCCCCTAGTGATCAAACCCGGGACCTTTGGATCTGACACCGCTGAGTGAACCACTAGAATACAAGCGGTTAAATTCTTCGGAGAATGTTTCAACAGTACCTAGGTAGGTAGTAGGTACCTAGTTATAGTTATCTGTGCTTTTTAATTAAAGTCAAAGTCAAAGTCAAATATTTTTATTCATTAAGATTTTTAGGATCATTTTGAAACGTCAAATCTACCGCCTGTTCGGAATCGCGACCAGCACACAAGGAGAAAGGCAAGAACCTCGGGCTGATTAATTTTTTGATGATCCATTTAACATTTAGGTACAGTGTTTATAATAATTTAATAACATTACAAGTGTTACCTACATCATAAAACTAAAAACTTAATATTATCTTAAAACATTGATTACTACATAACTATCTAATGGGCAGTTTCTTGACATTGAGAAATCACCATTTAACTGTCAACTGGTATAGCAACATCGGGCCACGCGTTCTTACAGGATAAGGATACATTATAAGAGCTGTATGTCCAAGTGGCCCGCCTACCGATCTGGATGCTGTGGGCTCAAATCCACTCGTGCACCAATGTTTTCAAAAGAGTTCAAAAAACCGATTTTTTTTTTCGGTTTTTTGACAGTGCGCATTTGACACATGTAAGTACCCACATGCTCTGACGGTGGAAGTCTGTCGTGTCCCAACAAATAGGACCAACAATCCAGATGAGAGTCCCTAGGACCAACAATCCCAATGACATGTCCCTAAGGAACAACAATCATGACGTATGGGGCTGTCTCTTGACCTGGGCAGAAGCAGGTAGGTAGTTAAGTAACTCTAGATATAGGTATCTAATAGGTAGGCCTATTACAATGTTGTTCAATACATAACCAAAACAATGTTAGCAGGATAACCCTTAACCCGGGTTACCAACCTGATAAGTATATTGCTTCATATTTTTCTAATGTCTAAGTTATGTAATGTACAGTCGCCTACATACCTACCTCGCCTATAAGTAAACACTTCAAAAATGTAAGGCCGATGTCTCCGCGAGTTCTTGACCGATTTGTGAAATTTGTTTTCGTTCGGTAGGTGCGAAATTGGTCCCATTTTAATTTAATAAAAAGCCGATGATCTTTTATAAATAATTATCACAGGACATCAATCTTACGCAGCGCCATCTAGCCCCAAACTAAGCATAGCTTGTAATATGGGTACTAGATTACGGATATAATACCTAAATACTTTGTAAATCCATACGTACTATATGGTACAACACCCAAACACAGAACAAACATCTATATTCATCACACAAATGTTTGTCCTGGGTGGGAATCGAACCCATAGCCTACAGCGCAGAAGGCAAATTAGCAAATCATAGGCATCTGCGCCAATCTGGTCCGATTGGCATTATTTTATAGCTAATAAATTTGTTTGTGTGGGTTCGACTCCGGCTGGACAGCAATGACTATTTTGTCAAAGACATTTTAAACGCCTCTGTGGTCTAGTGGATCGACCACTGATATCAGATCCAGTGGACCCGGATTCGATCCCCAGGAGCACCTACAATATTGTGCTTGGTTTCGTTGGTGGGCCAGCTACCACCATCTTACCTAATTCTGTCGCCATAACAACAATTCTGAAAATGGTTGTGGTCCGCCATTTAGATGTAGGTAAGATAGAAATTAATGAAATAGATAAAAAATTGGAACCAGCTTCACTAAATACGGATACCTACCCCTTTATGCCAACCTTAGATACCTACTTACTTACAATTTAATAAAATGTTACTAATAATGAAAGCGTCAAAATGTTCTCGCCAAACCGAAAAACACCTCATGGGAAAGGGTGTTAGAGTAATAAATACATCCGAAAATATTGCCAGGTTATTAAAACAATAAACCAATACATTTTACGTGTTTATTTTTAAGAACTTACAATCGAATGTTATCCTAAGCCTATAGTTACAACTTTATGCTAACACTTTTATAATACCTAGGTACACTAATGCCAGACGAACTTTTTTAAATAAAACCTTCACAAACGAAATGCAGTTTTCATGCGGCTATGGTGGAAGCGATACTGCTTTAAGACTAATAAAATAGGTATACTTAGATACCAGCCTGAATATTACGGTTAGGTACATTACTATACGAAGGTGTAACGCAATACACATTAATATCCTTTATCATTGCTTGTTCATTTACTGGCCGAACGGCCGGATGGTCTTTGTCATTGGTTATTCAACTGAACAACCAATAGTCTTTTTTAAACTTTCGCGATTAGAGCACATTATTTTGATTCGAAAAACGGGTATTTATCGCGTATTACACCTATATTTATTTATTGTTACAACAACAACAGCTATATAAATACCATATAATACGATAAATACCAATTCGAATCAAAAGAATGAACAACCAATGACAAAGAACATTTATGATTATTGCGTCTGTACACCTTCTTTGCCTGGGGCGTAATCGCTGTGGAAGCGTTTTCACTTTTAGGCTGGTACAACTATGTCCTTCGGACAGAGACCTGCCTTACGGAGCGTCTGTTGAAGTTGGTATGCCTGTAAATAGAGTTTTACCAAAGAGTTTCACTACGCTTGGCAGGCGGGTTGGTCATCGCAGGTGTTAGGTAATACTTTGAAGCATGCTGCTGCCCTTTTTCGGGTGCTTGAGGGCCTAGGGGGGGAAACTAGAGCAAAAACAATATCTTTTATTATTATTGTACAACGGGTAAATACTTGGCCTTCATCTCACCTGGTTACAAGTTGAGATAAGGCCGAAGGTAGAGGCGCACTTCACCCGGAATCCTCAACAAACTGAGGAACTGACTATCATCTCTAAATGCCGGAACACAACAAATTTAGAATTGAAATCTAGTAGCAATTACAAAATATGGTTCCTACGCTATCTCCTGTCTGACTGCCCACTGCAGGACAAAGCTCAATAAATGGGATGGTTTGTCAATTTCCTCAGTCTGCTGAGGATTCCGGGTGAAGTGCGGTTCCACCTTCGGCCTTATAACTTGAGACCAGAGAAATGAAGACCAAGCGCTTCCCCGTCGAATAATAAAAAAAACACATTACTAATACTACAGTGGTTTATGAAAACTTATGGTGAAGTCACGATCAAGTCACATTGATCAAAACTACACATATTCGAGCCAAATGGTCTAATTTGGTGTCAATCTCCTTTTTGACTAGCCTGAGAGAGATCTGTAATTTGTCAAGAGGAAAATAATATACGCGTTATTTTGTAGGTGAAATTTAATCCTTAAACTTTTGATCTAGTGTAAGGTTCCTACGCATTCCTTAGTAACTAGATATAGGATGAATACTGCTTCTACCGTAACTGGTTACGAGCCTTCTCCGGTTTCGTACGCGGGCGAAGCGATATTACAATCTTCTTAATCTGCTTTAAACATATACCTGCATATTTTTTAAAATTTAAACTCATTATCGACCCAAAATCTGTACTAACAATTTTTCTTCACTCCATAATGTATTTCTAACTGTAAATTAAATAACACGAAAGCGAGACCCGTACAATATTAAATACTTAGATGTTTTTCGCGGGAATTTGTGCGCATCTATCTCACTCGCTCACACGCGGTTTAACACCGCTCTGTCCCTCTCGCACAACTGCATGAGAACCATAGATTCTTGTAATTCGTTTGCTAAACTCTCGGTACCTACAAAATTGTATGAAATGAAAAAGAAGGTTTTGCATCGTTATAGCTTATTCAAGCATTCTTAGATCAAGATATTAATTCAATATTAGTGATAATTTACTTTTTATAATTGTATTCATAAGTCTTGTTTGTTTCAATTACTTTTAATTTAAATTGATGCGTATTTACATTGTTTGTGAATAAATATGATTAAATACTTAGTAACTATTAAAACAAACTAAATTAGATAAAAAAACCAACCGCCTCTGTGGTCTAGCGGTTCAACCCACCGATTTCAGATCCAGAGGTCCCGGGTTCGATCCCCATGGGGAGTACAATATATTGTGCTTGGTTTGGTTGGTGGTAGGACTTTGTTTAAGTCCGCCTGGCTAGCTACCACTGGCATCTTACCTAATTCTGTCGCCATAATAACAAATCTTTAAAAAAAATGCTGTGTTCCGGCATTTAGAGGTAAGATAGCCAGTTCCTCAGTTAGTTGAGGATTCCGGGTGAAGTGCGCCTCCACCTTCGGCCTTATCTCAACTTGTAACCAGGTGAGATGAAGGCCAAGCGCTTCCCCGACGTACAATAAAAAAAAATACAGCAATGACGTTCTTTATGTCTTACAACTTATTGCAATCGATTAGTGATATAAATAATTGATCAATCTCCATTTGAAAGAGCTCATCTGGGATGAACCAATTTCCGCCGCCAAGCAGCATTGCTATTCGGATTGTTGAATGTAGTTGCCGGTGAAATTACAGGCAAATTGTTCTGAAGGGAGTATCGCTGATTTCGCTCTCCGAATACGATGTTAAGAACGCCCAGTAGCAACGCTCTGTAATACAAACGAAGTTTGTCGTTCATGACGAAATGGCAAGTCCGATTCGATCAGGTATAATTGGATTGGGATAATCTGTGTCTGTGATGTGTTATTTTTTCTAAAAGAGCTATAAAAATAAATAAAAAATAGTATTTATCTGCAAAAATCTCAATATATTCAAGACCTATGGAATAAAAATAAAACAATTTTTAATTATTTATGTCATTTGAATCTAACGTGCCTTTATGACATGAACGATAAACTTCGTTTGTCTGAGTTTAGTTCTACTGGGCCTTAACATCGCTTAGTTTTTAGCATAGTTGTGTTCAGTATGCCAAAAAGAACTGAAAAGTGGTAGAACCATCTTATGTTACAATATAAGCATGTAATTAATATTTACGTAACTATCTGCATAATTCGAGTGTTTAACTTTAAAAACTGGCATATGCAGCTATTTTTTGGCATTGTAGAAAAAAATCGCCGGCAAATAAAATGAAACCCACAGCCTTTTCACCAACTATTTATATAAAAAACCTAAGTGAAATGCTAACCCGTCGCCTTCCTTAATTACTTAAATACATTTGCGAATTAAATCACATTTGCTATAACTTTAAGGACAACATTTTGTTTCCAGCATTTGTTCTTTAAAATATGTAAAATACGACAGAAAACAATACAAAATATATATATAAATGAGGGCTGTTTGGGTGTTTGGGCGCACGAATTTCTAAATTAAAATTCTTACGCACTCATTTATTGAGATACAAGATAAAAAGAGCACCAATTGAAATAGTGTTTCCAGCTATTGACTTACATAATAAAATTATATTATGTTTAAGTTACTTACCTACTTCCGTGTATCGAAATTAAAAAGAACAAATACGTTTTAAATTAGAATAGTTTTATTTGTTGTCCTTAAAATTATATTAAACCTAAATAATCGAAATACACAGATCGAGACGTAGTATAGTCAAAAATATCAGAACAAAAACAAATACATAAGAAACTGATCGTATGAAGTAACTACATAATGTACAAAATACAAGTATAACCACAAAAAAATATAAAAACATATTTTTATTCACCACTCCGCAAAGTCGATACATTTTTACAATGATTAAAAACAAAACCGGTTTGTTATTTATAAAAAAAACATTCACACAAAACATGAATATTTTAAAACTTTTTATGTTACACAAGTACACATATTGTATACATTTTTTTGTACTTTTACCGTAATTTTTAATACAGACTTGGCAACACCAAGCCTCTTAAAACTAGTGTTGCTATATAGAAAAAAAGCAGTTTCAAGCAACCGATTTAACAGAATTCAAAATTCTCCAAAACGTTATAACTCTAGCCTAGTTTGACATAAATAAACAACTTAAAATAATAAAAAAAATATGTTACACTAAATAGTTACAAACTACTCACTTATTGCAACAACACGATGTCGTAGACATCACCTTCATTAATTTATACTATGGTACTTTCATCAGTCGAGTCTGCCGTATAAAATACAATCTGATATTTTAAAAGACTTATAATTTTGAATAAAACACACTCTGAACTAAACACAAGAAAAAAAACATGGAATTTGTTCTATCACATTTTCGAATTTCGAGTTGACATTTTCGAATATTTGACAGCTGTCAAACAAAATGGCGCATACCACAGATGATTAATAAAATCGTGCACAGATACCATTCGTGTTAACGGGTAACTAACTAGTATAAAACAGTACCTAATGTACCTCAGAGGTAAGTAGTTACAAAAATTACAATTTTAAAATATTTTTCATTGATATTTGAATTTTTCAACCGCGAGTTAATTTATTCCTATAAGGAATAAGCGAAGTGACTTCAGGCGCGATTAATGGTAAATGCATATGAGAAAAACGCCTGAACATTATGGATGTTACTAATTAATTTAACTAACTTAGGGTTCAAAATAAAATCTGAAAACAGTTAAAACATTCAGTAATAAATCCGCCAAATCTCTCTGAAAAAAATCAAATCGACACGTGTCTCGCCTCTACACGAGGCATCCTCAGGAAATATGTCGCTTTGATTTTTTTCAGAGAGATTTGGCGGATTTATTACTAAAAATGTTTTCTGTTTATAGATTTTGTTTTGTAATATGGATCGTCGCAAAATAACGCCAGAATCAATTAGCTAACTTAGGGTTTTTTAGTCAGGCATTATACCATAAACTATTTGGTTTATTTAGGCGATGTTTTGCCAAAACTCTGTGATGACTGAAGTGAAACGAAACTCCAGATCGCACAATACATTGTTTACTTTCGTTACTGTAAGAGACCAGTATCTCCTGTCATACAAATTGTATGACAAATCTTATCAGTTGAGATCAATGACCGTTACAGGTGACCCAGTAAGCAGCATTTGACATAACATCAGTTTTTTTTTTGTGGATTGTTGTTTCAAAACACATCGCACTTAGAGTATTAAGTAGTAGCGCTCCTTGTGAAAGGGCTCACCCGGGGAAGTACTACCACTATACATTATTTCTTGTTTATTTTGCTGTGTTACGGTTTAACAACGATGTCTGAAGTTGACGGGCGCAATGCAGTGCCGCTTAGGTTATGTTCTTGGATGTGACATATGTAAGACTTTATTATACACAGAAAACAGCAAAAAAATATATATGTTTAGATTTTTCTTTAGAATGGAAAATCTAAACATTAAATTCCATATTTGTTTCATTATTACGAAATCACGAAGTGCCTTTAAACAACAATTGGCCGAAACCCAAAAGGAAAATATCTAATGAGGTTTAAGTGATATCGGGTTGGAAGTAAGTATTAGGTTATTTCAGACAAATTTCAGGTCATCGGTCAATGCTCATAGTGTTTCGCTTTCCTCTCCATATCGTCATCTGTTCGGTTCATCGAGTGATCTGCAACAATGATAAATAATTAATATTACAGTATATTAATTTCACACAGCGCCATCTAGCCCCAAACTAAGCATAGCTTGTAATATGGGAACTATATATATATTGAATAAAGATTATATGACATTATGTAAATAAATCTAGAAAAGCAAATGAGAGATATAATGTAGATACTGTAGAATAAGATACCTGCATACTAATATTAGAACTATTAAATGTATATAATGCTGTGTGTAAATTAACTGTAATTGTAAAATAATAATAAAAAAAAGCATTAGTAATTAATAGTTAAAATATAAGTTTGTACAAGTAATATAAGTAAAAATAAAAATGATATAAAACGACTCTGACCACGTGGTCAGAGTACGGCCAGATGTAACATGCTGGCATAAAAAAAAAATGGGATCTAGATTACGGAATACTTAAATACTTTTTTTTTGTAAATACATACTTATCATACAATACAAACAAATACCCAAACACAGAACAAACATCTATATTCACCACATAAATGTTTGTCCTAGTACACGTATGTTTTTTGAACCGCATTACGATCGGTGCGGTATTATATCGAGTGAGAAAATTCATAAAGTAACAAAACGCATAGCTCAGTTGGTAGTAGCTATGCCTCCTGCGCTTTAGGTAGTGGGTTCAATCCCCACCCGGGATCCGCAACAATTTGTATTATGAACATATAAATATTTATGTAGATTTGTTGTACTATTTGTTAGAAGTATGCAGAAATATAAAAGTATGTTATCCATATTCCATATTACAAGCATTGGGTAAGGGTTAGATGACGCTGTGTGAAATTAATGTCATGTAAGGTTCCGTAACCAAAGGGTGCCGAGGTGATCGTCCCCTCTCAAGAACCGTATTTATTTATATATTGTACAAATATAAAAATATTGCACAAATCATATATATATCACAAAAATCATAAATACCTTCATACATATATTTTTATATATGTACAATAATGGAACCCTACATGAAAATAATTTCACACAGCGCCATCTAGCCCTTACAAAGCAATGTTTGCAATATAAGATAATGGATTAAATACTTTTTATTAACACTGCATACTTCTAACAAGTTTATTACAAAAAAAAGAAACATATTCATAATACAAATTGTCGCGGTTCCTGGGTCGGAATCGAACCCGCAACGTACAGGTAGCAGGCAGAGCTACTGCCAACTGAGCTAAGAGGTTTGTTGTCAGTACAAGGTACCTTGGTGCTGCGCCATCTTGGGGACTAACACCACGCTTCCATCAGCTGCTTGCTGGAGGGAATAAGTGGAGGAGGAAAGAGGCCTGCCTTGCGGGTCGCGGAGGCTCTGCAAACAATAATCATCCATTAATTTCTTTTTTAATTGACATTTATCCAATAAAAAGCACAATTAAACCAACTATGTACAAAGGAATCAGTCAGATTACCTAAGGACCGTTACAAACGGCCTATACGTAACCCAACTGTTCCAGACCAGTACCAGACGGAAGCGTGCCCAAGACACTGGCTATGCTAATTCGCTGGCCTAAATCGCCAGCCCTTGGGTCACGTGTCGCCTCAATCAAAAGCCCCGCAATATTTTTGAGAACCCGGAGGGCGCCGGCTCCCCACGGACCCAAGGTCTCCACCCCAAAAGGCTCAAATAGGTAAGTAAATTAATATTACAGGACATACGTTTCACACAGCGCCATCTAGCCAAAGCTGGCAAAGTTACAAAGGAACTGGATTACGGATACAATAGCACGGCTGTGTGGGTATTATTTGATTGTGTTTGTGATTGTTATCTATCTAGCATTAAGCGTATAAAAAATAGTTCAAGTGTTCAGTATCGTAGTAGTAATCTATTTAAGTTTTCTTTTTTCTAGTAATAAGACGGATATGAGTATCTACACAAACCTCCATTGGTTTATAGGATACAATATTTTATTTAAAAAAGTGTTGTAAGTAAATATTACCTACTCAATAAAAAATAAAAAAAAAACTTCTATAATTTTGTAAATACTATATGATACAACACCCAAACACAGAACAAACATCAATACTCATCACACAAATGTTTGTCCTGGGAATCGAACCCACAGCCTATAGCGCAGAAGGAGTTACTAGGCTCTGTGAGTTGTAAACCTAGCGAGTCTATCTTTTTATCTAAAACATGGGTATTTAATATAGACGCTCTTCAATCCATTAATATAATATATTCTAATTAGACGAAAGAGCAGACTTATGTCAATTAGACCATAATTTGACCACAATGTTACCTGATGTTAAGTGACAATATGGCACGATGGTCTAAAATGGTTCTTCATTAAGGTAGCATTTCTCTAAATAAGAGTAGACTCTATAACATAAATAGCTCTACACCTGCTGATGTCATTAATTCTTCATCGAAATCAAAAGCCACCAAACATTATTAAGCATTGCTCTGAGTGACATTTTGTAGTTTTTTTGTAAATTATGGCTTTAAAACACATCACACACGAAATATTTGTTTGTTTGTCTGTTTGCATTGAAAAAACTCCGAAACTAGAAATCCTATTTGCAAAATTGGGAAGATACACTATCCCCGGTTGACATAGGCTATATTATATTTTCAAAAAAATTAGGGATCCTTACTAAAACTCCAATAATGTTACCAAAAATGTAAAAAAAAATGTGGAATGATCTATATCTATACTAACAAAAACCTGGAGGAAACCAGGCACGTGTCTGTAGAGCGAAGCGAACCGCCCCTTGACGCGCTAAATAGAGCGAAGCGAGCAACAACAAAACTGGAATACGTGTCTGTAGAGCGAAGCGAACCGCTCCTTGACGCGCTAAATAGAGCGAAGCGAGCAACAACAAACCTGGAATACGTGTCTGTAGAGCGAAGCGAACCGCTCCTTGACGCGCTAAATAGAGCGAAGCGAGCAACAACAAACCTGGAATACGTGTCTGTAGAGCGAAGCGAACCGCTCCTTGACGCGCTAAATAGAGCGAAGCGAGCAACAACAAACCTGGAATACGTGTCTGTAGAGCGAAGCGAACCGCTCCTTGACCCGCTGTCGCTCCGCGGTGAGGTTGAGGTGGTCCCGTTGCGTGCGATGCTTGCGATCCTTCACGGTCTTCACCTCGTCTGCCAGCGACGTGATCTGGTCCAGTTTACGTTTGCGGCAGTTCTGAGCCGCCACCTGCACACAACAATTACATTATCAACATTTATATTGCTTGATATTTGACAGAACGCCATCCAGAGCTTGTAATATATGAACGTATTACGGAGAATACTCATATTTATCAACGTGTTTTTTTTTTTTTTTTCGAATCAAAACAATAATAAATAAATATATAGATATAAAAGCGATTTTTTTTCCAGGCAACCTTGTAAGGGGGAATGTAAACTGTAAAAAATGCAAATAAAATATTGACCTTGTTTTTCCCGCGTCGCCGTATGTCCCTGATGAGGGACAGCTGTGCCTCGCTGAGGTCATGTTTCGAGAGGCGCTCGTTGAACTCGTCCATCGGCAGGTTTATAATGTCGTGCACCTCCATGGGAACACCTGCAACGAATACTAGTATCAGCGAGAGCGAGCGAGACGGCGCGATGTCTGACCGTAAGTAAATGTTGAGAGGATGTAGTTTCGGTATATATGATCCTGATAACTGACTACGGCAAGACAGCAATTACTTACGAAGGATCACAGCTTTACTTTTTGCCGAGGGTAGCTTATCAGCTACCCTCAGCAATAAAAAATGTGAAATCATTTAACGCTTTTAAAATAAGACTTGCTAACCACTTATTATTAAAATTTACAACACCAGTAGGTAAAATACTATTTTAGCCAGTTGGTAAAATACTATTTTAGCCAGTAGGTAAAATACTATTTTAGCCAGTAGGTAAAATACTTTTGTAGCCAGTAGGTAAAATACTATTTTAGTCAGTAGGTAAAATACTATTTTAGCCAGTAGGTAAAATACTATTTTAGCCAGTAGGTAAAATACTATTTTAGCCAGTAGGTAAAATACTATTTTAGCCAGTAGGTAAAATACCTACTTACCTACAGAGTAATTTTATTACGTTAAATGGATACCTACAAACTTTATTCTAACTCCTGTGTACCTGTCCTACTTACTTTCACGTCTACTCGTCTTACAATACCTATATTTATGTGCTGCCTGCCTGTTAGAATGACCTACTTTTAATTTATAAAATTGTTCTCATGTAGACTTGTATGTCTTTTTGAGAATAAATGATTCAACAAGAAACAGTTTTATCCAGTTTTCGTTGTAGGTATAAGACGTATTTAAAACATCAGTTTTCCCCGCGGCCGCTCGTTGCGTCCGACAGAGTCAGTTGCTATGAGTGAGATTCATAGACACATTTTTTTAGAAAATTTACATTTCAGGGCAAAGCTCTTTTCACCCCCTGAATAGTAACAAAATGTTTGGTTTTTGATGTCAATCGCTTGAATATAATGTATTCTAGGTTTAAACGTTACACTATTATCTAAAAAGCTTTGGTTTCGGAAAAATATCGACTATAAATAGTGCAATAACATAACTAAACAGTCTGGTTGAGATGCTTGAACTAATCAAGTGATAAAACTGGCATAAATAAGACGTTTAAGCGTAGGTAATAATGTGCTGTTTACATGTAAAAAAAATTATCACCGAATTCGGTCAGTAAAAGGTAGAAAAAAGCTATTTCCTTTTGTATGGACAGGTATTCGGTATATGCCTCACTTCAATGCTAGATTTAAATTTTATTTTCATACTGAAATTAACCTTAAATCCGATGATTGGTTCTTCATGTTTTTAAACTCTTGATTAGTCTGCAATCACAGACCTCTTAAAAGAATTGCGTTGAATGAAAATCATATTCAAAACGCAAATAGCTACGAGTATTTCATTGATCCGATAGTATGAATTATTTAGGTTTATGATATAATTATAATGTTTTTTTTAATTATTTAAAACTCTGTACACCATAATGTTGAATGGATCATCAAAATTAACCAGCCCTAGGTTCTATGACGTTCCAAAATGATCCTATTTCATTTGATGAAAAACGCATTTTCACTTTTGACTTTGATCTCAGATTTTTACCAACGTGGATATTTGTTTTTTCAGTAGTAAAGAGATCAGAGCATATACTATGTCCAAGTATGCAGAACATAAATAAGCCTATAGACGGGTTGAGATTTCCGTAGTTATTTTGATTTCTACTACCATCTTACCTAAGTCTGTTGCCATAATAACAATAATAAATTATTGTGCTCCGGCATTTTTTTCATTTTATTACAGGACATTAATTTCACACAGCGCCATCTAGCCCCAATCTAAGCATAGCTTGTAATATGAACTATTACGGATAGAAAACTTACATACTTTTTTTTTGTAAACGCATGCTACCATACAACACCCAAACACAGAACAAACTTATTACATAAATAATTTAGAGGTAACATAGCCAGTTCCTCAGTTGAGGATTCCAGGTGAAGTGCGCTTCCTTCGGCCTTTTAACCCCCCTCCCCCACACCCCCACCATTTTACAATAAAAAAAAAAAAATAAGTGAGCCGGTGGTCAAATAAAAGCAATAATAAAAGCTTTAAACTCACCAAGTGCTTTAGCCCTCTTCTCGTCTCGCGACAAGCTATGCCCCGCGGACCCGCCTGCTGAGGACCCCCCGTCGGACATACTGCCATCAGTCATACGACGCACTGTCGAACATACAAATGAAAAAATAAACATATATTATCACGTAAAACAAGATAAACAGTTTAAATGGTAGTACAAAATGAGGCCACGTTAATAGCTCACATTTGACAATTCATCTGAATTCAACAACGTAACCTTGTAAGGGGGTGCACACAATATTTTCAAACTTTCAACAGCACAATTGCTACACCTTTTTCAGTTAAAAATACATATTTATTGTAACAATGATAAAAGCAGGCAATTTTGCGACTTACTTTGACAAATAAATTCAAAACATAATAATTTATTTTTGATTTAAAAAACTGAACGTCGTTACAAGGTTACGTTGTAGAACTGTATTTGGCTCTTATTTAGGCCAGCGAAAAAGCATAGCTATTCAGCGTGGCAATGCAGCCAGTGTGTTGGGCACGCTTCCGTCTGGTACTGGTCTGGTACAGTTGAGTTACCTATAGGCCGTTTGTAACGGCCTTAGGTAATCTCACTGATTCCTTTGTACATAGTTTAATTGTACTTTTTATTTAATAAACTGTATTAATTTCCCTTTGTAAACACTAAGGATGTTACCGAAAAAAACAAAAGATTTATGATCGATTATTTGAATTACCTGTGAAGGAATATTTTACCCTAAAGGAGACCGAAAAGCCGTCGAGAAAACAAAGGATATAATTTCATATGATTTTAAACGAGATGTGAGAATAGACAATAATGGTTAACAATGAAATAATCATATTATTCAAAAAGCTCAACTGAATAAATGATTTTTTTTATTATACTATGTACTTGTCTTATTGTTTCCTTATAACGATCGAAAATCGATCGATAACTTATATTAATCGATGTTAAGCAGGTCACCTCACTATGAAGATAAAACAGACAGACGTCAAATGTGATATATTATATTGGCCCTACTATAGGTAACATATTTTACAGACCACGGAGGAAAAATGGGTAAATATCTGTAGCCTGTATCGAGGGAACTTTCATACGAAAGGTTCCGACGATTTCAAAGCTCTATCGTACTTAAACTAATAAACATTCAATTATATATAATTACTCATTATATATATGTAGGAACAGGTATTTAAATTTGATTAAATCACTTTTGAATCAGCTTTCAAAAAAGGTTCTCGATTCGTCGATGTTTTTTTTTATGTTTGTTCCCCGATTACTCGAAGACGCCTGGACCGATTAGGAAAATTCCTTTTTCGTCTAAAAGGGTATCTAGCGAACATGACAATGGACGAATTTAAAAATATCAATCTATAATGTTACCAGCATAACAGAAATAAACTACCTAATGAACTTCTAGCAAAATTATACGAATTAAGTATTTCACATTATTTTTAGCATAGAATTAGCCGTCAAAAGCAACTCCGATCATAAATAAGTATCATTTATTATGTCTATCATACCTGAACTCGCTTAGCTTCAGCAATCATTTCCATGATACAGAAGCATTCACTTTGTCATTAATATAAGTTATAGTATCGATGCTTGAAAGTGTAGTGGATAGAAAACAAATCCAAAGTCGACTCTAATTTGTACCAAAAACGATCGCCCTTCATATTAATTAATATATGTTATAGTATTGATGCTTGAACCTGTAGTGGATAGAAAACAAATCCAAAGTCGACTCTAATTTGTACCAAAAACGATCGCCCTTCATATTAATTAATATATGTTATAGTATTGATGCTTGAACCTGTAGTTGATAGAAAACAAATCCAAAGTCGACTCTAATTTGTACCAAAAACGATCGCCCTTCATATTAATTAATATATGTTATAGTATCGATGCTTGAAAGTGTAGTGGATAGAAAACAAATCCAAAGTCGACTCTAATTTGTACCAAAAACGATCGCCCTTCATATTAATTAATATATGTTATAGTATTGATGCTTGAACCTGTAGTTGATAGAAAACAAATCCAAAGTCGACTCTAATTTGTACCAAAAACGATCGCCCTTCATATTAATTAATATATGTTATAGTATTGATGCTTGAACCTGTAGTGGATAGAAAACAAATCCAAAGTTGACTCTAATTTGTACCAAAAACGATCGCCCTTCATATTAATTAATATATGTTATAGTATTGATGCTTGAACCTGTAGTTGATAGAAAACAAATCCAAAGTTGACTCTAATTTGTACCAAAAACGATCGCCCTTCATTATTCTTCTTAAATACGAGATCCGCGGTACCATAACGCTGAAATGTAAAGAGGGTAGGCAGTCACCTCGTTTGTCGCGCACCGCCCCCGGACGAGGCTCGGCCGCCAGTAGCGGCGCGGAGTACGTGTGGTTGTGGTGTATACGTTCCGGAGGCGCGTATGTGTAGCGAGGTGCGGGTGAGGGCGGGGGTAGCGTGCTCTGAAACAAGTACATTCATATTACGTGACGTTGTAGCTACAAATTTAATATTGTACTTTGTTTGTATTTTGTTTGTATGGAATGGCAATGTTTGTGACGGCATAACTGTCGAACGGTTTGTCCGATTTCAATGAAATTGAAAATGTAAAGCGATAACATAAATGTGAATTGATTGTCGCGGGGATTTTTTGATAAGGGGGGGGTAGTTTTTGAGATATTGCGGTGAAAATATATACACTTTTATACTCGTCTATTGAATGGTTTTTCCGATCAATTCCAAATGTTGAATGTGCAGAGAATATTATGTTATCAATCGGTATAAGGGTTCTTGTCTGCCCTAATTGTAGTCTAGCTTAAATACAGATTATTTTTATTTAGTTTAATTTTGTGCGATATTGTTTAAGTGTTGTTTTCTTTGTTTAGAGTATTTATTTGTAAGCAGTATAGTATGTATTTGAATTTAATCGGTATTTTATTGTTTTATTTATAATGTAAGTACAATTTAATTATTGACAAAAATTGCACGCCGAATTACGGAAGGATACATTGTCCAACAATAAATGTTGACTTTACTTCAATGTATAAGCTTAAAAAGTACCTTAAGTAGTACTTATTCAATGGTTTTATGGTACTTACGCGTTATTTGACCCTGTTGACCTACCAAATAGGTATTTTAATACAACCTTATAGGCACCAGCTCTTCCACGTATTACTACGTATATTTTAGCATTAGAATTATTTGTTTGAGTTTATGTTTTTTTTTGTTTTGGCTGGTGGTAGGATTTTGTTGAACTCTGCCTGGACAACAATTCTAAAATTGTTGTGTTCCGGCATTCAGAGGTAAGATAGCCAGTTCCTCAGTTAGTTGAGGATTCCGGGTGAAGTGCGCCTCCACCTACGGCCTTATCATAACTTGTAACCAGGTGAGATGAAGGCCAAACGCTTCCCCGTCGTACAATAAAAAAAGATTGAAATTATTCATTTCATTTCATTTCATATGCCAAGTATATCGATAAATTCGATGAAATGTCAAGATTGTAACCAGATTTTGAATTTTCAACCGGTCGGTAAGATTAGAACCGTATTCGCAACAGGTATGGTTGCCGGTGAAATTACGGGTACGTGAGGCTTAACACCTTTATGCCTCAAGTTGACGGGCGCAATGCAGTGCCGTGTAGGCTATGCTCTTTGTGGATGTGACCTATGCAGTAAGGCTTTGTTATAGGCAAGAGTACATTTAACACCAGGTGCGCTACTTGCTTGACCGGTTTCCTAGTAGTATAAAATAGCACAATTTTATTTATACCATCATCGGTAAGAACAATACTTGTACTGACGATTACATTCATAAATAGACACAGACCTTGTTTTTGAAACTTTTTTGACCTAAATTTATTTGCAAATGTTATAATGACAGAAAAATTCACTGCAAAATTTTTTATAAATGTCTTCTTTTACACAATCCATCTTTTTGAAACTTGTTTGACCTTGTTTTTTTTTTTATTAATCTATGACTATGTTGTATTATTTTAATTCCTTTACTTATGGCACCGTTTTGGATAATTATCAGTCATGATATTGTAATTGTTTAAAAAAAAATGCCTTCTTACACACGATCCATCCATCTTAATTAAACTCCTTTGTAATATATATTTTTTATGTTATTTTATAACTGTTGTATTTTTATTCCCTTAGCACCGATTTGGATAATTATCAGTTTTGTTTTTGTTTTTCATAAAAGAAAATCTTCTTTCGTACAATCCATCCATCTTTATGAAACTTCTTTGATCTAATTTTTTTTTTATATTATTTTATATCCATATTGTATTTTGACTCCTTTATCTAAATCGCCGGTTTGGATAATTATCATTTATGATGTTGCTATTGTTTATAAATACATAAATTACCTGTAGTAAAGAATGACTGGAATGTGGCACGTTGAGGTCTAGCGCGGACTGCAGTGGGACATGCGGCGGGGGCAACTGATGACGGGCGGAGTAATCTACACGAAAACATATAAATACATGAACAACACTCAAAAGTACATATAAGATCAGTGAGAATATAAGAAAAAACCGCAAAATTATCTGCATATCAAAGATAAACCAAAAAGGTTATGCACAGTAGTGGGGTTTGAACCAGGTACCTAGGTACTTAGCTAGGTACCGTTGGATTAATATAGCTCGCTCGGCGTTTCGTATTTCGTAGCACTAGTCTACGGCGTAGGCGACTACGCCGTAGACAGTACCACAAGGTGCTACGACTGCATAATAGCAGGTTGCAGTAGAAATCTAACCCGTTTCCCATCAGCGATAAACATTTGTATTAATCATATCGATGCTAAAATAACCAGACTCACGACTTTTTCCCAAAAGAGGATTCACCTCTAATCACCTACTAGGGGGAGAGACACGTCCAAACTTACGTTCGGTACATGCCCACGGCTTGCAAGTAGCTAGTATTCAACACGTGACAGGTTGCAAGTCCATCGCCGCTTAGCGGAGTACTAGCTAGTGTCACGTGACAGGAGGACACGTGACCTCACGATGTGACCTTCACCGTCAGAGCACGTGTCAAATGCGCCCACTTGGCCACACATATATACACAGTATAATGTATACAGAGGTAAATAAACGTAGATAGTTACCGTTGTGCATAGCGTGGTGCATTGGATCCGGGTGGAACGTGACATTGTCGGGGCATTCGTACTTGATGACAGGTCGCGGAGGTTCCAACGGTGTCGCCTGCTCCTAAGATCAAAGCACGCATGTTATATACTAGCCATATACCTGCCCAAGGCTATCAGAATCAGAATCAGAAATCCTTAACAGTTCCTAAAAATATAATGAGGAAAACGTCCACTGTGTTCTACCCATTCTGGGCGTACAATAATAATAATACCTAATAATATAGCATACGTAATTAAAATGAAGAAAATCACAATTTATTAAATCTAAATTATATTAAGAACAAATTAAATAGCACACAATTTACATAATAATATATTTAGGTCAGGGAGTAGTCGGGCAAAGAAACGCAACTAGTTATAAAGATAGATAGACAACTCTTTATTGTTCACCATTTACAAATAACATAACAAAATACAGATAGTGGAAACTTAATATAAGCGTCACTGGTAAAACAATGGGCGGCCTTATCGCTGAAAGCGATCTCTTCCAGGCAACCGCTGGATGGACAGATAAGATAACGACTTTCAAGGATGGCGGGCTATACGAATAACGAATACAAAACAAAATATACATACATACAATTACATCAATAATAATCATGATAATATGATAATAATAATAATGAAGGATAAAAATGATAATTTAAGAATAAACTGATAGATAATACTGGTAAACTTTCAATTTAAAAGTGGTTTGCGATGTTGTCTTTTTAATATTATCAGGTAAAGGTGAATAGGGTAACTAGCTTTCTCTATCATCAAGTTATTCATTGCCTTGTCGATTAAAAAAATAAATAATTTGATTTTAAAACAGATAAGGTCTTCGGAGCACACTATATCTACCGGTAATTTTTTATACACCTTAGGAGCCATTCCGTAAACGCTCTTTGAAAATAATGTCGTGTTTCTGCTACGGGCACGAATTTAATGCATGTTCCTTTGTGATTTTGGAACCGTAAAATTATTTATGTTAGCTTTTACGTATGTTTTGTATTTATACTTATTTTTTCGCTTAGCCTTCATCTAACCTGGTAACAAGTTGAGATATAGCCGAAGGTGGTTTTAAGAATTGTTATTATGGCAACAGAATTAGGTAAGGGGGCGTCCATAAATTACGTGAGATGTTTAAGGGGGGGAGGGGTCGAGTCAAATCTCATCTAATCTTACGTTGGAGAGAGTTGGTCTCGGCAAATATCACGCCATTTTTTTTCTGATTGAAACAAAAATAAAATTATACTATTTTAGTTCATTTAATCCAGATTGTACATGCTTAATATTTAATCTTAAGCGTAATCGTAATACGATTTAGATCATTCACTAATTCGTTTGAAATATATTATACTACACATCTAGGGAAGTAAAGTAAGAAATGTCACAGATTACATATAATTGTTGGCCAAGGCGAAGCCGAGGTCAACAAATATGAAACCTCTCAAATATTGAAAAATCTCACGTGAGATTGGGGGATGGGGGAGGGGGTTGAATAAAATCTCACGACATCTCACCAGGGGGGGAGGGAGAGAAAATTAAAAAAAACACCTCACGTAATTTATGGACGCCCCCTAAGATGGTGGTAGCTAGCCAGGCGGACTTAAAGTCCTACCACCAACCAAACCAAGCACAATATTGTACTCCCCATGGGGATCGAACCCGGGATCCTGACACTATCTATGAAGTACACAATAAAGTATATAACAATTATCTAAATATATATAACTCAAAGGTGACTGACTGACTGACTGACATAGTGATCTATCAACGCACAGCCCAAACCACTGGACGGATCGGGCTGAAATGTGGCATGCAGGTAGATGTTATGATGCATCCGCTAGGAAAGGATTTAGATTAATTCTACCCCCCCAAGGGGATAAAATAGGGGATGAAAGTTTGTATGAAACTTTGTCAATTTTAAACCGATCGGGCTGAGACTTTGCACGCATAAAGCTACTATGACGTAGGCATCCCCTAAGAAAGGATTTTGAGATTTTCGGTTAGACTTTTTTAAAATGGCTAAAGAATGTATTGTCGTTTTTAAGTTTTGTAGGCCCTAATTTTTTACACACGCTAAACAAAAGTAAAACCGCAAAAACTATACCTAATTAATAATAATACTTCTCAACGCGAGCGAAGCCACGATGAGAAGTAAAAAGCTATAAAAGCTAGATATTATATGATATATACCTGAAAGCATCGTTTTCCGAACATGTGATGCTTCTTCTGCGGTTGGTGGGACGCGGGCCGCTCCCTTCCGTATCCGCTCTCGTACGGACGGAACTTGGAGCTGTAAATATAAATTTTACTGTATATTTCACACAGCGCCATCTATCCCCAAACTAAGCATACTCAATACGGGGCTTAAATGTGATGCCTCAATTTACGCAATGCAGTGCTGAGTAGGCTATGTTCTTTGTGGATGTGACCTACGCAGTAAGGCATTGTCATAAGCAAGAGTGCACTTAACATCAGGTGGACTACTTGTTTCGTCTCCAAGTTGTAATTTTGTTATTGTAAATACGTATTATTATCGCCGTGGCGGTCGCGAGTTAAGAATCGACCCCTCCAACTCAGCCCATGTTAGATAGATAGATAGATATATTTATTCACTTAAAATTTTAACATATAATTGTCGGTAGTGTTTTTAAACCTAATAAGGTAGATAGATAGATTTATTCACTTAAAATTTTAACATATATTTGTCAGTAGTGTTTTTAAACCTAATAAGGTATATAGATAGACAGATTTATTCACTTAAAATTTTAACATATAATTGTCGGTAGTGTTTTTAAACCTGATAAGGTTTGACTAAACACTAGGTTCTCATTGTCAGTTAATAACATTATGTGACTTACGAGCGAATACACAATTCATTTATTAATAATATGAAAATATATATATATATATGGGTAGATACATCAATTGAGCGACCGCGCAACAAACAAACGAATCCTTACTGCACAGATAGCCATGGATGTCGTAAAAGTCGACTAAGGGATCTCTTCAGAAGGGCACCAGCTTCCTTCTATGTTGTATTATCTACTCCTTACTGCGATCACCAATCCGGAACCGGAATCCGGATTATAGCGAAATTAAATGAAAGTTGAACAATAGAACCACAGCTAAATCAAAGTTGAAGTTGAACCACGGTTAAGTTGAACCACGGTTAAAATTGAACCACGGTTAAAGTTGAACCACGGTTAAAGTTGAACCACAATTAAAGGTTTTTGCCGCAATTGAGGGGCAGGACAACATGCGTTTTGTTCCAATGGTTGTTAATTAAATAGGTACGGTATATTTACAAGCCTCATAGCTCAGTAGCTCTGCCTTCTGCGCTGTAGGCTGTGGGTTCTATTCCCACCCAGGACGACATTTGTGTGATGAATATAGATGTTTGTTCTGTGGCTGTTGTATCATAATAGTACATATGCATTTATAAAAGTATTTAATCTGTGTCTGGGTGTTGTATCATAATAGTACATATGCATTTATAAAAGTATTTAATCTGGGTCTGGGTGTTGTATCATAATAGTACATATGCATTTATAAAAGTATTTAATCTGTGTCTGGGTGTTGTATCATAATAGTACATATGCATTTATAAAAGTATTTAATCTGTGTTTGGGTGTTGTATCATAATAGTACATATGCATTTATAAAAGTATTTAATCTGTGTTTGGGTGTTGTATCATAATAGTACATATGCATTTATAAAAGTATTTAATCTGTGTTTGGGTGTTGTATCATAATAGTACATATGCATTTATAAAAGTATTTAATCTGTGTTTGGGTGTTGTATCATAATAGTACATATGCATTTATAAAAGTATTTAATCTGTGTTTGGGTGTTGTATCATAATAGTACATATGCATTTATAAAAGTATTTAATCTGTTTTTGGGTGTTGTATCATAATAGTACATATGCATTTATAAAAGTATTTAATCTGTGTTTGGGTGTTGTATCATAATAGTACATATGCATTTATAAAAGTATTTAATCTGTGTTTGAGTGTTGTATCATAATAGTACATATGCATTTATAAAAGTATTTAATCTGTGTTTGGGTGTTGTATCATAATAGTACATATGCATTTATAAAAGTATTTAATCTGTGTTTGGGTGTTGTATCATAATAGTACATATGCATTTATAAAAGTATTTAATCTGTGTTTGGGTGTTGTATCATAATAGTACATATGCATTTATAAAAGTATTTAATCTGTGTTTGGGTGTTGTATCATAATAGTACATATGCATTTATAAAAGTATTTAATCTGTGTTTGGGTGTTGTATCATAATAGTACATATGCATTTATAAAAGTATTTAATCTGTGTTTGGGTGTTGTATCATAATAGTACATATGCATTTATAAAAGTATTTAATCTGTGTTTGGGTGTTGTATCATAATAGTACATATGCATTTATAAAAGTATTTAATCTGTGTTTGGGTGTTGTATCATAATAGGACATATGCATTTACAAAAAAAAGTATTTAAGCATTCTATCCCTAATCTAGTTCCCATATAACTTTGCTAAGTTTGGGACTAGATGGCGCCTGAAAATTATCTTTTTTAAATACATTTATTTTAACGTGTTCCCTTTCATTTCAATACCGTGTTTTAGTGTTTGGGTCATAAATATTTTTTTGTTTATTGATAAATGATTATACAAGTATGATAGCCCGAGGTTCTTGCGTTTCTCCTTGTGTGCTGGTCGAGATCCCGAACAGGCGGTAGATTTGACTTTGACTTTGATAATAATGATATGAAGACGCGTTACCTGTGGAACTCCTGCGCAGAATCGTTGCCGTCACACCACTCGCCGTCGGACAGCGAGGGGACCCGCTCGGACCCCATCGAAGACACCGCACTGTCTGACGCCGAATCCCGCTCTGAAACCGATCGACACATTGTATACAAAAGGGCAAAGACAAAGTTTTTTTATTCTTTTTATCGTACCACGGGGAAGCGCTTGGCCTTCATCTCGCCTGGTTCACAAGTTATGAGGCCGGATTCCGTGTGAAGTGCGCCTCCAAATTCGGCCTTATCATATCTTCTACTATCCTTCGCCGATCTTCACACGCACTGCTTTATCATCGCCCCCTGGTTGATATCTCCCGTATAAGAACGAAGCGCTTTCAATAACATTTTATCACGCACTGCAAGAACTTGGAACTGTGTTACCGTAAAGTCTGCAAGAGAGTTGATACCCACCTTTGAGTGGGCTCGCTCTTTTGCAAATTGATTCTCGCCTGTGCAAGTTGTGATTCGGGTTTTCACGTTGGCTAACGTGAATTAGCCACGTAGTGTACTCACCAGCTACCATCATGTGCTGTGAACCAGTGTGTGATGGATGCCCCGCGCCATCCAACATTCGCATCGTATACATCCCTGGTGGTAAAACGGAACGTTTAGCAAAAGTAAGACGCGTCCGAGACGGAAGAGAAAGGATGGGGGTTCAAGCCGCGACGAAAGACATTTTGTTTTTTTTTTGCACGTTTTGTTTCTGAATACAAATAAATACAAAGCGGAGAAAAAACATATGAAAGATAGGGAAAATAAACATGGTTTAAAAAAATATAAGGCAAAACTTCTCGCAAATGAGCTGGGCCCCGCTTCTACTAAACCAATCGGCACTGACAATACCATCGTAGAAATGCCACTATATAGGCCAGGTATTAATGTATGTAGATATGTAGCATATATATGTATGTAGCTCCTTTACTCCGAAACGGCTTAACGGATTTGGATGAATTCGATACAAAGATATTTTTTACCCTGGATTAACATATAGGTATTTTATCCAATTAATTAATCTCGGGTAAAAACAAAATGTACACCAAATTTATCCAAATCCGTTTCCAAACACACAAACTGTCGCCAATATAATATTAGTGAAATGTTTTTGGTGCAGTATCGTAATCTTGAACATTATCTAAGAGATTATAAAAGAAAGATTGTGCCGACATTCAATAAATACGAATACGCACTTGGCCATACGTACATTACTACGCGGCGGGTGAAAGCTATCAAGTAACATATTCGCAATTTATGTCATCTTCATACATATAATTTATAATCATTAACATTCATAAGAGTTGTGACGAAGTGGGTTCAATGCCAGTCGTGTAACAATGGACTTTCAGTTTTTCGGAAGTTTATGTGCATTATTTTATTATATGCATTTGACACATGGTCTGACGGTGAAGGTCACATCGTGACGTCACGTGTCCCTAGGAGCAACAATCCTCCTGTCACGTGACACTCGCTAGTACTCCGCTAAGCGGCGATGGACTTGCAACCTGTCACGTATTGAATACTAGCTACTTGCAAGCCGTGGGCATGTGCCGAACGTAAGTTTGGGCGCGCCTCTGACTACCCCCTAGTACGTGATCATCATAAGATCCACGCTCTTATCACCTAGTGATTAGCAGTGATCAGAAGTGAATCCTCAAAAGGGATAAAGTCCTCATACATTTGCCTTCTAAAGTATTGATCCTATTACTGAGCCTTTTGCTTGGTTTTTATCTCACCTGATTTTCAACTTATGATAAGTCCAAAGGTGGAAGCGCACTTCACCCGGAAACCTCAGCAAACTGAGGAACTGGCTATCTTACCTCTAAATGCCGGAACACAACCATTTTAAAATTATTGGGAGACAGACTTAGATAAAATGGTGGTAGCTAGGCAGGCGGACTTAAACAAAGTCCTACCCACCAAACCAAGCACGACATTGTACTCCCACTGGGGATCGGGACCCGGGACATTTTACGTTCAATGTACGGCCTAGGCAATATAATATCCAATTATCTGGCAAGTTTAACTGGATGGCTGAGACATGTCTATTGCAAGGAGTTTGCTTACCATCGTAATGTTTATATATAGAACGCAGATATACAGGATCCGGATACAGCAGTGGACTCAAGTACGGCGTGACGTAGTAGGGATGGGACGCGTAAGCCGAAATATGCGCCACGGATAGGTCCATTTCAAATTCGAGTCTACTTTTCCTTGTCAACACAATGACGGTTACATTAATTTGCAATGTGGCGTGACTGGGCGCTCAAGTATCTATGCAAAATACCTGATATCCGAAATCACTATCTGAATGTGCCAGCGAATTATCAGAAGATCTTCGATTATGACACGCTATCGCTCGCACAGTGTCCAAGACATGCAATCAAATAGTCATTGTATAATATTCCGCACACATTCGATAAACGTCGGTTAGTCCAATATTTTAGTGCGCAATTTCAAAGTGGAATAATGCAATATTTCGTTCGCAATTTCCGATATTGCTTCAAGTTTCGCTCGCAATTTCGGTTTTTCAAATTGGAATTATGCAATATTACGTTCGCAAAATCCTATATGGCTTTAAGATTTGCTCGCAATTTCTTTTCAAAGTGGAATATTCCTTGTGACGTCGACGCAAACAACGCGGGAAACGGTGATCTCTTGATGCTACGCAAACAAGCGCATGACATCTTCCATTGTCTGTAATCTTTACAGTGTTTGATCAGCCAGTCATTGTATCATATCACGCAAACAGGGAACGTGGATAAGTCCAATATTTCGTTCGCAATTTCCAATATAGCTCCAAGCTATGTTCGCAATTTCTGCGTTTCAAATTGGAACAGTGCAATATTTCGTTCGCAAAACCCGGTACAGCTTCAAGTTGCGTTCGCAATTTCTTTTGAAAGCGGAATATTCCACTCGTCACTGTGACGTCGACGCAAACAACGCGGGAAACAGTGATCTCTTGATGCTACGCAAACAATCGCATGACATCTACCAGTGTCTGTAATCTTTACGATGTTTGATCAGCGGTCCCGGTATTGTCTGTACTTGAACGACCATAGACAATAGCTGTACCGCTTGAGAACAGCTACGTGGACCTTGATGAGAGAATCTGCGGTGGTCCTTGTTCTACGGAGGGCGCAACAGAACCGGCATAGACACAGGCAGCGCTCAGAGTTGTGCACCTTTCTACTCTTTGAATCGCGGAGCACCAGGACGGGCATATGTGGGCCTTTTGAGAACAACTCACAAACGAGCCGCGAGCACAATCACGGAAACTATAGTCTTCAACGAATTTAAGGGTCACTTTTAAATCGAATAAAGTTTTTTTTTTATCGAATATCACACAAGTTCAAAATGTCACTGAAACAATTTCTATTCCACGATCAACGAAGCGCGAATGGACAAAACAGTGAAAAGGTTAAACGGAACAAAGAGGTCTCTATCGATAATCACTTGAGAATACGTCGCATTACGAAAAGACGGAAAACGTAAGAAAAGATTCCCATTGTGGATAATAATAACGATATTAAACTTATCAGAACTAATGCATTCGATTGAATAAATTATCTGAATATATATTCCAAACTAGTCAACGAGCAAAAATAAAAGTTTATTTTTAATACTGATCGAGTCGCTATGAGAAAACTCAATGCAATGGCGTAACAAGCGTTACGCCTTATTATGTACGATAAAATTAAGTAAATAATGTGTTATCTGCGTTCTTTGTTCATTTTATTGACTGAGGAGAACAAAAACATATTCCTAGATATGAAGATCAGATAGTTATATTTGTATCCTTAAATATCATTGGAGACATTGATACAGTTGCGTATACACTTGTGTTATTGTGTAAAGACATCTCAACATATTTAAGCTTTCGCGATAATAACACATTTATACCATTACATTCAACGTTTTAAAATGATATCGTTAAAATAATACATTGAATATTGTCAAGTCATTGGGTAATTACAATTTTTGGTAACTATACTCACTATACTTTTCCGTTAAGTCCTAATGGTGAAATTGAAGTACTTTTACAAATAAATATTTTGCAAAAATAAACAAAACACATATATTTTATTTCCGTCAATCTATGTTTAATATTTAAGCTATCGCGATAATAACACGCTACAACCAATTACATTCAACGTTTTAAAATAATATCGTTTAAATCATACATTGAATATTGTCAAGTCATTGGGTTATTTAAATTGTAAATGTTCTATACATTATTCAATGTTGTTAATAAACCTCGAGCTTACCGAGTTGCTCATTGAACTTCGCCCGTTAAATACCTCATGACGTCATTATCATGACTAATTCACTCGACGCACCGCGTATGGGACGCGTCATTGATTTCGAATATCGAATGCGAATATTAATGATCTCAACGTCGCCATCTTTAAATCTTCTTTTTAATGTCACATCGAGATCGGGATTCTTCTTTATAAATTTAATTTCTGAATATATATTTTTATTTTTTATTAAAGGTTAAACAAATTAATATGTCAAATAATAATCGGGAAATAATTAATCTGATTTAATTCACGTTTAACGTAAGGCGATCAAGTGGTGGCGTATACACGGAATGACTAATCAATTTTCAACTGGCGTAATTCAGGTCACACAAATGATAATATTTGTTTGCTTTCGGTTTGTCCAAAGAGCGTGACGCCCACCTTTCGATCTGGAGGCTGTGGGTTCAAATCCTCACCACGACAACCGTGCTAGTCCCTAAGCTATCTTCAAGAGCAGAGTCAAAGACCAGATCTCCATATATGGTATACAGGATGGAATTTTTAACGCTACCTGAAGGGAGTTTCCTTTCATTTCATTTGCCACGTTTGTTATAAAGTTTTGGTCCTAATGATTTAACCCTAGCGATCGATGCCACAAAAGTATAGGATGTTAATTTACAAATTTTTGTCGGTTCGATTCCCGGGTGTGGCAAGTGAGATTTAGAAAATGTTTGAATACAGTTTTCTTTCTTTTTTAAAAATAAAGAAATGTTTCCTATGAGTAAACTTTTCTATCTCCAGTATTTAAAGTACTTTTCCTTCAGGTGGCGTTGAAAAATTTCATTCTGTATTACGTATGCATATATTTGTTATAGTTATGTATTTTATTACATATTCAGCATGTTTATTAAGATATGTATTTATAATAGTATAATTATATGTGTAATATAATGTAGTTTATTATTTGTATGTTATTTATTAATGTAGTATATTTTTCCCTTACATTTGTTTAAATGGAATTCACATAAATCCACGCAGGACAAACATTTGTGTGATGAATATAGATGTTTGTTCTGTGTTTGGGTGTTTGTATTGTATGATAAGTATGTATTTACAAAAAATAAAAATGTATTCCATTCGTAATCTACTTTCCATATTACAAGCTATGCTTAGTTTGGGGCTAGATGGCGCTGTGTAAAATTTATGTCCAGTAATATTTATTTATTATTTAAATGTTATCTTCTCTTCTCTAATTTTATAAAAGGGTAAGTCCTGAGTGACTGACTGACTGACTGATTCAACTAGATACAACGCACAGCCTAAACAGCTAGTCGTACAGACTTGAAATTTGTAGGGTATATTTGTCTTGATGTGTAGGCGTCCGCAAAGAAAGGAATTTTGAAAATTCGCACTCCAAGGGGTTCAAAGTTCAGAGTGAAACACATTTTCAAGAGATATTTTAAACTGTATTAGGAAGCAGGTTGAAATTTTCAGACCCGACTAATAATAAACAACATAATTAACAACCCTCATAGCTCAGTTGGTAGTAACTCTGCCTTCTGCGCTGTAGGCTGTGGGTTCGATTCCCACCCAGGACAAACATTTGTGTGATGAATATAGATGTTTGATCTGTGTTTGGATGTTGTATCATATAGTAAGTATGTATTTACAAAAGTATTTAAGTATTCTATCCGTAATCTAGTTCCCGCTGTGTAAAATTAATGTCCTGTAATATTTATTTTTTTAACATATATTATACACAATGAAAGGGGGTTCCCATACATGAAATATTTTTATTAAGATATCCAACAAATATTATAATATAATATAAGAATGCTTGCGCCTATTACAAGAAACGAATACGGGGACGAAGTCGCGGGTAAAAGCTAGAATACATATTCAATTATTATATTGAATGAATATATATTCTAGCTTCTACCCATAAAAATACTTTATTGCACCACCTAATAACAAAACTGGATTAATTAAAAAAAAATATACAATGGGCAAATGACTTATCGCTTAGAAGCGATTTCTTCCAGATAACCTTTGGATGGAGAGGATTATATGGCTAAATCGGTGGTTGGTGGTGCACATATTAATATCTAGCTAAATTTACTATATACAATACATGACGTAATACAATACTCATCCACCAAACCTAGTCAAAGAGAGAAGCTCTTTGACTAGGTTTGGTGGAAGAGAACTCTTTTTAGGGTAAGCACGCCTTTGCCATACTTGGATCTTTATATATATATATGTATAAATAATAATAAATAAATATTACAGGACATTAATTTTACACAGCGCTATCTAGCCCCAAACTAAGCATAGCTTGTAATATGGGAACTAGATTACGGATAGAATACTTAAATATTTTTTTTAAATACATACATACTATATGGTTCAACACCCAAACACAGAACAAACATCTATATTCATCACACAGATGTTACTGGGAATCGAACCCACAGCCTACAGCGCAGAAGGCAGAGTTACAACCTATACGGCTTCTAGTTCTAAAAATTGTTGTGTTCCGGCATTTAGAGGTAAGATAGTCAGTTCCTCAGTTGGTTGAGGATTCCTGGTGAAGTGCACCTCCACCTCGCCTTGTAATAACTTGAAAAATCAGGTGAGATGAAGACAAAGCACATACCAATAGTAAAAAAAAAAAAAAAAGTTTTCACTTCTGTCAGCACTCCCTTTTTTTTTACATACAACAAAGAAATGACTTGATAAGCTGCCTACCTTCATTCATCGCCATGTCCATCAGCTGGAGATCTTCATCGTTGAGGATTGATTGGAGGAAGCCATCTTGGTTGCTCGGTGGCGCCATCTCTGCGGGCCCGTTCTGTTTTAACAAAAACCATTATGCAAATAAATCAAAAAAATATTATAATAAATTACTAGTATATTATACATACTAGAGCTAGCGTAAGGACCTGTAAAATAGTAAAATTTAATACATATTATGTGCAGTTAGGTTTATTACAATTTAAAGTGGATTATGTATTAATTGTGCAAACGGTCCAGTACTTTGATACTTTTTTCTATGTTATTAAATCTTGTGTTTAGACACAACTGGATCTCTGCTTAGGCTCGTGCTGTAGTATAGTTTAAATCAATTGAATAGCTTATTTCAGTTATAAACAATATTTACACGCAAAATGAATCGACGTCTTACCACTGACTAAAATGAGGAGTGCGAACACAGGTGGTGAAAGGGTTCAACAGTAACAGTGTTTTTTTATTGTACGGGGTTGTATATCGGGGAAGCGCTTGGCCTTCATCTCACCTGGTAACAAGTTATGATAAGGCCGAAGGTAGAGACGCACTTCACCCGGAATCCTCAACTAACTGAGGAACTGGCTATCTTACCTCTATATGCCGGAACACAACTATTTAGAATTGTTAATGTAGTGACAGAATTAGGTAAGATGGTGGTAGCTAGCCAAGCGGACTTAACATAAGATAAAATTAAGTAATACATACTTTCAGGCAAAAAATTTTTGCCTAAAGCCAGAAAAGCCGTGGATTAACTTCGGCCTTATTTCAACTTGTAACCGGGTGAGATGAAGGCTAAGTGCTTACCCGTCGTACAATAAAAAAAAAACCGTGACTGTCGTGGCTTAGAATCGACGCCTCCAACTCAGCCCATGTCGTAAAACCCTACAAAGGGATCTCACCAGAAGTTCAAGCTTCCTTCTGTGTATTATCTTCACCTTTACTGTGATCACCAAGCGTGGTGGTTACGGCAAAACTTTGGAGTAGGCTCTGTCCAGCAGTGGACACCAATGGGCTGTTGTTGTGATGTGAAGGGCTGGAAGAAATGCCTATGTATCTCACCTGGTAATAAATACCATCGTGTTGTGGGTGATGAGCCGCCTCCACTTTGTACGCTCCTTCTATAGGGGCCGCGGCGCCTGTAAAACATTACATATTCAAAGAACAGGCAGAGCATGAAAAATTACAATAACAAACCTCGTAGCTCAGTTGGTAGTAGCTCTGCCTTCGGCGCTGTAGGCTGTGGGTTCGATTCCCGCCCAGGACAAACATTTGTGTGATGAATATAGATGTTTGTTCTGTGTTTGGGTGTTGTATTGTATATATACATACACAGGCGTTCGGTTATGTACGGCGATATATTATAAGTCGGCTCTTGACTTCGAAACTTGCACAGACAAGTATGAAGCGTGCCTACTCAATGGTGGCTATTAAATATTACAGGACACTAATTTCACACAGCGCCATCTAGTCCCAAACTAAGCATAGCTTGTAATATGGGAACTAGATTACGGATATAATACATAGATACTTTTTTTTTGTAAATACATACTTATCATACAATACAACACCCAAACACAGAACAAACATCTATGTTCATCACATAAATGTTTGTCCTGGGTGGGAATCGAACCCACAACCTACAGCGCAGAAGGCAGAGCTACTACCAACTGATCTGTGAGGCTTGTTAAGTTATTAACTCCCTTGAACGCATTACGGTAACACAGCGGAAATACAGGCGCCGGGACCTTATTCCAAGTTCTTGCAGTGCGTGATAAAACGTTATTGAAAGCGTTTAGTTCTTATACGCGGGATATCAACCAGCCTCCTCAGCACGGCGAGGAGATAAACTGTTTGCCCTCTGTTTTTATCCACCTTGTCAGAGCATTTTGTCTCCCGATGGTGGATAAAACCAGAGGACAAAAATTTTATCCCCTCTAGTGTCGTGGTCTAGTGGTTCAACCCACCGATCCCAGATCCAGAGATCCCGATTATAATTGAGTATACACATGTCAACTCTGGACATGAAGGATTCTATTCTCTGTCTTTGGACGGCATTGAAAGAGTCCACACGGGCCTCCGTGAACATTTAGATACTGCCCACAGAATCGCATGAGGCCCATAGGTGTTATTATAGGTCACCCTTATGCCATCGTGAGATTTAACGGTATAATCCGTCCAGAGTTGACATGTGTAAAACGACTATCAGTCGTATATATACGTCTTGAGAGTCTATGATACGTGAAATGGCTTAGCTTCAGCGATCATATCTTCCACAATACTGTAGCATTTACTTTGAAATTAATATATGTTATAGTTCAGGATTGATGCTAGAGCGCAATTATAGTGTTTCAAAAACTACCTACTTAAAATGCTCAACATTTATGGCTATCGACAGCCACGTGACCACAATTTGTACTAAGCAAAGAGACTTATTTTAGTATACCAAGATCGATAAAAGAGATCCAATCAGGGTGTATTTAATAACTCCAGCACGCCGTTTCAAACAACATTGCTGGAGCGTTGTAATGTTCCAAATTCAAATAACGCTCCAACAATGGATTTGATTTTCTTTGTCCGTAAATGCGATACTTAGCGTGTTATTTTTTCGAAAATAAACTCTTTTTGGAAAAAAATTGAACCGACTTCACCATTAAAAACTTACAAATAACTCTTAGGGTAAGTTCATATAATTAGAAGTTGGTGCCGAATTGCCAAGCACAACAACATGTTTATTGTATGGCACCGCCTACAAATTATAGCTTTTTTTTCGTTGTAAAACCTACGACACCACGACGTCTCCGACACACTATCAAGAGTCGTGTGAGGGTGCAATAATACGTTATTTTTTGCATGAAAATATATTTTCCAAATCGGTTGAGTAATAACGGAGGTAAACTGAGGTAATGCAGTTAGTCGTTAAAGAGTCATCGATCACCAACACGCCTGCCAAGCGTGAGTATTATGGCAAAACCCTCCATTGCTTTCTTTAGCATTGGGGGAGGCCCATGTCTTATACAGTTGACTTTTATGGGCTGTAATGATGATGATGATGATGATGATACATGTATACAGCATTTATAGCCAGAATGCGTCAAAGTCAATTCCACTTACTACTACGTATCATCATTACTGCGATCAACAACATGCCAAACGTGGTGATTATGGCAAAACCCTGAGTAAGGTAAGCGGTTCAAAAGGTCTACTCTAGTGACCGTAAACACCACAGGAAAGCAGAATACGCAATATAGTTTACTTGGATGACATATATTTTCCAGTTATTTTTTGATATAAAAACCAAACTACGGAACCGATTTTGATAAAATTTCTATGGGATCACCTCGCGAGTATGGCCTACCAAACGTAACAAGAATCATCAAAATCTATTTCGAATTGGCGGAGAAATCAAGTAACAAACAAACAAAAAAAAAAACATACACCCGAATTGAGAACCTCCTCCTTTTTTTGAAGTCAGTTAATAATGACAATATTTCTATGCATGTTTGGGAAAATGTTATTTAGATATGCACTCACCATACGCGTCCGGGTGTTTGTCCGCGATCGGCGCGGGCGCTATCGGCGCATGCGGCGCGTGGTAGTTCCCCGGATAGCCGCCAGGGGCGCCATGACCGCTGCAACAGAGATACCAGTCACGTGGCGAGGTATTTGCAGACTGTCACAAATGTTCACATTTTTTAAACTGTTTTATACCGCGCTGAGGTCTAGTGGTTCAATCCCCAGGGGGAGTAAAATATTGTGCTTGGTTTGGTTGGTGGTAGGGATTTGTTCAAGACCGCCTGGCTAGATAGCACCATCTTACCTAATTCATCATATCGCCTGGTAGAGATTTTATCTTTTAGCGATAAGGCCGCCCATTGTACCTAGTTTAAGTGCTCTTGCTTGATTGTTTATTTTTGTTTTTTGGCGTACAATAAAGACTTTATCTATCTATCTAATTCTGTCGCCGTAATAACAATCCTGAAATGGTTGAGGTAATATAGCCAGTTCTTCAGAAGTGCGCTTCAACCTTCGGTATTATCATAACTTGTAACCAGGTGAGATGAAGGCCAAGCGCCTCCCCGTCGTACAAGAAAAAAACATATATTTAATCGTTTAATATATGATCGCATCTAAAAAAAAAAAAAAAACAATTGCTACAAAGGTGCTTCGGCAACTAACCGGAGTAGTCGGCCCATAATAACTGTCCGGGTGGGAAGTTAGAAGGCAACATTTGTAATTCCACACTTACCTGATGTTATGGGGATGTGCGTGCGGGTGCGGGTGCGGGTGCGGGTGGTAGTGCGGGTGCGGGTGCGGGTAGTCCGCGCCGGGTGGTGGCGGTATCGTCAGCAGAGAGGCCAGGTCCTGCCAACGCTGCTCCACAGACATCGACCGCATCAGCGACTGGAACGATAAACATACCCGATTAAATATAAATATTAAAGGATTCATTTACTCAGCAAGCCTCATAGCTCAGTTGGTAGTAAATCTGCCTTATGCGCTGTAGGCTGTGGGTTCGATTCCCACCCAGGGCAAACATTTGTGTGATGAATATAGATGTTTGTTCTGTGTTTGGGTGTTGTATCGTATATATTTACAAAATATGTATTTTATCCGTAATCTAGTTCCCATATTACAAGCTATGCTTTATGCTTAGTTTGGGACTAGATGGCGCTGTGTAAAAATTAATGTCCCGTAATATTTATTTATTTATTAATTTCACACAACACCATACATTCCCAAACTAAGCAAAGCTTGTTATATGGGATCTATGTATATTACGGGTATAATATTTAGATACTGTAAATACATACATCTGTTATATATTATAACTATCTCTGTACACTAACATAACAATGGATAGCTTCTCCAAAATACCATTTGATCTATTTATCTATATATTTTTGATTTTCGCAATAGCGTTCTCGAAATCTACATCGGAAATTTCCGAATTCGATCTGATAAGGCTTTCCGAATGTTTGAGAATAGATTGCAATCTTCAACAGACAACAGCAAATCATGCAGCAGACAGCCGAAGGAAAACTTAGGCCGTAGTAGGTGGTCACCAAATCAAGTTGACATTGACAGTTTACCGACGAAAACACGTTACCATCACACAGAAACAATATTTTCACCGTTAAAACGCCTGTTTGTGTGCTTAATTAATATTTGTGAGGAAAGTCGCCATTTTTGTTTGTCTACCGTGATTTCGCGGCAACATTCGAAAGCAGTGACCATTTACTTGTCTATGGTGCATTTAAATTTCGAAGTTTGTGGAAAGATTAGTGGTATGCGCGCAACGGGACTTTAAGTGTTTCGTGTGTTTTCTTTTATTAAGTAAGTAGTATATTTGTTTTTTCACCGTGGTGGTCGGGGCTTAATAATCCCCTCAACTCAGCTTATGGATGTCGTAAAAGCCGACTAAGGGATCTAACCAGAAGAAGGGCAGCATCTTCCATCTGTGTGTTATCTACACTTTGCTGCGATCACCAATCCGCACCAGGCATGGCTCACGAGGCTCTGTCCAGCATTGGACACTAATAGGCTGTTTGGTTCTGGTTTGTTGGGCAAAATCTTGAAACATCGATATCATTACCAATGTAAAATATCGAGATGCATCCTAGTATTTACGAATGGATTCTATATATCGCCTGGAAGAAGAAAAAAAACCAGAACACCGTACGCTACCGAGGGATAGCAGGTCAATGTTGGCAGAGCACTTGTGAAGCTGTGTGCAGAGTAAATACTCTATACTCGCGTGTCTATGGTATTTGCGTACTGGCACGTGTGGATACCGGGTGGCGCGAACAGGGGTTCCAAATTTAAAACTTTGTTACGGGTTCTGTGTATCTGTCAAACCGAGGTAGCGAACTGCGATACGATACGATACGACACCGCGTCTCTGTGTCTGTCATTTTTAGCCGACTTCAAAAAAAGGAGGAGGTTCTCAATACGTTGGAATCTTTTTTTTTATGTATGTTCATCAGGTCAGGATCTGATAATGGGATCCTGGAGACATTGAGGGAACTCTTCAAATATTATGTATTTGAAGCGATTTGGGTATTTTTAGGGTGTATTACCTCAAAAGTCAGGAAGAAACGGACCCCTTATAGGATCACGGGTGTCTGTCTGTCGCAGGAAATGTACTTCGAAACTACTGGACCGATTGAGTTGAAATTTAGTACATATAAATGTAATAGTCGGTGACCCAATTACGGACGTGTAACGTAAATAAAAAATACAGCAAAAAGTTATTCCTATATGTTACAGGGATACCTATAAAAAGCCTTTGTAAGAGATTAATTTAGAGGTATTTAAGGTTCTATGTATTTTTTTCTCAAACTTCTAAAAACTATAAACTTCATGTACTAAACGCGACTTCAATGAATGAATGAAAATAATTTATGTTTGAAAGAATATAATTATGTACTTTTATCCCATGTAAATTTTATCAAAAATATAATAATATGTCCCGTAATATTCATTTATTTATTTAAATTATTATATATATTTATAATCATTTATTCTTCATTGAAGTAAGTTTTCTTTTTAGTTTTTAAAACGTAATGATTAGAGGATGCAGCACACCGAAGGAGCAAATTATTAATTCTGTGCTCGAATCCGCTTGACCAGCATTGAGAGTAATAATTATTTGCATTAATATTAATTTATTATAAATTATTTGCGACTAACAAAGCTTAGTGGGATATAACAGGTTAACAAATAAAAGTAGGAACCATTTTGTACGCTAAAAATGTGGCGGAATAAATATAGTGTAGAGCACTTTCAGGCAACCAACCAACCTTTGTCTGTACTAATATGTATACACTACCCACATACATTTCAAAATAAAGATATTAACATTACTTTCACATTCATAAAAACCAAAAGACTGGACTTTTTCCCTTCGATGACTCACCTCTGATCACTACTCAGATCGAGGATCTTATCTTAGGATAGCCTACTAGGGGTTCGTGCGTTCGGTACATGCCCACGGCTTGCAAGTAGCTAGTATTCAACACGTGACAGGTTGCAAGTCCATCGCCGCTTAGCGGAGTACTAGCGAGTGTCACGTGACAGGAGGATTGTTGCTCGTAGGGACATGTGACCTCACGATGTGACCTTCACCGTCAGACCATGTGTCAAATGCACACATAAACTTCCGAAAATTCCATTGGTACACGACTGGATTTGAACTCACAACCTTCTTTTATTTTCGAAACCCTTGGCCTTAATAGCATTTTGTGGCAGGCCCTTACATACTCGGCCACACGCATCTCGTGTGATTTTGTATTCAAGCCTAATAATCTATTACATATACAAAATTGATAATTTACGCTATCATTACTTTTCCTCGGCCAACTTATAATTGTTTCATTAGATTCTACTTATTATTAATTATTTTTTTAGTAATCATGAGATATTTTGTAACGCATTTTATATTTTGTTGTTTTTAATAGGAGCATTATAAATTAATGTCTATTTTAGTACTTAAGTACACCGCTTTGTCTGCTCTTAGCTATCCTTTCCATACAAAGGTTGACTGGAAGAGATCGCTTTTAGCGATACGACCGCACATTGTACCTAGTTAAGTGTTTTTCTTGCTAGTGTGTTTATTATGGTTTCTTGGTGTACAATAAAGACTTTATCTATTGATCTATTAATGATATAACCACCATTTTGAAAATTATCAAGTGTAGATACAAAGTAAATACATTTGATTTCATTGCCATTATCCTTTTTTTATTAAATTAAAGATTAAGCAGTGTAACCACATAATTACATTATATCAAAAAGAGTTAAGGAACATGATTTTCTATTCAAGTGGCCAGAACCATTATTCAATGCTTTTTATTGGATTAGAAAGCACAAGTGAAGAGCCAAGTCTGGAACTTGCAAATCGGACAGTCATCGCAATTAGCGAAAAAAGCACACTGCTTGAAACCGCCTCTGTGGTCTAGTGGTGTCAGATCCAGAGGTCCCGGGTTCGATCTCCAAAAGAGTACTATACTGTGCGTGGTTTGGTTGGTGGTAGGACTTTAGTCCGCCTGGCTAGCTACCACCATCTTACCTAATACTGTCGCTATAACAACAACTCTAAAATTGTTGTGTTCCGGCATTTAGAGATAAGATAGCCAGTTGCTCCGTTTGTTGAGGATTCCGGGTGAAGTGCGCCTCCACCTTCGGCCTTATCTTAACTTGTTACCAGGTGAGATGAAGGTCAAGCGCTTCACAGTCGTAAAATAAAAAAATGTATCGGTTTAAAAGTCCTGAACTTCCCTGAACGTCATTTACTCGCCTTTACGACATCCCCTGGCTGCGTTCGAGGGTTCTTGAAAGTGTACATAAAGTGTACTCTGCGTACGTGGGAGTAGTGAAGCCAACTAACAGTCTATGTTACAGTCTTAGGAGGTACTTAAAAGAACTGACACAGTTTCAAGTGGTTTCAAGTTTTAGTGCTTATGTGACACCGTTAGTCACGTGATAAAAGTGTACCACACTCTCAATGTCTCGAGAACAGATTGGTACACATTCTTGAATCAATGAATGAAAATACTTATTAATTAATATGTGCACCACCAACCACCTATTTAGCCATGAAATCCTCTCCATCCAAAGGTTGTCTGGAAGAAATAGCTTTTTAGCGATAAGACCGCCCATTGTATATACATTTATTTTTAAGTTAACCAGTTTTTATTTTTAAGGTGTGCAATAAAGTATTTTTCATTCATTTTCATTAATTCATACTTTATTGCACACCTTAAAAATAAAACTAGATAACCTAAAAAAAAAATTTGTATATACAACGGGCGGTCTTACCGCCAAGAAGCTATTTCTTCCAGACAACCTTTGGATTTGTGGACCTTTGGGGAGGATTTCACGGCTAAAGTGATTTCATGGTTGGTGGTGCACATATTAATTATTTGACATTTTCTTGATTAATTCTCTGCGTACAGATTGGAAGGCATGCTGTTGCATTCAACACGTGACAGGTTGCAAGTCCATCGCCGCTTTGCGGAATACTAGCCACGGTGTCACGTGACAGGAGGATTACTGGTCCTAGCGATACCAATTTTCTGTTTGTACAACTTGGAGACGCAACAAGCAAGCAGTCCACTTGAACCATCCCTTGTTCATAACAAAGCCTTACTGCATAGGACAAAGAACCTCACCCAGGCGGCACTACATTGCGCCTGTCAACGTGAAATATCACAGGACATTAATTTTACACGCCACCTAGCCCCCTAACTAAGCATAGCTTGTAATATCGGAACTAGATAGGGGCTAATACTTAAAATACCTTTTGTAAATGAACAGAACAAACATCTATTTACATCACACAAATGTTTGTGTGATTTTTGGTGACGAGGGCTCAACATTTTTATGTATTTTGTACAATAGTAATATATGAATTTTAATTTTTTTTTTGTTCTGGGCCCGAACCGCTTGAGGCGAAGCCGATCTCAATTGGCTTAAAATTAGCTTCATATGAAATTAAAACGATTTTTACCTACCGGGTATCACAAGTGTGAAATCCAAAATGGCGTTTCCCATCTGATAAGTTAACACATGCTAGGAAACTTTCTTTGGTTGGTCACTGCGTTTTGTTGCGTTTGCATAACATAGTATTTTTCGGTTTTTTGAGTAAAATAATTAGTTTTAGGGTAAAATTACTGAAATACAAAATAATAAGCAGATACAGAGTATCAATAAATGACATTCTAAATTAAAAAAAAAATGAGATATCGCATTTTTATAAAATCGTTGCGTTTCGCTCACGTTATACTTGTTTCCTTTTGAAATCCTTATTCCATTGTATACTAGGAATCCCATCATAACATTGATGAACTTCATAAAGAATGGCGACTATGACTTATCTAGAGATGAAGATGGAGATGAAATCATAAGATGGCAATGAACTTCGTCGAAATACCCGGTTGGGCCCCTGGGTGGGAATTTAACCCACCCAGAAAAATACCCTAAAACCGGAACAAAGCAATGCTGCTTAGCGGTAGATATAGGTATGGTTGTACTTTCCCGGACTAGCCCTTTCACAAGGAGTTCTACTTCTCTTGAATATGTCAAAAAAATATTACTGAAACTGGCTAAGCAATATGATGAATGGTGAGAAAAAACGGGTATTTATCGTGCCTTTAAGTGTTGTATGATAAGTATATATTATCAAAAAAAGGTATGCTGGTATTATATCCGTATCTAGTATGCCATTCCCATATTAAAAGCTTTGTTTGGGACTAGATGGTGTTGTGTGATATTAGTGTCCTGTTACATTTATTTTGGAGGAAGAGAGAGACCGATAATAAACTATATCAAGCAAGTGAGAGAGAAGGTCGCTGTCGTATAGTTAACTCCTTATATCACAGTTGAGTTACCTGAATACCGTTTGTAACGGTCCTTAGGTAACCCGACTTATTGTGCGTATTTTATATTGTCTTTATTTTTTTGTGAACATACCAATAAGTTACATTCCTTGATTTAGATTTTATAGCTAATTGATTCAGGCGTTATTTTGCGGAAATCCATTAATAAAAACCTAAAAACAGAAAAATGTTTACTAACAAATCCGCCAAATTCGATTACGCGGATCTGTTACTAAATATTATGCTGTTTTTTTTTTTTAGTTCAAATGAATAACTACCTAGTTGACATACAAGGCGGATGGTCGTTTGACTTGAGTAGTAACGACATGTGACATACAGACCACGTGCCTACAATTAGGGCTGAGACAGTCGCGTGCTGCAAATTACACGCAAAGGGTATAATCTCACGACACCTTGAGATCGACCAAGGTCGCTTGCGCACCGGGGCTATACTCATGTCTCTTTACCGGCTTGGATCTGTTCACTAGCATCCGCACGCGATTCGCCAGCGTAGTAAATTAATTGCACTCAGCACCATCTAGCCCCAAACTAAGCATAGCTTGTAATATGGGAACTAGATTACGGATAGAATACTTAAATACTTTTTAAAAATACATACGTACTATATGATACAACACCCAAACACAGAACAAAAATCTATATTCATCACACAAATGTTTGTTCTGGGTGTGAATCGAACCCACAATCTACAGCGCAGAAGGCAGAGTTAACTTTTCAGTAATGGTTAGAGAAATATCATTATCATGTATGAAAATATTTTTTTAAAGTACATTCTTTCTTCCTGCTTATACTGTGTTTATATCGCTTTTACGTTGTGTGATGTGCTATTTTAAGGTTATAAATGTTATCTATCTATATATGTTTCATGATACATGTCGATTTGATATTTATAACGAAACAACGGTTTTATTACTAAATATTTTATTTTTTTTCATATTTTTACAGTCAACAATACAGAAACATGGACTTGTAGGTATATTCTATGAGACTAGATTTAGTTATTATCAAAAAAAAAAACAACATCGTTAATACATTCGAAAAACAAAACCAGCCAAGCGCGAACACGTACACTGAGGGTTCTGTCCTATATTTCATGTAAAAAAATCACGTTTCTTGGGAATTAATGGATAGTGTAAGTCTTGTAAGTTAAATGTGGTTCATTTTTTAATAGAGATGGCGCGGCGATGGGCTTGCAACCTGTCACGTATTGAATACTAGCTACTTGCAAGCCGTGGGCATGTGCCGAACGTAAAGAAGTGCCTCTACCTCCTCTCCTGGCTCTACTACCCCCTCATAAGAGGTGATCTTCATAAGATCCACGCTCTGATTAGTGATCAGAGGTGAATTCTCGATGGGGAAAATGCAGTTTTTTGTTCATATAAATTATTTGCTGTTATAGCGGCAATAGAAATACACACATTCTGTAGGTCTGGAAGAACTACTAAGCGATAAGAGCGCCGATTGTTATTTTTTTTTTAAATACAATTTTTATTTTTGAGTTGTGCAATAAAGTACTTTCATTCATTAATTCATTATTAGGGTACGGAGCCCTAAACATAGGAATACAGTAGAAAAACGCCCGACCTTTAACGAACAAAACTGCGGAAACTGGCACCCAAATTATCGGCTCACCATAATATGACATGACAACCTCATTACCCGAGTACGTATGCGATTGTATACGTTAATTGCACTGAATTAAGACCCAAAATTTGTTTTCCCATGTCAAACTATAGGCTGTTCTTTAATGGTACAGGGTGGAAGATTTTAACGGGACTTCGTCAAGACTAACCCTAATTTCGAATACTTCGCATGTTGAGTAAAAGTTAGGACCATCTTCCCTTAGCCGCCTCTGTGGTCTAGTGGCTTAACCCACCGATTTCAAATCCAGAGGTCCCGGGTTCGATCCCCAGGAGCAATATTATGCTTGGTTTGGTTGATGGTAGGATTTTGTTTAAGTCCGCATGGATGATGGTGGCACTACCACCATCTTACCAAATTTTGGCGTCGCAATAACAATGCTTTAATTTTTTTTTTTGTGTTCCGGCATTTAGAGGTAAGATATCCAGTCCCTCAGTTTGTTGAGGATTCCGGGTGAAGTGCGCCTCCATCTTCGGCTTTATCTCACGTGGTTATACAAATTATGATAAGTGTGAGGAACTTGCTATCTGACCTCTATACGCAGGAACACAACAATTTTAAATTGTTATTATGACGACAGACACAGGTAAGATGGTGGTATCGTTAGAAGACAGACGTACTTGACCAGAGTCCTACCACCAGCCAAACAACATTGTCCTCCTTGGATTGAACCCGGGACCTCTGGATCGGACACTGGTCGAACCACTAGACCACAGAGGCGGTATTTGAATGTTTTCTGGGTATTTATGGAATGAAGAATGTGTTTACATCGCCATGTTTGCTGGTCGCGATTCCGAACAGGCGGTATATTTGACGATTCAAAATTATTCTAAAACATCTTACTGTCTATTATTGATTTGATTACTATGGGTTACATGAATTTACATGTATATTCGATTGATGGATTCTGCTAGTTGCGAATGTCCCTAGTGTAAAATGTCCACCCTGTATATGCGACCAGCAATTTGGATAAATGGGGGGAGCGACTCATAATTTGTCCCGCAAAAAGTACAATCCATTTTTTGTACATTTAATATTTGACAATTAGGAAATTTGACATTGATCATGAAACAAGATTTACGCCAAACTGATTTTTACGCGAAATTGTGATGTTAACATGTGACGACATAGTAACGCTTATAAACCGGTAATAATTATTTATCCTACTGTAATTTTATAGAAAAAAAAACATAAAACAATTGTAAAAGTAACTACTTCCTCATACGTAATAAATGTATATACTCTATTTAAATAATTAAATATTACAAGACATTAATTTCACGCAGCGCCATCTAGCCCCAAACTAAGCATAACTTGTAATATGGGAACTAGATTACGGACAGAATACTTAAATACTTTTTTTTTGTCAATACATACTTATCATACAATACAACACCCAAACACACAACAAACATCTATATTCATCACACAAATGTACACGTCACGCTGAATAGCTATGCTGATTCGCTGGCCTAAATAAGAGCAAGCTAGGTCACGTGTCGCTACAATCAAAAGCCTCGCAAGATTTTAGAAAACCCGGAGGGCACCGGCTCCCCACGGACCCAAGGTCTTGACCCCCAAAGGCTCAAAAATGTATCCTACTTAGATCATCCTTTGTAAATGTGTAGACTGATGATCGTGATGATAATGATGATATTCGGCATGCGTAGTTACCATTGATGTTATTAAAATATTGTCTATGGCATTCAATCCACAGACGACATTGCATAAAAACCAGGATTTCCAACAAAGCAGGATGCCGTGCAATATCACGCAAAAACCACAGACAATTATTTTTTTGGCAAACAAAAAACTAATGAGACACCCACCTGGTATTCGTGTAAATCCATCATTATCCTATCGTTAAACATTTATAACTAAAACTACACTATTATAATAAAAAAATACTACACTATTAATATTGCACACAACTCAGACTGTCCACAAAGTGGTATATTGCACGAAGATCAGGTACCGGATGGTAATTAAAAATAAAAATAAATCACATTGTCAAATAGCTGTCAGATTTGACAGGTCGCGCGCGCTTTTTCCGAATTCCCGCGGTTTTCATGTTTCGAACGCGCGCGCCGCTTCGCGTTGCGTTTGTTACTGGCCAGTGCGAATAGCGTAAAAGTTCCGTTGCACGAAAAAACTGGTCAAGAGCGGTCAAGATTTTGAAAGGAGAGTCCCGTACGAGTAATACTTTCACTGAATAGCTGTTAATATTGATACACGCAGGTGCGTTCGAGTGTGTTTCCAAATTTGAATTTCATCAATTCCTCGTTATGATTTTGACATTGGCTTCATTATGTCTCTGTGAATGATGTATTTCAAATCCATAGTGATCATTTCTAAAATATTTTTACAGTGATTCTTTATAGTACTGAAGTTATTATTATTTGATAAACTGATGTGCCTTTTTCACAGTGTTGATTTAAATTTCTTCCTTGTAGGTAGGTGCTTTATTGGCTAGTAGCCCATTTTAAAATTGTTTACAGAGCAGGCAGTAACAACTTCTTCATGCAGACGGTTTCAGTTTCTTATTATGTACTCTATCGCAGAGGACATTGTAAACAGCGCTCCTGTTCTTCGAGGGTGAAATAAACCACAACCAAATAACATTTAAGCAGATATTTTTTTGCTTTAATAATAATAATGATACACGTTTATTTCAGACCAGTAAATAGAACTTGCATTACAATTCGATAGTATTTCATTCAGTAGTTAATTGCGAGTTGCAGCATTAAGAGGCAGGCAAGATCAAGACTGTTGGGGATTCCGGGTGAAGTGCGCTTTCACCTTCTGCCTATCATAACTTAACACCAGGTTAGATGAAGGCCAAGCCCCCTCAGCTATGATAAGATATCTTGAAAAAGGGCTTATTGTGCAAGTCAACTGGTAATCAACATCGATCATTATTGACATTTGAAACCTAGCCTAGAATTGTCACCTGTCACTTTCGTTTTTATTTTCGTCAAATTCTGACTGGGTTTGACCACAGGTAATCGACTTGAAGTTCAGTTTGTTTTCAAATTGAGATGAACGCTAGGCACTGCTCCATCGTACGATAATAAAAACAAAAACAAATGCTACTCGTTTAAGAATTGCTGTGCGCGGATGTCAACGGAACCCTCGAAACGCTATCATCTAACGTGTGTGAAATCGGCGGAGCTGCAGCGCGAACGGCCGTCATTTTCTAACGGTCCGGTAAGGAGGTTGTAAGGCCGGCGCACACGCACCTAACGTCAAACGGTGATATTTACACGTTGACGTTTTTTGTTTTTCATATTTTATTATTATACAATAGTCTAGTGCTAAGAGCTGTGTGGCCAAGTGGGTATGGGCTCGCCTTGGGTTCAAATCCAGTTGTGCACCAATGGACTTTTAAGTTTTTCAGAAGCATTTGACACATGCACATGCTCTGACGGTGAAGATCACATCGTGAGGAAACCATGTCCCTAGGACTAAAAGGTCAGAATGTCACGTGGCATCCCCTAGTAGGTGATCTTCATAAGATCCATGCTCTGAGTAGTTATCAGAGGTGAATTCTCGAAGGGGAAAAAGTCGTGAGTCTAGTGGTAAGGTTAAATGGTTATAATTTTAGCAACAGTCTGACAGCTAAGTAAGTAGTGAATATTTTTATAAATAGAAGTTGTTTTTTTTATATTACAACAGTCTAGTGCTAAGGTTAAATGGGTATAATTATAATTAGCAATGGACTCGTAGCTCAGTTATTGTATATAAAAAAAAAATTACATTTATTTTTGTAATTGTAAGTTTCATTTAGGATTTTTTTATGTTCGTATTATAAATTATTTTGCATAATCAATCTAAAATTAAATAACTTGATCCAAAAATTATAGGCTGTTGCACTGAAAACGCAGCGGTACTACGCCCCAGTGTGCTCCAGCCTTAATACTTTCTTCGGCACTCGAAGAGAGCGTACAAGTAATTAGAAATACATTCGCAATTTGATTGATTGTATTCGGCGACAGTTACTTTTTAATACGTTTTTTTTTATTTCTAAAAATAGCAACAATATACAAAAGAGTTTGCACGATGCGGTCGAAGTTCACACATCGGTGATGTTGAATTAGTTTTTTTCTTGTGATGGATATTTAATTGAAATTGAAAACGAATTGAGCCTTTCGAAGAGGTTTATTATAAAAGGTTTTAATATTAATAGTGTATTTTATTTCAGGCATCGAGAGAAAAGTATTAGATCCTATTTAACTTATTTTTCGGAATATTACATTCAAACTAGCATACATACTATTGATTTTTCTTGTGATAGGTATTTAATGGAAATTGAAAACGAATTAAGCTTTTTGAAGAGATTTATTATAAATATAGCCCGGGACTCCGTTACTGTCATTTTTTGGGAATCATCTGAAATCCTTTCTTAGTGCACCCCTATACTACAAAAGTTTCTAAGTCTAAGTAAGTTTCTAGGAGCTCAGGTTTAGGCTGTGCGTTGATTGTTAATCAACTACATGACAATTCAAAACAAATGCATTTTTTTATATTAAAACCCTTAAACTTTGGGGTGAGGCAGTGGACATAAAAGGGCTGTTGAAAAAGAAGAAATGTTTGAACTTTTGGTTCATGTAGTTCTAAAGTGACGTATATATAGAAATGTATAATTGTTTGAATGTTTCATACATGAGGTCTAAGCGTGACCTACATATAGAAATGTATAATTGTTTGAATGTTTTAGTACATGAGGTCTTAGCGTGAAATATATGAATGTATAATTGTTTGAATGTTTAATACATGAGGTCTTAGCGTGACCTAAATATAGAAATATATAATTTTTGAATGTTTAATACATGAGGTCTTAGCGTGAAATATATGAATGTATAATTGTTTGAATGTTTAATACACGAGGTCTTAGCGTGACCTAAATATAGAAATGTATAATTGTTTGAAGTTTGAGTACATGAGGTCTTAGAGTGACCTAAATATAAAAATGTATAATTGTTTTTAGTTTTTGGTAGATGTGGCCTTACTATTAGAATACTCCGAAACTACACGAGTAATAGTAACAGTATACTATAGCTATCTTAAACCGTTCGTTGACAAACTAAAGTAATTCTGCCAGGAGAAAGCTCCTGCGCATTTCTGCGTAAGTAGCCGAGTACGGTTAAGCTCAGTTTTATGTGTCTGAGCCAGATAGCCGTTTAGTGGGTTCAATTCGGCCGCATATTAATCCGACACATGGAATCGTATCAGTCTGGTGTACCACAAAGTTATATAGTACATCATACTTCAAATACGTCAACAAATTTATAATTTACCATCTTACCTAATTCTGTCGCCATAATAATTCTGAAATGGTTGTGTTCCGGCATTTAGAGGTAAGATAGCGTGTTCCTCACACATACAACATATGCTCACACAAATGTTTGTCCCAAATGGTAATCGAGCCCACAACCCACAGAGCTACTACAAACTGTCAGATAGCTAATTGATTCAGGCGTTATTTTGTGGATATCAATTGTTCAATATTAATAACCTGAATAACAGAAAAATATGTTACATATCCGCTAAATTCGTTTATTTTTTATAATAACTTAATTTTGATTAAAATTTAGCGGGATTGCTAAAATATCCAAAATATTTTAAAAAAATTCTGATTATCAATATTGTACTATGTTGTAATCAAATAGGATCCCGTCAGCACCAAATGGTTACGGAACCCTAAAAAAGATAGCTACACAGCGGTTTCAGATATCCAAAAGATGGATGGCCACATTTTACATGTGAAAGTGACCACATAATTATATTGGACAGGTAAATCAAACCGCTCTTCAACGCCCCAAGATGGCGTTGCCTCTAATGACTTTATTATTGATTCTTCATTTACTATATACCATGAAATGCAGATTTGTCAATATTATTTTATCACACTAAGCAAGTAGCCCACCTAATGTTAAGTGCATCTCTTGCCTATAATAAAGCCTTACTGCGTAGGTCACATCTGCAAGGAACATGACCTACGGCACTGCATTACAGGACATTAATTTTAACACAGCGCCATCTAGCCCCAAACTATGCATAGCTTGTAAAATGGGAACTAGATTAGGGATAAAATACAAAAATACTTTTGTAAATAGATACGTACTATATGATACAACACCCACAGTACAAACATCTATAGTCATGACAAAAATGTTTGTTCTCGGTGGGAATCGATCCCACACCTACAGCGCAGAAGGCAGAGTTACTACCAACTGAGCTATGAGGCTTGTTTTTATAAAGGTGATAAGCCTCGCGTGTCCGTTAAATGTATTATATCCGTAATCTAGTTTCCATTAACTACAAGTTTTGCTTAGTTTGGGACTAGGTGTCGCTGTGTGTAATTAAGAAGGCCCAGTAGTCTCACTTTCCCATACAAACGTAGTTCCATTTCCATTTCGAAATGACCAGTCTGATTCTAAGATTTTTTGCTGGTATAATCGGATAGGGATAATCTGTGTCTGTGGTGCGTTACTTTTTCTAAAAAACTAATACAAACCAAAATACATGCAAAAAAGTTTTTCCATACAAACACTCTTTTCCATATATTTTCATTGTTATTGCGTTTTAAGAAAAAGTAGCGCACCACAGACACAGTTTATCTCTTTCCGATTATACCTGCAAAATTTAATGTGAGTCGGACTTACCACTTTGAAACGAAAAAGGAACTACGTTTGTACTTTAGAGCGAAAATTAGCGGTACTACAGGGTCCTATAATATGTGTTCATTTATTTATTTACCCACTATCTACCACTATCCCCTATGTATTTATCCACTAGCAAGGCTCATAGCTCAGTTGGTAGTAACTCTGCCTTCTGCGCTGTATGTTGTGGTTTCGATTCCCAACCAGGCCAAACATTTTTTTTTTATTGTACGACGGGGAAGCGCTTGGCCTTCATCTCACCTGGTAACAAGTTGAGATAAGGCCGAAGGTGGAGGCGCACTTCACCCGGAATCCTCAACTAACTGAGGAACTGGCTATCTTACCTCTAAATGCCGGAACACAACATTTTTTTTTAAGAATTGTTAGATTAACACAACGTAACAAGATGGTGGTAGCTAGCCAGGCGGACTTAAACAAAATCCTACCACCAACCAAACCAAGCACAATATTGCTTCCCTGGGGATCGAACCCGGGAACTCTGGATCTGAAATCGGTGGGTTGAACCACTAGACCACAGAGGCGGTTAAATTTATGTGATGAATATAGATATTTGTTCTGTTGTTGTGTTGTATTGTATGATAAGTATGCAGTTTAAGTAATAGTATTTAAGTATTCTATCCGTAATCTAGTTCCCATGTACACGGTGGCCCATAAGTCCTTTGAAATTTAAATTTCGAATAAAATTCAAACGATGCGCAGGAATGGCGCGCGGGGTACGGGGGAAGCACCAACGGTCTTTCGGAATTCAGTCGCCATGGAGCGTTTCACTGGTGCGGACCGTGCTTTTTGTGTGCGCGAGTTTTATCGCAACAATAATTCTGCTACCGTTGCGCGGCGTAAATTTCGAGAACATCACAATTTACGCAACTTTAACGACACTCCAAGTATTCAAACGATTAAGAACTGGGTTACTAAGTTCGAGGAGACTGGTTCTACGTTGGATAAAAAACGGTCAGGTCGACCAAGGACATCACGCACGGAAGAAAACATCGACGTAGTGAAACAGTCAATTCGTGAAAATCCTACCCAGTCTATTCGTAAGCGTTCCAGTGCATTAAACTTATCCAGAACTTCATTACAGCGGATTTTAAAGAAAGATTTACTTCTTCACCCTTACAAGATTCAATTAGTACAGGAATTAAAAGATACTGACCCTATGCACAGACTAAATTTTGCAAATGAAATGTTCGGCCACTTTACATCGTTTAATAACGTGTTATTCTCTGATGAGGCTCACTTCCACATCAACGGCCATGTCAACAAGCAGAATTGTCGCTACTGGAGTTGCGAAAATCCAAATCGCAAACATGAAAGGCCCTTACATAGCCCTAAAGTGACAGTTTGGGCGGCTATGTCAGCGCATGGCATCATAGGCCCTTACTTTTTTGAGGACAGCAGAGGTCGCGCGGTTACTGTTAATTCGCAGCGCTATGTGGCAATGATCGAGAACTTTTTTGCACCAGAGTTGCAGAATTTTCCAGGCTTCAATACGCGGACCTGGTTTCAACAGGATGGAGCAACTGCCCATACCTCTAACACCGCTATGCCCGTCGTTCGTCAACTTTTCCCTAGTAAAGTTATCTCTCGAAGAGGAGATATTGCCTGGCCACCACGTAGTCCGGATCTGACCCCAATGGACTTTTTCTTATGGGGTTATCTTAAGAGTAAAGTTTATGAAACCAACCCGCGGTCAATCGTTGTCTTGAAAGAAAATATTCGACGAGAAATGGTAAGCATTACAGAAGTTACTTGCCGCGCAGTGATGGACAATTTTAGACGTCGCTTACAGGAGTGCCGCGATCGTAACGGATTACATTTAGACGATGTAATTTTCAAAAAATAATTCCCATTTTATTAAGATTACTTCCAAATAAAAACCTTTTTCATATTGTAATTAGTTTTTTTTTAATGATTTTTTTACATTTCAAGGGACTTATGGGCCACCTTGTACAAGCTACGCTTAGTTTGGGGCTAGATGGCGCTGTGTGAAATGAATGTCCTGTCATATTTATATTTGTTTATTTATTTATTTGCCCACTATCTGCCCACTACTACGGAGGTCGTCGCCCCATCCATTCCAAGCCTTGTATATCTAAGTCGATATAATCTCCCAACACATACCTACTCAAGTGCTAAACAGCAAATGATGCACGCGTCATTACCTGTAATCGATAGATGCGCTTTTTGCGGAGTGCCTTTACCATAATGGAGGCACCGTTAGCGTGATAACTATACGCGCCGGTGAAATTACAGCTCTATTTGAGAACGAGCTTCTGTCCGCGGCTTCGACCGCATTGTACCCGAAAAATTATCAACAAATCCCATCGCGTCACACTTGATGAGTCTGTGATACGTGAAATGGCTTAGCTTCAGCGATCATATCTTCCACAATACTGAAGCATTTACTTTGAAATTAATATATGTTATTGTTCAGGATTGATGCTAGAACGCTGGTGTTGCGAAAACACGATTACATACAATTTTCTCTTTAGAAAAAATTCAAAGTTCTCTCTAACTCTAAATTGTACCAAAAATGTTCGCCTTTCAACAAATACGCCCAATTAGGCCTTGACACTTTGTACAGTAAACAAACACAGTATACAGCAGACGCTCTGTGTTTTAGATTTTAAAGATAAATATTTGTTTTACCGTAAAAAAATAAAACGTTAAAATTCGCGTCATCTGGTGGTCATGGTCCGTGGTTGAGCGCACAGCAATGTCACCTTTATTGTAACTATATCTCAGTTCGAAACTACGGTAAAGTTGCGTTGAGTTGCTAATCTGAGGTAGTATAGGCCGTTGAAGCTGAGCTCCTCGAGTATGGACTCGTCCGGGGAAGTACTACCACCATACATTTAGGCCGCGATTCTGAACAGGCGGTAGATTTGTCGTTTCAAAATGGTCGTAAAAATATTCATGAATAAACGCATTCTGATTTTGACATTTACATCATCCAACTTTGACACAAGCCTATATAATTCTTGAATTGAGTGAGCACTAGGCTGTATCTAGTGACAAATAGATATTTGCTATTCTTTCTTACTATTATTAATTCAACGGGTTTATTCTCGAAGTACTCGATATATAAATTCCGATCGCTCATCTTCGTGTAACTGTACCAAAGCGTGTTCGACATCCCAAACGCTTAAATTATAAAATTATAATGGTTTCATAATAAAATCAGACTCGGCGAATTGTATGGAGCGCAATTTGGAATCAAACATGATTATGAATATGTGAACGCAAGAAGAAAGTTCGGAAATTGTACCGCATCTGTGATGTTGCGGGCGACTGTGAAATTGACACTTTGCAATCTGACCAGATTTTACGTCGGGGAAGCGTGGCCTTTATCTTGCCCTGGTATTACGCTATAAGACCGAAGGTGGAAGCGTACTTCACCCGGAACACTCTATAAACTGAGGTACTAGTTCGGGTTTTGTACCCGAAAGGTGCCGACACCAACAGTGAGTACTAGGTATAGGTACCAAATTACCTTTTGCGCTGTACCGGTTGTGGATTCAATCCCCAGCCAGAATAAACATTCGTAAGATAAGCATAGGTGACTGGTCAGTGTTTTTGTGTAATATTGTAGCTTATGTGTGTATTCACAAAAAACAAATGATAAAATGTCATTATAACATTTATACATTATGTTGTGACCAAGTGTACACTTGAAATACAAAAGAAATATATATTATTCTCAAAATAAGTTTACCAAGAAAGAAAACAAGACAAGCAACCAAATATATATTAGACAATAACAACACTTAAACTAGGTACAATGGGCGGCCTTATCGCTAAGAGCGATCTCTTTAGGACAACCTTTGGGATACCAATAAGTTTCTTCCGTAATCTAGTTCCTATATTATAAACTGTGCTTGGTTTGGGGCTGAATGGCGCTTTGAGAAATATCCAGTAAATTTATAATTATTACTAAGAGCTCTTTGTCCGTCTTTCTATTCTATTAGGATCAGACCGTAGTGGGTTATACCCGCTAAATATATATATAAACAGATTTTTTTAAAAGACCAGTCTCTTAAATCGTAATAGGTAGTTAGTTTTAATTTTCAGGTACAAAGTGTTCGTATAAAGCCGATTACCTACAAATAATAAACATAAATTGTGAAAAATATGTCAGTCGTCAACGTCGAAAACAACGCGAGTTTTCTTTGCTCTATTTAAAAAAAAAGATACATGCATCAATCTTAGTGTCACTAAAGTTCAGAGTTCAGAGTCTTTAACAAGCCCTAAAACCGGCCAAGTGCGAGTCAAACCCGCACTAAGTCACCAGAACTAACAGCAAACATTGCATGTTGTTTTTTTTTAATAAAAGTTGAAACCTAGTTGGGAGTTGGAGCTCTGCCATAGTTATAATGAGTGTGCCAACGAGCCGATTACCAAACTGTCAACGTGAGCCAAGTTGTACCTACTGTTGCTTAAAATTATATTAAATATGGTTATTCTGTACCTTTATTCTGTATGGTTATTTTGTACGAAATAAATGTTTTATGTTATGTTTATGTTAATACGAAATGTAACTACTAGCCATTTACATAAAAGCCCGGTATCAGCACAAAACCAGCAACATAACAGCACCGACTCCACGCTGAATAGGTGCATAATTGCTGACCTCAGATCTATAGATCTATGGATCGCGATCTATAGATCAATGATCGATAATAAGGATAGCGGACGTCGCATGCGAGAAAGGTATGAAAGTTTTTGCCGCGTTGACACTTTGACGTAAACGTTATAATGGTACCTACTTACTTACCTAGATACATCGTGCTGTTCAATGGAGATCATTATTTGATATTATAGATAGGTCAGTAAATATAAAAAGTTTTATAAATCAGAGTTCAAGTCACAAAATATACGAGTAAGTTTCAAAATTCTAATAAGAGTTTTGTTGGAAACTGTGTTAGATTTATCAACAAATTTCCAAATAATGTTTTAGATCTTTTTTTTTGTACGAGTGGAAGCGTATGGCCCTCACCTGGTTACAAGTTGAGATAAGGCCGAAGGTGGAGGCGCAGTTCACGCGGAATCCTCAACAAACTTTTAACACTTTTTAACCGCCTCTGTGGTCTAGTTGTTCAACCCACCGATTTCAGGTCCAGAGTCCCCGGGTTCGATCCCCAGGGGAGTACAATTTTTTGCTTTGGTTGGTGGTAGGATTTTGTTTGAGTCCGCCTGGCTAGCTACCACCTTCTTACCTCCTCCTGTCGCCATAATAACAATTCTTAAAAAAATGTTGTGTTCCGGCATTTAGAGGTAAGATAACCAGTTCCTCAGTTTGTTGAGGATTCCGGGTGAAGTGCGCCTCCACCTTCATTCAGCCTTATTTGAACTTGTAAGCAGGTGATATGAAGGCCGATGGTGGATGCGCACTTCACCCGGAATCCTCAACAAACTGAGGAACTGGCTATCTTACCTCTAAATGCCGCAACGAAACATTTAGAATTTTCTGTGATCTTTTTGTTGCGATCCATAGTTGTAACCGTTTACTCAGATGGGCTTCATGCCTGTTTTTTTTAATATTCAACTAGGAGACGGAACAAGCAAGTATCCCACCTGATGTCAAGTGCATCTCTTGCCTATAACAATGCCTTACTGCGTAGGTCACATCCACAAAGAACATAGCCTACACGGCACTGCATTGCGCCCGCCAACTTGACGCATAAAGGTGTTAATCCTCACGTGCCTGTAATTTCACATTTTTACAGACAGTTACAATGAAATTGAAATGTCAAATAATCTCCGGATAGTCGAAAGTGTCTGTTATGAAAATTCATCTGGTGCCTCAGCAAACGGAATGGAGTCAATAGTATACCTATACCATTTGTACCACAAAGTCGGCTAACCACTCAAATCTGACAAATTATGCGCTGACAGTCTGTGGGTTACAACAGGTAAACAGTTTTTTTCCGCGTACCCCCGAAAATTAATAAATTAATGTTTTGTAACTTCTGGGGTCTTTTGTGCTCTGCCATTTTTGTACCGCTAATAGTTATTTTAGTATTCGATTGTTGTATTCATTATCCGCCATTTGACGGGTTTTACTGTAGTCACTTGGCCTTTATCTCACCTGGCTACAAGTACTTATCCAGGATAAACATTTGTGTGATGAATATAGATGTTTGTTATGTGTTTGGGTGTTGTATCATATAGTACGTATGTATTTACAAAACGCATTTAAGTATTCTATCCGTAATCCAGTTCCCATATTACATTATGCTTAGTTTGGGGCTAGATGGCGATGTGTAAAATTAATGGCCTGTAAATTTTTTTTTTCATATGCTCTTTACCCACGTATCATTGGGAGGTAGTTAATAAAACAATTTGTCATTTCGTTTTTTTAGACATCTCCCAGGTGGGCCATCACCTGTCGAAATGTCCAAACATCATTTGTCACTGTTTGAGTTGCGCCGACAGCGACCGTACGAGACTACTAAGGGACAAGTTTGGCCCACAAGCTGGACTCGGCAATTTTAATTCAAATAAGTATCAAATATTAACTAGCCCGAGGTTCTTGCTTTCTCTTTGGGTGGTGTTGCGATTCCGAACTGGCGGTAGATTTGACGTTTCAAATTGATCTTAATAACCGAATAAATGGATATTGACGCAGAATGCCACCGTAAGAGACGACTAAGGGACAAGTTTGGCCTACAAGCTGGACGCAACAACTTTAATTTAATAAGTATTAAATAACTAGCCAGAGGTTTGATGCTGGACGCGATTAAGAAAAGGCGGTAGCTTTGACGTTTCAAATTGATCTTAATAACTGAATAAATGAATATTGACGTAAGAGACTACTAAGGGACAAGTTTGGCCTCAAGCTGGGCTTAATAACCATAATTAGGTAAGTCTAGATCTTGTCTTCAAGACCTAATAATTACGAAATAAGCTTGTTTAGTTTTTTTTTGTTACATAGAGTGTATACAATAAGGTATACTGGCTAGGTAAAATAGCCAGTTCCTCAGTTTGTTGAGGATTCCGGGTGAAGTGCGCCTCCACCTTCGGCCTTATCATAATTTGAAAATCAGATGAGATGAAATGAAATACGTTTATTTGGCTATGATACACGAAAAATTAAAAATAACAACATCAACGCACAATTCACGCACACTGGACCACTTGGGAGTCTAAGTGCGGAAACGGGAGTCTTTTTACATTAACATTTACAACAACATCATTGAAGGCCTAGAACCTCCCCGTCCTACAATAAAAAAAAAGAGTATCCTTATCATATTTTTTTATCTATCTTCAAAATATTACCGGATTGCTCTCAAAAACCTTCTTTTGAAAGTCAGAAAGAAACCCAGACAAACCTTAATTGAATTAGCAGAGAGACAGATCGTATACGCGGGAAGGCCAAAGGCTACTTTTGATCCGTACCTACCTTCGGGCTAAGCCGCGAGCAAGAGCATGCAAAGCATATATACGTCTATAGTAAATACATAGACAATAAGAAATAGATAGAAGATATGGCGGCGAGATGAAAGGGGCGTGGGACCCCTACTAATGAACCGAGATGGCGTAGGGTTGGCACGCGGCCATGCGCATATCTAAGAATTTAATTATATTTTTTTTTTGTATTTCAAGTGATTGCACTTGGTTATAAACGTGGTTTTAACCGCCTCTGTGGTCTGGTGGTTCAACCCACCGATTTCAGATCCAGAGGTCCCGGGTTCGATCCCCATGGGGAGTACAATATATTGTGCTTGGTTTGGTTGGTGGTAGGACTTTATTTAAGTCCGCCTGGCTATCTACCACCATCTTACTTAATTCTGTCGTCATAAAAACAATTAAAAAAAAAAATGTGTTTCGGCATTTAGAGGTAGCATAGCCAGTTCCTCAGTTTGTTGAGGATTCCGAGTGAAGTGCGTCTCCGCCTTCGGCCTTATCTCAACTTATAACTAGGTGAAATGAAGACCAGGTGCTGGACCAGTCGTACAACAAAAAAAAAACATTTACACTGGAACCAATATCTTTTCCTCAAGACGGAAACGCTGTTACCAATTGATGAATTCAATGAATGCACGCTCTAACAAATCAGCGCTCAAGCTGAGTTTGGATATGAAACAAACATTCGGAATCTGCGTGCGAGGATAACATGCGGGTTCGAGTCCCGTCGCGGGTAGTGAATTTTTGTCAATATAACATTTGTAAATGGCGACAGAATTAGTTAAGATGGTGGTAGGTGGCTAGGCGGACTCAAACAAAGTCCTACCACCAACCAAAATTGATGAAGATGGTTTACCTTTTGCCCTGTATATATGTGATATCAAACCCTGCTAAAGCCAGGCGTGTGATGGCATAGTGCTGTCTCTTTCATTATACCCCATGAATGAAGCGAGTGTGGCAGAGACAACCCTAGCCCTCGGAATGTCTTCCGCTTTCTGTCCTATGCTCAGATACTTACGATCATGCGCATATTTTCATGTAGATCTATTTTGATAAACTCAAAGTTTTAGATCCATTTGATTTGAACAAATTTCTCATTCTATCATCTATCTACTAATATATTAATACAACGTTTTTTTATTACAGCGCTCAGCCATCATCTTACTTGATGAAATTATACTATAAATAAAAAGCGATAAAAACAAACTTTAAATTAAAAAAAAAATCATAACCTCAGATTTAAATGAAATCATCCTATAAAATACAAGTGAAAGCTTTTTTTTTTTTTTGTAGAAACTTTTATTTTATAGTTTTATTTAAAAAAAATCTGTAAAGAGCCACTCCGCAGGGCTACAAAAATAATTAGTTCTTTATATAAAAGTGAATGCGTGTATGTTCCCTATGGACTCCATATCGGCTGGACCGGTTTCAATGGGACTTCCACTGGCAGATTGCCGATATTAAAAGAAGAAACGTAGTTAACTTTGATTTTAGTGTTCCGCGCAAAAAAGACAAAACGCGTGACATCCAAACGATTTTTTTAAAATAGCTTCCTATCGCGGTTAGGGAATGCAAAAATATTTTTGGGAAATTCCCAAATGATGCCGGGAACGAGGTCCAGAGTGTTCCCTATGTATGTGGGGCTCCCTAAATAACTAGCTACTAACAAGTATTGGTTGATGGTGCGACTTTGTTCACCTGGCTACCACCACACGACAGAATTAGGTAAGATGTTACCTAATTCTGTCGCCACAATAACAATTCTTAAAATATTGCATTCCGGCATTCAGATGTTAGCCTTATCTTAACTTGACAATCAGGTGCGATGAAAGTCGTACAATAAAAAAAAAACAATTTAAGATTATTGTTATACCAGGCGGACTTAACAGGATCTTGTATCCTACAACCAAGCACAATATACTGTACTCCCCATAGGGATCAAACCCGGGACCTCTGGATCTGAAATCGGTGGGTTGAACCACTACACCACAGAGGATTAAGTTTGTATTAAAATGATTAAATTCAAAATGGTGGCTTTTTCATTGGATAAAACGTCCGCGCAATAATTACAAGGTGCCAATCGTCTAAGCCCAGTGAGTGTTCCACTTCGCTAAGCAAAGGTGAGTCCGCCTTTTATGTGTCTGTCCGTCTGTCATTAGATTGCAGAGATAGGGCGTGCAATAAGGAAAATATCGATATTCAATACAAAATCGATACTATCGAGAAAACGATGATTCATCGGTTTTAAGCGCGTTTAGTTTGATATATTCGTATCTTAGAATATACCCCTTTTAAAAGTGTCAATTTGTACAAGGTGACTAATTAAAGTACTACCTATATCAGTCATCTGGCTCCCATTGCTTTTTAAAATAAATAAAAAATCTAATATAAATTGATTACTTAATGATAATATTAAATACATAAAATAAATAAAAATGATATTGATGTTCTTATAGTAGTATCTGACAATTTACATAATAGTAATAATTAATTTAATTTTTATTTTCTTTGATTATAACCAAATACAATATAGAAACAACCTAGCAACTGGTAACAATATTTAGATAAAAAAAACAAAGGATATCACACGCCTTTCTATGCACTAAGAAAATTGTGGCGTACTAGTCATGCGATGCTCGTAAAAGATAAATAGCGACTCTAACACAAGAGATTAGGGTTCAAAATGAGACGAGTAACTGAATGAAAACTGGTGGGTTTAGGTTCGGGGATGATTAACCGCCGCTGTGGTCCAGTGGTTCAATCCACCGATTTCAGATCCAGAGGTCCCGGGTTCGATCCCCTGAGGGAGCAATATTGTGCTTGTTTTGGGTGGTGGTAGGATTTTATTTAAGTCCGCCTAGCTACCACCATCTTACCTAATTATGTCGCCATAATAACAATTCTTTTAAAAATGTTGTGTTACGGCCCTTAGAGGCAAGATAGTTAGTTCCTCAGTTTGTTGAGGATTCCGGGTGAAGTGCGGCTCCACCTTCGGCCTTATCTCAACTTGTTATCAGGTGAGATGAAGGCCAAGCGCTTCCAAAAAAATAAGCGAAATCAAATATTATTCTATCGCAATCCAACCTAAGAAATTAAACTACTCTTTCACAACTAGTAGCGAAAGTTAGTAGTCAACTCGACCGAGGGTTAGTCATATCTGACTCACATTTTTAATCACTCTCATCTCCTTAAAACGTCAAGAAAGGTAACACTATACCGAGTCTCAAAGTAAATAAAAAAAAAATAGATTTGACAGGCAAGTCGTCTCAAGAGGCGCCTAAGTAAACATGTGGGGAATTTCGATACATCAAGTGCGGGCAGGTTAAACGAACTCGAATTAGGGATGGGCTTCGCATTGCTCCAAATATCGATAAACGAAGATACTATGTATTAAACGTATTATTATCCGCCTCTATCGATCTCCAAGAGGAGTACAATATTTTGTTTGGTTTGGTTGGTGGTAGGACTTTGGCAAAGTCCGCCTGGCTAGCTACCACCATCTTTCACAAAATTCTGTCATTAAAATTGTTTATGTTCGGTAAAAGACCCTAGGATTTACAGATATTCGTTTTTTTTTAATTTTAAAAATAATACACCCCTTGCTATTCTTTTTGGTAGCAAGACTCTAAATGAAGGAGTTTTTTATATTTTTTTGGATTAGAATTCCAGGATAGATATGCAGTTAAATGTAAACTATTATTTTTGTGGCGCAAGCATAGTTTTTTGTGTACACGCGTGTGTTAGTCAAGTAGTATTAAAAACACGGGCAGTCAATATTGCCACAGCACATATATAATTGATTGAGGGGTCACTTTGCGGAGAACCATTTTCAATATAAGAATCGCACAATTCCTTAGAAAAAGTAGTCGTAGTTAATTTCATTTATGGTGGAAACCATGGGTACACAAAAGTAACACTCAGTGTCGTTCACTCTATTATTACTATGAAGTAGGTATAATCACAATAAGAACACCGAAATTCCAAAAGCAGACATTGTTCGAAAACTTCATAACATATACCTAAGCGATTTTCGTCCTCATTTATAATGCGCACCGACAAGGAATGGAACGCTTTGCTTGAGTCGGTGTTCCCCGAACACTACAACATGAGAGCCTTCAAGTCAAGAGTGTATAGGTACCTTAACACAAGGCGAGATAGTCAAACGCAAGCCTATCACATTAAAAAAAAACCTATCGAAGTCAAATAAAACACAAGACAAAACTAATAAAAATCGACACACGTTTCGCCTTCAAAGCTTTAGAGTCATCATCAGTTTCATCCACTGTTGTGGCCAGTTTAGCAAATCATCGATACATTATCATCGACAAACACCCCACACTGCAAATGCAAACTTTCCTTGCTAACAAAAAATGTCAAGCCAGCTACCGTATTAGTGAGCAAATTTAAAACTTTTTGTCATTACAAATCATCCCATTGCTGGGTTTACTTAGCATTAACATTCTTTCTAGAACAAACATTCGCCAGGTGGGATCAGGCATCATTATGTTATCAGTTTATAACATATTATTACCCATATGATAATATGATATATAAATAAAAACTTTATAGTGACTAACATTGAAGTATTGCATAGAGTAAGCGAGGAAATATCTCTATTGCAAGTTGTTGAGAACAGAAGAGGAAAAATGATCGGCCATCTTATACGACACGACAATTTCATCAAGAACATCATTGAAGGGAAACTGGAAGGTAGAAGAGGAAGAGGGAGACATAGAATAAACTATATAAAGCAAGTGAAAGAGAAAGTCGCTGTCATGTCGTATAAGGTCAAGGAGACTGCCCTGGAAAGATCAACATGGAGAAAGATTCATCAGTTGTGCCGACAAGAGGCAAACTCTTAAATTAATGATGATGAGGACATTGATTTCACACAGCGCCATCTAGCCCCAAACAAAGCATAGCTTGTAATATGGGAACTAGATTACGGATAGAATACTTAAATGCTTTTTTTTTTGTATACTTATCATACAATACTCCCAAACACAGCACAAACATCTATATTAATCATCTGTATGATTATAAATCATACAATAATTTTATTCGTAGAACCAAAAAATTAAATAGTTTAAGTTATCTTGTGCGCCAGAGTCACAGTGTTAAAATAATGATGATATGTATCTCCGAATCAGTTGCTAAGCGTGGAGATTGTGGCCAAACCAGGACAAACGTCTGGGTAATGAATATAGATGTATTTTCTGAGCGGGTGTATGGTTTGTGCTTATGTATGTATTACCAAAAAAAAAACATATACAATAAAATGAACTTGAAAATTCCATTGGTGCACGACTGGATTTGAACCCACAACCTCTGTATCGGGATTCGGCCCATACCCACGTGGTCATACAGTTATTACGGCTATCAAATAACAACTAAAATCATATCGGTAGCTGTGTAGAACAAAACCATAGATAAAATCAAGTGTACAATTTGTCGAGAAACATTCATAATTGTCTATGGATGAATGATTGATTGTACACTTGGTAGGCTCAAAAACGTGGATTTCGGCAACTTGAGTTTCACGCAAGTCATAAGCTGAAGAGTATATATGGAGCGGGAAAGCTAAAGGAAAAACATCCAATGACAACGTATTTTTATTTAACATTTATTAACAAGCCTCACAACTCAGTTGGTAGTAAATTTCTGGGTTCGATTCGCACCCGGGACAAAATTTTGTGAGATGATATAATATAAGCTTGTTTTTTTTTTTATTGTACGACAGGTAAGCACCGAAGGTGGAGGCTTACTTTACCCGGAATCCTCAACAAACTGAGGAACTGGCTATCTTACCTCTGAATGCCGGAACACAACTATTTTAGAATTGTTGTGTTCTGTTTGGATGTTGATATGATAAGTAGTTGGTAATTACAAAAGAAATGCTTTTCTTTTCATAATTTAGTTCCCATATTACAAGTTTTGCTTAGTTTGGGCTAAATGGCGCTATGTAAAATTTTGACGTAGCGGTCGGGGCTTAAGAATCGACCCCTCCAACTCAGCCCATGGATATCGTAACGCCGACAAAGGGATCTCACTAGAAAGGCAGCAGCTTTATTTTGTGTTTTATCTTCCGCCTGCCAAGTGTGGTGATATGACCAAGCCCCCCAGCTCTGGAGGAGGCTCTGTCCAGCAGTGGACACTAATGGGCCGTTGATAAGATGTGACACATAGAATTGAAGCCACTCAAAACTTAACAGGTCTCTTGGACATCTGCTTTGGACTGTGCTGATAGTCAATCAGTTTCACTAATTAATAATTATCTAATTTTAATATTTCCAGTGATTGCACTTGATCAGTAAATTTACGAACGTTATAATGACACAAAAAATCAAACCCGCAGCTTTTCCTCAAGCCGGAAACGCTCTAACCAATGGAGCAACGCGGGTCCTAACGCAGATTCCGAATTTTTGTGTCAAATCCAAACTCAAATCAAGTCAAGCCGCGTTTGGATTTGACACATGAAATACAAAAAATCTGATAAGTAAGCGAAACACGCCATTTCTCGCTAGTGATTTTGAATGTAATTTCAGACACCAGGGCAGACCCCATAGTTCGGTGACTCTCTACTAGATGGCGTTGATCAGCGCTCAAGCTGAGTACGGATATGACACAAAACTTGAGAATCTGCGTCACCCTCGATGCTGAAGTGGATAGAGCGTTTCCGACTTGAGGAAAATGTTGTGAATTTTTGTGCCATTATAACATTTGTAAGTTTATAATTAATTCAAACAGCTCATGACTTGGCCCACACGTATTCTCCACGTGTGTGGGATGTGGCAGTTGACACCACATTCATTTATCATCACTTAGTTAGAACCTTTCGTTCCACCGATTCGATCCTATCTACATATACATGCATAGTTTTACAATTTACTACAAAAAAAACAACAAAGAACAATTTAAATAAAAAAATCTACGACGAGGAAGCGCTTGGCCATTACCTCGCCTGTAGGTATAGCTATTTTCAAACATTCCGAAAGCGTTATCGAATCGAAATCGGCAACTTCCAATGGCGATTGCGAAAACGCAATTCCGAACTCCGAAATAATAACAAATATAATAATAATAAATATTACAGGACATTCACTTTACACAGCGCCATCTAGCCCCAAACTAAGCATAGCTTGTTATATGGGAACTAGATTACGGATAAAATAATTAAATACTTTTTGTAAATACATACGTACTATATGATACAACACCCAAACACAGAACAAACATCTATATTCATCACACAAATGTTTGTCACTAATGTAAATGTGTTATAAATGTTTGAAATATATTTTTTTTGACATTATGATTCGTAACTTCCCACAGAAGATTTTCATAAATCATTGAAGAATAACGTTGAAATATATCGCATTCTAGTTAGCTATGAGTCCGTGTAGCTTGTCAGCGGATGTATGTGGCCTGAAATTGTTTTCTTTTATCATACGACGGAGAAGCGCTCAAAGCCCAATTCACCAGAATCGTCAAGTCTAAGGAGCCGGCTATATTACATTTCAATTCAATGCCGGAACACAACAAATAACAACTGTTGTCATGGCGACAGAATTAGGTAAGATGGCGGTACTAGGCCGCCATCTTACCTCAGTCTGTCGCCAGGTGAAAGAGTCGTACCACAAACCAAGCCAACCACAAAAGCCACAATATTGTTCTCGCCTAGGGATTGAACACGGGACCCCTGAAACCACTAGGCCGGGGGCTAAATATGGCAGTATGATGAAGCGGACTGACCTGGTTATGGTAATGCGCCATATGATGCGGCAGATGCCGCATCGCCGGGTGCAGCATGTCTCCAGTCTCACTGCTGCTGCCCTCTACCGCCTTCTGCAGGAAACACAACATTTTAAGACCTCGAAGCTTTTCCAGGCGCCCGGAGGAAGATGAACGGGGGTAGGTTAGATTAGCTGATTCCTAATTCTGTCGCCATAACGACATTTCTAAATTGTTGTGTTCCGGCATTTAGAGGTAAGACAGCCAGTTCCTCAGTTGAAGATTCCTGGTCAAGTGCGCTACCACCTTCGGCCTTAGCTCAACTTGTAACCAGGTGAGATGAAGGTCTAAGGGAAAAAGGTGATCTACCTCCTATTGGTGTATCCAGGGCAACTTAATAATTACTGGCTTTTGTCATCGGACTTATGATTTATTCCTGCTGAGGAAGCTTGCTCCATCGCACCATCCTTGCTCTAGCCAAGAGCTAGACAAGCCTGTCAAGACCTACCCCATCATTCATAAAAAGTGAGATCTACAATGGAGCAACGCATGTCCAAGATCGAGAAGTCTAGAGGAAGTGGAGAGAAACCTTAGGCCAGCAGTTGGACACTGACGGGCAAGAGCTTGGTCTTCGTCTCACCTTGTGTCAAGTTATGATAACGCCGAAGATGGAAGCGCACTTCACCCGGAATCCTCAACTGAGGAACTGGCTATCCTACCCCTGAATGCACACACAACAATTAGAATGAGTACCATGGCAACACATTTAGGTAAGCTGCTGGTAGCTAGCCAGCTGGACTTAAGCAGTCTTCCACCAACTTCAGAGATCTGCCTCCACAGAAGCCTAAAGGCAACTATTGTAACAGAGGTCGTGTTTACCTCGTGCGGTTCATCGTTGGCCTCGTCTCCAAGCTCCACCAGCCCCAAGGCCTCCTCGAGGAGATCGAAGCGGGACTCCTCGGCGCTCACCAGCTCACTCGGAAGGTCCCCTTGAAGCACGTACTCGCCTGGCAAGGACATTATCATAGTTACATTTTGAAGAAGACAATTTATTTTTACACAGCGCCATTTTGTCTAAGCTATATTTGAAGTCTGTTATAATGGCAAATATAATATGGACAGAATCATCATAGTTGCAGCCCACATAGCCCTCCCCTAATCAATACCACAAAAAGCGACCTGACCCGCCTCTATCAATCGACTCCCCGCAACAGTCGTCGGTCCATCCAGTGGGGGGGGTCTTCCCACACTCCGATTCACGTTTAATCGTGATCGCCATGCGAGAACCTTTGCTCCCCAGCAGTTATGTGCCACTGCCACTTCAGCTTGCAAATTCTGACAGCTATGTCAGCAACTTTGGTTCTCATACGGATATCCATGGGTAGCATACTCATATGTAAATCTATAATTTGAAAAAGCAGTCCCGGGTGGAAATCGAACCCATTAGAAAATACATCTTATTCATTTTTATTTCATTATAACACGAGAACCCAATAGAAACCACCTTGCGTGAGAAAGACTTATAATACAAGTCTAAGATTTAATGATTGTTGCTAATTTTTTTTTCAAATGGTCCGAATTTAAAACCTAAATTTTTTAGGAAGTCGGTTAAGTATTGAAGCGGGTGCCTATTTCCGAATCAAAGATCGCCGACGTGTCCTCAGGGAATCGCCTTCCAGTAACGAGCTACTGAGACGCACGGCCGCATGCCCTTTCGGCTGCGTCACAAAATCATTATAACTGCACAAATCATCTATTTACAACTCCAATGCTATAACAATACAATTGAGATTCGCACGCTAAACATTCGTCGTAATAAAACAATAAATCATCGCACTGCCGCTGCCTTGTGGCTGACCACAAGAAAAAGTAACCCTTTTAGCGTCTTTGAATAGCGCTGTGATAATCTCTTTGGCTGTCAATGAGGGTCTTAGGGACCGCGGCTGCCGGCTTATAATTATGCACGGTAGCCGATGGTTAGAATGGTCAATGCAAGTAATAAATCATTAAGACTATGCTGGTATCTATTAGAATAGGGATTTTCTGTCGCTTTTATTTGATTTCCAAGATTTTTTATAACATTTTTATTTAACCTTTACTGCAGGGCAAAGCCCCGATATCCTTCCAAGACTTGCGGTCATCCGCTGTTTCCCACCAGTTCGGGTAACACTACATTTTACAGGATATTAATTTCACACAGAGCCATCTAGTCCCAAACTAAGCAAAGCTTGTAATATGGAAACTAGATTACGGATATATTACTTCTATGGACGCTTGAAACACCAGAAAGGTAACTAGAGGGAAAGCCTCCGGAGGGAGACCATTCCACCACTGTACACTTTGCGGTTGGTGGTAGGACTTTGTTTAAGTCCGCCTGGCTAGCTACCACCTTTTACCTAATTCTGTCGCCATAATAACAATTCTAAAATTGTTGTGTTCTGGCATTTAGAGGTAAGATAGCCAGTTCCTCAGCTTGTTAAAGATTCAGGGTGAAGTGCGCCTCCACCTTCGACCCTTGTGTAATAAGGTGAGTCCATAAGGCGATCTACACTTGCTACAATCCTTAAACGCCTTCCTTGCTATATTCTCTTTCTTATTACACGGTGCAGGCAAATCGTAAGGGTTGTGTTTGGGGCGAACAACATACTAAAAGATCTAGTTGTTTCCTCGAACATAGGCCTTATAAAGCTACTATTATTACACCTACACAGGCGACGATAGTCTCTGTTAGCGACAATCGCAAAAAAACATGCTGGGTTTTGGAAAATGCAAGCTTTCGTAGAAATTACATTAGACTGACTGACACATTTGCTTTATTCCCTACGCTCGAGGACTATCAGATAAACCTGATAACGCAGAATTGCACTCATTCCGTCACTCAAATCACAAAACCTTTTTAATCAACAGAAATATCTAAACACCCAAAACAAAAACCAAAAATATCAAATCGAAATATTAACACCATCCGACATTTTCACAGCTGCAAAAAACACCTATTCAAAGTGCGCTCTGCCACACCGGCTATCGACAATTGTCTAAACAATATGGATTTAAAAGGTAATCCGGCTTTTGTTGGTCCAAAAGGCCCGGGCGACAATTTTTTCAAGCAACCGATGACGCGTCACTCAAGGGTTACTGTTTTGGCTACTTTTGGATCCGTAGAAATCGTTTGAGATAAGAGGATTAATTCTTTGGGCGCCAAGAAAGAGCTAAGATCAATTAAGCAGCCAATAATCCAATAAACATGACGTGACAACTGAGCAACTGACATGTTATGAAAGCTCAGTAGTATCGCTCTTCCATACAAACGTAATTTGTCGTTAATTTCGAAATGGCACGTCCGATTCTAATTAAATTTTGTAGGTAGACTCGCAAGGATGGAGTTGATAGTACTAAAGAATCCTCTTTAAAACGAGCTTCCATGAAGGTTTTAGGTAAGACTTTATTTCATATAATATATAGATAAGTCTTTTTTCGATTAGAATAGCATTTAGAAAACATAAAACTAGGAACTGGTGACAATCTTGTTTTCGATGAAACAAAGTTATGTCAATCACTAAAAATATTGAGGATATAAGTATGAGTTTGACAGATTGGTCCTTATCTTTTACTAAAGTAGCAGCAACCCTAAAGCTACCATAGACAAAAACTACTTTTAATTACCCACACATCCCGCTCTCCTATTGGTCAACCGTGAAGGACCGATATAGCCAAACAAAATGGCGTCTGCATTTTTTGCCGCGCAAAACAATTAAAACACGTTTTTTCAGGGACCGGACGGAATCGCGAATGGGTAATCGATTTGCGATACCTACGACTTTGTGTTTCTGACATTGAGGAAAACTCAACATAGTTACATAGATAGAAATTACAAAGTAAGAAAAGCATACCCGCGTTTTTACGCGGTATTTTAACCTAGATATGAATTGGAAGAAAGGTATTGGCGATACTTAGTGACTGTCATACTTGAATTCATATATGAATATGTCAAATGTAAATCCATCATTGGCAGTAGGGTAGTAGTATTATGTAAAAAAATTACATAAAAAAACGAAATTTTCATCCAATTATCAGTCTAAGGCCTTTTTTTTATTGTACGACGGGTAAGTTACACAAGTTGAGATAAGGCCGAAAGTGGAGGCGCAATACACCCGGAATCCTCAACAAACTGAGGAACTGGCTATTCTTACCTCTAAATGCCGGGACACAACAATTTTAACCGACCCATTGGAAATATTAAAAAAAAAAACCTTTCGAAAAGGTGGTCGTTAACCACGCACTGTGTTATGACTAAGACTGTATGTATGTATGTTAAGCGAGTACATATTATCAAGATCAAACAACTCTTATTTAGGCCAGCGGTTTAGCATAGCTATCAGCGCGGGATGCAGCCAGTGTCATGGGCACGCTTCCGTCTGGTACAGGTTTGGAACAGCTGAGCTAGGTACTTATAGACCGTTTGTAACGGTCCTTAGGTAGCCCGACTGCTTCCCTTGTTTAAAATTAGTTTAATTGTACATAAGTATTATATATATATTATTTTTTTTCAGATAGGACTATTCATTAGATAGATTTATTCAATAAATTAAACTAACTAAGTACAAAGGAATCAGTCGGATTACCTAAGGACCGTTACAAACGGCCTATAGGTAACTCAACTGTTCCAGACCAGTACCAGACGGAAGCGTGCCCAAGACACTGGCTGCATTGCCACGCTGAATAGCTATGCTAATTCGCTGGCCTATTATATTAATTGTTTTGTGAATTATCAACATAAAAAAAAAACAGAAATAATAACTGTATCTCATAAGATAAGGATTTTCAAAACAGTAAATGAACAATTGGTTAGATCTTAATTTACTTGTAAGAAATCAGTAACGTATTTTGCAATAGAAAAATGAGGATGGACAAAATAATGTGATAATTTATACCAGGTACTTGAGTATCGATTTTGTTTCGAATAAAAAACCGCAACGATCATCGAGACCGAATCGAATAGACAATCGAATCGACATTTCCAAAGAGCCGTGACACAAGTCATTGTCAAGGCTACATCTACTTGTTCTGTTATGTAAGCACTATTTATAGTGGTCTATTTTTGTTACGTTGGTAGTAAATTGGTATCTCCTGCTCACGTTCCAAATTCGAAATAGTGTCAGACCTTTTTGAAGTGTAAAAGTTTTGAATTTTTGTGAGTGTTGTGTAATTCATATGACTCAGTTTTTTTATACAACTAGGAGACTGAACAAGCAAGTAGCCCACCTGATGTTAAGTGCACTCTTGCCTATAACAATGCCTTACTGCGTAGGTCACATCCACAAGGAACATAGCCTACACGGCACTGCATTGCGCCGTCAACTTGAGGCATAAAGGTGTTAAGCCTCGCGTGACCATACCCTTCAAACCGGAACACAGCAATGCTGCTTGGCGGCTGAAATAGGTATGGTGGTAGTACTTCTCCAGACGAGCCCTTTCACAATGGGCTTTACAACTCTTAAAAGTTTGAAGTCTTCAAACTGAAAGATGTGTTACATTTGTTTTGTCTGAAATATTTCAAGAGTTTAAAGTTTTTGCAGTTTTCCTCTAACAATCCTCTAAGATGCTGTTCAATGCAAAATAGGAAAAGCCCCGAAAATTCTCGTTGCTTAGAAAGGCTAGAGATCCAATATTTGGGAGCATGAAATTTGGGCGTTTTGTCTTCAAAATTGGAAGACAAATAAAATATAAAATAAAATAAAATAAAATAAAACTGCTCAAAAGTATTCCGCTATATCAGATATAAGTTTAGAAAATTGCATGATATTCATAGTTTTTTTCAATCGAAAAAAAAATCACCGACTGTGTTTCTGAAAACTGGTGTTTGGCAAATAATAAAACAAACAAATAAAAGATAAAAATACATTTCAATTAAGAATAACGATTAAGTATTAGGTACGCAATTTCTAAATTTATCTCTGGAATGGCGGGATACTTTTGAGTAGTTTTATTGGTCATTTGAATTTTCAACGTAATATTTTTAGTTATTTTTAGACAAGCCTCATAGCTCAGTTGGTAGTAACTCTGTCTTCTGTGCTGTAGGCTGTGGTTTCGATTCCCACCCAGGACCAACATTTGTGTGATGTATAGATGTTTGATCTGTGTTTGTCTGTTATATTATATGATAAGTATGTATTCACAAAAAAAAATATGTATTTAAATATCCGTAATCTAGTTCCCATATTACAAGCTATGCTTAGTTTGGGGCTAGATGGCGCTGTGTGAAATTAATGTTTTTAATTTTTAAGAGAGTTAACCTTCTGGGCAGGCCTGATCCATCGTAGATCCAAATCTTAATAGAAAAAGGAATAGAAATAGAAACATTTATTTGATAACGATAAGAAGCAAGATAAATACAAACGAGGAAGAATTAACAAAGTAAGGATATCCTTACATCTGTACCATCTTTACTTCAAGTTACAGTAAATAATAAAAGTCATCGTCGTTGTGTCTCAGCACGGGGCGGGATAAAATTTTTGTCCTCTGTTTTTATCCACCTTCGAGAGCATTTTGTCTCCCAATGGTGGATAAAAACAGAGGACAAAATTTTTATACCCTCCCCGTGCTGAGGGGGCTGGAGTACCGCTGATTTTCACTCTCCAGTACATATGTAGTTTCATTTTAATTTCGAAGTGGTAAATCCAATTCACAAGATATTTTGCAGGTATAATCGGAAAGAGATTTTCTTAAAACGCAATAACAATTAAAATGTATGGAAAAGAGTGTTTGTATGGAAAAACTCATTTCTATATATTTTGGCTTGTATGTTTATTTGAGGACTTTTAGGAGCTAAAATGGTAGCCAAGGACCATAGGACTGCCATAACAGGCTCGAATGACAAAATAGGTTCTCCTTCTGAACAGACATCCGAAACCCAACCGAAACACTTTAACATTGGAGATTAAAAGGCTTTTGAAGCGAAGAGTCACTAGGATTACGACAGTTTTATATCCTATTCATTATTTTATCACATTTCAAGATCTACTTTTCACAGTAGAGTATGATTAGCCTGGAAATTTTAAAACATCACCTGAGAACATCTCGAGACAAACAATCACATTGTACAGCAATATAAAAACATTAAAGGGATTATATAACGTTGGTTAAAATGAGAACAGAGAGCCATCCATGCCACACAAATTTTATTATCCGTTCAGCCGCTGACCCGTCAAAATGTAACAAACAGACAGACAGACAGACAGAGATAGTTTTTAATTTATCATATTAGTATATATCATTATCATTTCAGCAGCGCACAGTCAACACATTGTATATGCTGCTTCAAAGACATCTCATTTAGCGCCCATGACAGGCTACTGTTCATCCAAGTAGGTAGGACGCGGGCGAATCAAGCGCAAATGAAATACCAAAATAAAATGGGAACATATATCCAAGAGTCTACTTCCCACATGTCTATTAATCTTTATTTCTGACAAATATATAGGTAATTATTATTACAAAGGATAAAAACTCTTTCTGCCCTTATCCCAGACTAGGTGGAGTCGGCACAACATTTCTTCTTCCTCCACCCTCCTCTTTCATACGTCATTTCATCACTCCTTTCCTGCCTATATCATCTCTCACACAGTCCAACTCTTCTACTACCCCAATATCCATCCACACTCGTGCAACACTCTTCTATTTACCTGGCTTTCATCCCCCATACATAACCATACAATGCTAATCTATTACCACTTCTCAACCTTTCTGTAGCGCCACATTCACGCTTCCTCCTATGTTGAGTACAGTTCCTTATCTATTATTGAGACTCCACGTATAACACAAAGAACAACAACTCAAAACACGTCATAATTTGCACATCTAGATAAAACCATCTCTAAATAGACATAAACCTAACTGGTTTTATGGTCGTATGATTGAATTTATGGTTGAATCTCCCATAAATTCATTTAAAAGTTTCACACAGTGGTGAAGCACAAAATAGTTAAAGCAATACATGTAATATGTAATAGCAATGTATCAAGTATTCCAAATACGAATTTGACAAGAAACTTTCGTCAATCAAAATTAATTCCAATCAAGCGGCATCCAATGGGAGAGTATTATCAATCCGAAACAATTGTCCTCCATCTACCTTCATTAAACCATCCGCCATCTTGATACCAGCCGTCCCACGTTCCGTTTTCAAATTACATCTCCCGTCGCTCTCTCTGGCAAGGACTGGAGCGAGACAGAGTGCATTTTTTTCGAATCATTTTTAAATTACATCGTGGCCAGTCCTTTTCGGTGTTCGATTTTCGAAACGCATTGTTTTTTTGATGCGGTTTCCCGTTGGCGTTTGATTCGCCGCCGCCGTTGGCTTTTTTGGATTATGTATTTTGTATATTCGTAAAAAACAGATAACTAATTGAGTAGGCATGTGAGTACCTAGTACCTACCTACTTACCCATTATGCGTTACATACTAAGAAGGACCATTAATACATTCTTAGAATGAGGTAGCTACTGTAAGTACCTAAGTATAGGCCAAGTAAGTATATCCACCTTTTTGGCAGACTGTTTTATTTTATGTATGACGCGGAAGCGCTTGGCATTCATCTCACCTGGTGTCAAGTTATGATAAGGCCGAAGGTGGAAGGAATCCTCAACAGTCTGAGCTCGCTATCTTACCTCTAAATGCCGGAACACAACAATTTGGATTTGTTGCTATGGCGATATACTTTGAAGATGGTGGTAGCAAGCCAGGCGAAACCTTTTATCAACTCTTATTCGCGAATATGAATACCACATAATATCAACAGAGAGACATTCAAAATCATTACTTACTTACATAAACACCAGCCAAAGGAATACCATAAATTTACATATTCGAACGTTTAAATCACATCGAAAGCTCATTTCATACGAAGCTCGAAATGTCTGTGGGGTGTCCGTATTGAAGGGGGTCTACTTTTTGTAGATGACCTCGGACAGAGAAACTATGTTCACACCCTTTTCAATTTAACATGTAGGCATTTGAATATTTTCAAGTGTCCGAAATGTCAACAAGCCTTTTATATTTTGCAGCAGTGTTTAATATTCTTATATCTCTTTACATTACAAATGCAAAACAAACCTCACAGATCAGTTGGTAGCAGTTTCTGCGCTATAGGTTGTGGGTTCGGTTCCCACCCGGACAAATGTTTGTGTGATGAATACATATTTGTTCTGTGTTTGGGTGTTGTATTGTATATGATATGTATTTACAAAAAAAAAAGTCTCATATCCGTAATCTAATTCCATATAATTAACTATTAATAATAATTAAAACCTTTGCTTAGTTTGGGACTAGATGGCGCTGTTTGAAATTAATGTACTTGCTGTAATATTTATTTCACATCTCATCCTGAATGCTAAATTATTATATGTATTAAAAGTATCCTATCAGAGGGCGAAACAAGGCTGTTTTATTTTGAAAATGTTACATCTCTGTAGGTATTACCTATTGTGTTTAAGCAAATAAATATTTTGTATAGAATTTCAAAGATTGAAAGACATAGGATGTTGTTTAGGGTTCCGTACTTTAAAAGGAAAAGGGAACCCTTATCGGATCACATTTTTGACCGTCTGTGTGTCTGTCAATTCCTATTTCTCAGGATCGAGTAGAGGTATCTAGTTGAAATACGGCCTACGGTCTGTTTCAGCTATAAAAAAACAAATTTGCGCGATCTAAAGTTAAGACCGTTCATGTGGCATATTTTCGTTATTTTTGCAATTTCACAAGGTAATCAAAACCTATATTGGTTTTATTGTCAAAATAAAATTTCAGGAACATCCAGAAACGGTCGTTTAGAAACTTATGTAACATATATAATAAGCATTTTTTCCTAAAATAGGTATAACATAATCAAGAATTGATTCGTGGATCGAACAAATTTGAGAATTTCATTGCTCAATAGAGTTTTGAAACGATGTTGCTTATGCAATCAGTTTTGTTACAAGAATTATAGTAATACTGACTTTGTTTAACACAGATAATTTATAAAACACTTATAATATTCAACTTTTAAAACCTTTACGCCTTCTCTCGACCTGAGGCATAACCATCGAATACAAAAATGAGTTGTTTTTTTATTAACCGAAGCAAGGGCACTAAACTGCGCCTCTTGAGACGCACCTTTTCAATCGGCCCCAAGTGTGGGATGTTCTTATTTTGAATTTCTTGTCGATACGTTTTATTCTTTTTTCGAAATTCCATTTTCAACACAATGGCGTTGAATTGGTGCGCCTTTTAAGGTGTCGTTTGATCGGACGAAGCTGTTTGAAGATTTTATGATTTTAAAATGGGTGCCTAATACAGTCACCTCCACTAATAATATATGTTATGAACATTAGTGTCTACACTTCTTAATTTAAATAAAAAATGAAGCCATTACTTTGATACGCACGTCTGGTAAATTCTGCCCTTTTTATGTGTTCAAGCCAGATTTGTAAATCACACTTGAATACTAAATTAATAACTAAAAGCAGACGTGGATACAAAACCATTTTGAAAATTATTAATGGTAAAGTATAACTGAAATTCGGTTTCAAGAAATAATTACATGATTGGTGTTTAGCTTAGGTATTTTTTTTTATTGATAGACCAAAAAACCTATATTTTATCTTAAAGCATTTATTTCATCGTCAAATGACAGGGTGGATCGCGATTGGAGTATCATATGAAACTGAGCTGTTAAGTTCATCTTACTTTCATATTGTGTGTTGCTGGATTTTTGTTTTAAGAAACTTTTAACAATTTCAGGGTTAAATTGAAAATTCCTAGGGTCTCCCGCAGCCTTGCTTCGTTCTACCTTCAAATCGCCACCCACCCTGTCTCGATAATCGTATACCTACCTTATGGGCACATTGTGTACTTATTTCATTGTGTCCCATCACGATTACCTACAGATTTACTCAATGCATATATATCTCCAGGGACATCGGTATTCGTGGGATTTTATTAAAATATTTTGACATTTAATTTGTCAACATTGATCGATCGCTGTCAGTTGACAGATTCGAGTAATGTCACATGGGATCATGATCAAGGCTATCGGGTGGTTTGTGCTTTTTGCATTATTCAATATTTATTGATGATGAAACTACTAGTGTTTTTGCAGTCCGCGAGCTGCATGCAAATCGCGCAACCTCAATTTAGTTTTTGAAATGAAAACTTGTTTAGGCGCGTTGGGCATTTTTTGATTTGGGAAAAAAACATTGAACTTGGGGCACCTTACCGACACCACTTTTGACTTTAAGCACATTGTCACGTTTTCTTTACGATCCTAAGAGGTACCTACGCGTAAGGACCGTTCGAAGACTTGGGCATTTTTGAGATGGGAAAAAAACCATTGAACTAGCGACACCTTACCGACACCAATTTAGACACATTTGACTCTTAACACAATGTCGCATAAACTCTCATTAAAAATATCGCGACCATCGCGACTACATTGAGATTCAAGTACCTACTTTAAAAAATATATATATACGACGGTAAGCGCTCGGCCTTCATCTCACCTGGTAACAAGTTGAGATAAGGACGAAAGTGGAGGCGCACTTCACCCGGAATCCTCTAGGTACTAACTGAAGATCAGGCTATCTTACCTCTAAATGCCGGAACACAACAATTTAACAATTGTTGTTATGGCGACAGAATTGGATGGTGGCAGCTAGCTCATTGGGTGCTCGTCTCGCTCTCTATGCAAAACACACCGTGTTTTACAGCACCCGTCGAGCTAGCAAGGCGGACTTAAACAAAGTCCTATAAATATATTCATGTAGGTTATGAAAATATCGTTTCTTTATTGTCATTCTGTTTTTATTAGACGGGGCCTAACATATTTCTTATTTATTTCACATATTTTGCTTGTTAAGTACATAACCATACAGTGACAATTTAAATTCCTTACAATTGTTCTCACATTTCTAACTATTTTAACAAGCCTCATAGCTCAGTTAATAGTAGCTCTGCCTTCTGCGCTATGAGGCTTGTTAAAAAGTTAATTAGTTCAAAATGTAAGAAACCGATGTAAGTAAAACGGAATTTAATTGGGCAATGCATGGTTATGTACTTAGCAAGCAAAATATGTGAAATATATAACAAAAATGTTTAGGCCCCGTCTAATAAAAAACAGAATGACAATAAAGAGACGATATTTTCATAACCTGCATAAATATTGTCTAGGACTTTGTTTAAGTCCGCCTTGCTAGCTACCACCATCTTACCTAATTCTGTCGCCATAACAACCATTCTTAAATTGTTGTGTTCCGGCATTTAGAGGTAAGATATCCTTGCTCTCAGTTAGTTGAGGATTCCGGGTGAAGTGTTTCCACCTTCGGCCTTATCTTAACTTGAAAAATCAGACTAAATGACGGCTAAGCACTTTCCCGTCGGACAATAAAATATAACAAAATGATATAACAAAAAAAAAACACCTTATTTTAAATATGGTTTTGAATCCTCAGCGCTTGGCAAAATCTGTCCGACTTTAATATAAAGGTAACAATAGAATTTACTTCAACGCTAATAATAATCATGGCTGCATTTTGATAATGAGGTTTAATTATGAATTGTATACATATTATGGCAGGTATACATATTAAGTAGTTATTTTGATAAACTGCATTGCTTTGAAAAGAAACTAACGATTAACTTAAATAATATGAATTTGAACTTATGAATATATAATATAACTTTAATATAAGGGTAACAATAGAATTTACTTAAACGCTAATAATAATTATGGCTGCATTTTAAAAATGAGGTTTAATTATGAATTGTATACATATTATGGCAGGTAGGTATACATATTACGTAGTTATTTTGATAAACTGTATATTGCTTTGAAAAGAAACTAACGATTAACTTAAATAATATGAATTTGAATTTGAACATATGAATAGCTATTTTGGGTAAATAAACGTTTTTCTATTCTATTTAGTATAGTTGAAAGTAAGGCATTTGGATGAGAATTAGATGCGCGTCTGAAATTTATATCATGAAACCTGGTGATGACAGAACTTTAAGTCTGTAAGGTGTACATTTATGGTATTATTGAATTAAAAGTAAGGCGCCAAATGTGCTTGAGAATTGTTTCAAGTATTATTTTTTAATAATAAAAACATCGGTACTATTTTTCTGTAACAAACATTTTAAATAGGTTCATTCTAAATTGTTATGTTCTAGCAATAAAACAAATAATCATCAAATCTTAATAAAACATACACTTTTTAGGCATGTAGTTAGAAAAAAATGTGTAGGGCAGATGGTAAAGGTATTAAATTATCCATCTGCTATTCCCCTATTGTTTTTACATCACGTTGCGGATAAGGGCCAGTGCTCGATACGAATTTCAGGAAGCATGCAATCATGCAACGTCAAAAAACCAACATACCAATAGACAAAAACCAACACAGCTCTTTCACCGTTCGAATTATAAAAAAAAAACAACACTGTCACTGTCAAGTGAAATTGTCCAATTTTTTCGCCAATGACTGGCCACTAAAAGCGCCAACGATAGATGACCGAGCAATTTGAAAATGGAACGCTCCGCGGCAAGGATCGCGCTCCTTACAGCCGCGGTATTATAATGGAGCCTGGATCGAACCTTTTTGTCCCTTCGCTCATACGGACTGCTTTTTTTTCACATTGTCTCGCCCAACCGGTGTGGCAGCCTACTATAGACGCTTGTAGGCGGAGTCAGAGAGTTACGTAGCCTATATCCGTCCTATTCTCGCTGAGTTAAGCTCATTGTGCTAGTGAGAGATAGAAGTATGTTTGGTGTGTCGAAATAATTTTGCGTAACGCTTTTTTGATCAAAGGATGTAGGTAGGTAAGGATCTTTAGTTATACGATTTATTTTTGTTCGTGGTTACTTCTTACCTATGTGTTTGGAATTACCCTTGTGGTGAAGGATCAAAAAGCTTTATATTTTATTTTTTTACGTCGGTAACTGGTTACATACCTATCTGAAGATTGGAAATGAATCACGACCTTCTCACACGATATCCTCCTATACCTTAATACATATTAAAAAGGACAGGAGATAATTTTAGAATAATCACTGGAAAAGAGTGTAGTTTTATCTGAGTCAACAATGAGTGATGTAACTTGATTTTCTTATATTATAAAACTTTTAGTACCTACCTATCAAAGCTTAGTGTCTATTCATTTGCGCACCTAAATCTTAAGCCATTAAATCTTATCCATACAAATGTTGTCTAAAAGATCGCTTCTAAGCTATAATCCTGGCAATTAAATCATGCTATTCATTAAGTTAACTAGTTTTATTTGAAATGTGTGCATTTCATTCATTCATTATTTTCTAAAATAAGTACTTATTCGAATGATCATAAAAGTAAATCTAAGGTAAACGGGAATTAGAAGGTACAATCAATAGTAGGTAATTATCGGTTAATTTATATGAAACAATTGTATCACAAGCTCTTAGGTTCTCTCCTCGAATATAAAACCAAATTAAAAATGGTCTAAAAATGTATGTAAACATATTTTGGAATTAATGACGTCAACAATTATAAAGTTACAAGGACACTGCCCGGATCCTGTTCATTCCGGATATATCCAGTTATCCCAATTTAAAATGAAATTCAAGCTACGATTTATTGGTCTATACTATGTACCAATGTAGGTATGTATAGTTCTAACACGGCCAGCAGCATTGCTGTGTTTCGGTTTGAAACAGCAATGCTGCTTGGAGTTGTTTCGTGTGGTTGCCGGTGAAATTATAGGCACACGGAGGGCACTTTATGCGTCAAGTTGACGGGCTCAATGCAGTGTAGCATTGGTCAAGTTCTTCGTGGCATCTGGCGTCTTAACATCAGGTGGGCTGCTACCTGGTTTCGTCTCCAAGTTGTATGGAAAAAAGTATCTTTAAACTTGCTTGTGAACGCTGGGATACCTGTTCACTTTTTCACGTCCATAGGTTAACCTAAAAACCACTATACTAACGCATACTACCTAACATTAGATGGAACCTCCTATAGTATCTACGGTTTTAAGTAAATTGTAGTTTAAACATGTTGTGTTTGGAGCTAGAAGACATTGTGTTAAATGTTCATTAATAAATAAAATAATTATATTTTTAATTTCAATAATTCGCGAATCTGACCCGCCTCCATCCATCGACTCCCCGCGACCGTCACAATGTCGTTTATGCATCAAGCCCCCTTTCCCATAAACCGGTTAATCGTGATGTGAGAACTGCCCACAGCCAATTCAGCTAGTTAATTCTGAGTGTCAGTAACTATGATTCTCTTACGGATATCCATATTCCAGTTTCCATTCCATTTTATCACGTAGGTGAAACTCCAAGCATTGCCCACTCGTTGGGGGCGGAGCCCTTAATCTATGAAGAGCACCCCGTTTGTGTTTTACAGTACCCAACGAGCTAAAGCCTTTCGCCTTTAGAGGGCCCCGGAGTACCGCTGAGCAAAAACTCGTTTGAATTCAACTTGCCATTTGGAAATGAAAATGGAACTACGTTTGCATGGGATAGTGAGCCTACTTGACCTTCTTATGTTAACATAGTTCCTGGTTTTGAGAGATCCAAAGCGACCTACTTCTAAGACCTTTGCTACTCAATAGTAATGTGAAATAGTAAAATTTAGCTTGGAATACACGAGACTCATTGCAGTAAAACGTTACAACACTCACTTCTGCTAATATCTTGGTTTAAGGAGGTCCTAAACGATCTGCTTCTAAGACAGACACCTTGTGCTACTCAATAGCAATGCAAGCTAGTAAAATTTAGCTTGGAATACACGAGACTCATGGTGGAGAATTGAAAAATCGCTGATCTGCCATGACTGCGCGGCCATGTTGGTTCGTCACGATGAAGCGATGCTTCTGCCAGTGAAAGTGGTAAGTTTATTTTTAAAAACCATAGACAAACATGGGCAAGTGCTTGCTTTGCGTCAGTTGTCGCTGGCAGGATTGATCTGTAACTGTCACTGTCTAAGCTTGTTCTGTTCAAGTTTACAACCAGCCTCGAAAGTAAGTGAAAGGCCTCGCTGATTTTGAAACGGACACGTCAAGAAGAAAATTTTCAGGTAAATTATTGAATTAATGAATTTGTAGAATGGAAATTATTTACCGTGCACAAAAATAATGCAGAACAATTGATATATAAAACAAAACGAAAAGATTTTATTACTTTTTGTTTTTTAGGGCGGTTTTATTGCTGGTATATTGGAATAGTATATAATATGGAAAAAATCTTTAAATACGTTTGTATGGAAGGACAATACTACTATTGCACGTTTTAGTTGGTGGTCCGTCTGGCTTAGCTACCACCATCTTACCTGAGTCTGTCGCCATAACGACAATTGTTAATTGTTGTGTTCCGACTTAGGTAAGATAGCCAGTTCCTCCGACCGTTTAGGATTCCGTGTGAAGTGCGCTTCCACCTTCGACCTTATCATAACTTGAAACCAGGTGAGACGAAGGCCAGTAGTATAGTACATACAATAGACAAAATAAAAAAATCACGTTTTCGAATCCACAATGTATTTTGAACTAGAATTTACCAAAAACCATTTATCGCGCCCATAAAGCTGAGGAAAAAACACGCTTTAATAACCACAGAGCAAAAACAGAAAGCCATAGACAATAATTATCACCCATTCTGCCACTAAACGGGAATCAGACAAAAGAAAAAAGGATGTCATATTTTTTGTCACCTACCTGACTGGCCACTGATCTTGTGTTGAGGTTTTCGGGAGCTATTAAAAGAAAGGGCTTTTAAGATAATGACTGTCAAAATGTGCGGGAGTAAAAAAAAACTCTCGATGCACATTTCCTGTCCTACTTTTTTACTAGTAGGTACGTACGTTTGTTACTCAATCACCCAACCATCTCTTTTGGCATAATATCCTCTACCTCCAAAGGTTCTCTAAGCGTTAAGACCGCCCATTGTGTATACATTTCTTTAAGTTATTCAGTTTTATTAATAAGGTGGGCAATAAAGTATTTTCATTTCATTTCACGCAACAAAGGCTGAACAGATTTGAATGAACAAAAAACAAACATATACTTTACTGCCTGGATTAACACATAATATTACTATAAGTACCTATTCTATTAGAATTATTATTATTACTAATATGTTACTGTGGGAATAACAAATAACGAACTACAGGTTGTATCCACTTGAAATTTGGTATACATGTCTTATGATTATTCTGGGATAAATACTTATAATCTTCAGAAACTTATATATTTATGTCGCTCTACAGAAACAGTGACAGCACTAAGAAATCACTTGTATTTAATAATTAATTTGTTTTTGTAATTACATAGTGAATACTTCGGATTTTTATGAAATAAATATTTTTTTATTTTCTATATCTTTTAATTACCTACATTTGTTCAATCATGATGTGTTCAAAATTTCACATACTTTGGAATACGACCTACTTTAAAATAATTTTTAATGTTCCCTTTTTTCATCCGACTGTTTGGCTGTATTCTGTTTTGTGTGTAATAAAATAAAATAAAACGTATCCTTTATCATAATCTAGTTAACAAAGACTTGGTCTTAGAATGTTATGAAAATATATGTCTCTGACATTGCAAACGTGTGTGCGTCTTTACATTTTGTGATATATTTTTGATCGTGCTGAATAGTAATAAGCAATGCTGAAATAGGTATAGTGGTAGTACTTCCCGGACGAGCCCTTTCCCAAGGAACTACTACTCTTACTAACGTTTTGTAAAAACCAAAATTTATTTGAGACATTTAGCAGTAAGCGACTGTGTAATAATAAAATAAGAGCAATAACCCATAAAAGTGCCCTGTTATCGAAAAGTGTATTAGGTGTGGCCCCACGTTTATATAATAAGGTTCCTGAAGAGATAAACAGTCTGATAACATTAATATTTTTAAAAGATAATTTCTAGATTTTTTGCATGAAAAACTTTACTATAGTATGAATGACTACCTGTCGAATCCATGATGTTGCTATGTGTTTTTGTAATAAATAATAATAAATGTAAAATAAACACAAATTTAAATAAAATTTGCATGCCGCCATGGTACAAATAAGTTGAGACTAATTTAGTAGATTTAAGAACTTGTAACACTTGTTTCGTGCAAATAAATAATTTTATTTGATTTGTAAGTATTCTGGTGCTCGGTGGTACCGACATAGCCCAGTACCTACAACGCCACAAAAAGCTATATGAGCTCCGATTCGGCCGAAAATAATTGGAAAACCAGTTTCGATACCGAGAACTTAAAGCCCCTCCACAAAACGCTATTACAATGCAAACTATTTAGTTTCCTATCGCTTTGGAATACGACTCGGTTTTCTTTGAAAACAATCATATATAATTAAAACAATTCTGGGATTAGAGAATTATTACTAGTCGAGTTCAAAGAACTACCTACACTGTAATAGGTGGGCACTAAACCGGTGATAGGTATTTTAACCGCTGTGGTGTAATGGTTCGTCCACAGTTACGAGACCCGGAGGTCCAGGGTTCGATCCCCAGGGCGGTACAATATTGAGCTGGGTTGGTTCCTTGCTAGCTAAGGCCATCTTACCTAGGTATGTCGCCATAAAGCCACTTCTAATTGTTGTGTTCCGGCATTTAGAGGTAAGATAGCCAGTTCCTCAGTTAGTTGAGGATTCCGGGTGAAGTGCGCCTCCACCTTCGGCCTTATCATAGCTTGACGCCAAGTAAGATGACGGTCAAGTACTTTCCCGTCAAAAAAAGATACCATAAAATAAAAATATATGAAAAAATATACATTGTTTTAGTCTCTACCTAGGTTTGCGGGAAGAAAACTCTTATAAGGGTTAAACTCGCCTTTGCCATACTTTTTAATTTTTAAGTCAACTTGTATCAATATTTCTATGTGTGTTTGCAATCTAAATATAAATAGCTCAAAGGTGACTGACTGACTGACATAGTGATCTATCAACGCACAGCCCAAACCACTGGACGGATCGGGCTGAAATTTGGCATGCCAGGTAGATGTTATGACGTAGGCATCCGCTAAGAAAGGATTTTGATTAATTCTACCCCCAAGGGGATAAAATAGGGGATGACAGTTTGTATGAAACTTTGTCAATTTTATAAACCGATCGGGCTGAGACTTTGCATGCATAAAGCTACTATGACGTAGGAATCCCCTAAGGATTTTCGGTTAGACTTTTTTAAAATGGCTAAAGAAAATCTGAACGTTAATGGAGAAGTTGAAGAATGTCTCTTTTAAATTTTGTAGGCCCTAATTTTTACGCACGCTAAACAAAAGTAAATCCGCAAAAACTATACCAAATTAATAATAATACTTCTTAACGCGAGCGAAGCCGCGAGCAAAAGCTAGAAAAGTATAAGGTTTTTCTGTGTTCAAAATGGTTCAATTTGTTTGTACAACAAAGTACTTCCATCGTATATGTATAATTTATTTAATCATTTTATTTTACTTATTACTATCATTTTTTATTGGAAGTATATGTAAGTAATAAATGATAAAATCATTTTCTCCAGTTAAGTAGCACTACCACCCACTCCATACTACACAAGGGTTATCTGGAAGAAAATGCTTCGTAGCATTAAGTTCGCCCATGTACTTCTATTTATTAGTGCAATAAAGTATTTTCTATCTATCTATCTATTTTCATTTCATTTTGCGGGGCCTTCAAGGAACGCCAATAAGAAATTCATTTGTTTCGTATTCTCTTGTTCCGATGCGCGTTTCAACCGAAGGGCCGTATGGATTGTATTTCTTCAGCAATAAGGACGAGATTTCAACCAAAAAAACCCCACACAAACTTACGTCACTTCAACGCGACGCAGTTTCATATTGATTAGTAACCGAGCCGACCAATCACGGGGCGGGTCATGGCAAGATGGCGTAAGGGTAGGTCGCCCTTACTAGAAATTTATATCCATCTAATTTATTACGCATTGTGTTCTACCGACATTAATCTTTTTCTGCTTTTATTAATGGTCGGAGCTGTTTTATTTTAATGAAACTGTTGGTGGTTGGTTTTCCCGCGTTTTCGGGCGGCCATTTTGTTTTTGGGGTGCGTTGGTGGTATTGATTACTTTTTTGTTTGATGCCTTTTGAGAGTTATGTTTTCCTTGTTATTTCAATTACTCCTCACTCTATGGCCATGGATGAGGTAAGTGGCCAAGTGGGTTTAAGCCCGCTATCCGATCTGGAGGTTGTCGTTTCAAATCCAGTCGTGCACCGATTGACTTTTCGTAAGTTTTTTGTAATTTGACACATGCAAATGCTCTGACAGTAAAGGTCACATCATGAGGAACCCAGCATGTCTCTATACAGGATCATAAATACAAATGTCACGCTAGTAATCCGCTAATTATTGTAAGTATATAATTAGCGGATAAATATTATAAGTATTGAATACTAGCTACTTGCGTACCGTGGCTATGTGCCGAATGTAAGTTAGGACGTGCCTCTGACTACCCCCTAGATGATTCTCATAAGATCCACGCTAATAGTGATAAGACTTGAATTCCCCCCTTCGAGAAGGGGAAGAAATCGTGAGTCTGTGACCGTTTTTTCCACTCCACAATGTATGAAAGGTACATAAATCCTTAATATTCAGGATTTCCTTCTTCAGGGAATGTGTAGGGCGTAGATGATTTGACACAGAATAGACTAAAACCTATATTCATAATTTGCATCTTTACCATCCTCAGGTAGAGATGAACTATTCTGTTCTAAAAGTAAGCAAGTATGAAAGTAAGCAATCTTGAGCAAGCAAATTTTTTTTTTGTGCAATTTTATCAATACCTCCATGTCATAAGTATATGGGCGAACTTAATGCTGTGAAGCATTTCTTCCAGATAACCCATGTGTTTAAAGTGGTGGCAGTATTCACGAAAGTGAAATATACTTTCAATATCAACAATATATTCGATATTCTTAAATGAAGATTAGTTCTTCGACTTGTTACGTGTTTCGCAGTTTTTGGTAAATTGCAGATTCTAAAAACATCGTGGATTTTATAAAATGATAATCGCCACTATATACAGAGTACATGTAATAAATAACAAGAGTATTTTTTTTTTTTGAGTTTAAATAGGTATTTGAATTTTCCATATCGGCCCCATAACCGAACATACTTTTCTCATTAAGATTCAGTCAGCTAAGAGTTTTTTTTTGTATGTAATAAATAACAAGCCTCATAGCTCAGTTGGTAGTAACCCTGCCTTCTGCGCTGTAGACTGGTGGGTTCGATTCCCACCCAGGACAAATATGAATATAGATGTCTGTTCTGTGTTTTGGTGTTGTATCATATTGTAGACACTATGTATCTACAAAAGTGTTTAAGTATAATTATAATATAATCCGTAATGTAGTTCCCATATCACAAGCTATGCTTAGTTTGGGGCTAGATGGCGTTGTGTGAAATGAATGTCCTGTAATATTTAATAATTTTATACTTTTTTTTTATTATACGACGGGAAAGCGCTTGGCCTTCATATCACCTGGTTTTGTTATGATAATGCCGAAGGTTGAAGCGCTCTTCAATCCTCAACAGTTAGAGGAACTGGCTATCTTACCTCTAAATGCCGGAACAACAGTTGAGACTTTCTGTTATAGTCACAGACTTAGGTAATGGTGGTAGCTAGCCGGGCGGACTAATCAAAGTCCTACCACCAACCAAACCAAGCACAATATTGAATGCCCTCAGGATCGAACCCGGGACCTCTGGAACTGACACCAGTTAGTAAACCATTACACCACAGAGGCGGTTAAAAGGTAAGTATATCTTCTACGTATAAAAAATCGATCAAATCCCTACTAATTCAAAAAGCCTACTACACCATTGACGAATACTTATCTGACATACTTACATAATTCAATTCCTTTCTGACATTTCCTACATATTTGATATTTCGCTATATTTCCATTGTTATTATTTTTAATGTTACTGTGTGATTATTTATTTTGCTATTGACTTATATTATTATTTCTGTTGACATTTATTTTACACTTAAATTACATTTACATTCGCTTTATATTCTATGACCAAAAACTTGCAACACCCTGACAGGGTTAATTTACCTACTTACACCTAAAGCTACCTTAGAACTAAGCTATGCATGTTAATATTAACAAGCATTGTGCAATAAATAAATGAATTATGAATTAAAAACATGCCCAAAAAACCTACAATCAGACCATGTACGATCTAGCTACTTACACGTAGGTCTTCATGTCTCGGTTCAACGCACCGTAAAAAAATCATTGTTTGGATGACTTATCATTTATTTCTGTCTAATAATCGTTACGTTACGTCTCAAAGGGATTACAGCGAGATAGGTTATGGTCTCTTGTCATACTTATTGAAAAACTATCATATAAAACTCAACTGATTAATGAGGTTTTGGTCAGCTGCAATGTATTTTTCCGCAAGAAAAGTGGCACCGAATAGGCAATGTTCTTGCTTGGTGCAAAAAAACTACTGACTTACCGCGCAATAGGTATGTCATTAGATCCAATTGAAGTTAACATTGTATTAATAAACTTATTTTGAATAAAAATGGAACCGATTTCACCACTAAAAACTTAAAAATAGCTCTAAGGGTAAGTTAATATAATTTTAGGGTCATAAAATAAACATGTTGTTGTGCTTGGCAATTTGGCTTACCCGTTTTTAGTGGTGAAGTCGGTTTTATTTTTATTAAAAATAAGTTTATTAGTCTTTTTCGTTGTAAAACCAATGACACCACGAGCTCTACGACACCCTACTTGAGAGTCGTGTAAGGGTGCAATACGGGATTCTGGGAAATATCTACGCAATGATGGGATCAGATGACCTAAACAGTAAGACTCTGATTCTTACTTCGATCTGAAGACTCCTGTGAATCGGCGCTGCATTATCAAGATACTGATCTGTTTGTAAATACATACGTACTATATGATTTGATACAACACCCAAACACAGAACAAACATCTATATTCATTACACAAATGTTTGTCCTGGGTGGGAATCGAACCCACAGCCTACAGCGCAGAAGGCAGAGCTACTACCAACTGAGCTATGAGGCTTATATTTGTGATATATTGGTGAAAAAAATAAATTTATTCCTATACATCACCCATAATGTCTACATAGGTTCAAATTAGAACCCCGTCTTGAGCTACCCCGCCCCACCGACACACAGGTCGCTATCGAGCCCCGGGTTTTGAATCCCCACGGACGACCCCCGCTGGATGCTGTATCATTTGTCATGTGATTCAGCGGTTCGGACGCATTGTTTCGTATTTAGATTTGGAGAATGGTTTCCGATGAAATGGTATTTGATTTCTGTGCAGTAAAACTTTCGATTTTTTGTGTACCCGGCGCTCTGAACCAACCCAAACGCAGAGGTCCAGGAGACTTGACATTTTCAGGGTATTTTCCTAGTTTTGTGTAGGGGCAAACTAATCCAACAATAATTACGTTTTAAAATCTAAAAAGAAGACAATTTCGTTTACCTGGGTGACGTATTAACTCCAATTATTTTGATGTCAGACAGACGCACGCATTTGACTACACCAAAAAGCCTACGTTTCCAATATAATAATACTTCAGGATGATGTTGGGGTTGCTCCGCTTCTGCAGTGCATCGGGGATGTTTGAGGAGTACCAAACAGATAGTTTCGAAGCCATCCTCCTCAAAAAAACGGCTTCCCTGATTCGCAGAGTGCGGGTTAGTCAAAACAGCATCTTTAGAGTCATATAGGATGGGTTCACCAGTCCCATATGGAAACATTTTGTTCTAAGGGTGATCAAACGCACATAGGTTGGTCATCTGCTATTGTTTTTTAATTTTTATTTTATTTTATTGCGTGCCTACTAACGTAGTATTTTAAGCTTCTGTATATGGATTAAGTTGTCCGAAACAAAAGACTTTTATTCATTTATTTATTATAAGGGGTCCGTGTTTCCTTCACTTGTGAGGTAATATACACCCAAATCGCTTAATGCCTATAATATTTGAAGAGTTCCCTCGATTTTTCCAGGATCCCATCATCAGATCCTGACCCCACGACAACGGGACCCTTTCAAACAAAACAAAGAATTTTCGAAATCGGTCCAGGCGTCTTCGAGTCATCGCGGAACATACATAAAATAAGTGAGATTCCGACGAATTGAGAACCACCTCCTTAATTTGAAGTCGGTTAAAAATAGCAAACAAACATACCCACATTACCCACCTGATGATACGCAGTTCCTCTAGCCTTTGGTCGCCAAAACATCAATTCTCAAATAGTTGTGTTCCGGCATTTAGAGGTAAGATAGCCAGATCCTCAGTTTGTTGAGGATTCCGGGTGAAGTGCGCCTCCACCTTCGGCCTTATCATAAAGCACTTCCCCCTCAAATAAAAAAAAGTAAGCGTGTAACATCAAAAGGCATCACTTGCGCGTTTAAAACCACATTTTTGATAGATCCCATACTGTATACATACTTCTTTGGTTACATTGGCAGGGAAACCATTCCACATCTTGTGATCATCCTCACAACTCAGTTTGTGTAGCTCTGCCTTCTGCGCTGTATGTAGGTTGTGGATTCGATTCCCACACAGTACAAATATTTGTGTAATTATTATATTTTCAGCATTTATCAGCGCTTTAGCGGAGAGATATGTCGGTACCCTCGTAGCTCAGTTGGTTAGAGCGTTTCCGGCTTTAGGAAAAGACGCGGGTTCCGAGTCCCGTAGTGGGGTGTGCATTTTTGGTTCATAATAACATTTGTAAATTATTATATTTGTTCTGTGGGTGTTGTATCATATCATGTTTACATATGTAATTACCGAATAATAGTATGTAAGTAATCGATTTACAAATATACAAGCTCTGCTTAGTTTGGGGTTAGATAGCGCTGTGTAAAAATCATGATTATGTCCCATATTTATTGTATATTGAGCGTTCTCGACAGCAATACATCGAACCTCACTGTCCAAGAACTGAATAGCTCTTAAGAAGGACCAGTAGTCTCACTATCCCATACAAACGTAGTTCATTTTTTATTTTTTTTTCGAAATGGCAAGTCTGATTCAAAATGCTGTTTGCAACTATAATCGGATAGGGATAATCTGTGTCTGTGGTGCACTACTTTTTCTTAAATCGTAATAATAATCAAAATATATGTAAAAGAGTGTTTGTATCTAAAAACTCTTTTCTAAATATATTAGTTTGTATTAGTTTTTGAGAAAATGTAAAATTTCATGTGAATCGCACTTACCACTTCGAAATGAAAAACGAACTACGTTTGTACTGGAGAGCAAAAATCAGCGGTACTCCGGGGTCCCCTTAAGTTTGAAAATACGAAACAAACACGTCTCTAAAGTATAAAGTGCTAAGACAGGATTTTAGGAATTTCTCCCAGGATCACGGGATCGAAGTCCCGAGCGTTTCTTTATTTAAATACACAATTGAAACACAATCCAGTTTACAACGCTTCCCAAAACGTGCCTACGAGAATCAGCCCCCACCCCAAGCTTCGAGACCTTCCATACAAATATGTTTTAATTCGGGCACAATACTCGATAATTAATGATCCAAGCCCGGGGGGAATTGAGATGTAGTACGACAATGCTTCCATACAACATTCATACATTAATCATACATGTCGGAGACTTACCTACTTCAATATACTGTGATGTGTAGACTAGTTGGACCCACGCAGCTTTACTTGAACTATCAATATCCCATACATAATTGATTGTAATTTTGTATATTTATTTTGATTAAAATTATTTTATTATTTTATAAAATGTACAATTAAACTATCTATGCACAAAATAATCAGTTGGAATACAAGAACCGTTACAAACGCCCTATAGATAACTTAACTGTACAGACCAGTACCAGACGGAAGCGTGCCCAAGACACTGGCTGATTGCCTGACAATAGCTATGCTAATTCGCTGGAATAAGAGCCAGCCCTTGGGTCACGTGTCGCCTCAATCAAAAGCCGCGCAAGATTTATGAAAACCCGAAAGGGCACCGGCTCCCCACGGACCCTAGGTCTAGACCCCAAAAGGCTCAAATAGGTAAGCTCTGTCGAGACCACTATATTTGCGCCTTTTGTGATCCTCGGCCGAATCAGCCGCCGCACCAGCCCTAACATTATTTTGGTTCCTCTGTCTTGTATTTTATTTTATTTAGTGACTTGCTTAATTTAATTGTTTAATTTAATTTAAATAAATAAATAGATGTATTTGCTTAATTTATTTTAAATAAATAAATACTACAGGACATTAATTTTACTCAGCGTCATCTAGGCACAAACAAAGCTTATAATATGGAAACTAGATTACGGAAATATTATTTATAAAAAAAAGGGTATAAATATACATAATAATCATATATCTACTTTTTTTTTATTAATACGTACTTATAGTAACCTAGTTAGTTATTTGTGCTTGTTTTTTTATAAATAATCACAGATTTTTCATCGAAAATTAATGAATAGGTATAATAATAATTAACAAGTGGAAGGACCGGGACTTTGTTCCCATAATCCCGAAGGAATTCTCTAAAATCCTTTGTTTGTGCACCTATACACTACATCTTTTGTAAGCTAGCCTGAAAATTTCAAGTCCCTATGACATGCTGGCCTTTTACCTCGGTCTGTTTCATTTTGGTATCAATCAAAATGGCGGGTTTTTCTTCTGAACAATATTTCGACTTCATTATAGAAAAGCCGCCATTTTTATCGAGACCACTTGAAACGCTAATGAAACAGAGTTAGGTAGCCGGTTTGAGCTTGCGTTGATGACAGTCAGTCAACTACACAACGTTCATTTATTAAGATTTAAAGATTATATTCGTTCACAAATGATAAAAAAAAATATGTGCAAGTAAACTGACTGATTTTTATTTTATTGCACGTCGGGAATGTTCTTGGCCTTCATCTCAACTGATTTGTCATGTTATGATAAGGCCGAAGGTGGAAAAGCGCACTTCGGAAATCTTAACAGACCTAGCAACTGACTATCTTACCTAAATGACGGAACACAACAATTTAGAACCGTTGCTATGGCGACAGATGAAGGTAAGATGGTGGTAGCTAAGCCAGGCGGACTAAAACAAAGTCCTACCACCAAACAAACCAAGCCCAATATTGTATTCGACTGGGGATCGAGCCCGGGATCCCTGAATCTGATATCGGTGGGCGAACCATTAGACCATAGAGGCGGTTAAAATACTATGTACACTGAATAATACAAACATTATGTACAAAGAAGTACAATGTAATTGTTATAGACAAGATGCACTTAACATCAGGGGCATAACCACGTCATAAATAGCATTCTCATTTAGATATTACATTACTGTCTCGTTTTTTCGACACTTGACAGATACAAAAGTAAAGTAACATCAAAACAAGAATGCTTTAACGGCCTATAGTACCTCAGATTAGCAACTCACCGCAACTTTACTCTAGTTTCGAACTACGATATAGTAATAATAAAGGTGACATTGCTGTGCGGTCAACCACGGCGCTTATGACCACCAGATGACAGAACTACGCGCAAATTTCTACGTTTTATATTTTTACGGTGAAACAAGTATTAATTTTGAAAATCTAAAACACAGAGCGTCAGCTGTATACTGTGTTTATTTACTGTACAAAGTATCAAGGCTTAATTGGGCGTATTTATTGAACGGCGAACATTTTTGGTACAAATGAGTTTTTTTTTGTATCGAGAAAATTTTATGGTATCGTGTTTTCTCTTGACTAGAGTAACTCTAGCGTTCTAGCATCAATCCTGAACTATATATATCAATTTCAAAGTGAATGCTACAGTATTGTGGAAGATATGATCGCTGAAGCTAAGCCATTTCAGGTATCATAGACTCTTAAGAGGTCGTGGTACACCCAGATAGGCTACTTGCTTGTTCCGACTAGTTGAAAAAAAAAAGGCGGCCTTATCGCTTAGACATAGGCTTCGTATTATTTAGGTACCTACCTCGCGGCCAAGCTGCGGGCAAACACTAGTTATCTATAATAGTGTGTTGGTCTAGCTTCCAATCCCACAGTTGAACATAGCTATATAATAGCTATATTTGTTTTAAGGTATTTATTTCTATGGGCCCCAGAATAAGTTGTATAACATTATTTTGATTCGAAAAATGGGTGTTTATCGCGTATTTTATTTTTGGCGTATTTTGGGTATTATTCCCGCAGTATATCATCTGTAACTTTTTCTAGTGTTGCCTGAAATAAAATTTATTATTATCATTATTTCGATTATGATTTATATTTCGGTGGTTTAATGATGATGTGAAGCACACGGCCTTACACCAAGAGGGCTTCATTTTCAGTGATTCTGCAAGATTCATCCTTATTATCGTAAAATGTTGTGAGCGAATTAAACTTTCGTGAAATTTGAATAACACCGAAAGCCAATAATAAATTCGATTACCTTTCATGTTCGGTAAAGGACACGTTTTGAGGCGCAACGAAAATGAGCTCGAATATATTGACCAGAATGTCAAGAGCCCTCGAGGGCAAATAGTTTCGCGTTTACACCTGGCGGCTTGAAATCCAGTGAGCGGTTAAAAACATATTTCTTGAAAATCTAATTGATCAACGTATCTTATACGTTGATCAATTAGATTTGGATGGTATTTGGTAAATGCATTAATGAACATCATTTATGGTACACCAAATTTTTATATGCCAACGGATAATTAAAAAAACAAAAAAAAATAGTACAATGGTTGACATAACGCACCAGAGATCTTTTCCAGCCAGCCTTAAGATGTATTTGTGTGACATGTCTGATCTGACTATATTTTCGACAAAAAAGGTAAAAGATAATATTTAATAATCTTAGTAGATTATTTAATATTATATTTTACCTTTTTTTTCGTTGTACTAATAAGCGCTTGGCCTTCATCCCACCTGGTTTCAAGTTATGACAAAGCTGAAGGTGAAAGCGACTGAGAAACTGGCTCCAATTAGAGGTAAAGACCTCTAAATGCCGGAACACAACAATTTAGAATTATAGTTTTTAATGGGACAGCCATAATATTACCAAATAAACAACAAACTACGTATATATGGGAAAGCGGTACAGTTTCAGCTGAATGTAGGCGCGAATTTAACTTACCAACAAACCTTTTTTTGCGTATCTACCTAGCAATCCAAAGCTCTCACAACACTGGCCGTCGATACCGAGTGACAGCCGCGCGTTCGAAACTCAAAAAGAATCGTTCTTTTTTCGAACACTTTTCCACAAGTCATCGTTCGGCCTGTGTTCTCTGTGATTAATATATTTTTTCGAGTTTTTTTTTTCGAAATTTCTGATATTCCCTTTGACGGTTGGAATTGGTTTTTGTTAGCTAATGGTTTTACGTTATTCGAGGATATTGTGTCCTTGTAAAATGGTAAGATCAAGATGTAATATCTGAAAGAGATCACCGGTTTTCAAGGTGTCAACTTGAATCGTAGAATTTGTTTGCTAGTTTTTTTTCGCTATTTATTCTTACTCGAAGCCATGCCGTGGTCGAGATTCAAGATAAAAAAATATATTCTCGTTTTCCTCAATATTTTTACTCATTTATTTTATTGTACGACTGGGAAGCTCCAAAATGTATACTAGATTTTTTCGATTTGCTTCCATTCGTGGTAGGTACTACCTATAGGAATTTCAAAAATCCTTTCTTATTATTATTTATTAAGAAAGGATTTGGGAAATTCCCACGGTATAGTGGGAACGACGACCCGGTAGTTCCACATTTATGTAAATTCGCCAATTATCTAAATATATATAACTCAAAGGTGACTGACTGACTGACATAGTGATCTATCAACGCACAGCCCAAACCACTGGACGGATCGGGCTGAAATTTTTCATGCAGGTAGATGTTAGGACGTAGGCATCCGCTAAGAAAGTATAGGTTTTGTCGGTTAAACTTTTTTAAAATGGTTAAAGAAAATCTGAACGTTAATGGAGAAGTTGAAGAATGTACTGTCGTTTTTAAGTTCTGTAGGCCCTAATTTTTTACACACGCTAAACAAAAGTAAAGCCGCAAAAACTATACCTAATTAATAATAATACGAGCAAAAGTTAGTGCATTATATACTAAGAGTTTATTTCCTAGTAAAATTAAGTAGGTATTCCTAATGTATTTACTTTTGATACTTACTCAATAAATAATAGTGTCACGTCACAATAGCCCATTAGTGTCCACTGTTGGACAGAGCCTCCTCCGAAGCTGGAGGGTTTTGTCATAACCACCACGCTTGGCAGACGAATTGGTGATCGCCGTAAAGGTGTAGATAATACACAGAAGGAAGCTGCTGCCCCTTTTCTGGTGAGATCCCTGAGTCAGCTTTTACGACATCCATGGGCTGAGTTGGAGGGGTCGACTCTTGACCCCCACGACATAAATAGTGCACGGCAAGATTATTAAATGGTTTTGTATACAAAAAATATGAATCGTAATATACTCGTAATATGCGTAACAGGAGGCTGTGGAGGCTTTTAGGTTATCCTCTATCAAAGGAAGCTGGAGAACTGTATAAACTTTACAATTTAGTAATTTAGAATTTAATTGTCTATGTTATATTGTATGATTTTTTTTTGTACCTTCAGGATGCCATGTTCAGTTTTGAACAAACCCTTCAATAAAGAATCATATATAATATGCCTAATCACAAAAGACTACAAAAGGAACTTATCTGTACCAAATACCGACGAATCTAACTCCTAAATATATAATATGTTAACCAAAAGATGAATCACATTACGTATCTTATTAATTCACCGTTAAGATGATAACCTATGTAAGCCTATATAAAATAAATTAATGTGTTTATTGTTATTATATATAATCACGAACAGTAAATTAATTATTATTATTATTATTATTATAATAAACTAGCACATAGCTTCACTCGCGTTGTAACCAAAAAAAGTCACTACGATCCGATCAGCAGTGGTTCAATACAAATAACATTAACATTACTATGGATTGTTTTTTTGCAGGCGAGTTTACAAAGAGGGTTGTTTTTATATACATACCTAGCTAGATATATGAGGGGCGCCACCCTTATGTACTATTTAAGGTCCTTATGTAAAAGGGTGGGCATAGATACCAGTAATTTTCTGATTTGTAGGGTTACGATAGTTTGCTGTTGACATTTAGACGCGAAAGCGACTTATATTTGCTTCATGGTATCTGCATAATATAGGGACTCCGTTCCATTAATCCGGAGGAATTAGCCAAAATTAAATGAATGAGATTAAAAATTATTTAAATTAAATATTACAGGATTTTTTTTCACACAGCGCCATCAAGCCCCAAACTAAGCAAAGCTTGTAATATGGGAACTTACGGATAGAAAACATGAATACTTTTTTGTTAATACATATGTACTCTATGATACAACACCCAAACATCTATATTCATCACACAAATGTTTGTCCCGGGTGGGAATCGAAGCGACAACCTACAGCGCAGAAGAATGAGTAACTACCAACTGAGTTGTGAGGCTCGTTGACAAATAAAGCTCCATAAAGTTCCTTAAAACATTCATAAAGAATTCAAATAAGTTACCAAGTGACTTGAGAAGCTTGTCAAATAATAAATGAATGAATTAATTAATTAATTAATGAAAATACTTAATTGCACACCTTAAAAATAGAACTTTCAAACAACCTTTGGATGGAGAGGATTTCATGGCTAAAGAGGTGGTTAGTGGTGCACATATTAATTAGGGGTCTAGCTAAATTAACTATATATCAAGATATAAATTGTTCTGAAACGAAAGCTATCTAAGGTATCTAATTACACATTTTCCGATTACCTAGAACGTAAGGAAGCCTGACATTGAAACATTTGCTCCAGCAAATTAATTATCTATATAAATAAACATAAATTATATAGGATTATCAAAAATCCAACTATAACCCGAGATAATTGCTATCCTTCTTGCGCGACTCCAAACAGGCGGTAGATTTGACGTTTCAAATATCCTAAAAAAAGCTTATGCACTGAATAAATGAATGTAAACACTTGAGTACTTATAATTAGCTAGCTGAAGTGGCAGTGGACAACCGCTGTGGAGTAAAGGTTCTAGCATGGACCACGATTCAACGCGAAACGGAGTGTGGGAAGATCACACTCGATGGACCGACGACATTGTGGCTGTTGCGGGTAGTCGATGGATGGAGGCGGGTCAGGCTCACTTGGGTGGCGTCGATTGAGGGAGGGCTGCAATGATGATGAAATGATAGGTACTCACCAGTCTCGGTATCGACGGTGTAAGATAAGCCGGCCCATGGATCGTCCTGATAACAAAAATCGATATCATATCTCTGAAATAATTCACAAACAATACTGATTTATCACATTTACACTTAGTACCTACTAGTATGTACGACGGGGTAGCGCGGACACTTAGTACCTACTAGTACGTACGACGGGGTAGCGCGGACACTTTGTACCTACTAGTACGTACGACGGGGTAGCGCGGACACTTTGTACCTACTAGTACGTACGACGGGGTAGCGCGGACACTTTGTACCTACTAGTACGTACGACGGGGTAGCGCGGACACTTTGTACCTACTAGTACGTACGACGGGGTAGCGCGGACACTTTGTACCTACTAGTACGTACGACGGGGTAGCGCGGACACTTTGTACCTACTAGTACGTACGACGGGGTAGCGCGGACACTTTGTACCTACTAGTACGTACGACGGGGTAGCGCGGACACTTTGTACCTACTAGTACGTACGACGGGGTAGCGCGGACACTTTGTACCTACTAGTACGTACGACGGGGTAGCGCGGACACTTTGTACCTACTAGTACGTACGACGGGGTAGCGCGGACACTTTGTACCTACTAGTACGTACGACGGGGTAGCGCGGACACTTTGTACCTACTAGTACGTACGACGGGGTAGCGCGGACACTTTGTACCTACTAGTACGTACGACGGGGTAGCGCGGACACTTTGTACCTACTAGTACGTACGACGGGGTAGCGCGGACACTTTGTACCTACTAGTACGTACGACGGGGTAGCGCGGACACTTTGTACCTACTAATACGTACGACGGGGTAGCGCGGACACTTTGTACCTACTAGTACGTACGACGGGGTAGCGCGGACACTTTGTACCTACTAGTATGTACGTCGGGGTAGCGCGGACACTTAGTACCTACTAGTACGTACGACGGGGTAGCGCGGACACTTTGTACCTACTAGTATGTACGTCGGGGTAGCGCGGACACTTAGTACCTACAGGTACGTACGACGGGGTAGCGCGGACACTTTGTACCTACTAGTACGTACGACGGGGTAGCGCGGACACTAAGTACCTACTAGTACGTACCACGGAGTAGCGCGGACACTTAGTACCTACTAGTACGTACGACGGGGTAGCGCGGACACTTTGTACCTACTAGTATGTACGTCGGGGTAGCGCGGACACTTAGTACCTACAGGTACGTACGACGGGGTAGCGCGGACACTTTGTACCTACTAGTATGTACGTCGGGGTAGCGCGGACACTTAGTACCTACAGGTACGTACGACGGGGTAGCGCGGACACTTTGTACCTACTAGTATGTACGTCGGGGTAGCGCGGACACTTAGTACCTACAGGTACGTACGACGGGGTAGCGCGGACACTTTGTACCTACTAGTATGTACGTCGGGGTAGCGCGGACACTTAGTACCTACAGGTACGTACGACGGGGTAGCGCGGACACTTTGTACCTACTAGTACGTACGACGGGGTAGCGCGGACACTTTGTACCTACTAGTACGTACGACGGGGTAGCGCGGACACTTTGTACCTACTAGTACGTACGACGGGGTAGCGCGGACACTTTGTACCTACTAGTACGTACGACGGGGTAGCGCGGACACTTTGTACCTACTAGTACGTACGACGGGGTAGCGCGGACACTTTGTACCTACTAGTACGTACGACGGGGTAGCGCGGACACTTTGTACCTACTAGTACGTACGACGGGGTAGCGCGGACACTTTGTACCTACTAGTACGTACGACGGGGTAGCGCGGACACTTTGTACCTACTAGTACGTACGACGGGGTAGCGCGGACACTTTGTACCTACTAGTACGTACGACGGGGTAGCGCGGACACTTTGTACCTACTAGTACGTACGACGGGGTAGCGCGGACACTTTGTACCTACTAGTACGTACGACGGGGTAGCGCGGACACTTTGTACCTACTAATACGTACGACGGGGTAGCGCGGACACTTTGTACCTACTAGTACGTACGACGGGGTAGCGCGGACACTTTGTACCTACTAGTATGTACGTCGGGGTAGCGCGGACACTTAGTACCTACTAGTACGTACGACGGGGTAGCGCGGACACTTTGTACCTACTAGTACGTACGACGGGGTAGCGCGGACACTTTGTACCTACTAGTACGTACGACGGGGTAGCGCGGACACTTTGTACCTACTAGTACGTACGACGGGGTAGCGCGGACACTTTGTACCTACTAGTACGTACGACGGGGTAGCGCGGACACTTTGTACCTACTAATACGTACGACGGGGTAGCGCGGACACTTTGTACCTACTAGTACGTACGACGGGGTAGCGCGGACACTTTGTACCTACTAGTATGTACGTCGGGGTAGCGCGGACACTTAGTACCTACTAGTACGTACGACGGGGTAGCGCGGACACTTTGTACCTACTAGTATGTACGTCGGGGTAGCGCGGACACTTAGTACCTACAGGTACGTACGACGGGGTAGCGCGGACACTTTGTACCTACTAGTACGTACGACGGGGTAGCGCGGACACTAAGTACCTACTAGTACGTACCACGGAGTAGCGCGGACACTTAGTACCTACTAGTACGTACGACGGGGTAGCGCGGACACTTTGTAAATACTAGTATGTACGTCGGGGTAGCGCGGACACTTAGTACCTACAGGTACGTACGACGGGGTAGCGCGGACACTTTGTACCTACTAGTATGTACGTCGGGGTAGCGCGGACACTTAGTACCTACTAGTACGTACGACGGGGTAGCGCGGACACTTTGTACCTACTAGTATGTACGTCGGGGTAGCGCGGACACTTAGTACCTACAGGTACGTACGACGGGGTAGCGCGGACACTTTGTACCTACTAGTATGTACGTCGGGGTAGCGCGGACACTTAGTACCTACAGGTACGTACGACGGGGTAGCGCGGACACTTTGTACCTACTAGTATGTACGTCGGGGTAGCGCGGACACTTAGTACCTACAGGTACGTACGACGGGGTAGCGCGGACACTTTGTACCTACTAGTATGTACGTCGGGGTAGCGCGGACACTTAGTACCTACAGGTACGTACGACGGGGTAGCGCGGACACTTTGTACCTACTAGTATGTACGTCGGGGTAGCGCGGACACTTAGTACCTACAGGTACGTACGACGGGGTAGCGCGGACACTTTGTACCTACTAGTATGTACGTCGGGGTAGCGCGGACACTTAGTACCTACAGGTACGTACGACGGGGTAGCGCGGACACTTTGTACCTACTAGTATGTACGTCGGGGTAGCGCGGACACTTAGTACCTACAGGTACGTACGACGGGGTAGCGCGGACACTTTGTACCTACTAGTATGTACGTCGGGGTAGCGCGGACACTTAGTACCTACAGGTACGTACGACGGGGTAGCGCGGACACTTTGTACCTACTAGTATGTACGTCGGGGTAGCGCGGACACTTAGTACCTACAGGTACGTACGACGGGGTAGCGCGGACACTTTGTACCTACTAGTATGTACGTCGGGGTAGCGCGGACACTTAGTACCTACAGGTACGTACGACGGGGTAGCGCGGACACTTTGTACCTACTAGTATGTACGTCGGGGTAGCGCGGACACTTAGTACCTACAGGTACGTACGACGGGGTAGCGCGGACACTTTGTACCTACTAGTATGTACGTCGGGGTAGCGCGGACACTTAGTACCTACAGGTACGTACGACGGGGTAGCGCGGACACTTTGTACCTACTAGTATGTACGTCGGGGTAGCGCGGACACTTAGTACCTACAGGTACGTACGACGGGGTAGCGCGGACACTTTGTACCTACTAGTATGTACGTCGGGGTAGCGCGGACACTTAGTACCTACAGGTACGTACGACGGGGTAGCGCGGACACTTTGTACCTACTAGTATGTACGTCGGGGTAGCGCTTGGCCTTCATCTCACCTGGTTTCAAGTTATGATAAGGAATAAGGTGGAAGCGCACTTCACCCGGAATCCTAAACAGTCTGAGCTATTCTAAAATTATTGTGTTGATGCATTTAGAGGTAAGATAGCCAGTTCCTCAGTTAGTTGAGGATTCCGGGTGAAGTGCGCCTCCACCTTCGGCCTTATACCTAGTAACCAGGTGAGATGAAGGTCAAGCGCTTCCCCGACGTACAGTGGTCTAGTGGTTCGCCCACCTGTGTCAGATCCAGAGGTCCCGGGTTCAATCCCCAGCGAGGTACAATAGTGTGCTTTTGGTTGGTGCTAGGACTTTAGCCCCCACCATCTTACCGGATTCTGTCGCCATAACAACAATTATGAAATTGTTGTGTGCCAGCTTTTAGACGTAAGATAGCCAGTTCCTCAGTTGAGGATTCCGGGTGCAGTGCGCTTCCACCCGGCCTCATCATAATCTTGAAAATCAGGTGAGGCGTAACTGGATGATGTGCACAACCTCTTGATGGATTGTGACAAGTACAGGAGAGAGAGAGAGAGAGAGAATCACTGATGCTCAAATGAGCGTCAATCCGAACCCAATTATGACGAGGCAATTTTGCTGGGACGCACATTTTGTACATCAGTGATTTAGTCTTTTTTTTTTAATATTTCTTATTTTTTAAAAATATTTTTAAAAAAATAAGAATATTTGAAACATTTGTTAGATTTATAAAAAATGATTCTTATTATACATAAATTTAAGTTTTGTTTTCAACGTACGATGTGACTGACATGCAATTTTTGACAAAAGTCACTTATAAAAATGGAAAACAAAAATGTTGAATTGCAGGCGAATCATCTCCCCGTACGGTAAAAACAAATCAACAAATTACAGGACATTATTTTTTACACAGCGCCATCTAGCCCCAAACTAAGCATAGCTTGCAACATGGGATTTAATTACGGATAGAATACTTAAATACCTTTGTACATACGTCCTATATGATACAACACCCAAACACAGAACAAACATTCATCACACAAATGTTTGTTCTGGGTAAATCGAACCCACAACCTACAGCGCGGAGGGCAGAGTCACTACCAACTGAGCTATGAGGCTTGTTAACAATAAAAACGACAGCATACCTCTTTAACATTAGGATCCAACAGCGCAGCCTTCACCTTCTCGATGCCGGCTTCCTCTGTCTGCTTCTGTTGTATCTTCTCTTCTGCCAGCTTCAACTCCTGCTCGATCTCCTCTTCGAGGACCTTGGTGGCTTGCGGACCCTCCTGTATCACACATCACACAAACGTTATATACACACACACACGTGAATTCAAATTGTATATAAAGAATAATTTAATTAAAAGAGCCTACTACAAAATTAGTGATTATATCGACGATAAGAACGCGTGGCCCGATGTTGCTATACCAGTTGACAGTTAAATGGTGATTTCTCAATGTCAAGAAACTGCCCATTAGATAGTTATGTAGTAATCAATGTTTTAAGATAATATTAAGTTTTTATTTTTATGATGTAGGTAACACTTGTAATGTTATTAAATTATTATAAACACTGTACCTAAATGTTAAATGGATCATCAAAAAATTAATCAGCCCGAGGTTCTTGCCTTTCTCCTTGTGTGCTGGTCGCGATTCCGAACAGGCGGTAGATTTGACGTTTCAAAATGATCCTAAAAATCTTAATGAATAAAAATATTTGACTTTGACTTTGACACACTACTACTAGGAGACGGGACGAGCAAGTAGCTTGGCGTTAAGTACATCTCTTGCCTGTGACAATGTCCTACTGCGTAGGTCACATCCACAAAAAACATAACCCACACGGCACTGCATTGCGCCCGTCAACTTGAGGCATAAAGGTACATGGCGTACCGTAATCGAAACACAGCAATGGTGCTTGGCGGCCGAAATAAGTATGGTGGTACGAGTAGTAATTCTCCGGACGAGCCCTTTCACAAGGCTTCTACTACTTAAAAAAAAAATCTCTTCTAGCGTCATCCCGTGGGAATTTTCCAAGGAAAGGAAGCTAAATAAAACCAGTGGTACTCTGGGAGTGTGTTGTCGATCTTTGTACTATCGGTCGTGTTGGCGGTTGAATCTCAACGTGTTTAATGTCAAAAGTGTCATAAGAGGTGTCGGTAAGCGTCACTTCAAAGATCTTGTAAATAAATCCAATAGGATTTCATGTTTTTTTTTTCGCTCCTACGCCTTAAAACATCAGCTGTCTGCCAGTTAAAGTCCCGGTAAAATCGGTCCAGCCGTTTCGGTGATACGCCGCAACAAACAGACAGAAAAAAAATTGTTATTAGTATACCTTTCATACTTTCATAATGAATTTAGTAAAAAGCTGTTGTGTAGACATTACAAACAGACACTTTAGTTAAATTTATTTGTATGTATATGTATAGAATAGATTATTCGATTATTCAAGGCCAGAGAGAATAGGAGTCTTCTAGACCAGCGTGCAATATAGCACGATGGTCTAGAAGACAGGCCTCATCGTCGCTTCCCATCAGACGAGATTATGGTCAAACGAACGTCTATTAGTCATAAAAAAAAACCTAGTAACAAATTAGTGGGTCTCTTTCATCACCTTTCGCAAATTAGATGCCAAAAATTGGCGTACGACTCTTTGAATCTTTGTCTTAGCGATAATCGTGTCATTGTACCACACTGTGACCTTTATATTTTTTTTTTTTTAGTCTACCCCGCGCAATGTTAACGCTGGGTTTTGCGGTTACGGATAAGTAAATGATCACAAATGCCGTGGCGGTCTTGAGAATATACCCCTCCAACTCAGCCCGCGGATGACGTAAGGCGGCAGCTTACACACCTTAGCCTACACACCTTTACTGCGATCAACAATCCGTCTGCACAACGTGGTGATCATGGCCCTCCAGCTTTGTAGGAGGCTCTGTCCAACAGTGGACACTAATGGGCTGTTGATGTGATCACAACAGTGGTGGTAGAATCTGTAACTGGCGATTACGCTCCACAGGAGCCAAACAGTGCCTTCTGGGAAGCAGGCTCCACCGTAGACCTCAGCCTTGCTCTGGCCTAGAGCAAGACAGACCTAGAGGTCAAGAGATAAACTTATATTAAACCTTACGTGGTGCTTTTTCTGGGAATAACGTTTTGACCTCTGAAAATTAGCGACATATAATGGCATAGAACATTTCGGCTCCAAAACGGCTTTACTGCCAGTCGGTCAGGTCAGCAAAAAATATCCTATGCCATTTTTTAAAGAAATAAAAAAAAAATATTCAAAGTTTTTATATAAAATGTAGGTACTTACCGGTTGCACGGGGTCCTCGATGGAGAATCCCATGTCCACATCCTGCTTCCATAGGACCTCGATAAGGTCCATATCCTGGGAACAAATGAGTCATACGTTAGAAATCAGTTCGTATACAATCAACGATACTTCTTAGAAGGAACTCTATGCGTGAAACCTTTTTACAGCTACCGCCATCTATTAGAAGTGTATAGGTCTCATAACTCAAACTAGGCAAGTACAACGCGCCATCTCTTGGATCGGTATGAACAGTTTTACTTACAACCGCAAGTCGTACCGCTAGATGGAGTTACAAACTGAGCAACAGTGCTAGTCAGGATGAACAACTTCATAAAAAGTTCCGCTGTTCTTAACTAGATGGCGGAAAACGTAACGCGGCGTAACGGACGCGAACGTAGCAGAGCATTATAAAGTTCTGCTACTCAGCACTAGATGGCGGTAGCAAGAAAACTTAACATTTCGACAAGATTGTTTTCTAGATAGTCACGATTCCGAAATATGTTATCTATTCGGTGGTTCAGCGTATTCCCATGAAAATACCTGTCGATAAAATTCATAGACCAAATGTAAAAGATAAGATAAAAGATAGATAAGAATCGTAAAAATCGAAATGATTCAGCAATGAGTTTATGTTTCGGAAAATCACCAACAGATGGCTAGTTCAGGAAAACATTGAGGCCACAATTAATTCTAGAACAGTCCGTTTTCTCAAGTTCGACAGCGGTCAAGGCGAGGCAAGGTTACTTTTTATTTGGAATTTTGGAACAAAAATAAAATCGCCTCGTACTAATGTTTACACCACGGTTCTTAGGTAGAAAGCATTGCAAAATTATTCATAAAAAAATATTTGCAATGCTTTCCTTTCTTACTAAAGCAAACAAGTTGCACAATTGATTGCACAATGCCCTTTCAGCAACTCAACCAAGGAACTAAAATGTAGCAGTTATATGCGTCTCTTTCTCACACATGATTAAACAATCTTCCTTTGTTCTTTGCACGTGTCCAATCAAAATAAAACGAGTCCACTTTTGCAGATTTCCCAAGGAATTTCCATTTATCTTACTATTCTAAGTCACAGGACTAAAAAAATGTGGCTACCAACAAAACGATAAGTAGGTAGGTACCTACATAATCACCAGAATAAAGATGTTTTTATGTTTTTCGTTTTTTGCACTCTTCCTATAAACACATAGCTTTACTGGGCAGGTAATTATGTACCCGGAGTAGGTAACACTGATTTTCACACTCCAAAAGGTACAAACGTAATTTGCCGCTCATTCCGAAATAATGAAAAATTTCAGTTACAATCGGATATGTAGCTGAAATTTTTGAATACGCCTTGGAAACCATGGGTATGTGCCGATAGTAAGTATGGACGTGCCTCTGACTATCCCCTAGTAAATGATCCTTCGAATGAGGCGAGTCCTAGAAGCAGAAAAAGTCGTGAGTCTGCTTGTTTGTTTTTATAATCGGATTAAAACTACCTATCAATGTATAATTCCCATCAGTCTGGTAGGGATAGCTGCTTCAGCTATTAGACCGTCGATAAATTTTGTTTCGTTTTTACGTGTTCACCTTGAGTGCATACGACATGTCGTGCGTTGCTTTTTATGAAAACTTCATAAAATTATTCAAAACCTTTTGAAAGGTTTTTATGGGAGAGTCCTATTGGACCGAGGCGACATTTGTATGGATGGATGGATACATCAGAAAGGGCTGTAAGAACCAAGGCCGTACCGTGAAGTGTGTCATTACTCTTTGGGCGTACATAAAAAAAAATCTAGTATGATTTAATGTGACGCAATTTACCTGAACTTTAGACCATGACTAACCTTACTTACCTACTATGTTATTGTGAAGAAGTTATACATATATTTTTTATTGTACGTCGTGGAAGCGCTTGGCCTTCATCTCACCTGGTTACAAGTTGAGATAAGGCCGAAGGTGGAGGCGCACTCCTCCCGGAATCCTCAACAAACTGAGGAACTGGCTATCTTGCCTCTAAATGCCGGAACACAACATTTTTTTTTAGAATTGTCATTATGGCGACAGAATTAGGTAAGATGGTGGTAACTAGCCAGGCGGACTTAAACATAGTCCCACCTCCAACCAAACCAAGCACAATAAATTGTACTCCCCATGGGGATCGAACCCGGGACCTCTGGATCTGAAATCGGTGGGTTGAACCACTAGACCAAAGAGGCGGTTAAATTGGATGTGACCTACGCAGTATAGCTTTGTTATAGGTCCCGGGTTCGATCCCCAGGGGAGCAATATTGTGCATGGTTTGGTTGGTGGTAGGATTTTGTTCAAGTCCGCCTGGCTAGCTACCACCATCTTACCTAATTCTGTCGCCATAATAACAATTCTTAAAATTGTTGTGTTCCGGCATTCAGAGGTAAGATAGCCAGTTCCTCAGTTAGTTGAGGATTCCCGGTGAAGTGCGCCTCCACCTTCGGCCTAATCTCAACTTGTAGCCAGGTGAGATGAAGGCCAAGCGCTTCCCCGACGTACAATAAAAAAAAACACAAAGAACATGACCTACGCGGCACTGCATTACGCTTGACAACTTGAGGCATAAAGGTGTTTATCAGCGCGTGCCAGCAATTTCACCGACAACCATACCTTTCAAACCGAAACACAGAAATGCTGCTTGGCGGCCGAAATAGTTATGGTACCGTATTTTTATAGGTGACTTGTGGAACACCCAGGATTTAAAACCCGTCAATCTTTGTTTGCTAGAAATTTAATGGGATTTTTTTGCGCGGAATCCTAATTCTTCTTCAAAAATAGTCTGTGTTACTCATTAAAACACCAACTATCTGCCTGTTAAAGCCCCGTCAAAATCAGCACAGCCGTTTTGGAGCCCACGTGAACACAATCTCGATTCTATAGGTACCTATTTAAGAAGATTGCCAAGCGTTTCATTATCAGCTCACTAGAAAACAAGTGACGACGTTAGGCCAGCGAATTATAATAGCTATTCAGCGTGGCAATGCAGCCAGTGTAATGGCGTACCAGCAACAATTCTAAATTGTTGTATTCCGGCATTTAGAGGTATAATAGCTAGTTCCTCGGTTTGTTGAAGATTCCGGGATTATTTTATTATTATTATTATTTAAAAAAAACCCTCTAATAAACAGGCGTGGGAGAAGAGAGACTAATTTACGATTGCATTATGTACAATTAGCTACATAATAAGTATTTACTTTTACTTTACACATTGTAAAGCATAAACACGTGTAGCCATGAGTACCAAACCTACTATGTACTACGTTTTACCTACCTAGTACCTACTTATTTATGTACATGGATACTTACAACATCATAAGTAGGTAGGTACCTTTGTTGTTTATCAACAGTCGATTTGGCGCCAAAGCGGATTCCCCCTCTTTCCCCCTTTGTCAGTCCACGTGCCGATTTCGCAAACGATTTATTGATTTGGTCAACGTAATCAATAAATCGTTTGCGATTTTTGATTTCGTTGTTGACACCTCCAACTCAGTATTCTCAGTCGTAAAAGCCGACCAAGGGATAGAGGGAAATTTCTTCGTCAATCTTATTTCTTTATTCTGTGTACATTTTCTCCGAAACTACTTGACGCAAACATTTTACGTACCTACTAGATATTTAGAATTTGGTGACATTATAATGCACGAGTATTGTGACAAATATATATAAGTTCTGGTTATAAACGTGGATTTTGGGGGGCAAAATAAAAAAACAGTGTCGTAAAGACACGACAGAAGTGAAACTTTGTCTCACATTTTTACTCTACACAGTGCCACACCACTTCGTCACACAAAAGTTGCTGATCAGAATATAAAAACCCTCCCATAAAAAGTTTCACTACAAAAATCTAACCAAGCTTATCAAATCTATAGTATACAAGAGTTAAGACCAGGAATATATTTAAATTTGGATATAACAGGCCTTTCAGAACAGTCAAAGGTCTTCAACCTCTCTTGTGAATGCAAGCCGATCCAGACATTATAGGTACTCGGGATCCTTTTCACAGGTCATTGGCGGAGCCCCTAGTCTGGAGCTCAAGTCTAGACCCCAGTCTGGGGCTCTGCACTGCGTCAGTAACTACGATTGGTGTTTTTTGTGGTCAAAAGTGAAATCGATAGCTATACCTATTAATTTTTATTCAAATAATATAACAAATTTTTATACATGTTACTTGCATAAATAGTGATTTGGTGTCAAAATTATATTTTGTCAAATATTGCCACCGCATCATTTTATATAACCCGCGAACCATAGAATATTCATTCATGATTGTAAGCTTATGGTATAATTTATGACATCTTATCTTCTAAATATATATAACTCAAAGGTTAACATATATAACTCAAAGGTGACTGACTGACTGACTGACATAGTGATCTATCAACGCACAGCCCAAACCACTGAACGGATCGGGCTGAAATTTGGCATGCAGGTAGATGTTATGACGTAGGCATCCGCTAAGAAAGTATAGGTTTTGTCGGTTTTAGACTTTTTTTAAATGGCTAAAGAAAATCTGAACGTTAATGGAGAAGTTGAAGAATGTACTGTCGTTTTTAAGTTTAGTAGGCCCTAATTTTTGTACACACGCTAAACAAAAGTAAAGCCTCAAAAATTAATACCTAATTTATAGTACCCACTTGCATATAATCTTAATTTATTCAAATCGAAATTGGTGGCAGTTGCCATTTCTTTTATTGCTTTTTTTTAATGATGGGTAAACTCTTGACCTAGGCCTGTCTATCTCTAGGTCATAGCAAGGATAAGTCTACGATCTTCAACTATCTACCTACCTACCCAATACCTAATCAACCTAATTGTATTATTCACACATTATAAGCAAGCATAATCACAAAGACGTGAAAAAAGCCAGTTTTTTGACACTCTAAAGCTATTATCACGTAAGCTCAGTAAACCTACCGCGTCTTAAATCGTTCATTCACCCCTTGCAGGTTAGTAACCTCGCGAATTGCGTTAGACCGCATCATTTAACTTATATAGCATTTTCAGAGAATCTGCTACATTTTTCAAACTACAGGGCGGCTTTATTGATAAAAAAAATAGCTAGTGTTTTTTTTTCTATATTTTGAATCTATACTGTTGCTATCAGTGAAAACCTGTAATTATCGGCTATCTATTTCTATTATGTTTATTGGTGACATTATATATCAGCTGTTGGTTATCCGAATAAAATAAATAAATAAAATAAGAGTGATCATGGACTGAATAACCTTTTTTTTCTACACTGGATAGATAGTGACAAAAGTAAAGTAATATCAAAACAAGAGTGCTCTAAGAGGTCGTGGTACCATGGTTATGTGTAAGTAGACGTAGAGTGTCAAAAGACGATATTGCAATAATTAGCAATAAAATTGGAGCCTTTTAAGCGATAGAATTATTGGCATCCAAAGGTTTTTTGCAAGAAATAGCTTAAAAGCAATCGTTTAAATGGTTCGGCCATCGCCATATATATCTGACCCAAAGGTCCCGGGTTTGATCCCCGCCTCTGGGAGGGAGGTACAAATGTGGGCTTAGTTTTGTTGATGATAGGATAGGAACAGCCTTATAGCTCAGTTGGCAGTAACTCTGCCTTCTGCGCTGTAGGTTGTGGGTTCGATTCCCACCCAGGACAAACATTTGTGCAATGAATATAGATGTTTGTTCTGTTTGGGTGTTGTATTGTTTGATATGTATGTATTTACAAAAAAGAAACAGATTTAAGTATGATATCCGTAATCTAGTTCCCACATTACAAGTTATACTTAGTTTGGGGCTAGATGGCGCTGTGTGAAATGTTTGGCGGCGTGGTGGTAGTGGCACAGTGTAGATATGATCGGTAACCGGTATCCGTATGAGTCAGAATCACAACTCAAGGTCTCGGATCTGGGTCGATCGAAGCTTGCATAAACTGCAACATTTATTAGGTAGGTGGTATGGTATCTATCCACTTATTGATTGATATTGATACGTATCACTGTATTATTAGTTAGTTAGTGAGAGTAGAGTTAGTGTAGTGTTAAATAGTATAAAGTAGTGTCAGTGTAAGTGAAAGTGCTACTTCAAAGAACACAATAACGCAGTGTCTCCCCTTAAATAGAAACTGTAAGAAACGTGACATTGGACACATTCTTTAAAATAATCAATTTTATAAAACTAAGTTAGCATAAAATTACTCATTAGCCTACATAGGCTAGATTGTAATATAGTTTTAGAGCATATACTAAATTAATATGCACTAAATATATATAAAAAAAAAAAACTATATTATGGTACACTGTGGGTAAATTTGAAATTATCGTAAACCAGGGTGTACCATATTTTCATGATATACGTATACCTTAGGTGTGTATAAATTACCTAAGCCTCACATAAGCAAAGCTTGTAATATTGGAGCTGGTGGCCTACCATCACATAATTGGACGCCACTTATTTCCGATACAGTTCAGTGTGGGTTCCTAAACTGGATCGCTCAATTTGGCACCAAAAAAAAAATCGCGATAAAACTTCATGCTACGGCCCCTGGAATATGGAATACTCAGGTATTAACGTGGTTGGTGGCAGCACTTTGTTTAAGTCTATCGACGTGCCGAGGTAAGATAGCCGGTTCCTCTGACTTTGAGGGTTCCAGGTGTAGCGCGCTTCCTTCGACCTCATCGTTACTTGAAACAAGATCAATGAAAGCCAAGCGCTTCCCCGACTTTTTTTAAAAATTTACAAATGTTATGACACAAAAACTCACAAACCTGACGGAACTTGAACCTGCCAGAAACGCTCTAACCAACAGAGCCGCGAGGTTTCTTGCGCAGATTCCAAATTTTTGTGTCATGTACTCAGATTGACATAAATGTTGTGACAGAGTGCAATCACTTGATTTACAAACATTTAATGACACTTCATACAACATCTACATTCATCTCACAATAAAACTGGAACTGATATTGTCAACGACGAGTTCCTGATTCAAGATTTTCCACATTATAGGAAGAGATCTGGAAGAGACTAGCTACCCACAACACAGGGTATCCTAGTGTGGGAGCTAGTGTTCAATATATTTTTCATTTTGTTTCAATTTACTTTACCTACCTTCTAAGGTAATGCTAGAGTTGTATGCACTAGCACGCATGTTTGTATAAATGTTAAATAGAATTTCATACGAATAACTGATGGCTACATAAAAAAAAAAACAATTTCTTTGTTATCCGTTGTTAACGCCACAGACTACCTACCTAATAACTACGCTATGAACGAATTACCTACAGCGAGTAGCTAGCGCCGAGCAATCAACAGCGGCACACACTTGCCCGACGACGCTAGCATTCATCATTCGAAAATCAAGGAAGACACGTTAACTTTGCAATTTATTTCATGTAATCAAGTTATTATACAAAGGTCGATTTATAACCTGTCTTTTCCATCCAAACCCATAGAAGGCACGTCACAATCATAAACAATTTGGTCCAATCGAGCCAAATACGTGAATCTGCGAGGATTTACAACCCAAGCAAGCCGCGTGGAAGCAAGTCAGCCATTGTTACGAACACAGCAAGCAGCGACAATTAATAATTGCACGTTGACTAATGGACATCAAATCAAGAAAAAGAGAAGTGAAAGTGATATCCTTGGAAGGGTAAAAGCATGTCGTGAGTTCGTTCCAATTTCCGGTGTACCTATCCTCCAGTGTAAAAATATCCTTTTTCATCATTCGTAATAATCGAATATATAAACGAAAATATTTCGACAAAAATATTTCCTATCCAAATTTAATTTCAGCCAAAATTGCATACTTACTGGTGTTCTATTCATCCCCAGTAGGTAAAAATCGACATTATTTGTTACTAATTATTGTGTTTCTCGCCTATTCTAGCGACAAAGGATTCGTGCGCGGGCGCGCATGACCTTGTGCCGGCCATGCGCTAAAGGTCATTCAAAGCTCCTAGCTATGCATTAGTGTACATTATTCACCGCTTTATTCATTTAAGTATCGTTCTTTCACACCTTTTTCATTTTTTCAACTTAGTTTGCAGATTTATTGAATCTATTTAAATTTAACTTCGTCTTTTCATATCTATATCTTACTAAGTAATTTATTTATTTTCTCAGCTTTGTGCATTTTACTACCTACCTATCGCTTTCTTACAGCGTATGTATTTACTTCAATTGTTTTTTCCTTTCACAAAATGGATTTAAAATCATTAATAAAACGAAGAGCGAGCTATAAAACGAAGCTTACTCAGTTCAAGTCATACTTAGACGCGTCACTAAGCTGTTGCACTTCGCTAAGTAGCATTCAAATAAATGAATTGAATATTCGTTTGTCCAAGCTAGATTCCCTTTATGCAGAATATGATGCCGTGCAAACTGACATAGAAAACGTTTCTGAATTTCCAGATAAACAGTATGAAGAGCGAGAAATATTTGAAACTCAGTACTATGGTGCCATTGCCGTTGCCCGAGATGCACTAGATAGGCATGCCGCCACTGCGTGCACCGCGGAAGCAAGCGCCAATTGCAGCGCATCGGTGACAGGTTCAGGTACAGCCGTAGCAGGTAGAACCACACTTAAATTACCAGTAATACACTTGCCGAGCTTTTCTGGTCGCTATCAGGAATGGTTAGGGTTTCATGACACGTACACCTCACTCATACACAATAATAGTTCGATACCTAATATTAACAAGTTTCATTACTTACGCGCAGCATTGAAGGATAGCGCAGCGTGTGTAATTCAGGCTCTTGATTTCTCGGCTGATAACTATGTGGTCGCATGGCAACTACTTTGTGACCGTTATCATAATAGTAGGCTTTTGATCAATAATCACATTCAATCAATTTTTAACATAGAATTCATTAGTAAAGAGTCTGCAAAAGCTTTACGTGACGTCATTGATACAGTAAATAGAAATCTCAGATCTTTAAAAACATTGAAACTGCCTACTGAGCATTGGGATGTACTTATCATTCACATTGTGTCCAACAAATTAGACTCTGTAACTTGTCGTGAATGGGAGGTTCATCGTAGTAAATCAGAGGGTACTATTCCTACTCTAAAGGAATTTAACGAATACTTAAAGGGTCGTGCTGATTTGTTGGAGACGGTCGATGAGCAGTCAAAAAATAAACGTAGACACAGTGATAGCTCACTCGTACGCAATAAGGCGTTCGTTACAAGTTCATCATCATCACCAGGCACACAAAAGGAAACAATAAAACCTGTATGTCCGATATGTAAACACAATCATATGATCTATAGATGTTACAAGTTTAAGGCTATGCCTGTTCAAAAACGACTTGAACAAGTAAAGTCATTGAGACTATGTCTAAATTGCTTGCGTAGTCACAGTGGTAGGGAATGCATATCAGGTCCATGCACTATTTGTTCAGGAACACACAATTCCTTACTACATCGAACAGGAACACATGACACAATCAATACTCAACCTAGCAGCGTTGTATTATCTTCTTCTCTTAAGGAGTCTAATGATGAATCAATTCAATTTCAATCAGAGATCATAACAAAAAATATATCACTCTCATCAACAAACAATAATCTTGTGCTGTTATCAACAGCCGTCATCAATGCTTCTAATCTTGAAACTAATAGCACACAATCAGTGCGAGTCCTACTGGATAACGGTAGTACGTCTAGTTTCATAACGGAATCACTAGCTAAGCAACTTAACTTGAAACCCACATCAACTCGCACTTCTGTCGAGGGCTTAAATCATCAAACATCACAAATAACCAAACGTTGTGAAGTCAAAATTTCGTCGTGCTATGACGACGCATATAAAACAAACATCAGCTGTTTTGTTGTCCCACACATCACACAATCATTGCCGATCGCACAGATCGATTGCATTACGCTCAACATACCGAGTAACATTCAGTTAGCTGATCCCACGTTCAACAAACCATCACAGGTAGACATGTTATTGGGAGCTGACATTTTTTGGGACATACTAGGCAGCAACCGCATCTCACTTGGGAAGTCCAAGCCAACTTTAAGTGAAACACGATTAGGTTGGTTAGTTTCAGGTGTTATTCATTCACAATATTTATCAAGCAATAATTCTACAGTCCACTGCCATCACATTCGAGACGCCAGTCTTGATGATCAACTCACTAGATTTTTTGAGCTCGAATCAGTTACACCAATCAGTAACAATATGTCGAAGGAGCATCTTAAATGCGAACAATTATTCAAACAAACAACGACTCGTCAATCAGATGGTCGATTTGTGGTAAACATACCACTAAAACAATCCCCTAGTGACTTGGGTGATTCTTTAGAACAAGCTACTAGCCGGTTCTTATCACTTGAACGTAGATTCAAAAGGGAACCTAGGTTCAAGCAATCATACGATAATTTTATTCAGGAATACATTGATCTTGGACACATGTCTGAAAACAAAGATGTATATAATCATAAAAAATCATATAATCATAACACAACACAAAATTACTTACCACATCATGGGGTGATGCGTGAAACAAGTCTTACAACAAAATTACGTGTTGTTTTTGACGCGTCAGCTGTTACGACGTCCGGGCTCTCATTCAACGATATTCAACTTGTGGGTCCTATAGTACAAAATGATCTTATCAGCATTCTAACTCGATTCCGTCAGCATAAATACGTCGTAACGGCTGATATTGAAAAAATGTTTAGAATGGTATACATAAATAAATCTCAACATAATTTACAACAAATATTGTGGAGATTTGATCCAGCACAAAAAATAAAATCTTACAAGCTCCACACTGCTACTTACGGAACTGCTTCTGCGCCTTGGTTAACAACAAGATGTATAAATGAATTAGGTAAACAGAGCAATGACCCTGCAGTAAGTACAGCTCTCATCAACGATTTCTATGTCGACGATTTCATTTCGGGTCATGACAATGTTACAGATCTCGTACGAATATGCGAAGGTGTATCCAATCAATTAAGGGGAGCACAGTTTCACCTCCGCAAGTGGCATTCAAATGATATTCACATTCTAGAACAACTACACGGTAACAACACAAATTCATTACTTAACCTCAGCAAAGACGAACAATCTAGAACATTAGGTTTATTATGGACATGTAAGGCCGATTGTTTCATTTATTCAGTAAAAAATATCGACTTCCCAAAGGTAAATAATAAAAGAACAGTATTATCTGTGATTTCTCAAATATTCGACCCACTAGGGCTTATAAATCCATCAGTATTGCTGGCAAAGCTTATACTTCAGAAGCTTTGGGCTTCAAAATTATCATGGGATGATCCACTCCCTGATGATATAACAAAACAATGGTTAGACTTCTTAACCTCATTACCTCATATAAATGACATTAAAATACCCAGACAAGTAGTCTGTGACAAACCTATCAGCATAGAGCTACATGCCTTTTCAGACTCTTCTACTCATGCTTACAGTGCTTGTGTATATTTTCGTTCCATATCAGCTGATAGTAAAGTAACAGTACACTTGGTGACGGCCAAGAGCAGAGTTGCACCGATTAAACCGATGACTATACCTCGTTTAGAATTGTGTGGTGCACTGCTAGCTACTCGTCTAGCAAAGAAGGTCAGCGACTCCATCCGACTCACTATAACATCTAGTACTTACTGGTGTGATTCTACTATTGTTCTCGGGTGGATAAAAAGCCCTAATACACATTTATTAAAGATGTTTGTTCATAATAGAATAAATGAGATCACTGAATCCACCAAACCACAATCATGGCGATATGTGCCTACTGGTATGAACCCTGCTGACATCGGCTCAAGAGGGCTTGAGCCTTTCAAACTACAAGGTAATTCGCTTTGGTGGCACGGTCCTTCTTTCCTAGTGCAATCACAATGTCATTGGCCACAACATTCGTCACAAATTAATGAAACCGAATTACCCGAATTTAAGAATCAATGTCATTTAACTTCAAACCAAACTCACACACATAATGAAACACAATCAAATACATCATTCATACAAAATTATTCAGATATCAAGAAATTACAACGCATAACGGCGTATCTACTTAGGTTTATAGGCAACTGTCGTAATCCACAAAGTAAATCTATAGGCTATTTAAAAATCACAGAACTAAATTCAGCTATGCATGTATTATGTAAATTATCACAAATTGATTCATTTCCCGAAGAATACAGCATTTTATCAAAAAAGGGTCAATTAAAAATTAAAAATCAACTTGTAAAGCTCAATCCATTTTTTCACGAAGATAACGACCTCATTAGAGTTGGCGGTCGATTATCTAACTCTAATTACGATTATGACACTAAACATCCAATACTTCTACATGCGTCCCATCACATTACTCAGCTAATATTCAAGCACTATCATACCAGCTTGCTGCATGCTGGACCGCAGTTATTACTAGCGTCCATTCGGCACAAGTATTGGGCTATAGGTGGACGTAACCTTGCGAGAAAATCAGTTCATAACTGTATTACTTGCGTTCGATTCTCAGGCAGATCCATTCAGCCTATAATGGGAAATCTTCCCAAGGAACGTGTTCAAGGCGAGTTTCCCTTCGTCAACACAGCAGTTGATTACGCGGGACCCATTATGATAGCGAATAGAAAAGGTAGAGGATGCAACCATATCAAGGCATACATATGTGTATTTGTGTGTCTAACTGTGAAAGCTGTACACATAGAACTGGTCACTGATTTAACAAAGGAATGCTTTCTTGCAGCACTGAACCGATTTATCGCACGCAGGGGGCGCCCTGCTTATCTCTTTTCGGATAACGGAACAAACTTCGTAGGTGCATGTAATGATCTAGCTAGATTTTTAAAACAAAATAATCAAGAAGTTAGTTCGTACGCCGCTCAGAATTCTATAGTTTTCAAATTCTCACCGGCTTACAGCCCTCATTTTAATTCAATGGCTGAAAGTGCAGTGAAATCCATTAAACATCATTTAAAAAGAGTTATTTCAATGGCGTATTTAACTTACGAGGAAATGAATACCTTGTTGGTGCAAATTGAGGCTATTTTAAATTCAAGACCTATCACCCCATTATCCTCTGATCCGTCTGACTTAGTCCCGCTCACCCCTTCACATTTCCTAATTGGACGAACATTAACTCTGCTTCCCTCTCCACAGAATCAGGATCACTCACTGCATTTACTGCCACGATACCAGAGAGTACAGCAGCTGAAAGCTCACTTCTGGAACAGATTTTATCATGAATATATTTCAGAACTGCAAAAGAGAGTAAAGTGGCACAGGAGCAATGCGGAACTACGCGAGGGGGAGATGATGATCGTGAAGGACGACCGGCTGCCACCGAACCGATGGCTGATCGGACGCATCACCAACCTCCACAAGGGCAACGACGGAGTCGCTCGCATTGCAGACTTGAGGACGTCAACTGGGACCATACGAAGAGGCTTCAATCGCCTAGTACCACTGCCAATGTTGGAACAGGATGTTCCAACGCCGGGACCTTGTTAACGCCACAGACTACCTACCTAATAACTACGCTATGAACGAATTACCTACAGCGAGTAGCTAGCGCCGAGCAATCAACAGCGGCACACACTTGCCCGACGACGCTAGCATTCATCATTCGAAAATCAAGGAAGACACGTTAACTTTGCAATTTATTTCATGTAATCAAGTTATTATACAAAGGTCGATTTATAACCTGTCTTTTCCATCCAAACCCATAGAAGGCACGTCACAATCATAAACATCCGTAACTGTATGAATTATAAATATAACCTTATTTTCTTAATAACAAATTGTACAAACTCTGAAACAACCATCATTTGATCAAGCGCAACCCCGTCATCGATAAAAAAAAAACTTTCCCTATCACATTTCCATCATAGATTGCCCGTAAGAAATAGCTTTAAGCGATAATGCCAGTAAACATACAATCTATCACCCATTTATTGCATTGCTCAAGGTAATCTCTGTGCACCACAGATAAATAAACTATTAATTGTACATACTAACAAAAAAAAAAAAGAGAGAGGCGGCCTTATAGCTAAAATCAATCACTTCCAGACAACCTTTGGACGAACAGAGCAGCTAACAGCAGACAAAGCGGTGTTCTGAAGCACTAAAATAAAATAATAAAGTCTTCATTCATTCGTTCGTTCATTCCTACTAGATCAGGTTCAGGCTCTTTGAACTCAATATACAAACAATAATACACCAAACAAATATCAAAAATATTGCGGGGCTTTTGATTGAGGCGACACGTGACCCAAGGGCTGGCTCTTATTTAGGCCAGCGAATAAGCATAGCTATTCAGCGTGGCAATGCAGCCAGTGTCTTGGGCACGCTTCCGTCTGGTACTGGTCTGGAACAGTTGAGTTACCTATAGGCCGTTTGTAACGGTCCTTAGGTAATCTGACTGATTCCTTTGTACTTAGTTAGTTTAATTTATTGAATAAATGTACTAAAAAGAAATAAATATACAAACACGTGAAGTCATCATTCATTTTGCAACCCACACACACAGCAAGTACACAAGATGCTTTGATTACGAATAAATCAACAGAAAAACAACATCCAATGTTCCGAACGACCGCCACAATCCTCCTTGACTTTGGGTATAATAATTAGCAAGGCGCCGTCTCTTTCTTTTCCGTGTCGTGAGAGCGAGACAGCAACACGCTATAACACTCGGTCAATGGCCTACGCGATGCGCGAAATGTCATAGATATTCATAATTGTTTCGTCATAGAACTGTTTATCTTCACAATGAATTGCGATAGCTAGTTATTGCATCTATCTTTACCACTTCCTTATCTGTATTATTATTTTTAATAGACAGGCTAACGTTTAAAAAACAACGCCATCTCGCCCTGTACTACCCAAACGTACCGTAAACGTACGCCCTGTACTACCTAAACGTACATAAGCTACGCTTATGTACGTTTAGGTAGTACATTGAGTAAACTATATTACGTATGGCATATTTCTATTTCATTTTGTTTCAATACATACATAATGATGTAATATAACACCCAAGCACACAACATCTTCGGCCTTATCATAACTTGAAACCAGGTGAGATGAATGCCAAGTGCTTCTTCGTCGTACGATATTAAAAACATCCTTTTATCCGACTCTGTGGTCTGGTGGTTCTCCCCCTGAGGATCGAAACCTGGACCTCTGGATCTGAAATCGATGGGTTGATCCACTAAACCACAGACGCGGTTAAAAAGGCGGTTTTGCTACATTGACTTTCTGATATATACACCAAACTTGTTACCAAATTGAATATAATCAACAAGCCTCATAGCTCAGTTGGTAGTAGCTCTGCCTTCTGCGCTGTAGATTGTGGGTTCGATTCCCACCCAGGACAAACATTTGTGTGATGAATGTTGACGTTTGTTCTGTGTTTGGGTGTTGTATTGTATGAATTTTTTTTATTCTTATTGTTCGACGCGGATGTATCTACTTGGCCTTCATCTCACCTGGTAACAAGTTAAGATAAGGCCGAAGGTGGAGGCGCACTTCACCCGGAATCCTCAACAAACTGATGAACTGGCTATCTTACCTCTAAAATGCCGGAACACAACAATTTGAGAATTGTTATATTATCACGGTATTTACAACAAAAAAAGAATCTTTTTATAAGACAAGCTTTGCTCAGTTTGGGTACAGATAGCGCTGTGTGAAATAAGTGGATACAAAACCATTGTGAAAATTACAAAGTGTAGTATGTACATATATACAATGTATAAACAACTAATATAACTGTACATTCGGCGCAGTTTAAAGTATGACACGGGACGGGATAGCTACAAACCGACGCACGTAATTACAATATTCATGGGCACGTTTTGTGTCAAATGTCAATGTAAACCTCAAATAATGTTTGTTCGAAAACGAAGTCGGACCAAATCGTAACAATCTGAAAAATCCAACCAAGTACTCTCATACGTTTTTTTTGAAGACCCTGAAGGTAGTAACTCTGCCTTCTGCGCTGTAGGTTGTGGGTTCGATTCCCACCCAGGACAAACATTTGTGTGATCAATATAGATGTTTTTTCTGTGTTTGGATGTTGTATTGTATGATTACAAAAAAAAAGTATTTAAATAAATCCGTAATCTAGCTTCCATATTACAGGCTATGCTTAGTTTGGGGCTAGATGGCGCTGTGTGAAATTAATGTCCTGTTAATAATAGTTATAATATTGTTTAAGTCCTCTTCTCTCATCTTGCCTTTAACAAAGCCTTACTGCGTAGGTCACATTCACAAAGAGCATGACCGCGGCACCGCATTGCGCCCGTGAGGCTTAACGCCACACCTCTACCATCATCTTATCTAATTCTGTCGCTATAACAATAATTCGAGATCGTTGTGCTGCGGAATTAAAAGGTAAGGTAGCCAGTTCCTATGTTGAGGATTCCGAGGAAGAGCGCTTTCCACCTTTGGCCTTAACATAATTGAACCAGATGAGAAAGAGCCAAACGCTTCCCCGTCGTACAATAAAAAAAAAACGTAAAAAGTGTTCTAAATCGAGCTGAAAATTTCACAGCGAATTTTTTTTTTTATTATTGTACGACGGGTAAGCACTTCGCCTTCATCTAACCTGGTAACAAGTTGAGATAAGGCCGAGTGGAGGTGCACCTCGCCCGGAGTCCGCAACGAACTGAGGAAATTCATATCGATCGAAAGTGTCATGCCACTCACCTCTTGCGTCAACTCGTCTCCAGTATGATGCCCCTCATCGGAATCCAGTTCCGCTTTGACATCTGACATCTCTTTCACGGAAGAAACGTCCATATCACTGACACCGCTCGAGCTGGCAGACGTGAAACTAGTGCTAGCTCGCTCTCTCTTCACGTCCAGCACAAACCCCTCGCTCAGCGCGGGAGCTACGTCATACGACTCCAGTGGAGTGTTCTCCAGCAGATACTGCTCAAGGTTCTCCTGCTGATGTTTCACGTCCAGCTCAAACTCGCTCTTCAGGCACTTCACATCGTTGTACTCCTCGTAGTCCTGCAAATCGGCGATGTTCTGCCGCAGGACGGAATCCTCGCCAATATCCAGCTTCTCCGATTTCACCGCGAAGTACGACACGTAATCGTCCATCGCATTGTCGCTGTACAAGTCCTCTGTATCTCTCTCCGTTTTGATGTTGATGCTGAGCGCGTCAGCGTCGGCCTCCTTCTTGATATGCATGCTACCTTCTTGCAGGAGGAACTCGTTGACATCGAAAGTTCTAGTCGCTATCTCGTGGAAAACGTCATCTTGCGTGCGGTTCGAGAAGAAGTCCGGGGAGAGGGTGACGACGGCGTCGGGCTGCGTTTCCGCGTCTCCGGTCTCATCCTCGCTGATCTTGACCTCTTGCGCGACGTTGTCGTCCGCTGAGACGCCGTCCTGCGAGTCCTCGGGCACCGACGCAGCCGCCAGCGCCGGCGCGACTGAGTCTGTCGCCACGTTGTTCAGTAAATATGTATAAATCGGACGATTATTCAGTATCCGGTCATTGTATTCCAACGAGCCCCCGTACCGGCCGAGGGAGTGCAGCTCCTCGAACACCTGCCTGTGATACGTCTCCAGGACGTGGTCTATCGACTTGGGGTGGACGGACCGCGGGCGTATCAGCGTCTGCGCCTCGTCACTCGCCCAGTCGGATCCGTTCGAGATGTGTCCCGCGAGAAGCTGCTGCGTCTCCCGCTCCAGGTGATCGCTGGGATCCGACTTGAGGAGACTTAGGACTAGGGCAAGGCGGAGGAGTTCGTCTCCATATAGCTTCTTCAGAGCGATCATCTTAACACCGGCGAGTGCCGTTATACTAAACTATGTTGAGCACTAAAATACTGTGAGATCAATTTGTTGCGTGTGCATTAAAAGCTAGGTTGTAATAGTTCTTGTGTGCGTTAGCGCGTCTTCTCTTTTCCTCCTCTTGCGTTTGTCAGGAGACATGGTGTCTGGACTTCACGTTGCTATCCTCACATGGCGCAACAAGTCCGCTCGACACATTTCGGCGCACATTATTCACTGATTCAATATCTTTGGAAGAGTGTCACTTTATTAGGGCTGGAGCCAATTCGTTCGCTATCCCTTGGGATTCAAACTATTCTGTGATTCGGAAAGTGTTTACTGCAGCGGTCTTTTTATCATTTAAATTGAATGGATTATGTAAATGGTACACAGCTATTCATTAATTCGAATTGTTGTTAACCTTTGACTCGTATTCGTACCTCAATTGGATTAGAACTCTAACTGAACGTAACAGAGCATATTGTTGAACTTGCATGCTTTCTAACAGCTATAGGTATAATTGCGACGGTAAGAATTATTTGTAGACAAGCAACTTCAGTTATGTGACCATTTAATTTATAACATTAATTGTAATGCGTTGGCACGAAGTCAACGAAGTACCTAATACCTATCTATCGAACACTACAATAAAGTTAGTATGACGTGAGATATACTATACATATTCAGGTATGTTTTGGGGTATCCTGGCTTTTGCTTGGTATTGACTAAATGATCACAAACAGGTGGTCCACCTACGTACCGAGTTGGCGTGAGAAAGAGACAGTGCCTTCTGAGAAAACATCCACCCATTGTAGACCTCCTTGAGCTAGACAAGCCCAGGTCAAGACCTCACCTATAATTTAAAACAAAAAATAAGCTTCCAGTTTGAAATGCAAATTTGACTACGCACCGCTGACAATGACAGCATCGTACATAACTGTCACTGTCTCCGCCGATGTCAGGGCTGAGAGAAAAGCAAGTGCAAACCTTCTAGGTCACATCCAAGGTACTTATCATGCGCGTTGACTCTATAAATACCCATATCTGCTATTCAAACCATCATAGTATGGTTCACCTTTGCTAGAAAAAGCGCAGCACTGACCTGTCATTATGACATTGACATGTATTATGGTAGCCCGCGGCTCGCGCATACCACCATGTACATCGATAACATAGTGCTTCTAGATCACTGAGAATCTATAACTACATTTTGGACAGGTAAACGCTCAGATATGTTAATGGCCAGCACGTGCCTCGTACAAAGTAAATCGATATGTGTGTAATACGCAAATTATACGTACTTTTTGACGTAAGCGGAGAAAGCGCAATAGATTCTGTATCTATAAGCATCTACAATCAGGTCATATTATGTTTATTTACATTGACTTCGTTATTGCGTTTCACAACATTCATATTGGTATCGTTTTCGTGGAAATTGTACCTTGTCTGACGAATCTGGTTATTTTTCTACGCTTGCTTAGCATGTTAGCTAGGTATGGCATGACTAACGCGATCATTTCGTGTTCATCTCTGTGTGACGATGGAAAGCGGTATGTACGTAGACGTCATTTTATATTTGCTGCCCTTCAAACCGGAACACTGATCTTTGTACGATTAAGATTTGACAAGTTTACGGGGCTTTAAAACAGTTTCTTGGATTTAGCACAGGTGATAAAACCAAGAAAATGCACACTCGTAGTCTGAGGTACGTACGAGCACAAAATCCGAATTCCGAATTCAAAAAAGTTCGCGTAACTTTTCAAAGTTAAAAAAAAAACACGTTCCAAATCCAAACTCACAAAAACACAAGGCCTTCAAAACAGTTCCACATTCAAATTTAAAAAATCAAGACGTAGCACGTATGTTTCTTTTTCACGAAAATAAGCAACGATTTGCCAAACAAAGTCCTTTGTTTACAACAGCGAGCGAGCGCGAGCGCTTTCGCACGAAACCCGCGAGCGACTGCGCCTCGTTCATTGACCAGCTGATTCGTAATTCGAAAAGGTCTGGTTGCCACGACGCTGGCAGTTTTAGAAGATAACCTTGGTACGTGATAAATGGTACCTAGTTCATTACCAACGATAGGTATAAGATTAGATATTTAATGTTTTGGTGGTTGCGGATCTGTCTATCCCAGGTCAGGGTGACCGCGAGCGACTTTTAACAGAAATAGATGGACTACATGTATTGTATGATTTATCTGGCATGCAACCGGCCATGACGCTTTCCTTCTGTGTACTTTTGTATTTGTTCGACTTTTGAAAAGTTTTCTGTTTTTAGCTTCTTTTATAATTTACCTTGTGCTCTTTGATTGTGACAAGGTTTTCTCCTGGTTTAACTTCTCGATTCTAAATTAAAGTCTCCAAACGCCGTAGGTAAGTACAGATATAGTTTAGCCTTCGATGAATTGTTTAAGATACTAAAAAAAAAACATTTCGTATATTGAAATATATTTATTGTAGATAAGGTTTTGCAAATTGAACCAAACTTGTACTATCCTCTCTATCTTAAGGTTGTCTGAAAGAGATCGCTCTCAAACAATGGGATCGCCCATTGAACTTATAGATTTAGTTTTTGAACGATAAATTGTCCTATTACTTTTGTGCTAAATAATTTTCATTCACTCATGCATATTTGCATCACGGGGTATTCCAAATTCCAATATGGAGGCAGTATAAGGGGCCTCTATGGCGTATAAGATAGTAAGTTTTAATACAGAACAGAAATTTCTCCGACATCGCAAATGTTGTTTATTAGGATGTAATAATAAACGAAGGCAACGACCTACTTTTAATCACGACTCATTGGACCTTACCTAACATGGTGCGGCCTGACCTGACTGAATCACTGCGAACTCGTCAGGGTACAAGCCATAGACAGCAAGAACATCAAAGCGACCATGTGGGTGGGTCTCAAATCTTAACAAATCTGTATTGTATTGCACCTTTACGATCATTATCATGTCTTTTAATAAATACGTGTCGTGACACATAAACCTTTTTTGACATTCCAATTTTGAATGCAAATTTAAATGTAAGGTATTCCAAATTTAAAAAGCAAAGCTTCTTTACGGATGGTATGATTGAAGATAAGGGATGGGCTGGCAGCCAAAAGGAAAGTTGAATCAGCATTTTTTACCCGACTAGTTCGGAATGAGGGTAATGTTTTTCTAGAGTATATATAATGTATTAATTCATCGATTTTATTGTAACTGTAGCCTAGACGGCTTGGTGCATTTTGACGTGTGAGGTATTATTAGGTTCCTCTAAAATAATGTCGTAAGTACCAATTAGAAAGTCAAGGTGTGATGAAGAACAAATTGTACCCCCCTGGGGACAGAACCCGGAGACTCTGGATGCGATAACGGCGGGCGAACCACTAGACCAGAGGTCATTGAAACCGACGAGCATGTATAAAAAAAACAGGCGTGATTCTATGTATGCACTGCACCTTTTAATATCTGCAATTTAGAACAAAACATTCAACAAGCCGCCATTTTATCGGTTTAATTGAAAGACTGCAACCAAATATACGTAATAGGTACCTACCTATAGGTGTCACCGTTCACCGTGTAGGTATATCACAACTTGAAGTGAGTGTCGTGATTACACCTCCAAATATGTTGGTAACTTTTCCAAAACATAAGTGATCAGTGGGTTGCAGCCCTTGTTGCATACATTTTTCGGAGCTATACTCCGAAAACAATTTTAACTATACTACAATTAGAAAGTATGCGAATTTCGTAGAGAAAGCATAATAATCTGCCCACAACGCGTTGAAAATGTGAAAGTGGATTAACGCGCGGGGTTTGTCCGCCATTTTGGGCACGGAAATCTGTCACTGTCAATGTCATAATTCTTACCTAACGCTTGCAAAATGCACAAAATGGACATCATTTTCGGGAAAGATTTCGTGAAATCTATATCTTACTATCCAAACATTGTTAGAGCTGTGTATATAAATATAAAAATCTGTTTTTTTTAACCACTAACATGGTATTACTACTAGGGACCCACGCCCACATGATCATAAGCGGTTACCTCGGCCTATGGAAGATCGCGACGCATCACTCGCGCAGCGAAGTTTAATATTGATAGTATATTATTAGCAAAGAAATTAGCATTGTATTATTTAGTATCAGGTTGGCACGCATACTTCGGAGAAAATCCACTTGAACACCATCCGTCATTCCTTTGTAGCGCTGAACATCGCGAGGTCAGGTTATATCGGTTGCCGGTTGGCGCGCATCCAGTTGTGGGGAAATGCACTTTATGTCATCTCAATGATAAAGAAAACGAGAGCATTTCGCGATTTTACTGCACTCTCGTTATAAATACCACGAGGAAGCCGGTCGAGGTTGGACTTCACGACGTGAAAGAGAAATGTCTTTCTGTTGTGTTGTGCGTCGTGAGATAGATGGGTGCAATATAACGCGAGCGCAATCGCGCATCTCTGGCATTTGCCGAAAGCGATTTTTTTATTAAATGCATTTATTGGCAATTCAAGCACAATACCATATTAACATTACAAATAATTTATTCAATTATTTTAAAATCACATATTATTTTGAATTAAATAAACTTGATTTGATATTAGGTATTATGGCTTGTATAAAATAATTTAGTTATGACTTTTGTAATAAAAAGTAATACATAGTTAAGGCCACAGCTAATAGTTTAAGTAAGTAGGTATTAGAAAATGCCAATTAACTTTTATTAAAGGGGTCGTAGAAACAGACGCAACCGATTAAAAATGTTTGAGCATTTTTTTTTAAATCAAATAAATCGTACAATAAATCGTTTATTTGAGCAGCATTTTATTTCAAAACCTTACAAGAGATAGAGAAAAAACCCGTTATTTCAACCACAACCAAATTAAAGTAAATATTTGACTAGGTGATACATATATATATTGGTACCTATCTGTGGCGGTAAAACTGCTGGTTTTCAGCAAGGGCCAAATTTGGCATAATATAAATACTATGAAGATAGCCTACAGAGGTTTGTCTTTAAACAATTTGATGAAAACCACTTTTTTTTTCTTTTATCATAGGACGGAAGAGTTTGTCCTTCATCTCACCTGGCTTCAAGTTATGGTCAGGCCGAAGGTGTAAGCGCTTATTGTTATGGCGACTTAGCTAATATAGTGGTGGAAAATTTAAAGCCCTACCACCAACCAAACCAAAAACAATATTGTACTCCCCTGGTGATCGAATGCAGGACCTCTGAATCTGACACCAGTGGGCGAACCACTAGACCACAGAGACGGTTATAAATATATATAATATATATATATATATATATCCAACTGCAACAACCTACACACATGTGATGCATTTTAAAGTGAAATCCTAAATTAAAATTTAATGAGCAGATTTTTGAGTACTTGGCTCCCATTTCAAAAGCTTTGACATGACATTATAACAGAAAGTACCTACAAGAGTAGGTATATGTATATATTTTTCTACAATAGCGTTGACATTCATGGCAAGGGCGGGCAAACGTTGTCCTCACAAAGAAATAAAATCTTCAAAGTTGTAAAAAGAGAAACATAAAATTTTAATGCGTTTGTTGAGAGACAAGTAAAAGTATGGATAGGTAAATGTTGTAATGTTGGATTGTCTCACGGCAATACCGTTATAATTCAAAAAAGGAATTATAGAGTCCAATCTTTTAAAATTCAAAATCAGAACAAGCGTATCGGTAATTTGAATAGCAAATTGCCGAACGCCGCCGCATCGGTCGAGCATAACCTTGAACTCTCCACGGTCAACTCATTCGTTCGGACACCTCTGTACGGGGCAGACGCTTGTAACTACTCTATTTTAAATTTGTGTTTGCTTTTTTGCCATTGGTTGAGTTTTAAAATCGGTGCCTCTCGTTTCTTCTTGAAGTGTTTGGACGGCATTGCTCCTCCCCTTGGGCGTATACCGAGTGAGATAGATATAAATTTGACAATCTCACCCTCCTGCCACTGCCTGGTTTGGATGCCCAAATATTAGAAAATATTCGAAGAAAGGAAAAAGTCAAGTCGCTCGTCGAGGCGCGAACCTGGATCCCCGGAGTAAGTCGGAGTAAGTCGAACACTCGCGCCACTCGGCTACGAAGTACAGTGCGCAGCCGTCGAAAATTTTGATACGCCCGGTTCCTTGCATCCACTGTTTTTTGTGCATACGACTTTAGTCACTTTTCAAAATATGTCTAATATTACCAACAACCTAGGTCCCTGCGCTGGGTGCTTGGGATCTTTGCATGAAGCAGATGCTATTGTCGTTTGTACTCGGGTGGGATGTGGGAACAAGTTCCATAAGGAGAATTGTATTGGTGGCGTCATACCGGGTCTTGACGATTTGCCGAGATGGATTTGTCCTGAATGCAAATGTAGGGAAAAGCGCGGTGGTGACAACTCCAGTACTCCCATTAGAAGTTCCACTGCTACATCTACTCCGGATAGTAATATCACATTACGGAGGAAAAATGTGACTTCGTCAGAACCACAGGCTCCTATAAATTATAGCTCTCCTGCGTCCACACTTTCGCTTGTACCGTCCACAAACCCCCCTTCGGAGATCACTGCACTCACCAGCGAAATTCGTCGTCTACGGGTGGAGGTTTCAACATTTAAAACAAAGCTTGATACCGTCTCCTCTGCAATAGCTACACTAAATGAACAAATGATGCAATTGGTAGCAACGTCGGCGATAAGAGATGAGCGCCTTGCAGAATTAGAAGATCGATACGATTCGGAAACTGCTCTTCTCAGGGGCCAGGTTAGGAAGATGGAGGAAAAACTAAATTCGCAAGCCCAGACTTGCCTGCGTAATGAAATTGAGATTGTAGGAATTCCTGAGTCACCAAATGAAAATCTTCAACACCTTGCGCTCGTGGCAGCAAAAAAACTGGGAGCTGACCTAAAAGAAGACGACATTGACTGGGTTCTGCGTGCAGGACCTAAGAAGACCTCTTCTGAACCAAACTTCTCCCGGCCAGTGGTAATGCGTCTTATAAGACGTGTTAAACGTGACGATTTCTTAAAGTGCGCTAAGTCACGTAAGTCTATCACCACCAGAGATCTAGGCATCGACGACCTTGCCCGAAGAGTCTATTTTAACGAGCGACTAACGTATGAGAACCGCCATTTATTTCGTGAATGCCGAAATCGAGCATCCAAGGCTGGATATCAGTTCTGCTGGGCTTTTAACGGCTCTATTTTCTTACGCAAGCAAGAAGGTCGTAGAAAAATACAGATACGCAGCATCGGAGACCTGGACAACTTACTCTGCTCATCGTTGGAGGAAACTTTTCCTAAACAGGCGTAATCAGACTACCAATGCAAGCTCATTAATATTTCCAGTCTTTAACAGCATTGTAACCATAGCTCTTAGTTTAATTTTGCTATCTAAATTACGTGGATCTTATAAACACAACCTTAGAACTTACACACACACTATTTTCTACACTTACATATTCCAAATAATAGCATCCAAGCCACAATTGTTTTCTCTCTCTAATACTCACCTAAATCAACGTACAACATTAATTATATATGTTTCCATACGTCTCAAAAAACTCAAAATTCTTAATTTATGGATTCTGTAGAGTTATTTGCTGACTTAGACGTAATTTTTGATGATAATTGTTGTCGTTGTGATATTCCAGAAAATTTCAAACTCTTTATTGGTGAGCAATACAATTTAAAAATAATTACTTTTAATATACGTAGCCTTCAAAAAAACTTTGATGAATTTACAGTTTTCCTGAAAAGATCATCAATAAATATAGACATAATCATCCTCACTGAATGTCACTTAGGGACTTGTCCTATTTTACGTACTCTCGCTGGCTACTCTCACTATAGCTCCATGCATATAAATAATAGTAAAGGCGGTGTTGTTGTTTATGTTCGTTCTGATTGGCAAATCAAGGTTTCGGAACCTAATATTTCTGAAGTTGACTCTCTTTTAATTGAGTTACCAAACTCTTTTCATATCCTCGGGCTATACAGATCTCCATCCTTTCTTAAAATTAATAGTTTTTTAGACTCACTTAATAACTTTTTTGAACAAAACTCTTCCTTTAAATCAAATATAGTAATCACGGGTGATTTAAACATTAATATAATTCCAGACTGTACAACAACTCATTCCCAATATGACGAATATCTATGTGCTGTGGCTGAACTTGGACTCAGAAATATCATTAATATTCCTACCAGAGGACAGTCTTGCCTTGATCACTTTTTAGTCAATGTTAAAGCCCGTGCGCGTAGTGTTGTCTGCAATTCAGCTATAACGGATCATGATATTGTGTTATCAGGTATAAACACTTCTTTAAGTTCTATTAAACAATGCTATAAAACAATTGTAGACTATGATGCAGTAACCCTCGAATTAACAAATTGTAACTGGTCTGAAGTTTTTTCCTGTGAAAATGCTTCAACCGCTGCCTGTACTTTGTCCTCTCAGCTGGAATCAATAATCAAACGTCATACTAGGATAAAAAGAATAAGCCACCGTAAACAGACTTTCAAGAGCTGGATCACTCCAGGGCTTATAAAATCGATGAGATACAGAGACGCTCTTCACCTGCAGGTCAGAAAACATCCCGAAGACCAGAAGTTGCGACAGTCTTACGCTAGGTATCGAAACGTTTTCAATAAATTGTTAACTGGCTTAAAGACAGATTATAATAAAAATAATATATTACAAAATAAAAATAGCTCTTGTAAACTGTGGAAGACCATAAAAAACATCTGTGAACTAAACTCTAAAAAAGAAACGTCTAATAGCCTACTTCAATTCAAATCATCCCAGGCAAGCTCACTTGACAGTTGTAATGACTACTTTGTAAACGTAGGAAAAAACTTAGCCTGTTCGATTCTTTCTAATCTTAAAAAAAGCGAATCTGACCTTGCAGCTGAAGTATCAATTCAATTTGACTCTCCAAACTCGTTTTTTATGGCACCAACCGACAATCTAGAAATTTCATCATTAATAAAAAACCTTAAGAATAATAGTGCCCCCGGTAAAGATGGACTGACAAACACATTTTTAAAAACATATTTTAACTTGTTTCTGGAACCACTGACTTACGTTATGAATCTAAGCCTATCCAATGGAGTTTTTCCTGACTGCTGGAAAATTGCGTCAGTTATTCCGATTCACAAGGATGGTGATAAAAGTTCCCCTTCCAACTATCGTCCAATCTCTCTTCTTCCAATTTTTTCTAAAATCCTCGAAAAATTAGTAAACAAAAGATTAACAACGTACCTTGAGAAAAACAACATCTTATCATCTTGTCAATTCGGATTTAGGCGTGGTAAGTCCACGGAGGACGCGGTCCATGCGTTACTTGATAAGTCGGTCTCAGCTCTCGACAGTGGCAGGCAGTGTATAGGCGTCTTTTTAGACCTGGCAAAAGCCTTTGACACGGTGTCTCCCAGCATTTTACTTAAAAAGCTAGAATGCCTGGGAATAAGAGGTACTGCTCTTCAGTGGTTCAATAGCTACTTGCAAAATAGAGGACAATGCGTGTCAATTGCTGGGCTGGTAAGTGAAGTTAAAAACCTCTCATTTGGAGTCCCGCAGGGTAGTATCCTCGGGCCAACATTGTTCACAATATATATCAATGATCTTATATCTCTATTTGAATTTTCTCCTCTTAATCAAATTGTTTGTTACGCTGATGATACAGCTATCCTATTCACGGGTGATAGTTGGCCAGAGGTCTTTCAGCGAGCGCAGGAGGGTTTGGCGCGTGTTGCTGATTGGCTAGACACCAATTTACTTACGTTGAATGCAACCAAATCAAAATATCTGTGTTTTCATAAAACTAAAGTGTCTAGACCCCCTTCCAGTCTTACTGTACGTATACACAAATGTGGCAATACCCTGAATAGTAACTGTTCGTGTCCTAACCTTGAAAAAGTAGAATTCCTTCGCTACTTAGGACTTATTGTAGACCAATCACTAAATTTTAAAAAGCATATTCTTTCTTTATCTAATCGTGTTAGAAAACTAATTCATATTATGAAATTGCTCCGTGATGGCTCTGACGAGGAGACACTTAAACTTGTATATACCTCTCTCTGCGAATCCATCTTGACCTATTGTATTACTGTCTGGGGTGGTGCCTCCAAGACACATATGATTGTCCTTGAAAGGGCCCAAAGGGCTGTTCTAAAGGTAATGTATCGTAAACCTTTTCGTTATCCAACAGTTGCGATTCACTCTGATTCTCAGACTTTGAGTGTTCGCCAACTCTACATTCTCAGAGCAGCTTCGGCTTATCATCTGTCTCAGTTGCCCGTTGTTACCCCAACCAAAAGTCAACGTCGTACTCGTATTAATGTACCACGGGTCAGGACCTCATTTGCTAGGCGATTTAAAAGCTATTCTTTCCCTTTTATCTATCGCTGTGTGAACAATCACTGTGATATTTTGTCATGCTTACTTTATGGAGCAAAGGTAAAAATAAAAAAGTGGCTTGTTACCCTTGACTACAATGGAACAGAAAAACTTTTGGTAGCCATCATTTAATTTTTAATTCAGCTGGTTCCTGTAGTTGCTTTTTGTTTCTATCCTTACATACATGCACACACTCACAAACACACCTACACTCACACGCACACACACACCTACACACGCATACATACATACACAAGCTTGCTCACGTCTTTATATTCAACCTTGTCTTGATCCACTTAATTTAACTTAATTTAGTTTAGTTAATTTGTACCCACTATACTCGTTTCTAAATTTATATATCCTTTTTACAAGTGTCTTATTTCTCAAACTGTCAATCAATTTATCTCGGATGCCCGCAGCACAGGCCAGCCCTAGTGCGGGATCCATTTGTAATCTGTTATATTTTGAAACATAAATATATTGTAAACATTTGTTGGTAAATAAAGTAATTATCTTATCTTATCTTATTATCAACGACGAAAAAACATCACAGTGACGTAAAATGTGGTGGTATCTACGAAATTCGAATATAGAAGCGTCTCCACACACAATTTTTTACGCGATTATCGTATCTACTACGAAAATTTGCCCGGAAACGGTTTTTTTTATTGGTGATAAATCGTTGTGCCAATTGATATAGCACATAAAGCATGTAAAGATGTGGCCTAAGATGAAGCACGCTTATCTGAAAGGAACCAAGACTAGACTTGAAGCCTCCATTGAACTGCTGCGGAAAAAAGCAGTACCACTCCGGAAGTGCCGACAGAAATGAAAACTCGAACTTTGCCGAAGAGAACAGTTGAGATTGTTAATTAAATCTCAATATGATTACAGTCAAATATGTTAAAAGTGGTGTCGGTAGCCGTAACAGTGTCGCGAGCTCAATGGATTTTATTCCCATCTCAAAAAAATGCCCAACGTGCCTAAAGAAGTTGAAAAAAAATGCAAATCGGTGATCAAATTGAAGGCTTTTATGATATTGCTACAGTCCATAAGGAGTTTAGCTCTCCAATTAGTGTCCACATGGACACCAATGAATGCCTTTTCTCGGATCGCAGGTAACATCTATGCTGAATGCCAACGAATGCTATAATTTTTGAAATAGGTACATATTTGTCTTTGACCCTCATAAATAATTACGTATTAAAAACAAAAGCCTACCTCCAACGATTGAAAAAAATATTTCGCAAATGTTCGCCAAGAAATCCTTTCAAATTTAGAAATAAAATTATGTAACAGCAAAAACGTGCGGTTCGAAAAAAGAACCCCCGAGAATGGAAGTTGATCAAAGTCGAGAAGTTGGTCAATAGAATCTTACGTTCGTTACTTTTAAATATTAGCAAGTTTTCGCAGAGGTTGCGGCAAGCGGGTAGGTTATTATTAGCTACTGTAAGAACCGTATACCTCGCGAGCCCGTATAACCAACCATGTAATAACCAATGCTTTCCTCTATCACTTTTACACCTATTAGAGAAATTAGGGGTAGAAGTTTTAGCGATTACTCGCGTTCCCTTGGTCCGAGGAGATCGAACCTGGTGTCTACGGATTTGTCTTGCAAAGGCAGAGATGACTGCGTAGTTTGATTAGTAAACGTAGGTATAAGTAAATATAAACAAAAATTGAAATCCTACAGTTAGCTTTTCCCCCTCCACTCACCCTTTTTATTTATTTTTTTCACAACATCTTGTGTAGAATTTAATTTTTAGGGTGTCTTTCAAATTAAATTGAAATCCGTTGATATATAACGCTACAGCAAACTTCCCCCCTTTTCCACCCAATCAAAAATAGCGATCGACAAAATAAATTTAATAAATCAAGGCCCAAATTTACATCAAAATCGGTTGAATAATGCGACCTGCAGGCGAGAACAAACCGACAGACGGGATTTACCAAAAATGCTTTTGTCCGCAAAAGCATTTTGATACTGAGACGCTTCGCTCGCTCGGTCAATAATCAACGGAAGTTGTCTAAGAGCTATGAAACATCTGTCTTTAGTGTTTGTTTACTAAGGTGAGGACATATAGTAGGAAGCTCAAGCCATTAGCCAACTGCATATAAATTGGATATGCGCTGAATGTTGTCTTTGTTTCCAGTTGTTATTCAATGATGTTGTTTTAGCCGGCTCCCGAACAAGGTGGTTCTCAATTCGGACAGGTTTTTATGTTTGTCCACCGATAACCTGCGAGCTTAACCAATATGCGTGATTATTTTAAGTCCACCTGGCTTATCACCACCTGACCTAAGTATGTCGCCATAAAAACAATTCTAAAATTATTGTGTTCCTGCATTTAGAGGTAAGATAGCCAGTTCCTCAGTATGTTGAGGATTCCGGGTGAAGTGCGCCTCCACATTCGACCATATCTCAACTTGTAACCAGGTGAGATGAAGGCCAAGCGCTTCCCCGTAGTACAATCAAAACAAAAAAAAAGCCAGGCGGATTTAAAAAACAAATTTTTACCACCCTGGGGATCGAACCCGGGACCACTGGATTTGATACGGTAAATATTACGGTATTGCTAATTATTTCGCCAAGCGGTTTTTAAGATCGCAGTAAGTACCTACAGCTATTTAGGTTAGTATTCATTTCGTAGCAACAGTGCCAAGACGACATTTTAATGGTATTTCGAGATTTGGGAATTAAATTATTGCAGTGCATACAGGAAGGATACAGCAAGGTGAATTGGCTATTTCGAGACACAGAGAAGTTATTCTAATGCACGTTTTCTTCTTCAATGCCATCAAAAAGCTGGTACCGGACCAAGAGCTAAGCTAAATTAGCGAATAAACAGCAATAACTAACACAAAGATGTTTGTCCCGGGTGGGAATGGAACCCACAGCCTACAGCGCAGAAGGCAGAGCTACTAGGGTTGCGACACTTGGGTGTTGTATCATATAGTACCTAGTATGTTTTCAAAAAGTATTGAAGTATTCTATCCGTAATCTAGTTCCCATATTACAATTTATGCTTAGTTTGGGGCTAGATGGCGCTGTGTAAAATAAATGTTCAGTAATATATTGTACTACTACTAACTACAAACTGAGCTGTGGTCAGTAACATTTTAGTTACCTAATAATTACGTTTAAAAAACTTAAAAGAAAACCGACTTCAATGAAGAATAATTATTATTAATACAATTACCTGAATGACGTATTTTTTCCAATTACCTACTTTGGTGACGAATGGACGGACCGACAGACAGACGCGTGATTTTATATGGGGTCCGTGTTTTCTCTACTCTTACCCAAAGCAAGCAAGCTTTAACCTATAATATTTGTACTCCCCTTGGGGATCGAACCCGGGACCTCTGGGTATGATACCGCTGGGCGGTCCACTAGACTAGAGGCGGCCATTTTTTTTTTTTTATTGTACGACGGGGATGCTCTTGGACTTTATCTCACCTGGTAACAAGTTGAGATAACGCCGAAGGTGGAGGCGCACTTCACCCGGAATCCTCAACCAACAGAGGAGCTATCTCACATCTAAATACCGGAACACAACAATTTAGATTTTTTGTAGAGCTAGCGCCAGGCGGACGTAAACGAAGTTCTACCAAATTTTTTTTTTTATCATTTTGAATCGGCAAAACTACCGCCTGTTCGGAATCGCGACCGGCGCACAAGGAAAAATGAAAACAACCTTGGACTCGTTAGTTTTGTGATGATGATGATAGTAGATGAAGGTACCAACTTTGTTTCGGTTCTCTCAGGGGTGGTCATCGGAATCATCGAGGTGAGGGTGAGAAAAGTTTTTTATTTTTCGATTTTTACCTTGTAAATAAACAAATATAAATATCATGGGACGTTAATTTCACACAGCGCCGTCTAGTCCCAAACTAAGCATAGCTTGTAATATGGGAACTAGGTAGATTACGGATACTAAAATAATACTTACATACTTTTTTTTATTTGTAGGTATATACAGTAGGTGGGTACTTACATGTAGCTACTTATCATACAATATAACACACACACACAGAACAAACATATTGGTATATTCATCACACAAATGTTTGTACTGCTTATTATGACAACCCTTTTTAACCGACTTTAAAAAAAAGGAGTGGTTCTCAATTCGTCGGAATCTTTTTTTATGTATGTAGTATGTGTGTATTTATGATTCGGAAAATTATTTTTTTGTTTAAATGGTATTACTTCCCAGGTGGTCCCATCGTCATCAGGTTAGGATCTGATGATGGGATCCTGGAGAAATCGAGGGAACTCTTCAAATATTATAGGCACACTTGAAGCGATTTGTGTATTTTTAGGGTCAATTCCTTCCTTGCTAAATACCTTAATTTGAGTCGGTTTTCTTTTTAGTTTTTAAAACGTATATAATTTCAAGTAGAGTATCAATATGACACACAAATTCGCAATCTGCGTCAGGACCGTTGTAGCTCAGTTGGTTAGAGCGTTTCCGGCTTTAGGAAAATATGCGGGTTCGAATACCATCGGTCGTGAATTTTTATGTCATCATAACTTGTAAATGTTGTGACCAAGTGCAATCACTTGAAATACAAACATTTTACATAAATATATGTTTGTAAAATGAATTTTTGTGTCATTATAACTTGTAAATGTTGTGACCAAGTGCAAACACTACACAAAAAAATTACGTAAACATATGTTTGTAAAATATATAGACTTGCAAACAGCTGTCGCACAGAATTGCCAACTTAGTTCAATAGGTCCACCTTCATACGTTAACGCCATACTCGGCGAGGACTTATGGTAGTCGTCCTCAGTACATTCCGTTACAAGGTTGATGTACATATCGGTAAAACATCGTTGTATTAAGTAATATATAATTCTTCAAAGTCTTCAAAAAGCCGAATAACGCCGAATGCAAGTATATAACTTTAGCGTTTGAAAACAGATTTACTCATAAATTTCAAAAATACTCAAAATTACTCATAGGTTTCAGAGTTGGCCTCAGTGGCCCTGAAAGAAAACCAACCCTGTAAGTAATCAGTAAGACCATTAGGTAGATCACACTACTATCTAGTTGTCTACTTATTGATTGCTTTTTTTTTATACGACGTGGAAGCGCTTGGCCTTCATCTCACCTGGTTACAAGTTATGATAAGGCCGAAAGTGGAAGCGCACGCGTGGTGGAATCCTCAACAAACCGAGGAACTGGCTATCTTACCTCTAAATGTCGACAATTTTGAATTAGGTAAGATGGTGGTAGCCTTATCAAAGTCCTACGATTGAGCTGAAACTTTGCACATATATTGATCAGAACCCGGAAAAACATTATATGCTACTATTTATCCCACGCGGGCGAAGCTATAAAAACATAAGGGATTCCTTAAAAACAAAAAAGTCATCAGCACAAATGTTACTTCAGCCAAATGTTATTGCGATCGTATACAAATAAAAGTCCAACACAAAGAACCATATATCCTCCCAAATGGAATGTGACATAACCTAATTGGCAATCGCAACCATAAACACAAAAATAATCGAGTCCAAAGAAACTTATATTCAGACATCATCGTCATCATCAACAGCTTTTATGTAACCCACTGCTGGGCATAAGCCTCCTCCCTAAAAGCCACTCTAACCTGTTATGAGCCCTTTGCATCCAGGTTTTACCCTGTATAGCAGTGTCGTTAGTCCACCTAGCTGGTGATCTGCCACGGTCCCTATCGAATCCTCTAGGCCACCACTCTAAATATATTACAGGACATTTATTTCACACTGCGCCATCTAGCCCCAAACTAAGCATAGCTTGTGATATGGGAACTATATTACGGATAGAATACTTAAATACTTTGTAAATAGGTACATACGTACTATATGATACAACACCCTAACACAGAACAAACATGAATATTCATCACACAAATGTTTGTCCTGGGTGGGAATCGAACCCACAACCCACAGCGCAGAAGGCAGAGTTACTACCAACTGAGGTAGTAACTAAGTTCTGGGTAAGAATTAATGTCCCGAAATAGGTATTTATTTATTATTATTATTTGAGTTTAGTAATACGATCACCTACGTCTACTACCTTCGTCCGGCTCTTTAGTCAACTGGCCCGCTTGAACTGGCCCCTCGAGTCCAGTTGACCTAATGCATGTTCAGAATTGGTTAACTGGGCCCGCTTACAGGATTTGTTATTATAATAGACAAGAAGAAAAGTGTTTCAACTTTAAAGCCTAAGCTTTTGCTTAGTACCTACCTGCCTAAAGTAAAAGATAATATATAAAGTGAATATTGTCCCTTACTGGGTAAGTCTAGCACAGGTAGGATTTTTAACCGACTTCAAAAAAAGGAGGAGGTTCTCAATTCGGCTGTATGTTTTTGTTTGTTTGTTTGTTACTTGATTACTCCAATTCGCCAATTCGAAATAGATTTTGATGATTCTTGTTATTCTTGTTTGTTGCCCATACAATAATCATGTTGTTGTGCTTGGCAATTCGGTAACAACTTCAAATTATATGAACTTACCCTTAAAGTTATTTTTAAGTTTTTAGTGGTGAAGTCGGTTCCATTTTTGTTCAAAAAAAGTTTATTAAGTAGCTATTTCTATTTCATGAAGTATATTGTTGATTTTAACTAGTTCTAAGTAAAGAAAAAGAACCCAATAAATATCATATTTATAACCATGATGATTAATTTCTGTTTATCTTGAGTACGTTTTGTACACATCTGTACACGGATTTGAATTTAGACAACAGATATTCTGTTCAAATTAGTAATGGGGTCAGTCGACTAAAGGAAAGTCATAAATTAAATGCATTAGGTCAACTGGCCCCGCAGGGCCAGTTTTTTCCGGGGCCAGTCGACTAAAGAGCCCTTCGACCTACACCGGATTTCCGTATTATAATAATAATACCTGTATTAATGTAAAAAACAATAAATTATTATTGAATTATTAATATTACGCACTCTAATAAATGCTGAGCATGGCTTGCTCCATGGCCCTTTGTGCGATATATATTCAGTCAGCTATCTAAAATAAAAGTCGATGTGTCACTGTTGGGTATGGACTCCTCAACGACTGGACCGATTTTGACGGGACTTTCCCTAGCAGATAGAGAGAAGATTGAGGATTCCGCGCAAAAAATATGAAACCCACGAAATCCTTTATGCCTCAAGTTGACGGGCGCAATGCAGTGCCGATTAGGTCATGTTCTTTATATAATGCAGTAAGTTAGGCTTTGTTATAGGCACACATCAGGTGGTGTAAATGTCCATGTCGTATAAAAAAAGTATTCTATATGTAGTAGGCTTCTTTTAACCCGTCGAAGCGAAGCCGCAAGCAGAAGTCAGTTTAAAATAATCATCGAAAGGATTTTTAAATAAAACGGTAATTTGCTGCCCATTTATTCGCACGTCGTTTCAATTGGGGCGTCACCTTGCGAATGCCCTTGCATGAGCAACGATAATACAGAAATAAGCGGGAAAACTCTGGGAGGGGGAATGTAACTAAATAATGTGACCTCTGCGTGTTACGCTGAGGCCACACGTGTGGGAAATGGCAATAATTATTGCAATAATCGCATTTACTGCTACGCAGGTGGTATCCCGGGTTTCTTGCCTTTCTCCCTGTGCACACGAGGAGAAAGGCAAGAAACTCGGTTCAGCTAGTCGCGATTCCGAACAGGCGATAGATTTTACGATTAATAATTAAGTTTTAATAAACTAAAAAGGAGACCGATGAAATATTGAAGATGAAGAATAATTCGTTTACCTGGATGACGTATTTTTTCCAATTATTTTGATGATAGATGGAAGGACAGACAGACAGACAGACAGACGCGTTATCCTATATGGGGTCCGTATTTTCCTTACTTTTCGCGTAATACACCCAACCATATACATATGAAGAGTTCCCTCGATTTTTCCAGGATCCCATCATGAGATCCTGACCTGATGACGATGTGACGACCTGTAAAGTATACCCTTCCAAACAAAATAAAAGAATTCCAAATCAGTCCAGGCGTCTTCGAGTAAACGGGAAACATACATATGAAAAAAAAAAACAGATTCCGACGAATTGAAAACCTCCCCCTTTTCTTAAAGTCGGTTAAAAATTATCTTTAAAATCTTACTGAATTACGATATTTTGAATTTGAATTTGTGTAGCCGCGATTTAGCACGCTAGTTTTAGAACGACATTCACAATGACATATTGCGGACTTTTTGACAGATCAAAGAAAGACCTCCATCTACGATAGACCTTAACAGTAAGCTTAAGGACCCGCGACTTTGTGGTAGTAGCCACAAGAGTTGATGCTAAGGTAAATAGTGCCATTTTTTTTGTTTGAGTTTGATTGGCCGCCATCTTGATAAAGTGACATTTTCAACGTATAGTTTCATGGCATTTCACGTTTAATCCCAGTGTAGCCAATCTGCTTAACGCAATGTACTAGGCAGTATTTTCACGCAATAATTATAGCGTTAATGGACGTCAGGCTTTGACGTTAATGTAGCTTAGCATTAGTATTTCAGTATTTATTTATTTCATGAACAATTTAGATATTAAATTATGCAGAAAGTAAGCGAAATAATTCATAACAAAGGAAACAAAACTGAAAGAGTTGATGCTAGGGTAAATAGCTAACCCTCAGCTATGTTAAATAAAGTCTGCAGACAACCCGATTGATTGACCTCCATCTTGAAAAAGTGTCATTTACCAGGCATAGTTTATTGGCATTCCGCGCTAAATACTAGTAGGCAATCTGTTTAACGCAATGTAAGCTTACTGAGCAGTATTTTCACGCAATAATTATCGCGTCGGATGTCAGGCGTTAACGTTAATTCAATTGAATTCATTTAATTTTCGGATAATTAAAATCCATAAAATGATTAATACTGTACTGACTTTAAAATAATTAGTATGTCACTTAAATGGTTAATGTGGCCGTTGCATTATCGAGGTGAGCGACATTATTCATAACAAAGGAAACAAAAGTGAAACTAACACAGTATAAAGTAATGAACCACTTCCGAAATCGTCACTCAATTTATTTAGATTTTCAGGGTTCTGCACACAAAAGATGCCGAGTGAGGAAATTAACATAACTATTTTGTGTGTCCTTCATCTCACTTACATATTTATTTGGCATTACTTACTATGTTGGGTGTTGTATCATTATATTACGTACGTATTTAAATAAATCATAATAGAACGTTTATGTATTTCAAAAACAAAGTTAAATAATTATTCTATCCGTAATCTAGTTCCAATATTAGAAGCTATGCTTATTTGGGGCTAGATGGCGCTGTGTGAAAGTAACGTCCTGTAAAAATGTATTTATGTGCGTACGCTGTCTGTCCGTCATTAATATGTAATGTTAATGGGCTGTTTTATTATATTTTAATACCTGGAAGATATTTTCAGATAATATTTATGTTGCACTTTGAAAGTCTTTTCAATAACATGTACAATTACTTTAACTATGTACAAAGGTCAGATTGAAACGTGAAAGTAAATTACATTTACATTACCTATAGTAGGTACTTACTTATGTATTAGCACTCGTGTGTATATGGATGTATATACTACTTAGGTATTTCGTTTTATCACTGATTAGTTATAACATTGTTACTTATATTAAGTTATTTTTTACATTTAAGTAGGTACCATTTATATATTGTTTTGTAGGTATTTAAATGTCTTTAAAGTGTAAACATAATTATTAAAGCTTTTAAGCGCTAAAGATCTTACGCATTGGATGTTTATTCTGTAATATAATATTTGAGGATGTCGATAAATAAATAAATAAATTATGGCGGATTACTTACCTGACAAATGACGAATAATCCAAATTTCCTCATACATTATCAATAAGATTTTACCATTAAATCCCCATAAGTTAGGAGGGCAGGTAAAAGATCCCAATTAATTAAGGTTTAGATTTCAAGAAACAAGATTTTGTGACTGTCCGAACTTTACAGGTACGTACTACTAAAAACTTAAATCGAATGCGCAGTTGTCTATCGAAGGTCGCGTCCTAGGTTATAAACCCAGACACCTCGTCCTTCGCTGACTCAGCCAGAGTGTCAATGATCTACTGCAGACGTGGGCGGCTTTTAATGCCTCGAAATATCGACATAGGCAGTCAGATTAGGTAGATTGAGATGACGGCTCGACCAGATACTTGCGCTCTATTATTGCAGTGAATTCACTGCAACTTAAATTTAATAAAAAGTAAGTTCAAACACTAAAAAAGTATGGAACAAAAAAAAAAACACAATTTTAAAGAGTAAGCTGAGGCTTTTCCTTTTGGGGAAATGCCTATATTCGCTTGATGACCTCTGAAATATATTTATAAATTTTTTGACATGCACTATTAATATTTTTCTTTGATTTTTAAAACATTTTAACTAATAATTTACATTTTTTTGTTTGTATTATGAGTTTTGACATGCGCTATTAATATTTTTCTTTTCTTTGATTTTGTTCCATGTATGTGATTAATTAATAATGTACCTTGACATTATTGTAATATCTGTTTATTATTCTACTTTGACATATCTCTTGACATTTTTAAAATATTAATTTATAAGTAATTTACTTTTGGTAGATTTTTGTTTGCATTGTGCAGCCCATAGCGTTAATCTGTTTTCATAGTCTGTGTAGTGTAGGTATGTATCTCTCTTTCATTGTTTGTATTGCGTATTGTTTATTTTTTTGTAAATGGAATGAAATATAATTAAGTTATGTATGTAGGTATAATTTTCACTCCGCACACAATATGTTTTGTTTTTTGGAATAAATAAATGAATGAATAAATAAACAACTTGCACGTTATATATTTTTATTTTACATATTCATAGTGAGTTTGAGAGGGTAGCCGTGGTCGTAGGCCACCCTAACAAATAAATCAGTAGTAGGTATATATTATGTAAAAAGTGTGTGTATTTGTAGCAGAGCTTTACATAATGTATTACCTAATATATAGTAAAGTAAGCTAGATCTCTATTAAATTATGTGCACCACCAACTACCTCTTTAGCCATAGAATCCAATCCAGTTCTAAGATTTTTTTTTTTTCATAGTGGCACAATGTGATGACAAGTGAATACCAGCCAGTGACACCATGTCATGTCATTAGGATTTTAGGTAGGTATACCTATTTGTTTATTGTTTTTATTGCGAAATGGGCGAATTCAGACGAAATGCCGCGACGAGGCAACCAACACTTATAACTTACAAAGAGTTCTGTAAACAAAGGCATGACGCATTTGCAAAATAAATGGTGAAGCGCGAGTCATTCGCGTGGAGAGGGTTCCGCGCACACCAGAGAGAATCAGTGGCCTGCGGGTCCATCCATACTAATACGTGTGGTTCTGTAACAGTAGACCTCGCGAGCCCTTATAACCATGCAATAACCGATGCTTTCCTCTTTCACTTTTCCTATTAGAGCAAATAGGGGTAGAAGTTTTAGCGATTACTCGCGTTCCCTTGGTCTGAGGAGATCGAACTTGGTGTCTACGGATTTGTCTTGCAAAGGTGGAGAGGACTGCGTAGTCTGACTAGTAAACGTAGGTATCAATTTTCCGAAAAAAAAAAACTATACTATGGGAGTAATAAAGTAGGTACTAGTAGGTAGCTACCACAAAATAAAATATAATAGAATGTACCTAATAGTTCTAAGGTGCCTACTTCCTAATCTTATCAGATTATAAGATTTCAGAGAAAAATATCTACCAAATATTTATGTTTAAAAGCGATATTGCAAATATTATACATCCATTAAACATATATTAAAAGAATCGAGGCAAAAGTCCGTTCACCTCTCGACCAACAGCGTCGGCAAGGACGTTCTATTTTCAAAAAATCGGGTTCGGAAAGCGATTGGTTTGTTTATGTTCGGCGGGAAAAGTGACCAAATAGGTTGAGTTAGAGAAACAAGGTCACTTACAAATAGAAACTTACATAATTATCTATAGTGTATTAACACATGGCATTAGCCATAACCAAAAAAACGATGATAGAGTCCAAGGGCTTGTTTCACAATGTTTAAAGTTCTGTCCAGCCACCTTATTCTGTATGACCAACCACGTCTTGACGCGCCCGTGTTACGATATCTGAACATAGAAAAATCGTATTGACATATCGTAACGCGGGCGCCCTAAGACACGATTGGTCAAGTCTTAGAATCTGAATAAGAGTGCTGATAAGTTCCTCAAGCATGCCCCATCTTAGGCCACATTTTTACTTGCAATTTCAAGTGAGCTGGTAAGTATACTGGATGTCAAACGCTTGGCTTTTTCATCAATAAAAACGTAGTTACCTACATGACTATAATTTTACCTGTCAATATTATCGAATTACACAAAAAATCCACAAATTGACATGTTTTGGGTTAAGGTGCGCTACGCAGCTAAAATCGCGGCAGAAACGATTATGAGAGTTGACAACGGCAAGCTGTAGGTGGCGCATGCGTATCGTAAATAAAACGTTTTGATAATTCTTATTCTGAGATCGCGTTGCTGGTATGTAGTAGGTAATGTGACCATATGATGGTACCTTTACTGGCACAGAACAAATGACTTATTAAAATTCGTCCTAATATTTATTCTCAGTCTAGGTGTTGTCTGACCGCTGCGAGGACGACAAGCACACGTCCGACGTCGACAGTGGTCACAGAGCTACTGATTGAAAGGCGGGCACGCGGTGCGCCTGTAGTTTTTCAAATAATTCATGATTAAAATTAAATTTAAATTGGTATCCTTAAGTAACTTCTTCTGAGGCAGTCGTGTAAAAAGAAGGTATACAATACAAACATTATGTTATTGTTAATTTCGATTTCGAAATGATTTCGGCATGTCCGATAGAAATATCTTTAAAATTGAAACAAGTACCTAGGTAGGTATATGTAAAAGAGCATGGGAACAAAAATCTTTCGCATATATTTTAATTTTAATTGTATTTTTAGAAAAAGAAGAGCCGGCAAACCTATATTAAACCGCCTCTGTGATCTAGTCGCCCACCGGTGTCGATCGCCACAGTATAATATTGTGCTTGGTTTGGTTGGTGGTAGGACTTTGTTTAAGTCCGCCTGGCTAGCTATAGCTACCACCATCTTACCTAATTCTGTCGCCATCACAACAATCCAAAAATTATTGTGATGCAGCAGTTAAAGCTAAAATAGCCAATTCCTCAGACCGTTGAGGATTTCGGGTGAAGTGCGCTTCCACCTTCGGCCTTATCATAACGTTTAGCCTGGTGAGATGAAGGTCGCTTCCGATGGGAATAAAGAAAACGTTGGAAATGGTTTTAGCCCGAATTTTGTCCTTACCATACTGCATAAGCAGAGTTAGAAGATGATTCTCATCATTTTCTGGCTTCAGTGGGTGAATGATGTGCATGGAATGACCTCAAGTCACATTTAATTTAAATTAAAGTCAAAAACAATTAAAATTACACAAAGTAGGTCAATAAAGCGGCACAGACAAGAGTTATTTCTGACTTTCTAGTGCACAGCATGCCAACTAATTACCTAGTCTTATTGCAAGAAATTGGGTATGTAGGTAGGTACCTAGGTACAAAACATTATTGAGGTAGTGGCCTTGACAAAATAATACGAGCTTTTCACTATCATCCCATGAGATACTTCTTAATACCCAACTGACTCAGGAGGGTTGCTTTCTAGATGTATGAATGTCTTTTCCATTGGCACATCTTGCAGCCAAGATGAGTCTCATCAGTCCAAACATTGGGAGGAATAAGTACTAAGTAATCAGACGACTGATGAAGCTAAGTATATGTTATAAAAGGTTATTTAAATATAATAATAATAAAAAACATTTATTTTCTCACAAAGCAGATAGGTACAAACTAGATAAGGTAAATAAACATAATTAAAGCTGCAGATAATGTAGCCAACCTGTTAAGCGAGACTGGTGCCTGAAATAGGTAGAATACCTATGCCACAGCACTTTTTTTTCCACTAATGTGACAAACAGGCATACGGCCTACCTAATGGGAAGCGGTTACCGTCGCTTTTTTAAAAACCCCATACTGTAGCTAGTAGGGAAAACCTCTGCAGGGAGATCATTCCACAATTGAATAGTTCGCGGGAGGAAGTTCCTCTTGAACCTCACGGTGCGCGACGGCATTGTATTCAAAGTGTGTGGATGAAATCTCTGTCGATGGCGAGCGGTGCGATGGTAAAAAGAGGCAGGCACCATATCAAACAATTCCTCAGAACACAACCCATTATACAAGCGGTAGAACACACACAGGGAGGAAAATTCTCTACTGAGAGTCCTTGCGAGTATGGGATCGTTAACAATTCTCACAGCTCGTCTTTGAACCGAGTCAAACGGCTTAAGCTGGTATTCAGGTGCTCCTGCCCAAAGTTGACAACAGTACTCCATGTGGGGTCGGACTTGCGACTTATAAAGACGCAGTCTCAGCCGCGCACTGAAGTACAACTTTGCCCTATTGAGCACACCGAGCTTTTTGGGTGCCAGCTTTGCCTTATCCCCTAGGTTAATACGGAACTGAACGTCGCTGGAGATGTCGTTATCCAGGATCCCAATGCTACTAGAGATGGTCAGAGGCGTGTTCTGAAATTGCGGAGCTACAGTAAAGGGATTTTTCTTGGCACTAAACGCGCAGACTTGTGTCTTCGTAGGGTTCAATTCTCCCCAGTCAGAAACTCTGGTTAACACTTCCTCGATCTCAGACACAAGTTTTCTTCGGCTCTCATCAACAATTGAACGAGGGATATTGGCACGGCCCATGTAGAATTTGACCCCAGTACTATCATCTGCATAACAATGGATGCTATCACTAGCGTTGGAGACAAAACAGCCTTGCGGGACGCCAGCATTTATGTCCAAGTAGTCAGAGCAACTACCGTCAGCGACGGCCCTTATGCTTCTGCTGGATAAAAAGCTGGCCGTAAGAAGGCAATTTCGACAGAAGACCCCAGTGCCAGACCCGATCAAAGCCAAAGCTTCTCCTTGACTCTGAATGGCTTGGGCCCAAAGATGCGTTAGATACAATAGAAGGTCACCAGTCGAGCGACCGTGACGAAAGCCGTATTGACGGTCGCTGATCAAATCGTTTCCTTCCAGGTATCTAAGCAGTTGTATGTTAATAACACGCTCCAAAACCTCAGCGAGAAGCGAGGTTATAGCGATAGGCCTATAATTAGAAGGGTTTGATCTATCTCCCTTTTTGGGTACCGGGTGAACGTGGGCGGTCTTCCACGATTGCGAGACATGACACAGTTCAGGAGCACATCGCTTCAGTGCCACAACTGGAATGCCATCTGGCCCACTCGACTTGTTAACGTCCAGAGAGTAGCTCCCGCCGGACCTCTCACTGTGAGATGATGATTTCCGACATGGAGATACCGCACCACGGAATGGAAGGTGGTACGGCTCCTCTGTCGTCCATAGTCGAGTTCGAGGCAAAGAGATTTCCTAGGAGATCGGCTTTCTCTTTTGCACTGTGGGCCAATTTGTCAACCAGTTCTCGAAGCGGTGGTAAGGACGACTGACAGAAGTTTCCTTGGGCAGCCTTGACTTAAAACAAATATAAAAATATTACGAATCTATAGGTGGTAAACCATTGTAGTAAGTAGCTCTGTGTAGGTGTGTAAAAATAATTAAAAAAGGGTTATTAATGTAAGAGTGGATCCTTCCAATATAATATTAATTCCAGGATGATAAAACTGTATTTGGCTGATGGAGTGCAAGAGATTACAGAGAAGACAGGTCACCGCTGCCAAAAGGGACTGCAGTCCCAAAAGCCTGATCCAATTTTTTTTATTAAATTTTCACAGACATTTGGGACCACTCGCAATACGACTACTAAATATATGGTTTTAGTACAGTTAGAACGTAAAGTATAAAACTTGAAAAAACAACATATCACTGCCAGTAAATTTAGTAAAATTATTTACCTATTTGACAACAGAGCCTTGATGGATTTTGACATGTGAGGTCATTTGGTTCGTCTGAATTGCGGGTGTGATTATCATAGGCTATATATTATATAAGTTGAGTATGTATGCAATAAAAAAAAATATATACCTACTCCACTGAAAAAGCGGTGTACTTCCTCAGTAAAGTTATCAAAAAAACTCTGAGACTAGTTATGTTTTGACAGAGATTTCAACCCAGATTTGTTCCAAATTAACTAAGAAACCAAACAGGTTTGTCTATGGATGAAATTTGGTGATTCTGATACCTACTGCCATTGTTAGAAAATAAAATAATTATTAATTTAATTTTTGCAAAAATAACTTATAAGTACTTAAATATTTTTGCAAAAAATAAAAATCCCCCAATGACGGTCTATGATTACTTACACTATGCACTCTATGAATGTTCTTTTGGATTCTGTTTAATCTTGTCTATTCGATATAAATTTTAAAAGTTTAATGAAATATCTATTATTTCTCATTATGGCTACAGATAAGATATTGTTCATCATACTGTTATACCTACCATACCAGGTGGGGTTAATAAATGATAAATTATACAGTACACACATTAATTTTACACAGCGCCATCTAGCCCCTAACTAAGCATATAGGTATAGCTTGTAATATGGGAACTATATTATGGATAGAATATTTAAATACCTTCTTTTTGTATGTATGTGTACCTACTATATGATACAACACCCAAACACAGAACCAACATCTACATTCATCACACAAATGCTTGTCCTGGGTGGGAATCAAACCCACAGCCTACAGCACAGAAGGCAGAGTTACTACCAACTGAGCTATGAGGTTGGTACAACATGTTTTTTTTTTACATATGATAGGTTTGCATTTAACTGCTATCTCACCTGCCTTTGATGGAGCATGCTTGCCTAGAAGGCACCTATTCACTCTTGACTTGAAGGCTCCCATGTTGCAGTGTTATGTCTTCCTCCACTCTTATTTATCAGACATCCAACTCACCTCTCGATCCTTTCTTTCATACAATCCATCTCTTCGGCCTACCTCTACCCCGGCCATCAACTCATCTCTCAGTCCTTTCTTTCACACAATCCATCTCTTTGCCCTACCTCTACACCTATTTCCATCCACACTCATATTCAACATTTGTTACATGGCTTTCATCCCTCCTCAATGTTGCTTAAGTAGATTAATTTGTTAGTGGCCTATTATGTTTTAGGCTTTGCTCTGCTTATTCTTTTAATAAGTACCGAATCTACATTTTAAAACATGGGTTTTACTCATGTACATGTTTATTTAGATATAGAAATGTATATGTGAGTAAATTTGTGTTTAAAAATGTTCAACTCCTTAATATGTTTAAAGCAACCACTCTTTTCTTATTTTCTTTTAATCTTGCATTACTTGCTCTGTCTGCTGATAAGTAAACTTTATGATACTTCGTCATAAGGCATTCAATATATCACCGTTTTAGTCGCAGAGTTATTAACACATTTCCAATGTTCAATCAACAGATTGTTTTCTCACTGTTGTAACAGCATAAAACATTTTAAACAAACATTTTAACAGCATTAAAATAATGTTTTAGATTAAAATAAATAAATATTACAGGACATTATTTTTTACACAGTGCAATCTAGCCCCAAACTAAGCTTGTAATATGGGAACTAGATTACGGATACACTACTTAAATACTTTTTTTTTTTTGGAAATACATACTTATATACAATACAACACCCAAACACAGAAAAAACATCTATATTCATCACACAAATGTTTGCCCTGGGTGGGAATTGAACCCACAGCCTACAGCGCAGAAGGCAGCGTTACTACCAACTGAGCTATGAGGCTTGTCATTTAGATTAGGAATGGATTAAATACCTATAACTGAGCTCATAAGCCCCGCATGAGTCAAAATGTTGAACATTTTCTTTCGCTCAGTTGTTTATCTATAAATACCGACTAGCCATGTGCGAAAGTGAATTTCCTATCAGCTTTTACATACTAATGTTATGAAGATATATTTATTTGTACTCATTATTGTACTTAAGGGTATGTTTTTTATCTGTCGGGTAACTCTCTTATCGTGAAATAAGTGCTTACTGTCATGAAAACCTAATGCCCTAAACACTCCAGATTAAGAATAAATAGTATTATAGTACTAAATTCTGTTACCGTTTGATAGTTACCCATAAGCGTTATGTACCTACATCCTTACAATACTGTAGAATATGCATAGTGCTAGTAGCTAGCCAACCACAGACTGATGACTGTCAAGTAAGAATTGTCTATGGAACTTGTGGAAAATACCAATTGAAGAAGCCACTTAAATATTAGCGAGGTAAAGTTAATGTAAATGTTGACAAATAAATAGCCCAATCCACAGTCCTGATAATATGTATTTGCTATAATCATTCCAAACATTCCAGCTCTCAGGAGTATATTTGTGTCACTTCCAGATATTAATTATTCCCATATTAAATTTCATTGATTTATAATCAATCGGTTTAGGCTGTGCATTGTCCGTGTTGGAATTTTATTAAATAGTCAATAACTAAGATCATATTAGTAAGTTGGGCTTTACCAAGGTACTTCTAGGTACATAGAAATGAAGTATAGCTATTATTAGCTTAGGCCTAACAATCTCATCAGCTCATAGGAATCTGATAAGAATTGCAGATAATTGTTTAACATTCGTAGACTACCTACTTGACTCGACTACTTGTGTTTGTCACTGAGTACCTACCTACTAGGTACTCAGTGACAAACACAAACCGAAATATGGTTTGGTACTACCTACTGCTATCTGAATGTGCTGAAAAATAACCTAAAACTATGTTTTCGTGATTTATTTGTACGAGTCATAGCTGTACCCATATGTACTTATAGAGGGTGTGATTGACCTACATAGCATTTTTGTATGCTATGCATTTATCATGTAAACAAAGTTACAAAACAGGCTAGGTCAACTGCGATCGAAACAGGTTATTTCAAAAGTTTTAGGGTTTTGGTAGGACTGCTGCAGTAAAAGCACTACTATTCCTCTTCGTTTACCTTACACTATCACAAGACACTCACGGAAACAGGTAAAATCACTAAATGAACCGTGATATTTATAAATGTATTTCACTGTTCCACAGAAGCACTGCACTGAAATCCATGAAATGTTATTTTTCGGCGCGTTATAGACTGTTGATACCGTCGCGAGGATTTAACCGAGTGGAATTTATTAAATTTTATTGTAATTCAGAGAAAAACAGCACAGCAGCATACAACGTAAACCATTTGTAACTGACTTCTGTTTGGTTCCGTCCGATTGTCGAAGTCAAGTCGCCATCGTCACCCGGCCGGCTCGGCTAGGCTAGGTAGGCTACACACGTCGCCATCTACACAGAAGAGTGAGACAAACTTATACGTGTAAACGAAAGATACCGATAAAGTACTTGACCCCGGCGACCGGCATGGCAGTTCTACCTAGCGGCGAGTAGCAGAACTAAATATTAAAACACAAACCTTCTTATCATAAAATTACAATAGATGACACTGTAATTTTTTTTTTCTAAATTAATATTCGTGGCTCTAACATTTGACTGTTTCCTATATCTTTGGGAGTCCTATCTCGTATCTCATGGATTATCCATGGGAGTCCTTGACAGTTTTATGGGTACAAAACTAAGATAAAAAAATCAATAGAAGACTTTTTTTATTGTACGATGGGGAAACGCTTGCCCTTCATCTCACTTGGTTTCAAGTCTTAGGTAAGTACGTACTACCTACCTACTATTTGAGGACCGTAGGTGGCCCCAGACTTAGATAAAACGGTGGTAGCTAGACAGGCGAATTTAAGCAAAGTCCTACCAACAACCAAAGACTGAAATGACGATTGATTAAAATAAACACACGCTACTCATATGTTTGTCTTTCTTTAATTTATTCTGATAGATAACTAGGTAAGTACTATCCAATCTACGTTGATGTGTTTCTGTGTGGTAGGTACGTTAAATAACGTGCGCGTGTAAGGTACCTACTTGTCTTATAATGTTTTATACCTACATACTCCTAGTTGATATCTGGGTAGGTTTAGGTAGGTACGTACAGTCTGACACTAACTTCAACTACCTACTTTGCTTTGGCGTGTATTCGCCGGTAGGTTAGGAACCTCTAATCGACGATTTAATAAATAAGACGTTTTAAAAACTAAAAAGAAAACCGACTTCAATTAAATTTTAAGAATATGATACAATTTCGTTTACCTGGATGACGTATTTTTTTCAATTATTTTGATGACAGATGGACGGACAGACTGACAGACTGACGCGTGATCCTATATGGGGTCCGTTTTTGATGGTGATATTGATGAGGATACCCAAATCGCTTCAAGTGTGCCTATAATATTTGAAGAGTTCCTTCGATTTTTCCAGGATCCCATCATCAGATGACCTGATGACATGTCATTAGGTCAGGATCTGATGATGGGACCACCTGTAACGCCTTTCAAACAAAAAAATATTTCATGAAATCGGTCCAGGCGTCTTCGAGTAATCGGGGAACATACGTTTTAAACTAGTAGTTATAACGATGTTCGAGGCACTAAAGTCAAAGTCAAAGTCAAATATGTTTATTCAGTAAGATTTTTTAGGATCACTTTGAAACGTCAAATCTACCGCCTGTCCGGAATCGCGACCAGCACACAAGGAGAAAGGCAAGAACCTCGGGCTAGTTTTTTTTTTTCATGATCCATTACAATAGCTTAAAATTATCTAATACTAATTACAATTTATTCACTGGAGCAAATTCATTTTTTTTAATGCCAGGCTTTCTTATCTTCTAGATAATCTGAAATTTTATAATAAGCTTTCCTGGATAGCTTTTGTTTTACAAAATTTTTGAATTTATTATTTGACAAGCTTAGCACATCACTTGGCAATTTATTATAAAAGCGTACAGTTTGCCCTATGAACGATTTATTAACCTTATGGAGCCTAGTTGTGGGAACAGCGAGTTTATTCTTATTTCTAGTATTATAATTATGTTTATCACAGTTTTTGTCAAATAAGCTTATGTTTTTACGCGCATACATAATATTTTCATAAATATATTGGCAGGGCATAGTCAATATATTTATTTCTTTGAACTTGTCTCTTAATGAATCTCTGGGACCCATTTTGTAAACAGCGCGAACAGCCCTCTTCTGCAAAACGAATAAGGTGTCTATATCTGCAGCACTTCCCCACAGTATTATGCCATATGACATAATACTGTGAAAGTAACTGAAGTAAACTAGTCTTGCTGTAGCAACGTCTGTGAGAAGACGTATCTTCTTTACAGCATATGCTGCAGAACTAAGTCTCTTCGCCATTTTATCTATGTGTGGGCCCCATTGAAGTTTATTATCTAATGTTAATCCCAAAAATACAGTGGTTTTGACTAATTCTATCTATCTTTTCCTCTTTAACTTTTACATTAGCTTCAACTTCAGTTACATTTGGTAAAATAAATCGAATACATTTGGTCTTTTTCTGGTTGAGTACTAAGTTATTTACATTAAACCAGTTAACAATTTTTGAGATTGCATTGTTTACGTTGTCAAAGTTAGTCATTTGACGCTTCAATCTAAATAGAAGTGACGTATCATCTGCAAACAGTATAAACTCTCTTGTTTGTTACTCTTATTATATACAAAGTATGTCATAGTGGGTGGGCAAAATACAATAAGTGAATATCCCTTATTAACATGAACATGAAAGACATCAACCTGATGTATTTGTGAAAAGTGCTCTCAAAACCGTTGCCTCAGAAGTCGTGGTTGAAAGATCTGCCCCTCCAGCTCGCGGATGTCGTAAAGTCAACCAAGGGGCATCACCAAAAAGGCAGCACCATGTTTCGGTGTGTAAACAAAACTTTAACTGTGAGCACCAATTTGTCTGCCATGCGTGGTGATTAAGACCAAACCTTACAGTTTTGGAGGGAGTTCTTTGTTCTTTTCACATTGTGGTTTGGATGACATTCCATAAGACATTTTTCAAATGATATTTCACGTTTTCACAAATTTTCAAGGCTTTGATCTTATTTACCCCTTTTGCAGCCCTTAATGTCAATACAGGGATGGTTTGAGCATATAAAAAAAAGGTTATTGTGACGAAAACCCCCTCTAACAGTATATTCTGCAAGATATAACAAGCGATTTACCTTCTAAATGCACCCCTTTAACACAAAAACCACCCCTAAATAAAAGTAAAATATGTATTTTTTTAATATGCACCCCATACTCTTTCAAATGACATCCCACAAGCCAAAAATCTTCTTGTCACGCTTAATACCACTACTTCTCAAAAACTACCCCAGTCTCAAAAAAATCCTAATACCCATTGATGATTTATATATTCTCTGCATATTCAAAATTTTTAGTAGATTGGATCAACCATTCGAAAGATATGGACGCAAGATTTTTGAAGATTTTTTCTGTTAAAAAAGGCTTTTTTATTTGATCTTACGTGTACTGCATAAACTGCGAGATTGGCAGAATTTGGCAAACTATGAAGGTGTTTTTGAAATCCTTATTTGGAGGGGTTAATGGTAAAAAATAAAACACTAAACAAGACCTGAGTGACGGCGATTGTCAAACTGTAAAAGTGACAGAGTATGTATAACAGTAGATAGGTAATAAGAGTAGCTATTCGTGCTTTGGATGCAATAAATTGCAATTTACAGTTATTTTTTTACGTTAAATAGATAAGCTACCCATCCAACAACTTGCCTTGCCTATCTACCTTTATCTTTAATAAAGTCTGTCTGTTTCGGTCGAAATCGTATCTTTCCGTTATTCTTATCAAATCTGTTTTAATATCTGAAGGCCAAAACAGAGCTCTGGTTCTGGTTCTGATAGATATAATTTGAACCTTATGAACATACCTATTGTAAGCCGACTTTTGACATTGCTGTAGATACGTAGCTTAACAAATCGAGGTACTGATAGGTACTTACTTTACGTATTGTCTATTGGGTACCCCATAGACTACTAGGCTTTTGCGCTTGAACTTTCAATCACGGTAGATCGCCATTTCGATGTATCACGTGACTTGCGCGCGGCGGCGGCAGTACAGGTTATTTTGTTTTTATTTTTTTATTGGTGATAATCAAGCGTTTGTCCACCAGCTTACATGTAAAACAAGTAAAGATGTGGCCTAAAATGGAACACGCTTGTCTAAAAGTAACCTATTTACTCTGGACTTAAAGACTCCAAGATTGTACTCGGAAAAACAGACGAAGGCAAGGAGTTCCATTTCTTTCCAGTAGTAATGATAAAGGTAGAGGCGAAACGATGAGTTCGGCACAATGGAACATTTACAAGGTACGGGTTGTAGCCAGCCGTACGTCTGCTAGTCCGGTGGTGGAAAGGGGACGGAGGGATTAGGTCAAAGATATGATTATCTATGATGAGGAAAGCAAGGTGAAGTAGGTAGGTATTTGTAATAATTTGAATGGTGGAAATGAGACACAGCAGTGTCATCTGCACCATTGATGGTGCGTACAATGACAGGCGCGGAGCTATCGAAGTAGTGATTTCGGCATTGGTCATCATCATCATTTCAGCTTCATATGTCCTAAGTTTTCGGATAAGACACATTACTTTTTGTCTGATTCCACTTAGAATCATAAAGTTTTTTTTAAATTATACGACGGGGAAGCACTTGGCCTTCATCTCACCTGGTAACAAGTTGAGATAAGGCCGAAGGTGGAGGCGCACTTCACCCGGAATCCTCAACAAACTGAGTAACTGGCTATCTTACCTCTAAATGCCGGAACACAATTTTTTTTTTAGAATTGTTATATTAGGCCAGAATTAGGTAAGATGGTGGTAGCTAGCCAGGCGGACTTAAACAAAATCCTACCACCAACCGAACCAAAACCATATTGCTCCCCCTGTGGATCGAACCCGGGACCTCTGGATCTGAAATCGGTGGGTTGAACCACTAGACCACAGAAGGGGTTTCAACGCTATTCTCCAACCATGTCTGAAACCTTCTGTGAGAGTCTCGAATACAGAATATTTAATTTTTACATCCAATTATTTAAGATTCCGGAATTTCCATCGGAAACTTTCGGATTCGTTCCAATAAGGCTTCCCGTATGATTAAGAATAGCTATAAGTACCTACATGATATAAAGAAAGATACGAGTATAATATATTCCACACAAATTTACAAACTAGGTAGTATACTACCTATACATATAAATACGTAATGATGTAAGTAATTACTATAAGTAGGTAGGTATATATTTTGTGGTATAACCACAAAATTCTGAAAAAAATCTAGATGAAGATACAGTACATTTAACTTTAACTAAAAAATTTGTGTGTCGTAAAACACACGATAAAAGTGAAACTTTTTTATTGCAGGGAAACATTTTAATTACCTCCCATCTCCCACTATACCCGACGCCCACCCCCACCATGTTAATTCAAACCAGATAAATAATGAACACTGCAGGTAAAAAAGAAAACGCACTCAATCCATTTATTGACACATGGGGCCTACCCCATGTGGCAATTATACAGTATAGAATAACCTAGCCCACAGCTGGACAGTCTATCTTGCTGCTTACCTGTGTGTATTTCTTCGACGCAGTTACCTCCAGGTCCAAGCCTGGACTCAGGCTTCGCATCATTGGGAGCACCTCTTCTATCATCACGGAAATTCTGTGGAAACGTCATAATTACAATGGATACTTATCTAATTCACACCAATTTTGATTTAAAGTGAAAGATTGTATTGATGTATGATACTATTACTACCTAGGTACTTCACGCAAAAACTACTGAACGGATTAAGTTGAAACTTTGCACATATGATGTTACTTTTAGACCGGGAAAAGGTAAACGGCTGCTTTTCATTCCATAATATCAGTTCCCGTGGGATGGGAACGGGTTGTGTTAACATGTCCCACTGTGGCTAAAGGGTTCGTAGTCAGGCCATGCTGGATGTCAATGTTAATGTCAAAATATCTATTGTCTATGTATAACCTAGCTTTGTTGAATACGTTGAATGAATACAACAAGCAAGCGTACAAAAACTTAAAAAACGAAATAAAACTAAAGTTTGGTTGCAATGATTGGCTCTTGGCATAGGGACTCTGTTTTTGCACTAATTATGCTTTATTAACGCAGAGTTTATTTGGTATAACAACAACATGAATTCGATTATGTGTACGCTACCATAACGGACACGTCCTTCAGTCATAAAATACTGAAAGGATTGAGCTGAAACTTGCTCATATGTTGCTCTAGACATGCCAACTTGACATATGACATTTAATAGTGTAGGCTACTACTCATAATGGGTACGCAGAAAGGCACCAAAGCTATGCCCCGCGACCTTGTGGTAGTCAGAAGAGTTGATGCAACTATTTATGTTGTAAGGAATAATATTGTTTATAAAAGCTAGGTACCTACTGTAACTACACTGACACACATTTTGTGATTGGGTTGAAAGAGGAAAAGGTGTTATGTAAAACTAAGAAACTTGGGCACAAAATTAATGGTTAAAGCTGAGCAGCAATCATAAAAAATATAAAATAAAGAAAATCAAATAAGTATACTTGAGTGACATTTATAAAAGAAAAATAATTAAATAAACATGTACCTACTTAGGTACTTATATTTATTTGCACTAGGCATATCAAACTATTAGCTAAGTTAGTATAAGTTATACTTATTTTATTATCTGTGACTATAGTAATAATATTTTATTTATTTCAACTGTCATCCTGATGACAGGGGGGTACAGCAACCAAAAACCGGGTTGTCCAAACTAGCGGTATTACGAAAAAAAAAACTGGAGAAATAATGTAGGTAGGTACTAAGTTTTTAACTTTTTTTGACAGAATACAATAAGCCCAGTACTTGGGACTCGTTATCATCACATAGTAGGTACCGGGGCAGCGCTCATAGCCACATGGGTTATTTTATTGTACGACGGGTAAGCGCTTTCCTTCATCTCACCTGGTTACAAGTTTAGATAAGGCCGAAGGTAGAGGCGCACTTCACCCGGAATCTCAACAAACTGAAGAACTGGCCATCTTACCTCTAAATGCCGGAACACAACAATTTTAGAATTGTTATTATGGCGACAGAATTAGGTAAGATGATGGTAGCCAGCCAGACTTCAACAAAGTCCTACCACCGACCAAACCGAGCACAATATCGTACTCCCTGGGGATCGAACCCGGGACCTTTGGATCTGAAATCGGTGTTACTTAGTAGTACCTGAGTAACACATCACGTAATTAATAACAAAAACGGGTGTTCACATGTCAGTGCGAGGATGTAGTGAGTGTTGTGTTCCGCAGTGTGAACACTGACTCATCTGTTTCTGATAAACAAGTGAGGGTAGTTGGAGAAACTACCTCACTACGACCACGACAGTAGCAACGAGTACTTCAGTCTACACGTGACCACGGCCGATGTAACACGGTCGAAACTGTCGGGAATATAAAAAGGTACGCGATGAAGACCCGTTTTTGTTATTAATTGTGTATAATAATCGCGATAATTTTAAAAACGCTAACACATCACATTTATGGAAGATTTTTAAATTAATTTATTTGTTTTTTTTTAAGTGAAACTTTTTAAAGAGGGGTTTGTATTTTGATCCGCAACCTTTTCGTGTGTCGAAAATTGGTGGGTACTGTGTCGGATAGAGTGGGAGATAATTAAATGTTTCCCTGAAATACAAAAGTTTCCCTTCTGACAAGCCTCATAGCTCAGTTGGTAGTAACTCTGCCTTCGGCGCTGTAGGCTGTGGGTTCGATTCCCACCCAGGACAAACATTGGTGTGATGAATATAGATGTTTGTTCTGTGTTTGGGTGTTGTATCATATAGTACGTATGTATTTACAAAAAGTATTTAAGTATTTTATCCGTAATCTAGTTCCCATATTACAAGCTATGCTTAGTTTGGGGCAAGATGGCGCTGTGTAAAATGGATGTCCTGTAATATTTGTTTATTTAATTTATTTATTATATCGTGTGTGTTTACGACACACCCTTTTTTTACATTTTAAACCAACAATCAGCCTCTACCTACTTTAATATTCAGAATATTGGTATTCTAACATCAACCTGTGGTAAAGTAACAAGCTTCCGATGATGAAGAGCATAACCACCTCTGTCTATTGGTTCGACCACCGGTGTCAGATCTAGAGGTATCAGATTCGATCCCTAGGTGAGTACAATATTGAACTTGGTTTTGTTGGTGGTAGGACTCACTTTAAAACCACCTGGCTGGCCATGCCATGGCTGCCTCCATCTTAGCTAAGTTTGTCTCCATAGCAACAAATCAAAATTGTTGTGTGAGCCAGTTCCTCAGTTGAGGATTCCGGGTGAAGTGTGCTTTCGTCTTTGGATTTATAACTAGGAACCTGGTTAGATGAAGGCCAAGCGCTTCCCTGTCATACAATAAAAAGAATGGGGGATAGTCTGTTGCAGGTTCAACAAACTGTCCCCCATTTTTTTTATTCTTCAAATTGACAGTGAGTCATAAAATATTGATACACTGGTAAATACACCTTTTACTTATATTAATAAATGTACTCGTATTTATAAAATAATGACCATTATGAGTATGACTTATATGGATGACTTATATATACTATTATATGGATGCTAATCCATATAGTGAGTCATAAAGGTCATATTATAATTCTAATTAATTAATAACATTTCAGACTTATTAATTTTTACAGACAGATTAATCGAAAAACAGAAAAAAGATTTTCCATTAACGTATAGTTATTCAAGTAAGTATCGGCCATGTGCGAGCGGCGGGTTCCGAGGATTCAAATTGTAGACAAGAAATATTATTTTGTATTTAATTCAGGAGCTGGAATTTATTGGGGATGTTTAGGGCCTTAGTTACGTCATAGTGGTCGTTTCATCACAGTCCATACCTTTCACCTCTAGTAATAATTGTTAACTAGCTGCGTCCTGCGGCTTCGCCCGCGTGTAAATTTATGTGTCAAATGTAGAACAATATGGAATTGAATTTTAGAGTCGGCGGGGAGCGGACGCGCGCTCTCAGATCTATCTGTGTTTGGTTATTTGTTTGTATAGTCAAGCTTTAATACATACATACATGTTTCATTATTTAATTCAACCGAGTTTTGAGTGAACCAAACCAAGGTTTTTTTTTTCCATAGAAATTTTACCACCCTGTACAATCCCCTTAGGGGACGATTTTCATTTTTTTTTATTTAAAGATTTTTTTTTGGGGTACTTAATCAAATTTTTTTATTTACTTTAAGTTCTAAAGTAGATAAAAAAATAGATTAGTCCATGAGTTATTCTAGAACCTAAGCTATCTATATACAAAATTTCATCTAAATCGGTACAGTATTTACAGAGATGAGTGGTAACAAACATTCACACAAACTTTCGCATTTATAATATTAGTGAGATTACTGTGTATCAAGTAGTCAAGTTACATTAGTCAAGGGTCGTAAATACAGTTACGTCAACAGCCCATTTAGGTAGTGGTAAATTGGATATTGGACAGAGCCTCCTCCAAAAACGGGAGGGTTTTGCCATAGTCACCACACTCACAGGCGGGTTGGTGATCACAGTAAAGGTATTATGTAACATACAGCAAGAAACTGCCGCTTCCTCTGGTGAGATCCATTAAATCGGCTTATACGAAATCCGCGGGCTGAGTTGGAGGGGGTCGATTCATAAGCCGCGACTGCTACGGCCGGATAAATACAGTCATTTATCGTTAAACGCCTCATTATTCCGATTACAAAATTGTATTATTGTATGTATTATTCACGAGTTCCTCTAGCATCATCATCAGACCCTGGTTTACATGGTTCGTAGAAGAGTATCACACATATAAACATTTTAAATGTGCAACGCTCTTAATCTGTTTTACTGTTATTTACTGAAAAAACCCCTTTATATTGATTCGACTCCATCATCAGACCTTGGTAGTTTGACATTCATCCATTGCATAAAGAGCACTCAAAATACACCAGTTTATTATAGAAACCACGTGTACATCGCGTTTCTTCTGTTAAATAACAATGTTTTTTTTCTAATAAAAGGACATTTTTTTTTAATTATTAAAAAAACAAATAACCACGAATCACGTGCTTATCTATTTCATATGAGGAATCTATAATGATAATTTTGACCTTTTATCATGCAGTTTCAGAGTTAGGGCATACTTTTAATGAAAACTTTCAACTGCGGCGGCGTGTCACTCCGCCAGCCTTTTCTAATAATTTGAAATAAATTATAAAAAAAAAAATGTGTAAAAAATAATGTCCTGTAATATTTAACATTAAAAAAAAATGTGTAAAAAATAATGTCCTGTAATATTTAATATTTAAAAAAAAATGTTCGTTCCTTGTATGAGGATCTTTTTTTTAAATATGAACAAATCATAATTTCATAATACATGCAAAATAGTTCATAAGTGCATCTTATGTATAACTAAGGACGGTTACAAATTTCCATAGATGAAGTATAAAAGAACAATAAATTAGACAAGCATGTAACAGTAAAATTGAAGGGAAGTAAAAATATAAAAAATAACAAAAACTGTGCTATTTTATTATTTTAAAATATTATATAATACATTTATATTTATTATTTTTTATTATTATTAAAATAAAATTTAATAATAATAAAACTAGTATACATTTATTCAATAAATTAAACTAACTAAGTACAAAGGAATCAGTCAGATTACCTAAGGACCGTTACAAACGGCCTATAGGTAACTCAACTGTTCCAGACCAGTTAAAATAAAATAAGTCACTTAAAAAAAAAATCTGATTTAAATATAAATGAGAAAAACTATTATATCTACGTATTATAGAGGTTAATGTTGCTAACAAATTATATTAAGAAAAGTTCATTGAATGTACGCTTCAGTGTAGATACCGGATTTACCTATGGACCGCTTGTAACGGTCCTTAAGTAATCCAACTGCTTCCCTTGTACAGTTAGCTTAATAAGACCGGCCATTGTACTGTTTACTTTAGTTTTAAATTGACAATTATTCTATATGTTTTTGGTGTACTATAATGAATTTTCATTCATTCATTTTTCATTCATTGTATTAATTTTTTTTTTTTTAGTTCGAAACATTTATTCAATAAAAAGTACAATTAAACTAACTCTGTACAAAGGAATCAGTCAGATTACCTAAGGACCGTTACAAACGGCCTATAGGTAACTCAACTGTTCCAGACCAGTACCAGACGGAAGCGTGCCCAAGACACTGGCTGCATTGCCACGCTGAATAGCTATGCTAATTCGCTGGCCTAAATAAGAGCCAGCCCTTGGGTCACGTGTCGCCTCAAGCAAAAGCCCCGCAATATTTTTGAAAACCCGGAGGGCATAAATAATATAAAAATATAAAAATTTATATTTTTATATTATTTATCATCTTTAATTATTATTGTTTTCGAATAAATATATATTTATTAATATAATAAGTTGTCATTTTACAATCAATTAAAATTCGGTCAGGAACCCATAGTAGGTCCCTTCCTATACCTATAAATACCTACCCCTACCAATCTCGGCAGAACCTTGTACTATTAATTCTGTGGTAGAACCTAAAATGTCTAAAGTAAAACTGAGAAATTGATACCTGCATCATAATTCAGAAAACAAAACATACTAAGTATAGTAAATAGGTACCTCGTAGTTGCCGACATAGCGATAACCACGTTCTTATGGTTTTATACATAATGGGACCTTATTACTAATCCTACTCCTTTTTTAATGTACTTTATACCTTTTGGTATGAAGCTTTATTTTATTGTACTTGCTACCTACTGAATAGAAATCATAAATTTGACTTGCCACTAACTGACTAGTAGGTAGTCCTCATTGAATCAAAGGGAAAATACGTTAGTCTGTTACTCATAATATTCAATTTAATGACGCTAAGGAAAACCAACAGCTCATAAAACAGATAGAGACAATATTAGAACACAGAAGGCTAATTAAAGGTAAAAATTAACCTGTGTACATATGGTGGAAATAAATTAAACTAGGGGTTCCGTAAGAGCTCGCGAGCCCTTATATATATTTTAGACTGTTGAGCAAAAAGAGGTATAAATAAGCTTTAGTGATTACCTACTCGTGTTCCCCTGGTCGTAGGAGGTCAAATCTGGTACCCACGAGTTGGTTCGCAAAGGCGGAGAGGACTGCGTCATCTGATTGGTATACGTAGGTATACATTTTCCGAAAAAAAAACAAACATTTTAATCCTACAACAAACATCTCCTCATTTCTCCCTGCGCTCCCCCTTTTTTTTAATAAATCAAAGAACATGTGTGCCAATTTCCATCAAAATCGGGTGGAAAATTCGACCTGCAGGCGGAAACAAACCGACAGACGACAGACAGCGGACAAAAGCATTTTTGGCCAATCTCGAAACTGAAACGCTTCACTCGCTCGGTCCATTATCATGGCTGATTCCTGACATCATAATAATATTTACTTTGTAACACGTAAACGGAACTTAATTGAAAAATGTAAATAATAAGCAAATGAAACTGCTTTTTCCGTAGAAGTATCTCTCTAAAAATTTAGATTTGGAGTAAAGTTTGTGATTCTATTGTATTGATTCAAGTTTAGTCAATCGTGTCTCGACTCCCATAACTTACTAGCTAGTATTCTAAACTTATGATTGTCATCAAATTAATATTTAAAATTCCATGTGTTTTTGCCTGAAAACTGATTTTCCGTACAGTCAGAACGTCGTTTTTGGGACTCACTTCACTGGCCTCTAGGTACTACCTCAGATTAGCAACTCAACGCTACTTTACTCTAGTTTCGAACAAGATATAGTTATAATAAAGGTGACATTGCTGTGCGCTCAACCACGGTGCTAACCACCAGATTACAGAAACATGCGCGAATTTCTACGTTTTGTTTTTTAACAGTAAAACAAATATTAATTTTGAAAATCTAAAACACAAAGCGTCTGCTGTATACTGTGTTTATTTACTGTACAAGTGTTAAGACCTAATTGGGCGTATTTATTGAAAGGCGAACATTTTTGGTACAGATTAGAGTCCACTTTGTTTTTTTTTAAATCGAGATTTTTTTAATGTAATCGTGTTTTCGAAACACTAGCGTTCTAGCATCTATCATGAACTATAACAATATAAATTTCCAAGTGAATGCTACAGTATTGTGGAAGATATGATCGCTGAAGCTAAGCCATTTCACGTATCAAAGACTCATAAGATCGCATTAATTTCACTTGAAATATGGGTTGGTGTCGGTGCCCTGGCTGTGCTAGTCGACTTGCTTGGTTAGTTTATTTTTCATACAGTGTATGTTTCACGTTGCCAAGTAGTTTAGCGTTTACACCAAAAAGTTGTTCGCCCTTGAAACCACGTCACAACATCTTGATGTATATATGTACTTACCGTACGTACCTATTACCTAACTGCCTAACCTATGCTGTTTGTTTTTTATATATACATTGTTTTTTTTTGTAATGATTTCGTGATTACTAAAGTAGGTACTTGTATTTTGTATATTTTGTTGCTAAAACTATATAAGTAATTGAATATTCATTTTAGTAGGTACTTTAGTTCACCGCTTTGTTTGATCTTAGCAATCCTTTCCATCCAAAGGTTGCCTGGAAGACACTCTTCAAATCCGTGAAGGATTTCGGGTGAAGTGCGCTTCCACCTTCGGCCCGATCAGAACTTGTAAACCAGGTGAGATGAAGGCCAAGCGCTTCCCCGTCGTACATTAAAAAAAAAGGCTGCCCATTGTACCCAGTTAAATCTATATTTTTTATTTATTTATTTATTAATTTGTTTGTTTGTTGCCTTCACTTCTCGACGGTGGCTCCAAAGTTCCAGTCTGCCCGCGATAAATACCCGTTTCTCGAATTAAAATAATGTGTTCTAATGTTCTGTGTTACATTCTTGGGTGAAGATGGCGTCTGGACTTTTTTTAACGACGGGGAGATTCTTGACCTTCATCTTACCTGATTTTTAAGTTTTGATAAGGCCGAAGGTGGAAGCACACGTCACCCGGAATCCTCAACCAACTGAGGAACTGGCTATCTTACCTCTAATTGCCGGAAATCACTGATAGGAAGACGATCGGTTTGTACCGTCGCACTATATATTCCGCAAATCCAATTGTTTTCCCAATCGTACGAAACATTTATTTGCCATAACACTTTTTTTAGTTGTACGACGGGTTAGCACTTGGCCTATATCTCACTCGGTTACATGATAAGGCCGAAGGTAGAGGCGCACTTCACCCGGAATCCTCAACTAACCGAGGAACTGGCTATCTTATCTCTGAATGCTGAAACACAACAATTTTAGAATTGTTATTATGGCGACAGAATTAGGTAAGATGGTGGTAGCTAGCCAGGCGGACCCAAAGCCCAATATGTTATACTCCCCATGGGGATCGAACCGGGATCTGAAATCGGTGGGTTGAACCACTAGACTGTGGTCTAGGAGAAGGTTAGCAAAATACCCGGCTGGGCATATGATAGGTATGTACCTACCTAGTGATAAACTTTGACAAATATTGCGCAAGGCAATTGCGCGGGGTCAGCTGTCCTTATCTGAGTCTGTCGCCATAAAAACAATTCAAAATTGTTTTGTTTATTATCATTTAGAGGAAAGATAGCCAGTAGGTAGATCAGTTTTGAGGATTCCGGGTGGTGTGCGCTACCTCCTTCGGCCTTATCATAACTTGGGATGAAGGCTGAGATGAAGGCTTCCCCGTACAAAATAATATCCGTTCATTACCCTTGGCGTGAAGGAGCGGATACCACATCACATACATCCATCTAAATACACTTTCGCTTTTATGATTTACCTATGTGTGATAGGTAGGTACCTACTCTGTTTTACCCACATACCTACTTTCTAGTACTACCTTAGATCAAGAGGTACCTACTGTATCTGTATGTAGGTATGTTAGGTAATTATGAGATTACCTAGAACACCTACTTATACTCGAAAGAATGACCCTATTAATTGACAGAATACATCTTCAAGCATTATTACCCACTGTTAATAGTTCAAATATCATCCTCTCAATTACCTATATTCTCATAAATCATAGATCCGTATAGAGTGAATGAAATAGCTGTCAGTACCTATGTTCTATAACCACAAGACTAAGACTTCAAGTAGGAAAGAGACAGACGAAGTTCATGGGTCAATTGATATATTTTAAAAGACATTTAATTTTGTTGGTGTTGATATCGTGGTTAATTTTAGTTTATTTCTTGTTCTAGTTTTGGTCTAATAATTTAGGTTGTTTATGGTCAATTTAGGAAAGGTACCTACCTGCCTACATAGAGAGATAGGTAGGTACTTACAGACTAAAGTAAAGTTAGCCAGCTCGGTTAGTAAGCTGCTTAGAGGATTATTATTATTTTGTAAGTAGTTAAGGTACTTACCAAGATATTATGCAATATCCAATAAAAAACTTCACAAACACACGGAAGTAAGTATGTAAATGCGATTTGAGAAAAGTAAACAAATGAGACAATCCGGGTTAATTGAGAAGGCACGTGCGCGAGAACACACCTCCGTAAACAAAGCACTCCGCAACTTGGCAAGGTTATCAGCGACCGCGGAGCAGCCCGTGGCGGCAACCAATACGAACTGACTGCTTCGTAAATCACAAATCGCAATCGCAAGTTGATGTGACGTCATCGTCAAACATAAGGTTAATAATAGTACGTGGAGATAATTTTCCGATGATAGGACTATCAAATCGAATGCTACGGGCTCTGAGCTATTCTACCAGACATCATTTTTATCAGATTTGGTTATAAAACTTGCACACAATGTTACAAGTAAGTACAAATGTTACAATGTACAAATGTTGACAAGCAGCTCAGTTGGTAGCAGCTCTGCCTTCTGCGCTGTAGGCTGTGGGTTCGATTCCCACACAGGACAAACATTTGTGTGATGATAGATGTTTGTTCTGTGTTTGGGTGTTGTATCATATAGAACGTGTGTATTTACAAAAGTAGGTAGTATTTATAAGTATTCTGACTAGGGGCTAGATGGCGCTGTGTAAAACTAATGTCCTGTATTATAAAAAAAAATGACACAAACATTCACGAATTCACGGGTTTCGAATTACTCGAATCTCACATAATTTCTCGCTAGGTAGTGATCTGAACGTATTTTCGGATGCTGAAATTTTTTGAACTTGAATTGTTGCGTCATTGGTAGGTACAGCTGTAAATGTTGTGAGAAAGTACAATCACGGTGTACATATATCGGTGTGGTATATTGTTAATATTGGTGATAGCCATTTGACCACCAGCTTACATGGAAATCAAGAAAAGACCCACTCACTCCTCTGCGTAGGTCACATCCACAAATAATATGACCTTCAAGCACAGCATTGCAAGGTGTTAAGTTCGCGTGCCCGTAATTTTACCGGGAACCATACCCTTCAAACCGAAACACAGCAATGCAGCTTGGCGGCTAAGTAGGTACCTACTGGTATACTTATTTACCTATAGGTATTCAACAGACTGAGGTGGCTAAGTCCAAATCAATTTTGAGTTGTTATGGCGACAGACTCAGGTAAGATGGTGGTAGCTAGCCCGGCGGACTTAAACGAAGTCCTAGCCTCATAGCTCAGTTGGCTTAACTCTGCCTTCTGCGCTCCAGGTGGGCTTGATTCCCACCCAGAACAAACATTTGTGTGATGAATATTGATTTTTGTTGCCTGAAATAAAGTTTTATTGTATTTTTGTTTTGCTCGGTTCAGGAGAACCGAAGATACCTAATTACTCTATACCTACAACATGTGTACCTACATGTGTAACTATTGGTTGCTAGGTAATTTATTTTTGTTATTCATAATGATCTAACCTACCTAGGTGTACTACCTGTACTACGTACCTGTGTACCTAGTTACTAGAATCCTATAGTTACATACACCTGCTATGTTTGAACGTAGGATTTACAAATATGGCATTACAAACGATTGTAAGTACCCAGGTAGTTACAAATAGATCTAGGCTTGCATGATTTGGGACATGATACATGTTAAAATGATGTTTCCTTGATTGATTCATATTATTATTTCCGATAAATAAGACAAATTCCCTGTCCCAGGTAGGTATAGGTACCTACTAAAGATGGCAATAATGGTTAAAATTAAATATTAGTTAACTGTTAATTGATAAAAAAATATATCGATATTTTTATTGGTTGAAAATATTAGTTAATATTATTTGTTTAGTACACGATTTGGTTATTGGTTGATGATAATGCAGTTGAATATTTTATTCTATTGATCAAATAAAAGTAACCGCTGATTCGTCTCTATCATAGTCGCACTATGGGTATTTGTTTAAAATATCATATTGTATCATCACTTTGTATTGAATAAAAATATCATATACAGCAAATCAGAGAAATTTAATCACTATAGTGAGGAGTCGAAAGCATACAATTGAATGAAGTCAACCTAATACATAGTTGAAAACTCTGCGAGCAGCAACATACGAAAATGTTTCTTATTTGTAGCACTTTAAAGTTAAAGTTTCAATGCATTCAATTATGTTAGTTCTAACTCGGGCTGAAGTTGATATGATATTTTTATTCGATAATGTTAATTCTGATTATTGAATATAATGGTTGATTTTAAATATTAGTTAAATTTATTGGTTGATAGTTATATTCGTCATCTCTAGTACCTACGCATACCCTCCCATGGGGGTGGGAGGGTTATGTGGGACTCCCCGGTTGCCCGGTATACCCACTAAATAACCCAGCGGCACTCCCGCATCGTCTGTGTGAGGGGAGGATTGGGAAACCGGCAAAGCCTTTACATCCAGTCCTCCCCGACGACCGCCCGCCTTTAAAACGGGGCCTTCACTCCCCTCCCGGAGGTGCGGGGGGGATGCCTGCGAGTGCTCAGCCATTCCTGCCCTGCAAGGCGGGGTGAATAGTGCAAAGCGAGCGACGTCGCCAAGGTACCTAGCCTACTGCATCTATCTAATTGCGGTAGGCTAGGTTAGCAGTGCGTTACCTGATATTATATTACAAGACATTAATTTTTACACAGCGCCATCTAGCCCCAAACTAAGCATAGCTTGTAATATGGGAACTAGATTACGGATAGAATACTTAAATACCTTTTTAAATACATACGTACTATGTGATACAACACCCAAACACAGAACAAACATCTATATTCATCACACAAATGTTTGTCCTGGGTGGGAATCGAACCCACAACCTACAGCGCAGAAGGCAGAGTTACTACCAACTGAGCTATGAGGCTTGTTAGAAATCATATATAATATATCTAGATGATAATAGATCTAGAAGAGTAGTAGAAGCCCGTTGTGAATGGGCTCGTCCGGAGAATTACTACCACCTTACTATTTCGGCCGCCAAGCAGCGTTGCTGTGTTTCGTTTGAAGGGTATGGTTGCCGGTGAAATTATGAGCGATATAGCGAAGCCTATGGAATCTTGAATTCTTATCGAAAAAGGTGTGTGCTGTGCGCATTAACAGTACATTCAGTCGTTATACGACTAAGAAAAAAATCGTGAAGAAACTTGCACCTTGACACAGACAGACACATATACTGACAAGTCTTTCCGGTGGATACGGCGGAATTACATAGCTGTTTCATTTCAGGCTGTATAAATCATCTAGAATAGATGGAAACGGCCTCTTAATTCACATAATCACCTAAATATGTAGTAGAATTTATTAAGTCAAGGTACAACTAGCTCTAAGGGACCCATTCCACTAAGTTCAACTCAAATTTCAACTCGTTGAACTAAATGTTTTTTTTTCCAATTATTTCAACTTTGTAACTTTTTTGTGAAAGTTGAAATAAAAGGAATATTTTTATCCAGAAAGTTCAATTGAAACAAAATATTGTTGAATTGTATATATAATGTTATTTCAATAGCTGTCATTGAAAAGTAGATCTTGTTCATAGCTTTCATTTGAACTACAAACGGAGAGTCTAGGACGAGTAGTTTCAGAGATATGGCCGTTTGAAGTTTGACAGCTGCCATTGAAAATGTAGATCTCGTTTATAGCTTTCAGGACTGCTGTTTTGGTTGCGGAAGCGAGTAAACAGAAGTTTTATTTAAGTGGTTTTTCACATATAAATCTTTCAGTTTTTCACAATCTCACATGATTAATTCCTATTACTAGTGTTGGGCGATTCATTGGGGTATTGGTAAGCTTTTACTAACCCATAGTTTTGCTTGTTTGTTGATTTTACTAATTTGACCGTCGGCGCGGCATCATAGTACTTGCTTGAGGTTCTTACACCTCAAACATGGACGTTGAGGCCGTGCCCCCTGCGGGCACGGTGGGGCCTGGGGATCCTCCTGATCCTCCAGACCCTCCCATTATTCCTACGGGGTCTAAAAGATCTTTGGTAGATACTGAAAATCCCACACCTAAGACCATGAAGAGTAATTCGAACCCTGAAGTCCCATCCATCCAGACCTTGTACACCCATCCGTCCATCGTGATTGGGTCGATCAAAACTTACACAAGCCAGGACAAAGGTCCCTATGTTGTCCATGTTTCCCGCTCCGAGCCTGAGCTTGCTGCCGGAACCACAATCAGGCCAATCAAATTTGGTCAGTTCTTGGCCACCCACAAATTCGCCAACATCTGCAGAGAAGGAGTAAAAAGCGTAGGACGAAATAAGGTATCAGTGGAATTTTTATCAAGCAAAGATGCCAACAATTTTATTGTTTCTCCTATCCTTTCCATGTGTAAATACAATGCAATCATACCAACATTCAATGTAACTAGGATGGGGCTTGTCCGTCAGGTCCCCACAGACCTCTCCATGGATGAATTTGCAAAGGACCTATCCATTCCCGCTGGGTGTGGCATTGTCTTGAAAGCACGTCGCTTAAATAGGAAGGTGAATGATGAAGGGAAAATTTCGTGGGTTCCTACCCAATCAGTTGTGGTCACATTCCAGGGACAAAACCTCCCTAAAAAAGTATTCCTGTACTACACCTCTCTACCTGTAGAATTGTACCAGTATCCAACGATTCAATGCCATATGTGCTGTAGATACGGACACACAAAGGTTCAATGCAGGTCGAAACCCAGATGCTTCCGCTGCTCTCAAGAACACACAGCGGACAGCTGCACTATATCTGAGACTGAGGCAGTCTGCTTGCACTGCTCAGGAAAACACTTTGCCACGAGCAGGAGTTGCCCAGAACAAGATAGACAGAAATCAATTAAAAGTGTTATGTCGCAACATAATATCTCATATGAAGAAGCAGCCAAACAATTCCCCAAAGTGACACGCACATATGCTCAAGTGTCCCAAGAATCAAATCCTCAATCTGATCTTTTATCATCCCAAGATTTCATATCTCCAAGTTCTCAGTCCCATAATAAAAAAAAATCATATGTTAAAACAGTTTATGCTACTCCTCATCCAAAAGCCCCTCTAGGAAAATCCTTTGACAGAACAGCCCACAGAGACATGGTCTCTGACCCCTCATCAACACTTTCCAATGGTTGCGCCCTGGGTAATAGTCAGGTCTTCTCTGGCATACCTCAAGGTGATAACATGTTAGATACTCTCATTTCTCTAATAATTAATATAATCCTCATGAATCCTCATCCCCTACCGTCCAACGTTGCCTCAAAACTGACACAATTAGTCGCCTTGACTGGTCATAATGGATCCAGTAGTCCTCCTTCAGTGGAACACCCAGAGCATGCGTCCGAAAAAGCATGATCTGGTTCACTTAATCAATCAATTCTGCCCATCGGTCATAGCCATCTCGGAGACATGGCTAAAGCCTGGTTCCCAGTTTAGGGTCTCAGGCTACTCCTGTTTCCGGGATGACGGGGCTGGTGGGCATAATGGATGCGCCTTACTCGTGAGGCGCACACTCCCCTATTCCCAAATTTCCCTCCCCTCCCTTCCTCCTGGTATCAATGCTGTTGGTATCAGATGTATGGATATCTCTTTCATATCCATCTATATTCCTCATCCTCACTCTTCTAATATCCCTGATATTTCACGCCTTTTGTCATCCATCTCAGCCCCTATGGTGGTGGTTGGTGATTTTAATGGTCACAATACCATCTGGGGCCATAATTTCTCAGATTCATTCGGCCTTTCACTCATGGATAGCTTTGATGAGTTCAATCTTTGCCTCCTAAATGACGGATCACCTACTCGCAGAGTTTACCCCAACCAAAACCCGAAAAGCGCTGTAGATCTATCAGTTTGCTCGCCTTCGCTAGCTCCTCTTACCACATGGAGAACTCTTTCCCATGCATATGGAAGTGACCACTTTCCCATTGTGATCAACATGTATCTTGATCACCCTAATAACACTTCTCCTTTTCGTAACCCCTCCCCCTCACTGAAATACAGAGTCTCTGGAGCTGACTGGGACTCTTATTCTGCCTTCCTTGACCTAATTTTAGAATCCAACTCTTCACCTGTAAATACGGACCCGCTTTCTGCATATAACTCATACATAGATTACATCATTGCAAGCGCCGACCGACACATCCCAAAAAAAAAACCTACAAGAGAATTTAAAATATCTACCCCCTGGTGGGATGCAGAATGTACAGCTGCAGCCTCTAAACGCAAAGAAGCAGAAAAGACGTACAATAACAGTATGACTGAAGCCAACTACATTGCCTACAAAAAGTGTGCTGCCCAATACAAACGTCTATCTTCGAAAAAAAAAAAACAAGGCTGGATTCAATTTTGCCAAAATTTATCTCCCAATACCCCTTCATCTCTTGTATGGAAACAGATTAGAAGATTTAGAAGCTCCTGTAATATAGAGAACTCTTCAGCAAATGACCCTGTGTCATGGATTGAAGCCTTTTCGGATAAACTTGCCCCCCCATCTGTCCCTTTTGTTGACTGCTTTCCTTCCACTCCTTCGTTCCTTCCTTCACATAACTGCTTTGACGCCCCTTTCTCATTCAATGAATTAAAGCTTGTACTCGACGGACTAACCGACTCTTCCCCCGGCATAGACGGTATCCCGTACTCATTTATTATCAACTCATCAGAAAAAGTTAAATCTTTGTATCTAAGCCTTATAAACTCATTTTTTGACAGTGGTATACTACCCGAGCAATGGAAAACACAAATTATAATCCCATTATTGAAAACAGGTAAAGATCCATCTGACCCTAGCAGTAGAAGACCAATCGCCCTGTCATCAGTTATGGCTAAAATAATGGAGCACCTCATAAAAAACCGTTTAGAATGGCTGGTAGAGAACAAATGCATCCTTGGAAGATCCCAATTCGGTTTTAGAAAAGGTATGAGTACCATAGATAGCCTCAGCATATTAACTACGGACATCCAAATTGCCTTTAAAGAAAAAAAATATCTTGTCGGAGTTTTTCTAGACATTGCTTCGGCTTATGATAATGTTCTGCTTCCGGTACTCAGGAATAAGCTTATTCAGCTGAGTGTCCCTGAGAAGCTTGTACGTTTTATTTGTAATTTATTAATGGAGCGTTCCGTTGTAGTTAAGACTCAACAAGGATTTCTCTCCCCCAAGAAAGTCTGGAAAGGCCTACCTCAGGGATCTGTATTAAGCCCACTTCTATATAATCTGTACACCTATGACCTCAATGAATCGGTAGATTCATTCTGCAACATCCTCCAATATGCGGACGACATAGCTCTATACATTCAGAGTAGCTCCCTGGAAGAAGCTTCCTCCAGCCTAAACTCTGCCTTGTCCTATTTAAGCGACTGGTTACGTAACCATGGTTTATCTCTTTCTGCTTCTAAAAGTGCTGTTGTTTTATTTACCAAAAAAAGAATCATCCCTGATATTAACTTGTATATTGATCATGAAATTATTCCCCAGACTAGTAATGTAAAGTTTTTAGGTATCACTTTAGACTCTAAGATGACAGGCATCCATCATCTTGATTCCACATCCCGAAAGTGTGAAAAAAATGTTAACATTCTTCGATCACTTGCGGGTGTTTGGTGGGGATCTCACCCTTTCTCCCAAAAGCTTCTATACAATGCCATAATTAGAAGTCATTTCGATTATGGCTTATTCCTTCTCAATCTCTGCAACAAATCTCGCTTCTACAAGATCGATAAAATTCAATCCAAAAGTCTACGCATTGTTATTGGGGCCATGAAGTCCTCACCTATTAATGCTTTGCAAATTGAGTGTAATGATCCGCCCCTTTACTTGCGTAGACAGTTCCTGTCAGATCGATTTATCTTTAAAATATCTCAGAACTCAAATCACCCTCTCCTTCCCAAATTAGTCCGATTGCGAGATTTGTTTGGCTCACTTGATCCAGATAAATCCCCTTGCATTCTGCGTAGCTTCTTAAAATACACGAATATGCCTAATCCTATTTTTCAATTTCCTACCCTCCCTCTATACATGGTCCCCTATGAAGCTTTAATATTCCAGCCCAATATACTACTATACTTTGGTATTGATAAAGACACTACTAATGCTCGAGAAAAGTTCTATGAAATTACACTCTCAAAATATGATGGCTGGCGCTATATCTTTACCGACGCCTCCAAGCTATCATTGGACAGTAATGTGGGAGCCGCGGTCTGGATACCTTTTACTAATATTAGTTTGAGTTTTAAGTGCCCCCCCACTGCATCGGTATTTACCGGCGAAGCTCTAGCATTATTAGAAGCTATTATGTTTGTGAAATCCCATAATCTGAACCAATCTTTAATATTTTCGGACTCAAAAAGCTCTCTCCAGTCAATACTCTCTAGCCCCTTCCGATCTAAAATCTCTCGAATTCCTCTAATTCTTAAAATTAAACTTTGTCTATTTGAGTGCAAAAATCTTGGAATCAATGTCGTTCTGGCATGGATTCCAGGACACTCGGGGATTCCCGGTAATGAAAAAGCAGACTCTTTCGCCAAATCAGCCACAGAGATGGGTTCACTCGAGTATTTTAAAACGTACTGTCACGACTTATGCCTACTTCCCAAATCATACCTTCATGAATCCTGGACAAATGCATGGAATAATTCTAAATTAATCAAGGGTAAACATTATTCGGACATCCAGCCTGACATTCCTGCCAAACCATGGTTTTTCAAATTTAACAAGTTTAGCAAAGTAGTGACTTCAACTATTTGTCGCCTTAGATTAGGTCATTGTTGCTCACCAGTCTTTTTGGCCAAACTTAGGATTAGGAATAGCTCGCTGTGTGAATGTGGCTTAGATGAGGGAAACGTGAATCACATATTCTTTAATTGCCCTTTAAACCAATCTCTCCACGATATGCTCCCTCCTGATATTCCTCGTCCTACTTCCCTCAAATCCCTCCTTAGCCTAACCTTTTCCCCCCTTATTTGTATATTATGTAAATTTATACATAAAAATAGCATTAAACTGTAAATGTTGTATATAGTCATCACACTCTAACCTCATCGCTTTTATATATTTTTTACTAACAACGTGTGTTTGTGTGTGTTTTTATTTTATAGATTGTAGATTAACCCTACATTTAAAAAAAAAAAAAAAAAAAAAGGGAATTAATCATAGTAAGCCTTCAATATTGTTTTCCCACTTTTTCTGTTTACGATACTCACAATACTCGACACTGGCAGAATCGATAAAACGGTTGCACGCCATATCAAAGAAGTTGAAGTTATAGCTTTCATTTGCTTATATATTTGCAAGCATTATACATTTCAACTAGCTTTTACCCGCGACTTCGTCCGCGTATTGGTTTTTTGAAACAGGAGCAAGAATTATTTTATCATATAATATTTGTTGAATATCTAGATTAATATGAACAAATAGCTCCTACATGGTGAGCAGACACGCACACCGAGGGTTCCACATAAGCAGGCTTTTTGAAGTCTTAGTGCTGGTCCGACTCACGCTTGGCCAGATTTTATTATTCATATATTTATTAACCTCAAAGTAAGCACTATACTCACAGCAACTTTTTTATCATATAGGTCGCAAATAACAATTTATAAAAACGTTTCATTAATGGGAACCTCCTTTTATTTCATATTTTTTGTTTATTATTAGTCATGTCTAAAAAATTTAACCTGCTACCTATTACAGTTCAAAAGATCTCTTCAAAAGGTTTTTCCTTAAATGTTGGACACCATCTATTTTTGAAAATACTTAAAAACCTAAAATATACCATAACTTATTTCATATGGACAATCTATATAGTACTAATTTTCAAGTGCCTATCATGTGGTTTTAGCGATATGCAACATTTTACTCCGAACTTTGAACCCCATTTTGAACCCATTTTTGGTGCGAATTTTCAAAATTCCCGTTCCTTAGGTAATCTGACTGATTTCTTTGTACGTGTACATTTTATTTTATTATATTTGACCCGGCAAACGTTGTTTTGCCATAAGTATACATTATTTCTAGTGGATATTTTGGTAGTCAAATAAAAAATAACTAATTTATTGTATTGTGTGGGGATGTGGTACATGACTGAAAGAGGAATGGAGTGCTGTGAACGATGACAAAATACTAAAAGTCATTTTTAAATTCATTGTACGTCTGTGGAAATTGAACCCGTTTCAATTCAATTGGCACATCTATGGGTATAAAAGGAATTCGTGGTAGTAATACATCTTCTTCTCCGAACTTGTCATTCAAATTGATGGCTTCGACGTTTTTAATTTTTTTTCATCAATTTTTAAATGACTAATCGCGTGCCATTGCATAGCCGTGATGGGTTCAAATTACGAGGCAAAATAAGCGGAGATCCAACCTTCAGTTGTATGAATAGCTTGAAATATGGGAACTAGATTACGGATAGAATTAAACTAACTATGTAGGTACTAGGGAAGCAGGCGGGTTACCTATTTACCGGTTGGGACCGTTATAAACGGTCTATAGGTAACTCAACTGTTAGTTTAACCATAATTATTTATACAATTTGGAAGATAGTGATGTGGTCAGTCAGAATCTATTTACAGAGTTGTACCATGGTAAAAATACATTAAAAAAAATGTTCTTTGTTCTGTAATTTTAATTTCATTAATTATTTCTGTTATTAATATTCCTTATTTAAATTTGTTTTATTTGTGAAATTTCCAATTTGTACTTTATATATTTTATTAATGCTTACTTGTAAACACAAATAGACGCGATTCTGTTGGCACTAACTAACAAAAAAAATCCTAACTTAATATTCCAAATCTTAGGTTTAGGATTCTGAAAACCTATTTGGTTATATACTCGTACTTTGAACTAAATTTAGAAAGCCCAAATGACAAGTCTAACTTAATTTTGACATTTATAATTTGAATTGGTAGTGTTACAAGTAATTCAGAAATATTTAATAGCAAAACGAATGATTAAGTATTCTGTTTTTGATTATTTGTCAGTTTCGCGCGTTTATTTCATCATTTATCTGTGCTTATTCTAATTGCGCTACTGATAAACTCCGTAGTTATTGATCTATGATAATTGATATTGTACGATCGGTAAGCGCTAGGCCTTCAACTCACCTGGTTACAAGTTGAAATAAGGCCGAAGGTGGAGGCGCACTTCACCCGGAATCCTCAACAATCTGAGGAACTTACCTCTAGATGCCGGAACAAGGCATTTTTTTAAGAATTGTTATTATGGCGACTTACCTAAACTTGTAACCAGGTGAGATGAAGGCCAAGCGCTTCCCCGTCGTGCAATAAAAAAAAAAACACTTGTTGCTGTTGTAGTAACAACCATAGGTTCAACTGTATTTCTAGAATACTTACTAGTTTGGAATTTTTGACACATGGAAACGTACCTTCGTTTTTGATTATTTGTCAGTTTCGCGCGTTTATTTCATCATTTATCTGTGCTTATTCTAATTGCGCTACTGATAAACTCCATAGTTATTGATCTATGATAATTGATATTGTACGATCGGTAAGCGCTAGGCCTTCAACTCACCTGGTTACAAGTTGAAATAAGGCCGAAGGTGGAGGCGCACTTCACCCGGAATCCTCAACAATCTGAGGAACTTACCTCTAGATGCCGGAACAAGGCATTTTTTTAAGAATTGTTATTATGGCGACTTACCTCAACTTGTAACCAGGTGAGATGAAGGCCAAGCGCTTCCCCGTCGTGCAATAAAAAAAAAACACTTGTTGCTGTTGTAGTAACAACCATAGGTTCAACTGTATTTCTAGAATACTTACTAGTTTGGAATTTTTGACACATGGAAACGTACCTTCGTACATCGTTTTCCATGCCTGGCCAAAAGTATTTACCTTTTATATTATTTATCATGCTTCGTACGCCTGCATGCCGACTTGTAGGCAGCAAGTTATAGTTTTTTTTTCATTTTACGACGGGTAAGCACTAGACATTCATCTCACCTGGTTACAAGTTGAGATAAGGCCGAGGGTAGAGGCGCACTTCACCCGGAATCCTCAACAAACTGAGGAACTGGCTATCTTACCTCTAAATACCGAAACACAACAATTTTTAGAATTGTTTTTATGGTGACAGACAGGTAAGATGTAGTCTTGTAGGCAGCAAATAATAGTCGTGTAGGATGTATGTAATTTCGTGGTTCCCTAAGACTCTTTTTATTCCTCTTCAAATATGTATTTGTGGTTCGGACCGTTTTTTCTACTCTTTCATTGATTAATTCCTTTATAAATACAACATTGTTTTTATCTTTGCATATATTATGCATAGTATTCCAATAATTATTTTACCACAATTTTCACTCAAGTAATCCGCAAATACGACTCGCGAGAAATAAGACAATAATAATGTTAGTAAATATACCAATTAATTGTTTCATTCATTTCATTTCATAAACAATTACAGAATCGTATTTGAAATTTGGTCTAAAAACTAACACTTATAATTAGGATACAAAAAAAAACAAGAAAATAATAATAATAATAATCACACATTAATCAAGTCAATATAAACATGATATATTATAATAAGTATCTTAAATTAAAATTGTTAACATTGATAAAATTAATTATATTAATATGAATTTCGCCTACAGTATAGAAGCACCCTTTCAATAGTAGCTAGGGCAGTTTCGTTTAAATTTAAATGAGCTTGCAATGGTCTTCATTTCAATAGGAAGCGAGTTAAGTCATTTTACAGCCTGATGACGTGAGCCATGTTTAACTATATCGAGTGTAGGAGACGCTGGTACTTGTAGATCCTTATATAATACGTCTGGTCACTAGTCTAGTCTATCATTTAAAAAAAAAGTGTATTTTATGTATGATCCCCGATTACGCCTGACGCCTGGACCGATTTTGGAAATTATATTTTTGTTGAAAGGTGGACTCATTGTCATCAGGGGCCTAACCGGGTATTTCGACGAAGTTCATTGCCATCTTATGATTTCATCTCCATCTTCATCTCTAGATAAATCTGCAATGCTACCGCCATTCTTTATGAAGTTCATCAATGTCCAAAATGTGTTCATCAAATGCGATATCACAGTTTTTTTAATTTAGAATGTCATTTATTCATACTCTGTAGTGCTTATTATTTTTTATTTTAGTAATTTTACCCTAAAACTTTCATACAATTTAATAATAATAAAACTAGTATACATTTATTCAATAAATTAAACTAACTAAGTACAAAGGAATCAGTCAGATTACCTAAGGACCGTTACAAACGGCCTATAGGTAACTCAACTGTTCCAGACCAGTACCAGACGGAAGCGTGCCCAAGACACTGGCTGCATTGCCACGCTGAATAGCTATGCTAATTCGCTGGCCTAAATAAGAGCCAGCCCTTGGGTCACGTGTCGCCTCAATCAAAAGCCCCGCAATATTTTTGAAAACCCGGAGGGCACCGGCTCCCCACGGACCCAAGGTCTCCGCCCCAAAAGGCTCAAATAGGTAAGCTTTGTCGAGACCACTATATTTGCGCCTTTTGTGATCCTCGGCCGAATCAGCCGCCGCACCAGCCCTAACTGAAAGCCTAAAACTAATTATTTTACTCAAAAAAAACAAAAAATATTATGTTATGCAAATGAAACAAAACGCTGTGACCAACCAAAGAAAGTTTCCTAGCATGTGTTAACTTGTGATACCAGGTAGGTAAAAATCGTTTTAATTTCATATGAAGCTAATTTGAAGCCAATGGAGATCGGCTTCGCCTCAGGCGGTTCGGGCCCTGGTCAGGATATGATGATGGGATCCTGGAAAAATCTAGGGAACTCTTCAAATGTACTTCAAATAGGCACACTTGAAGTGATTTGGGTGTATTACCTCAAAAGTAAAGAAAACCCGAACCCCATATAGGACCACGCGTCTGTCTGTCTGTCTATCTATCCGTCCATCTGGCATCAAAATAATTGGAATGTACGAATAGACGTCATCCAGGTAAATGAAATTGTATCATATTCTTCATTGAAGTCGGTTTTCTTTTTAGTTTTTAAAACGTAATTATTACCACATGTTTTCATATTACCTATTATCATTCATAGGCCCGAGCGGTGTAGCAGGCGGCGGCGGCGACGGCGTAGCGACCGTAGCCAACTTCGTAGCACTTTTACATCGTAGCTCGACGTAGCGCTACGAGCGTAGCACTGTCTACGAGCGGGGTAATCGGATGCTAATGGTGCGACTGGAATGGTAGGTTCTATTCTCCATCTCGCTCACACTCGCAGCAGCTGCGGCTGCGGGATTTGTATAGGCAATCTTGGGTGGATCCGCGGAAATCCGTTAATGGCAAATATATCCTAATAATAAATTAAATATCACAGCTGCATTTTTTTTTACTTTACAGGTTATTTTAAATATGATTTAGCGCAAGGCGCCACTATTTAAAATAGTATATTACCTTTATTTAATTTATAATTTTAAAAAACACGCAACAAACATCATCACCATTTGCGAAAAAAGTCGAGTAATAAACTTCTTTATTTATTATTGAAATATTAACAATGCACTTTCCGTGTTTTTTTTTACATTTTGGAAGTACACATTATCCAGAATAACATGAACAATAATTAAGTGATTTGATAATGAATAACATATACTAATAAATAAAAGAAATTTTGTCACGGAAAAGCATCAACACCGTCGCGGCACCATCAAAGTTGTATTTCTCGAATGTTCTAACACTAAACCGCGCTCGAGAGGCCACGCGCCCCCTTCCTCAGTCTCTCTTACGAAGCGGAACAGAGTGCACGTCAGTTTTATTCACGCGGGGAGTCGCAAATTTGACTTCCATTAGCTTGTGGAAACTTTGTCAAATATTTCCATCAACACCATTGACAGAGGAAATCAGGTAAGCACTAAAACTATATTTTATCAAAATATCCCAGCTTCTGTATTTTATGTACAATATCATAACAAGGGCTGGTTGTGCTCTTTGCAGTGTGGTATTTAGTTAAAAAAACCATTAGTAGTCATATTCGTCATAACCATCACCATCATTACCATTTGTTTTGTGTTAATGGTAATGATAATATGTAAATGGTAATGACGTACTGCGTGTTACTCATATAAATTCCTATTATTTACTTTAAAAAATTTTAATATGAGTATGTGATGCTGAATGTATGTATAATATTTAGCAAACAGTAAGTAAGAGGGATTTATAGGAGGGATGGATACCTACTGGTAATTTAAGAACTACCTTTCAAATATAATAAGGTTTATTCAATAATCAACTTAAATATCTTATTCTTAATACTTCTTGAGATCCATAATCATATTATTTATTTATTTATGAACTTAATTTTCTTATTGATTCATAATCAGTCTCATATGACTACACAGTCAACCAAATTCCCATTCATCTCCAAATTATTAATTATAATGTAAACTTCACTTGTCATCTATTATTTAAAAATGTTAATTATTACTATTATAAGTAATCGTAACGAGTACTATAAGTCGTAGTTTTTATTAATTACTTTTTCATATGAAAAATTTTCTTCAATTTTCGATATATCAATCATTGATACTTTATGCCCCATTTCTTCAATTTATCGACGATTATTACTTCTGCACTATTTTTTACCATGTGGTATAGATGGATTATATGTTCTTTGTCACTTGTTTGCTGTATGTTTGTAGCATAATAATGGAAATTATCATCTTCATTAAATTTTCTGTATAATTTCATATCACATGAATCTTCACACAGGGCAAAACAATGTCCACCCTGCTGTGTAGCAAATATAGTGTTAAATTCTTGTAATATATTTTGGAAATGTATGGTAGGCCAGTTATGACGATTAGTTTCAATGTGTAAAACGTAATATAGAAGTTTCATTTTTCAACGTTTAGGTACCTAAAAATGTTCATATGAATATTAGCCTCATATTTAAACTAATAGCTATAACACATAATACTAACATAACCAAAAATAAATCACCTATACTTACCTGCACACTTTTTTTGCTTTATTTTGAACTTGCTTATTTGTAACGCTGTTTCAAGACGGCAAGGTGCGATGTGTACAGACGAAAAACTGCTGCTGTTATGACTGTGGGTTGGATGGCAGTGTTGCCATTGCAGTGTTGCCAAGACCGTACTTTCGTAATGTAAATTCGGCTACAGTGTAAAATGTAGCCAGACTTGACTTTTAAGTTCAAATTAAAAATAACATGTAAATTATGTTTATTTTTAGATAAATCATGGGAAGAAAAAAGAAATCAAAAGAAATAGAGCGGTTAGAGAAACAAAAGATTGCTAGAAAAAAGAAGTACGTAGAAATCAAGCAAGATCCAGTTCTCTATGAGTTGGAAAAGGAAAAAGAAAGTAAAAGATATCAGAAAAGAAAGGATGAAAAAAAGATTAAAAGTGTGAATGAAGAATGTCCTCGTGATCAACGGGAAAAACGGAAGAAGTGGCGCGAAGCCGCTAGAAAATACAGACAAAAAAAGAAAGAAGAGTCTAAAAAAAAGCCAGAGGTTCCTCAAGTAGTGCTTATTGATGCCAATTTTGATGACAGCAATGAAATAAAGGCCAACCATGAAGATCCACTACAGTTAAATGAATCTCATCAAGCTCAGGTAAAAATCCGAAGAATTAGATATATAGAACTGAAGAAAAGAAAGTTCCTCTTAAGGATAATTGAAAAACTTAAAGAGGAGAACAAGCAGTTACAAGTGAAGCTTAATAAGTATAGGCGAGACAATAAAGACAAAGAAAAAAATGAAAAAAAAGAGTCAGCTGAAAAAGTCAAAAGAGTGATAAATCAAGAAAAGACTAAAGAAGATACTCGAATTCGACGGTTGGTACAAAAAGTGCGCAATTTTTATCTTGATGACTTAAACAGCACAGTAGGAGCCGGAAAAAAAGAGTATGTCACAAGATTGAAAGTTCAAAAGCAAAAACGTTACATGACAAGTACACAAAAAGTGTTGCATCAGAAGTTTATGACTAAATATCAAGTAAAAGTGAGCTATAGCTTTTTTTGTAAGCATAGACCGTTTTGGGTATTGACTCCTAAAAATGCCCAAAGAGATACATGCAAGTGCATCGTTCACGAAAATATTGATCTCATTACCAAAGCACTGAAGACATCGTCTATAATAGATGAGTCAAACGCCGATGATCTAATTAAGAGTTTGTGTTGTTCTATATACGAAGATAAATGTTTGAGACGTGAATGTCAATCCTGTAAAGATAAGTTAATACAGGTCAAGGAAATTTCAGATGATCAATATATTACTTATTGCAAATGGATACGTGCGAGAGAATCGGTTAAAACAAAGAAAGGACAAAAAGTTATTACAATCATGAAAAAAGAGGAGATATTAGCCAAGCCAAGAGAAGTAATTAATGCTTTGATTGCAGGTTTACCAGCATTTTTAAAACATATTTATATAATTCATAATCAATATATAAACATGAAGAAATTAAAGAATTCAATGCCTGTCAACTGCGCTGTTATTCACGCAGACTTTTCTGAAAATTATGGTTTAAAATTCAATAAAGAAGTACAATCCATGCATTTTGGTGGAAGTAGAAAAGAAGTTAGCCTTCACACAGCCATTATATACAGTTTTGATTTTCAAACTAGTTCAATAAAACCAAAATCAATTTGTACAACGAGTTCTTGTTTGAGACACGACGCTCCAGCTGTTTGGGCACACTTTATTCCTATAATACAAAAAACTATCAAAGATAACCCATTTATAGACACCTTACATGTTCAAACAGATTCCCCGACTTCCCAGTATAGAAACAAATACATATTTCATATGATTGCACAAATACACAAAGAATTCCCACAAATAAACACAATAACATGGAACTATACCGAAGCCGGTCACGGCAAAGGCGCTGCCGATGGTGTGGGGGGAACAATAAAGAGGACAGTTGATTCTTGCGTTAATCATGGTATTGATGTAGGCAGCTATGACCAGTTTATGCGTGTGTGCCGAGAAAATATAACTAATGTGACTATGATTGATGTACCCGAAGAAACTATTACTGAGATAGAGAAAAAGATCCCAGAGAACTTGCAGCCATTCAGAGGAACTCTAGAAGTCCATCAAGTGTTGTGGAAGAAGGGATTATCTAATTTAACATTCAGAAATGCAAGTTGCTTCGAATGTGACTGCGAAATCACATGCACTCATGGGAAACACCTTGGTTTTTTGAAAATACCACTAAGCGTAACCTCGCCTCCTATTCTCGATACGGAAGTGTTACCTCTCAAAGCCACAAAGAGTCAGTTTGGTAATGCAGTATTCACAAATATTACCAACACGATGCAGGCGTCTGAAAAAATTTGTGTAGCTGGACCTTCTAATATAAAGATTTTATTTAATAAAAAAATTATCCAACAGTGAAAAAATATATTGTTAGGATTTTTAGGTTACCTTGACACCATTTGTTTAACATTGTTATTGTTAAGAACATCTATTATCTATGTATCCATCGTTGATTTGTTTTATAGTAAACTTATAGTACAAATGACCTAATTTCTAAGGACTTATCCAAAAATTATTTTTTAGTAAAAAATTATATTGTTAGGTTTTTTAGGTTACCTTTACACTATTTGTTTGACATTGTTATTGTTTAGAACATCTATTATCTATGTATCCATCGTGATTTGTTTTATAGTAAACTTATAGTACGAATGACTTAATTTCTAAGGATTTATCCAAAAATCATTTCATCAGCGAAAAATTATGTTATAAGGGTTTTTAGGTTACCTTTATACCATTTGTTTGACATTGTTATTGATTAGAACATTATCTGTATCAATCGTTGATTTGTGATATTCTATTAAGATTATAGTGACTAAAGAAGAAACATGTGTTTATTGCCTATTTTTATCATTACCATTAACTTATCGTAATTACCGTTAAAAAATGTCATTACCATGATAAAGGCGTCATTACCGTTTCAATAAATAACTTTGATAATCGATAACTTCTGATTCTCTTGCTGGATTTTAGTGCCTTCAATAGGTTTGTAAAGGTTATTAAAAAACCTTTCAATTTATTGTGTTTCGCACGCATTTCCAACAATTTAAAAAAATATGTTAAAATAAATAATAAAGAATCGAAACGGCGGATCCACCCTCTTACGTCATTCATAGTTTTAAGTAGGCATATCCACTTTAGCCATTTTTCATTTAATCCATTTGATAAAGGTCCATCCCAGCTGATATGTAAAAGCCATGTTTCTTGTAGGATTATTTTGTCATTAATTGTAAGCGGCGCCAAAAAATCCATACACATCAAAAATAGACATAACTCGAAGCATCTCTTTTAGAAGGTATTTTGTCTCCATTTAATATATTATGAGGTATCTTTTTAAATGATACGTCGAATCTCAGTGTCGTCATTGGTTTGCCATGTTAGTCCCAGCGTTTGTTCGCCATTGCATTGCTGACCCATTTTGAACCTTACAGCCGAAGCACCAAGAGTCTCTTTTGGAACAGTGTCTCGGAACACTGGGCGCCGAATATTAGGGTTTCATAGTGTAGATTTTTCAAAGTCAAAGTCAAATATTTTTATTCAGTAAGATTTTTTAGGATCACTTTGAAACGTCAAGTCTACCGCCTGTTTGGAATCGCGACCAGCACACAAGGAGAAAGGCAAGAACCTCGGGCTGGTTTTTTTAATGATCCATTACAATAGCTTAAAATTACAATTTATTCACTAGAGCAAAATTTTTTTTTAACGCCAGGCTTTCTTATCTTCTAGGCGATCAGAAATTTTGAACTTACTATTTGAAAAACTTACATCACTTGATAATTTATCATAAAAGCGTACAGTTTGCCCAATGAATGTTTTTTTAACATTATGGAGCCTAGCTGTGGGAACAGCGAGTTTCATCTTATTTCTAGTATTATAATTATTTGTATCACAGTTTTTTTCAAATAAGTTTAATCTTTACTAATTTTATAGGTTCTTGCAGAATTTTAGGGTTGTAGTCTATAATGGGAGTTCCTTTATAAATATATCTTAACGCGTTTCGGTCTTCAGGACGTATTTGACTCTACTACTCTGATACATGAGTGGATCAGGCCCTTTGAGTAGGTAGTCATTCAGAGATAATTTTGTAGTTTGGGGTGCAGCGTCGATCACCGATCGAAGCTTATTTTGGTTGGGGTTGTCTACACCGCAATGAGGTAGGTACCAAGTCCTTGCTGTAGTATTATCATGATGCAATTCTTCATCGTAATCATTCTGTATTCAATTGGTATACATACCTTTAAAGTAATCACTATATTTACACTAAGTTTGAAATCGATAGGTTTTTACGTTTCTTGTATGTACTCTTTTTATTTTATTTCAGAAAAAAAAACTGATTAAATTTCAGATTATTTGGTGTGATGATACATATTTTCTGAGAATGTCAACCTGCTACCTTTTACAGTTCAAAAGATATAGCTCTTTAAAGGTTGTTTCCTTTAATATTAGACCCCCTACCCTTTAATTTATAATCTCAAAAACCCTAAAATATGCTTATTTTATATGGGCAATCTACATTTTCAAAGTTCTATCATGTACGGTTTCGGAGATATGCAATATTTCACTCCGAACTCTGAGCCCTATTTTGAACCTTTAGGGGTGCGATTTTGCGGACGCCTACACACCAATATACCCACCAAATTTAAAGTATGTATAACTAATAATAATTCAGGCTGTGCGTTGGGAAGCCCGGGCAAGACGAATATGTTAAGGAAAAGGCTAAAACAAAACACACAAATATCTATTCAACATTTGTACTAGGGTTAATCATCTTTGAAAAATGCTAGTCTCCTCGATAACTTTTGAGTTTGTATTTAAACACCATCTAAAAACAAAAAATCATGTGTTTCTAATGTACTTAATTAAACTTATTACTCACATACTACTATATCTATATGCTAATGGACTTCATAAATGTGCTTTACTTTCGACAAAAAATAATATTGAACTAATCGTTCAAAGCGGATAGCTATCCGTCCTGCCCAAAGCACTAATGTTCAAAAGTTAGAACAGCCTACCGCAAAACGTCTATCAACGAATGAAAAGCTACAAACTAAAGCTAAACTTCCAAAAACACGTAATAGACTAAACAGAATCTATTCGTTAACACACTTGAGTTAATACAATCAATTAATACCTTGCCAAAAATCGTAACACAGCAAAAAAAAAACAATTTCAAAACAAATGACCGCCTCTATTGTTTTATTTGAACTGTCATGGTACCGCTGAGATCCTGCTTTACCAACCCGAGCTAGTCCGGTAGTGCCATCTATTGTTGGTTTTTAATAAAATCGAATATCCTTCTTACACACACTATGCGTCTTGCCCGGGATTCCCCTAAACAGTTGAATCAGTCAGTCAGTCAGTCACTCAGGACTTATCCTTTTATATATTAGAAAGTAATCGTCACCAGAGTTCTTCTCATCAACAATGCTCATAGCTCAGTTGGTAGTAGCTCTGTCTTCTGCACTATAGGCTGTGGTTTCGAATCCCACCCAGACAAACATTTGTGTGAAGAATATGCATGATGTTTGTTCTTTGTTTTGGTGTTGTATTTGTGAGGTTATAGATGAAAAGATTCTGTAAATCAGACATAGGTTTTATTCGGTAAGTAGTATTTCCACGCCGCCGTTGTAGATTCGGACAGAGAAAAGGGACGCGATATTCATGACAGACAGCTTATAAAGGCTAGATCACCGCCATCTGTTAGAGATGTTCGGTACTTGGTAGTAAGCAGTCAATACAATAAAGATTATGTGCTCGATCACAGATACGTGATTAAGTTCAGCTGTCAATCCCTAGATGGAGTTGACATACTGCCGCCCACATAATTCTATCATGCCAACCGAGTTTACAATTTGGTGATGTCATGGACGAAAGAATTTCTTCGTCCATGGTGATATTTAAATCTATAATAAGTTACCTAGCTAATGCCTAGATGGCGTTGTTTCTACTTTACCTACAGAACAATTCTAGCATTATATTACTTGTTTGGCGTTTAGTTTTACTGCAATCCTATTTATTTAAAGACAAGAGATGTAATTATTTATTTGGTACCTAAATATATCTTATTTATTACACAAGCTTACACAAAATAATATTATACTAGGTTAGGTAAGGAACTTACAAAGATGATTTTCTTAAATAATAGGTAATTTATACTAAATAATATTATATTAGGTTAGGCAAGGAACTTACAAAGATGATTTTCTGATATAATAGGTAGCCTACCAGTATATTTTACGATTTTATAGTTAGAGGACATATGTTATTAAAAGATCGTTTAACTATCTTCCGTTCAGTTTGAATCGACGCGACTCGTCGATGAGCATCTTCCCCATCGTAGGTTTTGATGATTCTTCCAATCTTCCAGCGGCAAGGGGGGAGGTTGTCGTCTTTCAGGAGAACCATCGTCCCGGCTGCAAGGGCAGGTCCCTTGGCGCTCCGCCACTTAGTCCGCTGCTGGAGACTCCCAATGTAGTCCTTGGCCCATCTTCGCCAGAAGTTTTGCTGAATCTGTTGCAGTTGGAAGTGGGTCAGTCGGTGGATAGGTACATCTTTGTAGTCATAGTCAGGCAGAAGTAATCGACCTACCAATCAAGAAATGAGCTGGCGTTAATATTGAATAATCGGTATCATTACTAGTTAGCGGACATAATGGCAGTGAGTTCAAAATTCCTTCTATCTGGTTCAGTACGGTTAAGAATTCTTCATAGGTTAACAAGGCCTGCCCTAATACCCTTTTCAGGTGGTATTTACAAAGTCGAATAGCGGATTCGTGCAATCCTCCCATATGTGGGGTCAGTGGGGGTAAGAATTTAAATATAATGCCCTCTTCTGAACATTTTGATGTAAGTTCATCCGAGTGATTGTGGAGAGAGTCATACAGTTCGATTAGTTAATTGTTAGCTCCATGAAAGGTAGTAGCATTATCACTTACGATCTCGCGCGGTCTACCTCGCCGGGAAATGAACCTGCGAAGTGCTCCTAGAAATGTTTGAGATTCTAATCCTGTAACCAACTCGATGTGAACCGCCTTCGTTGCAAAACATACAAACATTGCGATGTAGCATTTAGAGGTCCTGTAACCACGTCCTCTCCCATTCCTTATTAGAAACGGTCCAGCATAGTCGATGCCCGTATTGAAGAAAGGGGGGAGGGGTTTATCCTTGTCACTGGTAAATTTCCCATGATACACTGAAAAAAAAGAAGTCCAACTATGTGCGATTTTCTCTTAGTTGGCATAGATATATTTGCTTTAACAAATTACTTCTTTACTTAACACAAAGTTAACTGGTTGTCGTAGCAAATTCATCTTGATTAGATCTATAATAAGCACATGCTTACTGTTATCAATAGTCTTAGTTGAAATAATAATTGTCCTAATTACCCTAACCAAGTTTGTATCGTTAGTTTGAACAAAGGTATCTAGTCATTTTTATTACGAAACTTGTTTGCATCTACTAAGTATCATGGTCTAATCAACAAATTACTTATTTACTTAAGACAAATTTATTTGGCTGTCGTAACAAATTTATTTGATTATATCTACATTATGCACATGATTACTGTTATCAATAGAATTATTTGGAATAATAATTGTCATAATCACCATAACCAAGTTTGCATCGTTAGTTTGAACAAAAGTATCTAGTCATTTTTATCAGGCAACTTGTTCGCAACTACCAAGTAGCATGGCCTAATTTACAAATTACTTATTTACATAAGACAAATTTATTTGTTTGTCGTAACAAATTTATCTTGGTTATATCTACATTATGCACATGTTTACTGTAATCAATAGTCTTATTTGGACTAATAATTGTCTTAGTTACCCTAACCAAGTTTGTATCGTTCGTTTGAACAAAGGTATCTAGTCATTTTTATCAGGCAACTTGTTCGCAACTAATAAGTAGCTTAGTCTAATTAAATGAGGTGCTTATTTTAATCAAACAAAGTCGTTGTCATATTTAGCAATCGCATGATCAATATTTTATATCCCCGCACCACCCCGCGCTGTTCTATGTCATAATGTTGCCAGATGCAGCGCTTTCCCGATTTATTATCAATAGCTCCCGCAGCAAGCTATAGATCTAGGTACGTAAAGGCGTTTACCTTACTGGTAGATAGCTATTAGTGATAGGCCGAATAGTGATTTCAACAAATACGAATAATCGGTCAAGCGCCACCAAACTCTCTGCTCGTAAATTCAAATTGTATATAAAGAATAATTTAATTAAAAGTGCCTACTACAAAATTAGTGACTATATCGACGATAAGAACGCGTGGCCCGATGCTGCTATACCAGTTGACAGCTAAATTGTGATTTCTCAATGTTATCAAACTTCCTATTAGGTAGCTAGGTAGTAATAAAAGTTTTATGATGTACCTACTTATAATGTAATTTAAAACTGTATGTTGAATGGATCATCAAAAAATGTAATAGCCCAAGGTTCTTGCCTTTCTCCTTGTGTGCTGGTCGCGATTCCGAACAGGCGGTAGATTTGACGTTTCAAAATGATCCTAAAAAATCTTACTGAATAAAGAAATGTTGACTTTGACTTTGACTTATCACATCACATCAACAGCCCATTAGTGTCCACTGCTGGACAGAGCGTCCTCCAAAGCTGGAAGGTTTTGCCATAATCTCCACGCACACAACACACAACTATTTAGAATTAATGTTATGGCGATAAGTACTCGGGTAAGGTGGTGGTAGCTAGCCTAAACTAGACTTAAACCAATATCAACCAAACCAAGCACAATATTGTCCCTGGGTATCGAACCCGGGACCTCTGAATCTGACACCGCTGGGTGAATTTTTCGTCATTTGGCAACACTGCAATTTACCAAACCCAAATCGTCGTATCGTAGGTAATTGGTTTCTTTTCTTTCTGTATCTTGGCAGATGGTAAACCCAATTGCCATAAGTATCTGCGTGGGAGTGGGAGTGATTTTGAATCAAAATTTTTGATTTCATTTTTGAGAAATCAGTGATGGACGAAGTGACCGATTTGTTGAAAACGTGGGAGCTTGCTGAATTGAATCCAAGATTTGAAGGTAAGCTAGGTATTTCATAAATAAAATACCAATTAGACTAGCCATGCAGGTCGCCGGTCTACTGGCGCTCCTTTCGAGGGTTTGGCTTCTTCATAGCCACCTCAGCAATAATTATGCTGAGCTACTACTGACCTGGAGCCTTCAATTTTATTCTCATATTTTCTACTCATTCATTAGGAAGTAGGTACTTTACTTTACCTGAGGAAGCGTTTCGGATAGACAGGTTGAAACCTGCTCGAAAGTAAGTTTTGCTAAAAAAACTTATTTACCTAGAAACCTATAGGTAGTAGGGCAGCCTGGCCCGGCTGAAGTCAACCGCTCGCACGTGCCATCAGGCCAGGCCGGGCACACGGCGGGCACGGGCCAACGGGCATGCCCGTGCCCGTCACCTGGAATTAACGAGCAGACATGGGACAGAGCTTGCCGTGACGGGCTGTCTGGTAGTGAATTCCTAGCTGAAACCTATAAGTAGGTACCTACCTACCTATTTCGTTGTTCACGGGCTAAAAATAAATTAAATTAAACTTTAAATTTAGAGCAGGGGATCACCATCCAGGCACTAGCTGCTTTGACCCACGATGACTTGAAGGATTTGATACCGAAGACTGGGCCGAGGGTTCTCTTCACAAGATGCTGGAGATCGTGGAAAGCAGAGATTTCAAGCATCTCATTATCGGTATGCATTTGTTGAAGAAAAATACCTTGATGTCCTTCACTTTGCATATGAATACAATAGAGTTCATAGAGACTTTAGGGTAGCTTCCTTTTGTAGTAAGAGTGAACCAAAAAAGGATTTAAAGAAAAACCTACAGGATACCAAGAGTGTTCACTAGTTAAGTTAGTTATAACAGTAAGTTTATAGTCTGCAATTAGATATTCATTGAATTGAATCAACAATATGAATGTAACCAGTGCTGGTCAGACACACATAGGTACCGAGGGTTGCTACCCACATTCTATGTGTGTGGGACTATTGCAGTAGGTAATGTTTTGATATAGATATGAATTGTGCTTACATTACCATATACCTGATGTACAGCAAAAAACTAGTCGGTAGATAGGTATAATATTTTTTATTATAAAAAAATGGTAACAACCTACTATAACAATTGTTTTGCTTGCAGAACCTGGATTTAACATTTGAATTTAGTCAGGAGAGCCCAAGTGAGGACTTGCAGACACAAGAAATTGCACAAGAAATTATTGTTGTGCCTGCTGAAAATAAAGAAAATGTGCCTACAAGCAGGCAACATATAGAGAACGGGGTATGTATGTAGTAACTTAAAAATAAGAAACAGTAATTACTTGCCACGTAATAATCATGTTCAAATAATTAAATTCAAATGTTTTTTTAAGTTTCACATTACACATCAACAGGACAGAAGTGTTTACTGCTGGACAGCTTCCTCCAAAACTGGGAGGGTTTTAGCCATAATTACTACGCTAGGTAGGCATGCATGTATGGCTCAGTATTCAGGATGTTGTGGGTTCATACCTTTATTATTATTTTTTTGTAAATATATACTTATCATACAATATAATACCCAAACACAGAACCAACATGAATATTCATCACACAAATGTTTATCCTGGGTGGGAATCGAACCCACAACCTACAGCTCAGAAGGCAGAGCTACTACCAACTGAGCTGTGAGGCTTGTCAAATAGATTGGATGGCTCATGTATTATTATATAAATTAAGTTGGGTCTAATGTATATATTTTCATTTTAGCTGAACATTGACTTTGACGCAGTTCACGGCGAGAAGAAAGAAAACCTATTTTTTTACTTTCCGGTGGCGAAAACAAGACTTATACAGTTATTAAAAAGAAGAAAATCAAAAGATACCTTTTCCAAGGATTTTTTTTTCTCTCTCGCCGATTGTAAGTGTATTAAATTATCTATTTAAAATAACTTTAGCTAGGTATGTAGTACCTAGTAAGTCCATTTGGTAACAGGCCAGCAAGTATTAAGCTCTTGATTCAATATTGTTAATACTTTGACCAGCATAAACAATGCATAATTTTAAGAGTTTGTCGAGTTTTTTTTATAATATCAATATCACCAGTTCCAATTGCAATCTATATTTTAATTATTATTTTTAGTTTGGGGCTATGTGAAATAATTTTCCTAATATCAGCTAGTGAAATGATTAATAATATTTATTTTAAATATTTTATTTAAAGTCAATATGTGTACTGCTATAAAATACAATTTGTGTTAACATCAGCCAACAGTATAAGGTTGCCATTAAATCTGTCTTATATTCTTTTTCTACTTATTTTTGTTTTGGAACTTTGCCATCTACCTTTTAGGTAGTACTCAATGTGTAATAAATGAATGTTACTGATAGTCTATTGTTTGATTGCTACTCCATTTAGTATAGAGATTAATCATATCTAATAATATACAGGGGTTTACTTTTCTATTCACCTTATCCATATCCATACTAATATTATAAAGTTTATCACCTTATCCATATTTATACTAACATTTCTGTTTTTTAACAAAATGTAGGTACCTATCGATTTTGTATATTTGGGAAGGTGTTAGAATGTATCCTGGGGTAGAACATAGGCTACTTGTTATCTGGGTTGTAGGTATACCCCCGTAGGCAAAAGCTAGTTTGTTATAAATATGATACGTACTTATATACCAACTTATACACTTTATAGTCATAATTATGATGCATTTTCCATATCAACAACTTCACCATTATGCCACCTTAGGCTACTCGGCTGTTGCTACTTAGATCTAAGACTGGCTACTTAGAACTAAGTAACAACAGCCGTGTAGCCTAAGTTGACATAATGGTCACGTCGTTGATAATGGAAACCGCACTATAATTATTGCTATTAAGTGTATATATTGGTATAAATAAGAACCATATTTATAACAAACCAGTATCTTGGTTGATGTGCTAAAGCGCCATAGTTATTGCAAACAAGTAGTTTAGTTGACATGATAAAGCGCCATGATTATTTCAAACAGTAAGCTTTGTTGTTATGCAAAAGAACCCTATTTATAACAAACAAGTAACTTGGTTGATGTGCTAAAGCGATATAATTATTTCAAACAAGTAGTTTAGTGGATATGATAAAGCGCCATGAGTAATACAAACAATTAGCTTTGTTGTTTTGCAAAAGAACCATATTTATAGCAAGCAACTGACTTAGTTGAAGTGCTAAAGCGCCAAAAATATGACAAACTAGTAACTTAGTTTCTTGTGTGGGTGTGTCCTATGTATGTATTGTGTCAGGCGTCTGTTTACTTACTGAGTTTGAGATAAGTTGTGAATTAGATTTCCACTTTCGTAGATTGAATTTAGCGCCACGTAGAATACGTTGGACTTGCAAAGCTGTTTGAGTTACCTTTGATTGGTCGTTTCCCGTATGTAGCATATCATCCATATAAAAATCGGATGATATAACCGCTGCCGCCTCCTTGTTTTCGTCCGCTAGTTGTTGTAAACACCTTGTTGCTCGGTGCGGTGAACTTTTCAGCCCGAAGCTCAGCGTAGTGAGAGAGGTATGTAATATATCGGTAGGTGTTTCGCGCCACAGTATGCATTGTAGCCTGCGTTGATCAGGATTTAAATATATAAATCGGTATAATTTTTCCACATCTGCGCTGATAACGAATTCATTCTCTCGAAATCGAATGAGAATGTTATTTAAAGTGTCTTGACTTATTGTAACCTTATATTGGATATCATTTAAGGACATCCCTGAACTTGTTTTCAGAGACGCGTCGATTACTACCCTTAGTGGTGTAGTGATTTTTTCGGGATTTATAACTGCGTGGTGGGGTAGGCAGTTACAGGACTCATAGGAGTTATCCTTCCTAATCATGTGTCCCGCTTGTTCGAACTCCCGCATACATTGGACATATTGTTGTTTGAAATCGGTATTTCTTTCAAATTTTGATTCTAAGGCTTTAAATCTTTTACACACAATGTGTCTGGAATGTCCTAGAATGGATGGGGAAGTTTTAAGAGGGAGGCTCACTACGAATTGACCATCAGACGCTCGGGAGTGAGTCAGAAATGTTTTTTCACCCTCCTTTATTTCATCATGTGGACGCATCGCTAAAACATTATCTCCCCAAAACCTACGAACCTCGGCTAATTGTACTTTGTTACACCGAGTTCGTTTTGTAGGTATGTTAGTTGCTATAGCAACCGATACTACCAATCCGAGTTGAGTATTTTGTAGTATAGGTAGCTCATAAAAGCTCATAAAATACTTCCGCTCCCAACAGCAGATCGATGTCGGAGGGTTCGTAAAATCCGGGGTCTGCTAGCGCGAACCCTTGCGGAATTTGAATTTGATTTAGACATTTTTGATAGTTTAAATTACAAATTGTAGGTACAACGAGGCAAGACAAATTTGCGGTAAACGCGTTGTTTCGGGATTTTAATGTTAGATTGCTAGTGTGTGTGATGTGAGTCACAGTTTCGTTGAATCCTAAGACCTGCATGTCAATAGGGCGTTTAGGTAGATGAAGCTTATCATAAGCCTTTTGTGATATGGAATTTGATTGCGAACCTGAGTCTAGCATGGCTTTGAGAGTGAACGGTCGATTATCGATGTCGAGCACGTTCAGTAAAGCGGTAGATAAAATAACTACCTTATTTGTATTTCGGTATGATTGATTAGAGTGTAGGTTAACTGAATGACTCATTACACATTCTTATTAAACAAGCTCAAATAGAGTCATTTCCAATAGAATACAGTTTATTGAAATATACAAAATCGATACCAAAATCTTCAAATATTTTATGCTTAGCTCCATTTTTACATAACGATGTTATTCGTGTAGGCGGAAGACTATCACTCTCTAATTATAACTATAATAAAAAACATCCAATGATATTACATCATAAAAATACACTCGCAAAGATTATAATGAAAACCAAACACATAAAATTATTTCACGCGGGACCACCGTTACTCTTATCATCAATTAGAGAACGATACTGGCCAACTCCTGGTAAGTCTCTTGCCTCAAAAATAGTACACGAGTGTGTTATCTGCTTTAGAGCAAAACCAACTACATACAACCCTATCATGGGAAATTTACCAGTGACAAGGATAAACCCCTCCCCCCCTTTCTTCAATACGGGCATCGACTATGCTGGACCGTTTCTAATAAGGAATGGGAGAGGACGTGGTTACAGGACCTCTAAATGCTACATCGCAATGTTTGTATGTTTTGCAACGAAGGCGGTTCACATTGAGTTGGTTACAGGATTAGAATCGCAAACATTTATAGGAGCACTTCGCAGGTTCATTTCCCGGCGAGGTAGACCGCGCGAGATCGTAAGTGATAATGCTACTACCTTTCATGGAGCTAACAATGAACTAATCGAACTGTATGACTCTCTCCACAATCACTCGGATGAACTTACATCAAAATGTTCAGAAGAGGGCATTATATTTAAATGTTTACCCCCACTGACCCCACATATGGGAGGTTTGCACGAATCCTCCCATATGTGAATCTCCCGTATCTATATAACCTGTCTGTCATGCCTATCACGTCGGGGTCACCAATGTGAGGTTATAGATGAAAATATTCTGTAAATCAGACAAAGGTTTTATTCGGTAAGTAGTATTTCCACGCCGTTGTTTATTCGGACAGAGAAAAGGGACGCGATTTTTTTTTTTTTTTTATGAAAGGACAATACTCTGGCCTGGTTCTGAACCTGGGCGGCAGCTTTGCGCGGACCTGGCTGGCGCTGAAGGCGCGAGCCCAATAATTGATTTTTGAGGCAACAAGCGCAAGGGCACCACTTAGGTACGGACCTCGGCTTGGGCTGTTGCCATTTGATGGGGGAGGATAGGAATGGCCGAAGGCGATACCGAGGGTAACGCTTTGAGGCGGAAAGGTTCATCGACTCCGCCGGCGGAGTCGGTGTATCTGTATAGTGTTTTCTCTGTGTGACGAGATAGTTAATGAATGGATGCCGTCACCTCCGGGTTTGCGGTGGTGAGTGGGTCATCCGGGTCTCCAAGAACGTGTCTTGGCCTACGGAGGGACCGAAGGGACGCGATAGGCATGACAGACAGCTTATATAGGCCATCGTCGCAAGGTTGCGTGTTTGTCAGTGTTTTACAGATTGTACTTCGGTGAGTGTGCTCAGGAGCTTCACGACCTTATACCGCCTTCGCCGTTTTTCAACAGAAGTTTCAGACGCACAGCCTATTATCATCCTCACCTGGTTGATATCCCACGCATAAGAACTAAGCGCTTTCAAGAATCTTTTATTGTGCGCACTGCAAGAACTTGGAATAAGCTCCCAGCGTCTGTTTTTCCGCTGGGCTACGACCCTAATGTCTTCAAGAAGAGAGTTAATAGGCACTTTCTGGGTAGGCTCGCTCCATCGTAGATCTCATTCTTACCTGTGTAAGTTTCGTGGTCAAGAGCCGACCCATCGTAAAAAAAAAAAAAAAGATCACCGCCATCTGTTAGAGATGTTCGGTACTTGGTAGTAAGCAGTCAATACAATAAAGAAAATTATGTGCTCGATCACAGATACGTGATTAAGTTCAGCTGTCAATCCCTAGATGGAGTTGACAGTATTGTATGATAAATATGTGTTTACAAAAAAAAAAGTATTGAAGTATTACATCAGTAAACTAGTGCCCATATTATAAGCTATGCTAAGTTTGGGGCTAGATGGCGCTGTAACATTTAATTATTTATTCTTTCTCAAGGATTTTATAACATGCTTAACCGAGTATAATTGCAATTTTTTTGGCCTCTCTGGCTATAACTACCTTATTTGGTTAATTAATCTGTATTTCACAGGAGTTGCGTCATTCCTAACAGATAGATAAGGTATCGTATCTATTAATATATGATCCGCCAGAAAACTTGAATCTCAGTGAATCAGTTCTGTGACATGATAAATGTACCAGTCTGTGCCAGTCGGTAGGTACGTCATTAGTGACAACATGTTGTATCTCCAAATGATGTTGGCAGCGCTCCTCGCCGTGGTATGTCTGGGTGAGTGGAGTGGCGGTACTTACCCCGTGGAGATAGTGGGGTACGTACACCATGGGGATATAGTGGCGGTACGTACACCGTGGAGATAGTGGGGTACGTACACCATGGGGATATAGTGGCGGTACGTACACCGTGGAGATAGTGGGGTACGTACACCATGGGGATATAGTGGCGGTACGTACACCGTGGGGATATAGTGGTGGTACGTACACCGTGGGAATATAGTGGCGGTACGTACACGGTGGGGAGAGTGGCGGTACGTACACCGTGGGGATATAGTGGCGGTACGTACACCGTGGGGAGATAGGCGGTGCGTACACCGTGGGGATTCCCAACATAAAACAAACTTCACACTAGTCTCAAGAACTAAATGCAATAAAGCCTTGAACATTCTGGAACCTGAAACCCATGGTGTGCGTGTCTAACTCGAGCTTGTCCTCTTTATTAAAGACATTAATTGTTTAAAAGTAGAGACGCGTCGAGATTCGCGTTGATTTGTTTTTTTTTAATAAGTATGTGTACCAAATTTAGTTTGAAATACTAATACATGATAATAAAGTACGTTGTTACAGCGTCGCCGTCAGCGCCCTCTGTCCAGCTGTCTGCACCGAGCTTAGTCGACGACATCATACTACAGTTGCAACAAACGGTCAATATCCAAGCCCTGGCCATACAAGGCCTCATCAACACTCTACAGAGCTCGATGAGCGTGGCGAAGGCAGCGCGCTGCGCCACTAACGACGTCGTAAGGAGCGTGGTCCACGGCGCCATCGCTCCGCAGCACACTGTGTCGCAGCTGACGACGCACTGCGACTGTGACTGCGAGGAACAGCTCGCCGGCGCCGTGGCTCCGCTACAGATGACCATCGGGAACCTTACGCAGTATTTACAGCTACAGAACCACAAGAACCGAATGCTGGCTGATACGATACTGAATATGAATGAAACTATAACTCGCTTGACTCCTCCACCTACCAACTGTGGACAGAGTTCTGGTAAGTTCATCATGACGCTACACCACTGCCATTTACATATACGACGGGGAAGCGCTTGGCATTTAATGTTAAGGCGGAAGGTCGAAGCTAGGGCTTGAATATCGGACCATCTATAAAATTCTGGAATTGGGTTTCGATATTGAGCATTTAAAAACCGGAATTCAGGAATTCCGGAACTGAAACTTACAAGTGTATAATGCATAATGCATAGTATAATTATTACCTACCTAAACGTCACTTTGTTATTGCGGATGACAGTTAGTCGTTGTTCCTTTTGACCGACAAGAATGACTGAATGACAATACTTTTCTTGCCTGTTATTATTACTATGAGATGAAGAGACAGACGGACTTCAATTTAGACTTAGTTTATTAATATATAAAATTAAGTAATACTTAAAATTAATAACGCTCACTAAAAGAGATCGTGATAATTTATTACCGAAAAAAAACAAGAGATTTTTCTTTTGTTGTTGTTTTAAATAATAATAATTACGTCTCAAAATGCTCGGTCTTCTCTCGCACGTGTTGCGGTTCCTCGAACCTGATCCCAAATGAGCGAGGCAAGCCAGGCGAGCGAAAGCGAGGCCAAAATTACATACTTTATTTTAAATATCGAAATATCGGATTTTACTTAACCAATTCCGGAATTAGAGACGATATTGAAATAGATCGGAATTCCGGAATTATGTCAATACCGGAATTCCCAAGCTCAAGCCCCAGTGGGAGCGTATTTCACCCGGAATTCTCAACAGTCTGAGGAACTGGCTATCTTACTTCCAATGTCGGAGCACAACAATTTAGAATTGTTGTTATAGCGACATGCTAAGATGGTGGTAGCTAGACGGCCGGACTTGCAAAGTCTTACCAACAACCAAACCTAGCAAAGTATTGGTTGTGCCATAATTATTTTATTTTATTTATCAACCAAAAATAGGTTGCTACAACATTACATGCTAACTTTAAACTTAATTAATATTTATAACTAATTGCACAACCAACAGGCAAACACAGCATGCAAAATCAGGGACACACAACTTTAACTAGATAAAAATACAAATAGTAGACAAGTAAGAAGATACAAGTATAGCCCCAATCTAAGCACAGCTTGTAATGTGGGAACTAAATTAAGTATATTACGGATAGAATACTTAAATACTTACTATTTTTTTTTGGAAATACACCCTAATCATATGATACAACACCTAAACACAGAACAAACATGTATATTCATCACACAAATGTTTGTCCTAGGTGGAAATCGAATCCACAACCTACAACGCAGAACGCAGAGCTAAAACTGAACTATGAGGCTTGTTAAATATTGATAGCTTTGGATGGTCCTTGGGATGGGTGAGATGCTGCCGAGGATTCTTTGACTTTTTTGAGGATTCGTTGACGAGGAGGTCTACAAGGGGCTCTAAAGTTTATTTAATTTAGTAATTGGGCCAATCAATTTCGTTGTTTACCAATTTACAAAAGAAAACAATGTCCATCATATGTGTTCTTCTCTTTTGAAGATTAAAAAAAAACTCAACGCGAACAGAGTATGATCGCAATGTTTTGGCCTTTCTAGCCGCATCGGCTAAGTGCCAAAGGCCACAGAGGCAGTCTAAGTTTTTAAGAGCTACAATTAACCAAAAAAAACGTATCAACTGAACCTTAGTAATAATGAGACGTGCGTGCAGACTACAGGCTCAACTATGAGACGGGAAGCTGCTACAAGTGGCACAAAGAGAGACAACAATGGCCACGAGCGAACGAGTCGTGTGTGTTGGAGGGGGCTCAGCTCACCGTCATCAACGGAGCGAGCGAGGCTCGCATCCTCGGAGACTGGCTGAAAGAGAAAGCAGACGGATACTACGCGGCACAGGTCGGCTACCAGCGGGACGACGACGGGGTGTGGCGGGCGGTTACTGGTGAGTGTGTGACGCTACATCTGTTACTGGTGAGTGTGTGACGCTACATCTGTTACCGGTGAGTGTGTGACGCTACATCAGTTACCGGTGAGTGTGTGACGCTACATCTGTTACTGGTGAGTGTGTGACGCTACATCTGTTACTGGTGAGTGTGTGACGCTACATCTGTTACTGGTGAGTGTGTGACGCTACATCTGTTACTGGTGAGTGTGTGACGCTACATCTGTTACCGGTGAGTGTGTGACGCTACATCAGTTACCGGTGAGTGTGTGACGCTACATCTGTTACTGGTGAGTGTGTGACGCTACATCTGTTACCGGTGAGTGTGTGACGCTACATCAGTTACCGGTGAGTGTGTGACGCTACATCTGTTACTGGTGAGTGTGTGACGCTACATCTGTTACTGGTGAGTGTGTGACGCTACATCTGTTACCGGTGAGTGTGTGACGCTACATCTGTTACTGGTGAGTGTGTGATGCTACATCTATTACTGGTGAGTGTGTGACGCTACATCTGTTACTGGTGAGTGTGTGACGCTACATCTGTTACTGGTGAGTGTGTGACGCTACATCAGTTACCGGTGAGTGTGTGACGCTACATCTGTTACTGGTGAGTGTGAGATGCTACATCTGTTACTGGTGAGTGTGTGACGCGACATCTGTTACTGGTGAGTGTGTGACGCTACATCTATTACTGGTGAGTGTGGGAAAAAAGGTACGGTTGAAAGGGTACTTCACAGGTGGTCCCATCGTCATCAGGCCAGAATTTGATGATGGGATCCTGGACAAATCGAGGGAACTCTTCAAATATACATACATGAAGCGATTTGGGTATTTTAAGGGTGTATTACCTCAAAATTAAGGCAAATCGCACCACTTATTGGATCATGCGTTTCTCTGTCTGTCTGTCTGTCCGTTCATCTGACATCAAATTAATATATGATATAAAAAATAAGTCAACCAGGTAAACGAAATTGTATGATATTTTTCATTAAAGTCGGTTTTTTAGAATATAAAACGTAATTAACTACGATTGTATTATAAGACGTATATATAGATGTGAAGATGGCTTTTGACTTCCAGGCTTATCAAGGCTAGAGCAAACGTGAGTTCTACGATTGAGGCTTGCGATAAGCTGCGGATACACATTCCATATATAAATAAGTAATCATTTTATTAACTATGTACAAAGGAATTAGTTGGATTATCTAGGACCGTTACAAACGGCCTATAGGTAACTCAACTGTTCCAGACCAGTACCAGACGGAAGCGTGCCCAAGAAACTGGCTGCATTGCCACGCTGAATAGCTATGCGAGTCACTGGCCTAAATAAGAGTATTTGGGTATTATTGAATTGTACTGGATTTTGTCTTACGATTTTGTCCGCTTTCAAAAATATTTCATAAGACGCCCTGCAAAAACTAGGGATCGGCTTCCAGCGTCTGTATTTCCGCTGTATTAGGAATGTCTTCAAGAAGATAACCACCGTCTGGGTAGTCTCGCTCCATCTTAGATCTCAACCTTGCCTGTGCAAGTTACAAGGTCAAGAGCAAACGGCTCCGTGGTGTAGTGGATCGCCCACCGATTTCAGATCCAGCGGTCCCGGGTTCGATCCCCAAGGGGAGTTAAATATTGTGTTTGGTTGAGTTGGTGTTAGGACTTTGTTTAAGTCCTGGCTAGCTACCACCATCTTACCTAATTCTGTCACCATAACAACAATTCTTAATATTGCTGTGTTCCGGCAGTTAGAGGTAAGATAGTTCCTCAGTCTGTTGAAGATTCCGGGTGAAGTGCGCCCCCACATTCGGCTTTATCTTAACTTGTAATCAGGTGAGATGAAGGCCAAGCGCTTCCCCGTATACAATAATAAAATAAAACCCCAAACTAAATATATGCAAGTACCTTCCAGCACTCAGTGTTGCGAGTGTTCCAGGCGAGAGTCTCGGAGTCTCGGGCGTGTACAATCCGTGGCACGAGAACCAGCCAGATGACCAGGAGCATCGGAGGTACGCGGCGATGTGGGGGGACGGGACCATCATCAACGTGGGGAACGAATCTTCACTCCCCTTCATCTGCGAGAAAAAGCCCGCTTACTTCTATTGACATTCAGTGTTCTCTAGTTGTATGCCATTGCAATAAATAAATAAATATTACAGGACTTTAATGTCATACAGCGCCATCTAGCGTCAATCTAAGTATAGCTTGCAATATGGGAACAGGGATGAAATACATAAATACTTTTAACAAATTTGTAAATACATCCGTACTTTATGATACAACATCCAAACACAGATCCAACATCGGGAATCGAACCCACAACCTACAGCGCAGAAGGCAGAGCCACTACCAACTGAGCTAAGAACCTTGTTGATGTGAAGAACACTGGTGACGTTTATTTTCTAATATACTATAAAAGGACTAGCTGAAACTGTCGGACTTTCATACAAACTTTGTTCTCTTATTTAACCCCCTTAAGGGTGGAATTTACAAAATCTTCCTTATTAGATGCTTACACTGTGGTATAAGGTATGTATGTGCAAAATATCCATTCTCTAGGTCTAACAGCTTAGATTCGGCGATGAAGAATTAGTCAGTCAGTCAGGCTTAGATAGATACATAGACTCCAAAGTGTAGGGATAGATTTTTTATTTTTTGTGTGACGGGGAAGCGCTTGGCCTTCATCTCACCTGGTTACAAGATGAGGTAAGACCAAAGGTGGAGGCGCACTTCACCCGGAATCTTCAACCAACTAATAAACTGGCTATCTTACCTCTAAATGCCGGAACACAACAATTTAAGTATTGTTATTATGGTGACATAATTAGGTAAGATGGTGTTATAGCTACCAGGCGGACCCAAACAAAGTCCTACCACCAACCAAACCAAGCACAATATATTGTACTCCCCATGGGGATCGAACCCGGGACCTCTGGATCTGAATCGGTGGGTCGAACCACTAGACCCCAGAGGCGGTTCTCTGCCGATGGCGACGGGTGCGGTGATAGGAAGAGACTGTGCTGCTGATTGAGAGGCGTGGATGAAGGTGGCCTCTTTCTGGGGGCCGCTATGATCTTCAAAGAGGCGGTGGACACCCTCACATAGCCTCATCGCACCATCAATCAAGTGCTTGATGAAGCCATGTCTATTGTTTTGCCTAATATTACCTTCCTACATAAGTAATATGCACTGCTGGGAGTTTGCGTTTCGAAGTTTTGTAGGCGCTGAGGAGATATATTTTGATTTAAGCCGTATAGCTCTTACATTCAAATAAATCTCAATGGTAAATACCATGTAACAAATACCGTGTAACACTTTTCTTATATTTTGTATTTCAGTGGCCGAGGTATGGAGGTATTATATTTTTTATTTCATGTGAAATAGGTGAGCTCTTGTACTGGGTATAAAATTAGCATGAACACCACACTCAGCATACAAATTGGCCGCGACCTCACTAGGGGCTATGTTGTGACCGGCGGTCGCGTGGAGTTGATGGGGGCGGCTCATGTCGCCTGTGGCGAGGCTTGTTTTTTATATAATTACGTAGAGTCAGCATGTAAAAGTAAAACGAATCATTGCACCAAATAAACAATCATTTTTTTAATTGACTTTTGTGGTTAATGTTTTGGAAGGTACTTTAGTAAATTATAACAAACCATAAATATTCTATCTTACACTTCAAGCTTAACGTACTCAACCTCCACAGATCGTGCTCGTCTTTTAGCTGTTTCAAAATGGGAATCAGGTCTTTGGCTGCAAGCACATCCATCTTACAATACCGGTACACTTATGGATCCTGTAACTTTCCGTATTGCTACTTGCCACATATTTGCGCCTTTTGTGATCCTCGGCCGAATCAGCCGCCGCACCAGCCCTAACTGATGTCCCAGGCAGATGAGATGGCGCTAGGGTGTCGACACAGGTAGCGTCCCACACCAAAGGCCTACCCATTTCCCAAGGGACAAGAGTCATACCGTCGGGCCGCTTACCATCATCACGTAGCAGACCATTCGGTTTAAGAACGACTGGGACATTGAAACTGGTAAAAGCTCGACGGCTAATGTCATTAAGGCTTTTGTGAGATTGACCAATATTGTCAAAAAACAAAAATATCTTAGAAGTTATCGAATATACATGGGGGTCCAATCGATACATGTTGAAACCCCCAACCCCCCCACATCGTTTGATCCAGGTAAAATGAATCACGCTGTATAAGAGAGTTCCACTTGTAATACAAGTAACAGGCTTTTATGAAACACCCCCTGAAGGACAATGATAACATCATACGTCAACACGCATTTGATCAAACACGTATTTGGTCCAACAAGCATTTTGGCCATCAAATATTTCGTTCAATTGCACAAACTGGTTTATTGGGTGCCCATGGAATACATTTTATAATTCTTTTGACATACGTTTCTTTAAAGCCTGTAGCTTGTGTTGTGTACTGGAACTCCCTTCGCACTTTTTTTATTATCCGTTTATATTGTTGGGACTGTATTTTAAAAGGAAATATTTAAATAATACATTTTATCTATGATAATTTGGTCGGTATTTTTGACGCTTTTACTAAAAATGTAGTCTGCGATATCGTAACGTTTTAGCAGACCTTTTCTAGATTCGCGGAGAGCTAGGTATCTACAGACGTGTCATACGCGAGAATCGAATAAAAAACAAAATATTGATTTTTGCAGTTGTATGGCGGTACCTACAGTGTGGGCTTGGCACGAATTTGTTATTTACTCTGTTATAATCGCGTTTTCAGCGCTTTTTATGTTCCAGGCACGACGGGTACCAAGCGGCGGGGATGTAGCAGCTACAAAGTCAGGCGAAGACAGCAAGCCCTTGGGTCACGTCACGTGACCCAAGCTTGCTTATTTAGGCCAGCGAATCAGCATAGCTATTTAGCGTGGCAATGCAACCAGCGTTTTGAGCAAGCTTCCATCTGGTACCTATTGGTCTGGAACAGTTGAGTTACCATAGGCCGTTTGTCGGTCCTTAAATAATAATAATCCGACTGCTTCCTTTGTAGGTTTTTATGTATGTTCCCCGATTACTCGAAGACGCCTAGACCGATTTAGAAAATTCTTATTTTGTTTGAAAGTGTATACTTCACAGGTCCCATTGACGTAAGGTCGGGATCTGATGATGGGATCGAGGGAACTCTTGAAATATTATAGGCACACTTGAAGTGATTTGGGTATTTTTAGGGTCGGTATACTTCCCAGGTGATCCCATCGTCATGAGGTCAGGATCTTATGATGGGATCCTGGAAAAATCAAGGGTTCTCGTCAAATATTATAGCCACACTTATAGCGATTTGGGTGTATTACCTCAATAGTAAGGAAAAACGGACCCCATATAGGATCACGCGTCTGTCTGTCCATACATCTGTCATCAAAATAATAGGGAAAAATACGTCATCCAGGTAAACGCAATTGTATCTTCATTGAAGTCGGTTTTCTTTTTAGTTGTTAAAACGTAATTATCTGTCATGAGTTTCTTCTCCAGGTGTTCTTGTTTTTGACAAATTTAAGTTTGTCCTACTACTCATGTCATGATCTGCCAAAACTTCCTAGTACCTACCTACCTACTCTTAGTTTGTAGTGAAGCCTATTTATCCCAAGTGTGGTCAATCAAATGGGGACAACTGGTAAAAGCATACAATGCCGAATATTAATAAAAACAATTTATTGTCAAACAATACAAAACCAAACTGGAAATTAATACATAATGACACAAAAACGTACAACCCGCGGCAGGACTTGAACCAGCATCGTTTCCTCTAGCTTGAAACGCTCTTAACCAATTGAACCACGAGGGTGGCACGCATGACGCGATTTGCGAATGTTTGTGCCACATTAGATTCAGCTAACCAATGAATAAATTTTATTAAATTAGAAACGTTACAAATCATCATAACGATCATTTCACATGCTCTGCTGGAGAGTTTCAAGATCTACGATATCTGAAGTCGCCGAAGAGGTACTCATAGCTCTCTGCAAACCTGGATTCACCAATCTGCCATCTTCGTTCAAAACCAAGCTACTGCCGGTGCCGAGTGACTTCACTGCTCTCACAGCCTTTTGTCTCTTCCTAATCTCCTCTGCAGTCAACTTCTTTGGCAGAGCGTTTTGTAGCTTTGTCCAGAACGAGTTATCAGTAGCATCCCACATGATATAAGTATTTAGAGTTATATGACACTTAATTGCTATCGGTGCTTTGTCCAAATTCACGTTCTCTAATAGTATAACTACTGCTCTGTTCATTCTGTCTTTAGCTCCTTGTAAAATAGTAGCGTTGAACTCTTCTAACACCCACACGGACTTCATGAAGTTCTCAGACATTACGAATAAAGTTTTCTTAGAATTCGCCACAGAAGTGTATATCTGTTCCGTTATCTGCTGACCTAGGTCCCAGTCTCTGTTATAATCGCACACTTTGTAATTCATCTCTTCTAGTTTCGGCAGTAGTATGTCTCTAGCGAAGTGTTCATCTTTATAATTATAGGATAGGAATATATCGTAAGTCTTTCCTTTGTCTATCCATTCTTCTTTGACAATACACCTCAGTCCAATGTGAAACAGCAAGACTTGGACTTCTGGCAAGTATTTGTACATGAGAACTATCGCGATTGCTAAGATCACAGCACCGGCTGAGCACGACACTCCGACCACAATGGCATTGCGAGTATCGCAGAGCGTGGTTGGATCTCTCCCTTTAACAACTAAACCATCAGAGCAGAGTAACTTATCGTAGTCCAATATTTTCTGCCAATGGTTTTTTAAATTCTCGACACTATCTTTATGAGAGCAATCGCAGCGAAGCGGATTGTTTTCGAGATACAGGCTATAGTTTCTATTATATATCTCTGACGGTATCATCTGCAAACAATTGTTGCTTAAATCTACCGCTCCTACTGAATTTGATATTTCTGGGATGGAATTCAACTCTAAGCCAGAGAGGTCTAATTCGGTCACAAAGCTTGGTAATCTGGTTAAATTCTGTTGCAGTTTACTAAGTTTCAGTTTCATCACGCTAATGTTAGTATCGAATTTTGTTTTCGGGAGTGTTATGTTCTTCGTATCCTCGCAATCGCACTCGAATCTTTTTTGGTTGGGACGGATCAGACATTTGCAGCTTCCAAAGCCTTCTACTGAGCAAGTCAATTTATCCCACTCTGTCGAATTAGTGAGATCTTTTAAGCTAACATTTTTCAATGATGGTGGCTGGCTGCATTGTGCACCTGTCAAGTTATAATGGTAATTTACCGAACTCAGTAGACTGTAGAGATGACAGTCGCAGTTGAACGGGTTAGAACCTAAGTTGAACACGGCAGTTGAACTTGCTGAAATACTACGCGGGATCACGGTCGTTATATGATTATTGTTGAAGTTTACTCTAACTTGGTTACTTTCGAAGGCTAGATCGCCTTTCTGAAAAGATATAAGCACGTCTGTAGGTACTTAATACATGTAACGTAGCTCGGTGATAGTACTCGGTTTCCAAGTACCTAGTCTCGCCTACTACGTTCGATTCTAGAACCGGCCGGCGCCGCCGCCTCCGACGTCATATTGCACAAGTTATTACAATTATTTGCCGGTTTACGTATTTAAAACATACACACTCGCTCACATTTCTTATAGTAAATCCTCAGTAATACTAAATTCAGTGTAAAACCCCGTATTCGGTAAGTGTTGAACATTTCTTTTCACACAAATAATGTAGGTAGATACTTTAGTTTTGTAACGGTTTTTTCAATAGCATAGGTACATTTTATGTTATTTCCTCTTCCTTCTTAGCCTACTGCTTTTAATATGCTTACACTTTTTCGCTGTAGAAAGTATATATCTACTTTTCACTAGATTTTCTACAGTGTACTCATACCTAGGTACCTGCCGTACCTACCTATCATTCACTTCTCACTTCATGCTTTGTTTACCTACCTACTTCATTATATTTTGTAAACTCCGCTCTGATAGTGTCACATAAAATACACCACTATCCGTACTCTCCTCATCATCACCGGCATCACCTTCATCATCATGCTTGAGTCTTGCTTGCTCCGGTGATGGAGACTATCAGAGGGAGTGGAACCTGGACGCTTTTGTGACACCCTTATATGTCCAATTCCAGGGGTCCGTAGTTACGGTCGAGGCCTGATACCTGCTCGTGTTGTACCTACGTGGCGCGCATTTCACCCGCATCCACGTACTTACTCTGGTACCTACTACCCACCGAGCAAGGCAACTGCAGCATCCAAGGACATCTCCATCGGCTCCACATTCCTGGACCATCCGAGGGGAGTACCTAACTTCACCTTTCTCGAACGCAACATCGTAAAATCAGTGACCAGGGCTTAACACGAACTCAATAAATAATGTGATTGACATTCTGGATTTTTTATAATACTGACCAGCCTCCAACGTCACATACAATTTAGTTTCTTGAGAGTGATCGAAAACATAAAAAAAAAGAAAATGAAACTCTGCTCTCCTTCATCGTATGCCAAATCTCCTCTACAATATGTATTGTTAAAATAAATGAATAAAGGGAATGGGTGGTTGCGTTCACTACGAAACCCTCGGCTTTTGTTATCAGCCTGCATAATCTTATGAATACAATACGAGTCCGTTCCATATAAGCGTTTATGGATTGCATATAATGTAAACTATTAATATAATTTGCATAGGTAATTTATTGCCAAACAGTGGTAAAAATTTGACGGCGAATATAAATGTTACAAAAAAAGAAACTGCACTTCACCCTCCTCCCACCCTCGTCCCTTAAAAAGGTACTTGTACACTCAATACACAAATCAGGTGGCAGATCCAGTCTCGATAACTATTTATTATAGGCTCAATCTCAGTTTAAACTAACATACCAAAATTTTTGAAAAATGTTTCAATACAAGATAAACGAAATTTCTTAACAAATATGATCTACTGGCCGCTAACCAATATGGCTTTAGAAGCGGTATATCAACAGAAGATGCTGTTTTTGAACTAACAAATACTGTAGCTGATAACATAGACTCAACAAATAAAACGACTGCCATATTTCTCGACCTCCCAAAAGCTTTCGCCACTGTGTCTATTCCCCTTCTTCTTAAGAAATTGAAACTATTGGAATAAGAGGTCCAGCAATATATTTTCAATAGTTATCTTACAAACAGATCGCAACGTGTTATTATCGAAATTTTTACCAGTACTTATGAAAAACTTAGCTTTGGCATCCCCCAGGGTAGTGTCCTAGGATCTACGCTCTTTTTGATTTATATTAACGACCTCTGTCGGCTTTCCCTAACAAATTGCAAAATTTTGGCTTAAGCAGATGACACCGCATTGCTAATATCTAGAAAAACCTGGAACCCGACGAAATGTTTTGCTGAAAATGCTCTTCGTAGTGTAATGCGCTGGATAACCTGCAATTTACTTACTTAAAATGTTTAAAAGAAGACCAATTTCCAAACTTTAAATTTAAGCCCCTACAGTGCTGTGCTGTGCCAGCCATCTACATCATTCGAGCTCAAAGCACATTTGCCCAACTCTGAAACTTCACCCATCGCGTACATTGTTTGAGATACCCAGGCGTAGATATAGATAATACGCTGAGTTGAAAGCACCACGTATCAGCCACAACATCAAAGATCAAGATTTTGTTGCATTCTGGACTACAATATCTGCAAAATGGTATATTTTGCCTCAGCACAATCGGTGCTTAATTACTTTATCTTGGCGTGGGAAGGCACGCCGAAAACTCACTTCTGAGATTAGAACTAGCACAAAGGGGTCTTCTCAAACTAATCCACTTTAAGACTTGACTTTTTCCAACACAAGATCTCTATGCTCTGAGTAATGTTCTATCTGTACGCAAATTATTCATTTTAAATATACTCCTACGTAACCGCACTCTAACCCATAAAGTTTCTACAACAAACAGACGTAGACCAGGTGCTGTATGCAACTCACATCCTACTAGAAAAGTACTTGCCTTCCGCCACTTTATTTTTATTGGTCCAGTTGTTTATAATAGGATTAACAAATCACAAAATATTTACCCATTATCCTTGTATAAATGTAAGAACCACGTTCAAAAATGGCTTTATACCCTTTCCTATGAAGAAACGGAAAAAATCATACAAATTGTCAAATAAGTTTTTCCATATTTCTTCTATTACCCACAGTTCCCTTAATCCACACTCATCTACAAACACACACACACACACTCCCCCATCACATCCTCACTCAAACACGCAGTCTCTTATACACTATATCTATATCACACACAAACTCATGGGCGCTCTTGTTGCCCGAACTCTAATGAGATCGGTGTTCTCATGTGCCAAATAAAACACAGTCACAGTAGTCATACACACCATTCTTACACATAAGTACACACACTCTGGATATGACCATTTAGACACACCTCTCTTCTCTGCCCCACCCCCACCCTTTCCACATGCTTACTAACTTACCCGAAACAACTAAAATCCTATTTATATTATGTTAAGTTCTCTAAATTAACAGATCTCTTTGAAATTTACTCAAAGAGATTATTTGATCATTTTATATTCTAAGTGAATTTTATCATCTCTAGTCCTAAGGTACTGGGCACTGGAATTTGCAACACAGTTTCTAACTATCTAATTTTTCCAGTGTTCACAAAGTATACATATTGCGCCATGTTATTTAAGATAAATAAAAAAAATATATATATACACACCACAGGAAAGCAGAATACGCAATTTCGTTTACTTGGATGACATATTTTGGCCAGTTATTTTGACATAAAAACCAAACTACTGTAAGTACGGATTTTGATGAAATTTCTACGGGACCACTTCGAAAGGATGAACAACCAAACATAATAAGAATCATCAAAATCTATTTCAAATCGGCGGTGTAATCGAGTAACAAACAAAAAAAAAGCCGCACTGAGAACGTCCTCCTTTTTTTGAAGTCGGCTAAAAATACAATAAAGTAGCAAAATAACAAACCTCACAATGAAACATACCGTGAGACTTTCCAACCGGTTGTACGACAGATCCAATGACTGTTTGACGACATGCTTCCAATCCTCACACACGCTTTGTATTCGGTTGTAGCTCAGATCTAGCTGGTCAACGGATTTCCATAAATATAGATAATTAAACAGTGAACCTGTAAAACGACCATACAATTAGGTTACCTACCTATAGACCGTTTGTAACGGTCCTTATAACCCGACTGCTTGCTCTGTTCATAGCAAGTAGATTTATTCACAAAAATGCACAATTAAACTAACTATATACAAGAAAAGCAATCGGTTTATAAAAAAGTTTATAATAAGTGAGGTTAGTAAATTTAATTGTACCAAGTATGTATGTAATTTAATTTTCATCAACTAACAACAAAAATAGTAGATTATTAACCAAGGGGATAAAGCAGTGTCTTCTGTCGCGGGTGACGATTTCAATCGCGAGCGTAACGAAGGACTCGAGGTTTACTCCCGAGCGTAGCAAGGATGTTAAAAACTTAAATCACGAGCGAAGCGAGGGATTTAAGACAAGTCCTGAGTGTAGCGAGGGATTTAAGTTTACCCAAGACTAAGACAGCTTTATCACTGAGGAAAATACTCTACTTTTCGTACCATTTGCGAAAAAATTAACACAATAATAATATGAGATAAGCATTTATTAAAAATATTGACAATTAAAAGTAAAAGTTAACATTCGAAACATTGGTCCAATTATTGATAGAGAGAGTTACATTTTTGTTTGGTACATTTATTGTTGATGAGTTGATTTGAGTATTTCTCTGTTCTTGCGTTTCATTGTAGATAGTATGCGTCGGAGATAGTGGTGGTGGTGCATCGTGAGTTACGGACGAAATTGATAGGCCTTTCGCACTTCTCCACGTTGAAAATTCTTCATAAGTTTTAAATATTTTTCCTTGGATTTTGTTGGAAGCAAATTATTTATAATTGCGGCAGCATTTGCACTGATGGAATCCGACAATTCACTGCCACTGTCGCTTTGATTTAACATCGTAACGTATTTTTATTTATTAAAATAAATTAAAATAAACTGAACGTTTATGTATTTGAAGAAAACAATAACGCGGCAAATTCCTAGACAAATATTTTTTTGTCGGAAAAGCAAAGGCATCAAGCTCATACGGCTTCGTCAGTTTTCGTTATTTTATTTAATAATCATAACTGCATAATAAATGCGTATTCCTTTTTCAAAAAGATGTATAATGCTTTATATACAAACTCAATGGTGTAAACACAGATGTAGTTCAGTATAAATTTCGGTAAGTATTCCAAATTTAAATCACATTCTCCCCCTAAAGGATTAATGAAATTCAGTACAATTTTCTTTCCCTGTTTTTAACAGATTAAAAATGACTATTGTTATGTTCGCTTTTTGTGGCATAGAATGTCACTTTTTTGAGCAAGTGGTACGAAAATACAATTATGATTCACGATCACGATTTATAATAATGATTGTTTTTGGCGATCCTAACTTTGCAATGAAGGGTAGGAGGTGTATGTTGTGATTGTGAGTGGTAAACGCTGAGCTGAATGAGTCATTCAGCTCAGCATTTCAAACGTGAATTTATTTGGTAATCAAGGATTCCGAACCCAAAGGTGGCCCCTTTCATTTTGACATGATCAAAAAGCCACTGTCTAACGGGAAATGGCGAGGATAAAGAAGAGAAATGAAACGAATCTGCGAGGTACTTACCAATATTTTTTTTTTTCTGGCTTCGCGTGACTTGCGCATTGCCATATTACAAGTTTTTTTTATAAATTAGGGAAACGATTATAATAAAGCACCCGGGATATAACGAGGATGGATAAGGATCAGTAGAGTTGAATAATAAATATTATATACAAAACTATACGATACAACTTTATAATATTGAATATAAAGAATAAATTGATATATATATTGATTGTAAAAAATAGTAAGTAAGTATATTACTTACGTACGTACTTACCTTTATAATACTAGCTAACCATTTACACCATTTATAGCAATAAATGAAGATAAACATTGTTAAAAACATATTTTCTATTGTTGTCATATTTACAACAAAATAAAATATGGTCTACATCTCCATATTCCGCTCCGCAGTCACAAGCGGGGCACTTAGGTGTTTGTACCTATATTTCTTAAAAAAACATGTATTCATCCACACACAGGTATATGTAACATAATAATGTTACATTGTTAAGATGTAGAGGGCGCTGGCGGCAGCGGCGGGTCCGTTACGTATAAATAGCGAAGTGGAAGGAGAGCGCGATAGCTGATGTACCGACCTATAAGCAGGCAGATACCTATTGACTTTCCAACGCGTGGCTGGTGGATATGGGTGATTCTTATAAGACCTCTACATGTTTAGTTGTAATAACATCCTTTATGCCATAAAACATTTTGTGAATCAGCCGGCTATTTCGTTATAAAGTGATTTAATGTGATGTTTTTATGCTGATTAATAAGAAAAATTGTTTTAAAATACCTATCTCCAATTAATCCCTGATCCTCACACAATTTCGTTAAGTATCGTAAGTTTATGTTATTTTAAGTACCTACCTACAATGTTACAAAGATGAGACTAAACATTTGTTATACTCGTAGTAATTTAGTCTATGTTTTCGAAAAAATACATATGTGCATTAGGAGCATTCTCATTGCATCATAAGCCGGTTGCATGGTGTTGCGGGATGAGGCTCCATTCGGGAGGCACTAGGACGCGTCCCCGCGTCCTAGTGCCTCGGATAGGGGATAGGGGAACGCTCGCTAGCATTGAGCTAGAGGGTAAGAGGGAGATAAAATACCGTCCACGGACCAACAGGCACCCTCCGTCGGGCCGCTCGCATATATATTTTTTATTGGTGAAAGCGTTTGACCACCTGAGTTGGTGTAAAATGTAAAACAAGTAAAGATGGCCTACGATGGAGCACGCTTGCCTAAAAGTAACCTATTTACTCTGGACTAGAAGACTCCAAGATTGTACTCGTGCGGAAAAACAGACGCAGGCAAGGAATTCCATTCCTTACCAGTATTAATGATAAAGGTAGAGGCGAAACGATATATTCGGCACAATGGAACATCTACAAGGTACGGGTTGTAGCCTGCCGTACGTCTGCTAGTCCGGTGGTGGAAAAGGGATGGAGGGATTAGGTCAAAGATATCGAGCGCACATATTCTGACACCGGGCTGGCGGAGGGCAGTGGCATCGGGCAGGATGTCGTGTAGTGGATGGTAGCGGAAGAGCACAAGCCAACAGTAGCATCCTAAGCCCCAGTCAGCAAGAGTGGTCACTCTCTTGGCGTCAGGTGGCCAGTATACCTTCTCCTAATCATGAAGTACAACAAACAGTATCCCATTATATACGAGGTTGTTATACTCCCGAGCGTAGCGAGGGAGGATGACAAGACCGAGTTGATCGGACCTCCATCCACCGTGCCGTTTTAGTGTCGTTATATTCGCACCAGAGTCCGCCAACAGAGTCGCGGATGTTCTGCGGAAACAATGGCCCGTGTAGAGGATTTGGTAAATTTAGATAAGTGGCAATATCTTTAGGCATGTTACCAAATTTATTTTTGCCTATGACTTGCCTTGTGCATTTACCATTTTGATAATTTAGAAAAAATCTTCTCGTTGAAACATTAGTGGGACGTAACTCCTGATAGGCTTTAACTATATTAAGGTACTCCACTGATGACAAATTTACGCTCTTTGTTTGTTTTCGTGTTCGGCAGACTCACAGCTTGTAGGTTTGTATCCGTTTCTACGTCTTTTAGCGTTATATTAGCAAGCTCTATTCCTCTGCATGCACCGCTGATTCCATAAATTAAAGCAACCTGTTGAACAAAAAAATAAGTGTGATAATAATCGTAATAATCTAGGTACCTATTTTAGGTATGTAGATAGGTATCTATTTATTTAGTTTGAGTAGAGTAGATAAGTAGGTTACCTTTGTTGCCAAGTATTGTTTATTTGGAGCGTTATTTAAAAATGTTTCGATTTCTTGTGTCGTCGACTTTAGATTTTTTTGCCTTGTATCCAGTGGACAATTTCTTCAGTAAAGCCGTCAAATTTACATATTTTTTAATATCGACGTCGTGTCTCGTTTGTATGGTCATTCATAACATTGAATATGTGCTCCAAAGAGTCGACGATTTGATTTTTTTCGATAATTCATCAAAATAAGTGAGAATCTCACCATTTTATAAAATTTTCGTAACTCTTTAAATATATTCCACGTGATTTTGTCGGCAACAGATTCATAATTATTTCTTTGCCCTTTTCTTCCATTTGCATATTAGCATCTTCACTATCACTTGATGACATTTTTCACGTTCACAATTTGGAAGTAAAAGTCGGGAAGTTATACGTAAAAGTTTGTGATTTGGAATGAAGAAAATTCTAGAGATTTAGCGCCAATTCCATCTTTTTTTTTAAATCGAAAAACGAAACAGTTCGCATTCTACCGTGAAGGGAAGAATCAACCTTCATAAAACATCACCAAAAAGGTTCTATTTTCAAAAAAAAAGATTGACGGAGCACCAAGAAGTCGAGTTTTATGTAAGAGACCGAATGCTTTGTACGGGCTGATAATTTTAGACAAAAATTAAAAAGAAAAAAAACTTTTTAGCCCTAGGTATTAAACTCGAGTTTTAGGCCCGCTAAGCTATACTATTATGATACACTTTTTGAGCAAGAGAAGTGAAAAATAAGATATGGTCTAATACTAGGGTTCCCGTTCCCCGTAAGCGAAGTATAACGCAACAGCCCAAGCCGAGGTTCGTACCTAAGTGGTGCCCTTGCGCTTGTTGCCTTGTTGTTTATACGATTTAAGTAGTAGTTTAGCAATAAGAATCAACAAAATCTACAAATTCTTAGAAATAATTTATGAACTGATGCGAACCCCCATGCCAAGTCCACACCAGATACCTAAACCAATAGTCTGAAACATAAGTACTTTTAGTCACACAAAAGTATGCCAAATACAATTCCGATTCACACCGGCGCGGCAGCGTGACAACCTTTCTAACCAATTGTCAAAATAAGAGTGTCCGTCGATTTTTTTTTTAATTTTATGAAAAGACAATACGCTGGCCTGGTTCTGAACCTGGAGGGCGACAGCTTTGCGCAGACCTAGTGTCCGTCAAATCTCCCTTCCACTCTATTTAAAGGCCCGAATTTGCTTGGTTTTTGGTTTATTCTATTTGCGTCCTTATTACCAATCCTTTTAGAATATTTTAGTCCAGCAGTTATTTTGTCGAAATTTTAAAAATATTATATCATTTTACTCTCACATTTGTAAGTTATCATTCCATTTTTAACTCTACATGCTTAAACACTAGATTTCTTTTAATTTGGCAAAATTACTACAAATTCTCACATAGTTCGCACAACGTTCTAATTTAGACCTTATACACTTAGAGGTAGACTCCTTTCGTTCGGCTAAAATTTTTTTTTTTTTTTTGGCAAACTGGATATGATTGGTTAAAAACGGTACAGGGACCTACGTTCTACAATTCAAAGAGTTTGTTCTCTACTACGCACTGCGCAAATTTGTTTTAATTCAACAAATCGTTATAATGACCGAAACAAGCAAAAAATATTTCTGTTATTTTTGTAGTTCAGGTGAATTGGCTAATGTTTGCTCCATAAACATCTTTAATTGTAAATAGTACAAATCGGATATGACTCGTTACAGACCCGAGGTTGTCGCGGGCCTATGGTGTGAAATCGCACCAGATGAAGTAAAATGGCTAACAACAGGGCAACGGGACCTGACGATATACCAGCCGAATTATGGAAGAAACTGGGTAAAGCTGGAGTATACTTTCTAACCACTCTATAGTGTATAAATTACCATACCTGAAGCGTGGAAGAAAAGCTACCTGCTCCCTTTTTACAAAAATAAAGGTGACGTAAGACTATGTGGAAATTACCGAGCCATCAAATTAATATCTCGCACTATAAAAATATGGGAACGAGTGATTTGTCAAAGACTGCTTCAATTGACAGAAAATCAATGTGGATTTGTAAAGAGGAAATCGACAACCGACGCATTTCACACCATCCGTGTTTTAATGTCCTGTAATATTTATTTATTTAATGGAATCTCACAGAGAAAACCAAAAAGATCTCCATTATGGTGTTCATAGATTTGGAAAAAGCGTTCGACCGTATCCACAGGCCCCTAATCTGGCAGGTACTACATTCACAGAGGGTCCCAGAATGTTGCATAAAAGTAATAGCTGATATGTTTGTGTACGTCACAACTAGAGTACGATGCCCAGCTGGTGTTAGCAATGAATTCCAAGTAAGTGTTGGATTCCGTCTGAATGCCGGTACACAACATTTTTTTTTAAGAATTGTTATTATGGCGACAGAATTAGGTAAGATGGTGGTAGCTAGCCAGGCGGACTCAAACAAAATCCTATCACCAACTAAACCAAGCAGAGTATATTGTACTCCCCATGGGGATCGAACCCGGGACCTCTAGATCTGAAATCGGTGGTTTAAGCCACTAGACGGTGTCATTTCTGCTCAAGCATTCTCATCGTGGGGCCGAAAGCTTAAACACTCTATGAACAACTGGATGTCAATCAACCAGCAAGGGTGGCTATTAATAAAACACTAATGCACACAGTACAAAGGCTTATTAATTGAAAAGCAAAAAGAGAGAGAGGTCTGGTACAGTTATCACAACTTATATCAAGCCCAAGCTAAAACACTTCGATAGCGCGATCTAGAAAAGTACCTAATCACGCCATCTAGTTATGATTTTATACACTAACACCAAACTAGTAGTTGAACGTGCACATACTTACTTGGTAGGCTTACAAATCCAACATACTGCCCACCTAGGACAATATTGACAAGATATTGTCTTACCAATAAATCGATATACTATAAAACTAAGTGCTATGTGTCACTAAATGTCTTTGAAACTTAGATTTAACAAAGGATTATTACATAAAAATTAACAGTTTTTACGTAAGCCTGATATTCAATCACAGATTGGAAGGATTACTAGCTTTGAAGTTGGCCGTTTAATCAAAGAAGTTTTTGTTCGAAGCGTGACCACTCTTGTGACATTGTGGGAGTCAGGATACTTTGTCACAATTTTTCCTAACAACCATCTACTTGGGGGTAAATCATCTTCCTTAATTAAAACCACATCACCTTCCTCAGGTTCCGGATTTTGATCTCTCCACTTATATCTTTGCTGCAGCGTATGCACATAGTCACGAGACCAACAACGCCAAAAATCTTGGAGCATACGTTGCGTAAGTTGCCACCGTCTCAAGGTCGACAAGTTAGAGGATTCAAAGTTATGATCCGGTGCAGTGAGGAGAGGCTCTCCAACTAAGAAATGTCCTGGTGTTAAAATTGATCCTCCATTAGCTTCGCCCTCGATTTTCGATAAGGGTCTTGAATTAAGACACGACTCCACCTGTGCCAACACTGTAGAAAATTCTTCGTAGGTAAGAAGGGAGTTAAGAAAGGTGTTTCCAATGACTCTTTTTAAATGAAATTTGGTGGATTTTATAGCTGCCTCCCACAAGACACCAAAATTCGGCGCGTGAGGTGGAATAAAATGCCACGCAGTCCCATTAGTAGCAAGGCTCTCTGCAATCTCTCTGCCCACCGTGGATTTCTCTGCATCCAACAATGTACGTAACTCACGGGCGGCACCGACAAAATTCGTTCCATTGTCGCTATATAAATCGGTGCAATGGCCTCGTCTCGCGACAAATCTTTTAAAAGCTGCTAAGAATCCTTGGGTAGTTAGATCGCTTACTGCTTCTATATGCACCGCCCGAGTCACCATACATATAAAAAGGCATATATAGCCCTTGTACGAGTGATGTCCTCTACCCTTTGTTGTACGAATATTGATTGAGCCTGCGTAATCTACGCCACTCTGCTTGAATGTACGACTGGGCGTCACGCGAACTGCAGGTAATTGACCCATCAATTGGTTCTTGACCACTGCAGCGGTTTTAACACAGATTATGCATTTACGTGGTTTTTGACCAACTGCTTAGCTCCAATAATCCAGTATTTGGTGTATAAAAAACCAAGCATCAACTGAGAACCTCCGTGCAAAGTACTTTTATGGGCATTATCAATTAGTAGTTTCGTGAAATTGGTATTGGTAATTCTTTTGGTATTAAAATTTGATGCTTTTGGTTCTCAGAAAGTTCTGCGTTTTCTAGTCTTCCTCCTACCCTCAGAACTTGTCTAGTATCCAAGAATGGGTTCAACGACTGCAGCTTACTAGTACGTTTTAAACTTTTTTCAACTTTAAACTTTTTTGCCTTAATGTCTTCTGCAAAATATTTTCTTTGACATTGCTTAATACACACCTCTTCTGATACTTCTATTTCTCCTCGACTTAATATAATACTTTTCTGTCGGTCGCTTGGTTTTACTATATTGAGGAACCGTCTGCAGTTAGCTACTACTCTCACTAATTTAGTCAATGATGAATATTTATCCCACAAACTAATTTCATTTATGGAACCACGCATGCACACTTTTCTAGTGACTTCTTCTAAATTTGTTTGTAGTACTTTAGGTTTCCCAAATTGAATTTCTTTACCTTTTAACATTTCAGGACCTTCAAACCACAACGAAGACTTTAGCAACTCCACTGCACTCTCGATGCAACATCAGCTGGGTTTGACTTTGAAGACACGTGGCTCCAATTATGCGGTTCTAAAATTTCCATTATTGTGGTAACCCTATTTGCTATAAAGGTTTTCCACCTGCTTGGATGACTATTCAACCACGCGAGTACGATTGTCGAGTCAGTCCAAGCAAACCAATCATTCTTTGGAATTTCCATCACTGTTCCAACTTCAGCAAGCAACTTAGCTAATAGGACTGCACCACAAAGCTCTAGTCGAGGTACTGATACCTGCTTAACAGGTGCAACCTTTGTCTTTGCAGCGACTAAACTGACATAAACCGCTCCATCATCACCCACAGCACGAATATATACAACAGCAGCGTAAGCGACTTGAGAGGCGTTACAATATCCATGTAACTCGGTCTGAGTGTCATTAGCTGTGTATCCTAAGAAACGAGGTATCTTTACCTGTTCCAGTAATTTTAAACGTTCACGATGAGTAATCCATTCGTTCAAAACTTTTTCCGGTACTTCTTCATCCTATGATATTCCTGCTAGCCATAGCTTTTGTATAATTATTTTAGCAACTATTGTTGTTGGTACAACCCATCCCAACGGGTCGAACAATCTTGCGATATCCGAAATCATAGTCCTTTTTGTGACAGGTCTCTGCAACGTGGATAGCGTCACTGCGTAATGGTAGGAGTCATTGCATCGGTTCCAAGAAAGTCCTAATATTTTCATAATTTTATCCATTTTTATTTCCAGGCTCTTATTGACATTTACATCTTCCTTACCTATCATTGTTTTTACTAAAAACTCTTCGCTGTTGCTTGACCACTTTTGTAGACGAAAACCTGCCCTTCCTTCTTTCATTTGCCGATATACTTCAATACTTTCAGCAACTGACTGGCAACCAGTAAGTAAATCATCCATGAAAAAGTCTTCAACAACTGTTTTTGCAGCCTCTGGATATAAGTGACCTTCGTCAGCAGCAACCTGCATGAGACTCCGGACAGCCAGATGAGGTGCACACGCTGTTCCGAATAAAACACGTACTAGTTTATAGTCCGTAATTTCTTTTTCAGGACCGCTTCTCCAACATATTCTCTGGAAATTTGTATCGTTCTTATCTAATTTTATTTGGTGATACATCTTCTCGATATCTGCAACTAAGACCACGGGATGTCTTCGCCAACGCATGATAATATGCCTTAGATCCATCTGCAAGGTGGGTCTGACCATCAGATCGTTATTCAAAGATACACCATTTGTCCCTTTAGAAGAAGCGTTCATCACAATTCTGACTTTCGTTGTATCCTTATCTTCTCTGATGATTTCATGAAACGGTAGATAAACTGAATAACTTTCTAATTCGTTTTCCTTCACAGGTACCATATAATTGTACCGCAGATATTCATCAAATGTTTTCTGATATTCTTCTTTTAACGCTTTGTTTTTGATCAATCGTCTCTCAAGAGCTTGTAGTCTCTTGATAGCTATTTGTTTACTATTACCATCCTTGCACGCAGGATTAGCATTTCGGAATGGAAGCTTGACTATATATCTACCTTCTGGATCTCGTCTTGTAGTTTTAGCAAAAAACTCTTCACACTGCTTTTCCTCTTCGGTCAGTATTTTATTTTCTTGGTACGCCGATTCGGATTCCAATTCCCAAAACCTTTTTAGGACTTCATTGTCTTGTTCTGTAGTAACCTTACCATGCATCACAACGATTTCCTCTTGTTTGGCAGCAGTTACTAATCCTGATATAATCCACCCAAAACCAGTGGCTTGAGCTACCATCAGGCCATTCGGATCTTTTAGCACACCTTCCTTCAATATCTGACAATATATTTCTGCTCCAAACAAAATATCAATTTTATTTGGGGTTTTATAATGCGGGTCAGCTAAGCTTATATTGGTGTCTTTGATCCACCTCAATTCCTCCACTTCCTTGCCCGGTAAGTAGGAAGTGATAGACTTCAAAACGGGAGCTTTTACCTGTACGCTCACATATGGTTCAATCCTAGATGTCAGCTTTAGGTAAACTACTGCCTTAGAGTTCACAGATTTTGCTCCACCTACCCCCGAAATTACTCCTCGGATAGGTGTCTTTTTCAGTCTTAACAACTGCACGACCGATTCGGTCACAAAAGACGCCTGGGACCCTTGATCAAGCAAAGCTCTTAACGGATAGTAAATTCCGTAACTGGCTTCAGCATTAACTAGAGCTGTTGCTAGTAGTACTGATTTATTTTGCACTGCAGCAGTATTCGCTTGTATTTCCTCTGCAGGTTCCTCTATCGGCTCCTCTGCCAATTCCTCCGCCGCCTCCTCTCCCGAATCTTCTGTTATCATGGAGGCCATTATATTTTCCTTACTTGCTGTTCTAGGATGTGACAGCGTGTGGTGATGACGTCTACAAATTCTACATTTTATTGGATTTTTGCAGGATTTTGCAGAATGATTTACTCCCAAGCAGTTAAAGCAAATCCTGTTTTTCAGCTCAAAGTCCCGACGAGTATCACTGTCCTGAGCTGAAAATTTCTTACATAAATGCAACTTGTGATTTTCACAACAAGATTTGACATTGGTAGGTTGATTGTTCCGAACCAGCAACATGCATCGATCGCGGTTTATTTACAACCATATTAAGAGGTTGATATTTATTAACCGAGTTTTGACCAACAAATTCTAATGCTCTAAATCTGTTTGTTACAAAGCTCCTAAATTGCTCGAAAGTTGGAAATGTATCAGCAGCAATGCTACTTGTTACGTACAGCTCCCACTGCTTTCGCGATTCACCGTCCAACTTCAAAGTAAGTATGTGTATTACAATTATATCCCAGTTAGATACATCAACACCTAGATTACTTATTGCATTTAAACAATCCGTAGAAGTATCTATTAAATCTTTCAGCCCCTGAGCTGACTCGACTGTATGACTTTTTTGACTTAATAATCTTTTCAATATACAGTTAGATAAATATTGTTTATTGTTATATCTATCCTCTAACAAATTCCAACATTTAGTGTAGTTCTCAGCCGCTGTAGGAATTTGCCTTAACAGTTGCTCTGCTTCACCCAACAAATACCCTTTTAAATAATGCATTTTTTTTACACTATCTATACTTGCATTGTTATGAATCAGAGATAGAAACAAATCTCTAAACGTGACCCACTCCGTGTATTTACCTGAAATTTTGGAATCACTATTTTTGCTAGAGTAATGTGTGATACCCCTACTCCTGACCCCAGTTCTTTGGAGACAGTTTTAGCTTCAGTTTTGATAGTATAAGAATTTAAAATAGTTTTAAGTTCAGTTTTGTGATCAAGATAAATCTCTTCAGCTTGATCATATACATCTTTTTCTATATTTTTCTATATACTCATGCTTGGTTAGTTTCCCCCCATAAGTCTCTAATAATTTTCTGTGGTTTGTCATAAATGAAGCCCACAATACCTCAATATTTTCTAACCGTACCTGAACATAAGTTTCGGTTATTCGTTCCCTGGGTGACTTTTTAAAATTTTTCTTTGCCTTTGCCAGATTGTTGTAGCTATCCATTTGAACTAGATTTTTTTAATCCATTTTTATAATATTGACTTAGCTTTACCACCCGATAAAATTTTACAAAATATTTGAATTATTCTAAGTGTTACATTTGATTAACACTGATAAAAATCGGGCATGGATTCCCCGTCTTATCCAAATTCAACAAATTATTCTAAGTCCTAGTTTACAACAATCATGCATTAAAATAAAGTTCAATTTTCTTCTCTTGAATTGTAATTTAAACAGTACTCACGGTTGGTCCACGCACTCGATTCGTTAACACAACACTCACAAAATCTCCAATTCAAAGTGAATTCTTCAATCGCACCCTTCACGTGCGATTGCCTGCGCACCTAGTGCGCTCCTCCACTGACCTAATTTTCACTGGTCTCGCGGCTCCATCTGCAGACCTCCAGCGCTCGTTACAGGTAGTGCTCCCCTTCTGACGTCACTGGTTATCCACCACACCAGTTCCCGACAGTGTAGTCCTCCGGCGCACGTTACCGGATATACTTCTGATTTCCGCTCCCGAGCAGCAATCCACTACTCATTCAGGTGCGGGAGAGGGGGTTGCGGTCCCATCCGACTCCAACACTTGGACGGAACCACACAAAAAATACCTGCTCACCCTTGCATCCATCCGGCTCGTAAGGACCAAATGAACAACTGGATGTCAATCAACCAGCAAGGGTGGCTATTAATAAAACACTAATGCACACAGTACAAAGGTTTATTAATTGAAAAGCAAAAAGAGAGAGGTCTGGTACAGTTACCACAACTTATATCAAGCCCAAGCTAAAACACTTCGATAGCGCGGTCTAGAAAAGTACCTAATCACGCCATCTAGTTATGATTTTATACACTAACACCAAACTAGCAGTTGAACGTGCACATACTTACTTGGTAGGCTTACAAATCCAACACTCTAAATTAATTATAGCAAACTTTACTCATATTATGTTTGTTAATATTTTGTATCATATTCTTAATTGAAGTCGGTTTTCTTTTTAGTTTTTAATAGGTAGATAGATATTATATAGTATTCATAACCATAAGACTTGATATTATTGTAGGTTATTAATAGGTATTGTAGGTTTAAGGTACCTTAATACATTTACATTTACCTTGTGTGTCATTATGCATGTAGGTCAATACTCGTGTGAGTCAATATGCGTGTAAGTCAATATAATTAGTGTACCTCAATAATGCGTGTACGTCAATATGCGTGAACAATTATTTTTTTCACTATGATAGACGTTTGACCCCAATCTCGCCTTATGGGAAGCGAAAATGTGGCCTACGATGTATCACGCCGGTCTAGAAGACACCTATTCACTCTGGCGTTGAAGATACGTTGAAGGCAACGTATTCCACTCCTTAACCGTACGCATGATGAATGTTGAACCAAAGCGTTTAGTATGGATAGGCGGGACACTAACGAGGTGGGGATGGTGGGCACTCTCCGAAATGAAGTCTATAAAAAACCGAAAGACAAGCAACCTTGCGACGGTGCTCAAGACTTTGCATTTTGGTCTTAGAGATAAAATCCTCACCAACAAGACCTCTTCGCTCAACCGAATCCAAGGCGGCGAGCTGATATTTAGCCGAGCCATCTTACAGATAACTACAATACTCCATTCCCGATCAGACCTGTGCTTTGTAAAGAGAAAGAAGCTGTCCTGGTGTGAAGTACCGTTGCACCTTATTGGGGATGCCCAGCTTCATCGAGGCAGTTTTGGCTCTGGACTCAATGTATGCACCAAAGTTGAGGTTTGGTGATAGTGAAACACCAAGGCACGTCACGGAAGACAGGGAATTGTTGGAGCAGACTTTTTTTATCTGTCCTAAGTTTGACGTCTGTGACACCACTCGCATTCTCAGCGTTGAGTAGGTTACAGTTACCTGCTTAGCATTATGCTGAAATGGGACCTGTTTGTTGATTTTTGTTAAAACTTGGTATTTACTAACGAATGGATAGGTGCGTTTTAGATTTGATGGGTGTTGAGTAGGTAGGTATTATTGCGTAGGGTACCTAATTTAGTTATTGCTGTATGTGTATTTTGTTTTATCGTTTACTAATATTTACTTGGTCCTGGTCGGAAGATTAAAAGTCGATTTTAAACACGCACAAATTCACTACCTATGTTGTAAGTTTTGTAGGTACCTCGTTCGTGTAGGTAGGTATCAGCGGGTCGGAAGATTGCCAGACGATTTTGAACACGCACAAATTCACTATGCTGCTTCCGTCGAAAAGAGTCTTCCTATGAGCTCACGAAAGCAACGGTAAGAGGGCAGCGGCCTTTCCGGGTAGAGCCTCTGCCTGCCGCCGTTAGCTCATTATTTGGAGCTTCACCAACACTCAACATCATATAATAATATTCAGCATTTCTGTACGACTCCATTTTTTTAATTCGATTTATAAACACATGATAATCCGAAAAATTCACGGGCCAACCCAAACCGCGGACGAAACGACACTAAAGTACTTTCGGTTCGTTTAGTGTTGTGGTAGGTACCTATTTGATTTTTGACGAAAAATTTTAGGGTTCTTTTACACTGCCTACGAAAAATGAAAACGGAAGCTGCAGTCAAAATGGGCCTTCATGCACCTATTTCTTTACTTTCAAGTGTCAATAAGTAGTCTAAGGTACTTAGTACTAAGTAAGGTACACCTTGCACTACCGGTAGGTAGTGCAAGGTGCACCTTACTACACGCAATATTTGGAATATTTTGATGTGCACGTAATATTTGGAGATGTTTATGGTTATGGAGATGTTAGGTTATACCTAACCTTCACATCTCCAAAAATTGCGTGCACACCAAAATATTCCAAATATTGCGTGTAGTAAGGTGCATGCAGCTAGTTCCATAGTGAAGCTTGAGACGAAGATTGTACCTAAAAAGACCTATTAGTGTAGGTAAACACGATGCGAATCACTAATTACGTTATTATAATTATCATCTAAATGTAGGTACCTAGCTTTTAGTAATGAAAACGAGCTTTGTAGCCAAGCGGCCGTAGATGATACCCTCAAAAAGTTCTACTTGTAATGAGTTCGAACTAAAAAAAGTCGTATGTACCTGAGTAATTTTTGTTTAGGAAGGCAAGTACTTTTTATTTTAGCATCTGCACGAAAAGTAGAAAATACAGATTCTATGTTCTGAATACATACATTTTATAAAATGTGTTTTAGATAAACAAATGTACGGAACCATTGTTAAAAAAAATACTTATAGTGGCGGTACTCAAAGAGAGCGTGCCGGCGGCCAGCAAAGCGCCGCCGCTACATTTGACAAAGGTAGGCGCTTTCTTTGTGCAATTGTCTGTGTCAAAGAATATTAAGGACAGATGAACCAGTTTTGGTGAGAACTTGTAGACATCTCGTGAAAGTAGGTTAGATAGAAGATCCACAATGATAAATTACATAGGCACCTACAGTTACAAAAAGACGATGAATGCGATATTTGACGAACAAAAAGTACATTAAAGGAACGATTATTTTGTATTTTAGCTAACAGATAGATACCATTCTTATTGATTTGAGAAATTAAACCTTCTAGTAATGGATTGTCTCATTAGCAGCCCAGGCTTTTCAACGATTTTCCTCTGTTAGTGAAAGCGCTTTTCGTTCTTTGTGATTGTGACCTTCTGCTATGTTGCTTCATCTGTGTCTAGAGCTGAGGTCATTGTCGCAAGTTAAGAAACAGCTGATTTTAGGGTAGTCTCAACTCAAAAAACCAGCTATTGGTATCAAAACCAAAATTCAAAAAGTCGTAAAACAAACGTTGTTCCCCGAGTCGGGTCGGATAACTCCGTTTCGACATGGTACACATATTCTGTTATAGCTTGTATATCTTGCTTGTGTCGTTATCAAATAAATATTTATATTTCACTGTGCAAAACTCAATCCGTTCAGTAGGTAGTTTTGGCGTGAAGAAGGAATAAATATCTAAACAAACTTTCGTTTATAATATTAGTGTGATATCGCAAATAGTCAACGTTAGAAAAAATAGGATCCAGGGTACCTATTTGTGAACGAGAATAAATACTTAGTAGTTTGAAAGTTTTGATTTAAATTAGATAATTTGGGGTCTGAAGATCCGCCATGATCAGACCCTTCACCCACTGCCGGCTTATTTTCATCGTTTGGGACATCCTGCATATTACAATATGTGGGACGTCAAAGCATTTGTATTTCATGTGACTCACTTCGTGTTTGGTCATCTTATGGGATACCTGTATATTATAATATGTGGATAGGACGTCAAAACATTATTATTTCATTGGACTCACTTCATGTTTGGCCATCTTATAGGATACCTGTATATTATTATATGTGGAAAGGACGACAAAGCATTGTTATTTCATTTGACTCACTTCGTGTTTGGTCATCTTAAGGGATATTAGTATATTATACATGTGGAAAGGATGTCGAAGCATTATTATTTAATTTGACTTACTTTCCTCGTATTCCATACATTTCCATGATAACATGTTGTGCGACAAATCCAAGCTTCTCAATCCATACACCTCAATGGTAGAAGATAGATCTGTGGTTATATATTCGATGCTGTTTTTAGCTAGTGAAAGTATTTCCAATTTCTTCAGAGTAAACAAGCAGCTGAAATCAACACGATAAACACAATAATGTTACCTACCACAGGGTCACATGTTCTGCTCTGCATTACATTATTTATTACATAGAGAAATGACGCGGCCACAAAACAAACTAACATAATTGTCACAGGATTTGAGATTGCATAGAGGAAACGTGTACCCGCGCGGTTTCACTCGCATGTTAGTGTTGTTGTTATGGAATTAAAACTTCAAAATGACCTTCATTGCAGTTTCCTGAGAATCGGATTAGCTTGACTGCGGCTGTCGTACTTCCTCAAACCTAGCAATAAAAACACCATCCTGAAGCGATCGGAACTCAAATGGGAATAGTTCTCCCGTTGCCATGAGTTCACAGGTGGTTCCGTTAGTATCAAGGCATGACATTTCAGTGACGTATTTACGCTTTGAACCATAAAGAGGTCCTGACAACTCCTGGGTGAAAGGTTGGAACCTTTCCCAGTTGTTGCCACCTGGCGCACAATGCTGGCTCGAACTGCAACAGCATGGTCACGTTACCGTTCACCAAATAAGATGGCGATGAAAATAAACATGTGCCTTCGCCAGGGATATTTACTATTTGGCAAAAAAATTGCACTCTGTTAGAAGTGATAATCAGTTGCTTATCAGTTTTATTAAACATTTTTTTTAATCTACCTTGCTTAACTAAGGATTCCTCTTCTCTTTTTAATCTATATCAATGACCCACCTTCTGATATATCACATCATAATCGCAGATGACTGCATTATTATCTTCACAGCTAACACAAATTATGGCAAGATGACATATCAAAATGACATTAACAATACAATATCTAACACTGTGAAATGGTTGACATATAATAACCTTTTAGATCTACATTATTCATATAACAACATTGATGAAGCACTGACAAATAAATTTCTAGGATTAACGTACCTGCGGGTAGTAAGGGCCGGCGGTTAACAAGAGCCACTACTACTAAAACACACTTTCAACATTTTTATTAGACTCTAGTCACGCACACATTTAAGGAACCAATAGCAAGGCTACCATCCGCAATCGCGTCGCGCTCCGATCCGCCATCTTGTCAGTAGCCACGAATCCGTCCACGCAGTTGGTATGCATCACTCCACAGTAAAAAAATCTCCTCGAAAACGGATAAATTGTGTGTAAACTAGCCTGTTGTTCAGAGAATTTGCTGTTGTAAAGTTAAAATGAGTGAATTGTGTTGACTAATCAAGGTAAGTTTAATCATTATACCAATATTTATTAGTTTTACATTGAAATTTATCGAACTTGTCTTATGGTCTAATAAGGGCCACTTACAAGGCGTGTAAATAGAGCCGGCCCTTACTAGGTTCTCAAATCATATAGTATTAGGGAAAAAATACATTAACTTTAAGATTTTACTGCCTGATCTTTTGTATATTGTTATCATATTGATGTAAGTGGTATAAAACTTCGAAAATTTGAATAATTTTGTTTAATTTCCTTCATTTGCTTAGCGTTATTACAAGCTTTTATTTAGCTTCGCCTGTCCCGGTGTCTATCTGTCTGTCTGTCTGTGGCTAATCAAATCTAGCAGGCTAAATTTGACCGCCTTCCCGGTGTCTGAATATGTTGAAATTTGGTATGCCTATCAGTTCTTCGTGACAATGCAATGAGAGACAGCGAGCTGATCTGATGATGGAGTCAGAAGCTATTCAACCGAATTTCTAAGTAAATAAGCCTATTGAGTTGAAATTCGGCATATCCATCAAGCTCTGACTACACTGTTTTTATTATATTTATATCTATTGTTTTGTTTTCTAAAGTAAATTTTCGGACTGTTGCGTTACTTTAGAAGTAGAAAAAAATGTTTATTAATAGAAGCTTATTGAAATTGGATGTCATAAGTAACATACGATTTCATTAGTGTAATAAGGGCCACGAAATTTATAAAAACTAGATTTTTCTTTTATGCTTACAAAGATTTATTTAGTGTCACTAATAACTTGTTTAAATATATAATAATTTTATAGGTATTAAGTCATTTCATACTTTTTCATATAAGTTTTTGTTTCTTTAGTTTTATAAGGCTCATATTTGTTTTTCTCCTTAATAAAGATTTATCGAAAGATTAATTTAATTGAAAACCATAATAAAAGTCTGAAGTAAATAGAAAACATTGTTTTTTTAATAATAAAACGCTAAAATTAATAATTTTGGAGTGGTCCTTATTAAGCCACCTAGGTTTAATAGGGGCCAAAGAACGGGTTTCAAAAAACCTAATATTTACGAAGAATTGTGACAGACACCCAAAAAAAATATTAATTTTTAGATTCTTAATAAAGATAACATACTTAAAACGCCCTGTTTTTTATTAACATTCGTTAGATATTCAAAATATTTAGTTTAGAATTAAGGTGGCCCTTGTTTACCGCAAGTACCTTATAGATAGACCAAGACTTGACATGGAATACACATACTGAGACAGAGACGAGACGAGCACATAGCTGAGATGGTGCAGTTTGACATCTGTGCTTCACCTAGCACAGACTATAAATTACACCTATGTTAGTAGATCAGATATGTATATTGGTTAGTTATTTGTTTATTACCTACTTACGTTTAGTATTTTCTTTTTTCTGTCGTCTGTGTTTGTGCTTTGTTTTGTGCCTGTGTCAAATAAATGATTTTCTTTCTTTCTTTCTATACTGACATACTTACTTATGTAAAAAATAAACCAATATTCAAATACAATATATTATTTATTGAATAAATTTGTAAGTTACTAAACATAAATAAAAATATAAGTGCATATCATGCCTATGTAGCATCGTGTTTAAGGTTCGGTATAATATTCTGTGGCAATTCAACAGACTGGGAGCATGTCTTTAAGGTGGCAAACAAGGTGCATCAATATGTATAATACTTATAAGAATACCAGAATGTTGCACTCCCCACTTCCAAAATTTAAAAATACTTATATGTCCATGCATGTACATATTTGAAGTGGCAATATACGTAAATGCTAACATAAATAATTTTACTGCTCCAAAATCACAAAGGAGTATGCATAAAATACCTAAGTAGCAGAAATACAACATCTATCAGTTCAAGAACTACCGTCAAGTCAATAGATCAAGTCATAGCGCCGCAATAATTTAATAAAATTCAGCAGTAAAAAGTGAATCGTGCGAAGTAAAAGTTTCACAACAATAAATTCAGCAGTTGTGAAGTGAAGTGTTACCTTGCTTTTAGCATTCCGAAGGCTGTAACCATCACAAAATTATCTGTAATATTTGTTTAAAAGGAAATTGGCGGTTGGAACTCAAATTTTACGACCGCTCTCACTTTTGAACACCAATTTTAGTGAGTACAATTTTGGTTAAATAAACAGGGAATACTTTCACAGTGTTGACTAATTTCCTGAATCAGCTGTTTTCGACTGGTAATCTGACATCTGTGCGGGTGCTGCTCGTCGCGCGGCATACCAACACCTCATCCATGCCCATAGAGACTAACACCAGATCCAATATTCGATCATTACAATTCCTAACCTCATTTCTCTGAGCGAACTCGCAGAAAGCTGTCATTATAATGAATTGACATGTTTATGTAGGTAATTAGGTATTATTATAATTGTATTATTATTTTATTTTTTCTCTAGTTTAATGTAAAATTATAGGTATTAATGTGACTAAGTAGGTTCACTATTGCATTAGGTGTCCCTGTAATAATAGTGTTCTGTTCTGTATTATGAATAAATAAATAAAAAATATTTGCAAAAAGCGTTCACGGAATGGCTCCTAGACTGTATAGTTAATTACAGCATTCGTCGTTGTAGTGCGAGAATTCACTAAGTGACATTTTTAGCCAAAATGAGTTATTGATGTTAAAGTAGTTTTAAGCCTATTATGTACCTTATAAGAAGGTAAAAGAGCTTGTTTTTCTTTAATTTTCGATAAATACAGAAATGTCAGATGTAGGTACTTATCTACGTGTTGAGACAAAAATCTGTCTATGAAAATGCGTTAAGGGTACTTATGTAATTTATTTGAATCGTTTTACTAACATTTTTTCTACTTTTGGGGCTGCACTCCTCATTAAAGTCACTTAGTTACATTTCTCGTACAAAATATTTGACGCGATCTACCATTAATGGCTCTTAGTTATTTATTGTAGACAATAAGCTATGAACGAAATGAAATTCTTTTGTCCGGCAAGATTCATCAATAGATCATAGGTAATATTTAATGTAGGTGTTCGCGCGTTTTTCGATCATTACATTTTGTGAAAACTAAAGTACATGAATTAAACCAAAACCACCCGTATTGCATCTTAGTTAGTAATTGACATTGTTTATTGGTTACATCCTTACATCCGCGCTACCCCCACCGCCCACCGCGCGTAAATTCTATCGCGTGACTTGATGACTCACTCGCTTGTGGTTGCTGCTAGAAGAACGTTTGGTTGGTCGTCATAGTGTGGTACAAGTATTGCCTACTGATGAAGAAACTATCCCACTACATACTGTCGTTACTACCAAAAAACTCGCAAAGAAATGAAGTAAGTATCTTCTTCTACTTACCTGCTTAATTAGGTATCACATAAACCTTACAGTTATCGTCACCATCATCATAACAGCCCGAAGAAAGTCCAATACAGAGCATGAACCTCCCCCAAAGCATTCCTCAGAATGGAATTCAACTGGAATAATGTCCGTTCGGCATAGGTTTATTGAGTCTTTCTTCTTTGACCGAGTTATTGGTAACATTGACGTATACGCTTTATTCATCTCACCAGATGTACCCGGAACACCTTTAGCTTTCTTACTCCTTGTCTTTTTTATCGTGTCTAGTATTGAGTACTCGCCACTATGGCACTGGTGCCTATTTCTGAAGAAGCTGACTCAAGATTTTCAGTCAGCCTAATCTCGGAGCACTGATGCAGATTGTTCCATCCTCATTTCAATACATTTTGATTAGACGACCAACATTGACATTTTATTTAAATCTCGAAAATTGATTCAGCATTTTTTTGTTTTCATGACATACACAAGTCAATATTGTATTTCCCAATAAATAATTTTTCATTTTGTTTTTTTTCAATATGGATGATTTGCAATCAGAATTACAATATATTTCAAGAAATGGTGGCACAGTATTGCTTTCTGATGGTTATCAGTTTTATAAACAAAACAATTATTTTTAATAGATTTTCTGAAAAAATAGTTTTTAAAAATATCATTTTTTGCATTTCTGAGTTTTTGTTTGATAATTAAATAAATAATGTAGGATGACTATGTGCCCAAAGTTCCAGCAACTTTGAAAATAATATAAATTCAACTTTATGAATTAAGTACCTAAAGGTTTCACGTTCAGACAATGCGTAAGCGATCTTTTACTGAATTTTCTGTTCGTGTAGAACTTTTAAAAATCGGAACGTTTTCATAAAAGTTAATATCACTTCATGGGAAGATACTGCTATAGCGTAAATTAAGCGCTAAGACTTCGCCTCAGTGGCGCTGGAAAATATGTCCAGAGTATAGGTAAGTAGTACTACATTACAAATTTGGTGGCCGAACAAACATATACATACCCTGGTGAAGTAAAACTCCAAGTTTACATGGATGATGTTTTATAATATATAAATAAGTAGACTGATAGAAAACACTGGAAAACGTTGATATAGATAATTAAAAACAAAAGGTCGCTGAGATGTGCCCTCGACGTCCTCGTACGAATTGTGAATGATTGGTAAGGTAAGAGAGGCGGGGGTCCGGGGGACGGAGCGCCGCGCAGTGCGTTCGGTTGGCTGGTATTTGTTTCGTAAACAATCTCCGCCTCCTTGAAAGTGGACTAATATAAATCCATGAGAGGACAAATACGATTGAGAGCCCTCTTCACCAATCCATACCCTACGGACAATATTCGCCCTAGAGGCCATCTCATGGGTGGGCTCGACACCTCCTTGACAAGCACCAATTGATTCTCCTTTATGTTAGGCTGCCTATCTTGCCATTTTGTACGCTGTTGTAGCTCGCATATATATTCACGACTACATCTTTATTCATCTGAGTGTTCGAGGGTCTCTCTTGTTGCTAACGTAATGTAATATCCTTACTAACATGAAACAAAGTTTGATGTCGTTTTGAAAAGTGCTCTCAAATCTGTTGCCTTAGTAGTCATTGTTTAAAAATCTACCTTTCCAGCCCACAGATGTCGTAAAGTCAACCAAAAAGGCTTTTTTCTTTGTGTAAAAGAACTTTAACTGTTAGCACCAATCTGTCTGCTTAGCGTGGTGATAATTGCCGTACCTTACAGTTATAGAGGAACTTCTTTCCACATTGTGGTGGACAATAATGTACCTAATATTGATATGGAATATGCGCAGTCAAAACCATTGCATGAAACCCCAAAAGTAATTCTCGGATTTTATCGACACCCTTCCCTATTAAGTGAATAACAATAGATAAATAGACCAGTTTTAATGAAATTTCGAATACTTTCTCTTATTTTACAAGACCTGTTGGTCATCCTTTGCCCCCTTCATCTAAAAAACCACCCCTAATAATTGTGAAGTCAACCCCCTTTAACAGAACCAAGACAACCACCTTCAAGACATACCAAGCGTTTTAACCCCTTAACGCGCCCCTTTGTTATGAAACCCATCCTATTTTCAAGTAAAATATATATTTTATGAATGTGCAGTCGATACTCTTTCAAATGGCACAACACAAGCCAAAAATCTTCTCGTCTCACTTAACACCCCTATTTCTCAAAAACTAACCTAGTGTCAAAAATTCCTCATACCGATTGATGAGTATTAATATAATCTCTGCATGTTCAAAATTTTGAATTCATCGAATTAGCCATTCAAAAGATATGGGTGAAAAACTGTATTTCTTTCCACCAGAATATCGCAAAAACTACCCCACTAAACAAAAATCCCCCGCGACAATCAAATTCTATTTTTGTTATCTCTATTTAGTTTAAATTTCATGAAAATCGGATAATCCGTTCGAGAGTTAGGCCGTCACAAACATTGCTACAATACATACATACATATTGTGCCGGATTTCCTAACTTAACTGAGAGATCTCGTTCGCTTTGCTCACTAGATCAATTAATTGCACCGAATGTTTTATGGAGCACACCCTGAGTTTACTGAATTTAAAGTACCCAAGAGATAGTGTAATCTCGCTTACACTGATAATTCTCAAACCACACGGCACACCTTTGCTAAAGCATCAATGTTCCCAAAGACAATTCATCAGCATTAAATTTACAGTAACAATCAGCAATTTAATAATAATAAGAGTCAACAAAATCCACAAATCCCTAGAAATAATTTATGAATTGCAAACCCCCATGCCAAGACTACACAGAAACCTTAACCAACAGTCTGAAACACAAGTACTTCATGTCTTCAAGTCACACAAGAGACGAAAGAAGTTCACACCGGTAGCGTAACGACCTCTCTAACCAATTGTCAAAATTTCGAATCTCCCTTCCACTCTATTTAAAGGCCCGCATTTGCTTGGTTTTTGGTTTATTCTATGATGTTCTTATAACCAAACCTTTTAAGAATATTTTAGTCTAGCAGCTATTAAGGCGAATGTTGTAAAATATTATTATTACTTTACTCGAACATTTGTAAGACATCATTCTATGTTTGACTCTATAAACTTGAACACAAGGTCCCTTTTAATTTGGCAAAATTCATACCAAATGACCAAAACAAGAAAAAAGTATTTTCTCTTTTGTAGTTCAGGTGAAGGAGAACGATTTGTGGAATTTAATGTAATATGAATGCGCGGGCAAATAAATATTTGTTTTACATCTGGATGTCGCGACATCTGTTCAGTTTTGTGGCAAATAAAAATCTGGTTTTCGACATTGGGATCGCATATCGATTAAAGGCAAATCTCAAAACTGCGCTGTTTACTACTTTGGGAGAGGGAGATCTCCTGCAGTGGACATTTTTCGGGCTAGCTTGGATGGTGAGGGAGAGAGTACTTATAATTAATACTTAATGTATATTTATTATACTCTCACTATATATGTGTACTACTGTAATACAGTTTTTTTGGCGACTCTACCTTTGGACTGACGAGGCTAATGTATAAAAAATGTCAGCCCTCCTCTCCGCGGGATGGTCTGTACTGTAGATATGACCTTGGGCTGTGCTGTTGTGATGGAGTAGGTACTTACTTAGGCAGCGTCACGATGCGGTTTCCATCTAAATATAACTCCCTGAGCTCTGTTAGAGATTCGAACGTTCCTTTTGTGACTTTTTCCAATATATTGTTTGAGAGTGTCAGTGTTTGTAATTTCCTCATATTGTAGAACACTTTTTCTGGGAGATTCCTGCAAAAAAAAGTATCCAAATATAGTACTTACATATTGGTTTTAGTTTTTTTTTTATTGTACGACGAGGAAGCACTTGGCCTTTATCTCACCTGGTAACAAGTTGAGATAAGGCCGAAGATGGAGGCGCATTTCACCCGAAATCCTCAACAAACTGAGGAACTGGCTATCTTACCTCTGAATGACGGAACACAACATTTTTTTTTAAGAATTGTTATTATGGCGACAGAATTAGGTAAGATGGTGGTAGCTAGCCAGGCGGACTTAAACAAAATCCTACCACCAACCAAACCAAGCACAATATATTGTACTCCCCTTGGAGATCGAGACCGGGACCTCTGGATCGGTAGGTTGAACCACAGAGGCGGTTCGTTTTTATCTATCATAATATAATAAAACTGTAACGGGTCAAAGTTTTTACTATTTTTTTTTTATTGTGCGGCGGAGAGGTGCTTGGCCTTCATCTTACCTACCTCACACCTACCTACCTACAAGCCTCATAGCTCAGTTTGTAGCAGCTCTGCCTCCTGCGCTGTAGGCTGTGGGTTCGATTCCCACCCAGGACAAACATTTGTGTGATGAATATAGATGTTTGTTCTGTATTTGGGTGTTGTATTATATAGTACGTATGTATTTACAAAAAGTAATAAGTATTCTATCCGTAATCTAGTTTCCATATTACAAGCTATGCTTAGTTTGGGGCTAGATGGCGCTGTGTAAAATTAATGTCCTGTAATATTTATTTATTTTATTTTTTTACCTGGTTTTCAATTTAATATATGTTACCTATATAGGCTGAAGGTGGTAGTGCACTTTACCCGGAATCCTCAACATTCTGAGGAACTGGTTATTTTACCTATAAATGAATTTAAACCAATTTATTTACCAGTCAGGATGTACTCAGCGCCGTTATGTCCTTTCAGAGTGGCTCAGCCGCTGGCCTGGATGCTGTGTCTCCACAGCATCTAAAAGACCTACTATCTGGTGGGTCTGGCCATGCGGGTGATGTCCTTCTTGAAGAACTGACGGCATTGATCAACCTCATGCTGTCGGGTCGAGTGAACAGCGAGATTACCGAAATCTTATACGGTGCTAACCTTTGCGATTTAAAAAAAATGGATGGCGGGATAAGACCCATAGCCGTAGGATAAAGCTATCGCCGCCCAAGTCTGCCGTCAGAAAAAAGCCGCGTATTTAGGCGACTTAATTCACAAGAATGTAAATTAAGTTAGATAGCAACAAATAATAATTTACAACATCTATTTCATATGCAGTTGGCCGTCAGCAAGATGACCATCTTGGGCTGGCTATTTTTAACCGTCTTTCAAAAAAAGGAGGAGGTTAGTAATTCGTCGGATTTTTTGTGTTTTTATGTTTATTCCCCATTACTCGAAGACGCCTCCTAGGCGTCTCCTGGAGAAATCGAATGAATGAATGAATGAATGTATTTATTAAATAATAGTTACATTACAGTTTAAGCCAATCCGTAACTACATAACAATTTGAAAGAAAAATGATATACAAATAATTTACACATAAAACAGATCAATAAAATATACACTAATTACAACTACAATAACTGAAATATATTCTTAGAGCCCTGTATATACTAGGGACACTATCATAAAATAGGTCTTCATGTTGGAACTCTTGAAGAAAAGCATTTAGAATAAAAAGTGCTCGTTGGGTCGGCGCATTTTTGGCATGCTGCGTTCGTGTGGTGTGGCAGTCGAACAGCCGGCGACGACGACGGACTCCTCTCAAATAATTATCGGGAACATACAAGGATAAACTACCCAGTATCGTTGGATTGTTCACCTTGTTGCGCAATATTAGGCAATAGTGCATGGCTAGATGTAACTTACGCCGCAACTGCAAGGAGTCCAATCCAACCATACCGGTAACAAATAGGGAAGGGTAGCGGTATGGGTAGTAGCCAAACATACGCTTATATACGTATCTGGCAAATTTACGCTGTATTATTTCTATAATAAGCGCATATTTGGCCTCACGTGGATCCCAAGCTATGGAGCTAAACTCTAGCCTACTGCGCACAAAGGCGTTATATAGCATTATGGCAACTCTTACATTCTTAAAATGTGAAGCGGTTCTCATAATAAAGCCGAGAGTTTTGTTAGCCTTTTTGCAGATCGACATAATATGGTCACGAAAATTAAGGGACGTATCCTCTGTGATTCCCAAGGCCCGAATACTGTTCACCCTTTCCAACACAGAACCACCTAAGGAGTAAGTGAACGTTTCCGGCACTTGTAGTCGTGTAAAAGTCACCGCCTTGCATTTTGTGACATTAAATGTGAGCCTGTTGGACTTGCTCCAGTCCTCAACTAAGTTGATGTCTTGCTGTAAAAGAATGCAATCCGTGGCAGACTGGATGGATTTATAGATTTTTATATCATCTGCGAACATCAGGCACCGGGCATTGGGCAATTTAGGGGGAAGATCATTTATCATTGCCAAGAAAAAAGTCGGCCCGAGAGTACTGCCCTGACTGACCCCCGATCTTGTGTAAAAATCGTGCGACCGGAAGTTTTTTAACTGAACATATTGCCTCCGATCGCATAAATAATTGGCAAAGAATTTCAGCAACTGAGGAGAAGCGCCTAGAACTGAAAGTTTTGATAACAGTATGTCGTTATCTACCATGTCAAAAGCTCGCCTTAAATCGAGAAATATAGAGTCTACCTGCCGTCCAGCATCCATATGAGTCGCAACACAGTCGACAAAAGTTGCGTGGTTGGTAGCTGTTGATCTAGCAGAACGGAAACCGTGTTGCGAATCATGAAATGCACCTTCCAATTGCCGAGTAATATGGAGATTCAGAATGGACTCAAAAACCTTTGCAAATACAGATAGAACTGCAATAGGGCGAAAGTCACTGACTTCAGATGCCGTATTGGTTTTTGGGACAGGCGTGACTCTAGATATTTTCCATTCATTTGGATAGCAACCCATCCTCAACGATAGATTATAAAGAAATAGTAGAGGCTCTCCCAAGGCATTCAAGCAATCCTTTACTAGAAAGGGTGGTATGGTATCGGGCCCGGCTGCCGACGATGTTTTTAAACGACGTACGGCACGTCGCACATCATCCTCCGAAAGGTTACCAATAACCACAAGCGGAGATTCTTGCCCTCCCATAGAGATCGCGCTCTGCTCTGCCTCTACAGCGTCCAGCTTCGGAATGTCATCCAGGAAAACTGAGCTAAAATATTTAGCAAAAGCAGAAGCAGCTTCTTGGTCGGCTACTACTTTCCCACCAATGGTATAGCTACTCGTCTGGCTCCTATCCTTACGACTCTCCCTCACATACTTCCAAAATTGCGCAGGGTCCCGACTAATGTTAGACCCAATAGTTTTTATATACTGGTTGTAAGCTACGCCAATCAGCTCTTTGACATGAGTGCAGTAATGTTTATATACCCCACGATTGAATTCAAGGCCCAGTTGTTTAAATTTGCGTAGGTGGAAATACTTGAATTTAATTTTATTTATAATTTCTGATGTAAACCAGGGTGGGTACTGGCGTTCCGGCTTAGTTAAACGTACATTACGAGTAGGTACTATAGGGTAAGGTTTGAGCTAAAACAAGACGGACCGTTGTATACACCCGTATATTAACTTAAAACATTAACAAGTTGGTAAACACGTGTACTAACGCGCGCGGCCACAACGCGACGTGTGGTGTCCTTGATCGATTATTTGTGACTGGCGCTCGCGGCGCCTTCGGATTCGCACCGAACGTCGAGATGAGGACGCGGGCGCAGACGGCGGGGAAGGAGAGCGGGGAATAGGGCTAGAGCCGTGTGCATTTATAGAGTTGCGCGCTATAATCTACCCCTCCAAGCCACAGTTACCTACGACTCGTCTGGGGCTTGGACGGTCTGCCACGACGGCGTGGATGAACAATTGCAGACGTCGTCGACCCGACATATGGAGTAAGAGCACTGGCATGATACTTCCCTTTTATTAGGCCAGTACTATCTACGACGATGTAAGAAGTCGGTCCCACAACCTGGGAGACACGATAAGGACCTTCCCTTCTCGGAGCAAACTTGCTGGTGAATCCTTTTGTAGCATTACTTGCCATGTGAGTCTCCACGAGAACTAAGTCACCCTCTTTATAAGGTGAGACTGCTCTTCGATTGTGGTCACCTTGAGCTTTGCGGATGTCCTGCTGGTTCTCAATACGCTCCTTTACATTAACCAATACCCTTGCGAACTCCTTTAAGTAAGGTGTAATTTGGGGCACATAGTTCTGCTGTGCAACTATCGCTCGAATATCAGTGTGAACCGCCATAGGAGAACGAAGCTCACGAGCAAAAGTGAGATACGCTGCAGTGTGTCCAGTACCTTGATTTGAAGCGCTGTTGAGCGCAAAACGTACCATTGGGAGTATGGTCGGCCACTTACGATGCTCCGGTCCAACCAAAATAGAAAGAAGCTGCTTCAACTCGCGGTTCTTGCGTTCTGCAGGGTTTGCTTCAGGGTGATATACTGGGATCAGGGATTGTTCAACACCTAAGACTAGCATAGCTTTCTGCATCACTGCAGACTGACTCCCGTTGTCAGATAAAACTCGACGAGGCATCCCGTAGCGAGTGAAAACTTCTTCTATTAGTGCCTTTGCACACGACTCTGCGGTCGCATCACGAAGTGCAAAAAGTTCAACCCAACGGCTAGCCGTATCTTCGACAAGGAAAATCCATTTTTCTCCACCATCCCCTTCGGGTAATGGACCGAACAGGTCTATGGCGAGTACCTCGAACCGTTGCTGAGGCACGGGAGTTTGTAGAAGGCCAGCCGGTTTCAAGTTAGTGGCCTTATATTTCTGACAATGGTCACAAGACTTTAAATATTTCGCAACATAGGCTCTCATGTTTTTAAAGTAGTACCTTTCCTTTATTTTCTTTATGGTGCGCTCGACACCTAGATGTCCAGCGGTAGGGGCATCGTGGAGCTCTTTCATTAGTTCACTCTTTAGTGATTCGGGCACCACCAACTGGGGCTCCTCGGACTCCCAATCCGGATCGCATCGAAATAACACACCTTGAGACAAATAATACCCTCTATCCGTCCAACGTATTGCCGACGCAGGATTCTCTGTTTCTTCAAAATCCTGTATTATTTTATTCAGTTCAGAGTCATTCAGCTGAGCTTCACGAATATCTTCCGGTCGTCGCTGGGGAAGATCTATAACTACCGGGCAAATGCTGCAAGGACTGGTACTCAGATCCTCAAAGTCCTTATTTACAGGGCGGCTAAGAGTATCGGCGACTACATTTACTCTACCCGGAGTGTATTCGATATCGAGATCATATGTTTGGAGCTTCATCGCCCAACGGGCTAAGCGACCACTGGGTGTCTTCAAGGACAAAAGCCATTTTAACGGCTTGTGATCAGTTGCTACACGTACTCGTGCTCCTTCCACATATCCTCTAAACTTCTCTAAGGCCCAAACCACGGCTAACGCCTCTCTTTCGGTGGTATGATAGTTACGTTCGGCGGAGGTCAACAACCTGCTGGCATATTCGATTGGTCTTTCTTCCTTGGAACTCTCCCCTTGCATCAATACGGCTCCTAAAGCATAGGCGCTGGCATCGGTTCGCAGTACAAACAGTACACCGAAGTCTGGTTGGCGAAGAATTGGACTAGAGGAAAGGCGTGACTTCAGCTCTTCAAAGGCCTTTTCCTCGTCCTGCCCCCAGATCCAGTTTCGGTCTTTCTTTGTTAGATCCGTCAGGCATCGGGCTACATCTGAAAACTGCGGAATGAACTTACGGAACCAGGCGCATGTTTGTAGGAACGTTCTCAGTTCCTTTAAGTTTGTTGGAGGCTTCATATTCAACACGGCTTCTACCTTCGTTGGATCAGCCTCAATCCCATGCGAAGAAACGACGTGTCCTAGATACGTAACCCGATCTCTAGCAAAGACACACTTTGTACGATTAGCTGTCAGATTGAAAAGACGAAGACGCTCGAACACTTGCTGCAGATCTTTCAAGTGCGTGTCCAGGTTTGGCGATATTACAAGTAGATCATCAAGATAAGCCAATACACAAACATCCTTTAGGCCAGATCTCATCCTATCTATTAACCTTTGGAAGGTGGAAGGCGCGTTTTTAAGACCAAATGGGAGGCGCTTAAAACAAAAATTCCCATAAGGTGAGGTAAAAGTAGTTTTGTGACGATCTACTGGTGCTACCAATATCTGCCAATATCCAGCTTTTAGATCGATGGTAGACATTACCTGCTTTGGTGCTCTGCAACAGCTCGTCAATTACTGGAAGTGGGTACTTATCGGTACGAGTGACACTATTCAATTTCCTGTAATCTACGCAGAATCTGGTTTCACCATTTTTCTTTGGTACTAAGACCACTGGTGCGGCCCACTCTGATTCAGCCTCTTCAATGACATCTTCTTCCAACATCTTGTCTTATATCTCTTTTCTTATTATTTCCTTTTTGGCGGGCGTGACTCTATATATACGGTGGACAAGCGATGGGCAGAGCGTCACCCGTGTCTATGTGGTGAATAGCATACTGGGTCGGTCCTCCCCCTGGAGTAAAAATATCCTCATGAACATCAAGAAGGTCGGACAGTCGCTCTCGTTCATCTGGATTCAGATGAGTACCCTCATCTTCGCGAAGCCCCACAGATGAACAAGTAAGTGCTGGTTGCTTGCTTTCAAAAATTATCGGTTGAGGTGCCTTATCGTGCCGCATATACCATACATTTTTACCGAAATCCAATACCATGCCAGAGTCTTGTATGAAATTCATGCCTAACAAACTCTCCGTTGCGTTAGGTAACATGACGAAATCGACATCTAGCGCTATCCCTCGCACCGACACCTTAACGCGTGCGAGTTCAACATACTGCGCACAAACACGCCCGTCAGCATATTTAAATTCAGCAAAAACATTTTTATAACTAAGACCAGATTTATCTAAATGAGTTCTTAAACTAACACTACCAACCGAGTGCTTAGCACCGGTATCGATTAACACTTTGCCTACAGCACCATTGATTTCTACACTTAGCAACGGACGACCACGTGAATCAAGGTTATCGGAACTCGCGGACACTGATTGGAATGAATTTACACTAGTCGCGGCGGCTTGGTTCTTCTTCTCCTTACAAGTAGGACAGTTCGAACGAATAACGCCAGGCGCTCCGCACCCAAAACACGTTACCGTAGGCGTAGCTACGCGTGGTTCTCCATCATCACCATCTTTGGTATTCTTCTTAGGTTTGGTAGTCAATCGCGGGCAGGTCTCCTTCACATGACCGTACTGCCTACAGTAGTTACAGTGAGGCCGAGGCTTGTGATTGCTTATAGAAGACGCAACCGGTGGCGATGGTTTTGCTATCATAGCAGAGGACGGAACCGATGGCTTGCTCTCAGCAGAGGCTCGCGGACGGGTCTCATCGAGGATGTCCTCTACGCGCCTCGCCTGTGTTAACAGCTCCCCGAAATTGAGGAAAGAAGAACGAGTTACTTTTTCACGAATCTGTCGGTGTAGCAGGCCATAGCACATATCCAACTGAACTGTCTCAGTAAGTGTGAAAGGTGGCAGTTGTGCGAATAATGCCCTGAGGTGACAGACGAAAAGGTCTGTGGATTCGTTTGTGCGCTGCTCTCGTTCGAAAACGCATCTATAAATTTTGTGTGCCGGCAATCGTGGTCCAAACGTCTGCTTTAATGCCTCTATAGCATCGGGCCATGTCAGGGTAGAATCTTTGACTCCTTGCCACCACGTAGCGGCCAACCCCGTCAACAACATAGGCAACCCGCGAAGCGCGATATGATCCTCTACGACAACACATTCTTTATACGTTAATACAGAGTCTATAAAAGCTTTTACATTGCTGGACTTATCACCGTCGAATCGCGCTGTACATTTCGCGAAGTTTCCTGAGTAAGTAGGTATGGGTGTACTCACAGGATCACAGCGACTTATCCTGTTAATCAGCAGCAAAAGCTGATCGGTCGTCATTACAACCGGAGTAGCGGCGGCGGCGGCGGCGGCGGCGGCGGCGCTAGGCGGTAGCTCCGGCGCGTCCAGCCCGGAAGCGTGCTGCGCTGCGCCGGCGTCCTCGCAGCTATCACTAAGCGGGTGCTGCGCTAGCGCGGCGCCAGAGGCGGGCGGAGGCGGCGTCACGTCCACAGACGGATTACCAGCCCCCGAAGCCGGGCTTGCGGCACGTGATCTCGTCAACACCATAGTTGCACAGTTTAAATAACGCGAAATGTTTAAAATAATGTTCACTGAAACGTTGCAGGAAAAGTCACCAAAAAAATGTTCAACTGTCCAATACACAACTCTGTACAATACCAACAAAATGTTCACTACATAGTAGGTAACGTTTCAAAATTATACACAAAACTTTTCACTACGATAGTGACAACAAAACATTTTGGTGTTTTGGCACAAAGCACTTGAGTCATATAATGTCCAAAGGGTAAAATAGGCACCTAGGTATTCACTGAGCGAAAACAGTAGGTATTGTATTTACACTAAAATAAAAGTTGTTCAAAATACCTACTCGCAGTTCGTAAAAAGGTTCCTAAACATTAGATAGGTATTTATTTACGTCCATGTCGTATACCTAGTAACAAAACACAACACACATTTATAACACACAGTTTGTTTAGTGTTCTAGGTTCAGGCTTTTTATAACACAACCACACACCACAGTTCACTCTATCCGTAACGGTAACTTAGGTTTAGGTTTAGGTAACCTACGACAAAACCTACAGTTACTACGTATGTACGCAATACTACACTGTTCACTCCCGGGTCCGTAACGTAGGTACACACTAGGTTCAGGTTATAACGAAATATACCTGCCACAAAACCTTGTTGCTACGCACAATTACGCGGAATACTCAAGACACAGTGTAGGTAACTTTGCCACGGATAGGACTCAACGGCACACGCGAGAGTCAGGGAATATCCCGTGCGCGCGGGGTGCGGTGAGGGGTGGGGGTGGGGTGTACATGTATAGGTCTAGAACGTTGTCCAAATTATACTGTTTCTACACAAAACACATTCGCGACAAGATACCACACGAAATTAGGTAGGCACAAACTAGGTACGCTTTTCACTATTCCGGTAGGCACTGAGTACAACGCGAATGTTCTGCGAAGTAAAAATTTACGATTCAGCTCCACGTTAGGCTGCCAGTTATAGGGTAAGGTTTGAGCTAAAACAAGACGGACCGTTGTATACACCCGTATATTAACTTAAAACACTAACAAGTTGGTAAACACGTGTACTAACGCGCGCGGCCACAACGCGACGTGTGGTGTCCTTGATCGATTATTTGTGACTGGCGCTCGCGGCGCCTTCGGATCAGTGTTGCCAACCCTTACCAAAATATGACCCCAAGATTTTTTTTAAATGCCCCTAAATACCCCCGAGTATTGGCTATTTTATGCCAAAGTTGTGCGTAACCCCACGCTTATGATGAATGAGCATTCTGATTGGCACAGTAAAATTACAGGTTTTTTTTTACATGTAGCGGGTTCGATTCCCGTCCCGGTTCAGACAGGCGATAATAAGATTTGCTATACTTTTATATATATTTTTTTGTTTCGGATTTATCTTTCGGCATTGTTCAACCGACCAACCAAATCAAAGAGTTCAGAGTAAGAGAGTATATTGTACAATTTTTTTTTGTATAGGTAATTACTATATCAATACACAATAGAACGAGAACGAACAAACTAACCCAACCAAGCAACGTCAACGGTCAATGAACGAATTATATATTAGATAAAAAATAATGAATCGAATGAATAAGATGTCAGGTTAGTTCACTCACACAGATGAGCGAGAGAAGTTCATTTCGTTCGTACCACTGAGAGCATTTAAGGTAGTTCGTACTTGTATGTTTATCGTGGTCGTATCGTGCTTTCCGTTTTATTGTGCACAGGGTACTTTTTACTTTGGATTATTGCCCCTAAAAATAACCCCAAAATATTTCTGCCCCTAAAGATCCCCCTTCGAACACTTTTACCCCCTAAATTTAGGGGTAAAACCCCTAAGTTGTCACCACTGCTTCGGATTCGCACCGAACGTCGAGATGAGGACGCGGGCGCAGACGGCGGGGAAGGAGAGCGGGGAATAGGGCTAGAGCCGTGTGCATTTATAGAGTTGCGCGCTATAGTACATGTTTATGAATCGCTTCATATAGTTTTTCATAAAACAGATTCGTCGCTGTATCAATATCCTGTTGCACAAGTAAGTTAGTCCAGTCTATTGCAGATATACTATGGTACAAGTTATTGAAGTCTGCTTTACGAAAGTTCCAGTCCTGCGTAAACGGTTGGTACTGAGGTGGATATTGAAAAGGGTCGGAGGGGGTAGCAGGGGAGGAGCGGGAGTGAGAGTTACTAACACCGAGGGAAAATAAGAGTTTGATGTCAAGCGGAGGATGGTATCCTTCGACCTTTACCAGCGGTTCCAAGTCTCTACTCACTGCCACACTACCAGAATTCAAGCCCGTGGTTAAGACAAGATCCAACATGCGACCATCATTATTTAAAATAACATTTTGTTGCTCAAGCTTACAGAATTCCAAAAAACATACAAATTGCGATCTTACATTAGCACTACATGAATTCAAGTTGAAATCACCTACGATTAATATTTGAAACGTAGAAAATTGGCAGATAATGTTCTCTAAGCAATCTAAAACGCTTAAATATTGTTGATCATTGTAGCTAGGTGGTAAATATACTACACAAATAAGAAATTTATTTTTTTTACAACCATTTTTTGCTAGTAGAATCTCTTTATCATTAGTTAATCCATCTATATTTGTGATAACAGAAGCAGATAGGTAATCGCGCACAGCTACCAAGATTCCACCGTAACCCTCATCTCCGATGCGGTCTCTACGCAGCACGACATATCCTGGAGGGAATAAATAGTTCGCCATAATATACTGAACTATTTAAGAAAGTCTCTGTGATAGTTATAACATCTATTAAACACGAAGAAACGTTTTTCAAGAACTTTACTGTTTTAGTCCTTAGCCCTTGTATGTTTTGGTAGTATATACGTAGTTCTTTATTGCATTTTTTGTTGCTGACCTTCCTTGTTTTTCGGGCGAAAGGACTGGTTCCAAGGTTTGATGCAGATGCCTTCGGACCAGTTATCTGGGGACATGATGACATTCACCAGTTTAAAAGGCACCACCAACTTAAACGATGCATAGGTACCTCGCGCCTTGAGTTCCTTGATGACTCATGAGTCACCATCGCAGAACGAGTTCAGATGATCTCGTACTTCAGTCTCCAAGGTACCGACTCTCAAATAGTAAAGGTGTAGAGACAGACTCCGTTCCGCCGCCTCCAATTTAGTTGAGCCTGGTCCTGCAGCCCCTCTTATGACCCCTGCTAGTGGTACGTCCCGGTGGCTTTTCCTTAAAACATGAGTCCAGTCACCATCTGTAGGATCAACCAAGGTCACGTTCTGTGTCGGCTCCATATGAGCCGAGACTGTTCCTTTTGATGTACGTGCCTGCAGGTGAGAGGTGCTTTGTACACTGGTAATGGACTCAGCTACTTTTGGATCATCCTTGAATAATGAACCTTGTAGTTTTCTGCTCAGTGGCTTTCGAGGGAACTCTTCAAATATTAAAGGCAAACTTGAAGCGATTTGGGTGTATTACCTCAAAAGTATGGCAAAAATAGACCCCATATAGGATCACGCATCTTTCTTTCTGTCCATCCATCTGTCATCGAAATAATCGGAAAAAATACGTCATCCGTTTTCTTTTTAATTTTTAAAACGTAATTAGTAGCCTTGCCATTAACACAATTATTGAACGCCTGAAATCTTATTAAATGTTTGGTATCTATTAGATCTTCTATTACTAACCGGCCAACCAGGCTGTCCACATAGTAGTTCTCTAGGCGGTGATGTGGATTCCATATTTGGCGACATAAAACTAATTATATATGAATTTCGGCAAATTCGCTAAGAATATTTTTTTTTTCGAAATGTGAATTATACATATCTGAAATACATGTTTGGATAGAAATTAAATACTATGTTCACACCACCTACTATGTTCACTAACTATTTGCATCTTTTCGTCTTTAATTTATTTTTTTGTAATTGTATTGTATTCAAATTCAGGATATGATATGGACCTCGTCTGTAATAATGATTATAATTATTATTAATGTTGTTTGTTTAACAGTCTCTCACGAGGAGGAATTTTCGATATTTTGCAGGCTTTTGACCAAACGAAAAAACGTTGATAAGAAGGGTAATTTATTGGTTCAGGGATAAGAACTTTCGGACAATGCAGCAAGTGTTTAAGATGACAGCCTTTTGGAGTTGTATGTAAGTAAGTTTGTGAATATCAAGAGCTTTTAAGCTAGTGTGTAGTGTGTACGGGATATACACCGCCGGTAGATGAAATTATTATCGGTATGGTTCTAACTGTGTTGACTCTCCATTGGGTCTTAAGTTCTATTGCCAAGTACGTATACTTCGCAAGTTTCTCGGTATGTGTCTCCGCGAGATTATGGGTATTAGGTACGGCAATGTTTAGCAGGTACACATATTTGTTTGTTTTGTGATGAAAAGTGATGTCAGGTCGGTTGTAATTATAAGTTTTATCTGTAATTGACCGAGCGAGTGAAGCGAGCGAAGTGTCTCAGTTTCGAGATTGGAAAACTGCTTTTGCCTGTTGTCTGTCAGCTGTCGGCCGTCGGCTGTCGGTTTGTTCTCGCCTACAGGTCGCATTTTTTAACCGATTTTGATGAACATTGGCACACATGTTCCTTGATTTACTAAACATTTTAGTCAATCGCGATTTTTGATCGGGGGTAAAAGGGCACAAGTTAGCTGTATCGTTATTTATCAATGGATTTCAATTAAATTTGAAAGACACGAAAAATTTAATTCAAACACAAGATGTTGTGAAAGAAAAAACAAAAAGGGGGAATGGAGGGAGAAAAAGGGAGAAGTTTGCTGTAGGATTTAAATTTTTGAACAATAAAGATGGTATTTTACGACCGATAGCCGACCGATATTAAATCTGTTAGAAGTTTCCTGGATTTAATAGGAATATGTGTATCTTTAGTAAGTGCTCTTAATTTTCTGCAAAGATTTCGAAGAAGATAATTTCTACATTCGATCTTCTGAACCTTGCAGTATATGGATTATATATATATTATTATACCTTGCAATATATGGATTACTCTCCAATATACTTTTGTGAGTACTAGAGTTACCGTTTGAAATCAGCATATTATATATACTCGTGTATGACCATGACATTGAAGAGAGCAATTAAATCCTTCAACTAGCGATGCAGATTCCATACTGGAAGAGCTACCAGAAAAGTTGTAACATAAGTTTTTGTATGCGGATTTTGCACATACTATACGAAATTTATTTTTTACACCAATGTATAGAAGACCAGTATAAGCGCCAATAATTGTTGCTGCACCTGATGACGCTGAAAAATTATTGCGAAATGATCTTTTGGACCAACATCCATCGGCAATGACATCAATCATTGGTGTTCCTTCATTATCTACACAACCAATTTCTTTTGCATGTTTCGTCTCTTCCACGCCAGCCTCAGTCATCTCTTCTAATGCCGTTTAATGGAACCATTCATACACTTTCGTACTTGTTTGACCGTATTTTTTTTTTGACATACCAGGTATATCTGAATTACCTGCTAATTCGTTTAAGTTTACTAAACCACAACCAATACTGATAATACCAGCAACTATACCTTGATTGAAATTGCAAGTACTACATGGATCTTCCGTGCTTATGTCGAAATCGGAATCACATATTTCACACTTGAAACGTAATTGCGATAAAAAACCTTATCGTCGCTTACGGATATATTTCAGATTTGTAAATCTGTATCCAAAAGATTTTTTACTGTGATCTGCAATTTTGCCTAAAGTTTCTAATTGTTTTCCGCTTCAGTTTCAATTTGTAGCTGGTCATGTAGTTGGTCACTAATAATCGTATGCTTTCTTACTGAAATTCGGCGAAAAGGAAAAGCCTCTTCCTACGCGTAAATTTCCTGTTTACATTTTTACATTCAGTATTTTGTTATCTCCTCTAGTTGGGTAAATATACCATCAGGCGTGCCCCAAGGGTCCTTACTCGGACCGCTCCTTTTTTCTATATTTGTTAATGATATTTGCCACTGCTTTAGGTTCGCACAGTTTTTGCTGTATGCGGACGACATGAAAGTCATTATTCGTATTAGTGACGCCAAGGACTGCAGCCTCTTGCAGGAAGTACTTATGTAGGTTTGAACTTTTCTGTCAACAAAATAAGCTAGACTTGAATGTATCGAAATGTTTTGCTATTAATTTCACCCATAGCCCTAAGTCTACCCAGTACAGTAACACACTCATAGTAATCCCCTTGGAAGTGGAAGATGAGATTCGGGACCTTGGAGTTATTCAAGATAGTAAGCTCGCCTACGACAAGCATATTGAAGGCATTATAAAAAGAGCTAATAAGGCTTTGGGTTTTGTTATAAGAACCTGCTCTCAGTTTACTTCTGTTAAGGTTATTAAAATCTTGTATTGTGCTTATGTACGTAGCCTCCTTGCGTATTGTTCACAAGTGTAGAACTCTCGATATGAAATTTACATAGATAGGATTGAGTCTATACAGCGCAGATTTCTGCTATATCTGCCATATAAATGCAATAGTTTTGACCGTGATTATTTAGCAAAATATAAAAGACACAACATACTTCCCTTGCAGGAGAGACGAATAATTGCTGACGTCGTACTTCTTTGTAAAATTGCACAAGGAGAAATTGACACTCCACAGCTTCTCGAAAACATTATAATTAAAGTCCCCAATAGATATTTTAGGCATCCTATTCATCTAAGCATTCCTTTTAGTCTCACGAATTAAAGGCAAAACTCCTTTTTTATTAGAGCAGTTACTACATTCAACGGTTTGGTTGAAATCCCCGACCTCGATTTAAAGCTTACAAATACCTGACTTAGCGCTGGTTTGATGCGATAGCATCTTAACTCAATAATTTTGTTATTAATTAATATTATTTTTTTCTTTTTTTGTTGGGTATGTTATTTTTTCTCCTCATCTATCAGTTCCTGTCTTGATTTATTTTTGTTAATTGTTAGTAATTTCATAAGTCTCATTAATTGTTAGTACCTAGTTCTTTGTTTATTTATTTGTACGTGGGACTGTATCTACACTTCTCCTCTTTCTTAGCTTTTTATATGCGAGGACACTTATAAGTTATTGTGTAAGTTTATTTATAAAGTGTGTAAAACTGTTTGTTCTTCGAATACAATAAAATAAATTGTATTAAATAATTTGCCGCGCGTCAATTTTGTTACACAGCAGCCTTTTTTTGTTATCACTCAATAGGGTTAACTAACCTTTGGTGTCGATAAAAGCCAAGAATTTTATTTGGGAGGCCATGCATGGGATTTGACTACGTATATCCCACATCAATTGAACATAATTGTTCATCACAATGAGGACAGAACTTCCAACAAAACTGTAAGGTTTAGCCAAAACCACCACGATTGGCAGACAGATTGGTGATCACAGTTAACGTTTTGTTTACACATAGAAAGTTGTTTGACTACTAAGGCAACGATTTTGAGTGCACTTTTCAATGAGATAGGTTTAATACATTTATTCATAAAAAGACAAATGTCACTTACTTATGAACAGTATGATCTTAGGTAACAATATACAGTGGGTAGGTATGTCGTCGACTAAACGTATCTAACGCAATTATTTCATAAGCAAAGAGTGGTCTTGCATAATATGTGTTGAGAGTTTAGATTTAAATGCGTTAAATGCGTGTACATTTTTTATTTCAGAGGGTAGATTGTTGTAAAGCTTTGCGCCTTCAAAGGTAATAATTTGTTTGCCATAGTTCGTCCGAGGTCTAGGTAAAACAAGATAGCTGGCTCGTCGCATACTTCGCTTTGTTATTTCGGATTTTTTTACGAATGATATGTTAGTATGAATAGTTTTGTTTAATATTTTTCTGACTAAGATGCATGTATTGTATTTGTACAACTGTTTTAAGTTCATTAGTTTAGTCTCTTTATATATTTTAGAAGTTGATGTTAAGTATGGGTATTTGAAAAGTAATTTAATGATTTTATTTTGTAAAACTTGAAGATCAGATAATTTAGTTTTAAGATGATTAAGATGTAATTTTTAATGTTAGTAAGTGGTGCTTGTGCACATTGTTTTCTGTCCCCCTAATATGACGTACGGTCGGTGGTTTGGTGCATTGCTCTCATTCTGGCTTTGCATTAAATGAGAGTTAGCAACCAGAGAGAGCCTCGAACACTCAGGTGAATAAAGAGAGATTGATTGTAAATAAATATAGATAAAGAGAGAAAAAGAGTGCAAAAGTAAGGTGTAAGTAATGAAAGCACACTTTTATTGTATGTTAATGACTTTCTTTTTGAAAAAGAATTCCGTGTCTTAGATATCTGAGACAAACCATACATCACAAGATATCAGTTCGGTGCGAACTACTAGTGAATTAATAAATATATTTCATATCAACTAGAAACTTGGTGAGATGAAGACCAAGCGCTTCAGCGTCGTAGGTACAATAACAAAAAAATAATATAACAATCTGAAGCTACTATACTCACGTCAATTCATTGTTACTTAGGTACAAGAACTTTATGTTGTTTGAGCCACTAAACACGTCTTCGGGAAGCTCCGTTATGTTACATTCTTTGAGTGTTACCACCCAGAGTGATGGGAGATTGGACAAAGCCTTCGATCCAAGGACAAACTTCGTTATATTAACTAGGTATAGCTGGAAAATTTATAAAACATTGAATGTAGGTATCTACCTAGTCTTAGAGTTCTGAACTTACGAACTTAACTTACTCTTAACTCATTTCATTCATCTCAATGTTGTTATTACGTTACGTAGCTAATATCGTGATAATCGCGTGCACAAGCAAGCGATAACAATTAATGAAGCTATTTATTAAATGTAAATAAACATTACAGGACATTAAATATTGCAGGACATTAATTTCACACAGCGCCATCTAGCCCCAAACTACGCATAGCTCGTAATATGGGAACTAGATTACGGATATAATACTTAAATACATTTTTTTTTATTTGTACATACATACTTATCATACAATACACACCCAAACACAGAACAAACATCTATATTCATCACACAAATGTTTGTCCTGGGTGGGAATCGAACCCACAACCTACAGCGCAGAAGGCAGAGTTACTACCAGCTGAGCTATGAGGCTTGTTAAAATATATTGAAAGAGAGCTACTACCTGTAGTTGTAGGTAGGTAGGTACCGATACTTACTAGGTCCTGAGAGTAAGTAGGCATGCTAATTAATAGTAATAAGGTTAGAGCTGGCACGCTACATTACGGCAAATAATAGTTATAATGACTTTGTACCTAATGCTTCGGCCACATTCACGTCAACGCATAACGCAATAATTTGTTATTGGCATTACCCGCAGCTGTGGCCTAAGCATAGATTGACGGAGATTAAAGTAGGTATATCTCGGGTAATGGTAACGGTGCCAACTCTGACAAGGTTCTAGAAATTCATAATACAAACCTACCCGCTGTAAATCAGCAAGAGAGGAGATGACACCCTCGTCCAATCGCAGTTCAATACAGTAATTGTAGACGTAGAGTTCTTTTAGTAGACGCGTGTCCTGAAACGTCCCCCGAGGTAGCACATCGGTCTCGTTGCACAGCTTTTCCACACCTTGAACATATTTAAATACTGTAACGAGTCAGAATATCCGATCCATACTATACACAATTAAAGATGTCTGTAGAGTAGGTAAACATTTCACCTGAACGATTAAAATTAAAATAAATACTTTTTGCTTGTTACGATCATAAGGGATGCGAGAACAATTTCTGTACTTTATTATAAATGAAACTCTTTTGAATTAAATACGTAGGTGGAAGGGAGTTTTTATCCCATCACGTCGAGTGTGCCTAAAAGCTGAGATAAACTGAACCAAAATAAAATGTTTAAGCTTCATGAGTCTGAAATGGAATGATGTCTCAGAAATGTCGCAATCTTGTGTGACAAATGTGTGATAAAGAGCTGCTAAACTAAAATATACTTGAGAAGTATGGTAAGTAGTAAAGTTGCAATTAGAATAGTGAAAAATCCAAACAAAAGCGGGCCTATAAATAGAGTGGAAGAAGAGATTCGAGGATATTCGTAATTTATAATTGGTTTGAGAGGTCGTCACGCTGCCGGTTTGAATCGGGATTGCCTTTGGCATACTTTTGTGTCTTGGAGGTGGTGGATTTTACAGAAGAAGAATGCTTTGAAAGACCAAATTAACTTTATTATATAAACACAATATTAAAAGAACATTATACCAGTTTCGTATTTTTCACTTGACGGATACTTTCTCAGTCAATAACAAAGGTCTGCAGTTGCTAGGTTACCTTCGTTAACTTTAATATCTCCTCTCAACAAAGACCCATGCGCTCTGAGATCATTCTGATCCTCGGCCTTGGAAGAGGCTTGGTGAATATGTCTGCCAGCTGGTCTTCACTGGTAACCTTGTCCACGCTTAGCTCTCCGCTAGTCACCAATTCCCGTACGAAGAAATGCCGTACCTGTATATGCTTAGTCCGTCGATGGAATTCAGGATTTTCAGCTAGCCTTATTGCAGCTTCGTTATCCACTTTTAAGCACGGAATCTTCTTGAGAACAACAAGATCACTCAAGAGCCGAGACAGCAATACATTTTCCCTGGCTGCTTCGCTGGCGGCTACAATTTCTGCCTCTGTAGTCGAAATCGCGACACTTGCCTGTCTTTGGCTTAGCCACGAGATCGCTCCTCCCGCATACATGCTCAGCACTCCGCTAGTGGATCTTCCAGTACTAATGTCACCTGCATGGTCAGCATCGTAGCATTCCAAAATGCCTTGCTTGTAATGCTTCTTGTACATTATACCTAGATCTGGTGTGTATTGCAAGTATCGCATTATGCGCTTCAAACGGACACAGTCTGCTTCTTCTGGTTTCTCCAGACTCCGTGAGACTACACTGACTGCATACGCAATGTCAGGTCTAGTGCATACCATCAAATATGCTAAGGCACCAACGATTTGCCTGTAGTTACTTTTCATGTAACTCATATCCACTTTCTAGCTTGATGTACCTTCTTTTACTATAGGTGTCGAGACCGGTTTACAGGTATCCATCCCGAATCTCCGCAAGATTTTCTTAACATAAGACGTCTGAACTATTTTAATTCCGTCTCCTCTGCTTTCAATCTCTATCCCAAGGAAATAGGAGGCAGGTTTTGTGGTTATTTTGAACCGACCTTTCAGCTCCCCAATAAACTCATCTATGAGCTGTTGACTTGAGCCAGCAACGAGGCCGTCATCCACATATAACGCCACGATGATTTTTCCACATCCTTTCTCTCTTGTTAAAAGACAAGGATCTGCTTTACTAGTTATAAAGCCAATCTCTTTGAAGAAGTCTAAAATGCATCGGTTCCAGCATCGAGGTGCTTGCTTTAACCCATAAAGACTTTTCTGTAAAAGACAAACTCTACCGGAGGCATCGTCATAGCCTTCTGGTTGCTTCATAAAGATTTCTTCAGTCAAAGAGCCATACAAAAAGGCAGTCGAGACATCAAACTGCATCATTGTCATTCCTTCGCTAGCTGCCACACTAAGTACAGAGCTAACGGTTCCCATCCTGGTAACCGGGCTAAATGTCTGCTCATAGTCAATTCCTTTTTTCTGATGAAAACCTTTTATAACCAGTCTTGCCTTGTATTTGTCTACAGAGCCATCAGCGTTCATCTTTACTCGAAATACCCACTTGCATGGTATTGCTTTTCTTCCCTTAGGTAAATTTACAAGCTTCCAAGTACTATTTTCTTTTAAAGAATTAACTTCGCTGTCCATGGCTTCTTCCCATATATTTCTCTCCGGGCTTCTAATCGCCTCTTTATAGGAATTTGGCTCTATGTATCCCATAAAAGCATTCATGACAAAGTCTTTGAATCGATCTGGAGGATGTAACGAAGATCGGTCACGAAGTACCATCTGGTCCGGGAACACATCTTCATAAACATCATGATTTACAATATCGTCCTCGTCCATGACATTATCTAGACTTTGAACATCTTCTTCATCTAGATCTTCATCAATAACGACATCTTCTCCGACATCATTTCCCTCCGATTCAATAGACTGTTCATGTAAAATGTTCTGTGCATCGTGAAACTCTTCACAATTACTCATATGTCCTTCATCAATTCCAATGTCAGAATTATCTTGTTCTTCAACTGTTTCCCTATTTGGCTCAACAGGAACATTTTGTTCAATATTCGTCTGGCTTTTTCTAACAGGAACTACCTCAATCTCGTTTTTATGATCGCAATCTATCTCAATTTCATGTTCATTCATTGAAGTTTCAAGCACTTTCTCATTAAATATGACATCTCTAGACCTCACCAGCGAATTCCTCTCTCGGTTCCAAAGTCTGTACCCGTCATCATTGTCGTATCCAATTAAAATGCAACGTGTAGCCTTCTTTTGTAGTTTCTTTCTCCTCTGCTTAGGTACATGCGCATAGCAGGATGAGCCGATTATTCTCAGGTGCTTTATCTGAGGCTTCTTATTTAGCCAAAGCTCATAAGGCGATTTGTGTTCCACCAAAGTTGGTCCTGTCCTGTTTAATATGTACATAGCAGTGTTAACCATCTCTGCCCACAAATTCTGAGGAATCTCCTCATGCGCATGCATCATTGCTCTAGCAGATTCAACTAGGGTCCTGTTTTCCCTCTCACTACATCCGTTTTGCTCAGGGGTATACGGCATAATGAGCCTTTGCTTTATTCCTGTCTTTTCAAGCAGATCTCGCACTCTCTTATTATCATACTCGTCCCCATTGTCACTTAAAAGCTCCTTCACAGTATGTCCAGCAGTCTAGCCTCAGACAACATTTGCTTCAGTTTTTCATAGACTTCGGATTTGTTTATTGGATAATACACATATCTGTACCGTGTAAATTCATCTTTAAATAAGACGAAGTATCGATATCCCGAAATACTTTTAGGGAAGGGACCACAGACGTCAGAGTGTATGCGCTCTCCAGGTTTCGTAGCTTTTTCGCGAACACCAAATGGTTGCTTGTGCGCTTTCCCAAAGATACAACCTTCGCATAGTTCTCCACTGTTTTTCGTCTTTACTCCAAGCTCCTTCTCTATCAAACGTTTTACATGTTTCTTGTCCTGATGTCCCATACGCTCATGATACAGTTGCAGCGTATCTCCAAGCTCAATTAAATTGACTGAAACAGCAGGGCGTTCGGCTTTGCAAGCTATCTTATATAAACCGCCATATCTTTGCCTTGTTCCTGTTACAACAATCCTACCATTGACCTTCATGGAACAGTTTGTAACCCGTGACTCAAATACGCTCGTGGGGTTTTTGTCTTGTGAGCTAAGTACAAAAAAAAGGTTCTTAGTTATTCGGGGTACATACCAAACATCTCTCAAGAAAAGGTCCTCAATCCGTTCATTTATCTCGGCTTTAACATGAACTGTTCCTTTGCCAACAGCCTTCAACATGTTTCCATCTGCCGTTGTCACTGTGTGAGCTTCATCAAATTTATTAAAATCTTGAAACAGATCACCTCGCATGGTGACATGGTGTGTAGCTCCATTGTCCACATACCAAGCATCGGAATCATTGCCAGAATCCGTTGAATTCACCATCAGTAACATCATATTTGAACTTTGGGTACTTTCCTTTTCTTTCGCCTTTGGGCAATCTTTTCTTATATGACCAACTTCCTTACAAAAGAAACATTTGTATTTTTTCTTTTTACTTTGGTCTTTTTGGTCAAATCCCCTTGCAACATTTTTATTATTTGTCTTCACGTAAAGCGCAGTCTCGCTAGATTCAGCGTCAGCCATCTACGCATTGAGCGCTTTTTTGTGGGCACACAACTGGCCTGTAATATTGTCAACCGTCCTTTCCTTTTTCGACATTAATAGCCAACTCGATTTGAACGAGAAAAAAGTTTCTGGCAGCGTGTCAAGGATCTTGCATATTAAGAGAACTTCAGGTAACTCTACCTTTTCTTCTTTCAGTAACTCTTCCTTCAAACTGTGCCACAGGTTCTTTAATTTCGATACATGAGCTTGAAGAAATCCAAACATGTATCATAGAGTCGGCCCTCATTAGGTCCCTCATATAATCTATGGAGTTCGTCCCAAACTTCTTTTGGAGTAGACAATCTTATTACTTTACCAAGCGTCTGATCTGTTACATTGTTAGTTATCAAGAGTAAGGCTGTACTCTCTAACTTTACAAATTCACTTAGACTTTTATTGTACAGTTCTATCGCAGTAATCACAGCATCACCGCTTCCTGCTATAGGTCTCACTGGCCTTTGTGTTTTACCTTCCACAATATCCATGAGTCCGTCCATACCTCTCAGCAAGGCTACCATACGATACTTCCATGGTACCCAATTGTGGCCATCAAGTTTTATAATTTGAATTTTCAAAAGCTCCATTTCATTTAAACTTCTGGGTCTGGGCCCATAACCTCTTGGAGGTGGTGGATTTTACAGAAGAAGAATGCTTTGAAAGACCAAATTAACTTTATTATATAAACACAATATTAAAAGAACATTATACCAGTTTCGTATTTTTCACTTGACGGATACTTTCTCAGTCAATAACAAAGGTCTGCAGTTGCTAGGTTACCTTAACTTTAATATTGTGTGACTAAAAGTATTACTTGTGTTTCATACATGGGTGTTTGCAGTTCAAAAATTATTTCTAAAGGTTTCTGGATTTTGTTGACTCATATTGCTAAACATCTACAGATAGTTTTGGGGGAAAACTAATTTGATTTTCTGTTAATAGAATACTGATAAATTGTCTTTGGAACATTGATGCTTTAGCAAAAGTGTGATTTGTGGATTTATCAGTGTTAGTAATTTGCTTTGAATAGTATGGAGATCAGAATATTTCTTGGGTACCTAATTAAATTCAGTATTCCGTATAACATTCGGTACATTTAATTATAAAAATTAGCTAGGGACCTCCCTTGTGCTTATAGGAAGTACATAGCTAATCTGCAGAGTAAGTTATGGCTACGAGCGGAATACTTCTAACTAGTAGTCCTAGGTATAGATCGGTGGGTCGGTATTCAGGGGGCATACCGACCCACTAGGTTTGCCTTTTTACATCGCGTGCGCTGCGAAAACTATTGATTATTGAACAGAGTAACATTCAACAGTTTTTAAGAGAACACACCAATACCTACACAAAAGACCACGATACCTTATTATTATGTATAACCACTATAGCTATTTTTCTAATGTTTAAAAAGTTAGTAGAAACGCCGGTATTAACTACACCACGTTATTTGTATCTTGGTATTAATCCTTATCCAAATAAATCACCTTGTATATAAGATTATTTTAGTCCTTGTAGATAACTTTTTGAATTATTCAAATCGGACGTTTAATTCAAGAAGGCCCAGTAGTCTCACTTTCCCATACAAACGTACTTAGTTCCATTTTCATTTTGAAATGGCAAGTCTGATTTTAAAGTTATTATGCAAATATAACCGGATAGGGATAATCGGTGTCGGTGGTGCGTTACTTTTTCAAAAAAAACTAATACCAACCAAACTATATGGAAAAGAGTTTTTCCATGCAAACACTCTTTTCCATATACATTCATTGTTTTTGCGGTATAAGAAGTAGTAGTGCACCACAGATAGATTATCTCTTTCCGATTATACCTGCAAAATTACATGTGAATCGGATTATCCACTTTGAAATGAAAAAGGAACTACGTTTGTACTGGAGAGCGAAAATCAGCGGTACTACAGGACCCTCTCAAGGAAGGCAAGTAGGTACGCTACATCCACCGATGTCAAAATTTCATTCTTCATCGAAAACAAAAACTGACAAACTTTTTAAAGGATTACTCTGAGTTAAATGCGCATTTTGTAGTTTTAGTAAATGATGGCTTTAAAACACACTGAAGCATTGATTTTACAAAAACTTACAAATAACTTACCAAATTGCACATTTGAAAAAGCAAAGTGTTGAAGTGGAAAATTTGAAGCTTGCTGATCCTGAATACAACGTATCGGGAGCTGTCGACTTTTATTCACGAATACCAAGAAAAACAACACATTACACCGAGCGCTCCAATTTCATCACACATTGGGGAAGGTCAGTAATATACCACATTACGGTGTATTCCGAGAAAGCTCAACGACGACTAAATTGAGAGCTGTATTCAACGGCACACAGAAGACCTCAAGTGGATATAGCTTGAATAGTTTAATGGAGAAAGGTCCTAACCTACAGAAATATATCCAAGCTTTAGTGCTAAAATAGAGAACGCATTAATACGCATTATTTACTGTTTAAAGGCCTGCATTTGCTGATTTTTTGATTTATTCTATTTGCATTGTTATTAACAAACCTTTTAAGAATATTTTAGTCTAGCAACTATTTTGGTTATAATTCTAGGATATATTTTTTTTTTCTTAGACATTTTAGCGACATAGTCGGAAAAAGAATTTCCGACTAGCACAGGGAACCCATTTAGTTTGGCAAAATTTTGCTTACAATTTGAAATCATTTTGATGTGATTGGTTTAAAACGGTGCAGGTACTACGTTCTATAATCCAGAGAGTTTGTTCTCTTTTACTAATAACGCAATTTTATTTTAATTCCACAAATCATTCTCACATCCCAAATGACCGAAACAAGCAAAAAGTATTTATTTCAGCTTTGTAGTTCAGGTGAATTGGCTAATGTTTATTCCATAGACATCCTTAATTGTGAATAATACGAATCGGATATTCTGACTCGTTAAAATCTTATCGATACTCAAAGGTGTTTGGCTTGTTGTTTTGTGGTGGTCTTAGGTTAGTACTATTAGGTATTCTGTAAATAAATAGCCAAAGTTTATGAGAATTAAACTTTCTGATCCCAAAGGAATATCCGCACGTCTCTTCTTCTTGAAATCTTGAAGACCTTATGACCAAAACTGTAAAGTTTGGCCATAATCACCACGCTTGGCAGATAGATTGGTGTTCACAGAAACATTAGGTTTTGTTTATACACAGAAGAAAGCTGCTGACTTTTGGTTGACTTTTAAGACCAACCCACATCTGTGCGTTGAAAGGGTAGATTTTGTCCCACGAGGCAACGGTTTTGAGAGCAATTTTCAAAAACTACCTGTTAATATCAGTAAGAGGTAACATAAACCCTTTTTTTATTCAGTTTATCCACTATGACGCGGTCGTACGTGTGCTTCTATTGTAGTCTCAATATCTTTCTTTTTGTAAAATAATATCCGTAGTTAGATACCACACACATTCTAAATTGGTGTGATTCGGCATTTAAAGGTGAGTTAGCCAGTTCTTCAGACTTTTGAGGATTCCCGGTGAAGTGCGCTTCTTTTACCTTCAGCCTTATCATAACTTGAAACATACAAACAATCTTACTGTGTGTGTTTGAGTAAATGTGGCAAAACAGTTTGAATGCCAATCTTTATTTATGATCTGATTGAGTTGAAAATTTGAATTTAATTTAACTTTGAAATGCAAAGATGCTTCAAATTCTTCCTCTAATCTAAAGGATGAAATGGGGCAAAACTTTTGTGTATGGAGCTTAAATTTTGTAAGTTACTATATTTAATAAATATGAAATGTGGCAAAACTTAGCATCTAAAATCATTATTATTCGATTGAGTAAAAATACGCACAAATATTCCGTTTTTTTTTTGTCAATTTTGCGAAAGTGTATCTGCGCTCAGTCAGCTTGTTTATAATATTACTTAGTAGTAAAGTAAGATTAGAGTTAGTGGTTCCTTCAAATCGGAACTACAGCGTCATTTTGTTTATTTTTTTTATTATTATACGACCGGGAAGCTCTTGGCCTTCATCTCACCCGGTAACAAGTTGAGGTAAGGCCGATGGTGGAGGCGCACTTCACCCGGAATCCTCAACTAACTGAGAATCTGGCTATCTGACCTCTGAATGCCGGAACACAATATTGTTATTATGGCAATAGATTTAGGTAAGACGTAATTCTGTCGCCTGGCTAGCTACCACCACTAGCCAGGCGGACTTGAACAAAATCCTACCACAAACCAAACCAAGTACAATATTGTACCCCCTGGGGATCGAACCCGGAACCTCTGGATCTGAAATCGGTGGGTTGAACCACTAGACCACAGAGGCGGTCAAATTTATTTTTATATTTTTTTATTCACACTAGTTCCTTTGGAAAAGTGTGATTACGTTTTAAAACTAAAAATATATAAAACAGTCTTCAATTAAGAATATGATACAATTCGTTTACCTTGATGACGAATATTTTTCCAGTTATTTTAATTTGAAAACCAAACTACTGAACCGATTTTGATGAATTTTCTATGGGTCCAATTTAAAAGTACATATATTTTTAGAGACCTACACCATTAAAATACCCATATCGCTTCAAGTTAGCCTGTAAAATTTGAAGAGTTCCCTCGATTTCTTCAGGATCCCATCATCAGATCCTGACCTGAAGATGATGGGACTATCTAAAAAGTATAGGTACACCCTTTAAAACATAAAATAATTTTCCAAATCGGTCCAGGCGTCCTCAAGTAATTGGGAAACATACATAAAAATAAACAATAAAGTTTCCGACGATTTGAGAACCTCCACTATTTTTTAAAGTCGGTTAAAAAGAACTTATCTCATTTTTACCAGAGTCTGAAATGTCCAGTCGGTTCAACATTACGAGTCCTCGTAAAGTCTCCTCGTCAAGAGGCATCAGCACATCTCGCAATGTCAAAAACGTCAACTTGTTGTAGTCCGGAATGACGGATTGCAGTGGCGAGTTGACAGCACAGCTGCTTATGACAGTGTTGTATAACTGACGCGACGTTGCGATGTTGCGGTTTTTGGGCAGCTTAAGGCCATCTAGCCTTGAACCCTAGGGGAATCAGACTCTTAGATACACATTAATAACAAATCAAAATATGTAGTATCAAAATAATGTAGGTACTTATGCACTTCTTCTTAATATGAATTTTAACTACCTATGGTAAATACTTCCACTGAGCTTTTGATGCTTAAAAATGGGTCCGAAGTTGGATCTTCTAGATAGAACTTAAGATACGGCTGCTTAGAGATTCAGAGTTCTCTGGAGATGTCAAACGAAATGAAGATCTTAACCGCCCCTGTGGTCTAGTTAATCTCCTTCCGGTGTCAGATCCAGAGGCTAGCCAGGCGGACTTAAACAAGTCTACCGCCATCATACCTAATTCTGTCGTCATAATAACAATTTCAAAAATGTTTTGTTCCGGCATTATGAGTTATGATAGCCAGTTCCTCAGTATGCGGAGTATTCCGGACGAAGTGCGCTTCCAATAAGATCTTGTTGATACCTGTCATATTTCGTCCGAAGACACCACTGGTCTGGTAGGTACCTAACTGGGTATCGCTTGCGAACAAATGAGTGAATGAATGAAAATACTTTAAAATTAAACTTGATAACTTCAAAATGTATATACAATGGCGGCCTTTTCGCTTAGAAGCTATTGCTTCGAGACAACCTTTGGATGGAGGGGATTTTATGGCTTAAAAGTTGGTTGGTGGTAGACACAACACTTGGAGACAAAACAAAGAAAGGACACAACACCGTCCCATGTATGGCAAACTCACGAATCTGCCATTTTCACGAAAATTACTTTTTGATGCCAAAAAGTTCGAAATGATGTGATACACACTGTGTAAAATTTTCAAATCTCTAGCTATTTTAGTTTAGGAGAAGTAAATTAGAGAAACTGACTTTTTTTTTATTTTCCATTATAAATTCACGTATGTGTAGATTCGACATTTTACTACTAAGAAGGTACCTATGTGCGAATTAAAAAAAACCTACTGCTAACAAACGAATATGAAACTATTCGCGTTTTTACTGTAATTTTTCATAATAGTATGCTTTAATTGATAACGGTAAACTAGTGTAAATGTCAGATTCGCGTTTTTGCTCTCAATTTTGAGAATGGCAGGGACAAAACCTCCCCGTTTGATGATAATACTAAAAAAATACTCGAAATCGAGTTGGCCCTGACAAATTTGAACAATGAAAAAGCCCCTGGAGATGATAGAATCACTTCGGAGCTTCTAAACGCAGGGAGTTGTCCTGTACTAAAGGAGCTCCAATGTGTTTTCAACTCCGTCCTGAGCCATGGGGAACTCCAAAGGCGTGTTGTACGGTGTTGTTTTTCGAAAAAGGCAATAAAGCCCTGCTGAAAAACTATAGACCGATCTCACTCCGGAGCCATGTCAGTAAGCTGTTCTCTAGGGTCATCACGAACCGTACGGAGACTTGACAAATTTGAACCACCAGATCAGACTGGGTTTCGGGGAGGATATGGCACCATAGACCACATTCTCACAGTGCGGCAGATTATACAGAAGACAGAGGAATATAATCAGCCCCTGTGCAAAAAACTTTTGACACTCTCGAGACCTGGGCAGTTCTACAATACTTGTAGCGATGCCAGGTTGATTGGCGGTATATCGAGGAGCTGAGATGCTTATACGATGAAGCCACCAAGCCTGTCCAAGTCCAGAACCAGCTGTCTAAGACTGTCCAGTTGCGTCGCAGAGTGATATAAAGGGATGTTATATCCCCCAAATTGTTCACAACCGCACTCGATGACATTTTTAGGACGATGAGTTGGAATAGACCGGGCATTAATAATGGGAATCACTGGATCACTGCAAACAATGCTGAACAGCTTATCTGATTCTTCTCGTCGAATCGGTCTGGGTATTCACATCGAAAAAACGAAAATTATGATCAATGGTCGTATTACCTACCAGTAGTAGGGATTGATTCTTTCTGGCTCACTCATGGGTGATGCACAACGAATCAAACTTTAGGGCATTTTATTCGCTAGCAGGAGAGACCCAGCTAAAAAAAAAAAAAAAATTTGGTGTCTATTTATTTGTATTCGCACGTACAATGCAGTCGGCTAGTCCATTTTAATGTAACTTGAACCGTTCAAAAGATACGATAGCCAGTCCCAGCTATTGTTTGAGCAAACAATGGTTTGAGTCACCCGGCGACGGTCAGCAATCAGCGCCAGACAGACCGCAAAAAAAAGGGTCACTCATTTTTTTATTTGACTGTGTGAATTCCTTGAGTTTTTGTTCTAGTCATGTCTTTCCAGAAACAAGTTGTAACCTGCACAATAGTGTATTGTAATCTTCCCCTATCTAAGTAACATCGTAATGCTATTCAGTATTGTTTGCGACAGGATGTGGCATTCCAATGGAATCAATGTTTTTTGTCGCGTCTCCGTTTCTTGTCTAAACCTGCAGATAACCGTCTGCTATATAATGCTCTAAAATGTCTCATTCCTCACCATATTTTGTGTTTCACTCGGGCAGTTAACATCAAATATTGTTTTCGTGCAGTATCCAAGTGTTGTAATAATAAAACTGAAGCAGTCAAAAACAAATATTGTCTCCGTGCTGAATACAAGGGTTCTACATACCTATAAAATGGCGGTAAGTTCTATACTCAATACATTTATTGTTTAAGTATGGATACAATTTATCACAGATACTAAGTAGTTATGTGGTTTCTCATATGGACTTTGTGTTATGTAAGGTAAGTAACAGTTAAACGTTGCAAGCTCTCTATAAAACATGTCGGTAATTATGTTAATCATGTCGGAATTTAGTTGATATGTAGATTTTTCATAACGAGTTTTGATGGGGGATGTATGATTTTGTTTCTTCGTCGTTCAGTTAATTATACAATTTTTCTATTTTTACACACCTATTTGTATTTATGTTTTCTATAAAAGTGACATGTTGTTACAGGGCACATCAAGTTACTCTCCCGTGGAGGAGGTTGAAGAACATAACACGTTCAAGCAATTTTACTACCCTATTATGACCACTTCTGACGAAGAGGACACCACCAATTGCATACAATTGCCACACAAACTTTCTAAGAAAAGTACAGGCAAGCGTTCCCGCAGTAGCCTCGGTAACATCGATGAATTCTTTCGTGAAGAATCAGCGAAAAAGAAGAAATCAAAAATCTCATCAAGCGTTGGTCGATTGAACAAAGAGGGTAGCGCATCCTACTTATCATCAAACCCAGAAGATGATGCAACACATCTTATAAAAATCGAAGTTTACGATATGAAAAAACTGAGCAAGATTCCTCATGCACAACATTGGATGCACGCTAACGTTCGTGTTAAATACTACTGCAAGGAATCCGATAACAAAAATTATGAAAACACGAATAAAATTATTTACCAAATCACAAAAGAGATATCTGAATCAGGAGACTGTAAAACATATTCTTTTCAAAACAAAAATTTGAATCATTTGAAGTGTTTGCGGCCTGTTTAAAATTATTGTTCTAATGATTTTCTTGTATTTGCATCTAGGTTACTAGTACTTATATTAATAAATAAAAAATATTTTTAATTACATTACTAACTATTTTATCATTTTATTGTTGTGTATACTTATACATTTTATGTGCATAAATTTTGTTTTATTAGTCTGATTATGGACTTAAAACCATATTTATTGATAGGGTAGCTTTTAATACTGTATAGGTACTGAAGTTCTTACATTAAATCAAATCAAATCAAATCAAAATTTATTTATTTGGGGAACTAATATATCTAAGGGTATGATTCTCAGGAGAGGAGACATGACATCTCCTACTATCTGGGGGTCGATTATGTCACTATAAACAAATAATTGTGATGGCAACCCTAAATGTAAATTTGCAGGGCATTTTCCAAAACCATTATCTACCAGATTTCTATTGGGTTCAAAACCGAGTTGAACACTCAATTTGGGTTTTAACGTAACCGATTTGATTGACTCATCCGTAACCACAACCGATACAAACTTTGATATTTCATCATAACGAAATTTTATTTCTTCCCTCATACTATTCAGTGCTGTTAAAATATGATTAATGTTATCGTAGTTTGTAGCTGGAATGTGTTTTTTATAATAAACTAATGAAGGTGTTTTCTCATTTGGCATCATCATCAATTTAGTTATGTAAATTATATTTTCATGTTCTTGAACAGTAAACATGGTGCATGGATATTGAAATTCAACAACTCCGACTGACCACTGCCCCTCCAATTTTATGGGTTTGGGTAATTTAGTTGAAAATCTTGTAGTTACATTGTCTGGAAAATATGCCATAGAACTGTTACTAGGTAATGTTAAATAAAAATCTTCTTTATTCATATCTTTTTCAAATCGGAAACTAGAACCCAACTATTAAATTTATCTGGATAACCTTTCCACTTCACTAACACTTGCTTTCTGTTACCGGAATAGCGGGAACTAATTATTTTATCTAGTTTATAATTTAGGGAGGGATCATAAGTCACTTTTTGTAGTTCCTTTTCATAAAAGGTACCTACAATTTTTTCTTGTTGCAAATCTATAAGTGTGTATACAATCCATGGAGTCCGGTCTATTACTGAAGAAATAATAAATATTTCATCACTCCAATTAGATTCATATCCTTTTTGAAATATATGTTTATATTTTGTTATTCTTACATAGTCTCCAATACGAAATGTGGGTAGTGATGTACTTGTTTTATTTTGAACATGATTACGATCATACAAATTGCTCCATACTGTCATTATATTTTTTGAATTAACATCACAAGGACACATCTTGATACTGGAATGGTAACTGTGGTTATAGGAATATATTAAATCTTGTAAAATATCAATGTATTTATATGTATTTTTGTGAGTGAAGTAACGCCACATCCTCATTTTGAGTGTCCTTTGAAATCTTTCGACGATACTAGCTTTAATATCGGGGTTGTTTGTAGTATAGTAATTGACATTTTTCGTTTTGAAGTATTTTTGAACATCTTTTGAAACAAATTCGGTTCCTTTGTCGGATTGTATATGAGTTGGTGTTATATCAGCTTCATGAAATATACTTTCAAAACATGTTTTAATCGTTTCAGAATTTTTATTTTTCATTGATCGAGCATATGCATATTTGGTAAAAACATCAATAACACAAAGAATGTAATTAAACCCATCATTATATTTCGAATAAGTTCTCATGTCACTTAAGTCAGCCTGCCAAAGTTCATTAAGATTAGATAAGACGTATTTGTTTCGTGGAATTTTTTTGTGAACCGGTTTGTGTAGTGTATATGTTTCTTGTGATTGTAACCATCTTTTGACATCTTCTCTGTTAATTTTACCTTTCATAGCTCTGGCTAGTTTATCAATACTAGCATACCCTGCTGGGTGCGATGGGTTATAGTATATATTGTTTAACACTAATAAGGATTCCATTTTTCCCAATCTATCTTCTTTTTGGGTTTGCTAGTAACTGGTGTTGAAAACTCTTCTTCCTCTTCCTTTGGGTTGTATTCTTTAAATGGAGTGATCTGAAGCTGCTTCATATAATCGACTCTTTTTGGATTTCCAATGTAAATCAGTGGTATTTTAATATCTTTCAACGCTTTCGCAAATTTTTCCCATCCTTTTGGGTCACTTCTTTTGAGTGGTCTCAAAGAATCATTTACTAAGTCTACAATATTACTCCCAGGAACTTTTTCTTTGTCTACAGTAATTGTACCATCATCATCCCAATTAATTTTATTCTTATTCGAAGATATCAAATACATTAATCTCTCACCCTTCCTTATATACGTTTTAGGTACCAAGCTGAGTATGTGTTTAGGTGAGTAAAGGGATGATTTTCCACTAGAAACAGAAATATTTTTCTGTTCTTCACCTTCGTTTGAAGTCTGAACAGTGACTGAATCATTAGAATTGGCTTCATTGTTTTTATTATCCACTGTATCATATCCACTATTATCCATATTTGAAACGATGGGTAATTGAATCGGTCGACGTCCTTCTTCAGTAAAATGTAAATATCGTTGCAAAGTTTGTAGATATAGAGTACACTTTTTTCTATCTTCCATATCACTTTTTAAAATGTTTTGCAATTCGGTGTCTAATCGTGATAGGGGGTTATCAACTGTATTATGTTTGTTATTTTTTTCTATCACACTTGGATCAATGAGTAACATTTTCTTAGCATGTTCCATTTTTTAAACAAAGGCACCAATTAATGCACTTAAAATTGAACCCAATATCAATGGTAAAAAAGCGCCTCCTTTTTGAATGATTATGTTTTTGCGAACTTTGTTTGTGCTTTTACAAACTAGTTTGCGAAGAATGTCTTTATATTTTTTCAATTTTTTTCTAGCTTTTTCTTCAAGGGGTACCCTTTTAAAACGTTATGAATACATTCACAAATACAATTAATTTCTTCTTCATCACACGATTTTAAAAGAGCTTTTATGTATTTTGGTTTAAGTGTATGTAGAGCTCTAAGTAAATCCATATGCGTCTTAAGTCTTCGATGCATTATTTATGACTGATATGAATTTGTTGATTCTTAGCATATTTAAACACTTTTGTTGGAACGTAAACAGTACAATATCCATCTGAAGGAAATATTTTTGTTTTAAAACGGCACATGTCATTAGTATCTTGTTTTAAATCAATCATTAGGTATCCATGAGCTTCATTAGTTGCATCTCTGTAAGAATCTTCCATAAATTTAATATTTTCTGGTGAAACTTGTCGTGCTAGGTATCGAATTTGGGTCTTATCACGAGGATTTTTGAAATAGATGATATAACTAGAGTTCAGAGATATGTCTCTTTGACCTTTATCTTGATGAAATAAGTTTTGTGTTATGTAGAAAACACTTAAATTTCTATGGTGACTACCTTTTGTAAAAATATCAACAACGCGTCCATCGGATTCCCTCATAAGATTATCAATAATTATTAAATGAGGATCCTTTCCATCAAACATACTAAGATCGGGTATTCCTTGAAAATAATTGACGTTTCTCAAATTATACAACGGTTGCATTTCATCAAAGCACCATGTAGTTTGAACAAATTTCACATTACAAATTTCTTTTACATATTTTATAAAGGTAACAAAATTTGATTTCCCACACCCACTTGGACCTGCCACTATTGCGGTAAATTGATGATTAAAATGAAACATTTTACTATCAACACGTGTTGCTGGTATGAAATAAAAAATAATAATGAAACAATATGTTGAAAAATCAGAAATATATATTTTTGTAAATTAAATATAAAACAGGATTCAAAATACAAAGAACTTTACAGCTTTCTCCCTACAATGAAATATTTACAATACCAACTAAGTAACATAACTGGATACTAAAATTCTAATCTTACTTTAACCGTTAAACAGGATTCAAAATACAAAAAACTCTACAGCTTTCTCACTACAATGAAATATTTACAATGCCAACTTAGTACATCACTGGATACTAAAATTCTAATCTTACATTAACCTAATTTCTTAAGCTATAATGCCCCCATGCTAAAGTATTTACAGAATTCAATAAAACGTTTAGTATCATTATGTGATAAACATGTTTTGTTAATTTTTTGAGAAAAAATTACATGTTTTATTGACTTAAATCTATACATGTGTGAAAATTGAATATTTTTATCAAAGAGACATGTCTTATAGTTATCCATTGTAAGTTTTTTAGTCACACATTTATTTACTCCTTTAGCCTTTGTTATGATTTTATTCTCAACCAGCATTGCATACATTTTTGATCGTAAGCCCACAAACTCTGTAAAGATTTTCCCGTTATTTTCATCTTTAAATAAACCTATTTTTTTCTTATTTACAAGCGGAAATCCAAAAGCATTATCTGGCGAATAATCAGATGTGTCGAAGTAAATATGAATGTCGTCTTTAATATCTTTGTAAAAATCTTTAGTAAATACTTGGTAAATCAAACTGTCTGTATCTGTGTATAATAGTTTAATATTGGTTTGAAATTTATTTTTCATGTAATTATAATGGAAATCATACATCAATGTTTTGGAAATATCTAAAACACACAATCCTAAATAGATGGGTTTGTTGTACGTCAATTTTGTTTTGCGAAGTTGTATTGCAACTAATTCTTTTGAAAATATGGAAAGACTATGAAATTCAGGTCTTGCTATTAAACTTTGAGCCCCTTGAATCTTTCCTCGATTTTCCCAGTGAGTGAGCAATTTAACATTTAACCGTTTCTCAATATTTTCCATTGTTTTTCCAAAGATTGCGTTGTTCATAAGCTTATAGAAATCTTTTTCGAAATCGGATTTGGCTTTGGTTCTTAGATTTGTATTTAATTCTATATAGTTGTTTAACCACGGACTTTGATCAAATTTTAAAATTCTATGTATTTTTTTTATTTTTAACCCCATATTTAAGCATTGCATTAAATTTCTATAGTGTATCACATATTTAGTTTTATTGCTCAGATTCGGAACTAGTTTAAAGTCTTTTGTATTTCCTATGCAAATATTTTCTGGACAGGGTGGAAAATCAGAATGTAAATCGTGTAGGTTATCAGGATTTTCTAAATCTACCTCTAAAATATAACCAATTTCAGAATCGATTGCAACTTCGAAATTTGTCTCAATATCAACCCACTGAAAACCCTCAACGGGGAGATACTGTGACATAGCCCAACCATACAAATTATTAGCATCAAGATATATTAAATATGATTTTGCTGCATCTTTATTGTAATCATGCATAAACTGGTTGTTTGCTTTGGCATATCGATGACTACACTGAGATACGCCACCTCGAATACCAGATTTAATAAAGGCAATTTTATCAAAATCTGTTAGGAGCTCTAATTTTATTTTTGTGTATTTTAACATTGCGTCCCAACTTAAACTTGGTGCTGTGTAATAATGCGCAGGATCTAAACCATACGTACTCATACAAACACTTCTAAAGTTTTCAAAAACATCACTTAGCAGTAAAACATCCGTCTTTAAGTACAAATTCGAATAATCATGCATAGAATGGCATTTAAAATGATGCCAGACATCTTTAGCATGTTCATAGTCTTCATTTGTAACGTTTGAATCTGTTATTGAACTGAAGAATTGATTTTGTGTTGGAAGAGATTTTTGTTTAAGACTTTCAAACCCGGTCATAAATTCGTAAGGATAGACACCTTTTCTTTTTAATCGATTATAATCCTGTTCGTTCGGGAAATGTTTCTTCAATTCATTGAATTGATTGATGTTTAGATTGTTTGATAGCGTCTCCAAACTACAAGATAAAAATTTAAGGGAATCTATAAACCGTAAATTTACTTGATGATTATTAACTTTTAACAATTTTGAAAAAGATATGTAACGCTCTTTGTTTTGAGGAATTATTTCTACTGCACCTTCAACAAAATTTAAGGCATGGACAATAAAATGAGCATCGTAATTACTTAGATTATGCAAGATAACCGGAACGAAATGTTGACTTCTAAATTTATTGCTACATATTTCATGAGCAACACCTCGAAAAACACCCGTATACCAATCGTGATCTATTATTTGTTGGGAATTTAAATCTCTCTCACAAATGTAACATTTAGTAGCCACATCTATTTTATCTTTGTCCTCATATGATAGAGGTAATGGACATTTTTGAAAATTATTTATTCTGTTAATTATGTCTTTCTGTAAGCTCTCCATAAACTTTTTTGCACAGTCATCACCTGTGTAAGTTCTGTAGTTGGAAAGACTATCGTCATAAGCACATTTGATGTAATACCCAAAACTATATACATCATGTCTTTGAACATTTTCAGTTTGTGGTAAATCAGGGTCATTGGAACAGGATGCGATTGGTTTCAAAAATGACTCAAAATCTGCATATATTACAAACGGGACCTTGAGTTGTTTTTGATATTTATCAAATGAAACCATGTTATTGGGAACATTTTCCCCGAACCAATTCTTTGAACACGCTTTTTCAGATGGTAAGTCAGTACGAATTTGATTATAATCCCGCTCTTGATGTTTAAATAATTGTTCGCTGTTTGAAAAATACAATAAACAACCATCACATATATGTATTGCATTGTGTCGCGAGGTGAGTTGACTTTTTATTAAGCGTGACATATTTTTAATATAACAATAATGAGCATTTACACCATTTGTTATGTATAATAAGTTAATGTGAGAACTTTTTCGACATTTCGTAAAATATTAGGGGCCAACAACAGAATTTCGTTTTTTAACATCATCATATTCTAACCCGAAAACGTTCACGCTGATGTTGTTTAATTTTTCTACTTTAGATATGTTGCAGAGTTTAACAAGGAAAGAAACTCCATCAAATTTTAATTTATTTTCATTTCTTACATATGATGTAACTCTATCAGCATTTTTTGCAACTGGATACAATGCAGACAGCAATGCCCATTTGAAACATTGAAAGTCGGTGTTTTTAACATTGACTACTGCTTTTTTTGTTAGTATATCACGCGGTAATTCAATGTATGAAGTACCACGGAGAGGGTTAAATTTATTAACATTCATATCAATGCTCAAAATTTTTGTTAAACTCCATCCACTATCCTTTTTTTCAAATTCACTTACTTTGTTAGATAAAGTGTATTTTAGTGTTTTCAAAAACATATTCAAATCATCACCTTGCATGATTATAAGGTTACTAGTTTGAAAGTCAAATGAGTTTTTTATTTCTTTTGTTTGTTGTACAAAATCAGCGTGTAATATAAAGTTAACTTTATAAATTGTAAGGTCTGTGATAGCTTCATTGATTAAAACCAAAATTGTTTAATTGATTGAATCCATAAACAATTCAGGGGTTTCAAAATCAATTTTCGTTTTAGATGTTATTTTGTATGTATAAACACGGTTCCCAAAAGCTGTTTGTATGAGATCAACATTCGATAAAGAATGTTGAATTTTATCAGAGTTATTTTTATGTAAGTTACTATTGTAATGGTTATTTAAGTACCTCTTTTTTATTGTCACCTTACAGGTAGAGCAATACACAGTTCCAGTTTCAGCTTCCATACACAGATTGAGCAATTCATCATCGAAAATTGGATCAAACTTTTCTTGCGATGTTGATGGCGCCTCCAAATGTCTTCTCTCATTCTGGTCTTCATCTTCATGATCTCCCCGTTTTCTCTTCAATCCCTGCCCAACTTGACTAATGAAATAAATAAACAAATTTTACTACACGTGACAAATCTAAATAAAAAGTAAACAAAAATAAAGAAATACATAGGTACCTGAAAACGTTTTCCATTTTATTCATCGATGTTACCGAGGCTACTGCGGGAACGCTTGCCTGTACTTTTCTTAGAAAGTTTGTGTGGCAATTGTATGCAATTGGTGGTGTCCTCTTCGTCAGAAGTGGTCATAATAGGGTAGTAAAATTGCTTGAACGTGTTATGTTCTTCAACCTCCTCCACGGGAGAGTAACTTGATGTGCCCTGTAACAACATGTCACTTTTATAGAAAACATAGATACAAATAGGTGTGTAAAAATAGAAAAATTGTATAATTAACTGAACGACGAAGAAACAAAATCATACATCCCCCATCAAAACTCGTTATGAAAAATCTACATATCAACTAAATTCTTACCGACATGTTTTATAGAGAGCTTGCGACGTTTAACTGTTACTTACCTTACATAACACAAAGTCCATATGAGAAACCACATAACTACTTAGTATCTGTGATAAATTGTATCCATACTTAAACAATAAATGTATTGAGTATAGAACTTACCGCCATTTTATAGGTATGTAGAACCCTTGTATTCAGCACGGAGACAATATTTGTTTTTGACTGCTTCAGTTTTATTATTACAACACTTGGATACTGCACGAAAACAATATTTGATGTTAACTGCCCGAGTGAAACACAAAATATGGTGAGGAATGAGACATTTTAGAGCATTATATAGCAGACGGTTATCTGCAGGTTTAGACAAGAAACGGAGACGCGACAAAAAACATTGATTCCATTGGAATGCCACATCCTGTCGCAAACAATACTGAATAGCATTACGATGTTACTTAGATAGGGGAAGATTACAATACACTATTGTGCAGGTTACAACTTGTTTCTGGAAAGACATGACTAGAACAAAAACTCAAGGAATTCACACAGTCAAATAAAAAAATGAGTGACCCTTTTTTTTGCGGTCTGTCTGGCGCTGATTGCTGACCGTCGCCGGGTGACTCAAACCATTGTTTGCTCAAACAATAGCTGGGGCTGGTTATCGCAACTTTTGAACGGTTCAAGTTACATTAAAATGGACTAGCCGACTGTATTGTACGTGCGAATACAAATAAAATGACACCAATTTTTTTTTTTTTTTAGCTGGGTCTCTCCTGCTAGCGAATAAAATGCCCTAAAGTTTGATTCGTTGTGCATCACCCATGAGTGAGCCAGAAAGAATCAATCCCTACTACTCCTACCCCAGAACCGATTATTATCGCCAAGACTCTTACAACTTCGAAAAAAAGTTAAACCGCAGAATCCATCTGGGCAGCATTCGGGAAACTTCCTCAGGTCTTCTTGTCGTCCATCCCGCAGTGCCTGAAGACTAAAGACTTTAACCACTGCGTCCGACCTGTGAGACCACAAATTAAAAATCACTCAGCGTGCTATGGAAAGAGCTATGCTTGGCGTTTCTCTGAAGGATAAAATCAGGTTGGTTATCCGACAGAGAACCAAGGTGGTCTACATAGCTCAAAGAGTTAGCAGGCTGAAGTGGCAGTAGTCTGGCCATATTAATCGAAGGACTGACGACCAAAACTCGTTGGTCAACGAGTCTGTCAGTGGAGACCACGTCTAGGCAAGCGTAGTGTAGGACGTCCTCTGACTAGATGGAGCGACCAACTCCGTATAGAAGAAAGGCTAAAAATCAGGATAATGGCGTACCTTGGGAGAGACCTATGTCCAGCAGTGGACTGCGATAGGTTAATGATAATGATTCCTCTTTGTATTACAAGTGGGGGTGACCAAGGCCTTTACATAAGTCTCCTGTGGAGTGTATTGAGTCCTACGCTAGTGATTATTACAATGGGGGTCAGTGCTCAATACCCTCCTTCTAGGGTAAATTAAATACCCTCTGAACCTTATGCTTGACTATGGTTAACTTGCCTTATCTACTTATATTTTACGGACAATTATTATTGTCAAGTGTATACTGTTCTTCATGCTAAATTAAAACTTAAGAATAGAAAAAGAATATAATAAAAAAATAAGAATAGGTCAAAACAAATAAATTGTGCAATTAAAATATTTCATTCGTGATTACAAATTGTTTTATGGATTTTCTATGCCAGATTCACTAGTTTGAAGTAAAATAATGGAAGTAATGGCTAGTTTTACGAAGCAAATGAACGAATATGACACATACGTTAGTTCACTGTAGGCTAAATGAATTGCTTAAATTTTTGTTTGAAGTTGTAAAGGCGCAAATCTGAAATATTATGTTATTCCAATACAATAGTTTATTACTAATAAATTCGTTAAAACATTCCTCAAATTTAATTCACAAATATACATGAATAAAATACTAAAATTAGCCTATGGGAAATATTTTTAAAGTCCAAAAACATACTTTTTTTATTTCGTAAAATGTGTTTACGTAGATTCGTGAGTTTGGGATGACTTGTTGGTTGTGATTCCTCTGAGTTAAGTAGGTACCTACGCATGAGACGGCTTCTTGTAACAAGTAAGCTCCAAGACATTATAATATAGTGGATTAAAAAAGTTAAATTCGCCACTACATATAAAAGGCTTTTTACTATTTCCTTTTTTGTTGGTTGGTGGTAGGATTTTGTTGGTTGGTGGTAGGGTTTTGTTGGTAGCTAGCTACCACCGTCTTACCTAATTCTGTCACCATAACAACACTTCTAAAATTGTTGTGTTCCGGCATTTAGAAGTAAGATAGCCAGTTCCTCAAATTGTTGAGGATTCCGGGTGAAGTGCGCTTCCACCTTCGGGCTTATCATGGCTTGAAAAAATCAGATGATACTAAGGCCAAGGCCCGTAGTACAATAAAAAAAAACCTATAAGTATCCTTTGATTCCTTTGCTGAATCAAAATTAGCTCAGTTAAGGAAAAACCCGTCCCATGCGTAAGTACCTAGGTATGTACCTAACCCTGAGCTTAAACTACATCCTATTAGCAACTCCCAAATGTCGACATCGCTTCGGAGGTTCAGGGCAGTCTAAAACCCTTGTTTAGTCATGTTTAACTAATCAGCAACTCACATTACAGTTGATCTTGAGAGAGCCGATTTCGTCCTGATAAATAAGTATATCTGAACAAGTAACATATCCAGGCCCTAATCCACAGGTACAGTTATCTGGGCACAGGACGTCGCTGTTGTCATCCTCGGCTGACACTGACGTTGACAGCAGCATGCACAATGACAGTGACAGCAAGCTCCACGATTCGCCGCCATTCCTGTGTGACACAGGCTAAGTAAGTACCTACTAGCTATATAACACAACATCCCATCATTTATCTCATTTCATTACTCCTCATTTTTACCCATTATTTGCAGTAGCACTTGAAATATATTTTTTTCTGGTTTGAGTTTTGGGAATTCGCATCATAATCAAAGCCCAAAAATGTAGGTACTACTGCAGAAAATGGAGCACGCTTGGCAAGCGATTCGGTAATCGAAGGTTGGAATTTAGTACCCAAGTGTATGTTGCACTCGGATTGCACTCTTTGTTGGATAATCCATTCGAGAGTTGTGCCGTCACAAACATTGCCACATAAATACATACATACATACATACAGTGCCAGATTTTCCAACTTAACTCGGAGATCAAATATTTGTTTAGTGTAGGCCACGCGGGCGAAGCCCCGGGCAGAAGCTAGTCTTCTGCTTAGATACAATTCAACGCACAACCTAGGCGGCTGGTCCTAGGAGACATGATACTTGGATGATGTTTGCCTTGGCGTGTAGACGCTCAGTAAGAAAGGAATATTGAAGATTCACATCCCAAAGGGTTCAAATTGGGGCTCAATGAGTGAAATGTTGCATATCTCCGAAATAGTACATGATAGACGTTTGAAAGATCGTATGCAGATTGCCCATCTATCTATCCTCTAAACTCATAATAAAATCGTAGAAAAGCTGTGTCTGTACATTTCATGTTTTAAAAAAAAATGATGCTACCAACTTAAAACACGCTGCGGAGCATAAAAATACTGTGGTGATTTTTATGTCACTTACACCCTGCCCTCAGAATTAATATTTCTATGATGAAGTCAGAGGATACAACTAACGCTACGCTATACTTATGCGATATTTGTTAACGATATTGGCGGTGTGCGATCTGTCTCTTACTGTATAGCAAATGACAGTTATTTCAAACGTGCTTAGCAATGAGTATACAACGCTGGAGCTAAGGTTACATTTAAAAAAATCTAATAAAGAAAGTCGTGAGGTTTTCTTGAATACTGTAGGTTTCTGTGCTATGTGTATAGATTTTCTGTTTTTTTTATAAATATAAGAACAATTAAAAATAACCCATATTAACCAGAAACCTTTTACTCCAAGATAAAAAAACTAAATTAACGATGTCAGTGGTGTAAAATTAAACTACGTAGGTACGTCTTTCTGAAGGTCAAACAAAATAGATCAAAGCTTATTTTTTGGAGATTTATTTTATATGCAAGTGATACTGCACGGGTACAGCTATTTTCTGGGCCATAGGTGCCCAAAAGCTACTTTTTTGGAAACTTATTACTTTTGATTCCTTGCATTTGAACGTGTAGAAATATATTATTATGAAAACTGATATTCTGGCATCGGTTTAGGAAATTTGAACATCATCATCATCATCATCACTCTAAAAGATTTGCTACAGAACATCGGCAAAGTGTAGCAAGCGAGTCAGTAATTGTAGTGTTGGTATCGCTATGACAACCGTGGAAGGCAGATTTTTTTCAAGCTCTTGACCTCTAGATTTGCACAGACAAGGATAAGGTCTACGATAGAGTGAGCCCACCTAGATAACCTACATATTTGAGTGTATTCTGCCACTTATCTCCCAACTCTCAAGTCTCAACGAGTGTGACTGGGGGGTTTGCCATAACCACCGCGCTTGACAGGCGAGTTGATGATGGCAGTATTTGTGTTAAGTACTAAAGTAACTAAGAGTAAGGTGATAGTAGGAAATCTTCCCACGCTTGAAAGGTGAGTTGGTGATCACAGTATTGGTGTCAGGTTAGTTCTTAGATGGAAGGAAGATGCTGCCTGAACATCGCCTGCTAAAATCCCTCAGTCAAATCTAATGACATCAACGGGCGGGTAATATTTGAATGCATGATTGTAAAAACTCGGAAGAACCTCGCACAAAGAAACGACGAGACGATTCTGCTGAATATCCTCAGAACAAAATAAATAAATATGTAGATATAAAAAAAAATGGAGCAGGCAGCTCTGTATTGGTGTAAAGAAGATAGAAGAATGCATTCAGTTTATACCAGAGGAAGAAAAAATATGGGTTTGGGATAAAATCTGAAAGTATTAACGACGGATAACTTGAATAAAGTTGCCGAATTTGATGTATATGAATAAATAAAATTAACTCTTGCAAGATGACCGTTCCAAAACCCGTTACATCCGAAAATTTTAAAACTCAAAATTAATTACAGATATATTTTCATCAAGCGTTCTAATCAATATTTGCATAAAGATTACATAAAAAAAAACATTTCTTGTTTGTTTTTACAACAGACAGTGTAACGTTACTGTTTTTATAAGAGAAACAGTAAGAACAATAATAAGAAATACTAAAGGACCTATCCTACTAGAGGTGTTAAAGAGATAGGTAAAATAAGAATTATGAAAGTAAGAAAGATAATAAAAGTATATTAAAGAAAAGAAAGTCCACAAGTTCAATCAGAGACTTCTACGTCCAACCAGTATGAGGGTCTTCAACGTCCAGCCAGTAAGAGGGTCTTCAACGTCCAGCCAGTAAGAGGGTCTTCAACGTCCAGCCAGTAAGAGGGTCTTCAACGTCCAGCCAGTAAGAAGGTCTTCAGTATCCCGTACAGCAGCTTTTTAAAGACAGCCAGACAAATATATTGAAGACCAGCAACTTTCCCGGGCCACTTGACCCGGGAATGGTCTTGTATTTAATTTAGAGTTCTCCGATTGGGAGCTAATAGATGTAACTTATCTCCGCTCCGTTTGGATGCTAGATATCAATTCCCATTTCTCAGCCACCAGCTTTCGCAAGAAGACTTTGGTGGAACGCTAGTATTCTAAATTTGATTAATTCAAATATTATACATGGCCAAAGATAATTGCTAAGGTTTTAATACAAGTTGAGATAAAAATGTACGTGTTAGACAGAGATAGCATATAAAATATAAAGGAAACTTACGTCTATGAGCTTTTTATGACATAAAAAAGATAAATGACATTTGCCATAATTGACAACCTAAAATAATATAAACAATCTTCGAAAATCTAAGGTCTATTGATTTCAGCTAAATATTACATTTGAAGAAACAATAATAAGCTTATCGTAATAAGATAAATCCAGAGAATCTATAGATGTACTTTTGAAAGCAAAACAAGGGATAAAAATGAAAATATTAATGTACGAATTGTGAAGGAATAACACAAAAAGGTACTGTTTTAGAACTAAATTAGAACTAAACGATAAGAAGTACATGTTTTAGTGTAGAAAGTATAAAAAACATGTAGATAAAAGTACAAAATCATGCAGGAAAACACAGTTTTCCTACATTACCCCAACAACCCCAGAAAATTTTTGATTACATTTAAAAATTTTGAGGTTAAGAATAAGTCCTTGACCTTACACACACATCTTTCACAATACCTATCACAATACCTATCACTCACTCTCACTCATACGTAGGGGATATGGTTCACATTCAATGACGCATACTCCACAAGGAAATATTCGGTTAAGAATAACGTAGGCTTATTTTTTTAATTAGGTGTCGTTACCCGCACCTTTTTGAAAACCGCTAATAAAACAAAATATATACAACACAAAGGCTTATTTAAAGAGTTGTGTACCGCTCATTTACAGCGCATCAACAAGGGCTTATTTTATGAGTTGTGAACCGCTCATTTACTGCACAACGCATAACGCCTAGCACAAACATTACATAAGGGCTTATTTATTGAGTTATGAACCGCTCATCAAAGTTAAAGTTCCTTATAGTTTGAAGGACAAAGTTATTTATTGCCAGTTCAGACAAGCAAATAAGAGAAAAAAGAAAAAAAAAGGAGTGTACAAAATAAGCCGAAACGTTATTTTAAAGGTGGAGTGAAGAAAATTATAAAGTATGTACACTATAAGACATAGTTACAATTATGTACATTTCAAATAAGCGAGATGAAATAAGAATTATCAAAATAAACATTTAAAAATTTCAAAGTATGTTTCTTTAACACCTCTAGGATCCTCTGTATTGGTAAGAGTGAATGAAGATACATAATTATATAAAGTAAGTATAGTAGGTATTTGATAGTATAAGTATATGAGTGAAAAGTCTTCAGCTTCAAGTGTAACTTGAAGCCTGCATGAACGTATACTGCAAGGATATTCTCCTGCAGCACGCCGTAGAGTATTCCAGAACTCAACTTATTGGTGACCAAAAATGGTTTTAAAAACACCTCCAAGAGAAGACTGGATGTAGATTACAGTGGTAATCAGGTAAGTGGTGCATGTGTGTATATGCAGTGTTATGATGTAAGAGTACTGGAGAGTATATAGTATAGTAGTGATTGAAGTAACAGATAGAATAGTGTTATAGATGAGAGCCGAAAGAATAGTCAAAGGATGATAGTTATCTTGTGAAAGTATTTTTTAGAATTTAAGGAGCAAATGGGAGTGGGTTGAGATGAGAATAAAGATGGGCGCCAACTGTAACGTTACTGTTTTTATAAGAGAAACAGTAAGAACAATAATAAGAAATACTAAAGGACCTATCCTACTAGAGGTGTTAAAGAGATAGGTAAAATAAGAATTATGAAAGTAAGAAAGATAATAAAAGTATATTAAAGAAAAGAAAGTCCACAAGTTCAATCAGAGACTTCTACGTCCAACCAGTATGAGGGTCTTCAACGTCCAGCCAGTAAGAGGGTCTTCAACGTCCAGCCAGTAAGAGGGTCTTCAACGTCCAGCCAGTAAGAGGGTCTTCAACGTCCAGCCAGTAAGAGGGTCTTCAACGTCCAGCCAGTAAGAAGGTCTTCAGTATCCCGTACAGCAGCTTTTTAAAGACAGCCAGACAAATATATTGAAGACCAGCAACTTTCCCGGGCCACTTGACCCGGGAATGGTCTTGTATTTAATTTAGAGTTCTCCGATTGGGAGCTAATAGATGTAACTTATCTCCGCTCCGTTTGGATGCTAGATATCAATTCCCATTTCTCAGCCACCAGCTTTCGCAAGAAGACTTTGGTAGAACGCTAGTATTCTAAATTTGATTAATTCAAATATTATACATGGCCAAAGATAATTGCTAAGGTTTTAATACAAGTTGAGATAAAAATGTACGTGTTAGACAGAGATAGCATATAAAATATAAAGGAAACTTACGTCTATGAGCTTTTTATGACATAAAAAAGATAAATGACATTTGCCATAATTGACAACCTAAAATAATATAAACAATCTTCGAAAATCTAAGGTCTATTGATTTCAGCTAAATATTACATTTGAAGAAACAATAATAAGCTTATCGTAATAAGATAAATCCAGAGAATCTATAGATGTACTTTTGAAAGCAAAACAAGGGATAAAAATGAAAATATTAATGTACGAATTGTGAAGGAATAACACAAAAAGGTACTGTTTTAGAACTAAATTAGAACTAAACGATAAGAAGTACATGTTTTAGTGTAGAAAGTATAAAAAACATGTAGATAAAAGTACAAAATCATGCAGGAAAACACAGTTTTCCTACAACAGTTGGTTAGTATTACTGTGTATCTAAACCTTTTTTTGGCTGAGGTGGGTTTTTACAATCATGCATTCATTTCATGTCAGTTATTTAAAATCTCACTTTGCTTTTCTGTGGGGTAAGCAGGAGAGATCCAAATTTGTATGGAAAGCATGTATTTACGGCGTCCTATGTTATTTGCAAGTGAAACTACACTACCTAGTACGAAATAAGAAATGACCATTTAGTTTTTAGTTTAGTTTGAGTTTAAAAATAAATAGTAGGGGTCCATTTTTTATAGAAAACTCCTTTTAAGAACTCTATCTTTCGAACTGTTACAAGAAACTGGTTGAAATTTTAGGCCTGACAAGTAATAAACAAAAAAATATATGAATGATGAAACAGAAATGATTTTATAAATTGTTATTTCCTACCTGATTCTAACTTGATTTAAATATAGCGCATTATGTGGTAAATAAATAATAAAAACTGGCCAAACGTGAGTCGGACCTGCGCTGCATTAATCCTACATTTTTTGTCTGGAAATGTGGGTTGGAACCCTTGATGTTGGATTTTACAAATAACATAAAAATAAGTATTTTATCCGTAATCTATTTCCCATATTACAAGCTATGATTAGTTTGGGGCTAGATGGCGCTGTGTGAAATTAATGTCCTGTAATGTGTGTGACTTAACTGCACTTGACTGGTCTGACAATTTATTTAGGCTCTGTTAGCTTGAAATTTTCTCGATTTCGTAATCTCGCCTTGCTCCTATTTGAAAAACCAACCACGCGGACGTAGTCCCGGGCAAAAGCTAGTTCATGTTATCAAACTTATTCTGCAGCCTTATGATTGAATAAAATCAAGATTTCCACCTCCAAAACCAAATGACAATTTCAAAAAATAATTTTAGCAATGTATCTAATACGTACAAAAATAAAGGTTAGTTACTGTTACTTACCTCATTTCTCAGGTCGTAGACTATCTTTATAAGTTTTGAACTATTAAAATAACACACAACAAACTTGGATAAGGAACATTCACAAAGTGACACGAAATAAAGCTTCACCAAGGAATAAGAACATGTTTTTACACACACACACACACTTACATATACACACACGCACACGTTACATTGTGTGCACAGGCATACTCATAAATACTCATCATTATTAATTACCATGTAGGTATACATGGTAATGAATTGAGTGCTTATTATATCTACAGCTATCGATTTATACCTGAATATATCTTATGATATTTTCTTTAACGATTGATTTGGAGGCGATAATAATACCTAAATGGTTGATCCAAGGAACGTGCATCGTCTATGACGTCAGCATCAGTGTTAATGTATTACTACACGAGCGATGGTACAGCGCATCCACCATCGTAATGAACCTACCGGAAAAAGGGAGAGAAACACAAAGACTCAAAGTACGCTCTACTTTCGTTTACTGTCTCCGAGTTAAGTTGAGTGATCCGGCACTGTATGTATGTATATAAATATTGACAATGTTTATTAAGGCATATTTCTCGAATGAGTTTTAATTTTAATTAAACACACTTACGGCGGAATTATTAATAGTTTTTGAGACATTGCGTGGGAAAGTACTACAACTTTTCGCAAACATCTTGTGAATGGTTGATCCGATTGATTTTAAATTTTGAAATGCAGATACATTAAACGTATACTTATTAAAAGGTTTTAATCATGTAAATGTTATGGATTTAGTGAGACAAGAAAATCGATGTTCTGTGGTGTGTCATTTGAAAGAGTTTTTACTGCATATTTTAAAATTAATTTGTTGTACTTTTTAATTGGGGTGGCTTTTGTAACATGGGATTGCAAAGAGAGCTTATTATGTCACGTTGGTAATGATAAATAGTTTTGACTTCACAACACTAATTGTCTTTAAGGGTGTTTTATGAGATATAGGGTTGATGATCATCAGGTCTTGTAAGATGGCGTGAGGGCTTTTTAAGAAATGTCATAAATGATATGGTTTTTTAGCAAATTTCATAATCAATTTTATTTGTCTTTAAAGAGTTGGTTTTTAAGATTTAGGGTTGCAATGATTTTCATGATCTTGTAAGATATTGACTCTATAAATGTCTTCTTTTATTAATAATACAACTGGTCTAGTTATTTATTGTCTTTCTTATTAGTTGCCTAACCAAGGGTGACACCACGTCATGCAAGGGGTTTGCGCATTAATGTCCAACACAATGTAGAAAGATCTTTCTCCAAAACTGTATGGTTTGGCCATAATCACCACCATTTTAAGGTTGGACGGACAATTTAGGTCTCGTTTAAGGGTCCCGTTTGCATCCACCCATGACAACGCAGCGCCTTACGCAACGCTCGTGTGGCGTGGCTATAACAAATATTTATCTAACCGATAGGTAGAAGATAGAACAAATAAATAAACTACTTTTTAGGAAACCACTTTTGCGACTATTTTTATTGTACGTGCATCAATACCTGTTTGGTTTAACTAACAAATAAAATAATTTTCAAAAAAAAAACAATCTCAACGAAAACAACTTGAAGGTAAAACTCCAAAAGCACGGCACTACAAAAAAACAAGTCTAACATATAAAATTAAAGGTCACTTTTAAACCGACTTCTAAACAAAAGAGGAGGTTCTGATTTCGATACGTGCGTATGTTATATTTAACCGCCTCTGTGGTCTAGTGGTTCAACCCACCGATTTCAGATCCAGAGGTCCCGGGTTCGATCCCCATGGGGAGTACAATATATTGTGCTTGGTTTGGTTGGTGGTAGGACTTTGTTTAAGTCCGCCTGGCTAGCTACCACCATCTTACCTAATTCTGTCGCCATAATAACAATTCTTAAACTGTTGTGTTCCGGCATTTAGAGGTAAGATAGCCAGTTCCTCAGTCTGTTGAGGATTCCGGGTGAAGTGCGCTTCCACCTCCGGCCTTATCTCAACTTGTAACCAGGTGAGATGAAGGCCAAGCGCTTTCCCGTCGTACATCTCACCTTGGTCTCTAAATGCCGGAACACAACAGTTTTAGAATTGTTATTATGGCGACAGAATTAGGTAAGATGGTGGTAGCTAGCCAGGCGGACTTAAATAAAGTCCTACAACCAACCAAAATCACATCATAAATCATATTAATATGCGATACCTGTATTTTTTCCTCGTAGTTTTTGTTAGTTTTTCTACTAAATGGCTAAACGGATCCAAATTAAATTTGGCACGGACATAGAGAATGCCATGGATAACTTAAGCTTCTTTTCATTAGGTAGGTTATATAGCTTCTGCCCGCGACTTTGTCCGCGTTTACTTAGTATTTGGTCCTTATAGAAAAGAAACATGAAAAGTGTTATGACAGTGTGACCTAAGATCTATAATTGACAATTAATTGTACTGTAGGTAACATGTTCTCATAAATCGACCCCTACAACTCGGTCCATGGATGTCGTAAAAGCCGACTGAGGCATCTCACCAGAAGAAGGGCAGCAGATTTCTTCTGTGTATAATCTAAACCTTTACCTACTGCGATCACCAATCCGTCTGTCAAGCGTGGTGGTTATGACAAAACCCTCCAGCTTTGGAGGAGGCTCTGTCCAGCAGTGGACACTAATGGGCTATTGATGTGATATGACTGTAGGTAAATTTATGACGTAATTTGACATTTTGATTTTTGTGGTATTTTAAATAAATTAAACTTAATTGTTTTTACATTTGCATTCGTATATAAGTAAGATGGTGCTGCGACTTAGATTTCTAATTGTTCATATATCCTTGTTACCTGTATTTTGTCAAATAAACAATTCGATTAGATTGGGTATATAAGATTGAAGTCTTTATGAAAACATGTAATATCATGTGTGAATGAATGTGTGAAAACATGAAATATTCGATGACATAGGGGTTGAGACGGCAGATTTCAAAATACGTTTATTTTTGCCCTTATTAGGGGTGTTTTTTAAGATAAAGCGGCAAAGGATGATCATCAGATCTTATCAGAATCATATTAAAACTGTTCTATTAATTTTTTGTTAATCACTTATTCCATTTGAGTGATTTTTTTCTCTCTATTACATATTTTTTAAACTTTCTAATAGAAATCGGTAAGCGATTTGTGTCATATATCAGTGAGTCAATTCGCATTTTATTTTAGTATATAAGATATAGTATACAAGATAAATGCTAACTAACTCACTGAAAACAACGCACAGCCTAGCTTTAGGAACGCGCCTAGATGGTTTCTCTGACAAAATGTCTGAAATCGAGGACAGCTTGTCTAAGATGGATCACCTGTCACACATCACAGGATGCCTGCTGTCATCGATACCCTAGGTAATGATGTTTCATCCCTGAAAGTCCAGCTGTCCGCCGCTGATCAGCGCTCCCGTCTCAACAACGTGGAAATAAAAGGGGTCCCCTCAAAAAGGATGAGAACCTATTCTCCATCGTCGATAGTATAGGAAAGGAGATTAACGCAGGGTACCGAAGGCCCAAATTAATTATTTGTATAGAGTACCGCTGCACGGTTCCAAGGACAAGGCTATCGTAATGAGCTTCCTCAACCGCTACACGAAGGAGGTGTTCATTACCGTACAGCGAGCTTGGAATGCGCACACACTATGCTCGATTCATTATTTCATGCATTTATTGTAGTTTTGTTTACGTTGGGTCATTTAGTTGCTACCATGCGCTGTTTTAATTTAATCACCGGGGACGAACTTGTGATATATTCAGGGATGCTTTCGTTAACTGTGTCGACTCAATAATGGTTTTCACTTTTACGGTGGTTCCAGTGTAGTGCTAAGCGAGGTAGTTGATTATGGATAGAAACTCATTGTCAATCTATAACCAGAACGTGAGAGACGAACAAAAACATATGATTTTTACCGTAATATATGCATGCGATATAATATTACTAACTGAGTCGTGGTTACCAGAGGGAATTACGACGTCCGAGCTTTTTGATAGTAGGTATGTTGTACATGTCCGAAGCATTCTTGAATATGGGTCACAGGTTTGGAATCCGCGTAATGGTGCATATGTTAGTAGAGTTAAAAGAATTCAAATTAAATTTATTAAATATCTCTGCTTTCGGTTAACAATTCCCTATAACTCCCTCGGTTATGATGATCTCTGCAAAAAAAATCACTTTCTTCCCCTAACAAAAAAGCGTGATATTGCTGATTTATCTTTCCTTCTGAAAATAACTTCAAATATAATATATTGTCCTGAGCTACTGAGAAAAATTGCTAGGTATTAATGCCCCGTCCAAATTCACTCGATTTAACCCCACAATTTCGATACCTATTGTTGGCACAAACTTCAGGCAAAATGCATTATTATGGTGAACTTGCGATCTATTTAATAAGTGTTGCAGGCATCCTGATTTAGACTTAGATCTATTCTGTACGAGCGTAAATTCAGCCAGACAGCGACTGACCAGAAGTTACTTTAATAGTGACGTAGTAGGTACTTAGGTTTACCTATATTAACTTTACGTACTTAGTTTATACATGTAGGTATATAATTCCATGGCATTGTCAAGTGAGCTTTTGTGTACCTATGTTCACATTATTGTTAGTTATATTGTTATTATACGTGAAAATCTGTAATTAGCGTTCTGTTATTATTGAATCATACTTATAAATAAATATTACAGGACATTAATTTCACACAGCGCCATCTAGCCCCAAACTAAGCATAGCTTGTAATATGGGAACTAGATTACGGATAGAATACCTACTTAAATACATTTTTATAATCAAAATATAATACCGGGACGGGCCGTGTAGAAACTAGGAACCCTGTCAAAGTCAAAATTTATTTATTCATAAAGATTTTTTAGGATCATTTTGAAACGTCAAATCTACCGCCGCCGGTTCGGAATCGCGACAAAGAGAAAGGCAAGAACCTCGGGCTGGTTAATTTTTTGATGATCCATTCAACATTTAGATACACAATTTTTAATTATATTCTAAGTAGATACATCATAAATCTAAATATCTTAAAACATTTATATTACCTATCTACCTGATGGGCGGTTTGTTAACATTGAGAAATCACCAATACCAATCTCTTTAAAACGTTCCCTGAGAGAGTCACGAGTTTTCATTTTATAAATTGCCCGTACAGCTCTCTTCTGTAGAATAAAAATGCTTTCAATGTCAGCTGCACTTCCTCATAAAAATATGCCATAAGACATAATACTGTGAAAGTAACTAAAATAAACTAACCTCGCCGTAGCTTCATCAGTAAGATGCCTTATTGTACGTGCAGTGTATGCAGCCGAGCTTAATCTGTTAGCTAATGACTCAATATGAATACCCCATTGCAACTTTGCATCAATATTTAAACCTAAGAAAGTAGTTGCTGTCGTTCAGTACAAGCTGTATACCAGGTATCTACAGCCATTCCTATTTTCTTGTTTCACCGTAGCGAAGCGCGGGTACTTTCAGCTAATTATGTATAAATATATTAGAGCTGTGTGGCCGTTAACTTTCAGTCATGTCATAATAAGGTAGGGACTGACATGACTGAAAGAATGACGGGTGAAAAACATCAGAAAATGTACGCTTTCGCACAACTGCAAAAATTTACATGTTGGATTGACATTTAGATGTAGTAACCTAAAATTATTCGTTTCCATTGTGGTGCAAAAAAATAATTGAAATCAAAACCGGTCAAAAACAGATAAATTTCGGAATTTAATTTGACCTTTTAATATAACGCGTATATTTTTTCCCGAACGTCTAGACTTGACTAAATGTCAACTGATTTGTATATTTTCATAGGTTATATAAAAAACTACCATATATAAAACCCGCGATTTCGTCCGCGTAGTGTTGTTACCAGTGCAATTTATTACCTAGCTAATTGATCGAGCGAGCGAAACGTCTCAGTTTCTAGATTGACCAAACATGCTTTTGTCCGCTGTCTGTCGGCTGTCGGTTTGTTTTTGCCTACATGTCGCATTTTTCAACCGATTTTGATGAAAATTGGCACACAATGTTCCTTGATTTAATAATATTTTCTTGTCGATCGCGATTTTTGATCTGGGGTAAAATAGGGGTGAAAAGATGGGGAAGTTTGCTGTAGCGTTAGTGATCAAGGGATTTCAATTCAATTTAAAAGACACACTAAGGATTTAATTCTACACAAGATGTTGTGAAAAACAATTAAAAAGGTGGAGTGGAGGGACAAAAGAGAAGAAGTTTGCTATAGGATTTAATTTTTTTATTTTTTTCGGTAAATTATACCTCCGTTTACGGTTTAAGGGAACGCGAGTAATCGCTAAAACTTCTCTATAAGGGCTACGAGCGAGGTCTACTGTTCTTACAGAACCACTAATAGATATATAGGGCACCCAAGGGCTGGCTCTTATTTAGGCCAGTGAATTAGCAAAGCTATTCAGCGTGGCAATGCAGCCAGTGTCTTTTGCACGCTTCCGTCTGGTACTGGTCTGGAACAGTTGAGTTACCTATAGACCGTTTGTAACGGTCCTTAGGTAGTAGGAATGCTTCCTTGTGTAAAATTAGTTAATTTTTACACATTATTTTAATTAAATCCCTATTCATAATAATAAAAATATATTAATAAATGTAAGCTAGAAAACTAAACTCTTTTCTAATCCTACATTCAAAATTCATTTCAATGACATCCCATATGACATAGATCTTATAGATCCCGTTCACAACCCTTATAAAACCCTATCCGCAATTAAAAAATAATAATGTACCTAAGCCCTACAAATTAGACATTTCATGTTAATCAGATTGTTCGTTCAAATGTTATAAATGAAAATGTGTAATCCGTTCTTCGTTTTTTATCACAAAACCAACTTTTGAAATATCTTTATGAGTTTAATTTCATTTAAATCGAATAGCCCGGTCGAGAGCTATGCCATGTCACAAACATCGTCACATACACACAGTGACAGATCATCCAACATAACTGGGAGATCTCATATCATTTTCACTTCATATTATTCATCATTACTATATTATTCAACGTTGTTTGTACATTTAACATAACAAAGATTCGGTGCATTGGTGTCCACAAGAATGTTTACTGTCGGAAAAATAAACTATTTTTTTTTTGAAGATTAAACTATATCACTGAAACTATAACGCACCTACGTTAAAGCTAGAACACACATGTTGCATAGTCTGTGTCCTATAGGAATGGCGGCAAAACGTGTCTCGTGCTGTCACTGCTAATCTGGATGCTGCTGTCAACGTCAGTGTCAGCCAATGGTGATGACAGCGATGTATCGTGCCACAACAACTGTACCTGCGAGAACTAGTCTATGGACAGATTATAATTGTTTGGGAATACTGATTACAATTAACACTGGGGAAAAAAAGCCTACGGTCGACTGTGATGTGAGTTTCTCATAATTACCTCTATATAATATCTAATATTATTGGATAAGCCTCCTTTTAAAGATCTTAAAGGTTTTGCCATGATAACGACGAAGTAATTAATATAATTTTTGTATTTATACGCTTACAGAAAAGAAAAAAAGACTTGGGACCTCACTTTCAAATACCTATTGCGCGAACGGGGATGGCGTAATTAGGTACAGTTGATAGTTATTAATTATAGGGATTTTATAACCGCCTCTAAGGTCTAGTGGCTCGCCCACCGGTGTCAGATTCAGAGGTCCCGGGTTCGATGCCCAAGGGAGTACCTACAATTTTTGTTTTTGTTTTTGCCGGTATCACAAGCCCGGTGGTTGGCGACCCTCTGACTAAAGCTGTCAGAGATTTTCCCTAACATTTGATTTTCTTATTGTTACCTAGGGTTTTGTTTTGACTTTATTGGCACACAAAACTATCGGTTTATCTAAATCTAAAAAAACAACTTTTTCTAGCTTAAAATTAAGAACTAGTTTATCCTATAATAAAGTGATTTTGGCATGGCATAGAATCATGCTCTTGAAGACTTCGCCATGCCTTATATGGGTCTTTTACTGGGTAGTACATTATTGAGCCTGATTTGGTTGATAGGATCTAGTAGGTAGTGCTAGCAGGAATGATGCAAAAATATAACAAGTTTTTTCCCCATAAAACCCTCCGAATAATAGTAAGACTCGCACTTGGTCGGTTTATTAAGTATATACGGGTTAATCCGTCATAGTAATTTAGGTTTCGAATAGGTAGGTAGGAAACAATAAATTCATATATTTTTGCTCATTACTGAGACTTGCTACCGTTTAGTTTTACAAAAATAAAAGAATTTGAAACGTAACCGCCTTTGTGGTCTAGTGGTTCTACCACTGGTGTCAGACCCAGAGGTCCCGGGTTCGATCCCCAGGGGAGTACAATATTGTGCTTGGTTTGGTTGGTGGTAGGACTTTGTTTAAGTCCGCCTGGCTAGCTGCAACCATCTGAACTTATTCTGTCGCCATAACAACGATTCTAAAAATGTATGTGTTCCGGCATTTAGAGGTAAGATAACCAGTGCCTCAGTTAGTTGAGGCTTCCGGGTGAAGTGCGCCTCCACCTTTGGCCTTATCTCAACCAGGTCAGATGAAGGCCAAGAGCTTCCCCGTCGTACAATAAAAAAAATAGTCTATTTTCTTACTATCACGCAAGATACGAAGCCAAGAATTAAAAAAAACAAGTCGAATACCTACTACTGGCCGTCACATATATTTTACAGAAAAACCGAAGAGAATTTCGTCGGTCTTAAAATCGATAAATACTCATAGAGAGCAAATACATTCAATGTTAGGTATGTTGAGTAATTTTTATCAAATTCTGTAATCCTTGGCCTAGTGCGTCTAGTAAACGGACATTCAAGGGAAGGCAACTTTAAACCGCGGCTGGCCGTTGTCTTTTTGCTGACCATTTTTTTAACAATTAAGATTTTTATCTGCTTAATTTGACCGGGCTTAGGCTCCTATATTGTAAGATACACTTACCTACACGTGGTACGGAACCCTCTCCTCGCGAGTCCGACTCGCACTTGACCGCTTTTGAAATAGAAGTAGCTTAATTTACTCTTTATAACATCTATGTATCCAGTGTTAGTCCCGTAAAAATCGGTCCAGCCGTTTCAGAGTCCATTGGGACCATACATACATACTTCGACTCTTAATATAGGTATTAAAATATTTCAGTTTTGAAGAACCGACAAAAAGTTTCAACGCGCACTTTTTGTTATCTAATTACTCATAACAAACCCTTTCTCAAAATATATCTGAGACTAGAAGACACAGAGATTTGCGGTTTTCACAAAAATATAGCCGAGTTCTTGTTTCTGTTCTATGCCTGATTCATTTTCCTACCTTTTTTTTTTAAACAACTTAGAGACGAAATTAACCAGTAGCTCACCTGATGATAAGTGCATCTCTTACCTATAACAAAGCCTTATTGCTTAGGTCACATCCACAAAAAACATTACCTACGCGGCACCGCATTGCACCCGTCAACTTAACACAAAGGTGTTAAGCTTTGCGTACCCGTAATTTCACCGTCACCATACCCTTCAAACCAGAAAACAGCAATGCTGCTTGGCAGCTGAAAAAGGTATGGTGGTAGTACTCCCCCGGTAGAGCCCTTTCACAAGGAGCGCTACCACTCTTCTAGACTCTTTCTATTGGGAAGATCTCATCAAACTTTCGAGAAATGTCTGTTACACATAGAAAAAAAAAACTCCATGTTAAGGAAATCTAGTTGCCGAAACGAAGCCTTACAACATTAGAAGTGATTCGTTATACTTGATTTACTTGAGTATTACTTCAACTTGATGGACAAACAAACGATATTATGGCAGTCGCGGGGAGTCCATGGATAGAGGCGGCTCAGATTGGTGGCATCTATGGAGCTAGCCTATGTTCAGCAGTGGACGTATGTAGCCTGAAATGATGATGAGAGTTCAGATTGTGCCAATGAAATAGTCATATATATATGCATACTCGAACATCATAACCCTCTGTCTGAGGCAGTTAGGTAAATATTATTGTTTAAATTAAGTAAAATGAAGGCCAAGCCAATTCGCCGTCGTACAAAAACAATGTAATAGTTATTTTGGGATCAAATGATAGGGGTCAATTTATCGAATGTTATTGCGCAATGACAGAATGACCTTAAGATTACCAATTCAGGTTATTATGACTTTTGCAAAGGTGAGTGGTTTGAATCTATACCGACACCGACCCAAGTATAGGATATTAAAAATATGAATGCCAATTAGCTGTGCTAATCTCTCGATGCTTTCGATACATCAGCCCCACAGCTCTCTCAGCTCTGCCTTCTGCGTTGTAGGTTGTCCATAATACTGGTTAATGAATACTGGTAAGGAATGGAACTCCATTGCCTCGTCTGTTTTATCGCTTCAGTACATCTTGTAGTCTTCAAGTTCAGAATGAATATGTTGTTTTTAACTTAAGCTCAACCTTAGGCCATTTTCACTTGTTTTTCAATTGATCTGGTGGTCAAACGCTTTTTTGGTGAAAGCCAATGATGACGTCCAATAAGTCTACCTGTACTTTCGAAACTCTTTTAAATAACAACTTAAGCAGAATAAATGTTACTCAACGGAATGAAACATTCTGTATGCTACGCGGGTCCGGAGTAGCAACGTAGTACGCTTTACGAAGCTTTACGACATCAGATATTTCTTGATATGGAGAAGGGAGGGTTGGGGGACGTAAAGTACAAACAATAAAGTAAATACAAATAGGAAGAAGGAGATCAATTTCACCTACACAATGGTCAAATCCGCATCTCTCTTAAACCTTCATTTCCAGATATGTTAGGTATTTAATTCGTTGAGGAAAAGGAGATGTTTCATGTTTCCATAAAAACTTCAATCTTATTTACCCTTTTGCAACCCTGAAGATACATGGGTGGTTCAAATCAAAAGAAAGTTGACATACCAAGCGTTTTACACCCCTATTTCTCAAAAACTACCCTAGTGTCAAAAAAATACTCGTACCGATTGATGAGTAATAATATAATGTAATGGCGAGAAGTTGTATTTCTTTTCATCCCAATATCTCAAAAACTTATCTAAAAAATATCTTATCGAAAATCCCCCGCGAGAATCAACGCGATACATACATACATACATACATACATACATACATACAGTGGCACATTTCCCAACTTATAAACTTTTTAACCAAATTCCTAAACGAAGCGGAGGTTCTCAAATCGGACGCTATGTTTTGTTGTATGTTCGTTACGCGATTTCTCCGCCAATAATAAATTGATTGTGATAATTATTTTTGATTAAAGATTTGTATTTTTGTTTGTATTGAATTGGCTCAAAAACTACTACCGATTTTAAAAATTCTTCCACCAATAGGATGCTATAGAGTCACTGAGTAACATTAACTATTTATATTATTAGGTTTTATGAAGGATCCTTACGAAAACTGTAATAGTGTAACCCAAGGTGAAGGAAAATTACCGATAATTACCATATGATATACCTTACATCGCGTGCGCTGCGGAAACTATTAAAAATTGAAAAAGCGTTCATAACACAAGAAAGTCGGGGATAACATAATGTCCGACTAATAGATTTATGACTCAATAACTACTTTAAATGGTTAAAAATGTAAATATTAGCGCCGGTAGAAACTATATACTTGCTTTTTACCTTTTATTTTGCAATGCCGTTTTAGTATCTGTGGATAATTTTATGAATTATTTAAATCAAACATTCTATTAAAGAAATAAAAAGTACAATTAAACTAACTATGTACAAAGGAATCAGTCAGATTACCTAGGGACCGTTACAAGAGGCCTATAGGTAACTCAACTGTTCCAGACCAATACCAGACGGAAGCGTGCCCAAGACACTGGCTGCATTGCCACGCTGAATAGCTATGCCAATTTACTGGCCTAAATAAGAGCCAGCTTTTGGGTCACGTGTTGCCTCAATCAAAAGCCCCGCAAGATTTTTGAAAACCCGAAGGGCACCAGCTCCCCACGGTCCCAAGGTCTCCACCCCAAAAGGCTCAAATAGATAAGCTCTGTCGAGACGTGTGTTGAGACTGTGGCGAGTGTGTATATTTGCGCCTTTAGTGATCCTCATTCTATTAAAAAGTTATCGTGAATTTAAAATATTATCAAAAAATAAAATAAGTTACTGGATGGATTTGACTAAAACTTTGCAAAATTTATTATTGCTTATATCATTGGCTAGGATGATTTTCTTGTCTCTACGTGAATGCTCTTTCCAACCATTTAATTCAATTCAATTACAAATAAGTAGGTAGGTACTTGGGTTGACTTGAAGAATATATCATTAAGCTGATGCAGTTTCCTTCTCTATCTCCCTTTCTCTTCTCGTCACAGACATTGCTGTTGGCTGACAGTACCTACCAACCTCTCGGTAAATGGGCTGGTACCATCTGCTTGGCAACTCTACCACCAACAGTAAAAAATAAATGTGGCGTTAAACTAACAAAATACATACGCACATATCGAAATCAGAACCTCCTCTTTGTTTAGAAGTCGGTTTAAAAATATAAATAATTTCTAGATTCTTTAACGAGCTGACCTTTAATTTTATGTTAGACTAGTTTTTCTGTAGTGCCGCGAGCTGTATACAACTCGCGAAGTTTTTACCTTCAAGTTGTATCTGTTGTTTATTTTTTACATCATTTTATTTGTTAGATAAACCAAAAAGGTATTGATCACGTCATTATGTGCAGTAAAAACAGTCGGCTGTTTTTAGGAAACCACTTGGTTTCCTAAAAAGTGGTTTATTTAGTGGTTTTTCTATCTTCTACCTATCGGTTATATAAATATTTTGATAAAGCCACGCCACACGAGCGTTGCGTAGGACGCTGCGTTGTCGTGGGTCCTACTTGGATGGTCGTTTTACAGGTTCACTGTTTATGTCAATTGAAGCAAGAGACCTTGTCAAGCTAGAACTGAGTTACAATCAAATACAAAGCATATGTCATGATTGGAAGGTCACACATTCATTGGATCTGTCGTACAACCAGTTGAAAAGTCTCACGGTATGTTTTACAGGTTCACTGTTTATATCAATTGAAGCAAGAGACCTTGTCAAGCTAGAACTGAGCTACAACCGAATACAAAGCATATGTCATGATTGGAAGGTCACACATTCATTGGATCTTTCGTACAACCAGTTGAAAAGTCTCACGGTATGTTTTACAGGTTCACTGTTTATATCAATTGAAGCAAGAGACCTTGTCAAGCTAGAACTGAGCTACAACCGAATACAAAGCATATGTCATGATTGGAAGGTCACACATTCATTGGATCTGTCGTACAACCAGTTGAAAAGTCTCACGGTATGTTTTATTGTTCTGTTAGTTAAATAACAGCTCAGTTGGTAGTAGCTCTGCTTTATGAGCTGGGTTCGATTCCCACCCAGGACTATATGTTCTGTGTTTGGGTGTTGTATTATATGATGTTAGTATGTATTAACAAAAAAAAGTATGTCAGTTTTATTTCTATAATTTAGTTCCCATAGTTTACAAGCTTTGCTTATTATTTTGATTCGAAAACGGGTATTTATCGCGTGTTTTACCAATATTTATCCCGTAGTCACAGCGGGATTGCACCAGCCGTGGTCGCGGGCAGACTTGCTAAGCTTTGCTTAGTTTGGACTAGATGGCGCTGCGTGAAATAATCTCCTGTCAAAAAAAAAAGTATTTAGGGAGCCGTATGTGCCTGTCGTCACATCATGTCGTATGATGTGACAACCTTCGGAAACAGAATCTTCCAAGTTTTCCCAAATACTTGTTTTTTGGATAGCCTTCAAATTTTTCGTCACTTATTAATAAGCAGTACGCAATAGACAATATTTTTTGTGCACTTACCTATCTTAGCATACATACAGATCTGAAATTTTATATCCGCCAGTATATGTCAATCTCATATCTAAGCGACGAGATCCAGTTTTATTGATCAAGCGAGCGAAGCGAGTATGATTTCTAAGTAAATTAAGTTCAAATAGGTAAGTTTTACCATCTCTGTGGTCTAGCGGTTCGCCCAGCGCTGTCAGATCCGAGGTCCCAGGTTCGATCCCCAGGTGAGTACAATATTGTGTTTGGTTTGGTTGGTGGTAGGACTTTGTTCAAGTTCGCCTGGCTAGCTACCACCATCTTACCCACTCTGTCGAAGAGTCTGTCGCCTAATCAATAATTCTAAATTGTTGTGTTCCGGCATTTAGATGTAAGATAGCCAGTTCCTCAGACTGTTGAGGCCTTAGGCCTTATCATATGGCATGTAAGCCAGGTATGAAGCGCCTTCTCGTCGCATAAAAAAAAAAATCTAATCTATATCGATCTAATATCGAATATTATTTTGTTGATATCGCATTAATTGTCGTATGGATTTCATTATCTATGACGACTCAAAGCCACGGTTAAATAAGCGGCACTATTGCGCTTGAAAAATATTTGCGCCAAAAAAGTTAATAAAGCGGTCAAGTGCGAGTCAGGCGCGCGTGGAGGCTTCCGTACTACGTGTAGGTAGGTATATTTTACACTAGTGGAGCATTGGCCGGGTTTTTTATAGTAGGTACATACTTATATTATTGTATTGTATAGTACCTACTTAAATAGTAGGTGATCCTTATTTTTTTCAATATTTAAGGCTTCGTATCTTTGTAGATAAGTAGTAGCACTTTTTTGTTACTATAAAAAAACAACACTGTCGCGCCGACACTAGTGACATTTTTGGTCAGTGAATCGAGAGTTTCGGTGACATGAAATAATTGAAAAAAAAAGGCAATTAGTTCAACTGGTTGAACTTTGAGTTGAACTTAGTAGAATAGAAGACTAAAAGTGGGGTTTATCTAGACTCATTTGGTTTTAAAGTTACGCTGCTGTGTGGTAACATGGTTCTCAGTCTGCAATGACATAACAGAAATTGATCGTTTTTTCATTCACTTACTTTTTATTCAACGTTCAACTAAAACAAACAGGAAAGACATATTAAGTTGGCAACTAATTAAAAATATAAGGAAAATGCATCGTAGTTTGATAACATAGTGTTTACTTATTACCAAAGTAAACTTAGGTTTGACAGTAGGTAATTAGTTAAAAACGATTTATTGTAATTAAATAGATAAATAAATAAATCAAGGAGTAAGGAAATGGATCTTGTAATTTGGTTACCTATATAGTTTGATATTTACCAATGCACCCATTTATAGTAACATCCGTCCTGAGGCTATCTTACCTCTAAATGCCGGAATACAACAATTTAGAATTGTTGTTATGGAGGCAGACCTAAGTAAGATGGTGGTAGGCGGACTAATCAAAGTCCTACCACCAACTAAACCAAACACCATATTGTACTCCCCTGGGGATCGGGTAAGTACACGTACGAGATATAGTAAACTATTTATGAAAGTTATTTTTAATTATCTTCCTGTTGGAAGAACTTTCGTCGAGCGAGATTCGATTTTTCAGTATTTTTCAAAAACGACAAATCGCACAAACTTTTTTTATTATATTTACTTACACCACATTCTCCTCTTATTATTTGAAAAATTCTATTCCTTCTAGAACATACTTTCCTGCTGGACGAACGCACACGTTTCTAATCACAATAAAAATAATAGCTGGTGCCCTCCGGGTTTTCAAAAATCTTGCGGGGCTTTTGATTAAGGCGACAAGTGACCCTAGGGCTGGCTCTTATTTAGGCCAGCGAATTAACATAGCTGCTCAGCGGGGCAATGTAGCAAGTGTCTTGGGCACGCTTCTATCTGATACTGGTCTGGAATAGTTGAGTTCCTATAGGCCGTTTGTAACGGTCCTTAGTAATCTGACTGATTTCTTTGTACATGTACATTTTATTTTATTATATTTGACCCGGCAAACGTTGTTTTGCCATAAGTATACATTATTTCTAGTGGATATTTTGGTAGTCAAATAAAAAATAACTAACTTATTGTATTGTGTGGGGATGTGGTACATGACTGAAAGAGGAATGGAGTGCTGTGAACGATGACAAAACACTAACAGTCATTTTCTAAATTCATTGTACTTTTATTATCTTAAATAGGTAATTAATTTTAAATAACATCCTTATCACAAATTAACACAATAAAAAAAAACAATCAGTCTCTTAGTGCAATGGAGCGTATGATATTTTTAGTGAGTCTATCTTTAGCCAACACAAACAAACTGGATGGTTTACACACGCGAGAACATGTCACGTATTTCACATATTGTAATTGTCCGTGTGAAAAAGCACGGTTTGTCCAAATCTAAGCCACAAACAGCAATATGAAAATAATTGCAAATTGATTGTTAAGTCTGTGGAAATTGAACCCGTTTCAATTCAATTGGCACATCTATGGCAAAAGGAATTCGTGGTAGTAATACATCTTCTTCTCGGTACTTGTCATTCAAATTGATGGCTTCGACGTTTTGAATTTTTTTTTCATCAATTTTTTAATGACTAATCGCGTGCCATTGCATAGCCGTGATGAGTTCAAATTACGAAGCAAAATAAGCGGAGATCCAACCTTCAGTTGTATGCATAGCTTGAAATATGGCAACTAGATTACGGATAGAAGTAAACTAACTATGTAGGTACTAGGGAAGCAGGCGGGTTACCTAGTTACCGGTTAGGACCGTTACAAACGGTCTATAGGTAACTCAACTGTTAGGTTAACCATAATTATTTATACAATTTGGAAAATCGTGAAGTGGTCATCAGAATCTATTAACAAAGTAGGTACCTACCATGGTAAAAGTACATTAAAAAAATGATCTTTGTTCTGTTATTTTAATTTTATTAATTATTTCTATTAATTCCTGATTTAAATATGTTTTAATTGTGAAATTTCCACTTTGTACTTTATATATTTTATTAATGCTTAATAATAAGTAAAGTAATAAAAAATAAATAAGTAATAATAAGTAATTGTACACACAAATAGACGGTCGCGATTCTGTTGGCACTTACTAACAAAAAATTCCTAACTTAATATTCCAAATTGGTTTAGGATTCTTAAAAACCTATTCGGTTATATACGTTGAACTAAACTTAGAAAACCCAATTGACAAGTTTAACTTAATTTTGACATTTATAAGTTGAATTGGTAGTGTTACAAGTAATTCAGAAATATTTAATAGAAAAACGAATGATTAATTATTCTGTTTTTGATTATTTGTCAGTTTCGCGCGTTTATTTCATCATTTATCTGTACTTATTCTATAATAAATTCTAATTGCGCTACTGATAAACTCCATAGTTTATCAGTAGCGCAATTAGAATTTATATCATAGATCAATAACTATGGAGTTATAACTATGGAGTTATTGATCTATGATAATTGATATTATACGATCGGTAAGCGCTAGGCCTTCAACTCACCTGGTTACAAGTTGAAATAAGGCCAAAGGTGGAGGCGCACTTCACCCGGAATCCTCAACAATCTGAGGAACTGGCTATCTTACCTCTTTTTCTTCTTTTGCCGGAACACAACATTTTTTAAGAATTGTTATTATGGTGACTTACCTCAACTTGTAACCAGGTGAGATGAAGGCCAAGCGCTTCCCCGTCGTGCAATAAAAAAAAACACTTGTTGCTGTTGTAGTAACAACCATAGGTTCAACTATATTTCTAGAATACTTACTAGTTTGGCATTTTTGACACATGGAAACGTACCTTCGTACATCTTTCCATCCTTCAAAATCGTTTCTAGTTCTCATGGAGCTAATTTAAAGCCATCAATGGAGATCGGCTTCGCCGTCGGCGGTAGCGTCCCTGGCCGTCTTTACCTTTTATATTATTTATCATGCTTTTGCTTCAATTCCTCAATTTCACTTTTTATGTGTCCGAGACTCAAAATGATGTTTAGTTGAGAATATGATACCCTTCTTCAAGTGCATTAGCCACTTTACCAGTAGAGATAGACATGCCATTGAAATCACTTGACGATCTTGAAAACATTAGCCACTTTACCAGTAGAGATAGACATGCCATTGAAATCACTTGACGATCTTGAAAACATTAGCCACTTTACCAGTAGAGATAGACATGCCATTGAAATCACTTGACGATCTTGAAAACATTAAACTGGTTGGTTGAGAGCATGCTTGGGCTTCAGTTGACGTTTTTGCTCAAGAGCTAGGGCGGCTGAAAAGTGTTGAACCTAACTACCTTAAAGTTTCATTATTGTCTCGCGCTGCTTACTACTACTTTGTAATTAATCCGTATGCATCACCATGTCCTCCCAGGGGGGCTGAAGAGTGATGGTTTTGAGATTAGGGAGGGGCCGCGGATGAAAATCATCACTGATTAGTACCCCTGGCCGTTTCAACCGCGTTCTGAGCCTAGGGATGGGCCGTGGATGACTGGGACATGATGATGTTAACGGATTAATTACTAAAAACGTAATGATGCTAGTGACATGAAACTCTGTATCTATACTAAACAGGGTATTCGCAAATGAGTAGTAAGCAGTGCGAGACAATATTGACACTAGAAGGTACTTAGGCTCAAAACTTTTCAGCCACCCCGGTATTATAACAACTTTATTAGAATTCATTTTATTTAGATAAAACTGCCAATTGCAAAGGACAGTCAACCGTTTATGGCCTAGTTTATGGTTAATATTTAAAATTATTGTTCTATTTTTTTGTGATTTTCTTGTATTTGCATCTAGGTTACTAGTACATAATTTAATAAATAAAAAATATTTTTAATTAAATTACTAACTATTTTATCATCATGATTTTGTTGTGTTTACTTATTCAGGTACTTATTTTAATAAATTAAATACATTTCATATTCATAAATTTTGTTTTTTTAGTCCGATTATGGACTTAAAACCATATTTATTGATAGGGCAGCTTTTAACACTGTATAGGTACTGAAGTTCTCACATTAAATCAAATCAAATCAAATCAAAATTTATTTATTTGGGGAACTAATATATCAAAACACTTATGTGTAGGTATGCACTATTTCTTATTGGCTTTAAAATATTCAATAAATAACTGGTGTAAAAATAGATCGTTATTAATGGTATTGTTACTGAATAATTCAATAAAATCCGTCAATGTATTACAGTGAAACTTGTAATACAGATATGTCAAACAATATTCTCCACACACTGAAGTAAGGTCGTGTTGCAATCTATACCTATTAAAATCCCATTGTCTTGAGTTCCTGCGCAAGAAGTTTTTGTGATAGTCTGTAGGTGTGCGCCCATACGAATCAAAATACTGACCAACTCCATTTTTATCTATGTGTATGGCTATCCAATGTGAGCCTGGCTTGTTGTCTGGATCCAAATTGCTTATTAGGTACAGTGGTTTTTTGACATGCATCGGTAACCTATTTGCAGCATACACATTTTTGTGTAAAGCTGGGTGTATGTAGTGTAAATATTTTTGAATATCAATTGTATCCATTATTCTTATAGAAAGTTGTGTCATATCGTAAACATCGATTTTTATAAGATGTGTCGCATCGTCTTCTGGGTTCTTCAGGAAAGAATTCATCGATGTTACCGAGACTACTGCGGGAACGTTTGCATGTAGTTTTCTTTGAAAGTTTGTGTGGTATGCAATTGGTGGTGTCCTCTTCGTCAGAAGCGGACATAATAGGGTAGTAAAATTGCTTGAACGTGTTATGTCCTTCAACCTCCTCCAGGGGAGAGTAACTTGATGTGCCCTGTAACAACATGTCTCTTTTATAGAAAACATAGATACAAGTAGGTGTGTAAAAATAGAAATTGTATAATTAACTGAACGACATGCCCTAAAACCAGGAAGAAACCAAATCGTACAACCTCCATCAAAACTCGTTATGAAAAATCTACATATATCAACTATATGGTACCCCCCCACAGAACAATGAATCTAATAGAAAGGTATTGTGGGCGGGGCAGGCGCGCCGCATATATGCTCAAAATGGGCATATATTGAAAGAACTCGCTTCAACCGCTAATAGTGTCCCTCCGTAGGCCAAGACACGTTCTTGGAGACCCGGATGACCCACTCACCACCGCAAACCCGGAGGTGACGGCATCCATTCATTAACTATCTCGTCACACAGAGAAAACACTATACAGATACACCAACTCCGCCGGCGGAGTCGATGAACCTTTCCGCCTCAAAGCGTTACCCTCGGTATCGCCTTCGGCCATTCCTATCCTCCCCCAAGCATGGCAACAGCCCAAGCCGAGGTCCGTACCTAAGTGGTGCCCTTGCGCTTGTTGCCTCAAAAATCAATTATTGGGCTCGCGCCTTCAGCGCCAGCCAGGTCCGCGCAAAGCTGCCGTCCAGGTTCAGAACCAGGCCAGCGTAATGTCCTTTCATAATAAAAAAAAAAACCGCTAATAGTCGCTCTCGGGCGATGTGACAGTGCAAAGCTCTGCATAAAATATATTATTATGGCGAATTGCGCTGTCCTTAGCTGTAAGAAAAGAAGCCAGGTGTGTAGTAAAAGACAAGGAGGGATTTCTTTTCACCGGTTAGTACATAAACCTTTAAATAAACGTGATATTTAAAGTTATTGTAAAAGTATTATGTAGTTTACAGACGAAAACGATAAAATCGCAAACAGATGTGATTTTGTACATTGAACTTAATTATCTAACTTCATTAGTAATTTAGTTCTTCTCAGAATTTCATTTTATTTGTATGTAGAAGTTCGTAACGCTTAGTTAAACACAAAAAAAAAACAGTTTCCAATCCTCTAACTGGCTATTAATAATTATTAAACGAAATATTAAGCACACACTATAGAATTATTCGTTTATGTAAATATTATTTATTCTCTATTTTGCGAATTTCGGTAGCCTCACGAAACTATGGTAACTGCACGATTAGTATGCAGTTTTCACAAGGTGGTAGATCAAAGATTGCACGATTCTACAAACTGTCAAAGACATCCATAAACTAGTCGACATGAAGGTTTATTTTCGATGACTTCGATTATCGGAAAGTCGACCAATGAATGATAAGTGTTATATGTGTTGTTAATATGACATGCTACGTGAGTGTGTGTAGCCTGCCACAGCGGTACTAGAACAAATGTTTCTATATGGCCTTTCTAACCTCTATCATGTGTTCTGTGGTACCCCCAGATAATACGATCACGAAAGGGTTGTCATCGATGACTCCATCAGTCAACAACGGAGTACCGACTTCCGACTATGTGATAAGGAAACAATAATAGATGTTGAAGAATGTAGTAGCTCTGGAATGGAACACGATACGCAGAATTGCAATCGGTCGGGCGTGAGGGATTACCATCTTATGTTCGGCGCTCGGTTTTTTTTTTAGGAGCAAGGACAAAATTTCGGCGCTTGTTCTTTTTAGTAGCGAGGCACCCATTTTTTTCTACGAGCCAGTTCCCGCGAATCCCTACTACTGGTTTGCAATAGGGGTAAATAAGATTGAAGTATTGAAAATGTGTGAAAACATAATATAAAGTAAGTTCATGTCCACCACAATGTGAAAAGGCGAAACCTTACAATTCTAGAGGAAGCTCCTCTAGAATTGTAAGGTTTCGCCATAATCTTCACGCTTGGCAGACAGATCGGTGCTAACAGTAAAATTTTTGTTAAAACACAGAAAAAAGCTATGTCAATCTGAAAGCTGCTGCCTTTTAGGTTGACTTTACAACACCCATAGGCTGTGGAGGGGTAGATTTATAAACCACGACTACTGAGGCAACGGTTTTGAGAGCACTTTTCAAAACGTCATCAACCTTTGTTTCATCTTAGTAAGGATATTATAATAAGTTAGCAACAAGAGAGAGCCTTGAACACTTAAGGTAAGTAAGGTGTATTGAAAGCATACTTTTATCGTTTGTTAAATACGATCTATTTGAAATAATCTCCGTCACAAACCAGACAACACGAGATCTCAGTTCGGGGCGAACTATTAGTAACTCACTAAATCAAATAGTGTTTCAGAAATACAATATACTACAGACCTCTTTGAATCATATCGTGCAATCGAAGGAATCACATTTGGATAATATTGATAATGGAAAAAATAATGAAAGCTAAACATTGGTCTACTAATTGTAATTGCACAAACTTAGTAGATTAGGTAGCTTTCCAAAACAGTGCACAGCTGGGATCCGTACCTACTACCTCCGATTGTGAACGAAGCTAAGATCAGTAGGTACCTACTGATACCGGAAGTTGACCGTATCGTTACCCGCGCTGACCTGTAGGTACATCCGGAAGGCAAGACACTCCAACACTCTATAAGGACCGTTACAAACGGTCTATAGGTAACTCAACTGTTCCAGACCAGTACCAGACGGAAGCGTGCAAAAGACACTGGCTGCATTGCCACGCTGAATAGCTTTGCTAATTCACTGGCCTAAATAAGAGCCAGCCCTTGGGTGCCCTATATATCTATTAGTGGTTCTGTAAGAACAGTAGACCTCGCTCGTAGCCCTTATAACTTTTCCTTTTAGGCTTTTGAGCAAATATGGGTAGAAGTTTTAGCGATTACTCGCGTTCCCTTAAACCGTAAACGGAGGTATAATTTACCGAAAAAAATAAATCCTATAGCAAACTTCTTCTCTTTTGTCCCTCCACTCCACCTTTTTAATTGTTTTTCACAACATCTTGTGTAGAATTAAATCCTTAGTGTGTTTTTTAAATTGAATTGAAATCCCTTGATCACTAACGCTACAGCAAACTTCCCCATCTTTTCACCCCTATTTTACCCCAGATCAAAAATCGCGATCGACAAAAAAATATTATCAAATCGAGGAACATTGTGTGCCAATTTTCATCAAAATCGGTTGAAAAATGCGACCTGTAGGCAAAAACAAACCGACAGACAGCGGACAAGAGCATGTTTGGTCAATCTAGAAACTGAGACGTTTCGCTCGCTCGGTCAATTAGCTAGGTAATAATTTGCACTGGTAACAACACTACGCGGACGAAGTCGCGGGTTTTATATATGGTAGTTTTTTATATAACCTATGCAAATATATAATCAGCCGACATTTAGTCAAGTCTAGACGTTCGGGAAAAAAATATACGCGTTATATTAAAAGGTCAAATCTGTTTTTGACCGGTTTTGATTTCAATTATTTTTTTGCACCACAATGGAAACGAATAATTATAGGTTACTACATCTAAATCTCAATCCAACACGTTAATTTTTGCAGTTGTGCGAAAGCGTACATTTTAATTTATTTTTTATTTTAGCAGATTAAGCTCGGCTGCATACACTGCACGTACAATAAGGCATCTTACTGATGAAGCTACGGCGAGGTTAGTTTATTTTAGTTACTTTCACAGTATTATGTCTTATGGCATATTTTTATGGGGAAGTGCAGCTGACATTTAAAGCATTTTTTTTTCTACAGAAGAGAGCTATACGGGCAATTTATAAAATGAAAACTCGTGACTCTCTCAGGGATTTGTGATTTCTCAATGTTAACAAACTGCCCATTAGGTAGATAGGAAATATAAATGTTTTAAGATATTTAGGTTTATGATGTATCTACTTAGAATACAATTAAAAATTGTGTACCAAAATGTTGAATGGATCATCAAAAAATTAACCAGCCCGAGATTCTTGCCTTTCTCTTTGTGTGCTGGTCGCGATTCCGAACCAGCGGTAGATTTGACGTTTCAAAATTATCCTAAAAAATCTTTATGAATAAAGAAATTTTGACTTTGACAATTTTTTGTTCCTAGTTTCTACACGGCCCGTCCCGGTATTATATTAGTATGATTCAATAATAACAGACCGCTAATCACAGATTTTCACGTATAATAACAATATAACTAACAATAATGTGAACATAGGTACACAAAAGCTCACTTGACAATGCCATGGAATTATATACCTACATGTATAAACTAAGTACGTAAAGTTCATATAAGTAAACCCAACTACCTACTACGTCCCTATTAAAGTAACTTCTGATCAGTCACTGTCTGGCTGAATTTACGCTCGTACAGAATAGATCTAAGTCTAAATCAGGGTGCCTGCAACACTTATTAAATAGATCGCAAGTTCGCCATAAAAATGCATTTTGACTGTAGTTTGTGCCAACAATAGGTATCGAAATTGTGGGGTTAAATCGAGTGAATTTGGACGGGGCATTAATACCTAGCAATTTTTCTCAGTAGCTCAGGACAATATATTATATTTGAAGTTATTTTCAGAAGGAAAGATAAATCAGCAATATCACGCCTTTTTGTTAGGGGAAGAAAGTAAATTTTTTTGCAGAGATCATCATAACCGAGGGAGTTATAGGGAATTTTTAAACGAAAGCAGAGATATTTAATAAATTTAAATTGAATTCTTTTAACTCTACTTACATAATACACCATTACGCGGATTCCAAACCTGTGACCCATATTCAAGAATGCTTCGGACATGTACAACATACCTACTATCAAAAAGCTCGGACGTCGTAATTCCCTCTGGTAACCACGACTCAGTTAGTAATATTATATCGTATGCACATATTACGGTAAAAATCATATGTTTTTGTTCGTCTCTCACGTTCTGGTTATAGATTGACAATGAGTTTCTATCCATAATCAACTACCTCGCGTAGCACTACACTGGAACCACCGTAAAAGTGAAAACCATTATTGAGTCGACACAGTTAACGAAAGCATCCCTGAATATACCACAAGTTCGTCCCCGGTGATTAAATTAAAACAGCGCATGGTAGCAACTAAATGACCCAACGTAAACAAAACTACAATAAATGCATGAAATAATGTAGCGAGCATAGTGCGTGCGCATTCTAAGCTCGCTGTACGGTAATGAGCAATTCGGCGCATTGAAGGTAGGAGCCATTGAGTGGCATTATAACAATAGCGAGCGGGCCGGACAACAAGCGAGCCAGGGGCTATAAACATTTTGCGAATAACACATACTACTAAATGAACAATTGTAACATAAAATCTAGGTGAAACAATTAAACAGTTCAAATAAAATGAATTCCACTGAAACCAGATTATGTAAGTTAGTTTAAATCACTCTCCTGGGTAATGGTGAATACTGGGTGGTATCATTCTTCCGTACATGGATTTTACCATACTTCACCCACACGTAATTATAGAGACTTCACCTTATTAAGTCATATTTTATATTCCATGTTGAGGTGAGCGTTTATGTAGACACGTCTAACTGAGTCCCGGAACCCGATGTCAGGGGCCGCTAGTTCCTTGCGCGCTCGTGCTGCTGCTACGAACACCTCCTTCGTGTAGCGGTTGAGGAAGCTCACTGCGATAGCCTTGTCCTTGGAACCGTGCAGCGGTACTCTATACAAATAATTAATTTGGGCCTTCGGTACCCTGCGTTAATCTCCTTTCCTATACTATCGACGATGGAGAATAGGTTCTCATCCTTTTTGAGGGGACCCCTTTTATTTCCACGTTGTTGAGACGGGAGCGCTGGTCAGCGGCGGACAGCTGGACTTTCAGGGATGAAACTTCATTACCTAGGGTATCGATGACAGCAGGCATCCTGTGATGTGTGACAGGTGATCCATCTTAGACAAGCTGTCCTCGATTTCAGACATTTTGTCAGAGAAACCATCTAGGCGCGTTCCTAAAGCTAGGCTGTGCGTTGTTTTCAGTGAGTTAGTTAGCATTTATCTTGTATACTATATTTTATATACTAAAATAAAATGCGAATTGACTCACTGATATATGACACAAATCGCTTACCGATTTCTATTAGAAAGTTTAAAAAATATGTAATAGAGAGAAAAAAATCACTCAAATGGAATAAGTGATTAACAAAAAATTAATAGAACAGTTTTAATATGATTCTGATAAGATCTGATGATCATCCTTTGCCTCTTTATCTTAAAAAACACCTCTAATAAGGGCAAAAATAAACTTATTTTGAAATCTGCCGTCTCAACCCCTATGTCATCGAATATTTCATGTTTTCACACATTCATTCACACATGATATTACATGTTTTCATAAAGACTTCAATCTTATATACCCAATCTAATCGAACTGTTTATTTGACAAAATACAGGTAACAAGGATATATGAACAATTAGAAATCTAAGTCGCAGCACCATCTTACTTAATTACGAATGCAAATGTAAAAACAATTAAGTTTAATTTATTTAAAATACCACAAAAATCAAAATGTCAAATTACGTCATAAATTTACCTACAGTCATATCACATCAATAGCCCATTAGTGTCCACTGCTGGACAGAGCCTCCTCCAAAGCTGGAGGGTTTTGTCATAACCACCACGCTTGACAGACGGATTGGTGATCGCAGTAGGTAAAGGTTTAGATTATACACAGAAGAAATCTGCTGCCCTTCTTCTGGTGAGATGCCTCAGTCGGCTTTTACGACATCCATGGACCGAGTTGTAGGGGTCGATTTATGAGAACATGTTACCTACAGTACAATTAATTGTCAATTATAGATCTTAGGTCACACTGTCATAACACTTTTCATGTTTCTTTTCTATAAGGACCAAATACTAAGTAAACGCGGACAAAGTCGCGGGCAGAAGCTATATAACCTACCTAATGAAAAGAAGCTTAAGTTATCCATGGCATTCTCTATGTCCGTGCCAAATTTAATTTGGATCCGTTTAGCCATTTAGTAGAAAAACTAACAAAAACTACGAGGAAAAAATACAGGTATCGCATATTAATATGATTTATGATGTGATTTTGGTTGGTGGTAGGACTTTATTTAAGTCCGCCTGGCTAGCTACCACCATCTTACCTAATTCTGTTATATGTCGCCATAATAACAATTCTAAAACTGTTGTGTTCCGGCATTTAGAGACCAAGGTGAGATGTCAGATGTTAGGTATACATTTTTTTTACTGTACGACGGGAAAGCGCTTGGCCTTCGTCTCACCTGGTTACAAGTTGAGATAAGGCCGGAGGCGGAGGCGCACTTCACCCGGAATCCTCAACAAACTGAGGAACTGGCTATCTTACCTCTGAATGCCGGAACACAACAATTTTAGAATTGTTATTATGGCGACAGAATTAGGTAAGATGGTGGTAGCTAGCCAGGCGGACTTAAACAAAGTCCTACCACCAACCAAACCAAGCACAATATATTATACTCCCCATGGGGATCGAACCCGGGACCTCTGGATCTGAAATCGGTGGGTTGAACCACTAGACCACAGAGGCGGTTAAATATAACATACGCACGTATCGAAATCAGAACCTCCTCTTTTGTTTAGAAGTCGGTTTAAAAGTGACCTTTAATTTTATATGTTAGACTTGTTTTTTTGTAGTGCCGTGCTTTTGGAGTTTTACCTTCAAGTTGTTTTCGTTGAGATTGTTATTTTTTTGAAAATTATTTTATTTGTTAGTTAAACCAAACAGGTATTGATGCACGTACAATAAAAATAGTCGCAAAAGTGGTTTCCTAAAAAGTAGTTTATTTATTTGTTCTATCTTCTACCTATCGGTTAGATAAATATTTGTTATAGCCACGCCACACGAGCGTTGCGTAAGGCGCTGCGTTGTCATGGCTGGATGCAAACGGGACCCTTAAACGAGACCTAAATTGTCCGTCCAACCTTAAAATGGTGGTGATTATGGCCAAACCATACAGTTTTGGAGAAAGATCTTTCTACATTGTGTTGGACATTAATGCGCAAACCCCTTGCATGACGTGGTGTCACCCTTGGTTAGGCAACTAATAAGAAAGACAATAAATAACTAGACCAGTTGTATTTTTAATAAAAGAAGACATTTATAGAGTCAATATCTTACAAGATCATGAAAATCATTGCAACCCTAAATCTTAAAAACCAACTCTTTAAAGACAAATAAAATTGATTATGAAATTTGCTAAAAAACCATATCATTTATGACATTTCTTAAAAAGCCCTCACGCCATCTTACAAGACCTGATGATCATCAACCCTATATCTCATAAACCACCCTTAAAGACAATTAGTGTTGTGAAGTCAAAACTATTTATCATTACCAACGTGACATAATAAGCTCTCTTTGCAATCCCATGTTACAAAAGCCACCCCAATTAAAAAGTACAACAACTTAATTTTAAAATATGCAGTAAAAACTCTTTCAAATGACACACCACAGAACATCGATTTTCTTGTCTCACTAAATCCATAACATTTACATGATTAAAACCTTTTAATAAGTATACGTTTAATGTATTTGCATTTCAAAATTTAAAATCAATCGGATCAACCATTCACAAGATGTTTGCGAAAAGTTGTAGTACTTTCCCACGCAATGTCTCAAAAACTATTAATAATTCCGCTGTAAGTGTGTTTAATTAAAATTAAAACCCATTCGAGAAATATGCCTTAATAAACATTGTCAATATTTATATACATACATACATACATACATACAGTGCCGGATCACTCAACTTAACTCGGAGACAGTAAACGAAAGTAGAGCGTACTTTGAGTCTTTGTGTTTCTCTCCCTTTTTCCGGTAGGTTCATTACGATGGTGGATGCGCTGTACCATCGCTCGTGTAGTAATACATTAACACTGATGCTGACGTCATAGACGATGCACGTTCCTTAGATCAACCATTTAGGTATTATTATCGCCTCCAAATCAATCGTTAAAGAAAATATCATAAGATATATTCAGGTATAAATCGATAGCTGTAGATATAATAAACACTCAATTCATTACCATGTATACCTACATGGTAATTAATAATGATGAGTATTTATGAGTATGCCTGTGCACACAATGTAACGTGTGCGTGTGTGTATATGTAAGTGTGTGTGTGTGTGTGTGTGTGTAAAAACATGTTCTTATTCCTTGGTGAAGCTTTATTTCGTTTCACTTTGTGAATGTTCCTTATCCAAGTTTGTTGTGTGTTATTTTAATAGTTCAAAACTTATAAAGATAGTCTACGACCTGAGAAATGAGGTAAGTAACAGTAACTAACCTTTATTTTTGTACGTATTAGATACATTGCTAAAATTATTTTTTGAAATTGTCATTTGGTTTTGGAGGTGGAAATCTTGATTTTATTCAATCATAAGGCTGCAGAATAAGTTTGATAACATCTACTAGCTTTTGCCCGGGACTACGTCCGCGTGGTTGGTTTTTCAAATAGGAGCAAGGCGAGATTACGAAATCGAGAAAATTTCAAGCTAACAGAGCCTAAATAAATTGTCAGACCAGTCAAGTGCAGTTAAGTCACACACATTACAGGACATTAATTTCACACAGCGCCATCTAGCCCCAAACTAATCATAGCTTGTAATATGGGAAATAGATTACGGATAAAATACTTATTTTTATGTTATTTGTAAAATCCAACATCAAGGGTTCCAACCCACATTTCCAGACAAAAAATGTAGGATTAATGCAGCGCAGGTCCGACTCACGTTTGGCCAGTTTTTATTATTTATTTACCACATAATGCGCTATATTTAAATCAAGTTAGAATCAGGTAGGAAATAACAATTTATAAAATCATTTCTGTTTCATCATTCATATATTTTTTTGTTTATTACTTGTCAGGCCTAAAATTTCAACCAGTTTCTTGTAACAGTTCGAAAGATATAGTTCTTAAAAGGAGTTTTCTATAAAAAATGGACCCCTACTATTTATTTTTAAACTCAAACTAAACTAAAAACTAAATGGTCATTTCTTATTTCGTACTAGGTAGTGTAGTTTCACTTGCAAATAACATAGGACGCCGTAAATACATGTTTTCCATACAAATTTGGATCTCTCCTGCTTACCCCACAGAAAAGCAAAGTGAGATTTTAAATAACTGACATGAAATGAATGCATGATTGTAAAAACCCACCTCAGCCAAAAAAAGGTTTAGATACACAGTAATACTAACCAACTGTCTGTTGTAAAAACAAACAAGAAATGTTTTTTTTTTATGTAATCTTTATGCAAATATTGATTAGAACGCTTGATGAAAATATATCTGTAATTAATTTTGAGTTTTAAAATTTTCGGATGTAACGGGTTTTGGAACGGTCATCTTGCAAGAGTTAATTTTATTTATTCATATACATCAAATTCGGCAACTTTATTCAAGTTATCCGTCGTTAATACTTTCAGATTTTATCCCAAAACCATATTTTTTCTTCCTCTGGTATAAACTGAATGCATTCTTCTATCTTCTTTACACTAATACAGAGCTGCCTGCTCCATTTTTTTTTATTTCTACATATTTATTTATTTTGTTCTGAGGATATTCAGCAGAATCATCTCGTCGTTTCTTTGTGCGAGGTTCTTCCGAGTTTTTACAATCATGCATTCAAATATTACCCGCCCGTTGATGTCATTAGATTTGACTGAGGGATTTTAGCAGGCGATGTTCAGGCAGCATCTTCCTTCCATCTAAGAACTTACCTGACACCAATACTGTGATCACCAACTCACCTTTCAAGCGTGGGAAGATTTCCTACTATCACCTTACTCTTAGTTACTTTAGTACTTAACACAAATACTGCCATCATCAACTCGCCTGTCAAGCGCGGTGGTTATGGCAAACCCCCCAGTCACACTCGTTGAGACTTGAGAGTTGGGAGATAAGTGGCAGCATACACTCAAATATGTAGGTTATCTAGGTGGGCTCACTCTATCGTAGACCTTATCCTTGTCTGTGCAAATCTAGAGGTCAAGAGCTTGAAAAAAATCTGCCTTCCACGGTTGTCATAGCGATACCAACACTACAATCACTGACTCGCTTGCTACACTTTGCCCATGTTCTGTAGCAAATCTTTTAGAGTGATGATGATGTTCAAATTTCCTAAACCGATGCCAGAATATCAGTTTTCATAATAATATATTTCTACACGTTCAAATGCAAGGAATCAAAAGTAATAAGTTTCCAAAAAAGTAGCTTTTGGGCACCTATGGCCCAGAAAATAGCTGTACCCGTGCAGTATCACTTGCATATAAAATAAATCTCCAAAAAATACGAAATAACGACTATCTTTATTAGATTTTTTTAAATGTAACCTTAGCTCCAGCGTTGTATACTCTTTGCTAAGCACGTTTGAAATAACTGTCATTTGCTATACAGTAAGAAACAGATCGCACACCGCCAATATCGTTAACAAATATCGCATAAGTATAGCGTAGCGTTAGTTGTTCCCTCAGACTTCATCATAGAAATATTAATTCTGAGGGCAGGGTGTAAGTGACATAAAAATCACCACAGCCACAGGGTTTGTTCTTTTCCTTGCTCCTGAGCCTTGCCAACAACACTTACAAAAGCTAATCAACACGACAGCCGTGTCGCTCGCCCGACGTCCTAAGTACCCGTGTAGTTTTCCCTGGGGTTGAGTTGATAGCTGATCGAACTTTTTGGGGAACTTTTTAGGGCTTTTCTTTCCATGTATCGCCTCTGTGGTCTAGTGGTTCAACCCACCGATTTCAGATCCAGAGGTCCCGGGTTCGATTGGGCCTTTTTTTGGGTCCGCCTGGCTAGCTACCACCATCTTACCTAATTCTGTCGCCATAATAACAATTCTAAAAAATTGTTGTGTTGCGGAATTTAGAGGTAAGATAGGCAGTTCCCCAGTTTGTTGAGGATTCCGAGTGAAGTGCGCCTCCACCTTAGGCCTTATCTCAACTTGTAACCAGGTGAGATGAAGGGCCTTCCCACTGCCCGGCACTGCTTGCCAACCAGCTTCCTATACCAAGCTGCACTACACCGGCGTTTCCGCCGAGCTACCATACTGCCATAAGACACGCTGCCTCAACACTCAGCGTCGCCACGTGTACACGCCAAACCCTTCAGCAATATACTACAGGACAGTACCAGTGGTGACCAAGTGATTGTTCCTACAGCTCTAAATGCGGTCAGGCTTTCAGCCCACCTCGGTAGCCTAAGTGAGAGAGAGAGAGAGACTTATCATACACCTCACGCCATAGCCGGCGCGTATAGAATGTAACTTATCATCTATAACTATAACGTCTATCAATATATTTTCCTAAATCTATTACCCACCATTTTCTATTCACCTTCCTATCACTACCGTAAGTATGTTAAATTATATCGCGACCAACGCGACGGTGGCAACCAAGCATAATAATAAACAACATTTTATAGAGGTACTAAAAAATTACAAAGACATACAATATCAAAATATGCAACAATATAAATAATATTAAAAAAAATTACAGGACACTAATTTCACACAGCGCCATCTAGTCCCAAACTAAGCATAACTTGTAATATGGGAACTAGATTACGGATAGAATACATAAATACTTATATACATAAATAATTGTATTCCAGTTTGAATTGAATGAAAGGACAACGTCTGTCGGGTCAGCTATAGTCCTTATAAATAAGATATGCAGCCATTAAACCAAAACGCAAGAAGTTAATATTATTAAAATCAACACAACTTTTTTATGTATATATTAAATCGATCGTCAGATCCTGCCCTAACCCATACACAATACATCATCGAAAACCACATCCAAATCGGATAAGCCGATCCGGAAATACGCGTGCACAAACAAACAGACAAAAATTCTATGAACTGTATTTTTATGCTCCGCAGCGTGTTTTAAGTTGGTAGCATCATTTTTTTTTAAAACATTAAATGAACAGACACAGTTTTTCTACGATTTTATTATGAGTTTAGAGGATAGATAGATGGGCAATCTGCATACGATCTTTCAAACGTCTATCATGTACTATTTCGGAGATATGCAACATTTCACTCATTGAGCCCTAATTTGAACCCTTTGGGATGTGAATCTTCAATATTCCTTTCTTACTGAGCGTCTACACGCCAAGGCAAACATCATCCAAATATCATGTCTCTAGGACCAGCCGCCTAGGTTGTGCGTTGAATTGTATCTAAGCAGAAGACTAGCTTCTGCCCGGGGCTTCGCCCGCGTGGCCTACATTAAACAAATATTTTATCTCTGAGTTATGTTGGAAAATCTGGCACTGTATGTATGTATGTGTGTATTTATGTGGCAATGTTTGTGACGGCACAACTCTCGAATGGATTATCCAACAAAGAGTGCAATCCGAGTGCAACATACACTTGGGTACTAAATTCCAACCTTCGATTACCGAATCGCTTGCCAAGCGTGCTCCATTTTCTGCAGTAGTACCTACATTTTTGGGCTTTGATTATGATGCGAATTCCCAAAACTCAAACCAGAAAAAAATATATTTCAAGGGCTACTGCAAATAATGGGTAAAAATGAGGAGTAATGAAATGAGATAAATGATGGGATGTTGTGTTATATAGCTAGTAGGTACTTACTTAGCCTGTGTCACACAGGAATGGCGGCGAATCGTGGAGCTTGCTGTCACTGTCATTGTGCATGCTGCTGTCAACGTCAGTGTCAGCCGAGGATGACAACAGCGACGTCCTGTGCCCAGATAACTGTACCTGTGGATTAGGGCCTGGATATGTTAACTGTTCAGATATACTTATTTATCAGGACAAATTCGGCTCTCTCAAGATCAAGTGTAATGTGAGTTGCTGATTAGTTAAACATGACTAAACAAGGGTTTTAGACTGCCCTGAACCTCCGAAGCGATGTCGACATTTGGGAGTTGCTAATAGGATGTAGTTTAAGCTCAGGGTTAGGTACATACCTAGGTACTTACGCATGGGACGGGTTTTTCCTTAACTGAGCTAATTTTGATTCAGCAAAGGAATCAAAGGATGCTCAAAGGATTTTTTTTATTGTACTACGGGCCTTGGCCTTAGTATCATCTGATTTTTTCAAGCCATGATAAGCCCGAAGGTGGAAGCGCACTTCACCCGGAATCCTCAACAATTTGAGGAACTGGCTATCTTACTTCTAAATGCCGGAACACAACAATTTTAGAAGTGTTGTTATGGTGACAGAATTAGGTAAGACGGTGGTAGCTAGCTACCAACAAAACCCTACCACCAACCAACAAAATCCTACCACCAACCAACAAAAAAGGAAATAGTAAAAAGCCTTTTATATGTAGTGGCGAATTTAACTTTTTTAATCCACTATATTATAATGTCTTGGAGCTTACTTGTTACAAGAAGCCGTCTCATGCGTAGATACCTACTTAACTCAGAGGAATCACAACCAACAAGTCATCCCAAACTCACGAATCTACATAAACACATTCATATTCGTTCATTTGCTTCGTAAAACTAGCCATTACTTCCATTATTTTACTTCAAACTAGTGAATCTGGCATAGAAAATCCATATAACAATTTGTAATCACGAATGAAATATTTTAATTGTACAATTTTTTTGTTTTGACCTATTCTTATTTTTTTATTCTATTCTTTTTCTATTCTTAAGTTTTAATTTAGCATGAAGAACAGTATACACTTGACAATAATAATTGTCCGTAAAATATAAGTAGATAAGACAAGTTAACCATAGTCAAGCATAAGGTTCAGAGGGTATTTAATTTGCCCTAGAAGGAGGGTATTGAGCACTGACCCCCATTGTAACAATCACTAGCGTAGGACTCAATACACTCCACAGGAGACTTATGTAAAGGCCTTGGTCACCCCCACTTGTAATACAAAGAGGAATCATTATCATTAACCTATCGCAGTCCACTGCTGGACATAGGTCTCTCCCAAGGTACGCCATTATCCTGATTTTTAGCCTTTCTTCTATACGGAGTTGGTCGCTCCATCTAGTCAGAGGACGTCCTACACTACGCTTGCCTAGACGTGGTCTCCACTGACAGACTCGTTGACCCTAGGGTCAACGAGTTTCGGTCGTCAGTCCTTCGATTAATATGGCCAGACTACTGCCACTTCAGCCTACTAACTCTTTGAGCTATGTAGACCACCTTGGTTCTCTGTCGGATAACCAACCTGATTTTATCCTTCAGAGAAACGCCAAGCATAGCTCTTTCCATAGCACGCTGAGTGATTTTTAATTTGTGGACTCACAGGTCGGACGCAGTGGTTAAAGTCTTTAGTCTTGAGGCACTGCGGGATGGACGATAAGAAGACCTGAGGAAGTTTCCCGAATGCTGCCCAGATGGATTCTGCGGTTTAACTTCTTTTCGAAGTTGTGTTTTCCTAAACGTATAGTCTATCCGAGGTAGACATACTCTTGTACAACTTTGAGAGGAGTCTTGGCGATAATAATCAGTTCTGGGGTAGGTAATACGACCATTGATCATAATTTTCGTTTTTTCGATGTGAATACCCAGACCGATTCGACGAGAAGAATCAGATAAGCTGTTCAGCATTGTTTGCAGTGATCCAGTGATTCCCATTATTAATGCCCGGTCTATTCCAACTCATCGTCTTAAACATGTCATCGAGTGCGGTTGTGAACAATTTGGGGGATATAACATCCCTTTATATCACTCTGCGACGCAACTGGACAGTCTTAGACAGCTGGTTCTGGACTTGGACAGGCTTGGTGGCTTCATCGTATAAGCATCTCAGCACCTCGATATACTGCCAATCAACCTGGCATCGCTGCAAGTATTGTAGAACTGCCCAGGTCTCGAGAGTGTCTTACGTTTTTTCATAATCCATAAACGCTAAGCACAGAGGCTGATTATACTCCTCTGTCTTCTGTATAATCTGCCGCACTGTGAGAATGTGGTCTATGGTGTCAACTTTTTGGCATCAAAAAGTAATTTTCGTGAAAATGGCAGATTCGTGAGTTTGCCATACATGGGACGGTGTTGTGTCCTTTCTTTGTTTTGTCTCCAAGTGTTGTGTCTACCACCAACCAACTTTTAAGCCATAAAATCCCCTCCATCCAAAGGTTGTCTCGAAGTAATAGCTTCTAAGCAAAAAGGCCGCCATATTTTGAAGTTATCAAGTTTAATTTTAAGGTGTGCAATAAAGTATTTACATTCATTCACTCTTTTGTTCGCAAGCGATTCCCAGTTAGGTACCAGACCAGTGGTGTCTTCGGACGAAATATGACACGTATCAACAAGATCTTATTGGAAGCGCACTTCACCCGGAATCCTCCGCATACTGAGGAACTGGCTATCATAACTCATAATGCCGGAACAAAACATTTTTGAAATTGTTGTTATGACGACAGAATTAGGTATGATGGCGGTAGACTTGTTTAAGTCCGCCTGGCTAGCCTCTGGATCTGACACCGGAAGGAGATTAACTAGACCACAGAGGCGGTTAAGATCTACATTTCGTTTGACATCTCCAGAGAACTCTGAATCTCTAAGCAGCCGTATCTTAAGTTCTATCTAGAAGATAAAACTTCGGACCCATTTTTAAGCATTCTGCGCTCAGTGGATGTATTTACCATAGGTAGTTAAAATTCATATTAAGAAGTGCATAAGTACCTACATTATTTTGATACTACATATTTTGATTTGTTATTAATGTGTATCTACGTGTCCGATTCCCCTAGGGTTCAAGGCTTGATGGCCTTAAGCTGCCCAAAAACCGCAACATCGCAACGTCGCGTCAGTTATACAAGACTATAATAAGCAACTGTACTGTCAACTCGCCACTGCAATCCGTCATTCCGGACTACAACAAGTTGATGTTCTTGACATTGCTAAATCCGCTGACGCCTCTTGACGAGGACACTTTACGAGGACTCGTAATGTTGAACCGACTGAACATTTACAACTATGGTAAAAATGAGATAAGTTATTTTTAACCGACTTTAAAAAATAGTGGAGGTTCTCAAATCGTCGGAAACTTTATTGTTTATTTTTATGTATGTTTCCCAATTACTTGAAGACGCCTGGACCGATTTGGAAAATTATTTTATGTTTGAAAGGGTGTACCTATACTTTTTAGATAGTCCCATCATCGTCAGGTCAGGATCTGGTGATGGGATCCTGAAGAAATCGTGGGAACTCTTCAAATTTTACAGGCCCACTTGAAGCGATATGGGTACTTTTAGGGAACGCATCCAGTCAATGCTGAGTTCATTGGACAACTGTTATGAGACTTATGAACTAGTGCTTCAACAAAATAAAGACCTACAGCAAGAATTATGTCAGTGCAGATCTAAAATTGACAATTTAGAATTAAGTCATATGCCCTCAGCAACCAACTTCAAAAGTCTGGATCTACAGACAGAACTTCAAAACAGTGAGGCAGACTCTTCTGTGATTGATCTCACTACACCAAACCGAATCTCCTCAATAAGAGGAAGTAACAAAATAAAAAAATATATAAAATTAAGTAACTTAATAAAAAAATCAGAAAAGAAATTAAAAAAACACAAAAATGTTTTTAGCTTTGCAAAATTTAGTAAACAAAAATGTAATTTAAACGAGGAATTAGAATCTTGTTACAGCTTACTTGGCCGTAACTCCAAAGAAATACAGTACATGTCTGATAAAATAATAAGTTTGGAAATATCTTTACATGAGGTGACCATGAAATACAAGAAAGCTGAACAAGACTCTTGTGAGAATATTAAAAAAAATAATAATATTGTAGAAATGGTTAACAATGAAAGTATATATGTACAAGTACAACATAGTAGCTCCCAGACCGACCCATGTACCACAGACCAGCCAGTGACTCAGGGTGCTTCATCGGGATGGGTGGAACCACCGGTACCAGCAGTTGTGCAACCCGATTCCCCTGTGGTACTACTACCAGAACAACATGTGCAGGCTGAGGCAGGTCCAGTACACACAACACAGCCTCTGGTTAGGCAACCTCAAACCTGCCGACAGACCCAGAAAACTGTGGTGTACTCGGATAGTCTAGGAGTAGGGTTGGGTCGGTTGCTAAGCGATAGGTTAGGAGACCAAGTGGTAACTAACTACTGCTTTCCTGACTCTTCTATCCATAGGCTGATAAAGAGCTTAAATGAGGCGTCTTTTGACAATAAAACAACATTGATTGTACAGTTAGGTAATTAATAGTAATGGTATCAAGCGCCTATATGTAAATAAATTAGTTGAATTACTGTTACATAAATTGGACATGGGGTTGGGTAAACTGATATTGTGTGCATTCCCATACTCTAAATTGCTTTCGAAAAATGAGAATGTTAATATTTTTAATATTAACCTTATATTTACAACTTGACATGTCGTCATAGTGACATTTTATTTTTTGACACTAATATTTTTATTAGTGACTTTAGGTTAACACCAGATACAATGTATCTCAGTAGATATAGTAGGGTAATTATTTCTAAATTGTTAGCATTTAATATTTGTGACAAAGTTATAGGTACTATAGCTACAGACACTGACGGGCTTACAGTTAGTAGCAGTACTATCATGGGCGTTCAAACAGTAGGATCAGATGACAAGCATTTAAACTGACCACCAAGACAACGGGAAAGCCTAATAGGTGACACATAGTCCATCAAAATATTCAAGGCCTTTCCAGCAAAAACTTAGAAGTAGAATTATTTTTAAGTAAAATGAACATCAGTGTTATGGGCATCACTGAACACTTTATATTGCATCAAAAGTTACTACCTCATTATGAAGACTACTGTATTGTAAGCGCATACAAGCGTAGGAATACCACTCAAGGTGGTTCTTTAATTATTGTAAAGAAAGCTCTCAAATGTAAGGAGCGTAAAGATATTGTGAAACTCACCATTGAAGAAGTTATAGAGCTGTCATGTGTTGAACTGGAGCAGCACATAGTGGTATGTGTCTATCGTCCTCCCCAAGCAAATTACGCGCTATTTGAGTCCACTATGGAAAATGTACTAAGCAAAATATTCAGTCGTAATAAATCAATAATAGTGCTCGGTGACTTCAATATTGATATACCTGTAAATCCTCTAACTGAAAAAATCATTAACTTGTTTAAATGTTTCAACCTTAAGCACCAATTCGATAAACCAACTAGGGTAACTCTAACAACTGCCACTTGCATAGATAATGTATATTGTAGTGATATTCCCCTTGAAAAAGACGTGTTTAAAAAAATTGATTCAGACCATTCTGGTCAATATGTTTTATTTGATTGTAACTTACAACAAGAGCTACCGGAAATCACATGCAGACCAATTACCGAAGCTAGCATCATAAAATTCCAAAATAACATTAGTCAAAAGATTTCCCTGATCCCATGCTTGAATGATCTAAATGAGCTTTATAATATATTGTCTAATCTAATACATAAAGAACACGAGTATACGTTTCCACAAAAAACGTGCAAAGCTAAATCTGGTTCCATGTTTGCAGATTGGGCAACAGCCGGTATCTATAAAAGTAGGAGTAGATTGTATGAACTTTATGCAGAAAGAGAGTCAAGGCTACACGATTTATCATTTGTTTCTTTTGTCAAAAACTACTCAAAAGTCTTTAAAAAAGTATGGCATGCTGCGAAATTATTGCAAATAAAAAGGAAAATTGAGCAGTCATCAAATAAAATAAAGGCTACCTGGAAAATGATAAATAATCAAACAGGTAAAGCAAAACATTTGAAAAAGCAGATAAACTTAAAAGTTGACGATAGAATTTTGACTGATAACTATGAAGTTGCTAATGAATTTAACCGTTTCTTCTCTTGTGTACCAAAAATTGTTACTCGACCATTAAACTCCTCTGTTAATTGTGCTTTAGCCTTTCTTGAAACAAGTGTTGAAAGGTGTAAAGCTTCTTTTAGCTTCAGACACGTCAATGCTGATTGTATTCTAAAAACTTTTAAGTCAATAAATATAAAAAATACTGAAGATCTCTGGGGGATGTCCGTAAAGATCTTAAGCACGATTGTTTTTGATATAGCACCATGTCTAGCATATATATTTAATAGAAGCATCGACGAAGGAATCTTTCCAGATCTTATGAAATATAGCAAGTTGATTCCTTTATTCAAATCTGGAAATGAAAAGGATCCAGGAAATTATCGACCAATCTCAATTCTGCCAGCATGTAGTTAAATATTTGAAAAACTTATTCTTAACCAGTTGTTGTCACATTTTAACTGTAACAGGCTACTTCATGAAAAACAATTTGGGTTTACTAAAGGTCGTTCAACCACTGACGCTGGTGCCATGCTGTTGAAGTACGTTTTTAAAGCCTGGGAAGGAAAACAGGATGCCATAGGAGTATTCTGTGATTTATCTAAGGCTTTCGATTGCGTAGATCATGACACCTTAATCTCAAAGCTAAAACACTATGGCATTCAGAATCAGGCAATAAGCCTCATGCGTAGCTACCTATCGAATCGCATTCAAAAAGTAGACATTAACGGTAGCAAATCTTCGGGAACATCCACTAACATCGGTGTACCACAAGGGTCAATCTTGGGGCCTTTTTTGTTTCTAGTCTATGTCAATGATCTGCCTTCCTGTGTAGGGGATTTATGTGATATTGTATTGTTTGCAGACGATACTTCATTAATATTTAGAGTTGATAGGGCTAAAGATAATTATGATTGTGTAAATGCTTCTCTAGCTAGAGTTCTTGATTGGTTTACGGTAAATAACCTCTTATTAAATGAGAAAAAAACCAAATGCATTAGATTCACCTTGCCTAACGTTCAAGTCAGCAATGCTAACATTATCTTAAATGGGGAAATACTTAACTTTATGGAAGCAACTACTTTCTTGGGTTTAAATATCGATGCAAAGTTGCAATGGGGTATTCATATTAATACATTAGCTAGCCGGCTAAGCTCGGCAGCTTACGCAGTACGTACCATAAGGCATCTTACTGATGAAACCACGGCGAGGTTAGTTTATTTTAGTTACTTTCACAGCGCTATGTCCTATGGCATATTTTTATGGGGAAATGCAGCAGATATTGAAAGCATTTTTACCCTGCAAAAGAGAGCTGTACGGGCAATTTATAAATTGAAAACTCGTGACTCTCTCAGGGAACGTTTTAAAGAGATAGGTATTATGACAGTCAGCTCCCAATATATTTATGAAAACCTAATGCACGCTCACAGGAACATTGATGAGTTTGGTGAAAAGAAGTGAAGTGTTAATACTAGAAATAAAAATAAACTTGACATACCTAGGTATCGCTTAGGAAAAGTAAATAATTCATTCTTAGGAAACTGTGTACGATTCTATAATAAGCTTCCTCAAAGCGCCACCAAACTCTCTGCTCGTAAATTCAAATTGTATATAAAGAATAATTTAATTAAAAGAGTCAAAATAAGTGAATATATCGACGATAAGAACGCGTGGCCCAATGTTGCTATACCAGTTGACAGTTAAATGGTGATTTCTCAATGTCAAGAAACTGCCCATTAGATAGTTATGTAGTAATCAATGTTTTAAGATAATATTAAGTTTTTAGTTTTATGATGTAGGTAACACTTGTAATGTTATTAAATTATTATAAACACTGTACCTAAATGTTAAATGGATCATCAAAAAATTAATCAGCCCGAGGTTCTTGCCTTTCTCCTTGTGTGCTGGTCGCGATTCCGAACAGGCGGTAGATTTGACGTTTCAAAATGAGCCTAAAAATCTTAATTAATAAAAATATTTGATTTCAGATTTCATTTATTGGCCACATTATAACAAAGATTGCTATACAAGGCAAGTCACAATTTTTTACATAAAATATGTTAAACATTAAGATAGGTTAGTAATAGTTCACCAAATTCAACTTATTTCAACAAATTATCAAATAAAGTTAAATGACAGGAATTAAACAAAATATCGATAAAAATTTAAACAGTTCAAAATATGTCAAAATGGATTCAAAATATATAATTACATAGGTTTTAGGTTACATTTGACTTTGACTTTGACTTTGAGGGTGTAGATTACTTCAAAATATATGTACTTTTGTATGTAAATACAAAAATGTATTAATATGTAAATTGGTCCCATTGAAAATTTATCAAAATCGTTTCAGTAGTTTGGTTTTCAAATTAAAATAATTGGAAAAATATACGTCATCCAGGTAAACGAGTTGTATCATATTCTTAATTGAAGACGGTTTTATTTTTAGTTTTAAAACGTAATTTACACTTTTCCAAAGGAACTAGTGCTCAAAGGCTCAACCCACCGATTTCAGATCCAGAGGTCCCGGGTTCGATCCCCAGGGCGTACAATATTGTGCTTGGTTTGGTTGGTGGTAGGATTTTGTTTGAGTAAGTAGTTAACAATTCTTAAAAAAAATTGTTGTGTTCCGGCATTCAGAGGTCAGATAGCCAGTTTCTCAGTTTGTTGAGGATTCCGGGTGAAGTGCGCCTCCACCATCGGCCTTATCTCAACTTGTTAATATAATAAATATAATAAAAAAAATGACACTGTAGTTCCGATTTGAAGGAAACACTAACTCTAATCTTACTTTACAACTAAGTAATATTATAAACAAGCTGACCGAGCGCAGATACACTTTCGCAAAATTGACAAAAAAAAAATGGAATATTTGTGCGTATTTTTACTCAATCGAATAATAATGATTTTAGATGCTAAGTTTTGCCACATTTCATATTTATTCAATATAGTAGCTTACAAAATTTCAGCTCCATACATAAAAGTTTTGCCCCATTTCATCCTTTAGATTAGAGGAAGAATTTGAATTATCTTTGCATTTCAAAGTTAAATTAAATTCAAATTTTCAACTCAATCAGATCATTAATAAAGATTAGCATTCAAACTGTTTTGCCACATTTACCCAAACACACACAGTAAGATTGTTTGTATGTTTCAAGTTATGATAAGGCTGAAGGTAAAAGAAGCGTACTTCACCGGGAATCCTCAAAAGTCTGAAGAACTGGCTAACTCACCTTTAAATGCCGAATCACACCAATTTAGAATGTGTGTGGTATCTAACTACGGATATTATTTTACAAAAAGAAAGATATTGAGACTACAATTGAAGCACACGTACGACCGCGTCATAGTGGATAAACTGAATAAAAAAAGGGTTTATGTTACCTCTTACTGATATTAACAGGTAGTTTTTGAAAATTGCTCTCAAAACCGTTGCCTCGTGGTTCAAAATCTACCCCTTCAACGCACAGATGTGGGTTGGTCTTAAAAGTCAACCAAAAGTCAGCAGCTTTCTTCTGTGTATAAACAAAACATTAGCTGTGAACACCAATCTATCTGCCAAGCGTGGTGATTATGGCCAAACTTTACAGTTTTGGTCATAAGGTCTTCAAGATAGTGACGTGCGGATATTCCTTTGGGATCAGAAAGTTGAATTCTCATAAACTTTGGCTATTTATTTAAATTAAAACTCGTCCAAGCCAAACCCAGACCACAGAATACCTAATAGTACTAACCTAAGACCACCACAAAACAACAAGCCTTTGAGTATCGATAAGATTTTAACGAGTCAGAATATCCGATTCGTATTATTCACAATTAAGGATGTCTATGGAATAAACATTAGCCAATTCACCTGAACTACATAGCTGAAATAAATACTTTTTGCTTGTTTCGGTCATTTGGGATGTGAGAATGATTTGTGGAATTAAAATAAAATTGCATTATTAGTAAAAGAGAACAAACTCTCTGGATTATAGAACGTAGTACCTGCACCGTTTTAAACCAATCACATCAAAATGATTTCAAATTGTAAGCAAAATTTTGCCAAACTAAAAGGGTTCCCTGTGCTAGTCGGAAATTCTTTTTCCGACTATGTCGCTAAAATGTCTAAGAAAAAAAAAATATATCCTAGAATTATAACCAAAATAGTTGCTAGACTAAAATATTCTTAAAAGGTTTGTTAATAACAATGCAAATAGAATAAATCAAAAAATCAGCAAATGCAGGCCTTTAAACAGTAAATAATGCGTATTAATGCGTTCTCTATTTTAGCACTAAAGCTTGGATATATTTCTGTAGGTTAGGACCTTTCTCCATTGAACTATTCAAGCTATATCCACTTGAGGTCTTCTGTGTGCCGTTGAATACAGCTCTCAATTTAGTCGTCGTTGAGCTTTCTCGGAATACACCGTAATGTGGTATATTACTGACCTTCCCCAATGTGTGATGAAATTGGAGCGCTCGGTGTAATGTGTTGCTTTTCTTGGTATTCGTGAATAAAAGTCGACAGCTCCCGATACGTTGTATTCAGGATCAGCAAGCTTCAAATTTTCCACTTCAACACTTTGCTTTTTCAAATGTGCAATTTGGTAAGTTATTTGTAAGTTTTTGTAAAATCAATGCTTCAGTGTGTTTTAAAGCCATCATTTACTTAAACTACAAAATGCGCATTTAACTCAGAGTAATCCTTTAAAAAGTTTGTCAGTTTTTGTTTTCGATGAAGAATGAAATTTTGACATCGGTGGATGTAGCGTACCTACTTGCCTTCCTTGAGAGGGTCCTGTAGTACCGCTGATTTTCGCTATCCAGTACAAACGTAGTTCCTTTTTCATTTCAAAGTGGATAATCCGATTCACATGTAATTTTGCAGGTATAAAATCGGAAAGAGATAATCTATCTGTGGTGCACTACTACTTCTTATACCGCAAAACAATGAATGTATATGGAAAAGAGTGTTTGCATGGAAAAACTCTTTTCCATATAGTTTGGTTGGTATTAGTTTTTTTTTTAAAAGTAACGCACCACCGACACCGATTATCCCTATCCGGTTATATTTGCAAAATAACTTTAAAATCAGACTTGCCATTTCAAAATGAAAATGGAACTAAGTACGTTTGTATGGCAAAGTGAGACTACTGGGCCTTCTTGAATTAAACGTCCGATTTGAATAATTCAAAAAGTTATCTACTTACAAGGACTAAAATAATCTTATATACAAGGTGATTTATTTGGATAAGGATTAATACCAAGATACAAATAACGTGGTGTAGTTAATACCGGCGTTTCTACTAACTTTTTAAACATTAGAAAAGTAGCTATAGTGGTTATACATAATAATAAGGTATCGTGGTCTTTTGTGTAGGTATTGGTGTGTTCTCTTAAAAACTGTTGAATGTTATTCTGTTCAATAATCAATAGTTTTCGAAGCGCACGCGATGTAAAAAGGCAAACCTAGTGGGTCGGTATGCCCCCTGAATACCGACCCAAGGGTAAATTCGGTCACCGATCTATACCTAGGACTACCGACCCCTAGCTGCCTAATCATTATGGTCACGAATTTTGTTGACACAGTTAGACGTATTCCGCTCGTAGCCATAACTTACTCTGCAGATTAGCTATGTACTTCCTATAAGCACAAGGGAGGTCCCTAGCTAATTTTTATAATTAAATGTACCGAATGTTATACGGAATACTGAATTTAATTAGGTACCCAAGAAATATTCTGATCTCCATACTATTCAAAGCAAATTACTAACACTGATAAATCCACAAATCACACTTTTGGTAAAGCATCAATGTTCCAAAGACAATTTATCAGTATTCTATTAACAGAAAATCAAATTAGTTTTCCCCCAAAACTATCTGTAGATGTTTAGCAATATGAGTCAACAAAATCCAGAAACCTTTAGAAATAATTTTTGAACTGCAAACATCCATGTATGAAACACAAGTAATACTTTTAGTCACACAATATTAAAGTTAACGAAGGTAACCTAGCAACTGCAGACCTTTGTTATTGACTGAGAAAGTATCCGTCAAGTGAAAAATACGAAACTGGTATAATGTTCTTTTAATATTGTGTTTATATAATAAAGTTAATTTGGTCTTTCAAAGCATTCTTCTTCTGTAAAATCCACCACCTCCAAGAGGTTATGGGCCCAGACCCAGAAGTTTAAATGAAATGGAGCTTTTGAAAATTCAAATTATAAAACTTGATGGCCACAATTGGGTACCATGGAAGTATCGTATGGTAGCCTTGCTGAGAGGTATGGACGGACTCATGGATATTGTGGAAGGTAAAACACAAAGGCCAGTGAGACCTATAGCAGGAAGCGGTGATGCTGTGATTACTGCGATAGAACTGTACAATAAAAGTCTAAGTGAATTTGTAAAGTTAGAGAGTACAGCCTTGCTCTTGATAACTAACAATGTAACAGATCAGACGCTTGGTAAAGTAATAAGATTGTCTACTCCAAAAGAAGTTTGGGACGAACTCCATAGATTATATGAGGGACCTAATGAGGGCCGACTCTATGATACATGTTTGGATTTCTTCAAGCTCATGTATCGAAATTAAAGAACCTGTGGCACAGTTTGAAGGAAGAGTTACTGAAAGAAGAAAAGGTAGAGTTACCTGAAGTTCTCTTAATATGCAAGATCCTTGACACGCTGCCAGAAACTTTTTTCTCGTTCAAATCGAGTTGGCTATTAATGTCGAAAAAGGAAAGGACGTTGAAGTTGACAATATTACAGGCCAGTTGTGTGCCCACGAAAAAGCGCTCAATGCGTAGATGGCTGACGCTGAATCTAGCGAGACTGCGCTTTACGTGAAGACAAATAATAAAAATGTTGCAAGGGGATTTGACCAAAAAGACCAAAGTAAAAAGAAAAAATACAAATGTTTCTTTTGTAAGGAAGTTGGTCATATAAGAAAAGATTGCACAAAGGCGAAAGAAAAGGAAAGTACCCAAAGTTCAAATATGATGTGACTGATGGTGAATGCAACGGATTCTGGCAATGATTCCGATGCTTGGTATGTGGACAATGGAGCTACACACCATGTCACCATGCGAGGTGATCTGTTTCAAGATTTTAATAAATTTGATGAAGCTCACACAGTGACAACGGCAGATGGAAACATGTTGAAGGCTGTTGGCAAAGGAACAGTTCATGTTAAAGCCGAGATAAATGAACGGATTGAGGACCTTTTCTTGAGAGATGTTTGGTATGTACCCCGAATAACTAAGAACCTTTTTTCTGTACTTAGCTCACAAGACAAAAACCCCACGAGCGTATTTGAGTCACGGGTTACAAACTGTTCCATGAAGGTCAATGGTAGGATTGTTGTAACAAGAACAAGGCAAAGATATGGCGGTTTATATAAGATAGCTTGCAAAGCCGAACGCCCTGCTGTTTCAGTCAATTTAATTGAGCTTGGAGATACGCTGCAACTGTATCATGAGCGTATGGGACATCAGGACAAGAAACATGTAAAACGTTTGATAGAGAAGGAGCTTGGAGTAAAGACGAAAAACAGTGGAGAACTATGCGAAGGTTGTATCTTTGGGAAAGCGCACAAGCAACCATTTGGTGTTCGCGAAAAAGCTACGAAACCTGGAGAGCGCATACACTCTGACGTCTGTGGTCCCTTCCCTAAAAGTATTTCGGGATATCGATACTTCGTCTTATTTAAAGATGAATTTACACGGTACAGATATGTGTATTTTCTAATAAACAAATCCGAAGTCTATGAAAAACTGAAGCAAATGTTGTCTGAGGCTAGAAATGCTGGACATACTGTGAAGGAGCTTTTAAGTGACAATGGGGACGAGTATGATAATAAGAGAGTGCGAGATCTGCTTGAAAAGACAGGAATAAAGCAAAGGCTCATTATGCCGTATACCCCTGAGCAAAACGGATGTAGTGAGAGGGAAAACAGGACCCTAGTTGAATCTGCTAGAGCAATGATGCATGCGCATGAGGAGATTCCTCAGAATTTGTGGGCAGAGATGGTTAACACTGCTATGTACATATTAAACAGGACAGGACCAACTTTGGTGGAACACAAATCGCCTTATGAGCTTTGGCTAAATAAGAAGCCTCAGATAAAGCACCTGAGAATAATCGGCTCAGCCTGCTATGCGCATGTACCTAAGCAGAGGAGAAAGAAACTACAAAAGAAGGCTACACGTTGCATTTTAATTGGATACGACAATGATGACGGGTACAACCTTTGGAACCGAGAGAGGAATTCGCTGGTGAGGTCTAGAGATGTCATATTTAATGAGAAAGTGCTTGAAACTTCAATGAATGAACATGAAATTGAGATAGATTGCGATCATAAAAACGAGATTGAGGTAGTTCCTGTTAGAAAAAGCCAGACGAATATTGAACAAAATGTTCCTGTTAAGCCAAATAGGGAAACAGTTGAAGAACAAGATAATTCTGACATTGGAATTGATGAAGGACATATGAGTAATTGTGAAGAGTTTCACGATGCACAGAACATTTTACATGAACAGTCTATTGAATCGGAGGGAAATGATGTCGGAGAAGATGTCGTTATTGATGAAGATCTAGATGAAGAAGATGTTCAAAGTCTAGATAATGTCATGGACGAGGACGATATTGTAAATCATGATGTTTATGAAGATGTGTTCCCGGACCAGATGGTACTTCGTGACCGATCTTCGTTACATCCTCCAGATCGATTCAAAGACTTTGTCATGAATGCTATTATGGGATACATAGAGCCAAATTCCTATAAAGAGGCGATTAGAAGCCCGGAGAGAAATATATGGGAAGAAGCCATGGACAGCGAAGTTAATTCTTTAAAAGAAAATAGTACTTGGAAGCTTGTAAATTTACCTAAGGGAAGAAAAGCAATACCATGCAAGTGGGTATTTCGAGTAAAGATGAACGCTGATGGCTCTGTAGACAAATACAAGGCAAGACTGGTTATAAAAGGTTTTCATCAGAAAAAAGGAATTGACTATGAGCAGACATTTAGACCGGTTACCAGGATGGGAACCGTTCGCTCTGTACTTAGTGTGGCAGCTAGCGAAGGAATGACAATGATGCAGTTTGATGTCTCGACTGCCTTTTGTATGGCTCTTTGTCTGAAGAAATCTTTATGAAGCAACCAGAAGGCTATGACGATGCCTCCGGTAGAGTTTGTCTTTTACAAAAAAGTCTTTATGGGTTAAAGCAAGCACCTCGATGCTGGAACCGATGCATTTTAGACTTCTTCAAAGAGATTGGCTTTATAACTAGTAAAGCAGATCCTTGTCTTTTAACAAGAGAGAAAGGATGTGGAAAAATCATCGTGGCGTTATATGTGGATGACGGCCTCGTTGCTGGCTCAAGTCAACAGCTCATAGATGAGTTTATTGGGGAGCTGAAAGGTCGGTTCAAAATAACCACAAAACCTGCCTCCTATTTCCTTGGGATAGAGATTGAAAGCAGAGGAGACGGAATTAAAATAGTTCAGACGTCTTATGTTAAGAAAATCTTGCGGAGATTCGGGATGGATACCTGTAAACCGGTCTCGACACCTATAGTAAAAGAAGGTACATCAAGCGAGAAAGTGGATATGAGTTACATGAAAAGTAACTACAGGCAAATCGTTGGTGCCTTAGCATATTTGATGGTATGCACTAGACCTGACATTGCGTATGCAGTCAGTGTAGTCTCACGGAGTCTGGAGAAACCAGAAGAAGCAGACTGTGTCCGTTTGAAGCGCATAATGCGATACTTGCAATACACACCAGATCTAGGTATCATGTACAAGAAGCATTACAAGCAAGGCATTTTGGAATGCTACAGCGATGCTGACCATGCAGGTGACATTAGTACTGGAAGATCCACTAGCGGAGTGCTGAGCATGTATGCGGGAGGAGCGATCTCGTGGCTCTAAGCCAAAGACAGGCAAGTGTCGCGATTTCGACTACAGAGGCAGAAATTGTAGCCGCCAGCGAAGCAGCCAGGGAAAATGTATTGCTGTCTCGGCTCTTGAGTGATCTTGTTGTTCTCAAGAAGATTCCGTGCTTAAAAGTGGATAACGAAGCTGCAATAAGGCTAGCTGAAAATCCTGAATTCCATCGACGGACTAAGCATATACAGGTACGGCATTTCTTCGTACGGGAATTGGTGACTAGCGGAGAGATAAGCGTGGACAAGGTTACCAGTGAAGACCAGCTGGCAGACATATTCACCAAGCCTCTTCCAAGACCGAGGATCAGAATGATCTCAGAGCGCATGGGTCTTTGTTGAGAGGAGATATTAAAGTTAACGAAGGTAACCTAGCAACTGCAGACCTTTGTTATTGACTGAGAAAGTATCCGTCAAGTGAAATATACGAAACTGGTATAATGTTCTTTTAATATTGTGTTTATATAATAAAGTTAATTTGGTCTTTCAAAGCATTCTTCTTCTGTAAAATCCACCACCTCCAAGACACAAAAGTATGCCAAAGGCAATCCCGATTCAAACCGGCAGCGTGACGACCTCTCAAACCAATTATAAATTACGAATATCCTCGAATCTCTTCTTCCACTCTATTTATAGGCCCGCTTTTGTTTGGATTTTTCACTATTCTAATTGCAACTTTACTACTTACCATACTTCTCAAGTATATTTTAGTTTAGCAGCTCTTTATCACACATTTGTCACACAAGATGGCGACATTTCTGAGACATCATTCCATTTCAGACTCATGAAGCTTAAACATTTTATTTTGGTTCAGTTTATCTCAGCTTTTAGGCACACTCGACGTGATGGGATAAAAACTCCCTTCCATCTACGTATTTAATTCAAAAGAGTTTCATTTATAATAAAGTACATAAATTGTTCTCGCATCCCTTATGATCGTAACAAGCAAAAAGTATTTATTTTAATTTTAATCGTTCAGGTGAAATGTTTACCTACTCTACAGACATCTTTAATTGTGTATAGTATGGATCGGATATTCTGACTCGTTACAGTATTTAAATATGTTCAAGGTGTGGAAAAGCTGTGCAACGAGACCGACGTGCTACCTCGAGGGACGTTTCAGGACACGCGTCTACTAAAAGAACTCAACGTCTTGAATTACTGTAATGAACTGCGATTGGACGAGGGTGTCATCTCCTCTCTTGCTGATTTACAGCGGGTAGGTTTGTATTATGAATTTCTAGAACCTCGTCAGAGTTGGCACCGTTACCATTACCCGAGATATACCTACTTTAATCTCCATCAATCTATGCTTAGGCCACAGCTGCGGGTAATGCCAATAACAAATTATTGCGTTATGCGTTGACGTGAATGTGGCCGAAGCATTAGGTACAAAGTCATTATAACTATTATTTGCCGTAATGTAGCGTGCCAGCTCTAACCTTATTACTATTAATTAGCATGCCTACTTACTCTCAGGACCTAGTAAGTATCGGTACCTACCTACCTACAACTACAGGTAGTAGCTCTCTTTCAATATATTTTAACAAGCCTCATAGCTCAGCTGGTAGTAACTCTGCCTTCTGCGCTGTAGGTAGTGGGTTCGATTCCCACCCAGGACAAACATTTGTGAGATGAATATAGATGTTTGTTCTGTGTTTGGGTGTGTATTGTATGATAAGTATGTATGTACAAATAAAAAAAAATGTATTTAAGTATTATATCCGTAATCTAGTTCCCATATTACGAGCTATGCGTAGTTTGGGGCTAGATGGCGCTGTGTGAAATTAATGTCCTGCAATATTTAATGTCCTGTAATGTTTATTTACATTTAATAAATAGCTTCATTAATTGTTATCGCTTGCTTGTGCACGCGATTATCACGATATTAGCTACGTAACGTAATAACAACATTGAGATGAATGAAATGAGTTAAGAGTAAGTTAAGTTCGTAAGTTCAGAACTCTAAGACTAGGTAGATACCTACATTCAATGTTTTATAAATTTTCCAGCTATACCTAGTTAGTATAACGAAGCTTGTCCTTGGATCGAAGGCGTTGTCCAATCTCCCATCACTCTGGCTGGTAACACTCACAGAATGTAACATAACGGAGCTTCCCGAAGACGTGTTTAGTGGCTCAAACAACATAAAGTTCTTGTACCTAAGTAACAATGAATTGACGTGAGTATAGTAGCTTCAGATTGTTATATTATTTTTTTGTTATTGTACCTACGACGCTGAAGCGCTTGGTCTTCATCTCACCAAGTTTCTAGTTGATAATGAAATATATTTATTAATTCACTAGTAGTTCGCACCGAACTGATATCTTGTGATGTATGGTTTGTCTCAGATATCTAAGACACGGAATTCTTTTTCAAAAAGAAAGTCATTAACAATTAAAGTGTGCTTTCATTACTTACACCTTACTTTAGCACTCTTTTTCTCTCTTTATCTATATTTATTTACAATCAATCTCTCTTTATTCACCTGAGTGTTCGAGGCTCTCTCTGGTTGCTAACTCTCATTTAATGCAAAGCCAGAATGAGAGCAATGCACCAAACCACCGACCGTACGTCATATTAGGGGGACAGAAAACAATGTGCACAAGCACCACTTACTAACATTAAAAATTACATCTTAATCATCTTAAAACTAAATTATCTGATCTTCAAGTTTTACAAAATAAAATCATTAAATTACTTTTCAAATACCCATACTTAACATCAACTTCTAAAATATATAAAGAGACTAAACTAATGAACTTAAAACAGTTGTACAAATACAATACATGCATCTTAGTCAGAAAAATATTAAACAAAACTATTCATACTAACATATCATTCGTAAAAAAATCCGAAATAACAAAGCGAAGTATGCGACGAGCCAGCTATCTTGTTTTACCTAGACCTCGGACGAACTATGGCAAACAAATTATTACCTTTGAAGGCGCAAAGCTTTACAACAATCTACCCTCTGAAATAAAAAATGTACACGCATTTAACGCATTTAAATCTAAACTCTCTACACATATTATGCAAGACCACTCTTTGCTTATGAAATAATTGCGTTAGATACGTTTAGTCGACGACATACCTACCCACTGTATATTGTTACCTAAGATCATACTGTTCATAAGTAAGTGACATTTGTCTTTTTATGAATAAATGTATTAAACCTTATTGAAAAGTGCACTCAAAATCGTTGCCTTAGTAGTCAAACCACTTTCTATGTGTAAACAAAACTTTAACTGTGATCACCAATTTGTCTGCCAATCGTGGTGGTTTTGGCTAAACCTTACAGTTTTGTTGGAAGTTCTGTCCTCATTGTGATGAACAATTATGTTCAATTGATGTGGGATATACGTAGTCAAATCCCATGCATGGCCTCCCAAATAAAATTCTTGGCTTTTATCGACACCAAAGGTTAGTTAACCCTATTGAGTGATAACAAAAAAAGGCTGCTGTGTAACAAAATTGACGCGCGGCAAATTATTTAATTTAATTTATTTTATTGTATTCGAAGAACAAACAGTTTTACACACTTTATAAATAAACTTACACAATAACTTATAAGTGTCGTCGCATATAAAAAGCTAAGAAAGAGGAGAAGTGTAGATACAGTCCCACGTACAAATAAATAAACAAAGAACTAGGTACTAACAATTAATGAGACTTATGAAATTACTAACAATTAACAAAAATAAATCAAGACAGGAACTGATAGATGAGGAGAAAAAAAAACATACCCAACAAAAAAAGAATTTTTTTTTATTAATTAATAACAAAATTATTGAGTTAAGATGCTATCGCATCAAACCAGCGCTAAGTCAGGTATTTGTAAGCTTTAAATCGAGGTCGGGGATTTCAACCAAACCGTTGAATGTAGTAACTGCTCTAATAAAAAAGGAGTTTTGCCTTTAATTCGTGAGACTAAAAGGAATGCTTAGATGAATAGGATGCCTAAAATATCTATTGGGGACTTTAATTATAATGTTTTCGAGAAGCTGTGGAGTGTCAATTTCTCCTTGTGCAATTTTACAAAGAAGTACGACGTCAGCAATTATTCGTCTCTCCTGCAAGGGAAGTATGTTGTGTCTTTTATATTTTGCTAAATAATCACGGTCAAAACTATTGCATTTATATGGCAGATATAGCAGAAATCTGCGCTGTATAGACTCAATCCTATCTATGTAAATTTCATATCGAGGGTTCTACACCTGTGAACAATACGCAAGGAGGCTACGTACATAAGCACAATACAAGATTTTAATAACCTTAACAGAAGTAAACTGAGAGCAGGTTCTTATAACAAAACCCAAAGCCTTATTAGCTCTTTTTATAATGCCTTCAATATGCTTGTCGTAGGCGAGCTTACTATCTTGAATAACTCCAAGGTCCCGAATCTCATCTTCCACTTCCAAGGGGATTACTATGAGTGTGTTACTGTACTGGGTAGACTTAGGGCTACGGGTGAAATTAATAGCAAAACATTTCGATACATTCAAGTCTAGCTTATTTTGTTGACAGAAAAGTTCAAACCTACATAAGTACTTCCTGCAAGAGGCTGCAGTCGTTGGCGTCACTAATACGAATAATGACTTTCATGTCGTCCGCATACAGCAAAAACTGTGCGAACCTAAAGCAGTGGCAAATATCATTAACAAATATAGAAAAAAGGAGCGGTCCGAGTAAGGACCCTTGGGGCACGCCTGATGGTATATTTACCCAACTAGAGGAGATAACAAAATACTGAATGTAAAAATGTAAACAGGAAATTTACGCGTAGGAAGAGGCTTTTCCTTTTCGCCGAATTTCAGTAAGAAAGCATACGATTATTAGTGACCAACTACATGACCAGCTACAAATTGAAATTGAAACTGAAGCGGAAAACAATTAGAAACTTTAGGCAAAATTGCAGATCACAGTAAAAAATCTTTTGGATACAGATTTACAAATCTGAAATATATCCGTAAGCGACGATAAGGTTTTTTATCGCAATTACGTTTCAAGTGTGAAATATGTGATTCCGATTTCGACATAAGCACGGAAGATCCATGTAGTACTTGCAATTTCAATCAAGGTATAGTTGCTGGTATTATCAGTATTGGTTGTGGTTTAGTAAACTTAAACGAATTAGCAGGTAATTCAGATATACCTGGTATGTCAAAAAAAAAATACGGTCAAACAAGTACGAAAGTGTATGAATGGTTCCATTAAACGGCATTAGAAGAGATGACTGAGGCTGGCGTGGAAGAGACGAAACATGCAAAAGAAATTGGTTGTGTAGATAATGAAGGAACACCAATGATTGATATCATTGCCGATGGATGTTGGTCCAAAAGATCATTTCGCAATAATTTTTCAGCGTCATCAGGTGCAGCAACAATTATTGGCGCTTATACTGGTCTTCTATACATTGGTGTAAAAAATAAATTTCGTATAGTATGTGCAAAATCCGCATACAAAAACTTATGTTACAACTTTTCTGGTAGCTCTTCCAGTATGGAATCTGCATCGCTAGTTGAAGGATTTAATTGCTCTCTTCAATGTCATGGTCATATACGAGTATATATAATATGCTGATTTCAAACGGTAACTCTAGTACTCACAAAAGTATATTGGAGAGTAATCCATATATTGCAAGGTATAATAATATATATATAATCCATATACTGCAAGGTTCAGAAGATCGAATGTAGAAATCATCTTCTTCGAAATCTTTGCAGAAAATTAAGAGCACTTACTAAAGATACACATATTCCTATTAAATCCAGGAAACTTCTAACGGATTTAATATCGGTCGGCTATCGGTCGTAATATACCATCTTTATTGTTCAAAAATTTAAATCCTACAACAAACTTCTCCCTTTTTCTCCCTCCATTCCCCCTTTTTGTTTTTTCTTTCACAACATCTTGTGTTTGAATTAAATTTTTCGTGTCTTTCAAATTTAATTGAAATCCATTGATAAATAACGATACAGCTAACTTGTGCCCTTATACCCCCGATCAAAAATCGCGATTGACTAAAATGTTTAGTAAATCAAGGAACATGTGTGCCAATGTTCATCAAAATCGGTTAAAAAATGCGACCTGTAGGCGAGAACAAACCGACAGCCGACGGCCGACAGCTGACAGACAACAGGCAAAAGCAGTTTACCAAACTCGAAACTGAGACACTTCGCTCGCTTCACTCGCTCGGTCAATTACAGATAAAACTTATAATTACAACCGACCTGACATCACTTTTCATCACAAAACAAACAAATATGTGTACCTGCTAAACATTGCCGTACCTAATACCCATAATCTCGCGGAGACACATACCGAGAAACTTGCGAAGTATACGTACTTGGCAATAGAACTTAAGACCCAATGGAGAGTCAACACAGTTAGAACCATACCGATAATAATTTCATCTACCGGCGGTGTATATCCCGTACACGCTACACACTAGCTTAAAAGCTCTTGATATTCACAAACTTACTTACATACAACTCCAAAAGGCTGTCATCTTAAACACTTGCTGCATTGTCCGAAAGTTCTTATCCCTGAACCAATAACCCTTCTTATCAACGTTTTTTCGTTTGGTCAAAAGCCTGCAAAATATCGAAAATTCCTCCTCGTGAGAGACTGTTAAACAAACAACATTAATAATAATTATAATCATTATTACAGACGAGGTCCATATCATATCCTGAATTTGAATACAATACAATTACAAAAAAATAAATTAAAGACGAAAAGATGCAAATAGTTAGTGAACATAGTAGGTGGTGTGAACATAGTATTTAATTTCTATCCAAACATGTATTTCAGATATGTATAATTCACATTTCGAAAAAAAAAATATTCTTAGCGAATTTGCCGAAATTCATATATAATTAGTTTTATGTCGCCAAATATCGAATCCACATCACCGCCTAGAGAACTACTATGTGGACAGCCTGGTTGGCCGGTTAGTAATAGAAGATCTAATAGATACCAAACATTTAATAAGATTTCAGGCGTTCAATAATTGTGTTAATGGCAAGGCTACTAATTACGTTTTAAAAATTAAAAAGAAAACGGATGACGTATTTTTTCCGATTATTTCGATGACAGATGGATGGACAGAAAGAAAGATGCGTGATCCTATATGGGGTCTATTTTTGCCATACTTTTGAGGTAATACACCCAAATCGCTTCAAGTTTGCCTTTAATATTTGAAGAGTTCCCTCGAAAGCCACTGAGCAGAAAACTACAAGGTTCATTATTCAAGGATGATCCAAAAGTAGCTGAGTCCATTACCAGTGTACAAAGCACCTCTCACCTGCAGGCACGTACATCAAAAGGAACAGTCTCGGCTCATATGGAGCCGACACAGAACGTGACCTTGGTTGATCCTACAGATGGTGACTGGACTCATGTTTTAAGGAAAAGCCACCGGGACGTACCACTAGCAGGGGTCGTAAGAGGGGCTGCAGGACCAGGCTCAACTAAATTGGAGGCGGCGGAACGGAGTCTGTCTCTACACCTTTACTATTTGAGAGTCGGTACCTTGGAGACTGAAGTACGAGATCATCTGAACTCGTTCTGCGATGGTGACTCATGAGTCATCAAGGAACTCAAGGCGCGAGGTACCTATGCATCGTTTAAGTTGGTGGTGCCTTTTAAACTGGTGAATGTCATCATGTCCCCAGATAACTGGTCCGAAGGCATCTGCATCAAACCTTGGAACCAGTCCTTTCGCCCGAAAAACAAGGAAGGTCAGCAACAAAAAATGCAATAAAGAACTACGTATATACTACCAAAACGTACAAGGGCTAAGGACTAAAACAGTAAAGTTCTTGAAAAACGTTTCTTCGTGTTTAATAGATGTAATAACTATCACAGAGACTTTCTTAAATAGTTCAGTATATTATGGCGAACTATTTATTCCCTCCAGGATATGTCGTGCTGCGTAGAGACCGCATCGGAGATGAGGGTTACGGTGGAATCTTGGTAGCTGTGCGCGATTACCTATCTGCTTCTGTTATCACAAATATAGATGGATTAACTAATGATAAAGAGATTCTACTAGCAAAAATTGGTTGTAAAAAAAATAAATTTCTTATTTGTGTAGTATATTTACCACCTAGCTACAATGATCAACAATATTTAAGCGTTTTAGATTGCTTAGAGAACATTATCTGCCAATTTTCTACGTTTCAAATATTAATCGTAGGTGATTTCAACTTGAATTCATGTAGTGCTAATGTAAGATCGCAATTTGTATGTTTTTTGGAATTCTGTAAGCTTGAGCAACAAAATGTTATTTTAAATAATGATGGTCGCATGTTGGATCTTGTCTTAACCACGGGCTTTAATTCTGGTAGTGTGGCAGTGAGTAGAGACTTGGAACCGCTGGTAAAGGTCGAAGGATACCATCCTCCGCTTGACATCAAACTCTTATTTTCCCTCGGTGTTAGTAACTCTCACTCCCGCTCCTCCCCTGCTACCCCCTCCGACCCTTTTCAATATCCACCTCAGTACCAACCGTTTACGCAGGACTGGAACTTTCGTAAAGCAGACTTCAATAACTTGTACCATAGTATATCTGCAATAGACTGGACTAACTTACTTGTGCAACAGGATATTGATACAGCGACGAATCTGTTTTATGAAAAACTATATGAAGCGATTCATAAACATGTACTATAGCGCGCAACTCTATAAATGCACACGGCTCTAGCCCTATTCCCCGCTCTCCTTCCCCGCCGTCTGCGCCCGCGTCCTCATCTCGACGTTCGGTGCGAATCCGAAGGCGCCGCGAGCGCCAGTCACAAATAATCGATCAAGGACACCACACGTCGCGTTGTGGCCGCGCGCGTTATTACACGTGTTTACCAACTTGTTAGTGTTTTAAGTTAATATACGGGTGTATACAACGGTCCGTCTTGTTTTAGCTCAAACCTTACCCTATAACTGGCAGCCTAACGTGGAGCTGAATCGTAAATTTTTACTGTGCAGAACATTCGCGTTGTACTCAGTGCCTACCGGAATAGTGAAAAGCGTACCTAGTTTGTGCCTACCTAATTTCGTGTGGTATCTTGTCGCGAATGTGTTTTGTGTAGAAACAGTATAATTTGGACAACGTTCTAGACCTATACATGTACACCCCACCCCCACCCCTCACCGCACCCCGCGCGCACGGGATATTCCCTGACTCTCGCGTGTGCCGTTGAGTCCTATCCGTGTCAAAGTTACCTACACTGTGTCTTGAGTATTCCGCGTAATTGTGCGTAGCAACAAGGTTTTGTGGCAGGTATATTTCGTTATAACCTGAACCTAGTGTGTACCTACGTTACGGACCCGGGAGTGAACAGTGTAGTATAGCGTACATACGTAGTAACTGTAGGTTTTGTCGTAGGTTACCTAAACCTAAACCTAAGTTACCGTTACGGATAGAGTGAACTGTGGTGTGTGGTTGTGTTATAAAAAGCCTGAACCTAGAACACTAAACAAACTGTGTGTTATAAATGTGTGTTGTGTTTTGTTACTAGGTATACGACATGGACGTAAATAAATACCTATCTAATGTTTAGGAACCTTTTTACGAACTGCGAGTAGGTATTTTGAACAACTTTTATTTTAGTGTAAATACAATACCTACTGTTTTCGCTCAGTGAATACCTAGGTGCCTATTTTACCCTTTGGACATTATATGACTCAAGTGCTTTGTGCCAAAACACCAAAATGTTTTGTTGTCACTATCGTAGTGAAAAGTTTTGTGTATAATTTTGAAACGTTACCTACTATGTAGTGAACATTTTGTTGGTATTGTACAGAGTTGTGTATTGGACAGTTGAACATTTTTTTGGTGACTTTTCCTGCAACGTTTCAGTGAACATTATTTTAAACATTTCGCGTTATTTTAACTGTGCAACTATGGTGTTGACGAGATCACGTGCCGCAAGCCCGGCTTCGGGGGCTGGTAATCCGTCTGTGGACGTGACGCCGCCTCCGCCCGCCTCTGGCGCCGCGCTAGCGCAGCACCCGCTTAGTGATAGCTGCGAGGACGCCGGCGCAGCGCAGCACGCTTCCGGGCTGGACGCGCCGGAGCTACCGCCTAGCGCCGCCGCCGCCGCCGCCGCCGCCGCCGCTACTCCGGTTGTAATGACGACCGATCAGCTTTTGCTGCTGATTAACAGGATAAGTCGCTGTGATCCTGTGAGTACACCCATACCTACTTACTCAGGAAACTTCGCGAAATGTACAGCGCGATTCGACGGTGATAAGTCCAGCAATGTAAAAGCTTTTATAGACTCTGTATTAACGTATAAAGAATGTGTTGTCGTAGAGGATCATATCGCGCTTCGCGGGTTGCCTATGTTGTTGACGGGGTTGGCCGCTACGTGGTGGCAAGGAGTCAAAGATTCTACCCTGACATGGCCCGATGCTATAGAGGCATTAAAGCAGACGTTTGGACCACGATTGCCGGCACACAAAATTTATAGATGCGTTTTCGAACGAGAGCAGCGCACAAACGAATCCACAGACCTTTTCGTCTGTCACCTCAGGGCATTATTCGCACAACTGCCACCTTTCACACTTACTGAGACAGTTCAGTTGGATATGTGCTATGGCCTGCTACACCGACAGATTCGTGAAAAAGTAACTCGTTCTTCTTTCCTCAATTTCGGGGAGCTGTTAACACAGGCGAGGCGCGTCGAGGACATCCTCGATGAGACCCGTCCGCGAGCCTCTGCTGAGAGCAAGCCATCGGTTCCGTCCTCTGCTATGATAGCAAAACCATCGCCACCGGTTGCGTCTTCTATAAGCAATCACAAGCCTCGGCCTCACTGTAACTACTGTAGGCAGTACGGTCATGTGAAGGAGACCTGCCCGCGATTGACTACCAAACCTAAGAAGAATACCAAAGATGGTGATGATGGAGAACCACGCGTAGCTACGCCTACGGTAACGTGTTTTGGGTGCGGAGCGCCTGGCGTTATTCGTTCGAACTGTCCTACTTGTAAGGAGAAGAAGAACCAAGCCGCCGCGACTAGTGTAAATTCATTCCAATCAGTGTCCGCGAGTTCCGATAACCTTGATTCACGTGGTCGTCCGGTGCTTAGTGTAGAAATCAATGGTGCTGTAGGCAAAGTGTTAATCGATACCGGTGCTAAGCACTCGGTTGGTAGTGTTAGTTTAAGAACTCATTTAGATAAATCTGGTCTTAGTTATAAAAATGTTTTTGCTGAATTTAAATATGCTGACGGGCGTGTTTGTGCGCAGTATGTTGAACTCGCACGCGTTAAGGTGTCGGTGCGAGGGATAGCGCTAGATGTCGATTTCGTCATGTTACCTAACGCAACGGAGAGTTTGTTAGGCATGAATTTCATACAAGACTCTGGCATGGTATTGGATTTCGGTAAAAATGTATGGTATATGCGGCACGATAAGGCACCTCAACCGATAATTTTTGAAAGCAAGCAACCAGCACTTACTTGTTCATCTGTGGGGCTTCGCGAAGATGAGGGTACTCATCTGAATCCAGATGAACGAGAGCGACTGTCCGACCTTCTTGATGTTCATGAGGATATTTTTACTCCAGGGGGAGGACCGACCCAGTATGCTATTCACCACATAGACACGGGTGACGCTCTGCCCATCGCTTGTCCACCGTATATATAGAGTCACGCCCGCCAAAAAGGAAATAATAAGAAAAGAGATATAAGACAAGATGTTGGAAGAAGATGTCATTGAAGAGGCTGAATCAGAGTGGGCCGCACCAGTGGTCTTAGTACCAAAGAAAAATGGTGAAACCAGATTCTGCGTAGATTACAGGAAATTGAATAGTGTCACTCGTACCGATAAGTACCCACTTCCAGTAATTGACGAGCTGTTGCAGAGCACCAAAGCAGGTAATGTCTACCATCGATCTAAAAGCTGGATATTGGCAGATATTGGTAGCACCAGTAGATCGTCACAAAACTACTTTTACCTCACCTTATGGGAATTTTTGTTTTAAGCGCCTCCCATTTGGTCTTAAAAACGCGCCTTCCACCTTCCAAAGGTTAATAGATAGGATGAGATCTGGCCTAAAGGATGTTTGTGTATTGGCTTATCTTGATGATCTACTTGTAATATCGCCAAACCTGGACACGCACTTGAAAGATCTGCAGCAAGTGTTCGAGCGTCTTCGTCTTTTCAATCTGACAGCTAATCGTACAAAGTGTGTCTTTGCTAGAGATCGGGTTACGTATCTAGGACACGTCGTTTCTTCGCATGGGATTGAGGCTGATCCAACGAAGGTAGAAGCCGTGTTGAATATGAAGCCTCCAACAAACTTAAAGGAACTGAGAACGTTCCTACAAACATGCGCCTGGTTCCGTAAGTTCATTCCGCAGTTTTCAGATGTAGCCCGATGCCTGACGGATCTAACAAAGAAAGACCGAAACTGGATCTGGGGGCAGGACGAGGAAAAGGCCTTTGAAGAGCTGAAGTCACGCCTTTCCTCTAGTCCAATTCTTCGCCAACCAGACTTCGGTGTACTGTTTGTACTGCGAACCGATGCCAGCGCCTATGCTTTAGGAGCCGTATTGATGCAAGGGGAGAGTTCCAAGGAAGAAAGACCAATCGAATATGCCAGCAGGTTGTTGACCTCCGCCGAACGTAACTATCATACCACCGAAAGAGAGGCGTTAGCCGTGGTTTGGGCCTTAGAGAAGTTTAGAGGATATGTGGAAGGAGCACGAGTACGTGTAGCAACTGATCACAAGCCGTTAAAATGGCTTTTGTCCTTGAAGACACCCAGTGGTCGCTTAGCCCGTTGGGCGATGAAGCTCCAAACATATGATCTCGATATCGAATACACTCCGGGTAGAGTAAATGTAGTCGCCGATACTCTTAGCCGCCCTGTAAATAAGGACTTTGAGGATCTGAGTACCAGTCCTTGCAGCATTTGCCCGGTAGTTATAGATCTTCCCCAGCGACGACCGGAAGATATTCGTGAAGCTCAGCTGAATGACTCTGAACTGAATAAAATAATACAGGATTTTGAAGAAACAGAGAATCCTGCGTCGGCAATACGTTGGACGGATAGAGGGTATTATTTGTCTCAAGGTGTGTTATTTCGATGCGATCCGGATTGGGAGTCCGAGGAGCCCCAGTTGGTGGTGCCCGAATCACTAAAGAGTGAACTAATGAAAGAGCTCCACGATGCCCCTACCGCTGGACATCTAGGTGTCGAGCGCACCATAAAGAAAATAAAGGAAAGGTACTACTTTAAAAACATGAGAGCCTATGTTGCGAAATATTTAAAGTCTTGTGACCATTGTCAGAAATATAAGGCCACTAACTTGAAACCGGCTGGCCTTCTACAAACTCCCGTGCCTCAGCAACGGTTCGAGGTACTCGCCATAGACCTGTTCGGTCCATTACCCGAAGGGGATGGTGGAGAAAAATGGATTTTCCTTGTCGAAGATACGGCTAGCCGTTGGGTTGAACTTTTTGCACTTCGTGATGCGACCGCAGAGTCGTGTGCAAAGGCACTAATAGAAGAAGTTTTCACTCGCTACGGGATGCCTCGTCGAGTTTTATCTGACAACGGGAGTCAGTCTGCAGTGATGCAGAAAGCTATGCTAGTCTTAGGTGTTGAACAATCCCTGATCCCAGTATATCACCCTGAAGCAAACCCTGCAGAACGCAAGAACCGCGAGTTGAAGCAGCTTCTTTCTATTTTGGTTGGACCGGAGCATCGTAAGTGGCCGACCATACTCCCAATGGTACGTTTTGCGCTCAACAGCGCTTCAAATCAAGGTACTGGACACACTGCAGCGTATCTCACTTTTGCTCGTGAGCTTCGTTCTCCTATGGCGGTTCACACTGATATTCGAGCGATAGTTGCACAGCAGAACTATGTGCCCCAAATTACACCTTACTTAAAGGAGTTCGCAAGGGTATTGGTTAATGTAAAGGAGCGTATTGAGAACCAGCAGGACATCCGCAAAGCTCAAGGTGACCACAATCGAAGAGCAGTCTCACCTTATAAAGAGGGTGACTTAGTTCTCGTGGAGACTCACATGGCAAGTAATGCTACAAAAGGATTCACCAGCAAGTTTGCTCCGAGAAGGGAAGGTCCTTATCGTGTCTCCCAGGTTGTGGGACCGACTTCTTACATCGTCGTAGATAGTACTGGCCTAATAAAAGGGAAGTATCATGCCAGTGCTCTTACTCCATATGTCGGGTCGACGACGTCTGCAATTGTTCATCCACGCCGTCGTGGCAGACCGTCCAAGCCCCAGACGAGTCGTAGGTAACTGTGGCTTGGAGGGGTAGATTATAGCGCGCAACTCTATAAATGCACACGGCTCTAGCCCTATTCCCCGCTCTCCTTCCCCGCCGTCTGCGCCCGCGTCCTCATCTCGACGTTCGGTGCGAATCCGAAGGCGCCGCGAGCGCCAGTCACAAATAATCGATCAAGGACACCACACGTCGCGTTGTGGCCGCGCGCGTTAGTACACGTGTTTACCAACTTGTTAATGTTTTAAGTTAATATACGGGTGTATACAACGGTCCGTCTTGTTTTAGCTCAAACCTTACCCTATAGTACCTACTCGTAATGTACGTTTAACTAAGCCGGAACGCCAGTACCCACCCTGGTTTACATCAGAAATTATAAATAAAATTAAATTCAAGTATTTCCACCTACGCAAATTTAAACAACTGGGCCTTGAATTCAATCGTGGGGTATATAAACATTACTGCACTCATGTCAAAGAGCTGATTGGCGTAGCTTACAACCAGTATATAAAAACTATTGGGTCTAACATTAGTCGGGACCCTGCGCAATTTTGGAAGTATGTGAGGGAGAGTCGTAAGGATAGGAGCCAGACGAGTAGCTATACCATTGGTGGGAAAGTAGTAGCCGACCAAGAAGCTGCTTCTGCTTTTGCTAAATATTTTAGCTCAGTTTTCCTGGATGACATTCCGAAGCTGGACGCTGTAGAGGCAGAGCAGAGCGCGATCTCTATGGGAGGGCAAGAATCTCCGCTTGTGGTTATTGGTAACCTTTCGGAGGATGATGTGCGACGTGCCGTACGTCGTTTAAAAACATCGTCGGCAGCCGGGCCCGATACCATACCACCCTTTCTAGTAAAGGATTGCTTGAATGCCTTGGGAGAGCCTCTACTATTTCTTTATAATCTATCGTTGAGGATGGGTTGCTATCCAAATGAATGGAAAATATCTAGAGTCACGCCTGTCCCAAAAACCAATACGGCATCTGAAGTCAGTGACTTTCGCCCTATTCCAGTTCTATCTGTATTTGCAAAGGTTTTTGAGTCCATTCTGAATCTCCATATTACTCGGCAATTGGAAGGTGCATTTCATGATTCGCAACACGGTTTCCGTTCTGCTAGATCAACAGCTACCAACCACGCAAGTTTTGTCGACTGTGTTGCGACTCATATGGATGCTGGACGGCAGGTAGACTCTATATTTCTCGATTTCAGGCGAGCTTTTGACATGGTAGATAACGACATACTGTTAACAAAACTTTCAGTTCTAGGCGCTTCTCCTCAGTTGCTGAAATTCTTTGCCAATTATTTATGCGATCGGAGGCAATATGTTCAGTTAAAAAACTTCCGGTCGCACGATTTTTACACAAGATCGGGGGTCAGTCAGGGCAGTACTCTCGGGCCGACTTTTTTTTTGGCAATGATAAATGATCTTCCCCCTAAATTGCCCAATGCCCGGTGCCTGATGTTCGCAGGTGATATAAAAATCTATAAATCCATCCAGTCTGCCACGGATTGCATTCTTTTACAGCAAGACATCAACTTAGTTGAGGACTGGAGCAAGTCCAACAGGCTCACATTTAATGTCACAAAATGCAAGGCGGTGACTTTTACACGACTACAAGTGCCGGAAACGTTCACTTACTCCTTAGGTGGTTCTGTGTTGGAAAGGGTGAACAGTATTCGGGACTTGGGAATCACAGAGGATACGTCCCTTAATTTTCGTGACCATATTATGTCGATCTGCAAAAAGGCTAACAAAACTCTCGGCTTTATTATGAGAACCGCTTCACATTTTAAGAATGTAAGAGTTGCCATAATGCTATATAACGCCTTTGTGCGCAGTAGGCTAGAGTTTAGCTCCATAGCTTGGGATCCACGTGAGGCCAAATATGCGCTTATTATAGAAATAATACAGCGTAAATTTGCCAGATACGTATATAAGCGTATGTTTGGCTACTACCCATACCGCTACCCTTCCCTATTTGTTACCGGTATGGTTGGATTGGACTCCTTGCAGTTGCGGCGTAAGTTACATCTAGCCATGCACTATTGCCTAATATTGCGCAACAAGGTGAACAATCCAACGATACTGGGTAGTTTATCCTTGTATGTTCCCGATAATTATTTGAGAGGAGTCCGTCGTCGTCGCCGGCTGTTCGACTGCCACACCACACGAACGCAGCATGCCAAAAGTGCGCCGACCCAACGAGCACTTTTTATTCTAAATGCTTTTCTTCAAGAGTTCCAACATGAAGACCTATTTTATGATAGTGTCCCTAGTATATACAGGGCTCTAAGAATATATTTCAGTTATTTTAGTTGTAATTAGTGTATATTTTATTGATCTGTTTTATGTGTAAATTATTTGTATATCATTTTTCTTTCAAATTGTTATGTAGTTACGGATTGGCTTAAACTGTAATGTAACTATTATTTAATAAATACATTCATTCATTCATTCATTCATTCGATTTCTCCAGGAGACGCCTAGGAGGCGTCTTCGAGTAATGGGGAATAAACATAAAAACACAAAAAATCCGACGAATTACTAACCTCCTCCTTTTTTTGAAAGACGGTTAAAAATAGCCAGCCCAAGATGGTCATCTTGCTGACGGCCAACTGCATATGAAATAGATGTTGTAAATTATTATTTGTTGCTATCTAACTTAATTTACATTCTTGTGAATTAAGTCGCCTAAATACGCGGCTTTTTTCTGACGGCAGACTTGGGCGGCGATAGCTTTATCCTACGGCTATGGGTCTTATCCCGCCATCCATTTTTTTTAAATCGCAAAGGTTAGCACCGTATAAGATTTCGGTAATCTCGCTGTTCACTCGACCCGACAGCATGAGGTTGATCAATGCCGTCAGTTCTTCAAGAAGGACATCACCCGCATGGCCAGACCCACCAGATAGTAGGTCTTTTAGATGCTGTGGAGACACAGCATCCAGGCCAGCGGCTGAGCCACTCTGAAAGGACATAACGGCGCTGAGTACATCCCGACTGGTAAATAAATTGGTTTAAATTCATTTATAGGTAAAATAACCAGTTCCTCAGAATGTTGAGGATTCCGGGTAAAGTGCACTACCACCTTCAGCCTATATAGGTAACATATATTAAATTGAAAACCAGGTAAAAAAATAAAATAAATAAATATTACAGGACATTAATTTTACACAGCGCCATCTAGCCCCAAACTAAGCATAGCTTGTAATATGGAAACTAGATTACGGATAGAATACTTATTACTTTTTGTAAATACATACGTACTATATAATACAACACCCAAATACAGACCAAACATCTATATTCATCACACAAATGTTTGTCCTGGGTGGGAATCGAACCCACAGCCTACAGCGCAGGAGGCAGAGCTGCTACAAACTGAGCTATGAGGCTTGTAGGTAGGTAGGTGTGAGGTAGGTAAGATGAAGGCCAAGCACCTCTCCGCCGCACAATAAAAAAAAATAGTAAAAACTTTGACCCGTTACAGTTTTATTATATTATGATAGATAAAAACGAACCGCCTCTGTGGTTCAACCTACCGATCCAGAGGTCCCGGTCTCGATCTCCAAGGGGAGTACAATATATTGTGCTTGGTTTGGTTGGTGGTAGGATTTTGTTTAAGTCCGCCTGGCTAGCTACCACCATCTTACCTAATTCTGTCGCCATAATAACAATTCTTAAAAAAAAATGTTGTGTTCCGTCATTCAGAGGTAAGATAGCCAGTTCCTCAGTTTGTTGAGGATTTCGGGTGAAATGCGCCTCCATCTTCGGCCTTATCTCAACTTGTTACCAGGTGAGATAAAGGCCAAGTGCTTCCTCGTCGTACAATAAAAAAAAAACTAAAACCAATATGTAAGTACTATATTTGGATACTTTTTTTTGCAGGAATCTCCCAGAAAAAGTGTTCTACAATATGAGGAAATTACAAACACTGAGACTCTCAAACAATATATTGGAAAAAGTCACAAAAGGAACGTTCGAATCTCTAACAGAGCTCACGAAGCTATATTTAGATGGAAACCGCATCGTGACGCTGTCTAAGTAAGTACCTACTCCATCACAACAGCACAGCCCAAGGTCATATCTACAGTACAGACCATCCCGCGGAGAGGAGGGCTGACATTTTTTATACATTGGCCTCGTCAGTCCAAAGGTAGAGTCGCCAAAAAAACTGTATTACAGTAGTACACATATATAGTGAGAGTATAATAAATATACATTAAGTATTAATTATAAGTACTCTCTCCCTCACCATCCAAGCTAGCCCGAAAAATGTCCACTGCAGGAGATCTCCCTCTCCCAAAGTAGTAAACAGCGCAGTTTTGAGATTTGCCTTTAATCGATATGCGATCCCAATGTCGAAAACCAGATTTTTATTTGCCACAAAACTGAACAGATGTCGCGACATCCAGATGTAAAACAAATATTTATTTGCCCGCGCATTCATATTACATTAAATTCCACAAATCGTTCTCCTTCACCTGAACTACAAAAGAGAAAATACTTTTTTCTTGTTTTGGTCATTTGGTATGAATTTTGCCAAATTAAAAGGGACCTTGTGTTCAAGTTTATAGAGTCAAACATAGAATGATGTCTTACAAATGTTCGAGTAAAGTAATAATAATATTTTACAACATTCGCCTTAATAGCTGCTAGACTAAAATATTCTTAAAAGGTTTGGTTATAAGAACATCATAGAATAAACCAAAAACCAAGCAAATGCGGGCCTTTAAATAGAGTGGAAGGGAGATTCGAAATTTTGACAATTGGTTAGAGAGGTCGTTACGCTACCGGTGTGAACTTCTTTCGTCTTTTGTGTGACTTGAAGACATGAAGTACTTGTGTTTCAGACTGTTGGTTAAGGTTTCTGTGTAGTCTTGGCATGGGGGTTTGCAATTCATAAATTATTTCTAGGGATTTGTGGATTTTGTTGACTCTTATTATTATTAAATTGCTGATACTACTGTAAATTTAATGCTGATGAATTGTCTTTGGGAACATTGATGCTTTAGCAAAGGTGTGCCGTGTGGTTTGAGAATTATCAGTGTAAGCGAGATTACACTATCTCTTGGGTACTTTAAATTCAGTAAACTCAGGGTGTGCTCCATAAAACATTCGGTGCAATTAATTGATCTAGTGAGCAAAGCGAACGAGATCTCTCAGTTAAGTTAGGAAATCCGGCACAATATGTATGTATGTATTGTAGCAATGTTTGTGACGGCCTAACTCTCGAACGGATTATCCGATTTTCATGAAATTTAAACTAAATAGAGATAACAAAAATAGAATTTGATTGTCGCGGGGGATTTTTGTTTAGTGGGGTATTTTTTGCGATATTCTGGTGGAAAGAAATACAGTTTTTCACCCATATCTTTTGAATGGCTAATTCGATGAATTCAAAATTTTGAACATGCAGAGATTATATTAATACTCATCAATCGGTATGAGGATTTTTTGACACTAGGTTAGTTTTTGAGAAATAGGGGTGTTAAGTGAGACGAGAAGATTTTTGGCTTGTGTTGTGCCATTTGAAAGAGTATCGACTGCACATTCATAAAATATATATTTTACTTGAAAATAGGATGGGTTTCATAACAAAGGGGCGCGTTAAGGGGTTAAAACGCTTGGTATGTCTTGAAGGTGGTTGTCTTGGTTCTGTTAAAGGGGGTTGACTTCACAATTATTAGGGGTGGTTTTTTAGATGAAGGGGGCAAAGGATGACCAACAGGTCTTGTAAAATAAGAGAAAGTATTCGAAATTTCATTAAAACTGGTCTATTTATCTATTGTTATTCACTTAATAGGGAAGGGTGTCGATAAAATCCGAGAATTACTTTTTGGGTTTCATGCAATGGTTTTGACTGCGCATATTCCATATCAATATTAGGTACATTATTGTCCACCACAATGTGGAAAGAAGTTCCTCTATAACTGTAAGGTACGGCAATTATCACCACGCTAAGCAGACAGATTGGTGCTAACAGTTAAAGTTCTTTTACACAAAGAAAAAAGCCTTTTTGGTTGACTTTACGACATCTGTGGGCTGGAAAGGTAGATTTTTAAACAATGACTACTAAGGCAACAGATTTGAGAGCACTTTTCAAAACGACATCAAACTTTGTTTCATGTTAGTAAGGATATTACATTACGTTAGCAACAAGAGAGACCCTCGAACACTCAGATGAATAAAGATGTAGTCGTGAATATATATGCGAGCTACAACAGCGTACAAAATGGCAAGATAGGCAGCCTAACATAAAGGAGAATCAATTGGTGCTTGTCAAGGAGGTGTCGAGCCCACCCATGAGATGGCCTCTAGGGCGAATATTGTCCGTAGGGTATGGATTGGTGAAGAGGGCTCTCAATCGTATTTGTCCTCTCATGGATTTATATTAGTCCACTTTCAAGGAGGCGGAGATTGTTTACGAAACAAATACCAGCCAACCGAACGCACTGCGCGGCGCTCCGTCCCCGGACCCCCGCCTCTCTTACCTTACCAATCATTCACAATTCGTACGAGGACGTCGAGGGCACATCTCAGCGACCTTTTGTTTTTAATTATCTATATCAACGTTTTCCAGTGTTTTCTATCAGTCTACTTATTTATATATTATAAAACATCATCCATGTAAACTTGGAGTTTTACTTCACCAGGGTATGTATATGTTTGTTCGGCCACCAAATTTGTAATGTAGTACTACTTACCTATACTCTGGACATATTTTCCAGCGCCACTGAGGCGAAGTCTTAGCGCTTAATTTACGCTATAGCAGTATCTTCCCATGAAGTGATATTAACTTTTATGAAAACGTTCCGATTTTTAAAAGTTCTACACGAACAGAAAATTCAGTAAAAGATCGCTTACGCATTGTCTGAACGTGAAACCTTTAGGTACTTAATTCATAAAGTTGAATTTATATTATTTTCAATGTTGCTGGAACTTTGGGCACATAGTCATCCTACATTATTTATTTCATTATCAAACAAAAACTCAGAAATGCAAAAAATGATATTTTTAAAAACTATTTTTTCAGAAAATCTATTAAAAATAATTGTTTTGTTTATAAAACTGATAACCATCAGAAAGCAATACTGTGCCACCATTTCTTGAAATATATTGTAATTCTGATTGCAAATCATCCATATTGAAAAAAAACAAAATGAAAAATTATTTATTGGGAAATACAATATTGACTTGTGTATGTCATGAAAACAAAAAAATGCTGAAACAATTTTCGAGATTTAAATAAAATGTCAATGTTGGTCGTCTAATCAAAATATATTGAAATGAGGATGGAACAATCTGCATCAGTGCTCCGAGATTAGGCTGACTGAAAATCTTGAGTCAGCTTCTTCAGAAATAGGCACCAGTGCCATAGTGGCGAGTACTCAATACTAGACACGATAAAAAAGACAAGGAGTAAGAAAGCTAAAGGTGTTCCGGGTACATCTGGTGAGATGAATAAAGCGTATACGTCAATGTTACCAATAACTCGGTCAAAGAAGAAAGACTCAATAAACCTATGCCGAACGGACATTATTCCAGTTGAATTCCATTCTGAGGAATGCTTTGGGGGAGGTTCATGCTCTGTATTGGACTTTCTTCGGGCTGTTATGATGATGGTGACGATAACTGTAAGGTTTATGTGATACCTAATTAAGCAGGTAAGTAGAAGAAGATACTTACTTCATTTCTTTGCGAGTTTTTTGGTAGTAACGACAGTATGTAGTGGGATAGTTTCTTCATCAGTAGGCAATACTTGTACCACACTATGACGACCAACCAAACGTTCTTCTAGCAGCAACCACAAGCGAGTGAGTCATCAAGTCACGCGATAGAATTTACGCGCGGGCGCGGGTGGGCGGTGGGGGTAGCGCGGATGTAAGGATGTAACCAATAAACAATGTCAATTACTAACTAAGATGCAATACGGGTGGTTTTGGTTTAATTCATGTACTTTAGTTTTCACAAAATGTAATGATCGAAAAACGCGCGAACACCTACATTAAATATTACCTATGATCTATTGATGAATCTTGCCGGACAAAAGAATTTCATTTCGTTCATAGCTTATTGTCTACAATAAATAACTAAGAGCCATTAATGGTAGATCGCGTCAAATATTTTGTACGAGAAATGTAACTAAGTGACTTTAATGAGGAGTGCAGCCCCAAAAGTAGAAAAAATGTTAGTAAAACGATTCAAATAAATTACATAAGTACCCTTAACGCATTTTCATAGACAGATTTTTGTCTCAACACGTAGATAAGTACCTACATCTGACATTTCTGTATTTATCGAAAATTAAAGAAAAACAAGCTCTTTTACCTTCTTATAAGGTACATAATAGGCTTAAAACTACTTTAACATCAATAACTCATTTTGGCTAAAAATGTCACTTAGTGAATTCTCGCACTACAACGACGAATGCTGTAATTAACTATACAGTCTAGGAGCCATTCCGTGAACGCTTTTTGCAAATATTTTTTATTTATTTATTCATAATACAGAACAGAACACTATTATTACAGGGACACCTAATGCAATAGTGAACCTACTTAGTCACATTAATACCTATAATTTTACATTAAACTAGAGAAAAAATAAAATAATAATACAATTATAATAATACCTAATTACCTACATAAACATGTCAATTCATTATAATGACAGCTTTCTGCGAGTTCGCTCAGAGAAATGAGGTTAGGAATTGTAATGATCGAATATTGGATCTGGTGTTAGTCTCTATGGGCATGGATGAGGTGTTGGTATGCCGCGCGACGAGCAGCACCCGCACAGATGTCAGATTACCAGTCGAAAACAGCTGATTCAGGAAATTAGTCTATACTGTGAAAGTATTCCCTGTTTATTTAATCAAAATTGTACTCACTAAAATTGGTGTTCAAAAGTGAGAGCGGTCGTAAAATTTGAGTTCCAACCGCCAATTTCCTTTTAAACAAATATTACAGATAATTTTGTGATGGTTACAGCCTTCGGAATGCTAAAAGCAAGGTAACACTTCACTTCACAACTGCTGAATTTATTGTTGTGAAACTTTTACTTCGCACGATTCACTTTTTACTGCTGAATTTTATTAAATTATTGCGGCGCTATGACTTGATCTATTGACTTGACGGTAGTTCTTGAACTGATAGATGTTGTATTTCTGCTACTTAGGTATTTTATGCATACTCCTTTGTGATTTTGGAGCAGTAAAATTATTTATGTTAGCATTTACGTATATTGCCACTTCAAATATGTACATGCATGGACATATAAGTATTTTTAAATTTTGGAAGTGGGGAGTGCAACATTCTGGTATTCTTATAAGTATTATACATATTGATGCACCTTGTTTGCCACCTTAAAGACATGCTCCCAGTCTGTTGAATTGCCACAGAATATTATACCGAACCTTAAACACGATGCTACATAGGCATGATATGCACTTTTTTTTTATTTATGTTTAGTAACTTACAAATTTATTCAATAAATAATATATTGTATTTGAATATTGGTTTATTTTTTACATAAGTAAGTATGTCAGTATAGAAAGAAAGAAAGAAAATCATTTATTTGACACAGGCACAAAACAAAGCACAAACACAGACGACAGAAAAAATAAAATACTAAACGTAAGTAGGTAATAAACAAATAACTAACCAATATACATATCTGATCTACTAACATAGGTGTAATTTATAGTCTGTGCTAGGTGAAGCACAGATGTCAAACTGCACCATCTCAGCTATGTGCTCGTCTCGTCTCTGTCTCAGTATGTGTATTCCATGTCAAGTCTTGGTCTATCTATAAGGTACTTGCGGTAAACAAGGGCCACCTTAATTCTAAACTAAATATTTTGAATATCTAACGAATATTAATAAAAAACAGGGCGTTTTAAGTATGTTATCTTTATTAAGAATCTAAAAATTAATATTTTTTTTGGGTGTCTGTCACAATTCTTCGTAAATATTAGGTTTTTTGAAACCCGTTCTTTGGCCCCTATTAAACCTAGGTGGCTTAATAAGGACCACTCCAAAATTATTAATTTTAGCGTTTTATTATTAAAAAAACAATGTTTTCTATTTACTTCAGACTTTTATTATGGTTTTCAATTAAATTAATCTTTCGATAAATCTTTATTAAGGAGAAAAACAAATATGAGCCTTATTAAACTAAAGAAACAAAAACTTATATGAAAAAGTATGAAATGACTTAATACCTATAAAATTATAATATATTTAAACAAGTTATTAGTGACACTAAATAAATCTTTGTAAGCATAAAAGAAAAATCTAGTTTTTATAAATTTCGTGGCCCTTATTACACTAATGAAATCGTATGTTACTTATGACATCCAATTTCAATAAGCTTCTATTAATAAACATTTTTTTCTACTTCTAAAGTAACGCAACAGTCCGAAAATTTACTTTAGAAAACAAAACAATAGATATAAATATAATAAAAACAGTGTAGTCAGAGCTTGATGGATATGCCGAATTTCAACTCAATAGGCTTATTTACTTAGAAATTCGGTTGAATAGCTTCTGACTCCATCATCAGATCAGCTCGCTGTCTCTCATTGCATTGTCACGAAGAACTGATAGGCATACCAAATTTCAGCATATTCAGACACCGGGAAGGCGGTCAAATTTAGCCTGCTAGATTTGATTAGCCACAGACAGACAGACAGATAGACACCGGGACAGGCGAAGCTAAATAAAAGCTTGTAATAACGCTAAGCAAATGAAGGAAATTAAACAAAATTATTCAAATTTTCGAAGTTTTATACCACTTACATCAATATGATAACAATATACAAAAGATCAGGCAGTAAAATCTTAAAGTTAATGTATTTTTTCCCTAATACTATATGATTTGAGAACCTAGTAAGGGCCGGCTCTATTTACACGCCTTGTAAGTGGCCCTTATTAGACCATGAGACAAGTTCGATAAATTTCAATGTAAAACTAATAAATATTGGTATAATGATTAAACTTACCTTGATTAGTCAACACAATTCACTCATTTTAACTTTACAACAGCAAATTCTCTGAACAACAGGCTAGTTTACACACAATTTATCCGTTTTCGAGGAGATTTTTTTACTGTGGAGTGATGCATACCAACTGCGTGGACGGATTCGTGGCTACTGACAAGATGGCGGATCGGAGCGCGACGCGATTGCGGATGGTAGCCTTGCTATTGGTTCCTTAAATGTGTGCGTGACTAGAGTCTAATCAAAATGTTGAAAGTGTGTTTTAGTAGTAGTGGCTCTTGTTAACCGCCGGCCCTTACTACCCGCAGGAACGTTAATCCTAGAAATTTATTTGTCAGTGCTTCATCAATGTTGTTATATGAATAATGTAGATCTAAAAGGTTATTATATGTCAACCATTTCACAGTGTTAGATATTGTATTGTTAATGTCATTTTGATATGTCATCTTGCCATAATTTGTGTTAGCTGTGAAGATAATAATGCAGTCATCTGCGATTATGATGTGATATATCAGAAGGTGGGTCATTGATATAGATTAAAAAGAGAAGAGGAATCCTTAGTTAAGCAAGGTAGATTAAAAAAAATGTTTAATAAAACTGATAAGCAACTGATTATCACTTCTAACAGAGTGCAATTTTTTTGCCAAATAGTAAATATCCCTGGCGAAGGCACATGTTTATTTTCATCGCCATCTTATTTGGTGAACGGTAACGTGACCATGCTGTTGCAGTTCGAGCCAGCATTGTGCGCCAGGTGGCAACAACTGGGAAAGGTTCCAACCTTTCACCCAGGAGTTGTCAGGACCTCTTTATGGTTCAAAGCGTAAATACGTCACTGAAATGTCATGCCTTGATACTAACGGAACCACCTGTGAACTCATGGCAACGGGAGAACTATTCCCATTTGAGTTCCGATCGCTTCAGGATGGTGTTTTTATTGCTAGGTTTGAGGAAGTACGACAGCCGCAGTCAAGCTAATCCGATTCTCAGGAAACTGCAATGAAGGTCATTTTGAAGTTTTAATTCCATAACAACAACACTAACATGCGAGTGAAACCGCGCGGGTACACGTTTCCTCTATGCAATCTCAAATCCTGTGACAATTATGTTAGTTTGTTTTGTGGCCGCGTCATTTCTCTATGTAATAAATAATGTAATGCAGAGCAGAACATGTGACCCTGTGGTAGGTAACATTATTGTGTTTATCGTGTTGATTTCAGCTGCTTGTTTACTCTGAAGAAATTGGAAATACTTTCACTAGCTAAAAACAGCATCGAAAATATAACCACAGATCTATCTTCTACCATTCAGGTGGATGCATTGAAAAGCTTGGATTTGTCGCACAACATGTTATCATGGAAATGTATGGAATACGAGGAAAGTAAGTCAAATTAAATAATAATGCTTCGACATCCTTTCCACATATATAATATACTAATATCCCTTAAGATGACCAAACACGAAGTGAGTCAAATGAAATAACAATGCTTTGTCGTCCTTTCCACATATAATAATATACAGGTATCCTATAAGATGACCAAACATGAAGTGAGTCCAATGAAATAATAATGTTTTGACGTCCTATCCACATATTATAATATACAGGTATCCCATAAGATGACCAAACACGAAGTGAGTCACATGAAATACAAATGCTTTGACGTCCCACATATTGTAATATGCAGGATGTCCCAAACGATGAAAATAAGCCGGCAGCGGGTGAAGGGTCTGATCATGGCGGATCTTCAGACCCCAAATTATCTAATTTAAATCAAAACTTTCAAACTACTAAGTATTTATTCTCGTTCACAAATATTATACACTAATATTATAAACGAAAGTTTGTTTAGATATTTATTCCTTCTTCACGCCAAAACTACCTACTGAACGGATTGAGTTTTGCACAGTGAAATATAAATATTTATTTGATAACGACACAAGCAAGATATACAAGCTATAACAGAATATGTGTACCATGTCGAAACGGAGTTATCCGACCCGACTCGGGGAACAACGTTTGTTTTACGACTTTTTGAATTTTGGTTTTGATACCAATAGCTGGTTTTTTGAGTTGAGACTACCCTAAAATCAGCTGTTTCTTAACTTGCGACAATGACCTCAGCTCTAGACACAGATGAAGCAACATAGCAGAAGGTCACAATCACAAAGAACGAAAAGCGCTTTCACTAACAGAGGAAAATCGTTGAAAAGCCTGGGCTGCTAATGAGACAATCCATTACTAGAAGGTTTAATTTGTCAAATCAATAAGAATGGTATCTATCTGTTAGCTAAAATACAAAATAATCGTTCCTTTAATGTACTTTTTGTTCGTCAAATATCGCATTCATCGTCTTTTTGTAACTGTAGGTGCCTATGTAATTTATCATTGTGGATCTTCTATCTAACCTACTTTCACGAGATGTCTACAAGTTCTCACCAAAACTGGTTCATCTGTCCTTAATATTCTTTGACACAGACAATTGCACAAAGAAAGCGCCTACCTTTGTCAAATGTAGCGGCGGCGCTTTGCTGGCCGCCGGCACGCTCTCTTTGAGTACCGCCACTATAAGTATTTTTTTTAACAATGGTTCCGTACATTTGTTTATCTAAAACACATTTTATAAAATGTATGTATTCAGAACATAGAATCTGTATTTTCTACTTTTCGTGCAGATGCTAAAATAAAAAGTACTTGCCTTCCTAAAAAAAAATTACTCAGGTACATACGACTTTTTTTAGTTCGAACTCATTACAAGTAGAACTTTTTGAGGGTATCATCTACGGCCGCTTGGCTACAAAGCTCGTTTTCATTACTAAAAGCTAGGTACCTACATTTAGATGATAATAATAATAACGTAATTAGTGATTCGCATCGTGTTTACCTACACTAATAGGTCTTTTTAGGTACAATCTTCGTCTCAAGCTTCACTATGGAACTAGCTGCATGCACCTTACTACACGCAATATTTGGAATATTTTGGTGTGCACGCAATTTTTGGAGATGTGAAGGTTAGGTATAACCTAACATCTCCATAACCATAAACATCTCCAAATATTACGTGCACATCAAAATATTCCAAATATTGCGTGTAGTAAGGTACACCTTGCACTACCTAACTTAGTACTAAGTACCTTGGACTACTTATTGACACTTGAAAGTAAAGAAATAGGTGCATGAAGGCCCATTTTGAATGCAGCTTCCGTTTTCATTTTTCGTAGGCAGTGTAAAAGAACCCTAAAATTTTTCGACAAAAATCAAATAGGTACCTACCACAACACTAAACGAACCGAAAGTACTTTAGTGTCGTTTCGTCCGCGGTTTGGGTTGGCCCGTGAATTTTTCGGATTATCATGTGTTTATAAATCGAATTAAAAAAATGGAGTCGTACAGAAATGCTGAATATTATTATATGATGTTGAGTGTTGGTGAAGCTCCAAATAATGAGCTAACGGTGGCAGGCAGAGGCTCTACCCGGAAAGGCCGCTGCCCTCTTACCGTTGCTTTCGTGAGCTCATAGGAAGACTCTTTTCGACGGAAGCAGCATAGTGAATTTGTGCGTGTTCAAAATCGTCTGGCAATCTTCCGACCCGCTGATACCTACCTACACGAACGAGGTACCTACAAAACTTACAACATAGGTAGTGAATTTGTGCGTGTTTAAAATCGACTTTTAATCTTCCGACCAGGACCAAGTAAATATTAGTAAACGATAAAACAAAATACACATACAGCAATAACTAAATTAGGTACCCTACGCAATAATACCTACCTACTCAACACCCATCAAATCTAAAACGCACCTATCCATTCGTTAGTAAATACCAAGTTTTAACAAAAATCAACAAACAGGTCCCATTTCAGCATAATGCTAAGCAGGTAACTGTAACCTACTCAACGCTGAGAATGCGAGTGGTGTCACAGACGTCAAACTTAGGACAGATAAAAAAAGTCTGCTCCAACAATTCCCTGTCTTCCGTGACGTGCCTTGGTGTTTCACTATCACCAAACCTCAACTTTGGTGCATACATTGAGTCCAGAGCCAAAACTGCCTCGATGAAGCTGGGCATCCCCAATAAGGTGCAACGGTACTTCACACCAGGACAGCTTCTTTCTCTTTACAAAGCACAGGTCTGATCGGGAATGGAGTATTGTAGTTATCTGTAAGATGGCTCGGCTAAATATCAGCTCGCCGCCTTGGATTCGGTTGAGCGAAGAGGTCTTGTTGGTGAGGATTTTATCTCTAAGACCAAAATGCAAAGTCTTGAGCACCGTCGCAAGGTTGCTTGTCTTTCGGTTTTTTATAGACTTCATTTCGGAGAGTGCCCACCATCCCCACCTCGTTAGTGTCCCGCCTATCCATACTAAACGCTTTGGTTCAACATTCATCATGCGTACGGTTAAGGAGTGGAATACGTTGCCTTCAACGTATCTTCAACGCCAGAGTGAATAGGTGTCTTCTAGACCGGCGTGATACATCGTAGGCCACATTTTCGCTTCCCATAAGGCGAGACTGGGGTCAAACGTCTATCATAGTGAAAAAAATAATTGTTCACGCATATTGACGTACACGCATTATTGAGGTACACTAATTATATTGACTTACACGCATATTGACTCACACGAGTATTGACCTACATGCATAATGACACACAAGGTAAATGTAAATGTATTAAGGTACCTTAAACCTACAATACCTATTAATAACCTACAATAATATCAAGTCTTATGGTTATGAATACTATATAATATCTATCTACCTATTAAAAACTAAAAAGAAAACCGACTTCAATTAAGAATATGATACAAAATATTAACAAACATAATATGAGTAAAGTTTGCTATATTTAATTTAGAGTGTTGGATTTGTAAGCCTACCAAGTAAGTATGTGCACGTTCAACTGCTAGTTTGGTGTTAGTGTATAAAATCATAACTAGATGGCGTGATTAGGTACTTTTCTAGACCGCGCTATCGAAGTGTTTTAGCTTGGGCTTGATATAAGTTGTGGTAACTGTACCAGACCTCTCTCTTTTTGCTTTTCAATTAATAAACCTTTGTACTGTGTGCATTAGTGTTTTATTAATAGCCACCCTTGCTGGTTGATTGACATCCAGTTGTTCATTTGGTCCTTACGAGCCGGATGGATGCAAGGGTGAGCAGGTATTTTTTGTGTGGTTCCGTCCAAGTGTTGGAGTCGGATGGGACCGCAACCCCCTCTCCCGCACCTGAATGAGTAGTGGATTGCTGCTCGGGAGCGGAAATCAGAAGTATATCCGGTAACGTGCGCCGGAGGACTACACTGTCGGGAACTGGTGTGGTGGATAACCAGTGACGTCAGAAGGGGAGCACTACCTGTAACGAGCGCTGGAGGTCTGCAGATGGAGCCGCGAGACCAGTGAAAATTAGGTCAGTGGAGGAGCGCACTAGGTGCGCAGGCAATCGCACGTGAAGGGTGCGATTGAAGAATTCACTTTGAATTGGAGATTTTGTGAGTGTTGTGTTAACGAATCGAGTGCGTGGACCAACCGTGAGTACTGTTTAAATTACAATTCAAGAGAAGAAAATTGAACTTTATTTTAATGCATGATTGTTGTAAACTAGGACTTAGAATAATTTGTTGAATTTGGATAAGACGGGGAATCCATTCCCGATTTTTATCAGTGTTAATCAAATGTAACACTTAGAATAATTCAAATATTTTGTAAAATTTTATCGGGTGGTAAAGCTAAGTCAATATTATAAAAATGGATGAAAAAAATCTAGTTCAAATGGATAGCTACAACAATCTGGCAAAGGCAAAGAAAAATTTTAAAAAGTCACCCAGGGAACGAATAACCGAAACTTATGTTCAGGTACGGTTAGAAAATATTGAGGTATTGTGGGTTTCATTTATGACAAACCACAGAAAATTATTAGAGACTTATGGGGGGAAACTAACCAAGCATGAGTATATAGAAAAATATAGAAAAAGATGTATATGATCAAGCTGAAGAGATTTATCTTGATCACAAAACTGAACTTAAAACTATTTTAAATTCTTATACTATCAAAACTGAAGCTAAAACTGTCTCCAAAGAACTGGGGTCAGGAGTAGGGGTATCACACATTACTCTAGCAAAAATAGTGATTCCAAAATTTCAGGTAAATACACGGAGTGGGTCACGTTTAGAGATTTGTTTCTATCTCTGATTCATAACAATGCAAGTATAGATAGTGTAAAAAAAATGCATTATTTAAAAGGGTATTTGTTGGGTGAAGCAGAGCAACTGTTAAGGCAAATTCCTACAGCGGCTGAGAACTACACTAAATGTTGGAAGTTGTTAGAGGATAGATATAACAATAAACAATATTTATCTAACTGTATATTGAAAAGATTATTAAGTCAAAAAAGTCATACAGTCGAGTCAGCTCAGGGGCTGAAAGATTTAATAGATACTTCTACGGATTGTTTAAATGCAATAAGTAATCTAGGTGTTGATGTATCTAACTGGGATATAATTGTAATACACATACTTACTTTGAAGTTGGACGGTGAATCGCGAAAGCAGTGGGAGCTGTACGTAACAAGTAGCATTGCTGCTGATACATTTCCAACTTTCGAGCAATTTAGGAGCTTTGTAACAAACAGATTTAGAGCATTAGAATTTGTTGGTCAAAACTCGGTTAATAAATATCAACCTCTTAATATGGTTGTAAATAAACCGCGATCGATGCATGTTGCTGGTTCGGAACAATCAACCTACCAATGTCCATCTTGTTGTGAAAATCACAAGTTGCATTTATGTAAGAAATTTTCAGCTCAGGACAGTGATACTCGTCGGGACTTTGAGCTGAAAAACAGGATTTGCTTTAACTGCTTGGGAGTAAATCATTCTGCAAAATCCTGCAAAAAATCCAATAAAATGTAGAATTTGTAGACGTCATCACCACACGCTGTCACATCCTAGAACAGCAAGTAAGGAAAATATAATGGCCTCCATGATAACAGAAGATTCGGGAGAGGAGGCGGCGGAGGAATTGGCAGAGGAGCCGATAGAGGAACCTGCAGAGGAAATACAAGCGAATACTGCTGCAGTGCAAAATAAATCAGTACTACTAGCAACAGCTCTAGTTAATGCTGAAGCCAGTTACGGAATTTACTATCCGTTAAGAGCTTTGCTTGATCAAGGGTCCCAGGCGTCTTTTGTGACCGAATCGGTCGTGCAGTTGTTAAGACTGAAAAAGACACCTATCCGAGGAGTAATTTCGGGGGTAGGTGGAGCAAAATCTGTGAACTCTAAGGCAGTAGTTTACCTAAAGCTGACATCTAGGATTGAACCATATGTGAGCGTACAGGTAAAAGCTCCCGTTTTGAAGTCTATCACTTCCTACTTACCGGGCAAGGAAGTGGAGGAATTGAGGTGGATCAAAGACACCAATATAAGCTTAGCTGACCCGCTAATGCGGGTCAGCTAAGTTTTTAAAATTTTATAATTAAAACCCCAAATAAAATTGATATTTTGTTTGGAGCAGAAATATATTGTCAGATATTGAAGGAAGGTGTGCTAAAAGATCCGAATGGCCTGATGGTAGCTCAAGCCACTGGTTTTGGGTGGATTATATCAGGATTAGTAACTGCTGCCAAACAAGAGGAAATCGTTGTGATGCATGGTAAGGTTACTACAGAACAAGACAATGAAGTCCTAAAAAGGTTTTGGGAATTGGAATCCGAATCGGCGTACCAAGAAAATAAAATACTGACCGAAGAGGAAAAGCAGTGTGAAGAGTTTTTTGCTAAAACTACAAGACGAGATCCAGAAGGTAGATATATAGTCAAGCTTCCATTCCGAAATGCTAATCCTGCGTGCAAGGATGGTAATAGTAAACAAATAGTTATCAAGAGACTACAAGCTCTTGAGAGACGATTGATCAAAAACAAAGCGTTAAAAGAAGAATATCAGAAAACATTTGATGAATATCTGCGGTACAATTATATGGTACCTGTGAAGGAAAACGAATTAGAAAGTTATTCAGTTTATCTACCGTTTCATGAAATCATCAGAGAAGATAAGGATACAACGAAAGTCAGAATTGTGATGAACGCTTCTTCTAAAGGGACAAATGGTGTATCTTTGAATGACGATCTGATGGCCAGACCCACCTTGCAGATGGATCTAAGGCATATTATCATGCGTTGGCGAAGACATCCCGTGGTCTTAGTTGCAGATATCGAGAAGATGTATCACCAAATAAAATTAGATAAGAACGATACAAATTTCCAGAGAATATGTTGGAGAAGCGGTCCTGAAAAAGAAATTACGGACTATAAACTAGTACGTGTTTTATTCGGAACAGCGTGTGCACCTCATCTGGCTGTCCGGAGTCTCATGCAGGTTGCTGCTGACGAAGGTCACTTATATCCAGAGGCTGCAAAAACAGTTGTTGAAGACTTTTTCATGGATGATTTACTTACTGGTTGCCAGTCAGTTGCTGAAAGTATTGAAGTATATCGGCAAATGAAAGAAGGAAGGGCAGGTTTTCGTCTACAAAAGTGGTCAAGCAACAGCGAAGAGTTTTTAGTAAAAACAATGATAGGTAAGGAAGATGTAAATGTCAATAAGAGCCTGGAAATAAAAATGGATAAAATTATGAAAATATTAGGACTTTCTTGGAACCGATGCAATGACTCCTACCATTACGCAGTGACGCTATCCACGTTGCAGAGACCTGTCACAAAAAGGACTATGATTTCGGATATCGCAAGATTGTTCGACCCGTTGGTATGGGTTGTACCAACAACAATAGTTGCTAAAATAATTATACAAAAGCTATGGCTAGCAGGAATATCATAGGATGAAGAAGTACCGGAAAAAGTTTTGAACGAATGGATTACTCATCGTGAACGTTTAAAATTACTGGAACAGGTAAAGATACCTCGTTTCTTAGGATACACAGCTAATGACACTCAGACCGAGTTACATGGATATTGTGACGCCTCTCAAGTCGCTTACGCTGCTGTTGTATATATTCGTGCTGTGGGTGATGATGGAGCGGTTTATGTCAGTTTAGTCGCTGCAAAGACAAAGGTTGCACCTGTTAAGCAGGTATCAGTACCTCGACTAGAGCTTTGTGGTGCAGTCCTATTAGCTAAGTTGCTTGCTGAAGTTGGAACAGTGATGGAAATTCCAAAGAATGATTGGTTTGCTTGGACTGACTCGACAATCGTACTCGCGTGGTTGAATAGTCATCCAAGCAGGTGGAAAACCTTTATAGCAAATAGGGTTACCACAATAATGGAAATTTTAGAACCGCATAATTGGAGCCACGTGTCTTCAAAGTCAAACCCAGCTGATGTTGCATCGAGAGTGCAGTGGAGTTGCTAAAGTCTTCGTTGTGGTTTGAAGGTCCTGAAATGTTAAAAGGTAAAGAAATTCAATTTGGGAAACCTAAAGTACTACAAACAAATTTAGAAGAAGCCACTAGAAAAGTGTGCATGCGTGGTTCCATAAATGAAATTAATTTGTGGGATAAATATTCATCATTGACTAAATTAGTGAGAGTAGTAGCTAACTGCAGACGGTTCCTCAATATAGTAAAACCAAGCGACCGACAGACAAGTATTATATTAAGTCGAGGAGAAATAGAAGTATCAGAAGAGGTGTGTATTAAGCAATGTCAAAGAAAATATTTTGCAGAAGACATTAAGGCTGTTGCCACTGGAAAAAGTTTAAAACGTACTAGTAAGCTGCAGTCGTTGAACCCATTCTTGGATACTAGACAAGTTCTGAGGGTAGGAGGAAGACTAGAAAACGCAGAACTTTCTGAGAACCAAAAGCATCAAATTTTAATACCAAAAGAATTACCAATACCAATTTCACGAAACTACTAATTGATAATGCCCATAAAAGTACTTTGCACGGAGGTTCTCAGTTGATGCTTGGTTTTTTATATACCAAATACTGGATTATTGGAGCTAAGCAGTTGGTCAAAAACCACGTAAATGCATAATCTGTGTTAAAACCGCTGCAGTGGTCAAGAACCAATTGATGGGTCAATTACCTGCAGTTCGCGTGACGCCCAGTCGTACATTCAAGCAGAGTGGCGTAGATTACGCAGGCTCAATCAATATTCGTACAACAAAGGGTAGAGGACATCACTCGTACAAGGGCTATATATGCCTTTTTATATGTATGGTGACTCGGGCGGTGCATATAGAAGCAGTAAGCGATCTAACTACCCAAGGATTTTTAGCAGCTTTTAAAAGATTTGTCGCGAGACGAGGCCATTGCACCGATTTATATAGCGACAATGGAACGAATTTTGTCGGTGCCGCCCGTGAGTTACGTACATTGTTGGATGCAGAGAAATCCACGGTGGGCAGAGAGATTGCAGAGAGATTGCAGAGAGCCTTGCTACTAATGGGACTGCGTGGCATTTTATTCCACCTCACGCGCCGAATTTTGGTGTCTTGTGGGAGGCAGCCATAAAATCCACCAAATTTCATTTAAAAAGAGTCATTGGAAACACCTTTCTTAACACCCTTCTTACCTACGAAGAATTTTCTACAGTGTTGGCACAGGTGGAGTCGTGTCTTAATTCAAGACCCTTATCGAAAATTTCTTAGTTGGAGAGCATCTCCTCACTGCACCGGATCATAACTTTGAATCCTCTAACTTGTCGACCTTGAGACGGTGGCAACTTACGCAACGTATGCTCCAAGATTTTTGGCGTTGTTGGTCTCGTGACTATGTGCATACGCTGCAGCAAAGATATAAGTGGAGAGATCAAAATCCGGAACCTGAGGAAGGTGATGTGGTTTTAATTAAGGAAGATGATTTACCCCCAAGTAGATGGTTGTTAGGAAAAATTGTGACAAAGTATCCTGACTCCCACAATGTCACAAGAGTGGTCACGCTTCGAACAAAAACTTCTTTGATTAAACGGCCAACTTCAAAGCTAGTAATCCTTCCAATCTGTGATTGAATATCAGGCTTACGTAAAAACTGTTAATTTTTATGTAATAATCCTTTGTTAAATCTAAGTTTCAAAGACATTTAGTGACACATAGCACTTAGTTTTATAGTATATCGATTTATTGGTAAGACAATATCTTGTCAATATTGTCCTAGGTGGGCAGTATGTTGGATTTGTAAGCCTACCAAGTAAGTATGTGCACGTTCAACTACTAGTTTGGTGTTAGTGTATAAAATCATAACTAGATGGCGTGATTAGGTACTTTTCTAGATCGCGCTATCGAAGTGTTTTAGCTTGGGCTTGATATAAGTTGTGATAACTGTACCAGACCTCTCTCTAGTCCAAAATCGTTTCCTTCGCAAAGCCACTGGCGCGCCATGGTACATGCGTAATAACGATCTCCACCGAGACCTTGATCTTGAGTCCATCGCCTGCTTTATGAAGCGCGCTTCCCAGCGGCATTATAAAGTAGCTGCCAATCATCCGAATCCTCTGATACGAGTGATCCCTACCTACCCAACCGATCCGCCGTCGGACCGGTCCCTCCGTAGGCCAAGACACGTTCTTGGAGACCCGGATGATCCACTCACCACCGCAAACCCGGAGGTGACGGCATCCATTCATTAACTATCTCGTCACACAGAGAAAACACTATACAGATACACCGACTCCGCCGGCGGAGTCGATGAACCTTTCCGCCTCAAAGCGTTACCCTCGGTATCGCCTTCGGCCATTCCTATCCTCCCCCATCAAATGGCAACAGCCCAAGCCGAGGTCCGTACCTAAGTGGTGCCCTTGCGCTTGTTGCCTCAAAAATCAATTATTGGGCTCGCGCCTTCAGCGCCAGCCAGGTCCGCGCAAAGCTGCCGCCCAGGTTCAGAACCAGGCCAGCGTATTGTCCTTTCATAAAAAAAAAAAAAAAAACAGACTTCTCTCTCTTTTTTCTTTTCAATTAATAAACCTTTGTACTGTGTGCATTAGTGTTTTATTAATAGCCACCCTTGCTGGTTGATTGACATCCAGTTGTTCATAGAGTGTTTAAGCTTTCGGCCCCACGATGAGAATGCTTGAGCAGAAATGACACCGTCTAGTGGCTTAAACCACCGATTTCAGATCTAGAGGTCCCGGGTTCGATCCCCATGGGGAGTACAATATACTCTGCTTGGTTTGGTTGGTGATAGGATTTTGTTTGAGTCCGCCTGGCTAGCTACCACCATCTTACCTAATTCTGTCGCCATAATAACAATTCTTAAAAAAAATTGTTGTGTACCGGCATTCAGACGGAATCCAACACTTACTTGGAATTCATTGCTAACACCAGCTGGGCATCGTACTCTAGTTGTGACGTAAACAAACATATCAGCTATTACTTTTATGCAACATTCTGGGACCCTCTGTGAATGTAGTACCTGCCAGATTAGGGGCCTGTGGATACGGTCGAACGCTTTTTCCAAATCTATGAACACCATAATGGAGATCTTTTTGGTTTTCTCTGTGAGATTCCATTAAATAAATAAATATTACAGGACATTAAAACACGGATGGTGTGAAATGCGTCGGTTGTCGATTTCCTCTTTACAAATCCACATTGATTTTCTGTCAATTGAAGCAGTCTTTGACAAATCACTCGTTCCCATATTTTTATAGTGCGAGATATTAATTTGATGGCTCGGTAATTTCCACATAGTCTTACGTCACCTTTATTTTTGTAAAAAGGGAGCAGGTAGCTTTTCTTCCACGCTTCAGGTATGGTAATTTATACACTATAGAGTGGTTAGAAAGTATACTCCAGCTTTACCCAGTTTCTTCCATAATTCGGCTGGTATATCGTCAGGTCCCGTTGCCCTGTTGTTAGCCATTTTACTTCATCTGGTGCGATTTCACACCATAGGCCCGCGACAACCTCGGGTCTGTAACGAGTCATATCCGATTTGTACTATTTACAATTAAAGATGTTTATGGAGCAAACATTAGCCAATTCACCTGAACTACAAAAATAACAGAAATATTTTTTGCTTGTTTCGGTCATTATAACGATTTGTTGAATTAAAACAAATTTGCGCAGTGCGTAGTAGAGAACAAACTCTTTGAATTGTAGAACGTAGGTCCCTGTACCGTTTTTAACCAATCATATCCAGTTTGCCAAAAAAAAAAAAAAATTTTAGCCGAACGAAAGGAGTCTACCTCTAAGTGTATAAGGTCTAAATTAGAACGTTGTGCGAACTTTGTGAGAATTTGTAGTAATTTTGCCAAATTAAAAGAAATCTAGTGTTTAAGCATGTAGAGTTGAAAATGGAATGATAACTTACAAATGTGAGAGTAAAATGATATAATATTTTAAAAATTTCGACAAAATAACTGCTGGACTAAAATATTCTAAAAGGATTGGTAATAAGGACGCAAATAGAATAAACCAAAAACCAAGCAAATTCGGGCCTTTAAATAGAGTGGAAGGGAGATTTGACGGACACTAGGTCTGCGCAAAGCTGTCGCCCTCCAGGTTCAGAACCAGGCCAGCGTATTGTCTTTTCATAAAATTAAAAAAAAAATCGACGGACACTCTTATTTTGACAATTGGTTAGAAAGGTTGTCACGCTGCCGCGCCGGTGTGAATCGGAATTGTATTTGGCATACTTTTGTGTGACTAAAAGTACTTATGTTTCAGACTATTGGTTTAGGTATCTGGTGTGGACTTGGCATGGGGGTTCGCATCAGTTCATAAATTATTTCTAAGAATTTGTAGATTTTGTTGATTCTTATTGCTAAACTACTACTTAAATCGTATAAACAACAAGGCAACAAGCGCAAGGGCACCACTTAGGTACGAACCTCGGCTTGGGCTGTTGCGTTATACTTCGCTTACGGGGAACGGGAACCCTAGTATTAGACCATATCTTATTTTTCACTTCTCTTGCTCAAAAAGTGTATCATAATAGTATAGCTTAGCGGGCCTAAAACTCGAGTTTAATACCTAGGGCTAAAAAGTTTTTTTTCTTTTTAATTTTTGTCTAAAATTATCAGCCCGTACAAAGCATTCGGTCTCTTACATAAAACTTGACTTCTGTAATTCTGTAATTCTTTATTGTACACACAAAAATAATAACAAGATAAAAAATAAAAGATCATAACAAAAGGCAAATTACAATTACAATTAGGTTAGGTTTCGATTTAAAAAAAAAGATGGAATTGGCGCTAAATCTCTAGAATTTTCTTCATTCCAAATCACAAACTTTTACGTATAACTTCCCGACTTTTACTTCCAAATTGTGAACGTGAAAAATGTCATCAAGTGATAGTGAAGATGCTAATATGCAAATGGAAGAAAAGGGCAATGAAATAATTATGAATCTGTTGCCGACAAAATCACGTGGAATATATTTAAAGAGTTACGAAAATTTTATAAAATGGTGAGATTCTCACTTATTTTGATGAATTATCGAAAAAAATCAAATCGTCGACTCTTTGGAGCACATATTCAATGTTATGAATGACCATACAAACGAGACACGACGTCGATATTAAAAAATATGTAAATTTGACGGCTTTACTGAAGAAATTGTCCACTGGATACAAGGCAAAAAAATCTAAAGTCGACGACACAAGAAATCGAAACATTTTTAAATAACGCTCCAAATAAACAATACTTGGCAACAAAGGTAACCTACTTATCTACTCTACTCAAACTAAATAAATAGATACCTATCTACATACCTAAAATAGGTACCTAGATTATTACGATTATTATCACACTTATTTTTTTGTTCAACAGGTTGCTTTAATTTATGGAATCAGCGGTGCATGCAGAGGAATAGAGCTTGCTAATATAACGCTAAAAGACGTAGAAACGGATACAAACCTACAAGCTGTGAGTCTGCCGAACACGAAAACAAACAAAGAGCGTAAATTTGTCATCAGTGGAGTACCTTAATATAGTTAAAGCCTATCAGGAGTTACGTCCCACTAATGTTTCAACGAGAAGATTTTTTCTAAATTATCAAAATGGTAAATGCACAAGGCAAGTCATAGGCAAAAATAAATTTGGTAACATGCCTAAAGATATTGCCACTTATCTAAATTTACCAAATCCCTATCTACACGGGCCATTGTTTCCGCAGAACATCCGCGACTCTGTTGGCGGACTCTGGTGCGAATATAACGACACTAAAACGGCACGGTGGATGGAGGTCCGATCAACTCGGTCTTGTCATCCTCCCTCGCTACGCTCGGGAGTATAACAACCTCGTATATAATGGGATACTGTTTGTTGTACTTCATGATTAGGAGAAGGTATACTGGCCACCTGACGCCAAGAGAGTGACCACTCTTGCTGACTGGGGCTTAGGATGCTACTGTTGGCTTGTGCTCTTCCGCTACCATCCACTACACGACATCCTGCCCGATGCCACTGCCCTCCGCCAGCCCGGTGTCAGAATATGTGCGCTCGATATCTTTGACCTAATCCCTCCATCCCTTTTCCACCACCGGACTAGCAGACGTACGGCAGGCTACAACCCGTACCTTGTAAATGTTCCATTGTGCCGAATATATCGTTTCGCCTCTACCTTTATCATTAATACTGGTAAGGAATGGAATTCCTTGCCTGCGTCTGTTTTTCCGCACGAGTACAATCTTGGAGTCTTCTAGTCCAGAGTAAATAGGTTACTTTTAGGCAAGCGTGCTCCATCGTAGGCCATCTTTACTTGTTTTACATTTTACACCAACTCAGGTGGTCAAACGCTTTCACCAATAAAAAATATATATGCGAGCGGCCCGACGGAGGGTGCCTGTTGGTCCGTGGACGGTATTTTATCTCCCTCTTACCCTCTAGCTCAATGCTAGCGAGCGTTCCCCTATCCCCTATCCGAGGCACTAGGACGCGGGGACGCGTCCTAGTGCCTCCCGAATGGAGACTCATCCCGCAACACCATGCAACCGGCTTATGATGCAATGAGAATGCTAATATGCACATATGTATTTTTTCGAAAACATAGACTAAATTACTACGAGTATAACAAATGTTTAGTCTCATCTTTGTAACATTGTAGGTAGGTACTTAAAATAACATAAACTTACGATACTTAACGAAATTGTGTGAGGATCAGGGATTAATTGGAGATAGGTATTTTAAAACAATTTTTCTTATTAATCAGCATAAAAACATCACATTAAATCACTTTATAACGAAATAGCCGGCTGATTCACAAAATGTTTTATGGCATAAAGGATGTTATTACAACTAAACATGTAGAGGTCTTATAAGAATCACCCATATCCACCAGCCACGCGTTGGAAAGTCAATAGGTATCTGCCTGCCTATAGGTAGGTACATCAGCTATCGCGCTCTCCTTCCACTTCGCTATTTATACGTAACGGACCCGCCGCTGCCGCCAGCGCCCTCTACATCTTAACAATGTAACATTATTATGTTACATATACCTGTGTGTGGATGAATACATGTTTTTTTAAGAAATATAGGTACAAACACCTAAGTGCCCCGCTTGTGACTGCGGAGCGGAATATGGAGATGTAGACCATATTTTCTTTTGTTGTAAATATGACAACAATAGAAAATATGTTTTAACAATGTTTATCTTCATTTATTGCTATAAATGATGTAAATGTTTAGCTAGTATTATAAAGGTAAGTACGTACGTAAGTAATATACTTACTTACTATTTTTTACAATCAATATATATATCAATTTATTCTTTATATTCAATATTATAAAGTTGTATCGTATAGTTTTGTATATAATATTTATTATTCAACTCTACTCATCCTTATCCATCCTCGTTATATCCCGGGTGCTTTATTATAATCGTTTCCCTAATTTATAAAAAAAACTTGTAATATGGCAATGCGCAAGTCACGCGAAGCCAGAAAAAAAAAATATTGGTAAGTATTTTGCAGATTCGTTTCATTTCTCTTCTTTATCCTCGCCATTTCCCGTTAGACAGTGGCTTTTTGATCATGTCAAAATGAAAAGGGGCCACCTTTGGGTTCGGAATCCTTGATTACCAAATAAATTCACGTTTGAAATGCTGAGCTGAATGACTCATTCAGCTCAGCGTTTACCTCTCACAATCACAACATACACCTAAATATAATATAATATAGCCACAAAAAGCGAACATAACAATAGTCATTTTTAATCTGTTAAAAACAGGGAAAGAAAATTGTACTGAATTTCATTCATCCTTTAGGGGGAGAATGTGATTTAAATTTGGAATACTTACCGAAATTTATACTGAACTACATCTGTGTTTACACCATTGAGTTTGTATATAAAGCACTATACATCTTTTTGAAAAAGGAATACGCATTTATTATGCAGTTATGATTATTAAATAAAATAACGAAAACTGACGAAGCCGTATGAGCTTGATGCCTTTGCTTTTCCGACAAAAAAATATTTGTCTAGGAATTTGCCGCGTTATTGTTTTCTTCAAATACATAAACGTTCAGTTTATTTTAATAAATAAAAATACGTTACGATGTTAAATCAAAGCGACAGTGGCAGTGAATTGTCGGATTCCATCAGTGCAAATGCTGCCGCAATTATAAATAATTTGCTTCCAACAAAATCCAAGGAAAAATATTTAAAACTTATGAAGAATTTTCAACGTGGAGAAGTGCGAAAGGCCTATCAATTTCGTCCGTAACTCACGATGCACCACCACCACTATCTCCGACGCATACTATCTACAATGAAACGCAAGAACAGAGAAATACTCAAATCAACTCATCAACAATAAATGTACCAAACAAAAATGTAACTCTCTCTATCAATAATTGGACCAATGTTTCGAATGTTAACTTTTACTTTTAATTGTCAATATTTTTAATAAATGCTTATCTCATATTATTATTGTGTTAATTTTTTCGCAAATGGTACGAAAAGTAGAGTATTTTCCTCAGTGATAAAGCTGTCTTAGTCTTGGGTAAACTTAAATCCCTCGCTACACTCAGGACTTGTCTTAAATCCCTCGCTTCGCTCGTGATTTAAGTTTTTAACATCCTTGCTACGCTCGGGAGTAAACCTCGAGTCCTTCGTTACGCTCGCGATTGAAATCGTCACCCGCGACAGAAGACACTGCTTTATCCCCTTGGTTAATAATCTACTATTTTTGTTGTTAGTTGATGAAAATTAAATTACATACATACTTGGTACAATTAAATTTACTAACCTCACTTATTATAAACTTTTTTATAAACCGATTGCTTTTCTTGTACATAGTTAGTTTAATTGTGCATTTTTGTGAATAAATCTACTTGCTATGAACAGAGCAAGCAGTCGGGTTATAAGGACCGTTACAAACGGTCTATAGGTAGGTAACCTAATTGTATGGTCGTTTTACAGGTTCACTGTTTAATTATCTATATTTATGGAAATCCGTTGACCAGCTAGATCTGAGCTACAACCGAATACAAAGCGTGTGTGAGGATTGGAAGCATGTCGTCAAACAGTCATTGGATCTGTCGTACAACCGGTTGGAAAGTCTCACGGTATGTTTCATTGTGAGGTTTGTTATTTTGCTACTTTATTGTATTTTTAGCCGACTTCAAAAAAAGGAGGACGTTCTCAGTGCGGCTTTTTTTTTGTTTGTTACTCGATTACACCGCCGATTTGAAATAGATTTTGATGATTCTTATTATGTTTGGTTGTTCATCCTTTCGAAGTGGTCCCGTAGAAATTTCATCAAAATCCGTACTTACAGTAGTTTGGTTTTTATGTCAAAATAACTGGCCAAAATATGTCATCCAAGTAAACGAAATTGCGTATTCTGCTTTCCTGTGGTGTGTATATATATATTTTTTTATTTATCTGAAATAACATGGCGCAATATGTATACTTTGTGAACACTGGAAAAATTAGATAGTTAGAAACTGTGTTGCAAATTCCAGTGCCCAGTACCTTAGGACTAGAGATGATAAAATTCACTTAGAATATAAAATGATCAAATAATCTCTTTGAGTAACTTTCAAAGAGATCTGTTAATTTAGAGAACTTAACATAATATAAATAGGATTTTAGTTGTTTCGGGTAAGTTAGTAAGCATGTGGAAAGGGTGGGGGTGGGGCAGAGAAGAGAGGTGTGTCTAAATGGTCATATCCAGAGTGTGTGTACTTATGTGTAAGAATGGTGTGTATGACTACTGTGACTGTGTTTTATTTGGCACATGAGAACACCGATCTCATTAGAGTTCGGGCAACAAGAGCGCCCATGAGTTTGTGTGTGATATAGATATAGTGTATAAGAGACTGCGTGTTTGAGTGAGGATGTGATGGGGGAGTGTGTGTGTGTGTGTTTGTAGATGAGTGTGGATTAAGGGAACTGTGGGTAATAGAAGAAATATGGAAGAACTTATTTGACAATTTGTATGATTTTTTTCCGTTTCTTCATAGGAAAGGGTATTAAGCCATTTTTGAACGTGGTTCTTACATTTATACAAGGATAATGGGTAAATATTTTGTGATTTGTTAATCCTATTATAAACAACTGGACCAATAAAAATAAAGTGGCGGAAGGCAAGTACTTTTCTAGTAGGATGTGAGTTGCATACAGCACCTGGTCTACGTCTGTTTGCTGTAGAAACTTTATGGGTTAGAGTGCGGTTACGTAGGAGTATATTTAAAATGAATAATTTGCGTACAGATAGAACATTACTCAGAGCATAGAGATCTTGTGTTGGAAAAAGTCAAGTCTTAAAGTGGATTAGTTTGAGAACTAGCACAAAGGGGTCCTTTGTGCTAGTTCTAATCTCAGAAGTGAGTTTTCGGCGTGCCGTCCCACGCCAAGATACAGTAATTAAGCACCGATTGTGCTGAGGCAAAATATACCATTTTGCAGATATTGTAGTCCAGAATGCAACAAAATCTTGATCTTTGATGTTGTGGCTGATACGTGGTGCTTTCAACTCAGCGTATTATCTATATCTACGCCTGGGTATCTCAAACAATGTACGCGATGGGTGAAGTTTCAGAGTTGGGCAAATGTGCTTTGAGCTCGAATGATGTAGATGGCTGGCACAGCACAGCACTGTAGGGGCTTAAATTTAAAGTTTGGAAATTGGTCTTCTTTTAAACATTTTAAGTAAGTAAATTGCAGGTTATCCAGCGCATTACACTACGAAGAGCATTTTCAGCAAAACATTTCGTCGGGTTCCAGGTTTTTCTAGATATTAGCAATGCGGTGTCATCTGCATAAGCCAAAATTTTGCAATTTGTTAGGGAAAGCCGACAGAGGTCGTTAATATAAATCAAAAAGAGCGTAGATCCTAGGACACTACCCTGGGGGATGCCAAAGCTAAGTTTTTCATAAGTACTGGTAAAATTTTCGATAATAACACGTTGCGATCTGTTTGTAAGATAACTATTGAAAATATATTGCTGGACCTCTTATTCCAATAGTTTCAATTTCTTAAGAAGAAGGGGAATAGACACAGTGGCGAAAGCTTTTGGGAGGTCGAGAAATATGTCAGTCGTTTTATTTGTTGAGTCTATGTTATCAGCTACAGTATTTGTTAGTTCAAAAACAGCATCTTCTGTTGATATACCGCTTCTAAAGCCATATTGGTTAGCGGCCAGTAGATCATATTTGTTAAGAAATTTCGTTTATCTTGTATTGAAACATTTTTCAAAAATTTTGGATATGTTAGTTTAAACTGAGATTGAGCCTATAATAAATAGTTATCGAGACTGGATCTGCCACCTGATTTGTGTATTGAGTGTACAAGTACCTTTTTAAGGGACGAGGGTGGGAGGAGGGTGAAGTGCAGTTTCTTTTTTTGTAACATTTATATTCGCCGTCAAATTTTTACCACTGTTTGGCAATAAATTACCTATGCAAATTATATTAATAGTTTACATTATATGCAATCCATAAACGCTTACATGGAACGGACTCGTATTGTATTCATAAGATTATGCAGGCTGATAACAAAAGCCGAGGGTTTCGTAGTGAACGCAACCACCCATTCCCTTTATTCATTTATTTTAACAATACATATTGTAGAGGAGATTTGGCATACGATGAAGGAGAGCAGAGTTTCATTTTCTTTTTTTTTATGTTTTCGATCACTCTCAAGAAACTAAATTGTATGTAACGTTGGAGGCTGGTCAGTATTATAAAAAATCCAGAATGTCAATCACATTATTTATTGAGTTCGTGTTAAGCCCTGGTCACTGATTTTACGATGTTGCGTTCGAGAAAGGTGAAGTTAGGTACTCCCCTCGGATGGTCCAGGAATGTGGAGCCGATGGAGATGTCCTTGGATGCTGCAGTTGCCTTGCTCGGTGGGTAGTAGGTACCAGAGTAAGTACGTGGATGCGGGTGAAATGCGCGCCACGTAGGTACAACACGAGCAGGTACCAGGCCTCGACCGTAACTACGGACCCCTGGAATTGGACATATAAGGGTGTCACAAAAGCGTCCAGGTTCCACTCCCTCTGATAGTCTCCATCACCGGAGCAAGCAAGACTCAAGCATGATGATGAAGGTGATGCCGGTGATGATGAGGAGAGTACGGATAGTGGTGTATTTTATGTGACACTATCAGAGCGGAGTTTACAAAATATAATGAAGTAGGTAGGTAGACAAAGCATGAAGTGAGAAGTGAATGATAGGTAGGTACGGCAGGTACCTAGGTATGAGTACACTGTAGAAAATCTAGTGAAAAGTAGATATATACTTTCTACAGCGAAAAAGTGTAAGCATATTAAAAGCAGTAGGCTAAGAAGGAAGAGGAAATAACATAAAATGTACCTATGCTATTGAAAAAACCGTTACAAAACTAAAGTATCTACCTACATTATTTGTGTGAAAAGAAATGTTCAACACTTACCGAATACGGGGTTTTACACTGAATTTAGTATTACTGAGGATTTACTATAAGAAATGTGAGCGAGTGTGTATGTTTTAAATACGTAAACCGGCAAATAATTGTAATAACTTGTGCAATATGACGTCGGCGGCGGCGGCGCCGGCCGGTTCTAGAATCGAACGTAGTAGGCGAGACTAGGTACTTGGAAACCGAGTACTATCACCGAGCTACGTTACATGTATTAAGTACCTACAGACGTGCTTATATCTTTTCAGAAAGACGATCTAGCCTTCGAAAGTAACCAAGTTAGAGTAAACTTCAACAATAATCATATAACGACCGTGATCCCGCTTAGTATTTCAGCAAGTTCAACTGCCGTGTTCAACTTAGGTTCTAACCCGTTCAACTGCGACTGTCATCTCTACAGTCTACTGAGTTCGGTAAATCACCATTATAACTTGAAAGGTGCACAATGCAGCCAGCCACCATCATTGAAAAATGTTAGCTTAAAAGATCTCACTAATTCGACAGAGTGGGATAAATTGACTTGTTCAGTAGAAGGCTTTGGAAGCTGCAAATGTCTGATCCTTCCCAACCAAAAAAGATTCGAGTGCGATTGCGAGGATACGAAGAACATAACACTCCCGAAAACAAAATTCGATACTAACATTAGCGTGATGAAACTGAAACTTAGTAAACTGCAACAGAATTTAACCAGATTACCAAGCTTTGTGACCGAATTAGACCTCTCTGGCTTAGAGTTGAATTCCATCCCAGAAATATCAAATTCAGTAGGAGCGGTAGATTTAAGCAACAATTGTTTGCAGATGATACCGTCAGAGATATATAATAGAAACTATAGCCTGTATCTCGAAAACAATCCGCTTCGCTGCGATTGCTCTCATAAAGATAGTGTCGAGAATTTAAAAAACCATTGGCAGAAAATATTGGACTACGATAAGTTACTCTGCTCTGATGGTTTAGTTGTTAAAGGGAGAGATCCAACCACGCTCTGCGATACTCGCAATGCCATTGTGGTCGGAGTGTCGTGCTCAGCCGGTGCTGTGATCTTAGCAATCGCGATAGTTCTCATGTACAAATACTTGCCAGAAGTCCAAGTCTTGCTGTTTCACATTGGACTGAGGTGTATTGTCAAAGAAGAATGGATAGACAAAGGAAAGACTTACGATATATTCCTATCCTATAATTATAAAGATGAACACTTCGCTAGAGACATACTACTGCCGAAACTAGAAGAGATGAATTACAAAGTGTGCGATTATAACAGAGACTGGGACCTAGGTCAGCAGATAACGGAACAGATATACACTTCTGTGGCGAATTCTAAGAAAACTTTATTTGTAATGTCTGAAAACTTCATGAAGTCCGTGTGGGTGTTAGAAGAGTTCAACGCTACTATTTTACAAGGAGCTAAAGACAGAATGAACAGAGCAGTAGTTATACTATTAGAGAACGTGAATTTGGACAAAGCACCGATAGCAATTAAGTGTCATATAACTCTAAATACTTATATCATGTGGGATGCTACTGATAACTCGTTCTGGACAAAGCTACAAAACGCTCTGCCAAAGAAGTTGACTGCAGAGGAGATTAGGAAGAGACAAAAGGCTGTGAGAGCAGTGAAGTCACTCGGCACCGGCAGTAGCTTGGTTTTGAACGAAGATGGCAGATTGGTGAATCCAGGTTTGCAGAGAGCTATGAGTACCTCTTCGGCGACTTCAGATATCGTAGATCTTGAAACTCTCCAGCAGAGCATGTAAAATCATCGTCATGGTGATATGTAGGTGTTTCAAATGAAATAAAAATTTAATCAGCGCTTAGCTGAATCTAATGTGGCACAAACATTCGCAAATCGCGTCATGCGTGCCACCCTCGTGGTTCAATTGGTTAAGAGCGTTTCAAGCTAGAGGAAACGATGCTGGTTCAAGTCCTGCCGCGGGTTGTACGTTTTTGTGTCATTACGTATTAATTTCTAATTTGGTTTTGTATTGTTTGACAATAAATTGTTTTTATTAATACTCGGCATTGTATGCTTTTACCAGTTGTCCCCATTTGATTGACCACACTTGGGATAAATAGGCATCACTACAAAATACGGAGTAGGTAGGTAGGTACTGGGAAGTTTTGGCAGATCATAACATGAGTAGCAGCACAAACTTAAATTGGTCAAAAACAAGAACACGTGGAGAAGAAACTCATGACAGATAATTACGTTTTAACAACTAAAAAGAAAACCGACTTCAATGAAGATACAATTGCGTTTACCTTAATGACGTATTTTTCCCTATTATTTTGATGACAGATGTATGGACAGACAGACGCGTGATCCTATATGGGGTCCGTTTTTCCTTACTATTGAGGTAATACACCCAAATCACTATAAGTGTGGCTATAATATATATATTTTTTTATTGTACGAAGAGGAAGCGCTTGGCCTTCATCTCACCTGGTAAAAAGTTGAGATAAGGCCGAAGATGGAGGCGCACTTCACCCGGAATCCTCAATTAACTGAGGAACTGGCTATCTTACCTCTGAATGCCGGAAAACAACATTTTTTTTAAGAATTGTTATTATGGCGACAGAATAAAGTAAGATGGTGGTAGTTAGCCAGGCGGACTTAAACAAAATCCTACCACCAACCAAACCAAGCACAATATATTGTACTCCCCATGGGGATCGAACCCGGGACCTCTGGATCTGAAAATCGGTGGGTTGAACCACTAGACCACAGAGGCGGTTATATTTTACCTTTCGAGTTCCCTTGATATTTCCAGGATCTCATCATAAGATCCTGACACAAAAAATTTTTTTTAGGACCGTTACAAACGGCCTATGGTAACTCAACTGTTCCAGAAAAATAGGTACCAGACGGAAGCTTGCTCAAAACACTGGCTGCATTGTGACGCTGAATGGCTATGCTAATTCGATGGCCTAAATAAGCTAGCCCTTGGGTCACGTCACTGGCCTAAGTGATCGTGGTCAAAGGAGTGGCTAGTAGTAGGGATTGATTCTTTCTGGCTCACTCATGGGTGATACACAACGATTCAAACCTATGGCATTTTATCAACTGGCAGGGGAGAACCCGCTAAAAAAAAAAAAGTTTGGTGTCTATTTGTAGGTAATCGCACGAGCAACACAGCTAGCTAAACAATTTTAACGTAGCATGACCATTTCAAAAGATATCCCAGCCAATTTCCTGTAAAATTATCTCTATTGTTCGACTATCTTTTTTTATCTCAACCGGTGACGGTGTTGTGTGACCCTTTTTTTTATCGGTATTCATACAGGAATGTCATAATCATCATCAACAGCCTGCTGGACAGAGCCTCCTCCAAAGCTGGAGGGATATGCCATAATCACCACGCTTGGTAGGCGTATTGGTGATCGTAGTAAAGGTGTAGATAATACACAGAAGGAAGCTGCTGCCCTTCTTCTGGTGAGATCCCTTAGTCGGCTTTTATGACATCTATGGGCTGAGTCGGAGGGGTCGATTCTTAAGCCGCGTTTTTTGCTACTATTTCATGTTTTTGTTATCAGTCACGTCTTTCGAGAAACACGTTGGAACCTGCACAAGAATGTATGGAATTTATTGGTATTGTTAACGTACCTGTGTGATGTTTGTTTGAAGCAGGAAATTTAAAAAGATAAAGTTTGAAAAAATCTTTGGGGGGTGACCCAATGTTTTTGTCAGGCCTGCAGATAACCGTCTGCTATACATATAATGTTCTAAAATTGCTCAATCCTTACCAGATTTTGTGTAACACTCAGGCAGTTAACAGTGCAGTATCCAAGTGTTGTAATAATAAAACTGAAGCAGTCAAAAACAAATATTGTCTCCGTGCTGAATACAAGGGTTCTACATACCTATAAAATGGCGGTAAGTTCTATACTCAATACATTTATTGTTTAAGTATGGATACAATTTATCACAGATACTAAGTAGTTATGTGGTTTCTCATATGGACTTTGTGTTATGTAAGGTAAGTAACAGTTAAACGTCGCAAGCTCTCTATAAAACATGTCGGTAAGAATTTAGTTGATATGTAGATTTTTCATAACGAGTTTTGATGGGGGTTGTATGATTTTGTTTCTTCGTCGTACAGTTAATTATACAATTTTTCTATTTTTACACACCTACTTGTATCTATGTTTTCTATAAAAGTGACATGTTGTTACAGGGCACATCAAGTTACTCTCCCGTGGAGGAGGTTGAAGAACATAACACGTTCAAGCAATTTTACTACCCTATTATGACTACTTCTGACGAAGAGGACACCACCAATTGCATACAATTGCCACACAAACTTTCTAAGAAAAGTACAGGCAAGCGTTCCCGCAGTAGCCTCGGTAACATCGATGAATTCTTTCGTGAAGAATCAGCGAAAAAGAAGAAATCAAAAATCTCATCAAGCGTTGGTCGATTTAACAAAGAGGGTAGCGTATCCTACTTATCATCAAACCCAGAAGATGATGCGACACATCTTATAAAAATCGAAGTTTACGATATGAAAAAACTGAGCAAGATTCCTCATGCACAACATTGGATGCACGCTAACGTTCGTGTTAAATACGGAATGCAAGGAATCCGATACCAAAAATTATGAAAACACGAATAAAATTATTTACCAAATCACAAAAGAGATATCTGAATCAGGAGACTGTAAAACATATTCTTTTCAAAACAAAAATTAGAATCATTTGTTTAATAGTGTTTGCGGTCTGTTTAAAATTATTGTTCTAATGATTTTCTTGTATTTGCATCTAGGTTACTAGTACTTATTTTAATAAATAAAAAATATATTTAATTACATTACTAACTATTTTATCATCATGATTTTGTTGTGTATACATATTTAGGTACTTATTGATAATAAAAAAAATCATTTTATGTTCATAAATTTTGTTTTATTAGTCTGATTATGGACTTAAAACCATATTTATTGATAGGGTAGCTTTTAACACTGTATAGGTACTGAAGTTCTTACATTAAATCAAATCAAATCAAATCAAAATTTATTTATTTGGGGGACAAATATATCAAAACACTTATGTGTAGGTATGCACTATTTTTTATTGGCTTTAAAACATTCAATAAATAACTTATGTAAAAATAGATCATTATTAATGGTATTGTTACTGAATAATTCAATAAAATCCGTCAATGTATTACAGTGAAACTTGTAATACAGATATGTCAAACAATATTCTCCACACACTGAAGTAAGGTCGTGTTGCAATCTATACCTATCAAAATCCCATTGTCTTGAGTTCCTGCGCAAGAAGTTTTTGTGATAGTCTGTAGGTGCGCGCCCATACGAATCAAAATACTGACCAACTCCATTTTTATCTATGTGTATGGCTATCCAATGTGAGCCTGGCTTGTTGTCTGGATCCAAATTGCTTATTAGGTACAGTGGTTTTTTGACATGCAGCGGTAACCTATTTGCAGCATACACATTTATGTGTAAAGCTGGGTGTATGTAGTGTAAATATTTTTGAATAGCAATGGTATCCATTATTCTTATAGAAAGTTGTGTCATATCGTAAACATCGATTTTTATAAGATGTGTCGCATCGTCTTCTGGGTTTGATGATAAGTAGGATACGCCACCCTCTTTTTTTAATCGACCAACGCTTGATGAGATTTTTGTATTCTTCTTTTTTGTTGATTCTTCAGGAAAGAATTCATCGATGTTACCGAGGCTACTGCGGGAACCTCCTCCAGGGGAGAGTAACTTGATGTGCCCTGTAACAACATGTCACCTTTTGAACAGAGCAAGCTATGTTAAAATGGACTAGCTGACTCTTTATTACGTGCGATAACCTACAAATAGACACCAAACTTTTTTTTAGCGGCGTCGTGCTAGCGAATAAAATGCCCTAGGTTTGATTCGCTGTGTATCACCGATCATTGAGCCAGAAATAATCAATCCCTACTACTTTGGTATGTTTTGCAGGATAGGGGGTTGACTTCACAATTAACCTTCTTTTGATTTGCCGAAACCACCCCTGTATTTAAATTAAGGGTTGCAAAAGGGGTAAATCAAATTGAAGTCTTAAAAATGTGTAAAAACATAAAATATCATATGTAACAGGGGTTGAGACTGCAGATTTCAAAATAAGTGTCCTTATTAGGGGTGGGTTTAAAGATGAAGGGGGTAAAAGATGATCATCAGGTCTTCTTAGATAAGATTGAGTATTTGGAATCTCAGTAAAACTGGTCTATTTATTTTTTGTAATTTACTCAATATAGGGTGTCGATAAAATCCAAGAATTACTTTTGGGGTGTCATGCAAGTGTTTTGACTGCGCTTTATCCATATGAACAGTAAATTGTTGTCCACCATAATGTGAAACGAACTTCCCCTTTAACTGTAAGGTTTTGCCGTAATCATCACGCTTGGCAGACAGATTGGTGCTCACAGTTAATGTTTTGTTAACACACAGAAAGAAGCTTTTTGGTTGACTTTACGACATCCGTGGGCTGACTACAAAAGCAACGGTTTTGAGAGCACCTTCAAAACGTCACCAACCTTTGTTTCATGTTAGTAAGGATATTATAATATGTTAGCAACAAGAGAGATCCTCGTAGGTACACTAAAGGTAAGTAAGGTCTGTATTGAATGCATTCTTACATATTTTATATATATCGTTTGTTAATTACTTTCTATTTAAGAAATAATCTCCGTCACAAACCAGACAACACGAGATCTCGGTTCGGTGCGAACTACTAGTTGTTATGTTTGTTTCGAGATGCATTAAAAATATTATGTAGGTAGGTACAAACCACGCTGAAAACCTATGCTAATTCGCTGACCTAAATAAGCTAGCCCTTGTGTCACGTGTCGCCTCAATCAAAGGCTCCGTATTTTTTAATAACCTTTTACTATATCACAACTAACAACAATTTGTAGAACGCAGGTACTTATCAATAAATGCCTCGATACTGGCATATTATTTTATCCGCCTCTGTAGTCCACTGGTTCGCCCTCCATTATCAGACCCAGAGGTAGGTATCTGATTCGATCCCCACGAGTAGAGGTACATATTTATGCTTTATTTGGGTGGCGGTACGACTTGTTTCAAGTTCGCCAGCAATTCAGAATTGTTGTGTTCCGGCGTTTAGTGCCGTAAAAGCTACAAGATGATAATATCAAAAAGGTAAGACGGCCAGTTCCTCAGTCTGTTGAACATTCCCCGCCGTCAAAAAATCCTGATGCACAAAAGCTTGCAAAAGTGACACTAAATAAATCTGGAGTTAAATCAGACTCTATATTATAGTCGATAAATGTATAGATAGTCTCATCTCTCCTAAGTACTTTATTTTGATACGCAAAAATGGGTTCCTAGTACTAAGTATCATTTATCGCGCATTTACGTGGTCGGAGGTAGACTAGAAACTTGCGAGCCATCATCGAAAGGCGAAGGCGTTTTCAACAACTACCATACAATAATTTTACTGTATAAAGCCTCAGCATGGTCTACATCAATAGACAAGTCCACATTCACACTTGAACGACACTCAATACTGAAAATATCTAACAATTTGGCTTCAAACCAAACCTTTGTATACAGGTGTCTCACGGCCATGCCACATGGAAGGCAAGTACCTTAAATATTGTAGATATCATTTTACTGAAAGAAGACTTCATTTTTATGTTAAAAACAATTTAAACTGCATTTAAAGTTTTTTGAAAAATCGCCTGTCTGAACCGGGAATCGTACCCGAAAAATTGTAAAAAAAAAACACCGTTAATTTTACGATTTCGATCTAAAGGCTCAATCGTATGGATTATTATTTCCAGGTAACATAACATCTAAAATAAGTAATAGGAAGACCATGAAATTTAACATTTTATTTAAAATAATTACATTTTCCTCACAGTTAATTTAATTTAGCAAATGCTCAAAATGTGTGTTCCATTCGGTTGTATACAAATTCTCACTCTTTTAACAATATCGCGACTTGTTATTTATTTATCTTTTCATGGTGAATGTTTAAAATAATACGCCTAAGTTCAGTTTGTATAACTCCTGCACATTTTAGATAGAGTTAGATGATGTACGTACCAACTTGGGTTTAGTAGAAGAGGTAAATGTGGATGAAGTACGAATGGCAGTCCATCGTATGAAAAATGGAAGAGCGGTTGGTCCAGATGAAATACCAGTTGAAGTATGGAAGTTTCTGAAAGTGGATGGATGGAAGTGGCTGACTTTGTTCTTCAACAAGTTGTTACATGAAGAGGCGATCCCTGACGAGTGGTGCAGCAGTTCACTGGTGCCCATATTTAAAAATAAGGGTGATGTACAAGAATGTAACAACTACCGAGGAATAAAGCTCATGTCACACAGTATGAAAGTCTGGGAGAAAGTAATAGATAAAAGAATAAGAGCAGAATGTGAGATAACCCAGAACCAGTTTGGTTTTATGCCGGGACGGGGAACAACGGATGCAATTTTCGCACTACGTCAACTCAGCGAAAAGTACCGCTATGCACACAAAAACCTGCACATGGTCTTTATAGACCTTGAGAAGGCTTACGACCGAGTTCCCAGGGAAGTTCTGTGGTGGGCTTTTAATGGAAAAAGAGTGCCAGGGAAGTATGTAAGGCTTGTGAAAGCAATGTATGCAGGAGCGCGCACGAACGTACGGTCTGAAGCGGGCGTCACTGACGAGTTTAATGTGGCAGTAGGTTTGCACCAGGGATCGGCTTTAAGCCCTTATTTGTTTCTCCTGGTAATGGATGCTCTGACATCAGACATACAGGAAGAGGCACCCTGGTGCATGCTGTTCGCCGATGACATTGTTCTTGTCGGCGAAGATGCAGCCGAGGTACAGAGCAGACTGGGAAAATGGCAGGAGAAATTGGAGAGAGTCGGCCTAAAAATCAGCTGCACTAAAACCGAACACCTGTTCTGCAACTTCGGTGGTTCCTCTCATTTCTCCCCAATTGCTTTAGATGGTGTAACCCTACCAACCTGCTCCAGTTTTAAGTACCTTGGCTCACTTCTACAAGACGACGGAAATATTGATGGAGATGTGATAAATAGAATGAATGCGGGATGGATGAAGTGGCGACAGGTCTCGGGAACAACATGTGACCCACAAATGCCTCTTAAACTTAAGGGGGAAATTTACAAGACGGTCATCAGACCTGTCGCAATGCATGGATCAGAGGGTTGGGCTATGAAGAAGGCGGATGAGAGGAAAGTGCATGCTACTGAGATGCGAATGTTAAGATGGATGTGTGGGGTGACAAGGTTAGATAAGATCAGAAATGAGTTTATAAGGGGAAGTTTGAAAGTGGCACCAGTTGTAGAAAAGTTGAGGAGTGCTAGGTTGGCATGGTATGGGCATGTAATGAGGAGGGATAATAGTCATTTGACCAAAAGGGTTATGAATTTGAGCGTGGATGGACATGTGAGCAAGGGAAGGCCGAAAAAGAGATGGATGGATTGTGTGAAAGAGGACATGGGTATGAAAGGTGTAGATGCAGAGTTGACAGTTGATAGGAGTGAGTGGAAGAAGAGAACATGTTGTGCCGACCCCACCTAGCGTGGGATAAGGGCAGGAGAATGATGATGAACTCCTGCACATTTTCATACTGCTTCTTGTAAACTAAATAATTTACATAACCCCAAAAAAAAACCAGAGGGGTGAGGTCTGGTGATCTCGGCGGCCATCTAATTGGTCCATGGGTACCGATCCAAGAAGGAAAATTTTCATTTAGATAGTCCTTTGGTCATGGGCCGGAGCCCCATCTTGCTGAAGAATGAGATTTCGTCGTACTGTATCAGGAAAATTATTAATCTCGCTTCTTAAAATGTCATGTAGGTATCTCCAAATATATTTCCGTTTTTTATGAAGGGCACATGAGTGCCCTTCATAAAAAAGTACTAAGAGAACCCTGTTTTTAGAATCCCACACCAACAGTTAAATGAGAAACGCATCTGATTACTAGTCTCGCGGATTCGTAAGCTATTCTGTCTGGCCCAAAAACGGTTATTACGCCGGTTGTACATACCGTTGTTACTGAAGTGACTCGTCTGACCAAATAATGTTATTCAGAATATTTTGATCTTCAAGGATGAGCCTCTCGATATGGTCACAGAAAATAAGTCGTCTTTCGGCATCACCTGACGTAATTTTTGGACTAATCGCCCTTCAACGTAACTTTTGTATTTTTAAATACGCGGTTCATCATTAACTTTTTTTTTAAATGATCATTCCCACAGGAACTGATCTGTAGGATGAAAAGTAGCCTCCTTCCAGGTAGCAACATAATGTGCAAGTATCAGCTCAATAATAATAATAATATTACAGGACATTCATTTCACACAGCGCCATCTAGCCCCAAACTAAGCATAGCTTGTAATATGGGAACTAGATTACGGATAGAATACTTAAATACTTTTGGTTTTTGTAAATACATACTTATCATACAATACAACACCCAATTGCAAAACTCATGAACCTCAAAAAAATAAAAAACAAAAGCCGCCAAAACGCCTATTGCGTTTGAAAATGGAACTCATTTTCATGTTTTATTAATCAAACAGCCGCATTGTGATCTCACTAAAGAGTTGCACGCACTACAATTTAGGTAGGTATTTAATTTATTACTAATAAAAAATTACGAGTAATACGTAAAAAATGTTAAAATAATAAAAACAGTAACTGTGCTCTTAACAACTGTTGTTATGAGCACGGCAAAGTCTTAAAAACTTAAAAGGGCTAAGTATTAATTTTCCTAAAATTATAAATGCAAAATTTCATGGTCTTCCTTTTATTTAAGATGCTCTGTTACTTGGGTAAAAATATTGCTTTGGATCTGTATCGGAAAATTACGGGTGATATTTTTTTTTTCCATTTGGCGGTTTCGATTCCCGTTTCAGACAGGCGATTAATCAAAAATCTGTGAACGCAGTTTTAATTGTTTTTAAAATCAAAATGAACTTCTTTCAGAAAAATGTTCTATCTTCAATATTTAAAGTACTTTCCCTCCATGTGGTATGACCGTGGGACGCCCTGTATATTATAGTGCACCTGAATACCACTGAAGAGATATAGCTATGGAAACCGGGTCCCGGATCATATTTAGTCGTGTCCCGACTTCCGGGGTTCCGGAAACGTCGCAGATAGACGTTACGACTACTTTCCAACTTTCCTCATTTTTTCCGTGTTCCCGTGTAAATATCCTAAAAACCAAAGTCACTAAACACAACAAACCACACTGTTAACACAGCACAGAACACTAATATCCTAACCGTATGCTCTTTTCTTTGCAATTGCAACACACACACACACAAACACAGATTACATAAGTTAAGCTAACTTATTATTGGCTATGGGTGCGTTCCGTTACTCGCCCAGAAAGTCGGTATTCAGTGTGTTACGCCATAACTGTAATCATGAGGATTCCGTGTTCATCACAGAATCCTTCACCACATAGGTTAGATTTCTACCAGGACTCTGTGTTCAGCACAGATGTATGTAGATCATCAGCCCGAGGACTTCCTCCAGTTGGGATAGAAATGGATCTAGCAAAGTTACTAGAAGTGTAGACTAAAGGTATTTCAGGTTGGGAATCTCTAAGCATTCTTACTTATCAATATCACTTAGCTTTATATTAATCTCCGTAATATGACCGTGGGACGCCCTGTATATTATAGTGCACCTGAATACCACTGAAGAGATATAGCTATGGAAACCGGGTCCCGGATCATATTTAGTCGTGTCCCGACTTCCGGGGTTCCGGAAACGTCGCAGATAGACGTTACGACTACTTTCCAACTTTCCTCATTTTTTCCGTGTTCCCGTGTAAATATCCTAAAAACCAAAGTCACTAAACACAACAAACCACACTGTTAACACAGCACAGAACACTAATATCCTAACCGTATGCTCTTTTCTTTGCAATTGCAACACACACACACACAAACACAGATTACATAAGTTAAGCTAACTTATTATTGGCTATGGGTGCGTTCCGTTACTCGCCCAGAAAGTCGGTATTCAGTGTGTTACGCCATAACTGTAATCCATCGGAATCAGAAAGTTCGAGCAGTGGTTGGAAGGAAGCCTTGAAGTTGCAGGAAATAAGAAAACGAGAACTTCGTCGGCACATTACCACGTACTGAGATCTTATTGCCCACTGTGCGGACAATGATTATAAAAGTAATTTTAGACTGGAACCAATTGAATTCACTTTGCACCTATATACCTAACTACTGCTCAGTACCTACTCATAATATTCGGAGTCAGGTAGCCCTCGCCTCGCCTCTACACAAAAATTTTAACTTGGTAAGAGCACGGAACTCCCAACGAATATTGCCTATAAGTCTTATATTTGTAAATACAGACTTTGTCTAGATCACTAAAATTTGTAACTGTGTTATATAGTTACTACTTAGATCACTAAAATTTGTAACTGTGATACCTACCTGTAAAACTACAGTGAGTCCTAGTTATATGTGTTAGAATGTTTAGTACTTACTTAGTTATGGAAATAAAACAGCATTGTTTTGGTTTATTTAATAAGTTTTTTACTTGGTACAAAGTTAAGTTTTACTGTAATAAAAATAAAATATTCATAGTGAATACCTATTATTGTTAATTGATCGAGTGAGCGAAGCGAACGAGATCTCTGAGTTAAGATAGGAAATCCGGCTCTGTATGTATGTATGTACACTAATAAAAACAAAAATTCGAATGCGTCAATACTTTTACTTTACTTGGCTTAGACATTGACACCCACACAAATTGGAAAGCTCATATACATAAGATGCAAAAGTGTCTAGCTTCCCCTATGCACTGAGGGGACTGCGAAAAGCTACAGACACAAAATCCTCCCTAACTACATACTTCTCATATGCTGACTTGTGGTTAGGATATGGAATAACACTTCGGGGCAACAGCGTCGACGCACCAGACCTATTCATTTTGCAAAAAAAATGTATAAGCTCAAGATGCAACATAAAAATACGCGACAGCTGCAGACCTTTTTTTTTTTTTAATTAACTAACTAATTCTTAATTTATGAAAACGTGAAATATCATATGAAAAGTTGTAGTTTTTAAAGTTGGTTTATTCACCCCTTATTAGGGGTGGTTTTGAGGATAAAAGGGCAAAGGTTTTGCATCAGGTGTTGCAAGATAAGAGCTATCCTGGTCTATATATTTTTTGTTATTCACTCAATAGGGTTGCCAAACCATGGATATCGATAACAACCAAGAATTTAATTTGGGATATCATGCAAGGGGTATTATTGCGCATATCCCATATTAACAGCACATTATTTTCCACCACAATATAGAAAGAACTGCAACCAACTGCACCAACTGCAAGGTTTGGCCAAAATCACCACGCTTGGCAGACAGATTGTGCTCACAGTTAAAGTTTTGTATACACACAGAAAAAAACTGCTGCCATTTTGGTTTAACCAAGACTACTAATGCAACGGTTTTGAGAACTTTTCAAAAAGTCATCCACATTGTCATGTTAATAAGGGGTGACTAATTCACATATTGTAATATGCCCACCCACTATGACGTACGACTTTGCATATAGATAGGAGAGTTACAAACAAGAGATAGCCTCGACACTGAGGGGAAAAAATAAAGATGTAGGTGGAGGAGAAAGAAGAAAGAGTGCTGAAGGTAAGTAAGGTTCGTAAATTACGTTTTTTTTTTGAGAAAGAATATCGTGGTTATATGTCTAAGACCATCACGAGATCTCTGTTCTGGGCAAACTACTAGTTTATAAACAGTCGAGGTCATCCTTGCAACACTTGCTTGTGATCATGTATTCTTGTGATCTTCATTCATTCATGTATCAATAATTATCTATGCACTATGACAGTACTATCCCAAAGAACAAAAATGAAGTGGAAATAATGGTAGGTAATTTTGTAAAATGTACATAATCATGAGAAATTATTAAAAAAAGTAATCTGAAACAGAAAATTATTTTTTTCATGATTTGCCTTTCGCGCTCTTTTCACTCACTCCAGCTGTCATTGTCACATTGTGACGCCCGCGCCGACCCACCTCCCTGGGCTCGTCGCAGTTGACATCGGTGACGTCACAATGATGTTACTAAATAAATGTTTCATGGGCTCTCCCGCTGCGGTTGCGGCTACAAACGGCAAAATGGGCGACCGCGGCGAAAGTGGCTAGTAACGGAACGCACCCTTAGTGTTCGTTCGTCATAAGCGTTAGCTTCATAGTAGTCTGTGTTCTTCGTTTTACAATTTATTATAGTAACTATAAGCAAAATGATAGGTACTAAGTATGTATCACTATCACTGTGTTGTGTATTTATTACAATGCAATGTTGCAGGGTAGCGTTGTACTAAAGCATTAGATCGCTTTGAACCAATAATTTTATTATTGGTTCAAATTTCATTATTTTATCTTATTTAGGTATCGCAACTATGGCAGAAGATTAGATGCGGGTGGGTGTTATGCTAGTATACATTGAATACATGTTTTTCTCCCCTGGGTCGGGTGGTCACTTTGACAATGACATTGTTTGACATTTCGGTACCTGTTTACAATACAATTTTGTTTGATCTTTTATTTTGATTGATTAAAAATCAGATCTAAACTTCCTACATACATGTGTTTGTGTTGTGCTGTGTGTGTTGAATACATAGTTATTGATCTGTGGTGTGTTGTGTTGTCTTGTGAGTTTTGTTCTAAGGCATAAATGTAATTTGTATTTGTACCTATTTCAATTCAATTTTAGCAATCGTTTGAAAAAATATATTTAATGGAGGTAATGTAGTAAAATGTCTTCGATAATATGTCAGATATGTCTGAGAACTGATATCGGAAAGCCTCCAAATATTAACGAACTGCTCGTCGAGTTTCACGATGAACTTTGCGAATTTGATGTGAGTATTCAAAGCCTTTGGATCAGCTAAACATTATTATTATTTAAATTATTTAGTACAGAGTCCTGCGGTGTTGAGGCCTAAATAAAAAAGTACAGGTAGGTACCTCACCTACCTGTTTGTAGTTCTATTCGTTTCTTATCATCACCGGACACTGCAATCTGAACGATCACCTTTTCAAAACTCTAGACACAGACAGCTCTCTGTGAAACAATGAGCATATTGATCTTTTTCTGCTTGGCAACAGAATCAGCTAGTGAGAAGACAGCCTTAGGGAGATGCTTGGCCCAGGCTTGGAGCAAGAATTACAAAGCATTGTTGCCCACCACATGTTTGAGTTTATCATGCAATGTATACAATACATATTGCCATTTGAGAATACTTTTGTAAATTAATAAATATTACATTTATTTTACACAGCACCCATCTAGCCCCAAACTAAGCATAGCTTGTAATATGGGAACTAGATTACGGATAAAATACTTTTTTTTTGTAAATAAATACATACTATATGATACAACACCCAAACACAGAACAAACATCTATATTCATCACACAAATGTTTGTCCTGGGTGGGAATCGAACCCACAGCCTACAGCGCCGAAGGCTGAGTTACTACCAACTGAGCTATGAGGCTTGTCAAATAAATAATAAGTTGTTTATTGCTAAATGAAAACAAATTTTGGTTCCAACTTTGGTTAACACATGGTAAACCAAGGACAATGCACAATACACCCAACAGCTGGGAAACTCAGTGCAGGCCTTGGTCACCCCCACTCCATAGAAAATATATTTTTTTATGGAACTTCAAAAATTTATGAATGAAATTGCAGAATGAATTTTATGATTGTAAAATAACCATAATCTACTAGTATGTACTCTGATAACAAGTTGCACCTTACATAGGCTGTTGATTTAAAAAAAAAAACTCTCAAAGTATTTATTCCTCAGTCTGTTGAGGAGTCCGGGTGATGTGCCTATGGCCTTATCATAACTTGAGGTGAGATGAAGGCCGAGCCAACTGGCTTAAAATATATTTTTCTGGCTCTATTGAGAGTTAAAAAGTATACATTGTATTCCAATGTGGCCTTTCAGGTGATACCAAATCCAGTAGTAAAGTTCTGTGTAATCTGTGCACACCAGCTGAAGAAATTTTACAATTTTCAAAATAAATGTCGAAGAGCTCATAAGTTACTGAAAAATAAACTACGCTCAAGTGTAAGTACAAGTGAATAATATAAAATATAATATAATATTACCGGACAGGACATTATTTTTTACACAGCGCCATCTAGCCCCAAACTAAGCATAGCTTGTAATATGGGAACTAGATTACGGATAGAATACTTAATTACTTTGTAAATACATACGTACTATATGATACAACACCCAATAAATATAAATAACCTAAATCTCTATTCCACTAAGTTCAACTACCTAATAATTGTTTTTTTTTTATTATTTCAACTTCGCAACTACTTTGTATAGATAGTTAGGTACTCAATGTGTTGATGCACCTTTGACATTGATTTTACACCAGCCAAGGTATTACAAGGAACTGGGATAGCAGTGGTAGAGTTGATTAGCACTATGGGGTATTCCCCATGTGTATATATGTATGGTGTATTAATATGCACCAGACCCCACTTTTTTGAAATTGGTGATAGCCAAGCAGTTGACCTTCAGCTTGCTAGAAAAACAAGTAAAGATGTGGCCTAAGATGGTGCATGCTTGCCTAACAGGAACCTATTTACTCTTGGCTGTAAGACTCCAAGTTTGTACTCTTGCGGGAAAACAGACAGTGGGATGTCAGAGCAGGCTTTGACCACCCTCACTCAGAATAGGTCAATGTCAATGTCAATGTCAAAAAAAAATTACCAGCCTGATGTTCTTGCCTTTCTCCTTGTGTGCTGGTTGTGATTCCGAACAGGCGGTAGATTTGACATTTCAAAATGGTCCTAAAAATCCTTATGAATAAAAAATTTGACTTTGATGTCTTATTACTCATAGCCTACAACATGGATGTTAATTTTATTAGGATTGTATTTTGTTATGTATTTAACATCTCTATGGTGAAGAGGTCCTGGGTTGAATCCCCATAGGTGTACAAATTTGTGCGCAGTTTGGTAATTAAATTTTTTACTTTTGTTTCTCCTACTATGGTTGCCCGGAAGAAATAGCTTTTAGCAATAAGGCCGCCTATTGCGCTTACACTGTAGTAACAGTGTAAGCGCAATAGGCGGCCTTATATATGTTGTATATATGGTTGTATTATATGATTTAATTTTGTGTACAGTAATGTGTTATTGGATTTAAGCAAAACTTGATGAAACATACAGACCATACCTGTTTTCCAAAGAGGTGCTTTTAGGTAAGCTGATGATGATTATTATTATTTCCAGAAAGTTCCCATTGACCTCCATCTATTATTACCACAATCCCTCGGTTTTGTAACACCGACAGACAAACATGCATTGTACCTTATGTCATCAGATCCCGATGAAAATGGTTCACTAATTACAAACAATATACATGATTCTGAAGAAATTAAAATGGAATGTTACAATGCTGATGCAGACCCAGTTGTCAAAATTAAAACTGAATTAGACAGTATTGAAAATGATCCAGGAAGTAGTTTAGGCGAGGATTCATGTACAGCAAGTACAGATTTATTGACAATCGATTTAGATGATCTTATGAAGATAAATAAAACATCCTCAATCACCGAAACTAATGATGAGGAATTGAACTCGGATGATGATATACCTGACTCCGATCTGGAAGAACCGGAACATTTAAAAAAGGTTACAAAATGTACAAAACGAAGACAAAATATTAGGGAAAGAAGGGAGCTAACAGCTGATGAAAAACAATCTGAAAGAAAGTATAGATATCAGCTGAGAAAAACACAAAGATTTGCGGACTTGACCTTGTCATTACTGGATCAGGGGTTATTAGACTTGGGAGATATCAAGATGACTAAGGAAATGTTTTTAGAAATGTTCGCAAAGATGAACAAGCATGAATTATCACTTGTCGTTTCCAGATCGCCTAATGGTATGTTTCAAAATTAAATAGTTCAAATAGCTATGTATATATTTTTATATAATTAACATAGTGCAGACTAATATTAGAAGTTATCATAACCTGTTTTGTGTGAGACGTCCCTATGGATGGTCTGAATCGAACCTTTTAACCACCTCTGTGGTCTAGTGGTTCGATCCCCATGGGGAGTACAATATTGTGCTTGGTTTGGTTGGTGGTAGGATTTTGTTTGAGTCCGCCTTGCTGCCACCATCTGACCTAACTGTCGCCATGATAACACTTCTTAAAATTGTTGTGTTACGGAATTTACAGGTAAGATAGCCAGTTCCTCAGTATGTTGAGGATTCCGGGTGAACTACGCTTCCATCTTCGGCCTTATCATACCTTGAAAATCAGGTGAGATGAAGGAATACTTCCCCATCATACAATAAAAAAATAAAATTGTGAACCATTCATGGGCTACTAGTATTATTCATTTTTCCTAGTTTTACAGACACTAAGAAAATCAAAAAGATTGTATTGCGCCTGTACAACCGTTTTGACCCCAACTATGAGACAGTATATGACATCAAGTATCTCAATAGTCACGAAGAAAAACTAGCAGAGTTTAATGCGAGGAAAGATTACAAGGAGTATGTTACGGCTAAGTATAAATGTGAGCTGTGCTTCAAGGGATTTGATGTGAAGAAATCATTGGATTTCCACAATAAATGGCATGAAGTAAGTTTCTTCTTTTTTTTATTTATTTATTTACCGTTAACACCAAAAAATACACATAAATCAAAATAATACTAATGTAATGTATCAGATAATAAAAAGTAGGTACAATATATAGCGCACACCGCAAGTGTTTTGTAATTTTCAATATAAATTTATTTAACAAGCTCAGTAGCTCTGCCTTCTGCGCTGTGGGTTGTGTGTTCTATTCCCAGGATAAATATTTGTATGAAGAATATTGATGAATATGTTTGTCTGTGTTTGGGTGTTGTATTGTATCATAAGTATGTATTTACAAAAAAAAGTGTTTAAATAGTTCGCATGTTACAAGCTTTGCTTAGTTTGGGTTTGGGACTAGATGGCGCTGTGTGAAATTAATATCCTGAAATATTGATTTTTATATAATCTTATGACATTTCGTAAGGCGTAAGGTAAGCAGATATTTTTTTATCTTTTTTGAAATAAATCCAAAAAAAATATTTATGTCAAAAATGTTTTTTCAACCTCTCTTTATTCACCTGAGTGTTTGAGGCTCTTTCTCATTCTATGCAAAGCCAGAATGAGAGTGCAGCACCATAGCACCGAACGTACGTCATAGTAGGTGGGCAGAATACAATAATTAATAATATAGGGCTGGCTCTTATTTAGGCCAGTGAATTAACATATATATTCAGCGTGGCAATGCAGCCAGTGTCATGGGCACGCTTCCGTCTGGTACTAGTCTGGAACAGTTGAGTTACCTATAGGCCGTTTGTACCGGTCCTTATCCGACTGATTCGTTTGTACATTAGTATAATAGTAATAATAAGTAAACTAACATGAAATGGTTGATATCTATCAAATTTTTTTAATGACCTCTCAAAGCCGTTGCTGTTGTAGTCGTGGTTTAAAAATCTACCCCTCCAGCCCACGGATATCGTATAAAAATCGACCAAGGGGTTTCATAGCTTCCTTCTGTGTATAAAAAAACAATTTAACACTCACATCTGACAAAAATATACTAATTGTATATTATTCTAAACCCTGTCGTACCTATGTCATTTCATAAGACTTCAAAATTCGCTTCGGTCATTGAAACATGTTTTTTTTTAATATGACGTGACATTAATTTCACTTGTAATATGGGAACTAGATTACGGATAAAATATGATACTTGTATCCTTATTTTTTGTAAATACATTTATTTATTTATTTAATTAGCACGGCTTTTAAATACATACTTATACCTACAATACCACACCCAACACACAGAACAAACATCTATTGTATACATCACACAAATAAAAATATATAGAAACTGAATGCGACTGGATATATTATGGATTTGTAAATATCAGGCTTTTTAAATTACTGACACTAGCTCGTCACAAACGCTTGCCTTTCTCCTTGTGTGCTGGTCGCGATACCGAACAGGCGGTAGATTTGACGTTTCAAAATGATCCTGAACAATCTTAATGAATAAATAAATTTTGACTTTGGCCTTGACTTCGCTCACTTGGGATATGTGTTATTTACCTCCTGGGGGGTACCACGATCTTTTATAGCATTCTTGTTTCGATATTACTTTACTTTTATCACTATCTGTTAAGTGTAGAAAAAACGAGGCAAAAGTAATGTTAGATCAAAACGATAATGCTATAAGACGTTGTGGTTAGGCCCCAGCTAGTCTACCACGGGCAATAGAATCGCTGGCTTTTGGAAATCTGGTGTCTGATCTAGAGGTCCCGGGTTCGATCCCCAAGGACTTTTTGGTCTGTCTAGCTGCCACCATCTTACCTAATTCTCTCGCCATAACAACAACTATAAAATTGTTGTGTTCCGGCATTTCGAGGTAAAATAGCTAGTTTCTAAGTTTGTTGAGGATTCCGGGTGAAGTGCGCCTCCACCTTCGGCCTTATTTTAACTTGTAGCCAGGTAAGATGAAGGCCAAACGCTTCCCCGTCGCATAACATGACAAAAAAAGGCCTAATGATCACAAATCAGCTGTTATGGCAGTTTTGTGAACCTGAGGCCTATCCCATCAATTATATAAAAAATCCTAAGATTCCAAGTTCATTTCAATCCTGGAATGTACCTATGTACTTTTAATTACAGCCGAGTAAACAATATGTCTGTGACATATGCCCCATGCGATTTGTAACAAAACAATCACAAAGAAGCCACAGACGAATGCACTACTGCCTTTACCGCTGCAAGCTGTGTTCATTACTGACGTATTGCCAGTGAGTATGCTTTATCTTCTTCTTCTTTGTCGCCTTGAAGTTCTTGCCAGAGCCATCATCACGTGTCATTTGCCTGCTGCGTGGAGCCGCGGGTAAACGCCTCTAGGCACTATTTGCCCTTCCTCTAAAAGTTGTGTCCATTACTGACGTATTGCTAGTGAGTATGCTTTATCTTCTTCTTTGTCGCAAAATTTTTGCCAGAGTCATTACGTGTCACCTGCTAGCTGCTTGGAGCCGTGGGTAAATGACTCTGCCTCTAGGCACTATTTGCCCTACCTCTACAAGTTGTGTCCATTACTGACGCATTGCCAGTGAGTATGCTTTATCTTCTTCTTTGTCGCAAAATGTTTGCCAGAGTCATTACGTGTCACCTGCTAGCTGCTTGGAGCCGTGGGTAAATGACTCTGCCTCTAGGCACTATTTGCCCTACCTCTACAAGTTGTGTCCATTACTGACGCATTGCCAGTGAGTACTTTGACAATCCGGCGCCATTCACCTGATTGCTGGTGTATAAGCCGCACTGGATGGCCTGAGTTTGTCCGTGTGTGACTATTCTCTATCTATACTATACCGACTGACTGACTGGCCATCTGACCGACTGACCTAAAGACTTGAGACTGACTTTTAGGTGGAGGAAGTTCCTCTTGAACCTTACAGAGCGCGAAGGATCTCGATACAACTGTAGACTTCAACTTCAAGTTAATATGGCGTGCAACCGTTTTATCGATCCTGCCAGTGTCGAGTATTGTAAGTGTCATAAACAGAGTGCCTACCTACTAACAACTAACACTACAAATAATACGAGGCACACACTCCAAACCACGAAGAATCCGACGTACGAAAGCCACCAAGGCCAACGTAAAGCCGCTGAAAGACCAGCGCTAAAGTGTTTCGAAGCAAAACCGAGCGACTCAGCGGTCGTCGCTGCTGAAGTTGATGCCAGAAATAAGAGCCCAAGGCTCGTTTCTTACCCGCACCTCCTTGAAACGGTAGAGGTGTTGAAGACCAGTGAATAAAAAATAAACAGATTCGGCACTTTAATTAATTTCATTTTTTCTTTCATCTGTAGAAGTCCGTAAAATAACCCACAAGCGTTACTAGATGGCGTTGTGTAAAATGTTGAGTACTATCACAATTTGTTTCAGGAGCACTGCAAAGAATCATTACGACCAACATAAAGGCGTGACTTATAAGTGCCACATTTGTCTCAACGAATACAGGTTAGTGGGGAACAAGGTGATGCCCAAATTGTCTTGATATAGATTTTTATTTATTCTACAGGTGATGGAGGCCAAGTGCTTTCCACTTGACCTTCATCATCTGTGCTATTCAATGCTTAAACATTCGAAATGCCTTATCGGATCGAATTTCGAATTCGATGGAGATTTCGGATAAGCTATTCTTATTTTCGAAATCTATGCAATAAAAATCAATTGGTGTTCGTTTATCTCGCCAGTACTCGAGAACGGCTGGGCCAATTTAGCTGATTTTGGTTTTGATATGTTTGTTATAGTTCAGGGAAGGTAAAAAAGGTTAAACGTTGAGAAATATGAAAAAAATGTGAGGAAGATAGTAAAAACAACAGTTGAATTTTCCCATATAAACTGTTCTTGATACTTTCCTGTCAAACATTTGACGTTCGTCCTTTCGGTACGGTAGACTTGGGTTTCAGTTTATTAGTAGTAATCTATGAACTCGGGTCCACTTGAATTGAATCAATTTTGACATTTTGATAGTTGTCATTGTTGGTTCGTTCAGCAATTTATGACTTATTTTGATGGTTGTCATTGTTTGGAATGCAAATAAAAAGTATTTATTGTACTATTTCACACACTTAATATCTGTTTTGTTGGAATATTTTTTATATTAAATTCCTCCGAAAATTTCATAAGAATCGGTTAAGCCGTTTGGCGTAACCGATGCTTATGAAATTTTGTGTGTATATTTAATAGGTCTGAGAATAGGATGTAAACTATTTTTCATACCCTTAAATGATAAGGGTCCACCCCAAATTTCTTTAATTAAATTTTTGGTATTTTTAATAGTGATATCCCAGATTTTCCGAGGCGTCTACCGGTGTCACTTCTCACCCCGTTAACAGAGTAGAGATAAGAGCGCAGCCGTTCTCCTGTCTTTCTCACACAATAAGCTTTCTCTCACTCACCATAGTTTAAGGCCTAAACCGTTTTCGGCCATTATTATTGATTGCTATCGAGGATCATTGCATTGTCATTGCCAAATTATCAGTCAGTCAAGTATGCATTCGCCAAATCGAAGTGCATCTAATTAAATGAACTGAAGTGTACCGTGAATTGCAGTACAATACTGTAGAAATGGCAGCGATTATTACTCGCAATGCCCCACTACTGACTGGGGAACAAAGAACCTTTTACGACCGCATTATTCTCGCAGTTTCGGCAGGACAAGGTGGATTCTTTGTTTTGGAAGCACTAGGTGGAACTGTCAGACCATTCCTCAGCTCGCAAATTCTCGCCGAAATACGGTCAAATAATTGCATCGCATTGGCCTTGCATTTGGCATTTCAGCAACATTATTGGATGGAGGCAGAACTGCTGATGCAGCATTTTAACTGCCACTAAATATTGAAAATAATCCAGAGTCCTCCATACAGATTGTGTGCAACATGAAAAAACAATCGTCTTTTGGTGTATGGCACAGAATACATGATGTAATGAATTGGATTCTAAGTATCCGACAAAAAGTGATGTTTCCGAACCGAAAACTTTCCGTGTGGAAGCGCTTGGCCTTCATCTCACCTGGTTATAAGTGAAGATAAGGCCGAAGTTGTAAGCGCATTTCACCCGGAACCCTCAATAAACTGAGGAACCGGCTATCTTACCTCGAAATGTCGGAACATAACAATTTAGGAATTGTTATGGCGACAGAATTAGGTGATAACCAGGCGGATTTAAACAAAGTCCTACCACCAACCAAACCAACCACAATATTATACTCCCCCTGGGATCGAAATCGGGACCTCTATTTAACACCGGTGGGCAAACCAAAAGACCACAGAGGCTGGTTGGAAGCGCATTTCACCCGGAATCATCAACAAACCGAGTAACTATCTTACCTTAGGATCCCCCCCCCCCCCCCCCCCCCTCTGGGTCTGATACCACAAGACCACAGAGGACCCCTTATAACAGTGTTGTAACCCCGCAGCAGTAACAGCTCCCTCAATAGCCACGCTCTGACGCACGCCGACGCGTCGTGCCCTTACTGCGCGCGACTGTTCGTGTCGCAGCTCGGACTGGCCTACCACATCAAGTCGAAACATCCGGTAAGCTGGCACTTTGAACCCTCGACTATAGGTACGGGTGTTATTTGAGGGTTGTATGTCTGTTTGTCTGTGTGTATGTAACCTCTTAGCTCTTAAACTGGAGGTCCGTGGGAAGCTTACTAATATAATTCAATTTTTGAGGCATTAGTATGTCTGTTTGTCTGTGTGTATGTAACCTCTTAGCTCTTAAACTGGAGCTCTGATATCAACACGGTTTTTTCTTAAAAAAGCTTATTAATTAATAGAGATAAATAGAGCCGGCGTTTCTAATCCACCGCATCTCTCTGCTGGCGGCAGCGGCGGCGGCTGATGACAATTCTGACGTCACACGCTCACGTCATAACAGCATAGATAGCTAATTGCCAACCTACATAAGCTGGGTGTCAAGTTATGATAACTCCGAAGGTGGAGGCGCAATTCACCCGGAATACTCAACCATGAGGAACCGGCTATCTAAATGCCTGGAACACAATTTAAGAATTGTTGATATGGTGACATACTTAGATTAGATGGTTTTAGGTAGCCAGACGGGCTAAATTATACATTTCGTAACAAAACGTATAATCAAATTACTCTTATCATTAAACTAAATCTATATTACAATTACACCTTACTCCATTTATTTTTTTATTTATTAATAGTACACGTAAATGTGTTGTAGGAGGCGGCGTCGGCGTCCAATGAACAGCAAGTGGCGTGCCATATATGTCACGTGGTATTTGTGTCGGCGCAAATATTGGAGAAACATATGAAGAAGCACGACTCATCGAGACTTGATAAGTACGTGTAATTGTCGAAACTCGCGTGAGTCGTACTGTACATTTTAAAACACGGGTTTTACTCATATGGTAGGTACATAGCTAATTGATTCAGGCGTTATTTTGCGGAAATCCATTGTTCAAAATAAATAATCTGAAAGCAGAAGGATATTTAGTGACAAATCCGGTAAATTCGTTTGAAAAATTTCAAAAAAGAAAATTTTCCAATATGTAAAATTTCAAACATGAAAAATTTCAATTACGAAAAATTTCATGGATATGATTACGTTGACCTACCTAACCTACCCGGCGAGTCACACTCACCTGATGATGATCCACCTGTTGAATCGTTGGTGCCTACATCATAATCGTGATCGTGAGTTAAACCTGTATTTTAAAATGTATGTAGATATAATTTCACACAGCGCCATCTTAAGTCCCAAAGTCCCAAACTAAGCATAGCTTGTAATATGGGAACTGGATTACGGATAGAATACTTATAATTTTTTTTACCTATAATTTCTTAGTGCACTGTTATTTATCTCACAGGAACAACTTCCGGTGCAAATACAAGGGGTGTGAAGTTAGTTTCACGACTAGTGCAGATCTGCGCGCGCACGCTGTCCAGCAAGGCCATGTCCGCTGCGCTATGAAGCGGAAGGTCCGCTCGCGACAAGACGCCGCTGTCAAATCGCGCCGCGGCTATTCGGCCTATTTAACTAGAGACAAGACTTGCCCTGTGGTAAGGAAATACTAGCTTTATTATCATGTTCCTGTCCTTATGTAACTCTATGCAGGTTTGGCACAACAGTTTTTTTTATGTGGATTTGAGCAAACTTTTTTTTAACCTTTTAGCGTGCTAAATAGCATCCCTTTATATTTATTTGTGTTCTATTTATTATTATTCAAGTGAACTGGCAAACAATGGGCTTGGCCTTCATCTGATGGTGTCAAGTAATAATATGACTGAAAAAGCGCACTTTACCCGGAATCCTCAACAGTCTGAACTGGCTTTCTATCTCTAAATGCCGCGGAACATAAAAAAATTTGAATTGTTGTTATGGCGACAGTGTTCGGTAAGGTGGTGGGAGTTAGCCAGGTGGACTTAAATCCTACCTAAGTCCTACTACCAACCAAACCAAGCGCAAGTTTTTAATCCCCTGGGGATCGAAACCGGGTCTGGGTTGGACGCCGGTGAAAATATATGATGAAAACTATATGATGGCACCTCCCCGTTTTACAATATATATATATATATGGACAATGCAATGGACAGGGATATGTGGAGAGTTCTCGTTTTGGAGGCCAAAACTCACTTTGGGTTCCTGCGCCGTTGGAGTAAGTAAGTATATATTCTTCCAGCCCTCGCCTCTGCATACAAGTTTTCACGAGGAACTCCCAACGCCATGCCTACTTAAAACTACAGTGATCCTACCTATATAAGCATGTTTAGTACTAAGTCTAAATTGTTTTAAGTGATACTGGAATAAATTAAAATAAATTAACTATATGTTACTTTACTTTATAAATAAAGATGGCTGTGTTTCCAGTGTGAAGAGGAGGTGTCAATGCAGACTCCCCAATCGATGTACCAACATCACTCCAAGTATCACTCGGACTTGCCTTACATCCGGAACTGTAGTCAGTATCTCTGTGAAGAATGCGGCAAAACTTTCCAGGTAATGCTTCTCTTTAATTTCTAACAAGAAAACTTTCCAGGTAATTTTTGTGTTTATTTTCTTACTAGAAAACTTTCCAGTTAATGCTTATTGCTTGTTTTCTAACTAAAAAACTTTTCAGGTAATGATTATGTTTGTTTTCTTACTAGAAAACTTTCCAGTTAATGCTTATTTTTGTGTTCTTACTAGAAAACTTTCCAGGTAATGCCTATGTTTGTTTACTAACTAGAAAACTTTACAGGTAATGCTTATGTTTGTTTTCGAACTAGAAAACGTTCCAGTTAATGCTTATTTTTGTGTTCTTACTAGAAAACTTTCCAGGTAATGCTTATGTTTATACAATTTTTCATACAACTTTTAGAAGTAAAGTTTGAAAGCAATTAACCTACCTGATGTTAAGCGTATCTCTTGCCACAATGCCTTACTGCGTAGGTCAGCCACAAATAAATATTAAATAAATAAATAAATATTACAGGACATTAATTTTACACAGCGCCATCAAGCCCCAAACTAAGCATAGCTTGTAATATGGGAACTAGATTACGGATAAAATACTTAAATACTTTTTGTAAATACATACGTACTATATGATACACCCAAACACAGAACAAACATCTATATTCATCACGTAAATGTTTGTCCTGGGTGGGAATCGACCCCACAGCCTACAGCGCAGAAGGCAGAGTTACTACCAACTGAGCTATGAGGCTTGTCAAAGAACGGTGTATATACGCATTACACATAAATATGCCTTGTCATTGGTTGTTCAGTCACCGACGGAATGTCTGGATGGTCTTTGTAATTAGTTGTTAGTTGCTAGTCGTTAGTAGGTTGGTAGTTAATACTAACAAATTATTTTTTAGTTGGATTTCTATTACCTAACCTAATTCTATAACCGCCTCTGTGGTCTAGTGGTTTAACCCCGTTAGAGGCCCCGGGTTCGATCCCCATGGGGAGTACAATATATTGTGCTTGGTTTGGTTGGTGGTTATCTTACCTAATTCTGTCGCCATAATAGCAATTCTAAAAAAAATTTGTGTTCCGTCATTTAGAGGTAAGATAGCCCGTTCCTCAGTTTTGAGGATTCCGGGTGAAGTGCGCCTCCACCTTCGTTCTTATCTCAACTTGTAACCAGGTGAGATGAAGGCCAAGTGCTTACCTGTCGTACAATAAGAAAAAACAACTGAATCAAACGATGTTTTTTTGTTTTATTTGAATAAGCATGTTGGTTTGTTTGTTTGTGTTTCCAGCACTTGCATCAATACAGATCGCACGTGAATATACACAAAGGAGTGAAGCCCTATCCTTGTGACATCTGCGGCGCTCGCTTCATCAACAAAAGCGTGCGCTGGGTCCACAGGTAATGTACTTGCGTACTCATAATCTCACTAATATCTATATAATAAAAATCAATTGGTGTTCGTTTGTCTCGCTAAAACTCGAAAACGGCTGGGTCAATTTAGCTGATTTTGGTTTTGAAATGTTTGTCGTAGGTCAGGGAAGGTTTTAACGTTAAATGGAAAAAAATCGAGTAGTGAAAACAATAGTTTAATTTTCCCATATAAACTGTTCTACGTACTTTCCTTTTGACGTTCGTCCTTTCGGTACGGTAGACTCAGGTCCACTCGAACTGAATCAATTTTCATATTTTGATGGTTGTCATTGTTGGTTCGTTCAGAAATGTTCGTCATTGAATTGACATATTTTGATAGCTGTCATTGTTTGGAATGCAAATAAAAGTTTTTATTGTGCTATTTCACACACATAATATCTGTTTTGTTGAAATATTTTTATAACTCCACCGAAACGGCTTGATCGATTCCTATGAAATTTTGTGTGTATATTGAGTAAGTCTGAGAATAGGACGTAAACTATTATTCATACCCCTGAGTGATAAGGGTGGTCCACCCCAAATTTATTTTATATATTTTTTGGGCATTTTTTTTTTATATTATTCAGCATTAAAAAATACATACAACTCTAATTTTTCACCCTTCTACCACCAACCTCAATTTTAATAGCGATATTAGTACTGATAACACAGTTTTGGCGTTTTGTTATTTTATAGGCCGTCGTCGTTCACGGCGCTCCATTCCTGTTTCAGTTTCAGTTAGTTATTTTTTATTTGACAACCAACATATTTACTAGAAATAATGTATATGGCAAAACGACGTTTGCCGGATCAGCTAGTATAATAATATAATAATATTTATTTATTGTCTCTCACAAACAGGTCTTTAATAGTAGGTAGGTAATAACAACAATTATATTAAATTGGCTCAGGTGACATTGAACCTGTTTAGTGAGGGACTGGTGCCGGAGATAGTTTTTTCTAAAAAAAACCTGTGTATTATAGATATTAATGTGAATATTAATATCTAATATTATTGTATAATTTATATTTGTGATGGTAATCGTAATTGTATTTTTTTTTAATCTATTGTAATTTGTAACTATGGACTCTGTCTGTTTTTTTTTTTATTATTATTGCGAAAGTTTGTGTCAATGTTTGTTACCACTAATCTCCGAAGCTACTTAACCGATTTATATGCAATTTGGTGCGTAGATACTTTAGGTTCTATAATAACATAGGCTAATATATTTTTTGTAAATCATTCCCTAAGAGGGGATTACTGGGTGGTAAAGTTTCTATGAAAAAAAATCCTGGTTCGTTTCACTCAAAATTAACTATGAACTGTATTTATACCTAAATGTTGGCAAATATAGGTACCTAATCATAGGTATAATAGTTAGTTCCGTATTTAGGCGCTTGGCCTTCATCTCACCTGGTTAACACGATATTTTCATTATCAATCAGTTTTATTTTCATTGTCGATCAGTGTCATTTTTATTGTCGATCAGTGTCATTTTCATTGTAGATCAGTGTCATTTTGATTGTCCGTGAGTGTCATTTTAATAGTCGAACAGTGTCATTTTGATTGTAGATCAGTGTCATTTTGACTGTCGATGAGTGTCATTTTAATTGTCGATGAGTGTCATTTTGATGGTCGATCAGTGTCATTTTGACTGTCGATCAGTGTCATTTTCACTGTCGATCAGTGTCATTTTGATTGTAGATCAATGTCATTTTGACTGTCGTTGAGTGTCATTTTAATTGTCGATGAGTGTCATTTTAATTGTCAATCAGTGTCATTTTGATTGTCGATCAGTGTCATTTTGATTGTAGATTAGTGTCATTTTCATTGTCGATCAGTGTCATTTTTAATGTCGATCAGTGTCATTTTCATTGTTGATCAGTGTCATTTAAATTGTCAATCAGTGTCATTTTCACTGTAGCTGTCGATAACTCAGACGCTCAATAAGTGTCACCAACAACCCAAAGTCCTGCTCCGGTATTTTAAGGAACTGGGCTGACTTGCTTAATACAGATCTTACTCTTTGCAATAATAGTGTAGATTCGATTCGAATTTTATGCACGTGTACGTGAAACTATGATTATGTTATTATGTTTAAGTTCTTATGTAAGTGAATTTTATAATTATATTTGAGAATAAAGCCTCTTAATAATAATATAAATCTTTTAAGTCTTTTAATATATATTTACTGATTTATATTGCAGACAGTACCATGGACCGCGTAATTTTGAATGCAATGAGTGTGGCAAGACTTTCACGACAAAAACCCATCTCCGGACACATATCATAGTAAGTATCTATTTGATTCCTGTTTATGTTTATAGATAAACTAGCTGAAAATACCCGTACTTCGATACGGTAAAATAAAAAAGAACTGAATGGCTTTGATACCTGGCAATACAGGGGCAAAGAACGACAGGGTTCCTAGTTTCTACACGGCCCGTCCCGGTAATTCTGAAATCTTTGTCCAGATCCTATTAATTTTACTATTAGGTATAAACATATAGTATGTATGTAGAATAAAGAGGACCTGGTGCTTATTTGGATGGTAGTAGTATATATATATACTACTATCATAAGTATCATTGAATTTCGCATAACAATGTGTCTAAAACCGACTCCACTCAGAATGCTGTATCCCTTAGCTGGCATAACAAAGTACAAATCTTGCCAGGTGGGGCATAATAAAATTCTCGAGCGCACATTGCTAGTGTGGAGCTCCCGTACTCCTGGAAGAAGGTGTGCCATACACCTTCTTTCTTGCCCGTTATGCCCCGTGGAACAGTGGAGGTTGCATAGTACTGGTCGAGGAAGGTTTTAAAGTTTTGAGACGTTTGAATTGAGAACGAGAAGTATATATGAAAATTTACTAATGACAATGAAGGATATATCGCAAGGAAATCGGTATGTAGCTTGTCTCTAGGACTCAATATTCAATTCATTTCAAAGTTATTGGGACAAATAAATTAAAATATGACATCATACTTACATCTTTGCATCTTTGATACTACATCCCTATACCTACATCAAATGTAATAATAACAAAAATAAAATATTTCAAGTTAAATTAAAAAACTTGCCCCTTGCCCCAAACGGGAGAAATTTTAATAAATATAATAATAAATAAATTAAATACTTTTTCAAATAAATTTTAACAAAGTCAAAGTCAAATATATTTATTCAGTAAGAACCTCGGGCTAGTTTTTTTTTTATGATCCATTACAATAGCTTAAAATTAACCGCCTCGGTGGTCTAGTGGTTCAACCCAGCGATTTCAGATCCAGAGGCCCCTGGTTCGATCCCCAGCGGGAGCGATATTGTGCTTGGTTTGGTTGGTGGTAGGATTTTGTTTAAGTCCGCCTGGCTAGCTACCACCATCTTACCTAATTATGTCGCCATAACAATAATTCTTAAAAAAAAATGTTGTGTTCCGGCATTTAGATTCCGGGTGAAGTGCGCCTCCACCTACGGCCTTAACTCAACTTCTTATCAGGTGAGATGAAGGCCAAGCGCTTCCCCGTTGTTCAATTAAAAAAAAAGTATTTTAAAATATCTAATATTTATCACACAATTTTAACTTAATCGAAAGAAAACTAAAGATTTTAAATTTCAAGACTTTTGCCCTATTTCACCCTTTAAGGGATGATAAAAAATATATGTACACAGTCAGGTCATAAGTATTGTCACACAGTGAAAACTTTTCTTTTAGAATGCTGGCCACAAAAAAGTTTATTGAATTCGAATTTCGAATTGTTCATGAAAATAAAAATGTATACTATTTAGAATTTTATTATTTTTTAAATATGGAGTGGACGCTTAAAGAAGACCGTGTTGCAGTTATCGTGTTGCATCGTTGCGGTTACGCGCCAATTCAAATTTTTGACATACTGAAAAATTTGAATATAACCAAAAGATTCGTTTATCGTACCATCAAACGATACAATGAAGACTCTAGTATAGATGACAGGTCAAGAAGTGGTCGCCCTCGGTCTTTTAGGACTCCAGCAGTGATAAAAGCTGTGAAGGCGCAAATTCAAAGAAATCCCAAACGTAAGCAGAAACTGTTGGCCCTTCAGGTGGGGTTAAGCAGAACCACGGTGAAAAGGGTGTTAAATGAACTTAGGGCTTCGGGCATATTGAAGAAAAACAGGACATCGTTTAAATGCTCGTCTAATGGACCTGAGACTGAAGAGATGCCGCGCTTTGTTGAAGCGGTACGTGGGAAAAAAATATCGGGAAATTCTTTTTTCGGATGAAACATTTTTTACCGTAGAAGAGAGCTACAACAAACAAAATGATAAGGTGTACGCACACAGTAGTGAAGAAGCGAGCAACCGTATTCCGCGTGTCCAACGAGGTCATTTTCCATCCTCGCTCATGGTATGGTTGGGAGTTTCTTATTGGGGCTTAACAGAGGTACATTTTTGTGAGAAAGGTGTAAAAACGAATGCAGTTGTGTATCAAAATACAGTCCTGACGAACCTCGTGGAACCTGTTTCTCATACCATGTTCAATAACAGGCACTGGGTATTCCAACAAGATTCGGCGCCAGCTCATAGAGCGAAGAGCACACAAGACTGGCTGGCGGCGCGTGAAATCGACTTCATCCGGCACGAAGACTTTCCCTCCTCCAGTCCAGATTTGAGTCCGTTAGATTACAAAATATGGCAACATTTGGAGGAAAAGGCGTGCTCAAAGCCTCATCCCAATTTGGAGTCACTCAAGACATCCTTGATTAAGGCAGCCGCCGATATTGACATGGACCTCGTTCGTGCTGCGATAGACGACTGGCCGCGCAGATTGAAGGCCTGTATTCAAAATCACGGATGTCATTTTGAATAAACTTTTTGTCATAAGAATCTATGTTTCGTTAAGTCCATTTTGGTATATAAATGGTTACATAATGAATAAACTTGTTTCGATTATTTTATATTAAACTTGTGACAGAATTTATGACCTGACTGTGTATTATAATCTCATTATTTTACATATTTATTTGATCAAATGATAAAGATTTTAGATGCATAGAGTTTTGCCCCATTTCACCCTTTGTTATTTATATTTTCTGTCTTTTTTTTAAATAGGCATTTAAATTATAATAAAAATACATACTAAATTTCAACTGGATTGGATCAAATGAAAAGATATCTGCGCACTTAAAGATTTGCCGAATGTCAATCTATTAGAGGAATGTTTTTATTTTTTCTTTATTATCATTTCAAAGTTACTACATATCTACATGCACAAATAGAGATTTTGAACTTTCAAGAAAATTTCAAGACTTTTTCCCCGCTTCACTCTTTTAGAGAAATAATAAAAAATACGTGATAAGTATCTCAATAGTCTTTGAAACACAAATATGTAGTAAGTACATAAAGCATTTAACTAAATCGAATGATAAAGATTTTAGATGCATATCCTAATTCACCCTTTAATAGTAAGATTTTATGACACATCTTTTATAAATAAGCTTCTAGTTATAATACAACTAGTTACAAATAAACAAAATATCAACTCGATCGGATCAAATAAAAAGATTCATTAATATGAAAAGCATTACCCCGTTTCACCCTTTAGAGGAAGAATTTACAAAGTTTTTTTAGCATTTCATAGTTATTTATAAAATTTCGTTCAAATTTTCAACTCAATCGAATCATTAATAAAGACTCTGCGTGCAAACTGTTTTACCCCATTGATTAGTAAGATTTTTTCTCATACACATTTTTAAGAAATAAAAAACACATTAACAAAATTTCAAAATTACAAAAATATTTGCCCCGTTTCACCCTTTCAGAGCAAAAATCTCCAAGTTTTTTTTTTATTATTAGCATTTAAAAGTATTATAAATACACGTTCCTATTTTCAACTCAATCGGATCATAAATTAAGATTTTGCATACAAACTATTTTACCCCGTTTCACCCCCTTAGGGCAGGAATTTCCTAAAATCCGTTCTTAGTGAGCACCTAGATATTGCAATAAACACCCTGGAAATATTTCAAGTCCATAGGTCTTATATTTTCGGCGCTAACGTGATTATACCTACCTACCTACCTATCACGTCAGTGGTAAATCGATTCTATTTAAAAATATATTATATTGATATACAACCTGTAACAGAATATGTGTACTATGCCGAAACGGGGTTATCCGACCCGACTCGTGGAATAACGTTTGTTTTACGATTTTTTGAATTTTGGTTCAAAGTTTTTGGTAAAACAGGATCAAAGTTTGACACCAACAGCTGGTTTTTTGAGTTGAGACTACCCTAAAATCAGCTGTTTCTTAACTCGCGACAATGACCTCAGCTCTAGACAGATGAGGCAACATAGCAGAAGGTCACAATCACAAAGAACGAAAAGCGCTTTCACTAACAGAGGAAAATCGTCGAAAAGCCTGGGCTGCTAATGAGACAATCCATTACTAGAAGGTTTAATTTGTTAAATCAATAAGAATTTTATCTATCTGTTAGCTAGAATACAAAATAATCGTTCCTATAATGTACTTTTGTTCGTCCAATATCGCATTCATCGTCTTTTTGTAACTGTAGGTGCCTATGTAATTTATCAATATGTATGTTCCATCTAATAACCTACTTTCACGAGATGACTCCAAGTTCTCACTAAAATTGGTTCATCTGTCCTTAATATTCTTTGACACAGACAATTGCACAAAGAAAGCGCCTTATCTTTGACACTCCGCCACGTCGGCGTCGTCAAAGATAGGCGGCGCCGCGTGCGCGCCGGCCGTCTATTTGAGTAAACCACCACTTCAAGTATTATTTTTAAAATGGTTCCGTACATTTTTTTTTATCTAAAACACATTTTACAAAATTTGTGTATTCAGAACATAGAATCTGTATTTTCTACTTTTCGTGCAGATGCTAAAATAAAAAGTACTTACCTACCTAAAAAAAATTTACTCGGGTGGGTACCTACGACTTTTTTCAGTTCGAACTCAGATCATTACAAGTAGAACTTTTTGAGGGTATTATCTACGGCTGCTTGGTTACAAAGCTCATTATCATTACTAAAAGCTAGGTACCTACATTTAGATAATAATAATAACGTAATTAGTGATTCGCACCGTGTTTACCTACACTAATAGGTCATTCTAGGTACAATCTTTGTCTCAAGCTTCACTATGGAACTAGCTGCAGGTAGGTAGTGCAAGGTGTGGAATACCTTAGACTACGTATTGACACATGAAAGTAAAGTAATAGGTGCATGAAGGCCTAATTTGACTGCATTTTCCGTTTTTATTTTTCGTAGGTAGTGTAAAAGAACCCTAAAATTTTTCGTCATAAATCAAATAGGTACCTGCCACAACACTAGCCGAACCGAAAGAACTTTAGTCTCGTTTCGTTCGCGGCTTGGGTTGCCCGGTGAGCAATTTTTCGGATTATCGTGTGTTTTTAAATCGAATTAAAACAAATGGAGACGTACAGTATTGCTAAATATTATAATATGATGTTGTGTGTTGGTGAAGCTCAGTGTGGAGGAGCTGCCCTCTTAGTTGCTTTCGTGATTAGGAAGACTCTTTTCGACGGAAACAACAAAGTGAATTTGTCCTTGTTTAAAATCGTCTGGTAATCTTCCGACCAGCTGATACCTACCTAAACAAGGTCCGTACAAAACATACAACATAGGTAGGTAGTAAATTTGTGCGTGTTTAAAATAGTCTTGTAATCTTCTTACCAACTGATACCTACCTACCTACATGCATAGTGCGGTAAAGGAATAGGGTCGTCACTATTTATTGTCATTGAGAAAATGAAAAGATTTGTATGGGAAACTGAAAATGGGAATTCACTATTATCTCCCCACCACAACAAATACTTTTCCTGGTCCGAAAAGCCCCCCCACTGCTTAGTACACATATTCTGTTTCACCTTGTATATATATTTTTTTTTTAACGACAGGGATGTGTTTGACCTTCAACTCACCTAATTTTTTCAAGATATGATAAGGCCAAAGGTGGAAGCGCACTTCAACCAGAATCCTCAACAAACTGAGGCTAATAGGTTTTGAGAAGTTTTTTTTTTATTATTGTACGACGGGTAAGCACTTAACGTACGATTACTATGTGCCCAAAGTTGTTGGAACACTTTTAGAATTGAAAATTTATAAATTCATCTTCATGCATTTAGTAAAGGTTGTTCAGACTATGCGTAAGCATAACGTACAGCAGTTTTTTTTTTATTGGTGATAGTCAAACATGCTTAGCTTACCTGTAAAACAAGTAAAGATATGGTCTACGATAGAGCACGCTTGCCTAAAAGGAATTTACTCTGGACTTGAAGACTCCAAGATTGCACTCGTGCGGAAAACAGAGGGCAAGAAATTACATTCCTTATCAGGATTAATGATATTCATTCGGAAAAAAAGCCTAACCAACCCCATACACCTTAGTATAACTCTTGTGAGTTTTTTTTTACTTTACTAAATACATTTTTTTCTTTTTTTTTCAAGGCACACATCGGAGACCGCAAGTTCCAATGCGACATTTGCTCCAAAGCGTTCCTATATCAGGGTTCGTTGAACGCACATATAAGAGGCGTTCACAACAACATACGAAGGGTCAGGAAAGCTGTTAGCAAAGAGTGAATTCAGCAGCAACTGTACAGACAGTTGGTAGTCCAGCCTTACTCCAGACGCTCTTTCAGTGACTAATAACAAATGACAAAGACCATCCGACCAGTGACTGAACAACAAATGACAAAGCGTATTTATGTATTGTTAAAAACCCCGACGCAAAGAACATATTTTTACAGTGGTTCCGTTACAGCTGAAGCTGTTAGGCTGTGGAACGCTTTGCCTGTAACTATTAAAAAGGCGACATCGCAACACACTTTTAAGTTAAATGTTTATCACCATTATATATCAGTAAATTCTTTTTATTTTTAAATTTATTTTAATCTCTTAGTTAGATATTATTATTAGCATGAATATTAATATGTAATATTATGTATTATATCTATATACAGGGCGAGTTTTTTTCCAGTGCCACTGAGGCCAAGTCTGAAACCGTGAGAGTTATCGAAAAGTCATGTTGGGAGTTACGTGCTTTTTTTTTTTAATTGAGCCCGCAACTTTTAACTTGACTTTTCGATAACTCTCACGGTTTCAGACTTGGCCTCAGTGGCCCTGGAAAAAAAGCTCAACCTGTATATTAATAGTATACAATAATTATAAGATATTTATCTAGTATACAAACTCGAATTTCCTTGATATATTGGTAGGTATTTTTAATGTATATTTGTAATTTTATTTTTGTTTTCAAATAGTTGCTAAGCATACCTACATTATGTTGCTTGTATTAGTTCGTACACCGCCGTCCTTGAAAGCCATTGTCTTCTCTGTCCATCCAACGGTTGCCTGGAAGAGATCGCTTACAGCGATAAGGCCGCCCATTGTCGCATAGATTAAGTTTTCATTTATCAGTATTTTGTTATGTTTTTATGTAAGTGGTGAACAATAAAGAGTTATCTATCTATCTATGTATACTGCGTCTATACACCTCTGTGAAGAGGTGTTCATTAGAATGGTACATACACCTAGTTATTTGGACCTTTTGGGATGAGACCTAGGGTCCGTCAGAGTCCGGCAGCCCAACGGGCTTTAGTCAAAAAACTAAATTTTTCATTGAGGCTCTTATTTAGGCCAGCGTATACCTAATCATAGCTATTCGGTGTGTAAATGCAGCTAGTGTCTTGGGCATGCTTCCATCTGGTACAGGTCTGGAACAGTTTAGTTGCCTTCAGACTAAATTTAATAGTCTACAGAACCATAACAAATGTTATGATCCTTAGCTTTACTGATTGCCTAGTAAATAGTTAGTTTATTTGTATCTGTACATTGTTCAATAAATTATGTTTAATCAGAGAAGACCCTTGCACAATTCACCTATTCTGGGTCTCAGTCGCAGTCTCTTACTCGATTCTCGCGTATTTAGATATCTCTTCATAAAAAAATATTTATATCAAATTTCGGATATGGGGGGGCATATTAAAATTGATATTTTCTAGGACTTTTCGTTGTAAATCATTGAATTTTGGTCCATTGTTAGCTTCATTCGTTTGTTGTTTTCATCGGTTTTATCGTGTTTGGCGCCTGACTTTGTGGCTGCAACATCCCCGCCGTTTGGTATCCGACGGCCTGCAGCATAAAAAGCGCTGAAAATGCGATTAAAACAAAGAAAATTACTGGTTCGTGCTCACCCAAACCCACACTGTAGGTACCTACCGACATACAACTGCGAAAATAAAACTTTTGTTTTTTACTTGATTCTTGCGTTTGATACGTCTATACCTAGCTCTCCGCGCATCTTGAAAAGGTCAATAGCAAAGTCCGGAACGCCTCATAATAAAATCGATATTTTCTAGCACTTTTCGTTGTAAAACATTGAATTTTGGTCCATTTTTAGCTTCAATCGTTTTGTCGGTCAAATATTGTTGCTTCAATAATTGTAATTAGATGTTATCATGTAATCTGTCTCCACTAATTGTTTACTAGGTTAGGTTAGGTACACAGTGGGAAAATAGCTAAGTAAGAGGTACTTTTAAATGTTAGCAACGAAATTATTGAAATCACTAAAACAAAATAAAATATAAAGAGCAGAAGTGCGCCAATTATGTACATAACTCTCATAAGGATGTTGTCAAATAAAACTACAATGTTAAAGAGTAATCAGCCTTATTTTTAACAGTTCGATAATTAAGTACCTGTTTGGCATCGATAACAAACAAACGATAGAAATAATCATCAACTTTTTCTGAAATATATAAAGAAAGTATCTTCTAGAACGAATTGAGTTCAACACATACTTAGAACGATATATGCTGTATTAGTGCGCCAAGTATGAAATTAGTGCATGTTACCGTTTTGGAATAAAACGCGAAAAACGTTTCCTGCTGGAGCAACGTTCTTCCAGCAGGAAGATTCTAAACGAATGACCTTAGCCATAAGTGACATATATGGGCAGATAGCTTACATTTGTGCATAAAAGAGCGCGAAAAATGGAATTTGCGGGCCTTAAGGTTTTTGAGATATTTGATTTCCTGCTGGGGGAACATTATGATGTGCATTAGATGTGCACCCGTAAGATATACATACATGAGTAGCTCTTCATTTGTGCGTATTTGTGACATATCAAAAGTATATATACCGTTTTTAAGTAATCTAGCATTTTATTTAAACCCTAAAAAGTGTCTAGCTCTTAAATGGGCAAACATACAAGTTCATTGTAAACGGTATTCGGTTCTTGTTGTTATTCTATGCAACCATATAAAACTTCAGGAACGCACATACAAGCGTTTTTGAATAATATATTAATAGATCAAAACTTTAATGTCATAAGTTTCGTCCGTTCCACCTAGTTACATTGATGTAACCAGCTGGACATTTTTATTCCAAGTAGTTACATTATTTCAAAATGTAACTTTAACGTAACTGATGATACTTTTTTGTTCCACCTAGTTACACCGTAGAAGGTACTATCGTAGGTTCAAAAGATATATTAGTTAGCTCTCGTGAGTCGTGTACTCCTCGTACTTTCATGTAAATATAAAACGGCGCAGAAAACAGCAAATACGTGTTGTGGTGACGAAGGATGAGATAGACTTTTTAAACAGGTTAATTTAAGTAAAAACATTTAACCCTAACTTTGAACACAGCCAGAGAAGGTGATGCCTTCGTTCGTTATTGCTGTGTTCGAAGTTATTGTTGATCGCAGTAACGTAGAATAAAAATACAGAGAAGGAAGCTGCTGCCATTCATCTGGTAAGAAACCTTAGTCGGCTTTTACGACATCATTTTGAGAGGTCGATTCTTACTACAGCTACAGCATAACACCAGCCTAAGTCACGTGAGCAAGGAACCGGCCAATCACGATGACGGATCGTGACGAGATGTGAATCAACTTATATGATTGGTCGACTCCCGCACGTCTTCTCTCTGCTATTGTCAAACCATTTAAGCCTTTGTAGGTAAATAAAATAATACGACAACACGGTAATATCATTCATATATTTACAACTTACCAGCCAGAAATGCCTGGCTAGAATTTATTATGTACATTTTATTGTGATTTATTGCTCGAGAGGTACAAAAAATAATTAATTTTCGTGTACCTTTGTAATTATATAAATAATGTGATGTAATAAATAATATTAACCTAAGTTCTTTTTTCAGCAGTTAATTTACCATGCTTTCAATGATACACCCGGAATCCTCAAAAAACTGAGGAACTGGCTATCTTACCTCTGAATGCCGGAACACAACAATTTAAAATTGTTATGGTAAGATGGTGGTACTAGGGGTGATCCAAAAGTAATGATAATCAGTTATTTCTACTGCACACAAAAATACAAAAAAAATATCAGTCACTTGCTCAATTACCAACTAGTTCAGGAAAAAAAAATCATATAAATAGGCCACGATTCCCGGGAGCTACATTCATTTGAATACGGACTGTCAAGGAGTGAACATCAAAATGGAAAAACACGAAATCAGAGCTGTCATTAAATACCTCTGCTTGAAAAAAATGTCTACCAAAGACATACATAGCGACTTGGTGGAAACATTAGGGGACTCTTCTCCTCCATATTCCACAGTTGCACGCTGGGCTAAGGAGTTTAAGCTGGGAAGAACATCGACGGAAGACGAACACCGCGAAGGACGCCCATCGACGTCCCTCACTGAAGAAAATGTGAAAAAAGTTGAAGAAGTTGTATTGGAAGATCGAAGAGTGACTATCAGGCATGTAGCTGAGGTCACAGGGATCTCATATGGCAGCATTCAAAGAATCCTTGCGAACGAATTGCATATGAGAAAGGTCTCCGCGCGTTGGGTACCGAAAATGTTAAACGACGAGCAAAAGAAGAAACGAGTCGACATGTCAAGAGCAAATCTCGAAAATTTCCAGGCAGACAAGGATAATTTTTTGTCACGTTTTGTGACCATGGACGAGACCTGGATCCACCATTTTGATCCTGAAACAAAACAACAATCGATGACATGGAAACGATCCGATGAACCGACGCCGAAGAAATTCAAAGTGTCAAGCTCAGCAGGGAAGGTTATGGCGTCTGTTTTTTGGGACGCTGAAGGAATAATCATGGTGGACTACTTGGAAAAGGGGGCCACTATTACAGGCTCCTACTATGCAGAACAAATAAGAAGATTGCGGGAGGCTATTAAGGAGAAAAGGCGAGGCAAACTGCGGGCTGGAGTGCTGTTCCATCAAGACAACGCACCGGTTCACAAAGCTGCAATTGCCATGGCTGCCATTCAGGAAGCGGGCTTTGAGCTGGTGGATCACCCCCCCTATTCACTAGATCTAGCCCCCAGTGACTTTAATCTCTTTCCACGACTCAAGGAACATCTCCGAGGCAAGAAATTTGACGATGATAGCGACGTGATGGCCGCGGTTGATGACTTTTTTGAGAGTCAAGATAAAGATTTTTTTTCTAAGGGAATTTTAGGTTTAGAAAAGAGATGGACTAAATGTATAGACTTGATAGGAGACTATGTTGAGAAATAAATTTATTTTTTTATTTTATTCATTGTGTTTGTTATTGATTATCATTACTTTTGGATCACCCCTCGTAGTTAACCAAATGGACTTGAAACAACTGCGAAGTACTGCGATTTAATTATCTCACATTTATCTTTTAGTAGGTTTCATCTCAACTCTCATATCGTATCTTCCAGAATCTGTCGGCTACCTCGCAGTATCTAACAGATACCGTCTCTGTAGCTGTTCTTCCTGTCTCTGTGCGGCTTTTGTTTCCGTATGTGATGGTGGACGCACCTCACGTGTTGATCGTCTCTCAGTATCTCTCGGCTACCTCCCAGTATCTAACAGATACCGTCTCTGTAGCTGTTCTTCCTGTCTCTGTGCGGCTTCTGTTTCCGTATGTGATGGTGGACGCACCTCACGTGTTGATCGTCTCTCAGTATCTGTCGGCTACCTCTCAGTATCTAACAGATACCGTCTCTGTAGCTGTTCTTCCTGTCTCTGTGCGGCTTCTGTTTCCGTATGTGATGGTGGACGCACCTCACGTGTTGATCGTCTCTCAGTATCTGTCGGCTATCTCCTAGTATCTAACAGATACCGTCTCTGTAGCTGTTCTTCCTGTCTCTGTGCGGCTTCTGTTTCCGTATGTGATGGTGGACGCACCTCACGTGTTGATCGTCTCTCAGTATCTAACAGATACCGTCTCTGTAGCTGTTCTTCCTGTCTCTGTGCGGCTTCTGTTTCCGTATGTGATGGTGGACGCACCTCTCGTGTTGATCGTCTCTCAGTATCTGTCGGCTATCTCCTAGTATCTAACAGATACCGTCTCTGTAGCTGTTCTACCTGTCTCTGTGCGGCTTCTGTTTCCGTATGTGATGGTGGACGCACCTCACGTGTTGATCGTCTCTCAGTATCTGTCGGCTACCTCTCAGTATCTAACAGATACCGTCTCTGTAGCTGTTCTTCTTGTCTCTGTGCGGCTTCTGTTTCCGTATGTGATGGTGGACGCACCTCACGTGTTGATCGTCTCTCAGTATCTGTCGGCTATCTCCTAGTATCTAACAGATACCGTCTCTGTAGCTGTTCTTCCTGTCTCTGTAGCTGTTCTTCCTGTCTCTGTGCGGCTTCTGTTTCCGTATGTGATGGTGGACGCACCTCACGTGTTGATCGTCTCTCAGTATCTGTCGGCTACCTCTCAGTATCTAACAGATACCGTCTCTGTAGCTGTTCTTCCTGTCTCTGTGCGGCTTCTGTTTCCGTATGTGATGGTGGACGCACCTCACGTGTTGATCGTCTCTCAGTATCTGTCGGCTACCTCTCAGTATCTAACAGATACCGTCTCTGTAGCTGTTCTTCCTGTCTCTGTGCGGCTTCTGTTTCCGTATGTGATGGTGGACGCACCTCACGTGTTGATCGTCTCTCAGTATCTGTCGGCTATCTCCTAGTATCTAACAGATACCGTCTCTGTAGCTGTTCTTCCTGTCTCTGTGCGGCTTCTGTTTCCGTATGTGATGGTGGACGCACCTCACGTGTTGATCGTCTCTCAGTATCTGTCGGCTATCTCCTAGTATCTAACAGATACCGTCTCTGTAGCTGTTCTTCCTGTCTCTGTGCGGCTTCTGTTTCCGTATGTGATGGTGGACGCACCTCACGTGTTGATCGTCTCTCAGTATCTGTCGGCTACCTCAAAGTATCTAACAGATACCGTCTCTGTAGCTGTTCTTCCTGTCTCTGTGCGGCTTCTGTTTCCGTATGTGATGGTGGACGCACCTCACGTGTTGATCGTCTCTCAGTATCTGTCGGCTATCTCCTAGTATCTAACAGATACCGTCTCTGTAGCTGTTCTTCCTGTCTCTGTGCGGCTTCTGTTTCCGTATGTGATGGTGGACGCACCTCACGTGTTGATCGTCTCTCAGTATCTGTCGGCTACCTCTCAGTATCTAACAGATACCGTCTCTGTAGCTGTTCTTCCTGTCTCTGTGCGGCTTCTGTTTCCGTATGTGATGGTGGACGCACCTCACGTGTTGATCGTCTCTCAGTATCTGTCGGCTATCTCCTAGTATCTAACAGATACCGTCTCTGTAGCTGTTCTTCCTGTCTCTGTGCGGCTTCTGTTTCCGTATGTGATGGTGGACGCACCTCACGTGTTGATCGTCTCTCAGTATCTGTCGGCTACCTCCCAGTATCTAACAGATACCGTCTCTGTAGCTGTTCTTCCTGTCTCTGTGCGGCTTCTGTTTCCGTATGTGATGGTGGACGCACCTCACGTGTTGATCGTCTCTCAGTATCTGTCGGCTATCTCCTAGTATCTAACAGATACCGTCTCTGTAGCTGTTCTTCCTGTCTCTGTGCGGCTTCTGTTTCCGTATGTGATGGTGGACGCACCTCACGTGTTGATCGTCTCTCAGTATCTGTCGGCTACCTCCCAGTATCTAACAGATACCGTCTCTGTAGCTGTTCTTCCTGTCTCTGTGCGGCTTCTGTTTCCGTATGTGATGGTGGACGCACCTCACGTGTTGATCGTCTCTCAGTATCTGTCGGCTATCTCCTAGTATCTAACAGATACCGTCTCTGTAGCTGTTCTTCCTGTCTCTGTGCGGCTTCTGTTTCCGTATGTGATGGTGGACGCACCTCACGTGTTGATCGTCTCTCAGTATCTGTCGGCTACCTCCCAGTATCTAACAGATACCGTCTCTGTAGCTGTTCTTCCTGTCTCTGTGCGGCTTCTGTTTCCGTATGTGATGGTGGACGCACCTCACGTGTTGATCGTCTCTCAGTATCTGTCGGCTATCTCCTAGTATCTAACAGATACCGTCTCTGTAGCTGTTCTTCCTGTCTCTGTGCGGCTTCTGTTTCCGTATGTGATGGTGGACGCACCTCACGTGTTGATGGTCTCTCAGTATCTGTCGGCTACCTCCCAGTATCTAACAGATACCGTCTCTGTAGCTGTTCTTCCTGTCTCTGTGCGGCTTCTGTTTCCGTATGTGATGGTGGACGCACCTCACGTGTTGATCGTCTCTCAGTATCTCTCGGCTACCTCTCAGTATCTAACAGATACCGTCTCTGTAGCTGTTCTTCCTGTCTCTGTGCGGCTTCTGTTTCCGTATGTGATGGTGGACGCACCTCACGTGTTGATGGTCTCTCAGTATCTGTCGGCTACCTCCCAGTATCTAACAGATACCGTCTCTGTAGCTGTTCTTCCTGTCTCTGTGCGGCTTCTGTTTCCGTATGTGATGGTGGACGCACCTCACGTGTTGATCGTCTCTCAGTATCTCTCGGCTACCTCCCAGTATCTAACAGATACCGTCTCTGTAGCTGTTCTTCCTGTCTCTGTGCGGCTTCTGTTTCCGTATGTGATGGTGGACGCACCTCACGTGTTGATCGTCTCTCAGTATCTCTCGGCTACCTCCCAGTATCTAACAGATACCGTCTCTGTAGCTGTTCTTCCTGTCTCTGTGCGGCTTCTGTTTCCGTATGTGATGGTGGACGCACCTCACGTGTTGATCGTCTCTCAGTATCTCTCGGCTACCTCCCAGTATCTAACAGATACCGTCTCTGTAGCTGTTCTTCCTGTCTCTGTGCGGCTTCTGTTTCCGTATGTGATGGTGGACGCACCTCACGTGTTGATCGTCTCTCAGTATCTGTCGGCTACCTCCCAGTATCTAACAGATACCGTCTCTGTAGCTGTTCTTCCTGTCTCTGTGCGGCTTCTGTTTCCGTATGTGATGGTGGACGCACCTCACGTGTTGATCGTCTCTCAGTATCTGTCGGCTACCTCCCAGTATCTAACAGATACCGTCTCTGTAGCTGTTCTTCCTGTCTCTGTGCGGCTTCTGTTTCCGTATGTGATGGTGGACGCACCTCACGTGTTGATCGTCTCTCAGTATCTGTCGGCTACCTCCCAGTATCTAACAGATACCGTCTCTGTAGCTGTTCTTCCTGTCTCTGTGCGGCTTCTGTTTCCGTATGTGATGGTGGACGCCCCGCACGTGTTCGTTGAGCGTCGCCGCGTGGAGGAACCCTTTGAAGCAAATCTCGCATTTGAACCGGCGATCGCCGATGTGGGTCTGAAATATCAAAGGTACTCTAAACTTTTGTTCCGTATCTTAACAAGCCTTACAGCTCAGTTGTGCTCGGATGCTGTATTATTCGGTAAGTATACATATTTTTTCACCTGATTTTCAAGTTAAGATAAGGCCGAAGGTGGAGGCGCACTTCACCCGGAATCCTCAACAGTCTGAGGAACTGGCTATTACCTCTAAATGTGGAACACAATTTTTTTTTAAGAATTGTTATTATGGCGACAGAATTAGGTAAGATGGTGGTAGCTAGCCAGGCGGACTTATAGAAAGTCCTACCATAAACCAAACCAAGCACAATATTGTGTCGCGTGGGCATCGAACCCGGGACGTCTGGATCTGAAATCGGTGGGATTAACCACTAGATCACAGTTTTTTCTTACCCATAAAGCTCCACCTTACTAGCGACCTTCTATCAAAGTACAATGACTGATAAGCTTCATTGTAGACCTTGCTCTGGGCTAGCGAGACAAGCCTAGAGGTCATTACCGCGGGATTATGGGACATACCTTGCGGTGGTTGAACAGGTTCGCTGCGCTGTGGAACCTTTTCCCGCAGTGGTTACACACGTGACGCGCCGGGCCGTGTCGCTGCGTGTGTAAACCTAGATGTCTGCAACCATACAGTTATTTATTCACAATAAATTCAAAATCACACAAGAACAACCTAGATGTCTGCAACCATACAGTTATTTATTCACAATCAATTCAAAATCACACAAGAACAACCTAGATGTCTGCAACCATACAGTTATTTATTCACAATCAATTCAAAATCACACAAGAACAACTTAGACGTCTGCCACCATACAGTTATTTATTCACAATCAATTCAAAATCATACAAGAACAACCTAGATGTCTGCAACCATACAGTTATTTATTCACAATCAATTCAAAATCATATAAGAACAACCTAGATGTCTGCAACCATACAGTTATTTATTCACAATCAATTCAAAATCATAATAATAGAAAATGTTACAGGACATTAATTTCCCACAGCGCCATCTAGCCCCAAATTTAGCATAGCTTGCAATATTGGAACTAGATTACGGATAGAATACTTGAATACTTTTTTTGTAAATACATACTTACATACAATACAACACCCAAATCTCATACATATGAACACGCAAAGGACTAAGGACGTAGTTATTCAATATATATGAATCTACAATACGCGTTTTATATCATTGGAGATAAAATATTAATGTTTAAAAAAAAAATTTTTTTTTTAGTTTATCTGAATGACGTTATTATATATAAGGGGTCCGTTTTTTGCCTTACTTTTGAGGTAATACACCCTATAAATACCCAAATCGCTTCAAGTGTTCCTATAATATTTGAACAGTACTAGTACTACAAAATTAGTGAGTATATCGACGATAAGAACGTGTGGCCCGATGTTACTATACCAGTTGACAGCTAAATGGTGATTTCTCAATGTTAACTAACTGCCCGTTAGGTTTAGGCTAGATCTCTGAGTTGGGAAATCCGGCGCTGTATGTATGTATGTATATATGTATGTATGTATGTGGCAATGTTTGTGAAGGCATAACTCTCGAATGGATTACCCAATTTTCATGAAATTAAAACTGGATAGAGATAACGTAAATAGAATTTGATTGTCGCGCGGGGTTTAGATTATTGGGGTGGTTTTTGAGATATTGTGGTCAAAATAAATACACTAATTTAATTTTTCACCCATATCTTATGAGTGTCTGATTTGATCAATTCAAAATGTTGAATATGCAGAGATTATTTTAATACTCATCAGTCAATAAGAAGACTATTTAACTGAGACGAAATTTTTTTTGGCATTGTGGGGTATCATTTGAAAGAGTATCTGCTGCACATTGATTCATAAAAAATATATTTTACTTTTATTAGGGGAAGTTTTCGTAACAAATGGGTGCTGTTAAGGGGTTAAAACGCTTGGTATGTCTTGAAGGATAGACTGAAAAGGGGGTTGATTTCACAATTAACTTTATTTTGTTTTGTTAAAACCACCCCTGTATTTATATTAAGGGTTGCAAAAGGGCTGAATAAGATTGAAGTCTTGAAAATGTGTTACAACATGAAATAGGGGTTTCGACGTCAGAGTTCAAAGCAAGTTTATTTTTGCCCTTATTTAGGGGTGGTTTTTCAGTTCTTATAAGATGTAAGAGGGTATTCGAAATCTCATTAAAACTGGTATATTTATTTATTTCTTTTTTGTTATACACTCAATAGAGAAGGGTGTCGATAACTTTTAGGATGTCATGCAAGAGTTTTGACTGCACATATTCTATATCAACAGTACCTACATAATTGTCCACCACAATGTGGAAAGAACTCCCTCTATAACTGTAAGGTACGATCATTATCTCCACGCTAAGCAGACAGATTGGTGCTCACAGTTAAAGTTTTGTTTACAAAAAGAAAAAAGCTGATGCCTTTTTAGTTGACTTTACGTCATCCGTGGGCTGGAGGGGTAGATTTTAAACCACGACTACTAAGGCAACAGTTTAACAAGCCTCATAGCTCAGTTGTTAGTAACTCTGCCTGCTGCGCTGTAGGCTGTGGGTTCGATTCCCACCCGGAGCAAACATTTGTGTGATGAATATAGATATTTGTTCTGTGTTTGGGTGTTGTATCATATAGCACGTATGTATTTACAAAAAGTAGTAAAGTATTCAATCCGTAATCTAGTTCCCATATTACAAGCTATGCTTAGTTTCGGGCTAGATGGCGCTGTGTAAAATTAATGTCCTGTAATAATTATTTATTTATTTAACAGCTTTCAAAACGACATCAACCTTTGCTTCATGTTCGTAAGGAAGAAAAAAGTGCTAAGTAAGGTGAGAAAGGATGAAAGCACACTTTTATCGTTTGATAATTACGTTCTATTTGAGAAATGATCTCCGTCACAAACCAGACACCACGAGATCCCAGTCCGGGACGAAATACTAGCAATAAACGTTTTAAGATAGTATTAAGTATTCAGGTTTATGATGTATGATACAATGTAATTTAAAACTGTATAACAGGCGGCAGATTTGACGTTTCAAAATGATCCCAAAAAATCTTAACGAAAAACACTTTGACTTTGTTGGACAGAGACTGTGGTTTTCTATTTTTTTTTATCGTTGACGGTGGAACCGAAGGCCGAAGGTGGAGGCGCACTTCACCCGGAATCCTCAACTGAGGAACTGGCTACCTTACCTCTGAATGTCGCAACACAACGATTAAAGAATTGTTGTTAGGTGACACGGTAGTTACCTGCGTGTCGCGAACCGCGCGGGACATTGCGTGCACAGATACGGCTTGAGTCCCGAGTGCATGTTGGCGTGGTCCGCGAAGAACGCGGGGTCCTGCAAACACGGTATCGTCCCACGTCTTTATTTTTTATGCACCTTCCCGTCGTACAATAAAACAAACACGGTTACTGACCCAGTATGGCGTGGGACATACCTTACCGTCGTAATAAAATAATCAAAACGGTAATTGACCCAGTATGGTGTGGGACATACCTTACCATCGTAATAAAATAAACAAAACGGTTACTGACCCAGTATAGCGTGGGACATACCTTACCGTCGTAATAAAATAAACAAAACGGTTACTGACCCAGTATAGCGTGGGACATACCTTACCGTCGTCGTAATAAAATAATCAAAACGGTTATTGACCCAGTATGGCGTGGGACATACCTTACCGTCGTCGTAATAAAATAATCAAAACGGTTATTGACCCAGTATGGCGTGGGACATACCTTACCGTCGTCGTAATAAAATAAACAAAACGGTTACTGACCCAGTATAGCGTGGGACATACCTTACCGTCGTCGTAATAAAATAATCAAAACGGTTATTGACCCAGTATGGCGTGGGACATACCTTACCGTCGTCGTAATAAAATAATCAAAACGGTAATTGAACCAGTATGGCGTGGGACATACCTTACCGTCGTAATAAAATAATCAAAACGGTAATTGACCCAGTATGGTGTGGGACATAGCTTTCCGTCACAATAAAAAAATTAATAAAACGATCTTTGGTACTAGTACCGTTACTTAAGATTAAGATTAAGTGTGTTTTTTTAAATAAATAAATTAATAAACTTACCATAAATGTTTTCCCGCATAGATCGCACAGAAGCCGCCGCGCGGTTTGGGAGTAAACCGATGAATACGGGATGTCCGGGTGATCCTACGATTCAAACTTAATATTAAATAAACAAATAATAAATATTACAGGACATTAATTTCACACAGCGCCATCTAGCCCCAAACTAAGCATAGCTTGTAATATGGGGACTAGATTACGGATGGAATACTTAAATACTTTTGTATATATACGTACTATGATTACAACACCCAAACACAGAACAAACAACTATATTCATCACACAAACGTTTGTACCTACAGCGCAGAAGGCAGAGTTACTACCAACTGAGCTATGAGGCTTTTTTTTTATTGTATGTCTGGGAAGCGCTTGGCCTTCATCTCACCAGGTAACAAGTTGAGATAATCCCGAAGGTGGAGACGCACTTCACCCGGAATCCTCAACTAACTGAGGAACTGGCTATCTTACCTCTGAATGCCGGAACACAACTATTTGAGAATTGTTTTTATTGCGACAGATTTAGGTAAGATATTACACGCTTCCGTCTGGTACTGGTCTGGAACAGTTGAGTTACCTATAGGCCGTTTGTAACGGTCCTTAGGTAATGTGACTGATTCCTTTGTACATAGTTAGTTTAATTGTACTTTTTAGATATTATTGAGATATTACACTTATATTTGGTGAAGTCCTTTATCGTCAGCTGGAACCACCTCGGTAATAATAACTGTTATTATAAAAAGTATTGAATTTGTAAATTTGTAAAAAGTATATACAAATATACAAAGGAATCAGTCAGATTACCTAAGGACCACTACAAACGGCCTATATTATATTATTATTTATTATATTAAATATTTTGACTCACTTTGAGGAAATGCTTATACATACACGAAGTAAAGGCAGTCGACACCATCGCAGGACACTGAAATATTACAATATAATACATATATTTCGTAAAAAAAAAAAAAACAAGTTAAATATTGGAAAAATCGGAAACCCGACTGCGTAAAGAAATTTTTTTTTCCGATTCGGTTAATAAGTGACGGAGCTCTGAGGTAACAAAGAAACATCCGAAATGAGATTATAAAAATACACGCATGTTCCGTATGCGATTTTTTATATATAAAATATTACAGGACGTTAATTTCACACAGCGCCATCTAGCCCCGAACTAAGCAAAGCTTGTAATATGGGAACTAGATTACGGATAGAATACTCATATACTTTTTTTTTTAAATACATACGTACTATATTATACAACATCTAAACACAGAACAAACATCTATATTCATCACACAAATGTTTGTCCTGGGAATCGAACCCACAGCCTACAGCGCAGGAGTTACTACCAACTGAGCTATGAGGGTTGTTATATATATATATCGTTTTCTAGTTCAAATATCACAAGCTATGCTTAGCTTGGGGCTGGATGGCGCTATCTATTTATGCAACCGATTCGGAAGAAAAAAAAATTATCGAATGAAACAAAATTTATTATAGTATGGGAACTCAATTACGGATAGTACTTGGACTTTTTTTTTGTAAATACATAGGTATGTTTGAATATTATAAATATTACAGGACATTAATTTCACACAGCGCCATCTAGCCCCAAACTAAGCATAGCTTGTAATATGGGAACTAGAATACGGATATAATACTTAAATACATTTTTTTTTATTTGTAAATACATACGTACTATTATGATACAACATACAAACACAGAACAAACATCTATATTCATCACACAAATGTTTGTCCTGGGTGGGAATCGAACCCACAACCTACAGCGCAGAAGGCAGAGTTACTACCAACTGAGCTATGAGGCTTGTTAAGGGGTTTGAGTGGGGACTATAACTCACCAGCTCACATTTGACAAACGGCTTGTCCGGAGTGTTTATCTTGATTTTCTTCACTGGGTTGGGATCATTGGACCTGAACACCAAATTAATTTAATTTTCCTTTTGAGGGTATCTTAATTATTTGTTTTACCGCTGGCAAGCGCTTGGAATTCATCTCTCCTGGTGACAAGGTAAGACCAGTAACTTATCATGTTCTTTTTTTTATATTGTACGACGGGGAAGCGCTTGGCCTTCATCTCACCTGGTTACTAAGGCCGAAGGAAGCGCACTTCACCCGGAATCCTCAACTGAGGAACTGGCTATCTTACCGCTAAATGCCGGAACACAACAAATAACAGAATAGAATTGTTGTTATAGCGATAGAATGAGGTAAGGTGGTAGCTTGCCAGGCGGACTTAAAGTCCTACCACCAACCAAACCAAGCTCAATATCATCCCTGGGAATCGAACCCGGTACAGTTATAAAAAAAATGATACATAAATACAACAACATAAATTGGACTAGTATTTTTTTAATTTCAAATTCAAATAAAAATAAATAAATCATATTTCAGTTATGCTTGGACTTTCACAACCTGATGAAATCGGCAATACGGATATCTATGAGAAGCAATCACTATATAGGGGACTACCATCCGATGGACCGACATGGCGGTCGGAGGGAGTCGATTGATGGAGACGGCACAGAGTGATGTATTTTGGCTGAAATTATGATGATTTATAACAAAAAAAAAAAATGTGTTCCGGCATTCAGAGGTAAGATAGCCAGTTCCTCAGTTGAGGATTCCAGGTGAAGTGCGCGTCCACCTTCGGCCTTAGTAACCAGATGAGATGAAGGCCAAGCGCTTCCCCGTCGTACAATATAAAAAAAAGAACATGATAAGTTACTGGTCTTCGAGAAGTACATATCTAAGAAAGACAATGACTGACCTCTGTGATCTTTGCGCGTACTTCTTGGACGCCCGCTGATGCCCTTGCTCCACTTTGTGGGTCCGCAGCTCCTCGAGCGTGCCGAAACGGATGTGGCAATACGCGCACCGATAGCTGAAAGTATTGAACCCTGAAGCCGTAGAAGCCTTCATCTCATGGTCTCAATCTAATAAGGCCGAAGGTGGAAGCGCACTTCACCCGGAATCCTCAAGACCAGGCGGACTTAAACTAAAGTCCTACCACCAACCGAACCAAGCACAATACTGTACTCCCCTATCTCCATAGCTAAGAGACGTCACGTGACAATAGCGTAGGGACGTCACGTGACAATAGTGAAGGGACGTCTTCAGGTTATTAATTTTGAAAAATTGATATTCGCAATATAACGGCTGAATTTAAAAACATCTTGCTATGCAATAACATACTTAAAGCTTTACAACATTTGTAAATGAGCCATCTGTATCGTTCCTAAGTGATTCAAAACTAGATTCCTAATACTTGTGTTCTATGGTTTTGTAATAGTTTTGGTTGGTGGTAGGACTTTGTTCAAGTCCGCCTGGCTAACTACCACCATCTTACCTGATTCTATCGCCATAATATCAATTCTAAAAATAGTTGTGTTCCGGCATTCAGAGGTAAGATAGCCCGTTCCTCAGTTTGTTGAGGATTCCGGGTGAAGTGCGCCTCCACCTTCGGCCTTATCTCAACTTGTAACCAGGTGATATGAAGGCCAAGCATCTCCCCATAAAGAAGTCGTCTACTAGCGTAAATGCGGTTTATTTCGTTGTTAAATGATTCCACTGGACTCCTGATACTGGTATATGTATATATGGTATACACTCACGACTCGACCTTCTTGGTGTGCGCCATCGCCACATGCTTCATGTACACCTCTGCACAGTCGAAGGTCACGTTGCATTGTTGGCACGTGGAGTGCGCGCCGGGATTCGACGCCGTGTCATCCTGCAACACTTATTACAATCTATATGTTTTTTTTTTATTATTTACTAAATCAACAGTCCTTATTCTGAAATAAACTTGACATACATGTTTTTCTTAAGACCAATAATAGATTTACATTTTATAGAAATACAATTTTAAATTCACGTTCACAAGTTCTATATTATCAATTAAATTGAAGTGTAAGTTTTTAACCGCGTATAAATGATTTCAATAAGTAGTTACCGCTCTGTCTAGCAGTGGACACAAATGGGATGGTATAAATGATTTCAATAAGTAGTGACCGCTCTGTCTAGCAGTGGACACAAATGGGATGGTATAAATGATTTAAATAAGTAGTGACCGTTCTGTCTAGCAGTGGACACAAATGGGATGGTATAAATGATTTAAATAAGTAGTGACCGCTCTGTCTAGCAGTGGACACAAATGGGATGGTATAAATGATTTAAATAAGTAGTGACCGCTCTGTCTAGCAGTGGACACAAATGGGATGGTATAAATGATTTAAATAAGTAGTGACCGCTCTGTCTAGCAGTGGACACAAATGGGATGGTATAAATGATTTATATAAGTAGTGACCGCTCTGTCTAGCAGTGGACACAAATGGGATGGTATAAATGATTTAAATAAGTAGTGACCGCTCTGTATAGCAGTGGACAGAAATGGGATGTTATAAATGATTTAAATTAGTAGTGACCGTTCTGTCTAGCAGTGGACACAAATGGGATGGTATAAATGATTTAAATAAGTAGTGACCGTTCTGTCTAGCAGTGGACACAAATGGGATGGTATAAATGATTTAAATAAGTAGTGACCACTCTGTCTAGCAGTGGACACAAATGGGATGGTATAAATGATTTAAATAAGTAGTGACCGCTCTGTCTAGCAGTGGACACAAATGGGATGGTATAAATTATTTAAATAAATAGTGACCGTTCTGTCTAGCAGTGGACACAAATGGGATGATATAAATGATTTAAATAAGTAGTGACCATTCTGTCTATCAGTGGACACAAATGGGGTGATATAAATGATTTAAATAAGTAGTGACCGTTCTGTCTAGCAGTGGACACAAACGTTTACTCCCACCTGTTCTGTTGAGTAGTTCTGTTGACAAAACTACTGGGATTTTTTATCCCATTAGTTCTGTGACTTAAAGAACTATGCTTTACACCTGACTTTTATCTCTACTATTCCCACCTGTTTTGTTGAGTAATTCTGTTGACAGAACTACTGGTAATTTATCCGCATTAGTTCTGTCTAATTTAAAAAACTTTACCAACCTATGTACATATTGGCAATAAATAAAATGAAATGAAACAAAAAGATAAATTTTACCTTAATTTCTCTAAAAACAAAGGTATGTCTATGTTACCGTTAAACAATTGCATTTGGTACACTCTAATCATAGCAACGTTTTCAATCTGTTTATTTGCCCTTCGTTTAACTGATTTAAATAATTTAAATAATATATATAAATGGTATAAATGATTTAAATAAGTAGTGACCGTGTGTTTTGACTTCCGATGCAGCATGAGCCCCACGTCGGAAATGAAGGTAGCGGCGCACGTGGTACAGATCGACTTCTTCTTGTCCGCGTTATGGTCTCGCTGGTGGTTCATGAAGGTGGTCTTATTCCTGAAATAGGTTCATGAAGATGGTCTTATTCCTGTAATTGGTTCATGAAGGTGGTCTTATTCCTGTAATTGGATCAAGAAAATGGTCTTATTCCTGTAATAGGTTCATGAAGGTGGTCTTATTCCTGTAATTGGATCAAGAAAATGGTCTTATTCCTGTAATAGGTTCATGAAGGTGGTCTTATTCCTGTAATGGGTTCATGAAAGTGGTCTTATTCCTGTAATAGGTTCATGGAGGTGGTCTTATTCCTGTAATGGGTTCATGAAAGTGGTCTTATTCCTGTAATTGGTTCATGAAAGTGGTCTTATTCCTGTAATAGGTTCATGAAAGTGGTCTTATTACTGAATTAGGTTCATGAAAGTGGTCTTATTACTGAAATAGGTTCATGAAGGTGGTTTTATTACTAAAATAGATTCATGAAGGTGATGTTATTCTTGTAATAGGTTCATGAAAGTGGTCTTATTAATGAAATAGGTTCATGAAAGTGGTCTTATTACTGAATTAGGTTCATGAAAGTGGTCTTATTCCTGTAATTGGTTCATGAAAGTAGTCTCATTACTGAAACAGGTTCATGAAGGTGGTCTTATTACTGAAATAGGTTCATGAAGGTGGTCTTATTCCTGTAATTGGTTCATTAAAGTGGTCTTATTCCTGAAATAGGTTCATGAAGGTGGTCTTATTACTGAAATAGATTCATGAAGGTGGTCTTATTCCTGTAATTGGTCCATGAAGGTGGTCTTATACCTGTAATTGGTTCATGAAGGTGGTCTTATTCCTGTAATAGGTTCATGAAAGTGGTCTTATTTTTGTAATAGGTTCATGAAAGTGGTCTTATTACTGAAATAGGTCCATGAAAGTGGTCTTATTACTGAAATAGGTTCATGAAGGTGGTCTTATTACTGAAATAGGTTCATGAAGGTGGTCTTAGTCCTGAAATTGGTTCACGAAGGTGGATTTATTCCTGAAATAGGTTCACACCAGGATGAAGACCAGACACTTCGAAAGGTATTTCGTAAAGACACACGATAGAAGCGAATCTTTTTTATTAATTACAGAGATACATTTAAATTATCTCCTACTCTACCAGACAGTGCCGCACCACTTTTCGCCACGCAAAATGGTTTCGAACAGAATTTCAAAAACCTCTCATAAAAAGTTTTACTTCAAAAGCCTCATAGTGATAATTAAGTCTTACTCGAATACGCTGAGGCAGGTGGGGCAGGAATACTCTACGCCTTTATGTTGCTCGTAGTGGTTTAGCATAACCGGACTGCAAATAAAACACAAGGTTTTAAAATAATACGGTAACAAAGTGGTAAAAAAAAAGTTTTTTTAGAATCTTTTTTTATTTTTTTAAATACCAATAAAAATATTCATAAACACGATACACGTGACCAATACACCACAGCCTTTTCCCTAGGCTTTGCAATACGCAGGCAAACCTGTATTTTATCTCACTCTCTCGCAGGCTAATCCTATAATGTATACGTTTCTTTTTTTGTTGTCGCTTTTTCGTTTCATTGACTTTCAAATCGAGACATATTGATAATACCCTCCTTCTCCATCATAATCTTTATGCCAAATCTAATACTCCTCTATAGGCCACACACGTCTTTCAAAAGCTGTCCCAACATTACACTTGCGCTTATCTCTTGTAACCACGTGAGATGATGCTACGACGCAACCCTGTAGTACAATAAACAAAGATATACAGAGAATAGGTAAGTATATACTGACTAGTGGTAGGTGACAAGCAGCTTTTATCTAAACTTGTAACCACGTGAGACGAAGCTACGACGCAACCCTGTAGTACAATAAACAAAGATATACAGAGAATAGGTAAGTATATACTGACTAGTGGTAGGTGACAAGCAGCTTTTATCTAAACTTGTAACCACGTGAGACGAAGCTACGACGCAACCCTGTAGTACAATAAACAAAGATATACAGAGAATAGGTAAGTATATACTGACTAGTGGTAGGTGACAAGCAGCTTTTATCTAAACTTGTAACCACGTGAGACGAAGCTACGACGCAACCCTGTAGTACAATAAACAAAGATATACAGAGAATAGGTAAGTATATACTGACTAGTGGTAGGTGACAAGCAGCTTTTATCTAAACTTGTAACCACGTGAGACGAAGCTACGACGCAACCCTGTAGTACAATAAACAAAGATATACAGAGAATAGGTAAGTATATACTGACTAGTGGTAGGTGACCAGCAGCTTTTATCTAAACTTGTAACCACGTGAGACGAAGCTACGACGCAACCCTGTAGTACAATAAACAAAGATATACAGAGAATAGGTAAGTATATACTGACTAGTGGTAGGTGACCAGCAGCTTTTATCTAAACTTGTAACCACGTGAGACGAAGCTACGACGCAACCCTGTAGTACAATAAACAAAGATATACAGAGAATAGGTAAGTATATACTGACTAGTGGTAGGTGACAAGCAGCTTTTATCTAAACTTGTAACCACGTGAGACGAAGCTACGACGCAACCCTGTAGTACAATAAACAAAGATATACAGAGAATAGGTAAGTATATACTGACTAGTGGTAGGTGACCAGCAGCTTTTATCTAAACTTGTAACCACGTGAGACGAAGCTACGACGCAACCCTGTAGTACAATAAACAAAGATATACAGAGAATAGGTAAGTATATACTGACTAGTGGTAGGTGACCAGCGGGCACATCTTGCAGGAGTAGACGGCGGAGTGGCTGGAGGCGCGGTGGCTTGCCCGCGTCTTCAGCGATTGGAACCGCATGCCGCATATACCGCAGAGGAACTCGCCGGCTGCCGGCTGCAACAGAGGTGTGTTTTGTTCGGCAAAAATACAGATAACGTTCAAAATGATCCTCAAATCTTAATTATTAAAAAAAGTTGGACTTTGACATTTGACTACGTATTAAAAAAAAAAGAGTGACTGGAAGTTTGTCGATCTTTGCCGAAGAGTACAGCTGAGACTGTTGGTACTTGAATCTCAAAGTTATTTTCATGATTGAAATGTAATTGTAGCAGGTAATTCACTTAATTTGTTTTGCTAGGGTGATACGTGTTAAAGAGAACTGAATTTATAATTATTAAATAAATAGCAAATGAATACTATTGTATTCTCAATGTGCTATAACTACCGGGAGTTTACAATAGCGCCATCTATTAATAGTGAGCGGAACTAATTTTCACTTCCAGAGGTGTCGGTAACAGTGTAGCGAGTTCAATGGCTTTTTCCCCATCTCAAAAAATGCGTGTTTACAATAGCGCTATTTATTGGAAGTTATCGAAATGAATTTTCACTTCAAGTTCCTTAACAGTGTCGCGAGTTTAATGGTTTTTTCCCATCTGTAATAATGCGGGTTTACAATAGCGCCATCTGTTGAGAGTTATCGGTACGAAATGAGCATAATGAAATGAAGTAAAGATGCCAATTCTAAGTATTGTTATATATATGAAGAAAGTCAAGCCAATATTTTCTAGACATTCATTACATGATGTTTTTTGTGCTGAACCTTATTTTTTTTAAAAAAGAAGTTGCCTTAGCTACTCCTTATAACATCAGCTATCTGCCAGTGAAAGTTCCATCAAAATCGGTCTTGCCGTTTCGGATATGAGCCGGAACAAACAGACAGACAGACAAAAAAAGGGCTTTATGTTATATCGTATCGTATATACTCTCATAAGCGCTCAGCGAAAGGCTGTTTTTAATATGACCACATTTAATTTTATTTAGTTGTATAGATAAGCCTCATAGCTCAGTTGGTAGTAACTCTGCCTTCTGCGCTGTAGGTTGTGGGTTCGATTCCCACCCAGGACAAACATTTGTGTGATGAATATAGATGTTTGTTCTGTGTTTGGGTGTTGTATCATATGGTAATTATGTATTAAAAAAAACAAGTAACTCAGAATTCTATCCGTAATCTAGTTCCCATATCAGCTATGCTAAATTTGGGGCTAGATGGCGCTGTGTGATATTAATGCACTGTAAAACTCATATCCTAGAAGAAGTGATCATGAGCCGCCTCCATCCATCGACGCCCGATAGGTACAAACCGTGTGCCACTTGTTGTGATAGTCGAATTGCGTTTGTTTCTCAAACCCTCGGTAGCAGAGTTCGCATTTGAAGGTAGCCTCCATGTAACTGTTGCTCACTTTCCTTCTGTTGAATTCGTTTAGCTTCCTCTCTTCGGTGTCCAGGTATTCTGAAAGTATATTATTTACAATACAACATCATCATCGGTGTGCAACACCTCTACCGCTTCTGGGAGGTGCGGGTAAGAAACGAGCTTTGACTCTTATTTGTAGCGTCAACTTCAGCAGTAACGACTGCCGAGTTATTTGGTTTGCCAAGTTTTGTAAACCTTTCAGCGGCTTACAATGTCTTTGGCTTACAGTTGCGTTTGAACAACACAACACAACTGACACAAATGACTGCTTAGAACTGACGTTGACAGATACCTGTCACGGCTGTCAACCGTCTGTCTATAGGCAGAGGCAGTCTTCGAACGGTCCTTACCCGCACCTCTTAGGATCGTTAAGATAACTTGACCATGTATTTGAAGTCAAATGTGTCAAAAGTGTGTTTTTTTTTATTGTACGACGGTTAAGCACTTGGCCTTCATCTCACCTGGTTACAAGTTGAGATAAGGCCGAAGGTGGAAGCGCACTTCACCCAGAATCCTCAACAAACTGAAGAACTGGCTATCTTACCTCTAAATGCAGAAACAACAATTTTAGAATTGTTATTATGACGACAGAATTAGGTAAGATGGTGTTAGCTAGCCAGGCGGACTAAAGTCCTAACACCAATCAAACCAAGCACAATATTATACTCCCCATGTGGATCGAACCAGGGACCTCTGGATCTGAAAATCGGTGGGTTGAAGTGGTTCAACCCACCGATTTTCAGATGACCACAGAGGCGGTCGAAAGAGGCGGTGGTGTCGGTAAGGTGTATTGTGTTGCGAGATCAATGGCCTCCAACTCAGCGCATGGAAGTCGTAAAAGCCGAATAAAGGATCTCACTAGATGGGCAGATCTCACGTTCTCCTGCGATCACCAGTCCATCTGCCAAGCGTGGTGATTATGGCGAAACCCTCAAGCATTGGAAGAGTCTGTCTAGCAGTGGACACTAATCGACTGTTGATGAAACTATTGTTACGCCAATCAGAAACGTCTAGAACATTCGCGTGCCTTCACATAGTTCCACGAAAATATGACAATAACAACTTGTTTATAAATAACACAAAAGCATGCTTTATGACCGCCGCGCCGAGAACAATAGAGACCCAGATTACGCAATAGTAAGTACCGCGAACAGTCTCGCGCATAGGAGAAGTTTCAATAGAGTTGGATATAAATATGCCGCGCGACTCGCAAGCAGGACAGTATTCAATTACGATACAGAGTGATAACATCAAGTGATATTTGAGTGCGATAAAAGTGTTTAGTGATTCGGAAGTATAACTAAGTAGTGGTGTACTCAGTTTGAGAGTAATTAGTTTGGTGCTGAACAAACGTGTCTTATTTTGAGTAATAACTGGAAGCTTTTAATTGTTACAAACCCCAGCTCGTAACACTATAATAAAACTATGTAGGATTTAAAATGTAGGTCAAATTATGTTTATATTTTATTGTTTGTAAAAGAAAAAAAAATTTGGTAGTTGATATGCAAAAAATTACTTTAGAAATGTACACTAGGGACGTACAGTCGTATACACCATTATGTTACTTTATAGTTTTCTAATAAATCTTTTGTCTTGTAAACTACTTTATGTACTTATCACACAATACAACACAAAACACCTACATTCATTACGCAAATGTCCCGGGTGGGAATCGAACCCACAACCTACATCGCAGGCGGCAGAGCCACCAATGAGCGATAATCTGATAAATTAACATACCTATATCAAAAACGGTCTCATAGTCCGGGTTGTATTTCTTGAGTAGATGTAGCAGAGCCTTCTTTAGTTTGTGATAATGTCCTTGGGAATCTGAAACGTTTATACAGGTGAGTTTATACAGAATGAGTTTATACGGGCGAGTTTATACAGGTGAGTTTATACAGAGTGAGTTTATACAGATGAGTTTACACAGGTGAATTAATCCAGGATAAACTTGTGTTAGTTTGTGATAAGTGAGTTTATACTGGTGAGTTTATATAGAGTGAATTTATACAGATGAGTTTACACAGGTGAGTTTGTTATATTGCCATTCAATGATTCATGGTAAGAAAGGGTCTTAACTATATTGAAATATTATGTTCAATATTTAATTGAATTGTGCAACGGACAAGCGCTTGGTCTTCATCTCATCTGTTTTTTTTTATGCGACACGAGTCGAAACAAGCTTGTAGCCCACCGGATGTTTAGTGAAACTCTTGTTTATAACAAAACCTTACTGCATAGGTCATATCCACTGAGAACATGACCACAGGTCATGTTCAGCGCTGCATTGCGCCCGTCAAATTGAGGCATAAAGGTGTTGAGCCCCGTGTGCCCATAATTTCACGGTGTTAGTATGTAGGTGGTACACAAGGGGCTCTACTACTAGCATTCAATACGTGACAAGTTGCAAGCCCATCTCCGCTTATTGGAATACTAGCCTGTGTCACGTGACATTCGTATTGTGACCTTCACCGTCTAAGCGTGTGCATGTCAGATACGCACATAAACTTAAAAAAAAAAAAAAAAGTCTTGCTGCAAGATGGGATTTGAACCCACATCCTGCGGATCGGACGGCGGGCCGCTACCAACTTGTCCAAGCAGCTCTTTTCTATACATCGGCTGGTAATTAGAGGATCATTACCTTTCTTTAGAGACAGCATACGCATATCAGAAAGTAGAAACTTGTCGTATATCTTCACAAATATCTCGGAAGTGATCTTGCTATTGTCGCCCAACTCATTTATGTCGCCATTGTCCAATATTTCTATGACCTATAACAAAAAACAAAGAATTTGGCACCATTCACCCAAATAAACTTTTTTTTTTTGACGACGGGGAGTTTCGTGGCCTTTATCTGTTTGTCTCACCTGGTTTTCAAGTAAGGCCGAAGGTGGAAGCGCTCTTCGCCCGGAATCCTCAACCAACTGAGGAGCTGGCTCTTGCCGCTGAATGCCGGAACGCAACGGTTTAAGAATTGTTGTTACGGCGACAGACTTAAACAAAGTCCTACCACCAATCAAACCAACCACAATATTGTACTCCGTGGGGATCGAACCCGCGACCCTTGGATCTGACACCGGTAGTCGACCACTAGACCACAGAGGCGGTTAAATGACATTTATCCACCAAACAGTTGTCAGTCAATGTCATATTACATAATGAACAGGAGCTTACGTTGCATTTTAAGTCCTAAGTTAGCCCATACATACTTTTCCATATATTCCCATTGTTATTGCGTTTTAGGAATAAGTAGACACAGACACAGATTATTTTTTTCCGATTATACCTGCAAAAATTAAATTGATACGGACTGACCACTTCGAAATGAAAAAGGTACTAGTACGTACTGGAGAGCGAACAGATCACTGTTCGCTCTGATACTCCGGGGCCTTAACATATGGTAAATTTACTGACCTTTTCCTTTATATTTAAGTATTTCTTGTTCGCCTGAGGAGAAGTATCTTCGTCTGCAGATTCCACTTTAGTTTTGCAATTTTTTATCACTTTTGACTCTGATTTCTTCGATTTGAGTTCCGATTTCGTTTTCACTTTGGCTTTCTCTTTCGTACGTGGCGTTTTCGTATCTTCAGTCTTATGACTATATATATACCTGTGGGATTATTTATCATCATAATATTACAGTATTTGAGTATGAGTGATGTTTTTTTTTATTGTATGATGGTGAGTTCTTGGCCTTCATCTCACCTGGTTTTCAAGTGATAAAGCCGAAGGTGAAAGCGCACTCCACCCGGAATCCTCAACAAACTGAGGAACTGGCTATCTTACCTCTAAATGCCCGAACACAAAATTAAGGAATTTAGAAGTGGTAACCACCAACCAAACTAAGCACAATATTGTACTCCCCTGGGGATCGAACCCGGGACCATTGGGCCTGACACAGGCAAACAACTAGCCCGCAGGTGGTCAAAACACTTTCGGATTCATAATATTACTTGTGACACACCTGAAATTTCATTCACGTTGTAATGCACACTACATTACAACATGAAGCTACCCTGAGAATGTCAAGACTTTTTTGTCCTCTGTTGTTATCCACCTTCGAGAGAATTTTGTCTCCGGATGGTGGATGAAACCAGAGTACAACATTTTTATCCCCTCTGGTTAGGGCTGAGCATTAATTGTCCGTAGTCAGCTATCTATTTATCATTTGTTTGTTCAATAAAGTGTTCATTCATTCATTCACTCTCAACTTTTTATTGCTCCTGGCTTTCGTTCCCAGTTAAAATGAAGTAAGACCTCTTTAGCCTTTAGTATTAAGAAGTTACATTGTGGGTATATTGTCCGTAGTCAGCTATCTATTTATCATTTGTTTGTTCAATAAAGTGTTCATTCATTCATTCACGCTCAACTTTTTATTGCTCCTGGCTTTTGTTCACAGTTAAATTGAAGTAAACCCTCTTAGCCTTTAGTATTAAAGAGTTTCATTGTGGTCTCTGTTGTTAGGCTTGGTATTTTTTTTTCTGATGGTTTTATGGTTTGTGTCATCCAATGCCTTCTATCATTCATTCACAACAATTTAACATATTCAAAAGTATAGAAGTATGTTAGGATACCTGTCTAATTCATCATGCTCACTTTCCATATAATCGGAGTCCATTACAAATGTGTTAGTGTCCGAGTCGGGGACCTCTAATTTCAACCCCAGGTCTATCTCTTTCAGATCTATGTGGTTCATATTGGCAACCTGCAACATACATTAAATCAAACCTATCAGTGGAATTCCGGGACTTCATTTATTATTAATAAATAAATTACTATTACAGGACATTAATTCCACACAGCGCCATCTAGTCCCAAAGAAGTCCCAAACTAAACCAAGCAATGGATGGTTTAGTGTTAGGACTCAGTAATCTAGTTCCCATATTACATTTAATATGGGAACTAGATTACGGATATACGGATTACGTAATCTAGTTCCCATATTACATTTAATATGAGAACTAGATTACGGATATAAATGTAGATACTTTTTTTAATTTATTTTTTCTAACTTAGTCTACGGCCCATAGTAATATATACCTTAAAAACTAACATACATAAATAACTATATCTACTCTATTTATTGGCACGTAAAGTCTGGACGTGACTTACTAGTGTTGTGTTTAGTAATCGTCCGCGATACTTTCTAAACACAACACCTTTCGGCCAGTTCTTCTTTATTGAAGATCGATAGATGTTCAGTTGGGACTCACAACACAAACTATATAAAATCATTGTGGCGAGATTCCAACTGCTCGGTCCTCAGTAATTACTTCGTCTTCTGCCTCACATACTCCACTACATCCTCAGCCTTCATGGAGGCTTCATGGGCAACGCGTAGGTTGCCTAAGACAGCCTCATCTAACTATTGCTGTACCGCATAGTTTCTAGAACACTTCCGTTTCCTTTAAGTCCCCAAAGTCAACGAAGAGATCAACTCAAAGGCTACATTGATTGTCTGCAATGCCATGCCAAAACACAAGAGTACTCATTGAGTATCCAAGTGACACAATGCGGTTGAAAAGAACTGCCCTGGAGAAGATCCTTATTCATGAGGAAGAACTGACTTATGAGTTGATATCTTACAGCATGCCAACTGATAGCAGATAATAATTATAAAAAAAAAGAGAATGTTAGCCGTACCTGTATATTACTAAGCGGTATATTCTCTTGCGCATCATCGGAATCATCACCATCTGATGGGTCGAAGAGAAATCGTTGATCAAACAGCGGTTCAGGATCAACTTTACTATTCTCAGTGTGCGCAGGTATGGGACCATCATCTAAGTATTTGTAGTCGGTGGTTAGGTGCTTCGCAGATGGGGAGCAAAGCCCCAGTGTGGAAGGGGGTAGTAGCTTGTGAAGGTTTCTTGAGATCTGTAAATAAAATGGTAGTGTCACGGTTTGCTGGGTTCATCATCTCACCTGGTAGCAAGTTGAGATAAGGCCGATAGTGGAGGCGCACTCCACCCGGAATACTCAGTGAACTGAGGAACTGGCAATCTTACCAGTAACTTACTTATATGCCGGAACACAACAATTTCAGAATTGTTATTATGGCGACAGAATTAAGTAAGATGGTGGTAGCTAGCCAAGCAGACTAAACAAAGTCCTACCACCAACCAAACCAAGCACAATATATTGTACTCCCCATGGGGATGGAACCCGGTTCTTTCTAAGCTTGCGTGAGTGGTACTATGCATTTAAAAACACGGGTTTTACTCACGTATAGGATTATGTTGATGTAGGCAACAACGGTTCGATTCGCGTCTCACACTGAGACTCAGACTCGCGAAACCAGACGAGAGGGCTGCGCGCGCCGCGATCTCAACCTATCCGGCGAATCACACTCACCCTGATGATGATTCACCTGTTGAATCGAAACCGTTGGCGCCTACATCAACATAATCGTATACGTGAGTAAAACCCGTGTTTTAATATGTATTGCTGGGTTCTGTTGATGGGTTAGAGAGCCAGTGGTCTCTGGATCCATCTCTCTCGATCCATCATAAAAGTGATCATTGTTCTGGCCTGGACCTAGAAAAACTTAAAAATTGGGACAAAGTGGTGTTTTAAGTGATTACATTGGCTTTTATGTCTGTTACATTGGCGCTCTTGCCTCAACTATTTTTTTTTTATTGTATGACGGGGTAGCGCTGAGCTTTCAGGCGAGCTTTCATCTCACCTGGTTACAAGTTAAGATAAGGCCGAAGGTGGAGGCCACTTCACCCGAATCCTCAACTGTCTGAGGAACTGGCTATCTTACCTCTAAATGCCGGAACACAACAATTTTATAATTGTTGTTATGGCGACGGAATTAGGCAAGATGGTGGTAGCTAGCCAGGCGGACTCAAAGAAAGTCTTACCACTAACCACTCTCCATTGTACAATAAAAAAAAAATATGTTTTAGACCTTTGGGAAACTGGCTTACTTAACTGTTTACATATTTAGCAAGGTTTAAATATTTTCAACTTTCAGTTGTCAACATAATACTGGTTAGTTTTGTGACTTACTTATCATTGATAACATACACAATATAAATCAACAGTCCACCACTGTTAGACCATCTACACACTTTAGCAGATCAAGAATTAATTAGTATGGGAAAGAAAGCGCTGTGTGAAATTAACTTCCAAAAAAACTTTAGAAAGCGTGGCTATTTACCATTTTCTTCTTTTTCTTCCATGTTTTGAGAACTGTGCTGGCTCGTAGGCATTTCTGCTTGAAATTGTAACATTTACGAAGCTGATATTCACAGATTGTACAGTATTTTAAGCTCTGGTCCTCATTAACCTATAATGGAAAGATTTAAACTACTTTATTTTCCCCGACACATTTATTTTCAGTGAGTTAAGCAATTGTGTATCAGACAAATGTTTGGAAATGTTTTTAATTCATAAATTTGTCATCTCAATTCAATCATAAATAAAAAAGCAGTCCTGAAACTTTAGATACCTATTTTTTTGTACTCTGAACAAGCGCAGAATGTCTTTCTTAGATTTGTAAATAGGTACTAAACTACTGTTTTAATACCTTTATAATTTAGAGAAACATGCCTGAGTACACTCAGATTTTAGCAAGAGATTTTTATGATATGTATGACAGGATAGGACTTATTGCCCTGGATATTATTATTACCTATCTATAAATGTATATTATTACCTATATATAGGTACATATTTACTATTGTAACGCTAAGCGTAAGCTGACCGCTGTGTAGGTAGTGATACAGTTCGATGGTGGAGGCCCAACCATAGGTACAAACATCATGAACCTCCTATGCCATCCTTTCAGTTTAAATAGCCTCGACTAGGAAGCAAGAACTTACGTCATATTCACACAATTCTTCGTAAAAGTCGTTGATTATTTCATCGACTTCCCTGGACACCACATCGGACCGTAAACATATCCGACACACTTTTACTTTTTTAGTCATTTTTTGCCGCGGTTTGGAAAGTTTATTACACACATAAATGAATCAAAATGTCCTCAAATGCTAGGAAGTACAGAATCGTATTATTTCATTCAATGTTTCATACATTTTACAATATATAAATAAATAAACAACACTAATCACGCAACGCAAGCTTTCAATTCAACGAGTAGATACGAGTGAGTTTTAGAGGTGTGAGTGACTAACATATTCATAATAGGTATGGGTAACCTAATATTAGTAATAAGTATTGGAATCTTCGGTATTTTATTATTTTATAATAGTTAAATACAAGCCTGATCCAATATTCGTTTCGTGAACTTCACCGCGCAACAGAGCGGCGAAGCCGCGCGCGACGCGGTGGTGGTGATGGCTGTTAGTGTTATGTGTTCACGTACGTACTGTTAAGCGCTGTTGTCACGAGCGTTCATGCGAGCGAGAAAGAGATGATTGATATGCGTCAAGAAGTGAGTGAATCTAAGTAATAACCTTAAAGTTTCTGTGATTCATATTGGTCTGTTAATTTGTGAATTTGTGTGAATGATATTCGTCTAGTAGTGAGTGAATCTAAGTCAATACCTATCTAATAGTTTCTGTGATTGATATTCGTCTGGTAATGAGTCAATTTGTGTGAATAATAGCAATTAATAGTCATTGTAGGTACCTACATAGGTGATTTAGAACTTTTTAAATATGCCAACGTATGTTTATTTTCGTTCACCTCATAAAAGATGAAGAAATTTTAATAACCGTTACATTTACATTATATACGTTTAGAGCCACTTTCACCCGATTATGGATACCTACCCAAAGAGAATAGGTACCTGATACAATATCTATTAAATCCCGTAGCGTTGAGTACAGAACCAGAATCGGTCGGAACACTACCTATTATTTGACTATTATATTATAATAGGTATCATAACATAATCCCTGCAAAAGCGTTATATTCAATAATATAACCCTAATACACCATCTCTAGTGAGTATGAGTAGCAACCAATAGCAAAGAGTATAACATAATAGTAACGGGCAACAGCCCTGTTGCCCGTTACTAAAAGCTACCTACCCGTCTCGTCTCATCCCTGGATGAGACGAGACGGGTAGGTAGCTTTTTTTTGTCCAGTCTGTCAGTTTGGTTGGATCAAAGAGTATAGAAATACGGACAAACGGAGTTATCCGATAGATAAATTCTAGGCGCGGCGCGCGGCGGCGGCGGCGTTACATAGCCTAAAGCAATTTAAAAGAAAGGTACCTACCTATATAAAAATAAAAAATAGGTAGGTATGTACAAAAAAACTAAATATAGTTTTTTAAATTATTGCGATTATCATACATAATTAATAACTGTCGGGAATATAAAAAGGTACGCGATGAAGACCCGTTTTTGTTATTAACTAAAAACTAAATATACCTAATGATTGAAGGAGATAATAACATTATCTACAGAACATTTATATCTTATGCAGGCTCCAGTATTATAGCTATTACAAACATTCTGAAAGTCTTAGAGAACGCTTCTTAACTCTGAAATCTAAATATTTTGACATTTGATTTTGTTGAAATCTATCGAGTTCTAACTATGTCGGATCGTCGGATCCGACCAAAAGTGACGTTTCTGATCCAAAAACTTTCTTTGTGTTCAAAAATCACTGTGCTGGAGGGCATTTGTAGGTATGTGGTTATTGTACTATACCTACTCCTCGCGAAGTTGCGCGACGAAGTACCTACTCCGTCGAAGTTAACCAAAGTTCGAAGTACGTGACTATAACTACACGTAGGTAACTGCCGTTACAATGTGTAGGTACGTACCTTCTCTCGCTTACTATACACAATTAAGTAAGTACCTACCTAATTGTGCGTATTTACCAAGCGAAGAAAATAAAAATATATGGAGATAAAGATGTTGGATGATTGCAAAGCACCAGAACAGAACCTGTAGGTTGTGCAAGCCACAATAAATTTTAACATTATTAGGCAGGTACCTACCTTACTTAAATACCTACCTATAATATTGTTAGGTACCAGCGCCTCGCTTAGGTAGGTACCTGAGCTACTTTCCAGTACTTACCCACTTATCAAAAAATATATTCTGTGATAGGTAGGTATTCAACTCATTGTTGAAATTGGCTCAATATATTACATTGATATATTTTTTTCTACAACTAGGATACGGAGCAAGCAAGTAGGCCACTGTCTATAACAATGCCTTACTGCGTAGGTCATATTCACAAGAATATTATAGCCTACCACGGTACTGCATTGCACCCGTCAAATTGAGGCCTAAATGGTAGGGGAACTACTAACATATAAATTACTACGCCTAAAAACTTGCGTAGGTACCTATGTCTTCGTCTGTCACTTGTTGGAAACCATTCGGAGAAATCCGAGCTGCATACTGGTACTTATGTTTTTTTTTATTTTTCCATTAGATTGATTGCAGACGATGGGAAGATACATTTAAAAAAAAAATGGCGGACTCTTATCGAATGATTTCGTCAGGTAGAGTTTCGCAATCGAAGAAACTAATATGTGACTCATCATATACAATCCCTTCATTAGACCACACGTTAGCATTTTATTATCTGTGGCACAGATAATAACATACTAGCGTTGTCCACACTTACTTTTCCTTTTTAATTCTTGAGGTTTCAAATGCACGTTGCACTCTAGAGCGTTTTCTACAAATGAACTTTCTTCACCGCTTTCGGAACTAAGTATATAGGTACCTACTCTCTCGATTGGCTTCGGAATATTACCTGTAGCTTTCTCTTCGCTTCCCGTTTTCATCTTCACTGCTATCTGGTATGACCGCAACACTCTAATGTCGGTGTGAAGTGAAGTAGCATCTGTAGCAAAAATACGACAAGTAGTAATTAAATTTATATATATTTAATTACCAACATAAGTAATTAAATATATCAAAACACCTGACCGCCGAAGTTTATTTTTATAATTTTAATAGAACCAGTGTATCTCTTATAAAGACACCTTTACGCTAACATTCATAAGAATGGACTACAGAGCGTGTCAAAGAAATATACATACATTTGAAAACCCTCCTTCCTAAAAATACACTACTTGTAAACTAAAATTCATATACCTATGCATTTGGTAAAGCATACGGACCTTTGGGTACCTACCTGCTACCTGTAGTGTTCGTGCATTTGAGCTACATCAGGGATAAGGTTGTCTCGGGATTGAGGGTAGCGGAGAACGTCAGTCACGTGAGAGCCATCACGGGCGAAGGCGAATAATTATGTCCGCTGATTGTTCAATCAATCGGGTCGTCTACAGCTTTTCTTTGACTAGCTGCGGGTAAGGGCCTCTAGCTGGCGCTACTTACCCTAGCATCAACTCTCGTGGCTACAAGCACGAGGTCGCGGGGCATTGCTTTTGTACCTTCCTGTGGAGGTGGTCCATCCGTAGCATTATGAAGACTCAATTGAGCGGGAAAAATACGTACAAATACTTACTCGTAGGTACCTACTTACCGTAATTGCATAGTGTGCCAAATTTCATTTGTCCCCCTACTGCATGGTGTTCCAAATTTGACGAGTAACTTGACAGTTGACACTGACTGCATGATATGCACATTAATAATTAATAATTTAGCACAAAGTTCAGATAACTAAATATTTATGCGATGGTAAATTAATTTGTAATAATTTTGTTGTTCTCTTTCGGACGGACACCCATCACGGTCTGAATCCAAAAACGTCGTAAAGTATTTGATCGGGTCCTTTCCCACCAATCGCGGGATGACGTAATCTAATATTCCTTTTAACCTAAAGGAAAATGGCCGCTGAAGAAACATCGTGTTATCAGATAAAACTACATCGCATCGCAACATTCCAAGAACTGCAGCAGAATCTCTCTAATCATTAATAACAATTTCCTCTTAGAATCTTATTACCTTATCCAATATTCTAATTTGTTAGGTAAGTATGTATGATAAGAAGAATCTGTTAGGTTGGTAGGTACCTATAGGTACATTATTTTATAAAAAGGTAGGTAGGTACTCAAACAAAGAAAAACTCAATATTTCCAACTAAAACAAGGAAATATGACTGTCCAGTATTAAGTCAGTAAAAAAGATGATTTGATGTTGCGTACCTAATATAATTCATCTACTTGATCGCTGGTGCGTTTGCGGCGTTTAGGGGTACTAACGCCCATTTGCTACACACATACCTACCATCACACTCATGTAATCCACAACGAACACACATTTATTACCTAATAGCTTGTCTTTTCTTCTTTATTTTATTATGGAACTTCAGCAAAAGCTGAATAAATCCATTTTGCCTATCGTAAGTGTACCCTAATCTAAGTACTTAGTTTAAATAGTCATGTAAGTTATCAGGCAATAAATGTTTTTGATTTGATTTGATTTTTGCTTTTGAGCGCAACCGACGGCCAGCGCCGCGCGACCTTCACAAATAAAATGTTTGCGAAAACAAAAGTATTTGAGTAATTTCAAAATATGATATTACGTTGTTTACAGTAATTTATAGATAATAAACTTAAATAATAGTATAATCATTAAACCTACAACTTGATTCATAAAAAAAGGAGACAATTTTCAAAAACGGTAGGTACCTACCCCGCGATAGATTTTGCAAAGTTTATAAACTTTGGAGGAATAATAAGTATTACCTATGTTCATATAACATTAAAACCAGGCATTTAGAACTAGGCTATATGAATGCGACTTGTTCTAGAGCTTTTGCAACAAGAAACACTCATTCAACTCAATTATGTATTTAAATATAAACAAAACTCTTTATATTGATAAAAAAATCATGAGGGTGCTTTCGAATGCATGATTTGCCATAATATGTTTAAGCAAAGCATATGTACTTATCTATATTTGATAAGTATGCTGTGGTTCATTCAAAAGATCATACAAAAAGGTTGAAAAAGCTTGATAAGCTGGGACAAGAATAATTAGCTGTTTTAAATGGTCTATTCCATACGCCAGTCACTTTCATTAGGTGTGTAATAAATAAAAATAAGTAAATGAAAGATAATCTTTATTCTTAGTACTAATGTAGGAAGGTAGGTAAATTGAAATATATTATTACTCTATGATTATAATATAATTAAAATTCATTACCAAAACAAAATAAACATGTATTTCACACGTAAAATAGTATTCAACTTAGATAAAACGAAAAAATAAAACTTATTCCTTTTTGATTTTCAATACTAAAGGTTTAGTTTTATCGGAATGTTTCTTTTGCTTGTGTATCTTCAAATAACCCTCTTGGCAGCATTTAAACTTGCAAATATCACAACTGAAACGCGGAACTCCCTGATTTACGTGTATATTATCCATATGCTTTTTAATATAACTTGCGTTGACGCTTCTGAAGTCACATATTTCGCATTTAAATGGCTTCTCTCTTAGATGTTTCCGCTTGTTATGTCGATTGAGATCATATTTCCTGCTGAATGTGGCTTTACACATCCCACAAACAAATGGCTTTTTGTCATCGTGTGTCAGTATATGGAGCTTCATGTTGCTATTGCGAGTAAAGTTTCGTTTGCAAACAGGACACGTGAATGGTTTTTGACCTGTGTGCGTTAACATATGTCGCTCCATGTCATGTTTATGTCTGCATCGGGTTGGGCATATGTCACAATATAATTTTTTGTCATCGGTATGTACTTGGACATGCCTCTTGAGTGTATACTTTTCTATGAATGATTTAGCGCATATTTTACAATTGTAGCTTTTGGTCGGAACCCCGTTTACAACTCTATGGAATTTCATATGTCGTTGTAGATGGCTTTTTATCAAATATGATTTGGAACAATGGTCACAAGTGTATCTCTGACGGTCCGTTTGATCAGAGGTTGATTCTTTCTGATTGAAATTGACATCTGTAGACAAAGTCAAAAGTCAAAGTCAAATATTTTTATTCAGTAAGATTTTTTAGGATCACTTTGAAACGTCAAATCTACCGCCTGTTCGGAATCGCGACCAGCACACAAGGAGAAAGGCAAGAAGACACATATGAATAGGCATATTATTATGTTCGGTAATGCAATACTATATTTTGACCGTCTCTTTGGTCTAGTGGTTTTGGTTAAACCCACCGATTTCAGATCCAAACGTTCCCGGGTTCGATCCCTAGGGGGAGTATAATATTGTGCTTGGTTTAGTTGGTGGTAGGACTTTGTCTGCCTGGCTAGCTACCACCATCTTACCAAATTCTGCCGCCGTAACAATTTTATAAAAAAAATTGTATTCCGGCATTTAGAGGTAAGGTAGCCAGTTCCTCAGTTAGTTGAGGATTCCGGGTGAAGTGCGCTTCCACCTTCGGCCTTATCTCAACTTGTAACCAGGTGAGATGAAGGCCAAGCGCTTCCCCGTCGTAAAAAAAACAAGTAATTGCAAAATACAAATAATGGTAAAATAATTTAAGTTCGGTCAAAGGCATATGCTTCCTAAATTTGGTTGTTTATTTTTTGTTTGATTTTGATTGAGTTTGATTTAAGGAGTGTTACCTAAACCTTATAAAATGTTGTCGTTTTAATTTGAATTCAGGGAAGGAAGCATTTCTGAAGCATTTGGACGCTTCTGATCACACCTTCCTAAATTAAGTTACTAAATCAGGAGGACTCAAGATGCATCCAGGACTGTTGAGCCCTGGCCGTAAGCTTAATTATAAAAAAAACTAAAAACATGATTAAGAATATTTATTGCTGCACGAAAAGATAGCAAACATGAAAATCATTAAAGTATTGTCATATTGACGAATCATACCTAATAATAAATCGAAATGAAATACAGTTATTTGTCATTTTGAAATACAGCGATTAAAAAAATACTGAAGTACTATAATTTAATTCAAACAATATGTATCTACAATATAGGTACAGTATAGTTTACGTACAATATAGGTTACACCCCCCCGGAGGGAAAGTATCCTAAATATTTAAGTTACCAACTTTATTTAGAATAAAACATTATTTTAGTTTTAAATATAAAAATATCTGAATTCAAAGATATTTTTAAATCTCTTGCCAGTGCCGGAAATCGGACCCGACATTTCTTTTCTACATATGTAGAAAAGAAACATGCTGTATTTTTATAACATCAATCGAAAGGGTCAAACATAACAAATAGAACAAATGTCTCTATTAGACAAATGTAGAAAATAAACAGCTGTATTTTTATATCATCAATCGAAAGGGTCAAATATAACAAATAGAACTTTGCTCATTGTTTCCCATCCGTGTTCCTTACTCCTACTTATCCAAATAACGAATACACACACACACACACACACACACACACACACCTTTTCACTGTCATTCTCGGTAATTCTGTTTTTTGTTTTTAATTTAATTTGGTTTTGTCCTGTTAGTAGCACAAGTCTTTTGGTAATTCTCTAAATAGACTCCCGCGGCACAGGCTAGCCCTAGTGTGGGGTCTTTTAGTAATTGTATTATTAATTTAAACTTATTGTCAATAAATGAATTTGATTTGATTTGATTTTGAGAACAAATGTCTCTATTAGACAAATGTAGAAAATAAACATGCTGTATTTTTATACTGTCAATCGAAAGGGTCAACCATAACCAATATATAACAAATGTATTGTGAACAAATAGACATTATAGAAAATATATACATTTTTTAAATAATTAATCGAAAGTGTTAACCATAACAAATAGAACAAATGTATTGTGAACAAATATAAATTATAGAAAGAAAGAAAGAAAGAAAGAAAAAAAGAAAGAAAGAAAGAAAGATTGATTGAAAGAAAGAAAGTAAGAAAGAAAGAAAGAAAGAAGGAAAGAAAAATCATTTATTTGATACTTACACAAGTAGGCAGCACATAATAAATAATAATAAAAAAAGAAAATGTACAACAGGTATGTGAGAAAACACAAACAACAGGAAAAAACATAAAAATACAATAAAAACTCACACACAACAAACATTTTACAAAAAAAAAACTACCTACTGTTAAGTGTCAAACTGGCGTCCAACTCAGCATGTTGTTGTGTTACATAAAATGCAACACAACGCTGATCTTCCGTTGGAACCAAGAAGGTGCGCCGCGACACGTTATATAGCAGGCGCCATAAGCGTCTGCGCCAAATAAAGTGGTAAAAAAGGACCACTAACAAGCATACATAAAAACTTATGACTACAGATTTATAGTCAAACACAAAATAATATATGTAATAAAAAAATATATAGAAAATAAGCATACCTAACAGTGGCTATCAACTTCAACCCACGGGATTACAATTCCATCGGTCATATTGATTCGATTTATTGTTTTATCTGCATTCGGTGATATTGCCCACTGCCATTTGATTTCTATGAAATTTTTAGTTTAAGTCATCAATTTTTTTATACGCCTCTTTATAGGCTGTGGACTCTGTTGACGTAATGGATTGAGTGAAATACTTTCGACACATATCAATATAGCGGATCGAATTCGTGTGGCGATGCTTGCAGTATTAAACCCACACAAAAAAAAAAATCATTTTTTACTGCTGTACAAAATACACAAAAATGTTGAGCCCTCGTCACCGAAATACGCTAAGAAAACTTGTTCTTTGGCAGAGAGTTGCTGAGTACCAATTGTATTGGTACCTGAAGGTACTTGAGTACAAATACTTGAGTTGCTTCCCATAATAATGTGGGAAATAAAAATTGGTACATTGTGCTCAAAAATTAACAAAATTTGATTATTGAGTAAGATTAATTTTATAAAGTTGAAATGAAAATGAAATATCAAATGTAAGTACAAAATAATAATGATACATTCATATAAATTAATTACTTATTTAAAATGTGTTATGACTAACAGCTATATAAATAATTATTTAAATATTATTATTATTATTTACATAGCTGTGATTTCATCAATAAATGTCTCACGTATCTCAGGTATAAGCACATCTGATAGAGTTTGTAATTTGTATGTTCGTATCTCTCTCACGCAATAGTTAAGAGTCTATGATATGTGAAATGCCTTAGCTTCAGCGATCATATCTTCCACAATACTGTAGCATTTACTTTGAAATAAATGTGGCGGCGCGTTACCTAGTACCTACCACTATGCTCAGAGCGCCGTGCGAAACCCGTCCACGCGACAGAGGGGTGAGGCACGAGGCACGGGGAGCGCGGCCGCCAACCTGCTCCCAGTAAAGATGGCAATAATGGTTAAAATTAAATATTAGTTAACTGTTAATTGATAAAAAAATATATCGATATTTTTATTGGTTGAAAATATTAGTTAATATTATTTCTTGAGTACCTACACGATTTGGTTATTGGTTGATGTTAATGCAGTTGAATATTTTATTCTATTGATCAAATAAAAGTAACCGCTAATTCGTCGCTATCATAGTAGCACTATGGGTATTTGTTTAAAATATCACATCACTTTGTATTGAATAAAAATATCATATACAGCAAATCAGAAATTTAATCTCTATAGTGAGGAATCGAAAGCATACAATTGAATGAAGTCAACCTAATACATAGTTGAAAATGCTGCGCAGCAACGTACGAAAATGTTTCTTATTTATAGCTTGTTAAAGTTAAAATTTCAATGCATTCAATTATGTTAGTCCTAACTCGGGCTGAAGTTGATATGATATTTTTATTCGATAATGTTAATTCTGATTATTGAATATAATGGTTGATTTTAAATATTAGTTAAATTTATTGGTTTATAGTTATATTCGTCATCTCTATCCCAGTCGACCGGCGCGCCCGCAGACGCACTGTGACACCGTTCCGCGTCGAACCTATGCTGATTTGCCTAGTCGCTCCCGCGCTCAAAACGTTATACCTACTCTCGCTATTCTATGCCTATTTTCTTTCTAACATTTCTATTAGCTGCTGTGCGTATTTACTGAGTCTGTTCTATTTCTCTTGCTCTGAACTTTAAAGTATATGTGGAATAAACTGTGCATTGTAACAAGTGAAATTTACGTATTATTTCGCTCCTAACGCTGTAGCATAGCTCCCATATAAATATATGTTATAGTTCAGGATAGATGCTAGACTTGTGTTTTGAAAACACGATTACATAAAATTTTCACGATAGAAAAAAAAAACCCAAGTTGACTCTATTTTGTACTAAAAAGTTCGCCATTCAATAAATACGCCCAATTAGGGCGTATTAACTTTGTTTTTTATTTTTTGTAGTTACTTTGTACAGTAAATAAACACAGTACACAGCAGACGGTCTGTGTTTTCAATTTTCAAAATTCATGTTTGTTTCACCGTAAAAAAACAAAACTTAGAAATACGCGCATATTTCTGTCATCTGGTGGTTATAAGCGCCATGGTTGAGCGCACAGCAATGTCACCTTTATTATTACTATATCGTAGTTCGAAACTAGAATAAAGTTGCGTTGAATTGCTAATCTGAGGTACTATAGCCCGTTAATAACGTGGCCAAGTCTCTCATTTTGTAACATATTGCTTTTTTACTACTTTTTTATTTTTTCAAGTAATTGTGCGCCATACGTTGTCATCAATGGAACATTTTTTAACACCAGCGGAATTTCGACAGAACGGAGATGAGATATAATATTATCTCAGAGTCCTACAGATGCACTTGGAATAAAAGCTAAAAAGCAATGGTTGGAAAGAACGCGTTAATGGACAGACTTTTTTTTTATTTTTATTGTACGACGGAGAAGCGCTTGGCCTTCATCTCACCTGGTTACAAGTTGAGAGAGACTGTATTTTCCTTACTTTTGAAGCATTACACCCAAATCGCTTCAAGTGTGCATAATAATGATGTGTTCCCTCAATTTTTCCAGGATCCCATCATCAGATCCTGACCTGATGACGATGGGATCGCCTCGGAAGTATACCAACCCAAATAATACACAAATCACTTCAATTGTGCATATAATATTTGAAGAGTTCCCTCGATTTCACCAGGATTCCATCATCAGGTCCTGACCTGATGTCAATGGGACCACGATACCCTTTAAAAAAAAAAATCCAAATCGGTCTAGGCGTCTTCGAGTAATTGGGGAACATACTTAAAAAAAAAATACAAAATCCGACGAGTTTTTTTTTAAAGTCGGTTAATAATTAAAAAACGTTATTATTACTATTGTTGTTTATCTGTTTTGGATCAACTCGGTTCAAGAGAACTGAAAATATCAAGTTGCACCGGCCTAAGACAACTGTATACCAGTTGGTCTTTTGAATCTGATACTTGCTGTGCTACCAGCTCGTCCCCGTGGAAGTGTTATATTGTAAAAACTTTCATACAAAACTATGTGTTGAGAATTGCCGCCTTCTGTAGAAGGGTGTATGTGTATTACGGAAAGCCATATTAAGTGCTATGGTTTTAATCTCGTCTTTTTTTTCGAAATAGGTAGATCAACAATTACCGCTGATAAAACTATAAAGGTACATTCATATCATATTGATATATAATATATGTATTATGTTGATATATGGATCATGTTTTATATATAATTATGATTCGTCAAACCGACAAAACTTTCAACTCCATGTTTGCAATTTTTTCGCGCTACAATAAATATTCTTTACTATATGCTATACGTTTCGATTGCCTTGCGCTTTACCTGGCAACTGATTTAGCAACTAAATTTAGGTGTGATCAAAACTGTCTAAATGCCTTTCCTAAATCCATAATGTTAGCCGGGTCTAGTTTGCAGATCCAAAGGTCCCGGGTTCTAGGAGTACAATATTGTGCATGGTTTGGTTGGTGGTAGGATTTGTATAAGTCCGCCTGCCTAGGCATGTCTTTCAGAGGCAAGATAGTTTATCAGACTGTCGACTGTTTTGTTTTATTGAAAATTGTAAATGAAATACCTATGTAATTATATATTTTGAATCCATTTTGACATATTTTGAACTGTTTTAGTAGGTGTTTAAATTTTTATTGATATTTTGTTTAATTCCTGTCATTTAACTTTATTTGATAATTTGTTGAAATAAGTTGAATTTGGTGAACTATTACTAACCTATCAAAACTAACCTATTAAAAAGCCTTTACCTAAACACTTATACTGAAAGGAATATAAATACCTTTAAAATCTCCTAACTCCTGCTTTCGACCTGATTCACTAATGATTTCTTTCTTCGCAGTTACTTTATCTTCATGTTTAAGTGGTTCCTCAGTGAAACGCTCATCATCACTGACGAATTCTTCTTTCACTGTCAGAATCTCAGGTAAGGTATTGCCTTGACATTCCTCACTGTTCGCTTTGCTATCATATTGTGTGTTTTCACTCTCAATGCTGTATTCTGTAGGGTTTTCTCTTTTATTTACATATCCCGTTAATATTTCTCTTTCACTGACAGATTCTGTATATTCTTCTGTTATATTAACATCATATTCCATATGCTTTTCTCCGTGTTTTATGATTTCTTTTTTGCTGAAACATTGAGTAGACGTTTCTCTTTCGCTAACAACCTCTGTTAGTTGATTTCTGTTGATATTAAATTCATTTAAAGGTTCTATCTTGACATTAACTGGTTCTGATTCTTTGCTAGGTTCAATTTTGATCTCAGTTTTGACTTGATTTATGTTGTGGTCTGTGACATCATTTATACATAAAAACTGTAACGGCGTCCATGTTATTTTGTTAACTAACTTTATGTCTAATATACTGACTGTGCCTTCAGTAAGCTGAAACGATAATTAAATAATTTGAATGAGTATGTTACCTATGATTGCTTTACCTGTAAAATATTGTCTTTATCATAGACAAGCTAGGCTATCACATATCTTTGTTGCAATGGTTGTGTCAATTAAACCGATACAAATGGTGGATTCAAAATCTGTTTCATTTTGATTTCAATCAAAATGGCTGCTTTACGTGTTCCATTTAGAAGTCATATTTATTGAAACCAAAATGAAACAGTAACTCGGTATCAGAACAGTTTATCCTTGCTCTGGCTTGCTGCTCATAGAGGTTAAGAGCTACAGATCACATTTTGTTTTTCAGAATTATTTGGGAATAACTCATAGACTTATGTATGCATTTACTAGGTGCCAAGTACAAACTGGCCTCATAGCTCAGTTTGTAGTAGCTCTGCCTTCCACGCTGTAGCTTGTGGGTTTGATTCCCGTCACAATCATTTGTGTGATGAATGTAGATGTTTGTTCTGTTTTTGGCTATTCTTTATGATCTTTTATTTTTATTGTACGACGGGGAAGCGCTTGGCCTTCATCTCACCTGGTAACAAGTTAAGATAAAGCCGAAGGTGGAGGCGCACTTCAACCGGAATCCTCAACAAACTGAACTAGTGTATCCATTATTAATACATAGTTATGTATTATGCCATTGATTTTATGCATAAATGTATTTATCTAATTGTATTTGGAGAACAAACAGTTGTATACCAATACTTAATATATTACAAGCAGTTAAAACTATGAACCATTAGTGAGTTCTCTTGCATGACAAAACTAAAGACATAATAACTTGCTCAATTTGCTAGTTTTAGTTATTAGATTTATGAGATTACTAGCTTTTACTCGCGATTTCGTCCGCGTATGGGGGCAGAGTCACCCACGTCCGTAGGCAATGACATGAATCCCTACACGTGGTCCCCGGGTGGTGCTAATCAGGTGACATCGGTGGTAGGCCTTGGCCGTGGCTGATCACCACCCACTGGTCTAAAGTGTGCCGCCAAGTGGTTTTTTCTGCGTTCCGGCACGTAGACCGGTGTAGCGATATCAGAGGAGACGGGTCGATGGGATGGATCATTGTGCTGCTATCAGCATGATCAGCGTACATCAGATCGGTCTATACCGACCTGAGGGCCATGTGGACATCCCTGGGGGGGCTCGGGCGTCCCCGCAGTCTCCAGGCTAGTCCTCTTAACCCTCTTGACCCAGAGATCAGCGCTGATAACTTGCATCAGCAAGTTATCAGCGCTGATCTCTGGGTCAACAACACATGACCTCACGTCACTTCCGTCTCCCAACCTCTAACTACTCAGTTAGGTTAAACAGTGTGCACCTCTCTAACATTCGAGGCTTGCACTCAAATCTTAGCGATGTCCAGCAACACCTCGAGACTCAAAAACCGTCTCTATTCTTTCTCACGGAGACGCAGATTGGTCATCCTTCTAACGCGGCATACCTCTCCTACCCAGGATATACACTGGAGCACAATTTTAAGCCCAAAGCGTGTATTTCCGTGACGATATCTGCTGTCGACGTCTCCGTAATCTTGAAGACCCCACCTGTTCTGTCGTTTGGGTTCTGGTGGACACGGGCGTGGATAAAATCCTATACGCCTGTGTCTATCGGTCGCACAGTGGAGATCAGGAGACGATCAGGCTCACAAAATACCTCAGTGAGGCGGCGGACGCCGCTCAACAGAAATACCCGACTGCCCAATTGGTGCTGCTTGGAGATTTTAACGTTTACAACCGAGAATGGTTATTTTCAAGTCATGGCATCTACCATGCCGGGAGAGAGATGCGAAAGCTAGCAATAATGCGCACCGCCAAGGAATGGAACGCTTTGCCTGAGTCTGTGTTTCCCGAACACTACAACATGGGAGTCTTCAATTCAAGAGTGAATAGGTACCTTCTGGGCAAGCGTGCTCCATCGTAGGCTGCATCATTGCTTAACATCAGGCGAGATAGCAGTCAAACGCAAGCCTATCACATTTAAAAATAAAAAATAAAAAGTATTGGTTTTTTTAAATAGATGCAAGTTTTATATATTATAAATATATATATTTGTTGGATATCTGGATAAATTTAACCGATTAGCAGACACGCACACCGAGGGTTCTGACCCACATTCCCGGACAAAAAAGGCTTTTTGATGTCGTAGTGTCGGTCCGACTCACGTTTGGCCAGATTTTATTATTCATTTATTTATTTACCACAGCAAGCACTATATACTCATACCAACTTTTTAATTATACAGGTCGAAAATAACAATTTATTAAAACATTTCATGTATGGGAACCCCCTATTTTTTTTTGTTTATAATTAGTCAGGTCTGAATATTGGACATTTGATCGGTTTTTAATAATTTTCAGAAATAAATGGTGGGCCTTTATTTCTGAAAATTATTAAAAACCGATCATATGCCATAACTTATTCCTTATGGGCAATCAACATACAAATTTTCAAGTGCCTATTATTTGTGGGTTCAGGGATATGCAACATTTTACTCCGAACTTGAACCATTTTGAACCCTAAGGGTGCGAATTTTCAAAATTATTTTCTTAGCAAGCGTTTACACACCAAGACAAACATGCCCTTGAAATTTAGAGTCTGTACGCCCAGCGGCTTAGGCTGAGCGTTGTATCTAGTTGAATCAGTCAGTCAGTCACTCAGGACTTGTCCTATTATGCATTAGAAGATTACTGTTTATCAAGTAGTCAAGTTACATTAGTCAAGGGTCATAAATACCTTCACGTCAACAGCCCATTTATGTAGTGGTGAATTGGATATTGGACAGAGCCTCCTCCAAAAACGGGAGTGTTTTGCCATAATCACCACACTTGGCAGGCGGGTTGGTGATCACAGTAGAGGTGATGATCATAACCATCCCTTAAATCGGCTTATACGACATCCGCGGGCTGAGTTGGAGGGGGTCGATTCTTAAGCCAAAGAAAGATTTCTTAAGCGTCTGCTATGGCCAGGTAAATTAAAAAATAAACATTTGTCGTTGAATGCCTCGTTATACCGATTTCAAAAAGTATAAGCATGACTTGACTATAAAAACAATCTCTAATGATATTTTTGACCTTTTATGATGCACGGTTTCAGAGTTAGCGCATACTTTTAAAGCAAACTTTCAACCCCTCTTTGAACCCCACAAGACAAACATACCCTCCAAATTTCATGTCTCTACGATTAGCCGTTTAGGCTGTGCATTGTTATCAGTCAGTCAGTTAGCATTTTATATTAGTGTAAGATAAGATATGAATGCTGTTGTACAAAGTAATTTTTCTATATATCAGAATAAGGTAAAATTTATGTGTAATTGTAATATTACCTCTATACCGCTTTGTGTAAATTGTGTGAGAATCTCCTCTGCTTTGCGAGACATTTCCATGAACTTACGGCATCTTTGCAGCTGGGAGTAGCAGACATAACATAGTGTCTCTGGTCTTCTGTCATCTGTATGGAGCTGAGAGTATAAAGTACATGTAAAGTCAGAGGTGCACAGACTAAAGTTCTCTAATAAAAACTCTTCAGTCAGGAAGTAGGCTCGTAATTACTAAAACCAGCAAACATTGTAATCATTGTGATAGGATTTCTTCCTGTATTTTGATTACTGTCTTGTATGTATATATCACAAAATAGCCCGCAGCGGTTCATGAACCCACATCTTCTCCTCAAGTCTACATCCAAGGCATTCACCATCTTGTTTCAGGGTGTATTATCGGAGCAGACCTCTGCCGCCGCTATTGCACTCTACAAGTCGGCATTCATGGTACTCAACCGGGTGAATGAGAATTTGTCTGTGAGATCTATGGGACTGACATAGTCAATATCGATTTAAAGTTCTTAAACAAAATAAGAAAAAAAAACCTTTCCTCAAGCCGGAAACACTCTAATTATCCAACGAAGGTCTTGATGCAAATTTAGATATTTTGTGACATATCAAAACTCAGCTTGAGGGCTGATCCACGCCATCTAGCAGAGATTCTCTAAACTATGTTTGAGGAGCTTGAGGAAAAGATAAGGGTTAGAGTCCCGTCATGGGTTGTGAATTTTGGTGTCATCAAAACATTTGTAACTAGGAGAGGTTGATGAAGGTGATGGTACTGTATTATGATCACCAGAAAACATCTGATTACCTTTCACATTGTATTTAGCTACCTTGATAAGGTTACGAAATTGGTTACCGAGCTGTCATACCGTGTTTGATGTCAACATAACTCCTGACACACTTTTGGATTGCACCAATTCCAGTGGTACAGATTATCTAGAAGCATCTATATGCTGGGGTATTTTAAAGATCAAAGTACACCACTCTTACTCTCTCAGTGAAACCTCTATACTTCACTTCCTGTTTAGTTCTTTTTATGCCATAATGATGTAAACAAATGAGATGTACTTACAAAACAGTTCAGAGGAGTTGGGTGCTGTAATTTTTTAATACATTTTGGCCTAAAAATACAAACTTTTGGAGATGAGCATATTCTCATAGAAAACAGTGGTCAAATAATATTTATATTTATCGAACAATACACTAATCAGTACCTAGGTACCTGGACACAGAACTCACATTATAGACAAACACTCAGTTCAGCTACATAGCCATGAAGACAAATAAATAGTTTTAAGTGCATACCTTGGCCGCAAGTTTCTCAAATATTCCCTGGTCTCTTGTCCGGGCAATAGTATACATTCGGATGTTGCTTGCTAGGCAAACTCTGCATAGCGGTATGCGAGACATATTCCCAATTTCTTCAAATCAAAAGATTTTCAATTTATTTTGAATAGAAGAACATAACAATAACATAACTAACAATAATAATAAATAAAGAGAATCACAGATCAATAACTATAAGATAAGAGAATACATTAATATAGAGTACAGATGTAGGGGCTAGGCTAAAGTCCGTGCCAGACGGTTGCCAACAAGCGTTTCTTCAGAGGTGACCTTGTCGGCAGCGGCGGCTACACGGTTGGCAACAAGCTCCCAACTTCCGTGTAATTACTGTGATTTTAGCTCTCGGACCGTGAGGACAAAACACAACGGCTCCGTAACTTTGAATGTTGGGGGTTTTTTTTTCAAAATACCCATAATTTGGGGGATTTTGGGTGAGATTTGGGGAGAAATGCATGGAGCCATCTGGTAACACTGTACATAGGTAACATAGAAGCAAAATATCGATCGTTTTGTTATGGTGTCAATGGCTTTTCTTTGCGTTGATTTAATGATATGTTATATATGAAAATAAGTGTTTTACTGGGTTATAGGTATCCTTAAAAAATGTCTCATTCAATAGTATGTCGTATATGTCTTAGAACGAATATTGGCGCCCGAGACATCCCGGAGCCTCTAGTCGCACTACACGATGAAATCTGTGATTACGATGTAAGTTTTCAATGAAAAGATACAATATCACTCATATCGAGTAGTTTACTGCTACTTTTAGACCTTGTTAATGCTTATTGCAATCAAAATTTTATTAACAACTTGTTACCTTTAACTACATACACAATCAACACAACATTTCTTGGAATATAATGTCCTAGACTGGGTGCGGTATTATCTTGCTCTAAAACCTTTTAGCCTTACCTACTACCTATCTTCATCCACAAATCAGCTAACGGTAATTTGGTTTCAGATCTATGCTAATAAAACAATGAAGTATTGTTCAATATGCGAATGTCAGCTTAGAAAATTTTACAATTTCCGATTGAGATGCAATCAGGCTAACAACATACTTAAAACATGGAGACTGAAGAAATTGAAGGTAAGACTAAATTGTATTTAAACTCTGGGTGCAGAGCTCTCCAATGTGAACATGTAGGTGAAAGTCTCATACAGCATGTATATCTCAGCACCCAAACACATTAGGTAGGTACCTAACTAGTTTATTATTCAAAGTTTATGTATTTCACTTGATCTCAACATTTACAGATGTTATAATGACACAAAAAAACAGCGCTAAGCTGAGTATCAATATGAAACAATAATTCGGAATCTGGCCTCGGCGGCTCTCATGGCCCAGTTGGTTAGAGTTTCCGGCTTTAGGAAAAGATGTGGGATCTAGTCCCGTTGGGGGTTGAGAATTTTTGTGTCATCATAACATTAGTTTATTATTGCTGCAGGATATTCCAGAAAATCTCTATGAAGGCCTGCCACCATCTTCAATAGGAGTGTGCACAAACAAATCACGATACAAGCTTTGTAAACTTTACTCCGACCTTGACAACGACTTTGACCCTAGATCTGACCTCAGAACTGACCATCAACATATTAAAACAGAAAATGAGGATACAGAGAGAATTGATCACATATTTGTCACAAAAAATATGAACACCACTGATATTAAAAATCCAGAAGCCAATGAGACACATTTTGAACAACTGCAGAAGAAAGAATTTTTTGAAAATATTGTAGAAGCATATCGGAAAACTGAGTTAGGAGGCTTAAATTTGTGCGAATTACAAGAGAATATGCCCCTGAACGAATTAAAAGCTGAGTTTGATATCAATCAAAGTAATTACGATTTCCTCAATAACTTTGATGATGACAACGATTCCAGTTACACGGTAAAAGAAAAAAAGCCAAAGCTCAAACGAAAATTAAAACCGAAACGCAAGAGGAAAGAACTATCCAAAGTGAAATATGAAGATATTGATGATGTATCTCTTGCAGAGCTTGTACAAAATTCAGACAATAAACTAGTCAAAACACGGCAGAAGTTTCTCAAAAACAAGACCAGATTAAAAGATCGGATACTAGAATTATTGGATAGCGGGCTGTTCAATGATCTAGGGGATGGGGTTAAGATGAACAAAGATGTATTTCTTAAGATATTTAATAGATATGACAAATGTGACACGCGCATGCTGACTATCAAACCGGGTAAGTACCAAGGGCCTCAGCTCAGTTGGTAGTAGCTTAGCCCTCTGCGCTGTAGGTTGTGGATTTGATTCCCACACTGGACAAACATTTTTGTGATAATGGTGGCAACAGTTCTAGTGTTCCAGTGGAATATTATTATCATTATCTATGTATTTCCGAAAAAAAAATGGTATTTTATTGGTAATCTTGTTCCCATACAAGGTTTACTTAGTTTGGGGCTTGATGGCGCTGTGTGAAATTAGTACCTATTCTGTACCTAATATAATATAGACATCTGATGTCCTAAATTATGTCATCATAACATGTCATCACCATGCTTGGCAGGCGGATTGCTGATCGCAGCATTTGTGTTACAAACTACTCAGGTGTATTATATTCCCTGACTAGTCGCCTTTTACGCCAACCTCAGGAGGAAATGGAGGTGTCCTATTTGTTAGCCGCAACCACCTATATTATGTATTAGGTGGGTATTTCTTTTCTTGTAGGAATTTTCCGTAATCCCATCTTGGTGCACCCCTAGAAAAGGAAGCTACCCTGAAAATATCAAGGCTCTTAGAACATACATCCTACTGCTTTAGGATGTATGTTCATACATACATCCTAAACCAGAGGGGTTTAGGATGTGTGGTTAGTCAATCAAAGTGTGCACATCAATTTTTCACCTTGAATAACATTTCAGATTCTCCCGAACTCTCTCAAAAGCTGAAGAAATTTCTCCTATACCTACTCAAGAAGTACAATCCTGAGTATGAAACCATATTTGATGTGGAATACCTTGACACTGATGATAAAAAGCTGCAGGTTTTTATATATTTTTTGTATATTTTTCCATTTCCAATTTGCTTCTTGTTGTATGGACCTAGTTATGCAGAAAGCAGCCATATGCCACTTTTTCCAAAAATGAGTTATAAATACAGCCATATTAATTTCGGCATTGTGGATTTTTTTGCAAAGACAGCCATGTCGATAATTCTATTAGTTACGGAGATATAAGCTGTTCAATGCAGCCATCTCAACAATATTTTTTTGTATCAAATAATCATCATGGTGCAGAATAAAGCCAATTTTGACATTAACTAAAATACCTTTATTGCAGAAGTCAGCCTACCTTTATGGCTGATTTTTAAACATTTGAAAATGTTAGGCAGTATCTATTTTCGAGTTACGTTAAAGGCAGTCAATCCATGATGGCTGTTTTTTATTTATTTGTCAGTAGTGGGCCAATTTAATTACAAGAAATAGGTACAAAATTTCTACTACTTTTATTACTATGTTCTCTATCCAGTAACGAAAACGGGCACGGAACAGTAATAAAGATTACTTTGACCATAGATAAAGACTTAAACCACCTAGGAATTTTATAGATTTCACCTGCAAATGCAAAAAACAGTGCAAAACAGCTGTTCCCTTGTAAACACACTAATATATATTTTTTTAATATAATTAAATTAAATTAAAATTTAATATAATTCACAGACAACATTTTTAAGGGTTTTAGTTAAGATGAGAAGCGAAAAACCACAAAAAAGTAAACAATATAAACCGAAAATTGTTTTTTAACAATTATTTTACACCACCTTTCAAAGCTAAAAGTTTTTAAACATTTAAGATAAAATATTAAGTAAAGACACGTGCAATATCTGCGTAAAAATCCCCATCGAACTAATAAATGCAGGAAGTAGCGGTGATATCAACGCCATAAAAGAAACGCACACTAATATTTACCAGGCGAATGAACTAGATCTGAATATACATTTGATATGGAGTTTGATAGACATAGAATGTCTTACGTTTTATATGCGAAAAACACTACCACTAGTACTCCGAATTCAGACGGCTTGGGTGAGCACAGTGCAAAAAACAATCAAAGCTAATGTTTACATCGTTCGAGGGTCAGGCTGGACGTGACGATCAGGAAGTGGGGTCCTCTCTTCTAAAATATACCTAGATTAAAATGCCTCTCTGTCTCTGACGATATGTATAAAACCATTTTTTTTTGTCAGATTCGTATCACGGGGCATAGGGGGTCAAAATTGCAATATTAATTATGACGAAAGCGGTGCTCTAAATGAAGCTGAACCTAGAATCTATTACTTAGAATGTTAAAATCCAATGACTAATAAATACAATACGATATTGAAAGAGCTTTGAAGTAATTAAAGGATTAATACGCCTAGTAATTAGATTCGAATTAAGGCAACATGTAAAAAGAAAAATAATTCACTAACAACTTACTTTAACTTGCCAGATGTAAATTGATGATAAGTACTCGACCAAGACTCTAAAAAAGTGAATAGAGAATTGGAAGAAAACGACAAAGACAAGTGAATTAAAATAACAAAGGATGACCCATATCACATTTATATGAAGGTCGATTAAGCTTTCAATTGTTGATATTTTTCTTGTAAAATGTGATGGTGGCTCTGACCTGAGAAGGTGTTTTTTTAGTCATTTATGTAACTTAAAGGCCAAATGAAAAGCCAATCCCAATCCCATAAGCTATGCTCTAAGTGATATTACATTGAGAAGACGTTTATGATTTCAGCACTGCGTTAGATTTTAAATAGGAAGATGTAGAATACGAGCGAACATTTTCATAATAAACATTTCTTATGCAATTACAGAGTTTTCATTGAAATCTCTATTTATTGTATTTATTAAAACACCCGAAAATCTTAGTCAGAGGAAACAACAGTAGGTATGAAAACATTGTATGTATGACATAAGAAAATATGTTGGCATGTTTATAACTGCCAGTAATACATATGTGGTAGATTTTGACATGATCTGTACGTTTAAAAAAAATCTAAACACAGCCAACTTACGTGGCTGGTTTATGATTTATTGATATTCCTTTAAAATATGCTATTAAGTACAAAACAGCCACGTCTAAAAACTAAATTACTAACATCAATAGCAACGGTTCGAAATACTGCAAAGAATTAAAAAATAATAGATTTTAGTACCTATTTCTCATTTAGGTATTAAACAATCAGGAAGTCAATAAATAACCGAAGTGTAACCATCGACAGAAAATCGCTTATATCTCTGTTTATTCTTTTCCCAACATGGCCGCTTTCTGCATAACATGATCCATATTATCTGCGAATGTTGTGAATAGTCAATCTGTGTAGCGATTCTCAAGCACAGGGAATGTTTTCTGATCGGATACATACTTGATCTGAAACCATTCCTAAATATCTTCTGTGGTATCTCAAATGTATCTTGGATGCTATGCCATCATTGTAAAATGTAAGGATCCGACACCCTTGCAGTTGACTGGCTAATTCATTTCTATGCTTGTTTGGCCTTATTTGATAGTTCTTGCTGCACTGTTCAATGTTATATCGATGTGTATAAACTTGTTGCTGATATGTTGTGGAATGTTATATGTTTTTGATTGTTATATTCTGTCCTTTTCCAATATTTCGATCTGTTACTGTCTGAGCCTCACAGTTGCATCCCGTATGTCCAAATAGGCTATATGATTGTTTTATAAATGGCCATATTGGCTGATATGTTGTGGAATGTTATACATGTTTCTTATTGTGATGCTCTGACACCTATCCAATATTTCGTTATTGCTGTCACTGTCTGAGCCCCACAGTTGCATCCCGTATGTCCAAATAGGCTGAATGATTGTTTTATAATTGGCCATTTTGGCCGATTTGTGTGGAATGTTATACATCATGTTTCTTATCTACAAATGTTATAAAGACACAAAAAATCACAACCCGCGACGGGACCCGAACCCACATTAACCTTATATCTTTTCCTAAAGCCGGAAGAAAGAAATCTGCGTCAGGAATCTCGTTGCACAATTGGTTAGAGCGTTTCCGGCTTTAGGAAAAAATGTGGGTTCGAGTCCCGTCGCAGGTTTTGATTATTTGTGTCATTATAATATTTATAAATGTTGTGACCAAGTCCAATCACTTGAAATACAAGAATTTGATGTTTCTTTTTGTTATGCTCTGGCACTTTTCCAATATTTCGATATTGCTGTTAATGTCTGAGCCCCACAGTTGCATCCCATATGTCCAAATAGGCTTTGTTAACCAAATTGTTTTATAAATGGCCATTTTGGCTGATATGTTGTGGAATGTTATACATGTTTCTTATTGTTATGCTCCGGCACCTTTCCAATATTTCTATATTGATTTTACTTTCTGATCCCCACAGTTGCATCCCGTATATGCAAATAGGCTATGTGATTGTTTTATAAATGGCCATTTTGGCTGATATGTTGTGGAATGTTATACATGTTTCTTATTATTATTATGATCTGGCACCTTTCCAATATTTCGATATTGCTGTTAATGTCTGAGCCCCACAGTTGCATCCTGAATGTCCAAATAGGCTTTGAAAACCAAATTGTTTTATGTCATTTTGCTGTTGTAGGTCAGATGTCCGGTCGATTCAGGCTACGGACTTTGGTGTCTAGTTGTTTGCGTTTGGTCCAGAAGTGTTTTCGCCATGTGAGTTGACCAAGGTAATATTAGAATAGTGGTGGAGTTTTTGTTGAAATGTGGGTTGAAACTCTCAATGTGCGTATCTGACTCTCTCTTAACCCTTTTTAGGGTTCTGGTATAGGGTCTGTCTGTCTGTCTGTCCTGCCTTTAAGATAAATCTTTTGATTCGTAGGTATTAGGTGGTTTGGTAGCAGGTTGTAATATTCGGAAAATATGTGTTACCTGAAAAAATATAGAAAATAAAACAAATACATGGTAATATACAAAAGATATACAAGAAACATTTTAACGTTTTCAATTTTCGTCAATAGCAAACTCGGTAATGCTTAATAGCGTGATACAAAGTGTTTTTATACATCCTTTTTTCATACCCTGAAACTTAGGATAAGCAATACCTGTTATTAGTTGTTATACTTTACTTTAGGGCATAAAGTATAACAAAACAACGATTGCTACGAGCTGGGATTCATAAAATGAATAGTAACCGGCTATTTCTCAAAATAAGACACGTTTATTCAGCAAAAAACGAATTACTCTCAAACACTGTTGAAGAACTCTCAGCGGCACTCCCGAATCTCTAAACAATGCTATCGTACTCAAATAACACTTGATCTCGCTGTATCGTAATTGAATACTGTCTGCTGAGTCGCACGGCATATTTATATCTAACTATCGAATGATCTAGTATGCGCGAGACTGATCGCGGCACATGCTTTTACGTAATCTGGGACTCTGTTGTTCTCGACGGTCGTAAACAATCCTTTTGTACTGTTTGTAAACAAGTTGTGTTTGCGTATTTTCGCGGAACTTTGATCCTGATGATTCTAGATCTTTCTGATTGGCGTAACATTATTATACACTTATTACCTGGGTACTTACGATCATTATCAATAGCACATTCATTGTCTACTGTTGGACAGAGAGCCTCCTCTATAGGTACTGTAGGGTTTACTATAATCACCAAGCTCGACAGGCGGATTGGTGATCTCAAGTAAAGGTGCTAGATTATACATAGAAAAAATATCGCAATAATAAATAATCGATGAAAACAGTGGATGTGGTCAAAGTAAATTTTATTATGTAAAAATTTAAGAATCATTTTGTATCATCAAATCTACCGCCTGTTCGGAATCGCGACCAGCGAAGGAAGACTGCAAGAACGCTGGGCTAGTTTTTGATGAAATTATTTGAAAAATATTTATAAACTTACTTTACTTCATCACATCAACAGCCAGTGTCCACTACTGGACTGAGCCTCCTCCAAAACTGTAGGGTTTTGACATAATCACCACTTGCCAGGCGGATTGATGATCGCAGTAAAGGATAAACAATACACAGAAGGTAGCTGCCCATGGTAGATCCAATTAGTCGACTTTTACAACATCCATGGGCTGAGTTGGAGGGGTCGATTCTAAAACCGCCGCCAAGGCAACTACTTTACTTTAATATAGGTAGGTAACCTAAACACAAACATACCGACACTGTTTTCGCGTTGTAGGTATATCAAACGTATTGCTATCTCACAGTTCCCTGCAGCCGCCCTATGCGTCTGACAGAGACAGTTGCTGTGATTTTGATAGAATTAACCCAAAACGTTTCGGTCCAACGTAGACTCGTAGACACACTCTACGAAGCTCTACGACAAAATATATTTATTTATATGGGGCGAGAAAAGAGGAGGGGTGGGGATAAGTGAGACGTACTAAAAGAAAGGAGGAAAACTAATCTACACAATGGTGAAATCCGCATCTCTCTACGACCTCTATTTCCAGAGATATTAGGAATTTTATGATTTTTCGCGCAAGTGTCTTTCGCTCAAATGTCTCTTCGCGCAAGTATCCCTTCGCGCAAATGTCCTTCGCGCAAGTGTCTCTCGCGCAAATTTCTTTTGCGCAAGTGTCCTGATACCTTTCGTTAGTGCGTTTGGACTGCCGATCATGAGAGGCAAGTTCAAATCCTCTGGGCGGTCGCTTCATTTTGCTTTTCATATCTTTTTTAGAAATATTTATTTATTAAAACGTAAGCATTACTTGTTGATAAATAGCGTTTATCAAAAAACTTTACATCTAGTTTAAGATATACCTTTCTACTTGGTACGGAACCCTCTCCACGCGAGTCATACTCGCACTAGACCGGCTTATTTTATCGAACGACGGGTAAGCGCTTGGCCTTCATCTTAACTGGCGTCAAGTTATGATAAGGCAGAACGTGGGAGCGCACTTCGCCCGGAATCCTCAACACGCTATGGAACTGGATATCTTACCTATAAATGCTATAAACACAACAATTTAGACCGGTTGTTATGTCGACAGACTTTTATAAGATGGTGGTAGCTAGCCAGGCGGACTTGAAACAAGTTCTACCATCACCCAAATCAAGCACAAATATGTACTGTCCTGAGGAACCCGAGACTTCTGAGCCACTACACCACAGAGGCGGTCAAAAGTTCTTTAAATATAGAGGTATTAGTACGAAACTGTTCAAGATACTGCTGATAAATTCTCATCCAACACCATTTTGCATTTTCACGATTACTTTATAAGGTTGCTTTTCCACTGACGCGGAGCTGGGCGGCGTCGAGAAGCGGACCGTGAATTGTCCAATCACAGTGCTCGAAATCTCCACTCCACGTATGTGGAAACATCGTGATTGGTCAATAGTTACATGTGCAGTAAGATGTTAGGAACGGGCCGTGAATTAACCAATCACACTGTTTCCACTGACGCGGAGTGGAGATTTCGAGCACTGTGATTGGTCTATTCACGGTCCGCTCCCTACGCTTTTATTCACGTTCTATGGATAACCGATGTGTTGATTTTTAGGAATTCAATCGCCGGAAAGATGGCAAAGCGTACATTGAGTCCGCGTTCAAGTGTGAACTGTGTTACAAAGGGTTTGAAGCGCAAAGCCACTTGGACTACCACAATAAATGGCATAAGGTATTAAAATTATAATAAATATTACATGACATTAATATAACACAGCGCCATCAAGTCACCCAAACACACAACAATATACACAACAACCAAGCAATTTACAATATTTTGTATGAAAAGATTTGTTACCAAAAAAATAAGTATTTAAATATTATATCCGAAAGTATTTGAGTTATAATGAGGTAATCTAGTTAACACATTACAGCTTTGTTTAGTTTGACACTAGATATCGCTGTGTGAAATTTATGTCCTGTAATATTTAAGCACATATGTTTGTCCTGGGTGGGAATCGAAACCTCAACCTACAGCACAGAAGGCAGAGCTACCAACTGAGCTGTGAGGCTTTTCCGAATAGACTTCTTTAAGAATAGACGCATTTTGACTTGACTTTTATGTATTGTCCCAAAATCCTTTCTTATCGCACACATATACAACGAAAGGATGCTACTCTAAAACTGTATACATATAGCTAATTGATTCAGGCGTTATTTTGCGGAAATCCATATTTCAAAATAAAATCTGAAAACAGAAAAAATATTTAGTAATAAATCCGCTAAATCTCTCTGAAAAAATCAAATCGACACGTGTTTCGCCTGTACACGAGGCATCCTCAGGAAATATAGTCTTGCCGCTCACAGACTAGTCCTCTGTGGACGTGTTGTCGCTCCGAGCTCTGCGCTGCATTTTTTCAGAGAGATTTAGCGGATTTATTACAAAATATTTTTTCTGTTTTCAGATTTTATTTTGTATACATATTGCAGTTCATGGGTTATCGTTTTTTTGCATAACACTAACTATTTTTCTAAAATAATAATAATATGTTACTCCCTATATCATCAGCTATGTGCCAGTGAAAGTCCCGTCACATTCAAAATTTTTTTGTATTATTGTAACATTACAAAATAGACACGATGCCCGGACCGTTTTTATCGCATAGAAGTGATTTCTTCCATTTTTTTTATATTGGTCTCAGTGAACGTACAGTTTGTATATTTAATTACATGTGATTGTAATGTTTTCAGCAAACCGCAAGCGATATAGTATGCAACATCTGCCCGATGCGCTTTGTCTCCAAGTCTACGTATAAGGCGCATCGCAAAAACAACCATTCTGTGGTGTACTCATGCAGGCAGTGTCCGGTCGTCACCTACCATTTGTGAGTCACGTGGTAGCTTGAGCCTCCTCCCTTTGCAGTAGGTATATTATATTGACCCGTCAAAAAGATTGATTTTAACCGCCTCTGTGGTCTAGTGGACCCACCGATTTCAGATCCAGATTTCCCGGGTTTGAACCCCAGGGGAGTACAATCATGTGCTTGGTTTGGTTGGTGGTAGGACTTTGTTTCCGCCTGGCTAGCTATCACTATCTTCCTAATTCTGTCGCCATAACATCAATTCTAAAATTAATTGTGTTCTGGCTTTAGAAGTAAGATAGCCAGTTCCTCAGTCAGTTGAGGATTCCGGGTGAAGTGCGCCTCCACCTTCGGCCTTATCTCAACTTGTAACCAGGTGAGACTAAGGCCAAGCGCTTCCACGTCGTAAAAAAAAATGTTAACATTAAATTCTCAGATCACCTAAAAATTATCTAATATTAAATTCAAATTTCTAGGCCTTCATCTCACACTACAATATTATATCCCCCTGGGGATCGAACCCGGGACCTCTGGATCTGACATCTGAAGAGTGAAACATCACAGTGGCGGTCGAAAAGAATTCTTGACTAGCTGACCCGCCAAACGTTGTTTTGCCATATAAATTATTTCTAGTAAATATTTTGATATTCAAATAAAAAACTATATATAAACTATACTACTTACCTATTTGAACCTTGGGTCCGTAAGGAGCCGGTGCCCTCCGGGTTTTCAAAAATATTGCGGGGCTTTTGATTGAGGCGACACGTGACCCAAGGGCTGGCTCTTATTTAGGCCAGCGAATTAGCATAGCTATTCAGCGTGGCAATGCAGCCAGTGTCTTTGGAACGCTTCCGTCTGGTACTGGTCTGGAACAGTTGAGTTACCTATAGGCCGTTTGTAACGGTCCTTAGGTAATCTGACTGATTCCTTTGTGCATAGTTAGTTTAATTGTACTTTTTATTGAATAAAGGTTTAATATTTTTTATAAAAAAATAATAAAAATAATAATAACTAACTTATTGTAAGTATGTGAGGATGTGGTATGGTATATGACTGAAAGAGAAATGGAGCGCTGTAAACGACGACGGCCTATAAAATAACAAAACACCAAACTTTCATTTTTTTATGCATAGTACTTTCTTTATACCATCAAATAAATTCAAAATGACACCTTTATCACAAATTATGTCAATAAAAAAAAACGTGATCAACATCTTAGTGCAATGGAGTGTATGATATTTTTAGTGAGTCCATCTTTAGTCACACAAACAAACTGGATGGTTTACACACGCGAGAACGTGTCACGTATTATTGCACATATTGTAATTGTCCGTGTGAAAACCACGGTTTGCCCAAATCTAAGCCACAAACAGCAATTTGAAAATCATTGCAAATTGTTTGTAAAGCTGAATGTAAGTCTGTGGAAATTGAACCCGTTTCAATTCAATTGGCACATCTGTGGGTATAATTTTATGATAGTAATTGATTTGTGATAGTAATAGGTACATCTTTTCGGAACTTGTCATTCAAAATGCTGGCGTTGTTGAACAACGTTTTTCATAAATTTTTTAATGACTAATCGCGTGCACAGCCGTGGTGTGCTTAAATTACGAAGCAAAATAACCCGAAATCCAACCTCTAGTTGTATATGATGCGTTGGCATGCCTGGCAAATCCGATGAGTTCTAAAACTCTACTGGATAATATACAGCTTAGTTGGTATCGCAAACTGTATCGATAGATAAGTATGACACCAAGTCCCCAAGCAGCAACTGTTGTTGGTACGAGTATCTTGAAATCTCAGTTAAGTTAGGAAATCCGGCACTGTATGTATGTATGTGTGTGGCAATGTTTGTGACGGCATAACTCTCGAACGGATTATCCGATTTTCATGAAATTTAAACAGTAAAAACATAACGTAAACAGAATTTGATTGTCAACGCTCTCAGGAACTTTGAAGTTAACAAATATTGCATGTTTGACCTGGTGTCAAGTTATGATCAGGTGGGAGCGCACTTCACCTGGAATCCTCAACGGTCTGAGGAACTTTGAGGTTAACAAACATTGCGTGTTTGACCTGGTGTCAAGTTATGATCAGGTGGGAGCGCACTTCACCTGGAATCCTCAACGGTCTGAGGAACTTTGAGGTTAACAAACATTGAGTGTTTGACCTGGTGTCAAGTTATGATCAGGTGGAAGCGCACTTCACCTGCAATCCTCAACGGTCTGAGGAACTTTGAGGTTAACAAACATTGAGTGTTTGACCTGGTGTCAAGTTATGATCAGGTGGGAGCGCACTTCACCTGGAATCCTCAACGGTCTGAGGAACTTTGAGGTTAACAAACATTGCATGTTTGACCTGGTGTCAAGTTATGATCAGGTGGGAGCGCACTTCATCTGCAATCCTCAACGGTCTGAGGAACTTTGAGGTTAACAAACATTGAGTGTTTGACCTGGTGTCAAGTTATGATCAGATGGAAGCGCACTTCACCTGGAATCCTCAACGGTCTGAGGAACTTTGAGGTTAACAAACATTGCATGTTTGACCTGGTGTCAAGTTATGATCAGATGGAAGCGCACTTCACCTGGAATCCTCAACGGTCTGAGGAACTTTGAGGTTAACAAACATTGCATGTTTGACCTGGTGTCAAGTTATGATCAGGTGGGAGCGCACTTCACCTGGAATCCTCAACGGTCTGAGGAACTTTGAGGTTAACAAACATTGCATGTTTGACCTGGTGTCAAGTTATGATCAGGTGGGAGCGCACTTCACCTGGAATCCTCAACGGTGTGAGGAACTTTGAGGTTTACATAGCACGTTTGTTTCAGTTCAGTGATGATAAACCATTACAACCAACACAAAGGCGTGGAGTACCATTGTCCGACCTGCCTCAGCGTTTACACGTGAGTGTGTACTTCGTCTGGATTCCTATATTGGATATTATATGCTATACGATCTAAGTTCGCACAGTTACTGAACCAATATGGAAAATCTGTACATTATTCTTCCGTATTTTAAATTATCGCGATTATTGTACATAATTAATAACAAACAAGGGTCTTCATCGCGTACCTTTTTATATGGAACTGTCGGGAATATAAAAAGGTACGCGATGAAGACCCGTTTTTGTTATTAATTATTATTCTTCCTGCACCCGCGCACTGCGGCCCGTATGCACCTTGTAGGTGCATACGGGCCGTTTTCACTAGAGAGCTTAATATTAACTTAAAATTAATATGAAAACAGAAAAATATTTGGTAACAAGGCGACAAGCCTGCATTCTGAACTAAGATAAAAAAACGAAGGATTTCTCACTATCATCCGGCCGAATGCGTCTTACCTGAAACTCCACCAAAACAGAGCAGCAGTTTTCACTCAGTTACTCGTCTGTCAAGGCCGTAACGAACAGTAGCTTACTTTGCATTTAAGGTCTTATTTATTAAGTTATAGTAGTATTTATTTGAAAAGCAGTAAATTATATACTTATGTTGCTATCTTTTAGTAGCATCGTAAAAATAGGCCACTATTTTTTCAGTGCTTATTAAGGCGTCTTTTGTTATTTAATTTCTTTTATTGAAGAAATCAATTAATTATTTGATTTACTTGTTATTTCGTCCACTGTGCTGTACTTATTTTACGTTCGGCACATGTCCACGGTTTGCAAGTAGTTGGCACAAGATTTGACACATGAAATGCTCTGACGGTGAAGAGGAGGTTCTTGCCTTTCTTCTTGTGTGCTGAACAGGCGGTAGATTACGATTTATGACATTTCAAAATGATCCTAAAGATCTTACTTAAATAAACGATAATTGAATTGAATAGAACTTTTAATTTTAACGTATTAAATACGTACTAGCTACTTGCAAAACCTCTGATTAGAGGTGAATAACAATTATAAAATTGTTGTGTTCCGGCATTCAGAGGTAAGATAGCCAGTTCCTCAGTTTGTTGAGGATTCCGGGTGAAGTGCGCCTCCACCTTCGGTCTTATCTCAACTTGTTACCAGGTGCTTACCCGTCGCACAATAAAAAAGAAAAGTAATTGTTTACATTATATACTTAAATAACATTTAGATATTAATTTTAAAAAAAAGTTGCACTATGCATTGATTTTAATTTTTCTAAATCATCGGCTAGTTTGTAGCATGATTAAAAAAAATATTTAGTGACAAATCTGCTAAGTTCCATTAAAAAAAAAACTAAGTTGATTTGTTTTTTTACGGAACTTCCGGTATCTCCAGGACATTATAGTCTTTCTAAGGATTAAAAAAAAAAAGAATCCTCGAAGGCCACTTACAAAGGCCCTACAAAAGCATCAGTGCAAGCAATGTGTTCCAGAAATAAGACGACATTGAACAACCACCGTCGAGAGGCGCACGCGACCTCCCACATTTGCACTTCTTGCGCGCGTAGCTTCGTTTCAGAGAAGGGACTGTTCTTCCACAGGAAATACAAGCACAAGGTAACAATATTATAAATGGAGATAACTTCATAAAATACTCGGTGGTTGATGGTTGGGCTTGTTTTAAGTCCGTCTGCCTAGCTACCTCCTTCAGAGCAAAGCGGCAGAGCTACTAACAACTCTGCCTCGTGCACAGTAGGTTGTGGGTTCGATTTCCACTCAAGACAAACATTCGTATGATCTATATTGTTGTTTGTATGTTTGTTCTGTGTTTGGACAATTTCTATAAATACTTACTGTATTTACAAAAAAAGAAAGTATATAAGTTATATATAATATATAATTATGTCCGTAATCAAGTTCCCATATTTCAAGCTTTGCTTAGTTTGGGACTAGATGGCGCTGTGTGAAATGAATGTCCTTTAATATGAATGAGTTTGTTTGCAGGATGAATTAGATCAGTATTATGTCCGTAATCAAGTTCCCATATTTCAAGCTTTGCTTAGTTTGGGACTAGATGGCGCTGTGTGAAATGAATGTCCTTTAATATGAATGAGTTTGTTTGCAGGATGAATTAGATCAGTATTATGTCCGTAATCAAGTTCCCATATTTCAAGCTTTGCTTAGTTTGGGACTAGATGGCGCTGTGTGAAATGAATGTCCTTTAATATGAATGAGTTTGTTTGCAGGATGAATTAGAAGCGCGCCCGGAAGAGCGGTCCACATGCGTGGCTTGCAATGTCACCTTCGATTCCCACAAGGTATATCTCAAGCACGAGAAGACTATGCACACTCGGCGCCCGGAAACTGTGTGAGTATCATGTTTTTTTTTTATATACTACTAGGAGACGGGACAAGCAAGTAGCGCACCTGGTGTTAACTGTACTCTTGCCTATGACAAAGCCTTACTGCGTAGGTCACATCCACAAAGAACATAGCCTACACGGCACTGCATTCAACTTGAGGCATAAAGGTGTAAGGCCTTACGTACCCGTAATTTCACTGGCAACCATACCCTTCAAACCGAATCACAGCAATGCTGCTCGGCGGCTGAAATAAGTATGGTGGTAGTAATTCTCCGGACGAGCCCTTTCACTAGGGGCTTCTACTACTCTTATTATGTGCGCCACACAGCGCCATCTAGCCCCGAACTAAGGAAACCAGGGACCTGATTATATCGACGATATATGTATTGGACGAGTTTCAAAAGATTCTATAGTCTGTATTTGAAACCAGTTTAGAAAACAGAGAAGTGTTTTATTAATTGAAACCTGGTTTCCTATAAAGAAATGTAATTCTGTTTTATAAACTGGTTTCGAAAGTGGCCGAAGGGATAAGAACGCGTGGCCCGATGTTACTATACCAGTTGACGGCTAAATGGTGATTTCTCAATGTTAGCAAACAGCCCATTAGGTAGATAGGTAATAACAAATGTTTTAAGATAGTATTAAGTATTTAGGTTTATGACGTATGATATAATGTAATTTAAAACTGTATATCTAAATGATGAATGGATCATCAAAGAATTAACCAGCCCGAGTTTCTTGCCTTTCTCCTTGTGTGCTGGTCGCGATACCGAACAGGCGGTAGATTTGACGTTTCAAAATAAAGAAATTTTTGTTTTTGAAAATACTGGATGCATACAATTGCCGACAAATTTCTGCACAATCATTGATTCGCAAAATGCTCTTATTGACTAGATATTTCCCGATAAACTCGCACAATACTTGAATCATGAGTGGCTGGCAGAAACAGCAATTTTGGCAGCAAAAAATGTGGACGTCAAAGATTTGAATTTCAAGATACCTACAACAGTTGTTGTTTGGGGACTTGGTGTCATACAAATCTATCGATACAGTTTGCGATACCAACGAAGCTGTAAATTATCCAGCAGAGTTTTTGAACTCATCGGATTTGCCAGGCATGCCACCGCATCATATACAACTGAAGGTTGGATCTCTGCTTATTTTTCTTCGTAATTTGAAGCCACCACGGCTGTGCAATGGCACGCGATTAGTCATTAAAAAAATTATGAAAAACGTTGTCGAAGCCAGCATTTTGAATGGCAAGTTGCGAGAAGAAGATGTATTACTACCACGGATCTCTATTATTCCCACAGATGTGCCAATTGAATTGAAACGGGTTAAATTTTCGCAGACTTACATTCAGCTTTACAATAAATTTGCAATGATTTTCAAATTGCTGTTTGTGGGTTAGATTTGGCTAAACAGTGTTTTTCACACGGACAATTATTATTAAAATATGTGAAATACGTGGCATGTGCTCGCGTGTGTAAACCATCCAGTTTGTTTGTGTTGGCTAAAGATGGACTTACTAAAAATATCATACACTCCATTGCACTAAGAGATTGATTATGTTTTTTTTTTTAATTTGTCATAATTTGTGATAGGGATGTAATTTGAAATTTATCAGTTAAGATAATAAAAGTACAATTAATTCAAAAAAATGTATGTTTGGTGTTTTGTTATTTTATAGGCCGTCGTCGTTCACAGCGCTCCATTCCTCTTTCAGTCATATACCATACCACATCCCCACATACTTACAATAAGTTATTTATCTTTTATTTGACTACCAAAATATTCAATTTACATAGCTACATAAAGATGACGGCAGACTCGACATATTTGTTCCGAGATTAGGTCAGTTCATTCAAATTATTAAAGAGATCCTCCACTTCAATATCATAGAAAAGAAACCGAGTTCAAGCACTTAGAATAATGCGACTAATAAATACCTATTACTTACTTAATTATAGTAATATAGCATGTAATCTAGTTTTAGCAACCATAATCATAAATATTTAACCATTTTCTGTTTTGTGTCAACAACCAGTTTTAGTAAATGCTACCTACTCGATATATATTTATATTATAGCAGTACGTATGTTTATGTTACAATCAAGTTTTAAGCTACCATTATGTAACCTCATGAAATAAAGTGGTTGTGACGGGTTTTGTACGTTAAATAAATAAATAAATTCACTAGAAATAATTTATATTGCAAAACAACGTATGCTGGGTCAGCTACTAAATAATTAGCTCAATTTGTAAATTTTATATCCTCGAAGGGAAAAAAATCGTGAGTCAGTTACTGTTTTTTTTATAAAGACTGCACTTAAATAAATGTTTATTTGATCATATTTTTTTTTAAATACATTATCTCTTGCAGATACAAATGTTACTTCTGCAAGGACGGCTTCGACAGTATAGAAGCGCTTCGGAAGCACAAGCTAGAGTTGAACCACCAGAGGGCGCCTAAACAAGTGATCCACAGAACGTCTATAGGCGCCGCGCGAGGGGTCAAGCGAACTAGACGAACTAGGGTCAGTGACCCCGACAAGCCTTACAGAAACTGTCCTGTGGTAAGTCACCAACACGATTGCCAAGCGTGTCATACAACCATCGTTGTGAGTCTAGGTCTCAGATGGCAGAGAATAGATAAAGACGTGTTGTACCGACCTTGTGTATCCTATCCGTAATCTAGATCCCATATTACAAGCTTTGTTGAGTTTGGGGCTAGATGGCGCTGAGTGAGAATGGTTTCGTGATGATTTACAGGGGACGTTTAACCGCCTTCTTGGTTTAGTGGTGTCAGATCCAGAGGTCCCGGGTTTGATGCCAGATGACCAGGGGAGCAAAAAATTGTGCTTGGTCTGATTCTGGCTACCACCATCTTACCTGAGTTTGTCGCCATAACAACAATTGTAAATTGTTGTGTTCCACCATTTAGTGTTACAATTACAATTCGATTTTCTAGCAATTTTATTTTATAATGTTATATACCTATATGTATGTACCTTTGTGTGGGAAAATAAACATTTTTTTTTTTTTATTATTTAGAGGTAAGGATTAATGATTAATGGGGGGAGGCCTTTGCCCAGCAGTGGGACACTGACGGCTTAATATAATATAATTAGAGGTAAGATAGCCAGTTAAAAATAAAAATAAAAAATATTACAGGACATTAATTTTACACAGCGCCATCTAGCCCCAAACTAAGCTTAGCTTGTATGGGAACTAGATTACGGATAAAATACTTAAATACTTTTTGTAAATACATACGTACTATATGATACAACACCCAAACACAGAACAAACATCTATATTCAAATGTTTGTCCTGGGTGGGAATCGAACCCACAGCCTACAGCGCCGAAGGCAGAGTTACTACCAACTGAGCTATGAGGCTTGTCAAGTTTTCAGACTGTTGCGGATTCCGGGCGAAGTGCGTTTCCATCTTCGGCCTTATCATTACTTGGTGAAGTGAGATGAAGGCCGCTTTCTCGTCGTATTATAAATAAAACGGGTGTAAAAAAAATAAGATGGCTAAATAATGGTTAATAATAAGCTAAATAAAATGGCGATATTGCCAACATCGCAAGTCGCACCTGCATGAGACTGCCTTACGATCTGTTACAACCCTAGTATTTGATGACCTTGCGCTGAGCATGCAATCAGACTCACTCACACTACTATTTTGATATAAATGTATTTTAGCAAGCCAGCAGTATTTTTACTTAATAAACCCGCGATTTTGGGTAATCGGCTCAGTCAGTTCTTAGAAGGTTACTCTCCCCAGCAACGGACCTGGTGTATGCCCGCCGGCTGCATCAGAGCTCCAGAGTATTCCGAATAAGAAGTCCCGCGCGCGATATTTAAAGCCCGTTGATCCAGCAAAGATCAAAGCGAAAAGTGTAAAAGCAAAGTTATGTTAGTGTAAAAAGTTCATGTTAAAGTGATAATAAATCTGTGTCCCAATAAGTCTTGTTTTTTTTTTGACAAGTCTGGGATCCAGTGTAACAGATCGTTCGGAGGGGCACATAGATACCCTATATACCTAGCACCGGACGGAGTGGCACATAGAAGAGAGGCCTATATACCTAGCAGTGGGTGAAATCTGGTTGCGGATGATGCTGTGTTAATGGACGGATATGATTGTCACGACCAGATGAGGATTCGAACGGAACAGACCCTGCAATAATCAAATGTAAACTGTTTTTTTTTTGTACGACAGGAAGATGCTTGTCCTTCACCTCACCTGATTTTCAAGTAATGATAAGGCCGAAGGTGGAAGCGCACTTCTTCCGAAATCCTCAACATACTGGGGAACTGTCTTTCTTACCTCTAAATGCTGGAACACAACGATTTCAGAATTTTTGGTATGGTGACAGAATTAAGACGGTGGTAGCTAGCCAGGCGGACTCAATCAAAGTCCTACCATCAACCAAATCCAGCACTATATTTTACTCCCTCTGGGGATCGAACCCGGGACCTCTTGATCTGACACCGGTGGGTCAACCACTAGACCACAGAGCTGGTTGAAATCTAATCGAAATTATTTATTTCGTTTTGTTTTGTTTCCAGTGCCACATGGAGGTTCCGAACGCGTTCCCGACTAGTCTGTATATGCACTACCTCGAGGCGCACCCCGAAGTGCCCTATAATTCTGTGTACACGGATTCCAAGGACTATCTGTGCGAGCAGTGCGGGAAGACTTTTCGGGTGAGTGTGATAATTGCAAGAAAAAACATCATAATACGATGATTTTTCGGGTGAGTGTCACTTTTGCAAGAAAAAACATCATAGCACTCTGCACACCAATCCTACTGCTATTATGAATGTAAAAGTAAAGTAAAAACTGGTTTATTAAACAGACATTATTTCAGTTTTTTACCTATGGTCTACACACTAGGCTGAGCCTGTACTGTGGAGGCCATAATACAAATAAACATAAAGTTTGTGCCTCGGTTCTATAACTAAGTATGAAAATTAATATAAAAAGAGCAAAGCTAACTAAGATACATATATGAGAAAAAAAAAATGAAAAAGTTTTCTTGGTATAGATCATCAGTCGGGAACATATATGGCTTTTTGAGCATGACCTTAAGAACTGAATGTTTGTATTAATTTATACATATTATATTTATATATTTATACATATTAACAAGCCTCATAGCTCAGTTTGTAGTAACTCTGCCTTCTGCGCTGTAGGTTGTCGGCTCGATTCCCACCCAGGACAAACATTTGTGTGATGAATATAAATGTTGGTTCTGTGTTTGGGTGTTGTATCATATAGTACGTATGTATTTACAAAAAAACAAAAGTATTTAAGTAATCTAGTACCCATATTACAAGCTATGCCTTGTTTGGGGCTAGATGGCGCTGTGTGAAATTAATGTCCTGTAATTGACCGAGTGAGCGAAGCGTTTCAGTTTCGAGATTTGCCAAAAATGCTTTTGTCCGCTGTCTGTCGGTTTGTTCTCACCTACAGGTCGCATTTTTCAAACGATTTTGATGAAAATAGGCTCACATGTTCCTTGATTTATTGAAAATTTTCAGCCGATCGCGATTTTCGATTAGGGGGAAAAAGGGGGGAAGATTGCTGTTTTGATTGATTTATCAACGGATTTCAATGAAATTTAAAAGTCACATTAAGGATTTAATTCTACACAAGATGTTTAAAAAAAAATAACAGAAAAGGTTAGTGGAGGGGGAAAAGGGAGAAGTTTACTGTAGGTTTTTTTTTTTTTTCGGATAATTTATACCTACGTTTACTAATCAGACTAAGCAGTCCTCTCCACCTTTGTAAGACAAATCCGTAGACACCAGGTTCGATCTCCTCAGACCAAGGGAACGCGAGTAATCGCTAAAACTTCTACCCCTATTTGCTCAAAAGTCTAAAAGAAAAAGTGAAAGAGGAAAGCATCAGCTATTGCATGGTTCTAAGGGCTCGCGAGGTCTACTGTTCTTACACCACTAGTATTTATTTAACAAGCCTCATAGCTCAGTTCGTAGTAGCTCTGCCTTCTGCGCTGTAGGTTGTGGGTTCGATTCCCACCCAGGACAAACATTTATGTGATGAATATAGATGTTTGTTCTGCGGTTGGGTGTTGTATTGTATGATAAGTATGTACCTATTTAAAAAAAAAATATGTATTTATGTATACTATCCGTAATCTAGTTCCCATATTACAAGTTACGCTTAGCTTGGGACTAGATGGCGCTGTGTGAAATTTGTGTCCTGCAATATTTTATATGACCAAGTGTGTGACGCGCACTACACTTGAAATACAAAAACCTTATTTATGTCAGGTATACTGCCACTACCTGGATCATAAGAACCAGCACACGGGGGCGAAGCCCTACGCCTGCAAGGAGTGCCCCTCTCGGTTCGCGACACGCAAGCATCTAGTGTACCACTCGGAGCGCCACCGCCCGCCGCGGTACCAATGCAAGCAATGCGGGAAACTGTTCCTTAGCGCCGCCAATCTCTTCGCACACAGACGCGTGAGTATCCTCCATCTCTGTCTCTCTTATGTCGTCTTCCAAGGGCTTAACCACGTGTCCGCGCTTTATCGTCGATTACTGCGTCACCGGCCATCAACGGCTTTATCGACAAAAACGTTTATAACTTAAAAAAGTTAAGTAAACATTTATTGCTTGAAATACACGTGGTAAGGTGTTATAAACTATGAGTATCAATGTATCCTGCCGTAATACGGCGTGCAATTTTGGTGAACAATTAAAATTCTACTTGCAATATAAAATGAAATAAATTATAAAATGTCATTTAATAAAATCAAATAAAAACTATTTACTGCTTACAAATAGGTACTTATAAACAATGAAAACAGCACTAGACAATATCACACAAAATTAAACTTGGAAAAATAATAAGTAGGTAGGTTGAGTATCAGAAATGAAATAGGATGTCAAAAAAAAAGATAAAAGAATGCGAAATCTAATTAAAATAAAACTTTATATAACTTGATTAAACGTATTCTATGCTTTACTGAAATCATCAAACAACGATACGATGTCGTACCTTTACAAGTTTCATTCTTTACCATAAATCTTTTAGAAATGTCGTAATCATACAAATTTCGTAAAGCGTACATCTTCACAATTCATTTGATATACAATAATCTTACAAATAAGTTGTTTAGACTAAATATTTTACGAACATAGCACGTGCCAATGTCATTGTTTTGACTTAATGACTGACCCTAAACTTTTTATTTATTTTTTGTACGTAATTTTTGTTGCCACATGGAGAAAATAATTACTCTGAGAGATAAAATATGTATTACAGATCCATCTAGTAACGGGTAGCAGAACTAATTTAGGCCGAATCAGCCGATGTTCGGCTGGTGACTGTACTCCCCACGGACAGTTCAGTGCTAGTTTTTTTTTTGGTGACTGTAATCACCAAGAACGGTCGAGTGGTTAAGTTCTAGAACATTCTAATTTCGATTTAGCACATTTTCGGTACTACGCGATAATTACATCTGCGAACTTATGATGTCCTGGTACCTTGAGAATGCTGTGTGTTAATCTACTGTAGTAGATGGAAGTGACTCAAGTTTTCGGACTCTGGTTTAAATCTGTGCGGTTTATGTTGTTATCTTTATGTTACTATTATTTGTATTTCAACATTTACAAATGTTATAATGACACGAAAGTTTACATCCCGCGACGGGACTCGAACCGGCATCTTTTCCTGAAGCCGGAAATGCAATTGGAGTGTGTGAAAAGTGAATTTAATCTAATCCATTGCAACGAGGGTTCTGACGCAGATTCCGATTTTTTGTGTCATATCCAAACTCCGCTTAAGTGCTGATTAGCGCCATCTAGCAGAGATTCACTGAACTACGTGAACTGCCCTAGTGTCTGAAATTCCATTCAGAGTCCCGTCTTGGGTTGCGAATTTTTGTATCATATAAAGTTTGTAAAAGCAGAGGCTTGGTTCAATAAATAGTTAATTTTATTGACCGTGGGCACATGCCGAACGTAAGTTTGGACGTGCCTCTGACTACCCTCTAGAAGGTGATCCTCATAAGATCCACGCTCTGGGTGGTAATCAGCGGTGAATCCTCGCAGGGGAAAAAGTGGTCTACTTATTGTTTTTTTTTTAGTACGTGAATATTGCTGCTTTCCAGATGCCCAACAAGAGTAAAAATATGGCATTTTTTTTATTTTATTGAATTTAATGCGTTTTATGCGCTACAGAAATTTGCAATTTGTCGGCAGGGTCATATCGGGGATCGTCGGTTCAAATGCGAGATATGTTTCAAAGGGTTCCTCCACTCGTACACGCTGAAGGAGCACATCAAAGGCGTTCACAACCAGATCCGAAGGGTCCGCAAAGTGCCCAGTAGGGAGAAGAGTTTAATGTAGGTCATATCCCTCCATATCAACTGGACAGATTCGCAATTAATCATTTTTTATGCAACTAGACAGATTCGCAACTGGACATATTCGTAACTGGACATATTCTCAGCTAGACAGATTTGCAACTGGACATATTCTCAGCTAGACAGATTCGCAACTGGACATAATATCAGCTGAACAGATTCGCAACTGGACAGATACGCAACTGGACATATTATCAGCTGGACAGATTTGCAACTGGACATACTCTCAGCTAGACAGATTCGCAACTGGACAAATCGTGTACAGTCCATGACTGGCGGTCACGGCTAAGAATCGACCCCACCAACTCGAGTCCATGGAAGTCGTAAAAGCCGACTAAGGGATCTGATTGGTAGAGCAACAGCAGCTTTTTATCTATCCGCCTGCCAAGCGTGGTGGTTATGGCAAATTCCGCCAGCTTTGGAGGAGGCTCCAAAGACACAAATGGGGTGTTGGTGTGATGTATTAAGAATATTTTTTTTTTTTCTATTTTTATTCGTGACTTTTGCCATAAATGGCATGGCAGTCACATCGTACCCTAATACATACAATAACACAAAACTTAAAATCTAAAGGAAATGAAATATAATATACCTACTTTATAAATAACTAAATCACTGATGAACAAAAAACAATCATATTGATACTAGCTTCTATGCAGATACCATCTGTATCAAAAGTAGCCTATATTTTTCTGATGCAGAACAATATCTGTGTAAAATTTCAGCTCGATTCGTTAAGTAGTTCCTGCTTTGTGTGAAGGAGCAAAAAATAACACATCAGTTTTGCAATGGTTGTATTATTGTACGACGGAAAAGCGCTTGGCCTTCATCTCACCTGGTTTCAAGTTATAAGGCCGAAGGTGGAAGCGCACTTCACCCGGAATCCTCAACAATCCGAGGAACCGGATACCTTGCCTCTAAATTCCGAAAAACTTAATATTTAGACAGATAGCCAGTTCCTCAGTTTGTTGAGGATTCCGGGTGAAGTGCGCTTCCACCTTTTGTCTTATCATAGCTTGATAAATCAAATGAGATATGTAATGTTGGTAGCTAGCCAGGTGGGCTTGAACTAAGTCCTACCACCAACCAAACCAAGCACAATATATTGTACTCACCCTGGGGATCGAACCCGGGTCCTCGGGATCTAAACCACAGGCACATTATACCGAGATTTAGAAATAATAATAAATAATATGTATTAACTAAGGACGGAAAATACAAATATCTAACAGAGGGGCTCTACCCCCTTGTGAGAAAGCTCGTTGGGAAGTACTACCTATTTCGGCCGCCAAGCAGCATTGCTTTCCGGTTGGAAGGGTGTGGTTGCCGGTGAAATTACGGGCATGCGAGGCTTCACCTTGTTTCAAGTTGGCGGGCGCAATGCAGTGCCGCGTGGGTCATGTTGATATGTGACCTACGCAGTGAGGCTTTTATGCATTTAACATCAAGTGGGCTGCTCTCTTAAGTTGTATAAAAAAGTATTAGCTAAGTAAAGTTTGAAACTGTCTATAGGTAACTCAACTGTTCCAGACGAGTACTAGACGGATTCTTGCTTAGTTTGAGTTTAAGTGAAAAAAAAAATATTTTTTTGAATTTAAATTTCGTGTACTTATAAATCGTAGGTACTTACTATGTTTTCAGATGGTTCTGTAGGTTTGGTATATAGTGTAAGTATTTTATTATTTTAACTTATGCTTATTTATTAGTAGAATCACTTAAAGAATACACGTTTTTCAATTGCTGTGTAATTTAATAAAAGTGTATATTAAATAAAGTGTATATTTCTTATGTTTCCCTAATTGTGAATAAGTAATAGTACATTGTCTCTCGTGCCTTACGGTTACGCCAATCAGAAATGTCTAGAAACATCAGAAGCCTTCACTTGTTTCCGCGAAACAGACAAAAATAACAAGTTTACAAACTTTAACAGAAAATTCGTTAGCAGATTTCAATGGCCACATCTTTCCTTATATCTTTTAGACTTGCTTGCTCTATCTAACGCTACATCCTCTCTTGATTTTCAAGTAAGCTGGTGGTCAAACGCAAACCAATAAAAAAAAAGAGGCTTGAGAAAGTAAACGATTTTAAATAACAAATATATATTATTAATGAAAGGCCGTAGTAGGTATAGTCACTAACGTATATTAAAACCAGCGGGGTAAGTGTGACACTGGTACTGGGGCAAATGTGACAAGAAAAATGCGAATATGGGGTAAGTATGACACGGAAGGATGAAGGATTATAGAAAGTAGTGGGCTAATGGCGAAATATCCCGGTGGATTTCACTTTGTTCCACTTCACTACTGACGCGTACTATAATATTGAATATAAGGCTTTTTCGGTTTGATTTTATGAACATTTATCAAGTGCTTTATCAAACCGCGGCCATGTACGTACATTTTATCACAAGTCTGACAACGGTAAGATAACAGGTTGTGAGATCTCATATGTGATAACAACATACAGACATCGTTGGTGCCTTCTTCGCATATGTTGCACGCATATGCGTGCGCTCCGTGACGTATGTGGTAGTGTCTGTTAATGTTCATTTTTAAAAATTTTTGATCGCAATTAATGCAAGGCCATTTTTTGATCTTGTGTACTTTTATGTGATAACACAAGAGCATTAGAGTTTGAAACGTTTTCTTGCATACAAAGCAGAGGTAATGGTGTTTCTTTCCTTTGTGAGATTGGATGTGTTTGATCAGCTGTTCTTTATTTGTATGCACTTTATGGCACATGTCACAAATGAATATTATTCTTTTGGTGTGCTCAATGTTGACGTGACACTGTAGACCACGTTTTTCTGAGAATTTTTTGTCGCATAGTTTGCAGTCGAATGGTTTAATGCCAGCGTGTACTCGTAAATGACATTTCAGTTGACCTGACTGAATGAAAGTCATATCACAAATATCGCAAGACAGTTTCTTCTCCCCTGTATGAGTTGCCATGTGGTCCTTCAAATGAGTGCTGATTGTAAACCTCTTCGGACACACATTGCAACAATGTGGTTTGTTCCCCGTGTGAATTCTCAAATGTCTGTGGATATACCTTTTGGAAAATGATTTATTGCAATATTGACATTTCACAATAACAACTGCGTGTAATGTTTTGTGTTTCTCCATATCGTCCGTGAATTTATGGCAGACGTCGCAAGCAAGTTCCGGGTGTATTTTAAAATGCGCGAATAGATCGTTTTTCAATGTGAAAACGCTGCTGCATACTTTGCAGGAAAAAGATTTGTGTTTCTTTTTGTGGACGCTCAAGGCTGATGAGGTATTGAAGAGACGTGGACAAAGCTTGCATTTTAATGGTTTTATCAGCCTGTGAGACCCGAGATGCGCTATCATTGTTGATCTATTCGGTAGTTTTTTTCCACACTCGTCGCATTCCAGTTTTTCCCGTTCCATATGGACAAATTTCATATGTTTCCGCATATATGATTTACTATTGATCGTTTTTCCGCATATATCACAGATATAAACGGAGTGTCTGGTGTGAATCTTCAACTCGTGTTCTCGTAAGTGTACAGAGGTTGCGAACACTACGTTGCATTTGCCGCACGGATGTTTGGCGTTCGGGTGGTTTATATTGTTATGTATTCTAAGCCCAGATCGTTTCCTGAAAACTTTGGCACAAACTTCACAAGTGTAATAGTTGTTGGTGTGTGTTATTTTATGCCTTTTTAATTCCCTTGAATTCGGAAATTTCTTCGGACATTTATCGCATTTGTATTTCAGTGCGTGCACAATTTTTTTATGGCTTCTTAGATGATTGTCCGTGTCGAATCTAAAGTGACATTTGCTGCAGGAGAATTTTCGATCGGGATCGTGAAAACGCTTATGTTTATTTACTTGGACTTCGGTATTACAGCTGCAACTACATTTGTCGCAGTGCCATATTTTTACGAAGGATGTCTTTGGATGCTCGTTCGAAGCTATCTCCCGCAATACTGGTGATTGATCTTAAACATAAAATTTGATTCAGCACAAACAAATTAATCTTTTTGTTTTGTTAATGTTTAGTTAATTATAAGTTGTCACGTGTTATGATTATTTATTTCTCTTACATGAACATACATTACGAACATAGTTTTAATAAAGCCAAATAAATGAAATCGAAAATCTAAAGATTAACGTTTCATTGATACTAGTAGGTACGTAACAAAAGAATACAATACAATAATATAAAAAAAATGACTCTGACAAATATTATACACTGTATCTACAACTAAAACAGACGAGACGTCCATTGAGCGCATTGTCCAGGGACACGTAGAGGCAACCGGACCAAGAGGTAGATTGCCTAGCGATGGACTGATAAAAAAATCTGCAGTTGGAAGCAACCTGAATGAATGCAGCAAATTGTCATCTGACAGGATGAAATGCCGAGAAATCGTGAGGTTTTGTCTATAATAATACAATTTGATAATAACTACGACTACTCTAGCGTTTTTAACCGCTTCTGTGGTCTAGTGGTCCGCCCACTGATGTCAGATCTAGAGGTCCTGGGTTCGATCCCCAGGGGAAGTACAATATTGTGCTTGGTTTGATCGATGGAAGGACTTTCTTTAATTCCGCCTGGCTAGTTACCACCATCTTACCTAATTCTGTCGCCATAAAAACAATAATAAAAAAAAATATGTTCCGGCATTTAGAGGTAAGATAGCCAGTTCCTCAGACCGTTGAGGAATCCGGGTGAAGTGCACTTCCTTCTTTGGCTTTATCATAACTTAATCCAGGTGAGATGAAGGCCAAGCGCGTCCCCGTCATACAATAAAAACAAAAACAAAATGCAACGAACGAGAAGAAGACAATTAAAAAGTTACCTAAGTAGGAACAGGCAAATTGATTTTTTTAACAAAAGAAATACATGCTTAGCTCAATTATCTAGGCTTATTAAGCTTGAGGAGCAAATCCTCCAAATTCCTTTGAAAAAATCAAAGTCTTCGGGTCCACAAAAAAATGCTTGGAAAAGTTCAGTACCATAATATATATAAATACATGAATAAATTACCTTTATTAACATCTACTTTGATAATTATTTCCTTGAATTTGACGTCGGTAACTTTTAAGTTCGTAAATAATTTTACCGGAGTCGTCACAAAGACATTTTTGATACGATTGTTGAGAACAGAGATCGTGTTTTCCGTTAGCTGAAAATATAATGATTGAGGAATGTGACACGAAATATACGGTTGACGTTGACGGGGTAAGTGTAACACAAAATAGAGTAAATGGGGTAAGTGTGACAAAAAATATAGTAACTGGGGTAAGTGTGACAAACGGTGTGTGCTTAAATTTTTTAATCAATATAATGTCAAATCGCTTAAAAGCGTACCTAGCTTGCGTGTACCCGAATAAAGAGCAGCCTATAAGTTTGTCCAAGTCCAAAGCAATATATGTGTAAAGTTTTCACAGATACAGAACAGTTTATTTACTCAGTAGTTTAAATGTAAACCTACCAATATGTGTTTAGGATAATAAAAACCTAGAGATTATTAGTATCGCCTACTTACCATGAAGATAGGTCTTGGTCTTAGGTCATTAGACAATGAATGAATGAATGAAAATTCTTTATTGCACACCAAAAACATATAGAAAAATTTACAATTTAAAACTAAAGTAGACAGTACAATGGACGGCCTTATCGATTAAAAGCGATCTCTTCCAGACAACCTTTGGATGGAAAGGATAGCTAAGAGCAGACAAAGCGGTGTACTAAAATAAACATTAATTTATATAGCTACTTATTAATAACATATTTGTGTAGCGATATCTAAACATCGCATTCCTATCCCACGGAAACTGATATAGGCGACCTATAAGTATAGTTTTGGCTTGAATAATGCACAAACATCCGTCCAAGCAAACTTTCGCCTTATTAATATTAGCGTGATTTGGGAAAAGTCTCACGGGATAGCGGGAACGAAGTTCTGAGGGATTGCTTGTACCTATACTAATATAATAAATGTTAACAAGCCTCATAGCTCAGTTGGTAGTAACTCTGCCTTCTGCGCTGTAGGTTGTGGGTTCGATTTCCACCCAGGACAAACATTTGAGTGATGAATATTGATGTTTGTTCTGTGTTTGGGTATCTGTATGATAAGTATGTATTTACAAAAGTATTTAAGTAGGTATTCTATCTGTTATCTAGTACCCATATTACAAGCTACGCTTAGTTTGGCGCTAGATGTCGCTGTGTGAAATGTGATGTGAATGTGTCCTGTAATTATATAAGGTATCGCGTTAGGTTTAGGTACCAACCTGAATTCCATTACGAAATAGCTCTGTCAGGATATCGTTACATTTGTTTGCCTTGAGGATGAATTTACGACATTTCATTAAAAGCCAGCGGCAAATATAGCAAACTGCGGTCGAACCGTCGTCTGAGACGAGCTGAAATATTAAGGTTACCGAGGTTTTATTATAGACTTTAACCGCCTCTTTGGTCCAGTGGTTCGCCTACCGGTGTCAGATCCAGAGGTCCCGGGTTCGATCCCCAGGGGAGTACAATATTGGGCTTGGTTTGGTTGGTGGTAGGACTTTGTTAAGTCCGCCTGGCTAGCTACCACCGTTTTATCTGATTCTGCCATAGCAGCTCTTAAATTGTTGTATTCCGACAAAGGTAAGACAGCCAGTTCCTCAGTTAGTTGAGGATTCCGGGTGAAGTGCGCCTCCACCTTCGGCCGTATCTCAACTTGTTACCAGGTGAGATGAAGGCCAAGCGCTTCCCCGCCGTACAATAAAAAAAAAACTTTTCAGGTTCTAAATCCGGGTGACCATATAATAGCCAGTGCCTTTTGGTTAAGCTTGCTATATCGCATAGTAATCATACTTGTCTGTTCAAATTATGAGGACAGGAGCAATTCATAAAAAAATAAACTGAGCGACCATTCACAGATAAGTAAAGTGGATCCTTCTTACCTTAATATCTGTCAGTTTCTCATATATCACTTCTAGAGAAGTACTCTTAATAGAATTTGTCTTTACAACAGCGCTGAGGCATATTTTGCATATCGCCACTTTGTTAACCACTGAAATAGATAGTAGATAATTATAGGTAGATAAAATGTACATATTTGCCTTCATACGCTTCTTCGATAATATGTGAATAAATTAAGTACCTACAACAAATCTATACCTATGCATAGTTTAGTTGTAATTAATTAATTTATTCTCTAACATATAAATAGACATCTATACGTTCTCTCGAAAACCCTCCTGAGGCTGTTGAGTAAAACGTTTTTTTTATTTTATTTTACGACGGGGAAGCGTTTGGCCTTCACCTCACCTGGTAACAAGTTAAGATAAGGCCGAAGGTAGAGGCGCCCGGAACCCTCAACTAACTGAGGAACTGGCTATTTTACCTCTGAATATTATCAATAATGAATATTATTTATTCTATATTATTAATCTATTACTCCAGATTCCAACTGATGATTGGAAAATGTTTGCTATAATTTTCACAATGTCCAATTGCCTGTTCACAATCTAGCTTGGGGCCCATAGGTACATTTCTGATGAATGAACTCCTTTCAGTTATGCCTTTCGTATTTGCCTACATTTATATGTATACAGGGTGTTTTTTTTCCAGGGCCACTGAGGCCAAGTCTGAAACCGTGAGAGTTATCGAAAAATCATGTTAGGAGTTACGTGCTCGATTAAAAAAAATAAGTTCTGCATTAAAAAAAAAAAATCTAGAAAAGTAAGTTTAAAAAAAAAATGCATTTTTGAGTTCTTTTTTTGATAATAAAATTTATAAATAAATTAGGTATGGTATAATAAATATATATATGGTATAATAAAAGGTATGTTATAAGTAGTATATATACAGGATATATTCTACTTATAACATACCTATAAATTGTATCCTGTATCAAGTAAATATTTACTTGATAGGTACATAATTATGGAAAGGTTAAAAAACTTATTTGTTACGTAATATACGTTTTTTTGTAACTTCATGAGCTGCTGAGCTTAAAGAAACCGTTTAGGCCATATTTAAACACAAAAGTTTACGTCAAGAACTAAATAAAACGGATATAGAACGAATGCGCGGGATAGTTATCAAGGACAACTACACCGTAGGCGTTTGAAGCAAGAAGAGCGGATGGCGGAATGCATTCAACTCGCGCGTCTACTAGGCACTCTACAAAATCGTAAAATCGTAACCCTCCTGAGGCATCGGATAATATTCATTGACTGGACAAACGTAAGTCAGACTCGCACAAAGGTCTACGAACAAAATACAAAAACTAGTAACCAGGTGAGATGAAGGCACGCTTCCACGTAGTAATAGCACAAAGATCAAGGAACAAAATACAAAATCGAATAACCAGGTGAGATAAAGTCCAAACGCTTCCACTTATGACCATAAAAAGTTTTGTTAAAATGTGCGGAATACTCAATTGGCGAGTCAAACTAGCACTTGATTTATTGAGCTAATACCTACCAAGTGGCTTACTGTCCGAGTTTTGAAATATTAAATCGTGATTTGTGGTTTCTAGTTTAATGACAGGTTTGGTGTCGATATTATCGACTATAGATGGTAGGGGCCAATGGACAGTGTCAACATTTGAAGTCGTTAGTTTGATCGGTGTTGAGATGAAATCTTGCGGAATTCGCTTTTGTAATATAGCCACTGTCTCCTGCACTATCTGAAAAGGTGAAAGATTATAGATTTTATTTCGCCAATCCAGAAAGCTCTAGAAAGCTTTTGTGATAATAGCCACCGTCTCCTGCACTATCTCAAAAGGTGATAGATTATAGATATGTTTTTGAAAGCTCAAGAAATATTATCAGTCTTCACATAGCTTCTCGAAACAACAAACAAGAAAAACACAGCTTGTTTGCCACAGAAAACAATGGGGTTGTTCACTGCCACTTAATATAATAGATTTCTTGATTACAGTGTTTTAGAGTACCTACCTCCCTAATTTGTTTACTGCTGAATAAACGTGTCTTAATTTGAGAAAGAAATGTAACACAATATGGATCTTAATTTGTATCATCGTCATTACTGATTCCACCGGAGACGATGACACTAGTTCAGTGGGAAAATTAATTAATTATTGGTACTTGTTTTTATCTCTACCTAGGTTTGCTGGAAGAAAACTCTAAGTAGGGTTTAGCTCGCCTTTGCCATAGTTAATCTTCAGTTATTTTGTACTATCATTACTGTTTGTGTGCAATAAAGTAGGTATACTTAACTACCGACAAAAGTAATGTACCTAATATCAAAATAAGAAGGTTATAGATGTTCTACTCAATACCCAGCGGCCTGAGTAGACGCCAGGGCATTTAACGCCAGCTAGAGGCCCTCACCCGCAGCTGAATTGTTCATGGCTGCAGACAAGCCTATTGATAAGCTTCTCCAATACCTCTGGATGGTGCACTGTATTAATTACCTGTATTCCATTTCGATATAGTTCTGTTAGAATTTGGTTTGATTTCCGACACTTGGTCCTGAGTCGCCTCCATCTCACCAATTGAGCGTAACATAGGTAGCACACAGTTTCTGGTCGTCCATCTTTAGAATAGAGCTGTAGAAGCAGTCAGGTTATTATTATTATTTAATGATAGGCAAGCAGCACTGGGGCTGATGTAGCTATTTCACAGTGTTGATTTTAATCAGAGAGACACTACACTTGATTATTCCTTGTAGGAAATAGTTTATTAGTTTGTACCCAGTTGTCCAGTTTGTTTTTAAAGCTATTTATAGAGGAGGCAGTAACAACTGCTTCAGGTAAACGGTTTCAGTTTCGTACAACTCCATTGCAAAGAAAATAGTATGCAGAATTCTTGTTCGTTGAGGGGTCACGGTTTAATTGCATACTATGATCTCGGGCTGATCTATGAGTCTCTTTCAGTGAGAATATGGAATGGATGTTGGGCAGATTATATTTATGGGAAAGTATCTTGAAAGACTCAATGAGGTCCCCACGAAGGCGTCTATCTACAATAGTTAGGTTAGGTTTTTTTATGAAGGCATTGAGGGATCTTTGTAGCTTTCCTTTGCACACTCTCAAGTAGGTCTATGTCCTTCTGAAAGTAGGGGCTCCATAACTGGAAACCATATTCAAGCAGGGGTCTTATGTAAGTCTTGTAGACTTTTAGGAAGACCTCCATAGTCATAAATTGGAAGGATCTTCTTGTAACATAAACAAAGGCATTCGCTTTTTTGACTATCCCTGTGATGTGCTCTTCCCACTTTAGGTTAGAAGTGATTACAACCCCCAAGTCCTTTTGAAGGTAAGTTGAATTGATGGGATCACTGTCCAAAGTGTAAGTAATCTTGGGGTTGGAGTTACCTAGATGGAGAACAATGATGTATTTAGTTTGAGAACCCAATCCTTAGTCCATTGGTTATGTTCGAAAATAGCAATAATATTTTTTATAGAAATTGTGTTAATTAAGAGTAGTAGAGTTTGTTGTGACAGAGGTCGTCTGGGGAAGTACTACCACCATACCTACTTCAAACGGCAGGATTGCTGTGTTCCGGATTGAAGGATATGGTAGCCGGTGAAATAACGGGCATGCAAGGCTTAACACCTTGTTCAGTCTGTCATGCCTCAAGTTGACAGATGCAAAGCAGTGCAGCGTAGATCATATTCTTTGTGGATGTGACCTATGCAGTATGGCTTAAGGAATAACAGGTGCTGATGTAGAGAGATGTTCTGGATGGGTCGGAACAACTTTCTTTCGAGTTCCGTCGCCAAAAGGTTGCCTTTTTCCGACGGTACGCGGGAGAGTCAGTGTCTTCTGGAAATGCTCGCTCCATCCTGGACCTCATATTTGATCTGACCTTGAGCTAGGCGAGCCAAGACTACAAGAGCCGATCATTTAATTAATTAAAGTCCATTAGAGAATGGTTTCGAAAAAATTGCCTGTCATAAATAAATAAATAATAATTATTATTATCACTATTGTTATTAGCCTCAAATAAATAATAATAAATAAAGATTACAGGACATCGCCAACTATCATAAAATTGGTACATAACCATAGCATACCTCGCAGTTGGTGAGCTTAGTAAAGATTTCGGCTATTGGAGTGTTTATAATGGAATAAACGTTTATGCTACCAGCGAGACAGGTCCTGCATATAGGTGATGGCATAATTGTATCAAACAAATGGTCACAAATCAGAATCAGTTTTGAAAAACGTGCATGAAGTTATCAAACGCATCATCAACAAATAACAACAACACCAACGTACGAAATAAGCAAGCAGCTATAATTACGTTTTAAAAAGATAAAAGTGTACACATTGGCAAGGAGAATATAATAATTACTTACAAGCAAATTAATACCTCGCAAGCAGGCAGACACATTTGTGCACACCATAATTATAGATCTGTGGTAAAAAATCTGAACGCATAAACGGTCGACCGCGGCGAAATTGTCCCATAGCATCGGAACGCACCCGAAGAGGAAGCAGAGCAGAACCTAAATACGTAGTTATAGCTCATTCTTGAATTCCTGCCTGCTGAGTTGTTAACTGTTGCTTTGCAATGCTTTGATACTTTGCTATTGCATGGTGGAGCTGCCTGTTTGCGATGCAATGTTGAACAATGGAATACTTTGTGTGTATTTTGTAGTGTGGTACCTATTTATAAAGATATTGCTCTCCATTTAACTTAGTGATTTTGAGAAATACCATTACGTGTAGTGAATAATTAAATTTTCTTGGTTGTGAAACTTGCAGGATAGTACTTACTGAAAAACCGATTCAGCGTATTTCGAAACAATAAGTTTTGAATATGTCTGTAGCCTTATGCAGAACATGTCTCTCTGGTAACTTTAAAGTTTATACCATTCGAAACACTCCGTTACAAGAAATCTTCCAGAAACTTACAAATAACGAGGTAAATATGTACCTACCCAAGTACTTATTAGGTTACCTACCTACTAGGTGTTTTGACGAGTGTTTTTAAAGAGCAAGCTTGCACTAAACTGAGAGAAGAGAACCAATGTGAATCAAAGAGAACCAAACAAACCTCATAGCTCATTTACAAGCCTCATAGCTCAGTTACAAGCCTCATAGCTCAGTTGGTAGTAACTCTGCCTTCTGCACTGTAGGTTGTGGGTTTGATTCCCACCCAGGACAAACATTTGTGTGATGAATATAGATGTTTGTTCTGTATTTGGATGTTGTATCATATAGTATGTATGTATTTACAAAGTATTTAAGAATTCTATCCATAATCTAGTTCCCATATTACAAGCTATGCTTAGTTTGGGGCTAGACGGTGCTGTGTGAAATAAATGTCCTATAATATAGATATCAGGAATGGACTAAGGATTGGGTTGTCAAACTAAATACATCCAAATGCAGTGTTCTCCATCTTGGTAACTCCAACCCCAAGATTAATTACACTTTGGACAGTGATCCCATCAATTCAACTTGCCTTCAAAAGGACTTGGGGGTTCTAACCTAAAGTGGGAAGAGCACATCACAGGGATAGTCAAAAAAGCGAATGCCTTTGTTTATGTTATAAGAAGATCCTTCCAATTTATGATTATGGAGGTCTTCCTAAAAGTCTACAAGACTTACATAAGACCCCTGCTTGAATATGGTTTCCAGTTATGGAGCCCCTATATTCAGAAGGACATAGACCTACTTGAGAGTGTGCAAAGGAAAGCTACAAAGATCCCTCAATGCCTTTGTCAAAAAACCTACCCTGAAAGACTTAAGGCACTAAGCCTTACTACCCTTGTAGATAGACACCTTTGTGGGGACCTCATTGAGTCTTTCAAGATACTTTCCCATAAATATAATCTGCCCAACATCCATTCCATATTCTCACTGAAAGAGACTCATAGATCAGCCTGAGGTCATACGATTAAACCGTGACCCCTTGACGAACAAGAATGCTGCATACTATTTTCTTTGCAATCGAGTTGTACGAAACTGTAACCGTTTACCTGAAGCAGTTGTTACTGCCTCCTCTATAAACAGCTTTAAAAACAAACTGGACAACTGGCTACAAACTAATAAACTATTTCCTACAAGAAATAATCAAGTGTAGCGTCTCTCTGCTTAAAATCAACACTGTGAAATAGGCACATCAGCCCCAGTGCTGCTTGCCTATCATTAAATAATAATAATAATATGCTATGTCCATAGACTATGCTTAGGTTGGGGCTAGATACGCTATATTAATAGATCCTGTAATATTTATTTATCAGGGCATGGCTTTATGACTTTATTCATGAGCCATATGGTGCCCATATTATTGTGTTGTTTGCTAACAGCTAACTTATACATCCTAGGTTAGAATTACCTGAAGGAAATTATTTCATGTTTCACTATGCATGAGGAGCTACATAGAGTATTTCACATCACAATTTTTTTTTTACTGTACTACTGGGAAGTTTTACCTCTAAATGTCGGAACACAACAATTTTAGAATTGTTATTATGGTAATGAATTAGGTAAGATGGTGGTAGCTAGCCAGGCAGACACGTAAACAAAGACACAGAACACAGTCCCCCTGTCAGTCCCCATGGGGATAGTGCGTTGTTTTTAGTGTCATTGTACCCACACTAAAAACAATGTACGAGCTATATGATAGGCCGAAGGTGGAAGCGCACTTTACCCGGAATTCTCAACAAATGGAGGAACTGGCTATCTTACCTCTAAAAAAATTATGATTGCCCCTATTTCACAATGTTTTTTTTACAGCTCATAACAGATGATAGAAGACCAGAGACTGTGTGTTACCTGTGTCACTCTCAAATAGAGAGATGGAGGCAACTCAGGGATAAATCCCTAAAATCTGAAGAAATCTGGACTCAACTATTACAAAACAAAATACAGGTTATAGCTGTTTGATTTTGTACCTATTAATATACTAGCAGCATTGCTATGTTCCGGTTTGAAGGGTATGGTTGCCGGTGAAATTAGGGGCACGCGAGGCTTAACAACTTTATGCCTGAAGTTGATGGGCGCAATGCAGTGCCGCGTAGGCTATGTTCTTTGCTTAAGGCATTGTTATAGGCAAGATATGCACTTAACATCAGGTGGACTACTTGCTTGTCCTGTCTCCAAGTTGTATGAAAAAAAAAAATAGTGAAACTCATAAACTTTCTCCCCATCATCACGTGGATATTTTCATAGAATACTTATTAGTGCATCCCTACACTACCAAAAGAAGCTACACGCATCTAGGACCTCTGATTTAGGCTGCGCAGTGATTGTCAGTCAGTCGGCTACCTACATGACCATTTTATGTTAAGATTTGTTAAGGTCATCACATCAACATGTTGTCATCGGGCAAAACAACACAATATTTTTCCATTTCTTCCATTTGGCAATTTACCCACAATTTTACACATAACCTTATCTATTTTCTTGCTCTATTGAATTTCAATAAGGTACCTTACACATATGTTTTTCAGATAAAACATGAATCGATAACTATTCTAAGCAAGCGAATAGCAAAAGCTTTCATAACTACACCGGTGAAAGTAATAACATGTTTAAAGGTTGACATACACCACAGGCCGCTACCGTTAATAGATGATAATATCAACATTCACGCCGTTAAAATAGAAACATCAGAAGTTGAAGAACAATCAGAAGAGCCACAAGGTATAAAAACAAGGTCTATTTTCAAATATTCGGAAAGCCGTATCGGATTGAATTAGAATGTTTCTGATGGAGTTTCCAAGATCGCTATTCTTAACTCCAAAATTTAAATATTTTGACATCAGAATTTGATGCTACCCACATAATTGATTGAGGGATCGAAACGAACGAGATCTCTGAGTTAAGTTGGGAAATCCGGCACTGTATGTATGTATATATCTATGTATGTATGCGGCAATGCTTTGGTATGTCCTGTAGGATAGACTGTTAAAGGGGGTTGCCTTCACAATTCACTTTCATTTGATTTGCTGAAACCACCCCTGTATTTACGTTAAGGATTGTAGAAGGGGTAAATAAGATTGAAGTTTTGAAAATGCGTTAAAACATGAAATATCATATCTATAGGGGTTGAGACTGCAGATTTCAAAATAAGTTTATTTTGCGCTTATTATGGGTGGTTTTTAAGATGAAGGGGGCAAAGGATGAACATCAGGTGAACATTGAGACTGCAGATTTCAAAATAAGTTTATTTTGCGCTTATTATGGGTGGTTTTTAAGATGAAGGGGGCAAAGGATGAACATCAGGATGATAAGATAATAGCGAGTATTCGAAATTTCATTAAAACTGGTCTATTTATATATTTTCACTCAATAGTGAAAATATATTCGGGTTTCATGCAAGGGTTTTGACTTCGCATATTCCATATCAATAGTACATTAGTGTCCTGTATAACTGTAAGGTACGGCCATTATCACCACGCTAAGCAGACAGATTGATGCTCACAGTTAAAGTTTTGTTTACACAGAAAAAAGCTGATGCCTTTTTGGTTGACTTTACGACATCCGTGGACGGGTGTAGATTTTAAACCACGACTACTAAGGAATCAGTTTTGAGAGCACTTTTCAAAACGACAGCAAGCTTTGTTTCATGTTAGTAAGGATACATTACGTTAGCAACCAGAGAGAGCCTCGAACACTCAGGTGAATAAAGAGAGTTCGAGAAAAAAGTGCTCAAGTAAGATGAGAAAGGTGTTATGAAAGCATGCATACTGTTATCGTTTGTTAATTACGCTCTATTTGAGAAATAATCTCCGTCACAAACCAGACACCACGAGATCTCAGTTCGGGGCGAACTACTAGTATTTTCATAAATGGTTTGAGAATTGCGTTGAAAATCTACCAGATCCAACAAAATGTGATGTTTCCGTTTTGAAAACATTCCAGTGTCTTTGGTAATCACTATACTGTACAGCACAGGAGGTTCCAAAGCTCTTTTCCAGACTTAATATGGGTTTGTTTGTTTTGGCGCAGAGCTCTAGCTTTAACGACTTACTATTCATATTAATTTATTGCATTCCCGAACATAAGATGTTCAAAAAGTTACTGTTACCGCCAAATTTTGTTTGCATAGATGTTCGTATCTATTGGCTGTCACTTTCACTCATATGACATTATAGGCCTATTGAGCGATCTCCTGCCTCTTTCTTCCCCTCTAATTTCCCTATCCGCCACGATGCACCCGTCGCGGCGCGCGGACACTTGCTCTCGAATGACGATGCAAGGTCGATCTACCGCTGACCTACCTACCATGAATTACGTTTAAATCTGGATATACCGCAAGTACCTACGTGAAAGTTAATAAGATCTTATTGTGAGTGTCGAAGGAGGACGAAGTGCGTTTTGTGCTGTGCAGCAGGGATATCCTAGCTCGTGAGGTGGATGGAGCCAGCTGATCTATCTTCTAAGGTGCGTGGTTTTCCTTTCTCCTTACCTAGTGGTCGCTCATAGCCAGAAATGTTGTATATATATGTGGAATTAATTGTAATCAGTGACCTTGCGATAAATAACGAAAAATAGTCCACTTAAAGTACCTATAACGCAATAACGCCTTCGGGCGCATAACGCACCCCGCTGGTGGTCAAAAGGAAATATATATAAATTTTGGCCGCTTCAGTTACTGGTAACGTTATGGACCCTGTTAGGCACAGCAATAGGCACAGCAATTTGTAGTAGAGGACGACTGCGATATTCAAATTTATCATTTAAACTTAACTCGTTGGGTGCTGCTTGTCTCGCTCTCTATGTAAAACACGCCGTGAGTGTCTTATAGCACCCATCGAGTTAACTCGTTGGGTGCTGCTTGTCTCGCTCTCTATGTAAAACACACCGTGAGTGTCTTACAGCACCCATCGAGCAATATCCCATTACTTAAAGTAACTCATTTAGATACTTATTAATAAAAAAAAAAGAAAAATGTGCCATTAAAATTGTGCCAGAAATTGATTTTAATTTATCGAAATCAGTGGCCAGTTTGTAGAATGAAAACAAAAAAATATTTAGTCACAAATCTGGAAAGTTCCATAAAAAAAACAAAGTTGATTTGTTTTTTTTATGGAAATACCGGTATCTTCAGGACATATAGTCTTTTTGAGGATATGCTGACGAGCCCCCGGCCTACGTTTTGTCTTGCAGCGTATCACTCAATGTGACACGTTGGTTGAGCTACGCTGAATGATCTCCTGTAGTCCCGATTTTTTTTTTATCAAGACTCATAGCTCAGTTGGTAGTAACTCTGCCTTCTGCGCTGTAGGCTGTGGGTTCGATTCCCACCCAGGACAAACATTGGTGTGATGAATATAGATGTTTGTTCTGTGTTTGGGTGTTGTATCATATAGTACGTATTTACAAAAAAAAAAGTATGTAAGTATTCTATCCGTAATCTAGTTCCCATATTACAAGCTATGCTTAGTTTGGGGCTAGATGGCGCTGTGTAAAATTAATGTCCTGTAATATTTATTTATTTATGCAATTTTTGTTACTGTTTTAACTATACCAATCGTTTTTTTTTAATATTGTACGACAGGTAAGCACTTGGCCTTCATCTCACCTGGTTACAAGTTGAGATAAGGCCGAAGGTGGAGGCGCACTTCACCTGGAATCCTCAACCAACTGAGGACCTGGCTATCTTACCTCTTAACGCCGGAACAGAACATTTTTTTAGAATTGTTATTATGGTGACAGAATTAGGTAAGATGGTGGTAGCTAGCCAGGCGGACTTAAATAAAATTCTACCACCAACCAAACCAAGCACAATATATTGTACTCCCTCAAACTAACCAAAGCTTGTAATATTGGAAATAGATTACAGAAATAAGAAATATATTTTTTCTTTGAAATGAAATACTAATTGTCTTGTATACTTATACTATTGTATACTTGTCATAATATACAACACCCAAACACAGAAAAAACTTCAATATTCATCACACAAATGTTTATCCTGGGTGGGAATCGAACTCAACCTACAGAACAGAAGGCATAGCTACTACCAACACAGCTGAGGCCTGTCAAAATGTCTGTCGTGTTTCCTCATGATATTCGTGTTTATTTAATTTATTTACATTCCTAACATCAATCAATCCATCAATATTTATTTATTTTTCTTCACAAATAAGGCTTAACTTAAAATGGGCTGTTACAGAATCCGTTTGTCCCGGGTTCTAACATCAGTTGTAGTGTGTCATTGTTGTTGTTCAGTTGTAGTGTATCATTGTTGTTGTTCAGTTGTAGTGTGTCATTGTTGATGTTTAGTTGTAGTGTGTCATTGTTGTTGTTCAGTTGTAGTTTGTCATTGTTGTTGTTTAGTTGTAGTGTGTCAATATCGTTGTTCAGTTGTAGTGTGTCATTGTTGTTGTTTAGTTGTAGTGTGTCAATGTTGTTGTATTCATTTCAGATTTACACAATGCAACAATCTGCAGATCATGCCTCGGCGTTGTGCACACAACTCATTCTGTTATTAACACTCCTCTACAAGAGATTTATGAAAAACTCACCAATACCAAGGTATTCATCCATTTCACATCTTAACGAAGTGCTGTTTTTTTATATATTTTTTTATTGTACGACGGGGAAGCGCTTGGCCTTCATCTCACCTGGTTACAAGTTAAGATAAGTCCGACGTGGAGGCGCACTTCACCCGGAATCCTCAACTAACTGAGGAACTGGCTATCGTACCTCTAAATGCCGGAACACAATTTATAATTGTTATTATGGCGAATTAGGAATTAGGTGGTGGTAGCTTGTTACACATTCGCTCTACATAGGAATAGCTGACTTGCATACCTAACTAGAGCGGCTCATGGAAACGACCCAGCACGAGTTGCAGCCTCAGCACACGTGTCGCCCCGTGCCCCGTGCCCCGCGCCCCTGTGCCCCGCAAGCATCGGTCACCGGACGCCTCACGATGGCTTCGGCCACAATTCTATTCTGGACTCTAGCATCGACGAGACTTAGATAATTTTAATTGTAATTTAAATGTAATTTTTCCTTAATTAAATTTAGTCTTAAAATAAAGCATTTTTTTAAAAGCACCCTTCGGGTTCACTCTTCATAATTAGCTAGCCAGGCGGATACAAACAAAGTCCTACCACCAACCAAAGCAAGCATATTGCACTCCATGGGGATCGAACCCGGGACCTCTGGATCTGAAATCGGTGGGTTGAACCAGTAGACCCAGATAAACTATGTCCATTTCGACATCGACTTCAGTATTGATATATATTTCAGTTCGTCTCAGGCGACGGCCGACCAACAGCTGTTTGCTACATTTGCCGCTGGCTTCTAATGAAATGTTACAAATTTATCGTCAAAGCAAACAAATGTGACAAAATCCTGACAGAGCTATTTATTAATGGTATTCAGGTATGTTTTTTTTTTAGGAATAATATCCGACTACATTACATTCATATTATATCTGTTTAAATACTTTAAATAATATTAAAGTTTACACTGCGCTATCCACATATTAATTTTGTTTTTGTGCATTATGAGCCCATTTTAATTCTATAAAAAAAATATGATTATTGGAAATTTTCAGCTAACACAATAAAATAAAGTTATCTAGAGGCTAATTATACGTTTTCACTAATAGGATCTGTGTATAATTTAATTTTCAGTATTTATTCACGAAATAAACAATCATTTATACAGGGTTATTGGTTAAACGACCTATTCATGTTAGGAGGTTGTAGGGGAGGGTATTTCCGATGAATTAGACTATACATTATCCTGAGCAAAAGTTGACCATTTCTGAGAAAAAAATATTTTAAGTTTTTTTTTCAATTTCTCGAGATCAGGGGGTTAAAAAATGATTAAAAAAAAAACTTCTGGTTGTAATCAAACTTTAATGATTGTTTCATTTAGCAGCCATAATAAGCATTCTTTATCGATAGAAAAACTACAAATGTAGGTCCACACTAAAAAATAATAGATGGAAACATCATGAATTATAATATTTTTTTTACATAAGTTACAAAAGAATGTCAATTAAAAAAAAAAATTCCAGTTCATTAAGCGTGCAGATTATTTTTAAAACATCTACGCATTTTTAGCTTTCCTACGAGATATTGAACGTAAATTTTGGTTACAAGATTATAAAAAAATCAACATTATACAAGAAGCAAGTCGAAAATATTGAATTTTAATAATCAAGAAAAATATCGAAATAAGTGTCTAAATGTGACTTAGACTTTCAAATAACGGCACAAATTTTAGTTTTTATAGTTCATTCTCAATATTACCACCTCGGTTTCGCACACAAACACGCATTCTTTTACGCAACTCCGTCTTTACAACTTTACTAGTTAAAGTTGTTTTTATTTGATTTGCCGCATTTATTATACGTTGTCTTAGCTCTTCGATTGATGTCACAGGAGAGACATCATACACTAAACTTTTCAAATGACCCCAAACGTAATAATCCGAATCGACATACATATGTCGGTCGTTTAACCAATAACCCTGTGTCGACAATAATTTGATCGGTCCTCATTTTTTGCCTGATAATTTAAATGGCGAAAACTACGAGTTTTTTTTACGAAACCACTTGTATGAGCTGCTTTTGGATGTGCCCTTAGAGACAAGACGGAATATGACGTTTCAGCAAGATGGTTGTCCTGCTCATTTTCGTATTACGGTGAGACAGTGGCTAGATACAAATTTCCCACGTCGGTGGATTGGAAGAGGAGGACCCATTCCTTGGCCTGCGAGAAGTCCTGACTTGACCCCAATGGATTATTACGTTTGGGGTCATTTGAAAAGTTTAGTGTATGATGTCTCTCCTGTGCCATCAATCGAAGAGCTAAGACAACGTATAATAAATGCGGCAAATCAAATAAAAACAACTTTAACTAGTAAAGTTGTAAAGACGGAGTTGCGTAAAAGAATGCGTGTTTGTGTGCGAAACCGAGGTGGTAATATTGAGAATGAACTATAAAAACGAAAATTTGTGCCGTTATTTGAAAGTCTAAGTCACATTTAGACACTTATTTCGATGTTTTTCTTGATTATTAAAATTCAATATTTTCGACTTGCTTCCTGTATAATGTTGATTTTTCAGTAATCTTATAACCAAAATTTACGTTCAATATCTCGTAGGAAAGCTAAAAATGCGTAGATGTTTTAAAAATAATCTGCACGCTTAATGATCTGGCATTTTTTTTTTAATTGACAATCTTTTGTAACTTATGTAAAAAAAATATTATAATTCATGATGTTTCCATCTATTATTTTTTAGTGTGGACCTACATTTGTAGTTTTTCTATCGATAAATAATGCTTATTATGGCTGCTAAATGAAACAATCATTAAAGTTTGATTACAACCAGAAGTTTTTTTTTTTTAATCATTTTTTAACCCCCTGATCTCGAGAAATTGAAAAAAAACTTAAAATATTTTTTTCTCAGAAATGGTCAACTTTTGCTCAGGATAATGTATAGTCTAATTCATCGGAAATACCCTCCCCTACAACCTCCTAACATGAATAGGTCGTTTAACCAATAACCCTGTATATTTGATCTTTAGGTTGGTATGGAAGTTTTACTAAATATTAGGTCCTTACATATGAAATTGGCGTTTTGTCGTACTGGCCACTTTGATCTTAAATATCTCCTCTTTGGTTAGGAATTCCAAATTCAAATTTAAACAGCTATTTACTCATGCATTTGTGTTTCGAAAACCGTAATTCATTTGTTTCTTTCTCTTTTGCTTTTTTTTTCTGCGTCACTCATTTCACAAAATGGAAAACTTAAAATATCGCATTATTTACGAGTACGAGTTCCACCGTGGCACCAGTGCTGCAGAAACGGCTCGAAGGATTAATGATGTGTATGGTGGTGGTGTCGCAAAAGAAAACACGGTGCGTTTTTGGTTTCAACGCTTTCGTTCTGGAAATTTCGACCTGCAGAACAAGCCCCGTGGACGGCCGGAGACCAAGGTCGATAATGATGAATTGAAGGCTATTGTGGAAGCAGATCCATCGCAAACCACATCACAGTTAGCTGCAGGCTGCGGTGTTAGTGACAAAACCGTTTTAATCCACTTGAAGCAAATTGGGAAGGTGAAAAAGCTTGAAAGGTGGGTACCTCATGAATTGAGTGAAGCAAACCGACAAACGCGCGTCGACTGCTGCGTTACATTACTCAACCGGCACAATAATGAAGGAATTTTAAATCGGATCATTACATGTGATGAAAAGTGGATCCTGTACGATAATCGTAAACGCTCATCGCAATGGCTGAACCCTGGTGAACCAGCAAAATCTTGCCCCAAGCGAAAATTGACTCAAAAAAAGTTACTAAGTAAGCGTTTGGTGGACTAGTGCCGGTGTCGTACACTATAGCTTTCTTAAATCTGGTCAGACGATTACGGCTGATGTCTATCGTCAGCAACTGCAAACCATGATGGAAAAGCTCGCTGTTAAACAACCGAGACTTTTCAATCGCTCTACGCCACTGCTGCTTCAAGACAACGCTAGACCACACACGGCCCAACAGACGCCTACCAAATTAGAGGAGCTTCAATTGGAATGTCTAAGACATCCACCGTACTCTCCGGACCTTGCTCCAACAGATTACCATTTTTTTCGAAATTTGGATAACTTCTTGCAACGAAAAAAATTCAATTCCGATGAGGCAGTCCAAACCGCTTTCAAAGATTTCATTGATTACCGTCCGAATGGTTTTTTTTAGTAAAGGGATCAATGAACTACCTATAAGATGGCAAAAGTGTATAGATAACAATGGTACATACTTTGATTAATAAAATATATTTTAATATGAAAAAATTGCCTTTATGTTCCTCCCATACAAAACGCCAATTTCATATGTAAGGACCTAATATTATTAAAAAATTAGTAATTTAATAAGCGTTCAAGACGCTTATTGTATTGAACAAATCTATTTCTACATTGCTTTTATCAATATTCAAAATAAATAATCAGAAAATAGAAAAATATTGAGTGGGTACCTACTTAACAAATCCTCTAAATTCGTTTGAAAAATTTCAAATCGACACGTGTTTCGCCTCTACACGAGGCATCCTCAGGAAATATAGTCTTGCTGCTAAACTGACTAAATATACTTTCAGATTATTTATTTTAAGCAATGAATTTCCGCAAAATATAGCCTGAATCGATTAGCTATCTAACAATATTTGCTAATAAATAATTATATTGCTTGCTAGCCCAAGACAAACGAGTTTTGACTACAGTTTGTTCTTACTAAAGGAATATTGAGTAGGTTCGGTGTGTGATATAAATCAATGTGATCGAGCGCAATCCAATAAGTTTTAAGAGCTCCGGACAGTCTAAAGTACCATTTGCTATATTCATAAGGTGGCATAAATCAGCAATATACCTTCCATTTGAAATGGCTAAGGTTTTGACCTCAAGGCTTGTTTTGGCATTACCTGGGTGAAGGTGAGGTCTTTGATGGATGAAGTTTTCCCAGAAGCCTTGCTGCCTATTAGAATCACTGGCACACCCACACTTATATTAACCCCCAATTATAATATTTGTCACACTTAACTCTATTATAATATTTGTCACACCTACCTCAACTATAATATTTGTCACACTTACCCCAATTATAATATTTGTCACACTTACCCCCATACTTATATTCAATATGGCCCATATTACAGCTTCTCAAACAGAGCTCTCTACACAGAGATTTGAATAAATCGGAGACCGGTAATCTGCATAACAAAGCCCAGTAGTACCACTCCTATACAAACGTAGTTAGTCGTTTAATTCTTAATTTAATATTATAATGAAATTAAGTTATGCCGGGTTCAACAGATGGGGATAACCTAGGCTTGCATTGCTTTAGTTTTTCTAAAAACAATTAATATCGATATAAAGGCACACATATTGTAACTTACAAACACTATTTAGCATATTTTTTATGTTCATTATGTTTTACTGAAGCGATTCAAACTGAGAAGGTACCCGTTATTCGTTTAAAAATTACATAATTAGATAGGGTCTAATTATGTCATTTTTAAACGAACGACAAATTGTGTATTTGTTTGAGAGCGAAAAAAAGCGGACTCTTAAGCTTGAGTAGTGAGCAAACCTGTTACTCTATTTGTAATCAACATCTACGTGTAACTAGGCTTCTCTCTTGATGTCTGCGATTGTCACACTTACCCCTTGACTGTTGGATGGGGGAAATATGTCATACTTTACTTGTTGTTTTAGCTTACAGAGAACGCGATCGCAGTGTTAAACAAACGTATGAAAACTAGCCTAGCAGTAACTCCTATCAAATTATTCACTTTCGTAGATATTATGGACGTTGAAGTTAAGAAAGAAATAGAAAGTGATGACGATAATGATGCTGAAGAAGGTAAGATATTACGATCTCGTCCATTGTGTCGATGGAATTCTGTATGAATGCCAACAACTCGTTGACGATGAGCTGTTTGGCAGTCATCACAATGGATCGGGCAGCGGCGCAAGCCGCGCGTATCGCGAATTATAAATTCACCGCTGTGCTTCCGCAAGACGCGTCCGTTCCCGAACATGCATCACAGTGCCTAAGATAATCTAGTGTACTAAGATAATCACTTCACTATGACAATGGCATAGTCGCAGAATGGCCACTATGGGTACCTTTTGGAATTCTTATGGCCATTCTGCGATTATCTTAGTAGAATCGGGGCCCTGTTGGGAGTTGTGAATTTGTGTCATGATAACATTTGTATTTGGCTCAATACGCTTGCTGCATAGATCATGTTGACGCACCTACGTAGCAAGTCCCTTCAGTTCTTCTACTACAACTTACAAACCCTTCTTAGGCAAGTCTATGAAGGGACGGGTTGCAGTAAAACCATATGGTTTATTACACCTTTATTAAGTCGCCTACGCCTCGTACCCAGTGTTAATCATGCCAATCAACATCCTTACCTTGATACTCAACAGAAGGAAGTACAATGAACATTTTGACTTAATGACGTATTCAGGTTTATGCTGCCTTTGATAACGTCGGTCAGTGTTGTCAGTTATTCAGATATTTAGTAATTAGTATTTTTTAAATGTGAGCTAATGTCACATATTATATTTTTAGACAAATCACCAACATTGGGGGATGAGGAAATATCTTCGAACAAGCATCTAAAGAAATCGATTATAAAAATATGGTTCTGCGACAAATGCAGCTATAGCTCTAATAGCGAAGTCAAATTAAACAAACATAAGCGTTTTCACGACCTTGAACGAAAATTCTCCTGCAAAAAATGTCGCTTTAGATTCGACACGAACAACCATCTAAGAAGCCATCAAAAAATTGTGCACGCACTGAAATTCAAATGCGATAAATGTCCGAAGAAATTTCCGAATTCAAGGGAATTCAAAATGCATAAACTAACACACACAAACAACTATTTCACTTGTGAAGTTTGCGCCAAAGTTTTCAGGACAAGATCTGGTCTTACATTACATAACAATATAAACCACCCGAACGCCAAACATCCGTGCGGCAAATGCAACGTAGTGTTCGCAACCTCTGTACACTTACGAGAACACGAGTTGAAGATTCACACCAGACATTCCGTTTATATCTGTGATATATGCGGTAGCACGTTCAAACAGAAATGTCACATTCAGAAACATATGAAATTTGTCCATATGGAACGGGAAAAACTGGAATGCGACGAGTGTGGAAAAAAACTACCGAATAGATCAACAATGATAGCGCATCTCGGGTCTCACAGGCTGATAAAACCATTAAAATGCAAGCTTTGTCCATGTCTCTTCAACACCTCATCAGCCTTGAGCGTCCACAAAAAGAAACACAAATCTTTTTCCTGCAAAGTATGCAGCAGCGTTTTCACATTGAAAAACGATCTATTCGCACATTTTACAATACACCCGGAGCTTGCTTGCGACGTCTGCTATAAATTCACGGACGATATGGAGAAACACAAGCTAATGCACAAGGGAGGTGTTCCTGTGCAATGCCATCTCTGCGATAAAAAAATGAGCAGAAGTAATCTTTCCAACCATATAAGACGCCACATAGGGGTTAAACCACACTGTTGCAATGTGTGCCAGAAGAGATTTACAGTTCGATCCAATTTAAACACTCACATGTTGACGCACACCGGGGAGAAAAATATATCTTGTGATATCTGTGACAAGACTTTCATTCAGTCAGGGCAACTAAAGAACCATTTACGAGTACACGCCGGCATTAAACCATTTGACTGCGAACATTGCGGAAAAAAATTCTCAGAAAAACGCAGTCTACAGTGTCATATTAACATTGAGCATGCCAAAAAAATAATATTCATATGTGATATTTGCCATAAAGTGCATACAAATAAAGAACAACTGATCAAACACATCAAATCTCACAAAGGAAAGAAACACCAATATACATGTCCTGTATGCAAGAAAGAGTTTCAAAACCTAATCCTTATGTGTCAGCATGCTAAAATGCATAAGAACGATAAAAGGCCTTGTATTATGTGCGAAGATGTACTTTTAAACGTACAATCCCTTAATAGACACTACCACATACATCATGGAGTGCACGCATATGCGTGTAATATATGCGAAGAAGGCACCAACGATGTCAGTGCGTTATTATCACATATGAGACTACTTCACAATGTATTATCTTACCGTTGTCAAACTTGTGGTAATGTATTCGAAGAAGGCCGCCGATTGTTAGACCACATGAGGAAAGTCCACGGCCTTAGACCGAAAAGGCCGTATATTCAATATTATTCTATGAGCCGCAGTTAAGTTGATTTATGTGAAATCGCTGAGTTCGATTCAGCTCAAAGGATTAGCAGGACCGAAAATAGCTTTCGGCAATCGTATTGTCCTCTGACTAGATGAAGCGACGACCTTCGTACAGTAGGGGGTAGAAAGTTGGTGTAACAGGCCGAAGACCGAAGGTTAAAGATAAGGGTTTAGTAGCGCAGCTGAGACCTTTGTCCAGCAGTGGACTGCGATAGCTTGATGATTTACTATGACGTGGAATCAACTGTTTAGGCTCACGCATTATTATATTTTGTTACTGACAAGCGCGACTGCGGGGGAAATATGTCAATCTTATCACCTAGTTGTTAAGATTGTCATATTTCCCCCGCAGTCGCGCTTGTCAGACTTCCCCCAGTTGATTATAAATGATGAGCGTCTAATTTGTTTAATGTTAATATAATACAAATAAATTTATTACATAGTGTATGTTTGTTATGTATCAAACGAATGAATTTATTAAATTGCACAGTACCTTTTTACCGTTTAAAATGTTATTTGTATCGTAATTTCGGAAACAACGTTTGTACTGGAATCAATTCAGCGGTACTCTGAAGCTTTTATAAGGTGATGACCCTTATTATTATTTAACTGTAATGTTGTCTTTATTATAGTGTATTTGTGTTAAAGTACAACGTAGGTGAGTCGTTTTCAAAAAAGATGTGCAAAATGACATTTAATCGAATAAAACATGTGTCTATATTTTATTCCTTTGTGTGATTCTAGTGTATAACGGCACTAACCAAATATATAAATATATGGCGTGTTGTGAACGCATCCCTATATTATTTGAGCGTTGCACTGCACGGTGCTTCGACGTAGGTAACGAACATTACATATTATATCGTAGACGTTTTGATTTCACTGTTATTCAACCGTGTGCTACAGCTTCTAACAATACCTCATTTGTCAAATTGTGACAAGTAGTTTAGAAGTTATGAGGGAACAGATGAACATACATACATACCGGTCAAACACATAACCATCCTTTTTGATTCGCCGTAGTCGAGTAAAAAGTAAGTAGAATAGTAGCAAGCAAGTGTAAATACAATAATGACGCAGTAGGACCTATTAGGTATATTAGAATCTTCCTGCTGGAAGAACGTTGCTCCAGCAGGAAACGTTTTTCGCGTTTTATTCCAAAACGGTAACATTAACTAATTTCATACTTGGTGCACTAATACAGCATGTATCGCTCTAAGTATGTGTTGAACTCAATTCGTTCTAGAAGATACTTTCCTGCTGGAGTAATGCACACCAAATGATATTCTACTGTAGGTTAATATTGAACAATGGATTTCCGCATATTAAAGCCTGAATCAATTAGTTATCTGTTATTTTGTATTTCAAGTGATTGCACTCACATTTACAAATGATATTCTACTGTAGGTTAATATTGAACAATGGATTTCCGCATATTAAAGCCTGAATCAAATAGCAATCTGTTATTTTTGTATATCAAGTGATTGCACTTACAACATTTACAAATGACATTCTACTGTATGTTAATATCGAACAATGGATTTCCGCATATTAAAGCCTGAATCAATTAGTTATCTGTTATTTTTGTATTTCAAGTGATTGCACTCACATTTACAAATGATATTCTATTGTAGGTTAATATTGAACAATGGATTTCCGCATATTAAAGCCTGAATCAAATAGCTATCTGTTATTTTTGTATATCAAGTGATTGCACTTACAACATTTACAAATTATATTCTACTGTATGTTAATATCGAACAATGGATTTCGACATATTAAAGCCTGAATCAAATAGCAATCTGTTATTTTTGTATTTCAAGTGATTAACACTCATAACATTTACAAATGACATTCTACTGTAGGTTAATATTGCACAGTGGATTTCCGCAAATTAAAGCCTGAATCAATTAGCGATCTATTATTTTTGTATTTCAAGTGATTGCATTCATAACATTTACAAATGAAACTATGAAATAATGTCCTGTAACATTTATTTATTTTTAGTTGATTTCCTTTTGAGACACTATAAGACCAGTGTGGAGTTCCTAGCACGCCGCAAGTTCCGATGCACGCCTCGGATATGTTCCCGCAACGCCGCGCGATGGAGGAAAGCCTTCGAACAGACATCGCACTCGTGGCGCCGGATGCCGATGTGGATCTGAAATCCACACTAACATTATTAACGGGCTATAGTACCTCTGATTAGCAACACAACGCAACTTCACTCTAAATTCGAACTAAGATATAGTTATAATAAAGGTGACATTGATGTGCGCTCAACCACGGCGTTTATGACCACAAGATGAGAGAAATACGCGCGAATTTCTACGTTTTATTTTTTTACGGTAAAACAAACATTAATTTTGAAAATCTTAAACGCAGAGCGTCTGCTGTATACTGTGTTTATTTGCTGTACGAAGTCAAGTTAGTGTCAAGGCCTAATTGAGCGTATTTATTGAATGGCGATCATTTTTGGCAAAAAATAGGGTCAACTTTGTTTTTTTTTTCTATCGAGTAAATTTTATGTAATCGTGTTTTCGAAACACAAGCGTTCTAGCATCAATCCTGAACTACAACATATATTAATTTCAAAGTAAATGCTACAGTATTGTGGAAGATCTGATCGCTGAAGCTAAGCCATTTCACGTATCATAGACTCCTAAGGCAAAAGTTTGTGTGATGATAAGATTTTTGGTAGTAACGATATAGGCCAAACATTGTTTGGATCCGTTTTTTTGAACGATATGTTGTTATTACCAAAAATCTTCGAAAAAATGATTAGGTAAAGATAGGATTGTATCTAAATCGAAATCAAATTTTAAATGATCGTCTTAACAAAGAAAAAAAACGGATCCAAACAATGTTAGGCCCATATCGGTACTACCAAAAATCTTCGAAAAAAATTATTAAAGATAGGATTGTATCTAAATCAAAATCACATTTTAAATTATCGTCTTAACAAAGGAAAAAAACGGATCTAAAAAAATTTTGGCCCACATCGTTACTACCAAAAATCTTCGAAAAAAATATTAAAGATAGGATTGTATCTCATCTAAATCAAATTAACATTTTAAATGAACATTCGGATATCAAATAGTAGTAGGGATGGGGACTGTTGATGCGTTTAAACTACTGATAAGGGAAGTGAAACCCTCATCTTGATAATAAGATGAGGGTTGCTGGTTAATTTTTAGACCTGTCGTCTGCATTTGACACAGTTGATCATATTCTAATAGCTAAGTTAAGAATATAATGGAGTAAGGGGTAAATCAAATACTTAAGGGTAAATAAGGGATATCATCAATTCATACTTGAATAATAGAAAACAGTTCATTCAGATAAAAAACGTCAACAGGAAAGAAAATGTAACCAGTTTCGAAGTTTTGACTAAAGGGCGTGGAGTCCCACAAGGCTGGTACCAATTTTATGATAATAGTCTTTTTTAAACTTTCGCGATTAGAACACATAATTTTAATTCGAGAAACGGGTATTTATCGCGTATTTTACCTCTATATTTATCCCGACGTTTCGGCAGGGTTGCACCAGCCGTGGTCGCGGGCAGACTGAGAGTCTGCACCCGTTTCTCGAATTAAAATTTATGATAATACACAGAAGGAAGCTGCTTTTTTTCTTCTGGTGAGACCCCTTAGTCGGCTTTTACGATATCCATGGACTGATTTTTAGGGAGCTCTTACCCACGGATATGAAAATGCTAGTAGCTGGTAGGTAGTAATACCTATCTATTTATACTCACCATCTACTTACCTTGTTACCACTACTTGTTTGTTCTAGTACCTACTAACTTGTACCTATAGTATTTCTTTTATCTTTGCTTGTAAATAGGTACGTACAGGTCAGTACCTACTTTCTTTATACCTACCTGCCTAGTATCTATGTTGGCGACCTATAAAACTACCTACCTAAATAGTATCTAATTAACAACCTGTCTGCAATAATAGTAATACAGGGTGAGTTTTTTTCCAGGGCCACTGAGGCCAAGTATGAAACCGTAAGAGTTATCGAAAAGTCATGTTAGGAGTTACGGGCTCGATTTAAAAAAATATATATATGAAAAATACAATATCGCTTGCAGAGAATACATCTCTACAAGCGATATTGTATTTTTCATGTGAATAAATGTCTTAAACCGATCAAGAGAACAACAGATAGAGTTGTATAGCACTCACTCTCATATGCACGGCGAGGTTGGAGGCGGTCCGGAAGCGCCGTCCGCAGTGGACGCACGCGCGCGTCGGCGGCGCGTGGCGCTCCAGGTGCGTGGAGCGACACGCGGCGCTTGAAAACGTCGCGCCGCACTCGGCGCACGCGTACGGTTTGATGCCGAGGTGCGAGTTTAAATGGTCCTTCATTAGGGATATGTTCTGGAACATTTTATTTTGCTGAACGACAGGGTTGCGTTGAGTGAGATGGAGACTATGCGTCTTTATCTCACCGCCCGATTCTAAACCAGTCCCTTTTTTTATGGTACGACGAGAAAGCGCTTGGAATTCATCTCACCTGGTAACAAGTTGAGATAAGGCCGAAGATGGAGGCGCACTTCAACCGGAATCCTCAACAAAGTGAGGAACTGGCTATCTTACCTCTGAATGCCGGAACACAACAATTTTTTTTTGGAATTGTTATTATGGCGACTGAATTAGGTAAGATGGTGGTAGCTAGCCAGGCGGACTTAAACAAAATCCTACCACCAACCAAACCAAGCACAATATATTGTACTCCCCTGGGGATCGAACCCTTCACTATGAAAATGGTATCGCAGAATGTCCACTAGAATACCAAAAGACAGCGAAGGAAGCGCCCTTTATCGGGATTCCTCAAATGAGGAACTAGAGAGCCTATCTTACCTCTAGATGCCGGAACACAACAATTTTAGAATCGTTGTTAACTTTTATTTATTTATTTTATTGATAAGACCGGCCAAAAACCACTTACACACATTAAAATATATATTTTTATAATTTTAATCATAATCAATTAAGTCACACACAAAAAAAGAAAAAGAAAGTTAGAGTAACAGACTTAGGCAAGATGGTGGTAGCTAGCCAGGCGGCAAAGTCCTGCCACCAAACAAACTAAACACAATATTGTACAGAGGCGGGTAATTAACGTTCACTTCTCACATAAAACGCGCCTAAAAAAGTTATCAGCATTTTTTATTTTTTTTTACGACGGGTAAGCACTAACACCGGAATCCTCAACAAACTGGGACGCTACCGCCGACGGCGAAGCCGATCTCCATTGATGGCTTTAAATTAGCTCCATGAGAACTAGAAACGATTTTTACCGATTTAGGTATGTGTCATATCCGAAATGGCGTTTCCCATCTCAAAAGTGTACACATGTTATGAAACCTATCCGTTCAGTACATTTGACGGTAAAAATCGTTTCTAGTTCTCATGAAGCTAATTTAAAGCCATCAATGGAGATCGGCTTCGCCGTCGGCGGTAGCGTCCCTGAGGTACTGACTATCTTACCTATAAATGCCGAAACACAACATTTCAGAATTGTTGCTATAATGACAGAATTAGGTAAGATGGTGGTAGCTAGCCAGGCGGCAAACAAAGTCCTACCACCAAACAAATCAAGCACAATATTATACTCCAAGTACATAATAATAAATTCATTTATAAATCCATAATTAACCACCATTAAAAACTAGCACAAATTCCTAACTAGGTACATACAAATGAAGCAAATAAGTTACAAGACTGAGGAACTAAAATAATGTCAATTCAAATAATTAATTCCAATAAGTACGTAGGTATAATATAAAAAAATAATGTGGTGCAAACACTGATCGGATCACCTGTTCAGTAAAGAGGCTAAACTTACGTTCACTCCTACCCTAAAACGCGCCTAAAAAGTTTTCATCATATAAAAAATATTATAAGATTCTATATAAGAAATATGAGAGGATTAGTCAACGGGTAAACTCACGCTGAATCTCTTCCCGCACTGGTCGCACATGTGCGGCGTGCCTTCACACACGTCCTCCAGATAACGCACGTGCGGGTGTGAGACCGCGTAATGGCGCCGCCGCCACACGCGGCCGCGGCCAGACGCGCCGCACTGCACCCACGCAGAAAGCAATTATCATTTGATCAGTAAGATTATTTAGGCTCATTTTGACTCGTCAAATCTACCGCCAGTTTTGAATCAAATCAACATTCATTTAATTGGTAAGATTTTTAGGCTCATTTTGACTTGTCAAATCTACCGCCTTTTGGGAATCAAATCAACATTCATTTAATTGGTAAGATTACTAGGATCATTTTGACTCGTCAAATCTACCGCCTGTTCGGAATCAAATCAAATCAATTTTCAGTTGTTCACTAAGATTATTTAGGCTCAATTTGACTTTTCAAATCTACCGCCTTTTCAGAATCAAATCAAATAGAATCAATATTTATTTGTTCAGTTCAGTTAGGATTTTTATTATCAAGGTTTTTTTTTTATACAACTAGGAGACGGTAAAAATAAAATATAAGTAAACTCTATTAAGTTTCACTTCAATAAAGCTAAACAATGAGTTCGTCACTATAATTGCTGTACCACAATGGGATATATTAGCGCAGAGGAACTCACCAGTTTGCAAGTAATGAGATCATGTACATCCTTCCTCTTTGGATGCAGCTGTCGCTTGTGCGTCTTCAGAGCAGGCACATCCTCAAACGACAGGCCGCAGTACGAACACGCTATCCTACAGCAAAATCAGACCAATATAGATATTTTGTTAACAGACTTCAAAAATGAGGTCTCATTGGGTAGTTTTAAAAAAAATAAAAAATATATTTTTGTTACCTGAGCACTCTGTCTTATCTCAACCGATTCAGATTTTTTTTGTTTAAAAGAATATGATTCCAGATTGAACCCATAGAAAATTTATCAAAATAGGTCCTGTAGTTTGTTTTTTAAATAAACAAACAGAATGGGAACGGACAGACGTTCCCATTATTTTGTTTTAGGGGTGTTCTTTATATTATTTTTGTGTTTCAAGTGATTGCACTTGGTCACAACATTTACAAAAGTTATAATTAATAATGACACAAAAATTCACAACCCGCGACGGGACGGTAAGAGCGTTTAGCTTGAGGAAAAGATGCGGGTTCGGGTCCCGTCCCGGGTTGTGAATTTTTGTTTCATTATAACATTTTGAAAGATTTTACATGCTAGAAATATTTTAAATCGGACATGCCATATCGGAGTGGTTACGAACAAGGAACAACATATAGATGGCAGTTAAGATACTAGCTGGTAACTGGTAGCGTTATAAAGACAAATTCTATCGCAACAACTTGACACGAAAGAAGATAAACTACAATTTCACAACTGGTTGCGAAACTTAGTTGTGAAAGCGTCCGAAGCGGGCAAACGAGGCTGCCATACTTACATGTCGTTCGCGATATCCTTATGAGCGCTCGTGTTGAGCAGATGCACTGTATACACTTGTTGGTTCGCGAAAGTGAGTTCACAGGGCTCACAGCGAGTTGTGCCGCCTCCATCCACCAGCGATTTACTCTGCGAACGAGGAACAGCTAAGGACGTTATCATCATAAATCTCTGTAATTTTGCGAGTGTGTTTCTGTAAGCGAAATCGTATTGTTTTGAATTCAAATAAAAAATACTGAAAAACTTTATTATAGGTTATTATACGGTACTTGTTTTTCGTATCTGATTTATTGTATGTGTTATTTTTTCTTTGCATGTTTGTTTAATTAATTGGTGTGATAGGTTTTAATTTATACCAAAGAAAACCTTCATCATAACAAATGAAAAAAACCATAACAAAATACAAACAATTTAGAAAATAAAATCAAGAATACTCAATAAAAATTATATAGAGTTCATTTAAAATTTACAGAATTTACATTTTCAGGAAAAAAGATCCCACGATGGTTAGCAATAGCATAGAATCGACTGCACCAACATTCAAAAAACCGAGCTGAGGTGTACCTGGTGCGCTCTCAGCCGATGGTTGAGCAAGCCGAGCTCGGAGACGAACGTGCGCGCGCACGAGACGCAAACATGCGCAGACGCATGCACCGTGCGCTTGTGAGTCAGGTACGACGATATGTGGCTGAAACATCATATTTTATTCTACGACGGGGAGATGGCCTCTTTAGCCGTGAAATCCTCTACATCCACAGGTTGTCTGGAATATATCGCTTCTAAGCGATAAGACCGCCCGTTGTATATGCATTTTTTTAGTTATCTAGTTCTATTTTTAAGATGTGCAATAAAGTATTTTCATTAATTCATTCATTCATGGCCTTCATCTCACCTGGTTGCAAGTTTAAATAAGGCCGAAGGTGGAAGTGCACTTCACCCGGAATCCTCAACAGCCTGAGAAACTGGCTATCTAACCTCTAAATGCCGAAACACAGCAATTTAGAATTGTAGACTTAAGTAAGATGGTGGTAGCTAGCCAGGCGGATTTAAACTTTGGTTCTACCAAAATAATTGATATTATGTGGAGAATTTCCAGTTGCGAATCTGTCCAGTTTCGAATCTGTCTCGTTGCGAATCAGACACGTTTCAAATATGTCCAGAACGGGGGGAAATTATCACAAAAAAACATCCTTTTTCTTCAATTGGATTGGAACCTTCAACCTAAGTGCGCGTGTCCGACTCGTGCTTGGCCGATTTGTTGAAACAAGGTAATAATGAATATCAGTAGGTACGTGCGTAGTCTAGATACGTACTTGAACACTCGATCGCAGTGACATTTGAATGTTTTCCCTTGGTGCTTCTCAAAATGAGCCTTCATTGCCGATCTGCAATAGCAAAAAGAACGTGTTATTGATAACTGGTCCGGAACTAACGAGCCTCATAGCTCAGTTGGTAGTAGCTCTGCCTTCTGCGCTGTAGGTTGTGGGTTCGATTCCCACCCAGGACAAACATACGTGTGATGAGTATAGATGTTTGTTCTGTGTTTAGGTGTTGTATTGTATGATAATTATGTATTTATAAAAAAAAAAAGTATTTAAGTATTCTATCCGTTATCTAGTTCCCATATTACAAGCTATGCTTAGTTTGGGGCTAGATGGCGCTGTGTGAAATAGATGTCCTGTAATAATTTAAAACATACCCATAGTAAGTGATGAGAGGACACAGCTTGCAAGCGAACTTCCCGCGGTGGCACTTAGTCTTGTGGCACTGCAATGCCTTGCGAGTCGCGAATCGCATGCGACATATGTCGCACTCGAAACCTGACGAGCCCTGGGGAACCACACGGGGCTTTCAGATGTAATTTTTAACCATTTTTACCGCCTCTGTGTGTCCTTTCGCCTACCGCTGTCAGATCCCGAGGTCCAAGTTTCGATCCCCAGTACAATTGTGCTTTGATTGGTGGTAGGACGTTGTTTAAGTCCGCCTAGCTATAACAACAATTCGAATCGGGAAGCGCTTGGCCTTCATCTCACCGTAACAAGTTGAGATAAGGCCGAAGGTGGAGCACTTCACTCGGAATCCTCAACTAACTGAGGAACTGGCTATCTTACCTCTGAATGCCGGAACACAACTATTTTGGAATTGTTATTATGGCGACAGAATTAGGTAAGATGGTGGTAGCTAGCCAGGCGGACTTCAAACCAAGCACAATATATTGTACTCCCCATGGGGATCGAACCCGGGTATCTGGATCTGAAATCGGTGGGTTGAACCAGTATACCCAAAGGCGGTTGATTGTTGTGTTCCGGCATTTAGGTAAGATAGCCAGTTCCTCAGTCTGTTGAGGATTCCGGGTGAAGTGCGCTTCCACTGTCGACCTTATCATAGCTTGAAAATCAGGTGAGACGATAGCCAAGCGCTTCCCTTTCGAATAATAATAAAAAGGCTAAACTTGCATAAAACACTGTTGACAGTGTTGCCCGTATAGACTTAATCAGCATTAAAACAAATGTTACGCATCAATAAGTAGGTATGTGTTTTAAAGAAGTCAATTTAAAAAAAAAAGTCAGGGCCCTCGTTGTTCAATTGTTTAGAGCGTTTCCGAAAACAGAAAAAAATAGAAAAGACGGGAGTTTGTGTCCCGTCGCGAGTTGTGATTCTTTTGTGGCATTATAACATTTTTAAATGCTGTGTGACCGAGCGCTTGCAATACAAAAAAATAATAAAAAAGCAAAACGCCATTTCTCGCGAGTGATTTTGATCGTAATTTCAGACAGAACTAGTAGACTAGGAACTAGCAGACGCACTACCTGATAATATTAAAAAGACAACATCGCAACACACTTTTAAATTGAAAGTTTATCAGTATTATCTATCAGTTTATTCTTAAATTATCATTTTTATCCTTCATTATTATTATTATCATGATTATTATTGATGTAATTTTATGTAGGTATATTTTGTTCTATATTCGTTATTCGTATAGTCCGCCATCCATGAAAGTCGTTATCTTATCTGTCCATCCAGCGGTTGCCTGGAAGAGATCGCTTTCAGCGATAAGGCCGCCCATTGTTTTACCAGTGACGCTCAGATTAAGTTTCCACTATCTGTATTTTGTTATGTTATTTGTAAATGGTGAACAATAAAGAGTTATCTATCTATCTACTAGGGCTACACATAGTTTAGTGAATCTCAGCTAGATGGCGCTAATAACAACTTAACCTGAGTTGGATATGACAAAAAGGGAAACGCACATCGTGCCATTTCATGTGGAACTTGAGCAGTTTCTCGCATTTGTAGACCGTAAAGCAAATCTCGCATTTGTACCGAGCGGACGCGTACGGCTCAGCCAGGCGCCGCTGGGCGAGCTCAGTGCGGGCTTCTGTAAATAAAAAGTTTAGTATCCACCAAATCAAAAAGGTAAACGAATGAAGTGCATTTGCAAATGTTATGATGACGCAAAAATTCACAACCGACGGGACACGAACTCGCATCTTTTCTTAAAGCCAGAAACGCTCTAACCAACTGAGCCACGAAAGTACTGAAGCAGATTCCGATTTTTTGTGTCACTATAACATTTTAAAAAGTTGTGACCAAGTGGCCACTTGAAATACAACAAATTAAATAAAGTGCGATTCGGATTCACATACCGAAGTTTCTGAGATGAGAGAAAAAGGCTTTCTACTTTAAGCACACAAACTCAGCAAAGGTAATCGTAACATACAATAGTTTTCCAAAACAATTAATTATAAGTAAGCAATTAATAATAATAAGTAATCTAGTTCACATATTACAAGCTATGCTAAGTTTGGGGCTAGATGTATGACATTATGTAAGGAATAAGGTTAACAAATAATAATCCTAGTAGTTAAAAGGTAGAAAATACTTTATTATTGACACTGACACATCAGTTCGGTGTTGCAATCATTATATTATTTTAATCGGAAAGATCGCGTTTTGTACTACTACAGTACTAATAATGTCATTTTCTACTGGAAAAGTAGCTTTTTTAAATGAATCAAACGCTTGAATTTTTTCGAAAAAAAGTGTCGTTTTGAATTAACCATTGCATTTTGGTTTCGATTTTCTTCAAGAAAAAATGCTTTCTGAGTTTTTAGGGCATTAAGCGACAGGCATCAGGGTCGCCAACAAGAATCAATAAAAAAAAATACGGAAAAGTGACTTTCTGATCGCCAACTCCTCAAGTCAACTTTCAAGTTTTGGAGCCAATAGATTACGCGTTGGGGGAGATCCATAATGTCGCTCCGGGGACCCGGATACGAGTGGATTAGACGGCGTGTGATAATATGGTCCATGGTCACTAGACTTATAAACACACTTATAAGCAACTCACCATCGTCCGTATTGAAGAGTTCGATATCAAACACAGATCCATACTCCGCGTACTCCGTTAAACCTTTACGTGTGTACACGCGTTTTTCTGGAAGAACATCATCATCATCATCATCATCATCGTAGAGACATGATAATTAGAGGCTTTACCCGTGGTCCCACTGCTATAACCCACTGGAGGTTTCATGGGTATATTTTTAGTCCCACAGCACTAGAGTGGGATCACGGATAATTTCACGAGCCATATCAATTAGCCGTAGTCCCACTCAAAATAGGATGGAATCATTGTTATCTCTTCTTCTTCTTTTTTATGGCTTTTGTATTTTCTCTACGTCATTGTGTCATATAAATGTACTTTTTTTTTTTTTTTATTGTACGACGGGGAAGCGCTTGGCCTTTATCTCACCTGGTAACAAGTTGAGATAAAGCCGAAGGTGGAGGCGTACTTCACCTGGAATCCTCAACAAACTGAGGAAATGGCTATCTTACGTCTGAATGCCGGAACACAACAATTTTAGGATTGTTGTTATGGCGACAGAATTAGGTAAGATGGTGGTAGCTAGCCAGGCGGACTTAAACAAAGTCCTACTACCAACCAAACCAAGCAAAATATATTGTACTCCCCATGGGAATCGAACCCGGGACCTCTGGATCTGAAATCGGTGGTAATCTTGAGCCTACATAGAAATTATAATATTATCATAGTATGGGGTCTTTCAAAATATGGGGTTCTGATATTTCAGATGCCAGTCCATATGCTACGGTAAGTGCTTACCAAGTGGGATGTACCTATGCTTATTTGCAATAAAGAATATCCACTTCGACCACATTCGAAACCGGATTCTACAACAGAATAATAATTCTTCTTTCGAATTCGATTTCGATACAAGAATATTTACGGTTACTAAATAAGAATAATCGTTCTTCTTTCGAATTTGGTTTCATCAAAAGAAAATTTCTTATCGCGAAACTCATTTCGGTAAAAGAATAATATTTCACATCATATTTCAGGACATTGTAATGTGTTATTGGACATTAAATTACATACCTATGTAATTTAATGTCCAATAACACATTACAATGTCCTGAAAAGGACTAAATTTACTTTGGGCTATCTAAATGTATAAAATGGCCGTTAAAGTTAATCACAACAAGAAACAAGAGGTAGGTAATTGAAACTTAAAATATTTAGAATAGCTTCCTTTTTTATTCATAATTTGAGTGGCATATTTTTTTCCCAGAAAGTACCGGGAAATGGTTTACAATTTTAACGAACTTACCTCGCTTTTTAACCTTCTTGAGATTTGTTTTTGCTGTACCATTTTTGTTCTTCACCTTTTTAATATAACTTTTTTTATCTTTACTAACACAATCTATTAGGTACTTATCATCATCATCTGAGTAATTATCATTGATTCCGTTCCAATCATTCGGTTTTTCACCTTTAATACAATTTTCTTGGTTATTTAAAATAAGGTTTGTGTCGCAGTCAATGACTTCAAATCCACTGGTTTTCGATTCTTCTTTGATTGTTTCTATCTCGGATTTTACTTCATCAAAATGATCCCTGTTTTGTTTGTTAGTCTTATACTCAAGGTCTTCTACCTCTGCATTAGTTAGATAAGTTTGTAGTCGAGTATGTAAAGAATGGACGGATTTATTTTCCTGAAAAATTAAGATAGTCAACATTACATATTACAGGATCTTGCAGAAAAATAGTACCTACCTAAAAAATAGACCTACCTAAAGAATAGACGGATATTTTTTCCTGAAAAATTAATATAGTCAAGATTACATCTTACAGAGTATTGCAGCAAAAAAGTACCTACCTATCTACTTATAGAACGGAGGGATGTTTTTCCCTAAAAAATTAAGATAGTCAACATCACATGTTACAGAATATTGCAGCAAAATAGTACCTACCTACTTAAAGAACGGAGGGAGGTTTTTCCCTAAAAAATGAAGATAATCAAAATCACATGTTACAGAATATTGTAGCAAAATAGTACCCATCTTAAAGAAAGGAGGGATGTTTTTCCCTAAACAATGAAGATAGTCAAAATCACATGTTACAGAATATTGCAGCAAAATAGTACCTATCTTAAAGAAAGGAGGGATGTTTTTTCCTAAAAAATTAAGATAGTCAAGATCACATCTTACAGAATATCGCTGCAAAATAGCATTTTATATAGTGCTGTGTTACTACAGTGAGTAAGATCGCCAGAGCTTCTCTGAAAGGGTTGGCAATGCTTCTGGTGTTGAAAGCATCCATAGGCCCATAGGAAGAATGGACCCCTCCGACTTTATCAACCAACTCACAACTTTATCTCAGATGTCATAAAGCTAACTAATGGATCTCACCAGAAGGGCAGCATACTTCTTTATATTATCTAATACCTTTACTGTAACAGTTTAGAGAATATCTACCATATGTGTCATAGGCGACACTGACATGCCGTTCCAATTTTTATTCCTAGCGATTTGTTGGTTTTCTCTTTTTATGGTTAACGGTTTACCTCAGTATTATTGTCTTCCCACTCTTTCAATATTCTATTGGAAATAACACATTTGTTTCTGAACTTCAAATTATTCTTCAAAGATTCCTTACACACAGAGCAACACTGAAGCTTTGAAATTCCACTCTGAAAGAAAAGTTTAAAAAATTTCAGCTTAGGCAAAAATGCCTTGTATGTCTGTTTCCTCTATAGGCCGAATTTCTCTCCCAATCTCGTGAAATTTTGTGAGTAGGTTGGATAATTATATGGATTTTTTTTTCTCAATTAGTTTCTGGAAATTCATCCATAAACTCTATTTTGGATGAATTTCCAAATATACTCAGGATACTCAGTCAATTTTCAAACGTTTTTCCTCAGCCCTTGCAGCAGTATTTCGACGGGGCCTACAGCTTACAGAAACACTAGTACATAATGTATTGTAGGTATGTACTTTCTTCTACATAGAAATCCTGATTCTAATTCATATTTTCAAGGTACCTATAAAAAAGTTTGGATGTTTTTATGCTCCATAAATTACTTTATTTTAGCTTATGTGATAAAGAAGGCAAATATCCATTGTTAAAAATTATACCTAAGTATATAATTATTAATTATATTATATGAATTTGACTTGCATATGAATGAACTTATCTCAATTTAAATTTCAGCACTGTGATGTGAACACATCAGCATTAGCTGCTCATCCTTGATAAAAATTTAAAAAAGCACCGTCTTTCTTGCTTTATCAGTCTTCGCGTAGAAAAGACATACTTACAGTATCACAAAGATCTTGGTAGTAGACCAATAGATAGCCGGTTAGACCTTCCAATGCTGAGCCTATCTGGAGGCAAATTCGACATAGTGGACTAGTCATCCTAGCACTAACGTAGAAATTATAACTTGAATTGTTATAGATTCGGCCTAAATGATTATCCGCATCGAGCAGCCTCTCACTTCCTTGTTATTCAATTAGAGATAGAAACAAAACAATTCAAGTACCTACAAGGTATAGTAATAAAGATCAAGTGTATTAATAATTGATAAAATTATCGTATTTTTTTTTGTTTGTTTATGATTGCATTAAAATTTGAAATTTTCTAGTGCCTCTTTCTATTCTGCTATTTCCACGTTCGATGTTCGATACATACCTATATATTTGCGTTCTGTGGTCATCATCATCACGGCAGCTGACGCGACTGCTAAAAGGCCATTTCATAGTATTATATTCTCTTTGGGTCATCTCATCTGTTAGCTCCTTGAAGCGGGTAAACTTTAGCTTGCAATTGAACTATTTCGTGGTTTCGCCGAGAGCCGTCGTCGTCAGTCGGTAGCACATATATTTTAGAGCCATTTCGGTCTTCTCGTGAGTTGTTTTTTCTATTACGATAAGCTCTATGAAATTAAAAATTGTAAGAAATTTTAAGAAGCAATTTAACCCTAGAATACTAACATAAATTTACTGTTCACGTAAGAAACAGTGTCCCGTAGTTCTGGGGTGGACTCAAAGATCAAAAAGAAACAACCAATAATTTCCAGTAATAGGTATTTTATATGGTTGCAGATTACAAACCAGTTCACTTATGGCAAATGTTAGTTTAGCCCTCTCTCAAGGCCATACACTTTCGTTTGCGCGTGCTAAAGTTTCCAGTAGCGACATCTAGTTCTGACCTTGCCAAACTTGGTAGATACAAAATTACAATAATTATAATTATCTTAACATTCCGCCCACTAAGGACAAATTGACCTTATTTTGTCCTTACACAAAGATAAACCACCCACTGTGACCATTAAAACTAAACCTTAAGAGTATGCATCGTTGTTTACTAAAGTTCTTACACATTCAGTTCAGTTACATGTTCGTTCTAAAAACGAACACTCCACTAAAATGTAATCACTCCACTGGTTAGTTTACGGCACATAAAACTATAATAAACACAACAATTAAAAATAAAAGATATAAACTAAATATTGGATTACATATTCTGTTGGTTCACAGGTAAAAAACAAAGCTTTGAAGTAGGTCTTTTTATAATATCGCTGTTTTTGGTTCGCAGAGATACAACCCTCGTTATATGATCCGGACCAGTATGTTTTAAAACCACGCGACCAAGTAGCCAACGAGCTGGTGGTAAATCGGCCTCTTTGATCAAAACTAGATCTCCCACATTAGGTTCTGGTGTTTGATTTTCCCATTTATAACGATGTACTAGCGTTGTTAAATATTCTTCCGACCAGCGTCGCCAAAACGTTTGCATCATACGTTGCGTGAGTTGCCATCTACGCAAACTACCAACGGTTTGAGATTCAAAATTGTAATCCGGAACAGTAAGTAAAGATTCCCCCACGAGAAAGTGACCCGGAGTTAAAACATCGAATCCCTCTGCTTCGGTATCAACCCTTGATAAAGGCCGTGAGTTTAAACAAGCTTCAATTTGCCCTAATACTGTTGCTAGTTCCTCATAAGTTAGGGTACTATCTCCGATCACTCTTCTCAAATGGTGTTTGACTGATTTTACCCCTGCTTCCCACAAACCACCAAAGTTTGGTGAAAGAGGGGGGATAAAATGCCATTTAGTGCCATTACTGGCTAAGCTCTGAGCTATTTCTGATGTTAAACTAGATTTTTCTGCAGAGACTAGATTGGCTAATTCTCTGGAAGCTCCGACAAAGTTGGTACCGTTATCACTCCAGATATCTGAACAATGTCCTCTGCGAGAAACGAATCTTTTATAGGCTGCGAGAAAGCCTTGAGTAGTCAGGTCACTAACTACTTCAATATGTACAGCCTTTGTAGCCATACAGACAAATAAACATATATAGCCTTTAAAGGCATGGTGTCCACGACCTTTGGACGTTCGGATGTTGATTGGACCGGCGTAATCCACTCCACTGCATTTAAACGGTCTTGTCGGAGTAACTCTAGCCGCGGGTAGTTGCCCCATCTGTTGTGTTGTTGTGGCCGCAGAGTAGCGAGTGCATTTTACGCAATTTCGCACACAAGCTTTTACTACGACTTTAGCACCGAGTATCCAAAATTTACATCTCAAATAGGTCAGCATTAACTGAGAACCGCCGTGGAGAGTTTTTTCGTGAGCGTCAGCCACAATCAAGTTTGTCAACACCGACTTCTTTGGGATCAAAATAGGATGTTTTTTGTCTTCCGTTAATGTGGAGTGTTGCAGCCGTCCACCGACTCTCATGATTTCATTCTTATCTATGTAGGGATTCAAAGATTTTAATGGACCTCTAAGTTTAGTTGATTTTCCATTATTGATTTCCATACTCGCTTTTTCCGCGCTAAAATGTTCTTTTTGACATTCTTTTATACAGATGTCCATTGCTTCTTTCAATTCTTGTATCGTTAGAAACCCTTTTTCTTTAGTTTGTTTTCGTTTCTTCCACGTTAAAAATCTTCTACAATACGCTATAACCCTGATCATTCTTCCTAGATTTGAAAACCTATCCCATAATGTTTCTTGTTTTGTTACCAGATGCACCTTTATTTCTTCTATGTTTGTTTCTGAATTCATTAGTCTGTTGTAAATAATCTCTTTTTCATGTAAAACTTCAGGTCCCTCAAACCATAAGTTGTTATTTATAAGTTCTGCAGGTTTTAAGCCACGCGAAGCGCAGTCAGCTGGGTTTTGTTTAGATCGTATGTGTGACCACTGCTGTGCATCCATAGTTGTTAGGATTTCAGAGACCCGGTTTGCCACGAATGTTTGCCAGCGATTCGGATGACTGTTGAGCCAAGCTAATACTACAGTCGAGTCCGTCCAAGCGTGGATACAGTCCCGTGGGATTTTCAGAACTTCGGCGACTTCAACTAATAAACGTGTGACCAGTACCGCTCCACAAAGTTCTAATCTTGGTATGGATACCTGTTTTATTGGTGCGACTTTTGTTTTAGCAGTTACCAGATTTACTTGTATGTTTCCGTTTTCGTCAACTACTCGTATGTAGATGACCGCAGCATATGCTATTTTAGATGCGTCTGCAAATCCATGGAGTTCAACGTGTTTATTTCCTTGAGATGTTTGGATCCATCGAGGTATTGCCAACGACGACAAAGATGGTAAGTCAATACGATATTCCAGCCACTCATTTAATATTTTGCTTGGTGCTACATCATCCCAGCCAGATCCTGATATCCAGAGTTTCTGTATAATTGCTTTTGCTACTATGACACAAGGTGATACCCATCCAAGCGGATCAAATAGTTTAGCGATGTCTGATACAATTTTTCTTTTTGTTATAGGTGTTGTATCATGCAGCTGTGGTAACGTCACTGTGTATTGAAATGCATCGTTTTTCCTGTTCCAGGTAAGTCCCAATAGTTTTACGACTTCATCTTCTTTTAGTTTGATACTTTCTTCTTCACCTACCCCCTCTCCGGTTTTCCGTATCCTATCCATTAGTTCTTCACAGTTACTTGACCATTTTTGTAACTCAAAGCCTCCCTTTTTAAGTAGCCCGTTCATATGCATATATATTTTCATTGCTGTTGTAACGTCTTCAGCTCCCGTAAGTAAATCATCCATATAAAAATCACTTATTACTTTTTCAGATGCTGCTGGATAGTTGACTCCTTCGTCATGTGCTACTTGCTGGAGAGCTTTGACTGCTAGATATGGAGCTGCTGCAGTGCCAAAGGTAATCCGTAATAACCGTAGTTCTTTACTTTGTTCTGATTGTTGTTCTTTCCACAGGATTCTCTGAAAGTCGACATCTTCAGCTGCTACTTTTATTTGCCTGTACATTTTAATGATATCTGCAGACAAGCAGATGCGATGCCACCTCCAATTCATCAAGAGATGCCTTAGCTCCGGTTGTAAGGTAGGTCCGATCATCAGTTGATCGTTTAGTGATACACCATTTTCACCTTTGCAGGCTGCGTCGAAGACTATCCGAACTTTAGTGGTGTCTTTATCGTTTCTGATGACAGCAAAATGAGCCAGGTAAGTGCTTTTAGAGTTCTTCACTTCCTCCGCAGGTATCGGCTCCATATGTTCTAACTGTAAGTACTCTTTAATAACTTCTGTATAGTTAACTTTTAACTCAGTTGCTTTGTCTAATTTTGTTAGTAATAAGTTTAATCTTTTTTCTGCTAATCTTTTTGTATTTCCTATTTTCAGATCTGGATCTTCTGATTTAAACGGCAGCCGCACTATGTACCTTCCTTCTGCATCTCGTCTCGTCGTTTCTGCAAAGAACTTTTCACACCGCTTTTCTTCCTCAGTGAGTGTTGGATGTCTGTTAGTTGTAGGATCCGCTTCTAGTTCCCAAAATCGCTTAAGTTGAGTATCTTCTACACGAGTATGCATTGTTACCAAAATTTCATTCTGTTTTTGATTATTTGACACTACCCCCGATAAAATCCACCCGAATGTGGTGTTTTGTGCTAGAAGTGTCCCTTCTTTGTTCTTCTTGACTCCCTCTTGCACGATTTGTCCGTACACTCCTGCGCCAAGCAGCATGTCTATTTTGTTCGGTATATTGTACTTAGGGTCTGCCAGTGGTAGGTTATCCAAAACCCAATCTGTCATAACTAGCTCCTTACTCGGAAGAAGTGTTGTTATCGATTTTAAAACATAGACGTTTAGATTTAGAGTGATATTGTGATCGTAGATAGATTTGATTGTTATGTTTACCATTGAGTTGGATAAATTCCTAGAGTTTCCTCCAACTCCAGAGATCACTCCCCTTACTGGAGTCCTTTTCAGGCCCAAGTATTGAGCTGTTGCCTCGGTGATGAAAGATGCTTGCGATCCTTGGTCAAGCAACGCCCTAATGATTCGAGTGTCTCCGTTAGTTGATTCCGCCCTTACGAGCGCCGTTGCTAATAAGACTTGGCTGCTAGGAGCCAGTCCTTCCGATGTGAAACAAACTACTGGAGCAGCAGCTGTTTCCCCTAATACCTTTCCCGTGGTTGAATCTCTACCCTCTGTTCCATTAGCCCCTGATCCTATACTTTTTGTATGCAGATAAGTATGATGCCTACGCCGGCACACACGACAGGTAGATTTACTAAGACACTGACTGGCCCTGTGGTTGTCCCCTAAACAGTTAAAACAAATGTTTTGATTTTCAACAAACGCCCGACGGGTTTGTACCTCTGCGTTTACAAATTGGTTACAATGGGCAAGTTTATGTGGCTCTTGACAATATTTGCATGACACAGTACTTTCATTTTGTGCCACATGGAATGATTTCATTAGAGACCTTGATTTATTGAAGTTTGATCCCGTACCCACGAATTCTAAAGCCCGGAAACGCTTGGTTAAAAACTCTTGAAACGATTTATATGTAGGTAGCTCATCATCACAGTCTGAGCTTTGGAGCTCCCACTGCCTTCTCGATTCGGGGTCCAGCTTTAATGATGTCATGTATATTAATAATAAATCCCAAGTGGACACATCTATCCCCAGATTCGCCAGTGCCCCTACACATTCATTAGTGTTGTCTAAAATTTCTTTTAAAAATGATGCAGACTCTGCATTACTGCTACGTTGGTTGAATAGTCTCTTAAGAATAGTGTTACATAGATATCTCTTATTGTTGTAACGTTCAAGAAGAGTAGCCCAGCAGTGATCATAGTTAGCTGAAGATATGTTTAAGTTTCTGACCAGTTGTTCGGCTTCTCCTCCTAACAATCCTTTAAGATATTGCATCTTAATAGCTTTATCCATGTCCGTGCTATGAACCAAAGACTTGTACAAGTCCCGGAACGTGTTCCATTCGCTATAGTTTCCGGTAAACTTAGGTATAACAATTTTAGGTAATTTGGCAAAAATATTCTTATTTCCCTCGGATTTTTCCTCTAAATGAGTTGCCTTTGGCGGTGGTAATGTTTCTAGCATCTGAGACATATTATTTTTTATTAAACATTTATATTCAATATAGGTTTCTGAAGTGGCCTCGAACAAGTCCTTTGTCCAGTACTCAGACCGAATCAACTCATCACCACTCGTTGTTCTACAAAGTTCGGTATGAGTTTCTGAAAACTGCTCCCACATCTTTTCTAATGAGTCCAGCTTTGATTGCATATACTCTGTAGTAAGACGTACTTTAGGAGACTTTTTATAGTTAGCGAACCCTTTCGTGATTCTCGATCTTATGTCCTCTTGGAGGAACAAAAGCTGAGACAAGGTAGACATATTGAATACTTATTTTGTGAAGCTATTAGTTTAAAGTTTACAAATTATAATTATTATACTAAGTTTTTTGAAAAATTTAACAAGTCCAAAATTGTCGAAATTATTACAAGTGTTTGAAAGTTACAAAATTTTCTTAAAATTTGGGCATAGGTTCCCCGTCTCAACCAAATTCCTTAAATTATTCTAAGTCTACAATCTACAAATTTTCTAAGTGTTAAATTAAATAGTAATTATAAAGGTTAGTAAAGTTCAATTTTGTACATCACCAAAGTTCACATTCCTTCCTGTCCACGTCTGAAACTGCTGCTAGGTCAGCCCCGCCTGGTTGACCACCCCTCCTTGAATCCTTGCGCACCAACGCCGTGGACCGAGCTCCCTGAGCTGGTCACACGGTCGCCTCCACACCCTCGTCTGCTGCTATTCTCGTAAGCCCCTTCCTGGGCCTACTGGATTTCGTTGTTGATGATGATGATGAGTTCAACTCTCACGCAAGTTGACTCCCCGTACAACAGACCGCCGCGAACCCGGAACTCTCAAAAGATGTCACCGGTCGTGACGCGCTAAGCGTCACCCCTCACCGACCCGACTCCGAAGGACCAAAAATGTTCACGTAAGAAACAGTGTCCCGTAGTTCTGGGGTGGACTCAAAGATCAAAAAGAAACAACCAATAATTTCCAGTAATAGGTATTTTATATGGTTGCAGATTACAAACCAGTTCACTTATGGCAAATGTTAGTTTAGCCCTCTCTCAAGGCCATACACTTTCGTTTGCGCGTGCTAAAGTTTCCAGTAGCGACATCTAGTTCTGACCTTGCCAAACTTGGTAGATACAAAATTACAATAATTATAATTATCTTAACATTTACCATAGCTTAATACTAATGATCGCTTGGGAGGCTACCTACTTTTTAAATAAAATCAATTTATTATATTAGTTATTTATTATTTTTTTATAAAGATATCAAAAATTACTTGGCAAACCTCTACCTTTTCAAAAACTAAAATCTAAATCCTTTTTTAAAATCAACATTAGTCTAAAAATAAGACTTAAATCTTACAATAACGAACATTTTTTCTCAAAACATAACAGACTTATATCAGTCTGGTGAAAAAAGAAAACTACTATATCCTTGCTTTTTTGGCATCACTATTATTATCCAATATATAAACTTTATAAAACACAAAATAAAACTTATGGTAACATCACATTTTTGTCTACAGACTAATTTGAAGTCGGCCTTTAATTTTTTGTCACAGGAACTGCAGTTTGTCCTTCTTGTGACGCAGTTTCTAGAACTGGTGAATCTGACGCATTGCTTGTGGCTTGATTTGGTACTGAATTGTTCGGGGGCTCAGAGTGACCAATAACTACAATATTTTGTAGGTCTTCTTCCAGTCGAAATGGCACGAAAGAAGGATCTGCCGCGCTATCGTCAGAATCATAAGGATCAACTTCCAGGTTGTCCTCAGGTTCGCTATCGGAGTTCTCGTTTAGTAAAGAATCACCTATTTGTTCTTCGTTGAGATTCATCTTAAAAGAAAATAAACATTTGCTAAGTTATAACATGGCTAATTGCTGAAAAAAAGCAAAAAACAAAACAAGTAACGAAAAATTTACTTACCGTTAATACTAATGATCGCCTCCTAGGCGATCCAGTAGCTTAAATTTTGAAAACAGAGAGTCCGAGCCGTGCCCGCGTATGCTCACCTCTGCGGCGCGGGGTATACTGAATTGGCGCGAAAGCACAACTTGATTCGCGGGCGCGTTTTTGAAATAACGGAAAAAATTGACCCCGTGCGGCCTCTCAGACTTTCATAACATAACGTAGGAAAGAAATGGGATATCAAACATCACCTACAACAAACTACTGAAAAGATTGAGCTGAGTAGGATTAGAATAAGGTACTTATACATCTAATCAGCTCCTGTGGGATGAGAATGGAATGTTAAATAATTTTCCTTCTAAAAGTGCCTGTTTTTCATGATCAAGCAGCTGAAATAGAACGTTATGAAATGTGGGACAGGACACGACATTCCACTAAAACCTAGAGTGACTACCTACCTAAGTAGTATTAATTTCCGATTCTTTTTAGGTTCATTTCCTTTTTGAACCAGAGCTTGCTCAGGTTTTTATCAAATCTATTTCGGTAATAATATCTATAAAAGTAGGTATGCGTGGTAATGACAACCAGCCTTAATAGGTATTGGTTGACATTTTGCATTAGACTTTTGACAGTTTGTTGAGCTATGTTGTTCACGCAATTTGCAACGGAATCCCCGCTTCTAATGTTTAAGAAAGATAGGGAAACGCTCGATAGGCTAGTCACCATAATACTGTTATTAATATAATTATATTGGTTATTGACAACGAGAAAGAGTATCTATTATTACCTTACATGCTCAGTGAGTGGTACGTGGTCATGAACCTATACTAAAACTGGATTGCGCACTCTAAAATAAGGTACATGAAATTTACACTCCACGCGCTGAACATAAGTTTCAAAATTGTTTGTCTTATGTCAAAGTAGGTAAACGAGCCAGGTGATATAGATCAGTTATAGTCATGTTATAGTAATGCTTCCTTGTCTAACATGTTGCCATTACATATTGAATTCCTCTTTGGTAAGCCTTGGAAGATCTCTTTGATTATCTCTAAATATTTATAATATATACTTTGATAAACATTGCTTAAAAAAATACTTAATACATTTTAATTTTACAACCATGAAATCATCTACATTTCTTTTTTTCTTTTTTTTCTATTTTTGGCGTGTAAAAGTGATAACGGTAGTATTTTGTCATCCATATGTGTCCACATTGCTCAGAAAACTACTACATCAATATGGCTTCTCTGCCTAACGGCAAACCATCAATTGCATCTAACGTTCAACGATTATTTAAATAAAGATGAAATGGTGTAGGTATTTTTGTTGCGTGTACAGTTGTAAAAAGGCATGATACCCCGGCTGTGGCCTGCCTTTCCACAGCTGGGTGAGCTAATTTACAACATTTCAAATTATGATACTGTAATCCACAAACAAAGTAGATTCTTTAGATATCCATTATCTACGTAGATACCCATGGTATGGGGTGTTGTCAGATGGAGTATCTCAAAACCATACTTACCTTACTTTACTTACGAAATTTGCATGAGCAAGGATGAGGTCAACAATGGAGTAAGCTAACCCAGATTGTGCCAAATAACTCTTTTCTTGAAAACATTAGGGTTGTATTTCAGTTCTTGGTTCAAATCAAAGCTATGACCAAGACCTACATTTTCAATAACAGCTGTCAAACTTCAAACTTGTCCTAGACTATCCATTCTTTGTTCAAATTAAAGCTATGACCAAGATCTACATTTTCAATGACAACGGTCAAAACTGCATCTGCCATCTGAAATGCAGTTCTCTTCATTCAATCAAATAGCTTTAATTTGAACTACAAACGTAGAAGAGTCCAGGAAAAATAGTTTCAGAGATATGTCCGTTTGAAGTTTGACAGCTGTCATTGAAGATATAGATCTCGTTCGTAGATTTCATTTGTTTTTAATGGAAGCATTATATATTACAAACATTATGTACCTACTTTAATCTTCGGTTTTTCAATGATATATATTTTAATTTTACATATTATGTAACGTTTCACTAGAGGCTAATCCCATTCTCGTGGAAATATTGGGATAAAAGTACCTATGCTATGTCTACATTCAAAACATACACATACCTACTTTACACAATTTTATAATATTTTATTTCAATTAAATTAAAAATTCAATTCCAAAAACATAATGTACGCTAAACAGGGGAGGAACACTTTTAAAATTATGGAAAATGTATGGTATTTTGTCTCCCTCGTCCGGGGAGACATGTCCCTATCAGAATTACCTACCTTGGCTCCCCTGAGGGAGCCACCGGGGAAGCCAAGTCCCCGTAGCTAAAAGATCTTACTGAATAAAAATATTTGGCTTTGACTTTGTGGTATGTCGGTAGGTAAATAATACAACCGTCTCGCTCGGTAGCTGGTTTATTACTGGGTACTTATAATTAGACAATGCCATAGCATAAGTAATAGTATATACAGTACATCCCTCCAACATTAATTTGGAAACCTGTAACAATAATTACAATATTTTAATCTTAATAATAATTCTTATTAATAGGTTTTCTAATTCTTTTTGAGCGCTCGCGCGGACTAGAGGTTTCAGCCCGAGCTACCATCCTGTCAGCGACTGCCCTTGCCTCGCTTCCCATTAACTTAGAAGCCTCCGCCTCCGTACCCTCGTCCTCACCGCTACGTATTCCGTCTCTGTATAGGCTATCTTTTACTAAACTAGCCCCTTCACCATCTGTCGCGGCCAGCACCTCCTCCACAGCGGTAGCCGATGGAGACTGTGAAGGAGATGTCGGCGGCGGCGGCGGCGTCGGCGTCGCTGGGACGATTTGCACAGTCGGCGCGGTTGCGGGGGGTGGCGGCGGCGGGGGTGATGACGATGAGCACTCTGTTGCGACTGCTTCGTCTACATCACCACTTATGTTTATAACATCGTTATTTATATGTTTACAGGTCCACTTCCTCATTTGATCTACATGTCTATTACAAACTGTATCATAATCCTTAAAATAAATTTCATACATTCTAGTCCCTATCGGCCTTTTCACTATACCTATAGTCCAAACACTTTTCCTAGCAATGAACCATTTAGCCATACAGTTTCACCTACTTGAAAACGTCTATTAAGTTTTAAGGCTTCCGGTTCGTTGATCTTGCACTTATTCTGAGGCAGAACAAGGTCCAACCTACATCTTAGATTACGACCTAACATTAACATAGCTGGCGTAGAACCTGTAGCACAATGAATGGTGTTTCGAAAATTAAACAGAAAACTGTGTAATTTCTCTAAAATTATCTTTTGTGACAATTGACCTTCAGCCAACATGCATTTAATCATTTTTTTACATGTCTTTACGGAGTTTTCTGCTTGGCCATTGCTAGCAGCGTGATAAATTGGCGATGTTAAATGTTCAACCGCATTAACCCTACAAAACGAATGAAACTCAGCAGAGCTAATTTTCACATCATTATCCGATACAATAACACTGGACACGCCAAACCTTGAAAACAATTCTTTTAATTTAAGAATAAGTGCCTGTGTAGAAGTGCCACGATCCATATAAATACATTCCAGCCATTTAGAGAACGCATCTACTACAATCAAATATACCGCCTGCCCTAGGGACATGTAATCTATGTGTATGCGGTGCCAAGGGCCCGGCGGGCGCGGCCAGGGCGCGGGGGGCGCGCTCGGCGGCGCGCTGCGTACGCTTGCACAAACGTGGCAAGCGCCCACCCATTTTTCAATTTCTGAATTGAGCGTAGGCCACCACATACGGCTCCGTGCGGCGCTTTTCGTTTTTACTACACCGAAATGAGCTGAATGTAGTTCTTTTAACATTCTGTCTCTGAAAACAGAGGGAATCACTATTCTATGTCCGCGAAATAAACATCCATCTATCACCTCTAAATCGGTTTTACATTTAAAATACGGTGCAATCGATTGGCAATTGATTTTCCTAGGCCACCCATTATTCATGTATTTGATAACGGTAGATAGCACCTGATCGCCTGCGATAGCAAGTTTTATGTCGTTAAACAAAACCGGTTCCATGCACTCGTCTAGAAACAGAAAGTACTTAGAACTTCTATCTTGTTCTTCGCTATCCGAAACCGATAACGGTGCCCGTGAAAAATAATCTGCTACTTCATTATTCTTTCCATCAATGTACTTAGGTATGAAATTATATGCGGATAAAATGATAGCGTATCTTTGAAGTCTTAAGGCTGCCGTTACTGACACTCCCTTACCTTTGCCAAAAATTGAAAGTAAAGGCCTATGGTCAGTTTTTAAAATGAATGGTTCTTGCCGCCCGTACAGGTACTGGTGAAAATGTCTCACGCCAAAGATAATAGCCGTGGCCTCTTTTTGAATCTGACTATAGTTCTTCTCGCTTGTCGATAACGATCGTGAAGCGAAAGCTATTGGACGCTCGCGACCGTCAGCGTCTCGGTGCGCTAACACGGCGCCCAGCCCGCACGGGCCCGCATCCACTGTCAGCACTAATGGCGCTTCTGGTTCAAAATGCGCCAGCACGCGCTCACTGGCCAGCACCCGCTTAACGCTTTCAAATGCAGCCTGCTGGCCCTCCGTCCATTGCCACTCACTACCAGCGCGTAATAATGTATGTAGTGGACTCAACAATGAAGATGCGTTTGGGATAAAATTCCTATAATAGTTCACTACCCCAAGGAATCGTTTTACTCCTAAAACGTCAGTAGGTGCGGGGGCGCAGAGTATCGCCTCGACCTTGGACGGGCAAGTCCGTAAACCTGACTTATCTATTACGTAACCTAAATATGTTACGCTTTCTTTGAAAAATACACATTTTTCTTTTTGTAAGCGTAACCCTGCATCTTGCAGTCTACGTAAGACTTCGCGTAATCTTTTTAGATGTGCACCTTTTGTTGGACCAGTCAAACAAATATCGTCCAACCATACACTGACACCCTCTAAATCTGCAAATAAGGTCTCCATAGCTTTTTGAAAAATTGCTGGGGCGCAGGCCAAACCGTATACTAATCGCGTATATGAAAAAAGTCCTTTATGCGTGTTTATAGTACAGAGTTTTTGAGAGGATTCCGATAGCTTAAACTGGTTATATGCATTACTCAAATCTATTTTTGAATAATGCTCCCCTCCTCCCAACTTTGAAAACACTTCCTCTATACGTGGCAAAGGGTACCTATCAATCTCTAAATCTTTGTTCAAGGTACATGAAAAATCACCTGCAATCTTTATCTTTCCGTTTTCTTTTAATACTGGAACGATAGGTGTAGCGTAATCGGAGTAACAAACCGGTTTTAAAATGCCTAAACTGACTAGCCTATCTAATTCCTCGCTAACTTTGTCCCTGAGAGCAAACGGCACAGTACGCGGTTTAAAAAATTTAGGAGTCGTATCTCCTTTTAATTTTAACTGAACCTCAAGTTTATTGAAACAGCCTAAATCTTCATTCCAAATTTCTGGGTATTGGTCCAATAATCGTTGCACTTCTTCACTATTGCTACTCGCACAAGTTATCCGGTTATTCATTGAGGAAAGGTATATTTTAAATTTAGACATAAAATCACGGCCTAGTAACGGAGGTCCGCCGTTTTCTAAAACGTAAATTTTAATATTATCGCTCATGCTTAAATAGGTCATTTTAGCTACAAAATAACCCAATGGTGTGATCTTATGACCGTTGTATAGACACATCTTTATATCACTTTTTTGTAAACAATGATTTGAGAAATATTGAGAGTAGACCCTACTTGAAATAACGGTACTTCCCGATCCCGTATCTAGTTCCATGCACATATCTATATTGTTCACTTTCACAGATATCGTAATAGGTTTGAAATTCACATACCTCAGGTTAAAGAGTTCACACTCACTGCAGTCCGCTTGGGAAACGGGCATTCCCTCCGTAGCAACATTGTGCAGATAAGACTGTTTAGTCGCACACACCTTCTTCAAATGGCCTTTCTGCCCACAACTCAAACACTTATAGTTCTTAAATCTACACTGAATTGCAATATGGTTTTTTAGACCGCATACTGAACAACGCGTATTATCTCCGTCGTTGATTTTGCGAGTCTCCGCGCCGCTGCTGGTGCTGGCTGCCCCCTGGTAGGAGGCGCTGGCGGCGATGGTGGCGCCGCGACGACGGCCTCCGCTTGAACCTCTTTGCACGTAAAATACCGGCTCCTCTTTCACGACGGCGGCGGCCAAGCTGGCGGCGGCGGCGGCCGCACCCTCTGTGCGCGCCTGTCGCGCACACGACGCTTTCTGCGCGACCTCCAGTGCTTGGGCTAGCGTCAGCGTTTTAGAGTTACACTCGAAAAGCTTATCTCGCTCATGCCCCGTTCGAAACCCTATCACGAAACGGTCACGCAAAACAGTATCGAGTTCTGTGCCAAAATCGCAATCTACGGCCAAACCACGTAGTCGTGCCGCCCAATCTTCGATGCTTTCATCCATAGATTTGATTGCCTCGTAGAACTTCGCCCTTTCGGCGAATGTCGACCTTTTTGGCGTGAAATGCTTGTTGAGTACTCTCACCAGCTGTAGGTATTCACTATCTTCGAGTTTATTCGGATGCACGAGATTCCGAAGCAGACGGTAGGATTCGTCCGACAGATGCGTTAATAACACTGCACTTTTATTTTCTTCTGAGATGGTGTTTAACTTTATAAATTGCACTAATTTACCATAAAAAACTTCCCACTCGTGTATTTTATAGTCAAAAACATTTAAATTACCTAGAAAATTCGGCATTTTATTAGACGCGGGTAGATCTCAGCCTCGTCGGCAGATGGTATGTCGGTAGGTAAATAATACAACCGTCTCGCTCGGTAGCTGGTTTATTACTGGGTACTTATAATTAGACAATGCCATAGCATAAGTAATAGTATATACAGTACACTTTGACTTTTAAAGGCACACAATGCCGTTTTTGTCGTATGAAAACACCTTGAGTCGTCGTATACGATAGACTCAGGTACCTACTTAAAGCATTCAAAAAAATATTCGTTTTTTATCAATAACCTTAGTGGTCCCGGCTTAAGGAAAGGCGCAAGTGTTTAGAAAAGCCGAATTTGATAGAAACACTAATAACCTATTATTGTTACAATACTAGAAAAATAAATATGTTTACTAATTCGTATTTTCTTTTATTGAAGTGGGCGGTGTGGACACCCTATTAGAACGAGATGAACTACTATTTTCAAACCTCTCGCTCGGCTTGTTTTTAAGAATACAGTACGTGGTAGTACTATTGGTCTATGTACGTAACATATTCTCTTTGGATTTCATTTCGTTTCAAACAAAATACGAAATTCGGTGTGTGCATTGCATTTGTTTAAAATTTGTTTTAAGCTGAAATACATCCGTAAAATTTTAGAAAATACATGCAAACAAGCAGTTTACCCGATATCCTTCTAGAATAAATTGAATTTGGGACTGGAAAAAGGCAAGTTTAATCGTAATTGTTGGATCAATAACCATGTGTGCAGCTTATGAGGTCACCGCATCCCTACCTATCTCTTTTCCTTAAAAAATCTTTTACTTTTGGCTAGAACAAACTAGTAACTTTGAAATGTAGTTCTAGTTTTAAAAGCAGACTGTTAGTATATACTTCCATCCAGTGCAGTGTTACTTACGGCAGAATTGTTTACCAATTCTTTATATAGGTAGGTGGGGTACCTACCTACCTTCAACAAAGACACCTTTTGATACGATAAACTTGTATTTCCAGTACCTCGTAATTAACAACAATGGAACAAGTACTTCAGCATGTTGCCCAAACTATGGAGAAAAAACTTGATGCTGAACTTGAAAGGTAAGTGTCTTAGTCCTGAAAGAAGAAATATATTACCTATAGGTAGGTAATTTTTCAGCTACAATATGTACCTACCTAATGTAATATGTAATGTAGCTAAAGTGGTTGTGGATAAGCCACATAGCTTGCAGAACTGATAATCGCTGGGGAGCAAAGGTTCTTGCTTGGCGACCATGATTTAACATGAAATGGAGTGGGAAGACCCCCCACTCAATGGACCGACGACATTGTGGCTGTTGCGGGGAGTTGATGGATGGAGGCGGCTCAGTATTGCTATCTATGACGTCAATTGGGGGAGGCCTATGTTCAGCAGTGGATGTATGTGGGCTGATATGATGATGATGATGTACCTACCTACTAAATGTTTATGTATGTTTGTATAAATGTTTATATAATGTAATTTGTTTTTTGTTACCTTTTCACTATTAAATAGCGTAACAGATCTTAATAATGTAATTTGGCATGGAGGATAATTTATTAAAGATAGGTACTAATTATAAACGCAACAAAATTACGGAAAAACTGAATTAAGTTGCTGACTACAAATATGGCTGGATAATCAGCAGACTTACCAGCCATATCTGTAGTCTGCAATAAGTTGGCAAAAATCATCTGGTAATCAGCCCATTACTTGAGTCATATGTCTATACCTAAATTAAAATGATTGAAAACTATCAAATTGGCTGACCAGTCTGCCTATCAATATTCAAATGAATATGTACACCAACGAGCTATGTTCTGTGGAAGAACATAGGCTAGGTACTATTACTATGTATGAGTAGGTACTAGGCACCATGCGGGCAAAGTATTGGGCAAGACCGAGTTTTTATACCTATACCTACTTCTCCTTGGGTGCTAGTTGTGATTTTGAAGATTCAAATCTTGACTTTACAAATCTTCATCACATCCTCATGCATTACCAATAATGTCTCGGTCATACTGTCCAGACCTGGAGAGTTTCAATGCTTGGCAGATGTCTTGAAAATTCAGGCGCATGTTTAACTATTTTGTTCTCTGGTAAAGGCTAGATCAAATAGACAGCACTGACTTGGAAGCGATCCGACTGCAGCGCATCGCGGAAATGAAGAAACGAGCTCAGATGAAGCAGGAGTGGCTTGCCAATGTAATTATAAAACTAAAATAGAACTAGGCACTTTACTCTATGCCATAATTTTTTAATAAAGAAAAATTATATGATGAGGATGCGCTTGGCCTTCATTCTTCTCACCAAGTTGAAGTTACTCGCACAACTCACCAGGCTGAAGGTGGAGGAACAACCTAGCCCGATAGTAAGTGATGCCTGTGATATGGGTTACGGAAAATATGAATACTGATATAATTTTTTGTTTTTTTTATTCAATGAAAAGTACAATTAAACTAACTATGTACAAAGGAATCTGTCAGATTACCTAAGGACCGTTACAAACGGCCTATAGGTAACTCAACTGTTCCAGACCAGTATCAGACGGAAGCGTGCCCAAGACACTGGCTGCACTGCCACGCTGAATAGCTATGCTAATTCGCTGGCCTAAATAAGAGACAGCCCGGTCACGTGTCGCCCCAATCAAAATCCCCGCAAGATTTTTGAAAACGCGGAGGGCACCGGCTTTTTTGTTATTACTTATCATACAACTGGGCTTTGTAATTCCTTGCCAAAGGTTTGTTCTGGATGAGAAGCGAACCCACAACTTACAGCACAGAATACAGCTACCACCACCGTTTATAAATTAATTAGTAGCCTTTGATTTGAAAACGCCTTTGTTACCACCATCCCGTGGGAGTTAGCAAAAATCCTTTCCTATTACACCCCTATACCAAGAAAGGAAGGTACTCTTAAAATATCTAGTACATATATTTATTGGATTTCACGGGTTTTATTTTTTATTTCAAATACAAAATTAATAATTATAATTTTCGGTCTAAGTCATCTCAAAACATAACCTGCCTTTGAAAGTCCCTTTGGATGGACGATCAACGCTCAGTAATTGGGACCCGTTGGTTGCAAAACTCTAATGCATAAAAACACTTTCAGGGACACGGTGAATACACAGAGATAGACGGAGAGAAGGAGTTCTTTACTGTGTGCAATAAAAGCTCGAATGTCGTTTGCCACTTCTACAAGAACGACTCACCTCGATGCCGTATAGTTGACATGCACCTCAAGTTGCTGGCACAGAAGCATCTTGAATGCAGATTTGTCAAGCTGGATGTCGAGCGTGCTCCGTTCCTTACCGGTGAGTAAAATCATATTTGTTTTGGAAATGCCTATACCCGCCTCTGTGGTCTAGTGGCCCACCTACCGTTGTCAGATCTAGAGGTCCTGGTTTCAATCCCCAGGGCGAGCACAATATTGCTTGGTTTGGTTGGTGGCAGGACTTTGTTGGGTCCGTCTGGCTAGCCACCACCATCTTACATAATTCTGTCACCATAACAATTCTGTAATTGTTGTGTTCCGGCATTGAGATAGTTCCTCAGTTTGCTGTAAAAGTATTGATAATGCCAAGCATTCGACCGTATGAAAATCAAGTGGTGATGTGGCAGGCCACATGCTCCATCTTAGATGTCTAAAAGGAACCTGTTCACTATGGACTTGAATACTCCAAGATTATACTCGTGCGGATAAACTGATAAGGGCCTCAGTTCAATTCCTTACCAGTTTTAATGATAAAAGTTGAGTTGAATCGATGCGTTTGGTACAATGGAACATTTACAAGGTACAGGTTAACCTAGTCCGGTGGTGGAAAGGGATGAAGGAATTAGGTCAAAGATATAGTGCGTAAAATCGGCATAGTGGAATTTACAGAACACAAATAGCCTGGCATACTACAATAACTAATCTAATTCTAATTGTCGTATCAAAATAACAGGCCTCATAGCTCAGTTGGTAGTAACTCTGCCTTCTGCGCTGTAGGTTGTGGGTTCGATGCCAACCCAAGATAAACATTTGTGTGAATATAGATGTCTGTTCTGTGTTTGGGTATTGTATTGCATGATAAATATGTATTTACAAAAAAAAATACATGTCTTATATCCGTAATCTAATTTCCATATTACGAGCTTTGCTTAGTTTGGGACTAGATGACGCTGTGTGAAATTAATGTACGGTAATTACATAATTTTTTTCAATGTGTCATCTTAAAGTATTGTATCTAATATTTGTCAGGGAGGTTAAAAGTCCGCGTGATTCCAACCATCGGCCTTGTGAAGGACAACAAGACGAAGGACTTTATCGTTGGGTTTACGGAGCTCGGAAACCGTGACGATTTCACCACGGAGATCCTGGAGTGGCGCATTGCTAGGTAACATTCATAACACAACTATCACCACGGAGATCCTGGAGTGGCGTATTGCTAGGTAACATTCATAACACAACTATCACCACCGAGATTCTGGAGTGGCGCATTGCTAGGTAACATTCATAACACAACTATCACCACGGAGATCCTGGAGTGGCGTATTGCTAGGTAACATTCATAACACAACTATCACCACCGAGATTCTGGAGTGGCGCATTGCTAGGTAACATTCATAACACAACTATCACCACGGAGATCCTGGAGTGGCGCATTGCTAGGTAACATTCATAACACAACTATCACCCCGGAGATCCTGGAGTGTCGCATTGCTAGGTAACATTCATAACACAACTATCACCCCGGAGACCCTGGAGTGGCGCATTGCTAGGTAACATTCATAACACAACTATCACCACCGAGATTCTGGAGTGTCGCATTGCTAGGTAACATTCATAACACAACTATCACCCCGGAGACCCTGGAGTGGCGCATTGCTAGGTAACATTCATAGCACAACTATCATCCCGAAGATCCTGGAGTGTCGCATTGCTAGGTAACATTCATAACACAACTATCACCCCGGAGACCCTGGAGTGGCGCATTGATAGGTAGCATTCATAACAACTGTCACCACGGAGATCCTGGAGTGGCGCATTGCTAGGTAACATTCATAACACAACTATCACCCCGGAGATTCTGGACTGGCGCATTGCTAGGTAACATTCATAACACAACTATCACCCCGGAGATCCTGGAGTGTCGCATTGCTAGGTAACATTCATAGCACAACTATCACCCCGGAGATCCTGGAGTGTCGCATTGCTAGGTAACATTCATAACACAACTATCACCCCGGAGACCCTGGAGTGGCGCATTGCTAGGTAACATTCATAGCACAACTATCATCCCGGAGATCCTGGAGTGGCGCATCGCTAGGTAACATTCATAACACAACTATCACCACCGAGATTCTGGAGTGGCGCATTGATAGGTAACATTCATAACACAACTATCACCACCGAGATCCTGGAGTGGCGCATTGCTAGGTAACATTCATAACACAACTATCACCACCGAGATCCTGGAGTGGCGCATTGCTAGGTAACATTCATAACACAACTATCACCACCGAGATCCTGGAGTGGCGCATTGCTAGGTAACATTCATAACACAACTGTCACCTCGGAGATCCTGGAGTGGCGCATTGCTAGGTAACATTCATAACACAACTATCACCACCGAGATCCTGGAGTGGCGCATTGCTAGGTAACATTCATAACACAACTATCACCACCGAGATCCTGGAGTGGCGCATTGCTAGGTAACATTCATAACACAACTATCACCACGGAGATCCTGGAGTGGCGCATTGCTAGGGAACATTCCCCGGGTTCGATCCCCAGGGAGTACAATTTTGTGCTCGATTTGGTTGATGGTAGGACTTTGTATAAGTCCCCCTAATAAGATAGTCAGTTGGTCCTCAGTTGGTTGAGGATTCCGGGTGAAGTGCGCCTCCACTCGGTCTTATCTTAACTTGATACTCCGTCGTACAAAATAAAAAAAACTATGATTACATACATCTATTATTTTGTGGGTTTTAATTTTGTATTTTTTTTTTCAGGGCTGAAGTAATCGAATACTCTGGCGATGTACTCATACCGCCAGAGCAGGCGAAGAAGCAGAGGGCGCTTGACATTCAGAGCAAGAAGACGATTCGCGGAAAACTCGATGATAGTGATGATGACTTAGAGTTCAGTGACTAATGTTTAATTGACTTGTTGACTCATATGCTGTATTACTAAATTATATCTTATATTATTAAACATATTTTTTTACTTTTACTCTTTTGTGCACTTTTTATTTTTAAGAGGTATTTTTACTTTTTCAAAAAAGGAGGAGGTTCTCAATAGGTCGGTTTTTTTATGTATGTTCCCAGTTTACTCGACGACCGATTACAAAAATTATTTTTCTTGTTTGTATATACTTCACAGGTGGTTCCATTGACATCAGCTTAGGATCTGATGATGGAATCCTGGAGAAATCGAGGGAAATATTCAAATATTATAGGCACACTTGAAGCGATTAGGGTATTTTTAAGGTGTATTACCTCAAAAGTAGGGAAAAAGGACCCGTCAGCAGGTTAGGGTCTTATGATGGGATCCTGGACAGATCGAGGGAACTCTTGAAATATAGGCACTCTTGAAGCGGGTATTTTTAGGGTGTATTACCTCAAAAGTAAAGAAAATACGGACCCCTTAAAGGATCGTCCGCGTTATCAAAAAAATTGAAATAAATACGTCATCCAGGTAAACGAAATTGTTACATGTTTTTCATTGAAGTCGGTTTTCTTTTTAGTTTTTAAAACTTAATTATTAACAATATGCTCGGTTCGTTTCTCTGGAGAATTTGAACACATGCCTCCAATCCATCGAGTTCCCGCCACCGCCACAATGTCGGCCGAGTGGACAGGCTTCCCACATTCCGTATCGAATACAATAGTTGTCGCCATGCGAGAACCGTTACTGCGCAGCTGTTTAGTTTTGCGAACTATGTGGCCTGCCCACTGCCACTGAAGCTAACTCTGTGAGATATCCATGTTTCAGGGATTCCAAATTCAATTTGAAAAATTATTAAAAAAAAAAAATCATACCTACCTAAGAGAACAGTTTTTTTTAATGGCAATTTTGCCAGTGTCGCGTCATTTCATTCAATATTAAATAGGGCAAAAAAAAAAACGCCCGATGTAAACTATTTTTGAAATAAAAAGATATCAAAACCAGTTTATAATTTTATGCCATTTGAATTTATGAAATTTACTAGAAAATTACATATAATTTAGAAGAAACTAAATGTTTAATGGAAGAGGCATTTTGATGTTGATGAGTGTCTGAAATAATTTTGAATTATCTAATATGGGACATGAAAACAATATACTTATGATTCAGGTCACCTTCATCAATGCCACATTCACATATGGATGTAAGTATCTCTCACATGAATTTTGTGTAAGTAAATGAGTCGCGGAGCAACAGTGATTCATCCTCATGCGAATGAGCATTGATGTAAAAGCTTTTAAAATTTAGATTTTTGAAAACCACGGCTTGACAGGAATTGAGGGTTGAATTTTTCTAAAAAAGGAGCCTTTACTCAAACATGTTCATTGCCAGCGGGACGACCAAGGTTATTTTAGAAGAACTGAGGGAAGAGCAATTAAGTCACGACAATAATTTACAAAACCGACCCGATCACCGCAACAAACAGCATCTTTTGCGGCAGCGTCAGCTCTGTCATTGCCGGGAATATTACAATGGCTAGGTATCCAAATGAAAATTATCTCAAAGCCTTTGGATCTGCTTTCAATGACATATTTCTTGATTTGGAAAATAATTGGATTAATCCAATTACCAGAAAAAGGGTTGGAGAAGAGGGATTGCAGGGCACTGCGGGCGTCAGAAAAGATTATGGATTTAGAGAGTTTGAACAATAGAACATACTTGACGGCTTCTAATAAGGCTAAACATTCACCAGTAAAAACAGAGTTTTCAGGAGGGCTTTTATTTTTTGGACAATGTCGTATTGCTAATTATAAATGACATAGCCAACGCAACCTACAGATGAAAGCTTGGAAGGATCAGTGAAAATTGTATTCCACCCACGCCAATCCCTAATCAAGAGGTCTTTGAAAAGAGAACCAGCTTCTTAATTCTCTTTGCAAATACCAAAGTTAAGGATTATACGCGGGAGGAATATGATTGTATCATAATCATACTCGATGTTAACGATGTTAAATCAAAGCGACAGTGACAGTGAAAAGTAAAAAGACACGGTGGTTGGAGCTCTGATAGAGTAGCTGAGGGTTATATCGAAAGCTCAATGGCGAATAAAACCATATTAAGCAGTCAAATTAACAAAAATATAAAACTTAATCCATCAGAGCCACAACCATCAACTTCCGGCATCTTATCTTCGTCCGTAACTCACAATGCACCACCACCACTATCTTCGACGTATACCTACTAAGTATCTACAATGAAGCGCAAGTTCCTCAGACGCAAGAACAGATAAATACTCAAATCAACTCATCAACAATAAATGTAACTCTCTCTATCAATAATTGGACCAATGTTTCGAATGTTAACTTTTACTTTTAATTGTCATTATTTTTAATAAATGCTTATCTCATAAGTATTAGTATTGTGTTATTTTTTTCGCAAATGGTACGAAAAGTAGAGTAAGTATTTTCCTCGGTGATAAAGCTGTCTTAGTCTTGGGTGAACTTAAATCCCTCGCTACACTCAGGACTCGTCTTAAATCCCTCGCTTCGCTCGTGATTTAAGTTTTTAACACCCTCGCTACGCTCGGGAGTAAACCTCGAGTCCTTCGTTACGCTCGCGATATAAATCGTCACCCGCGACAGAAGACACTGCTTTATCCCCTTGGTTAATAGTAGTAGGGATTCGCCGGTTCTGGCCCACTTTCAAAGGTTAGGTTAGGTTGTAGTAGTAGGTATTCACCGTTTCTGGCTCAAGGGGGTCGAAAAATTTTTTGGAAATTGGGCACCCTGGATTGGTCTGTCGCATGATTCAACGTACCTGCCTCAGGGGGTGCGAAAAGAAAAAATAAAATAATAATTTGAAAATTGGGCACCCTGGATCGGTCTACCCAATTCTTTTTAGGCTTTCTCAACGCTTAACCGAGATAGGAATTTTAATTGCATGCTCCTAGTATGTCTCATTAAGTCATTACTAATGACATACTCGGCACTAATCATCGTCGCTCTAATTATATTCATACCAATGAAACCACACTTTCTATTTTCACATTATTTTATTTCAACCAAAATAACATCTAAACATATTATATACCAATATATCATTTAAAATACTATTGCTCCTGAATAATCTCACAAATTCTGTTAAGGATAAACCATTGAATTTGTGGTAGATATACATCAGACTGTACTCGCCGCATACTGAGGTCCAATCATTTTGCAGTCGACATCTATTGTAATCCCATTTTCTTGCGTTTCTTTTTAAAAACCTTAGGTGATGGCCGGTAGGCGGTCTACCGTAAGAATCAAAGTATTCCCCGACGCTATTATCGTCAATGTGTATAGCAATCCAGTGAGATCCAGGTTTTGTATCAGGGTCCAAATTACTTATTAGGTATATTGGGGGTTCAATGCGTATCGGTAATCGGTTTGCGGCATATACGTTGTATTGTAAGCATGGATGAACATTATTTAAATGTTGCTGTATTTCCAAAGTATCCATCTTATGTCGTATCGATTGCAAGTGTCAGATACAAGTGACAAAATATTGATACTTACATTCTTTAAAAGTAGGATAAGATGGGTTTGATCAACGTAGAGGTAAATTATAAATGCATTTTTTGTAATTTTTAACTTTATTTCAATGTCTTATCTTTAACAAGAAATTATTAGCTAGATACAATCGATCTTAAAACTAATCATTATTAACTACTGTAATCTACATTTACATTACGGTTTTTATCAATTTCTATAACATTATCAAACTCTGCATACACAATACAGTTGATGGTTTGTGAAAGTGCTGATTCAAAACGAACTTCTAGTCTTACGCTACCATGTTTAATAAGATTCCAATGTGTCGAAGAATGAGCTGACAAATCAGATGTAAGATCAAACGCTAGTAGGCAAAAACCGTTAGCATAGTGTTCTCTAGATATCCCATTACCTTCATTAAGAAAATGTATACCTGTTCCAGAGAACAACGTGTGATAAGCTGAAGTATAAACATTATTTTGAAATGATGGTTGTAAAGCTTTTGAAGGTATTTGATGTCCGTCAATATACAAACAAAATGTATTTATATCATAATTTTCAAAGTTAAATGGATTTTTAGTGAGGCTACCATTGAATGCGGTATTATTAACAAAACCAACTATAACTCTCTTAGGCACTTGTCCCAAAAATATGTTATCCAACGTTTTTCCCTGTACCCCCGATGGAATCGTTAAAACTTTAACTTCAGCTCTAGTTATAGGGTATTTAGCTGTAGTAGAGGCTAACACTTTCTGATGTGCAAGTAAAACTGATGGATTGATTCGTGCTTTGCGAACAATAAGTGTGGCGTCTGTAATGCATGCTTTAAACTTTATATCATTCGAGGAAGCCATCAAATTAAATGATTCTCTAGAACGCACTAGTTTAACAGACATTTCAACACCGTTGATTAAAAATTTTTCTTGATTATAAATATCACCATGTAAATGTCCAATCATTTCTATTTCTTTACTCTCAAAAGCAAATTCTTGTCGTTTAGTGAACCCTCCATTTTTGTCATCTGTAGCATTCATTTTTCCAGCGGTATCTTCATACCAAAGACCACAAGTCAAATGAGATTTCTTAGCTGCTGAACCATAGTTCAATAGAGTTTCCAAATATGCGCGATAAGGGTAAGTGTTGTTCGGTGGTGATACAAGCTTTTGGTTCAAGTAAACATCAAGTTGGGAAAACAGAGAATGTAACCAATTATTAACAGGAGCTACTACTGTTGTAGAAGCAAGTTTCGTTGAGTCCTGGTTTAGTACTTTAGCTTTTATATGAAGCAAAGTGTGCGATAGATCAATATAATCCTCTCCAGTTCCTGGTACTTGAAATTCGATGGGGCCATCGTCAGCTAAAGATGAAATAGGTTTGTAATGTATCCACAATCCATTTTCTATACTTGTTTGTGTTGAGGGTAAGGCAAATAAGTCTAATTCTGATTTAATACACTCACACGAATGGCTATGTAAGAAAGACATTTTTAATTTAATATTATTTTTGTTATGAAAATATATCTTTGATATTATTACGATTCAATTTTTTTTTCTTATTTGTAGCTTTTACTTTAGCAGCTAATTGTGGAATGAACGAAGCTAGTTGTTTCCGTTTAGTTATATATCCTGATCCAGACATATTGATTCTATCAATTTTATCATCAGCTTTTCGCTTTAAATTTGCACCAACTTCTTTCAGCCGGTTTTTAATTGATTCTTCCATAGGTCGCGCGCTAACTAAATCCGACAGCAACCCCACACCAGCATTTAAAGCCTCTTTACCAATCACTCGCGCTCCACTGGAGAATAGAGGTAAAACTGATCGAAACAGCCCTCCTAAAAAGCTACCAATTCCATGCCCCCGTTGATATGGTGCACCTCTGTAGATTACTCCAATACCTGAACCCGCTTGGTGAGAGTAATAGTTTTCATAAGGACAAGATATTTTATTTTGTAAAGATTGCATTATATTTTTTTGAAATGTAGTTTAACACAGACTGTTCCAAACTGGAATGGTATTTTTTCACCTGTGTTTGATCTTATATCTATTTCAATAGTATCAAACTCTCTACGCATGACACGTAGGTAGTGAGGTGGTGAGAATACATGCATTTTATTAGCTCCATAAATATATTTTGAAGGGTCTAATGGTATGATTCTAAGTAAAGGTGTCATCACATCACCAACTATTTGTGGATCAATTACATCACAGTAAACTAATAATTGAGATGGTAGCCCTAAATGCAAATTCGCTGGACATTTCCCTATGCCCTTAGTTACCAAGTTTCTAGAAGGTTCAAACCCGAGTTGTAGACACAGCTTAGGTGATAACGTTATTGATGTTATTGATTCATCCATTACAGAAACGGAGACGAACTTTGATAACTCATCATAACGGAATTTGACATGTTCTTTTATGTTGTTTAATGCTGATAAGATATGATTGATATCATCATAGTTGGTGGCTGGTATGTGCGTTTTGTAGTACACTTTTGATGGTTTCTGTTCGTTAGGCATCAGCATCCACTTTGTTACATAAACTATGTTTTCATGTTCTTGAACAGTAAACATTGTGCTTGGATATTGAAATTCAACAATACCAACGGTCCATGATCCTTCCAAAATGATTGATTTTGGTAGTTTAGTAGAAAAAAGAGATGTAGTGTTTTGTGGAAAGTATTCCATAGAGCTGTTGCTTAGTAGAGTAATATAAAAACTTTCTTTCATTTTGTAGTTATTTTATGCTAGAAGCCAAAATCCAACTGTTAAATTTATTTGGATAACCTTTCCACTTCACAAACAATTGCTTTCTGTTCCCAGAGTAGCGCGTGCTTATGATTTTATCTATTTTGTAACTTGCAGTGGGGTTGTAATTTACTTTCTGTAGTTCTTTTTCATAAAATGTACCTGTTATTGGTTCATTTTGCAAATCATTCAATGTGTATACTACCCATGGTGTCCTCTCTATGATCGAAGATATAATAAAAATTTCATCACTCCAATTCGATTCATATCCTTTTTGAAATATATGTTTATATTTAGTTATTCGTACATGGTCACCAATATGAAATTTCGGTAAGGTGGTATCTGAGATTCTTGACTGATAATTTTTTCTTTCATAAAGGTTATTCCAGACAGTCATTATGTTGTTAAAATTTACATCACAAGGACACATTTTTATGCTGGAATGATAGCTGTGATTATATGCATAAACTAAATCTTGTAAAATATCTACATATCTGTGAGTATTTTTATGTGAAAAATAACGCCACATTTTCATCTTAAGTGTTCTTTGAAACCTTTCAACAATGCTAGCTTTAATATCGGGATTGTTTGTTGTGTAATAGTTGATATTTTTATTTCTTAAAAATGTTTGCACCTCCTTTGAAACAAACTCTGTTCCCTTATCTGATTGAATGTGTGTTGGAGTGATTTTAGCTTCATTAAAAATACTTTCAAAACATTGTTTAACTGTTTCAGAGTTTTTATTTTTCATAGGTCTAACAAACGCATATTTTGAAAACACATCGATCACACACAAAATGTAATTAAAACCATCATTTAGTTTAGAATACGTTCTCATATCACTTAAATCCGCTTGCCAAAGTTCATTTAGGTTTGATAATATATACTTATTACGAGGAAATTTCTTATGAACAGGTTTGTGGAGTGTGTATGCCTCTTGGTCCTGTAACCATTTTTTAATTTCTTTTATACTCATTTTACCTTTCATAGCTTTAGTTAATTTATGAATGCTTCCATATCCAGCAGGATGTGCAGGATCATAATATATTCTATTTATTTCTAATAAGGGGTCCATTTTTCCCAATCGATCTTCTTGCGTAGTTTATTCGCATAATTACTAGTGGGTGTTGAATACGATTCCTCGACTTTTGAAATGTTACTGTTATCTTTAAGCCGCAGTTCACTGATGTACTGACTCCTCTTAGGATTCCCAATGTATGTAAGTGGTATTTTTATATCTTTCAATCCTTGAGAGAACTCTTTCCAGCCTATTGGATCACATTTCTTTAATGGTCTTAGTATATCGTTCACTAGATCTATAATATTGCTTCCAGGAATTGCTTTATTATCAATCACAACTGTGCCATCATTTCTCCAATGAACTTTGTTTCTATTTTTACTCAGAGATAGCGAACTTAACAATAACTCACCCTTTTTGTTATAAGTTTTAGGTATTAAACTTAATATTTGTTTTATTGAGTATGGAGTCTTCAAAGGGGATGGAACGCTTTCGTTGGGAGACTCAAATGAGGTGAGGAGACTTTCTTGATGATTACCTTCCTCGCTCGAAGTCGGAGAGTCAACTACGTGCTCGTTTTTTATGGTATTATTTATATTTGAATCTTTACTTATTACAGGTGAATGATTTGATGTTATTATCGGTAATTCAACAGGTCGACGATCTTCTTCAGTGAAATGTAGAAATCTTTGCAAAATTTGTAAGTACAGGATACATTTCTTTCTATCATCTATATTACTATTTAAAATATTCTGCATTTCTGTGTCCAATCGTGTTCTTGGATTGTCAACCCCATGTTGAGTGTTAATTCGGTTTAATTTATCAATCAAGCTGGGTTCCACGAGCACCATTTTTTTGGCATGTTCCATTTTTAAACAAGTGAACTTATCAATCCACTTAAAATAGAACCTAAAATGATTGGGAGGAAAGCTCCACCTTTTTGAATTAAAATTTTCTTTCTTTCTTTTTTTGATCCTTTTCTAACCAATTTCCGCAGTAAATATTTGAATTTATTCAATTTACTCTTTTGTTTTTTGTCGAGTGGAACTTTTCCCTGAAGAACGTTGTGAATACACTCACAGATACAATTTATTTCATCATCATCACATACCTTTAATATAACTTGTTGATATTTTGGTTTAAGTGTATTTAGTGCGTTTAATAAATTCTGATGCGTCTTGAGACTACGAGTCATTATTTAAAAGTGATCGGGATTTGTTGAGTCTTCGAATATTTAAAGTCCTTTGTTGGGACGTACACTATGCAATAACCATCTTCAGGGAATATTTTAGTTTTAATTCGACAAATATCATCTGTTCCTTGCTTAAGATCTATCATTATATATCCATGTGCTTCTGTGGTTGCATCCTTATAAGCATCTTGAATAAATTTGGTATTTTCTGGTGATACCTGACGAGCTAGGTATCGAATTTGTGTCTTATCACGTGGATTTTTAAAATAGATGATGTAGCTTGAATTTAATGAAATATCTCGTTGACCCCTTCCTTGATGAAACAAATTTTGCGTGATGTAAAAAACACTCAAGTTTCTATGATGACTTCCTTTGGTAAATATATCAACCACTCTACCATCAGATTCTCTCATAAGATCATCAATAATTACCAGGTTAGCATCCTTGCCATCAAACATACTTAAATCTGGTATCCCGTGAACGTAGTTTACATTTGGTAAGTTATACAAAGGTTGCATTTCATCAAAACACCAAGTTATTTGACTAAATTGCTTGTCACATATCTCTGTAATGTATTTTATAAAGTTTGTAACAAATTTTGATTTTCCACAACCACTTGGACCAGCAACAATTGCGGTAAATGGATGAAGAAATTGATTCATTTTATCTCTGTTTGACGTGTAGATTCTATGAGGGTATTGTAACAAATAACACATTCTCTGATAAAAATCATTTTTTATTTACACTCATTAAACATATTTATATAAAACTAATTAAACCATTCAACATTTATTACATATTACAACATGAATTTACAATACTAAAACTACCGTATTTACATAATTATTTATACACATTTTAGAAATACAACAACATTTAAATAATGTTCATACACGCTTACAATACAACGTATATGCTGCTAACAGATTGCCAATACGCGTACAAGCCCCTACATACCTTATAAGCAATTTAGATCCTGACTCAAAACCTGGATCTCATTGGGTTGCTATACACATTGACGATAATAGCGTCGGGGAATACTTTGATTCTTACGGTAGACCGCCTACCGGCCATCACCTAAGGTTTTTAAAAAGAAACGCAAGAAAATGGGATTACAATAGATGTCGACTGCAAAATGATTGGACCTCAGTATGCGGCGAGTACAGTCTGATGTATATCTACCACAAATTCAATGGTTTATCCTTAACAGAATTTGTGAGATTATTCAGGAGCAATAGTATTTTAAATGATATATTGGTATATAATATGTTTAGATGTTATTTTGGTTGAAATAAAATAATGTGAAAATAGAAAGTGTGGTTTCATTGGTATGAATATAATTAGAGCGACGATGATTAGTGCCGAGTATGTCATTAGTAATGACTTAATGAGACATACTAGGAGCATGCAATTAAAATTCCTATCTCGGTTAAGCGTTGAGAAAGCCTAAAAAGAATTGGGTAGACCGATCCAGGGTGCCCAATTTTCAAATTATTATTTTATTTTTTCTTTTCGCACCCCCTGAGGCAGGTACGTTGAATCATGCGACAGACCAATCCAGGGTGCCCAATTTCCAAAAAATTTTTCGACCCCCTTGAGCCAGAAACGGTGAATACCTACTACTACAACCTAACCTAACCTTTGAAAGTGGGCCAGAACCGGCGAATCCCTACTACTGTTAATAATCTACTATTCGTGGTAGGTTGGTACCTACTTTGTGTCATAAGCCCATGGAAGTAATTTGTAGGTAGGTACATAGGTAATACGTAGGGGAAGTACGTTCAAAATGTAATTTATTAGACAAAACGACTCATGGCACTTTTATAAAAATTGGCGGGCTCTAGCGAGTGTTTGCATTCGAATCCTGTCGCCAAAATGTCTACTAAGGTCTTGACTGTCAAAACTTGAGACCAGCCCCCTCCGTCATTTGGTTAGTCACACTGAGCATATAAGATGTCAGTCAATAGTTCAAACAGATTTTACCTTTCCGCCTCAAAGCGTTACCCTCGGTATCGCCTTCGGCCATTCCTATCCTCCCCCAACAAATGGCAACAGCCCAAGCCGAGGTCCGTACCTAAGTGGTGCCCTTGCGCTTGTTGCCTCTAAAATCAATTATTGGGCCCGCGCCTTCAGCGCCAGCCAGGTCCGCGCAAAGCTGCCGCCCAGGTTCAGAACCAGGCCAGCGTATTGTCCTTTCATAAAAAAAAAAAATCAAACAGATTTTCGGCTTCGAATATGGTGAGTTTTAATACGTTACTAAGCTTTGTCTCGGTGCAAGATTTGTCTAGAGTTAATAAATAAATATTACAGGACATTGATTTAACACAGCGACATCTAGCCCCAAACTAAGCATAGCTTGTAATAGGGATCTAGATTACGGATAGAATACTTAAATACTTTTTTTTTGTGAATGCATACGTAGAAACTCTATGACTATGATACAACACCCAAACACAGAACAAACATCTATACTCATCACATCAATGATTGTCCTTGGTGGGAATCGAACCCACAACCTACAGCGCAGAAGACAGGGTTACTACCAACTGAGCTATGAGGCTTGTCAGTTGTAAAAAAAGTTAAAGGTGTGCCTAGTGTTTCTATAAAAAAATAATTAAATTTTGGTACCTACCTGCCCTATTTGGACAAAATAACATAGGTACCTACCTACATGCTGGATAAAATGACATAAGTAGGTACCTAATGTTAATTACTTGGTTGTTAAGCCTAGAAGAAATCAAGGAAAAAATCCACCCGAGAAAAGAAAAAGGAAAGTCACCAACTCTTTGAGTCACAGCGATTATGAAACCAGTAAATATGGCTACATATAAAAACAGTAGGTACCTATTATGTACCTACCTACGCACTTCCCCTACAACTAACTAGGTACAAACTCCTTGCATAAACTCTAGTATGTACCTAATACCTAATGTTATTAAGTATTTATTATTTTTTATAGGTAGGTACTCTTTGGTCATAAATCTGTATTAGTCTTGTCTTGCGTGTGTATTAGTAGGTACTCTTTTGAATGTAGAAGAATAAACACACTGTTTATTCTTCTATACACTTTTTTTCTCTTTGAAGAATTTAAACGATTGAATAAAATCAATTTACATTTAATTATACTCACATATACCCAGTATTCGTTTATATCTTTGTCAATCACGATTTAGCTTATATCCATATTTCTACCGTTCCAGAAACTTGCCTGTGGGTATGTAATAACATGATACATCCAGAATTGTAGGTAGGACCTATCCAAAATATATCGTAATAAATACCATAGTAACATAACAGCTGTGTGGCCAAGTGGTTATTTGCCCGCCTGCCGATCCAAAGCTTGTGGTTTCAAATCCAGCCATGCATCATTGGACTTTTCGGATTTTAGAAAGTTTTATGTGCTCATTTGATATGCTCATCCTCTGACAGTGTAGGTCACATCGCATCGTGAGGAAACTGCCATGTCTCAGGACCAAATATGCTGCGGGCATGTGCCGTAGGTAGGTAGCTACTAGTACAAGTAGGCTAGTATTCCGCTAAGCGACGATAAGCATGCAACTTATAACAAGAGATAGCTAGTTCCTCAGTTTGTTGAGGATTCCGGGTGAAGTGCGCTTTCACTTTTCACCTTATCATAACTTCTAACCAGGTGAGATAAAGGCCAAACGCTTCCCTGTAGCACAATAAAAGTTTCAACTTGTATGGGTACTAGCTAGGTACCTATACCAGAACAAACGTACCTAGGTACCTACTAAGTACTAAGTTAACGCCTCTGTGGTCTAGTGGTTCAACCCACCGATTTCAGACCCAGAGGACCGGGTTCTGTCGCCATGATAACAATTCTTAAAATATCGGCATTTAGTGGCAAGATAGCCAGTTCCTCAGTTTGTAGAGGATTCCGGGTGAAGTGCGCTTTCACTTTCGGCCCTCGCTTATCTTGTAACCAGGTGAGATGAAGGCCAAGTGTATCCCGGAACACAATAAAAATGTCAACTTGTATACTAGTTAGGTACCTATATCAGAACAAACGTACCTCTACGTACTAAGTTTGAAAGCGCCTCTGACTAGTGAGCAGAGGTGAAAGGGAAAAGGTTTATCTTATCTCTATCATAGTTCAGAAGGCAGCTCCACGCTTTCGTTAGGTGTGGTTGATACCTGCTGGTACTTCTGCCTCCGAGTCGCAACAACGCAAAATGGCCGACCACAAAGAAGGGACGGTAACGGTGCGTGAGGGTTAGTTACGTTTCAGCTTCATTTATTTACCTTTTAACTATTTAAATCAATCACATCTGTCCACTGCTGGACAGAGCCTCGTCCGAAATTGGAGGATTTCGCCATAATCACCACGCTTGGCAGACGGATTGATGATCGCAGTGAAGGTGTTGGGTAGTATACAGAAAGAAGCTGCTGCCCTTCTGTTGAAAGAAAACCTTTGTCGACTCTTACGACATCCGCGGGCTGAGTTGCTGGTCGATTCTTAAGCCGCCACCGTCACGGCCCACGTGACGTGTTTTTCAGTTACCTACACTGCCACCTGACGTCGGTCTTGGAAACCGCTTGCGTATTTTCAGGATTAAACTTTTGAGGCGTTCTATAGACGCACAGAATGCACCGAGGAAATTTAACAAATATATAAATTTGAAAGTGTCTGTTTGTTTGTAATGTTTACACGGCTAAACAGCTGAACAGCTAAACAGCTGATCTTCATGACATTTGTCATGGAAATAGTTTGCGTCCTGGGGAAGAACATATTCCATTCAATTATTTATTCATACTGTAGGATCAAAGGGAACACTTAGTCACGTCATTTTGGTTAAACTACACTAAAATACACACAAAACTATTCGATAACAATAACAATAAGTGTTCATAGGCGGCTGTAAATTGGCCAATCAAAAATCAAAAGGTTGTTTGCAGCTGTACAGGGGCTTTGTCATTCTACAAACTAATCTTAGAACTAAGTAGTCGCTCCATGCTTTGGTGTCAAAAATATAATCATTAATAGTACTCGCGTATAATACGCCTTTCTTATAAACATATGCTACTTTTATCCGAGTAGGTACTACGCGGGCGAAGCCGCTGACAAAAGCTAGTGTTGCCATATTTCATTGTTACCTACTACCAGTACACACAACAAACGGCAACGTAGCTAGGTGCCACATAGATTATTAAAGCCCTAATATGTTTTTTTCAGGGCATCTTCCGGAATCCACTTCGTCTTTTTCTGATAGACTTATAACAAATGTGTTGACTGTATTGATCTACATCACCTTTCCTTTTTCGGCTTTTTATTGTTACAAGGTAAAACAGCATTAATTATTTTATATTTTTTTAATATTTACAGCTGTAGTAGTTAGATCAGAACACTAGATTTTCTTCGATGAATCGAATCTACGATTACACCCGCCATTTTGGTTTCACGCCCGAGTATTTTTGTGACATGCGAGGAAGCCAAGAGGTAAATCCCCGATTATAAAGGAGGCTGTTTTAAGTTAGAGCTTATAAGGTTCTTTTCGGTTGATAGTCCTTATCTTGATACTTATATTACAATTAATATAAACAACCGGCCAAGCGAGAGTCGGGCTCACTCGTTGCTTGAAAATATTCCGCTCTATCACAATCACAAGATAATAATTAGGTCCCTTCAATATCGCCTGGGTCCACCCTAAAAATTCATAGGTACTACATAATATATGTAAATACTTACTTACCGGTGAAATATTTTTTGATCAGATTTTTTTATTGTACGGAAGCGCTTGGCCTTCATCTCACAGGGTTTCAAGTATTACCTCCTACAACCAAACTTCACCTCTTTCTGAAAATAACCAATGTAATGTTCATTTGTGGTGTGTGTAACAAAGTTAGCGGTGGAATCATTTGGTGGCCACTAAACCAACCCCTTTTTTTTCGCTGGGAAAAATGCATGGCATCATCCCACGCATAAGAACCTAAGCTTTCAAGAATATTTTATTGTGCGCACTGCAAGAACTTGGAATAATCTCCCAGCGTCTGTTTTTCCGCTGTGCTACGACCCTAATGTCTTCAAGAAGAGAGTTGATAGGCAACTGGGTAGGCTCGCTCCATCGTAGATCTCATTCTTACCTGTGTAAGTTTCGTGGTCAAGAGCCGACCCATCGTAAATAAATAATAGAAAAAAAGATGTGACGAAAACCTCCCATCGGGGGTGGAAGGGTTATGTTGGATTCCCCGTTTGCCCGGCATACCCACTAAACAACCCAGGGCACTCCCGCATTGTCTGTGTGCTAAATGCATGGCACACGGTCGGAAAAGTAATGCAGAGCGAGGATCTAATCTGATCTGAGGGTGTGAGAAATTCCTCAACTTTAAACATTTTAAGGTTACAATTACGTCACGTGACATAACGACACACCTGGCATCATTTAACCCTTTAATCGTAGAGAGAGTAAACATAGTCTGTCAGTTCTGAAATGGCCGGTAGTACTGACAGGCGGGAGTCTCGAGCACGACATTACCGCCCGACACCCCTTGTCGGTGAATAGTGCAATGCGAACGAAGGTGACATCTTTTTTTTTATTTTATTGTATGACGGGAATCGCTTGGCCATAAAGGATAAAGCCGAAGGTGGAGGCGCACTTCACCACATCCTCAACAAACTGAGGAACTGGCTATCCTACCCCTAAATGCCGGAACACAACAATTTTAGAATTGTTATTATGGCGACAGAATTAGGTAAGATGGTGGAAGCTAGCCAGGCGGACTTGACATCTATCAACGTCAGATCTAAGTAGGTATCAGTTGCGTTGCAAAAACAACCCTCAATAATAAATATCGCGACCAACGCGACAACATTGAGATTCAAGTATCAACAATCTCAGCTGTTCTCTTCGGCAAAGATCGTCAAACTTCCAAGTTGTTTACTTCTGGGCTGGGTTCAGTTTGATCGTCCGACGACACGCCCGCTCATCGCTGACAGCAGGATACAAAATACAAATTCGACGCGTGCAAAAGAGATGTCATGTTCGCCGGGCGTCGGCGGGTGATTAAATTGAACCCAGCCCTGACGGGATCACCGGAGTGCCACTGTTATTTTTACCTCGGTCGGTACTTACGTTTTACCCCAATCTTCCACAATCTCCAGAAGCGATGATGTGAAGCCGATGATATAGGTAATGAACTTATTTCGCAGGTTGTCCAGGAATACGAACGAGCTGTTATCTTCAGATTAGGAAAAATCAGTGGTGGAGCAAGAGGACCAGGGAAATTCTTCATTATACCGTGCATCGACAACTACAGGAAGGTGGACTTGAGAACCGTGTCCTACGATGTGCCGCCGCAAGAGGTTCGTTCATTTATACCCGTTTTCACAGACGAGAGAATTCGGCCATTAAAAAACGGAGGCGGTTCTCAAATCGTAGGTTTCACTCGAAGACGCGTGGACCAATTTGGAAAATATTTTTTTGTTTGAAAGGTTTACTTCACTGGTGGTCCCATAGACATCAGGTCAGGATCTGATGATGGGATCCTGCAGAAATCGAGGGAACTATTCAAATATTATTGGCACACTTGAAGCGATTTGGTTATTTTTACCTGAAAAGTAAAGAAAAAACGGACTCCTTATAGGATCACGCGTCTATCTGTTTGTCCGTCCATTTGTCATCAAAATTATTGAAAAAAATACGTCATCCAGGTAAACGAAATTGTATCATATTCTTCATTGAAGTCGGTTTTCGCTCGATTTACCTTCGTACCTGCTAATTTCAAGCCACCACCGACCGGCTCGAAACCCTCTGGGAAAAGGTAGGTACCTCAGACACCTCTTGTCTTTTTTCCCTTCAATATAAATCATAAATCATTTCATTTCAAAGATTGAGTAAAAAAAACGTGAGTTATAACCCTTTACGGTTTATTTAAACAAAAATAACTAGGTACCTAGGGACTTACCTACATTTATTAAGAGAATGGAATAAAAAGTGATTTCGTTCACTAATACCTACTATTGGGTGAACCATGTCAATACAAACTATTGACATGGTTCACCCAAGAGAGCTGGGAATAAAAAATAATACCTATACCTACTTACCTAGTGGGGGCAAAGGGCATTGGTTTAACTTATTAAGCTGAAATTTATGAACTGCCGCAGAAAAGCGCCTGACACTTCGAAGTATTGACTAGGAGGGCTAACTTGGAATTACATTTGCATTTTTGCGTTTCTCAGTTTGTTGAGGATTTCGGGTTTAGTGCGCTTCCACCTTCGGCCTTATAATAACTTGGAAATCAGGTGAGATGAAGGGGAGTCAACAATAAAAAAAAATAAAACGAAAAAATAGCATAATGCCCACATTTGCTTTAGAACGCAGCATTATCAGCTTACTTCGCTTTTCGGTTTGCCCCGCTGCTGTTTGGGCCTAGTTCCAAAGCTTTTTGTTTTTTTAATTCTTATGTCTCTAAGTCCATTTATTCTTAGCTTACTTCGCCCGTCGTGATACCGACTAAAAAGGTTTTCCTTTCAGATTTTAACCAAAGATTCGGTGACTGTAGCTGTTGACGCGGTGATTTTCTACAGGGTCAAAGAGCCTTTGAAAGCCATCGTCCAGGTTGCTGATGCAAGGTTGGTACTTCATTTTTAACAGACTACAAAAAATGGAGGAGGTTCTCAACTGGTCTTATTTTAAATGTTTGTTGATTATCCAAACTGATTACCCAAAAACGCCTTGACCGATTTGGAAAATTGATATTTTGGTTGAAATTGTTTACTTCACAGGTCCCATCGTCGTCAGGTCAGGATCTGATGATGGGATCCTGGAAGAATCGAGGGAACTCTTCAATTTTTATAGGCACACTCGAGGCGATTTGGATATTTTTAGGATGTATTACCTCAAAAGTATGGAATTAAACGGACACCTTATGGGATCACGCGTCTGTCTGTCTATCTAAATTGTATCATACTCTTCATTGAAGTCTGTTTTCTTTTCAGTTTTTAAAACGTATTTTTTTGTGAATTCAAGATTGACGACCACACTTCAACTGATCTAGTACCTACATGAAGCCTGCCTGTATGTAGTAGCGAATTCATGGTGCATAAATTTTGAAGCTCTAATTTCGCAAAAATCTTATATCGCGTACATTAAGAATAAATAAGAATTTTAATAAGAAATGGGAATAGGCTCTATAAAGTCAGTTAATCGTTCACAGGGAAAACTGTAGGTACCTACGCATAAAAAAAATATATATAAAAATAAATCTTAAGGTTCATATAATTTGAAGTTGGTGCCGAATTGCCAAACAAAACAACATGTGTATTGTATGGCAACGCCTTCAAAGTATATGAACTTACTCTTCGAGTTATTTTAAAAGTTTGTAGTAGGGAAGTAATTTACATTTTTTTTTCAAAATTAACTTATTTTTAGCTTTTTTCGTTGTAAGGTTGCAATAATTCGGGATTGTGGGAAATATTTACGCAATGATAAGTACGATGATCCTAGATAGGAATGCTAATTATAACATTTCTAATTACCAAGAAGATAAGACAGCCTGGCATTAACAAGAATTTGCTCCAGCCCTTTGCCATGGATCATTAAAAAAACTAGCCCCGAGGTTTTGCCTTTCGCCTTGTGTGCTGGTCACGATCCCAAACAGGCAGTAGATTTGACGTTTCAAAGTGCTCCCTAATAATTACGTTTTAACTAAAACTAAAAGGAAAACCGACTTCAATTAAGAATATGAGACAATTTCGTTTATCTGGATGATATATTTTTTAAAATTATTTTGATGACAGATGGACGGACAGACAGATAGACGCATGCTCCTATAAGGGGTCCGTTTTTTCCTTACTTTTGAGGTAATACATTCTAAAAATACCCGAACCGTGATGTTTCAAACAGAGGCTCTTCGACTCGGGCGTCTTCGAGTATTCGGGGAACATACATAAAACGTAAAACAAAAGATTCCGACGAATTGAGAACCTCGTTTTGAAGTCGGTCAAAATCGTTCTGATTATACGATAACTGTTATCAAACACTAAATCAATTATCGTTTATTTATCTTCAGTTCAGATTGTTCCTCCAGTTACTCAGGAACACACCTAGGTTGCACCCCGTGAGTATCCTATAGCATCCAACGAGCATCTCTTTGCTTTACAGTGCTTCGACAAGACTGCTAGCTGCCACAACTCTTCGCAACGTGCTTGGTACCAAGGATCTGGCTCAGTTGCTGTCCGACAGAGAATCAATCAGCCGAACGATGCAAACTAGCTTGGATGAGGCTACGGACCAGTGGGGCGTTGAAGTAGAAAGAGTCGAAATGTTAGTGCTATTTTTTTTTAGTGTTTGACGGGTACCTAAGCACTTGACCTTCATCTCACCTGGTTACACAAGTTGAGATAAGGCCGAAAGGCGCACTTCACCCGGAATCCTCAACAAACTGCGGAAACGGCTATCCTACTTGCCGGAACCCAACAATTTTATTAGAATTATTATAATGGCGACCGAATTAGGTAAGATGATATCTGTCAGCTTTCAGCTTTTTTAATCATGCCGGTACATAGCTATGTTTTCATATGTCAATCGATCGGGTCGTCTGCAGCTTTTCTTTGTCTAGCTGCGGGTAAGGGCCTCTAGCTGGCGCAATTTAGTCTACAACTTTTTTGGCGGCGCGTACTGCAATCCCACTTTTTACGAGCTAGCGATTGCCACTGTGGAATAGATTCCATAATGACGGAATTCCAAAATGCCTTTACGGTACCTTAATGTGGAGCCGACCTTTACTATGTTCTAATGTGACTGCCACTGTTTTTAGAAACACTGTCAAACATACATCACAATAATTTAAAATGTATAAAATATAAAATAAAATTGCGGGACTTTTGATTGAGGCGACACGTGACCCAAGGGCTGGCTCTTATTTAGGCCAGCGAATTAGCATAGCTATTCAGCGTGGCAATGCAGCCAGTGTCCTGGGCACGCTTCCGTCAGGTACTGGTTTGGAACAGTTGAGTTACCTTTAGGCCATTTGTAACGGCCCTTAGGTAATCTGACTGATTCCTTTGTACATAGTTAGTTTAATTGTACTTTTTATTGAATAAATTCTAAGTAGATAAATAAAATTATAAGATTGAAGATTACATACATGTCTTAAATTATTTCACGTAATTTATCTTATATTTCCAGTAAAGATGTCCGTTTACCATTACTACTGCAGAAAGCAATGGCCGCCGAGGCCGAAGCTGGCCGAGAGGCGAAAGCAAAAATCATCGCGGCCGAAGGCGAGGTCCAAGCATCGAAGGCTCTGAAAGAAGCGTCTATGGTCATGATTGATAACCCCATGGCTTTGCAGGTTTGTGATATTTACCACTATCTTTATATTGTGGGTGCTAGCTTGAGGTAGGTTTAGTATTAAATCTACTTGCAAAAAACTAAAACGTAAGACGGTGGCAGAGCATAATTTTACCTATATCAAGGCTAGCTGTCATACAAAATGCGCATCTAATACTTGAAAAATAATGTTATTGTACCTACCGATTAGACACGATAAGATAAGCCCGAAGGTGGAGGCGCACTTCACCCGGAATCCTCAACTAACTGAGGAACTGGCTATCTTACCTCTAAATGCCGGAACACAACTATTTTTTTTTTGAATTGTTATTATGGCGATGGAATTAGGTAAGATAGTGGTAGCTAGCCAGGCGGACTTAAACAAAATCTTAACACCAACCAAACTAAGCACAATAGTGTATTCCTCTGGGGATCGAACCCGGGATCTCTGGATCTGACACCAGTGGGTTTAACCGCTAGACCACAGACGCGCTTCTTACCCGCCATCCTAGTAACGCTAGAGGTGTTGAAGACCAATGACGATAATACTAATACTGAATTACCTACCTGAAGACACTACTGTGTACCTACTTACCTACTCCAGAACGTGTAGTTTCCTGGATGTGAACTAGGCTTGGTAAACAGATGTGTCAATTTTCTATTGTTGCCAGCAAAAAAAAAACAATAGTTTGGGAACAACAGCAAAGAGTTTATAATCACTCCGTGCAGTAGTAGGTTAAATAATATTCCCAGTATGGCTTTTTGTACTTACTGGAAATTTGATTGGTAAGTTTTTAGGCTATGCTTACGTATGTCATAAATATATCTACGTGTTTATTATACGTAATTTTGTATTCTTATCGTTTTAAAGTACCTTAACTAAACCTTGGGACTAAGGACTAGGATATTTTATTTCAGCCCACACTAGTAGGGTAGGGTGCGGCGGGTGGTCTGGACCACCAGGACTATAGTTTTATAGGTTGCTTGTCACTCGCAGACATTAGGATACTTTTTAACCTTCTCTGTGGTCTAGAGGTTCACCCACCAGTGTCAGATCCAGAGGTCCCGGGTTCGATTCCCAGGGGGGCGTACAATATTGTGCTTGGTTTGGTTGGTGGTAGGACTTTAGTTCGCCTTGCTAGCTACCACCATCTAACCCAATTTTGTAGCCATAACAATAACCAGTCTGTATATATTAGTAACTGTAAGTGATATTGCTAAAAACCCATATCGCTACGAAACGACTGAGCAAAGATTAAAACGGCTTACTACTAGACGAAAAGATATTGGGACACCGTATTGTCCAAGACTAGAGATAGTGAAACATTGCTGCAGATACCAAGCTGTCAGATTATTTAACTGCTTACCAATGAATCTGAAGACAATAGACAGTCCGATTTTTTTCACTTCTGAATTGAAAAAACTTCTGCTCGAAGGGTGTTTTTACTCTATTGATGATTATTGTTATGATGACGCATGAATAATATTAATATCAATTAATTTAATTGTATATTTCTATGTTTAATTTATATTTGTGCACACTTTTGTTTTTAGTTTTAGAGTTAATTTCAGACACGATTGTATTATTGTTAATGAATAAATAAAATATGAAAAATATATGAAATAATTCTTAAATTGTTGTGTTTCGACATTTAGAGGTAATATAGCCTATTTCTCAAAGGATTCCGGGTGACGTGCGCTTCCACCTTCGGCCTTATCATAACTTAAAGAATCATCGAGATGAAGGCCAAGAACATCCCCGTCGTAATAAAAAAAAACGCATTTTTTTTTATTTTATTTAAATTTTGTATTTGCACTCATTTAAAAGCTACCTGTAACATTTATTTTTCCCTGGAAACTCAACGATGGAAATTACGTAGGGTAGGGACCTACCTATTGAACAATTTTATAGGTAGGTATCTACATACTTACCGACGAGTATTGACGATAAGCTTTTCTTTCAGCTTAGATACCTTCAATCGTTAAACACGATATCCGCGGAGAACAACTCGACGATTATCTTTCCATTCCCCTTGGACATCCTGAAGTCTTTCGTCGGAGGACGCTAGCATTACGCTCATATTCAGGGTTTTTTAGATGTAGTTTATTCAAAAGTACCTAATAAAGTACCAAACATTAACATGTATTGTGTTCTTTCTAAAAATCAAAATCAAGTGCCTAGGTATCGTTTATGCTGTAAGATTTGTGTAGGATCACTTTGAAACGTCAAATCTACCGCCTGTTCGGGATCGCGACCAGCACACAAGGAGAGAGCAAGAACCTCTAGCTAGTTGTTTTTTTTACTTAAGTAAATTACCTCACTGGAAGTAAGTTTACCTATTTTAGTATACCTACTTAGATAAGCATCAATGAAAAGGTCGGTTAGCATTAGCAACCACGCTGTGCATATAATCCAACACTAAAAAGTAACTAACTAAATAAATAACGTAATAGCGTAAGTATACTTACTCAATTGTTAGATAAATTGTGTATGATACCTGATACCTAGATGTACCAGACCAAAAATAAGTTTTAGGTATGCAATACACATAAATTGCTATGTTACTGGATGTTCAGTCACCAATGGATTAACAACCAATAACAAAGACCACCCGGCCATCCAGCCAGCGACAGATCAACCAATGACAAAGCATATTTATGTTTTTTGCGTCCATAAGTAAACTATCTAAATAAAACAGCGATTATGCTCACATGCACACAATGTGAAGGGGGGTTCATTTTTAGGCTTGTACATCCGTATCTACCTCCATTTTGTTTTTATGGTAAGGGGCAGCGCTTGGCCTTCAACACACCTGGTTTCAAGTTATGATAAGGCTGAAGCTAGAACTTTACCCGAAACGGAATCATCCTGTCTGGGGAACTGACTATCTTACCTCTAAATAGCGTTTTTTAAATTATCGCGATTATTATACATAATTAATAACAAAAACGGGTCTTCATCGCGTAGCTTCTTGGAACCCGATCATTAATAGGTGTTTTCGCCGTGACGATACATCGCAGTGCGAGGATGTAGCGAGTGCTGTGAGCCGCAGTGTGAACACTGACTCATCTGTTTCTGATAAACAAGTGAGGGTAGTTGGAGAATCTACCTCACTACGACGACGACAGTAGCAGCGAGTACTTCAGTCTACCCGTGACCACGGCCGATGTAACACGGTCGAAACTGTCGGGAATATAAAAAGTTACGCGATGAAGACCCGTTTTTGTTATTAATTATGTATAATAATCGCGATAATTTAAAAAACAGCTATTTAGAGGTAAGATAGCTGGAACACAAAAAAAATCAGAAGTGTTGCTACCAATATTGTGCTTGGATTGGTTGGTGGTAGGACCTTGTTTAAGTCCATCTGGCTAACTACCACTATCTTACCTAATTCTGTCGCTATACCAACAAATCTTAAATTGTTGTGTTCCGGCATTTAGAGGTAAGATAACCAGTTCCCCAGACTTATCATATCTTGAAAATCTGGCGGCCAAGCACATCCCCTTTATACAATAAAAAAAAAGATACCTAGTAGCTAGGAAGCTAAAATCTGCAAATAAAAAGGGATTAGGTATCGGTAGGTACAATAAGTATGATAAGTACCACCTACCTACCTACAAATCATGTAAAAAGGAAACTAGACGTTCTGGATTTGTTGAGTAGTGTTTGTGTTGTGCGGTGTCTACAGACTTTCAGACCAACTGCGGAGCGAGTACGGTTCTTACCGATCGCATAATTTGACATTTAGAATCGTTAAATTGGTTATAACGCAGACTTGCGATCGAATTTAAACGATACGGTAAGGACCGTACTGGCTCCGCTGTTATCTGCTACCAACGAGATGCGCACTTTGTTTCAAGTTATATCTATCAGATATGTTTATTTATATGTGACAGTTTTTTTTTTACAACTAGGAGTAGGGACAAGCAAGTAGTCCACCAGATGTTAAGTGCATCTCTTGCCTATAACAATACCTTACTATGTAGGTCACACCCACAAAGAACGTAGCCTACGCGGCAATGCATTGCGCCCGTTAATTTAAGGCATAAAGTTGTTAAGCCTCGCGTGCCCGTACTTTCATCGGCAACCATACCCTTCAAGCCGGAACACAGCAATGCTGCTTGGCGGCTGAAATAAATATGGTGGTATTACTTCTCCGGACGAGCCCTTTCACAAGGGGCTCTACTACTCTTCTCTATTTCTACTCATTTACAACAAAAGTCTTGTAATTCTTTATTGTACACATGAATATGTGTACAATATACACATAATGATTTTAACATGTCATAGGAAAACATATGTACAGAGGCGAGCTTAACGTAGGTACAACAACATCCAGACAAGGAAGAAATATATGCAGAATATTTCTTTCACCGTGGGAATCGAACCCACACCTCTTCCGTCTAGCACCACGACCACTCGAAATAGTGAAGAAAACATCTTGAGGAAACCTGCGGCTTAGTCGGCATCGATTCGTAGGTATCGATTCGATTGACCATTCCTGTGGTTTAGATACGATACGGCCGACTAAGCCGAGGAGATGGTAGGTTACATAATTAGGTGCTGGGCACGTCTACTCCATCAATTCGTACACATAAATATGTGTACAATATACACATAATGATTTTAGCATGTCATAGGAGAACATATGTACAGAGGCGAGCTTAACCCTTAAAGAGTTTTCTATCAGCAAACCTTCGAGAGAGAGAGAGGTGATACTTACAATGAAAAGGTAGAAAAGTGTACTTGAATTAAAATAAAATGTTAATAGACAAATTAAATATACACACATATAAGTGTAGGTACCTACACAAATATGTTTAATACCTGCTGAATATATAAAAATATATTTTTACATATTTTATACATAAACATATAAATACATGGAATAATAATAAACATATACTTACCTACATATTAAGATGAATTAATAAATGGATGAATACATAAATTATGTTCAGCTATGGATAACAAACTACATTGACAGAAAATACTCTTTTCCTTTAATCTTAAAATATTTAAAGATTTCGATGCACGGATCATAATTTGGGATAGAATTACACAGCCAGCTTGTACAGTGTACGAGTCACTTGGCGTGGAAGAGAGAGAATGAGTTGCAAGACGCAAGACGTTGCAATACTTGGTTTTGTAATTTATCAAGTCTAAGGGTACCTACATGTAATAACAGACGACCGATCTAATTACACTAAGCTTTCTTTCAGCTTCGATACATTCGAACATTGACCGAGATAGCCAAAGAGAAGAGCTCCACAATTATATTTCCCTTCCCCTTGGACTTCATGAAGTCATTTGGCGGTGGACCCAGCATTGAGAGTAAACACACCAATGAAACGTACACAAACATCGACCCCGCTATGACAAAAACGCGTATCAGCAAAAAATACATTTTACAGGAGAATAGAAAACCTGAAAGAAAGGCATGCCATTGCCGTCAATGCACGATTCATCGTTAAAGTAGGTACCTACATGTCCATGACTTAAAAATTGTATTGCGTACAGAACGAAAATAAAGTACCTACCTATACTTTGTACCTATATTTTATTTATGTAACCAATGCGTGTGTAGTTCTTTATTACTAAAGCTACTATTTACTGAGTACCTACCTATACCTACATAGCTTAACAACATAGGTACACATACCTACCCTACTAAACTCTGCCTTTTGCACTGTTAAGTTGTGGGTTCGATTCCCACCCAGTACATACTTTTGTGGGATGAATATTGATATTTGTTCTGTGCTTGGACACGTTAGTATTTTATATTTATCTATTTATATAGTAGTTTCGGGTTAGATGGCGCTGTGAGAAATGCAGGTTCTGTAATATTAGTAACGAAATATATATAGAAGGTAGGGGTAGGTATTATAATAATCGTGTAGAAAGTTATGAGTCTACTAATCTATTTACTTTAACAACTGACTCAGGTATAATTTGCATAGCATTCATCATTTATGTGAACTATCTTTTGTTACATGAATATCTCAATGAGGTATATAAATCCGTCTCTTCCTACCTGTTCTGTTGAGGAGTTCTCTTGGTAGGACAGTTTTTTTTCTCAATCACTATCTTGCACTTAACAAACGCAATAGTCAACAAAATGTTGCTAGGTATTAGAGACACGAACAAGTTGGTACTAGCTCCTTAACGGCGCTTCAAATGCTGACGCGTTTCATATTGAAGGAAATATATTTTTTTATTCTTCGGAAGTAATATAAAGTAGTAAGACCGCCCTTCTCATATACTTACTCGCTACTTAATTTCGTCACATGTTAAAACGAAAATTAATTCGTTATAGGTAGGTACCTATTTGTTTCTAAAAATGCTTTTACCATAGTACCTTTAGTGCGTGTGGTACTAAATAATAGTTCTAGCTAGCCGTATGAGTATAGGTGTGGATATGTTAAAACACTGGATAAAGTCAATATATATGTTTAACTGAATTACTAATAGTTACAAAATTAGGTACTAAATACAATTAGTAAGTGTGGATCGCGGGCAATGGTTTCTGAGTGACTGCCTCCTAGTGAGGCATGGTTCTTAGAAAGTGGTTCAATGGCTACCACCCTCCCTCACAAAACTTTAAATTTTAACTGCCACCAAGAGAAGCTGACATTAAATTTAAATATTGAAAATAGGGTGCATCAGCTTATAAATCTATTCAGATTTCACATAACCAATTTCAGATCCAGAGGTCCCGGGTTCTCCCCATGGGGAGTACACATGGGGAGACAAGAAGTTATTTGGCGTGTGGGGTGCCATTTGAAAGAGTATCGGCTGCACATTAATGAAATATAGATTTTACTTTTTAATAGGGGTGATTTTTGTAACAAAAGGGCGAGTTATGAGGGTACAAAGTTTTATGATGTCTTGTAGGATTTACTTAAAAAACGACATTAACCTATCTTTCATTTTAGTTAGGGTGACTTATTTAGTAAGTATGGTGGTGTGGTAGCCATTGAACCACCAAAAGTTTAGAGAGCTGTAACTTTTTTTTCTGTACGACATTTTAAGTATTTTTTTACTCATGACCTATAACATTTCAATGGCTTTCAAATTGCATTTGTGTTTTCAGCTTTTACATGATAACTACTTGGCAATAAGACTTTTTAAAAATAATGGGAAATGGCTCAATGTGTACCTCTAGTGGTACACAATGAACTGGGGGGTGGGTATTCAGTAAACCGTGAGGTACACAATGAAACTTTGTACTATTATATCATGTTATAAGCCTTTATATAAAACGGCAATTGTGTTTTTATGAATTATTTATTCAATAAACGGAAGTTAACAACGGTCGTGGTAGATACACAATGAACTATGAAATGATGACATAAAATGTAGAACATTAGTATGAATATTATAACGAAGGAAGTGGTACCCAATGGATCAGTAGTAAAGATGGCAATAATGGTTAAAATTAAATATTAGTTAACTGTTAATTGATAAAAAAATATATCGATATTTTTATTGGTTGAAAATATTAGCTAATATTATTTGTTTAGTACACGATTTGGTTATTGGTTGATGTTAATGCAGTTGAATATTTTATTCTATTGATCAAATAAAAGTAACCGCTAATTCGTCTCTATCATAGTAGCACTATGAGTATTTGTTTAATCACTTTGTATTGAATAAACATATCATATACAGCAAATCAGAGAAATTTAATCTCTATAGTGAGGAGTCGAAAGCATACGATTGAATGAAGTCAACCTATAAACATAGTTGAAAACTCTGCGAGCAGCAACATACGAAAATGTTTCTTATTCGTAGCACTTTAAAGTTAAAGTTTCAAAGCATTCAATTATGTTAGTTCTAACTCAGGCTGAAGTTGATATGATATTTTTATTCGATAATGTTAATTCTGATTATTGAATATCATGGTTGATTTTAAATATTAGTTAAATTTATTGGTTGATAGTTATATTCGTCATCTCTAATCAGTAGTACACAATGAACCATGGTTCATTGGGTACCCAAAAAATATGATTCACTGTGTACCATACCCCTATTAAAATATTTAAAACTTTTTCACAATTAACAGGAACACGATTTGATTACAAAAATGAATTTAAACAATCATGATTACACTATTATTTAGATCAAAACCATACAGCAGTTCCTAGGACATGAAGAAATTGAGTAAAAAAACAAATAAACTCAAATTTTTTCCTTACTTTTTGCACTCGAAAACAGAAATCTGCTACTAGCTCGAGCGTTCCGGGCGGCAGTTTGCCGGCGACTGGTAGTAACAGGTTGGCGCGGGAAGGCGGTTCAAACGTCTAATATGCACGAGCTGCCAACGCCGCGTTTAGGCTGTAGGCCCTGTGATTCACTGAGTACACTTGGTTCATTGGCTACCACACCACCCTAAATAAGTCACCCCTTAATAAGTTTTCTACCCACCTATTATGACGTAGGTAAAGTTGGTGGTTTGGTGCTTTGCTCTCATTCTAGCTTTGCATAAGTACAGTAAGAGTTAGCTACAAGAGAGTGCCCCGTATATTCAGGTGAATAAAGAGAGATTGAGAAAAAGAGTGGTCAAGTAAGGTATGTGAGGTGTAATGAAAGCACACTTTGATCGTTTGTTAATTACGTTCTAGGATTTGAGAAATAATCTCCGTGGAAATTATTATAGGTACCCAACTCAAACCAGAAATCACGAGATATCAGTTCGGGTCCATGTCTAAATATTCTTATTATTAATATTTGACCTGTATTACTGATCACACCACACAGTGTGACCATGAGTAAAATAAATTCCTAATAGTCCACCAGTGTGACAATCAGGTGTGACCACAAAGCAGTCCACAATTCAATTCAAGGTCCTCGAAGTCGCAATCGACCACTGATACGATCTTATGAACTGAACGGATGCTACCTGGATACCTATCCAACCAACGCAGAGCAGCATTTGAGGACATGGACATTAATGTAATCGGATCTGAAGGTCCAATAGGTCTACTACAAAAACGAAGCATGCCGGATTGCACGTTTTTCAATACAAAGAAACTGAACTACTTATTGTCACACCTTACGTACGCATATCGCAGTCATAAGCGGTAATGTGAACGTCGGCGGTTACTGATACTGATACTGATCTGATTTGTGGTCTGTGGCTTGATCATACGTAGAAATAGCTTAGTGAAAAATATCAAAATCAGACTCGAACGATCGATCAAGAGATTGATTTTGATTTATATATTCACAATCAGAAACTGTGTAAAAATGTTAATTTATATTGACCTATAAATATTATACTCTTTGGTGGTGGTAATAAGACAAGAAAATGTTTAAAACTTTGTAACTAACTCTACGTGAAAAATAAACCAAAGGACGGTGCAAAGCAAAATGTTTGCCCTTCATGCACTCACTATTTTAGAGATGTCATATCAGGAGGAATTGGATGAATCCAGGGCCCGCCGCCGCCGCCGCCTCCGCAGCCTCCGCAGCAGGCAGAATAATATCAACGTAAGTACATAATGTAAGGCTTCTTTTTCGAATACCTATGAGAAAGCCGAAGGTTGAAACACACTTCACACGTTTGTCACCATGGACAAATGTTTGTCCATGGTGGGAATCAAACCCACAGCCTACAGCGCGGAAGGCAACGTTTCTACCAACTGAGCTATGAGGGTTGTTAATGAGGCTTGTTGTTAATTGTATCTACTCTTTTATTCTACCTACCGATAAAAAATACTTTAATCATAAAATCAATTAAGCATTTTGCATCATCAGAATCGCATGTCTAACTTCATAGCTATAAAAAAGGATAGCTAATTGATTCAGGCATTATTTTGTAGAAATCCTGTAGAATAAAAAATGAGGTGAGAATTAACAGTTATTTGCCTGCTTAAAAATAGCTCTTCTATGTCTTCGATTTACGTATCATGAATTCCCACCAGTCTGCTTCAGTCTGCTTGTGCGCTTGTTAAATAAAAAAAACATAATAAAAAAATCATATACCCAGGTCACGCTCACTAAAAATGTAAGGTAGGTACATTTTTTGTGAGCACAACCTGGGTATAAGAATAAAGCAATAAGTATATGTTTTTTAGTCATGGAAAGATTTGCTTTATTACACACTTATATTCCCGTGACAGTATCAGGCTAATGCAGGAGTTAAAACATTTGAAATAACAACAAAAATACTTGCAATCAGTAGTTCCATAGAAAAAAAAAATGTCTCAGCCACTAGTAGAAATCATTAAATTAATTTTGCATCATGTAGCCTGTTTTTAAAGGGCCATCATATTAAATACACTATGGTATTGAAATGGATCTAGATATTATGCGTCAATATACCATTAATATTATAGATAAATGAATAAAAACATTGGATTTAAAAGGTTTCCCTATTTTATTTAACCCAAACACAGAACTAACATCATATTCATCACACAAATGTTGGTCCTGGGTGGGAATCGAACCCACAGCCTACAGCGCAGAAGGCAGAGTTACTACCAACTGAGCTATGAGGCTTGTTTAAGTATTGTATTCTATGATATTACATACATATACAATACAATAGTTTACAAAAAAAAAGTATCAAGTTTCCATAATCTAGTTTCCATATTATGAGTGTCGCTTAGTTTGGGACTAGATGGCGCTGTGTGAAACTAATGTCCTATAATATTAATATATATTTTACAAACAAAACTATCCTTGTCACTCTTTTAGATGGAATACTTGCTGCAGGTATCAAAAAGGCAATTGGAACAGATCGTGAGCTTCGTAGAATCAAATATAGATGTAACATTTTTAAAATGTAGTCCTTCGAAAGCTGAGGATGCTTGGCATAAGTTAGCCAGTTGTTTGAACTCCTTGGCTCATACAGATAGAGAGGGGTGCATGAAATCACCTGAAGCTTGGAAACGGGTAAATATAAAAAAAAAACATATTTAACATTTTATTAGGTAGGTACCTACTTACTTATCATTAAAAGCCAAGACCATTGCAAGTGATAAATTAAAAAATAATATGAAATTAGTTTTTTTATTTAAATTGATATTGAATACTGTACCCTTTATCAAGATTAGTTCTGTTTATTATCTAAGACCTTTAATACAATCACCAATCCACATGCCAAGTGCGTTGCTTATGGCAAAGCTCTGAAATCTTGCATAATAACCGCCTCTGTGGTCTAGTGGTTCAACCCACCGATTTCAGATCCAGAGGTCCCGGGTTCGATCCCCACGGGGAGTACAATATATTGTGCTTGGTTTGGTTGGTGGTAGGACTTTGTTGAAGTCCGCCTGGCTAGCTACCACCACCTTACCTAATTCTGTCGCATTCAGAGGTAAGATAGCCAGTTCATCAGTTTGTTGAGGATTCCGGGTGAAGTGCGCCTCCATCTTCGGCCTTATCTCAACTTGTTACCAGGTGAGATGAAGGCCAAGCGCTTCCCCGTCGTACAATCAAAAAATAAAAAATAATATACATTTTTGTTTTGTTATATTTAGTAGGATTTCACTGAATACCTTATCGACTATTAAAATTATAGTAACACTTCAACAGCCCATTAGTGTCCACTGCTGGATAGAGCCTCTTCCAAACCTGGAGGGTTTGCCCTGATTGGTGATCGCAGAAAAGGTGTAATTAAGAAACAATAGCCAGCTGATGCTTTGCTCTGTTAAGATCCCTTAGCCATCTTTTACGGAGGGTTTGATTCTAACCACTACTCTAAACCACTAAACCTACGGAGAGATTCGTTATACCTATGCGGTACTAATAAGTGATGAGACTTTCTGAGCCAACGCCCATGACGCTGCTGTACGTGTCCCGACTTCACCACTCCATAAAGGCTGAGGATGTAGTGGAGTGTGTGAGGCAGAAGACGAAGTAATTACTGAGGACCGAGCAGTTGGAATCTCGCCACAATGATTTTATATAGTTTGTGTTGTGAGTCCCAACTGAACATCTATCGATCTTCAATAAAGAAGAACTTTGGCCGAAAGGTGTTGTGTTTAGAAAGTATCCCGGACGATTACTAAACACAACACTAGTAAGTCACGTCCAGACTTTACGTGCCATTAAATAGAGTAGATATAGTTACTTATGTATGTTAGTTTTTAAGGTATATATAACTACGGGCCGTAGACTATATTCTAACTTGGTTAGAATAAGATCTGTAATTTATCAATTGTTGCCTGAATATTTTTTTATTACTATTATTATTATACAAAGTAGTTATTTTATATTTTCCAGTATTGGAACACAATGAAACTCCGTACGATGGTCAGAGCCGACAACGCTAAGGGGCAGGTCGGCAAACCCAATGCGAAAGTCACTCCCCTATCAAAATTAGATGAAAGGATTTTGAAGGCATACAATGCCTCTTTGGGATACAATGTGTCTTTGCCCAAAACGCCTCATGTACCCACTGGGCAATCAGCGTTGGAGAAACCAACACCTGTTGCAGAAGCATTAAAGGAGCCGCAGGTCTAGTTTTTTTTATTTTTATTGTATATTACTAAGTATATATTAACAAGCCTCATAGCTCAGTTGGTAGTAACTCTGCCTTCTGCGCTGTAGGTTGTGGGTTCGATTCCCACACAGAACAAACATTTGTGTGATGAATATAAATATTTGTTCTGTGTTTGGGTGTGGTATCATATAGTATGTATGTATTTACAAAAGTATTTAAGTATTCTATCCGTAATCTAGTTCCCATATCACAAGCTATGCTTAGTTTGGGGCTAGATGGCGCTGAGTGAAATTATCGTCGTGTAATATTTATTTATTTATTTATTATTTAAGTGCTTGGCCTTTATCTCACCTGATTTTTTCAAGTTATGATAAAGCCGAAGGTGGAAGCGCACTTCACCCGAAATCCTCAATATACTGAGGAACTGGCTATCTTACCTTTAAATGCCGGAACACAACCATTTTAGAATTGTTATTATGGCGACAGACTTAAGTAAGATGGTGGTAGCTAGCCAGGCGGACTTAAACAAAATCCTACCACCAACCAAACCAAGCACAATATTGCTCCCCTGGGGATCGTACCTGGGACCTCTGGATCTGAATTCGGTGGGTTGAACCACTAGACCACAGAGGCGGTTGAATGTACACCTGTAGAATAACAGGCCTCACCGCTCAGTTGGTAGTGGGTCTGCCTCCTGTGCTGTCGGTTGTGGGTTTGATTTCCACTGAATATAGATGTTTGTTCTGTGTTTGGGTTTGGTATTGTATCATCATCATCATCTCCTATATACTTCCTATGCTGAACATAGGCCTGTCTCAAAGGCAGCTCGACCATCAGCATTGCTGTTTCAGTTTGAAGGGTACTTTCAATGATTAAAAATCTTCATTTTAAGGGCCAGCAGTATCTTTGATGAGCAAATGTTACTCGTACTGCTGTACATTTTTATGTTCATGATATTGGTTTATTTTTTTGAAACAGAAGGGAGGAAATACATTGGATCAAACACTGGATGTCATCGGTATAACAACGGAAGGGCCTCGGGTATTTGGTGAAATAGTTATCGAAGAGCAGCCATATGAGGAGGGGAATTCTGTGAAGGTAGAGCCAGCGGATGAAGCTGATCTTGTTGATGGAACTGATGTGAACAAATCTGGAAATGATGTGAACAAACCTGGAAATGATGTGAACAAACCTGGAAATGTTGTGAATAACGGTGGAAATGATGATGTAAATTACAATGCTGATGATCCAATGGAATCTGAAGGTCTGCATACTTATTTTAAGACTGTGAGTAATAATTTTACACTTATCCGTTAGATAAGTCTCTGCCAAGTTTGGATTTTAGCCATTTTATCCACCCTTGGTAGAGGGGTTGGATGATAACCATATTCTTTCCTAGGTAGGTACTTAGGCCAATGTTCCAGTGACGATATTCGTTTGTAGATAATTACGCAGTGGCGTCATTCGTTCCTAGGAAAGTATTTAGGAGAATGTTGCACTGACGATATTCGTTTCTAGATAATTATGCAGTGGCGACATTCGTTTCTAGGTAGGTACTTAGGATAATGTTCCAGTGGCGACATTCGTTCCTAGGTAGGTACTTAGGATAATGTTCCAGTGACGATATTCGTTTCTAGATAATTATGCAGTGGCGACATTCGTTCCTAGGTAGGTACTTAGGAGAATCTTGCAGTGACGATATCAGAATGAAATTGAATTGAATACCACTATTGATTATATTAGTTTAATATATATATTTTACTTATTAATTATATACAATAAAGATATTGTTTGACTGACTGACTTATTAATTGAAAATAATGTAAGCGTGCACCAATAAATGATTTCATGTTAAAAATAATGAATTTCAGGATCACACTTGTGAAACAACGGAATCTGCTCGCAATCCACTTGAAGATGTTGACAATGATGATGATGATGATTTTAGCGATGAAGATGATGATTTGAATAATGAAAAAGATATGGAAGAATTTGACGATGGTGATGATGATTTGAATAAAGCAGAAGATAGGGATATAAGTGATGATGATTTTAATAATGACACAGGTAAGGATGAATTTGACGATGATGATAATGATTTTAATAAAGAAGAAGATATTTAAGTGATGATGATGATGATTTTTATAATGACAGGTAAGGATGAATTTGGCGGTGATGGTGATGATGATTTTAATAAAGAAGAAGATAGGAATAGATTTGCTAATGTTTATGATGATTATAATAATGGAGATGATAAGGGCAAAAGTAGCGATGATGATGATGTTGTAAACAGCGAGAGTTGCCCTGTTAAAGCTGCAAAGAAAACTATTAAGTTTTTTTTTCCTAAACCTGCCCTGTATCCATTATTTTTTATTTTTGAGCAATTACTAGCCACAGATTCAAATATCTTGTTGTCTGTCCGTATTTATGTATTAAACAGGACTCTTTTCTCTGTAGTAACACAGTTTTTATAACTAGCAATATAATATTAAATATAAATATACTTATTGCTATCAACCACTATTTCACTTGAACCAAAATCTTGTAACAGTTAGTTGTAAGTAAATATCTGATGATGATGATCTATATTTAGAGGTAAGATAGCCCGTTCCTCAGTTAGTTGAGGATTCCGGGTGCAGTGCGCCTCCACCTTCGGCCTTAACTCAACTTGTTACCAGGTGAGATGAAGGCCAAGAGCTTCAAAAAGTACAAAAAACGGTCTCCTGAAGATTCTGAATTACCTTTGTGTTTCCAGCTCGCCCCAAACCTCCAAACGCCAAGAAACAGGTGCAGAAAAGCAAACGGCTACAGAGTGACCAACCGAAATCAGACCATAGTAAGTATTAAACTCCATCCTGCCTTTTTGTATTAGGATCTTAATAGTGAAAAGGGCGGAAGTTTGTCCATGTTGATATTGAGGGCTAACTTAAAAAATCTTAAATCCTGTAATATTGATTTTGTTGTCATGTTCTTTGTGGATGACATACGCAGTAAGGCTTTGTTATAGGCAAGAGATACATTTAAAAGCTGCCGTCTCCAATTTTACATAAAAAAGCTTGTATAGGAGAACGATAATTAACATGGGTTATTCTTGGGCAACGTCGAAAAAAGTGGGAGTGGAAGAGAAGAAGAAGACGAAGAAAAGAAAGAGGAAGAATTAAGCTTCCACTCCCAAGTTTTGCCAAGGTTGTCCCAATGCGAGTCTATGAGTTGGAATACATTTTTCCGAACCAATTCACGCTATTTGTTCCAGAAAGCAGCGCGGGTAATCAAAGACCAGACTGGTTCATATCTCTGGAGCAACGCAAGATGGCGTCCGAGGAAAAGATGGCGGACGCGTTGAAAAAAATGGCGGACGCCGCAATGGTCAACGCGGAAACCATGCGGATGTGTGCGCAAGCTATGATCTCTCTGCGCAAGAGTAGTGGTAGTGGACAGAATCAGATATAACATATCCCAGGCCTTTTTACTTTTGGCCGAAACCACACTGAGCGTATATTTAACTGATTTCAGATCCAGAGGTCCCGGGTTCGATCCCCATGGGGAGTACAATATATTGTGCTTGGTTTGGTTGGTGGTAGGACTTCAAGTCCGCCTGGCTAGCTACCACCATCTTACCTAAATCTGTCGCCATAATAACAATTCAAAAATAGTTGTGTTCCGGCATTCAGAGGTAAGATAGCCAGTTCCTCAGTTAGTTGAGGATCCGGAACTTGTAACTACGTGAGATGAAGGCCAAGTGCTTAAAAATATATATATGTTATGGATGAAAAATGAAAATGAAAATGAATTTATTTGCACCTTGTTAACAATAAGTCTTAGGAGTATATATTGTTTCTTTAGTATGCTTAAGGTATGTATAAGGTAAATGTAAGTGTACAACTAATTCCTAAACTAGGGTAACAAATACCCTGTGTGATAGGAGTCAGCGCCCACCCTCGACATTATCAAGTGGATGGATCAAGTGATTAATGCGGGCATTATTTATAATGGCCGGGCATTTTAAATAATTACAAGCTACATCGGGCAAAGTGATTAGTTATTATCTAAACTTCATTATTTATTACATTTAACAAGCCTCATAGCTCAGTTGGTAGTAACTCTGCCTTCTGCGCTGTAGGCTGTGGGTTCGATTCCCACCCAGGACAAACATTTGTGTGATGAATATACATGTTTGTTCTGTGTTTGGGTGTTGTATCATATAGTAAGCATGTATTTAAAAAAAGTATTTTTAAGTATTCTATCCGTAATCTAGTTCCCATATTACAAGCTATGCTTAGTTTGGGGCTAGATGGCGCTGTGTAAAAATTAATGTCCTATAATAATATACTATAATAATATTGTCTGGTCATCTTCTTCTATCTATCTTCTAAATATATATAACTCAAAGGTGACTGACTGACTGACATAGTGATCTATCAACGCACAGCCCAAACCACTGGACGGATCGGGCTGAAATGTAGCATGCAGGTAGATGTTATGACGTAGGCATCCGCTAAGAAAGGATTTTGATTAATTCTACCCCCAAGGGGATAAAATAGGGGATGAAAGTTTGTATGAAACTTTGTCAATTTTAAGCCGATCGGGCTGAGACTTTGCATGCATAAAGCTACTATAGGCATCCCCTAAGAAAGGAATTTTGAGATTTTGCATTTGTTTTGTTTCGGTTTAGTAGTTTTGGTTATAGTCTGCTTTGTATTTGGCATATGTTTTGTTTTCGATTGTTTTAAGTATAGGTTTTGTCGGTTAGTAATATTGTGTAATATAATATAAGTGTAGTGTAATATTGCTGTGCCCTAACAGGGTTTATGTTTGAAACTTTTATCCACACAACACCTGTATACCTAATAACAACATAAGTGCAATAAATAATTTGAATTTGAATTTAGACTTTTTTTAAATGGCTAAAGAAAATCTGAACGTTAATGGAGGAGTTGAAGAATGTACTGTCGTTTTTAAGTTTTGTAGGCCCTAATCTTTTACACACGCCAAACAAAAGTAAAGCCTCAAAAACTATACCTAATTAATAATAATACTTCTTAACGCGAGCGAAGCCGCGAGCAAAAGCTAGTTATGAATATTGCTTCGAGATCGTCGGTCAATCCGATAATATAGATACATTCTAGGGCCTGGAATCTAGGACACAGGATACGTTTCACGGTATACTCCCGAAGCCAAGTTTGGGACGTAGTTTGAAGTAGGACTTAAATGTTCTTATTACCAAATGAGGCTCTGGGACGCTACCGCCGACGGCGAAGCCGATCTCCATTGATGGCTTAAAATTAGCTTCATGAGAACTTGAAACGATTTTTACCTTCCGGGTATGTGTCATATCCAAAATGGCGTTTCCCATCTCAAAAGTGTACACATGTTATGAAACCTATCCGTTCAGTACATTTGACGGTAAAAATCGTTTCTAGTTCTCATGAAGCTAATTTTAAGCCATCAATGGAGATCGGCTTCGCCGTCGGCGGTAGCGTCCCTGGTTGGCATTCATTCAGACGAAGACCTAGAAAAACTATAATCTACTTAGGGCACCGAGAAGAACCAAGTGAAGTCCACCGAAAATGATCAAGTAGAGTCCATCGAAACAGACCATGTGGATAGCCAATTGATTCAGGCGTTATTTTGCGGAAAAAAATTATTTCAAAATAAAATCTGAAAACAGAAAAAATGTTTAGTAAAAAATCCGCCAAATCTCTCTGAAAAAATCAAATCGACACGTGTTTCCTCCGACATCATCAGGAAATAGTCTTGCTGCTAACTGACTAGCCCTCTGTGGTCGTGTTGTCGTGTCGTAACGTCAAAACATGGAGCGTAAGATAGAAAATAGTCTATAAATATTTTTCAGAAACAGGCCGGATGTTGAATGGGTTTTTTTTATACAACTAGAAGACAGAACAAGAAAGTAGTAGTAGATATTGAATGCATCTCTTGCCTATAACAATGCCTTACTACTTTTACACGGCACTGCATTGCGCCCGTCAACTTGAGTCGATGTGGTTGTAGTTGGCTGTAAGTCTGATAAATGTACGTACGTACCTGTCACAAAGAAAAAAACTGTGCAACACAAAATGCCATCAAAGTGGCAATTGTTACAGTAGACGAATACTATACTCTATCTCATTTATGATTCTGATTTTCCGTGAAACGAAGATTTTTGTTATCTGTCTTTTGTACTGCTAAGAACTAGTTTATTCTGAATACAGAACTTATTTCTGATAAGTACCTACAAGTTACGAGTCTTGAAGTATTCAAATTGTTTTAAGGTTAGTTCATTTTAAGTTTTACAATTGTATGTCTATAGGTCATCTATAAAACTTAGATATTAATATGTTGAGTTTCAAATATTGATTTTATGTTGGAAATATAAGTAATAATAATAATTAAACGTTTATTTTATTACTCTGCCCAATAAGTTTTTTTTTTATGATTGAATAGACCATCGTTTGACCACAATCTCACCTGATGTTAAGTGACACCTATTCACTATTGCCTTAAAAAGACCCAAGTTATATGTGGCAGGAAAGACTGATGACGGCAAAGAGTTCCACACCTTGGCTGTTCTTATTATAAAAGTGGATTCGAACCGCTTGCTCCGAATGGGTGGTACACTAACTAGGTATGGATGGTAGTGCTCTGTGCGTCTGCTTGTCCTGTTGTGGAAAGGAGAGGGTGGAATGAGATCGTGCTAATCCTGTGCACATTCACCAAAATGAAACCTGTAGAATATAGATAGGCAAGCGACTTTTCGGCGATGCTCGAGACTAATCTTAGTTTTCGCCATAAATTGCTGACCTATCAGTCTAAAAGCTCTACGCTCGATCGAGTCAATGGCATCAAGTTGGTATTTAGCCGAGCCATCCCAAAGGTGACAACAGTACTCCATACCAGATCGGACTTGAGCCTTATACAGGCTAAGAAGCTGTCCAGGTGTAAAGTACCGCCGCACCTTATTTAGTATACCTAACTTCGCAAAAGTGGATTTGCATGAAATTTAGTATGAAGATAGTTTACACCCTGGATTAACACATATGCTACTACATTTAAAGCGTAAGTTTGTGTGTATGTTTGTTACTTCTTCACGATTTGGATGAAATTTAGTATGAAGATAGTTTACACCCTGGATTAACACATAGGCTGCCTCATAAAACAACCTTGATGGGGGTAAATTAGGGGATGAAGTTTTATAATGGGCGACTCATAATTCCTTAAGTTATAGATCAGAAAAATCATATTTAGGCTTTTGGTAAGAAATAAAAAAATATGAGTCTCAAAGTTATTGCTAAATCATCCCCAAAAAGGGTAAAATAGGGGATTACACTTTTGAGACGTTCTTAGATGCAAAGGAATGCATCCTTACAAAAATAAATTATATTTTTATTGTACAGCAGGGTAGCTCTTGGCCATCATATAGTGATATTGAACATAAAAATCAGAAATATAGGTGCGGGTTGCGGGGTGTGGGGGTAAGTAGATGTGAAATGGAACGTTTTCACGGCTAAACGGCTGAACGGAATTTAATGGAATCTATGGAAATGTGTCCTGGGGAAGAACATAGACTAAGTACTTTATCTAGGTAGATACTACGCGGGCGAAGCCGCGGGCAAAGCTTAAAGCAAAAGCAAAAGAAATAAAAAATTAATATTAAAGGATATTAATTTCATACAGCGCGATCTAAGTAGTTTCAAACTAAGCAATCCTTGTAAAATGTGTACTAGCTTTGGGATATAATACCTACTTGTTTTATTTTTTCTTAAATTCATACTTATCATACAATAAGCAACACTGAACGGACATAATTATTTATCACACTAATGTTTGTCGTGTGTGGGAATTGAACCCACAACCTACAGCACAGAAGGCAGAGCTAGTACCAACTTTGCTGTAAGACTTTTTAACGAACGCAAGAATGCGCCCGAGACTAGTAAGCCCCATTACGCGCGGTAAATACATAAGTTTAGACAAAATGTAATGCCTTGCTTAGTATAGGACTAGATGGCGCTGTGTGAAATTAATGGTCTGTAATATTTATACATAATTAATATACTAAAACCAAGCCTCCATAGTCCGTTTGCCTGTCAGCGGACCGTATCTCAACCGTTTTTCTTTTTACCTACCTACCTAGGGAAGGCAATTGTTGTACCACCATACCGCCTTGTCTCACGTTGTAAGTATATTTTCATACGTTCTTAACCGTAATAATGTAGACAGTTGAATCTTTCATAGAGTGTATAATATATCTATTACAAGAATTAATAAGGATAAAATAAAATTAAAGGGTAAGTACAAGAAACGTGCATGTCCACACTTGACTGGTGATTTTATAAATAGGCTTAGTATCAGTAGTAGGTACCTACCGATCTCCCATCCGTAGGTTGTCACTCATCTTTTGCTCATTTGGTTGGTGATAGGAATTTGTTTAAGTCCGCCTGGCTAGCTACCACCATCTTACCGAATTCTGTCGCCTATATAATAACGATTCTTAAAAAAAATGTTGTGTTCCGGCATTCAGAGGTAAGATAGCTAGTTCCTCAGTTTGTTGAGGATTCCGGGGCCTTATCACAACTAGTTACCAGGTGAGATAAAGGCAAAGCGCTTCCCCGTCGAACAAAAAAAAATCAAAATGGCTGATCCTAATTGAAAAATATTCGTAGCTGGCAACTTTCGTTCTTTGCATACTACTATTTTTGTATAGGTATACCGGTAGGTATCATCATCATAAACATTTGGTAAAGGTATAATTGGATAGGAATAATCTACGCCCCTATTTCACGATGTCTAAGTACTACTTGTCAATTAAAAATAATCTCATATTCTCAATTTTTTTTTTCACTCTTTCTCTTTTACATGTCACAAAGGTCTGCAGAGGCTTTACTTAAAAAAAAAACACTTTTTTTTATATGTCAGCTTAGTTAGGACATGCCTAAACAACTTCTTATAACCTCTTTTTTTATACGTATAAATAGACTATTTATACGTGTATAGGTAGTTATTTCACACTAGGCTTCTTGTGCGCTATCTAGTTCGTACCTAGTGTGTAACGCCCTTAGATCTCAAAAGATAGTCTTTCTCTAGGTTAAATTGCATCAGTACAAAACTAGGTCCCGTGCTAGAATCTAGGTATCTAGATAAAAGGTAGGGCGATAGTACTGCCAATTCTAACCGCAGTTATATTTTAACTGCGACTCGGTCCGGACTTCGATAGGAAAGTGAAGAAAGGTTGCGTGGCAGTGATTTCGGATAGCGTTAAGGCCAAATGGTAAGTTCTTACGTATTTGTGTTGTTGAGAGCTTACATTTCCAGCGGTGGGTAGTAAGTTCGATATTTCTTGACAATGACAAACTAGTCGTGGCGGTCGCGGCTTAAGAATCGACCCCTCCAACTCAGCCCATGGATGTCGTAAAAGCCGCCTAAGGGATCTCACCAGAAGAAGGGCAGCTTCCTTCGGTGTACTATATACACATTTACTGCGATTACCGTCCCGGCTGCCAAGCGTGGCAATTATGGCAAAACCCTCCAGCTTCAGCTCAGCAGTGGACACTAATGTTCTGTTGATGTGTGATGGTAGGTATCTGTATAAATTGTTTCTTTTTTAATTACGGAAAGTTTTCGGATCGGAAAAAAAAAGTAAAGTAAAAACTGGTTTATTGAACAGATTGTTACAGTTTTTTTTTACCTATGGTCTACACACTAGGCTGAGCCTGTACTGTAAAGGCCATAATACAAATTAACATAAAGTTTGTGCCTCGGTTTTATAACTAGTAGGTATGAAAATTAATATAAATAGAGCAAAGCTTACTAAGATACTTAAAAGAGAAGAAAACTTAAAAAGCTAACAAATATATTGAGTGTAGGTAGGTATATAAAATAACCTATTGTTGGATTTGACTTGGAATCCCATAGATTTCAATTTCAACGCTATCGATACTTTCTGTACTTATAGCTATTCTCAATCATCTGGGTAGCCTTTTCGGATCGAATTCGGAAGCTTTCGAATGCGATTCCGGAAACGCTATTCTTAACTTTTGACCGCCTCTGTGGTCTAGTGGTTCAACCCACCGATTTCAGAATCAGAGGTCCCGGGCTCGATCCCCAGGGGAGTACAAGATTTTGCTCGGTTGGTTGTAGGACTTTGTTTAAGTCTGTCCGGCTAGCTACCGCCATCTTACCTAATTCTGTCGCCCTAATAACAACTCTAAAAATGTTGTGTTCCGGCTGTGGAGTTCCTCAGTATTTTGATCAGGATTCCGGGTGCAGTGCGCCTACACCTTATCTTAACTTGTAACCAGGTAAGATGAAGGCCGAGCGCTTCCCCGTCGTACAATAAAAAAAAACAACGATTTTTTTTTTGTTTAATTCGGATGATATTCATTATATTATTATTCATTTCACAAAACATGGTTTGAGAATAGCATTGTAAACTATCGGATGCTAAGTCGAATTCAATCCAACAATAGGTTATGCTGCCGATCCGAAAGGTTTCCGCGTGTTTGACAATTGCTACACTGTAGTCAAGTTACTCACTTAAAGCATATTCAGTCCTTATTTTACCATAGTGTACGGGTGCACTTATAACAGGTAGGTACTCAAAATATGACAAGAAGGAAAAGTTGGAAACGGAAAGAGTCCGTTAGTAATAATTCTGAGGTGGACCTAAGGCACATAATGTGCAACGGAGTTTTTGTGTATAAGCTTGAGCCGTAATAGAGATCTCCAATCTGACTTCCAAGTGTGGTGATTACGTTACCAAAAGCCATTGAAGAAGAATTGTAACGGTCAGCAGTGAATGGTTCGACTTAAAATCGCTCGTTACTTTGAGAAATGTCTTAAACTCAGCTCTCTGCCCACAGATGTCGTAAAAGTGAAGAAAATACAAAGGACAAACCCTTTGTTTTTGTTGGTGGTAGGGCTTACTGTAAGTCTGCCTAGCTACCGCCATCATCTTAGTCTGAGTTTTATTTAATAGCTTAGCTTACGCATAGTCTGAACGTACAACTTTTACAAAATGCATAAAGATGAATTAATAAATTATCTATTTTGAAAGTGTTCCAACAACTTTGGGCACATACTTAGTCATCATACAGTATTTTGTTTATTATCAAACAAAGAACTCAAAAATGCAAAAGTATATGTTTTCACAAACAACAAAGAAGAACTAGATTTTCTCAAATGCAGGACTCATTTTTTTTAAATCGAGCACGTAACTCCTAACATGACTTTTCGATAACTCTTACGGTTTCAGACTTGGCCTTAATGGCCCTGGAAAAAAACTCATCCTGCATAGTTTAAACAAATATTGATAAATTGTTGTGTTCCGGCATTTAGAGGTTAGATAGCCAGTTCCTCAGTTGGTTGAAAATTCCGTGTGATGTACGCCTCCACCTTCGGCCTTATCTCGACTTGTAACCAGGTGAGATGAACGCCAAGCGCTTCCAAAAAATACTACAACACCCAAACACAGAACAAATATGTACCTATACATATTGATCACACTGATATTTGTCCCAGGTAAGAATTGAACCCAAACCATTATCCAGGAACTATACTTCAATAGAGCTGCGAAGTATTGTTTATTTAATACGGGACATTTAATTTTACGGAGCGCCAGTCAAAGTAAAGCTTGTAGGATATATACGGATTGCAGATATCTACCTGTTAACCTTATATATTTATTGTCAATACACTATGTTCTAATACAAAACAACACCTAAACACATAACAAACATGTGTACCTACTTATTCATCACACTGATATTTGTCCCAGATTATAATTGAACCCATTACCATTATCCAGGAGGCAGAACTACTTACACAGAGCTGCGAGGCATTTTTTTTATACGGACATTTAATTTTACTGCGCCATCTAGCCCCAATCAAAGCAAAGCTTATATATTATATGTAGTTTGGATATATAGAGCGGATGTATGAAAGCAGGTTGACGAAGCATGTATGTCGAGTTTATATGGTGAAGGTGGGAGGGGTAGATCTCGGCGGACGTTCTCTGATCAAAGTGGAGATGTTCTTGAGAAAGGCTAGCTCAGAAGTACCCTGAACCGACGAGCATGTATGAAGAAAGTGATGAGAGTTAATCAGGCAGAAGAGGTGTCCAAGGACCGTAGTAAATGGAACTCCGTAGTCTCTGCCTACCCCTTTGGGAAACAAGCGTTTTTATTTTTATGCAACTAGGAGACGGGACAAGCAAGTAGTCCACCTGGTGTTGAGTGCATCTCTTGCCTATAACAAAGCCTTACTGCGTAGGTCACATTCACAAAGAACATAGCCTACACGGCACTGCATTGCGCCCGTCAACTTAAGGCATAAAGGTGTTAAGCCTCGCGTGCCCGTAATTACACATATGTATGATAAGTATGTACTTGTTTACAGACAAGTGTGTGCATTACTCCAGCAGGAAAGTATCTTCTAGATTCTTATCTAATCTAATCTGATCTAAACGTATTGTACCTACTTATACAATAATTGTTTTCGTTGTAATTCGGTGGTGTAATTCTTGTTCCCATTATACTTATCTAAGCTTTGATTTAACCGCCTCTGTGATCTAGTGGTTCAACCCACCGATTTCAGATCCAGAGGTCCCGGGTTCGATCCCATGGGGAGTACAATATATTGTGCTTGGTTTGGTTGCTGGTAGGATTTTGTTTAAGTCCGCCTGGCTAGCTACCACCATCTTACCTAATTCTGTCGCCATAATAACAATTCTTAAAAAAAATGTTGTGTTCCGGCATTCTGAGTTAAGATAGCCAGTTCCTCAGTTAGTTGAGGATTCCGTGTGAAGTGCGCCTCCACCTTCGGCCTTATCTCAACTTGTTACCAGGTGAGATGAAGGCTAAGCGCTTCCTCGTCGTACAATAAAAAAAAACATTTATGTTTGTTTGTTTTCAATGAACTTGATGTTTCAAATTTCCCACGGCAGATGGAGCTAGATGTACATTTGACGCGGGAGGGCGATGAATGGTGGGGGTTGCAGCTCTTCGGTGGAGACAATGGTGATCTCTTTACCATTGCACAGGTAATCTTCTTGCTATACCTACTTATACCGTACCTAATTTTTATTCAATAAAAAGTACAATGAAACATTGTACACAAATAACTATGTACAAAGGAATCAGTCATATTACCTAAGGACCGTTACAAACGGCCTATAGGTAACTCAACTGTTCCAGACCAGTACCAGACGGAAGCGTGCCCAAGACACTGGCTGCATTGCCACGCTGAATAGCTATGCTAATTCGCTGGCTTAAGTAAGAGCCAGCCCTTGGGTCTACCGTACCTTGTTAATGCTCCATTGTACAAAACATCGTTTCGCCTCTACCTTTACCATGAATACTGGTAAGGAATGAAACTCCTTGCGTCTGTTTTTACGCACGAGTACAATCTTGGAGTATTTAAGTCCAGAGTGGACAGGTTCCTTTTAGGCAAGCGTGCTCCATCTTAGGCCACATTGCCACTTGTTTTTCAAGTATGCTGGTGGTCAACACTTGGCTATCTCCAAAAAAACATATATACCTAAGTATATATAGGTATTGTAGACATAGACTAGAGGTAGTAGAATCCTAGCTGAAAGTACCCCTGCTTCGCTACGGTAAAATTTAAAAACGGAATGACTGTGAACCTGGGACGCTACCGCCGACGGCGAAGCCGATCTCCATTGATGGCTTAAAATTAGCTTCATGAGAACTAGAAACGATTTTTACCGTCAAATGTACTGAACGGATAGGTTTCATAACACGTGTACACTTTTGAGATGGGAAACGCCATTTTGGATATGACACATACCCGGAAGGTAAAAATCGTTTCTAGTTCTCATGAAGCTAATTTTAAGCCATCAATGGAGATCGGCTTCGCCGTCGGCGGCGCTTATCCTTACTTTGTTGATTCTTCCTCATTTGTATTTATCTTGCTTCTCATCGTTAACAAATAAATGTTTCTATTTCTATTTCGAAGATTTCTGATTTATTTATTTGCCACAAAATAAAGATTAGGAATAAGGCAAGTCTCTATTTAAACATGAAATATGTTGAGCTTACATATGCATACAAAGTAATTATAGTAAGAATGTAGATACTTATGCAAAGAATGATAGAGATAGTGGCAAATCGATGTATACCTTACTACCGCAAACAAGTGCATTGTAATGCAGTAGGCACATGTGTTCGGCGCAATGTAAGGGCATGCAATCGTATGTTCGTCGTATCGTATGTATATATATTGACTATGCCCTGCCAATATATTTATGAAAATATTATGTATGCGCGTAAAAACATAAGCTTATTTGACAAAAACTGTGATAAACATAATTATAATACTAGAAATAAGAATAAACTCGCTGTTCCCACAACTAGGCTCCATAAGGTTAATAAATCGTTCATAGGGCAAACTGTACGCTTTTATAATAAATTGCCAAGTGATGTGCTAAGCTTGTCAAATAATAAATTAAAAAATTTTGTAAAACAAAAGCTATCCAGGAAAGCTTATTATAAAATTTCAGATTACCTAGAAGATAAGAAAGCCTGGCATTAAAAAAAAATGAATTTGCTCCAGTGAATAAATTGTAATTAGTATTAGATAATTTTAAGCTATTGTAATGGATCATGAAAAAAAAAAACTAGCCCGAGGTTCTTGCCTTTCTCCTTGTGTGCTGGTCGCGATTCCGAACAGGCGGTAGATTTGACGTTTCAAAGTGATCCTAAAAAATCTTACTGAATAAACATATTTGACTTTGACTTTGACTTTGTTCGAATATTGAAGTTGTTCGAATATTCGATCAATAAATTGACAAAATTATTATTAACATTATATCCTACAAGACTTTCATAGCGTTTTCCTCCCAAACTGCGCCATTATATGTTACAAAAACTACCCCCTTTATGTGCAGCCGGAACTCATTCAAATGACACCAACAAGCCAAAAATCTTCTTGTCTCACTTAACACCCGCATTCTCAAAAACAACCCTATTGTAGTAGTTAGTAGGTAGGTACTAATGTAATTTTGGAATAATAAACAATTGAATTGATCGCATCAACTATTAAAAGATATGGGCAAAAAAAATAATCACATAAATATCTCAAAACTACCCCATTTGTCAAAAATCCCCTGCGACAATCAATTTTTATTTATGTTATCTCTTAACATTTTTAATTTCATCATTTCGATGCAGATATTATCAGAATAGAATAGATAGATACAAGTACAATATTAAAAAAAAATATTCTAGAATTTATACTACATTATATAAACAAAAAGATGTGAATATTGTAACATTTTTATTGTATTTGAATAATTTGAAAATAAAATATTTGCAAGGCATAGTTGTAACCTATACCACGGGTTGTAAGGTGTACTGCTAGTCTGGTAGTGGAAAGGGGATAAATCGGAAGGTATAGATAGGTAGGTACCTTAGGTATTGTCACCCTGCCAATCGCTCTTGATACTTGGCCGAGATAGATGTTGTGCAACCGTCTGATTGGCAGGTATCGACAGCTTTAAATAGCTTCTAAATATAGCTTTTTAAAGCGAAGTCGCGAAGACATATTTTTTGTTTAGGATGGGTCTGCTCTTGACCTTAAACGTGCACAGATTAGGTCTACCCGAGCCTATTCAGAAGGTGCCTAACTGTCCTAAAGACCGCCTATATATGCCTGTCTGGTCCAGTGGTCTTATCCAAAGGTCCCGGGTTCGATCCCCAGGGGAGTACAATATTGTGCTTGGTTAGCGTAGTACGCTAGCCACCATCTTGCCGAATTCTGTCGCCATAACACTTCTGGACACTGTTGCATTTAGAGGTCATGGATGGTGAAGTGCGCTTCCACCTTCGGCCTTATCATAACATCAAAATCTTTCAAAATCAGGTGAGATGAAGGCCAAGCACTTTTATTTTCTATTTATTTATACTTTATTGCACTCATAAACATGGACGTGCATCTGATTACCCCCTAGTTAGTAGTTATGCATAAGATCCACGCTATAAGTAGTGATCAGAGGTGAATCTTCGAAGGGGAATAAATCGATAGTCTAGGGAAAAAGTAGTTTTTTTTGTTGATTGTATGAGGGAAAGCGTCAAGGCCAAGCCTTCATCTCACCAGGTAACAAGTTAAGATAAGGCCGAAGGTGGAGGCGCATTTCACGCGGAATCATCAAATAACTGAGGAACTGGCTATCTTACCTAATTAATTTTTATTTTGTATATTCACGTCTGGTAAATTGTGTCATCACTTTTGCGATGCTGATGCCTGATTTGGTAAACAACCGATTTGAAAACATTGAATATTGCAGACAGCTGTAGGTATGTATATATATCTAGGCTGTGGGTTCGATTCCCACCCAGGACAAACATTTGTGTGATGAATATAGATGTTTGTTCTGTGTTTGGGTGTTGTATCATATGGTATGTATGTATTTACAAAAAGTATTTAAGTATTCTATCCGTAATCTAGCTCCCATATTACAAGCTATGCTTAGTTTGGGGCTAGATGGCGCTGTGTAAAATTAATGTCCTGTAATATTTATTTATTTATTTATTATTTATTCATTAATTAAAGTCAAGTACTTACCTATTAATTGGCAGTGACCTGGATGGACAACAAAAGGATACAGCTCCTCAAAGCGAGCTCGATCGAGATTGATCATAAACACCACGCTTGGCAGGCGGGTTGGTGATTGCGGTGTAAGGGTTCTTTGCCCGTCGGATGCAGCTGATATTGCCCGAAACTAGTAACCCTTCGTCAACGTCCAGAGCCCTTATTCTGTATGACCAATTGTGTCTTAACGCGCCCGCGTTACGATATCTGCGTGGAATCACGATTTGTCATAGTAAATGAGGGCTCAGGACTGGATAGGGAGGGACATATACTCTGCCGGGGTCCACTTCGGTTGTGTTGAGATATCTTATTTCTAAAGGTCCATTTCAGCCAAAAGTTGTCTGGTAGAGATCGCTTGCGTAAGACTGCCCATTGTTACTATATTTTGATTCTTCTCCTTGTTTGTTTTTTGTGTTATATTGGTGAACAAAAAAACTTTTTTTTTTTTATTGTAATACGGGTAAGCGCTTGGCCTTCATTTCACCTCTTTACAGGTTACGATAAGGCCAAAGGTGGAGGCGCACTTCACCCGGAATCCTCAAACGGAGAAACTGGCTATCTTACTTCTTAATGCCGGAACACAACAATTTTAGAATTGTTATAATGGATTGCAGGTTGATCCGGAATCACCTGCGCACTTGGCGGGCCTACAGCCCGGCGACACAGTGACGCGCATCGGCTACAAACTATCTCGCGACTTGTCGCCCGACGCCGCGCGCTCTCTGCTCGCCGAGGCTGTGGGCAGTCTGGCGTTTGGAGTCTGTCGGTGAGTGTTCTACAGCTCGGCGACATATTGTCGCGCGATTTATCGCCCGATGCGCTTTTGAGTCTTTATTTTTTTTTAATAGGTCCGCTTTTGACCTCAGAACTTGTTGAACCTCTCGAGCGTACCCAGAAAGTGCTATGAATACGATACAATAACCATTACGTGTATCGCCTCTTTCATGTCAAAGATTAATTAAAATTATCTTATTTTTAGTTTTTTTTTTTTTTTTTTTCATAATTTACGCATTTACTCAATAAAAAGTACAATTAAACTAACTATGTACAAATTTTAATTGACTGTAATTTTGATTTTAATTTTATTTCGTGTTTATTATGTGTGGTATGGATTACTAATTGTCTTAAATAAAAGATAGAGAGAGATATTAAGGGTAGTAACACAGCGGAAATACAGACGCTAGAAGCTGGTTCTACGTTTTTACAGTGCGCATTATAATACCATCGAATATTAATAGTAAAGCCTCTTGTGAAAGGGCTCTTCCAGCGAATTACTACCACCATATATATTTCTAAAATAACTTGCTTTCACAATTTGCATTTAGTTACTGTAGCTTGCAGCAGATTGTAATTTATATTTTTGTATGTCTCAGCCTAGGAATGTGGTCAAGTATCATTTCGAACAATGTATCTGCGTTTGCTTCAAAAGTCTACAAAATGTTTGGTTAATAATCGACGTCCATGACGTCTTGGTGTTAGACTATAGAGTCTACACTCTGTGCTTTTTAGTTTAAAGTTATTATCTATACAAATAAATAGAAAATTAACTACTAAAACCACTAATTATATTCACCAAAGCGTCTGCAAAAACTCAACAGGGGATTTGCCATAATCACCTAGCATGGCAGACGGGTTGACCACTACAGTATTAAGCAAGCAAGAACAAAGCAAGTACCAACTTGTGCCTCGCTGACCATGGAGTTTTTTTTTTAAGTGAAATCTTCTTTAGTCATATCAAATGAATAACAAAAACAAAGTACCAATAAGTGTATTAATATGGTATCAATATTTGCATTGAATTATTCCAAAGCTTTCACTTTTTTTTTAAGATGGGGACGCGCTTGGCCTTCATCTCACCTGGTAACAAGTTGAGATAAGGCCGAAGGTGGAGGCGCACTTCACCCGGAATCCTCTATAAACTTAGGAATTGGCTATCTTTCCTCTAAATGCTCGAATTGTTATTATGGCGACAGAATTACGTAACATGGTGGTAGCTAGCCAGGCGGACTTAAGCAAAATCCTACCACCAACCAAACCAAGCACAATATTGCTCCCCCTGGGGATCGAACCCGGGAACTCTGGATCTGAAGTCGTGACTGTCTTTTTTATTCTACGACGGGCCTTCATCTCACCTGGTGTTAAGATATGATAAAACCGAAGTTGAAGCGCACGTTACCCGGAATTCTCCTGTGACTGAGTAACTGGCTATCTTACCTCTAAATACCGTAACAACAACTAGCATTGACGTTATTAGTCGTCTCTTACGACATCCACGATATAGAGGAGTCCAACCACGGGTTTTTACGGTCAACTGTATTTAACGATTACGAATTTCAATTCCGAAATGTGATTTGGCTACATCCTCTTGTGACTCAACTAATCATGATCAAATCAATCAGTACCAAACGATGGATATAAATAAAACAGGGGCCCTACCACGGGTTACTGTAGTAAACTCGTTTTACGTGACTACAAAGTACCCGTAGTGTGATGAAGTTCCGCGCGGTGTTGCCGAAGTTATGCCGTTAGTTATGCCGTATCTGTTCGTCGGGAATAGAGTACTGAGTCTCACACTTTCTATTTTCTATTATTTTCTTTTCTATTTTAATACATAGGTCAGCTCTTGACCTTCAAACTTTTAGAGGCAAGGATGAGGTCTACGATGGCTCGAATCTACTAAAGAGGTGCCTATTAACTCTCTTCTTGAAGACATTATTTTTTTATTTGTAAGACACAGTTTTATACACATATATTACGGATTCTAATAGAAGAATCAATTAAATAGTCTCCACATAGAACTAAAATATTCGGAGCTGACAAAATAAATACCATTAAAAATTATGCAACGTTCATTTTATGATAAAATAAGGGTAGGTAACATAATAGTGATTGTGAAGAACAGTGAGATCAGCCATACTTCAAGGGTAGTAGGACATCCCTAGGGAATCCCTAGATGGTAATGTTTACAGCTATCGATATAGTTTGTTATTATGGTCGAAAAACAGCGGAAATACAGACGCTGGAAGTCGACTCCACGATTGTGATACAATCGTATAGTGTAGTGTATTTTAGTTCCGCTAGAGGCGCTGTACAGATTTACATACATTTAATGCATAGCCCAAACCAGAGGTTCTAGCTACTTTCATCTTCAGGGCTACCTTTCATATTTTGAAAAGTTCATACGAGATGGGGAAAGACTGTCCAATACTACTGTTAACAAGCGATTGTAGTTGGCAATTTCAGGGTAGCTTCATTTTGTTCTTAGAAAAAATCACACGGGATGGACAAAGACTGTCCAACCCTACTGTCAACAAGCGGTTGTAGTTGCTATTTTTCTAAATAAGCTAATTTTAGGACAAACCTCCTTGGTTTTTTGAAGCTATGTTTACAACCATTTAATTTTGGTAAAAAAAAAAGTCGGCAAAAGTTGTGGTAGATACAAGTGTCAATACAATGAAAATACCTCGTCCGTCCTTAACCCAATCAATACATGGTTATCCTATTTGGGCAAGCTCTCAGTTTCATTATATCAGCGTTGGGCTAATACGAACTCATTTTTGTTTTTTATTTGTTTTTACCAAAGCGGTCGGTGCGATGAAGTTTTACCTTATTTATAAGAATCAGTAAGTTTTTAATTTAGCTAGATTACTTAACTCGTTGGGTGCTGTAAAGCACACGTGGCGTTATTCATAGAAAGCTACTGACTCAGCGCTCAACGAGTTAGGTAGGTATGTATATGTAACTAACGTTATTTGTAGCATTGTTTTGTTTATTTCAAATTATATACCTACTAAGTAATATGAAAACTACCTAATACCAGTTAGAATTCTTCAAATGAAAATAGAGTTGCTAAATCTGAATACAGTGGCACATAACTGTGGAAATCTCAACCCGTCTATAGTCTCTGCTTACCTATGTTATAATCTGTATACTCAGAGAGTGTCACAATATATGCTCTGTGCTCTTTGAAAAATTTAATGCAAAGATGTCCACGTTTGTAAAATTCTGAGGTAATATTTCATTTCAATAAACCCCTGCAAAGGTGGCCCCAAATCAATTATTTAACTTTTCAGATACAACCTAGGTAGGTAAGTAAGCTACTTGTAGGCAAATGGTGTTTGAATTCTCGAGATATCGGGTCATCATATTAACGTATTACATACTTGGTGATCAAGTCGCTCAAGATATAACATATGAGTAAAAAAATAGATTTTTATAAGTCATAAAAATATATGCATTTTTTTTCAATTATTATTATATAATCTGACTGATTCCTTTGTACATAGTTAGTTTAATTATACTTACTTTATTATAGCTAAGTATATAATATATAGTAGGTATTACAAATGTAGATATTATAAAAATACAAAACAATATTTGGTACCTACATTGTAGCCTGCTTGGGGCGACATTCTACAGTTCGGGTAGTTCTAGAAAATCACCTAAGCTAAACATTATCTCAAGCAACCAAGTTTTTTTTTAAACCTGCGACTTTATCTGATGATAAATCATTATAAGTACGAGTATACGTGAGTCACGCCCTTCTACGAGCGACTTGTTTACCCTTAAACGAGGATCTAAACGATCGGCTTTTAATGTACTTACCTAAATGTTTTTGTTGACCTGCAATCAATTAATAATAATTTTGATTGTTTGCTTGTTTATTGAACGCTTTTTAGCGATAAGACCGCCCGTTGTACTGGTAACCGAAGTTTTTTTAACTATCAATGGTTCAATATCATTTTGGTGTAAGTACAATCAATCATTTAAAACTTACAACTGAAATACCTACTTTAACGTTTGATGTTGTATTATTTAAATGAATACTATAAAACTACGTAGAAGTGTTTCGGTAAATATTTTGGTGCAATATGTATGTGATTTACCAACAATTACTATGAATGAATGGACGGTTGAATGAATGAATGAATGAAAATACTATATTGCACTCCTTAAAATTTTAACTGGATCACATAGGTACTTAAAAAATGTATATACAATAGGCGATCTTATCATAATATCTTATTAATCTATTTAATTGTTATCTTATTAATAGTTACAACAATTAAATTTAGATATATATTGGCAGCAATTGAGCGACGTCAGATTAGTTTTTGCTAACCTTTAACAGCTGAAGCCGATCTGTCTGGTTGTAATACTAATTCTTTAATATCGCGGTTAAAAATATTATTCAAACGTGATTTTTAATATTCAACTGTTAGTTCTTTTATACCACGTGAATTAAATGGAAAGCTTTTAATATTTTACCTGATAAAGTTAATAAATAAATTGAAATATATATAAATACTTGTTGCATATAAAATGAGTGGTGAAAATAAAAGTGATGTGTCTTTGATGTCTATTATAATTTGGAAGTTTTATCAAAATGATTATTACGTAATGTATTTAATTGTATATACTCGTATACTTAATAGGCTGTTTGTAACAGTCCTTAGGTAATCTGACTGATTTCTTTCTACATAGTTAGTTAAATTGTCCATTTTATTTAATATTATATTATTATATTAAGTATTTACTACTTATTTACTCACTCCTACGGCGCAGAAACCCAAAACTCAAACCCATATTAAGTACCTACCTATTAAAAACTTTCACTAAATTCTACCAATAAGTCGTGCATAAAATATAAAATACAACAGGAGCAATAAATTTACACATACATTTTATTTAGGTATCTAATAATTAAAATGTCAGCAAGCATAATACCTACATTTAGTTATGGTCGTCAGTTAAATACTCGTTTACCGTGTTATGCGCCTTTGCGGTCAGAAAGTCTAGAAGTTTATCTGGAAGAAAAAGATTGTCTGAAAGGTTGTCTGGAAGAAATCGCTTCTTAGCGACAAGACCGCCCAGTGTATATACATTTATTTTTAAGTTATCCAGTTTTTATTTTTAAGGTGTGCAATAAAGTGTTTTTCATTCATTCATTCGTTCATTTTCAAAATGATAAAATATTCTCGATTTGCTGATTTTGAAATTTTTCGGGTATTATATAACCACGGTGCAACTGCAAAAAACTTTTGTCAATCATAGCTGTTTTTTATTTAACTGCCTCTCTGGTCTAGTGGTTCGCACACCAGTGTCAGCTCCAGAGGTCCCGGGTTCGATGCCCAGTGGGAGTACAATATTATGCTTGGTTTGGTTGGTGGTAGGATTTTGTTAAATTCCGCCTGGCTAGCTACCTCTATCTTACCAATGTCTGTCGCTATAACAACAATTCTAAATTGTTGTGTTCCGGCATTCAGAGGTAAGGTAGCCAGTTCCTCAGTATGTTGAGGATTCGTGCGTTTCATCGGCCTAATGATAATCAGATGAGATGAATGCCAAGCGCTTCCCCTTTATACCGATTTAAAAAAAATAAGGAGGTTCTCAATTCGTTTTTTTTTTGTGTATGTTCTCTGATTACTCGCAGACGCATGGAGCGATTTGGAAAATATTTTTTTGTTTGAAAGGATATAACTTCACAGGTGGTCTGATCGTAATCAGGTCAAGATCCTCATCATCTTCAAATATTATAGGCGCACATGAAGCTATTTGGGTTAAAATACCCAAATCGTTTCAAGTGCTCCTATAATATGGGTGTATTATACCTCAAAAGTAAGGAAAAAACGGACCCATTATAAGATCACGCGTCTATCTGTCTGTCCATCTGTCATCAAAATAATTGGCAAAAATACGTCATCCAGGTAAACAAAATTGTATCATATTCTTCATCGAAGTCGGTTTTCTTTTTAGTTTTTAAAACATAATTACTAAACCTAAGATTCCTTAGTAACTCATTATGAAACCTAAGATTCATAGGTAACTCATAATTAAACCTAAGATTCACAAGTAACTCATTATTAAACCTAAGATTCATAAGTAACTTATTATCGAACCTAAGATTTATAAGTAACTCATTATTAAACCTAAGATTCAAAAGTAACTCATTATTAAACCCAAGATTCATGTAACTCGTTATCAAACCTAAGATTCATAAGTAACTCTCAAACCTCAGATTTATAAGTAACTCATTATTAAACCTAAGATTTATAAGTAACTCATTATTAAACCTAAGATTCATAAGTGACTCATTTTAAAAAGCTCTATGTTTTGTTCCAGCGGCCTTTACGACCCGGTCCTCAACGACTTCGAGTCGATTTACGAGCCGCACGAGCGGGCAGATTCCGACCTACCATCGGAGCCCACTGAGGTATCTCCCCCACGATACGTCGAATACCCTGAACACCCTTTATCCGAACTCGATTTCCAACCAATCACAGACTCCCGATCGCTAACCGCCTCCCCGTTCCTCACAAACACTAAGCCTTACCGCCCCTTTTCTACTGAACCCCTTCCAACCAGTGTTCCACCTTTAGAAGACCCTATCATACTAAATTCCGAATTCAAAGATGACTTCGGAGAAATACTTCAAGGGATTGATATTGATAACGTTGAAACTAAGTATAAGCTGCAAGTTTCGCAACAGTACGACCCGAGCTATAGGAAAAAAGTCGATGGGATTCTCGAAAAGAGTGTGGAAAGAGAGAAAACTGTATGTTTTGAAAAAACTGAGGCTTCAGAAGTCAAAATAGATGAATGCAATGTGAAACATGATGTAATGCAAACGAAGATCGTAGAAGAAACATATCAAGATGAATTGCTATCGAAAGAAGAAGCAAAGTTTGACGAAGAAATGAAACTAGAAATTGATATGGTAAACATTGAACGAACGGCTATCGATATTGTTGAAGAAAGTATCGAAAGAGCCGTTTCAGTAACTAAGGAAATAAAAGAAATAGTTGAAGAAGAACTGCGAGCGTCTGAGACTCGTGAAATCGTCAAAGAAAAAAAAAATAATGAAATCAGTGAACATAAGGAATCGGAATTCATGTCTGAAGTTATCCAATCAGAGATTAAAGATGAAGTTGTTCAGGAATGTAAGGCAAAACAAATAATTGTTGATGAGAGTGAGGTATCTGAAAACCAACCAAGAGAGCTCCTATATGTTCGTGAAAATAAACACAAAACTAAAACACATGAAGTGAAAACGGATATGACAGAGTTCGTTAAAAATGAATACGATGATACAAAAGTTAAACGAGAGCCAGATTGTAAACAAAATGCTTTTAACGTGGGACTACAGACTATACCTAATATACGAGGAATGGCGCAGTCTTCTTATCACTTTGATCTGTTGATGAGAACATTCTTCATTCACCTCACTGATGTGATGGTAGCAATTTCAAGGTTCATATTGACTCAACCTGCATTGCAACTTGAGGTAACAGCGGAAAAAGTTATAAACGACCAACTCATTGTAGGGTTAAGAAATGAATCGCTCAAAAGTAAGACCCATTCTTCTCAATCTCAGCAAACACAAGCAAGAAAGGATGTTGAGGTTAAACACGAGTATAAAGTCAAAGAAAACATCGAATCTCAGATGAAGCAAGAAATGAGAAGTGAGTCCAGAACACAAGAACATCTTGAATTTGAAGAAATGGAACAAAAAAGATTATCCGGTGTTGAAATGGCGCAAAGAACACAACGGAAGTCAAAAGAGCTCACTAACATAATGGATGCCGTCATTTCAGAATTCGAAACTAAAACAGGAATCGAAGATAGGCTGGAAGTGACTGAGCGAAGCAGACGCTCTAGAAGTAGAAGCCGCATAGAAGAAGAAGTTATGAACGAAAGCGACCCGCTCGAATGGCTCGCCAAAGTTGACAAACAATCTCAAGTTAGCACAAATATCACAACATCTAAAAAAACTTCTTCGCAAACCGAATCAAAAGAGACTAAGAGATCGGAACGAGAATCTAGAGAAACAAGAACTAGTACACCCAGATCCGAAAAGCAGATGTATGTAGCTGTGGTTGAATCACACGTGTATACAAACAAAGACGCAATTTTGCAAGAAATGCTGGAAACTTCGTCAAATGAAAGCACCGAAGATATCAGCATGGCTGTTGAATTGAAAAGTGTTGAAAAACAGCAAGCGGTTGAAGTGATAACACAAGCCCTTGAATCAAACGTCGTAGCTACCGCAGAGTCTTCAGTAGTTAGCTCTGAATCTAGAAATGAGCTTTTAAATGTCAAGGAATCTAGGATAGAGACGGCTTCGACAACCACCGAAGAAAGTTTTAAAACAGCTGCAGTAGAGATTTCACAGGATAGTTTAGAAGCTTTTAAAGAATTCACAGAATTAAAAATTAACAAACAAGAAGCCATTGAAGCGGAACAAGAATTGCTCACATCTGTTGCATCAGAGACAACACAAGCAGACGAAAATTTGAAAACGAAGTCATTTAATGTGTTTGAAATGTCAGAAAAAACAGTTGCGATAACTTCTGAAGAAAACTACAAAGCTACAGCCATTCAGTCTACCGAAACTCTCCTAGAAGAGAGTAGAGAGGAAAAGACTGAACTAAAAATAAGCGAAAAACACGCTACAAGCAAAGTGGACCTAGCTATCGCTGTCGCAGGATCGACTGATATAGTCAACGATGATTCCATAGCCGAAATATTCGAAGCTACTGAAATACAATCAAAAACAGCTGTCATTAGAGAAGAAGAAACGTTCAAAACAGCTGCAGTTGAAACCACAGAAGTGACTTTAGAAGAAGCGATAGAAGAACACGCTGTGACATTACAAACAGGTCACGCTACGATCAGGGAATCCAAAAACTTAGCAGTAGCCGGTATCATAGAAACTAAGACTCAAGAAGACAAGATTAAAATACCAAAACCGACAGAAGATGAGTTTGCGTCACTGAAAATTATAAAACAAGAAATCATTGACGACGAAACAATAGACGTTCAGGTAACCGAATCCGAATTCACCAGTAACAGCTTAAAGATCCAAAACCACGTATCAGAGACATCTATGTTCCAATCCGAGAAACTACACATTCAAACTGATCTCACTCAAACTATCACACATGACGACAGCGATATAAACACGCCTACCCCTTCAACCGTCCCCCCCACCCCTCTAACAGATGAATATGTCTTCAAGCTCCAAATACCCCTACCAAAGCACACAGGTCCTGTAATAACTGAAGAAAACTCAGACCACGAAGACCTTTCGATCGTGAAAAGGAAGTTGATACCTCATATAGAGGCGACTGTTGACGAAACTATAATTTACGACCCACCTCTGCCTACCCCTGATGATAAAAATGAGCCAGTGTACACTAAGCTTGGACTGAATGGGGGTAGTTTCGTGTATGTTAAGCCTGGATTGAGAGGTGGCGCGAACCTGCCTTGTTATAGAAGGGTGAGTGTTGATAACTGTGAAATGTAAATCATACTTTGTAAATGTTCCATTGAACTGAACTCATCTTTTTTTAAAATTTATTGATGATAGCCAAGATTTTGACCACCAATTCATTTGAAAAACAGGTAAAGTTGTGGCCGAGCACGCTTGTCTAAAAGGAACCTTTTCACTCTGGACTTGAAGACTCTAAGATTGTATTGGTGCGGAAAAACAGACGAGAGCAAGGATTTTCATTCCAGTATGTATAATAAAGGTAGATTCATCGTTTCGCCTCTACCTTATCATTAGTACTGGTATTATACTATTAGTACTCATTAGCCATTACTTAATGGCACTCCTTGCCTCTGTTTGTTTCCGCACCAATACAATTTTGGAGTCTTAAAGTCCAGAGTGAATAAGTTCCTTTTAGGCAAGCGTGCGCCATCTAAGGCCAAATCGCCACCTACTTTTTCAAAGGGCCAGGTGGCCTACCATCACATAATTAGACGCTACTCATTTCCGATGCAGTTCAGTGTAGGTTTCTAAACTGTTTCGCTCAATTCGGTACCATGTCGGTTCTGAAATTAAATCAGCAGTTATTTCGGAACATTGCGGTTACTTATTTATTTTCTGTATATTTTTTTAGTAAACAGTAAGTACATAAACTCTAAGCTGAGTCGCTTGTTTAGGACTGAACCTACACTGACACGCTTATGCGACGTCGTGGTACGCAATAGCAATTCAGCTCAGTTTAGGTCGTCAATTAAATCGCAATAAGTCTTCATGGTACGACCCCTGGTAGTCAAATTTGGCCATCACCAATAAAAAAAAACAATAGATGCTTGCAATATTACAGCAGCCCATCAATTTTTGACCAAAATGTCTGTCAGACTGACCATTTTCTAGGTGTTAAGAAGTGTAAAATCATAACATGAAACATAACGCCAGATCAGCTGTCGGGATATATCTGGCTTGTGCGAATTTGTTTAATCCTTTGATTTACATAAAAGTTACGTTTACTTGTAAGTAAGTACCATGGTTAAATACGTATTTATTTAATTAACTTTAACTTAATACCTATGTATATTATTTAAAAAAAAATAACTTTCGTGATATTTATTTCTATACTTACGATACATAGGTAAATCTCTACAATAATATGCTATGAGGATCTTTGGGGATTGGGGACCAAATCTTATTAATTTTCATTATTAACGTACCTAGACTAGAAACCATGTAAAGTTCAAAATATAACCTTAAAAACAAATGAATAGTAGACTGAAATGCAACCTACTAATTCGATTTCAACTATTTTTTCAGTACTTTCAATTGATATGTACCTATCTGGTTGTATAATGTCTTGCACATATATTGAACCCTAATTGTTTTGACTACTTGTCCATTTTTAGGTACCTAACAGGTAAGCTAACACACTTTAAGTTGATAATAATGGAACAGGTGCTGAGTGCCACCGAATTCCGATTGCGCGAGTACACGTTTTAAAGAGAGATAGCTGGGCAGCTATTTCTCTTTAAAACATCTACCACATTCTTCAAGTAGGACTACTTGAACGCGTCTGGAACCATTCAATGGTTGAAATTCATTTAGGTTAACGCAAAAATATGTTGAATATGTGAGCTTGAGAAATATTAAGCTTCATGAGCCTGCAATTTCAACGGTTACCATGCAACATACTGGCTGGTTATCTAACTCTGTATCATTTGGGTTTCAATCGGCTTTTCACTGAAACTGAAAAAATATTCGGAAGAACAGGATAAAATTGTTGTGTTCCGGCATATAAAGAGGTAAGATAGCCAGTTCCTCAGTTGAAGATTCCGGGTGAAGTGCGCCTCCACCTTCGGCTTTCACATGTTAATTGTTACCAGGTGATGAAGGCCAAGCGATTCCCCGTCGTACAATAAAATAAAAAAAAACATCCGCCATTTTGATTGAAATCAAAATGAAACAGACTTAGATAGGTAGGCCAACTGAGCACATTGGTTGGAGTTAGAAATTGGTGTGGTGGTATTACTTAACCTCATTTGAATGTGATAAAACTTTATTTACTTTATTAGTGACTTTATTACCTTTATTAGTGAATAGGTTCCTTCTTGGCAAGCGTGCTCCATCGTAGGCCGCATCATTGCTTAACATTTGGCAAATATATTTGATAGCAGTCAAACGCAAGCCTATCCCAATACATAAAATAATGTAACTAATGATGAATTTCGAAATTTCGATGCTCCATTCATCAATTCCTTCAATTCTTTCCGTTTTTTTTTTCATTTACAATGGACTTTTTGGGCCTGTTTGCCAGCTTTATGGTAAAAAAAAACAATTGTTCGGTGTAGGACAGATTCTGGATTGGACAGATTCGTCATTTGGCAGATTCGCTACTCGACAGATACTGGATCGGACAGATTCGTAGTTCAACAGATTCGCTACTCGACAGAAGTAGGTGTAAATAAAATAACAAGTGGACTCAAAATATTTTATTTGGGTTTATATCAATCCAGAATCTGTCCTACAACGAACAAGTGAAAAAAACAACAACAACAACATACCAAAATACTAATAAAAAACTAGTTTTCACTAAAGAAAAAAATAATGTATGATAGATTTCGTCATTTTTATAGATTATAAAGTCGTTTTCACTAAAACAGCAATGTAAAACAGGAATACATACGGGAGATCGAACGCAAATCCTCTCTCCTAGCTTCGGCGATCGACCAAACAATCAAATGCATAGAAGAATACAAAGAAGAGGTCGGCATTGACAGAATACAGGAAGAAGTAACGAACAGTGAAGAAGAGACTATCGAAGAAGAAGATGTGAGACCGGAGGATGAGCTAATTGGGTTCAAAACGGTGCATTTCGAACCTGACAGCCTGCCGATAATGACCGTCCCATTGAATATACCGGTAAGTGTTTTTTTACCTCCTTGCCCTCGTCTATTTTGCGCACCAATACAATCTTGGAAACTTCAAGTGTAATCTTATAATTCTCGAATAATTCTTAGGCCTCATCCTTACTTATTTTTCAAGTGAGCCGGTGGTTAATTTGGTGGTATATTTGTAGGTTATGTATATTTCAATGTAACGCTCTGCGCCCTTAAAAGGCTTGATGGATTTTGACTTATGCGGTGTCATTTGATTCCTCTAAATTGAGTACCTATTCATAGGTTATATAATTTTAATATGGGTCGAATAAAAAATAAAAGGGTGAAGGAAATAATTAAATGTTTTAAAATGTAACAAACGATAAAATAAAAGGTGCCACGCCGATTCTATATATAAATAGATTGTAATACTTTTTTAGGCTATAGGTATTCTCTTAAAACCATAACGATTGTAATTTTACAATGTAGGTATGTTTTCAAATGGGCAGGGACAGAAAAATTGGGGGGAGGTTGAGATATTTATTCGTGGAAAACGGTATAAATTTCAACTCATGCTGTTTTAATTTACGATGGGTGAGCTCTTGCCCTTGAGGTCAAGTTCCCAAAATCCTTTCTCAAAATCTCTTCCTTCCTATCCTTTTTCTTTTGACCACATCTAACTGCGTGATAAGCTCAGGAAGAAGATTAATGTAGTTGCCATATAACAAGCCTTGCTTTGTTTTGCTTCGCATACGTGGGGTGGGGGTGGGGGGGGGGCACAGCCTTCTGACTGTGGTGGGCGATAGTCTATGCTCGGTCTACATGAGGCACTGGTTGGCGGTACTCAGGCCTATCACGTTTGCGTTTACCAAGATTTGTATGAAAAATAATACTTGCCTATTCACCAGTCACGGTGACAGACACCAAAATCACTGACATAGCCCTCAGAATTAGCAAGCTGAAATGGCAGCGGGCTGCCTCATAGCTCGCAGAACCGATAACCGCTGGTTAATAAAGGTTCTCGCATGTCGACCGCGATTAAACGCGAAACGTAGTGTTAGAAGACTAACTCGATGGACCCACAGCATTGTGTCGGTCGCAGGGAGTTGATGGATGTAGAAGGCACAGGATCGCTTTTTGTGGCGTCGATTTGGGGAGGCTTATGTTCAGCAGTAACGTCTGTGGGCTGATATGATTCACGGTGCGCAAACGCGAAGTGATTGTAACTCGCACTAGACACTCTGGTCTCTCAATAAATTTGTTGTCATGTAAGTAGTTTTTTTTGTAGGTTAGCTGTGTACTAACTAGTCACGTTTACTAGTACTAGTCTTTAAGATATTTTTAATTATAAGTACTAACACATTAAGGATTGAAGATCTGAAACAAATGTTATATTATTATTTGCTTAGATTGGGGCTAGATGGCGCAGTGTTAAGTGTGGAGTTTTTTTTTTATTGTACGACGGGGAAGCGCTTGGCCTTCATCTCACCTGGTTACAAGTATGATAAGGCTGCAGGTGGAATCGCACTTTATCCAGAATCCTCAACAGTCTGAGGAACTGGCTATCTTACCTCTAAATGCCAAAACACAATAATTGTATAATTGCTGTTACCAGAGAGATGTAAGTGGTTAGCTAGGCGGACTTAAACAAAGTACTACCACCAACGAAACCAAGCATCAAAACAAACCAACTCGGTGGGTTGAACCACTAGACCACAGAGGCGGTTGAAAAAAGTAATACTTATTATTAGGTTGTTTATTATTAGGTAATGCCCGCAAGCCTCTCGCCACAGCCGTATGTAGACGCGTCGGGGCTGCCTCTCGGGTCGGTGGAAGGGATCATAGACGGGCTGAAGGATCCTTTGGTTAACGAACAACTAGCTAGTAAGTGCATACTTACATATTTGATATATTTCTTTGTATTTCCTGTTTAATTATAATTATTATTTTTATTTCAGGCAACAGTAGACAAGATCTTATTTAACTTATTCCACGGCCCATAGCAATATATACCTTAAAACTAACATACATATAATACGAAAACTTAATTACTAGATATGTTATGGGCCAAGTGATTAATTTAAATGCGGGCATTATTTATAATGCTGATAAATGTATGTAGCTGTCGCAAGAAAAAACTATGTAACACAAAATGCCATCAAAGCAGCAATTGTTACAATAAACTACTATACTCATGTTTTCCGTTTCATAGACTGATTATCCGTGTAACGAAGATTTTGTGTTATCTGTCTTATATTAGATTGATTTAAAAAAAATACAGCTTAGAACTAGTTTATTCTAAATATTGAACTTCTTTCTAATAAATAGATACAAATTACGAGTCTTATAAGATACTAGCTTTTGCTCGCGGCTTCGCTCGCGTTAAGAAGTATTATTATTAATTAGGTATAGTTTTTGCGGCTTTACTTTTGTTTAGCGTGTGTAAAAAATTAGGGCCTACAAAACTTAATAACGACAGTACATTCTTCAACTTCTCCATTAACGTTCAGATTTCCTAACCGTATTTTTATTTTCACCCCAATATCTCAAAAACTACCCCATTTATCAAAAATCCTCCGCGACAATCAAATTATATTTACGTTATCTCTTTACAGTTTAAATAACATGAAAATCGGATAACACGTTCGAGAGTTATGCCGTCACAAACATTGCCACATACATACATACATACATACATCCAGTGCCGGATTTCCTAACATAACTGAGAGATCTCGTGCGCTTCGATCACTCGATCAATTATTTATATTTCCGATATTAAATCAATATTTGGAACACAAATAACATAACAATATCTTAGTTTATAGAAGACCTATAGACCTACGATTGTAATAAAATGAACAAAATTTTAAGCAATTTGAATCTATCTTCTTCCAAATACATATAACTCAAAGGTGACTGAAACTGACTGACTGACATAGTGATCTATCAACGCACAGCCCAAACCACTGGAAGGATCGGGCTGAAATTTGGCATGCAGGTAGATGTTATGACGTAGGCATCCGTTCAGAATGGATTTTGATTAATTCTACCCCCAAGGGGATAAAATAGGGGATGAAAGTTTGTATGAACTTTGTCAATTTTAAACCGATCGGGCTGAGACTTTGCATGCATAAAGCTGAAATGAAATGACGTAGGCATCCCTTAAGAAAGGATTTTGAGATTTTGCATTTGTTTTGTTTCGGTTTAGTAGTTTTGGTTATAGACTCTGCTTTGTATTTGGCATTTGTTTTGTTTTCGTTTGGTTTAAGTATAGGTTTTGTCGGTTAGGAAATCTGAACGTCAATGGAGAAGTTGAAGAATGTACTGTCGTTTTTAAGTTTTGTAGGCCCTAATTTTTTACACACGCTAAACAAAAGTAAAGCCGCAAAAACTATACCTAATTAATATATATAATGGTTGGTTAAACCACTAGACCACAGAGGTGGATTGTATTGTATTGATACTTTGTGATGTTGGCTTTTTCAATAAATTAAATAAATAAATAAATATTTTTAATATGTTTGTGAGAACGATCGGCGGAATAATTATAAATTAAATTATATAAAAATCTGAACCTTTTTTTTGTATGTCAGGGCTTTCGTCTTACCTGATTTTCAAGTTATGATAAGGCCAAAGTTAGAAGCGCACTTCACCCGGAATCCTCAAAAAACTTAGGAACTGGCTATCTTACCTTTAAATGACGGAACACAATAATTTTGAATTGTTGTTATGATGACAGAGATAAGATGGTGGTAGCTAGCCAGACGGACTGAAGTCCTAACACCAACCAAACCAAGCACAATATTGTACCCTCCTGCCCCCTCAACACGGGGAGGGGATAAAATTTTTGTCCTCTGTTTTTATCCAATAGATATATATCAGAGAGCATTTTGTCTCCCGATGGTGGAGAAGGCTGAGGGGGCTGGAAAACTACAACATTAGTTATGCTGACTCTCAATAGATTGCGCTATTGTAAACACACCAGGTGTTTATAATAGCGCTATCTATTATAAACACCCGTATATTATAGTTATAACACATTGCGATTCAAGTACCAACAATCTCAGCTGTTCTCTTCGACAAAGATCGGCAAACTTCAAGTTTTCACTTCTGTCACTCTCGAGTGCCACTGTTTTTTTTGTACGACGAGAAAGCGCTCGGCCTTAATCTCACCTGGTTTCAAGTTATGTAAGGCCGAAGGTGGAACCGCACTTCACCCGGAATCCTCAATATACTGAGGAACTGAATGTTTGTGAAGATAATTGATTGATTGCTCGCGTCTCCGTTTGCAGAGGAGCTTGGCAAGCCAGGACTTACTGAGGATAAGATCGCTGAGCTCATTTCCGGGGAGTCGGAAATGCTCAGGGAGGCACATGTTATGGGGTGAGTGATTTTTGAAAGAAAATACTAGTTTTTTTGTACGGGGAGGTGCTTGGCCTTCATCTCACCTGGTTTTCAAGTTATGATGAGGCTGAAGGTGAACAGACTGAGGAACTGGCTATCTTACCTCTAAATGCCATAACAACAATTATTTTAGAATTGTTGTTATGGCGACAGAATTCGGTAAGATGGTGGAAGGCCGTGGCCAGGTGGTAGGCCTGACATAAAAATTCGCAATCTGCGTCAGGACCCTTGTAGCTCAATCGGTTAGTACGTTTCTGGCTTTAGGAAAAGATGCGGGATCGAATCCCGTCACGGGTTGTGCATTTTTGTTTTATTATAACATTTAATTCAGGTAACTTAAGAATAGTACAGAGTGGTAATTTTACTAATTCTAGAACCCATAAATACATATATCCTAAACTAAAATACTTATAAAATAGGCGAGTTTAAGTAGGCACACGTAATTACAGGACAAGGACAGGACACTAATTTCACACAGCGCCATCTAGCCCCAAACAAAGCATAGCCTGTAATTGGAACTAGATTACGGATAGAATACTTAAATACATTTTTTTTTGTACTTATCTTACAATACACACCCAAACACAGAACAAACATCAAACAAATGTTTGAAATGTCGACGACAATGTAACCAAAACTGACATAAACGGTTGGAACAGACTAACCCGCGTGATATCGACACACATGAACAAGCCGGACGGTTGCAGCGTCGACTTCAACAAGATAAAGCCTCTGGTAGAGTCCCTCAAGAACTCGGAGGTTCTCGCGGCGCTCAACGCGGAGTTCATGAAGACGAAGGAGGAAAGGCAGAAGGATGACAGGAAATGGACAACGTTTTTACAAAAGCCTCAACGACCAACGCCGAGGGTAAAGCATGGATACTACGGGTATCTGCCACAGGAAGAACATGAACAGGTTAGTTATATCTTGGTCCAGAGGTCCCGGGTTCGATTTCCAGGTGGAGTACAATATTGTGCTTGGTTTGATTGGTGGTAGGACTTTACCACCATCTTACCTAATTCTGTCGCCATAATAACAATTCTAAAATTGTTGTGTTCCGCCATTTAGAGGTAAGAATCGTTGAGGATTCAGTGTAAAGTGCAATTCCATCTTTGGCCTTATCTCAAATAGTTACCTGGTGAGATACTTACGTACATATTTGATGTACAACGGGGTAGCACTTGGTCTTCATCTAATGGTGTCAAATTATGATAAGGCCATAATGCCTGTATAAACTTGGCTTGTTTTTTTCTTTGGTTCACATCAACAGCCCATCTCCAAAGCTGGAGGGTTTTGCCATTATCATCACGCTTGGCGGGTGCGTTGGTGATCGATAATAATATGACAGTTAATTTCACACAGCGCCATCTAATCCCAGACAAAGCAAAGCTTGTGGGTAATATTGGAATTAGATTACGAGATTAATATTTTTTTAGGTAAATACATACATATCATGCAGTACAACACCCAAACACAGAACAAACAACATCATCACACAAATGTTTGTCCTGGCTGGGAATCGATCCCACAACCGCGCAGAAGGCAGAGCTACTACCAACTGAGCTATGAGGCTTGAAAAGCCTACACATAGCCACGCCGTGGCAGTTGGGGTTTGATAATCGACCCCTCCAACTCAGCCCATGATGTTCGTAAAAGCCGACTAAGGTATCTTACAAGAAGAAGGGCAGCAGCTTCCTTCTGTTTGTTCGCAATCACCAATCCGTCTGCCAAGCGTGGTGATTATGTCAAAACCCTCCAGCGTTGGAGGAGGCTCTGTCCAGCAGTGGACACTAATAGGCGGTTGATGTGTGACCTTAAATGCAGCTCGCTTGCATTAAATGAACTACTCACTCTGGTCTTCAGACTCGCAGTAGAACTGGTGTGGAAAAACAGACGTGGGCAACGAGTTCCATTCTATACCAACTAGTTATTTCCAGTACAAAATAAATGTATATAGCGTTAGTGAGTTCTATGTAACTTATAGAAATTCAAAATGATTACTAACTAAAATTGGTTAATAGTGTTTTATTGAGGCTTCGTTAAATGAAAAAGTTAAGGAGGAATTAGATTGTTCGCATAATTCCAAGGCATTTCTTGATATGAAGACGTCAACGTATTATCGGACTCCGTAGACCCTCTACGATTCTCTGAATCCGTAGCTTCGTAGACTCTCTACGTTATTCGGAATCCGTAGCTTCGTAGAACCTCTACGTTGCTCTATATTCGTAGCTTCGGAGACCCTACTTCGCTCTAAATTTGTAGGTTCGTAGTTGACGTTGCTCTGCTACTCTTAGCTTCGTAGACCCTCTTCGTTGCTCTGAATTCGTAGCTATGTAGTTAACGTTGCTCTGCTACTCTTAGCTTCGTAGACCCTCTACGTTGCTCTGAATTCGTAGTTTTGTAGTACCTCTACTTCGATCTAAATTTGTAGCTTCGTAGACCCTCTACGTTGCTCGAAATTCGAAGTTTTGTAGTACCTCTACTTCGATCTAAATTTGTAGCTTCGTAGAATCTCTAAGTTGCTCTATATTTGTAGCTTCGGAGACCCTCAACGTTGCTCTGAATTCATAGCTTCGCAGTACCTCTACATCGCTCTAAATTTTTAGCTTCGTAGTTGACGTTGCTCTGCTACTCTTAGCTTCGTAGACCCTCAACGTTGTTCTGAATTCGTAGCTTCGTAGTACCTCTGCTTCGCTCTAAATTTGTAGCTTCGTAGACCCTCTTTGATTATATTTCGTGTTACCTATTTATTTACATACTAAATTAGGACCGATGAAGGTGCACAGGTATATTAATTCCCAAAGCGTTGCGGAACAATGATATCGCGAAGAATGATCGCATCAATCAATCTCGCCAGCCTCTTGCCAAATACAAATCGAAATAACTCTATTCCGTATCCCCTTGACATAATCGATATGCCATGGCGATTGGCGAGATTCATAGTCCTACTAATATAAATGCGAAGGTTCGTTTGGTTGTCCCTCTTTCATATACAGGGTCCCGATTCTCTAAGCCCATCGTTTCACTATGGCAATGGAATGGCAGAATGACCACTAGAACACCAAACTGTACCAACAGTAGTCATTCTTCGACAACATTGTCATAATGAAGCGATTGGCTTTAGATCCAGTCAGTCAGATAAGACTCCATCTTATCTGACTGACTTTAATCTGTGACGGAAGCGCTCGGCCTTCACCTCATCTGGCTTTAAGTTATGATAAGCCGAAGGTGGAAGCACACTTCACACGGAATCCTCAACAGACTGAGGAATTTATCTTTGTTAGTTGTTGTTATGGCGGCAATGGAAATACAAAATATGAAAATTTGAGGACTTGAATTCTTGAATTCCTCTCCGTAGAACAATAAAAAAAAAATAAGAGTTCCTAACGTGATTTTTTTATTGTGATTTCATTTATTGTTCGTTAACCTAGTTATATAAATGTAGTAAAGCTTAGTATATCTGCTTGGTCCTGCTAATTAGCATACAAACATTACAATTAATACAAATTTCAGCTTTTATAATTATATATCTTTTTAAATTAATTAAATGTCAAAAAGAATTATAACATTAATATAATTTTGAGAAATATGTCAAATTAAAAATACAGTTACTTGTAGAAACGGTCGTCAAGAAACTCATTTAATGTATAAAACGCATTTTTTTCTAAAAGATCACATAATTAACGCCTTTTTTTGCCTCGAAATGTGGGTCGGAACCCTCTAAGTGCGTGTTCACACTTGCCCGTTTTATTATCTAGCTGCGACGCGTACAAAGCCGCGAGCAGAAGCTACGTTTCACAATTCAAGGTATTTGGCCACCATTCAATGTTAATTATTTGTCTTGAATTGGTCAAAACGTCTATTGTTTATTCTTTTAGTTGTGTGTTCGGCGTCGGAAGTTGTGTTCGTAATTGTGAGTGTTGTATATATATTTTTTTTAAGTTTTTAGGTGATTTAAATTAAAACCATCGACGAAATGAGATCAACTCAATTTTTAAACAGACAAACAGAATCGTTGATGCACTTGACCAGCTTTTGCTAATAATTGGATTAAACCCTAAAATAAGTTTAAATCTAAGCTTTAAAGTTATAAGAACTTCTTACAATTAAATCACCAGAAAATTTCTCTGCTAATTCTTTAATATTTTTTATGGAAATACAAGGGTTTATAACTCACATGGCTCTTTGATTTTTTAATACAACTGTGAATTGAAAATTTAAATTGAAATGCTCCTAAAACTACAGAAATACTTCTTTAAATCTACAACGAATTCTACAAGCAATAAATTTACAATTTTCCACCACAAAACTTAGGTTCATAGATATACTTATATTTTTAACCATAAACTTGAATGTGATATATTTTCGTTGAAAACACAGAGTAATGAATTAAGTTTTTATATTTGTGTGTGTGTGTGTGTGTGTGCTGTTTAGTCTCTGCGTTTAAGGACAAGATCTTTAGGACGCAAATAGTTATACTTATAAATATTAAAATTATAATAAAACAAAGTTCAACTTGTGTCACGAAGTGAATTTATTATTTATACTTACTTGCACAACACACATAATAAAAAAAAAAAAATTAAAATTTAATTATATTTTATTTTAAAGCAATAAATACACACTCTGTAAATTTCAACTGACGACTCATGAGATACAGCCCGTTGACAGATTGACGTTGAAGTCCGCCTGGCTAGCTAACACCATCTTACCTAATTTTGACACCATTACAACAATTGTTAAATTGTTGTGTTCCGGTATTTAGAGGTAAGATAGCCAGTTCCTCAGTTTGTTGAGGATTCCGGGTGAAGTGCGCCTCCACCTTTGGCCTTATCATAAAATGTAACCAGATGAGATGATGTGTGATGTAGGGGTTTCCCCGTAGTACAGTACAAAATATAAAAAAATTGTCCGACAGAGGAGGCTTATTAATAGGATCCCGTTGAGACACTTTGGGCAACTTTAGTTTGGTGGTAACCATATTTTTTTCTTTTTCAGGGCCCGTATAAAGTTAAAATAGTTAAGCAACCCAAGCCGAAAGTAGCACCTGATTATAAGCCTGAGGTAAATTCGTTGTAAGCGTATGAAACATGAAACGTGGTAACTCAATAAATTTGAACCAATGTGTGCCTTAAATGTTTTTATTACATTTTATTTTGGTATAGGTTCCACAATATCTAAAAGCATTTTAATTTAAATTGTGTAATACTTAGAATAAAATATAACGTACCATTTAACGGCCTACACTACCTCAGATTAGCAACTCAACGCAACTTCACTCTAGTTTCGAACTAAGAAATAGTTATAATAAAGGTGACATTGCTGTGCGCTCAACCACGGCGCTTATGACCAGCAGATGACAGTGCGCGCGAATTTCTACGTTATATTTTTTTTACGGTAAAACAAATATTAATTTTGAAAATCTAAAACACAGACCGTCTGCTGTATACTGTGTTTATTTACTGTACAAAGTGCCAAGGCCTAATCGGGCGTATTTACTGAAAGGCGAACATTTTTGGTACAAATTAGAGTCAACTTTGTTTTTTTTTCTATCGAGAAAAATTAGATGTAATCGTGTTTTCGCAACAGCGAACTACTAGAACGCGATACTAGCGTTCTAGTATCAATACTGAAATATAAAATATATTAATATCAAAGTAAATGCTACATTATGGTGGAAGAATCTTAAGAAAACAATATCTACTTCATAGAGACCCAGCTCTGTCGATAACAATTGGTGGTTTAGTTTTAGCTTAGGAAATATATTACAAATAGTTATATTCGGCAAAAGTGCTTTTAATCAGTCGTGGATTTTTAAAATGCCTTGAAATAAGTAAACCTAAGTAAACTTATAAAATGGCGGCAGGCAGTGCTATGATACAATTTTAAAATATGTTGAGTTACCTACTTCGTTTTCATATAATCGAAATAAGTTATTTTCTTATTACTAATGTGCGAGTAAGAATCCGTTTATGTACAATACAAACTAAGTATTTAATTATGTTATGCTCGTTTAAGTGAATTATAGATTAATAGATTACTTACTGATGTACCTAAAAGTGCCTACTAAATCGTAACACCTTAAATCTCCTGTAAAAATGTTCTAAGTATTTTAAATTGCTGTTACGTTTGATTTCCCAATAAAAATGATTTAATACCAAATTGTATTTAAATAAGTACCTACCTTTCTACAACCTTTGATATACTTACTTACTATTTTAGTGGTATTTTTGATTGCCAACATGATTGAATTAAATACTCGAAAGATCATAGAGTAAAGATTCAGTGTTTTAAAATCGTTCGAAAATTTGTTTTTCATATTTAAACTTCGGTACATCTTTTAACGGGCTATAGTACCTCAGATTAGCAACTCAACGCAACTTTATTCTAGTTTCGAACTAAGACTGTACAAAGTTTCAGGCCCTAATTGGGCGTATTTATTGAATGGCGAACATTTTTGGTACAAATTAGAGTAACTTTGGATTTTTTTTCTTCAGAGAAAGTTTTATGTAATCGTGTTATCGAAACACAAGCGTTCTAGCATCTATCCTGAACTATAACATATATTAATTTCAAAGTAAATGTATTGTATTGTGGAAGATATGATCGCTGGAGCTAAGATTTCACGTATCATAGACTCCTAAGTTGACGGGCGCAATGCAGTGCCGTGTAGGCTATGTTCAAATATTTAAAGTCAATCAAAGGCGCGTCAGACTCGCACAAAACTTACGAGTCTTTCCGGGTCTGACTCACACTTAGCTAGTTTGTTATACCTTAGCAATAAATCACAGCAAATAAACGCTTGTTAATATCGAATAATATTATTTAGACAACAGTTCAAAAGAGCCCTTGAAGTTAGTAATTAAGGAAAGTTAAAGATAGAAAAAGATTGCTTCTTTTAAATATTTACAAATTTGTGGCAATTAAAAATACTACGAAAACTTTTAATGTATGCATAATAATATTTTATTTTATTTCAGTATGCATAGCCCGCATCCCATGCATGTGTTTGATAGCAAAATAAGTATTAACATTATACGAGTACATTAAGGTTGATCTCAGATTTAAGTACGCGTTAAATGTTTTTCGTAAATTTTAGCTTCAAAACAAACCGTGAATTTAAATAGTTATATTCGCCACTGCGATGCAAGCTTCATCTATAATAACAACAACAATTCTTGAATTAGCTCCGTTTGTGTTTTACAATTTACTAAAATCCATGTCGCGCATACATAACTCTGAGGAACCACCGTAAAGCGTGTAGGTAGTAACATAACTGGCACAATTGCTTTGAATGCAGTCTAAAGTGAATCTTTAAGCGTGGGTGGTCTAAATCGCTATTGATGCTTAGTAGGTACCTACGCAATTGTTATATTTTCTATATAACACTTTAGTATATTTTCTGTATAACAATTTAGTATGTTTTCTACATAAAAATGTCGTATATTTTCTATACAGGTTGAATTTTGGAGACGGGACAGTAATGACGCCGTTATACACGGTAGAATTAAGAGTACTTTCATAAAATTCCACCAAAATGTATGGAAAAAGTTTTTCGTAATTTCTGACATTTCTAGTACTTCAAACTTCAGTCGGTCTGGTAGAGACTTTAGATCCTTATAAGAAACAGGATCGATTGGCATAAAAAAAAAGTTTTTCTGTTAAATGTCAATTTTCTTGCTGATTGTACATTTTATCCAAAATCTGAGAATGCAGTTCAGAAAATCTTAAAATGTATGGATAGTCTCCTAAAACATTTTCCTGTAACTATAACGGTTAAGGTACCTGCCCTTACTGTCCCGTCTCAAAAATTATCCCTGTATAATAATTTCGAATGTTTTTTGAATTCGATATTTGTGTATTTTCTACATAACAATTTTTATATTTTCAAAATAACAATTTAGTAAGTAAGCGTACCAACAGCAACTAAGACATCAATAACAATTTCGTCATACCTATACCTACTGCTTTTTACACATATTTTCGTGCACACAAACCACATTCACATACGTCGAGGTTCGTTTATAAAATCCACATTAAATCATTGGGTTTTCTTGTACAAAATTCCCATCGAAAACATTAATCGATTATGTCTTAATAAACCCACATTATGTACACCTAAAACACACATAATTCGCTTACGTGTACAAAACCACGCATTTCAACTTACATAAATCGTTATCGTGTTTAAACCACACATCTAAACACACATAAAATCGTTTACCGTGTTCAAACCACACATAAATCGGTTTTCGTGTACAAAACCCACATTTGTACATCCAAACCCACATGAACATGTACATACCCACATCCATCATTTCACCCACGCATAGACCTCCCGCAGGATTTTGAGACTGGACCACTACCGTGGGAAGAGCGGGCATTGACCGAGCCGCCGCCACCGCCGGTTGCGTTAGAAGACCCTATACTAGTGCCTGAAGATAGCCCAGAGTTTTTTGAGGCTGTGGACCCATTGCCTGAGAGCTCGGTGCCAGATTTACAAGACACAGGTTAGAAATCATGCCTGAATATTTATAGTACTTCTGCTAAAAATAATAATTTCAAGGTCAAATAAGAGCTATTAGATGCCTATGACCTTGTAATTATTTCTCGAAGACCGTAACCAAGTGCCTGAAGAAAGCCCAGAGTTTTTTGAGGCTGTGGACCCATTGCCTGAGAGCTCGGTGCCAGATTTACAAGACACAGGTTAGTTGTAATGCCTAAAAGTCAAATAAGAGCTATAACTATAGTTCTTATGACCTTGAAATGATTTCTCGAGGACCCTAAACAAGTGCCTGAAAATAGCCCAGCGTTTTTTGAGGCTGTAGACCCATTGCCAGAGAGTTCGGTTCCTGATCTACAAGACAGGTTAGTTATAATGTCTAAATAGTACAGTAGGTACTGAGAATCTAAAAATAATAATTTCAAGGTCAAATAAGAGCTACAGCTATAGTTCTTTTGACCTTGAAATTATTCCTTTAGAACCCTAAGCAAGTGCCAGAAGTAAAAGAAAGTTCGGTGCCAGATTTACAAGACACAGGTTAGAAATAATGTCTAAATATCTTAATATCTTAACCGCCTTTGTGGTCAAGCGGTTCGCCCACTGGTGTCAGATTCAGAAGTCCCGGGTTTGATCCCCAGGGGAGAACCATATTGTGCATTGTTTGGTTGGTGGTATGACTTTTTTCAAGTCCGCCTGGACTTGAGACTGAGACTTTTACAGCTACAGTTCTTACATGACCTTGAAGCGAATACTCTAGGACCCTTAACAAGTGCAAAATGTTTAGTAAGCTCTAAAATGTATTTTGTCCACAAAAAAGCAACGTGATTCTGGATGCAAAAAAAACTAAGGTACAGTAGGTGATTAACGCCATGAAAATTAAAAGAACAAGGTTCTAATTAATGGTACTTTTATTTTATAAATCAAACAATAACACGTCAAAATTAGTTAGACTTATAATTCTCATATTTATCTAGCTTTTAAAAACAATCTCGTTTGGGCGTTTTTAAAAATTATGTTTTTAATAACGCCCCATTCGAAAACTTGGCTTTTAATGCTGAAATAGACTTAATAGAAACAAAGTTAACCGCAAAACCAAAATATCACCTTGCGTTATCTTCACTAACATTAAACGAATAAAATCAACATTGAATCAAAATTTAGTTCAATTACGTTTTTTTAAATATTTCCAGTTACCATATCATGAGTACTTTGCATATTAACTGTTTTTAAGGCTGAATTAAGAAAAACGTTAAATGTTAATTGGGTATTATTAAACGAACAGTGGGTAATAACGCCCAAAGATGGGATGTTATAAAGAAAAAGTAATTTGGAGTCGTTCCATTTGTTCTATGGAACATTTCAACGAACACAAAGTGTTTCGACGACCCGTGGTCCCACTGCTTTAAGCCCCTTCATGAGGGTTCATGGGTATTTTTTTTTCCCGCTGTCCCACTGCACTAGATATTTAACTTTTCTTACATAATCGGCAATTAGTGGGTCCACGGGTATGTTTGATTAAACGAAATGTTTACCCGTGGTGGGACCACGGGTAAAAATTTCGTCACTTGGAATGTTACGTAGTCGTAGTGTAGTCGGCAACGACATAACATGAGGTATATCAGGTTAAGGGTGTTCCATTACACAAAATACTAAAATATTTATTTCGTAACAAGTACATTAGATACCATTATAAACAAAACAAAATAATTAGATACGCTTTATCTGTGTATACCTAATCCGTAATCTTGTGATTACATTATTAGTAATGATAGTAGTACCACAGAAATTTATTAGATGGTGCGATTCCAATGACTATTATTTTGACTATTATTACCATATATCTGAAAATATTCGTCTTAGACTCTCCATTCTTAGTTCAAATGAAAGCTAAGATCGAGATCTACATTAATTTTAACAGCTGCCATTGAAAATGTAGATCTTTGACATAGCTTTCATTTGAACTAAGAACGGAGAGTCTAAGACTAGTAGTTTCAAAGATATGGCCATTTGAAGTTTGACAACTTCGACGTCGACTTCGTCAACAAAGATTGGTCTAAGCCACCAACGCATTAAATATTAATAAATTACAATGAGACCTTCTCAAAATTTAGAGGTTTGTATTACAAAGTGCTACCACCAACCATGCCAAGCAAAATATTGTAATCCCCATGGCGATCGAACCTGGGACCTTTGGATCTGTCAACGGTGGTTGAACCACTACACCACAGAGGCGGTTAAACTAAAACGTAATAATGTAAAACTACTGACGCACTGCGCCATTATAATTATAGGTATGTCAAAATAATTTTGCTGAATTTTCTAGCAGATGATAAAATATTTTTGAAAATGTCTTCAAAAAATTCTTGCTTTATTATTTTTTGTTATTAGGAATAATTCTACCACCCCCACGTGCTATAGAGGAGATTACAGAAGAACTACAAGAACCAACGGAAACGCCACCCGTTGAAGAAGCAACCGAAGAAGTACCTCACGAAAAAGAAGAAGAAGAAGACACCACAGAGATGAAGGGAGAAGTTGAAGAAATGGCAGAACAGCTAGTGCAGAACGTCAAGAGTATGGTCGGTAAGTTTAAATCAATTAATAATCACAGTAAGTTCAAATCAATTAATAATCACAGTAGTTTATGTCAATTAATAGTCACAGTAAGTTTAAATCCATCGATAATCACAGTAAGTTTAAATCAATTAATAATCACAGTAGCAGACTCACGACTTTTCCCCTCGAGGATTTACCTCGGATCGCACAATTCTAAATGAATTGTTGTGCATAGCAGTTCCTCAGTCTGAGGATCCCGGGTGAAGTGCGCTTCCACTCGGCCTTATCTCTTGCCCCAGGTCCGATGAAGACCAACCACGTTCAAGTCATACAGAAAAAAATTAGAAATAACTCCGTAGAAATTAGGTAGGTATCTACTTAAGTATAATAAACAATATGTTTAGCAAGCCTCACAGCTCAGTTAGTAGTAACTCTGCTAGTGGTTCGATTCCCACCCAGGACAAACATTTATGTGATGAATGTACACTGTTAAAAATTTTCAGTGAATTTTACATAAAGTTGAGGGCAACTTTCGTTGCCCCAACTTTTTGGTGTTATTAATAATTGAACTGATCATAAAATCACATCATTATGATGTGATTTTATGATCAGTTCAATTATTATCCCAAAATATTATGTAAAATCTTGTATTTTTAATTTAATATTACAAATATATTTATGTATTTATTCAGACATTCTGTGAATATACAAAAAATATATGTAAACCACTAAATTTAGTAAATATTACATACGTTTTTGGTAAAAATAAACAAAATTAATGTGAATATATGATATTAACTAAAAATATGTAAAAAATCATAATATTACGTAACAATACCACTTTTTCATGGAAATAGTCAGATTTCTGTAAATTTACATACGTTTTTTGTCAGTAAATTTACATAATTTTTAACATCTATAGATGTTTGTTCTGTGTTTGGGTGCTGTATCATATAGTACGAATGAAAAAATAGTACCTACCTATAGTATTATATCCGTTCCTAATCTAGTTCCCATTACAAGCTAAGCTTATTTTGGGGCTAGATAGCGCTGTGTGAAATTAATGTCGATAGGTAGGTAGCTATCGAAATTTGTACCTACTTATAAAAACACTAAACAGAACGCAATCGAACGATCAACAACTCATAAGTTGTTGATCGATGTACCTAGTAGACAAATAACTATTCTATTGTGCGACGAAGTCTTTTTTAGAGAAAATATTTCTATAAACCTATGTGCCTACAAAGTTAGTTAGAGGTAAAACAGTTGAGTAACCCAACTGTTCACTTGAACAGACAGCTTACTTATTTATTGTACTGAAGCGGCGAGCAAAACATTAACATTAAGCTAAGATTCATTTCAATGTACCTACTGAACATATCTCACTCCAAAAGCGCGCAACACGTAAAGCTAAAATTTGCAAAAACAAAATTTGAACATACGAGCAAAATGTACAAAACGATCCAGCGTACAGCAGCCGTCATGCTAATACAGTGAGCATCGTTTATTGGTTACCTTTTTATAAACTCACTTTTATATCACATATATATTACAGGACAGGACATTAATTTTACACAGCGCCATCTAGCCCCAAACTAAGCATAGCTTGTAATATGGGAACTAGATTACGGATAGAATACTTAAATACTTTTTGTAAATACATACGTTCTATATGATACAACACCCAAACACAGAACAAACATCTATATTCATCACAAAAATGTTTGTCCTGGGAATCGAACCCACAGCCTACAGCGCAGGAGGCAGAGCTACTACCAACTGAGCTATGGGCTTGTTACATGGTACATATGATAGAAGAGATGATTGTTTGTTCTTAGATCCGAATGCGCCAATTCAGCAGCAGTTGGCCCAAATGCGCGCCCAACTCGCAGCGTTGGCTCAACTGCCTTGCGTGATCCAGCAGTCACTAGAGTTACTGACCAACCACCTCGCTAACATCAGTCAACAGGTAACAGACAACATTTACAGCGAATAATTCATTATTAACGTTTCTTTTATAGTTTACGATAATCTTTTGAGACAAAAAGTAGCCTACGTTCTTCCCCATAGCATACACTATATCCATGACAAATTTTATTAAGTTCTTCAGCCGTTTAGTTGTAAAAACGTTACAAACAGTTTTTTTCCTTTTCTAAATATTGGCCTATCAAAAACAGGCAACCAGACTCACGACTTTTCCCCTTCGAAGGTTCACAGCCGTTTATAAAAACGTTACAAACAGTTTTTTTCCTTTTCTAAATATTGGCCTATCAAAAACAGGCAACCAGACTCACGACTTTTCCCCTTCGAAGGTTCACAGCCGTTTATAAAAACGTTACAAACAGTTTTTTTCCTTTTCTAAATATTGGCCTATCAAAAACAGGCAACCAGAATCACGACTTTTCCCATTCGAAGGTTCACCTCTGATCAATAAAGAGCGTGGATAGGGGCACGGGTCAGAGCCACGTCCAAACTTACGTTAGTGCCCACGGTTTGCAAGTACCTAGCTAGTATTCAATACGCGACAGGTTGCAAGTCCATCGCCGCTTAGAGGAAGCCCGTTCGGATTGTTTATCCTTGGGGCATGCCGGTTATAGTATGTGCATGTGTCAAATGCGCACATAGACTTAAAAAAAAAACGAAAAGTCATTTGGTGCACGAGTGGATTTGAATCCACAACCTGGATCGGAAGGCGGGCCCATACCCACTTGGCCACACAGCTCTTTACCATCTATCAATGTTGACAGCAACCCAATCTGTATAGCGATTTTCAAACACACGGAAAGTTTTCGTATCGGAAACATTGCTTCTGATCGGATCCGATAGATTTCAACGCTATTATGATACTCAAACCATATATGAGAAACTTCAGTGGGAAGCATAGAATTTCAATGTCAAAATATTTTGATTTTGGAGTTCTCGGTCTCGGAAAAATGTATCCAAATGTTTGAAAATAGCTATACTGGTGTCTGTAATAAGACTTTTAATTTGACGCTGTATGAGTCTAGTCCAGAGGCTCTTCTCACTCTCTGTCTCTCTTTTGATTTATAAATGATGGGCTATCTCGCTCCATTTCAGACCTCATCCTTGCTTTGGCCTAGAGATAGACAAGTCTTGACCTCTAGGTCAAAAGCTAACCTATAGTTTATAAAAAGTGACCTCTACTTCAAAGCTAACCCATAGTTTACAAAGAGTGACCTCTACTTCAAAGCTAACCCATAGTTTATAAAAAGTGACCTCTACTTCAAAGCTAACCCATAGCTTGTAAAAAGTGACCTCTACTTCAAAACTAACCTATAGTTTATCAAAAGTGACCTCCACTTCAAAGCTAACCCATAGTTTATAAAAAGTGACCTCTACTTCAAAGCTTGTAAAAAGCAAGAATTTTATTTTCCTTTTCGTCCTTTTTTGGTTCAGATATTATTTCTTGTTTATTTTCGTAGGAAGCTTGCAAAGTGACTTGTGAATCTCAAGTGAAGGCTGAGCGCTTTGAGGAAGTTGAACGTAAGTTTGATTAGAGACATAGGTACTTATTATCATAATTGAGTTGTGAAACGACCGGCTAACACACAACAAAACGTTCCTATGATTAAACTAACCACCTCTGTAGTCTAGTGGTTCGCTCACTGGTTTCAGGTCCAGAGGTCCCGGGTAGGATCCCCAGTGGAGCACAATATTGTGCTTGGTTTTGTTGGTGGTAGGACTTTGTCTGCCTGGTTAGCTACCTCATGACTAAATTTGTCGCCATAACAACAATTCTAAATTATTGTGTTAATTTTCGAATTTATAGGTAAGATAGCCAGTTCCCAGGTAAGATAGACTGTTGAGGATTCCGGATGAAGTACGCTTTTAATTTTGGCCTTATCATAACTTGAAACCAGGTGAGTTGAAGACAAGCGCTTCCCTGTCGTACAATAAGAAAATGTGTGATCATATACACCTATCTTACAACGAGTATACATGTGGAGTATACTGTACTTTACTATACTGCCCAGGTGGTCAAAAGTGAATACCTACAAGATTTTAATCACTTGTATTTTTTAGTGCGAGTGATTGAAAGCGCGGAGCATCAAATGGCCTGTGAAAGCGATGAGGTGGGACATGTCACTGTCGAGGAGATCGGGGCGGGTGAACTGAATGAGAATACTATACAGGCAAGTATTCACCTAATTCATTATAATAGTTAATATAACAAGCCTCACAGCTCAGTTGGTAGTAGCTCTGCCATCTGCGCTGTAGGTTGTGGGTTCGATTCCCACCCAGGATAAACATTTATGTGATGAATGTAGATGTTTGTTCTGTGTTTGGGTGTTGTATTGTATGATAAGTATATATTCTATCCGTAATCTAGTTTCCATATTACAAGCTATGCTTAGTTTGGGACTAGATGGCGCTGTGTGAAATTAATGTCCTGTAATATTTATTTATTATTCATATTTATTAATTCGGGGCGATAGAACGGAATTACAGTACAATACAAGCAAGTATTCACCTCATTCGGAGCGGGTGAACTGAATGAGAATAATATACAAGTAAGTACTATACAAGCTTATTTCGGAGCGACTGAACCCAATGAGAATACTGTTTAGGCATGTAATCACCTAATTCATTTGGCGGTAAAAAGTAACTTACGACTTTTTCCTTGAGGATTCTGATCACTAGGTACTCAGAGCGTGCATCTTATATAAATAAGTATTACAGGACATTAATAAGTATTACAGGACATTAATTTCACACAGCGCCATCTAGCCCCAAACTAAGCATAGCTTGTAATATGGGAACTAGATTACGGATATAATACTTAAATATATATATTTTTTGAATTTGTAAATACATACTTATCATACAATACACACCCAAACACAGAACAAACATCTATATTCATCACACAAATGTTTGTCCTGGGTGGGAATCGAACCCACAACCTACAGCGCAGAAGGCAGAGTTACTACCAACTGAGCTATGAGGCTTGTTAGTGCATCTTATATGTCAACACACACGAAAACACACAGAAAGAGAAAGAAGAAAACAGCAAAAGAGAGAGAAAGCTTTTCTTTCTCAGAAATATCACTTTGTCGGATTCGCCTTCGAATCCGATAGATTGCAACGCTATTCTCAAACCATTCCTGTAAAGATTTTCAGTGAAAGTTAGAATTCTAATGGCAACATTTTATTATTTTCGGAATAGCGTTTCCGGAAAATGTGAAATTAATGTCCTGTCCTGCTATATAGGAAGAAGTCCCTGAGACTAAGATCACGTTAACAGCCGAAGAGTACGCTGCGCTGAAGCGGGAAGAAGAGATATTGATCGAGGAACAACTGAAAAACGATAAGCTGAAGAAGGTATGTGCTTTCGTAAGTTACCCTATTCTTTTATTAACCAACCGATTTTTTAATAAGATGTAGGTACCTGCTTAAAGCTGAATGCGCCTCCACAGAAGTTATGCTGACTTGCAAAGAAGGTGTATAGACGAAATACACATAAATATGCTTTGTCATTGGTTGTTCAGTCACCGATGGTGACTAACAACCACTGACAAAGAACATCCGGCCGTTCGGCCAGTGGCTGAACAACTAATGACAAATACCATTCGACTGTGCGGCCAGTGGCTGAACAACCAATGACAAAGACCATCTGGCCGTTCAGCCAGTGACTGAACAACCGATGATAAAGACCATCCGGCCATTTGGCCAGTGACTGAGTGACTGAACAACCAATGACAAAGACCTGTTGGCCGTTCGGCCAGTGACTGACAACCAATAACAAAGACCATCCAGCCGTTCTACCAGTGACTAAACAACCATTGACAAATATATTTTATGTGTATTGCAACTACCTTCTTAGCATGTGTCCGTATCTTTCAAAGAACCCAATTAGGATCGTACTTTCATAGTGTATTAAAGGATCGATTAACATTATTATGTACAAATTAAGCAGTCGGGTTACTAAGGACCGTTACAAACGGCCTATAGGTAACTCAGCTGATCAGACAAGTACCAGACGGAAGCGTGCCCACGACGCCGGCTGCGAAGCCACGTTGAATAGCTATGGTAATTCGCTGGCCTAAATAAGAGCCAGCTATTGGGTCACGTGTCGCCTTTAATTAGTTACATACATAAAAATTGGAAAATCAACTACACAATTCAATATTAAAATTAAAAGTAGGTACATTATTTATAATTGCGAATTTAATAGATTAGATAATTATTTGAATTGTATATTATTATTATTATTCAAATCATTCACTGTATTTTCACATATAGCTTTGTGTGTTGTTATTCTGAGGTTAAGGACCCCTCTCGAGTAAAGGCCTCCTCTAGCTCTTTCCAATGTTCGCGATCTTGTGCCTCTTGTATCCAGTCCTTTGATTTTAGGTACTTTTCTAGTTCGTCGGTCCATCTTGCGTTCGGCCTACCGACTCTTCTTTTACCTTTTGGTCCTTTCCATTTAGGAAAGTCTATTTAGTCCTTTCTATTGCCTTCTGACATTTTGAGATTTTATTTCTAGCTTCTTTTGTGTAAGTCCATGTCTGGCTGCCGTGAGTGTGGGGAGAAGACAGCTGTCTACCACTCGCTTTTACCAAACACATATTACTGTGAAACCATTAAACATAGGTTCAAGAAAGGAACACATATTACTGTGAAACCGTTAAACATAGGTTCAAGAAAGGATCGAGCAGGAATCTCGCCAGCTGAAGCATCGCGCGGCGCCGCGCGTCGGCAAGCCGAAGATGTTTGGTCCTCAGAACCCCGAGGTGAGACCACTGGTCCTCCCGGGAGGCAGGCGGTGGAAGGGGCCCAAGGATGTCTTCAACGACCAGTTCATCGCGGAGACGCTGCAAGCCCAGTCGGAAGTTATCCAGGGAAAAGTTATGGGGTACTTGGAATGTTTATTGTTTTTGTGTTTAGATTTATTTACGTCCAACTCACAACATTGTCCAAGTTTTTTTTGCTTATAGTGGAAGTTGCACGGTCAGTACGCGTGAGAAAGTTTCTTTATGGGCAATGTTCATTGTTTGCAAACAATGGCATGACAGCGCATTTATCAATAATATAATAAAACACGTTGAAAATACCTCATCTAAAATTTGTGCGTCAGAATTAGGTGAGATAATGGGTAAAATAGTAGGTTAAGTTTCTGTAAAAATAAACCTTACGGCCTACACTGCTGAAACGGGGACACTAAACGATAACGGTTATCTGGTAGAGATCGCTTTTAGCGATAAGGCCGCGCATTATACCTAGTCTAAGTGTTTTTATTTGCTTGTTTGTGTATATTTGTTTCTTGGTGTACAATAAAGGGGTTTATGAAAGTATATCTACCTATAACGATTGGTCCACACATTTAAAGTAGCACTACACCCGTAATACCGTTAAAACACAGCAATGTTGCTTGGCTGAAATAGGTATGGTGGTAGTACTTCCCCGGAAGAGCTCTAGGAGCTCTACTACTCTTAAAATCTTACATTTTAATCAGACATGCCGTTTCTAAATTAAATGAGAAAACGGTAGGTACGTGCATGCGTCTTCATAAATTAAATATGGGAAAAAAATATACTGACCATAGATAATTTATATTATTATTATTAGATGTAGTCTAGACATTGTCATGGAATTCACTGTTATAGACACGATGTGTTTTAAAACATTCTCATGCGTACTTAACTTAGAGCATCCACTTTAAAATCTGCTTGAACAAGTTTTTGAGAAAAGGGCCAATGTTGATTGAAATGTTTTCAGTAATTTGTAGTCAGTTCGTTACGTCATATTGTCTTAGTTAGTTACTTGTCTTAATCTTACAGTATAAACTATATGTTACCTTAGCTTCTTGCTTTAAGGGTTCAATACCTAACGGAAAACCAACGGAACCCTATAAGTCTCCACCGTCCATCTATCAGACTCAGTCTGTTGAGGATTCCGGGTGAAGTGCGCCTCCAACTTCGGCCTTATCTCAACTTGTTAACAGGTGACATGAAGGCCAAGCGCTTCCCCAACGAACAATAAAAAGACGATATACTTAGAAAAATTATGCCACCATGTCAAAAAGGTGGCTCAAATACCACAGTAGATCTTAGTTTACCTTTCGCTGATAATGATATACTTAACTAAGTAAGACAATGTGTGAATAAATTTTTAAAGTAATATTATTGATTAGATATATCGGGGTGAAGGAAGAGCCATTGGTTTGCCACAGGATACAATAATCAATGCTTTGGAATTGTATCCTGTGGCAAACCAATGGCCCTTCACCCCGTAAAATATATTAGGGTATTATCATTTATTTCTGACAACTAGTTATTTGTATTTTTCATAATATTTTGATGTTGAAAAAATTCATAAAAATTTGATGGTAAATCTGTTAATAAGATTGTCATTAATCATGATATTTTTAGTAGTTAGTTTGTTTAGTATTCAAATCAGAAAAAAGTAAGTTAACCTTCGATTAATTTATTAACTGGGTGCTGTGAAGTCGCTTCACTTGGAACACAACGTGATTCTCAGCACCCAACGAGCTAAAAAGCCATCTGAGCCATTTTACGCAGCGCCATCTATACCCCAAACTAAGAATAGCTTTTTACTATGGGAACTAGAAGACTTAAAATACTCATTCCTTTCTTATTATTATTTTCTTATTCCATTGAACACAGGATAAGCAAACATCGATGTTCAACTTTCAAATGTTTGTCCCAGATGGTATTCGAACCCACAACCTACAGCGCAGAAGGCAGAGCTATTACTGAGCTTTAAAGCCATTAACTTTGTATTCTGACAGTTGAACAAAATATTCTATCATATAACTTTGCTAACAAAATGGCGCTGTGTCCAATATTCCATTTACTTAGCTTGGCTAACTAGATGGCGCATTGCGAAATGTTATATTTACTTAGCTTTGCTAACTAGATGGCGCTGTGTTAAATGTTCCATTCACTCAGCTTCACTTATCTTTGCTAACTAGATAGCGATATGGTCAAATGTTCCATTCACTCGGCTTCACTTAGTTACGCAAACTAGATGGCGTTAAATGTTTCATTAATTCAGCTCCACTTAGGTTTGTGAACTAGATGGCGCTGTGTTAAATGTTCCATTCACTCAGCTTCACTTAGTTACGCAAATTAGATGGCGTTAAATGTTCCATTCACTCAGCTTCACTTAGGTTTGCTAACTAGATGGCGCTGTGTGAATGTGTTATTATTACTTGCCTAAGGTAATTAGTTACTTATTATTCAAATTCACAGTTTCAGATATGAATGTTTAGTTAGTAAATCACACATTACATTCTAGGTTTGAGAGTGATCGCCTACCATTTGATGAGAGGTTCGTCTTTTCATACAACTTTAATGAATCGTGGTTTGTACGCTGTGAATACTATCAACGAGGTGTAGGCCTCGATACGAAAATTAGTTTATTTTATTTTTATATTTCTGCCCTTCAACCCACACTAGGTGGGGTCGGCACAAAATAACTGTTCTTTCCCCACTCTCCTCTATCGGAGGTCATCTCATAACCCACTCGTTTCTATCCATATCATCCCTCACAAGTCGCAATCAAAATCCTCAGAATTATAAAGTATTTAAATCTTTGAAAATAACCCCGCGAAAAACCTTAAACTTTTAACCACAGTTAAAAATCTGTAACTATTTAAAAATAATACATTTAACTGGTGGGAGACGCCGATGTCGACGATAACGACTGATTAATCTCAATATTGGTGGCCGGACCTGTAACCGTCCACCTGGATAGCCACCATCCTCCTGTCGAAGTTGAGTCTTCTCTTCTTCCTTTCTTTGTCCTTTTACCCTCGGGGAAGATGATACATTCGTTAAACTCGTATCACCGTCAAATCGCGGTTCATATAGCGTTGATAATGTTCACAGATTTCATAAACTACCAGTCCTTAGTACAGTAGGCATGGATTACTTGGCGCAATCAATCCTCATTACCATTTTATGGTTATTTTACCAGCGTGGTATAAAAGTGACTTGAAGTTTAAAAGGTTACCAATAAACGATGCTCACTGTATTAGCATGACGGCTGCTGTACGTTGGATTTTTGTACATTTTGCTCTTGTTTATAAATTGTTTTTGCTAATTTTAGCTTTACGTGTCGCGCGCTTTTGGGATGAGACATGTTTATTAGTAGGTACATTGAATTGAAACTTAGCTAAATGTTAATATTTAAGCTGCTCGCTGATTAAGTGGGTAAGATGTACCTACTTCCAGTCTACCAACCTAAAAATTTTACATAATACTTATTTAGGTAAAAATTAGCAGTTAGTTGTAATAATGTTATCACTTAATTTTTTCATGCGTAGTTTGAACATTGAAATCGAGTTCCGTATTCAACTAGCATGAATTTATTGAATTTAAATATTTTAGATACGTAGGTAGGCTTAATTATCACCTATTTTATCTTAGGTACCTACTCAATGACTGAGACAAAACGGGCCTAACCTACTTTTATATAAGTACCTACATTTACTATTTGTGTAGCCTATTATACTTTTTGACATTCAGTATTCAAAATTAATGCTATATCTAGGCTTAAATTAACCTCTAGTAAGTATATATAACTCCTCTAATATAGTAAGTATTTCGCCGGGGGTTCAAAGTTTTCTAAGAAGTTTCGAAGATTCTTAGCGTAGTAATGTAGATACTATAACTGTTTCTGTGTTGTACGTCATGTAGCTAGTTGTATGTGCGTGTGTTTACGTGTGTTTTTCTGTTTGATTGCATGTGTGCGCGTGTTGCGGTGGCAGATCGAGAATTGGAACAACATTTGGCCCTGGCAGGATTCTAAATCACTCTGTCGGAAATATCGGTATGTAGAGTAATAAACAAAATTTTACTAGCCGAGTACATATTATATTTTCAAAAGCTTTTTTTTGTTTTCAAAACTTGGTTCAGTCGGTCTCGCGTATTATGTTGAAGTTACACTTCTGATGATGACCTGTTAAACAAAAATTGATGCCTCCATCAAATTATACAGTTAGCAATGAACACTCATTTTAAAAATGAACAAAAAAATTCTAGGGTGTTTTCGTATTTTTTATATTTTTTTTATTTTGTAATTTTGCTACAATAGTGGGCGTAGGGATGTTACAGCATTGGATGAGTGCTAGTTTCTGTGGAAAATGAATATTACTTATAAAATATTCTCAAACATAATCGCTACAAAATACCAAAATATTAACTGCTCTTCATCGCAAGTAAGCTACTAGGCCTAATTTAAAAGTTTTTACAGCCCTCAGATTTTTTGATGAAAAATATAAGTATGTATGCATTTTTGATTGAGGCGACACGTGACCCAAGGGCTGGCTCTTATATAGGTCAGTGAATTAGCATAGCTATTCAACGTGGCATTGCAGCCAGTGTGTTGGGCACGCTTTCGTCTGGTACTGGTCTGAAACAGTTGAGCTACCTATAGGCCGTTTGTAACGGTCCTTAGGTAATCTGACTGATTCCTTTGTACATAGTTAGTTTAACCGCCTCTGTGGTCTAGTGGTTCAACCCACCCAGTTCATCCAGAGATCCCGGTTTCGATCCCAACGGGGAGTACAATATATTGTGCTTGGTTTGCCGCCTGGCTAGCTACCACCATCTTACCTAATTCTGTCGCCATAATAACAATTCTAAAATTGTTGTGTTCCGCCATTCAGAGGTAAGATAGCCAGTTCCTCAGTTTGTTGAGGATTCCGGGTGAAGTGCGCCTCCACCTTCGGCCTTATCTTAACTTGTTACCAGGTGAGATGAAGGCCAAGAGCTTCCCCGTCGTACAATAAAAAAAAAGTTTTTTTACATAAGTACCTACCTATATTTTTTTTACATATGCCTATATTTTTCATCTAAAGTATATATTTTTTTGTACTTAAATATATTTTTTTACATAGGTACCTATATATTTTTTTTCATATACATTTTCAAATGAAACTTTTTGGTATTTTTTTTTATATGATTTCTTGTTAGCTTAATATTGCACGTTCCAGGGAATCGAACTGCCACCTAGTAGACCTAAGTAACGTTCGAGATACAATGTTGGATATATTTTGTGACGTTACAGTCGTAAGTTCAGTTTTCGGGTTCTATATATAATATAATATATAATGAATGAAAATCATTTGCGCTTTGCCTCAGTATCATTCAAATAAAAAGCATTTGTTTCAACTGGTTATGGTGTGAATTTGGTTTTGCATATTCTTGTACTAAACCGCGAACATAATTAATTGAACTTGCCGCACGCCACTTTTCACAATGTTACATAAGCTCATACATTTATAAACTATCAAAATAATACGAGTAACATCTCAATAATCAAAATATATCACCGACATTATTATTTAAAAAGGTGTACTTACCTTCTAAAGTCAAAAAAAATTGTACTTTTAGCATGGACGAAGAAATACAATTTCTTCGTCCATGCTTTTAGTCACTTAGTGGTAGGACTTTGGATCCCGCCTGGCCAGCCACCACCATTTTGCCAAGTCTGACGCCATAGCAACAATAATAATTATAGTTGTTGTCCGGCATTTCGAGGTAAGATAGCCAGTTCCTCAGAAGTTCATGATTCCGGATGAAGTGCACTTCCATCTTCGGCCTTATCATAACTTGAACCCAGGTAAGGCCAAGCGCTTCCCGTCGAACAATAAAATAACTACTGCGTATCCCTCGAGGCTTCTTCTCAAGGTCTTAAACTTGCCGCGGCAGCACTGCAAGCGTAAAGTGATATCTAATACCAAGCATATCTTGATACTTAGTGGATTGTTGGGTAATATCGTGCCCCTAAGGGAACTTTAACCAAGCTCAGGTTAAGTTAAAATTAAAACGAAATATTGTAATAAGTGGAGAGTTTATCTATTCTGTTAGCTTCACAAAGAAAACACAAGTCAATAATACATACGAGCGAATGACTGAAAATTGGCAAAGCGCGGTTATCAAACTGGTCTGCTAATATCGTGTCCCAGGTTGGTAATTTCGCCAAGCAACCTATCTATCGAAATATCTTGCGGTGCTGACGCGTCTATGAAACTAAGCTAAGCTAAGCTAGTCCGACAAGAATTAGTACGAACATGAATGAGGGCGCCTGTGTCATCGTTTTACGTTACTGTTTATCGCCACGTTCTCTATGAATATGGTGGCGCAGTTTTCCTGGTGTTATAATCAACTTTATTAACGTGGCCAAAGTAACTAGTCTGTTCAGAATGAGAACCGTCGTGGCCAAATAGGGAACTAAAATAATTTTAGTACGCTTGTATGAAAAGAACATAGGCGCGCCCCCAAATCTACCTATGACGGTACCTACCTCTCTTTCTGAACGGACTTTAAAATACAACCAAGGCGTGTAGAACACAGTAGCGCCTTAATTCTATTTTATAACAGATTCTGGTCGGACTGTAAGCAGGATTAACTGTCTGAATTCTTTAATATACGAGTGCGTTAACTGACTTCCGGTAAACAGGATAAACTTCATGAAGTACGAAAAGCCGCCAGTCAGTCTCGATCACTTGCAGCACTCGGACGTGTACAAAGCGGTGCACGGGATGGCGCCGGCGACGAGACGTGTTGACCTTCTCACGCCCGTTGTCGCAGAGGCGGATTACCGCGAGGTACCTATATTGGCAGCTTTCAATACATTCACTACTTAGTCTTTTTGAAACTTACTCAATTAGAACGCATTGTTTCAAAACTAAAAACCAATTAGTATTATTCATTTTAACAAGCCTCATAGCTCAGTTGGTAGTAACTCTGCCTTCTGCGCTGTAGGCTGTGGGTTCGATTCCCACCCAGGACAAACATTTGTGTGATGAATATAGATGTTTGTTCTGTGTTTGGGTGTTGTATTGTATGGTAAGTTGTATGATTTACAAAAAAAAAAGTATTTAAGTATTCTATCCGTAATCTAGTTCTCATATTACAAGCTATGCTTAGTTTGGCGTTAGATGGCGCTGTGTGAAATTAATGTCCTGTAATAATTGTTTGTCTTTTCAGCGATGCCGGTCGATGACCCCGACCGCGCGAGTTGAGGAACACTTGGACATGCCTGAACAACTGCAGCCCTAAACACAACATACTACAAATTACTTTGTATTTCCAACTGTTTTCTATTACACCCACAGTTTTTTTATTCAATAAAAAATGATTTCATAACCTCAAAACAAAATGAAATATTAACAGGCGATTCAGAACTATGTTTTTTTAATGTCTATGTTAAACATCAAAAATTGCGAGTGGTCCCAAATGCCTGATAAAATTTAATTTAAAAAAATGAACCAGTCGATTGGGACCGTGGTCCCAAACGCCTGTCTTCTCTTGTTATCAACCATGTTTAATTCATATCAATTTTTAATTGATTCCTAAAACTGATGATGTGAACTTTTCACGTTTTGTTATGTGTATAATCATGCTTGCATAATTTTATAATTGTATTTATTAGATTTCTTTTGTAATACCAGTGTTTTTAAATACATGTTATTTTCTTTTGATATCTACTTGTTTTATTTTCTAACGGCCGTGTACCCAAAATGTTGTATAGGTACTTATCTTGTTAATTGTTCCAAAATAATTTTATCATTACGCCATCCTTTTTTTTTCAAGATTCTAGATGAATGCCAACCAATAGAGCAAGCCGCAATTATTATTGTGTGCTCTTTCTCTTCAGTGGAGCATATTTACAACTTGAAATTAAGGTGATCGAAAAATATAGAGAATATCATGAGAACCTGTAGGTACTTCGATATGTTTCATTTAATAAATAAAATAATTTATAAATAATTATAGGGCATTATTTTTTACACAGCGCAATATAGCCCCAAACTAAGTAAGCATAGCTTGTAATATGGGAACTTAAAAAAGAAAAGATTACCGATAAAATACTTAAGTAAATACTTTTGTAAACACATACATTGATTTGAGCGTTTAGCTTATTTTAAGAGATAAGGACGGCTCTCAAACAGCTTAAAAACAAATTCATTTAACATTTTAATTTTATACTGGTAATACTGTTCTTTGCCGTCAGCCAGAATCAGAAATGTCATTTTGACAGTGACAAGACGACGAAAACAAAAACGACTGCAGAGCAGTGGTGTGTTGTGACTTTTAGTGGGTCACAATATATTTTGTTCGTATTTTAGCGCTAATTTCTCAATACAAGGAAAGCAGTTGATTATTGGTTGACTTAATATAAATTTGAGTGGATTACTTTTTAATAAAATTATATTATATTCACGTAAAATAAACTGAATTAGAAATATGAGACCAGGGTAGATTTGTTCCCCGAACGATAGGGTAGACTTAATCCCGGGATCAAGTCTTCTCCAATGCTTTCATATAAAATAGCTTACTATTATTGTTTCTTGTTGTGAATAATGCCAAGGGTCTATTGAACAAAAAACGGAGTACCAATAGTTTTAATTTAGCTTAGTTAGTAGTTACTTATCTGCTTTGTTTTGTGTTGTAATCAATAAAGTATTATTTACTTATTAACTTAATAACACGATTTTTTATTTCTTCACTTTATATACAGTATGGTACATTTGATGCCCGGTGTTGCGGCTGCAGGCTGGTGTTGAGGTCAGGAATGAACAACTCCGAAGATTTTAGATATTTTCGTATATTGAAGTTAAACATGTAGGTACGTTACGAGGACAATGAATCATATAATTTTGAATTTTCGCCATCTTGAATTTTTGACACTTTGAGTGAACAAAGTTCGTTCGGAAACGCGACATGCCCCCGGCCTTGGAAGCTCCAGCTCCAATGGTAGAAAGCTGCAGATGTGGATGATGTTGCTACACCGATGGATCCTCTTCCTTAAACAGGGGACATATTTTAGAATAGCTGCGCCTCACCGTGCCCGACGCAGTACGAATGTCAGCAACCCGGGATACGCCGTCCTTGCCGCTGATGGTGCTGACTATTCTCCCAAGAGACCACTTCAATGGGGGAAGCCTGTCATCCTTGATGAGCACGAGTGTGTTTGGCTCAAGGGTATCGACGTTTTCTCTCCATTTACATCTCGTTTGTAGCTCCGAAATGTACTCCTTAGCCCAACGTGTCCAGAAGTTGTGCCGAATCTGCTCCACCCTCTGGTATCGGTTGAGCATTTTTCCAGTGTCACCTCGCATGTCCTGGTATACCGGTGAAGTGAGCTGACGGCCAACTAGGAAATGACTTGGACTGAGAGGAAGAAAGTCATTGGGATCAGAAGATAGCGGGGATAAAGGACGGGAATTTAGGATGGCTTCTACTTGGGTTAAAACCGTGGTAAACTCCTCGAAAGTAAGACGAGCATTTCCTACCACGCGTGATAAATGCTGCTTGCAAGATAATACTCCTCTCTCCCACAAACCTCCAAAATGAGCAGTATAGGGGGGGATGAATTTAAATTGAATAGCCTGACTAACAGCGTAGTCAGTTATGTCAGGGGGACAGGCTTGCAAAAAATGTTTTAATTCGTTATTTGCACCGATGAAATTTTTGCCATTGTCCGAATATATTGTATTCGGTTTACCGCGTCGCGAAATAAACCGTTTTAGTGCTAGAATGTATGCTTCGGTAGTTAAGTCACTAACAAGCTCCAAGTGGATCGCGCGCGTTACGAAGCAAACAAACAAACAGACATATGATTTTTGCGTTTTCGCGCCCCTACCTTTGCGGTTCAAGGTGAGAATTGGCCCTGCGTAGTCTACCCCGCAGTGTAAAAATGGGTAGGTTGGGGACAATCTCTCCTTGGGAAGATTACCCATGATTATGTCTAAAGTTTTACCTTTCAATCGCTTGCACACAACGCACTCGTTCACGATTTTCCGTGCGAGATTTCTACCCCCGATAGGCCACCATCGTTGGCGAATGTCATACAGCAGCGCCTGAGGAGCGGCATGGAGCAAGCGTTGGTGCTCGTGTCGCATGAGCAAAACTGAAAAACGATGTTTTGAATTTATTACGACAGGGTGTTTTTTGTCGAAATCGTAATCGTCGGCGTACCTAATTCTGCCACCGGCACGCATTAAATTACTTTTGTCGAGGAACTTAGTTTAAAAAGACTTGGCGTCCTTTTTAACGAATGATTTTTATGAAGTAAATCATATTCCTCGCAAAAAGATTCCTTCTGAGATATTTTGGCTAATCCCAGTTCAGATTGTCTCAGCTCGTCCACTGTTAGTGCGCCAGACTTACGACTTAATTTATTTTGTGTATTATAAATAAACCGCAGTACGTACGCAAAGGAACGTCTCATTCGTTCGAACTGAGAAAACCTGGAAAACGGAAATATTTCATCGCTTTGTGTGGTGTGCAAATCTTTCATTGTATTAGATTTAACTTCAGGTAAATCATCCCGCATCGTAATTGAACTTGAGTCGGAAGTTAAATCACCGCATTCTAAATCAAACCTGCGAAGGAAAGGTGGCCCTTCCCACCACAGCGCCGAGGAAGCTAAATCTGGTAAGTGAGCGCCTCGCGAAACCAAATCGGCAGGATTCTCCTTCCCACTAATATGCTGCCACTGTAAGCCTCGAGTCAGTTCCTGGATTTCTGTCACCCGGTTTTGCACGAATGTTTTTAGTAAGTTAGGTGCCATGTTTAGCCATCCTAACACTATGGTGGAGTCAGTCCAAAACACTACTTTTTCGAATTTGTAATGAAGTGAGTCTCGTAGTTTTTTGTACAAGCGCGCGCCTAATAAAGCTCCGCATAGCTCCAACCTAGGTATACTAACCGGCTTCAACGGAGCCACCTTGCCTTTAGAACACAGCAGCCTCACAGTTACTTCTGTATTGGTTTCACTCACAGTGCGTAGGTACGCTACCGCCCCATAAGCAACTTGGGAAGCGTCGCAGCAAATATGCAGTTGTACATATGTAGCTTCACTACCTATAACGTGTCGTGGCACACGAATCGAGTCTAGCGTTGATAGATTGTTAGCAAACCGGTTCCAAGCATTTGTGACATCTTGAGAAAGCGCGTCGTCCCAGTCTAATTTAAACGACCATAGGCTTTGCAATAATACCTTCGCCATTATAATAGTAGGACTCAGCAAACCGTACGGGTCAAAAATCTGAGATACGTGAGATAAAATCGAACGTTTTGTAACTTTTATGTCCCTTTTGAACTCCGTATTGAAATGGAACTCATCGCTCGAGTTGTTCCACCCAATGCCTAACGTTTTACAGTGACTTGTTTGGTCTAAATTTAGTGGTTTAATGCCTTCAAATATTTTTTTTGATAATTCGTGATCATCACAATTGAAGTTAAAAATCCATTTGCGTAATGGAAAGCAGCCCGATTGCAAAACATTCAATGTTTTTTCGCATAAATCGACTAGCTCGTTTTCATCGTCTGAGCAGGTAATTAAATCATCCACGAAAAAATCCTCGTTAATGATTCTTTTAACCTTAGGATCAGAACAACTAGCCGCGGTTTCCTTGAGGCTTCTGCAAGCCATGAAAGCTGCCGATGCAGTACCGTACACTACCCTACCGTGGCGATAAATACCTATTTCGTGCGTCGGATCATCACGCCACAGTATCAATTGAAGATCGCGTTGGTTCTCAACGATTTCAACCTGTCGATACATTTTTTCGACGTCCGCGCACGCGACGTACTTACGTAGACGTAGACGAAGAAGGATAGCCAGCAAGTCGCCCTGTATTGGAGCGCCTACGAGCTGGAGATCATTTAATGAAACTCCAGTGCTCGAGGCAGCACTCGCATTGAATACCACTCGCAATTTAGTGGTTGTGCTGTGCTCGCGCAGCACGCCGTGATGCGGCATGAAAAAGTTAGGTATTCCGTATGAGTCGACGCGCGTCATGTGACCCAAGGCTACATACTCATGTATGAAGTTTGTATACAACCTTTTGTATTCTGGATCGCGTTGTAATCGTTTTTCTAAAGCTAGAAACCGATTTAAAGCTTGAGGATATGTCTCGCCTAGGCTTTGTGTCGAGGATTTAAAAGGAATGCTGACGCAGAACCTTCCATCATTATTGCGCATCGTAGTTTTGACGAAGTGTTCCTCACATACTTTCTCCTCCTCGGAGCGCGTATCACAAAGCGTAGGTAGCTCTTCCAGCTCCCAGAACTTGCGTAATTGTTCATCGGCCGCTTGAGAAAAATTACATTGAACGTGACTTTTTATTTGCATAGTGTTTATAGGACCCGATATGACCCAACCTAGTAGCGTGTTTTGTAGGTACGGGCCTTTAGGTAAACGCATTTTTCCCTCGCATAATAAATCCCAAAATATATCCGCGCCTATTAGGATATCGATTGTTCGAGATTTATGAAAATCGGGATCAGCTAATTGAATATTATCAGGGATTCCGAACTTCGCAGATTGTTCGGGCACCGCTGATAACGTGGATGTAATATTATTTATAACAAAACATTGCATTCGCGTAGTGTATGGGCTGGTACGCGACCTAACATCAACTTCGCATACTTGTGTTGACTGTGAGATCGAGTTGCCTATCCCTCGTATTTCTTGAGTGGACTGTATTAATTTTAAACCTAATATATCGCATAATGATTGCGTAATAATGCATCGTTCGCTTCCCGAGTCTAGAAGCGCGCGCGCAACGTGATAGGTATTATGTATATCTTTTACCTCCACTATTGCCGTCGATAACAGGACCGGTTGCACACACGAGTAATTAGCGCATAGGATATCGGTGTGCGTACCTTTTGTTCTGTTGGCAAGCTCAGGCTCGGCCGGGGTGAGCAGCTGCGCGGGGAGGGACGGAGACGAGTCGAAGGACGGACACACATTTTTATTCACAGTTGCGGTTGGCGGAGGAACATCAACACTTAATTTACTTTCACAAATTAACGTGTTGTGGCGTTTCCCACATTTCCTACAGGAACCGAACCTACAATCATTTGAACCGTGACTCGAGCCCGCGCGCAGACAATTTTCACACGAACGTGTTTCCTTGATGTGCTTTAGCCTAGCTTGGATATCTAAACCGAGAAAGGTTGGGCATGCATAAAGTGGATGATTACCTTTAGCGCATAGTGAACACCCCGACTTCTTTGCTTGACCGGAGGGATTATTCGTAGAAACGTTACAGTGAACCTTGTGATTATTTGATGTGTTTACAAATGGTTTATTGCTACATTTGCTTGTGTGTGAAACAAATAACGTTTCCGATATATCAGCCCGGTCTCGCAGGAAGTCCAACAAAACATCTACCTTCATTATTGACTTGGAGTTACAAGATCTTTTTAAATTTGTGGATTTATACTGCTCCCACTCACGCTCAGTGGTTCTATCTAATTTTGTGACAATTATGTAGATAATGAGCGTGTCCCAGCTGTCTACTGGTTCTCCTAGCAGCTTTAAAGCACGTAAATTTTTTAAAACAGTATCTACTAGGGTTCGTAATAAATCTGGTGCCTCTTTCGTTAATGGTAAAAGGTTGAACAGCGACTTGACGTGGTTGTGGACCAACAACCTATTGTTGTCGAACCTATTGAGTAGTAATTCCCAAGCTACATCGTAATTAGCCGATGAGAATTCAATAGAATCGATCACCAACGCTGCACTGCCCTTTAGTGACGACTTTAGGTAGTGGAACTTTTGGATTGCGGTGATGTGATCGGAGTTGTGAATTAGAGACTGAAAGGTATCTCTAAATTCCAACCAATGCTCGTATGAACCGTCAAAGGTAGGTATCGAAATAGTTGGCAGTTTTACGGCTTTAAAGTCACTAGGCGCCTTCTTAGAGCTTCTATCAACTTCACTACTACTTAGCAAACATTCAGCCCTAGCCATAATTTTGTAATAACTATCTTCAAACGAATCGCGTTGATTTATCTGTTCTGGTATATCAATATCTAGCACTGATTCCTCTAATTGCGTTTGAAGATTGTTGAATTCGGAAAATAGATTCTCGGTTCCTTTTACACGTATCTTTAGTTCGGTACGCGTTTGATCGGGCAAAAATTCATCTGAATTAATTGAATTTAAGTAGTTAGAAAAGCGTGTAAGTCGGCCTTTAACGATAGATCGTTTTTTGATAAGTTCACGTAGAAGTAAATTGGTGGCGTCATCGCTCGTAACGGTTATTTTACAAGTTGGGGATAAAGATCTAGCCCTGTCTGTCATTTTGGAAGTTTAGTGAAAGATGGAGTACTCACGATTGGAAAGCGGCAGCTGATGCTAGCAACGGCACACACTGCTAGGCACTTATCAAACGAGGAAGCTCACTGCGTTTCAATCACTGAAACAGTTTACCACTGAATTAACAAAAGCAGGGATAGGTTTTATAGATAGGATAGATAGCTGGCCGTACCGTCTCTTCGAATATAAAGCGGTTGTGTGCTTTAGGACAGCGATCTTCTATATTTTTCGTAATCTTCTTCTGCGGATGACCGTTGGCGCTTGGCGTCGCGTTGTCCGCAGTGTCCAATCCAATCCACAGGCTAGATTCTGTTGAATTTGGGTCGAAGGTCCAATATGTTGCGGCTGCAGGCTGGTGTTGAGGTCAGGAATGAACAACTCCGAAGATTTTAGATATTTTCGTATATTGAAGTTAAACATGTAGGTACGTTACGAGGACAATGAATCATATAATTTTGAATTTTCGCCATCTTGAATTTTTGACACTTTGAGTGAACAAAGTTCGTTCGGAAACGCGACACCCGGATCAAGTCAACTGTATGTATACCAGGGTCGGTGAGTGTGCGCATGATATCTTTGACCTAATCCCTCCATCCCCTTTCCACCACCGGACTAGCAGACGTACGGCTGGCTACAACCCGTACCTTGCAAATGTTCCATTGTGCCGAACACATCGTTTCGCCTCTACCTTTATCATTAATATACTGGTAAAGAATGTAATTCCTTGCTTTCGTCTGTTTTTCTTCACGAGTTTAATCTTGGACTCTTCAAGTCCAGAGTAAATAGGTTCCTTATAGGCAAGCGTGCTCCATCTTAGGCCACATCTTTATTTGTTTTACATGTAAGGTGGTGGTCAAACGCTTGACAAAAAAAAAGAAAAAAAACAAGTCTCCCTCAATAGGGGACTTGTTTCTTTTAATAACACTTGTTTAATCTTTATGCTAAATAAAATTATGCAATATGGTATGGTATTATTGCAATATTAAAATGGTTTATACAGTGCTCAATAAAATATCTACTATATTCTATGAGATAATATATCAAAAAAGAGGATCAAGTGTCCTCCCCTTCCCCTACCTATACTTTGATATTGTTTGATAGCTCCAATTATACCTACTTACCTATTGTTTGATAACTGAATACAATTTGCAAACTTTTATAATAAATACCTACCAAGGTACTATGATTTAAGAATACATTTTGATATTAACACTATTAATATGTATTAGTAAACTAATCATATCATAAATAATATAGGTAGGTATGATTACAATATTGCCAGTCAATGAGTAGGTAGGTCCTACACATCAAAACAGGGGCTGTGTTTAGTATTGATAACCACTCAGGGTCCATAATCAGCTCTTGGGCAGATCCATCTAACATGCAAGAAATGCAACATGGAACCTAGGTGTGATAAGTAAATGACTATTGTCAGAAGTCTGCTTCCAGTAGATTTTTAACTCTCTTCACCATGGGGCTGCAACATAATACCTATCTGTTTGGGCTTCCAATCTTAGCTACAAGGTTTATTGCTAATGTATTCATGTTTCCCCGGAGTAACCAATGAATGCACTGAATTAGGTAAGTACCACATAGATTTTTTGGAAACACCTGTTCACTTTTGATTTATCCGTACATGTAAGCCCTGATTTTTAAATTGTATGGCAGGGCAGAGTTGTCTACCAACCAGCTCCTAACATAATGGTGGGTAGGTATACCTACCCACCATTATGGCTTACAAATTGACCTGAATTTTAAAACATGTGCATATTTCAATCACACCATGTCACATAGGTAGGTAATAGTTGAGCCTCCGACTCTCCGTCATCTTCATCAGTTAGCAAAACAGTCCCATCAGTGCATTTTCAGTCATCAACACCCTCGTACCTACTGCGGTTGAATTCAATGTTTTTAGTTTTCATTGTCTCTGTTTCGGCTCGTATCGTATTCACGATACAATACGATACGAGCCGGCATAGCAAGGACTAGATGTTTTCATTACGATGTTCTTTTTCTTTCTGTTTTTTGATAGGTACGAACAAACTGTAGGTAGGTATTTGTTAAATTATAAATAACAAAGTTTGAATCACTACCTACCCATCTAGTTCCTACTATAGAGATTTACGGTAAAATTAAAACAGTGAAAACAGCTATCATCACTCAGTCATTCAGTAATTAACACAGAGCACTTATATCCTAGGTACTAATTAACCCCAGTGTAATTGACCGTATGTAAGTATGATATTAATAAATAATATGAGTAGGGCCTACTCTGTGCACTCAGTTACAGGAATTATAAATGAAATGCGAATTGCGAATACCTATACCCATGTTGACCGAAATTTGTGACGAGAGCGCAACTCAATGAACATCAGCTGATAGAATACTATTACTCACAAGCAGCTGTTTGGCTGGATCAGCTGGATTCGATTCGACTAAGGTTGGGTCTTGAAAGATGGCGGCTATCAGGGTCACCTCCAAAAATGTCTTCAGAATAACAAAATCAAACCATTACCGGCTGATTTTGACAGTTTTGTAAACATTTTTTTTTTACCATTACGGGAAGGCGAGACTAAAGTTTTTCAACCATACCTTGTCTAACATTATGTGCAAATGAAAGAACGAATGAATTGAATGATTAATTTAACAAAAGAATGAATGAAATGATGATGTTGAAAATGTCGCTATGTCTTCAGAACAGTATTGACGTCGTCGGAGTATCCTTAGCCATTGTGTTGTTTATTTACGTTTTGTGTGAATTTGCGAAGTATGATACGACGAAATTTATTTATTTGTTAATTAATTTCTAAATAAACCAATAAAAACCGTCTCAATTCGCATAAAATTAGGTAAAGTTAAATAATAAATACCTGCTACAGCAAAGCAGCGCAGCGGCGGCATGATGATAACTTCTAAGGTAGGTGAATTGTTTTTATTACCTACAGATTATTATTCAACAATGTTATTTCACATTCGTCGTCATATTACCTACCTACTTGTGCCTCGTTAAACTATATTTTTTTCATAGAATCTAAGATTAAAGTTAGTAGGTAGATACCTACCTACTTGCCATAAGTACCTACTATTATTATTTTGACTAACCATGTGTTTTGCCGTTGTGTAGGCAAGGTATCTCAAGTACCTCCACTAAGATAAAAATTGTTTTCGGATATCCGAATCGGTAGGTAGGTAAGATGAGCCAAATATAACAAATGTTTTATTTACAAGACTTCATTAGATTTTGTAAATTAATCTGTAATTAACTCTAAATTATTACGTATAGGTTCCTAATTTAGGTATTTACTAGCACTTTGTTCTTTGTATGTGTATAGACTTTTTGGTATGTATTAAAGTATTTTTTCTAATAAAGGTAGGTAGGGACCATTAAATAATATATAAGTATTTTTGTGATATTATTTCATAAATTGATGTGTTTTAGCTTGAAGTACTTGTAGACTTTGGCGCTAAGCCAGATAAAAATACACTCCAGGAAACTCTTAGTGATCTAAAGTCCCGTGATGGTGTTAAAGATGCAATTTTCAAAGATGGAGCTATAATTGTTGAAACAACTCTACCAAATCAAGCCGTGCTGGATATTGTGGAAAAGAGTACAGGGAAAAGATCTGTGCTGCAAGGATTTGGAGGTAAAAACAGCTTTGTCAGTATAAAAAAAGAGGTTTGACAAGGTTGGTCATAAAAAAATCAAAATCAGTATCTATTTCAGATTTTTTTTATTTTTTTTTATTACGGGATGTTAATCTCACACGGCGCCATCTAGCCCCAAAATAAGCATAGCTTGTAATATGTTAACTAGATTACAGATAGAATACTTGGGTAGATACTTTTTTTTAAATACATACATACTCATAATATTATGATACAATTTAGTTTTACATTACTTACTCACAACATCAAATTTCACATATAATTAGGCCAAGGTTATTTGCTACAACTAATTAAAATTAAGTTATGCACAGTATGTAGGTATAGATATGCATTTAATTGCTCCAGAGGTCTTTCAAATATTATATGACATAAAGCCTCTTAGCTCAGTTGGTAGTAACTCTGCCTTCTGTGTAGGTTGTGTGTTTGGCTGTTGTATTGTAAGATAAGTATGTATTTACAAAAAAAGTACCTGTTTATGTAATACTAGCTTTTGCTCGCGGCTTCGCTCGCGTTAAGAAGTATTATTATTAATTAGGTATAGTTTTTGCGGCTTTACTTTTGTTTAGCGTGTGTAAAAATTTAGGGCCTACAAAACTTAAAAACGACAGTACCTTCTTCATCTTCTCCATTGACGTTCAGACTTTCTTTAGCCATTTTAAAAAAGTCTAACCGACAAAACCAAATCAAAACAAAACAAATGCCAAATACAAAGCAGAGTCTATAAACAAAACTACTAGACTGAAACAAAACAAATGCAAAATCTCAAAATCCTTTCTCAGGGGATGCCTTCGTCATAGTAGCTTTATGCATGCAAAGTCTCAGCCCAATCGGTTTAAAATTGACAAAGTTTCATACAAAATTTAATCCCAACTTTCATCCCCTTGGGGGTAGAATTAATCAAAATCCTTTCTTAGCGGATTTATATTTAGATTTCTGTAATCCAGTTCCCATATTACAAGGTTTGCTTAATTTAGGACTCGATGGCTCTCTGTGTGAAATTAAAGACAGCTTTTTTTTTTTACAAAAAAGAAACTTTTTTATTGTACGACTGGAAAGCGCTTGGCCTACATCTCATCTGGTCACAAGTTAAGATAAGGCCGAAAGTGGAAGCGCACTTCACCCGGATCAGCAACAAACTGATGAACTGGCTATCTTATTTCTAAATGCCGTAACACAACAATTTTAGAATTGTTGTTTTGGCGACGACTTAGGTAAAATTGTAGCTAGCCAAGCGGACTTAAACAAAATCCTACCACCAACACCTTTGCATGTGAACGTGACCGCTATAGAGGCATTAATTTTAACGCTGGTACATCTAATAATAACACCTAAAACCTAAAACCACCTGAGGAACAGCAATATTATAAAGTTCTGTTTGTAGACAGTGAGTCGGCGGTAGCGATGTTATCACATACGTCGGGCGCTCCGATGGGCATCATCCGGTTCCAGGGCGGACGAGGTGCGCTGGTGGCTGACGGGACCGTTGACAGCTTGCCGCCTGGACCGCACGGCCTGCATGTCGCGGACCACGGCGACCTCAGTCGGGTGAGTGTTCCCACAATGAGTGACTCAGCCGGGTGAGTGTTCCTACAATGAGTGACTCAGTCGAGTGAGTGTTCCCACAATGAGTAACTCAGTTGGGTGAGTATAATAACAATAATAAAATGAGATTAAATCTAAGATTAGTATCAAATCAGAATTAAGACTAAATATATGTAGGTAGAATACAATTTTAAAACAATGTGGTGCATTGTGTACCGGACAAGAAAATTCTGTTTCCCGGCACCCAACTCCAGACTCAGACTACAGGTATAATAGAAATATAGTTTAAAGGGGACCTCGCTTGTCGTGTGTGCCAATGGTAGTGAGTGCTTATGGAAGGTTTACCTGAGGACATCAGTCTCATAAGAGTCTGAACCACAGGAGACCTCACGTAGCAGAATGAGAGTGTGGTCATATTGTAAGTAATTTATAATATTTTGACAGATCACCTCAGGGGTCTCATCATACCTTCTGTTTCCCACAATGAGTGGCTCAGCCGGTGAGTGTATCAACACCGGGGTGACTTAGTCGAGTGAGTCAAAGTCAAAGTCATTTATTCATCTATAGACATAATACATGCACTTAGATATGTCAATTTAACAATAATACACAATGGTAATTAAAAAAAAAAGAGAGTGTACCAACACCGGAGGCCTTGATGGTATGAGTTTCTGATAGCTAACTGAAACTATTTTGGTTTTCGTATAGGGCGCTTATTTTCATACATTTGGTTAGCGAACATTGAAAGGAACTACAGTTGCTATTCCGCTAACTAAATGTATGGAAATATTCGCCCTATACCTATACGAAAACGAAAATAGTTTCAGTTTACTGTCAGAAACTCATACTAAGGCCTCTGGTGACTCAGTCGGGTGAGTGTGCATACACCGAGTGAGTCAGTCGGATGAGTGTACATATTTTTAGGGTACCGAATGGCATGCATTTAGCATGGTGTAAGGTGGTTTGTGCGCGGCCATATTAAATCTTATGATCTTATTATAAATCAAAATAAAAAATATGATCATTTCATATTTAAAAACACTTAGTACAGCTAAAACTCTGTAAAGTTTCTGAAAGAGAAACATTTATTATTACAACAAAACGTAGGATTATACGTTATCTTTTTCTACAATTTTTTTAATAAAAGTAGGTACCTACCTAAAAAAAATATATACCTATACCTACGTTGTAATCTATCTTCTACGTGACAAAATATGCCACTGTTTTAGCAGTGCTTAGGCGTGCGATATCCTTTGTTTAGGTTATTTTCAAGTTTTTTTTATCGTACGACGGGGAAGCGCCTTGGCTTTCATTACATCTGGTTACAAGTTGAGATAAGGCCGAAGGAGAGGCGCACTTCACCCGGAACCCTCAACTAACTGAGGAGCTGGCTATCTTACCTCTGAATGCCGGAACGCAACATTTTTTTTAAGAATTGTTATCATGGTGACAGAATTAGGTAAGATGGTGGTAGCTAGCCAGGCTACTTAAACAAATCAAGTGATATAAAATGTATAAACCCTTGTTTCAGGGTTGCGATTCGATCGGTCCCCACTACAACCCGTCGGGCGACACGCACGGCGCTCCGGACGACAAGTCGCGTCACGCCGGCGACCTCGGCAACGTGGTCGCCGACGACGAGGGTCGCGCGACTTTCCGCATAGTCGATACTGTACTCAAAGTGAGTGTATCATCTACAATATAACTAGTAGTCTATCGAACTGAGATCTCGTGATGGTCTGTATATAACGTTGTTCGAGGCTCTCTCTTGTTTGTAACTCTTATTATATACAAAGCCAGAATGAGAGCAATGCACCGACCGTATCTCATAGTGGGTGGGCAGAATACAATAAGTGAATACGTCACCCCTTATTAACATGAACATGAAAGACATCAACCTTGGATGTTTTTGTGAAATGTGCTCTCAAAACCGTTGCCTTAGACGTCGTGGTTGAAAGATCTGCCCCATCTGGGGCATCACCAAAAAGGCAGCTAAATTTTTCTGTGTGTAAACAAAACTTTAACTGTGAGCACCAATTTTTATCGACACCCTAGGTTTGGCAACCCTTTTGAGTGAATAACGAGAAATAATTGGACCAGTTTTATTGAGTTTCCGAATATCTATTATCTTGACCGGATCAAGATAATAGATACCTGATCTTAAAAACCACGTGAATTAACCAATTTTGAAATCTGCAGTCTAAACCCCCATTTCATATGATATTTCACGTTTTCAGAATTTTTCAAGGCTTTGATCTTATTTACCCCCTTTCTACCCCTTTTGCAACCCTTGACGTCAATACAGGGGTGGTTTCAGCATATTAAAAAAGGTAACTGTGACGACAACCTCCTAACAGATCGATATCTTGCAAGACACCCACTAAACGAATCCCTTTGTTACAAAAATCGCCCATAATAAAAAGTAAAATATGTATTTTTTAATATGCACCCGGTACTCTTTCAAATGACACCCACGCTAAAAATCTTCTTGTCACACTTAACACCCCTATTTCTCAAAAACTACCCTAGTGTCAAAAAAATCCTCGTACCGATTGATGAGTATTAATATATTCTCTGCATATTAAAAATTGTGAATAGATTGGATCAACCATTCAAAAGATATGGACGAAAATTTGTTTCTCTTTTCACCCCAATATCTCAAAAACTACCCCACTTATCAAAAAACCCCCGCGAAAATCAATTTCTATTTATGTGATCTCTTTACAGTTTAAATTTCATCAAAATCGGACAAACCGTTCGACAGTTATGCCGTCACAAACATTGCCACATACATACATACATACATACAGTGCCGGATTTCCCAACTTAACTGAGAGATCTCGTTCACTCGATCAATAACAATCTTTATTTAGTACAGAAAAATTGTTACATGCATATTATACTCAAGGTACAATTGAGGCGACGCGCGGCCGGAACACAACAATTTAAAAATTGTTGCAATGGCGACAGAATTAGGTAAGATGGAGCTATCCAGGCGGACGTAAACAAAATCCTAAGACATGCACAATATGGTACTCCCCTGGGGATCGAACCCGGGACCTCTGGATGCGATACCTGTGGACGAACCAGACCACGGAGGCGGTTAAAAAGGTAGGGATGGTAATTCTCCCTACGTGTGCTGTTCCTGTAGTGAAAGGGAGATGGCGGGATCAGATCATGAAGCTCCAGTGCGCACTCTCCGAAATGAAGTCTTTTCATAAGTTGAATTTAAGCCTCACAGCTCAGTTGGTAGCTCTGCCTTCTGCGCTGCAGGCTGTGTTCGATTCCCACCCAGTGCAAACATTTGTGTGATGAATATAGATGTTTATTATGTGTTTAGATGTTGTATCATTTAAAACGGTTACATACCAATTATATTAACGAAATAAGCGTCAAGTAAAAAAAATAATAACAATAACAGATTTTAGATAATTACAATTTAAATAAACTTATAATTAAATAATTTGAAATCAAATGTCAATCGAGTGCCTGTCAAATAATAATATTATAATTAATAATAAATTGCGTCAAACGAATCATACTTTAAATACATAGTAAATTTAATCACGCAGTCGTACATCAAGTTCACAAAAACTCAAACACTCCCGCTGTATAAGCGGCCAGCTATTCGTGAAAAAATCGCATTCAAGTCCGTCCAGGAGAGCGTTAAGCGCGGCTAGGATGCGCGGGAGAGATGAGGCTCGAGCTACCGTATCACATAGTACGTATGTATTTACAAAGAGTATTTAGGTATTCTATCCGTAATCCAGTTCCCATATTACATGCTATGCTTAATGTCCTGTAATATTACTCAATGTCCTACCACCAAACAAGTCAAGCACAATGTGGGCGTACCACGAGACCACAGGCGGTCAAATGTATGGTTTGTTTTTCAGATATCGGATATCATCGGGCGGTGTGTGGCCATCACGCAGGACGAAGACGACCTCGGACGGGGGTCGTCGCCGCGTTCCAAGATCGACGGGAACAGCGGCAAGCCGTGAGTACTACACATTCATATTTGAAGGTATCGTACAGTTGGGAACAGCGGCGAGCTGTGAGTACCACACATTTATATTTGAAGCTATCGTACAGTTGGGAACAGCGGTGAGCTGTGAGTACTACACATTTATATTTGAAGGTATCGTACAGTTGGGAACAGCGGCGAGCTGTGAGTACTACACATTTATATTTGAAGCTATCGTACAGTTGAGAACAGCGGTGAGCTGTGAGTACTACACATTTATTTTTGACGGTATCGTACAGTTGGGAACAGCGGCAAGCCGAGAGTACTATAATTTATTTTTGAAGGTATCGTACAGTTCAGAACAGCGGCGAGCCGTGAGTATTACACATGTATATTTGAAGGTATCGTACAGTTGGGAACAGCGGCAAGCCGTGAGTTCAGACAGTTGAGGACCCCGGGTGAAGAGCGCTTCCACCTTCGGCCTAAGATGAAGATCAAGCACATAACACACGCCTCATAGCTCAGTTGGTAGTAACTCTGCCTTCGGCGCTGTAGGCTGTGGGTTCGATTCCCACCCAGGACAAACATTTGTGTGATGAATATAGATGTTTGTTCTGTGTTTGTATGTTGTATCATAATAGTACGTATGTATTTACAAAAAGTATTCAAGTATTTTATGCGTAATCTAGTTCCCATATTACAAGCTATGCTTAATTTGGGGCTAGATGGCGCTGTGTGAAATGTTCTCTTATATTCATGTATTGATAATATTTTCAGTATAGCGTGTGGGATCATAGCTCGGTCAGCGGGAGTCTTTGAAAACCCGAAGAGAATATGTCAATGCGATGGTGTCGTAGTTTGGGACGAGCGAGACAGACCAGTGGCGGGTAAGGGACGAAGAGACACATGCTGCAAGCGAGGGAAAGAGACAGATAGAGCCGAGGAACATGGGCAGGGTGATGTCAAACCTTGCTGTAAGGTTTAGTAGGTATGTAGGTATGGGTTGGTGGTTGTGGGAAAAGGACGGGTAGATACGACAGAGAAAGAACAAAACAAATTTCATGTTGTTAGTGAGGGAAAGGACGCTAAATAACTGGTTATTTGGATTGGAATGTGATTAAAATAGTTGATTTATTTATATTTTGTAAAATATCCATTCAACTAAAGTTTTGTAATATAATAATAAATACATTTATTGAATTCTCAAGTGCATGTCATTATTTATAAATAATCCCTATATTTCAAGATTAAAAAACTAGGTACCTATCTAATAGAGCTTTTTTTCGGCGAAACTTCCATCTTAATTCTGAATGCCGGAACACAACAATTTTATTGTTATTATGGCGCTAATTAGGTAAGATGGTTAATTGTGTTAATGTTAATATCAACATCCACAACATTCAGTCCTTTAGAGTGGATATACATACAAACATTCACGATGTTGATTATTATCGGCACGACACACGATAAAACGATAATGAGACACGACACGACCAATATTATTAAAACAAAATAAATGTGTTTTGTTTTGGTATTAGATTTTGACATTATATCGAAAATATTATTCAATCGGGGTCGTCTGCAGCTTTTCCTTTAAGGACGGAATTACATTTTTGACGCGCTTGAATTTAGGTAGCAAAAGAGATATATTTTCAACGCACAGCCTAAACCACTGGTCCTAGGGACATTAAATTTGGAGGGTAGGTATGTTTGTCTTGGTGTGAAAACGATCACTAAGAAAGTAATTTTGAAAGTTTTCACCCCAAGGGGTTCAAATTGGGGCTCAAAGCTCGGAGTGAAATGTTGTATATTTTCGAAACCGTAGGTACATGATAGTTTGAAAATTCGTATGTAGATTGCCTATATGAAATAAGCAATGCTAAATTTAAGGAAACAAAAGAGGTATATATTTTGAACTGTAAAAATTTTCAGAGAAAACGTATTATCACACCAAGTAACCTAAAAAAATGTAAAAAGGGGATTCAGATACAAGAAACGTATTTATAAATTGTTATTTTAGCGCTGTCGTTAGCTAATGGCAATATCGATAACTCGTACTTGGTTGTTCTGACAGTTAAGGCACAGCCACTGTAGGGTGGAAGGTCCTAGACTTGAAATTTTGTAGATTTTTAAATACCAGTCCTCTTTGCGCCTATTTAAAAAAAAAACACATAATAACATCAGCCTCAAAAACCTCGAAAATTATATACATATTGATTTTTCATGAAAAAGTGACATATCCGCCATCTTGAATTCCAAAATGAGTGTCATAATCGTTATCACCACCCTCAAAAACACTGAAAGTGATATATGCATATTATTTTTTCTTGAAAAAGTGACATCCGCCATTCTTAATTCCAAAATGAGTGTCATATTCGTAATATTTTCATCAATGATTCGATCGTGATGGACCATTGTACTTTTCCAAATTCAATTTTGTGGTAATAAGCACTTATAGTAGGCACCTATACATTTGGGTAGAATTTAGATCCCGCCTTAAAAACGAATAGCCGCTCTTAGTCTCAGATCAAGGAAAAAAGGGAGATGGAATACCGTCTTTGTCAGCAGTGAAGCTAAAAAAACCAAGCTCCTCTTGTCCTAAATACACGCATTTACGCACACACATGTATGAAAACCAAGCTCATTTTCGCCATTTCGTCTCGGAGTGTCGTGCAGTATACTTGCCAAAAAAATGCCGCTTTGCGTAGTTAAATGGTACAAAAATAACACTTAAGTGAATAAAAAGGCGAATGGGATATCGTTTCAGTAAGTACTTGTGAAATTATCATTTTTGTAATAAATCTAAACACAATTTGAGGTTACTCGCAACACAAAACCTCAACGTCATCCTCAACGTCTGACAACAAAGTCACGTGGAGTGTTGCCAAATCAGTTGTATCAAATTTCCGATAAATAGACTTGTAATGTGGTAATTTTTTAAAACTTATTTTGTTAGAATAATAAGCTGATGATATAACGATATTACCTATGTCAATACAAAAGATTTAGAACATAAATCAATGTACCGTGCGTATGGTCAGTAGGGGAAGGGGGGGGGGGGGACTTGATCCCCTCTTTAGATTTTTGTACATATCTCATAGAATATAGATATTATTATATATTATTTTCATCACTGTATAAACAATTTGTATTGCATCATTTGATTTAAAAAAAAGATTATATTAATGTAATTTTAGGCATGTTTTCTGAAAATTTCCACAAGGAACAAGTGTCCCCTATTGCGGGAGACTTGATCCTGATATAGGGTAGACTTGATCCGGGGGATCAAATGTACCATACTGTATGTAAAGTGAAGTAATCAAAAATCATTTTTCATCATTAGCTTAGTTTTATTCAGTCTCAACCTTAGAGCGCTGATCTTCTTATTAATTAAGTAATAACCTTATTGATTACCAAAACAAACAAACAGACAAGCAACTACTAAATAAGCTAAATTCAAGTTATCGGGTAAATCGGTAATATAAATATAATATAACCCGGCTGGACATCCAAAACAGGTAAGTAGATGTACACCTACAGCGAAGTTAATAACTGGCGTTACAGCTCAGTAGTCCTGCTTTCGATGGTCCGTCCTGGGTTCGATTCCCTCCTAGGAAAAATAAATGTGCGATAAATATGTATTTACAAAAAGCGAAGTAAACATACTTAGGTATATGCATTCTATCCGTAATCTAGTTCCTTTATTGCCTACCTACTACATGAAATACTTGAAATAATTTTCACATAGGTACGTGTACTAATAGCTACATACTTCAATTTGTTTTTCATAAATATAACGACAGCGCGAAGCGTTTGGCTTGCAACTCACTTGATGATAATTTATGTTTTAGTCAAAGTTGAAAAATATTTTTGGACCAACTTTTTTTTATATTATATATTATATTTTTTATATTCCAGCCATTTAGATTATTTTTCAAAAATGTCATGTACCTAAACCTCCAACCTCGAACAAACCTGGGTGGGAATCGAACCCACAACCTACAGCGCAGAAAGCAGTGTTACTACCAACTGAGCTATGAGGCATGTCTGTCTGAAAAGATAATGCATTAAGGTTTTTTTAGGAAAGGTAGTATAGGATAGAAGACCTCAATAAAATATTTTTGTTCACATAACCTTGTTCTATTTTATTTATAGCAAATCTTCTTAACAATAAAATAAAATAAATCAAAAATACTGTCTCCAAAAACCTGTAGAAATAATAAAATATGACTAGGTTTTAATCCTAGAGCCTCTAAGAAAGTGTGCCGCCGTCGTCGTCGAGACCAAAAAGGGAAATGTTTAAAATGACTGAGGAACGGCCCTCGAACCTACAAAATGTTCTTTACTTTATGATTATAATGAATATTATGATATAGTTACTTTGTTTGGTGTCTGAAAATAGCACACACACTAATAAATAATTTTAACCACCTCTGTGGTCTAGTGGTTCAACCCACCGATATCAGATCCAGAGGTCCCGGGTTCGATACCCATGGGGAGTACAATATATTGTGCTTGGTTTGGTTGGTAGTAGTAAGTCCGCCTGGCTAGGTACCACCATCTTACCTAATTCTGTCGCCATAATAACAATTCTAAAATTGTTGTGTTCCGGCATTCAGAGGTAAGATAGCCAGTTCCTCAGTTGAGGATTCCGGGTGAAGTGCGCCTCCACCTCCGGCCTTATCTTAACTTGTTACCAGTTGAGATGAAGGCCAAGCGCTTCCCCTTCAAAAATGTTTTAAATTTTATACTAGTCGCTTTACTACACCCCACATTTTTTTTTATAAACCGGCAACACTGACTGGCACACATCTTACGAAAAATGGTTACAGTTTCATATTACCAGTGCTGTGCTATATCTCCCCTTTTTCCTAGGTCTGAGCTCTTAGTAGAATAACATCTGAGGCCGTGGATCACTGCATGGCTACCAATTTTCGTTGGGCGCCGATTGATGGGCTCAGTAACACCATGTCATAGACATAGCTTATGCTGTTGACGAAAGCTCCGATGGCTATACCAGTACTTAAACAGATCAATGAGTTCAACCTGGCATCTTCCACACTATAGGAAACCAAGTCGAAAGCTTTTGATAGGTCTAGGAAGCATGTTTACTGGGGTTTTCCTATCTGTATAGTACCTACTGGACTTTATGCTTGAGACACACTGTCGTTTCTGTAGAGCCCCGACCAGGAGCCAAATTGGGTGTCATGTTGCATGATATGCGTGTCTCTTATCAGTAGGTAGGTAAAACATTTTTCACATTGATTGGACGAGTATGGTTTCTCTCCACAATGAATTCGAATGTGTTTTACTTACTATAAGTAGATTTTTCAGTAAAACATTTATCACAATGATTGGACGATTATGGTTTCTCTCCAGTACCTATGAATTCGAATGGGTTTTACCAAAGTAGAATTATCAGTAAAACATTTTTCACATTGATTGCATGTGTCATTATGGTTTTTCTCCAATATGAATTCGAATGTGTTGATCTAAAGTATAGGTATGTGAGTACTTTAGAGAAAAAACATTTTTCACATTGATTGCATGTGTATGGTTTTTCTCCAGTGAGTTCGAATGTGTTTTTCTAAATTACACTTTACATTAAAACATTTTTTACATTGTTGGCACAAGTATGGTTTTTCTCCAGTATGAATTCGAATGTGTTTTACTAAATTAGACTTTTTAGTAAAACATTTTTCACATCTATTGCATGAGTATGGTTTTACTCCAGTATGAACTCGAATGTGATTTACTAAATTAGACTTTTCAGTAAAACATTTTGCACATTGATTACATGTGTATGGTTTTTCTCCAGTGTGAATTCGAATGTGTTTTACTAAATTAGACTTTAAATTGAAACATTTATTACACTGATTGCATGCATATGGTTTCTCGCCATTATGACTGTACATTGGTACAGTTAGCCTATTAGTTGTGTCCACATCATCTGGTACCGGGCTATCTGTAAATTGTTCTTTGGATTCTAAGTTTTGTGATATAGAAGCAAGGGGCTCATCTTTAATATCTATATCATAAAAATCAAGCATTTTACAATCATGGTCCCAAACTTCATTTTCAGCCAATAAGACATCTTTAGGTACCATGCTCTCCTCAGCCCCTATACATGAATCTTCAGCTTCTATGCTCTCTGGTTTAATCACACACGGCTCATCCTTGATAGCTACATCACATGTATTGGATAATTTATATTCACTATCGGCCATGGTCTGCAGGGGGATTGGTAAATTATATAATAAACTCTTCTGCTCACAGCATTAGCACCTACTGCATGTAATCTGAAAACAATATGATTGTGGTAAATAAGTTAAAAAAAGGAAAACAATGATCATACAGTAATAAACTTGTGGTGTTTTTAAACCTACCTAAGTTCATATAAAAAATAAAATTCTGAGCATGTCAGTATATATTCCATTTGATCTGCTATCCATCTCAGAAATTCTATGTCATCCACAGCAGTGAGAAGCAAATATTTTATATTTATTTTCACATTACCGCACTGATGCAAGGCAAGTCACACCTCTGCCTCTACAATAATTATCTGAAACAAAGAAATAGGGTAGGCATGAGTGTCACAGGTTACTAAAAGCCAAGCTCCGAACTCCCGTTACCGTCCTTCCCTGTGCCATTTTCACAGAACCCCACATGGAGATTCACCCAGGAACTAAACACCAAACCCTGAACCAACTCTACTGATTGTCAACAGGCCAGAGCAGCGCTACTGACTACAGATAATCTCTAGTAAATGGAGCATCAAATTTGTGGGTGCGGGTGGTGGGGAGGAGGAACCTCTACTGAACAAGCAGCAAGAAAGCATGTTTTCTGGGATGCACTTTTTCACGCACAATACTAGGTAATGTAATGTAATGTAAAAAGATTCCCGTTTCCACACTTAGGAGTCTAAACTCCTAAGTGTTCCATTGTGCGTGAGGAATGTCCGGCTAGTGTAGCCAGCCCAACTCCGACCAGAAGCGCAGAATACTCCTGGGGTCTTCGCAGGCTTCACAGAGTGACCTCGGGTTGTTGAGGATTTCCTTGCGTTGTGCTGTTACTCCCACACATTCCAGGACTACGTGGGCAGCCACAATACTAGGTAGACTCGGGGTTGGCTGTGTTTATTTTGTCATCAACATAGGTACAGATATTAAACCCAAATTATGACAATATGTTTTTCTCGAAAACTATGTTTGGACATATTGAGACAGCGTGTGTAGTATTTTTTTTGTTCAGTGGGTAAGTGCTTGGCCTTCATCTCACCTGGTAACAAGTTGAGATAAGGCCGAAGGTGGAGGCGCACTTCACCCGGAACCCTCAACTAACTGAAGAACTGGCTATCTTACCTCTAAATGCCGGAACACATTTTTTTTTTAAGAATTATAATTATGGCGACAGAATTAGGTAAGATGGTGCCTAGCATAACTAGCCAGGCGGACTTAAACAAAATCCTACCACCAACCAAACCAAGCACAAAATTGCTTGAACCCAGGACCTCTGGATCTGAAATCGGTGGGTTGAACCACTAGACCACGGAGGCGGTTAAAAGTTTTCTATTATTTGGACCTATCTGCAATAACACGACGAATCCTAAACTGAGGAGACAAGACCAATTTGTGATGGGACGATGATGGGCATAGAATACTATTACTCACAAGATGATGGGCCAACTGTCCACTGAATAAAAAGCTGAAATTACCTACCTACACATACGATCATAGAATACTATTACCGTACGATATAGTAGGTGTACAAATATTCAACAAACAAACAAATACATTTTTTTTGCTTAAGAGTGACAGCTATTTGTACGTTTACGTTTCACAGTTATTGATCTGTCGTCTGTGCTCACAATAACAGCAAGCTATCGCAACATAGAGCATACAATAAACTCTTTTTGGAAAAAAATGGAACCGACTTCACCACTAAAAACTTACAAATAACTTTTAAGGTAAGTTCATATAATTCAATTTTTTTCAAAGTGTTTATTTTTAGCTTTTTTTTGTTGTAAAACCTACGATACGACGACGTCTCCGACACACTTCGAATATTTAAGAGTCGTGTGAGGGTGCAATAATACGTTATTTATTGCATGAAAATATATTTTCCAAATCGGTTGAGTAAAAACGGAGTTCTGAGGTAGGTAATGCAGTAGTAGTCGTTAAAGAGTCATCCATTACCAACACGCCTGCCAAGCGTGAGTATTATTGCAAACCCCTCCATTGCTTTCTTTAGCATTGGGGGAGGCCCACGTCCTATACAGTTGACTTTTATGGGCTGTAATGATGATGGTGATACATGTATACAGCATTTACAGCCAGAATGCGTTAAAGTCAATTCCACTTACTACTACGTATCATCATTACTGCGATCAACAACATGCCAAGCGTGGTGATTATGGTAAAACCCTGATGATGATGATGATACTGGAAGGTAAGCGGTTCAAAAGGTCTACTCTAGTGACCGTAAACACCTCAGGATAGCAGAATACACAATATCATTTAATTGGATGACATATATTTTCCAGTTATTTTGATATAAAAACCAAACAACTAAATTAATTTTGATAAAATTTCTATGGGACTACCTCGCGAGTATGGCCTACCAAACGTAATAAGAATCATCAAAATCTATTTCGAATTGGCGGAGAAATCAAGTAACAAACAAACAAAAAAACACACCCGAATTGAGAACCTCCTCCTTTTTTTGATCTTGACTGCTGAATACATGAACGTATACTAAAACGTTTTAGTATAGGATCATGGCTGAATATCATCTTGCGAATATTTCCAGTAGCTGCTTTTGGCATTGATAGATAGATAATGCTTGAGATATTGTTATTTTAAATACTGTGTTACTAGTTCTAAAATAGATAACAGATGAAGAAAATAAATCAACCAACGTACAAATAGCTGCCATAAAGCTCCTTGTGGTTTATTAGTAGTAATCTATGGCAGCTTGCTTGCTTTCAATGCAATCATCATTTGAGACAACTTTTATCAAAGAAATTTATTTGTTGACACCGCAATGTAAACGTACTTTTTACATTTAGTAAACGTTTTACAGGGAAATAGATTCGATTGTCTCAACTTCAAGGTTCGAAAAAAACTAAATTTTCACCTTATAATCTCACATCACTAGACGACTACCTACCTATCAAAACAAAGAATGTCTAAAAGTATACAAACCCCGAGGTAAGTGTCTCAGGGTTCGATAAATTCAGCGAAGGCGATTGAAGTAGGTTAGTAATATAGGTACCTATATATAGTAACATACATAGAGAATATCTATGTAGGTATTCTTCTCGCTCTTGACACATCAGATACCTACAGCTAGGTTTGCACTACAATGTACATGACCTACCCATAAGCGAACGATGCACCTACCTACCTTCTGTAAAATCGTTTTTTTTTGAAGTTGTACAATCTGCGATCAATCTTCAAACTACGAGCTGGTGTTTTGCAGGAATTGAAGCATTTAGGATAGAGGTAGGTACCAGTGTATTTTTTCCTATTTTCATCTCCAAGCATCATAGCTCTATGATTAATAAGGCTGATACAGCAGCGTAAACCTTAGTGTCCACATTATCTGCACACAACAAATCATTGATACTTTCAGACAAAATTCTGATGATACCTACTTTTTTTCTGATTGCGGTCATAAAATGTCAAAAGCTTAAGCTTTTCCAATAATCTCACTGTTGTGTGAGGAGTTTATCCAGCCATATTCCTACCAGAAGAGCAGTATATATCTGGCGTCTGCAGGCTTGTGACCTCTGGTTCTTAGAATCAGAATTTGATGTATTTACTATTGTTTACTTATACATTTCCTGGATGCATTGGTATATAGATCTGCTAATCATTGGCATACAGATGATACATACAATGATTAATATGCCAGCATATGTCATTGACCACTGGCAACGCGTCCCGTCGCGGTGCGCGGACGGAGTGACAGACAAGACAACGCGCGCGGCGACGTAGTCGCAGATCTGCACCCTTATACTGTACTAGCTTTTGCTCGCGACTTCTGAGCGAAGTTAAGAAGTATTATTATTTAGGTATAGTTTTTGCGGCTTTACTTTTGTTTAGCGTGTGTAAAAAATTAGGGCCTACAAAACTTTAAAAACGACAGTACATTCTTCAACTTCTCCATTAACGTGCAGATGCGTTCTTTAGCCATTTAAAAAAAGTCTAACCGACAAAACCTATACTTAAAACAAACGAAAACAAAACAAATTCCAAATACAAAGCAGAGTCCATAACCAAAACTACTAAACCAAAACAAAACAAATGCAAAATCTCAAAATCCTTTCTTAGGGGATGCCTACGTCATAGTAGCTTTATGCATGCAAAGTCTCAGCCCGATCGGTTTAAAATTGACAAAGTGTCATTGTATTTATTTAGAATTAATCAAAATCCTTTCTTAGCGGATGAATACGTCATACCATCCACCTGCATGCCAAATTTCAGCCCGATCCGTCCATTGGTTTGGGCTGTGCGTTGATAGATCACTATGTCAGTCAGTCGGTCACCTTTGAGTTATATATATTTAGAAGATGACCAATCGTGTCTTAACGCGCCCGCGTCACGATATGTCAATACGATGATTCTATGCAGATATCGTAACGAGGGCTCGTTAAGACACGATAGGACATACATAATAAGGGTGCTGCGTTACCTAGCGGTATGATCTGCTTTCCTGCGGTGTACGCTTAACCGCCTCTGTGGTCTAGTGGTTCAACCCACCGATTTCAGATCCAGAAGTCCCGGGTTCGATCCCCATGGGGAGTACAACATATTGTGCTTGGTTTGGTTGGTGGTAGGAGTTTGTTTAAGTCCACCTGGCTAGCTACCACCATCTTACCTAATTCTGTCGCCATAACAACAATTCTAAAATTGTTGTGTTCCGGCATTCAGAGGTAAGATAGCCAGTTCCTCAGTTTGTTGAGGATTCGGGTGAAGTGCGCCTCCACCTTCGGCTTTATCTCAACTTGTTACCAGGTGAGATGAAGGCCAAGCGCTTCCCCGTCACACAATAAAAAAATAAAAAAAATTGTCACGGCAGTTGATTGAAACCATGAAACCATATTTACAAAACAACTTCGCTTTGATATTAAACTAGTTCCTTTAAGTTTTCTGTTGATTATAGAAGAATATGTTTTTCTCAAGCCAACCATAGAGAGTGTGCTAGTTTTTCTGGGTCTTTGCTAGCTTGGTTTCTATGGGGTGTGGGGATCTGTGAAAATGGCAATGGAAGTGATAGGGACTTAGGGACGGAAGCTCATAAATTACTTCTAACTTAGCTTTTAGTAAGTTGTGTACTTACTGAAATCTTTTGGATAAAACTAGCACTGATTCCTAACCTATTTCTTTGTTTCAGTTTTCACCTGTGGAGGACATAGATTTTCTGAGATGGTCAGCAGATCAAATCGAATAGGTACTTACTGACATGCTTAAAAATGTTATTTAGGTTGGTACTCGTATATAAACTCCACAAAATTATAACTATAAACAATGATCACACTCATTGTTTTGTATTTTAAACTTATTTATCAAAATCATTTTGTTTTCAGGTTACAAGCAGTTAGTACTGTTATTGTGAGTGGAAGACATAATTATACTATTAACTTTTTAGTAGCACCCGTACAAGCTATGGCTGATAGTGATTGTAAATTATCTAATACATTTGATGTAGCTATCAAGGATGAGCCATGTGTGATTAAACCAGAGAGCTCAGAAGCTGAAGAACCATGTACAGAGATGAGCATGGTACCTAAAGATGTCTTATTGGTTGAAAATGATTGTAAAATGCTAGATCGTCATGATATAGATATTAAAAATGAGCCCCTTGCTGTTATATCACCAAATTTAGAATCCAAAGAACAATTAATAGGTATAAGTAGCCCGGCGACTGTTGATGTAGACACAACAGCTAGTGGGCTAACTGAACCAATATCGGACTCGCTCAAGAAATACTATTGTGGTGGATGCAGTAACATATTTTTAAATGAATCAAAATTAGTCTTGCATATTCATGAAAAGCATCTTATAGAAAAAAACGTATCCTACATCAACACTAGTAGCAATGAATCCCTGCAGAAAAAATATTTACATAACAAAACCAAGCAGAAATCTGAATTTGTATGTAAGTGTAAGCAATGCGATAAAAGTTTTACTCGAAAATCTCATTTAGACCGTCACCGGACAGTTCACACTGGAGCAAAACCATACTCATGCAAGCAATGTGATAAATGCTACGCTCAAAAAAATAATTTAGTATCCCACATGAGACTTCATCATGGTAAGATACCATATGCATGCAGTCAATGTGATAAATGTTTTACCATAAAGTCTGAATTAGTAAAACACTTTGGAATCCACATTGGAGAAAATCCATACTCATGCAATCAATGTGGCAAGTGTTATACTAATAAGTCTAATTTATCAAAACACAATCGAATTCATACTGGAGAAAAACCACACTCGTGCAATCAATGTGATAAATCCTTTACTGAAAAGTCTTCTTTAGTAAAACACATTCGAATTCACACTGGAGAAAAACCATACACATGCAATCAATGTGAAAAATGTTTCAATGTAAACTCTTCTTTAGTAAAACATATTCGAATTCACACAGGAGAAAAACCATACTCGTGCAACCAATGTGGAAAATGTTTTACTGTAAAGTCTACATTAGATAAACATATTCGAATACATACTGGAGAAAAACCATTCCCATGTAATCAATGTGAAAAATGTTTTAATGTAAAGTCTCATTTAGTAAAACACCTTCGAATTCACGCTGAAGATAAACCACACTCATGTAATCAATGTGATAAATGTTTTTCTGTGAAGTCTGAATTAGTAAAACACATTCGAATTCACGCTGGAGAAAAACCATACTCGTGCACTCATTGTGAAAAATGTTTTACTAATAAGTCTGCTGTAGTAAAACACATGCGAATTCATACTGGAGAAAAACCATACTCGTGCCAACAATGTAAAAAATGTTTTAATGTAAAGTCTAATTTAGTAAAACACATTCGAATTCACACAAGATAATCACCATACTCGTGCCGTGAATGTGATAAAAGTTTTACTAATAAGTACCCTTGGAGTGCAAATAATTATGTTTAAAAAAATAAAAATGATAATAGAATACGAAGTTCATTCATTACTTTGGCGTTTTCAACGATTTATTTCACAAATGTGAATTTCGTTAACTCTTCAAGTTGACGGTAAATAAAATGTAAGCAAATCTATGAATCTAGCTAGACTCTTTGTCAATGTATTGCCTGTAGAATTTCTTGTTGTATTATTTACTTAAGATTTATAGAAGTATTCTGTAGCTCAGGAGCATTTCAAATTCAAATGAATGTCATTGATAGACTAAAAAACAATTTAATTATAGTGGCTTTCTGACACTTGCTGTCTAAAAGTCCTTTTAAATGTATTTTGGAATGTAGTAGAAGTATTTGTGTATTTTAAGAGCATATAAAATATATCTGAAATGTTGATCGCATAGAATGTATGCCAATTTAATCGGAGTCGCTTTGACGCCTTATTGATTGTATAACTCTTTATAAATAAATTCAAGGATTAATATTTCGGTTTGAATAGTTTAACATCAATAATTCTTGTTATCAAATAAATCTGTTACTCATTTAATAATTATTGCACTCATTGTAACTATGTTACTTGTAAATTTTAAAATATAATTAATAACGAATTTACATATTATTAGATTACATATTATACATTACATAGAATTAGATAGTCGCAAAACTGTTTTCAGTTTTGTGAATTTCCTGCGTGAATTTATTATCTCCACGGAATGTCGCCATCTTAACTGATGGCCGTTCACATGGTTTGGAAAGGTAAAGAGCCATGACACTTTGCCTCGGACTCTCAGCCTGTAAGTTAAAACATGTGAGTTATGAACCCTTGTGTTTCTATAAAAAAGAATAATAAAAGAAAATAAAATTCTTGAAGTATTCTGGTAATTTTATTTAAAGAGTATAAATGGTATGCTCAGTTTCAATACAGTAGGATTTATTCCTTAATTACTTGCAGAATCGTTGGACAAGTGCATCATCAACGATTTTGTCAATCTTTTTAAAAACTGAGTTGATCTCTTTACTGCGATATATACCTACATTAGTAAATCACATTCGAAATCACGCTAGAATAAAGAAATACTCGAACAATCAATGTGAAAAATGATTTAGGTACCTACTCTAAATCGTTATTATGTAACACACCTTCGAGTTCCTGCTGGAAAAAACTATCAATGTCATTTATGTTTTAATGTAACTAAAGTCTAATTTATTAAATAACATTTTAATTCATGCTGTAGATAAACCATACCCACTAATGTGATCGATGAGAAAAATGTTTCACTATTAAATAGTTTACCTTCTTTAACACAATAGAATTTATATATTGGAGAAAACCTATAATGTGAAAAATGTTTGAATGTAAAGTATAATTCAGTAAAAAACATTTTTTATAATTTAATAAAACATTTTTAATATTAAAAAATATTTGAATTTATATATAAATTAACCGCCTCTGTGGTCTAGTGGTTCAACCCACCGATATCAAATCCAGAGGTCCCAGGTTCGATCCCCAGGGGAGCACTATTGTGCTTGGTTTGGTTGGTGGTAGGATTTGTTTAAGTCCGCCTGGCTAGCTACCACCATCTTACCTAATTCTGTCACCATAATAACAATTCTTAAAAAAATGTTGTGTTCCGGTATTTAGAGGTAAGATAGCCTGTTAGTTAGTTGAGGATTCAGGGTGAAGTGCGCCTCCACCTTCGGCCTTATCTCAACTATGAAGGCCAAGCGCTTCCCCGTCGTACAGTAAAAAATACCACTGAAAACAAATGCAACATTTTTACCTATGTTACATTTCCAGGTCCAAGCCGAGCCAGTTCCCGGCGCGCACTCCGGTAGGTGCCTACTCATCTGGCCAACCACCCGACCACTAGCCGACAAATTCCCAGCGCCTCCACATACCTGGGCTATCCGCGAAGGGCTCCTAACTCAAAGCCAACCTCTTTGATAGCATCCGTAAAACCAGTAAAACCTCGGAGAACCAAAGAAGTGTCATGTTTATCACTACATAGATCTATAATAAGTATATGTCACACTTGCAATGTGTATGATTTGTGTCTAATGTGTACTCTGTGTTTCTCACTAGGACTTTTTGAATAAAACTATAGATATAAAAATAATACGTTTATTCGAATACATCTTAAATAGTAAAGCTTATTATTATATATCAAAGTAAACAGTTACATAAAAATAAATTGGATGGCTGGATTGTGTCAGGTAAATAATCCACTTATAATATACTTACCCCGCAAAAATTAAGTTATTAACGGTGTACATCAAAAGTTAGAAGAGGGGTGGACACAATAAATTATTCTATTGCATCAATATGGGTATCAAATGAAAGCTAGTAATGCTAATTCCAAATATACATATTTAACCACTTATATGCTACCACATAGTCACAAATTAAGTTTAATGTTGGTACTGTGGTTGGTACCATCTTACCTAATTCTGTCGCCATAATAACAATTCTAAAATTGTTGTGTTCCGGCATTCAGAGATAAGATAGCCAGTTCCTCAGTTTGTTGAAGATTCTGGGTGAAGTGCGCCTCCACCCTCGGCTTTATCTCAACTTGTTACCAGGTGAGATGAAGGCCAAGTGCTTACCCGTCGTACAATAAAAAAAAAAAAACCTATGTACTCGTACCTTGAATCTATTGTTAAAATTATCGTCTGTGTAAGGTGGTGATGTCTATAATATTGAACACCCGTTTTCATATAGGTATGTAAGCTATAGGAAATGTAAGCTATCTGCCCATATATGTCACTTATGGCTACGGTCATTCGTTTTGAATCTTCCTGCTGGAAGAACGTTGCTCCAGCAGGAAACGTTTTACGCGTTTTATTCCAAAACGGTAACATGCAGTAATTTCATACTTGGCGCACTAATACAGCATAAAGCGCTCTAAGTATTTGTTGAACTCATTTCGTTCTAGAAGATACTTTCCTGCTGGAGTAATGCTTATCTACTGTAAATTTTACTAAACAAAGTATTTATAGCATACATATAGGTAATCACAATTATCATTATGTATACTTATTTTACTTTAAAACTAGATTTCGCTGCAGGAAAAATTAGCACGCGTTGTTTAATTACTTACTTATTAAAATATTTTGCAGTCGGGTTAAAAAAAAAACAACTTTCTACTTGTTACTGGAAAGGATTTGAAACATGAAACTTGGTGCCGAATACAGGGTAGATTTTCAAGAAATTAATGAATTTTCAAGAAATTAATGTTCCCGAGTCGGAGTACCTAGATCGCACAAGGTCGCTAAGTTATTTTTCATCCCACCATCTCGGAAAGAGTATTTTTACTATTCGATATCTGAGTGCAAAAGCCGTTTTTATCCGCTAGAGGTTAAAGTAGGTAAAATTGAATTTAGAACATCGTGTGCACTAAGTTTGTGAATTCAAAACATCAATAAACCTATTTACTTCTACCTCCATGGTGCCGAATTCATCATACTTACAACCTTTTCTAATTTGTTAAAAACTCGAAATCGGAACCTTCTTGGTGTATTACTTGTAAAGGCATCGTAGGAGCCATTACACTGAAAGAGCCTCAGTCAGATCCTTGGACTGGCCCTTCTACATCAAAAATGAGCCATTACTAAACACCTAACCATCGCCCTCTCATGCCAACATTTACGCCAAGATAATCCGATGAATCGGTACAACTATTAAGTATGACAGATAGTTTACCGAAAAACAGTAGGTACACAAGTGACTAACACCAATATTACAGTACCAAACAAAAATATTACACTCAATTTAAATAACTGTAGCAACGTTACTTTCAAATTTTCTTAATTATACCTTAGTATTATTTTGTTATAATTTAAAGATTATTCTGTAATACTTACCTGTCATAATGTAGTAGTTAATACCTAAACTGAAATAAAAGTACCTATCTTGTGATTGTATACGTTTTTTTTTGCATTTAGTCATTTCCTCGCTGAGGTGGAATGAAAAGTTACGTGTTGCACTCGAGTGCAAAGATTTTTCACCTCGTGCTCTTTTGATTCCCTCGCTAACGCTCAGGATTCTAATTTTGAATCACTCGCTGCGCTCGTGATTCAATTTTAGAATCCTTCGCTTTGATGACCGAGCGGTCATCAAAATTGAACACGCGGTTATAAAGCAACTTTGCACTCTTGTATAACAAATAACTATTAATGCGTCGAATATATTGACGGATTGACTTGATTGACTTGCTAACGATAACTGAGCAAAGTAAATTAAGAAATATTTGTTTGATGAGGTTATGATTATCATCGTTTCAGGGCTTAGTAAAAAATCAACCTACAACAGTTACCATACTAATATGAGCTCTCTGTACAAATAGTTTACTGAGCGCGAGGGGTCTTACCCAGAATACCCCTTTATTTACTTCTATTTTTTTTTATTAAATTAAATTACAAATAAGTACTGAAGGATTCAATTCAAATACTTATAGCATAAATTTCCAAAAAAATTTTGTTCCATTTTTTTGCAGAGTATGTGTTTCTTTTTTTTTATAATCATCCTTAAATGACACTCATTTCCTACATTTATCATAAATTCATAATAATGATTCGAATAATAATAACTTTTATAGCTTCAACTTAAAACTAACCTATTTCCTACAAATGCAGAATGACCTGCAATACACCACTCAAGGCAACAATTTTCAAATTTGTGTACCTACATAAATACAAATGTTTCGTCCTGGCCCCACGAGTTCTCCGAGTCGCTGCCCCACCACCTACTGTGAGCGTTCACGTCTTCTCCTACTATAACGTGTACGGTACTCATCGACTCAACGACCATCTTAACATTGGTAAGGTAAGCGTCCAAATTTAACACTGCATCAAAGTGAACACTCACTATACCGGTGTCGTGCAGTGTATGTATAATAGTGTAGCTATACTACCTACCAACTGAGCGATGTAGCTCAGTTGGTAGTAACACTGCCTACTGTGCATTAGGTTGTGGGGCTAGATGGCGCTGTGTTTAATTAATGTATCATAATATTTATTTTATAACTAATTTAAGATTCAATGACAGTGAAAAACATTATTTTTTTCATATGTGAGTGAACTCTTAAACTGGGTATACTTAGCCGACAAATTGGCCGCGAGTTGGGTATGGCTATGAGAGCATGACTTATTAATTGTCCTTTGCTTCATCTCTGATCATCTCATTAAGGTTTTAGTAAAGTAGATTTGTTTAGTAAAAAAAATACTCTAGTGTGAATTTGAATGTGTTTAACTTATTCAGATTTTACAGAAAAACATTTATCACAATGATGTATGGTTTTTATCCAGTGTGAAATCGAATGTGATTTACTAAATTAAACTTATAAGTAAAACCCTTATCACATTGATTGCACGAGTATGGTTTTTCTCCAGTGTGCAATCAAAGGTGTTTTTCTAAAGAAGATTAATAATGTGATAAGATTTATCACATTAATTACATGTGTAAGGTTTTTTTCCAGTGTGAGTTCGAATGTGTCTTACTAAAGAAAACTTTTCAATATAAGATTTATCACATTGATTGCACGAGTATGGTTTTTTGCCAGTGTGCCATCGAATGTGTTTTGCTAAATTATACTTTACAGCAAAAGATTTATCACATTGATTGCATATGTATGGTTTTTCTCCAGTGTGAATTCGAATGTGTTTAACTAAAGAACACTTTTCAGTAAAAGATTTATAACATTGATTGCATGTGTATGGTTTTTCTCCAGTGTGAATTCGAATGTGATTTACTAAAGAAGACCTTTCATTAAAAGATTTATCACATTCATTGCATGTGTATGGTTTTTCTCCAGTGTGCAATCGAATGTGTTTTACTAAAGAAGACTTTCCAGTAAAGTATTTATCACATTGATTGCACGAGTATGGTTTTTCTCCAGTGTGCAATCGAATGTGTTTTACTAAAAACGGCTTTTCAGTAAAAGATTTATCACATTGATTGCACGAGTATGGTTTTTCTCCAGTGTGCAATCGAATGTGTTTTACTAAAAAAGACTTTTCAGTAAAAGATTTATCACATTGATTACACGAGTACGGTTTTACTCCAGTGTGAATTCGATTGTGTTTTACTAAAGAATACTTTTCAGTAAAAGATTTATCACAATGATTGCACCAGTATGGTTTTCCTCCAATGTGCAATCGAATGTGTTTTGCTAAAGAAGACTGGTCAATATAAGATTTATCACATTGATTGCATGTGTATGGTTTTTCTCCATTGTGAATTCGAATGTGTCTTACTAAAGAAGTCTTTACAGCAAAAGATTTATCACATTGATTGCACGAGTATGGTTTTTCTCCAGTGTGAATTCGAATGTGTTTTACTAAAGTAGAGTTTGCATTGAAACATTTATCACATTGATTACATGTGTATGGTTTTTCTCCAGTGTGAATTCGAATGTGTTTTATTAAAGAAGACTTTTTAGTTAAAGATTTATCACATTGATTGCATGTGTATGGTTTTTCTCCATTGTGCATTCGAATGTGTCTTACTAAAGAAGTCTTTACAGCAAAAGATTTATTACATTGATTGCACGAGTATGGTTTTTCTCCAGTGTGAATTCGAATGTGTTTTACTAAAGTAGAGTTATCATTAAAACATTTATAACATTGATTGCATGTGTATGGTTTTTCTCCAGTGTGAATTCGAATGTGTTTTATTAAAGAAGATTTTTTAGTTAAAGATTTATCACATTGATTGCATGAGTATGGTTTTTTTCCAGTATGAGCTCGAATGTGTTGAGATAAATTAGACTTACTAGTAAAACATTTATTACAATGATTGCATGCATGTACTTTTTTCGTTAATTTTATATTTAATTGTTCTTTAGTTTCCACTTTTTGTGATATAACACCAAGGGGCTCATCTTTAATATCTATATCATAAGCATCAAGCATTTTACAGTCATGGCCCCAAGCGTCATTATCAGCGAGTAAGACATCTTTAGGTACTATGCTCTCCTCTGTACATGGTTCTTCAGCTTCCGTGCTCTCTGGTTTAACCACACATGGCTCATCTTTGACAGCTACATCACAGGTATTAGATAATTTATAATCACTATCAGCCATGATCTGCTACTAATAAGTTGATAATATACTTAATTAACTTTTCTACTCACAGTGACAGTAGGTACTGCCTGTAACCAAAAAACAATTGATTTTAATAAATAAGTTTAAAATACAAAACAATGATCACACCTAATCATTTTGTAGAGTTTAGATAACTACATTAATTCCATTACCGTGGTGCGTTACCATATCAGAAAGTTCATGTCATATCCGCAGCAGTGAGTAGCAAATGTAACACACATCTTTCGGCCTCTACAGTGTTTAACTGAAACAAATAAATATGGTAGGCATTAGTGCTTAAGAAGATTGTGCTTGAAAGTTTAGATTTCAGTAAGCAAACTGTTTACTAAAACGTAACTTAAAAGTAAGCTGCGAGCTTCCATCCGTCACCATCCCTGCTGCCATTTTCACGGATCCTCAAATTGAAAGGGCTTCACACATTCGGGAACACGATAAATCCTGGATCAACTACCGAATGTCAAAGGGCCAGAGCATCACTACAGACTACTTTACCAAGACTAACTTTTTTTAAATATTAACTTACCCCTAAAACACGACGACTCCTAAATTTAAGGAGACTAGCCCAAATAATAATGGGACAGTGGTAGGCCACTGAATAAACTCCTGATCACCATTCCAGTATTTAAAAATATTTTATTCAATAAAAAGTACAATTAAACTAACTATGTACAAAGGAATAAGTCAGATTACCTTAGGACCGTTACAAACGGCCTATAGGTAACTCAACTGTACAAGACCAGTACCAGACGGAAGCGTGCCCAAGACACTGGCTGCATTGCCAATCGGAATAGCTATGCTAATTCGCTGGCAATGCAGGGCTGGCTCTTATTTAGGCCAGCCCTTGGGTCACTTGTCGCCTTAATCAAAAGCCCCGCTCCCCACGGACCAAAGGTCTCCACCCCAAAAGGCTCAAATCGGTAAGCTCTGTCGAGACCACTATATTTGCGCCTTTTGTGATCCTCGGCCGAATCAGCCGTCGCACCAGCCCTAACTGATGTCCCAGGCAGATGAGATGGCGTTTGGGTGTCGACGCAAGTAACGTCCCAGACCAAAGGCCTACCCATTTCCCGAGGGACAAGAGTCATACCGTCGGGCCGCTTACCATCATCACGTAACAGACCATTCGGTTCAAGAACGGCTGGAACATTGAAACTGGTAAAAGCTCGACGGATAATGTCATTAAGGCTTGCGTGGCGCAAAATCCTGCTGGCAGACCTTGTGCAGAAAGGTCCGTGAAAACCATGTTAATCTACAGTCACACCGCACCGGTACTGGGTACATAATGGACAGCCTCCTATGCAGATGGTACGTAACTGTAGCTTTTTCACTGTATAAATTATTAATTTATTTTAGCTTTACTTATTATGTATTACCTATAAATAGTTAATTTAGCTAGACCCCTAATTAATATGTGCACCACCAACCACCTCTTTAGCCATGAAATCCTCTCCATCCAAAGGTTGTCTGGAAGAAATCGCTTCTTTAGCGATAAAACCGTTCATAGTATATGCATTTTTTTAAGCTATCCAGTTTTATTTTTAAGGTGTGCAATAAAGTATTTTTATTCATTCTATTTCAGCTGACGATATTACCTTTACTTTTAAGTACCTACGGTTTATGTTACGGTGTTAAAGCTCTACCTAAGTATAGTAGGTAGGTAGGTACTTACTGTAGGTACCTACCTGCTGGAAGAGAACGCACTCGATGAAATGCCATCTCTCTCTTAGTCTAAGCCACTCACTAAATAACGTATTGTCTATCCACGCGAATGATTTTGTCTTCATACAAGACTAGCTGAGAGTACCTACCCGTGTTTCACTACGATAATATTCTTATATCGTAGTGAATTCTTATAATATTCTTATATTATCGTAGTGAAACACGAGTAGGTACTTTCACAACAAACGTTAAACAGAATGACTAGATTCCTGGTTATAATACAAGGTAATTAATGCCCCAGTAATTCAGAAATCAGAATTACCGAATTTGATACAGTTAACTACTATTAATTATAGGTCAATGGAGACTTGCACATGTCTAATTGATTTTAGCAGGCCCAAGTTCGATTCACGGGTGCGGCGGATCTAACTCTCTATGAGTTTTTAACAGCACCCATCGAGTTAAATCGGTGGGTGATCCGCGTCTCGCTTTCAATATACAAAACGGCGTGGCTCATCAGCACCCATCGAGTTGATGTGACAATTCAAATCTAACATGTCTATGTTGGGTTAGAATTATCTTAATCATTGGACAGCAATGATTGCATGTTTATTATAGGTCTTCACCTATGAAGTTGCCGTTTTGTTGTGAGAATTTTTCGAATTCGAAAAATTTCGAATAAAGACTATTTCTGTATGTCTATGAATACTAATTTCAAAATAATTTTATTTTCAAAACATGATTTTCTATTTTCAAAATCAGTTTTTTGTTTACTGATTAGCATTATGTTTTCATCCCATTTGGGGCTCTTTCTTCATCATGGATACGTTAAAAATTCGAGTAATTATGGAATATGAGTACCGACGGGGCAGCAACGCGGCACAAACGGCACGCAACATTAACACGACGTATACGGAGAGAATACTGCAAACTAACGCACAACCCGTTATTGGTTTACCCGCTTCCGAGCTGGAAATTTCGACCTGAAAAATGCATCCCGTGGTCGTCCGGAAACTTTGGTCGACAATGACGAATTAAAGGCGATTGTGGAAGCTACTGTCGGATTAGCAGCAGCTTTCAAAGTTAGCATCAAAACAATCTTGAACCACTTGCGTCAAATTGGCACGGTAAAAAAGCTTGACAAATGGGTGCCCCACGAACTTAATGAACACCAGCGCTAGGTGCGCGTTGAGGCCTGCCTTGCACTGGTCAACAGGCACAGCAACGAAGGAATTTTGAATCGCATTGTTACCTGCGATGAAAAATGGATTCTTTTCGACAATCCTAAGCGCTCGAGTTGTCTAACCAACCTGGTTCAGCACCTAAAAAATGCCTTAAACGAAAAATTACACCAAGTGATGGTCACTGTTTGGTGGTACGCACGAGCATTACTGCAGATATGTACTGTGAAGAACTGAACACAATGATGGAGAAACTCGCACAACGCCAACCAGCTTTGGTGAATCGATCATCCCCGCTACTGCTGCACAACGCGCGATCTCACACCGCACAACAGACCGTCTCCACGCTACAAGAGCTGGGGCTAGAAGCTCTCCGTCATCCGCCGTACTCACCAGACCTTGCGCCTACCGACTTCTACTTTTTCCAGAATTTGGACAACTTCTTAACGGGAAAATAATTCAATACCCGGGAGGCAGTACAAAATGCCTTCGAAGAGTTTGTTGCCTCCCGTCCAGCAGACTTTTTTCAAGAAGGGCATCGATAAATTGCCACTGCGCTGGTCGTCGCGTCGACTGCATGGGCGATTACTTTGATTGACGGAAATAAACTAGTAGTTCGCCCCGAACTGAGATCTCGTGATGTCTGGTTTGTGACGGTAATATTGTTTCTAACATGAAACACGGGTTGATGTCGTTTTGAAAAGTGCTCTCAAAACTGTTGCCTTAGTAGTTGTGGTTTAAAAATCTACCTGGAGGTGTCCACGGATGTCGTAAAATCAACCAAAAAGGCAGCAACTTTTTTCTTTGTGTAGGTAAACAAAACTTGTGTAAACGTAACTGTGAGCACCAATCAGTCTGCTTAGTGTGGTGATAATGGCCGTACCTTACAGTTATAGAGGAAGTTCTTCCAAATTGTAGTGGACAATAATGTACTGTTGATATGGAATATGCGCAAAACCCTTGCATGAAATCACAAAAGTGATTCTCTGATTTTATCGACTCCCTTCTCTATTGAGTGAAAAACAATAGGTAAATCGTTTTAATGAAATTTCGAATACCCTCTATTATCTTGCAAGACCTGATGATTGTCCTTTGTCCCTTCATCTTAAAAACCACCCCTAATAAGGGCAAAAATAAACTTATTTGAAATCTGCAGTTTCAACCCCTATTTCATATTATATTTTATGTTTTAACACATTTTCAAGACTTTAATCTTATTTACTTCTATTGCAACCCTTAATGTAACTACAGGGGTGGTTTCAGCAAATCAAAATAAATTTTATTGTGAAGTCAACCCCCGCCCCTTTGTTACGAAAACCAACCCTAATAAAAAGTTAAATATATATTTTATCAGTCGATACTTTTTCAAATGACACCCCACAAGCCAAAAATCTTCTCGTCTCACTTAAAACCCCTATTTCTCAAAAACTACCCTAGTGTCAAATAATCTCAAACCTATTGATGAGTATTAATATAATCTTTGCATGTTTAAAATTTTAAATAGATCGGATCAGCCATTCAAAATATATGGGCGAAAATTTATATTTCTTTCCACCCCAATATCTCAAAAACTTTATCTCTATTCAGTTAAAATTTCATGAAAATCGGATAATCTATTCGAAAGTTATGCCGTCACAAACATTGCCAGATACATACATACATACAGTGCCGGATTTCCCAACTAAACTCAGAGATCTCGTTTGCATCGCTCACTCGATCAATAAGATCACAAAAAAGAATGACTTGCAAATGGCAATTTCATAGCTAAAGACCTAATAGTATTTCTCCAGAGTGAATTGAAATATGTAGGTTTATTAGATGGTTGTCATGTTCTACCCTTCGTCATATTCTGATTTGGTCATTGTTCTGGTTTAATCATAATTACAGTTTGTTTAAGTCATATTATGCTTCAGTCATGTTCCGATTTGGTCATGTTCTCCTTAAGTCATACTATAGGTCAGGGTGAGTTATTTTTCAGGGCCACTGAGGCCAAGTCTAAAACCGTGAGTTATCGAAAGACTTTTCAGACTTGGCCTCAGTGGCCCTGAAAAAAAAAATCACCTGTATATTTGAATGGTCTAACCTTAACCTGGTCTGTACCTTACTTTTTCTCAGCCGACTGTAAATCATGGAAGTTAATATTACTAAAGCAGATCATGTCTTAATTGCAATATGACAAAAGCAGAATATGAAAAAGGCAAAACATGACAAAAGGAGAATATGACAAAAAGAGAATATGACTAAATCAGAACATGACGAAAGCAGAATATGACAACCATCTAATGACCCGTATGTATGTATGCATGGTAATGTTTATGACAGCATAACTTTAGCATTATTTATTAGATTTTGATGAAACTGAAAAAGTAGAGATAACATTAATAGAAATTGATTACCATAGTGATTATTGATAAGAGGGGTAGTTTTTGAGATATTGGGGTGAAAAGAAATGATTATTTTTGCCCATATCATTTGAATGGCTGTACCGACGGTTTGAAATTTTTTTTACACGGTAGTGTTTGATAAATAGGGGAGTATAGAAGAGAATAGAGATAGAGAAAGAGGATTGACTGCACATTCATAAAATAGATATATTTTACTTTTTATTTGTGGTTTTTGTAACTAAAGGGTGTACTAAGATGGTGGAAGTCTTGGTGTATCTTATAGGATAGACTGTTAAATGGGGTTGACTCCACAATTAATTAACTTTTTTTTTATTTGCCACACCTGTAATTTTTGCAATTTTCAAAATGACATCAACCTTTTTATGCTAGTGAGGGGTGACTTATTCACATATTGTTTTCTACCCGCCTACTTTGACATAGTTGATGGTTTGATTCTTTGCTCTCATGGCTTTGTATAGAATGAGAGTTAGCAAGGAGAGAGCCTTGAACACTCAGGTGACTCTTTATTCACCTGAGTGTTCCAGGGTATCTCTCTTGAGATTAAGAAAAAGGGTGCGTAAGGTGGGTAAGTAAGGTAATGCAAGCACACTTAAATCGTTTTTTAATTATGTTCTATTTGAAAAACAATCTCCATGGATCAATACCTAACCCAAACCAGACATCACAAGATCTCAGTTCGGGGCGAACTACTAGTTAATCATTTATCACATTGATGGTGTTTCTCTTGTGTGAATTTACCGTAGGGTACTTTGTTTGCATAGGTACATATGTGACGTGTAATCAGCGAGAAGATTTATCTCTTATTAGCTGGCCTGCTGTCTCATTGTAGGACTTTTGCACTCATCTTCGTTATATTTACCGAACCCGAAATTGTTTTTTTTTTACACATTGTCATACATCAAGTTTAAGAAAACTACCCCCATTAACCATTTTACCTACTAGTTTATTTTAATTACTTACTAACTTATTCGGCACAATCATGATATCTTATACAAACTATTTTCTCAGTAAGTGAATGGATATTCTGTTTGAGAATTAAATTCTATAGCCATAACCCCTAGATAATGACACTTACCTTAGTGCTTGTGAGTATGTTTTTGATGGCTATGTTTTCTTCGAACAAGCGTTAGCTTCCTATTAGTCTGTGCTTCGAATCTTGAAGTTAAACCAAGCAAAGCTATTCCACTGTACATACTATATATGGCTCGAACCGAAACTGTTTTGAGCTAAAACAAACATACGATGTCAACAAATGCATTTCTTTAATAAAAGTTGTTAAAGTTAGCTTGGCTTGTTTTGTTGATTGAATCAATTGAATGCATACCACACGCACATTAGGTAGGTATGTATGTGCATAGAATACTGTTACTCACAAGTGTGTGTTTGTTTGTATTCTATTCTAGTAGGATGTTTGAATTGAAAGCAGCTATTTGTACGTTACCAAAGAATATAACAGTAGCAGTGCTTACGTTACGTTCTCATCTACTTCTTCTTCTTAGGGCGTGTTCAGTGGTCCATTTGGGAACACCCAAAAGATTGAATGCAGACACAGGCATAGCCCGCCTGGTTTGGGATCTCATTGTAATAAGTAGTTAGTTAAGCAGTCTTGTAAACTATAAGCTTAAGCTTTGTAATTCTATTGCCAATGTGAGTTTTACTTGAATCCAGAAAAATAATGTACCTAGGTACCTACCTACCAATATTTTTCTTCTTGAATAATTTAATCAATATTACAGGACATTAATTTCACCCAGAGCCATCTAGCCCCAAACTAAGCAAAGCTTGTAATATGGGAAGTAAATTAGGGAAGGGGGGGACACTTGACACTTGATACCTGGGTATTATTTCGGAAATTACTGTTTACTGATAAAACTGTTGTGACAAAAAGACAACTTCAGAGCAGTGGTGTGCTGTTGTTTTGAGTGTGATGCAATACTTTTTGTGAGTATTTTGTTCGAATTTCAGTGCTATTGATACTTACTAATTTCTCAATAAGTAATCAAGTAAATCAGTTGATTATTGGTTGAACTAAGATATTGAGTGGATTACTTTTCGATAAAATAATATTATTAGTTTCAGAAAACATGCCTAAAATTACATTAATTTTATCTTTTTTTTTTTAATCAAATGATGCAATATAAATTGTTTATACAGTGATGAAAATTAATGAATAATAATATCTATATTCTATGAGATATGTACAAAAATCTAAAGAGGGGATCAAGTGTCCCCCCCTAACCCTACGGATAGAATACCTACTAAAATACTTTTTTTTTGTAAATATCTAGGTACCTACATATAACATAACTCAACACAAAAACACAGAACAAACCATGAACAAACATCTGTATGTATTCAACACACAAATGTTTGTCTTGGGTAGGAATCAAACCCACAACCTACAGCGCAGAAGGCAGAGTTACTTCAAACTGAGATATGAGGCTTAATAATGTCAAGGGAATATCCAGCATATATTCATAACCTTTGCTCCCCTGAGCAGTTATCGGTTTTGGGAGCTATGTGGGCTGCCCACTGCCACTTGAGCTTGCTTTTTTTTCTTATTTTCTGTGCTAGAGTTACTTTGGTTCTGAGGCCCTACTCTAATTCACTGAAGTACGAAATTTCGGGTAACGTTGCGTGCCATTGGTACTCTAATCAAACGAAGCCCGAAATTACGGCGCGAAGTTCGCAATTTAACAGCTTGAGCGTTGCGTACCCTACTCTAATACACGAAATGTACGGCCGAACTTTTGGATTTGACAGACTTTGTTTCGTGAGTTTTTGTCAATTTGCACGATAGCATATAAGCTGCCTTTTCAATTTCGCAAGCTTATTTTTTTACTTATTAGGTCGGTTCTGCATATTAATTTCAGATAATAGAACGTTCTTTGATAGACTAATTCAAGTAAGTGGTATAATACGTGATGTCCACACCTTTGTCGTAAAAGTCATATTGTCGTAAATCTTAACAAGCGTATCAATTTGTCAGTGCAACCAAGTTTGGATAGAACTATCCACAGAGCTTCGCGAGGCACACTGTCAAGCCTTCTCTAGATCAACAAAACAGAGAAACAGAGGTTGGCACTGTTCTCTACTTTTCTCCTGCAATTGTCTTAAGGAAGATTGCCTCGGTTAGGTCGAAAACCAAATTGGTTTTTCGGTAATATACTTTCCGATAGTTCCATAAAACGATTTAGGAGTAGGTATCTACCCTTGCAAATGTATTACCTGGGGTAGATATACAAAAGTGATATGCCCCTGTACGAGTTGCATTTCCGCGATCACCTTTTTTCTTATACAAGGAACATATGAGTGATACCCCAAAGGTAGGAGGAACCAACTCCAATTCCCACATGCGTTAGAAAAACTGACAGATTTTGCAATGCAGTTCATCTCCTCCGTATTTAAGTAGCTCTCCTTTATCGATGCCAACAGCTTTCTGGTTCTTCTGAGCTTTGATGGCAATGATAACTTCTTCTAGTGACGGAGGATGGTCCAGATCTATGACTTGTGGTAATGCAGGAAGTGAGGCTAGGAAGTTTAAGTCAGCCTAACGATCTACATTGAGCAAATTATTATAATGTTCTGCCCGACGGAATAGAACTTCACCTTTGCTTAGCAGGAGAGTGCTTTATAGTAACCTCAGAGGCACGTTAACTCGATTTGGACTCAATACAAACTTTCTTATCTCACCAAAGAATTCACCGAGTTGGTTGGTGTCAGAAAGCCATTGAATATACTGAACCTTGTTCAGCCACCATTCATCTTTTGCGGTTCGCGTTAGTCTCCTTGTTTGATTCGTACTTTCTTTTACTTTACCAGAGGCTGTCGTTAGATAATAATAATAAATATTACAGGACATTATTTTTTACAAAGCGCCATCTAGCCCCAAACTAAGCATAGCTTGTAATATGGGAACTAGATTACGGATAGAATACTTAAATACTTTTGTAAATACATACGTACAATACTAACAATGCACCAATAGTGTTAAAACTGACTGATTTTGAAATTATTTAGACTATTTTTAAGTGAGTGTCAATATTGGAGAACTATTTATATTAAATAAAAACCAATTCTAACCTAAGGTTGTGTTTTGATTAAAATACACGATGACTCAATAGTAGTGGCAACGACCCCGACAGTTAAGGAGGGTCAATAACTATTAGTTTTATAAATATTTATCTTAATTAGAAATTCAACGTTTGGTGATTTGAGCATCACCTCAAAAAGTCTTCTCATAACTCTATTGCCTAGTAGGTACTTGGCCCCATATAGTAGGAAGATATATTTGAATGGTCTAACCTTGTACCTATACTTTCTCAGCCAACTGTATATGATGGAAGAAAAATATGACTAAAGCAGAACATGTCTTAATCGCAATATGACAAAAGGAGAATATTATAAAAGAGAACTTAACTAATTCATGACAAAATCAGAACATGACGAAAGCGAAATATGACTAGAGCAGAACATGACTAAAAGCGAACACGACAACCTTCTAATAACCCGTTTTTTGACGTTGGTAACTACCCCATTAGATTTTTTAATTTTTGATAATATGAACCTCAGATAAAAGATGAACATTGATGATGATTCATAGTTATCGTCAGAAGTACCTACTGGTACGTTGACCTTTACGTCACGTTTTACCTACCTACCTGCCCTAGAATTCCATACCTACTAACCATTCCCGGAAGCCGCAGTCATAAATGGGAATCGTATATCGATATCAAGTCAAGTTCAGGCAAGTGAGGTAGCTAAGCATATTTAAAGCCATTATATTTTGATAATGTCGGAATTTTATTTTTACAGTACTTGATGACACGTTGCACAGACGGAAGCTTGACATCTGGAAACCGGTCTTTTCATATAATTTTCGTGCCATAGACGATCACAAACACTGCATACCTACAGGTATATGAAAAATAATTGGTTTCATAGCATCTTAGCGGTACTGAATTTTTGAAAATCGTGATACTGACGAACCGTCGAGTTCTTATAACATGTCCACTTATTTACCATCTCCTCCAACCACTCTTTCTTGTTCAGCACCGACAAGGCGCGGGTGAATTTCTGCAGGGCCTGTATTAGAAATAGACGCTGTTGATGTAGACGGAGCACGAGGTTATGGCAACATTGACAATCGTAAAGTTGCATGACTGACAACTGGATTTGGTTAAGCAATAGTTGGGTCGGTCGTTGGTGTTTGTGTGAGAATTGTGTTCGCTGCACGGGCCCGAAAATCCCTGCTGCGTTGAGTTGAATTACGTGCAATTTTTTTCGGCTGTACTCCAGTTTTTAATCTTTTCTCACGTTTCTTTTGTCGATAATTTCGCATATATTCTGCTCTGGATTTACCCATCTCTGCAAAATAATCACAAAATCATGAAAATTTAATAAGCTTGGTTAAATTTTAGAAATATTACAGAAAAACAAAAATACCCGTGCTTAGTTAGTTTTTTTAATCGAGTAAATTCTTCTCATAATGAAAAATATGATATTGACAGTGACATTAATTAACTTAAATGTATGAAAAAGATCCACACTAAAATATTTAAAAAGAAAATCAAACCGCTACTACGTCACGGAGGTGGATTAAACAAATTTACATTGGAATCCATAGTCTATGAGCAAATAAAAAAAAACCCGATTAGTATCAGAATGGCGGAATATAAATATTTACATTAATAAATAACATCCGTAGCCTGCCTTACATTTGTAAAAAATCAACCTCAGACCTACAAAATTTAAGGTGAAATGCAAAAATCTCTTTGGCCGCTCCAGATTTGAATAAATAAAATAAAATCAAACTTGGAACCAACCATAGAACTACTTCAAATTCTTTCACTAAATAACTGCCATTGACACTCACTGTCGGAAATTTTCACATTTCCTAGCGTGCGTTTTCCCAGCGGAAAAATGTCGTATTTCTTGAGTTTGCTTGTCTAAATAATTCTTTAGTGACGTGTATGGTACTTTTAAATTTGTGCATCCAGTTTTTGAGATATCTATACGATTGGCAAATTTTCGAACAGCGATCGTAATTTTACTTCCGTCCCTTTTCACGAAATCATCCCCACAGATTGCAGGACAGCGAGAGGAAATATATTACACACCAAAAACGACGTTTGTTTTATTCGAGAATAAGATGGTGGATTAGGTGATCCGTCTATAAAAAAACTCGCCAAGAGAGGATATTTGGAATTGTGTCGAATTTCTATAAATCCTCTCTTTGTAAGGTGTTTCGTAGATTTAAAGGGGGCAAATTAAATACGAGAAATAATGATTAAATAATATTTTTATTGATAAAACATTTTTTAAATTCAAATAAGAACAAGCTAATGATTTGTGTGTACCAGTTGTAATGCGTGTGGCTCTTCATCAATTATACCTACATTGCTGTTGGGATGGGGAAAACAAATTCTTCAATTTACTATGACAAAATTCTATTGTGCTTGTGTATAGGAATGTATTTTTTGCCAATTCCGAGACCAATAATTGTTCGCTACACTTTATTACTTCAAAAGCAAATAGAAACGTATTTTAAGCCACCCCAGTCAATTAATGCAGTAAAAGATGAAAAGTTTGTAAGTAATAGACGTACCGATCCACAAAATAAGCGTGATACAATTGTCCATGGTTGACATGAAATTTTATTTAAAATTTGTTTCACAAAACTACACGCAATATAATAAAGGATATTATTTTTGTAATCAGTCAAATTGATCGAATGCATGTAATTTAATAAGACATCTGTTCGAAAATTTTATACGGCGATTTATGGTCATTTTCTGCGTCACTTGCAGGTAATTTTTTAAACCATATTTGACTTTAAAAATAGTGTGTTTTTTTACGAATTTTGAGCCCAAAATTTCAAAAAGACACTTTTTTGGGCTGGCAAGATAAAAGAATGAGACTCATAGCCTCCGTGGTGGCAATCTCTCTTGGCTTGGATTAGCCTCTGCATGAGGCACATTAGAAAATGGACTTTAAACCCACAGATTTAGCGTAAATTTTCGTAATTACAATTTTACAAAGTTATCAGTCCTGTTTGTATGAAGTCCATGAGGTAAGAACATTAAAATGTATTACGTGTAAGTTGTATATTTCATACACAAAAAATATTTCATAGATTGCAGAATATCATTATCAAATAAGAACATATTCGGTCAGTTTTTGAACTTCTCACCTCAACTTCAACCTCACCAAAAAACCTCAACTTCACCTTTCCACTTTATAAACTAAATTAGACTATTCAGTAAAACATTTATCACATTGATTGCATTAATAGGTACTTATTGTTTTTCTCCAGTGTGAATTCGAATGTGTTTTACTAAAGTAGACTTTGCAGTAAAACATTTATCACATTGATGGCATTTGTATGGTTTTTCTCCAGTATGAATTCGAATGTGTTTTACTAAATTACACTTATCAATAAAACATTTTTCACATTGATTGCATGAGTATTGTTTTTTTCCAGTGTGAATTCGAATGTGTTTTACTAACGTAGACTTAACATTAAAACATTTATCACATTGATTGCATGTGTATGGTTTTTCACCTGTGTGAATTCGAATATGTTTTACTAAAGCACACCTTACAGTGAAACATTTTTCACATTGATTGCATTTGTATGGTTTTTCTCCAGTATGAATTCGAATGTGTTTATTTAAAGTAGATTTAACAGAAAAACATCTATCACATTGGTTGCATTTGTATGGTTTTTCTCCAGTATGAATTCGAATGTGTTTTACTAAATTACACTTATCAATAAAACATTTTTCACATTGATTGCATGAGTATGGTTTTTCTCCAGTGAGAGTTCGAATGTGTTTTACTAACGTAGCCTTTGCAGTAAAACATTTATCACATTGATTGCATATGTATAGTTTTTTTTCCGTGTGAATTCGAATGTGTTTTACCAAAGAAAACTTATCAGTAAAATATTTATGAGATTGATTACACGTATATGATTTTTCTCCGGTGTGATTTCGAATGTGTAGTACTAATTGAGATTTTACAGTGAAACATTTATCACAATGATTGCAAACATATGGTTTCTCACCATGATGAAGTCTCATGTGGGATACTAAATTATTTTTTTGAGTAAAACATTTACAACATCGCTTGCACGTGTATGGTTTTTCTCCAGTGTGAACTCTCTGGTGACGTTCTAAATTAAATTTTCGAGTAAAGCATTTATCACATTGCTTACATTTATATACGACATCGAAACATTTTTTCTGCAAGGATTCATTGCCACAAGCGTTGATGTTGGATACGTTGGATACTATAAGATGCTTTTCATTAATATGCGAGTCTAATTTTGTTTTTATTAATGATATGTCATGGCACCCACCATTAAAATATTTATTTTGCGAGTCGAACATTGGTACAGTTAGCCCACTAGGCCCACTGGTTTTTGTGTCTACATCATCAGGTACTGGGCAATCTGTAAATTTTTCTTCAGAGTTTTGTGATATAACCGCAAGAGGCTCATCTTTAATATCTATATCATAAGCATCAAGCATTTTACATTCATAGTACTCATTTTCAGTCACTAAGTTTTCTTCAGTTTTTGAGCTCTCTGTTTTAACCACACACGGCTCATTCTTGATAAATGTATTGTATAATTCACAATTACTATCAGCCATGGTCTGAAGGGGGGCTAATAACACAATTAACTCTTCCACTGACAGTGCATGTAACCTTAAAACAATTGATTATGATAAATAAGTGAAAAATACAAAACAATCATCATACAGTAACCATTTTGTGAAAATTATACACGAACCTTAATTCTGTTACAGAGCGTGTGAGTATTCGATTAGATCTGCCTTCTCAGAAAATCGGTCATATCCGCAGCGGTGAGTAACATATGTAACACATACCTCACGGCCTCTACAGTGTATAACTGAAACAAAGAAAAACGATAGGCATCAGTGCTTGTTTTATCTAGTGTATATCTTATGTATTTTTAAGATTCCAGCAAGCTCGTAGCTTACCTACTAAGTAAACAGTGAGCTTCCGTCGCAGTTTCTCCCTCTACCTACCATTTTCACAAAATTTCATTTTCGCAAATACACACAAAATCCTGGACCAACTCTACCGAATTTCAACAGGCCAGAGCAGCGCAACTAACTACCTTCACCAACCCTTAACTTTGTTTTATAATATAAGAAGGGAAAACTCTTGGCCTGCATCTCACCTGATGTTAAGTTACGATATGGCCGAAACTAGAAGCACATTTCTAGCAGCAAAGGACAGATTCCTATGCAAATAACTGTAGCTTTTTCGCAGGATAAACTATTTGGAGCTGAAGATATTAGGTAGGTACCTATATTATATTGGGCACGATTAAGTTACGGTATCAAATCTCTATATTATAGTTTGTGGTAACCTGAAACCACATGATATTTAGTAACAAATCCGCTAAATTTGTTAAAAAAAAAATCTAATCGACACGTGTTTCGCCTCTACACGAGGCATCCTCAGGAAATATAGTCTTACTAAGCTAAGTAGCTGACGAGCCCTCTGCCGACATGTTGCCGATCCGAGCGCTGCGTTGCAAGTATCTTTTCAAACGAATTTAGCGGATTTTTTGCTAAATATCCATCTGTTTTCAGGTTATTTATATTGAGCAATGGATTTCCGCAGAATAACGCCCGAATCAATTAGCTAGTTTGTGGATATCAACAATCAAAATATTTTTTTTTTGTTACTGATTGAAAGCATCTATTAAATTTGCATTAAAGTTTCTCATAAAAGCAGCCTGTCGCAACAAAGAACATAAAAAATGCCATTATGTTCTCATTATAGATTGCCACTTGGATCATGAATAGAATAGCACCAAACAAAGAGTTAGAAACATTGCTTAAAACCAATATAATGGACGACATACTTAGTCTTAATATCAGAGACCCATTTAAATGATAACAAAAAAATAAAAACGAAATAGACGTATGATCAACAGCGACCAAAGCTCTCTAAAAAACTCTTGGAAAATAAAAAGACACTCGGTTAATAACAGGAGAAGTACTAAAACAGCTACCTAAGAAAATATTAGTCATCACAATGTTTACAATGTTGTTTAATGCAATTCTAAGAATACACTACAACCAAATCTGTGGAAAATCTCTCAAATCTATATGATAGCAAAACCAGGAAAGCCACTAACAGATACCAGCTTGTACGTTTCCTACCTGTACTATCAAAAGTTTTTTCACAGATCTTACGAAAAGGGCCTAAGCCTGTAAAAGTATAGAAGATGAACTCCATTAAAATAAGAAACTACTTTTACAACGACACAATAAAGTGCAATTGTTAAGGCGTGTTAAGACGTTGTCTTCTTATAGCATTCTCGTCTTGATATTACATTACTTTTATCTCGTTTTTTCTACACTTGACAGATAGTGACATAAGTAAAGTGATATCAAAACAAGAATGCTGTAAGAGGTCGTGGTATCCCCCCAGGTCGCACAGCGCTAATAGCATACGGTTCTATTACCTACAATTTGCGTAACTTTCTATCGCGTAACTCTAATCTCTTCTGACTAAGTAAGGGTTGGCATACGTATGTTGTGTACCTTGTAAAATAAAATCAAACTAAATATAAGTTTTAGTTGTTGAGATAATTAGGTACTTACAGACGTATCATAGATAAATCAAATATTTATTTGACAGAAAAAAAAGTATCAAATCTGGACAGGGTCTACCCTAAAAACCGATAACGATATATCGGGACAATTATCGAGCAAAAAGTACTCTTAGTGACATCGTTTTGAGTATTGCTTGAACGATGGATCGTCCGACATTAATTTCGACAATTGATGCCGAAATCATACTCTAGCACCAAAAACGATATGATGATTTAATTTTGACGAACATCGTAACGACACATAGTTTGCTATCGTGTACGTTATCGTTTCTATTTTTAAACAGTGATTCCTTGTTTTTCTGCTTCTATCTTTCTAACCGGACTCCGTATCTTCTATTCTTTCGACCCCTCCCTAATCTTTGGACTCTGCATGCGTTTTGGTTTGACTCGGCCTACTTTACGGACTCTCGATTTATCTTGTGGTTGGATTCACTAAACTCACTACCATCTGTAACTTTTAAAGTTGTAAGCAAACAAATTTTATTAGATGGGTACTTACCGAAGTAAACATTAACATTGTACCTATTTACAAATGTTTATAATGACACAACAATTCACAACCCGCGACAGGACTCAAACCCGCATCTTTTTGAAAGCCACCAAGTAAAGCCGCTGAAAGGCCAGCATATGTGCAAAGTCTTTCGAAGCAAAACCAAGCGACTCGGCGGTTGTCGCTGCTGAAGTTGTTTACCTACTTATACAGTTTTAAATAGCATTCTAGAATGCTATTTAAAACTATGATTGAATTATGATTACCTACCTAGGTCGGTAACTATAAACCTAAATATCTTAAAACATTTATTATTACCTACCTATCTACCTATTGGGCAGTTTGTTAACATTGAGAAATCACCATTTAGCTGTCAACTGGTATAGCAACATTGGGCCACGCGTTCTTATCGTAGATATAGTCACTAATTTTGTAGTAGACACTTTTAAATGAACTCTTTATTTTTACGAGCAGAAAGGGAAGAACCCCTAGTTAATGACACTTACCTTGGTGTTTGTGAGTAGGTATTTTGTATATTATTATACAATTTTTTTTTGTGATTTCGAAGGCTATATTATGTGGTATGCTGCTAAGCGAAGCTAGTTCAATGTCGAGATTATTTTGAGCTGACAAATTTATAGAATTATTACATTTATGTTACGGTATCAACAAATATACACACTTCTTTGATAAACTTGAAATCTTGAATTGAATGATGATTTTATTCAATTGAAAGCAGCTATTTGTACGTTACGTTTCTCAACTTCAACTTCAACTTCTTTGATATCGCGTGCAACCGTTTTATTAAGGTAGAGCTATTCATGAACATTTGGGAGTTCCCATATTACAAGTTATGTTTATTTTGGGGCTAAATGGCGCTGAGTAAAATTAATGTCCTGTACTGACATACTGCTAGCACAGATAATAAAATACTAGAACTGTGAATCGAAGTTCTATTCACAGATGTATTGGTGAATCTGTATGCTTTTTGATTAAGTTCCTTTCCTTTATCTATGGTCAACAAATACATAATTTGCAAATGCTATTTGTACACTTAGGCTTACGTACATTTAACCAAAGAAATAATAGGGAAGGAAGGGACCTAACACATATTATTGTGTTAGCTGAATTCGATGCCGTATTAAGATTATTATAACTCAGAATAGCTTCGCTTGATATAACACTTACAGTAGAATACATAGTAATTGATCTGTGCGTGCTTACAGTACAGCTTCGAAGAAAACAGCCATCGAAATCATCTAAAGACTAAAATGGAAGTCTAAAAATGTACAAAAATATTACAATAACCAAAGTAAATTTTATTGTTTAGGGCTCGTTTTAAATCTAATGAAGGTGCATAAGTCCTAACATGATACAGCTAGTGCGATAAATATCTTCTCGCTGCTTACAAACAGCCAAATACCTACAGCAATGCGAATGGAGTATCACAAGAGACTATAGGTAAGTATGTCCCTACCTAGGTTTTTTAAGTGAATCTTTTTTATGGGAGCATTTTGAAATTCTGATCCGCATCAACAGCCTTTTTGTGTGACATAAAATGGTGGGGCACTGTGTCAGGTAGAGTGGGAGATAATTCAAATGTTTCTCTGTAATACAAAAGATTCACTTCTATTGTGTGTCTTGTGAAGTGAAACATATAAATAGAGATGTTCCAGTGTTAATTTCCCCTTCGTTTTATCTCTGTATAGCTCTATGATTTAATGGATCAGCAACGTAAACCTAAATTAGTGTCTGCATTATCTGCCCACAACTTATTTTAGTTTAGTTGGTGCTTCGAGACAAAATTCACTACCTTTTCCTGTTGAAATTTGATCATCATAACTTTTTTCTAAACCAATAACAACTGCAGTCACCTGTCTAAAACTTTTCCAGTAAGCTCACAGCTTGTAAATGTAAATAGCTACAGTTCTGCACTAAGACTGAATATCATATATCTGGGGTCTTTACAAGCTTCTCTGAGTGACCCTGGGTTCTTTATAGTTTCTTTATTCTTACCTAGGGACACAAAAAAAGTACAGATACTATGTGGTATCGAGTACTTTTCCTTTCGATACCGATACTTTGTATTCTATACTTTTACTCAATGAGTAATTTTTGTCAGGTATCATATCAAATAAATCTTAGAAATTAAGTACCTATTTAAAACATGGCTTTACAGCTCATAGTTATGGCAACGCCTTTTAGATTACATGTTTGGTTGAAAGTGTAATCTAAAAGAACCTTTTTACTATTATTCTCTACAGCACAGTATGTATATCTATATTTGAGCCATATATTTGTAGAACGCCGCCTAAAAGTGAACTTTGGCATTATTTTATCAAGCTAGACAACAATGTAGTGAAATGCAAGACTTGCTTCAAAATCATCATGACAAAAAAAAACAACACAAAAAACATTTAATGTTACACCCTATATCTTATGCGTCAAGGTATTTTTTTACGATTTTTTTTAAGTAATCTTTTTAATTTGTGCATTTACAGTTATTTTTTTTATTTACATTTTATATTTAGGTATGAATGAACCATATTTTGTTTGTTCTACTGAAGCTGTCGTCACTGACTGACAATACACGTCATGACGTGTAGTTTTGTGTACTTGGTACTTGGTGCGCGGACCATTTTCCACAACTGGGCCTCCTATGGGCCCCTTTTGCGTGACGGGCTGGCTCCTGCTATTCCAGCCACCCGATGTCCTCCAGGAAGGCCAGCAGCTCGCTGATGCTGGTGCAGGCTTCCCTGGGTGTCCTTGGTGTCCCAAGATGTTGCCGGCGTTGAGAAGCTATGCTACTGCACTCCAGGAGTACGTGTGCGGCTGTCTCCTCTGCTGCCATACACCCTCTGCATAGAGGGCTGTCTGTAATATCCATTGTGTAAAAATGCTTGTTCAGTGAGCAGTGTCCTGTGACAATACCGATAATACGTCGGAGCTTGTCGCGTTTCAGGCTGAGTAGTTTTCGGGAGTAACTCGGGTTCAAAACCGGGAAGGCCTCCTTCGATTGCCTACAGTCCTGCAAACTTGCCCAGTAGTTTTGATGTAGTTTTATAGTTTGGTCACGGATCCAGGAGCGTGCTTGGCTAAAGGGTAGAGGGATGATTGGCTTCGGACCTGCTAGTTGCATCTCCGAGCCTCTCCTAGTCAGTAGGGCAGCTTCGTCATTACCTCTGGATCCACTGTGTCCCTTAATCCATTGGAGAGTGACCTTGTTGTTTTTACTTACTTTTTCCAGACGATGCCACTGAATGGTCAGTCCGGAGTTATGCTCACGCCTGTTTAGGGTCTGTAGTACTGCAGCACTGTTTGAAAGGATTCTGATGTTTTGGTCAGTTACCTTTCTCCTGAGTACTGCGTTTGCAGCCTGTATGATGCCAACGCATTCCGCCTGGAAGATGGAATTGTGTTTGCCCAGAGCTGTCGTGTTATGAATGTTGAGGTCGTCCGAGAAAGTTTCAGCTCCCGTACCTGTTTTCATTTTTGAGCCATCTGTGTATATACGCACCTCGTGTATGTTTGAGCTATCACTAGGCTCTTCATGTAATTGTATAGTGAAACTCTTAGAGTAGAGGTGTTGTTTGGGTACCCTATCTTAGATTGACTGTATTAGAGGGTTTTCCCTGGCATACTCGTCTATGATGGTGGTATGGTGTGCTTGTGTGTTGTGTTCCCATAGTTCAAGTGTCCAGAGCCTGTAGGCAGCCGCGGCTGCCTCTTGTTGCACAAAAAAATCAAGGGATGGCAAACCGATCAAGGCTTCGAGTGCTGCCGTGGGGGCGGTCCCCATACAACCTGTTGCTGCAACACAAGCCAGCCTCTTGAATTTCACAAGTTTGTTCTTTGTGGTTATCTTCTTAGTTCTAGGCCACCATACTAGAGCACCATATGCTAAAGAAGGTGTGGCATCACGTTTCGTTACATGACGATGGATATCGAACGATAATCAGAATAGGACGAAGGTCTGGATTTTTTAGGAAGGGTAATTATGTGAGCTACTTTCCACCATCTTCCCTTATTCTGTCGCCATGATAACAATTCTTTAAAAAAAAAAACAGTTTACCGGATACCAGGTGAGATGAAGGATAAGCGGTTCCCCATAGTACAATAAAAAAAACATAGAAGGTCGCGAGCTAGAAGTGATATAAAAGTTAGGGAGGTGACAAATCACTGGCTCATCAATGATCGGAAGGAACATGATTATATTATTTTATATTCCTTCCGATATTATCACCATAAGATGAGATAGAATGCTCTTTTTAACATCACATGCGGTGAATTGATCAAAGATATACTGGGAATAATTATCTGAGTACTTCTCAACTTTATGTAAGTTGTGAGCTTACTAGAATCTTAACTTTGATATTAGACCAATACAAAACCAGCAAATTCTCACAGATGACTCGCAGATCAAATGAAATACTTACCTACTTACATGCTCAGTAACTGAATGAAGGTAAGAAGTTTTTTCTGTTGTAATTAGTGACATTTGCCAAAAATGGCATGTCAGTCCCATCGTACCCTAATACATTTTAACCTTAAAAGTTATTAAAAACAAAACTTAAATACGAATGAATAATAAATATAGTATACCTACTTTATAATATACTGAATCACTGATGTACAAAAATGCGCCCCTGCAAAATTGCCTCGTCAAAATTGGGTTCAGATAAGATCTTAATGAACATACCAATATCTGTCCGATTGACACTCAATTTGAGCATCAGTGATTCTCTCTCTTGTGCTTGTCACAATCCATAAAGAGGTGATGCACATAATTCAGTGCTCCACAATTCGGCGGATCTACTTTTTTCAAAGATAAACTCCACAAATTGATTAATATTTTACTTATATGTAACTTATTTATCAAAATCATATCCTTTTCAGGTTGACAACTGTTACTGTGAGTGGAAGAGTTAATTATATAAATAGCTTATTCGCTAGCTTTAGCTCCCCAGCAGGAAATGGCTGATAGTGTTTGTAAATTATCTAATACATTTGATGTAGCTATCAAGGATGAGCCATGTGTGGTCAAATCAGAGAGCTCAGATACTGAAGAACCATGTACCGAGGAAAGCATGATTGACCATGACTATAAAATGCTCGATGTTTATGATATAGATATCAAAGATGAGCCTCTTACTTTTACATCACAAAACTTAGTATCTGAAGAACAATTTACGGATCATAAATATTTACCGGTGAAATCGGATTTAGTAAAACACATTCGAACTCACACTCGAGAAAAGCCATACTCGTGCAATCAATGTGATAAATGTTTTACCGCAAAGTCTTCTTTAGTAAGCCACTTTCGAATTCACACTGGAGAAAAACCTTATTCATGCTATCAATGTAATAAATGCTTTACTGCAAAGTCTTCTTTAGTTAAACACAATAGAATTCATACTGGTGAAAAACCCTACTCATGCAATCAATGTCATAAATGTTTTATTGATAGCGCGGTATTAGTAAAACACATTCGAACTCATACTGGAGAAAAACCCTACTCATGCAATCAATGTGACAAATGTTTTACTGATAACACTGCTTTAGTAAAACACAATCGAACCCACACTGGCGAGAAACCATACTTATGCAATCAATGTGACAAATGTTTCACTGAAAAGTCTAATTTAGTAAAGCACATTCGAATTCACACTGGAGAAAAACCATACTCATGTAATCAGTGTGAAAAATGTTTTACTGTCAAGGCATATTTAGTGCGACACATTCAAAGTCACGCTAGAAAAAAATCATAATTGTGCACTCAATGTGACAAATGTTTTACTGAAAAGTCTAATTTGGCAAAACACATTCGAATTCACTCTAAAGAAAAGCCATAGATCTCATAGAATTTTTAGGCTTATGGAGATTTTTTTAATCATTGTACTACCAGGATTTGCTTGACCTTAATCTCACCTGATCTTGAAAGTTATTTTAAGAGGAGGCTCCCTAAATGTAAGTATTATGATTTGCCGTGTAAGTCAACCAAATATTCCATAAATGTAAAACTAAAGGCATGTTATTTTTCAGACTTTTATCTGTCCGGCACGGCACTATGATGGTTACTTACGCAATTGAAAGATTTTCTCTAGATACATTTTATTTTTTAAATCATGCAATTTTTACCTCTTTTTTTGCAATTTTCTATAAAACTCGAGCTAGAAGACCAAAATAAATACTTACAGTAAGAAAATTTGTTTTCATTTCCAGTACTACTAAAACAAAATTACTCTTGACCTATAATCATTCTTATAATTACCGAAATTATATTTGGTACTTACGTCCTTTACTTCTGAGCGTGAATAGGGTAAAGAAAAGAAGCGCAAGCGATATTCAACAGTAGTTAAAGCGCTCCGGTTTACGTTTTAAAGGCAATGCGCGCGAGAGATTTCTCAGAACAGCGCTACGCGCCGCCGCCGACTGGTTTTAATATTTTTTTGGCTCGCGTACCTACTCGTACACCCGCGAAAATGTCAGAAACAAATCAATCGAATGTCATCCGAAACATGAGATCCAGCGGAGTCGCTTCCTCAACTATTTAATTTAGTTTCTGTTTCAGTGGTTTACTAAGATGTAGGTAACTCAATATCGAAATCAATTAAGTTATTTTGCTCACGAGAATCGGTTGAGGAATGCGCGATCTGCAGAGGAGAACAACCGGACATACAACCGGAGGCGCACTTCACCCAGAGTCCTCAACAAACTGAGGAACTGGCTATCTTACCTCTTAATGCCGGAACACAACAATTTTAGAATTGTTGTTATGCCGTCAGAATTAGGTAAGATGGTGGTAGCGGACTCAAACAAAGTCCTACCACCAACCAAACCAAGCACAGTATTACTCCCCTGGGGATCGAACTTGAGCCCACTGGATCTGAAATCGGTGGGTTGAACCACGAGACCACAGGCGGTAATTCAAAAGGTATGGGCGAGGTTCTTTCCACTCGTTATCAAAAATCCAGTCAATATATAGTTAAATATTTGATAACTCGTTCGAGAGTTGCTCGTTTGTTCCGTCCGTGCCACAGAACACCTCAATCCTACCGATCCTTATCCATCCTCATTATCTCCCGGGTGCTTTATTATAATCCTGTATCCCTAATTTTTTGCAAAGCAAAAAAAAAACAACTATAGATGGCGCTAATTTAAAACTTGCATTTATCACATAAAATAAATGATAATATTACGTAGAAAAGTACCATGTTAGTATACACGGAAGGTACTTATTCCGCGATTTGCCGCAATCGCCACGCCCGGCAGGCGGTTTGGTGATCACAGACCGCTGTAACGTCTCGAAGAGGTGGTGGATACAGCAGCCGATCACTTTCCTGCGCTTTACCCACATCTAGTTCCCATATTACAAGCTATGCTTAGTTTGGGGTTAGATGGCTGTTACTAAATGAATGAATGTTACTAGAAATCTTGCTCAACGCCACCAAGCCCCAAACATGGGTATATATTTATAAAAAATAAAATACAATTTGCAATTGTATTATTATATCAAGTTTGGGTGTTCTATTGTATGATAAGTATATAAAAGTACTATACCCGTAATCTAGGTCCCATAATAAAAGCTTTCCTAAGTTTGGGACTAGACGGACTTGGCCCGGTGTGAAATTAATGTCCTGTAATATTTATATATATATATATAAAAAAGTACAATTAAACTAACTATGTACAAAGGAATCAGTCAGATTACCTAAGGACCGTTACAAACGGCCTATAGGTAACTCAACTGTTCCAGACCAGTACCAGATGGAAGCGTGCCCAACACACTGGCTGCATTGCCACGCTGAATAGCTTTATATAAAAAATAAAATACAATTTGCAATTCCCGTCATAATATTTTATTGAGAACTACAGGTTGCAATAATAATGGCTATTGAATGCATCATAGCACTGGGAAGTATTATCAATACAAATAATCAATATTCGTGAGTTGTCAAAATGTTTACACACAAGCAAACATCGGTTGAAATGATATCCGATAGCAATTCACCGATGTGGCCTACTGTAAAAATGTCTCACAGCATTTTGACATTGAACAGAGGCGTAGTACCAAATTTTGCCGATAGACATAAAACTTTTGCCACATTTCCTAGGGCCATATGTATTACAATAATAATATGTAATTTTACACATTTCTTCTGAAAAATATATATAATTTGACTTTAGAATTATTGAGTCTTGTAAGAAACATTATTTTTGGAAAATATATAAACTGTTTCTTTCCATGGAAAATGTGTAACATTGAGACACATTTTCTATGGAATATACTATAAACTCGGCTGTAATTGTGTAAATTAATGAAACATATTATTACCATTGAAAATGTGTAATGTCACATTTTATATATATTATATCGGCCGTTAGTAGGCAAAAACAATCCCTCGGTGGAAGGAATTCAGCCTTGATCATCAAGCAAATATCGCAGATTGCTTACGCCTTCTAAGAACTCTGAACCGTAATGTCGAATAGTTGTGACTTAAAAACAGATACAAGTATAATAACATTAATAGGACTTAAAACAATCTTATATGAGCTTCGTTAGCTTTTAACGGTATTTTTAACGAAAACGAATAATGGTGACATGCGATAGCGAAATCTTGATTCATATTTTACATTACTTATCATATACTAAATTTTGCACAACCAACCACCTTTTCTTTAGCCATAAAATCCTCTCCATCCAAAGGTTGCCTGGGAGAAATCGCTTCTAAGCGATAAGACAGCCCACTGTATTGAATTATTATTTAGTAAATTTTTATTTATAAGGTGTGCAATAAAGCATTTTCATTCATTCGTTTATATGTCAGGTCGGGCATATGAAAAATGTAAGCTATAATACTACATAAATTCCTTGTAAATTGTTTTATTATTGTGCAATGGGGAAGCGTTTGGTCCTCATCACCGTGTGATCAAACTATGTTAAGGATGGAAACTTTCAACTGGCATCATCAACAGATTGAGGAACTGTATGCCGGAGTACAGGTAATAATCTAGGCAAACATGAATCAAGTTCTATCACCATGCAAAGCGTTGAACCAGATCTTAGAATCCACTTTATAGGGTGAATCACCATACAAAGCGTTGAACCAGATCTTAAAATCCACTTTATAGGGTATTAAATAGGTTGTCATAATGTTAATAATACCGATAAAAGCCATAACTTAACTTAATATACAAAAAAAATAACAATGCTTCTATAGATTAACTGAAAAGAGCGTATTCCGCGAGGGACAGGTTAAACAACATATTTGGATAATTAATTCAAAACCTTCCAACCTGATCATTGTCGGTTTAAACCCGGACCATGTCAAAGGCGAATGATATCTGACAAAAAATACTCAAAAAGGTTTAAAAAAAAAACACCCCATTCACATAACAATGGATCCAAACTTGGAAAAGTAAGTTTTTTGTTTAATTTTACCAAAAATAACTAGCATTCCAATAAAAGTATGTAAGTGACTTGTGAATGGGGCAAGTCAACTGCCATGTTTGATGTTAAAGTAATAGTTATTTTAAAATGTCTTAACACACAAACTGTTAATTTATACTAGGTCACACAAAATGCAGTTGATTTTTTTTAGTTTTTATTTCAGTCAATGTATTTTTTTTTAATTTGATTAATTTCATGCATTTTCATTTGAACATATAAAAATTAAGCATTTGAAATGTTTAACACGTGTTTAATAATTTTCAGTGTCTCTAATCTGGGTGGAAAAAGGCTGAGCCGCTTGTAGATCAAAAACGAAAATAGGTCCTCTTTTTTTTTTCCTTTAGTACAGGAACGGGGCCCTTTCAAAATTAGTGATTAAAATCAAACTGAACATACACCCGTGATTAGAAACACCTTACCCTGTGGAGCACGAACTAAAATAACAATCTACATACATATCAATAAAATTTAGAAAAACCCAAACTGTTGCGCTAAAATCTAGTTTTTTTTTTCTCCTCGTTACTTTCAATTTTTTTTTTCCTTTTAAACTAAATAATAAAGACTAACAAACTTTTATAACTAATTAATGCTGGCAACTTTTTGAGAAATATACACATAAATTAATTGGAAATATAATTGTATTCTTCAACAATTCAAAAGTTGTGAATACAGTGTCTGAGTGAGTTTATTGATTTTTAAAATTTATTTTATTGGTTCAATGCGTTTAGAATGTTTTGTGGACAGATGCCAAAAGTAACTGTGATGAATAAAAGCGTTATTTTCTCAGAAAGCGCCGCAAGAATAATATTATTCCCATAAAACGGTGCAATATCATACCTCATGTACATATTTATAACGCTAAAATTAGATAATTATACGGACTCGTCTAAATATATCTATATCTAAGTTTATATACGTCAATATTTACCAACCCTCGATACCACAGGACTTCTAACCAGCCAGTTTAGGATTGGTAAAAAGAGACATTTACTATGTCGAATACAAAGATATCACTCAACATAGCATGTATATAATTTTGCTGTAACATTCAGTGATATTTTTGAGTATGACAGTTTTTTTTTATATTACGTTTGAGGTTATACCGCTATACGTGTGTCACGCCTATGAGTGCCACGCCAGAAAAGTCCTGGTAATATTATATAGTAAAACATTAATTAATTTGACAACCCCACTTAAAATAAGCCAGTGAGGGTAAATTTACGAAAGGCTAACCCCATAGTTATGTGTTTTTTAATAATATTCACATACTTTTATATTTATATTTTACATTCTTTTTTATTTTTATTATTTTTTTTAAATCAATAAAATGCAAAGATAGATTAATATATCACATGCTACAATTAAATTTATATACCAAATTTATTGGTTTTGGGGCGAACAAATTAGGCCTATTAATTATTAAATTACATACATTCCTAAAGTTACATTTAAAATAACTATTTTATAATTTATTAATATAATTTCAACTCCAAAAACTATCAAACAAACTTACTTTTATACTTTTATACATGTAAAACTTCCAAATTGACAAATCCACCATTAAACCTATATGATTGGAGAGTTGCCAGTATTGATAGACTATAATCTACTGATTGGTAATTTCGTTGCCAGTGTAAGTATAAGAATTTTGAATATAATACAAACCGCAAATAAAATGCCTACAACTAGGTCACCAACTTGAATAATATGAATAATTAGTATTTAACATTTGTATATGAAAATCTATGAGCTATGTATTCAAAACTTTACTCACTATCACGCCTAGATTCCGAACAACCGCGCGAAGATCACTGAAACAATTCATGACACACTATAACCATTATGTGCTAACGATGCGTGTTTGCGGGCTTACTATATACTAACGATACTAACTTATCAGCATATAGTTAGTATGTAATAATACTTACTATATAACTATAGATACAAATCATCTACCAGTGATTCGGCTAACAAATCTTAGATTAAATATATCTACCATTTTGTACCGCCATAATAATTAATAAGGCATATTTGATTACAATAATTAGCAACAATACAAGTATAATAAACATTGCCAGTTTATTTAACAACAACGGACTGCAAGAAAGACTATTAAATAAGTGAAAAAAAACAGATTTTGTAAATATTTCCTTTTTAAATTTTCATATTTCATTTGCACCTTAAAGAATCACTCGTATAGTTTTTCCATCCATTTATTTTTGCTTTTGACATATTATTATGACATTACAATAAACAACTTAATTGTCTTTTTTAATCAATTATTATTGTTTTGCATTACGATTAAAGGAAGGCCGGGCAGATTGAGCCCACAGATTATATTATAAAGATAATAGAGTTGATTTCTTTATGAAAAAGACAATGTAAATAAAATATTTTCAATTTACTTACGTAAGTCTACTGTTAATTTTCCTTACGTGTTATAGCTTGTTTCGTTCCATAAAATATAGTCATCAAATCCTGGGTATGTTAGAACAGTTGAGCAATAATATGTGAAATTTAAAGCTTATTCATAGATAAAGTCGATTGTTTTAATAAATCAAATCAGTAACGCGCTAGGATCTCTAGCTACTAATTGATTACACAAGCTGTTAAAAGTTAAATAAATGGTTGGACGCACTATTACTGTTTTAGCTCCGCTTGGAAAACTAGAAGCAATACATAGCTTACCGAAAGGTAGCAAGAAGTGTTTTTTGTTATTGGACAGTATAGAGAAATCCTTTATTTATTCCCCGTAGCACAGACCTCTAGAACTATGAAGGAGTTTAATCGAGCTTGCGGTTAAGATAATTTTGACATACATTATATAACTATGAAAGTGTATTGGCATACAAACCATACGGTCTTGAATAGCACCATACTGTCCAATGAATCTAGTATTCACAGTATCAAGTTAGCGGGTGATAAATCTCAAACTGGTTATTCCGTCCCATACAATAACATTAGAAAAATATACTGTTTTATTTATTAGAATTCTTTCTCACCGCTTTTTCCTTATTAACTTTAGGCGTGCTTTTCGCCGCCTTAATTTCCTTCTTCTCGACGGGCTTTGACTCTTTCTTCTCGACGGGTTTCTCCTTCTTCTCGATGGGTTTTTCGGTGGGTGGGGTTGTGACTTGGGGTGTGGGTTTTGGCTTTGGCTTCATAGCCTTGGCCGCTGCCGCGTAGTTGATCGGTTTGAAACCGGTGCTCGCCTCTTCAGTAGGGGTTCGAGGTTCAGGCTGAAAACATCAAGAAATATCTAAAATAAGCACTTGATAGGTTCAGAACGACGATTTTGTCGGCCCGGCGCTCGTCAACTTACCAGCCAAAGTCAAATATACTTATTCATTAACGGCCTATAGTACCTCAGATTAATAAAGATAGCAACACAACGCAACTTCACTCTAGTTTCGAACTAAGATGTAGTTGTAATAAAGGTGACATTGCTGTGCGCTCAACCGCGGCGCTTATGACCACCAGATGGCAGAAATATGCGCGAATTTCTACGTTGTTGTTTTACGGTAAAACAAATATTAATTTTGAAAATCTAAAACACAGACCGTCTCCTGAATACTCTGTTTATTTACTGTACGAAGTGTCAAGGCCTAATTGGGCGTATTTATCGAATGGCGAACATTTTTGGTACAAATTAGAGTCAACTTTGGTTTTTGATTTTTTTTCGATGAAGAAAATTTTATGTAATCGTATTTTCGAAACACTAACGTTCTAGCATCAATCCTGGACTATAACATATATTAATTTCAAAGTAAATGCTACAGTATTGTGGAAGATATGATCGCTGAAGCTTAGGCATTTCACATATCATAGACACTCTTTTATGATCCATTACGATAGATTAAAATTATCTAATACTAATTACAATTTATTCACTGGAGCAAATTATTTTTTTTCATGCCAGACTTTCTTATCTTCTAGGTAATCTGAATTTTTATAATAAGCTTTCCTGGATTGATAGCTTTGGTTTTACAAAATTTTTGAATTTATTTTTATTATTTGATATTAAAATTTTTATTATTTGACAAGCTTAGCATATCACTTGGTAATTTATTATAAAAGCGTACAGTTTGCCCTATGAATGATTTATTAACAGTAAGACTGGAACATGCCTCTATTGGCGAAACACTAGTTGATTTATTACTAGATATTTATACATGTAAAAATGTATTATCCACACAAAACTATACTTGAAATTTCGAGGTCATCCAACACATTTCATATAAAAAATGCAAGGGACATGGGTCAGTTCAGTACTTCTTTACATACAAATGTCATCTACACATTATTATTAACAGGTTTGTATGTAGGAGGTATTGGCGAAACTGAGTCCACCTCTGAGAGCATTTTGTCTCCGGATGGTGGATAAAAGCAGAGGACAAAAATTGTATCCCCGCCCCCCGGGCTGAGGGGGATGTGGTCTAGTGGTTCACACCGGTATCAGGTTCAGAGATCCCGGGTTCGATCTCCAGGGGGGTATAATATTTTGCTTGGTTTGGTTGGTGGCAGGACTGTGTTTATGAAGTGCGCCTCCACCTTCGACCTTATCTCAACTTGTAACCAGGTGAGATGAAGGCCAAGAACATACCCGTCATACAATAATTAAAACATATGAGTACCCGCTCATATCAAAGTGATGTGAAACATTATATCATTATTATATATTGACAAGCCTCATAGCTCAGTTGGTAGTAACTCTGCCTTCTGCGCTGTAGGTTGTGGGTTCAATTCCCACCCGGAACAATCATTTGTGTGATGAATATAGATGTTTGTTCTGTGTTTGGATGTTGTATGATAGGTATGTATTTAAAAAAAAAAGTATTTAAGTATTCTATCCGTAATCTAGTTCCCATATTACAAGCTATGCTTAGTTTGGGGCTAGATCGCTTTGTGTGAAATTAATGTCCTGTAATATTTATTTATTTATTACCTTAGTGACACTGTCGACCGCGTCTTCACTAGAATTGGTAGTTTCTTCAACTTTAGCCTCGCTCTTAGCCACTTTCACTTCACTAGCTTCCTTCTTCTTAGGCTGTATCTTAGTGTCAGACTTTGCTACGGCTGGTTTGGCTTTTTTCAATTCTTGTACAACCTGAAAAATAATAGGCATAAGTCATTGTATCTTGCCTACAATTTGCGAGATCAAGAGCCGACTTATTACGCGAAAAGTTGCCTGTAAACGAATGTAAATGACTTCTGTTTTCGCACCATTATATCCTGCTTACAAGTTCTTTACTTTTGAAGTCGAGGGACCGCGAAACTTGTAAGTATCTGACCCATTTTGTACAAAATTACCTGTAAACGAATGTAAATGACTTCTGTTTTCGCACCATTATATCCTGCTTACAAGTTTTTTACTTTTGAGGTCGAGAGACCGCGAAACTTGTAAGTATCTGACCCATTTTGTACAAAATTACCTGTAAACGAATATATATGACATCTTTATTCGCGTCATTGTACAGTGAATGGAGTCTACTTGTGACCACGGCCTTTGTAACACGGTCGAAACTGTCGGGAAAATAAAAAGGTACGCGATGAAGACCCGTTTTTGTTATTAATTATGTATAATAATCGCGATAATTTAAATAACGCTATTTTGTATAATCTTGGCTATTGTATTAGAGATTTTATGATAATTATGATTATAGTTGATATAATCACAAATAATTTTCCCAGTAAAGTTGCATATAAAATATGTATAGTCAGGTTATAGCATGTTCCTGCCGTAGGGTCACCAGAGCTAATTTTATTGACATAATAACAATTCTAAAATTATTGTGTTCCGGCATTTAGAGGTAAAATAGCCAGTTCCTCAGTTTGTTGAGGACCACCATTTTACCAAAATAACAGCAATTCTAATTGTTGTGTTCCCGCGTTTAGAGGTAAATCTTCAGTCCGTTGAAGATTTCATGGCAAGGCTTCCTACCACCTTATCATAACTTGCTACCAGTATAGCTATTCTCAAACAAAGCCTTATCGGATTGAATTCTGAAACTTCCGATGAAAATTCCAGGAACGCTATTCTGAACATTCATTTTTCTTTTACATAAGTATTAGAGACTCGCACAGGATTTTCAAAAATGATTTGATCTATCGGATTCAAAGTGGATATCCAACAAAAAGTGTTTCTAACCTGAAAAGTTTCCATGTGTTTGAGTATCGTTACACAAGTGAGATGAATGCCAAGCACTTACCATAGAGGTAATTAATGATAATATTAGTATATTATTGTAATATTTGAATTTAGTTTGTATATAATTTTATTTAGCTATTAAGTTTCATGCGTCTCATGGTGTAATATTGATTACATTAAAACCTGTGACTCAATAACTTTATTCAAAAAGAAACTAAAAGAATATATAGGTGTGTCATTAATAACAAGAAAACCGTAAGACCTCTGGAGCAATAAAGTACTTACTTAAGCATAACTTAACTTTAATTAGTTATAGCATAATAGCCTTTAAACTATTTTTTTAAGCGATCTCTTGTTCTTTTATTAGTGAGTTTGAGTATTAAATATCATTAAACCGATATTGGTGTGCCCTAACAGGGTTTATATTTTGAAACTTAACACAACACCTGTATACCACAATAACAACAAAAGTGCAATAAACAATTTGAATTTGAATAGACAAATTCTATCTAGATCTAACTATACTAAAATATACTACTAGATCTAACAATATTTTATAATCTTAGACATACATAAACCACTTTAACGTTTAAGAACTTCGTGTATCAATATGATGTGTGTTGCTTTGTTTTAATTTATTTAACTGTACAGTAATGACATCTAATAAGTACCTACCTACATTGTCCGTCAGAACAATTTTTGTCAATTAGGGGTTGAAGCTTTACCCTGCCGTAACATAGTGTTAAAACTACCACGGAGGGTATGGTTTTGCACCTGAATAGATCTGCATAAATTACAAACATACAACTATTTTCAGTAATTAGCTTAAATACATTGTTTATTGTGAGATTTACCTTGGGAGGTTGCTTTTTGGGTTCTGGTCGCTTGTCTTTAGGCTTGCTCTTCTGGATGGGCTGCACATCTGCCGCGCTAACTTCTGGGGGGTCTTTAGGCGGCGTTAGAGGCTCTGCGAATATACATTACACCATTGAACAACTATAGCAAATGAACTAGCCTCAGTCGGTATTAGCTAGCAAATGAACTAGCCTCACAGGTCAGTCGGTAGGAGCTAGCAAATGAACTAGCCTCACAGGTCAGTCGGTAGTAGCTAGCAAATGAACTAGCCTCACAGCTCAGTCGGTAGTAGCTAGCAAATGAACTAGCCTCACAGCTCAGTCGGTAGTAGCTAGCAAATGAACTAGCCTCACAGCTCAGTCGGTAGTAGCTAGCAAATGAACTAGCCTCACAGCTCAGTCGGTAGTAGCTAGCAAATGAACTAGCCTCACAGCTCAGTCGGTAGTAGCTAGCAAATGAACTAGCCTCACAGCTCAGTCGGTAGTAGCTCTGCCTTCTGCGCTGTTTGTGTGATGAATATAGATGTTTGTTCTGTGTTTCGGCGTTGTATCATATAGTGCTTACATACGCACTACATTTAAATAAAAGTATTCAAGTATTCTATCCGTAATCTAGTTCCCATATTAATGTTTGGGGTACTATATACCAAACTACTGTGTGAAATTAATGTCCTGTAATATTTTATACTGGAATCCACACACTTCTTTCGTTTCTGGAATATATACTCTGAAACTTATTGGCGTGCATGGCCGAAGGTGGAGGCGCACTTCACCCGGAATCCTCAACTAACCGAGAAACTGGCTATCTTACCACTAAATGGCGGAACACAACAAGTTTTTAAATAATTGTTATCATGGCGACAGAATTAGGTAAGATGGCGGTAGCTAGCCAGGCGGACTTAAACAAAGTCCTACCACCAACCTTACCAAGCACAATATTGTTCCAACTGGGGATAGAACCCGGGACCTCTGGATCTGACCCCGGTGGGTTGAACCACTAGACCACAGAGGCGGTTAAAACCGACCCCAAACTAAGAACAGCTTGTAATATGAGAACTAGATTACGGATAGAATGCTTACACACTTATTTTTTTTGTGAATACATACTTAGCATACAATAGAGAACATAATTACCTTCTGTAAGACATTCTTCGGTGACCTCTGGTTTCGCTTCTACAGCTTCGCTTTGTGGCGCTTCTGTTCTGCTCGCTTCTGGCTCCGTGCTTGGCGTTTCTGTGCTTTCCGCTTTCGTATCTGGAATGACGATTCAAATTGAATTTACCATTTCATTGTAATCAAATTGTTGTCAAAAATTACAAAGATATTCTCTTCAAAATTATAAAGATAATTTTTGCAATTTTTTACAATTATATAAATATTATTATATCAGGACATCGATTTCACACAGCGCCATCCAGCCCCAAACTAAGCAAAGCTTGTCATATGGGAACTAGATTACGGATATTTTCACACAACAAATAAAAAAAGTATATGTTTTTATTTATTTATTTATTAGGAAGACCAACAGCCTTATAAAACTTACTATAAAACTAATTAATTGATTAAATTACTCAGTTAATAAATCTAAGTAATCTAGGTTATCAGAGTAGCCAATTAGCGGTCCTCACGAATGATAACAGAAAAATTTTTATACTTAACACATAAAAAAAAGTATATGAACACTTTTTTATTTGTAAATACATAAAGTACAACACCCAAACAGAACAAACATCAATAAACATCACACAAATGCTTGTCCTGGAGAATCGAACCCACAACCTACAGCAGAAGGCAGAGCTACCACCGGCTGATCTGTGAGGCTTTGAAACCCGTTGCATCTCCTCTACCCCATTGTGAAACAGATGTGTCAGTGTTAGTATTTTTTTTAATTGGCTAATAGCCAAGCATTTGACCACCAGCTTACATGTAAAACAAGTAAAGATGTGGCTTAAGATGGAGCACGCTTGCCTAAAAGACTCACAGAAACATTAATGAGTTTAGTAAAAGAAGTGATGTACACAGTGTTAATACTAGAAATAAAAATAAACTTGAGATACCTAAGTTTCGCTCAGGAAAAGTAAATAATTCATTCTTAGGAAACTGTGTGAGATTCTATAATAAGCTTCCTGAAAGCGCCACCAAACTCTCTGCTCGTAAATTTAAATTGTATATAAATAAAAATGTAATTAAAAGTGCCTACTACAAAATTAGTGATTAAATCGACGATAAGAACGCGTGGCCCGATGTTGCTATACCAGTTGACAGCTAAATGATTTCTCAATGTTAACAAATTGCCCATTAGGTAGATAGGTAATAACAAATGTTTTAAGATTAAGTATTTCGGTTTTTGATGTATCTACTTAGAATATAACAACAAATTGTGTATCTAAATGTTGAATGGATCATCAAAAAAATTAACCGGCCCGATGTTCTTGCCTTTCTCCTCGTGCGCTGGTCGCGATTCCGAACAGGCGGTAGATTTGACGTAACAAAATGATCCTAAAAAATCTTCATGAATAAAGAAATTTTGACTTTGACATTGACTTTGAAGGAGCCTATTTACTCTGGACTTGAAGACTCCCAGATTGTACTCGTGCGGAAAAGCAAGGAACGCAAGGCATTCCATTAATGATAAAGGTAGAGGCGAAACGACGAGTACGGCACAATGGAACATATACAACCGAGCTGCGAGGCATTTAACAAGCCTCATAGCTCAGTTGGTAGTAGCTCTGCCTTCTGCGCTGTAGGCTGTGGGTTCGATTCCCACCCAGAACAAACATTTGTGTGTTGAATATAGATGTTTGTTCTGTGTTTGGGTGTAGTATCATATAGTACGTATGTATTTACAAAAAGTATTTAAGTATTCTATCCGTAATCTAGTACTCATATTACAAGCTATGCTTAGATGGGGCTAGATGGCGCTGTGTGAAATTAATGTACTGTAATATTTATTAAACCCCGTTGCGTCTACCCGTGTGCGCACAGGCGCGAGTGTAAGTACCTGTGGCCGGTTGTGTAGGGACGGGGGCCGCCCTGACCCCGGTGGGGACGAACTCCGCCGCGAGTGGGTTCAGCGTGGATCGCGACACGGCTTCCGCCGAGATGCCGGGGCTGCCATTACTGGTTCTACAAATAAAAATATATTTAGTTAGGGTATCACTTTTGTTGTTGTGTGACAGAAACTTGGCCGTCATACCACCAGTATATGCTCAAACATTCGAAAAGCCTTATTGGATCGATTTTGTAAGATTCCGATGGAGATTCCGGGAACGCTTACCAAACTACGAAAAACAAAAAAACAAAAATAACATAATATGGCGACAGGTGGATTTCATTCATAATCCAATGTGGTAGATTTAATTTATAATCCTACATGGAGCTTAAAATTAATAATCAACCATGGTGGAATTAATTCATAATCCATAATGGTGGATTTAATTCATAATCCAACATGGTGGATTTACTTTATAATCCAACATGGTGGATTTAATTCATAATCCTACATGATAGATTTAATTCATAATCCAACATGGTGGATTTAATTTATAATCCAAAATGGTGGATTTAATTCATAATCCAAAATGGTGGATTTCATTCATAATCCAACATTGTGGATTTGATTCATAATCCTACATGATAGATTTAATTCATAATACAACATGATAGATTTAATTCATAATCCAATATGGTGGATTTGATTCATAATCCAACATGGCATTTAATAAACCAACATGGTAGATTTAATTAATAATCCAACATGATAGATTTAATTAATAATCCAACATGCTCTATCAAGGAACCCTCCAACAGTATAACAAGCGAGGGCAACGTACGTGGGCGCGTGGGGGTCGTTGGTACGCCGTTGCCGGGAGCCCCGCCTCTCCCTCTGCTCGTCCTCCAGCATCGCCTCTATGCACTGCTCCATCAAAGCCTCCTCCTCCAATTCCTGTATAACCTGCAACGATGGTATCAATCATTTTTAGGCTAAACGATTCGGGCGCCACCTTGCGGCCGGACACCCGTTTCAATATCATTCACATATTATAAAAAAAAAATCGAGTACGGGAAAGTGCTTGCACTCTCACCTGATCTTCAAGTTTTAATACGGCCGAATGTGGAAGTTCACTTTACCCGGAATCCTCAACAAACTGAGGAACTGGCTATCGTACCTATAAATGTCGGAACACAACAATTTTAGAATTGTTGTTATGGCGACGGAATTAGGTAAGATGGTGGTAGCCAGCCAGGCGGACTTAAACAAAGTCCTACCACCAACCAAACCAAGCACAATACTGCTTCCCCTGGGGATCGAACCCGGGTCATCTGGATCTGATATCGGTGGTCGAACCACTAGACCACAGAGGCGATAAAAAAAAAGAGAAAAGGCTGCAAAGCACTCACGGTGTGTCTTATCTAAATATCGGTACGCGCAGCACCCAACCAGTAAACTGATTGACGTAGATGTATCATAGAAATGAAAGGGAAAATATGTAATGACTAACTTGCTTGTCGAATTCCTCCTCATTCTCCATCCACATGTAGTCTTCGAAGTCCGGAGGCTGCTGCGGCATTGGGCCGAACTGCGGCGGGTAGAACGCTCCACTCATCACGTAGCCAGCTGCACAAATGAATACATCGATAAGTAGATGTCCATGACATGGCGTTCGCGGCGGCGGGGACGTCACGTGGAAATAGCGAAGTGGAAGCAGAGCGGGGTACGTCACGTGTAAATAGCGAAGTGGAAGAAGAGCGGGGGACGTCACGTGTAAATAGCGAATTGGAAGGAGAGCGGGGGACGTCACGTGTAAATAGCGAAGTGGAAGGAGAGCGGGGGACGTCACGTGTAAATAGCGAAGTGGAAGGAGAGCTTCACGTGTAAATAGCTAATTGGAAGGAGAGCGAGACACATCTTACATATAATAGTCAGAGAGATTTACTTTCCAAAGCGTGTTAGACACGGATGGTCGATATAAAAGCTCAATTACTATTATTGTACTTTTTTTTATTTTAAATCAGCTGTCTATTTCGTGTTTTTTTTTTATTACACGCCGGGAAAACGCTTGGCCTTCATCTCATCTGGTTACAAGTTGAGATAAGGCTAAAGGCGCACTTCACCCGGAATCTCCAACTAACTGGGACCTCTAAATGCCGGAACACAGTTGTGTTCCGGCATCCAAACCAAACCAAGCAAAATATAGCACTCCCCCTGGGGAAGCATCGATTTCTTGTATCAAAATATTCCGATTTCCGAGTTAAGAACAGCGTTGTCGGAATTTCCATCGGAAGCTTCCGAATGTTTGAAAATAGCTATACAGATTATTGTCAACATTGACAGATGGTCAACACACAGATTAGGGTATATTAGGTTAGTTACCTGGCACATGCCTCTGGATATGAACAGGGTAGACGGGCCGCACGCCAGCGTCGCCGCTGCCCACCACTCCGCCGCCAACGCCGTTGTCTATAATCACTCCGTTCGGCTGCAAGAACATCGTCTAAAGTCACTTTAGCATGGCGTCCAGCCGGAGCATAGACTAAGGAGTTCAAATATTGCAGGATGTACAACCCTAACAGCTGCAAGAAGACAGGATACAGGCATTTTGGAGTCTAGCCGGAGCATAGACAAAGGAGTTCTATTAGCAAGAAAGAAAGATAGAATCCTTTGTCCAGACAAGCCTCTGTTTACCTTAGGCTGCGGCCCCGTTAGGCCATTAGTTTGAGGCTGACTCATGACAAGCTGCCTCAGTATCAAATAAATAAAATTTAACAGTATTTTACTATATGCATCTAATCATATTTAAGAAAGTATTAATGGCTGTTAGTTAAAAAAATATAATAATTAACAGCTGTCCTGTTTTATTTTGGTGTACAATAAATAATTTTCATTCATTCATGCATTCTAGAGCAGCTATCAGTTCTGCAAGCTACGTGGCATGAATTAACTTATGTACTTATATATAACTTATGTGCTTGCGTACAATAAAGAATAAAGTGGGTTTTCCTCAAGGTGAGTACATTCAGACTCCATGGACTGAGAAAATAGCGGCAGTTACCGAGTTGATGAATAGAGGCGACTCAGGTGGCTATTTGTGGGCAGTGTATTTCTGTGTAGAATCTAGCTTTTACTACGATCACAAATCTGCCTGCCAAGCGTGGTGATTGTGGTCAAACCCTCTAACTTATTACAGAAAATTAATCAACATTTGTATGTGCGCCTGGCAACCAGGGATGCATACCTTATCACTTTCTTATCCAACAAAAATACCGAGATGCTAATTACTTTTGTTGATAATAATAACAAACAATAAATTATTGTACCGACTTGTGATACTGAGAAAGTAGGTAGCTTTGGGAAACACTAACTGTATTGGACTTTGGTATTGTACTTATTAATACAGGGTTCAACATGTTTTTTTTTTATTGTACAACGGGAAGCGCTTGACCTTCATCTCACCTGGTTACAAGTTAAGATAAGGCCGAAGGTGGAGGCGCACTTCACCCGGAATCCACAACAAACTGAGGAACTGGCTATCTTACCTCTGAATGCCGGAACACAACAATTTTAGAATTGTTATTATGGCGACAGAATTAGGTAAGATGGTGGTAGCTAGCCAGGCAGACTTCAACAAAGTCCTACCACCAACCAAACCAAGCACAATATATTGTACTCCCCATGGGGATTGAACCCAGGACCGATGCAGCTAAAGATGGCATGAATGGACTCCAATTCAATAGTGTGACAAGCAATATTCATAGAAAATGTATGTTTTTTTGCCTCATCCTGTATAGTGGTTAGTTACGGAGGTTTTTTTTTTATAGAAAACATGGGAAAATATTGATTTGGTTGTTGCTTGATTATGCTTTAAGTGGTTTAGAAAACTTATGTAAACTTACCTGCCACTGCCCATTCTCCTCTGTGCCATAATATGCTCCAACGTTATGTATCTCAGGTATCTTCATTGTATCACTAATTTAACTTTTTTACAGTAAACAACTATCCATACACTATAATTTAAAAAACAAAACAATTAAAACCTACTTCTAGCTTCTAGTAACTGGCGCAAAATATTTTATTTGTTGCAGTGATGAGTGTATTCAGTTCAGTTCAAGGCTCTGGTAATAACCTTTTTGTAGCGAGTTCTAATATTGAATTTGTAAAGAGGTTTGTTTTGTAGGCACTGTTATCATAAGTTTTTCAATGTTGTCTGTGTGTCTTGTGGCTATCTTCATTTCTGGTGTGCTCTGCAGCTGTAATAGATAAAAAAAGCAATTAGGGGTAAAAGGTAAAAGGTGGCCTCCCCAATTATTGTCATTTTTCTTATTTATCAGACTCAATTAAATTGTTTTCCATGAAAACTGTTTCAATTATTTTATACATCTCCACCACATTCACAACTTCTCTAAGCAGGTATGTTGTATTGAATGACATAGTCCACATTAGATGCTAAACTTTTTGTGGCTTATTCCTTGTGTTTTGCGTTTAGTAAACCACACCAAAACACAATACAAGATCTAGTAAGCACAGGTTATACACCCAAATCTTTCTACACAAATGTTGATTTTATTAAGAGAAGTCTACAGGTACCTAATATAATATAGGTACCTATTTATGTTATGCAAGCAAGTAATGATCATTTCAATGTGTTGGGTTATGATTTAAAATTTATAGTGAACCAAAAAAGTTTAACTCAGGACAAAAAGAGGTTGACCTTGACACTACCTAGATAAGTCAGTCCTGAATAAATTGACCAGAATTTATAAACTTGATTCCAAAGTAGAATGTTCTGTATTCAAATATAATAGAGTGTTGTTTGTTGCTAGACAACCAAGCAAGTGATAAATACATTACCTAAAGTTTGATATCAAGTTCTGTAAATGAATACTTGCCTATCCATACTAGAGTAGTTTTACAAAATAATTGAAAAATTCTAATAAAAATTACATCAGATCAGCTAATTACACTCAAGTCGAATATCATTAGTAAGTTTATTCAAATAAGAATCTAATAAGTTTCAAACTGGCAGTAATTATATGAGTCGAGAATGTCGAGATCAGACGTAAACATTTCAAATGCATAGAAATTTGTATGTCAACAAATGAAAGGTGGCCTGATTTGTATCTAATATATTCAACTTTCTATTTTATATTTGAAAAATATCTAAATCTTCCACGTAGGCTATTTGTTTACGACTTTACGCGGCAAAAGAGCATGAAACATATCAACGAAATTAGCACTAGGAAATTATTGCATTCAGTAGTTCAGCCAGACCAAAAATAGCTCAACCCAGAAACGAAAATACTTTTCTAACAATTGCTTACAATCTATCAACGACCTGCAGTGAATCAGGGTACAAAGTCGACAGTAAATTGCACCTCCCTAGAAGCGTAAATTGAGAAAAATTGGAAGATATAACACGTGTAATACATATCCCATGCTGCGTAGGATCGCGATTTAGAGGTGATACTTACTGTGCATATGCACTTAGAGTGCTTCGTACGGCATTTGGTTGAGACTTCGAGGGGTCTCCACCACTGCAGTTATTTTTGTTGCACTATTTTCTCGTGTTTTAGCACTATAACCTATATTTTCACAATTTCGTTCACACACAGGACAAGACCAACAACCAGCAATCGTGGCGCAAATGGCGACCAACGTGAATTTAGTAGCGAACAGCAGGCGCGCGAAACGAAACGTTAAATTGATAAAAAAAATTGTTTCTGCAACTATATACCGGCTTTTCTATAATGTTTTCGAGAAATTACCAAAAGATATTGATAAATTACCTTTTTAGGAGACAATCATACTCTTGTAAATTTTGCTGAACCAAACAAATTGCCAAATGTGACATAAAAATTCATTTTTCGAAGTATTCTGAGATTGTCTTTGAAACACGTAATCTCCTTGGTGTTCGCTCGCTTGCTGTCATTTTGTTTTGGCGTATCATGGCGAATAGTGATTGGTAATGCCAAGTTTGGTGTGCCCACGACGCCCGTGAGCATTTCTACAAGAGCCACGCGGTTACTGTTAGTTAATTTCACCTCGCACATCGTAATATGTATTCCGTACATACAGGTATCTTATCGTAACTTTGCTCTCACGCGAGAATGTAAAAAATGGAGGTGGGTAGCATATGATCCAGTTAGACATTTCTTCAAACTGACCCAATTGATTCGTATCTTTAGCATAAATAGGTAGGTACTTAAAGTAAAGTATATCATTTGGATTAATTGAATCAATGGTATGTAGATCCTGGATCCTGGATCTCGGATCCGGTGAGTAAGTTAAGTTGGGAAATTCTGGTAGGTACTGGACTAAGTATAGTATGTTTAAGTGGCATTGTTAGTGACGGCATAACTCTCGAACCAATTATCCGATTTTAGTGAAATTCATTTGCTTAGGCTTACATAGAAATTGATTGTCGGAAGGGATTTTTGATAAGTCTGGTAGTTATTGAAATATTAGAGTGAAAGAAATACAATGTTTCGGCCATACCTTTTACATGGTTGAGGTTGATTTCAAATTTTTAAACACGCAGAGTGCATATCTATTTATATACTCATCAATGTAACTGACGTTTTTTGAGAAATAGGAATGTTAAGTGAGTCTAGAAGATTTACGTCTTGAAATAGTATCCACGGCACATTTCAGATAAAGCTATTTTACTCTCTAATACGGATAGTTTTTGAAACAATGGGGGCGTGTCACGAAGGTTAAACGCTTGGTATGTCTTGTAGGATATAACGTTGAAGGGGGATGGCTTTAGAATTCTCTATTTGTTTTTTTTTATTTACTGATACCACCCCTTTTAACCCTACTGTAATGTTTGCAAAATGGGGTGAATAAGATAGAAAATGCATTAAATGACATATGACATTGTTCCGACAGCAGATTTTATATATATATTTTTTTATTTACGGGGTGATTTTCAAGATAAAGAGTTTTCAAAATCTGTAAGGTTTGGCCAGTATTAGTAGTAGTAGTAGTTTTGTTCATACCTACACAGAAGGAAGCTGCAGTTTTTTTTTTAATTCGAAAAAAGGAGTAGGTTCTCAATTCGTGGGAATCTCTTTTTTTTTTGTATGTTCCCCGATTACTCGAAGACATTTTTGAAAATTATTTTTGGGTCTTTTAGGACTTAATCTGATGATGGGATCCTGGAGAAATCGAAGGAACTCTTCAAATATTATTGAAGTTCACTTGAAGTAGAGTATTTGTAGGGTACATACCTCAAAAGACAAGAAAAACGGACCCGTTATAGGATCACGCGTCTGTCTATCGGTCTGTCTGTCAATTCGTCCATCTGTCAACAAAATAATTGAAAAAAATACGTCATCTAGGTAAATTGAATCATATCCTTCATTGAAGTCGTTTTTTTTTTGTTGTTTTTAAAACGATGTTATTAGTGAAACCTCTTCGTTGTTCTTATGTGATAGCTCGAGGTGTAGATTATTATATTAAACCACAGCATAGATTTTGAGAGCACTTTTCATGAAATAGATATCAAACTTTTCATAGAATATTACAGGACATATTTTTTTACACAGCGCCATCTAGCTCCAAACTAAGTATAGCTTGTAATATGGAAACTAGATTACGGATAGAATACTCAACTACTTTTTTTTTTGTAAATACACACATACTAAGTACATGATACAATACCCAAACACAGAACAAAGATCTATATTCATCACACAAATGTTAGTCCTGGGTGGGAATCGAACCTACAGCGCAGAAGGCAGAGTTACTACCAACTGAGCTATGAGGCTTGTTAAATATCAATTATAGATTGTATTCTGCCCACCTACAATGACGTACGTTCGGTACTTACAGACCGTAACAAACGGTCTGTAAGTACATAATACGGTTTCCTTCAAAGGTTCAATGGTAAAATTGTTTGTGTAAGTATACCTATTGTTTGTTTTTATTAATTGGTGGTAGACAAGTGTTTGACCACCAGCTTACATGTAAAACGAGTAAAGATGTGGCTTAGGATGGAGTACGCTTGCCTAAAAGAAACCTATTTACTCTGAACTCTTGGAGTCTTTACTCCAAGATTGTACTCGTGCAGAAAAACAGACGAAGGCAAGTAATTCCATTCCTTACCAATATTAGAGATTAAGGTAGAGGCGGAGCAATGTGTTTGGCACACTGGAATATTTACAAGGTACGGGCTATAGCCTGCCGTACGTCTGCTAGCCTGGTGGTAGAAAGGGGATGGACGGATTAGGTCACAGCACAGATATCGTGCGCACACACGCCAAAGTGGAATTTAAAGAACACATATAGCATGGCAGCCCACCGTCTATGTTCTAGGCTCTGCAAATTGGCTTTAATAAGCAAATCATCACATATGAGCCTAGCAGTACGACGCTCAATCGAGTCCAGGGTTTTAAGCTGATAAGTAGCTGAGCAATTCCAGAGATGACAGCAGTACTTCATTACTATCCACTACAGTAGATTTTACAGATGGCCGCACAAAAGAAAAAAAAACAATGGCGGCGGCTACTATGCCAGGCTCCATACTAAAATGTTACAACCCCTTTCGGAAAAACCGGTGAAATACGAAAAGACGTAAGTCGATCTAATATGATCATCACTTACTGTTTAAAAAAAAGTAAATATTATTCTCTATGCTTTGGTAGGTACTTGTGGTACGTACGAATAGCTAGAAAAGACGAAAACCAAACCACGAAAAGAAAATTATGTTGATTTAAAATTTGTCTGGTCATGTTGAAAAATCTCAACATTGTTCGAAAGATAAACAAATGCTTTACAAAAATGACCGCTCCTTACGTTAAATTAGAAACACCAATAAGCGAACACGCCGTCGTGTGTCGAGGATGCCTTGCAGATTGTGGTGAGATGAAGGACATCATGGAATGGGGACTGATTGAAGATTACCGTAAATACGCCGGTGTTCAGGTGATACATCCTCGTGTGGTATCGTAGCTTGTTCCCATTAGTTCGTCTATTTGATTTCACTTCTTCTAAGTACTGTCTATGAGTCCCGTATAATATTTTATTTCCACTACATTGGATCGTCGAAAAATAGTTTCCATACTTTGCAAATCACGCCAGGACTGGAAAAACAGACAAAAAAGCTGCTTGCCATGCCCCACACTATCTTGGTAGCTAAAATAAACGTTAGTATGCCCGGAACATTTTATAAATGTTTGTTTTTCAGCTACGAAGGTCGGATGGAGTTTCTTCTTTATTATGCTCGTCGTGTGAAGAATCCCTCATGAAATGCAAGCTCTTTCAGCAGCAGTGCAAGAGGTCCGATGTCACTCTTAGGAACTATGCTGCAGTAAGCTATTTATTGTACCTATACATGGCAATATCCAATTACTAAGATACAAATATAAAATATCAATAAGAGACAAAGAATACTTTGATATTGTTTCTCGGGAGAAAGGTATTTGATACAATACATAACAAGCCTCACAGCTCAGTTGGTAGTAACTCTGCCTTCTGCGCTGTAGGTTGTGGATTTGATTCCCACCCAGGACAAACATTTGTGTGATGAATATAAATGTTTGTTCTGTTTTTGGGTGTAGTATCATATAGTATGTATGTATTTGCAAAAGTATTTAAGTATTTTATCAGTAATCTAGTTCCCATATTACAAGCTATGCTACGTTGGGGGCTAGATGGCGCTGTGTGAAATTAACATCCTGTAATATTTATTTAATACCATGCAGCTAGCCTCCCCTTGTTCCCTAGTTTGCCAGCATGTCTTGTAAACTCCCTGAGAAATATATAGTTGTGGCTCACAGGTTTTGCTTTGGTCCCATTCCATTTAGTTTCAATGATGAAAAAGATCAGTCCACTATGTGACACATGTGGTTGGTACTTATGAAGATACATATAATTTTTTGGTGCAGTGGTCCCGGAGGAGCTGTCCTCATTGATGACGGTGAGCTCTTTGGATGTAGGATTTTTTCAGAGTGTAACGGAGCAGATCTCTGCCGCCGCTATTGCACTCTACAAGTCGGCATCCACGGTGCTCAAGGGTGAATGAGTGATTGATGGTGAGACCTATGGGACTAACATAGTCATAGGTTTAAAGTCCATAAAATAAAAAAAAAATAGTTCAAAAGTATCTGAATCCCCCACCCGTGTCAGCACCTGCTTTGTTTGTTAACTTTTAACAGCTAACGGGCTGAACAGATCATTTCATTCACAAGTCGATGTAACATAGATATAGTATATGCAATGGTAAACAATAAAGGTTTTAGAGATGTAATAATTTCTCAAAAATGTAGCTGTTTTAGCTTTCCTTATCCAAAGGGGCTAACAGGACCCTATTAACAAGACTAGGACCTTACATCTGTATATCTGGCCGATAAATATATTTTGAACCATGATAGGTAGCCAATTTTGAGAATATGCGATATTTGTTAATTTTTTTTATCCTGCAACTATCTCACAAAGACTCATCTCTCAAATTTACTCCATGGGATGTTACGGTAATTACAGTTATTCTCAATTTCTAATTTATAATGCCAAGCGTTTCCCTGTCATATGTAAAAAAAAAACTAGATGTTGCTAATAAAATTGAAATACACAATCATTGTATTTTAGTTGGCAAGTGGGAGAGGAAAAAAAACAAAATGGGAAGTGGAGGGAGAATAGGGGAGAAGTTTGGTGTAGGATTTAAATTTTTGTTTTTTTTCCGGAAAATGAATACATACATACGTTTACTTATCAGACTACGCAGTCCTCTCCGCCTTTGCAAGACAAATCCTTAGACACCAGGTTTGACCTCCTAGGGCTAGGGGAACGCGAGTAATCACTAAAGCTTAGATCTCTATTTGATCAAAAGTCTAAGAGGAAAGCATCGGTTATTGCATGGTTATAAGGGCTTGCGAGGTTTACTGTTCATACAGAACCACTAGTATTATTAGGTACTACAGTCATATTCTTTGAATGTGTGGGGCAAAGTTGAATAAGATTAGAAATTAGCAAATTAGGGGAAGTTTGAAAGTGGCGCCATTTGTAGAATAGATGAGGAGTGCTAGGTTAGGTTGTTAAGGTCATTGCATAATGAGGGATGATAGTCATTTAAATAAAAGGGTTATGAATGTCATACATGGTCTAAAATGCAATTAGAATGAATGAATGAATTAGTACTAATATAGCACACCTTAAAAATAAAACTGGATTAAGTACTTAAAAAAAAAACAATGGGTGGTCTTATCGCTAAAAAGCTGTTTCCAGAAATTCCAGACAACCTTTGGACGGAAAGGATTTATGGCTAAAGAGGTGGTTGGTGGTGCTCATATGAGAGGAAGGCCGAATAGAATAATAATAATACCCATTTATTTCAGACCAGTAAATAAAACTTACATTATGGCCATATCATTAATACCTTTCAGACTAACATACATAACTATCTATATTTTTAAACTAATTATTTTCAATGGAGGAATGCGTCTAGTAGCGTCTGTAGACGACACCCGCCGGTCAGAAGCTCGGGTCTAGCAGCATATCCTAATGCTTCGTCAGGACCTGAAGTACATACGACTTGAAGCCAGTTTCTCTTTTAAGATGCAGACAGATCCACCCCTGGCACTGCCCTGGGCTCTAGTACCTACGAAACGTAAGACATCTTCTCCAGATGTCTTCTTATCGAATCGAGAGAGGCATATCTTGATCGATCTTATTCTTATTTGATTGAATGATGATGACATATTCTTTTTATATTAGACATATTTCAAAAAACAACTGGTTGGGTCAAACATATGGATGATAATGCTTTCGTTGTTTCTTGTCGCTTTTTTGCGTAAAATCCCATAAGAGGATTGATCGTTTTGTCGACGATAGTTGTGTCGTAACGCATAGGTTCAATCCCTATTTCATTTCGCTACTGACTTCACTTCATTTGTTTCGATACATTTACAGAATACCGGTTCAATGTGAAGCGCGTTTCGAAGTGAAATCGGTCACTGAGTGATTTCGAGTTCGGGTTAGAAATCTACAGGTCTGGGACCATTAAAGCAATAAACATATCTGTTTCAGAATAAACCCAAAATCGATCTCAACGAGATAACATTCCGGTTCGATGAAAGTGAGCTCATTTTCACCATCATAGCGCCAGACCAAGACAGACAGCTGGGCTTCCCCTGCCCTTACAACTGCAAAGATTCGTACACAAAGAGAAACGACCTGCTCAACCATTTGATAAGAACGCACGAACACAAAAAAGACTATGTCATAGAGTATCATTACTATTGCTGGATCCAAAACTGCGCCTACCATAAAAGTTCAAGCAAAAACAAGTATTTCACGGAACGCAAATACATCAACCAACACAATACCAAAGTGCACAAAACGAAGATATTCCATTGCGAGAAATGCGAAGCAGACTTCGCTTTGATAACCGATTTCAACCGACACCACGGCACTTGCAATCTGGTCTATTCATGCGAAGATTGCGAGAAACAATATAACAGCCGAGAAACATTATTAGTACACTTAATGCGGCGACACCCAGACAAGCATAAGGCGTACAAAAACGCAAGGAAAGAGGAGAAACGCAAATCAGACAGACACTGTGAACCGATTATGAAGAAAGCCAAGCTCGAAACGGTGGAGGGCCTATTTGAATCGCACAGTCCTAAGCGATCCTTCGCGACTCAAACCTTAAGCCCTCGGGACAATATCAAAAACGACGTCGCATTAACCTCTTGGCCTAATGCTAGTGAGATATCAACACAGACCGGGTTTGAAGACCTGCTGTCGATGAAATCGAACAGCGAAGAGGATTCCCTCTTCTATTCTGAAACAACGCTATCCGACATCCAAACTCAGACGTTTCCCATTGAGTTTGGCTTAGTTGTGAACCGTTCCCATAAAGAAACTTTGACAGAGTCCATCGATATGAGCATTAAGGGCACACAAACATGCTTCTGCTACTGTGAGTCTCCGAAGATGTCATTTGAAGGTATGATATCTGCACCCAGCCCTCGGGGCATGAACCTAACATCCACCGAGACACAAACAGGAGAATCCAAGTCTGTTGTCACATCGGATGTGCTTCTGAGTCTGAATTCAACGGAAACTCAAACGTGCTTCGATGAAGCGTTCAAAGAGAGTTTGTGACGTTTTGAATTTCAGTAGGTTCTGTAGACCTGCGAACTTTACAGCTATACGCTGGATTATATGGAATGTTTAAATTTAATTATTATAACTAACAGCAACTATAGAAAATGTTAGCTAACGAAAAGGCACTAGCTGAATTTGTCGCTGAAAATTACTATCCATTTTTGTGTGAATATTTTGTAGGCAATTAGGCATTGGACTAATAACAATAATAATAAATTTATTTGTTTAATTAAATCGAGCGATCAACTATATTTGTACCACATAAGAGTTTTATCAATAACTATTCTCAAGTAAGTGACTGTGTCTATTTGAGAATAAATGTCTTTAAACCCAAACATAGAAACCTAGCTTCTGTGTTGAGTTGGAATGTATAGTGGTTAGATACACCTATATTATATTTATGTATATTTTTAACCACTCTGTGGTCTAGTAGTTTGCCTACCGGTGTCAGATACAAAGGGTACATATCAAATTGTGCTTGGTTTGGTTGGTGGTAAGACTTTGTTAAAATCCGCTAAAAAAAAACATAGACAGTATTTGGTTAATTCTAGATTAAAAACACTTATGCCAATGTTATTTTTGAAATTTTTAGATTTTCCATATCGGTTCCCTGACTGAATCTTTGCAAGCATGCAGACCGCAGTTCACTCCAATTGGAACCAAAGCTTTCACTTTACCAAAAACCATATTCCGTGTGCCTTAAGCTGAGAAACAACCAAAGTCCCATAGGCCAATCCCTACCATTCCTCGATAATACATACAATTATGATGTCTTTCTACAGCACTTTATGCATTGTCTGTAGAAAGACATCATAATTGTAGAGTGCTCAGTCAAACATGTGTGACAGAGATGACAACATAGTGCGCTATCTCTGTCAAACAAAGACAGAGATGACTCTACAAAGCCAAAGCTAGCTGTCTCTTTCTGCTTGCGTGCATTATTTCTGGCATTAACTAATTCGAATTGCTGATCCATAAATAAAAACTAGTTAGAAAGCATTTTTTGGTGAATGTCTTGTGCGATTTAAATGAAATTTTACAGGACGGGATAATCTGTCTGTAGTGCGTTACTTTTTCCAAACTTTTAATATTTTTCTCTCTTTACGATTAGTCTTGTAAAATTTCATTTGAATCAGACGTGCCATTTAGAAATGTACTATAATTACGATTGTGCTCAGTTATCCGGGCATTCAAATGTGGCTTAGGTACGCATGTAAATATTTCAATTATTTCAATTGCTAAACTAGTATAATATAAATGCCCTTAGTTAATTTCGTATGTAGCTTTGCCTTCCACGCCCACTCGCCCAATCGAACCCACAACCTACAGGTTGTGGGTTCGATTCCCACCTGGGATAAACTGTGTGATATATAAGTGTTTGTTCTGTGTTGGTGTTATAAATTGTACCGTAAAGTATGTATTTACCTACAGGTAGTGGGTTCGATTCCCACCTGGGATAAACTGTGTGATATATAAGTGTTTGTTCTGTGTTGGTGTTATAAATTGTACCGTAAAGTATGTATTTACAAGAATAAAGTTGTTTGTAAGCATAGCTCTTTGTATGGAGGCATAGCTCTTTTTATGTAAGTATAGCTCTTTGTATGTTAGCATAGCTCTTTGTATGTAAGATCTATCAAATTATATATTTTATGAAATAAATATTAAAAGACATTATATTCACATAGCGCCCTAGCTCTTTATATGAAATTTATGTGAAAGTTATATTCTATCAGATATCTAGTTTCCATAGTATGTATAATTTCAGTCACATGAAATACAAAAATATAATTTTAAAAAAAGTTTGTTGTAATTGTATCCATGTGTATCAGCCCTGGTGCTCTTTGTTTTGGAAAAACCCTCCCCCCATTTCTTCTAATCACTCTGCTGTTGTTTGACATTCCTGATGAATGGCAAAGATAAAAACCATACGCGCTATTTCGCGCAAGTGATTTTGAATGTATTTTCAGACACTAAAGTTTCACATAGTTCAGTGAATCTCTGATAGATGGCGTTGATCAGTGCTTAAGCTGGGACGCTACCGCCGACGGCGAAGCCGATCTCCATTGATGGCTTTAAATTAGCTTCATGAGAACCAGAAACGATTTTTACCGTCAAATGTACTGAACGGATAGGTTTCATAACATGTGTACACTTTTGAGATGGGAAACGCCATTTCGGATATGACACATACCTAAATCGGTAAAATCGTTTCTAGTTCTCATGGAGCTAATTTAAAGCCATCAATGGAGATCGGCTTCGCCGTCGGCGGTAGCGTCCCTGTGTTTGGATATGGCACAAAGATTCGGAATCTGCGTCAGGATTCGTTGGTCAATTGGTTGCGTTTCGGGTTGAGGAAAAGACGTGGGTTCAAATTGTGTCATTATAATATTTGTAAATGGCATTCAGTTTGTTCATCAGACCAGCGTCGCCGCCGCTGGAACCATCCGAGTCTTGGTCCTAGACCATTATGTCTCAGTTTTAATAAAGTATTTTTTAGTATATAAGTATGTGTAATATGTAATGTAGATCAAATATGAAGTAAGAATATTAAACCGTGCGTGTTACATATTTTGTTTTTATATGCTCTTGACTTGAAAATTCCCGTGTAGTGATCGGAAAACACTCGGGCAAAGCGATGTACCTGCTCGGTGGATTGTTTATTTGTTTATATCAAAAAATTGCAACATAACAGAATTACTTTCTAAGGCGTTACAAATACAATAGGATATAGGTAAAAAAATAAAATCTGAAAACAGAAAAATATTTAGTAATAAATCCGCCAAATCTCTCTAAAAAAATCAAATCGACACACGAGGCATCCTCAGGAAATATAGTCTTGCTGCTAACTGACTAGCCCTCTGTGGACGTGTTGTCGCTCCGAGCTCTGCGCTGCAAGACAGCAAGACTATATTTCCTGAGGATGCCTCGTGTAGAGGCGAAACACGTGTCGATTTGATTTTTTCAGAGAGATTTGGCGGATTTATTACTAAATATTTTTTCTGTTTTCAGATTTGATTTTGAAATATGGATCTCCGCAAAATAACGCCTGAATCAATTAGCTAGGATATAGGTACTTATATTAAAAAAAAAAGATGTAGGTACAAGAAAAAACTTAATATTGACACAAATTATCTACGGATTATCTTTTTAATTCACTAAATAGGTTAGGTACATTAGACTACACCTACACTAGATTATAATCAATAATAGGTATTAACCGCCTCTGTGGTCTAGTGGTTCAACCCGCCGATTTCAGATCCAGAGGTCCCGGGTTCGATCCCCATGGGGAGTACATATATTGTGCTTGGTTTGGTTGGTGGAAGGATTTTGTTTAAGTTCGCCTGGCTAGCTACCACCATCTTACCTAATTCTGTCGCCATAGCAACAATTCTAAAATTGTTGTGTTCCGGCATTCAGAGGTAAGATAGCCAGTTCCTCAGTTTATTGAGGATTCCGGGTTAAGTGCTCCTCCACCTTCGGCCTTATCTCAACTTGTTACCAGGTGAGATGAAGGCCAAGCGCTTCCTCGTCTTACAATAAAAAAAAACGGTGGTGTGTATTGTAAAGGTATTCATGAAATCTAGATAAGTGTGTACCTATTTCTAGATATGTCAGTATTTAAACCGCCTCTGTGGTCAAGTGGTCCGGCCAAAGATGTCAGATCCAGAGGTCTCGGGTTCTATCCCCAGGGGAGTACAATATAACACAATAATTGTGCTTGGTTTGTTTGGTGGTCGAACTTTGATTAAGTCCGTCTGGCTAGCTACCATTATCTTACCTGTTTGTCACCATAACAATTTTAAAATGTGTCCGGCATTTAGAGGTAAATCGAAAGTTCCTCGGTTTGTTGAGGATTCCGGGTGAAGTGCGCCTCCTTCGGCCTTATCCTTGTAAACAGGTGAGATGAAGCCCAAGCGCTTCCCCGTACAATAAAAAAGCGGTAGAAAGTACCGCTTTTTTATTGTACGGGGAAGCGCTTGGGCTTCATCTCACCTGTTTACAAGGATAAGGCCGAAGGAGGCGCACTTCACCCGGAATCCTCAACAAACCGAGGAACTTTCGATTTACCTCTAAATGCCAGCAGGTTGCCCATACAGGTAGACTTGAAATTATCTATTGTACGAGAGTTGAGTCAAGTGTCTCAAGCCGCTATAACAACAATACATAACAAAATTAATAGATACAATACAAGAAACATGATTGTATTGACTAGAAATTTAGTTCGGAGCCTTCGATATCCGTATCCATACTTGACGGTTTTGTTTAGGTAGTAGATAATACCACCATACCTATTTCAACCGCCAAGCAGCAATGCCGTGTTACGGTTTGAAGGGTGTGGTTGTCTGTGAAATTGAGGGTACGCGAGGCTTAACACCTTTATGCCTCAAGTTGACGGATGCAATGCAGCGTCGTGTAGGCTATGTTCTTTGTGGATGTGACCTACGCTTTAAGGCATCGTTATAGGCAAGAGATGCACTTAACATCAGGTGGACTACTTGCTTGTCCCGTCTCCGAGTTGAATAATAAAAAAACATAAAAGTAGCAATTTCAAGTCACCATTAGAATAGAAAGGCGCGCAACGAGCTGGAAATTTCTACCTACGTCAAAGGTAATTCTGGAAGCTTTGAGGCTAACTCAATTGCAGCCAATACAGTGTTTACTCGATACTGTAAAGTCAGAGAGACATTGATCAAAGCACAACTTTAATTTGGAAGGTATCTACCTACATTGTTGGCACGCCACCTTTGGCGAAAGTTTAAAGGATTCCCGCTTTCCTGTGGAAACTTTCAAAGGCCATAAAAGTGAAACTACTACAGTACAATAGGATAGCTAGTACATGCTACATCAAGACATACAATTTTTGTTGTGTAGTTTTATTTTATTCTATGTATTTTACAATGTTTAGGAACAATCACAACTAGGTATCTACTTAAATATACTAATATACAATTATACCCATATACAAAAGCACATATTGTTTTGAAGGCAAATTTAAAGTTCCATATATATATTCAACTTTGATGTTTTAAGTTTTTACTAAGCTTCTTCAATACATGTATATGCCAGCGATAGATTATAAGCACCGTCCGTTTGTAATTTGCCTCGGCATATTGTACACGTGACAGCATAAGATTATAAGCACCTTCCGTTAACAGGACATTAATTTAAACAGCGCCATCTAGCCCCATTCTAAGCAAAGCGTGTAATAGAACCTATAGAGTACGGAGAATTATTATTATACCTACTAACTTGTAGGTACTTCCTACTTATGAACTTTTTTGTAAATACAACTTATCATACAATACATAACCCAAACACAGAATAAACATCTATATTCATGATACAAATATTTGAACCCATATACAGCGCAAAAGGCAGAGCTACTACCAACTTAGCTGTAAGGCTTGTTTTATTTTATTATAATAATATTCGGTTTACAATTAATCACGTTTCAATGTGAAATCAACCGTTTTATCCATCTCTTATGATTGTCATATATTTATATCATAGCCACGTTCCTACTTAACCAATCGCTCCACTACGTTAATGGTATCGTCACATAATTGCCAGGTTATATAGGTTCCTTTGGTATTCTAGTGGCCATTCTGCGATTATAACGCAGACTATAATATCAATAGTATCGATACTATCGATAGTATATTATAAAAACTATACTCGTATATATATATATATATTACAGTGCCAAATTGCAATATCAAGTAATTATGAAGGTCGCTACATGTGGAATGGATACTATAAATGGTGATTGCTATAACGACAACATATTCAAATACATTTATATTTTCAGAAAACAACTAAAATTAGCAATAATGGACCTCAAGGCGAGACTTCATCAAAATATGTTTCAACCTATTTTTATGAAAGTATTATGCTGAAACGATTGGTTTCTTAGAATCATAAGCTATAAGTAATTTATTAGTAGGTATATACATTTATACAGGTCAAAAAATAAAAATAATACTAGTATACATGGTACTTACTTATTATATATGTTTAAAGCAGTTAGGTAGGTATCCGAATCTGGGCTCAAAGCTAGCAGAGCGATATACGTCATCCAGTGAGCTATATACTCCAGAGAAAGATGCTGCAACTGCACCAAAGGGAAGGGCAAAGCCCTGCCACAAAAACAAGGAACATTAACTCCCCGTCTCCCCGTCTACAATCGATTGCCTCTTCCACGCAGGCGCGCCGTCATTCCTCGCTCAAGAGTCCGAAGCGAACACTCGCGCTCCCAAAAACCAACAAAACCTTACTCACATAAAGATTGCTAACATTTATCGTGTCCCTAAAATGTTGGTATCCGCGCCGTGATAACGATATTTTTCACATTGCGATCGCATTTCACACTTTGCGATCGCATTTTTTGGTATACACGGGATAAATAAATAAGTGACAACGGCGTCGATTCGAAGGGTCAGTTATTATAAACAAATGCCTAACTCGGCAATCGCCGCTCGGATAAGTGAATGTGAGCTGCAATCGACGGAATCTGAAGACCAGTTTTGCCTGCCTCTGCCACCAGATATCCAGTTATGTCGCTGCCGAGAGAGTTTACGTTCGATCAGGTGAGCTATCTCTGTGATACACGTCATTTTATTGACTTAATTCATACTTCCATAATTCCCTCATGATAACAGTGGGATCATACAAAACTTTTGAGTTCAGTTCCCACTATTTGTGCGTTTCAAAAACTCCTCCGGATTTATAAAATTTTGATCCTATCCATAGGGCTGTACGATGGGAAAGCGCCTTCATCTCAGTTACAAGTTAAAGGCCGAAGGTGGAGGCGCACTTCACCCGGAATCTTCAACTAACTGAAACTGGCTATCTTACCTCTAAATGCCGGAACACAAAAATTTTTGAATTGTTGTTTTTGAAATGTTTGTCCTGGGTGGGAATCGAACCCACAGCCTACAGCGTAATCATTACTAACACATAAAACGGTTCATCAAAAAGAACAATGTCCTCTGCATTATTATCCATAGGTATATGAGATAAAAAAAAAAACTAAAATACAGATGTATGTACATGTATGTAATAGACGATAGATGGAAGAGGCTGAAGCTCATGCATGGACGCATATCGGTTGAAGTAAACCTCATAAAGGCTCTCCGGCGTAGCAGTCGGTAGACCCTCTACCAACAAAAAAATAAAACAATGCTTTACTCTACGGCGTAGCTGTGTGTAGACCCTCTACGACGTAGCAACAGAATAATAAAATAATGATATACTCGGCATCGTAGCAGTCGGTAAACCCTCTACAACGTAGCAACAGAATAATAAAATAATGACATACTCGACATCGTAGCAGTCTGTAGACCCTCTACGATGTAGCAGCGTAGAGAGTCTACAGGCTGCAGACTCGTTTCAAAACCTTTTCAAATGAATTTAGCGGTTTTGTTACTAAATATCTTTCTGTTTTTAGATTATTTATTCTGAACAATGGATTTCTCTTTTTTTTTCAACATAATAATTAAATAATGACATACTCTGAGTCGTCTACGGTGTAGCAACAGTATAATAAAATAAAGACATACTCTGCGTCGTAGCAGCCTGTAGACTCTCTACGGTGTCGCAATAGAATAATTACATAATGAATGCTAATTCGTTGGCCTAAGTAACACTCCTCACGTTATCTTTACAATCCTAAGAGGTACGGTTAAGGACCGTTCGAAGACTGCCTCAACCTATAGACGACAAACTTCAAGTTTTCTCTTTTGTCGACACTCCCGGAGTGTCACTGTTTTTTTTATTGTTCTACGGGGAAGTGCTTAGCCTTCATCTCACCTGATTTTCAAAGTATGATAAGACCGAAAGTGGGAGCGCACTTCACCCGGAATCCTCAACAGTTCCATATCTTACCTCTAAAGGTCGGAACACAACAATTTAGAATTGTTGTTATTGCGACAGAATTAGGTAAGATGGTGGTAGCTAGCCTTGAGATACCTAAGTTTCGCTTAGGAAAAGTAAATAATTCATTCTTAGGAAACTGTGTGAGATTCTATAATAAGCTTCCTCAAAGCGCCACCAAACTCTCTGCTCGTAAATTCAAATTGTATATAAAGAATAATTTAATTAAAAGTGCCTACTACAAAATTAGTGATTATATCGACGATAAGAACGCGTGGCCCGATGTTGCTATACCAGTTGACAGCAAAATGGTGATTTCTCAATGTTAACAAATTGCCCATTAGGTAGATAGGTTGTTTTAAACTTGTTTTAAGATTAAGTATTTAGGTTTTTGATGTATCTACTTAGAATATATTAACAAATTGTGTATCTAAATGTTGAATGGATCATCAAAAATAACCGGCCCGAGGTTCTTGCCTTTCTCCTTGTGTGCTGGTCGCGATTCCGAACAAGCGGTAAATTTGACGTTTCAAAATAATCCTAAAACATCTTAATGAATAAAGACATTTTGACTTTGACTTTGACTAGCCAGGCGGACTTAAACATAGTCGTACCATCAACCAAACCAAGCACAACACACAACTCCCCTTGGGGATCGAACCCGGGATCTCTGGATCTGAAATTGGTGGGTTGAATCACTTGATCACAGAGGCGGGTAATACATTTAAATACATTGAAACATAGATGACATACCCAGTACTACCTACCAAATATTACATAACATCCACAGTCCATTAGTGTCCACTGTTGGACAGAGCCTCCTCAGGCAGGCGTATTTTTAATCGCAGTAAAGATGTAGATAATACACAAAGAAGCTGCACTTTTAATAGTGAGATTCCAAAATAAAACTACCAAATATCAATAACACGAGTATTTTTATTTATGTATCATACATGTTTTTTCTATACAACTAGGAGACGGAACAAGCAAGTAGCCCACCTGATGTTAAGTGCATCTCTTGCCTATAACAATGCCTTACTGCGTAGGTCACATCCACAAAAAACAAAGACTACACGGCACTGCATTGCGCCCGTCAACTTGAGGCATAAAGGTGTTAAGCCTCACGTGCCTGTAATATCACCAGCAATCATACCCTTCAAACGGAACACAGCTATGCTGCTTGGCGGCTGAAATAGGTATGGTGGTAGTGCTACCCCGGACGAGCCCTTCCACAAGGGGCTCTGCTACTCTTCTCTACTTCTACTCATTTACCACAAAAGACTTCATTTTGTAAATTATGAAGTGTAAGTGACGACTGTAGGTACCTATTTTCACTAAGCTTTCTTTCAGCTTCGATACATTCAAACATTGACCGAGATAGCAAAAGCCTTAGGAAAATGGTTCGCCCGGCTTGGAGCAAGCATCATCATCGCCCACAGCATCAGAGTCACTTTCAATGTCGCTGTCACGAACTCAGGCGCTCAACAAGTGTCACTGACAGCCCAAAGTCCTGCTCCGGTATTTTAAGGAACTGGGCTGGCTGGGGTAGGGTTAAATAAAATAAAACCACGGGGATAATGCACAATACACCCCACAGCGGGACGTCAGTGCAGGCCTTGGTCTCCCCCACTCAGAATAAGAATTAGAATAAGAGATAGCCAAAAAGAAGAGCTCCACAATTATATTTACCTTACCCTTGGACTTCAAAGTGAAGCAGAGACCAGAAGCTAGTTAGATCATCAAAGGCGATCACGCCCAGGTGCCGCGCCTTCGCGTAACATCAATAGCTGTTGCGTCATAAGCTACTTCTACTGCTTCGTACAATCCGTGTAACTTGCTATAAAATGAGTATTTACATTCTTTGTTTAAAAAATACGCGAGGGATTTCGCAAACGTAGAAACTTTTTGCTGACGACACTGGACATCGATTATTTTCGACTGGCAACACGAATCAAGATAAGTGATTAATACGCAGGCGGTTGATTTCTTACGCGTTGTATTAAAATTAGATATTGAAAGCTCTTTTTTTATAGTACGACGGGGAGGTGGCCTTCATCTCACCATTTTTCATTTTTCAAGTTATGATAAGGCCGAAGGTGCACATCACCCGGAATCCTCAAACATCTGAGGAACTGGCTATCTTACCTCTAAATGCCAGATTTTTTTTTAAGAATAATTGATTTTATGGCGATAGACTTAGGTAAGATGGTAGCTAGCCAGGTGGCCTTAAACAAAGTCCTACCACCAACAAAACCAAGCACAATATTTTACTTTATCGAACCCGGGACTTCAGCATCTGTCACCGGTGGTTGAACCACTTGACCACGGAGGCGGTTAAAAGCTTGCAGCCGATAAAAGTTTGTTTGTGAGTTACTTACTTACTTACTTAACTTTTGATGCCATCTCGGTAAGTACCATGATTTGTTGGTGAATGAGTAATCCAATATTTTCACGCAGTGGCATGCGTCATGGTCACAGGTCATACATGGCTTGAGTGTATCCACTCAAACAGTATAATCATGCCTACACGTCAAAACTTGGTATTAGACCAAGATTTGTCATTTGACAAAACTTGATATCATACAAAATAACAAGTAAAATATTAATTCCACACGACGCCATCGAGCCCCAAACTAAGCAAAGCTAATATGATAACTTGGTTACGGATAGAATTTGTAGATAGGTACTTACCCAACTAGCAAAACCGCCATAGGAGCAGTCGTTTATAAGGGGCTTTATATAAGTTTTATATGTGTTTTGACAAAAAAAAAAATATTTTTATATTTCTTTATTCAATAAAAAGTACAATTAAACTAACTATGTACAAAGGAATCAGTCAGATTACCTAAGGACCGTTACAAACGGCCTATAGGTAACTCAACTGTTCCAGACCAGTACCAGACGGAAGCGTGCCCAAGACACTGGCTGCATTGCCACGCTGAATAGCTATGCTAAAATTGCACATCTTATAAGGCTATTTTAAAAGACCTTCTGTGCTCCAAGATAATTTTAACTGAATACAAGCTCTTGCAGAGTTATTTAAGAAATTCTTATAAAACATTTATCACAGCAAAAGTTTTATAATGTTATTTTTTAAGACTTATTGCTCCTAGAACACTATTATACTCAGTAAAGCATCGGAAAAGTGTATTCAATCTTATTAGAGTCGGAAGTAAGTGTGTTTAAGAAAAAAGTATACATTTTTTTTTTGTTGTTAATGCATATACCACTGCTGGTAGGATGGCTGGCGTTTTCTCAACTTCTGTCAGTTTCATGTCAAGGCTAGAAAAAGATTTTGTTGGCAAACCCATTGTTTTAAGTGTTGTCTTGACCTACCCCACGGATAAAGCCTCCAATGACCCGACACAGATACTACAGTCGCAGTCGGTTTGGTGCATAATGGGCCGAGGCCTACGTGAAGGCTACATTGCATTCATTTGGTTTCGACCGCGTGGCGACCGAGCCCTGGCATTTCTTTTATAAATCAATATACAGGACATAAATTTCACACAACTATATCTATAGCCCTAAATTAAGCAAAGCTTGTAATATGGGAACTTGTTTACGGAAAGATACTTAAATACTCTTTTTTCAATCATCATTCAAACAATCATTTTTCACTCAAAGGTTGGAAACCTACAGCCTACAGCACAGAAGACTGAGTGACTAATAACTAAGCTGTGAAGAACCACCAATACCTACTTATTATATTAGGTCCTTACATATGAAATTGGCGTTTTGTATGGGAGGAACATAAAGGCAATTTTTTCATATTAAAATATATTTTATTAATCAAAGTATGTACCATTGCTATCTATACACTTTTGCCATCTTATAGGTAGTTCATTGATCCCTTTACTAAAAAAACCATTCGGACGGGAATCAATGAAATCTTTGAAAGCGGTTTGGACTGCCTCATCGGAATTGATTTTTTTTCCTTGCAAGAAGTTATCCAAATTTCGAAAAAAATGGTAATCTGTTGGAGCAAGGTCCGGAGAGTACGGTGGATGTCTTAGACATTCCAATTGAAGCTCCCTAATTTGGTAGTCGTCTGTTGGGCCGTGTGTGGTCTAGCGTTGTCTTGAAGCAGCAGTGGCGTAGAGCGATTGAAAAGTCTCGGTTGTTTAACAGCGAGCTTTTCCATCATGGTTTGCAGTTACTGACAATAGACATCAGCCGTAATCGTCTGACCAGATTTAAGATAGCTATAGTGTACGACACCGGCACTAGTCCACCAAACGCTTACAAGTAACTTTTTTTGAGTCAATTTTCGCTTGGGGCAAGATTTTGCTGGTTCACCAGGGTTCAGCCATTGCAATGAGCGTTTACGATTATCGTACAGGATCCACTTTTCATCACATGTAATGATCCGATTTAAAATTCCTTCATTATTGTGCCGGTTGAGTAATGTAACGCAGCAGTCGACGCGCGTTTGTCGGTTCGCTTCACTCAATTCATGAGGTACCCACCTTTCAAGCTTTTTCACCTTCCCAATTTGCTTCAAGTGGATTAAAACGGTTTTGTCACTAACACCGCAGCCTGCAGCTAACTGTGATGTGGTTTGCGATGGATCTGCTTCCACAATAGCCTTCAATTCATCATTATCATCATATTGTTCTGCAGGTCGAAATTTCCAGAACGAAAGCGTTGAAACCAAAAACGCACCGTGTTTTCTTTTGCGACACCACCACCATACACATCATTAATCCTTCGAGCCGTTTCTGCAGCACTGGTGCCACGGTGGAACTCGTACTCGTAAATAATGCGATGTTTTAAGTTTTCCATTTTGTGAAATGAGTGACGCAGAAAAAAAAAGCAAAATAGAAAAAAACAAATGAATTACAGTTTTCGAAACACAAATTCATGAGTAAATAGCTGTTTAAATTTGAATTTGGAATTCCTAACCAAAGAGGAGATATTTAAGATCAAAGTGGCCAGTACGACAAAACTCCAATTTCATATGTAAGGACCTAATACAACTACGATGCCTTTGATTTCGTACATAAAAGAGCAATATCCGGAAAATAAAGATTCAAAAGGGTACGTAGTAAAATCTTAATTTTTCAGCAATTTTCGTTAAAAATCCTTGAAATCGGGTCCAATTGTAGCTTCAGTATTTGATTTTTTTGGTTTTTCGTGTTCGCGAGACTTTGTGGCTGTTACCCTACTTTTTATCCCGGAAAGATTTCAAATTCCTGTAAGATTATCAATTAACAAACTACATGACGTTTTCATTCGAAAAGCTGTGTCTTAAGGAACATGATTCCGGGACAAATATAATAATTAAGTATGTATAACATTATCTGGGTAATAAACTCTTTCTTATTCATCGAAATATATTAAATCCTCGTGTAATAAAACCAGAGGTCCACACTTGACATTTTTATCCTTTCGTTGTATAGAGCTGCACTAAGAAAGGATTTTGTGAAATTCTTCACCTTTCGATATTAGATGTAAGTTGTGTGTTAATTTTTATCCGACTTTCAAAAAAAGGAAGAGATTCTCAATTCGTCGGAAACTTTTTTTTTCTTTTTTTTTATATGCATATTCCCCGATTACTCGAAGACGCCTGGATCGATTTAGAAAATTATTTTTTTGTTTGAAAGGGTATTATACTTCCCATTCACTGATGTCAATGGGACCACCTGTGAACCACCTGACGTTTTTTCCTTACTCTTGAGGATGACCATGAAGTGGTCATCCTCAAGAGTAAGGAAAAAACGTACCCCATATATAGGATCACGCGTTTGTCTGTCTGTCCGTCGATCTGTCATCAAAATAATTAGAAAAAAATACGTCATCCAGGTAAAAGTTATTTTATCATATTCTTCATTGAAGTCGGTTTTGCTTTTTAGTTTATTAAAACTTAATTATACCTAATGTCGCTGTGTTGCTTTTTGGTCTTGGTGCCAAATACATATTTTATTTCTATATTTCTTTCTTTCTAGTATTTAATATATGCAATTCCTCGTAGATAGGTACCGTCGGTAGGTACGAGTGTGATAGCGCTGGCCGCAGACGCTCGCGGATCGATCGCTGAGGTCACCGGCTGAACCCGGAACATGCCAGGCGTGTTTCACTGAGCTTCAAGTTAAGTCTATGATACCTGAAATGGCTGAGCTTCAGCGATCATATCTTCTTTGAAATGAATATATGTTATAGTTCAGGATTGATGCTAGAACGCTTGTGTTGCGAAAACACGATTACATACAATTTTCTCGGTAAAAATCAATTCAATTCAATTCACTTATTTTCTTTAAATTATTACACAACAAGCTTTATATCTATACACATAGAAAGGTACAACGTAAAGGTATACTTAAATTATATCTATAATCTACAAGAGAATGGCTTGCTTTTTGCATCATCAGGATCTACGCTAAGTCATCGACTTGTGTTGCAGATCCTGTAAAAGTCCATAGTTGACTCTAATTTGTACCAAGGTAGAGAGTAGGTAAGGTCTGAAGTATAGGCCGTTACAATTGCGACAATTGCGTCTGGTTCCTTTTTTTATACGGAAGGCCTTCATCTCACCTGATTTCCAAGTGATAAGAACGAAAGTGGAAGCGCACTTCACCCGGAATCCTCAACAAACCCAGGAACTATCTTACCTCAACAAACTTAGGTAAGTTTGTGATAGCTAGCAGTCGAAAACAGTCTTTGTGTTCCGGCATGGTAGGATAGCCAGTTCCTCAGTCTGTTGAGGATTCAAGCGCGCCTTCACCTTTGGCCTTATCATAATTGGACACTGTGAGATGAAGGCCAAGCACTTTCCTGTCGTTCAATAAAAATAAAAGAATGCAATGATGTCATGCGCGTGACTCGGGCATTCCGCAAGCAAAAGCAATAGCACGCAATCTGTATTGTAAACTTAAAGTTCACTTTGACTTCACTGTACCGGTACAAAATACCAATAGGTACGATACCTATAAAGATCTGCCAAGTAGGTACGAAGATGAGTCACGGTTCAATACCAGGCAAAGCCAGGCACCACTATCGTATCAGTGAAGACAATCTACGTTTTGGTACCTACATCTACAACAGCTAGGTACCTAGATGGTAACTTTAGTGCTCAAAGGAGCGCTAACGTACCATCCCTTAGAGAATAGTAAAATCATAATAAGATTCAAAATACTATTTATGATCTGATGGACACGTGAATTCTACTATTATTGAGGCCATTGAATTAGCTTTTCGTGCGTGGCAATGCAGCTAATGTCTTAGGCACGCTTCCGTCCGGTACTGGGGGCGTACCATGAAGTCTTATTGCGATTCAATAGTCGACCTAAACTGAGCTGAATTGCTATTTCGTACCATGACGTCGCCCATGCGTATCAGTGTAGGTTCAGTTCTCAAAGTGCGACTCAGCTGGATATTGGATCGCAAACCAAGTTTTAGTTCATTCAATTCGTACTATGACCTACCATTTCTGCGAGAAGTGGATCGAATAGCTGTCAAAATTTACGATTCAGAAAAGGTTACTAAATTCGCACTCGAAATTGAATTGTTTGTTTTTGCTTTGGACTTCTTTTCTTTGAGCTTTGGAATTTAATTACACAGTGAAAATTAAAGTTTTCCGAGGTAACGAATGATAAAAGTGTCAGACAAGAGATAGAGTAGGTACTTACTTACCTACTTACTTGGCGAATTGTATAAACATTGTAATTTTGTAGATGTCTGAAGAATTTCTCTCTTTTGAGTTTTTGGAGTTCGACAGAGAAACAACATCTACAGAACGACAACGGAGAGTACAACGGAGACTCCGAATTCGTGATCAGACGGATCCTTTTGTTGAACTGGCGGAAGCAGAGTTCACAAAAAGATTTAGGCTTACAAAGCAATTGGTTAGGGACTTGTGTGATGAAGTGAGACCAAGCTTTAGTATGCCAAAAAAAACTACAGATTTGTCAGTGGAAATGAAGGTAAATGAAGTGAAAAATTATGGACAACCTACATACTTACCTATAGGTACTATATAACATTTTAAAAATTTATGAGTAGGTACTACCAAGATTTTGAAACTAATGTAGGAGCTACAATCTTTTTGTAACTAAGTACCTGTAAAGCTGACATGTTGATAATAATATTATTTGGTACATGATTTATTTCAGGTATTGACCACGCTGTCATTTCTTGCCACCGGGTCAATCAAAGACCCATTGGAGACATGAGTGCACATTCACTGGCACAGCAAACTGTATCAGCTGTTATAGCTGAAGTGGTGACATGCCTCAATTCACCTGAGATGAGGAGAAAATATATCTGTTTTCCCAAAAACTTGGATGAAAGAAATAAAACCCGAGCAAGGTTGGTTTATTACCTATTATCATAACATCTTTTTCATTTCACACAACACCATCCAGCCCCAAACTATACTTAGGGCATTATAACCTGACCTTAGATGGGAGTTTAATATTTTTTTTATTTTTTTTAAGTTACCTAGGTTATCGAAGATTTTATAAAAACAAGTTAGTTTATGGTTGAACTGGTCAAATCAAATTAGTGTTATTTTGTAAATATGGTTATAGTTGGTAGGTGCTTAAAAGGTGCTCTATATTCTGCCACATTAGACACAACACTTAACCAATTTAGATTTACCTAGTCCTTTTATGTATTAAAACAACATTATGTAAAACACATTTATTAGTCACAGGGCACACTGCAATGAGTAGGTTAGGCTTTGAGTCTTCAAGTCTAGTGTAGTCTTGAGTGTAACAAAGATATTTCTATATTATTCTAGATTTTACCAAAAGTTCCAAATACCTGGGGTACTCGGGTGCATCGATGGTACCCACGTAGCAATCATCAGGCCAATCGAATTTGAGGAGAGATATTACTCCAGGAAACATTATCACTCTCTAAATGTGCAGTTGGTAAGTTTAGAAAACATGAAACATATGTAATAAAATAATATAAATAGTAAATAAAAACATTTATTTGTACATAACTCAAGGAAAAAAACATAGGTGCAAATGGGAAAAAACGAGATAGGTTGGTTCACTTAAAATAGAGTTATAAACAAATATCGTATACATAATAAGCAAGCACCGGACCCCACCTTCTAAATTAGAATTAGAAGTGAGCAACCAGGGTATAATCATAGGTTTATTCTTAAAATTGTATTTTTTTCCAGATTTGCGATGCAAATATGCAAATAACGAATGTGGATGCCGGCTTTGGTGGGGCAACACATGACTCATTCATTTGGAATAGCCATCCGCTGAAAGCCCATTTAGAAAATCTTGATGAATCAACATGGCTTCTTGGTAAATATGTTATTTCACTCTTGACGACAGTGGACTAGACAGTCTGATGTCAGCTTTGTTGTTGCCTGGATTTGTGCAGTCTTATTTTGACATGTCTTCATCAGTCAGTTCCTGGAGAGCATGGTGGTAGACGACACGGGCTGAAAAAGATGAAAGACAGCATTAAAATTGTTTTGTCCACATTTATACAATAGGGTAAAATATTTCAAGTACTTTATACAATATATTTTTCAGGTGACTCTGGTTATCCGTTAAGAAAGTACATGATGACACCCATTGTAGATGCTGCACCTAACACACCAGAGAGCTACTACACAGAAAAGCATGTCCGAACAAGAAACATAATAGAGCGAACAATAGGACTGCTGAAAGCACGTTTCCGATGCCTCCTCGTCCACAGAGTGCTACATTATACTCCTGAGAAAGCAGCATCAATTGTGAATGCATGCGTTATTTTGCACAATATTTGCATTATAAATAATCTACCTGTGGAAGAGCTGAGTGATGAAGAAGCAGTTCAGGAAGCCAATGCACAAATTCAGGTGGGGCTTGAAAATGTGGTCGGTAGCAACCGTGACCTGCAGCTGGGACAGTCAGTCCGCAGAGGCATCATTGCTAGCTTGTGGGAGGATAGGCAACCTAGAATGTAATTAAACAAACATATTATTATATATGAAGTTTTACTACACCTATTTTGACACATTTATTTTATTTCAGACTTGACAAGATTTTATAGGATGATGAGGAATTTTTAGAGTCTTTACCAACTATAGGTACTTCATACTTTCATTTTAATATTGATATAACTCATTGCAACATTAATATTATCTCATGGAATTTCCTATTACTTTTAATAATAAATAAACAAACCTCTCAGCAAGCATTATTTTGATGCCCTGTAGCTCTTGGCATATCGTCTCCAGGGCTGCAACTTTCCTCTCAGCAATTGCTAGCCTCTGCTGAGAACATTCCACAAGTGTCCTTCGTGCCTGTTCTTGCGTCATGGGCGGATTGCCTCTTTGGCGTCGAGCTCTATGGCGAGGCGACCGCCCGCGCCGAGATGGAGTGGTCTGTTCTGAAAATAAACATTATAAATAAGTTGTTGAATATAACTTTATTTTGAATGAGTTTGTGTTTACATCTGTAATAGGATCAACCTGGGAAACCAGAAGGCCACAACCAAACCCTTGCCTGGCACCCCCAGTCTGCTCATGTGAATAAGCAGCTAAACTACTAGAGAGTAGATTATGGAAAGTACTTACATTCTCAAATGGCTCCACTCTTACTCCAGGCAGACCCTGGCCATAATTAATTCCCAATATTTGAAGGAATTTCTCTTCAATATCAGACAGTGGTCTGCCTTGTGGTGGACCTCCACCAGTCTGCCCTGCCGAGCTGTTGCGTTCAGCGACAAGTTTTTTTAATTTTGATTTATAATCATTCCAATACTGAAAATAAATAACATTAAATTAGAATAGGTATATAGGTAGGTACATAGTCTGTTGATCTTTTATACATATAATCTTCTAACTATGACTATCAACCTAACCATAAGCCCTAGGGAATGTCAAGGGTTCTTTCACTAGGTAGGTACCTACGGGTGCACTACAAAAAGCTTTTGTTAGTAAGAAATATCAAAGTGAAGAGGAATGGAAAGTACCTACCCATAGTATTGCTTAAAAAACTTACTTTACTCCATCCTTTTCCATCTTTTATTGCACCACCACCATGAGAGTTCAGGGTGATGGCGACTTCTTCCCACATTCGGCGGGCAAACTCCCGGGCTTGGGCAGACTTATTATAGCCCAAGGCGATCTCTCGACGAGTGTTGAGAGCCTCCCACAGGCTCTCCAGTTGGGAGTAGCTAACTCGCCGATTGAACACATTGGAGGATTCCCTGCACGTAAAAAATACACTTGAAGCCGAGTAACAGGTACTTATGTCAACTAATTCAGGGTAGGTACCTACTTACCTACACAAAATTATTAACGATAGGTACCTACCGGATAATTGTATAAAGGGTTTTGTTAGTAGTACTCAGTACTCACGTCATTATCTAAGATAATTCACTCACAATCACACGCAAGGCACAACAACTAAATAATATTCGTATTTTGTGACTCTGTTTAGGTAATTTTTAGCCCATAGAGGAAATACAAGGTCCCGGCGCGGCGGTAAGGTACGTTCTGCAGCTATCAATCAATAAACAATCTCCAAAAAATGATTTGAGTCTTTGATAAAAATTGACTGCTGTAGGCCTTAAAACATATACATAGGCATAGAATATAGCGATTTTATTCGTAAAATATTTGATTTAAGTACATACTTTTGATTAAAACAATCAATTTGATTGAAAATAAATAACCGTAACATTCCGTAAAAACTCAAGATTTTATTTCAGAACGTAGCTTCAAAAACCTAAAACTGATCAGAGACAAGATTTATTATTTTTAAAATAATTTAGTTCATTCAACGATTCAAACGCCATCTAGTATTTTAGACTTCATGGTACCAAATTTAGCGATCCAAAAGAAGAACCTACACTGATCTGCATCGGAATTGAGTCGCTGTCGTAAAGGTGATGGTACGACTCCTGGTCTGGAACAGTCGAGTTACATAAAGCCTTTTAAACCGTCTTTGCGGTCTATTGGTTCGCCCCCCGTTGTCATATCCAGAGGTCCCGAGTTTGATCCTAAGGAGGAGCGATATTGTGCTTGGTTTGGTTGGTGGTAGGATTTTTTTTAAGTCCGGCTGGCTAGCTTCCTCCATCTTACCTAATTCTATCGCCATAACAACAATTCTTAAATTGGTTTGTTTCGACATAGAGGTAAGATAGCCAGTTCCTCAGTTGTTTGAGGATTATGCCATTATCTCTCAACTCTCAAGCCTCAACGAATGTGACTGGGGGATTTGCCATAATCACCACGTTTGACAGGCGAGTTGATGATGGCAGTATTTGTGTTTACTAAAGAGTATGTTGCCCATTTCTCAACAAGAGTAATGGGGGGATTTGCCATAATCACCACGCTTGACAGGCGAGTTGATGATGGCAGTATTTGTGTTTAGTACTAAAGAGTATGTTGCCCATCTCCCAACAAGAGTAATGGGGGGATTTGCCATGATCACCGCGCTTGACAGGCGAGTTGATGATGGCAGTATTTGTGTTTAGTACTAAAGAGTATGTTGCCCATCTCCCAACAAGAGTAATGGGGGGATTTGCCATTATCACCGCGCTTGACAGGCGAGTTGATGATGGCAGTATTTGTGTTTACTAAAGAGTATGTTGCCCATTTCTCAACAAGAGTAATGGGGGGATTTACCATTATCACCGCTCTTGACAGGCGAGTTGATGATGGCAGTATTTGTGTTTACTAAAGAGTATGTTGCCCATTTCTCAACAAGAGTAATGGGGGGATTTGCCATTATAACCGAGCTTGAAAGGTGAGTTGGTGATCACAGTATTGGTGCCAGGTTAGTTCTTAGATGAATGGAGCTGCTGCCCGCCCATCGCCTGCTAAAATCCCTTAGTCGAACCTAATGACATCCACGGGCGGGTCAACAAGTCCCTGCTAGTGACTTATTATAGTCTTTACCGCCGTGCTACCGCCACGAACTAAGCACTTTGCATAAGATAGGTAATATATTAAATCTCACTTCGTTTTTCTGTGGGGTGGGCAGAAGAGATCCATGTTTATTATGTAAAACATACATTAACAGTGTCCTATGTTATGTGCAAGCGAAACTGTACTGTTATAGCTAGTATATAATAAAGTATAGTTAGTATAGGTACTTACTAACATTGACATATATATTTGTGTTGTCCATGTTTTAGTAAATCAATTTGGTGATCCCATTTTATAATACCGGCCATATTATTATACGTACCCTTATTTGTATATGAAGCTATCATGATATGTAACATAACAACCATTATAAAATTGTTGTGTTCCGGCATTCAGAGGTAAGATAGCCAGTTCCTCAGTTTGTTGAGGATTCCGGGTGAAGTGCGCCTCCACCTTCGGCCTTATCTCAACTTGTAACCAGGTGAGATGAAGGCAAAGCGATTTCCCGTCGTTCAATATAAAAAAGGTTCCTAAAAGAAATTTATAAAACCAAGATACATAGCCTATGTTTTGTCGCTCTGCCAAATTCGATGTCGTTTCGTTGAATCAGCTTTCTTCAACTTCACCTTGATATAAATCAATAACTTGTTGGTACAATTGCATTCGTAATACCATTTATTCGTCCATGGTAGATCGAGATAGCTACCTAAGCTGTAAGTCTAGACTTACAGCTACATAGTCTAGACTCTAGCTGGAAACCGATGCAGTCGTTTCTGTGTTGCGATGATTCATCAGATTTGATTTGGGATCTCTTTTTTGTTGTTCCTTTACAGTTGTATTGTGTCATCGCCTTGCTCCATCATTCTTGTTTCTTGCTAGGCGTTCCAATTTAGAAATGTTATAATGACACTTAAATTCACAACCCCCAACGGAAATCGAAACCGCATCTTTTCGCATCACAGTTTATTGAATAGCTAGGTGGCGTCGATTAGCGTTCAGAGTTTGGATTTGACACAAAAATTCGGTATCTACATCAGGACCCTCGTTGCTCAATTGGTTAGAGCGATTCCGGCTTGAGGATAAGACGCTGGTTCGAGTCCCGTCGCGGGTTGTGATTTTTTGTGTCATTTTTAAATGTTTTGAACAAGTGCAATCGCTAGAAATACAAAAATATGAGTTCCAATTAAGGTTCAACAAACTACAAACTCCAGGGTCTAACAAACAGCGTAGTATTATTTCATTAATTAATTTTTTCATTGATTTTATATTTATTTCATTCATTATCATTTCATCATAGGATGAAAAGGATCTGAGAACCTCATGTAGGTACCTAATGAATATAGCACTGACTCCAGTTACAATATGTAATTACAGCCTACATACATCCACTGCTGAACATAGGCTTCCCCAATCGCCACAAATAGCGAACCTGTGCCGCTTCCATCAATTGACGAATGCCACAATGTCGTCGCAAAAAAAATACATCAAGTGTTTGTTAATTTTGTTCTATCCAAAAAATCCGAATGGCATGGCATATAGGCTTTCAACCTGTCATATATTGAATACTAGCTACTTGCAAACCATGGCCATGTGCGACGAATGTTTGGACTTGCCTCAGGCTACCTGGGTATATCAATTTGAACAATTATACTATGCACAAAGGAAGCAGTCGGATTACCTAAGGATCGTTACTAACTGTCTATAATATAGGTATATTACCTATTTCTGTCGCCATTATAATAATTCTAAAATTGTTGTGTTCCGGCATTCAGAGGTTAGATAGCCAGTTCCTCAGTTGAGGATTCCGAGTGAACTGCGCATCCACCTTCGGCTTTATCGCAACTTGTAACCAGGTGAGAAGCGCTAGGCTTTCAGCCTAGCGCTTCCCCGTCGTACATAAAAAAAGGTAACTCAACTGTTCCAGACCAGTACCAGACGGAAGCGTGTCCAAGACAATGGAATTGCCACGCTGAAGCTATGCTAAGTAGTGATTACTCTAGTATATTCTCGAAGGGGAAGGGTCGTGTTTTTTTATAACTTGTACCTTTTGCTTCCAGGAGTTGTCACAGTTGGATGAGGTTCTGGGCAGCTCCGCGCCGCCGGTATCTGCGCCGCTCTCTTGTACCATCGACCTGCCTACTGACTCCATCGGGGAGGTAACCTTTAGCGTGAGTTCCTCCATACATTTTTTATCCAACTGCCTTAGAAGGAAGGTAATATCATCATCATCTCTTCATCATTCTCTTGTCCTTATCCTAGCTAGGTGAAGTCACAACATGTCCTTTTCTTCCACTGACTCCTATCAACAGTCAACTCTGCATCTACCTTTCATGTCAGTCCTTTCACGCAATCCATCCATCTTATTTTCAGGCTCCCTCGGTTCGCATGTCCAACCACGCTCATATTCAACCCTTTTCGTCAAATGACTAACATCATTAGGTACATCATTATCTCATTACATGTCCGGCATATCATGCTATATACTCCCACATGGTAAATCCCACCCACCTCAAATTTAAGTAGGTATAGGTACGTATGGAATCACCAGCCGTGAAGCGCGCAACCAAGTGTAGCACCCCCCTTACTAAAAGAAGACCCTAACTACTCTTGGAGCTAACTAGAAAGCCTGCTTACTAGATTCCCTAACCTACCTGTATATGCTCATTGTGAACAGTGATTAATTCATGATTTTAGGACTCCGCGTTGTGTTTTGTAGCTTCCCAGACTCTAAAAGAGTTTTATACAATTATTCCTACATTTGATTGATACCTACATATATACTATACTAAGTAACTACTAAAAGTTTATCTATACCATAAATATAAATGTATGTATATGTCAGCGTTAGATTGTAAGCACCGTCCGTTTGTAATATGCCTCGGCATATTGTACACATGTCAGTATAAGATTATAGGCACCGTCCGTTTGAAATATGCCTCGGCATATTGTAAACGGTCGTCAAAAATGGTGATCGATGATGAACCCGTCGGGACATGACCTCTCCATCCCGATAGAAGTCGTCCTGTGGTTTCAGTTAACTCTATTTCTGATGGAACTAGATCGAGAAAGGGTAAGTTATCCTTCACTTCGGCTTGCGTTACTGGATTCGATTGTACCTTCCTGTAAGGCCATTTGCTCACCTCACCCTCTTGAGGAGAGAGTGAGGCAGGTCTGTGTCTATGCTAAAGCAAGCGGCAGACCTAGAGAAGCTAGAAATAATGCGTAAAATTGTACATGTTAGTTGCTGTTGACAATTTGCTGACCGTTTGCAATATGACAAGGCATATTACAAACGGACGGTGTTTACAATTGGACGGTGACAGAGGCATATTACAAACGGACGGTTTTTACAATCTCACGGTGACAGCGTTCTCGGAATCTCCATCGGAAGCTTCCGAATTAGAACCGATAAGGCTTTCCGAATGTTTGAAAATAACTATACTGATGTTCAGTTTGTGGCCTTTAAGAATGTTTATGTTCGCGTTTGATACATTCACGCTCTGATGGTGTCGGTCATATCGTAAAGAAATTGGGATTCCAAATGACATGTGGCTAGTAGTAGTACCTACCTATTCCTCTCAGCAACCATTTTAGCTGAGCGAAACGTGCGAAATTGGTGGTATCTATTTCCACCCCCAGTATAGTAGGTGATCTTAAAGAAATCCACGCTTTTAAATCGTAAGCGGTGAATTCATGATGAGGAATGAGTCAAGATGAGGAAAGAGGGTTTGTTTTTGGGTGAGCTAGCTTCAATCGATATTGTCAGCTCCAAAATGTATTTTGTCAGCAAAAAAGTGAATTAAAAAAGCAAGGTGTATTTACGTGCAAAACAATACTAAAACTGACGTATATACCTACTACGCCATCAGTTTGTCATAAATGCCGTCAAAATAACTTTATACCTACCTGGTTTTTCTTGCAGATCTATCATACCACTCATGTAATTACATGTCTTTGTTCTTGTAGGCGGTCTTGTCCCCGGACAAAGTTGGTTCATTGCTGTCGGTGCAATCAGCGCCGACCGAGAGACCTCCAAGTCTCATGTTGGAGCTGCCACTAGCCACGGTAAGATTCTAATATCTCTTGACTGCAAAACTTTTGTTCTTTTGTTTTCGGGGTAAATTGTATTTCATTGTCATTGCTTAGTTATTATCAAGCATTTCCTACTGTTTTTATTTTAACACGATACACCACTTTATACAAAAATCATAACGTTTTCTCTGCAAAGTTTAAGCCTATGAAACGTTTTTTTAATAGGTATAAAATTTTTTTTTTCGTCGATAAAATTGGGTGTAGTTTTTTTTGTAGTATTTTACCCAATTTCATATGTGCACTATATTAAGACTAACACTGTATGTATATTTAAAAATGTTGTTATGACAGTGTATGTATATAACTACAATACCCGTAATATACTAAATATAATGAATTATTTTCTCATTTAAAATGGAAAATTCACAAGAGATCAATACGATTCTAAACTCTTTTAGGGTTAAGCTCGCCTCTGTACGTATGTTTTATAATAATAATAATAATAATAATAATAAAACGTTTATTTCAGACCATATTGATCCATATTATACCTATGTTAGTAACAATCTATGTTATAGAAATTGATTAATTATAATATTTTAGAATTATGGCGTGCGAGGCTTAAGTACAGCCAACCAGTGTCTCATGTAGCCTGAGCAGAGATTTTCATTAACAACAGCCAGAAGGCTGTTGGTGCCCCCACGTAAGCGGCGCATCAGGGATGCAGTTCTTTTTCGCATAATTGCAAAGAACTCATCAGTGTTTTCCTATAACATGTTAAAATCATATTTATGTGTACGAGAAAGAGTTACAGATTCTTGCTGATGGAATAATATCGTCCCTTTTGAAATAAACGACGAATGCGTTTGTTCGAAGAGCGAAAATTCATTTTAAAATCTTAAGCCGTTGACATAAAATGGAGAGGGGCATTTCTAAAATTGCTGTTCTGGCCAGCAGCAAGTTGGTGCGTATCTATCAGCGATGTCTCCGACGGAGCAAGAAGAGGATTCTCTCCTCACGCTATCGTCAGTGACGGCGCGCCCTCTGCTGGCCGCCTCGAGGAGACTGCAAGCCACGCCGAGCCAAGAGTAAGTATAGTTCACTCAACGGATCTAGGCAAAAGTGAACTCAGCCATCTATTAGCGATGTCTCCGACGGAGCAAGAAAAGAAAAAGATCGAGTTTCTATGAGATTCTAACCTCATAAAAATAGTTTACAGGTATGCTTTTTCGCCTGTGATATCCCGACTGCTTCCCCTATCAGTTATTAATCTACAAAGTAAATACCTAGTTGGTTTAATTTTACATGTTTCAATACATAGGTATTATGTTTTCTAAATATATAAAATCGATCGTGTAGCTGACAAACTGACAGACAACTAATACATAGTCTAACCTAGAGGCGCTAGAGGCTTGGAAGTTTTCAGGATAACTTCCATTTGAGTGCAGTGGTGGGAGGATTTTGGTAAATTCCAAACAGAACAACGGAAACGAAATACCGGATGTTTCATTTTCAAGTAGTTTAGTGGTAAACATTTATAAAAAATATCGTTATACTTAAGTAATATGCCATTCTCAAAATTTTCTAGCTACCTGTAAGAAAAATTTTGAGAATGGCATGCATGAAAATCATTAAAATATCGAATGAATTGTTGATTACTTACTTACAGTTTCGATAAAATATGGTGTGTCTTATCCATAGTCATTATAGGGCCCCCCAGGGACGATTCATGTGAATTTAAACTCTATGCATAGGTACCTATTCTATAATCATGGAAGTAATATGTAGGTATACAAATTCCTTGCATGTAATACATATTACATCGTCCTTCTGAATTGACAATTCATTCCAGTGTATTTTTTTTTATCTAGCAATTCGCCCCCCGACGGCGGCTATGGCTGGGTGGTCGTGTTTGGTGCCTTCATGGTGCAGTTCTGGGTGGCGGGACTCTTCAAGTCTTACGGAGTCCTGTACGTGGAGATTATGGAGACCTTTCCGGACTCTTCGGCAAGTGTGGCGTCCTGGATACCGGCGGCACTATCTACGTTGTGTCTTGCTCTTGGTAAGTCTTCAACAGCTGTTTCAGTCCATTGTTTGACTTGGTGAACACCAGTCTTGGCCCATCAAATCAAATTAAAATCTACTTCAACTTCTTTGATATGGCGTGCAACCGTTTTATTGATACTGCCAGTGTCAGTGTGGGAAAAAATATTAAGGAATCTGCACTGTGATAAATTCCCTTTTTTAATATTTTTTATGACGGGTCATTTATTTCCAGCTCTGACAGCATAATTTCACAACTCCGACAACATAATTTGAAAACACTGACACCATAATTTGAAAACTCTGACACCATAATTTGAAAACTCTGACAACATAATTGACAACTTTGACAACATAATTTGACAACTCTGACATCATCATGAAAAACTCTGACAACATTATGTCAATCTGACACTCTGAACTCTGACATCGCTCTTGGAGTCCTCCAAAAGTGTCGCTTCTATTGATTAATGTATTCTCACGAGATGCCTCTTCGATCAAAACTTCCACCGCCTACCAGTGTCAGATCCCGAGGTCCCTAGTTCGATCCCCAGGGGAGTACAATATTGTGCTCGGTTTGGTTGGTGGTAGGACTTTGTTCAAGTCCACCTGGCCAACAACCTCCACCTTACCGACTGTCACCATAGCAACAATTCTAAAATGTTGTGTTCCGCCATTTAATAGAGGGGTTCCTCAGTTTATTGAGGATTCCGGGTGAAGTGCGCTTCGACGGTCGGCCTTATCATACATACTCTTACAACCAGATGGGATAAAGTAGGTACAAGCGCTACCCCGTCCCAGGCAATGTGACGAATGTTTACGTTGCTAAACTTGTCACATGACGCACTTGGCTCAAGATTAAAAATAAATAAATTGCCTAAGAGGCTTCACTAGTACCTACGCAAAAGAGGGACGATGCTTATATACGTAGGTAGCTGAGTGAAACGGTTGAGATGGATTTTCATTGCAAAAATGTTTTATTAAAATATACTATTTGCGAATTAGCACAGCTATTCAGCGTGGCAATGCAGCCAGTGTCTTGGGCAGGCTTCCGTCTGGTACTGGTCTGGAACAGTTGAGTTACCCATAGGCCGTTTGTGACGGTCCTTAGGTAATCTGACTGATTCCTTTGTACATAGTTAAATAAATATTACAGGACATTAAATATTACAGGACATTAATTTTTACACAGCGCCATCTAGCCCCAAACTAAGCATAGCTTGTAATATGGGAACTAGATTACGGATAGAATTACTTAAATACTTTTTGTAAATACATACGTACTATATGATACAACACCCAAACACAGAACAAACATCTATATTCATCACACAAATGTTTGCTCTGGGTGGGAATCGAACCCACATACTACAGCGCAGAAGGCAAAGTTACTACCAACTGAGCTATGAGGCTTGTTGAAGTTAGTTTTATTGTACTTTTTATTGAATAAATTTACAACTGTTCTCAATTATGTGATTACTAAAAAAGATATCGAAAATCCATAAACCCAAATCCAAGATAACACTATAATTTAAAACATCAAAGTTCGCACGTACCTATAGATACGACACATTGATGTTTTATTCAATTTGGGTTAGAAACACGATTATGGAAAAGGTACATAGTGAGATACACATAGGTACACAATCATTTTGAAAATAATGTACCATTCCAGTAATGTGTGAGCAAAATCACACATTACTGAAATACGTTCGAGTAGTTTTTGAATACAAGGCTAATGATTATGGGTTTTTGAATTTCCGATACAGTTTCTTGTTAGTTCCCAAATGTAATTAATATCTGTAGCTTTACCTAACAATTATGTGATAAGAATCCTTCAGGAACAGAAAGTCGAATTTTCATGAAGTTGAAATACCAAAATGTATAATTTCATTAAACAAATATATTTTTGTTCCGCAAAATTTTCTTAGAATATTGAAATATTCATAATGTTGACTTTTTTGGGAATTATCAAGTACTCATACCTATATCATCGTTCAGCCTCTAAACCCCCTGTGTGGTGGCGTGGTTTAGTAACAGATTCAGACCCGCGAAGCCCCGATTCTGCTTGTTGTAATATATGTGTTGGTAATATTCCAGCACCGCTGTCCTCAGCACTATGCGAGAAGTACTCCTGTCGACTGGTGGTGTTCATCGGAGGGCTGTTCTGTGCGACCGGGCTGGCGCTGTCCTACTTCAGTCGTGGATTGCTGCATCTGCTGCTTAGCTTCGGAATCATGACTGGTGAGTGCCAATTGCCACAATTATAATTCCGTAATAAACCATTGAACTATTCAGGCCAGGGAATTAGCATAGCTATTCAGCGTGGCATTGCAGCCAGTGTCTTGGGCACGCTTCCGTCTGGTACTGGTCTGGAACAGTTGAGTTACCTACAGGCCGTTTGTAACGGTCCTTAGGTAATCTGACTGATTCCTTTGTACATAGTTAGTTTAATTGTACTTTTTATTGAATAAAGAATATTGAACCATAGACGAGAACATAATAAATTTTCATTTTTGGACATACGGGAATTTCCACGAACCTTATTATTGATGTAAAACACCAACGTTTCGTCCTTGACCGAAGGACATTATCAGGGTGAGTACATTAACGTACGTTTAAGGTTCGTGGAAATTCCCGTATGTCCAAAAATGAATTCGTTGATCCACGATAGTTATTTTAGTAAAATAATAAATTTTGTAAGAGCATCAATAATACATCATTTAATTCTTCCCATGTTGTGCTTTCACGCGGAAATATAGAGCTAAGCGAAGCGACGCTTTTTTAAAACCTAGTGGTTGGCCTTCCCGTGTCAGATCCAGAGGTCCCGGGTTCGATCCCCAGGGGAGTACAATATTGTGCTTGGTTTGGTTGGTGGTAGGATTTTGTTTAAGTCCGCCTGGCTAGTTACCACCATCTTACCTAATTCTGTCGCCATAATAACAATTCTAAAATAGTTGTGTTCCGGCATTCAGAGATAAGATAGCCAGTTCCTCAGTTTGTTGAGGATTCCGCGTGAAGTGCTCCTCCACCTTCGGCCTTATCTCAACTTGACACGTGAGATGAAGGCCAAGTGCTTCCCCGTCTTGAAAAAAAATCGAAATCGCTGATCAAGCTAATTTATGATATCTTAGTGACGAATTATGTTAATAACTTATGTCGGTTGTGCGTGTGTGTGTGTATGTGTGCTGATCTAACAACACTTCTGGATGGATTGAGCACCGGCCAAATGCCGACCCGCACACCGAGTTAGATTTCAAGGCAAAACATTTGTTATTTTGTATCGTTCTGGGGAATTTGTGTGGGTCCGACTCACGCTTGGCCGGCATTTGTTTTTAAATATAAAGATTCGGACTATTATTACTCCAAGTTTGAGCTATAAGGCATTACAGGTTTTACGATACAGCTAAAATATAAATCGTAATAAAAAAATAACTAAAATGAACGTAATATTTACCATGATTTGTCAAAGAAGGCCGAGATCTCGCAGATGCACGGTGGAACGGAAACCAGCTTTTATACATAAGAGGTGTGACAGATAAAATTGCAAAGGTTTTGCAGAAATCTTCCGTATAAGTTATCTTTACACCATTTAAAAAGATTACACACTACCTGCGCTCACCCAAAAATTAGCAGTTATCCGCTTGAAAAACCAGGAGTGTATAAGATTGATTGTAGCTCTTTGATGGGAGTTCTTATATTGGCCAAACAAAGTGAAAGAGCACATTAGGGCGGTAAAGAATGCGGATGTACAAAAGTTCGTTATATCGGAACATCTTTTGGAATCTGGCACTAATCACTAGATTGAACTGCATAAACCACAAGTAATCTCAACAGAGCAACATTACATACCAAGATTGGTTTAGGAGGCCATTCAGATAACCAAACCCAGGAATTTTAATCGTGAGGATGGTTGCAACTATCTGGAGCCTGGAATCCTGTTGTGAGAAAATGCAAAAGTCAAAAAAGTGCAAGACCGCTCGTGCGTAGTGATAATGTTAGTGTGTTTTGCCGTGATCGGGCTGCGTTCGAGAATAAAGTCGATTTTTGCCAATAAGAGTTGATTCGTAAGAGTGTACTATGACAGAGTAGCCTACATCCTAGTGTACATGTCCGAGTGCACTCGGATGCCCGGTTTCCACATTACAAGTGCCGTTAGAGTGGCCGTCAGAGTACACTACGTCAGAGTCAACTCATATCGTCAAAACGCGGCTTAGAACAAGTGGTAGGTAGTCGCAGTAAAAGACTGAGGAAGAGGGTAGATCGTCATTAACTACCTTCATTCCTGCTCGCAAAGACTTCAGTGTATCCGCGATCATGGGGCATGCAACTGCGTCAAAATATCGGATAACTCATAAAACAACAAATCGTGGCAAATATCCCGTTAATTTTTAGTTAGTGTTCATAACCATGATAGTTTCAAAAGTTGTATCGTAAAACAATACTTTATTTGTCCGAAACACAGCGCCCAGGTTACCTACCGTTCATGAGACAGCCCACTGATAGACAGACGATTTGAGATTAAGTTGTGATGGACCGGAGACCGGAACACAACGATGCTAATTGTCCGCTGGTCGAGCCCAGTATCCTCTGGGTACGGAGCCTTATAAGCGCCTTCAACGAATGCTTTCGTTTATTTCAGGAATTGGAGGAGGTCTCTCTACGACACCAGGAATCGTGATAGTCTCTCAATACTTTGATAAACACAGGTCAGTTATAGATGTATTTTCTCTTTTCCTCAGCGCTAACCTAGCACTACTTTATCGTTAATCCGAGTGAAAATTATAGGGGTGACTGAACATGTATTGCTGTCTCTTTCAGAGCTATGGCGAACGGTATTTGTGTGAGCGGTACAGCGGCTGGTAGCTTCGTGTTTCCAATGCTGATTGAAAAACTTGTGGATATTTATGGACTGCACGGGACTATGCTGCTATTGGGTAAGATACCTAATAATAAATAATCAATAATTTTAACCGCCTCTGTGGTCTAGTGGTTCAACCCACCGATTTCAGATCCAGAGGTCCCGGGTTCGATCCCCATGGGGAGTACTATATATTCTGTTTGTTTGGTTGGTGGTAGGACTTTGTTTAAGTCCGCCTGGCTAGCTACCACCATATTACCTAATTCTGTCGCCATAATAACAATTCTTAAATTGTTGTTTTCCGGCATTTAGATGTAAGATAGCCAGTTCTTCAGTTTGTTGAGGATTCCGGGTGAAGTGCGCCTCCACCTTCGGCCTTATCTCAACTTGTAACCAAGTGAGATGAAGGCCTAGCGCTTCCCCGTCGTACAATAAAAAAAAAAAAAAAAGATTATTAAGATAGAAGAACTCCTTGTATTTTGAGCCATTATATAGAGCCATTATATAGGCACCTACCTATTATTTTTTATTTTTATGTGAATAAAAGGATTGCCTCGAAAGTAAACCCTACGATGTACCTTTTTCCTTCTACCAACTGTCTCACAAAGGTAATATTTTTCGATAGTAATACAGGTTGGATTTTTGAGAAGGGGCAGTAAGGGCTTGTACCTTTTAACCGTTATAGTTACAGAAAACGTTCCTAGGAGATCCATAACTTTTTGAGATATTCAAAACTGCTTTCACAGATTTCGAAAATTTGTAGGTACAGTCAACAAATGGTAAATTTACATATAAACTTTTTTGATACCAATCGATCCTGTATTTTAAAAGGATCAAAAGTCGCTAAGGTCGAATCTAAATCTAAAAGTCGAATCGACTGAGGTTTGAGTAGGTAGGTACTAGAAATGACAAATATTATTAATTAAAAATAATTAAAATAACGCGATAATATTTTTCCATACATTTTGTACGGAAAAACAAGTAGGTAAGCAACTCGAAATATGTTTTGTTACCAAACTATTTCGTACTGTGTAATAAGTAGGTGTAGTTCCAAAAGTATGTTAGTAACATACCTACTTATCCATAATCTGGTTCCTATAGTTTGGGACTAAGCAATAATAATAATAATAAGTATCGTTTATTCAAAAATAACATGAGTATCCTAATTTAATAGGCTACATATTATTTAGCATAAATAGATAAGAGCTGTAAAATATGTTCGAGTAACTTCCCTCTGCACTAGTGTAATATAGGTACGTACACTAAAAAGAACCATAAAAAAAAAACATTCAGAAATACGTAAGTATGTAAATGTACAATAGGGTTCTTTCACAATAATATTGTTGAAATAAGATATATAAGTAAGGATTTTTTTTTAAGTCATTTATTCAATAAAAAGCACAATTAAACTAACTTTGTACAAAGGAATCAGTCAGATTACCTAAGGACCGTTACAAACGGCCAATAGTTCCAGACCAGTACCAGACGGAAGCGTGCCCAAGACACTGGCTGCATTGCCACGCTGAATAGCTATGCTAATTCGCTGGCCTAAATAAGAGCCAGCCCTTGGGTCACGTGTCGCCTCAATAAAAAAAACAGTAAGGATTAGGAGATTAATATGATGGTCTTTTTTAAACTTTCGCGATTAGAACACATAATTTTAATTCGAGAAACGGGTATTTATCTGCCCGCGACCACGGCTGGTGCAACCCTGCCGAAACGTCGGGATAAATATAGAGGTAAAATACGCGATAAATACCCGTTTCTCGAATTAAAATTATTAATATGATGTATTTTTATGTTTATGTTTAGGTATCTAAGCTTTACACATAAGTAAGTGGCACTATGTGAAATGACTGTCCTGTAATATTAATGTATTTCCAGGTGGCGGAATGCTGCATGTCTGTGTGGCAGCCTGCCTCTACAGACCAGCGCCGACTCCTCCGCCCCCCGATTCACCTCCTACAACCACCACCACGGAGCATACCACGCTGCTCATGGACATACAGGAAGGTATGTTACTATGTGATCTCCTGTTTATTTCTGCTCGCCTGGTACTTGGATCTTGCCTCTCACACTCTTTTAGCACTACGATACAGGAAAGTATGTTACTATGTGATCTCCTGTTTATTTCTGCTCGCCTGGTACTTGGATCTTGCCTCTCACACTCTTTTACCACTACGATACAGGAAGGTATGTTACTATGTGATCTCCTGTTTATTTCTGCTCGCCTGGTACTTGGATCTTGCCTGTCTCACTCTTTTACCACTATGATACAGGAAGGGAAATAAGATAAGCTTTACGGTGAACCCATGTCCGAGATCTCAGGGTTATTATATCTCCTGGTGATTTATGATCGCCTGGTATTCAAACTAAAAAACACTTCATCACAAACAGTACACACATCAAAAACTCACAAGTATGGTGTAGTTATTTGGAATGATATAGGTAGCCTCTGCCATCTGCGCTGTAGGTTGTGGGTTCAATTCCCGTCTGAGACCAATTTTTTGTCTCATGATCATATTCGTAGATGAATGTTCTGTGTTTGGGTGTTGTATTGTATCATCATTAAGTATACCAATACTACAACCTATAAAAAGCACCTATCTAGGTATATCATCCGTAAACTTGTTCCAAATTACTAGCTATGTCATATTCGGGGCTAGATAGCGCTGTGTTTTTGTTTATTATAATTTGTGATTACCTTACACACAACCTAAACATCTCAAACATTCAGATACATTCACAAGCAATTAAAAATAATGTTTTTTTTTTTATTGTACGACGGGTAAGCACTTGGCCTTCATCTCACCTGGTTACAAGTTAAAATAAGGCCGAAGGTGGAGGCGCACTTCACCCGGAATCCTCAACAAACTGAGGAACTTTTACAAATGTTATTATGACACAAAAATTCACAACCCACGTCGGTATTCGATCAATTGAAATACAAAAAATGTTACCTCTGAATGCTGGAACACAACAATTTAGGAATTGTTGTTATGGCGACAGAATTAGGTAAGATTGTGGTAGCTAGCGAGGCGGATTCAAACAAAGTCATACCACCATCCAAACCAAGCACAATATATTGTACTCCCCCTGGGGAACCAACCCGGGACCTCTGGATCTGAAATCATTGAGATGCGGCTGCACAAATAAACTAACCATGTACAAGAGAAGCAGTCGGATTACCTAAATAGCTATGCTAATTCGCTGGTCATATGAGAGCCCTTAAGTCACGTGTCGCCTCAAAAGCTCTTAAAATTTTGTAAACCCGCAGGTCACTGGCTCGTACCCAAGGTTTCGACCCCAATAGGCTGAAATAACTAAGCTCTGTCGAGACCAATTTGCATAGTAATATTTGAGTCTTTTGTGATCTTAGTCTAAATAGAATTGATTGTTGTTTGCAGGTAACACAGAATTTCCCCAATGCAAAGACAACCGCCTCCAGAGTCTGTTCCGCCCTGACACCGAGCTGGCTCTCAATCATCACAACTTACTTGCCGATGAGAAACGGACCTTCATGCATCCTGCATATATCGAGGTAAGATTTGACGATGACGAATCTTATAATAAATAATAAATAGACAAAGGTACGTGACCTCAACGTTTATACATTGTTTGTATAAAAATTATGAAGTCTCCACACACAATGCATTTGGTAATTGGAATAAATGAATTGAATTGGTGGAGACCTTGGGTTCGTGGGGAGCCGGTGCCCTCCGGGTTTTCAAAAACCTTGCGGGGCTTTTGATTGAGGTGACACGTGACCCAAGGGCTGGCTCTTATTTAGGCCAGCGAATTAGCATAGCTATTAAGCTTGGCAATGCAGCCAGTGTCTTAGGCACGCTACCGTCTGGTACTGGTCTGGAACAGTTGAGTTACCTATAGACCATTTTTAACGGTCCTTAGGTAATCTGACTGATTCCTTTGTACATAGTTAGTTTAATTGTACTTTTTATTGAATAAATGCACCATTAATTAAATTGAATAGACATATAGTTTGATAAGATGTATGCCATATTCGTCCCTAAGAAGTTCGGCCCATTTAAAAGCTAAAGATAAGAGATAAAGATCACATTTGCTGAACGTATGTGCTAGTTTACATGGCGTATATGCAAACGTTACAGGAACATGAACCTTTTAACAGTTATTATTCTGGTGTCGCGAATATATTTCAGAAAAAAGGTAAAGTAATATTGATTGGCTTTTGATTTTTTGATTGGATTTTTACTAGTAAAATACTTTTTATTTTTTTGCCTTTCTCCTTGTGTGCTGGTCGCGATTCCGAACAGGCGGTAGATTTGACGTTTCAAAATGATCCTAAAACATCTTAATGAATAAAGACATTTTGACTTTGACTTTGACATATTTGTCTTTAACTGTACCTACTAAAACACGCACCTTATCTCTTGTTACCAAATGAGATGAAGGTGAAGCGGTTACCCGTCGTACTCTAAAAAAATAAAAAATAAATTGTTTAGTTAATGATGACATGATCCTGAGCTGTACAGCTATTTTAAAACATTCGGAAAGCCTTATCTTATCAAATTCGCAAGATTCCGATGGAGATTCCGAAAACGCTATTCTTAACTCCCAAATCTAAACATTTTGACATTAGGATTCAGAAATCTTGTGAGAATAACGTTGAAATCCATCGGATTCCTTGTCGGATACGATGAAATATGACATTTCCGATCCGAAAACTTTCCGTGTGTTTAAAAATCGCTGTACTGATATAAAACTTTGAACAGAATTCGCGTCCACCGCTGCCTGGGCCTTGTCTGTCCGACTCTGAAGACTCCGAAGGCCTAGATGTTTTGGGTGTAGTTGGTAAGTACCTAGACCTTGCACAATGGTATAAGACCTGGACAAAGTACGGTCGATAATTCAAGACAAAATTGAAGATTGTTGCTCAAAGCTTTTTCCATAAGCCTCACTTATGAAAGGGCTCGTTCGGGGAAGTACCACCATACCTATTTCAGCCGCCAAGCAGCATTGCTGTGTTCCGGTTTCAAGGGTATGGTTGCCGGTGAAATTACGGGCACACACATAACACTTTTATACCTCAAGTTGTCGGGCGCAATGCAATGCTGTGTCGGCTATGTTCTTTGTGGATGTGGTAAGGCAAGAGATGCATTTAGCAGATCATCGTCAACAGCCCATTGGTGTCCACTGTTGGACAAAGTCTACTCCAAAGCTGGAGGGTTTTGCCACAATCACCACTTGGCAGGCGAATTGGTGATCGCATTAAAGGTGTAGATGATATACTGATGTGCTTGTATGCAGGTCTGCCTCGTGAAGTGGCTCGGCTTCGCCTCCGACCGACCCGCTCCTCCTCCATCCTACATTCCGTCGAGGATCTCTCCACAGACAGCACGTGTGTCTACAAGGCCAGCAGACGGAAGATCAGCCGGTGAGAGTGAGAAAGAATGGCTTTACCACAAGAAAGAAAGAGAGAGCATGTTCAGGAGCTTCTTGAACTGCTTTCGCCATCACTGTTCAATAGATGCTTTGTTATTCAGCCGGTGAGATTGAAAGAGAGAGGAGAACGACTTAACCACATGACCGAAAGAGTGAGAGCATGTTTAGGGGCTTCTTACTTATAACTACTTACCTACCTTCTTAGTTATAAAATACGGGAAGCCTTAGGAGTTTTTTAAGTCTGTCGGGAATTTAACCCGGGATTTCTAGATCTGACACCGATGAGACATTCACCATCCGAAAAACCGAAATGTCCATTGGTGTACGACTGGATTTGAACCCATAAGACGAGGCAATCCAAGAGCTTTTTTTGAAGACGTCTCGGCAGGCACTGGTCGCCCGGCGCGAGCGTTTGACCGGCTAGAATTACTTTGTTTATGTTCACAAATATTAATAATAAAAAATATATATATTTTTTTATTTTAGGCAGGCGCTAATAAATAAGAAGACAGGGCATCTTTTGTAATAGCTTAAACATGGTTTCAACGAGAAATCTCTTAGTTGTACACGTTTATATCGATTTACATCTTTATGACTTCTTTTTTCGAGGCAATTATTATGATTCACGTTTCCTTCTTTGCACAGCGCTTGAGTATAATGTTCTATAAACATTTTTTTTGCGTTACGTCGCTTCTTATTATAAGTATTTTCTATTTTTTATATATATTTCATTATTTCAGAAGCGACGTAGGGCCAAAAAAAATTGTTAGGTAGTGATACCATAACCTCCGGATCGGAAGACGAGCCCATACCCACTTGGCCACACAACTCTTTTACATTAATTCGTTATAAGTATGGCAATATTGACTGAATGATTGGTTTTGTGAAAGATTTATGACTGACTTTGCAATAATTCATATTATTTTCACTTTATCTACAGTAATTTAATTATTATTTTTATATTTCGTATATTGTTTGATAGCATTAAACTTTAACAACCATATCTCCTAAACTAAGTAGACGTGGTAGACACGTCAAACATTACATACTGTCAAACCCTAAACTACTTTGAAGGTCGTCTTATTTCACTTTTATTTTTATATCGCCGGTGTTTTAAATTATGATAAGGACAAAGGTAGAAGCACACTTCATACAGAACCCTCAAAAGTCTGTAGAACTGGCTATCTTACCTCTAAATTCTGGAATACCTACTACAATTTGTGCTTGGTTTGGTTGGTGTTAGGACTTTGTTTAAGTCCGCCTGTTTAGCTACCACCATCTTACCTAATTCTGTCGCTTTAACCACAATTCTATAAATTGTTGTGTTCCGGCATTTAGAGGTAAGATAGCCAGTTCCTAAGAATATTGAGGATTCCAGGTGAAGTGCGCTTCCATGATTGGCTTTATCATAACTTGAAAATCAGCTGAGAACTACTTACACGCTATAACTATTGTAAATGTATTCTCAGATCACTGTACATCAAACCGCCGATCCCAGCCAGGATCATTCAGACGAAACTGGAGACTGTCACCAAACCGGAGAAAGAGGAACTGAAAGAGGTCGTCATTGAAAAGAAAACCAGCTGTGTAGATAAGATATCCAGGTGAGTCATTATCACATTCCATCAATGTCCACTGCTGGATAGGACATTCCAAAAAAAAGACAGAGTTATGCCATAGTGCTATACACCCAAAAGTATTAACTGAACTAGTTGAAACTGAAAAAATATTATTATATGATAGAGCGTGCCAATTAAATATACATAAGTACTTACATACTAGAATGCTTTTTGATAGTTAAAGTTGTAGGTGTTGTATTGTATGATCAGTATGTATTTACAACAAAAAAAAGTATCTATGTATTATATCCGTAATCTAGTTCCCATATTACAAGCTATGCTTAGTTTGGGACTAGATAGCGCTGTGTGAAATTAGTGTCCTGTAATATTTATTTATTATTAAAACCGAAAAATCCGTCCATCCTTCTGAGGTAGCCGGGTATAAATAAGACAGAAATAGTAGGCAAGCTAATTTACAGGTGTTTGCATATGGATGAAAAACGGGTTTGAGTAATAATACCTGCAATGTTAAATGTTACCTGGTTAGGTTCCTAGGGGAGTACATAATTGTGCTTGGTTTCGTTGGTGGTAGTACTTTGTTTAAGTCCGCCTGGCTTGCTACCACCATCGGTAAATAGTTCCTCAGACTGTTGAGGATTTCAGGAAGTGCGCTTCCACCTTCGGTCTTTTAACGCGAAACCAGGTGATATGAAGGCCAATCGCTTTCCCGTCGTACGATAAAATATAAAATAACAATCCCTTGGCAGGCGATTTAGTGTTTTCGATGATGATGATGTAACCTAATGGTTACACGGAATCATCCAGTAACCTGTGAGTATCCCGAGGATATTTGACAAAGATTATCAAAGGCGTTGTTAAATCTAAATGAATATTCTTTACAACAAAAGTAATTATATTGTGAAGACCGAAGTTACCGCAAATACCTCAATCTACGTCATCCTTTTTTTCCGTTGGGAAAAATGCATTACGCATACCCTCCCATCAGGGGTGGGAGGGTTATGTAGGCTCCCCGGTTGCCCGGTATACCCACTAAACAACTCAACGGCACTTCCGCATCGTCTGGTTGAAGGGAGGACTGGGAAGCCTTTACATCCAGTCCCCCCGCCCTGGGTCTGATACAACTTCTTTCAGTGCCTCCCCACATATTGCCTTAGCACATTCTTGGGGCATATAGCCGCATAAATAAGTAGGTAAGTACACCATCTGTAATCTAGTTCCCATTAAGCTGTGCTTAGTTTGGGGCTAGATGACTCTGTGTGAAATGAATACTATGTAAGATTTATTTACAATTTCCCAGATATCTAGACGTGTCCCTGTTAAAGTCGTGGCGCTTCGGCCTTCTCTGCGCATCGGTGGCTCTCATGTCTTGCGGCTCTCCATACGCGCTGTACTATTTACCTGCGTATACCGTCGCCGCCGGCCACACCAAGAGTGCTGCAGGTATCTTTCACTACGACTTAACACGGTTTTTCTTACAAACAACTTCTTATTCTATAAAAACTTTATAAGCACAAGTGCAATCTTGTTTCGAGTATTGCTAGCAATTCTGGGGTGACTGGACTGTTAAGGCTGAACTGTCTACCGAATCATATTTGTATCATATAGTACGTATGTATTTACAAAAAGTATTTAAGTATTCTATCCGTAATCTAGTTCCCATATTACAAGCTATGATTAGTTTGGGGCTAAAAGGGCGCTGTGTAAAATTAATGTCCTGTAATTAAATCGTCACACCGAAGGCCGCACTAAAAGTGCTTCTGGTAACTTTCAGTACGACTTAACAATGTTCTTCTTATTTATTTATTTATTTATTTATTTATTTATTTATTTATTTATTTATTTATTTATTTATTTATTTATTTATTTATTTATTTATTTATTTATTTATTTATTTATTTATTTATTTATTTATTTATTTATTTATTTATTTATTTATTTATTTATTTATTTATTTATTTAACAAAATCCACAGCTCTTAAAAACTAAACAGGGTAAAACTTACAACAACTTAATATCTATTCCTAATATCTCGGACTACTGCTTATTCTGTTAAAGCATTTAAGCACAAGTGCAATCTTGTTTCGAGTATTGCTAGCAACTCTGGGGTGACTGGACTCTTAAGGCTGAACTGTCTACCGAATTAAAACGTCACACCGAAGGCCACACCAAAAGTGCTGCAGCTATCTTTCAATACGACTTAACACGGTTCTTCTTACAAACAACTTTATTACTTTATTCTATAAAAGCATTATAAGCACAAGTGCAATCTTGTTTCGAGTATTGCTAGCAACTCTGGGGTGACTGGACTCTTAAGGCTGAACTGTCTACCGAATTAAAATGTTACACCAAAAGTATTCTTACTGATAGTATGCAATTTTTTTAAGGACAACTTTCATATAAGTACCATGTTTAAACAAAATTCTTATTTTTGTCGCATAATTTTTCTTTTTTAGGATTTAGGTTTATACTTTTTCTATCTTCCTATATAATATCTGTTTGCGATGACGTGGTAGGCTATACCCACCTGCCTGTTACAAAAGACAACTTCTCTAGCTGTAAAAGCATACGTTCAATCTTGCATCTAGATACCTATCTACTGTTGGTAACAGTGGGGTAGCTCTGCAATAGCAATAATTATGTTCCAGGTCGACTGGTAGCCATTAGCGCTGTACTGGACCTCTGCGGGAGACTCGGACTTGGCTGGTTGTGCGATCTCCACCTGTTCTGCAGAAGGAAAGCTTACATCATCAGGTATTACAAGATACCTATTGTACGAGCCAGTGTGATTCGTACAGTAATATGGATATATTTAAGATGAGTGCTAGATGATGATGATGAGGAGGAACACTGTCAACGATCACTAATACGAGTTTGACCATTCGCGACCGTCTCGTTGATTGTTTTGCTCAGCACTGCTCTGCATCTAAAATACGGAGCTGAGGTAAAATGCTGACGGCAAATGTATGTCAGAATACACCTATGGATTATAAGTATACTATTTTTTTAGAACTTTAAACTCTTTTTCTAACTGGATATGAACCAAACTAGATACCTGCATAAAATTTTAGAAAAGGTATATTTTTCCGTTTTACTAAAGGAAGAAACCAGGTTTAATATATATTTATCTATCATTAGACAGACAACTTCATATCCTTGACAACGGTACGTGACAAAGTGCAAGCCATAAGCCAATAGACGCTTATTATTTACAGGAATAAAATAAACTCATCGGTCTTATTACAAAAAAAAACTTTCCCAGTTTTAAACCTGAACTACTTAGTCTAGGTTTAAACTTTTTCTAAAGTTGGTACCAGGGACGCTACCGCCGACGGCGAAGCCGATCTCCATTGATGGCTTTAAATTAGCTTCATGAGATCTAGAAACGATTTTTACCGTCAAATGTACTGAACGGATAGGTTTCATAACATGTGTACACTTTTGAGATGGGAAACGCCATTTCGGATATGACACATACCTAAATCGGTAAAAATCGTTTCTAGTTTTCATGGAGCTAATTTAAAGCCATCAATGGAGATCGGCTTCGCCGTCGGCGGTAGCGTCCCAGGTCTAAATGGTGATCTAATAAGATCATGTTTTGTAATAACAAAACATGGTTTAATGAAGGTTTACTAAGTACCAGAGATAGACCATGATTTAAATAAAATCCATAGATTATATGAAAATATTGGTACAAATAATTTATTCATTCGTTCATTTCGATCGTCACTGGAAACATCCACAATTTTATGTCAATGTCAGTTAGTTATAATCGCGCGAAAATAGAAAAAAGTTTCATCAAAATTCTCAATCTTCTACATTTTCAAAAAAATGGATAAACATAAGAATAAAAGAGCTGAATATTTTTTCTAGATTTAATGAGCTAACTGGAATACCCCGAAACGAGGTAGAAATGAAACTAGTGTGGAAAATAATGAAATTGACTGCAAAGTCAAATCAGCCATCGCAGAAAGCAATTTATCGTATCGATCTACGAAGTGTGACAGCTGTAACACAGGGACTTCCCCAGCACAGTTGTCAGAGTTTTTAAGTGTCACTCAAGCTATAATTTTGATTTTTAAATTTATTGTACAACCTAGATTGTGTTTTTTGAAATAAATAAAAAAAAAATCAGACAGGTGGTAGTGAAAAGCCACCTTCACCCTCACTCCGAGGATTTGGCGATAATAGATATTGCTCCTCATGACTTCATAGTCGAAGTCAATGACTATGATAGTGATGCACTGGTCTTACTTGCTTTAATATTTTATACCAAGTACAAAAATGCCTACTTATTTGTATAAATATCTCATTCTAAATACTTACTTCATTCCAACACCAACAACACCAAACTCCACAGCTACGGCAGCAACTCATCCACTTTCTGACCCTAGCATTGGGTTTAGGTACCTACTGACCACTATCAAGGAACATATTGTTTTAGAGCCAGGTATTTTTTTAAATAAAATCCATACAATAATTTTAATCGCCTCTGTGGTCTAGTGGTTCGAGCCACCGATTTCAGACCCAGAGGTCCCGGGTTCGATCCCCACGGGGAGTACAATATATTGTGCTTGGTTTGGTTGGTGGTAGGACTTTGTTGAAGTCCGCCTGGCTAGCTACCACCATCTTACCTAATTCTGTCGCCATAATAACAATTCTAAAATTGTTGTGTTCCAGCATTCAGGTAAGATAGCCAGTTCCTCACTTTGTTGAGGATTCCGGGTGAAGCGCGCCTCCACCTTCGGCCTTATCTTAACTTGTTACCAGGTGAGATGAAGGCCAAGTGCTTACCCGTCGTACAATAAAAAAAAAAAAACTATTTACCAATACCATTTAATTGATTCGTTTATTAACCTAAAGATAGGATATATGCTACTTTTTATAATTTATATTTACTTAAAGGGGTTCTATATCCATCTCTTAACTCCATCGTCAGTTCAGCTCAAAGATACCATAAGTAAATTTTAACCTACAAGTACGACAAATAGATGTACCTAGGTTAAAATTTACTTGTATAGTTTTATTAAATTGTTTATTTGTTTACACTGACCGTTTAGAAAGCTGAGACCCTTCAGCGGTTATCGAGAAGGTATGAAACCTTCGGTTCTTTGTTCCAGTATTCTGGTAGCTGGGTTAGCAGTCCTGTCGCTGCCCAGTCTCACTTCCTGGTGGGCATTGGCTGTGGCATCTGGTATGTACCTCTATTGTAAACTACTATAAAAGGAACAAGAACATCTGATATATTTATACCTCTATTATAAACTACTTGATCAGGAACAAAGGGCTATTTTATTTTCGTAGCATTGTGATTTGAAACAGAAAAAAGCGACACTAAAAGAGACAAACGTAGTAAGTATAGGATTTGTCCTGCGAGAGACAATACAGATAGATAGTATACAGATATTATGTTTGTTTGTACTTGTGTTAGTACATGTGTGTGCGTCTGCGTATTGCGAAGCCTTGGAAAAAGGCCGTGGTGTACTGGTCACGTGTCGCGACTTTGTAAATATATTACAATAAATAAACCGTATAATAATCCTACTCCTGACAGTACATTTATCTCATTCTATCGCAATTTAGTTTTCTAAAAGTTCCTACTGCGTGTGAACTGCGATGCACGAATTTGTAATTTTTTTTTATTGTACGACGCGGAAGTGCTTGGCCTTCATCTCACCTGGTAACAAGTTGAGATAAGGCCGAAGGTGGAGGCGCACTTCACCCGGAATCCTCAACTAACTGAGGAACAGGCTATCTTACCTCTAAATGCCGGAACATAAGATTTTTTCAAGAAATTAAGAAATGTTATTATGGCGACAGAATTAGGTAAGTTGGTATTAGGTAGCCAGGATAGCTACTACCAACCAAACCAAGCTCAATATTGTACCCCCCCTGGGGATCTGTTATAGGTACGGGGTCTTGAGAATCACTTTTTAAAAAAAGAATGTTTATCTTACACGAACTTATTTTATTTTATTTAGGATTTGGTAGAACTTAAAATAGACATTGATTTAGAATAAACGATTTAGAAATAAATACGGATTTAGAAAAGACAAGTATCTGGGCTAGCTGCCAGTAATAGAGTGTCAGAGTCCATTATCTAGAATGATTACTCGCAATATAAAAGTAGCAAGGGTTGCACTATTCGGCTTAATACAGTAGTTAAGGGGGGGGGGGGGGTATAACAGATCGAACCCCGGGTTCGATCGGACCTCTGGATCTGAAATCGGTGGGTTCAACCACTAGACCACAGAGGCGGTTATGTATATTTTATCTAAGGCTGGAGTTAAGCCGCTTGATGAATTTAGCAATAAATAGGTACATATAACTTACTTTACTACTTTTTTCCCATCTTTATGTTTTGTAACTAATACAGTAGGTAAACTCGAAAAAACAGCTCGTTAACATTTTAAAACTATTTCCGCTCGCTCAGTGCGTTAAAAAAGTTTTTTCATCGCCCGCATTTATAGCATCTACCTACTGTAATAAATGTTCATAGTTCATTTACTTCCACCATAGGTTACTACCTACCTTCCTACACAAAAGTTTCACTAAGAAGAAAAAAAAAACAGACAAGCGTAGCAAATAACCTAATATCATTTCTTTTTAATACAAAGCAAAAATTACAAAGTACAAACAATAAAAAAAAGTAATTATAAGTAATAGAATAATTGCTAGATAACAATAAATAAATGACTAGAAAAATTTAAAAATAAACACGGGATTACAATGATACCTAAGTCAACAAAATAAGGCTATCTTAAAACTTTCCGGTGCAAATGAATATGAGATATTTATCTCTTCCAGTGCGTCATTTAGTTTACAATTTGTTCTTATTACAAACTAAATGACGTACTTACATTCTGCCTCGTTTTCAAAAAAAGCTAATGCACCCCGAGTTTGTACGTATAAATAAATAATAATAATAAAATTTTATTTCCTGCAACAATAGATAAATTACAGATCTTATTCTAACTTAGTCTACGGCCCATAGTACATACCTTAAAAACTAACATACATAAGTAACTATATCTACTCTATTTAATGGCACGTAAAGTCTGGACGTGACTTACTAGTGTTGTGTTTAGTAATAGTGATACCTTCTAAACACAACACCTTTGAGCCAAAGTTCTTCTTTAGTGAAGATCGATAGATGATTTATCTTTTGCCCCAGGTGCATACGGCCTCTGCCTTGGCTGCTGGTTCCTCCTAGTCCCGGTTCTGTTAGCAGACACGTTCGGAACAGCGAGGATCGCCTCCTCATACGGTCTGGTGAGAATGTTCCAGAGTCTTGCTGCTGTGTCTGTGCCGCCGACTGCAGGTGAGTCTGGACAGGATAAACCTTTTATGTGACTGAATGATTGAATGTTTTTTCATAGGATATAGCCAAGCGTTTGACTCAATTTAAGTCGTCTGGTAAACATGTGGTCTGGAGCACGAACCTGTTCACTCTGGACTTGAAGAGTCTTCAAGTCTTCTTTCCGCGTCAAAGCGGTACCCCTCGGTATCGCCTTCGGCCATTCCACCAAATGGCAACAGCCCAAGCCGAGGTCCGTACCTATATAAGTGGTGCCCTTGCGCTTGTCGCCTCAAAAATATTTTTTTGGGCTCCAGATTTAGAACCAGGACAGCGTATTGTCCTTTCATTGAAGACTCCAAGCTTTTATTGGTGCGGGAAAACAAACGAGAGCAAGGAGGTCAATTCTTTACCAGTACTAATGATGAAGGCTAGGTACTAGGTACTAGCAAATACAAATACTACTTGCAAATAGGCCTGGGATTTCGTTCTTATCCCGTTGGAATTTTCCATAATCCTGTCTTATTGCACACATTCCTTTATCTATCTATCTACGATGATGTAGGACCCCATAATTCGAAGCCAAAAAGCAAGGTTAGGTAGGTGCACAAAAAATCGGCAGGAGTCTATTGAAAAAGGTTTATGATATTTCATATTAACAGCACCTATACTGTGTAGAGGTACAATAGGTACATAACTAAATATGTAGATTTACCTAATATAATGTAGTTTGTCGTATTATGTTAGGTAGGTATGTCATTTATTAATGATGTACACTTTTCCCTATTTAATTTAATTTATTCCAGTTCAATCTTGTTTCTCTCTACCTAGGTTTTCTGGAAGAGAATTCATTTTAGGGTTGAGCTTGTTTTTGCCATACTTTTTTGAATTATTTGTTTGTATGCTTATCGAGTTGTGTGTGCAATTCTATTTCAATGATTTCAATCCTATTGTAATTGTGCTTTTGATTGAGGCGACACGTGACACAAGGGCTGGCTCTTATTTAGGCCAGCGAATTAGCATAGCTATTCAGCGTGGCAATGCAGCCAGTGTCTTGGGCACGCTTCCGTCTGGTACTGGTCTGGAACAGTTGAGTTACCTATAGGCCGTTTGTAACGGTCCTTAGGTAATCTGACTGATTCCTTTGTACATAGTTAGTTTAATTGTACTTTTTATTGAATAAATGTATATTTTATATTGTAATTTACTTGCAGGATTTCTTCGTGACGTCACAGGCGGGTATTCGTGGACATTCTACGGCATGGGCTCCTGCATGGTCCTAGGTTCGATTCCCGTGATAGCATTCCACGTTTGCTCTAAAAACGAGGACACTGAATCTTCTGTCGACTGAACGTAATGTTAGTTTATAACGGATTTTTATGACTTGCAAGTGATCTCAACTTGAGAGAGAAATGCTCGAAAAATTTATAATTTCAACTGTAATCTACTAGTAAATGAGAGGCTGTACCTAGTCGGATAGGCTACCTACTCGAAAATACTAATGATATGAATATATGTCCTTAAAATATAAAATAACTATCTACTTCTGAATCTATTCGGAACGGTATGGAACGGAAATCGGAATTCTTGTCGGAATGATAGGAAACATTCTTATTATGTAGGTTGTTACCTGCATTAGGTAACAAAAATTGTGTTATTTGTAAACGTTGTACCTTTATAATATTATATATTTTTTTTTGTGTCATTACAACATAGGCACCTATATTTTTCAAACACGATTGTAATGATTGTTTATGAAATATACTGAAATATAATTTTAACATCAATCGCAAACCAGTCAAGTGGGAATTGGATGCCGTACACCAAGGGAAACTATTCTGACCCACATTTTTAAACAACACGTTTTATTATTACGCGTGTCCTGCTCTCTTGTCCTGTTTTAAAATTTAGAGTGCAACAATCACACTAATCAAACGTGTAGATATTTTGGTTATGACGACAGAGCAAAAATAAATAAATATGTTTTAACACTCTACGTCACTTTACTGTCCTACAACTTTCTGATTTTGTTGTATCGGTCGAACAGACGGCCTAGTATCACAACTCGAAGACTTCTTCGAATAGGTTCGTTATACAACCTTAAGATACGGAACCTTAGATCAAAAAACAAAGGATTTCTCACCATCCAACCGAATGTGTCCAACCAAAAACTCCACCAAAACTCCGTTCAGTTACTCGTCAGTCAAGGTCGTAACGTACAGTAGCTTACTTTGCATTTTAAGCCCTATTTGTTAAGTTAGAGAAGCTATTTGTCTGAAAAGCAGTAATAATATAATGTTGCTATCTTTTACTAGCATCATTAGGGTAAGTCCGGGATATATGCCCAACTTTTTTTATTTTAATCTTATCTCCTAATATACAAATAATACGCACATGATTTTCATATGTGCACTTACTTTAGTCTTATATTTAATCGCTTTTTAGTGCTTTTTGTAGACTATTCAATAAATAAAGCGTATAATTTGAGTTAAAAATAAAACTACATAACGGGATAGATGCCTCACATGCGGTATATATGCCCAAGAGCAAATTTTTTGGAGGGGATAGATGCCCTTTGCAAGAAAACAAATATTTTGAATAAACGTTTTAATCAACATTATAAATTATTAAATATACATATTCTTTTCAGCTATTTATATAAAAATTGAAATAAAAAACTAGTGTTTTTAATTAAAATTTTTATATATGAGATCAATAAGTTTAGGTACAACAATTTTATCATATTAAACACGGCAAGCCTAATTCGCCATTGGATAACGTTACTAATTTATTAACCACAAACAATTTCAATTAAAACACTAAAGAGATCATCTTAGTTACAAAAATGAAATAATTTAAAAACTGCAAAACTAATCACCCATTTTAGCAGTAATAATTTTAAGGCCCCCACATTTATTGCAGTAATTGCGATACAATGTACATGATTCATGAAGCCACTTGAGGCACATAACACAACGGATCCAATCTACTTTGGATTTGGTGTTACTATAATAGTCAAGACATTCCACGCAATAATCTTCATCTAGATTCATATCATCTTCTCCACTATTTTCATCAATAGAACTATATATTCGAACAGGTTTTGCCTTTTTAGACGTTTCTTTGGTTTTGAAACATAATTTATCGTGTTTTTGTTTTTTTATTTCTTTAACTTCAAAACTGCTGTCCTCATTCTTTATATTAATCATTGTCATTAGAACTGTAAATTTTCATAGCTGTTCGCTTCCTTGGGTTCCTTTTGATTTGAATTTTGTCTTTTCTTTGTTTTTCAATGCTATTCTTTTTGTTAGTTTCTTTTTCACTTTTATCACTTTCAATACTATTCTCAGTAATATCTGTATCGCTTGACTTATAATGACGTGAATTATTTCTTTTTTGCTTCTTTGTTTTGGTTCTTTTCAAATTAACTTTTTCTTTACCTTCTTGTTTCGTTCTTTTCCCTTTTTTAGCTTTCTTCTTCTTTTTTTCCTCTATTTTGAAATCTGAATTCAGCATTGCAGCACCTTGTTTACCCCTTTATGAAAGGAGCGTCGGAAGCGTAGGAATTGGTAACGATTCATGAAGCAGTTTCGATGCAGTTTCTTTTTCCGTAGAAGTAGCAATATCACCAATAACTGACGGATTGTCTACATCATTTATATTATTCGTTACTGCCCGATTGTCTGCATCTACCAAATCATCAGCAATTTCAACGTCCTAGATGGTATTCCGTGTCGTTTTGATATATCATTGACGCTAGTTAGTTTATTCGTCATTTCTGCCATAGCTGCAGCCAATGTATCCTCGGTCCGAGTAATGACACTCGGTTGGACGCCGGCTTTACGTTTGTATTTCCGGTGCATTTCCAATCTGAATCATATAACATACACTAAAGTACAGCAAGGGATAGATGCCCTTAGGGGCGAATATCCCAAAACTTATTGGGGCATATATCCCTTTTCACAGGGATAGATGCATCTGAAAAAAAAAATGGTTAATACGTTTATTTTATAGTAAAAATGTAATTCATAATAATCTATATACATTACTCCTTATTCAGAAGCAAAAAACAAAAAAACTTACTAATTAACTCCAAAGTTATAGAGGGCTGAAAATCACCCATCAAGTAAAATCACGACTGTTTGACTCGTCACTGTCACTAGCGCTTCTACGCACAATCGCACGCGCCAACTCTTTGTGGCAGACTGAAGTGAGGAAGTGGCACGTTCGTATTATAAGGTATTTTTTTGATTACATGTTTTACATTTCTCACAATTGCACTGCGGCGTCTATCCCGCTTGGGCGTATATCCCGGAATTACCCTATGACAAAATATGCCACTGTTTTCGGAATCATAAAATCCTTTTTTATACGTGAACAGTCACCAATGTGTTTGAATCGCAATCTTATACATAGGTACTGGTGTTTATAAATCGTGCGGAATTAATAAAACATGGTGGACCTAAGTAGTAATGTTCATTTTAAATGTTCTAGGATATCCTAGCATTACTCTGTAGGCACTTAGATAAAAAACAAAGGACTTCGTATCATCGGCCCGAATGTCTGCACTAAAACTCCGCCAAAACAAACCGGAGCACTAGTTTGAATCCAGTCACTCGTCTGTCAAAGTGGCAACATTGATGTTCACAGATACCTATAGCTAGTTAGTGTAGGTAAAACATATGTTACTTTTCTCGCAGTGATTTTTCGTAGGCGTGCGATTTCCTTTGTTTTTATATAAGGGTAGATAAAAACTAAGTAGGAAATTAATAACAAGATCCAACGACATAATGTCGCATTACTTTATTTTGTGTTACATAGTATAGTCGCCAATCATAGGCTAGCAATGCATATCTCGAAAAGAGACAACTAAAAAAATATCCTAAATAAATACTAGGCAACAAAATTATAAAGTTATTTTTGTTGGTACTTATGAAGGTATGGAGGGTCTTAAAAAAATAATTTATTCCTACCTACTTTTTTATTTTAACTCGGTAGTTAATGTTAAAATTTGGGTACCTTTATATATATAGGTATGTTATTGCCCTAATGTTTCACTGAGACCGAGTATGCTCCATAAATACTCTTTGGCCACAAATAGTATTTATGGAGCATACTCTACACCACAGTCAGAGACAAAATTGTCTTTACATCCAACAAACTTCATCTTAGTATTATAAATAAAGTAATAATTAATAGTTGAATTGTTGATTTAGATAACTCTATCCATAATTTAGTTCACAATTTTTATTGGTAATTTCAATTTTTTTTTGCAAAGAATATTATGGATGAAGGGTACCTGTAGACAATTAAAATCTCTGACTGTACCCGACGCTGCGTATCTGTTGGGTATTTATAGTTCTATTTTTACTTCTATTATTCGCGGTATGAATTATTAATTTATGAACATTCTATATTTTATTGCAATCCAGAATACCTACCTAAACAAAACAACAAAAAATATTTACTCTGTAACAAATCCGCTAATTAGCAAGTTTGGCGTGAGCTGCTGTGGTCTTGCAGCGTAGCGCTAGGAACTGTCAGTATAGCAGCAACATTATATTTCCTGAAGAAGCCTCGTATAGAGGCGAAACACGTGTCGATTTGATTTTATCGATAGAACCAAACGGATTTGTTACTAACTATTTTGCTATTTTCATATCGAAATGGATCAACAAAGTGACGCCTGAATCAATTAGGTACCATAAATTATATCACATTAAAAACTAGAATATTTTTCATGCTAGTTTATTATTTATTTAGCTAGGTAAATAAGGTAACTAGGTATGTTCTTATATGCCATGTGTATTGTTTAACGCACAAATTTGGTCAGTTATTATTTAATTTTTTTGGGTAGGTATACCTAATCTAAAACTACAGCAAAAAAAAATTACATAAATTAGCGTTACTTTTATATTAAGTATTTATTATTATTTTAGGTCTAAAACATAACATTTGATAATTTTTATACTTAAATTAATGTTATGTTTTTTTACTCGTTTATTATGATCTCGTATCTTATTAATTCATTATCGGATTGACTTATGTAGGTAGGTTAATTACCTACCTAAGAAGTTTCATGAGTAAAATAATGAAATTCCATTACTCGAAATAAATGTTTTTATTAATCCTTTCTTTAAATTCAGTAGAAAAATTATCAAACATTAAGTAGGTAGGTACTTTCACCTACATACCTAGCTGTTTGTTACTTTTTCATGACTTAACGGCTGAACAGATTTTAATAAAGATACTGTTTAAACTTACCTAGATAGAAAATACTTCATTGTATCCACACTAAGTAATAGACGTTAAAACTAAACAAAATACGCGATCTTATCGCTAAAGGGACTATCTCTACCAGACCTTAGGATGGAGTTCATAAAATTAGTAGACATGGTGTAGTGTATGCCATTACAAACAACGTAGGTATGCTAATTTTTATCTAGATGTACGCGGACACAAAAGCTAGGAAATAAATATCTAGGTCAAGTATATATTAACTAAGTAAAACTGGTTGCAAATATGATATCCTTTTAAATGATAATATAATAAACGGTAAATTACTCACAAGACTAGTATATGTCTTCATTATTATAATAATAAAATAAGATTGTATTTTACAAAACTAGTATACCTTGTAACTTGTAATCAATAAGTTAATTAAGTACGTCAATCTACTTAATCACGTTTTTATAAGGTACCTATAAAATGCCTTGAAGTAGGTACCTAACTTACTCAAATGTACTCGTTTCACGTATTAAGTACTTACGTACTCATTTCATGTATTATGTACCTACTCTTCTTGTCTTTATTTAATGAATGAATAGGTACCTGTTTTGTTCATATCTGAGTGTATGTACCTATCAAATTATAAGTATTAAATCGTAATAATTTTTTTTATTGCTTCGAAAAATAAATTGTGTGTGATTGTAATTAAACTTTTTTTGTAAATCCAAATAGGTTGGTATACCTCTATACCTCCTTTATTTTTATTCTGTGGCGGCGACCAAGGCCCTCTCCAGGTCAGTCTGTAGGGTGTATTATGCAGTCGCCCATCCATGGTTTCAACCTAGTACATCATAGTAGGTAGTCTGTGGTTTCAACTAACCCTACCCCAGCATAGTTATTGATCTGTGACCCCGCCAAGCCAGATCTTGAAGTACCGGGACAGGACTTTGGGTTGTAAATACCTACTAATTGAGCACCTGCTTTTTATTGTACGACGGGGAAGCGCACTTCATCCAGAAGCCTTCATCTCACCAGGTTTCGTTTGAAGTTATGATAAGGCCGATGGAAAAGCACACGTCACCCAGGCTCCTCATCAGTCTGAGGAACTGGTTATCTTAACGTACCTCTTAATGCTCAACACCTCTATTAGCCGCTTCTGAGGTCTAGTGGTTCAACCCACCGATTTCAGATCCAGAGGACCCGGGCTCGATCCCCAGGGGCGTATAATATTGTGCTTGGTTTGGTTGGTGGTAGGACTTTGTATAAGTCTGCCTGGATAGCTATACCACCATCTTACCTAATTCTGTCGCCATAACAACAATTTCTAAAAACTATTGTGTTCCGGCATTTAGAGGTAATATAGCCAGTTCCTCAGTTAGTTGAGGATTCCGGATGAAGTGCGCCTCCACCTTCATCTCAACTTGTAACCAGGTGAGATGAAGGCCAAGCGCTGCCCCGTCGTACAATAAAATTAAAAAAACAATAATTTAGCATTTTTGTTATGGCGATAGATTTAGGTAATATAACTTTACACAAAGTCCAAACACCAACCACAATATTGTACTCACCGGGAGATCGAACCTGATCCTCTGATCTGACACCGGTGGCTGAACCACAACACCACAGAGGCGATTAATTCGCGATAACGATTGATGGGCGGTGCTTTGATTATATACTTGTCTAGATAGAGTGTTGCGCTGCAATCGCAACAAAAACAACAGGCTAGACTTGAAGTGCAAGACAAGTATATAATCAAAGGGGCGGTGATGCATTTTTTTTTACTGTACGATGTGGAAGCGCTTGGCCTTCAACTCACCTGGCTACAAGTTGAGATAAGGCCGAAGGTGGAGGCGCACTTCACCCGGAACCCTCAACTCACTCAGGAACTGGCTATCTTACCTCTAAATGCCGGAACACAACAATTTTTAGAATTGTTGTTATGGCGACTGAATTATTTTTGCTTGCTCATAGCATTTCCCTAACCTGTGGCCCATCTCCCTAGCTAAATGTTACCTCCTGTAAGCGCCGGCAGAGAATCCGTGACTCCAACAGAACAGGTCAGCTCAGGACCCATTGTCCGGTGATGATGCTCTACCAGCATTAACCTTTTAAGCGCCAATGGCCGAGCATCTAAAAGCTGCTAGTGCAAGTTTTCAAGTGCACCAATATTTATCTCAATGTAATCAAATAATGTAATTTAACAAACCCAGTACCTACTGTTATACTCTGAGGGATTGCTACTGGTAGTATCGAAATAATTAGTTAGATTTATTTTACTATTTCGACTTAATCAGACACAGCTTTGGCTGTGATAGTTGGTTGTGTAATATTTTGCTAATGTAATAAGTATTATAAGTAAGCTCGCGATGGTTTTTGAGCTTTCTTGGCTGGAAATCGAACCCAAAACCAACAGTGTAAGGGGTAATAAAGAAAACAATCCCGTAGAACATTGATAATATCAGCTGCAACCCTTAAAACACAAGGGTTGAGCGTCTGCTAGTTTCTTGTGAAAGTTTTATTATGTAAGTATGTTTAATTAGGCTTGAATGTTCATTATACTAACAGTATACTTATATTGATTTTTTTTTTTAGTTTGTCTTATTATTCTTATATTGGTTAATATGTTATTTATTAATGTCGTACTACACTTTTCCCGTAATATTTAAAATCTTGTTTCTGTCTACCTAAGTTTGCTGGAAGAAAACTCTTATTAGGGTTTAGCTCGCCTTTGCCACACTTTTTCTTTTTAAGTTAACTTCTATCATTATTTCTATATGTGTGAGCAGTAAAGTATAAATAAATAAAAGTTTTTAAGAAGTGCACCAAATACCTAAACAGTCTACCTAAATTTCGTGAAATATTTATTCAATAAGTAGGCTTGCAATGGTTCTTGAGCTTTCCTGAAATCGAACCCACAAAGTAGTGTAAGGCGTTAAATAAAACAATCCCGTAGAACATTGATAATATTTATTTCCATAACATCTACACATTTATAAAACGGTAAAGCACTACATTTACGTACTATTCCGTCATAACCGACCTTTTGAACACACATTGCCGCTTCTCCACCGCGATTCAAATATATTTTGGTTCCATCTTATAACGCAATAAGGGCAAGACCACACCACAAGCTAGTTAAGCTAAGCTCACTTAGCGACGGCTTTCCAAACAGTTAAATAAACAGTCGCGAAATATGTATAGCGTGTTTTATATTTTATAAAAAAAAAGAAAAAGCGCCATTTCTCGCTAGTGATTCGAAAGTATTTCAGTTTCACATCGTTTGGTGAATCTCCGCTAGATGGCGTTAATCAGCGCTTAAGCTGAGTTGAGTGTGGCACAAAGATACAGAAACTGCACCAAGACCCTCGTTGTTCAATTGGATAGAGCAGTAGTTTCCGGCTTTAGGAAAAGATCGCGGGTAGACAAAAAAAAAGAAAGAAAAATCCCATATTTGTCTTTTTTTTTTACTGTCGCACTGTTACAGCTGCGCTAGTCAACGCTGGTAAGAGATACATCGCGTCTGTCATAAGCCCAAAGATAAATGTAAACTCCATCGCATGAATGTCATGGTCAACAAGCCTCAATTATCCATTTCGTTTTTGGATCTCGATTTCGCACAAACGTCTTTTTCATTGCCGGTAGACTGCTTTTTTTTTAAAGATCTAAACGATGACATTGACGCAATTGCAGAGAAAATAATTACAGAAATGTATTGCCGTCGACTTATCCTCAGCCTCGAATATTGAAGGTGACATACTCGTACCTGTCACTGTACATATTCTGGCCCGAATTGCTAAGCTCGCCTCGCATAGGTACAATCTCGGTGTAGCCTGTTTTAAATAAACATAATACATATGCAACACTATTTGTTACAACATCAAATGCAACATTCATGATTTAAGCTTAAAGTAAAATAAATGAGATATCAATAGGTATACAAAATTATTCCGTTACAGTGCGGGCTATGAAAGGGTTAATTTCAACAAATGGATGCATACTCTATAATATTACAACTAGGTACTTAACTTTCAAAACTTGCGTGAGTAATACTGTACATTTAGAAACACGGGTTTTACTCACGTACACGTTTACGTCTACATCAACAAAAACGTTTAAGTGAGTAAAACCCGTGGGTTTTTAGTATCAAACGATCGGGAGGTGCTTGGCCTTCACGTCACCTGATTTTTTAAGTTATGATCAGGCCGAAGGTGGAAGCTCTCTTCACCCGTAATCCTCTAAAGTCTAAATAATCGTAGGAATACATAAAATCGTTTCTAAATGTACAAATACTTACTTCAGGCGTTACAATTTGCTAAAAGATGGTGCAGTAAATTTCAATTTTACGTTCGTAAGGCCACTTATTATCACGAATTTTGTTAAATTCGACCAACATCCCATCTAACCAGATAACAAAGTACCTACTGGTCAATATTTCCAGAAATTTTGATATATCATAAAAGCTAATAAAATATCGTTCAGTTTATATTGATTTTAAACTATCAAAATTATAAAGTAATATGCTCCAACATACTGTTACGATAAGGAAATTGGCCTACATTTCAAATGTGACGCCGCCATTTTGAATCATTTTTTAAGGAATGCGATCGCAGCGCCACTGTCGCGGCCAAGTGATTGAACATTTTTTTATTGTACGATGAGGAAGCGCTTGGCTTTTATCTCATGTCAAGTTATGATAAGCCCAAAGATGGAAGCGCGAAGTGCGCTTCCATCTTCGGAACCCGGAATCTTCGACAGACTGAAAACTGCCAAAATTACGTTAATTGCCTTGAAAACTGCGTTCGATAGTTCTTGTTATGGCCATGTTCATTATATTGGATTTACGTGTGCAAGGAAGATCTGCGTAAACTTAACTCTACCAGCTGGCGTGAGACTGCGCAAACCGAGAAGCTAGGAGAAATCTCGTAACGGACGCCAAGAGGATCTTGGAGTATATAAGCCAGACGAGTAGTAAGTCGGAGAAATGTATCGTCTCAACTTTATAAAACTTGATAAACGCCTAGCAAGTTTTTCCCATAACCCTGTGGGGAACTATTACAGGTTATTCCCGCTCGTCCCCAATTAAATATTAACTTTTGTTTTGAATAAAACCACTGGGCACATCGTAAAGTAAATAAAAAAAATAAGTCGAATGTTTGCATCGACAGTCGGTTATTACACACATATTACATCCATATTACACACTCGTTCCCCCTTTACTGGTGGGGATGAACGCTACAACAACTACCTGCTGGCCCCATCGGGGACGAAAGCTACTGAAAAACTTTCCAATTGTCCCTATGGAGACCCACAGGACGAGCGGGAATAACCCACGATTTCAAGTAGGTCCTCTGGTTTGGGCTGTGCGATGATCGTTTATCAGTCAGTCAGTCAGGCGATTATAGATATCACCACAATTTGATCTCATAGAATGTATGTTGGAACATATTTTGTGATGCCCAAAACTGGTAAAAACAATTTAGCGATTACATACCAACATCGATAAAATAGTGACATAAATGCAAAGCCTTAACACTAACATTTACTTAATACTATGTTTAAATTTCATAATTGATTACCGTAACCCAACTATGCTGCAAGGTTGACAACAGATACATATTTAGTAGCAAATCCGTTAAGTTCCTTTGAAAACATGAAATCGACACGAGTTTCGCCTCTGCACAAGGCAAAATCAGGAAATAGCTGGTGATTCACTTCACTTGCAGCGCAGAGCTCGGAGCCACGACACAAAACATCTGCCAGGAGCTCGTCAGCTCAGTATAGCAGCTAGACTGAGGATGATTATAATATTTGCGGTTAAATATTTGGTAGAGACAAAACAAAGCCTGGCATTAAAAAAAAATTTGCTCCAGTGAATAAGTTGTAATTAGTATTAATTTTAAGCTATTGTAATGAATCATGAAAAAAAAAACTAGCCCGAGGTTCTTGCCTTTCTCCTTGTGTGCTGGTCGCGATTCCGAACAGGTGGTAGATATGACGTTTCAAAGTGATCCTAAAAAATCTTACTGAATAAATATATTTGACTTTGACTTTGACTTTGAACACATGACGATTTATTTTTTCAAGGGAACTTGTCGATTTTATTTCTAATATTTATCTGTAATCTGCTTTCACATTGAAATAGATCCCCGCAAGGTGAAGCCTGCATCAATTAGCTATGCTAAGGTATCAACTATGGATTGTATGGTGTGACACTGCAAACATCTAAATGCTATCTGTCAATTTTTAACAGAAGTTTTGAATGGGCTTGTATTTTACCGTTACATTTTGTTGAAGTCGTTTTAGCATAAACAGTTTTACAACACGCATAAAACAATTGTATGCAGGTAAAACGCCAGGGACTTCCCAAATCAAATCAGCATATTTCCAAAATCCTTTACTACAAAAAGAAGATACTGACCATTAAGTATGTAGGACTTCTAGTCTGGCTGTTCGTTGATTGTCAGTAGGTATGTCAGTTACACATTTATTATCATTAATGCAAACACTCCGATTTATCATTATTTAGATTTTGTATTTTTAAATTAAGCAAAGCGGCACAAAAGTTGGTTATCCCTATCAAAATATAATGCAAAAAATATTTTGAAAACAACTCATTTTGAATCAGTAATATCACTGGATTTAATTTCAATGTTTCTTTTATAGTTTATTTATTACATACTAATGTAATTTAAGATGTTATAAACTCTGTCGATAAATTAAGGACGGAGAATGGTATAAAAAATTAATTAGCCCATGGTTTTTTCTTTCTCCTTGTGTGCTGGTCGCGATTTCGAGCGGGCGGTAGATTGACATTACAAAATTATTCCATAAAGTTCAATGACGACTACCAGAATCCCGTCGAATTATTTTCCTTTTGGGTAAGCTCCATCGTGACCCTCATCCTTGCTCTGGCCTAGAACTAGACAAGCCTAGAGGTCAAGCGCTCACCCATCATTTATAAAAAACCAGTGCAGAAACGTTAAAACCAAACGGGACAATTTGTAATAAGTCTTGCCATAGTCTTGCTATTTTCCGATTATTAATATGCAAAAAACATTGAAGACATCTACATTAACAACAATATGTAAAAACACTTCACAGGTAAATCGCTTTTTTTCATAAGCTATATTCATTAACATTGTTTATATCAACGGTAAATACGCAACTAAACATAAAAACTTTTTTATATAATATTTAAGCAAAAAAGCACATAGAGTAATCTTTATTTCTTCAATCCGTTATAATAATTGTATAATTCATAAAATAGAAACATATCTACTTAAAATGGCACCAGACTGGTAGGTATATATAACATTATAATTTTTGGTATGCAAAAATACGCACCAAAACAATTCGATTCACAATAATTAAGTACATTCATTAATCTACTTACATTTTGTTTTTTATAGTTCGGTACCCTTAGCCCTTTTTTCGATCAAATTAAATTGAAACTGCCTGAAAAATATTTAATTTAAAAAATGTACTATACGTTTTTTTCTTAGTCAATTTTATATAAATCAACAAGCAATCAACACGAGAAATCAGCATATTTTTGTTTTGTTTCTAGCTTTTAGTTCTTTTTTTTCAGCTTGGTGTATAGTTTTAATTAAAAAAATATTCCAATCAATTTAAGGTATCTAGAAAAAATAACTAAGAAAAATAAACCATAAAATATAAAATCGATGTAACTTAAGCTAAGTCAAATTTCTTGTCATTATCCCTAAGTAAATATTTAAAAAATCGCCGATCTACGGCAGACAATGAAACATCCGTGGTTTTCATAATAATGACATGCTTTGAACATTTGCCCTAATTTTGTTGTCTTATCCAATACCTTATTAAAATGAAAGTAACACCATTAAATCTTAGTTACAGTTATAGTATATCAAGTGCATTGAACTATGTGTAAAAGTAAATAAGTATATTTGTGTAAACTAATCTTTATGGCACTACATTAGGTGCCTGTTTCGAATTGACTGAAGCTTAAAATCTAAAACTGCTTTATCCATTTTATCTGTAAAATCAAAAACATTTATTTTATTATGATAATATTAAATTATTTATTTTTTTAATAAACATGATATGGTTCTTTTTCAGCTAGCAGTAGCAATGAGCTGAAGGAGGCTTTTACCACGTCAAGTGGTCCTAGCACGTAAATAACGTTAAGAAAAATTGTTTGTAGTAAAACCACAAAACACTATTTTACATGCCTTTTATTTGTAAACTTGTAAATGTGTTATTTTTTATTTTAAATGTACTAACCAATCTGTGTTTAGGAATGGAGAAAAAGCTTGTATTATTAGTAAAACATTTATGAATCAATAAAAATAATAAATACGTTACATTCTTTTTTATACAACTAAGACGGAACAATCAAGTAGCCCACCTGATGTTAAGTGCATCTCTTGTCTATAACAAAGCCTTACTGCTAGATCACATCCACAAAGAACATAGCCCACACGGCACTGCATTGCGTCCGTCAACTTGAGACAAAGGTGTCGAGCCTCGCGTACCCTTCAAACAGCAATGCTTGGCCACTGAAATAGGTATGGTGGTAGTACTTCCCCGGAAGAGCCCTTTCACAGCTCTACTCTTAAATAATTGGGATAGTCACTCACCTCACTTCATAGCGCTGTTGTAGAAATCCAAGTCGTCGATGCCGTCTGGTTCGAATGCGCGTATTTGCTCGAACAGTTCATGCTCCATAAAGGTATCGGAGGTGGCTGGCGTCTGCGCGCTGAAGTAACTGATGTTTGGTAATTTTTTTTAAGATATTTGGTATTTTTGACGAAGTATTTTGTTTTGCAGTTAATATTTGTATTTTTGGTTGTGTGTGTGTGTGTATATAATACGTAATGTTTTTAGTTGAGCGGTGATTTTCATTGATATGTTGTGTTTTAGTTTTTGGTTATTTTTAATTTTGTTTTTTTTTTTATTTAATTTGTGTTGTTTATAAAGTGAGAAGATATCATGTTTTGCCGTTTAAATTTGTAATTTTGCTTGTAAGTGTGGTATATTGCGTTTGAGTTGATTTATGGTGATTTTAGCAAAGATGATTGTAATTTTGGTTGTGTGTGAAGTTTGATTAGATGAAAAGTGGTGATTTTTATTGATATGTTGTGTTTGAAATGATGTTATAGATAATACGTTATGTCAATAGTTGATACGTGATGTTTTAGACGATACAAAGAGTTTAAGACGATGTGTCAGATAATGTATTTTTTTAATTTTGTTTCAGTTGATATATTATTGTTATTTGTAGTGTTCGTGATTAATGTGCGTTAAAATTATTAAATAAATGTGAGTATGTGTTTAAAGATGTTAAATGTTCGTGTGTTGATCGCACATCGCCGCCGGTCGCCGGGGATCGAGAAAGAAAGAGAAAATGCAACACATTAGACAAGGACGGTCGAAACAAATAAAAACAAAACCTACAACTTACACCGTCGCCAAAAGGCAGCACAGACAAAAAGGGGGAAAGTTGTAGTGTCTATGATATTACATAAAAAAGAAAAAAAGTTTTATGATCCAATTAAAAAAATACGACCGTCTGTGTTGCATTTTCGCGACAGGGTAAACAGAAAACTAAATCACAATATGGCGTGCAGAAAAACCGATACAAAACATGTTTTTCTAAACTCCAAACGGATTAAGTCTTCCGATATAATAAAAAAATCCATTACGCTCACAATATAATTGTAATACAAATAGACAAATAAACGCATTCAATATCCCATGTACATAGCCAACTTTAATATCTAGCAAATGTTTAATAAGTAGTAAAAGTGTAGTTTGATTACAAAATGCTAGAGCGATAACTTGACAAGTATTCAGAGACAAAAACGAGTATATATACGTCGGATAATGTCGATAAAAAATACATACCTACTATTTTTATTCAACATTCAAAACGTTCCAAAAACACTATCTTAACAACGTGTATGAATAAATCGTGTAAATCACACTAGTGTCCCTACTCCCTTCTGCAGAAATGTCGACAAACGGTTTGGCGTGTTCCATCGGCGAGCGGGAGGGCCACTGCCTTCTGGGAAGCTCGCTCCATCATACACCTCAACCTAACTCTGGCCTAGAGCTAGGTCAGAGCTAACTCAATACTCATAAAAGAATCTTAAGACATGTCCTCAATTCTCAAATGCATTGCGTTTTTAATTTCAATAGGACGGATTTAAAAAAAAACAGAGCAAACTTTTTCATTTTTTTACACACGGGTTTTACTCACGTATACGTTTATTTTCATGTAGGCACCAACGGATTAATTCAACAAGTGAATGAGGGTGAGTAAAACCCGTGTTTTAAATTCAACAAGTGAATGTCATCAGTGTGAGTAAAACCCGTGTTTTTAAATGCATAGCACGACTCACGCAAGATTTGAAAATATCAATTTTTATAGGTTTAGCATGAACAATGTCTGATTTAAGCGATTTATCTTATCGATAACTACCTACAATAGTCACATCCATGAATTCAAAAATGTCTTATAACTATTATAATATAAATTCGTCTTTATAAACTATATAAGTAAAGATAAACGCCAATTCGAACATATTTAAACAAACGATACAACAATCATTGACAGATTCTAATTGTCATTTTGGTACTAACTATCATTTTTAATAATTATTACGGTTCTGCCATACGTTGCAAAACAAGCAAAACATTCAAACTCGTAAGGTGCTATAAAACACCCGCGGGGTGTTTTTCAAAGACAGCTCAGCCCCTAAAATAGGACATTAATACATCAATTATATATTTTTTTCGCAACGTAAGACTAAATGCGATTATTAGTTGCATAGGTTGCATAGGTCATCTCAAAATGCCTATATTTCGTTTGGATATTTTTGACAAGCTTGAACAACTTAAATAACCAATTTAGGCAAAGCCAAAGCCTCACGACATATATTTACGATACTTAATCTACTTAAAATAAACCTACAATTAAACGTGTATGTGTAATGTACTTAAAAAAAACTAGCACCGAATTTATACAAAACAAAGTCCGTTTCATGCATTTTTGAACTAAAAATAATTATTTTACACGAAAAAACGGGTATTAATCGCGCATTTCCCGACGTTTCGGCGGGGTTCAGTGGTTGCGGAACCCGGTGACCCTGCCGAAACGTCGGGTTATATATTTCGTATCAAAAAAATGTGCTCTAATCGTGAAGTTTAAAAATATATATGTATCTTATACCGAAAATTATTATTACTGTACGCGTATTTTTATTAACAATCATTAAAATACTGACAAAAATATATTAAACCTAATTATGAGACCAGTCAAAACAGTAGAAAAGATCACTAATACATTTTTGGTCGCTCCCATCCAACCTAATTCGAATACTGATTTTTGTTAATTTTTGTCAGTTTTTAATCCACAAGATCAAAACCTAACATACATTTAACTATTATTCACGTAAAACAAGACTTACGTTAATAATTATAAGTAGAATAATAATACGACGTAAAACTACTGCATATATGAATGTACGTATAGTAAAATGTACTTGTATAGATAATATATTCATGATATAATTCAAATAGTTTGTATGCTATTGTCTACCTTTCAATATAATACTCCTTATAATTTTCAATAGTTCAATACTTGTGTAAAAGTTATTTCATGATAAATAAGATACAAGAATCTGAGATAAAACGGATATACACGCGTTTCGACGTATTTTCATATATTATTAAGTACAAATAAAATATAAATGCTGTTTTGTGGACCCAATATTTCAATATTAACAACAATCATTATATTAACAATCGTAATAAATTAAAAATAGTGTCAATGTAAAGTCAGTCATTTTATGAAATGCAATTATTAACTGTAATTAATGTATTATCAGGACGGCCATAGAATAATACACCTCAAATCACTAAACATAATAAATGTTCACGTGCAGAAATTTGGACGAGCCTCTGACTGAGCTTAATGAGGTGACCCTCATAAGATCCACATCTGAGTAGTGAACAGAGGTGAAAAAAGGAAAGGGAGATAAAATCGTGTCTGTTACTTTTACTTTAAATTACTAAGTAACAAAAGCAATATATATAAATATATACATGTATTTTGAGTAATTTTATTTACATCAATTTTGTTTAATTTAAATTAGAAGTCAAAGTTACGAGTACCGTATAATATTTTTAAAATTACACTTAATATCCTTAGAATTGACAAAATGATATGGTCACATGACTCCGATTCATAATTAACCCCTGTTATAGTCTATAAGTCCTGTTATATGTCTAGTAAGTAATAAATACCGAGAATTGGTCGAGTGTTTAAAAAATCTATCAACCCTGAACCACTTCGTCTACACTCAATTGAAAGTTCGTATACACTGAATTGAAACTTCGTATACACCCACTTGAAACTTCGTATACACCCAATTGAAACTTCGTGTACACTGAATTGGAACTTCGTATACTTTTGCCCGCGATTTTAAACATTTACGCGGTATTAAACCCCACTTTAGAATTTTTAGTTTGGATTAACTGAAGAGCACGCTGAATTCAGGCTCTTATAGCTCACACAGGAATGTGTTTAGTGGAGACAACGTAGTTTTCTAAAGCTCCAATTCAAGACCTAGCTATAATTCAAATAATTTGTTTAACTATTTTATCTATCTAAATTAATTTCAACTTTTTCATACTTTGAAGGTCGTTTTTTTCATACAGTTGTCAGTTGTATACGTGAGTAAAACCCGTGTAAAAACATGTATAAATACTCACGCAAGTTATGGTAGTACATATCTTTACATTCATATCTTTTAATTGACGAAATATCCACACTTTTCACTCGTAATTTACGAAAACAATTTCACAAGTACACAAGGAAATACTATCGAGCACTAATAAGTATCCATTCAATTTATTCGTGAAAAACATTTAACAACATGATATCCAATCACACTCATATCCTACGCATATGTAAGTTCTACTAAAGTCCATTGAACACCCAAAAGGTTAAATAATACTGTGTATTTTTGTGCCCGAATTTCAACAAATGGTGCGTACATTATATTTATATTTTGTTACTGTACGCTGGGGTTGCGCTTGTCTTTATCTCACCAGGTGTCAAGTTATAATAAGGTCGAAAGTGGAGGCGCACTTCACCCGGAATCCTCAACAGCCTGAGTAACTGGCTATCTTATCTCTAAATGTCGGAACGTAACATAAAAGAATTGTTGTTACGGCAACAGACTTTTGTAAGATGGTGGTAGCTACCCAGGCGGACTTAAACGAGTGTAACACCAATAATCCTCTGGGTCTGATACCCGGAGACCCAGCATACAGAGGTGTACGTATCCAATAATAAGCGCCGAATATTGAAACCTTCAGTGATTCCACGCACTGAGTATTGGAGGTGAAAAGGTTGAACACCATGTAAGAATGAAAAAAGATTGAGAACCACTTTTATGGTAAGTCGATTAAAAATGGTAATACAACCTGGCAACAAAAAATCGAAAGGTCAGCTAATTTAATATTAGCAAGTTAATGCTGGTTTGGTCAGATCCAAAATGTTTTAAATCAGCAAAGTGAATTAAAAAAGTAAGGTCGTTCTGAGAAGAAAACCTAACACACTAAACTCCGCCATAAAGTCGAGTAAACCTGATAAACAAATAAAATAAAAATAAAAAAGTTTTAATTATATGATGTGAAAATAACTTATGAGCCGACTTTTCTTGCTGACCGAAAATGAGAAAATAAAAACCATTACATTATTTGCCCAACCGACCTACCAAAAAGTCAATATGATCATAATTATTTAATTTAATAAATTATCTGACACTTTATCTATATTTACTCATTTACTGTGGTTTCCTCACGATAAACACTAACTGGTGTGTTGCCAACATTTACAATGATCTAGTATATATTTGTGTAAAATTACACAAATATTTATTTCGAGACATCGTGTGGTCCGTTTACAGTTGAAGTAGCGTTGTACTGCAGCTATAAAGAAACATTAATTAAGACATTAAAAATGCAAAATCCCGAACGCTCTTACCGAGGCTTGAACTCGCGTACCGGTTCACTGCCGGGAATACTGCACCAATATGTGTAGTCGGTACAATATTCTAACTTAATTGATATGTACTATTTAGCGACACAATTGTGTCTTTTTTTCGTTCATATTAACTCCACAAATAATAATCTATCCCTATCTCATACAAATCTTAAAGAACTTACTATAAAAATCTCACTTATCAATTTGGTTTCCTGATTTTTGTTTTGTCAACATATTCAGTTACTTTTAATATATATATTTAACACTTCGAGTAATCCGAAAACAAATACAAAAATGAGTTCTTTGTTTTTAGTAGAACTCCATTTAAAATATAAATAAAATATATATGTTATTATTTCCCGCATATTGGTTTCCCGCAAGAATCATATTTATTTTTTTATAATAATTATAGGGAGTTATTATGAACTAGTGAAATTACAACCTAAAAATACTAACGTACTAAAAATTTTACAAACAAACTAAAAATAGGTGTCAAAATTAGAAATAATAAAACATATGCAAAAAGCATTGTCATAAAGGCACTAAGGTAATTAAAATAACGATATAAAAAAAAACTATAAAATAAGGATGTGACTATATAACTCGAACTAAAAAGTATAAAATTATATAAGAACGCCTTGCTACAAAAACTTCAAAAGTCAATCATGTACCTTGGGAAAGAAAACAAATTGGTGAGAAATCAAACATAAACAATAAAGAACGAAATTAATAGTATTTAGGCCAGTGAATTAGCTACTTAGGCAAAGTAGCCAGTATCTTGGGCAAGCTTTCTAGTACTTGGGGGGGTACCACGACCTCTTAGAGCATTCTTGTTTTAATATTACTTTACTTTTGTCGCTACTTAACCGTGGTATGATTGTGCAGTCCGGTCAGATGTTTGACCGCCTCTGTGGTCTAGTGGTTCAAGCCACAGATTTCAGATCCAGAGGTCCCGGGTTCGATCCCCATGGGGAGTACAATATATTGTGCTTGGTTTGGTTGGTGGTAGGACTTGGTTTGAGTCCGCCTGGCTAGCTACCACCATCTTACCTAATTCTGTCGCCATAACAACAATTATAAAATTGTTGTGTTCCGGCATTCAGAGGTAAGATAGCCAGTTCCTCAGTTTGTTGAGGATTCCGGGTGAAGTGCGCCTCCACCTTCGGCCTTATCTCAACTTGTTACCAGGTGACATGAAAGGCCAAGCGCTTCCCCGTCATACAATAAAAAAAAAAGATGTCTATGGAAATTTGTTTTTCCGTGTTACAGTCAACCGAACCATGGAAAATAGTAATCCCATCGTAATAAATGCAGTATGTAATCTTTTACGTACGGTTCGGGGGTACGGTGGGTCTGCAGCACTGTTATCATGAAGATATAATCGTCTATGACTAACCGACAAACCAAACCACATGGACTACACAACCGTACCACGGTTAAGAAGCGATTTTTGTCACTATCTGTCCACTGTATAAAAAACGTGACAAAAGTAATGTAAGATCAATACGAGAATGCTTTAAGACGTTGTGGTTAGGCCCCTGGTCTGGGACAGGCTAGTTACCTTTGGACCGTTTGTAACGGTCCTTAGGAAACCCGACTGCTTCCCTAGTAAATAATAAGTTTAATTGTACATTTTGGGTACATAAATGTTTATTAAATCGAAACATAAAACAAAATGCGAATCATAAATAAATAATACAGGACAATAATTACACACAGCGCCACCTACCTAATAGTAGTACTTTAAATGTGATGTAAAAACTGACCTGCTCTGTACTGGCCAGTGTAGTAACTGACCCGCTCTGTATTTAGTGTATTAACTGACCCGCTCTGTACTAGCCAGTGTAGTAACTAACCCGCTCTGTACTAGCTAGAGTAGTAACTGACCCGCTCTGTACTAGCTAGTGTAGTAACTGACCCGCTCTGTACTAGCTAGAGTAGTAACTGACCCGCTCTGTACTAGCTAGTGAAGTAACTGACCCGCTCTGTACTAGCTAGAGTAGTAACTGACCCGCTCTGTACTAGGCAGTGTAGTAACTGACCCGCTCTGTATTTAGTGTATTAACTGACCCGCTCTGTACTAGCCAGTGTAGTAAATGACCCGCTCTGTACTAGCTAGTGTAGTAACTGACCCGCTCTGTACTAGCCAGTGTAGTAACTGACCCGCTCTGTACTAGCTAGTGTAGTAACTGACCCGCTCTGTACTAGCTAGTTTAGTAACTGACCCGCTCTGTACTAGCTAGTGTAGTAACTGACCCGCTCTGTACTAGCTAGTTTAGTAACTGACCCGCTCTGTACTAGCTAGTGTAGTAACTGACCCGCTCTGTACTAGCTAGAGTAGTAACTGACCCGCTCTGTACTAGCTAGTTTAGTAACTGACCCGCTCTGTACTAGCTAGTTTAGTAACTGACCCGCTCTGTACTAGCTAGTGTAGTAACTGACCCGCTCTGTACTAGCTAGAGTAGTAACTGACCCGCTCTGTACTAGCTAGTGTAGTAACTGACCCGCTCTGTACTAGGTAGTGTAGTAACTGACCTGCTCTGTACGCTGGGCGTGTTCCGGTGAGAGTCCGGCGAGTGAGCGTACGACGGCGACGCTGACGACATGTATGGAGGCAGCGTGGTCACTAGCACGGGTTTCACATACCCGTTCTTCAGCATTTCGTTCTCTGTAATGCGAGGAAACGATGACTTGTGATTATGACGTCATGACTGTGTTCAAACAAATACGTTTATAATGAATGAATGAACTAACAAACGAACGAATGAATGGTGGAATGAATGAAGGGTGAAATGAATGAAATAATTATGGAATGAATGAATGATAATACTTTATTTCACCTTAAAAATAAAACTGGATTACTTAAAAAATTTAAATATAAATAATTAGTAAGACTCCGTACGCAAAGGGTGCTAACCTATGTACGTTCATCCACCCGTTAAAAATTATCAAACTGTGTTTAGAAATCTTTTTTTTTTATGTACCACGGGGATGTGTTTAGTATTAATCTCACCTCGTTACATGTTATGATACGGCCGAAGGTGGAGGCGCACTTCACCCGGAATCCTCAACAAACTGAGGAACTGGCTATCTCACCTCTGAATGCCGGAACACAACAATTTTATAATTGTTGTTATGGCGACAGAATTAGGTAAGATGGTGGTAGCTAGCCAGGCGGACTCAAACCAAGTCCTACCACCAACCAAACCAAGCACAATATATTGTACTCCCCATGGGGATCGAACCCGGGACCTCTGGATCTGAAATCTGTGGCTTGAACCACTAGACCACAGAGGCGGTCAAACATCTGACCGGACTGCACAACCATACCACGGTTAAGTAGCGACAAAAGTAAAGTAATATTAAAACAAGAATGCTTCAAGAGGTCGTGGTACCCCCCCAGTACAATCTTGCCCAAGATACTAGCTACTTTGCCTAAATAGCATAAATATTATTTATTTCGTAATATTAATATTAATTTTAATTAATTGTTGCAATGGCGACAGAATTAGGTAAGATCCAAACCAATCAACATTGCTCCCCCCGGGTTCGAACCACTGGGCCACAGCCGGTACACTCACCCGGCTTGGTGTAATACTTGGAGAAGACGTCATCCTTCGCGATGTTCGGATGCAGGAACTGCAGTTGGGGCAGGTCCAACACGCGGTCGGCCAGCGAGCGCAGCATCAGGTCACGTGACGTGAACGGCTGCAGGCTGAACACTTCGTTGCCCTCTGGAATAAAGGTGGCGATAACGGTTAAAATGATATATTCGTTAAGTGTTTGATAAAAAAATATATCGATATTTTTATTGGTTGAAAATATTAGTTAATATTATTTGTTGAGTACCTACACGATTTGGTTATTGGTTGATGTTAATGCGGTTGTTTCGTCTCTATCATTGTAGCACTATGGGTATTTGTTTAAAATATCACATCACTTTGTGTTGAATAAAAATATCATAAACAGCAAATCAGTAATTTAATCTCTATAGTGAGGAGTCGAAAGCATACAATTGAATGAAGTCAACCTAATACATAGTTGAAAACTCTGCGAGCAGCAACGTACGAAAATGTTTCTTATTTATAGCCTGTTAAAGTTAAAATTTCGGGGGGGGTTGTACTTACCCCCGACCCAGGCGATAGTGATCCCTCCGAGCTCGGAGTCAGAGAACCGCAAGAGGAAAGTGCCCGGCGGACACTTGGACAACATCTCCTCAGCACCTTTCTTCTGGATGAAGCCCCGGATTAATCTGCGCAACACATTTTAATTATACATTTGGTTGTTACAACAGTTGTTCTTCAGTCTAGTTTATCAGTGTCAGTTTCAGTGTGTCAGTCTAGTTTAACGGTCTAGTTTGTGAGTATAAATTAATATATAAAAGATAAATTAATTAGACAAATTAGAAGGACTGACAACTGTCAGTCCTTCTAATTTGTCTAATTAATTTATCAGTTGTTTGTAGGTCTAGTTTGTCAGTTGTTTGTTCGTCTAGTTTATCAGTCGTTTTTAGCCTAGTTTGTCAGTCTAATTTATCAGTTTTGTGTCAGTCTAGTTTATCAGTTGTTTTTCAGCCCAGTTTGTCAGTCGTTTTTAGCCTAGTTTGTCAGTCTAATTCATCAGTTTTGTGTCAGTCTAGTTTATCAGTTGTTTTTCAGCCCAGTTTGTCAGTTGTGTGTCAGTCTAGTTTATCAGTTGATTTTTAGCCTAGTTTGTCAGTTGTGTGTCAGTATAGTTTTTCAGTTGCTTTACAGCCTACTTCGCACGTTGTTTGTCGTTCTAGCTTACCAGTTCAGTTTGTCAGTCTAGTTTGACAGTTGTTTCTCAGTCTAGTTTGTTAGATGTTTTCTAATTCTAGATTATCAGTTGTTTGTCAGTTATTTGTCAGTCTACTTTATCAGTTGTTTCTCAGTCTACTTTGTGAGACTAGTCTGTAAGTCTAGTTTGTCAGTCAGGTTTACAAGTTGTTTCTCAGTTTAGTTCGTCAGCCTAGCTTGTCAGTTGTATGTCGCTCTACTTAGTCAGTGTAGTATACCAGCGCAGTTTGCCAGTCGTACGTCAGTGCGACCAGTCACCTAGCTTGTCAGTTGTGTGTCGCTCTACTTAGTCAGTGTAGTATACCAGCCCAGTTTGCCAGTCGTACGTCAGTGCGACCAGTCAGCGGTCGCCCCGTTCGTGAACTCACCGGTCGCACCACAGCGTCCTGAGGTAGTCGCGCGTGACCTTCACCACCATGTAGAACCACTCCCAGAAGGTGAAGTTCCTCTCGGGCAGCGCGTCCTTGCAGAACTGCGTCCACGAGACCGCCGTGTTGTGCAGCTCGAGAGTGTTCGCGGGCAGATTGTTCCTGCTACAGAGCGACCACACCGTTGACAACACCCGTGACTCGTGACTCGTAGCTCAGTTGGTCATTGTAGCTGACGTGTACTTCTTCTTCTTTTTTTACATCACTGACCTAAGTTAGTTATTGTAACTGACGTATACTTCTTCTTCTTTTTTTTACATCACTGACCTAAGTTAGTTATTGTAACTGACGTATACTTCTTCTTCTTTATTTTACATCACTGACCTAAGTTAGTTATTGTAACTGACGTATTACGAAGTATTTTTTTTACATCACTGACAAGCCTCTCGTGACTCGTGGCTCAGTTGGTTATCGTAGCTGACGTATACTTCTTTTTCTTTTTTTTTACACCACTGACAAGCCTCATAGCTAGTTGGTTATTGACAAGCCTCATAGCTAGTTCGCTCAGTTGGTTATTGTAACTTTTTTTTTTTTTTTTGTACGACGAGGAAGCGCTTGGCCTTCATCTCACCTGGTAACAAGTTAAGATAAGGCCGAAGGTGGAGGCGCACTTCACCCGGAATCCTCAATAAACTGAGGAGCTGGCTATCTTACCTCTGAATGCCGGAACACAACATTTTTTTAAGAATTGTTATTATGGCGACAGAATTAGGTAAAATGGTGGTAGCTAGCCAGACGGACTTCAACAAAGTCCTACCACCAACCAAACCAAGCACAATATATTGTACTCCCCATGGGGATCGAACCCGGGACCTCTGGATCTGAAATCGGTGGCTTGAACCACTAGACCACAGAGGCGGTGATAACTGATGACTTCTTTTTTTTTAACAGCACTGACAAGCCTCATAGCTCAGTTGGTAGTGACTCGTCTGCGCTGTGGGTTGTGGGTTCGATGCCCAGGACAAACATTTGTGTGATGATAAAGATGTTTGTTCTTTGGATGTGTATTGTATGATAAGTATGTATTTACAAAAAAAAATAAGAGCACATCACTGACAAGACTTGTGGCTCAGTTGGTAGTGACTCTGCCTTCTGCGCTGTAGGTTGTGAGTTCGATTCGCAAACAGGACAAACATTTGTGTAACGATAAAGACGTTTTTTCTGTGTTTGGGTGTGTATCGTATGATAAAAGAAATAAAAAGTATTTAAGTATTATATCCGTAATCTAGTTCCCATATTACAAGATTTGCCTAGTTTGGGGCTAGATGGAGCTGTGTGAAATTAATGTCTTGTAATATTTATTTATGTATTATAACTGATGTAACTTCTTCTTCTTTTTTTATAGTACGACGGGGAAGCGCTTGGTTTTCATCTCATCTGGTTACAAATTAAGATAAGGTAGTGGCGGCTTCACCCGGAATCCTCAACAAACTGAGGAACTGGCTTTTTTTACCTCTGAATGACGTCATAGAAAAAAATACCAGACTTGGTGTTAGCTAGCCAGACGGACTTAAACAAAGTCCTTTCCACCAATCAACCAAACGCAATATTGTGCTCCCCTGGGTAAAAAAGGTATTTAAGTATTGTATCCGTAATCTAGTTCCCATATTACAAGCTATGCTTAGTTTGGGGCTAGATGGCCATATAGATAGACATATAGATATATCCTGTATGTTACTTTCAAATCATTTATGTTGTGTGTTTGGAATATGAATGAGGATGATAAAAAATTACATTCAAATTATTTAGTATATTATCGATGTTGTGTTTGGAATATGAATGAGGATGATAAAAAATACTACATAAGAAGGTATTAACCATTCACACCTGAAGATCTTCTCAGCCAGGAAACGCAGATTGTCTTCGGATAAGTCACCGCCAGTTGCCGAGAAGAATTTAAGACGTAGCGTCTCAGCCAACAGGCCCCAAGTTACCTAAAAATATACACCATCTTAAGAGTCTATGATACCTGAAATGGCTTAGCTTCAGCAATAATTTCTACCACAATACTGTTGTATTTACTTTGAAATGAATAAATGTTATAGTTAGTTCAGGATTGATGCTAGAACGCTAGTGTTGCGAAAACACGATTACATTAAATTTTATCGATAAAAATAACCAAAGTTGACTCTAATTTATACCAAAAATGTCGCCCATCAATAAATACGGGCGTATTTATGTATTTAGGCCTTGAAACTTTGTACAGTAAATAAACAAAGAATAAAGCAGACGGTCAGTGTTTTAGATTTTAAAAATTTATATTTGCTTTACCGTAAACAAATAAAGCTTAGAAATTCACGCGTAGTTCTGTCATTTGGTGGTCATAAGCGCCGTGGTTGAGCGCACAGCAATGTCACCCTTATTATAACTATATATTAGTTCGAAACTAGAGTGAAGTTGCGTTGTGTTGCTAATCTGAGGTAGTGTAGACCGTTAAACGTAACAAAATTGTTTTTTTCTTACTTGGCTACAAGTTGGGATAAGGCCGAAGGTGGAGGCGCACTTCACCCGAAATCTTCAACAAACTGAGGAACTGGCTATCTTACCTCTAAATACCGGAACACAACAATTTAATAATAGTTGTTATGGCGACAGAATTAGGTAAGATGGTGGTAGCTGGCCAGGCGGACTTTATTAAAGTCCTACCACCAATGTTTTACTTATATTACTCAAAGCTAATCCGTTGTCTGGAAGAGATCGCTCGTAGTCTTAGGTGTAACTGTCTCTTATGCTATTTTGCATACATTATAGTATTTTATCAATCTATCTACTTGTCTCTAGCTGGGATTGGGACCCCGTCTAGCGCTGGTGGCAATTGTAGGTCTTATTACGTTTGTTGTAAACTAGACTCTGTGCCTAATGTGCTAAGGTCCACATTATGACACCAACAACAGCAATCACAAGTTATTGTTATTAAAGCGAAGTACCAGGCAATCATAATTCACAAGGATGTTAGAACTACGAAGATTCACGTAGCGCTATACTCTTGCTACGAGTGCTACGAGACCTCGTAGCGCTACGCAAATGCTACGCTTTTTGATGCCAGTCGACAAGCTAGAAACTAGACTTAGTTTCTTGTTCTGTAAGGTCTATTTACCTCGTCGTTTGGAAGGGCACTCGGCCAGTCGCTAAGAATGTATTGTCTCACAGTGGCTCAGCCTTAAGTAAACTAGTAGACTCTTTTCCTTAATTGGTCCACATGACAAACACGAGTAATATATTATTGTTAATGTAACTAAGTACCAGGCAGGCATAACTCACAAGGAGGTTAGAACTACGAAGAATCACGTGGTGTTGCACGCTTGCTACAAGTTCTACGAGACCTCGTAGCGCTACGCACATGCTACGCTATTTGATGCAAATCGCGAAGCTAGATACTAGACTCTGTTTCTAGTGACATAAGGTCTATGCTACCTCGCCAGGCGTTTGGACGGGTATTCTGGCAATCGCTGAGAATTTGTTATCTCGTGTCACAGTGTCTCAGCCTGACTCTTTTACTTGGGTCCACATTATGACACAAACACCAGCAATATTTTATTGTTTTTATAACGAAGTACCAGGCAAGTATAACATACCAGGAGGTTAGAACTTCCAAGAATCACGTGGTGCTACACGCTTGCTACGAGTGCTACGAAGCCTCGTAGCGCTATGCAAATGCTACGCTTTTTCATGCAAATCGCGAAGCTAGATACTAGACTCAGTTTCCAGTAAGATAAGGTCTATATTACCTTGTCAGGCACGTGAAAGGGCACTCGGCCAGTCATCGTCTCACAGTTGCTCAGCCTAACGTAATCTAGACTCTTTTCCTAATTAACCTAGGTTCACACGGTCCAATTTATAAAACAAACACCAGCAATAAGATATGATATTTTAACGAAGTACCAGGCGAGCATAATTCACAAGGAGGTTAGAACTAGGCATAATCACGTGTGCTACGAGACCTCGTAGCGCTACGCAAATGCTACGCTTTTCGTTGCCAGTCGCGAACCTAGGTACTAGACTCTGTACCTAGTGACATAAGGTCTATATTACCTTGTCAGGCACGTGGAAGGGCACTCGGCCAGTCGCCGAGAACGCGTTGTCCCAGGTGACAGTGGCCCAGCCATGGGGCTCTTGGTTTCCATGGACTATGACCACCACAGGAAGAGAAAGAGTCCACACCTGGAAAAAAGACAAATTTGAAGAAAAAAAATGGCACTCCGGGAGTGCCGACAGAAGAGAACACTTGACGTCTGTCGTCTACAGGTATTGTTTATACCTATAGACGACAAACCGTTGCCGATCCGAGCGTCGTACAAGTCGGCAGAGGGCTCGTAAGTTTAGCGGCAACGCTATATTTCCTGAGGATGCCTCGTGTAGAGACGAAACACGTGTCGATTTGAAAATTTTACCGCCTCTGTGGTCTAGTGGTTATATCCGCCGATTTCTGATCCAGAGGTAAATTATAAATGATAAATGATTTATTGGTTTGTTGAATCTTGGTAGGTATAAGTACTAAGGTCTAATGTAGTAATAGTATCACAGATTCTACCTAGTAGGTATACAGACACTTCCACTCAGTTCTAAAGCATGCATTACACAAAGTGTTTCATCAAATTAAATCTGAGAATGATCAATTAACAAATAGTAAGTAATAAAAACAAATAATTCCAAAAACCAATTACATGTCAATGGTATGAGCAAGATTCAAATTGTGTCAATTAATAAGAAGTCGATAGGTTTTGTCAAAAATTAAAATTCATAGTCAAAAAATTTAAATTTACATGTCATTCAAAATTTAATTCACAGAGTAATAAACTTGAGTACATTGAGTCATACAGAACACGCTGTTTTAGATTTGTGATGATGTAAAGTACCCAGGCGACGAGTACCGTTTGGGTAAAATTTAAAGGAGATTGGATTTTTCTTAACATAAACATCAATTTCCAGAATACACAGAGATGGCAGGGTTGGAATCCCCCACTGCTTGAACACATCTTTACCGGAGTCCGTCTGTTGCATACCAAACATAGATCTAATGTACCCAATTGCACCCATGCCTTGTAATTGTAGCCATGTAAGATTAATAAATAAATAATAAATAATATCACAGGACATTAATTTCACACAGCGCCATCTAGTCCCAAACTAAGCATAGCTTGTAATATGGGTACTAGATTACGGATAGAATACTTAAATACTTTTTGTAAATACATACGTACTATATGATACTACACCCAAACACAGAAACACCGATTGAGACACCCAAACACAGATTGAAAAAAATTTTTTTTTTTTTTTTCCGTTCCGGACTGACCTGAAACACCAGCTCCCCGCCGCCCACGTTGAACTGCGACTGGAACAGCAGAGTGAGCTTCTCGTCCATGACGCTCTCGGTGCCTTTCTTCTCGGCGCGCTTTATCTTACGCAGCTGCATGTTCCTAGCGACATTAATACAACTGGTTTTAACCTTCGGCCAAGCGTTTGACCATCAACTTCATTGAAAAACAAGTCAACATGTGACCTAAGATGGAGCTTGTCTGAATGAATAATGATGGTAGAGGCAAATATCTACAATTATAATAACGTGAAAAAAAAAACTGGCCAGATGAAAGGCAAAGAAAATCCGCGTCGTAAAAAAAAATTCTTTAGTATCCCTTTCGCGATTAGAACACATTATTTTGATTTGAAAAAACGGGTATTTATATGTATAAATAACAAAAAAAAGGTAAATATTTTTTGATAATTAAGCGCGCTGTCTTATGCAACTGCATGTTCCTAAGGACATTAATAGAACTGGGTTCAACCTTCGGCCTTATCGTGACATGAAAAAAACCATTATTACAACTAGTTTCAACCTTCGGCCTTATCGTGACATTAATATAAACTGGTAAGATAAAGGCCAAAAACATGAGCTTCGTAAAAAAAAATTCTTTAGTATTCCTTTCGCGATTAGAACACATTATTTTGATTTGAAAAACGGGTATTTTTATGTGTAAATATAAAAAAAAATCTTCTTGTGCCTTTCTTCTCAAACTTTGTCTCACGCAACTGCATGTTCCTAAGGACATTAATACGACTGGTTTCAACCTTCGGCCTTATTATCGTGACATGAATATAAACTGGTAAGATAAAGGCCAAGAAAATCCGCGTCGTAAAAAAAAAATCTTTAGTATTCCTTTCGCGATTAGAACACATTATTTTGATTTCAAAAACGGGTATTTTTGTATGTATATATATAAAAAAAAATCTTCTTGGGCCTTTCTTCTCAGCGCTTTATCTCACGCAACTGCATGTTCCAAAGGACATTATTACAACTAGTTTCAACCTTCGGCCTTATCGTGACATGAAAATAAACTGGTAAGATGAAGGCCAAGAACATTCGAGTAGAAAAAAAAAGTTTTTTTAAAACTTTCGCGATTAGGACACATTAATTTGATTCGAAAAACGGTTATTTATACGGATAACTTTTTTTTTTATTTGAAAAAATAAAGATAAATATTTTTATCATCAAACATATTTAATTTATGTTGAGGCAGACATCATTACAATTGGGAGAAACCACTGGCTCCTGAAACACAGTTCTGCTAGTTCCTAAAGTTGGATTCCTAAAATACTTTTGTCAAACTGTGGTGAAGCCTCTCATTCGTATAGGTAGGTACATTTTTCGCTCAAAGGGCTACCTACATTTTGAATTTGGCGCCTCGACTTGCTTAGTTCCTGGAAGTGCCGCTCAACACCGAGAGATGGCGTCAATAGTCTCGAAAGCCATTATAGGCGATCGGCTATGCCCCCCGCGCCGCTTCCCCGTGTCCTTGACTGCGTGTGAGAGTGACCGTGAACTTTTGAGTTTTGACATTGGAAAATTGTGCCTTTGAATTGAACTGTTTCTCCCACGTTTCTTCGCTGAATTTTTATATATTTCACCGCCGCTATTATACCGCAACTGCTATTATAGAAAATACATGCGCAATGTACATTGATGAAGTGCGCCCCTCATGCCGGCCGGCATCGCGTCTTCTGTAAGGTCTCGCAGATCTACTGTTCCTCGTTCTGTGAGGTGGTCATCCAGGGCTGAGTACAGGTACGTGGTTCCGATTTGATCTGTGGCGCTAGGGCTATTTACACGCTCCAAACTGTTTATTATGTCGAGTATACGATTTTTTTATTATCATTATTATTATAGGTGAAACACGCGATAAATACCCGTTTATCGAATCAATACAATTATTAGAACTCTTAAAAAAATAAAGTAAATAACAATATAGTAGGAATGTAAATTTACACTGTGGGGAGTCAGGCGTTGATTGACACGTGACCTAAGGACTGGCTCTTTAGGCCAACGGATTAGCGTAGCATAGCGTGACAATGCAGCCAGTGTCTTGGTTACTCTGGTACTGGTCAGGAACAGTTGATTTACCTAAAAAACCCGACTGCTTCGCATGTACATAGATAGTTTTATTTTACATGTTTTTCCAGAAATCTAAGCATTTAATACTAGTACAAGTATGATGGATGGTTTTGTTCTATGTGTGAGATTGTATGTGTGTGTGTGTGTGTGTGTGTGTGTGTGTGTGTGTGTGTATGTATGTATGTATGTATGTATGTATGTATGTATGTATGTGTGTGTGTGTGTGTGTGTGTGTGTGTGTGTGTGTGAGAGAGAGAGAGTTTGTGTGTTTGAGGGTAAGGGGTGTGTGCGATGTAGTGTGAGTGGGAGGTGGTGGTGAGTGGGGTTGGTGGTGGTGAGTGGGTGGTGTGTACCCGGTATGTATGGTTGTGTGTGATATGTTGGCGAGTAGCGTGGAACTACAATCAATGTTCAAACCATACTGGGAAATCACAAAGGTGTGCCCTCTAGACGACGGCCAGCGAGGGATTCGAACTCGGCACCTGCGGGACGTCAGCCCCGCGCCGTCCGGCCGAGCCGCGGCGCGTCGAGAGGACCCCGCGAATATAGTCACCTGAAGCTGACGCAGAGCTGGCGGTTGTTCGGCTGGTACTCCATGGCGCCGGAGTTGTTGAGGATCTCCCCACACTCCACGGGCTGCTTGCCCTTGCCCGCCTGGGTCTCGCTTTTCATCAGCAATTGGGCTTGCTGCTCGGATATTATCAGCACCTGGATCAAACACATTCTTTTATTTACTAATTTTAACTGATAGGAAGGACTTTTTTATTTTTGGTCATTTTTACCATTGGCCATATTTACTATTGGTCATTTTTACTTTTGGACATTGGCTTTGAACATTTTTCGTTTGTGATAGTATTCGTGTTAATCAGTAATTGCACACAGCGCCGTCTAGCCCTAAACTAAACGGGATTTAGTTACTAACTCTGAGTAGGATCAGAGTTGAATCCGCAAAGTAAAAAAAGTTTTGGGTACTTTTATTAAAAGTAAAAAAAAATAAGCTCTGTTTTGCGCAGTTTCACGACAGCTGGTAGCATATCAGAGCTAGACGAACAATTACGGACCGCACATAAACTTTAAAACTTTTTCCACTCAGAGGATTCAAGTCTGAACCTAATCAGAGCGTGGATCTTATGAGGATCACATACTAAGGGGTAGACAGAGCCACGTCTAAACTTACGTTCGGCACATGCCCACGTTTTGCAAGTAGCTAGTATTCAATACGTGACAGGTTGCAAGCTCATCACTGCTTGCTAGAATACTAGCCAGTGTCATGTGTCAAATGGCAGTTTCACATAGCTTAGTGAATCTCAGCTAGATGGCGCTGATCAGTGCTTAAGCAAGGGTTTGCTGAAGCACTGATCAGCGCCATCTAGCTGAGATTCACTAAGCTATGTGAAACTGCCCTAGTGTCTGAAAATACGTTCAAAATCACTAGCGATATAACGGTTTTTTGCTATTTTATCGTTTTGTATTATTTAAATTATTAAATGTTGTAACCAAGTTCCCACTATCGTTTTTTTTATTTAAAGCCAAATTACAGAACCGATTTTAATAAATATTCTATGGGACCCATCTGGAATCATATCCTTTCGAACAAACTTGTATGGAATCAACCCGCGCTGCTCTTTCGTATGGGCCTTCTCCTGTTGCGGACGTTAATACAAAGCAAGGATTAAAAAGTTTAATAACAATAAAAAATACTCATGCAAAATATAATAAAAAACATATTTTTTTTTATTCATATACTATGAATTTAATTTAATTTTGTGTATGTGTAATATTGATTATTAATAATAATAATATTACAGGACATTAATTTTACACAGCGCCATCTAGCCCCAAACTAAGCATAGCTTGTAATATGGGAACTAGATTACGGATAAAATACTTAAATACTTTTTGTAAATACATACGTACTATATGATACAACACCCAAACACAGAACAAACATCCATATTCATCACACAAATGTTTGTCCTGGGTGGGAATCGAACCCACAGCCTGCAGCGCCGCAGGCAGAGTTACTACCAACTGAGCTATGAGGATTGAATTGTCTGTAATAAATGAATACAATAAATCAAACATACAAAGCCAAAACGGTACACACATTAAAACTTCCCATACAAAATGAATGGTATCATTTATTGCGAGTAATACTCACATTGACTCTAGGCGGCGTCATGTAAACGTTCAGCTGACCCCCGACTAGCAACCGGACCGTAGCCGTGAAACTGAAAACATACGATTCATTCAACTACATCAGAAACGCCTCCGTGGTCTAGCGATAACCACTGACAGAACCATATAACATATTATATATATATACATATAAATATATATACACATATATATAAATAAATATTACAAGACATTAATTTTTACACAGCGCCATCTAGCCCCAAACTAAGCATAGCTTGTAATATGGGAACTGGATTACGGATAGAATACTTAAATACTTTTAGTAAATACATACGTACTATACAATACAACACCCAAACACAGAACAAACATCTATATTCATCACACAAATGTTTGTCCTGGGTGGGAATCGAACCCACAACCTACAGCGCAGAAGGCAGAGTTTCAACCAACTTAGCTATGAGATTTTTTGTAGCTCAGTTGGTTAGAGCTTATATACATGTATACACAACAAACGTCACACACCCAGTACATTCAGTAAACAATTAAAATCTATTTTATATACCAATTCCTCATTTGTCAACCGGTAGAACTCTGTTATGTTAAATGTTGTCATGTTTTTGTTCACATTTTTTTTTTCAGTCTCCGTTCGTTACCAAATCTATCTTACCTATCGTACTTAGTTGTAAGCACATGTTTTTCACCTTACAATCTAGATTTGTACCTTAGTTTTATTTTTTTTAAGTCGTATTTTTAATTGGTCGTAAAGTGTATTGTGTTTAATGTAAAATAAAAAAAATAAATAGACCCGCGACGGGACTCGAACTTTTCCTAAATTCGGAAACGAAATATATATATAAATAATAGTGCTCACCGTGTGTTGGTCTTCATAACTTGTGGCGGCTGTTTCTCGATAACGAAAGTAGATGTCACCAGCGTAGACAACAGTCCCGTCACCTGCAGACAACATTAATACAAATCAAAATCATTCATTTGACAAATCGAAAATAATACATAATAAAAAAAATAATAAAAAAGACAATCAAAATCATTCATTTCCCTCATGGTTCTGAAAATTGAGGTAGGCATTGAGATGGAATACCCAAAAAAAAAAAAAACAGTTTTGTGAGAGGTTTTGAAACCTATAAAAATCAGTAAATATTACAGAACTTGGTCGCTTGGCCTGGTTTCAAGTTATGATAAAGCCGAAGGAATACTCAACAGACCGAGGAACTGGCTATCTTGCCTCTATATGGTGGCTCATAACTATATAGTTGTTATGGAGACAGACTTAGTTAGGGTGGTAGCTAGCCAGGCGGACTCAAACAAAATCCTACCACCGACCAAAGTTTCATTTGATACAAGACAAGACCATTTAACAAGCCTCATAGCTCACTTGGTAGTAACTCTGCCTTCTGCGCTGTAGGCTGTGGGTTCGATTCCCACCCAGGACAAACATTTGTGCGATGAATATAGATGTTTGTTCTGTGTGTGGGTGTAGTATCATATAATAAGTATGAATTTAAAAAAAAAAAAACTATTCAAGTATTCTATCCGTAATCTAGTTCCCATATTACAAGCCATGCTTAGTTTGATGCTAGATGGCGCTGTGTAAAAATAAAAGTCCTATAATATTCATTTATTTCATTGTATTTACAAGGATCACGTAAAGGTAGTAACACACCTGTTTGCTCATCTCATCCAACATGTCTCCCAAGTGCGGCTGTCGCAGCTCCACGATGGTCTTCGTGTTGATCCTGACGACGTTGTTCACTTGCTGGCGCGTGTTCCATATGAGGTCGGCCAGCAGCTCGCACCACTCTTGTATCGTGTTCAGGTTGGACACCACGGGCACGCCGTTACCGCTCAGCTGTTGCTCGCGTTTCCATCTAGTTATTGAATATTACACGACATGAATATCACAGGACATAAATATCGCAGGACATAAATATCACATGACATAAATATCACAGGACATGAATATCACAGGACATAAATATCACATGACATAAATATTACAGGACATGAATATCACAGGACATGAATATCACAGGACATAAATATCACAGGACATAAATATTACAGGACATAAATATCACAGGACATAAATATCACAGGACATAAATATCACAGAACATAAATATCACTAGACATAAATATGCCAGGACAAAGATATTACAGGACATAAATATCAAAGGACATAAATAAATAAATATTACAGGACATTCATTTCAAACAGCGCCATCTATTCCAAAACCAAGCAATACTTGTAATGGGAACTAGATTACGGATTGAACCGCCTGTGGTCTAGTGGTCCAAACCGCTGATTTCAGATCCAGAGGTCCCGGGTTCGATCCCAGGGGGAGTGTACCCCAATATTGTGCTTGCTGAGTTCTTATGTACAGTAGGATAGGTTAGTTAGTAATAATACGAGAATGGACTAACAAGCCTCACAGCTCAGATGATAGTAGCTCCGTCTTCTGCGCTGTAGGTTGTGGGTTCGATTCCCACCCAGGACAAACATTTGTGTGATGAATATTGGTGTTTGTCCTGTGTTTGGGTGTTGTATCATAATAGTAGGTACGTATGTATTTAAAAAAAAAGGGAATAAATATTCCATGCGTTATCTAGGTCCCATATTACGTAGTTTAGGGCTAGATGGCGCTGTGTGAAATTAATGATTTGCACGAATAAAACAAAAGAAAAATGTACAAAGCCAATGTTTAAAAGTAAAAATGTCCCATACTAAAACTGTCCAGAAGTTAAATTGTCCTATAATATAAAATGGCCTAAAATAGTAAACATGTCCAATGGTAAAAATGTCCAATAGTAAAATTGACCAGTTTTAAAAATGTCCTCAGTATAGTAAAAATTACCGATAGTAAATATGTCTAATTTTAATTCGAGAAACGGGTATTTATCGCGTATTTTACCTCTATATTTATCTCGACGTTTCGGCGATAAATACCCGTTTCTCGAATTAAAATTATGTGTTCTAATCGCGAAAGTTTAAAATAGTAAATATGTCCAATAGTAAAATATCCTATAGAAAAAAAAATGTTCTGTAATATTGATTCTGTGTAACTACCATTATGTAACTCACTTGATAAGCTCATCGTCCAACACTTGGCTCTGCAGTTGGCGCAAATTGGCGATATTTTCCTTCATGTGATCCACCAACTCCATTTGCGACTGGCTTATCTGGGCCACCTGGTCAAAACATCGTTTATTACCGGGATCGATTTAAGGGGAGTAAAATATTGTGTTATTGGTTGGTGGTCGAACTTATAGATATTGAAATATATTTTTATAACGACAAGAAGCAAGATAAGTACAAATATAAACTAGGAGGAATTAACAAAGTAAGGGTAGGCAGCATAGTTTCAAATTAAATAAGTAAATAAGCAAGTGCATATAAATATAACGATATAACCAAAAAATCACGTGTTATACAATAATTTACCTAACTTAATCTACGCACCTTACCTACCCAACTTTGTTTACCCAACTTAATCTAACTCCCTACGCGACTTTGTTTAAGTCCGCCTGGCTAGCTACCGCCATCTTGCCTAATTCTGTCGCCATAACAACTATTATAACAAGATAGCCAGTTCCTCAGTTTGTTGAGGATTCCGGGTGAAGTGCGCCTCCATCTTCGGCCTTATCTCAACTTGTTACCAGGTGAGATGAAGGCCAAGCGCTTCCCCGTCGTACAATAAAAAAAAAGACTCTGTTTGATATAACTGTTTATATCTATGTACTATGCAGGCGTACCCACAAGTAACAATAAGTTATACAAAACTGTTTCCATATGAATATTTATTTATTTATTTATTTAATATTTACATAATGCCATTACAGTATAAAACCAAGGTGACAAGGAAATACAACAAACAATTACACAAAACAAGCTAAAAACATGAACCATAACAATCAATAATAATTGGACCTACTTAAAAATAACAAAAGAGTTTCTGTGAATATATTATAGACTTACCGATTGGTTGAGTTTCCTTTCGGTTTCTTCAATCTGGCCACGTAGCACGGCGACCAATTCGCGCCGGTCGTTCGCCATCGATTGCTGGAGGTAGTTTAAGTGACCTGGAAAATAATAAGTTAGTAAATTGGCACGTTGATTTTTTTTATTGATTTTATGCTTGCGTTTGTCTGATATTCCGCCTGATGTAAATATCAATGTAAATATAATAAGTATAGCAATGATGCAGCATACGGGTAGCACGCTTGCTTAGAAGGTATTCACAATTGACTTGAAGACTCCAAATGTAGAGCAACTCTAGCCGCGCGCGCTCATTGGTCAATTCAAAAGCGTGCGCTTCCCCGGCTTCCTGTTACACACTTCCGTCCTTTTTCACGAAGCCACGCCCACAAATGCTTTCCATAAATGGAAAGGGAAAGGTGTTAAACACGTCAAAAACAACATCGGTCCAACATATTCCAGGTGGAAGTCCAACATATTCCAGGTGGAATGCAAAAATCTCCGTTGACTCAAGATCTGAATAAAAAAAAATTTAAACCATAGAAAGGCAAAATAATATTTGTCCTCACTACAATTTAAAAAGAAAACTCAAACCGGTACCTACCTCATGGAGGTGGGATATAAATATTTACATTACCTACCAGTCTACAAAAAGTAAAAAAAAAGACGATTCGGTATCTATAATCACAATGGCAGAATAAAAATATTTATACTACCATCCGTAGCCTACATTTGTAAAAAATAACAACCTCAGACCTACAAAATTCAAGGTGAAGTGCAAAATCTCTTTGGCGTCAATTCTTTGCAAAAAAAATTATGTAATCGTGTTTTCGAAACACAAGCGTTGTAGCGTCAATCCTGAACTATAACATATATTAATTTCAAAGTAAATGCAACAGTATTGTGGAAGATATGATCGCTGAAGCTAAGCCATTTCACATATTTTTTTATTGTATGACGGGGATGCGCTTGGCCTTCATCTCTCCACCTCAACCTGGTTCCAAGTTGAGGTGGAGGCGCACTTCACTCGGAATCCTCAACAAACTGAGGAACTGGCTGTCTTACCTCTGAATGCCGGAACACAACTATTTTAGAATTGTTATTATGGCGACAAGCTGGTAGCTAGCCGGGCGGACTTAAACAAAGTCCTACCACCAACCAAACCAAGCACAATATATTGTACTCCCCTGGGGATCAAACCCGGGACCTTGGGATCTGAAATCGGTGGGTTAAACCACTAGACCACAGAGGCGGTTAAGATATCATAGACACGTAAGATACGTTTTCCCTCACCCTTGTTCTTGACGCACTCGTGGTACTGGAGAGAGAAGGACTCGATGTTGGCTGTGAGGACGCGGATCTCCTCCGCAGCCATGTTCACCTTCTGACGCACGGTCTGCAGGCCCGTGATCAACTGGCGACACAAATACACCACCTCATCTTCCTGTCCGTATCTCATACGTCGAGCTCCGGCGGCACTATTATAATACCATGTTTCTATGCTTATTATAATAATGTGTGCAATGTGTGCAGTGCAATGAAGTAGTCAATGTGGGGGAGAATGTTTGGTGGTGGGGTAATTTGTGCAATAAATTTTAGTAAGTTCATTATAATTTACAAACGTTAACATTAAAATAATGATATGCCACATAAAACTCAGAGTATGAAACGATGATAGGACCTCATTGCTCATTGCTAGTCATGATTTTTAGTATTTCATTTTTATTCAATAATACTCATCTATGGATTGGGGGTAGAGACATATCTCGGGCTGTAACTTTTATTTATCAGGTTTATTTATAAGGACAACTATAGCTCTGTCTGTACACTTTTATCTATGGGTTGGATGTAAAGACAATGATATATATATATATAAATTTTACAGGACATTAATTTTACACAGCGCCATCTAGCCCTTGTTATTATAATATTTTTTATTATTATTAGCATCTTACAGGTCTTGCTGTACACTTTTATTTAGGAGTTGTGTGTCAGAACAACCATAGTTCTGACTGTAAACTTTTATCTATAGGTTGGATGTAAAGACAACTATGACCTGACTGTATATTATTATCTATGAGTTGGATGTTACGACAATTATGTCTCTGACTGTACACTTTTATCTATGGGTTGGATGTAGAGACACTTATGAACTGACTACATATTATTAACGATGAGTTGGATGTAATGACAATTATGTGACTGTACACTTTTATCTATGGGTTGGATGTAAAGACAATTATGACCTGACTGTATATTATTATCTATGAGTTGGATGTTATTGCAATCATGTATCTGACTGTACACTTTGATCTATGCCATAGACACACTTACTACTACATTTGTTTGGTAAATAGATAATATCGGTATAACATACCTCGCTGTACTTGCGTTCGGTCTGAGGTTGGGCCGGGTACTGGTTGCCCAAAGCGCTTTGGATCACATCCATCTCATGGGCAAGGCATCGACGCATGAAGGTGTATAGCTCATGAGGCGCGTGGCTGCAAGCGAGTGTACACTTTAGATCGTAGGACTTAGAGCTTAAATTTAATGCGTCTATGCTGAAATAAAACAGCAACCGACTGGCTTCGACCTGGATTACCTGTAGTGCATGTGGAAGTTCTTGGCGGCCTCCAGAAGCTTCATCTTGGTGACGAACATATCCGGAGAGAGCATCAGGTCCGCGTGCGACTGGATCTCCTGGACCAGCTCCTCCACGAAGTACCGCTGCTGGTCCTCTGGCTCCGTGGTCCTGGAAGTCGGCACACGCTGGATTGCTGTGGTCTAGTGGTCCGCCCACCGGTGTCAGATCCCCAGGGGGTATATTATGCTTGGTTTGGTTGGTGGTAGGCCTTTGTTTAAGTCCGCCTGGCTAGCTACCACCATCTTACCTAATTCTGTCGCCATAATAACAATTCCGTTCCGGCATTTAGAGGTAATATAGCCAGTTCCTCAGTCTGTTGAGGATTCCGGGTGAAGTGCTTCCACCTTCGGCCTTATAACTTGAAAAATCGGGAGAGAAGACAAAGGCGGAAGGCGGTCGCGGTTTACCAGTCATCCCCTCTATCTCAGCCTTTAGCATTACAGATGACGTAAAAGTTGACAAAGGATTTTTTTTTTATTGATAATAGCCAAGCATTTGCATTAGCCTACATTTCATAATGATGTAACGTAGCAAGTAGATATCCACCTGCACTATGTGAACCATTTGTTCAACATTAAACAAATTCTGTTTTGCTGTTGGCAGCTATTTCTGTAAATAAGCTAGTTTTAGGACAAACCTCCTTGGTTTTTTAAAGCTATGTTTTCAACTATGTTTATTATTTAAGTTTATTTTGGTAAATAAATATAAAAAAAAAATACCACAAGCTCACTTAAAAAGCAAGTAAAGACGTGGCATAAGATGGAGCATGTCTAAAAGATTTCTTTTTCAATTTAGCTTTCAGAAAGTAAGGAGTCAGACTGGTCTGGAACAGTTGAATTACCTATAGATCGTTTGTTACGGTACTTAGGTAATCCGACTGTTTATCCTTTGTACATAGTTAGTTTAATTGTTCATATTGTTTTTAATTAAGTAAAAGAAAGAAAGAAAGAAAGAAAGAAAGAAAGAAAGAAAGAAAGAAAGAAAGAAAGAAGTAAAGGTGTGTTTTAATGTGTAAGGTTTGACTTGCTTACCATATTCTATTCTCGATCCACGGCGCCAGGCAGTGGCGGACTTCAATCGGGAAATGGTCCACGTATATCGTACGCACCTACACATTTCAAATTATATCATGTCCAAAAACAAATAATATTTTATGTTATTAGAGTAAAAAATACTAGAAAACAAATCGGATACAAACTCTTGACTTTGATGTGCCTATAATATTTGAAGAGTTCCCTCGATTTCTCCAGGATCCCATCATCAGAACCTGACCTGATGACGATGGGACCACCTGTGAAGTATACCCTTTCAAACAAAAAAAGAATTTCCCAAATTGGTCCAGGCGTCTTCAGGAAATAGGGGAATACACATAAAAAAATACTAATAAATTAATACATTGGAGGGGAATAAACATAAAAAAATACTAATAAATTAATAAATTGGAGGGGAATAAACATAAAAAAAAAAATAATAAATTGAAGCAATAAATGACTTGCGCATCGACTAATATAACACGCAACATTCTTGATATGTTGGACAAGTTTCGTTTCAAAACTTTACTTGCGCATACAAAACAAAAATGCAATTATTTTAATTTGATTGCATTTATTGCTCTTAAATTTAAATGAAAATGCCATCATGTAAATGAGGCATCATGTAAGATGGTGGTCAATCACATTTATATGCCCCATTGCTTTTCATCAGTCACTTCCCAAGCCCAGCACACAGTTACATACGATGTCACGATGGTTACATAGATTTTTCCTTTTAATGAGGGCAAATTGTCCAAGTATAGAAGCATAAAAATGACATATAAAATGTTATTTTATACTATACCTATTATATTTTATATTTAAAATATGAGGCAGAATGTACGTCATCACTGTTGTTCTAATATGCGGGCGGGAAAAGTGGATGGAAATTCATTGATAACGTGCCGGTTTTTTTTTGGTAAAAAGTATAAGTATGAATGAACCTCATATCAAGTCAAAAACAAAAGAGCTGTGTGGCGAAGTGGGTAGAGCCCTAAGCTAGACTACCCTAGTCGGTGATCCTCATAAGATCCACGCTCTGCGTAGTGAATCCTCGAAGGAGAAAAAGTCGTGAGAAAATTTTACTTCAACAAAAGTTTTCATTACTAAACATGAATTTAAAAATAACGTTTTTTTTTTATTGTACGACGGGGAAGCGCTTGGCCTTCATCTCACCTGGTTACAAAGTGAGATAAGGCCGAAGGTGGAGGCGCACTTCACCCGGAATCGTCAACTAACTGAGATGTAAAATCTGTAGTAAAACGAGTTAATACCCATTTAAAAAAATATATATTTTATCATTTCTTTATTGACAAAAAATGAATATTTTTATATAAATATTGCGGGGCATTTGATTGAGGCGACACGTGACCCAAGGGCTGGCTCTTATTTAGGCCAGCGAATTAGCATAGCTATTCAGCGTGGCAATGCAGCCAGTGTCTTGGGCACGCTTCCGTCTGGTACTGGTCTGGAACAGTTGAGTTACCTATAGACCGCTTGTAACGGTCCTTAGGTAATCTGACTGATCCCTTTGTACATAGTTAGTTTAATTGTACTTTTTATTGAATAAAGAAAAAAAAAAAAAAACTTTATTATATTCCTTTCTATCCGTAATAGTATAAAGCATTATGTATCCCTAGGAAGAAAGTGCTATTCCCAACTCGTGTGTATTAAGACTCAAACTAGGTCCTCGCAGTAATCGGCCACTTTTTCCCTCTGTATCCTCTGTACGCATATTGTATGTATAATAATAATTAGGTACCTTTTGCAGGCTCTCCGGAGGTAGTTGCTGAGCTCTAGCCCAGAGCGACATCTTTATTCTGAAACAATACATCAAGCTTACTAATCCCATCATACGTCTATACATAAACAGAAAGAGGTATTATATTTAGAGAAGTGCGGTTGCGCCTTCGGCAAAATTGGCGGCAACAATTAAATAAATAAATATTACAGGACAATAATTTCACACAACGCCATCTAGCCCCAAACTAAGCATAGCTTGTAATATGGGAACTAGATTACGGATAGAATACTAACACCAAAACACCGAACAAACATCTATATTCATCACACAAATGCTTGTCCTGTGGGAATCGAACCCACAACCTACAGCGCAAGGCGTTACTACTAAGCTATGAGGCTTGTCAAATGAAATCGGTGTGTTGAACCACTAGACCACAGAGGCGGTGAAACCGACTAAAGTCCCAGGCAAAGGAAGATGGCGCAAAGGTGTCGACGCATCAGGTAGCGTCCCACACCACAGGCTTGTCCGATGATGGTGTCTTCCCAATAGACGAGAGACACCATCACTGGGCCGCTTACCATCATCATTCCAAACAAGACCAACTTTAAACTTGTACAAGTAAACTTACTATGTACAAAGGAAGCAGTCGAATTACTATATTATGTACGGAATACGATATATATTAACAAGCCTCATAGCTCAGTTGGTAGTAACTCTGCCTTCTGCGCTGTAGGCTGTGGGTTCGATTACCACCCAGGACAAACATTTGTGTGATGAATATAGATGTTTGTTCTGTGTTTCGGTGTTGTATTGTATGATAAGTACGTATTTACAAAAAAAAATAGTATTTAAGCATTCTATCCGTAATCTAGTTCCCATATTACAAGCTATGCTTAGTTTGGGGCTAGATGGCGCTGTGTAAAATGAATGTCCTGTAATATTTATATTTATTTATTTATTTATAGGTAACTCAACTGGCCAGACCAGTACCAGACGCGTGCTCATTGGTATGATAATTAGCTGGCATAAATAAGCGCTTATAATATAATTAATATTGTGCTATTATTATATTATGTGCCTTAATGTAAAGGCACTAAAAGCACTATAATTCATCTATACTATACTACTACTCTATCTACTTGAAAATCTCTCAAGTTATGATAATGCCAAAGGTGGAAGCGCACTTCACCCGGAATCCTCAACAAACTGAGGAACTGGCTGTCTTACCTCTAAATGCCGGAACACAACTATTTTATTATTGTTGCTATGGCGACAGAATTAGGTAAGATGGTAGTCTAGCTACCACCAGGCGGACTCAAACAAAGTCCTATCACCAACCAAACCAAGCACAATATTGTACTCCAGCCCCTCAGCACGGGGAGGCGATAACAATTTTGTCCTCTGTTTTTATCCACCATCGGGAGACAAAATGCTCTCGAAGGTGGATAAAAACAGAGGACAAAAATGATATCCCCGCCCCGTGCTGAGGGAGCTAGGGATCGTACAAGAATAACCGTTTATTCGTAGTAAAATCAACATGAACATTTTAAATACATGGATAGATAACTTATTCCAGATATTCCCTGCGAAGGGGATTTTAACCTAATGCCCAGAAATCCCCTCCCGGCTCTCAAAGATATAGCAAAGGGGATTTTTGAAAAAAAGTTCCTCAAATCCCCTATACCAATTTATTAACGTAATCTTTTAGACACTGAATACAACGGCGGTTGAACTATCGGAACGCAACATAATGACTATGGTTAATCCTGAACAGTTAAATATTCTGAGCCCGAATGTACTAAAAACACTATAATTCCTCGGCCCAAGAATGTCGCTTTCATCGGTGCATACTGACAAAGCAACACTTTTAATTGATGAATTGACCTTTACAATGATACAAAAACTAATTACCATTGCTAAGGGGAATTGCACTGGTATTAAATAGAATTCAATGCGAGAAAACACCTTTGGGGTTTTACTGTTATAAACTAGTTCTAGGGTTCCGCGTTCGAAGGTTGTCGACGGAAAACTTTTGTTATTGTGCGATGGGGAGGCGCTTAAAGTTCATCTCACCTGGGGCCTAACCGCAACGTCTGGTAGCGTTCTCGTTTTGATATAACATTTTTTTTTATACCACTAAGGTGGCAAACAGGCATACGGCCCACCTGATGGAAAACGGTTACCATCGCCTATGGACGCTCGCAACACCAGAAGCATTACTCGCGCATTGCCAACCCTTTAAACATTTCAAAACGCCCTTTTTGAAAAACCCCATACTGTAGCTAGTAGGGAAAACCTCGGAACCCTCGAGCGAGTGCGACTCGAGCTTGGCCGGTTTTTTAGCGCATCACCTGACTAATACATCGTAGTAAGCCGGCTGTATAATGGCTTTAATTATATAATCAGCAGCCCATAATTAATCCCAGTTTGGACAGGACTACGCAAGCCAGAATAACCTGATTGGCTGATCATTAATGGACTGTTAACGGACAGCAAAAAAATAACAGCGAAAAAGAGCTGTGGCGAAGTGGGTCCTCCCGCCTTCCGATCTGGAGGTTTTGGGTTCAAATCCAATCGTGCCAATGGACTCTTCGGCTTTTCGGATGTTTATGTGCGCATTTGACACATGCCACAGGTCGGTGAAGGTCACATCGTGAGGTCACATGTCCCTAGGAGCAACAATCCGAATGTCACGTGACACTGGCTAGTACTCCGCTAAGCGGCGATGGACTTGCAACCTGACACGTATTGAACTACTTGCAAACCGTGGGCATGTGCCGAAGTAAAGACGTGCCTCTGACTACCTTTGAGTTGTGATCAGAGATGAATCCTTGAAGCGGAAAAAATATTTTATTGATATTATTTAACTTACTAGCAAGATATTATTTTTTTACAGACCACTCCAACTACTCCCTGCCTTCTGCGCTGTAGGTTGTGGGTTCGATTCCCACCCGGTACAAACATTTGTGTGATAAATATAGATGCGTTTTCTGTGTTTGGGTGTTGTATTGTATGATGAGTACCTATTTACTCATATTACAATACAAGTTCGTCTGGTACTGGTCTGTAACAGTTGAGTTGCCATTAGGCCGTTTGTAACGGTCCTTAGTAATCCAACTACCAATTATGAATTTGTTATTATTAGATATGTGATTTTGACTATGATTTATTATTGACTAACTTTGTTTTTGTTTGTTTTGTATTGTGATTAATTATTATTATTATTATTTTTGACATGTGGATTACTAATTTGATGACTACTCTATTGTATTAGGTTATTAGCCTGTAAGGATAGATGTATTGATGTGGTAAATAAATAAATAAAAAATAAATAAATAAAAATAAAAAAAACTGCTTCCTTTGTACATAGTTAGTTTAATTGTACATTTTATTTAATAAATATTGTATTTTAGTATATAAGTATTCTATCAGTAATCTAGTTCCCATATTACAAGCATTGTTTGCAGTATAGTTAGCAAGCCTCATAGCTCAGTTGGTAGTAGCTCTGCCTCCTGCGCTGTAGGCTGTGGGTTCGATTCCCACCCAGGACAAACATTTGTGTGATGAATATAGATGTTTGTTCTGTGTTTGGGTGTTGTATCATATAGTACGTATGTATTTACAAAAAGTATTTAAGTATTCTATCCGTAATCTAGTTCCCATATTACAAGCTATGCTCAGTTTGGGGCTAGATGGCGCTGTGTAAAATTAATGTCCTGTAATGTCCTGTATATTTATACATCGTTTGGGGCTAGATGGTGCTGTGAAATGAATGTCCAGCAATATTTATTTCCGCGATCTCGTAAAATCCGACTAAGGGATATAATTAGAAGGGCAGCTGCTAGTGGTATCTAACACCTTCACTGCGTCATTTTGATAGGAATCGGGTATTTATCGCGTATTTTACCTCCTTTTACCCAAAGGTTCCGGCAGATTGCACCTGGCGTGGTCGCGATGCAACCACGATGCTGTAATTTAAATACGCTTTTTCGATACGCGATAAATACCCTTTTTCGAGACTTTACCCGTGGTCCCACTGCTTTAACTCACTGGTGGGTTCAGGGGTATTTTTTTCCCGTAGTTCCACTGCACTAGTTATTGAACTTTTCTTACATATTTTTTTGTATTCCAAGTGATTGCATACTTGGAATTATAATGATATTTAATCACAACATTTATAAATGTTATAATGTCACAAAAAATCACAACCCGCGACGGGACTCGAACCCGAATCTAAATATATATAACTCAAAGGTGACTGACTGACTGACATAGTGATCTATCAACGCACAGCCCAAACCACTGGACGGATCGGGCTGAAATTTGGCATGCAGGTAGATGTTATGACGTAGGCATCCGCTAAGAAAGGATTTTGATTAATTCTACCCCCAAGGGGATAAAATAGGGGATGAAAGTTTGTATGAAACTTTGTCAACTTAAAACCGATCGGGCTGAGACTTTGCATGCTTAAAGCTACTATGACGTAGGCATCCCCTAAGAAAGGATTTTGAGATTTTGCATTTGTTTTGTTTCGGTCTAGTAGTTTTGGTTATAGACTCTGCTTTGTATTTGGCATTTGTTTTGTTTTCGTTTGGTTTAAGTATAGGTCTTGTCGGTTAGACTTTTTTAAAATGGCTGAAGAAAATCTGAACGTTAATGGAGAAGTAGAAGAATGTACTGTCGTTTTTAAATTTTGTAGGCCCAAATTTTTTACACACGCTAAACAAAAGTAAAGCCGCAAAAACTATACCTAATTAATAACAATAATCAGCAACCCTCAGGACATAACACTCAAATTCACACAAAAAAACAAAAATAACCATTTATGTAACGCAGTCTACACAGTAACCCCCAGGCTTTGGAAATCCATCGCCGAAGTAGAGCCTACTTCTTAACGCGAGCGAAGCCGCGAGCAAAAGCTAGTCTTTTAATAAAGCCGGAAACGCTCTAACCAACTGAGCCGCGAGGGTACCGACGCAGATTCCCGTTTTTTTGTGTCATATAGATACTCTGCTTGTTCTTACATAATCGGCAGTTTCAGTGGGTCCACGGGTAAGTTTGATTAACCGCGCATTTATTATATTCATCACTTGGAATGTATTGTCGCCAACGACGTAACATCAGATTTATTATTAAGGCTGTTAAATTTAAACAAAATACAAAAATATTCACTTCGTAATAATCAAAGAGAAAAAAAAAAATCTAAGCGCGATTTTTTTTTTTATAACTTTACTGCGAACATCAATGGAGATTATGGCAACCCCCTAATTTCGGAGGATTCTCTGTCCACAACATGTTAGGGGCTGTTAGATCTTACCTTCAGATGTTTTCTCTTGATATTCTGACAAAGCTCTTATCTTCAAAGAACCTTTATCTGAAACAAAAGTCATGGATATCATCTATACAATTAGCTTACAACAAAAATTTTCGAAATGTGAACAATACATTTTGACAAATTACTTACTTAGTTTAATTGTAAGTAAGTAGGTATAAATTATTTTTTATTGAGAGTAAATACTTGGAGATATATTTTATAATACAGTATGAATGATTTGAGCCTTTTGGGGTGGGAGACCTTGGGTCCGTGGGGAACCGGTGCCCTCCGGGTTTTCAAAAATCTTGTGGGGCTTTTGATTGAGGCGACACGTGACCCAAGAGCTGGCTTTTATTTAGGCCAGCGAATTAGCATATGTAGCTATTCAGCGTTGCAATGCAGATAGTGTCTTGGGCTCGCTTCCGTCTGGTACTGGTCTGGAACAGTTGAGATACCTATAAGCCGTATGTAATGGTCCTTAGGTCATCCGACTGATTCCTTTGTACATAGTTAGTTAGTTTGACTGTACATATTCAAAATTATTATGAATAATAATTGATTTCTGTTTAGTGATCATCCTCCGGTTTGCCATGTTCTGTTTGTGCGAGAGCCAGTGCCTTCTGGGATAGCGCCCTCCATCGTTGCTCTGGCCTATAGCTAGAAGCATAGACTCTAGAGAGGTCAAGAGCTAACTTAACATAATGTAAAAAAAAGGATGTGCCATTTCGAAAGACAATCCTATAATATATATATATACCTACAATAATATTATATGAGTAGCTTCTTTTGTTGGTATGGGTGCAATGGGAAAGGATTTTGGGAAATTCTCACCGGATAGTGGGAACAATTATTGTTGTGTAGAAACTGCTGTCTTTGTTGTACTTCATACATAGTAAAGGCAATGTGACACATTGCATACATAGATGATTAAAATTTATGTATTTATTTTTTTTCATATATGAAATTTACAATTAAACTAACAATGTACAAAGGAATCAGTTAGATTACCTAAGGACCATCACAAACGGCCTATAAGTAACTCAACCAGACCAGTACCAGATGGAAGCGTGCCCAAGACACTGGCTGGCTGCATTGCCACGCTGAATAGCTATGCTAATTTGTTGCCTTAAATAAGAGCCAGCCCTTGGGTCACTTATCACCTCAATCAGTGTATTTGTTATATCTAGGTTTTTATATTATATTTAAAATACTAATCAAACCCGTGTTTGTCCACAACACACCATATAGAACCATGCTGTATTACTGTTTTTGAAGTTAAGTCAGTGGTAGCTGCTCGTCGATAGTTGATATGAATGTATATAAAATGGTGCTAAGTTGTCTTGGGAAATGAGGTAATTACTTGTGCTACCCTGCACCTATATACAGCCAATTTGCTGGTACATAAACTACATGTAATCATGACATTATTTATTAATTGGGTGTATCCATATCAAAATGGTTTGGAATGACAATAATGTAGATAAATAAACAAAGAACTTATGAGGTTTTCCATCAACGCTTTATGAATTAGATACCTAGGTGCCGAGGCTACTTTTCCGGGAAACAGGTAAGTGCCTATGTAGGTATGTGAATTTTAATTGTAGGTATACATTGGTCTTCAATATTTTTGTTATCTTTTCCCTAACCAAAAATTATACTTAGTAGGCTTTTAATTAAGGTAAGGTTCGTCAATAACACAAAAACCAAGTTTATGACTCAGTTATGTGATTGGTAGAAACTCTAAAAATCACAGAACTTACCTCAAAACTCAAAAGCACGTCATATTCTCATATTCGCCACAAGTAACTGCGCTGCAAACTATCAGATGCCCGCGGTAACGGAACGGATTTCGGGAGCAATAACACCGAGGTAAGAGAGAATATTATACACTTTACACGGCAAATGATAACCTGCCCCGGGAAATTATAAGTTCCACAAAATTTACCTGTATTGAGCGACGGTCGTCTTCCAGCGAATTCTTGGAACTGCGAACACACACAGTCACACAAGACACACCACAACAACAGAAATACACACACTGAGGAAGTAAATAGGTAAATAGCTGCAAACACACACAGCCTAGCCGTCTACGTCACTTCGGCACCAACACAAATAAAAAAGTTTAATTTTAGCTCTATCAACACGACCTTTGAATAAACCACCTTTGAAAGGTATTGAGCGATTGATTTGATTTTCTTTTAAATTTTACGCATTAGAGTGCTTTTAATTTAAAGCGTGTCAAGGAAATATTTGGTTTATAATTTTAGGCCGGCGGCGGTGGCGAAATTCGTGATTGTGCGAGTGAGATAGAAACGCTGAGGAAGTGAGAAAGAAAAAACTAAATTCCAGGAAACGAATGCAAAAAACAAAAAATTACCCCCGTTCCCCGCTGGCACTGGCACATCCATCGATATGAAGTTAGGCGCGCAAAGTGCTATGATAGACTGTGCGACCATAATATACAGCCAGATTATGGACGGCCTTAACAGTCATTCTATTAGACGATAAAAGTTACCCATTCGGGCTTCTGTTAGATGTGACAAGGGCATATGATAACGTCCGATACGATATTTTGATGATTAAACTGTATGGAATTGGCGTCCGTGGCATTGCACACGGTTGGTAATAAATATATCTGACTCAATATTATTGAGTCCGATTACGTAGATGTGACTAATTATGACCAAATCGCCGACTTGCTTGACTTGACTTGGCTTGACTGCTCGAAAAAAAAAACAAGCTTGAAACTCGAGTCCTAATGATCTGGTAATCCAGATCATCAGGACTCGAGATCAACAATTCTATCCCAACATGATTCTATGCAAAGAAGCGTACTTCTATGCATTTTATTTCTCATTTACATTAATGACCTTCCTAAAACCTTGGACAAGGATTACGTACATTTGCAGACGATATTTCTATTTTAACGTGTTGTGATAAAAGTAGTGTAGTGATCGGTAATAAAAAAATTACATGTTATTCAAATAATTTTACTTGTCCGCATTAAAGCTTAGAAATAAACTTTATTGTTTAGAAAAAACATCTATTAAAGTTACTGACTGCCTTGTCTTTATTGATATGGGAGTTTACGGCTAGCCTCAACTTTGGCACCTCAATCAAGTCTAAAGCGCAATTTGCGGCCAGCTTTTAGCTGGGCATCCTCAATAAGTTCAAGTAATGTTTCACACCTGGTCAACCAAAGACTTTATATAAACCTCAAATTCGATCCTGCATGAGTTTTTTTTTATTCAACTTGAAAACGGCACTCTTGCCTATAACAATGCCTTACTGCGTAGGTCACATTCACAAGGAACATAGCCTACACGGCACTGCATTGCGCTCGTCAACTTGAGGCATAAAGGCGTTATTTTCCGTAATTTTACCGGCGAGCTTACCCTTCAAACTGGAACACAGCATTGCTGCTTGGTGGCTGAAATAGGTTTGGTGGTAGCCCCTTGTGAAAGGGCTCTACTACTCCTAAAATGTTTATTGCTGCCGCCATTGGAATGGTTCAGACAAATATCGACTTGCCACGCTTGACTCAGTGGAGCGCAGAGCAAAGATGAGGCAAGAGGCCAAAGCAAGGCTAAATAGCTTGAGCCATCGTCGCAACTCACACTCGGGTTGACTTCTACAAAATTCGTCGGATTGGAATTGTTGGCCGTTTACTATCAGATTATATATGGACTCACTTTGCATCTATTTTGCTCCGTTCCGTTTAACGTGCACAAATTTACGATATTATGTGGCTATGATACGATATATGATCGAAGTGCCATTTCGCAATCTATAAATCTCGGGCAGTATGCTTTTCGATCCCGAAAAGGTACTAAGATACGAAGCTCATCATATTAATCCATTACGTTCCATTTCAATGAATGTTCATGATGTACAACCAAAAAAAAAAAGCACTGATTTGACAGTTTTGACTCTTTTGACCTCCTGACTTCTGACACTGAATTAAGTCACGTAGCGGCAATTTCAAATATTTTTAGAAAATAGAAAAAAATGTTTTAATCCGCTTTGTTCTAAATTATGAGTTCACGTTACTTAAAACCAAAACCAGACATAATGGATAAACCGAAAATGAAGGCACCGAAAGCTATGTGAGAAACGGGACCTGTATATAGGTATTTGAATGTGCTCCTAGCTCTCCCCTCACGGCATAAATAACGTTTGATTGCAGCAAAATTAAACAGCCAGCACCATATTCCCAATCCTGGTCTGGGCCTCCGTGCTGTGGCAACCCGCAGTCCGCAAGAAAAACGTCTACTTTAAAGAATTCAGGGTGAGTTTGTGAAGCTACAAAAGTTTTTATTCTTAAACAAGTAACTACCGCCTTTGTGGTCTAGTACCTACCAGTGTCAGATCCAGAGGTCCGGATTCGAACTCCAAAGGGAGAACAATACCTGAGAAACTGGAAGCACACTTCACCCGGAATCCAACAGGGTAACTGGTGGCTATCGTACCTCTAATGACGGAACACACAATAAAGGCATAGTTATGGCGACAGAATTAGATAAGATGGTGGTACTAGCTACCACCATCAACTAGCTACTAGCTATCACCAGGCGGACTTGAACAAAGTCCTACCACCAACCAAACCAAGCACATAATTTACTCCCCTGGGGATTGACAGGACTTCTGACACCGGTGGGCGCACCACTAGACCACAGAGGCTTAATCTAATATGAATGTAAATAGTTTCGGTGATAGATTAAATGTACCCACATTTTCAGTGACAAAATGGCGCGGACACGGGACACCCGTCCGCGACTACAATACCATGGCCCGGACCCTACTTTACCCCATCTTAAATACGGAGTTTTCCCTAAAAAAAGGTACCTTGGTACTAGGCACACTGCTTAGCCAGCTTTATAGTATAGGTAGGCGACAGGCACTGGTAGAAGGTTCAACAAACTTTCCAGAGCCTCGTCTCGTCCTCCGTCCTCGTCGTCGAGCCCTCGAGCCGGCCACCGAGGGGGTTTCGTTTCGTCGTTGGAGTCCCGACAACCTCACATAACCTCATCGTACCCTAAATGTGGTGGGATAGCTTGTAGGAGATTTCCCCCTCGAAAAAAAAATGTACAAGTAGAAAGGTACCTTAATAATAATTATTTTTATAAATGGTTTTATTTATCTTTGAGTACTAGTGCAAGAGTGTGTACAGATCAGCTTATTTTATAATGTTGGTATAGAATAGTAAACCAGGTAAGTTAAAGAAAAAAAAAATGAGTTAAGTTAGGTTAATAAATTGGAATTTAAATTAATAGGATTTATGCTAACAAAATTTAAGGTAAGTAAATCGCACGCTGTAAAAAGTAAAATCCTCCATTATTTCTCAGCGTCCACGATGTAAAAATTAAAATCCTCCATTCTTCCTCAGATCCCACGTTGTAAAAATTGAACAATCGCGCATGTTGGGATCCAGTGGAACCAAATATATGTCAGATAAAACTCCAAAAGCTGCCACTGAAGGTATGTTCACCATCTATTGTCTACTGCATCAGCCAAAAAAGATTATTCTTAGTACCTAGTAGTAGTAGTACCTATTTCTACTACCGAAACAGCTTTCCTTGAACACTTAGGTACATACACAGCTAGAATATAGCTATTATAGTAGGTAGGTACCCACCTACTGCAGTAGGACAGCTATTCTGAAACTTTTGGGCAGCCATATCGGATCGAATTCGGAATCTTCCGGTGGGATTCCGGAAATGCTATTCTAACCTAAATCCGAAAACGTTGACATTAGTAGGTATTGAGACTTCCACGATCTACAGCATTGGTTTGAGAATAGCGTTGAAATCTATCGCATTCTTACTCGAATCCGACAAAAAGTAGGTACCTACCCACTAATGTTTACGATTCGAAAACATTCCGTGTGTTTGAATTGCTATTGAATACTCTACTCACTTATACATACGAAAAGGTATGCTTAAAAAATTGCTTATTCGTACCTATCCCTGGCGAGATGAAGGCAGAGCGCTTTCCCGTCAATGTATGTACCTACCTACTTAAAAGTGTCAAATAAAACTGACAAACGAATAAGTCAAAGTCAAAGTCAATCAATCAAGTGATATACCTTAGTTGACATGATGTCACTTTACGTCACTTTGGAGTTTGTCAAAACATTTTTACCTACTCAGTTCATTAGGTACCTACCTACCTTACCTACATTAAAATTCTACGACGGGGAAGCGCTTGGCCTTCATCTCATCTGGTTTAAAGTTATGATAAGCTGAAGGTGGAAACGTAGGTAGGTTGGTACTTCACCCGGAATCCTCAGCCACGAGCTGGAACACCACAATTTACAATTGTTATTACGGTGACAGAAGGTAAGATGGTGGTAGCTAGCTAGCTAAGGCTTAAGACTTAAAACAGGCCCTACCACCAACCAAACCAAGCACAATATTGTACCAGAGCGATAGAACCCGGGACCTCTTTGTCTGATACCGGTGAGCGAACTCGACCCATTAATAAGAGATGACCTCTTGACCTCATTAATACACCCCACAACGGGACGTCAATGTAGGCCTGGGTCAACCCACTCAGAATAAGAATGAGACTCCTTGGCCTACAGGACAAAAGGTGGACTCGAAGTCTAGCTTTTAAGCCAAAGTAATGAGGGTATCTTCTATGGATGGAATGGGATTCATGTTTTATCAGTTCCAGGTCCAGCGGAATCCTCAGCCCCGCTTTTCGTAGTGCGCTCGCTTGAATCTCGTTTCACAAAGCGACTGTCGCGGTCTGCCAGCACTCATCTCGACATCAAGCCGCGGACCACTAAGTAGATGAAGACCATCAGCCTCAATCTACGTCCTAATATGTTGTACCTAACACTTGACCTGCTGTTATTACACGGGGAGTCAGGCGATACTACAGCATGTCAAGTGATGACAAGATAATGTCCTTTTATCTACATCCAAATATGTTGTACCTAATACTTGACCTGCTGTTATTACACGGGGAGTCAGGCGATACTACAGCATGTCAAGTGATGACAAGATAATGTCCTTTTATCTACATCCAAATATGTTGTACCTAATACTTGACCTGCTGTTATTACACGGGGAGTCAAGCGATACTACAGCATGTCAAGTGCTGACAAGATAATGTCCTCTTATCTACATCCAAATATGTTGTACCTAATACTTGACCTGCTGTTATTACACGGGGAGTCAAGCGATACTACAGCATGTCAAGTGCTGACAAGATAATGTCCTCTTATCTACATCCAAATATGTTGTACCTAATACTTTACCTGCTGTTATTACACGGGGAGTCAGGCGATACTACAGCATGTCAAGTGCTGACAAGATAATGTCCTCTTATCTACATCCAAATATGTTGTACCTAACACTTGACCTGCTGTTATTACACGGGGAGTCAGGTGATACTACAGCATGTCAAGTGATGACAAGATAATGTACTTTTATCTACATCCAAATGTGTTGTACCTAACACTTGACCTGCTGTTATTACACGGGGAGTCAGGTGATACTACAGCATGTCAAGTGATGACAAGATAATGTCCTTTTATCTACATCCAAGTATGTTAAACCTAACACTTGACCTGCACACGGGAAGTCAAGTGGTGAAAAGGTAGCGCACCTACTTTAATCTACATCCAACCAAATCTAAAGTAGGTACCTACCTTTGACCTGCTGTTATATCACACGGGGAATCAAGCGATATAACAGCAGGTCAAAGGTACCTACTTTAGATTTGGTTGGATGTAGATTAAAGTACGCTATCTTGTCATCTCTTGACATGCTGTGGTATCGCTTGACTCCCCGTGTGATATAACAGCAGGTCAAGTGTTTTGTATGTTTAATCTATATCAAGCCAAATATAATTGACTTTACACTTGACCTGCTGTTATTACACGGGAGTCAGGCGATACTACAGCATGTCACGTGATGACAAGATAGCGTACTTTAATCTATATCCAACCAAATCGAATGTGCATAACACTTGACCTGCTGTTATATCACACGGGGAGTCAAGTGATACCACAGGATGTCAAGTGATGTGAAATAGCTGCTTTAATCTTCATCCAACCAAATATAGTGTAGGTACCTACCTACTTTAATCTATATCAAGCCAAATATAATTGACTTTACACTTGACCTGCTGTTATTACACGGGAGTCAAGCGATACTACAGCATGTCAAGTGATGACAAGATAGTGTACTTTAATCTACATTGAACCAAATATAATATACATAGTACTTGACCTGCTTCTATATCACACGGGGATTCAAGCGGTACTACAGCATGTCAAGCGGATAGCGTACTTTAATCTACATCCAACCAAATATAATGTACCTGCTGTTATATCACACGGGGAGTCAAGCGATACCACAGCATGTCAAGTGATAACAAGATAGTATACTTTAATCTACATTGAACCAAATATAATATACATAGCACTTGACCTGCTGTTATATCACACGGGGAGTCAAGCGATACCACAGGATGTCAAGTGATGACAAGATAGCGTAGTTTAATTTACATCCAACCAAATGTAATGTGCATAACACTTGACCTGCCGATATATCACACAGGGAGTCAAGCGATTGAAATTAAAATAAGTTCCAACCAAATAGCTGATTAAACCATACACTGCTAACTGATTTGTTTTTATTATTTAATCTTGTCTTATTAGGGTTCCGTACACCATTACTACGGGAGCCCATTAAAAACTTCGTTGTCTGCCCTTTGCGTATATTTTGTCTATTACGATATATTTGACATAATTGCCATAAAACTTGAATTTGCCTGAACAGCATCTGTCCTGAAACAGAATATACTGTAACTGAGAAGCGTCTGGCCTACCTAAACCAAAATAAAATGGACTAAGGTAATAGCCTTCCTGTTCTTACCAGTTTTTTTTATTGTATGACTGGGAAGCGCTTGGCCTTCATCTCACCTGGTTTCAAAGCCGAAGGTGGAAGCGCGCTTCACCTGGAATCCTCAACTAACTGAGGAACTGGCTGTCTTACCTCCAAATGCCGGAACACAACTTACAATTGCTGTTAGGGTGACAGATTTAAGTATTTTTTTTTATTTAAGTATAATGTATAAAGTTTTAAGTATTTACCGCCTCTGTGGTTCAACCCACCGATTTCAGATCCAGAGGACCCGGGTTCGATCCCCATGGGGAGTACAATATATTGTGCTTGGTTTGGTTGGTGGTAGGACTTTGTTTAAGTCCACCTGGCTAGCTACCACCATCTTACTTAATTGTGTCGCCATAACAATTCTAAAATTGTTGTGTTCCGGCATTCAGAGGTAAGATAGCCAGTTCCTCAGTTTGTTGAGGATTCCGGGTGAAGTGCGCCTCCACCTTCGGCCTTATCTCAACTTGTTACCTGGTGAGATGAAGGCCAAGCGCTTCCCCGTCGTACAAAAAAAACTACCTAATCTTTATAAATTATTTTTATATTTCAAGTGATTGCACTCTCTCATAACATTTACAAATGTTACATTCAGCGCTGAGTTGGATATGTCACAAAAATTCGTAATCTGCGTCAACCCTCGTTGCTCAAACGGTTAGAGCGTTTCCAGCTTGAGGAAGAGATGCGGGTTCGAATCCGGTAGCGGGTTGCTAATATTGTGACATTTTTAACAGTTAATATTCTTACGATGGCACTTACGATAGTGCCACTGGCCACGGGTATTTTCAAACAACCTTTTTATTTAGTTTTAGTCGAAAAATACCAGCAGAATTGCTGTGTTCCGGTTTGAAGGGTATGGTTGCCGGTGAAATTGCCCGCACGCAAGGCTTAACACCTTTATGCGCAATGCAGTACCGTGTAGGCTATGTTCCTTGGATGTGACCTACGCAGTAAGACATTGTTATAGGCAAGAGATGCACTTAACATCAGGTGGACTACTTGATTGTTCCGTCTCCTAGATGTATAAAAAAACAAAAACACGTGAGTACCATATGTCAACCCGGCTCAAGTCTAGCTTAAGTCCTAATGAAATAAAGAAGAATGGGTAACTAAATTTATTTATTAAAACTCAACATCACATAATCTTATACCTACTTATATCTTGTATAGTTTAGTAAATGTATAATTTTGTCATGCAGTACATACCTCATGCATAATATATTTTATATTATAATTTTCTGATTGATAGACACATTAAAGATATCACAATTATTTCGAATAGCCAGCGGGTTTAATTGTGATGTTAGCTAGCTTTCTCCATAATAAAAAAAAACAATCTTAAAATATGCGATCATGCAGTCACAAATAACATCAATATTTCTTATATATACGCGACTATAATTCCTTGAATCTTAAGCAATTACTTAATACAGATAAAAAAATTCATAAGGTTTACTCACAAAATATTGTTAAAATAAACTTTTGCTATTTGCATTTTCTAAAAAATTGCCAGAAATACATGGTAGAATGAATAATGTAACAATATGACAGTAAAAAAACCAAAATCAGACCGCAAAATTACAAACTCCATGATTTTTTTAGAAAACAGCTTAAAACGTATAACAATATTATATTGTTACTCATAATGTTGTAATAAAACATTTACAACATATTCATTTATAAACAATATCAGAGTGGGGAAGTACTACCACCACTGTTTGCTGTTTGAAGGGTGTGGTTGCCGGTGAAATTACGGGCACGCGATGCTTAACAACTCTATGACTAAGCTGACGCAATGCAGTGCCGCGTAGTTCATGTTCATTGTGCGTGTGACCTACGCAGTAAGGCTTTGCTATAGGAGTTCTTAACATCAGACGGGCTTCTTGCTTGTTCAGTCTCCATGTCTTATAAAAAAAAATCCTATTAATTTCTCTTCACACTTCCAATATTAAAATTATATAGACTATACTTCCATTACATTTGAATAACCAAATTTCATCTCACATTTAAAAATCCATCAGGCCGTCTTGGCTGCAGAGTTTTACGATGAAATAGACATACATACATACAGTGTATGTAATGTATGTATGTCATACTTTCGAAAAACATTATCCTCAGAGACATTTCCGTGAAATCTATTTACACATAAAGAATTAGAATATCTGCCATACAATACAGACATTCAGATATAATATACCTTATTTCGATTTTTCTACGATAGATTTTAATTTGTTTTTACATCAACAACATACAATACAAAAATATTAGATTTAACATACATAAAATGGACGAATGACTTTATTAAAATCAAGTTTTATTGGGTTAGTATCACGGGTACCTGTTCTTAACAGCACCCGTTCTTACGAGCACCCGAATTATAGAATACTAAGGAGCCACTATAATTTTCAAAGAGGCACTACATTGGTTAAATCGTGCAACTTCCATAATCACCACGCTAGGCAGGGGGTTTGGTGATTGCAGGTGGATGCCCATCCTTTGTTGTAACCCTTAGTCGCCGTTATGACATCCCGGGGAGAGGGCTTGCGATACTAACCCATTTTATAATCCCCATGAAATATAAATTAATTTACCATAGATGACCAATGCATTTGCTACATCTCTTAAAGCATACATATTATGTGGCTGCTTTACTGACAGACAATCAATGCACAAAACTTAAGGCCACCTTGACAAAGTATCTTCATTTTATAACACATTTAGTGTAAAAGGACAACAAGGAATTCCCATGGGATGACGTGACTGACATTTACCTAGTGAAATGTATAATATTATTCTAAAATGAAAGTTATATGGCTTAAAGCAATAAGGCTGATCTTGCTATGCAATTTCTTTTTGCATTTTTGCTTAAGAGGGCCCCAGTGTACCACTAAAATAAATGAAAATCCAACTGATAAGGTGCCTTCCTAATTTCATTAAAACTAGCTTTTGTCCGCGACTTAAGTACCGGGATAATAATAGTAAATGTTATTTCCCAGGCTACAATATATCTCTTTGCCAAATTCCTTTAGTCAAGAACGGGTAAACAAACTTTACTTGAGAGTTGGTACACTTTGTTGGTACACAACAAGAAACTTAGTTTTAATATTATTTTTTAAGTCATTGCACTCACAATCCGACTTTAGGAAAAGATGCGGGTTCGAGTCCTGTCGCGGGCTTTTATAACATTTGTATCATTATAACATTTGTAAAAAACTTAGTTGTTAATTCTCTGTTCTAGTGGTATTAGATAGGACAATCGCCTTTAACGACACCAGCGAAAGGTCTATAATACTTAGCAACTACCGAATACGATACATTTAAATTTGCAAATCTTATACTTAATCTATAATATTAAATGTTCCCTTTATCTTATCTAGGTGTAGATAATATAATATTTGGTCTGAATATAATGTGTATAATAGTAGTATTTATACTAAGCTTTATTGAATATGGTCACTGATTTTCTTTCTTTATTTTCAGATCAAGAACTCCTTCTGAAAAGAAAGGCATATTGTGAACTAAAAGTAATTCAATGTAGAAATAACTTATCAATGACATCTGCTTACAAAGTTACAATGAAAACGGAAGAATACCATGCATAAAAATAGCAATAATAAAAAAAAGTTACAATACTATAATAGGGGTCTGAGCATATAGGGTGCCAATAAGAATGCAAATTAAAAGTCCATCTAAATAAATAAATTAGCTGGCTAGCTTCCACCATCTTACTTAAGTCTCGCCATAATAATTCTGAAATGTTGTGTTCCGGCGTTAAGAGGTATCATAGCCGGATCCTCAGTCTGTTGAGGATTCCGGGTGAACTGCGCTTCCACCTTCGGCCTTATGTTAAATTGAAACCAGGTGATGAATGAGGCTAAGTGCTTCCCCGTTGTTGTATCCATAACATAATTGTGGGTAGAACTTGTCTAACCTTCTTGAAGGAATAAGGTTGATTTAAGTTGAGGGTATTTTGTCATTTGACAGTGTGATTTTACTCAAGCTTTGCTACACAGCTCATTATAAGTATTTACCGAAATATATGGTTTTAATGGACATAATACCCGTCATACAATAAAAAAAATGTACCTACTTGATATAAAATGGTTTCTCTTGCTACTCCTATTAATTATTCGCTAAGGAATTCACCATAGTTAAATAATTTCTCTTAAAATTCCAACCGGCTGTTATGGTTCGTAAAATTCATACATTAAAAGATCTGATGGGCAGATAACAAGCCTCAGCTCAGTTGGTAGTAGCTTTGCCTTCTGCGCTGTAGGTTGTGGGTTGATTCCCACCAAGGACAAACATTTGTATGATTAATATAGATGTTTGTTCTGTTTGGATGTTATATCGTATGCTGAGTATGTATTTACAAAAAATATGATATCTGTAATCTAATTCCCATATTACGAGCTTTTGGGACAAGATGGCGCTGTGAATGAATGAATGTGAATGAAAGAATGTGAATGAATGAATGTGAATGAATTAATGTGAATGAATGAATGTGAATGAATGAATGTGAATGAATGAATGTCCTGTAATATTTATTTTTTATTTTTAAGGTTCTTACCATCATTGGCACAGTATGTGATACGCCTGGGCGCTGGCTGCTTTCGCCCATGAGATTTCCTTCTACCCTCTTTCACGCACAAATTCAACACTTCATCTTTCGAATCGAGAGCTATCGTCTTCACATCAGCTGTCGATCTCTCATTCGCTATAAACACTGTTTTGGCAAACACTTTCTTCTTATCATTGAATATATGATTAACACTCTGCTGGACCAGCTTGCCAATCTTGCATTCGAAGATGTTGGCATCACACACTTTTTTGATACCCGGCTCAATTTTCACAGTTTCCACTTTGATGGTCGGCTTATATTTTAAGATCGGTTCATTGGCCGTCCCTCTCTGTAGCTCCTGTTTCATTCTCTCTAGCACTTCATCTTCGTCGAATTGTAGTTCTTCTTTGATTAGATCGTCCTTGATGAGGCAAACGGGGATTGGGGTGTTACGTTGCGGGTCGGATCTGATTTTGATATTTTTGGGTAGTTCTACTGCTATGGACGGAACTGCGGTACTGTCAGATCTGGATTGTAGAATCTGTAATGGAAAATAAGTTAAATACACGAGTCCATGGTCTTAGCGCTTATTTCACGATATCTGAACCGCATTACCTAAAAGATGAGATATACCCTTTTCTTTGTGACATGTGAATAGAAAGTGAGAATATGATTTTACACGGAATCTTGAAATAGGGACTGAGCCACATCATGAAGATATCAATAGATAATAAGATTTTTTATTGTATGACGGGGAGGCAACAGAGTATGGTCTCCCCCCTTCCCACCCCCTATCAAACTAGCACGTTTCTAAGCTTTTACCGAAGCGAAGTTTTGTTACGGCAACAGAATTAGGTAAGATTAATATAATGAATAAATTATCAGAATTAGATAATGTACTAGCTACCACAGTCTTTAACAAAATCCTACCACCAACCATTATATTTAAAATGTTATCATATAGCCATATAGCTTGAAACCAGGTGAGATGTATGCCAAGCGCTTCCCCAATAAAAAAAATATATATATTATATAAAATAACAATAAAATATATATATAATATAAAATTAATATTAATTTTATAAAAAAATATATAAATAAAAAAACAGGTGTGTCATTAAGACACGATAGAAGTGAAACTTTTGTATTACTGGGAAACATTTTAACTACTCCCACCCTACCCGATACAGTGCCCCACTTTTCGTCATACAAAAAAATTGCGGATCAGAATTTCAAAACATCTCATAAAAAGTTTCATTTCAAAAAAGGTGCGTATGTAATAATTATTTTTAATTTTGATTTTAATGCATAATCTTATTTCGATTTAAATAATAATTTTGATTGTATTTCAAATTTTAATTTATAATGCGTAATTTTTCTTAATTTACTTTAAATAAAGTAAATTAAGAAAAATCTGTACCTAGAACCTATCTACTTGTAATATGGATTCTTAATCTGAAATTATTTAGTAAATAATTATAATACTACGACAGTGCCCAGTACTTTCAGTCACACAAAAAAGTTGTGTAACAGAATTTAAAAATACTTACCATCATAAGTTTCACTTCAAAAAGTTACCTGAATAAAATGAATTTTATTTAGTGTTGATTTTGCAATTTTTTTTTATTATTGTGTGTATATTGTGTAAAATGTCACATTATAATGTGTTTTTTTTTCTTAATTTTATTAAATTAAGTATGTAGTACATCTGCTTGCCATATGGATTGTAAATCTAAAATAATTAGTATTTATTCAATCAAATGCACAATTAAACTAACTAACTATGTACAAAGGAATCAATCAAATAACCTAAGGACCGTTACAAACGGCCTATAGGTAACTCAACTGTTCCAGACTAGTACCAGACGGAAGCGTGCCCAATATTTCTTTTTTTTATTGTACGATGGGTAAGCACTTAGCCTTCATCTCACCTGGTAACAAGTTAAGATAAGGCCGAAGGTGGAGGCGCACTTCACCCGGAATCCTCAACAAACTGAGCAACTGGCTATCTTACCTCTGAATGCCGGAACACAACAATTTTAGAATTGTTGTCATGGCGACAGAATAAGGTAAGGTGGGTAATATCAACCTGCACGAGATGTTTCCTCAAGGTGGCGCATTTGTCCCTAACGGTGTCCCTGCGTATGACCAGAGCGCGCCTCTCGTCGATGGCGTCCCGCCTGACGGCCCGCGCGGCGCGGAGCTCCCGCGTGAGGCGTCGCAGGTGCTCCACCGACCGTCGCCGGCTGTTCTGCGAAGCCAACTGCAATTTTATATCAGCTCTTTAGTTGGGTTGGCAGGCTTTTGTCTCGAAGGAAATTAATCCTTAGCTGCTTATTTATAAAAGCTCGTTCGCTTCTGTTGAATATATTAGGTGTGCAATAAAGTATTTCATTTTGATATCAGCTTTATAGTTGGGTTGAAAGGTTTTTGTCTATACTTGATCATTAGCTGTTAGTTAACTTAAAAAGAAAACCGCGTTGACTGTACTAAACAGAGAAATTGCAAATTGCAAATACCGATCGCTCACTTTACGAAATTAATAATATGCACAGTAGAATTGTGCGAATGGCAAAATTTGACCGTTGCTAGATATGTATCAATTGCTCACTATAGAATTGATAATTTTAACAGAATTCGATGCTTTACTCATATTGTGTATTATGTCAGGAAATAAAGGCTCATTGATTTATTTTACGTATACGATCTATTACAAAATGAGATTAAGTTGAGACCTTACAAGTAAAAATATACCTGCTTAATCTCTCTCTCTTCAATCATTATTTTCCTAAAAACTAAGCATAATATAAAAATAATCGACGCTCCTTTGGAAAATCGCTGGTATATTATATATACCATATTAGTACAGGACATTAATTTCACTCAGCGCCATCTAGCCCCAAACTAGCATAGCTTGTAATATGGGAACTAGATTACAGATAGAATATTTGTGTTGCATACTATAGTACGTTTGTACTTTAATAGTATACAACACCCAAACACAGAACAAACATCTAAATTCATCACACAAATGTATGTCCTGAGTGGAAATCGAACCCACAGCCTACAGCGCAGAAGGCAGAGCTACTACCGACTGAGCGAGCTATGCGGCTTGTCAATATAACACCTAATAATATAGGTTTAATATAGTACGATGGGGAAACGCTCGGCCGTTATCTCACGGAGTTACAAGTTGAGATAAAGCCGAAGGTGGAGGCGCACTTCATCCGGAATCCTTAACTAACTGAGGAACTAAATAAATAATAAATAAATATTACAGGACATTAATTTTACACAGCGCCATCTAGCCCCAAACTAAGCATAGCTTGTAATATGGGAACGAGATTACGGATCAAATAATTAAATACTTTTTTGTAAATACATACGTACTATATGATACAACACCCAAACACAGAACAAACATCTATATTCATCACACAAATGTTTGTCCTGGGTGGGAATCGAACCCACAGCCACAAAAACAAAAATTTACGGAACACAAAAATTTAAGAATTGTTGTTATGGCGACAGAATTAGGTAAGATGGTGGTAGCTAGCCAGGCGGACTTCAACGAAGTCCTACCACCAACCAAACGAACCCGGGATCGAACCCGGGACCTCTGGATCTGAAATCGGTGGGTTGAACCACTCGACCACAGAGGCGGTTGAAAGGTTAGGTATATAACATCGACTTAAATCCCACAAGCAAGCATCAAACTCAATACAGCGTGTGAATGCCATGTCTTATGTTGTGTTGTGTTACATCGGCTTACCGCAAGCTCATGTTACTTGCTGTACGGTGTATTGATACATAACCACTGCGTAATATGACAAGTCTCAGCGTCTCAGCTCAATTGCTAGCTTTTATTTGATACAACTAGGAGTCTGACCAAGCCAGTAGCCCACCTGATGTTAAGTGCATTACTTCGGCACTGCATTGCGCCCGTCAATTTAAGGCATAAGTCTCACGTGCTCGTAATTTCACCGGCAACAATGCTGCTTGGCGGTTGAAATTAGTATGTCTTCTGTGCTGTCGGTTAAGGGTTCGATTATCGCCCAGGAAAAACATTTGAGTGTTGAATGTAAATGTTAATTTTGTGTTTAGGTGTTATTTGAATCACGATTTGATTTAAAGTGCCTTCTGCAAAATGAGTGACTTTATCGACGATAAGAACGCGTGGCCCGATGTTGCTATACCAGTTGACAGCTAAATGGTGATTTCTCAATGTTAACAAACTGCCCAGTTAGGCGGTAATATTTTTGTTATAGTATTAAGTATTTAGATTTATGATGGTACCTAAATTAATATTATTTAAATGATTAAAAATTCTGTATAGGTACCTAAATATATAATGGAACAGCATAAAATTAACCAGCCCGAGTTTCTTGCCTTTCTCCTTGTGTGCTGGTCGCGATTCGGAAAAGGCGGTAAATTTGATTTCAGAATGACTGGACTGTCTAACACACTACCCTCAAATATTAAAAATGTATCCTCATTTCATGTATTTAAAAACCATTGGCTCAAAAATTGGCTGGAAAAATAATTCCAACAAAAGTGTACCTACCGATCTTGCTTTCGCGTAAATCTAATAAAGCCAATTAACTAAAAAAAATACATGGAATGAATTTAAGTCATACCTATTTAACTATTATATTGTTTACAATTTTCCATCTAATAATACCTATCTACCTACAAAATTGATGAATTGTATGTATCACGTGGTCAATTAACTATACACAGATATAGACAAATACCTATTAGTTTTTCTTTGTACAAATATGTTATTGCATAAGTATTGCACAACTATTTGTCTCTGTGATAATAAGGTTCTTTAACCCTGAATGATACTATAAAATCTTGATGAAAAATCACATTTGCAAATCATTAGGACAAAACGCTTTCAAAAATATTGTATGCAGGGTCAGCTAGTAATCAATAAATACCAACCCTATTCTTGATCCTCCGCCGGAGCCCCTTGAGGAACATCAGATCCTCTCTGCTCAGCCTCAAGGACTGCACTCGTTCTGAATACTTGCATGTTGGAAGACCAGCCACCTCTTCCACAGTCATATTGATGCCTCGCGCTGAAAAAATACATAATTCCATCTACGTATATTCTTTTGTTATTTTGAGTGACCAAGGCCTTACTGACGTCTGTGGGGTGTATTGTGCATTGTCCCCCGTGGCTTTAACTAACCCTACCCCAGCCAGCCCAGCTCTTTAAAACACAGGAGCAGTGACAGCGACTGACAGCAGTGACAAGCCGGGACCAAGCATTCTACTGAGGCCCGTCTTCTCCCTCGCTGATTCTGTAGCCGATCAGTGAAGGATCACGTTTTCTTTCATTGTCCGACTGGGAAGCGCGGGAACTGGCTATCTTACCTCTAAATGGCGGAACGCAACAATTTAAGAATTGTGTTATGGCGACAGAAGGTAAGATGATGGTAAATAAGGTGCCAATAAATATTTCTGTTTCTAACTAGCCAGGCGGACTTAAATAAAATCCTACCATCTTCCGAACGAAGCACAATATTGCTCCACCTGAGGATCGAACCCGGGACCTCTGGATCTGAATCTGAACCGGATCTGTGGTTGAACCACTTTTTTTAACCGCCCCTCGGGTCACCCAGAGGCGGTTTGTTTTTGACAGTACTGTTTGTGACAGTAGGTGTTTATTTTTGACAGTCTGACTGGGTTTGACACCCGGTAATCGACTTGAAGTTCACTGGTAAATGATAATGGATTTCACGTTATGCAATTAGGCTGCAGGTTACACGTTATGCGAAGGGACGCCACGTTGCAATAAAAATGTTGGGTATAATGGGTGTGTATTGTATGATAAGTATGTATTTACAAATAAAAAAAAAATGTATTTAAGTATTATATCCGTAATCTAGTTCCCATATTACAAGCTATGCTTAGTTTGGGGCAAGATGGCGCTGTGTGAAATTAATGTCCTGTAATATTTGTAATATTTATATTATTTATATTATATTATAAAAGTGGAAGCCTACAAGAGTAATAAGAAGGCAAATAATTTATGACTTGCGTAGAGTGAATGATGAGTCAGCTCATGCTGATAATGATATTTAAAAGAATGATATTTTTAAGATATAAGTAAAATAATATTTCTGTCATTGTAGTTTATTATCCATAGCTTTACATAATGTATGTATTCATCCATATATTTACTCATCTTAAAATGTATATATGTTTTACTTATTTATTTATGTGTATGCATAAAACATTGTATTTATATATTTAGTTTTGGCTGCATTGCCACGCTGAATAGCTATGCTGATTCGCTGGCCTAAATAAGAGCCAGCCCTTGGGTCACGTGTCGCCTCAATCAAAAGCCCCGCAAGATTTTTGAAAACCCGGAGGGCACCGGCTCCCCACGGACCCAAGGTCTCCACCCCAAAAGGCTCAAATAGGTAAGATCTGTCGAGACCACTATATTTGCGCCTTTCGTGATCCTCGGCCGAATCAGCCGCCGCACCAGCCCTAACTGATGTCCCAGGCATATTTAGTAGGTATTAAGCATATACGTGTAGGTTTACTTTTGATATATGTACTTATGTATATTTAATTTGTCCATTAAAATTTTACTTTCATTCAAGTAGGTACACTTTTATACCTTTTCAGAGTACCACCTCTCTCTCAAAGGTTTGTTGGTAGAAAACTCTTTAAGGGTTAGGCTCGCCTCTGTACATATGTTTTCCTATGACATGTTTAAATCATATTTATGTGTACAACAAAGAATCACAAGAATAGAACATGCTATGCTGTGCCGACCGCCTAGAGCGGGATGAAGACAGGAAGATGACGATGAATCAGTAATCGCATACAGATCAGCTAAATGTTGATTGTGACATGAATAGGATACATTGTGCAGCCCTGAACAGTTTCATAGAACTGAGATGGGACTCGTATACGTGGCCGAAGCTTGGATTTAGCATCTTCGCAGATCGCCCTTGCGTGTTCAAGCTCAATAAGTGTTTTCCAACAACCCGTCTGGCTCAGGTTCTTCAAGGAGCTGGGCTGTGTGGGGTAGGGTTACATAAAAACATGGGACAATGCACAATACACCCTACAGCGGGACGTTAGTACCGGCATTGGTTGCCCCCACATAGAATAAGTCCACCCACAAACTAGTTAAAAGGTGAATTAAAATCCAACTGCAAAATTTTACTACACGGTTTTACGAAAACACGGCCATTTGCGGTATTATAATTAGCTATAGGTATATATAGGCCATCACATAATTAGACGCCGCTCATTCCGATGCAGTTCAGTGTAGGTTCCTAAACTGGATCGCTCAATTTGGTACCATGACGTCTATACAGCTGGTTAGCGTTTGAATTATTGAATAAAAAAAATAAATCCGCAGTTTTTTCGGAACGTTGCGGTTACATATTTATTTACCACATTTTTTGTTATTATTGTACGACGGATAAGCTCTTGGCCTTCATCTCACCTGGTAACAAGTTGAGATAAGGCCGAAGGTGCAGGCGCACTTCACCCGGAATCCTCAACAAACTGAGGAACTGGCTATCTTACCTCTGAATGCCGGAACACAACAATTTTAGAATTGTTATTATGGCGACAGAATTAGGTAAAATGGTGGTAGCTAGCCAGGCGGACTTAACCGTCCTACCACCAAGCACAATATATTGTACTCCCCATGGGGATCGAACCCGGGACCTCTGGATCTGTGGGTTGAACCACTAGACAACAGAGGCGGTTACATATACCTTTTTAGTAAAAAGTAAGTACATAAACGCATAAACTCTCAGCTGAGTCGCTCGTTCAGATCTGAACCTACACTGACACGCTTATGCGACGTCGTGGTACGAAATAGCAATTCAGCTTAGATTAGTTTATTCGTCAATTAAATCGCAATAAGACTTCATGGTACGGCCCCTGTACTGACGTCCCGCTGTGGGGTGTATTGTGCATTGTCCCCCATGGTTTTAACTAACCCTACCCCAGCCAGCCCAGCTCCATAAAACTACGTAGCAGGAGGGTTATTGGTGACACTTATTGAGCGCCTGAGTTCGAAACAGCGACAATGACATGACAATGACAATGTATTGTGCTTGCTTCAAGTCGGGGCCAAGTATTTTCCTAAGGCCCGTCTTCTTGTCTTCGTGCTAATTTTTCATGAATGAAGCAGCACCAAATTTGTTGAAAATAGTGCAGTATTTGTGTGCAGTATTACTGTATTGAATGCTTTTGTGAAAATAATCTTCAGCGTAATGAAACATTTATGGACAGACGAAAGAAATTGTCTCATTGTAAACACAGTGAAAAGTGAACTGGGTGTTTTCTTTATTATAAATGTCAGTTGCGCTGAATTCAAAGATGCTATCAAGCCTTTATTAAAGACAGTATCATCAAATGATAAATATGTAAAACAGTAGATTGGCTATAACTTTAAGATTTTTGTGAATGTACATGCTTGGTATTATCTATAGATATTATTTTAAACTATAATTTTTTCAACCCTTTCTAGTCATAAAACATTATGTACCTTTGAAAGTCAAAGGTTTCCTATGATTTTTTCTGACATTTTCATATCTGAAAATCAAAGGGACCTGAAAAATGTCCGGTTCTTACAACCGAACCATCTGGCATCCTGGCACAGGTAAGCACTAAGAAAGGATTTTTGGAAATAATGTGAAATAATGAGATTCAAAGTCTAGAGCTAGACAAACCATATCAAATGTTTTTCCAGAATTTTGAGAAGATACTGAATAACTCTCATAAGGATACAGACAGGGTTGTAGATTAGAGGAGAATCCAACTCTGGCAATTAGGTAATTCTAGGTTAAATAAATCCCCAGCTTCTATGCTCACCCCCAGATATCAATAAAGATAGTTATGACCTGACCCCACACCAAGCTGATCTGTCCAATGCCAACTGTAGGTATTTATTGTATGAAGGAAGAAGGTTTGAAGACTATCATGGAACATAACTAGGTAAAATTGTCAATAAGTAACCATTTAGGACCTGAAATTCACTTAGGTATGGTTGTGAAAACTTTACAGTCCAACGCTTTACACAATGTAGTAATTCCTTAGAAATACATGAATCAGTTTGATAGATATTTTTCTCAACGAATATTGTTCTGCCACTGCTATAGATTCATTTTGTGTCCAATTATCTCAGAAAAAGGCGAAGCAGTGATTCTGGTTCATCAATTGTAGGAAGAATGCATTGCATACTGCGCCATACATAATATAAATAGTATTGCAACATACCTGTTGCTTAGCTCAGATTTCAAATGCTTCTATCAACGTAAGCTCGCATACCTTCGAGTATTTCTTGGTCCGCTTGATAGGAGGCTGCGTGCTTGGCATTATCGTCCATTCTTCATATTTATATTGTATGTTTTTATCAAGAATGTACACTAAAATTACGTATTTCAGGCTCCATTCATGAGGTTAGAATTTTCGTTTCAATTCTTCAATCAATCAATCAATCAATTCAATCAAATCATATCAAATGAACGAACTGAACATAGATAGAATATATAGTTATTGATCTGTGAACATAGATTACTTTTACTTTTTACTTGGAACAAAATAAAGAAAGATAACTGCGATAGACTGAGCCGAGTCCACAGATGACTAGAGATCTGATTGTCAATCATGCAACAGTCAAATCTTGATCAAATCAGAACGAAAAAACCAGTTGTGAACAATGTAGGTGCAGTCAGACTGCCGAATTTATGTATGTCTAGCTAGATCACCAGCAATGATAACCAGCGCCTGTTGAGTTTCTGCACTAGTAAAGAACTTTAGTACAAAATAGGCGCAAGTTTTGTTCACATGTTAAAAAACTATATGATTGCAATATCACTACACATACACAACATAATTATTTCTACGTTGTAACAATAGCATGTAGCCTGCATATTACCTGATGCTTTTTGTAAAATGTCATTTTACGAAAATTCTAACATAATGAGTACAATTAAACTAACTATGTACAAAGGAATCAGTCAGATTACCTAAGGACCGTTACAAGAGGCCTATAGGTAACTCAACTGATCCAGACCAGTACCAGACGGAAGCGTGCCCAAGACACTGGCTGCATTGCCACGCTGAATAGCTATGCTAATTCGCTGGCCTAAATAAGAGCCAGCCCTTGGGTCATGTGTCGCCTCAATCAAAAGCCACGCAATATTTTTGAAAACCCGGAGGGCACCGGCTCCCCACGGACCCAAGGATTCCACCCCAAAAGGCTCAAATAGGTAAGCTCTGTCGAGACCACTACATTTGCGCCTTTTGTGATCCTCGGCCGAAGCAGCCGCCGCACCAGCCCTAACTGATGTCCCAGGCAAATGAGATGGCGCTAGGGTGTCGACGCAGGTAGCGTCCCACACCAAAGGCCTACCCATTTCCCAAGGGACAAGAGTCATACCGTCGGGCCGCTTACCATCATCACGTTACAGACCATCCGGTTCAAGAACGGCTGGCACATTGACACTGGTAAAAGCTCGATGAATAATGACATTAAGACTTGCGTGGTGCAAAATCCTGCCGGCAGACCTGATTCCCATTTTGAAACAGCTAAGAGACGAGCACGATCTGTGGAGGTTGAGCACGTATGTAATAGATAATTCCGTGTCAACTCGCACAGAGGCCCGTCCCACTGCCGTTGTGCCGAAAGGTGTTTTGGGGGATCGGATAACATAATTAGATCTTTTTTTAACTACTTGGGAAGGTTATTTTTTTTATATTTAGTAATATGTTAGACTAGAAGATCTATGTCTAGGGAGGTGTCATTTAAAAGAGTAACGACTGCACATTTCAAAATACATAGTTATTTTAATGTTATTCATAAACATTACAAAGGGATGTTTTTTTAACATGGGGACGCGTTAATGGGGTTAAAGACTTTGTATGTCTTGTGGGATATAATGTTCAATGGAGGTTTCAAATTTCACTTTACTTATTTATTTACTAAAACCACAATAATTGTATTGAAAACCAGGGTTGCAATGGGGTAAATAAGTTTGAAATCTTGGGAAATGTCATGTGACACGGTAAGCAGTAGATTTACAAATTATTTTATTTTGTCCTTAATAGGGGTGATTTTCAAGATAGGAGGTTGCAAAGGATGATCATCAAGCTTTGCAAGATGTGACGTGAGAGTAGTTGGCTTCTTAATCGTTAGTTTTTTTACTAAATAAGGTTATCAAGACAAGGATGTCGATAAGATCCAAGAAATACTTTTGGGCTATCATGCAAGGTGTTTGACTGCGCACATCCTACATCAACAGCTTATTATTGTCCACCATAATCACCACGCATTAGTCAAATTGGTGAATTGAATTGAATTAAATAATGCTTTACTGTACAAAAAATGACATCGAACATGAGATAACACAGTGTTTCAGTTCAATGGGTTAATATTGCAAAAAGTGATTTCTTCCAGCCAACCTTTGTCAGAGAAACAGAAAGTTGTAAAAGTTTTGGTGATCGAAGTTAAAGTTTTGTTTTGTCACAGAAGGAAGCTGTTGCCTTTTTGGTGAACTCCCTTAGACAACTTTTATGGCGTCCGTGGGCTAGAGGTGCCCAATGGTTTTAAAAGCACTCATAAACAGATTTTCTTCTTTTCATTGACCGAGTTAAATATTAAGAGAGTTTGAAAAATTATGCGAGATTGAAAAAAAAGGTGTAATAAATGCACTCTTTTATCGGTTGATAATTTTATTTGTGAGTTAAATGCTTAACACATACTATATCTCACGACACGAATAAATAAATGCCCAAATATTTCATTCATTCTATCTGAACGAAATGATTCCTTCATTAATATATACTCTTTGATTATTGTTATACTATACATACAATACTCATACAATACATACTCTTTGCTTGCTTGCTTTGTATTTCTTTGTTTTCTTCGTGCCGGGTGTTTTTAGTTTTCTCCGAAATCAAATAGGTAAGAAAAATTGTTGTATCGCTTATGTTTGAATTTAATCATCTGTATACGACGAACACTATCGTTCCAGCACACACTCAGTAGTTTATAATAAAAGTAAGACAGAGATAAACAAAATTAATAATTACCACATGTCATGTCAACGATCCCATTTCAAAAAAGTTTTTTTCAGTAACGAAATTTTTTTTATATTTAACGTACATATCGCCTCTAAATAACTACATCGATAAGTATATAAGTAATTGTTAGAATTACATTATAGCTTCAGGAGTACACTACACTTGTGTAACCAGTGGTGAGATGAAGGCCCAGTGCTTATCCGTCGTACAATAAAAAAATAAAAAATAAACACTTGCCATCTACCAATTATTAGCAGACCAAATATTATAATCAGAAACAAATAAATTCTGATTCTAGATATTCGATTATTAGGATACGGACACCTGGTAGGTGTAGGTACTAGGTACTTGGGTACCAAAAATCAAGGTTAGCTAGAACCTTGATTTTTGTTCTAAAAGCTCTGTAAATACTAACCCATCCTTCATACCCGCTTGCCAGACATATTTTGAAGTAGGCCTTATTTCCAACAAGGGACAGTGTAGGTAGGCTTTTGATGATGATGAATACATATCCTCCTATCTCTTGCATTGGGACATTACTTACTTATATAAAATTTAAAACCTAAAATACAATAATCTTCTAAAATTGCATAAAGACAATGACAGAACAAAGGTTCTGAAATCATGTGAACAAACATGTTTATGTATGTATTTATAAAAATGGTAAGTAGGTACCTACCTATGTAATTACTCTATCCTTATTCAAGTTCCCATAATACAAACACCACTTAGTTTGGGCCTAGATGGTGATGTAAAAATCATGTGTCCCATGTTTATTTATCTATTCAAAATTGATAATTCTATATAATATTACATCATATAATTATTTGTCTGTGTATGGATTTGCAATCCTTTTCATCATTGAGAGCCCTTCTATGTCCACTGTTGACTGGGCCCCAAAACTGTAGGGTTTTACCATAATCAATAGGAAATCATAAACACCACCAATGGAAGATCAATTTCATTGATACCTATTGTCATGTTATGTGCTTAACATACAAGAATGATTGTGTTGTTTGGATTGGCATCTTGGCATCACCTTTACAAATATATGAACTTATCCATAGAATTATTATTATTTTTGTAGTGGAGGATGTAATCGGTAAACATTAATCTTGTTAAATTTTGTTACCATTCCAGAGCATAATGACATCCAAGGGTCGGGGTGAAAGCACCAACGATTGGGACCCCATGAGAGAAGAGTTTGACATGAGCTTCAATGAGGAAAGGTAATCTTTTGTGATACACAGATATGAGGGCCGATGAAACAATTCAATTAATTTGATTTCAGCTTGATTTTTATGTTAATTAAAACACAAATTACAGCCATATTTAGAGAATTTATGATATAACACACACATGGAAAACAAACACACCTAAATGTAGCACTGGATTATGTGTGCCCAAATGTTGTTTCATCCAGTGCCTCATGAGGGCACCATTCCCATCCATCCACAATTAGAGCTGCCCAGCACCCCCGACGTATCATGGACAATGTTCTCTTACAAATGATAGTGTATAAGTTGCAACATCCAACACGCAAGCATCCGCTAACATGCCTCTGTGGTCTAGTTCTCCTACCAGTGTCAGATCCAGAGGTCCCTGGTTCAATCCCAAGGGGGAGTACAATATAATATGGAAAGAGTAGTAGAAGCCCCTAGTGAAAGTGCTTGTCGAGAATTACTACCACCATACTTATTTCGGCCGCCAAGCAGCATTGCTGTGTTTCGGTTTGAAGGGTATGGTTGCCGGTGAAATTACGGGTACGTGAGGCTTACCACCTTTATGCCTCAGTTGACGGGCGCAATGCAGTGCCGAGTGGGCTAGGTTCTTAGTGGATACACTGTAAGGCTTTGTCATAGGCAAGAGATGCACTTAACACCAGGTGGGCTACTTGCTTGTCCCGTCTAATAGTAGTATAACTAAAAAATACTATAATATCTCCCACCTGCAGCCTTATCATGACTTGTAAACCAGGTGAGAGGAAGGCCAAGCGCTTTCCCATCGTACAATAAAATAATAAGTTTGGATGTGCATCTGACTACCTCCTAGTGTGTGATCCTCATAAGATCCACGCTCTCAGGTGGATCAGAGGTGAATCCTCGAAGGAAGGAGTTTTACTGTTTATTCTCGGAATACTTTTCTGTTTTGATTACTTACTGTGTTTCCATCTGCTACAGTGACATGCGATTCGACCACAAGAGGCTGTATATCACCGGCGTGCCGTCGGCTCTCTGCCAGGAAGGCTTCGTAGACCTGTTCAGCAAGTATGGCAATGTCGTGATGTCGCATTTCAGCAAGGATCCACGGAAGAATTTTGCGTTTATCGGCTATGAAACTGCCGGGTGAGTCATATTTGTTGTTACGAGCTGGGGTTCATAAGTGTTAAAAGCAACCGGTTATTACTCAGGATCAGACACGTTTATTCAGCAACAAACTAATTACTCTCAAACACACTAAAACACTACTAAGTTACTACTTCCGAATCACTAAACACTGTTATCACACTAAATACGTAGGCTGCCCTCGTGAGAGGATTTTAAAAAAGATTATTTTTTCAAACTATATATAATGTAATTAATTACAAAATATTGGTAGCGAGACTCGCTCTAAGTATGAGACAAGAATCCACAAAGTGTGGATTGACGTCAGCCGATCGAATTCAGCTGACACTCCGACACGTGTGGCCTAGTGATGGTTTCGACGATTCCGTCGAGTTTCGGTTCCAATAGAGAAGCCTTGCGTAACACACTCAAATATCACTCTGTATCGTAATTGAATACTGACCTGCTGCCGAATCGCGCGGCATTATTTATATCCATTTCAATAGGCTGTTCAAGTAAATGCGGGATTGATCGCGGCACTAACTGTTGCGTAATCTGGGACTTTATTGTTCTCGACGGTCACAAATAATCCTTTTGTGTTATTTATAAACAAGTTGTTTTTGTCTTATTTTCGTGGAACTATCTGAAGGCCCGTGATCGTTCTAGACTTTTCTGATTGGCGTGACAATATTTATTTATTAACCGCCGCCGCCAGATTCAAGAGGTCCCGGGTTCGATCCCCAGGGGTAGTACAATATTGTGCTGGGTTTGGTTGGTGGTAAGATTTTGAGTATGCTTGGCTAGCTACCACCAACTAACCTAAGTATTTCGCCATAACAATAACAATAACAAATTGTTGTGTTATGGCATTAAGAGGTAAGATAGACAGTTCCTCAGTTTGTTGAGGATTCCGGGTGAAGTGCGCTTTCACCTTCGTTCTGATCACTATCAGGTGAGATGGAGGCAAAGCCTGTACCATAAAAAAAAAAAAAAATGTCAAGTAATGAAATGTCTAGTAATAGAACTTAATATTATACTATCTTTGTTTCAGTGAGGCAAGAGTAGCTATGATGAAAATGAATGGGACAGAACCATTTAACTTAAATATCAGCTTGGCTCGCCAAAACTATGTGAGTAAATATCACCATATCACATACACAGCCGATTAGTGTCCACTGCTGGACAAAGCCGCCTTCAGAGCTGGAGGGGTTTGCCATAACCACCACGCAAGGCAGCAAATCGGTGATCGCAGCAAAGGTGTGAATTAGGTTCCATATACCCGAAGGGACAATTTTTTTTTTGTTTGAATTGAAATGGGTGCGTATGCGAACGTCTAAAGAGTGGAATATGCTGCCTGCGCCTGTTTATTTTTTTTATTACATCGTGGTCCACTTCAAGGCCGGCGTTTAATCGCTTCCTATCGAGCGCCTTCTAGTCAGTCCCAAACTAAGCAAAGCTTGTAATATGGGAACTAGATTACGAAAATAACACTTGAATACTTTGTTATTGTAAATACATACTTATCATACAATACAACAACCAAACACAGAACAAACATCAGTATTAATGTCACAAATTTTTGTCCTGGTTGGGAATCGAACCCACAACCTACAGCGCAGAAGGCAGAGTTATTACCAACTGAGCTGTGGGGCTTGTTAAATTATAAAGGTAGAAAATGCGTTATTCCGACGCATTATGTACCTACTACCTATAAATAACATTCATATAAAAATATGTAGTATGCTAATATTCATCATCAACATTTAATATACAATATCAACATTAGGTATTATTATACTATGTAGATGTAGTATGTATTCATATGTTATTATGATTTTCATTGCCGCATTAGTGTTGCTGCACCACAAATAGCCCACTTCTTCCATCGACTCCTTGCAACCGCCAAAATGTTGCCGGTCCATCGAGTGGGGGGACGATAGACGCCCACACTCCGTTTCGCGTTTAATAGTAGTCGCGATGCGAGAATCTTTGCTCCCAGCGGTTATCGGCTCTGCGATCTATGTCTGCCCATTGCCACTTCAGCTTGCTAAGTCCGAGAACTATGTCAGTAACTTTGGTTCTTCTATGGATGTCAAAGTCCCGGATTAAAAGGAAGCATAGCTCTCCATAGCTGTGCGACTGTGAACTTATTAATAATGCCTGTAATCCGCGACCACGGATCTGTAGGTAACTGGTAACACACACTGATTACAGACATCTTTATGCTATACAAAAACTATACTAAATCAAATAAGAAATAAAAATGCATTTGTTTTTTTTTTTGAATGATGGGAAAGCGCTTGGCCTATCTCACCTGGTTACAAGTTAAGATAAGGCCGAAGGTGGAGGCGCACTTCACCCGGAATCCTGTACATTAACTGGAACTGGCTATCTTTCCTCTAAATGCCGGAACACAACAATTTTAGAATTGTTGTTATGGCGACAGAATTAAGTAAGATGGTAGTAGCCAGGTGGGCTTAAACAATGTCTATTAATTTAAAAAAATATATGAACTCCCCAGTGTACCGAACCCGTCTGTAACCAGGGGAAACACATTTTATTTGACATAATTTTACAAGGTTATGATATGTATACAGCTTTCCATGTTGATAATTAAACTTGCTTTCAGACATCGCAGTCTCAAAAAAGTCAATCCACCATAGACAGAAGTCACTCAAACACAGACAGACAAACGAGCATGCGTCGCTCAAACACTGATCGGAACATGGACACAGATAGACAAACCACCAACCCACAGAGAGACAGAGTGAACTTCAGCTTAAGAGATGATTCCAATAGTAGCCGGGGCATTGAAAGGTGAGTTAATATTATATTGATTGACAGGGAAGCGCCTGGCCTTCATCTCACCTGTATTTATTTATTTACGCACAATACACATTTCAAACAAAAACAAAAATATAAATCTTTAAGCGCACAGCAAAACAATATAACTAGTAGCGTTGAGCGAACATGTTTGCATAATTTACAAAAGGAAAGACTAAATTACATAATTATATAAAAAAAAAGAGATCCAGTAGAGTGAAGAGAAAAGTATCTCAATATTAAACAAGGATATCTAATTATATGATACCATTTAGATTAAAATATAAAATTAGTTCAAAATTAAATTAATATTGATTTACCTTAGTGGGCTTTAGGGTTCTAGACGCTATTTAGCATCTGATTCCCGTGAATATAGCGGATGTCTTGTATCTGTAGCTAATTGTATTACTTAAAATCTATTGACCAATAGCTGGGTCTACACCTGGGATCCAAGATCTAATGATGCGTGGAGCGTGGATATCACAAGGCCGATCCATATTTATTTTTTATTATTGTACCACGGGGAAGCGCTTGTCACCTGGTAACAAGTTAAGATAAGGCCGAAGGTGGAGGCGCACTTCACCCGGAATCCTCAACAAACTGAGGAACTGGCTATCTTACCTCTAAATGCCGAACACAACCATTTTAGAATTGTTGTTATGGCTAGCCAGGTGGATATTTGTCACACGTACAGCGGCGGTTTCCAGTGTGGCAGCAGCAACCTTTAATTTGCTTAAATATTTGGTACATTTTATTGGTTTGTTCCCATATCATGAGAAATCTGATGTCAAGCATCGTCTCTTGCACCCCTATTAGAGTAAAGGAAATTGTTTGAGTACCATTAACATTTTATATTCCTTGTAAGGGGATGTTAAGCTGTGACCTTACAGGACAATTATTTCAAGGAAAAGAATTCAGTTCCGATGATGACTTTATAAATATGTGAATGTTGAGGCAATCCGACTCCTTGACAACACTGAAAAGACTGAAAAGAACTAAACCTTTTGACTGAGTGTTATTGATAGTTCTACTTCAAAGATCACATTAACAAAGTTTCTAAAATAGAAATTGTATTCTTATAGTTCTAATGTGACACATTTGATGCTTGGACAAATTCTTTTATAATACTAGGTTAGCATAAGATTACTCAATAGCCTAACTAAAGCTATATTGTATTATAGTTTTAGGCCACTAAATGTCTGTTTATTAAAAAAAATACCGACGAGGCCGTCAAATCCACCTTCAAAGATTTTATTGGTTCTCGCTGACACAGCAAAGTAATTAATTAGATAATATGGCGAAAGGGTAGATAGCATTGGATCAAACTTTGATTGATCACATACAATGTAATTTCATATAAAATTGTTTTGTTTTTCCATATAAAGGTATAACGCCAATATATGTAAGGAGAGGTGTCATGTAATATAGGTTGTGAAACCACATCAAATATAAAATAATCAGAATGTTTATGTACTGCGGGATGCTACCTGGTATAACGCAATTAGAGCTGTGTGTATCATTGAAAACATGAGAACACAATGAGTAATCAAAAGACAAAACAGACATTTCAGAAAATTAAAATTGATTGTTCTATGGCTCAAAATTCGAATTTTGTGAGCTATGGAAGCTATTCAATGCTACCAAAACGTGAATTCTTATTGGCCAATTTTCTTGACCTTCAAATTAGCCAATGAAATGACGAGAGTGAGCCTAATTACTGTATCTCGCATTCGCATTGGTCGACGGAATAGAAAGAAGTGATTTCATTTGCTTTGATTGCATACTTTGTTCGTCAACACTCTTTGGCATAGGTAAGCAAGTACCTACTTGTTGAATCGGCAAAAACGAAATAACGAAATCGATGGGAGTCCATATATTGCACGACCAGTAATGTACAGGCAATAAATCGAATTCACAATATTTCAATACAATTTTACACACCCGATATTTCGAAACCATGGCTTCCTTGGTTGTGCATTATTGGGTCGTGTATCATCAACTTGTGCTGATAATGTACGGTACGGTTAATAATTGGAAGATCTTGCTTCTCAATGGCCGAAAGTCCTTGTTGCCCTCTCCTGATCGCTCAATACGAAGAAGCGCCTCGTTTGTACCGTATGACTTCCAGTAGATCATACTTCATATTTCATTTGCAGTGAAGAGTTGCCAATACAAAAATATATACTTCATTTTCGAAACTTGCCGGTTTTGCCAATAATTGGATATATTCCAATTTCGTGTTTGTTTGATTTTATAGGACTTGAGATGTACCATAAAATGTCGAAAATGTTGATCTGGTTTTCAGTTTCAATTAGAAATTACGACTCAATTTCACCTAAACTTTCTGTCCTTTTGTGTCAGTGAATTGCTATGAAATCCCTCAAAGTTGAAAAATTTATATAATTCAAGTTGAAAAAAAGAGCAATATTGAATGGTATCGTAATTTTTATGACGAGGGCTTTTTTGGGTTATTAGGGGAATGGCTTTCTTATCTCTCATATTGTGTAATCTGAATTTAGCAATCCATAACAACCTTTGCCATATAATCTAAATTCCGAAACCTATTTGGTCGAATAATATTTTACCTAGCATAACTTGTATGTATTGCAAATTCTATTATACTCAAAATTCCGAAAGTGTTTTATCATAATCCCGAATATTAGAAACTTAATCCATTGTTTGGTTTCTTAACAGTCATATATATAAATATCATTTATCAAAAATGTACTCAATGCAAGCAGTATGTAAAGACGATGCAAGCGATCATGTTTTATAAGACGAGCTTCCACCAGAAAACTCGCTCGTCGCCCCTGAGAATCACTTCACCCACTCAACCTCCTAGGTGCTACTGAGGTCAGCGGCTCACGGGCTCGCTCCTCTCAGGACCTCCTTTGCGAGCTTCTGGCTTCGCCTTTTTTATATACACACCCTATTGTCACGCATAAGACCAGGTAGAGTCGGGGTTGGCCGTGACGGTTTTGTTACGCGAGCTTTTGGTCCTCTCAGAGCATTATATTTGTATGTGAGCTCTAGCTCCGGGCCGACCTTGTCGGTTTTGTCATTTGTTTTGAACGTACCACTATAACACTTTCGACTAAGGTCATTGATCAATTGCTAGGTGTAAAATAGTCCTGATGAGCTTGCAATGATAAAAATTCTTAAAACTTAGATCTGCCTTTGCTATAGCTAAATATCATTCGGGAAAAATAGTATTATAAACAAAATTTATTAGTATCTAGCATAATGGCAAGTGATGATTATGAAATGTCCGTGTGGGAAAGTAATTTTCGGACAAAAGTGATTATGAGTCGTACGGGAATCCTGATAAAATAATTATTATCAAGGTTAGGTACTCTGTGAAAATTAAACTACACTCGCCAATGAAAACAAGGCGTCGAGTGCACAGCCGTTTATTAATCCGCGTCTACAAAGAAAAAAAAGTGGACGCGAATTAATAAACGACTGTGTATTATTGACACGTGCTGATAATGTACAGCCAATAATCCAAGTCCACTACAGTCCATCAAATCTAAGAAGTACATTTTGACGTTTCGCATTTCTTATTATGCTATAACTTTGTTCAAACGTAGACACAAAATATTACAAACAGTAATTCTTATAATGTCAAAAAAATATTTATTAGACAAACAATTATATTTACTAAACATTCCTGTACATTAATCTATACTTGAATCTCGTAAAACTAGTTTAAAACATAAACAATCAGTAAAATTGTAAATGAGGTTCACGTTTATACAATGTTATGTCATTATGTTGTTTACAGTAGTGCTGCGACAGTTTAAAATTCTCGAGTTTCCAAATAATCGGTAAAAATATTGAAATAATTTAATTAATCGAAGCGACTTTTTGGCGGAAATTCAGTGAGATAGAGTTGTGTAGTGCGCGAGCGGCCGAAAGAGCTCTCCCACGGAATAACTACGCCAGCTAGTTCCATGCGCGATCGGTCCGAAGTTTAGTTCAGTAGTTCTTCGAATTACTTCTCTTGAATAAATATAGGTACTTAAATAAATAAAAAACATAATTATCTTCTAGTAGTTTGCCTCGAACTGAGATCTCGTGATGTCTGGTTTGTAACGGAGATTAATTCTCAAATAGAACGTAATTAACAAACGATAAAAGTGTGTTATCAATATACCTTTCTCTTTAATTAAGCACTTTTTCTCGAACTCTCTTTATTCACCTGAGTGTTCGTGGTTCTCTTGTTGCTAACGTATTGTAATATCCTTTCTTGTTAGAAAGGATATGTTTTTAACAAAAAACAAAGGTTGATGTCGATTTGAAAAGGGAAAAATTCTTTTGAGATATTCAATAAAAATCTCTTTTTATTGAATATCTCAAAAACTACCCCAGTTTACAAAAATCCCCCGCCATAATCAAAATCTGTTTACGTTATCTCTATTCAGTTTGAATTTCATGAAAATCGTTCGAGAGTCATGCCGTCACAAACATACATACATACACACAGTGCCGGATTTCCCAATTATCTTTGTCGCATTTGCATTTGTCTTTCGAAATCAATCCCTCTTAAGGAGTCTCTCTCGATTTTTTTTTACTCATAAGCTTCACACTTGCAATACGTTCCTTGTCACTGGCAGAATCGGTGAAATGGTTGCAAGCTAAAATAAAGAAGTTGAAGTTCACTCCGTAGACACAAGTAGGTACAATACAACCTCCAATTTAGTCTGTCGTCTATCTGTGGGTATTAATTTATTTGGTATTAATTAAACGCTACATATTTATATTATTTCTATCTGAGTTTATAGTTTTATCAAAAAATAAAGCGATTGTTTCCTACCTATAAAGTATCAATATCGATTTTTCAATTTCTCATTAATATCGGATATTTTCGATGGCGATTATTTGGTTCACAGCCCTAGACAAGTTGATCTGACAGCTGTCATAGTGTACTTAGATTTGATGGACTATAGTCACCAATTATTGGTCGTGTAGTGCATTATCAAGTCGTACATTATTGGCTGTGCATTATAGTCTCCCAAACCGATAAGTCGTTCTGTTTTCAAAGCTAAGTTCTGCACTTTTGATTTGTGTTGCGAAAATTAACTCTAGATCGTTGTAAATCGTGTAGTATTACAACTTTTTGCGTAGTTTTCTGTTAGAATTTGTGAGTGTTGTAAACAACATGATGATGAACAAATTTTTTGCGTCGATTCGACAGAATGCCGGCGATGGCGACCCGTGAGTTATCGCATGCTTTTGATAATAACAGCAATAGTTTATTTGTTACTAGTACAATGGCAAGTTATCTTCTCTATAGATCGGTGCCTACTAATTCCATTGAGTGTTGATGTTCGTTTGACTGTTTGTTGTGTAGGGATTCAGTACAGTTTTTGCTTGGCATCAAATCGAACCTAAAAAGCCGGTAGGTAGGTACGTTCAGATCAGACCTACCCACAACCCAGAGTCAATCATAAACTTATTAGAATTTCTGGATAAAGCCGCGTTTTGACGATAAGAGTTGACTCTGACGTAGTGTACTCTGACGGCCACTCTAATGGCACTTGTATTGTGGAAACCGGGCATCCGAGTGCAATCGGACAAGTACACGGCTACTCTGTCATAGTACACTCTTACAAATCAACTCTTATCGTCAAAACGCGGCTTTAGTCAATGCATATATTTCCCCGCCATTTTGACTACTGATAAATTGAAGTCGATAACTTCTTAGGAGGCCGAGGCTAAAATTCGTGTTGCATTATGCAAGCGTATTTCAAGAATAACCACAAATTGTTCATCGTACATAAATATCCATATTTTCATCGAGTTAACTCGTTGGGTGCTGGACGTCTCACTCTCTATGTAAAACACACGGTGATTGTTTTGCAGCACCCATCCAGTTAACTCGTTGGGTGCTGGACGTCTCACTCTCTATGTAAAGCACACAGTGAGTGTTTAGCAGCACCCATCGAGTTAACTTGTTGGGTGCTGGACGTCTCACTCTCTATGTAAAACACACTGTGAGTGTTCTGCAGCACCCATCGAGTTAACACTCTTCCGTTGTTTCAGGACCAACGAGGGACATGTGAATGGCAATAACGATGGTGATGAATCCGAGGACAGTGAAGTGGTAAGTCTTGTTTTGTTTACTGGCTCTGGTATCTCATGCCAGGTGAAATCTATTTGTGATTAGAACAGCAGCTTTTGCAGACTGGATTTCACCTTATCTTGATTCGAAAAACGGGTATTTATCACATATTTTACCTATATTTATGAACCTGACGTTTCGACATGTACCCCAAGGGGTTGCACTAGCCGTGCTTGGGATAAATATAGGTAAAATATGCTTTTTTCGAATCAATATAAGGTGAAATCCAGTCTGTAAAAGCTACTTAACCTATATGCTGAGGGGCAAGGGGGTGTCAACCTCAGGTCCTGTGGAGCAATGATCTCAGGGTCCTTCTCTGTTATTTAAGGAGTTTAGCTGACTGGGTTCTGGATAGCAGAGGCCTGTTCACAGTACCTACAGTCCATTCCATTGATGAATATTGGTGTATTTCTTAAGCATCTATCTAAGACTCAGATGAAGCCAAAATGATCTTTTGGCTTCATGAAATTGGTTCATACAACTGATAAGATATTAAGGAATAGGTAACATTAGAATAATTATATCTTTTTACCTATTGTTTGCATGCCCTAATTCCTATATGCCTTAGTTACTCTAATTATGTACCGATGTCGCGAATGCTTGATTGTGGGTACCATACAACTAGATTTTGTAAAACTGATATTGAGTTAATTTTTTATTTTGTTGATTGTTTCACTTAGTGTCGTACCCTGAGGCTGATATAAACGTTGTTTAAAAGTCTTTAAACAAATGATAAAAAATAAAGGTGATATTTACTATTATTTGAAGGTAAAATCTGTTAAAATTCTTCATATATATAAAAGTTAATGTATGCATACAGTACAGGTGAGTTTTCTTGGGTCCTCCGAGGTAAAACTCTAAACAGCGGAAGTTATGGAAAAGTATTGTGAGGAGTTACGGGCTCAATTCAAATAAAAATTAAGAACTGCACTCAATTAAATATTTAAAATGATAATTGTAGAAAATGTTTTTATTTTTTATCGCTGAATCTTTAGCCGGAAAAGGAAAAGTTGCTGGTTCGAGAGCCGTTGCAGGTTGTTAATTTATTGTGTTATTATCAGATTTGTTATTAACTAGTAGTTCGCCTCGAACTGAGATCTCGTGGTTTGTGTCTTTGAATGAACGAAAGTGTGCTTTACACCTTTCTCACTATACTTAAGCACATTTTTCTCGAACTCTCTTTGTTCACCTGAGTGTTCGAGGCTCTCTCTTGTTGCTAACGTAATGTAATATCCTTTCCAACACGAAACAAAGGTTGATGTCGTTTTGAAAAGTGCTCTCAAAACTGTTGCGTTAGTAGTCGTGGTTTAAAAATCTACCCCTCCAGTCCACGGATGTCGTAAAGTCAACCAAAAAAAAAGCTTTTATCTTTGTGTTAAAAAAAGTTGAATATACATAACCGTGAACACCAATCTGTCTGCTTGGGCCGTACGTTACAGTTATAGAGGAAGTTCTTTCCACCTTTTAGTGGACAATAAATATTTTTTTCTGACTTCAATCTTGTGTACCCCTTTTGCAACCCTTAATGTAAATTCAGGGGTGGTTTCACCAAATCAAAAGAAGGTTAATTGTGAAGTCAACCCCCTTTCAGTCTTTCCTACAAGAAACCACCCCCAATAAAAGTAAAATATAAATTTTATTAATGTGCAGTCTTTTCTACAAAGTACCTGATTGTATAAGCCTAAAGTATAAAATAAAATGTCTCATGGACCTGTGAGTGAGGCTTTGGAGCTAAACTTTCACCTGTTCCAGAGCCTGAATCCTCATCTTGAGTATGACCTGGAGAAGATCAAGCTTCAGCGTCTGCAAAACCTGGATCAGCAGCTGCTTGTGCAACAGAGACTGCTCATCCAAAAACAGAGGGTAAAATTCTTCATACTGATATTATAAATGTGAAAGTTTCTGTCGGTTTGTTTGCTTGTTACGTTTTTACGGCTAAACTGGCTGGATGGATCTTGATGAAATTTAACATTGAAATTGATTGTATCCCGAGGAAAAATATAGACTACTTTTGTCCGTGTAGGTACTATGCGGGCGAAGCCGCGGGCGAAAGCTAGTTTAATAGATAGATAGATAACTCTTTATTGTTCACCATTTACAAATAACATAACAAAATACAGATAGTGGAAAGTTCATTTCACACAGAGCCCCAAACTTAGCATATATCTTGTAATATGGGAACTAGATTACGGATAGAATACTTAAATATTTGAAGAAACTGTTGCCGTCTACTGAGCGAGTGTGTCACACGTGTGAATGAATGCTGATGCTAAGCAGTTGTCTGTCGGACCGACACTTCTCATTTTGTTACAGATGAAAATGAAACCTGTGCCGATGACAAAGAGGCGTCTTTTGCCTGACGGTCGATCGATCCACGTGTAAGTAGTTCAGTTTGCAATAAGACGATTACGTGAAAGTGAAAAATGATTTTTATGGCAGTATGTAACCAATTTTGTCAATATTTAGGTTTAGGTCTTCATTTAAGTAAACAACACTTGTATTAGATGACTAGGTATTAACCGCCTCTGTGGTCTAGTGGTTCAACCCACCGATTTCAGATCCAGAGGTCCCGGGTTCGATCCCCATGGGGAGTACAATATATTGTGCTTGGTTTGGATGTTGGTAGGACTTTGTTTAGACCGCCTGGCTTGCTACCACCATCTTACCTAATTCTGTCGCCATAATAACAATTCTAAAATTGTTGTGTTCCGGCATTGAGGTAAGATAGCCAGTTCCTCAGTTTGTTGAGGATTCCGGGTGAAGTGCGCCTCCCCTTCGGCCTTTTCTCAACTTGTTACCAGGTGAGATGAAGGCCAAGTGCTTACCCGTCGTACAATAAAAAAAAAAACATTTTTGAGTTAAAAATTAAAGGATTTGGGAGAAATTGACTGTGACATGACTTAAACCAAATCAATATTCTAGTACACAATACAATTTTAAATATAAACGTTTTAACTCTTATACTTGTTTCGTTTTTCTTTTTACCTGGACGACGTATTTTTTCAATTATTTTGATGACAGATAGACACGCGTGATTCTACAAGAATCCGTTTTTTTCTTACTATTGAGGTAATACACCCTAAAATACCCAAATCGCTTCAAGTATGCTAATAATATGTGAACAGTTCCCTCGATTTTTCCAGGATCCCATCATCAGATCCTGACTTGGACCTGTGAAAACAAAACAAAAAAGCAATTTTGGACAATTATTTTTTGTGCAAACAAAAAAGAATTGTCCAAATAAGTCTAGGCGTCTTCGAGTAATCGGGGAACATACTTGAGTACCTCTTCCTTTTCTTTTTAAATCGGTTGAAAAGGATATTCACTACAATAGATTCAATTCACTTAGTTGTTGCTACTATTTTTTCGCACCAGATCAATCTTATAAAATTGTGCGGTGTCTACGTAACAAGATTTTACTTAGTATCTAACTATGGACTGGACTCTCTCCACCTGTTGTAGTCTGCCTCATACGTCGCTTGGTGCGCAACGAACGGCCTCTGCGTGCTTAAATGTATCCTCCATCCTTAAATTACAAAGCATTTTTTTAATAGGACTCTGGATAACGAGACAACCAGCTTCACAGCGGGAGCTGGAGATTCGGTGAGTTCTTTTTTTATATTAATTAATGATAATAACATTTTCAATACTTATAAAAATAACTTGATACGAACATGAACCACCATTGTGATGTAAGACCTTAGAACACGTACAACAGCATTACCTTTTTTTGTATACATGAGGATAGACGAAGTCAGATGGGAAGAAGGATAGACCGTAAAATTAGGGTACATCAGGTAGGTGGGGAAAACTCGGTCATCATTGGTGATGATTTGATTGAAATATATGACTAGTTGGATAGACGCTAGGATTAGGTAGGTGGGGATAATTCATCACTGGTTATGATTTGATGGAAATATATGACTAGTTTAATTCCAAAATATAGTAAACGGGAGAAATTAATACTAAAATATATATCTATCTTCTCAAAGAATGGTACATATGTATAGATAGGTTCATTATAAAATTGATAGAAAATCTTATTGTATTGGTATTTGTAGGTCGGTTTTTAAGAGACCGATGCCTGAGATAGATTTAGGAAAATCTGTACAGGTGTTACAGGTCACCAGGTCGCCTCACTCCACAGACTCCATGTACAACAAACAGAACTTCAGACAAAATAATTGAAAAACAATAACTCTTGATGAGTATATAGTAATATATAAAAATAGAAATTAAAATAACATAAAAAGAAAGTAAAAAAAAGATATGAGAACACTAAGCTTGAAATTAATTCTAAAATTAAGATATTAGAGTTATGAAATGACAATGTATTCTTCGATTTCCCCGCCTAGAAAGGATATATAATTATGACAGATGCTTCATTGTATGGTTAACACTAACTTTATTATATAGATTAATATTTATATGGATACGAACAGTACATTTATTACCATTTAGGTATCTATGGGCGTCGTTTGCATGTCACGCCTTCATATTGTTTTCAATTTCATTGTTTTGCATGCGCGGAACTCTAAAACCCATTCAAAATACCTCTGTATGCGTGTATAAATATAAGTATAAAACGATGTATACTGTTTATTATAATTACCATGTTATATCTTCCAAATTGCAGGTATATTTTGTCAAATCGACCTAACATAGACCTTAATGTGTGGTCGATTTCTAAATTTCAGCGGCTGACATGCATGCGCTTAGGAGTGGGGCTTCCTTCGATATTCACTCTTATCACAAAAGGCTTAGAGTTCGAACTAGTTCACAATCGATACAGGATAATTTGTCTACAGAACGACACAACGTGCTCCTGTCAGAAGAATTGGACGAGAGAAGATAGCGACGGAAGTTCCACTCCCTCGACTTGCGTTCTGTGCTCTGAAGACCCTAACCCATTATCCAAATCAGGCACTGAGACTAGCAAAGGTGACCTGCCCGAAAGCAAGGAGAGCAAAACTGTAACCGTTAGTAAATCTAAGCATTCCGTATCTAGCAAAGTCACCGATGCCACCAGCAAGAAGTGTGAGGTTAGAAAGTGCACGTGCCGAGTTAGCAACATGTCCTGTGACCTGAAATTCCGCGACTTTTACGCGGAGACTGACAATGAGGCCGACGAAACTAATAGACTTATACAAATGAGGAACTCTGACTATTTAGACTTGGTTGACGACGAGTTGAAATTGGTCATAGCTTTAGCGGGATATCCGAAGTCAAAGATGCGGTTGCGTCAAATGGAGCTATTCCAGCGCTGCTTACGTGAAGTTATCGATATGCAGGCGAAGGCAGGTTTGTTGGTCAAGGATCCGTCTTTTCACGATTACTATCTGAACAGGGGAGCGATCGTCTGCATTTGCAGGGATCTGGAGACGAGGGATTGGCTGGTAAGGATATGTCCAGGTTTGCAGGAGCGTATGTGCTACAACTTGGTGCTTTTAAACGCCGATGTGAAAAGGCTATGCTTGGCTGTGTTAAAAATACCTCGATCTTGCTGGCCCGCGACCGCTGATGATGCTTTCAAATTGCTACAATACTTTAATCCAGTGTTGAAGACCGACATGTGGAAGATATACGCGCAGAAAGTCACTGATGATGTGGAGTGCACATCTTTTCTCATAGATCGTGTATCGGGCGAGATCATTCGAGGTCCGACCTTCAAAAACGTCATTGATTACGAACAAATGGAATTCGAACTCACCGGTTACACAGAAATTTATTACGAATGTCTTCTATCTGGAATGGAGCAAGATTTGAGCAGCGTTGCCTCTAGGGTTAAACTTTTAGATGAGATCAAATCAGCAGGTACTACACCGAGGATTGAATCGGCAATTAGTTTGGTGCCTATAGTAAAACCGATGCAGGATAAAGAGGTAAATACACCAAAAGCAGCTGAGGCTGAAACAAATGAGTTGGAATGTGAAATCAATGAGCCAGAAGGTGAGATGTGTGAGGTAGAATCTGAGAGAGGCGAGCTAAATGAACCAGAAGATGATGTTATTGAAGCTGACGCCGATGAAGCTTATATGAACGATAAATCCAATAATCCGACTAACATCGTCGGAATCGAAGAAATAGATATCAAGAAAGAGCTAGAAAACTCCCTACAAGATGATGTTTTGAAGAAAATAAAAGATGTTAAATACATCGGCGAAAACAATGAAGTGTTGGTTTGGACTGACGAAACCACTTACGACAGAGAAGAGAAGCAGGATATTGAAAAGGAACTGCCTATTGATTGCCTAGAAGCGGAAACAACTACGACATCTTTAATGGCACTATCAGATAAATCTGTCTCTGTTATTGAGAGCACTGATAACATTCTATCAAAATCAAGCACAATCAACATCGATAGCAATCGGGGAATTGCTTATCACAGACGGACAAACTATCTTCATGTAGAAAACGAACTGAAAATCGCGGTCACTCTCGAAGGGTACCCAGTGAACAAACTGGAAGGCACACATATCAGGCGTTTGAAACACCTCTTCAAAGAATATTTACACAAAGATATGAAATCGCAACGGTTTACTAACATGATCATTCCGAAATTTCAAGATATTTATCTATCAAACGGCGCCGTGATATACATTTGTGATAGTTTAGAGACTAAAGACTATCTTACTGAAGTACTGCCCAAATTCATCAATTCAACAGGCCTGAAGCTGGCGTTCCGCGATGTGAAGAACCTAGTTAGATATACGAGAATCGTAATGCGGCTGCCCAAAGAGCTAGCTCACGTTGAGTCGATTGTCATATTGATGGAGTTGAAAGAGAGGCATCCAAAACTAAACCCTACTTGCTGGAAGTATTATTCGGATGTCGCTGGGAAACAGAAGAGAGAATTTGGCGTCGATCCTGAATCGCTAGAAGTCATCAAAAGTTCAGAGTTCAATCCGACACACGAAGGAGAGAAGCTTACGTTCAGAATTATCGACCGACAGAAACGTGATATAAGCTGTGATGATACCACACAGTCGGAAGATACTGAGAGCGCCGAGGTTAAGAAGCTCAGAGAATTCGTAGCAAGGAATATGTACGCGCCTATCGAACAAGAGATATTGACCGCTCCACTCACTCGGATCCGAACAAACCACTATTCAGATTTAATCGCTGACGATCTCAAACTGTACTTAGGACCAACGAACTACCCGGATTCTCGCATTGACGAAACACAATTCCACATTATCAAGAGGTCCTTCGAGAATATAGTCGCAGAATCCTTTGAGAAAGGCGAAATAAACGAAGAGGCGATACCAAAGTTCCACGATATGTATCTATTTGACGGTGTTATTTTCATCATCTGCAAGAACATGGACTCGCGAGTTTGGATCGAAGAGAATGTCGCTGAAGTAAACGATAAGTTGAAAGTGAGACTTAAGTCTACAGAGTTCCGCGGGGCAGTTGGTATTGTCAGCTTAGTTGTTAAAACTGATAAGGAGACCGATGTCGTGATAGCTATATTACAAAATCAAAATCCCCGACTTCGCACCAAATATTGGAGAAAGATTAGCACAGTCAGTACTAGCACGAAGCTCGACTTGGTTTTGCAAATCGACAAGCTATCGGCACAAGTGATCGTGAGCCCAAGCTTCAATAAACTCATAGGCTCTGAACCAGCCGATTTCAAACTAGGCCATCTGCGATCCCTGATCAAACCCAAAGAGAGCTTAGAAGAGCTGACTAAAGCTAAGACGTTGCAAGTGAAGAAGAAGACAAGCAAATCCAAGAAAGTGGGCAAGAAGAAGTCTAGAGAAGCGACCAAAGCCACTAGCGTCAAGGATGTCAGTGTCGAAAAAAATTGCAATAGCAACAGTGATGTTGAGAACAACAACTCGCCAAAAATTCACGAAGAAATCGAACCCGAGCCTACAAATATAGCACCGGAATCCCCAAAGCCCAAATTTGTTCTACCCGATAACTGTTACCAAACGAAAATCATACTCAAAATACCAACAAACATTCTGCCGGACAGTGAAGACGATTTGAACATAATATTTGATATCCTCGAAGATAAGAACCCGGGGTTGAACACAGAAATTTGGCAGATATACAGCGAAATGGAGTATCCTTGCAATGGTAAATTTGTGCTGTATGTCGATAACCAATCTCTATCAATCATTCAGAGTAAGAATTTCATTCCGTTAGTCGGTGGAGAAAGGCTCAAATTTTTCTTCTAATATCATTTCTGACAGTGAAATTATATCTACAATTGTTAAGATAATGCTCTAAAACTGTGCATAACAGTCGACCAATTTGACGATTTTTAACATGATTTTTAGAGATGAGTCCTGCACCAATTCCAATGATGACATTCCAATTAATCTTTGACTGACTCTCATAAATCAAACTGACAATAATTTTAAAATAGTGATAGTTTTATATCGTCTTGTATTTGTATTGTTTAGCTATAGTAAGTGCCCACCAATTTATAAATTCCATTGAATTTTCCCATCTACAAATTGTGATATTGTTGTGTAGTCAACTTATTTTGTTTTCAAATAAGTTCATGTATCGATTGACCGAACTTGTGCAGTGGCGAGACAGTACAATATCAAAAAGGGTATTTTGCTAGCCAATCAAAATTCATGTGCCTTACCTAGAAGGCCATTCCAAACTCATGGAACTTTAGATTTTTTTGCGATTGCGACCGTTTTTCGTATATTCTAGTAATGAAAGAACATTGTTCACCAAGGGGGTAAAGTGACCTTTTACCTACGAGGGCTTCGTTTGAGGCGCAGCCGAAGGCCATAACACTAAGAGTGTTGATACCCTAGCTCCCTGTGAAAAACCCAACGAGTTGATACACACAAGTTGGTAATAGCACTTTCTTCCGAGGGATACATACTATACCAACGGGGAAAATAAGACGTTCTTTAATTAAAATTGTTACAGTTCAGACATTTTACTCGTTATTCTTTTGTTTATATCAATGTTCAGAATAAACAAGTGCCCAGTATCATTTGTGATAAAAACTTTTTGTTTTTTGGAAATATTTTTCCGCCTGCGTAATTATTGTCGTGCATTCTGTCAATTTTTTTGAAAATGTATAAGTCGCACTCCGAGCATTTCCTTTGAATTCACTATGTTTAATTTAGAATTATCTGTCTCTCCACTGTACTAATTTCGTGTACTTCTGCTTACCTAAACCCTATACGGAGAAAACCTTAATATGACGCGTGGCTAGTAAGCCGCTAGCATAGATGAAGAATGAATAGTTTTTAAAACGATTTACATAAGATTTTAGGATAAGTATTTTTAGCACGCTATGTTAGTTTTTAGCTTGTAGTTTTTTACGATTCAATGTCAATTTGTTATTATGTGATTTGAATGTTATTCCTTATTAAAATATAATTTTGATTAGTTTTTGTTTTATTTACAGCAGGTATTTTGAATGGGTTTAGGTTTTTTTTCATGTTCATTGATTGTCGTAGATACATTACAGTTATTGTTCATACATGAATATTTTAGGTGAAAATCGTTTTTTTGCTTGCACAGACTTCGCCCTCGTGCAGGGAATGAGTTAGGCTGCTCCTCAGCTTTATATGGTTTTTGGCATATTTTAGCTTAAAAACACGTCGCCACTAAAAAATATTAAAATTTTCCATATTGCTAACTGAGCATACTTTGCTCGGATATAGGTTCAGTCAGTTTGGAAACCAATATGGAAAAATCTAAGCATGAAATTGCATTTTTTTTCAGTGACACGTATTTCACGTTTTTCAACCCATGATGTGTTTTGAAGCTAGAATATACCAAAAACCGTGTTAGGTAGTTTCAAGTACAGATATAAGAATACTAACTATATACTAACATTATTTGAGTAAAAAATAAAATTCTAACCGGTTTCTGTATTCAACAATGTTTCTGGAATTGAAATATTATTTATACACATAATATTACACAACTCGAGTAACAATTCAAAATAATATTATCTACTATTAAACCAACTATGTACATAGGGAGCAGTCGGATTATTCTATTCTATAGGTAACTCAACTCTTCTAGACCTGTGTGTATTGTACGTAATTTATTTTAAAACTCTTCGAAATTCATTTTCACTGTTACATTTAAAAATATAAAAGTAGAATAAACAACATTATGGTAAAACATATATAAAGAAGGTAAACCGCCACCGCGAAACCAGAGTAGCGATTCTAAAACACAAGGAATGTTTTCGTATCGGAAACATAACTTTTGTCGGATTCGACTTACAATCCGATTAATTTCAACGCTAGATCTCAAAATATTTCTGAAAAGTCTTTTGTGGAAGTCTTGAACCCTTATGGGATATGATGGAGGGTGCTGTTGCACCACCAAACACACACACAAGCCTTATTAACTAACAAAAATAAAAACTATCAGAGAACAACTTATATAAATATAACGAACTACAAATAAAACGGTACATTTAAATAGCACATTTGCCATTATGTAAATAATTTTTGATAAAACTAATATAGAATATTTACATGTACATATAATACAAATATACATATCTATACAAATACACATTGGCGTAAAAGTTGAGGTTGTGGGAGTTCTGCTTAGCAATTTCACTATAATACCTCAGATCGAACAGTCAGAAGAAACTTATAATTTGAGTTGAAGGTAGTAACGGTTTTTATGATGCAATTTGGAGGTGGTAGGTCGTCTCAGCAGCGAGACGCTGCGAACCTATAAGAACCCCTAAACGCCACTGATCTGTCTTGACTAGTCCGCACGACAAGCGGAACTGTCTGTTCTAACGCATAGACTTGACTATGATTTTATCTCTTCCCGCGTAATTCATACATATTGTTTTTTTTTTCTTTTATTCGGGTAACATATACAATTTATAGATACACTAATTATTTTGAATCTATAAAAGCTTCCACTATTAAAGAATACATACGAAAGGAAGACATTCAGTAAACAATAAGAACATTGTGTAGTATTTTCTTTAAATTCAATTTTTGAGTTTCAAGTTCTTTGCAAAATGCTATAATGACACAAAAATACACAAAAGGCGACGGGACTCGAACCAGGATCTTTTCTTCCTCAAGCCGGAAATGCTCTAACCAATCGAACATAGAGGGTCCTGACGCGATTTGCGAATGTTTGTGCCATATCCTATTTAGCATACTCAGCGCTTAGCCGCAAAATGAACGTAGTATGTTGGGCAGCGACACACAAGCAGTTTTTTTTCTTGGGTAAAATGGGTAAGCTCTTGATTTCAAAACTTGATGAGGCACTTGCACAGCCAAGGATGATGGAGCCAGCAAACCCAGAGGGCATTAGATCGCCTTGGCACTGACAGCACGCAGCGAGCTTGCTTAGCGCTGGATTTCGGCAAGAAAGAGGTGTGCAATGGTCATCAATGAGAGTGGAGTCACGAAGTAATGTTGGTAACAAAAAAAAAAAAAAAAACCGGCCAAGTGCGAGTCTGACTCGCGCACCGAGGGTTCCGTACAAACCTGTAGGTATATAAGTAGAAGTTACGGTATTCGCGCACCTAGGTCTATTCTGGGTCGACTGGAAGTATCCTTACGGAAGGTAAGGTTTTGATTCCCATGCGAGTAGTTAAAAGTTTCAAAATATGCAAATTGCTGATACTTTTGATTGCGTTGACGTAGAACTTTGATTTTGTTACAGTTTAAATTGATTTTGTTACAGTAAAGGTATTATAGACTTGAGTATTTGACATGAATTTCAATATAATACCACCACGTGTTCATGAGGTAGTATGTTTCAAATTATTGAAAATATTTTTATTGTATGCTGTAACATATATTGTATGCTCTTAGCAATTTTAAATATTGACACATAAACTTTCAATTTGTCTTTATACAATTGTAGAAAAACACGTAAATTAACTGCACATAATATGTGCCATATGTGCAGTTAGTTGAAGTGTTGACTGAAAACATTGCACAATAATTAAGATGTTATTAGTAAACTTAAATACTTAAACAAGGCAGATAGATGATCACAAAATAATAGTTGACAAAGAGAAAAATAAATTGACTTAGTTACTAGTATTCCGTTGAAGTAAGTTGAAGTAGAATCTAATCTATGTATTTGTTGTGGTTGTGTGTGTAATTTAGGTGGCTAGAATGTGTGGTGTAGCAAGTGTTGTAGTATTGTGTGATTTATGCTTGTTTTAGGTGTGTTTCGTGTTGATTGTAATATTATTTTTAACCGCCTCCGTGGTCTAGTGGTTCAACCCAACGATTTCAGATCCAGAGGCCCCGGGTTCGATCCTCAGGGGAAGCAGAATTGTGCTTGGTTTTATTTAAGTCCGTCTGGCTAGCTACCACCATCTTACCTAATTCTGTCGCCATAATAACAATTCTTAAAAAAATGTTGTGTTCCGGCATTTAGGGTAAGATAACCAGTTCCTCAGTTTGTTGAGGAATCCGGATAAAATGCGCTTCCACCCGGCCTCATCATAACTGAAATCAGGTGTAATGAAGGCAAACGCTTCCCCGTCGTACAAAATATATATAATTATACTAGTATATAATACTGATTTACAACAAGACAGCTCTTATTACTGTAGTTTTAAACCGCCTCTGTGGTCTAGTGGTTCGCCCACCGGTTTCAGATCCAGGGGTTCCGGATTTGATTCCCGTGAGAGCACAAATACAATGTTGTGCTTTGTTTAGTTGGTGGTAGGACTTTTGTGTAGGATATTTTTATTGCATAACAGCAATTCTCGTGTTCCGGTATTAGCGGTTAGATAGCCCGTTCCTCAGTTTGTTGAGGATTTCGGGTGAAGTGCTCACCTTCGGCCTTATCGTTACTTGAAACCAAACCAAAATAAAATGAAAGTAAAATGAAGGTCAAGTGCTTCCACAACGTACAATTAAAGCAAAAAAACAAGGTGTGTCGTAAAAACACGATAGACGTGAAACTTTTGTATAACAGGGAAACATTTTAATTATCTCGCACTCTACCAGAAACAGTGTCCACTATTCACATAAAAAGGTTGCGGATCAGAATTTCAAACCCTCCCATCCACTCCACCACACACAGTGCTACGCCACACCACATTTCGACACACAAAAGGTTGCGGATCAGAATTTCAAATCCTCCCACCCACTTTACAAGACACAGTGCCGCGCCACACCACCTTTCGTCACACAAAAAGGTTGCGGATCAGAATATCAAACCCTCCCATCCCCTCTACCAGACACAGTGCCACGCCACACCACCTTTCGTCACACAAAAGGTTGCGGATCAGAATTTCAAACCCTCCCATCCACTCTACCCGACACAGTGCCCCACTACTTTTCGTCACACGATGGTTGCGGATTAGAATGTCAAAACCCTCCCATAAAAAAAATCACTTCAAAAACCGAAAGGTTCATATAAACTAGACACCAAACAGCCGGAACACATTCCACGCAGCATAACATTCCGGGGCTACAGCGCGAGCGGTCGATGCGGTGCGTCGCCTGCGGCGCGCAGGCCGGGCTGTTCTGCGCAGGTTGCCGCGTCACGCCGTACTGCGCCGAGCGCTGCCAGCGCCGCGACTGGGACGCAAGACACCACGGCCTCTGCCACAACCTGGCCAGGTAAATAATTCTCCTGCCCTTATCCCACGCTAGATTGAGTCGACATTTTACTCAATCTTATCTGCCGTCAACCCTGCTCTTATCTAAGATTTTCCTGCCCTTATCCCACGATAGGTTGGGTCGGCATTTCACTCAATCTTATCAGCCTTCCACCCTGCTTTTATCTAAGATTCTCCTGCCCTTATCCCACGATAGGTGGGGTGGGCATTTCACTCAATCTTATCAGCCGACAACCCTGCTTTTATCTAAGACTAGCTTTTGCTCGTGGCTTCGCTCGCGTTAAGAAGTATTATTATTAATTAGGTATCGTTTTTGCGGCTTTACTTTTGTTTAGCGTGTGTAAAAAATTAGGGCCTACAAAACTTAAAAACGACAGTACATTCTTCAACTTCTCCATTAACGTTCAGATTTTCTTTAGCCATTTTAAAAAAGTCTAACCGACAAAACCTACACTTAAACCAAACGAAAACAAAACAAATGCTAAATACAAAGCAGAGTCTATAACCAAAACTACTAAACCGAAACAAAACAAATTCAACATTTCAAAATCCTTTCTTAGGAGATGCCTACGTCATAGTAGCTTTATGCATGCAAAGTCTCAGCCCGATCGGTTTAAAATTGACAAAGTTTCATACAAACTTTCATCCCCTACTTTATCCCCTTGGGGGTAGAATTAATCAAAATCCTTTCTTAGCGGATGCCTACGTCATAACATCTACTGTATGCCAAATTTCAGCCCGATCCGTCCAGTGGTTTGGGCTGTGCGTTGATAGATCACTATGTCAGTCAGTCAGTCACCTTTGGGTTATATATATTTAGATTCTCCTGCCCTTATCCCACGATAGCTGGGGTCAACATTTTCTCTTCCACTCAATCCAAACACGCTCTTATTCATATAAAGTTTATGAGCTGTGTGGAAAGAACGAACAACTGCGTTTGTATGGGAAAGCGGGACTTCTAGGTCCTCCAAAAGTTGGATTAAACCTTCCTTCCTATTCAATCCTTTATTTTTCGATTTATTTACTCGTAAATTGCCGAAGTATCTCCCTGCTTGCTCGGCTTGTGGTAGCATTTGTAGGCAAACTGTTTTGATGTTTAGAATTAGAACCTCGTGATGCTCACGCAAATATTTATAACGTCTAGTGCACGTAAAGTTTTGACTCGCTTCGCTCAATGCTGCACTGCATGCTGTATCGTTGCATATATTTCACAGATTAAATGATTCCGATGAAACTGAAGCTTCGTCTACTGGGGAATCTGCGTAAGTAATTACTTTATACATTTTCATAGGCAACCTTTTTCTGTGCTGTCAATAGTTTTTAAGTTATGAAGGCTAAAATGCCTGCAATATCCTGACATAGTTTGATGAGAATGGGTGATGTCTGACAGTGTACAGACAGATACACAATTGTCTTTACATCCTACGATCTCCATACATAATTTGTTTTACCAATAACTTGTTTTTGAAGTTGAAGTATAACAACATGTTTTCGCGTTTGGGAATAATGATAAAAGTGTTTTATAACGATGCGTGCGTATAACGACTCCTAAAAGCGACACCATGAAGATGGTTGCGTTTTGGAAAAACGATGAGAGTGAACTTTTTACGATGCGTGCGTATAACGACACCTAAAAGCGACACCATGAAGTTGGTTGGTGATTGTCTCTCATGTTTTCGTGAGAACTGATTACTATATTCAAGATAGTTCAAAGAGTATAACAGTAATGAGGTAGTTATTCAAATATATAGATATGAATATACAATACCTATGTGTTTTATATCAGTGGAGATAAAAATTACATATATCTACATATATGTGTGTGATTTTAAATTATATACGGTGATCTATTGATAAATTATTGAAATGAAATTAATAATAACTTCTTATTTGGGTATATATTACACACACTCGGCTTTGTTTTTATTTAATACTCATCAGCTCTCATGTAACTCACCAAAGTCGCAGATAATCCATATCTGCAAAATTTCATTTTAAACTGACTGCGAGGAACTACGTTTGTATGGGAAAGGATGATACCGATTCAATCTTTGATTTTTCGATTTTATTATTCGTAAGCTGCCGAAGTATCTCTATGCTCGCTTGGCTCGGCTAATAGTTTTATTTTATCATACCAATTCAACCTTTGCCTTGTGTATGTACATTGTAATGTCCGTGGGTGTTGTAGGCAATCTGATATATAGAACCTCGTAAGCATAATCGCAAATATTTATTACGTCTAGTGCACATATAACTTACTATATTTTTCATTGTATTTATTATGTATATACATTACATGCACATTCTTGGCATTTTTGATATTGACCTTTTTTACTATTCTATGCAGTAATAATGTTTAATAAATAGTTTTTGTTTTATTTTATTTGCTTTGGTATGTCACAAATACCTAGTCTTTAATTATTAATTTTGTTGTTTAATATTTTTTGTAATTATTTATTTTTGAAAAACGTATGTAGTAATCTTGGTATCGTATCCCTGTTTTTATAATGTCACCACAGCCCTGTGCTGAAAATCAGCGCTGTGGACTCGTTCGCAGCACACGCTGAGCTCGGGGCTTTTCACGCAGCATGGCTCACTGCAGTGTTCTATTTTTTTTGTCCTCAGCTCCCAGTCACGCCACTTATGCAAATTATTTTTTTTTTAAATACCTGTCTGTTGATGTATAATGTCATAACTGTCATGTCTGTTGTTTATTTTTTACTGTGTGTGTGTTTTTTGTGTTTGTGTGAATTAACGTTATATCTTATCTATCTAAGTTGCACTGCATGCTGTATCTTGCATATCATTCACAGATTAATTGACTCGATGGATGCAGTTACAACTAATGGAGAACATGCGTAAGTAATGACTATACATTTCCATGAACAACCTTTTTCTGTACTGAAAACAGTTTTTAAAGTTAAAGGCTATGAATGCATGCAATTACCTGATATAGTTTGATGTGAATGTGTAATGTTTGATACTTTGATAGTGTGCAGTCAAAGACATTGTCTTTACACCTAACGGACTTGTCAATAAAAATGATCACCAAATACTTACTAATACGGTTGACATCTCTTAATAAAAAAATATATTGTAATAAACAATATATTTACAATATTGTACAATATCGAAATTAAGTTTGTTGGGTGTTATGACACTATCACATACTCATACCAGACTCATTGGCCTCAGCGCAGTTGGTAGCAGCTCTGCCTCTGCGCCTCAGCAAAGCTTGTTTCTATACGACTTTGAGACGTATAGCCCGCGCGACTGAAACGTGCACCTCGCACTGACGTCCAGTTCCAGGAAGTGCACAGGGAAGCGCTTGGCCTTCATCTCACCTGGTTACAAGTTGAGATAAGGCCGGAGGTGGAGGCGCACTTCATCTGGAATCCTCAACTAACTGAGGAACTGGCTATCTTACCTCTAAATGCCGGAACACAACTTTACAATTGTGGTTATGGCGACAGAATTAGGTAAGATGGTGGTAGCTAGCCAGGCAGACTCAAACAAAGTCGTACCACCAACCGAAAGAAGTGCATCTCTTACCTATAAGAGAGCTTTGCGTAGGTCACATCCACAAAGGACATGACCTACGCAGCACTGCATTGCGCACGTCAACTTTAGGTGTTAAGCCACGTGTGTCTGTAATTTCACCGACAACCATACTTTTCAAATCGAATCTGCTCGATAATGGCTATAATACTTGACTATATATTTATAATATTTTTTTGCTAATACTCATTGTCATAGGTAGATACAATATCATATCACGGAACAAACATATTCTTATTTTTCATCACACAAATGTTTGTACCGGGTGAGAATCAATACACACAGCAGTCTTAGCTACAACCCACTGATCTGAGAGGTCTGTTAAGTAGTAATAAGGCAAGCCTCATAGCTCAATTGCTAGTTACTGCAGGCTTACCCACGAACCCAATAACAATTCCAATTCAACATTTATCGCAATCAAATTTTACCCGCCTCTGTGGTCTAGTGGCTACCCACCGATTTCAGATCCAGAGGTCCCGGGTTCAATCCCCATGGGAAGTACAATATATTGTGCTTGGTTTGGTTGGTGGTAGGACTTTGAGTCCGCCTGGCTAGCTACCACCATCTTACCTGACTCTGTCGCCATAGCAACAATTCTAAAATTGTTGTGTTCCGGCATTCGAGGTAAGATAGCCAGTTCTTCAGTTTGTTGAGGATTCCGGGTGAAGTGCGCCTCCACCTTCGGCCTTATCTCAACTTGTTACCAGGTGAGATGAAAGCCAAGAGCTTCCCCAACGTTCAATAAAAAAAAATCCAATACTCTAACAACATTGACTAATTGCCCCTTAATAAACGATTTGATAGCATTGGATTGAAATCGGAATTGCGCTAATATTGGATTATGATTGTGTTAGTACAATTCAAAATTTGGGCTTTTTATCAGTACACATTGATTGCAAATAGTTTAAAACATCAATCTAAACATATTTCCAAACAAATTCAATATAAAAATCGTTGTTTTGAAAAAAAAATATTAGTAATGGCCCACCCGTTGCTTAGGGCATAGATGGATTGGACAATTCAATTCCAATCGCTATTAGTACATTCAATATCCTCACAATATGAAATCAATTTGGCGCTAGGTTCGCATTCAAGAGTGTTCAAGAGTAAGAAATGACACAAACTCAATACCGATCGATCGGAATCGCGTTCAAGGGTAAGCCAGCTGTTAAGCAAATGTCTATTTCAAATAAAAACATTCTAAATTCTTCGCTATAGGGTGTGGTTTCGATTCCCACCCAGGGCCCGAACCGCCTGAGGCGAAGCCGATCTTCATTGGCTTTAAATTAGCTTCATATGAAATAAAAACGATTTTTACCTATCACTAGTGTGAAATCCAAAATGGCGTTTCCCATCTGAAAAGTGAACACATGCTAGGAAACTTTCTTTGATTGGCCACGGCGTTTTGTTGCGTTTGCATAACATAATATTTTTCGGTTTTTTGAGTAAAATAATTCGGGGTAAAATTACTGTTTTATACCTTAAAATAAATAATAATAAGCACTAAAGAGTATCAATAAATGACATTCTAAAATAAAAAAAATGTGATATCGCATTTTTATAAACTCGTTAAGTTTCGCTCATGTTATACTTGTTTCCTTTTGAAATCCTTATTCCATTGTATGCTAGGAATCCCATCATAACATTTATGAACTTCATAAAGAATGGCGGTAGCATTGCAGACTTATCTAGAGATGAAGATGGAGATGAAATCATAAGATGGCAATGAACTTCGACGAAATACCCGGTTGGGCCCCTGGACAACATTTGTCTGATGGATATAGATGTTTGTTCTGTGTCTGATAACATTAATATTTTGAAATTAAAATTTCCTAAGACTTTTTGCATTAACAACTTATTATAGTATAAATACCTATAAAATCCATGATGGTGTTATGTGTTTTTGTAATAATTAATAATAAATGTGAAATATAAGTTTAAATAAAATTTGCATGCCACCGTGGTAGAAATATAGGCCTGCCAGCAAATCGTCACGCAATTACATTGCCTCTACAAAGGCTGGAGCTGTAAGAAACATTTACTCACATACTCGCGCCTGTTTTCCTGAGGGGTTGACAGGGAACAGATTTCCAAGTCTGTAAATACTATTCATAAATATTCAATAACATTCAATAAGTTGAGACTAATTAAGTAGATTTAAGACTTTTAGGATCAGAAAGTTGAATTCCCAAAATATACAATTTTCCAGAATGTTGATTATTTTTTTATTCGCAAGAACATACTGGTAACACTTGTTTCGTACAAACAAATAATTTGATTTAGATGATAATTATCATTCTATTCTATGTTTTAATTTGCGATCTAATAAGTATTTTATTTCCATCGTGCCGACTACAACTCCATTGCGTCGCCTGCATTCGCCTACCAGCAAATCGCCACGCAATTACAATGCCTCTAAAAAGGCTGAAGCGGTAAGCCACATTAACATATACTCGCGCCTATTTTCCTGAGGGGTTGACAGAGAACTGATTTCCAAGCCTGTAAATAATATTCACGGAATTTAGTGTACAATAAGAAACTTTGACTTACGGTTTAAGTTTAAGACTTATCATTTGATTTTACATACATACATAAAGACACTCCTGTTTCCCAACGGGGTAGGCAGAGAACCATTTACCCCATTTTACTCCTCTGGATTTCCATTTACTATCCTAGCACATCTCTTCTGCCTGATTAACTCTCATCACTGTCTTTATACATTCTCATCGGTTTAGGGTACATCTGAGCTGGCCTTTCTCAAGAACTCCTCTAATTTGATCAGAGAACGTCCGCCGAGATCTTCCCCTCCCATCTTCACCATTCACACTCTACGTACATGCTTCGTCGACCTGCTTTCATCCATCATCTTTTTATGTCCAAACCATTTAAGCATTCCTTTCTCAATCTTTGTCACTACATCCTCTTATACCACACTGCTCTCTCGCTGTTTCTTCTATCCATTAAGTTGACAACACAAATGCTTCTCAAAGCTCTGATCTCCACTGCATTTATTCCATTTTAATTCTTCTGCCACAACTTTCCCTTCCATACATTAAAGTTGGCACTAACACTCCACTGTATGGCCAGTCGAGCCTTATTCAAGACTTTCCGGCTACAAATAAGGGCGTGAAGTACCCCGTTGACCTGGTTACCCCTCTCCTTTCAATATCCCTTTCTTTTTTTCTTTCTCTCGTAAGAAGCGTTCCCAAATATATAAACTCTTACCTGTTCCACATTCTCTTCCCCAATCACTATATCACACGGCGTCATACATTCATTATTTTCAAGCACCATCTCTTTCGTCTTTCCAACATTGACTTTCATTCCTTTCATCATGCATTGTAGTTACCGTCTACAAACCCACATTAGACTTTGACCTGGCTATTGCTCGTAGAGAGGACATGATCCGTAAATCCCATAGCCTTTCGAAAACCCGCTTGTGCATCATATTCTCATCGTGAAAATCAGGTGAGATGAAAGCCAAGCTCCTCCCCGATGGGTTACATTGGCTTGTCGTAGTAATGACACAAAGTAGGCCCTTGGCCTTCATCTCACCTAGTTACAAGTTGAGATAAGGCCGAAGGTGGAGGCGCACTTCACCCGGAATCCTCAACAAACTGTGTAACTGGCTATCTTACCTCTGAATGCTGAACACAACAATTTTAGAATTGTTATTATTGCGACGAATTAGGTAAGATGGTGGTAGCTAGCCAGGCGGACTTAAACAAAGTCCTACCACCAACCAAACCAAGCACAATATTGTTCTCCCCATTGCGATCGAACCCGGGACCTCTGGATCTGAAATCGGTGGGTAGAGCCACGAGACCACGGAGGCGGTTAAACCAGTTCGTTATACAGGTAACCGTTTCGCCTGCTGGGATCCAGCAATCCCAGCGTAGAGACAAGCAGGTGAATGGACATCGCGATCAAGACGTGAGACCACGGAACCAAGTGCAGGCACGACTCAATCAGAGCGCTACCCAGGTACAGCCGAGTTCTTACAGACGAAACCACGAAGCCAAAAACACGCACTTTTTCTTAATAATTGAAAAAAAAACAAGAAGTTCTTACAATATACTACCCAACCTTTACTGCGATCACCAATAGATATATAGATAACTCTTTATTGTTCACCATTTGCAAATAACATAACAAAATACAGATAGCAGAAACTTAATATAAGCGTCACTTGTAAAACAATGGGCGGCTGTATCGCTGAAAGCGATCTCTTCCAAGCAACCGCTGGATGGACAGAGAAGATAACGGCTTTCAAGGATGGCGGACTATAATAAATGAATCAAGATATTGTTGAAAAATAGACCTACAGTCATATTTTACAACAGCAATAAAACAACGAAAAAAGAAAACTACAAATTTACATGTAAAATACCTACCTTTATATGTAGTAGATTGGAGTTTGTATACTAAATAAATATCACATACATAAAATATACTAAACATATAAGTATAAGAATAAAGAAGAAAATAAGAATAAGTATAAATAATCATGATGATAATAATAATAGTTAAGGATAAAAATTATAAGTTAAGAATAAACTGATACATAATAGTGATAAACTTTCAACTTAAAAGTCCGTCTGCCAAGCGTGGTGATTATGGCAAAACCCTCCAATTTGGGAGGAGGCTCTGTCCAGCAGTGGACACTAATGGGCTGTTGATGTTTAGTTTTATAAAAAAAAACTAAAAAAGAGATATTCCGAAACTAAGAAAACTAGCTTATTTGTAGTGCCGTATATGATTCCATACAGCCACGTCTTTCTAGACTCATGAGACTAATTCTCCTGGCTTATTGCAAGATGTAGCATGATGGTCTGAAACCTAGTTCACTCTTGTCTTAAAGATAAATACAATAATATATGATATACAGTTTTAAATTACATAAGTAGTTTACAGACATACAAAATTGTATGTACAATTAAACTAACTACGTACAAAGGAAGCAGATGGATAATATATTAAATTATTATTTTCCCTTCTATTTAATCTTGTTTCTTTATCTAGGTTTTGTATGAGAACTCTTTTTAGGATTAACTGATAACTTAACTTATTATTAACTTATAACTTATTGCTTATAAGCATACAAACAAATTCAAAAAGTATTGCTAAGGCGACCAGAAACAGCCAGAAACTTTAATTTGAACTGTATATCATATTTATTTATACCTTATAAGGCCATATAATAATAATACCTTATAATGTATAAATAAATATGATATACAGTTCAAATGAAAGTTTCTGGCTGTTGATAATTAACATTATTGGCACACACGAAAAAAAAAATGTTATTGATTTCTTTTAATTTTAGTGGTATTTCATTTCGCAGGACTCAAACAGAAACCAGGATAAGAAAGGTGAGTCGCTTTACTCAAATGCTTTAGAAGAGTTTGTACTCATATTATGTATATATGTATGATGTCTATTTTCATTGTAACACCCTGTCTAGACGGTTTGATGATTTTTTACATGTTAGGTGTAAGTTGGTTCTTAGTTGTGTGAATGACATAGACTATGTAATTTTGATCTGCTGCGACGTTTTTTTTATTCATTTCAGTTATTTCATATTATAAACAACGTTTTTAATTTAACACTTTAAACACCTAAAAACCTTTACCTGTTTGACAAAGACGCACTAATTTCCTTAAAAATAATTAACAATTAAAACGGGGGAAGGATACAATAAAATGTTTTATGACAACAATATGGGTGACAAATGAAAGGCTGATTCTAATATTTGTAACATATAGTTTTCGCTTACAATCAAGCTTCGATTTCAAGTCCAGAGGTCCCGGGTTCGATCCCCATGGGGAGTACAATATATTGTGCTTGGTTTGGTTGGTGGTATGATTTTATTTAAGTCCGCCTGGATAGCTACCACCATCTTACCTAAACCTGTCGCCATAATAACAATCCTAAAATTGTTGTGTTCCGGCATTTATAGGTAAGATAGCCAGTTCCTCAGTTTGTTGAGGATTCCGGGTGAAGTGCTCCACCTTCAGCTTTATCTCAGCTTGTAACCAGGTGAGATGAAGGCCAAGTGCTTACCTGAAGTACAATAAAAAAAAAAGATATAAGTACATTGCTATGCTAACTTCATAAGGTGTTTGTATCAAGCCATCGTGCGCTTGTAACATACACATGGTCTGATGGTGAAGGTCACATCGTGAGGTCACGTGTCCCTAGGAGCAACAATCCGAATGTCACGTGACACTGACTAGTACTCCGTAAGCGGCGATGGACTTGCAACATGTCACGTATTGAATGCTAGCTACTTGCACCTTGGGCATGTGCCGAACGTGAGTTTGGACGTGCCTCTGATTACCTCCTAGAATGTGATCCTCATGATCATGATCGCTTTGAGTAGTTGTCAGAGGTGAATCGTCGAGGGGGAAAACGTCGTGAGTCTACTTATTTATTTTATTTGAATAACCATGTGGTTGGCAGGGGATCGCGATGAAAATGGAGGACTCCACAAGACCCCCGCCACCAGTACTCATCGTTTCACACCAGGTAGGAGTATGGCTGACTGACTGACTGACTTACAAATTACACTAGTCCATTGTAAAGATGCCAATAATGGTTAAAAATTATTAGTTAAATGTTAATTGATAAAAAAATATATCGATATTATTATTGGTTGACAATATTAGTTAATATTATTTGTACTTACTTGTTTTATACCTATACGATTTGGTTATTGGTTGATGTTAATGCAGTTAATTTTTTTATTCTATTGATCAAATAAAAGTAACCGCTAATTTGTCTTAATGGGTATTTGTTTAAATATCACATCACTTTGTATTGAATAAAAATATCAGATACAGCAAATCAGAAATTAAATCTCTATAGTGAGGAGAATAAAGCATACAATTGAATGAAGTCAAACTAATACATAGTTGAAAACTCTGCGAGCAGCAACGTACGAAAATGTTTCTTATTTATAGTCTTTTAAAGTTAAAATTTCAATGCATTCAAATATGTTAGTTCTTAACTCAGGCTGAAGTTGATACGATATTTTTATTTGATAATGATAATTCTGATTATTGAACACAATGGTTGATTTTAAATATTAGTTCAATTTATTGGTTGATAGTTATATTCGCCATCTCTAGTCCATTCGACATGGAATTCCTTGCCCTCGACTGTTTTTTGGAATGAGTACAATCTTGGAGTCTTCCAGCCCAGAGTGAACAGAGGGTCCCTTTTAGATAAGCGTGCTCCATCTTAGGCCACATCGTCACTTGTTTTACATGTAAGCTGGTCAAACGCTTGGATCAAACCAATGAAAAATGGGCCGCCCCGTCTAAATGTCATATTCACTTGATTATCTGGTGTAATCCCACAGGCCTATCGAGACTTGGTCACTTTAAGAAAATCTTGAGATCACGGCATTTTTATTGTAAGACGGGAAAGCGCTTGGCATTCATCTCACCTGGTTACAAGTTACGATAAGGCCGAAGGTGGAGGTGCACTTCCGGAATCCTCTGCCTACCTTACCTCGAATGCCGACACAACAATTTAGAATTGTTGTTTGCGCGACAGACTTCTATAAAAATAACCAAAGTTACTCCTCATATCATCAGCTATTTGCTATTGAAAATCCTTATAAAATCGGTCAAGACGTTTCGGAGATTAGCCGGAACAAATAGAATCAAAATTATAAACATTTTAAAAAATTTTGATTCTTATTCCATTTGTTTTTCAGTTATGAGTATATCCTACTTTTATATACTACTTTCATATGCATTTAGTAAAAACCTGTGATTTTCACATTTTGACATTAAAATCTTTTAAATTTGATTGTTGTGGTTTTGCAGATTACCGCCCGCCTCTTCGTCAGCCAGTCAAACAGCAAGATACCAAGCCGACACCCGAGCCGAAACCACTTCGTCAGCCAGCCGAAGCAGCCAAGCCGACACCCAAGCCTGCAGCACTATGTCAGCCAGCCGAAGCAGCCAAGCTGACTCCCGAGCCTGTAGCACATCGTGAACCAGCCAAGCAGCTGGATACCAAGCCAGCCGAAGCAGCCAAGCCGACGCCCGAGCCTACTGCTACAACGCCGGGAACCGAACCTGTGAAACCTAAAGTCTCCCGCATGGGAACTACCTGCGATGTCACTCCGAGGAAACCGCTCATACCTACTAGGTAATCTAAATATGTAAATCATTGAGCCCTCCCTCCCATCCCTAACTAACTCTATAGGAATTATTGAACCCGACGTATTGGAGATCTATCTATTATCACTAGCCTTAAAACAGAATCCGCAGCAGGCTGGGATGGAATTCCAACGATTTTCATTAAAATGGAACTGACTCCTATAATAATCCTATAACCCATCTTAGTATAGAATACTAAGCTTTCAACAAGGAATTTTCCCTAAAGAATTAAAACGATCGATCATCCATCCAATGTACAATGGTGGCGACAAAAGTAATGTTAACTATTACAGGCCTATGTCCGTCCTCCCAGTGATATCTAAGATCTTAGAAAAACTGATAAATATCCGATAAAAAAAACAATTAAACACATACTTACTCTCCGAGTTTCAATATGGCTTTCGCGAAGGTCTTAGCACTGAAGATGCTATAATGGAACTAACAAGTAACTAAAGTTACTGAATACCTCGATAAAAGACAAAAAAACCTTGTGTATATTTTTAGATCTAAAAAAAGCCTTTGACACCGTCTCTGTAACCACACTAGTAAAGAAACTCGTGAAATTGGTATAAGGGGCTCTTTCTTAGACCTGCTATCAAATTACTTAACTGATCGGACCCAACGAGTTAAACTAGATAATGATACATACAGCAAGGACGAAACTATTTCTGGTTATGGTGTTCCACAGGGTAGCGTTCTTGGTCCTATCCTATTCCTCATTTATATTAATGATCTCACTAATATCAAACTGCGCAATGGAAAAGTTTTTTCTTATGCCGATAATACAGCCTTGCTATTTCATGGTGACTCGTGGGCTCAAGCATTTTGAACTGCTGAAACAGGACTTAAGCTGGCTAAACCTTAACCTGCTTTCCTTGAACACATCTAAAACAAACTTCTTAACATTTTCTATATCAAAATCTACGCGACCAGACCTAAACTTAAATATTACTGCTCATTTTTGCAAAAAATCAAGCACTTGTAATTGCCAACACTCAGACAGAGTCAAAAGTACTAAATACTTAGGTGTAATATTAGATACTAACCTTAGCTGGCGTCCTGAACTAGAATTCCTTCAATGAAGAATATGATACAATTTCGTTTACCTGGATGACGTATATTTTCCAATTAAAAAAACCCAACACGTAAGTTAACGTAATAACTTAGGGCATAGTAATAAATACCCTAGAGACTAACAAGCATGTAAATGTTTTAAAAACTAAAAACAAAACCGACTTCAATGAAGAATATGATACAATTTCGTTTACTTGGATGACGTATTTTTTCCAATTATTTTGATGATAGATGAACGGACAGACAGACACGTGATCCTATATGGGGTCCGTATTTTCCTGACTTTTGAGGTAGTACACCCAAATTGCTTCAAGTGGGCCTATAATATTTGAAGAGTTCCCTTGATTTCTCCAGGATTCATCTTCAGATCCTGACCTGATGACAATGAGACCACCTGTGAAGTTCAAACCAAATTAGAATTTTCCAAATCAGTCCACGCGTCATTTAGTAATCAGGGAATACATTACAAAAAAACCGACGATTTGTGTAACTCCTCCTTTTTTTTTGAAGTGGGTTAATAAATAAATAAATATTACAGGACATTAATTTCACACAGCGCCATCTAGTCCCAAACTAAGTATAGCTTGTAAAATAGGAACTAGATTACGGATAGAATACATAAATACTTTTTTTTTTTGTAAATACATACTTATCATACAATACAACACCTAAACACTTTGATTTGACGTTTCAAAATGATCCTAAAAAATCTAAATGTATAAAAACATTTGATTTTGTCACCTTCACCATATGTACCGAAATTCACATTAAGACGAGATGCCAATTTTCCGACTCAAAGAGACACAAGAGCGAATTAACTCCCAAGGCCAACCTCTATGGGTGTTGATGAATCGTCTGTCTGTAGTCTGTTATAGCTTTTTTCGTCTTTCAACATTTCAGCTATTTGATCGAAAAGCTGCCAATCGGTTCGACATTTGTCGCAGAAGTGATATCACTGGCTTCTGCCTGCGGCTCTACTCAGAGTGGGTTCGTCTGTCTGACTCTCCACGAGGACTACGGTGAAGTGTACAACCAGCTGTGCGATGAGTTCTCAGCTCAGTGTCAGAGCGACTGTACACATTACACGTAAGTAAAACGTACCAGTGGGCGCTACGTCAGAGCGACTGTACACATTACACGTAAGTAAAACGTACCAGTGGGCGCTACGTCAGAGCGACTGTACACATTACACGTAAGTAAAACGTACCAGTGGGCGCTACGTCAGAGCGACTGTACACATTACACGTAAGTAAAACGTACCAGTGGGCGCTACGTCAGAGCGACTGTACACATTACACGTAAGTAAAACGTACCAGTGGGCGCTACGTCAGAGCGACTGTACACATTACACGTAAGTAAAACGTACCAGTGGGCGCTACGTCAGAGCGACTGTACACATTACACGTAAGTAAAACGTACCAGTGGGCGCTACGTCAGAGCGACTGTACACATTACACGTAAGTAAAACGTACCAGTGGGCGCTACGTCAGAGCGACTGTACACATTACACGTAAGTAAAACGTACCAGTGGGCGCTACGTCAGAGCGACTGTACACATTACACGTAAGTAAAACGTACCAGTGGGCGCTACGTCAGAGCGACTGTACACATTACACGTAAGTAAAACGTACCAGTGGGCGCTACGTCAGAGCGACTGTACACATTACACGTAAGTAAAACGTACCAGTGGGCGCTACGTCAGAGCGACTGTACACATTACACGTAAGTAAAACGTACCAGTGGGCGCTACGTCAGAGCGACTGTACACATTACACGTAAGTAAAACGTACCAGTGGGCGCTACGTCAGAGCGACTGTACACATTACACGTAAGTAAAACGTACCAGTGGGCGCTACGTCAGAGCGACTGTACACATTACACGTAAGTAAAACGTACCAGTGGGCGCTACGTCAGAGCGACTGTACACATTACACGTAAGTAAAACGTACCAGTGGGCGCTACGTCAGAGCGACTGTACACATTACACGTAAGTAAAACGTACCAGTGGGCGCTACGTCAGAGCGACTGTACACATTACACGTAAGTAAAATGTACCAGTGGGCGCTACGTCAGAGCGACTGTACACATTACACGTAAGTAAAACGTACCAGTGGGCGCTACGTCAGAGCGACTGTACACATTACACGTAAGTAAAACGTACCAGTGGGCGCTACGTTTCTAGCAGAAGTGATATCACTGGCTTCTGCCTGCGGCTCTACTCAGAGTGGGTTCGTCTGTCTGACTCTCCACGAGGACTACGGTGAAGTGTACAACCAGCTGTGCGATGAGTTCTCAGCTCAGTGTCAGAGCGACTGTACACATTACACGTAAGTAAAACGTACCAGTGGGCGCTACGTCAGAGCGACTGTACACATTACACGTAAGTAAAACGTACCAGTGGGCGCTACGTCAGAGCGACTGTACACATTACACGTAAGTAAAACGTACCAGTGGGCGCTACGTCAGAGCGACTGTACACATTACACGTAAGTAAAACGTACCAGTGGGCGCTACGTCAGAGCGACTGTACACATTACACGTAAGTAAAACGTACCAGTGGGCGCTACGTCAGAGCGACTGTACACATTACACGTAAGTAAAACGTACCAGTGGGCGCTACGTCAGAGCGACTGTACACATTACACGTAAGTAAAACCTACCAGTGGGCGCTACGTCAGAGCGACTGTACACATTACACGTAAGTAAAACGTACCAGTGGGCGCTACGTCCGAGCGACTGTACACATTACACGTAAGTAAAACGTACCAGTGGGCGCTACGTCAGAGCGACTGTACACATTACACGTAAGTAAAACCTACCAGTGGGCGCTACGTCAGAGCGACTGTACACATTTCACGTAAGTAAAACGTACCAGTGGGCGCTACGTCAGAGCGACTGTACACATTACACGTAAGTAAAACGTACCAGTGGGCGCTACGTCAGAGCGCCTGTACACATTACACGTAAGTAAAACGTACCAGTGGGCGCTACGTCAGAGCGACTGTACATATTACACGTAAGTAAAACCTACCAGTAGGCGCTACGTCAGAGTGACTGTACACATTACACGTGAGTAAAACCTATTGTAAAAAAATTATCAAATGCTACCCCTGATTTTATTACAATTTCTCACAGCGCCTCCTAGCTAAGTCCGTCTTTTCATAGAGCAATATATTCAAAATAATGTACGATTTTCACTAAGCCATTATTTACAGACCTCGTATCGGAGAAACGTTTGCATATCTCAGTCCGGAAGACGAGGGCTGGTACCGAGCTCGTTGTCTCGCTCCCACTCTATGCGCTTTGCTCGACGCGGGTCGTGTTGTCTCTTTCACTCCATCCGCGTGTCGCCGCCTGCCTAAAGCGTACAGTGCTATACCTGAGTTTATAGCAGTACTGCAATCTAACGAGTTACAGGTAACTAAAGTACATACATATATCAAACACACAAACATAGCTGTGTTGCAAAGTGGCTTTGGGCTCGCCTTTTGATCCGGAGGTTGTGAGTTCAAATCCCGTTGTGCACCAACTAACATTTCGGTATTTCGTAAGTTTATGCGACATGCACATAGTCTGGCGGTGAAGGTCACATCGTGAGGTCACGTGTCCCTAGGACCAACAATCCGAATGTCACGTGACACTGGCTAGTACTCCGCTAAGCGGCGATGGACTTGCAACCTGACACGTATTGAATGCTAGCTACTTGCAAACCGTGGACATGAGCAATGTAAGTGACTTTAACTTTAGGTGATTCCTATGTGGATCTCATAGGTAATTCCTCAGTTTTATCAAATGGATCCTTTTCGCTCTTGAATACTCCCATGACTACTGGAGCGGTAATGTTGTATCTGTATTAATATACACGATATTTTAATTTGATATTTGATAAGCAGCACCAGAGCTTATGTGCCTAATTCAGTGTTGGATTTTAATCAAAGTGATAATCTAATTCATAAACAGATCGGCGCAAATATCAGCTGCACCGTTCTGTGTAAGGAGAAAGTGTGCATCGCGGATGAGTCCGGCAAGTCGCTAGGCGACGTACAGTTCGGTCGGTGGACGCCTGATGTTGAATACCCAGCAGAACGTGAGTCAATCTTTACTTAAAGCGTATTGTCCAGATTCAAAACAAAGGTTTGCCTTAAATTTGTCTTAAACTCTGCCAAATTGCCCCGGAGCTGCATTTTTTATCCAGTTACTCGTCTGTCAAGGTCTTAAGGGCTTCCTTCGCCTTTTAAGTCCTCATTTCTAAAGTGAGAGTTGCTATTTGTTGGGAGCAGTAATATATATGTTGCTATCTCTTGCTATTGCACTATTTTCGCAGTAAGTGCGATAGCCTTGTTTTCACAAGCTTTTATTTAACTTGCAATGTATGTTTGTGATATGTTTGTTCGTAATATCTAGTACATTTAACTGATAGGGGCAAGTCATCTTAACAGCAAGAGATGATAATGCCTCGTGTAGAAGCGATACACGTTAACGTCTCTGTGGTCTAGTGGTTCAACCCACCGATTTCAGATCCAGAGGTCCCGGGTTCGATCCCCATGGGTAGTACAATATATTGTGGCTGGTTTGGTTGGTGGTAGGACTTTGTTGAAGTCCGCCTGGCTAGCTACCACCATCTTACTTAATTCTGTCGCCACAATAGCAATTCTAAAATAGTTGTGTTCCGGCATTCAGAGGTAAGATAGCCAGTTCCTCAGTTTGTTGAGGATTCCGGGTGAAGTGCGCCTCCACCTTCGGCCTTATCTCAACTTGTTACCAGGTGAGATGAAGGCAAAAAATGTCTCGATTTGATTTTAAAATAAAACCATGCGGATTTGTTCTTAAAAAATATATGTTAATTGCACAATTGCAGTAATCAGAACTATCAAATGAGCTAATTCTTTATTTAGGATGCTTTGAAGAAAGCTGTTCTCCAATGGCCTAAATCCTGCTGTAATGATCATAGTAATATCATTTTAGCAGCTGTACCGTCTCCAATGGAACCGACAAAGAAGGAATCCCCTATCACACCTCCCGTAGACAAACCAAGCATAGAGCCCAAAAGGACCAAGACTCCCAAAGTGGCCGAAACACGGGTTGAACCAAAGGTTGTCAAACTGCTAGTACCTACTACGTAAGTTAATTTACAAAATAAAATAAATATTATAGGCCATTAATTTTTACACAGCGCCATCTAGCCCCAAACTAAGCATAGCTTGTAATATGGGAACTAGATTACGGATAGAATACTTAAATACTTTTTTTAAAATACATACTTACTATATGATACAACACCCAAACACAGAACAAACATCTATATTCATCACACAAATGTTTGTCCTGGGTGGGAATCGAACCGGGATTAAGTTTCCACTATCTGTATCTTGTTATGTTATTTGTAAGTGGTGAACAATAAAGAGTTATCTATCTATCAACTCCCTAGAATCTAACAATTTATATGAAAAACCATTTGTCACGATGGAACAGGCGGTGATCCCAAACACAGCCAAAATGTTCGAAAGTTTTTGCGAGTAGATTTTACTCTTTTGTCTCTTAGACAAACAAAATTATAAAGCATTTATATCGGGAAAAATCCCTACAAAATATGAAAAAGGAGCTGAAAATTCTTAACAATATTTTGCTTCACTACTACCTTACATTGAAAGGCAGTTTCTAGGAAAGTTTTGTCCATTCGTTTACATACCTTATCCTTGCCCAGGTAACACAGGCAAGCCTCGCGGTCAAAAGCTTACCCATATCACATAAAAAATAACCGATAGTATTACCGTATTAAGTACTACCTAGATTTTTATGGTAAAAATGTATCTTAATTTTTAGCTATTTAGTGGAAAAACTACCAGTGGGCGCTACGTTTCTAGCAGAAGTGATATCACTGGCTTCTGCCTGCGGCTCTACTCAGAGTGGGTTCGTCTGTCTGACTCTCCACGAGGACTACGGTGAAGTGTACAACCAGCTGTGCGATGAGTTCTCAGCTCAGTGTCAGAGCGACTGTACACATTACACGTAAGTAAACTACCAGTGGGCGCTACGTCAGAGCGACTGTACACATTACACGTAAGTAAAACGTACCAGTGGGCGCTACGTCAGAGCGACTGTACACATTACACGTAAGTAAAACCTACCAGTGGGCGCTACGTCAGAGCGACTGTACACATTACACGTAAGTAAAACGTACCAGTGGGCGCTACGTCAGAGCGACTGTACACATTACACGTAAGTAAAACCTACCAGTGGGCGCTACGTCAGAGCGACTGTACACATTACACGTAAGTAAAACGTACCAGTGGGCGCTACGTCAGAGCGACTGTACACATTACACGTAAGTAAAACCTACCAGTGGGCGCTACGTCAGAGCGACTGTACACATTACACGTAAGTAAAACGTACCAGTGGGCGCTACGTCAGAGCGACTGTACACATTACACGTAAGTAAAACCTACCAGTGGGCGCTACGTCAGAACAACTGTACACATTACACGTAAGTAAAACGTACCAGTGGGCGCTACGTCAGAGCGACTGTACACATTACACGTAAGTAAAACGTACCAGTGGGCGCTACGTCAGAGCGACTGTACACATTACACGTAAGTAAAACCTACCAGTGGGCGCTACGTCAGAACAACTGTACACATTACACGTAAGTAAAACGTACCAGTGGGCGCTACGTCAGAGCGACTGTACACATTACACGTGAGTAAAACGTACCAGTGGGCGCTACGTCAGAGCGACTGTACACATTACACGTAAATAAAACGTACCAGTGGGCGCTACGTCAGAGCGACTGTACACATTACACGTGAGTAAAACCTACCAGTGGGCGCTACGTCAGAGCGACTGTACACATTACACGTAAGTAAAACGTACCAGTGGGCGCTACGTCAGAGCGACTGTACACATTACACGTGAGTAAAACGTACCAGTGGGCGCTACGTCAGAGCGACTGTACACATTACACGTAAGTAAAACCTACCAGTAGGCGCTACGTCAGAGCGACTGTACACATTACACGTAAGTAAAACCTACCAGTGGGCGCTACGTTTCTAGCAGAAGTGATATCACTGGCTTCTGCCTGCGGCTCTACTCAGAGTGGGTTCGTCTGTCTGACTCTCCACGAGGACTACGGTGAAGTGTACAACCAGCTGTGCGATGAGTTCTCAGCTCAGTGTCAGAGCGACTGTACACATTACACGTAAGTAAAACGTACCAGTGGGCGCTACGTCAGAGCGACTGTACACATTACACGTAAGTAAAACGTACCAGTGGGCGCTACGTCAGAGCGACTGTACACATTACACGTAAGTAAAACGTACCAGTGGGCGCTACGTCAAAGCGACTGTACACATTACACGTAAGTAAAACGTACCAGTGGGCGCTACGTCAGAGCGACTGTACACATTACACGTGAGTAAAACGTACCAGTGGGCGCTACGTCAGAGCGACTGTACACATTACACGTAAGTAAAACGTACCAGTGGGCGCTACGTCAGAGCGACTGTACACATTACACGTAAGTAAAACGTACCAGTGGGCGCTACGTCAGAGCGACTGTACACATTACACGTAAGTAAAACCTACCAGTGGGCGCTACGTTTCTAGCAGAAGTGATATCACAGGCTTCTGCCTGCGGCTCTACTCAGAGTGGGTTCGTCTGTCTGACTCTCCACGAGGACTACGGTGAAGTGTACAACCAGCTGTGCGATGAGTTCTCAGCTCAGTGTCAGAGCGACTGTACACATTACACGTAAGTAAAACGTACCAGTGGGCGCTACGTCAGAGCGACTGTACACATTACACGTAAGTAAAACGTACCAGTGGGCGCTACGTCAGAGCGACTGTACACATTACACGTAAGTAAAACGTACCAGTGGGCGCTACGTCAGAGCGACTGTACACATTACACGTAAGTAAAACGTACCAGTGGGCGCTACGTCAGAGCGACTGTACACATTACACGTGAGTAAAACGTACCAGTGGGCGCTACGTCAGAGCGACTGTACACATTACACGTAAGTAAAACGTACCAGTGGGCGCTACGTCAGAGCGACTGTACACATTACACGTAAGTAAAACGTACCAGTGGGCGCTACGTCAGAGCGACTGTACACATTACACGTAAGTAAAACGTACCAGTGGGCGCTACGTCAGAGCGACTGTACACATTACACGTAAGTAAAACGTACCAGTGGGCGCTACGTCAGAGCGACTGTACACATTACACGTGAGTAAAACGTACCAGTGGGCGCTACGTCAGAGCGACTGTACACATTTCACGTAAGTAAAACGTACCAGTGGGCGCTACGTCAGAGCGACTGTACACATTACACGTAAGTAAAACCTACCAGTGGGCGCTACGTCAGAGCGACTGTATACATTACACGTAAGTAAAACGTACCAGTGGGCGCTACGTCAGAGCGACTGTACACATTACACGTAAGTAAAACCTACCAGTAGACGCTACGTCAGAGTGACTGTACACATTACACGTGAGTAAAACCTATTGTAACAAATTTATCAAATGTTACCCCTGAGTTTTATTACAATTTCTCACAGCGCCTACTAGCGCTCTAGCTAAGTCCGTCTTTTCATAAAACAGTAGTCAGAAGAATGTACGATTTTCACTAAGCCATTATTTACAGACCTCGTATCGGAGAAACGTTTGCATATCTCAGTCCGGAAGACGAGGGCTGGTACCGAGCTCGTTGTCTCGCTCCCACTCTATGCGCTTTGCTCGACGCGGGTCGTGTTGTCTCTTTCACTCCATCCGCGTGTCGCCGCCTGCCTAAAGCGTACAGTGCTATACCGGAGTTTATAGCAGTACTGCAATCTAAAGAGTTACAGGTAACTAAAGTACATACATTTACACAGATACGACTTACTACACATCCAAACTGTTGACCCAGCTGACGGCTATCGTAATCTAAAGACGCTTAGCTTACATCACATCATAGAGCTGAACGGAGAAACGCGGACTTTGTTTAAGTCCGCCTGGATAGCTACCACCGTCTTACCTAATTCTGTCGCCATAATAACAATTCTAAATATTGCTGTGTTCCGGCATTCAGAGGTGAGATAGCCAGTTCCTCAGTTTGTTGAGGATTCCGGGTGAAGTGCTCCTCCACCTTCGGCCTTATCTCAACTTGTTACCAGGTGAGATGAAGGCTAAGCGCTTCCCCGTCGTACTATTAAAAACAAAAAACATAAAGGAAATCTTCACTGAAACACCTAAATGTTTAATTTCCACAAATCTGCTAGTCTGCTGCTAATTTTCATTGTAAATTAAAATATTTTTTATTGAAACCAATTGAAACTCAAATGAAACTTGGGTAATAGCCCAGCCGACCATAGTCAGACGACCGACTGAAGATGAAACCGGAACATAAAAAATAATATCACACAACTCTTAAACTCTTTATGTATCTATACTCTTTATCTGTACGTGAAAACCTTTTATTGGCCTTCTGTGTTATATTGTTGTGTTTATCTTATATTAATGTGCTGTTGGTTTTCCTTCAAATAAATAAAATATACTCTGTGGTTGTGAGGATGTCCATTCATGATCTCAGCACATTCAATGGATGGGTCCAAGAGATTATCCTTCCATCTGTGAAAGTTTTAAAAAAAAATTTACACATCTCGGTCACCATCACACTTGGTTTCCAAGTTATGATACGGCTGAAGATAGAAAAGCATTTCACCCGGAATCCTCAACAAACTGAGGTCTTCTATCTAAACGTTGATGATAATAATAAATCGAAAATATAAATCTTAAGGTCAAGTTTGCATTCACAAAAAACACGTAGATGTGGCCTAAGAAGGAGCATGGCTTGTCTGAATTTAGAATTAGAATTTATTTATTTGAAATAGACATTTGCTTAACAGTAATACACCAAAACGCAAACAATCTTAACTACTAATACAGGTAAAAAAAAACTGAATACACAACACAGATACACAAAATTTCAATTTCAACTATTTTTTCATACTGTAGGATCACAGGGGACACTTAGTCACGTCATTGGTTAAATTAAAACTTATATATATTATAAGGGACAGATACACAGAGGTAAGACTATCGTTAAATATGTCTACATGTTGGAAATCTTGCAAGATAGCATTTAATAGTGAAACCGCCCGTTGTGTAGGCTGAAAGGTACCTTCTCACCCTGGATGTCTCCAATATTGTAGACTCTTACTACTAGTATATCTTAATATTAATAAAGTATCGTCTGCAAACATAAATCCCCTCTACAGGAAGGCAGATCATTGGTATAGACTAGAAACAAAAAAGGCCCCAAGGTTGTCCCTTGTGGTACGCCGATGTTAGTGAATGTTCCCGAAGATTTGCAACCGTTGATGCCCACATTTTTAATTCGATTCGATATGTAACTACGCATGAGGCTTATTGCCTGATTCTGAATAGCATAGTGTTTAAGCTTTGAGATTAAGGTGTCATGATCTACGCAGTCGAAAGCCTTAGATACATCACAGAATACTCCTATGGCATTCTGCATGCTAAGGGAAACGGTTCTTACGGAAGATCATCACAGGTTGTCTTTGTCCAACCTGCTTTATGCTGATTAAGGACCCTTTTGCAGCGACATTTACTTATCTTACTGTGTTTATTGCTACAATTTTGTATGATCATTAATTGTTGTTGCAAATAAACTCTATTATATTCAATTCATTCTGATTTCCTAACTTCAACTTCTTTGTTTTATGGCAATTAGTGATGGGGGTCACTTTTCTGCCAGTGTCTATGTCATGATAGCTTCATATTCAAATTAAGGGGAGTATGTCTAATAATATGGCCGGTACTATAAAATGGGATCACCAAATTGATTTTCTTAAACATGGTCAACACAAATAATAAATATATCAATGTTAGTAAGTACCTATATTATATATATTGTATCAAGGGTTAGTATGAAATTTTTATATAAATACACATAAGTACTTTTTTTACAGTTTTATTTTATTTACAGTAATAAATTTACAAAGTAGCGAAATTATGGGAGGGGAAAAGGATAGGGAAAGTAGACATTTCAATGAAGTAGGACGGGATACATCAGGGGGGAGGATATCATGCAATGAGCAACGTAGTCTATTGCAACTGAAAAAAAAATATGGTCTGTTTTCCTTCTCAAGCTACAAAGACTTCAACAGCAAGGCACCAGCGTCAGTTGGCTCATCAGCCCATTATTAATTGATAACAGGCGAGCGTCACTGAAGCTGATGTGCTTATTTCTCAGTGTTTTTAAGATTTGAATTGTCACTACTTTTGGTTGTTCGCAAACAGATCGGCGCAAATATCAGCTGCACCGTTCTGTGTAAGGAGAAAGTGTGCATCGCGGATGAGTCCGGCAAGTCGCTAGGCGACGTACAGTTCGGTCGGTGGACGCCTGATGTTGAATACCCAGTAGAACGTGAGTCATTATTTACTTAAAGCGTATTGTCTCAGATTCAAAACTAAAGATTTCGCACCATTGGAAGTCAAGAATCTTGCTTTCCTATAAAAAGCGCTTATAATAAATAATTATTTTATTCCAGCGCCAACACTAGAAAAAGTTACAGATGTTATAAAACTTATTCTAAAGGAGGAATAAATACTTTAAAACTAGCTAACCTCAATTTAAACTAACTAATGAAATATCCAGCATATTCGAATGATATATACTATAGTGCGTCTGAAATGTCTTTAAATAAAAATATAAACGATTTATTGGTATGTTGCAATCATATACCTTGATTGCAACATACCAATAAATCGTTTATATTTTAAATATAGATAATGTCTCACTGATTCCACCACAAAAAGAAGTCTGCAATCAATAAAAAAAAGTCAGGCATATTTTTATCTTTCTTTCTATTTTCATTAACTGCCGGGGGTAAGTGAACTTAGCGGCAACTATATTTCATGATGATGAATGCCTCGTAGAGAGGCGAAATTCTTGTCGATTTGATTTTTAAACGAAACGTAGCGGATTTATTGCAACAAAAAAAACATGTTGATACATTAAAATAGATTCATGTGAAATGACATTTATTTCTCACAGCGCCATACAGCCCCAAACTTAGGAAAGCTTGTATTATGGAAACAAGATTACGGATTAAATACTTTGCTAGTTTTTGGTTACATACTTATAATACAATTTAACAAAACTCAAACATTTCGTGCCAACTATAAATCTCGCTTGTTCTGACGCAAAAAGCAAAGGCTGTTCAAATTTCTAATGCGTTATTTAGGATGCTTTGAAGAAAGCTGTTCTCCAATGGCCTAAATACTGCTGTAATGATCATAGTAATATCATTTTAGCAGCTGTACCGTCTCCAATGGAACCGACAAAGAAGGAATCCCCTATCACACCTCCCGTGGACAAACCAAGCATGGAGCCCAAACGGACCAAGACTCCCAAAGTGGAGCCCAAACGGACCGAGACTCCCAAAGTGGCCGAAACAAGGGTTGAACCAAAGGCTGTCAAACCGCTAGTACCTGCTACGTAAGTTCAATATATGCTTATAATAAACCAGTTACATATCAAAATCTGTGCATTAAATATATACTACTTTTCAGGTATTTAGTCGAAAACCTACCAGTGGGCGCTACGTTTCTAGCAGAAGTGATATCACTGGCTTCTGCCTGCGGCTCTACTCAGAGTGGGTTCGTCTGTCTGACTCTCCACGAGGACTACGGTGAAGTGTACAACCAGCTGTGCGATGAGTTCTCAGCTCAGTGTCAGAGCGACTGTACACATTACACGTAAGTAAAACGTACCAGTGGGCGCTACGTCAGAGCGACTGTACACATTACACGTAAGTAAAATGTACCAGTGGGCGCTACGTCAGAGCGACTGTACACATTACACGTAAGTAAAACGTACCAGTGGGCGCTACGTCAGAGCGACTGTACACATTACACGTAAGTAAAACGTACCAGTGGGCGCTACGTCAGAGCGACTACACATTACACGTAAGTAAAACGTACCAGTGGGCGCTACGTCAGAGCGACTGTACACATTACACGTAAGTAAAACGTACCAGTGGGCGCTACGTCAGAGCGACTGTACACATTACACGTAAGTAAAACCTACCAGTGGGCGCTACGTCAGAGCGACTGTACACATTACACGTAAGTAAAACGTACCAGTGGGCGCTACGTCAGAGCGACTGTACACATTACACGTAAGTAAAACGTACCAGTGGGCGCTACGTCAGAGCGACTGTACACATTACACGTAAGTAAAACGTACCAGTGGGCGCTACGTCAGAGCGACTGTACACATTACACGTAAGTAAAACGTACCAGTGGGCGCTACGTCAGAGCGACTACACATTACACGTAAGTAAAACGTACCAGTGGGCGCTACGTCAGAGCGACTGTACACATTACACGTAAGTAAAACGTACCAGTGGGCGCTACGTCAGAGCGACTGTACACATTACACGTAAGTAAAATGTACCAGTGGGCGCTACGTCAGAGCGACTGTACACATTACACGTAAGTAAAACGTACCAGTGGGCGCTACGTCAGAGCGACTACACATTACACGTAAGTAAAACGTACCAGTGGGCGCTACGTCAGAGCGACTGTACACATTACACGTAAGTAAAACCTACCAATGGGCGCTACGTCAGAGCGACTGTAAACATTACACGTGAGTAAAACCTACCAGTGGGCGCTACGTCAGGGCGACTGTACACATTACACGTAAGTAAAACCTACCAGTGGGCGCTACGTCAGAGCGACTGTACACATTACACGTAAGTAAAACCTACCAATGGGCGCTACGTCAGAGCGACTGTACACATTACACGTAAGTAAAACCTACCAGTGGGCGCTACGTCAGAGCGACTGTACACATTACACGTAAGTAAAACGTACCAGTGGGCGCTACGTCAGAGCGACTACACATTACACGTAAGTAAAACGTACCAGTGGGCGCTACGTCAGAGCGACTGTACACATTACACGTAAGTAAAACCTACCAATGGGCGCTACGTCAGAGCGACTGTAAACATTACACGTGAGTAAAACCTACCAGTGGGCGCTACGTCAGGGCGACTGTACACATTACACGTAAGTAAAACCTACCAGTGGGCGCTACGTCAGAGCGACTGTACACATTACACGTGAGTAAAACCTACCAATGGGCGCTACGTCAGAGCGACTGTACACATTACACGTAAGTAAAACCTACCAGTGGGCGCTACGTCAGAGCGACTGTACACATTACACGTAAGTAAAACGTACCAGTGGGCGCTACGTCAGAGCGACTGTACACATTACACGTAAGTAAAATGTACCAGTGGGCGCTACGTCAGAGCGACTGTACACATTACACGTAAGTAAAACCTACCAATGGGCGCTACGTCAGAGCGACTGTACACATTACACGTAAGTAAAACCTACCAGTGGGCGCTACGTCAGAGCGACTGTACACATTACACGTAAGTAAAACCTACCAATGGGCGCTACGTCAGAGCGACTGTACACATTACACGTAAGTAAAACCTACCAATGGGCGCTACGTCAGAGCGACTGTAAACATTACACGTGAGTAAAACCTACCAGTGGGCGCTACGTCAGAGCGACTGTACACATTACACGTAAGTAAAACCTACCAATGGGCGCTACGTCAGAGCGACTGTACACATTACACGTAAGTAAAACCTACCAGTAGGCGCTATGTCAGAGCGACTGTACACATTACACGTAAGTAAAACCTACCAATGGGCGCTACGTCAGAGCGACTGTACACATTACACGTAAGTAAAACCTACCAGTAGGCGCTATGTCAGAGCGACTGTACACATTACACGTAAGTAAAACCTACCAGTAGGCGCTACGTCAGAGACACTGTACACATTACACGTTATTAAATCCTACCAGTGGGCGCTACAATTGGACAAGCAAGCTGAGTTTCTTATTTTATAATAATAGTTATGTTGTTTCAGCCCGGCTATAGGCGAGACATTTGCGTACCTCTGCCCGGAAGACGAGGGCTGGTATCGAGCTCGCTGTCTCGCTCCCACCCGCAGCGCGTTGCTGGACTCGGGTCGTGTTGTCTCTTTCACCCCGGCGATGTGTCGCCGCCTGCCCAACGCGTATGCTCGCGTACCGGAGTTTATGGCTGTACTGAATGCTAAGAAACTACAGGTCAGTGTGATTACTACGAGTTTTAGCTAACTACATACATAACAACTTGTCACATGCAAAGAAGATTTATAGACGCATTACTCAAAAATATGCTTTGTCATTGGTTGTTCAGTCACTGGCGGAACCGCCGGATGGTCTTTGTCATTGGTTGTTCACTCGCTGGCTGAACCGCCGGATGGTCTTTGTCATTGGTTGTCCAGTTACTGGCAAATAATCGGATGGTAATTGTTATTTATTCATGTTTTAACTGGAAAATAAACATCTAAGAATATATTATAAAAACTAATTAAGATTACAAGTGAGTTAATAATAGGTTTTTACGATTAAAGACAGTAGGAACATAGTGAAATTAAAATCTGTCCAGTTTACTGTAGTATTTAGGTGTAGTAACATTACATTGCAATCGACTTAAAACTCATTGCTCGCTTTCTCGCCGAAGAATTCTCCGTTCTGCTTTACTGAACTGACGCTATTGCAGAATGTGTCGAGTTCAAATCGCTTAGTTAAAACACTAAAATACCTCTGTATATCATTAGTTGTTTGTCACTTATGGTGACTGAACAACCAATAACAAAGCATACTTTTATGTCTGATGCGTTTTGCGTCTATACTAGTCAAGCGCTTAGGATTTTGTTCCCATCATTCCGTAAGAATTTCCCAAAATTATTTTTTAGAACACCCCAACACTACAAAAAAGATTTGAAAATTTCAAGTTTTACATAATGCATAGTAAATTTAGCTAGACCCCTATTCAATTATGTGCACCACCAACCACCTCTTTTGTCATAAAATCCTCCCCATCCAACGGTAAACTGGAATAAATCGCTTCTAAGCGATAAGACCGACAATTGTTTTTGTTTTGTTTTTATTTTTTTAGTAAAAAAACCGGCTTGATCTGTAACCACCATCAGTGCCAAGCTAATATAAACCTAATGACGCCATGTTTACGTGCAGATCGGGGCGAATCTCAGTTGCACGATAACTGGTGCAGGCGATGGCAAGCTCGTTGTGACCGTTACGGTCGAGGACAATTCCCTCAGTGATGTAGACGTGACGCGGTGGACTCCACGAGTGGAGTATCCTAAGAGTAAGTTCAGCAACCGTGTGGTCTAGTCTAGTCTAGTGGTCTGCCCACAAAGTCAAAGTCAAATAATTTTATTCATTAAGATTTTTAGGATCATTTTGAAACGTCAAATCTACCGCCTGTTCGGAATCGCGACCAGCACACAAGGAGAAAGGCAAGAACCTCGGGCTGATTATTTTTTTATGATCCATTTAACATTTAGGTACAGTGTTTATAATAATTTGATAAAATTACAAGTGTTACCTACATCATAAAACTAAAAACTTAATATTATCTTAAAACATTGATTATTACATAACTATCTAATGGGCAGTTTGTTAACATTGAGAAATCACCATTTAACTGTCAACTGGTATAGCAACATCGGGCCACGCGTTCTTATCGTCGATATAGTCACTTATTTTGTAGTAGGCTCTTTTAATTAAATTATTCTTTATATACAATTTGAATTTACGAGCAGAGAGTTTGGTGGCGCTTTGAGGAAGCTTATTATAGAATCACTCGGTGTCAGACCTACAGGCCCCGGGCTCGATCACCGGAGGGAGTACAATATTGCTTGACAGCTAAATGGTGATTTCTCAATGTTAACTAACTGGCCATTAGGTAGATAGGTGATAACTAATGTTTTAAGATAAGTATTTAGGTTTATGATGTATCTACTTAGAATATCATTACAAATTGTGAATCTAAATGTCGAATGGATCATCAAAAAATTTACCAGCCCGAGGTTCTTGACTTTCTCCTTGTGTGCTGGTCGCGATTCCGAACAGGCGGTAGATTTGACGTATCAAAATTATCCTAAAAAATCATAATGAATAAGAAACCGTCTGGTCTAGTCTAGTCTAGTGGTCCGTCCACCGGTGTTAGACCTAGAGGCCCCGGGCTCGATCCCCGGAGGGAGTACAATGTTGCGCTTGGTTATTCAATTCAAATCATTTATTTGAAATAAAAATACAAGGAACACTCAGTTTCGTCAACAAATTTAACATAAGGTATATGAGTAAAATGAAACAAAAGGTAACAACAAAAACAGTCAATGGCTGTAAAAAGGCCTCATTGCAATAATGAATGAAAAGTGTAATATAAAAATACTTACAAAGATATTTTGCAACTGTACAGGGGCGTTGTGGAACTATGTAATAATTTAATACTAATAATTCCATGCTTTATTTGGATAAGTAATCGTTGATGCAATATAGCCTTCTTTAAAAGTATTTGTTTGATGTGGGTTTTGAAGGCTTTTTCTGTCAGATCTAAAATTAATATTTTACAAACAAAATACTACAAAATGAGTGATTATATCAGACAAATGTTTTAAGACTAACTCTTTACTTAATCTTAAAATATTTGTTATCACCTATCTACCTAATGGTCAGTTAGTTAACATTGAGAAATCACCATTTAGCTGTCAACTGGTATAGTAACATCGGGCCACGCGTTCTTATCGTCGATATAATCACTTATTTTGTAGTAGGCACTTTTAATTAAATTATTCTTTATATACAATACAATAATATACAATTTAAAAAATGTATGTAAATAATGCCGGTGAAATTACGGGCACGAGAGGCTTAACACCTTTATGCATCAAGTTGACGGGAGCAATGCAGTGCCGTGTGCTATGTTATTTGTGGATGTGACCGCGTAGAAAACCGATTAAAATAACGGTTTTCTACGAGGAAAAAGATTTCCCATTTGTAAAACAGGTTAGCATGGTTTTTTTTTTGCATAAAACCAGATATCAAACTTGGATATCTACGGGGCGGACAAGCGGCAAATCCCTATTTAACTTGATTTTGAAAAAAAATATTGTTTCCTTTCACGCCAAAATAAAGTTTAAAAAAAACGTGTGTTTGGATAAAAATAAATAAATATTAAAGGAAATTAATTTTACACAGCGCCATCTAGCCTCAAACTAAGCATAGCTTGTAACTTGGGAACTAGATTACGGATAGAATACTTGTATTTACCTTTTTTTTGTGAATACATACGTACGTATGATACAACACTCAAACCCAGAACATACATCTATATTAATCACACAAATGTTTGCTCTGGGTGGGATTCGAACCACAGCCTACAGCGCAGAAGGCAGAGTTACTACCAACTGAGCTATGAGGCTTGAAATCAGAACTATCCTGCGTTATTTTACACAGCGCCATCTAGCCTCAAACTAAGCATAGCTTGTAACATGGGAACTAGATTACGGATAGAATACTTGTATTTACCTTTTTTTTGTGAATACATACGTACGTATGATACAACACTCAAACCCAGAACATACATCTATATTAATCACACAAATGTTTGCTCTGGGTGGGATTCGAACCACAGCCTACAGCGCAGAAGGCAGAGTTAATACCAACTGAGCTATGACGCTTGGTGAATCCATCATTTAATTATACGAACACACTCATTTTACACCACAGGGGGTTGGTTTTCATGTGCGTACCACATGTCTTTGAACGTTTTAGTTGAACCACCCCGCCCGGCCTCGACCGCCGCCATCGGCATACCACAAGTCCCGCGACCCGCGCTCGAGAACAACACCCTGTACACGTTGCTCGACGTCACGTCGCTGAGCAGAGCGTGCGTGCGAGTGAGCGACGGGACGACAACCGCCGCGTTCCAATCGGCGTTGCACGACACTGTGTTGTACGGACACAACGGTAACTATACAAACGAATACTTTACTACATTAAGTTAGAAAACTATTGAGTTATGCCTAAATACTTTTTCTTTATTATATTGATAAAAATAATAAAGTATTTATATATGTTATTTTAACTGTCACAAAGATAGATAATTCTGATTGTGTGCGATGTACTGAGAGTTTTTACTAATATAATATTTATTCACTTTGCAATGTTGTGATTATTGAATGTAACTTGTATTATCCAGTTATAGCTGCAGATTGATAATTATAACAGACTTTTGATATGCCGGTAGGGCGGATCCGACCGCCGTCCCTCCAAGGCCTAGTCGCGGATCCGTCCCAAGACATGTGCAACTCGATTTTATTCGTTTTTAAATCTTAACGGTATAAGATAAAGTACAATATGCCTTGTAAAAAAATCTAAATAAATCAATCTACAATAAAAAATCATTCGCCCATTCCTCATTTCACACCATTCGGTCTCACCGAGCATTCAAATTTACTCTTCGTTGAACTGCCGGGCGTATGTAAGTCTGTGTTTTAAACAAGCCTGAATAAATTCAAGTTTTTGTCGCTAGAAACACGTCGTAAGTATCTAGATTTAATACACCTTTTTAAAATAGTACACTGTATTATTGACATTACACCATTATAAATATTAGCACCAAACCTAGGTCTCGTTTCCCCTTTCAGCATACTTTCGCCTTGCAAGTTTACCTAAACAACACATCTTATTACAATCCGATTGTCAGAACGTGTCGGTTATACAATGAATTGTTGGTGCATAATAGTGAAAATTTGGACATATTTAACAATAAATTAATTAAATTTAAGAACGATATCTTAGCCATTCTTTTTGAAGAATGTGCTGCAAATAAGTAATTGTTTTTTTTTTATGGATTTGTGTTAGTATTTTAATAAATTTTTGTTCCTTCTTTTTTTTTTGTTTGTTATAATTTTGTATCAATTTTTATTTTCTTCTTACAGTGTAACACAGAACTGTCTCGTTTTATTTTTGTAATCATGCTGTGTACACATTTTTAGAGATGCAATCTAGCCGTAATAATCTGTTTATCTATATTTTGTTTTTAATTGGTTGTATTTTGTTTTGTGTGCCTTAATAAATAAATAAGCCTCACAGCTCAGTTGGTAGCTCTGCCTTTTGCGCTGTAGGCTGTGGGTTCGATTCCCACCCAGGACAAACATTTGTGTGATGAATATAGAGGTTTGTTCTGTGTTTGGGTGTTGTATCGTATGATAAGTATGTATTTAAAAAAAAAAAAAAAAAGTATTTATGTATTCTATCCGTAATCTAGTTCCCATATTACAAGCTATGCTTCGTTTGGGACTAGATGGCGCTGTGTGAAATTAGTGTCCTGTAATATTTTTACTATACACCCTTGATGCTAAGAAAACATACTACCCGACCCGGGTAACCCCTAAAATGTTGTAATGTAATGTGTCGTTGCAGCTAAGCCGTTGGCAGAGCCCCCGCGCCCCGGTGACACGGTCGTGGCGAAGTGCTTGGAAGAGGGCGTCCACTACCGAGCGCTTGTGAAGCGAGTGAACATCGCTAAGAACAAGTATCTCATCGAATACATCGAGTACGGTAAGCCTGCCGCAAACACAAACAAACACACTGGGAACATAAACATACAAACTGGAAACAAATAAACACATGTAAACACAATCATACACTCTGAAAACAAACACACTGGAAACACAAACATACACTCTGGAAACAAACGAAACACTGGAAACACAAACATAAACACTGGAAACAAACAAACACGCTGGAAACACTAACACACACACTGGAATCACAAACATACACTCTGGAAACAAACGAAACACACTGGAAACACAAACATAAACACTGGAAACAAACAAACACGCTGGAAACACTAACACACACACTGGAATCACAAACAAGATACTGAAAACGTACTGGAAACAAACAAACATACACACTGGACACAAACATATACACTGAAATGGAAACACAAACAAATACACGGACGCGGTTAAAACTCTTCTCTGAACTCTTTTGAACACCCTGCAATAGTCGCCGCTATGGCGTAGGCCTCTCGTAATTTTTGTTGTCTGTCACCGAACATACTCCTACATACTAGGAGCGAACTCACAAATGATATACCCTCAAGTTTACATAATTAACAACAGCAATTTATCACTTGAGTAGTAGTTTCATTTCAAAAGTTATGCTTATGTCAGCTTGAGGTGATTTGTTACTTTGATACAATGGCTATTAATGGATATCATAGTTATTAGGTATATTCTATCATAGATAGAATGTTTACATTATTGTACTTACTTAGCTGTTTTTAAACAATAAACAATTAAACAAAAAAAAAAAGGCCTTCTGATAGTACCGGAAGATAATGTCTGTGAATAAATGATCTTTATCCTTAAAAAAATGGTGCAGGCAACGAAGAGGTAGCCACGTTGGACCGGCTGTACCCGTGTCCTGAGAAGCTGCGGCTGGAGACACGGCCGGCGGTCGCGTCCTTTGTCAAACTGTCGGACAGACAGCCCGACACTTTGTCGCAGCCCGCCAAACTCTATATAGAAAAGATCAAGGATTCCGTCGATCTTGTACTGGTGAGTCGCGTCAATGCGAATTCAATCATCAATAGCAGTTTATGTTATTTATTTTATTTATTTATTATCAATAACTAGAACGGCCAGTGCCACTTACACTAATTACGTGACAATGTTTTTTAAAAAATAAAAATTAAAACTTATAAAATTAATTGTGCGTTATGTAGTAGAAGTTCAAAAATAATTAAAAATAACAATGAAACAAGTGTCACAAAATAAATGTCAATTATCACAAAATATATAAAATTATGCAACTAACAATTATGCAACTGTCATATAAGAATTTAATAAAAATATTAAAAAAATATTATTAAAACACGAGTCTGTTATAATAGGTTGACTCGAGTGTTTTAATACCTAAGTTATATGCAGTTTCATACACTACTTTATCTTCACTCATAGGAAACATTGAAATTAAACTAAGTAGGTAGGTTACAAAAACACGATCGGCAAAAAAATGTATGGGAAGCGCGGAAAATTAAGTTCAAACTACGCAGGCGTGCGCCATTTTTTTCACAGTTCGAACTGCGCATGCGTGCGCCTTTTTTTTCTTCAAAATCAGCCTAAAACCATCGACTAGTTTAATGAAATAATAAAAAAAAGATAGCGGAACTATAATGAGTTTTATTCTTAATTTTATGTATATGCGTTTATAAAGTGCGTCTGTATAGAACCGTCTTTGAATTCGTAATTCGAATTTTTCGATTTGAGTGTAGATAAAATTCTTTATTGTACACCTGAAACAGTTTTTTTATAGTACGACGGGATGTGCTTCGCCTTCATCTCACTCGGTAACAAGTTAACTGGCTATCTTACCTCTAAATTCCGGAACACAACAATTTTTTTTAATGTTATGGCGACAGACTTAGGTAAGATGGTAGCTAGCTGAGGACTTTAAAGTCCTACCACCAACCAAACCAAGCACGATATATTGTACTCTCCATGGGAATCCTGAAGAGAGAACCGAGAGGGAATCGAATCTTTGATATGAAACGGGTTGGACCACAGAGGCGGTTAAATATGTATATAAAATGCACATGACGTAATATTTATTAATGATTGTCACTACATTAGGTTACTACTATTGATATTTGTGTAGTGTGAAAGTAATCGTACTAGGAACAATGCATTATTTTATGTTACCACATTGTAATCGTACACCGAACTATTATGTATAGCTATATCTTATTATCGAAGTTCCTTTATTCTTGTGATTAAAAAAAATATTACAGGACACTAATTTCACACAGCGCCATCTAGCCCCAAACTAAGCATAACTTGTAATATGGGAACTAGATTACGGATAGAATACATAAATACTTTTTTTTTTTTTTGTAAATACATACTTATCATACAAAACAACACCCAAACACAGAACAAACATCTATATTCATCATATAAATGTTTGTCCTGGGTGGGAATCGAACCCACAACCTACAGCGCAGAAGGCAGAGCTACTACCAACTGAGCTGTGAGGCTTGTTGATTTCTTACATACCGTGTTTCAGACAATTCCGTCCGGCGAGAAGGCAGTCGCAAGCGGTGCGCTTGGTAAACTGCACATCGCCAAAACCATGGAGCCAGCCAGTCTGAAGATCGAGGAGCTTTGCACGCCCGAGTGGAGGCGACTAGCGGAGCGTGGCGGAGATGTACTAGGTAACACGCCACTACGGCTTTGCACTACGGTCTGGCGTATTAGACATTGACATTGACATTCGTTTATTTACTTATATAACACATACACGAACAACACAACGAAATTGACGTACAGAAAAACATGGTACTATGTGATACAGTTTGTGCTGTGTGCTACAGCAGCAATTGTGACACAACTCAGCATTATGCCTTACTGCAACACAGGTCAGCGCTGATATTCTGTTGTGACCCCCAGTCAATCGATCTCATGAAGTTTCATGTTGGTACGACGAAAAATGTCACAAAAAAAATATAATTGAAGAAAAAATTGGTTTCAAATAGAAAGATACAAAGAAAGAGTAGTAGAGCCCCTTGTGAAGGGCTGGTATTGGAAGTGCTACCACCATACTGATTTCAGCGCTGCTGTGTTCCGGTTTAAAGGGTGTGGTTGCCGGTGAAATTACAGGTACTCGAGTCTATACACCTTTATGCCTCAAGTTGACGACGCAATGCAGTGCCGTGTAGCCTGTGTTCTTTGTGGATGTGAGCTACGCATTGTTATAGACAAGAGATGCACTTAATATCTGGCGGGCTACTTGCTTGTTATTTTTTTTTGTTTTATCTTACGACAGGGAAGCGCTTGGCTTTCATCTCACCTGGTTACAAGTTGAGATTCTGTCGCCATAACAACAATTCTAAAATTGTTGTATTCCGGCTTTCAGAGGTAAGATAGCCAGTTCCTCAGTTTGTTGAGGATTCCGGGTGAAGTGCGCCTCCACCATCGGCCTTATCATAACTCGTGAACCAGGTGAAATGAAGGCCAAGCGGTAAAATAAAAAGTATAAAAAATTGGACCTACAATAAAGGTATTCATCATCAACCTATCGCAGTCCACTGCTGGACGTAGGTCTCCCCCAAGGTGACTCCCCCCGCCACTGTACGGAGGTCGCCGCTCCATCTAGCCGGAGGAAGTCCCACACCACGCCACTGAAGGACTCGTTGAAGGTATTAATATAATAGTATTTGTTGACAGAAACCGAGTCCCGTTGCTTCGCCGATCTGAAGTACTGGCCGGTGCCTTTGGGGAAGTCGTTCGAGTTGTGCGTCGTGAACTGCGACCTGAAGGCGCTGGCGGAGGGCGCGCTCAGCGGCTACCCGACTCACGATAGAGTACACGACGCAATGTACGAGGAGCTGTATCAACAGGTTATTGTGATGTTTTTACTAGCATGCCGTACAAGGTAAAAGTTCACCTGTAACTGGATGTCGTTGCCTATGGACACTTGCAACACAAGTATTACATTATGATGATTTTACTAGCATGCCGTACAAGGTATAGGTTCCACCTGTAACTGGATGTCGTTGCCTATGGACACTTGCAACACAAGTATTACATTATGATGATTTTACTAGCATGCCGTACAAGGTATAGGTTCCACCTGTAACTGGATGTCGTTGCCTATGGACACTTGCAACACAAGTATTACATTATGATGTTTTTACTAGCATGTCGTACAAGGTATAGGTTCCACCTGTAACCGGATGTCGTTGCCTATGTACACTTGCAACACAAATATTGTATTGTATAAAATTTATTTCTGTATTTTACAACCATAATAACATTATAATAATCATAATCACATATGATTACATAAGATGTTTTTACAAACAAGATAATAGGTTTCACCTATAATCGGATGTTGTTGCTTATGGACACATGCAACACAAGTATTAGATAAAGATGTTTTTACTAGCATGCCAAACAAGGTATAGGTTCCACCTGTAACTGGATGTCGTTGCCTATGGACACTTCCAACACAAGTATTACATTTAAACGAATTCTGGCGACCTTACCGCAGGATATAGATACACTACATAGATAAAAATAACCGCCTCTGTGGTCTAGTGGTTCGCCTACCGGTTTCAGATCCAGAGGTTCGATGCCCAGGGGGAGTACAATATTATGCTTGGTTTAGTTGGTGTTAGGACTTTGAGTGCGCCTGGCTAGCTACCACCATCTTACCCAATTCTTTCGCCATAACAACAATTATTAAAACTGTTATGTTCCGGCATTTAGGTATAAGATATCCAGTTCCTCAGTTGAGGGTTCCGGGTGAAGTGACCTTCCTTCGGCCTTATCATAACCTGACAATCAGGTGAAATGAAGGCCAAGCGCTTCCCCGTCGTGCAATAAAAACAAAAAAATTGTTCAATCAACTATTTCTTATAATGATGTTACAGATAGAGGAATACTGCAACAGCCCTCTTTGCCGGGAGCCGTATCTCCCCAGGATAGAGGAGCTTTGCATCGTTATGAATGAGAAAGGTGAGCTCCAGTTGTCAACTCCTTAGCATAGAGCCCGCGGCAAACGAGTGGAACGCGTTGCCTTCGTCTGTTTGCCGCAACAGAGGCCTCTTCGACCGGTGGGAATATTGACTATCAGCGTTCTGTTGTATCATCATCATCATCGGTGAAGGATAACTCTTAAGTTTACATTGTATTGTAATAACCGAGTACAATGCTGGAAATATTTTGAGATTAATGTCCTGTAATATATAATATATATGTATATAATTGCAATATAGAAATTAAGCATGGGTAGATGACATCTACCCATGCTTACATGACACATTGTGTCCACGTTATGAGTTATGCAATAAGTCTCATAACTCAATTGGTAGTAGCTCTGCCTTCTGCGCTGTAGGCTGTGGGTTCGATTCCCACCCAGGATAAACACTTTTGTGATGAAAAGAAGATGAAATGTTTATTCTGTGTTTGGGTGTTGTATTGTATGATAAGTATGTACAAAAAAAAAGTATTTAAGTATTCTATCCGTGATCTAGTTAGTCTATTTCGTTCAGAAAGTCTAAAAAAGTGCGCATATAATATGTGAAGAGTTCCCTCGATTTCCCCAGGATTCCATCATCAGATCCTGACCTGAATCTTTCTCTGAATGAAATCTTTTCAATCAAAAACACAATTTTCCAAATCGGTCCACGCGTCTTCGAGTAATCGGGGAACATACAAAAAAAAAAGATTCCGATTGGGGACCTTTGAAGGGGTTAAACGCCACATCTGGTTGCAGATAACAAGTGGGCCCGTTCCGTGATAGCGGAGCTGACGGCGGGCGAGTCTACCGTCAGGGTGGTGTATATCGACACGGGCGAGCTGGCCTGCGTCAGTGTGACTCGCATCAGGAAGATGTTGCCTTCCTTCGTGGACGAGTTCCCGGCTCGCGCACACGATTTCGAAATCAAAGGTACGTTCGTATTGTATACTGGGGCTTGGGAAATTAAGGGGAAAAAATAATAAGACATATGCCTAGTATTTTACAAATTAATGAAATGTGCGTGCCCACCATTTTGAAATCAAAGGTACGTTCGTATTGTATACTGGGGCTTGGGAAATTAAGGGGAAAAAATAATAAGACATAGGCCTAGTATTTTACAAATTATTGAAATGTGCGTGCCCACCATTTTGAAATCAAAGGTACGTTCGTATTGTATACTGGGGCTTGGGAAATTAAGGGGAAAAAATAATAAGACATAGGCCTAGTATTTTACAAATTAATGAAATGTGCGTGCCCACCATTTCGAAATCAAAGGTACGTTCGTATTGTATACTGGGGCTTGGGAAATTAAGGGGAAAAAATAATAAGACATAGGCCTAGTATTTTACAAATTATTGAAATGTGCGTGCCCACCATTTTGAAATCAAAGGTACGTTCGTATTGTATACTGGGGCTTGGGAAATTAAGGGGAAAAAATAATAAGACATAGGCCTAGTATTTTACAAATTAATGAAATGTGCGTGCCCACCATTTCGAAATCAAAGGTACGTTCGTATTGTATACTGGGGCTTGGGAAATTAAGGGGAAAAAATAATAAGACCTAGTATTTTACAAATTATTGAAATGTGCGTGCCCACCATTTTGAAATCAAAGGTACGTTCGTATTGTATACTGGGGCTTGGGAAATTAAGGGGAAAAAATAATAAGACATAGGCCTAGTATTTTACAAATTAATGAAATGTGCGTGCCCACCATTTCGAAATCAAAGGTACGTTCGTATTGTATACTGGGGCTTGGGAAATTAAGGGGAAAAAATAATAAGACATAGGCCTAGTATTTTACAAATTAATGAAATGTGCGTGCCCACCATTTCGAAATCAAAGGTACGTTCGTATTGTATACTGGGGCTTGGGAAATTAAGGGAAAAAAAATAAATAAAAACGTGTTTTTTTTACTGTACGACGGGGAAGCGTAACCAGGTGAGATAAAGGCCAAACTTTATCTCACCTGGTTACTAGTTATAATACGGCTGAAGATGGAAGCGCATTTCACCCGGAATCCTCAACAAACTGAGGAACTGGCTATCTTACCTCTGAATGCCGGAACACAACCATTTTTTTAAGAATTGTTATTATGGCGACAGAATTATGTAAGATGGTGGTAGCTAGCCAGGCGGACTTAAACAAAGTCCTGCCACCAACCCAACCAAGCGAAATAGATACCCTGGGGATCGAACCTGGGACCTCTGGATCTGAAATCGGTGGGTTGAATTAATAAGTCATATGCCTTGTATATTACAAATTATTTTATATGCGTGCCCAGTATTTTGATATCGATCGAAGGTATGTTAATATTGTTTATTGGGCCTTGGGAAATTAAGGAAACAAAAGTTAAAAAACTAATTAATAAGACGTATGCCTAGTATATTACAAATTAATTAATAGTGCGTGCCAACAAATTTGCCTCGTCACTGATCAAATAACAAAACACGGCCGGCTGTAATGCGATAGCCGAAAGGTGGATAAAAGAAATATGTTTTAAGCTTAGAAACGAGTTTTTTTTAAAGTTAGAAACGAGAAAAACATAAAGAAAGTTTGAAACGCTCTAACCGATTGAGCAATGAGGTTTCTGACACGGATTCCGAATTTTTGTGTCATATCCAAACGCAGCTTGAGCGCTGATCAACGCCATCTAGCAGAGATTCACTGAACTACGTGTTTTTTTTTGCTACAATTTTGTATAATCGTTGATTATTGTTGCAAATAAACTCTATTCTATCTGCTCTAGTGTATGAAACTACATTCAAAATCACTAGCGAGAAATGTCGCTGTTATCATAGTATTTGATGTGATTGTACTTGGTAACAATATTTACACATAAATAATAATCAGAAATAAATAAATATTACATAGAAATTAACTTCACACGCCAACTAGTCGAGCTTGTTATATGGGAACCAGATTACGGATAAAATACAAAAATACTTGTTTTCTTTTGTACATGCATACTTATCATACAATTACAACACGCAATGAAAGTGGGTTGTGAAAGTTAGCTGTACCTTGATCTTCCCCCGAATATCCCGTCTTCCCTTGGGAATTTCCCAATCATATGTTTTTATTGTTACACTCGGAAGAGAACTAGCTTTTGCAAACTCGGGGTATCCTACCGCAAGAGCTAGCAAAGCCCAAATTTTTAAATTTGTGCATTGTCTACTATAATATAAATTAATTGAAATTATCTCATTAACCATTATAATTATTTGAAAACTAACATGTATCCTCCTTAAATGATACAGTATACATAATCAATGAGATTACGTAGTTAACTACTTGAATTTATTGTTTAAATTTTAAATTGATTTATATAAATATTATTGATATGCTTGAGTTTAAAATTGTGATTGAAAATAAATTATTATTATTATTGTTTGGCCTTCATCTCACCTGTGTGTTTAGTGCGAGTATTCTACTTTATGCTTACCTACTTGACCGCGTTTGCGTTTGCCACTACAATATACCTTTTCAACATTCACGGTGATTATATGCGAATCGATTGTAAAGACAAAACCGTCCTACCCCCTCAACACGGGGCGGGGGATAAAGGTTTTTCGATTGTAAAGACAAAACCGTCCTACTCCCTCAGCACGGGGCGGGGGATAACGGTTTTGTCCTCTGTTTTTATCCACCTTCGAGAGCATTTTGTCTCCCGATGGTGGATAAAAACAGAGGACAAAATTGTTATCCCCTCCCCGTGCTAAGGGGGCTTTTGGATAGTTATAAAGGGGGGAAAATGATATTGACTTTGCAGATTTCCCGGCGAAAGTGACTCGCGTGCAGTTAGAGCGCGCGATGAGTTTGGCGCAACGCGGCGTGCGCGCCGTCGCCAACAAACTCGACGGCATATACTCACTCAGCTCACCGGATCTCATCGCGGCGCTCACCGGCTGAGTACCACCCGGTGAGTGAGTTATTGTGTCCCGTTTGCAAAGTGTAAACCCAAAAAAAAACTTTTTATCGCGACTGGGATTTGCTTGGCCGTGATCTCACCAGGTTATAATTTGAGATAAGGGCGAAGGTGGAGGCGCACTTCACCCGGAATCCTCAACAAACTGAGGAACTGGCTATCTTACCTCTAAATCTTCAATTAAACTTCATTTATCTATATGTGGAAATTTTTAATTGGCCTTCTTGCATGTAGCATCTATGGCTACATACACTATTTAATTGACTACTATGTATGTTTAGCTGTAAGTTTTCCTAAAATAAATAAATAAAAAAATGCCGAAACACAAAAATTCAGAATAGTTGTTATGGCGACAGAATTAGGTAAGATGGTGGTAGCTAGCCAGGCGGACTTAAATAAAGTCTTATCACCAACCAAACCAAGCACAATATTGTACCCCCTGGGGATCGAACCCGGGACCTCCGGCTCTGACAGCGGTGGGCGGACCACTAGACCACAGGCGGTTAAATGGTTTAATAAGACGAAGAATTAATGAGATAAAAGCTAATTGATTTCCTGTCGTTGAATAAAAATATGGACTAAAGACATTACCTCCTTGAAAGTTAATTCTAAATATTCGCGAAAAATGTATAGTAACACTATTATTTTTTATTTCAGGTAAACATGGTTACTTTAATATTTGTTTAATTATTTGTAATAGTTGTTATGTTACTTTTAAGTTTGTGTGAATGATCGTATTTTTATACACAATATTGTTATATATTGTTTTCTTTTGACAATATTGTTAGTTGTAAGCCTTTGAGAGTTATCTTACTAAAATTCCATTCCATGTTTTTATTGTTGACATTAATGCTTTGTTTGACTGCACCAAATTTATACAATTGTATGAATACAAATGTAGTTTGGTACCTAGTGTATTTTAGTGTATGTAAGCAATGTAATCAATAAACCCATAATACTATGTAACTATATGTCAAAGAAGGCCTAGTAATATATCTCTGCCATACAATTTTCATGTTATAAGACATGCTTTTTTTGTATTTTTTAATTGTGCTTGGTTTATTTCGAGATGACAACAAACTATTGCCTTCTCAAATATCATGTCCGATTAAAAAAAATATGCCGGTATTGTTTGGATTATCTAGGTTTGCAGATATACCTTTTAAATACGCGAGGAATAAATAAATCAATGATTGAAGTTACTTTATTGCACACTTTAAAAATAAATCTGGATTACTTAAAAAAAAAAACAATGGATGGGCTTATCGCTTAGAAGCTATTTCTTCCAGATGACCGTTGTGTGGAGTAAAACTCGCAACAATAACCAGACTACTGTAGCCATACCGTGAGTTACTGTAGTAATCTCATGTGACATGACTTCAGTAGTTTCCTACGGCCGTCTCACTTGAATTAATACCGAGTCCGTTTTTTAATTGACGCAAGTACATTAAATAAATAAATATTACAGGACATTATTTTTTACACAGCGCCATCTAGCCCCAAACTAAGCATAGCTTGTAATATGGGAACTAGATTACGGATACACTACTTAAATACTTTTTTAATACATACTTATATACAATACAGCACCCAAACACAGAACAAACATCTATATTCATCACACAAATGTTTGTCCTGGGTGGGAATCGAACCCACAGCCTACAGCGCAGAAGGCAGAGTTACTACCAACTGAGCAATGAGGCTTGTTTACATTACATTGATGATGTTATGTGTTATATGATATTCATATGAGGTTTTCTGGTTAATTCCCATTTCTTTCTCTACTTTCATATTCGAAATCTGCGTCGGTACCCCTGTAGCTCAGTTGTTTAGAGAGTTTCCGGCCTTAGGAAAAGATGCGGGATCGAGTCCCGGCGCGGGTTGTGATTTTTTGTGTCATTATAACATTTATGTCTGTTACGTTTCTAGGTGATTCTTTAAATATATATGTTTATATAGACTCAAATCGAAAAAATCGAATTACGAATTCAAAGACGGTTCTATACAGACGCACTTTATAAACGCATATACATAAAATTAAGTCTTTTTTTTATTATTTCATTAAACTAGTCTATGGTTTTAGGCTGAATTTGAAAAAAAAAGCGCACGCATGCGCAGTTCGAACTGTGAAAAAAATGGCGCACGCATGCGTAGTTTGAACTTAATTTCCCGCGCTTCCCATACATTATTTTGCCGATCGTGTTTTTGTAACCTACCTACTTAGTTTAATTTATTTTTTTCCTATGAGTGAAGATAAAGTAGTGTATGAAACTGCATATAACTTAGGTATTAAAACACTCGAGTCAACCTATTATCGATAAACAGACTCTCGTGTTTTAATACCCCTTCTTATATGAAAGTTGCATAAACTACTATTTGATGCGTTCTGTTTCATCGTTGTTATAATATTATGATGCAACTAAAGAGATATCTCGCAACAATGACTGCTCGAAAGGTTTCTTTGTTGACGTCAGGCCGAGGTTCTTATTGTTTGATGCTCTGAAAGTTTGTTCAAAAATATATGTTTTTGAGTTAGGAAAACGGCGCTCTGTTCTGAAGTAAGTATAGGGTGAATTTAAAAATATATGTTTTTGAGCTAGAAAAAACATAAAACTGACCAAAAATCAACGCCGAACTGCCCGACTTGTATGTTCCGTGGAAAGCGTTCCACGGAAATTGCAAGACCGCGCAAGTTTCTTACTCGAGGCTTGCGAGGCATTTCACTAATTAATATTTGCTCTATGAATTACGTAATATTTACCGTTATGTATATTCATAGGGTAAATATGGGAGGGGTTTTTTGTAGGCGGATGCCCACAGTTGAATGCCGTACCTGAATATGGATAGTAGAAGAACCTTGTCTATGGATCTTTCTGTGCGTAATGTTTTGGGCGTAGATGTTTTTTCGTTTTTCACATATTAAAAGACGTGTTTGTAATGGTATCGAGATTTTTGTTTCTCGTTCTCTTCCCTTTTATCCCATTAAAGGAAGGTCTTTTTAAAGGGATATTATTAGGTATCCCTGAATCGTCAGTTTTGCAGTCGCCTATTGGAGGTAGTTTTTGAGAGAGGCATCATTGTATGATCCTCTCCGTCTGTTTTGGTTTATTGATCCACCCTCTACTACCTACCCCCTATTTTTGTCACATAACTACCTACCCGCGGTCTCTGAGACTCTTGCAATATAATGCTGTCGCAAAGAAAAACTATGACTTTTGGGGTTAAATTGAATTAAAACTTCTAATTGTAGTAGTTTTTAACATTTATTAAAATTATTGTAACATAAAAAATCAACATTGTTTACTACATAATTCAAAATCTTCTCAGAGAGTCAGAAAACACCGAAAAAAATTAATATATCTAGAAAATGGGATCAATGATCCAAGGAACATAATTTAGGAACTTTTCCTTACTAATTGAGCTTAGTTCAATAATCAACTCTTACATCTAAATTAAAATATCAATCAAAAAATACTTATTTCACCAAAATTGCAAGTCACCAACTTACAGTTTTTCGCGGCAGTTTATGCACACCATTTTGGAGCACCCAAGGCAAATTGGTTTTTTGCATTGAAAACACAAGTATTGGGTCTTACGTTTCTTTTTGGGGTCACAAGTAGAGCAGGTCTTTCGAATTTCCAACCTATCTTCATCAGCACTACTCCCTGCAGCAGCCAGAGGCGTTCCATCATTTAGATGAAGCACCCGACTAAGAGACATCTTGATATCTCGCGGAATCGACATGTTGAGTTGTCTTCGTTCCATATGTGGCCTCGTGAGCTGTCCAGCCAGTTTCTTCATGAAACAGAATCTGCTCTCAGTCTTTTCTGGTAGGGTGGACAAACTTACGACATAAGAGTTCGATGCTGCAATGTCAAGCAACCTGTAGAATATGGCCAGCGTCCATCTGCGTGTCCGACGACCCTTCGAATAATTCGAGCATCTTTGATCCAGTAAATCAACCCCAATTTTGGTTTGATTATAAAATAATATAATCTCTGGTTTCTTAGAGCTTTCATCAACATCTGGCGCATGATGCATGCTTGAAACTAGGATGACCGCTTTATTTGGTTTTGGCACAAACGATACAATGGTTTTGTCTTTAGTAAAACCAAAGATGGTTGAATCAACTTGTCGATGGCGCGAAGGTAGGAATTCAGGGGGAATATCCCGCTGGTTTTTCCTCACTGTCCCAACCAACTGTTTTTCTTTCAACAAATCTAATAGCTCAATAGAAGTATACCAGTTGTCAGTCGTCACGTTTTTGTTGGTCCCTTCGATGCAAGAAATCAGGCGCATAACTGTCTGTGTAGGTTTTTTCAGCCGGCTATATTCGGCAGGTAGGTTCAAGCCATCTGAATCTCTCCCTAAGTAGATGTACGCATTAAGGAGATATCCTGATCTTGCATCTGTTAGGCACTGTATTTTTATTCCGTATTTAGCGGGCTCTTTTGGCATGCACATTTTTAATCGGCATCTGCCACGAAATGCCAATAGCATTTCGTCAATACAAGCGTAGCTTCCGATTGCGAAGACATCTTGACACCGCCTGATGAAAGAATCGAACAGGTCAGAAATCGGCGCCGCTGCATCAGTTTCTCGCCGGGTTTCTCTTGTCAATGAATCGTCAAAACGAATAGTATTCAGTAATACATCAAATCTGTTCTTGCTCATGATGCAGCGATATATTTCTCTTCCGGTGCCCTCGGTACTATACCATGATTGGTAAAATTCATGGTTTTCTTTGAATACCGCGGTATAATAAAGCATTCCGATAAATGCTTTTAGTTCTATGAGATCGATATCTTGGACACGAGTTTGTTTCTTGTACTTTGGTCTGATAGCTAAAATCTTTTCGTTAGTATGCAGTACTACTTTTTCGAGCATTTCGTATGTAAAATACTGGCTCCAGATGTCAAGTGGAGACGAAGACGAATGTAGAACATCTCTGTAAGCTGGTTTTATGCCCTCCCGTTGTTGCACTATGTTATGGTGCAACGTTCTTGTGCGAAAAGACGACGGCAAAGATGACCAACGAAAGCGATTTTTACCGAAATAGTTTCTTTTCCTGGCCCTCGAACGTAATGCTTCCAGCGGTTCGTCGTCGTCGGATGATGATTGCGTTGACAAACTCGGAGGCGTACTTTGGGGCCTCAACAAGTTACCTTCTTCCGTCAGCACTAAATGTTCTTCACCATCTATTTCAGAACCGGATTCGTGAAACTCTTCTAAGACAAAATCTTCTCCAATATCACTTTCCACATCACTATGGTCTCCATCATGGAAATCATCTTCTGGAAGATCATCCTCTAACCAGCGCGCAATAATTTCTTCATTAGATGCCATTTTACACTAAAACAAATAAAAGTATTTGGTGAAAAAAACTCCCGTAACTATAACTATCTACCTGCGGTCATTTAGACCGCTCTGGCAAAAATTTTTTACTCACCACCGACCAACGAACGCACGTGTGACCTCGACGAGCACAGGCACGGTACTGCGGTGTGCGGGGAGAAGGTACAAGGACGCACGAAATGTAAAATGGCGCGTACACTTAGATTTTCACAAAAATATGTTCACGAGTGTGTGAGACCGCGGGTAGGTAGTTAAGGGTTAATAACATAACTACGGATTTGGAAACGAAACCATTTTGAAATTTATGAAGAGCCATTTTGAAATTTATGAAGTGAATACGTATCAGCGCAGGTGTGACTGTACGTGAGTAACGACTTACGTATGTATTCAAACGACTATCAAGTAAGTTTCAGTAGTCTGGTTATTGTTACATTCAAATGATTTGGATCAAGGTTTTGAGGCATCGAAAAATCAAATCAAATCGTTTTGAGAACTCCTGGGAAAATTCCGAAAATCCGTGTGTTTTTTTAAGTAATTGGGTTTTAAACCACGGGTTTTACTCACGTATACGTTTATATGGATTTCCCTACAGTAACCTTGGCACCAACGCTTTTAATTCGAAGGAGTGAGATGTGAATTCAAATTGTATATAAAGAATAATTAAAAGTGCCTACTAAAAAAATTAATTATTATATCGACGATAAGAACGCGTGGCCCGATGTACCATATGATACCAGTTGATAGCAAAATAGTGATTTCTCAATGTTAACAAACTGCCCATTAGGGAGATAGGTAATAACAAATGTTTTAAGATTGAGTATTTAGGTTTATGATGTATCTACTTAGAATATAATTACAAATTGTGTATCTAAATGTTGAATGGATCATCAAAAAATTAACCAGCCCGAGGTTCTTGTCTTTCTCTTTGTGTGCTGGTCGCGATTCCGAACAGGCGGTAGATTTGACGTTTCAAAATGATCCTAAAAATCCTAATGAATAAAGAAATTTTGACTTTGCGAAACCGACCGAGATTGCTGCGCGCTCCTCGAACTAAACCTACAGTGCGAGTCACACTCATCCTAATGATGATTCACGCGTTGAATAGAAACCGTTGGTGCCTACATAAACGTATACGTGAGCAAAACCCGTGTTTTAATATGACTCGACTCGCCCAAATTTACAAAGTAATAAAGTGGTATTACTAGCATTACTATCACATTATATTCAATAGATCTAAGTATAATGTAATTGATTATTGATACTAATAACATTCATATAATTTCAAGTAAGTAGGTATTGTTTGACACAATACAAATATTGTTCAATCGATACGAAAAAAAAACATATTACCATCGATTTCTTTAACACGATTTTTTGTAGACCATAAGTGAGTTGTAGACTTCGAATTATTGGGTGTGGTAAAAAAGTGTCTTTGACTGATTGGTAAGTAATTTTAGAAGTAATTTTATGGACCCTATAACACCTGTAGAACCAGGTAATTCACGGCCCGGCCCTATAAAATACTTATTTTTACTACAAAAAAAGTGGATTCGAATTATTATTGACTGTATTTTTTTGAGCCGATTAGATAATTTTCGTTTCATACATGTATTTAGCACTATTAATAACAATGTCTTCTAGGCAGCTGGTTTTTGTGCCATAATAACTGTAAACATTATCAACGCTATATTTACTATGATTGAAAGTTCTGGGAAAATCTCATCGATTTTTTTATAATGTCTTAAGTCGATAACTGTTACGTATCGAGTGTTAAAATATTCGTTATAATGATAACTATTTTATATCTTTAGACTAGAATTACCGAGATATGTTTTGTGTACTATCAGGGGCGCCGTCCATACATTTAAAGAATATCTATCATACCTCCATCGCATACGCGTCCTTTCAATAAGAATATCTATGTATATTATTCCTTTACGTATCTTTGTTACTAAACTCTTCCTTTAGGAGCAAATTCGACCGATTCGAAACCGATTTTTGGCATCATTGTAACTAAACTCTTCCTTGAGTAGGATATTCAACAGATTTTGGTACCTTTGTTAATTAACTCTTTCTATAGGAGGAAATTGGACATATTCGAAACCAATTTTGGTATCGTTGTTACTAAACTCTTACTTTAGGAGGAAATTCGACAGATTCGAAACCTTTGTGTGTTTGAGTGGGTCCTTGATGGTTTAGATTTACATTGGACCCGGTAGGTGGCGCTGCAATCGCCACGGGATGAAATTTCGGGTACTCTACTATCTTGATATACTTATAGACTTAGAACTACTTTATTGCTAAGTTGCCTTTTATATTTAATCTAAGATAGCAAGTAAGCGCCTCATAAATACTGTTTAAGGATTACGAATCAGATAAGTACTAGACGTGACATACTGATTAAATAATGTTTTGTTTATAAACACGTGTTTTACTGCCGTCGAACTAATATACCCATATTTAGCTACTTATTAAGCAAAGCGTTCATAAGGTTCTGTTGATTTAATGTACCTACGTACCTATGTAATTTTTATCCGCCAAATGAACCGATCAATACAATACAAAAGTATTTATCCACTGAGCTAAACGTGTAGGTTCATTTTAACAACTAGGTACTTGTCCGAATATTTTCCTGAAGAGTAATCATGCGGTTATTTGTCGGATTAACGAGAATCGTTCTCGAACAGCGGCATGTAGATACTGCGTTTTTGGACGATATGCTTTGTTAGTTTTACGAATGGAATTGCGTTTCGTTATTCCTAGATCTGTATATATTTTTTTTTTCACAGTCAATTTTTTTTTTGTGTGCGACTAAGTATACAATGCATTTGTTCCTAGAACTTCGTATAGACTTTTTATATTGTTCCACTTCGAACTTGCATAATGTATGACTACTGGCAGAGGCAGTATTTCACACACTATTTATACGTATAGCATTTATAATAAGAAAAGCTCGTTGAATAAGAACTATTACGTTGTTTAATGGGTACGCTGCCATAACGCCAGCTCGGAATGTTATTCTAAATTCTTGCTCAATATCTCCGTTCCGAAATTCTGTATAGCTGAGGCAGTATTTTTGAGTGTAAATTTCGTTGCTATAGTATAAACCGTTTTCGAGTACGGTCATGTGTACGCTAGCTTGATCGTTATGCTGGCGTACACACTAAGAATGATAATTATTTCTTAAACCAATGAGGCACTTTTTTTTTTGCACTAATTATGCTCTATTTACGCAGAATTTATTAGGCGTAACAACGAACGAGAATTCGATTATGTGTACGCTACCGTAACGTAACGGACACAAAATAATATGTAGGTTTCTTCCTGTGCCCCAACGAGTCGCCATCTGGCGGAGTATGTCTTAAATATTTCTCAGAGGTAATCAAGAACTAAATCAAAGCGATAAGTACCTATAGGTAAGTTAATTATAGAACGTGAAATATTTTAAAATCTAAGATTTCTATCAAAGATTTTTTGTTCCTATTTTGTAACATAAAATACTTCTATCCGTTATGGAGTAGTTTATTGATAAAAAAGCACACCCTGTCACAGAACTAGAATAATTCTGTGTTCTGTGTTTTATCGATCAGGCTTAAACACAAACTGACAGGAATTTACCAGACGCGAATATAATCGCATCATTTTGCATATTATGAAATGTATTGGAGGTGACTTTGACTTATTGTTTACTTTGATGATGCATAGACTGCAGCCTTTTACAGCCTTTTTGCAGACGGTTGTCTGGAAGAGATTATCGCTTTCAGCGATAAGGCCGCCCATTGTGTTACCAATAGTTTTAATTTAGCTTAGTTATTAGTAACTTTTTATTACCTAGTTATTATATTATACCTATATTTTTTGTGGTAATCAATAAGTATTACTTACTGCATACTAATAAAGTATTACTTACTTACTGCATACTAAAGAAAAAAAACTACAGCAGGTTCTTTTTATACAACTTTATTATAAGTACTCGTATTATATCCGAAAACCTACCTATGAATTTTCAACTCGCACAAAGATAGGTATTTACATAATAGAAACTCCGACAAAGCTTATTCACGTTATTATTATGTTAAGTTTAGATTTGGTCCGTTAGGCAAGGCTTAGTAATATCAAAATATACGATTCTAAAACACATACAAACATCCCAACAGAAATATTACATTACAAAATAATATTATTACCGACTATAATAAAATAGTTTGGTTGTAAACCTTGCCTAGACCTAGTACAGGTATCGAATGTAAACACAGCGTTAGAAAGAGACGGCTAGCTTGAAATTTGTAGAGCGTTGTCTCTTTCGCACAGTAGATAGAGGCATATCAAGATATCTTGAAAAACGTAAGTTTCTTGATTACCTAGAGGAATAAAAAGCTTTTCAACTAAAGTCGTCCCTGTGATTCGAATAAAACTGTTTAGAGTTTTTAGTCACTTGAGTATGAATAACAAGGACAGAAATCTAAATAGGCGCAGATAGCCAATTGTCTCTTTCTAAGCTAAACGTACAATATGCAGGTAACCTTATTTAAAAATTGCATACATATCTAAGTTTACGTAAGATTAAGAGCAAAGTTGATAGGTATACGTGCGGTATCGTACACATATTTTGATGATAAAATACAATCGTATTGTTCTGAAAACCAGACAGTATATCGTGCCGGTACGTTGAATGCGTTACACACTTGCGTGCTGTCTCGCATGCAATGAGGTTACAAATGTCTAGAAAAAGACAATCGAAGACTTTGTAGAGCATTTTCGTCGATATATATTGTGAAAGAGACAACGCTATACAAATGATAGTTGACTGTCTCTGTCTAAAGCTCAACGTACAGAGACAATTGTCTTTACACCCAACGAACATCATCAACAATATTCTCCAATGAAAAACATTTTTTTAATGGGTCTGGTCTTTTATAAAAAAATATATATTTACAACATTTTACAATAACGAGATCAGTTGAGTGTAAAAACAATTATTTTGCCTATAAACTAGACTATTTGTGTTCTTATCTTCATTGCATTTTTTATGAAAAGTGTATTCATATTGATAGACATTTATAGTTTCAGAACACATATATACTGGCATATTTTATAGCAAATCACATATCCGCAATTTGCAAGCTTGTAGATTCAAAACTTCACGATTACAATGACAAAATGTAAACTATTTCAACGTCTGTACACGTATTTATTCTAAGAATATTTCTCACCCGACATAAGACGAATTTGAGTAGAAAAGTCATTTTTTTTGTAAAAATACTCAATAAGTACTCGACAGACTCCAAATCAATGTCCCTCTCTATAGCGTAGCATAATCATTTTTATCTCATACTAAACATTAATATTTTCCATTTCAATATGCAAGCTATCCACAACAATCATTTCATTTGCTTCCCTTGTACTTAAAATGCGACCAACATTTTGTAGCAGCGAGTAAAATGATAAAAGCAGGTAATATATTTTATAATTTACTTATAAAATATACCTCAGCGAGATATAAATAAATTTGAATACAAAAAGAAACTAGCCTGATGGGGCTTGAACCCACATGCATTGCTTGCTACCCCAGCGCGCTTTAAAATGAGCTAAGAGTGGCGAAAGCTACTTTAGGGGGTAAATTGACCTGCGCTTTCAGCAGTTCAATGTATGGCAAAGCATACATTTAAATTTAAGGCCATGGACTACTGACGCCGTACATTATATGGCGTAACCTCTGAGCAAGACTTGTATTCTTTAAAAGTAAGTACTTTAAACGTTCATTTCAACAGTAACATGGCCATGACTTCATCAAATATCTAGTCGCAGCTTCAAAGTACCTCGCGCATAAACTCTTTGTTCATAACAATTCAGTCTCATCACAAACACACAATATGCACATCATAGATAACCCTCAAATTCGAGTTGAAACATGAAGAAACTAGCTGAAGGCTAAAAGCTACCATACATTAATGACCTGGGGGTGAGACAGAAAGTTCGAGTCACAACAAACTTTACAAAAAGCGTTAAAAGTATGATTCGTTTTAAGCATATTCGACCCCAAAGCCAAGGAAACATTTTAAATATTTCCAACACCGTAAAACTTCGGCAGTTGTAGTATTAAAGCAGCGTTTATACAAGCGTTTTGTCACGTTACTAAAACGTGATTTCATTTATTCTATTATACAATATGGCTTTAATAGCAGAGCCGCTGCTGTAGAGTGAAATCCAATGAACCGCGGATCAAGATTCACCTGTTAGAACGTTTTTCTTTGTCCTCTCTGTCGCATTTGCAATCTTCCGTGATCGAGTCCAAGGACATGAGACTCTCCTGCGAGGTTCTAATACACGCGCGGCAACGCGAGTCTAACGATGTGCCGCTCTGGGAATTAGCGTCCTCCGAAACAGACTCCAGCGACCGCAAACTTTCAACCGAGGTCAGCTTATACGAGCGCCGGAATTCCGCTATCTCTTCCTCGCTCATGTTGAGAGCTAGTAACGAATCACGCGCCATTTTCCCCAGGGTCGAAACCTTTTTCTTCTTTTTCGATAAAATCGCGTCTATCTTCGACAGCGGACACGGTTTGTTCAGACTTTCGGGCAACGATTTCGGGCTTGACCCGCTTCTTGAGCGGAGTTTCGATCTGCGTTCGGGAATATCGCGCGGCGATGTTTCGGGGACTTTGAACGCTATGCTCTTAGTCTTAGGTCTCTTTTCGTCGTTCTGGCTGAGATCTTCCAAAGAGTTGGATTTGATTTTCGCTCGGTCCGGTATCACTGGAGATAGTCCCTTTAGCTCTTTGACCGGGAACACTTCAACTGCTTCATCTATAACCAGCTCTGGGGAGAGATCTATCATTTCTTTGATGGCTGCGTCTTTTAGTTCCTGGGCTAGGGAGCCTTGTTCGACTTTCGTTGCAACTGTTTGCTCGGTATCAGGCTCAAAGTCTTGACTCTCGTATATCAGGTAAGAAAGCGCGTCTTTACCTAAATCGACGTTTTCCAATCCCTTTGCTATGTCTATGTGCAAATTATCATCCTCTGTGACAATATCGTCTTCAACTTCTCTTACTTGAATATCGACTTTGGCGTCGTCTATGTAACCCAACTGGATTGTTTTCGAGCTGAAGTTATCTGCTACGATATCACATGTTTCTTCGATAGTCGCGATCGGAGCTAAATCGCTCTTAACTTCTTCGACATTAGGGTTAATTTTCTCTAACTTCGGGATGGACACCTCCCAAAGCGCACCGACTATAGGCTGATGCTTCACGGATATTTCTGCCAACGCTTGCGTGTTTGTCATACTCGCAGTCAAAGTATTATCTGGACTTATATTTTCTTTAATGCCCCTAATCACTTTAACTGGAAGTTTATCGACTAGTTGCCCTGAATCTGGACTGATCTGTTTTTCTATGGAGTTTTCAGAGCCTGACGCTTTAAGTACCGCGGCGAAAGACCTAGGCCTCACCGCTTCTAACCTAACTTCTTCCTTTCCTTCTAGTTTAACTTTATATTCACATAATGAGAGTGGCTTGTCGGTGAATTTGTCTAAAATATCCGAAGCTTTCGCTACGCTCGTAGACGTTTTATCTACTGTCGCTACGCTCGTAGCTCTGTCCGGTTCGTTTCTATTCATATCGTTGGGTTTACTGAGATCTATTATATCACTAGTTATCGGCTCGGCGCCGGCATTGTCTGTTAAACTTAAATCTAATAATTTTTGTACTAAAACATCGGTGGTGTCGGTTTTCTCTTCAGCGTTCTGAGAGAACGATTGGAACTCGCTGAGAGTGTTATCGGTATCAGTGGATGGAGTCTTGCTATCCAGCTTTTTTGAGAACGATTCATCGACGAAGGAAACCTGCACTCGCTCGGAGAGAGTCGAATCGGTCGCTTCTGAGGAATCCTCTTTTTCGTCTTTGTTATTATCTATAGCGCTGCCCCACGACCAAAAGGAGCTTGAGAGCGAAGAATCTTTTCTTGGCGGGGTGTTTGATGCCGATTTTCTTTCGTCGTCGCTTTGCGACCGAGTGAACAAACTGGTGGGATGTTGGAAAAGGCTCAACAGCTTCTCCAAATGCGAAGGTTTTTCTTCCTTTCTTTCTGGCTCTCTTGGCACGTGGAAGCTAGGCGACGGCGCCACCCACGATATCTTCCTCATGCGATCCAAGCCTTTGCTCTTCAAAGTCGGCACGTCTAAGAGACTGGACGCCCTTTTCGGAGAAGATGTCAAAGTCTCTTGCAACGATTCGTTGCGTTTCACGGTCTCTCTTAAACTGGAATTGTGGGTTAGCGTTCCTTCGTTCGACGAAGCGTCGTCTTTGACCTCGGTATGTTGCAGCGAATGTTCAATCCCGGAGTCAGCGGATGTCACCATGAGTTTGTCTTGTTTTGAATCAAGGGAGCTCACACTGGCTTCCAAGCTGGATAGGGAACCGTGAATCTTCTTGGTTTTCCCGAATGGGATAGGCGATACGCTTTCATTGGAACTGACAGACGTGTACAGGTAATGTTGGGTGTTGACCGGTGTAGTGTCGCTTGTCGATTCGACGCTACTTTCGGCAGAGAACGTATCTTTTCTTCTATCCAATTCCATCTCAGATTCTGGTGACTTTATAATTATTGTTTTCGGAACGTTTTCAACGGCGTTCAAGCTTTCCATTGAGCTTCCGGATATTTCTAAGGATGAGCTGCTATCTCGGAAGGGGCTACCGACCATCTTTTTATTCATTAACCTAGATACTTCTAAATCCGGACTATCCAGACTGGATTCACTTTTGTTTTTCTTAAGAACTATATCGCGGTTAAAACTACCAGGTACAATGTTAGTGTCTATTCCTATGGCTACTGTACATTTCGTCTTTGAAGACATTACTTTCATTTCTTGTATGAGGTTACCTAAATCTTCCGTTATGGCTTCGATTTTCTTCAAAGCTTTATCGTCCTTCCTAATTAATATATCATCTATGTTAACGAAATCTTTGTCACTGTGTACTTTGGCTGGATCCACACTTTCAGATTTAACTGTAACGTCCACATTGTCACTGTCACTTATTTCAACACTTTTAACTAGTTTAGTCTCTGTTTTGTCAACTTCATCGTCAATATTTTGTTCGTGAGTAGAGTTATCTGATTTATCTTTGAAATCGGTTTTGACTACATCACTATAAGTTTGACCGACACTTTTTGTGTCACTTTTGTTCACGTCACTTGTGTTATTGTCACTTATAAGTTTGCCACTACAACAAATAGGTTCGTCAGCTATGAAGAATATAACGTTTTCTGGTTTAGCAGCAAAATCTACAACTTTAATTTCTTTTGCATCACTTCTGATAACTTTTGGTGTATCTACAGTTTCAATTCCTTTTAAGTCATCGTGCCTTTTTAATATATTTTCTTTAGTTATATCATGTTTCATGTCATCATTATCTAGCTTAATCATACTTTTATCAGTCTCTATATCATAGATGGCAGCAGCATCTATACACGAATCTGTGTTAGGTTCATCAACCGCTTTAGGTATACCTTCCGATTTACCTGTATTCTGCTTTGTATCTTTAACACAATTCACTTTAGTTGTATCACTAGTTATCGTTTCTATTTCATCGGTAGCTATTTCGCTACAAGCGTCATGTATATCGGTTTTATTTTGAGATCTATTTGCTAAAGGCATATTTCTTATATCAGTTCGTTTGATTTCTTGCGGTTTCTTATAAAATTGGTCTATGTTTGATAGGAAACTAGAGCATGGAGATATGGAGAATCTTGATTTCGAAACGGACATAGTGGGGTCAGCATTCAGTAACAATCCGAAGGATTCCGAGCGAGGCATGGAAATCGGAATTGCTGGGCTATTTTTGATTGAATCCACTAAATCATCACTAATCGGTTTTATTAGGCTATGATCGCTAAAAACGTCACTAATTTCCACAGCTGGAGCATCAATAATTTTCGTATCAGCCTGGTTTTTGCTGCAATTTTCTGTGGGACATAAAGTTGTGGATGACAATTCAGCGTTTCTACTAAACAAGGCACCGCTCAGTGTCGTGATGCTAGGCGATTCGTATCTATAGCATGTCCCACTTAAATCTCTATCTTTTGATACAGCAGTCCCGGTATATTGTCCTACTAAAGAGGTAGTACTAGATATTCTAGTTACTTCTGGATTATAAACTATTTCAATTGTTTTATTATGACTACTTTCTCTTAATATTTCTGGTTCGACATTTGATCTGTAATGTATACTTGAGTCAATATTGTCTTTTCTTGAATCTAAACCCATTTCGGGGGTTGTTTTTTTATCAATTCCAGCAATAAGACTATCTTCGGCACTTGAAATGTCAATATTTGATTGTGATTTGCTATCTTTTTCGCAGCTTAGAGTTGCCCGAGTTGGTATTTTGTCTGCATTAAGCCTTTGTATGCTTGTTTCGTCTTCCATTTCAGTCAACACATCTATACCTTCAAATGTAGGGCTATTTAGTACCACAGGAGCAATGTCTACCCTAGATATCTGATCAAGCTTTGCTTTTCCATCGGTACAACTAGTACAGGGTGGAACATTGACAATGGCGGCATTCGAAGGCACCTTTGAATCCACTCTGTCGCTGAAGCTATCACTAGGACAGGGTGAAACACTAGGACTGACCTTATCTCTGGAGCTCAACAACCTTGTATCCGTCTCACTGTAACTGTCACTAGGACAGGGTGACACACTAGGACTGGGTTCGGCACTTGGAGTAGAAGCTGTAGGTAATTTAGAAACCGCTAGTTCGTCTTTATCACTGTTTCCACTAGGACACGGTGGCACTATAACTTCACTATGGATATCCGCTACACTTAAAATTTCGCTTTCACTAGGACAGGGTGACACATTTTCGTCTCTGGATCTACTAATTTCACTGAAGCTATCACAAGGACAGGGTGGCACATTGTCGCTGGCCTCGTTGCCAACTTTAGAGCTTTTCACAAATCTAGGCGTATCCATTCTCACAAACGTTTCGCTATAACTATCGCTGGGACAGGGTGACACACTGGGACTGGCCCCGGCGTCAACTCTACAGGTTTTCACAGGTGTGGGGGTGTCGACTCTTATTATGTCCGTTTCGCTGTAGCTGTCGCTGGGACAGGGTGACACACTGGGACTGGGCGAGGCGCTCGGGGAGCTTCTGGGCGAGGGGTCGTAGATGGAATCGTAGTTTCGTGTGACTGAGAATCGCGAGGATTGCTTGGCCGGGTGTACTTGGATGGATGGCGGTTCTGATACCTGGAAACATACAAACTATTAGTTATATAAACAAGGTTTGTGGTAACAATAACAATTCTAAAATAGTTGTGTTCCGGCATTCAGAGGTAAGATAGCCAGTTCCTCAGTTTGTTGAGGATTCCGGGTGAAGTGCTCCACCTTCGGCCTTATCTCAACTTGTTACCAGGTGAGATGAAGGTCAAGTGCTTACCCGTCGTACAATAAAAAAAAAAAAAAAAAACTCATGCTACCACCATCTTTTTTTTTGCACTACGGATAAACACTTGGCCTCCACCTGGTTACAAGTTGAGATAAGGCCGAGGTGGAGGCGCACTTCACCCGGAATCCTAAACTGAGGAACTGGCTGCCTTACCTCTAAATGCTAACACAACAATGTAAGAATTGTTATTATGGCGACAGATTTAGGTAAGATGGTAGTTAACCAGGCGGACTTTAAAGATGAATGAATGAATGAAAAATACTTTATTGCACACCTTAAAAATAAATTTACAATGGGCGGTCTTATCGCTAAGAAGCGATTTCTTCCAGACAACCTTTGGATGGAGAGGATTTCATGGCTAAAGAGGTGGTTGGTGGTGCACATATTAAGATCCTACCACCAACCAAACCAAGCACAATATCGCTCCCCCTGAGGATCGAACCGGGGATCTCTAGATCAGAAATCGGTGGGTACAACTAACAAACAAGCCTCAAAGCTCAGTTGGTAGTAGCTCTGCCTTCTGCGCTGTAGGTTGTGGGTTCGATTCCCAGGACAAACATTTATGTGATGAATATAGATGTTTGTTCTGTGTTTGGGTGTTGTATTGTATGATAAGTATGTATTTACAAAAAAAAAAAGTATTTATGTATTCTATCCCATATTACAAGCTATGCTTAGTTTGGGACTAGATGGCGCTGCGTGAAATTAGTGTCCTGTGTCCTGTAACTAAACTCTCCCTAGAACCCTTGGTATATAATTTGTAATTAAATAAATAAATAACAATACCTGCATAACTTTGAATCTAGATGGCGTCCCGGGGCGGGTCGGCGTGGTCGGGCTGGAGCTCTCTGTAGACGAATCGCGTTCAGGAGTCACGCGACTCACCTGTTACAATACACAATTATAAGCCGAGCCTTAACTGAGCCTTCATCGAAACTACCCCAAAAGCCAGATATTCTTTTGCCCGGGGTAGACCCAGGTAGAAGATATCTACCCCAAAAGTCGGAGATTCCATTGCCCGGGGTAGACAACTAGGTAGGAGATATATACCCCAAAAGTCAGAGATTCCGTTGCCCGGGGTAGACAACTAGGTAGTAGATATCTACCCCAAAAGTCAAAGATTCCGTTGCCCGGGGTAGACAACTAGGTAGGAGATATATACCCCAAAAGTCAGGGATTCCGTTGCCCGGGTAGACAACTAGGTAGTAGATATCTACCCCAAAAGTCAAAGATTCCGTTGCCCGGGGTAGACAACTAGGTAGTAGATATCTACCTCAAAATTCAGAGAATCCGTTGCCCGGGGTAGACAACTAGGTAGTAGATATCTACCCCAAAAGTCAAAGATTCCGTTGCCCGGGGTAGACAACTAGGTAGGAGATATATACCCCAAAAGTCAGGGATTCCAATGCCCGGGGTAAACAACTAGGTAGTAGATATATACCCCAAAAGTCGGAGATTCCGTTGCCCGGGGTAGACAACTAGGTAGTAGATATCTACCCCAAAAGTCAAAGATTCCGTTGCCCGGGGTAGACAACTAGGTAGTAGATATCTACCCCAAAAGGCAAAGATTCCGTTGCCCGGGGTAGACAACTAGGTAGGAGATATATACCCCAAAAGTCAGGGATTCCAATGCCCGGGGTAAACAACTAGGTAGTAGATATCTACCCCAAAAGTCAGAGATTCCATTGCCCGGGGTAGACAACTAGGTAGGAGATATATACCCCAAAAGTCAGAGATTCCGTTGCCCGGGTAGACAACTAGGTAGTAGATATCTACCCCAAAAGTCAAAGATTCCGTTGCCCGGGGTAGACAACTAGGTAGTAGATATCTACCTCAAAATTCAGAGAATCCGTTGCCCGGGGTAGACAACTAGGTAGTAGATATCTACCCCAAAAGTCAAAGATTCCGTTGCCCGGGGTAGACAACTAGGTAGGAGATATATACCCCAAAAGTCAGGGATTCCAATGCCCGGGGTAAACAACTAGGTAGTAGATATATACCCCAAAAGTCGGAGATTCCGTTGCCCGGGGTAGACAACTAGGTAGTAGATATCTACCCCAAAAGTCAAAGATTCCGTTGCCCGGGGTAGACAACTAGGTAGTAGATATCTACCCCAAAAGGCAAAGATTCCGTTGCCCGGGGTAGACAACTAGGTAGTAGACTACCCCAAAAGTCAAAGATTCCGTTGCCCGGGGTAGACAACTAAGTAGTAGATATCTACCCCAAAAGTCAAAGATTCCGTTGCCCGGGGTAGACAACTAGGTAGTAGATATCTACCCCAAAAGTCAAAGATTCCGTTGCCCGGGGTAGACAACTAGGTAGTAGATATCTACCCCAAAAGTCAGAGATTCCGTTGCCCGGGTAGACAACTAATTAGGAGCTATATACCCCAAAAGTCAGAGATTCCGTTGCGCGGGGTAGACAACTAGGTAGTAGATATCTACCCCAAAAGTCAAAGATTCCGATGCCCGGGATAGAACACTAGGTAGTAGATCAAAACTACCCCCGAAAACCGTTAGTTACCTCAAAACTGAAATTGTAGTTCCGATAAACATATTTAAAAAAAAAACCTTGTCACACCGTGGCACTTACCGAGAACCTGTTGACTTGCACTTGCGGGTGGTGATGTGGCACGGGCGAGCCGGCGGGCGACGGCGCGGGCGAAGGCAACGGCGACCGCAGGCGGGACCCGCGCCGGTGACTCGCCAGCGACGGCTGCAAACAATCGAAATAGCAATAACTCTTATCATGTACCTACCTATTTGAACCGACCTCAAAAAGGAGGTTCTCAACTCGTCGGAACCTTTTTTTTCATGTATGTTCCTCGATTACTGCTAGACGCCTGGACCGATTTGGAAAATTATTTTTGCGTAATTATTGTTGTGCAAAATAAAAACGAAAATGCCTATAAATATGAATGTAATAAATAAACGTTTTCCTTTCATTTAATTTATCATGTTTGTTGGAGAGATGTCATCCTTATAATTGACCCTAACGATCGATGCAATAAAAGTACAGGGTATAATTTTTCAGATTTTAGCCGGTTCGATTCCCGGGTGTGGGAGAAGAGAATTTTCGAAAATCTTTGAATGCAGTTGGCTTTCTATTTAAAAATAAAGGAATGTTTCCTTTGAGTAAAATTTTCTATCTGCAGTATTACGAGTACTTTCCCTCCAGGTGGCATTACAAAATTCCACCCTGTATATATATGTCCTTATATATATATACGTCCCTAATCATATGGTACATGATCGACCGATGAACCGCCTACCACTAGACCACAGCTAGTGGTTCAACCCACCGATTTCAGATCCAGAGGTTCCGGGTTCGATCCCCATGGGGAGTACAATATATTGTGCTTGGTTTGGTTTGTGGTAGGACTTTGTTGAAGTCCGCCTGGGTAGCTACCACCATCTTACCTAATTCTGTCGCCATAATAACAATTCTAATTCAGAGGTAAGACAGCCAGTTCCCCAGTTAGTTGAGGATTCCGGGTGAAGTGCGCCTCCTTCAGCCTTATCACAACTTGTAACCAGGTGAGATGAAGGCCAAGTGCTTATCCGTCGTACAATAAAAAAAAAAAAAAAAAACCCCCAGAATCTGAAAACCTTCCCATAAATGTTTAAGTTCAATAAACTTTTGGAGCAAGCAGTCACCTTAAGCACGCACGCCGTGTGACACGTGAGGCTGATCTTGCGATGCGCCCGCCGCTGGGGCTCGGTGGCCGGCGGCTCGTTGAGGCGACACATGGCGCGGATCTCGAGCGTCAGTCGCGCGACCACCGCCGCCTCGCTGTCTGACGCCGACAGCGTTGACGATTCCTGCAACGAACAGTAAAACTTTTAACCCAAGTCCTAAGGAAACGGTATTTAATTCGTTGACCCACTTCCTCAAGAAAAGTTTTCAATTCGTTGACCCACTTTTCAAGAAATGTTTTCAATTCGGTCTTCGTTCGGGTTGCGTACCCAGAGTGTGCTGCTATGACCGTGTTTCTATGCCCACGCTGTCCATCTATTCTTTTTTAAGGATCAAATATTTCGATAGAATGTTCAACCACTTCCGTGGTCTAGTGGATCCAGCGATCCTAGATTTATATAGAGGTTATAGATCCTAGTGGATTGTCAAATCCAGAAGTTCTTAACCTGTGTTAACAGTCCTTAACCTTAACCTGTGAGATCGCCTACCGGTGCCAGATCCACAAGTCCTTAACCTTAACCTGTGAGATCGCCTACCGGTGTCAGATCCACAATTCCTTAACCTTAACCTGTGAGATCGCCTACCGGTGTCAGTTCCACAAGTCCTTAACCTGTGTTAACAGTCCTTAACCTTAACCTGTGACTATGAATAACTTTGTGGGTTATGCTCATAATAACTCTACAATAACCATTGTTATGCACTTATTTGTTATATTTATTTCATGTACTTAAGCATGACTGTTTGTTTTTCCTCATAAATAAAATGATATCAAGTCCCGGGTTCGATCCCCAGGGGGATTACAATATTGTGCTTGGTTTGGTTACTGGTAGGATTTTGTTTAAGTCCGCCTGGCTAGCTCTGTGTGTGTCGGAACACAACAATTCTGAAATAGTTGTGTTCCGGCATTTAGAGGTAAGATAGCCAGTTCCTCAGTTAGTTGAGGATTCCGGGTGAAGTGCGCCTCCACCTTCGACCTTATCTCAACTTGTAACCAGGTGAGATGAAGGCCAAGCGCTTCCCCGTCGTACAATAAAGAAAAAAAGAAAATAATGGTAGCACATCCAACAAGGGTTGAAATTTTGGAAGAATGTGGTACTACCTAACAAATGATAAGGGGGTGCCTAATATTTTGTACTTTTTTATTTTAGATCTATGGTAAAATTGTGATGCCATGGGATATAACTTATAACTATGAGATAGAATTTACCCCAAATTATGTGAGATGGACCCACACGAATGGTTCAGAACGAAATCTAAAAAATACCCGCATTTGAACCCGGGGTATGCGTGTCCAACTCGCACTTGGCCGGTATATTTAATACGAACAACCTAAAAAGGCAGCAAATTCATAGCACCAAAATTGCCTACCTATCATAGCTAGATGGTTTTTTAGCTTTTTAGCTTTTTTAGAGCTGTTAATTGTGCGATGAATATTTTCGTTTGTACTATCAACATGCAACACCCGAAGTGTTGTATTGGAAAATAAAATGTACTCCAGTTTCAATAAATACAAGAAATAAACGGTCGGACACAATAAAAACTTACCACAGGATCGTCCAAGTCGATTTGCGTGATGGTACTATTGTCCTTCATAGCACTGTGCAGGGCTTGTAGCCCCGCGGCGCCCAGCCGGTTGTCACGCAAATCTAGCCTCTGTAACAATACGCATAAGGTACATTACGATCCACCGGCGTTTTAAACGTCTCTCTGCCAAGCGTGGTGATATTAGTACAACGCTTTAGTTGTGGCTCATATCCTTTATACTAAATATTACAGGACATTATTCTTTTTTATTTTATTCATTGTACGACGGGGAAGCGCTTGGCCTTCATCTCACCTGGTAACAAGTTAGGATAAGGCCCAATGGAGGCGCACTTCACCCGGAATCCTCAACTAACTGAGCAACTGGCTATCTTACCTCTAAATGCCGGAACATAACAATTTTAGAATAGTTATTATGGCGACAGAATTAGGTAAGATGGCGGTAGCTAGCCAGGCGGACTTCAACAAAGTCCTACCACCAACCAAACCAAGCACAATATACTGTACTCCCCATGGGAATCGAACACGGGACCTCTGGATCTGAAATCGGTGGTTAAACGTTTTTTTTTGTAAATAAACATAAGTATTTAAGATGTATCAGTGCATTAACCTGCAGCTTGGTGTCGGCCCGCAGCAGGTCCGCCAGCGGAGCCCCGGCCTCCGCCCCGAGCCGCGCGCACTGCAGCCCCAGCGACAGCAGCGCGGAGCCCCCGGCGCGCGCGGCCCCGCGCTGCAGCGCGCGCACCGCGTCGCATCCCAGCGCGTTTCTTCCCACGTTCAATACGCAGAGCGCGTTGGATGAACGCTGCAACCGAACAGTTACCTTTACGATATTGAACTAGTTCATAATTAACGAATGTATTAATGAATTAACGAATGAATGAATTAATGACCGAATGAATGAATTCATGAACGAATGAATGAATTTATGAACGAATGAATAAATGAATGAACGAATGCATTAATAAATTAACGAATGAATAAATATTACAGGACATTAATTTCACACAGCGCCATCTAGTCCCGAACTAAGCATAGCTTGTAATATGGGAACTAGATTACGGATAGAATACATAGATACTTTTTTTTTTTTTTTTGTAAATACATACTTATCATACAATACAACACCCAAACACAGAAAAAACATCTAATATTCATCACACAAATGTTCGTCCTGGGTGGGAATCGAACCCACAACCTACAGCGCAGAAGGCGGAGCTACTACCAACTGAGCTGTGAGGCTTGTCAAATGAAGACCCCAACCTTTTACTTCAATATTGTCAAATTGGTTACTGCAATAAACATAATTTCATTTCATGTATAAAACCAAACAGTATGCATTAGTATTGACCACAACTCACCAAAGCCTTACAGAGGTGTGGCGCCGCGTTTCTCGTCAGCTGATTGTTCCACAGAACTAGAAACGCCAACCCTCGTAGCTCAAGCTCTGTCAACAAAACACACCTATTGTTAAACCCCACCGTATATAGGTATATAGGAATAATACTCTCTGTTCCCCCTTCGAAGACTAACTCTGATGGTCTCAGAAGGTCGACTAGACTAGAGCGTAGTCAGAGGCATTGACCAATTGAGGCAAGTAGCCCGTCGTACCGTTAGCATATATCAATAACTGTTGCAAAAGAAGACCTCTGACTGTAAATAAAAGCATGGTGCAGATGCAACTAATTAGTTGCGTCTTTACTTCGATATTTGTAAAGTGTTTGATAAGTTGTATATTGATTCACTGCTGGCGAAACTAAGCGCAATAGGCTTCGCCCCTGACTATTTACGACCCTTTGCCTATTATCCGCGAGATGTATAATAGTATGTCAAGATCGGTAAGGTACGGTGTCACCCATCACACGAGATCCGGCGTCAGACAAGGCTTAGTCTTGGGACCGTTACTGTTTTTACTGACTAAACTTCACGGTTCTACAATTGGCGAAGTTTTGAATCCGTACTCAGATATAAAATATGTTTCTGAGTGTTTGGCTCTGCAACAGGAGATTGACTTACTTTCGGAACACGCCCACGGCTTTCCAATAGCTAGTAGTGACGTGCCAGGTTGCAAACCCATTGCCGCTTAGCGGAATACTAGAATTAACGGAATACTACAGTGTCACGTGACATTCGGATTATTGGTCCTATGGACAGGCCGGACCTTCACCGTCAGAGCATGTGCATAAATCCATTGGTGCACGACCGGATTTTAACCCACAACCTCCAAATCGGAAGTCGGGCCCATTACCACTCGACCACACAGCTCTCTGTATCAGTCTTCAAGTGCAATGTCAAATGAATTCAATACTTGTTAAAAAGCAAAAAAATATCGGGCAATCAGTGTAGCGCCATCTACATTCTGGCGGCCACAACACTGAATCGCTCGAAAGCAAGCGTGACGTCACGAATCCAAATCGCTCCGGCGAGCCAGATTTGCCGGGACAAACAGACAAACATTTTAAATTGTTTTTAAAATATCGCAAGTTATCTCACGAGAAGGGCGAGTGCTTCGTTCTTTGTATTATCTACAACTTTACAGCGATCACCAATTTGCCTGAAAAGCGTGGACGATATATATGAATATATATTTAAAAATGAATTGTTTATTTCAGATTTATCTCCACATAAGAATAAAAGGATGTAAATAAATTATAATCTATGTCCAGCAGTGGACATTAGCTGTTGTGGAGTGTAATACTCACGTGGGTAGAGCTGCGGCGATACCGGAGATGTTACCGAGGAAGGCGAGGTGTGCGCCGATTGGTCCGCAATCGCATCCGCTATGTGACTCACGCCCAAGTCCTGCAATTATACGTCTATTTATTTATCATCATCAATCTACAACGCCACTACCGTTTTTGGGATGTGCGGGTAAGAAACGAGCTTTGTCTATTATTTCTAGTGTCTACCGTTACTGGGAAGTGCGGGTAAGAATCGAACTTTGACTCTTATTTCTAGCGTCTACAGTTTTTGGGAAGTGCGGGTAAGAAACGAGCTTTGACTCTTATTTCTAGCGTCTACTTCAGCAGTAACGACTGCTGAGTCATTTGGTTTACCAAGTTTTGTAAACCTTTCAGTGGCTTACTATGTGCTTGGCTTTTGGCTTACAGTTGCGTTTCGACTGCCGGTATTTTCTTCGCTTGCGGTATGAATATGTCCGAATTTTTGTGTCATATCTCTCAGCTAAAGCGCTGATAACGTCACCTAACAGAAACTCACTGAACTGTGATCTGCCCTAGTGTTCGAAATTACACTCAAAATCACTATAATTATTTACTGTCGAGAGATAGGGCAACGTCAAAGTCAAAGTCAATTCATTTATTCATGAAAAAGGGAATTAATCAAAGTGCCGAATCTTCAATATTTTTGTTTACGACACTCACAATACTCGACACTGGCAGAATCGATAAAACGGTTGCACGCCATATCAAAGAAGTTGAAGTTGAATGAAGCATGACAGCACGTTACGTATGTCATGCCGTATGACCGTCTAGGGACCGTTTTACATCAAACATTATATATTTGTGTTGTCCATGTTTTAGAAAATCAATTTGGTGATCCCATTTAACCGGCCATATTATTATATACTCCCCTTATTTGTTTATATACATTATATACCTATCATGACATGGACACTGGCAGAAAAGTGACCCCCATCACTAATAGCCATAAAACAAAGAAGTTGAAGTTACATAATTAAATGGTATTTTCGGCAATTTTAGATACACGAGGCAACAACGCCCCAAGTCTCGGAATCAAACGTCTTATTATTTATTGTCGATAGGTAGTCAAATCCATTTTTTTTTGTTCATAAAGATTTTTTTTATACATTTTGAAACGTCAAATCTACCGTCTGTTCGCACACGAGGAGAAAGGCAAGAACCTCGGGCTGGTTCATTTTTTGATGATCCATTCAACATTTAGGTACAAATTTATACTATTTACATTTAAATTATTTAAAACTTTGAGTTTTAAATAATTTAAACAGAGCGTATAGGTTAGAGCGTTTCCGGCTTTAGGAAAAGATGCGGAGTCCCGTCGTGATTTGTGAATTTTTGTGTCATAATAACATTTGTGAATTTAAATAACATTATAAGGTACATCATAATCCTAAAAACTTGATACAATATTAAAAATGTATTATAACCTAAATACCCAATAGATAGTTTGTTATACTAATCATTGTTCCTTTGGTGTACAATATCTATCTATCTAACAACAAGCCTTACAGCTCAGTTGGTAGAAGCTCTGCGCTGTAGGTTGTGGGTTCAAAACCCGCCCGGGACTAACATTTGTGTGATGAATATTGTTGTTTGTTCTGTGTTTCGGTTTTGTATTGCAAGATAAGTTTGTGTTTACAAAAAAACAAGTATTATATCCGTAATCTAGTTTCCATATTACAAGCTTAGTTTGGGACTAGATGGCGCTTTATGAAATTAATGTCCTGTAACATTAATTTATTTATGTATCTATCTCACCTGTATTTGATTGTTGGAAAGGTCTAACAACTGTATGTTCTGGTTGAACCGTAGAAGCGAGCTGAGTTGCTGCGCGTCCTGAGGTGTCAGCGTGTTGTCTGGCAGACGCAGCTCGCGTATCGTATTGTTGAACTTGAGGGCTATCACTGGAAAAATGAAAAGAGGCGTGTAAACATGACTTGAAAAGTATACATAGGAGGCGTGTAATCATAACATGAAAAGTACACATAGGAGGCGTGTAAACACGACTTGAAAAGTACACATAGGAGGCGTGTAATCATAGCCTGAAAAGTACACATAGGTAATGTAATCGTAACTTGAAAAGTACACATAGGTAATGTAATCGTAACTTGAAAAGTATACATAGGAGGCGTGTAATCATAACATGAAAAGTATACATAGGAGGCGTGTAATCATAACATGAAAAGTACACATAGGAGGCGTGTAAACACGACTTGAAAAGTACACATAGGAGGCGTGTAATCATAGCCTGAAAAGTACACATAGGTAATGTAATCGTAACTTGAAAAGTACACATAAGAGGCGTGTAAACATGACTTGAAAGATATTTAGGATCATTTTGAAAGTACTAATCTACCGCCTGATCGGAACCGCACACAAAAAGCGGCATATTTTTTACCCTTTCATACTTAAAAATAATTAAACCCTAGTTCTTATTACCTCAGTATTTTTTAATACTGATGACTTTTAAATGTGTTTAACTGTGCCGAGATTGCGACAACGACTGACGGAAGAGCTCACCAAGACACATGAGAGGCTCCCCGCTCAGCGAGGCGCGCTGAAGGCAGAGCGCCCTCAGCCGACACGTGATCGACTTCAACGCTCGCGCCAGAACCGGCGCGTGAGATGTCTCCAGCGGACTCTCAGATAGCTCCACCTCTGTTAGCTCTGAACTCTGGAAATACATTCATTTCTACATGAAAACTTTTTGTTGGTGGTAGGATTTTGTTAAGTCTTACCTAATTCTGTCGCCATAATAACAATTCTAAAGTATAAGTAAGATAGCCAGTTACTCAGTTTGTTGAGGATTCCGGGTGAAGTGCGCCTCCACCTTCGGCCTTATCTCAACTTGTTACCAGAGATGAAGGCCAAGAGCTTCCCCGTCGTACAATAAAATTAAATATAAATATATTATTTATTTAATATAAAATATATATTAAATAAAGGGAGGTTCATGCTGATTTGATTTGATTTTCAAATTATAATAAGGCCGAAAGTGGAAACGCACTTCACCCGGAATACTTAACAGAATATTATTATTATATAATATATTACAGGACATTTATTTCAGAGGGCGCCATCTAGCCTCAAACTAAGCGTAGCTTGTGATATGGGAAGTAAATTACGGATAGAATAGTTAAATATTTTGTATGATACAATACCCAAACACAGAACAAACATCTATATCAATCACACAAATGTTTGTCCTGGGTGGGAATCGAACCCACAACCTACATCGCAGAAGGCAGAGTTACTACCAACTGAGCTGTGAGGCCTGTTGTTATATAGTTAGACCTTTATTGTACACCAAAGGAACAATGATCAGTATAACAAACTGTTAGGTTATAATAAATTATAAATAAATGTTTTAATGTTGTACCAAGTATTTAGGATTATGATGTCTCTTATTCCCTAGTCCCTATTTAAATTTACGAATGTTAATATGACACAAAAATTCACAACCCACGACGGGAAACAACTGAGCTATGAGGCTTGTCAAATATTGTTACTGTTATTTTTAAATGGTGAACAATAAAGAGTTTGGTGTTTGGGTGTATCATATAGTACGTATGTATTTACAAAAAGTATTTAAGTATTCTATCCGTAATCTAGTTCCCATATTACAAGCTATGCTTAGTTTGGGGCTAGATGGCGCTGTGTAAAATTAATGTCCTGTAATATTTATTTATTTAGTTATCTATCTATCTATCTCACGCTAGTTGGGCAGGGTGATGATCTCCTCTTTGACTATGGAAGACTTTAAATAGCAACAAATCTTCAACCGAAGGGTACCTTTTTGATCATCCTAGAAGCGGCCTGCCAGCCTCTGATGCCGAACAGTCGCGGTCCGGTGATGGAAACCATGGTCGCGCTTTCGTAGTATTCCACCATATCAAAGAATGCTTCCTGGAAAAGTGACAAACAAGTTGAGACTGACGTTTGAGACAAGAAAAGAAGTAGAAAGCATGAGGATTGACTGTCTGCTTGAGTAGGTACTACGAATAAGACTTCGTCTAAACATGTTACGTTTGAGACAAGAAAAGAAGCAGAAAGCATGAGGATTGCCTGTCTACTTGAATAGATACCACGAGTGAGACTTCGTCTAAACATGTTACGTTTGAGACAAGAAAAGAAGTATAAAGCATGAGGATCGCCTGTCTACTTGAATAGATACTACGAATAAGACTTCATCTAAACATGTTACGTTTGAGACAAGAAAAGAAGTAGAAAGCATGAGGATTGCCTGTCTGCTTGAGTAGGTACTTCGAGTAAGACTTCGTCTAAACATGTTACGTTTGAGACAAGAAAAGAAGTAGAAAGCATGAGGATTGCCTGTCTGCTTGAGTAGGTACTACGATTAAGACTTCGTCTAAACATGTTACGTTTGAGACAAGAAAAGAAGTAGAAAGCATGTGGATGGCCTGTCTGCTTGAGTAGGTACTACGAGTATGACTTCATCTAAAGATGTTACGTTTGAGACAAGAAAAGAAGTAGAAAGCATGAAGATTGCCTGTCTGCTTGAGTAGGTACTACGAGTATGACTTCATCTAAAGATGTTACGTTTGAGACAAGAAAAGAAGTAGAAAGCATGAGGGTGGCCTGTCTGCTTGAGTAGGTACCACGAGTAAGACTTCATCTAAACATGTTATGGGCAGTGTTTTTTATAAATGATGGGTAAGCACTTGACTTCTAGGCTTTTCTAGAAAACACAGAGCAAACCGTTTGGACCGGCACCTTGACAAGTCCTACTACAGGTTCTTATGTCCCTCAGCATCTCTTATTGGTAGAACCCTCGTTTTGAGAGAATATGTAATACAGATTTAGTTATACCCTCCTTTTGTGGGAAACACGAAAACAGTCCCATCATCGCCGTCTGTCCAGAACATCTGCGAGTAGTACTCACCGCGCTTTCGTGGTCCAGCTCGATCCGTCAGAACTGCACCTTGTAACGTACAGCCAGTGCGAGTAGTACTCATCGCGCCTTCGTCGTCCAGCTCGATCCGTCGGAACTGCACCTAGCGACATACAACCAGTGCGAGTAGTACTCACCGCGCTTTCGTGGTCCAGCTCGATCCGTCAGAACTGCACCTTGTAACGTACAGCCAGTGCGAGTAGTACTCACCGCGCTTTCGTGGTCCAGCTCGATCCGTCGGAACTGCACCTAGCGACGTACAACCAGTGCGAGTAGTACTCACCGCGCCCTCGTCGTCCAGCTCCGCGTGGTCCAGCTCGATCCGTCGGAACTGCACCTTCTTGAGCAGCGCTTCAAGCGCGTCCGCGGGCCCCGCGCCGCACACGCTGCAGTCTGCCAGCACGAGCCGCGGCGCGCGGACGGCGCCGCCGATGCAGTTCTCGGGCAACTCCTGGAACCATTTTCAGAAAACATTTCAACAGGCCTTACAGCTCAGTTGGTAGTAGCTCTGCTTTCAGCGCCGTGGGTTACTCCGGGACAAACATTTGTGTGATAGATAGATAGACAACTCTTTATTGTTCACCATTTACAAATAACATAGCAAAACACAGATAGTGGAAACTTAATCTAAGCGTCACTGGTAAAACAATGGGCGGCCTTATCGCTGAAAGCGATCTCTTCCAGGCAACCGCTGGATGGACAGATAAGATAACGACTTTCAAGGATGGCGGACTATACGAATAACGAATATAAAACAAAATATACATACATAAAATTACATCAATAATAATCATGATAATAATAATAATGAAGGATAAAAATGATAATTTAATTTGTTAATTTAAATTGTGTGATGACTGTGGAAGTTTCATTTTAAAAATGTATATCAATTACACCTGCGAAAGTTGTGGAATCTAATCCATCGCGATAATGGTTGGAGCGGAATATGAAAGTAATGGAAAATAATACAAAAACTGAAACTCCATTGATAGATTTGTGGACACCAGGACAAATATTTGTGTGATGACTATAGAAGTATTATTTTATGATACAATGTATACAATTACACCTGCGGAAGTAGTGGAATCTAATCGTTAATAATAGATTAGAGCGGAATATGAGAGTGATTAAAAAATAATCCAAAAAATATAAAACTACATTGACGGATTTGTGTAACGGTTATATCCGTCTGTGTGGTCTGGTGGTTCGCCCACCGGTGTCAGTTCCAGAGATCCCGGGTTCGATCCCCAGGGGGAGTACAATATTGTGCTTGGTTTGGTTGATGTTAGGACTTTGTTTAAGTCTGTCTAGCTACCACCATCTTACCTAATTCAGTCGCGTTCAATTCTAAACTGTTGTGTTCCGGCATTAAGAGGTAAGAGGGTTCGAGTCAATACGGATACTTACCCAGATTTGTAGAAGTTGTGAGTCGAAAGGGATAAATGATACTTACTCGGATTTTAAGAAAGATTGAGTCAATATATACCCCTATTGACTAAGTAAGGTCCAAGTCGATGAGGATAGGGATACTTAGGTCCGAGTCAATAGGGGTACTAAGGTCCGAGTCGATAGGAATACTTAGGTTTGAGTCAATAGGGGGCACTTACCCGGATTTAAAGTAGAAACGATAAATTATACTAACTCGGTTTTGAAGAATATAATTGCTCGATCTGAGCAATTAGGGGAGGGGTCCGAGTCGAAAGGGGTACCTGAATGTTCAATGGATCATCGTTAAATTAACTAGCTCGAGGTCTTGCCTTTCTCCTTGTGTGCTGGTCACGATTTAAAAACCTGTAGATTTGCTGTTTCAAAATGACGAATCTTGACTTTGACTTTACTTAGGTCCGAGTCAATTGCGACACTTACCCGGATTTGAAGAAGGACCGAGTCAATAGGTACAGTGTTGTTCTGTCGACACGACAGTAGGTACTCCTGCGCGAGCTGCGCGCGTGTCGTAGTCGGCACTGGAAAAGAAAAAAAAGCTGTTTATTTAATATGACAAAAATACCGGGTTTTCGCGAGTCAGATCCCGCATATCTCCGCCCTACATTACAGCTTATGGGTCAACTGTGAGACTGTGGATTAAATATAGAACCCTTGGCGGTTTAGAATTCCAAATATGGTATAATTGTTGTTATCAGATTAAATAGTGTGCAAAAAGCGGCACTTTCCACTTTCTAATTCAAAAAATGCAGTATGTAAAGTATGTATGAAAATTCATTATTTCACTGCTTTTGTCTCATAAATAATGCAGTAATGAATTTAAAAACATACTTTATTTCATAAAAACATAATATTCTCTGAACTAGGGTCCCGTTGCCTTCCTGTGTGTAGGGAACCTCAAAGAAGTAATTGTTGAAGTATCCTTGACCCATTCAACTGTTTATCCAAAGAGAACCCTAAAGAAGTAATTGTTGAAGTACCCTTGATAATATCAACTGTTTATCCAAAGAGATCCCTAAAGAAGTAATTGTTGAAGTATCCTTGACCCAATCAGCTGTTTATCCAAAGACTTGAGTGTATAGTATACCACTCAGTGACAGAAGTCGACGGCGCCAACTAGTCGCTGGAAGTCCGGGACTCGACCTACATCAAAGCTGACTCATACAAGTCTAGGAGCTTGCGTTTATTTCACTTTGAAACACGTCATATCCAAATAATAAGGTGGTTAATCGAAACTAAAACTTGTTTGTGTTTTGTTAGCTATGTAGGTATATTGCAAAAAGACCCTAATAAAACCTGATAAAAATGTAGCCTATGTTGCAGTGTGATTATAGCATACTATTGGTGAAATAATTTTTTAAATCGGTCCTGTAGCTTTTGAGCCTATTACAATACAATGCAATGCAATACAAACAAAAATACAAATCTTTTCTCTTTATAATAATAGTATAGATAAATGTTTCACCACCATCTCCTACTCTACACTTCACGTTATACGAGGCGTAACTACAAGTGCGCCATTAAAATGCATTTAAGCATCGTATTCCACATAAAATCTGTGGAACTGATGTCATTTCGCTGGATCGATTTTCGTTGTGCCATTATTACACACAAGTTAAGAGTAGTAGAGTGAAAGGGCTCGCCCGGGGACTACCACCATACCTATTTCACCCACCAAGAAGCGGTTTGAAGTATATGGTTGCTGATAAAATTACGGGCACACGGGGCTTAACATCTAATGATAAATGAATTTATTGTTTGTAGATCTAGGTACATAATAATGTCTTACAATTAATTTTAAAAGTATCTCTAGTCTAACCTTATGCGGCTTACAAACATTACAGTCACTATAAATTAATGAAATAAAAATAATAATACTATTTATATCTAACAATAATTATAATACTATAAAATTTAAATACAGATGTCAAGGTTCATCTGTATGCCTCAAGTTGACGGGCGCAATGCAAAGCGGCGTGGGCATGTTCTTGATGCATATGAATGACCTACGCAGTAAGGCTTTGCTATAGGCAAGATATGTACTTAACATCAGGTGGGCTACTATTTTATTTTTTATTGGTTATAGTCAAGCGTTTGACCACCAGTTTACATGTACAACACGTAAACGTGTGGCCTAAGATGGAGTACGCTTGCCTAAAAGGAACCTATTTACTCTGGACTTAAAGACTCCAAGATTGTACTCGTGCGGAAAAACAGGCGAAGGCAAGGAATTCCATTCCTTACCAGTATTCATGATAAAGGTTGAGGCGAAACGATGTGCTCGGCACAATGGAACATTTACAAGGTACGGGCTGTAGCCAGCCGTACGTCTGCTAGTCCGGTGGTGGAAAGGGGATGGAGGTTTCATATCGTATCAAAAGTCATGATACAGCATGACACCCAAACACAGAACAAAACACGACAGTGAAGCCTGTCGAAGTGAGGTGTGGTCTAGTGGTACGACAGAACCAGAAGTCCCGGGTTCGATCCCTAGGGGAGTACAATATAGTGCTTGATTTGGTTGGTGGTAGGACGGGGACGTGCTTGACCTTCATCTCACCTGATCTTCATGTGTTGATAAGGCCGAAGGTGGAAGCGCACTTCACCCGGAATCCTCAACTATCTGAGTTGGCTATCTAACCTCTGAATACCGGAAAACAACAATTGGACAAACTTGGTTTAAGTCCGCCTGGCTAGCTACCACCATCTTACTTAAGTCTGTCACCAGTTCCTCACGCTGTTGAGGATTCCGAATGAAGTGCGCCACACGGCCTTATCATAACTTGAAACCAGTTGAGTTGAAGGGCAAACGCTTCCTTGTCATCCAATAAAAAAAAAATCACACCCAAACATAGAACAAACATTTAGTCCTGTGTGGGAATCGAACCCACAACCTGAAGAAGGCAGAGCTACTACCAACTGAGCTGTGAAGACTGACAAAGTATGGAGTTGGAAAGACGCTTCGCCCGCACGGTCAATTAGATGGAATCACATGAACAGCCCATTAGTGTCCACTGTTGGACAGAGCCTCGTCCAAAGCTAGAGGGTTTTGCCATAATCACCACGCTTGGCAGGCGGATCGGTGTAGCACTAAAGGTGTAGATAATGCACATAAGCTGATGCTCTTTGGTATGATCTTAGTCGGCTTTTACGACATCCATGGCCGAGTTGCAGGGGTCGGGAAGTCAACTAGAAAAAAGACATCGAAGTATCTTACGGAACATTCAAAGCGCAATGAATATGTGTAGTCAACCTAGACTGTTTACCTGCTTATCGGTGAGTCACCCGAGGATTATGTAGCTGAGATGTGTCTGCCTGCGGATTTATTACTATTGACCTACAGACAGCTCAGATAGCTGGAAAAGTTGACGGGCTAAGAACTGCGTACACGTAGTACACGTAGAGGTAAGAAAGCCAGTTCCACAGACTGTTGAAAACCCGGCCTTCATCTCACATGGTCATAGGACCATGTGAGATGAAGGCCAAGCGCTTCCCCGTCGTACAATAAAAAAAAAACAAATCGAATGTATTTTTATGTTATTGTACGACGCCATGCTCATATTTTTATAAAAAATATTAATTATTCTATCCGTAACCTAACCTCTATGCTTAGTTTGGAGCTAGATGGCGCTGTGTAAAAATTAATGTCCTGTTATATTTATTTAATGTCCTGTGTGATATTTTATAACGTACTATATTTTATGATGACATTATTTTATTTAATCCAAAATTATTATGTAGCAGTTATGCAATGTTTGTATGCTTATTAGCAGACATTATTTTATTCAATCTAAGATTATTATGTACCAATTATGCAATGTTTGTATGCTTGTTAGCAGACATTATTTTATTCAATCTAAGATTATTATGTAGCAATTATGCAATGTTTGTATGCTTGTTAGCAGACATTATTTTATTTAATCTTAGATTATTATGTAGCAGTTATGCAATGTTTGTATGCTTGTCAGCAGACATTATTTTATTAAATCTAAGATTATTATGTACCAATTATGCAATGTTTGTATGCTTGTTAGCAGACATTATTTTATTCAATCTAAGATTATTATGTAGCAATTATGCAATGTTTGTATGCTTGTTAGCAGACATTATTTTATTTAATCTTAGATTATTATGTAGCAGTTATGCAATGTTTGTATGCTTGTTAGCAGACATTATTTTATTCAATCTAAGATTATTATGTACCAATTATGCAATGTTTGTATGCTTGTTAGCAGACATTATTTTATTCAATCTAAGATTATTATGTAGCAATTATGCAATGTTTGTATGCTTGTTAGCAGACATTATTTTATTCAATCTAAGATTATTATGTAGCAATTATGCAATGTTTGTATGCTTGTTAGCAGAACCTGGTTATGGTTATTTTGGATTAGGAATTATTTTTAATGTATTACCTTTTTATATGTTGTATCTGTAAGTCCTATTTATGGCACAGATTCTCTTAGAAACAACTACATAAATTTATTTTTTGTAACTAGAATGTTTACCTACCTAAAGTGTATTGTTATTGTTTTACTTATGGCACCGGTTTGGGTTTTTTTTTATCTGTTATGGTGTTATAATTGCTTTTAAATAAATAAAAAAAAAAAAATGTTCCACGAATAAAAAAAAAATCTACTCTAAGATTTAACACCTATTGTACCTAGGTTCACAAACAATAAATGAATTGAATTATGTTCATTGATAGTTATCGGATAATTATCATAATTACTTTAAATTGCTGTAATTCTTTTATCTCTAAAACAAAAATATCTTCTTTTGATACCATTTTCTTTGATATATGATTATTTTTAAACGCCTCTGTGGACTAGTGGTTCATCAGATCCAGAGGTATCGGATTCGATCCCAGGGGAGTACAATATTGTGCTTGGTTTGGTAGGTGGTAGGACTTTGTTTAAGTTCGCCTGGGTAGCTACCACCATCTTACCTAAGACTGACGCCATAACAACAACTATAAAATTGTTTTGTTCCGGCATTTAGAGGTAAGATAGCCAGTTGCTCAGTCTGCTGAGGATTCTTATGAGAATTATTAACATAATTTGTAACCAGGTGAGATGAAGGCCAAGAGCTTCCCAGCCCTACAATAAAAAATAAAAATAGAACCAAATAAACAACACCACTAATAATATAGATATTTCTCTTGTTCTGCTCGGATACACACAATCGACGTAATACCAAATATGTTACGCGCAACAACCTGCGTATATACATTATAGACTTCACGCATAATATCACACGCAGGTATCACCGTTATTATCATTGATATCAGTACGTAATTATTTTGATAGCTATCGCGATTATCAGGTGCAACCCTGGCTAGGTACGTACGAAGATTAATAGGTAATTAAAACAGCTCAGATATTTGTAGCTCTGCCTTCTGAGATTAACATCCAGAACCAACATTAGTGTTACGTATATGTTGGGGAGTTGTATTGTATAAGTATGTATTTACAGAGGGGTCTTAAGCAGCGAAAACACGGCATGTCCTATAATATGTATTAATATAATAATTACGTTTTAAAAACTTAAAAAAAACCGACTTCAATGTGGGAAATGATACAATTTCGTTGGATACCTGGATGACGTATCAATTTTTTTGATGACAGATGGACGGACAGACAGACAGACGCGTGATCCTCTATGGGGTTCGCATTTTCCTTACTTTTGAGGCAATACACCCAAATCGCTTCAAGTTTGCCTATAATATTTGAAGAGTTCCCTCGATTTCTCCAGGATTCCATCATCATATCCTGACTTGATGACAATGGGACCACCTGTGAAGTATTTCCTTTCAAACAAAAAAAACTTTCTAAATCGTCTTCGAGTAATCGGGAAACAAACAAAAAAAAAACGAGCGAATTATGAACCACCACCTTTATTTTGAAGTCTATTAATAAAAAGAGCTCCATATTCCGCCACATATGTAGTTATCAATATGGACAAGCCACAGCTTAGTTGGCCTTCTGCGCTGTAGGTTGTGGGTTCGATTCCCACCCAGGACAAAAAATTGTGTGATGAATATAGATGTTTGTGGGTGTTGCATCGTACAGTACGTATGTATTTAGAAAAGTATTTAAGTATTCTATCCGTAATCTAGTTCCCATATAACAAGTTTCGCTTAGTTTGGGGCTAGATGACGCTGTGTAAAATTAATATCCTGTAATATTTATTTATTTAGGGAGACGGATGATGATAGATGGAGTTCATATGTACGAGTTCATATCGAAGGCGATGCCATACAATAAACATGTTGTTGTGCTTGGCAATTCGGCACCAACTTCAAATTATATGAACTTACCCTAAGAGTTATTTGTAAGTTTTTAGTGGTGAAGTCGGTTCCATTTTTTTCCAAAAAGAGTTTATTTTTAAGCTTTTTTTTGTTGTAAAACCTAAGACACCACGACGTCTCCGACACCCTATTTAAGAGTTTTTATATTTTCAGAGTTCTGAGGTAATGCTAGTAGTCGTTAATGACCTATGTTAGACGCCTATAGCGGCCCGTAAAGTCTGACACCATAACTGTTACACAGTTCACACGAAGAAGGAAAGAATGAAAATATGTATTTACAAAAAAAAGTATAAGTACCTATAACTACTGCGATCACCAACACGCCTGGCAAGCGTCGGTTCCATCTTTTTCAAAAAATGGAACCGATTCACCACTAAAAACTTAAAAATAATTCTAAGGGTAAGTTCATATAATTTGAAGGCGGTGCCATACAATAAACGTGTTGTTGTGGTTGGAAATTCGGCATCAACTTAAAATATGAGCTTGCCCTTAGAATTATTTTTAAGTTTCAAAAAAGTTTATTCTTAATACGCAATAACAATGAAAATATATGGAAAAAGGTGTTTGTATATTTTGGTTTGTATTCGTTTTTTGAAAAAAGTAACGAACGACAGACACCGATTATCAGTATCCTATTATACATGCAAAAAATCTTTGGAATCAGACAAGTCCCATACAACTACGTTTGTATGTAATAGTAGCCTCACTTTACCATACAAGCGTAGTTGTATGGGAAAGTGAGACTAATATAGGCCTTCTTAAGTATTTTTTTTGGTAACACATACTTATCATACAATACAACACTCAAACACAGAACAAACATCAATATACATAATACAAATGTTTGTCCTGAGTGGGAATCGAACCCACAGCCTACGGCGCAGAAGGCAGAGCTTTGGGGCCATTGTACAAATATAATAAATTCATCTAATCTTCTTATTTTTAACAGAATTTCAAAAAAATCAAGGAGGTTCTCAATTCGTCGGTTTTTTTAATTTTTAATGTAAGTATGTTCCCCAATTACTCGACTGACGGCTTGACTGATTTGGAAAAATATTTTTTTGTTTGAAAGGGTATATTCCCAGGTACTTCACAGGTAGTCTCATTGACGTCAGGTCAGGATCTGATGATGGGATTCTGTAGAAATCCAGGGAACTCTTCAAATATTTTAGGCACACTTGAAGCTATTTGCGTATTTTTACCCCTATCAAACGGACCCCTCATTGTATCACGCGTCTGTCTGTCTGACGGTTCGTCCATCTTTCATGATATTTTCATTGGAAAAAATACGTCATCCAGGTCTTCTTCATTGAAGTCGGTTTTCTTTTGAGTTTTAAAAAAGTAATCATATGAATTTCTCGTTTCGACAGTTATTTTACTAGCGAAACTGGTAACTGCCATAATCTGTGTTGATGTGTGGCTGAGGTATGTTTACGCTGAATTATGATAACATAAAACCTACTTGTTTATTTTGTTGTGTTCCAATAAAGTACCTACTGCAATGATCTGAAATAGTGTGTCGAACTCTTACTTCTAAATGTTGCTTGAGAGAAAGGAAAGGTATTATTTTTTACATTATATGTTATGTGAAAGCCATATACACCCAAACTAAACATAGCTTGTAATATGGTAACTAGATTACGCAAATATTAATTACATACGTTTTTTTGTAAATACATACATACTTATCATACAATGCAACACCAAAACACAGAATAAACATCAATATTCATAAAATAAATGTTTATAATGGGTGGGAATCGAACCCACAACCTACAGCGCAGAAGGCAGAGCTAATACCAACTGAGCTATAAGGTTTGTGAAAATTTTAAAAAATAGTACACTGTTGTACGTATGATATATATTGTTTTTATACTACTAGGAGACGGGACAAGCAAGTAGCGCACCTGGTGTTAAGTGTACTCTTGCCTATGTATTATATATATGTATTGCCTTGTGTATGTGACCTATGCAGTAAGGCTTTGTCATAACAAAGCCTTACTGCATAGGTCACATCCACAAAGAACATAGCCTACACGGCACTGCATTGCGCCCGTCAACTTCAGGCATAAAGGTGTTAAGCCTCACGTACCCGTAATTTCACCGGCAACCATACCCTTCAAACCGAAACACAGCAATGCTGCTTGGCGGCTGAAATAAGTATGGTGGTAGTAATTCTCCGGACGAGCCCTTTCACTAGGGGCTTCTACTACTCTTAATATGATATGCGCGCAATGTGTAGAATATCTCTTTTCCAGTGAGTGGCAGAGTGTAATACCAAAATGGCGGGTGACATCAGAAACATGGCGGGTGAAATCAAACATCAGAAACTTCAGTGTTTTGTAACTAATTACTACACCTCATTCTAATTCCAAATGGGGGGGGGATGTTCTGCACTGACGTCCCGCATTAGGGACGTGCATTGCCCCCTGCTATCCTGAACCCAGCCAACCCAACTCCTTGATGAAACGGAAAAGAGACTTGTAATTCCTGCATAGCTCCAGAGTACTTGTGCTCCACCGTTTCTTCTTGGGAAGTCTTTTGAAAAGAGAAGACTTTCGGGTAAGTACATGAAACATTGCGTGTTTTGACTTCAACTTGGGTTTTTAGGAAAACGATTGGTAAAATCTTTAATTTTGCGCACTGGACACCATAGAATCAGCATCCTGTATTACCCTAATGTCTTCAAGAAGAGTAATGCAATAGGCACGTTCAGGGTAGTCTCTCTCCATCGTAGATCTTTTCCTAGCCAGTGAAGTTTCGAGGTCAAGGTCGACGCATACAAAGTAACAAAAACGGCACTTCGGGAGTGACGCCGGAAGTGAACACATGAAGTTGGTTGATCTTTGCCGAAGAGAACAGCTGAAACTTGAATCTCAATGTTGTCGCGTTGGTCGCGATATTTATTCATGCAGGTTGTTTTCGCACCACTGACACAATGACTTCTTAGAGCTGACGTTGACAGATCTGTCACGGCTGTCGGCCGTCTGTCATAGGTAGAGGCAGTCTCGAACGGTCCTTACCCGCACCTCTTAGAATCGTAAAGAAAGCGTGACAATGTGTTTAGTCAAATGTGTCAAAAGTGGTGTCGATAAGGTGTACATTGTCGCGATTGCGATTCAATGGTTTTCTACTAAAGAACTTTTCACTTCAAAAAAAATCTAAAACAACTGAGTTTTGCACACATTTTCAATATAATTATCTATGAAATGATGCTAAACTTTTAAGTCATAGGTAGCTATTAATTGTATCTGAATTCTAGGTTTTATAATTGATATCTCTTTTACAGTCTTCATGTAATTAACAAAATTTGTGACTTAGCAATAAAATCCCGCCCATAAAAATGTAGAAATGTAGAATTTCTGTTAATGTTATTTAAATAAAACAACCACACCATAAAAGTAAATATTATACTCCCCCCGCGGGAACCCGCGACCTCTGTATCTGACACCGGTAGGCGAACCACTAGGCCACAGAGGTTACATGGATCTAAAAACACGTTTTCTCACAATACAACACAAAATTCAAAATAGAACCAGGTGTTAACTGTTCCCCATTTCCGTGCTAAATACTCGGCTCAAATGGCGGACCACTCTCGACGCTTGGCGAACAGCCAAATTATGAATATCAGGACTCAACAAGTGCTTACCTATCTTCGCAAGAATTATTACAGGACATTGTGTACTAGTGGTTCTGTAAGGACAGTAGACCTCGCGAGCCGTTATAACCATGCAATAACCGATGCTTTCCTCTTTCACTTTTACTTTTAGACTTTTAGGCAAATAGTTTAAGCGATCGCGCTCCCTCGGTCTGAGGAGATCGAACCTGGTGTCTACGGATTTGTCTTGCAAAGGCGGAGAGGACTGCGTAGTCTGATTAGTAAACGTAGGTATAAATGTTTAAAAAAAAAAAAAATAGAAATCCCCTCATTCATCCCCTCGTGACTTGTTCAGGCACTATAATTTTGTCTAATAACAGGGCATTAAGCTTAGTTTTAAATTGATAATTGTCAATTTTTGGTGTGCAGTAAAGATTTCTCATTCATTATATCGACGAAGCGATCTTACCCAGATGGCCTATTAATTCTCTTTTTGAAGACTTTAGATTGTATCGTAACACACTGGAATCTGGTTATCCTTTTGAAGAAGGCGCTTAGTCCTAAGTAATGGAATATCTTAACAAGCCTCATAGCTCAGTTGGTAGTAACTCTGCCTTCTGCGCTGTAGGCTGTGGGTTCGATTCCCACCCAGGACAAACATTTGTGTGGTGAATATAGATGTTTGTTCTGTGTTTGGGTGTTGTATCATATATTAAGTATGTATTTAAAAAAAGTATTCTATCCGTAATCTAGTTCCCATATTACAAGTTATGCTTAGTTTGGGGCTAGATGGCGCTGTGTAAAAATTAATGTAAAAAAAATTTGTTAATGTAATCTACCAGGTGAGGATGTAACTTCACTACGCTGCAAATTACCACTCTGCTCTCGATTGTGATCCTCCAGATTGCAATGTACGTGAGGCAAATCTTGCAGCATGCCCAACACGCGGAGACAGGCACGTGCGTACGTCTAACACGCGTGGTGCTGGCAAGCTCGCTGCAGTGGCACACAGGCTTACCAAGTCAGAGAAGCTAGTGCACGTACTGGGGCAACCGTCTACAATCGTCTACCAGAGCATGTAATAAACGCACACAGTCTCCAGAGTTTTAAATTTAAGCTCAAGTCATGGCTCGTCGAGAAGGCATTTTATGACATTAATGAATTATTTAATTTTGAGCAATTGGATTGTTTAATTGTTATAGGGTTGAATTTTGTAATGTTTTAATTTTATGTTTTAATTTTAAGTATCTCGTCTATCGTAATCTAGTCTAGCCGTAATATAGGAATATTACAAGCTTTGCTTAGTTTTGGGCACTTCATGTCTCCAATACAGAACTATCAAGCGCTGTTTAAAGCGAATTTCTGTAATATTCATTTGTAATGTTATTGTTTGAGGGATATAATATGAGCAAAGATAGTGGAGAATAGATGTAGGAGAAGGTATAGATGGCCCCACCAAGCGTGGGATAAAGAATATTGGTTGATAATGACTTTGTTTAAGTCCACGCAGCTAGCTATCACCATTGTAACTAAGTCTGTCGCTTTTACAACAATTCCAAATTGTTGTGTTCAGGCATTTAGAGGTAAGATAGTCAGTTACTCAGGACAGTTGAGGATTTCGGATGAGCCCTTCCACAATCGACCTTATCATAACTTGAAACCAGATGAGATGAAGGCCAAGTGCTTCCCCGTCGTACAATAAAAAAAATAAGGAGACATTTTTGCCAACCAAGTGAGGAATAAATATATAAATAAATATTTCAGGACATTAATTTCACACAGCGCCATCTAGCCCCAAACTAAGCATAGCTTGTAATATGGGAACTAGATTACGAATAGAATACTAATACATTTTTTTTTTTAATACATACTTATCATATAATACAACACCATTATTCTGAAGGATAAATAGTGATGACTTCTTTGCAATTATGCGAAAAAGAACTGCATCCCTGATGCGCCGCATACGTGGGGGCACCAACAGCCTTCTGGCTGTTGTTAATGAAAATCTCTGCTCAGGCTACATGAGACACTGGTTGGCTGTACTTAAGCCTCGCACTCCACTAGTGTCTCAATAATTCTAAAATAATCAAACTAATCAATTTCTATAATAATTGTGTTCTAAACTAACATAGATTATTATAAGTTATTCAATTGTTAATTGTTACTAACATAGGTATAGTATAATATGGATCAATGGTCTGAAATAAACGTTTTATTATTATAAATAACAGACCTTCCAGCATTTTATCCTGCATAAGAATATTGGTGAAAAATGTAATAGCTTAGTCGAATTTACTCAATGACCAAGCTATTTTGGAAGACCACGTGCAGTGACAGTAACCTGCGAATGAGTCACTCAACACCTTGACTGTGGTGTGACACTACAGGTGACGCGCGGCTATTTCCAGCACATGAGAAATATCGTGTATTTTAGTGCGAATATTTGATGCTAACGACTTTTCTGGCCTTTGCACGGAAACTAAGAAGTGATCTAGAAATGTGTCTACTTTTTTAAGCATACAATATAAATACACACCGCGAATGAGTGGAACGCCCTGCCAGAAACTGTGGAGTGTATGTCATATATATGGTGTGAATCAAAAGTAAGAGGGAGGGGGTGAACACACAAAAGAATGTGTCGTTTGATTCGTCTGAATTATGGGAGTGTATGTCTGGCTATATTATTTTTAAATGGGGAGTGTGAATCAAAAGTTAAAGGGACGGAGGGGTTGAACGCAAAAAAAAATGTGTCGTTTGATTCGTCTGAATTATGGGAGTATATGTCTGGCTATATTAATTTTATATGGGGGTGTGAATCTAAAGTTAGAGGGGGAGTGGACACAAAAAAAAATATTTCTATTTTTTATTGATGATAGCCAAGCGTTTGACCACCAAATCACTTGAAAAACAAGTAAAGATGTGGCCTAAGATGGAGGACACTCGTCTTAAACGCTTGTCTTGGTTATAAAGTGCATACATACTATTGAAGACGACTGTACGTACTGAATAAGTAATTACTTATTATGTTAATAAGTAGTTGTTGCCAACGGCTTCGGACTTCCTCCATGATTATAATACAGGTACAACACAACAAATTATTTTATTTTTAAGTAAAAAGGCATGGTCTTATAAATATATTTTTTTATTATACGACGGGGAAGGGCTTGGTCTCTATCTCACCTGGTAACAAGTTATGATAAGGCCGAAGGTGGTGGCGCACTTCACCCGGAATCCTCAACAAACTGAGGAACTGGCTATCTTACCTCTGAATTCCTCATGAACACAACAATCTTAGAATTGTTATTATGGCGCCAGAATTAGGTAAGATGGTGGTAGCTAGCCAGGCGGACTTCAATAAAGTCCTACCACCAACCAAACCAAGCACAATATATTGTACTCCCAATGGGGATCGAACACTAACCAATCGAGAAACCAGGGTCCTGACGCAGATTCTGAGTTTGCGTGCAATTCTCAACTCAGCTTAATGCGATGATCAACCTTCTAGCAGGGATTCACTAAGCTATTAGAATTTATTTTTTTTTCGAGGGGGAAATCTTTAACAAGATACCCCACCGCGTTGAGGGTGCGATGAGGTTATGTGAGGTTTACGGGACACTATGTGAAACTATGTGAAAATGCCCTATAGTCTGAAAATACGTTGAATGTCACTACAGAGAAGTGGCGTTTTCGCTTTTTTATATTATTTTTGTATTTGTAAATGTTGTGATCAAGTGGAAACACTTGAAATACAAAAATTATGTAAAATATATATAGATCGTGCCGCGATTTCGTAACCGTAAAAATGTTAGTCGGGTTTTAAACTATCTCGTAAGGTTTGCTAGAAGAAAACTCATTTCGAGTTAAGCTCGCCGAAGAATAAATACACTTTTCAACGTTCAACTAGTCGGTCTACGACTGTTAACAAGCTAATTGAAATACGTACATAAATAACTTTCAGTCCTGTTATTACAATCGCCGACAGTACAAAGTAATTATCACTGACGATGAATGATCTAATCTAAACTGATGAATGACGTGTGTGCGCTTCTATTTTTAGGGTTTACTACCCAAAGAGTGACAACGGTACCCTATTACTAGGCCTCCGCTGTTCGTTCGTCTGTCTGTCAGCAGGAGATACATTTCAATGTACCTGGTCATCTTTGAAGAACAATAGACCTCGCGAGGCTTTAAACCATGCAATAACCGATGCTTTCCTCTTTCACTTTTCCTTTTAAACCTTTGAGCAAATAGGGGTATAAGTTTTAGAGATTACTCGCGTTCCCTTGGTCTGAGGAGATCGAACCTGGTGTCTACGGATTTGTCTTGCAAAGGGGGAAAGGGCTGCGTAGTCTGATTAGCAAACGTAGGTATAAATTTTACAAAAAAAAAACCTTATAATACACGTACGTTGTTCCCCGAGTCGCGTCGGATAACCCCGTTTCGGCATAGTACACATATTCTGTTACAGGTTGTATAGCCGAAGGTGGAAGCGCACTTCACCCGGAGTCCTCAACAGTCTGAGGAGCTGGCTATCTTACCTGTAAATGCCGGAACACAACAGTTTTAGAATTGTTATTATGGCGACAGACAGGTAAAGATGGTGACAGCTAGCCAGGCGGACAAACCAACGAAAATGAGTTACGATTACGAACCACTAGGCCACATAGATCAACAAATATAAATGTATGTGATAGTGTGATCACATGTTTACGGGGTACGTCTTATTAACCGCGTTTCCCAATGCCAAGTGGGTGATTGATGCGCCCATATATCATACCGCTATTGCTGTATGTCACGCTAAGATATCCCGCCCACTTTTGCTTTTAATTGCTGCGAAAACTGACACTTCCTTTATAAGCTTTTCCTGCGAAGATCTACCTGAGTACTTAGTCTATCTATTAAAGATAATGGTAATAATGGTTAAAATTAAATATTAGTTAACTGTTAATTGATAAAAAATATATCGATATTTTTATTGGTTGAAAATATTAGTTAAGTAATATTATTTGTTTAGTACCTACACGATTTGGTTATTGGTTGATGTTAATGCAGTTGAATATTTTATTCTATTGATCAAATAAAAGTAACCGCTAATTCGCCTCTATCATAGTAGCACTATGGGTATTTGTTTAAAATATCACATCACTTGGTATTGAATAAAAATATCATATACAGCAAATCAGAAATTTCATCTCTATAGTGAGGAGTCGAAAGCATACAATTGAATGAAGTCAAACTAATACATAGTTGAAAACTCTGCGAGCAGCAACATACGAAAGTGTTTCTTATTTGTAGTAATTTAAAGTTAAAATTTCAATGCATTTAATTATGTTAGTTCTAACTCAGGCTGAAGTTGATCTGATATTTTTATTCGATAATGTTAATTCTGATTATTGAATATAATGGTTGATTTTAAATATTAGTTAATTTTATTGTTTGATAGCTATATTCGTCATCTCTACTATCTATATGTTTTTACACGCATAAGGTTGTCACTTGTATGTAACATAACATTTGACTTATCTGAAAATCTTTGTTTAAGTCTGCCTGGCTGGTAGTAGCCATCTTACCTAATTCTGTCGCCACTTCGCCATAATAACAAATTTAAAAAATGGTTGTGTTCCGGCATTTAGAGGTAAGTTAGCCAGTTCCTCAATTTTTTGAGCTGTTACAGCATTTATCTGCCAGAAACTAGGGTCGCGGTTTTCATTCCGCATTCTGTGAGGATATGGAAATCATCTTCAATGCCTCAATAATCACAATAGGGCGAGGTAGTTTTCAGCGCTCAAGATGAGTATGAATATACCACAAAATTCGGAATCTGCGTCCGGACCCTCGTGGCTCAGTTGGTTAGAGCGTTTCCGGCTTTAGGATAAGATGCTGGTTCGAGTCTCGTAGCGGGTTGTGTGTTTTTGTGTCATTATAACATTTGTGACAAAGTGCAATCACATGAAATACAAAAAAAATAAATCTGTGTTCCGGCATTTAAATAAAAATAAAAATTAATAAAATATTACAGGACATTCATTTTACACAAAGACACCTAGCCCCAAACTATGCATAGCTTGTAATATGGGAACTAGATTACGGATAGAATACATAAATACTTTTTTTTTTTGGTAAATACATACTTATCATACAATACACACCCAAACACAACAAACATCTATATTCATCACACAAATGTTTGTCCTGGGTGGGAATCGAACTCACAACCTACAGCGCAGAAGGCAGAGTTACTACCAACTGAGCTATGAGGCATTAATTTAGATGTTAGATAGCCATTTCCTCAGACTTCAGTTTCCTGGTGGTGTGCGTTTCCCCCTCCGGCCTTTCTCCCTTCAAACAGAGGGTTCATAGGCATTCAAGTCCAGGGAAGCCCCGCTGCTACCCTGCCCTTCTTCTAAGATTCCTTAATCGGCGTTTACGACATCCGCGGGCTGAGTTTGAAGGGTCGATTCATAAGCGGCGGCCACAGTAAAAGGGTGTCACGCGAGGTTATTCTCGTCGAGAATTTTCCACGCTGATTCACGCGAACCACTTATTCGGCGAGAACAACAGGAGCGTAGAGTTTGGGTGCGTGCCGTGGTGGTGGCAGGGTGCCAAGTCGCCGTTTTCAAGTTCTAGGCTCGACGCGAGCTCTTCATCTCCACATGATAACTAGAAGCTATACAGTGGTCGAAATAAAAAAAAACCGCCGAAATTAACCGCCTCTGTGGGGTAGTGGTTCAATCCACCGATTTCAGATCCAGAGGTCCCGGGTTCGATCCCCATGGGGAGTACAATATTGGCTTGGTTTGGTTGGTGGTAGGACTTTGTTTAAGTCCGCCGTACCTGCCACCATGATAATAATTCTAAAATTGTTGTGTTCCGGCATTCAGAGGTAAGATAGCCAGTTCCTCAGTTTGTTGAGGATTCCGGGTGAAGTGCGCCTCCACAAAAAAAAACGAAAATAGAAAAAATTAAAAAAAAAACTCCGTGCACAATAAAAAAAAATGGCAAAAGTTAAATTTTATAACGATTATATTTTTTTTTATTGTACGACGGGATGTGCTTGGCCTTCATCTCACCTGGTTACACTTAAGTTACGAAATTGCGATATCAATTTTTAACAAATAACGCAGGATCGTTCTGATTTCAAGCCTCATAGCTCAGTTGGTAGTAACTCTGCCTTCTGTGCTGTAGGTTGTGGGTTCGATTTCCCCCCAGGACAAACATTTGTGTGATGAATATAGATGTTTGTTCTGTGTTTGGGTGTTGTATCATGTAGTACGTATGTATTTACAAAAGCATTTAAGTATTCTATCTATAATCTAGTTCCCACATTACAAGCTGTGCTGAGTTTGGGGCTAGATGGCGCTGTGTGAAATTAACGTCCTGTAATATTTTTTTAAAACCAATCTTTGTGGTCTAGTGCTTCGCCCACCTGTGTCAGACACCGGTGTCAGCGCCTTACGACTTTTAGAAGCAGAGAGACGAGCTCCAAGTTTCAGTGAAATCAGCGCCTCAACGACGAACCCTCAGCGCCCCGATTCCACTAAACTAATCGCTTCACTATGACAATGGTATTGTTATTGTTACGCCGATCAGAAACGTCAAGAATCATCACGGGCCTTCACGTTAGTGTTCCGTGAAAATTCGTCAAAAATAACATGTTAACAAACTTAAACATTACGGTTGTTTATGGCCGTCGAGAACAATAGAGTCCCAGATTACGCAATAGTTAGCACCGCGACCAGTGTCGCGCATACATAAAGATCTATGGATATGGATATAAATATGCTGCGCGAACCGGAATGAGGACAGTATTCAATTACGATGCAGCGAGATAACATCAAGTGATATCTGAGTGCGATAACATAGCAGTGTAAGCGTTTGAGGGTAATTCGTTTGTGGCTGAATAAATGTTTCTTACTCTAAGTAATAATCGGTTACTTGTAATTTATAATACCAAATGGCACCTATAGTGGCAATTCTGCGACGAATGGCTATCGTCATAGTGAAACGATTGGTTTAGTAGGATCGAAGCCAGGTCTTGCAGGGTGGCTTGGATCCAACAGTGGATAGTTATAATGACTGAGATCATCACCACATTTAACTGATTCGCAGAACGCCGACAAGGATAATTCCACGCACGCATAGGGTCATGCGAGCAAGCAGGGCCCTTACTATGACCAAATAAAGACGCTGTCAACTGCAAAAGAACCTCTGGTCATTCATAGTCAGTCCAACCATTTATTTTACTTTTGATGTGAGCACATTTATGAAGTTGCATAATTATACAAAGGCAATACAATCAGTGGCGGAAAAAATGCAATACTATCGCTATTTTTTCTTGAAGCGACATTTTCTTTAGTTCCGATATTTATCGATACTGATATTTATTGAGCCCACATGTTATGTGACGAAGATCATTCAAGTGGATTAGAACATATCTTATACTAATATAAAATGCTAGCTGACTCACTGATAACATGTGCGTTGTTGCCTAAACGGCTAATCGTAGAGACATTAAATTTGGAGGGTATGTTTGTCTTGATGCGAAAATGAGTGCTAAGAAGGGGATTTTCGAAAATTCGTACCCTAAGGGGTTCAAAAAGGGCTTAAAAGTTTTCATTGCCCAAAAAGTATGCCCTAACTCTGAAACCGTGCATGATAAAAAGTCAAAATTATCATTATAGATTTCTCATATGAAATAGATAAGAACGTAATTCATGGATTTTTGTTTTTTTTTATAATAGAAGGGCAGGGGGTCCGTTTATTAGAAAAATATCAAAAAACATTGTTATTTCTGTTAAAAAACGCGATGTACACGTGGTTTCTATAATAAACTGGTGTATTTTTCAGTAAATAACAGTAATACTAAAGGGTATGTCCAATATTCAGACCTGACTAATAATAAAAAAAAAAATTGGGGGTTCCCATACAAGAAACGTTTTTATAAGTTGTTATTTTCGACCTGTATAATAACAAAGTTGGTGTGAGTATAGGTGCTTACTTAGTGGTAAATATAAAAGAATAATAAAATCTGGCCAAACGTGAGCCAGACCGACACTAAGACTTCAAAAAGCCTGCATTTTTGTCTGGGAATGTGGGTCAAAACCCTCGGTGTGCGTGTCTGCACACCATGTAGGAGCTCAGGAGGTCACATTTATCCGGACATCCAACAAATATATATATTTATAATAATACTTGCACCTATTTCAAAAAACCAATACGCGCAAAAAAGAAGTCGCGAGTAATATTTTAAAAGCTAGTAATAATTTATTATAATTGTATGCTGATTTTTTTCCTTTTTTTTATTATGACAAAACGGAACCAGAAAAAGTAAAAAAAATATCGATAGTAGTACATAAATAAGCAATTGCGCAATGTATCCATAATAATGGAGAATGCAACCGCGTAGAAATAACGGCGAATTCAATGGTTATAAATTTTTTTTTATTCACTGAACTAAATGGCACTATAAACTATGTAACTAAGCTAATTACTAAATTGTTTTACTAGTAGTTAAGTTTAACAAGTTTTAACAGCCTCTGTGGTCTAGTGGTTCAACCCACCGATTTCAGATCCAGAGGTCCCGGGTTCGATCCCGGGTTCGTTTGGTTGGTGGTAGGACTTTGTCGAAGTCCGCCTGGCTAGCCACCACCATCTTACCTAATTCTGCCGCCATAGTAACAATTCTAAAATAGTTGTGTTCCGGCATTCAGAGGTAAGATAGCCAGTTCCTCAGTTTGTTGAAGATTCCGGGTGAAGTGCGCCTCCACCGTCGGCCTTATCTCAACTTGTTACCAGGTGAGATGAAGGCCAAGCGCTTCCCTGTCGTACAATAAAAAAAAAAACATTTGTAATTTGTTTAGATCATTCGACACCCCAATGTAGTTTAACACTGCCTAGCGTATGTCATAGTAAGGCCGCTCGCAACTGGCAGGCATCAATCATGCGAAGGGCAGACAATGTACTGATGTTGCGGCAGGTGGTCACGTGACACCGGCGGTAGACAGCGCGGCGCTTGCGTCGGTCATTGGGGCGTTTGCACATACTCGTAGGTACTTATTTCGATCAGCCTAGTGCGAACCGATTCGAGTGTTTTACGTACTCGATCTTGACTTTACCCGCCTCTGTGGTCCAGTGGTTCAACTACCGTTGTCAGATCCAGAGGTCCCGGGTTCGATCCCCAGTAGGAGTACTATATTAGATAGATAGATAACTCTTTATTGTTCTCCATTTATCATAACATAACAAAATACAGACAGTGGAAACTTAATCTGAGCGTCACTGGTAAAACAATGGGCGGCCTTATCGCTGAAAGCGATCTCTTCCAGGCAACCGCTGAATGGACAGATAAGATAACGACTTTCAAGGACGGCGGACTATACGAATGAAAGAAAGCCTGGCATTAAAAAAAATGAATTTGCTCCAGTGAATAAATTGTAATTAGTATTAGATAATTTTAAGCTATTGTAATGGATCATGAAAAAAAAAAAACTAGCCCGAGGTTCTTGCCTTTCTCCTTGTGTGCTGGTCGCGATTCCGAACAGGCGGTAGATTTGACGTTTCAAAGTGATCCTAAAAAATCTTACTGAATAAATATATTTGACTTTGACTTCGAATATAAAACAAAATATGCATACATAAAATTACACCAATAATAATCATAATAATAATAATAATGAAGGATAAAAATGATAATTTGAGAATTTATATTTTGTTTGGTTTGTTTGGTGGTAGGGTGCCCGGCTAGCTACCACCATCTGACCTAATACGGTCGCCATAACAACCCTAAAATCCGTGTTCTTTGATTTAGAAGTACGATAGCCAGTTCCTCAGTCTGTGTCGTACCCGTCGTACAATTTAAAAGAAACTTATCAAGGCTCTCTGGGTAGCTAGGTAAATAGAAATATCTTGTGGTGACAAACATGTGCAACACAATACGCCAGACAGTCGCTACTTAAGTATCGAGCCCACCAACCCAGACAGCGGACATCGTAAAGCCGAATAAAGTTTTTAACCGCCTCTGTGGTCTCGTGGACCCACCGAATTCAGATCCAGAGGTCGTTCGATCCCCAGAGGGAACAATATTGTGCTTGGTTTAGTTGGTGGTATGATTTAGTTTAAGTCCGCCTCGCTAGCTACCACCATCTTACCTAATTCTGTCGCCATAACAACAGCTCTAAAATAGTTGTGTTCCGGCATTTAGAGGTAAGATAGCCAGTTCCTCAGTCGGTTGAGGATTCCGGGTGAAGTGCGCCTTCAACTTCGGTCCTATATCAACTTGTTACCGGGTGAGATGAAGGCCAAGCGCTTCCTTGTCGTAAAATTATATAAATAAAGGATCTCACGAAAAGGGCATCAGCTTACATTCGAGTGTTGTAAGCGTGGTGATTATGGCGAAACCCTCCAATTTCGGAGGATGCTCTGTACAGCCCCCTCAGCACGGGGTGGGGATAAAATGTTTGTCCTCTGTTGTTATCCACCTTCGAGAGCATTTTGTCTCCCGATGGTGGATAAAAACAGAGGACAAAATTTTTATCCCCTCCCCGTGCTGAAGGGGGCAGCAGTGGACAGTTAATGAAATAGGTATGTATTATTTATATGTCATGTTATCTTTGCATGTTTATGCGTATAGTATTGGAATTTGTATTTATACAAATTCCAATCATCCCATTCGCATATTATAATAATTTATAATTATCTGCGTATTTTAAAAATAGTTTATTATTATCTGCGAATGCTAGTTTTTAGTATACCTGCGTATTTTTTCAGATATTAAGTTGTGCGCATATTATATCCATATTTACATCCTCCTGGTTCTGTGCGTACAAAGGTTGTCAGGAAGAGATTCGCTTTTGACGATAAGACCACCCATTGTGCATTATCTACGGTAATATGTATTACTTCATAATTTATTTAGTTTTTATGTCCAATTAAGAATATTGCCATTGTATGATGCGACACTATTTCATGGTAGAAGTATCCTCCCATTCTACAGAGCGAGTAAAAAAAAAATTGCAGGACGTGAATTTCACACAGCGCCATCTAGCCGCAAACTTTTGCTGTAGCTGTCTCAAAAAAAAGTTGGAGACTCCTTTGAGATTTAAAACTCGCGATAAAATTACTATAGGTTACTTAATTTATGCCTCACAATAATGTCGACGAGAATTGAAATATTGAATGACTGCGTATCGATATAGATACCTACGATAATTGATAACGAAAGATTGGGTATCTATATTAGGTACATTATCTGTAGGCCTTTTTTTTGCCAGCCTATTTTAGTGATTGGTGACCGAGTGATATTTATTTTGTCGCTACGCGAAACTTTTAAGCCCTAGTGGAGCCCATTGTGAAAGGGTTCGTCCGGGGAAGTACTACCACAATACCTATTTCAGCCGCCAAGCAGCATTGCTGTGTTCCGGTTTGAAGGGTATGGTCGCCGGTGAAATTACAGGCTCGTGAAGCTTAACACCTTTATGCCTCAAGTTGAGAAGCGCAATGCAGTGCCGTGTAGGCTATGTTCTTTGTACATATGACCTACGCAGTAAGGCATTGTTATAGGCAAGAGATGCACTTAAGGCGGGGTAGTATCGCTTTTAGCTTGTTGAACCTCTGTAAATCTAATAAAAAGCGACGTAGCGCCAATAAGTAATCATATTTTAATTAAATCGAACATATACTCAAGCGCTGTGCGAAGACGGAAAGGTGAATCATAATAATTGTCTCGATAAAAAAAATCATAAAGATGACACTAAATCGATATTTAAACGTGTAGAACTGAGAGATTTCTCGTTGAAACCACGTTATTAGAAAAGATAGCGCTTCACCTGGTAACAAGTTAAGATAAGGCCGAAGGTGGAGGCGCACTTCGCCCGGAATCCTCAACAAACTGAGGAACTGGCTATCTTACCTCTGAATGCCGGAACACAACAATTTTAGAATTGTTATTATGGCGACAGAATTAGGTAAGATGGTAGCTAGCCAGGCGGACTTCAACAAAGTCCTACCACCAACCAAACCAAGCACAATATATTGTACTCCCCATGGGGATCGAACCCGGGACCTCTGGATCTGAAATCGGTGGGTTGTACCACTAGACCACAGAGGCGGTTGAAAGGGCTTGCCGAAATCAAATATCATAATATTGTTATTATTAATCTTTGTGAACATAAACAAAGGAAATCTAGCCGGTCAAACGCTCCCGCCGGGCGGCCAGTGCCTGCCCGTAAAAATGCTCTTGGATTGCCTCGTCTTAACATCAGGTGGACTACTTGCTTGTTCTCCTAGTTGTATAAAAAATAAAAAAGTAAAAATATTTTATTTTATTGTACGACGGGAAGTGCTTGGCCTTCATCTCACCTGGTAATAAGTTGAGATTAGGCCGAAGGTGGAGGCGCACTTCACACGGAATCCTCAACAAACTGAGGAATTGGTATGTATACCAATAAATGCCGGAACACAACAACTTAAGAATTGTTAGGAGCAAATTCCTACCACCAGCCCGTGTTTACCGCCACGTTTACTTACCCGTCACAAACTAGGTGTGTATTAACTTATCTTAACATTCAGGGAGACCCTGTATATTTTGAAGATAGCAGTGTCTCTGGTTGTTTTCCACTGATAAGCGGAATCACATGTTGTGCCAAATCAACCGCGACTTGCTGTAAACAAACCAGATTTGCGCGAAACTTAAATAAATTTGAAGTTTAACAGCGTTGATTTGTTACTCTGTTATTCTCGGCTTCGCCTGCTCGATACACGGATTAAGTGTAGCCTATTTCCTAGTCCAGATATCTGTGCACAATTCCAGCTCAGACCATTCTGTTTTCATTTGCGTGAAGGAGCAACAAAGAACGAATCCGTTTTTGACCGAGCGAGCGAAGCGGCTCAGTTTCGAGACTGGCCAAAAATGCTTTTGTTCGCCATCTGTCGGTTTGTTCTCGCCTACAGGTCGCATTTTTTAACCGATGTTGATGAGATTTGGCACACATGTTCCTTGTTTTTTTTTGTCGATCGCGATTTTTGATCGGCGGGAAAATAGGAGGGGAGAAGGGGGGAAAAGGGGGATGTTTGTTGTAGTGTAATTTATCAACGGATTGCAATTAAATTTGAAAGACTAAGGATTTAATTCTACCTAAAATTTGGGACTTATGATTATTACACAGCGCCATCTCGCCCCAAACCAAGCAGAGCTTGCAATATGGGAACTTGATTACGGATAAAAAACTTACATACTTTTTTTTGTAGTAAATATGTACATACACGTGATACAATATAACGCCCAAACACAGGACAAACATTTACATTCATCACACAAATGTTTGTCCCGGGTGGGAATCGAACTCTGAGCTGAGCGGCTTGTTATATGTGTCATTCCCGGTAACTATCCCGGCCAGCTCCACTCCATCAAATACCGGAGCAAGGGTCTAACCTGATACGTGAAATGGCTTAGCTTCAGCGATCATATCTTCCACAATACGTAATATGTGGCATTCAAAGTAATGAAATGAATATATGTTATAGTTCAGGATTGATGCTAGAACGCTTGTGTTTCGAAAACACGATTACATACAATTTTATCTATAGAATAAAAATCCAAAGTTGACTCTAATTTGCACCAAACATGTTCGCCATTCAATAAATACGCCTAATTAGGCACATTAAAACACTTTGTCGAGTAAATAAACACAGTATACAGCAGACGGTCTGTGTTTTAGATTTTGAAAATTCATATTTGTTGTACCGAAAAAAAACAATACGTAGAAATTCGCGCATATTTCTGTCATCTGGCGCATAAGCGCCGTGGTTGAGCACACAGCAATGTTACGATGTCTTATTCTTATTCTGTGTGGGGGTGACCAAGGCCTGCACTGACGTGCCGCTGTGGGATGTTTTGTGCATTGTCCCCCAACTCCTTAAAACACCGTAGCAGGAGGATTGTTGGTGGCACTTATTGAGCGCCTGAGTTCGCGACAGCGACTATAAAAATGACACTGGTGTTGTGGGGTTTTAACTTACGGTGTGTTGTACATAGAGAGTGGGACGCGCAGCAGCCATGGAGTTGGCTCAATGGGTGCTGCAAAACACTCAAGATGTGTTTTACATAGAGTTTTAAGCTGTTGGTGACACTTGTCGTATAATACAGGTATGGTATTTCAGTATTTGTTACGCACTGAACGCGGTGCCAAGACGGGAGAGCCACGCAGTCTTGGTCAATACTGTGTGGGAGGGTTTGCGTTGAATGCAGACATGCATAACCGTGGTAAGCCAAGCGCATCACCACCAACTCACTTAAAAAGGCAAAATTTGGACTAAGATGGACCACGCAAAAAAAAGGACTTTTAACCGCCTCTGTGGTCTAGTGGTCCGCCCACTAGTGTCAGATCCAGAGGTCCCGGGTTCGATCCCCAGGGGGAGTACAATATATTGTGCTTGGTTTGGTTGGTGGTAAGACCTTGTTTAAGTCCGCCTGGCTAGCCACCACCATCTTACCTAATTCTGTCGCCATAACAACAATTAAAAAATGGTTGTGCTCCGGCATTTAGAGGTAAGATAGCCAGTTAATCTATTTGTTGAGGATTCCGGGTGAAGTGCGCCTCCGGCCCTTAACTTGTTACCAGGTGAGATGAAGGCCAAGCACTTCCCCATGGTACAACAATTTAAAAAAAAAATAAATGAATAATTGCCATACCACAAAGAAGTTATGGTTACAAATTTTGATAAAATAATACCTGTGTATCAGTGTAGATATTACCTAGCTAGCTTGACTACGATTCTGTTATCTAAGCTTTACTTGTTGCGATGAGATGATTTCCAGAAACAAGGAAATAAATGACTAAGCATGAGATCATGTTTGTATTGTTCTTACCAAAATCAAAGTATGCATAATGACAAAGACACAGCTTTTCTTAGAATCTGCCTCTGTTACAATATTTTTTTTTTAATAAAAGAAACTCGTCTACTCTAACTGTGCCTGAGAAAAAAAAACACATCTCCAAATATGCACATTTAGTTCTATTTAATAACAAATAACAAGCCTCGTAGCTCAGTTGGTAGTAACTCTGCTTTGTGTGCTGTAGGCTGTGGGTTTGATTCCCACCCAGGACAAACATTTGTGCAATGAAAATAGATGCTTGATCTGTGTTTGGGTGTTGTATCATATAGTTATGTATGTATTTACGCAAGTATTTAAGTATTCTATCCATAATCTAGTTCCCATTTACAAGGTATGCTTAGTTTGGGGCTACACAGCGCCATTTAGCCCCAAACTAAGCATAGCTTGTAATATGGGAACTAGATTATGGATAGAATACTTAAATACTTTTGTGAATACATATGTTACATACTATATAATACAACACCGAAACACAGAACAAACATCTATATACATCACAAATGTTTGTCCTGGGTTAGAATTGAACCCACAGCCTACAGCGCAGAGTTAATACCAACTGAGCTATGAGGCTTGTTAGTTATGTATGCATTAAGCTGAACTTAACATTTATGCAATCTACAGACACTGTTTGTCACAACTGTGCATTTTTTTTTGTACAACGGGGAAGCGCTTGGCTTTCATCTCACCTGGTACAAGTTAAGATAAGGCCGAAGGTGGAGGCGCACTTCATCTGGAATCCTCAACAAACTGAGGAACTGGCTATCTTACCTATAAATGCCAGAACACAACAATTTCAGAATTGGTGTTATGGCGACAGAATTAGGTAAGATGGTGGTAGCTAGCCAGGCAGACCCAAACAAAATCCTACCACCAACTAAACCAAGCACAATATATTGTACTCCCCATGGGGTTCGAACCCGGTACCTCTGGATCTGAAATCGGTGGGTTGAACCACTAGACCACAGAGGCGGTTAAAATATAGGTTATTTCATATAGCCAGCACTATAAAGTAACCTGGTAATACTAGAAAGTTACAGAAGAGTAAATTAAAATAGGTATGTGGTAAGTACCTATATTTATTTGTGATGAAAATGTTTGTGCCTGATAGAAATAAATACAGCTATACATTGGTATAGAGCTGTATTTAGCTTTTTAATAACTTGAAATGCAAATTAAGGCAAAGCAGACAAAAGGTGATTTGTAAAAATTAAAGGTCACACATATTTATATATTTATAGAATATATATTTAATAAGAATTTATATTATTGTGTATGAGCACAAAAAAATGTATACAAAACTATTGCTATATTATTTATTGAAGTTTTCTGATGTGAGAATATGGGCAAAATATTTGAATATTTGCTACATAAGGAAAATACAATGCATTTGCACCTACAACAAAGTTATTTGGTCTAAATAAATATAATGTCTGATATATTGACATTATAGGTAGTTACTGTTAGATTATTTTCTAGTAATAGGATTATAATATTCACTGGAGGCACCAAGCGTAGTCATATAGGTACTCAACCTCTAATTGCCATCACTAGATGGCAATTAGAGGTACAGACTAATGTATGGCAATATAATAATAGGTATGTAGATGGTCCTAGTCGGAGGAGGCCTTAATAAAAAGAGATACGGACTGGGTTGTTAACGAGAGTTTTAATAATTTGAGATATTAATAGTCTCAATAAAGGCTTTAATTTTATACTTATTATAGTGGATTTATCCATTTCAACAACACATTGCTTATAATTCTAATTATATGGTATCATGAGGACTATGTAAGATTATCTTTCTGTTAAGTTTCAAAACCTTTATACAAATAATAAAAAAAAAGTAAATTACGCTTTAGGAAGTAGCATTAGGCGGAAGACTGAGGAAATATTGAAACTGTGCCAATAATCAGCTGTAAAACAATATCTATTTGCCCTACAGAAGAGTTAATAAAAATATATTTCTTAGAAATTCGTTTTTTGGCTTTGTGAGATGCGGTGGTTACTTACCATCGTGCCATGGGTTAGCAGGCTCGAAGTATGCGGTAACCAGTTGGTTATCACCAGGGAATCGGACAGAGCGCTTCTTTTTCTGCTCTTGTGGTCGGTCCGGAACGGTGGCGCAGGGCTCGCCCTCAGCGAATCCAATGTTATCATCTTTCGGACATGCCGCGGCATTATCAAGATCGACAGACATATCTATCGAGTGAACTACTGTTACATGTTAGCACTTGAGACCACATTAGCAGTAGTAATACGCTCCACATAAAAAACACTACACTTTTGTTATTGATATATGACACAACACTACAGGGACCGATTTATGAGTATCACGAAGACGTTGGTGCAGGCAACGCGCTACTCATAGCGAAGTTTATTTGTTAGTCGTCGGGTTAATTTAATATTTTTATTGTTCAATTCCAATCAAAACATTCTGCACCTTTCAACACCATTTGCCGCCATATTGGATTGATTTGATTGAATGAGAATGAGTTAGAGTGAGACAAAAGAAAAAACTTCATATTAACGCCACCAGAGGGTGTAAAAATCAATACTCTGAAGGTGGTATTACCATGCCATTTGCTAGATCTGATTTTTAACCGACTTATAAAAAACAGAAGATTCATTGGATTTTTTTATGTATGTTCCCCGAGTACTCGAAGATGCTTGGACTGATTTGGAATATTATTTTTTTTGTTTGAAAGGGTATTACATACTCCTCAGGTGATCCCATTCTCATCAGGTCAGGATCTGATGATGGGATCACGGAAGAAATCGAGAGAACTCTTCATATTTTATAGGCACACTTGAATGATTTGGGTATTTTAAGGGTGTATTACCTTGAAAGTAAAGAAAACACGGACCTCTATTGCACGCGTCTGTCTGTCGTCTCCGTCTGTCATCAAAATAATTGTAAAAATATACGTCATCCAGGTAAACGAAATTGTATCATATTCTTCATTGAAGTCGGTTTTATTTTTGTTTTTAAAACGTAATTATTAAATTTTTATGAGCCTAGTAGCTCCTAAAAATGTACATAACTGTGAAATGGCATTAAATGGAACTACAACAGCCATGTTGAAAACGGCATTCGACAGTCAGTTGTGTGCAAGTACAACTGATAGTCGAACACTAATAAAAAAACATAATCAAATGTTTTGTAGTGCATGAGTATATTAAACATATATATGGGTAGTAGAATACATAGTGATTGATCTGCGGGCAGTTATGAATACGTAGATTTGAATTGTATATTATCAGTCACAGATAAATAACTATGTATTCTATATCAGTAGCTGTTGCTGTTGCTGGTTTAAAATAAATATCTGAATTCGAATATAATTTTTCGTGTACCTACCGCTACTTACCTACTACCGTGATATTTTTTCTGATTTTTGCTATCCCTGGACCCGTTTTTTGCCAACCTTTTGCGTTGACCCTTGCTTGCATCTGTGGACCCATATTGTCTATTGACGACTGACTTGGCTCTGGCTCGATATTTATTGCTGTACGAACTGGTACGAACTGGATTAATACTAAAATGCCCCGATAATCTGTTATAAAATGTTATTTTTGATGTAACACTGCAGGTAAAAATTGTTATCATGACATTACTTAAAAGTTTTCAAACAACATACGTAAACATAGGTAAGTAGGATATCCTACTTACCTATGTTTACGTATGTTGTAGGTATATACCTAGCCTACTATTGCAAATAAGATACAGAATATCTCACTAATATTGCTTTTCAGATCCTTTCCACCAATTCCCAAAACCAAACTACCCTTACACTGAAAAGTTCAGAGAGTGGAAATTGGTTTTAAGTAAAGATAATCAAGGAAAAGAAGATTCATATATTTTTAATCATATTCGATTTTGGGACAATCACTTCAAGGAATGTTTCCGATCTGCTAGTAGCCGTCTTACAGGAAATGCTGTCCCAACTTTGAACTTAATGAATACAACGTTTTCTCATCGGTAGCAAACATAAGCGACGGAGTAAGTAACCCCGTCATATTTGCTACCGTTAAGTTTGTCCACCACGTTGACTCTCTCTTCATTTTATGTAAATCTTTACGATTTCTGAAATCTTTTTCTCAGAAATTACATCAATTTTTACTTACACGGTAGGTAGCATGGGGTCATTTAAAGCCCGCAGGCACAAAGCACGTCTCTATCTTACTGCGTTTGCACGCGAACTGAATTTAACGGCAATACGCGGCAACTATCATCCATATTCAGAGGGTACCTAAAATTTTGAATCGTTGGGATAGTTTTAATTGTTTGAATTTTACATATTTATAGCACCTAGGCTTTTAAAGACCCCACGCGACTAACCGAGAGTTAATAAAGGTACCTAGTTTATTGACTTAATACACATTAGTTAGCTTGATTGATGTATTTTTTTTTTTTTATGAAAGGACATTACGCTGGCCTGGTTCTGAACCTGGACGGCAGCTTTGCGCGGACCTGATGTATTTTAACATTAATTTACCTATATTTATATCGGCGAGTGGGAACTCCTTGCTCGCGAAAACGGTTCCCAGTCAGCGGTGCCAAACAGAATATGAACGCTAGTGCCACACGATAAGATTCAATTTCGCGTGCAAGTGGTCAGTGTAGGTACATTTTTAAACCTAGACATCGCTTTTGAGTAAGTAAGAGAGTAATCCTTCTGTTCATTAGTAATATAAGTTATTCTGTGACAAAACGTAGGTACCTACATACTTTTTTTACTGAGCGAAGCGTCTCGGTTTCGAGATTGACCAAAAATGCTTTTGTCCGCTGGCAGTCTGTCGGCTGTCGGTCGGTTTGTTCTCGCCTACAGGTCGCATTTTTCAACCGATTTTGATGAAAACACATGTTCCTTATTTTATATCTGAAATGTTTTAAACGATCGCGATTTTTGATCGTGGGAAAAAGGGGGGAAAACGACAGAGAACAAAAGCATTTTTGGTCAATTTCGTACGAATATCGACTGAGACGCTTCGCTCGTTCGGTCTGTAGTAAATGTCATGTGATAATAATATTAAACACATTGAATGATGCTTACACTGAGTGTTCTTTCGTCCACTGTGATGAAATTATTTTGATTTTTAAGATACCTACCAGTAACTAGGTATTTTATAGTAGATTAGATTCTGTACACAACCGGTGCGCGGTGATGCCAAGATCAACTAAATTTCAAATAGAGGTCGACTTTTTTGTCCTTATGGCTTTAGAAGAGACGTGAGCCATGTCGTCTGTCTGATGGGTGACCATCTCAATAATTATAGTTTGTGGTTTAAAAGTTACTAGACTTTGATAACCACGAAATCCTACAATCAAGTAAACTACTACAAATTGCTGTGCCTGTCGGGGACAGGGTCCATTATGTTACCAATACCAATAACTTTTTTAACTTCTTAAATACTGGAATGCAATAAATGAAGATGAACATGACAAAAACAAAAAAACTGATCAAATATTTTTTTTTTCTTTGCAATGCGGTCTTACCTTACGTACAAGTAGTACACTTTCTCTTCGCATTGCGTGCGGTTTCAATCAAAAGTTATCGCGTGAAGTTTTGCATTGCGTTGATCTTGTGATTGTGTTGTGATTGTGAGCAATAGTCTCGTGAGTAATTGAGTAATAGTATTCTACGATTGCGTTGATCTTGTGATTGTGAGTAATAGTATTCTATGGCGTTGATTGAGTACCTAATTTCCGTACATACCTCCCAATTCAATTGAATCCGTGTTACAAAACAAAACATTGAACATGTACAACAAGTGCTGTGTAGTGAATTGTAAAAGTAGACGAAAGGACATCAACTTTTTTCGATTTCCAAAGACTGAGATAGGACTCATTAAGTGGCTAGAGAGCATAAATGATGAAAGTTTGCGAAGCAGTGATCCTAAAAAACATTTCGTTTGCAAGAAACATTTCGAGAAAAGGTTTCTGGCTTCGGCAAATCTGAGATGTCGACTTCGCAGTAGTGCCTACCCGACATTGTTTACACCTGAAGAGATCCTATGTGGTTATCAACGCACTACAAACACTGTCAAAATTAGTAAGTGTCATAAAAAACGCAATGTTTACTAACAAAATAGCTTTTTTTTTAATTTTATTTTCATTATTGAGGTGCTTGGCCTTATCTCACCTGATTTTTATGAAGTTATAATATGGCGTAGGTGGAAGCACACTTCACCCAGAATCCTCAACATACCGAACGCCTGAAAACAAGAATTTAAGAATTGTTGCTATGGCAACAGAATTAGGTAAGATGGTGGTAGCAAGGCGGACTTAACTAACCAAACCAAGCACAATATTGTACTCCCTCTGGGGATCGAACCCGGACCTCTGGATCCGAAGGCAAACCACTAGACCACAGAGGCTGTTAAAATCATTTTATCACCAAGTTATAATATGGGCACTTATGTGTAGAATATAAATTGTATCTTAGCAGCCATTAATGTCAACAAATACATTTCTTTGATTCTTGATGAAGCCAACCAGCCCCCTCAGCACGGGGAGGGGATAACATTTTTGTCCTCTTTTTTTATCCACCTCTGAGAGCATTTTGTCTCCCAATGGTGGATAAAAACAGAGGACAAAAATTTTATCCCCACCCAGTGCTGAGGGGGCAGTATTATATCTGTAATCTAGTTCCCATATTACAAGCTGAGCTTAGTTTGGGACTAGATGGCGCTGTGTGAAACAAATATTGCAAGTGTGTAATATTTCAATAATAATAAACTTCGTGTAAGCCCATGTGCTTCATTAAACCACCAAAATACTTTATATTTCGAGATAACGTGATGTAAAAAAATAATAATAATAACTTGGCTTGAGTGCACAGATCAATTAATATGTATGTATTATTACATAATTAAATTATTATTTTATTAAAATGTTAGTGCCTATTCTTAAATGACTTTTTCTGTTTATTTGCAGACCAAATAAACCAATTGGAGCACAATATCCGAAACAATAACCGAAATAGAAAACATGAAGACCACACCTACTACAAATTTCAATGCTCAGAAAAAAAACCATGGACTGAGAATGGTAGTGTTTTGAAACTGTTTTTACAATATATTTTTATGCCCAAAATACAGTTATATGATACAGATATGTTTCTATATTTTTTGACAACATGGGTATGGAAGTGTCTGTAAAAAATCGGCTAACCAATATTCAATGTTAGCAGTGGCTTTGGCTTTAGATAAAAGACGGTGGTACATCTATTTTTATAAATTAGGTACCTACCTACCTATGCATAATAAAAATAATAGAAGAAGGATTCCTAATATAATATTTTCAAATCAACGCAAAGAGTTGATAATGGTAGCACCCTATCTCATACAAATTGAGTCTAAATTTGATGGGCTAATGTTCAAACCCGGCCGGACCGCGCGTTTGCCGCTGCACTGATAATTTCCACGTAATCTTGACAGTATAGGCAAGATTTGCAGACAAATCATTGTATCTTCATAGCCTCATAGCAAGTTTGTTGTAACTATGCCTTCTGCGCTGTAGGCTGTGGGTTCGATTCCCACCCAGGACAAACATTTGTGTGATGAATATAGGTGTTTGTTGTGTTTGGGTGTTTGTATTGTATGATAAGTATGTATTTACAAAAAAAAGTATTTGAGTATTCTATTCGTAATCTAGTTCCCGTATTACAAGCTATGCTTAGTTTGGGGCTAGATGGCGCTGTGTGAAATTAATGTCCTGTAATATTTATTTAAAATATTTATATGCTCGGCATACTTGTACCTACTACCTACATAAATGAATGTTGATTATTATAATAAGTAATTATGTAGCCAAATCCAGTACTTATGTAGAAAACTTCTTCAGGCGTGTTGAGCACGAACAAGAATCATGGAACTCGCGTCATCGTCACCGAACGCTTTCCATGAGCTATATGTATACTGTTATGTACTTTTTGGGTGAACAAAAATGGAGTAACTCGCGTCTTTGTCACCGCACGCTCTTGTGAATTGTATCGTCGAGCTATTAGATTATATACGCGACACTTTTACGCTTACCGACACCACTTTTGACTTTAAACACATTAGGATTCCATTACCAACAATCGCAGCTGTTTTCTTAGGCAATAATAAACAATCTTCAAGTTTTCGCTTTGTCGGCACTTCCAGAGTGCCACTGTTTTTGTTATAACAAAATTTGTTCAGTCACAGTTACCTCAAAAAATTCGTTATCCTGGCGAAAAAGTGTCGAATTTCATGATTTGACTTTCTAAAATAATTAGATTCTAATACCGTGTAGATGTGATACTTTTAAATGAGATTATTCACGTATCGAAAAAAAAATACCCACAGAAAAAAGTGCCGGCCAGCAAAAAACACATGTTTCTTGCGGCAAACCACGTCTAGTATATTTTTTACTATGTTGGCAAACTTGAACGATCAACTTTTGGTGTGCCCCAGCAAAATGTTGGGCTCTGAGATAACGATATAAAATATGAGTGTTCTGAGTTGTAATTACGTGCCAAAAATAGGATTTGTGCGTCTTATACTTTCGGAGATATTTTACGATAAACGTGTTTATTGTGTATTTCTAATTCTTAATCGGAAATAGAGTAGGTATAATACAAAGTTTGAGTTTAAGTTTCTACATAAGCCAAAGGATGATTATGAGAGGTCTGGGATGGGAAGTGATTTTTCGGATAATTAAGATGATGAGTTGGGTTCTTCTCCATATAAACTTTAACGTGATTTGCCAAATCGTTTCTTCGTGTGTGAAAAATGCTTAAAAAGGGGTCTGAACAATTGTTATGAATATATAGTTATGGTATGTTTATATTTCAGATCCCACAGATCGAAAAGAGAGAACTGCAGAGCTACCTTTATCGGAGACTAATTTTGATCAAGAACATATCACTGATTCCGAATCACTTCCCGACGTTGTCAAACCAGTCTGCCAGATATGTCTGAGCACTGACTTCGAAAGCATTGATACAGACAGTGCACTTGTAGACTTCTACGATGAGCTAGTGTACTATGAGGTAAGTATCCATTATCTGGCCGTGGTTAGGTTAGTCTGTTGAAGTGCGCAAGTATGACAACATAATTTTCCTGTCCATATCCCGCTCTAGGCAGGTTTGGCACAACGTGTTCTTCCATTCATGTCTATCAGCCGTCAGCTCATCACATACTCTCTCTCTTTTACGCAATCCACCTATGTCTATATCGACCTTCTACTCCCTCAGCCTTCCACAGTCATACTCAACATTTCCCTTGCATCGTGACTGTCGTCCCTCCTTACAACTTGTCCATACAATTAAATGTGGACACAACATCCAAAATTAACTATCCCTAGGGTCTTGCGCTTCCAAGGGGAAGAGCGATTCGACAGCTCTACCGCCTCAAGCACACCCATGTGTGCTAGCTGTCGAATTGAATAGATCCCAAAATTTTTACGAATGTTGATGAATCAATGTTCCTCGAATGTAGGATAATTACAAACAAGCAAATAGGGTTGTTTCGATCTCCGGACACAATACTCCCAGTAATACAGTACAATACTCACAAATATTCCGAGGTTGCGCAATAGTTAGCGCCACTATTGGTCTCGCACATACTGGTATATTCCGGAAAGTCGGATATTAATATGCCGCAACTCTTACGCGGGGCAGTATTCAATTACAGCGATAAAGTTCAATAACGGTGTTTAGTGATGCGAAAGTTAGTGATAGGTAACTTAGAGCTGTTTGACTGTGTTTAAGAGGAATTATACAGTTTGGTGCTGAATAAACGTGTCTTAATTTGAGTAATAAGCTATTACTTTTGACTTTACAGCCCCAGCTAGTACTACCGATTTTTTTCTTGTTCATCTCACATCTTAGTTGATGTAGGTTTCTGTAGGCTTTGGGTCCGATTTCCACCCGGAACATTAACGCATTACACATAACATGCTTTGTCATTTGCTGTACAGTCTCCGGCTAGTTGGCCGGATGGTTTCAGTCACTAATGGTTACATAACAACAAATGACAAAGCATATTTATGGGTATTGCGTCTATACACCGATACACGGAGTGCAACCATTTTTTAAATGGTACATCTGTACTGAACAAATCTATCTTAGTAACTGTGAATAAAAACCTAATGTCTATCCTTAAAAACACTATTGATCATTGTATTTTAAAATGTTAAGTGAATAATTATATCTATTTTATGAGATTTAGACCTAGATTGTCAAGATCAATGTTCATTTTGTTTCAGGCATCGGTTTCTGAACCGCAGTTTTGTCCACTTTGTCAGCACTTCCTAAAGAAGTCCTACAACTTTCGGCAGAAGTGTCGGCGAGGCCACATACTACTCCATAAATGGCTAAAATCCGGTGCTAAGGTAAAAATTGTAAAAGGAGAGATGGTACAATGAAAGATGGATATGCCGATTCTAAACATAATAAAGTACCTAGAAATAGAAAAGAAAGAAAAAAAAACATACATTTTATACATGAACAAAGTATAATTTTTGTGTCGGTTCTCGTAAAACCGTGTAATTTTTTACAGGATCGTAGATCTTTGGAATCGTTGCAAAACGATCTACCAACATCCGCAGCATTAGGGATGTGCACAACGGAGGCCAAATTTATAATATATGATTGCGAAAGTGATAGCCTAGAAGCGGAAACTGAAACCATTAATGAAAGTATCGACAGCAAACAACAATTATATCTCGGTCAAGTTGAAAATGATGAAAACGGAAGAGAAGACACCGAAGAAGTAGAATCGGACGTGCGAACATATTTCGAAGGGTTTCTTGACACAAACGTGGATTTCACAGATATTGAAAATGAAGAAGGCAATTCAATTGAGGAAAGAATCGCTCCAAATATTGCTGAGGCAACTGAGCTAATAAAACATGAGCAGCAATCACAACGCAAGGAAAACTATGCACAAAGACAAGTTAATCGAATCAAATCAAACTTTAAAGAATGTGTCTCATTGCTAATGGACAAAGGAAAACTCAACGATATCGAGGACCAAGGAACCGTCTTGACCAAAGTAAGTCTTGGTTTGTCTCACAGCTCAGCTGGTGGTAGCTCTGTCTTCTGCTATTGTTTGTTTATTGTACGACGGAGGAGCGCTGGACTTCATCTCACCTGGTGTCAAGTTATGATTGGTCGAAGGTGGAAGCTCAACAGACTGAGGAACTGGCTGTCTTACCCCATTAGAATTGTTTTTACGCGACCCGGGTGAAATGGTGGTAGCTAGCCAGGAGTACTTAGCCAAGAGTACTTTTTTTAGATCTGAGCAAGGCTTTCGATCTCATAGATCATGACTTACTTTTAATCAAACTCGAAAAATATGGAATTAGAGGCCTTGCTTATGACTGGCTCCGTAGCTATCTTTGTGGTAGAACCCAATGTACTGAAATAACTCGTCTGACGAGTAATAATAATACTCACTTAACTAAGGCTACTAAGAAACACTCTAGATTTAGAGTAATTAATCGGGGAGTTCCCCAAGGTAGTATACTGGGCCCTTTGTTGTTTCTTCTAATAAATGTATAATAAATAAATGAATAACCTAATATAAAAATAATAAATAAATCGTTCATTTCTGAACAATTTACAAATTGGTACGTATTTTGTTTGAAGGACCGATTGCTTTTGGTTACAGATAATTACTAGAGGTGCCCAGACATTATAAGAAAACAACTAACCGTACATTTTCGCCTGAAAAAATGAAAAAAGACATTAATGATGTGAGATCTAAAGAATTAAGCATTAGGAAGAGTGCGGCTAAACATGGTGTCGTAAATCAAGAAATTTAATTAAATGCTCAACAATGTTTCATGGTCTCACACATAAAGCTACTATGCAGAGAAAAATAGTATAAAGTACCCGCAAAAATCAATAGAACAACTGTAGCAGAATTTAAAAACAAGCTTGAAGATGTTATAACACGATATAATTTCACACCATCCCATATTATAAATCTGCCGGTCTGAAACCGGGATTACTACAGTGCAGCGTGTTCCAAAAGTCATTGCTCAATAAACTTTAAAAAAAAAAAAATGGAACCGACTTCACCACTAAAAACTTAAAAATAATTCTAAAGGTCTCATATAATTTGATCAAAGACACTGGCTGCATTGCCACGCTGAATAGCTTTGCAAATTCGCTGGCCAAGAGCCAGCCCTTGGGTCACGTGTCGCCTCAATCAAAAGCCCCGCAAGTTAGCATTTATGACATCCCACATATTAATCTTCTAGCTTGGGATAGAGCTGCCAATCCTATGAATCTGGATTCAGATGGAACAGGTATTTGGCCCTTTGATAAAAATATATTTACCAGATCGACCGGCGACTGATCAATCTAATGTTCGTGCAACATCTCAAAACAGTGATGATGAATGTGTCTCACCTTCAATGATTGGACAACTGTGTGCTTCAGATTGAACAGATGATAATGGCAATGATGCACAAACACTAGCAATTCCCACAGCCTAAAGTACCCCATCAAGGACCCCATCAAGAACCCCATCAATTTCCTCAGCTCATAGTGCTGATCCTCAATATATAAATGCCATCAACTAGTTCTAATATTCCAGAAACAAACCGAAACTATAATAAAAAAAAAGAACTGCCAAAGATCTATCAGATCGTTGTGACGATGATGAATTATGCACTATCATCAGCAATTCTCACAGCTCATAGAACCTCATCAATTATCACGACTGCTGATCTTAACATCGACGTGTCATCAACTAGTTTGAATGTCCCAGAATCATCTACAAACATAAATAAAGCGCAAATTGCTAAAGACTATATTATTATCTCTAATTCGACAAGTCGACAATGGTCTATTGATCAATTTGTTTCCCCGGAGCAAATTAATCCGTTTCCGAAAGCAGCTCCACGGAAATCGAACATGAGTAATCGAGGAAGACGTAAAGGAAGATGTATGATAGCCACTGTAAAAAACAGAAAAGCAGGCACTTGAAGCTGCAAAAAAAGCAAGAATGACAAAGACATCAATGAAGACGGTTAAGATGAAGGTTTTGCAAGATAAAAAGTTGAAAAAGAAAATGGTTCCCCAAATAACATCATCAGATGAGTCAACAGACCAACACATTTCTTCTAATGAGAGTACATACGACATTGATGACGATGAATTAGACGACAGCAGTTCTAATTCTTCTAATGTGCCTAAAGTGAGGTTTATAAGTAATTGTTAAAGTCCATGGAAAACAATCAGGCCGTAACTATGCAGCAAAGATTGTTAATAAAACTGCAGATGGTTATAATGTTGTGTTTTATAAAAAGGAAAATGGCTTCTTATAGATTTATACGAACGAGTAGAGAAGCATTTCTCATCTATGAGGATGTAGTGCTCCTTTTGCCAGTTCCTTCAGAGGACAAGAGGCCTCGCTTTCAGGGCATGATATATTTCCACTGCGATTTAGATGAGTACCAAATACAATATTATTTTTTAAATAAATCTTGTTTTAACTTGATTAAAAATGTGTTTATTTTATGTCCAAATACTCCCCTAGATATGTCCTAAGTCACCCCAGTTACTGGGAGACTACGGACGCATGACATGACATGTTTTTAAAAAATATTTTATATAGGTACACTGAAAATCAATTTGCACGAAGAAAGTAATAATACGTTAAAATATAGTTTATTCGTTGTAGTTTAGTTCAGGTTATTCGGTGTAGTTAGACAAGAACTAATGTATATTTTCAAAAACCATTAGGAAATTTATTCAAATCAATTTATGTCAATAGTTTGACAAGAACTAATGTATATTTTGAAAAAACCTTAAGGAAATTTATTCAGATCAATTTGTGTAAAATCGTCCGAAGTTTACCCGGGCTCCCCATTGGCAGCAATCTGGAATATTCCTAGTTGCCACTGGTGGCAATAGTGGTTGCAGTCAGATAATATATTTCTCATTCCCAGCACCGGGCGGCAATCTGGTAAAATATTCCTCATTGCCACCAGTGTTGGCGATCGAGGTGGTGGCAACCAAGAATAGACGATAATAATAGCCATTGCGTGAAAATATGGTCTATCTATGGCCATTCACTGTGGAAGTGGAAGTGGATTGTTGATTTAAGCAAAGTGTATAGTGGCAACTAGGGCAGTCGGTCCCTCCGTAGGCCAAGACACGTTCTTGGAGACCCGGATATCCCGCTCACCACCCCTAACGCGGTGATGACGGATTGACGGCATCCATTGATTCACTATCTCGTCACACAGATACACCGACTCCGCGGTCGAAGAACCTCTCCGCCTCAAAGCGTTACCCTCGGTATCGCCTTCGGCCTCCCTATCCTCCCCGCCAAATAGTCCTTTAAAAAAAAACAACCAGGGACAGACGATGAAACTAGGGAATATACTACAGTATGACTACGGTATATAAATTCCTTGTGATCACATCAGCCTATCTATGGTAACAGTAGATACCGAGAACAGTGATCTTGGTGTGATGTAAGTGTAACGTGAGCAGTGACGCAAGACAAGGCGGTATGGTTGTGAAACTTTAGCCTTCCCTCCCGTAATGTGTAAATAAAAAAAAACAGTTATAGAAAAATACAAGCCAAACAAACCTCTATTTGTAATTTTAAATTTTATAAATGACCTGTGATTTGTACAAGTTTGGTTGTTCTTTAACAAGATTATCAAGCCATAAAACATTTTGTAAATCACCCGTCTACCTATTTTGTTCAGAAGTGATTACAAACCAGATTCCTATTATTATGATATTTATTTACTACCTGCTGATTGATACCTTCCGAATTAGATATCATTAGGAACTGAACGGGCTAATACCACCATTTGATGGTGAATGAGTGCTTACAGCCATACTGATAATAATAATGGCGCATACATTACATAGAAACGAGTTCTGCTGTGATTATTGTAACCGCTCCTTTACTAGGAAGCACAATCTCCAGACTCACATAGAACACAGCTGCCATAGCAAAACATTTTGTTTTTGTGAAATATGCAACTACGTGTTTGGTAGCCCGGTCAGACTTCAGACACATTTATCCCGAGGACACAACAGGTTTGGCAAGCCATCCCCAGAATGTGATATTTGTGGACGCATTTTTAATCGAAAGCAGAACATAACGGCTCACATGATCACTGCTCATCTTCAGCATCTCTGTCCCAAAATCAAATGCGAAATTTGTGACAGAAGTTTTACTACCAACAAAAACCTGAAACGGCACATGAAGATGCTCCACAATCCTAACATTGAGTATCCCATTTGTGATGATTGCAACAAGACTTTTAAGTCTAAACACTCCTTATTAGCTCACTACCAAGCAGTCCACAATAGAAACAAGAAACTTAAAAGATGCAATCTGTGCGAAAAGGTATATTCAAGTAATAGAAACCTGAAAAGGCACATCGATACATTCCATGGGGAAAAAGAGGAACACAGATGTGAAATCTGCCCTAAAGTATACCCTTCTAAACAGAGTTTAAAACGTCACCTTAAAACACATGAGACTTGCGAAGAACCAGAATCTGATAGCAATTTTATTGTGGATGACATTGATACGGATGATGATGATTCTGATAACTATGACAGTAAGATGTATGCTTTCTTATGCTCTGCATGCCATGAACCATTTAACCAAGAACAAATACTCAGACAGCATGTAAAAGTTAAGCATTCATTTGAAACATTCTATGAATATTGCAAGGAATATCTACAGAGGTTGAAGGATAATCGGCCATTGATACAGAGAGTTTACAAATGCGAGTTTTGTTTCTTGGCTTTTCTTAATGTTTATGAGCTTAAAGACCACATGAAAGTTCACCACTTTTTTGATTTCTGTCTGTCAACTTGCAATGTGTGCTATACCAAGTTCTACAGTAAGGAATTTATGGTGCAGCATAGAAAGATATGCCTGCCCCCGCCCAATGTAAATTCTTGCAGATATTGCGACAAACTTTTCACAGATATATCCAGCTTGGAGTTTCACCTTAGGATCTTTCACCCCCAGTCTCAGATCTCGGACAATGTTATATCATCAACTAAACAGGTCATGAAAACGACAGAGTCATTAAATTGTAGTCAATGCTCTCGCATATATTCCAGTATGCAATATCTCAAGATTCATATGAAGCTGAAGCACACGGCTGATGAGAAAGTGGAGTGTGAAGAATGTGGGCAGGTCTACAGCAACAAACACTGCCTAGCCTCACACTTTAAGACCATTCACAGCTCATGTGCAAAGAGCGACTACTGTGAAAAAATATTAAGGACCAAAACAAAGATGCGTAGACACATTGAATTCAAACACACCGGTTTGCGACAGTACAAGTGCATAGATTGCGGAAGTTTCTACAAAGATTTATTAAACTTACGTAAGCATGTGAGAAGAAAACACAAAGATTCCACCAGCTTTCCTCAATGCCACATCTGCAACAGTCTGTTTGATTCCGCCAAGTCTCGCAAGACGCATTTAAAGCAGGTCCATAATTTAATAATTAGTACATACCCTTGTCATCTTTGTTCCGTATCGTTCGGATCTAAAGAATCTTTAAAAATCCATCTTGCTTCGAAACACTTAGATGAAAAAGAAACTTACAAATGTGAGGAATGCAACTTGGTATTCAAAGGTTTGCGAAAGTTCAAGCAACACAATGTTGGTAAGCATGAAGGTCATAGTACTCCGATACAGAAAAAAACCCCACAATGCATCAAGTGCTTTAAAGATTTCAGCACAAAGAAGAACCTGAAAAGTCATATCAAGAGATTGCACACAGACTCTGAGGTTGAAGAAATAAAGAATTCATTGAAAAATACAGAGGCAAACTGTGATGATTGCATCAAAAGTTTTACCGATGACCACACCATAAAAATGTTTGATACAATAAAAGATTCCAATGACCGTAGAGCATATGAGTGCAAAACTTGCGGAAGATCATTCAACTCTATGGAGTTTGCAGAGCAACGGCAGAAGTTCTCGGCAGTTCACAAGTCCAAAACCATGCTTAGCGAGTTGTGTACTGCTGAAATGAGTGATACATCGTGTACAGGCTATGGAGCCTTGCAACAGCATATGGAACCGGAGAGCACTACCTCTGAAGTTAAACTGGAACCTTTGGATGATGTTATGATTTTCAAGGCAGAACCTATGTCCCCATGATTTATCTTAACCCGAAGAATTGGGTTCAACGGTCAACCTGGGCAGAACCGAACTTAGAAGAGCGAAAAAAATGATAGTATATAGGAGTTAATCTTTAAGTGAATTCTTGGAATTACATATCAAAGTTCCAGCTTCCTGCGACCTACCAAAATTACATTTTAGCTTCAGTTTATGTAGGTCCCTAAACCTTTATACTTGTACTTCCACACCTATTATGGAAGTATGTGGAAAATGTTGCTCTAAAAATACACAAAAAAAGCAAATACTTAATCGGTTTTTCATAGCAATCGCAGAAATATAAAATGTAAATAAATAAAAAAAAAAAAACCAAAAACAACCTGATCTAAGTTACATTGTTACGTTTGTTTCCCTTGACACTACCACAGCACTACTAGTAGTGCCTAATGGGGCCAAGGCCTTAGTAGTAGAAGAATCATGAGAGTGACGATTCTTCTTCTTTTTATGGCTTTTCAGCAGTCCTTTTGAGTACCACGAGAGTTTGCCAATGACAGGTGAATTCTCTTGCGGTTTACTTATGGTACTGGTACTGACTAGTGTCATTGGTAGTGATGAATGACACTAGTCATTGGTAATCAGGTAATCCAGGGGATAATTTCAATACATGAGTCAATCAGCCATGAGAATAGTATAGTCACGGGAAAGAAAAATCTCCCACGGCACAATTGGTAGTAGGGCCACGTAGTAGTCAAGGGAAACAAACGCATTTAGTGGCTACTACCTTATTGTGGAATTAGAAAGTATTAGAGGTGTAAAGTACCAGAAATGTAAATCATAACGTTCTACCGCACCACTGTACCTTAATTAACTTGGCGTCAACTATTTGCTTGTGTGTAAATACGACATCAAATAAATTTGTGCAACCTTAGGCTTTCCAGATATTTCATTTCCTGCCGGAACGTTTTGAAGGTTCTCGTTTCTCGGAAACCAGAGCTTATGCAGTAATAAGTTGCACATACATGAGTAGCTCTTAGTTATTTGAACCTACAACCTCCGGATCGGAAGGCGCTGCTGTCATACCCAAATTCATAACATATCTACCAGATGTGGATACAAAACTGTTTTAAAAATTATGGTGTTTATAATTGCATTTTTATATAAAAGTTCCTCTGTGATTGAAACTTTTTCTCTAGTAGTTATAGTTTGACATAATTGAAAGAGTGCTTGATTCCCTTATCGGATTCCTATGGGTACAAATTTTTAATTTAGTCGTATTATACGTGCATGTACTTTCATCGGACACTCACAGATAGCGCTTTTCTAATGATAAAATCGAAGTTTTTACTGTCATGTCAGCGCCATGTTGTTGTTATTGCAAAATAGTACGTGCACATCACCATGGCCTTCAATCTCAGTGAAACGTTTCTGGAATCTATTATTGTAAAAAAAAGCAGAGTTGACATAATAAAGAATACAGGTGGCATTATTATAAATCGTTGAGCCTATGTGGCTGAGATAGCAACACTAAAAAAAAATTCAAAATGTTGTAACAGCCAGTGGAGTGTGTAGGTGCTTTTTCGTTTGGTTTCTCGTTTTCTGTTGAGTCGAGTTGAGTTGAAGCCTACTTCCTCCTCCTCCAGTTTTATTGTGTTGAGGTACAGACTCTTGGTTTGTGCTAGTGCATGTGGAGAAACTCGGATAATAAGTTTGAGTGTAAGATGAGATAGGACTCTTAGCAACAATGTGGTGCTCCATCAGAAAGTGTTGTGTTCCTGGCTGCATGGATGCGGGTCGTAAGTACATAAATAACCATTTTAACATTATAAACGTTGCCAAGTAAAATACGAAATCCCTCATAACCCATAGGTTGTACTTATGTACCAGGTAATTTTAGGCTACCTACCTTACCGGGGGATAGCGCATAAACGCATAAGGATAACTTAATATGGGTAGGGAGGAGTATTACGTACCTAACCCACTCATCAGAATTCTTTCACTTTCACCCAATACAACTGGGTTCTTGGATGCCCATGGATATTCCATCTATTGCAGATAGATCTGATATACAATGTAGGACAAACTTTACTTTACAACCAAATTCTACTCCTATTACTGAATGGATCACAAAAAACTAACTAACCCGAGGTTCTTACCTTTCTCTTTGTGTGCTGGTCATGATCCCAACAGGCAGTAGATTTGATGTTTCAAAATTATCCTAAAAAATCTTAATGAGTAAACACATTTAGACCTTAACTAAAGTTTAACCTTTTGTTGTTTCAGATATGGAAATGCCATTGCATTCATTTCCTAACCCCATAAAATATAAAGAACACTTCGAGACATGGGTTCGCTCTATTAAAGCTGATGAAGTTGGTATGGACCGTGATAATATTAAAAAACATGGTCGTGTTTGCCATTCACATTTCGAAGCAAAGTTCCGTTGCCGCTATGGTAGGTTAAGCAATGTGGCTGTACCAACATTAAAATTACCAGGTGAGTAGAGACTGTAATTAAAAGTAGAATTTATTAAATAAACCGGTCTAGCTTCACAGTTAAGTTAATAGTAGCTCTGTCTTTTGCACTGAAGATTAAATTTTTACCTAAGACAAATATTTGTGTGACAATCATATTTTTTTCTGTTTTGTGATATATATATGTATATTTTATACACGTACACGTTTTTGTACAAATATATCATGATAAGAGTAGGTATGTATATACAAAAAAAAATGAATAGTCTAACAGTCATCTACCTGCCATAGTACTCGTACAAGCTTTGCTCAGTTTGTTTGGGGCAAGGCGGTGCTTTGGTATTATCCCTTTATTTTTGAGCAACAGAAGGACAGTGGTGTAGGTTTATTAATAGGGTTCTGTTATGCAGTAAAACCTTTTATCATATTTTTTATTTCACTTATTTTTTTCACTCTATTTTTTCATCACTTCTCTTTTTAGGGTTCCATACCCAAAGGGTAAAACAAACCCTATTACTAAGACTTTACTGTCCGTCCGTCTGTCTGTCTGTCTGTCCGTAAGTCACCAGGCAGTATCTCATGAACTGATATGAATTAACATGAAAGTGATAGTTAGACAGTTAAAATTTTCACAGATGATATATTTCTTAATATATTTTCTTGATATATTTTATAACAACAAATACTAAAAATCTAAATAAAATAAATATTTAAACAGGCTCCCATACAACAAACGTGATTTTTTTTGCTTGCTTTTCTTGATATTGATAACGGCAACAAGCAGACGCTTGAAATATTCGCAGAATATATAGTCACTCTATAAATAAACAATTAAATTCAAATAACATTGATTTTAAGGGGTGGCTCCCATACAATAAACGTGATACCTTGCCGTTTTTATAGATAATGTTACGGAACCCTTCGTGCAAGAGCCCGACTCGCACTTGTTTTTTTATCGGTGTCTCATTTTTTCAATATTGTTTTCAGGGCTCTTGACCGTGCTTAAATGCAGCAATTCTGAACGAAGGCCACTGAAGCAATTGCAGAATGCGAACATTGCAGGACAACCAAAAGGTAATCTTTTAATATAGTAATAAAATCATTGTTGTGTTCTATCAAATAACATGTTTAGCAACTTATTAAATTATGGGTGGCCTTTGCGATCAACGCTGTGGGCAGAAACTATTTATAAATTGATTAAATTACTAGGTACCTAGTTCAATTTGCTTATTATGCTCCGGATTTTTTGATTACATAATAATTATTATTATTATGTTGAATCCCGTATATAAAAGTTACTCTGTGCACATCACAAATTTTCACCGGCCGGCCTGATTTTGTCGAGTTTGTGTTTCCTCCGTAAATTCGTTGAGTTGAGCTCTCGCTCCTCCAAGCTACGTCGAGTGTACTTTTTGTGTTGTTTTGTACCGCTATTTGAGACAGGACTCCTATTCTAGTTTATAGTTCTAGTTTTAGTGCTCCTCACAGTGACTCTGAGGCAGGAATCCTATTTTTGTTTTTAGTGCTTTTCATCATGTCTAGTAAACGTTGTTGTGTTTCGCAATGTGTGGAAAGTGAAGGTATGTAAATTTACTTTGATAAACGTACTTACTTCTAACAGTTTTCTTGAACATCCACCCTTCATAATATTATAAATCTACGGTGACAAGTAAATAGCATTATATGCATGTGACAATCCCATGTATGTGTTCTATCCTATAAATGATTGGAGCCTAAATGTGGACCTGAAATGTGCAGTGAGACTAATTTACAATACGCTTAAAGTAGCTCAGCAGGCTATGTAAAGAACTAAGAGAAAGAGCCCGGAGAGTCCACAATTGATCCAACAAAATTAATGTGACCGACTTAGCACATAGGATTATCAAGCTACTTCAGCTTAGTAGGCTTTCAGTAGGCTCTTCTCTAGATAGAAGGCTAAGAAAATCAGCAAACAGTGTATGAAGCCTACTGCTCATGTAGGTTGATGGACTAGATGATAAAATCAAAGAAAGATTTTTGGAAGAGGCCCATATCCTACTGTAGGCAACTATGGCCAGTTGATGTGTGTTTTGTTTAATATTTAGATTTTAGTCTATTTATGTATCATAGAATTGAAACTTGTGTGGCTATGCAACATAATTAACTAAATGAAACGGTTATTACCACAGTTTGCGAGTCGCCGCCGCCGCCTGTACCTTCTCAACGAGAAGTGCGGGCACAAATCCGCAGTTTGCGCCGCGCGACCGACGAACGTGCACGCGGGCGAAGCTCGTGAAGAAGGGGTCTCTAAATGATCTCGAAACGTCAGCATATCGACGTAAAAATTTTGTGGTAATAACCGTTTCATTTAGTTAATTATTTATGTATCATAATATAGAATGTGTGTGTTCGTTTTTTATATTTTTTACTGTTTTTTAGGTTTGCACAAAATCCTTCATTTGTTTCCAAACCCTGAAAATGAGATTGAGCGATTTCGAACATGGATCCATGCTATAGGTGGATATATTTTGGGCCACAGCAATGACTATTATATACAAGCAACGTCGAGTATGCCACGCTCATTTTGAAGAAAAATATTGTTGTAGAAACAACAGAATTTCTAACATAGCAGTGCCGACATTACTTATGCCAGGTATGTTGTCATATCCTCTCCAGTGGCCGGCCCGAACGACCTCTACCGGCGCGAATGCCAACGCCTCATTGCGGGCAGTTTGCTAAGTGGGAGTCGATGCATGCTTTTGCAGATTTCACGATTATTTTGTAGAAATAAGATATTACATCTTTACCTTTTTGAATTCTGCTTAAAATTTGCTACTATAATGAGTTTAAATATTCATAAGTTCCCCAAATAATATTTCAGTGATGTTCGTGTAAAGTTTTGAGAATTAAAATTAGTAGTATAGTTGTACAACATCAGGATAAATAAACAATTTATATGTTTAGTTTTTGTTTAATTATAAACATAATACATCTATTTACAAAATATAACTATAAAATAACACATTTACATGCATAATTTTTACACCACGTCTCTTTTCAATCACAGCAAAATTTCACAACGCGCGCGCACGCATAAAAATCCACTTGAGTTTGAGGTGGCTGTATTGACAACCGCCGACAGACAGGGTGTTTGTTTTAACTAGTTTGGGCTATGGACTATTTATATTGTAAACATCCGATGCATAGCTTTGTTCAATTCAAAGCACAGAACAATTATAGCAACCCACTTGAAATCGGCCCTCAAAATGAGCTTCGCTAATTTGCTCATAAACGCAAAGTGTTTATATTTCGATCATATCTTATTATTTTAACATAAAGTACGTAAAATTTGCTATCGGATACATTAAATACTTGCCATACAAGCAAAACATTAAATACTTGCCATACAAGAACAATAAGAAATATGCATGCGAAAATATGGAATTTTGCATGTTTCGCCGGCATATTCGACATCAATAGTATGGATACGACTTTCAGTCGGGTGACACAACATACCTACAATCTGGCTCCAAAACTTTAATTTTTTTTTAACTTTTTTTTTTTTTTTTATAAAAAAATGCCGGAGATAGAAAGCATCTGCGTCGCGCAATTGGGATGCCGGTACGACTGCTCGTATTTACTATGAAATAAAGAAATTTACAATGATTTCGGTTGCAATCCTAACTTACAAAATTATATTACTTGCATGATTTTTCGTGGTAAAATCATGTACTGTTGCTTGTTTTCGCCAAGGGTCGCCGGCAAAGTGATTTTATTTGAAATGATTTTTTAAACTAATATCTACAATAGCTTAAATATAAATAGGAAGGTTAAAAAATAGGTAGATTACTTACCCAGGCATCGTTTCCACACTCAAAAACTCTCACAAAAATATACTTTTTTAACTTATTTGGAAATCGCTAACGGAACAAGTGAGTGACGCAACTTGAACAACGAATGCTCACAAAAAAATCTACTAAACTGAAGCAGTCCATTGTCCATATCGCTAGCCTCTTCTATCCCGTACACATTGACATAGACGCAAACGAGATAGCTATATGTTTCTTACTGTTTTTTTTATAGCCAAAACACCGCGACCCAAGTTGGGTCGCATACCACTCAACGGAGATTTGACGCGACCCAGTTTGGGTTGCTTGCTACTGGAGAGGATATAAGATAAATAAAACTAAAATATTATTTCTCAGTATTAAAAGGTACTCTGTGCTCACTGAACACCATAGAATACTATTACTCACGAGAAGAACATCAATTGCATACAAAAAAGGCATGACAAAATGTTTGGATCATTTAAGGGGCCAGCGCAGAGATGGCGCTATTTTACACATTAGTTTTTGAAATATCTGGCGGGAAATTTAAACTATTTTAGTGCTAAATTTCAAGCAGACCTAGCAGGAGTTTAGATCGCTCCTACAATGTCTGCTCTTTGGTATATCTTTACATCAAATGTTGACCTTGATGGAAAGCTATATGTATAATAAACAGCAGGACCTGTATCTAAAATCAATCGTAATTGTTATTACATACAAGCAAAGTAAGGATTTAAAGGGAATTGAGATAGGTACTACTGCATAATAAAACAACGCTTTTGCTGGGAAATACAAGGTTCAGTATTCACTGCAAGGATTTGGGAAACCCAGTTAAACCAAATCAAACCGCTTTATTTACCTACTCAAATCTACAGTACATTATCAATATACAATTTGTGAATAACTTAACATTCGTAAATTAATCACATCAATATAAAACATAGCATAATCTCAATATCATAGCTTAAAAATATGATTAAGCAAGAACTTAAAATATTATGCTTGAATAATTAATCATTCTAATCCTTACAAAACATTATCATATTCTTATAAAATAACATCACTTAGTCAAAAACTTAAAATAATGTGCTTAAATAATTAGTGATCCTAATCCTTAAAAAACATGGTAGTATCATAATCTTATAAAATAACATGTTAGCTTAGAAATATGCCTTATATATAAATAGCCTTGATGCCCAGTTGTTGAACTAGGTGTGCATGAGCAAGCTTCAATTCCCCTCCTCAGATCGGCAGAGGCAGGACCCTGTTGTTCAGCCACAGATGCTGCCTGTCGGTTTTGTTCCGTTTCCATTGGCTCCCTTCAAAAATAAAAACAGTTTATTAAAAAAATATTTATGGAACAAAAATTTTTTTTTTAATTCTTATTGTACGACAGGGAAGAGCTTTGCCTTTATCTCACCTGATTTACTTGACATGTTAAGATAAGGCCGAAGTTGGAGGTGCACTTCACCCGGAATCCACAACAAACTGAGAACTATCTTACCTCTAAATGCCGGAACACAACCATTTTTAGAATTGTTGTTATGGCGACAAAATCAGGTAAGATGATGGTAGCTAGCCAGGCGGACCCAAACAAAGTCTTACCACCAACCAAACCAAGGATATCATGCTCACAATGGGGATCGAACCCGGGACCTCTGGATCTGAAATTACTAAAAAAACTTAGTTAAAAACGCAGCATTGGACTTAGTTACTAACGGATCTTGGTAGCCTTCAATACTGTCCACTTTTACAGTATTTATTCAATAAAAAGTACAATTAAACTAACTATATACAAAGGAATCAGTCAGATTACCTAAGGACCGTTACACACGGCCTATAGGTACTCGTAACTCAACTGTTCCAGACCAGTACCAGACGGAAGCGTGCCCAAGACACTGGCTGCATTGCCACGCTGAATAGCTATGCTAATTCGCTGGTCTAAATAAGAGCAAGCCCTTGGGTCACGTGTCGCCTCAATCAAAAGCCCCGCAATATTTTTGAAAACCCGGAGGGCACCGGCTCCCCATGGACCCAAGGTCTCCACCCCAAAAGGCTCAAATAGGTAAGCTCTGTCGAGACCACTATATTTGCGCCTTTTGTGCTGAAGCCCTAACTGATGTCCCAGGCAGATGAGATGGCGCTAGGGTGTCGACGCAGGTAGCGTCCCACACCAAAGGCCTACCCATTTCCCAAGGGACAAGAGTCATACCGTCGGGCCGCTTACCATCATCACGTAACAGACCATTCGGTTCAAGAACGGCTGGCACATTGACACTGGTAAACGCTCGACGGATAATGTCATTAAGACTAGCGTGGCGCGAAATCCTGCCGGCAGACCTTGCACACGAAAGTCCGTGAAAACCAAATTGATCTACGGCCGCACCGCACCTGCACTGGTGAGAGGCGCAGCATTGTAAATAGTAGAAATTCTCCTAAATTCACCGAATTTTGGCTCAGAACAAAATTTAAATTCTAGGTTCCTATGTTTTTAATTCTAATTAAAAAAAATGTGCAGAAAGTGAATGAATTATTGAATGAATGATGATACTTTATTGTACACCTTAAGATAAAACTAGATAACAAAAAATATAAATTAAAAATGGTCTTAAATTTTGCAAGATCTCTTCCAGGCAACCTTTGACAGCTAGCACTTTTTGAATATAGAAACAATAGATGCAAGTAGATATAATAGTGACAACATAGTCGCTAGCGACTCAATTTAATTCAGCTCATTCCCGTGACTTGATACCCTGGTCACGTGGCCTCGGTTCAGGGGTCATCAGCGGGTCACGCATTCCTTACAGGAGAAGAATATTCTGTACAAAATTGATGTTTAATGTAGTAAGGTACCTGAGGTATAGGTACATTCAGTACATTCAGTATTGGCTTTAGTAGTAAAATATAATATGTATCTGCGAGCGAGCAAACTGATCTACATTCGGAAGTACTAGAAGGGTAGAAGAAATTATAAGGAAGGAAACCCAAGGGATCTATCATCAGGGTAAATATTATTCCAGAATACAATCAAGTATCGTATAAGCGAGAAAAACACGCGTTTAAAATGACAAAATGTCATTATGCTCATTTAACTGTGTGTAGGTAGGTACATAACTGCATTTTCACTTTTTAAAACATTTTGTCATTTTAAACGAAAAGAAAAATATTCATTTTTCATTTTAAACGAAAGAAAGTACTATCGAAAGAAATTACTTTCTTTTACAAGCTGGTACTTACCTGCTATAATTATACTAGACATATAGAAATAATAATACAATTTACATTAAAAAAATATTAAAAAGGGAAAATTAGAGTTAATTCACTTATTTTGGAAGTCATTTATTCCTTGCCTCACTATAATTATGAAGCAAGGAATAAATTACTCCTCGAATTCAAAATTGTTAAGTCTAAATTGCAAACTTTGTTTAGATCTTCACTCGTATCGCCAATGGGTAAATTTCCAACAATTATTGGAAACACTGGACGGTAATTTGATCAGGGATGCAAGAATCAATTGCACTAAAATGTTAATTATTCAGAAAATATTTTTAATAATAAATTTTGTTGCACAGATAATTTTTAGTATTTTTAGCTTACTAGCTGAAATGAGCAGGAAAGAGCTACAGTTGTCTCTGTTCTTTGAGACCCCTGTAGGTATTATCGGACCTCTTGTCCAATGTAGACTGAGCCCTGAACACTAACATCCATGATTTCATTATTTTTAATATTAAAGGTAGTAGTAGTGGATATGACTAAAAAATTTAGTTATATAAAAAAAATATACAAAACGTACATTCATACGGGCTACCAGATAAAAAAAATGTTCTTGTAGGTAGAATCAATGTTAGTTTTTCTAAATGGCCAAAAACTAATAGTCGGATTTTTCTTTTAGTGTATGAACGTGAAGAAAATAAAATACAAAGCAATGTGAAGTATTTATTTTTGCGATATTTCATTGTACAACAAATTTATTTCAATATAAATATATTTATAGCAGAAATCATCTCTACATACTGGTATCACTGTAGTCTTTTTTAAACTTCCGGTAGTGAAATGTGAAAAATCTAAACAGTTAATATGTATCTACAGATACTATGAACACTAAAGATTGGCCAAAAGGATTAGAATCCAGGCCGTACGAACAAAAAAACAAATTTACTTTCGCGATTAGAACACATAGTTTCCTTTCGAGAAAAGGGTATAAATACCCGTTTCTCGAATTTAAATTATGGTTTCACTGTATCTGAACATTTCTTCTTCATCTCATTCGTTTCGTTCGATTCTCAGGGAAACAATTATGCACAGCCAATAATGTACGACCCGATAATGTACGACCAATAAAGTACGACTAAATATTGGTGACCATAATAAAATGTTTATCTACTTTCAACCGCCTCTGTGGTCTAGTGGTTCAACCCACCGATTTCAGATCCAGAGGTCCCGGGTTCGATCCCCAAAGGGAGCAATATTGTGCTTGGTTTGGTTGGTAGTAGGATTTAGTTTGAGTCCGCCTGGCTAGCTACCATCATTTTACCTAATTCTGTCGCCATAATAACAATAATTTGAAAAAAAAAATGTGTGCCAACATATAGAGGTAAGACAGCCAGTTCCTTAGTTTGTTGAGGATTCGGGTGAAGTACACTTCCACTTTCAGCCTTATCTCAACTTGTAACCAGGTGAGATGAAGGCCAAGAGCTACCTGGTCTTAGGCGTGAGATTCAGGTGTTTATATAAAAAGAAGCTCGCTTAGGAGGTCCTGATAGGAGCGAGCCGCTGACCTCCATAGCTTAGAGCAGATTGAGTGGGTGAAGTAATTCTCAGGGGTGACGAGCGAGCTTGATGGTGGGAGCTCGTCCCAGTGTATGTAATTTTTTTGTATGGGCAACTCTTCACTGCAAATGTATTGTGTGAACTCGCGGAACTCGTACAGTACAAACGAGGCATGATTCTTTTCTTATTGAGCGACTAATGAGGGCTTAAGGATTTGAAAGACTCAGCCAGTTAAAACAAGTGGCTTCCAATTATTGGCCACACATTATCAGAACGTGTTAATAATGCACTACCCAATAAATGAAAGCCATGGTTTCGTATTATCGGGTGTGTAAAATGTTATTGAATTATTGGGTTCGAATTACTGACTGTACATTATTGGTTGTGCAATATAGGGGCCCTGCTATGGCTATCCATGGATGCAACGCAACATTTCATTTCACGATACTGCCCTGTCGCGCTGATCTGACCATGATCACTGAAAAAAAAACGGTTGGAATAGTACTGCAGATTGCGTTTCATTTGACGTTCACCAAAACCGATTTAAAATAAATATGCATATCCGCGGGTTAGGAATTGTATTTTTAGAACGGCAACATCGAGCCCTACATAATTCATCCCCTTGCCAAGTCAAATCCTGCGGCTCGCGCTACATCCCACTATTAGACGTCGACATCACCTATTTTATCCTGACCCATCATCTGTCATTACCGGTACAACTGTTCAGCAACTTATGACCACCCGAGGTGACTAATTCTGGAACTTATGCTCCCTCTAATATTGCTGAAACGTGAGTTGTTGACCCGGGGGAATGTTTATGGTAAAATGAAAGACGATCATACAACCTACCTACATTGTATGTAATGAATGTGTAAGTTAGGTTTTTTTTAAAATAATAAGTCGTCGGTAGTTAAATACGTAAAGTTATAAATATTTGGACCTACAATCATACTGATCTTTGTAATTGAACGCGTAGGTAGGAAAAACGAGACAAGATAAAAACACTGACGGGCTAAGTAGGCAGGTACTTAAAGGCCTAGGTACTATACGTAGATAAATACCCAATTATAACCAATTGGTATTTTAAGATTCTCAGAAATTTATTGCATAGAATACAGTTTCCTACATTATTCAAAAATATAAAAAAAACTATTTAACTTGTAGGTCAATGATGATCATGATGAAGATGGCGACAATAATGATAATAATGATGGTGGGACATATTTTAGCACTGTCTATCGTTGACCCAAGGAGGCCGTCAGATATCTGGTTCCGAATTGAGAGTAATTATTTTCTATACACCACTTTAAATTCTTTCAACCATGGACTTAATATACTAGCAGGACTTATCATTTTGTATAATTATAATTATGAAAATTAATAATTTGATTTCTATGAATTTAAAGTCAATGTTCTATTAGGCCTCATACAGAGGCTAATCCGAGCCGAGAGAGATAGCCACCAAGTTATTTATATGATATATTATATATTACTTGTCTTTTTCTTTCATCTTGCAAGCCTAAAAAAATGTCGTTGATTGAAACTTTGGGCTCGAAAATGTTGGTCACTACAGTTTTAATTTAATGTCATTAGGTATTTAAATTTAATGTAAACATTAATTATTTTGCTAAAAAAATACCTACCTACCTGTATTATTTACTGATTGAATTTTATACCTACTTCACTAAAACCTTTTTTTCATGTTCTTTTTTATTCTACTGGTATCCCTATGAAGTGATACCGAAGTTCAATATAAATATTATTTTAACATTATTTCTCGTATATAATTTACCCCCTTGATAATCTCGGAAATCTCCGAAAACACCTCAAAAAGAGAAGATTTATAGATAATCAACACAATTTCTAAATATCCTCTCTTAGTGAGTATTTTCATCATAGAAGGAAGCTACTTTCAGGAGAACAATAGAATAGATACAATTTCAATACTTATGTACAGACAGAATGTCAACAAATTATCATTACCACCAATAAGTCCGGGGAGATTCTACTCATCGACATTGTTACCCTATTGGAAATTGGAAAGTGACAAAATCCCTTTGTAGTATGCGTCACGCTCGGCTCGGTTTTTTGTATCAGTTATTATATCAGTCCTGTTTGTATACTAGGTCCATGCTTTCAACAAAGATAGAGAGCAAGAGAACCGTCACCAGTCGTCGTGGACCTGCGCAGACTCGTCGGGATTCTCAGTCAAATATATTTAATCTAAGGCACCCTACACTAGTACTAAGGAACTTAGTACAGTTACATATAACTGTTCTGTGGGTAGCAGTCAGTCAGTTTCAGTCACAGAGTACTTTATGTACTGGTTTCTACTCTCCTGTCCCGCCTCGGCCCGGCCCGGCATTGCCACAGATTACTATAATGTATTGCTTGGTTTAGAATGGATTGATGGGCATTCATTGAATTGCTGTATTGTGTTTTGTAGAAGATATGAATATGATGAAGTACAGAAAATGTGAAATATGCGGACTCAGATCCGGAAGGAAGGACGATGGCACGAAACGTTATTTTATGGCCAGATATCCTCTGGATGAAGATCGGTATGTAGATAATTCGATACAGTCTCAAATAAATAGTTTCCAATAGCATTTTGGACGGATTGATAGACGCAACGAGAATTAGTAAATACCTATAACAATGCTTTTATATTTAAGGTGTAAAAAATGGGTGAAAATGACGGGGCTGGAAGATTTAGCATATGTTCCAATCCAAAAACTTCACCAGTTGAAATTTGTGTGTGGAAAGCATTTTACTGATAAAGACTTCAACAAAAAAAAAACGCATCTAAGGAGAGCTGCTTTTCCATCCCAGAAACTCACTAATAAGCCACTATCAGATGACATACTAGTAGATTTTCCCTGCTATCTTTATAAAGAGCAGGATGCGCCAACGCCAAATGAAGGTTAGTAAAAACATGGGTTGTTCAACCAATTCGCTGTAGTAGTGAAAATGGGAATTTATTAACAGATGAGGCTGGTTTTATGTACTACTGTTGAAAAACAAAAACTGATCAGTACTAGTAAGAATTCAATAATGTTGACCTCGGAATTAGGCAAATAAAACAAACATTTGTGTTATTTTTACTGCTTAGTAAAGTGTTGAAAAAAAGTGACTGCTGCTGCGGATATCTTACAAATATGACTGGATAATAATAGAGTAAGTAATTAATATTTTTTCATACAATCATCACATAAAAAGTACTTAGTACCTACAGATTGGCAAGCCGGCGGCCCCTGCACGGAGACTAGCTCGATCAGACAACATGCCCAAAGTGATAGGTCCGGACTTATATAACAAACTTCCTGATAGTGTTAAAGATGCTCCTAGCCTTAACAACTTTAAATTCAAACTAAAAAACTGGCTCATTGATAAGACATTCTACAGTTTTGACAAATTTATAAGCAAATTATTATATAGACTAGACATGATGGGTGTGTCTTAAATTTCATATTTTATACATTTTTTTTTTAATAATTCAAAGTGAAATTGATGCGTGTTATTTATGATGTTATGGTATTTCATGATGATTACTGTGTACTTATAATTTGACAAATTATTAATAACATGTTTATATCTGTTTACAGTACCTAGTAGCTACATTTATTTTTATACAATTTTGTACTATGTTAACCCTGAGGTTTGAATATATTTTAATCTATTTAATAATTAATAAAATAAATAACAACAAAATAGAGCACAAATACTGCCCGAGTTGATTTCATAATGATTGCTATTGAACAAGACTTGAATGACATTCCGAGCTCACATTATGGCAGCGTACCCATTAAACAACGTAATTGGTCTTATAGAAAATGAGCTTTTCGTATTATAAATGCTATACATAGGTATAAATTGTGTGTGAAATAGTGCCTATGCCAGTAGTCATACTTTAAGCAATTTCGTATATAGTAAAACTATATAAAATATCTATGTGAAGTTCTAGCTACAAGTGCATTGTGGTACAGTCGCACACAAAAAATAATTTGTAAGTAAATAAATATTACAGGACATTAATTTTACACAGCGCCATCTAGCCCCAAACTAAGCATATCTTGTAATATGGGAACTAGATTACGGATACAATACTTAAATACTTTTAGTAAATATATACATACAATATGATACAACACCCAAACACAGAACAAACATCTATATTCATCACGCAAATGTTTGTCCTGAGTGGGAATCGAACCCACAACCTACAGCGCAGAAGGCAGAGTTACTACCAACTGAGCTATAAGGCTTGTTAAGTGTGAAATTATACACCGAGCAATGTAGGTAGGTAGTAAGAATAAGTAGTTTTGTTACTTTATATGAACTTAAGAAGAGAAGATGAGCTTTCTTGGGTACTTTTACCCATATATATATTTCGTTTGTTTTGACATTTGTATCTCAATGTTTATATTTATCATGCATCATCATCACTGGTCTCTTACACCTCCACCACAAGACTCAGCAGTTGTCACCGCTTAGGTATCTTAACGCTATTTTTATGTGTTAATCTAAAGAACTGGACTCATGTGGGTTAGGAGAACCTAAAAGCTCTCGAGGTAATGGCCGCCAGTGCCGGTGGTCTAGCGTGGAGAGGGGCGATTCTGTTCGCGGTGTTCGTGACTGCAGTTGTCTGCGTGATCGAACAATCGCGCTAACTTCACCAAGAACTCCTCACACTGGGCATTTGTAGATCGTGGGCAAAGACATAATTTCGCATATATAGCCCGCCCTGCTCCAGTGTACACCCGCAGGGCGAACTGTAGCTTAGCGCGATTTGTGGTCGACCTCGTACCATGCTGGCGTGACCGTACGTACGTTTTGTAAACCCCGTCTTCGTCCTTAAGGGTAATGATGCGAGGACCGGCCGCAGCATCGCCCGAGCCGCACGTGTTTGCCGAAACGTGCGCTCTACTTGGACGTTCGTTGTCACAGACATATCAATGTCCACTCCTAGATATCTTAAAACCCATTATAAGGTTGCCATTCGATCTATTGGCCTCTCAGTTTGAGAGGCGCAAGAACTACGCTTTCGTCTGACAAGGAGGGAAGCAGTTTTTTCTACGTTGACAGCTACCCGCAATTTATCTAGCCGATCTGGCAGAACATCCAGTTGGCGTTGCCATCTGTCCACGTGCAAGAACTGGGTTCAATGACGAGAATATGGCACTGTCGTCCGCAAAGAGCGCCAGGGTGACATTCTCCTCTCGAGGACCGGGAGCAGTCGCGAGTGTGGGAATGTCGTCCGTACAAAGCGCGTAAATTGCCATAAAACAAAGAAGTTTAAGGCGCTCTATGCAGCTAAAATCGCGGCAGAAACTTTCAGAGTTGACAACGGCAAGCTGTAGTTGGCGCATACGTATCGTAATTAAAACCTTTTGATAATTCTTATTCTGAGATTGCGTTGCTGGTATGTAGGTAGGTAATGTGACCATTCAATCCAAATCCAATCAAAAATCCAATGTGGTTCCTTTACTGGCACATAACATAACTTATTTACATTCGTCCTAATATTTATTCTGAGTCTAGGTGTTGTCTGACCGCTGGCTGCAGGGCCTACAAGCACACGTCCGAAGTCGACAGTGGTCACAAGGTATACTGATTGAAAGGCGGGCGCGCGGTGCGCCTGTAGTTTTTCAAATAATTCATGATTAAAATTAAATTTGAATTCGTATCAAAAAACTAGCTTACCTTTAATGTAGATCAACATGTAACTTATCATTTAAAATAAATGTTAAGTCAATATTCGTTGTAGGTATCAAAATATTTCGCTTGTAAATTCTGAAACGTACCAATTTCAATAAATATTTTATCGAGATTGTTTTTGCTATTATGTTTTCAGCTTACCTTTAATGTAAATAGGTACCTTAAGTAATATATATATTAAAATTAGACTCGTGACTTGTTCAGAAGTACTATAATTTTCCATTTGAAAAAGAGGAAACGTCTACTGACAGGGCCTTAAGTTACTACTTGTGTTGTCCCCATTTTTTCAGATGTGAGTATATTTGATACGCATAATTTATTACATACCTACGTACGATTCTCTCTCTAGACCGTAAATTTGCCTCTTCTGAGATCCCCAGCAGCATGGTTTTATATAAAAAGCATAAAAAGAAGAAGGAGTTTAAGTAGTAAACATGAAGTAAACAGAAAAAGTGGGCAAAAAGAATATTGAGTTTTCTAAAGACCCGACGATTTTTAATTGTCTTGTTACATTTTTAAGTTCTAATAATATTAGGCTATAACAACTGGTTTTGTTCACATTTTCCAAATTATTTTTATTTTTGCATTGCGTGCGCTTGTTTTTTATTTTTATCTATAATGACGTGACACTGGCAGATGGTAAACCCAATTGCCATAAAAAAAAAATTGAGTATTTGGCGGCACTTTGATTAATTCGCTTTTTTAAGGACTACTTGACCCTACGTAAAAATATCTTGTTTGACGAGTAAGGCAGAGCAATAATAATAAACATTGTTTCGGTTACGAAATATGTAGTACATAAAGAATGACCGATCTTGGCTCGGCCGATTGGTACTGTGCTGAGCGCTCCTATTGTTCCGAGCTAGCAATACACTGATTATTTCATAAGTTTGTGATGTGGGGTCGGTAATATAGCTTCAAGTTCATTCGTTTATTTAATTTCACCGTCTCTCAAAATATCATTTGAATTTGAGTAGGTAGTGTAGTTTGTGCGAAATGTCGAATAGAAAATGTGTTATATGTTTGCGGAAAAAACCCCCTGGTAGTAATTTGTTGTTTACTGCACTGCCTCTTGACCCTTTTCGGTAAGTTTTTGTATAGATTTAATTTTATTTAGGTACATACCTATTCCTAAATAAAATAAAACATAAAATAGTTATATGAAATATAGGCAGAGGGGTCGGAATATATAATAGCAAGCCTCATAGCTCAGTTGATAGTAACTTTGCAGTCTGCACTGTAGGCTGTGGGTTCGATTCCCACCCAGGACAAACATTTATGCAATGAATATAGATGTTTGTTCTGTGTTTTGGTGTTGCATCATATGCATATAGTAGTATGTATGTATTTACAAAAAGTATTTAATCCGTAATCTAGTTCCCATATTACAAGCTATACTTAGTTTGGGGCTAGATGGCACTGTGTAAAATTAATGTCCTGCAATATTTATTTATTTAATATATTCCGACCCCTCTTCTTCTATTTCACTTAACTGTATGTTTGATAGTGCGATCAAAATAATATTTTCAGGTGTCGATCATGGGTACAAGAAATTGGCCAGCAAGATTTAGTGCATTTGCCAATTGAAAAGCTGCATGAATTAAAGTTTGTCTGTGGAAATCACTTTGCTCCAGAACACTTAAATAAGCAAAAAAATCGTATACGTAAACATGCTGTGCCAATGCTAAATTTGACTCGTCCACGATTGCCTGATGAACTTTTTGTTGATTTCCCGTTGCGTATGGCGAAAGGCCAGGAGATTCAAATAGGTAAAATAATCTGTATTATTATTATTTGAATTATGAGTGTGCCACTACTGCTGATAAAACCACTTCACAGTTTTGGAACCAAATTGTCATTTACAAATGTTATAATGATACAAAAATTCACAACCAGTGATATTATTCGAACCCGCATCTTTTCTTCAAGCCAGAAAAACAATCAATTGATCTACAAGGGACACAGATCCCGAATTTTTGTTTAATATACAAACTTAGCTTAAGTGCTGATCAAATTTGTAAATGTTGTGTACCAAGTACTTAAAATACAAAATATACTTAAAATAGTACATTAGCACTTGAAATACAAAGTACCGTTGTTTCAAATCATTTTTGAGGGTGTTTACCGAAGTAGTAGTCAACATCTTCTGGCAGTCAATTTAAATCTCAGTTTCTAAGGAAGTCATAGGCCATTAGTGAATTGGCATAGTCTCTTCTTTGGAGCTTTCCAGTTAGGATAGGATAGCTACCACCGTCTTACCTAATTCTGTCACAATAACAACAGTACTAAAATGTTTGAGACCGAGTCCGTGGGGAGCTGTTGCCATCCGGTTTCCTAAAATCTTACTGATTAACGAGATCTGTGACACAAAGGCTCTAATAGCTATGCTATCTATATATATATATCTATATAACCATATATAGCTATCTATGCTACTAGGCATAGCTATTTAACGTGGTAATGCAGCCAGTGTCAATAGGCATGCTTCCATCTGATACTGGTCTAGAGCAATAACCCAACTGCTTCCCTTGTAAACAGTTAGTTTACATACCTATTATTGAATAAATTATCTGTGCTCGACATATTATAATCGACTTAACGGACAGATCCACTATCACAGGAACAGCCTGCATGCTGGCTTGGATCACCTTGCACAGTCAGGCTCGGTGGACATTGGTTGAGATGTCCTATAATAACTATAAGGGTCAAGAAGAACAGAGACAACTGTAGCTCTATCCTATTCCTTGCTTCATTAATATTGCGAGCAAGGAATAAAATAAGTGGGTTTTTAAGATAAATAAACCAATTTTTTTCTTTATTTCTATATTCTTTATTTTTACAGTGCTGCAACTAAACGAATTAAAAGCAGGTAACCTACTCTAGAAACGTCAGCATTAACAAATAATGTCAATAAACCGTTTTACTCATTTAATTGGGTAGTACAAAAATGCATTTTACCTTTTTTTGTGTTGAGAATAATGCATGATGCAACTTTTTTAGTGTTGAGGAATATAATAAATTGGCCTGAATAATGAATTTTAAACACTTGTTTAACTTGCGTATACGATACGTGATCGTATACGAGAATAATATTTAGGTACCCCAATGATGGTCCCTTGGGTGAGCCGAAACTTTAAATTAATAATAATAAAATTTTATTTCGATTTAATTTCATTGTGGCGAGATTCCAACTGCTCGATCCTCAGTAAAATCTTCGTCTTCTGCCACGCATACTCCACTACATCTTCAGCCTTCATGGAGTGGTTAAGTCGGGACACGACAGCGTCATGGGCATAAAATGTAAAATCAAACTCGCTTTTTGAAAGCGAAACCGAGAATAATTATTGATGCACTGTTTTCCTCCATTCTAACTTGTTCTACCCTTCTAGCGCTTCCGAATGTGGATCTGCTTGCTCGCTTGCTGATACATATTTGACTATATAATTCTAAAACAGTTGTTTTCTTCTTCTTCTTCGGCCTTATCTCAACTTGTTACTAGGTGAGATGAAGGACAAGTGCTTACCCGTCATTCAATATAAAAAAAATACTTCTGAAACCAATACTGAATGTTTAGGTACCTAAATCTCAGGTATCAAGGATGTATGCATTTAATAACATTTATATTTGGTGATGTGTCTGTTGACATCCATGCTAGACCTTCGCTCGTTATCATTGAAGTGAAAATTCAAAGAGCAATATCCCATATAAATAACATGCATAAATTGTACTTGTTGGCAAGTATATTTTACATGTAAGATTATTTAATTACTCTCAACTTATCAGCTGGTTGGGTGCTGCATGTCACTCTATGTAAAACACACCGGTTGTAAATCACACGGTTTTATGATTATATTATTAGTATTGAGTATCGTTCATTTTAACAGTTTATGATTTAATATTTTTTGTCTTTTCTTAAGGCAAACAAAAATGATCCTTAATATCTTCTTGTTTCCTATTATTACTACTAGCACATACCCACTTTAAAATTTTCTCACATTCACCGAGGTTTGCTGTAAAAGAACTTTTGTGAAGGTTAAGCTCGCCTTTGCCATGCCAAACTTGTTTCTATTGTTTGTGTTATTTAATTTTTACTGTATGTGAAAAAAAAGAAATAAGGTAATATGACAAGATTATAAAGTATTTCTATATTTTGATCGGAAAAAAGTAGGTAATTATTAAAAAACAAAGTTCAATAGTTTATTTTGTTATGCTATGTGATGATTACGAGATCAGCAGGCCTATAACGTAACTCAGTTTCATTCGGGTTTCAATCGGTTTCAATCATAATTGCAGGCATTTTAATTGAAACCCATTGAAACCAAAATGAAACAGAGTTAGGTAATAGGCCTGCAGGTCACTATGGGAAGTGATTTTCAGACAATTAATGAATGTATACTTTCTTCTCCATATCTTTGTGGTAGCTAGCCTGGCTAGCTACCACCGCTTTACCTGTATCTGTCGCCATAATAACAACTTATATGTTATTTATTTATTTATTAATAATAGTTTTATTTTTATTTTTTTACTATGGGGCAGCACTTGGCCTTCATCTCACCTCACAAGTTAAGATAAGGCCGAAGGTGAAGGCACACTTCACCAGGAATCCTCTATAAACTGAGGAACTGGCTATCTTACTTCTAAATGCCGGAACACAACAGAATGATAGCCAGTTCCTCGAACAGAGGATCCCGGATGAAGTGCTCTTCCACCTTATCATTACTTGAAATCTTGAGATGAACGCCAAGCGATCCACTGTCATACATTAAACTGTTATCACAATCTCACATTCATTTGTGTGCCAAAATTGCTTAATTCGGGTCTGAAAAATTGTTATGAATTAGTTATGGTATGTTTATATTTCAGATCCCACAGATCGGAAAGAGAGCACTGCAGAGCTACCTTTATCGGAGACTAATTTTGATGAAGAACATATCACTGATTCCGAATCACTTCCCGACGTTGTCAAACCGGTCTGCCAGATATGTCTGAGCACTGACTTCGAAAGCATTGATACAGACAGTGCACTCGTAGACTTCTACGATGAGCTTGTGTACTATGAGGTAAGTATCTGTTATCTGGTCGTGGTTAGTTAGTCTGTGGCAGTGTGCAAGTATGGCATCATCTTCATGTCCTTGTCCCGCTCTAGGCAGGTTAAGCACAACATCAATTACAAATATATAAATTACAAGACATTCATTTCACACAGCGCCATACTAAGCAAAGATTGTAATATTGGAACTGGATTAAAGATATAATAACACTGAACAAACATCAATATTCATCACGCAAATGTTTGTCCTGAGTGGGTATCGATACCACAACCTACCAGAAGGCAGCGTTTCTACTGTTACGCGCTGGGGTTCGTAAGAATTAAAAGCAACCGGCTATTACTCAAAATAAGACACGTTTATTCAGCACCAAACTAATTACTCTCTAACACAGTATAACACTACTTAGTTATACTACCGAATCACTAAACACTGTTATCGCACTCAAATATCACTGATGTTAACTCGCTGTATCGTAATCGAATACTGACTTGCTTCCGAATCGCGCGTTTATTTATATCCAACTCGTATCGAAAGCTCTAGTAAGCGCGGGAATGGTCGCGCCGCTAACTGTTGCGTAATCTGGCACGGCGGTCATAAATCATCCTTTTGTGTTATTGATAAACAAGTTGTTATTGTCTTATTTTCTCGGAACTGTGCGAAGGCTCGCGAATATTCTAGACTAGAGACTGGCGTAACACTACCAATACCAACTGAGCTGTGAGGCTTGTGTTAATGTTATGTGATGAAACGCCCGTCTAGCCTCTAGCACACAAGTGGAAGGGCAAGAACCTAGGTGATACAATTACAATATAATTTCATTTTTTTTAATTATACATCTGTTTAAATCTATGCTAGTAACTTACAATAAGAACCTAGTGAGCAGCCTATCCTTAAGTATGTAGTCCTTAAAAACACTCTAGATCATTATTTTAGAATGTTAAGTGAATAAATATGTCTATCCTAGATTGTCAAGGTCGATGTTCATTTTGTTTCAGGCGTTGGTTTCTGAGCCGCAGTTTTGTCCACTTTGTCAGCACTTCCTAAAGAAGTCTTACAACTTTCGCCAGAAGTGTCGGCGAGCCCACATACTACTCCATGAATGGGTGAACTCCGATGCTAAGGTAATATAAAATACATATGCATGAATGACTTGAATGAATTAACACTTTGTACACAGTGAATATAGAAATAGTACTATAGAACAACACAAATGTACAATACATTCTTTTCTTTTATATAAAATAGATCTACTAGAAACTGTAAGCCTACGGACTTGAAATTTTGCCATGGTCATCATTATTATATCTAGGTGCTCATTAAGGATTTTTGGAAATTCCTTCCCTAAGGGGGGGAAGTAAGGTAAAACAGTTTGCATGTTAAATCTTTATTTATGATGCGATTTAGTTGACATTTTATATATGTAATAACTTAAGGAAGATTATATCTTATCTTATTACTTACAACATATATAAAGCTGCATTACGATTGACTCACTGACTGACTGATTCACATGGTTGTTTGTGTTGATAAAGATAATGAGTGAATGGGGAACTTTATACGTATTGGTAGGGAATTTATCAGTGAGTAGAGGAAATATCGAAAATTTTACTACTTTCTTAGTAAAAGTAGTAGTAAACTTGATATTTGTGAGAAAAAAAACGGAAAAATGGCAATAATTTGCAATTCGAATAAAAATTGACGATCGCTGTTCGAAAATTTCAAATTTTGCATAGATCTATAGCGTACCAGATGTGGCAATTTCAAGCAGATTTTCAAACAAATTTGGCCAATTTTTACCTCGGTCTATGTAGAGTTCCGAATAATTTGAAAATATAATGGCCAAGCACGAGTGTTTTTTTTTTGACACGACATCCGATACGATTTTTTTCCCCTTGGAGGAATCCGACTATTTTCCACCATCACGACGTTTGGGTACGATTTTTTTTTCACTTGAATTATAGAGATGAAGGCTAAGAAGACAAAAGTAATTTTTACAAACCGCCTTGACTTATGGTTGTTTTTTTGTAGGCAAAATACATTTTTGCATACCACTTTCAATTATGGTTGTTTTTTTTAATTTAGGGAAGGCAAAAGTCAATATTTATGTACCGCCACATGAGGCAACAGTAATTTTTGCCTTGAATTATGGTTGTATTTTTTTAGTGTAGGGATTACAAATTGATAAATCGGTTTTTTTTTGACGCATGGTCAGTCACGTAGTTCCGTCACGGGACGTCACACCCGAGCGAGATTGCCCCGAGCGCAGCGAGGGACGATCGAGTTCCGTATTGTATGTATTTGTATGTATATTTTCATATACATTTTTTTTCATAATATATATATTTTTTTCATACTTTTTTTTCTTCATACATTTTTTTTTCATATTTTTATTTTTCAAAATATAAGCAAAACCCTCAGTCAGAGTACTGACTTGCTTTCGAATCGCGCGTCAATTTATATCCAACTCTATCGAAAGTTCTAATAAGCGCGGGAATGGTCGTGCCGCTAACTGTTGCGTAATCTGGAACTATTGTTTTGGTACGGCGGTCATAAATCATCCTTTTGTGTTATTGATAAACAAGTTGTTATTGTCTTATTTTCTCGGAACTATGGGAAGGCTCGCGAATATTCTAGACGTTTCTGACTGGCGTAACAGTATGTTAATTGCCCATAAGGAATAAGTTATGTCATATTTACGGTTTTTAATATTATTTAGAAATAAAGGATGGGGTGTCCAATATTCAGACCTGACTAATAAACAAACAAAAAAATAGGGGGTTCCCATGCATGAAACTTTTTTATAAATTGTTATTTTCAACCTGTATAATAACAAAGTTGGTGTGAGTGTAGTGCTTACTTTGTGATAAATTAATAATAAAATCAGGCCAATCGTGAGTCGGACCGGCACTATGTCTTCAAAAAGCCTGCATTTTTTGTCTGGGAATGTGGATCAGTACCCTCGGTGTGCGTGTCTGCACACCATGTAGGAGCTAATCGGTAAAATTTATCCAGATATCCAACAAATATATATTTAAAATATAATACTTGCACCTATTTCAAAAAACCAATACACGGACGAAGTCGCTAGTAAAAGCTAGTCATATATATTATCTTTAAGATGATAGTATGAACAAAAGCTTGGAGATTCTTCCTCTATAAGGGTGAAGAGTGGCAACACTTTTTGCATGTATATAACTTTATATTAGATCCGATTGAGTTGAAATTTTGTACTTGTATTTATTATTGCTTAAAAATGGGTATTTAGAAAAAAAAACAGAAAAACGTTTCAATAATGGGTAGAATAGGGCAAAACAGTAATAGATCCTGGTATCGTCTGCATACATAAGGAATTCAGAGTATTTAAAACAGCTACCTATATCATAGAATTGAAACTTGTGTGGCTATGCAACATAATTAAATAAATGAAACGGCAAACAGCAAACAGTTTGCGCCGCGCGACCGACGAACGTGCGCGCGGGCGAAGCTCGTGAAGAAGGGGTCTCAAAATGATCTCGAAACGTCAGCAAATCGACGTATAAATTGTGTGGTAATAACCGTTTCATTTATTTAATTAAGCTACCTATATCATATAAGTATGCTGTGTATAATAAGGATCCCTGAGGGACACCTGAAGATACATCCACAAAGTCAGATCGATGCCCGGCGACAACTACTGCTTGTAAGCGATTACGCATGTACGATTCAAATTATCGCAGAAGATTGCCTCGAATTCCTAACTCCTGAAGCTTTCGTAGAAGGATGATATGATCGACACAATCAAATGCTTTTTCAAAATCTGTAAATATGACTTTATTTGGTAATATATTTTCGCAATAGAACTTGTAAGTTTCGAACGCACCTTCCATTGTATTTTCCGTTCGATTCCACATTTTACGACAGCTCTCAATAGAAAATACCTCTTCTTCGTAGATTTTGATAAGCTAGTATGGATTTTGATTTTGCTTGCGGTCAGTTTTTAGTATTTCCACTTTAAACTTGTTGCAGGATCGTAGACCTTTGGATTCGTTGCATAGCTATCTGCCGACATCTACAGTAATAGGGGTATGTACTCCGGAGGCAAATTTTCAAGTATTTGATTGCGAAAGTGCCAGCCTAGAAGCGGAAACTGTAACTGATGACGAAAGTATCCACAGCAAAGAGCAATTAAATCTCGGTCAAGTTGAAAATTATGAAAACGGAAGAGAAGACACTGAAGAAGTAGAACCGGACGTGAGAACATATTTCGAAGAGTTTCTTGACACAAATGTGGATTTTACAGACATTAAAAATGAAGATTTTATTGAGATAGAAATTGATCCAAAAATTGTTGAGACAAATGTACCGATAATAAAACATGAGCAGCAAGCGCAACGCAAGGAAAACTATGCACAAAGCAAACTGAATCGAATCAAATCAAACTTTAAAGAATGTGTCTTATTGAGAATGGACAAAGGAGAACTCAACAATATCGAGGACCAAGGAACCGTCTTGACCAAAGTAAGACTTGGTTTGTCTGACAGCTCAGCTGGTGGTAGCTCTGTCTTCTGCTGTTGTTTGTTTATTGTACGACGGAGGAGCGCTTGGACTTCATCTCATCTGGTGTCAAGTTATGATTCGTCGAAGGTGGAAGCTACTCGCCTGGAATCCTCAACAGACTGAGACTGGCTGTCTTACCTCTGAACGCATACAATAATTAGAATCGTAGCTATGATGTCATACTTAGGTAAGATGGTGGTAGATAGCCAGGCGTACCTTAAACAAGCCAGACACCAACAGAAATGAGCACAAATTTGTAAAGTCCTGGGCTAAAATTTGTAAAATCTTTTACCTCCGGGTCAGATACTAAGAAAAGTTTAATACACATTTTAGGATTGAACGATCCTCGTAATCACCCTTCTGTATGTTTTGTTTCAGGAGATTTTTTTGGATTTTATTGAAAAAGCTTCAATTAAGGGCATGAAAAATGCAATGGGTATGTTTATCAACTCACGCAACCCCTTTTGTCGAATGACTATCATCCAATAAATCACATGTCCATACCACGCTAACCTAGCACTCATTTCCTTCTCTACAACTGGCGCCACTCTCACACTTACCAAATATACACATTTCATATCTTATCTAGCCCCACACATCCATCTTAACATTCATACTACCATTAGAAATAACATTTATTTCTCCACGGAGCCGTTTTGTGATTGCATTTCTCAATCAATAGATATATACATATATATATATATATATATATATATATATATATATATATAGAGACATATATAACAATATAAATACACAATCACACACATATGTGTACTATACAGACTATAACACATCCTTTCACACTGACACCCACCATCACCAAGTGAGTGCAACACAGATTTATATATATCAATAGCCATTGTTCACATTTTATACTAAACTAAAAAGGCCCAGTGGTATAGTACCGCTTTTCCCATACAAATGCTTGTCAATAATTTCAAGTTGAAATGTCTGACTTGTAAGAAATTCTAAATATATAATTGGAAAAGGATAATCTTAAAACACAAATAAAATCAAATGTATACAAAATTACTCTCTGATAAAAATACTCTGTATATATTGATTTGAAATGAGTTTTTTCTAGAAAAAGTAAAGCACTGTAAGCCTAGGTCTCTACCAGATTATACCTGCAAAGTTTTATTAGAATCAGACGTGCAATTTCAATATTGACAAACGTTTGTATGAGAGAGCGATACACAGCACTCCGGGGCTGTATGGTCACTGAAATACAAATATATTAATTTTTCAGGCAACACGGAACGTCTGCGGATGGTTCTCCTGCGGTTGTTGAAGCGGTACAATCCCGTGTACGAGTGTATGTTCGAGACAGAATTCCTTGACACTCCCGACAAAGTGCTCGAAGAATTCAACAATCGCAAAGACACCAAACTTTATCTGGAAGCGACCTACACGTGTGAATTGTGTTACAAGGTATGTAACCCAAAGGTCGTCTCATACGCACCAGCGGTTGGCCGCCTAGGCGGTCCGTTTGAGCGGCCAGTTGGACCAGTTTGGACCGCTTGAAGGCGGAGTAGGTTCCAAGGTGTGTAAAATTGAGGTCGGATCACGAGCACTAGCGATTGGCCGCCTAGGCGGTTCGTTTGAGTGGCCAGTTGGACCAGTTTGGACCGCTTGAAGGCGGAGTAGGTACTGTTCGTAAACTAAATGGGTTTTTCTTTTGCTTTGCCTTCATCTCACCTGGTAACAAGTTATGGTATAAGGTGGAATCGCATTTCACCCGTAATCCACCAGCGAAGAACTGGCAATCTTACCTCTATATATCAGACCTCAACAAGCAGAATTTATTGTTGACTAGGTAAAATAGTGTTAGCTAGCCAAGTGGACCTAAACAAGGTCCTACCTCTAACCAAATCAAGCACAATATTGTCCCCTCAAGGCTAGCTCCCTCTATCGTTGACCCTATCCTTACTCTGTTCTTGAACTAGACAGAGCCTAGATTCTAACATTTATTTTATCTTCATTGATTAGAACGGTTGAATAAAATTGATTATGTTACCTCCGAACTTGCAACACCTAAAACCAAGCATTTTTATACAAATAAAAGTAATGTTATTATTTGTATATCATAAAGCCACTATAAAAAAAAACGTAGTAAGTAAAAGTTAACTTTTATCGACCTCATTCCAATATTATCAAAGATTTTTGAAAAACATATAAATGATTGTGTTTATTGTTTATATACATATATCTGAACAGGTCAGCTTCCGAAGACAAAATAATATAAACTGCGGTATATTTAACTTTTTTTAATAGTTATGAGCAATATTGATGCAAGAATTATATGGTTTATGCTATGATAATAATAACATTTAATTAAGGTAACTTAAGAATAGTATAGAATGGTAATAATTCTAAGACCCATAAATATATATACCTTAAACTAAAATACATATAAAATACTTGAGTTTAAGTAGGCATACGTTATGTCGACGTGTGATCCCGGTGTCTCGAGTCAGGCGTGTGACGAACCTACGATACTTGACACCACGCGGCCAGAAGCTAGTGTCCATGAACATGGATAGTCGATCTGTTGGAACCTTCACCATAAACGAGCTAAAGCTAACGTTTTGACGAGAGTCCTAACTTCTCGACCCTCATGGAGGTTATCACATTTTATTGATTGGCTGACACTTAATAATCTAGTATTCAGTTGTATTTATTAGTTGTATGTAATTAGCATAGCTATTCAGCGTCTGGTACTGGTCTGGAGCAGTTGAGTTACCTATAGGCCGTTTGTAACGGTCCTTAGGTAATCTGACTGATTCCTTTGTACATACTTAGTTTAATTGTACTTATTATTGAATAAAGAAATTCAGTAATATAATCATAAAGAAAGACATCGATAGTGAGATTCAGTATACAGGTGAGTTTTCACGACCTTCTGAGGCGAAAATCTAAACGGCTATAGCTATGGAAAAAATATTTTAGAAGTCACGGGCTCGATTTTAATAAAAAGAAGAACTGCATTTATAAAAAAAAAAAAACAAAAAAAAAAAACGATAAAATTGCTTTATATTCTTATCCTCTTCCTGATTATTAACAAATACTTCATAAGAACTATGGGTCGAATGTGGTTGGAATTAACACTTAAAAATCCTTTAGTTTTCATACAAAATGTATACAAAGTTCGCCTACCTAACATCAGATATGGCAATCAAATGCAAACAAACTATTTTTTTCGATATTTGATCAAGTATCCTCTTCTTGTTTGGACTTGGTTTTGGTTTGGAATAAATATTAAAATTTCAAAATTCGAATTATAAAATATGTAATGCTAAATAGAACACAGTCATCATTGGCCATGTGACAAAGCATATGTCTATACACCGTATGGAAGTGGAGTGGCGCTCATTTCTAGAATGGTACTTCTATACCTACCTACTTATCACGAATATAATAGCACTCTCCGTTTGTTTCAGGTTTTCGAGTCACAAGCATACCTTGATTATCACAAGCAGTGGCATGATGTACGTATTTATACATTTTAAAATAAATATTACAGGACATGAATTTCACATCTAGCCGCAAACTAAACTAATCTCCTAAAATGTGAGTCACAGAGAATACTAGCTGACCCCGCCCAGCTACCTTTGCGCCACGTCAATCCCACAGCTGAACAAATAATTTTCTGGGATGGTCTGATTCTTGCCCCCACTTTATCCATATTTATATTCCCAGAATGTTTGGTCTAATCAGTAGTGTAAACACCTGAATGCCACGAATAGTATTCACTAAGCACAATAATCTAACGGCCAATTGCGAATTACATCTGAGAAGTATGTGCAAATCACGTACCTCTATTTATGTAAACAAAGTATTCGACTTGCATGCAACAATGACGCTTTGGTCATGAATGTTCACTGGCCGAGACGACAGATTTGGTGAAAGCGACTTTGCTGATGGTTTGCATTGATTGAATTCTGCCTATTTGTGTTCCATACTTGCTGCAATTGTACGGATTCGCAACTTCAGACATGTCTACAGAATAACAATAACAAGCCTATAACAGCTGATTTTGTTAATCTTTGTGTCTTCAAAACAGCCTCGACGTTATAATAATACTAATGATACATTCCAGCCCGAGAAGAAGTTTCCCTGCGATATATGTTCAATGCGCTTTGAGACAGATCAAAAGATGCTCACGCACAAATCCAAATACCATTACGTCATTTACCGCTGTAAATTGTGCCATTACTACTCACCTGTTCGGTAAGTGACATCTATTGTAATTTAAATCAATTTTAAAACTTGTGAGAGTTGGACTATACATTTCAAAACACGGGTTTTACCCACGTTATAAGATGATGTGGATGTAGGTACAAATGGTTTCAATTCAACAAGTGAAGCATTATCAAATGTTTCATTGAGTTTACCCTCTCGTTCGGTTTCGCGTGTCACGTGACCGCGACTGCGAGTCCAACTCACAATGATTATGATTCGCCTGTTGTATTGAAACCGTTGGTGCCTACAATCCTACAAACACGAATACGTAGGACCAATGGTCTAATCAATATCAGGGTGAGTGTTACTCGCAGTTGAGTTTACCATCTAGTTTGGTTTCGCGTGTCACGTGACCGCGACTGCTAGTAACACTCACAATGATAATCTGTTGTATTGAAACCGTTGGTGCCTATATACACGAGTACGTGGCACCTACGGTTTCAATTTCAGACTTCCAGCTCACCAGAGTAGCGATTCTCAATCACACGGAAAGTTTTCAGCTATGAAATATCACTATTTTGTCGGATTCGACTGAGAATCCGATAGATTTCAACTATTTTCTCTGCTATTCTCACACCATTTATTTAGATAATATATATTATCTGAGGCTGTAGGAAGTTTCGAAGCAAAGAATATCGTTCTCGGAATCTCTATCGGAACCTTCCGAATTCGATCCGATAAGGCCCGAATATTTGGGAATAGCTATACTGATCTGATTACGGAAGCCTCGTATGATAAAATTAAATGACGAAAATAGTCGCATTTCGCAATATATATTTTTAGGTTAGAGTTGCTATTTGTTTGGAAAGCAGTAATAATATCTCACTTTTGTATTTCAAGTGATTGCAAATTTACAAATGTTATAATGAAACAAAAATTCACAACCCGCGACGGGACTCGAACCCGCATCTTTTCCCCAAGGCGTAAACGCTCTGATCAATAGAGCAACGCAGGTCCTGAAGCAGATTCTGATTTTTTGTGTCATATCCAAACTCAAGTGATTAGCGCTCAAGCTGAGTGCCTGTAGTCGCCCTGAGATTATATTATTACTCCTTAGATTCTTGGGTTCACCAATTATATTTGCTAAAACATAAAAGGACATCACAAACATGCAAGACTTTGCTAACAATGTCTAAATGTCAAATGTGATACAAATATATCATGTTTTATTTTCAGAAATGTGTCTAAATGACAAATGTGATACAAATATATCATGTTTTATTTTCAGAAATGTGATGAAACATCATTACAAAGAGCACATGGGAAGAGTGTCTTTACGTGGTCGAAGTAGATCAGGAATACCAAAGGCAACTACCCAGTTCGTCTGTAGCACCTGCGGGAAACTGTTTGAGTGAGTGAACTGACCACAGCTGTTGATAGTTTGTATTTAAATATGTGCATATGTTGGTAGGAGCGCGGACATATTGCACAGACATGAGATCGCCATGCACAGAGCGCGTCAGTTCGTCTGTACGCTTTGCGGACGGGACTTTCATATATAAAATAACAGTTGTTGTTTGTATTTAAACATGTGCATATGTTGGTAGGAGCGCGGACATATTACACAGACATGAGATCGCCATGCACAGAGCGCGTCAGTTCGTCTGTACGCTTTGCGGACGGGACTTTCATATATAAAATAACAGTTGTTGTTTGTATTTAAACATGTGCATATGTTGGTAGGAGCGCGGACATATTGCACAGACATGAGATCGCCATGCACAGAGCGCGTCAGTTCGTCTGTACGCTTTGCGGACGGGACTTTCATATATAAAATAACAGTTGTTGTTTGTATTTAAAAATGTGCATATGATGGTAGGAGCGCGGACATATTGCACAGACATGAGATCGCCATGCACAGAGCGCGTCAGTTCGTCTGTACGCTTTGCGGACGGGACTTTCATATATAAAATAACAGTTGTTGTTTGTATTTAAAAATGTGCATATGATGGTAGGAGCGCGGACATATTGCACAGACATGAGATCGCCATGCACAGAGCGCGTCAGTTCGTCTGTACGCTTTGCGGACGGGACTTTCATATATAAAATAACAGTTGTTGTTTGTATTTAAAAATGTGCATATGATGGTAGGAGCGCGGACATATTGCACAGACATGAGATCGCCATGCACAGAGCGCGTCAGTTCGTCTGTACGCTTTGCGGACGGGACTTTCATATATAAAATAACATTTGTTGTTTGTATTTAAACATGTGCATATGATGGTAGGAGCGCGGACATATTGCACAGACATGAGATCGCCATGCACAGAGCGCGTCAGTTCGTCTGTACGCTTTGCGGAAGGGACTTTCATATATAAAATAACAGTTGTTGTTTGTATTTAAATATGTGCATATGTTGGTAGGAGCGCGGACATATTGCACAGACATGAGATCGCCATGCACAGAGCGCGTCAGTTCGTCTGTACGCTTTGCGGACGGGACTTTGCGACAGAGAGGGGGCTGCAGTCGCACACGCAACTGAAACACGAGGTGAGACAACGGGATGCTACATTATATACACACATACGTTATCTTGTCCCAGCAACTTTAGTAGATGGGGTCGACAAAAATTGTTTTGATCCCACCAGCCACTTTTGTAAGTAAGTTCTGCTTAAATTGTTTTTTGATCCCACTAACCACTTTTACAATATAATAACCTTATTTGGTTGAAACACAGCTAAAAAAAAAACACATTTTCAAATAAGAGCTGCCGTGTCTCGATATTAACAAAATTGTACAAGTTTCCAAATAATACGGTATATAAGAAAAAAAACTTGCCCCTTTCGGTGTGGGTGATGTGGGCGCGGTCTGCATAAATGGTTTTGATCGCACTAGCCACTGGGTGGGGGGGTCATCCTGATTGTTTTGATTCCACTAACAACTTCTGTGGGTGGGGTCATCCTGATTGTTTTGATTCCACTAACAACTTCTGTGGGTGGGGTCATCCTTGATTGTGTTGATTCCACTAACAACTTCTGTGGGTGGGGTCATCCTTGATTGTGTTGATTCCACTAACAACTTCTGTGGGTGGGGTCATCCTTGATTGTGTTGATTCCACTAACAACTTCTGTGGGTGGGGTCATCCTGATTGTTTTGATTCCACTAACAACTTCTGTGAGTGGGGTCATCCTTGATTGTGTTGATTCCACTAACATTTCTGTCGGTGGGGTCATCCTTGATTGTGTTGATTCCACTAACAACTTCTGTGGGTGGGGTCATCCTGATTGTTTTGATTCCACTACCACCTTCTGTGGGTGGGGTCATCCTTGATTGTGTTGATTCCACTAACATTTCTGCCGGTAGGATCATCCTTGATTGTGTTGATTCCACTATTATTTCCTTCGGTGCGGTCATCCCTGATTGTGTTGATTCCACTAACATTTCTGTCGGTGCGGTCATCCTTGATTGTGTTGATTCCACTAACATTTCTGTCGGTAGGATCATCCTTGATTGTGTTGATTCCACTAACATTTCTATCGGTGCGGTCATCCTTGGTTGTGTTGATTCCACAACATTTTTGTCGGTGCGGTCATCCTTGATTGTTTTGATTCTGCTTTAATTGTTCTGATCCCACTACCCTCTTTTGTAGGTAGTTTCATTATTTATTGTTTTGCTCCCTTGTATTATTTACTCGTGTGTTACGCAAGGCTTCTCTATGTGAACCGCAACTCGACGGAATCGTCGAAACCATCACTAGGCCACACGTGTCGCAGTGTCAGCTGAATTCGATCGGCTGACGTCAATCCACACTTTGTGGAAATTATTATTCATGTAATAAAACCGCATTCTTGTCTCATACTTCGAGCGAGTCTCGCTACCAATATTTTGTAATTATTTTAATTAAATATAGTTTGAAAAAATATTTTTTTTTTAAATCCTCTCACGAGGGCAGCCTACGTATTTCGTGTGTTTATAATGTATCAAAATAATGAGAAGTAATTTCTATTATAATTTATATCTACGAGTAGATGTAAAATATTTAGTTTTCATCAAAACTTTTGAGAAAGTTACCAAATCGATATTGGTTACTTGTTCAGTGTTAAACCGTAGACTTTTATCCACAGGATTCCTCCGAGGAGCTGTCGACGACACCGACGGAGCAGTGTAAGCACTGCGCCGCCTCCTTCCACCGCCGGGAGGCACTCAACAAGCACGCTCTGACTCTCCACTCGCTGACTGATACAGACATGTTGGTGACTTTTTAAATGTTTTAACAAGGCAGCTAATTGATTGAGGCCTCACTTTGAGATCCATTTTAATATGAAAATAAATGGAAGTGTAAAATTCTTTTTATGAACAAGCTCTTATTTAAATGCGCTAAAAATACAAGAATAAACTTTAACTTAAAAACGTTTACTATCAAATTATACCGTCATTACTAAATTTATATGTTATAACAGCTTGTCGCGAGACTGTGCTCGTATAGAAGACCGATGATGATGACCACAGCTTTGTCCCAAGGCTTCCTAATTCGAAGGCACGCGTACAAACATACATATTATCTGTATTCTATCCCATTCACGCACAGGCAAAATCCTATAGCATCTGTGAAGATCTAAAGTATAGATGTATATGTTTGTCTCGTTTTAATGTTGCTCTTTTGTTTCATTGAGTTTTATATCACAACTGTGCTAAAGCAGTTTCACTTCCTGAGCAACAGGTTTACTTCCAACTCAGAGGAACAATGGCTCACCATTAAGTAACTAACATTTCAGGTACAAGTGCTCGTGCGGTGCTGTGTTTCCGGACGCTGAGGAGTTGAACTCACACCGGTCGATCACAAGGCACAAGGTGAAGCCTCAGTCGGACCTGTACAAGATATGCACTATCGTGAGTACCTTCATAACTTACAATAAGTACCTAACAAGCCTCTCAGCTCGGTTGATAGTAACTCTGTCTCCTGCACTGCCTTTTGTGGGTTTATTCCCACCCTAGACAAACATTTAACATCATTATTATCGCTTCAGAAGCCAAAACAATGGTTTGTAAAATGTTTGTCTATCTGCCTGTCTGTATCTTGATCGCACATCACGCAAACTGCTGAATAGATTTGAATGAAACATTGAGTAATTATTACTGGGCTTGGATCATGTAAATCTTCCCCAAACGGAAACTTCAAAAGGTGTAAAAAAAATTGTATGTAACATTTTATTGGAAATATTTTGGAAATCGAAACATAGTGTAAACATTCATTGAGGTAAACAATACATTATATACCCAAATCCTGTAGCAGTACTACAGGGTTGTTAGATTTGTTAAATAAATTGAATATATTGACGGATTGCTTTGAAAGTTACTATGATAAAGAAACCAGCACATTTAAAAACCAACCTAATATGAGCTCTGTACAACAGTTAACACGCGAGGGGTCTTAGCTAAATGCTTTACATACATTTATTACTAAAGGTCGTTGCGATCGTTCCATCGGAGTTGCGGCTCACGATCACTGGCGAGGCCTGGTGTTTAGATCTTGTAACTAGTAATATAAATGATACATCTGTGATTGCAGTGCGATGAGATATTGCCCGGCAGCATCCTGTACCAGCACTTTAAGAGCGCGCACCCTTCAGAGTCCTATGTGTATATGGGGGCTCAGACACTTTGTGAGCTGTGCGGAAAGAGCTTCAAGGTAATGTATGATTAGGTCTACGGTCAAGCAAATGTATCTTCCACTGATGTTGACTGTTGCAAGTCACGTGACATACTAGTTATCTGATATATATGTCAAATGCATAATTTATTATGCGCACAGCACAGACTTGGATCAGCTGTCTGTGTTCCCGCTGTCTTATAAATCTTTAAATAATATCCAATAGCATACATTAATATAGAAACAATATTAGAATACAGAAGGCCCAGAGATAATAATATTCATTGAATGGGCACCTTGTACCTTAGTTATCTTGCTTCATCATAGAACTACCTGTTTTGATTCAAACATTATCTAATGAAAAAAAAGGTTAGGGTGTACTTAACGGGACACTGGCGAAGAAATTTACAAACAAAAGTTTGCATACTAATTAAAACCTATATTTTATGATGATCAAAGAAGAATGACTGTTGGTTGAATCGCTCAGTCGAAGTTGTGTCACAATTGTCAAATTCATAATGTTAATAATTCGTTTTTATTATTTATTATTACTCGAACTAAAAATAATAAAGGTTGACTTCTTTTTAAAATGTTAAAAAAGTTTTTGTTTTGGATTTCGTTAACCATGCAAAAGAAAATCGACAAGTCAGCTGCGAGTAAGGGTAAGGGACGCCTACTGTGCCACAAGATCATGAGGCATTGTTTAGATGACAGCTAGAAAACTGCACAATGACAAAAAAAATGAGTTTGCTTATAAATCATTACTGTTTGTTTTGTTTTGACGTTTTACGTATGAAAATATATAACGTATATATAACGAGATTCTGTAGTACATGTTGTGAAATAGAAACTCAGTTTGTAACGGGAGAGTAGTGAGATGCGACTCCGATAAACATTTTGTGAACAGTGAGGCAGATACTCGTTAATATTTCATGAACAAATTGCTGGATACGGAGAATTATCATCAAATTTTTTATTATATTTGAAAGTCCTATAATTGAACTTTAAATTAAGCTATATTTCATTTTGACATAACCAGTTTGAGAGCGATGATAAATCCCATAGTTACTTCGGCAATCTCCTTTAGGTAAGGTCGTTGACCTGTAATTTCAACTCTTGAATTATCAGTAAAAATATACATTCGTTAAGATTTAGAAGAAAATGTTTTTTACATCCCTATTAAAACTTATTTAATATATTTTATGATGTTAACATGATTAATGTTAAACCCACAAGTCCTTTTTACAGTGTCCCATAGCAAAGTACTTCGATAAAATAAAATGTATGGCTGATTGTCAAATCGAGCCGGCGCTAATCAATTTGCACTTGTGTGATCGGTTGTAGCTTCGGTCTCAGTACCTAGACCACATGAACGCTCACACGGGGACGAAGCCCTACGAGTGCAGCGAGTGCGGACAGCGCTTCGCCCTTCGTAAGCACGCGATACAACACCTCCAGCGACACGGCGACCCGAAGTACCGCTGCGCTTACTGCGACAAACTGTTTCACACCAAGCGGACTTGTACCATTCATCAGAAGGTTAGTGTTTTCAAGTTATAATAAGGCCGAAGGTGTGGAATCCTCAACATCAGAAGAACTGGCAATCATACCTCTGAATGCCGGAATGCAACAATATAAGAATTGCTGTTAAGGCGACATAATTAGGTAAGATGGTAGCTAGCCAGGCGGACTTGAACAAAGTTCTACCACCAACCAAACTAAGTACAATATATTGTGACCCGGGACCTCTGGATCTGAATCGGTGGGTTGAACCACTAGACCACAGAGGCGGTTAGTATATTTTAAATTAACATCTATTGAAATTTCCACACATGTCTTTTTAATTCCGGATGTTTTTGTCCCGACTATGATTTGATGAACTTGTCTCCTGAGGTGTAGGAGACGTCTTGTTAGTCCGTATATACTCTCATATGCATATATAAGGAAGCGGATGCCTTCTAGAAACCTATGCGGTACAGCAATAGTCAGCGAGGAGGCTATCTTAGGCAACTTATGCGTTGCCCATGTCCCGAGTTCACCACTCCATGAAGGCTGAACATGTAGTGGAGTATGTGAGGCAGAAGACGAAGTTCTTACTGAGGATTGAACAGTTGGAATCTCGCCACAGTGATTTTATATAGTTTGTATTTCGAGTCCCAACTGAACATCTACCGATCTTCAATAAAGAACAACTTTGGCCGAAAGGCGTGTGAAAGGTATATCGGACGATTATTAAACGTAACACTAGTAAGTCACGTACAGAATTTACATGCCATTAAATAGTTAGACATCAGCCAGGCGTTTGACAAGGTTTGGCATGAGGGATTTCTCTTCAAAATCAAACTAAAACTCCCACACTCCTTCTTCCAAATCATAAAATCCTACCTTGAAAAAAGATGCTTTGAAGTAAAACACAACAACGAGTTATCAAAATTACACGAAATCAAATCTGGAGTGCCGCAAGGCAGTATTTTGGGACCGGTGCTGTACCTGATATTCACTGCGGATTTACCTACTCTCGATGACATCACTACCACTGCTACTTATGCAGACGATACGTCAATATTGTCTGTCCACGACGACCCTGACACTGCATCAAAAAATCTCCAACGACATCTCACCCTTGTCCAAGAATGGTTCGATAAGTGGCGCATCAAAGCGAATAAAGACAAATCCGTTCAAGTAACCTACACTCTCCGACAAAAAACATGCCCACCTGTCTTACTTTACAACGAACAAGTTCCCCTGGCGGACGACGCGAAGTACCTGGGAATGCACCTTGACCGCCGACTTACCTGGCGTAAACATATTTGGACTAAACGCAAACAACTTGACACCAAAATCCGCAGCCTGAATTGGCTGATTGGACGCAAATCCCAACTGACTTATAACAGCAAAATGGGCATATATAAAACGATCATAAAACCCATTTGGACATACGGGATCCAACTATGGGGCTCGGCCAGTAACAGCAACATAGATATCCTAGAAAGGTTCCAGAGCAAAACCATACGAAACATATTTAAAATCCCACAACACATCAGCAACAAGTTTATATACATTGAGAACTGTAAAACAAGAAATGGAGATATACAGTAAAAACTACCAATCAAGGCTGAACAAGCACAGGAATGAATTGGCCGCTCAACTGGAAGGGTCGGGGAGTCTTACAGTCTCAAGACTAAAACGGCACAGCATACAGAGTCTCGCAATGAGATTCGATGACAGAGAGTGAGAGATGAGTCACTGGGCTGGTCTCTCATACAGCGACAATTTTTTAGATTTCAGACATCAACATCACATTGGATTATTGTCACCATTGACAGATGGCCAATAAGCAGAAAAAAAAAAAAAAAGTAGTGTTGTTATAGTTACTTTTGTATGTCAGTTTTTTAAGGTATATATTACTTGGTCTACCCAAGTTATAATAAGATCTGTAATTTATCTATTGTTGCCTGAAATTAATTTTATTATTATTAGTAATAAAAGACTGTTATTTTGACATTGCAGCAATTTATTTGATTTATATTGTTGCAGATTCACTTTCGTGAAGACAAACACCGCTGTAAAGTCTGCAGTGAAACATTGAGCTCCGCTGCAGCACTCAAGTCTCATATTGATGGGTATGTCATGTGGATAGACTTTACTTTAGATATAGTTATTGTGCCGTGGCGGTCGTGACATATAAACAGACCCCTCCAACACATAGACGTCGTAAAGGCCGGCTAACGGATCTCACCGGAGTACTTGAATGAAAACTGTTGCTCCGGTGGATTCTAGTGGAGTTTTAGGTAGCACACTTTGGGCGGATGGTGCGACATCCTTTGTTATACAAATACTATTTGTAGTGTGACAAAGCTTTGTCAAACTTCACACATGACAAAAGTAAACGTTTAGATGGATATTTATTGATTCTATGATGGTGCGGGCTTTCCCAGAAGCTGTCTATTGAAGGCACTGGCACTCCCGCTCACTGTTTGGCGCCGGACTTTGGATTGACTGAGCAACTCTTAAGCTTGAATCTATATTTTTATTGGATTTTAATCAATGTTTTTATCTCTTTACAGGGTGCACAGCATTTTGAAACGTGAACGAAAACCACTCGCCTCTCGCAAGATGGTATTTCAAAATAAGATCGTTAATGCATACGTTAAACAACGTCGAGACGGCGCGGAAAGTTAGCGAGAAGAGCCGACGATGAGTTAGTGATAAAATTCTACGATGAGTTAGTGATAAAAGACTATGTTTTGTTAGTGATAAGATTTGAGAAAGTGGATGTGCATGGTCACGAAGAAATAGAGAATTAAGCTTATATGGCTATAGTGACAGTGAATCAAGTGGTAGTTAAGAATACCGTAACTGTTCTGGTGAGGAGGTGATTTTAAAATAAATATTTTTAATACTTAGTGTGTTGCTATTATTATACCACATCTCATCAACATCCCGTTAGTGTCCACTGCTGGACAAAGCGTTATCCATAGCTTGAGGGTCTTGCTATAACCACCATGATTGGCCGGCGGTTTGGTAATTGCAGTAAAGGTGTAGATAATACACAGATTATTATACAAATGCGCATTTATCGTAGGAGGACGTAAATTGATGTATATTGTTTGGCAGATTGTTTAGATTCATTATTGGTTTTAGATGAGTTAGGAAATTCATTTCACACACAATTATTATTTTAATTGGGGTAGCATTTTTAACTTTAATAAAACGTGAAGTTTTAGAGCTTTTACCTTTTCTTAAGTTATTAATTTGTTTCTCATATAATTACTAACCTAAACAAAGTATGCTTTGTTTAGTTTGGGGCTAGATGACATGTAAATGTCTATAAACATTGATTTATTTAATACAACACCCAATCAGAATAAAGGGTTTGATCGGCGTTTGCAGACTTTCGTTCTTTGCCGACTATTTAGATTTTTTTATATTGTAACTTCTCATTTAGTCGACCATCACTACATTGTTTGATAGGGTGTGTCAGTCATGTATGGGCACACGAACAAAGCTCTGCTGTGTAAAGTCTCTTTTCCATCCAAAGGTTGCCTGAAAGAGATCGCTTTTAGCGATAAGGCCGCCCATTGTACCTGGATTACCTAAGTGTTTTTCTTGCTTGTTTGTTTATTTTCGTTTCGTTCGCATTTTAGATAGATAGTTTTAACTCTAAATTAAAAAAAGTCACCGTTACCGAAATCGGTCTAGACATCATCTTCACATCTAAACAATTCAAGCTAACATATGATTCTTGCTTGATCTTCATCTCACCTGATTTTCAAATCACGATAAGGCTAAAGGTGGAAGCGCACTTCGCCCGGAATCCTCAACCAACTGAAGAACAGGCTATCTTACCTCTAAGCCAGAACACATTTTATTTAAAATGTCTCGTACAACTGCCGAAGCAACAATAAAGAAGTTGCGGGAATCGTGGTCGCGATGGGGGATACCAAAGCAAGTGGTATCCGATAACGGTCCTCCGTTTGCAAGTGGTCAAACAATTTCTGAAGGGGAATGGAATCCACCAGATGTTTTCCGCGCCCTATCACCCTGCGTCAAACGGAGCTGCCGAGAATGCATGACATTAAAAGTTTTGATATGACTATATTATTCAAAAACGCTTATATGTGCGTTCCTGAAGTTTTATATGGTTGCATAGAATAACAACAAGAACCGAATACCGTTTACAATGAACTTGTATGTTTGCCCATTTAAGAGCTAGACACTTTTTAGGGTTTAAATAAAAAGCTAGATTACTTAAAAACGGTATATATTTTTGATAATATTAATATGTCACAAATACGCACAAATGAAGAGCTACTCATGTATTTATATCTTACGGGTGCACATCTAATGGTTTCCGAGAAACACGATTCTGCAAAACGTTCCCCCAGCAGGAAATGAAATATCTCAAAAACCTTAAGGCCCACAAATTCCATTTTTCGCGCACTTTTATGCACAAATGTAAGCTATCTGCCCATATATGCCACTTATGGCTAAGGTCATTCGTTTAGAATCTTCCTGCTGGAAGAACGTTGCTCTAGCAGGAAACGTTTTTCGCGTTTTATTCCAAAACGGTAACATGCACTAATTTCAAACTTGGCGCACTAATACAGCATATATCGCTCTAAGTATGTGTTGAACTCAATTCGTTCTAGAAGATACTTTCCTGCTGGAGTAATGCACACTGAGGCGTTAGAGAACGCTAAGGCGTTCCGACAGCTATGCCCAGGTGACCCCGTTTGGTATAAAAATTTCAAAAACGATGAGAAATGGTTGGCAGGACATGTGATTGAAAAACTCGGCACTAATAATTATTCAGTCAAGTCATCTAAAGACCTGGCAGCCCATAGGCATATCGACCAACTGAGATGCAAAAGTTCTTGCATATTCCCTAGCGAGCCCGATGTCAACACTAGCGGCGCCGGCGGTGTCACGTGCGAGCCGTTGACGGATTCCGCACCGCAAATACCGCGCGCGGATCCGCCACTGGCGGAAGGGATTGCGGGGGGTCGCGCATTCAATGTACTTCGTAAAGACTCACTCGAGTCTATTGTAGAAGTGGTACCTCCGGATGTCAATCTAGTATCGCATGTTAATAATGATAAGCCAGTTACTGAGAAGCGGGTGCGCAAGCCTGTGAAAAGGTTCTGTTTTGATATAGATTAATAATAGACATAAATAGGTACCTATATATTGAAGCACGAGAAATTGTAATATGTAGACTAGATACATTTATAATTAAGTAGAATAAGTTCTAGTACAAATAAGGGTAGGGTATAGGAGTAGGTAGTCTATACTTTAAACTACTACTTACCGACTTTTTACTTCCCAACAATATGTACCTACATAATATTGTCATCTAAAATGTTCTGTAGTAATAATTAACGGTAGAGGAGTTATGTAATTACACACACACATATTTTTTCTAAAAAACAAAAAAATTACAAGATTTGGCACTATCTACATCAAATAGGTACCTACATAAGTATAGTCAAGTATAGTGGCGTTCATCATATTCATTTGATATTTTAATATAAATTATTTAAAGTAGGTAAGTAACTAATATCACTATAGCATTGAATAAATCATTAGTCAAATTATAGGTATATAGGTTTTTTTTTTCTATGGAATAAATGTTAAAAAAATAAAACACCATGTAGATACAGTAATATCTCTAGGTTAAATACAATTAATAGGTTTGTCAATCAAAAGAAAATTAAAATCTCTTTAATCAAAACCACAGAACACTAATATCCTAACCACATTCTATACCGGCCCTATATGCTTAGGATATTATTGTTCTGTGATGTGATATGCTCAGTGGGACGGCCGACCAGCGTTGCCAGAATGTTACTTTTGTAACATTTTACGTTACTTTTGACCCTCTCGTGTTACCTCTATGTTACACGACTCACTATGTAATTTTTGTGTGTATAAAAAAACTTTTAAAAACATTTTCCAGCAAACAAAAAAATATCGTGAAACGGAATGCACCCAAGAATGTTTTTGTTCGTCATGTTGGCGCACTTTATTTTGTGGACTGACTGATGCGATGCCCGCGTGAAAGTCTGTCACTTAGTCGTACCGCTTATTCACTTACTCGCGTGTATCTCTTAATCTTCCATCCCGCTTACTTAGGCGAGCAAGCGAGTGATGACTAGCAGCGAATCGATCATTGGTAATCTGGTAGGGCAAAATTGCAAAGCCAACCACACGATTGTTGTCGTAAAGTTAACTCATCGCATACCGTTATTCCAAAATATTATGAAGTGAGCAAAATCATAATAATTTTAAAGCTTATATTGGAAGTCAGTACCAATTTTTTAATTAAAAGGTTTGATTTGGATTGACTGAGCCGAATGAAACCGGACATGGGCGGAATGAATGAATGTAGACCTCTCACTCTCTCAAAGGTTTGCTGGTAGATAACTCTTTAACGCTCGTTTTCTAATGACATGTTAAAATCATATTTATGTGTACAATAAAGAATTACAGAGTAGATTGAATGAATCTAGTCCGCAAAATTGTCAAGTTATACCACTCATGATTGTTGTCGTAAGGTTATCCCATCGCATACCGATAGGCACCGCCTTCTAAAATATTATGAAGTTAGAAAATAATTATTTTCAAGCTTATATTGGAAGTCGGTACAAATTTTTAAATTAAATGTTTGATTTGGTCTGATTGATTGAACCATTGAACCGTCTATTAACTAGACATGAGCGGAAAGAATGAATGTAATACACTGAGCTAGCGCTCACTCAATCATATCATACACACTTATTTTAGTTTTTGTGTAATAAAGTGCCATAATAGAGTATTGTGTCGTTTTCCACCATAATCTATGGTAATGTTACTTTTCAAAATGTTACTTTTTGAGTTGTCTCATGTTATATTTGACTATCTGCCACTGGCAACACTGCAGCCGACCGAGCCGAATTCGATCAAAACAAACAATCGTGGACGACGCGACGCTTTGAAGATTTTCGGATTTTGTTTTATTGATACAAGCAAAGATCGATACCGAACCATATTGATCAAATACCTATTTAAGCCGTTTAAACAGATGATAACGCAGTGATATCTGTTGGAAAATATGTCGAATATTGCGTTATGTAGAGTGTGCTTAGCTGTCGATAGAAGATTGCATTCTATTGCTGATACTCGCCTTCAAGAAATCTTCGAAAATCTCACTAGAACAAAGGTACATGGGTCATTGTTATTCAAAGCGATGGTTACCTATAATATAACTATAGGATAGGCGACCTTACCACTTGTCACTGCCTCCAGTCTTGGCTTGGTCTTGGTTATTTATTTTATATCGGATTTTTATATTTTATGTATAGAATCTTCATGAAAATGAAAGATCTCTGGTACTGGATCAGAAAGCTTCCTATTTCGGTCTAGCAGCTGTGTATTGATTGTCAGTCAATCAGCTTCAGAACAAGTTAATTATTACGGCATTTAGTGGTATATTGTTTTCCAGCGTAGAGGTAAGATAGCCAGTACCTCAGTCTGTTAAGGATTCCAGGTGAAGTGCGCTTCTCATTTTGGCTTTGACACTTACAATGAATGTCCTGACCAAATTTCATCATGGTCAGTGTAGATGGTTCAGCATTATAAGCGTTCCGTGTTGATATGGCCCATATTCATTTACTCATTGTTCATCCATTGTTCTTTGAACTGAAATTGGTAGTTAAAATATTACTGGACATTTATTCCACACTGCAGCGCCATCTAGCCCCATACTAAGCACACCTTGTAATATGGAAACTTGATTACAGATAGAATACCTAAATAATTTTTAAATACAAACATATTAAATGATAAAACACCCAAACACAGAACGAACAAACATCTATATTCATCACACAAATTTTTGTCCTGGGTGGGAATCGAACCCACAACCTACAGCGCTGAAGACAGCTACTACCAACTGAGCTATGAGCTATGTTGTTGTCAAAGGTGAAGAAGTTCATGGAGAGTATATGTTTTAAACCAATAATTTGTTAAGATGAAGCAGAATTCATAACAATTGTACATTTTTGAACTCGGGTTATACTCACAAAATCATTGTTGTTGAACTGAACAAGAGAGCTTTTGAGTCGCAACCATAACCTCGTCTAAGATTCACATTAACCCTGATGATGAATTATCTGTTGAATTAAAACCATTGTTGCCAACATCAACATAATCAAATACCTATGTAAGAATGTTTTAAAAGTCTAGGCCAACTCACACAAGTTTCGAAAGTAATACTAATTTATTTGTATTACTGTCTTTTCGGTGTCTAACCAATGAGGAATCAGCTGCTCACATAGTCCATAGTGGAATGTGTAGGAGTAACAGCACAACAGGAAATCCTTAACAAACCGAGGTCACTCCCTGAAGCCCGTCAAGATCCCAGGAATATTCGCTTCTGGTCGGAGTTAGGCTGGCTGTACTAGCCGGACATTCCTCAAACACAATGGATTACTTTACTTTTTACATTTGTTTTTCCGCTGTGTTACGACCCTAATGTCTTCAAGAAGAGAGTTAATAGTCACTTTCTGGGTAGGCTCGCTCCATCATACTCTCATTCTTACCTGTGTAAGTTTCGTGGTCAAGAGCCGACGAAAATAAAAATGAAATACTAATTTATTTGTAATATTGTATTGGCAGCTAACCACTGAAGATGGCTGGTCGGTCTCAGTTTGTTTCATATGTTTCGCACATCTGCAGACGAGTCGCAAGCTTGTGGACATTTCATCACACTCGGACAAAATGTTGTTGGAGCTATACCATAACCATATCGAGGTCTGTTGCACTTTATAATTTTTGCTAGAACTGATAAAATATATCATGAAAAATTTATTGTCAATAAAACTCACTTTTGTGTGACAAAAACAAAAATCTGTTAAACGTTTTACAAATTGGACCACTCATTACAAACCAATCAACTATTATTATGATACCTACAAGGAACAAACAAGTTGCCCGCACTGCGTGCCCAAGCACACTCACTTTTCTAACCCTTTTAATCAATATTGCCAAAAAACACTATGTAGGTACGAAAAACACAAAAGGATAGAAGTTCATCTTATTTCTAACAGTCCATTACATCCTATGTCTGGTAGATATCGCTTATGAAGCCATAAGACCACCCATTGTTACAAGATTTATATAGTTCTCCATGTTTGTTTTTGTATTTATATTGGCGAATAATATAGAATTTTCGATCAATCTCCCAGTCCAAAATGAGACCCATTTTTATTATAGGACATTAATTTCACACAGCGCCATCTATTTGCTAACTTATCAAGGTTTTAATATATGAACAAGATTACGGAAATAATACTTATATAATACAATTACTTTTTAGTTTTATTTTAGACATACTTATTATGCAAATACCCTAGCACAGAACTAACATCATTCATCACACCAATTGTTTGTCCTGGGTGGGAATCGAATCCACAACCTACAGCGTAGAAAGCAGAGCTACTACCAACTGAGCTGTGATCAATTGTTACTCTCATTTTCCAGCCATCGCAAGATGTCACACTATTGCTTGACCGTGTTGTCCAGAACTACTCAGTGACTCCGATAGAGTCAATATCGCTTGTACATGATAATGAAACCTGTGACATGAAAGAGTCTTTGGAAAAAGAGCCAGTGAAACAAGAGGCTACTCATATTCAGAACAACATAATTGAAACAGAAATAGGTAAGTTATAGTAAGAAATGTAACTAATTAAGCTCGGGATTAGCTTGGTTGACAGGCAAAACAAGCCATGTAGCTTGCAGAATGGTTTTAACAATACCTGTAAGCAGACAAATTATTTAATAATGAACTTCATAAATGTTTCATATTGGTTTTATCGGAGCAGACCTCTGCCGCCGCTATTGCACTCTACAAGTCAGCATTCATAGTACTCCAGGGTGAATGAGTAATTGTTTGTGAGACCTATGGGATGTCAGTCCCATAGGTCTCACAAACTAACATCAAGTACTACAACTAGACAGACCAACCACCAACCAGGGGCTTGAAATTTTGGATAGTGCTCGAGATTGCTTTTTGATAGGAAAACTTTCATCTGCTGTTTTAATAATTGCACTCACAAGCGATGTGTAGGCAGCAAGAGAATTATCAAGGCTAATGGGGATAAGGTTAATAGTCTCTGTCTCTAAAGCAGCAGAGAAGGAGTCCCAATCAGGTCTTGTAAGTCTATATTTTAAGCTAGGGTTTAAATTTGGAAACGGAATTGATATGTTAGGAATGGTTATTACAATTGGGAAATTGTCACTACCATAAGTTAATGGAAGAACTTCCCAAGAAAGTTGAGATAATAAGGATGGGGAACAAACTGTTAAATCAATAGCACTCAATGGGTCTTGTGAGGGAAGAACCATGCGGGTAATAGAACCATCATGATGATGAGATGATGCAGAGGTTGACCTCATCAAACATTTCTGCAAGAGATAGTCCAAATTAACTGCTGTGGCCCCATGCAATATGATGGGCATGTATATAGAAATATTTGATCTTGGTATGTATATAGAAATAAAGGAAATGTCAAATACTCAGACTGCTATCATGTTGATATTGGTGGAATGGGGAGGGAGGGGGATTTGAGAAGAAGGGCAGTGAGCGCCTGATAAGCCTAGCGCTACCTGTTTCCCCGTCAGACCTGTCGCCCCGGAGACAGGTGTAACCAGAAATTCGGAATGGCATTTCCTGATGAGAAACCTTGTCATAGGATTTTGCCAAAGGTGCCTGGCGGCGGGCTTTAGCGTAAACCGTTTTGACATAGGAACGACAGTTAGGGTTGTTGGGTGAGCGAGGAGAGTTGTTGGGAGGGAAAGGTAGAATTCCTGGGTGACCTCAGAATATGATCTCCTCACATTGGGGAAATGGGTAGACGTTTCCTCATATGACACACCATTTTGAGACACGAATGATTTTATTGATCGCTGTCTTTCTAGCTCCGGGCATGATCTACTATTGGCAAAATGGCATCCATTGCAGTGCAGGCAGGATGCCTGCGCTTTTGTTTAGTCACAAGACTCACCAGAGTGATCTTTGGTGCATTTAAAGCATCGCGGCTTGGACCGACATTGAGCCTTTATGTGTCCGAAGCGGCAGCAGTTTTGACATTGAATGGTCGGAAGTTGGTAGATTTCTACTGCTAAAGATGTGTGGAAAGAATATACTCTTTTTGGTAATACCTGTCCTATGAAAGTGAGGACAACTGCCTGGGTTGGAATCTATGAGACCTTGCCTTCCTCAAATGATTTGCGATTTAATCACCTGGCTTTGACAACATAACCGCAGCCAGATTCTTCCACCGACATGTCTACAGGAACGTTTCTCACAAGACCCATACGGGTTATATTGTAGGTAGGGAATGATGCTACATTTTTGTATTGGGACCGGAGCTCAGTACTACCTAAGAATTTGTTGGCATATTCAGCATTGCGGAATTCAACTGAAACCCGGTTTCTACCAATAGGCTTAATGCCATCTGAACAGATATTCGCAACTTTGTGGTTGGCCAAAAACTGATCAAACTTGATGGGTCTTATGGTGGCGCCTGCAGCTGGGTCAGGCACTTCTCGTGAAACTTGGACTACAAATGGACCTTTATCTACTGTTGAGTAGTCTCACATATATATATATATATATATATATATATATATATATATATATACGCATTTATTGTACGACGGGGAAGCACTTCATCTCACCATTTATACCTAAATTATATAATAGAGCCTTAGGACTTTGTTAAATCTTTGTCCGCCACCACCTACTTACTTTCTAAATCTTTGCCATAACAATTCAAAATTAATGTTTTCCGGCATTATGTGGTAAAATAGCCAGTGCCGCAGCCTGTTGAGGATTCCGAGTGAAGTGCGCTTCCACCTTCTGCCAAATCATAACTTGAAACCACGTGAGATGAATTAAGGCCAAGCGCATCCCTATAGTACAATAAAAAAAAACAGACTCCCAAGCCAACAAGAACAGAAGCGAAAGTTTTAACTTATAACTTATTACATACTTTGAATGATACCTATATATAATTTTTCTTCCAGATGACCCAGACGTGTACATGGAATTTGATAACATCACACTGTCCGACCCAGAAGACAATGTTCCCTTGAACTCTTTAAAAATCACCAAGATACAAGGAAAAGTCAAGATAAAAAACAAAAGACGGCAATATCAGAAAGGTAAGTCATAGTTTTACATACGTCTCTTTCGTACTATAATAATTATAGTACGAAAGAGACGTATGTATTGTAGTAATGTAAGGTTTTCTGATCCTAATTATTAGGGTCAGAAAACCTTACATTTTTACCAATGTTATAAAAAAATAGTAATTAAAGGACATGTGTTTGCATGTTTTTTTGTCGCAATGTTTTGCTTAGTTAGGGACTAGTCCGTAACTAAGCAAAGTTATGCAAACAGTTCGTCATGTTATGATAAGGTTGAAGCGGACTTCACCTGGAATCCTCAACAGTCTGAGGAACTGGCTATCTTACCTCTTAATGCTGTTACGCAGCAATTTATAATTGTTGTTATGTCAACAGACTTAGGGGTGTCACGTGACATCTACGAGTATACTTCACGGTTAGACTTCACCCGGAATCCTCAACAGTCTGAGGAACTGGCTATCTTACCTCTTGATGCTGTTACGCAGCAATTTATAATTGTTGTTATGTCAACAGACTTAGGGGTGTCACGTGACATCTACGAGTATACTTCACGGTTAGACTTCACCCGGAATCCTCAACAGTCTGAGGAACTGGCTATCTTACCTCTTGATGCTGTTACGCAGCAATTTATAATTGTTGTTATGTCAACAGACTTAGGGGTGTCACGTGACATCTACGAGTATACTTCACGGTTAGACTTCACCCGGAATCCTCAACAGTCTGAGGAACTGGCTATCTTACCTCTTGATGCTGTTACGCAGCAATTTATAATTGTTGTTATGTCAACAGACTTAGGGGTGTCACGTGACATCTACGAGTATACTTCACGGTTAGAAGGAATTCAAAGCAGATTTTAACATTACCTGCAATATCGCTCTAAGAACCGTAAATTCCACGATTATTACGCATAATTAATAACAAAAACGGGTCTTCATCGCGCACCTTTTTATTTTCCCGACAGTTTTGACCGTGTTACAACGGCCGTGGTCACGTGTAGACTGAAGTACTCGCTTCTACTGTCGTCGTCGTAGTGAGGTAGTTTCTCCAACTACCCTCACTTGTTTATTGAAAACAGATGAGTCGGTATTCACACTGCGGCACACATAATAAAATACAAAAAGGTACGCGATGAAGACCCGTTTTTGTTATTAATTACGTAAATTCCACATTCTTCCCCTTCAACTTCTTTGTTTATGGCAATTAGTGATGGGGGTCACTTTTATGCCAGTGTCCATTTCATGATGGTTTCATATACAAATTAAGGGGAGTATGTCTAATAATATAGCCGGTATTATAATATGGGATCACCTTACGAGCGAAGGATAATGTCATGGGCAAATGAATGGCTAGGTAAAAAGTACTAGAGTTACAAATACCTTAGAAAGGCACAATTAGATATAAACCAACTAATGCATAACCTCACAAGCCTATAGGTGTGGGTTCGATTCCCACCCAGGACAAACATTTGTGTGATTAATATTGATGTTTGTTCTGTGTTTGGGCGTTGTATTGTATGATGAGTATGTATTTACAAAATAAAAAAAAGTATGTAGGTAAGTATTATTATCCGTAATCTAGTTCCCATATAACAAGCTTTGCTTAGTTTGGGACTAGATGCCGCTGTGTAAAATTAATGTCCTGTAATATTTTATTTATATCCTGTATATTTAACTTGCCGCCGCTCGACTAAGACGCTGGTATTTCGCGCGTGATACTTAATAAACGTACTTATTACTCCAACTTCAACTTTCTTTGGTGCACTCCAAAACTAACTGTAGGCATTATATGACTACTGTACTGTCACCTACTACACTAGGATCGTACACGTACAAAGCACATTTTAATGTGATTTAAGTATATGTATTATTATATTATGTTATGTTGTATTAGTTCCTAGCTGTAAGTTTACAAAAAAAAAATCCTTTCTGCTTTTTTGAGTAACTATATAGTTATATAGTTACTCTACATGTAGAGTAACTTCCTTTAGTGGAATAGGAAGGAAGTTATGCTACATACTCTACATATATATAGTTATATAGTTACTCTACATGTAGAGTAACTTCCTTTAGTGGAATAGGAAGGAAGTTACTCTACATACTCTACATATATATAGTTATATAGTTACTCTACATTTAGAGTAACTTCCTTTAGTGGAATAGGAAGGAAGTTACTCTACATACAAATTTGATTTCATGGGTTTTATTTTTCGCGTGGGACTGGGAACCCTAATAGTTGTTCTAAAATAAAAGTAGCCTACTTTTATTACATCAGCTATCTGCCAGTGAAAGTCCCGTCGAAATAGGTCCAGCTTTTTCAGAGATTAGCCGGAACAAACAGACGGACAGATAACATTTAAAAAAAAGAATTGACATTGCAAGCATACTTTTTTATATATATAAATATATATTTAATTTTTCAAAAAAAATACTTTTGTAAGTAAAAAAAAAAATTGACAGACCTGCATGCAGCTCGCGGCACTATAAAAACTAGTTTTATTGTTTAGAGGTATATGTAGTTCAGAAATACTCGTAATACTTTTACAAAGTATTGTGAATCGGATATCCTCGTTCCAGGCGTGAAAATAGACGCTCAAGAAGTCGTGCTAACGAAAGAACAGCAAATGGCCACGGTGCAGGCGCGCGCCACCTCGCTCAACTACCTCCAGTCTCCATACAAATGTGATCTTTGCTACAAGGGGTTCGCGAACCCGGCCACCTATAGGAACCACTGCCAGAAACATGATGAGGTACCATATTCTGTTTTTTTTTTTTTTTTTTAAACACACACACAGCGCCATCTAGCCCCAAACTAAGCATAGCTTTTAATATGGGAACTAGATTACGGATACAATACTTAAATACTTTTTGTAAATACATACGTACTATATGATACAACACCCAAACACAGAACAAACATCTATATTCATCACACAAATGTTTGTCCTGTGTGGGAATCGAACCCACAGCCTACAGCGCCGAAGGCAGAGTTACTACCAACTGAGCTATGAGGCTTGTCAATTACAAGAAATAAATATTGTACGAGGCCTGGCTTTCATGTCACCTGGTTTCAAGTTTAATTCCGATGGGGAAGCACCCTTCACCCAGAATCCTCAACGGTCTGAGGAGCTGATATCTTACCTCTAAATTTTCACATATTTTTTATGTACCAATTTTTTGTCATATTTTTTTTTTCAAAAAATATTTTTTACATACATTTTTTTACAAAAAAAAAAATGTTTAAAAAAAAAACCCTTACAACCAATAAAACCGAGGCGGTTAAAGTAACAAAATGTTTCAGAGCAGCGGCGGGCACCAGTGCGAGGTTTGCTTGTGGCGGTACCGCTCCTCGCACCAGTTGCGTGCGCACGTGGCGAGTGCGCATGCAAGGAGGTACACGTGCAACCAGTGCAGTCACGTGGCACACACTGTGTAAGTACCTACACCACGTACATACATACATACATAGTTACATACATACACCATCACTCGTCACAATGTCTCATTCACATACACACACATTAACACACATACACACTCATTCACAAACACACACACATTTACACATAACGCGCTCATTTACACACACACAAACACACTCTCGTTAACAAACATTCCTATTAACACACTCGCTCAGATACTCACATTCCATTTTATGATTCCGTATCCAACCAAAGGTAACCCTAATACAAAGACTTTAATAATTTATGTCTGTCCGACATTGTAAGGAAAAAAGCTAAATAAGCTTTATAAGTTTTGAACTGAAATAGGTGACGTGTTTAGGGAATAAGTGATGTTATAGCGGATTACATGAGCAATGTAAAAAAAAATACCTATCCAGTGCGAGTTGAACTCGGATGGTCTCTTCAGTTTGGTTCAAAGAGTTAAGTGTCATGTCAAGCATTATAATGTATTTTTATTCAATAAAAAGTACAATTAAACTAACTATGTACAAAGGAATCAGTCAGATTACTTACGGACCGTTACAAACGGCCTATAGGTAACTCAACTGTTCCAGACCAGTACCAGACGGCAGCGTGCCCAAGACACTGGCTGCATTGCCACGCTGAATAGCTATGCTACATAAATAAATTCAAGCTTTATTAAATTGAGATTCTGAGAGTATCGAGTCCATGTATTAATTTATGTTGTAAAATGCTTGACTTTAGTTAGGATAATGGTAATTTATTGTGCATTGCCATTTTGTTAAATACCCCTTGTTTTTGTAGCTAATCTGACTTTAGGTATATGTAATTTTTCTGTTTCTTAGATTGTATCTATGTGTGTGCAATTTTACATACAGGTTTTTGGCCAGATGTATTTCAAGCAGACTTTTATACATATATAAAGATATGACAGACGTGATTTTATTGTGTACAAAATATGTTTTGACCGATTCCCTCAGTCCACACAAAATTGTAAGTGCACGTTTTTGACATTTCAGCACCTTATTAATGTCAGAGCTATCCCCCATACTGTTATGGTATAACTTATATTAGAATGGACATAAGCAGAATAAACATTTAGAGGAGATGGTTTCTTAATGATTGGCTTCAATCTTAAATGTACATAGTTTGAACTCACTAGTTTTTTTTTTACATAATTTTTGAATGTCTTCAGTGTGACTAACCGTATAGTCTACAGTATATCCTAATAATACATGTTCGGCAGTTTCTCTAGCAATTTTTTTTTCTGTTTGGACTCGTACTTCATGGTGACGCTTTTGTCCGCATTTAGTATTATGCCATTTGCCGCAAACCATTCTTGCAATATATCTGAAGAGCAGTTAATTTTATGTTCATGTTTTACTTCAGATTTATCTTTGATGCCAATGTGGGTGGCATCCGCAAACAAATTAATAAATGTCCAGTTTGGAACACTACTAGCAAGATCATTCATGTATATCAGGAATAGTACTGGTACGAAAATAGATCCTTGCGTTACCCCACTATCTACATGCTCAACGTCTGAAAGAACTCGATCAACTGTTACGTTTTGAATTCTATGTGTGAGATAGCTGACCATCATTTTTAGCTCATTTCCCTGAAACCCATATTATTTAAATTTTTCTAAAAGTATGTCATGTCTGAGGCAGTCAAAAGCCTTGGATAAATCGCAAAAAATGCTTGCTATGAGGTTAAGTTAACATCTTATTGGCTAGTTTTTAGTTTAATTTACATTGTATATGTTCGAAGGCAGTCTACATAGGTTTTACTTTAATGGGTAGGGACTACCTGTTAAATCTCAAGTGTAGTTACGTCAAATATTCTAACTTCAACTGATGTTAGGTAGGTTATTAAGAGGTTGTACTGTGGTGCAAAGTAGAGTTCCAAACAAATCAAAAAGCATTTATTGCCTAATTACTGGTCATTTAAGCATAGATTAGGCTACACTTAACTAATTCTGTCGCCATAACAGCAATTCTATAATTGTTGTGTTCCAGCATTTAGAGGTAAGATAGCCAGTTCCTCAGCTAGTTGAGGATTCCGGGTGAAGTGCGCCTCCACCTTCGACCTTATCGTAACTTGTAACCAGGTGAGATGAAGGCCAAACGCTTACCGTCGTACAATAAAAAAAATGTAACAATCCTAATGTCTTTAAGAGAGTTAATAGGCACCTCTGAGTAGGTACGCTCGTATATATCTGTGGTCAAGTGGTTCGCATACCGGTATCAGATGTAGAGGTCCCGGGTTCGATCCCCAGGAGTTCATTTTTATGTTTATCTTCATGTGGCCTTTTACTTGTTGCAGGAATCAGGCGAGGGACCACGAGAAATGGCATGAGGGCTTCATGTTTGAATGTCAGCTTTGCAGCCAAAAGTTTACGTATGTCATGTTTATATTACATTTATGACTCGGTTCAAATTGATTCAGTATGTGTTTCAGTTGTTGGTTAGTAGGTGTTTCAGTACTCTCAAAAAAAAAACGTTTTATGCAGTAAGATTTTTTAGGTTAATTTTTAAACGTCAAATCTACCGCCTGTTCAGAATCGAGACCAGCAGTGCACTATCATCCACCTCTTGATCTATAAATCGTCTCCATCCAACGGTTGTCTGAAAGAAATCGTAACTTAAAAGCGATTTAATAATAATAATACATTCATTTATTTCAGACCATAATATAGATCCATAACATGAAAATTCAATTGAATAAAAAATATATACAAATTGACATTTAAATAAAGCATAGGTACAAATATAAATACAAAAAAAAATTTTTTACTGAATAAATAGTATTTATTCAATAAAAAGTACAATTAAACTAACTATGTACAAAGGAATCAGTCAGATTACCTAAGGACTGTTACAAACGGCCTATAGGTAACTCAACTGTTCCAGACCAGTACCAGACGGAAGCGTGCCCAAGACACTGGCTGCATTGCCACGCTGAATAGCTATGCTAATTCGCTGGCCTAAATAAGAGCCAGCCCTTGGGTCACGTGTCGCCTAAATCAAAAGCCCCGCAATATTTGCGAAAACCCGGAGGGCACCGGCTCCCCACGGACCCAAGGTCTCCACCCCAAAAGGCTCAAATAATTATTTAAAAAAAAAAAAAAAAATTAAAAAAAAAATTGCCTTGATTATTTTAGATTATTATTGTTGAATTATGTTTTTGGTGTACGATAAAGAGTTTGCATTAGTAAATGAATGTTGCTTTACTCTCTTTTCGCGATTGTCCCTCTCAGGAAGAGAACTTCGTACCTCACCCACACTCGCAAGAATCATCCCACTGAGAGCGTTTGCACTGAATGCGGGCTGGGCTTCGTTGGACGGAACGGCCTTATTCTGCACATGAGCAAAACTCACAGGAACACTATTCAGGTAATATAATATACATACAAAAAATTATGTTTTTACTGTTTTTTTTTTAATTGTATAACGGAGCTGTGCTTGGCCTTCATCTCACCTGATTTTCAATGAATAAGGCCGAGGAAACCGCACTTCCGGAATCCTCAGCATACCGAGGAACTGGCTATCTTACCTCTAAATACCGGAATACAATTTTTTTTAAGAACTGGCGACAGAATTAGTTAAGACGGTGGTAGCTAGGCAGGCGGACTTAAACAAAGTCCTACCGACCAAACCAAATTAAACAAGACTTCATTTGGCGTGTTTGTTGAGAGTGTTTTTTTAAGATGCGCGCACACCGACACCGAAAAGCGACACCATGAAGTTGGTTGGTAATTTATCTCTCAAGTTTTCGTGAGGACTGTTAGCTATATTCAAGGTGCAAAGAGTAAATTTTAATATTATAAGCTTTTTAAATGTGTTTATAGATTTTAGCATAATGTCGGTATGTGTTCTTTTTTTTTTTCATTACACTATTTATAATTTAAAGCCATTATAATATATAATTTCTTACGTTCGTACAGAACACAAAATTAGATACCTAGCTTAAAATTTCACATTAATTATTCTTACAATGTCTCTACTCGTGAAAACCTATAATTAGCTCACTGAAATCTTTTTTTTTTTTTTATTGTACGACTGGGAAGCGCTTGGCCTTCATCTCGCCTAGCATCAACTTGAGATAAAGCCGAATGTGGAGGCGCACTTCACACGGAATCCTCAACTAACTGAGGAACTGGCTATCTTACCTCTAAATACCGGAACACAACTATTTTTTTTAAGAATTGTTATGGCGACAGTATTAGGTAAGATGGTGGTAGCTAGCCAGGCGGACTTCAATACAGTCCTACCACCAACCAAACCAAGCACAATATATTGTACTTCCCATGGGGATCGAACCCGGGACCTCTGGATCTGAAATCGGTGGGTTGAACCACTAGACCACAGAGGCGGTTGAAATACTTTTATTCTAGTTTTTATACTATATTTTTAGCTGTTGGTTTTCCAATAAATAAGTCCACACACGTTATTTTTATTGTACGACGGGGAAGAGAAGCCTTCATCTCTCCATCATGGAGATGAAGGCCCAGCAACCGACCGTCGTACATAAAAGGTATCTTTCCCTAAGCTTTGAAGCTTACACCTCAACAGGTAGACACAGGTGTACCAGCTCCAGATAGATATTGCGCAAACTGCGACGTGCAGTTCGTTTGCTTGAAGGCGTACCAGCGGCATCTGGTGAGCTCACTGCGACATCCGAGTGACGGGAACTGGTGAGTCACATCTCTATACAGTTACTTGCTCTGCCATATCACTTGGCAGTTGGCCAATCAAAGGTCAATTCATCTCCATACAGTTACTTGCTCTGCCATATCACTTGGCAGTTGGCCATTCAAAGGTCAATTCATCTCTATACAGTTACTTGCTCTGCCATATCACTTGGCAGTTGGCCAATCAAAGGTCAATTCATCTCTATACAGTTACTTGTTCTGCCATATCACTTGGCAGTTGGCCAATCAAAGGTCAATTCATCTCTATACAGTTACTTGCTCTGCCATATCACTTGGCAGTTGGCCAATCAAAGGTCAATTCATCTCTATACAGTTACTTGCTCTGCCATATCACTTGGCAGTTGGCCAATCAAAGGACAATTCATCTCCATACAGTTACTTGCTCTGCCATATCACTTGGCAGTTGGCCAATCAAAGGTCAATTCATCTCCATACAGTTACTTGCTCTGCCATATCACTTGGCAGTTGGCCAATCAAATGTAAATTCATCTCTATACAGTTACTTGCTCTGCCATATCACTTGGCAGTTGGCCAATCACAGGTCAATTCATCTCTAAAGTTACTTGCTCTGCCATATCACTTGGCAGTTGGCCAATCAAAGGTCAATTCATCTCTATACAGTTACTTGCTCTGCCATATCACTTGGCAGTTGGCGTTCATCTCATGCTGACAAGCTATCATAAGGCGAGGCTGAAGGTGGAAGCGCACTTCACCAGGAATCCTCAACAGACTGAAGAACTGGCCGATCTTTAAATGCCGGAACACAGCTGTTTACAATGGTTGCTATGGCGACAGACTTAGGTAAGATGGTGGTAGCTAGCCAGGCGGACTTTAATATAGTCCTAACACAAATCAGATCAAGACCAATATTGTTCTCCCCTAGGATTGAACTTGGGACTTCTAAATATGACAATGGTGTGCGAACCACTAGACCATAGTATCGGTTAAGCCCCTATACCACGAAAGAAATATATTCTAAAAAATCTGGTTTAATATTGGTTTTAATTTCATTTCATGGGTTTTAGTTTTTTTGCGCGGAACCCAAATTATTTTTCAGAAATAAAGTAGCCTAAGTAACTCCTTAAACATCAGCTATCTGCCAGTGAAAGTCCCGTCAACATCGGTACAGCCGTTTTGGAGATAAGTCGGAACAAACACACAAACATAAATATAAAAAGTTGCCTTTATGAGTTTTTAATGTTAAATGTGTTTGTGTTTTATTTTAGCACACAGTGTGTCGTTTGCAAAAAGGATCACCCGGACCATGCGTCTCTCATAGCGCATATTAAGGTAATTAATTAAAGTTATGTGTAAAATTAACTAAATCGCCATATTTGGTACCATATTAAAAAGGATGTGTAGCCAAGTGGGGAGGCCCGCCTTTCGATCCGGAGGGTTCAAATGTACCAATTAACATTATCGATCTTTCGGAATTTTATAAATCTCTTTTTCTTACATAAATACTTTCTTTTTTATACTTATCATACAAAACAACACCCAAACACAGAACAAACATCTATATTCATCGCACAAATGTTTGTCCTGGGTGGGAATCGAACCCACAGCCTACAGCGCAGAAGGCAGGGCTACTACCGACTGAGCTATAACTGAGCTTGTTATTATGTGCGCATTTGACACATGCACATGCCCTGAAAGTGAAGGTCACATCGTGAGGTCACGTGACCCTAGGAGCAACAATCCGAATGTCACGTGACACTGACTAGTACTCCGCTAAGCGGCGATGGACTTGCAACCTGACACGTATTGAAGTTTTTTTTTTATACTACTAGGAGACAAGCAAGTAGCGCACCTGGTGTTAAGTGTACACTTGTCTATGACAAAGCCTTACTGCGTAGGTCACATCCACAAAGAACATAGCCTACACGGCACTGCATTGCGCCCGTCAACTTGAGGCATAAAGGTGTTAAGCCTCGCGTACCCGTGATTTCACCGGCAACCATACCCTTCAAACCGAAACACAGCAATGCTGCTTGGCGGCTGAAATAAGTGTGGTCGTAGTAATTCTCCGGACGAGCCCTTTCACTAGGGGCTTCTTCTACTCTTAATAGTTTGCAAGTAGCTAGTACTTGCAAACTGCGGGCACGTGACGAACATAAGCTTAGACTTGCATATGACTATTTTTATTTTACAATTTTAAGAAAACTTACAGTTAGACTAATACAATTAGGTGTATGTTTTAAGATATCATGCATAAAGTATACATGATATGCCGCTGAAGGCCAATTAAAAGTTTCCACTTGTAGCTATTTTGTAGAAAGTCGGACGTGAAAGTAAGTAAGTAGGCGACAGAAACAGAAATAAGAAAATAAGTAGGTACTAGATTTAAGGATTTAGTTTAACTATAGAATTAAAAAGAGATTTTTTAATTGATATGCTAATTACATAAGTGAACATTTATAATCTGCTAATTAAAACTAAAAAAAAACATAAATAAACATACTACTTCCTAGTATGTGATCCTCATAAGATCCATGCTCTGAGGTGACTTTGACTTTGGGTCTATTACGTTTCTTATTTCATATTTACTTCTACTATTTGATTTTAATTACTTTTTATGTGTATGGTAATAAATCTTAGAAGAACTCGATTTATTTGTAATTCTTGTAATTCTTTATTATACACATAAATATGATTTTAACATGTCATAAGAAAACATATGTACAGCGAGCTTAACCCTTAAAGAGTTTTATACCAGCAAACCTTTGAGAGAGTGAGAGGTGATACACTGAAAAGGTAGAAAAGTGTACTTGAATTAAAATAAAATGTTAATAGACAAATTAAATATGCATACATATATCAAAAGTATACCTACACAAATATATTTAATACCTACTAAATATGTAAAAATATATCTTTACATATTTTATTATTTTCTTCCTGCATGTACTTGGCTATAGTAGCGTGGAAGTAAAACTTCCATTGATCCGCCCAGTAGCGAAATAAGGAATAAAAATCTTCCCCACAAGTGGAGATAGAGAGACTAGTAGGGATATATGGAACACGCCTGTTTGGGAATGTTGTTTAACTCGATGGCTGCTGTAAAACACTCAAGGTGTGTTTTTCATAGTGTGCGAAACGTAGCACTCAACGAGTTAAAAGACATTCGAAATATGAAAGATATTGAAGGGACAGTGAATACGGGTAATCAGGTGATCGGGGCACTTCACGCGGTGTAAGTACTAGAGATGACGAATATAACTATCTACCAATAAATTTAACTAATATTTAAAATCAACCATTATATTCAATAATCATAATTAACATAATCGAATAAAAATATCATATCAACTTCAGCCCGAGTTAGAACTAACATAATTGAATGCAATGAAATTTTAACTTTAACAGGCTATAAATAAGAAACATTTTCGTATGTTGCTGCTCGCAGAGTTTTCAACTATGTATTAGGTTGACTTCATTCAATTGTATGCTTTCGACACCTCAATATAGAGATAAAATTTCTGATTTGCTGTGTATGATATTTTTATTCAATACAAAGTTATATTTTAAACGGATACCCAAAGTGCTACTATGATAGAGACGAATTAGCGGTTACTTTGATTTGATCAATAGAATAAAATATTCAACTGCATTAACATCAACCAATAACCAAATCGTGTAGGTACTCAACAAATAATATTTTCAACCAACAAAAATATCGATATATTTTTTTATCAATTAACAGTTAACTAATATTTACCTCGAAACATTTATTCAATAAAAAGTACAATTAAACTAACTATGTACAAAGGAATCAGTCAGATTACCTAAGGACCGTTACAAACGGCCTGTAGGTAACTCAACTGTTCCAGACCAGTACCAGACGGAAGCGTGCCCAAGACACTGGCTGCATTGCCACGCTGAATAATATTTAATTTTAACCATTATTGCCATCTTTAGTAAGTACCGACTCCACCAACTCAGTCCATGGATATCGTAAAAGCCGACTAAGTATCTCACCAGAAGGGCAGCAACTCATGTGTATTATCAACACATTTACTGCACCCGCTTGCCAAGCGAGGTGATTATGGAAAACCCCATAGCTTTGGAGGAGGCTCTTACAAATTATAATAAAATATATACAGAATTCACTATGTTCCAAGCAGTATTCATGTATGTATATCTGAAATTCCAGAAATTTCTGGACTTTCACCCAAGACCGCGTGTTTATTTTGCACCTGGCAATTAATTACGAGTTTTTTTGTAGGTACATAAACGAGAACTACTCCAGCCGAGTCCAGCCGTGAGCGTGGACAAGCATATAGTGCAACTGGCGTGTCACGTGGTATGTATCTTCTATCTATGGCTGTGCTATGACTACCATAAGTTACCGCAGTATACTGTGGTGACATGAATACAAATTTATATCTCATTCAGCTTATCTGATTATTTTATTTCGTAGTTATAAATAAAAATAAAAAAAATTGCATAAAATACATTCATTTCATACAGCTCCATCTAGTCCCAAACTAAGCTAAGCTTGTTATATGGAAACTAGATTACATAAATAATAATTACATACTTATCATACAATACAACACCCAAACACAGATCAAACATCTATATTCATCGCACAAATGTTTGTCCGGAATCGAACCCACAACCTTCAGCTCAGAAGGCAGAGTTACCACCAAGTGAGCTGTGAGGATTGTTAACCAAAACACATCTCTAATCTATTATGCATATATAATATAAAATTTTCTCACGAAAAATTGTTTTTTTTTTTACATATACAAGGTGAAACAGAATATGTGTACTAAGCAGTGGGGGGGCTTTTCGGACCAGGAAAAGTATTTGTTGTGGTGGGGAGATAATAGTGAATTCCCATTTTCAGTTTCCCATACAAATCCTTTCATTTTATCAATGACAATAAATAGTGACGACCCTATTCCTTTACCGCACTATGCATGTAGGTATGTAGGTATCAGTTGGTGCAATTGTCTGTGTCAAAGAGTATTAAGGACAGATGAACCAATTTTAGTGAGAACTTGGAGTCATCTCGTGAAAGTAGGTTATTAGATAGAATATACACATTGATAAATTACATAGGCTACAGTTACCTACAGTTTATTTTTTTTATTTTTTTATTGTACGACTGGTAAGCACTTGGCCTTCATCTCACCTGGTAACAAGTTGAGATAAGGCCAGTTACAAAAAGACGATAAATGGGATATTGGACGAACAAAAGTACATTATAGGAACGATTATTTTGTATTTTAACTAACAGATAGATAAAATTCTTATTGATTTGAAAAATTAAACCTTCTAGTAATGGATTGTCTCATTAGCAGCCCAGGCTTTTCGACGATTTTCCTCTGTTAGTGAAAGCGCTTTTCGTTCTTTGTGATTGTGACCTTCTGCTATGTTGCCTCATCTGTCTAGAGCTGAGGTCATTGACGCGAGTTAAGAAACAGCTGATTTTAGGGTAGTCTCAACTCAAAAAAACAGCTGTTGGTGTCAGAACTTTGATCTTGTTTTACCAAAAACTTTGAACCAAAATTCAAAAAGTCGTAAAACAAACGTTGTTCCACGAGTCGGGTCGGATAACCCCGTTTCGGCATAGTACACATATTCTGTTACAGGTTGTATGTATAGTATAGTTTTTACAAGGTTTGATTTTTACAAGGTTTGATCTTCCAAGAACGTCAAGGCTATAGAATAGTTTCTAAATTAATTTTACGTTACAAGGTTTTATCTTCCAAGACCGTCAAGACTATAGTATAGTTTCTAAATTGATTTAACGTAACAAAGTTTGATTATCCAAGAACGTCAAGACTATAGTATAGTTTCTAAATTCATTTAACGTAACAAAGTTTGATCATCCAAGAACGTCAAGACTATAGTATAGTTTCTAAATTCATTTAACGTAACAAAGTTTGATCATCCAAGAACGTCAAGGCTATAGTATAGTTTCTAAATTCATTTAACGTAACAAAGTTTGATCATCCAAGTACGTCAAGGCTATTGTAGTTTCTAAATTAATTTAACGTAACAAAGTTTGATCATCCAAGTACGTCAAGGCTATTGTATAGTTTCTAAATTCATTTAACGTATCAAAGTTTGATCATCCAAGAACATCAAGGCTTGTATAGTTTCCAAATAACGTTACAAGGTTTGATCATCCAAAAACATCAAGACTATAGTATAGTTTCTAAATTCATTTAACGTAACAAAGTTCGATCATCCAAGAACGTCAAGACTATAGTATAGTGATAATGTGTAAGTGTGCGTTTCCAGTGCGACGAGACGTTCTCGTCCCGGTCCCGTCTCGCGGCGCACGTGACGAGGTCGCATCTCGGACGGAAGTACGTGAAACTTGTCGTCTGCGAACATTGCGGGCAACAGTTCAAGGTAACTACCGGTCCTTCTCAATTCATTATTGGTGAACCAGCTGTACGAGCCAGTGTGATTCGTACGGTAATATGTATTTTTCTTTCTTTGTTTTTTATTGTACGACGGAAAAGCACTTGGCCTACATCTCACCTGGTTACAAGTTGAGATATATGTATGGCGGTGCAGAGTACCTTTTCGACGACTGCCGTTTGGGTAGAATGTAAATAAATTGGGATTATTTTTGACAAATATTGCAATTTCTTGCGTCAGTCTTTGGTGGGATCTAATAGCACTGTGCTACGTGGCATTTGAAAACATTATATTTATGCAATTAATACATTTTATAAGATAGTAAGTCTCAAGTCTTTTATATTATATAATAATTAAGTTAGACCGTGCAGTACCTACATTAATTTATTTTAAGCTTACCAACTCGCTCAGGGTACCACGGAAGACCAGCGCTTTGGAATACCCTTCCATATATCAAGTTATTAAAATTATTATTGCACATGTTTTTTGTCAAGGATCTTCGAGAGTGACTTGAATGACTTTAATAGTAGCAATAAAAGAGGCGGTTATTTGATGACTTTTGTTTATTGTTTTTTCAAGGATCTTCGAGAGTGACTTGAATAGTAGCAATAGAAGAGGCGGTTATTTGATGACTTTTGTTTATTGATTTTTTCAAGGATCTTCGAGAGTGACTTGAATAGTAGCAATAGAAGAGGCGGTTATTTGATGACTTTTGTTTATTGTTTTTTTCAAGGATCTTCGGGAATGACTTAAATGTATTGAATAGTAGCAATAAAAGAGGCGGTTATTTGATGACTTTTGTTTATTGATTTTTTCAAGGATCTTCGAGAGTGACTTGAATGACTTTAATGGTAGCAATAAAAGAGGCGGTTATTTGATGACTTTTGTTTATTGATTTTTTCAAGGATCTTCGAGATTGACTTGAATAGTAGCAATAGAAGAGGCGGTTATTTGATGACTTTTGTTTATTGTTTTTTTCAAGGATCTTCGGGAATGACTTAAATGTATTGAATAGTAGCAATAAAAGAGGCGGTTATTTGATGACTTTTGTTTATTGATTTTTTCAAGGATCTTCGAGAGTGACTTGAATGACTTGAATAGTAGCAATAAAAGAGGCGGTTATTTGATGACTTTTGTTTATTGTTTTTTTCAAGGATCTTCGAGAGTGACTTGAATGACTTGAATAGTAGCAATAGAAGAGGCGGTTATTTGATGACTTTTGTTTATTGTTTTTTTCAAGGATCTTCGGGAATGACTTAAATGTCTTGAATAGTAGCAATAAAAGAGGCGGTTGTTTGATGACTTTTGTTTATTGATTTTTTCAAGGATCTTCGAGAGTGACTTGTATGTCTTGAATAGTAGCAATAAAAGAGGCGGTTATTTGATGACTTTTGGTTATTGGTTATTTCAAGGATCTCCGAGAGTGACTTGAATGTATAATAATAGTATAAATAATAATAATAGTAGCAATAACAGAGGCGGTTATATCAAATAACCGCCTCTTTTATTGCTTTTGACTTTTGTTTATTGATTTTTTCAAGGATCTTCGAGAGTGACTTGAATTGTAGCAATAGAAGAGGCGGTTATTTGATGACTTTTGTTAATTTCGGTGTGCAGTCCCTCGCGACGCTGAAGTACCACCAGCGTCGGCACACGGGGGCGCGGCCGCACGCGTGCGAGCGCTGCGGCGCGAGGTTCGCACTGGCGGGCGCGCTGCGGGTACACGCGCGGGTGCACTCGGGGGAGCGGCCGTACGTCTGCCGCGTCTGCGACAAGCGGTTCACGCAGAAACCGGCCCTCAACAGACATCTGCGGGTGAGTCTCCGCTCCGACACTATCTGTACGGAGATATATCGATACATAGATACATCAAATTCAAATTCAAATTATTTATTGCACTTATGTTGTTATTAGGTATACAGGTGTTGTGAGGATAAAAGTTTCAAACATAAACCCTGTTAGGGCACAGCAATATTACACTAGGAGGCGCATTAAACTTAATAGCTAAATAAAACTATACATAATACTAAATTCAATATTAAACTAATATTCTTATTCATTATACCTTTACTTTTCTTACATGCTAATTATTTAGTTTATGTATCTATAGCTAGATAAATTGATAGATTAGATACATCGATGGAAAGATTAATTTATGTATAGATAAACACTTTATCATACATCAAAGAAACAAAACATAACAAACAAACCGAAAACAATGCTTGATTAGGGGTGAGTCTCAGTTCCGACACAATGAGAAAGAGGTAGATCGATAGATAAACACTTTATTATACACCAAAGAAACAAAACAAACAAGCAGAAAGCAATTCTTGAACAGGTACAGTGCTGCAATCATATTCATAAGGTATGTCTCCGCTCCGCAACTATTAATAGATAGATAAATCGATGGATAGATAAACACTTTTATTCTTTATATTGTAACACCAAAGAAACAAAACAAAAAAATCTGATTGTTGATAACATAATTCTTATTCATAGCGTAACATGAGTGTTCACATGTTGCTTATTCACAGCATAACATGCGTGTTCACATATTACTTATTCACAGCGTAACATAAGTGTTCACATGTCACTTATTCACAGCGTAACATGAGTGTTCACATGTCACTTATTCACAGCGTAACATGAGTGTTCACAGGTTACTTATTCACAGCGTAACATGAGTGTTCACATGTCACTTGTTCATAGCGTAACATGAGTTTTCACATGTTACTTATTCACAGCGTAACATGAGTGTTCACATTTCACTTATTCACAGCGTAACATGAGTCTTTACATGTCACTTATTCACAGCGTAACATGAGTGTTCACGGGTTACTTATTCACAGCGTAACAAGAGTGTTCACATGTCACTTATTCATAGCGTAACATGAGTGTTCACATGTTACTTATTCACAGCGTAACATGTGTGTTCACATGTTACTTATTCACAGCATAACATGAGTGTTCACATGTCACTTATTCACAGCGTGACATGAGTGTTCATGTGTCACTTATTTACAGCGTAACGTTATTGTTCACAGGTTACCTATTCACAGCTGAACGTTATTATTCACAACGTAACGTTTTGTTCACAGGTGCACACCGGCGCTAAACCTTACGTGTGCCAAGTTTGCGCAAAGTGCTTCAGCCAGTCGAACTCGCTGAAGGTCCACGTTCAAACTGTTCACCTTAAAATGGCTTCCCGAAAGCGTTCTAAGAAAAAAGATTCATGTGCTTTATTTCGATTAACCTAAGATTTGTTTTAAGATTGGTTTTAAATAAATAAATTTAAAAAAAAGATTCATGTGTTTTATTTCGAATATTTAATCAAATACAAAATCTAACAGAACTGGAACTTGTGGTAAGGTTAAATAATGATTTGGATGTTTAACCTATATATATTATGCCAGGTTTTTATATAAAATGCGTTGTAAGTATTAACAAAATACGATGCAAAAATGTTTTTTTGCAAACGTTTGCATGTCACGTGACCTTCGCTAAATTGAAAATTAGGTAAAAAAAGTATCAAATTCGTGAGTAAGCGTATGACTGGTCATAAGACAGTTTCTTCATTCGTCAATTTCCTTATTTGACAGTTTCACTTAGTTGTCAGTTTCTTTATTAAGTAAGTTTCCTGTTTCGTCAATTTCTGTATTCGTAATTTGGTATAGTTTATCAAGTTTTGCTACGTTTTTTTTTTGTGGAGTCAGTAAAACAAACTAACTCATGACGTATTATTTATTGATAAAGAAAACAATACATAATGTTTCTATGAAAAGCAATTGAAATCAAACACCTAAAGTTGAAAGAAGCGAGATTTGTTCCTTTGTTTTTATAACAGACTTTCAAAAAATGGAGGAGGTTCTCTGGTCCCATTGTCATCGGGTCAGATGTTCTGATGTCAGATGATATAATCCATAAAGGATCTCGCGTCTGTCAGTCTGTCCGTTCATCTGTCATCAAAATAATTGGAAAAAATACGTCATCCAGGTAAACTAAATTGTCTAGCGCCGATACAACCGATACAACCCAAAATTAAATTCTGCACACGGAACCACAAAAATAATATTTAAAAAGAAAGGATATTCTGCGCGACCATAGAAGCGGTGCGGAACGCCATCTCGGCCTCGGTGTACCACGTGACACCGCCATTTTATTGTCAATGCACTACCGCCTTCGTGTGTGCACGTATATACCTCGTTATTTAAAGTAAACCTACGACCTACCAAATTTGATCAGGATCCCTTTAGAGTGAGTTTTTATTATATGTATCTATCACCTTCACTATCACCTGCCGTAGCGCTTTAGCCACTGTAGATTAATATACCATTGTAAGGCTGTCTGTACGAGTTATGCTAAACTGCCGATAGCTTCACGCTCACCGAATCGTTGGACCTTGCAACCACGCTACTGAGGATCAGCTGTTCTTCCTGTGTCTCGCAAGAGTAGACCTTAGGTCTCTCCTCGTTCCATCATCCAGTACGGGAGTTGGAGGAATCCAATGTCTTGGCTACCTACCTACCTGCCTGCCGATCTCGACACGACTGCTGATAACGAGCTTCAGATTCCCGCCACCCTGTATCTGGAGCGGCTACCTACGACCGGAAGCAGCCTACTGGGAACTCACGTGTCAGGCCAGTGATTTGACTGACTAACTGTTGAGTGCGCAATCTGTGCGGCTGTGTCATTTTTAGCATAATTAAAAGTGAGGCTTTTAATTCGAGAAACGGGTATTTATCGCGTATTTTACCTATATTTATCCCCGTTTACCCGTTTCTCGAATTAAAATAATGTGTTCTAATCGCGAAAGTTTAAAAAAGACTAAAAGACTACATATCTGCGATCCTAACGTCACAATATTCTTCATTAAAGTCGGTTTTCTTTTTAGTTTTTAAAACGTCATTATTTATTTTAAAATGAATGTAGCCGATTCTTAAGATTTTTTTTTTTTCAATAAAAAGTACAATTAAACTAACTATGTACAAAGGAATCAGTCAGATTACCTAAGGACCGTTACAAACGGCCTATAGGTAACTCAACTGTTCCAGACCAGTACCAGACGGAAGCGTGCCCAAGACACTGGCTGCATAAGATTAAATTAAATAAATAAAATAATAAAATAAAGCATAAGATTGTAATAGGGCATTTCATCGTTATTCTTCTGCAGTTCTGGGAATGTTGATAGTTGATGTAGTTTTCAGCTGTCGCGATTTTTATCCGCCATTTTTTATTTTTTCATCAATGCCCTTCACAGTTACTTTTTAACCGACTTCAAAAAAAGGAGGTTCTCGATTTGTTGGATTTTTTTTTATGTATTTTCCCCGCTTTCAGCGATAAGGCCGCCCATTGTACGTAGTCGCTATTGCTACTAAATGTTTGTGTGATTCTATAGTATTATTTCTGTGTACAATAAAGTGTACATTTATTCATTCCCGATTAGGATTATACTTCACAGGTTGTCTCATTGTCATCAGGTGAGGATCTGATGATGTGATCCTGGAAAAATCGAGGGAACTCTTCAAATATGATTGGCAATCTTGAATCGATTTGGCTGTGTTACCTCAAAAGTAAAGAAAACATGGATACCGTATAGGATCACGCGTCTGTCTGTCTGTCCGTGCATCTGTTTTAAAAATAATCGGAAAAAATACGTCATCCAGGTAAACGTAATTGTATCATACTCTTCATTGCAGTCGGTTTTCTTTATAGTTTTTAAAACGTATTTATACATACTATTTATATAATATTGATTAGATAGGTATCAAGGGGTTTTAAAAAGCAATAAACCCTGATTACGACTAAGGCTAAACGTACGTCTAAGTAAGAGCAATAGTTTTACTTTTATTACGTTTTTGTGGTAAGTCTACTAGGTCAAATAATTCCAATTAGTTATATCAATAGAACTTTACGAACAATACAATAAAACTCAGATCCCGCTATCTTTATCACTCCTTAAGGATTCTATGCTATTTAATATTGAGAATCCGAACGGCGACTACACCAAGACAAACATTTGTGTGATGAATCTTGATATTTGTTTTGTGTGTGGGCGTTGTATAGTACGATAAGTATGTATTTACAAAAAAAAAATACCTGTTACATCCGTGATCTAGTTCCCATATTACTAGATTTGCTTAGTTTGACTAGATGGCGCTGTGTGAAATTAATATCCTATAATATTTATCTAGACACCTACATTACTTCATTTATTGAATAGCTAGGGAGTACCCACTCACATTACATTTACGAATGTTATAATGACACAAAAATTAACAAACCTCGACGGGACTTGAACCCGCATCTTTTCCTTTAGCCGGAAACGCTCTAACCAATTGAGCGACGTGTGTCCCGACGCAGTTTCCGAATTTTACGCAGCAGAGATTCACTAATTAATGTGAAACTGCCCTAATGTCTGAAAACACGTTCAAATCCCTCTACTCCAATATGTTCAACTATCTGTACAACCAGTAGAACAAATTGGAAAAGTTCCTCCAATTTTTTCAAAAAAAATTGAACTACCATCTACGACTGAAAATTTCAATAAGTTCAATCACAATATTTTATTAATAAAACAGGGTTAAAAAAGACTATCCTACCAAAAATTTACCCTTTTCACATTACATTATTATTTACATATGGGTACTACATCAAAATAAAACTGAAGTTTTGCGAAATTATGTATTAATCATAATAATTTAGTTTTAAGTTTTTATTTTTTCAGTTGTTCCTAGTCTCAGATTGAACACCTATTGTACCTAGGTTCACAAACAATTCACAAATTACTTAATTCAGTTCAATATCTGCCAAATGTACAGTATATTGGATAATATTGTATTAAGTTAAGCAGCAAGATATCACCAAGCGTCGCAAACCTCTCAATTTAAAGCAAGAATCTCAATTTAATAAAACTTGACATGACGCTAAATTCAATGAATTATTTTACAAATTCATATACTGTTCTATTAGATTATGTAAACATTAAATTATTTGCTGACATAATTTTTTTTTTTAACTAAAGTCATAGTTAAAAAAAAATCACAAAATTTGATATGATATTTTTCTTTCCCTACTTTGTTTATATTGTAACTTTCCTTTTAATTTAATATTTTTGTTTCGAAATGTTGGTTAGTCATAAGTTTGTCGTGTGCTATGTATGATTATGATTATTTATTTCTTTAAATGTACCTCTGTGAAATAACGTTATTACCAACGAAAATAGTTTTAATAAGGCCAAATAAATTAAATCTGATATCTGAAATCCTCATCTGGATAAGACTGGCACAGATAATTATTATACCCACGATTCAATGGACCAACCGTAATGCAGCGGGAAGGGTCTGAAAAAAATATGCAAATTAAATAAATGTGTTTGTCTTTTTTTTTATTTTTTTTATTGTACGACGGGTAAGCACTTGGCCTTCATCTCACCTGGTAACAAGTTGAGATAAGGCCGAAGGTGGAGGCGCACTTCACCCGGAATCCTCAACTAACTGAGGAACTGGCTATCTTACCTCTGAATGCCGGAACACAACAATTTTAGAATTGTTATTATGGCGACAGAATTAGGTAAGATGGTGGTAGCTAGCCAGGCGGACTTAAACAAAGTCCTACCACCAACCAAACCAAGCACAATATATTGTACTCCCCATGGGAATCGAACCCGGGACCTCTGGATCTGAAATCGGTGGCTTGAACCACTAGACCACAGAGGCGGTTAAAAGGCTCTGTACCATGTAAGACCTTTACTGCGATTGTCTATCTGCGTGGTGATTATGGAAAAAACATCTTATTTCTGATGACTATACAGTGTTTTTTATATTGATGTTAATATCTATTAATGAGAATGAATGAATCACTCTCTCCATATCTCCACAAATGTCATATGGGGTAAATTTTATCTTCTCTGTTTTTGTGCTATATAAAGGTGGAGATGATATCTTTGTCTCTCGATGGTAGATAAACAAAACAACATTTTTATCCCCGCCCCGTCAAGATGTCAAGTTTTCAAATTTTTTTGCATGGCCTTCATCTCACCTGATTTTTCAAGTTATGAAAGAAAGGTGGAATCGCAATTCACCCGGAATCCTCAACAAACTGAGGCTGGCTATCTTACCTCTGAATGCCGGAACACAACTTTAAAATTGATGTTATGGCGACAGAGCTAGGTAAGATGGTGGTAGCTAGCCAGGCGGACATAAACAAATTCCTACCACCAACCAATAAGGTTGATAATTTTATGATAAGGACGAAGGTGGAAGCGCATTTCAGCCGGAATCCCCAACAGTCTAAAAAACTGGCTATCTATCTTGGCTTTGTATTATGTCGGTAAAAGTAGTAGGTATTAACTCTTACCCTTTAACCCTCCTCTTAGTGGTTCCAAGCTCAAATAGTTTTTTCCCCTTTCCTTTGATTTTCTGCAACTTTGCGATGTGGATACCAATGTTTTTTATGTCCTTCTTCCTCTGGCGTTGCTTCATAAGCCGCTCGTTCTCTTCCCTTTCCTCTTGCATTTTAACCATTCGTTCGTATCTCGTGTCAACGGCTGACGCCTGCTCGGGCTCTAAAATCCAAACATTTTGAAGTTCTGTACCAAAATACCAAGGGTACCAAATTATTGATCGAGTGAGGGTGAGATCTCGGAGTTAAATTGGGAAATTCGGCACTATATGTATGTTTGTTTGTGGCAACATAACTGTCGAACGGATTATCCGATTTTGATTAAATTTAAAATGTAAAGAGATAACATAAATAGAAATTGATTGTAGCGGGGAATTTTCGATAAGTTTTTGAGATATTGGGGTGAAAATAAATACAAAATTTTTCGCTCATATCTTTTGAATGGTTGACTCAATCAATTCAAAATTTGGAATATGCAGAGAATTTATTAATACTCGTTGGATTTATTTGACTCTAGGGTAGTTTTTGAGAAATGGGGGTGTTCAATGTGACAAGATAGATTTGTGAAAGATTTTTAGCTTGTGGGGTGTCATTTGAAAGAATATCAGGTGCATATAAAAAAAATACAAATTTAAATTTTTAATAGAGCTGGTTTTTATGACAAAAGGGCGCGTCGAGAGGGTAAAACTTTTGATATGTCTTGTAGATTTTACTGTTAAGAGGGGGTTGTCTTCACAAGTAAATTTTTTTTTTAAATAAACTGTGCCTGTATTGAAATTAAGGTTTGCAAAAGGGGTAAATAAGATCGAAGCCATGAAAATTTGTGAAAACGTGATATATCATTTGAAATGGGGGTTTAGACTGCAGATTTCATATTTCGTTTATTTACCCTTTTTAAGGGTGGTTTTTAAGATGAAGGAGCAAAGGTTGATCATTAGGTCTTGCAAGGTAAGAGGTATTCGGAATCACATTAAAACTAGTCTATTTATTTTTTGTTATTCACTCAATAGAGTTGCCAAACCATTGGTGTCGATAAAAACCAAGAATTTATTATGGGATGTCACGCAAGGGGTTTGACCGCGCATATGCCATGGTAACATCACATTATGTTTGGGTGTAGTATCATATAGTACGTATGTATTTACAAAAGTATTCAAGTAAAAGTATTAGGGAATACTCTCTGGCCATGGATGAACTGCTTCAACTGTCACAAAGTAATCAGGAACGCTATGACTCTTTGGTGGCCAATCATTTGTGTGACTGCCAACGCTCTTTGCATTCACAGCCAGAGAGGCCAGTCTCACCCATGAGCCCTAAAGCATGTATTGGATCCAAGATTTCATCGACTAAAAAAATCATCACAAACAAAACTGTTATATTCTGCGATGAAATTGGAAAAGATTTAGGCATAATATTAAATAAGATGGGACACTCAGTAATAAATAATTGTTTACCGAATTCTAGTCTTCATGATGTAATGAAATTGTTATCAAAATCCAATCTGACACCGGAATCAAATTTAATCATCATGTATGGAAATAGGGGTGATGTCAACAAATGGGACCTTATTAAATACTTTGAGACTATAAGCTCTCTGAATGTAAACAAAATTGTATTGTTTACATTTCCTTATAGTAATTGCTTGCCACAAGCTGAAAATGATTTTAGATATAAATTAAACAAGACATTGTATACAATGTCACATAATAATAATTTAATCCATCTGATTGATTCTAACAATTGTGTTAGTAATAATGTTTATTTGACCCGAGGTAGTTACTACCTACCAAACTTTTACAAACGACAGGTAGCTGTGTCGCTATCTTATTTTTTTAGTATAACAGCCAAGAATTTGGCTAATCAGACTGCTTTTATTGAGCACAGACAAGATATTAATGTATTGGAAAATATTCCAAGTAATTTAAATTAGTTCATAAGACAATAGAGGAAGCCTCTAGCATAAATGAGCCACCAAATATGTCACATAGCAAACATAGCTTAGTAAGGAAGTCAAAAATGTGTTTAAATAATTTGCCCAAATCAAATAAGTCAAATAGGTGTAATACTATACTGGTAAATAATACTAAGAAAATATGCCCTAAACCCAAAAATTATATCAAATTGTTAAGTCAGAACATTGAAGGCTTAGAAAACAAGGTGCTTGAACTGGAATTATTCATGAACTCTGATCATATTGACATCATTTGCATAACTGAACATTGGCTTAAACAACATGAGCTCATGTTTAATTTCAGTAATCACCAGATTGGCAGTTCTTTCTGCAGAGTGAATCACATCCGAGGTGACTCAATAATATTGTTAAACAAACAAATAAAATGTAAAGATCGGACTGACATTGTTAATCATTCAGTTGAAAAGGAAATTGAAATAGCTTGTGTAGAGCTGGAGCAATTCATTATCATAAGTGTATACAGCCCACCTTGTGCCAAATATTCAATTTTTGAAAATGTTATGGAACAAATATTGTTTAAAGTGTCACAATCAAAAAAACAATTGATAGCTTGTGGAGATTTTAATATTGATCTATTGACCAAAGACACATATAGCAAAAAAAATACTAACCTGTTTAACTCCTTTAATCTAAAACCTATGTTTATGGAGCCTACTAGAATAACTGAAACCTCAGCTAAATGTATAGATAATATATTTACAGATGCCAACATTATATGGAAGAGTGTAATAAGTAAAATAAAATCTGACCATCTAGGAGAAATTATTAAAATCGAAACACAATGTAAAACTAATATAAAAAGGAAAATTAATTTTGTACCACTGACAGCTGATAGAGTGGAAAAATTAAAATCAGCACTAATGTCTAAATTACCTGTTTCATATAATGGCAACTATCCTGATTGTTTATATAATACATTTTTTACTAAATTTAGCAACATATTTAACTCAATATATACATCCAAAACAATCACAGTCTCTGATAATGCAACATTTAGTGAGTGGGCAACAGCGGGAATACATAAAAGTAGAAGAAAATTGTATGAACTTTATGGTGAAAAACAGTACAACTTTAGTGAAGAGTTTAATGATCAAGTAAAAAAATATTCTAAAATCTTTAAGGAAGTTTGTGTGGCCGCTAAATCCCAATACTTGAGAAAACAGATTGTAAATAGTAAAGATAAAATTAAAGCTACTTGGAAAATTATTAATAGTGAGACTGGAAAAGGGAAAAGCAGCAACACTAACGAATTTAATTTAAAAATAGGAAATCTTAACATATCCCAAAATATTGATGTTGCAACAGCTTTTGAAACGTTTTTTACTGATATACCTGTTTCTACCACAAAATCATTGAACTCTTCAAATATTATGGCAGAGTCAATACTGAAAAACAATGTACCATCATGTAATAAACCATTTTATTTCAAATATGTTAATAATAACGATATTATTAAAGCATTTAAACTTATAAATGAAAAGAAGACCTCTAACCTCTGGGGCATCTCTGTAAGCATTGTTAAACCTATAATAGGCGTTATAGCGCCTGAATTAGCTTTTATTTTCAACGAATGCATCGACTGCGGCGTATTCCCTAATTTAATGAAATATAGTAAAATAACTCCTCTTTTTAAATCTGGTAACAGTTCTGATCCAACAAACTTTAGGCCGATATCAGTACTACCGACATTTAGTAAAATCTTTGAGAAGATTATTCTTACACAGTTACATAGTCATTTTTATGCTAACACCCTATTTCATGACAAACAATTTGGATTTACAAGAGGTCGCTCAACTGCTGATGCCGGTATTAGTTTAGTATCGCATATTTTCGAGGCCTGGGAGAAATCACATGATGCGTTGGGAGTCTTTTGTGATTTGTCTAAGGCTTTTGACTGCGTGCACCATGAAACACTGATTATGAAATTAGACCACTATGGTATCAAGGGTGTTGCACTAGACTTACTCACGTCTTACCTAAGTGATCGCATACAGCATGTCGACGTGAACGGCCAGCGTTCTTCAGGATCTTTGGTTACCATGGGTGTGCCGCAGGGTTCTATATCGGGGCCTTTCTTGTTTTTAGTATATATTAATGATCTGCCCCAAATAATTAAAGATGACCATGAGATTGTTCTGTTTGCAGATGATACGTCACTTCTATTTAGATTGAAGCGACAAATGACTAACTTTGACAACGTAAATAATGCAATCTCAAAAATTGTTAACTGGTTTAATGTAAATAACTTAGTACTCAATCAGAAAAAGACCAAATGTATTCGATTTATTTTACCAAATGTAACTGAAGTTAAAGCTAATGTAAAAGTTAAAGAGGAAAACATAGAATTAGTCAAAACCACTGTATTTTTGGGATTAACTTTAGATAATAAACTTCAATGGGGCCCACACATAGATAAACTGGCGAAGAGACTTAGTTCTGCAGCATATGCTGTAAAGAAGATACGTCTTCTCACAGACGTTGCTACAGCAAGACTAGTTTACTTCAGTTACTTTCACAGTATTATGTCATATGGCATAATACTGTGGGGAAGTGCTGCAGATATAGACACCATATTCGTTTTGCAGAAGAGGGCTGTTCGCGCTGTTTACAAAATGGGTCCCAGAGATTCATTAAGAGACAAGTTTAAAGAAATAAATATATTGACTATATATTTATGAAAATATTATGTACGCGCGTAAAAACATAAGCTTATTTGACAAAAACTGTGATAAACATAATTATAATACTAGAAATAAGAATAAACTCGCTGTTCCCACAACTAGGCTCCATAAGGTTAATAAATCGTTCATAGGGCAAACTGTACGCTTTTATAATAAATTGCCAAGTGATGTGCTAAGCTTGTCAAATAATAAATTCAAAAATTTTGTAAAACAAAAGCTATCCAGGAAAGCTTACTATAAAATTTCAGATTACCTAGAAGATAAGAAAGCCTGGCATTAAAAAAATGAATTTGCTCCAGTGAATAAATTGTAATTAGTATTAGATAATTTTAAGCTATTGTAATGGATCATGAAAAAAAAAACTAGCCCGAGGTTCTTGCCTTTCTCCTTGTGTGCTGGTCGCGATTCCGAACAGGCGGTAGATTTGACGTTTCAAAGTGATCCTAAAAAATCTTACTGAATAAAAATATTTGACTTTGATTTTGAGTATTCTATCCGTAATCTAGTTCCCATATTACAAGCTATGCTTAGTTTGGGGCCGGATGGCGCTGTGTCAAATTAACGTCCTGTAATATTTTTTGTCGACCTTAATGTGGAAAGACCGTTTCTCCAAAACCGTGAGGTTTGGCCATAATCACCACGCTTGGCAGACTGATTGGTGCTTACAGTTAATGTTTTGTTTACACACAGAATAAAGCTGCTTCCTTTTTGGTTGACTTACCGACATACTAAGGCAACAGTTTTGAGAGCACTTTTCAAAACGTCATCAACCTTTGTTTCGTGTTAGTAAGGATAATACAATAAGTTAGCAATAAGAAAGACCCTCGAATACTCAGGTGAACAAAGAGAGTTTGAGAAAAAAAAGTGCTTATGTAAGGTTAGTAAGGTGTAATGAAAGCATACTTTTATCGTTTTTTAATTAAGTTCTCTAAGAGCTCCGTCACAAACTCATCACAAGGTCATCACGAGATCTCCTTTCGTGGCAAACTAGGGAAGGTAGGGGAAACACGAACGCCGGGCAATTTTACTATATTAGAAAGAAACTATCGAATTGCGTCTGGTGCCATTTCATACATCACCCCACCGCCAGTGCCGGGCTGCGACTCGAGCAACATAAGCGCGCACCATGTCAAAGCTATGAATATTTTTTATATTTTGTTGTTTACGATGCAATTTCCTCGTTTATGTAAGTCGATGTAGCTTTGTTACTGTTGATACACATATACACTGGGGTGTATTTACGTGTCAATTTGTGTCTAATCTGTTAGTAAGTATACATTTCTATGTCAGAAGCTAGTAAAGAGGCAATATACTTAAAAAATGTACTGTGTGAAATTGTAGGAAATTCGGACCCTATTGTGCTATTTAATGATAGTCAGAGTGCACAAAAATTGGTTCTGAACCTAATTTTTCATCGCAGATCTAAACACAGATATTAGATACCATTTTGTCAGAGAGGCAGTAAATAATAATTTTATAAAAGTAGCTTATTTGGAAACAGCAGAAATGCCAGCATACATTTTGACCAAAAGCTTAGGTTCTGTTAAACACCATTACTTTATGAAAAAGGTTGGTATTTTACCTGTTCCATAGATCTTATTGTTTTATTTTGTTAGGTGGACGTGTTAGTAAGTAACAAAATATATTACTATTAGCGCCATCTATGTATCATCGTAGGTATACTCTTTACAATAAAATACTAGTCTGTCTCAAACCACTGATCGTGTTTTATTATAATCTAAGTATGATTTGTCGGTGGCGCCACCTAACATAAACTTTAGTTTGCCTGTTTTGGTTTATTTTGCGACCACATCGTGTAATGGCGAACGGTTTCGATGGGGCAATCGTTCGCCATTACCCCTTTAAATAGTTAGTATTGGTTAGGTTAGTAACTTAAAATTTTAGAGATTATTGCATCTGTTTATTTTTTTTGATGCCTCGAAATTATAAGCGATGCACATTAAAAATGCACAAGCGGGCAGTCATCATCGGATGGCTACTTATGTGATTTATGTCGTACCTAAATACTGTTTAGTATCACTAGGTCTGTTTTCCCCCACTTGGTGTTCGTGATTACCCGTTTAGTGTCGGGTAAATGCGAACACCTAGAGTTTTGTTTTTGGTATTATTATTGATTTTATAAGAAGAATTAAATAAATCTGATTTAAGAATTACTTAGCAAGACAAAATAACATGTTCTTTTAATAAAAAAAGCTCACCTACCTCCCTATGTTTTGGTGTTATTTGAAGTTTTCCTTAGGTGTTCGTAATTACCCCACTTTCCCCTACTAGTTACTAAGTCTCCGCTGTTCGTCAGCAGGCTGTATCTTATGAACTGAATCAACGCTTTTGCGTATGTCTATAGTGGTAGGTGCTATAGATTAGTTAACTGTAACTGTCATTGATTTGTACGACTCATTCTCAATAACAAAGCAGTAAAACAACTTTGTACAGTGTTTGTGTTTTGGTACAGTAGTACCATTAGGACTAGTGTCAATGGTACTACTGACCAGAGGCAAAAAATCAAAGCACTCACTTATCAGATGGTAGTCATCGAAGATGGTTTCTTTAGCATCGTACTTGTACTTGCTGCGTAGTTCATGGAGCATGTTGCACAGATGTTGCACGACCTTGCATTGGTGTAGTATATTAGTGTACATGTACAGCATGTACGAAGTGGACGCGTAGTTTCTGTGTACGAAAAAAATAATGTCGTTCACACGTACCTTTTTAAAATGGTCTTAAATAGAACCACAAACATACGTAACCAACATGGCCTTTCCTTTTATACTGTCGGGAATATAAAAAGGTACGCGATGAAGACCCGATTTTGTTATAATTATGTGTTTAATATCTTCTTATGCATTTTTTTCGTTTCATTAAGTTTAAAATCACAACGGTGCTAAAGAAGTTTCACTCTCATAAAATAACTATCGAAAACTTGCGTAGCAACAAATATAGGTAATAACGTAATCCATCATTTGTAAAAAATGTTAATTGAATAATAATACCTACCAATAACCAAGCACAATATTGTACTCCCATGGGGATCGAACCCCGGACCTCTGGATCTGATACAAATGGGCTAACCACTACACCACAGAAGCGCGCTCCTGTACAATAGCGTGTTGAGACCTCTTATGATGGAAACTAACAAGTAGGTCTGCTCTAGTCTTCTCGTCTGCTGGAAGAGATACTCTCAAGCGATAATACCGCATTATGTAATGTTAACTAAGTTATTGTTCCATATTACTTTGATGTAAGTACAATTAAAATTCTCATTCAATTAAATCTGCTTTCAAAGAAAACCGGTTTGTACTTCACAAAGATTTTTTTATTTTTATTGTACGATATGTAAGCAAATGGCCCTCAATTTAGGTACCTGGTTTACAAGCCGAAGGTGGGAGCGCACCTCACCCGGATTCCTCGTGTGCAACCATAGTCTGCACAAATTTTATTTTAGCATATTTACCTCGCATCGCGTGTCTCTTACTGACGACATATTTTTTTTTCATGTAATTCCATTTTGAAAAAAAGATGCCGCTGGGGGAACGCGCGAAAACGTTCAACATTTTTTTTCAAATATCTTAAAAAACGACTGGATGCACAAATTTAAAAGCGCCATACACATTTACATGGCGTCACTAACGAATTATTTAGCATGAAATGGGAAAAGTATGAAATGGACTTTGGGTATAAAAAAAAATGTATGTAATGAACCAAACCCAAGCAAAGTCATGAAACTCGTCACTTTTCCGCTAGAAGAACGCACACGATTCCTCAACGGTCTGAGGAACTGGCTATTTTACCTCTAAATGCCGGAACACAGCAATTTAGAATAGTTATCATGGCGGCAGACTTAAGTTAGATGGTGGTCAAAGTCCTCCCAACCAAACCAAGCACAATATTGTACTCCCCTGGGGATCGAACCCGGGACCTCTGGATCTGATACCAATGGGCTAACCACTACACCACAGAGGCGGTGAAATAAATAATTATTACCGGACATTAATTTCACACAGCGCTATCTAACCCCAAACTAAGCATAGCTTGTAATATGGGAACTAGATTACGGATAGAATAGTACTTAAATGCTTTTTGTAAATACATACGTACTGTATGATACAACACCCAAACACAGAATAAACATCTATAGGTATTCATCACACAAATGTTTGTCCAAGGTGGAAATCGAAGCCACAGCCTACAGCGCAGAAGGAGTTACTAGCAACTGAGCTTTGAGGCCTGTTATAATTGTTTTTTTTTTTTTGTACGACGGGTAAGCACTTGGCCTTCATCTCACCTGGTAACAAGTTGAGATAAGGCCGAAGGTGGAGGCGCACTCCACCCGGAATCCTCAACAAACTGAGGAACTGGCTATCTTACCTCTGAATGCCGGAACACAACAATTTTAGAATTGTTATTAAATGTATGTAAATAAGACAGAAAACTTACTGGTCTTTGTTTTCACCGTACTTTTGTAGCATGATATGGAACAATTCAACTGCTATTTGGTAATGTACTATTATTTCTTCAACAATGTAGCCTATTTCATACTCCTTAATGTTCGCATACAGGTACCGTAGCTGCTCATAGTCCATTATGTCTGTTTTACTGAAATATACTCAAAACTCATTAGGAAGGGGTAAAGTTGACAGAAATATCTGGGCATTCGGTATATTTAGAATTGGTAAAATTAAGAGATCATAATTTGCAAAATGTCACTCGTGGAAAATTAATATTTAGGAACTAATCGCCGACATCTTAATAATACTCAAAGCTCAATGTACCTACAATACTTACAAACATTAATAATAATCTGAAAACAGAGCTGTGTGACTAAGTCGGTGTGGGCAAATCCAATCGTGCATTAATGGGCTTTTTAAAAGTTTATGTGCGCATTTGACACTTAAGAGACGGAACAAGCAAGTACCCCACCTGATGTTAAGTGCATCTCTTGCCTATAATAATGCCTTACTGCGTAGGTTCCATAGCCTACACGGCACTGCATTGCGCTCGTCAACTTGAGGTATAAATGTGTTAAGCCTCGCGTGTCCGTAATTTCACCGGTAACCATACCCTTCAAACGAAATAGGTATGGTGCTTCCCCGGACGAGCTGTTTCACAAGGAGCTCTACTACTCTTAACATGCACATAGTCTGACGGTAAAGGTCACATGTCCCTAGGGGAAGGCAACAATCCTAATGTCACGTGACACTGGCTAGTTTATTTGTTTATTTGTGCCAGATAAACATACTAGGTTCCGCCAGGCGCGTATTCCTCTATTTTGCCCTAAGGCAGCACGCACAGTTGCTCGTCAGCAATCCCCAATCTGCCGCGCTCAACGCCACCTTAATGCTTTATTAAACTCGGAGGTTTCCGTGGATATTTTCCACGATAGCATACCTAAAATCGAAAGGACTACCCTGAGCTACTGTGAACTGCCTAGCCAACTACGGCCTTTGTAATCCTTCAGTAGGTAACAGGTGTAATCTAATGTACCTAATCTAACCTTTTTAGTAATTTTATTGTACCTACCTATTTTAATTTTACTATGTAACTTTTGTAACGCCTTAGAATATAATTCTGTTATGTTGCCATTTTTAGAAATAAACAAATAAACTGGCTATTATTCCGATAAGCGGCGATGGACTTGCAACCTGTAACGTATTGAATGCTAGGTACTTGCAAGCTGTGGGGTGACGTGGGTATGTGGCGAGCGTTTAGTTTGGACGTGCTTCTGACTACCCTCTACTATGTGATCCCCATAAGATCCACGCTCCAAGTCTTCCAAGGGGAAGTCGTGAGTCGGTTACTTTACTATTTCTTTTACTTCGGGTTCGACTCATGCTTGACCAGTTTTAGTTATCAGTTTTTGTTATTGTACATAATCACGCCAGTTATGAAGTGGTCAAATGTGAGTTGATCGGAACCCTTGACACCACGTCCGAACAGCAATCCGCGCATTGAAAAATTAAAAACAGTGGCACTCCGGGAGTGCCGATAGAAGTGAAAACTTGAAGTTTGTTGATCTCTGCCGAAGAGAACAGCTGAGATTGTTGGTACTTGATTGATGTCGATGTGGTGATACTTCAATGTTGTCGCGTTTGCCGCGATATTTGATTCATGATTCATTGTTTTTGCAACACAAACTGACACAATGACTTGTTAGAACTCATCATCATCTTCATCGGTCTTCTACACCTCAACCGCTTCTGGGAGGAGTGGGTAAGAAGCGAGCATATGCTGCTCGCATTTGTTAGAACTGACGTTGATAGGATATATGTCACGGCTGTCTACCTGTCTGTCAATTCTGTAGGTAGAGACATTCTTCGAAAGGTACCCTTACCCGTACCTCGTAGGATCGTAAATATAACGTGATATTTAATGTTATTGTGTTTATAAACAAATGTGTCAAAAAGTGGTATCGGTTTTTTTCTCATCTCAAAAATTATCCAACGCTCCTTATTAAGTCAGAAATGTCTTCTTTAATTTTAATAATGGTATCTAGTGCGTATAGTTTGTAGAATTCAAACAATAAGATATATCAAGTAAAAAATTCGTTAAAAGTAGTATGGATGACTCGATGGGATGTTGTATTTATTTTCACAAGTTGTCGTGCTTGGATGCTCTAGCTTGAATTGTAGCTCACCAGTATTTTTGGCCAAACTTAGGATAAGGAATAGCTCGCTGTGTGAATGTGGCTTAGATGAGGGAAACGTGAACCACATATTCTTTAATTGCCCTCTAAACCAATCACTCCACGATATCGATGTAAATTTATAAATAAAAATAGCATAAAACTGTAAATGCTGTACAATACATGACGTGTGATGAGTTGATGGATGAGTTTTTTTCCAGGGCCACTGAGGCCAAGTCAGAAACCGTGAGAGTTATCGAAAAGTCAAGTCAGGAGTTACGTGCTCGATTAAAAAAAAAATAAGTTCTGCATTAAAGAACATCAAATTTTTTTTATAGTTTCTCTGGAAAAGTAAATTTTTGAAAAAAATAGTTTAACTTACATTATTTTTTTTATTATTAAACAAAGAACTCAGAAATGCAAAAAAAAAATGATTTTCAAAAATTCACTTTTCCAGAAAACCTATAAAAGAATATTGATTTTCTTTAATGCAGAACTTATTTCTTTTGAAATCGATCACGTAACTCCTAACATGACTTTTCGATAACTCTCACGGTTTCTGACTTGGCCTCAGTGGCCCTGGAAAAAAACTCACCTGTATAGTCATCGCGCTCTAACCTCATCGTTTTTATATATTTTTTATTAACAACTTGTGTTTATTTGTGTGTTTTTATTTTATAGATTGTAGATTAACCCTCCAAAAAAAAGGGGAAAGTAATCAAAGTGCTGAATCTTCAATATTTTTTACCCACTATATCTGTTTATGACACTTACAATACTCGACACTGGCAAAAAAAATCAAAGAATTTGAAGTTGAATTGTAGCGTAATAGCTAATTGCATAGATAGCCATATCTACCTGTATGTGGGTGAAATTTTAACGTAAGTACACTGACACCAGTAAATAATTTTCGTGGTGCGACGCGAGCGCTGCTTGCGGGAGCCGTGCCGCCATTTTTGTTGGCTTTTGTTTTTATTACGGTCGAGTGGCTAAGAAGTTTTTGCTTCAATAACGCACGCGACGCAGTTAGAGTTAGGTACTCACGCATTTTTGTACGTTACCCCGATGAAGTAGCAGACTTGTGCATTCATTTCCCATGTGTTGCCAGCCTCCATTACAGCCTCCGTGTTACCCAAAAACAATGATAAAGTCACAGAACTTGCCATCCAAAGACTACTAAAAAAACCTGAAAAGAAGAAGCAAATGTGTTAATAATAATGCACAGCAATGTTAGTTCATTTTCAAACATATGAAGTTTAGTACTTACACATTTAATTACATATAATTGATCAAGTAAGCGAAGCGAAGATCTCTCAGTTAAGTTAGGAAATCCGGCACTATATGTATGTATGTTTGTTTGTTTGTATGTGTATGTATGTGGCAATGTTTATGACGGCATAACTCTCGAACGGATTATCTGATTTTCATGAAATTTAAACTGTAAAGAGAGAACGGAAATAGAATTTGATTGTAGCTAGGGATTTTAGTTGTGGGGTAATTTTTGAGATATTGGGGTGTTAAGTAAGACAAGAAAGTTTTTTTTTGGCATGTGGGGTATCATTTGAAAGGGTATCGGGCTGCACATTAATAAAATATAGATTAAAATATTTAATAGGGGTGGTTTTTGTAAGAAAGGGGCGCGTTATTCAGGTAAAATGCTTAATAATGTCTTGTATGACATACTGATAAAGGAGGTTGACTGCACAATTAACATGTTTTTTATTTGCTGAAACCACGCCTGTATTAACAATAAGGGTTGCAAAAGGGGTCAATAAGATTGAATTCTTGAATATGTGTGAAAACTTGAAATATCATTTGAAATGGGGGATGAGACTGCAGAATTCATAATAAGTTTATTTTTGCCCTTAACAGGGGTGTTTTATAAAAATGAAGGGGCAAAAGACGATCATCAGGTATTGTAAGATAAGAGAGGGTATTAGAAATTTCATGAGAACTGGTCTTTTTATTTTTTGTAATTCACTCAGTAGGGTTGTCAAACCAAGGGTCAAAATAAATAATCTGAAAACATAAAGATAATTTAGTAACAAATCCGCTGAAATTGTTTGAAAAATTCCAAATCGACATGACATGATGACGTGAAGTCACAAACTATTTCAGCGGATTTGTTACTAAATTATCTTTATGTTTTCAGATTATTTATTTTGGCTTTCCGCAAAATAACATAAGATTCAATTAGCCAAAAGACACCTAAGGTGTCGATAAAATCCAAGAACTACTTTTAGGCAAGGCAAGGGGTTTGATTGCGCATATCTCACATCAACAGCAAATTATTGTCTACCACAATGTGGAAAAAACTTTCTCTCAAACTGTAAAGTTTGGCCATAAACACCACGCTTGGCAGACAGATTGGTATGCACAGTTAAAGTTTTGTTTATTAAATTGTTGTGTTCCGGCATTTAGAGGTAAGACAGCCAGTTCCTCAGTTAATTGAGGATTCCGTGTGAAGTGCGCCTCCACCTTCGGCCTTATCTTAACTTGTAACCAGGTGAGATGAAGGCCAAGCGCATGCCTGTCGTACAATAAAAAAAAAGTGTATTATGTTCTTGCAGCTGATTATACCTCTGCGAGTGACGTTGTACTCAGCAATAGGCTGTGAAGTATTCATTTCCAGAAGCGCGGTCACCGCCGTGGAGCTTAGGTCGTGTCGGTCTCTCCACGCATACTCCATCTTGTCTTTACTCATGAGGTCTTTGATGCTGACTTCCTTTACGGTATATTCAGCCTTCCGCTCCTAAATCATGCATTCTACGCATTATTTTGATACGAAAAACGGGTATTTGATACAAACACAAAATGAAATATTACTAGTGGTTCTGTAAGAACAGTAGACCTCGCCTGCCCTTATAACTATGCAATAATTGATGCTTTCCTCTTTCACTTTTTCTTTTATATTTGTTAGTAAATAGGGGTATACGTTTTAGTGGTTACTCGCGTCCCCTTGGTCTGAGAAGATCGAACATGGTGTCTACGGAATTATCTTACAAAGACGGAGAGGACTGCGTAGTCTGATTAGTAAGCGTAGGAATAAATTTTCTGTAAAAAAAAAAAAAAAAGCTACAGCAAATTTCTCCCCTTTTCCCCCCTACCCTTTTTTTTCACAACATCTTGTGTAGCATTAAATCTTTAGTATGTTTTTCATATTTAATTGAAATCCGTTAATAAATCTTTCTACAGCAAACTTTCACCCTTTTCCCCCCTATTTTCTTTCCGATCAAAAATCGAGAATGACAAAAAAATATGTATATAAATCAAGAAAATGTGTGCCAATTTTAATTAAAATCGCGAGTTCGAACCGACCGACAGACAGCGGACTTTTTTGGCCAATATCGAAACTGAGACGAGAGAAAGCCTTCATCTTCTGCAGAAAACATAATGCTAACGTACATTTAATTTCAGGCCAAAAGCCGAAGGGCACTTCACCTGGAATCCTCAACTGTCTGAGGAACTGGCTATCTTACCTCTCAATGCCGGAACACAACAATTTTGAGTTGTTGTTACGGTCACTGACTTAGGTAAGATGGTGGAAGCTAGCCAGGCGGACTTAAACAAAGTCCTACCACTCCAAACCATGCACAATATTGACATATGAATATCTGACACCAGGGACACCACGACCTATTAGAGCATTCTTATTTTGATATTACTGTACTTTAGTCACCATCTATCCAGTGTAGAAAAAACGAGACAAAAGTAATGTATTATTAAAACGAGGCGGTTAAACTTTCTTCTTAAGTACGGTTCAGCTACTGACCTCTTTACTTGTACTATGTCAGACCACCATATAGGGTGTTTGTAAAGAGTTTGTTATACCATACGAAGTAAAAATAACACATACCGGAGGAGCCTGGATCTCCTTGACTTTTTCCTTGCCCATGAGATCATAGTACAAACCATCCCCAGCATCATCATCATCGTAAGCGCTTCCACTACATTGGTGATAAGAATCTAAAACAAGCTCGGAACATTTAGATTTTATCAGTGCTATATTAAGATTTTTTGGAAAACTAAAAGCTAATTAAAAAGTAGAAAATAAATATTAGAAAAAAAACAATAAAGTTATGGAACACGTATACATACCGACAGTCAATCTCAAATTTATAAAAACACTTAAAAAGTTTCTAATTAACAAAAAACACTAGAAATACTAACAATAAATTATCATGCACCACCGTATACACTCGCTATTTAAAATCACACACAAATACACATGTATCTATATATACCTTATGATTGAATTTTTTTTTTTATCTTCGCTGATATAAACACGTAATTGTAGATTCATATATATTCAATAAAAAGTACAATTAAACTAACTATGTACAAAGGAATCAGTCAGATTACCTAAGGACCGTTACAAACGGCCTATAGGTAACTCAACTGTTCCAGACAGTACCAGACGGAAGCGTGCCCAAGACACTGGCTGCATTGCCACGCTGAATAGCTATGCTAATTCGCTGGCCTAAATAAGAGCCAGCCCTTGGGTCACGTGTCGTCTCAATCAAAAGCCCCGCAATATTTTTGAAAACCCGGAGGGCACCGGCTCCCCACGGACCCAAGGTCATATATATTTGTGTAACTACCTCATTATGTTATACTTTTTGAACCACCTTGAATATAGTTATCAATTCTCAACAACTTCATGGTGTCTTAAAAGACACCATGAAGTTGATTGGTAGTCTCGTTTTCGGTTTCGGTGTGCACATCTTAAAAAAAACACTTTCATAATTTTTCCATACTCACCAAAAGAATGATAATTTCAAAAACTTACATAAAAGCAAAATTATTCGTGTTGTTTTCATCCTGCGTTTTCACGTTAATTTAAACAATTCGTTACTGAATAGCTTTTTTAATTTCTTTTTAAAAGTAATGATCGACAAATTAAAATTAAATTGAATTTCCCCAGCAAATAGGTATATTAGGTCAGTTGCATTTTACCTGAATATAAAATGCAGCTGATTAACTGACCGAGAATCAACGCTCTGACCAAACTAGGAACTAGAGACTAGACATTATCAGGAAAGATTCCTTTCGTACTACATCAATAATACATATAACAATATTACATACAGTATTACAGTACCACATATATCTTTACTTATTTTACCGAACACTATCGTTACATTACATTGTATTAGTAGCAACTACTTTACACTCTTTGAATTGTATCACTCTGCTCTGTCGTTGTCGTGGAACTTTCTGAACTTTGTCGTAGCACCCTTGTAGTATTGTCATAGTATTTACACTCAGTCGTAGCACCCTCGTAGCACTGATGTAGCATTTTCTGCTCTATCGTAGCACTTTCTGAACATTTTCGTAGCACCCTCGTAGTATTGTTGTAGTATTTACACTCAGTCGTAGCACTCTCGTAGCACTGATGTAGCATTTTCTGCTCTATCGTAGCACTTTCTGAACATTTTCGTAGCACCCTTGTAGCATTGTTGTAGGATTTACACTCAGTCGTAGCACTCTCGTAGCACTGATGTAGCATTTTCTGCTCTATCGTAGCACTTTCTGAACATTTTCGTAGCACCCTCGTAGTATTGTTGTAGTTTTTACGCTCAGTCGTAGCACTCTCGTAGCACTGATGTAGCATTTTCTGCTCTATCGTAGCACTTTCTGAACATTTTCGTAGCACCCTCGTAGTATTGTTGTAGTATTTACACTCAGTCGTAGCACTGATGTAGCATTTTCTGCTCTACCGTAGCACTTTCTGAACATTTTCGTAGCACCCTTGTAGCATTGTTGTAGGATTTACACTCAGTCGTAGCACTCTCGTAGCACTGATGTAGCATTTTCTGCTCTATCGTAGCACTTCCTCAACATTTTCTTAGCATGATCGTTGCAGTTTGTTGCGTAAATGTTGAGGATTCCGGGTGAGTTAAAAATCCTCAAGAAACTGAGGTACTGGCTATCTTACCTCTAAATGCCGGAACACTACAATTTAAGAATTGCTGTTATGGTGACATAATTAAGGTAAGATGGTGGTAGCTAGCTAGGCAGACTTAAACAAAGTCCTATCACCAACCAAACCATGCACATCACTTCCGTCTAGTACTGGTTTGGAACAGTTGAGTTACCTATAGGCCGTTTGTAACGGTCCCAACTGATTCCTTTGTACATAGTTAGTTTAATTGTACATTTTATTGAATAAATGTTTACATGTAGTTTCAAGTTTGTTTATGAGGTGTACAAGAATTTTTTTTTCATTTATTTATTCCACCTTAATTTCGAGAACCAGCTAAAACGCCGCTTTAATTTTCTGAGTATCCACACAGCTCAGTTGGTAGTAGCTCTGCCGTCTGCGCTGTAGGTTATGGGGTCGATTCCCATCCAGGACAAACAGTTGTGTGATGAATATGTATTTACAAAAAAAAGGTATTTAAGTATTCTATCCGTAATCTAGTTCCCATATTACATGCTTAGTTCGGGGCTAGATCGCTGTGTCAAATTACCGTCCTGTAATATTAATTTATTTATTTTTCATCCATTAATACCACCTTAATTTCTAGAACCTCTAAAACGCCGGTTTCACCGTTGTGGACTCCTCCTGTTCTTTCTTCGTCGCCAGCCGTATCATGTCAATCAGATGGCTGATCTCAATAGCCTGATTCGTGATCTGTTCGTATGCGTTTATATGTTCTATGGGCTGCCATTCGTCATAGAAACTTTTCAATGTCAGTGATATGTCAGACATGATGTTGAACTTGTCGGTAATGTCACCGAAAAGGTAGCCGATCTGGAATGCTGTCAGGTTCGAGTAGTGCTCCTGTATCAACTCTGCACGTTTCACCTTGAGGTCGCTGTCCCTGACTGACTCATACATAAGTCTGAATAACTTGAGCCTCATGTTTTTCTCTTCCAGGCTGATTTCGGCGCGAGGTTGGATTCTACGGCGGGAGACCAAAGCCTCTGTAATGGAAACCGTGAACGTTATTTACAACACCGACAGCCCCTTAGTGCATAGAAAAAGCCTACTCCAAAGCTGGAGAATTTTGCCATAATCATTAGGCGATTAGTGATCGCAGTAATGGTATTGTTACACTGTAACACAAACATCGCTTCTTAGCAATAAGACTCCCTATTGTATATAAATTCTTTAGGTTATCCAGTTTTATTTTTTAGGTGTGCAATAAAGTATTTTCATTCATTAATTCCTTCATTCAAACAGCCCCTTAGTGCTTGCTGGAAAAGCCACCTCCAAAGCTGAAGATTTTTGCCATAATCACCATGTCAGGCGGGTTGGTGATCGCAGTAGAGGCTACACACAGTAGCCGCTGCCCTTCTTCGGGTGATATCTCCTTGTCGGCTTTTACGACATCCATTGAGTTGGAGGGGTCGATTCTCAAGCCGCAACCGCCACGCCAATTTTCAAAAAATATTAATTGTAATGAGTTGGTAACGGTTTGTAACGGTCTTTAGCCACCCGACTGCTTCCCTTGCATATTGTTAATGTAATTTAATATATAACAGTTTTTTTTGTGTACATAATATTTATTCACAAAAAAATAAATTATAGTAGTAAGTACAATTAAACTATCTATAGATACACGGGAAGTTGGATTTTTCTTTACAAATACCATTAGCTTCCACTAATTATGGACAGAAATCGTTTTTTTTTTATTGTTAGACGGGGAAGTGCTTGGCCTTAATCTCACTTGGATAAGACCGAAGGTGGACTTTACTCGGAATCCTCAATAATCTGAGGAACTGGCTATCTTACCTCTATATACCGGAGCACAACAATTTTGGAATTGTTATTATGCGACAGAATTTGGTAAGACTGTGGCAGCTAGCCAGGCGGGCTTAAACAAAATCACTTTCTACCTTTGTGCTTAGTTTGGTTGGTGGTAGGACTTTGTTTGGGTCGACTGTCTAGCTACCACCATCTTACCTAATTCTGTCGCCATAATTTCGACCATCTGTCATCAAAATAATTGGAAAAAATACGTCATCCAGGTAAACGAAATTGTATCATTTTCTTCATTGAAGTCGGTTTTTGTTTTTAGTTATTGAAACGCAATATATCTATAACGCTACTTTAAGGTACTTCACTTACCAACGCCAACCCGTCGAGTGTCCTTTTTTGTGGACTCTGGAGCAATCGTGGCGTTCCTGATGTCACTCCAATGTGGCGTTACAGTGGTGTGTTGTGTGGAGTTCATTTCAGAAAACAGCTTTACCCTGACCGGCCAAGAGATCTCGTCGAGTATTTCTTTGAAAGCCACGGAATCCGCCGATGTTCCTGCAACATTCACGTGCAACAAAGTTCAAATAAACCAATTTTTAACCGACTTAAAAAAAAGGAGGAGGTTCTCAATCTGTCGGTTTTTTTTCTTTTTTTATTGGTATGTTCCCCGATTACTCGAAGACGCCTGGATAATTTTGTTTTTTATTGCAAGGACATCACAGGTGGTCCTATTGACATCATGTCAGGATCTGATGATGGGATCCTGGAGAAATCAAGGGAACTCTTCAACTATTGAGATAAAATAATTTTATGAGATAAGATAATTTATTTTCGTATCTACAAACGTCTTAGATCAAACAAAAAATTCTCATAGGCTTATGACTAAGTAAACATTCCACAGAGAAAAAATAGGTACCCAAACTGGGATAAACCTGTTCGACGGTAGTAGGTCTACCGTCCGCCGAACTAAGCGTGATTTAACAGTTTAACAAATGTAATATAACATGCAAATATATATTACATTATTTATCTGTTGGTAGTTAAGTAAATCTTATCTAATTAATACATACTTAAATATGTTACCTATTATTTTATTTAAAATCAGATACAGTAATAAACCGTTTTAAGTAGGTTAAATGAAGCAAGATTACGAAGATTTTTTAAAATCCAGATGAGCTTGCTCAGGCGATTTAATAAATAATAATGAATCATTTAATTGATTTGGGGCGTCCATCTAATTTGACAGTCAATTATTACTCCTAAGTACTTAAGTTGGGTTTCACGGGCTAGTACCGGACAGTTACAGGTTGATGACTGGAAATAATTACAATAGTGTGCTTGTATGTTAAAGGAAGAATTGTAGATATATATACATAGACATACATATATAGACATATATACCTAGTTTTCCCATAGTTAAGAGAGAGGCGGATTTTGTAACCAAATAATGACCTGGTGTAAACATTTTTCTGCATTGATGCGAACCTGTTCCCAAGTCTCACGTTCAATTACTAGTGCAGTATCTGCAAAAGTAAAGACTTTGCCCTGCTTGGGTGTAAATTGGCAGAGATCATTTATAAAGATTAAAAACAGACTTGGGCCCAGAATGCTACCTTGGGGGACTCCGTATGTTATGGTCTCATCAGTGCTCATAAAATTATTAATTGCCACGGTCTGTATTCTATTAGAAAGATAGCTCTGAAAAATTTTCAGTGGAATATTTCTGATACCTATTCGCTCGAGCTTAGAGATGAGAAGTGGTATTGACACAGTGTCAAATGCTCTTGCTAACAAGAAGTATGCAATTTTGAAATCAGTTAGGAGAGGCGGCAGTAAGCAGTGCGGGCGCGTAGTTGGCGTGCGCCGGATACTAGGCTCGTATGTCAGCGAGGAGTTCGGTAAAGTGCGTTGCCATAGATCCTATCGGGTATTCTGGGGCAACAGGCTGCGGGCTAGTGTGTGCAGTGGCAGTGGTCGTAACTTGTTACTATGTTGGTGTGACTCACGCGTAGTATGCCGGTTCCGATGCGTTCGGCGGCTGGTGCGATACCTCTTTGGATTTATGCACTCCTATTTTTTGGTGCGGATATTTTATGATGAAATTTAATTTATTTTGTAAAAAAAAAGTGTAACGCACTTCACCCGGAATCTCAACTCACTCAACTAACTGAGGAACTGGCTATCTCACCTCTTAATGCCGGAACACAACATTTTTTTAAGAATTGTTACTATGGCGACTGAATTATGTAAGATGGTGGCCAGCCAGGCGGACTTAAATAAAATCCTACCTACAACCAAACCACACACAATATTGCTCCCCCTAGGGACCTCTGGATCTGAAATCAGTAGGTTGAACCACTAGACCACAGAGGCGGTTAAACACGGTCCCCATATAGGATCACGCGTCTGTCTGTCTGTCATCAAAATATTGGAAAAATACATCATCCAGGTAAACGAAATTATATCATATTCTTTATTGAAGTCTGTTTTTAAACATAATCATATAATTTTACAATGTAACAGATACATCGTACAATTATTACTAAGAAGGTCTAATCTTATTTTGGTATTTTTTTAACAATAGGTCAGAAAGAAAAAAATAACTATTAAGTTATTTATATATTATGTTATGATTCGAACTTGTTATTCACTTTGCAGACAAAACTGACCAAAACCTCTTTGGTAAATGACAGCCCATTCTATTTGGTATTTTCGTTTTTTATATTGGCAAGCCCTCCACATCCCAGCCGTAATTCAATGGGAAAGGGCCTCTGTACTGTGTCATCTTTTGACGCTGTTCCAGTCTGTTGGCATACATTTTAATGAACCCTTGAGCTCTGTCCAGATCGCTCTTAGAAAGTGTCACCGGCTTTGGCCTGGGTCGTCTAGTTCCCGGCATATCATCAGGCTGGGGATAAGGCAATGGGACATATAAGTTCTTTTGCGCTTCTTCTTCTTGTTTCTTCTTCTTCAACACGGCTAGGTGCACATTGTAGTCCGCGTTTATACCGCCAGAAATCTTGTACTTTCTCTCGATTTCGTGCGCCATATTGTTCAGATGATCGATTTCAAAGTAGTGGTGCTCTATTTCCTCCAAGTACATTATATGTTCTATAGCATAAAGACGTGCGTCCATGAATATGCTTGTATTGTATTTGTCGACCATTTTTCTGTACTTTTCTTGGACTGCATTGGTGAGGTAGCCTACCTCAAAGGCGGCGGATAAAAGGTTGTCCTGTTTGATTGTGCTGAGATGTGCGACGCGTTGTTTGCTGTCTTGTATTATGTTTTCTGTTAGGTTCAGGATGACACGCGCCATGTCTAGAAGCTCTCCGGTCAGGGGTGGTGTGATCGTTGGCTGTGGAGCGATGATAACGTCGAAATCACCTGTTGGGTTTTTTACCGATTTAAGAGCTATGTGAAATGGCTTAGCTTCAGCGATCATATCTTCCACAATACTGTAGCATGTACTTTGCAAATTAATATATGTTATAATTCAGGATAGATGCTAGAACGCTTGTGTTTCGAAAACACGATTATATAAAATTTTCTCGATGGAAAAATAATCCAAAATTGACTCGAATTTGTATCAAAAATGTTCGCCATTCAATAAATACGCCCACTTAGGGCTTGACACTTTGTACAGTATACAGCAGACGGTCTGTGTTTTAGATTTTCAGAATTCATATTTGTTTTACCGTAAAAAAACAAAACATAGAAATACGCGCATATTTCTGTCATCTGGTGGTCATAAGCGCCATGTTTGAGCGCACAGCAATGTCACCTTTATTATTACTACACCTTAGTTCGAAACTAGAAGAAAGTTGAGTTGAGTTGCTAATCTGAGGTACTATAGCCCGTTTAGAGAATACATTAGCTCAAACTCGAATTTTACCCCTTCACCGCGCATTGCGGGCCACAGCCACGCCTTCGCAATATTGTGTTGTCTCGCTCGCACGATAATAGGTCACGCGAGGTCAAGACGATGTTACATAATTAAGTATAGCAGGTACATCATACTTTTTTCCATTGGACTCCGGCTAACAAGCCAAGGTATAATAATTATGTACCTTCCTAGGTATTCGGTTCATACAGTAAGTAGGTACCTTTAGGTCCCTGAGTAGATAAAAATAAAATGATCAAAACTAGTAAAATATACTCTTTGTTTATATTTACATGTTGTTTTGTTTATAATGATACTTTATGTACTTGTTACGATATAAATAATTTTGTATAATTTAACACCATTATAATAAATCTGATATTACGTCGTTGCCGATAATTACATTCCAAGTGATGAATGGGTCCACGGGTAAAAAGCGCGGTTGATCAAACTTACCCGTGGACCCACTGTAAACTGCCGATTATGAAGGAAAAGTTCAACATCTAGTGCAGTGGGGCTACGGGGGACAATACCCATGAACCCGCAGGTGAGTGCCGATAAGTGGGTTAACTCAGTGTGAGTACGGGTAAAGCCAAGATAATTGTTGTTTTTTTAAATTGTGAGACACACAATTAAGAAACACAACTACTACCTACATAATTCATATTAATATAATACTACACAAAAGGCAATACAGGTATTTGAATTTAAGTATAATAGGCTACTTTTTTTCCTTCTTTTTATCAAAATAACTAAAAGATTACATAACTAATTTAAGATAACATATTAAGCCACTAAGGTTTGTCTTGTATATCATTGCGAAACAAAAATTAAGTATAAACATGGTTTATTACAACAATAATAAAATAAATAGACTCACGACCTTTTCCCCTTCGAGGATTCACCTCTGATCATAATAAACAAGCCTCATTCTAGTTGGTAGTAAACGTATGTATTTACAATAAGTATTTAAGTAATCTAGTTCCCATATTACAAGCTACGCTTAGTTTGGGCCTAGATGGGGCTGTGTAAAATGAATGTCCTGTAATGTAATACCCCATAACAAAAGCACATTATTGTCCAACACAATCTAAAAAGAACTTCCTCCAAAACTGTAAGGTTTGGCCGTAATCACGACGCTTGGCAAACAGATTGGTGCTCCCAGTTAATGTTTTGTTAGCAGAAAAAAACTGCCGTTTACTTTTACGTTCTCTTTGAGAAAGTATTCCGTGGTTGTTAGTACCTAATCGTCACGAGATCTCAGTTCGGGGCGTACTCAAGTATATTTTGTTTTTAAGTTAGGTTTTAATTTCAGTTTTTTTATTATATTCATTTGGTTACTATAGATATATCATGCCATTTTTATTAGGGACATGATAAAAGTTGATTTATGAAAATGTAAGGATAGATAGATAAACTCTTTATTGTACACCAAGAAACAACAAATCCCACAGCTGAGAAAAATACTAATGGATAATGGATATACGAGTAGATAGGATGAGTGAAGTATCTACTTACTTAACTATCTTAAAACCTAGGTACCAACCTAAAATGAACCACCAAAGAAATATCAACATTGTACTGCGTCAGACTCGCCTTTCGATGAACATTGGGTACCTAGAGTATTTATACCTACCAATACCAAAGTTCGTAAAACTAATCAATTACAATGCGCTATAACATATTTTAATTAGATTTTTCATTACTTTACACGAAATACTAATAATCCATAACAACAAACTAACACTTCTTTGTTTGTATTGTTTTTTTTTAATAAGAGTTAATTTTTCAAAAAAGATTTTTTTTTTTTTCACTTTTTTTCTTTCTATTGTATGAGCACTTGCGGCCTTCATTTCACATGGTTTTGATTGGGCCGAAGGTAGATTCGCACTTCTCCCTGAATGCTCAAGTCTGAGGAACTGGCTATCTTACCTCTTAATGCCGGAATTCACCAAGATGGTGGATTTAGTTCTACCACCAAATAAACTAAGCACAAATTTGTACCTCGATCGATCCCAGGGGTCTGATACCGATGTAAAAACCACTAGACCTTAGAGGCTGTCAAAAATAAGTGTAATATTGGCTAGCTAAGTAGTTTCTAAAAAGGCCTGCAAGATTTTTGAAAACCCGCAGGGCACTATAGGTAAGCTCTGTCGAGACCACTATATTTGCGCCTTTTGTGATCCTCGGCCGAATCAGCCGCCGCACCAGCCCTAACTGATGTCCCAGGCAGATGAGATGGCGCTAGGGTGTCGACGCAGGTAGCGTCCCACACCAAAGGCCTACCCATAATAAGGTACCTACCTAATATTTATTTTTAATTAGGTATGTAGGTATGCTACCTAGGTAATATGTCGAAAACAACAGGGACAAGTCATATCACATCCGTAATCTAGTTCTAGTCCTGTTGCTTATTTCGGGGCAAAACAGCACTGTAAAATAAATGTCCTGTGATATTTATTTATTTATGAATATTTGTTTGTATGGGTACCCTACTCATAGTTTTTTACTTTGTTAAATATATGATGATCTACCAGGTACCTATAGTTAGGTATGTAATGGTCATCGAATTTAAATCTATTAAAATTATTAAGTAGGTACTTAACTTAACTTACAGCTTCAGCACGCGGCATCGTCCGTGATATCGTGATTAAATGTAGCCGTAGTATAGTTTTAAACCGCCTCTGTGGTTTAGTGGTTTGCCCACCGATATCAGATACAAAGGTCCCGGGCTCGATCCCGGGAGTACATTATTGTGTTTGGTTTGGTTGGTGATAGCACTTTGTTCAAATCCGTCTAGTTAGCTACTACCATATTATCTAAGTCTACTACCATATTATCTAAGTCTACTACCATATTATCTAAGTCTACTACCATATTATCTAAGTCTACTACCATATTATCTAAGTCTACTACCATATTATCTAAGTCTACTACCATATTATCTAAGTCTACTACCATATTATCTAAGTCTACTACCATATTATCTAAGTCTACTACCATATTATCGCCATAACAACAATTAATCTAACATTGTTGTGTTCCGGCATTTAGAGGTAAAGATAAAGATAAATTTATTTCATAATACATTGGCACGGATTCTTTGTAACATAATCATAAATAGGTATTAACCTAAAGATATCAACCCATACCCAGTAATGCACAGTAAAGGTGAAACCGCACTAGAGCGGCGCAGCGGCGGAGCGGCGCGGCCAGAAAAATATTATTTCCACTGTTTCCTAAGAAATAAGACGCACTACAGTAGCACTGCAGCGGAGCGGCGCGGCGCGGTGCGGCGTAGTTGCCTCCTGGAGAATATTTTGCCGCATCGCACCGCGCCGCGCCGCTCCGCTGCAGTGTCGCTATAGTGCGGTCTTACCTAAGGGTATTTTGCTTATAAATATGAAGTATGGTTACATCGTACCCTCCGCGCCATGGCCAGTTCCTCTGACAGTTGAGGATTCCGGGTGAATTGCGCTTCCTTCGGAGTTATCTCAGCTTATCTCAAATTAGGTGAGATGAAGGCCAAGCGCTTCCCCGTCGTACAATAAAAAAAAAAAGTTGTGTTTTTGTTTTGTTTTAATTGTCTGTTCGTAAACAGATTTGTAACCAGTAAAGTTATTCTGTAAACACATTTCGAACCTCGAAGCGCTGGATCCGCAGTGAGATTATAGTTTTGTATTCTGTTAAACTCGATTATACATAAGTAATTCAGTACCTAAACATTCGATGGGATGAATGATGAAGGCATCATACCCGTAGTTAAAAAAAAAAACGAAGAGTGCCTAGAGTCTCAAAAGTATATATGTATAAAATTAGTTTCTGGTGCGTTTTGCAAGCAGTTAGCCATGACATAGTTTATACCAGTATTTTCAAGGCGGTGTCTACCTTCAACTTTCCCTCTTCTCAACTTTTCTGTCAGGAATATGATGAAACTTTTTTGAACTTGTTTCTCCCTCTAATAAGGTTTGCTGGAAGAGAAGTATTTTAGGTTTAGGCTCGCCTTTGCCATATTAATATCATTATGTGTGCGCAGCAAAGTAAAAAGTAATGTTTTTCAGTGCATAGTGTAATTTGTGTGGTTTTTTCTGTAGGTAGGTATATTCAGTGTTTGTAAATTTAAGTAAGATGCGTGTTCGTTTTTATTCTTAATTGTTGCAATGTTAGATAGGTAGGTAGGTACCTACCTACCAAGTAGGTAGGTATTGGTGATTTCTTGTACCTAATCTGTTGGTTTTCCTAATAAAAATCAATATTTAAATAAAATAAATAGTACGGCATTCTCATTTAATTATAAATATTTTGAACAAAAAATGTCTGTGCAAAATTTGAGCTCAATCCATTCAGTAGTTTTGGCGTGAATGAGTTACAAACATGCTAACAAACTTTCGCCTTTTTATAAGTATAAAGGTTTTAAGTGGAATCTAATATAAGCTTAAATTTTGCAATAAATTATATATGTGCTAAGGAAATTGTAAGGGAAAATGTTGAAAATAATTCTTATGTTCTTGCTATGTAAATTTATGCCAGAGGTACGTTACCATAAATTAAAACATTCTATGTCACCAAAATCAACCCTTTACTAGAATTCCGGGTAAAGTTTTTTTTAATTGTACGACGGGTGAGCGCCTTTATCTCACCTGGTTTAAAAGTTATGATAAGACCGAAGGTGGACTTCACCCGGAATCCTCAACAAAGTGGAGGAACTGGCTATCTTACCTCTATGCCTTCTCGTCTATTATGTTTTTAACCGCCTCTGTGGTTCAACCCACCGATTTCAGATCCAGAGGTCCCGGGTTCGATCCTCAGGGGAGCAATACTGTGCTTGGTTTGGTTGGTGGTAGGTTTGTTTAAGTCCGCCTGGCTAGCTACCACCATCTTACCTAATTCTGTCGCCATAAAAACAATTCTTAAAAAAATGTTTTTCCGGCATTAAGAGGTAAGATAGCCAGTTCCTCAGTTTGTTGAGGATTCCGGATGAAGTGCGCCTCCACCATCGGTCTTATTTCAACTTGTTAAACGCGAGATGAAGGCAAAGCGCTTCCCCGTCGTGCAATAAAAAAAAGTTGTGTTTTGTTTACTTGTGTGGTAAGTAAATGTTTTTTGTGTAAACGGTTTTTTCTTTCTTATATTTGCAGGTTTATGGGCAAACCATGCCGACGATCAAAACACTGAGTCCTCCCGGACCGCCGCTGTGGCCAGACTGGGTAGAAAGCTTACCCAGCATTCATGTTACTAACCTGACTAGGGAATTACTAGCAGGTATCGTATTATCTATAGGGATTTAGGCGAGAGGCTAAAAACAGTGGTTGGGTTTGCCTCTGTGGTCTGCCCACCGGTCTCAGATTCAGAGGTACCGGGTTCCATCCCCAAGGGAGCACAATATTGTGCTTGGTTTAGTTGGTGGTAGGACATTGTCAAAGTACGCCTGGCTAGCTAACATCTTACCTAATTATGTCGTTATAGCAACAATTCTGAAATTGTTGTGTTCCGCCATTCAGAGGGATAGCCAGTTCCTCTGTTTGTCGAGGATTCCGTGATGTACGCTTCCGTGATGTTCGGGCTTTTCATAACTTGAAAAATCAGGACGAAGGCCAAGCATATCCCCGCCGTACAATAAAAAAATCAAGTTGCCAACTACAGTCACTAGCGAAGATAGGCACAGAAAGTCAGTAAAACAAACCGTACTCCGGTACGTAGGCTGCTAACGTGCAACCCTGGAAATCTATACTTACGAAATTAAGTGTTGTTTACTAGTTTAACCGCCTCTGTGGTCTAGTGGTTCAACCCACCGATTTCGGATCCAGAAGTCCCGGGTTCGATCCCCATGGGGAGTACAATATATTGTGCTCAAATTGTGCTTGGTTTGGTTGGTGGTAGGACTTTGTTGAAGTCCGCCTGGCTAGCTACCACCATCTTACCTAATTCTGTCGCCATAATAACAATTCTAAAATTGTTGTGTTCCGGCATTGAGAGGTAAGATAGCCAGTTCCTCAGTTAGTTGAGGATTCCGGGTGAAGTGCGCCTCCACCTTCGGCCTTATCTTAACTTGTAACCAGGTGAGATGAAGGCCAAGCGCTTCCCCGTCGTACAATAAAAAAGTTATGTTTTGTTTTTTGTTTTGTTTGAGTTGTCTCCACGTAAACAGATATCATGCTGAAGTTGGAACACGCCAAGGCGATACAAGGCCGGTATAAATACGGACAAGGCTACGAGATTGGCACAGTGGCGTCGGCTATTAAGGACAGCTTCGAATACATGTTACAGGTATTGTTATATCCCAGGGTCAGCAAGGTCTCTCCCACTAGATTCTATTAAAGTTTTTTGAGACTGTCTGCCGTCGATCCTCCTTAGGAATAAATCGTGTGGGGTGAGAGGATAAGACTAGCTGCTTAAACTATTGTCACCGGAGAATGGGTATGGGTAGTTTGACACAAGCACTTGTTGTGTTCATATCTATAAGGCCGGTCAACTCAGCAACTCTTGTCTTTTGTATTATATTTTGATTAAAGTTGTCCAGGGTTCGAATCGTTCAATTTCCAGGCAGTTCAATAGCAGGCCTGCTTGAACATGGTTAAAAATCGTACTATGACTGTTAGTAAGGTTCTTTCTCATCAAGGTGAACGGTAATGTTTGTCTGTGGTCTGCTGTAAAGACAGTTGTCGTTTGAGCGCTGCATTCAAAAACTATAAACGAGGTAACTTATCGTTTTATCGGAATTCACCGGTTTATTATGTAATCTACAAAGGATACTACTTTATTGTAGAAAGCTATGTTCTTTTTCAAGATGTATTTAATTGACATTAGAGACGCTCAACAAACGTTATAATGACGTCGTAACTGACAGAGTTACGACGTCATGGTTTGAAACTCTATACAAAAAAAAGTTGAACAGTTTTTCAACGTTGACCGGCAACAAGCCTTCTTCTGCCCTGCGTTAATGATTGTCATGGCACAAAACGCATAAAATAGCAGGGTAGTTCAACTTATGTCCTGCTTTAAGAGCTGATAAGCCCCCTGTTTGACAAGCTAAAACAAAAAAAGCCACTTGATTGCACTTGACTTGACCTCCTCCAAAGCTGGAGGCTTTAGCCATTACCGGATGGCGGATTGGTGATATAGAAGTGTATACACAGAAAGAAGCTGCTGCCCGTCTTCTGGTGAGATCCCTTAGTCACCTTTAACGACATCCACGGACTGAGTTGGAGGGGTCGATTCTTAAACCGCGAGGTAAAATAAGAGGATAGAATAATCGAATAATAATGACGCACGCACCTAGGATATTCCATGGATATCATTCAGACAAGATCACATTTCAGATATACAGAAACTACGTAGATGAAGATAATTTCGACAATAATAATGCAACTAAATCGGGCATGCCGGAGTATATGAGGGCTTATGCCATTATACGTAAGTAATTGTCTGTTTTTATCCAGCTGCCTCAGAAGGAGGTTTATGTTTTTCGAGAGTACCTACCTATGTATGGTATGTAAATGATTTCTAACTCACACTACACACACAAGCGTTAACGGCTTGATGAAATTTTTGTGATGTGTCGTTTGATTCGTCTGAATTATGGGAGTGTATGTCTGGCTATATTATTTTTAAATGGGGGGTGTGAATCAAAAGTTAGAGGGAGGGAGGGGGTGAACACAAAAAAAAAATGTCGTTTGATTCGTCTGAATAATGGAACTGTATGTCTGGCTATATTTTTTTTATATGGGGTGTGTGAATCAAAAGATAGAGGGAAGGAGGGGTTAAACGCAAAAAAAAATGTGTCGTTTGATTCGTCTGAATTATGGGAGTAGGTGTCTGGCTATATTAATTTTATATGGGGGTGTGAATCAAAAGATAGAGGGAAGGAGGGGTTAAACGCAAAAAAAAATGTGTCGTTTGATTCGTCTGAATTATGGGAGTAGGTGTCTGGCTATATTAATTTTATATGGGGGTGTGAATCAAAAGTTAGAGGGGGACACAAAAAAAATGATTTCTATTTTTTATTGATGATAGCTAAGCTTTTGACCACCAACTCACTTGAAAAACCAGTATAGATGTGGCCTAAGATGGAGCACGCTTGCCTAAAATTTCATCAATATGGGTATCAAATGAAAGCTAGTATCTACTTATATGCCAATTCTAAATATAGGTATATATATAAAACCACTTTTGCTACCACATAGTCACAATTTGAGTTTAAATCAAAAATCAAGTAAGTAGGTACTAGTTTAGCTATATTCGATTTCAGGGGTTTTGTTTTTGCGCGAAACCCTTACACTTTTTCTGTTATAAAAGTGTAGGCTGGAGCCTACGGATGTCGTAAAGTCAACAATTTTTAGAATTGTTGTTAAAGCGACAGAATTAGGTAAGACGGTGGTTGCCAGGCGGATTAAACAAAGTCCTACCACCAACCAAACCAAGCACAATATTGTACTCCCCTGGGGATCGAACCTGGTTAGAAGCATAGCAGCGTTGGAAAAGGCTGTTCACGATTCAAAAGACAGTGAAATGTATTGAATTGTATGGGACGCTTTTGGACCATCATCATCACACACCAACGGCCCATTATTGTCCAATGTAAGACAGAGCCACTTGCACCACGCCTGGCAGGTGCATTGGATATACCTACAATACAATATTCTTTATCAAGCAAACATTTACCTAGTAATAAAATAAAATAAATAAATATTACAGGACATTAATTTTACACAGCGCCATTTAGCCCCAAACTAAGCATAGCTTGTAATATGGGAACTAGATTACGGATAGAATACTTAAATACTTTTTGTAAATACATACGTACTATATGATACAACACCCAAACACAGAACAAACATCTATATTCATCACACAAATGTTTGCTCTGGGTGGGAATCGAACCCACAGCCTACAGCGCAGAAGGCAGAGTTACTACCATCTGAGCTATGAGGCTTGTTACTAAATCAAATCATTCGGGTCTTTTGATTGAGGCAGGTGATCCGAGTGCGTGCTCTTATTTAGGCCAGCTAATTGCAAAGTGTCAGTAATGTAAAAATAACAGCGTTTTACTAATTGGATCTGTTTCTTCCTCCTCCGTTTCTATCTCCGAAACTGCTGGACCAAATTTGACGGAACTTTCAATGGCAGATAGCTAACGTTACTCCAAGGAGTACCTACCTAACAGGCTACATTTATAATAGAAAAAGTGTAAGGGTTTCGCGCAAAAACAAAACCCCTGAAATCTAATATAGCTAACCTAGTACCTACTTACTTGATTTTTGATTATGAAATGATTTTGTGAAGATCCCACAGAATGACAAGAATAAAGTCCCGGGCGTTTACTAGTTTTAGAATACCTACCTATGTTTTTGATATATGGTTTTTCTTTACTATCTACCGAAGTTTATTTTTCTTACCTACCAAAGTCAATCGTTCTTATCTAATAAAGTAGAAAATATTGGCAATCTCTTATAACCATGCATTCACTTTACAGAGGGTGAATACAATAAAATACGCCAAGAAAGAAATTTGTTTGTTCAAATTCGTTTAAAATTCGCCGCTTTGGAAACAAAAAGTAAAAATAAATTGGACAACATGGGGTTAACACCAAAGCAAAGGGAGCTTCTGGAACTGATGATGAAAAATAAAAGTGGTGGCCGCGGAAGGAGGTTAGCCGACACCGAAATGTTACTGGATGAAACATATTGGAACAGCGATCTGGTAGGGGAAATATTATATTCATTATCACTAGGTAACTGTTATTGGATGAAACATATTGGAACAGGGATCTGGTAGGGGAAATATTATATTCATTATCACTAGGTAGCTGTTATTAGATGAAACATATTGGAACAGCGATCTGGTGGGGGAAATATTATATGCATTATCACTAGGTAACTATTATTGGATGAAACATATTGGAACAGCGATCTGATGGGGGAAATATTATATTAATTATCACTAGGTAAGTAACTGTTATTGGATGAAGCATATTGGAACAGCGATCTGGTAGGGGAAATATTATATTCATTATCACTAGGTAACTGTTATTGGATGAAACATATTGGAACAGGGATCTGATGGGGGAAATATTATATTAATTATCACTAGGTAAGTAACTGTTATTGGATGAAACATATTGGAACAGCGATCTGGTCGGGATAATATTATATTCTTTATCACTAGGTACCTAAGTCTAATAAGCCTCATAGCTCAGTTGGTAGTAGCTCTGCCTGCTTCGGCTGTGGGTTCGATTCCACCCAGGACAAACATGTGTTCTGTGTTTGGGTGTTGTATCCTCAGATCAAGGAAAAAATGTTTTTCCTTGGTCCTTTTTTCCTTGATCTGAGGTTGTATCATATAGTACTTAGGTATGTATGCATTTACAAAAGTATTTAAGTATTCTATCCGTAATCTAGTTCTCATATTACAAGCTATGCTTAGTTTGGGGCTAGACGGCGCTGTGTAAAATTAATGTCCTGTAATATTTATTATTTAAAAAAAAGTAAGTGTCATTGAATAAAACATATAGGTACCATTCTAGGTAGGTACCTACCATATAGAATACCAATCTAGGTACAATACGAAATTGACCTACACGTTAGTATTTTGATATCTGTGGCTACCTCAGATCAAATAAAAAAACGTGTTTTTATTTTTTGGTTTCAAGACATGCTTAGTCCGAAGGAAGCGCACATCACAATAAATCCTCAACAGACTGAGGAACTGGCTGCCTTACCTCTAAATGCCGGAACACAATAATTTAGAATTGTTGTTATGGTGACAGAGTTAGATAAGATGGTGGTAGCTAGCCAGGCGGACTTAAACTCCTACCACCAACCAAACCAAGCACAATATTGTACTCTCCTGGAGATCTGACACCGGTGGCGAACCACTAGACCAGAAGATGGTTATCCAATGACAAAGGTCAATGAAGTTGCTTGGTCGCAATCTAAGGCCTTTTTTATCTTCGAGGGGGAGATCTTTTACAAGATACCCCACCGCATTAGATTGCGATGAGGTTGTGAGGTTGTCGGGACTACCACGACTACCCCGTCGGTGGCCGGCCTCGATGCTTAGGAGGGCCCTGGGATGTTTGTTGAAACTTCTTCCAGTGCCCCCCCGCATACCTATCGCCTGTATCTCTTCCAGCTGTAATGTGTTGTGCTCCAAATCGTTACGTACGTTTAGGAGATAGAATTTAGGTTACATGATCCTAGCTTTCAAAATTATCAAACCCATCCAGTAGTTTCAGCATGATGCCACGTTCAAGATAAGTAGGTACCTACCTGCAGTACAGACAGTCAGACAGAAATGGAAATAGGCTATTGACTGTCTTGTTTCCTCCAAATGAGATTTTCAAAGTAGGTAGGTATATTTGATGTATGTAGGTATACAGATTTATACCTGTTATAGCACAATTTTAGAATAACTGACGTATACTAAATCTATACGTTAAAGTGTTTATTAAAAGTAATTACCTATAGATGTATAAAAGTAGGTACAGATACCTACACAAAATAAAAATAGGTACCTTACTTAGGTACCCTAAGTCAATAATGTTACAAATTAATGTTCTGAGGAAGACAGACTCAGACTGAGGAACTGGCTGCCTTCGCTCTAAAAGCTGTAACACAACAATTTAGAATTGTTTTTACGGTGACAGATTTATATGAGATGGTGGTAGCTAGCGAGGCGGATTTAAACACCACCAAAACCAAGCACAATATTGTACTCTCCTGGAGATCTGACACCGGTGGCGAACCACATACCAGAGGCCGGTTATCTATTGTCAATGATTCTGTTGCCTGGTGTAGATCACTAGTAGGATACCACACTAAATGCACTAGGTACCCTTCATATCTTAATAACCTTCTGTTTTCCTTAGGACTTACAACAAATAAAAATTGAAGATCAAACTGAAGGGGGCAGCAGCATCGCCCTTAAAAAGTCAGCTAAAAAGCAGAAAGCCTTATGGAAGCCGAAAGATGACACCCGAAAAGTTATGAACTTGGATCAATTTGACTGAAAAATGTTGCTCAAGGTGATTCTATTCTATGTACCTACATAGTATAGAATAGAATTACTTGTGACTATACTATGCTATGTAAAATTGAACCTCCTTGCATTATTATCTTTAGAAAGAAAATCATTTAATTGACACAGGCACAAAACAAAGCACCGACACAGATGACAGAAAAAAAAGAAAATACCTACTAAAACATACTATCAAATATAACTAAAGCTAACAAGTAATAAACAAATAACCAACCTATAAACATATCCACTAACACATGTATCATTTAGAGTCTGTGCTAGGACTTATGTTGTCAAATGGCACCATCTCAGCTATGTGTATAAGTATATAATCTTTGATGTGTGTAATGTGGCCAGTAAATAAAATCTCATCTTATTGGTGTGAGAGGGTGACCTAGCCTTCCCTATGTCCTGCTCTCAATACACCCCGTATTGTGCAACATCCCCCATGGTTTTAAATAACCTTACCCCAGCTACCTTCAAATACCGGGGCAGGACTTAGGGTTGCTGGGGACACTTACTTTACGCCTGATTTATATTGGCTACTATAGTTGGTAAATAATTAACTGTGTAAAATACAAATATGTAAACAAATACTTTATTTATTTTTTAAGTCACTTTTTTATTAAAACTTTGTACTTTTTCTTCGCAACGGGGGCTTATGCAGAGGTAGTTTTAGCTGTGCCATTTTAACTCCATTAACAGCAACAACATGCGCACCAGTTATGGAGAGCTTAGTTGCCATAGTCTTCACCGAATTCTTTGCATCTCTACAAAATTCTTCAAAGTTAAACCTCAAATTATTAATCAATAACATAAAAACCATTGTGTGAATTAATGTTTTGTCTCTACAGTGAATCGGGCGGCATCGTTTTCCATTTACATACTTAAAAAAGTTTTCCAGTATATGATTGTTCAGAGTCTGTGATACATAGCAAGCAATGAACCCCTTTTTCCCGATGTCAGAAGCTTTAAGAAAGAAAACATTGTACAATGAGCTTGCAAACACAGCCAAAACTTTTTGTTTGAACGTCCAATCTGGTTTGTATAGTCCTCTGATGAAGGGGCACAATGTCTCATTGAGATCCACCTCCTGAATCTCTGTAGCAATCGTGTCATACTGCTCTGGTGTTAGAATAGCATCAAAATCATAGACCTCGGTGATAGCGGAGGCGTCACGGTTGATCGGAGGTATGTAATAGTTGTCGCCGTGGTCTGTCGCCTCGGTAGAGATATCGAGTTGGTCCTGGGTCAGGTTTTGTGAAACATTAGCCATCTGCGCAACAACCGCTTGTTCATTCTGCTTCAACTTCTCTGTTTGTTCTAGAGTCTGCTTGTATTTCTTGGAACCGAACTTACGGCCGAGCTCTAGCGCCGAATTATCAAGTATCTGCGAAGATTTTAAATCGTCTTTGATGACAGGTTTCAGCTCTACGTTGCCGACGTCTATGAGACGAAATCGACCGGTTCGTTTGTTCCGTGCAAGAATCAAAGTCTTACCGAGAGCTTCCTCGGCCTCTTGACCCACGTACAGCATATTTCCAACATCAGCAGCTATAGTTTTAGTGTTGGTTTCTTCTTCACAAAGCAGCATACAACCAGTTTTGAATGGGTCAGTGGGATAGCCATTTTGGAAGTTAACTATGTATGGATAAATATCACTTTTCGGACAAACTGAATCTATTTGCATCGATTCCATTTACGAAAACAAATCTACAGAAGTAAATAAAATTACCACACAGTATGCAGCCGCAGAAACACAATCACATGTGGGTTGCTAAGATAAGAGAATATAATTATCTTACTATACAATACATCACATTTCAAAAAACACAGATCAAATTATTATTTACTCTATATTATTGTTATACTCTTTGAGACACCAAAGAGTATAACAGTAAAAGGAGTATTGAATTGTAATCCATCAAATCTAAGAAATACACTTTGACAGCTGTCAGATCAACTTGTCTAGGGATGTGAACCAAATAATCGCCATCGAAAATGTCCGATATTAATGATAAATTGATAAAATCGATATTGAAACTTTATCTATAGGAAACAATCGCTTACTTTTTTGATAAAATTATGAACTCAGAATAAAGAAGATAAATAAATATGTAGCACTTAATTAATTATTAAATAAATTAATAATTTCTGCTTATTTTTTTTCAAGATGGCCACCCACAGGTAGTCTACTGACTAAATTGGAGGTACAACCTCCAATGAAATATACATTTATTCAATAAAAAGTACAATTAAACTAACGATTTTAATATTAACCTCCAATTGTACCTACTACCTGCCTACGGAGTGAACTTCAACTTTCAACTTCTTTATTTTGGCTTGCAACCGTTTCACCGATTCTGCCAGTGACAAGTGACGTGTCACTGGTAGAAAGTGTCAAGCTTATTAGACAAAAGAAATATCGAGAGAGATTCGGTAAAAGCGATTGATTTCGAAATGCCTTGCCATGACAAAGATAATTGGGGCATCCGGCACTGTATGTATGTGGTAATGTTTGTGACGGCATAACTCTCGAACGGATTATCCGATTTTCATGAAATTTAAACTGAATAGAGATAACGTAAATATATTTTGACTATGGCGGGGGATTTTTGAAAAATGGAGTAGTTTTTGAAATATTCAATAAAAATAATTACAAATTTTCCCTTTTCAAAACGACATCAACCTTTGTTTTAGAAATTTAGAAAGGATATTAAATTCACGTTGGCAACAAGAGAACCTCGAACACTCATGTGAATAAAGAGAGGTCGAGAAAAAGTGCTTAAGTAAAGTGAGAAAGGTATATTGAAAGCACACTATTATCGTTTGTTAATTACGTTCTATTTGAGAATTAATCTCCGTTACAAACCAGACATCACGAGATATTCTAGTAGTTCGCCCCAAACTGAGAGTTTGGGGCGAACTACTAGAATATAATGTCATTTTTTATATATTTAGGTACCCATATTTATTCATGACAAGTAATTCGGAGAACTACTGAACTAAATTTTGGTCACTCGCGCACTACACAAAACTATCTCACTGAATTTCCGTCCAAAAGTCGGTTCGATTAATTCAATTATTTCAATATTTTTACCGATTATTTGGAAACTCAAGAATTTTAAACTATCGCAGCACTACTGTAAACAACATAATGAAATAACATTGTATAAACGTGAACCTCATTTACAATTTTACTGATTGTTTATGTTTTAAACTAGTTTTACGAGATTCAAGTATAGATTAATGTACAGGAATGTTTAATAAATAAAATTATTTATCTGAGTAAAGAATTTTTCGACATTATAAGAATTACTGTTTGTAATATTTTGTGCCTACGTTTGAACAAAGTTTTAATTGTAATAAGAAATGCGTAACGTCAAAATGTTCTTCATAGATTTGTTGGACTGTAGTGAAACCAGACGGAACAGTGCCCAAGGCACCGCTTAGATGTATCTAAATATATTTCTTATTTTATGTACCTAGCTACTACATAAAGTTAGAGTAGGTAGGTTTTTATGTGATGGTATCAATATAAATTACCTTTCAATATCTATCGGATTTTTAACATTTTACTGTAGTTACTCATAGTTTAGTTTTTGTTTATTTTATCACCCGTATACAATACATAACAGTATCTTTTATACGAATTATTATGTTTCGAAGTCATAATAATTGTTCGATCCAAAAATCACATAAATAACGCGCGGTGACGATGACGCAAGCGGTTAGCGCGCGACTCGAAACGAGAGCCGAGTGGCAACCTGCCACCGTCATCCTCCCCGGGAGGAGCTCCGGTCAAACATACCTAAACTTTGGAGTGACACCCCCCTGGTAGAGCTATGCACGCCTTGTGAGTGTGAGTATTCTATGCTCTACGCTTAAAAGATTCAATTAGAAGTGCTTGTTGCACAACAATGCTTTTTATCGCGGAGTGATTCTATACTCTTTGTACTACGTAAGAAGAGACGGAACTCCATCCAGTTACAAAAGAAGTTTACCAAACGTCAAAAATGGGCTATCAAGTTTATCCAACTTCATAGTTCATTTCAAATAAAATAAAGCTTCAAAATAAAATCTGAAAACAGAAAAAATATTTAGTAATAAATCCGTTAAATCTCTCTGAAAAAATCAAATCAACACGTGTTTCGCCTCTATACGAGGTTGTCTAGCTAAAGGTACTTTTCCTGATGATATGAATGTAGCTTAAGTGGTTCTTCTTTAAAGAAAGGAGACAGAAATTCCTGTAACAGTCCTTCCAAGATTAAATAAAAATTTGATAAATATATAGCTAAAGAGTTAATGGATTATGTAAAAAATCAAAACATTCACAGATTTTCCAATTTGGTTTTCAAAGAGTGAAATCGACAAAAAAGAATATCGTTAATTGATTGAAGATGTAAACTCGAGTTTAGACGGTTCACAGAAAACATACATAGATACATTGAAACAAAGAGACTGACATAGCCCTCAGAATTAGCATACTGAAGTGGCAGTGGACAGGCTACATAGCTCGCAGAACTTACTGATAACCACTGGGTAATAAAGGTTCTTGCATGGCGACCGCAATCAAACGCGAAATGGAGTGTGGGAAGACGCCACAGTGTCGTCGGTCGCAGGGAGTCGGTGGATGAAGGAGACATATATTACTTTTTGTGGTTTTGGTTGGGGGAGGCCTATGTTCATCAGTGGACGTGTGTGGACTGATATAATATGATAATAATAATGGGTACGCAGGTTGCGGACGAAATTTTCAGCCTCCGTAGGGAGACGGTTGAGCGTTTGAACCACAAGCTTAACTTTGTGTCCGAATGGGGGTGACGCAAATCTTCTGCTAAAGTTCGGCGGTACCTCACACCAGGATAGCTTTTATGTACAAAGGTCAGATCTTGTATGGAGTACTACTACCCTCTCTGGGATGGCTCGGTCAAGTATCAGCTCGAAGCCCTGTAATCGGTTCACTTGTTGAGGCCATTTTGCTGAGCCTAGAGCATCGCCGTCTATGTTCTAGGTTGCCAGGTGGTCTGTGTTCAAATAATTCCACTTTGGGGAGTGTGGAGATATCTTTGACCTAGTTAATTCCTCCATACTCTTGCCACCACTGAACTAGAAGACACACCTAATATACGACAGGCTGCAACCAGTATTTCGTTATTGTTCCGCTAAACCCTAAATAATGTTATAAATCTATGGTTATACTGAACTCATCGTTTCGCCTCGAATCGACTCTATCCATATTAAAAACTTTTATCTGCAGTGGAACCTTGCCCTCGCTCGTCTGTTTTTCGCACCACCGCACCGCCACCGTCGCCGCGGCCGCCCCGACCGTCGGTACAATCGTGAAGTCTTCAAGTCCAGAGTGCATTGGCTCCTTTTAGACAAGCGTGCTCCATATTTGGCCACATCTTTACTGGTTTTTCAAGTAATCTGAGGCAAAATACACATGATTCACAAGTGTGTAATCTTAAAAGCTTGTCTGTGGCTAAAAATACGAAATTACTCTTGTTCTCGTCTCGATATTCTTGCTCTCAACTTCAACTTCGACTTCTTTGATATGGCGTGCAACCGTTTTATCGATTCTGCCAGTGTCGAGTATTGTGAGTATCGTAAACAGAAAAAGTGGGAGAACAATATTGTTCAATATTGTTCTCCCACTTTTTCTGTTTACGTTTCAATCTTCAAAGATTCGGCACTTTGATTAATTTCTTTTTTTTTTTTCTAATGGAGGGTTAATCTACAATCTATAAAATAAAAACTCACATACAAACACAAGTTTTAGTAAAAAATATATAAAAGTGATGAGGTTAGAGTGTGATGACTATATACAAAATTTACAGTTTAATTCTTGCTCTCAATTTGACATCGATGTTTTGACATTGACAACCATAATAAACCAAAAAAATGTAAGGGAGATTAAAAAAACGAACAATCCGGTATTATTGTTTTCGCTGCTTTGCTTTGCTGCAACATATTTAGTTTTAATTACGTAATTAATACCGAAAACACTGCAAAATAAGTTTCTCCGAGTTCGTCGAACTGCCACTGACCTGAGTAAACAACCACAGTGAAGTATTGTGTTACATTCGTTGTGATGAAAACCGATTTCTAACCGATGTCAACAAAGCACAGAAATGCTACCAATAGTTTTATACAATAACATGGAGGGCAGTTCAAGTGGGACCGGGAATTTTTCCAGTTTCGGTCAGTACGACGATAATGTTATATTGAACTGTGTACGGAGTAGGAAGAAGGTTAGCGAGCTGCCGAACTGTCCTGTGTGCAGCTGTACGATAAGGCAGGGTGAGCTGGAAAGTCATGTAGCTTTGGAAATTGAAAGGCTCCAGAAGTTGTCAACTGGGAGTAGGAGGAAGGTCAGCATTGGTCCGAGCTTGTCTCTCCCTGGGCCTAGTAGAAGCCCTGATGTTGATGTACCTGATGACCAAGAAGTTGATGTGAGTGGCTGCCCAGGAAGCGATATATACCAGGTACATTAACAAATTTATACACTTAATTAATTACAAAAACGGGTCTTCATCGCGTACCTTTTTATATTCCCGACAGTTTCGACCGTGTTACAACGGCCGTGGTCACGGGTAGGTCGAAACTGTCGGGAATATAAAAAGGTACGCGTTGAAGACGCGTTTTTGTTATTAATTATGTATAATAATCGCGATAATTTATACACTTGTTTATTTATTATATAGTACACCACATCATAAGCATTAAAACATTCAAAACCATTTTCAATATAGAGGATACATATCTTATATATAACCATTACGGTGTACAACAACTTACACTAACTAACATGTTTAGGATCACAAGAGTAAAAGGAGTTACTAAAAATGTCAACGTCTGAACAAATTTTGCTAATAATATTGTATTCATAAAATTTTTTATGTATAGTACCAAGAAAATGTTACTTGTAAAATATTTGATTAGTTGGTGGTAGGACTGGGTTTGTCTGCCTGGTAAGATAGCAAGATCCCGATAAGGATTCTGGGTGAAGAGCACTTCCACCTTATCACAGCTTGACATCAGGTAAGATGAATGCCAAGCTTTTCCCCATAATAAGTAAAATATATGTATATTTTGTTGATATTGTTTAGATTGTTTATAACCATAATAGTTTCAAAGGGTTTATAATCATTCTATGAACTTACATTTTGACAAGCCTCACAGCTCTGCCCACAGCTTTACATTTTTTTTTAATTAACTGCTTATACTACCTCAGGTTAGCAACACAACGCAACTTTACTCTAGTTTCAAACTAAGATGTAGTAATTTCTGTGCGCTCAACCATGGAGCTTATGACCACCGGATGACAGAAATATGCGCTATTTTCTGTTTTGTTTTTTTACGGTAAATCAAATATTAGTTTTGAAATTCAAAACACAGACCTTATGCTGTATACTACGTTTATTTACTGTACAAAGTGTCAAGGCCTAATTGGCCATATTTATTGAATGGCAAACATTTTATGGTACAAATTAGAGTCAACTTTGGATTTTTTTCTATTAAGAAAATTGTATGTAATCGTTTTTTCGAAACACTAGCGTTCTAGCATCAATCCTCAACTATAACATATATTAATTTCAAAGTAAATGCTACAGTATTGTGGAAGATATGATCGCTGAAGCTAAGCCATTTCATGTTTCCATACTCTTAAAGTATTATATCAGTAATATGGTTCCCATATTACAAGCTTTGCTTAGTTTGGGACTAGCTGGTGTTAGATTAATGTCTTCCAATATTTATTCATGTTTTCTAAAAGCTAGAGCAGATTCTCGATTTTCGTCAGTTAAACTTCTATCTAGGCATAGCTTAACTCTTTTGGTACTGTAAAACACTCAGTATGTTTTTCACAAACAAGTTTTTTTTTTGCGATGGGGAAGCCTTCATCTCATCTGCTTACAAGTTGAGATAAGGCCGAAGGTGGAGGCACTCTTCACCCGGAATCCTCAACAAACTGAACTGGCTATGTTATCTCTGAATGCCGGAACACAACGATTTAGAATTGTTGTTATGGCAGCAGACATAGGTAAGACGGTGGTAGCTAGCCAGGTGGACTTAAACAAAGTCCTACCACCAACCAAACCAAGCACAATATTGTACTCCTTGGCAATAGAAACCGGGACCTCTGGATCTGGCATTGGTGGGCAAACCGAAGGTCTGACCGAAGGGGATCAGAGTTTAGGCAATACCTTCTTTATATAATGATTCTCTCACAATTTATGTCTAGTTGGAGTAAAGGGTTATAGGTACTCATTATTTACAACATATCATGCCCCACAACTTTATCTATGCGTTGAAACTGGTTTTGCCATTATCTTGTGTTTGTCAGGCATGTTGATAGCCTCCCGGGATAAATATTTGTGTGATGAATATACTTGTTTGTTCAGTGTAGACGTGAAACAAAGTCATGCCATAAGGTCTCCTTTAAACCCTCTTGTGAGCCTCAGAACACTTGTCAATTTTTTTTATTCTTTTTAAGTAGTCTTGTATTTGTTTATTAATTAGAACGGCCAAAAACCACTAACACTTCTACACAATCTATAATAATTATAATTTTAAACATTATCAATTAAGTGAATATTGTATTGTTAAGTCACACAATAACAATAGTAAAAATAATAATATAAATTAGTTAGGCATGTCATTTAAATAAATAATAATAATCATAAAATACAAAAACGAATAAAAATATGAAATGTCAGGCTTATACACTAAATAATAAGTTAAACATGCACTCATCCGTCAATCTCGCAATACCTTAAACACGTAGAAATAACAAGAATCCATTCATCATCGAATAGGTCTATATCGTGGTAAATGGCTAGGAGCTTGTTGAGAGTCTTAGGCTTTTTTTACCCTGAGTCAAACTTCTATATATCAAAGATTTTAATAGATTTTGAAATATTGTAAATTCCGAAGATCATATTTATAAATATACTAGATTTTGTAATATTGTAGAATCCTAAGATCGTATTTGTAAATATACCTAAGAAAAATAGTAACATTTAAGTGTATACAGCTTTAAAAACAAACTGGACAACTGGCTACAAACTAATAAACTATTTCCTACAAGGAATAATCCAGTGTATTGTCTCTGTTTAAAATCAACACTGTGAAGTAGGCACATCAGCCCCAGTGCTGCGCACCTATCATTAAATAATAATATTGGCCGTGGCGGACGTGGCTTCAGAATCGAACCCTCCAACTACGCCCACGGATGTCGTAAAAGCCGATTAAGGGATCTCACTAGTAGGGCGGCAGCTTTCTTCTCTATATTTATATATTTAGTAGGCAATAAACATATATGTGTAGGTATACTTTTCATATATTTATGTATATATCATTTGTCTATTAAAATTTTATTTTAATTCAAGTAGTTCTACCTTTAAGAGTATCGCCTCTCTCTCACAAAGGTTTGCTGGTAGAAAACTCCTTAAGGGTTAAGCTCACCATATGTTTTCCTATGACATTTTCAAATCTTATTTATGTGTAGGATAAACAATTATTATCTACACCTTTACTACAATCACCAACCCTGCCAATGTACATATGTTATCCTATGACATGTTTTAATCTTATGTATGTATACAATAAAATAATATTATCTACACCTTTACTGCTACCACCCCCACAAATGATTACTATAAAAAATATAAAAATAATGTATCACTGGGGGGTACTCTTGAGTGAAGTGAGTATTTTGTATTTTCAGAGGGTACATGGCAATAGGTTGCGTCGATTGCGCGCTCGCCGCCGAAGCCCGCCGCTGCCTCAGGACGGGGAGTGCCCGGTGTGCAACACCACGCTGCCCGTGTCGAGACTGCAGAGGCACGCGCTACGCTGCTTGAAGAGGACCGGAGCTTCCGTTGATGATATCTCCGACAGCGAGGAGGAGTCCATTGATGTTGAGGTTGTTGCCGTGATAGCTTTCATGTTGTTACTCATTTCACTTGGTTACCTTCTTCGCTGTAGGTTAGGAACCCACAAGGGTTCGGTTCCCACACAAGACAAACATTTATGTTATGACTATAGATGTTTGTTCTGTGTTTGGGTGTTGTATTGTATGATGAGTATGTATTTACAACAATTACAAAATTTACAAAAATAGTATTTAAGTATTCTATCCATAATCTAGGTCCCATATTACAAGCTATGCTTAGTTTGAGGCTAGATGGCGCTGTGCGAAATTAATGTCCATGTTGCAATTTTTTTACTCATTATTTTGACATTTTACTATTCCTTATTGTGTTGTTGTTTGTTTGTTTAATTATCTAAATATTTGACCATTATAAGATTTTATATAATAAATATAATACTATAATATTGTATTGTACCTAATGACTTGCCTTGTATGACATCTATGTTATATAATATGGCCAATAAATAAAATCTGAAATCTGAATCAGTCCTGTGATATATATATTTTATTAACTTACCGAGCTTCCTGAAGAGCTGGAGGCCTAAAGTATCATGATAGATAGGAACTCTGTGACTTTATTGACAAGGCAATTTTTTCCAGCAAGCCCCACAGCTAGGCTAGTAGTAGCTCAGTAGCCTTCTGCGCTGTAGGTTCGATTCCCACCCAGGACACACATTTGTGTGATGAATGAAGATGTTTATTCTGTGTTTGGGTGTTGTGTTGTTATGATAAGTATGTATTTACAAAATAAAAAGTATTGAAGTGGATAGAAATCCATAATTTAGTTCCCATATTACAAGCTATGCTTAGTTTGTGAAATGAAATGTCCTGTAATATTTATTCATGATTGTTTTCAGGGCGATGAACCGGGTAGTTCTTTCACGGAGTATCAGTGGTGTGGAGAATGGCGCGTGCGAGCGACAGCTCTGCAAGAGAGCGAGGCTCGGGCTGCCACCTGCGTGCGTCGGGCTTCCAACGACCGGGCGCTGGTATGTAACTAGACGGCGAGGGTCAGAAAGGGACAACTGGACCCGCAGATAACGGAGGGTTCTTTTTCTTTTTTTTTTACTGTCGGAAAGCGCTTGGCCTTCCTCTCATCTGGTTACAAGTTGAGATAAGGCCGAAGGTGGAGGCGCACTTCTTTTTTTTTTTTTCAAAAAATTGAATTACAAAAAAAAATCTTTTGCTTCACTGAGGAACTGGCTATCTTGCCTCTGTATGCTGGAACACAACAATTTTTATAATTGTTATGGCGATAAAATTAGGTGAGATGGTGGTAGGTAGCTAGCCAGGCGGACTTAAAGTCCTGCCACCAACCAAACGAATTCACCCGGAATTCTCAACCAACTGAGGAACTAGCTATCTTACCTCTGAATGCCGGAACTCAATTTTTTAGGATTGTTGTTATGGCGACAGAATTAGGTAAGATGGTGGTAGCTAACCAGGCGGACTTAAAGTCCTACCACCAAACAAACCAAGCACAATATTGTAATCCCCGTGGGGATCGAACCCGGGACCTCTGGATCTGAAATCGGTGGGTTGAACCACTAGACCACAGAGGCGGGTTCAGGGGAACCAGAGTGGGTTAGAGCTTCAATAACTAATCAATACATGAAGCGGGTACATATTCTAGTGGTACCCAGGGGCTCCATGTTTGATCCCCGGAGAGGGCTTCTTTCTTCCTATAGTCTGCCTGCTACCAACATCTTACCCAAGTCTGGTGCCCCAATGCCAATATGTATATATATAATGTGAAATATAATTAGATAGATAGATAACTATTGTTCGTAATAACATAACAAAATACAGATAGCGGAAACTTAATCTGAGCGTCACTAGTAAAACAATGGTCAGCCATAACTATTGTTCGTAATAACATAAAATACAGATAGTGGAAACTAAATCTAAGCGTCACTGGTAAAATGGGCGGCCTCTTCCAGGCAACCGCTGGATGGACAGATAATATAACGGCTTTCAAGGATGGCGGACTATACGAATATACAAAATATACATACATAAAATTACATCAATAATAATCATGATAATAATAATGAAGGATAAAAATTATAATTTAAGAATAAACTGATAGATAATAACTGATAAACTTTCAATTTAAAAGTGTGTTGCGATGTAATTAATAATAAATAAATCATAATTAATAATTGTGGTGTTCCCGTAATTGGAGGTAAGATAGCCAGTGCCTCAGTCTGTTGAGTAGTCTTTGTATTTAAACTAAATATTATGTCAGTTAATTTAATGTATAGATTTTATTTTAAAAGAATATAAATTTTTACACATCACCATATAGCCCCAATCTAAGCATAGTTTGTATATGGGAGCTAGATTTCGGATAGACTACCTCGTTTTTGAGATGGGAAAAATCCATGCACTCTAACACCATACACCTTACCGACACCACTTTTGGCACATTGTCACGTTGTCTTTACGATCCTAAGAGCTATGGGTAAGGAGCGTTCGAAGACTGCCTCTACCTATAGACAACAAACTTCATGTTTTTTTTTAAACATACTTGTATTACGACAATCCTCATAGCTCAGTTGGTAGAAACTCTGTCTTCTGCGCTGTAGGCTGTGGTTTCGATTCCCAGGACAAACATTTGTGTGATGAATATAGATGTTTGTTCTGTGTTTGTGTGTTGTATTGTACGATAAGTATGTATTTACAAAAAAAAAAGTATATAAGTGTACTATCTGTAATCTAGTTCCCATTTTACAAGCCATGCTTAATTTGAGGCTAGATGGTGCTGTGAGTTATTAATATAATTAATGTCCTGTAATATTTATTTATTACAATAGAACTCAATTTTGTTGCTAGGTAGTAGACGGAGATGAAGACACAGAGCTCTACGGCCCGGCACAGTATTCTCCTTCCCGGATAGCACCTGATGTAAGTTGTAATAGCCATTTATATCAAATAACTTGGCAAGTAACACGTTAGCATTATGATCAAGTAATGAGGGATGCAAAGCAGGCTGCAACAGAGTAGGATAAAAGTATTGACTAACTAGTTAGAAATAGACTAGAAACTCTTAACAGGGTTAAGCTCGCCTCTGTACATGCCTTTTGTTATGATCTTTTTTTCTTGTTATATTTTTTTTTGTGTGTACAATAAAGAATTACAGAATAGAATGGGGTAAAATGGTGTTAATAATACTAGAAATCATATTTTAAAACCAAATACTAGTGGTTCTGTAAGAACAGTAGACCTCGAGAGCCCATATAACCGTGCAATAACCAATGCTTTCCTCTTTCACTTTTCCTCTTAGACTTTTGAGTAAATAACTTTTACAATGTATACATTTTTCGAAAAAAAAAAATCCTCTCTTCCCCCTCCACTCCCCCCTTTTTTTTTTTTCACAGCATCTTGTGTAGAATTAAATCCATAATGTGTCTTTCAAATTTAATTGAAATCCGTTGATAAATAACGCTACAGCAAACATCCCCCCTTCCCCTCCTATTTTCCCCTGATCAAAAATCGCGATGGACTAAAAAATTGTTGTAAATCAAGAACCATGTGTACCAATTTTTAATTGTACATTTTATTGAATACATTTATTCTATACTATAATATATCTACTATAATAACACATCTACAGATGTGGACAAAACCATTTTGAAATCTTTGAAGTGTATACATATTTGCGCTTATGTACATTAATAAAGTATGGTGAAGGAGTTAATGTCTCTCTTCATTTACAGGCGGAGGTGACGCCCGACTTAGAGGAACAAAATGAGACTGAGCAACACAATCATTTGCAAGACAATGATGTACAAGCGAATAACATAGAAATTGAACCCGCACCTAAAACTAATGGATTAGTGGAGGCGAGCGCTGAGGTATGTAGCCTTGTTAGATCTGTGGCATACAAATTCAAAGTCATTTATTCCTTTTTGATACAATAATGTACACTGGGAAAAGTCAAAACCCTATACCATTCTGGTAAGATAGGTTAAATATCTTCTTGAAGACATTAACCTGATTATACAGCATCTTTTATTTTATTGTATGACGGGATTGACCTTGACCTTGACCTTGACCTTCATCTCATCGATTTTCTAGTTATGATAAGGCCAAAGGTGGAAGCACACTTCATCCGGAGTCCTCAACCAACTGAGGAACTGACTATCTTACCTATAAATGTTATATCACAACAATTAAGAATTAGTAAGGGTAACTTCCTTTTGTAGTGTTGGGGTGAGCTAAGAAATAGTTTGAAAATATTCTCACGGGGTGGTGGGAATAGAGCCCCGGGCGTTATACAATTTTTGTCATATATTAAATTGCGAAGTTACTGTTGATTTCAAATCTTTTGCAAGCGAGGATAAGGTGTTTAATGGAGAGACATAATGTTAAATGTACAAGATTCCCATAGGATAACGGAACTGTTATGTAACTGTTATATATTTTTCAGACTCGAATCCAAGCGTTAAAGGCGAAAATCAAAGATATGGAGCAGAAACAAAATGTCGGATCGGAGGTAAGATTTGTTTGTATGTTTTCTTGATTTCATTATCTGTTTTGCCCGACTGCCTGAGGAGAGTTATGATTTTCGGTATGTCTATTTATTTGGCACGCTCTGCATTGTTGTTTATTTTATGCGAGGTGGCGTAAGGTTTATCGAAATTGTGCGAGTGTTAAAGGCTATATTTAAATATGGCTATTTCATTATAACTACATATTATATGGGGATCAAATAGAAGGGAGTATGCAGATTCTAAATTTATATAGATAATAAAATAAAAAAATCTTTTTTTTGTAGTGCCGCGAGCTGTAGCATTTTTTTTCTTTTTAATAATTAATAAAAGTTGCGTTTCCTACAGGCCGTTTGTAACGATACTTGCGTAATGTGACTGATTCCTTTGTACATAGTTAGTTTAATCGTACATTTTATTGAATAAAGACATAAAATATTTATTTATATTTGAAATGTCCTAAATAATTATACAATAATAATGAATGAATGAAATAGATAATGTCCTGTTATTGTCCTGTCCTGATAACAGAGTGATTTTCAATTTGTGGACTAACAGCGGCAGAACTCAGCGCCATCTACCCCCGAGCTAAGCAAAGCTTGCAATATGGGAACTTACAGATATAAATAATAATAAATAAATATTACAGGATACTAATTTCACACAGCGCCATCTAGGCCCCAAACTAAGCATAGCTTGTAATATGGGAACTAGATTACGGATAGAATACATAAATACTTTTTTTTTTGTAAATACATACTTACTATATGATACAACACCCAAACACAGAACAAACATCTATATTCATCACACAAATGTTTGTCCTGGGTGGGAATCGAACCCACAGCCTACAGCGCAGAAGGCAGAGCTACTACCGACTGAGCTGTGAGGCTTGCAGATATTGTACGCAAATATATAGTTATATATAATTTTTCTTACCTTAATACCTACTCTAATGTACATAATTTGTAGTACCTCTGTGAGAGAAAATAAACGGTTTTTTATTATTATTATAATACTAATGTGTATGGTTTATGTTATAGATGTGTATATTGTTGTTTCAGACGAAATGCCTGATCTGCCTCGGGCCTTACGTCTCGCCAGCGATCTCCATACAATGCTGGCACGTCTACTGCGAGGTAACTGCGCCACAATTTTACTAAAACTACCTATACTAACCTATGCAAGCAATTTCATTTCTTTTTTTTTTTATTGTACGACGGGTAAGCACTTCGCCTTCATCTTACCTGGTAACAAGTTGAGATACAGCCAAAGGTGGAGGCGCACTTCACCCGGAATCCTCAACAAACTGAGGAACTGGCTATCTTACCTCTGAATGCCGGAACACGACAATTTACAATTGTTTTTATGGCGACATACCAATTAATAAATGGATAATCAAAAGATTAACTAGCCTAAGTTTTTTTCTTTTCTCCTGCTGTGCTGGTCAATTCCGGTATATTTGACGATTCCAAATGATCCGAAAAATCTTGCAGAATAAAAGATTATTCATTTCTTGTTCTAATGAGTTTGCTTTTGACTTGTCCAGCACTAAAAAAATACAGTATGAAATGAAATAAATAACATTTGTAAGGAAGTGACGTACGTAAATTCTCGGTACTAACTTGAAAATATTCCTTTTTTTTTTATCGAACGTCGGGTAAGCGCTTGGCCTTCATCTCACCTGGTAACAAGTTGAGATAAGGCCGAAGGTGGAGTCGCACTTCACCCGGAATCCTCAACTAACTGAGGAACTGGCTATCTTACCTCTAAATGCCGGAACACAACAATTTTAGAATTGTTGTTATGGCGACAGAATTAGGTAAGATGGTGGTAGCTAGCCAGGCGGACTTCAACAAAGTCCTACCACCAAACAAACCAAGCACAATATATCGTACTCCCCCTGGGGATCGAACCCGGGACATCTGGATCTGAAATCGGTGGCTTGAACCACTAGACCACAGAGGTGGTTAAGCTTATGGTCAGTTTGCTTACATTGTGATATCACCCAGAGGAGCACTATGAAGGGATTTTTATATTAAATATTACAGGACATTAATTTCACACAGCGCCATCTAGTCCCAAACTAAGCATAGCTTGTAATATGGGAACTAGATTACGGATAGAATACATAAATACTTTTTTTTTTTTGTAAATACATACTTATCATACAATACAACACCCAAACACAGAACAAACATCTATATTCATCACATTAATGTTTGTCCTGGGTGGGAATCGAACCCACAGCCTACAGCGCAGAAGACAGAGTTACTACCAACTGAGCTATGAGGCTTGTTTTTTCAGATTATTCATTTCTTGTTCTAATGGGTTTGCTTTTGATTTGTCCAGCTCTAAAAAAAAATACAGTATGAAACAAAATAAATAACATTTGTAAGGAAGTGACGTAAATTCTCGGTACTAACTTGAAAATATTCCTTATGGGCAGTTTGCTTACATTGTGATATCACCCGGAGGAGCATTATGAAGGGATTTTTGTATTGCCTCTAAAGAGCAACAGTCATGAGTCTAATGTATTGTTCAAGGTGTGCTGGCTTCAATCACTGCACGCCAAGAAGATATGTCCTCAATGCAACGTCATCACATCCACACAACACCTCCGGAGGATTTACATGTGAATGCTTACCCCGGGCCATGTAATGCCCGTAGCCTTGAGCCTCGTGCTTACCATTACTTAACAAATGTCCCAGAACCATCCCTTGCTGGGCACAGGCTTCCTCCGAAACGGGTTGCTGTAATCTATAATAAGGTTGGTTCGCCCACCGGTTACAGACTCCAGAGGTCCCGGGTTTGATCACCGGAGGGAACAAATTTGTGCCCGGTTCGGTTGGTGGTAGGACTTTGATTAAATCCGCCTGGCTAGCTACCACCATCTTACCTAAGTCTGTCGCAATATAGTGCAGTGTAATAATTATTGAAGCCGATTCACAAAAAACATGATGGAAAGCGTAATTGATAAAGACGCCATTTTGTAAATATAATTTTTTTTTTGTCCGATGGGTAAGTAAGCGCTTGGATTTTTTTACATTACAAATACCGTTGTGTTTCGGCGACAGAATTAGGTAAGATGGCGGTATCCAGGCTGACTTGTCCTACATCATAACGTTTTTAGTTGAGCGTAAATTCGGTAACAATTTCCGTTGCGCGTGCGGAGTGACAGTTCATTCTGATTATTCTATGTAATATGGGTGGGAGTGGTAATATTTGTTGTTGAGGGGGCAGATAGCCATAAGTGTTACCGTTTGCCCCCACGTGGGGGGCTATCTTACCTCTGAATGCCGGAAAACAACATTTTTTTTTTAAAGAATTGTTATTATGGCGACAGAGTTACGTAAGATGGTGGTAGCTAGCCAGGCGGAGTTAAACAAAGTCCTGCCACCAACCAAACCAAGCACAATATATTGTACTCCCCATGGGGATCGAACCCGGGACCTCTGGATCTGAATCGGGTTGAACCACTAGACCACAGAGGCGGTTAAAATGCAATCAAAGGAGGATTTAATGCAGTTGTCTGCACAAAGCCTGATGGGAAGTAACGTGGCCTGCAATATATAACGCTGGTCTAGTAGACACCAATTCACACTCGCTTTGTAGAGGTCCAAGTTGTAATTGTCAGGAAAAACAGACGCACGCAACGTGTTCCACTCCTTGGCTTTTAACTCGTATGTATTTTGTTTGTAAACATATTTCACGCAAATTGTACTTTGGTATGTTCGTACGTATTTGTTTTTGAAACAGCGAATGCGAGTGAACTTGTTTGTGGTTTGATTTGCGAATGAATGGTTTGCTCAAAAGGAGCCGAGAAAAGTCTGATAATTATGAATGTTAGAGTGATATCGACGTAATTTAAGTTTATTTCGTTAATATTGCGAGATTATCACAGTCAGATCAGCAAGGCGAACGATTCGTTCCAAAATGTGAGGATACTACGAAAATGTAACGTCGTTGGAATGAACTTGTATTATTTTTGTATTGAAAAAAGTGCAATCCGTAATCGACTTGTGAAAATTTTTCGTAGTAGGCATCCTGGTCCGAAAGAGAACCCTAGTGTTAAAAAAATGAACTAAAATGATTCGCATATAAGTGTGTAATAGCGTTTTTTAAATTATCGCGATTATTATACATAATTAATTAGTTTGTAATTATGTCAAAGTATTATAATTGAAAAATGATTGTGCTGTAAAACCAATGTAAGCAAAAATTATAATTGATGTGAATTTAATAAATATTATAGTTATTTTAAATGATTGAAACAATTTCGTGTGTAGTTTAAATTTTCTTTATCTTCTTTGTATTCTTTAAAATATTGTACCTCCCTATGTGAAGTCTTGTTATTCAATTAATAACTTTTAGGTACTTTATTTGTGTGTTATGTAAAAGACAGATTTTGCAGCTACGAAATGAAAGAGTTAATTCAGTTAGAGGATACGTTTGTAAGTTGGTTTATGTACATAAGTATGTGAAAACGTGATTATTTAGATTGCCTTCTGTGAAGATACAATAATAGTATTGTAGTTAGGATCGTGTAGGTATGTAAATAAAATTATGTTTCTCTATAACTTGTGATTTTATTCCGCCATCATTTTTTTTTTTACGACGAGGAAGCACTTGGCCTTCATCTCACCTGGCAGCAAGTTGAGATAAGGCCGAAGGTGGAGGCGCACTTCATCCGGAATCCTCAACATTCTGAGGAACTGGTTATCAATTCTAAATGGCAGAACTCAACAATTTAGAATTGTTGCACAAAATCTAGTCACATAATAATATATCTCAACATTAGACAAAACAAGAGTTCACGGTACGACCCATATTTCTCATTGGAATTGAACGGAAATACCTCCTTACCGTTTTAGGCAAAAACTAAGGTTACCTTCATCAAAAAACAGTTAATTAATTATTAAATGCATTTAATTTACATAGTAACATCAGCATATAACATTACAATCACGTTTATTTATAAGTGCCTACTTACTGTTATAATTCTAAAACAAATTATATATTTACAAAGCTTATTATACATATAATAACTGTATAATACTAAGAAGTTAAACAGTAAAATTTTCATTTTGGTGCCAAATCAATCACCACTGCGGAAATCAAATGCAACGACAAACTACAATTGTATGGGAGAGTGGGCCTTCAAACAGAATAACACTTATTTATGAATTACATAAATTTAACAAGCTTCATAACTCTGCCTTCTGCGCTGTAGGTTGCGGGTTCGATTCCCAGGACAAACATTTGTGTGATGAATATAGATGTTTGTTCTGTGTTTGGGTGATGTATCATATAGTATGTATGTATTTACAAAAAAAGTACATTTATATAAGTATTCTTGTAATCTAGTTCCCATATTACAAGCTATGCTTAGATTGGGGCATGAAAATCGGGTGAAAAGCTAGACTATGTAGTTTTATGGAAAAATTGTAAAGAAATTATCTCATTTTATTCGATAACGTTACGAATTAAATTAATGCTGATTTTTTTTATATTGTACGACGGATAAGCACTTGGCCTTCATCTCACCTGGCAACAAGTTGAGATAAGGCCGAAGGTGGAGCCGCACTTCACCCGGAATCCTCAACAAACTGAGGAACTGGCTATCTTACCTCTGAATGCCGGAACACAACTATTTTATAATTGTTATTATGGCGACAAAATTAGGTAAGATGGTGGTAGCTAGCCAGGCGGACTTAAAGTCCTACCACCAACCAAAAATAGATTGCTATAATTAATAACCACCCTGCGTTAGTTTGTGTAAAGTGAAATATACAGAGGCAAGAAATTATTGTTGCTGTCAAAGAGAAGTTCATACTTACCTTATGTCAAAGTCAAAGTCAACATTTTTCATTGTTTTTTTTTTTAGGATAATTCTGAAACGTTAAATCTACCGCCTGACTACCGGAATGACCAGAACAAGGAGAGGCAAGAAACGGTTGTTTCCACGTTTATGTCTGCATAATCAATAATGAAGTCCTACGCTTTGATATTCATTTTTTATTTTATTTTGCATCGGGGATGATTTATGTACTTGGCCTTCATCTCACCTGATTTTCAAGTTATGATAAGGCCGAAGGAAGCACTCCACCCGGAATCCTCAACCGAGGAACTGGCTTTACCTCTAACCGGAACACAATTCTAGAATTGTTATGACAGACTTAGGTAAGACGGTACAAACCAAGCACAATATCGCTCCCCCCGGGATCGAACCCGGGACCTCTGGATCTGACAGTGGGCGACCCACTAGACCTAAACTAAATAATTATTATGCCTAATTTTGTTGTTTATTTTATCTTATTTATGTTTGACATGTGTAATTGAATATCTTTTGTGTAAATTTAGAATTTGTACTGACATTGAGTACTTATTATTTGTTTATATTTTAGTTTAGTTTTGCGTTGGACATTAATCTCAAATTATTTACTATTGTACCTACCCTTGAATTGAATTGTGTATTTTTATTTCCTTGTGACACTCCGCAAATGAATTGTTTTGTTATTGGAATTTATAAACATGAAACTTGAAACCACACAGGCGGTATCACTGTTCAATTTCACAAGTCACCACTCTCTCTTCGCAGTCCGAATAGCAAGTTTCTATCTCATACGAGCACTCCATTATATTATCCTCGTCGACACTTTGATCTGCGACACATTTCTCCTCGAAACTTTGCTCCTCAAAGCTTTGCTCCTCGATTGTTTGCTCCTCGATACTTTGCTCCGCGATGATTTGCTCCGCGCGTTGTATCTCAATCTCGATTTGGGACTTTTTGGGGCGATCCATTTTCTGCACAATCTCTTTGTAGATTTCCTTCTGTTCGTCCGTCATATTCGCGGTGTGGTTCTTCAGGTGGTAGTTGAGGTGGCTGGACTGTTTGAAGCGTTTCTCGCATATCACGCACTGGAACGGAGCCACGTTTGTATGGACGCGCATGTGTTGGCGCAAGTGGACGGTTTGCACGAAGGTCTTGGAGCAGATGACGCAGCGGTACGGTTTCACCTGAAAAAGTGTTTTATTTACTGGTTGCGAAACTCGGGTGCGGTGGCGGAAAACGGTCTTAGTTGGCAACTGGTAGCGTAATATGAAGACATTGTATCACAATTAATTGCCGAGAAAGAAGAAAGCTACTCTTTCACAACTGGTTGCGAAAGTTAGTTGTCAACGCAGCCTAAGAAAAAACCTGGTGAAATACCCGATGAAAAATAAACAAGGGCTATGAGTTCTATTCGTTACTAAGACTAATATTGTACCCTACCGTACGTCTGCTATTCCATTGGTGGAAAGAGACCGCCTCTGTGGTCTAGTGATTTTCTCCCACTGGTATCAAATCTAGAATTCCTGGGTTCGATGCTTAGTACAAGTTTATGGTAGAGCTTGTTACGAACCTATCTGGCTATCTACCACATCCTTACCTAAGTATGTCGCCAAACAAAAAAAATATAGAGATTTAGAGGTAAGATTTCAGACAGCCAGTTCCTCAGACTGTTGAGGATTCCGGGTGAAGTGCGCTCACTTCGCCTCCAATGGACTCCACCGGGACAGATTTTGATGAAATTTTCAGACAATCTTATGATCAGCCCAGCGGGTGTTCCTGTGAAGACTAACAACAAATGACAAAGACTACCTTGGTATGTATGCGAAGATGTTGCTCGAGCCCGGACTTCTGCGTGAACGATTTCGAGCAGACCGTGCAGGAGTAAGGTCGGTCGCCGGTGTGCATACGCAAGTGTTGAACCACGCCTCCCTGTGACGGATTTTTTTTTATTGTACGACGAAAAATCAATCTAAAAAATCCAGAGAAGATAGCCAGTTTCTCAGTAAGTTGAGGATTCCGGGTGAATTACGCCTCCACCTTCGGCCTTATCTCAACTTGTAACCAGGTGAGATTAAGGCCAAACGCTTACCCGACGTACAATAAAAAATCTGCTAAGCACTATTCTATCGAAAATTTATGTATATATGGAAACTGTATTATTACACTATTTTTAGATTTAATATTATCAGATACGATCGCTAAATTGTTCATGAAATAAATAAACACTGAAATTCAGACAGTATTAGAGCGGGACAAGGACAGGAAGATGATAATTAAACAAGCGCTGGAGGTTGCGGGTTCGATTCCAACCAGGACAAACATTTGTGTGGTGAATATTTGTTCTGTTTGGGTGTTGTATCATATAGTACGTATGTCATTTATTTTTATTATTTTTATTAGCCTTAAGGCAAATAATAGTAATACTTAAGTGTTCCACTCCCCAATCCTTCCAGACCAACTAAAAAAAACGTAAGTTCTATCCGTAATCTAGTACCCATATACAAGCTATGCTTAGTTTGGGGCTAGATGGCGCTGTGTGAAATGAATGTCCTGTAATATTGAATTATATCGTAGACTTGAAATTTTGAGGGTCACTAAGGTCACCTGCGCAGAGAACATCTTGGGGCAGACGGGACACGCGTAGCGCTTCTTGTTTATGTGGAAGAGCGTTTTGTGCTCGAGCAGCTGCTCCACGGTGTCGAAGCCGTCGCAGCATTGCTGGAAATTGTACACACTATTTTACGTGACGTTTCATTTTAGTATGCGGTATTTGCCGTACTAAACTGGTTACGAAAAACAGTTACGAAAACAGACATAAGTGTTCGTTCGTAACTAGCTACGAGGAAAGAGTAAAAATATAATAACAGGTCTACCCCATAGTAGGTGTTTGTAACATGTATTATTTTATATTATGCATATTTAATTAGCTATGTATATTTTTTTATCGTACATTGTGGATGCGTCTTGGTCTTCATCTCGCACTTCACCCGGAATCCTCAACAGACTGAGGAACTGGCTATCTTACGTTTAAATGCCGGAACACAACAATTAATAATTGTTGTTATGACGTCACAAATTTTTACCCCCAAGTGAAGTGCGCCTCCACCCTCGGCCTTATCTCAACTTGTAAAGATGAAGGCCAAGCGCTTCCTCATACAATAGAAGAAAACAGGTAATTTTAAGATGACAAATATTTTGATTTAATATGTAAGCTTGAAAATGTAGTTCCAATTAACAACTTAAACATTAAAATAGGTGCAGAATATTAAAATGATATACATAAAATCAAAAACATACCTCACATGTAAAGTCCTTCGGTGTGGTCTGGTGCAGTTGTGACAAAGGCCGCTCACATACCTGTCGATGGAATTACTTATAGCTCGTTGACGGCTTAGACCTTACTATGAAGGGCTATGAATAACACACCGCCATCGTAACAACAACGATTTAAATAAATAAATATTACAGGACATTAATTTTTACACTTTTTTTTTATTAGTGGCGGCTTAGTGGAGACATCTTCTCCGCGTGGCAACAATATTAGAGGCTAGTCAATTATTTACATCTGTTTTATACAATGCTTATTTTTTCTTTTTATCTATTGTGTTATATTGTATCCTGTCCAGTTCAAACTCTTTATGTATCTATACTCTTTATCTATACGTGAAAACCTTTAATTGGCCTTCTGTGTTATATTGTTGTGTTTATCTTATATTAATGTGCTGTTGGTTTTCCTTCAAATAAATAAATAAATAAATTTATACCACTAAGGTGACAAACAGACATACGGCCCACCTGATGGAAAGTTACCTTCGCCTATGGACGCTCGCAACACCAGAAGCAATACTTGCGCATTGCCTACCCTTTAATAGTAGTTTATGAAACTGTCATATAAGAAGGGGTATTAAAACACGAGTCTGTTTATCGATAATAGGTTGACTCGAGTGTTTTAATACCCAAGTTATATGCAGTTTCATACACTACTTTATCTTCACTCATAGGAAAAAAATAAATTAAACAAAGTAGGCAGGTTACAAGGAAGTAATTTTCAATCTATAAATTCTTGGTACATTTTGTCGTACAATTTTTTTTATTTTTCTGGCAGGAGACTTTCAGTTAACGCCAATGCCGCGTCTAGAATATCTGGCGGAGTGAAAATCTCGCCGTCACTACTCTCTTCTCCAATCATATTTTAATCACTTACAGGATTTTAGTAAACTTTTTTGGAATCCCGAATACAAAAACACGATCGGCAAAAAATGTATAGGAAGCGCGGGAAATTAACTTCAAACTACGCATGCGTGCGCCATTTTTTTCATATTCCGCCTAAAACCATAGACTACTTTAATGAAATAATAAAAAAAAAAGATGGCGGTACTATAATGAGTTTTATTCTTAATTTTATGTATATGCTTTTATAAAGTGCGTCTGTATAGAACCGTCATTGAATTCGTAATTCGAATTTTTCGATTTGAGTGTATATAAAAAAATTTAAAACGCCCTTTTTGAAAAACCCCATACTGTAGGTAGAAGGGAAAACTCTTCAGGGATCATTCCACAATTGAATATTTCGCGGGAGAAAGTTCCTCTTGAACCTAACGGTGTGCGACGGCATTGTGTTCAAAGTGTAAAACACAGCGCAATGTAGCCCCAAATTAAATACTTGTTTTTTTGTAAATACATACATAATAAGATATAGCACCCAAACACAGAGCAAACATCTATATGACACAAATGTTTGTCCTGGGAATCGAACCCACAACCTACAGCGCAGTAGGCAGAGCTAGTACCAACTGAGCTGTGAGGCTTGTTAAAACAATTATTGTTCTTAATTATATATGAATGTTTTATTCAATAAAAAGTACAATTAAACTAACTATATTCAAAGGAATCAGTCAGTTTACCTAAGGACCGTTACAAACGGTCTGTTTAGGCAGTGGACTGTAAATTATGAATTTTATTATATTAAAAGAGGCTACAAGATAATGCAAATTTTGCAATAATATGTGTTCTGTCGTGCTGAAAGAGTATGTTTCAAAAAGCTAGAACTTCACGTACCTTTAAAGCTGTTGCCGCCACGGGAAGAGATCTATATAGAACGAGGTCTACTTTAGGCTGAGAATCAGCTCGGACCTTACTAAAATTCAAACCTTATAGCAGCCGGGTTACCCAGATGTTTCTCCCAGCAAGCACACCTTCAGTTCGCGAAGCCCAGCCGAAATCACTCCACAACACAACACATAGATTTTATGTAATGTAGATATTAGAGATCTTTATTGTTCATGAGGAAAATGTAACATGTATTCACCAAGGGAAAAGTAATTAGTTAACTTAGGTACTTGTTCAGTTCAATACAGAATTCAAAGTGTCATTTATGATCAAAATTGAACGGCAAAACTCTTCAAACTGTCAGATGACAGTGAATGAGTCAATATTGTGACAGGTGTCATTCCTGAACACGGCCTATGTTTTACTAGCTTTTGCTCGCGGCTTCGCTCGCGTTAAGAAGTATTATTATTAATTAGGTATAGTTTTTGCGGCTTTACTTTTGTTAAGCTTTTTAAGTTTTGTGTAAAAAATTAGGGCCTACAAAACTTAAAAACGACAGTACATTCTTCAACTTCTCCATTAACGGTCAGATTTTATTTAGCCATTTTAAAAAAGTCTAACCGAAAATCTCAAAATCCTTTCTTAGGGGATGCCTACGTCATAGTAGCTTTATGCATGCAAAGTCTCAGCCCGATCGGTTCAAAATTAACAAAGTTTCATGCAAACTTTCATCCCCTATTTTATCCCCTTGGGGGTAGAATTAATCAAAATCCTTTCTTAGCGGATGCCTAAGTGTTTGATCCATGTTTGATTGTTGACTGTTGTTTGACTTTCTTGTCCGGTACCCATGCACCTTTTAGTTTTAAAATTGTATCTGAGACATAGAGTTTAATCTATATAGGTAGATACCATCTACCTATATAGATTAAACAGAGATTTAGACAGAACAGAGGGTATTGAGCTTTTGATGCAGCAATTTACTTGCAAACATCATACATTTCTTGTTGAGTGCTGATATCCCAAACAAATCAGCACGGGGCGGGGATAAAAATTTTATCCCCGCCCCGTGCTGGGGGGCAGGGAAACCTAGTTGGTAGTTGGAGCTCAGCCATGTTATAATCAGTGTACCTACGACCCCATTACCAAATTGTCAGCATGAGTCAAGTTGGTACCTACTGTTACTTTAAATGATGTTCAAATATCACTTATTAATATGGTTAGTCTGTACATACTATTTTTAACGAAATAAATGTTTTTTAATTGTTATTTTATTACATATATTTAGTCTTAATGCTACTTTAATATGAATCTTAGATTGAATCCTACAATAAGCCACATTTTATTGTATATATAATAATAAAACGTACAATTAAACTAACTATTACAGGACATTACCGGACATTAATTTCACACAGCGCCATCTAGTCCCAAACTAAGCATATATGGGAACTAGATTACGGATAGAATACATAAATACTTTTTTTTTTTTTGTAAATACATACTTATCATACAATACAACACCCAAACACAGAACAAACATCTACATTCATCACATAAATGTTTATCCTGGGTGGGAATCGAACCCACAACCTACAGCGCAGAAAGCAGAGTTACTACCAACTGAGCTGTGAGGCTAGTTTGAACTATGTACAAAGGAATCAGTCACATTACCTAAGGACCGTTACAAACGGCCTATAGGTAACTCAACTGTTCCAGACGGAAGCGTGCCCAAGGTATTTATTGAGTTAAAAAAATATTATTATGATGTGATATGTTGAGGCTCATACCTGGCACCTAGCGACGCGCCGCCGCGGCTTGGTGTGCTCCGAGTACTGGTGGTCAGAGTACTCGCAGCACGAGAAGAAGATCTGGTGGCACACGACGTCACCAGCTCCCTTTTCCTCACATTCAAAGGGACCCCTGTACATTTATCTACAGTTATTACCAGACCATATCGTCACGCCAATCAGAAACGTCTAGAACATTCGCGTACCGTCACATATTCCACGAATAAGACAACGACAACTTGTTTACGATTGTTTACGACCGCCGAGAACAATGGAGTCCCAGATTACGCGACAGTTACTACCGCGATCGGTCTCGCGCATGCTAGATCATTCGATAGCGTTGGATATAAATATGACGCGCGCCTCGATAAAGATAAAGATCATTTATTTGCTAAGCCGTGTGTACATTAAGATAGTATATATTTTTATAGTGAGTGTGTTACAACATGCTTTACCGATATTGTCCTTGTACAAATTGAGAGAGATTGGCATGCATTAATTAACGAATATTTTCGATTCAATATGTAATATAAAATAAAAATAAAATTACAGTTAGGTACTTAATTCTAATAATGTATTATGTCATTAAAATATTATCATAATCAAATAAGCATTAAAGATGTCATTATTAATCATAATACAAAACAAATTGAAATGTATTATTTAAGAATTCATGAACTGTATAGTAGCACTCGGGAACAGGACATTATTCAATTACGATATAGCGATAACATCAAGTGATATGAGTGCGATAACAGTGTTTAGTGATTCGGAAGTATAAATAAGTAGTGTATTTGTGTTTGAGGGTTATTCGTTTGGTGCTAAGTAAACGTGTGTTATTTTGAGTAATAACCCTAGCTCGTATCAATATATACCGCAAGTGTGGTCTAGTCTAGTGATTCAACAACCGGTGTGATCCACTATTGTCACTATTATGTTTCAGTCTATTCTGAACTTATAATTTTTATCGTTAATTATTATCACCATGATTATTTATGTGCTTTTATGCATAATATTTGTATATATACTTATATGTATGTTTTATGTATAAGATATTTATTGAGTATACCAACTCCAATCTAATAATATATAAAAGTAGGTATTTTCATGTTTTATATTGACTTTTTTTTTTTTATATCGACTTATGTGCCTACTAACAAAATGAATGTATATGTTATCCGAATAAATAAATTTTCAATTTCATGTACATTTATAGTTTTCTTTCCTTGTTTTATTTTTGTTGTAAAATACATCACGATGCACGTATTAGTTTGTGCACGCTATCCTTGAAAGCCGTTATCTTCTCAGTCCATCCAGCGGTTGCCTGGAAGAGATCGCTTTCAGCGATAAGGCCGCCCATTGTTTTACCTGTATACCTATCTGTATTTTGTTATGTTATTTGTAAATGGTGAACAATAAAGAGTTATCTATCTATCCAGAGGTCCCGGGTTCGATCGAGTACAATATTGTAATACAATATTGGTAGGACTTTAAGTCCGCCTGGCTAGCTACCACCATCTTACCTAATTCCGTCGACATAATAACACAATTCTAAATTATTGTGTTCCGGCGTTCAGAGGTAAGATAGCCAGTTCCTCAGTTGAGGATTCCGGGTGAATCCTCCTCCGGCCTTATCATAACTGGTAACCAGCTGAGATGAATGCCAAGCGCATCCGTACAGTAAAAAAACTCACGATATAGCCGCAGCCTCCTTGACCAGCTCCGGCTTTTTCGGTTTACTTTCCTCCCTCTTCACCTTCACTTCCTCCTTCCTCGGTCTGACTTTAGTTTTCCTCTCCACGAGCAAGTCGTCGGATTTGATGATGATGTATTTGACATCGTTGGAAGCCAGCTGAGTGAGGTTGGTCGGCTTCATTGATGAAATTAGGGCTTTGGTCTTCACATCCGTTGACATACTCTGGGATTGCGGTGAGCTCTTGTATGAATCCTGTCATTAAACAAAATGTCATATCATAAATATATGTAAATAAAACAATAAATGAATTAATGAATTTATATTCTTATATTACAGGATATTAATTTAACACAGCGTCATCTAGCTTTGTTGGTGGTGCACATATTAATTAGGGGTCTAGCTTAAAATATTACAGGACAATAATTTCACACAGCTCCATGTAGCTGTGGTCGATTCTCGGAGGGCGTACAATATTGTGCTTGGTTTGGTTGGTGGTAGGACTTTGTTTAAGTCCGCCTGGCTAGCTACCACCATCTTATCTAACTCTGTCACCATAACAACAATTATAAATTATTGTGTTCCGGCATTTAGAGGTAAGATAGCCAGTTCCTCAGACTGTTGAGGATTCCGGGTGAAGTGTGCTTCCATCTCAGCCTCATCATAACTTGAAAACCAGGTGAGATGATCAGGACTGGACGGGACATTAATTTCACACAGCGCCATCTAGTTCCCAAACTGAGAAAAGCTTATAATGGGAACTAGATTACAGATGTCATACATCCTACACACATTTTTTTACTGTCTTATCATACAATACAACACCCAAACACAGAACAAACAATATTCATCACCGAAAGTTTGTCCTATATGGGAATCGAACCCACAACTTACAGCGCAGAAGGCAGAGCTACTACCAAATGAGCTGGGAGACTTATCGAGAGATGAAGGCAAAGCTATCCCATTGTACAATAAAAAATAAGACATCTCGAAAATCATAATCCATCTTCTGAGGCAGTTGGTTAATCAATAGATACTTGCCACTTTCTCCATAGTCCATAGCTCAGGGTTTCCCCTCTCATACGTATCTGTGTGAGAAATCCTTGCATGATTCTGAAAAAATTATAAACAATTCTATCATAATGCATATAAATTGAGTTAGGCAGATTTTCTGTCAATTTTTATTTTATTATTGTACGAGGGTAAAGAGCTTGGCCTTCATCTCATCTATCGAATGGAGGCGCACTTCACCCGGAATCCTCAACTTACTGAGGAACTGGCTATCTTACTTCTAAATGTTGGAACGCAACAATTTTTTTAAGAATATTTACTATTGCGACAGAATTAGGTAAGATGGTGGTAGCTAGCCAGGCGGACTTAAACAAAGTCCTATCACCAACCAAACCAAGCACAATATTGCTCCCGCTGGGGATCGAACCCGGGACCTCTGGATCCGAAATCGGTGGGTTGAACCACTAGACCACAGAGGCCGCTATAAATAATTTGATTTACTTAATTTATGTTGAAATAATGTAATCCGTTCAATACCATATATTTGACACTGACAGATTCATCATGCTAACATTCAGTTGGTAGATATGCTCTGTGACTTTGTAGTTTCTCCCCGTTAGGATATTAGTGTTCTGTGTTCTCCCCTCTCTAAGTGTGTGAAGAAGGTTGAAGTCCTGTTTTTCCCTGTATAAAATTATAGTATTCTAATCGTACTACATCATAAGTTCTACTAACAAGAACGCTGTGTAATTGTATTTTGAGCAATACATGAGAACAACGTGACCGGTCTTTTACTTTATTTACTTCCAACTTACGACAGATAAAAGCGCATGTGGGGTGGGACCTCTGACCTCTCCAAAAGCTGGCTTACCTTTCCAACAATTTGGGATATTTTGTTTTTTTCAAATACTCTACGTTCTAACTGTACTAAAACCATATATTTAGTAGTCATATTGCAAGGTCCCAAATGCTTGAGAAAATGTAATTTTAAAAATGAATCAGGCGTTTGGGACTGCGGTCCCTTGCAGGGGTCCCAAACGCCGGTCTTCTCATATTTATTACCTGCAATGCAAAAGAGCTAGCAAACGTTTTCTGGCAGATCCTGCAATCGACTTCAAGCTCGCTGTCGGAGTCTGGCTCAGTCTGATAACAAAAATGTGAAGATTAGTGACACATACTTTTGGAGTATGGTTTTCAAGTATGTGAATACCTTTCATAAGCACATAAATCTACTTGAAAGTGTCCAGAGAAAAGCATCCAAGATACCTTGAGCCTTACCACGCTAAAACCTCATAGAAACCTATAAAATTCTGACAAATTACTATAACCTTCCGGATTTACGAGACATCTTTAACAAGAAAGAAGGCCCAAGGTCATCCCGTCGCCACCACCTTCAAATAATGCGAGATCTAACCAATCCTGCAAGTTCTATAAACACCTTCAAAAATAATTTCGACCACTGGCTACGAACGAATAAAACTAAACTTAAAAAACTGAAACATGAAAAATGACTATTAGAATTCCAACACTGTGATATGGACACATCAGCATTAGCTGCTCATTCATTAATAATAATAATACAACAAGCAAGGTAGGTATATAGGCCTAGGTTGGCTCCCATCCCATCCGTATGAGAGAATTAAATACTATTTTACTTTGTTATAGGTACATTGCTTAGTTTAATGGATTTATTTTCTAAAGAGAATCACTTAAATTAGGTAAGTATTTAGAAATTCACATATGAGCCAGGTATCATTAATATATATTAAATAAGTTTAAGCTAAATAAACTAAGCTAGAAAGAGTAGGATATGGTAGGTAGCAGGATCAATTACATATTCTGCTCTAGTTATAAACATAGTTTTGCATGTTGGGTAAGTTATTGTATAGCTGTGCAGCCTCAAATGTTTATTTTTCCTTTATTGAGTTTATGGTTTCTTGTTATTAACAAGCCTCATAGCTCAGTTGGTAGCTCTGACTTCTGCGCTGTAGGTTGTGGGTTCGATTCCTACCCAGGACAAACATTTGTGTGATGAATATAGATGCTTGTTCTGTATGATTAGTATGTATTTACAAAAAAAAATAGGTATTCAAGTATTCCATCCATAATCTTGTTCCCATATTACAAGCTATGCTTAGTTTGGGGCTAGATGGTGCTGTGTGAAACTAATGACCTGTCCAGTCCTGTTCATCTCACCTGGTTTCAAGTTATGATAAGGCTGAGATGGAAGCACACTTCACCCGGAATCCTCAACAGTCTGAGGAACTGGCTATCTTACCCTAAATGCCGGAACACAATAATTTAGAATTGTTGTTATGGTGACAGAGTTAGATAAGATGGTGGTAGCTAGCCAGGCGGAAAACAAAGTCCTACCACCAACCAAACCAAGCACAATATTGTACTCCCCCCGGGAATCGACCCCAGCTACATGGAGCTGTGTGTAATTATTGTACTGTAATATTTTTTTATTTACATATATTTTTCATATTACATTTTGTTTCATGTAATATTTTTATTTGTAAATTTATTTTATTTTCCTTATATTGTATATATATAGGTAGGTATTGTAAATGTTATTTGTGTGTGAATAATTGTTTACCTTGATATCTGATGTTATATAAATTACATGTCCGTTTTCTTCTGCCATTTTAGGTACCGGCTCGGTTTGGAACTGGCTACTTATCTGAAAATAATTAAACAAATGTTAGAACTGAAATCTTTAAAATATGTGACAGGGATGTCTTCCTTCACCTTCTTTGTACCTATATCCCTTTTCCCATGATTTGTAGGACTATCACATAATATCCTGTGTAGTCAGTTCTGGTAACTGGGCTTTCTTGAGTAGTGTTTAACATTTGAACACCTGGGGGCAAGACGGCTTGACTTTTTATTCCTCTGGCTGGTTATGGGCATATCTGTCTCTGTACTGTACATGTTCATACCAACCATTTAGGGCGCAACTCCGTAAGTTTTACTATGATCGGGGCGACCTTTAGTCCTAGTATATATTCGAGGTTATTCGAATATTGTCGAGCTGTTACACCCTTTCTGACCACCTAAGCATTTTCATTTCGTTGACAATCATTTTTGTTCATGCGTGCATCTGCTTTGATGAACGAAATGCAATGCACACGCACTAAGATGTCTACCTCAATAACCATTTAGCTGAATTGCATTGGCTGGCTGATATTATACCACAAGTTCTACTTACGGACGAGGCCACGGCAGGTTTTAGTCAGTTTTAAAGAGAGTAATGTAATTTATGCTTTCAGACGTCTCACAAAATCCACACAAAGCAAAGTAAAGTAAATTAATGTTTGTTTACAAGTTATCTCGAATATATTTTATTTCAAATAAGGCGGGAAAATATAAAAAAGAAAAAAACTTTTTAATAAAAATAAAAATTTGGTTACGGGTGGTGGCAAAAGAGCCGCTATTAAAATTTAATTGTACTTACAACCTTCACCGACAACGCCGACGATATTGAAAATACAGAGAATACAGATGAATTTTACAATTTTCCTAACTAATAATACTTATCTCCTGGGACAAAAATACATAATAGATAGAAACACAGAAATATTATTTTTTCCGTCCAAGGATCTCATTCCAAAAACGAATTGACATTTGTTTTTTTTTATTAAAAAATAAAAAGGAGGAAAAAAAGAAAAAAAGTATGGCCGCGACCGCTCAAAATTCACTGACCACTGTCCACGTAACAATTTTTCTTTAAACACATTTATTTAACAAAATAAACTGAAATTACTTGGAATCAAGCGAGGCGTGGCTCTTATTTTACACACAATGATACGCCATTTTGAAGACACTCGTCGTCGTCGTCAGACATTGAATGATGTGAAGTTAGCCTACTATTTTTGTATTCTGTGACTATCAGTTAAATGGCGCGTACTTTGAAATGCACTGCGCGCGCTATAACAAATCGAGAACACAACTAACAAGTAGGTAGTTACCAGAACTACTAAACTGGGCGTTTGATCAATAAATTCGTTGGTTTCTGAGTATCGTTAAATAAATAAAGTTGTAGCCTCGCTTTATATGATGGCTAAGGCAACAACAATAAAGGAAGCTATCAAGAAATGGGAAGATAAAACCGGACTCCAATCTACAACAGCGACGGAAGTTAGTTTGATATTTCAATGGCCACCGATAGAAAAAATGGATAACACTTTAGCCACTCTTGTCAACTGCGAGTAAGTTAGTCACGTGTGCCTTATTTTATCTTAACTTATGTCATGGACATATCGATATATAGTTTGTCCCACGGCCTTCAATGGAGACTCCTTTATTTTATTTATGTGAGCATTATTACATGCAAGTATATTAAAATAGTCACATGCCTAACCCAGGACTCGAACCCGCTAACTTCATAATTTCAAGGTGTAATAATTTGAGATAAGTAATTAGGTACCTGCTATGTAATAACACATTCTCAATAGAGAAGGAGTATTTTATCCTTGTAATTTACCCTTTCGATCGGTATTATTAAAAAGTACTTAACTTGTTCTCCGTGTAGCAATAGCTCTGCTTAAAGCTAAATGAAGACCACGTGACTTGAATGTTCTGTTCTTACCCTCTTACGGGCCTACCCTTAACCCCGATTTACCCTACATCGCCCACCACACCTTTGATATATTAAAAAATAAATACGTATAAGTACATTTCAATCTTCTACTTTTTTATTGTATGATGGGTAAGCGCTTGGCACCGTAGGTGTGAAGCGCACTTCACCCGGAATCCTCAACAGACTGAGGAACTGGCTATCCTACTCTTCAAATACCGGAACACAATAATTTAGACTTAATTAAGATGGTGGAGCTGGCCAGGCTACCACTATCTTACCTAATATTTATGTACTTGCACAATACAATAGAGAACCAACCAAAATTGCCAAGTCGTTATTTTTTTCAGAAAGTTAAGCCTGTCAACGAATACGATAGAAAAAGTGACTGGACTGAATAGCCTCAAGAAATTACGAGTACTTTCTCTTGGAAGGAATTACATAAAGTCATTCGCTGGGATGGTGAGTAAAGTAACATCGTTGTTTACTGGTGCGTGTAGATATTTTTGCCAGATCTATAGTATAGTTTCATGAGGTTATGTGACCGTATGATGGTCCCTTTACTGGCACAAAACAAATAACTTATTTACATTCGTCCTAATATTTATTCTAGAGACCTAGAGACTTTTGGGGGCAGTATGTTCAAGAAATCGAGTAAGAGATATTTTAGGTAAATGATATTCAACCTCATTTTGCTTAGACATAGGAACCGTATCAGACCGGCTAGGCAACATAGTTGGACTTTCAATCAATGTTGAGTATACAACTTGTGTGGAATAAAACATTTCCATGTAAGTATCAAAAGATTTTTCAACATCAGGGCGTTGCTCTGGTATACACTTTTCCATTATTAGTACGTAAACTTCATCTAACTGTGTACGCGATCCTTCCATATCCTTGTATCGCGCAAGAAAACGATTTATCTCATAACTTGTCTCATAATTAGAGTCTAGGTGTTGCCTGTGACCGCTGTCGACGTCGACGTGTGAAAGGCGGGCGCGCGGTGCGCCTGTAGTTTTCAAATAATTTTTGATTTATGATTAAAATTAGATTTGAAATTGTATCAAAAAATTAGCTTTCCTTTAACATGTAACCTATCTTTAAAATAAATCGTAAGTATTATAATATTCACTGTCGGTATCAAAATATTTCGCTTGTAAATTTGGAAACGTACCATTTTCAATAAATATTTTTATCGAAAAAAAATTCTGCTATTATGTTTTCAGCTTACCTTTAATGTAGATGTTCAGAAGTATTATATTTTTCCATTTGTAAAAGAGGAAACGTCTACTGACAGTGCCTCAAACTCGCACTACGTAATAACGCACTTTCAAACACGCAAAGACTTCGACAAAGTCCAGCACAAATTTATACTCCCTGGATCTGAAAACGGAGCGTGAACCGCTAAGCCACAGAGGTGGTCTAGTGGTGGAGAGAATGAGTGATTAGATGAGGTCTGATAGAAGAGAGTGCAGGAACAAGATAAGTTGTGCAGACAACACCTAATGAGGGATAACGGTCAGTAAGATGTTGATGGGTGTACTAAAGGTTTTAGGGAATTTCCTCAGGATAATGGGTTTTACTAGTTATGTATATTTGTGTGTAAATAGTAAAAGAACAAGTTAGGTAGCAAAAAAAATACTAGAGGCCCTAAATTATCACATAGTCTAGTCACAGTCACAGTCACTATCTCAATTTGGCGTCTTGTACGACACCCGTGAAGTAGTTTGTGCTTTTACCACCATCTTGTGTCTCATGTTGACTTCACTCATACCTGAGTATGTCGCTATAGCAACGATTCTACTTAAATAGTTTTTTTCCGGCATTTAGCGGTAAAATAGCCAGTTCCTCAGTCAATTGAGGATCCCGGGTAAAGTGCGCTACCACCTTCAGCCATCATAACCGTGTTCCCATTGTACAAAAAGAAAATGTGGATACTTTTCTGCCGGGTACCATAGTCTGCAATAAACATTAATTATTTTCACTATAGGAATCGCTCGGAGATACGCTTGAAGAACTCTGGATATCGTATAATCTCGTGGAGAAACTAAAAGGTATTCACGTGCTACGAAGCTTAAAGGTGCTGTATATGAGCAACAACCTTGTAAAGGAATGGAGCGAGTTCAATAAGCTTCAGGTAGGAATTTACAAGAGACATGCTACCGATATTAACGAATCAGTAGCCTCGTATCTAGTAGTACCTAGTATGCCGTTGTTTTCTCCGGTCTATCGGTTCATCCACCGGTTCCTATTAGTCCCAGACGTCCTAGGTCCTGGGTAAGATATGCTTGGTGGTAGGACTTTGTAGCTCTATCATCATCTTACCTAAGTCTGTTGCCAAGTTGCTAACAACTATTCTAATCGTGCTCCTCAGTCTGTTGAGGATTCCGTCAAAAGTGCACTTTCACCCTCGTTAGCATAACTTGACATCAAGTAAGATGAAGGCCAAGTTTCCTCATCGTACGTTATATGCCTACACGAAAAACACAGCTTCATATGTCGTTTTATTTATTATCAACGGGAAAGAGCTTGGCCTTAATCTCACCACTATGTGACCAACGCGCCCGCGTTATGATATTTCAATACGATGATTCCATGCAGATATCGTAACGCGATTTGTCATATTGAATACGGGCCCTGATTTCAAGTTATGATAAGGCCGAAAGCAAAAGCGCACTTCACCTGGAATGCCCAACAGTGAGGAACTGGCTATCTTACCCTAAATGCAGGAACACAAAATGTACAATTGCTGTTATGGCGACAGTCTTAGGCAAGATGGTGGTAGCGAGCCAGGCGGACTTAAACAAAGTCCTACCACCAACCAAAACAACCATATTGTACTCCCCTGGGATCTCTGAATCTGATAACGCACCGGTAGGAGAACCATAGACCACAGAGGCGGTCAAAAACCCCAACAAGTGGATCGTTTTAAGGAGTTGCCCCACTTAGAAGATCTGCTGTTCGTCGGTAATCCTCTATACGATGGCTGCGAATTGGAGGCGTGGCGTTCAGAGGCGGCGCGCCGTTTGCCAAACTTGAAGAAACTTGACGGCGAGACGGTGTTAAGGGAAGATGACCCGCCTTTGACCGTCTCGAATATTGAGGTAGGCAACGATTTCTTTATATATCTAATCATTTATGTTTATTAATATAATTTCACGGCTGGCGAACAGTTACTTACAACCCTAAAATATTAGCACTCCTGTTGCTGGAAAGATAAAACTGGACACTGTTTGTGTATTAATCTCTATACCTAGATAGATTTTTATTTTATTTTATTGTATGATGGGGAAGCGCTTGGCCTTCATCTCACCTGGTAACAAGTTGAGATAAGGCCGAAGGTGGAGGCGCACTTCACCCGGAATCCTCAACTAACTGAGGAACTGGCTATCTTACCTCTGAATGCCGGAACACAACAATTTTAGAATTGTTATTATGGTGACAGAATTAGGTAAATGATCCATGACTCTTTTTACTTAATTTATATCACCTTATTCTAATAGATGGACGGACATAATGGAATGTCTATAACAAAAACTTTTTATTTAATTTATAGCTTGTTTTTGATAAGCCAGATATTAGTACCTACATTGTTTTGCCAATCCAGTTCTTATGGGGTAAGACCGTTAGCTAACAGTCTTACCCCTATATCGGAATACCCAGCGCATTAGAACCATAATCACAAAATCTGTTTCATCAATGTCTATTGCTCCGTTAATTCCTATCATTTCATTGTTTCAGCCGGATGGTGGTGATGGCGTCGAAACTCTTGTCAGCGCAGAAACGAATGATTGAAGAATATTTCCTAAGACTAGCATTTAAACCGCAGTTTGCAGTCTTCCTATCATTGGGTGCCTCATCGGGAACGCACATTTCAATATGTACCTGCTATTGTTTTTTATGAGGGGTAGACCTATAAGAGTAGCAGATGTGAATTCCTCTTACCCATATAATTTTTCTTAAGATTGGCAGGTATGAAACTATGATAGTTGGGTGCGATCCCGATGGAAAATTGAAATAAATGTGTAAAAAATTGTCACTTGATTTATTAAACACTTAAAATAAGGTGATCACGAGTGAAAATAATATGGATAATCCATTTTAGATGGGGTTTAAATAATAATATTAATATTGACACATAATAATACCAATAATACTAGTAAGGTACGATTATTCCCGATGATGTACCTATTATTATTTTTTATGAGGGGTAGACCTATTAGAGTAGGTGTGAACTACTCTTATAGGTCTACCCCATATAATTTTTCTTAAGATTGTTAGGTACGAAACTATGATAGTTGGTGGGTGCGATCCCGATGGAAAATTTAAATAAAAGTGTAAAAAAATTGTCACTTGATTTATTAAACACACTTAAAATAAGCTGTCATCATGAGCGAAAATAATTTATTCTAAAGAAGCCCCGTTTTGTAAATGTAAATTAACTTATGTTGCCATTTAAAAAAAAAGGATATTCCTCTTTAGACGGGGGGTTTAAATAATATCAAAATCACATAATAATACCAATAAATACGATTATTCTTGATGTCCTACTTCTACTGGAATTGGGTGAGAAAGACAAATCAAGATAAATTATTTTCACAAAGTACATATCACACTAACTTCACACTGTTATATTGTAGTTACTAGGTAGTCTCACAAGGGCAGTTTCCTAGTAGCCAAACCAAAACCCAACCAAAAAAATTACAAATGTTGAATTATCCGTCCAACTACAACAGGTAATACACTGTACTTAGTCAAATCAAATACTTATATGTATCTAGTTTTTGTCAAGGTTTCGGCAGATAAAGCCTACACTCACTGCCGTAGTAAGGCATTCAGTCAAAGCATTTTTGCTGTTTAGCAGGTTGATGATTCTTTATAATATTTTGAGGCCACGAAAGTAACATACATTCTGAAAATATTTTTTTTGTATTTCAAGTGTTCAGGACAAGCCATCGGGTGAAGTAACCGCCTCTGTGGTCTAGTGGTTCAACCCACCGATTTCAGATCCAGAGGTCCCGGGTTCGATCCCCAGCGGGAGCAATATTGTGCTTGGTTTTGTTGATGGTAGGATTTTGTTTAAGTCCGCCTAGCTAGCTACCACCATCTCACGTATGTCTGACGCATTACAACAATTCTAAATTCATTCGCCAGTTTCTCACAGTTGAGGACTCCGGGTGAAGTGCGCCTCCAACTTCGGCCTTATCATAACTTGAAACCAGATGAGATGAAGGCCAAGCGCTTCCCCATCATACAATAAAAAAAAGCTTTTAAATAGAAGTATGTATAAGCATATAAGTTGAGTTACCTATAGGCCGTTTGTAACGGTCCTTAGGTAATCTGACTGATTCCTTTGTACATAATTAGTTTAATTGTACTTTTTATTGAATAAATGTATTATTAAGGAAAAAAAATATATATAAGCACAGCTTAACCCGGAGGTCCTAAAGACATTTTCTAGTCCACCTGCTATTGTCTGCGCTAAGATGATTTGGATATTTCCACATAGGAATAAACTCCCACACAAAAATAATTGTAAATAATTTTCCTCGGTTCACTCTGAATCACAATCTTCCGTAGCCCACTGGATCCTATTCGACTTGATCTGATGGAAAACGTGGAACAGCTTCGACGTCGGTGCGATCGCGCCCTTGCTGACCCACGACTTGAGACTCCTCCCAATATCCTCGCTCTTAACCGTCATCGTCAGGTTTATCTGCTTATCTAGAAGCGAGGTGTCGAAGAACCTCGAGCTGCTTTTGATGGTGAGGTCGGTCAACAGAGGAGGGTTAGGTCCTAATAGATTCTCAACGTAATCCTCATCATATCTTGTGCTGGTGTAGTCGATACCATCTGGTAGTACGGTTGGCATTGGCTGGTACTCTGGTATGGACGACAGATGCTCAGCCCGGTTGTATGAAGGATTACTGATCTGGAGCAAAGATTTTATGTCCTTCCCATGTAGTTGCAGGTCTTCAAAGTGCTTGAAGCCAAGTGCTGGGGACGAAAAAGGTAGTGATTAGTTGTGAATATCAACTCAAATTTGACTTACAATCCGATAGATTTTAACATTCTCATGCCATTTGTGAAAATATTCTGTGCAAGTCTCGAATGCCAAAGTCAATTATATTTAGATTTCTGATTTTCGGAATAGCGTTCCCGGAATCGATCGGAAGTTTCCGAATTCGATAATGCTTCCGAATGTTTGAGAATAGCTATACTTATATTTATACCCGCCTCTGTGGTCTAGTGGTTCAACCCACCGATTTCAGACCCTGAGGTTCCGGGTTCGTACCCCAGGGGAGCAATATTGTGCTTGGTTTGGTTGGTGGTAGGACTTTATATAAGTCCGCCTGGCTAGCTACCACCATCTTACCTAATTCTGTCGCTTGTGGTGGTAGCTAGCCAGGCGGACTTATCACAGTCCTACCACCAACCAAACCAAGAACAATATTGTACTCCCCCTAGTGATCGAACCCGGTACCTCTGGATCTGAAATCGGTGGGTTGAACCACTACACCACAGAGGCAATTTAAAATTCATTAGTTGAATACTATATAATGCATAATGACAAGCGTCAAAGCTCAGTTGGTAGTAGCTCTGCCTTCTGCGCTGTAGGCTGTAGGTTTGATTCCCACTGAGCAACAAACATAAATAAATAAATAAATAAATATTACAGGACATTAATTTCACACAGCGCCATCTAGCCCCAAACTAAGCATAGCTTGTAATATGGGAACTAGATTACGGATATAATACTTAAATATTTTTATTTTTAATTTGTAAATACATACTTATCATACAATACACACCCAAACACAGAACAAACATCTATATTCATCACACAAATGTTTGTCCTGGGTGGGAATCGAACCCACAACCTACAGCGCAGAAGGCAGAGTTACTACTGAGTTACTACCAACTGAGCTATGAGGCTTGTTCATTTGTGTGATGAATATTTATTTGTTCTTTGTTTGGGTGTTGCATCATATAGCACATGTATTTATTAAAGTATTTAAGTATTCCATCCGTAATCTAGTTCCCATATTACAAGCTATGCTTAGTTTTAAATAAATGTCCCTGTAATATTTTTATAATGCAGCTACATTTATAATTCAACATAGAAACACCTATGTTTGGTTCTGTCAGAGGGTCAGACTTACCTTCAAAGCACGCCTTCAGCACCCTCTGCGCGCCGACAGAGGTCACCAAGGCCACGGGCTCACCCGGTGGCGTGCACAGGTACAGAACCGACCCCTCCCGAGTCTCCGATACCAGCTGGACGCTCAGGTACAGCAAATCTCCCACCACCATACTATGCACCTGGAAATATGTCAGTGAACACCTGTAATTGGCTATGTTTATTGGTGACATTACATATCAGCTGTTGGTTTTCCGAATTAAATAAATAAATATATATTCTAATTGACCAAGCGAGTGAAGCCAAAAATGCTTTTGTCCGCTGTCGGATGTAATATTGCAGGACGTTTTATACAGCGCACTCTAGTCCCAAACTAAGCAAAGCTTGTAATATACATACTTATCATACTATACAACAACCTAAAATTAACAAACATGTAAATTGATCATACAAATGTTTTTCCTGGGAATCGAACCCACAACCTACAGCACAGAAGGCAGAGCTACTACCAACTGAGCTGTGAGGCTTGCTGATGTCTTGTTTGTTCTCGCCTACAGGTCGCACTATCAACCAACTTTGATGAAAATTAGCAAACCTTGATTCCTTGATTTATTAACATATTTTAGTCGATCGCGATTTTTTTATTGGGGGAAAATATGACTGAGGAAGTTTGCTGTAGCGTTATTTATCAACGGATTTCAATTCAATTTGAAAGACACACTAAGGATTTAATGTTCTGAAAAAAAAACAAAAAGGGCGCGTGGAGGGGGGAAAACGGGAGAAGTTAACAGTAGGATTTCAATTTATTTTTTTCGGAAAATTTATACCCACTAATGCAGTCCCCTCCGCCTTCTCCATCTCCTGAGACCAAGGGAACGCGAGTAATCGCTAAAACTTATACCCCTATTTGCTCAAAAGTCTAAAAGGAAAAGTGAAAGAAGAAAGCATCGGTTATTGCATAAGGCTCGCGAGGTCTACTGTTCTTACAGAACCACCAGTTCTAATTCTTGGGGGGAAAATGTTCTGCACTGACTTCCCGCACTGGGGTGTATTGTGCATTGCCCCCTGCTACCCTGAACCCAGCCAACCCAACTCCTTGAAGTAACAGAGAAGGGTAAATATATATTATCTTCTTTCCCTTCAAAGTCCTCTGATCACGACTCAGAGTGTGGATCATCACCAATAGGGGTAGCCTTCGCCATCAGAGCATGTGTCAAACAAAATTGTAACCACCTCTGTGGTGTAGGGGCTCGCCCACCGGTGTAAGATCCAAAGGGTACTGGGTTCAATCCTCAAAGGAGTACAATATTGTGCTAGATTTGGTTGGTGGTAGGACTTTGTTGTAAGTCCACATGGATAACTATCACCATCTGACCAAAGTTATCCATGTGGACTGTGTGTGGTCTATCGCCATAACAATAATTCTAAATTGTTGTGTCATTTAGGTAACTACTAGAACAAGTGAAGAAAAATTCCTACTATCCAAATAAAGGCTTTTCTCTATATTGTAGCTTATTGTAAATAAAATAAATAAATTTATTTCACAAAACATTTTATTAGACATTAATTTTCACACAGTGCCATTTTATTTCAGAAATTTTAATGTTGTGATGGATGTGCGGTGTGACAAGAATGGATATGATTTAAACAAAATATATAGAGCTTGAAAGTAGCACCCAAAGAGTAACAGGCTAGCATGGTATGGTGTGGATATGTTTTGCGGACGGAAGAAAGTCATGTTGGACACTATAGGAGTAGAGGGAGCGAGGAAAGAGATAGATAGATTGAGTAATAGTGGATTATGAGCTGACAGTTGATAGAAGAGATTAATATGTGCTCTGCTTGGAGTGGGATAAGGATAAGATACATACCACAGGCATCATGTTCCGAGTTCCTTGTAGCGCCGCGCTCACTTTATGAGCCGCCGTCCGGAGCAGGGTCGCCGGCGACTCGCTGCTATGAGGTGAGAGCAACCGCACCACATGCCATGTGCGGTTCTGATGGGCAACCACTGAAATTATTGCACCATTTAACTGCCTCTGTGGTCTAGTGGTTCCCGGTTTCCGGGTGAATGCACCTCCACCTTCGGCCTTATCTCAACTTGTAACCAGGTGAGATGAAGGAAAAGCGCTTCCTCATTAAAAAAAAAAAGAGACTTTTCCTAGTGTGTTCTACTGCTTGTATAATGGGTTGTGAAGTATTGTTTGATATGCCTGCCGCCTCCTTTTATCAACCCACCACTCTCCATTGACAGAGATTCCATCCCCACACATTGCATACTACCTTGTGCTCCGCTACACAAAGATAAGAGCTGACTATCAGCAGAACACTTTTCATCATGATTAAAATTAGACAGCTATGCGTTTCTACACTGTAGATTGAGGGTTAGGTCAATCTTTGTTCTCCAGTTTGTTCAACTTAAATTTTAGTCTTACTAGCCTTTCAAGAACCTAGTATGTACAATTAATTTTTAGCCTCACCGTCTTTAGTCTCTAGTGTTTCAAAGTTATGTAAATTGAAAGATTGTCTTACTTTTGAGTCTCAGTCGTCCAATGAGATCATCTAGCTCATCTTGTGATAGATGCTTGGCAGCATACTTGACTAGCACGCGAGCGACGCTAGCCGATTGCATGGGCAAGCGCGATCTACGCACCATCCGTCCCACATCATGCCATCTCAAATCAAACTCTGGCACGGCGGCTAAACAGCACGCTTCTAGAGACATCTTGCTGATTATGCTTTGAATTTCATGGAGTTCTGAAAGAGAAACCTTTGACCTATATTTTTCTTTCCTTTTCCTATATCCAGAACTCCTAGTTCTGGATATAGGGTCAGAGATCTTATACATACGATAATATACGCATACGTGCTAAGTTTAGATGGTTGTAATATTGTGAGCCCGTTACGATCCCTTGTTAAACATGAGCGTCTTCCAGACTTAGGATATTTAACAATTTTATTATATTTTTTACTACATACTCACTGTTTTTAGAACCCAACATTTTGTTGGTTGATTATCAGAACTCTTGTCTTGAGTTGACTGATGCGATCAGAAGCAACAAGATTTTATAAATTCAACCTGTGCGTTTTGTTGGATTTTGGAAGATTTCAGGTACATAGAATACGGTACTTTCACAAAAATAAAACTGTTCAGTTCAGTAGGTACTTATGTAGTTCAGAATGTAAATTTCAAAACAAATAACAACACAACGTCAATAACAGACGTTCCGTTATGTTTAAAAAAAAATGTTACCATATTGCATTTATAAATTTGCTATCTCTACTAGTTGGGTATAGCGCTATCTAGTGGCGAGTAGCTAAAAGTCCTTCAAAAAAGCTTCTGAAATATCCAACGCCTCACTGTCTATGGATGGATTCGTGTTCATTTAATTCGTTAGATAATGGATTTCCATCAAAGCATTTATTCATTCTTCCCAAGTTTTAAGGAATATTAATTATCTTATTACCATAATAATAATTGATAATATCTCTTATCAATATTATTATACTATATTTACTTAGACCTTCCCTTTGCTTATGCTTTTGTATGTAAATATAAAATGCTCTTACACACACTTACGGCATATACCTAGTCCAAGTGTACCCGGCAGCTTCATGATTACATTGCACCTTCAACTTCCCTCCACCACAGTGCCATGCGCCACTCCGACGTACGACCCTTGCACTTTCAAAGCTTATTGTTTTTTTTCTAGAATTTGCTGCAGTATCGTTATCCTCATCCATCCAGCCACAACAGTAGCAGTTATATTTGTTATAGTCATGTAGGAAGCCTAGTCGCCAGTCGACTTATCGGTAGAGAGGGCTCGCCAACACCAAACCACAATATCCACAGATCACAATTTATTCAATACTGGTACAATTAAAGTTTGATACATAAAAGCTGTGAGCTCAGTCGAACACTCAGTTCTCGTGACATAAGTAAAAATGGCTTCCTTCCGGAAACAGGAAGTCTTATAATAATAACAATGGTGTTGCCAACCTTATTAACTGTAGTTCGGATACGCCACAACCACCCCCCTACGGAGAAATAAAAGTACAAAAAGAAAATAAGGTTGATGACTTACCACAAAACCAAAATAAGATTAACTTAAAACTAAATCATAAGTTTGCTTATAAGGTACAAAACAAGAAAAATTATAAATCTAATCTAGGCTTAAATCTAACAGTGCGACCTGACCGAGTAATAACAGGCAAACCAGGAGAAGGCAATGCGGGTGGCTGCGGAGCAAGGGGCGCAGCGAGCGGTGCTGGTGGTTCCGGTGCGGCTGTTACTAGAGATGGGGTATCCCCAGGGTCAGGTGCCAGATAGGCAGGCTTAACGCGGTCAATGCTGACTGTGGTCTGCTTTCCTGTAATGTCAATCGTTATTAATTTGCTATCACGCGAAAGCACCTTGTAAGGACCTGTATACGGTGGTTGTAAAGAACGACGAACGGTGTCATCTCGCAGCATGACGTGTGAGACGCTGTCCAGGTCTTTGAATACGAATGATGTTGGCCGAACGTGGCGGGCGGCCGGGACAGGACGTAGCTTGGCCATGTGACTCTGCAGTTGTGTAACGAAATCCTCAACCCTATTCAGTTGGAGGGGAGTTGAGTCAAGAAACTCACCTGGCAAGCGTAGTGGCTCTCCATATACTAAATCGGCTGATGAGCATTTTAAATCCTCTTTGAGAGCTGTTCTAATACCTAGAAGGACTAACGGAAGAGCTCTGTGCCAGGTCTCGCTGTGACACATCAGGGCGGCCTTGAGCTGACGATGGAAACGTTCTACCATCCCATTAGCTTGGGGGTGGTAGCTTGTCGTACGAATGCGTTTAGTCGCGCATATGTCCATCAGTCGCCTAAAAAGGTCGGACTCGAACTGGCGGCCTCGATCTGTCGTTACCGAGGTGGGCACACCGAAACGTGCGATCCACCCTTCCACGAAACGATCGGCAACCTCCTCGGCGGTGATGGAAACCAACGGCCAAGCTTCAGGCCAACGCGAAAAACGGTCGATGGCCGTAAGGCAATAAGAATAGCCTCTGGATGACGGCATGGGCCCAATAATGTCTAAATGAACATGCCTGAACCTCGAGGACGGTGCAGCGAAATTTCCAAGGGGCGCAGATACGTGACGCGTAACCTTTGTTCGCTGGCACGACAAACATTCCTTCGCCCAGGTGCGGCAGTCCTTGTTGACGCCGGGCCATACATAGCGGTCAGCGACGAGGCGCGCGCTGGCGCGGGAGCCGGGATGACTGAGAGAATGCAGACGCTCAAACGCTGCGCGACGGTGCTGCAGCGGCAGGTAGGGTCGCGGCTTACCCGTCGACACGTCGCATTGAATAGTGATGTCTGTCCCTGGAATGATTGTAGGTACAATTTTTAAAGAGGAACTATGGCATATCACTTTTAACTCGTCATCGGCTTCCTGAGCTTGTGCTAAAACGGAATAGTTGTCGTCGAAAGAGATAGCCTCAATCCTAGACATTGTATCAGCGACAACATTGTCTTCCCCCTTCACGTGACGAATGTCAGTAGTGAACTGTGAGATGAATGTTAATTGGTTAAGTTGGGCGGGCGGCAGTTTCTCTCTGCGTTGTTTAAAAGCGTATAGCAGAGGTTTGTGGTCCGTATATATTGTGGCGTGTTGCGCCTCTAATATATGACGAAAATGCTGAACTGCAGTGTAAACGGCTAAAAGTTCCCTATAGTATGCTGGCCAGACGGATTGACTTTCTGTCAGCTTTTTGCTAAAGAAAGCTAGCGGCTGCCAACCCTGATTGGTTTGTTGTTGCAAGCTTGCACCTACTTGTACACCTGAGGCATCTGTGTACAAGGCCAATGGGGCGTTAGGCACTGGGTGTGCCAACAGAGTAACCTGTGAGAGGCTGTCCTTACAGGCATGAAAAGCGCGCTCAAGTTCAGGTGTCCATGGCATTGGTTTGGCTCCCTTGAGCTTTGTGGCTGTAAGGAAATCAATAAGAGGTGATTGTGTTTTGGCTGCGTTGGGTAAAAACTGTCTGTAGTAGTTAATCATGCCCAAAAATCTGCGAAGACCTTGAGCAGTCTTTGGTAGTGAAAATTCTTTAAGAGCTTCGATTTTCTCATCCGGTGGACATATGCCATCCTTGGAAACTTTGTACCCGAGGAAAGTAACTACACTGACACCTAATACGCATTTACTCGGATTTACTACTACACCGTAGTCAGCTAATCTTTGGAAAAGTATGCGGAGGTGGTTAGCATGTTCCTCAGTGTTTTGGGAAAAAATCAAAATATCGTCAATATACGGAAAACAGAAGTCCAGCCCTTGCACAATCTCATCTATGAAACGCTGGAATGTCTGCCCAGCGTTTCTTAATCCAAATGACATGAAGGGAAATTCGTAGAGGCCGAATGGCGTAGTTATAGCCGTCTTACAGACATCTGCTGGTTCTACGGGTATTTGCTGATAAGCTTTTACAAGATCAATGGTACTAAAAATTGTAGAACCAGCCAAAGCATGCCCGAAATCTCCTATATGACGTACAGGGTACCTGTCAGGTATGGTGCGATCGTTTAACGCTCGGTAATCTCCACATGGGCGCCACGAAGAGTCTTTCTTCGGCGCCATGTGTAGTGCTGATGACCATGGACTCTTAGAAGGTCGTGCGGTACCAGCTTGCACCATATCGGCGAACTCCTTTTGCGCCGCACGCAGCTTGTCCGGTGCGAGTCGGCGTGGCCGGGACACGACGGGTGGACCGTCGGTAGTCGTGATGAAATGCACAGTGTTGTGCTTCACGTCGCGATGAATACCTGGTGGCTTTGTGATCGCTGGAAATTGAGATAAAATCTCATTAAAAGATGACTCCTTAATATTGACCGTCCTGACACTAGGTTGATATAGGTTTGCAATAGAGGCAGGAGCAGTAAGCCCTGTCACTCCACAACGTAAAAGCTTGTTAGTACAGTCAGGTAGTAAATTGTAGTAGGCCATGAAGTCAGCGCCAATAATGGCAGTATCAACGTCAGCGATTATGAAATTCCACTTGAAATCGCGGCGCAAACCAAGATTTAATCTGAAGGTATGACAACCATAGGTTTTTATGGAGGTGCCATTGGCAGCAGATAAGTCAAAGTCAGCATTCCGACACCTATTACTAGTTAATTTCCTAGGGAAACAGCATAGGTCCGAACCAGTATCTATGAGAAATTTATGTTTGGTCTCTCTATCCACGACAAATAAGCGGCTACTAGTATAACAGTCAGTCGCCGCTACTACTGCCTGTTCGGTTGGTTTTCCGACCAGGAACATGGATCTACACATTTGTTGGCTTTGGTGGCAAACCTAGCATGATACCAGCATAGGGAACGGTCTCGAGTTCGTTGTCTAGATCTAGACCTAGATCTGGATTGTTGGGGTTGCTGGGGGGGTCGCTGGGTAGACAGTGCCGCCACTTGTTTTGAGAGCTCCTGAATCTGGCTAGTTATTGCAGCCCAGTCAGAGGAAGTAGATGGACCAACCGATACAGCACATGTTGAAATTGGGTTGACCTCTAAAATTTTGTCTGCCAGCTCAGCGACTTTGTCCAGAGACAGGTCAGCTTGAGCAGTTAAAATAGCCTGAGCGTTACGGGGCAGACGCTGTAGCCAAAGCTCGCGCAAAATTTTGTCATCAGCAAAAGTTTTACCTGCAAGTGAGCGTAGATGTCGGAGAAATTGTGTAGGCTTTCGGTCACCTAGCTCTTCACCTGATAACAGCAAACGCACCTTCTGTGTCTCTGAAGTGGAGAAACGCCGAATCATCTCATCTTTTATCCATGCGTACCTGTCTTTGCTGGGAGGACTGACAACCAGGTCCTCAACCTCATGAGACAATCTGGAATCAATTTGGGAAACGACATAATTGTATTTGGTTTCATCCACTGTTATGTGGCATAGTGCGAACTGTGACTCAATGTGGGCGAACCATGCGGCAGGACGTTCCTGCCAGAATGGTGCAAGTTTAGGTCGCACTGCATTTGTAGCCGGAGCTTGTAGTCTGGAAGATTGCAAATCTTCTGATAGTTTGCCCTGTAAGTCAGAGTTTTGCAGAACAAGTTTCTCATTCTGAGCGAGAAGAAGGTCGAGTTTAGTCTGCAGAGCTTCTGCCATGTTTAAAAAATATGCAAAATTAGAGACTGGAATGCAAGCCGTTAGTACTCGGTAAGATCGCAAAAGGAAAACACAAATTACAAAATATGACAAAGTTACAAAAAAATCACAGAATTGCACCAATAAAGTGAATAAAAATAATATTCTGTGTATAACTATAAATTAATGCGTCAGTGCAACATATATGTACTAGATTCAGTGAAACACAGGGTGTAAACAAACTTGATCACATGCCTTGTACATAGATGACATTCACGCTTGCAGTTATATTTACATTATCTAATGTACTAGAAGTCCTCTATGTTTTACGATGAATACACTCCACTAATAACAGAAAAAGTTCTAGTAAAGTTTTGTTTGTTTACTTGCGATGATTGCACCGAACCCGGAGAATTGGAAAACGTGAAGTGAAGAACAAGTGGTTTGCATTCACCATTCACCGTTCACTTGTTCTGTCAGAAGTTAGCCACTATGTCAAAAATCACCAATGTCACTCGGTTTGCTTGATCGATAGTGCACAAGTTCTAGCAATGTCCGGTAGGTGGCGCGAAACGACGCAACAGCGGCACAACTTGACAATTTGACAAAAATCGTAAATTAACTAAGATGGCCGATAAAATTTTTTATAGGAATATTGCACTGAACTGGTAGATTAGGTATGACGCTAACTGATTGAATGACACTGCACTGATAACGTAGGTGTGTCGCAGGTAGCAAGGCGCTTCGCCCCTCGCGCAAATAGATGCAGGCAAGGGTAGAAAAATGCCGGTGCGCCCGCGCCGGCGGCCAACGCCGCGAACCGCGTTGTGCTCACGCCTCCTCCGTCACGAAAACTCCCGGCGGCGACTGGTTAGCAGTCACCCGGGAATTTGAAGAGTATGTAGTCGTCTGCAGGCTCGTTCTAGCGTAGGTAGCTGATGGTAGGTACAGCTCAGTACGCACGTGGAAAATCACGTCGGGGTCACCAATGTAGGAAGCCTAGTCGCCAGTCGACTTATCGGTAGAGAGGGCTCGCCAACACCAAACCACAATATCCACAGATCACAATTTATTCAATACTGGTACAATTAAAGTTTGATACATAAAAGCTGTGAGCTCAGTCGAACACTCAGTTCTCGTGACATAAGTAAAAATGGCTTCCTTCCGGAAACAGGAAGTCTTATAATAATAACAATGGTGTTGCCAACCTTATTAACTGTAGTTCGGATACGCCACAGTCAGTTCAGTATAGGTTGGGTAGGTACTCAGATTATTTTTCTTACTAAACACAAATGTTTTTTATGACACCAAAAACACTACATTTTAACTAATTAGGTACCAAAGTGGAGAAAAATACTGACATATCCGTTGAACCACATCGGTAAATATTTCTTTGAGTTGGCATCCCAACAAATTTTGCTGCGTTCGCTTCGGTTCGTCGTCGTCGTCGTCGCGTCACGTCAGGTATTCGCTTTCGCTTCGTCACAAAAATTGTAAACCCAGAAATATTTAAAGGAATTTGTAACTGTTTATAACGAAATGGGCACCAAAACGCCTACAAATAAACCTAAACGTGAAATAGCATGTGAAGTGTGTGATATGAAATTCCATACAGTACAGGCGCGAAACACTCACGTAAGCTCGAAACATCCTACAACGAATCAAAACGAAACTTCCTCAGATAATGCCGCTGTACTGTCTATTCCCACTTCACGAGTCAGCAAACGGCTGCAGTTGAAGAAAGGGAGTATCGATGACAGAGATCAAAGTCAAGAAACGAAGCTAAAAAATGAAGTCGGTGATCAAAGTCAAGAAACAAAACAGAAAATAGATTTCGAGTGCCCGAAATGCCCGAAAGTTTTCCCTATATACTTTCAAGCCGTGAAACACATACAGAAGAAACATTGCGAGGATAATTTAGGCAATCCAGTGTAAGTAAAGCACTTATTGTTGACATAATCTCTATGTTTGTGCCAATATAGTTGTGATAATTATTTCAATTTTTAACCGTTCAAGTGGTCACTGTACTAGATATTTAGCTTGGGAGGATTATACGACACATACACATGTTTTACAAGAGAATCAAATGGTAGTTTTATGGGGAGAACAAACCATCCTAGTCTTGGTATAGTATTAAGTACCACTATGTATTCCAATATGAATTTTTGTGTAACATTTATTCACTTCTTCCAGATCAGCAAAATCCCTGGATTTGTTAAAGCCATTGCAAGTAATCACTCTCAGCCAAAGTGATTCTATCACAAATGTGTCCATTAGCACACCTAGTGAGACAGGCAGATACTCTTGCCTTGGTTGTGATGAGCATTTTACATCTATTGTATTATTTAATAGACACTTGTCTCGTAAGCACTTGGAAAATGTGGACAGCATGTTCTTCAAAACATCGGAAGGTATTTTTATTTGTAAATAGTTTTTTTTCTAGGCATGACATAATCATGAATGGTGTAATGTACAGAACCACTCAATAGGGAGGCTAGCCAGCTATCTACTACAATATTCATCACAAAAATGTTTTTCCTGGTTGGGAATCGAACCCACAACCTACAGCACAGAAGGCAGAGCTACTAGCAACAGCTGACAGGCCTGTCATAAGGGAATTAATTGACCATTAGGGATACTGATGAATCTGTGATGATTGTCGATCGTCTGTGATGATTATTATTTCAATTATGTTCCAGAGTTTAATGTATGGAAAAAGAAAATGGAGATGCAAGTGCGAAATAAATACTTACAGCTAAGTAAAAGCAATACAATGAAGTACTTTCAGTGCAATTATGTATCACCGAAAAATGAGTACACTAAGACATATCTGTGTCCATCATCCATAAATGTGAAGGAAATTCGTGGAGGTATACAAATACACTACAGAAAGGATCACAGCGATCACAATGCTTCTAAGTATGTTGTTCCGAAAGAGTTTGTCAACCATGTCACCAGCAACATCGCCAAAGACCCATTTGACGAATTACTTAAACATGATAAAAAACCAATGGTCAAAGAAGATCTGTACAAAAAATTCTCTATTTTAATGAACATTATAACAAAAGAAGCTAAGAATGCTGAAAATGATGTATTAAAAACACTATTTGATGCTGCACTTAAAATGCAAGCCGTTTTAAATGATGTTGATGATAATAATCAGGAATTCTTAAGCAAAAGTATGACAGATGATGAAATCACCAACGCTTTAGAAGAAAAAAGAGCTGCACGTAATAAACGAAAAATTAACAGCATTACAATTACGACTGACCCTAAAAAGGCAAAAGTCAATGATGACACCAAAGACATAGTTTCTAAAGAGAATAACAAGGCTAATGTTAAAGATGAAGGCAAAAAAGAGACAGTTTCTAAAGAGAATAACAAAGCTAAAGTTAAAGATGAAGGCAAAAAAGACACTGTTTCTAAAGAAAATAACAATGAGTCTCCTAGAACTAGACACCGGCCTCCATCCACTATGCTATCGCCAACCTTCAACGATACTTACAAACAGTTCTTAGGAGTTGAAAAGCAAGACACAAAACCTAAGATCAAAAATACAAAACGGAAGGAAGTGGTCAAAACGAAAATGGGTCAATTCAGTCCAAAAAAGAAGTTGAGCGTAGAGGCAGAGAAAAGTCCACCAAATATTTTGAAGCCGTCTCAAACAAATACTAAATTGTCTGTAAAGGATGTCAACTACGAAGTTAGGGAGCGAGAGAATGATTGCAACATACTTATTCTTAAGATTTAAGCTACAGCACGACCACAATCATAGTGAATGTAGCAATTTTTCTTATTTCTTTTCATATAAAATAGGTTTGTTTGTCACCTTAATGTATGACGCTAAGGGGACAAAATGGCCACGTGATGGTAAGCAGTTACCATAGACTAGTAGCTTCGACAACTGCTTTGAATTTTAAGCCACAAGATACAACAGATAACAAACATAAAAAACCCCATATGGGAATGTAAGATTGAAACTGTAAGGGTGGAATCTGCCTATGGAGGCTCTATATGTCTATTTATGTTGCTATAAAATGAATGAGAAATTAAAGAACAAGGCAAGAATCATTTGCAGCATACATTGTGAGCCTGGTCGGACTATAGCTTTAATTATAATAATTTGTACTGGGGTAGGTACACTTTTGCAAAATAACAGGCAGTGTAAAGAGCTATATTTTTTCATGTAAGTACCTACCAAACCAAATTGTTTTGATGGAATCAATGTTATTTTTTAAATGTATAATAATTCCCTGCTGATTTGTATTAGGATATAAGTTGGTTATTAAATATTTAGAATATTAAGATAGGTGTAGACATTACTTTTAAGTTAAATGCATTATTTTTAAATTACTGTAAATTTGTTGAGGAAGACTAAATTGTTAAAATTGTAAGCTATGAGACTGAATATAAATTCATCAATTATTTTCAGTTCGGATAATAGATTATCCCATGATTAAATTATAAAGCTGTTTTATTTTATGTGATAAAGTAAGTGAAGTGAAGTAAGTACCAATTTGATGGCTACAATTTGCAACAGTGAACAGAATGAACACAGATTGACCCCACCCAAAAATAAGTGGATTTCCTCTATGAGTACATATTGATTACATGTTGTAATCAATATTCGTACTGTAGTTAGGTGTTACGGTTAACTATAAATAATTATTATAAATATTACAGGACATTCATTTTACAAAGCGCCATCTAGTCCCAAACTAAGTAAAGCTTGTGATATGGGACCTAGATTTTGGATATTATACTAAGGTACATACATACCTACTTTTTTTTTGTAAATGCATGATACTAGATATATGATAAAACACAACAAACATCAATTTTCATCACACAAATGTTTGTCCTGGGTGGAAATCGAACTCACAACCTAAAGCGCAGAAGGAAGTGCTACTACTAACTCTTGCTATGAAGCTTGATAACTAGTAGGACTAGTACACCATGAGGTAGGGTAGGTCAGGTACATAGATTGTACCTACACAAAATAAGAGGCTTTGCCCATATTGCCCGCTGGCGGGTTCATAGTTTTTTTTTGTCGTAGTCCCTCTAGTTCTACTAGAGGGACTGAACTGGGAATCTTATTTTCAACCAACTTTCAAAAAAAGGAGGAGGTTCCGATTCGGCGGAATCTTTTTTTGTTTTTATGTATGTTCCCATGATTACTCAAATACGTCTAGATCGATTTAGAAATATTTTTTTTTGTTTAATGGTATACTTCACGGGTGGTTGGTCCCATTGACATCAGGTAAGGATCTGATGATGGATGGGATCCTGTAGAAATGTAATGTGAATAGTCAAGCCAACTCTATTCTTCTAGAAACGTTACGTATGGTCTGGACGTGGGAATGGTTATGTTATATTCTCTTTGTTCAATCAAAATGGTGGCGGATTGTTTTTGTTTTGGTTTTGTTGTGCCGCGACATAATCAAATGGAAATTTATTTTTCATAGTAAAACTGGCCACGTTTTCAGTGTGTAAATTTTATAGACCACATCTCATCATTAGCCCTCTTATTTCATCAGTTTTAGAGTACACTTCATTGAAGATAGCTTGAATTTTACCGGTTGTACCTACACTGTAAACCCCAGTTATCCGATTCCGACTTGTCGGTGAAAGTGTATAAGAAAGTAATAGATTCCTACGTCAAGTATTTAAGAAACGAGACAATGCTACGCATTATTATGATCAAATATTCCCCACCCCATGTCATACTTTTAAAGTTTTAATCTCGTTTTATTAGGTTGTGAATTTTTTAAAGATCATCAAAGAACCTACTGAGTGAAAATGGATCAAAAGGAGCAGGTATCTTACAAATTGCTGTGCAACGCATGTCTATGTGTCGGTCAAGGACTCAACCTGATAACTGACGTGAAGCTGAAGCGGTTCTATGTTGATGCCCTGAATGAGATTCCAGTAAGAATTTCTAAGACTTGCATGAAGTTATTGATAGCTAGGAGCTACGCTCACTGTTCCAGACCCACGTTCATCTCGACGTAATCCCCTCCAATGCCAATTTACTTGTCTTGACTTGGCCTATCACTTCCTTAGCAACACAGCTGTCCCCAATGAGAATCCCCTGCAGGATAATTTTGTGTTGGCTGCTTCTGTTAACACCTTAAAAAATATGCTCTGCAACTGGCTATGAACAAACCAAATAAAAAAAAGCGCTGTAGGCTGTGTGTTCAATTGCCACCCAGGACAAACATTTGTGTGATGAATAGATGTTTGGGTGTTGTATCATATAGTATGTATGTATTTACAAAAAGTATTTAAGTATTCTATCCGTAATCTAGTTCCCATATTACAAGCTATACTTAATTTGAGGCTGGATGGCGCTGTGTATATTTTATGTCCTATCCTGTAATATTAAGAGAACTTATTTAAATAAAGGGTATTCAAGAGACTATCCTAGAAAACTTACTGGTTTTTCAGGTTTGTAGCATGGCGGACATTACACCGGTACTATGCTGGGATTGTAAAGCCCTATTGCGCAGAGCTCTTCAGTTCAAGGAACAAGTGAAAAACTCATATGAAACATTGCTGGCTTATTCCACCGAGGTATACACTTAACAGTGTAACAATCTTTTCAAATGAACCATCCAAAAAATGTATTAAAGAATTTGGATGGGTATTTCTTTTAAGATTTATAAGAAAGGGTTGACCCAATGTTTGCCTTGGCAAGGATGTTTCACAGTTTGTTAAGGATTCCGGTGAAGTGCGCCTCCACCTTCGGCCTTATCTTAACTTGTTACCAAGTGAGATGAAGGCCAAGTGCTTCCCCGTACAATAAAAAAAAAGGTCATGGGTCAAAACAGAATGAGCCAAGAAATGCTTAAATCTCTTGAAGGTCTTTGTTTCCACTGCTATAATCACCATACTCCTTATGCGAATTGGTGATTGCAGTAAAACTTCTACTCTACCCAATAAACTGGCATATTTTTACTTTATGACTTTCAGAGGTATATAGGGGTGCCTATATGGTTTCATTATCATCATCATCATATCAGCTCACACATGTCCACTGTTGAACATGACTCACCCAATTGACACCAGAAATAGCGATCTGAGATCCTTCATGATGATCCTTCATCTATACTCTCCCCGTGAGCTTTGCCGGGTCCTATTTCAGCTTCCCTACCACCCTTACAACTACCCTACAATGCGACTCTTAACTCCACAGAATCTCAATTGCATAACAGACATGGCGCACTCACCACGGCTGGTGGTTAAAAACAATGACACCATCACCATTTCGCCAGATATTTGTGTGGAAAGTGAGAATGAAGCAATGGAATATGTCAAGAATGAACTGAAGACTGACATGGATTGGGATAATAGAGGTACTTATCTACTTAATAAAATTGTATACGTAGATAGACTCACTGACAGATAATGCACCACATATCTTTATAATATTATTCTCATAAACCATGAATCTTTACAGGTCTACACAAAGTGACAGAATCATTGGTTGTTCACCCTAAAAAACCTCAAGAAGTCTATTTAAAAGACCCAAAGATAGAATATAATAGAGGTGAGCTCGTAAATATAAGAGTTTAACTTTTTTTTTGTAAATGTTTGGTTAGCTCTTGACAAGGCCAGAGCCAGGATGTAGTCTATGATGGAGAGAGTTCCATAAGGCACTGACTCCTCGCACTGACTGAACTTCAGGAGGGTGGTGGTAGATGGACGTTTACAATTTCTACAGTCAGTGTTGTTATCATTTATAATATTTATATATATTAAAGAGTAGTAGAGACCCTTGTGGAAGGGCTTGTCCGGGGAAGTACTACCACCATATCTATTTCATCCACCAAGCATTGCTGTGTTCCGGTTTGAAGGGTATGGTTGCCTGTGAAATAACGGGCACACAAGACTTAACACCTTTATGCCTCATGTTGACGGGCGCAGTGCAGTGCCGTGTAGGCTGTTCTTTGTGGATGTTACCTACTCAGTAAAGTATAGTTATAGGCAAGAGATGCACTTAACATCAGGTGGACTACGTGCTTGTCTCCTAGTTGTATTAAAAAAATATACCCATTCATATCCACTGCTGGACAGAGCCTCCTCCAAAGCTGGAGGATTTTGCCATAATCACCACGCTTGGCGATTGTTTTTATCCACCATCGGGAGACAAAATGCTCTGACAAGGTGGATAAAAACAGAGGTCAATATTTTTTCTCCTCCCTGTGCCGAGGGGGCAGATGAGATGAAGGCCAAGCGCTTCTCCATCATACTTATAAACTTAAATCATTTAGGTTTGACTAACTGCAGTCCATACTCTAGTATCTGTCCAGCAACGGATGAATAGGACCCAAGACTTGTAAACTTGTAAAGCATGTAGTTTTATCGTGAGTTTTTTTTTAATTTTGTAAAAACCAGTTGCATGCTTTTGCAGATGCACCCGATTCAGACACTAACGCAGATTCGTACGAACCAGAGGTTTTAGTCGTACATGATCAGATCAGAAAGCGGAAAAAGACCAAAAAAGCGGGCAAAACCAAAGGTATCAAAGAAAGAGTAAAGAAAGCTAAGACACGAATCGAAGTTAATGTAAGTTTTGTTATATTTATACGATTAATATCATTGTAACATATCTAGCCCCAAACTAAGCATAGCTTGTAATATGGGAACTATAATACGGATAGAATGCTTAAATACTTTGTGTAAATACATACATACTATATGATACAACACCCAAACACAGAACAAACATCTATATTCATCACACAAATGTTTGTCCTGAGTGGGAATCGAACCCACAGCCTACAGCGCATAAGGCAGAGCTACTACCAACTGAGAAAAAAAAGGTGTATATATTTGGTCCACTATCTAGGTCCCATATTACAAGCTTTGCTTAGTTTGGAACTAGATGGCGCTGTGTAAAAATTAATATCCTGTAATATTTATTTATTTATTTAGTAGTGGTAAGATAGCCAGTTCCACAGACTGTGGAGGATTCTGGGTGAAAAGCGCTTCCACCTTTGGCTATCATAACTTGATACCTATCCACCATCGGGGGGCAAAATTCTCTTGAAGGTGGATAAAATTGAAATTGAAAATTGATTTATTCGGATAACATATACTTCCATTTTGTTAGTAGTCACATAAGTCAATATAAAAATAGGTTGGTAAGAATGACAAATAATAATGTCAAATAATAACAACAAGCCTTATAGCTCAGTTGGTCGTAACTCTGCCTTCTGCGCTGTAGGCTGTGGGTTCGATTCCCGCCCAGGACTAACATTTGTGTGATGAATATAGATGTTTGTTCTGTGTTTGGGTGTTGTATCATATCATACGTATATAATTTACAAATAGTATTTAAGTATTGTATCCGTAATCTAGTTCCCATATTACAAGCTATACTTAGTTTGGGGCTAGATGGCGCTGTGTAAAATTAATGTCCTGTCCTGTCCTGTCCTAATAACATAAATCAGAGGATAAATACTTTATCCCCGCTGTGCTGAAGAGGCTGGTGAGATAAAAGCGAAGCGCTTCCCCATCATACAATAAAAAAAAAGTATGATAAATTTGGTTATAAACATAATATTTTCAGAAAAAATCCTCAGTATGCAAGAAAATCCTGACCATAGAGTTATCATATGAAGAGATGATGGCCGAGAGAGACAAAGAATCAACCAAGGACGCGTATATCAAGTCTGAGTATAAATGTGACACGTGTATAGTGGGATTCAACTATCAGAAGTCATTTAAAACTCATTTAACTCTAAAACACTCTGTTGTAAGTTTATTGATTTACAGTAATAAAAGTGCCTCTTTCACATCACATCAACAACCCATTAATGTCCAACAATTAATGTCCACTGCTGGACAGAACGTGCTCCAAGGCTGGAGGATTTAGCCATGATCACGCGTGATAGCATCTAGGTAGATACACAAAAGGAAGCTGCCCATCTGGTAAGATCCCTTAGTGGGCTTATACGACATCCATGGACTGAGTTGGGGGGGGTCCATTCTCAAGCCGCGACCGCTAAGACATTGCAAACAATAATATGGTGAAACCATTTATATGTATATGCATATAATGGTGTTTCTAATAATTAATGGTTTCACCATATTATTGTTTGCAATGTCTTATTTTTATAGAATTATTTATATAGATTTTGTTATGTATATATTAATGGTTTCACTTGATAATAGTCTTACGGGTTGTTTTGTTTGAAAATTTAAATGTTAAACATTTTTTCTTTTCTTTTCTATCGTATCTGGGTCACCAAATGTTTGTACTGTTCGATGTGATTTATGTGTACTTACAGTAATGTTCTCATTCATTCATTGATTTGTTTCAGAACATAGGTGAATACAGTTGTCCAGTCTGTAAGACATATTATGCGTCTGTAGACTCTTTCACAGCGCATTACAAACGCCATATGAGAAGGTAATTATATTGCATGTAACAGTTTTCACCGCTTGTGGTTTTTTTTTTGGGAAGTGCTTGGCCTTCATCTCACCTGGTTATAAGTTATGATAAGGCCGAAGGTGGAAGCACACATCACCCGGAATCCTCAACAGTCTGAGGAACTGGCTATCTCACCTAATGTCGGAACACAACTATTTAAAGAGTTGTTGTTATGGCGACAGAATTATGTAAGATGGTGGTAGCTAGCTAGGACTTAAACAAAGTCCTACCACCAACCAAACCAAGCACAGTAGTACTTCTCACGGGGATCGAACCCGGGACCTCTGTCTTACCTTCAATTATATGTTCGGGCATTTAGAGGTAAGACAGCCAGTTCCTCAGTTTGTTGAGGATTCCGGGTGAAGTGCGCCTCCACCACCTTATCATAACTTGACACCAGACAAAGCCGTGTTTTTATGTTGAAAAAAAAAACTAGTAATAATATGGCCTAAGATGTAACACGCTTGTCTAAAAGGGATATATTCACTTTGGACTTGAAAACTCCAACATTGATATAGGTGGCGCTGTGTGAAATTCATGTCCTGTAATACTTATTTTTCTTGAGACTGAAGATATAAATTGTCTTTTCATTGGTCTTCTGCACCTCAACCGCTTCTTGGAGGTGTGGGTAAGAAGCAAGCATAAGCTTTTATTTCTGACTTCAACGTCAGCGGTGACAACTGTTGAGTCATGTGATTTTATTGTGAAAGGCTACCTACTAACAACTTACATAGGCCAACTTCTTGACCTATGTTAGTTGTTAGTAGGCTATTGGCTCAACACTCGGCATTACTAACATTCTAACAAGACAAGGGCACATTTTTTTTATAAGTTGTCTTATCTTCCTGCCTATTTACTTGTTATATTATGGAAAATTTAATCTGAAATAAATGAGTTAATAATAAGAAATGTGTAAACACATTATATTTTTTATTTCGGATTGGATTCATAGAATAGGCTACTCTATCAATCATAGAGTATATCTATATTTAATTATCATAGAATAGGCTACTATGACATGAAGCGCGCTTTTTTTGCACTAGATGGCGCTGTTTTAATATCCAGTAATGTACATACATTTACATTTGTAGGTATGAATGCAGCATTTGCCACAAACGTACTATGGATTTAAAGGTTATGCAGCAACATTACTACTCAACTCACGAGATATCTCTCAAAGAGTACGAATGCGGTATCTGCGGGAAGATATCTAAGTAAGTATTTATATTAATTTCTTTAGTTATAAAAAAAGAAATAGCTCTTTTCTACCCCGTATTATTGTCCGATTTTGGTGGTTTTTTTTTTCGTGTAATCAACGCATTACTACCTAAGTTTAAACGTTTTATTTTTGCCAGTTTTTTTAAATCATTTAATAGGTAAAAGCATCTTAACCAGTCATATTTTTGCACTGAGACTACGCCTATTTATATATATATTTTCTTAAATAACAAAACGTTTAAGCCTAAAATACATTATATTCAAACGATTGACACCAATAAAAAAAAATTAACAATTTAGGAGGTGAAAAGGAGTATGCCCCTCGCATTATTCTCACGAGCAGCAACTGTCTCTGTCGGGCTCATAGGGCGGCTGCAGATACGCTGAGATAGCAATACGTTTGCTAAATACCTATGCTTACGAAACAAAATACCTACCTACCGAACGCGCCGCGCCCCTTGCTCTGGACCTCCGCCCCTCTTAGACCTGCAGGCTTACCTTCGAATCCAATAAAAAGTCCAATCCAACATCAATCGCAATCCAATACTCTAACAATATTGACTAATTGCCTCTTGAAAAACTTGATAGCATTGGATTGAAATCGGAATTGCGCTAATATTGGATTATGATTGTGTAAATACACTTCAAAATTTGGGCTTTTTATGAGTACGTTCTTTGAGAGATAGTAGTTTAAAACATCAATCTAAACATATTTTCAAACAAATCAAATATAAAAATCGTTGTTTAGACAAAATTTTATTATTTATGGCGGCATGGATGCCCACCCGTTGCTTAGGGCATAGATGGATTGGACAATTCAATTCCAATCGCTATTAGTTAATTCAATATCCACACAATATGTAATCAATTTGGCGCTAGGTTCGCATTCAAGATTAAGAAATGATACAAATTCAATACCGATCGATCGGGTAAGTAAGGGTAGGGTAAGCCTGCAACTGGCTTACCCTTAAATACGATTCCGGTATTGATTATCGATTTTTATATTGGATTTGTTCGAAAATATGTTTAGATTGATGTTTTAAACTATTTGTAATCACTGTGTACTGATAAAAAGCCCAAATTTTGAACTGTATTAACACAATAATAATCCAATATTAGCGCAATTCCGATTTCAATCCAATGCTATCAAATTGTTTTTCAAGAGGCAATTAGTCAATATTGTTAGAGTATTGGATTGCGATTGATGTTGAATTGGAATTTTTATTGGGTTCGAGGGTAAGCCAGCAGATCCGAATTTCATGTTCATACTACGAGGATTAATTTATTTATATTTATGATTAGACAAATCTCATCTACCTTTGTTTAATTTATAAATATTACGTTTTCCAGTATGTTCTCATCAGTTAAATTATTTAACCGCCTCTGTGGTCTTGTGGTGCAACTCACCGATTTCAGATCCAGAGATCATGGGTACGATCCCCAGAGTACAATATTGTGCTTGGTTCAGTTGGTGGTAGGATTTTGTTTAAGTCCGCCTGGCTAGCTATCACCATCTTAACTAATTCTGACGGCATGTAATCAATTCTTTAAAAAAAATTGTGTTCCGGCATTTAGAGGTAAGATAGCCTGTTCCTCAGTTTGTTGAGGATTCCGGGTGAAGTGCGCCTCCACCTTTGGCCTTATCTCAACTTGTTATCAGGTGAGATGAAGGCCAAGAGCTGCCACGTCGTACAATAAAAAAAAATAATGGGAAAATCCATGTAAACTTGGAGTTTTGATTCACCTAAAACGCGAAAATAGTTTCGGTTAATGAGTTAATATTGAATTATTACATTTTCAGTTCCATAGACACTCACAGATACCACCGAGAAAGTCACAAGGCTAGGCTTCAGTGCCCGCAGTGTGAAAAAACCTTCAGACACCGCGCCGGTTTGCTCAACCATAGATTGTGAGTTCTCATACTCTGTGCGAAACATGTTTCTCATCAGATATTTGTAGTTCTCATACTCCGTGCGAAACATGTTTCTCATCAGATATTTTTAGTTCTCATACTCCGTGCGAAACATGTTTCTTTCAGATATTTTTCAGTTCTCATACTCTGTGCGAAACATGTTCCTTTTCAGATATTTTTCAGTTATCATACTCTGTGCGAAACATGTTTCTCATCAGATATTTTTAGTTCTCATACGCCGTGCGAAACATGTTCCTTTTCAGATATTTTTCAGTCATCACACTCCGTGCGAAACATGTTCCTTTTCAGATATTTTTCAGTTATCATACTCTGTGCGAAACATGTTTCTCATCAGATATTTTTAGTTCTCATACTCCGTGCGAAACATGTTCCTTTTCAGATATTTTTCAGTTATCATACTCCGTGCAAAACATGTTCTTTTTCTGATATTTTTCAGTTATCATACTCTGCGCGAAACATGTTTCTCATCAGATATTTTAAGTTCTCATACTCCTTGCGAAACATGTTTCTTTTCAGATATTTTTCTATAGATATTATTTTTCAGTTGTGTTTTTAAAACAAAAATAAAAAACACCAAAGTTTTATGTACCCAAGACTTTGATCTGTAGTTTTACTGAAGCACCCGGGACTTCGTTCCGGGATCTGTAGGACCTCTGGTTTGTCAGTCTGTCAACCGCGACTGTGGTGTAGTGGTTCGCCCACCGGTATCAGATCCAGAGGTCCCGGGTTCGATCCCCAGGGGGTACCTTATTTTGCTTGGTTTGTTTGGTGGTAGGACTTTGTTTAAGCTACCACCATCTTACCTAAGTCTAACAACAATTCTAAAATAATTTTTTGGACATACGGGAATTTCCACGAACCTTATTATTGATGTAAAACACCAACGTTTCGTCCTTGATCGAAGGACATCATCATCATCAAGATGTCGTTTCGTCCTTGACCGAAGGACTTCATCTTGATGATGATGATGTCCTTCGGTCAAGGACGAAACGTTGGTGTTTTACATCAATAATAAGGTTCGTGGAAATTCCCGTATGTCCAAAAATTAATTCGTTGATCCACGATAGTTATTTTAGTAAAAATTCTAAAATTGTTGTGTTCCGGCATTTATAGGTAAGATAGCCAGCTCCTCAGACTGTTGAGGATTCCGGGTGAAGTGCGCTTACCTTCAGCCTTATCTTAACTTGTAACTATGTGATATGAAGGCTAAAAGCGTACCGTCGTATTTTTTAAAATAAGTATATATATTGATATCACTCTTTTCAGGTCGGTTCACGAATATAAAAACAAATTTCCCTGTCCAGTATGTAATAAAGTTTTCAAATGGCGAACCAGTCTGAGAAGGCATCAGGTTTCTCACGAGAATAAGGTTGGTTCTGAATGTGGATGTATTTTTGTTTTATTTATTGCAATGCGCGAAATGAAATAGCATGATTTCGTCAGACAAGCTAAAACCTAGTTTGATCTAATGTTGAATTATTAATTTCTTTTATTTATTCACAAACAATTAAAAGCTGTTTTTGTTTTACAAAAAAAAACATTATAAAATAAAATTGCATATCAAACAATAAATTGAAAATAATAATAGTAGTAAAAATGAGTCACAAATAAAAATCGGTTACAGATAATATTTTTGTGATACGTTTTTATCAGAAAGAAATAATAATAAAAATATTGATAGAAGTTTTCATATGCATTTTAACCGCGTCTGTGGTGTAGTGGTTCGATCCCCAGGGGAGTACAATATTGTGCTTGGTTCGGTTGATGGTAGGACTTTGTCCGCCTGACTAGCTACCACCATCTTACCTGAGTCTGTCGCCATAACAAAATTTATCACCACAAAGGCGGCTTTATGGTACATACAAACCTATCTATATACCAAACAAAATTGCAGTACTTAACATTCAAAGCAATGCCTCATTTGAAAAATGCTCTATTACATACATAGATATAACTTTGTGGAATCAGCTACACTACACACACTTGAAAAACTGGAGCGTGGCGTACGTACGGACGCACCGAGAAATTATTCGGTGTCTATTTACAAGTTCTGTAGCAACCCTAGGTTAGACGTATGAGAAACTCCACATGATAAATGGGGCACACGGTAATAGTGTATTTCCGTGTGCCCTCACTGTACATACGTGGGGGCAGATAGCCATAAGCGTTACCGTCTGCCCCCATGTCATGTTGTTGCTGTTATTTCAGAAGCCCGTAGCGGCGGCGGCGTACTGTACACTCTGTGGAGTTAACTTTGCGTCTTTATGTTCATACCAACGGCACATGGCCAACAGTCTGAAGCACATCACTAAAGACCAACTCAGGTGAAATTTGGAAGCCAACGTTACAAGCCTCATAGCTCAGTTGGTTGTAGCTCTGCCTTCTGCGCTGTAGGCTGTGGGTTCAAAACCGGGAAAAACATTTGTACGATGTATACATGTTTGTTCTGTGTTTGGATGTTGTATTATCAATTGTGTGTATTTACGAAAAAATATATTTGAGTATTTAAGTCTGCAATTCTTAGATATATGATATTGATAATTTTCAGAAATATTTATATAAGATAAATACAAGCGTTGCCGGGACGAAATCGATCACTTTGACTAGGATTTGTGGATGTCCGTAAAAACTGCTATGTGTGGAAAGATTTGGCACTTTGCCCAGCTGTGGGAAAATATAGGTTACATAAAAAAAACATACAAGATGTGAAATATTAAACATAAACTATAGTAAACTAAAATACCGTTAAAAATATAAAGCGATTATTAATATGTGTCAAAACTGTTCTGATTAGGTTGGAACGTGCTCAAAGAGCGGTCCTAAAAGTCAGCTAATAAACGAATTTTATTTCCAACATCCGAAATTTATAAACTCTACAAAGTTGCCACTGTCCGACAAATATTTATTCTTCAGACAATTACACGGAAACACTTAGCAATTAACTATGATCCAACCTTAAAAGACAAAAAGCGCAGATCTGACCGTGTTTGCACTACCGAAATGCGTCGTACGGCGCTAGCCAGTCGCCATTTTCTTTTTTTAAGCCCCTTTCTATACAACAGGGCTAATGAATAACTAAATTTACATCCTCTTACCCGATATAAATGTAAAGAAAAATGTCTCAGCTGGCTCATTACCTTGTCTTATGAAGAAACCGAAAGCTTTCTAACTCCCTACTTATCTTACTTCATTGAAGCTAAGCCAATAAGTTCATCATAACTCACCACATACCCCCAACTTAACTCACTTCACGTAAACATCTTCACACCATACAAACATTCGCAATACGCACACACACACACACACACACACACCATCACACACATCATCCGTTGCCCAGATTCTTTTGAAACTGGTGTTCTCGGGAGATCAACTCACCACTACAGCACACACTCTACACACACATACATACCTACTCCACACTAAATTCTCAACATTTTACACACTTCCATTTACTAGGTTTTTATTTTAACTTTATTTATTAAACACATATTTTTTTATTATACCTAGCGACTTGTACATTTCTGGATACAGTTTCTACGGAGGAGGGCGTTAAAGTTTCGCGACACAGTTTTTTCTAAAACTCTTGCGAGCATTATCGTTGCATCTGTTTTTGTACATTGTTTTAAATCCAAATAAATGATTTCGAATTTTGAATATTAATAATATATTCAAACATACATTTGTCTTGGCTTAAGAATCGACCCCTCAAACTCAGCACATGGATGTCTTAAAGCTAAGCTAAGGAATCTCACCAGCAGAAGGCAGCAGCTTCCTTCTGTGTATTATAAGCACCTTTAATTCGATCAACCATTCTCCAGCCAAGCGTGGCGGCAAAACTCGCCAGGTTTGGAGCAGGCTCTGTCTGGCAGTGGACACTTAGGCTGTTGATGTGAAACTAAAATGAACCGTCATAGCCAAAAAGGGAGCTTATATGATTTAAATGTTTGTGGGACACACGGGATAATATATAGCCTATGTATGATGCATATTATATATTTATATACGATTAATTTGTTTTATTTTTTTCGGGAAACATAGGTACAGATACATTGTATGATGTGTATTCCTTGGGAGTCTATTCTAAATATTGCTCAAAGAATTGTTGAACCGGTTTCAATAGTCGTTCCGGAGATACCTCACATCTAAACTTACAAAGTCAAAGTGAAATATTTTCATTCATTAAGATTTTTTAGGATCACTTTGTAACGTCAAATTTAACGCCTAAGGCAAGAACCTCGGGCTAGACAAACTTTACCGCTTTATAATACTTATGTAGATACGTTTTCAAACACGGGTCTCATCTTACGTATAACAACTGATGAACGTGCCAACTATGTTTCGGTTCTCCCGGGGTACCGTCATAAGGTGGGTGTGATTCCGGATGGGATCGCGATCGCGGCGCGATCGTATCCTATACGTGAATAAATCCGTGTTTAAAAAGTTTAATAAATAAATATGACAGGACATTAATTTTACACCAGCGCCATCTAGCCCCATACTAAGCATAGCTTGTAATATGGGAACTAGATTACGGATATAATACTAAAATACTTTTGTAAATACATACATACTATATGATACCACACCCAAACACAGAAAAAACATCTATATTCATCACACAAATGTTTACCCTGGGAGGGAATCGAACCCACAGCCTACAGCGCAGAAGGCAGAGTTACTACCAACTGAGCTATGAGGCTTGTTAAAAGTATATTAACACACTTGCAAGTTTTGTTTGTGTAGATATTGATAGACTAAGTTTTGTTTTTAGGTTTATTTGTGACCATTGCAACATAAAGTTCGCAGACAAGACCAAACTACGCGATCACATTGAAGAGAAACATCTACATAAGACCTTTCAGTGTCACATTTGTATGAAGGTAAATTCATAATTTTAAAGCCATGTTATTTTTTTTATCTATTTATCAAAATAACTAAAATATAACATAACTAATTAAAGATTTGAAACCACTAAGTTTTGTCTTGTGCTATTGTGAGCCACTCTTATAATTAAACATACCGCTTGTACCGCTCTGCCAATACAAACGTAGTTTGTCACTCGTTTCGGAAAGGCGTCAGATTCAAATGTTTTTTGCTGGTAAAATTGGGATAATTTGTTTGTGGTGCATTATTTTTTTACAAAAATACATTATAACTGAAAATAGCAAAGAGTGTTTGTAACCGTCCCACGCTACTGTAATATGAATTTCCTCCTAGTTTGATATCGATTTCCTCCTTGTTTAATATCAATTTCCTCCTAGATGAATACTAGTTTCCTTCTTGTTCAATGTTCAATATTAATAACCTCCTAATTTAATTTTCTACGGGATTAATATCAGTTTCCTACTTGTTTAATATCTAAACCGCCTCTATGGTCTAGTGGTTCAACCCACCGATTTCAGATCCAGAGGTCCCGGGTTCGATCCCCAGGGGAGTACAATATTGCATGGTTTGGTTGGTGATAGGACTTTGTTTAAGTCCGCCTGGCTAGCTACCACCATCTTACCTAACACTGTCGCCATAACAACTATTCTAAAAATTGTTGTGTTCCGGCATTAAGAGGTAAGATAGCCAGTTCCTCAGTTAGTTGAGGATTCCAGGTGAAGTGCGCCTCCACCTTCGGCCTTATCATAACATGTAACCAGCTGAGATGAAGGCATTACGCTTCCACGTCCTTCGATAAAAAAAAACAATTTCCTCCTAGCTAGATTAATATTTGTTTCCAGGAGGATTAACTTAGATTAAAAATTATTTACTTAGATTAAACTAGGTAGAAATTGATATTAATCAAAGAAATTGCTATGAATAAATCCTCCTAGTTTAATATCAATTTCCTCCTACTACACTCAGTTTCTTACTGTTGATTCTCATAAGCTGATGATAAATAATGAGTATTTACATGGTTATTTGATGAACAGACATCTAAGAACCGAGTCGGGTTGGACCAACACGTCCGTAACGTGCACAAAGGCAGACCCAACAACAAAATGTGCCATCATTGTGGAAAGGGATTTCCGGTGAGTGGATTTTTAACCTCCAAACTTGCTTTGACAGAACAGACAGTTAATTTATTTCAGTAACAAAAGTTTACTAAAGTTTGATGATGAAATGAAATAGTAAGGATACGGTGAACGGTACATCTTAAATAAGCTGTGGTCAAAATCTTACAGTTCAAAACAAATGTAGCTCTTTGTACAATATTCAATAATCAATATTATATTCATTGCCAAATGTCTGTTATAAAGTACAGTGCATGTACGAGTATTAGGACATTGTAACATTTTTGAAAGAGGGGTCAATAACATTAGGAAATCTAATGTAATTTGACAGAGAATTTGAGAGTTCATTTGACATTATATTATATTAAGTTATAGTTCATCAAATCTAAGAAGTGCCTTTTGACGTTTCGCATTTCTTATTATGTTATAACTTTGTTCAAACGTAGACACAAAATATTACAAGCAGTAATTCTTATAATGTCGAAAAATTATTTACTCAGATAAATAATTATATTTATTAAACATTCCTGTACATTAATCTATACTTGAATCTCGTAAAACTAGTTTAAAACATAAACAATCAGTAAAATTGTAAATGAGGTTCACGTTTATACAATGTTATGTCATTATGTTGTTTACAGTAGTGCTGCGACAGTTTAAAATTCTTGAGTTTTCAAATAATCGGTAAAAATATTGAAATAATTTAATTAATCGAAGCGACTTTTTAGCGGAAATTCAGTGAGATAGTGTTGTGTAGTGCGTGAGCGACCGAAAGAGCGCTCCCACGGAATAACTAAGCCATGCGCGATCGGTCCGAAGTTTAGTTCAGTAGTTCTTCGAATTACTTGTCTTGAATAAATATAGGTACCTACTTAAATAAATAAAAAATATAATTATATTCTAGTAGTTTGCCCCGAACTGAGATCTCGTGATGTCTGGTTTATAACGGAGAAGAATTCTCAAATAGAACGTAATTAACAAACGATAAAAGTGTGTTATCAATATACCTTTCTCACTTTACTCAAGCACTTTTTCTCGAACTCTCTTTATTCACCTGAGTGTTCGAGGTTCTCTTGTTGCTAACGTAATGTAATATCCTTTCTAACAAAATACAAAGGTTGATGTCGATTTGAAAAGGGAAAAATTGTGTCTCTTTTTATTGAATATCTCAAAAACTACCCCACTTTGCAAAAATCCCGAACCACAATCAAATTCTATTTACGTTATCTCTATTCAGATTAAATTTCATGAAAATCGGATAATCTGTTCGAGAGTCATGCCGTCATAAACATACACACAGTGCCGGATTTCCCAATTATCTTTGTATTTGCATTTGTCTTTCGAAATCAATCGCTTTTACGGAGTCTCTCTCGATATTTTTTTTACTCATAAGCTTGACATTTGCAATACGTCACTTGTCACTGGCAGAATCAGTAAAATGGTTGCAAGCCAAAATAAAGACGCTGAAGTTCACTCCGTAGACACAAGTAGGTACAATACAACCTCCAATTTAGTCTGTCGTCTATTTGTGGGTGGCCATCTTGAAAAAAAATTAAGCAGAAATAATTAATTTATTTGGTATTAATTTAGCGCTACATATTTATTTTACTTCAATCTGAGTTTATAGTTTTATCAAAAAGAAAGCGACTGTTTCCTACCTATAAAGTGTCAATATCGATTTTCCAATTTCTCATTAATATCGGATATTTTCGATGGCGATTATTTGGTTCACATCCCTAGACAAGTTGATCTGACAGCTGTCATAGTGTACTTCTTAGATTTGATGGACTATAGTAAATATTGTATGTGAAATATTTTTTTAAAAAACTTACCCATACCCCTCCCCTATTGATAAGTTTAGTCTTCAAGATATATTTTTTTTCTGGCAATATTTTTTTTTGTATTTTGTCAAATTGGTTATTTTATCTGGAACAGTTAGTTACTTAGGTAAACCGCTTCCGCCAAATTTTAGAAAGAATCGAGGAACATACTTCTGAGGTGTATTTTTAAATAATAATTTAAACTATCCGCGCAATATTCTTAAAAGGGATCCAAACTTTTATCATAGCGTATGAAAAATAAAAAAATAGACCTTTTTCCTTCGAGGATTCATCTCTGTTCTTATCAGGACTTATGAGGGGTAGTCAGAGGCACTTCCAATCGGAAAACATACCCTCACATCATACTCCAAACCCTGAACCTGTCATTCCTATGATAATCCTACAATTAGATCCTGAAACAGTAAAGCCTTCAGCTTCCCAACCTGAAACAGTACATCTTCCAAATCCTAGTATCAGGAGAAATATTCAACTTTCCCAGATAGACTTCCTAAACATCGCAATTTCAACCCCGATGTTTAGTCCACCCCAGGGAGGTGTTATGTATATATATTGCACCTTTTATCACTAGCCTTGCATCCTCATTCAGTCTATTCAGCAGTTCCCATCTCCTAGCACTCCCAGTTCATTTTCATCACGCCAGTCTCTACCCAATATCCAATCAAGACGGTTGTCTTTAAACTTAAATCCTTTTTTCTCTTTTTAAAAACCCTTTTATGTAAAATGTCCGCGGCTTGAAAGTAGCTAGTATTAGCGTATTAATATTATATATTAATTGTGTGAAATTTATGTCCTGAAATACCTAATTATTAATTTTATTTTTTATTTATAAAAAAATATTAATAAGTAGGTATTGATTTCAGACAAAAGTGCAGCTCGAGTCTCACATACGCACTCATACCGGCGAGCGGCCTTTCATATGCGAATACTGTCCGACCACATTCTCACAGCAATCCAACTTGTATAAACACAACCGCCAGGTACGTTAACGTTTCAGGATGCGTGTGTTTTGCGAGTCGGACTCGCACATAGAGGGTTCCGATCCGACGCACGTGATAATTATTGGATTTTGAAGCTACAATTTACCAATAAACCTTCCAAATGCGAGTCGGACTCGCACACAGAGGACGATGCGACGCACAATTCAAAGAACGCACGAGATGGTTCGTGTACCTACAAGATGGGGCGTAGCTTTTGAAGCTACGATTTACCAATAAACCGGCCAAGTGCGAGTCGGACTCGCACACAGAGGGTTCCGATGCGACGCACATTTCAATGCACGCACGAGATGGTTTTTGGTAAATTGTGTTTTGATGCAACAATTTACCAATAAATTTCCCCTTCGAGGATTCCGATCACCACTGTGTGGATCATAATAATTATGATGTGGATGAAATGAATAAAAAATAATAAGCATGTTAATTAGTTTTATTTATATTCAGGTGCATCTAAACATGAAATCAAAACGATACCCGGCATGTAAGAAAAGGATCGACGAAGTGACTCCACAAGTGAATACTAATACTATACCCGCTGTTAGCCAGACGGCTATGTCGGTTGTACTGCATTACTCGGCGGAAACAGGCTTCCTTACAGCAGAGTTGTAGACTCATCTGCTGATTATGTCAGGTCAGCAGAGTTATAGACTCATCTGCTGATTATGTCAGGTCAGCAGAGTTATAGACTCATCTGCTGATTATGTCAGGTCAGCAGAGTTATAGACTCATCTGCTGATTATGTCAGGTCAGCAGAGTTATAGACTCATCTGCTGATTATGTCAGGTCAGCAGAGTTATAGACTCATCTGCTGATTATGTCAGGTCAGCAGAGTTATAGACTCATCTGCTGATTATGTCAGGTCAGCAGAGTTATAGACTCATCTGCTGATTATGTCAGGTCAGCAGAGTTATAGACTCATCTGCTGATTATGTCAGGTCAGCAGAGCTATAGACTCATCTGCTGATTATGTAGGGTCAGCAGAGTTATAGACTCATCTGCTGATTATGTCGGTCCCAGGTACCTACTGCTTTAGCAGTCGGGTAAGAGCAACTTCAACTTCTTTGTTTTATGGCAATTAGTGATGGGGGTTTTCTGCCAGTGTCTATGTCATGATAGCTTTTTACAAATTAAGGGGAGTATGTCTAATAATATGGCCGGGATTAATGTCAGTATAATGCTGCGGCTTGTAAAGTATGACAGTTGGAAGCAAATGAAAGATATGGGAAACTTAAAAGCCTATGTTTTACAAGTTTTGATGTGGAATTAAGTATTTATCTGATATTTATAAGTAGATCATAAGAATGACTGAATTATATGTTATTGTGTATGTAACAGTTTGTTTTATTATGCCAATTATATATTCCCTGGATTTTTTTTACACAACTAGGAGAACAAGCAAGTAGCCCACCTGATGTTAAGTGTACTTTTGCCTATAACAATGCCTAACTGTGTAGGTCACATCCACAAGGATCATAGCCTACACGACACTGCATTGCGCCCGTCAACTTGAGGTATAAAGGTGTTAAGCCTCGCGTGTCCGTAATTTCACCGGCAACCATACCCTTCAAACCGGAACAGCAATACTGCTTGGCGGCTGAAATAGGTATGGTGGTAGTACGTCTCTACGTAGACGGGTCTCGTACGGGCTCTACTACTCTTATCTGTATCTGTTTTATCGTAATCGATATTCATTTAGCAATACCGAAGTGGCGAGTCGTCGTTAGAGTGTTGTCCTTAATAAAACAAAATACATTTTCATGGAAACTCAAACAGCTACAAGTGCAACATTAGTTCCAGTCAGACACACTGATGTTCTAAGTAGATACCTTACTACCTAGACACCTGCGGTTTTTGAAGATATCGCCATCTCGCTCCCTCTTGTAATAAATACGAGTATAGTATAGGATTTCTTTTTGAGTAGGTACCTACCTTATGCTCGAAGTCGTCCAAAACTTTGTTTTGTATAATTTCAGATACTTGTTGTGGACATTTTTAATTAGCTTTCAGCATCTATTTGTTTACCTAGTCTATAAGTTAGCTGTTAATTTCCTGAATATTGTTAAAATAAAATCTCTGTTTTTGAGATTTAAATATTTATGAAGCTTTGCTTTGATTAAGGCTTCGCCCATAGACTATTATACTATATAGCCTCGCCAAACATTCGTCTACGCTACGTGACGTGATTTGTCGTTACATTGCATTCTCTTTGCTTACGTAAGAATATCTAGTTTGTTAAAGTTATAAAACCATTGTTTTCAAAACAAAGTAGGCAGTAGGCGGTCTAATATAAAATGACTGATCTTACAAATTTAGCTACAATAAAATGCAAGCAGCACCTCGTTCGTGCAGTACGATTCAACGTCGACGGCACCTACTGCCTCACCTGCGGCGCAGACAAGAAAATCAAACTATGGAATCCTCATCGACAACTCTTACTCAAAACTTACGGCGGACACGCCAACGAAGTGTTAGACGCCGCTGGTTCTTGTGACAGCAGCCACATAGTATCCTGTAGCAGCGATAAATCCGTAATTCTATGGGACGTAACAACGGGACAACCAATTCGCCGATTTCGAAGCCACGCAAGCTCGGTAACCTGCATAAAGTACAACGAAGAATCCACAATGGCTATATCTGGGTCTGTCGACAACACCGTTTGCTTCTGGGACATGAATAGCCGCAGGCAAGAACCAGTGCAGATCCTCAAAGACGCTAAAGACTCCATAACATCCATACAGGTCACTGATCACGAAATAATGACTACATCTGTCGACTGCCATGTCAGATTATATGATATTCGACTGGGTAAGATGACATCCGACTATATTGGCCACATAATTACGTTCGGAAGCTTAACCCATGATGGTCAGTGTTACATTCTTAGCTGCAATGATAATACAGTGAAGTTATTTGATAAGGACTCGGGTGAGATTCTCAATACATTCTCAGGACATGAATGTAAAGATTACATGATAGAGAACACTGTAAATGAGAAAGATACCCATGTTATCTCTGGATCGGCAACAGGGGAGATTGTGTATTGGGATCTGATCAGTAGCACAGTTACTCACAAGTTAGTGCATACGAGAAATAAGGCTGTTGCATCGTTGAGTCACCATCCGTTAGAAAGTATGTTGCTGTCGGCTAGTGAGGATGAAATAAAGCTGTGGGGTGTAAAGCCTCTTGAAGAGTAGCAAGTTGCTATATTGCTATTATCAGTAGTCTGTTCCATTTATTGGCATTTATGTAAATAGGTAGGATGATTGAGGATTGAAACAGAAGTCCTTTATATTTGGCCCTCATCATCCTAAAGGTTGCCTGGAACTGATTGTTTTTAGCAATAAGGTGGATTTTTTTAGGACAAGGTATTTTTTATCTGTATATTGTTACGTGTTTTGTAATTTGTAAGTGGTGAATAAGAGTTACTTATCAATCCTTTTACAAGGTCATACAAAAGAATCACAATCAACAGATCTCACTGTCACAGCTCAGTTGTAGTATCTCTACCCTCTGCACAGGTTGTGGGTTTGATTACTACCCAAAACAAAATTAGTCTGATGAAATGTTTTTTTCTGTGTCCCAAACACAGAAAAAAATATCTATATCCCTATCTACTCTGTTTTTTTCTGTGTTGCAATTTGCAATTGTATGATAAGCAATTGTATGATAAGATAACCTATCTCTCCAAATCTCTTACAAAATCAGTGCAAGTGTAACTGCACTGATACAGCTATAGTAGTAAATATCATCCCTCTGTAGCGGTACCTACCAAGTAGTTCACGGAATGCAGAGTTCGCAAATATGATAAGGTACTCAGTTCAGCGCTGGTATAAACCAGTCGCTTCGCAACATCGATAGATCGCATACGTAACGGTCTATATTAACTATTGTGTAATCTGTAAGGTGGGCAATATAATTATATACGGGAATCTGTCGTTTTCTTAGATCACAACACTGTACGGAACACGCTAACAATATACCCCAAAGATACACATATATATAAATAGTAAACCTCTATACCCCATAACCAAGTTAGGTACTTACTACTGGTTTTATACAAAGAAAAATAATGATTCCCAGCTAAAGCTGTTTTCAAATAGAAAATATTTTTTTTTCATAAAAAACCGTGATCTCATTCAGTTTTCTACTAGGGGAAGATTTTTTTCTTCATAGCTAACACTGCTACAAACTACTACCTATCAAATTATTATTTTTCCTAATAAATAACGGTTATTATCCGGATTTCTATGTGAAAGTAATTGTTTCTTCATAGCTAACTCGGCCTAATCAATCTATCCCTTTGTTAGTACCTATTGATGATTATTGAAATAAAATTCCAATTACTTTATCAAGGCACATTTTATTGCTTCTTTGCACATTATAATTATTGTAAAATTATTTCTCTAATAAATACACACAGAAATGCAAATTTTGTAATTTCAAATAATTAAATATCATTAATTCAATTATTATCTATAACAAAACGTAATTTCCAAGAATTACTTTTATTAACTGTTGTTTTTTAAACAACATTGCATTATTTACATGCATCTGTAAACTCCTCCTCACCCATTTGTTATCTGACAATTATTGCATCAATGTTAATGTACTGTACCCGAGTAGGTATATCAGTTTTGCATTTAATTAATCAAATATCTGCTCAAGAACTTGCAGATTGAACTGGTCTTAACAAAATACAGACGCATGTGATATTAAACTCATTCAGTGCTGGTGTACGCACACTGTACGCTAGCAGTAACAGAGTAATATACTCATCAAGGTGGCATTTAACCACTGAAATGCACCTAGCAGTGTATAGGTACTTACAAATCTTAGCACCTCAACTTCAATGTTATACATACTTAGTTCATCTCCTACATAGAATTTCCACTTATTAAAATATATACACTTATATATAATACTTTACAGTTCTATCACGAAAATATAATAAAAAACCTAAGGTTTCTGGTCCTCATATCAAACAGTAAATACTAGAATTTACCTTACTTTTATACATACTTCACTTAAATGTCGTATAGTATTTTTTTATTGTTTCGCGGGTACTTTATCCTTCTACAAACATTATTTTATATATCTAATTCTATAACTGCCTTCGCTTTTAGACGATAGCTCTCGAGTTCCGTTAAGCCTGCGACCACGGTTGGTACAACCCAATAGAAACATCGGGAATAATAAAAAGTTGATACCATGAAAGAATACCCATAAACAATATAAATAATGTATTTAAAATGTTTGGTACCATAGTCATTGAGATAATGACTGTGTATTGTGTATATGTATTGTGGACTCTATACCACACTCACACATACAATAATTACTTATAATATTTTATGCACCCTGTTTTACTTAATGTATACTTATAATATAATTAATAGTATCAATTCTATGCAGCATTATCACATATATATCACGTGATTCAATTGGTTTACAAAAATATATTGACCATTGTTATTAACTTATCTTATTTTAATTATGATATAATTGACAAAATTGTAAGTATACCTAACCTACCTAATTAACAATTTTCTTAAAAAAATTTCTTTCAGTCTGTAGTCGAAATTGGACGGCAACTAACATTCAGAAAATGCTGCAAAGAATATGCCTACGTACTTACCTACAAAATTTTGCCTAAGCACCACCTGACAGAACTAGGTAGGTATACTAACGGATAAAATGCATTTTATATATTTTATGATAAATTAAAATAATACTTAAATTTGTACAAATAAGGTTCCCATTATGAGACCAACAAACAAATACAATTCATATTTTATAAAAATAATATAAATTTTTGAAATCAACCAATTAATTAACAGTCTAAGGCAATAGAAAAGTAAATAGCTAATCATGTGTATTTTTCCATAGTTGCAACTTTACAGTAAACATTATTATTTCTTTTCCACATGTCACCACATGAAGCCAGGGATTGGCCAAAGCACTTGTAATACTTAAATTAGACATTAGAATTAGAATTATTAAAAGTTTTTTTTTATTGTCCGACGGGGAAGCGCTTGGCCGTCATCTTACCTGGTTACAAGTTGAGATAAGGCCGACGGTGGAAGCGCACTTCACCCGGAATCCTCAACAAACTGAGGAACTGGCTACCTTACCTCTAAATGCTGGAACACAAAAGTTTTTAGAACTGCCGTTATCGCGACAGAATTAAGTCAGATGGTGGTAGCTAGCAAGGCGGACAAAGTCCTACCACCAACCACAGCAAGAAATCTATAAATACACCTAAGGCACATCAACACCAACATTTGTACTGCATCTAGGACATTTCCTCTGAACCTCCAACTGTGCTAGCTTACCCTGCAACCGTGCTATAACAGCGTCCTTCTGATTCAACTGACTCTTAAGCAACGTTATAGAATCCTCCAACGCACCATAAACCGCTTGCACCTCAGGTTGGTAACTGATAACCTGCGGTGGTTCATCCAAACAAAAGAATTCCCTTACCACTTGATGATTGGGTAGCTTTTTCAGTATCGCATTAACAAATATTTGCAAGGCTTGTACCCTTTCTTCTAGGAATGCTGTCTCAAAGTTGTCTCGGAACCATCGTTTGCCAGGCAAGGGGAGTAGCACGTTAGGTAGTTCAGCTTTGATTCTGGAGTAGAGTCGAACAAAGTCAGTGTATCGTCTGAATACGAGCCAAGATTTGTCGCTTTTGTCGTCTTCAACTTTGAGCTTGTAAATCGTGAATCTTGCTCTCTCTTCCATTACTTCGTAGCCAACTATAGGTATCTGCAATATAAATTTAATTAGGTACTTACTACTTACTGATCTTTAACAATTACTATGTACATAAGTTTCTTATAACGTAACATTCTGAACCTTATACAGTTTGGTGGATTTTGACATGTCAGATGTTGTATACAGGACAGTACAGGTCATTAATGTCACACAGCGCTATCTAGCACCAAACTAAGCATTGCTCATAATATAATACTTTCATACATTTATTTTGTAAATACATATATATACATTTTATACATTTAATACATACATACTTTGATAAAACACCCAAGCACAGAACAAACATCTACATTTATCACACAAATGTTTGTCCTGGGTGGGAATCGAAACCACAACCTACAGCGCAGAAGGCAGGGTCACTACCAACTGAGCTACGAGGCTTGTTTGGTTCCTCTATTTGTGTCAGAGGCTACATAATCTTAATAAAGGTGGTACTAATAAAAAAATAATGGGATACAATAAAATGTTTTTTTTTTGTACGAGTGGTTTGTGCTTGGCTTTCATCTCACCTGATTTATCAAGTTATGATAAGGTTGAAGGTGAAAGCGCACTTCATCCGGAATTTACGGTACATTTATATTATTTTCAATAACCTGTATTATTGTTACCTGTATATATAAATTTGGGACAGCCCAAAATTAAACCCAAATGATATTAGGAGAGTTCAATAAAGAAGCTATGCAAATCACTCACTTGTAAAGTTTGGTATTTCTTCCGGGTTAAGTCAGCATCACTTATGCTATTCTGTATTGTGCTTCGGTAGGTTTCATTGATGTTCCCCATGCTTTTATAGTGTGTTCTGGCTTGCAGGCGTTTTGGCTCATTGTCCGATGTTGTTCCATTGTATCTGGTCTTGTAGATCTTTATAACGGGCACATCTTCGCTGGATGTTGAGGAGACTTCATTGTTCATTTCGTCTCTTGTTCGGTTTTGTGTTTGTACTATCTCCATTTTTGTACTGTGGTTCTGACTGGACAGAAGAGAACTTTAAGCTTACCAAGAGCCTGTTATAAAACATTGTACGAGATATATCACTTTCAAAAACACCAATGGTTTCGATTCCAGGGAATCATCATCAGGGTGTTGAATCGGAACCGTTAGTGCCTACATCAACATAATAGTTTTTTTAACCGCCTCTATGGTCTAGTGGTTCAACCCACCGATTTCAGATCCAGATGTACCGGGTTTGATTCCCTGGGGAAGTTCAATGAGCTTGGTTTGGTTGGTGGTAGGATTTTTTTTTAAGTCCACCTTTTTAGCTACCACCATCTTAACTAATTCTGTCGCCATAATAACAATACTAAAATTGTTGTGTTCCGGCATTTAGAAGTAAGAGTTTCTCAGTTAGGAAGTGGGGGTACAACTAGCATACCAGCCTCACTCCAGGGAGTAATTTCTTTTTATTGCATCATGGGTTGGCTCTTGACCTTCAGGTTTGTATGGCTCTTGGCCAGAGCAAGGATAAGGTCTTTGGAGCGAGCTGTCCGTTGACTGACTTTGGCGTTAGGGTGGTTTTTTATACAGCAAGCAGTCCAACTGATATTAAGAGGATTGGAGTGCAACAAAGAAAGTTGAACCTTGTAGTAGGTAACCAAGAACAAAGTACATTCGAATTGCCACCAGTCTTAATCGCATGGCGAGGTGGCAGGTTATGCACTTGACGGTTTGTAAGCATCAAATTGTGCTGTCTAAAGTATTTGTAACTCTAGTACTTTGTATGTTGATGATTACATTGATAGTCGGAAATGCCATGTCAACCCACTCGCAAGAACACTCATTAACAATCCTAGTGACACAAGGCGGTTGAAAAGAACCTGTGTCCTGGAGAATTTATGTGATTAATGTGGGAGAACTGACTAATGAGTCAAGATCCTACATGCTATCAACACATCTGCTTATAGTACGCCAACTGTTGCAGACAATAATATGAACAAAAAAAAAAGAACTTTGTATATAGGTAATTGTAGAGCTGGCTCAACCTCAAACATTAATAGCAAGGGTGAGGCCTATGATGAAGCTACCCATCCAAGAACATGCTTTGTTCAAGTTTTGTCAGAGGGCAGAACCTTGGCGTAAGTGTAACTGCACAGGGTCAGCTAGTGTTTCAATGAATTAAATTTCGTCCAGTGCTTGAGAATACGATAACTCAGTGGAAGCACTGGTCATACATATATTAATTATTCTCATGTTATTTACAATTCCTTATGACTTTCTATAATTAATTCAAAGTCAGTGACTGTGGCAGCATAGTACAAGTAGCACAAGTAAAAGTAACTTTTACCACTAAAAATCATAAGGCTCATAATATGCTTTTAGCTACCCAAACCCTTGTTTTGACCTTAAACATTGTTGAGACTTACCCTAAATGGAAATTATCATATTATATAGAGATTACTATTCTTATTCTGAATGGGGTGACCGAAGCCTGCATTGATATCCTGCTGTGAGGTGAAATGTGCATTGTCCCCGTGGGTCTAACCTAGCATCACCCAGCCCAACTTTTAGGACTAACAGAGCAGGACTAGGTTGTAGGCTGTAGGACACTTTTTGTCACCCAATTTCCTGACAATAATGATGTGGTGGGCTATTGTTTGCTCCAAGCCTGGGACGAGATATATAAAGATGCAGTCTGACTCATTCCAAGTGTAAATGGGTATAAATAAATAGTTACCTTAGTACCTACTTCTAATAAGTGACTACACAAAAATATGCATTAATTAATCAAGTCATTGGATTCTCAGGTAGCCTTTTAGCTTATGGTTTGATCATCCTGATACTATTTACTCGCATACGTGTTCAGGACAACAATATGCTAAATGGAAATAACCTTGGTCACAATAAATGGATGACAAAGACTCACCTTATTATACTGATGACGCGGATTCTATATAAACAGGTGCAATAATCAGCGTATATTCGTTATTATCATCTCTTTCTTCGGAATGTATAACTTGATTATGCACAATGGGCTACAAAACAATTGAGTTCAAAGATTTATTTGTTTACGATAAAGAACGCGTGAATTGCTTTGCACATCACAAACTGAGCATTTTGTGATGTAAATTGTTCTTGACTCGAAGTAATTGTGAAACAAACTGCAATGCAATTCAGTTCAACCAAAATAAATAAACTAAAAACAAACACAGCAAAGCAAGCAAGTTCACACAGCAACGCACAGCACAGCACAGCAACAACATTGAAAAGAGTAACAGTAGCAAACAAAAAGTAGATTGATGTAATTAATTGATGAGTTCTTTTACTCATACCATACTCTTTGATTCATTCAGTCAGTCATTGCCAAGGAATTTGATTCATGGATCATGGTTGAAGGGTAGACAGTGGCTGTCTACGGTTGAAGGACTTCGAATATTTTGACGTTACCATAGAGTAGTGTTAGGATGTAAGTGTACTGTGGTAATTACATCGTTATCATTGTCCTACCTTATCCCTCGCTAGGTGAGGTCGAAACAACATGTTCTTCTCTTCCACTCACTCCTGTCAACAACCATCAATCTATACATTTCATACCCGTGTCCTCTTTCACACAATCCATCCATCTCTTTTCCATCCCCTGCTCGCACGTCCAACTACGCCCTATTCATAACCCTTTTGGTCAAACTGGTCAAATGACTATCATTCCTCCTCATTACATGCCCATAATGGCCCAAATCATACCATTTCAAAAGGTACCTACCTTTTGAAATTGGTGCCAGTTGTAGAAAAGACGAGGAGTGCTTCTCCTCTGGCGCTAATTTCAAACTACCACCTATATACTCATATCTTATCTTATCTAACCCTGTCACCCCACTCATCCATCTTAACATTCACGTCTCAGTAACATCCACTTACTACTTACACTCTCATCCATCTTCTTCATAGCCCAACTCGCTGATCCATCCATTGCGACAGGTCTGATGACCGTCTTGTTAATTTGTAAAGTTTTAGAGGCATTTGTGCGTAGGTATGTTGTTCCCGAGACCTGTCGCCACTCCATCCATCCTACATTAATTATATTATTCATGTCTCGATCAATATTGCCGTCGTCTTGTTGCCAAGGTACTGAAAATGGGAGCAGGCAGATGAGGTGAGCAGAGCAGATTGTGTAACCCTACAAGGGTTACATCATCTGAGGCAACTAGGGAGAAATGAGAGGAAGTTGCAGAACATGATGCTCGGTTTTAGTGCGGCTGATTTTGAGGCCGACTCTCTTCAATTTCTCCTGCCATTTTCCCAGTCTGCTCTGTATGTCAGCTGCATCTTCGCCAACTAGAACAATATCATCGGCGCAGCATGCACCAGAGTGCCTATTCCTGTATGTATTTTAGAGCATCCATTACCAGGAGAAACAAATAAGGGTTTAAAGCCAATCCTTAGTGCAAACCTACTGCCACATTGAACTCGTCAGTGACGCCGGCTTCAGACCATACGACCATACGACAAATAAAAGAAAAAGTAGATGCGTTAAGCAGCGGAAGCACGTCCTCTCTCTTCATGTTCATCTCGTTAACATACGCGGACTGCACTCTAATCTCATTGCAGTCCACAACCATCTCGAAACTGCCAAGCCACATTTGCTTTTTCTCACGGAGACTCTAATTAGGTGTCCATCTGACGCGGCATACCTTTCTTCTCGACTTTTTTCTTTTCGACTATATGGGTTTTGGTCGACACCGTTACGGAGAAAATTCTCTACGTCAGTGTCTATCGTGCACACACAAAGAATCCGGTGACAACCACATTTTTCCAGCACCTTTGCAATGGTACTGAAACGGCTCTTCAAAGGTTTCCCAGTGCGCAACTGGTACTTTTGGGAGACTTTAATGCTCATCATCAGGAGTGGCTTTTCCCCTTCAAAGGGCATTGACCATGCTGGGAGAGAGGCACTTAACTTTGCACTCACTTTTAACCTCACTCAGATGGTCGGTAAGGCCACTCGGGTGCCTGATGTTGATAACCATTTCGCAAACTGCCTGACCTTCTGCTGACGACGGACCCAGATCGCTACAATGTTTCAGTTTCATCATCTCTAGGTAGTTCCAACCATTGTCTGGTGAAGTCAGTTTCGTCCCATTCTCCACCTGACCCCAGCCTTAAGGACAGTCGGCGGGTGTGGAAGTACAAGTCAGCAGATTGGGATGAGATGCGCTATTTTTCGCGTCATATCCCTGGCAGCCCTTGTGCTTCTCTTCGGATGACCCTTCTTATTGAGCTGAAGCGATAGTGGAAGTGGTGCGTCAAGGTACGGAATATTTCATTCCTTACTCCGACAAAACACTCTCTGCTAAAGTAGAATCCTGGTTTGATGATGACTGCCGACGTGCTAATACACTGAAGCATGAAGCCTATCTTGCCTGGGTCACAGCCCGCAACAATAAGTCTGCAAAAGTCAGGTCGATGAAGAGAGCTTTTAACAGGGCTGCCAAGTCATGCAAGAAGGTGCTGAAAAGGGCTCGATTTAACCACATTGGCAGAATCGGAGCCAAGCTTGCTTCATATCCAAACGGAAGCAAAGCTTTTTGGTCTCTCGCCAAGTCGGTTGAGTCTAACTTCTGTCGCCCTTCACTGCCGCCCTTGATGAAACCTGATGGATCGCTGGCCCACACTGCTGAAGAGAAAGCCAACTTATTTGCTTCACTCTTCGCGGACTCTTCACGTCTAGATACTACTGATGAGATTCCTCCATCGCTTCCCTGGTGCGGAAAATCCATACCAGAAGTGCGTATCGGCTGTTCCTGGCAATATACTCCAAATTTCATATCTTGACAAGGCTCGAAATGCTTGGTATAGTGCTTATCCTAATACCGATTCCCCAAAACACCTTTCGGCATAACGTGGGACTGTGCGAGTTCACACGGAATTATATACGCTACCTGCATCGACACCGTAGCGCCATGCGCCATCTCATCTGCCTTGGACATAAGGTGGTGCGGCGGCTGTTTCGGCCGAGAATCACAAAAGGCTCAAATATAGTGGTCCGACAGAGCTTACCTATTTGAGCCTTTTGAGGTCGAGACCTTGGGCCGTTTGTAACGGCCTATAGGTAATCTGACTGATTCCTATGTACGTAGTTAGTTTCATTGAACATTTTATTAAATAAAGATGTTACTATTTCACAAATGTTTGCAATTATTAATTGTGTTATTTGAGTTTGATTCGGTTTTTTGTTGACTAAATGAACCGGTGAGTTACGAAACAAGTTTGCTTGGTATGGTTGGTTATCAAAATAGACAATGGCTATGGCAACACCGGGTAAAGCAGCCATTTTGTGGTGTCGTAGCCGAGTTGAATTTCCTTTGCCAATTTTCGTCTATTTTACATGGGAGTATTACTTTTTGTTGTGATTTCAATCAAAGTAATTCAAAACAAAATTAATACGTCTCCTTGGAAAACTGATTTGCATACTAAATTAATAATCTAAAATGGAGCAAGACGTGGACGATGGATTCCGAACTGTGTGCTCAACCTGCCTGAGTAGCGACAGAGATTTATTCTCCCTAAATAGCACAATTCCTCAAGCTTTTCAAATATTCAAACTTTTGATGTATGATTTCGCGGGGGATCGCGTAAGTTTTAAAAAGTTTCAAAACTTTTTTAAGCCTATCAATATTAGAAACTACCATCAAGCTATTACTCAATAACCTATCAATGGCACAGAATAGGTTGTTATTATATTTTGGTAGATAGGAAGCAGCAACAAAAATCCTTACCATCTCAGCTCAGGTTTCTCACAAATTAATTGAGGGCGAGACAGCTACCTATACACTTTAGTATATAGATACCTTCTTATACTTTGATGTATTGATCATCTTTTGCAAATATTCTTCATAATCTGTACATAACTAGCTTTTACCCGCTGCCTAGTTTGGATAACTTTGTTGGCTATCTACATGTTTTTTTATTTTAATACTAAGTACATTTATTCAATAAAAAGTACAATTAAACTAACTATGTACAAAAGAATCAGTCAGATTACCTAAGGACCCTTACAAACGGCCTATAGGTAACTCAACTGTTCCAGACCAGTACATGTTATATAGATTATGATTTAGATTTAGATTGTTTAAATCCTTATAATAAGAACAAATGCAAAAGCACCTTATACTTTATTGCACACACAGAGAAATAATTATACAAGTTAACTCATAATTTAAAAGTATGGCAAAGGCAAGCATATTAAGAGTTCACTTTTAGAAAATCTAGCTAGAGATAGAAACAATATAATAAGACAAACTGCAATAGATATTAAATATAATTATACTGTTATATACATTCAAAGCCTTATTAAACATACCCACTATCTGACTTGTAAAGAGTGGGCTAGGAAGCGTGCAGTAGCAGCAAATTTTTTGATAACTTATCTCATAGATCCTATGTTTCTCCTGTATTTTTATTATCACTAATGTCTCTTAGGTACCTAGAACACAGAATGAATCACGTAAATAACTATATCAAAATGATTCCAGTTGGGAGAAATGCCGGAAATCAGTCACCTGATCTGCTGGGAATGCCTTGCTATTATGAAAAGGTTACATCGTTTCAAATGGCAAGTCCACAATGCGCAGGAACATATCAGGGTGCTTGCTTTAAGCCAGGCACAGGAGGTATGTACTACGAGCTATGTAAAATGTACATGTAAAAAGACTCCCGTTTCCGCACTTAGACTCCTAAGTGGTCCATTGTTCGTACTACGAGCTAATTATTATCATTAGATTTAATTAATAAATAAATAAATAAATTTACAGGACATTAATTTCACACAGCGCCATCTAGTCCCAAACTAAGCATAGCTTGTAATATGGGAACTAGATTACGGATAGAATACATAAATACTTTTTTTTTTTTTATAAATATATACTTATCATATAATAATACAACACCCAAACACAGAACAAACATCTACATTCATCACATAAATGTTTGTCCTGGGTGGGAATCGAACCCACAACCTACAGCTCAGAAGGCAGAGCTACTACCAACTGAGCTGTGAGGCTTGTTTATCATTAAATAAATATTAATCATCAATTAATATTAATCATTAATCATTATCATTATATTTAATTCATCATTATCATTATATATAATTATTCATTATCATTATATTTAATTAATCATTATGTCACTGTGGTCTAGTGGTTCGCCCACCAGTGTCAGATCCAGAGGTCCGGGGTTCAATCCCCATGGGGAGTACAATATTGTGCTTGGTTTGGTTGGTGGTAGGACTTTGCTTAAGTCCGCCTGGCTAGCTACCACCATCTTACCTAAGTCTGTTGCCATAACAACAATTCTTAAAAATTGTTGTGTTCCGGCATTCAGAGGTAAGATAGCCAGTTCCTCATTGGTTGAGGATTCCGGGTAAAGTGCGCTTGCATCTTCAGCTTTATCATAGCTTGAAAAATCTGGATGTAGGCCAATCATCTCCCCATCATACTATAAAAAAAAAAAATGTGTCATCTTTAATACCGCCTCTGGGGTAGGTGTGATTTACTTCCTAGTGTTCTAACTCGGGCAACGGAATTACAGGCTTTTGCTAGCAGTTACGGAATAGTCTTACAGGTCTTGCCACCAGCGGAGCGAGCGAGTACGGTTCTTACCGATCGCATAATTTGACATTTAGAATGGTTAAATTCGATAAAATCGGTTATAAGGCAGACTTGCGATGGTCGTTATAACCCATTTTATCGAATTTAACGATCGCTCCACAGTACTGTGAATGATCACAACACTGGTAAGTAAGTACTGTAGAGATCTCCTGGGCTCACCCTCCTGCCTCAAACGGGTTGCTGTGAGCAGCAGAACCACTGCCCTCCGACAAAGCTCGCTCCATTGTAGACCTCATCATAGCTTTGGCCTTAAGCTAGAGACGCCTAGCTCAAGAGCTAACCCATAATATAAATTTGTTGTTATATTTAATCTTTAATTTTTAGCTGTACACCTTAGTGCACAATTAGATTCTCAAGACGACAATACGACAGCATTTACAATGCCAAATACTTAGACTAGACAAGGAAAAATATAAAATAAGGTGTTTGCCGGGTATGTTTGCCGGGTAGAACAAAATAAAAGAGGCGCGCTGCCACCAGGTGTCGCCATTGTGACCGGAAATCTGACGTAACTTTACACACTCGATGGAAATGGATGGAAAACCCCCTTAGAGAATTATGATATACGAGACATTATGTATAATATACAGACAAATTAACAGGATATTTACCATGATTTGTTGTTTTGTCAGTGTGTCATTTATTTCTGAAATTATCAATTGAAATTTTGCTGGTATAATCGGATAGGAATAATCTGTCTGTAGTGCATTACTTAAAAAATAACAGTGGCACTCTGGGAGTGACGACAGAAGGGAAAACTTGAACAATTACGTGTGTGTGTTATTAGCGCCATCTGTTGAGAGTTAGCGGAACCAATGCCTACTGTATTGGAAGTTTTTTCATTTTACTATAATTGCGTTTGAAATTTAGCGCTCAATGTTTGGATATTCAACATTAAAAAGCAAACTTCAATACAGCCACTTATAAACAGAGGTGTCGGTAACGGTAACAATCTCAAAATGCCCAACGCGGCTAAAGAAGATTTGCCGAAGGTGGAAGCTCCGAATTCCGAATTCCTCAACAGACTGAGATGCTACTTATTTACTATCTTACCTCTAAATGCCGGAACGCAACATTTTTGTTAGAGTTGATGTAATGGCGATAAACTTAGGTAATAAAGTAGTGGTAGTTAGCCAGGCGGACTCAAACAAAGTTCTGCCACCAACCAAACCAAGCCCTAATTACCTCTTGGGAATCGAACCCGAGACCTCTGGATTTGATACGAACTACTAGAACCTGGAAGCTAACTGAGGAAGTGAGGCCTATAGGGCTGACATAGCTGATCTCTAACTATAGTCCCTGAATTGAATAACAAGAAATCGACAAGCCGCATAGCTCAGTTCGTAGTAACTCTGCCTTCTGCGCTGTAGGCTGTGGGTTCGATTCCCACCCAGGACAAACATTTGTATGATGAATATAGATGTTTGTTCTGTGTTTGGGTGTTGTATCATATAGTACGTATGTATTTACAAAAAGTATTGAAGTAATCTAGCTCCCATATTACAAGCTATGCTTAGATTGGGGCTAGATGGCGCTGTGTGAAATGAATGCCCTGTAATAAGAATAAAAAAAATGTAACCCATTATTCTTTATTGCATACACAAAATACATCCAAAGCAAGCATTTGCGTGATGAATATAGATGTTTGTTCTGTGTTTGGGTGTTGTATCATATAGCACGTATGAATTTACGAAAAGTATACAATTATTCCATCCGTAATCTAGTTCCCATATTACTAGCTATGCTTAGTTTGGGGCTAGATGGCGTTGCGTTAAACTAATGCCGTGTAATATGTATATGTATTTCATTATTGAATATAAATGCCGGAACACGATAAATAGAATTGCTGTTACGGCGACAGAATTAGCGTAACCAGACGATAAACTTCCAGACAATGGACCACACGTACATGTCCCAATCGCTATCGTCCCTTGTGGTCGAGTCTAAAGCGGACTACGATAAGATATTCTTCGATTACTCCACGGTACCAGACTGCCAGTATATCATGTCGAGCCCTATTGACATTAAAAATGAGCAGTTCCTCCAGAGCCAAAAGGATCCTGTGACAATCGACGCTGAGGAGCATATTTTAGGCGGTAAGTAATTCACACGGCTATGGAGAAGGAAAGAGTCCTCTGAACATCACACACACACACACACATACACACACACATACACACACATAAACACAAACACATAAACATACAATACATAACAAGCGTCATAGCTCAGTTGGTAGTAACTCTGCGTTCTGCGCTGTAGGCTGTGGGCTCGATTCCCACCCAGGACAAACATTTGTGTGATGAATATAGATGTTTGTTCTGTGTTTGCGTGTTGTATTGTATGATAAGTATGTATTTACAAAAAAAAAAATGTATTTAAGTATTCTATCCGTAATCTAGTTCCCATATTACAACCTATGCTTAGTTTTTTGTTTTGTTTGAGGGGTCGATTCTTACGCCGCGACAGCCACGGCAACATTCTCTGAACATCGCTGTGAATAAAATAAATAAATATACTCACGACTTTCTCCCCTTCGAGGTTGATCACTGAGAGTGGATCTTATGAGAATCACCTACTAGGGGGTAGTCGGAGGCACGTCTAAACTTATTTCGGCACATGCCCACGTAAGTAGCTGGTATTCAATACTTGTCAGGTTGCAAGTCCATCGCCGCTTAGCGGAGTACTAGCCAGTGTCACGTGACATTCGGATTGTGATCTGAACCCTAATCGAAAATTAACTATAACTATATTACTGGCTTACTTGTAAAACGAGAGCATGCGCCGAACGAATGGACGTGTGATCCTCATAATATCCACGCTCTGAGTAGTGATCAGAGGTGAGTCCTCAAATAGGAAAATTCGTGAGTCTGTATTTTTTATATGTAATAAAAATTTAGTTTTTATATGAAAAAAAAAAATCAGACAAAAAAAATACAGAGGTGAATCCTCAAAAGGGAAAAGTTTTGAGTCTGTATTTTTTTTATCAAATATTTCGTTTGTTTCAGTGCCCAATATGCTAGACTCCAACACTCAAGTATTCACTCACGTCGTGATAGACCCGAGTACGCTGGTCACTTCGGGATTGACGCTACCTACCTTGACTATTGCGTAAGTTTATTGACATGGCTGCCAGAATACATACATCCCTTATATATGAAGAAAAAAAAAGCAATATTAAAAACATGTTCATATGTCATTACAACGATATTTATCTACTTAAAGAAATCGAAAGCGTTTCTGTTTGTATAGAACTGCCTCTATTTATATATAATTACATTATATGAATATGTTTACCATTTTTACTGCATACAGTACTGTAAAAAACGTACATGAGTATAATGTATGGTGTACAGTAAAAAATTACATGAGTACTATATATGACGTACAGTAAAAAAATACACGAGTATTATATATATATATGATGTACAGTAAAAAGTACATGAGTATTATGTATGATGTACAGTAAAAAACGTACATGAGTATTATATATGATGTACAATAAAAAAGGACATGAGTATTGTGTATGGTGTACAGTAAAAAAGTACATGAGTATTATGTATGAAGTACAGTAAAAAACGTACATGAGTATTATATATGATGTACAATAAAAAAGGACATGAGTATTGTGTATGGTGTACAGTAAAAAAGTACATGAGTATTATGTATGAAGTACAGTAAAAAACGTACATGAGTATTATGTTTATGGTGTGTAGTAAAAAACGTACATTTGTGTTATGTATGATGTACAGTAAAAAAATAATATAATTAGGTGGGATGGGAAAATCGCCATACAAAACTGATTGGTGTTACTACTTCGGACAAAACTGAACGACTGAGCTGAAACTTTGCTGACATGATGCTTTAGACTTTCATGCTATAATTATAATATATCGTTGGCTAGCTGTCAACACCGCGCAAGTAATATTTATTATATATTATGAATGTTTTTTTTTTATTGTACACCAAAAACATAAAGAACAATTGACATTTTTAAAACTAAATAACTTTAGGTTTAACTTTATAATAGGCGGTCTTATCGCTTAAAAGCGATATCTTCCAGACAACCTTAGGATGGAGAGGATAGATATTACTCAAAAAAGTAAAAAGTAAAAATTATTTATTACTGTCAAATAAAATTGTACAATTTCAAGGAAAACAAAAGGTACTTGGGTACTAACATTTTAACACTTACGATAATATTTAACAGACAGCAAATATTAAAGGTATATCTGTCAGTTATCCTACGCGCAAGTAAGTTTTCCCGACACAGGTTTAGTGTCGGGAAAACATACCTGCGCGGTTGATTGATGTTATAATATTAGTTAATTAAGAACATTTATTCAATAAAAAGTACAATTAAACTAACTATGTACAAAGGAATCAGTCAGATTACCTAAGGACCGTTACAAACGGCCTGTAGGTAACTCAACCAGACCAGTACCAGACGGAAGCGTGCCCAAGACACTGGCTGCATTGCCACGCTGAATAGCTATATTTTAACACTTATGATAATATTTAACAGACAGCAAATATTAAAGGTATATCTGTCAGTTATCCTACGCGCAAGTAAGTTTTCCCGACACAGGTTTGGTGTCGGGAAAACATACCTGCGCGGTTGATTAATGTTATAATATTAGTTAATTTGACTTCAGACCGATGACAAGTAGTAATATCGAGGCCGGCACAGTTATAATGTCGGCGCAGCCTCAGGATGAGTTGGAAGTGAAGCCTAGCCCGGTGTTCAACCAATACGTGGTGGAGCCGGCTCCGCTGACCAGGTAGGCGTGGATGATGAGGGATTTGCATTTTTTTTTATTGTATGACGGGATGTGCTTAGCCTTCATCTCACCTGGTAACAAGTTGAGATAAGGCCGAAGGTGGAGGCGCACTTCACCCGGAATCCTCAATTAACTGAGGACTTTTAACCGCCTCTGTTTTCTAGTGGTTCAACCAACGATTTCAGATGCAGAGGTCCCGGGTTTGATCCCCATGTAGAGTACAATATTGTGCTTGGTTTGGTTGGTGGTAGGATTTTGTTTAAGTCCACCTGGCTAGCTACCACCATCTTACCTAATTCTGTCGCCATAATAACAATTCTTAAAAAAAATGTTGCGTTCCGGCATTCAGAGGTAAGATAGCCAGTTCCTCAGTTAGTTGAGGATTCCGGGTGAAGTGCGCCTCCACCTTCGGCCTTATCTCAACTTGTTACCAGGTGAGATGAAGGCCAAGCGCTTCCCGTCGTACAATAAAAAAAAACTATGCATTATTTTTCTACAGTAGACTGTCTAGTGTGTACAACTCTGTAGTGGATTGTAGCACGGCATTGTACTAAATTACAGTTTTCTTATTGAAATTTAGTAAGACATAAAGATAGTGGTTATTATTACATCATAAAACTTAAAGACTTAGCGCTGAAAAAATACTTAATACTATTAATTAGTTAGATAAACTAAATTTCAGTGTATATATTTCAGCGCTACGCTGAATGCGGGTGAAACGTCAATCTCCCAGCCAGCGGGCAAGAAGGACGAGTTGGATAAAAAGCTCGGCTACACCACCGAGCTAATGAGCGAGGCTGAAATGCTGGCTAGCAGGTGAGACAGCGCCATCTACACACAAACTAAGCATAGCTTGTTATATGGGAACTGTGATGTAATAAAAAAAAAAAATGGCCCAGGTGTAACATCGACCTTTTAATAAATAAATAAATATTACAGGACATTAATTCTTACAAAGCGCCATCTAGTCCCAAACTAAACATCGCTTGTTATATGGGAACTGTGATGTAATAAAAAATAAAAAAAAATGGCCCAGGGGTGTAACATCGACCATTTAATAAATAAATAAATATTACAGGACATTAATTCTTACAAAGCGCCATCTAGTCCCAAACTAAACATCGCTTGTTATATGGGAACTGTAATGTAATAAAAAAAAAATGGCCCAGGGGTGTAACATCGATCTTTTAATAAATAAATAAATATTACAGGACATACATTTTAACAAAGCGCCATCTTGTCCCAAACTAAACATAGCTTGTTATATGGGAACTGTGATGTAATAAAAAAATATAAAAAAAGTGCCCAGGGGTCTAACATCGACCTCTTAATAAGAAAATAAATATTACAGGACATTAATTCTTACAAAGCGCCATCTAGTCCCAAACTAAACATAGCTTGTTATATGGGAACAGTGCATTAATAAAAAAATATAAAAAATGTGCTCCGGGGTGTAACATCGACCTCTAAATAAGAAAATAAATATTACAGGACATTAATTCTTACAAAGCGCCATCTAGTCCCAAACTAAACGAAAGCTTCGTAACATGGGAACTAGATAGCGGATATAATACTTGCATATTTTTTTTTGTAAATACATACATATCATACAATTTAAACACCCAAACACAGAACAAACATCTATATTCATCACACAAATGTTTGTCCTGGGTGGGAATCGAACCTACAGCGCAGAAGGCAGAGCTCTTTAGCCTCTTTAGCCATGAAATCCTCTCCATCCGAAGATTGTCTGTAAGAAAAAACGCTTCGATCGAGATCGCCCATTGTATATATTTTTTTTTAAGTTACCTAGTTCTATTTTTAAGATGTGCAATGAAGTATTTTCACTCATTCATTCATTCATTCATCTTTATGCCTCGTAAGAAGAATAAAAAAAGAAGACATTTTAGCTGACTGTCTGCAATTCCTTGAGCTCAATATTCCTAACTTCAATACTCAGATGTTTTCTCTCAGCGTGTTAATAGATTCTCATTATTCAAATTAAAGATGTATAATGTACTAAAAAACCTGTTTTTATCTTGATATGGATATGATACGGACATAAAATATGTATATCTAAAGGTATGTATGATTTTGGTTAGGTCGACTTTTTAATTTTATTCAATTAAGCCAGTACGCCAACGTATTTATAATGTTTTCCGCCAAGTTGGTTGGCAGTTAGAAAAATGCTCACCATTTGTGCAATATTTATCTACAAGTTGTGTACAATAAAGTGATATAAATAAATAATTGATAAATGAGCTGTATGAGATTATTAAATACGGAAACCTCGATTGATTTACAGAGAAGAAGGTAAGAAGAAAGTGCAGTACGCGAGCTCCGTGTACAAATGTGAGCTTTGCGTTATCGGGTTCTATACGCAACAGCAGGTGCAGGACCACTTCGAGTCGGCGCACAAACCGGTCAGTGTCTATGTTAAGAATGACCAATAGTCCCGCTCTCACATACAAACCGGTCGGTGTCTATGTTAAGGCCCAATAGTCCCGCTCTCCCATACAAACCGGTCAGTGTCTATGTAAAGAATGCCCAATAGTACCGCTCTCACGTACAAACCGATCAGTGTCTATGTTAAGAATGACCAATAGTCCCGCTCTCACATACAAACCGGTCAGTGTCTATGTTAAGGCCCAATAGTCCCGCTCTCACATACAAACCGGTCAGTGTCTATGTTAAGGCCCAATAGTCCCGCTTTCACATATAAACCGGTCAGTGTCTATGTTAAGAAGGCCATTAGACCCGCTCTCACATACAAACCGGTCAGTGTCTATGTTAAGAATTACCAATAGTCCCGCTCTCACGTACAAACCGATCAGTGTCTATGTTAAGGCCAAATAGTCCCGCTTTCACATACAAACCGGTCAGTGTCTATGTTAAGGCCCAATAGTCCCGCTTTCACATATAAACCGGTCAGTGTCTATGTTAAGAAGGCCAATAGACCCGCTCTCACATACAAACCGGTCAGTGTCTATGTTAAGAATGCCCAATAGTCCCGCTCTCACATACAAACCGGTCAGTGTCTATGTTAAGGCCCAATATTCCCGCTCTCACATACAAACCGGTCAGTGTCTATGTTAACAAAGTTACACAATTTTTTTTATTCCTGTATTTTTTTTTTCTATATTCAATAAAATGTACAATCAAACTAACTATGTACAAAGGAATCATCACATACAAACCGGTCAGTGTCTATGTTAAGAAGGCCCAATAGTCCCGCTCTCACATACAAACCGGTCAGTGTCTATGTTAACAAAGTTACACAATTTTTTTTATTCCTGTAATTTTTTTTTCTTTATTCAATAAAATGTACAATCAAACTAACTATCTATGTACAAAGGAATCAGTCAGATTACCTAAGGACCGTTACAAACGGCCTATAGGTAACTCAACAGTTCCAGACCAGTACCAGACGGAAGCCATTGCCACGCTGACAATACATATCGCAATATAAACAGACGGTTGACGATATATTTCAGAAACCAAACAGCAACAAACAGACAACCTGCAAAATCTGCTACCTGTACATAGACAAGGAGGCACAGAAGGGACATTCGCAGCAACACTACCTGCGGTACACCTGCAAGATGTGCTCCCACGTGGAGTACAGCGAGCGGTTGATGCAGATACACGCGGAGGGTCACCTGACGAAGCCGGTACACAACGCCGTCATCAAAATCGAGGGCACCGCTCCTAAAAGGGTAAGGTCACCCTCTACATGCCCTTGTATATAGATTGCTGTGCCCGAGTGGGTATGGACCTTCCCGCCAATGGGCTCAATGTGTGCATTTGACTCATGGTCTGACGGTGAAGGTCACTTTATGAGGAAATTGGCGGCGAAAAGGTAAGTTACCCCCGGAATTGTATATTTTGCTTATTGTATGTAGCGAGATTGCTGTGGCCAAGTGGGTATGGGCCTTTCCACCAGTGGACTTCATGTGAGCATTTGAAATGCACATGCCCTGACGGTAAAGGTCACATCGTGAGGTCACATGACCCTAGGACCGACAATCCGAATGTCATGTGACTGGCTAGTAGTCTAGTACTCCACTAAAGTCCACCGGGCTAGATACCACCATCTAAAAATAATCAATCTCTTCACAATTCTAAATTGTTGTGTTCCGGCATTTAGAGTTCAGATAGCCAGTTCCTCAGTTAGTTGAGGATAAGGGTGAAGTGCGCTTATAAATTCAGTCTTATCACAACTTAAGACCAGATGAGATGATGGCCAAGTGCGTCCTCGTCTTACAAACAACGTATATTTGATTACGTTTACTAAAGGTCGTTCCCACCTTCCGCTGTCAAGTTTCAAGCAGTTGGCTGTCCCATAGGTGCGCTGTAGTGCCTATGCAACCTGTTCAAGTTTCAAGATCAATTTAATGTTGGAAAAGGATCGGTTAGTTAGCTTTTTAAAGGGATAAGGGAGAAGGAATGCATTTTCACAGTTCACCGTCAAATTGCGACGATAGCACGACTCATGGTGATCACTCGTTTCAGAGTAAAAAGAGGAAGCAGAAGACGGTGGCTAGTAACCCCCCAAAGCCGGGGGACCTGAGGAAGTTGCTGTCAAAGACGACAATTGAGGGGTACAAGTGCCTTGAGTGCGATATGTTCTTCAAGTAAGTATTTAAAGTTAAGGACATGGGTCACACAAACACGTAATGTTTGTGTTTGTTTTTGTAGTAAAACTCATAGCACATTTGGAGTCCATCATCTTTGGCGAGTCAAGCGCGCTAATATTGTAAAAGCTAAAGTTTGTTTGTATGTTTGTTCCACTTTCACGCCAAAGCTTCTAAACGCATTGTCAGGAAATTTTGCAAAAATTCTTAATCATCCATTTATATCGCGCTGTCCCTTACGATTGGCCAGTGTAAGCGCGTTAATTTTAATTTTTTATGTTAAATTGTGTAACATTAATTGTGTAACAATTAAATGTTGTTTTGTGTCAATAAACAGCGCCCATTTTTAATCAGCAGGCATTAATGTTGAGCTTTGCTACTGAAGTGTGCAAATAATATACAACCTGTAATAGAATATTGTGTACTATGCCGAAACGGGGTTATCCGACCCGACTCGTGGAACAACGTTTGTTTTACGACTTTTTGAATTTTGGTTCAAAGTTTTTGGTAAAACAGGATCAAAGTTCTGATACCAACAGCTCGTTTTTTGAGTTGAGACTACCCTAAAATCAGTGCGTGTTTAAAATCGACTTGTAATCTTCCGACCAGCTGATACCTACCTAAACAAGGTACGTACAAAACATACAACACAGGTAGGTAGTAAATTTGTGCGAATTTAAAATAAACTTGTAATCTTCCGACCAGCTGATACCTACATGCATAGTGCGGTAAAGGAATAGGGTCGTCACTATTTATTGTCATTGAGAAAATGAAAAGATTTGTATGGGAAACTGAAAATGGGAATTCACTATCATCTCCCCACCACAAAAAATACTTTTCCTGGTCCGAAAAGCCCCCCCACTGCTTAGTACACATATTCTGTTACACCGTGTATACAACAGTATATACAATGTTTTGCAAATATTAAGATTTAAATTGAGTTTTTAGAAAAAGTAAAGAACTTCATTCCTACATTTCTCTTCCGAATCCCTTTCTGATTATACCTGCAAAATTTATTTTAAATAGGACTAAGCATTACGAAATTAACGTCAAAATACGTTTGCATGGGAAAGCGGTACTGCCTCTTAATAACGTATCACGTGTCATATCGGCTAAGGATTTTTTGACTTGCATAAATTCTTTAGCACCGTTGCGATTTTAAACTCGATGAAACGAAAAAGCGACACTAAAAAGAGACAAACATATTCATCTATCTATAGGATTTAGACTGCGAGAGAATGAGATCAAACACATAATGTATGTTTGCACGCGGCGTGTACAATAATCCCACCCTAGAAATTCAATTCGTCTCATTCACTCGCAATTTTTTTTTCTATAAGTTTCACTTCAACTGCGTTTTAACCGCCTCTGTGGTCTAGTGGTTCGTCTGTTGTCAAATCCAGATGTCCCGGGTTCGATCCCCTGGGGGAGTACGATATTGGGCTTGGTTTGGTTGGTGGTAAAACTTTTAAGTCCGCCTGGCTAGCTACCACCACCTTACCTAATTCTGTCGCCAATTCTGTTCCTCAGTTAGTTGAGGATTCCGGGTGAAGTGCGCTTCCACCTTCGGCCCTAAGAAAATCCAAGCACCTGTAAAAAAAAAGTGTGACTACACATGCTTTTGAACTGTCAAGATATGATAAGGCGTAAGCGCGTACACCTTTTTCACGTTTCTTTGTTTCTCTATTCATTCTATTGCATTACAGTTTAGTTTGTTTGTGATAAGGTCGAAGGCGTAAGCGCGTTTACTTTCATCACATTTCTTTGTTTCGCTATTCATTCTATTGCATTACAGTTTAGTTTGTTTGTGATAAAGCCGAAGGCGTAAGCGCGTATACTTTCATCACATTTCTTTGTTTCGCTATTCATTGTATTGCATTACAGTTTAGTTTGTTTGTGATAAGGTCGAAGGCGTAAGCGCGTATACTTTCATCACATTTCTTTGTTTCGCTATTCATTCTATTGCATGACAGTTTATTTTGTTTGTGATAAGATCGAAGGCGTAAGCGCGTATACTTTCATCACATTTCTTTGTTTCGCTATTCATTCTATTGCATGACAGTTTAGTTTGTGTGTGATAAGGCCGAAGGCGTAAGCGCGAATACTTTCATTACATTTCTTTGTTCCGCCATTCATTGTATTGCATTACAGTTTATTTTGTTTGTGATAAAGCCGAAGGCATAAGCGCGTATACTTTATCATATTTCTTTGTTTCGCTATTCATTCTATTGCATTACAGTTTAGTTTGTTTGTGATAAAACCGAAGGCGTAAGCGCGTATACTTTCATTACATTTCTTTGTTTCGCTATTCATTGTATTGCATGACAGTTTATTTTGTTTGTGATAAGATCGAAGGCGTAAGCGCGTATACTTTCATCACATTTCTTTGTTTCACTATTCATTCTATTGCATGACAGTTTAGTTTGTGTGTGATAAGGCCGAAGGCGTAAGCGCGAATACTTTCATTACATTTCTTTGTTTCGCTATTCATTCTATTGCATGACAGTTTATTTTGTTTGTGATAAAGCCGAAGGCATAAGCGCGTATACTTTCATCACATTCCTTTGTTTCGCTATTCATTCTATTGCATTACAGTTTAGTTTGTTTGTGATAAAACCGAAGGCGTAAGCGCGTATACTTTCATCACATTTCTTTGTTTTGCTATTCATTGTATTGCATGACAGTTTATTTTGTTTGTGATAAGATCGAAGGCGTAAGCGCGTATACTTTCATCACATTTCTTTATTTCGCTATTCATTGTATTGCATGACAGTTTATTTTGTTTGTGATAAGATCGAAGGCGTAAGCGCGTATACTTTCATCACATTTCTTTGTTCCGCTATTCATTGTATTGCATTACAGTTTAGTTTGTGTGTAGGAACTCGCGCGCCCGTAAGAATCACGTGGCGAGATTTCACCGGGAAGGATTGCAGTGCGACCATTGTCGGAAGCGTTTCGTCAATAGGACCACGCTCACTACGCATTTGAGGTAAGTCTTCATCATATATACGATCGGTGCTCGCTTTAATATTTTGTATACATGATAATGGACCGTGTAGGGTCTGTAGTGTACCCCTACGATCTTATAGGGTTTGTTGAGTGAAATAGTTCGCAAAAGTTCACCGTTTATTTGTTCGGTTTAGGATAAGTATGAGTTGCGATTGCGATTGTGCGCAATGACGTGTAGCAATGGCAAGGAAACCACGTCATGGCGTAAATCGCTGACCCGCGAGAACGTGTACAATATTGTGTGGTTTGCATAAACCGTACAGACCGCCTCTGTGGTTCAACCCACCGATTTCAGATCCAGAGGTCCCGGGTTCGATCCCAGGGGAGTACAATATATTGTGCTTGGTTTGGTTGGTAGGACTTTTGAGTCCGCCTGGCTAGCTACCACCATCTTACCTAATTGTCGCCATAATAACAATTCTAAAATTGTTGTGCTCCGGCATTCGGAGGTAAGATAGCCAGTTCCTCAGTTTGTTGAGGATTCCGGGTGAAGTGCGCCTCCACCTTCGTCCTTATCTTAGCTTGTTACCAGGTGAGATGAAGGTCAAGCGCTTATATTATAATTATATAATAAGTAAAATTTAGAATATTTGCATGTCTGACTGATGAAATAAGCAAATGAATTTTCATTTTCATTACGATCTTCTTTGAGTCCGTTGTGTGAGCCGACCTGGTGACCTGTAATACAGGTTTTTTATCGAAAACCCATCTCAGGTACCAGTCTTTACTAAATAGGTTCAATGTCACCTGAGCCAATTTTTTTTAATGTAATTGTTGTAATAATTGTTGTTACACACGAACAGGTCCTTAATAGTTGTTAGTGTGAGAGACAATAAATAAATATTATTATACAGGACAGGACATTAATTGCACACAGCGCCATCTAGACCCAAACTAAGCATAGTCATATGGGAACTAGATTATGGATAGAATACTTATTACATACATATTTTGTTTGTTAATACATACTTATCTTACAATACAACCAAAACACAGAACAAACATTTATATTCATCACGCAAATGTTTGTCCTGGGAATCGAACCCACGGCCTACAGCGAAGAAGGCAGAGCTACTACCAACTGAGCTATGAGGCTTGTTAAACTGGTAATCAACGTCAACTCAATATATTCTACATCCCCAGGTTGAGTATAATATTTTGCTTGGTTGGTGGTAGGACTTAGTTTAAGTACGCCTGGCTAGCTACCGCCATCTTACCGAATTCCGTCGCCCTAGCAACAATTCTTAAATTGTTGTGTTCCGGCATTTAGAGCCAGTTCAGTTTGTTGAGAATTCCGGCTAGATGGCGCTGTGTGAAATGAACCTCCTGTAATATTTATTATTTTATTTACACACACAGTAATGTGATTAACTGTTGTTAATCAGTTGCAATGTTCCCCAGGCTACACGAAGGCCCATTGCCCCGGGAGGAATGCCCGATCTGCCACAAGCTGGTCCGCTCCATACAAATCAAGTATCACATCCAACGGCACCAGAGCAAGAGTCGGTTCGAGTGTGCGGACTGCGACAAGATATTCTCGCACCTGGCGACCTATCACGCGCATCTCAAGTACTCGCGGGCGCACGCGGGCGACAGCGTGCTCAAGTTAGTACTTGCTATACATATAACAAATAGGTATATACACGTTCAGTACCAGAATAAAAAAAAAACATTTTTGATGCAGAATTACACTCGGAAAAGTCAAAATATCACTTAGGAGAGCTCGATTCTGCAACAAAAGCAATATTTTAATTTCCCCAAGTTAAAACACCATAGGTCATAACTGAGTGAAAGTAAGCTTGGTATACTCCTTTGACAAAAAGTGTGTCGCTATGGTGTGGTTTTGATTGCATCAGTGGTTTATTAAATTCTACGAGCAAGTGCGTCAATATGCTTAGCTTATTTCCAAAGTATTTCCCCAAGTTATAATACCATAGGTCATAACTGAGTGAAAGTAGGTATATGGCGCTGCCTATCACGCGCATCTCAAGTACTCGCGGGCGCACGCGGGTGACAGCGTGCTCAAGTTAGTACTTACTTCTATACATATAACAAATAGGTATATACACATTCAGTACCAGAATAAAAAAAAAACATTTTTGATGCAGAATTACACTCGGAAAAGTCAAAATATCACTTAGTAGAGCTCGATTCTGCAACAAAAGCAATCTTTTAATTTCCGAAGTATCTCCCCAAGTTAAAACACCATAGGTCATAACTGAGTGAAAGTAGGCTTGGTATACTGCTTTGACAAAAAGTGTGTCGCTATGGTATGGTTTTGATTGCATCAGTGGCTTATTAAATTCTACGAGCAAGTGCGTCAATATGTTTAGCTTATTTCCCCAAGTTATAGAAAAAGTGCGTCAATATGCTTAGCTTATTTCCAAAGTATTTCCCCAAGTTATAATACCATAGGTCATAACTGAGTGGAAGTAGGTATATGGCGCTGCCTATCACGCGCATCTCAAGTACTCGCGGTACTCAAGTTAGTACTTACTTCTATACAAATAGGTACCCATACACATTCAGCACCAGAATAAAAAAAAAACATTTTTGATACATTACACTCAGAAAAGTCAAAATATCATATAAGAATCTTAGGATAGCTGGACAAAAACAATATTTTAATTTCCGAAATATTTCCCCAAGCTATACCGTAGGTCATAACTGAGTGAAAGTAGGCCTAGTATACTGCTTTTGTAGAATGTATGTCGCTGTTGTATGGATTTGTTAGTACGGTCGTATTAGGTACATTTGATAAGTATCTGGTCTCATTTAATTTTCAAAAACTAAAATATAAATTAGCTTTTAGAGGTTCTTGTCGTTTTATTATATGCTAGTCGTTTCCAAGTAGTGTTGTGTCGACGTATACATTGTAACGTTTTTGCCGTCAGATTTCCGTGTCCCATGTGCAACAAAGGCTACCCCACGAAAGAGGCGATGCAGGACCATTTCAACTACCAACACCTCGGGAAAACCGCGCACAAGTGCCCTGTGTGCGATAAGGTAACATTATTAATACTCTTAGATATGTCTTACCTAAAACTCCACTAAAAACAAAGGTGAAAAAATAAAATTTATTTTTAATTTAATTTTTTATAATTTTTTTTTTTTAATTATTATAAATTAGCTATAATGATAAAATTAGTATATTTATGAATAATTTTATTTATTAATTAATTTAAACCCTTTGTTTTTAGTGGAGTTTTAGCACCGACCGCGTGAATGTGACTTACCTAAAACTCCACTAAAAACAAAAGATTTCGCAACATCCGTCTGGATGTGATTTACCTAAAACGCCACTAAAATAAAAAAGATTGGAATCTTGAAAATCTTGAAATGTTGAGAGATGGTGATTTTTTTTAATCACGATTTTTCTTTGGATCAATTTCCATTATCCTCCATCATTCTCCGCACATAGGCACATAGTATTACGTCATCACGCGAGTGAGCGAATACAAGCAAACATTGCTGCATAATATAAAGCCATCACTCAAATTTTAACCGCCTCTGTGGTCTAGTGGTTCAACCCACCGATTTCAGATCCAGAGGTCCCGGGTTCAATCCCCATGGGGAGTACAATATATTGTGCTTGGTTTGGTTGGTGGCAGAACTTTAAGTCCGCCTGGCTAGCTACCACCATCTTACCTAATTGTCGCCATAATAACAATTCTAAAATTGTTGTGTTCCGGCATTCAGAGGTAAGATAGCCAGTTCCTCAGTTTGTTGAGAATTCCGGGTGAAGTGCGCCTCCACCTTCGGCCTTATCTCAACTTGTTACCAGGTGAGATGAAGGCCAAGCGCTTCCCCGTAGTATAATTAAAAAAAAAGTCAAGGGGTTTAAGTAATAAGTTATTACATTACAATAAGAATAAAAACATACATTGCTGCAGCCTATAGCGTCGCGAGCGAATGTCGAGAAACACATATCGAGGGTGCACGGAGAGAAGAAACAGCGTCCTCGGAACCACCAGTGCCAAACTTGTGGGAAGTCTTTCACGGTGAGTCACATAATCATAGTATTGCTGTATTTTACATACGCTTCGGTACTTTCGCCTTGCACTAGGCGTTACAATGTACGCGTAGTCGGTTACGCGTACACAGGAACGCCTAGTTCGTATCGGTACATTTCTAACATTTACAATGAATACGTTTCGGTACATTTCTAAAACGGGTTTTACTTACGTTAACGATTATGTTGATCACCGAACGAGAGGGCTGCGCGCGTCACACTCACCCTAACGATTCACCTGTTGAATCGAAACCGTTGGTACATACATCAACAAATTCGTATACGCGAGTAAAACCTAACCTAAAAATTTAAACACGTTAAATTTTTACCTAAATAACATCAGCACCTGTAAAGTTGAAACTGTAAAGCTATTCCAATGTACGCGTAGTCGGTTACACAGGAACGCCTAGTCCGTACCTACAGCAACTCGTATACGTTTTGAGTCTTTGCCAGTCGGCTTCAGTCAGGTAATGTGCCTTGTACGCGTATCCACCTGTACGCGTATTCAACATACCTAGATTACGCGTACATTGGAACGCCTAGTCCGTACAAGGCTTACAATTTCAACTTTACAGTCTTAAGTTATTTAGGTAAAAATGTAAGCACGGGTTTTACTCGCGTATACGAATTTGTTGATAATAAACAATAATAATAATAAATATAGCAGGACAGTAATTTCACACAGCGCCATCTAGCCCCAAACTAAGCATAGCTTGTAATATGGGAACTATCAGACCAACGGTTTCGATTCTACAGGTGAATCATTAAGGTGAATGTGGCGCGCGCAGCCTTCTCGTTTGGTTTGTGTTTAAAGTAAGTAAAACCCGTGTTTTAAAATTATGCATAGCACACGTCACGCAAGTTTTGAAAGGTAAAAATTAGTAGATATTTAGGTAAAAAATTTAGGCACATTTTTAGGTTCGTTTTAGGTACTTAAAATACGTTTACTAATTATTAATCATGGCATGACATTGTAGTATTTTTTTCTGCGAGGGGAGAAACTGACAGATAACCAACAGAGGTGTAGCTCATTACACTCGAGTTGGGAATAGTACTTTCTTCCGACGGATACATAGTACTTTATACTGTGCCTACGAAGAAAATCAAAGAATTCTTGTTAGATTTTAAAATCTGATGGAGATCTTAGGAGCTGGGGACCAGAACCCCTCAACGGACAACAGCAAATCATAGATATCTCCGCCAATTGAGGTCCGATTTGTTTGACTCTTTTTTATTCGATTAACCCATAGTTATTTTTGGCGTCGATTGGGGTGGCCTATGTTCAGCAGTGGACGTATGTGGGCAGAAATTATAAAAAAAATATGAACCTATAGTTATTGACGGCTTTAAATTAATTATAGGTTGTAGGTTCGATCCTAGCTGTACACCCATAACTTTTGAGGTGAATTGTGATTAGTTTAAGTGTTTAAATCAAATCAATTATCATGAAAAAGTGTAAATTAGATATAATAAAAAAAAAGTGAAACCAGCTTCAGTTAAAACTTTAAAATAATTATATGGGTATGTTCATATAATATTTGGAAAGCGTTGTCTATCAGTACTATTGATATTGCCTTACGATAACGATCCTGTTGCTCGGCTTGGCAAATCGGCACCAATTTTAAAAATATATGACAATTAAAATACTAATATTAATAATATATAAACCGCCTCTAGTGGTTCGCCCACTGTTGACAGCTCCTTAGGTCCCCGTGAGGGTTCTATCCCAAGGGGAGTACAATATTGTGCTTGGTTTGGTTGGAGGTAGGACTTAAAGTCCGCCTAGGGATAGACTCAGTTAAGATGGTCGTAGCTAGTAAGACCATCTGTCGCCTTAATAATTCTAAATTGTTGTGTTCCGGCATTTATAGGTAAGCTAGCCAGTCTGTTGAGGATTCCGAGTTTATCATAACTTGAAACCAGGCGGGATAAAGGTCTAATAATAATTATATACATTATTATATACCTAACATTATAAAATAAGCTATTCTGTACACACTCTTAAATATTAAGAGCAGTACTTGCCAAAATACAATTTTTCACAAACTTAGTTTGGCATAGAGCACCAAATAATTGTATGTACTTAAAGATAAATAAAACAAATTATTTATTATTTATTATCTATACTTACCCATTATTTAAAAGTTTTTAGTGAAGTCGATTCCATTTTTTCTATCTTATTGAAGTATCTCCCCGCTTGAAGTCGTATACGTTTAACATCGTTTCAGGATAAGAAAGCGCTCACACAGCACGAAGTTATACACTCCGGCCTCAGACCGCTCTCTTGCGACATCTGTCAGCAGACGTTCAAGCAAAAAGCGTCCTTATATACACACAGGAAAAGGGTGCATAAAGTGTACCCGGATAAGAAAGTGGTACATTATATGGATGAGCTGCCATAGCCCCGGAGTAACGGTTCTCGCGCTCTCATACAAACATACGTCACCCCCTCTCGCCCCCACGTTTCGTCGAAGTAAAGGGCTTGGGAAGTTGTTCAGTAGCGTTCGTCCCCGTGGGGGCCAGTGGGAAATTCGTCCCCACTAAAATAATTAATAGTAATTATAGAAGATTTTCAGTAGCGTTCGTCCCCAAGGGGGCCAGTGGGAAGTTCGTCCCCAGTAAAATAATTTATAGTAATTATAGAAACACACACTAAGCACACATGAAACACGTGCTCATCTTAATTACTAGGTACAATGTAGCTTTATCGTAATGCCATATTGTTTGATAATATTATTTTCTTAGTTTGTTGAGAATTTCGGGTAGTGTGCGCTTCAACCTTCGGCCGTATCATAGCATAATCATACCATAGAAATATCAGGTGAGATGAAGGCCAAGCATACCCCCGTATACAATAAAAAAAGCCATCTTTCCCTTTCTGTCAAATGAGCTTTTGCCAAAAAAAACTAGATTATTCCGATCCAATTATGTGCAAAATTTATTTCGAACGAATTAACTATGTTTGTATGGGATAGCGGTGCTACTAGCTCGTAAGAGAATAAGCCGGGAAAATGTGTACATAATCATGTATTTTTGTGGTTTTAAAACGAAAAACGGGTGTGTCGCGTATTATTAGCTATATTTATTCCGACGTTTCGGTAGGGTTGCACCAATCGGGGTCGCGACGTAATATCCGCGATGAATTCCCGTTGTTCGTTTTAAAATAATGTCTTCTAATTGATAAAAGAGGCAAAAATTTTGTGGTGGCAAAAAGATTGCAATCGAAATATGTAGGTATTATTAATTATCACATATAAAAGGCTATTTTAAATGAATCTATAATAAGTAATAGTTACACGCAATCTGGTGAATCTAGCAAGTAATAAGTGTCTTAAAAAAAACGGTGATTCGGAGAATGGTTCGGTTGAGGTCCACGCAAGATTAGTTTTTGTAATTTTTTCATTTCATTTAATTTATTCACAGACAATTAAACATTGTATATGAATGTCACATAAAGTATATATGTATATGCAAAACAAAAAAAAAACATGTTCAAAATGAAAGTTATTCATAAAAATGACAAAGATAAAAAAAAAATGTTTCAAACAAAAACGTATAAAGAAAATGACATTCTAATTCCATTGTAATAAATAAATAAACAGATTTGGTAATTTTAGTTGTGGTAGGCAAAACACCGTGGGGAAATCTGTGACAGTTATTATCTATAACTATATACTATTTAAAGCGAATAATGATGTATAGTTAAATAATTATTCGCTTTAAATTTCACCCACTGCCGGATATTGGGCCTTTTTGTGTTGGGTTGAATTACGATATATTATCTTCATTTCTTTTTGGTAGGTACGTAGATAAAACTATAATGTTAAAATTCACCAATTGGTTGATTTCAAAGAAATATTTATAAATCTTGTAAGAAAATCTGCAATTATATATACAATAAATGATTTACATCATATCTTTGAGAGTTTTAATCCTTGATGGGGTAACGTGACAACATTTTGGAACCGCACCCTATTTTATTCCCCTCCGATTTATAAGCTTTAGATCATAGATAAAATAAACAAGGATTTCGCACCATCCGCCCGAATGTGTTACTAAAACTCCACTAAAAATAAAAAAAAACAATGAATTTCGCACCAGCCGCCCGGATGTCTTACCTAAAACTCCACTAAAACGCACCGGAACAGCAGTTTTCATTCGGTTGTAACGAACAGTAGCTTATTTAAAGCCATAAACTCTTTAAATAGAGTTGCTATTTGTTTGAAAAGCAGCAATAATTATGAACATTATCTTTTACCATCGCATGATACTGACATGTTTTTTTTTTATATTAGAATGCATAGCAAAATACTTTCCGATTGCATTACGATCTAGCTAATAATCGGTTAATGAGTAATTCAAAACTGACTTAGATTTATACATCGAGCTATAACTAAGAATGTGTCCGTTAGCACTTTTCTTACTGTCTCTATCTAAGTATTCACTTTGTTCACGTGTTTTATAATTAGTAAGTATTAGCAAAAACGCTACCTTATTATTTAAACCGCCTCTGTGGTCTAGTGGTTCAAGCCACCGATTTCAGATCCAGAGGTCCCGGGTTCGATCCCCATGGGGAGTACAATATATTGTGCTTGGTTTGGTTGGTGGTAGGACTTTAAGTCCGCCTGGCTAGCTACCACCATCTTACCTAATTCTGTCGCCATAATAACAATTATAAAATTATTGTGTTCCGGCATTCAGAGGTAAGATAGCAGTAGTAAGGATTCGCCGGTTCTGGACCGAGGTCCAGAACCGGACGAATCCCCGCCGATCAAGGGTGTCTCAAAAAAATTGTCACCCCGTAAAAAAAAAAAAAAAAAAAAAAAAAAAAAAAAAAAAAAAAAAAAAAAAAAAAAAAAAAAAAAAAAAAAAAAAAAAAAAAAAAAAAAAGTATATCGACCACGCTGAATCGATGTAGCGCATCCATTTTACGCTATTTATGTTTTAAGCGCCTAGTACCCCTAATTAGCTAATCAGGGATTAACTAATCACCACCAACCTCGCCACGATGCTAATCACCTTGTTGTGAAGGGAAGCAGCATAGCAATAACAACGAACTATTTTTATTATCCTTTATTTCAATTGAACAAGCATTTAAACATATAATATACCAATATATCATTATAAATACTATCGTTTTTGAATAATCCTAGAAATTCACGCAAGGATATACCCTTGAATTTGTGATATATATATATACATCAAGCAGTACTCGCCACATACTGAGGTCCAATCATTTTGTACTCTCCTTCTATTGTAACACCATTGTTTTGAGTTCCTTTTTAAAAACCACAGGTCTTAGACTCTATAAGGGTATTGTAATGAATAACACATATTTCTGGTACAATCATTATTTTATTTCAACTCATTGACATTATACAAAAATAAAAAAAATATTTACACAATGAACTACAACTTTAAAATTACCTTAGCAACTAATTATACACATTTATTAAATCTTAGATACTATTTCTTATTCTAAAATGACCCCATGCTAATGTATCAATACTGTTGGGTAAAATATATCTCTTAGTATCGCTGTATGATAAACATGTTTTGTTAATTTTTTGCGTAAAAATTGTATGCTTTATCGACTTAAATCTATACATATCACAAAATTGATTTTTTTTATCAAACAGGCATGATTTGAAATTTTCTATTTTCATCTTTTTTGTAACACATTTATTGACACCTTTTGCTTTAGCTGTAATTTTATTCTCCACTTCAAACGCATACATTTTTGATCGGAGGCCTACAAATTCTTTCATAATTTTACCGTTATTTTCATCTTTGAAAAAACCTAACTTCTTTTTATTGATTCTCGGATAACCAAATATATTATCTACTGGATAATCCGATGTATCAAATCTGGAGGATAAGTCCGTTTTGATATCATCATAAAAATGATCCGCAAAAGTTTGATAGATAAAACTATCGGTGTCCGTATACAATAGTTTTGTTTTATTTGGGAATTTCTGTAACATGTAGTTGTAATGAAAATCATACATTAATGTTTTTGAAATATCTAATATACTAAACCCTAAATATATTGGTTTGTCATGGTAGAGTTTTGTTTTTTTTAATTGCACTGCGACTAAACTTTCTTTAAAAATTGATAGACTATGAAATTCTGGTTTAGCAATCAAATCTTGAGCACCTAGAGATTTTCCTATATTTTCCCAATGCGTTAGGAGTTTTACATTTACACGTTTTTCGATGTTTTCCATGGTTTTACCAAAAACAGAATTATTCATCAATTTGTAAAAATCTTTCTCAAAATCTGAAGTTGCTTTTGTCCTTAATTGTGTATTTAAATTTATGTACTTTTCCAACCAAGCACTTTGATCATATTTAAGAATTCTGTGAACTTTCGTTAGTTTCAGACCCATATCAAGACATTGTTTCAGATTTCTGTAATGGATTTTATATTTTGTTTTATTGTTGAGATTAGGAATAAGCTTTTTTTCTTTAGAACCTCCTATGCAAATATTCTCGGGACAAAGAGGTAGATCTGAATGTAGATCATGAAGATCTGTGGGGTATTCTAAGTCAACTTCTAATATGAAACCGTATTCAGAGTTATCAGGAACCATAAAGTTGGTGTCAGGACTCACCCATTCAAAGCCTCCCTTTGGAAGGTACTGAGACATAGCCCAACCATATAGATTGTTTGCATCTAAATAGGTGAGATATGATGTAGGTTGATTTTTATCAAAGTCTTCTAAAAATTCATTATTTGCCTTTGCATATCGATTACTACATTGGGACACACCACCTCGTATTCCAGCTCGAATATATGCAATTTGATCGAAATCTGATAATAATTCTAACTCTATTTTTGTATACTTTAACATAGCATCCCAGCTTAGCCCTGGTGCTGTATAATAATGAGCAGGATCTAAATCGTATGTTATCATACAAAGGTTTCTGAAGTTTTCAAAGATATCTGTCAGTAGTAGGACATCTGTTTTTAAGTATAAGTTAGAATATTCCATCATATTTTGACACTTAAAGTGTTTCCAAACATCCTGAGCACGGTTGTATTCTTCATCTGATATGCTTGAATCGGAAAGAGAACTGTAAAACTGGTTTTGGTTAGGGAGAGATGTTGATTTTAGGGATTCAAACGATGTCATGAACTCATAAGGATATATACCCTTCTTCCTTAGGCGACTGAAGTCTTCATCATTAGGAAAAAAACATTTGAGGGTGTTGAACTGATCGTTATTTAGATTTTTTGCTAGTTGATCGAGGCTACACGATAAAAATTTCATAGAATCTACAAATCTTAGTTTAATCTTTTGATTGTTTATGGTGAGGACTTTTGTAAAAGATATGTACCTTTCTTTATTTTGAGGAATAACTTCTATTTCACCCTCCACAAAATCTAACGCCTGTACGATAAAATGTGCATCGTAATGACTGAGATTGTGAAGGAAAACTGGAACGTAGTATGGTGGTCGAAAGTTTTTAATACAAATATCATGTGCAACACCTCTAAAATTACCTGTGTGCCAATCGAAATCAAGAACACGTTCTCCATTCAAATTTGTTTCACAGATGTGACAATTTTTGGTGTTTGCAATTTTATTTTCATTTTCAGGTGTTAATGGTTTAGGGCTCTTTTGAAAATTGTTTACCCTACAAATTTCCTTCAAATCGTTATATAAACGTTTCATAAATATTTGTGCACAGTTGGATCCACTGTAAGTTTCATATTTTGATAAACTATCGTTATATGAACATTTAACATAGTATCCGAAGCTATAAACTTCATGCTTTGCTACATTTGTAGTATATGGTTTAGTAGGATCATTAACACATGTTTCTATTGGATTTAATAATGCCTCAAAGTCAGCATATATAACAAATGGCATTTTCATCTTTTTTTGGAATTTGTCAAACTTTAGTTTGTCATTAGAAACCAATTCACCAAACCAATTTTTCATTATTTTTTCTTTAGTTGGAAGCTTCGTTGAAATGTGTGAACAATCATGTTGTTGATGGTTACTTAACCTTTCTTTTGAAGGGAAGTGAAGTAAACAACCATCACAAATGTAAACCGCATGCTCTTGATTAGAAAGTTGTTTGCTAACTAATCGCGACAAGTTTTTGATGTAGCAATAATGACCATTTGTACCGTTTTGAATGTATAGAAGATTTACGTGACGAGTTTTACGAGATTTGGTAAAAAACAAAGGACCTACAACAATATTTTTTTTGTTTTTTATATCAAATTCTAATCCGAAAACATTGATACTTATATCGTTTAATGCTTCAACTTTATGTATATCAGTTAGTTTTACTGGAAAAGGTACACCGTTAAATTTAAGTTTGTTTGCATGCATACTGTATGATGTTACTCGATCAGAATGCTTGTTGGCTGGGTATAGGGCTGATAGCAATGCCCATTTAAAACATAAATTATCTGCATTTTTTACGTTTATAACGGCTTTTTTTGCTCTTACATCTGCAGGTAATTCAATATATGAGGTTCCTCGCAGTGGGTTGAATTTATTTACATTCATATCTAAACAGTTTATTTTTTTGAGACTCCATCCACTATCTTTTTTCTCAAAAGAATCTATCTTATTTGTCATAGTGTCACACAAAGATGAAAAGAAAATATTCAAGTCATCCCCACGAAATATTATGTAATTACATGTTTGGAAGTCGAATGCATTTGTCATATTTTTAGACTGCTGTACAAAATCAGCATGTAAAATGAAATTAACTTTGAATACTGTATGTTGTTCGATTGATTCATCAATCAATAACATTACATCATCTTTAATTGACTTCAAAAATTGTTTGGGTGTTTCGAATACTGAGTTTGATGATGCACTATCACTATCACTTCATTCTGCGTTATTCCTTGGTATCGAGCGGACGTGTTTGTGTTGCTTTCGAGCTTATATAATTTTTTTTTGTTTGATACTGTGAAATTGCGGTTTCGTAAATATTAAATATCGGCTCCTCTCGTTTACTCTTGGGCATGTGTCCATATGACCCAGCGGCCATATTGGTGCGTGTCGGACGTCTCGTTTTCAAGTGTCTGCTTGCTGCTGCGCCACCTACTGCGTACATCGGATCCTCTTGCTCCTATAACTGAGAACTGTGGCTGTGGGTGACTGACGCCATTTTGGATGGTCTTGAGCCTCCCTGTCACTTGGTCGTCGGCGTGCCTCGGCTTGGATTCGTGATTCGAGCTGTGGGCCTTGCATACACTGGTCCGGATCGGCGTCTGAAGAATTATTGGTGTGCACAAAGACTCGCCTGCGCCGGGGTTTGAACTCGATGCTTGACCCTCGCCGCGCCCCGACACGGAGCTTCGCCGACTGAGCCACGGAAGCATTAGGCGCGCGCTTGAAATTGGTGTACGGTTTTATCGGTGTTTGATTTTACGTTTACTTGGCTAAGTCTTGCTTATATTTGTTTCTCGGTGTTTATCAGTATCTACCTCGTGCGTTTGGTGAGATTTATATTTAAAATGCTTTGCCACGGTTGCAAGTCAGTAACTACTGGAAAAAACTTCTTGAAATGCAACATCTGCGCTTCTACTTATTGCTACATATGCTTAAATATCAATACTGAACTAAATAAGCAATTGAGTGCTGAACAGTTGGCTTCGCTTAGCTGTCCCTCGTGTCAAAATGTTACTAAACGAAGATTCAATGACAACACTCCTGTCAAGTCCCATAACCTCTCGCTAGCTGATTCCTTGAATGTGTCATTCAGTCAAGTATCCACTGAATCGCCATCTCAGTTTGCTGTGAGTGCTTCGTCCGCCGTCATTCGACCTGATGAGCCCGTTACTATGGAGAGTATAAGCCAACTGTTTGATCTGAAACTCTCATCAGATTCAGCTTTTATGTCAAACCTTCGTACCGCACTCAGGAAAGACCTTGAGGATATGGTCTCAGTGGAGGTTGCCCATGCTATTGAGAAGGTGAAGACTGATTTCTCGTTTACAACAGATCATATATGTCTAGAGCAAAAAGACATAAAAGCGGAACTTGCTGAAAAAGATAGAGAAATTAGGAAACTGGAGTCTGACTTTTATAAATCTCAGGAAGCTCTCAACATCCTTCAGAACCGCCTCACCATAATTGAGAAGATATCTCGGAGCTCCAATTTAGAAATTCATGAAGTGCCTGAAAGCAAGACTGAAGACTTAGTCGCCTTACTAAAAAAACTCTGTGGGAGTCTACAGGTTCCTATCTCCGACAGTGACATTAAGGTTTGTCGCCGTGTTTCGAAAATGAATACAGCCTCTAAGAGACCGCGTAACATTCTTGTAACGCTCTCTTCTCAGCGTCTGCGGGATACTCTTCTTTCTGCTGCATTCCGTTATAATAAAGCCCATCCCACTGACAAACTTGATGTCTCCCTCTTGGGTATTAGTGGCGCTAACACGAGAATATATCTGTCTGAGCACCTTTCTGCTGAAGTCAAAGAACTTCATAGCTTAGCTAGAAAATTGTGTAAAGACCTTCGTTTTCAGTTTGTTTGGGTGCGCTATGGTCAAGTGTTTGTACGTAAGAACGATAAGAGTCTTGCTATTCTAATTAAAAATCACGAAAGTATTAATAAATTATACTGCGAGTAATTGCTATATAGGTTGGGTCATTCATCAGATTATTGGGGTTTTGATATATATTTTTAGGTATTTGATAATGGTTTCTGTTTATTACCAAAATGTCAACAGAATACGAAGTAAATTAACAACTTTTTACTTAAATCTCTTAAATTATAACTTTGATATAGTATGTTTGACGGAATCAAATTTAAACCTAAGTGTGTTTGATGCTGAGGTCGTTGATGACCGTTACAATATCTTTCGGAGGGACCGATCTGTTTCCTGTTCTCAAAAGGGTGAGGGTGGTGGTGTTTTAATAGCTCTTTTAAAGAAATTTGAGGTTATCCGCCAGACATCTTGGGACAGCGGTATAGAGGATATCTGGGTATCTGTCGTGCCTGAATTTCGCGATTCTCCTCGTCTAAACATTTGTGTTTGCTATCTACCCCCTGACATAACTTTAGTTAAGAGAGAAGAATTTTACGCGCATTGTCAGAAAATAGTACTAAACGATTACCCAGATGATAACTTCCTGTTAGTTGGTGACTTTAATACACCTGATTACTTTTCCGTCACTAATGAATCTCGGACTTCTACAGAAGCCGTCACTCTTAGTAAAACTTATCGTGCTTTAAATGAACTTATAACGACATGTGACCTGAAACAGTCTAATAAAATTCTAAATGTAAAATGTCGTTTACTAGATTTAGTATTATCCAGCCTTGATAACATTTCTGTCATTGAAGCTTTTCCCTTAAGTCGACTGGACAAGATGCACCCTGCTTTATTAATTAACATACCACTTAAGAATGTTTCAAAATCCCTGAAACGATGTAAATCTAAACGTCTTAACTTTTATAAATGTAATATTGAATGTGTAAGATCTGATCTTAGCTCTGTAAACTGGCAAGATGTCCTAATCTCTTCGGATGTTGACCTTTGTACTAGTCGATTTTATGACATTCTGTTTGAAATAATTGAAAAACATACTCCCTACATTTCTCCGAAGAAATCTTCTTATCCAATTTGGTATAGTAGAGCGCTCATTAAATGTAATGGCGAAAAAAATAAATTTCATAAACTGTTTAAAAGATTTGGTAATCCCCGTGATTATGACACCTTTTCATTATTGCGTGCCAGATGTAAGATTCTTATTAACGAATGTTATAATCGATATGTTTCTTCTACAGAGGAGTCTATGGAAAAAGATATCAAGTTTTTTTGGAGTTTTGTAAACAATAGAAAGGGAAGGGTATCAATACCTAATACTATGACATTTGGAAATAATTCCTCGTCAAATGGTCTAGATATTAGCAACCTGTTTTCTGATTATTTTAGTTCGGTTTTCGAAAAAGATAACACATCAGCTAACACAGCTTGTAACGATTCCCCCTCTGCTTTACTCGACTGTGGCATTTCATACTCATTACACGAAGTAACTTTAAATCAAAAAGATATTTTAAGAAAAATAAAACAATTGGACAATAATAAAGGGCCTGGTCCCGATTTGATTCCACCGTCGTTTGTGATATCTTGCAGTAAAGAGTTGTCTTTACCTTTGTGCATAATATTTAATAAATCTCTTTGTAATGGTGTTTTTCCCAAGCGTTGGAAAACAGCTCATGTTATTCCTATTTTCAAACAAGGGGATAAGTCTAAATGTGAAAATTATCGACCAATAAGTATCCTGTCATGTTTTGCCAAATTGTTTGAATCTCTTGTATACAGTTATCTTTATAACCATGTCAAGCCATTAATCTCTGATAAGCAGCATGGTTTTGTAAAAAATAGGTCCACTGTAAGTAATCTGCTAGAGTACAAAAATTATCTCTGTCAGGCTTTTGCTGAGCGAAGTCAAGTCGACGCAATTTACACCGATTTCTCTAAAGCTTTCGATAAAGTTAACCACCGTTTATTATGTCATAAGCTTTTCCAATATGGATTCCATGGAACTTTATATCGTTGGATATGCTCTTATCTACAGAATCGGAGTCAATTAGTCGCTTTAAAGGGATTTCTGTCATCGCCAGTGATAGTAACATCGGGTGTTCCTCAAGGATCTCATCTTGGGCCTTTATTCTTTGTTTTGTTTGTGAATGATCTTGTAAATCGTTTGTCCTGTAAGTGCCTCCTGTACGCTGATGATTTGAAAATTTTTAAGACCATCTCTGGGACACGGGACTGTTATTCATTGCAAAACGACTTAGATACCGTTTTTCAATGGTGCAATACTAATCTAATGACTATAAACGTTGACAAATGCTTTGCAATTTCGTTTACAAACAAACGCAATAAAATTCTAAATGACTACAAAATTGAAGGTCGAACTTTAAGCCGCTCTTATATTGTGAAGGACTTAGGAATATTGTTTGACGATAAACTCACCTTTCATGCGCATTATCAACATATTATAACAAGAGCCAATCAACTTCTAGGTTTCATTCTGAGATCGACAAAAGTTTTTAAGAAGAATCGCAGTGTAATATATCTTTTCAACTCTCTAGTAAGAAGTATATTAGAATATGGTAGCCCGATATGGTCCCCTAATTACAAAGTGCATATCTATAATATTGAAAGGATTCAGAGAAAGTGTTTAAGGTTATTATGTTATCGCTTGCAACCTGGCCGTCTGAGCTTGAGTTACGAAGAAAGATTAAGTAAATTTCAGTTGGAATCCCTAGAAACTAGGCGTAAATACTTTGATCTCATATATCTCTATAAAATAATTCACTCTCTCATTGACTCCCCTCATTTATTATCGATGATATCGTTTAACATTAGATTCAGAGCACGAAATTCCAATAAAATCAATATATTTATACTTCAAGTTTATAAAAATAATATCTCTTTTTATAATCCTTTAACTAGAATGTTACGCCAGTACAATGATTTACTGAAAGAATTTAGTCAAATTGACATCTTTGTTCGCAACTTAAGCCAATTCAGTAAACAATTAAAATCTATTTTATATACCAATTCCTAATTTGTCAACCCGTAGAACTCTGTTATGTTAATTGTTGTCATGTTTTTGTTCACATTTTTTTTTTTTAGTCTCCGTTCGTTACCAAATGTATTAACTTAGTTGTAAGCACATGTTTTTTACCTTACAATCTAGATTTGTACCTTAGTTTTATTTTTTTAGTTGTATTTTCAATTGGTTGTAAAGTGTATTGTGTTTAATAAATAAAATAAAATAAAATAAATAAAATATCTTTACAATTAATTTTATATGATATAATTCGTTGACCGAAAGCAGATTCTACTACAGATACATTTGACAAGGCACCATGTGATTTTAGTACATTATTTTTGTGAGTGTTGCTCTTTAAATGATTAGTGAAGAAACGCTTTTTAATTAGAAGTTGACAAATGCCACAGTTCACCTTATCGTTATTGTCAGTCCGAAGTCTCAACGACGCGGAAGATGAAGGTTCAGCATCAAGTCTTGGTATTTTTGTTGACATGATGTTGCTTTCGTTATCACTCCGAGGTCTCTTGTGGTTTCCCCCTCCAACTTGTACTTGTGGCTCGCTGAAAGGTAAAGTTTAAAGTTAAATGGAAAACTTTATGGTTACAGAAAACCAGCAATCATGGTAAATATACTTAAAATAATTTGCTATGAAAATGTAACTTACATATATTGTTTTTCAGCTGCAACACATAAATTGTAGAGCTCCTCATCGTATAATGAACTTATCATATCACATGATTCAATTTCCTCACAGAGCTTAAATATTTCAGCATCTTCACATGAATCATTGATTTCTGTGTTGAAGGTACTATCACAAACTTCCTTGTGATCTATTTTTATTGCACATGATTCAACTTCTTCGCAGAGCGTAAACATTTCACAATCTTCACAAGAATCAATACTTTCCGGTTGAAAGAAGGTAAAGGAATTAACACAAGTTTCTTCGTGATCCATAGTTATTGCACTTGTATTACTAGTAGACAATGTACTGCAATGATTTTCTGACTCAAACTGAGACCAGGAGAGGCATTTTCGATGTCCTTTATATATTAAATCCAGGTAAAATGTTATTTATCATTAAAGTAAATTGAGAACACCCACTCATTAGCTAATCTTAAAAATCTTGTAAAAAAATTAAGAGTGACATTGTTTTACTAATTATCCTTGAAGAAATATTTTTTGGAACCTTCATTGTTTGCTATGTCTTTTGTTATCTTGTAAATAAGGTTTTGTGCATGAGTATAGTTGTCATCACTATTTTTCAGATAATATTTTGTCCTTAAATCTGCGTGCTTCCAATGTTGTTCTTTAGGGATTTTTGATATCTTCTTGAGGTTATAAACCTCTATTTTTATTAAATGAGTGGCTTTACTAGCATCTTCATTATTTGTCGATATAAATGCAGTACCTCCTTCATGCGCCCGAGATATTGTTGACGACAGCTTTTTTTTATAAGATTTGCTTGGTACATTAAAAAAATCATCTATACTCTCGTATACAGATTCAGGTCTCTTTCTTTTTAAAATCGGAGGTTCAGTGATGGTTAATTTATCATTACTATCATCTGAAATTGTATTGTAATAGTACTGTTTATAAGTATTTTCTTCGTTAATATCAATGTTCTGCAACAAAAAAATGTGGCTATAAAAAAATAGAAATAGAAACAATAGCTAAAATGATTACAGAAAAATAAAAAGTAGTTTTCATACCTCCATTATGCTATAACTGCTATCAATCACTTCAAACTAAAATATATTCACTCCACTGTTCACGGTAGCAAACAACTGTGAAATTATTTTGGAGTTTCTCATTTATATATTGCTAACTATTATCACATTAACTAACTACCCTGTTATTGAAAGTAGTTTTGTGGAATTTAAAGTGGAGAATAAAATTACAACTAAAGCAAAAGGTGTCAATAAATGTGTTACAAAAAAGATGAAAATAGAAAATTTCAAATCATGCCTGTTTGATAAAAAAAATCAATTTTGTGATATGTATAGATTTAAGTCGATAAAGCATACAATTTTTACGCAAAAAATTAACAAAACATGTTTATCATACAGCGATACTAAGAGATATATTTTACCCAACAGTATTGATACATTAGCATGGGGTCATTTTAGAATAAGAAATAGTATCTAAGATTTAATAAATGTGTATAATTAGTTGCTAAGGTAATTTTAAAGTTGTAGTTCATTGTGTAAATATTTTTTTTATTTTTGTATAATGTCAATGAGTTGAAATAAAATAATGATTGTACCAGAAATATGTGTTATTCATTACAATACCCTTATAGAGTCTAAGACCTGTGGTTTTTAAAAAGGAACTCAAAACAATGGTGTTACAATAGAAGGAGAGTACAAAATGATTGGACCTCAGTATGTGGCGAGTACTGCTTGATGTATATATATATCACAAATTCAAGGGTATATCCTTGCGTGAATTTCTAGGATTATTCAAAAACGATAGTATTTATAATGATATATTATATGTTTAAATGCTTGTTCAATTGAAATAAAGGATAATAAAAATAGTTCGTTGTTATTGCTATGCTGCTTCCCTTCACAACAAGGTGATTAGCATCGTGGCGAGGTTGGTGGTGATTAGTTAATCCCTGATTAGCTAATTAGGGGTACTAGGCGCTTAAAACATAAATTCCTATCTCCGAAACGAGTTGAAATAGCGTATATATAATACTTTTTTTTTTTTTTTTTTTTTTTTTTTTTTTTTTTTTTTTTTTTTTTTTTTTTTTTTTTTTTTTTTTTTTTTTTTTTTTTTTTTTTTTTTTTTTTTTTTTTTTTTTTTGACCAGTTAATTTGGCTATCTATCGATTATTTTTGGTACATTCTGAGCGACAGCAAAAAAATATTGATTAAATATTTTACTCAATGGAATAAATACGATTGATTAGCGATATTTTCATTTGTATGACTGGATGTCGAATTCTGTAATAGTTTGTTGGCTTCTAACTATTTCTATGATATTTCATGAATAATGACAGATAGGTATGTACACAGTGGTCCATTTGCCAAAAAATGGCCATTTCACTCTCATACTGTCAAAAGTGTTTGTCCTTTTTTTTATACTTCTAAGACGGGACAAGCAAGTAGCGCATCTAATAGTGTTAAGTATACTCTTGCCTATGACAAAGCCTTACTGCATAAAGGTCACATCCACAAAGAACATAGCCTACACGGCACTGCATTGCGCCCGTCAACTTGAGGCATAAAGGTGTTAAGCCTCACGTAACCGTAATTTCACCGGCAACCATACCCTTCAAACCGAAACACAGCAATGCTGCTAGGAGGCAGAAATAAGTATGGTGGTAGTAATTCTCCGGACGAGCCCTTTCACTAGGGGCTTCTACTGCTCTTAAAACCTTCTGTCACGTAACAATGTTTAACTTGCCTTTAAGTAGATATTCAATGAGCTAAAGACGGTCCATTTGATATAAAAATAAACGCCGTGCCGCTCGATACTACCTAGATCGTTGTTTTCTCACAAGATAGTGAAGGCTGGTTATTTAAACGTCTAATTCAAAAGCCTTTAATTAAGAGGCTATGATACGTGAAATGGCTTAGCTTCAGCGATAATATCTTCCACAGTACTGTAGCATTTACTTTGAAATTAATATATGTCATAGTTTAGGATAGATGTTAGAACGCTAGTATTGCTAAAAGACGATTACATTAAAAAAAAAGTTGACTCAAATGTACCAAAAATGTTCGCCATTCAATAAATACGCCCTATTAGGCCTTGACACTTTGTACTGTAAATAAACACAGTATACAGCAGACGGTCTGTGTTTTAGATTTTCTAAATTCATATTTGTTTTACCGTAAAAAAACAAAACGTAGAAATACGCGCATTTTCTGTCATCTGGTGATCACAAGCGCCGTGGTTGAGCACACAGCAATGTCACCTTTATTATTACTATATCTTAGTTCGAAACTTGAGTAAAGTTGCGTTGAGTTGTTAATCTGAGGTACTATAGGCAGTTAATAATCTTAAGTTTCCTATCACTGTAAGGAAAGTACCTAGGTAAGTATATATTTATTAACAAACAATTAACTATGAATAAGGAAAGCAGGTTACCAAGGACCATTATAAACGGTCTATGGGAAACTCAACTAATCCAGACCAGTACCAGACAGGAGCGTGCACAGACTGGCTGCACTGCCACGCTGAATAGCTATGCTAATTCGCTGGCCTAAATAACAGCCAGCCCTTGGGTCACGTGTCGCCTCAATAGCCAAGTTTTTCGAAAGCCTGGACGGCTCCGGAGCTTAAGGTATAAAGTGAGTACATAATAGTCTGTTAGTTTAAGATATCGATAGTTTTAAGATTGTTTCGCTTCCCAGTATAGGCCTATTGTAATTCTTTATTGTCCACATAAATATGATCTAAACATGTCATAGGAAAACATATGTACAGAGACGAGCTTAACCTTTAAAGAGTTTTTTACCAGTAAACCTTTGAGAGAGAGAGAGTTAGAGAGGTGATACCTACACTGAAAAAGTAGAAAAGTGTACTTGAATTAAAATATAATTTTAATAGACAAATGAAATATTTATACATATATCAAAAGTATACCTACACATGTTTATCACCTGCTAAATATATAAATATAAGGCAACATTATTATACATATACGTACAAAGTTTTATGCATATTCATTAATATCTCTTTATAGTAGTCTTCCTAACTCAGAATGTCTTCCTTTCGCTATTTTCCTTCTCTGGGGCACAGATAATAAAATTCTAGGGTAAAAATTGAACCAATTTAAATTGCCATTAATTTATTTTTAAAGGTACTACAGTAGACTTAAATACTTAGCTACAGTATCGACTGTAGCAATAAATATATATAAATTTTATAATATCTTAAAATATATTAAATTATTAACAGCTTACATCTAAATTAACTCAGTAGTTTCGTCTTTATTTATAACTAAAATGTTTAGTAGTTTTGTCATTCTTGACTTATTTAATATCTTAAATAGGTATATTATTAACAGCTTACATCTAAATTAACTTAGTAGTTTCGTCTTTATTTATACCTAAAATTTTTAGTAGTTTTGTCATTCTTGACTTATTTAATACCTTAAATAGGTATTTTATTAACAGCTTACATCTAAATTAACTTAGTAGTTTCGTCTTTATTTATACCTAAAATTTTTATTCGTTTTGTCATTCTTGACTTATTTATACTTATAATTTTCCATTTACAATATTATTAGTAGGTACCTTCTTAGTTTCCCATCATATAGCACAGTTGTGGGATTTCTTGTTTATGTATTGAATTTAAGTAGGTAAATTGAAGCACAGACAAAAATTTGGACTGTACTAACACTTTCTGTCCAGTTGCTAATTTATCTTGCTGAGAATATGTCCAGTTGCTAATCTATCCATCTGAGAAAACCCAGTTGCTCAGTTGCCCAGCCATTGCTTACATCAAAAAGTGTCAGTCTACAAAACAAAACATAACTTTTTACTCTGTATTGTCATTAAACGCAGGTTTGGCCGATTTTGATGAATATTTGTGTTCAAACACAACCCCTTGTGGGTCCCTTGATGGTTTAGATTTACAATTACACCCGTTAGGTGGCGCTGCGATAGCCACGGGATTTTGGGAATGAAGTCCCGGGCTAGCCGTTGTAGTAACATTAATTGACAATACATAATATTATTGGTCTTTGTTCCATGTGTATGTATTTACAAAAACAATAGGTACCTACTTACAAGCATTCTATCCGCAATCTAGTTCCCATATACAAGCTATGCTTAGTTTGGGGCTAGATGGCGCTGTGTGAAATTAATATTCATTTATTAACTTAATATTACTCGATTTATTCATTTAATAACATGACACATACTAACGTAGTTTCGCTCATAGCTGTAGGTATATTACAATGATATGTATACTTAGTAATCTATAGGTACTCGCACCATTTTCCTTCCCCTCAATCGTTATCATTACAACCATAAAAACTAAAAAAAAAACTGAAAGTCATCCCCACGCTTGTTATAGGTACGGGTTGGTGATGTAATAATTTCCTGGCTGCAAAAGTTATGTTATTTATCAAAATCTTTTCAAGTTATCCACCCAAATTAAACCTTCAAACACGTGGGAAAATTACGAAAATATAGGTAGGTTATTTTTGTCTTGGCCCTTTATGTCAACTAGTAATCAACATCGATTCATTTTTGACATTTGAAACCTACTTCAACTTCTTCGACTTCAACTGTCATCTTATTAATGACATAATATATATACTGGGTTCGACCACTGATTTGACTTGAAGGTCACTGTTAATGGATTTCAAGCTACGCAACATTTACCTTGCCCTATAGAACAATTTGAGAAATAAAAGTATTACATGTTGTATAGTATCAAATAAGAAAAAAATATCGAATTTTGTCCTATGACGTCATGTTCCATGGAACAAATGGTACCTACCTCACCTAAATTACCAGTCAAGAGGATTGTTCAACGCGTCCCGAAAACTTCGACTGTTCTCTGAATAGAACTGGGAATACCAGTTTCTGAACGCGCGTATTGTTTTGTCCGCTTTGACGTATGTTGGCGCGCTGACGAAACGCTTGCTGTTCCATATCACTATGTCGCGTTCGATCTGAAACCAATCATTACTTCTGTTGTATTGGCAATACAACAACCAACCGTCTTCTTCTCAGAGCATTCTTGTTTTGATATTAAGCTTTTGTCACTATCCAATGTAAAAACGAGGCAAAAGTAATGTAATATTAAATCGTGAACGCTTTATGACGGTGTGGTTAGGCCCCGGGACTGAATCGATGATCCTGATTCATATTCATATTAGTTGATATTATTATTACATATTATTTTATACCTACATATTATTGAATCTGTAGAATTGAGAATATGTAGGAATGGGTATCTGTAGAAATAGAAATCTGTAGACGTGGGAATAATTCGACTAAGCGAGCGAAATATCTCAGCAAAAACTGATTTAGTCTATCAGTCTATTGTCGCATATCTAAGGTTGCATTTATAGACAAATTTCGACGATAATTGGCACACAAGTTCTTTGTTTTTTTTTAATCGGTCGTGATTTTTGATTGGTGGGAAAAGGGGGTACCTTGCTGTAGCATTATTTATCGACGGATTTCAATCAAATGTGATAAAAAAAAAAAATGGGGGATGCTGTAGCGTTATAATGGATGGATTTTTGCTCTCTCCAAAATAGGAGAGGTTTGCTACAATCGCCTCACTTCGGAGGTGTATTAGATATTACAAAGACAGACGCTGCTGTCCACCAGTGCTGTGTCACCAGTAGAAACTGGTGAGATCACCTAGTCAGCTACTAAGTACTACAGTTACTACTGAGTTGGAAGGGTTGAGTAATATCATAAGCAGAAACCTGTCCCCTCAGCACGGGGAGGGGATACAATTTTTGTCCTCTATTTTTATCCACCTCTGAGAGCATTTTGTCTCCAGATGGTGGATAAAAACAGAGGACAAACATTTTATCCCCGCCCCGTGCTGAGGGGGCACGGAAACTAAAGTTTAGCAGAAGTCTATTAAATCTATGTCAAAAATAACATATTACAAAGTGCTACTCGACGCTAGATGGCGCTTAAAAGCTTTTTTTGAACGCCTTATATTAGACAAGTTTGCAAGTACTTCCACCGTTAGTCGGATTGATATCAGCGCCATCTATCTGCGAACCATACGTCGCCGCGGATATTTATGTAACGCCGTTACGCCAGATCGGTATAATAACTGATGAACCACTAGTTGAACCATAGCCGCGAAAGTAGCTTGCCTTAAGTATCACTATATTGGGCTCCACCTTTATACTAATATACAACTAACTATAAAATACTATACTAATAAATAAAAAGATTATCATCTTACAGTGCTAACACTAAGTAAGTAAGATGATAATCTTTTTTAAACTTTCACTTTTCACATCAACCACCTCTGTGGTCTAGTGGTCCAACCCACCGATTTCAGGTCCAGAGTACACCATATTACCTCATTCTGTTGCCATAATAACAATTCTTAAAAAAAATGTGTTCCAGCATTCAGAGGTAAGATAGCCAGCTCCTCAGTTTGTTGAGATTTCCGGTTGAAGTGGCCTTTGGCCTTATATCAACTTGTTACAAAAAAAAACGGTTAGGACACATTATTTTCATACGAATACGGAATATATTACATAGGTAAAATACGCGATATTTTTTTACCAAAATATACATTTGTAAATTGATATAGACGAGTTTGATATCAGCGCCATCTACAAACCATGCGTCCCTCGCCGTGTATGAGCGGTGCGTTGAGTATCGCGTTGTGAGGCGGCGAGTACAACCGATGGACCACTCGTTGAACCATAGGCCCGAGCGGGGTGACTGACTGCGAGAAAAGGAACGGTCCGACTGGCGTTGACATGCGTAGCCGGACGTGACCCGGCCCGTTCTGAAAAAAAACAATGACAATATCATATTAACTATCAGATTTTGCCACAGACTGGGTTTTGCAAATTATATGTTGAATCTATGACTTATTGTTTGAATCGAAGCATCTTGCGTTGTCAGATCAAGGCTCGACAGCCTGAGCCATCGTCGCGAGTTGGTATGTTTTTCAATACTTATAAAATGTACATCGGTGAGTGTGCATCTTTTATCGGAATTTCCGCCCGCGGATACCAGAAAAGGTGTCTAAGGGATCTCACCGGCAGGTGGACCACATGCAGGTAGCGGCCTTCTGTGTATTAACTTAGAACTTTCTAAGATCACCCGTCGAATAAGTGGTTATTTTAGGAAAAGTCCTCCTAGTCCTACTCCTCCAGTTTTTGAAGGAGACCCTGTCCAACGGTGGAAAGGGGAGGCCCTTGGTGTAGATAATAATTTCCTGAATCTATTAATTTGTTGAGCAGAGGAATACCTGAGAAGCGATGGATGGATTGTGTGACAGAGGACATAGAGAATAAACTAGAAATAAATGAACAAGCCTCATAGCTCAGTTGGTAGTAGCTCTGCCTTCTGCGCTGTAGGCTGTGGGTTCCCACCCAGAATAAACATTTGTGTGATGAATACAGATGTTTGTTGTGTGTTTGGGTGTTGTATCACATAGTACAAAAAGTATTTAAGTATTCTATCCATAATCTAGTTCCCATATTACAAGCTATGCTTAGTTTGGGGCAAGATGGCGCTGTGTAAAAATCAATGTCCTGTAATATTTACTATTATTATTATTTATTAATAAAAGGCGTGTATGCAGAGTTGATGGCTGATAGGAGTGGAAGAGGACACGTTATGCCGACACCACCTAGCGTAGAATGTTGATATATTATGAAACCAAAACCAACCTGTGTGATATTCAGTGCCAGATGAAAAAACTTGGAGTTCATTATCTCATAGTCGTGATGAAGAGTCATAGTGGCTGTGTGATCTTCGTTGCCTTGCCACGTCGCCTTCCACACATGCTGGCCTGTAGGAATATACAAATACGTTAACAACTTAAAATTTGATGTGACTGCGTTTCTATCATCCTGTGGGAAACAAAGAAATATTGAGGAAATCACCTTTTATATTTCTAGTCTCCATCTAACTACTTAAAATAAAGTATATAATACAGTAGAGGATTACTTACCTCTATACGATAATTATTCGATTATTATCGCGATCATTATTCATGTTTATAATAAAAAGAAAGCGTGCGTACGCGAGAAAGACCCGTTTCGTAAACTTCGGAAACTTTGTCATCATTGACTTGACCTGAAGTTTACTTCTGGACAAGGGTCGTTAACAAATTTACAAAATTCGTTTAAAAAAAAAAATACTACGTGTTACACCTCTATATGAGACACCTTATGAAATCTAAGCCCTCTGCTGACGTGTTGCCGCTCCGAGAGGTACGCTGCAATTTTATTCAAACGAATTTATCGGATTTGTACTTAATATTTATCTGTTTTCAGGTTAATATTGAACAATGGATAACCGCAAAGTAACGCCTGAATCAACTAGATATTTTTACGATATCCATCGGGATATGAGCTAAGATAGGGTTGGGCCCAAAATAAAAAGTTGTAGACGCTTACCAATAAAACACTTGAGGAATGGGTACTGCTCTCCCCACGCTGACAAAAGTGACGTGGCGTGAACAGCGTTTAAGTGACAGACGTCAGCGCCATTCTCTGGTAACTCCTGAAAATATCACACACATTACATAGTAATCCCACACCAGGCACCAGTTTTGTTTAGTGCTTAGTTTGGGGATAGATGACGCTGTGATGAGCACATACGTCATAGTTATACCCAACCTTTTACTCGGGGCGGGGATAGATGGCACTGTGTTAATGACCAGTAATATTTATTTATTCAAGTACCTACCGCAATTCTTTTCGCCACTTGCTTTGATAGGTCGCGTAAATGAACTTTGAAATTGTAGGTTGGTATGGTACCTAAATCAGAATATGGTTCTGCCTTAGTTGTGAAACTAAGTGACAAACTTGTATCATGAGAAATTGTATCTTTCTGAAGGTATCAGGGTTCGTACGCAGTGACATATAATAAAAAATATGTGTATTTGATGAATTTTTTTGGCAATCTTCAGATCAGCCCAGAGATCTCGTGCAGTTTGGTAGTTTTTTTTTTCTTTTTGTAACTGCGCGGGGCAGCTAGTATATTATACATGGTATAGTATACTAGCTCGTATGGTAATAAATAATTTATGTTTTCAAATGTATGTTACCTGTATATGAGCGCTGACGGTAAACTCGTTCCTGCCTCGGTACCCCCATAGCTTGCACTCCGGCGCATCAGTCAGCTCCCACTGCGGCGGTCGGTTCTCTGCGTCGTGCCATATCCATACCGCGCCGTCTGCCTCCACCGTCTGCCATGTGCGGACCGAGACCCCTTTTGGAGCTGTACATATAAATATTATAATAAGTCTCAACAAAATCTACTAAACTAACACGCAATGGTTTGTCAGTTTCTTTTAACGATGTGTTACGAGCCACAGTTGAGAAAAAATGTATTTGCGTTAATTTAATCAAATATGTAGAATATGTATAAGTAAATCTTTATGATCTTGGTGATTGGTAAGACTTTGCTTAAGTCCACCTAGCTAGCTACCAGCATCTTATCTAAGTCTGTCGCCATAGTAACAATACAAAATATTTGTATCCCGGCATTTAGAGATAAGTTAGCCAGATCCTCAGACTGTACTGGATTCCGGGTGAAGTGCGCTTCTTCCTTGGCTTTAGTACCTTCGGCCTAATCATAACTTGACACCAGGTGAGGTGCAGATTGTTTGTATGAAGGTCCTGCAGGACCTTCATACAATAATAATAAATAAACAATCTTATCAAGATTTTTGAGTGTAATTTTAAACACTAAGGCAGATCACAGTTCAGTTAATCTCTGCTAGATGACGTTATCAGCGCTTTAACTGAGATATATGCCACAAAAAATCGGAATCTGCGTCGGTACCCCCGTAGCTCAGTTGGTTAGAGCGTTTCCGGCTTTAGGAAAAGATGCGGGCTCGAGTCCTGTCGTGGGTTGTGAAATTTTGTGTAATAATAACATTTGTAAATATTATCAAGAGTTTTCTGTCTAAAGGTGTCTCAGTAAGAGTGCACTTTTTAAAATTGGAATATTTTTTTTTCATGCAAGTGGCAACTCTGAAATTTGACAGCTCACCTCTGTTTATTCCGATTATTAAATGCGCTTTTCGAAAGAACAACGCGTTATAATTGTGAAAACTCATTACAAAAATGGGGAAAGTTACGCTGAAACCGCTCGCAAACTTCGCCAAATTTTCAGCCGAGAAAGTGCACCTAATGTGTCAACCATTCGAAGAGTGGTCAAAAAATTTTAATCGATTATGTATAATAAAAATCCTTTGCGTCCATGAACCGGTCGGTCTCTTGAAAACATTACTCTCGTAGAGTGTCGCCAAAAACCCGAAAACATCAATTCGGCATCGTTCTCAACAACTTCAAATTTCACGAAGCACTACGCAGCGAATTTTGACTAAAGACCTCCACCTTCATGCGCACAAGATTCAGCTAACTCAGGAGCTCAAACATCATATGAATGGCTTCGTGAATACACGAAATTGTTAAATTTGGGACTCAGAAAATCCTCATGCAATCCATGAGAAACAAATGCACCCACCCACAACGAGTAACTGTCTGGTGCGGATTTTGGTCAGGTCAGTCATTGGACCTTACTTTTTTGAAAATGAGGCTGAAATTGCCGTGATTGTGAACGGCATTCGTTACAGGAATATGATAACGGACTTCTTGTGGCCTCAACTGGACGGCATGAATCTGGACAACATGTGGTTTCAGCAGGACGGCGCAACCTGTCACACCGCGCATGAAATAATCGACTTATTCCAGCAACGATTTCCAGAACACATTATCTCACGAAATTCTGGTGTCAACTGGCCACCAAGATCGTGCGTAATAACGCCGTGCGATTTTGTTCTTTGGGGTTTTGTGAAATCTCGGGTTTATGCGAATAAACCCGAAACAATTCCTGAGCTGAAATCGGAAATCCAACGCGTCATCGGTGAGATACAGCCTGTACAGCTCTGTGCAAAAGTCATGGAAAATTTCATGAAAAGAGTAATGGCCTGTCATCGGAGCCGTGGGGGTAATTTACCGGATAGTTTATTCCATACTTAATCGGAACATTTATTATTTACAATACAATAAAAATATCACAACTCTGTCATAAAATACTTGTTTTTATTTTAAAATGAAAAAGTGCACTCTTACTGAGACATCCTTTATTATTATTATTCTTACCTACACGACATGGAGACGGAATATGCAAACAGCCCACCTGATGTTAAGTGCGAGTCTTTGCCAAGACCAAAGCTTTTTGGCATAGGTCTTATCCACAAAGAACATTACCTACCAACGTTTCACTGTATGGCGCCCATCAAAGTGAGGCATAAAGGTGTTAGCCCCGTGTGCCCCTAATTTCATCGGCAACCTTACCCTTTAAACCGATACACAGCAATGCTTGGTGGCTGAAATAAGTATTGTGGTAGTACTTCTCGGAGAAGTAGGTACCTATTTCAGCCCGAGCCCTTTCACAAGTACCTACTGTTCTACTATATTACTTCTATTATATTTCTTATTTCTTACCATGATCGTGCCCCGGCACGGAAACACAAGCTCCCTTCTCATCAAACGACCACTTGTGGAATGGGCATACGATGCAATTCCCACAAACGTTCCCGCCAATGGCCAGGTTCGCGCCCAAATGCGGGCAGTACGCGTCCACGCAACGCGCTTCTCCGTCTTCACCACGGTACACGCAAAGGTTTTGTCCTGAAATAAATTCATTCATTATTTTATTGAAGTGAACTCTTTTAGCCGATTTGAGATATTTTTGGATGTTGTAAAACTTATGCATATTACTTGGTCAAGATTCATTCAGCCGTGAAAAACCAAAGACTTTCAAATTTGAATGTTGTTATGGGATGGATCAAAAATTCTAGTTATAAAAACTTTTTATTTTATTTTGTGTGTTTTGTTAAGTTTTTGACCAGTATGGATTCTATGAGAAGTTTTTCAGTTTTGGGTTCAAAGCAACGACATCTAGCGTTAACCCATTATTACTTTTATTAAAACAAGAAAACGATTGGTGCTGCTACTCGACGCTAGAGTGCGGTAGCTACCTCAATATCATTAATTTCGAGCTTCACAATCAACCTAAAAGCTACGAACAATTTTATTTGTTCGTAGCTTAAAAGACGGAAATAGACTGCAGTTACATGGATCTGTTTTCCGAAACGGTCCTTTTCCTCAATCACTACGCTTGGCAGGTGGGCTGATAATCGCATTGTCTGTAGGTACCTACTCAGATGGAATGAACATCAGAGGAATAACAGTGTTAAAAGAAAATGTAGACCTACTTTTTTTTTAAATATACTACTAGGAGACGGGACAAGCAAGTAGCGCACCTGGTGTTAAGTGTAGTCTTGACTATGACAAAGCCTTACTGCATAGGTCACATCCACAAAGAACAGCCTACACGGCACTGCATTGCGCCCTTCAACTTGAGGCATAAAGGTGTTAAGCCTTACCTGTACCCGTAATATCACCGGCAACCATACCCTTCAAACCGAAACACAGCAATGCTGCTTGGCGGCTGAAATAAGTATGGTGGTAGTAATTCTCCGGACGAGCCCTTTCACTAGGGGCTTCTACTACTCTTACTTTCTGAACCTCTTACATCTTTCTTTAATAATTGTATAGAAGCTGGCATTTTCCCTGAACAACTTACGATTGCGAGAGTCTTTCCGATATACAAAAAAGGTAAAAAGAACGATCCTAAAAACTATTGACCTATATCTCTTCTGCCAATTCTTTCTAAAGTCACCTTAACATGTATAATATTCTCAGTGATCGTCAATTTGGCTACCTTTTGGGAGTTGGAACGACTGATGCAGTTGACGAATTGGTGCATGATGTACTAATAAGTCTCACTAGTAAGAAAGAAGTTGCAGGCTTATTCCTGGACCTGTCGTCAGCGTTTGACATGGTCGATCATGACTTCTTCTTGCAAAGTTGGAGCACTATGGGTAGGGGGATTGCACTTAATATAATGACATCCTATCTTAAAACAAGAAACAAGTGGTAGAGGTAAAAAACATCATTGGCAGATAGGAATGTTTAACTAAATCCAAAGCGATAAACATGAAACGTGGGGTTCCACAAGGCTCGATATTGGGACCTATCTTTTTCATTATCTTTCTTAATGACTTGGTTGATTGCGTCAGGAACGAATTATCTGAATTGAAACTAGTCCTCTATGCAGATGACACGAATGCTATCATCCCAGCTTCGACTATCCAAGAATTTTAAGTCATAAAATCACTAAAACCCTAGGTATATTCAACATTTGGTTCCAGGCCAATAAACTAAAACTACTTAAACGTAAATAAGAAAATAAGACAAACGCTACTTTATTTAAAACCATGTCACGAACATATGTACCATGTGATGTTAAGCTTGACGAATTCAAAGTAGAGTTCTCCAACAGTTCTAAGTTCTTAGGAATTTATATTGATCAGTACCTACCTGAACTGGAAGGACGAGTTGGACTCTATTGAAAAATCGATTAGTTCAGCGTGCTATGCTCTTCGTAGTTTGAGGGATGAAGTCAGTACTAGACATTTAAAAATAAGTAGTTTACTATGCCGTGGAATCCAAGTTGAGATATAGTATAAAATTATGGGGTCATAGCTATGACTACAACAGGTCGAAAGCTTTTGTCATACAAAAACGCGCCATACGCATAATGGTACGTATTTTGAGGTTTGAATCTTGTAGGGATCACTTTCAAAATTTACAAATTTTAACTGTTCCCAGCCTCTACATTCTGGTAGTGCTCATGGATGTGGTAAAATATCCACATAAATACGAATCTTGTGAGCAACGAGAACACAGATTAGGATCCAGGCGTAAGGATCTACAAGTACCAGTGTCTCCTTTTCTCGATATAGTTAAACATGGCCTTGTCATCAGGCTGTAAATTTATTTAACTCGCTTCCTATAGAAATGAAGACATCATCTAAATTTAAAACTAAACTTACCCACCTACTGTTGAAAGGGTGATTCTATACTGTTGACGATTTTATAATTAGTAGGACATGATATGAATTAATTTTATCAATGTTAACAATTTTATTTCAGGCTACTTATTATTATATTTATATTGACTTGGTTAATGTGTTGTGTGATTATTGGTTAATGTGTGATTATTATTATTATTGTCTTGATTTTTTGATCCTAATTACATGTGTTAGTTTTAAGACCAAATTTCAAATACGATTCTGTAATTGTTGATGAGATAAATGAAATGAAATGAAAAATGGATGCTGTTGTCTCAGTGTATACTTAGAAAATAATGTTAACCTTAGTCGTGTCTTACAACACACAGGCTATCGGCTATTATTCTTAGCCACAGTCGCCACATACAATGCTATGGTACCTATCTACCTAACTGCAAAAACTATTCTATTTTAATTTTTCTGTTTGTCATACCTACCTATTTGTTTCTTAGTGATTTCTATTTATTCTTCTAGTTTTTTTTCGTCCTGTTATGTTTGTATATAGGCACAGGTATCAGAATACTAATATAGGCACAGATATAAGAATACCTAGTACTTAAGTGTGTTCGAAAGTTGTCAGCTATTCAACGCTAGATGGCGCTTACCAAGAACATCAGCGGAAACGACGTCGCCGATCTTCAAGTCCCTGCTCTCAGCCACTGCGAACCAGCCGTTCGGATAGGGAGGTGGTATTTTGGTCCCGAGTCGTCTTGTAGACTGCGCGCGAGCGATTCTCTTGTCGCGGTCAGGTCCGCTAGGGATGTGCTCGAAACCGACCTCAGTTAGCTCCTAAAAAGACCAAAATTATAAGATAACAAAAAAAAAAAAACAACCATATAATAAGTAGTTTGCCCCGAACTGAGATCTCGTGATTCTAGCTTGAGTTAGGTATTTCGGACATTATTTATCAAATAGAATAGAACGTAATTAACAAACGATAAAAGTGTGCGTTCGTTACACCTTGCTTACTAAGCACTCTTTTTCTAAATCTCTCTTTATTCACCTGAGTGCTCGAGGCTCTCTCTTGTTGCTAACTCTTATTGTTTGCAAAGCCAGAATGAGAGCAAAGCACCAATCCACCGACTGTACGTCATAGTAGGTGGATAGAAAACAGTTAGTGAATAAGTCACCCCTTACTAACATGAAACATAATGCCAATGTCATTTTGAAAAGTGCTCTCAAAACCGTTGCCTTTATATTCGTGCCTTAAAATTCTACCCCTCCAGCCCACGGATGTCGTAAAGTCGACCAAAAAGGCAGCAGCTTTTTTCTAAGTATAAACATTTTTTTTCTGTGAGCTCTAATCTGTCTGCCAAGCGTGGTATTTAAGGCAAAATCTTACAGTTTTATAGGAAGTTTTTTCCACTTTTTGGTGGACTGTTGTGCTGTCTGACTGATGTGCTGTTGATGTGAGGTATGCGCAGTCAAACCCTTGCATAACATCCTAAAAGTAATTCTTGAATTTTATCGACACCCTTGGTTTGGCAACCCTATTGAGTGAATAACAAAAAATAAATAGACCAGTTTTCATGAGATTTTGAATACCCTCTGTCAAGTATATATCCTCTAACAAGACCTTATGATAATTATTTGCCTCTTCATCTTTAAAAACCACCCCTAGTAAGGGCAAAAATAAATTATTTTTTTAAATCTGCAGTCAACACCCTTATTTGTCAAAAACTACTAAAATTGGATGAACCGTTCGACAGTTATGCCGTCACAAAAAGTGCCACATACATACATACGTATAGTGCCGAATTTCCTAACTTATCTCAGAGATACAAAACATGAAATATCATAAGAAATAGGGGTTGACTGCAGATTTTATAATAAGTTTAAATTTTGACCTTATTAGGGGTGGTTTTTAACATGATGGGTAAAAGGATGATCTTCAGGTCTTGTATGATAAGAGAGGGTATTCGAAATTTCATGAAAACTGGTCTATTTATCTATTGTTATTCACTCAATAGGGAAGGGTGTCGATAAAATCCGAGAATTACTTATATGGTTTCATGCAAGGGTTTTGCGCATATTCCCTATCAACAGTACATTATTGTCCACTAAAATGTGGAAAGAATTTACTCTATAACTGTAAGGTACGGCCGTTATCTCCACGCTTAGCAGACGGATTGGAGCTCACAGTTACGATTACACAAGTTTTGTTTGAACAAAGAAAAAAGCTGCTGCCTCTTTGGTTGACTTTATGACATCCGTGGACTGGAGTGTAAATTTTTAAACAACGACATCTATGCAACAGTTTTTAGAGCACTTTTCAAAACGACATCTACCTTTATTTCATGTTAGAAAGGATATTACATTACGTTAGCAACAATAGAGAGCCTCGAACACTCAGTTGAATAAAGAGAGATCGAGAAAAAAGTGCTAAAGTAAAGTGAGAAAGGTGTAATGAAAGCACACTTTTATCGTTTGTTAATTACGTACTAATCGAGAAATAATCTCCGTCACAAACCAGACATCACGAGATCTCAGTTCGGGGCGAACTACTAGTTATTATGGCGACAGAATTAGGAAAGATGGTTGTAGCAACCAAACCGAGCACAATATTGTACTCCCCCTGGTGATCGAACCCGGGATCTCTGGATCAGAAATCGGTGGGTTGAACCAAGCATCTCCTAGTCGTACGATAAAAAAAAAGACCAAATGTACCTATAGGTAGTATACATATGCAGAAGTTTTGGAGAAATTCAAGTTTATTTAGCTGTGCTTCAGTGATTTCGAGACAGCTGGTATAATATAATTAATTAAATATTAGGTGTAGGTACCTACCTACCTACCTATTGTAAGTATATCAATTTACGATCAACTGCAGGGAGGCTTGCCCTATTTGATAATAATGGAAGCAAATGGATTGTTTATTCTGCGTTGTGCATACACGGTTCAATTAATTAGTGCGATTTGTATAATGGAATTCACGGCATTTTTGTAAAACCTGGTAGTTTATGACCGTACGCTAAATAATGTAATTTATATCTTTCTTTGTGAGAAAAGTTTCATAACCTCCTTGGAGGTTTTTGTCTATCAGAACTCAGAGCGTGGATTTTTTGACATTGCGTAGGTACTCAAAATATTTTCACTGACACAAAATGTTGACTCACCTTAACATATGCGATTGGGTTCCAAAAACTCTTGTAAATCATCAGAAGTAGCAAAATACCGACCATAGACAAAGTAATCACAACTCCGTGGTCTAATAAAAAACGGACGACAGAATGGAGCACAGCGTATGCGACATTTGCGTATAAAATCAAAACATCGCTTTTGAATTTCGAATGTGAGTGGTCGTCATTGCATCCATGATTTATTATGGTATTTACAATGCTATCGTTGAGTTTTGTATAAGAAGCCATTTTAGTATCGTTTTGTGGAAACATCTGAAATTCTGAAATAAAAATAAAAATACATTAAGTAAATAATTAAATTAAAGTGGATATTTATGTAATATCCATGAATCTATACGTAATATCTTATGCAGGTAGGTGCATTGCCATATGCTATTATGTCAATTTGGTAAATAAAGTAAGCAGTTGATCCTAGCTAGACACAAATAAACACAAGGTATTTAAGTACTAATATTGAATAAATCTTATTTTAGAAGGTCTGTTAAAATTCGATAGGTACCTAGGTAGGTACCTAATTCCATTGAATTATTGGAGCACCCGGAATAAATAAAATTATAAAATTGATTTTCCTCCTCGGCGTATTATAGAACCCAATCCATATCAAAATTCATAAATAAGGTACCTACCTAGATACATATAGGTACCTAAACAAAAGTTGGAGCCAATAAAATAATGCTGTCGATGTAAATCCTATCCTAACTAATACTGGAAATGCGAATGTGAGTTGGTTTGTTACGCTTTCACGCCAAAACTACTGAACGCATAGAGCTGAAACTTAGCACATATGTTGCTCTAAGCCGGGAAGGAGACATATGCTACTTTTCATCTCATAATTATATCCCGTGGGATGGGATAGAGATGTCAAACACCAAAATAAGTACCGGATCCGTGTTGCTTCCTCACGCAAAAACAAGATCGCATTGATGTGTTAAAATTTTGCACAGATATTGTTCTAGGCTAGCAATGGTTCTAGACGACTGTTTATTCGGGTACCTACAACGCGGGTGCAGCCGAGTAGGTAATAGATGCAACTACTTATTTCATATTTTGACAGTGCAAGGTCGCAAGGTGGCATGGATTTCTGCTGTTTCTGCATTGCACACTAGGAAATATGTAAACGCAACGCATTGGGCGTTAGCGAAATTCATGATAATTTTGGTGGAATCTGGATATAAGTAGCCTACTTTTATAAATTGCGTCATATACACAAACATTTTACAAGCGTATTACGTCACGTGGGGTATCAGCTCGCTTGAGAAATTGGTAAAGTTCGGTCACACGAAAAAGAAGCACGCTTGTATATAGGAACCTTCACTCTGGATTTGAAAACTTCAGGATTGTATTAATTCACACTTCTAGTCTTGGAAGAGGCTTTTTCGCCTAAAGCACTTAATCATGTAGGTAGGTACTTATTTGGTATTTTGGAACAATGTAATTTAATTAAATGTTGGATATCAACCACTCTTATCACTAAAATATGGTTGCCTACACTTTCAAGGTAGGTAGGTAAGGGTACGGTACAATACCCAAAGGGTACCAACGGACCATGTTGGGTACCCACTTGCAAGCTTGGTAAGGTTTTTTTTTTAATGCAATTAGGTAAGAGACGTGACAAGCAAGTAGTCCACCTGATGTTAAGTGCATCTCTTGCCTATAACATTGCCTTACTGCGTAGGTCACATCCACAAAGAACATAGCCTACACGGCACTGCATTGCGCCCGTTAACATGAGGCATAATGGTGTTAAGCCTCGCGTGCTCGTAATTTCAACGGCAACCATACCCTTCGAACCGGAACACAGCAATGCTGCTTGGCTGGTGAAATAGGTATGGTAGTGGTGCTTTCCCGGACGAGCCCTTTTACAAGGGGCTCTACTACTCGTAGTAAGTAATAGTTCGGTAAGTTTCTTTTCCCAAATTAGCTTCCACTGAATAACCAAAAGTAAACCAATCGCTGTACTATGACAATGGTATTGTCATAGAATTGTCACTATACATCATAACTACCTACTAGCGTACTAATGTACCTGAGTGGTAATAACCTTTTGATGTTGTAATGGAAGTCTAAGTAGAATCAAGGCCCAGAATATCTTTTTTATAAATTTTTGTAATTTTTTTTTGTAAATTGGGTGAGGTGGTCGCTCTTTTTTTATTTATAACTGTACGACGGGAATGCTTCGCCTTCATCTCAACTGGTTACCTGTTGAGATAAGCGACAAAGCTCTTCTTTTTATTACTTGAAAAAAAAAAAAACCGCAGTATACCTTTTATTTCGGTAAGCACCTATCATAATTAAAATTCTGAAGTTATTTGCACGGATTATTAGCAAGAAAGGAATATTTCAATGAAATTGAACAAAAAAACTAAATTTAGCTGTCTTTGATTCTCTTATGTTTATTATTGTTTTGCTTTGGGTACTTTAATATTGTAATTTGGCTATTATTGTTCATGGAGTCCATTCTTGTAGGTACCTTGATTAAAAGTGTAGATAGTAAGTGTAAGTGTAAAGATTATAGGTATTATATCTTTGTTCTACCTATTATTTGGGTGTTACATTGAATCATAATGTAGGTATATAGGTATTTACGAGAAAACAGTGATATAATTATGAAAACAGAAAAGTAGGTAGGTACCTATTCAGGTAGTAGCATTGTGAAATATGTTTGTTTTTTTTATGGAAATGGTTTTCATCATTTCTGGTTTCAAGCTACGCTAAGGCCGAGTCTCTTCATGGAATCCTCAACAGTCTGAGTAACTGGCTATTTTACCTCTCAAACTCTCAATGCCGGATTCTTAATTTATAATTGTTGCTATGGCAACAGACTTGTTGTTAGCTTGGCGGTCTTTAACAAAGTTCTACCTCAAACTAATCCACGCACAATATTGTATTCCCTGGGAATCGAACCCGGAACCGCCGAACCGCACAGAGGCATCTCTGCAAATAGACGCCGGAATCAATTAGCCAAGTTACATTGTAATGAATATAATAATAAATATCACAGGACATTCATTCTACATCCAAAGCCCCAAAAAAAAATATTACAGGACATTCATTTTACACAACGCCATCTAGCCCCAAACTAAGCATAGCTTGCAATATGGGAACTAGATTACGGATAGAATACTTAAATACTTTTTTTTTTAATTTTTTTTTAAATTATCATACAATACAACACCCAAACACAGAACAAACATCTATATTCATCACACAAATGTTTGTCTTGGGTGGAAATCGAACCCACAGCCTACAGCGCAGTAGGCAGAGCTACTACCAACTGAGCTATGAGGCTTGTTTAAATTAAGCATAGCTTGTAATAACGAGAACTAGATTACGGATATAATACTTAATTACTTTTGTAAATACATAAGTACTATACAACACCGTTATATTACGTTCTTATTCACCGTAATATCTAGAACCTATATTACATTGAGCTGGCGCTGACTAAAATGTGTAGTAATGTTTATTTAGTAACCCACTTCTGTTAAAAAGGCACCTACAGTCTTAATTTTGTTGAAAGTAACTATACCGACCGAACAAAGCAGGCAATTTAGAACCTCAATTCTGTAGTGGTAGACGACTGTCTGCCACCACGTAGAAATATCACGCGGGGCAGACGGAAATGAACATGTCTATACCTGTGTAGGTATAGTCATGTTTATTACCGTCTGCCCTGATAGACGATAGAAATCATGACCGTGTTCCACCACGGTGGCATATCACGCGGGGCAGATGGTAATGAACGTGTGTATACTATACCTACATGAACGTACCACCAACTCTGTGGTGGTAGACGGTAAAACTTATGACCGTCTGCCAACGTTGGAATATCATGCGCCTACAACTCAATGATTAACATATATTTTAATAATAACTACTTATATCTCGGGAAATACTACGGAAAATATTATATAACTCGGTTATCCTGATGATTTTTTCGATAGCATTATTTAATGCCATATATTTAAAGGAGGATAAAGTATTAAGTACATAACCCGTTTATAACATAGTCGTAGGTGTATTTACAATTACTATGTAAGCAATATTACGTTTCTAAAATTAAAAAGAAAACAGACTTCAATGAATAATATGGTACAAATGATTAACAAGCATACTAAGAGTTACGCTTACATTTTTTTTTTTGGAGTTTATTGAGCTTTCAAATCGATCCCACGTTGAGAAAGCTTTGACAGAAATGACACGGTTGTGTGATCTTACCAATAACAAGATAGTTTTTTTTTTGTTAATTACGATAGACCTGTTTGACCACAATCTCGCCTGGTGGGAAGCGACGCTCAGGCCTACGATGTAGCACGCCTGTCTAGAAGACACCTTTTCACTCTGGCTTTGAAGAGGCCCATATTGTAATTTTCAGGGAAAACAGACACCAACGAGGTAGGGATGGTAATGCTCCGTACGTCTGCTATTCCTGCCGTGGAAGGGAGATGGCGGGATCAGATCAGCTCCTGTGCGCTCTCTCCGAAATTAAGTCTATAAAAAACCGAAAGACAAGAAACCTTGCGACGGTGCTCAAGACTTTGCATTTTGGTTTAAGTGATAAAATCCAACAAGTCTGAATGCTCTACGCTCAACCGTATCCAAGGCGGCGAGCTGATATTTAGCCGAGCCATCCCACAGATGACAACAATACTCCATTACCGATCGGACCTGTGCTTTGTAAAGAGAAAGAAGTACCGTTGCACCTTATTGGGGATGCCCAGCTTCATCGAGGCACTTTTGGCTCTGGACTCAATGTATGCACCGAAGTTGAGGTCTGGTGATAGTGAAACACCAAGGAGATCAAGGTGAACCCCTGTGGGCACGTCACGGAAGACAGGGACTTGTTGGAGACTTTTTTTAGCCGAAAAAAGACATGCTTGCGTTTTTGAGTTATCTTTAAGAATTGGTTTTGATGTATAATCAGATAGATATCGTGGGTTCGATTCCCACCGAGGATGAATGATGTATGTTCCCAGTCTGGTAGGACATTGCAGACTCGAATCATCTGATTGCCCGATATGTGAGATGCTAGTAGTCGTTAATGAGCCATGTTAGACGATGGAGGAGCATAAATTTAAGACAAAGGACTCCTTATCGTTTCTTATTATAAAAAAAAAAATGTGATGTAACAGAACAATTATGTTTTTCGCAATATATCCCAAATAAATAAATAAAATAGATAAAATTTTCCCTTTATCTATCACCCAAACACAGAACAAACATATTTATTTATCACACAAATATGTTTGTCGTATGGCGGGAATCGAAACCACAGCCTACATTTTCATTTTACTCCGGGGCCTCTTAAAGATCACGCGTCGTCGCTTCAATCAAAAGCTCTGCAAGATTTTTGAAAAAATTTATTCATTCGTTAATTTTTATTCAATATAAAGTTTTCGTTAATTGATTCATTCGTGTTTTTTTTATATATGTGTTATTTTTTTTAAATAAGTTTTATTTTATCTATGGAAAACAAGATGAAGTATTTGTATTAATTTGAATGGTGCAAATGATACACAGCAATGTCATCTGCACCATTGATGGTGCATACGGTACGACGGGAATCTTTATAAATAGGTACAAGAATTAGTCAGTTTAGAAGAGAGCCCTCATAGATTTATGGCGCTCTATGCTCTTGTAATATAAGCGTCCCAAATTCCTATGGGAATCACTTTACATAGTGAAAAGCACTTCCTTCAGCCTTATCTTACCATGACACCATGAAGGCTAAGCGTTTCCGTGACGTAAGTATAATAAAAAAGGTATGTATCTAATGTTTTTATTTTAGTAACGTTTTCTCATCCTTGCTTGTGTACAATAAATAGGTACTCCTTATCGTCCACTGCTGAACATAAGCCTCCCCCAATCGAAATAACTAATTTAATATTCCATCTATCGAAGACCCAAAAAATCAAAAAAAGGACTACATTTTTTTTTTCAATTTTAAATATTCATAAAGCAACCTTTTTGGAGTGGCCGCCCCACTCCAGACGAGCAAAAAGGTTGCCATAATGTGAAACCAACAGCGACACGTGCAAAAGTCCGCGAGAATAAACACACATGCTTAATTACCGTGGAACTACATATCGACGTGTGCCTCAGCAGGTGCAAAAATGCAAATCGTCATATTTTCAGAACTTTTTTTTTTAATGGTTAGTTCTTGACTTCTTGGATTGTGTAGCTCTAGGTCAAAGTAAAATGAGCTCTACGATGGAGCGAGATTTCCTAGAAGGCACTATTGGCGAACCGTTGGCGCCTGATTTCGCCAGGAAGGTGGTTGGTTCACCTGGCTAGCCAGGTGAACCTATGTTCGATCATCTTGTGGTTCAACCGTAGCCGCTATCAAAATTACATCACACCCACCAAATCTTGTGTTTTTTTTATTCACATTTAGATTTCAACCGCCTCTGTGGTCTAGTAGTTCAACCCACCGATTTCAGATCCAGAGGTCCCGGGTTCGATCCCCAGGGGAGCAATATTATGCTTGGTTTGGTTGGTGGTAGCACTTTGTTTAAGTCAGCCTGGCTAGCTACCACCATCTTACCTAATTCAGTCGCCATAATAACAATTCTTAAAAAAATGTTGTGTTCCGGCATTTAGAGGTAAGATAGCTAGTTACTCAGTTTATTAAGGATTCCTGGTGAAGTGCGCTTTATCGATACGGCTTTATCTCAACTTGTTACCAGGAAATGAAGGCCAAGCACTTCCCCGTTGTACAATAAAAAAATAATAGGTAGGTATGCTATCATAAAAAATCGAATTTTCTTTTTCAATTCCAATTTTATTCAAAGTTCTTGCTGAAGCACGTCTCGCTAAGTATTTAGCCCTGGATTACTTTCGTAGGCTTGACGTTGAAAAGCGTTATTGTAGGCTATTTATAAAAAAACTTTATCGTTCCGATTTTAATTATATTAACAGTAGCCGGGAAACTTAGGAAGTAGGTAGAGATTTCCTATGGTTACCTAAGAATCATTTCTTATATTAATATGCAATATCGGTTTTTGGACACGAGCCTCCAAAATAAAGTTTAAAAGGAGGTTCGCTTTATTTTCCACTAGGTATAGATAGCTAGGTCGAGATAGCCGATTTTAAAACAGTTGCAAGAAGTAGGTAAACCACCTACGTACTGTACGCTATCGCAGGATTCTTAATTTTTTAATACCTACCTACTTGTAACTCTTTTAAGACATGCGTGCTCCAGAACGCATCTATAATCGTTCAACGCTTTGCTATCACCAAAAAAAAAAGATCGTGAAAAAGAAACAAATACTTACCACAGACAAAGCGGTAAACTTTTCTGTAAAAACGCGGGATCTTTACAGGATATTCACACGTACACTCGATCCGAGGCACGTTACTCTACTGATGGCGTAGTATCTGAGTAGCTTATTTAAATGCTCGAATAAATAAAATGGAAGTGCCGTCTGAATTCTAAACGGAATAATAACACATCTGTTTTTTATCTGCCTTTTTGCCATAAGAAGGTTCAGTTACAGTTGTTCAGTAGGTACCTACCTACCGCTCTTCTATTACAAACGTAGTTTGATGTTCATTATCGATTAAAAAGAAAATATTCCTATCCAAATATTCTTGCAACTTTAAGGATACTTTTTGAGGATATCCTTGCTTTATTTTTTCTAAAAACACAACCACTAATATTTTTTTCACACCAACAACCATTATCAACACACACATAGAATGGAAAAAAACTTAGAATTGGTAAATATTTTGGTGATCGCGCAGAACAATCTCAAATTAATGTGACCAGATGTTGCAGTAACAATAAATAATAAATACTACTGGACATTATTATGTATGAATGTTTTTGACAACATGTCAAAAATGATCTAGGTAGATATACCTAGGTACATACCTAGATCTAAGCAACGATCTAAATGTTCTATAAATAGTTTATGAGACAACAGGACAGGACATTAATTTCACACAGCGCCATCTAGCCCCAAACTAAGCATAGCTTGTAAGATGGGAACTAGATTACGGATGTAATACTTAGCAATTATATTTTTTTGTATATGCATACATAGGTACTGAAAAATGATTCAACACCCAATCACAGCACAAACATCTATATTCATCACACAAATAAATGTCCTGAGTGGGAATCGAACCCACAGCCTACAGCGCAGAAGGCAGAGTTACTACCAACTGAGCTATGAGGTATTTTTTTTACGTTTAATTTTAGTTACCTACCTCATCACATCTCATTTTCTTTTTTTCCTTGTTTACTCATATTTTTATTCCCCTGTAGGTATTAGAAATATGATAGAGATACTAAAAAAAAATGTTGAGTAGGTATAGATCATAAATTATAATATGGCTCTCTAGAGAGAGAGCAACATCATTATTATCATAATTTAGAGGAGCACTTTGTATATTTTTGTGTCTCATCTAATAAAATAATAAATAACTAAATAGACTCACGTCTTTTTTCGCTTTGAGAAATCTGATCACTACTGAGCGCGTTGATCTTATGAGGATCACCTACTAGGGGGTAGTCAGAGGCACGTCCAAGCTTACGTTCGCCACATGTCCACGGTTTGCAAGTAGCTAGTATTTAATACAATAATTTTGTGACAACCGACCGACGCAATTTTTCGTGACCGAATTCGCTGGAACAGTGCCTTTTTTATGCCAGGCTTTCTTATCTTCCAGAATCTGGAGAATCGATTTTGATCCTTGAGATTAAAAAAATTCAAGATCCTTGAGAGTTTTTGCCTTACCTACCTACATAAGAATTTATTATTTGCTAAGTTTGACACATTTGATAGAAAAACTTAAAAGTAGATGAAATATTATTTTACACAAACAAAACAATTAAACGAAATATTTACAATGGAAACAGTAGGGTTTCTTATCGATGGTCAAAGTCAAAGTTTTTTTTTAATTAGATATGATTTTTTAGGTTAATTTTGAAACGTCAAATCTACCGCCTCTTGGGAATCGCGATCAGACACACAAGAAGGGCAGAAGCTCGGGCTAGTTTGGTTTTCCGACTGCGGCGAAGCAACAGGAGGATTATGATTTTGACCGGTGTGTATGCTTAAGTATGTTTGTAAGTTCATCTGTTCCCTTTTAACACTTATCATAATTTGACAAATGAGGTATCGTTGTAAGCGTTGTAATCATTCGCTAGGCTATGTATCGATACCTTAAATGGAATATGGCGCCCTCTAGGGGACATAAAGTCATTAACTAAAAAAATGTTTTATCGATGCCGTGTAGGGTATCTGTTGCCTATAAGATAGCCTTAGGTAGGTACTACGTAGGTCACATCCACAATGAAGATGACCTACGCGGCACTGCATTGCGCCCATTAACTTGAGGCATTAAGGAGTTAGGCCTCAGTAGTAGGGATTCGCCGGTTCTGGCCCACCAAAAAAAAAAGAAAAGAAGAAAAAGTATATCGACCACGCTGAATCGATGTAGCGCATCCATTTTACGCTATTTCAACTCGTTTCGGAGATAGGAATTTATGTTTTAAGCGCCTAGTACCCCTAATTAGCTAATCAGGGATTAACTAATCACCACCAACCTCGCCACGATGCTAATCACCTTGTTGTGAAGGGAAGCAGCATAGCAATAACAACGAACTATTTTTATTATCCTTTATTTCAATTGAACAAGCATTTAAACATATAATATACCAATATATCATTATAAATACTATCGTTTTTGAATAATCCTAGAAATTCACGCAAGGATATACCCTTGAATTTGTGATATATATACATCAAGCAGTACTCGCCACATACTGAGGTCCAATCATTTTGTACTCTCCTTCTATTGTAACACCATTGTTTTGAGTTCCTTTTTAAAAACCATAGGTGATGACCTGTAGGTGGTTGACCGTAAGAATCAAATCAATCCAGTGAGATCCAGGTTTTGTATCAGGGTCCAAATTACTTATTAGGTATATTGGGGGTTCAATGCGTATCGGTAATCGGTTTGCGGCATATACGTTGTATTGTAAGCATGGATGAACATTATTTAAATGTTGCTGTATTTCCAAAGTATCCATCTTATGTCGTATCGATTGCAAGTGTCAGATACAAGTGACAAAATATTGATACTTACATTCTTTAAAAGTAGGATAAGATGGGTTGTGTGGACTCTATAAGGGTATTGTAATGAATAACACATATTTCTGGTACAATCATTATTTTATTTCAACTCATTGACATTATACAAAAATAAAAAAAATATTTACACAATGAACTACAACTTTAAAATTACCTTAGCAACTAATTATACACATTTATTAAATCTTAGATACTATTTCTTATTCTAAAATGACCCCATGCTAATGTATCAATACTGTTGGGTAAAATATATCTCTTAGTATCGCTGTATGATAAACATGTTTTGTTAATTTTTTGCGTAAAAATTGTATGCTTTATCGACTTAAATCTATACATATCACAAAATTGATTTTTTTTATCAAACAGGCATGATTTGAAATTTTCTATTTTCATCTTTTTTGTAACACATTTATTGACACCTTTTGCTTTAGCTGTAATTTTATTCTCCACTTCAAACGCATACATTTTTGATCGGAGGCCTACAAATTCTTTCATAATTTTACCGTTATTTTCATCTTTGAAAAAACCTAACTTCTTTTTATTGATTCTCGGATAACCAAATATATTATCTACTGGATAATCCGATGTATCAAATCTGGAGGATAAGTCCGTTTTGATATCATCATAAAAATGATCCGCAAAAGTTTGATAGATAAAACTATCGGTGTCCGTATACAATAGTTTTGTTTTATTTGGGAATTTCTGTAACATGTAGTTGTAATGAAAATCATACATTAATGTTTTTGAAATATCTAATATACTAAACCCTAAATATATTGGTTTGTCATGGTAGAGTTTTGTTTTTTTTAATTGCACTGCGACTAAACTTTCTTTAAAAATTGATAGACTATGAAATTCTGGTTTAGCAATCAAATCTTGAGCACCTAGAGATTTTCCTATATTTTCCCAATGCGTTAGGAGTTTTACATTTACACGTTTTTCGATGTTTTCCATGGTTTTACCAAAAACAGAATTATTCATCAATTTGTAATTTGTAAAAATCTTTCTCAAAATCTGAAGTTGCTTTTGTCCTTAATTGTGTATTTAAATTTATGTACTTTTCCAACCAAGCACTTTGATCATATTTAAGAATTCTGTGAACTTTCGTTAGTTTCAGACCCATATCAAGACATTGTTTCAGATTTCTGTAATGGATTTTATATTTTGTTTTATTGTTGAGATTAGGAATAAGCTTTTTTTCTTTAGAATGAAGACTTCAGTCGCCTAAGGAAGAAGGGTATATATCCTTATGAGTTCATGACATCGTTTGAATCCCTAAAATCAACATCTCTCCCTAACCAAAACCAGTTTTACAGTTCTCTTTCCGATTCAAGCATATCAGATGAAGAATACAACCGTGCTCAGGATGTTTGGAAACACTTTAAGTGTCAAAATATGATGGAATATTCTAACTTATACTTAAAAACAGATGTCCTACTACTGACAGATATCTTTGAAAACTTCAGAAACCTTTGTATGATAACATACGATTTAGATCCTGCTCATTATTATACAGCACCAGGGCTAAGCTGGGATGCTATGTTAAAGTATACAAAAATAGAGTTAGAATTATTATCAGATTTCGATCAAATTGCATATATTCGAGCTGGAATACGAGGTGGTGTGTCCCAATGTAGTAATCGATATGCAAAGGCAAATAATGAATTTTTAGAAGACTTTGATAAAAATCAACCTACATCATATCTCACCTATTTAGATGCAAACAATCTATATGGTTGGGCTATGTCTCAGTACCTTCCAAAGGGAGGCTTTGAATGGGTGAGTCCTGACACCAACTTTATGGTTCCTGATAACTCTGAATACGGTTTCATATTAGAAGTTGACTTAGAATACCCCACAGATCTTCATGATCTACATTCAGATCTACCTCTTTGTCCCGAGAATATTTGCATAGGAGGTTCTAAAGAAAAAAAGCTTATTCCTAATCTCAACAATAAAACAAAATATAAAATCCATTACAGAAATCTGAAACAATGTCTTGATATGGGTCTGAAACTAACGAAAGTTCACAGAATTCTTAAATATGATCAAAGTGCTTGGTTGGAAAAGTACATAAATTTAAATACACAATTAAGGACAAAAGCAACTTCAGATTTTGAGAAAGATTTTTACAAATTGATGAATAATTCTGTTTTTGGTAAAACCATGGAAAACATCGAAAAACGTGTAAATGTAAAACTCCTAACGCATTGGGAAAATATAGGAAAATCTCTAGGTGCTCAAGATTTGATTGCTAAACCAGAATTTCATAGTCTATCAATTTTTAAAGAAAGTTTAGTCGCAGTGCAATTAAAAAAAACAAAACTCTACCATGACAAACCAATATATTTAGGGTTTAGTATATTAGATATTTCAAAAACATTAATGTATGATTTTCATTACAACTACATGTTACAGAAATTCCCAAATAAAACAAAACTATTGTATACGGACACCGATAGTTTTATCTATCAAACTTTTGCGGATCATTTTTATGATGATATCAAAACGGACTTATCCTCCAGATTTGATACATCGGATTATCCAGTAGATAATATATTTGGTTATCCGAGAATCAATAAAAAGAAGTTAGGTTTTTTCAAAGATGAAAATAACGGTAAAATTATGAAAGAATTTGTAGGCCTCCGATCAAAAATGTATGCGTTTGAAGTGGAGAATAAAATTACAGCTAAAGCAAAAGGTGTCAATAAATGTGTTACAAAAAAGATGAAAATAGAAAATTTCAAATCATGCCTGTTTGATAAAAAAAATCAATTTTGTGATATGTATAGATTTAAGTCGATAAAGCATACAATTTTTACGCAAAAAATTAACAAAACATGTTTATCATACAGCGATACTAAGAGATATATTTTACCCAACAGTATTGATACATTAGCATGGGGTCATTTTAGAATAAGAAATAGTATCTAAGATTTAATAAATGTGTATAATTAGTTGCTAAGGTAATTTTAAAGTTGTAGTTCATTGTGTAAATATTTTTTTTATTTTTGTATAATGTCAATGAGTTGAAATAAAATAATGATTGTACCAGAAATATGTGTTATTCATTACAATACCCTTATAGAGTCCACACAACCCATCTTATCCTACTTTTAAAGAATGTAAGTATCAATATTTTGTCACTTGTATCTGACACTTGCAATCGATACGACATAAGATGGATACTTTGGAAATACAGCAACATTTAAATAATGTTCATCCATGCTTACAATACAACGTATATGCCGCAAACCGATTACCGATACGCATTGAACCCCCAATATACCTAATAAGTAATTTGGACCCTGATACAAAACCTGGATCTCACTGGATTGCTATACACGTAGACGTGAATGGTATTGGGGAATATTTTGATTCTTACGGTCAACCACCTACAGGTCATCACCTATGGTTTTTAAAAAGGAACTCAAAACAATGGTGTTACAATAGAAGGAGAGTACAAAATGATTGGACCTCAGTATGTGGCGAGTACTGCTTGATGTATATATATCACAAATTCAAGGGTATATCCTTGCGTGAATTTCTAGGATTATTCAAAAACGATAGTATTTATAATGATATATTGGTATATTATATGTTTAAATGCTTGTTCAATTGAAATAAAGGATAATAAAAATAGTTCGTTGTTATTGCTATGCTGCTTCCCTTCACAACAAGGTGATTAGCATCGTGGCGAGGTTGGTGGTGATTAGTTAATCCCTGATTAGCTAATTAGGGGTACTAGGCGCTTAAAACATAAATTCCTATCTCCGAAACGAGTTGAAATAGCGTAAAATGGATGCGCTACATCGATTCAGCGTGGTCGATATACTTTTTCTTCTTTTCTTTTTTTTTTGGTGGGCCAGAACCGGCGAATCCCTACTACTGGCCTCGTGTGCCCGTTATTTCACCGGCAACCATACCCTTTAAGCTGGAACACAGCAATGCTGCTTGGCAGCCGAAAAAGGTGTGGTGGTACTACTCTTAATTTATTTTTAATTAATTGGCACAATTCAAAAATATAAACATATTATTAGAAATCATCATATTATTGAAACAACCAACCAACATCTTCAGATTAACATTGTAAAGTTAAGAAGGTCATCAATATGTATGAATTCGTCGCTTTTTTGGGGTCATTCGAATTTGGTCGAATAACCTATATGCAGGCGTTGTTTCAGTAGTTCGTTTATATCTACCTTAATTCGAGACGTGTAAAGCTGAAATTTTCAGTATATAATTTTCAATAACCGCTCTAATTCTTGGGTAAAAATTCACAATCGTGGGTTGAAAAAGTTTCTTGCATTTTGACGTCAAACTTATGACATTAAAATTTTTGATCTAAGCTATATTATTCAAAAACGCTTGTATGTGCATTCCTGAAGTTTTATATGATTGCATAGAAAAACAACAAGAACCGAATACCGTTTACAATGAACTTGTATGTTTGCCCATTTAAGAGCTAGACACTTTTTAGGGTTTAAATAAAAAGCTAGATTACTTTAAAACGGTATTTGTTTTTGATAATATTAATATGTCTCAAATACGCACAAATGAAGAGCTACTCATGTATGTATATTTTACGGGTGCACATCTAATGGTTTCCGAGAAACACCATTCTGCAAAACGTTCCCCCAGCAGGAAATAAAATATCTCAAAAACCTTGAGGCCCACAAATTCCATTTTTCGCGCACTTTTATGCACAAATGTAAGCTATCTGCCCATATATGTCACTTATGGCTGCGGTCATTCGTTTAGAATCTTCCTGCTGGAAGGACGTTGCTCCAGCAGGAAACGTTTTTCGCGTTTTATTCAAAAACGGTAACATGCACTAATTTCTAATCACTAAGTATGTGTTGAACTCAATTCGTTCTAGAAGATACTTTCCTGCTGGAGTAATGGACACATAGAGCGAGCTTTTCCATAAGCTGCAGTACTGACTACCGACTGAACACAGCGAAGTGTACCGCTTGATTTCGGGATAAGGGTGCTAGCAAGCCACGCGGACGGGCTGTGTAAGTCAGTTGTAATCCACATCGACTTCATTTTTGACATTTGAATACTAGCCTAGGCTTCAACTGTCAGTTTTCTGTTTGTTTTTGTCAATGTCACAAGTAAACACGAAATCATCACGCTAACCTCATAATTTTTATGTATTTTTACTAATAACTTGCGTTTGTGTGTTTGTTTTTAATGTAAAGTAGAATATAACCCTCTATAAAAAGGGAATTAATCAAAGTGCCGAATCCTTAATATTATTGCCCACTTTTTCTGTTTATGACACTTACAATACCTACTCGAAACTGGCAGAATCGATAAATCGGTTGCACGCTATATCAAAGAAGTTGAAGTTGTTTTTGACAAATTTTGACAGGTTTGACCACTGGTAATCGATTTGAAGTTCTCTGGTAATTGATGTGTGGGTAATGGAATTCAAGTTACGCAATTAGGCTGCTGTTCTGAGCTATTCTAAAACATTCGGGAAGCCCTATCAGATAGAAATCGGAAATTTCCGATGGATATTCCGGAAACGCCAACTATGCTTATTACCGATATCTAAAAAAAAGTACGTGGTATTTGTAACTTCCACAGAAGATTTTCAGAAATGGTTTGGGAATAGCGTTGAAATCGTTCGTAAGTCGAATCCGACAATTCTGTTGCAAGCTAGGCGGACCTCTACAAGTCCTAGTCTAGTTCTTATCGTTTGCTTATTTGCGAATCGCAACGATCGATAAAATTCACCGAATCGTATCGTACGTCGTGATTATCGGAGTCTAGCCGGTAACTCATATCAACAGCTGAACACCAGAGATTGGATCAGCCGTCACCGTAGACCAGGTAAGCTCCTTAGTAGGCAGGGAGAAGGAATACCTATTGTTCTATTTACCTTTCTACTGTGTATTGATATCTACATTGTGTAGTGACCTATTGATTGTGTTCAAATTGTGTTTACCTTCCCAAGTACCTACCCACCTACTTGTTTAGAATATGACGACGAACGTTTGTACCTACATTTTATTTTAGTTGTGTTATCACATAAGTGATAATTATGTCTTTGTTGATAATAAAATTATTTAAACCTAAACCTAAGGAGCCTCACCAAGCTCAAAAAAAGTCAGCTTATAGGTAGGTACTGAGCATACTCCTACAAAACAAATATATTTGGAACTACCTTGGATTATCAGTTCTCACGAAAACTTGGGTGGCAATTAATTAGGTACCAACCAAATTCATGTCGATTGTGTGCGCGCATCTAAAAAAAACACTTCTTATTTTTGCATGAACGCGCCTAAAGAAGTATTATTTCGAAATCATTTCAAATTACGTTTGACGTATCAGTATACCTAATGGGGTTTTTTTTATTGTACGACGAGTAAGCGCTTGGTCTTCATCTCACCTGGTAACAAGTTGAGATAAGGCCGAAGGTGGAGGCGCACTTCACCCGGAATCCTCAACAAACTGAGGAACTGGCTATCTTACCTCTGAATGCCGTAACACAACATTTTTTTTTAAAGAATTTTTGTTTTTTACTTTGTTTGTGTTTTAATTGTACAGATTTAGGTAAGATGGTTTTAAGGCCCAGCAGTCTCACTTTCCCATACAAACGTAGTTCCATTTTCATTTTGGAATGGCAAGTCTGATACGAAATGATTTTCTATCACAGGTAGGTATAATTTTTAGAACAATATTTTTTTTATAGTTTAATGAAGGTTTTAAGTTAAAACACAGGTGAGATGAAGTACCAGCGCTTCTCCGTCGTACAAAAAAATAAAAGTATGAATGAATGTATGTATGTCAATTTCCTTTTGGTCGCCGTCGTAACTGAGTTATGTAACCTGCTACATGAATGAATAATATCCTTCCTCCTCTTACAATCAGTTCCAAACGAGTAATTATATAAAAAAAGATATCAGAAATTAGAAATATTTTTGATGATTGATAAAAATTATATAAGTTTACAACATATAAATTAAGTAGGTGTTTAACATATATATGTGTATGTATAATTTTTTAGCATAATCACATCCTCGTATTTGTTTATTCGCAGTAAGTAGTTCTGTTGAGAAAGAAAAACCCACCCTAGCACAAGAGGAGATATTTTGATTGAGATTTGGCGCTTTCTTATACGAACAACTCTGAAAAGGTAGGAAAGTGTACCTACTTGAATATAGTAAAATTATAATGGACAAATGAAATATACATACATATGTCAAAAGTATACCTACACATATACCTACTAAATTTATATATTGAAACTTATATAATTATTATCAATCATCTAAAATATTTGTAATTTTTGATATATTATATTATATTTACTAGTTTGGAACTGGTTAAAAGATGAGGAAGGATATTCCTCATTCATGTAGCAGGTTACATAACTCAGTTACGACGGCGACTGAAATGAAATTGACATACATTCATTCATTCATACTTATATTTTATTGTACGACGGGGAAGCGACTTCATCTTACCTGTTTTAACTTAAAACCTTCGTATAGCTATAATTAAATATTGCTCTAAAAATTACCCCTGTGATAGAAATAATTTTAAAAATGGAAAAGTAAATCATAGTAATTTATTCAAGTAAGTAGATGCGCATTTAGAATTGTTGCTATGGCGACACTTAGGTAAGATGGTGGTAGCTAGCCAGGCTTATTTAAGAAATCTCACCACCAACCAAAACACTACAACCATAACTCTTTTTCTGAGGCAATCGGCTATAAAGAAGATTGTCAGCATTGTTCTTCCTTGACAAACAACAATACTTTGACGTTCCGGTATTGATAGCGGAACATCAAAATATTGTTTGTCGCCACCACACAATCGGTTTTTTGCAATGCATGTCAAAATGAATATCAAGCGAAAGCGGAACTAAAGATTGTTCCTGTATCGTGACATCAAAGTCTTTGTAAAGTTTTGTGTAATTGTTATGGAGCCCCGTGATGAGAGGCGTATAATGATGAAGTACCTACTGCTATTACATACAAACGTAATTTACCGTTTACTGAGAAATGGCATATCATTTTAAAAAATAACTGTTTCTCTATCGTAGGTAATAATAATAATAATAATGGTGGGTGGAAGAAATGGCTTATATAGGCTGTCCGTTGTATTTATATAGGTACTGTGTCACGTTATGTTTGTGTCATTCGATTTTTTATTTTGTACAATAAAATATTCTTTCATTAATTCATTCAAAATAGTTCAACTGGATGTACCTACCTATCACGTGGACGTGAACTGTCAGAATATTTTTATAAATTTATTTTGAACTTTTGCCATATAAAAAAACTGAGTATCTACTGGCAACATTTAACTAAATATACAACAATATTTGAACTTTCACGATTAGAACACATTACCTAATTTGATTCGAAAACGGGTATTTATCGCCGAAACGTAGGTATATATATGTAGATAAGTATATAAAATACGGGATATATACCCGTTTATCGAATCAAAATCAAAATGCTTTTGAACGTGAAAAAATTCATCAAGTGATAGTGAAGATGCTAACATGCAAATGGAAGAAAAGGGCAAAGAAATAATTATGAATCTGTTGCCGACTAAATCACGTGGAATATATTTAAAGAGTTACGAAAATTTTATAAAATGGAGAGATGAGAAACGTGTGGATTCTTTTACTGAAGGGGTTTTTTCTCACTTATTTTGATGAATTATCGAAAAAAATCAAATCGTCGACTCTTTGGAGCACATATTCAATGTTAAGAATGACCTTACAAACGAGACACTATATTATTATATTATATATATATATATTATAGATATTAAAAAATATGTAAATTTGACGGCTTTACTGAAGAAATTGTCCACTGGATACAAGGCAAAAAAATCTAAAGTCTTGACGACACAAGAAATCGAAACATTTTTAAATAAACAATACTTGGCAACAAAGGTAACCTACTTATCTACTGTACTCAAACTAAATAAATAGATACCTACCTACATACCTAAAATAGGTACCTAGGTTATTACGATTATTAACACACTTAGTTGTTTGTTCAACAGGTTGCTTTAATTTATGGAATCAGCGGTGCATGCAGAGGAATAGAGCTTGCTAATATAACGCTAGAAGACGTAGAAACGGATACAAACCTAAAAGCTGTGAGTCTGCCGAACACAAAAACAAACAAAGAGCGTAAATTTGTCATCAGTGGAGAATACCTTAATATAGTTAAAGCCTATCAGGAGTTACGTCCCACTAATGTTTCAACGAGAAGATTTTTTCTAAATTATCAAAATGGTAAATGCACAAGGCAAGTCATAGGCAAAAATAAATTTGGTAACATGCCTAAAGATATTGCCACTTATCTAAATTTACCAAATCCGGAACTCTACACGGGCCATTGTTTCAGCAGAACATCCGCGACTCTGTTGGCGGACTCTGGTGCGAATATAACGACATTAAAACGGCACGGTGGATGGAGGTCCGATCAAGTGGCTAAAGGTTATATAGAGGACTCTATAAGACAAGTAACACGTCACGCAGCGGATTACGGAAGGAATCAATATTCTACCAAACATTACATAACCCCAAGCATCTAAATCGCGGGATTGGATGAATAGGTATGTTAACTCAGCTGAAGCCTCACTCAGATCTTAATAATGCAGGAAACTCAAGCATGAGTCGAGTATCTCCAACTTTTACTCCACAACAGTCAACTCAAAATATTATCACATCCCAATCAAATCACAGAGAACCGAAATAAAATTTCCCGGGAAAAACATATCACTAAACATTCAAAATTGCTCTAACTGAACATTTAATTTTTAATAATATTACTGAAAATTGTTTAATTTTGAATTGTATTATTTTCTCGCAATCGAAGTGAAAAGTAGAGTGTTTTACTCGGGCCAAAACCACCCATTGTAACTCGGTCTTGTCATTCTCGAGGTATAACAACCTCGTATATAATGGGATGGTTTAGTCCCTTGTATAACAATCTACTATTGCATTAATTATAATTGTGAGGTAATAAACCCTGAAAATACCCAAATCGCTTCAAGTGTGCCTATAATATTTGAAGAGTTCTTTCGATTTCTCCAGGATCCCATCATCAGATCCTGACCTGATGACAATGGGACCATCTGTCCCTTTCAAACCCTTTCATACAAAAAAATAATTTTCCAAATCAGTCCCGGCGTCTTCGAGTAAACGGGGAACATACATTAAAAAATCCTCTTTTTTTTAAATTCGGTTAAAAATGCATCTGTATTAAAATGTTACTAATATTCAGCTAACGTATTCTTATTTAAGCCTCAGCTCAGTTGGTAGTAGCTCTGCCTTCTCTGTAAGTTGTGGGTTCGATTCTCACCCGGGACAAGCATTTGTGTGATGAATATAGATGTTTGTTCAGTGTTTGGGTGTTGTATTGTATGATAAGTATGGATTTACAAAAAAAAAGTTTTTATGTATTCTATCCATAATCTAGTACCCATATTACATGCTAAGCTTAGTTTTGGCCTAAATGGCGCTGTATGAAATTAAAGTCCTGTATAAAAAGTATATATATGTTCTATCCCTGGGCAACGGAAACACTGGATTTTCTAGCCCTAAGCTTAGCATAGCTTTTAATATGGGAACTAGGTTACGGATACTTAGTATTTTTTTCTGTGAATACCTACATACTTATAATTATTTGTTAGATTGGTGCCTCAAACGCATTTCTCATTCATACAATACAAAACCCAAACACAGAACAAATATCTATATTCATCACACAAATGTTTGACCTGGGTGGGTTCGTTTGTTAGTGTAGTTAGTAGAGTTTGTTCTGCGCTGTAGGTTGTAGGTTCGAACCTACAACCTACAGCGCAGAAGGCAGGTATGAGACTCGTTACCTCGACTGAACTGATTTGAAGAGTAGGTATGTGATTTTTAGGCCTTTGCCTACCCTCCCGTGAATATCGTAAAAGGCAACTAAAGAACCTAATGCTTGACATACCAGTTAGGCGGTAGCATATACCTACGTGCTTAGTAGGATATGATCTCGGGAATTCCCAGTCTGAAATTCCCAGGAATTTCAGGTCGATTTGGGAACCGGGAATCCGTCAAACAATTTCCTGTCACGGTCTGTAATTTCGGGAAAAATATATTACGCTGATATCAGTGATTTAGTACATCATACAACCTACACATACGTTTAAGAAAAAAAAAACGCGGATTGTTGCTTGAATCTCAATGTTGTCGCGATATTTATTAATGAGGGTTGTTTCTGCAATACAACCGACACAGTGACTAGTTGATAGTTACCTGTCACGGCTGTCAAGCGTCTGTCTATAGGTAGAGGCAGTCTTCGAACGGTCCTTACCCGTACCTCTTAGGATCTTAAAGCTAACTTGTCAACGTTCTTTAAGTGAAATAGGTATGTCAAAAGTGGTGACAAGTTTTAATATATGCCATCTTTTCAGAATGCATTTTATTGCAAGCTTTGTGATAACAGCAGTAAATAAAAACGAACATAACACGTGTAGGACAATTTTTGCGACTGATTTTTAAGAGATTTTTTCCTGTGAATGGAATCAGAAGCCGACCAACGGACTTCAGTGAAAAACAGATATTTAATACGTGATGGATGCGTAGATATAGTAAGCCCAGGTCTATTTGAAATCAGGACACGTTGGCTGATGAAAACCGAACGTAGTTTTATATTTTATTTTTTTATTATACGACGGGGAAGCGCTTGGCCTTCATCTCATCTGGTCACAAGTTGAGATAAGGCCGAAGGTGGAGGCGCACTTCACCCGGAATCCTAAGCTAACTGAGGAACTGGCTATCTTACCTCTAAATGCCTAACACAACAATTTTAGAATTGTTGTTATGGCGACAGAATTAGGTAAGCTGGTGGTAGCTAGCCAGGCCGACTTAAAGTCCTACCACCAACCAAACCAAGCTCAATGTATTGTACTCCCCATGGGGATCGAACCCGGAACCTCTGGATCTGAAATCGGTGGGTTGAACCACTAGACCACAGAGGCGGTTTGCCGACGCTACATCCATTAATTCTTAACATGTCTATTTTTGTATACAACTAGAAGACGGAAACAAGCAAGTAGCCCACCAGATGTTAAGTGTATCTCTAGCCTATAACAATGCCTTACTGCGTAGGTCACATCCACTAGGAACATAGCCTACACATCACTGCATTGCGTCCTCAACTTGAGACAACAACAACTTCAACTTCAACTTTGCGTCCTCAACTTGAGGTGTTAAGCCTCACGAGTCTATAATTTCACCTGTGACCATACCCTTCAAACCGGAACACAGCAATGCTGATTGACGGCTGAAATATGTATGGTAGAATGCATTTTTTTTAAGTGACAAGGGGTGGTGATTTTAGTACAGTCTGCAAGTGTAAAAAAGCGGATGAAGTCGCGGGTAGAAGCTAAAGCCTCGCTTGTTGACGCATTATTCTTCTCTCGCCCCAATACAATATGTATGGGGCCCGTGCGTCAAGCATCTCCCTCTGATATTTGAATAGTTTTACATCGACGCCATTGCAAAATTGTTGTTACTAGCCGTTGTCTTTTTTTTCAGTTTTTCAATATCAATCAAAGAGTTTCTATGCTAATACGACCATTTAATTCGTAATTTTAGCATAGAAACACTGATAAAATAAAAATTGTTTGGTTGATGATGGGTTAGCCAATTGATAATATTAATAAAGATTATAATCTTTAGGCGTGGATGAGTTTGAATAGTTTTTCATCGACGACGCCATTGCAAAATTGTTGTTACTAGCCGTTGTCTTTTTTTTCAGTTTTTCAATTTCAATCAGAGTTTCTATGCTAATATGACCATTTAATTCGTAATTTTAGCATAGAAACACTGATAAAATAAAAATTGTTGGGTCGATGATGGGTAAGCCAATTGATCTTTAGGCATGGATGAGTTTGAGTAGTTTTACATCGACGACGCCATTACAAAATGATTGATACGTCTTTTTTTTTCAATCATATAGTTTCTATGCTAAAATTACCAACTAAATGGTCATTTTAGCGTAGAAACTTTCTGTTTTTTTTTCTGATGAGTTAGCTCTAGACTAGACCGTAGGCAAGAAGGTTTACGCTACGGTGGATCCAGCTTTCCCAAAAGGTTTCCCAAATTCGCTCTCCCGCTAATCGTAGGAACTTCAATCAAAGAGTTTCTATGCTAAAATTACCAACTAAAAGGGCATATAGGTAAAGCTCTTGACATAAGCAAGGATGAGGTCTATACGATACGATCGAGCTTTGCCAAAAGATAGTAGCGATATCACGTAACGTAGGAGCACGATGAATCGTTTGTCGCTATCTAGTGGACCTTTACCATTGTTGTGATCATACAGCTGTAGCCGCTGATAAGCTAGAGATCACATTTACCCAAACATGACGTTTCATGACTTGGTAACATACAGGTGGAGCGCCAAAAGCCGAACTCCTGCCTTTCTCTTTGTGTGCTGGTCGCGATTCCGAACAGGCGTTTCAAAATGATCCTGAAAATAATAATAAAATAAAATGACTCTGCCTTTGAAAGGCGAAACTAGCTTAATACCTATGTCCAGCAATGGACTGTGATAGGTTGGTAATGATGATGAGAACAGCTTGACAGGATCGATATCTAGATGACTACAGGTAACGTATAGTATTACAAACCTTGTTTTTTTACGGGGAGTTGCTTGGCGTTAATCTCACCTGATTTTTCGAGTTATGTTAAGGCCGAAGGTGGAAACGCACTTCACCCGGAATCCTCAACAAACTGAGGTACTGGCTATGTTACCTCTAAATGCCGGAACACATCCATTTAAGAATTGTTGCTATGGCGTCAGAATTAGGTGAGATGGTGGTAGCTAGCCTGGACTTAAACAAAGTCCAACTACATACCAAACCAAGCACAATATTATAATCCCCTGGGGATCGAACCCGGGACCTCATGATCTGATACCGGTGGGCAAACCACTAGACCACAGGCGGTTAATAGCAGACTTCCGGGAGCTCTTTCCTGGCATCCCAGGTGAATTTCCAAAGTACTTATTGCACCCCTATGCCACGAAAGAAAGCTATTCTAACTTATTTTTTTGCGAGGAAACCTGATTTAAAAAGAATATAAGTAGCTTAAGAATTTCCTTAGAATCTGCAATCTGCCAAACATAAAAAAAAAATGTTAATGTAGGACCTACCGTATTAATTCGTAGTTGTCTTTCATAAAAGCTATTATTTTGACATTACAAACATGTGTATGTATTAATAAACATAATTTCTCGTGATTATGTACCTATATATTACAAAATAAAAAGTACAATTAAACTAACTATGTACAAAGGAATCAGTCACATTACCTAAGGACCGTTACAAACGGCCTATAGGTAACTCAACTGTTCCAGAACAGTACCAGACGGAAGCGTGCCCAAGACACTGGCTGCATTGCCACGCTGAATAGTTATGCTTATTCGCTGCCCTAAATAAGAGCCAGCCCTTGGGTCAGGTGTCGCCTCAATCAAAAGCCCCGCAAGATTTTTGAAAACCCGGAGGGCACCGGCTCCCCACGGACCCAAGGTCTCCACCCCAAAAGGCTCAAATGTGTATTATAGCTTTATAGATTATGAAGTTATGTAATGTCAAAAGTAGTGTGGTAAACAATATTATGTGCGTCCAGGAAGTGTGGCAGCTTGCGACACAAAAAAAGGTGGAATTATTCAAACCCGAAAAAAGTATACTCGACAGTTTTTTCCTCGAATTTAAAACTTTTTGGAAGGTCAAAAAATTTTGCATCGATCAATATTTATTGTTTGCTGTTGTTTCCGTGAGCTGATCGGAGTTCCGCAAGACGGCTATAAAATCTATTTAAAAAAGTATATAGGTACTTATCTACTTTTAGCCTTACATAAAAAAATAATAAGGATATCGCACGCGAATATAGTGGCATATTCTGCGATGCTAGAAAAATATTTATCATTAATGTTTTTTATACCAATAGCAACTCTTACTTCAGAGGTTTGGGCTTAAAATGCAAAGTAAGCTACTCTTCGTTACGACCTTAACAGACAACGAGTAACTGAATGAAAACTGCTGCTGAAAAATGTGATTTGGTGGAGTTTTACGACACATTCGGGCGGATGGGGCAAAATACATTGATTTTTGATCTAAGGGTTCAGCAGGCAGTGTAACTGCGATAAAAACACTTTTAAAATCTCTCGTTACTATTGGTAAGGTCCTCAATATCTCTTTATAATATAATATAATATACATAACTTATTGTAAGTATATAAGTAGTAGTAAGCAATACCTTATAACGGGATATTTAACACGATCTGTTGGTGGCATGAGTTGCATGCACCATGATACACGGTACACTGAAGTCTTTGCGAGTATAGGAATGGAGGTAGTTAATGGTCGCCTAAACGATCCCTCTACTACTACAGGTTTCCTCGTATGCTCTTTTGGGTTTTGTATTACATATCTCACAACCAGATTCGCTCTACATTAGAGAGACCTATCTTTGATGGCCCTCATTGCTTCTCTTAAGGCAATATAGGGCTATAGGACCCCACAATTGAGGAGAGGAGAAGTGAAATTAGAAATGGAGGTTAGGACGCTACCTGCGAGTGGGAGGGAGAGTGAAATTACCCTCATACTCATAGGGATGGGCATTAAAAAGAAACGTCGGTCATTCAAATCCCAACGCATGTCTGTTGATGTTTGTTGCCAAAACTACATATCGGATTGAGCTGAAACATTGTTCAGATTTTGTTTAATATCAGAAATAGGGTATCTTTTTACAGTTCGTATATTGACGATCTCTTTGGCAGCTCTGTAGAATGTACTTCTCCGTCTTGAACTGTAGATTTTTTTTTGTATCATTTATTGTAAGGCTTTTAAACATAATGTTTATGTCAGAAATAGGGTTCGACACCAAGTAAACAATGAACAAAATAATCTAAAACACAAAACAAAATAGAAGATTTAGCAAATCTACCTTCTCACAATCTTGCATGCGCGACATGGTACGTAAGTAGGTACCTAAGCCCAGCATGCACGAATGTGTGCACACACAATAGGTAAATAATTGTAATCATAAAAAAATTCTATAACCTAATCCTTATTATCTAATAATCCATTAAGTATGAACCAATTTAAAGATCATTTTATTACGTACTATAGATGTAGATGATACAACTTTCACTACAATTTACTGTACTTTTACGCTTTTTTTATTGTATTTATGAATTTAAATTACTTGGTGTGCTACTAGATACTTGATATATTCCTTCTTATTATTTATTAATAATATTACCGGCCGCTATTGTCTCGTGCGGGGCTCAGCCTTTTGATCTTGTCTTTGACTTCTCACTCGATCCAAACGACGCTATTGTGGCGGTCGCAGAAAGCCCAAGGAGGCTTAGGATCGCCATTTGTGGCGTCGTTGAGGGGAGGCAAATGTTCAGCAGGCATATCTAGGCTGAATTTATAGTGATGATTATAATGTACTTTAAAAAAAAAAAAAAAAATTTTAGAACTTAGGCGGAACCCTAGTCAATACAGACAGCTCCATATTACATTTTGCAAATTTCGGCGGTTTTCAGAATAAATTGGGTCACTGCTGTTATTTTTTATTCTCAATAGGTATACTCACATAATGTTTGAGACATTGTTTAATACATAATACATAATAATATCAACTAACTCCAATGTGGATTAATAAAAAATATTTGAATTTCTTTTACCCTCGATGTAAAAGGTAACTAAGCAATTCTATTGGATATTTGTCAGAGTGCTCATTCACCAACAAATCATAGCCTATCCCTAACCTATATTGTTTGGCCTTAGTAGGAGTGTGCGTGGTTTATTATTTTTTTATAAACGAATGAAACTTAGAGGTCATTAATTAACTTAACTTATGCCTAGGGTGTGTATGGTTTATATTTATTTATAAATGAATGAAAATTGGAGGTCATTAATTAATTTAACACATAATAACGGAGCATATTTTGTAATATGGGAACAGATGACAGTCACTACATTATGTCATACACGTGACCCAAGGACTGGTAATTAGGCCAGCGAATGAGTAGCTATTCTGCGTGGCAACGCAGCCAGTGTCATGGGCACGCTGCCGTCTGGTCTCGAACAGTTAAGTTACCTATAGATCGTTTGTAACGGTCCTTCCTAATCCGACTGCTTCCTTAGTACATAGTTCGTTTTTTTTTGTACAATTAGGAGACGGAACAAGCAAGTAGCCCACCTGTGCATCTCTTGCCTATAACAATGCCTTACTGCGTAGGTCACATACCGATCATAACGATAGTTAGGAACTAAAATAAACACAATCGATTGTAGCACGACACGGCAGAGCTCAAATCGATCCGTTGGATTTCATCGGACTATAACGATACCTCTATAAATTAACCGCCTCTGTGGTCTAGTGGTTCAACCCACCGATTTCAGATCCAGAGGACCCGGGTTCGATCCCCAGGGTGACAACAATATTGTGCTTGTTTGGTTGATGGCTTTGTTTAAGTCTGTCTGGCTAGCTACCACCATCTTACCTTATTCTGTCGCCATAATAACAATAGTAAAATTATTGTGTTCCGGCATTCATAGGTAAGATAGTCAGTTCCTCGGTCGTTCGAGGATTCCAGGTGAAGTGCGCTTCGACCCGGCCTTATCATTACTTAATATTGACACCAGGTATGAAGGCCAAGTACTTCCCCAAAGTCAAAGTCAAAGTCAAAATTTCTTTATTCATTAAGATTTTATAGGATCATTTTGAAACGTCAAATATTACCGCCTGTTCGGAATCGCGACCAGCACACAAGGAGAAAGGTAAGAACCTCGGGCCGGTTAATTTTTTTGATGATCCATTCAACATTTAGATACACAATTTGTTATTATATTCTAAGTAAATACATCAAAAACCTAAATACTTAATCTTAAAACATTTTTTATTACCTATCTACCTAATGCGCAATTTAACAGTGAGAAATCACCATTTTGCTGTCAACTGGTATAGCAACATCGGGCCACGCTTTCTTATCGTCGATATAATCACAAATTTTGTAGTAGGCACTTTTAAATAAATTATTCTTTATATACAATTTGAATTTACGAGCAGAGAGTTTGGTGGCGCTTTGAGGAAGCTTATTATAGAATCTCACACAGTTTCCTAAGAATGAATTATTTACTTTTCCTAAGCGAAACTTAGGTAACGTCGTACAAAAAATGATAACTAGTGGTTCTGTAAGGACAGTAGACCTCGCGAGCCCATATTACCATGCAATAACCGATGCTTTCCTCTTTCACTTTTCCTTTAAGACTTTTGAGCACTTTTAGGTTTAAGCTTTAGTGATTACTCGTGTTCCGTTGGTCCTAGGAGCTCAAATCTGATGTCTACGAGTTCGTCTCGCAAAGGCGGAGAGGACTAATAAATGAATATATAACTCTTTATTATACACAATTTAATAAGAATAATAAAATACTTAGCATATAGGCTTATCTACGTAGACTTTTCAGTCAAATAGGGGTATACGTTTTATCGATTACCCGCTTTCCCTTGGTCTGAGGAGATTGAACCTGGTCTTGCAAAGGCGGAGAGGACTAATAAATGAATATATAACTCTTTATTATACACAGCTTGATAAGAATAATAAAATACTTAGCATATAGGCTTATCTACGTAGACTTTTCAGTCAAATAGGGGTATACGTTTTATCGATTACCCGCTTTCCCTCGGTCTGAGGAGATTGAACCTGATCTTGCAAAGGCGGAGAGGACTAATAAATGAATATATAACTCTTTATTATACACAGCTTGATAAGAATAATAAAATACTTAGCATATAGGCTTATCTACGTAGACTTTTCAGTCAAATAGGGGTATACGTTTTATCGATCACTCGCTTTCCCTTGGTCTGAGGAGATTGAACCTGGTCTTGCAAAGGCGGAGAGGACTAATAAATGAATATATAACTCTTTATTATACACAGCTTGATAAGAATAATAAAATACTTAGCATATAGGCTTATCTAAGTACGTAGACTTTTCAGTCAAATAGGGGTATACGTTTTATCGATCACTCGCTTTCCCTTGGTCTGAGGAGATTGAACCTGGTCTTGCAAAGGCGGAGAGGACGGCGTAGTCTGACAAGTAAACGTTGGTATAAATTTTCCGCGAAAAAAATCAAACATTTAATTCCTACAGCAAGCTTCTTCTCTTTTCCCCCAACACTTCCCTTTTTTTTTCACAACATCTTGTGTCGAATTAAATCTTCAGTGTGTCTTACAAATATAATTGAAATGAATTGAAACGCTACAGCAAAGTTTAAAATTAAAAAATCGCGATCTACTAAAAATGTTTTAGTAAATCAAGGAACATGTATGCCAATTTTCATCAAAATCGGTTAAATAATGCGACCTGTAGGCGAGAACAAACCGACAGCCGACAGACAGCGGACAAAAGCATTTTTGGCCAATCTCGAAACTGAGACGCTCGCTCGGTCAATTACGTCAGCTGTGTTTATATTGTATTTTAATACAGCAACTCGTGGTAAGGCCACAATGAGAGTGTTGATATGCGCGTCGACCTACTTCGAGACAAGTTAGACCCTGGGCACCAGCAAATAGGTGAGGTCGATATGGAAATATGTCACGTGTAACGAGACTGCCAAAAGATCTCATGACTTTTAAAAATAAATCTAATGCAAAAGTAAGGGATTTCTGCGTATACCGGTGCGGTGTGTGTGGGATCTACATCAGGCTGGTAGGGATACACCATCTTGGTAAGAAATAACACGTACAATTAAACTAACTATGTACAGAGTACGCAGTCGGATAACTAAGGACCGTTACAAACGGCCTGTAGGTAACTCAACTGTTCCAGACCTGGACCAGACGGAAGCGTGTCCAAGACTGGCTGCATTGCCACGCTGAATAGCTATGCTAATTCGCTGGCCTAAATAAGAGCCAGCTCTTGGGTCACGTGTCGCCTAAAAAATTAAGTATATAAAGTTATATTACATGCATATTTCATATATAACATATGTATTGAGTTTTGTATTCAATAATTTTTTTCATAAAATACTACATACAAAGGTAGGTAGGTATTTTCAAGTACAAATAATCAATAAATATTACAGGACACGCAATCTATAGGTATTTTGCCAGGCCATTATTTTACCAGTGTCGCTGAAATGAGGCTTCTGCTATTTGTATTTTGTTATGTTAATTGTAAGTCAATAAAAAGGATTGTTGGTAATCAATAAAAAGTTAACTATAAAGAGATAAGTATATATCTAACTTTTTCAAGTTGTTCGAGATCATTTCGCCAAAGCTTTATCTGCTGACGCTAACGCCATCTTTCATCCTCCAGCAAGGAGTTAAAATACTGGCCTAGGAACATGATAATCTGCATTCGGTTTCACATAATACAGGTAACCCAATAGTTCGTATTTTCCTCACGCGAAATTTGTTTTTACCCCGAAATTCAAGAGAATTCTGACACTGCAAACTAGGTAAATATATTCAGCAACCTCCGACTAAAAATTTAAATGTAGCTCCCCATTTTAAATTTATTCTAAGTAACGGACATTGGGAAAGAAAGATTTTCCATATCTTGACAGCGATCGAGACGGAATAAAATTGGTTTTTCATAACCAATGAATAGGTATAGGTACCTAAAACGACCTTCGTAATGCGGTGTCTGTTCAACTTTCAAGTACAATATTCCGCCAATTTCACTTTGCCGAGAAAAACAACTGAACGGATTGAGATAAAGTTTTGAAAAAAATGAATAAATATTACAAAAAACCTATTTGCCGCAAAGCAAGCAGCGCTTGTAATATGGGAAATAGATTATTTTCAATCTTGCGGGGCTTTTGATTGAGGCGACACGACCCAAGGGCTGGCTCTTATTGAGGCCAGCAAATAAGCGTAGGTTTAAGTCCATCTAACTGGCTTCCACTATCTGAACTAAGTCTGTCGTCATAACAACAATTATAAATTATTATAATAGATAGCCAGCTTTTCAGATTGGTGAGGATTCTGGGTGAAGTGCTGGGCGCACTTCACCCAGAATCCTCACCAATCTATACTTATCCTTCGGCTTGATTTGAAACTGATTGTAGAAATCTGAATAAAATAAAACTTTAATAAAACTGTATTCAATATTATTTGTAAGCCTAACGTCCTAACTTATGGATTCATGTCCCGTGATTTCTAATCGATCGACTCACAGAACAGAAGATCGACTGACTCATTGTCAGTCAAATTTATAAATCTATGGAAATCTGTCGACGCGCGGGACCGAATGACGCGCGAAAGGACATGAATATTTTAAAATTCGAACATCAAAAACCATAATGTAGGTTTTATCTTGTGTAGGTACCTACTGTCTACTAACAATATTTTATATATTTATATTGTACACTTGGCTACTATTTTTATTCTATCCGAAATCTAGCTCTCATATTACAAGCAATGCTTAGTTCGGGGCTATAGATGGCGCTGTGTGAAATGAATGTCCTGTTTTTTAACCAACTTCAAAAAAAGAGGAGGTTCTCAATTTAGTTGTAAGTATGTTCTTTATTCATTTAGAATTACTTTTATAAGGCTAAACTCTTCAACATTGCTGCACGGAGATCCAAGCTTGCATCTCTGACTGGAGCACTGAGAAGAACTGCCGGCCGTATACCACGCGATGTCCGGATGACTATATATAACTCTCTTATAAATATCTTATTTAAATCTGGGGTTGTACAGCTAAAACAAACCTTATACCCCTACAAATCTCACAAAACAAATTAATAAAAGCATTATTCACTACTACTCTATCACTACATACACTAACTGTCACACACACTATCTACAAACAAACGAAATTATTTAATCTAAAACCACTTTATAAGTACATATTCAACATGCATTCAAGTAAAAAATAGTATATAATGAAAAATATATGTACACAGATAACGTTTACAAATAGAGAATACAAATATAATTTTGAGAAATACCAACAAAATTAAACTTAGAAAACCAATAACAAATTACTGAAAGCGTTGTATTATGTTTGAAGGAGCGTAATTATTTAATAACTTACCTGATTACATTAAAACCTGTGACTCAATAAATTTATTCAAAAAGAAACTAAAATAATGTATTATTGATAAAATATTTATCATAAAATATTAGAAAACCCTAAAACCTATGAAGCAAATAAATACTAACTTAAGCATAATTTAAATTTAATTAGTTTTAGCAAATAGCCTTAAGCTCATTTTAAGTGAACTCTGTTCTTTTTTAGTATTAAATTTCTTTAAAGCGAACACTAGACCCTGTATGTTTCGAGGTCTAGAGCTGACCCTTTCCAAAAAAAGACAGTCGAATCCGAATATCAAAGAATGTAACGATATGGTAACACCGAATTGTAAACAAAAATACAGATATTAAATACTTTACTAGGTCTCACAAAAATGCTCTTCTCAGACCATTTGAAATTTATTTTTAACCGCCTCCGTGGTCTAGTGCCCACCAGTGTCAGATTCAGAGGTCCTGGGTTCGATTCCCAAACCAAGCACAATATTGTACTCCCCTGGGGATCGAACCCGGGACCTCTATTGTGCTTGGTTTGTTTGGTGGTAGGACTTTGTTGAAGACCGCCTGGCTAGCTACCACCATCTTATCTAATTTTGTCGCCATAATAACAATTCTAAAATTGTTGTGTTCCGGTATTCAGAGGTAAGATAGCCAGTTCCTCAGTTTGTTGAGGATTCCGGGTGAAGTGCACCTCCACCTTTGGCCTTATCCTTACTTGTTACCGTGAGTTGGTGAGATGAAGGCCAAGTCGTACAATAAAAATATAAAAAAATTCGTGCTTCGGAGGCTCGATCAGCACTTTCCCGACTTCTGATTGTCGCTAAAGAGCCATGTCATCTATTGCTGTGCCACCAATATGCTTTTACCAAAGTTTTATTCAACATACAATAATTTTTTGATGGATATCTATCAATCTGCTAATTTTGAATTTTTGATATATTGGCTTGACATAATTGAATGAATTGTATTTTTATAATAATTTTGTCCTGACATTTATATTTTTTTTGTATGCTTGTAAGCTGATTATGGCTGTACTTTTATAATTTATCTGTAACCCATGTTTTGCCATGAATCAACCTGAATCTGACTTGTTATGTCTGCCAACTGGTTCGTTGTGACCACGCCAAGAGCTACAATTTGGTGTATTGATAGGTGAACTCAAATGTGTTAATAGAAGCAAAGTTATCGGCTATCTGTAGTGATAAATCTATGAACATATTCAAATTCTAAGATGGCGCCTTCAAGCACAGAATAACTAACAGTACCTACTACGCTTCAAGTCGTCATTCGATATTTAAAATTTAAACTGTTAGCCTACTTTCGCGAAATGAAGGGAGTGAACCTTTGTGGAAAACTACAGAAACGTTTCAATGCCTGGCAACATTGTGGAGATCTTGTCTAGTTACGACCTACAATACTTCAGTGGCACGATTATGAAAGTAACTGGAAAGCGGAAAGTCATAAAACATCAGACTCTCAGGGCTGCTTTTATTAAACGCATTTAGGGAGTCCTTAAATATATTTAAGAAACTTATTACGCTAAAGCGTCTTGCAAAACAATAATTAATTCACTAATCATGTTTAGTGAACTGTCAAAGTTAAACATCCCGAAACCGCCATTTAGCAAAGCCTAAATGTGATTAGCGCCATTTTGAATGACCAGCTGATCTGTTGATGTACACTACACCATTGTATTATTTATGTTCGACTCGACAAAGATTGTTGCGCCTTTGTTGAAATAAAAAGAGTTTTGCGGAGATATAGTGCTAAATATTTTTTTCGAACTTGTCCGATGACGACGAAGAGATTATTAGCTGGGTCCACACCGGATGATCCAACGCACTCCAATCGCGCGCACCATTAGCGCGATCCAAAACCGCGGTTGTTGTAGATGTGCCGCGTGCGATGTTATTTTTGAAAAAAAAAATGGAACTGACTTCACTATTTTTTTTATCGCCTTCATCTCATCTGGTAAAAAGTTAAGATAAGGCCAGGCCGGTGGAGGCGAACTTCAACCGGAATCCTCAACAAACTGAGGAACTGGCTATCTTACCTCTGAATGCCGGAACACAACAATTTTAGAATTGTTATTATGGCGACAGAATTAGGTAAGATGGTGGTAGCTTTCCAGGTGGACTTCAACAAAGTCCACCAACCAAACCAAGCACAATATTGTACTCCCCCTGGGGATCGAACCCGGGACCTCTGGATCTAAAATCGGTGGGGTGAACCACTAGACCAGAGAGGGGGTTAAAAATGCATATCAGCACTTGACCGGTTTTATTGGTTTTATCGATTACACAAACAAAAATAGGCAGAAACGTTGTCCTATTTTCATTTCATTTTATTGATTTCATTTCGTTCTTAAACTTACAGCACGTAATTTGTGATTCGCAAACAATATGGATTCGACACAACTGCAGTTTACTACAGAGGCTTTGCACGTCTTTACAATTAATTAGTTCGGCATGGATGTAATTTTTAAGTATGATTAATTTATTGTTATGCTTAAATTGTTTTATGAATTTCCTTGCCACCTTAAACTGAAGGCAACGTAAATATCAAATAAATAAATATGATGTACCTTCAGGCCCTTTCGGCGCGTATGTAATGAACTGTCAAACTTTACGTACTGAAGGCCACAGCAATGAAAAGCGGGAAAATTTGGTCGAGCTGTTATTACTACATCAGCGTTGGATATTATTGTCTATGAATATGACATGTCATATTGGTGTAGCGGAAAAAAAAAAGCAAATAAAAAAATTGAATTGACATCACTAAAAAGTAGTAAAAAAATATTTGCATAAGTTAATATATTTTTGTATGTGCCGAGTGCCATCTTGCTATACGGAACAAGACCATTGTCGTAAGGTAATCTTATTACTTAACGATAAACACCGACTTTCAAAATTTGATAAGTATATAAACTATTTTTAGTGAAGTCAGTTCCAAATGAATAAACAGCTTACTTCACTCGTTATAATGTTGTGATTTAATTAATACACAATTTTATCACTTGTAAATATTTGATAATTGATCTTGATCGCCTATTTACCAGCAAAAAGGTTTTGATTTCCCGCCGGAAACGAAACCATGGCGAGAAGTCAGGCCAGAGGCCGCTGTCAAAAGGGACAACGGTCCCAATCGCCTGACCTTTGGGACCACGCGCAATTAAACTACTATATACGAGTATATGGATTAATTACAATTAGAACGAAAACTATTTGAAAACACCATTTATCTCCAATCAAATAACAAACGAATCATGCAAATCGAATTTCAATTGGCGAAGATATAAGTATCTGTTGACCATTTTTGTTTCTTTCCCCAATTCCAAAGACCGCCTCTGTGGCCTAGTGTTTCGCCTTCCGATGTCAGATCCAGAGGTCCCGGGTTCGATCCCCAGGGGGACGACAGTATTGTGCTTGGTTTGTTGGTGATGGGACTTTGTTTAAGTCCGCCTGGCTAGCTAGCACCATCTTACCTAATTCGGTCGCCATAACAACAATTCTAAAATTGTTGTGTTCCGGCATTTCCATAAAGATAGCCAGTTCCTCAGTTTTTTTTTTGGGGATTCCGGGTGAAGTGCCATCTTAACTTGTTTTTATCTAATTGAAATTGGTCTCATTTCAATTTGATAAAAAACCATATTTTTGTTATTGTACTAAGCAGTATAAAAAATAAAATCCAAATAGGTTATGAACAAATGGTGGACAATCGGTTAAAGAAACTTACAATTAAAAGAAAACATTTTGTATTTACCTACCGTGAAAAACCGTTTGTACCTTCTTTAACCGACCTTCAAAATAAACTCGAGGTTCTCAATTCGTCGGTTTTCTTTTATGTATGTTCCCCGATTACTCGAAGACGCCTAGACCGATATGGATCTAGACAGGTCATGATCTGATGATGGAATCCTGGAGAAATCGAGGGAACTCTTCAAAAAAAAAAATTTTTTCAAAATCGGTCCAGGGGTCTTTGAGTAATCGGGGGAAAAAAAAAATCCGGCGAATTGAGAACTTCCTCCTTTTTTTGAAGTTGGTTAAAAAGTAATGTATCAGCTCAACAAGGTACATTTTTTTTATCTATTCTCAGTAAATTGCAATTGTACAAAAGCAAACGATATTCTACCACGATATAATACCTATACCATTCTACCATGATATAATACCTATATAATTCTACCATAATATAATACCTATATCATTCTACCATGATATATCGAAAAAAGGCACGAGAATATCATACGATACAAAAGCTGGACAAACCTCACAGTAACAGTTCAGGCAGTAGCTCTGTTTTTTGCACAGGTTTTGGGTTCGATTCCCATCCGGTAAAAAAAATGTGTGATGAATAATTGATGAATGATGAAGAAATTTCAACATGCCTCATAGCTCAGTTGGTAGTAACTCTGCCTTCTGCGCTGTAGGCTGTGGGTTCGATTCCCACCCAGAACAAACATTTGTGTGATGAATATAGATGTTTGTTCTGTGTTTGGGTATTGTATTGAATTATATATATATATATATATTACAGGACATTAATTTTTACACAGCGTCATCTAGCCCCAAACTAAGCAAAATGAAAAAAATATATGTGAGTATTTACAAAAAATAAAGAATTCAACTATCTGTAATCTAGTTCCCATATTTCAAGCTATGCGTAAAAAAATGTTTTGTGTTTACTTATATCTAAAAAAAGTACCCATACAAGTATTCTATCGTTGTTAGAGTTAGGTATAAATACGCATTAAGTTAGTGCTTTTTTTATTCACAATCATTAAAAATTATATGTACTTACAATTAAACTAACTGTGTTCAAAGGAAACAGTCGGATTATCTAAGGACTGTGTTAATATAATATGTTTTTATTAGGTATAATTTATGTTTCAAAAGCTTTATGGCCAATGTGGTTGCTAAGCCCTTCAATAAAAATGAGTGATCTATCTTTAATCCAGTTCACATATTACAATCTAATATGATTCATTTGGGACTAGATAGCCAGTAATTTTAAAAGTTTACTTTTTTCAGACTAACTAACATACTTTTAAGGTTTATGTATCGCTGGAAACCGAGGCACAAACTTTTGATAGGTATGAATGAATGAATGTATGACCATCTCGGTAATCATTTTAATAATTATATCTGTAGTAAACATATTTTAATTTTCTAAACGATGTGTGAAAGATTTTATTTTTCAATAAAATCTGGACATAGGGGGGTAAGTATTCTTAGTTTACAACATATGGCGTAATACCTACAGAAGCATTGAATTTTTGTGTCAATGACCTAAACCAAACCTGCGATAATATTATGATTGAAAAACACATTTTAAGGTCAATCTCGAAACACAGCTTTCTAACATCAAAACGGGCTCATATACCTATATCTAACACAATGTTATATTTGCGCGCGAATTCGTTCTTATTTTGATTGTGTTACAGTCGAAAGCTATTTTTCAGAATGCTGACGCTATTGCACTGAAGAATTGGATAAAGGAAAATGCTAAATAAGGGGTATAAAATGGCAGCGGAGTGTTCAGATGGCGCAGTTCAAGACGGAGAGCGCACGCTTCCCGCCATTACTCCTGTCAAACCGGTGTGGCCACTCGAAAAATTCTTTTAAGAAAATGAGTGCGATCCTCGCTTTGGTCATTGTGGCTCTCGCGGTGTATAAACTCTTTAGGAGGAACACCGTGATCCTGAAAAAGACCAGCAAGTATGGCGACGACAAAGTCGCCATTTTGAAAACCGCGCCGGGGCCAGCTCCTTTGCCGATTATCGGAAATTTACATCTCCTTGGTAAGAAGGAGTCCCCATTTCAATCGTTTACGGAACTGGCTAAGGAGTATGGAGATATCTTCAGTCTGAAGTTGGGAGCTACAAAGTGCGTTGTCGTCAATAATCTCGAGCTGATTCGGGAGGTCCTCAACCAGAATGGCAAGTTTTTCGGGGGAAGGCCGGATTTCCTAAGATTCCACAAGCTTTTCGCCGGCGACAGAAACAATTGTAAGTATCATACTAAACCAAAACACTACTGAGTCTGTTTGAAAAGAGATCCTTCATAGATTTGGCAGCGCCCTTGTGCTCTTGTCATAAGCGCCCTAAAACCCTATAACAAACATGTTAGTTCCTTTTTTGGCTACGGTGGCTCTCTTTCTGAACAGACTCGTACCTACCTTTGTACATTTTAACATTTGATAGGGCTTTATGTACCTTTTTTATTGTACGACGGGGAAGCACTTGGCCTTCATCTCACCTGAGTTCAAGTTACGATGAGGCCGAAAGTGGACACGCACTTCATCCGGAATCCTCAATTGTTTGAGGAACTGGCTATCTTACCTCTAAATGCCGGAATACAACAATTTTGGAACTGATGTTATGGCGACAAACTTGGGTAAGATGGTGGTAGCTAGCCAGGCGGATATATATTACTTGTGTGACGTTGTCATAGCAACAAAACCTGTTTATTGTACAAAAAAACCCTGACTAATTTTAGTAATTTACGTCAAAAGCCTTAACGACACCAAGATAAAAAGTAGGTGCATTGGCGAAGAATTTTCTTTAAGATAACCCTTGTCTAGGTGATGACAGCTAAGAAAATTATTTCCACGTGCTAATAAACAGATTGATAGTCAAGAGATGATAAAAAACAAACCAAAAACTTTTTTAGAACCGAAATAAATGCGCTAGATTTATTTTCTAATCAGCATCATAATCATTACAAACCTCCAAAGCTCTAAAACTCATATTCTTACCAAAGGGTGCTATGGGGTTATAGCATACTTTAGGAACTTTTTTGAATAATTTTGCTCGCAGGTATAACATTGTTCTAGAACCATTTCAACATCTTACCCAATAAGACCTTGAACCTACATAATTATGTTCTTGCAAATAAAAAATAAAGGCAGTACCTACGGAAGAAAAAACTTAACACTTTGGCATCGATCTTATACATCAACATCTGAGGTCCTTTTTTTACGAAAGATTAAGAATCTAAGCTAGTATGAAAATGAGCGTTTAGAAATTATATAACAAATATTCACAATATTTTGTGAATATATTAAATACTTTGGTAAAAAAAGTTATGACGATACTCGTTTTTTTTTTTAAAGTTCTAATATTGAAATTGAATGATAAAAATCTAAAAATTATCAATTTGCAAAAATATGGAAACACGTACCTACATAAGTATATTTTATTTCTGAGAATATAAAATAATGATCATATTGAGTTTTTTTGTGATTTTTTTTTAAACCTCGACTGAACTGAAACATTATTTTTATTGTTTTGACACTACCAAAAATTCCTCAATGCGGCTAAAGAAGTTTTTACTTCCAAAATAAATAAATAGAAGTAAACTATGTACAAAGGAGGCAGTCGGACTGGATGGACCGTTACAAACGGTCTTTAGGTACCTCGACTGTTCCAGACGGAAGCGTCTTCAAGAAACTGGCTTCACTGCCACGCTGAATAGCTATGCTAATTCACCGGCCTAAATAAGAGTCCTTGGTCACGTGTCATAATGTAAAGTCCCGCAAGGTTTTTGAATATACTTAAGTTAAGTTATCGGGTTGGTGATCTCTATGTTAATGTTAACACGCGTAAACTTTGGACCCCTTCAACCCTCAAGTTGACGGGCGCAATGCAGTGCCGCGTAGGCCATGTTCTTTGTGTATGTGACCTCCGCAGGCTTTTTTATAGGCAAGAGATGCACTTAATTGTAGGCAACTTGCTTGTTCCGTCTTCAAGTTAAAATAAATACGCACGGAAAAGTGTAAGCTTTTCAGCAGGTACCTAAAAAATTTCATTTACAAAATAAAAATAATATTACAGGAATTTAATTCCACACAGCGCCATCTATCCTATAGATAACGGATAGAATACTCAAATACTTTTTTGTTTTGTTAGTACATACGTAGGACCTACTTATGATACAACACACAAACACAGAAAAAACATCTATTTTATCCCACAAAAAGTACAATTAAACTAACTATGTACAAAGGAATCAGTCAGATTACCTAAGGACCGTTACAAACGGCCTATAGGTAACTCAACTGTTCCAGACCAGTACCAGAGGGAAGCGTGCCCAAGACACTGGCTGCATTGCCACGTTGAATAGCTATGCTCATTCGCTGGCCTAAATAAGAGCCAGCCCTTGGGTCACGTGTCGCCTCAATCGAAAGCCCCGCAAGATTTTTAACTGCAAGCCCTAACTGATGTTGAATTTTCTCAACCAAAGAATGTGTACTATAGACGGAAGACAAGAACGCTGGCAAAGCAACACAAGAAATTTTGCGTATACCTAAGCCGCCCAATTGAACAGGCAATGAGGCCTGCGACCATGCTCTGCCATCCAACTCAATATTCAAAACCGTGGAAAGGGTGTTCTTTAATATATTGTCTAAGCCTTCCACCAGCTCACTGTGTTTCCACAGTTGTTCCCACAAATGTTTGTATATAGGGGTATATTATTATACCTCTTTAGTATATTGCGATATTGTCGATTCATCCCTCTGATATTCCATCGCCTCCTACTTGTCTTTTGATTATAGGGCAGTGAATTAACTGAGCGCTTGCTTGTTGATTCATACGCCACTTTGCAGAGATGCATTCAATATGAAATTTCAATAGAGAGAAGAAAGTTCAATTTAAAAACAGAAAAACATTTAGAGCGGATCGCGCTAAATTCTTGTTTAAATTCAAAGAGACGCGTGACTATTAAAAAGGTTCAATCTCTAGGTATTCTCTAGGTTTGCGGAAAGAGTAGGTACGCTGGGTTTGCCGTAATCACCACGCTTATCAGACGGATTGGTAATCGCTGTAAAGGTAGATAATACAGGAAAGCTCCTGCATTTTGGTAAGATCTCTTAGTCAGCTTTTACGTTATTCATGGGCTGAGTTGGAGGGGTCGATTCTTAAGCCGCTTTATTTATAGGTAAAAAAATATATTTATATCTAGAATCTTCATCTAAATATTTAAAATTGTTTTGCTAACTGACTGATTGCTTGAAAATCAACGCAACGGTCAACAAGCCTTTGATAGGTCCTTTGAGATTTTCAGGGTACCAACCTATTGTAGAGATAGGTACTAAAAAAGTATTTGAAGAAACTACTACGGGATTGTGGGAACGAATTAATCGATTTATTCCACCATTTTTTACTCTGTGGTGTCAGACTTTATTTTTATTTGACAGGCTCTTGATAGTAAGCAATAAATCAACTCAGCACAGAATCGTCAGCGTAAATAATTTCATTCACAATGACCTTTAAAAACAGCCTTTTTTTGATAATAGGCACAAGTAGTAGGTACATTTGTATCAGCTAAATATCAACTTAGCGATAATTTGTAGAAACCAGGTCAATGGTCAGGCTTAATGTAAGTATTTGTGGGAATCTCAACATCTATCAACTCCTATTTATAAATGATTACAGGACATTAATTTCACAGCGCCATCTAGCCCCAAACTGAGCATAGCTAGTGATATTGGAACTAGATTAGGGATAAAGAATACTTTAATACATTTTTTTTTGTAAATACATACTTACACCCAAACACAGAACAAACATCTAAATTCATCACACAAATGTTTGTCCTGGATGGGAATCGAACCCACAACCTACAGCGCAGAAGACAGAGTTACTACCAACTGAGCTATGAGGCTTGTTGAAACTTAGCCCGCAAAATTTGTAAAAGTTGACTTGGGGATCTTTTATTTTTTTTGTCATTTTTGACATTATTGTGATGTATGTGTATGTCAATATAAAAAACTTAGCATAGAAAAATATATGTACAGAGGCAAAACAACTCTGAAAAGAGTTTTTTGACCTAACCTTAGAGAGAGAGTAATAGTAAAGATGAAAGCCCCCTTTTTTGGCACCTTTTGGTTATGTAACCCATGTAAGTTAATTTCTATTAACTCGTCAATAAGAGATGGCTCCAAACTTGAACATTGTAATAGAACAGCACCCTATTATTTATATCAAATATCAGCTTCGGTTAACATAATAATTACGTCGTAAAATGTAATAAAAATCTTATTACTCTCATAGAGCTTAGGGCAGGCTGGTGAAATTACAGGCATTTGATACCTACAGTCTACGGCTGCTGCTATGGCACTTTGACCTTTCAATGACAGGAGCAGGCGCATTCTGTGACTGACGCAATCTATAAATAAATATTACATCAATTTCACACAGCGCCATCTAGCCCCAAACTAAGCATAGCTTGTTATATTGGAACTAGATTACGGATAGAATACTTAAATACTTTTTTTTGTAATGATATAAATATCATACAATACAACACCCAAACACAGAACAAACATCTATATTCATCACACAAATGTTTGTCCTGGGTGGGAATCGAACCTACAACCCAGAGAAGCAGAAGGCATCTGTAATCTATATAGGTACGTGAAGATTTTACATCGGACTCCGCACGTAGGATTGTGATTTTTAGCATAGTTAATGGTTTTTTTTAATTAGATTTTTTTAGTTTGTGGTTAAAAAGATTTTAACGTGTGTTTGTCATTTGGTTCCTCTAAACGAAATTGTATGAGTAAAATAATTTTATTACGGGGGTCCGGAGTAAAGCACAAAAATAAAATGGAGGGGGAGGATAGAGTAAAAAGATTTGAAAAAACAGTATGGGCATCAAATTAAAGGAAATAACATGCCAATTTCAAATGTATTTAGTTTGTAATACTTCTTACGGCTGTGTTATCGTAAAACCAACAAGTGTGCAGTCGGGTATTTCAGCTTTCAATTTGATTTAATCGAGTATAAACGAGTATATATATATATATATTGTCACGTGGGGTCTGTACTTGACCCACTGTCACTGTTTTGCTGTGTGGTGATGTGCCACAGTAACAGTTAGTAAGTATAAGTAGACCTCAATGCAGTTCCTCATTAATTAGGTCATGGTCACTTGCAGGACTTAGTTCGCATTCTTCATTATATCCTCCGCTAGCTTCAGCTCGCGGCTTTGCCCGTATAAAAAATAAACCATCCAAGTGCGAACACGCACACCGATGAAATCGCATTTAATGTATTGTATCCCCCTTTATATTGACCTACCCCCTTTTTATTTTGATAATTTTTTGATAGATATCAACAACCAAAATCACATTTAACGTATTATATCCCCTTTTATTATACCTAACCCTATAGATAAAAATTGGCAGGCGTATTGATGATCGCGGTAAAGGTGTAGATATTACACAGAAGGAAGTTTCCGCCCTTCTGGTGAGATGCCTTAGTCGGATTTTACAACATCCATAGACTGAGTTGGTGGGGATTGCAAAACCGCTAGTAAACCTAACTAAAGCCCAACGACTCCATTACCCCGGGACGGACACTAGGTAGAAAACCCAAAAATCTAAATAAAATATGTAATGTGAAACCACGGGCCACAGCTAGGTCACTGCTAACACAGGATTTTCCCAAAATGTTGGATGGCTCGACCGTGCTGTAATATGACACGAGATACCTACCTATTTATGTTATGATTGGCGTGATACATGCGTAGCTGTTTCGTAATACTAAGTAATGGTTTTGGCAATATTGACATAGATACCTACTTGGGTATATGAATCATGAAAAATGCGGGGTCGCGACTGAGCTTACTTATTTGAGCGTTTTGGATGAGACCTTGGGTTTGTGGGGAACCGGAGCCCTCTGGGTTTACAAAAATCTTGCGGGGATTTGTGATGATTGAGGCGACATGTGACCCAAGGGCTATTATTTAGGCCAGCGAATTAGCAAAGCTATTCAGCGTGGAAATACAGCCAATGTGTTGAGCTTCCGTCTGGCACAGTTGAGTTACCTAAAGACCGTTTGTAACGGTCCTTAGGTATTCCGACTGCATCCTTTGTTAATTGAGTTAATTTAATTGTACATTATTGTTTTTAATGTTTGTAAATTATAATTCAGTCTGGACTCGGAGATTCCAAGATTAAAAAAAAACAATTATATATAGCGATGATCATTAACATTTACTTAATTTCAATTTCAAAACTTGCGTGGGTATTATATAGTGTGCGTGAGTTAAACGCGTTTTACTCACTTATATCATCATCATCATCACTGTCAGCATCTTCATTCTTATCCACTTATATTAAAAATTGTTTTTTTTTATACTACCAAATCACTAGACTTAGAGTTCCCTAAGAGACCACCAAATTGATGGATTAGATGTGGATATGTCGTATGCTTTCTCTAAATTGTGGGAAATTCATCGGCTGTTTAATTTTAATTTAGGGGGTGCGAGTAAAAAGTTAAAGCGGTATACAATTAAATGTTTTATTATAACAATCAAATGAAAAGCAACACGCGGATCCTAATTTCAGGCAGAGTTCTTGTAAACTAAGTCTAAAATTTTGCAATCTGGTTTTAGTTTTATTACTTTCAACTAGTTCATTTCATTTTAAAGCCTATATCAGGCACAGGCTATTACGTCTCCTTACGTATAAAGCTACGCCTGACCAACTCTTTAAAATAAACGAAGTATCTATTAAATCAGTGTATTACCGTAGAAATTGAAATCTATGAATAAAACAACAGGAGTCTTATTAAGTGAATCAGAGCGTGACGTTTTAAAAAAGTTTTGCATCTGCAAGTCGTATTAGATAATGTTATACCACTTTTTATAAAAAAAAAATAAAGCTTAGTATAACGGTCCTCAGATAATCCAACTATTTACTTGTACATAGTTTGTTAAATCGGGCAAATAGGGCACCAAATAATTGCATGCACTCAATGATAAATAAAACAATTTATTATTACTTATAGTTTATTATTATAGTTTAATTATACCTACAAATATTAATTGATTGTGAATGAATTTATATTTGTTTATGCATAATAAATAAATTTAATTTTACAATATCACCATCTATCCCCAAACTAAGCGTAGCTCATAATTTGGGAATATCCTTTTTTTAATACAAGGCTAACTGACAGAAAATGCTTTGATAGAATTAATTTCTCTCATGATATTGATTGATTTGTGCGTTCATGCGATAAAGAAATATGTCTATCTCATCATACATCATATGTTAAGTTTATTTTAGAATAAGGACTGTTGATTTTAGTAAATAAATAAATAAATAAAATAAATAAATAAATACTTTTTTTTTATCGCCCCGGGTGAGAAACGATCTCATAACTCAGCATAGAAGGCAGAGTTACTACTAACTGAACTGTTTGGTCCATAAATTTTGCTTTGTCTGGAATTTAAAATAAATTATTAGGTATAAACCGCATGATATTTTATTAAAAATAATAAATTGTTATACTCGTGCCCTCTAAATTCAAAATTCCACATAATCTAATCAAATCATATAGACGCTCGCAAGGGAAAATTATAACTAATTGATTCAGGCGTTATTTTGCGGAGATCCATATTTTGAAATAAAATCTGAAAACAGAAAAAATATTTGGTCCGAGAAAATATCCGCTCCGAGCTCTGCGCTGCAAGTGGAAGTTTTACACTTGAAGTGTACAACACGTCCACAGAGGGCTAGTCAGTTAGCAGCAAGACTATATTTTCCTGAGGATGCCTCGCGTACAGGCGAAACACGTGTCGATTTGTTTTTTTCAGAGAGATTTGGCGGATTTATTACTAAATATTTTTTCTGTTTTCAGATTTAGGATTTTTCAGATTTTTAGGGAGAATTGTCTTAAAAAAAATATTTAAACCCATTTTTTGTCCCCAGCTTTGGCGCTCTGTGATTGGTCGAATCTACAAACGCGCAGACGTAATCTAGCGCGACGCCATTGCGGTCCCAAGCAGCACACGGACAATTTCGCGCGCATTGGTTCCGTCGCGACTTTTGAAACCATAGACTTGATCGAAACCCTCAAAAAAGAAGTAAGGACCACAGACGGGCCGATCCAAGTAAAGCCCTTGCTAATGACCACAGCTATGAACATGTTTTCCCACTACATGTGTAATGTTAGGTTCGACGCTGACAACGACGCCGAGTTCAAAAAAATCGTTGACCACTTCGATGAGATCTTCTGGGAGATCAATCAGGGCTATGCCGTTGACTTTCTTCCTTGGCTCGCTCCTTTCTACACGAAACACATGGATAAGCTCTCCCAATGGTCTTCAGATATCAGGGCTTTCATCCTATCAAGGATCGTGGAACAGAGAGAGTGTGATTTTAACGTTGACGCACCTGAGAAAGATTTCTTAGATGGTTTGCTTCGAGTACTGCATGATGATCCTAATTTTGATAGAAACACGGTTATATTCATGCTGGAAGACTTTCTTGGAGGCCACTCGTCTGTAGGAAACTTGGTCATGCTGTGTCTGACCGCTGTAGCCAGAGATCCTGAGGTAGGAAGGAAGATTCGAAGCGAGATCGAATCGGTTACGAAAGGAAAGAGAGCTGTTAATCTCACAGAAAGAAGCTGCTTACCGTACACTGAAGCCACAGTCCTCGAATGCCTCAGATACTCTTCATCACCAATTGTTCCTCATGTAGCTACAGAAAACGCTGAAGTGGCTGGCTTTGGAGTCGAGCAAGGCACCGTCGTCTTCATTAACAATTATGAGCTCAATATGTCTAAGCAGTATTGGAATGAGCCTGAGAAATTCGATCCCACCAGATTTTTGGAGAAAACAAAAGTTCGCGTGCGCAGAAACTCGCAGTGCGATTCTGGAATGGAGTCTGACAGCGATAAAAATGGAACCGTAACTAAAATATCTGAAGCGGAAAAGGAGGTTTTATCCGTGAAAAGGAATATCCCGCACTTTTTACCTTTCAGCATAGGCAAGAGAACATGTATAGGTCAAACAATGGTCACTTCGATGAGTTTTGTTATGTTTGCGAATATGATGCAAGAGTTTGATGTGAGGGCAGTCGATGAGCAAGATTTGAGACAGAAGCCTGCCTGTGTAGCGCTACCTAAGGAAACCTATGGCTTTCATTTGATGCTAAGAAAGTAAATTCAAAATATCACATCTTGTAGTTGTACTAATTCCGCCGGCGGTCGTTCATGCTTTTTTTTTATTTTCGAATAGATTAAAGCTTTATGAAGTAGATTTTAGACTCAGTTTACTTGTAGTAGTTTAGTAGGCCTAGGCTAGTGCTCATTAGTAAGTAGATTTTAATCATAGATCTTCATTTTTTCGTAGAAACGTATTCATATTTTTACTCTTTCTTTAAGAGTTTGTTCAAAACTAAACATAGGTATGTCACCCTGATAACAAAAACAATTCTTCCGGTACGGTTATTAATGGATAAGTTCTAGAGTTTTTACGTGTTACCATCTTCCTCCGATAGAGGATAAGCTAGAAAACTGTTACAGTCTCCTATCTGCCAGAAACTAAGGACCCAGTTGAAAAGTCATTTACGAAGAAAAAAAAAATTCTGTTATTAATTTAAAATTTACCATACTATGGTACCTATTATTGATTTATGTATGGTGTTATTTCTTGAAAAGGTTTGCAGGTACATAGACTCAAGAAATATATAGTTACACCTCTTAAAGACTTTTATATTTATTTATATTGCTTATTGTTGTAAAAGCATGAACGACTACAGGTAGAGGCGCTCAAAGTTCTATTTATTTCTCATTAGAAATCACTTGTTTAAGTTAATTTTAAAACAAATTAATTAGACTGCTTTAGAAATTAAACATAAAAATTGTAAATTGTCAGTATTGCTGACCAAGATGGCCTGACGCTTTAGATGCAAGATCATCCAAATATTTTTTTTGTTTAAATATAGTCAGATATCTTTTCATAAGTAATTGAATAGCACAACGAAATTTGAAAAATGTGAGTTTAAAACAATCCACTGCGTTTGTGCTTCAATAATCAAGTGCGCCTTTATTTTTTTTACGGCAAAAAGTCCGAATATTTTTAATGTATATGGCTGTTTATGTAAAGACCAAATATGTGTAGGATCTATGAAAATGTATTTTAGATGAATGAAAATCGTCAAAAAAGGTTGCCCCCAGTAGAAAACTAAAATTATGGAGTTTGTTAAAGTTCGTTTAGTTTTTGTATCTTTTTTTTTTGGAAAATGCTGTGACTTTTTTTCTTCGGTCTTTGTGTGAATGTGTAACTTTAAAATATTATTTTTACAAAAGTGTGTAAAAGTAAAAAATAATAATTTACATATTTTTTTTTGTAGTAATTAACAAAATTTAACCAAAACACTGTAGTAGTACCTAAAGGTTTAGGGAAAAAAATGATTTAACTAAATATTGTAGGAATAAGGAATTTGTTTTTAATGATTTAGTTTTATTTGTATTTTATTAAAATGTAAGAATGCGAGATGACACCTTTTGGGCTTTGAGATAATAACGCAAACAATTTCAGAAATATCAAAAGGATAACCTTCACGCAACAATTATTTTCCAATAACGATTATATGGGCTAAAAACGTCAAAACATTTGCTATTTATATTTTCAAAAAGTTGCTATATCACTACATATACCAAAAACACTAGTTTTTGGTAGTCGAGACAATTATTTTTTTATCCATCTTACATAAAACAAATAAGTAGAGTACCTCATTTAAAAGAAACATAGTTTAGCTATTAAAAACAAAACCCTCTTTGAGGCAATATATGAGACGGTCGGGTAAAAATGTTTTTTCCCCTGTTTTATTAATTTTGACAAAAATAATGTAACAAAAATGAAAATCTAAGGAGGATTATGCCCTTCAGATGGTTTTGGGTTTGTGTTGATAAAAAAAAAACCACGAGTCTCCCTTTCAAGAATTCACCTCGGACCGCTACTCTCGGACCTTAGGACCCTTCGGACCTCTAGAGGATTGTCAGAGGCACGTCCAAACGTACGTTCCCCATGGTTTGCAAGTAGCAAACCGAACGTACTAACGTAATAGAACGTACGTTTGGACGTGTACGTGTACGTGTACGTTTGGGCGTTTAATAATTCACAGGTTGTAAGCCCATCGCAACTAAGTTGAATTGATAAAACACATAACCCTCCTCCCGAGATAGTTGGGTAAGGCGTCATCATGTCTCGCATTTTTCATTACAACTGACACTGGCTTCGTATTGAATGAATAAATTAATTTAAGGTGAAGTAGATAGAAATATTGTGATTTTTAGATGTTTTTTTATAGAATTTGAAATTATAGTTTGTACTTGCAATTTCATTTGTGTTTTCTTGTATATCCCCAACAAATAATTAGGTAGGTATTGTTCAATTAGTACCAATTAGTACCTAGTTATTTTTAACCGACTTCAAGTTCTCAATTCGTCGGTTTTATTATATATTTTCCACGATTACTCGAAGACGCCTGGACCGATTTGGAAAATTCTTTTTTTGTTTTACCTTTCAAACAATATTCACAGTACTACTAAGTATACTTCACAGGTGGTCCCATCGTCATCAGGTCATAAGGATCTGATGATGGGATCCGGGAGAAATCGAGGGAACTCTTCAAATATTCTATGCACACTTGCCTACGTTACCTAATTGTTTCTACTTATACCTACCTTTATATAATCTAGTTTATTGTGGGATTAATAAATGTGTCTTTCTTTCTTTCTTTCACACTTGAAGCGATTTGGGTATTACCCCAAAAGTAAAGAAAACACGGACCCCCAGACAGACAGACGCGTGGATGCACGCGTCTATCTGTCTGTCCACCTGTCATAATATCAATAATTGGAAAAAATACGTCATCCAGATCTAAACGAAATTGGATCATATTCTTCATTGAAGTCAGTTTTCTTTTTAGATTTTAAAACGTAATTATTCTCAATCTCTCTTTATTCACCTGAGTGTTCGAGGCTCTCTCTCGTTGCTAACTCTCATTCTATGCAAAGCCAGGATGGTGGACATAAGACAATAAGTGTATATATTTATGAGTGTAGATCTACCTTAGATGTCTAGCTTTTGAGAAGTGCTCTCAAAACCGTAGTAAAAACTAATCTCTCCAGCCCAAGCTTGAGAGTCAGATTTTAAACGACATCCGTGGGGATTTTGTAAAAGTCAACCAAGGTGGTTGAAAAAAAAAAAACAAGAACTACTACATACTACCAATATATCTGCCAAATGTGGTGATTATGGCTGAACCTTGCGCAGTCAAACAAACCCATTGCATGACATCCCAAAAGTAATTATTGAATCTTGTGTACACCCATTGCTTGGCAACCCTACTGAGTAAAAAAACAAATAGATAGATAGATAGATAGATAGATATAGCGTTTATTCACACAAATACAAAAAACACACATACAGTAAAAAATAAACAACAGACATGACAGTTATGACATTATACATCAACAGAAAGGTATTTAAAAATATATATATATAATTTGTATAAGTGATGTGACTGGGAGCCGACGACAAGAAAATAGAACACAGCATTGTGCCATGCTGCGTGAAAAGCCCCGAGCCTGCATTCTCTAAATAATCTTCTAAATAATAAACAGACCTGTTTTATTTTAATTAAAAAGCCAAATACTGAGGCTAATTACTGTCTTGCAATACCTGATGATCATCATTTATAAACCTTTATCTTAAAACCACCCTTATAAGAATAACTTTATTTTGAAATCTGCTGTCCTGTCAAATGACATTTCACCAGACTTTTTTTTTGTACGACGGGGAAGTGGCCTTCACCTCACCTGGTAACAAGTTGAGATAAGGTCGAAGGTGGAGACGCACTTCACCCGGAATCCTCAATAAACTGAGGAACTGGCTATCTTACCTCTAAATGCCGGAGCACAATTTTTTTTTAAGAAATGTTATTATGGCGACAGAATTAGGTAAGACGTGGTAGCTAGCCAGGCGTAAATAAAAAAAAAATATAGCTTTTTTGCAACTCTTAGTCAATAAGGCTGGATTCAGTAAATAAAAAAAGACAAAAAGATAATTGTAAAGTCAACCCCCAATAAAATTTTATCCAACAAGATATATAGCGTTTTACCCTCTTAACGCGCCCCCATGTTACAAACACCACCCTATTCAAAATTAAAAAAAAAACATTCGAAATGTGCATTGATACTCTTTCAAATGACACTCACAAGACATAAATCTTTTAGTCTAAAGAGCCCAATTAATACCCCTATTTTTCAAAAACTACCGTCAAAAAGTGTCAACAAAAAAAACGTGATGATGGTAAGCGGCCCGACGGTACGAGTATGACTCTTGTCCCTTGGGAAATGGGTAGGCCTTTGGTGTGGGACGCTACCTGCGTCGACACCCTAGCGCCATCTCATCTGCCTGGGACAGTTAGGGCTGGTGCGGCAGCTGATTCGGCCGAGGATCACAAAAGGAGCAAATGTAGTGGTCTCGACAGAGCTTACCTATTTGAGCCTTTAGTGGTGGAGATCTTGGGTCCGTGGGGAGCCGGTGCCCTCCGGGTATTCAAAAATCTTGCAGGGCTTTTGATTGAGGTGACCCGTGACCCAATGGCTCTTATTTAGGCCAGGGAATTAGCATAGCTATTCAGCGTGCCAATGCAGCCAGTGTCATGGGCACGCTTCCGTCTGGTACTGGTCTGGAACAGGTGGGTTACCTAAAGGCCGTTTGTAACGGTCCTTAGGTAATCTGACCGATTCCTTTTTACATAGTTTAATTGTACATTTTATTGAATAAAGAATGGTAAAAAAATAATTTTATAATTTATTTTGTTACCCATAAAGACGCAACTTTTTAGTCCGAGCAACTTTTGCATCTGATAAACTTCACGGGGTCTAAGGGGTGAAAAAAAATGAAAAAGTAAACAAATATCCGGCGAGACATTTTTTTTGATGTCATAGTACTTTTGACGCGTTTGGGAAAATTATGAGAGTAATTGTTACAGTTGCGTGCACACACCGACAGCTTAGAATGACACCATGAAGTTGGTAAATGTCTCACAAATGTTCGTGAGAACTAATAACTACATTCGATAAAGAAGTAAATAGGCACTCATAACTTCTTACGTGCGTACAAGTACGCACACACTCTTTTTAAAAATAGGGAATATACTTGCGTTTGACTGCTATCTTCCATCAAATCACAAATAAATCTCATCAGCTTTCGGAATATACATACGCAACAAGCTGTCAGAACAACTTTTTCATCCAATAAAAGGGGTTGGGGGTGTGAGGGGGTGGAAAATATGTAAAAACAAAGCGAGTTTTACAGTACTCGCATATGACTTGTAACATCTGACATCCCACCTTGGTACATTATCTCCTGAATACAATGTCCCGAGCCACTGACTAGATTTAACGTACTATCACTACACAGTAGGTTAAGTTCACAGCATGCGTTCTCCCTCTCTATCTCAATTTCTCGTTCTCTTCACAAGCACATTGTTGGTTGACAGTACCAACCTCTTGGGAAATGGGTTGGTAGGTACCATTTACATTGTCCGTCAAAACTATTGCTGTCAATTAGGGGTTGAAGCTTTACCCTGCCGTAACACTGCAGTGTTAAAACTAGCACGGAGGGTATGGTTTTGTAGCTCTCTAAATGGATCTACATAAATTACAAATGTACAACTAAGTATTTTCAGTAATTAGCTTAGTTACATAATTTATTGTGCCATTTATTTCTGAGAATAAATTTATCTTATCTTATCTTATATTATCTTATCTTATCTTATTTGATGGGCATCTCTTACCGCGTGCGCTCATTGGTCAAATCAAGAGCTTGCGCTTCCCCGGCTTCCTGTTACACACTTCCGTCCCTTTTCACGAAATCACTCCCACAGATAAATGGAAAGCGAGAGGAAAGATGTGAAACATCAAAAACAACTTCGGTCCAACATATTCAAGGTGGAATGCAAAAATCTCCGTGCCAAAAGATTTTAATATGTATAAAAAAGACGCTAAATTCAAACCAGAGCCCCCACCCCTACCTCAAACTTTTGGTTCATACGAATCAAATGTGACACATCATAAGCCAATGTGGCTGCAGAGTGCATGTTAGAAATCTTATACATACATATCTACATTCTCTCAAAAAACATAATCTGCCTTCTGAGGCAGTCGGGTAAAAAACTAGGCTCGGACCTACAAAATTCAGGGTAGAATGCAAAATATCTCTTTGGCCTCCATTCATTGCCAAAATTTTCGATCAGCTGTCACTTTTTTTTTTATTGTACGACGGGTAAACGCTTGGACTTTTTGAGATAAGGCCGAAGGTGGAGACGCAACTTCACCCGGAATCCTCAACAAACTGAGGAGCTCGCTATCTTACCTCTAAATACCGGAACACAACAATAACAATTTTGTAATTGTTGTTATGGCAGCAGAATTAAGTAAGATTTAAGTAAGTAGTTAAAAGAAGTCCTACAACCAAACCCAACCAAGCACAATATTGCTCCCTGGGGATCGAACCCGGGACCTCTGGTTCTGAAATCGGTGGGTTGAACCACTAGACCACAGAGGCGGTCATTTTACTTCCTGCTGCACACTTCCGTCCCATTTCACGAAATCACTGCCACAGATTGCAGGAAAGCGAGAGGAAAGATGTTACACATAAAAAAAAAAAAAACCAACAATTATTATAGAGTTCAAAATATGCGTAGGTACTGTAGGTAGTAGGTAGGTACGTTGTAATATATTCTGAAAATTGATGATCAATAACCGAAATATTCAGCTTACTGCCAGCGCCATCCAGCGTCGAGTAGCAAAACTAGCAACCTGACATCAAAGATGGCGTCCATATTAAACCAAGAAAAATGTGATTACAATTTCACTTTTTGCTTCTCTCTATTACAATAAATTGAATTTCATATCAAAACGATGTATAATTCAAGGAAACCGCTGGTTCTATGAATAATACGATAGTTTATACCTTTGTGCCCTCTGAAAAGGCCTGGCAATGACATTAAAGCGGGCGGAAACTACCTACTTACGTAGATATTTTTTCCATTGAAATTTAATTATGGAGTTTGTTTTAGGATTGCTTAGGTACCCGAGTGCCAACGAAGAATATAACTAAGAATACAACGAAGCTATAACTAAGACTTTGTTGTCCATCTATCTATCCGTCCATTCGCTTCAACTTTTGAACCGTTATAGGAAGTAGGAAGTTACATTTTAAATCATGACCGAAAGCTAACACCTAGCTACTTACCTAATACGTAGGTACACCTATTATAATCTTATTGGCTGGTAAAGAACAAACGTGTTATAAATATTATTTTATCTTGCACCATCGTAAAAACGGCACTATGTACCAACCAACGATTGTAAGTTTACAAAAAATCAAATTAGTTAGGTTGATGGAAATTTGCATCTAGAAACACCTTGCTTTTTTATTACACATGGTTTGATGACAAATAAATAATGAATGAAAATCCATTTATACTTATCTATAGAACAAAAATGTTATCATAGAAATTAAATACAATAGAAATATATCTACAATTAAAATAAATAGGTACTCTACAAAAAGTTTCCTATACTAAATGAACAATCCAAAAACAAAAACACATACGGGATATAAAATAAAAAAACAAACATAAAACAACATAAGTAGCTATCTTATAGTCTCTACGCTGCTTGATGGATAGTGGCTGCCTTACCTACCTACTTACGAAAAATATACATTTAAGCTAAATTGTTTTAGGAGCTGACCAAAACCTCTTTAATTAGCTGAGTGTTGCAAAGATAGTTATTTAAAAATCGATTAATCTTGCAATCGATTTGACCAGCCCTTGAAAAGCACGACTTTTTATTATGTATGGTTACATTAGTATTTTATTATCTGTGGTATGGTCATCAGAACCCTCGATATGGGAATCGACTCGCACTTGACAGGTTTTTGTATTTATATTAAGTATTAAAACTTGTTCCATTCATAAGTCATATCAATATATTCTATGTATGGATTTGTTATTGTGGTAGGTCAGTAAAATTATGCATGTGCATAAAAATGGCCAAGGTTATGTCTGTTTGCTGATTTCTTACCGTTTTTCATTCACAATTTCGTATAATATATTCAGTTTAGTTTCAGTGGGTACATGTTACCTACGTCTGTGAATGGATAAAAAATCTTTATTTAGCTGTAGGTACCAATGCAGTATCACTTGCATATTACAACGGACGCAGAAAATACCTACACGTTTTCCATGTAAACTTGGATCTCTCCTGCATATACGCTTCAAATTAAAAAAAAAAAAAACTGACATCATGTTATCTAGCAAGGTTTTAAGTTCGCGGAGAACAATCAGCAAGGTTTTTTTTTGTACTACGGTGAAGCGCTTGGCCTTCATCTCACCTGGTTACAAGTTAAGATAAAGCCGAAGGTGGAAGCGCACTTCACCCAGAATCCTCAACAGACTGTCATTCAGCAAAATCTTTGCAAATAAAAAGGAAAATAGAGAACTCAACAAATAAAATAAAGGCTACTTGGAAAATGATTAATAATGAAACCGATAAAACAAAACCTCCAAAAAAACCAATAGCTTTAAAAGTAGATGATACAATTTTGATTGATAATTTAAAAGTTGCTAATGAATTTAACCGTTTTTTCTCTAGCATACCTAATATTGTTACTCGGCCACTAAACTCATCTGTTGATTGTGCGTTGGCTCTAATTGAAACAAGTGTTGAAAAGTGTCATGTTTCCTTTAGTTTTAGACACGTCAACGCTGACTGTAATGTTTAAGCATTTAAGTCAATAAATAAAAAAAAATCCGAAGACCTTTGGGGGATTTCCGTAAAGATATTAAGTACGATAGTAATTGATATTGCGCCATGTCTGGCATACATATTCAATAGAAGCATCGTCAAAGGAATCTTTTCTGATCTTATGAAACAAAGCAAACTGATCCCTTGATTCAAATCTGGAAATGAAAAGGATCCAGCAAACTATCGACTAATATCAATTCTGCCGGCATGTAGTAAAACATTTGAAAAACTGGTTCTTAATCAGTTACAGTCACATTTTAACTGCAACAGGCTATTGCAAGAAAAACAATTTAGGTTTACTAAAGGCCTTTCAAGCCTGGGAGAGAAAACCGGATGCCATTGGAGTATTCTGTGATCTATCTAAGGCTTTTGACTGCGTGGATCATGACACCCTGATCTCAAAGCTTAAACACTACGGTATCCAGAATCAGGCAATACACCTCATGCATAGTTACCTATCGAATCGCATTCAAAAAGTGGATATCAGCGGTAGCAGATCTTCGGGAACATCCACTAACATAGGTGTACCACAAGGATCGATCTTAGGGCCTTTTCTATTTCTAGTCTATGTCAATGATCTACCATCCTGTGTAGAGGACCTATGTGACATTGTATTGTTTTTTTACTGACGATACTTCATTAATATTTATAGTCGATAGGGCTAAAGATAACTTTGATTGTGTAAATGCTTCTCTAGCTAAAGTTCTTGATGGTTTACAGTAAATAACCTCCTATTAAATGAAAAAAAAAAAAATGCATCCGATTCACCGTGCCTAATGTTTATTGAAGCAACTACTTTCTTAGATTTAAATATTGATGCCAAGTTGCAATGGGGTATTCATATTGAGTTATTAGCTAGCAGATTAAGCTCGGCTGCATACGCTGTACGTGCAATAAGCCATCTTGCTGATGAAGCTACGGCGAGGTTAGTTTATGTAAGTTACTTGCACAGTATTATGTCTAATGGCATATTTTTATGGGGAAGTGCAGCTGATTTTGAAAGCATTTTTATTCTACAGAAGAAAGCTGTACGGGCAATTTATAAAATGAAAACTCGTGACTCTCTCAGGGAACGTTTTAAAGATATTGGTATTCTTAAAGTCAGCTCCCAATACATTTATGAAAAGCTAATGCACGCTCACAGAAACATTGATGAGTTTAGTAAAAGAAGTGATGTACGCAGTGTTAATACTAGAAATAAAATCAAACATGATATACCTAGGTATTGTTTAGGAAATGTAAATAATTCATTCTTAGGAAACTGTGTGAGATTCTATAATAAGCTTCCTCAAAGTGCCATTAAACTCTCTGCTCGTAAATTAAAATTGTATATAAAGAATAATTTAATTAAAAGTGCCTACTACAAAATTAGTGATTATATCGACGATAAGAACGCGTGGCCCGATGTTACTATACCAGTTGACAGCAAAATGGTGATTTTATATTATGATGTATCGACTTAAAATATAATATAATATTGTGTACGGGTCATCAAAAAAAAATAACCAGTCCGAGGTTCTTGCCTTTCTCCTTGTGTGCTGATCGCGATTCCGAACAGGTGGTAGAGTTGACGTTTCAAAATGATCCTAAAAATTTTAATGAATAAAGAAATTTTGACTTTGACTTTGACTTTGACTGTGGAACTGGCTATCTTACCTCTGAATGCTGGAATACAACAATTTTAGAATTGTTGCTAAAGCGACAGAATAAGGTAAGACGGTGGTAGCTAGGCGTACTTAAACGAAGTCCTACAACCAACCAAACCATACACAATATCGTACTCCCCCTGGGGATCGAACCCGGGACCTCTGGATCTGAAATCGGTGGGTTGAACAACTAGGCTACAGAGGCGGTTATGGCTCAGGTGAACAGATTTCATCAGGAGATGAGCAGCAGTTTCCATCCTTCGTAGTGTCTACGTAACATTGATACTGTAATCACCAACAGTGTGAGAACAACAATATACGTGACCCAAGGGCTGGCTCTTATTTAGGCCAGCGAATTAGCTTAGCTATTCAGCGTGGCAATGCAGCCAGTGTCTTGGGCACGCTTCCGTCTGGTACTGGTCCAGAACAGTTGAGATACCTATAGGCCGTTTGTAACGGACCTTAGGTAATCTGACTGATTCCTTTGTACATAGTTATTTAATTGTTATTTTTATTGAATAAATGTTGTTTCTTCATGGGATGTAGATTACGATAAAATACTTAGCGTTTTTTTTTTATTATCTATATAAGTACGTACTACTTATATGATACAACACCCAAACACAAAACAAAACAGTAATACATGACTCTAAGCTCATTTTTGACTACCATATCGATTTTATCGTTGGCAAGGCATCAAAGGCTCTTGATTTTATAATAATAAGTTATGCAAGCTCTAATCGAGCAAAAACTGCACGTTTGTCCGCAGCATACTTATAATATAGAATTTGCATAGGAGGCAAATAGAATATGCATCCTATGCATATATAGGATATGGCTCCCAAATTGGGAATCCGCGTTACTATACATATATTTCAAATTCATTAAATATATTTGCTTTGTTTGAAGATCCCATATGACTCTAATACTATTATACGTTATGCAATAAATTTGATGTACTTCCACGCAAAGCCAAAGACAAAAGTCAAATATTTTTATTCATTAAGATTTTTAGGATCATTTTGAAACGTCAAATCTACCGCCTGTTCGGAATCGCGACCAGCACACAAGGAGAAAGGCAAGAACCTTGGGCTAATGTTTTTTTTTATGCTCAATTCAACATATAGAGTTTATTGATCGAGATCTCTGAGTTAAGTTGGGAAATCTGGCACTGTATTTATGTATGTATGTGGCAATGTTTGTGAAGGCATAACTCTCGAACGGATTATCCGATTTTTATGAAATTTTAACTGAATAGAAATAACGTAAACATAATTTGATTGTCGTGAGGGATTTTCGATAAGAGGGGTAGTTTTTGAGATATTGGGGTGACAAGAAATACAATTTTTCGCCCATATCTTTTGAATAGCTAATCCGATCAATTAAAATTTTAAACACGCAGAGATTATATTAATACTTCTCCTGTATATTTATATATTTTATACTATCTTCTTTGTTGAAAATAACTTACAACCATATTAGTTATCCAGAACTGCTTAACAGAATGTGTCTAAACGCTCCCCAAAACGATTAAGATTAACCCTCTCATGAATACTTCCATAGTTGGAACAAACTCCAAGCAAAATTCCTTTCATTGGCGAGAGGCAATAACTTTAATATGCTATGAAACAGGCATAACGATATTGATTTGTTCAGCTCTAGTGTACTTAATAGAAACGCGAGACGGCGCGGCGGATATTTATTCTCTGCATTATTTGACTTAAATATTATTTGACTAGCTCAAATAATGTTGAGAATAAATTTGCAGAGAATGAATTTAGATCTGTCTTATTCAATTTTCAATTTTGCTTATCTATTTTCATTGCTGCCTACCGTCTATTTATATGTTGTACTGTATCCTGTCCAGTTCATACTCTTTATGTATTACTATTAGTCTATTTGGTATAGAATAGTAATACATAGAGAGTGAAAACTTTTAATTGGACTGCGGTGTATTATTGCGCCTATTTAATATTCATGTGCTGTTGGTTTTCCTTAAATAAAAAAAACTGTAACCATTGTAACTAATTAATCTTGGGAGTCTTAGAGTTTACAGTGAATTAAGGCCCTTTTAGACAAGCGTGCCATCTTAGGACACTAGATTTTTTTTTCAAAGTTCAAAGCCCATATTTATTTATTCACCTTTTCGTTACATTGCATAACATAGGTAAGTCAAAAAATTACAAAGACATTACTTTAATTAATTAGTTTGTAGTAAATTAATAACTAAATAAATCCCTTGAAGATATGGTAATGAACATCCTATTCGGCATGCTTAATTTTATTTTTTAACCGCCTCTGTGGTCTAGTGGTTTTACCCACCGATTTCAGATCCAGAGGTCCCGAGTTCAATCCTCAAGGGGAGTACAATATATTGTGCTTGGTTTGGTTGGTGGTAGGATTTTGTTTTAGTCCGCCTGGCTAGCTACCACCATCTTACCTAATTCCGTCGCCATAATAACAATTCTTAAAAAAATTGTTGTGTTCCGGCATTTAGAGGTAAGATAGCCAGTTCCTCAGTTTGTTGAGGATTCCGGGTGAAGTGCGCCTCCATCTTCGGCCTTATCTCAACTTGTTACCAGGTGAGATGAAGGCCAAGCGCTTCCCCGTCGTACAATAAAAAAAAAACAAATGAAAATTTAGTCATTTGTTTTTCAAGTGAGTTGATCGTCAATCGTCTGATGTAGTCGGAATCTGGGGTTATTCACTAACTGGACACAAGAGATCGGGCACACGTATGTCCAGTTGATGAATCTCAAAATTAATATCATTTGTTATTCCGTCATCTGTGTCCAAACATAAAAGTGTTTTAATTTAAGTCTCACTATGTGTACACGCGCAAAAATCTATGCGTGTCCAGATGACGAAATAATAAGTGATACTAATTTTGAGTTTCACCAACTGGACACACAAGTGTAAAAATTAATAAATGATACTATCATTTATTACTTCGTCATCTGTATCCAAACATAAAATTGATTTATTTTAAGTTTCACTATGTGGATACGCGTAAAAATCTATGCGTATCCAAATGACGAAATAACAAGTGATTTGAGTTTCACTATCTGGACACGTGTGTCCAGTTAGTCGAATCCACGATGTATTTAAAGCCAATTTAACTCATATCGCGTACATAATGTTGAGGAACCACCTTTTCGTCATCCATGGGTGATGCATGAACAGAGAGTGGTATAACTGTTCAAAATAGATTGTTTAGTCATAAATTCGTAGTACATGTACCATTACCGCATTTCCTGGGACATCTGGAGCAGTTCCACAGGTTTCGAGAGAAAACAGAGAGTTGAATACAAGCCAAGATTGCGTAGGTAACTTTAGGGCCGTCCTTTATTCGAAGCTAGCTCTTTCTTCTACAACTGACTGGTTTAATTTAATCCTTTTATTGACTGGTTTAATTTTGTAAATGTTAGTTAATTAAGTGTGTTATGATTATGATTATTATTATGATTATTACTATGATTATCTCTCTTAAATGTACCTACTGCTGTAAAATGACGTGCCTAGTAATAACGAACATAGTTTTAACAAGGCCAAATAAATAAAATCTGAAATCTAGCAATAACAAAAAAAAAATACAAGTATACCATACCCGCCTGCACTGATATCAATACACCAGCTTAATATTCAAAATGAAGCCATTAATTTTAAATTCACATCAACAGCCCATTAGTGTCCACTGCCGGCCAGAACCTCCTCCAAAGCTTGATTAAAAGCGTGGTGATGGCAAAACACAAATCACCACGCTTGGCAGGTCGATTGGTGATAGCAGTCAATAGATATTATACAGAAGGAAACAGCTGCCCTTCTTCCGGTGAGTTCCCTTACTCGGCTTTCATATCCATGGGCTGAGTTGGAGGGGTCGATTCTTAAACCGCGAACGCCACGGCATATTTTATATTAAAATATATTGAATTCTGCAATTACTTGTGTATGCACCCGTATCATACGTATATCTCAATTGAATACCATACATTAAATAAATGTTTTTTTTTTAATCGTTCTGAGTACCTTCCATAGGATCACAGTAGCTTACATGACGTGAACAGACTTTGTACTATTTAGTATCTGTTCTTTTCTATAATATCTGTACGCTAGAGGTGTAGGTATAGTTTTCATACCTTTTATCTACATACTCGCTAGCGATTGTAGTTAGCATAAACCTGTGGTAGTCACACTGAAGTTTTCTCTTCACATTCATAGAAGGATGTTGGGTTATGATGGGTTTGGTTCGGTGATACTTCTTTAGATAAATAAATAAATCAGGACATTAATTTCACACGACGCTATCTCGCCCCAAACTAAGCATAGCTTGTAATATGGGAAATATATTACTTTTATTTGTCTTGTAAATACTTATACGTACCATATCATAATATACTGTGCTACATATAATTTTCCTTAGCTTAATACCTACTCTAATGTACGAATAAGTTATGAAATAATTTGTAGAGAAAATAAACGGTTTTTATTATTATTATTATTATTATGATTATGATGCAACGGGTTACATACCTAAGATCAATAATCATTTTGTCAACATTGACAATAACAACACCACTAGATCAATTGCTTAATAATGTCAACAGTTCACCAGATCAACAAATTATGAAATCGATGGATCATAAGATCAACAGGTTATTGTATCAACTATTAACTACAAATCATTAGTTTACTATCTATAAAATTTGAAATCTGGCCTGTTTGGGTGTTTTTGAGCCCTACTTATTATAGGATAAAAAAAACAAATTTAAACTAAAATCACTTTCTGTTCATTTTTTTCGCTAACACCAAAAAGTAATAGGTAATAGCTATTTAATTGATGAAACTTAAAATAATCCGATAACACCTAAACACAGATCAAAATATTCAAGTTTTTTTTTTAATTCAGCTATTTATTTAAACGTAAAAAAGTAATATATGTCTAATAAAAATAAAATAAATAGATATATATTTAAAAGCTGATAGATTAAGAGGGATGACGAAAGCGTAAATTAGAAAAAAGAAAAACGTTTCTTGATATGCAATCCGCTGATAGAAAGACAGACAGAGGAATAGCGTTGGCTCAGTAATTAGTAAAAAACTTGGAAAAAGCTCTCAGCGTCTGTTTTTCCGCTGTGTTACGACCCTAATGTCTTAAGTGTCTTGAGTAAGAGATATGTGAAATGGCTTAGCTTCAGTGATCATAGCTTCCACAATACTGTAGCATTTACTTTGAAATTAATATATGTTATATTTCAGGATAGATGCTAGAACACTTGTGTTTCGAAAACATGATTCCATAAAATTTTCTTGATAGAAAAAAATCCAAATTTGACTCTAATTTGTACCAAAAATGTTCGCCATTCAATAAATACGCCCAATTTGGGCTTGAAACTATGTACAAAATAAACACAGTATACAGCTGACGGTCTGTTTTCGATTTTCAAAATTCATATTTGTTTTACCCCAAATTACAAAACGTAAAAATACGCGCATATTTCTATCATCTGGTTGTCACAAGCGCCGTGGTTGAGCGCACAGCAATGTCACCTTTATTATTACTATATCTTAGTTCGAAACTAGAATAAAGTTGCGTTGAGTTGCTAATCTGAGGTACTGACGTTACGTACGACTGTACGTTAAAGAGTTGATAGGCACTTTCTGGGTAGGCTCGCTCCATCGTGGGTCTCATTCTTGCCTTTGTAAGCTTCGTGATCAAGAGCCGACCCATCGTAAAAAAAGGGGTCCTATTGGCACCCGCTTGTTACGGAACCCTAAAAAGTCGTATTACTCCACGAGAATATTAACAAAAAACTTATTGAACGTGCTGTCAGCGTGCCAGTTGCTTTACTAATGGTAAATTATGATCTAATCTTGAGGCTGATGGTCACAGTTTTCCTCCTGCGAGATAAAAATACGCCATTTTGAATCGTTTGTTCTACTGACGTTATTACGAATGGGGTAAATGCAAATTAATAGTTCAACTACAACTCCTTTGTTTTATGACAATTAGTGATAGGGGTCACTTTTCTGCCAGTGTCCATGTCATGATAGCTTCAAATACATATTAAGGGGAGTATGTATCATATTATGGCCGGTATTATAAAATGAGATCAGCAAATTGATTTTTAAAACATGGACAACGCAACATTAAACAATAAACATAATGTAATGTCAATTTTAGTAAGTATAATATATTACATAAATGAATAGTTCTTCAAATCCAATAAATACCTTTTGACAGCTGTCAGTGTCCGACAGCGGAATTCTACGGATAGACCACCTATATGTACCTACAGTTAATATGTTATCCACAGAATAAAGTAGCTGGCCCATCCCGACGCGATCCTTTAGCTGGCTTTTACGACATCCATAATTTGATGAGGTGCCAAATCCTAAGCCGAAACCACCACAGAACCACACAATTAATTAATGATAATATTTTTCATCAAATAACTTACCTACCTATTTGGGTAGTGTAATGGTAGGATGTTCGTTGAAAGTTTCTGTGTGATATATCATAGGAAAGACATGAACGCACACTCCATTTTCCCAAAAACACTGCAGTCTAAAATTGTAGTAAGAACTTAGTGACAAAAATTGTAGCGAACTACTCATAGGAACTATCGAAAAAAAACATGTTTCAAGAGTCTATGATATGTGAAATGACTTAGCTTCAGCGATCATATCTTCCACAATACTATAGCATTTACTTTGAAATTAATATATGTTATAGTTCAAGATAGATACTAGAACGCTTGTGTTTCGAAAACACGATTACATAAAATTTTCTCTGTAGAAAAAAAAATCCAAAGTTGACTCTAATTTGTACCAAAAATAAATACGCCCAATTTGGGCTTGAAACTTTGTACAGTAAATAAACACAGTATACAGCAGACGGTCTGTGTTTTCGATTTTCAAAATTCATATTTGTTTCACCGTAAAAAAACGAAATATAGAAATACGCGCATATTTCTGTCATCTGGTGGTCATAAGCGCCGTGGTTGAGCGCACAGCAATGTCACCTTTATTACTACTATATCTTAGTTCGAAACGAGAATAAAGCTGTGTTGAGTTGCTAATCTGAGGTACTATAGCCCGTTAAAAATAAATGCATTTTCTAGGAAGTTTCTCATCCTTGCCAGGCAAGCTTCGAGGTCAAGAGAAGAACGATAGTTTTTTTTTTAATACCTGCACGGTACGCACACTACAGCACAAACCAATTAAATTAAGTACCTAGTGCTTATTTCTGTCAATAATCTAATCTATTTATGGTATCCTATGAACCACGTATGATTATATTAAATAAAAATGCAATCGTTTAATTCAGCCGTTCCTTGACAACCTCATTGGCCTTAAAAGTAGTTCCAAATTGATTTCTGATTTATGATTTCTGACCATCTGCATTCTGAAATCGTGGAAAATATCCCAACCAATCAAGTCAATTTTTTTCATGCAAAAACAAAATTATTAAATTTTATAAATGCAGAAACAATTACCGACATTAAAACCATCGATGTAATATAAGATTAAGATCTTCATTTAAGTATGTCGTAACACTTGTATATGAAGGACCTATAAAATGTAAAAGTAAGATATAATATTACAATAATATTTTATTGTAAGCACTTGACGTGAACATTGTGAGCGTATAGATTGCATGCAAAGAGTTCACATATAAATATTAACTTACCTAATAAAAGGTGTCATATTATTTTTATTTCACTCTTCATTTCAATATGTAGTAACACTTGTATTAGTAGGACATATACAATTTAAACCTGGAAACAGATTCTACAATTTCATAGAATTCATTTGTAGTCGGCCATTTTGACAAGAAAGTTTTTTCGACTTCATATTATTTGGCAGATACATTTGGTAGAGTACCTAGACTGGAATTTTGATGATGAGCCATATCAATGAAGAAGTTGTCAAGATATAAGATTGGTCAGAGTTTACTGTTCGCAGAACTATTAGTAACTTTTAAAAGTTTCAAAAGCTATATGAATGTGCTGTTAAACAAGCCTCATAGCTCAGTTGGTAGTAGCTCTGCCTTCTGCGCTGTAGGCTGTGGGTTCGATTCCCATTCAGGACAAAAAATTGTGTGATGAATATAGATGTTTCTGTGTTTGGATGTTGTATAATATAGTACGTATGTATTTAAAAAAGTATTTAAGTATTTTATCCGTAATCTAGTTCCCATATTACAAGCTATGCTTAGTTTGGGGCTAGATTGCGCTGTGTTAAAATGAATGTCCTGTAATATTTAATATTTTAATGTGATGACTTTTAACCACCTCAGTGGTTTAGTCGTTCAACCCGCCGATTTCAGATCCAGAGGTCCCGAGTTCGATCCCCATGGGGAGTACAATATTGTGATTGGTTTGGTTGGTGGTAGGTCTAAGTCCGCCTGGCTAGCTACCACCATCTTACCTAATTCTGTCGCAATAACAACAATTCTAAAATTGTTGTTTAATTCCGGCATTTAGAGGTAAGATAGCCAGCTCCTCAGTTTTTTTCAGTTGAGATTTCTGGGTGAAGTGCGCGTCCACCTTCTGCCTTATTCTAACTTGTTACCAGTGAGATGAAGGCCAAGCGCTTCCCCTACGTACAATAAAAAAAGCTATATTATAATTTCACATTTTATCCACATACACAGCCAATCGTCTAATAACTCAGCGAAACAATGAAAGCTTAGTATCTACTATCAGATCTTACGTCACGATACGGTTAGTGTAACCTAGATAGCAAATGCCGGGTTTTCATTCTGTGCAGACACAGACGAATTGTCACTACCGCGCCAACTTTGTGAGAGCCTGACGTGTTTCTAAGGTGAGTGTTTTGTTGTGTTTGTTTTGTGAGTCGGCTTTATTTATTTACGTGAATAACATCAACGTTTTTGTTATTGTAGTTGTTGTGTATAGTGTATCAATGATGATTGTAATGAAATGACATGTTTTGATAAGTAATTAGTCTATTTTAATGGTGGAAACCATCAATTCAATTCGAATTATTCATCTAGAAAATAAAATTACATTTTCATCCAAATCGATATATCAAGTACACAAAAATAATATTTATGTAAGTGAATAATGAAGCAATATTTTTTGCATATTAAAAAAAACATTAAAACTGAATCGTAAAAAAGGTGGTTTGGTCTGAAAACATATTATTTAAAACATATCTAATTACCCAACGCGATAAACGTGGCAGTTCTAAATGAATATTTATGTCAGCTATAATAGACAGAGATTAGTTGAATAGACATCCGGTCATGCAAATTCCTAGTTAAAAAAAAACATGAGATGAAATGTTTTATGTATGAACGATAGTTTTGTAGGTACCTACACCAATTAATTGCCAATACGTGTTATGTTAACATTAATGTGTTTCGGTAGTCTGTTTTCATTTTCGCTCACAGGCCTTCCACTGATACTATTTCTCTCCTCTACTAATTAGCTACTGATTTTGCCATCACTTACGCGTTTGTTCTTAAACTAGATAAGATAGTAAACGTTTGCATGTTAAAATTTCACAGCGAGTGGATTTATTCATTGCCAAGGTGATTTTATTAACCTACATCACAATAAAAGAGGTTCCAAATTCTCTACATCAATAACATAATGGTATTCTCCTCAATTCAGGACCGAATTACATGTTTTTTTTGGGGTATAATAAAGATTTTGGTTTTTTGTTTTGTTCCAATTACTTTTTAATGGTAAATCGTGCCAAGTGATCAAATCGTATTTAAATTTAATCACCAAAACGGGTAAAATAAAAATATATGAACTTGCCAATATAATTATTTTAATTTTAGTGAAGTCGGTACGAATATTTTTTATATATACACCTATTATTTAATTATATTATATTGGTATATTGAGAACTTAAATAATAGATTATTGAAGTTCTCAATATACCAATACTTGATGGTTTTTTGTATTTTGTTCTGGACAAAAGTAGGCCCTTTATATCGGTAAAAGTATAGGTACCGTTTCTTGTTTCTTGCTCTATTATAATGTCAGCTAATCCGATAAAAATAATATAAACTAATAATAAAAAAATATATTTGGTGAATTTTATCTTGAACTTTATTTTCACGATCTGTTTTGAATCATTAATGTACCAAAAACTGTATCATCCATCTTAACTCCTTGACTTTCGACTGTCCGCGTCGCTCACATACACATGTGTGATCAGCAGTCAACGAGTTAAGGACTAAAATATTGAGTCACAAGCATACAAGATATTTATATTATATCACGTCCTAATGATGTCTGAGTCCCGAAATAATTATTTTTATTATCAAGTACCGGTATTCAGGCATCGTGAAATACATACATACATATTATAGGACATTCATTTCACACAGCGCCATCTAGCTCCAAACTGAGCATAGCTTGTAATATGGGAACTAGATTACGGATAGAATACTTAAATACTTTTTGTTTTGCAAATACATACGTACCATAATGATACAACACCCAAACACAGAACAAACATCTAAATTCATTACACAAATATTTGTCCTGGGTGGGAATCGAACCCACAGCCTACAGCGCAGAAAGCAGAGTTACTACCAACTGAGATATGAGGCTTGTTTAATTTTGAAATAATTGCACCTATGCTTTTACTCAATACTTTAGTCCTTACCTCGCTGACTGCTGCACCCATAATTATGTGTATGCGTGTGACTCGGTATGGTAACAAGTAAATACTATAAAGCTAGTTACTTATTCAACATAATAAAATGTAGATACCTACTTATTCAGTTCCGCCCGTATGTTACCAAACAAACAGACAGACTACTGATTTCAGTCACTGATGCGAGACATGGCCTTGGTTATGTATGTAACTGACTCATTTACAGGAGAGGATTCAGTGAGGGGGCTAAGGGGCTTATGTGGCTTTAATTTGTCAAATAGACAAACAAATGCCATTGTAAAATCAACAAAGTTGTAGCCGTAGCAGTAAGCTGCGCAACGTCCCGATTATTATAATAATAGTATTTAGTAGAGTTTCTTGATAAATGCACCATTCCTAATTTGGCCGCCAAGCAGCATTGCTGCGTTTCGAGGTGAATGATTGATTGGTTGCTGGTGAAATTACGGGCACACGGGGCTTAGCAAATTAATTACTCAAGTTGAGGGGTGCAATGCAGTGCCGCGTAGGTTCTTTGTTAATGTGACCTACGCAGTAAGGCTTTGTTATAGGCAAGAAGTTGGGCAGCTTGCTTATTCCGTCGCCATGTCGTATAAAAAAATGGCATTTACCACGCATTCGTTTTTGTTTGTTGAATATTATCCATGTGTCTTAATACTACACCGTCAAGCGCCTGAGCCCCTCCCAAATCGACATCCTTAATCCGCCACTGCTCATTTATTACCTAGCTGTCTTCGGGATGTCTCACTGCGTCATACGTTTTAGTGTTCCGTGCTATAACAGGAAAAATGGAACCGTTATAGACCCGACTGTTGTCTGTCTGTGGAACCCTATTCCTCAGGTATAGTTGAAGGTATCCAATTTATGTTTAAAGGTTGTGCCTAAAGACGTTAATCAAGCTTATCATAAGGGTGTTGTATCATATAGTACGTATCTAATACAAAAAGTATTTAAGTATTCTATCGGTAATCTAGTTCCCATATTACAAGCTATGCTTAGTTTGGGGCTAGATGGCGCTGTGTAAAATTAATGTCCTGTAATATTTATTTATAGTACGACAGGGTATTGTACAAAGTAACATATCACATAGTATATATTATTTTGAATTGCTTGTGAATAATATATATAGTTTTATAGTACGACAGGGTACCGCTTGGGACTCGGAATGGGTATTGTACAAAGTAACATATCACATAGTACGTATTATTTTGAAATTATTGTGAATAATAAATTTAGTTTTATAGTACGACAGGGTACCGCTTGGGACTCGGAATGGGTATTGTACAAAGTAACATATCACATAGTACGTATTATTTTGAAATGATTGTGAATAATAAATTTAGTTTTATAGTACGACAGGGTACCGCTTGGGACTCGGAATGGGTATTGTACAAAGTAACATATCACATAGTACGTATTATTTTGAAATGATTGTGAATAATAAATTTAGTTTTATAGTACGACAGGGTACCGCTTGGGACTCGGAATGCTCAACAGTCTGAGGAGCTAGCTATCTTATTATTATATACATATATCCATTTCACAGGCCGAATACTTGTATAATATAGGCGTCTCTTAATTCCAAATTGCTATCTCAAATTCATTGCCAAGGGCAATCCAATGCAACTCGTTTTGTTAGTGGTATTTTTGTGGTTATAGTGTTGTCTCTTTCATTCGTATGCAAGAGAAAGAGACAGAAGCGTTCTGTTCTATTGATTTGTTTTAATGTGCCTTTGTTGTAGTTGGATTTTGTGTGAAGATGTCTGGCCACAACTTAGCTGGTATTGCCTTTTTGGGTATTACGAAAATTCTAAGCCATTCCATTCTGAGTACACACACAACGAGTTAATAAAAATAGCAAGCGTCATAGCTCAGTTGTTAGTAGCTCTGCGCCTTCTGTGATGTTAGTTTGTTCGATTCCCACCCAGGACAAACATTTGCGTGATACATAGATATAAATGTTTGTAGAAGATAAAAAAACATATGTAAATAGCATGAATATTATCTGTAATCTCTCCCACATTACAAGATTTCATTAGTTTGACGCTAGGCGGCGTTCTGTGAAATGTGCAGAAATATCTTTATATTAATGGGCACAGAGGACAGGACAACTTAGCTGTGCCCAGTTATATAGCTGGAAAATCTTTTTTCATCATCATCATCATACGCAGCTAGATTTTTTTCACTGGTGGGTATAGGCCTCTATGTATTGCCACTCCGATCCTGCAAGTCTCATGCAGGTACGGTTGGCAAATATTGGCAATACCGTCGACCCATCTTGCTACTGATATTCTATGGCACCATTATAATTCTAACCAATACTTGCCTACACAAATTAATGAGGTACGATAATATAGTACTAATTACCTATTTACATAACTAACAGGATAACATTTTGGTATTAAGTCTACGAGTTTCACGTAATTTTGGCATTTCACAGTTAAACCTGGCATCGGTTGGTTTCTAATACTAAAGTGGATAAATAATATAATCGGGTAAGTTAAACATTTTATAGGTAACGTGAAACGTACAGGAATTCGTATCAATGATCCCGTGGGAATTACTAAAAGTCTTTATATTATTAACACTACCAATGGAACCTGCCCTGAAAATGTCAAGTCTCTAGGACCTCTGGTTTGGTTTATGGGTTGATAAACAGTCTGTCAGTCAGCGACACGATTTTATATGTGTATATTGATTATATTAGAATATAATATAATAGTTTATTTTCAGTCTTATAAAATATTAACACGTAAATGTTATCGCCGCTTAATTTTGATTCGTAATAGGTAGCAGGTTAACGTTTTTAGATAATATGTCATTATGGCATAATATTTTTTTTAATAGCAAAATATGGGGCACTTATTCAATAAAAAGTACAATTAAACTAACTATGTACAAAGGAATCAGCCAGATTACCTAAGGACCGTTACAAACGGCCTATAGGTAACTCAACTGTTCCAGACCAGTACCAGACGGAAGCGTAATAATATTACCTGACATCAAAATATATATATACATGAAACTTACGTTTTCAGAAAGAGAGCTAGAATATAAGAAGACCGAAACAAACCCGTTTAAACTACAGTTATAAGTTTAGTTAACTAAAATACACGGTCAGCTAACTAAAACTAACGGTCAGCTAACTAAAACAAACGGTCAGCAAACTAAAATACACGGTCAGCTAATAATTATTTAAACCATAATAATTTAAAATAAATCAAAACTAAAATTTTAAGGAAGGAAAAAATACCGTAGCTTTTTGTTTCTACTAATCAAATAAATGGTAATAGGCCTTAACATAATCAGGTTTGATTTGAAGTACTTTTAAGCACATCATTATTATTATTATAACAGGACATTAATTTCACATGTTTTCGTAAAACGAAATAGTTAAAAACTATCAAAGGAAATTAATTTTACACTGCGCACCTCTAGCAACAAACTAAACATAGCTTGTAAAAGGGAAATATAATACTCAAATACTTTTTTTTAAATCATACATAGGTACTATATGATACAACACCCAAACTGAGAACAAACATTTATATCATCACCCAAATGTTTGTTCTGGGAACCCACAACCTACAGCGCAGAAGGTAGAGCTACAACCAACTGAGCTATGAGACTGGGTTTTATTTTATTCATCTTTTTACTGTTTCAGAATGCCCGAAGTACACCAAGCGTTCGTAAATGCTGGACAGAAAGCAGGCCTGGAGATATGGAGAATCGAGGTAACTTCATTATATACCTAGTCTTTTTTTCAAAAAACTCCTTATTTCTATTCAGTTCATAATTTTCCAAATGGTTTATTTCTATTTATTTATTTAACTTTATTTAAAACGGTCAGGACCGATAGCAATAACTAAAGATAATCACAGAATATTAACAATACTAAATCGAAATTAATAAAAATAATCGTATCAATTAATTAAACACAATGATTGGTAGTCAATGCAAATTATTATTTTATTATGTCTATAAGACAATTATTAAAAAAAAAACGCTTACAAAAACATAGACAATCATTGAAAATTTTGGACCATCTATCGTCAAACAAATCGAAATCCGGGCTATCGTACTAAAGAGCGTTGTGCGTCGCCCCGATTTTGTACACCTGTAGATTTATTTTAAATTTGGTATTAAAGTGTGATATATCTATCTAATGGCAGGAGTTTAATAGACGTTATAAAAGTAGAAGAAATGTAAAATAATATAAAAATAATGGCTTCATTCAGAAAATAATAAATAGTAAATAATAACTAAATAAACACTACAGGAAATTAATTTTACACAGCGCCATCTAGCCCCAAACTAAGCATAGCTTGTAATATGGGAACTAGATTATGGATAGAATACTTAAATACTTTTGTAAATACATACATATATATGACACAACACCCAAACACAGAACAAACATCTATATTTATCACACAAATGTTTGACTCGAAAAAATATTTGTCGAGACATTTATATGTGCGCCTTTTCCCAAAATCATCGCTGTAGCTTTAAATGAAATACAGAAGGAAACTGCTGCCCTTCTGCAGGTGAGATCCCGTAGTCGACTTTTACGATATCAATGGGCTGAGTTGAAGGGGTCGATTTTTAAGCTGCGATCGTGAAGGCACGCCGCTTGTGACATTCAATGGTATGTTAGGTAATATTACAATGACTTTATTATAACAAGCATAGTAAACAGTTACCATTGAAAATTACCTACCAATTACGTTAATTATTACCTATTTACTAACCTTGTTAATATCGCAAGTACGAATTTGTATACACACGATGTGTTTTGGAGCACAGCAAAACATAAAATCATGAATTAATCTCGGTAGATACTTTTTCAGCCGCTAGGCCTTGCAAAAATTCCCACCCCTCGTTTGGGTTTGCCTTTAGTCGATAAAACTGCTGCCCTTCTTGTGGTGAGATCACTGAGTCGGCTTTTACGATATCCATGAGCTGATTTGGAGTCGATTCTTAACGGCCTATACTTCTTCAGATTAGCAACTCAACGGAACTTTACTCTAGTTTCGAACTAAGACATAGTAATAATAAAGGTGACATTGCTGTGCGCTCAACCACGGCGCTTATGACCACCAGATGATAGAAATAAGCGCGAATTTCTACGTTTTATTATTTTACGGTATAACAAATATTAATTTGGATATCTAAAACACAGACCGTCTGCTGTATACTGTGTTTATTTAATGTACAAAGTGTCAAGGCCTAATTGGGCTTATTTATTTTATGGCGAATAAGAGTCAACTTTGGATATTTTTTCTATCGAGAAAATTTTATGTAATCGTGTTTTTGCATCACGTTATAGTTCCTAGCGTTCTAGCATCAATCATGAACTATAACATATATTATTTTCAAAGTAGTAGTAGGTAGGTAAGTAGCAGTATTGTGGAAGATATGATCGCTGAAGCTAAGCCATTTCAGGTATCATAGACTCGACCGCCGCGACCATCACAGCAACCTTACATAAACACAAAATAAAATACGCACCATCTATTTTCATAGCACTTATAAAATAAGTACCTAAGATAAAATAGTTTACATTTCGCTAAAGTGGCTGGTCTGTGCACTCCATTGCTTTCACTCATAAGTGTAATGCCTGTCATATACATAGGTTTATTATCTACTAGCTATAACTAACTTCGTTCGCATCTGAATTATAAACCAGGTAAGCGCGATTCGGGTATATTTGGTGGCAATGATCTGGCTGGTTTTTGCTAGCGGTTACATCTGATTGATCACAACACTGGTTTTTTTTTATTGGTGATAGTCAAGCGCTTGTCCACCAGAGCTCCTATTCTGTATGACCATTTTTTTTTAAATAAATAAATTAATATTACAGGACATTAATTTCATACAGCGCCATGTAGTCCCAAACTAAGCATAGCTTGTAATATGGGAACTAGATTACGGATAGAATACATAAATACTTTTTTTTTTTGTAAATACATATCATATTTACAAATAAAATACTTATCATACATTTATCACATAAATGTTTGTCCTGGGTGGGAATCGAACCCACAACCTACAGCGCAGAACGCAGAGCTACTACCAATTGTGTCATAACGCGCCCGTTTTACGATACCTGAGCCCTTATTCTTAATGACCAATCGTGACTTAACCCGCGTTACGATATCTGCATGGAATCATCGTAACGCGGGTGCGTTAAGACACGATTGGTTATACAGAATAAGGGCGCAGTTTGCATGTAAAACAAGCGGCGATTTGGCGTAAGCTAGCCTAAAAGGAACCTATTTACTCTCGACGAAGACTCCAAGATTGTACTCGTGCGGGAAAACAGACGAAGGCAAGGAATTCCATTCCTCAGTATTAATGATAAAGGTAGAGGCGAAACGATGTGCTCGGCACAATGGAACATTTACAAGGTACGGGTTGTAGCGCCGTACGTCTGCTAGTCCGGTGGTGGAAAGGGGATGGAGGGATTAGGTCAAAGATATCGTGCGCACACTCGCCGAAGTGGAATTTATAGAACACAGACATGGCGTAAAGGTCCACGTAGCTACCACCTGCTGACTTTTGACGTGACTTCTGTCAGTGCGGGGAGTCAGTGCCTTTTTGAGAAGCTCGTTCCATCAAAGACCTTATCCTTGACATGACCTAGAGCCTACAAGGCTAGGTTAAGAGCCTACCTATTATTTATACAGGGTGCATTTTTGAGACAACGTTTGGAAAACGTTTTTAGGAAACTGTATATTTTTTTAATATTCTGAACTGCATTCTCAGATTTTGGAAAAAATGTACAGTCGGCAAGAAAATGGTAATATATAGGATACTTTATATCCGCAGGCGAAACCGCGTGCAGAGGCTTGTATAATAATCGCTGCTAATATGGACTAATTTTACAATAATAGCTTTACACGAAGTGACTTTCCTGTGGTTTTATTGCGAACTTAACTTTTAATATATGGGTATACAAATAAAAGTTTACTAAGAACGCACATTATGAATTATTATTACCCAAGGTGGGTCAAAAAATTTGCCTCAGCATTTATTTATTTAACACTTAATGGCACAAAATATACAAGTGTACAATAGGTGGGCATAATGCCGATGGCATTTTCTGACAGCCAACCAAAACAAGATTGTAGCATTACAGAGGTTGGCGTGCTAACATACTTATAAACAATAAAACTAAGGAACATAACTAATCAACTAGAATTAATACTTACTAGATACCTATCCATACTATACTTACATATTTTACATATAATATACAACAGACTAAGTATAACATTATAAATAATAATCATTATTCATATATTACATACTTAAATAGGTACCTGCAAAGCACCTGTCATTACATATATATCATTTATGGAAACCTACACAAAAATAAAAATAAGTACTTACCTAACATTAAAAACGAAAATGTAAAAAAAAAAAACATAGATGACAAATTCATAAAATACCTACTAACTAGGAAGACGAAAGTAATATTAGGATTTGAGATAATCACGAATCAGTCTTTTAAACCAGTCTTTGGAATCTCCTCTCCTCATGTCATACGGAATATTATTCCATAGCATTATGGGATAACAACGCTGGTCTTCAGTCAGAACCTTGGGAGTGACTGGAGCTTTGAGCTTAACGCTAGAGGCTCTGTTTTGTGTACAATTGTACATTTTCTCTATACTATATTCTATATCTGTGATACGAGCGTTTCATCTGTCAGTCAATCGTTTTGTATAAAGATTTGCAACATACCGAGCACTGTATCTGTAACCTGAACGAAAATACTTCGGCCTTCACAGAGATTCATTCGACATAATAAATTTGATGTGAAGAATTCTCGAATGTCGTAAAATGCTATTAATACTTAGTATCTTATACGAAAGCAGCTTGTTGTTTGTTTATTTCAAACGTACCCAATTTATGATCGTTGCTACGTTGTTTTACAAAAATAATACAAATAAATGAATCAATTGTGCTTATTTTGGTTGGTGGTAGGACTTTGTTTAGGTCCGGCTAGCAGCCACGATCTTACCGGTGTGATATTAATGTCCTGTAATATTTATTTATTATTATTATTAACTAAGTCCGTCGACATGACAACAATAATAAATTGTTGTGTTCCGGCAAAGCCCATAAGTCCCTCGTCTGCGGAGGATTTAGGTTGAGGTGCACTTCCACCTTCGGCCTTACATAGCTAGTATTCCGGCAGCAACATTGCTGTGTTACGGTATGAAGGTTTTGGTTGCCATCAGTGGAATTGCAGGCACTTAACACCTTCATGGCTCAAGTTGGCAGGCGCAATGCAGTGCCGCGTAAATCATGTTCTTGTGGATGTGACCTATGCAGTAATGCTTGGTTATAGGCAAGTTGCACTTAACATCAGGTCTGCTTCTTGTTTCGTCTCCAAGTTGTATTAAAAGTGAGGGTTTTGACGAAAGCCTGCACTGACTCCGTGCGATGTATTGTGCATTGTCCCCCATTGTTTAAACTAACACTACCCATCGCATCTCTTTTTCTTCGCGTTCCCAGAGAGTTCCCAGACGTACTGATCAATTAATATTTACCATATTAAAAATAATGTTTGGGTAGGTTTGTTTAATTATTGATTTGTTTTTATCAGTGCTAAATCATTATTGTTATCTGAAACTGTATAAAATTTATTCGTTTTGTATTTACGTTATCACAGTTTCCCCCTATCAATTGAAATATGATTTCAGTTAGTCAATTTTAGTTAGTCGATATTATTTTGTTAACAAGCTGTTATTACACATAAGTAGGTACTTACAAGTTTATGCCCGCGGCTACCCGTGAATAGACACGACTTTTTCCCTATCGAGGATTCACCTCTGACAAATACTCTTATGAGGATCAACTTCTAGGGGGTAGTCAGAGGCACGTCTACACTCACGTTCGGCACATGGTTTGCAAGTAGCTACCATACAATACGTGACAGGTTGCAAGCTCATCGCCGATTAGCGGATGAATTAATGAATGAAAATTATTTATTGTTCACCAAAAACATATTAGACAATTGACAATTTTAAAACTTAAATTAACAGTACAATTGGCGTACTTATCGCTTGAAGGTGAACTCTTCCAGACAACCTTAGGATGGAAAGGATATTACAAGACTGTTGATGGAAGGAGGTGCACAATATAAAAGAGAATAAATAAATATTTGTATTTAAAAACCAAACATATCTAATTGAACACGTAGGTAATTATAATTTAAACATTATCAAAAAATTACTTAAATATTTACCAATACCACAGATAATAAAATACTAACCAAAACGACGATATAAATATATATACTTCATGAGTTATATCATACTATTACATAAATAAATATTTATATACATATGAATAATAAATAAAAGCGGAATACTAGTCAGTGCCACGTGACATTCGGATTGCTGCTCCTAGGGGCATGTGACCTCACGATGTGACCTTCACCTTCAGACCATGTGCATGTGTCAAATGCACACATAAAGTTCAGAAATATCGAAAGTTCCACAAAGTTGGTCCCACAAACTCTAGATCTGAATGTGGGTCCACATGGCCACGTAGCCTGCGTTATTCTAGATCTGAAGGTGGGCCCACATGGCCACGTAGCCTACGTTATTCGTTATGATGTTCTCAATAACCATGTCAAATTTCATCATGATCCGTTCAGCTTTACAGTCGCGAATGGTCATTTGCTAAAAATTCTACCCACATCCGCAAACTCACTTGTCTACCTTAACTACCTTCAAATAACTATTTAGATCCAAATAATTTAAAAACCTCAAAAATATTAAATAGTCATAGCAACAAACTCCAATCTTTCCTTGATTTGAGGCTGAGAGTGTCTACACACAAGTATTTATTTACTTATAACAGGAACCAATGCTCTGATTCGAGAAAGGTTTTTCAAAGGTAACAATGTACCTACGTAATAGATAAGTTAATGAATTGTACCTACTTCTGTAAACCTTTGTGTAACCAATAAATGTTATTACTATATTATTATGGTATCAAACAAAAAAACATACAGATAGGCTTTCGAATTCAGAACAAATCGGCGTCCCGGCCCGCTGGACAAAGCTTATTAATTAAAGCTTATTATTAAAGCTCCTTTAGCTTTATTATACGACGGGGAAGAGTTTGCCCTTTTCATCTGTATAGTTATTCTCAAACATTCGGAAAGCCTTATCGGATCGAATCGGGAAGCTTCCGAAAGAGATTCTGGAAACGCAGCTATATGCAATGCCGAGTTGTCCATGGCAACGTCATGTTTTTGTGACTGTGACCTAAACGAGGCTTTGTTATAGGCAAGCGATGTACTTTAACATCAGGCGGGCTGTTTGCTTGTTCTATCTTCAAGTAGTATAAAATTTTTGATTGAATTGCCTTGTAGGTTGCGGTTTCGATTCCCAAACATTAGATTTAAATAACTTTATTACCATACAAACACGGTTCACTTAAAAAAAACATGGTGATTTTTCTGGTACCTAAAATTGGATTTCCTGTGACTAAAATATTATTTTACAACAAAATATTGTTTATCTAAATATTATGTATGACAAGATATTACCTTCAAAACATTATTGTGATAAACATAATTTTTTGTTCTGTTTGGGTATGAAATTGTATCAAATGTAGTTTAACATTTTAGGAATTCAACTTTTTGCAAATTCAACATTGTAGGATTCAACATGCTGCATTCAACGTTTTGCAAACTCAACATTTTTGGAATTCAACTTTCTGATCCTAAAGGTTTTTTTGTAATGCCGCGAGCTGTATCTTCATTTAGTATACCTATGTTGTGAGGGTTTTTTTTTTATTAATAATTTCATATGTGTATGTTATACATATAATATTGATTATTTCAGGACTTTGAACCGGTACCAGTGCCAGCCTCCCACTTTGGAAACTTTTACTCCGGTGATTCTTACATCGTTCTAAAGGTATATATATACTAGCTTCTATGTACCAGAATAAATATACAACTTTCCTTGTTCATATCTGTTCATTGTGTTGTGTAACATTTTAACCACTTCAAAAAAAGGAGGTTCTCAATTAGGCTGGATGTCTCCAATTCGAAATTGATTTTGATGATTATTATTATATATGGTTCATACTTCCGGAGTGGTCCCATAGACATAGAACTGCTTACCTTCCAGTATCATCATCACCATCATCACCATCATCATCATCATCATCGTCTGATGATGAAGCTAGAAGGTAGGCAATTCATCGAAACTCCGTTATCAAACAATTTATGATTATCATTACAGCCCATAAAAGTCCTAAATGCCGGAACACAACAATTTTAGAACTGTTGTTATGGCGACAGAATTAGGTGAGTTGGTGGTAACTAGCCAGGTGGACTTAAACAAAGTCCTACCACCAACCAAACCAAGCACAATATTGTAATCCCCCTGGGGATCGAGCTTGGGTCCTCTGGATCTAAAATCGGTGGGTTGAACCACTAGACCACAGAGTCACAGAGTCAAAGAGGTTAAAACCGTCTACCCAAAAGGTGCCTGCCTTCTTTCTTGAAGACATTGTTTTTATTAAATACTTAGTTATCATACAAAACAATACCCATACACAGAACAAACATTCAACACACAAATGTTTGTCCTGGATGGGAATCGAACCCACATCCTACAGCTAAGAAGGCAGAGCTACCAACTGAGCTGTGAGGCTTGTTAAAAATGTGATGTCATGGTATTGATCCTCCGTATACGTTGACGTCAGCGGCGGCGGGTTCCTATGGGGAATACGGCGCCGCCATTCTGACAAAGCCTTTCTGACCTTGTCCTAAATGACCGACACGATGAATAGATATTTATGTCGATTCCCAGTATGCCATTATTATCTTTCAAATTTTTGCGATGTCATATATAGTGTGAGTGACTTTTGAATAGAGAATTTCGTGGTTAAATACCTGAGACAATCCAGACACAAATTCATGAAGTTGAATCCATGTATTTTCAATTTCGAATGTGTTCCAACAACTTTGGGCTATAGTCATCGTACATTATTTATTTTATAATCAATCAAGGAAGTCAAAAATGCAAAAATATATTCATTTCAAAAACTCACATTTCCAGTAATAAACCTGTATAAAAATAGTTTTTTTTAAATGCGGAACTTACTATTTTTTAAATGGAGCACGTAACTCGTAACATGACTTTTCGATAACTCTCTCGGTTTCGGAATACGCCTCAGTGACCCTGAAAAAAAAACCCCCCTAATTATGTATCATTATCATGTTAATTTTTTTTTTTTTTTATAATTTACATAATCATTTATTCAATCAAAAGTACAATTAAACTAACTATGTACAAAGGAATCAGTCAGATTACCTAAGGACCGTTACAAACGGCCTATAGGTAACTCAACTGTTCCAGACCAGTACCAGACGGAAGCGTGCCCAAGACACTGGCTGACACGTGACCCAAGGGCTGGCTCTTATTTAGGCCAGCGAATTAGCATAGCTATTCAGCGTGGCAATGCAGCCAGTGTCTTGGGCACGCTTCCGTCTGGTCATGTTAAATTATATATTATTTATTAATATATTAGATACATCGGGCACCGTCTGGCGGACATTCAAGATCCTGTTTTTAATTGGGTTCTTTTATAAGCTCTTAACCTTGAGGTGTTAGTAGTTCCCTCCGAACTGAGATCACGTGATGTCTGATTTGTGTTATGTATTTAGCCACGGATTTGTTCAAAATAATGTAATTAACATTACACGCACAATACAATAAAATTTTGCTTTCATTACACCTTACTTACTTACCTAAGCACTCTTATTATCAATATCTTGTGGGGCTCTCTCTTGTTGCTAACTCTTATTCTATGCAAAGCCAGAATGAGAGCAAACCACCATACCACCGACCGTACGTCATAGTACTCGTAGGTGGGCAGAAAACAACATGAAAATGTTGAAGTAGTTTCGAAAAGTGCTCTATAAACTTAAAAAATCTACCCTTCCAGCCCACGGGTGTCGTAAAGTCAATCATGGGGCTTCACCAATACGGCAGCAGCTTTTTCTGAGTGTAAACTAAACATTAACTGTGAGCACCAATATGTCTGCCAAACGTGGTGATTATTGGCAAACCTTAGTTTTGGAGGAAGTTCTTTCCACATTGTGTTAGACAATAATGTGCTATTGATGTGGTATTCGAGCAGTCAAACCCCTTGCCCTTCCCAAAAGTAATTCTTGAATTTTGTTTTGTTGGTTTGGCAATCAATATTGAGTGAACAACAAAAATAAGTAGACTAGTTTGAATGATATTGCGAATACGCTCGCTTATCCTTCGGAATTTGTCAAGAGGGTGGCTCGAAAGCCAGGCTAACCTTCCATCAGGAACCACAAGACATCATCCCATTTCCAGACCATCGGCAACAATTCTCGCAAGACCTGGGATGTCCACTTCTGGCTGGGATCCTCCACGTCGCAGGATGAAGCCGGCGCGGCGGCCATCTTGTCTGTCAACTTGGACGAGCAACAGTTTGAAGGCGCCGCTATACAACACAGGGAGGCTCAGAATTACGAGTCTAAGCAGTTCTTGGACTACTTTCCACCAGGTATGAGTTTCTTTTTGTCTTTTTTATTATAAGTCGGGGAGTGCTTGGCCTTCATCTCATCTTGATTTTCAAGATTATGCCGAAGGTGGAAACGCACTTCACCCGGAATCCTGAATAGTCTGTGGAACTGGCTATCTTCACCTAAATGCCGGAACTCAATAATTTAGAATTGTTGTTATGGCGTTTTATTTTATGGTGGTAGCTATTCAGGCGGACTTAAACAACAACTTAGGAAATAGTTTTTTTTACTTAGTATCTTTTATAATTTTTGCGTTTTTTCCATCCAGAGCTCAAAACGAGGAACACCTGGAAAAACTTCGAGAAGGCTCTCGAAAGGAATCTTCACTAAAAAAAAATTCTTAGTATTAACTTTGTTGTGTTTTTTTTTATTTTGTATGTTATATTTTTAAAACATACCTGCTGTATAATAAAATTGCATTGATGTGTATTGTGAGCGGGCCAGCTCTGTAACATACCTATAAAATACGTATATATATTTCAGCGATCAGATACCTAGACGGTGGGCATGCGTCAGGCTTCTGTCATGTCACCATCAACCCTGGCGCTGAGAAGCGTCTGTTCCAGGTCAAAGGCAAGAGGAATATCAGAGTCAAACAGGTACCACCGCATCAAATTACCAAGAATTTACACTTAAACCGCCTCTGTGGTCTAGTGGTTCAACCCACCGATTTCAGATCCAGAGGCCGCGGGTTCGATCCCCAGGGGTCGCAATATATGCTTGGTTTGGTAGGTGTTTGGACTTTGTTTAAGTCCGCCTAACTGGCACCATAATCTAATTATATCGCCATAACAACTATTCTAAAATGGTTGTGTTCCGGCATTCAGAGGTAAGATAGCCAGTTCCTCAGTTTGTTGAGGATTCCGGTTGAAGTGCACTTCCTTCGGCCTTATCTCAACTTGTTACCAGGTGAGATGAAGGCCAAGCGCTTCCCCGTCGTACAATAAAAAAGGGCAACAGTTTTCTTCTGTATTTTAGACATACTTTTACTAAAATCACCAGTCCGTCTGCCAAGCTTGGAGATTATGGCAGAACCGTCTAGCTGGAGGAGGCTCTGTCCAGCAGTGGACACTAATGACAGACAGACGTGATTGTCAGTCTATCATTCAGTTCACATATTTTCAAGTCACTGACCGCTATATTGGGCTGTGTCTATCAACCCACACCTACCTATAACTGAATATTAATTTCTATCTATGTCTCAAGTTCTCTAACTATGGCATGGATCACCACAAAACTTATTAGCACGTGGTTCTTGCCTTTCTCTATTAATTGTACCTTCATGTTTGCATGTTTTCTTTTTCACGTTCTGTGTATGTTCATTCAATATCTATCAGAATCAGAATCGGTACCTAATCGTTTATTTTATTATACATAGGTAAAGTTAACAGTTCTTAACATAATCATAAAAATGTAAACTGTGTTTCCCAATCTGGCCGTACAATAATTATAATAATATAGCATTTATTTGTTTAACTTACTTTAGCTGTATCTAAGTACTTTATACTGAGCTACCTATTTATATAGGTTGTAAATTTGTGTGGGATGAATAAATGTGTTTTCTTTCTTTCTTCTCCAAGTGTGCTGATCGCAATTCCGAACAGGCTGTAGAATTGCCCTTTTAAAATGATCCTAAAACATATTTCTGAACAAATGAATGACTTTGACGTATGTCATTTCAGGTGGACCCTTCCTTCAAATCCTTGAACAGAGGAGACTGTTTCGTGCTTGATGTAGACCATCAGATCTATTTGTATGTTGGTGAGAAGGTATGTAGGTTCCTTGTGAAAGGACTGCCCTTGGAAGTATTAAATACCTATTTCAGCCGCCAAATACTATTGCTATGTTTCTGTTTGGGTATGGCTGCCGCTGATATTAAAGGGAATCCGCGCTTCACACGTTTTTGCCTTAATTGTATGGGCGCAATGCAGTGCAGTGTAGGTCAGTAAGGTGGTTGTCAGGTTTAAGACCTACATAATGAACCTACCCATTTATCGCAATAAATAATTTGAATTGAATTGAATGAAGAGTCTATGATATGTGAAATGGCTTAGCTTCAGCAATCATAGCTTCCACAATACTGTAGCATTTACTTTGAAATTAATACATGTTATAGTTCAGGATAGATGCTAGAACGTTTGTGTTTCAAAAACACGATTACATCAAATTTTCTGGATGGAAAAACAATCCAAAGTTGACTTTAATTTGTACTAAAAATGTTCGCCATTCAATAAATACGCCCAATTAGGGCTTGACACTTTGCACAGTAAATAAACACAGCATACAGCAGACGGTCTGTGTTTTAGATTTTCAAAATTCATATTTGTTTTACCGTAAAAAACAAAACGTAGAAATACGCGCATATTGCTGTCATCTGGTGGTCACAAGCGCCATGGTTGAGCGCACAGAAATGTCACCTTTATTAGTACTACTTCTAAGTTCGAAACTAGAGTGAAGTTGCGTTGAGTTGCTAATCAGAGGTACTATGGCCCGTTGCTAATGCTGCTTGTTTGTTCCGCCTCCATGTATGACCTACCATCCGAGAGCGGTGAATTTAAATATATAATACCTATAAAAAAGTAATAATAGTTCTTTGAGATTTTTTATAAATAAATGTTTAACGCGCAACAATCGATCTGAGCCTCCATCCATCGCATTTTTGCAACCGACACAATGTCGTCTTCCCGCACTCCGTTTCGCGTTTCACGGTCGCCATGCGAGAACCTTTACTCCTCAGCAGTTATCGGTTCTGTGAGCTATGTGGCCTGCCCACTGCCACTTCAGCTTGCTCATTCCAAGAGCTATGTCAACTATGGTTCTCGTAGTGAAACTCCAAGCATACTCTCCATAGCTCGCGGTGCTACTTATTCACGAGGCCTAAAAGTATAGATAGTGTGTGAACTGAGTCACCACATGAGGCCTAAAAGTATAGATAGTGTGTGAACTGAGTCACCACATGAGGCCTAAAAGTATAGATAGTGTGTGAACTGAGTGATCACCACACGTTAGGTAGCATAACTTTTAATTAAATTCATTACAAACCATATAATATACATTTATTCAATAAAAAGTACAATTAAACTAACTATGTACAAAGGAATCAGTCGGATTACCTAAGGACCGTTACAAACGGCCTGTAGGTAACTCAACTGTTCCAGACCAGTACCAGACGGAAGCGTGCCCAAGACACTGGCTGCATTGCCACGCTGAATAGCTATGCTAATTCGCTGGCCTAAATAAGAGCCAGCCCTTGGGTCACGTGTACATTACAAACCTAATATGCGTTTTACAAATGTTTTGGAAGTTTTGCTAAACATCTGCATACAAAAAAATATTTTTCACAATGTACATAAAATACGTAAACGCAAATATGAATTGTATCATGTACCTAGTTCGATTTTAATCTCTTTCCAGGCGAAAACTGTAGAGCGATTGAAAGCAATCACAGTGGCGAACCAGATCCGTGATCAGGACCATAATGGAAGGGCGCAGATTGAGATCATAGGTAACACTGAATTGTCGTAATTTTGCCGTCATGAATCTAATGTTTTGTCTACCTACCTCACAGTTCTACCTCGGGCAACGGACCGCTTATAACCGCCTCCGTGGTCTAAGGTTCGCCTACCGTTGTCAGATCCAGAGTCCCGGGTTCGATCCCCGGAGTACAATAGCTTGAGGAGCTTGGTTTGGTTGGTGGTAGGAATTTGTTGAAGTCCGCGTGATAACCAGTTTCTCAGTCTGTTGGGGACTCCAGGTGAAGTGCGCCTGCACCTTCAAAATATTTTTGTGATTTTTTCATCTGGATCGACACAATCCACAAATAGCGACTGAGCCGCCTCCATCCATCGAATTTCTAAATTGTAGTGCTCCAGCATTTAGATGTAAGATAACCAGTTTCTCAGTCTGTTGGGGACTCCAGGTGAAGTGCGCTTCCACCTTCAAAATATTTTTGTGATTTTTTCATCTGGATCGACACAATCCACAAATAGCGACTGAGCCGCCTCCATCCATCGAATTTCTAAATTGTAGTGCTCCAGCATTTAGATGTAAGATAACCAGTTTCTCAGTCTGTTGGGGACTCCAGGTGAAGTGCGCCTCCACCTTCAAAATATTTTTGTGATTTTTTCATCTGGATCGACACAATCCAAAAATAGCGACTGAGCCGCCTCCATCGGATTTCTAAATTGTAGTGCTCCAGCATTTAGATGTAAGATAACCAGTTTCTCAGTCTGTTGAGGATTCCGGGTGAAGTGCGCTTCCACCTATCGCCTTTGCTAGCGGCTACGTCTGAATGCTCACAACACTGCGGGCCTGTACACCACCTGGCTGGCACCGACCACCTTCTTGTCGGTGCGAGGAGCCAGTGCCCTCGGATCTGGTAAAACTCGCTCCATCGTAGACCTCATCCTTCCTGACCATGAGCTAGATAAGCCTAGATCAAGAGCTCATCCATAATTTATAAAAAACTTTTTTTTATGAAAGTATGACAGGACATTCATTTCACACAAGGCCACCTAGCCCCATACTAAGCGTAGCTTGTAATATGGGAGCTAGATTACAGATGGAATACTTAAATTCTTTTTTTTTTGTAAGTACATATCAGTTGGTAATAACTCTGCCTTCGGCGCTGTAGGCTGTGGGTTCGATTCCCACCCAGGACAAACATTTGTGTGATGAATATAGATGTTTGTTCTGTGTTTGGGTGTTGTATCCTATAGTACGTATGTATTTACAAAAAGTATTTAAGTATTTTATCCGTAATCTAGTTCCCATATAACAAGCTATGCTTAGTTTGGGGCTAGATGGCGCTAGATGGCGCTGTGCTGAATGAATGTCCTGTAATATTTATCATACAATACACCACACAGAACAAACATCTATATTCATCACACTAATGTTGGTCCTGGGTGGGAATCGAACCCACAACCTACAGCGCAGACGGCATAGTTACTACCAACTGAGCTATGAGGCTTGTTAAACAATTGACCAAAATCTATACCGACTTTGTAAAATTCACCACAACATACCTATAATATTATGTAGTTAACAAATAAATTAGTAAATATTATTTATTTGCCTTCTGACGCACAACAGTTCATGTAAAATAAAACTATAGTAAGTACCTAGTACCGATATACTTTAAACTCGTAGCTGGTTGCGAAATTAAGCTACGAAGGTGGAAAATGATTTGTTATTCAGTAACCGGTTGCGAAAGAGAGAGTAAAATATAATTTACGTAAATTTTTACCAAGCCTATACAGAGTAAATTTTTGTGCTTATTTTGTATTCTACCAAATTGTAGTTTGCCGTATTAAATCATTTTTTTAAATTAAAACTAATAAACTAACAAAGGACTTTTTTTTTGTACAAACTTATCATACAAACACAGCACAAACAATTCATCAGACAAATGTTTGACCCGGGTGGGAATCGAACCTTGCTCTTAAGGCTTGTTGGTAACTAATTCCAACAGTTCATTTACATTTTCTATGTCTCTAATGGTTTCATAGCTGAGCGAACTTTGATAAAATGTAGGTAAAAATGTGAAAGTGGTTATATTAAAAACTTGTTTTGATTTTAATCGATCCAGATACAGGTTAATAGCACTTAGCTTCCCCTATCCGCCATTTCAGCCTGCAGCATTTCAGCCATTTAGAACCGCCTCTGTAATCTCGTGGTACGCTAATCGGTGTCAGATCCAGATCGATTTCTAGAAGGCGTATTGTGCTTGGTTTGGTTGGTGGTAGGACTTTGTTTAAGTCTACCTGGTGAGCCACCATATTACCTAATTCTGTCACCATAACAACAATTCTTAAATTGTTGTGTTCCGGCATTTAGAGGCAGATAGCCAGTTACCAGTTAGTTGAGGATTCCGGGTGAAGTACACTCTCACTTCCGACCATATCATAACATGAAAAATCAGGTGCGATGAAGGCCAAGCACATCCCCATAAAATAAAAAAAATAAAAAAACAACAGCTTCTTGATCCACCAGCAAACTTCACGAAAGAAGTGGCCTTGATGGAGCACTCTTGTCATAAAGGAGCCCGTTCACTCTGGACTTGAAGACTCCAAGATTGTATTGATGCGGAAAAAACGAAGGCAAGGAGTTTCATTCCTTACCAGTATGAATAATAAAAGTAGAGGCAAACCGATGTGTTCGGCACAATGGAACAACAAGGTACGGGTTGTAACCTGTACGTCTGCTAATCCGGTGGTGGAAAGGGGAAGGAGGGATTAGGTCGAAGATATAGAACACAGACAACCTGGCAAACCGCCGTGTAGCAGCACGACGTTCCATCGAGTCCAGGGCTTCGAGCTGGTACTTCGCTGAGCCATCCCAGAGATGGCAGCAGTACTCCATACAAGATCGGACCTGAGCTTTGTACAAATTAAAAGCTGTCGCAGTGTGCAGTACTGCCGAACTTTAGCCAAGATACCCTTCATAGCAGTAAATGAAGACTTGAATGGGATATATATAATATGGGAGCCTAAGTTCAATTCAAACCTTGAAAGAGAGCCCCAAACGCCCTCGAAAACAACTCAACTTGATATATGTAATTGATATAAGTAAAAATGATTTATTTGTCATTTGAAATCATGGTACTTATGAAGGTTTTAAATGTAATTCTTCTCTCACTGATACCAAGAACCAACAAGCTATGCAGACATTTCCATTTTTACGCCATGCATTATAAGAAGTCAATTCATATGAATTTAATTATGATTTCCAGATCAGGATTCCCACGAAACAGATCTTGCACAGTTCTTCGAGGCTCTCGGCTCTGGAGATCAGGAGTCAGTCGCTGAAGCTACGGATGATGATGAGGTAAAGTACCTTCCTTGTCTGTAGGTAGGTATTTTTTTGTAGAAATGGGTCAGTATTTGCTCATTGAAGTGTATGCTGATGGAAGTATATGCTTATTGAATTAAATGCTAATATAAGTACATGCTCCTTGAAGTAAATGCTCATATAAGTATAAGCTCATTGAAGTATATGCTCATTGAAATATATGCTCATTGAAGTATATGCTCATTTAAGTATATGCTTATTGAAGTATATGCTCATTGAAGTATTTGCGCATTGAAGTGTATGCTCTACGAAGTATATGCTTATTGAATTAAATGCTAATATAAGTATATGCTCATTGAAGTATTTGCTTGTTGAAGTATATGCTCATTGAGATATAAGGTATATAAGGAACCGGGTGTTCTATTTTCAATAAAACACCAGGATCAAAAGGTTACTATTACTTGTATAGCGTTTATTCCCGACTGAAGATTGGCCGAAAAAACCCAACCCAAGCAACAATACTGAACAAAAGGTAATTATCATCTACCTACAATAGGTATACTAACTACACAGTTTTCTATGGACATGGCTTTTTGGTCGGAAACCTAATTATATTACTTCAATAAATAAACCTAAGTTACCTACTCTACATCAAGTATCTATCAGTGCATACATACACACATCGACTTTTAAATATTAGATTTGTTTATTAGGTAGTCTTAACTAGCTTCTGCCCGCGATTGATTCGCGTTGGCTTTATAATTTGGTGCAGAGAGACATAAAATACGTAAACAGCAAAAAAGCAATATTCACAATTATTTTTTTTGTATGACGTGTAAGCACTTGGCCTTTATCTCACCTGGTAACAAGTTGAGATAAGGCCGAAGGTGGAGGCGCACTTCACCCGGAATCCTCAACTAACTGAGGAACTGGCTATCTTACCTCTAAATGCCGGAACACAACAATTTTTTTTTAGATACCGGGTTCGCGAGAGTTGTTATTATGGCGACAGAATGTGACGAGATAGTTAATGAATGGATGCCGTCACCTCCGGGTTCGCGGTGGTGAGTGGGTCATCCGGGTCTCCAAGAACGTATCTTGGCCTTCTGTTCACAAGTTTTTTTAAAATAGTGTTTCATGTGTAGTGTAATTCGCAGGCATTTGAACGTGGTGAGAGCAAGGAAGTGAGTCTATCTGAGATATCGGACAGCACGGGGTCTCTCCGGATCAGTAAGCTGCCACCTCCATTGACCCAGGAACAGCTCCATACGAAGGTAACCATAGCCTTACAGCTCAATGATTGTCCTTGCAGCTCAGTGATTGTTCTTACAGCTCAGTGACTGTCCTTACAGCTCAGAGATTGTCCTTACAGCTCAATGATTATCCTTACAGCTCAGCTGTGCAACCTATATTTATATCAATAGATAAATAATGAATATTAAAGGACATTAATTTGATACAGCGCCATCTCGTCCCAATAATATTTGTATAAGTATTTATAACATGAATATAATATGATATGCAAATAATGTAGCTTGTGCCTTGCAAACCATAAAAACGACACAAGTCTAGCGTTATTTTTTAATGAAACGAGCTTGTAACAGAATACGTAGCAGTGCTACAGAACACGTAGCAGTGCTACAGAATACGTTGCAGTGCTACAGAACACGTAGCGGTGCTACAGAATACGTAGAAGTGCTACAGTATACGTAGCGGTGCTACAGAATACGTAGCAGTGCTACAGAATACGTAGAAGTGCTACAGAATACGTAGCAGTGCTACAGAAAACTGAGGGTTGTTATGCATAATTTATTTAAAAAAATACTCTAGTGGCATTTTATAAAGATGTATTATATATTAATTATTTTCAGGAGTGCTACATCCTGGATACTGGAAGCTACAGCGGTATCTACGTGTGGGTCGGACGAGGCTCAAACGAAAAGGTATTTATACATTCGTTGTAGGTTGTGGGTTCAATTCCCACCCGGGACAAACATGTGTGTTGAATATAAATGTTTGCTCTGAGTTTGGGTGTTTTATAGTATCATTCTTGTGAGGATTTGTTAGTCGTCGGTCCAATGAACAGCTCGTCCAAATGTCATTACCATTCGCATTTCGCCCAACAGTCATTTCGACCAACAAATCTTTGTTCAACTGCATAAATATAGGGATGAACCCAGAACAATATAGAACCTATACAATAGTCCTTTAGGGGGACGTTTTATAAAAGCCGTGGAAAGGTCTCTTTTCCACGACTTCCGCTTGTATTGATGGGACTGTATTTTAATAGTATATATTTGATAAATATATTATATTTTTTTTATATTATTTTATATATTATATTGTATTGATTATAATTTGGTCGGTATTTTTGACACCTATTACTGAAAATGCGCAAAACTTATCGTTTCTCCCTTCCCTCCCCCCTGGGGCCCTGTACTACTGTCCACTGTTGGTCAGAGCCTCCTCCAAAACTGGGTTTTGCCATAATCACAATACCTGGCACCTGGCCTGGTACGACCGTGAGATCCCTTTGTCGTACTTAATGATATCTGCGGGCTGGGTTGGAGTGGTGAACGGGAAAATATCTCAGGCTCTCACAGGGCAGGCTATCATCATCAGTAGCCCAGTGTCCACTGGACAGAGCCTCCAAAGCTCCTGCTTTGGATTTTTTAGTTGTGCCATAACCGTCTCTGTGGTTTAGTGGTTCTACCCACCGATTTAAGATCCAGAGGTCCCGGGTTCGATCCCCAAGGGGAGTACAATATTGTGCTTGGTTTGGTTGGTGGTACGACTTTGTTTAAGTCCGCCTGGCTAGCTACCACCATCTTACCTAATTCTGTCGCCATAGCAACAATTATAAAATTGTTGTGTTCCGGCATACAGAGGAAGATAGTTCCTCAGTTAGTTGAGGATTCCGGGTGAAGTGCGCCTCCACCTTCGGCCTTATCTCAACTTGTAACCAGGTGGGATGAAAGCCAAGTGCTTACCCGTCGTAAAACAAAAAATTACCACGCATTGATTACCACGGATTGGTGATCGCAGAAAAGGTGTAAATAGTACACAGAAGGAAACTGCTGTCCTTTTCTGGTGCGATCCCTTAGTCGGCTTTTACGACATCCATGGGTTGAGTTGGAGGGGTCGATTCTTAAGACGCCACGGCACATGGCAGGTATTACTAGGTATAAATCACAGAAACTACATCAATAAGATACGTTTGTGAAAAAAAGTTAATGTTTTATTTATTTAAAACTCCAATATAATAGGTGAGCCAAAGGCACGTCCAAACTTGACTTTGAAACAAAAGAAATACCTATTTATCAAATGTTATTATTATTTTGCAGGAAAAGGCCGAGGCTATGAAAAAGGCTGAACAATATCTGAAGTCTAGCGACTATCCCGCTTGGGTGAGTATTTTTTTCATGTCTCCCCCAAATCCCCAAGGTAGCCATGACCCATGTACCTAAGCTACCGTATTCCAACTATGCTAAGATCGACGGTCTTATCGCTAAAACAGCACCTAGACTACAAAATATAAACAAATCCAATGGTGTTCAGATCCTCCATTTATAGGTTGCCTGGAAGAGATCTCTCTCTAGCGATAAGGCTGCCTATTGTCCTAACATCTTTGAGTTCATTTTGTTAACCTTGGTGTAAGAACAATTATTCATTTTAAGCTCCGTGTGAGGAGAAGGACAAAAAGATTCGCGGCCGTTCAAAAAAAAAAATCGTTCATTTTGTTTCTTTTTCAGGTTCACGTGTCCAAAATTCCAGAAGGCGTTGAACCGACGGCATTCAAGCAGTATTTTGAAGATTGGAATTAAATATAATAATTTAGCATTTAAAATGGATGTGCTCAGGTAGATACGCAAAAAAAAGTTTTCCAGAAAAATATGAAAGTTAAATTCGCGACATAAGGCTTCGTTTCTTGTGTAAATATACGGTAGATGATTACGATCTGGTAGTCCGTATGCCTGTTTGCCAACTGAACCCTATAAAAAGATGTCTACAATGAGGTAATTCTTCTTTTTTCTTTTTAAGTAATCCAGTTTTATTTGTAAGGTTTGCAATAAAGTATTTTTCATTCATTCACTAACTCAAGTTAACAATACAAGCATATATATATAACATATATCAAGACAAAATAAGTAGGCTGGGCACGGTATGAATAAAAACAAAGAATTGGTACCATACCAATTTACTATACCAACCACTATCGCAAAAGAGGAGTAAATAAATAAATAAAAAATACATTTTCAGGGTTTTAACTAATAAAAAAAAATCTGGGGTGTTGGTAACGTAGTCCCGAACAATGGTTTGTTATAATACGCTGGCTGTTGTTAGTATAGTTATAGTAGCGAATTTAATTTTCATTTACATATTGTGTTTTGGAGAACTCACGCGTATTTACAGTGGACTATCCACCATAACATGGTTTAAAACCTAAGAAGCTTTACAAAATAGCAATGCACAACTCGAATATTTTTTATTTTTACGTACCTTAACATAAATGTTAATTTGTTTTTATAATAATTGTATGTAGGATAACGCACAAAACAAATCGCATAAGAATAAATATAACGATCTAAGTCAGATGTCTTTTTGTTTATTATCAACTAGCTTTTGCCCGCGGCTTCTCACGCGTGGTACCTTGATGAAAATTAGTGTCTATGTTTCCTGTTCCAAAACAATGTCCTTGTTACTTTGGCAACTTGATTAACCGGGCAAAGTCAAAGTCAAATATTTTTGTACATAATGATTTTTTTGAATAATTATGAAACGTCAAATCTACTTTTTGTTCGGATCTGGTTCGGGCGGTATTAATATAGACCGACCATTATAAAAACTGACCAAGCGTTGGTCAAATTGATAAATGTATAACTTTGGCCGGCCCATATCAATAATGCTGGACGACGGCCCGTGGTCGATGTAATTAATCAAGGTTTGAGATAGCTTGAATTTATCAAATGAACCGGGCAGTATTAAACACTTTCCTATTTTTAGCCGGGCAAAGTTATAAATTGGTTCCTGTCTTCTGTGTGACGTGAGATTATCATTACCATCATTATCTTTATTTTCGTACCTTTCAATAATAATATATAAAAAATAAAATATATAATTTCATATAATAAATCGAGCGTTTACCAGTGTCAATGTGCCAGCCGTTCTTGAACCGAATGGTCTGTTACGTGATGATGGTAAGCGGCCCGACGGTATGACTCTTGTCCCTTGGGAAATGGGTAGGCCTTTGGTGTGGGACGCTACCTGCGTCGACACCCTAGCGCCATCTCATCTGCCTGGGACATCAGTTAGGGCTGGTGCGGCGGCTGATTCGGCCGAGGATCACAAAAGGCGCAAATATAGTGGTCTCGACAGAGCTTACCTATTTGAGCCTTTTGGGGTGGAGACCTTGGGTCCGTGGGGAGCCGGTGCCCTCCGGGTTTTCAAAAATATTGCGGGGCTTTTGATTGAGGCGACACGTGACCCAAGGGCTGGCTCTTATTTAGGCCAGCGAATTAGCATAGCTATTCAGCGTGGCAATGCAGCCAGTGTCTTGGGCACGCTTCCGTCTGGTACTGGTCTGGAACAGTTGAGTTACCTATAGGCCGTTTGTAACGGTCCTTAGGTAATCTGACTGATTCCTTTGTACTTGGTTAGTTTAATTTATTGAATAAATGTTTACTAATTTCAAAATTTCATATAATAAACAAATACACTTCAGCTCATCTGTTTTATTATATTGCCCAAGATAGGGTAGTAATTAAGATTCGCCTTAAACGAAATAAGCAACTAAAAGACTAAATTTTGTCATAACGCGACTTAGTCCCTCTACGCATTAGGTACACCAGACTTAAATTATTATAAAAACTGACCGGAAAGTATAATATTTAACCATGTAGTTCTTACTACTTTTTAGTTTTCAATGTTGTTCCCATACGATATACTACATCCACGCGAAATTTCATTAATATCCGTTAATTCTATGCATATTCTAAATTTCGAACTGATCGGATCAGCCATTCAAAAGATATGGTCGAAACATTGTATTTATTTCAACCCAATATCTCAAAAACAACCCTAGTTATCAATAATCCCCACGACAAACAATGTATATTTACGTTATCTATCTACTATTTAAATTTCATGACAATCGGATAGTCCGTTCGAGAGTTGTACCGTCACAAACAATGCCACATACATACATACAGTGCCGGATTTCCCAACTTAACTCGAAGATCTCGTTCGCTTCGCTCACCCGATCAACTACAAATATGAACAGATATAACACCTATACGCTGATAGTCTAGACTTTGTTATCTGTGGCTATGAAAGGAAAACAAACAAATTAATCCAGGAAACATTAAGTATGAATAATTGATATGATTAAATATGCAGAATTAAATATATAATATTATATTGTAATTAATGTTCCTAGAAATTAATGTTATTCGATAAAATAATTACTTACAGGCTATTTTAATATGGTCATCTGTTAGTAGTAAGGATTCGCCGGTTCTGGACCGAGGTCCAGAACCGGACGAATCCCCGCCGATCAAGGGTGTCTCCAAAAAATTGTCACCCCGAAAAAAAAAAAAAAAAAAAAAAAAAAAAAAAAAAAAAAAAAAAAAAAAAAAAAAAAAAAAAAAAAAAGTATATCGACCACGCTGAATCGATGTAGCGCATCCATTTTACGCTATTTCAACTCGTTTCGGAGATAGGAATTTATGTTTTAAGCGCCTAGTACCCCTAATTAGCTAATCAGGGATTAACTAATCACCACCAACCTCGCCACGATGCTAATCACCTTGTTGTGAAGGGAAGCAGCATAGCAATAACAACGAACTATTTTTATTATCCTTTATTTCAATTGAACAAGCATTTAAACATATAATATACCAATATATCATTATAAATACTATCGTTTTTGAATAATCCTAGAAATTCACGCAAGGATATACCCTTGAATTTGTGATATATATATACATCAAGCAGTACTCGCCACATACTGAGGTCCAATCATTTTGTACTCTCCTTCTATTGTAACACCATTGTTTTGAGTTCCTTTTTAAAAACCACAGGTCTTAGACTCTATAAGGGTATTGTAATGAATAACACATATTTCTGGTACAATCATTATTTTATTTCAACTCATTGACATTATACAAAAATAAAAAAAATATTTACACAATGAACTACAACTTTAAAATTACCTTAGCAACTAATTATACACATTTATTAAATCTTAGATACTATTTCTTATTCTAAAATGACCCCATGCTAATGTATCAATACTGTTGGGTAAAATATATCTCTTAGTATCGCTGTATGATAAACATGTTTTGTTAATTTTTTGCGTAAAAATTGTATGCTTTATCGACTTAAATCTATACATATCACAAAATTGATTTTTTTTATCAAACAGGCATGATTTGAAATTTTCTATTTTCATCTTTTTTGTAACACATTTATTGACACCTTTTGCTTTAGCTGTAATTTTATTCTCCACTTTAAATTCCACAAAACTACTTTCAATAACAGGGTAGTTAGTTAATGTGATAATAGTTAGCAATATATAAATGAGAAACTCCAAAATAATTTCACAGTTGTTTGCTACCGTGAACAGTGGAGTGAATATATTTTAGTTTGAAGTGATTGATAGCAGTTATAGCATAATGGAGGTATGAAAACTACTTTTTATTTTTCTGTAATCATTTTAGCTATTGTTTCTATTTCTATTTTTTTATAGCCACATTTTTTTGTTGCAGAACATTGATATTAACGAAGAAAATACTTATAAACAGTACTATTACAATACAATTTCAGATGATAGTAATGATAAATTAACCATCACTGAACCTCCGATTTTAAAAAGAAAGAGACCTGAATCTGTATACGAGAGTATAGATGATTTTTTTAATGTACCAAGCAAATCTTATAAAAAAAAGCTGTCGTCAACAATATCTCGGGCGCATGAAGGAGGTACTGCATTTATATCGACAAATAATGAAGATGCTAGTAAAGCCACTCATTTAATAAAAATAGAGGTTTATAACCTCAAGAAGATATCAAAAATCCCTAAAGAACAACATTGGAAGCACGCAGATTTAAGGACAAAATATTATCTGAAAAATAGTGATGACAACTATACTCATGCACAAAACCTTATTTACAAGATAACAAAAGACATAGCAAACAATGAAGGTTCCAAAAAATATTTCTTCAAGGATAATTAGTAAAACAATGTCACTCTTAATTTTTTTACAAGATTTTTAAGATTAGCTAATGAGTGGGTGTTCTCAATTTACTTTAATGATAAATAACATTTTACCTGGATTTAATATATAAAGGACATCGAAAATGCCTCTCCTGGTCTCAGTTTGAGTCAGAAAATCATTGCAGTACATTGTCTACTAGTAATACAAGTGCAATAACTATGGATCACGAGAGTGATAACGAAAGCAACATCATGCCAACAAAAATACCAAGACTTGATGCTGAACCTTCATCTTCCGCGTCGTTGAGACTTCGGACTGACGATAACGATAAGGTGAACTGTGGCATTTGTCAACTTCTAATTAAAAAGCGTTTCTTCACTAATCATTTAAAGAGCAACACTCACAAAAATAATGTACTAAAATCACATGGTGCCTTGTCAAATGTATCTGTAGTAGAATCTGCTTTCGGTCAACGAATTATATCATATAAAATTAATTGTAAAGATAGTGCATCATCAAACTCAGTATTCGAAACACCCGAACAATTTTTGAAGTCAATTAAAGATGATGTAATGTTATTGATTGATGAATCAATCGAACAACATACAGAATTCAAAGTTAATTTCATTTTACATGCTGATTTTGTACAGCAGTCTAAAAATATGACAAATGCATTCGACTTCCAAACATGTAATTACATAATATTTCGTGGGGATGACTTGAATATTTTCTTTTCATCTTTGTGTGACACTATGACAAATAAGATAGATTCTTTTGAGAAAAAAGATAGTGGATGGAGTCTCAAAAAAATAAACTGTTTAGATATGAATGTAAATAAGTTCAACCCACTGCGAGGAACCTCATATATTGAATTACCTGCAGATGTAAGAGCAAAAAAAGCCGTTATAAACGTAAAAAATGCAGATAATTTATGTTTTAAATGGGCATTGCTATCAGCCCTATACCCAGCCAACAAGCATTCTGATCGAGTAACATCATACAGTATGCATGCAAACAAACTTAAATTTAACGGTGTACCTTTTCCAGTAAAACTAACTGATATACATAAAGTTGAAGCATTAAACGATATAAGTATCAATGTTTTCGGATTAGAATTTGATATAAAAAACAAAAAAAATATTGTTGTAGGTCCTTTGTTTTTTACCAAATCTCGTAAAACTCGTCACGTAAATCTTCTATACATTCAAAACAGTACAAATGGTCATTATTGCTACATCAAAAACTTGTCGCGATTAGTTAGCAAACAACTTTCTAATCAAGAGCATGCGGTTTACATTTGTGATGGTTGTTTACTTCACTTCCCTTCAAAAGAAAGGTTAAGTAACCATCAACAACATGATTGTTCTCACATTTCAACGAAGCTTCCAACTAAAGAAAAAATAATGAAAAATTGGTTTGGTGAATTGGTTTCTAATGACAAACTAAAGTTTGACAAATTCCAAAAAAAGATGAAAATGCCATTTGTTATATATGCTGACTTTGAGGCATTATTAAATCCAATAGAAACATGTGTTAATGATCCTACTAAACCATATACTACAAATGTAGCAAAGCATGAAGTTTATAGCTTCGGATACTATGTTAAATGTTCATATAACGATAGTTTATCAAAATATGAAACTTACAGTGGATCCAACTGTGCACAAATATTTATGAAACGTTTATATAACGATTTGAAGGAAATTTGTAGGGTAAACAATTTTCAAAAGAGCCCTAAACCATTAACACCTGAAAATGAAAATAAAATTGCAAACACCAAAAATTGTCACATCTGTGAAACAAATTTGAATGGAGAACGTGTTCTTGATTTCGATTGGCACACAGGTAATTTTAGAGGTGTTGCACATGATATTTGTATTAAAAACTTTCGACCACCATACTACGTTCCAGTTTTCCTTCACAATCTCAGTCATTACGATGCACATTTTATCGTACAGGCGTTAGATTTTGTGGAGGGTGAAATAGAAGTTATTCCTCAAAATAAAGAAAGGTACATATCTTTTACAAAAGTCCTCACCATAAACAATCAAAAGATTAAACTAAGATTTGTAGATTCTATGAAATTTTTATCGTGTAGCCTCGATCAACTAGCAAAAAATCTAAATAACGATCAGTTCAACACCCTCAAATGTTTTTTTCCTAATGATGAAGACTTCAGTCGCCTAAGGAAGAAGGGTATATATCCTTATGAGTTCATGACATCGTTTGAATCCCTAAAATCAACATCTCTCCCTAACCAAAACCAGTTTTACAGTTCTCTTTCCGATTCAAGCATATCAGATGAAGAATACAACCGTGCTCAGGATGTTTGGAAACACTTTAAGTGTCAAAATATGATGGAATATTCTAACTTATACTTAAAAACAGATGTCCTACTACTGACAGATATCTTTGAAAACTTCAGAAACCTTTGTATGATAACATACGATTTAGATCCTGCTCATTATTATACAGCACCAGGGCTAAGCTGGGATGCTATGTTAAAGTATACAAAAATAGAGTTAGAATTATTATCAGATTTCGATCAAATTGCATATATTCGAGCTGGAATACGAGGTGGTGTGTCCCAATGTAGTAATCGATATGCAAAGGCAAATAATGAATTTTTAGAAGACTTTGATAAAAATCAACCTACATCATATCTCACCTATTTAGATGCAAACAATCTATATGGTTGGGCTATGTCTCAGTACCTTCCAAAGGGAGGCTTTGAATGGGTGAGTCCTGACACCAACTTTATGGTTCCTGATAACTCTGAATACGGTTTCATATTAGAAGTTGACTTAGAATACCCCACAGATCTTCATGATCTACATTCAGATCTACCTCTTTGTCCCGAGAATATTTGCATAGGAGGTTCTAAAGAAAAAAAGCTTATTCCTAATCTCAACAATAAAACAAAATATAAAATCCATTACAGAAATCTGAAACAATGTCTTGATATGGGTCTGAAACTAACGAAAGTTCACAGAATTCTTAAATATGATCAAAGTGCTTGGTTGGAAAAGTACATAAATTTAAATACACAATTAAGGACAAAAGCAACTTCAGATTTTGAGAAAGATTTTTACAAATTACAAATTGATGAATAATTCTGTTTTTGGTAAAACCATGGAAAACATCGAAAAACGTGTAAATGTAAAACTCCTAACGCATTGGGAAAATATAGGAAAATCTCTAGGTGCTCAAGATTTGATTGCTAAACCAGAATTTCATAGTCTATCAATTTTTAAAGAAAGTTTAGTCGCAGTGCAATTAAAAAAAACAAAACTCTACCATGACAAACCAATATATTTAGGGTTTAGTATATTAGATATTTCAAAAACATTAATGTATGATTTTCATTACAACTACATGTTACAGAAATTCCCAAATAAAACAAAACTATTGTATACGGACACCGATAGTTTTATCTATCAAACTTTTGCGGATCATTTTTATGATGATATCAAAACGGACTTATCCTCCAGATTTGATACATCGGATTATCCAGTAGATAATATATTTGGTTATCCGAGAATCAATAAAAAGAAGTTAGGTTTTTTCAAAGATGAAAATAACGGTAAAATTATGAAAGAATTTGTAGGCCTCCGATCAAAAATGTATGCGTTTGAAGTGGAGAATAAAATTACAGCTAAAGCAAAAGGTGTCAATAAATGTGTTACAAAAAAGATGAAAATAGAAAATTTCAAATCATGCCTGTTTGATAAAAAAAATCAATTTTGTGATATGTATAGATTTAAGTCGATAAAGCATACAATTTTTACGCAAAAAATTAACAAAACATGTTTATCATACAGCGATACTAAGAGATATATTTTACCCAACAGTATTGATACATTAGCATGGGGTCATTTTAGAATAAGAAATAGTATCTAAGATTTAATAAATGTGTATAATTAGTTGCTAAGGTAATTTTAAAGTTGTAGTTCATTGTGTAAATATTTTTTTTATTTTTGTATAATGTCAATGAGTTGAAATAAAATAATGATTGTACCAGAAATATGTGTTATTCATTACAATACCCTTATAGAGTCTAAGACCTGTGGTTTTTAAAAAGGAACTCAAAACAATGGTGTTACAATAGAAGGAGAGTACAAAATGATTGGACCTCAGTATGTGGCGAGTACTGCTTGATGTATATATATATCACAAATTCAAGGGTATATCCTTGCGTGAATTTCTAGGATTATTCAAAAACGATAGTATTTATAATGATATATTGGTATATTATATGTTTAAATGCTTGTTCAATTGAAATAAAGGATAATAAAAATAGTTCGTTGTTATTGCTATGCTGCTTCCCTTCACAACAAGGTGATTAGCATCGTGGCGAGGTTGGTGGTGATTAGTTAATCCCTGATTAGCTAATTAGGGGTACTAGGCGCTTAAAACATAAATTCCTATCTCCGAAACGAGTTGAAATAGCGTAAAATGGATGCGCTACATCGATTCAGCGTGGTCGATATACTTTTTTTTTTTTTTTTTTTTTTTTTTTTTTTTTTTTTTTTTTTTTTTTTTTTTTTTTTTTCTACTTCTGTTTGTATGTTTGTTCGCGCATTTCGCTAACTTTAGAATCGATTTGATTATAAACACATTTTATTTATACGATCAGCTAATTAAATAAACGGTCGGCTAATGTGTAGATTTAAAATCAACTTTAGGAACCAAAAAATATGGATTAAAAATAAAAGTTTATAAAATATTTAGATAGACTCACAAGCCTCACAGCTCAGTTGGTAGTAGCTCTGCCTTCTGCGCTGTAGGTTGTGGGTTCGATTCCCACCCAAGACAAACATATGTGATGAATATAGATGTTTGTTCTGTGTTTGGGTGTTGTATTGTATGATAAGTATGTATTTACAAAACAAGAAAAAAAAAGTATATATAATACATAGAGTATTCTATCCGTTATCTAGTTCCAATATTACAAGCTATGCTTAGTTTGGGACTAGATGGCGCTGTGTGAAATTAGTGTCAAGTTTTTTTTTTTTTTATATTCCCCATCAAGGTTTCACCTCTGGTCAACACTAGAGGAGGAAGTCAGAGGCACGTGTAAACTTACGTTCGGCACATGTCTACGGTTTGCAAGTAGCTAGTATTCAATACTTGTCAGGTTGCAAGTCCGCCTAGCGGAGTACTAGCCAGTGTCACGTGACATTCGAATTGTTGGTCCTAGGGACATGTGACCTCACGATGTGACCTTCAGAGCACATAAACTTCCGAAAAACAGAAGTCTTTTTTTTTTTATTTCTAAAGATCTTAAATTAAAATTATTATAATAAATAAGGTGATACAATTTTCAGTGTAAATTTATCCTAAAAGGTCTCTAACTTAAAAAAAGGATCTAACTTAAAAAATAACACGTCCATAAAGCTTATAAATAATACGCTATTCTAAAACTTGTGGCATACTTATTATATACGAATTATGGAGCATAAAGGACATTTAGTTAGCTATTCATATGAGGAAAATAATAAACATTTGATGAGCATAATCTAAGTACATGTCTTGTATTTGGATGGCAAAACAAGACGAGGTTAAAAACTAGCACATCCAGAAAAGTTCATTGGTGCACGACTGGATTTGAACCCACAACCGCCGGATGTAGATGACGGATTTACAAGTAGACATGTCAGACGCCTGGTGGCTCGTAAATTCTTACTCCAGGGTAATTGACATAACCACTTAAAGAAGTTGGTACAGACAAGAGTGGAGCCCTGATCCTGAGTCTTTCCGAATCAATACATTCGATACTGAGAGACACTTTTGATTGTTTAACGGGGAAGTGCTTAGCTTTCATCTCACCTGGTTACAAGTTGAGATAAGGCCGAAGGTGGAGGCGCACTTCACCCGCAATCCTCAACAAACTGAGGAACTGGCTATCTTACCTCTAAATGCCGGAACACATTTTTTTTTTCAGAATTGCTATTATGGCGACAGAATTAGGTGAGATGGTGGTAGCTAGCCAGGCGGACTTAAACAAAATCCTACCACCAACCAATCTCACCTGGTGTCAAGTTATGATAAGGCCGGTGGAAGCGCACTTCATTCGGAATCCTCAACAGTCTGAGGAACTGCCTATCTTACCTCTAATTGCCGGAACACAACCATTCGAATTATTGTAATGACGACAGTAAGACTTAGGTAAGATAAATAACTATATCCACAGGCAAACTAGAAGGTTTATTTTAGTAAAAAATGGCATTCTCGGTACTTACAAAGGACTCTTTCCTACCCCAGCGATCAATACTCCCTGCCCAGCGTGGGTTGCAGCGAAACCCTTCAGTCGTAAAGGAGGCTTTGTCCATTAGTGGATGAATTAGGGGAACTAACCGCCTCGGTGGTCTAATGGCCCACCGATTTCAGATCCAGAGGTCCCGGGGTCGACCCCTAGGGGGAGCAATATTGTGCTTGGTTTGACAAAAGGCTCCCATAAAAAGATTCACTTAAAAAAAATGTATATAAACAATTTAGTTCACAATAAATTTGTTTTGTTATTTCAGATATGAAATTACTAAGATGTGATTACGATGTTATTAAATTACAACTCAAGAGATAAATAACTTGGAACTGATATTGCGAATAGGTGATAGCATTATTACAGTGAATCCATTTATATATATATATAAGACGTCGCGAAGCTGACTGACTGAAGAATATCCCAAACCATGAGACTTGAAAATGTTAGTGTTCATTTCGTGGTATCTGCAATATGTAAGAATTATGGGAAATTCCCACGGAATTATAGAACCGAAATCCTGGGCGGTTGCTTAAACTCACAGTTAAACTCATATCACATCAAATCACATATCCCATACCTAATATTTAAGATATTGTTTCTCTCTCTACCAAGGTTTGCTGGAACAAAACTTTTAATAGGGTTGAGCTCGTATTTGCCATACTTTAATTTAAAGTTATCTAGTACCTACTTTAATTTCTGTGTGTGTGCAAAAAAGTATAAAAAATAAACCATATATAAGCTCGTGCTTAAATTTTGAACATTGACATAGCATGTTTTTTTGTTATTGTAGGTACGACGGGGAAGCGCTTGCCCTTCATTTCACCCGATTTAAGTTATGATAAGGACGAAGGTGGAAGCGCAATTCACCTAGAATCCTCAACTAACTCAGGAACTGACGATCTTACTTTTAAATTATCGTACACAACAATTTGGAATTGTTATTATGACGGTAAGATGGGTTAAACAAAGTACTTATATAGTATACCTATACCTACGACCAATCAAACCATGCATAATATTGTAGGTACTCCGAATACAAACAGTCATTCTATATTATGTATAGTTTTGTGGCTACAGGCAGAATCGCGCGTACATCCTACATCAGAATGAATTGTATAAAAACCAGTCTGAACTATGTCAGTCATCCATTGATCAACAACTGATCAACTGACTCATTTGTGTCAGTCAGTGGTCAATTCACATCAGTCACTATCGAGCGGTGAACGGCGGTGGTCGATTTTTCTGGAAATACACCCGAGGTAAGAACTTTTAACAAATAACACTCGAAATATACAATAATAAGTTAATTTATATGAATTGTAATAATTTTACGATAACTTTTTTATTTTCAATTGGAAATAAACGTATAATAAAACGTTATGTTGGTTGAGAGTACATAATAATTTCGTTTCGTGCTAATCTATTAGCAAATTTTCTTAAATGACAACTTACCTATTGATAGCTGTTGTTTTTAACCTAATCAGTTCTATGAAGCAATGATAGGTTAAAAGGTTGATGGTAGTTTATTCAAAGATTAGACTCAGTTAAGTTATACCAATTAAAATCTATGTTTCTGTTTATTATATTGGAATTTAAATGATGATTTGCTAATTTCGTTATTACTTTTGGTGCTTCACAAAGAAAAAGTAGGGACGTAAGGTATATCTATCTTAGTATTGTATTGTAAATGAAGCTTGCTATTTGGTATTACATTATTGTGGGAATAATTATAATACCCAAGTTTAAATATTAAAGTGATTGTAGCTTTTAGACAAATCGTGTATTCAAAAACATGAAATTCGCCCTTTTATACTGGCTACATCTGACCATGACAGCAATATTTTTCAATTCCTACCAGAGGGATAAAAAAAAACGATTCACTATAAAGTATATATTATATACACTTTATACAGGTACCTACATATAATTTCAGACTGGAAATAGGTACAGACCTATTTCCTTTGTCAGAGGCTAAACGTAAAAAGTCAATTAAAGTTATACTTAGCTATATTTATTGTAGTAGGTACTATGACAAACCACATGGCTCAGTTGGTAGTAACATTGCCTTCTGCGCTGTAGGTTGTGGGTTAGATTCCCACCCAGGACAAACATTTGTGTGATGAACATAGATGTTTGTTCTGTGTTTGGGTGTTGTATCATATAGTAAGTATGTATATACAAAGTATTTGAGTATTCTATTCGTAATCTAGTTCCCATATTAAAAGCTATGCTTTGTTTGGGCCTAGATGGCGCTGTGTGAAAAAATGTCCTTATGACGCGAGAATAACTTGCGTGACGTGTGACAGCGTGTCTTACAAGCTAGGTCATTTAGCTGTTTTCTTTAGTGTTTTTTACAACACAAATAGGTATTAGGTACCTGCCGTGAGTCATCGTGTGAACCACATTATGTGCAATGAATAAGTTTGCCTTGATTTCTTTGTTTTATTGAGGAAATAAATTATCTTACGCATGCCTACCACAGAATAGAAAAAAGTAGGTTATAAGGCCCGGCAAGCTCTCTAATACAAACGGAGTCATTTATTTCGAAATGGGATACACGATTCAAAATAAATTTTGCAGGGATAATTAATTCACTGGCCTAAATAGAAGAGCCAGTGTCGCCTCAATATAGAGCCCTATAGGTTTATTAAAATATGTAACATCATTTTATAGTTATAAAACACGCTGTTTATAAATGAACAGTGGGAGTACTGAGAAAGTTACAGCTTTGGATAACCGATCTATACTACTGAGCCTTCTTAACATTTTAATATTGTTTTAATTTTACGTTATAGCTTTTAACTCAAGGCCACTTCTAGTTTTCCTCAAGATAAAACTAATAGGCACTGAGGCAAAAAATAACTCTGCCGAAACGAGGTTTCTCAGGAAACAATTTAAATATATTAACCTCATTTGAAACATAAACAAAAGTTATATCGTTACTAATAACGAATTATGCTTATTAATTTGGTAAAGGCCAATACTCCTCAGATTAGCTACTCCACGCAATATTACTCCAGTTTCGAACTAACATAATGCGCTCAGCCACGGCGTTTGTGACAACCAGGTGACAGAACTACGCGCGGATTTTAAAAAATAATTTTGAAAATCTAAAACTCAGAGTATAGTAAATAAACATAATAATATGGCAGGTATACTGTGTTTATTTACTTTACAGAATTTATGGCCTATTTGCTCGTATTTATCAACGGGCAATGATTTTTGGCACAAATACGTAATAAGGGGTCAACTTTGGATTTTTTTTTGAGAAAATTTTATGTTGATTACAATACATTTTCGTTTTCGCTCTAATATCTGAAATCAGGCTTAAATTAAATAAATACCAAACGTATGTGTGAACTGTTCACTCACAATATATATTATATAAGCTCTGCCTTCTGCGGTGTAGGATGTGGGTTCGATTCCCACCCAGGACAAACATTTAGATGTTTGTTCTGTGTGTGGGTGTTCTATTCTAAAAATAAGTATGTATAAAATAAAAATAAAAGTTTTGGCTTGGGCAATGTGAAAAAAAACTGGCACTCTGGGAGTGCCGACACAAGTGAAAACTTGAAGTTTGTCGACCTTTGCCGAAGAGAACAGCTGAGATTGTTGGTACTTGAATTCCAATGTGTCATCAATCTAACGCGTGATACTTTGTATTGTTGTTTGTCTAATAAATAGGCTCGAATGTACTTATGTTATTATAAAATGTACAATTAAACTAACTATCTACAAAGCAATCAGTCAGATTACCTAAGGACCGTTACAAACGGCCTATAGGTAACTCAACTGTTCCAGACCAGTACCAGACGGAAGCGTGCCCAACACACTGGCTGCATTGCCACGGTGACTAGCTATGCTAATTCGCGGGCGTAAATAAATGTATTTATTCTTTCTTTCAATGTGTGTAATCTAAAGTCAAATGTATCAAAAGTGGTGTCCGTGATCGTAACAGTGTTGCGAGCTCAATGGTTTTTCCCCATCTCAAAAAATGCCCAACAATCCTAAAGAAATTTATACTTTAAAAAAAACTGCTTTGTTTTTTTTACAGAATGGGTACTCTGAAGTTCTTGGTGGTGTTAGCCTTCGTGGCGTGCGCCGTGGGAAGGTCCACTGTCAGACAGCAGTCAGTTTCCGGTCCCATCACGTCACTCACTGACAAGGTAACGTCTATTTGTAACGTCCCCTGTAGTCGTCTTACGTAAACGCCTCTGTGGTCTGTTCAGAAGGAAACTGCTTTCAGTCTTCTGGTGAGATCCGTTAGTCGGCTTTTACGACATCCATGGACTGAGTTGGAGGGGTCCATTCTTAGCACACGGGAAAAATACACCATAGAGTATTGAATGAAACACAAGTATAAGGTATAATTGTATTGTTACGAGCTGGGGTTCGTAAACTTAAAAGCAACCGGTTATTACTCAAAATATGACACCTTATTCAGCACCAAACTATTTAGGTACTCCAAGTTAAACAACACTAAGTTCCGAATCACTTTACACTTTTATCGCACTCGGATATTACAATTTGTTAATTGTATTTTAAATTTAATTAGTAATATCTACATGAGATATGCCTATACGAGCAATTAATGAAAAAAAATACGACTAAATCACATATTACAACGAAAAAAGTATATGAGTGTTTGATCCTTATTCTAGTTTTTTTTTTTACTGTACAACGGGAAAGTGCTTGGCCTTCATCTCACCTGGTAACAAGTTAAGATAAGGCCGAAGGTGGAGGCGCACTTCACCCGGAATCCTCAACAAACTGAGGAACTGGCTATCTTACCTCTGAATGCCGGAACACAACAATTTTAGAATTGTTATTATGGCGACAGATTTAGGTAAGATGGTGGTAGCTAGCCAGGCGGACTTAAAGTCCTACCACCAACCAAACCAAGCACAATATATTGTACCCCTGGGGATCGAACCCGGGACCTCGTTTGAGCCCAATCTCGACTGATGGGAGCGACGATGTGGCCTTCGATGTAGCACGCCGGTGTAGAATAAAGGCAACGTATTCAACTCCTTATCCGTTCCCATATTCCAAGCTGCTAAGTTTGGGGCCTTTTCCTTTCAGGATGCCAGGACTAAAGCGAGAGTTCATACTGCATTTACCAACGCCGGCAGACAAGCTGGAGTTGAGATTTGGCGGATCCAGGTAAGAAAAACACGAAGGCGGAAGCTTCTTAGCTGGCAACTGGTTCCTAGGTTTTTTTATAGTACCACTGGTAGATGCTTGGCCTTCATCTTACCTGATTTTTCAAGTTGAGATAAGGCCGAGGGTGGAGGCGCACTTCACCCGGAATCCTCAACAAACTGAGGAACAGGCCTTACCTCTCAATGAACACAACATTTTTTCAGAATTGTTGTGATGGCGACAGAATTAGGTAAAATGGTGGTAGCTAGCCAGGTGGACTTAAACAAATCCTACCACCAACCAAACCAAGCACAATATTGTACCTCCTGGGGATCGCATTCGGGACCTCTGGATGGACCACTTGACTACAGAGGCGCCACTTGCCAAAAAATAAATTGGAGTAGTTTTCGTTTATCTCCTCAACTGGTTGTGAAAGTTAGTTGTTAATGCGGTCGCAGTGATATAGGTATACCACTAGGTTAGTATTTAATTGTCTGTGCCTATACATACCTAAATGTGAAGCAAAGACGCAAAGTTTGGTGAAACCGTAAAACTGATGTGCAACACCTTTACAAGGGAAGCAGTTAGGTTAGTTATAACGTTACAAACAGTCTATTGGTAACTCAACTGTTCTAGACCTGACTGAAGCGTGCCCAAGTGGCTACATTGCCACGCTGAATAGCTATGCTAATTCACTGGCCTAAATAACAGTCGGCTCTTGAGTCACATGTCGCCCCAATAAAGGCCCTGCAAGATTTTTGAAAACCTGGAGGTCACCGGATGCCTAGAGAATAGAAACAAATCAAAATAATTTATCGTTTACTGATGATTTAGGGTGATTTTGAAACGTCAAATCTACCGCCTGTTCGGAATCGCGACCAGCACACAAGGAGAAAGGCAGGAACCTCGGTCTAGTTTTTGGATCCATTCACTTCTTTAATTTAGTAATTACGTTATTCCTAAATTATAAAGAGTTAACTTATAAATGTTTTTTGTTTATTGTACGTCGAGGAAGTGTGTGGCCTTCATCTCACCTGTTTCAAGTTATAATTAAGCCGAAGATGAAAGCGCACTCTTCATCACGCCCGGAATCCTCAACAACTGGCTATCTTTCCTCTAAATGCCGGAACACAACAACTTAGAATTGTTGATATGGTGACAGACTTAGGTAAGGTGGTAGCTAGCCAGGTGGACTTAAACAAAGTCCTACCACCAACCAAAATATGTAACTATATGTTCAATTAATTATGAGTTTTTTTACAGAGTTTTTTTTATGTAGAACTTATTATTTTTTAAATCGATCACGCTACTCCTAACATGACTTTTCGATAACTCTCACGGTTTCAGAGTTGGCCCTGAGTGGCCGTAGAAAGAAAATGCCTGCAATAAATAAAAGCCTGTTGTTTTTATTTATTGCTCTTGATGCGTTTGACCACCAACTTACATGATGGATCACGCTTGCCTGAAAGGATCCTATTTAACCGCCTCTGTAGTCTAGTGGTTCAACCCACCGATTTCAGATCCAGAGGTCCCGGGTTCGATCCCCACGGGGAGTACAATAAATTGTGCTTGGTTTGGTTGGATAGACTTTGTTTGGGTCCGCCTGTCTAGATTCCACTATCTTACCTAATTCTGTCGCTATTACAACAATAATAAAAAAATGTGTTCCGGCATTCAGAGGTAAGATAGCCAGTTCCTCAGTTTGTTGAGGACTCTGGGTGAAGTGCGCCTCCACCTTCGTCCTTACCTCAACTTGTAACCAGGTGAGATGAAAGCCAAGCGCTTCTCCGTCGTATAATAAGAAAAAAAAAAGATCGAAGGGTCGACGACCGATAGGGTCAACGAGTCCTTCAGTAGAGACCATGTGACCAAGTGTAGTGTAAGACACCCTCCGGTAGATGGAGCGACGACCTCTCGAGACCTTTCGAGGTGGCTGGCTTAGCTGTCGACTGGTTAGCAACGTCGGATCACTCTTCTACTGTACTTAGTAGCGAATGTAGTTGGCTTACGTCAACTGTCAGCCTTACGGCTGTAGCCATGGAATGAACCTTTAGTGGTACTAGTAGGTAAGGATTTAGAAATAACAACACTGTTCTAGCCACTATTCATAATGTATAACTGAGGCTTAACAAAGTTACATAGTTACCGCGGTTATGAAAATATCTCCGGGGAAAATTGTCCCACTTGAACCAAAGAGAATATGTCCTCTGCTATCGCTAGATTGTCAAAGAGCATAGCTCGCTACTTTTCTACTAGCTGTCAAAATGTGTTCGCGGGCTTTACAAAATGCTACAGATTATTCAAGGTCCTGTAACGAAACGTGCCACAAACCGTTAATTCCATGGCTACGGTAACCAGTTGAGTATTATCAAGTTTCGTTTATTTATTTGCAGAGTTTCGAGCCTGTCCCAGTCGCCAGCAAAGATTTCGGAAAGTTCCACAAGGGAGATTCCTACATCGTCTTGAAGGTAATAAAAAAAACACATAAATTTCAATGACAAATAAGTTTGATGTTAGTTTAACACATTGAGTGCTGTAAAACACTCACTATGTGTTCTATGCAATTTACAATTTTAAAAAAAAATTACTACGGGGAAGCGCTTGGCCTTCATCTCACCTGGTTACAAGTTAAGATATGGCTGAAGGTGAAAGCGCACTTCACCCAGAATCCTCAACTAACTGAGGAACTGGCTATCTTACCTCTAAATGCCGTAACACAACAATTAAACTAGTTAAACACAAGGGAAACAGTCGGGCTACCTAAGGACCGTTATAAACGGTCTATAGGTAACTCAACTGTTCCAGTACCTGACTGAATTACCACGCTGAATGTTTATGCTGATTTGCTGACCTAAATAAGAGCCCTTGTATCACGTTTCGCCTCAATCCAAAAGTCCCGCAAGCTTTTTGAAACTCGGAGGGCACCGGCTCCCTACGGACCCAAGGTTTCGACCCTAAACGGATTAAAACGGTAAGCTCTGTCGAGACCACTATATTTGCGCCTTTTTGAGCCTCGGCCGAATCAGCCGCCGCACCAGCCCTAACTGATGTCCCAGGCAGATGAGATGGCGCTAGGGTGTCGACGCAGGTAGCGTCCCACACCAAAGGCCTACCCATTTCTAAAGAGACAAGAGTCATACCGTCGGGTCGCCTACCATCATCACGTAACAGACCATTCGGTTCAAGAACGGCTGGAACACTGACATTGTAAAACCGCCTCTGTGGTCTAGTGGTTCAACCCACCGATTCAGATCCAGAGGTCCCGGGTTCGATCCCCATGCGGAGTACAATATATTGTGCTTGGTTTGGTTGGTGGTAGGGCATTGCTTGGGTCCGCCTGGCTAACTACCACCATCTTACCTAATTCTGTCGCCATTATAATAATTCTAAAATTGTTGTGTTCCGGCATTAAGAGGTAAGATAGCCAGTTCCTCAGGCCGAGGATTCCGGGTGAAGTGCGCCTCCATCCTCGGGCTTATCTCAACTTGTGACCAGGTGAGATGAAGGCCAAGCGTTTCCTCGTCATACAATAAAAAAAGTACCTATGAATTATTTCTTATCTCTTAGACAAACAAAGATAAGAAGAACAACCTATCCTGGGACATCCACTACTGGATCGGCAGTGAGTCGACCCAGGATGAGTCTGGAGCCGCTGCTATACTCACAGTGGGGCTCGATGACAAATTCAACGGAGCTGCCATCCAGCATCGGGAGACTGAAGGATATGAGAGCGCCTTGTTCTTAGGATACTTCCCCAGTTGTGAGTATTTACACTTATTGACCGAGCGAGCAAAGCGAGCGAAGAGTCTCAGTTTCGAGATTGGCCAAAAATGCTTTTGTCCGCTGTCTGCCGGCTGTCAGCTGTCGGTTTGTTCTCGCCTACAGGTCGGTTTTAACCGATTTTAATGAAAATTGGCACACATGATTGATTTGTATTAGTTTGTTAAAAAATAATTGTCAATCGCGATTTTTGGTCGGGGGGGAAATTGGGGGGAAGAGTGGGGAAATGTGCTGTAGCGTTATTTATCAACGGATTTGAATTAAATTTGAAAGACACACTAAAGATTTAATTCTACACAAGATGTTGTGTAGAATTAAATTAAATATAATTAATTAAAATTGGAGGCCTTTTGGCCTTTTTTTTAAATTGGGACACTGACGGCTTAATATAATAATAATAATAATATATATTTATTTATTTCATGCCCTCAAGTTGATTGGCTAAATGTGCAAAGTAAATCATGTTCTTTTCGATCTGGGGCTTTGTTATAGACAAGAGTAATGCACTTATCAGGTGAGGAGCTGGTTTGTGGAGACAGACCATGTATATAAAACTTACTAGAAGAGTTATAGTTACAGATAATAAACGTTTCACGAGTACCTACGTGGGTCAATGTCAATTCGGTTTGGCTCAAGTCAACAATACAATTGGTATGATCCTCGCTGAGTCAAGCAACGCCCTTGAAATCCATTAGTATTCGTTAGACGGTACAATACTGAGACAAACCTATTGATAGGTAATTGGCAACAGAACAGGCGGTCATGATGGAAGTTATTGACGCCATTATAGCTCGGTTATACATAGCTGGAACGTTCAACACAGTACTCATACCGATGAAAATGTATGCGCTTCCCTGTCGAAAAAAAAAACTAAAAAATATATTGACCGAGCGAGCGAAGCGTCTTGATTTCGAGATTGGCCAAAAATGCTTTTGTCCGCGGTCGGTCAGTATGTTCTCGCCTACAGGTCGCATTTTTCAAGCGATTTTGATGAAAATTCGCACACTTGTTCCTTGATTTATTAAAAGTTTTTGGTCGCGATTTTCGATCGGGGTGGAAAAAGGGGGGAAAAAGAGGGAAGTTTGCTGTAGCGTTATTTATCAACGAATTTCTTTTAAATTTGAAAGACACACTTAGGATTTAAACAAGATGTTGTGAAAGAGAAAACGAAAAAGGGGGAGTGGAGGGGGAAAAGAGGAGAAGTTTGCTGGAGGGTTTCAATTCTTTGTTTTTTTTTTGGAAAATTTATACCTACGTTTAGTAATCAAACCCGGAAGTCCTCTCCGCCTTTGCGAAATCCGTAGACACCAGGTTCGATCTCCTCAAACTAAGGGAAAGCGAGTAATTGCTAAAACTTATACCCCTACTTGCGCAAAGTCAAAGTCAAAGTCAAAATTTCTTTATTCATTAAGATTTTTTAGGATTATTTTGAAACGTCAAATTTACCGCCTGTTCGGAATTGCGACCAGCACACAAGGAGAAAGGCAAGAACCTCGGGCCGGTTAATTTTTTTGATGATCCATTCAACATTTAGATACACAATTTGTTATTATATTCTAAGTAGATACATCAAAAACCTAAATACTTAATCTTAAAATATTTGTTATTACCTATCTACCAATGGGCAATTTGTTAACATTGAGAAATCACCATTTTGCTGTCAACTGGTATAGCAACATCGGGCCACGCGTTCTTATCGTCGATATAATCACTAATTTTGTAGTAGGCACTTTTAATTAAATTATTCTTTATATACAATTTGAATTTACGAGCAGAGAGTTTGGTGGCGCTTTGAGGAAGCTTATTATAGAATCTCACACAGTTTCCTAAGAATGAATTATTTACTTTTCCTAAGCTAAACTTAGGTATCTCAAGTTTATTTTTATTTCTAGTATTAACACTGTGTACATCACTTCTTTTACTAAACTCATCAATGTTTCTGTGAGCGTGCATTAGGTTTTCATAAATGTATTGGGAGCTGACTGTAAGAATACCAATCTCTTTAAAACGTTCCCTAAGAGAGTCACGAGTTTTCATTTTATAAATTGCCCGTACAGCTCTCTAAAACGGCTAACAGGTGTTTATTTGGTGGGCAGTGGCCTGTCAGTGAACTCACTAGACTTAGCATAACGCCCAAAATTGATTCCTAACTAGCCTGCGAAGGAAATATTTTACACATCAAAAAGCAATAGCATCCGTCATGATACTTGCGCTATACCGAAAAATAGATATAGCTTGGGTGTAAGTGATTATTTTGATTGAGGCGACACGTGACCCAAGTCTCTTATATACCAGCGAATTAGCATAGCTATTCAGCGTGGCAATGAAGTCTTGGGCACGCTTCCGTCTAGTACTGGTCTGGAATATTACGCCATCTAGCCCCAAATTAAGCATAGCTTGTAATATGGCAACTAGATTACGGATAGAATACTTAGGTACATACTTTTTTTTTGTAAATACATACATACTGTATGATACAACATCCTAACGAAGAATAAAACACCCTAGTGAAGATATACACTAACTAGTTAGTTTAATTGTACATATGATTTTTAATTTTTGTGATAAAACATAACAGTGATTATATATTCAATATGGTATAATATTTCAACATGTTTTGTTAAAGACAGTTACGCCAATAGGCTAATGGATGCAGGAAGGAAAAAGGCACAGTACAATACAATACAATACATTTATTCATAACGCCAAGTTACAAGTCGAATAATAGTAGGTAGGTACCTAGGTAGGTATTATTCTTAATGGTAATCATATTTTAAGTTCAAGGTACATTAAGTACGATACACGAAGCCATAGTACCGCTACTTGACAAATGAAAATCATACCTACTCTCAGTTTCTGTTTACAAGACACATAGAAAAATGGTTATATTTTTTATACCTCGGGTAACGCAAATTTTTAGATTTCAGATTTCATTTATTTGACCTTATTACAAAATGTTTGTTACACAAGGCACGTCATTTACAGAAAACAATATGGAAAAAAGAAACAACTTCATCCAATCTAAACATACCTTACCTACATAAAAGTTAAATCAATAGTTCCATATACGCAATTCTACAAAACACAGGAGTCTAACAGAAATTAACATAATTATCATCAAACAACAAGACGCAGACATATAATAAAAATTCGAGGGCTATGATGTCAACAAAACAAAACAAAAAATAATAACTTCAGCTATGAGTCATACGCTACTCAGAGATCGTGAAATAAGCGCTTGGTATATATGTATAACTTATACATTTTATAGACAATATTTTAATTTATTTATTTAAATTAATTATGTTACAATTTGGTAGCTACCTCTAGTACTACGATCTAGTGTAGGTACACCCCAGGCATGATCCAAAATATACTTGGTCCATGGCCATGGCCCAGGGGAGATATCCGTAAATGTATGCTACATTTCCATCCCCAGCTCTGACGTACCTGCCTGGAGGAAACCCTTCAGGCTTCAGCCACGTGGTGACCAACGCTGGAGCGACGTTGAGACTCCTGCAAGTCAAGGGCAAGAAAAACGTACGCGTCAGGGAGGTTCGTATAGTCTTCGTATAAAACTCTTTGGTCTTGTTCGCCTATCGTTGTCAGATCCAGAGGTCTCGGGTTAGCTCCCCAGGGGAGTACAATATATTGTGCTTGGTTTGGTTGAATAGACTTTGTTTGGGTCCGCCTGGCTAGCTACCACCATCTTACCTAATTCTGTCGCCATAACAACAATAATAAAAAAATGTGTTTCGGCATTCAGAGGTAAGATAGCCAGTTCCTCAGTTTGTTGAGGATTCCGGGTGAAGTGCGCCTCCACTTTCGGCCTTACCTTAACATGACACAAAAATAGCGAAAGTTTTCAGATCGGAAACGTCACTTTTGTCGGATCCGACATAGAATCCGATAGACTTCAACGCTATTCTCGCATTATTCCTGAAAATCTTCTGTGCGAAGCAACGAATTCTAATGTCAAAATATTTCGATTATATAATAAGAATAGCGTTCTCGGAATCTCCATCGGAATCTTCCGAATTCGATCTGATAAGGCTTTCCGAATGTTTGACAAGAGCTATGCAGTGGTGTCTATAACACATGATAGGTGACATTGAGATCTAAATTTTGGATGACAGATGTCAGTTTCTCTGACTGTTAAGGATTCCGTGTGAAGTGCGCTATCGCCATAACTCGAAACCAGGTGAGATGAAGGCCAAGCGCTATACAGGTATGCATTAACATTCAAAAATATTGTTGTATAGTTAGATTCATCATCAGACAGAGCCTCCTCCAAAGCTGGAGGGTTTTTGCCATAATCACCACGCTTGGCAGGCGCATTGGTGATCGTAAAGGTGTATTAATACACATAAATAATGAGATGCCTAAGTCGGCTTTCACGACATCCATGCGATAGTTAGATTAAATCGTAGGTAATATAGTGTTTTTTGATCACTTTTCTTTTTATTTTTGTATTATTGTACGACGGGTAGGTTCTTGCCTTCATCTAACCTAAGGAGTTCATTCATAAATGTACGGGGTCCAGACTAGATCGTGTACGACATGGTGAAAATTATTGCAAACGTTTTCCAATCATCCATTTACTCGAGATATGCATAGTTTTTGTGTACAAAATTAATTAAGTGACCAGCGCGGGCATCACTGTAGTACTATATCGTAGTCTATGGTGCCCGCAATAGTTATGGCGGATGTAGTCTATTTACGTAAGAATAGAAAGTATGTTAAATCATCGTATATATTTTATCTTTATATTAAATCTCCATGACAAGTTAAGATAAGGCCGAGGGTTGAATACCACTTCACCCGGAATCCTCAACAAACCGAGGAACTGGCTATCTTACCTCTAAATGTCGGAACACAACTATTTCAGAATTGTTGTTATGGCGACGAAATTGGGTAAGATGGTGGTAGCTAGGCCAGGAGAAAAACAAAGTCCTACCACCAATAAAACTAGGCACAATATTGTACACCCGAGACCTCTGTACTCTATTTACAAAATCCATTTAGCGCGTATTATAACCCAAACGGCTATGCATTTTCGTTCACTTTAGGTGGACCCACTTATCTCGTCGATGAACAAAGGAGACATCTTCATCCTAGACAAGGACAACGATGTTTTTGTCTACGTCGGAGAGAAGTCCAGGATTCAGGAGAGGCCTAAAGCTATCTCGGTAGCCAATCAGATCAGAGATCAGGACCACAAAGGCCGCGCTCATGTCGATATCATTGGTAAGCAAACCAACAAGAACCTATAGAGTGAAAGCCTCGCGGTATTTTCCTACCTTCGTGGACTTCTTCAACAGCCTGTTTAGCTCGTGCTGTAAAACATCCACGGGAACCTTTTGAAACTATCATGGTTATATATTGACAAGCCTCATAGCTCAGTTGGTAGTAACTCTGCCTTCGGCGCTGTAGGCTGTGGGTTCGATTACCACCCAGGACAAACATTTGTGTGATGAATATAGATGTTTGTTCTGTGTTTGGGTGTTGTATCATATAGTACGTATGTATTTACAAAAAGTATTTAAGTATTTTATCCGTAATCTAGTTCCCATATTACAAGCTATGCTTAGTTTGGGGCTAGATGGCGCTGTGTAAAATGAATGTCCTGTAATATTTATTTATTTATTTATTTATATACGACATTACAGGACATAAATTTCACACAGCGCTATCTTTTCCCAAACTAAGCTTAGCTTATATGGGAACTAGATTACGGATAGAATACTTAAGCACATTTTATTTTTGTAAATACATACTTTACAATACAACATCCAAACACAGAGCAAGCATCTATATTCATCACACAAATGTTTGTCCTGGGAATTGAACCCACAACCCACAGCGCAGAAGGCAGAGTTACTACTTTTCTTACGTTACTTTTTAACCGCCTCTGAGGTCTAGTGGTTAGGTGAACCAATCACCACGGGGAGTACAATATATTGTGCTTGGTGTGGTTGGTGGTAGGACTTTGTTTGAGTCCGCCGCTATCTTACCTAAGTCTGTCGTCATAAAAACAATTCTTGATAATTGTTGCGTTCCGTCATTCAGCGGTAAGACAGCCAGTTCCTCAGTTGAGGATTCCGGGTGAAGTGCGCCTCCAGCTAAAAGAAAAGCTTTTACTGCGATCACCAATCCGCGCGCTTGACGGATTGGAGCCTTATCGTCCACAAAACCAGTGTCATTTCCATAGTCGCTGTTGCAAACTCAGGCGCTAAATAAGTGTCGCCAACAACCCAAACACCTGCTGCGGTATTTTAAAGAGCTGGGCTGGCTGGGGTAGGGTAAGCTAAAACCACGGGGGACAATCACAATACACCCCACAGCGGGACGTCAGTCTTGGTCACCCCCACTCAGAATAAGAACCCTCCAGGTGCAGGCTCTGTCCAGCAGTGGACACTAATAGACTGTTGATGTGTAAATGTAAAGCGTATGGTTTGTCTCGACAGACGCGTACTCCAGCGATGTGGACATCCAGAAGTTCTTCACAGCTCTCGGCTCGGGATCCAAGGATCTGGTCCCAGAGGAATCAGCTGGGGGAGATGACCAGGTAAATATATTTTTTTAACAAAATCAGGATATTAAATATCAGCAGCGTCAATTTAGAAAAATATTAATAATTAAATTATGTGTCCAAAGGTTGTCCGGGGAAATCGATTCTAAGCGATCAGACCGCCTATTTTTTTTTTCTATATAAATATCAGTATAGTTAATTTACCCCTTTTCAATTGTAAGCACCACCAATCTACACAAATGAGATATCATTGGAATTGTCTTGACCTATATTATATATTGATTTCTGCATATATAAACTATAAAAAAACTCGGATGCTAGACGCCATGATATAAAAATAAGCAAAAGTTCATGCTTTTTTAATTTAAGACCTCGAACAACTAAAATGTTACGGGAAAAAATAAAATGTTATCATCGTTGCCTTAATTTATAATAAGCATATCATTTTATTGTAATGCCATTATAAAAAAAATAATGAATCTTGATCGCTACTATAATGTCTGCATATAAATTACATTCATGTGCTCACAGTTTTGGATGCCATGATGTGAAATAAAAAAAAATTAAGCAAAGAAATTAATTAAAAAATTAATTAATCAAACCATGGACAAAATATACTAGAGGACTGACAATCGCCATACTACTAGGTGTGATTCTAATAATAGTTCGCGGCAAAAATCTAGATGCCGCTAGGAGATACAAAAACATTGTAATCTTACTGTAGATTCTATAACCTATTCAAACCATACAATAATGTTGGAACCACGTTCTGTTTGTTGTAACCGTTGTGTTACAACTTAAATTGGTTAGATAGCGTTTATTTAATAAAATGTATAGAGCACAATATATTGGTACAGTGTCTATAACTACACCGTAACCGCGGTAGATCTACCATAATTTGGCTAGATTTACCTACCGATCTACATTTAGAATGAATAAAATTGATAATGCTTCCTTATAAAGGAAATGAAAGCTATAAACGAGATCTACATTTTCAATGACAGCTGTCAAACTTCAAACGGCCATATCTCTGAAACTACTCGTCCTAGACTCGCCGTTCTTAGTTCAAATGAAAGCCATGAACGAGATCTAAATTTCCAATGACAGCTATCAAACTTCAAACGACCATATCTCTATTCTTCCAACTCTATTCTTAAGTTATGGTACCATATGAGAGGTACCTTGACATTGACTTTTCTGATTTATTTCTAAAATGTTCCAGGCCTTCGAAAAGAAAGAAGAAGCTTCGGTGGTTCTGTCGGAAGTATCTGAAAGCAGCGGTAAAGTAAAGGTCACTCCGTTAACGCGACCCTTCAGACAGGACCAACTGAAATCAGCTGTAAGTACCATTTGCAAACCTACATCATATACAGCTGAGACACAGATAATAAAATACGGAGAGTGGCACACAAATGCAACTTTATTAGACAGACACACTGTTTATATCTGTTTGTCGGATTTAAAATATGTATATAAAAAAAGTACACTGGTATAACCAGCGACTGACGGTGATTTTCATAATTCATAATTCATTTATTGTTCGTGAACCTATGTATACAAATGTCTTAAAGCTTGGTCTTGGTCTTTCATTGACTATTTGTGGTTTTTATTCGGTTTACGCATTTTTAAATGAGAATTAGGTAGGTATGATTTTATTACGTAGTACCTACAATGCGTATCTACCTTGAAACAAATTAAAAACAGATCGAGCAGAATCGTTTTTTTTTTTGGCGATTTTACAGTCCCAATATTTTCAAAATCATGGTCCAATGACAGTCTTTCAGTTTTCGGGATTCTCTGTTAATGTATTCTATCCGTAGCTTGCGTCTTGTCGTGCTTAGTTTGAGGCTAGATGGCACTGTGTGAAATTAATGTCCTGTAATTTATTTATTACTCTAATATTAAATGTAAAAAAATATTTTATATTATTTTTTCTTTAATATACGACGGATATGCTTGGCTTTTATCTCATCTGATTTTCAAGTTATGATGAGGCCGAAGGTGGACTGAGGAGGCTATCTTACCTCTAAATGCCGGAACACAACAATTTTAGAATTAATGTTATCGCGACAGAATTAGGTAAGATGGTGGTTGCTAGCCAGGCGGACTTAAATAAAGTCATACCAACCAAACCGAACCACGAGACCAAATCTCTACCTAGATTGGAAGTGCAGATTTTTTAGGCTTAACCTCGCTTTTTGCCATACTTGTATGTGATAAAGTATAGGTATTAAGACTTCTATGGGCTGTTGAAGATCTTGTGTTGTATCCTTCGTAGGACGCCTATATCCTGGACACCATCAGCGGTAGTATCTACGTGTGGATCGGGAAGCAAGCCACCGAGAGAGAGAAGAGTGAAGCCATGGCTAAGGCGCAGGAATACTTCACTGCCAAGAAGTACCCGGCCTGGGTAAGTTGCGTTTCTTGATCAGCATTTGAATTTGTTGTATACGGATTTAGGAGTATGTAGACCGAGGAAGATATGGTTGAAACGAATGAATGAACGGATGAATTGACGAAGGAATGAACGAAAGAATGTGTGAACGATTGAATGAAATGAAGTGAATGAAATGAAAATACTTTATTGCACACATTAAAAATAAAACTGTATAATTTAACAATATTTAGTAATTAAAAAATTATTAAATAATTAGTAAATAAATGAATAAAAAAGAAAATAGTGCGTCGACACCCTAGCGCTATCTCATTTGCTTGGGACATCAATTAAGGCTGGTTCGGCGGCTGATTTGGAGCTACGTATAGGCCGTTTGTAACGGTCCGTAGGTAATCCAAAGATTCCTTTGTACATAGTTAGCTTAATATAGCTCCATACACACACACTCTCAATCTACACACATACACATTAATACACTGTCACGTTGCTACAGCTCATTGGTTAATAAACAAGTTCATTTTACCTACATTTTTTATTAATCATTTTACCCTCATTATTACTGTAAACCTCTCGGTGACTATCCATCCGAGTGGGGTGAATATAAAACCAGCGCTACACTCCAATACGCGTGTGAAATTAACCCATTTGCTCAAACATAGTGTGTTTATGTGTTTTGTAGTACATTTTTTTGTGTCTCTCTTTGTATTTTAGTTTTTTTTTCTGTTTTGTATTGATATATTTTTGAGCAATGTTTTTTTTTTTTGTACATTTTATTTAATAAATGCTATTAATTTGTATTACTTTCAGGTAAAGGTTGAGAGGGTCCTCCAGAACACAGAACCGGCCATTTTCAAACAGTACTTCACCACCTGGCGTGACATCGGCATGTCCCATTCCAGAATTGTATAGATGTAAGAGATTAATACAATTGTAATATAGCTATGAATTAGCATAGCTATTCAGCGTGGCAATGAAGCCAGTGTTGGGCACGCTTCCGTCTGGTACTGGTCTGGAGCAGTTGAGTTACCTGTAGGCCGTTTGTAACGGTCAAAGTAATCTGACTGATTCCTTTGTACATGGTTTAATTGTACTTTTTAGTTAATAAAGAGATTGTAATATAAATATTACAGGACGTTAATTTCACAAGGCGCCATCTAGCCCCAAACTAAGCATGGCTTGTAATATGGGAAATAGATTACGGATAGAATACTTAGATACTTTTTTTTTAAATCATACGTAAGTGATACAACACCCAAACACAGAACAAACTATATTCGTCACACAAATGTTTGTCCTGGGTCGGAATCGAACCCACAGCCTACAGCGCAGAAGGCAGAGTTACTACCAACTGAGCTATGAGGCTTGTTTCAAAATGAAAAAAGGTTACCTACTGAGTAGGCACACTCTACTATACTAATAATAATAAGAAATCATTTATTTGACATAAAAACAGTGTTACAGTTTAACATTTTGAATCCGTAGGGTCCTGAACTAGCCTATGCTGTATTTCAGGATCCAGGGTTTCTCCTATTAATGGTTATTAAATTTGCCATAAAAACGAGAACTTAACTTACTAAAAATAAGAATAAAAGTGAAATAAAAAAATAATAAACCTTAATTCAGATAATGTAGGTAGTTAAGTATTAAATTTAGTATTTGAAGTAACCTCAGAAAAAACAATTATATATAAAAAAAATATATATGATAATATTTGTTATATACAAAAGTTATTATTACATATATACATTACTTAGAGGTATTGTTGTATAAGAAGTAATGTTAATATATGTGTTATGTGTGTTAATAACGTATAAGTCTGTAAGCATATGTTCAATGCCCTCATAATCATAGATTTTAATCCAATTGACAAGTTTTTTTTTAAATTCAAATAATGTCAATGATTTCAAACATTTTACTTTGAGGTCTTTATATAATTTGTTGTAGAGTTGGGGAAAAATGAAGTTATATTGTTTATTGGCAAAACGAGAGTTTACTTTCGGAACAGGACACCGAAATATTATTTTTGAAGATTCAGGCAGATAGGGCACTACAGTAGATGTACTTCTTGCCTGTGTAAGTTTTGAGGTCAATTACCAACCGACCATACAGACTGTCCACTTAGTTGATCGGTTGGTATTTTTTTTCTTAACCAACAACCTATCTATACAAACAAACTTTGTTAGTTATTAACATTTTCAATACTAACCAACCAACTATACACGGATTAATTAATGGTTTGTTGGTTGATAATAGATAAATATTGTTAAATTGGGTTAAATGTGTATGTTTGTTCGGCCACCAAATTTGGAATGTAGACATACTCTGGACCATTTAAGCCTGGTGTAGACATATCACACTTTTTAATCCCGATATTCCCATGAGAATCGGATTACCCGCGAAACGATCACATATCATAACATATAAAATCTAAACATCTAAACATCTTTGAAATACCGAAGAATAAAATACAGAATGTTTGAAATATATAATGCTTCCATTAAAATCAAATGAAAGCTATGACCAAGATCTATATTTTCAATGACAGCTGTCAAATTGCAAATGGTCATATCTCTAAAACTACTCGTCACAAATTACTTACCGAAGAACCAGGTGGTCGGTTATAAAATAAAAATAATATCCAACTAGGTTGTTGGTTAAAAAAATACCAACTGACCAACTAGGTGGACCGGCGGGTATGTCGGTTGGTAATAGGCACAAGAGTCGAGCCATTCTAAATAAAATAAATCTCCATCGGATTCCGAATAAGATTCAATAAGGCTTTCCGAATGTTTGAGAATAGATATAAAGTATAGCTATTGTTACGAGCTGGGGTTCGTAAGAATTAAAAGCGACCGGTTATTACTCAATATAAGACACGTTTATTTAGCACCAAACTAATTACTCTCAAACACAGTACAACACTACTTAGTTATTCTACCGAATCACTAAACACTGTTTCGCACTCAAATATCACTTGATGTTAACTCGCTGTATCGTAATCGAATACTGACTCGCTTCCGATTCGCGCGTCAATTTATATTCAACTCTATCGAATCTTCTAGTTAGCGCGAGAATGGCCGCGCGAACTGTTGCGTAATCTGGGACTCTATTGTATTCGGCGCGGCGGCGGTCATAAATCATCCTTTTGTGTTATTAATAAACAAGTTGTTATTGTCTAATTTTCTCGGAACTATGCGAAGGCCCGTGATGATTCTAGACTTTTCTGATTGGCGTAACACTATTAAGAAATGAGAATAGCGTTGAAATCTATCGAATTCTAAGTCGAATCCGACAAAAAGCGATGTTTCCGAACCGTGTGTTTGAGAATCGCTACACTTCACGGAGGAATATAATAGATCCATAGATCAGCTGACTGGATTGTCTTCTGCCCAAATAAGATCACCACAGATGCAATTAATAGAATAATTAGTTTTGATAAAAATTTGAACGAAGGTTTATAAAGTTGGCTGCACAGCAGTATCAGCAAAACGTCTTTAACATATTTTTTATGTTTTCAGATTTGAAATTCAAGATGTAAGCAGAGAAAAACCAGTGCCAATACATTATTTTCTATTTAAATTAAAGTAATTGGTAGTTTTTCTACCTTATCTTACTACCTTATTATAACATATTAACTACATAGCAACTAAGTAATACATTGTTGATTACGATAAAAAATATTAAATGTTATATTGTTCTGTGACACAGACATGTTAATAATAAATGTATTGCAGTAATTGTATAACTATCATTCAATCAAAATACACCGATTTCCTCAAATTTTGTTGCAATTATTGTTATTTCAATCACAACTTCCTTATACACCCAATATTCAGTTTTTATTGTACGACGGGGAAGCTTGGCCTTCATCTCACCTGGTTACAAGTTAAGATAAAGCTGAAGGCGGAGGCGCACTTCACCCGGAATCCTCAACAAACTAAGGACCTGGGCCCGAACTGCCTAAGGCAAAGCCGATCTCCATTGCATAAAATTAGCTTCATATGAAATAAAAACGATTTTTACCTACCGGGCATCACAAGTGTGAAATTCAAAATGGCGTTTCCCATCTGAAAAGTGAACACATGCTAGGAAACTTTCTTTGACTGGCCACAGTATTTTGTTGCGTTTACATAATCCAAAGTCCAATAAACCGTTATTCTACACAATTGTGAAGATAGCTGCATCCTTTTCCATCGTAAACCAAATAGTGCGACAGAACCACCCGGTCGTGTGGAGATAACGCAGCGCACGAGTGAGTGTACGGTTCCAGTTGGCGCGGCCAGTAGGGGTGCAAGCGAGACGGAAATGCAGCGCGCTAAGGCCGGCGGCGATGAAACCACGATCTCGTACTCTCAGCGAGGAAAGGAGAACCTCGGCGGCCGAGCGACTCGAGAATGCGCGAGCCGTGCGAGTGCAAGCGGGACAGCTGTATTGCGTGAAGTGACATTTTCGGGAGCGAATAATGACAACCAGTCGTGTGCAGTCGGTGAGTCATCAGTGCGTGGCTCAACTATGAGCGTACTAGACAATTAGACGGATTCGGATTTTCTGGCAACGACACTACCAGCCGCACTACCATTAGTGTCGTTACCAAATGAACGACACTACCGCGTACTATTGTACAGTCAACACAAGTAAATAGCAACAGCTATCTTAAGAAATGTAACTCCTTATTTTTATAACTAAATAAAAGCAAACTTATTTGAACGAACCAATGAGGGAAAAAAAATAATCATACTTCGATAAAAAAAAATGTACTACCTTAAATTATATGTGACTGACTGTAACTGTATCTCCTTATCTGAGTTTATCAAGTGCATGGCCTAAGGTTATCTCATTGTTTAACAGTTGCATTTGCTCATGTAAGATAAAATTGTCGCTAGAGATAACTCTTTTAGTTCTTTTAGTTTTACTATTTTGAAGTTTTATGTCTGTGGTTTTATTATATATATTTATTTTATTATTAAAATATTAAGTTTACAATTTACATATATCGGCAAACGACGTTGTCTTAAATATAGCTATCCAGTATCTACAGTCTGCTTGTATGTTAGTTACGCCACGTTACCTATCTTCTAACCAAATTAAGTATGAATTTCAAACTTTTCACGTCTTCAGGGCAACAGTATCAAAAAAAGAAAAGAGCCAGCACCAACCAGTATTCCTGCAATCCAGATATTTCGAAAAACTTAGTTTTAAGAGCGCGCCCAATGCCAAAATTACGCAACTGGAGTTGAAAATGCTCCAGTTGCGTAATTTTGGCACACACACTCTTTGGTAGTAACGAAAGTAGTAATTCCAATAAAAAAATACTGAAAGCTGCGGAAAAATCTTGCTGAAGTACAATAATCGAATAGAATTTTGAAAAAAAATCCGAGTTCTTTTTAAATAAATAAATAGATACTACACTAAAAAACGCTTTTAATTCAAATGCTCGAAATTATCAGCGACAACCCCATTTTTTTATTTATGAATAAAATAGCTAGACTAGTGTTTTAGTCGAATGATCGGCTAGTTTTTTTAATTTCACGTTTACATTTTGAATAATTAAATAAAACTCAAACAAAAATTATACCCTGGACCTAAAAGCCATTTCATTATCAACTAAACCATGCCATTTTCGACATTATGTTATGCCGTTTGGATACAAAATAGATCATGGCTCTTGGTCAGTTTCAGTTGTCGGGTAGCGCTCGACGTGGAAGGTTGTTCCCGGCCGCTTTGTTTCGTAATCCAGTGCGTAATTTGAATTATGTTTTGAATATCTACTGGTACTTATCTATTTTTTTATTAATTAGGTACCCAACTATGCATAGTAAAATTAATTTAAGACGCATTTCTAATATAATATTTTCAAATCAACGAAAAGAGTTGATAATTGTAGCACCCTATTCTCATACCTATTGAGTCTAAATTTGATGGGCCAGCGTTCAAACCCGGCCGGTCCGCGCGTTTGCCGCTGCACTGATAATTTCTACGTAATCTTGACAGTAGGAAAGGTTTTCAGACATATCATTGTATCCTCATAGCCTCATAACTCAGTTGGTAGTAACTCTGCCTTCTGCGCTGTAGGCTGTGGGTTCTTAACCCAAACCCGAACCCGAACACGAACAGTAACTGACGAACACGAACACGAACACGAACAAGAACACGAACACGAACACACGTATCCTCATAGCCTCATAGCTCAGTTGGTAGTAACTCTGTATTCTATACTGTATTAGGTAGGGACCTAACTATCGAAATGTTACATACTAAGACCATTTAAACCATTGTGTAACTACTAGTCGAGTCACGTCAAATGTCACTGCCTTGCGAACCAGTGGTTCATCCACCAGTATCAGATCCAGAGATCCCAGATTCAATCCCCACCAACTAACCCCAGCACAAATTTTGGCACAAATTTGTTGTCGGTGATTGGTAGTAGGTTGGCTGCCATCTTTCTAAGAATATCGTCATGAAAACAATACTAAATTAAATTCCGGCATTAGGTAAGGTTGCCAGTTCCTTAAACAGTTGAGGATTCCGGGTAAAGTGCGCTTCCACCTTCGGCGTTATCATAACTTGACACTAGGTGAGATGAAGGCTTCTTCGGAATCTTTTTTTTATTGTGCGAAAATTTGAAAAAAGATTGTATAAAAAAAAGATAGAAGGTAGGTAAGTGGTAGTAAGAAGTAAGGGTAAGTATACGTAGGTACCTATGAGTTTGTTCACAGAAGGATAATGCTGTCCATCCACTTTGCCATAAAAGGCGTGAATTAAAATGGACTGTCCTTATAATATGTCCTATGAATTTTCCTTGTTTTTAGGGTTGCGTGTTTCAAAATAATATCAATAATTTCATTTTATAATTTAAGCGGTAAGCTAATATACGGTAATGGTCAGCTACATAAAGTATTTTGTCAGTAAACAAGTTAATTAAAAATGGAAGGTTTTTCAGAGTGCATAAAAACCTTGCAACGTACTGACGTCATATGCCATAAGTTCGAATTATATGCTGTTAAAATGTTTTGGCTCATTTTCTTGCTGACCGGATTACTTGCCTAAGTAATGAAGCCAATTTATTCTTTGAATATACAGTTAACCGAAAATAGGAAGTAACTTTTTTGCTAATCTTATCTACCGTAGCCAAGTGTTTTGGTTTGATTGTAGTTAAGACTTTTAGTTTTACGTGAATATATTATAGGACAGGATATTCATTTCACACAGCGCCATCTGACCCTAAACTAAGCATAGTTTGTAATATGGATACAATATTACGAATAGCATACTTAAATACTTTCTTTTGTATACATACTTATCATACAATACTACACCCCAACACAGAAAAAACATCTCATTCATCACATAAATGTTTGGATGGGAATCGAACCATATATCTTCAACAGCCTCGCTATCTTACCGCTAAATGACGTACATAACAGCTAGAATTGTTGTTATGACAACAGACAAAGGTAAGGTTGTGTAAGCTAGCCACACGGACTTATATTGGAGGCGCTCGGCCTTCATATCACCTGGTTCCAATTTATAATAAGGCCGAAGGTGGAAGCGCACTTCACCCGGAATCCTCAACTGACTGAGGAACGCTATCTGACCGCTAAATGCCGGAACACAGGAATTATAATAGTTGCGATGTACACACATCAACATTGTCTAGGGATATTCCATTTACAAATGATTTGCTTACAAACTATTTGCTTTTTAGAAAAAGTTTATATATGGAATTAAACCTCTTTTGTTCCCATTTCAAAATTTAGCAAAAAATAAAAATAGAACGCAATAAACAAAAGATAGAATGGGGACTCCGATTTAAATTAAACAACGTTAATTTTGCCTAAGATAAATTAACTTTTATTAAATTATCAATTAGTGCTATCTGAGTAATTTTAACGGATCTTGTGATATTCGTAAAGTCATGGAACGTCGACATTTAAGCAGAGAAGAAATGATAAGAGCGATAGGCATGTTACAAGCCGGTGCTATCCAACGCGTGGTTGCCAATACCCTAAACACCAATCAAAACGTAATTTCTCGATTGTGGTCACGTTATCGTATTACTGGGGATGTAAGAGAGCGTCACACTGGAAAAAAACGAGTACCCACCCCTAGGCAAGATCGTTTTCTCCAAAATTCCGCCAGGAGGGAACCCAATCTCACAGCAAAGCAGCTAGTGCAAAGGCTTCAGTTAGACCATCAGCTGTCAGTCAGCGACCAAACCGTCAGAAGAAGGCTACATGAAGTCGATCTTCATTCTCGTAGGCCGCTTCGTGTGCCAGCTCTACGACGAGGCAATCGCGAAAGGCGACTTCTTTGGGCTCAAGAACATTTGTTATGGAACAATGGCCAATGGACAATGGTTCTCTTTACTGATGAGTCTCGGTTTGGATTCCACCCCGATTCACAAAGAACACGTGTTTGGAGAGTTCCAGGCAGAGAAAGTCGCCTCCAGCAGCCTCAAGAGGTCCATTCGTACCGAGGTGGGACAATCATGGTTTGGGCGGGATTTCGTATTGGCGCGTGAACCGAGCTCATTTGGATAAGAGGCAGCATGACTGCACTAAAATACCGGAACGAGGTCATAGAACCTGTGATCATCCCTCACAGAGTTCAAATTGGTCAGGAACTTCAGCTCATGCATGATAATGCCCCTCCACACACGGCGCGTTTGGTGTCAGCTGCCCTTCAGGAACATGATGTCGCGGTTTTGGACTGGCCTGCACAGTCACCCGACTTAAACCCAATTGAACACGCTTGGGACATGTTACAGCGAAGGGCTTTCAGCAATTTGCCATCAAATTTGACCACAGAAGACCAAGTTTTTTGCCATTTAAAAAGAACATGGGATCGCATACCCCAGCGAGACTTTGACACCCTAATTTTGAGTATGAATAACCGGTGCAGATGTGTTATCAACGTCAGCGGAGGCAACACCGATTATTAAATTGTAAAAAGGTCATTTTATAAAGTCATGGCAACGTAAAAATAGTTTTAACACAATTTACCGAACCTTGTAAATTTTCTGATTTTTCGAGATTTTGTTCCTACTTTAATGTTTATTAAAAAATTATATAAAACTGTTGTTTTTATTATTATTAATAAACAACACAAAATAAAGATTCTTGCCATACCTAGTTTTATAAAGAAATTATTTTCAGTTTTTGTAAAAATCAACAAAATGTTGAATATCCCTAGACAATGTTGATGTGTGTATGTATGTATGTATGGCGACAGACATTGACTTGACCTTCATATTGGTTTCAAGTTATGATAATCCTCAACAGACTGAGCACTGGCAATCTTACCCTGGGGATCGAACCCGGGTCTTCTGAGTTTGAAAAGTACCATTGGGCGTACTACGAAAAGTATTTTAGGCATTTACTTGGTAGACCATTTGCAAGTTGTATAATAAAAATGTTAAAAGTTGTGCAGTACACGCCATACGCTCAGTTTTTTTTTTTTTTATTGTACGACGGGGAAACGCTTGGCCTTCATCTCACCTGGTAACAAGTTAAGATAAGGCCGAAGGTGGAGGCGCACTTTACCCGGAATCCTCAACAAACTGAGGAACTGGCTATCTTACCTCTGAATACCGGAACACATCAATTTTAGAATTGTTATTATGGCGACAGAATTAGGTAAGATGGTGGTAGCTAGCCAGACGGACTTCAACAAAGTCCTACCACCAACCAAACCAAGCACAATATAATGTACTCCCCATGGGGATCGAACCTGGGACCTCTGGATCTGAAATCGGTGGGTTGAACCAATAGACCACAGAGGCGGTTAAAAGTTGATGTAGCTCTGCCTTCTGCGCTGTTGGTTGTGGGTTCGAGTCCCAACCGCTTGTATGTACCTATGATACATACATGTATATGTAAGCATGCATTTACAAAAAAAAAAGTAGTATCATATCCGTAATCTAGTTCCCGTATAAACAAACTTTGCTTAGTTTGGGGCTAGATGGCGCTTGTAAAATGAATGTTCTATAAAGTAGAAAACAATATACTGAACCCTGAGACTTAAATGCTATTAACCTACCTACCTGTTTGTTATAATTATAAGTCGCGAATGCACTAGAATTCAAGTCAAACCAGTCAGTTGGTTTGTTGACCGTTGAGTGGGCAGCAATGTTTGCAACTGTTTTACTTTTGTGTTTTTTGCTTAAAAATGTCGAAATACAAAGTGTGGCTCAAGGCAAAATGGATGAGTACTTTACTTGGAAGCAGATTGGATATAATTTTAGCGGTATAAGATGTAAGTGAAACTGCAAATTACCTTAACAAGATAATTTTAGTCGAGAAATAATTTCAATAGGAAACTATCATAGAATTGTAAAAAAATAAACTTAATTGGTTTATTGTTTTGAAGCCTACAATTAATATGACATTCCATTTAAACTTAAAACTTTTAGTCCGTGGTAGGACTTTGTTTAAGTCCGCTAGGCTAGCACCATCTTACCTGATTCTGTCGCCATCATAACAATTCTAAAATTGTTGTGTTCTGGCATTTAGAGGTAAGATAGCCAGTTCCTCAGTTTGTTGAGGATTCCGGGTGAATTGCGCCTCCACCTTCGGCCTTATCTCAACTTGTAACCAAGTGAGCTAAGGCCAAGCGCTTCTCCGTCGTACAATAAAAAACTTGCGTGCTAGTGCATGCGAATCTAGCATTATCTTAGTAGTTGACGAAAATTTAAACAAAATGAAAAAAAAAACATACTCTTACCCCTACACTAGGATGCCCTGTGTTGGATGGCTGGTCTCTTCCAAGAGATCGCCAAATAGATTTACTTGACAATCTCTTGGAAGACTTGAGAGAATGAACTTACTACGTAATACTACGGTATATCTTTATTTAGTACACGCATGGACCAATAATTTGTCCATGGTACAAGGGAAAGGTGTCCTGGGACACTTCAAGTAGACATTTATGAACACAAAGTTAAAAAAACAAAAGAACAAACCTAAATATGGCGCACGAAATAAAACGGTAGTACTTACGTGACGACCGATTTTATTCTAGGTTTTTTTGTTTTGTTTGTGTTTTACTAACTGTTTTATGTTGCTCCTTCAAAATGTTGAGTGCTAAGTCGGTATTTTGCTTTAATTAAACTGCATTCGTATAGATCATTTATAAGTTAGATTTTATTAAGCAACATGGATTTGAAAAATATTTTCATAACGCTTTCTTGCTTTTGATGTGATTGGCAAAAATATAGATTTTGGGAGGTCGAGTACCCTTCGGACAGGTTTTGGCCGGGTACCCGGACAATATAAAATTTAATTTTTGAAAGTTACATTAAAGTTTCAGATTTTTTAGAAGGGTTTTTAACGACATATAAATTTTATTACATTTTGAGCGTAAAATGTCCAAATTTAAAGCAAGAACAACGGGTACAGGAGATTGGAGATCGTATTTAAAGAAGCAGTTTAAAAAGTTCATGAAAAACTAACTAGCGATTCTCTTATCACGGGTTCTCTTAATAAGAAATTCGCAGAAGAGTAAAACTTTGACATCATCTTCTTACAAAATAGACCTGGAGAAAAAGAAAAACATTAAAAACAAAAGAGAAAATATTCAAATCCGACGAGAATGTATTATTTTTACGAGACATTCGGAGAAGTTTCAATGCCATAAATGATCAGAAATCCTATCTTATTCAATTTACAGGTTGTCTGTTAGAGATAGCCTTTTAAGCTATAAGACGTCTGTTATCTATTTTCATTGTTGTTTGTTCTTTATTTTATTTTTAATTTATTTTCTACCATTACAGAAAACTTACAGCTAGGCTTATTTATACAATTAGGTGTTTGTTTAAGATAGCATGCATGAAGTATGCATGATATGCTGATGCTGCTGAAGGCCAATCACAAGTTTTCTTGGTGTTATATTGGTGAATATACGTATATTAATATAATATATATGTTAATATAATGTATATTAATATAATATATATGTTAATATAATGTATATTAATATAATATATATGTTAATATAATGTATATTAATATAATATATGTAATATATGAACATAGAATACAATGAATACAATACAATGCAGCCAGTGTGTTGGGCACGCTTCCGTCTGGTACTGGTCTGCAACAGTTGAGTTACCTATAGGCCGTTTGTAACGGTCCTTAGGTAATCTGACTGATTCCTTTGTACATAGTTAGTTTAATTGTACTTTTTATTGATGTAATATATATGTGAATATTAATAAATCAGGTGTTGATTTATTAATCTTTGAAATGAAAATTTGAATTTTTAGATGAGAAAAATTCCGACTTCAAGAAGAAGCCAGGAGGCATTATCTTCATGCAAGATCTGTATGACAGCGAAAAATACTTCATACAATACAACAACGTGCCCATAGGCCTTGCTATACACAGCAAATATATTTTCATCACAGTTCCAAGACGAAGGCATGGTAAGACAAAACCTTACATTACAAACAATAATTGCCAGTATTACATTTGGCTGACTTTTACATGATCTTTCCGTTTAAAAAAAAAACAAAACACAGCCAACTTACGTGGCTGGTTTATGATTTATTGATGTTTCTTTGAAATATGCTATTAAGTCAAAACAGCCACGGTTAAAAACTCAATTACTAATATTAATAGCAACGGTTCGTATTACTGCATAGAATAAAAAAATTAAAGATTTTAGTACCTACATTTCTCATTTATTAAATAATCAGGAAGTCAATAAATAACCTAAGTGTAACCATCGACAGAAAAACGCTTATATCTCTGTTTATTATTTTCCCCACATGGCCGCTTTCTGCATAACATGATCCAATTAATTCATTGACAAGACTTACAGCTCATTTGGTAGTAGCTCAGCCTTCTGAGCTGTAAACATTTGTGTGATGAATATTGATGTTTGTTATGTTTGTGTGTTGAATTACCTATATATTTACAAAAAAAAGTAAATATTTATGTATTCTTTCCGCTATCTAGTTCCTATATACATGCTTAGTTTTGGGGCTAGATGGCGCTGTGTGAAATTAATGTCCTCGTAATATTTTCCTTGTCCCAGTAATATTTATATTAAGAAAAAATAAAAAAATAAGTACCTACTTAATATTATTTATATAAGTATTTAATGATTATTTAATAACGTTGTCCTAATTAAAATTGTATTTTGCAACTAGAATCAAATTCATAATTTTAAATGAATGATGCTCTTTCACTACGACATAAATTGAGGTAGGTATATCAAATCAAACCATATTTTAATCTGTATTGAGCTACTTATAAGTGGTAATGGGTAAAGATAACAACAATTCATACATTTTTGTGTTCCGGCATTCAGAGGTAAGATAGCCAGTTCCTCAGTTTGTTGAGGATTCCGGGTGGAGTGCGCTTCCTTCGGCCTATCATCACTTGAAAATCAGGTGAGATGAAGCCAAAGTATAACTCCCCTTCGATTGAAATCTTGAGTTTCTTGTCTGCTTCCATTTGCATTATTCAACACCAGACATACTCGCTGACGCTTTGAGCCCTGGCGACTTTACGCTCGCCGCAGGAACACCCGCCTAAGATACATTATTTGTCTGTGATATTCTGTAAGGTACTTCCAGACTAGCTCAAATATTGAGTAGGATTTTGAGAAAATCCTATAATATGCCTTACCTCTTAATCATATTATGAGTGGGGGTGACCAAGGCCTGCACTGACGCACTCTTTCCGGGGCTATTGCGATTTGGGAGCTGAGTGCCGACTTTCGCACTTTGCCGACTTTTGCAGTATTCAATACAGTAAGAGAAGACTTACAAGTAATAGCGGAGTGCCGACTTTAGAAATGTCTATGCAATTAATCGCTAATTGACGACTTTCGCGTCCTGCCGACGTTTAAATCTTTATGCAATCATTACCGTTTTCACGACTAATCAATTAAGTATATTTCTAGTATATTTTCGCAGGCTGTCAACTATAGCTACCTATGTAGTCAAGAAGATATTAAAGTAATAGAAGTCGGCAAAGTGCGAAAGTGAGCACCGGCATTGTCCCACATGGTTTTAACTAATACTACCCCAGCCAGCCAAGCAGAAGGGTTGTTGGACACTTATTGAGCGCCTGAGTTCCCGACAGCGACAATGACAATGACACGTGTTGTGGTCGATGATGCTTCCTCCAAGCCGAGGCCAATTCCCTCAGGCCCGTCTTCTCCCTTGTCGATTCTGTAGCCGAGCTGTGATCACGTGCTCTAGAGTTTCCTCCTGTAAGCAGCCCCGGCATGCCCTACCTCTGTATGTAGAATAACTTTTAGCACGGATAGGGATAACAAGTACGGATAAGGCCGAAGGTGGAGGCGCACTTCCCCCGGAATCCTCAACCAACTGGGAACTGGCTATCTTACCTCTGAATGCCGTAACACAACATATTTAGAATTTGTGGCGACAGAATTAGGTAAGATGGTGGTACCACCAAACCGAGCATAACATTGTACTCCCCCTGGGGACCCGGGACCTCTGGATCTGAAATCGGTGGGTTGAACCACTAGACCACAGAGGCGGTTAAACTTGTATGAACTTCAGGTATACCAGCTACTGTAAGCTACGTGTCACGTGACGATCCATCTCACTCCCCTCTCCTGAAGCCGTTCCCGTCGCCGGCGCGGTGTGAGGAGCTGTTCTCAGTGTACCGGCCAGCTGTCGACAGATGCCAGCGTCTGTGGGTGCTGGACACCGGAGTGCTGGAGGCACCAGGTACATCAGCTGAAGCTACTATAGTTTACAGGAATACGTGTCTTCTAGATCAAGGCCACATTGACAAGCCTCATAGCTCAGTTGGTAGTAACTCTGCCTTCGGCGCTGTAGGCTGTGGGTTCGATTCCCACCCAGGACAAACATTTGTGTGATGAATATAGATGTTTGTTCTGTGTTTGGGTGTTGTATCCTATAGTACGTATGTATTTACAAAAAGTATTTAAGTATTTTATCCGTAATCTAGTTCCCATATTACAAGCTATGCTTAGTTTGGGGCTAGATGGCGCTGTGTAAAATGAATGTCCTGTAATATTTTATATTTTTAAAAAACATCGTCGCTTCCCATCAGGCGAGATTGTGGTCAAACGTAGGTCTATTTTAATAAAAAAAAAACAGGATGGAAACATTTCTGTTACATTAAGTCTTTCTGGATCCCGCCTAAAGCCAAAGGTTTAACCTCTGGTTCAATAGCACCCCACGCGCGGCTTGCGGTTGCGTCAGATTCATCACAACTCTGGTTCTAGTACCTGTAAAGATCCACCTGGCTACCAGCGTCCTCGTGAAGTTCTCGTGCGAGGAGTCAGTGCCTTCTGAGACAGCTAACTCCACCGTAGACCTCATCCTTACTGACCTAGAGCTAGACAAGCTTAGGTCAACAGTCATTTTAAATAATTACGTTTTAAAAACAAAACAGAAAACGACTTCGATGAAGAATATGGTACAATTCGTTTACCTGGGTGACGTGTTTTTGCCAATTATTATGATGACAGATGGACGGATAAACAGACAAACGCGTGATATAAGGGGTCTGTTTTTTCCTTACTTTTAAGGTACCCTAAAATACACCATAAGAAATACCCAAATCGCTTCAAGTGTGTATAATATAATATTTGAAGAGTTCCCTCGATTACTCCAGGATCTCATCATCAGATCCTGAGCTGATGACAGGGATCCGTATTTTCCTTACTTTTGAAGTGATGCACCCTAAAAGTACCCAAATCACTTCAAGTGTGTATAATATTTGAAGAGTTCCCTCGATTTCTCCAGAATCTCATCATCAGATCTTGACCTGATGATGGTGGGACCACCTGTTAAGTATGCGCTTTCAAACAAAAAAAAAATTTTACGAATCGGTGTATTTTACAATGCGTCTTCGAGTAATCGGGGAACATACATAAAACAAAAACTGACAAATTGAGAACCTCCCTTCTTTTTTGAAAGTCGGTTAAAAATAAACGGTTGGTGGTAGGATTTTGTTTAAGTCCGCCTGGCTAGCAAACACTATCTTACCTACTTATGTTGCCATATTAACAATTCTTAGAAAAAAATGTTTTGTTCCGGTATTTAGACGTAAGATAGCCAGTTCCTCAGTTTGTTGAGGATTCCGGGTGAAGTGCGCCTCCACCTTCGGCCTTATCTCAACTTGTAATCAGGTGAAAAGGCCAAGCGCTTCCCCGTCATACAATAAAAACTGCATTCACCGACCTGCTTGCGTGGCGATACCATTGATTATAAGTATTGTCTGCTTCCACAGATGCTCGAAAACAAATGCAAACCCCCACAATATCCGTGTATGACCTTCAGACGCCAGAGTTCTCCAAGATCCTGAGATACGAGCTCAGCCCGAATGATTTGGTGAATAACAGAACCAGTGCAGGTAATATTGAGTCAAATTCACATTCCGTCAAATCCACTATTGGTCTAGTGGTCATTACTCAATTTATCTTTTAGCCCTTATCATACAATACAACACACAGAACAAACATCTATATTCATCACATATATGTTTGTACTGGGCGGGTCGAACCCACAGCCTGCACAGAAGGCAGAGTAACTACCAACTGAGCTATGAGGCTTGCATTTTGTGTGCTTTCCAGGTCTTACCTCGATAACAGTGGAGGTGGGAGAGTCTTGTGAAGACGCCTTCGCTTACGTCACCGACCTAGCCACGGAGAGCTTGCTGGTTTTCTCATACAAGGATCTGGAGAGCTGGACATTCAGACATCCTAGCTTCGCTCACGACCCGACTGCCCTGAACTTCACTGTTGCTGGTAATCTTATTAAACCCACGCTTGTTATTGATAGCTAAGAGTTGAGTAGTAGACGTTTTTAGGAGTAATAGACCCTCTTGTGAAAGGACTCGACCGGGAAAATACTACAATAAGTACTTATCAGCCGCAAAGCAGCAATGCTTTGATCCGGTTTGAAGGGTAAAAATACGGACACGCGAGGCTTGACACCTTAATGCCTCAAATTGACGGGCGCAATGCCGTGTAGGCTTTGTTCTTCGTGGATGTGACCTACGCAGTAATGCATTGTTTTAGAAAAAAAAATAGGCAAGAGATTCACTTATCATCAGGTGGGTTACTTGCTTGTTCCGTCTCCTATTTGTATAAAAAATTGTATAAAAGGGTCTTGACACACAAAGACGTAATGATCCTATTTGGGTTCCGTTTTTTCCTTTGAGGTACCATCCATCGATCTCTTCTTCAGCCTGCCTCCCCCAATCCATCAATTTATATCCAAAGCTCTCTTTACATGGCTTTTTATTTTTTGTACTACGGGAAAAGTGCTTGGCCTTCATCTCATCTGAGTTTCAAGTTTTGATAAGCCCGAAGGAAGGAAGTGAGGAAGCCAGTTCCTCAACAAACTGAGGAACTGGCTATCTTACCTCTAAATGCAGGAACACGCCACAGAAGAACTAACAGTAACTTCCAACCACGCACAGTTCTAATTCAAGATAAGTAGGTACATACCTTATTTATTTTTGGTAACCATCGCGAAATTGGCAAAAATTACCCGAATTGTGTGTAAAGGGTGGTTTGCGTGGTTTCAATTTAAGAATTGTTGTTATGGCAACGGAAATAGGTAAAATGGTGGTAGCTAGCGGACTTAAACAAAGTCCTACCACCAACCAAACCAAGCACAATATTGTACTCCCTGGGGATCGAACCCGGGACCTCAGCATCTGACACCGGTGGCAGTTTAAATTCCTCATCCCTTCATTCCTCTAGATAAAATACAAACCTTCTATTTCCAGGAAACGTTATACCCTGGCGCGATGGCCTCTTCAGCAGCTTTTTGTCTGACCCTGACTCCGATGGTCGGAGGAAGCTGTATTACCACCCCCTGGTTTCTACTAAGGAGTATTCTGTGGACACGGAAGCCCTGAAGGATAGGAAGACTAAGGAATTACCAGCTGTGGTGAGAACTGGTCATACATAACTTTCACAATAGGACCCGCCCATTAGGGTCCACTGCTGGACGGGCCTCCTCTAAAGATGGAGGGTTTTGTCATAATCACCACGCTTGGCAGGTCGATTGGTGTTCGCAGTAAACGTGTAGATAGGTGGAAGCTGCTACCGTTTTCCTGGTGAGTTAAGTGGGCTCAGAACCCTGACTGGTTGCTTTGACCGAGGTTTTCCATGCATCTCAATCGTTAAATATTTTTAAGTTGAAAGTAAAAGAGTATTTTCTGTCATTGTAGTTTGATATCCATAGCATAACATGTATAATTTATTACTTATTCTATTTATTTATGTGTATGCATAAAACATTGTATTAATATACAATAATTTTACCTTATATTTGTATATTTAGTTGGTATTAAGCATATATGTGTAGGTATACTTTTGATATATGTATGTACATTTCATTTGTCCATTAACATTTGACTTTAATTCAAGTAGGTATACAAAAAAAAACAGTTGATTGGGACCGTGGTCCCTTTTGACAGCGGTCCCAAACGCCTGCATGTCTTCTCCACTTTTCTACCTTTTCAGAGTATCACCTCTCTCTCAAAGGTTTGCTGGTAAAAACCCTTTAAGGGTTAAGCTCGCCTCTGTACATATGTTTTCCTATGACATGTTTAAATCATATGTACTCGTATGTGTATAATAAAGAATAACATGAAAAATTAATTACAAGGAGGATTAATTAATGAAGAAGTCTTTATTTGCAGCTGGAAGGAGATAAAGGTGCTTCCACACAGAGCGGCACGCACGCTTACCACTCGGCCACACGAACGGTTTTCTTTGCAAACGTCGCACAAGACGCTATCCTCTGCTGGAATGTGGATAAGGCTTTAGCGCCAGAGAATGTGGGAATAGCCGCGCAGGATCATCAGAAGCTTGTCTACATTTCTGGTAAGAATAATAAGTCAGAACTCAGTTGGTAGTAACTCTGCCTTCTGCGGCTGTGGGTTCGATTTCCACCCAGGACAAATAAGTATGTATTTACATAAAAAAAAGTGTTATATCCGTAATCCAGTTCCTACATTACAATGCTTATTTTGAGACAAGATGGGCGTTGTGTGATATTAAAGACCTGTAAAACAGTTTATTATTTGAGCACGCAATAAGTATTTTTATCACACACATTTTGTCCTGGGTGGGAATCGAACCTACAACGCGAAAGGCAGAGCTGTAAGGCTTGTTAAAAATGAAAATATATGCAAAACAGTTTGCATGGGCAAGTTAATTTGATTAGCTAGCTAGATATTATATCTGATTACCTATTGGTACCTTCAAAAGTTATTTTATTTCATTTCTAAATTAACAACTAAACTACGTTGGTATGGCAGAGCGGTAGGTACAACAGGGCCGACCTAAAACTCAGGAGTAGTTAGGTACGTACCTTATAATAGTAGGTAGGTACGAAAACAACCCGCCTTTAACACCTTAGCTCAGTCCCTGCTTTTATAGTAAGTTTATAGTTTTATCCCGTATTTTTTGCTGTCAATAAACATTAAACTGCCTCTGTGGTCTAGTGGTTCAACCCACCGATTTCAGATCCAGAGGTCCCGGGTTCGATCCCCAGGCGGAGCAATATTGTGCTTGGTTTGGTTGGTTTAAGTCCGCCTGACTAGCTACCACTACCTTATCTAATTCTGTCGCCATTATAACAATTCTTAAATTGTTGTGTTCCATTTAGAGGTAAGATAGCCAGTTCCTCAGACAGTTGAGGATTCCGGGTGAAGTGCGCCTCCACCTTCGGCCTTATCTTAACTTGTAACCAGGTGAGATGAAGGCCAAGCACATAGCCTTCGTACAATTAAAATATATAATTTTTCTCAATTGTTTTCAGACCTGAAGATTGACAAGGATGAAGTATGGGTACTAGTGAATCAAATACCACGATTCGTCTTCTCCACGTTGGATCCCAAAGAAAACAACTATTACGTGCATAGGTGAGACCAAAAAGTATCTACTTACTTGTTACCCGACTGCATTAGGAGTGTTCTATATTCAAGGTGGTATAGGTTACGTCACGTGAGAACCATGCTCAGTAGACGGTTTAATAACAATGAATTTATTATAAATAGAATAATTATCGGAAGTATTTGGTATTGACTTTGACTTGACTTTGAAAACCAAACCAAGCACGATATTCTACGTCCCCTGGCGACAGAACGCGGGACCTCTGGATCTGGTGGGCGAACCACTAGGCCACAGAGGCAGTTAAATTTATATTATTTTAGTATTGGGCTGGCCATCTAAGCGACGTCAAGTCACAGGCACCATATGCGTCTGCACTAAATAAAGGAATGAAAGAGAACATTTTTTTTTAATAACAATCATATGAATGAATGAATGAAAATTCTTTATTGTACACCAAAAGCATATAGAACAATTGTCAATTTAAAACTAAAGTAAACAGTACAATGGGCGGTATTTTCGCTTAAGAGCGATATCTTCCAGACAACCATAGGAGATATCGAGAAGGAGGATATATACAAACATATATCCTCCTTCCTTCTCGTCGGTACCTCACTGCCTCACTGTAGGACCTTGGAATAGACAAGTGTCTCCATCATCGAGATCTGTCTTTGCAGCGCGAATGGCATCGCTCAAGCTAGATTCCACTTGAGCGATTTCGGTCGCTCCAACGCATAGGGCTCCGTCCTTGCGGTCGTTTTCCTTCCACTTTGCCTGTTACCACGAGCCTCTCGAGGTTGTTGCCCTCCTTTCTGGCAATGTGGCCGAAAAACTCCAAGATTCTCCGATTACATATGGTGGAGTCTTGTCTTGATTTTTACAATGGTACATACATGCATACAGATTTAAAATCCAACAAAAACACTTTCAAACTGTACGTTGCAGCAAGAGGATTAAAACACTTCTCTAATAGCCACCTCCTTGGTTTTATATCACAGATGTTACTCGACTCTTTGATCAAACAAAGCCATTGTTCAAGCGAATTATTCCCACGTCTACAGAATCCCAATACTACAGATTTCAGATACCCTTGTCTACAGATTGACTATACTACAAATACCCATTTCTACAGATTTCGATTATTATAAATTCCCAATATTGTACAAACCTTTTCGGATACCATATAAAAGATCGATGTGTTTGTTGATAAATGTTTACGAGCATACAACCCAAATAACATTTCAGAAACGCCTGTGCTTACATCAATAGCAACATCAACTAATTCTTGCTACTATTTTTCAGTCAGGGGCTAACTTTCAGCGTCGTTGAAGAAAGAGCAGAACCTTTTCAACTGCTTACAATATTTGATCATAAAAGGTAAGTAAGGTATCTTAAACCTTCGTAATAAGCAAACTTGTTTTGTTTCAGAGGCAATGTACATGATCTCATCAAGGGGACTCCGTGCGAACCTTCCAACATGGTGTAAAACTCTTCAATGATTTTACCAAGGTTTTAATATTGTTAGAGACTTATGTAATAAGAAATTAATCATAAGAACATGCCGGAAAACAATTCCTTTAGGATCCGAAAGTTGAATTCCTTGCCATTGTTACAAAATAAGTCTTCTGTAATAGATGCCAATAGAACCGCCGCAGCGTTTGACAGAGTTAGGTAGGATTACAAAGATAATTTTAGGTACCTAACGTATGTAATATGCGAGTACATTTAACTACTTAATCTTAGCTTAGTACAGTTTTGTAATAAAAAGGACTTGATTGTGTGTACTGGGTGTTTTTTTCATTATTATCATCTCCCTGCCAGATATCCCTCACTAAGGACCACAAATCCGATTTCAACAAATCACTTTGATGACGCTAGTCTATTTCGGCCACACCGATGCTTTGGACAAGACAGGCGTATTATTGGTACCTACCTACTGAATGCAAATATAATTTCGGGGGGAAACTCGAAAGGAACTCGAAGAAACTCGAGGGTATAAAATACATTTTAGCATCAATAAAAAGTACAATTAAACTAACTATGTACAAAGGAATCAGTCAGATTACCTAAGGAACGTTACAGACGGCCTATAGGTAACTCAACTGTTCCAGACCAGTACCAGACGGAAGCGTGCCCAAGACACTGGCTGCATTGCCACGCTGAATAGCTATGCTGATTCGCTGGCCTAAATAAGAGCCAGCCCTTGGGTCACGTGTCGCCTCAATCAAAAGCCCCGCAAGATTTTTGAAAACCCGGAGGGCACCGGCTCCTCACGGACCCAAGGTCTCCACCCCAATAGGCTCAAATAGGTAAACTTTGTCGAGACCACTGTATTTGCGCCTTTTATTGTAGTTGCGCCGAATCAGCCGCCGCACCAGCCCTAACTGATGTCCCAGGCAGATGAGATGGCGCTAGGGTGTCGACGCAGGTAGCGTCCCACACCAAAGGCCTACCCATTTCCCAAGGGACATGAGTCATACCGTCGGGCCGCTTACCATCATCACGTAACAGACCATTCGGTTCAAGAACGGCTGGAACATTGACACTGGTAAAAGCTCGATGTCATGTCAATAAGACTTGCGTGGCGCGAAATCCTGCCGGCTGACCTTGTGCACAGAACGTAAAGGTCACTCAGGTCCAAAGACAAGGCTTACTTCATCCAATAAATAAAGTTCCTTTACCATTTCATACAATTCACTTAGATTGTACTGATCCATTTAAAGTAAGTGAAGGATACAAATATATTTTGCTTGTGGTGGATGGATTTACCAAATGTTGTCTTTTGAAACCACTTAAAATTTTAGGTGCGTAAGAACTTGTACCGCTAATTCATGATACTATTACAATATTTGGCATCCCTTCGCTAATAATCACAGATAGGGGAAGTAACTTTAATCCTAATCAAACTCAATCTTTGTTTAGAGATTAAGAAATCGAACATCATATGGTGTCCACAGGTACACCAAGGGGTAATGGTCAAGTAGAACGATGTGTTACTAATGTAATAGATATGTTAAATACTACTTGTAATGGTTCATCAGACTGGCCAAGCGGGTTATGGAAAGTACAACAATCTATTAATACTACGGTGCAAAAATCTACAGGTTTTACACCCATTCGTTTACTGATAGGCTGTAATGCAAACATTCCGTGTATCCAATCGGTTAAATGAAGCTAATGTTTCTGAACACAATGTGGATGTAAAAGCAGATCGCGAAATAGCTCATCAGCGTTTCAGCTTACAGGCAAATCAATTTAAAAGGCGATTTGATTCAGTAAGGCGAAATAATCTCGGATTTGAAATCTGCTCTACTACTGTATATGTAAATCGAGATCACAGGCGACATGACAAATTGAGACCAAAGTTTATAAACGACCATATGACAACCATATGTTGCTGTTCTACCTTTTGACAGATATATGCTAAGAGGATCGGTAATTTAAGAAATATAACTGTGACCAAAGACAAATTAAGACAATAGCCTGTTGAATTTACCGACGAGGATATTAGTGAATCATGATAATTTTTTTTTGGAAAATACGTCATGTGATTAAAGATGCGGTTAGGGATGTGGGTAGGGATGCGGTTACAGATTATGTATCTGTCTATATTTTGCTTGTTTATTACTGTAGTTTAATTAATTGTGATACTTCGAGAACGAAGTATCTTTCAGAATGGCCGTGATAGATTATAATTAAATAGATAAAATACATCGAACTAGTCACCATTTCTTTTTGTTTATGTAATAATATATATTTCACTTGAAGGAAACTCTCTGTATTTATTCAATTGCCAATTGTTATCGTCACAACAAATGTCAATGTCAACTTTTAGTGTCAAACTTCAATAATCATAAGCTTGAAGTTAGTTTTAGAGCAATGCCATTGTGAAATTCAAATCTTGCTTCCGGAAAAATTGTTGACGTCTTATTTAGTAAAAAACTAACTATCCGTTACCTCTTAAACAGTAAACACAGCACACAACATTTTTCTGAAATGTTGATGTGTTTTACTAATAGATTAAACATTGATATACACTTTTATTTGAAAGTTCAGACTATAAGTTTATGTCATGAATAATTGTTTGATGCCTTGATGTTCAATTGATTTACTGTGTAATGATAAGACCATCATTTAATGACAGCAAAAATTGTAAAACTCAAAAATTAGTTTTTTAAGAAAGATTGAATTAGTAAGACTTTGTAATATTAATCAAATTGCAGAGATATTTTAAATCTCTACTATTGGTTGAACACCACTATTTGAAATATTCGTTTAAGCAATACAATTTGATGATAAAAATACTTTCAATCTTCTTCAGTTAGGTTTCAACACGATATTACTACACCACTTATTGTTTTTAACAATGCTAGGAATATTTAATAGATAATATTTTCTCGTATATGATTGGCTGAACACAAATCATAGAGATATAAGTAGATACAATACAATTTGATAATTAAATTCCAAACTTCTCAAATTAGGTTTCAACAAGATTTTACGATATCACTTGCTGTTTGTAACAATGCTAGAATAAGATAATTTGAGTTTATATTTACTCAATTGTGATTGGTTTAAATTCTATGTCAGCTTATCTGTTTTATTTTAGGGTATAAAAAGGGCAAATAATGTTCAAGGAGCACAGTAATATTTCTATCGACGGATCTCAAACATAAGTTAAGTACCTACCTAGCTATCTTTGTGCCTTGTGAAATTATAAAGTTGTGTTTTGTTTGTTGTATGTTTACCTACTTTAGTCTACCCACTTATGTGGGTCCGTGAATATACCTATTAAAGTTAATATGAAATGTAAGTAATTTATAGTAATTACATATGTACTTTTTGATTATACTCCATATATCCGTGTTTGTTAAACTTTGATTGCTAGCTAAATCCTTAAAGTAAAACATTATCCTTAGGTATACCCTCATTCTGATATTTTTATGTTGTATTGGTAAAAGTTTACCTACGGTATATTCACGTGTATATTGTACCAATGTAGCAATGTTTTACTTTCAAGAAAACGAATACGTTGAAAAAATAAAAAGTTTTTGTGGTCGAAGATTAGATCTGCTCTCTGTGCCGAAACATATCCTGTTTTTCTTACAAAAAAGAGTTTAAAGATGTTGATTACATGACCATGGATGTTATCGCACTCAAATATCACTTAATTGACTCGCTGTATCGTAATCGAATACTGACTTGCTTCCGAATCGCGCGTCAATTTATATCCAACTCTATCAAATCTTCTAGTAAGCGCGGGAATAGTCGCGGCATTAACTGTTCCGTAATCTGGGTCTCATAATCATAATCTCTCTATTGTATTCGGCGCGGCGGTCATAAATCATCCTTTTGTGTTATTGATAAACAAGTTGTTATTGTATTATTTTCGTGGAACTATGTGAAGGCTCGCGAATATTCTAGACGTTTCTGACTGGCGTAACAATGGTTACGATTAATACGGTACCGAAAGCTTACCACTCCAAACTTCCTATTTCAACCGAAAAGAAGAAGGATAGGTACATTAAAAGTATTATGTTTTATTCATGAGAGCGCTCATGAGTTTTAGAAGCCTAAGCTGCAAATATGATGTCAAAGACAGTCCAGCAGATAATGACAATGATTCCGATGATGAATAGGTTCTGATTCATCTAATTTATAGATCGAAAGGCAGTATTTTTATTATTTCTTCTTAACGTTTGTCTACCTACAGATAGCCATATTATAATGAATTAAAGAAGGGTAAATTCTGATTTGTGTAGTAGGTATATACGTATTTTATTTGTTACCATTATTGTCTTTCACGACGAACTCTCCATTTCATAGAGTGGAGTAAGTAAAAAAATAAAATCTTTAGGGATCTTTAAAAGAGATCAACAAGATTTTTGAACTACTTAGTTCATCAACAATTTTCTTTAAATTTTATTTTCGCTCTCCTGTAAAATTATCACTTGTATCACCTATCACAGCAGGCACAGATTTATAAATGATCACAACAATATATGCAACAAGCAATGTAACAAGCCTCATAGCTCAGTTGGTAGTAGCTCTGCCTTCTGCGCTGTAGGCTGTGGGTTCGATTCCCACCCAGAACAAACATTTGTGTGATGAATATAGATGTTTGTTCTGTGTTTGGGTGTAGTATCATATAGTACGTATGTATTTACAAAAAGTATTTAAGTATTCTATCCGTAATCTAGTACCCATATTACAAGCTATGCTTAGTTTGGGGCTAGATGGCGCTGTGTGAAATTAATGTCCTGTAATATTTATTTATTTATTATTCGCATTAGGTACCGTCCGGCTTATAAGGAGATTGGTGGTGGTATCAATTTAATGATGAGTTATAGACGTATAAGGAAATTCTAAGGGGCATATGTTCATAGCTCTTCAGGGGGAATCGCCCGATTTCATGGCATTTCACCGCTGTGGAACTCTGTGGTCTATTATTTCGCCAGTGTCAGATCCAGAGAACTTGGGTTCGATCCCCAGGGATCACAATATTGTGCTTGGTTTGGTTGGTGGTAGGACTTTGTTCCGGCATTTAGAGGTAAGATAGCCAGTTCCTCAATATGTTGAGAATTCCGGGTGTAGTGCGTTTCCATTTCAGCCGTATCACAATTTGAAACCAATATAGCTATTCTCAAACATTCGGAAAGCCTTATCGGATCGGATTAGGAAATTTCCGATGGAGATTCCGAGAACGCTATTCCGAAAATCCGAAATTTCAAAAATTTTGACAATAAATGTTATTGTTAGCTTCCACAAAAGATTTTCAGAAATGTTTTGAGAATAGCGTTGAAATCTGAATTCGAATATTATATTCGAATTAGGAATAATACAATTAGTGATGTTTCGTATCCGAAAACTTTCAGTGTTCTTGAGAATCGCTACACACAGGCGAGATGAAGACCAAGCGCTTCCCCGTCATACAAAATAAAAAAACGGTTATTTTTTATTTATCTTTTTATTGTACGACGGGTAAGCACTTGGCCTTGATCTCACCTGCTCATAAGTTTAGATGAGGCCGAAGGCGGAGGCGCACTTCACCCGAAATCTTCAACAAACTGAGGAACTGGCTACCTTACCTCTGAATGCCGGAACACAACAATTTTAGAATTGTTATTATGGTGACAGAATTAGGAAAGATGGTGGTGGCTAGCCAGGCGGACTTAAGCAAAGTCCTACCACCTACCAAACCAAGCACAATATATTGTACTCCCCATGGGGATCGAATCCGGGACCTCTGGATCTAAAATCGGTGGGTTGAACCACTAGACCTTTCCAGAAAAGCGATTCCGTTGCATGGGGTATTAGTAGTTATCACACCTACCCCTAATCAACGCGGGCGAAGCCGCAGGCACACCCCAGCATAATAATACTAACCTATTTACCTACATAAATCTCAAACAGTCATGGTCAAGTCAAATGGTCAGCCTATCAGTTCTTCGCGGCATTCGGTTTGATATAGACGCATCTGATTAGAACATCTTGGAAAGTTTTGTTTAGATTTTTAGGTCAAATTTACGTCACGTCTTGTTTTAAGTGATTTTAACGGTTTAAATATATATACACGGTAAGGTAAATTCTTATTACTAAATATACTTATTATAATTCACATATTTTTCTGTCAGGTATTTTTACTGTTATTTAGCATCTGGATGAATCTATTAACGAATTAGTAAGTCTTTAATCAATAAAATGTACAATTAAACTAACTATGTACAAAGGAATCAGTCAGATTACCTAAGGACCGTTACAAACGGCCTATAGGTAACTCAACTGTTCCAGACCAGTACCAGACGGAAGCGTGCCCATGACACTAACTGCATTGCCACGCTGAATAGCTATGCTAATTCGCTGGCCTAAATAAGAGCCAGCCCTTGGGTCACGTGTCTTTGTATATCCGACGAAGACTAGTCTTTGTAACCGTGGCCCTCATTTTTTGTTCAATGCAGTGCAACCCTTACTGTGATAGTAAACATTTTCGTTTCGTTTCTTATTATAACTGAACTTTTATCGTATTTTACAGGATTTTATGTTTTTTATTCTTTTTATATGTTCGGCTATGGAAATCAAACTTTTGAAATAAATGACTATTATTGTATTATTAGTAGACAGTATGTAACTGTTTGAAACCTGGCTGATGGACTGCTTAACTTATACAGTCAAATTTAGTTCATAGGTAAATATACTTATACAGTAGTCTTGTGTGGAGTTTAACATTTTGTATAAAATCCTTTCAATATAAATAAATAAAGTACAGTACATTATTTTTTTTAACAGCGCCATAATAGTCCCATACTAAGCAAAGCTTGTAATATGGTAACTAGATTACGGATATAATACTTATACACCTACTTTTTTTTTTTTTGTAAATACATACATATCATACAATTCAACACCCAAACACAGAACAAACATCAATATTCATCACACAAATGTTTGTCCTGGGCGGAAATCGAACCCACAACCTACAGCATAGAGAGCTAACCAACTGAGCTGTGAGGCTTGTCAATAAATACACGGTAAGGTAAATAATATCTTACAGGTAGGTATGGTCAGCTGGGTTGGGTTACCTATAGACCGTTTTTAACGGTTATTTGTAATATACCGGACTCGACTGGATCTTTTATACAGCTACCTGCTTTCTCTTTTTTATTGAGAAATAATATAAAAGGCATGTTTTTAAACGTGTTAATCATGTTAACTTAAACAAAGTCCTCCACCAAGCACAATTCTGCCCTGGGGATCAAACCCGAGATCTCTGAGACAAGTGGGCGTACCACTAGACCACAGATAATTATATGTTTTTTTTAATTTCGCTTTTTTTTTTTTTTTTTTAATTTAAATTCGCTTCACCTTCATCTCACCTGGTGTCAAGTTATGATAAGGCAGAAGGTGGAAGCGCACATCACCCGGAATCCTCAACAGACTGAGGAACTGGCTATCCTACCAGTAAATGCCGGAACACAACAGTTATAATGCTATTATGGGGTCACGGTATTAACTAGCCAGGCTACGAAAACAAACTCAATTTATACATGGGGATCGAACCCGGGACATATGTGTTCCTAGGGTATCCGGTGCAGTCCGGGCTTTCAATCTTGCGGGGCTTTTTATTGAGACGCCCACGCCACGTGACCTAATGGCTGGCTCTTATTTGGGCCAGCGATAAGCAAAGCTATTCTATACAATTATAGCCTGGTACTGGTCGGGCAGTTGAGTTATCTATATACCGTATGTGACGGTTCTTAGGTAGCCCGACTGCTTCCCTTGTACATACAGTTAGTTTAATTGTACTAATAATGTGCAATTGAACTAACAACCTATGTACAAAGGAAGCAGGCGGATTAATTTTCATTGTAATCATTTTAATCATTTTAATTGTTTCAAAAAAGGAATCCAAAATGCGGGTAGTTCTCCTGATATTCGGCGCCATCTTGTGTGCATCCGCGCAGACCGAGCGTCGTCGAGTTGGCAAGTTCACTGAAGTGTACGCTTGGAAGCAGATGACATTTAATATCAATGGCAACACCCGTAAGTTCCTATATTCTATACAGTGTATATACCCGGGTTCGATCCCCAGGGGAGTACAATATATTGTGCTTTGTTTGGTTGGTGGTAGGACTTTGCTTAAGTCCGCCTGGCTAGCTACCACCATCTTTCATAATTCTGTCGTCATAATAACAATTCTAAAATTGTTGTGTTCCGCCATTCAGAGGTAAGATAGCCAGTTCCTCAGTTTGTTGAAGATTTCGGGTGAAGTGCGCCTCCACCTTCGGCCTCATCTTAACTTATGACCAGGTGAGATCAAGGCCAAGCGCTTCCCCGTCGTACAATAAAAAAAATGCATATAAATAAAATTTAAGTGTCTGTAATGTCAAAATAAAAATGCCATTAAACTGTTCACTAGCCAAGATTTGCAAGGCCTGACTTTCCAATTTTGTGTGAACTGAGTGACACCACGTTAAGTAGTTAGGTGTCATACATACCTTTTTAATAAACTCTTTACAAACTCCAATAGTCGGTTTACAATTTTTTTGGTCTTTTACTAACCATCTGCACACAAAAAGTACGAAAATAACATGTGGTCACTCACACATCACACACACACAAAATAACAGCTTTTTACAAAAAAAATGTCTTTGTTCCGGCTCCGGCTTATCTCCGAAACGGCTGGACCGATTTGACGGGTTTCACTGGCAGATGTTAATATTACAAGGAGTATGTATGTACATAGGTAGGTAACCTACTTTTATTTTAGAAAAAAAAATAGGGATCCGCACATAATATTAAACCCCATGAAATAGAGAGGTAGTGCCATACCTCTCTGGTAGATTTCGAGCGTACTCACTATTTGAGTAACCCATGGGAAGTAAGTACCGCCAGATAGCACTATATCTCTATGTTCCTACTGTAAGTAAGGTCACCAGAGCTCCTTTAACCATCTTCAAAAAAAGGAGGAGACTCTCAATTCGTCGGAACCGATTTGGAAAATTATTTTTTTGTAAGGGTGGTCCCAATGTCATCAGGTTAGGATCTGATGATGGTATCCTGGAGAAAACGAGGGAACTCTTCAAATATTATAGGCACACCTGCAGCGATTTGGGTATACTTAGAGTGTATTACCTCAAAATTCAAAAGTAAGGAAAAAACGGATGCCTTATAAGATCACACGTCTGTCTATCTGCCTGTCCTTCCTTCAAAATTATTTTTAAAAAATACGTCATCCAGGTAAACGACATTATATCATATTCCTCATTGAAATCAGGTTTCTTTTAGTTTTTAAAACGTATAATTATTTAACTTTCAACTTGTTTTGTTAGACATCATATACTTTACTTAGATATTATATACTTTATCTATGTCTTATTTATTTCAATGAGTTATGTCATAAGGTCTTGTTGTCGTGCACGACTTTTGCATTATGTAGGTACCTTACCTGTGAGAAACGATGTAGCTGCAATAAGCTAGTAGGTATATAGGTAGATACCTGCTTTGACCTCGGCAAATGAGTATATTAGCGGTTTTCAAACAGACAGCAAACCCGTTTTTGATGTTCAGTTATGCTTCTGAAGGTCAAACACTTCCTATAATATCTAACCTTCTACTTATACTTATGTATTGTTGTGTATGAAGTGCAGATGGGGATTTAACTGTCTGTATGAATATTTATAACCAAGACACAGATAACAAAATACTATGACAAGAGACAGTAGGTACCATATTATATACCTTTACCTATACGTTAGTATTTGTTCTGTGCCTTAACGTACCTGAATCAATTTGTACCAAACTGTATTTTGCACCAAATATGTATATAGTTTTTTACTTTTGAATAAATAAATAAACAAACAAAGATAATAAAATACAAAATATAAATAAAATATAGGTAAGTAAAACCTTGTTTTTGATTCAAATAAACTATTATTATATTTTCTGAATGTACATAATAGCTATTATATTTATTCAATAAAATGTACAATTAAACTATGTACAACCGCCTCTGTGGTCAAGGGGTTCAACCCACCGATTTCAGATCCAGAGGTCCCGGGTTCGATCCCCAGGGAGCAATATTGTGCTTGGTTTGGTTGGTGGTAGAATTTCGTTTAGGTCCGCCTGGCTAGCTACCACCATCTTACCTAATTCTGTCGCCATAATAACAATTCTTAAAAAAAATATTGTATTCCGTCATTCAGAGGTAAGATAGCCAGTTCATCAGTTAGTTGAGGATTCCGTGTGAAGTGCGCCTCCACCTTCGGCCTTATCTCAACTTGTTACCAGATGAGATGAAGGCCAAGCGCTTCCCCGTCGTACAATAAAAAAAAACGGAATCAGTCAGATTAAGGACCGTTACAAACGGCCTATAGGTAACTCAACTGTTTCAGACTAGTATCTACCAGACGGAAGCGTACCCAAGACACTGGCTCCATTGCCTCGCTGAATGGCTATGCTAATTCGCTAGCCTAATTAAGCCAGACCTTGGGTCACGTGTCTTCTTAACTAGGTATTATGATCTTTTGCTTTATGAGTGTAATCAACTAGGCTCAGTAGAGCAGGAATTCCTGAGCACGGGCCTAAGCCAAATGACCCTCCGGAGGTACCTAAGTGAAGAAGTGTTATGTGCAATATAATTGTGACGTGTTGGTGAAATTAATATCCGTTTGAAGAAACTTCCTAACTATTCTGCAAGTATTTAAAATTACAGCCTTTTGCAAAATGCCAAAGTCTGCCTCGGGAGAACCAAGAGAGTAAAAGATTGAAACAGTTGTTTTGGTACAACGCCGGTAGTGGATAATACGATATACTTAGATACAGATGTTATAGATACTTTTTCTAGTCTCCACATACAAATTTATACGTATTATGATTATCATTATTACTTTTAGTAAATACGTACCTAATCAGTCAATATACCTACGCCCAATGAACGTCATTCATTGGGCGTAGGTAGAACGTCAATATAGTAATAAAATTAAGTTTACATTTTGCTTTTGGGTACAGTACCCAAATTTACGTTCGGCACATGTCTACTGTTTGCAAGTAGCTAGTATTCAATATGTGACAGGTTGCAAGCCCATCGCCGTAGCGGAATACTAGCTAGTGACATATTCGGTTTTTTATCCTAGGGGTATGCCATGTTTCCTCACAATTTTAATGTTAATACAGATTGGTAGGCGGGCCCATAAACAATTGGTCACATAGCTTTCACTAAAAATAAATTTTTCTATCAACCGTTTGTAACGGTCCTTAGGTAATCTGACTGATTCCTTTGTACAAAAGTAGTTAGTTTGATTGTACATTTTATTGAATAAATAGATTAATCTGAGTAGCTACGCGAAGCTGTGGGCAAAAGCTAGTAGGTACTAAAGTTATCGGAAAGTTACCATCATTGTTAGCACGATTATTCATACAAATGTGTGCTATACGGCAGATGGGTACAAAACAGGATATTCTTCAAGGTTGCGGTACAAAATGGTATCACTGAACTCAGAATCGTGTAAGGCTAGGCTTTGCGGGAATCCATTGCGGGTTTAGTTACGCGCGAGATTAGGTTCAACTTTTTTACCGCCTCTGTGGTCTAGTGGGTCAACCCACCGATTTCATATTCAGATGTCCCGGGTTGAGTTTCAAAGCATAACGATGCTTTCTTTCACGACTGGGAAGCGCTTGGGCTTCATCTCGCCTGGTTACAAGTTAAGATAAGACCGAATAAAAATGCTCAATTGTTTTTTTTACGACAATGGGATCTTATACTACAAAGAAATGTTCAATTTTGAATTTGAATTTGAAAATGCGACACTAAAAGAGACAATTATGGTAGTTATACCTTCTTCGCGCAGTAGTTTTCTTCCTCATTTATATTGCGCACCGCCTTGCCTGGAACGCTTTGCCTGAGTTGTGTTTCCTGAAACAAAATGGGAGTCTTCAAGTCAAGAGTGTACAGGTACCTCCTAGGCAAGCGTACTCCATCGTAGTCTGCATCATTGCTTAACATCAGGCGAGATAGCAGTAAAATCCCATAAAAAAACACGAACATTTTGAAACTTTAAAAAAAAAGTAGTTTATTCGTTTTTTATTTATTTTATTTAGATAACTATCATTGAGATAGACATACAGCCGTGTGGTCGTATGGGCTAATTCAGACAATAGACCAATAAATATCAATTATGTCTAGGAAGCCAGCTTCCAAAGCTTTTGAGACTTTTGAATTCCCGTTTCGTAACCAGTTTCGAATCTGGATTATTTCTCCCATTTGGAAACCAGCTTTCAAACCTAGTTACAGATGGGACTAACTGTATCTATATACATATATATCTAAACATAGATAATCCAATAACGAAGTTTATCGTGTTTATTTCTAGTATCCCAAGACCGGGCGACATCTGACGGGCTAGAAAGAACCAGGAGTAAGAGGGACTACAGTGGTGATGCTGTGTACTTCGATAACACGCCTGACGAGGAACGGAATTGGAATCAACGTTAGTATTGCCTTTTGAAATTGTTACTCTTGCCCCAATATACGATTCGTTGCATTTATTTGGTACCCTGCGCTTTCTGTAACAGTTACCCTAAGTGTGTGTATCTGATGGTCGCATTTGCTTAGTTTGGAGGTAGATGGCGGTATCATATTAATGATATTGGTAAATATATTCATAAACTTCAAAATCATTAATTGCCCAAAGTTTGTGGTTTGTCAGTGTTAGATGAACAATCACCAATGTAATTATCTAGACGTCAAAATGTTCCAGTGAAATATAAAGTTAATATATCATTTGTAATTTTCAGGCTACCCATCAACCGGCAGTTTTCATGAAACTACGCCACCTCCGAAACTAGATGGTAAGTATACTTCGGTACATTTTACGACATTGTTACGTTTGCCCCTAGAATTTGCCCCATAAAACTTTTATTTCAATAAACTACTGCGTGGCTGCAAAATACTATAGAACTAATTTATCAACTTGTGGTATCTCTTTTTTGAAGTGAAAAAAGTCACACAGACGATGCGGGAGTACCGCTGGGTTTTTTAATGGGTATACCGATCAACCGGGGAGTCCCACATAACCCTTCCACCCCCGATTGGATGCGTAATGTATTTTTCCCAGCGGAAACAAAAGTGAACCGGTACGCTTGGGTTGGTAACGCTGAATCAGTGTAGTGATTCAGAAACACAGGGAAAGCTTTTGGATTGGATATAGAATTTATATTCAAAAAAAGTCAAAAGTTTTTTCCTTTAATTGTTGTAACTTGGAAGCCAAAAAAAATAATAAACATAATTACTTACAGCGTAGTACATAATGCGTGTTATTTTTCAGAGAGATCTAACAGCTTCTTTATCCAGTACAATAACTTGCCAATGGGTGCTGAGAGAGTGGGCAATAGGCTGTTTGTCACATTGCCACGGCGGAGATACGGTTTGTAGCCAAATAAATGCTAAACGATATTTACGGCCCTTAAATAATATTTTTTCTAATCGTCTTAAATATCCTTTCGTACATTTTCGTAACCGAGACTTCGTATCCTGCTTTGAAAATTATTTTTTTGTCTTCCTTTCATACCGGTTAATATATTTTCCAGGTTTGTAGCTGGTTACGAAACTCGGCTATGAAAGTGGAAAATGATTTCATATTCAATAAACGGTTACGAAAGGAAGAGTAAAATTCCATTTGTCTCTGTTACGAAAATGTGCAAGTAATCTTCGTAATGCAAATACCTACAAAAAATACCATACAAAAAGTAATTACGCAATAAAATTAACAGTGAATAGCATGCTAGTTGACTAGTAAAAAATAGTTTTGACAATCTCAGTGAAAACTAGTTATGACTGGTTGATAGTTTTATTAATAAAGGGTCACCCCTTGACCTCAAGACTTGTCTAGTTCTCGGATAGAGCAAGGATGAGGCCTAAGGTGGAGTGAAGCTTCTCAGAAGGCACTGGCGCCATCAACCGGTGAGCGAACAATACCGTATAATTCCTCGACTTATCAACAGTTTGCCCCTTGACCAACGGGACCGTTAACATTACAAGTAAATCATGAAATATTATATGTAGTAATTTCATCGTAACTAACTATTTATAGAACGTTTTTTTATGTTTCATTATTAGAAGCTCACGCTAGCACAAAACAATTATTATTTGGTAAAAGTAATGTTAGAATTATTTTTAGTTAATGTTTTTCTTTACGATACAGTTTCGTTTATTATTTGTAATTGTTTATCCTTGATCTAGGACTCTAAGCCTTGTACTGAAAATCAGCGCTGTGGCCTTATTCGCAGTCAACATGGTTATTTTTCTGTTTACTTTGCGCATCGAGAAACTTTATCTTGTATTAATTTGTTAGTTTACTTTATCGACACCCATGCGCCATCTCATCTGCCTGGGCCATCAGTTAGGGCTGGTGCGGCGGCGGCTGATTCAGCCGAGGATCACAAAAGCGCAAATATAGTCTCGACAGACCTTACCTACTACCTACTTATTTTAGCCTTGAAGGGGTCGAGACCTTGCCGGTGCCATCCAGGTTTTCAAACATCTTGCGGGGTTTTTGATTGTGGCGACACGTGACCCAATTGCTGGTCCTTATTTAGGCCAGCGAATAAGCATAGCTATCAGCGTGGCGATGCAGGCAGTGTCAGGGCACGCTTCCGTCTGGTACTGGTCTGGAACAGTTGAGTTACTTATTAACCGTTTGTAACGGTCCTTGGGTAATCAAACTACTTCCTTTATATATAGTTAGTTTATTTGTACATATAATTTTTAATGTTTGTGAATAGGTGTTTAATTTATATAGGTATTAGCTTCGAGTTTTGTACTTCGTGTGAAGCTAGTGCCTAGTTTCGTGCTGTGTGAATAAATATTTATGTCTATCTCTCTTTAAATTCATCCAGGCGTTCCTTCGACCTTGAACTACATAGACCTCCGTGACACCTCTCGATCGCCAGCACTTCGCCCTTACCCCTCACTGCAAGCGTCCAAGAGTCTGGTCTCCGTGTACAGGACACGAGCAGACGACTGCGGCAGACTTTGGGCGGTAGACACGGGTCTTCTGGAAATACCTGGTATTGAATTGTTTTTTTTTTACAACTAGGATACGGGACAAGCAAGTAGTCCATCTGATGTTAAGTGCATCTCTTGCCTATAACAATGCCTTACTTCGTAGGTCACACCCACAAAGAACATAGCCAACGCGGCACTGCATTGCGCCCGTCAACTTAAGGCATAAAGTTGTTAAGCCTCGCGTGCCCGTAATTTCACCGGCAACCATACCCTTCATTCATTGTTCCCTCCATCATTATTAATAAGCAAGCCATAGTAGTCTTTGTTTGATTGACAAAGCTGATAACTATTGCCTGGCTAGCTAACACCATCTGACCGAATTCTGTGGCATTTGGATCTAAGACAGCCATTTCCTCAGTGACTTGAGGATTCCGCTTTCATCTTCGGCCTTATAATAACTTCAAACCAAATGAGATGAAGGGCAAATGCCTTCCCTTCGCCCAAAGTTAGCATCAGCTTTGTCGAAGTTTCTGCATGATTCTTTGAACATACAAAAAATCTTCATGAATTTTTGAGTGGAATCTCCCTTCTATTGGTCTACCCCGGGCAACGGAAGCTTTGACCTTGGTCTTTGGTTATGGTGGAACGATCCCATTGCTGGTGGTAGGACCTGTAAAGGCTTGTCAACGGTTGGCAATCACCCGGCGATGTCCGGCACCAATTAATTCGCTGTGTACTGTCGCTACGCGGAAGTGCTATAAACTGTAATGCCTTCAATGGCCTCACCCTGGTAATCCTGGGATGATGTCACTTCAAGCTTACTCATTTCAAATAAAACATTCTGCTCTGTGCCATGGAAACTAGGGAAACAGTCAAAGAAACTCTGTTCTCTCCAGAAATGCTTCCAGCTTGGTAATTATGGATGCTGAACGAACTTTTATTTCAGATAACCCACAGCAAGTCCAGCGCCCTTCCATCGTGGTGTTTGACCTGCGTACTGACCGTCAGATCCTGAAATACGAGCTCAAGGAATCTGACGTACCGGCCAATAACACACCAACTGGTTTGTTGCTTGTCTATACCTTCACTACCTATATATAGCATATCACATTCCCAGGAGTCTCTGTCCAACGGTGGCAAATTTTTGCTAAATATACTGATAATTATTAACTTACTTTCGAAAACAGGGGTCCGTTTTTTCCTTACTTTCGAGGTAATACACCCAAATCGCTTCAAGTGTGCCTATGATATTAGAAGAGTTCCCTCGATTTTTACATGATCCCGTCATCAAATCCTGACCTGATGACGATAGGATGGGAAGTAAAACGACCCTAAAAAGACCCAAATCATTTCAAGTGTGCATACAGTATTTGAAGAGTTCCCTCGATTTCTCCAGGATCCCATCATCAGATCCTGATCTGATGTCAATGGGACTACTTGTAAAGTATTTCCTTTCAAACAAAAAAATAAATTTGCAAATCGGTCTGGGCGTCTTCGAGTAATCGGGAAACATACATAATAAAAAACAGATGTACCCCACTTTTTATCGTGGAGGGTTCTAAATACTGAACTGACAGTTGGTCCACCTTCTTATGTTTTCAGGGCTAGCCTCTATAACCGTGGACACTAGTAACGGCTGCGCGAACGCTTTCGCCTACATCCCCGATCTGACTACCTTCGGCATTGTGGTATATTCTCTGAGAGACAGAGACAGTTGGCGCGTCACTCACAACTATCTTCACTTCAATCCGGCTGCTGTCAACCTTGACATTGCAGGTGAGTGAATGTATGAACTGATGAATGTATGAAATATATTTTTTATTTTTTACTTAACATTATAATTATGTTGATAACTAGATAGAATACATAGTAATAGTTTATTAAAAAAATATGTTCTGTTTTCATAACCATGATGGTTTCAAAGGTTAAATGTATCAAATTTGATCAATTCTTTTTTATTTTTTATTTATATATAAGTTATATTTCTGATTGCATGTATCTGCCTATTATTATAGTGATATATGTTATTAATGCTTTTTTTATTGTACGACGGGAAAGCGCTTGGCCTTCTCACCTGGTGTCAAGTTATGGTAACGGCGAAGGTGGAAGCGCACTTCGGCCGGAATCCTCAACAAACTGAATAACTTACGTCTAAATGCTGGGACAAAATAATTTTGAACTGATGTGTAATAATTGTAAGAGAATGTATGAATGAATGAAAATTATTTATTGTACACCAAAAAACACATGGGACAATTGTCTTTTTTTTTATTTGTTATTTATTATTATGTTATTCTGAAAAAAGCTACTGACACAAAAACCGCCATAACAGCATATTTCTCATATGCTGACTCATGGTTAGCATATGGAATAACCCTCTGGGGCAATAGCGTCGATGCCCCAGACCTTTTCATCTTACAAAAAAAATGTATACGTTCAATCTCTCAAATAAAAAAACGATACAGCTGTAGGCCTTATTTCTTAAAATATAATATTCTAACACTTACTGGAAAGTACATCTTAGAAATATGTAAATTTGTAAGAAAATACCCCCAATTCTTCCCTAAATTAGTAGACCAACCGCGACGTTATGAAACTAGACACAAATATAATTTAGTAATACCAAGCTCCAGGCTAAAAATGTTATCCACAGGCCCAAATGTTATGGCCATAAAAATATATAACGCGCTCCCAAAGACGATTAAAAGTATTGAGCAAAACAATAAATTCGAGAAAACACTGAAAAAATTATTACTGGAAAAATGCTATTACTGTCTTAAAGATTTCCTTGCTGACGAATCTTTAAAAAATATATCAATAAGTTAGTAAATTAGGCAATGTTATTAAAAATAAATATAGAATTATAATATTATGACGATATGTCCAAATAGATTGTTTATTATACTTATTTTAATTAAAACTTTTTGTGTAAAGCCCTCTCTTGACGTTGCAATACCCTAACAAGGTACATGTATAGTACTATGTAATATTATTAAGAACTATGTAACTAAGTACATGTAGCAATAAATGTATTGAGTATTGAGTATTTTATTAAAGCGAAGAGTTCAATGTTGCGTTTTTATCACTTAACTCGTTGGGTGCTGGTCATCTCGCTCTCTATGTAAAACACACCGTGAGAGTTTTACAGCACCCAACGAGTTAACTCGATGGGTGCTGCACGTCTCGCTCTCTATGTAAAACACACCGTGAGAGTTTTACAGCACCCAACGAGTTAAAAGTGATCTCTTTCAGAAAACCTTAGAGATTATATAAATTGAATTGTTTCCAGGTCAACGCTTCCAATGGAGTGATGGCGTGTTTAGTATAGCCCTGGCCCGCGGCAACGGCTGCCGGCCAGCGTTCTTCCATCCGATGATCAGCACGCAGGAGTTTGCAGTGAACACGTGCACTCTCAACAACAGCACAGCGCATACTGATAGCAATTACTGGACTAAATACTTTGTGAGTCAAGTAAACTACTTACAACGAGATGTTGCCATCCGGATCCGGTGGCTATGTCTCGCACCGGGACTGCTGGGAAAAAAGTCTAATCTAACCCGATGTCTCGGCGATTGTTGCTCATCGGAAGAACAAGGCGGTCTAACACAGGGATCTAACCACAGACTAGGTAGCGATCTACATTAAAGGTAAGCTAGTTTTTTGATACAAATTCAAATTTAATTTTAATCATGAATTGAAATATTTGAAAAACTTCAGGCGCACCGCGCGCCCGCCTTTCAATCAGTACCTCTGTGACCACTGTCGATGTCGGACGTGTGCTTGTCGTCCCTGCAGCGGTCAGACAACACAAAGACTCTACTATATTAGGACTAATGTAAATAAGTTATGTTATGTGCCAGTAAAGGTACCATCATATGGTCACATTACCTACCTACATACCAGCAACGCGATCTCAGAATACGAATTATCATAAGGTTTTATTTACGATACGCAAGCGCCACCTACAGCTTGCCGTTATCAACTCTCATAATCATTTCTGCCGCTTTAGCTGCATAGAGCGCCTTCCACGAGAAAAAGTTTAAAGGGGTCAGATCACACGATCTCGGTGGCTAGTTCACATCACCTCGTCAGATGCCCTCAAATCGCTCGCGCAGAATGTCTAACGTGACATGAGCTGTGGCGATGTTTTCGGCAGATCTTGCATTGTTTACTGTACCAGTGGAGTGGAAATGTAGTGTCCAGGTACAATCACTTCAAAAACAAAAATACGTTGTGCAGATAGTTGGAGAGCGCGGCAGTACCTCCCAGTCCACTATGCACGACATGCACTCCTCAGGAGTGATGTTCTACGCAGACATCGGCGCCGACGGGGTCGCCTGCTGGAACACCAACCGGCAGCTGGCAGCCGACTCCTTCTACCTTCTGGCTACCGACCCCAAATACATGAGCTATCCAGCTGGTGAGTGATAAATATACAATACGCAACGATATACGTTACGTATTGTATATTTATATTTATTTATTTACTAGGTACACAAAACAGAATGTAATCAAAACATGACCAGTTTAAAGATATTACAATTTTGATCTAGATCATATTCTCAAAACACGTGTACACAACATGGTTAAAAACAAGAGCAATATTTGGGTATACTGAGGTAATATTATACAATTTAAATAAATACACATCTGAAAGAACACACTAAAAATTATAATATATTAGGGGTATTTAAAAATGTTAATACTTGTATATGTCAAACTAAATATTAGATACCTAATCGCGCACTCTAAAACAAGATTCGCTAGAGCAGCCTTTTTAAATGTTGGTTTGTAATTGTATAGCGCTCAATAAATAAATGTATGTTACAGGACATTAATTTCACACAACACCATCTAGCCCCAAACTAAGCATAAGCTTGTAATATGGGAACTAAATTACGGATAGAATAAGTACTTAAATACTTTTTTTTTTCGTAAATACATACTTACACAATCCATCCATATCACACAAGGTTTTCTGGAAGAAAATGCTTCTAGTACCTAGTAAAATTATTAAACTTTATATCTAACTATCATAAAGGGGTTTCTACACAAGGTTATCTGGAAGAAAATGCTTGTAGTAGTAAAATTACTCGCGTAAGGACCGGCCAATGAATAGAATTATGGATTCAGCAAAAACAGATTCTGATAGGAAATTTGATAGAGATTGGAATCTTAATAATCTTGGAATGTTGGGAGATGGTGTAGTTTTTTGATTCCACAAAAGATCTCCTATGACCGGTTCGGCATTTTTGTAATCACGATTTTTCTTCGGATCCTTTCCCTGCCCCACATAACATGCATTAACGTCATCACGCGAGTCAAAGGTGTTATTAGATACGCAATGTATTACTAAATGATATGAATATATATATATTTTCATACTACTAGGAGACGGGACAAGCAAGTAGCGCACCTGGTGTTAAGTGTACTCTTGCCTATGACAAAGCCTTACTGCATAGGTCACATCCACAAAGAACATAGCCTACACGGCACTGCATTGCGCCCGTCAACTTGAGGCATAAAGGTGTTAAAACTCACGTACCCGTAATATCACCGGCAACCATACCCTTCAAACCGAAACACAGCAATGCTGCTTGGCGGCCGAAATAAGTATGGTGGTAGTAATTCTCCGGATGAGCCCTTTCACTATGGGCTTCTACTACTCTCAAAACATATATTTAAGCATATTGGTATAGGGGGTGGGCACTATCCCACTGCAGGGCAAAGGTCTAACCCATATCCTTCCAAGACATGCGGTCATCCGCCGTTTCCCATCACCAGTACAGGGACGCTACCGCCGACGGCGAAGCCGATCTCCATTGATGGCTTTAAATTAGCTTCATGAGAACTAGAGACGATTTTTACCGTCAAATGTACTGAACGGATAGGTTTCATAACATGTGTACACTTTTGAGAAGGGAAACGCCATTTCGGATATGACACATACCTAAATCGGTAAAAATCGTTTCTAGTTCTCATGGAGCTAATTTAAAGCCATCCATGGAGATCGGCTTCGCCGTCGGCGGTAGCGTCCCTGGTCAAATGCAGTCAGGTCGTCACGCCAACGTTTTCTTGGCCTGCCTCTACGTTATCATCTGCAGGCACCCTTACGAGACAGCCTTTGCCCATCTGTCAGCAGGCATTCGACAGTCGTGACCCGCCAATTCCCATTTCACCCTGGCAGTCTTACGCAAGTCGGTATTTCGAATCCTATCGGTACTTTTCACCCAACACACTTCGCTCCATGGCTCTTTGACAAACTTTGGCTTTCGATTTCTGAAGCTCGGTCAATGACCATGTTTGGGCGCCATTGGCGAGTACAGGAAGAATACACGTGTCGAGGAGTTTATTTAATATGCGATTAATAATAGAAGGTCACCCTTCATTAGCATTTTGTCCTTCAGTAGTTTTTTTCTATTTATTCTAGATTAATTTTATTATATTAATATTTTTTAATGTAAGCTTATTATTGAACAATGAGCTGTGTAGACAAGTGAGTGAGGGCCCGCCTTCCGATCAGGAGGTTGCGGGTTCAAATCAGCCGTGCATCAATGGACTTTTCAGTTTTTCGGAAGTTTGAAGGAAAGTCGGTGAAGGTCATATCGTGAGGAAACCGGCATGTCCCTAGATCCAACAATACGAATGTCACGTGACACTGACTAGTACTCCGCTAAGCGGCTATGGACTACCCCATACCCTATTGGTGATCCTCATAAGTTCCACGCTCTGAGTAGTGATCACAGGTGAATCTTCGAAGGGGAAAAGGTCGTGAGTCTTTTACTCATATCAGAACAACCATGTGGCAAAGCACATGTATATATGCTTTGTCATTGGTTGTTCAGTCACCAACAGAGACTAGTCAGGTGAGATGACCTCAGGTTTTTTTTATGCAACTAGGAGACGCAATAAGCAAGTAGCCCACTTGATGTAAAGTGAATCTCTTGCCTATAACAAAGCCTTACCGCGTAGGTAAGCTAAAAGAACATAGCCACGGCACTGCATTGCGCCCGTTAACTTGTGGCAAACGGTGCCTGTAATTTCACTGGCGACCCTTCAAAGGAACACAGCAATGCTGCTTGGCAGCTGAATTAGGTATGGTGGTAGTACTTACCCGGACGAGCCCTTTCACTATGGGCTCTTCTAACTCTTAGGTGGACGAACGTTCATTTTTGGTTTGTAATCTACCCTATGTTTTACTAATGCAATGTTTTGTAGATCTGCACGTGACTGGTGATGAAGTGTGGTTGATTGCGAACACACTGCCTCGTTTCGGATACGCCAGACTGGATCCTAACGAATACAACTTCTTTATTTACAAGTAAGACTGATGATCTACTCACCAATACAATACAAATTTTCTTTGACTTAGTCTGAGTGTACAAATATATTACATGTGATTGAGACCTTTTATGCAAAAAGATACCTGTGTCAGGAGTTCTCACTCTCGGAACTGGCTTATATCTATCTTATATATAAGTTACCTCTGAATGCCGGAACGCTGCAATATAATAAATAGTAGGTATTATGGCGACAGCATTAGGTAAGATGGTGGTAGTTATCCAGGACTTAAAAAGTCCTACCACCAACCAAACCAAGCACAATATTGTACTCCCTGGGGATCGATCCCGGGACCTCTTGATCTGACACCGGTGGGCGGACCACTAGACCACAGAATCGGCTGCTTCGTAACATACCTACTCATATTTACCTTCACGTTTCAGGGCCAGCGTCAGAGATCTGATATCAGGAACAGTTTGCGATTCAGTGTCAGACAACGATGACTCCAACATGCTGTTCGAAAGAATAAGCAATGCACCAGCAACGAACGCCCCTCTACCTCCGTCAGGCCACAAGTTCCATTCGTCTACTTACAATAATTATAATTTGTAGGTACCTAGGTAATAGGAATGTTCTGTTACCCTCATTTCCTGAGTGCGCCTTCCTATTCTTGTTAGAACAAAATATATATTTGTACCACAGACTATTAGTTCAAGCGTTTATTTGAGTAACTTGAATAAGCATTATATACTTTACCCTTAATGGGGGCGCTAGTTTTTAAAACCCTATTTAATTATATAATATGGTTTATTCTCTGTTGGTGGACCAAATGAATAAATGATAAATACCTAAGTACTTTTTGTTACAAAGTTATTGCTAAGAAGTTTTATAGCAAACCGTGCCGGATTGCTTTTGCTCTTAAACTCTTCACAGGCACACAAGGCATTCTCATTTAGTTTGATGTATTTTTTTTCATAATTTGCAGCATTATTGGACTCATTGCAGCCAATGAGAACCTACCTAGGTATGTATTGAATCAGTTCATTCAATAACTTTTAAAACGTTTGGGGATATTCTCGGATGTCATTGAAACCTACAGGATTTAGTTCAAACTACAAAGCGAAAGCTGAAAATTTGTCTGTGAAATTCCAGTGTTTCCGCCCTTTGTACCTACCTAACTATGTAGTCTACGCTATAGGTATATACCGTCTATTACCAACCGACAAACCAGGCTGACCACTTAGTTGGACTACAATGTCTACTAAAATTGCCTACAAAGTAACCTATAGGTACCTAACAAAATACCAACGCCTATACCTAGTAGGTAGGTAAGTACCTACCTACCTAGTATCTACGATTTTACAAATAGCTTTTCTCTTCATAATTCAAAGTATAGGTTTTGTATCTGTATTTTAGTTTGTAATTAATTCGCTCAAAAACTACTAAACCAATTTTCGGCCCATTTCAATTTGGTGATATTCCGGAGGAAAAAGGGATAAGTTAAGCTAAGTTTACAATAAGTGTTTACAATTAGTTTTTTATATCGTGGGACCCTGGGGCCAAAACTCAAAGGGAAGGAAAGACAACAGCTAAATTCTTTCAGCAATATAATGCTATAAAATCACTGCGTAACTATATATATCTTATATTTTTCATCAGGTTTTATTATGGATCCTTAGGTAGGTACGAAAACTCTAATAATGTAACCCAAGGTGAAGGAAAATGACCGATAAACATTGAGTTGGTGGATAGAGGCTCATGATTTTATAGTAGGTACGTAGGATCAGCCCTAGATCTCGAGAGAGTATTATTACCTATTCTAGATGAGATGTATTATTCTTGACAAGAATAATACAATGGAACTAGCCTTTCGAGAAAATGCTTTGTTTAGCAGTGGGCTTACATGGCCCGAAACGATAATGATGAACTTAGAACCTTGGAGCAATAATAAATAAATAAGTGTAACTGCACAGGGTGAGCTAATTTACAATATAAATAGACTAGGTACCTACCTCTCTACCTACAATATGTATTTTTTGTAGGTGGCTCACACTCATTTTCACTACTAGGATAACCATTAAAATGTTTTGACTACGCTGTGGGTAATATGCCTAATTGCCTAGGTAGGTAGTAGATACTAGGTACACACATTTAATGTAAAAAAACATTAGTATAAATATATGTATGTATACAGGTACCTACACATATTCTTTAACAAGCCTCATAGCTCAGTTGGTAGTTACTCTGCCTTTTGCGCTGTAGGTTTTGGGTTCGATTCCCACCCAGAACAAACATTTGTGTGATGAATGTTTGTTCTGTGTTTGGGTGTGGTATCATATAGTACGTATGTATTTACAAAAGTATTTAAGTATTCTATTCGTAATCTAGTTCCCATATTACAAGCTATGCTTAGTTTGGGGCTAGATGGCGCTGTGTGAAATCAACGTCCTGTAATATTTATTATTATTCTGTTCCAGAACTGTGAAGTTCGTTCCAGTTCATTTATCAAAAGGTAGGTATTTAAATACCTACCATTTGATAAATGAACATCACACAAAATATCACGTCACAAAAATATAACAACGCGTTATATTTTTATTTATGAATAAAATAAAAATAACACAGGGTATTAAAACAAAAAAAATATAAATTAACCGTAGAAGTGAAAGGCTCGCAATGCTACTAGACTAGAGCAGTTGGTACATGTACCATACAGGTACCTACAGGACTCTCTTTTTGGCAGAACTATGTATAGTTCTGCCAAAAAGAGAGACCTATGTTGTAGTACACCTTGTTTACACCGTACCTACACCTACAATAGCACAGAATACTTTATAGTTGCCAACTCGCGACTTAGCAGATTACGCAATAGTAAGTGCAGGCCCCAGGAATTAGATCAGTTTGTATTTCCTTCGTCCATGATCAGTTAGGATTCTACATTTGAGTCATAAATACCTACAGGTTGCGCCCACAATGCTGCAGGAAAATAGGTAGGCCTTGTCTGCATTTTGTGTGACCTGACCATCGCATCTTACTCAACAGCTTAACTCTGTGTGAGCGAAAAAACGTAATAGCACATACATAATCTAAATATATAAAAACGTATGTACCTAGCTGGCTAACTGATAATCAATGCACAGCCCTGACCAGAGGTTCTAGACTTAGATGATGGGTCACATTATTGCAGTTCAGGTACAGTTGTTTTGAATAAATGTAGTTTGTTTATTATTGCACGACGGGGACTCGCTCGCCCTACATCTCGCCTGGTTACAAGTTAAGATAAGCCGAAGGTGGAGGCGCACTTCACCCGGAATCCTCAACAAACTAAGGAACTGGCTATCTTACCTCTAGATGCCGGATACAACAATTTTAGAATTGTTGTTAAGGCGACAGAATTAGGTAAGTTTTTGGTAGCTAGCCAGACGGACTCAAACAATGTCCTACCACCAAACAAACTAAGCACAATATTGTACTCTCCCTGGGGTTCGAACCCGGGACCTCTAGATCTGAAATCGGGGTTCAACCACTAGACTAGAGGCGGTTAAAGTTGCATATATAAATGAGAATACTTACTCAAACTTTATAACAAAGACCACCTGGAAAACAGTGTGTTGCAGTTTCAGCTGAGGGCATTGTTATAACTTAATTGTAAAATGCAATGTTATTGCAAAGCAATCATGGTGGCCTATAAATTTTTTTCTATATAAAATCTGAAAGCGGCAACACGTCCACAGAGGGCTAGTCAGCAGCAAGACTATATTTCCTGAGGATGCCTCGTGTAGAGGCGAAACACGTGTCGATTTGATTTTTTCAGATATATTTGGCGGATTTATTATTAAATTATTTTTTTCAGATTTTATTTTGAAATATGGATCTCCGCAAAATAACGCCTGTATCAATTAGCTATTTTTTTCTCTTAAAATTTTAACAAACATTGATCAGTGGTGTTTTTTTATTACTGTTAGCTTTAATTTCAGATCAACAAACCTTTCTATAACTTGAAAACAGTTTCTTTATAAAAAATGATGGTGTAAGACGTACTTTATTATCTGTGGTACATGTATACATGCTACTGTTACAAAAAAGTTTTTTTTAGTGTTCTATTTTTTTTTTATACATAACTAACATGCCCTACATAAGGAACGACAGCTTTTGACACAGGCCGGTCGAATTGGTGAACATATGTTATGACTAGTATCTTTCTGGGCATACAAACCAAAATTTTATGACCATCTTTTGTTTCAACTACATCTATGTTGACGATAGGAGGGACAGACAGTACAGGAATATCGGAGCGCTCAGAAAAATTGAATACTTTTATTGGTGTAGAATTGTCCAAGTCTAACTGCCCGTTAATTATTGGTTTGTAGTATATATTGACTACACTATTTTGGGTACCGACAAAAAACAGGTCATCTCTGTAAACATGAATGCTGGTTATAAAATTAAGTACACCAGAGTGGCATTTGTGGCCTAGACAAGCTATTAAGACATAGTATTGACCCCAGTCTATTTTTTCTAGCATGTTATGCTTATAAACACAATCCATTAAATTACAAACAGTTTTTAACGATAGCTTGATGCGGACTTCTTTGGTATTAATATTATAAGTAAACAAGTTTTCTGACAATGTTATTATGTTGAGCAAGCCATTGCTAAAACCCAAAGCACTGACAGCATATGGAGCTCCCTGCACCATTTGCTCTTGCATTGGAATAAGGTATGCATCCTTGTCATTATCAAGATGGAATGAAAATAGATCTTGATTGTAAGTAGAAAAAAATATAAATCGATCTTTAACTAAAAATGAGCCAACATTGTTGAAAACAATTTTATCGTAATCTGCCAAGTTGATATCAAGATTTGAGTCGAAGTCATGTTTAGTTTTGTTCATTATGTGGAGTTGCCCGTGCATGCTGAGCATAACTAATACATCTGATAACTCAACCAGTGAGACAAATTGGCCTGTAGAACCTTTACGTGTAGAGACATCCAGTGTCATCACATTATGGTAGACAACTCTAGTTTCCTTGTGGACTATAATGTTCCCTCTGTTTTGTACCCTGGCACTTATTATCTCTTCGGTTCTGCTATCACTATGGCAAAACTCGTCGATAGACACATTAGCTCTCGAAAGCTGCGACCAGAGAGTGAGGCTGCGGTAGAGTTCGAACCAACTGGTTATATTTGGGGACTTTCGCATCGCTGACTCGTAAGTTGTGCCATAGTCCCGTTTGCAAAATTTCTTCCAAGAACTGCCATCCTTTAGTAGCGCATCAATCACGTCTCGCCATTTTACGCACACTTGCCGGCATCTGATCATGTCCTTCGGCGGAACGAACGTTAATAACATGAATATAATCTCGGTAGGCAGAATATCCAAGCTCATTTTGCTTACGAAACTTGAGGAATCTTCTATTTCTAACATGTTTACATCTTTATCAGCCATTATTTAACATGTTTTGAAAACGAAAAGGTATAGAATCACTCCGTTTTGAAACAATACGAACCGGCCACAAGAATATCTAGTGGGATTTTAATGATATGAAAACATTAGACTGAACATCCTATTATTTTCTTTAACTCAGCAGATTTTTGTTTTGAGAATTTGTTTTTGTTTGCCGAAATACCGCATCGTGGCGTGGTATATATATATATATATAGATCGTGGTCGTGCCCACAGGCTAATATAGCAATAACAATAAATAGCACAGAACACTAATATCCATAAATTACCACTGAGCACAAAAAACTATGCATCGTGGCCAATGCCAATCTAATCTTTAATATATATTCCCCATTTCCCCAAAACTGTGTGTTTCACACAGCAAACACAACATTTCCCCATAAAAAGAAAAATGTCCCGATTCCCCACAAAAACCTCCCATTAATTCTCACAAAAAAGAAGGTCATTTACTTTGTTACCTAAGCTATCATTTGAGTTACAGCTATCTTATGCCATAATAGTATATTCGCACTTAAAATTTTCTTTGAGGGCTTTAATATCGATACACCTTGTTTTAAAAAAAAAAATGATTTTCACCTTTCAACCATATAACATTATTTTAGCATTTACAAATGTTATTCTGACACAAAAAATTCACAACCCACCACGGGACTCGAACCCGCAATCTTTTCCTAAAGTCGGAAACGCTCTATCCAACTGAGCTACGGTGGAACCAACGCAGATTCCTTGCGTGGGTAGCCCCCGTAGCAGGAAAAGATGCGAGTTCGAGGACCAAAATATTTTTTTTAGCACTTCTTGAAAAACCACTGCATAACTACAAAGTTTTGTATAATTCTAATATTATTCTTGAATAAATCATATGAACTGCCCATTAATGTCTAATTCTAGACAGAGCCTCCTCCAAAGCTAGAGGATTTCATCATAATATCATCATATATCATCATATTGCTGAGTCGAACGCCAATTTTATGCATTTCTATGCCTCAAATAAATGAATTTTCTTTCTTTCTTTCTTTCTTTCTTTCTTTCTTCTTTCTTCCTTTCTTCCTTTCTTTCTTTCTTTCTTTAATAACCAAGCTTGGCAGGCAGATGGTGATCACAATAAAGGTGTATCTAATACGCAGAAGGGCTCTCTTCGCTATGGCGTGGAGAGTTATAAGACGTCTCTCAGCATCTCACACGCCTCACCAGTACTCAGTCAATGCATTCTAAGATTCTAAATAACCCCGGGCAAATCTCAATACCGCAGCAAGAGACCCGTCGCAACCCCGGGTGCATCACACTCAAGACCCATGGACTAACAGTCCCTTTGGGGATAAAATATAGCTCAGTAAACTTCCTTGACAATGATGGATCTCATACGCTTGTATGAGCATGCATCCAGTTGCTATCCTATGGCTAGGACTGGGTTAAAAACACATTATGAATACAAGTACATCAGAACAAGAAGTGCTGTGGGGAAGCTAAGAGATACTCAACTTAAAGCTGCTGTAGATAGTGATCCCATGTAGCAACAGGATACTCACACCTCTGCTTTGAAGATTAGTCACAATCACAAGTCACAAACTCTAAAGATTAATGCAGTGTTACCAGATGGCTCCATTTATTTCTCCCCAAATCTCACCAAAAATCCCCCCCAAATTATGGGTATTTTGAAAAAAAAACCCCAACATTCAAATACCTAAAACATACTTTTTATTCATATTACCTTTCCCAGATTTATCTGTGTTTATTACATACGGGTGTTATTTTTATTTTTTAATAATAAATATAATATTTCGCCATCTAGTAAATACATATATTTATTAAATAAAATGAACAATTAAACTAACTAGGTATGTACAAAGGAATCAGTCGGATTACCTAAGGACCGTTACAAACAGCCTATAGGGAACTCAACTGTTCCAGACCAGTACCAGACGGAAGCGTGCCCAAGACGCTGAATAGCTATGCTAATCCTCTGGCCTAAATAAGAGCTAGCCCTTGGGTCACGTGTCAACTCGATCAAAAGCCCCGCGAGAATTTTGAAAACCAACAATTTACACATTACAATTACTTATTGTGATGATGGCCGATGACGAGGAGACTTCTTGATTATTACGCTTGGCAAGTCTTGATGTCTCTGTGTCTTATGATGGTTGATTGAAATACCTATAAATCGACCAAATTTTTCCCCCCGAAAATACCCCCCAAAGGATCAGTCCCCCCAAAATTTCCCCCCGAGTGTTGAATAAACCCCCAGATTTGGAGGGAATCCCCCCATCTGACAACACTGGATTAATGGCGTCTGTAGGTGCTTTCACATTGCGCGGCAAGAGCCTTGTGTGAGCTGTCATCTGTCAGTTTCTCCATAGACAGCTCGACGTTCCTATGCATGCAGAATATAGGATAAAACAAGACATTTGTCTATGGACACACCTGAATCTTCGCGGTTACCGCGACAACATCCGCCACTTCAAAAAACGGATGTCGTTTATGTAGAGCGAGAGCGTAAACAGGGTTGGTCCGGAATACCTACTACTTACCCTAATATTTTAACCGCCTCTGTGGTCTAGTGGTTCAACCCACCGATTTCAGATCCAGAGGTCCCGGGTTCGATCCCCATGGGGAGTACAATATATTGTGCTTGGTTTGGTTGGTGGTAGGATTTTGTTTAAGTTCGCCTGGCTAGCTACCACCATCATACCTAATTCTGTCGCCATAATAACAATTCTTAAAAAAAATGTTGTGTTCCGGCATTCAGAGGTAAGATAGCCATTTCCTCGGTTACTTGAGGCTGCCGGGCGAAGTGCGCTTCCACCATCGGCTTTATCGCAACTTGTTACTAGGTGAGATGAAGGCCAAGCACTTCCTCGTCGTACAATAATATAAATATATATTACTTTAATTACAGTACCTAGGTAGGTATGTACCTATTTTTAATGCTAAATGTATGAGGATAAGTTTTTTCTGACTTTTGTAGTTGGTTCAGAGGGCCTACTCTTATTAAGACTTGTAGTAAGTTGGGTTGGGCAAGTTGAAAAACTTGCAGAATTTAGCTTGTTGCAACTGTTTACACGATAAAAATCAATTGCGGAAGTCAACTTCTGCAATATTTTATTGCTTGTCTTAACCTCGCTTTACATTTCATCGTATCATATTTTATTATCTTTGGAACGGAGTAAAAAACTTTACTCTTTGCCTTGCATTGCAAAGTAAATTGTAAAAGTATAATAATCTGTGGTAAATTGCATAGAACACTGAAGTCTGACACTAAGCATTACATTTGCAAACAAACTGAACTGACTGAGCAGGAGTTTTTAAAAGTTGAGTTCGTTGATTTGAATTACATTGAAATTATTAATTATCCCAAGACCAAGTTTTTGCCGAATTTATTAGAAATACTTAACTAGTAATGTCCGCATATAAAGAGCTGCGAGATATATGCAATAATTTTGAATATGACCTGCAGAAGGTATCGGCTGAGTTGTTTTCAGCCAAAATAAGACCTACATTTACAGACGCAATTGAACAGAAATTGAAAGATTTGGCTCTTTTTTCTTCGAAACAAAAGCTTTTGAAGACAATTCCTCTATCTTGTAAGTAAAGACGTTGATAACCTTGCAAGAAGCACAATTTGTCATACTAATTACTCCGATTTTATCATGCTCTAAGTTGAATTAAAATATATCGTATCTCACATAAATGATAAATGTACTAGTTTCTGCTTGGTTATATAGGTACCTGCGTTTCTTTTGAATGGGATAGCTATTTTAAAATAATCTACAAACTATATTTGTATCGGAGAGTGGCCTTCATATATAGGCTTACAATTACAAACTTTTCCATTGATTAATTAGAAATGGTCTTACAATTTGTATGGGTGAGCGGTGGGCCCTCTGGGATGGATTCTAAAATATCATAAAAAAACTTATTATTTTGCATATTATTAACTATTCAATAAATTAAGTGTGTATATGTGTGTATAGTGTGTGGCTGGAAGTTAATAAAAACGTATTATTCATTTCAGACACACAGCAAGTTTTAGATCGGGCTAATGATACATCTCTGATTGAGTATGGTGAAGTAGCATCATGGAAAGCTCTTGAACAGCACGCAATTAAGTCACTGGGGCACACTCATGCTGTAAAATTATTACTTACAACACCTGATAGTGATTTAGATACTCAGATGCTCGAGAGAAAACAGTGAGTTCCTAATAATTTTTGGAATACAGTTTCTGCTGGTGTACCCTCATGGTCCACCTGGCTGGCTACCACCATCTTACCAAAGTATGTCACCATAACAACAATCCTAAATTGCTGTGCTCCTGCATTTAGAGGTAACTGTTTTGGATTCTGGGTGAAGTGCGCTTCCACATTCAGCCTTATCATACTTGACAGCAGGTGAGATGAAGGCCAAGCATGTTCCCAGTTATCCAAAAAGAAGGCTGTATCTCATTGTTATACTACTAGGAGACGTTACAAGCAAGTAGCCCACCTGGTGATAAGCACCTCTTGCCTATGACAAAGCCTGCATAGGTCACAACTTGAGGCATAAAAAAGGTGTTAAGCCTCACACACCCATAAGTTGACAGGCAATCATACCCTTGAAACCAAAACAGCAATGCTGCTTGGTGGCCGAAATAAGTATGTTGGTAGTAATTCTTCAGATGAGCCCTTTCACAAGGGGCTTCTACAACTCTTGTGCTTGCGCCAACGTAGACCTCATCCTGTGCCTAGAGCTAGACAATCCTGGAGTTCAAGAGCTAGTAACCTATCATTTATATAACAAAAAACTTAATTACTCAATAGTGCAAACCCACATTTCAAGGCGAAAATACATGAAATGGGTCATTTGAAGTTGCTTTGTCGATTGTGCGCACAATATCTTAGACATAATCCCTCCATCCCTTTTCCACCACCGGACTAGCAGACGTACGGCTGGCTACAACCCGTACCTTGTAAATGTTCCATTGTGCCGAACACATGATTTCGCCTCTACCTTTATCATTAATACTGGTAAAGAATGGAACTCCTTGCCTTCGTCCGTTTTTTCGCATGAGTTTAATCTAGTCTTCAAGTCCAGAGTAAATAGGTTCCTTTTAGACAAGCATGCTCCATCTTAGGCCACATCTTTACTTGTTTTTCATGTAAGTTGGTGGTCAAATGCTCGACTATCACCAATAAAAAAAAAGATTATTTCGTCTCACCCTTGGCACTTTTAAATGTGATTGTATAGTTATTATACATTATATATACATCATCATACGGACGTAGGTCTCCCCCAAAGTGCGCCACTGAGCCCGATCTTTGACCTTTCTCATCCACGGAGGAGGTCGTCGCTCCATCTAGCCGGAGGACGTCCTACACAACGCTTGCCTAGACGTTGTCTCCACTGAAGGACCCCACGGGTTATCTTCCACTTCAGCCTGCTAACTCTGAGCTATGTCTACCTTGGTTCTCTGTCGGGTAACCTCATTCCTGATTTTATCCTTCAGAGAAACGCTAAGCACAGCTCTTTCCATAGCACGCCGAGTGATTTTCAATTTGTGGACTAGCCCTACTGTCAGTGTCCACGTTTCGGCAGTGAAGGTCATCACAGGTAGGACGCCCTGGTTGAAGACTTTAGTCTTCAGGCACTGCGGGATGGACGACGAGAAGACCTGACGAAGTTTCCCAAATGCTGCCCAGCCCAGCTGGATTCTTCGGTTTAACTCTTTTCGAAGTTGTGTCTTCCTATGCGTAGAGTCTGCCCGAGGTAGACATACTCTTGCACAAACAACAGGATAGTGGTTGGTGGCCAGGTGAACTTTTACGGTGTAGTTGTAGACTATTAGAAGGTAACCTACCCCAAAAAACTTATATATGAGTAACTTATAAAACCAGGTCAGAACCCTCGGTGTGCAGTCTATCTCACACTTGGCTGATTTATTTTATTACATATGGCTAACAGAACAAAACAAACAATCAGATATGAAAAGGGAACATTAAAATATTTTAAACCAACTGGAATTCGTTTGGAATACCCAAAGTACCTGTACACATCATGATTGAACAAATATAAGTACAAGCATTACAAAAAAGAAATAATCTTCTAAAAGGTACTGATAACATTATCTGTATTCCAGCGATATAGCGAAAGCTCTGTTGCATTACCGAGATATGGAAATTCAACTGTACCGCATCAAATCTCTGCTGGAAGAGAGAGAGTCAGAGTTGTCTGTAATAACAGAGAAATCGTATCTGACATACTCTGAATTGGGTCAAATGAGAGTCACTCGCAGGTTATGTGACAAGGACGGATTACGAGGCCCGTTGTTTGAGTGAGTATGATATATTTTTCACACACAAACTAATAGGTTTAAAAAGTATTAGTACCATGCATACAGAAGTAGTAATAGTGTTAATTTAGAAATAATAAATAGATTTACAGGAATTCCACACAGCGACTTAAAGCTCCAAACTAAGTTTGTATATGGGATGGATCATGGATATAATACTTACATGCAATTTTTTGTAAATACATACAAGATGTGGAAATTCAAGTGTTCGCATCAAATCCCTCTCCGAAAGAGACAAGAGTTGTCTGTAATAAGAGGAAAATGCTATCTGACATAATCGGAATTGGATCAAGCAACACCGAGCAAACATCAATATCCATCACACAAATGTTTGTCCTGGGTGGGGTTCGAACCCACAATAGTATAAATGTAGTCTTGGTTTATAAAATCAACGCTTCCAGCCCACGGATATCGTCAACCAACCAAATTTACACCAATGTGTCTGCCAAGCGCAGGTAATGTAGGTGATTTGGCCTAAAATCGTCTAGTTTACCAGATATTGAAGGTAGTGATTATGGCCTAAAGTTATATAGTATGTTTACGAGATATTTATTGCTTCAGGAAGCTGGCCACTCAAGTAGCTAAGCTAGAAATGATGAGGTGGCTGCTAGGACGGCTTGCGTGTCCCCGGGGCCCCTATGATTGGATCGAGGATAGGAACAATCAGATTTCGTCGTTACCACTCACTAGAATTCAGAACACGATAAAATTGTTTACTCAATAAATCATTTAGTGTGGAAATATTACATTGTTCTTTGTTTTATTTTTATTTTATTGTGCGACCGGTTGGTGCTTGGTTGCACTTGATTTTTCAAGTTATGATGAGGCTGAACGCAGAAGCGCACTTCACCCGGAATCCTCAACGAACTGAGGAACTGGCTATCATACTTAAATACATAAATAAATATTACAGGACATTAATTTTACACAGAGCAATCTAGTCCCAAACTAAGCAAAGCTTGTAATAATGGGAACTAGATTACAGATATAATACCAATGTACTTTTTTTTTAATTAGTACATACTTATCATACAATACACACCCAAAAGAACCCACAGAACAAACATCAATATTCATCACACAAATGTTTGTCCTGGGTGGGGCTCGAACCCATAACCTACAGCGCAGCAGGCAGAGCTATTACCAACTGAGCTGTGAGGCTTGTTCAACACTACAACTTTAAGAATTGTTGTTATGTTATGACGACGAAGTAGGTAAGATGGTGGTAGATAGCCAGGCGGACAAAGTTCTACCACCAACCAAACTAAGCACAATATTGTACTCCCCTGGGGATCGAACCTGGGACCGCTGGATCTGACACCGGTAGGTGAACCACTAGACCACAGAGGTGATTAATATTTCTTACAGTAATGGTGGATTTAAACAGCTTAGTTTGTAGTTTGTCCTGTTGTGGAAAGGAGATGGTGGTATCAGATCGTGCAAATTCTGTGCACATACACCAAAAGTAACATATAAAAGTCGCTTGCTTATATAGGCAAGTGACTTTTCGGCGGTGCTCGAGAATAAATATCTTAGTTTTAGCTATAGTGCGCACCTATTATTTTTAAAAGCTCTATGCTTATTGAGTCACGATTATCAAGTTGGTATTTTACCGAGGCACCCCAAAGTTGACAACAGTACCTACCTACTCCATAGCAGACCGGAGTTGTGCCTTAAGCAAGCTGGAAAACTGTCTAGTTTTCAAGCACAGCACTTATTTAGGATGTCTAGCTTCATAGATTTTTTATATATCCGGCCAGTATTTAGTATTATCTTCTAATACGAAGGACGTAAGCTTAGGCTTGGGTAATAGGGTGTTTTGAAATGGGGTTTATTTTTAAAAATGTGTAGCGACTAGCGACACGAAACGTGTCATTATTCTCAAACCATTTCTGAAAATTTTAAGTTTCGAATACCTACTAATGTTTTTTTATTTGATTTTCGGAATAGTGTTCTCGGAAGTTTCCGAAACCAACCCGCTAAAACTTCTCGAATGTTTGAGAATAGCTACACAGTTGTTGCGTCCATATGCGACAGTCGCTTACGTCATATCAGGTGGGCCGTTTGGGTGTTCCCAGCGGCAACTTTTTGGTACGGAACCCTAAAAGCAGATAAAAAAACCTTTAAAGTACAATTCACCAAATACAGTAGTTATCTACAAGCACAAATACATTTGTCCTAGGTGGAAATCGATCCGACACAAAAATCGACCCGAATCTGAATCAAACCCATAACCTACAGCAGCGCAGAAGGCGGAATTATGCTTCTTCTGCGCCAAAAGGTTCATGCCTTTCTCCTTGTGTGCTGGTCGCGATTCCAAACAGGCGATAGACTTTACGTTACAAAGCCACCGTTAAAAAAATCTTAGGCACGTAGGTACGATGGATAAACCATTTTGATTGATCTAAACAGTTTCATCGGAGGAGGGGTTAGGTAATGGTTTCGCGACAGTTTTAAAAAAAAACTTTAAACGAGCATTATCGTTTATATCATCAGTTTATTATGCTACATTGTTTTAAATCCAAATAAATATTCTGATTAACGATTTTAAACACGAGATATAACAGGAGTAACTAGGTAAAAATATGTTTATTTCGAATTATTTTGTGACATGTTAGTTTGACAAAAACTCCCTTATGGTGCTGCTACTAGCATTATAATTCATATCTCTGTCGCTACTAGACGGCGTCGATTGGTACGTTAAAAACAAATCCGTTTTCTTCCCACGCTTCCTATACGGTGCCTCGTAATCGTAATCCATACCATACACTATAAGCGAATGGTTTGACGCTACTTCCATTTCCATCATACGGAAATTACCATCAACTCCCTTCCTGTAGCCGTTGATTTCTGAAAACATCGGCGCTTCATCCCATATTTTGTTAGACTCTTCTTTAGCGCTCTTCTTAGCTGGGAATATAACCCTCCGTCTTTTCAGCGTACCATCTGTATTGATACCTTCTTTGACCTTTTTAGCAAAGTTGTCGAATCGCGTCTGTTTACGTTTGTTCTTCGCCATCACTTTCAAAGCTTGATACAAGTTTTGTGGTTCATCAAACGAAAGATGATCCATTGTCAGTTGTTCTTTCAAAAGGTTCAGCAAATCGTTTTTCTTGCTCCTTTTGTTGAAGGAGTTTTTATGCGAGACCGGTTTATTATTGCGTGGAGTTCTTGTGAAGTCGAATGATTCAGATGTCATTCTTCTTCGTTTGGTTCGCGGCTCTATACGCCTGGTTGAGGATGTGTGGAAGTGATCGATTAATCGTTCATCATCCCAACGAGACTCTGCGTTGAGACAATAGAAGTGTTGGGATGGCTTCTGTGCCACCATATCATGATTCATCTCCGTGCCAACATTCAGTTTCTTAGCGACAGACTCGTTCATTGCCAACGCGATGCTATTCGAAGATACAGCGCTGATATTATTAGTTTCACAATCTGTTTTTACATTGTAAACATTGAATGTCGTTTCTAAAAGATCTACGAAAAAGTTGTATAGACGTTTATCTTCTTTTTGTTCTGATACGAGCGTAGTTGGCTCAGTTACTGCTTTTATTTTTTTATCTTTCACTTGCAGCCCTTCCGTGACTTCTCGGACTAGATTGCTGACTGTATTTTCTTCTTCGTCGGGTTTCACGAGTCTCGGTAGATCCCATGTCTTGATGTCTTCACTCTTCACTGTGTACATTGACGGCGTCCGTGACTGTAACAAGTCTCTCCTTGCTTGAAGCACCTCTAATGTGTCATACAGGTCCTTATTAATGTTTAATGCTCGCGATCTGAACTTTGGTTTCTTTTTTTTCTCGATTTCACCGTCTGTGTGTTTTATAGTAGTGTCTTTTTTCCCTGTGTCTGCTGTGTTTTCAATAGGTTTGTGTTTCTTATCAATTTTCTTTTTGGGTTTCTGTGGTTTTTGTTCATCGTCGTCGGGGTACTGAGTGCCGGTGGTGGATTTAGATAAGATTGTGAGGACCGATGCTAGGAATCGCTTGGAGCCTGCTTTAGGCCTCTTCGGCGCCTTCGGTGGTTGTAATTCTTCCGTTGTAGTTTCATTTCCTGTAACATAAAGTTAGTTTTAGGTAATTTTATTGAATTAATTTATTCAATAAAAAGTACAATGAAACTAACTATGTACAAAGGAATCAGTCAGATTACCTAAGGACCGTTACAAACGGCCTATAGGTAACTCAACTGTTCCAGACCAGTACCAGACGGTAGCGTGCCCAAGACACTGGCTGCATTGCCACGCTGAATAGCTATGCTAATTCGCTGGCCTAAATAAGAGCCAGGCCTTGGGTCACGTGTTTAGATAATTTAGGAGCCTAGTCTTTAAATATTGGAGGTTAGCTAAGTTCCTCTCAAGCTAGACTCTTAAATCATTGACTCAATCAGTCCCTGTATTTTTTCCACACACTTATAATTATTAGAGCCATTGATTTTATTGCAACGCGTGTTTCACCATTGACATCATATCACCACTCCTTTTTACAAATCATCCTTCACAGAATCCATTAATTTCTACTTTGGTCTACTATACATAGGAAGCTACCTCTAGCATTCAGCGATATTTTGGTGGACTTCTTCTCAACAAACAGTCCCCGTTTCTTCGCCATCAGAGTTTGGAACTCTACATTACTTCTACTCTTCTTTCGGTGGCTCTCAAAGTGTTCATCTCTCTTTTTGTTTTCTGTTAGCGTTACAATAGCTGTGTTGGATGATTTGGATTTTACTACTTTAGATTTGAGATTATCCATAGCTTGAATGAGGCGATTGAGCATTTGTGGAAATTATTAGTTCATTTTCGTTTTTTTTTTGTTTTGAAGCTGTTTTATTTTTGACATATTTGACAATCCTTGAATGTCTTGCACAGACTTTGTTATCAGGATGACAGGTTAAATTTAAAAAAGGCTTAGCATGATTTTGACATTGGATTTCTGAATATTTTTTAAAGATCCTGTCAATATTTCAAAATTACTAAAATCAGGATGGCATAAAAAAAATGACATAAATTTGGTAAACATGGATGCAAAATTACCAGTAAAGCCACAATATAATTCACAAGTGGCTAAGGCGCATAAAGATGAAAGAAAAAGTGAAAAAGTTAAAGACAGAGGAGATCTGAAAAAAGCTAATAGCATCATTCCAAATCAAGAGACTGTTCAGCCTGTGAAGGGTTTTATGCCTGACAGAGGAGATTCTCAAACAAGTTCCTACGGGCAGAGAGCTCATGTGAAAACTTCCAACAACAGAAAACCAGAAGATGCTAAGAAATTACCAGTAGACTCGAAAAAAATACCAGAAAATGATGTAAAAATACTAGAAAACGCTGAAACAACATCAAAAGACCCTAAGAAAGTACCATTAGAAGTCAATAAAAAAGCTGTAGAAGCTAGGAAAGTTGATGTTTTTAAAAAAGATGCACATAAGAAGGATGAAGCACTAGTCCAGAACAGACTTTATCTTGATTTGGAAGGAAGAAAACGTCTCAGAGAAAAGTATACACTTAAATTAAGGAATAATCAAAATTTGAGTACAAACGAAGACAAAGTTGAGACGAAAGAATGTGCTAAAATCGGTACGTCCTATTTAAATAATAACGTAGTCAATATATAGTCATCAATATTTCTATATATATCTATATATTATTAACTAAACTTAGGAGGGCATGCATGCTAATGCAATAATAACGAAATTTAGTTAATAATATCGTCGTAGCCGACGGTTTTTAAGAGAAAGATTCCTACCGAAACATAATTTTTTATCTATCCACCCACATTACTGTAGTGTAGACTAAGAAGACATTTAAGATTTCATTGACGATAATCTAAATATTGTAGAGAAGAAAGCTGAACCAGTTGCGTATGAAAAAAAACAAACGGACGACAACAAAGTGAAGAGTGTGAAATCGGACAAATCATCAAAGGGTTCGCGACACAAACAAGCTATGAAACCAGCTGCGTATGAAGAAAATCAAACGGACGACAAAAAAGTGAAAAGTGTGAAATCGGACAAATCATCAAAGGGCTCGGAACCCAAACAAGCTACGAAACCGGCAAAGGATATGTGTCGCCAAAGGAAGCCACTTATCAAAACGTACACACTAAATAACGACACTAAAATGTACAAGGCAGTCTCATTCGTGGAAGAAAAACAACAGACGCCACTGAAAATCAAAATACCAAACGACTACAAGAACAAACACGAAACAGAGAGAAGTAGAGAGTCGTTGCAACACAATGTACACGATTATGTTTGCAAAACTTTAGTGGAAGACATACCTGTGGAATTAAAACACAACTTGAAGGCAATAAAACGGGTGAAGCGTAAGAAAAGACGCATTCTTTCCCCTGAGCTGTTCAAGGGTCGTGCTTCACCACCTACTGAGGTACGTTCTATGAACTGAGTAACTTACAAAATGTATTTTTTTTTTTTTGGTGATAGCCAAGCTTTTGATCTCCAGCGCACTTTTAAAACGATTACCTATAAATTCACCGAAGATAGTTAATCCACATGAGGGTACAAAGTAATCGATATTGTTAGGGCTTGTTAGCTTTAGAATAATGCCGCATAGTAAAAGTAAACTTTGGCAGTATTTTATCAAGATTAATAACAACGAAGTGAAATCAACATCTTAGGATTTCAACTTTGATGCTAAAGCAAATTCAAGAGTCCAACATTACACCCCGGCTAAAGCCAAGCTAAGGCTTTAATGACTGGCTTTACGTAAGGTTGGCATGATATGTAATTTGGCATTGTCGAGCAGGTGGTGTGAAAACATTTTTCTGTTTTCATATGAAGTGGGAAAAGTCACTTTGCGTGTCTGAATAAAATTAGCTGGCATTGGTAATTCTGTTATGTTTGATGGTTTCAATGATGAAGGTGGCGCGCTGGGTCCCTTCCTGCGTCAATCATCAGACGAAGCCTTATTATGAGGCGTGGGTCGATACCACACTCGCAGCGATCTCCAAGTGTACGAAGACGGACCAGTTTCTGGAGAAGAACTTTATTAAGACGTTTCAGGTAATATTCAATGTCAAACACATTTTTTTTTACGACGGGAAAGCGCTTGGCCTTCATCTCACCTGGTTACAAGTTGAGATAAGGCCGAAGGAAGCGCACTTCGCCCGGAAGCCTGAAGTAACTGAGGAACTGGCTACCTTACCTCTTTAAATGCCGGAACACAACGATTTCAGAGTTGTATTTTGAAACGTCAAATCTTTGTGCCTAATATTGATTAGGTTAAGTTATGATGCCTTTCATGTGTAACATAGGTAGGTACTTACCTTTTTTATTTATTTTCTCTGGGAAAAATGCATTACGCATATCCTCGCATCGGGGGTGGGAGGGTTATGTGGGACTCCCCGGTTGCCCAGTACCCAGTAGGCACTCCCGCATCGCCTGGTTGAGGGGAGGACTGGGAAACCGGCAGAGCCTTTACATCCAGTCCCAATGTATGACAACGGGACTGGTCACGCCTGTGTACGTAACGTGTGTTATCTTAACATGATTGTTTGTTTGTTGTCTTGAATAAAAAAAAAACTTCCACCGGTTTGAAGTCATTACGCAATATCGGTATAGGTATCTTTTTAGTAGTTGAGTACCTAGGTACCTAGTTCACCCCCCAAACACTGACTTCGCGATTTGCCAGTAGTAGGTACCTACAGTAAGTTCTAGGTAGCTACGTACTACAAGGATGTGAATGTAGCAAACATGCGTGTATTTAAAAAAATAGGCAGTCATGGGGACAGCCGACAAAAGTGAAGTCTTACAACTTTGAAAAAAAAAAAGTCACCGTCTTAACACATCTCCAAATCTTTTTTTCACGTAGATCTTATATAAAGGTATATAAAAGAATACTTAGCCGGGTATTATTTTTTTTCAACTTTAAACTTGTTATTTCAGAGTGCCCTAAAAAAGAGGCCGGACACTCCAGACCTCGTTTACGAAAACTACAATGACGAGAGGTACACAGGTATTATCAAGGTAAGGCAGCGGTAGTTACGATGTTGTAATAAAGTGTTGTTTTTGTGAATATGGTCTTTTTATTTCAAATTTTTAGTGTTGTTACTTCATCGCTTTTCGCCGCGAATTGCGATTTATAGCGGGTCTTCCCTTTCGTACTATTCGTACGGAAATGTGAATATGGTCTATCATTTCTAATTTTTACAGCGTTTTTGTTTGTTAACACGCTACGCTGTAACAATTCCAGAAAAGGACGGAATACCGCTAAAAAATCGCGATTTATAGCGGTATTCTGTCCGTTTCGTAGGTACTATTCGTACGGAATATCTCACTTATACCGTGCCCCTCCTGCATAGGTACGTCCGTAACGTTTAGATAGACAGAGATGCAACATAGTAAGTCAGGCAGATTGAGCGAGAGGCCACTCTATCGTGCATCATTATCATAATTCCGGCTCACATACGTCCACAGCTGAACAAAGGGCGAAAGGCCTCCCCCAATCGACGCCTGCTAGTCTGAGCCACCCATCCATCTATAGACTAAGTACTTACCATTGATGGCACAAGTGACTGAGTGCCGGGTCTTCCTTCACTCCGTTTCCCGTTTGGTCGCCATGCGAGAACCTTTGCTCCCAGCGGCCCATTATGTGCGAGTACCACTGGTGGGGATTATGACAATGTGGGATTATGTCATCTTAAGCACAGAATAAGCCTTGGGTGCTAGTTTTGGCAGTATGAAACACATCTTTAAGTCGTGCCTCAGCATCTCAAACAAAGAACCTTTGACCAATGCATACAGCCAAAGCTGACATACGGTTGCGAAACATGGACTTTCAGAGGCGAGTTTGACCAGGCTTAAAGTTACACAAAGGGCGATGGAGATAACCGAGTGGAGACCCCGGACTGGTAGCAGAAAACCCGGCAGGCCGAGGGCACGATGGTCCGACGGTATCAGAACCGTAACTGGCCACGAGTGGAGGCGTGATGATACAATTATCGTAGAGCGATGCTATGCCGAACGCGTAGCATACGAAAGATTTCAACGCGCACCCACTTTTCTACAACAAACGAAATTCCTAATATGTCTAGAAATGGTGGCAGAGAGATGCTTATTTTACCAGTGTATAAAAAAAAATGCAGTATTTGTAGTATTTGCAGGAAATGTAAGTAAATAGCGTTTTTAAATTAATAACAAAAACGGGACTTCATCGCGTACCTTTTTATATTCCCGACAGTTATAGTACTTATAAAAAGGTACGCGATGAAAACCCGTTTTTGTTATTAATTATGTACATAAATAGATATAAATGTTACAGGACATTAATTTTACACAGCGCCATCTAGCCCCAAACTAAGCATAGCTTGCAATGTGGGAACTAGATTACGTATAGAATACTTAAATCCGTTTTTTTTTAGAAAAGTGTGTGCGCGCTGAAATCTTTTGTATGCTATGCGTTCAACATAGCATCGCAGCATGCTCTACGATAATTGTATTTTTTATAGTCATACTACTACTAGAGATACAAAGGTGTGTTATCAACAAGCCTCATAGCTTAGTCGGTAGTAACTCTGCCTTCGCTGTGGGTTCGATTCCCACCCAGGACAAACATTTGTGTGATGAACATAGATGTTTGTTATGTGTTCGGGTGTTGTATTGTAAGTATGATAAGATTGCATTTACAACAAAAAAAAGTATTTAAGTATTCTATACGTAATCTAGTTCCCATATTACTAGTTACGCTTAGTTTGGGGCTAGGTGGCGCTGTATAAAATTAATGTCCTGTAATATTTACTTATTTATTTACATGGGTAAGCGAAGTCTAGAGCGAAAGAAAGAAATACAAAGTGAAATGATAAATCGAATTTATTTCCAAAATTTTCAATCACAAAATGGTTTTTAACCTTAGTTTTTGACATTGAATCAACAATGCTGGGCTTGGCCGAAAATGCTTATGTATAAATAATTTATTAATTACCCATCGAGTGAACAGGCAGCATCTCAACTAATGCTTAGACCACATCAACGCCTAACGTGAAAATACTGTCAAATATCGCGATAAATAGAGCGTATACTCGGATTTAGCGACAATCGCCAATAAACCAAGCGCTTTCCCATAATAGGTACAATAAAAAAAACCTATGCTTTGAAAACTTAGATAAAAAACAAAGGATTTCGCACCATCCGCCCGAGTCTTAGGTGCCTACCTAATGCTCCACCAAAACGTATCAGAACAGTTTGTTGTCAGTACAGGTAGTAACGATCAGCCCCCTCAGCACGGGGTGGGGATAAAAATGTTGTCTTCTGTTTTTTATGCACCATCGGGAGACAAAATTCTCTCGAAGGTGGATAAAAACAGAACAACAATTTTATTCCCTCCCTCATTTTCCCTTTGCTGAGGGGGCTGTAGAGTTATTTTAAGCCTTCATTTATCAGGTAAATTAAATGGTGCTACATTTTACTTGCAACGCATATTAAAACCACATTTTATTAAAACCGCAGTAAGGCGTGCGATATCCTTTGTTTTTTTGATCTAGGGTTGAAAATGACACTTTTTCAAGATGGCGGTCTTTTTGATCTGTCAAAAAAATACCGAATTGAATGCTATTGTAAAATTAACGCGCAAGTCGTCTACGCATCGTCCTGATTATTCCCACAGGTTTGGCCCCGACATAACATTATAATATTAGCGAAACAATGTGGGATAGCCAAGAAGTTTCACCATAAACATATTTAAGCGACAACCCGTCGACTGGAGGCTCGTCAGCTTAGCAACAAGGCTATATTCCGTGAGGATGCCTCCTGTAGAGGCAAAACACGTGTCGATTTCATTTTTATCAAAGGATTTTGGCGGATTAGTAAGGTAGTTTAATTTATCACGTCAAATGAGAGCGGAGAACTATGCATTGATCTTTCGATCATAGTCTTTGTGGACCGTCACAAATCTTAACATGATGAATGAGTAACGATTCTCTCCGAGATCTGCAACACAGGTTCTGAAATAGTTTCAAGCGTCTCTCATAAGCCTTACTATTTGACTTACTGACAACAGCTGATGATCCGAGTGGTTGGAAGAAATGAGGCCTTTACCCACCAATGGTATGATCAGGACTAGTAGTATTCAACTTGCCGTTTTAGTATTTGGAAAAACCGTAAATTAGTAATTTTAGTTCAAAATTGAACTGAAATTTGGACAATCTCTTAAGTCTCTCACGGCGATACCATTGTCATAGTGAAGCGATTGGTTTAGTAGAATTAGGCGTCTGTATATATATATATATACTGTGGAGGTAAAAACAACATTGTTTATATTTGTGTCAAATTGATTACACCAAATGAAATTGAGTCACCTATTCACGCGAAGGGTCTTAAAAATACGGCGATTTACATATGGCAAGAGGTGTACCTACAACGTGAATTACCTATCTATTGCATAACGAAAACATGCAAAATAAACATCTGTGATTATGTTTTTCCTAGAAAAGAGATATTGAAGTGTAGGGTCCGTATTATACAAGGTGGATCTGTGAAATACATAAGATAATCGTGTGGGGTCTGTACTATACAGGATGGATCTTTGAAAGTGGGTGGTAAGGGTAGCTAAACCGCTCCGCTCCAGCTAGGTAAATACAAGCAATGTATCCCATTTTTACTCCGAACTCTGTTAATGCAATAACGCTAAATAATGATTGCTAGAGCCGATAAGATTACCCTTACTAGATACCCCCATTTTCAAATCCACCCCAAAGAACTTCAATTAGTATCGCTCTCCCATGAAAAAGTGGTTTATCAATAATTTCGAATAAATGGAATAGCTGGTCCCATTCGAATTCAACATTGCAAGTATAATTGGATAGGGATAGTCTAGTCTATATTGTAGGTATAATAAGATTACGATAGTCTAGATTTGCATCGCAAAATTTACTTTTTCTAAAAACAAAATGAAAATCTAAACGAATGCAAAATATTTTCCATATTGCGATTATTATGAATATTATGTTAAGTATGATATATCCTCTATTTCACATCTTTGATAAATAATATAAAAAAAACATGTGTAAATTCCCCCATGACTGTACTTACTGGTGGTTGGAGCCTGAAGACTAAGTATCCCATGCCTTCCATGCCTTCAGGTGGAGAACCTACGTGGAGCACGGACCCAGACCCTCATGATATGAATTATGTTCAAAAAAAATGATGCAAACCTAGATGATTCCAATCCAATTAAACCTGGAACATTTGTATTGGGATCGGACACGGCAATTCGTTTAAAATCAGCGATACTCGGCATCCTTTAGCAGTAATCGACTCAAAAACGATAGGGTACTAGGCCCGGATCTTGTACATAAAGCAATCCTGTTATAAATTCACTTGCATCAATATACGCTTGATAAAGTTGGTTTTGGTAGAACAGTTGGGACCCTTTTATCTTGAGGGTACAGCTAAACCCACTTCGGAAAAATATTAATACAATGAATTATCACGTAAATAGTTTTTAAAAACACGCACCAATAAAATTTTCATATATCCTAACTAATAATGAACAATTTAGACTAGAAAACCGTAAAATTATAGTACGCGCCACTTGCTTTGGCCTTTTTAAATCGTCTACACATAACAATGCAGGGTCGCAAAGATCGCAATGCCAGATATGACAATGACCATTGTAAAATGGGAAAGCGCTTGGCCTTCATATCTCCTGACGCCAAGTTATAAGGCCGAAGCACTTTGTAGCGCACTTCATCCGGAATCCTCAACAGTCTGAGGAACTGGCTATCTTACCTCTGAATGCTAGAACGCAACTATTAGAATCGTTATGGCGTGACTCAGATAAGATGGTGGTAGCTATGCAGGAGGACTAATTTAATAAGGTCATTTATAAGTCAAATCTACCGGTCAGAATCGCGACCAGCGCGCTAAGAGAAAGGCAAGAACAGGAAAAATACTGTTTTTCTCGACGAGTGTATCATTAGATAACAGAACAAGTGTTTAAGAGCATAGCAAGTGGCGCGCACCGTCAAATACAACAAAAACTTAATGTACTTGCACAAACATAATTGTCTTAGAGAAATATGCGATATGGAATCTATTCCGGAATAAATTAAGAGATCAGAGAAGATTTACTATGAATTAATGTAAAATGTCGACGGGGGAAACTGTGACAGGGCGGGGTAAACGTTAACATGGGGCAACTGTAGGTTGAAATATCATTGTACCCTGTTTTGATAGAATAAGGGGGTCAAGTAAATACTTATTTTACCACATTTTTACGATGCATAATACCATACTTCTCTGATCTGTTAATTATTTTTCAATTATGTAGTTTTAATATGCCGGATAAAACTTTAATAATTCTTACATTAACAACATTTGAATGGTCAAATTACGATAGAACTAAATAAATACATACATAGATTATAAAAATCTGACTACATCAAACGATATCATAATTCTTTGTAAAGATAAATTGTATGGCCAGATTTCACCAAGACTCTAACGCGCGATTAAGTACTGAAAATATGATTTTAGAGTGCATCGTCAATACTAAGTTGTCTAAAAAACACCATAATATAACATCATCACTTACCATCAGGTGAGATCATAGCCAAACGAGGAGTAGTTAAATGCCCGTTAGATTGGTGAATGGCATTGGCATGTAGGTCCCAAGAAATAAATGACACAATCAGAGATCAATAAATACGCTACGATTTCAAATTCAAATCATAACATAGGTTGTTTTTTGCCACATAACCTAGGAACATTATACTGTGACTAGCTTAAACATAACATTCGCAAACTTATATGTAACTCCTGCCGCGATGGAGGAAGAAAAGAGGTCGTTGACCCTGTCTGAGACTACTTTGCATGCTTTGACATCAAAAAGTTTTTTATACTTAGTATAAACTGGACGTCAATGACTTATCTCCTTTGTCAATCGCGACCAAGACATTGTAAATAATGATGTCTCTATGACAAATAAAAAAAACTTATTCAAAATAGCACCGCAATTCAAAAATAAACATTTTTTTTTTCATTATTGCAACACCCTTAAACCTATTACTATTTTACGGATGGTGTTTCAAAATGTGTCGTAACAAATTTGATAACAAAAAAGACCATTCTGGAAACAAGTCCTACAAAACTGACACAAACAACGAAAGAAACTAGCGCCAGTTGCGTAGAGCTTATTTTAAGTGGACAGTCCCTTAAGCAATATTCATAACATACTAACGAAGTTCTGCGCCAACCGGTAGTAGTTCATAGTTATAGCACCGGTATTAAGCACAATAATAATAAATTTATCCGTTATGTACTTATGGCTTTACTCAGTGGGACGAAACAACAAAATGCACTAAAGTATGTTGCTAATAAGAGTAAATAATAAACACAACATTAACTGAACTACATAGAATGCTCAACCTTTTAAAATCTTAGAGATATTTCTGGCATTAATGTTTTTTTGTAAGGAAATTTCTTACAAAAACCTTTTAAGTTAAATAAAGGTGCGCATTCTTACTAGAACTACAACTTTGTTTGTTTACATTAAAGGATAGTGAAGCTTTAGTTAAATACACTATCTACCTTAAGACATTCTTGAAAACACCCTAAACATAGAACAAAATTTTTACTCCAAAAACTTACATCTACGACCAAAATCTATGTTATACCTAAACATTACCTAATAATAAAATATAATTTTGTACTCAAAACGGCCGAAACTTTAGCACACGCTTATGTAACTCACGTTTTACTCGATTACAGAAGCTAGAAAAGGGGCGTTCGTTTATGATGTTCTGCTCACTAAAACTTCAGTGATCAATCGATCGTAATCAGTATTTTTAAAAAACAGGCTTCCGCCACCTGCTAACAAATATTTGCATTTCTGTAATTGATGGTAAACAAAATTTCTTGTTGCTATTATCGAGTAAAAGGTAAAGTACACCAATCAAACACGGTTACCATCTAACTTTTAATACTGCACAAGGAGTCAATGTATCATTAAATCGATAAATAGTCGTCAAATTGTATACTTCTCATAGGAAATAATATAAAAAGACTAAAGACCTGCCTTATATATGCAGATAAAGGAAAGACAAAAAAAACTAATTCAAAATAGCACCGCAATTAAAAAATAATCAGATTTTATCCAAATTGTAACACATTTATAACTTAACGTTCCAAACAGTGTTATAACAAATGTTATAACAAGCTAACAAGTTAGTTTAAAACGTGTAATATTTTTACACATGATATATTTATCACATAAAACTATATCTTCCAGAAATCATTGTCATTTTAACATTAGTAAAAATATTGTGACTTGGTGCAAACCAAACTTGAAATACAAAAATTAACTTAAGCTTATGTGAATTGTATAATGGTAAATCGACCCCTTGAACAGTCTTACAATCACAATTTGCCAAACGATCACAGATATTATCACCCTGCCAACATTTTACTGTTGCTGTATCAAATGTTCCATGAAACATAATTTTCAATAAATCTATGCGATTATTACCGACAATAATCGCTACACATTACGGTATCTTCATCAATTTATTTTTATGGTGACTCACATAGTAGGTGTAGGTACTAACAATTATCGTGAACAAAATAAAAAAAAAATGTTGCATCTGTTCAGTAGCCAGTACTCATGCTAAATTTCACGTGTGAAACCCACAACGTGTTTAGAAGCTAGTATTTACCAAAAACCATGTCTGAATACCTTAATATAATGAAATGCTATACCCTAACTGGATAACATAATTATAACTAGTAGTTACCTAGTGCCTCGTTAGTACCTAGTGCTAATAAAATTCACCTCCCATTGACAAAACTTTACTATGATTATTTTTAAGCATTTGAATTAATGTATGTATTACTATTTTTATTGTTTTGTTGTAACTAATTTAGGTCACATTTTCCCCTTGTTGTCACACTTGCCTCGGGGAAAATATGACTTCACACCTAAACACCCCATACGTCCGTATCTAACGAGCACCAAGTATGGAATTTTGTGCCTCCTTAGGGCGCCAGGCTTTGGTCCACTAATTAAATTCCAAAATCCCGTGGGACAAAATCTAAACGGACAATACATTTGATACAGCAACAGTTAAACACTCAAACTCAGCATTCCCACACATTAACCATACAATTTCTCAAAATTTCCAAATCTAGCATTTTATCTGAATAAAAAACTGGGTTACCATTTTGTTTTCAAATCCCTGATCATAATAGCCATCATAGTTGCTTGAAAAAATGTAATTTCAGGTATATTCTGGGTAGACTCGCTTTGCACCTATCCTTGTCCAGGCAAGCCAAGCAAGATGTGAACAGAGTGCGTGTTTCAAGTTGCCTTACGGTCTTTCTGAGGTCGTTGTTGAAACACTTCCGGTATTATTTTGTAATTGAACGTAATTTTGCGAGGTTTATTTGATGACAAAAATTACTCTCTCTCTATATAAGTACACAACCAATCAATGTCCACAGCTGGACAGAGCTCCAAATCTCAGGGTCTTGCCATAATCACCACGCTTCTGATAACACAAAAAAATCTTCCTAGTAAGATCCCTTAGTCGTGTTTTACGATACCCACACGCTGATGAAGGGGTCAATTCCTAGGCATTTTTTTTATTATTTGGCCTATTATAACTCACAATGTTCGCTTGTAAGACAGCAGATGTAAAAGTTGCCTAAGGGATTTCACGAGAGTATGACATCAGCTTAATGTGTGTATTACATAATACCTTCATATCGGAAGACAGAAATTAAGAATCGTTGGGATCGAACCCGGGACCTCTGGATCTACGGAGGTGGCTATGTCCAGCAGTGGACATAGTCCGTAAGATGTGTGTAGCAAAACGGTAACCCACTCAAAACTTACATAGATCGATGTCCCATTGTCTTCAATCCCCCGGCGTTATATGTGACATTGACATATGGCGTCTGAAATGGAGAAAAAAAAAACTAATGAGGTCACATGACTAAAGCATATTAAAGTTTTATCGCCTCTGTGGTCTAGTGGGTCGCCCACTATAAATATAATAATAAATATTACAGGACATTAATTTTACACAGCGCCATCTAGCCCCAAACTAAGCATAGCTTGTAATATGGGAACTAGATTACGGATCGAATACTTGAATACTTTTTGTGAATTCACACGTACTATATGATACTACACCCAAACACAGAACAAACATCAACATTAATCACACAAATGTTTGTCCTGGGTGGGAATCAAACCCACAGCCTACAGCGCAGAAGGCAGAGTTACTCCCAACTGAGCTATGAGACTTGCCCACTGGTGTCACGTAAATATTGTGCTTGGTTTGGTTGGTGGTAGGACTTTGTTTAAGTCCGCCTGGCTACCACCATCTTACCTAAGTCTGTCACTATAATAACAATTCTAAAATTGTTATGTTCCGGCTTTCTTCTAGCTCGCTTCAATAAATCCTTGGACTGGCATAAGAATGTGACTACCCCCATACTTAATCAAATGTAATAATAATCATAAATATTACAGGACATTAATTTTACACAGCGCCATCTAGCCCCAAACTAAGCATAATAATAGTAATAATGTAATATATATTACCTCAATCCTCTTTCGCCGCGGAACGTTAGAGAACACAAAATGCAATTCTTCCACTGCGTATTCTTATCTCTGCCATCTTTCATAGACAAATTATCCTCTTTCATAGACAAGTTCACATCTTGCATAAACAAATTCTCGTCTTTCATAGACAAATTAACATCTTTCATTGACAATTTATCTTCTTTCATACAAATCTTATCGTCTTTCGTAGGCCGTTCGTCTTTCATTGACAACTCATCATTTGTTATTGGTTGACTTTTGATGGTCAGTTTGTTATCTTTCATGTATGATGTGTAATTTCTTGATTTCTTATCGTCTTTCATAGACAACGTAACGTTTTCCATTTTTTCTATTCGAACTGACACGGTTTTCGACAGGTCTATGGATTTCTTGCTCTTGTCTGTGGCTTCTGTTGATTTCTTCTGTGGTGATTTAGGGGCGGGGGACTTTTTTGTAGGCCTCTTCTCATGTTTCTGTTTCAGCACTGAAAATAAAAACTACTTATGTATGGCAGTGAAAGTTGGGTGTGGCAGAAGAATAATTAAGGTAGAATAAATGCAGGGCTGCTTACAGGAGGAGGAAACAATAAGCACGAGATCACTGCTTGGCTACTATTTGTTAGTCCTCAATAAACATGACACCAGGTGAGATGAAGGCTTTCAGGTGGTAATATAAAGTACCTGCAGTTTGGGGTACCGCTGCTAGTATGAGCACGTTGGGAAGGTCCACAATGCGACTCAAGGGTTCCTCATCGCTAGAACCTTCACTGTCGCTTCGGGCGCGGATTGTGCGCTTTTTCACACGTTTTCTGAATCTGGAATACATTTAAATGCAATAACGGTACAGGCATAAACAATTCTATCGAAAAAAAAAAAGCGGGAAGTATTTATTGCGTAATTTTGGTTGGTGGTAGGACTTTATTTAAGTCCGTCTGGCTGGCTACCACCATCTTACCTAATTCATATTAAATTGTTGCCATAATAACAATTATAAAATTGTTGTGTTCCGGCATTTAGAGGTAAGATAGCCAGTTCCTCAGTTTATTGAGGATTTCGGGTGAAGTGCGCCTCCACCTTCGGCCTTATCTCAACTTGTAACCAGATGGTATGAATGCTAAGTGCTTACCCGTCGTACAATAAAAAAAAATCTTTATACCTATACGTGGTATATACCCGTTTTTAGATTGAACGGGTATGGTTGCCGGTGAATTTATGGGCTCGCGAGGCTTGACACCTTTATACCTCAAGTTGACAGGCGCAATGACTTCCTTGTGGATCTGATCTACTGGCTTTGTTATAGGCATGAGTTCCACTTAACATCCAGTGGGCTACTTGCTTGTCTTTCCATATCCGTAGCATAAAAAAACCTTATACCTCAGAGAAACAAAAAGTAAGGTACTTACCTCTTTTTAGGGCGCTTGTAGACATTCGGTCGGTCCTTCACCTCGTTATTATTGATGTTGATATTGATGAACTTGCCGCAATCTGTCGGAGGCTTCTCCGCTTCACTGCTTGATGTGATGTCGCTCTTATCGCACGCGAACAAGTCAGTCTCATTGCTCAGCTCGTTGCTGTCTAACAGCTCACTGGCAAAAACATAGACAACCTTATTTACCCCAAGAGTAATGTAGGTAGAACCAACCTCACTTCAACTTCTTTGTTTTATGGCAATTAGTGATAGGGTCAGTTCACTACAAAATTCAAAAAAGGTGGGAGTGCAAGGGAAGAAGAAGAAGCCGAACCGACACTTTGAAGCCGACACTTCAAAAAAAAAAAGTGAATGTGGAAGAGAAAAGAAAAAAAAAAGAAGAAAGAAAGAAGCTTTCACACTTACTTATAGTGCTGTCAGATCCCTACCTAGATCCAATGCGAGTGGTGTGATTAAGTGAACAACTCTCACTAACTTTTCAATAACTCCCTAGCCCTGAAAAACTCATCTATACATACCTATACCTACATACTTTCATTTGCATTTGGTCAATTTAGTAAAAATCTGTAATTTTGACATTACAAACAGACCATAATATAACATGCGCTCTGCAGCTTGTCTTTAATCTAGCTGTGGGTAAGGGCTGGAGTTTTTTTATGGCCTGGATTTATTAACAAGCAGCCAAGGCTTGCGGGAAAACAGATGAGGGCAAGGAATTCCAGGTTACCAGTTTTCATGAAAAAGGTAGAGGCAAAAGGATTTGGCACAATGGAACATTAACAAGGTACAGGTTATGGCAGGCCTGTCGTACATCTGCTAGTCTGGTGATGAAATTTTTTATTTATAATATTTTTTTAATTTAAATTGAATTGACTTAGAAGATAGCAACATTTAAACTAGTATACTAAACTTCCATACCATACGCATTTCAAAGAGCTTTTAATAGGTATTCATTGAATTGCGTTGACCTTGTGTGGGTAAAGCTATTTAGATGATAACAAGTGTGAATGAGACATACATTTTCCTGGTATACATTTGCATGTTTATTATTTATACATATATTATGGAACAGATTGCCAAAACTTTATCTAAATATGGTTGTGCAATACAAATAATGCAATAAGACTACAAGTTCTTAGAGTTGCGATCAGAAGTGAATCCCCAAAGAAATGTTCCAAACCTTTTATTATAATTTGCAGTCATAATTGTATAATAAATTTCGGAGATATTGCTGGAGGTATTTACAAACTTATTACTATAAATAGTTATCCCTATTTTGACATAACATGCTTTACAATCATTGTAAATTAAGAAAAGGTGGTCAAGTTAGGCAGTGTTACTTTTATCTGCAAAAGAGCAAAGATGCTAAGCTCTACTGAATATTTTAAAAATATACATGTTAAAATTTTACCTGTTATCCGATAGTTCACTTTGACCGGCCTCAAGTTTCTTTATCTGAAACGTGATGTTTATCCTCTTGTATATTTCCTCTGTAATATTCCGACATTTCTCATACTTTGAGTCCAAATTCTGTTCAGATATGGCCCAATCCCTTTGTCCAGTCTCCACAGTAGACATATTGGAAATACTTATCGGATTCCTATACGATAATTAACGACCTTTTCGTCCTCGTTATTAGGTTTGCTAAAGTTTCTGAGCAATAATTGAGCAACTGAGCCATAGTGGTAATGTATTCTTCTAGATTTGGTTGTGAAATACGGCAGGTTTTTATCCGGTTATTTCAACATTTACAGGGCTCACGACTATTCCAGATCAACCTTGGATGCCATTCCACTGCTCTATTCACGTTTTGTAAGCTTCTTTCAGCGCTGCAGCAACTAGGAACACAGTTTCGACACTCCGACACAAAGGAACGATAAACAACAAATTTATGGCACCGTAAAACCGTCAGGCTTTGGGATTGCAAGTCTAAATTACATAACTGATCCATCGACTAGATATATTAATGCTCAACGCACCTATCTAAAGTTTCGTTGAGCTATAATACAGTAAAACAATAACAATAAAATTTATAAAAATAAAAATAAAGCCTTTTTGGCTCACTTTTCTTTTTTTGACGTTTTTAATATTAGTGTTGCAATTCTTGCAATCGTGTTTGCTTGATTAATTGCTACATAAAATGTCCAATTTACCATAGACACGTACACGTAACACCAAACGCAAACCAACAAAAAAAAATACAAATTATTCTACCAAATAGCCAAGTGTGTACGTGTTGTGGTATTATGTCCAAAGACAATAATTTTCTACTAGTCTGATTCAACCAAAGACCCATAGCAAAGACTTTGGATTCACATGTCAAGAGAACAAAACCATCAATGTTATTATTGTCAGTATCATGTCAAATTACCCGCCAAATTTTATGAAACCAACTTTTGGGATTGTTGTTTTGGTTTTGTTTTGGTTGTTTGTAATTATTTTTTTGAATATTTATTTGAGTAATATAATAAAATCGTGTTAAATTTATAAATACTGTTTACCTGTGATGTCGCAATGGTTCTGCAGTTAATATCATAGTGTTAAAAGAGGTTATTCTCAAGCAGAATGGCCAGACGAGTGGGTAAAAGAGACAGCCGGTTTGTAGCTAAACTTGTCACTGAAAATAGGGCTCCATGCGCCTTCTGCCGTCGTGAAGTGGATGACGAGGTCACATACGGCAACCTGTACGCTATTGGGGACATACAATGTCACTACTTTTGTGCTGTAAGTTTACCTTCTCTTCCCAGACGAGACTCAAATTAGAAAGTTATTGTCACGCAGGCTGTTTTGAACTTCTTTCTGTTATGAACCGCCCTTCGCTCTAGTATCTCTATTTTATTACTGTAAATAAAATAAAACTGTAAAAAAAAAAAGTACTTATGTGTATAAATGTATATAAATTTCATACTAACCCTTGATACAATATATATAATATAGATACTTACTAACATTGACATATTTATTATTTGTGTTGTCCATGTTTTAGAAAATCAATTTGGTGATACCATTTTATAGTACCGGTCATATTATTAGACATACTCCCTTAATTTGAATATGAAGCTATCATGACATAGACACTGGCAGAAAAGTGACCCCCATCACTAATTGCCATAAAACAAAGAAGTGAAGTAGTATCTCTATGCTGGCTTAAAAATATGTGTAATAGACCCATTAAGTAATTCATATGTTAATTACATAATTATGAGCCTACCTTGCTAAAAGTCTATCAATCTTTCAGCTGCTCTCATGCTGCCTGGTGCAAAAGGGCCCAGAGGAAGATGGCCTGTTTGGTTTTATGTATAAAGATATACTAGCTGAACTGGAGAGGAGTAAAAAGCATGTATGTACACTTTTATAAACATCAGCTATGCCATATTGATACTCAAATTGAATAGCACAGCAACTGATACTGGATCAGATTTTCAATCTTTGATGTCTTTGCTATTGTAGGTGGCAATATTTTTATTGCATGTGAGCCAATACATGTATATACCATATATTTTGTAATATATTGGCATAAAAAGTATGTTAACAATTCCAAATTGTTGTTCACCGGTATTTATAGGCAAGATAGCCTGTTCCTGAGTCTGAATCGCACTTCACCTGGAATCTTCAACACCTTCGGCCTAAATCATAACTTAAAACCAATTGAGATGAAGGCCAAGCACTTCTCTGTCCTACAATAAAAAATAAAGAAGCTAGCTATAAGGATGTTCGGATGATGGTGAAACTTAAATGTGTTTTAGAAATGTTCGTTTTGCGGCCGCGGCGGCGCCAACGTCGGTTGCTCCGTCGGAGCTTGCAGGAAACAGTTCCACCTGCCTTGTGGCCGGGAGAGGAAAGCCGTATCGCTGTATTATGGGTCATACAAGTATGTTTACTTTTTACTTTTTCCAGAATATGGTCATCCCACTCAATTGCGGCAGCTGATTCAAAGTTTCTGAGAGTGCATCATATGATATTATAACCACCTCTGTGGTCTAGTGGTTCACCCACCAGTTTCAGATCCAGAAGTTCCGGTTTCAATCGGTTTCCGCCTGCCCTGTACACCTGTACTGCCCGAACAGTATTAGTGGCCACTGCTGGACCTCTGTCTCAATACCTATAAACATATAAATGTTTGTCCCGGTGGCTGAAAAAAACCTGGTTAGTTAAAGTTGTATTTGAGTATTAATTTATTTAATTTCAGATCATTCTGCCAACTTCATGCACCCAAGCAAAAACTGCCGGAGCATATTATGAGCAAAGTCAAGATCCGCTCAAAGAGACGAGATGAAAAGAAGTTGAAGAATTCCATGGAGTTGGTAAAGATCAATTCTGGAAGTGGTAAGAACCTACTAAAGACCCATCCATACCTAGAAATAAATAAATCAATATTACCGGACATAAATTTTACACAGGGCCATCTAGCCCCAAACTAAACTAGACTTGTAATATGGGAACTAGATTACGGATAGTATACTTAAATACTTTTTTGTAAATAGATACATACTATATGATACAATAACCAAACACGGAACAAACATCTATATTCATCACTTAAATGTTTGTCCTGGGTCAAACCCACAGCCTACAGCGCAGAAGGAGTTAATACCAACTGAACTATCAGGCTTGTTAACCAATGCAACAATAAAGTATCTCTGGTTGTTTTTTATATTGAAAGACAGTGAAGCATTTGGCCTTTATCTGACTTGTTATCAAGTTATGATAATACGAATAGGTGGATGTGCATTTCACCCAGAATCCTCAACAGTCTGAGGAACTAGCTATCTTACCTCTAATTGGTGGAACACAACAATTATAATTGTTGTTATAGCGACAGACTTAGGTAAGATGGTGGTAGGAAACCAGGCAGACTTGAAAGAAGTCTTACTCCCGTATCTGTGAAATCTGTGGCTATTTAGCTAACCATAGTTTTGTACCAGTTGTAATTGAAAGTATTTATATAAAAAAGTAAAGAATTAGTATCTAGTTATTAATCATTTCCATATATAAAATACATTGGCATTTTAAGCTTAAACATCTGTTGTATTTGAATTACTATTGTGGGTAGTTCTTGTCAAACCTTCTTTCTATAATGAGTCTGTATAATGAGTTGGCCAAGTCTTATGATGTTGATGTGTTCACTATTAATATCCGGAGGTTTAAACGCTGTGCTTATCGAGCTTTATCCTTATATTATCAAAATAAGTTGGTTGTAGGTTGAAGACGTATAATGTCCTTTAATTATGTATTATTTTGTAAAATGTGAAGCTATATATATTTTTTTTATTTTTTTACAAACAAAATGTTTAGTTGCTGATTCTGGTTTAAGGGTATTTTAAGTTTAATGCATGCAACACTAATGTTTTTGGATTCACATATTTGTCTACAATCTAGATCCGAACAAGATGTCATAAGTAATTATTGTAAGTCTATTTCGATTGTAAACTGTTTTGTGAATTATTAATAAATAAATAAATAATGAGGTTGACTAAGAGTGGGTAGTTATATAATCTGCAGTGTGATTTTACTTGTGCCCTGCTTCACAGCTCAATATACATATTTACCGAAATATGTGGTTTTAATGGACATAATACATCTTGAGTTACAATTGCTATTTGTTTGAAAAGCAGTAATAATATATGTTGCTATCTTTTACTACCCTCACATGACAAAATATGTAACTATTTGCTCATTGCATACTAAGGATATACTTTGTTTTTTTTTATCTAAGACAATTTTGTTTATTTTTGAGCGCTTTTCACGGATAACGTAGGAGTAACTTGGATAAACATACGTTACTCTCAAGGTACTGTGAAACACATTGGTTATTCTTCATAGATTCTATTATGTGTGAATGAATGCGGGATAGATGAAGTGGCGACAGGTCTTGGGAACAACATGTGACCTACAAATGCCTCTTAAACTTAAGGGAAAATTTACAAGACGGTCATCAGACCTGTCGCAATGCATGGATCAGAGGGTTGGGCTATGAAGAAGACGGATGAGAGGAAAGTGCATGCTACTGAGATGCGAATGTTAAGATGGATGTGTGGGGTGACAAGGTTAGATAAGTAAATGAGTATATATGGGGAAGTTTGAAAGTGGCACCAGTTGAAGAAAAGATGAGGAGCGCTAGGTTGGCATGGTATAGGCATGTAATGAGGAGGGATAATAGTCATTTGAATTTGAACGTGGATGGACATGCGAGCAAGGGAAGGCCGAGAAAGAGATGGATGGATTGTGTGAAAGAGGACATGGGTATGAAAGGTGTAGATGCAGAGTTGACGGTTGATAGGAGTGAGTGGAAGAGAACATGTTGTGCCGACCCCGCCTAGCGTGGGATAAGGGCAGGAGAATGGAGGTTCTATTATGTCCATTAAAACCACATATTTCGGTAAATACGTATATTGAGCTGTGTAGCAAAGCACAAGTAAAATCACACTGCAGTTGTAGATTATCCAACTAGCCACTCTTAGTCAACCTCAGAAAGATAGTTTGACAAGAACTACCCACAATAGTCAATCAGATACAACAGATTCATTATAAAATACATATCTACAAAATCATTGTCTAATTGTAAAAAAAAAAAAAAAAAATTTTTTTACCAAAGAAGAATATTTTTGTATTTTTGCTTGTATCTTGGGTGCCATGAGAGCACTTAACAATTTTTATAATTAATTGAATATGATATATGTTTGTAGCCGATGAAATAGCAGACCCACATGAGGTGTGCGTCATTTGTTACGAGGCGGTCGATGCGTTCCCAACAGTGGACACGTTCTGGCCGCCATGCTGCGCTAGAGACGCCTGGTTCCATAGGAGCTGTTTGCAGGTACCTATATTATTCGTTTGGTTTGTTCGTTTATTCACCAACTGAAAACTATGTCATAAATGCTTGTCACACTACACACAATGCACACACCCCTTTTCACTGTCATACTCAGTAATTTTGTTTTTAATTTAATTTGGTTTTGCCCTGTTAGTAGCACAAGTCTTTTGGTAATTCTTTAAATAGACTCCCGCGGCACAGGCTAGCCCTAGTGTGGGGTCCTCTAGTAATTTTATAATTAATTTAAACTTATTGGCAATAAATGAATTTCATTTGATTTGATTTGTCTTTGGTTTCTTAAGTATATTTATTCACTCACTGCAAACTTTGTCGTAGTTCCTCGGAACTTTCCTTCTTTAGTAGATAGATATAGTTGTTAATATGATATAATATGAAAGAAACTAGCTACCCGCAACGCAGGAGTTTGTTATGTGAGAGGCAATGCACTTTGTTTCTATATAACAGTTTATATTTAGGTGTTAACCAAATACATTATGTAAGTATAGGTTTAGCAAGCACATTAGCAGATAATTTGGTACCAAATGTAGAACAAATGTAAAATATTCAATCTATTGTAAGCAATTTTGAATATAAATAAATAAATTACAGGACTTTTAATTTCACACAGCGCCATCTAGACCCAAACTAAGCATAGCTTGTGATATGGGAACTAGATTACGGTTAGAATACTTGGATTTTTTTTAATACATATGTATATATGATACAACACCCAAACACATGAATGAATATATACTTATACTTATAAAATGTATGTATGTACCGAGTAATGTATGTCTGTTTCAGCGTTTGGCGTTGAGCGCTGGGATTCATTACCTTAAATGTCCTCTTTGTAACGACAAGCAGAACTTCTATGAAGCCGTTAAAATCCAGGGATACTATGTACCTGACAGGTAATCAAAATTTCTCTCTTAAATATTTTTTTCCTCTGTTTTTATCCACCATCGGGAGACAAAATGCTCTGATAAAAACAGGACACAAATTTTGTTTCCTCCCCGTGCTGAGGGGGCTGGGGTCTATAGCTTTGTCCACTGGTGTTAGATCCAGATTCCCCAGGTTCAATCCCCAGGAGAGTACAATATTTTGCTTAGTTTCTGTTGGTGGTGAGACATTGATTGATTTATAGCTACCACAATCATCAAATCTGTCGCCATAATAACAAATGTAAATTATTGTGTTCCGGCATTTAGATGTAAGATAGCCAGATTATTTTATTGTGCATTTTTTTATTGTACAACGGGGAATTCTCTGCAAACTGGGTCATAAATCCTCGGAACTTTTTTTTTTCTTTGGTATATACCAGAATTATTCAATGACTGCAAACTGGGTCATAAATTACTGGAATGAGAGAGCAATATTGCTGTCTCGCACATAGGATAATGTCACTATCCTTTTGTTTGAACGCTGAGATGTGCATCATCGGAGACTATAAGAACTATCGATAATTTTTACATAGATTTTTTTGCTTTGTTATTTATTATTTAAATATTTTAGCAGTTTTGTTTTGTTTGTTGCTTATAGTTAAAGTAGAGATGTCATTAATATATCGTATTTTTCAAAGAAAACATTTTTTTTTTTTTTTCAAAAAAGTAATTACAGTTGTATTAAGATTTGTTGTTGAAAAATATTCAACATAATTACTACTAATATTATTTATTGATGCTAGAACGTAAGTGTTGCGAAAACACAATTACATAACATTTTCTCGATTTAAAAAAAAAACCAAGTTGACTCTAATTTGTACCAAAAATGTTCGCAATTCAATAAATACGCCCAATTAGGCCTTTTAAATCAACACAGTATACAGCAGAAGCTCTGTGTTTAGATTTTCAAAGTTAATATATGTTTTACCGTAAAAAAACAAAACGTAGAAATTCCCGTACAGTTCTGTCATCTGGTGGTCATAAGCGCCGTGGTTGAGCGCACAGCAATGTCGCCTTTATTATTACTATATCTTAGTTCGAAACTAGAATAAAGTTGCGTTGAGTTGCTAATCTGAGGTACTACAGCCCGTTAAGCGACTATAGTATTCAATAAAATTGACAAGCCTCACAGCTCAGTTGGTAGTAACTCTGCCTTCGGCGCTGTAGGCTGTGGGTTCGATTCCCACCCAGGACAAACATTTGTGTGATGAATATAGATGTTTGTTCTGTGTTCGGGTGTTGTATCATATAGTATGTATGTATTTACAAAAAGTATTTAAGGAATCTAGTTCCCATATTACAAGCTATTAGTTTGGGGCTAGATGGCGCTGTGTAAAATTAATGTCCTGTAATATTTATTTATTTATTTTATTAATAATGACTTTTATCTTCAGAGATGCTGCGTGGGAGTTGGAACAGAATGCGTTTGCGGAGATCTACGAGCGCCACCTGTCGTGTTCCGCAGAAACTTGTCTCTGTCCATCGGGGAGAGAACACGACGCCGACCAGGGGTATGTCTGAGGGATATTATCTTATGATACTAAAAGAGAAGTTTTTTAATGAGTCTTTAAAAAAGGGTAATTGAACATCCCGTACGCACTCAAAACCGGTTGTTAACTTCGCACGCCAACAATGTTTACGGCGAGTGGACAGCGAGTTACATTATACGAGGGATTTATTGAATAATATTACACCAATAAATATTAAATATTAAACACGCTTCCGTCTGGTACTGGTCTGGAACAGTTGAGTTACCTACAGGCCGTTTGTAACGGTCCTTAGGTAATCTGACTATATGTTAAAAAAAAATACAAATCATTTTATATGGTACTTTTTTTTTATTGAAATAACCACATTATTGTCAGAATGTGAAAAAAAATAGAAAACATTTTATTTGGTACTGTTTTTTTATTGAAATAACAACATTAGTGTCAGAATGTAAAAAAAAATACAAATCATTTTATATGGTACTTTTTTTTATTGAAATAACAACACTATTTTCAGAATGTGGGATATAAAGCTGTGCCTGCTCTGCGGCAGTGTGGGCGCACACGCACATTGCATGGGTGCGAGCGAGACGACACGATACGTGTGTCTCACGTGCACGCCCGCCGCGCCACAGAATATGGAGGAGTTAGCGATCACTTTAGACAAAAGTATGTTTACCGTCGTAAGAATCGATGAAAAAGACGAAAAATGGTGTCTGGATAGGTACATAAATAGCTAAATCCGCTGCATATTTTACAGTGAAAGTTATATTATAGTCCTCTATACGTCTATCTTATTATTTTGTATTCAAATAAATTAATTTACAACATTTAAAAAAATAACAAGCCTCATAGCTCAGTAGTAGCTCTGCCTTCTGCGCTGTGGGCTGTGGGTTCGATTCCCACCCAGGACAAACATCTGTGTGATGAATATAGATGTTTGTTCTGTGTTTGGGTGTGTATTGTATGATAAGTATGTATTTACAAAAAAAAAAGTATTCAAGTATTCTATCCGTAATCTAGTTCCCATATTACTATGCTTAGTTTGGGGCTAGATGGCGCTGTGTGAAATTAATGTCCTGTAATATTTATTTATATCATTTTCCATCTATGATAAAAAAGAGGCAGTCGAAAACGCACTAAAATTTCTCCATACATTTTTCAAAGGAGATCGGCTTTATATAGTACTCGATTACGTCTCGGCTTACCATTCATCATGTGTATACCATCATTATGTTTTACTATTTTTTTAGAAATCAGAAACATTTATTAACCTTATATAACATTAAATGTTACAGGCAAGTCATTTTAACAAATATGATTAGGTTTCAGATATATAATAAAGTAAGTAGGTATTATTAATTAACATAAATTAAAAATTAAAATTAATGGTTTATCTTAATCCAAGGAAACATTGATGTGAAAAGTTCGAAGTCAGCTTTTTTTTGTTTTATACAAAAATGAGGATTCTGTGAACTCCATTGTCATATATTCACTTAATTTGTAGAAAGGGTTGCTTTCAAAAAAATATTTTAAAGTTATCTTAAATTCTTTATAGTTTAATTCGGTTACACAAGAAGGTAATTTGTTGTACATTAATATTTTGGCAAGGCGACCCTGTTTCCTAACTTTAACTAACTTTTTATACCTTCATCTCACATGCAAAGGTATTTTCAAACATTCGGAAAATTTTCGGATCGGAAACATCACTTTTTGTCGGATCCGACAGAGAATCCGATAGATTTCAACGCTGTTCTCAAACCATTTATGTTTTTATGTATAAATCTTCCGTTGGAAGCATCGAATTCTAATGTCAAAATATTGAGATTTTGGAGTTGAGAATAGCGTCCTCGGAATCTCCGTCGGAAGCTTCCGAAATCGATCCGATAAGGCTCTCCGAATGTTTGAAAAACACGCTGGTGTCAAGTTCAAAATTCAAATATTCCTTTGTTTCTCAAGCAACAAGTCGGTAACATATAAGGTATATACTTGCCAGTTATGATAAGGCGAAAGTTGGAGACGCACTTCACCAGGAATCCACAACGAACTGAGGAACTGCCATCTGCGCTGCAGGTAGTGGGTTCGATGCCCGCCCAGGACAAACATTAAGATAGATAGATAACTCTTTATTGTTCACCATTTACAAATAACATAACAAAATACAGACAGTGGAAACTTAATCTAAGCGTCACTGGTAAAACAACGGGCGGCCTTATCGCTGTAAGCGATCTCTTCCAGGCAACCGCTGGATGGACAGATAAGATAACGACTTTCAAGGATAGCGGACTATACGAATGACGAATATAAAAAAAAATATACATACATAAAATTACTTCAATAATAATCATGATGATGAAAATGATAATTTATGAATAAACTGATAGATAATAAACTTTCAATTTAAAAGTGTGTTGCGATGTGGTCTTTTTAATATTATCAAGTAATGCGTTCCACAGCCTAACAGCTTCAGCTGTACACGAACCACTGTAGAAAGAAGTTATTTGCGTCGGGGTTTTTAACAACAGAGTGTCTGATGACCTAAGGGAAAAGTTGTGGGAAGAATACAGAAACTGGAATCTGTCCTTAAGATAGGAAGGTGAAAAGGGATTGAAAAGTATTGAATAAAGAAGAGAAAGAATATGCAAATCCCGGCGCCGCCGAATAGGAAGCCATTTAAGTCTGGCGCGGAAAGGTGACACGTGATCATATTTACGAAGACCGAAAATAAACCTAATACAAAAATTTTGGAGACTGCTGATCCGCAGTGAGGTCCAGATAACAAGCATCGGCGTAGTCAAGCACGGGGAGCAAAAGAGACTGCAAGAGAGATCTTATTAGCAGTAGGGAGAAAGTTTCGGGTTCTTCTTAACGCGCCGGTAGACGCAACCAGCTTACGGGTGGTAGACTCCATATTAAGTATTATTCTATTTATCCGTAATCTAGTTCCCATATAACAAGCTATGCTTAGTTTGGGGCTAGATGGCGCTGTGTAAAAATGTTCTATAATAAATAAATATATTACAGGACATTAATTTTACACAGCGCCATCTAGCCCCAAACTAAGCATAGCTTGTAATATGGGAACTAGATTACGGATTCAATACATACATACTTTTTGTAAATATATGCGTGCGATAAGATACAACATCCAAACACAGAACACACATCTATATTCATCACACATATGTTTGTCCTGGGCGGGAATCGAACCCACAGCCTACAGCGCAGAAGGCAGAGCTACTACCAACTGAGCTATGAGGCTTGTTAATTTATTTATCTTAATTTCAGTGATACAGCAAGAGCAAGCGTTAGCGGCCATCAGCGTCCGTCTGGGACCCGTAATGCCGAGCAGGATGTCTCTACGACGGACCAAGGGCCGCACCGCCATCTTGGATCGGTATGTTTTTTTTTTTAAGTAAATTTTCAAACACTTTTTTAAATCATAACATCTTTTGATTTGTTGCAATGATTCATAATTATGAGCGGAATCTAGAAATTAACCATGAATTGATAATTTGAAACCGTTTGTTTTTAAAGATTATTAGAAATATAGCAACCTCGTTACCAATTTGGGCATTTTACTTTTGTTTTTTACGATACAAAATCCACAGCCCTTAACTTTTTGCATATGTATACATGTTAGAGTTAATTAACGCATTATTGTTACAATATGTTACAAAATGGCGTGTGAGTGTTCTCGATTTTTATAGGTTTTTTGACATAACTACAATTTACACCTATTCATTACAATATAAATATAAATAAATTTTACAGGACATTAATTTTACACAGCGCCATCTAGCCCCAAACTAAGCATAGCTTGTAATATGGGAACTATATTACGGATAAAATACTTAAATACTTTTTGTAAATACATACGTACTATATGATACAACACCCAAACACAGAACAAACATCTATATTCATTACACAAATGTTTGACCTGGGTGGGAATCGAACCCACAGCCTACAGCGCCGAAGGCAGAGTTACTACCAACTGAGCTATGAGGCTTGTCAAAATATGTCTATACATATAGTAGATAGATTTCTTTTTTTTTATACGAAAGTTAGGTGCTTGGCCTTCATCTCACCTGATAACATATAAGTTATGATAACGCCGAAGGTAGGCGCACTTCACCCGGAATCCTCAACAAACTGAGTAACTGGCTATCTTACCTCTGAATGTCGGAGCTTTGGCGACAGAATTAGTGTGTGGTAGCTAGCCGGGCAGACTTAAACAAAGTCCTACCACCAACAAACCAAGCACATTGTTCCCCCCCTGGGGATCGAACCTTAGACCACTGAGGCTGTACCATCCAGCCGCCGTCATGATATAAATCTAATATAAACCCTTTGTTATTTCAGACCGACTTGTTCACGTGATAGAGGCACCAAGACTGCAATCGAACTGGGTAAAAACTAATTTGTATATGTTTACTAGCCTCACTTGTAACTTACAGAGTGATCAAATCATAGAAGACAGTTATAATCTATTTTTGTATTTTGGCCACAACATTTACAAATGACTCGACTTGCACCAGTATTTTCCACAAGACGAAAACGCTCTAAAAAAATTTTGCAACGGATATAAACGGAGTTTGGATATGACACAATTCGGAATCCTCGCGCGGATTCCGAATTGTGTCATATCCAAACTCAGCTTGAGCGCTGATCAACGCCATCTAGCAGAGATTGACTAAAACTGTGATCTGTGTGAAATTACGTTCAGAATCACGAGCCGAGAAATGGCGTTTTTGCTTTACTCGTCATATTCGTTTTCAGGAAAAGAAATAAAGCATTTAAGAAAAGATGCGGGTTGTGAATTTTTGTGTCAATATAACATTTGTAAATTTTAACCTGATTCTAATTATTGCTGTATCGAAATGAGTCTTAGTAGGTATAAGTATAAGTATTTTGGATGACAAAACTATAGTTTGGTATCTTGGAAATCTGATGATGGAGTCCGGTTTCTGGTAAACCGCTCGAGTTTTGACTCATATATTTGTTTTGACGATGTGCGATGGAGCCAAGAGTGTGAGAGAGTGAACAGTGGAACTCTTAAGTGACTTTTACATTACATTTGCTTCGTGAAAAAGTACATCAAGTTTCACTCATGTCTCTGTGGTGTAGTGGTTCAACCCACCTATTTCTTATCCAGAGGTCCCGGGTTCGATCCCCAGGGAGTACAATATTGTGCTTGGTTTGGTTGGTGGTAGAACTTTGTTGAAGCCTGGCTAGCTACCACCATCTTACCTAATTCTGTCGCCATAATAACAATTATATAACTATTGTGTTCCGGCATTCAGAGGTAAGATAGCCAGTTCCTCAGTTAGTTGAGGATTCCGGGTGAAGTGCGCCTCCACCTTCGGCCTTATCTCAACTTGTTACCAGGTTAGGTGAAGGCCAAGCGCCAATAGATTGGCTTTGTGCTTTGGAACTCTTAAGTGGCTTCTTTGACATTTGCTTCGTGAAAAAGCAACATCAAGTTTCACTAATGGCAAAAGTAAACAACACACGTAACTAAAAAACGTGGCGTGTTTTTTTGTTGTGTATTTACTTCATACATAACCACTGATATGTATGTCTTTATTTACAGCTCCATCATCTAACATACAGTCAAGTCGCGAAGAACTGAACTTAAAAACACCCAGAAAGTTAAGCTCATCAAAACCAGATCCATACAATTCCCCACAAAGGTCATACAACACCCACCTGGATTCCGAAACACCCAGAAAGTCCATACACAGCCCGTACAAAGTTGATGCAACTGCGATTTTAATGGAAAATTCACCGAAGAAATCTTCCATACATGGATCTTCGATCAAAAGTATTGACACAATACTGTCTCCTATAAAACTACTTGAGAACAGATTTAGAGAGAAAGTTGTGTGTATGGGAGTTAAGAATGCAGTTTTAGATGAAAAATTTGTCGCTGATTTGAAACTAAGGCTTGGTCGACCGAGGCCTTACAGTGAGAAAATGAAAATCATTAAGTAAGTACAATTATGTATATATCTCTAGCAATTGAACAGAGCCTCCCCCAAACTATGCCTCAAACAGAGACCTGAGCTTCCTCCATCCCATGGGAGCCCACGCTCTGTTGCGCATTTAATCCTATGATTAATATTACCTGCACTTAACACCAATTCTCTTTTAATACCCAATAATAACCTTTTTGTATGATAAATAAATATATAAAATAAGTTAAACAAAATACATACTAATCACGCTATCCTTAATTTGGTGATAGATGGCGCTGCTTGAAATCCTGTAATATATAATCAAAATATGAAATAAATATTACAGGACATTAATTTCACACAGCGCCATCTAGCCCCTGACTTAGCAAAGCTTGTAATATGGGAACTAGATTACGGATTCGAATAATATACTTACCATACAATACAACATCCCACAGAACAAACGTCTATATTCATCACTCAAAAGTTTGTCCTGGGTGGGAATCGAACCCACAACCTACAGCGCAAAGGGCAGAGCTACCAACTGAGCTGTAAGGCTTATCGATTGAATAAAATATAAATACAATGTAACACCCAAACACAGAACAAACATGTATATTCAACAGTAGAACATTTATTATATTTATCATCCATATAGGTAAATAATATATATATTTATATAGTATAGTATGTAAGTACATAGTGTATAATATGTAGGTATTTATATTGTATAAGTAGTGTGAATATTTGTAGCATAGCTTTACTTAATATGTATGATATATGATATAGTTAATTTAGCTAGAACCCTTATTAATAATTATGTGCTCCACCAACCACCTCTTTAGCCATGAAATCCTCTCCATCCGAAGGTTGTCTGGAATTTCTGTCTTTTAAGTTATCCAGTTTTATTTTTAAGGTGTTCAATAAAGTATTTTCATTCATTCATTCATTCATTCATCACACAAATGTTTGCCATATTATGTTTGTTTGTCTGTTACAGCAAAGTTTTAGATGACATATTTGGTAGTGAAAACATAATAAAGCAAAAGGAACCGTTGAAAGTTTGGCGCTCTCCAAGGAAAAGTTACAATATCACTGAGGAGCTAGTAAGACTTATTTTTTTTTATTGTATGACAGGGAAGCGCTTGGCCTTCATCACACCTGGTAACAAGTTGAGATAACGCCGAAGGTACGCACTTCACACGGAATCCTCAACTAACTGAGGAACTGGCTATCTTACCGTTAAATGCCGGAAAATATTTAATTGTTGTTATGGCTACACTAGACTTAGATAAGATGGTGGTAGCCTAGCTTGGTTTGGTTGGACTTAAATATAGTCAAACCAACCAAATTGTACCCCCTGATAATCGAACCCGTAACCTTTTGATCTGATACTTTTGGGCGATCTACTGGACCACAGAGGAGGTAAATAATGTAGTAATATGGTATTACTGGTATAGACCAATATCTGGGCAAATTTTCAATCAGTTACTTCGATTGGTTTGGCGTGAATCTTCATGACAAACCAGTATACGAATCAGTTTTGTATGGGGTTTGAATTCCGAATCGAATTACACAGGAACTGAATTATGATATGAAAAGTACTGAAAATGCAATGAGCTGATAAAAATAAACCGGCCAAGTGGGTGTCTGACACGTTCACTGCGGTTTCCAAACCACATTTACATACAAAATATGCTGTTTTTTTTTTGCATTTGTATATCATCAGACAGTATTGAATATAGGAATTTGCTTTTACGAAAAAGTCTAAATAAGTACCTATCGTAAAAAAATATATATATTCAAAAAAAAATCTATAATGTTAAAATTAAAGGGGGCCCTCTGATTTTATTTTTATCATATAATGTGTTAATAGAAATTAAATAAATAGAAATATAATATACGCAGTAAACATTTCAACTGTCTACATATTACAATTCATGAGCCCGCTGACAGACAGACAGACGAACGGGCAAAAGGGCAAGAAATAGGGTTCTGTTGGTACCCTTTGGATACGGAAAGCTGAACAAAGTAATGTAATTTATAACTTTACAGGAAATCATAACTACAGAGGACAATGAACTCAAACCCAATGAAAACAAAGAAAACAATGGCACTCCAAGAAAATCGACAAAAACAAAAAGTATGACCACACCAAGTACACCGAAAACACCAAAAAATATCAAAGAATTTGATTTTTCACCGAAAAACGGCGAATTAAATCACTTAAATGATTCATCCAATGATTTGTATCATAAGAACGATAATGATAAAGATATCGAAGATACTGTGAAACTCGCTGAAACAATTGATGATTCATCTAACAGCACCTTTCAACTACCATCAGAGTTCATAGCAGACGATCTAAGCGATGATGATGATACCTTCATAGGATTCACATCACCGAATCGTAAAACCATAGAAATAAAACATGATTCTAGTTTAGAAATCTCTGAACTAGATCAAACTGTTAACATTGATATCATATTGAACGAACCTAACTTTAAGAATGATGTCGTTGACAAAACTAATGAAACAGAAGATAGAACAAAATGCTCCCTCAAATTCAGCCCGCTGGGCAAAGAGATACGAGAGAACCTGAACATTGACGTGGAAAACTTCAAAAAGGAGTATTTAAATGAAGTTGACAGCGTTTTCAAATGCAAATTCAATCATAAACACGAAACTGAGCCAAGGAAAGCTACGAACTATCTGAAACCCGTCATCGATTTCGCCATAGATGCCGTCAATCAGAAAGAAATAGCAGATAGAAAGAAAGAAATGACGAATGGCAAGAAAGAAATGAGAGATAGAAAGAAACAATTGACAGGCGCTAGACGTGGAAAGAAACGAAAATTGGTTTTGGCTTACAATGACAAAAATAAATCGAGGAAACTATCAGAGGGCGGTTCAACCTCCCATTCTAATGATGATTTGGAAGTGAACACTTTGAATCATCCTGAAAATGATAAACAGGATCCAAATATCATTTCTGATAAAAAAATTGATAGAACAATGGAAAATCGGAAGAAACAAAAAAAGAAACGAGAAGAAATGCGCCAAAATAAAAAACTACAGTCTAAAAATAAACGTTTGGAATGTAAGAGAGAGTTAAGAACGAAAATAAGCGAAAGTGATGCTAAACCATCACACGATGTTCAAAAAGTGAGAGAGAACGTCGATGATGGTAATGATAAAGATATTATTACAAAAGAATTTCACGAAGAAGCAGAAAAATCTAATAAAGATAATACCAAAGACAGAAAGAGAAAATATAAGGAAAGAAAAGCTAAACGCGAAGGAAGCCATCGGAAAAAAGTAAAGCGCGCAAAACAAAAAAAACAAAACATCGAAGTCACTTTTGATTCATCCACAAGCAAATCTAAAAAGGAAACCAAATTATCGATATGTAACAATCGAAAGAACATCTCTGTCAAAATAAAGTGGAAAAAGGAAAAGCTGCGTTTGAAAATAGAGTCAAAAAACAATAAAAAGAAAATAGCTGAAAGACGAACTCCAACCAAATTCAATAAGTTCGATCCTCAATCCAATCATGTTGATTCCAAGTTCAAACAGTACGTCTTGCAGTACTTTTCAGATATCACTCCGAATGAGGTTTTAGTCAAACCGGAAAAAGAGGTTACTCCTCTGAAGAGGAAGTATATAAAACAGGAAAAGACCCTTGATAATATGAAACAAACGTCAATTCAGAACTTTTTCAAGGTTAAACCACCAAGTGAGTGACATTGTGGGTTTACTTAGTAAAATTGTAAATGATTTCCTCCATTAGTTGTCTCTGCACAACTCAAAAATTACGATGGTACTCTATGAAATAAACTTTATTGAACCAACACCATATATGAATGAATCTATTCACCAAACAGTATCTTTTTATGTCATCTATTATAAAATATCTGTGAAGTTGATTAACTGACTCATGAGTGATAGCCCAAACCAGAAGTCAAAGTCAAAATGTTTATTTATTGATTTTAAGGATTATTTTGAAACATCAAATCTACCGCCTGTTCGGAATCGCGACCTGCACACTAGAAGGCAAGAAACTCGGGCTAGATATTTTTTTGTTGATCCATGTAAAATTTAAGGATATATACAGTTTTAAATAACATTATAATTAGGTGGATCATAGTACATCATCAACCTAAATACTTAATACTATAACTACCTAATGGGTAGCTCGTTAACTTTGAGAAATCACCATACAGCTACTTTCAGACTTCCCCTGATGCACTCGGTCGCACTCTCTTTACAATACCCCGGGTATTTCAGTCTAACCCGTTCCAGTTGAGCAAAGCGGTTCTATTATATATCAATGTGAAATAGCATTAACATTCCCTTTTATGCGACGGGTAAGCGCTTGGCCTTCATCTCACCTGGTTACAAGTTAAAGCCGAAGGTGGAAGCTCACCAAACTGAGAACTGGCTTACCTCTAAATGCCGGAACACAGCAATTAAACAATTTGACGCCATCGCGGACCGCGTTGTGAATTCGGGACAGGATTATTCTCCGATTATATGTTATCGTCCAACCCTTTACCATTATATCGGTTTAGCATTTCAAACGTTGGCGGGCTAACTGAGAAATTGACTTTCTATACATTCGGTGCTGCCTGTTGCAAATTGTCAAATCATTACATAGTAGACTTGGTAGATTTTCACATTCAATTTGAGTTTAGTTGAGATAAGAGTATAGCAACAAGGTACTTGTTTTAATTTTAAGGCTTTCAAGTTTTCTTCGTATTCTGTATCATATTGTTTTATTTTTAGTAAACTTATTTACAATAAAATGATTAAATGTACCTAAAAATTCATGCTTTTTGTTCGTTATTACTACCTGACTTCAAACATAAAATTTGAGATAATGGTCAAACGATGGTCTATCAATCATAAAAAAAGACTATTTTATGTATATATATATATTAAGGAATTATTTTAGGAGGCCCAGTTTGATGGGTTGTTGATGCCGCCTGTATTATAATGGCGAATTAGCTAAAAATACAGGATAAATTATTGAGGCGACACGTGACCCAAGGGCTGGCTCTTATTTAGGCCAGTGAATTAGCATAGCTATTCAGCGTGGCAATGCAGCCAGTGTCTTGAGCACGCTTTCGTCTGGTACTGGTCTGGAACAGTTGAGTTACCTATAGGTCGTTTGTAACGGTCATTAGGTAATCTGACTGATTCCTTTGTACATAGTTTAATTGTACCTTTTATTGAATAAAGTCGGATAAATTAGGTACCCGTCTTCAATAACATAAACAATTTCAAGAGTCGAGTGAAATCGTTTTATTTAACAGATTTTTCATAAATATTCACTATTTGTGTAACCTTATTTATCTCCTTTAAACCTTTTTTTTCCTTTGTACATACTTAATTAGTTTAATTGAACATTTTCTTGATAGTATATTATTGATATTGATTAGTTTATTCATAATTATTTATGTAATAGTATAAATAATTAGGTACATATATTTATATACTGCTAGTAAGTAGGTATATATTCGAATAGTTACGATAATGTATTTAGATTTAGATATGTTTTGTATTGTAAATATAAATATTTACTTATTCTCTTTTACTATGTACCCTCCTACCGTCAACCGTATTGGTACTATCCTCTCCATCCTTAGGTTGCCATGAAGAGATCGCTTAATCGATAAGACCGCCCATTGTACTATTTACTTAAGTTTGAAAATTGACAATTGTTCTATATGTTTTTCGTGTACAATCAAGAATTTTAATTCATTCATACAATCGACTTTGAACCTTTACCAGCTACCAAAGTGTTGCTAGGTAGTGCATAACTACGAAATGTTTGACAAAAGTACATTTAATTCAGAATTTCTCTTGGTGAACGAAAACAAGTGTCAGCTACCATCGCAATTTTGCTCATATTCCGTTCCGTTTCTCTCCATGCAAGAAGTAGCTGTAATGATAATTTGAATTTTACTATTTTCAACATATTACCTAAGTACATCAAAAACAAAAATCTGATAGATCTAAGTAACTACTGAAACACTACCAAGTTAATGTACCTAATGTTAGTTTCTTAATGTTAATATTTGTCAATGCAATGTTTATTGTAAGTACAATAAAGTGTTCTATTCTATTCTAAACTAGATTTTTTTTTGTAACTAACGAGCAGCGTGTCTTGAAATGTAAGTAATATAACACTTCTATTTCAAATAATGCAATCAAAAGTAGTTGCAGTTGAATTCATGGTAGGTAAGTAGGTACTGTCAAAAGCTTAGTGGAAAGTACTTGTTTATCCAGAGGCATGATACAAAAGTGCACAATTGTTTGCGACTTCTTGCTTCAAACTAAAAGTATACTATGGCTGACACACGTTTAGTAAGTTGTACCTAATGCTTTCATTTTAGGCCAGTTACCATAGATGAAAATTTAAAATAGATATGAATTTTTCGATTCCAATCAAATTTCAGTGTGAACTGTTCGTTGTATTTATTAAAAAATAAACGTGATGGACAACCCTAAGAGTGCAAAAATTTGGCTTGATAAAATTTTCCATGTTGAACTTGGCTGGAGTTATAAAACCGTCCTACCACGCAACAGAAAAAAAACGTTTTTCTTTTACGTGCTTCCTACTTACACCAGCACCGGCTCAAGCGTTTTGAAATTAGTAGAAAATATTGGTACGTAAATGGCAGCACAGGGCACAGACAGTCTCGTCTCGTCTGTTGTTTACAACGCCAATCACAACGATAAAAACGAAACAAAAACAAGTTCTAGTTAATTTTAGTTGTGTACCTTTGTCCTAACAAGCAAATCATTTTTCAGAATTGCTAACGGAATTAAAAATAGTTCAGAATCTCGTTCTAAATTTAAAACTTTATCGTTAGTTTCAAAAGTTTAACACTAAAAATCTCATCGAAAACTGTTTTCTTTGTTCAAGTGATAGAAGGTTTGCGACGTTGCCGCTCTGACGCATAACTTTTCTAGTTAGATTCGATCGTCCTTCAACTGTTTATGTATGATTATTTTTATAATCCGTGATCTTAAATAAGTGCAACAATCCAAAAGGAATGCTTCAGTGTCCTGAAATGTGTGGATTTGAACGTTCTCTAATTTCTGACGCAATAGAGATCTGGCAACAGCGCGCGGAATCGGACTGAATATAAAAACATTCTGATGTATTAAAAACAACTCATCGGATTCATCCGATTTCACATTATTCCTATTACTGTATGAGGTGAGTTTTAGTTTTAATTAATTTATCATTCGAGTTCATTTGTTTATACAAAAATAAGTGTAACGGTTAATTCAAATTTCCCGCCTGATGACGTAATTTTTGTACAAGGCAGCCATACTTTTTTTTGGACATTTAGTCATCTGTCAAACATTCTTGGATTTGTTCGTGCGCTGTGTGAAATAAAAAAATCATCTTTCTGGGTGGTTTTTATCAAAAACTCACAACGGAAGCATCCGGGTAAGTAAATTGTAACTTGTTAACGTTTTCGGAATTGTTTCACTTATTTTTGTAGGATATTTATTTGTTAAACATAACCTCACATAAGTTTCTAGGTGCCGAAGTAAGTTCCCATTTTAGGTCAACCAGTGTCTTCTTGATGGCGAAATTCCGTATTATCTTGTTTTATTTGCATAATTGTCGCGTAGGCCTCTGCTAGGATCGAGAAAACGTTATAAGTTAGAGGTAGGTAGGTATTAGAAAGTTTGTGTTACTACTTCTGCAGACGTTTCTAGAGATCTTAACATCTAGTAGGTAGGTGTAACAAGTACAGAACGACCAATATAAGCCTTAAAAGTTTCATCTTTTTCATAGTTACGTTTAAAAAAGTTAAAAAAAAGTTTTTTTTCAATTAAGTACATGTAAAAAATATAGTTTTTTATTCAGAAGTGTAGTCTGTATTTACCTACTGCACAAAACAAAATTAATCCTTCGTAAGTACCTACTGTTAATTATAGGTGTAACAAGTACAGAACGACCAATATAAGCCTTAAAAGTTTCATCTTTTTCATAGTTACGTTTAAAAAAGTTTAAAAAAAGTTTTTTTTCAATTAAGTACATGTAAAAAATATAGTTTTTTATTCAGAAGTGTAGTCTGTATTTACCTACTGCACAAAACAAAATTAATCCTTCGTAAGTACCTACTGTTAATTAGTTTGTCTAGAAATCTGTTTACTAGCTTTTGCATGTGGCTCAATTCATTTATAGCCCACTATACAGTAATAATACACAAGCAAGCTGCTACCCTTCTGGTGAGGTCCCATAATCCGCTTGAATAAGTACCTAAATCATGTTGATATGGTTTAGATAAATATCTAATTTAGTCCTATTACCTATGTAAGGCCCTATATAACAAATTGATTGTTACATTTGATAGTTGAATCGTAAGTTTTATGACTATTAGATGACACAATTTTGCCATCAACCCAAGGTCCTGCTGTGCTTCTTTGCTATTTTGCTGGCTGGTGTTAAGCCGCATTTTGACGATAAGAGTGTACTATGACAGAGTAGCCTACATCCTAGTGTATTAGTGTACATGTCCGAGTGCACTCAGATGCCCGGTTTCCACGATATAAGTGCCATTAGAGTGGCCGTCAGAGTCAACTCTTATCGTCAAAATGCTGCTTTAACCAGGGGCAATGCACAGTTCAATCCAATGTAGGATATCAGTGCAGAACAATTTAGCTCCCACCCTCCAAATTAGAATTGGTTATTGCATAATATCCTAAACATAGCTGAATATTAGGTATGAAGTAGTCATCAAACAAAAATAATCTGATGGCAAGTCCAAACTTGCAAGTGTGATTTCATCATTACTCTGAAATTTTCCTTCCTATGCAATAAATGTAGGTATTTCATAACTGTGAATCATATTTATCATATTCTCTTGTATGGAAAGTAATTTGGTGATGAGCCTAACTTGGGTAGGAGGTATTTTTGCACAGAATAAATAATAGTATGAGTACATATATGTAAGAATCTAGTGAAATAACATAATTTACCATTCATAGCAGTACCAGAAAGGTACTATGACTATTTTGGTTGCAGGCAGTACCACATAGGCCATTTACCTAGGTAATGTATTGGAGAGAAGTGACTGGATTCATTAAAATGTTAGTCAACAAATCAAGTAGTTTGCCTCAAAAACAATATAAGAAGGATATTTACAATTTAATGGTAAATGAGCATACAACTGTAGTAAAATATTAGACAACTCATTCGCCATCAAATTGTGGGGAACAAAATAATTCATGGAAACTCTTTACTGTATGTACACCAAAACAATACAGGACAATAGTTAATTAAAAACTTAAAGCTCTAACTAAAATCAGTACCTCATTAGTTTATGATTTCGTAACTATCAGTACAAGAAAGAATTGAGCCTTGCCACCCAGTCTGCCTCTTAGACTCGGTAGAATGTCTTTGTAAAGTCATGTGTGCTGCGGAACAGTACACCTAAATGGCTGACTTTACATTTGCCTTGATTCTTGTGGCTGTTCTGTACCTTACATATTCTCATAAAATATTCAATGTGCAAGAAAATAATATGATTGTGCCTAATTGTGAAGGCATGATCCTGTATAATAGGCAGGCTATTGTCCTCATCCCTTAACAAGTCGAGGATAGGTTGATGACCTGTGCTTATAAAGGTAGACTAATGTGAAATATTAGTTCTTTTTTAATTTCATTCTTTCTATTATCTGCATCATGTCTAGTCATGTCTAGTTTGCAAGATAACAAGTTTTTGGGTCAAAGATAAGGTTATGTGCTAATAACAGAGGACCGAGTTGTGACTGATATTTGCTACTCATGTATACCACACCTATTTTCAAATTGAATTTCATAAAACCTCTCCCAAGTAAAAGATGATCTATATAAAGAAACTCCAAACATGTACATATTCATATAAAACTGTCAAGTGCTTAAGTAAGTAATAGTAATAAATAAAACAGTTTTATTAGCATCACATGATTCTCCAAGTTGGTCCTTCTATTGTAAGTTTACAAGTTTTATAGCATAATAGCGATTCTAGAACACTGTTTTAGCACTAGTTTTCAGATCGGGGACATCGCACATCGCTTTTTCGGTTTTTCTTTTTATTATTCCGTTGGTGTTGACTTAGAATCATAGATTTTAACGCTATTCTCAAACCATTACTGAAATCCGTCTGTAGATCGTCTCGAATACTCATTTTGGCATTGGAAGAGACATCATCCAACATATTATTGTTATTCTGAGTGGGGGTGATCAAGGCCTGCACTGACGTCCCGCTGTGGGGTGCATTGTGCATTGTCCCCCTTGGTTTTAACTAACCTTACCCCAGCCAGCCCAGGTCCCCAGGACTTTGGGTTGTCACCAACAATGGTGACACTTGTTGAGCGCCTGAGTTCGCGACAGCGACATTGAAAGTGACTGTGTTGTGGGCGATGATGATGTTTGCTCCAAGCCGGGGCCAGGCAAATCCGTCAATCTAAATGGTGGATTTTGTTTGTATGAAATATACCCCATTTTATTATTTTTATAAGAAGATATCATTACAATAATATGGGTATTGACATGCCGATTCTAAAAATATTTAGATTACGATAACAAGCCTCACAGCTCTGTTGGTAGTAGCTCTGCCTTCTGAGCTGTAGGTTGTGGGTTCGATTCCCACCCAGGACAAACATTTGTGTGATGAATATTGATGTTTGTTCTGTGTTTGAGCGTTGTATTGTATGGTAAGTATGTATTTACCCATATTGAAAGCTTTGCTTAGTCTGGGACTAGATGGCGCTGTGTAAAGATAATGTCCTATAATACATACCTACTTCATAAGTCCTTGTTTTCGTATTATGATATTCAAACGTAGAATTGCCTGTTGCGGCCAAAAATTTTAGTGTGATTATTGGCACATTTTATACTATGTAAGTAGGTACACAGGATAATTTGGCGTCCCGAAGCTTTTGCCCGGTATACCGGGACAGTGGGCTGGAGATCGGGGTGGTCCCGTTCAAAATGGGATATCTGGTCACGTTAATAGTACCAATATGTGGACATTATGCTTTCATTTCCTTATCAGGAGATTCATAACATTGATTAGGGCATAGCAAATCAATAGTAATCTTGATTCAAGTGAAGCAAATCAATGGGGTATCGAAACGTTTTAGTAGGTAGCGTTTTATTTATGTGAAACAAGTGTTATCTGTGATAGGAGTATTAGTTCAGAGGGAGATTAAATATCACATTTGTTTTCATTTTGTACCGCCTCTGTGGTTTAGTGGTTTGCCCACCGATATCAGATACATCGGTCTCAGGATCGATCCCCAATGGTGTACATTATTGTGCTTGGTTTGGTTGGTGGTAGGACATTGTTTAAGTCCGCCTGGATAGCTAACTATCTTACCGAAGTCTAGCGCTATAAAAACAATTCTAAATTGTTGTATTCCGACATTAGTAAGATAGCCAGTTCCAGACTTGAGGATTCCGGGTGAAAACTAAACTTATAACGGTGAGCGGCCAAGCGCTTCCCCGTCGTATAAAATTAAAAATAAAATCTTTATTTAGACAATATCAAATCTTTGTATATATACCTACTAAAACCGTAATCATGGCTCATGAAACCGCGACGAAATTTCGGATAACGCATTCACCAACAAATCATGATAAATATCCCGTTAAAAGTCTATGCTACGTGAAATGGCTTAGCTTAAGCGATCATATCGTCCACAGTACTGTAGCATTAACTTTGAAATTAATATATGTTATAGTTCAGGATTGATGCTAGAACGCTTGTGTTTTGAAAACACGATTACATAAAATTTTCTCGATGGAAAAAAATCCAAAGTCTACTTTAATTTGTACCAAAAATTTTCGCCTTTCAATAAATACGCCAATTAGGCCTTAATACTTTGTACAGTAAATAAAGACAGTATACAGCAGACGTTCTGTGTTTAGATTTTCAAAATTAATGTTTGTTTTACCGTGAACAATTAAAACGTTGAAATTCGCGCGTATTTCTGTCAACTTTACTATAACTCTATCTTAGTTCGAAACTAGAGTACTTCACTCTAGGGGATTATTGATAATCTGAGGAACTATAGGCCGTTAAGGCGAGGCAATCCTTGACCTTTTTTTGAAGACGTCTCGGCAGGCAATGGCCGCCCGACGCGAACGTTTGACCGGCTAGATTTCCTTTGTTTTTGTTCACAAAGATTAATAATAACAATATTATAATATTTATTTTCGGCAAGCCCTAATAAATAAGAAGCCCTATCTTTTGTAATAACTTTAACATGGTTTCAACAAGAAATCTCACAGTTCTACACGTTTAAATATCGATTTAGTGTCATCTTTATGTTTTTTTTATCGACCCAATTATTTCAATAGAATATTTGTTTTTCGGCGCTACGTCGCTTTTTATTAGATTTACAGAGGTTCAAAAAAGCTAAAAAGTGAGCGGGGTAGTACCCGCCTTAATATTAGTCATAGTATCTAACCATGATAGTTTCAAAAGTTATATCGCTGATGCGCTATGCACATTATTGGAACCCGAACATCATCCAAAAACCAATGTGATACATACGTACCTAGTAGGTAAGGTACTACCTACGTTGTGCTGCGGCATTGTAAGGTTTTTGTGTTAACGGCCTATATATACTACCTCAGATTAGCAACTCAACGCAACTTTACTCTAGTTTCGAACTAAGATTAAGTTATAATAAAGGTAACATTTCTGTGCGCTCAACCACGGCGCTTAAGACCACTTGATGACAGAACTACGCGCGAATTTCTACGTTTTATTTTTTTACGCTACAACAAATATTAATTTTGAAAATCTACAGAGCGTCTGCTGTATACTGTGTTTATTGAATTGCGAACATTTTTGGTACAAATTAGAGTCAACTTTGGATCTAACTCTTGGATTTTTCCATCGAGTAAATTTTATGTAGTCGTGTCTTCGTAACACAAGGGTTCTAGCATGAATCCTAAACAATAACATATATTAATTTCAACATTTATATAAATTTAATTTTTAAGTAAATGCTGCAGTATTGTGGAAGATATGATCGCTGAAGCTTAACCATTTCAGGTACCATTGACTCTTAAGGGGATAAAGGGGTAGGTATGTAGGTACGCCTTCAAGAGTGATAATTAAACCAGCGTCGTGCAAAATATCGATTGTTTACACAGCTGAAGTTTTCGAATAGTTCTACGTAGGTACTTTACTTGTAAGTTACAAAACGACTAAACTTGGAAGCCATTGAAATCAAACACGAAAACAATACTCGTGAAATAGCGATTTGATTTACAATGAGGCCATTCAATGTTTCAGAGTATTGGCACAGAATAAAGTACTTCGGTACTGTGTGTCCAGTTCGAGTAGCTACTTTGCTGGTAGCTAGCCAGAGACATAAACAATAGGATTTTGTTTACCACTAATCAAACCAAGCACATTATTGTACCCCCCCTGGGGATCGAACGCGGGACCTCTGAATCTGAAACCGGACCACTAGACCAGAGGCGATTAAAATGGATGATAAAACTAGCAGAACCTGTGTAGCCTATAACCGTTACCATGAACTCGGCTTCCCGTTTGCGGACCCCGGTCTCCCAACATCCTGGCCCAGTCAACATTCCTGCGCGAAGCTTTCAGAGAGTACGAAACCTCTTTTGATTCTTTATCGTACATATAATAATAATAATGAATAAATATTACAGGACATTAATTTTACACCGCGCCATCTAGCCCCAAACTAAGCATAGCTTGTAATATGGGAACTAGATTACGGATAGAATACTTGTTGTAAATACATACGTACTATATGATACTACACCCAAACACAGAACAAACATCTATATTAATCACACAAATGTTTGTCCTGGTTGGGATTCGAACCCGCGTACAGCGCAGAAGGCAGAGTTACTACCAACTGAGCTATGAGGCTTGTTATAATTTATTTATATTAGATGTACCTACCTAATGATAATGGGCAAGCTATAGCAAAGTACGTTAAAAAGTTCTTCATGATAATTAAGAATGGCGGAAATGACTTCGCCCGGAACTTCGTTCCCATCGTCTCGTGGGAATTTCTCAAAATACTTTCTTGTAGACCCTTACCACGATGAGCTACTCAAATTCTAGTATTTATTGGAATTCATGGGTTTTTTTTTACGCGGAACCCTAACTATTTTCTCAATATAAAAATCGGCTAAGAAGTAACTTAGGCTATATATTAACTATTGGGAGCACGCAATAACTTTAGCTATCTTCCGATGAAAGTCCTGTCATAATCGGTCCAACCGTTTCGGATATTGGCGGGACAAACAGACAAAAATAATTGAAAAGTCTATTTGTTATAAATACGGTATTAACTATAATTTAGTAAAAAGCTGTTAATATGACATTACAAACAGATACTTCATTTTTATTTATTTTTATAGGTAGCAAACATTTTACCATATCTGTACCAGCGTGGAAAACCTACATACATTTTAGCATACAATCAGCCGTTGATATAGTGGTGTCAAGCGATTCAAGGTCGTATCGTATTGCAAAAAAAAACACGTGTATACGAAACACGAATAGGTAGGTACCTAGTAGGTAGGTACTACCTACCACCTTCTTACCTAAGTCTGCCGACATATCAAACATTAAGGACATAGCAAGTCTCATAGCTCAGTTGGTAGTAACCCTGCCTTCTGCGCTGTAGGTTGTGGGTTCGATTCTCACTCGGGACAATAATTTGTGTGATGAATGTGGATGTTTGGGTATTGTATTGTATGTAAGTATGTATATACAAAAAAAAGTATTTAAGTATTCTATCAATAATCTAGTTCCTAAATTACAAGCTATGCTTAGTTAGGGGTTAGATAGCGTTGTATGAAATTAATGTCCTGTAATATTTATTTATTTAATCAACATTTTTGTGCTCCTTCAAGGTAAGATAGCCAGTACCTCAGTCTGTTGAGGATTCCGGGTGATGATTGACGCGCCTTCGGCCTTACCATAACTACAAACCTAGGCCCCGAATTTCGCTAGGCCTTCAAACGAAGGCCTAGCGAAGCGATTGGTTCAGCAGAACCAATCGCTTCGTCATGACGTCATGTCGCAGGATGGCTACTCTTCACCTTATGGTATTCTAGTGGCCATTGCGGTGATACCATTGTCATGGTATATGAAGGCCAAGCGCTTCCTTTTAGTAAGATAAAAAATAAAATCAGTCAGCATAGCATATCAAGTCCATTCAAGTGTTTCAATAGACTTGCGCTAATTATTTATTTTTTCAACGGGGAAGCCTTCATCTCACCTGGTAACAAATTGAGATAAGGCCGAAGGTGGAGGCGCACTTCACCCGGAATACTCAATTACCTGAGGAACTGGCTATCTTACCGCTAAATGCCAGGACACAGCATTTTTTTTTTAAGAATTTTTATTATGGCGACAGAATTAGGTGAGATGGTGGTAGCTAGCCAGGCGGACTTAAACAAAATCCTACCACCAACCAAACCAAGCACAATATTGCTCGTACCTGATCGTACCTGGGACCTCTGGATCTGAAATCGGTGGGTTGAACCACTAGACCACAGAGGCGGTTAGTTCTATTGAACTTTGAAATATCAAAGCATCGTTGAATTTTAAGAGAACGCTTCGTTCCCAGGGACGTTTCTCACGCTCATTTACAGTTCTTACGTGCAAAACAAAGCTGGGTAAAAAACAAAAGCATTCTAGCGTGCCTATGCTCGGTTGGGAATGTGGCTCGTTAGTCAGCTGATCCCGCTCTAAACTTATCCCAGGGACGTTGACTAAATAATTCATTTTATAATATAGCTTTGTCAATTGATCTCGCTTTCAAAAAAAGATAAAAACGCACAGACACAGACAGTTCCTCAGTTTGTTGAGGATTCTGGGTGAAGTGCGCCTCCACCATCGGCCGTATAACTTGTAACCAGATAAGATGAAGGCCAAGCGCTTCCCCGACGTCCAATAAAAAAAAGTATTATTTGAAATATATGTACACGTGTGTATACCGACGGGACCCTATTACTAAGCCTACTCGGAGTCTGACTGATAGTGATTTCTCAATGTTAAGAAACTGCCCATTAGATAGTTATGTAATAATCAATGTTTTAAGATAATCTTAAGTTTTTAGTTTTATGATGTAGGTAACACTTGTGATGTTATTAAATTATTATAAACACTGTACCTAAATGTTTAATGGATCATCAAAAAATTTATCAGCCCGAGGTTCTTGCCTTTCTCCTTGTGTGCTGGTCGCGATTCCGAACAGGCGGTAGATTTGACGTTTCAAAATGATCCTAAAAATCTTAATGAATAAAAATATTTGACTTTGACTTTGACTCTACCACTAATTAAATGAAATGAAATGTTTTTTTTTTTTTTACTAGAACATTATGTTACAAAAAGGTCTTAAAGGTTAATAATGTGCATAGTAATGACCTACCACAATTGTTGGCATGGTAATATTAGTTGTAATTTCTTAATAATAAACTTATCTAGTGTAATGTTTCCCTGTAATTTGGATATTCATTAATTGAGTAAAAACATCCATCGGTTAGCCGTTTTATTAATTTACCATGAAACAAATCTCCTTAAATAAAGCTTGGTATTCGTAGTACTGATCTCTTTGTATTCTTGTGCGGAATTCTTTTTAATTCTGAATTACTTAGGTAGGTACTTAAGTCTGACGCCATAACAACAATTCTAAATTGTTGTGTTCCGCCCGGCTTAGAGGTAAGATAGCCAGTTCCTCAGACTTTTTAGGATTCAGAATAAAAATAAACCTGAATTTAGCTAACTGATTCACGCGTTACTTTGCTTGAGATCCATTTGAATGTAAATGTGGGTCGGAAGTCGGAACTCTCGGGTGAGCTTGTCGTACTCGCGCTTAACCGGTTTTTTTTTTAATAAATATTACTAGTATTTAACAGAACGCTTAATGGCATGGCGCCTAAATGGCGTTCATCTATGTATCATGTATTTATGGATGTTGAAGTAACGGTACTTAAAGTAGGTTATATATTTAAAAAATGGCACTCCCTAATCAAAATTCGTATGTCCAATTTAAATATTCATGAGGAGACATTTTTTTTTAGAAAGTTTAAAAATTTATTTTTATCTGATTTTCTATTGGTAGCCAAGCGTTGAAAACCAACTCACTTGAAAAACAAGTAAATATTTATTATTTATTTATTTAGAAAAAACATCAGAATTCGTTTATTGCGATACACAGGTAAAGTTAACAGTTCTTAAAATATAATTATAAAAATGTTCACTGTGTTCTACCCATTCTGGGCGTACAATAGTAATAATACCTAATAATATAGCATAATTAAAATGAAAAAAAAAACTATTTATTTAGAAACCCAATTTGCATAATAATACATTTAAGTCGGGGAGCAGTAGCGCAAAGATATGCAACTAGTTATAAAGATTAATAGGGTATCTAGCATAACATCATAACAGGGTTTTTTTTATTTAACCCTAAGGCGATGTTAAATCTCGGTAACTCATTTTAATTAATCTAAGGTACAAATACTATAGACCTGTACCGTTTCCATGAGTTTCGGCAGGTTTTGGTAAAATATGTCCACGCTGTTTTCGGACAGAACATTGAGCAGGTATGTAGCGAGTGACATGGGGGCAAACTTAAGCAAGTTGGTCCCACAATTGGGCACCTCTAGCTAAATGTATCCTAAGATGAGCATGCTTGTCCAAAAGGAACCTTTTCTCTCTACTTATGATTCCAAGGTGGTACTGGTCAACACACTGGTCTAACAGACGAGGGCAAGGAGTTTTCATTCGATATTTTTACGGCAGCAACCTTTTTTTGAAGACGTTCCGATTTTAAAAAGCTCCACACGAACATAAAATACAGCAAAATACGATTTCATAGCTTTGCTTACGCATGTCTGAACGGACAACCTTTACTAAATTCATTAAGATGAATTTATAAATTGTCAGTTTCGAACGTGTTTCAACAACTTCGGGCAAATAGTCATCGTACATTATTTTTACATAAAAAAAAGATCAACAAATATTAACTCATAAATTCGATTCCCACCCAGGACAAACATTTGTGTGATGAATATAGATGTTTGTTCTGTGTTTGGGTGTTGTATCATATTGTACGTATGTATTTACAAAAAGAATTTAAGTATTTTATCCGTAATCTAGTTCTCATATTACAAGCTATGCTTAGTTTGGGGCTAGATGGCGCTGTGTAAAATTAATGTCCTGTAATATTTATTAATTTTGTATTTTACATGTATTTTTTTTTCAAAAACTCTTTTCAACAAAAACCATTTAAAATAGATTCTCTTTATTGCAGAACTAATTTCTTTTTTAATCGATCACGTAACTCCTAACATGACTTTTCGATAACTCTCACGGTTGCAGACTTCGCCTCAGTGGCCCTGGAAAAAAACTCAACCTGTATATAATAAGAATTTACTTATGTTTGTGTCAATGTACGAACGATTGTACATTGACGTAAACATAAGTAATATTCTTAATTCAAAAGTCTACGTTATCTCTTATCTTTTATATCATTGGCTTATAGAGATTTTATTGTTTACCAAGTTAAATTATTTACTCCCATATATAAAATGGCTGGAAGAGTTGAGAAAAGCCCCAAGAGTGTACTTATAGCTAAGTTATTTTTTGTTTTTTTAAATTAACTTTTTATGGGAGGGTTTTGAAATTCTGATTCGCAACCTTTTTATGTGAAGGAAGGTGGTGTCACTGTGTCGGGTAGAGTGGGAGATAATTACAATGTTTCCCTGTAATACAAAAGTTTCACTTCTATCGTGTGTCTTTACGACACAACCTGTTTTTTAAGGGGAAACATTTTATTCGAATAATAAGTACCTACAATTAAAGTAATAATTTACAAGTGAAGCGGTCAGGTTACCTAAGGACCGTTACAAACGGTCTATAGGTAACTCAACTGTTCCAGACCAGTACCAGACGGAAGCGTGTCCAAGACACTGGCTGCATTGCCACGCTGAATAGCTATACTAATTCGCTGGACTATGTTAGAGCCAGTCCTTGGATCTCTTAATTTTTCAACCGTAACTATAAGAAATTAGGCGTATATTAGTATGAGTATGAGTTTCTGACAGCTAACTGAAACTATTTTCGCTTTCGTATAGGGCGCTTATTAAATAATAGTAAAGCAACTGTAGTTCCTCTCAATGTCCAAATGTATGGAAATAAGCGCCCATACGAAAACGAAAATAGTTTCAATTAGCTGTCAGAAACTCATACTAAGGCCACTTATACCTACTGGAGTAAGTGACTTGATTTGCTTTAGCAATCTTACTAGGCAGTTGGTAGTCCCATGTTTAAAACTATATTTTTTGTCTGAGGAACTGGCTATCTTACCTCTAAATGCTACTAGACCACAGAGGCGGTTAAAACAAGTATTACTAGACTTTACAACTACATCTAGCCCGAAACTATGCAAAGCCTGTTATTATTGATACTAGAATAGGGGAAAAATTCATATTTAACATTTTTATTAATACATACTTATAATACCGTATACGTACAAAAAGTCAGCGCGCATGTTTAATTTTAAAGACGCTTTAAAAACCGGTCCGCCTTGGGTCTTGTAGTTGTATATATTATTATGTTTGGAAAATATTGTTTTGTCGCTTCACGCTATGTTAAGTAATATAAACGTGGGCTGTAGACTAACTCTATTTCTCTTACATTTCTACCTTACTGAGAAACAACAAGCCTCATAGCTCAGTTGGTAGTAAAACCTGCTGTAGGTTGTGGTTTTGATTCCCACCTAGGACAAACATTTGTGTGATGGATATAGATGTTTGTTCTGTGTTTGGGTGTGGTATTGTATAATGAGTCTGTATTTACAAAAAAAAGTCTACTTTAGTACTCTACCCATAATCTAGTTCCCATATTACAAGCTATACTTAGTTTGGGGCTAGATGGCGCTGTGTGAAATTAATGTCCTATAATATTTATTTATATTGTATAACAAGCCTCATAGCTCATTTGGTAGTAACTCTGCCTTCTGCGCTGTAAGTTGTGGGTTCGATTCCCACCCAGGACAAACATTTAAGTGGTGAGTATAAATGTTTGTTCTGTGTTTGGGTGTTGATATAATAAGTATGATAAGTATGTATTTACAAAAAACAAGTATATAAGTATTCTATCCGTAATCTTAGTTTGGGGCTAGATGGCGCTGTGTGAAATGAATGTCCTGTAATTTATTATTATTATTATAATTGTACTCTACGCGTTTCCTAGTAATATGTGTTTGTTCTATTAGAATAGAATAACGCTTATTGTACCTAGCTACTTACATAAAAAAAATACAACGTCAAACAAACTTTAAATAACACCGTGTTTGAGTGTGAACCTACAACGGGTGGCCGTATCGCTAATAGCGATTTATTCCAGGCAGCAAATACAGATGCACAAAATGTTGACCTCATTAATTTTATTATAAACTAGCATTTGCTCGCGGATTCGCTCGAGTTAAGAAGTATTATTATTAATTTGGTATAGTTTTTGCGGCTTTACTTTTGTTTAGCGTGTGTAAAAAATTAGGGCCTACAAAACTTAAAAACGACAGTACATTCTTCAACTTCTCCATTAACGTTCAGATTTTCTTTAGCCATTTTAAAAAAGTCTAAGCGACAAAACCTATACTTACTTAGCGGATATACCATCTACCTTCATGCCAAATTTCAGCCCGATCCGTCCAGTGGTTTTGGCTGTGCGTTGATAGATCACTATGTCAGTCAGTCAGTCAGTCAGTCACCTTTGAGTTATATATATATATATATATATATTATAGATAAGGAGTTTTAATATGGACCAGGAATAGACAGGTATAGACATACTTGTCACCTTACAAATAGGTAATTAGTCCTTTTTGTAAATGCGTAAATTAAAATGGCTTTCATTGAATTAAAACGGTTATCTAATTAGAGAGGTTTGGTCAGATTTGTATTTCGTCCGCAACGCACACAGTGAATTATAAAAGGAAATAGGTTCTCAATTCGTCGGATTTTTTTTTTAAATGCTTCCGTCTGGTACTGGTCTGGAACAGTTGAGTTACCTATAGGCCGTTTGTAACGGTCCTTAGGTAATCTGACTGATTCCTTTGTACATAGTTAGTTTAATTGTACTTTTTTTTTTAAATGTATGTTCCCCGATTACCCGAAGACACCTGGACCATATTGGAAAATTCTTATTTTGTTTGAAAGGTTTAGGTACTTCACAGGTGGTCCCATTGTCATCAAGACATATGGTGGGATCCTGGAGAAATCGAAGAACTCTTCAAATGTTATAGGTACACTTGAAGTGATTTGAGTATTTTAGGGTGTATCGCCTCAAAAGTGACCCCTGTCATCAGGTCTGATGATGAGATCCTGGAGAAATCGAGGGAACTCTTCAAATATTATTGATTTGGGCATTTTTAGGATATAGTACCTCAAAAGTAAGGAAAAAAATACCCCTTATGGCATCGCGTCTGTCTGTCTGTCTGTTTGTCCATCTTTCATCAATATCATTGGAAAAAATACGTCATCCAGGTAAACGATATTGTATCATATTTTTCATTGAAGTCTGTTTTCTGTTTAGTGTTTAAAACGTAATTTATTCAACATGAAAATACTCGTATTGACACAATACTGCGTAGGAATTAATGTTACAATAACAAGTCAGCCATCTTGGATGATAAAAATAAAATGGCGTTATTCTTTTGATTTCCTTTTCTTGCGTCATCGAAATTATTTTCTTGCTCGTAGATTACCTAGTTACATACTGGTTACCTAGGAATATTGTTTGAACGCATTGCATACAAGTCCTGAGATATTATTTTAATTGCTGTTCAACTGGAGTTTTTCGTACATTATTAATTTAGGATAGGAATCGATTGATCGAAAAAAAAAAAAGATAAATAAATATGTATAAAATATTGTATTTATGTATAAACTAGCCTACGTTTATATTTTTGGATGAAATGGATGCGTGAAAAGCATCCATTGCATTCCAAATGTAACTTAGTCTCTCCTAGTTTACAATTTAGAGTTGCTGTTATGGCGATAAACTTAGATTTATAGTAATGAATGATGAATTAACAACACAAAATTAAACTAAAAAGTCTTTTCAGGCTACATTTAAGTGATTACAGTAGTTATTAGGCAAGTTACAATTGCTGGTCTTGTCGCTTAAGCAGCGATCTCTACCGGATAGCCTCTGAGAGGATTAGTTACATTTGTAGATTACATTAGTCTGCATGGGGTTTATGGTGTATGTACAAAAGTAAAATACATATGTAGGTACCTATTACTTTACGCTTTGATCTATTTAACACTTCATTGTACTTTAAAATAATGACAATTGGTGAGCATAACGCGAATGTGGTGCCGTAAAGACACCAGATAGAAGTGAAGCTTTTGTATTACAGGGAAACATTTTAATCATCACAATGCCCCACTACTTTTCGTCACAAAAAGTGGTTGGGGATCAGAATTTCTGTACAATAAAAAAAAATACTACCTAGTACCTACCTAATAATAATAGCATAGCTGTCTCTCTAGCCCCTTGCTGCAGAAACAATCCATGGCACTGTTGTAACCATTGAATCGAAAGTTGACCCAAATCCACGGAGTCCTTACTCGGGCTCGCACGTAGCCGCCGCGTGCGCTCGCCTGACCTTGTTCGGAGGCTGCGCATCTGCGCATGGGCGTGTTTTATCGGCTCGCCACAGAATATCGACGCTGTTTCTAGAAAAAGTCTCGTGTTATTGCGATATAACGCACGTACTTGCAATCCACAAATAGTATGTCGCTTGAATCGTCATTTCATTTAATTTTAACAAGCCTTACGGCTCAGTTGGTATTGGTAGAAGCTCTGCCTTCTGGCTGTACGTTGTGACGTTCGATTCCCATACAGGACAAACATTTCTGTGATGAATATTGATGTTTGTTCTGTGTGTTGAGTATTGTATAGTATGATAAGTATGTAGGTATTTACAAAAAAAAAAGTTTATGAGTAATATTTCCGTAATCTAGTTCCCATAATACAAGCTTTGCTTAGCTTGGGACTAGATGTCGCTGTGTGAAATTAATTGCGCGATATTTATTCGTTTTTCTTTTTGAAATTATTGAAAAAAGGTAGACCTAAGAAGTATGGATTGTGTGAGGGATGATATAGGTAAGAAAGAAGTGTTGAAATGAGTGGCGGAAGAAGACATGTTTACACCCCCTAGTGTGAGATGACTGGCTTTTTTATTGTACTATGGGGAAGCACTTGGCCTTCATCTCACCAGGTGTCAAGCTATGAAAAGCCGAAGGTGGAAGCGCACTTCACCCGTAATCCTCAACTAACTGAGAATCTGGTTATCTTACCTCTAAATGCCGGAACACAACAATTTTAAAATTGTTGTTATGGTGACAGAATTACAATTACTCCTCCTTAAGTTTTGTGTACTTGAGTATTTTCTTTGATATGCTATTATTATTATTGTTATTAAATATACTAATACTGTAATTACTACGAATAAACGTGAATTCTATGCCAATAAATAAGGACGCTCGCGTAGGTACCAAAAGAATCGCGCATTTGAGCAACTTTATGGGTTTGTTACTTCGTACGGTATTTCAGCATCAATATGTGAAGAAATCTACCGTTCCTTATAGTACTTGTAGTAAACGCAATGTTCGTTACGTCAGCTGTTTGTTTACCTAATTGTAGTGTCGGTTGTTTCTTAGGCGCGCATTTTATATTAGTTGTATATAGTTTTTGGTGAAATTTACTTCTACATACAAGTTAGCCTCTGTGGTTCGACCCGCCGATTTCAGATCCAGAGGTCCCGGGTTCGATCCCCAGGGGAGCAATATTGTGCTTGGTTTGGTTGGTGGTAGGATTTTGCTTAAGTCCGCCTGGCTAGCTACCACCATCTTACCTAATTCTGTCGCCATAATAACAATTCTTGAAAAAACAGAAGGTGAGATTAAGGCCAAGCTTCCCCGTCTTACAATAAAAGTGAAATTCGCTTCTACGTACAGGTTTTCGTCGTAACAACTGTGTCTGTGACTTGTGCATGCACCTAATAGGACGCGGAAGCGCTACGTAGTTGCTAAGGCGAGGAAGCGTAGTCTGAAACGAAAACGTGAAGTTATCATTTATTACCAACGCACCTTTTATTGATATCATGTAATGAATAAGCATAAAAGTGAGGCTAAACTCGTTGTTTTGTGAGTAAATGTGTAAAAGTTGCCGGTGAAATTACGGGTACGTGAGGCTTTACACCTTTATGCCTCAAGTTTACGGGCGCATTGCAGTGCCGTGTAGGCTATGTTCTTTGTGGATGTGACCTATGCAGTAAGGCGTTGTCATAGGCAAGAGTACACTTAACACCAGGTGCGCTACTTGCTTGTCCCGTCTCCTAGTAGTAACCTCTCTCCTCAATGGTCTATCGATTAATCGGTGTTAGGTTTAGAGATCTTGGTTTCGATCCTTAGGGGAGTACAATATTGTGCTTGGTTTGGTTGGTGGTAGGACTTTGTTTTAATCCACCTGGCTACCACTACCTTACCTAAGTCTGTCGCTAAATAATTCTGATGTATTGTTTATTTATCATCGTACGACTGGGAAGCGCTTGGCCTTCATCACACCTGCTTTCAAGTTATGGGCCGAAGATGGCGCATTTTATAATGTAGGTATCGTTGTTTTCCATTGTACGACGGGGACGCATTTGACCTTCATCTCACCTGGTTTCGTGTTATGACAATGCCAAAGGTGGGATTGCTCTTCACCTGGCATCCTCAACGGACTGAGGAACTGGCTATCTTATTCTTAATTTTTAGAATTGCTGTTACGGCGACAGAATTAGATAACTCTGTTTGATGACAAGCCTCGTAGCTCAGTTGGTAGTAACTCTGCCTTCTGCGCTGTAGGTTGTGGGTTCGATTCCCACCCAGGACAAACATTTGTGTGTTGAATATAGATGTTTGTTCTGTTTGGGTGTTGTACTTAAGTATTTATTTAAAAAAATATAGTATTTAAGTACTCTATCCGTAATCTAGCTCCCATATTACAAGCTTTGCTTAGTTCGGGGCTAGATGGCGATCTGTGGAATTTATTTGTTACTGTGTTCCATGATGTAAGCTCTGTGTGTATACTGTGAATATTTATCATCATTCTCCTGCCCTTATCCCACGCTAGGTGGGGTCGGCACAACATGTTCTCTTCCACTCACTCCTATCAACCGTCAACTCTGCATCTACACCTTTCATACCCGTGTCCTCTTTCACACAATCCATCCATCTCTTTTTGGCCTTCCCTTGCTCGCATGTCCATCCACGCTCAAATTCATAATTCTCTTGGTCAAATGACTGTGAATATTTATATTATATATAATACGCGCGATAGGCCCTGATACTGTGTTGTTGATTCGCTAGAAAAACCAAACATGAACGGTGGTCGAGGGCTCGCTTGGTAGTGACCTCGCGTCTTGTACGAAACAATCACAATCCTTTTGCAATATACCCATCGTAGCTTACTAATCGGCCAAGTGCGAGTCGGACACGCACACCGAGTGTTCCCACACATTTCAACACAAATCAATGCATTTAACGGTAAGATAGCCAGTTCCTCAGTTTGTTGAGGGTTCCGGGTGAAGTGCGCTTCCACCTTCGGCCTTATCATAACATAACCACATTTTTAGCCATAAAATCCTCCATCCAAAGGTTGTCTTGAAGAAATCGCTTTTTAGCGATAAGACCTCCCATTGTATATATTTTTTAAGTAATCCATATTTATTTTGAAGGTGTGCAATAAAGTATATTTCATTCGTTCATTTATAACTTGAAAATCAGGTGAAGGCCAAGCACCTCCCCTTCGAATAATAAAAAAATAAAAAAAACGAGTGTAATCGAAGCTGCAATGTATGAAAGTACCAAAAACAATCTCGTGCGAATACATACTTTTTCAAATTCAAAACTTTTTATTTAGTACAACTTGAGATCCATAGAGGTTAGTATAGTAGCACTTTTGAGGTCTGTCTCTAATTTATAGTTCCTAAAGTGTTACTAGTGGTTTGACCTTGTTTCACGCCAACTTGATTTACCTCGTACATTATCCTTCCTCTGCCGAATACCTTGGACAAGCCTCATCCATACATATCTGTGGTGATATGTGATGACGTCACCATTACCGGTTCCTATTCCGCCGAGCAAGGTAGAAAAAGTCGGGCCATTATGTGTTGTATTCTTTGTGGGATGTTTGGAATTTTTCACGTTGGATTTTGAGACTAATGATTGTGCACCTCGTTTCTTTGTTGTAATGTTATGCAGGTAGTTTCTTTTTTATACAATGTTACTCGTTGTAGGCTAGCTGCTCTGTGACGAACATATCATGTGTTTTATAAAGCCCCTAAAAAGCTCTACGTATTGTGCCAATTTTTTAAAACTTTAGTACTTTTATGTAAAAAAAAATATCCCGGTAAAAATGATTTCACCAATATTTCGAATGTAATCTCAGTGTGGACATAGGCTATGTATTATCCCGTTAAAAATGATTTCACCAATATTTCGAATGGAATTTCAGTGTGGACATAAGCTATGTTTTATCCCGTTAAAAATGATTTCACCAATATTTCGAATGGAATTTCAGTGTGGACATAAGCTATGTTTTATCCCGTTAAAAATGATTTCACCGATATTTACAATTGAATTTCAGTGTGGCACATAAGCTATGTATTATCCCGTTAAAAATTATATCACCATTATATTTAGAATGAAATTTCAGTATCGTCCCGTTAATATATTTACGTTTTAAAAACTAAAAAGAAAACCGACTTCAATTATGAATGTGATACAATTTCGTTTACCTGGATGTCGTATTTTTTCCAATTATTTTGATGAGAAATGGACGAACAGGCAGACGCGACTTCAAGGGGTCCGTTTTTGCCTTACTTTTGAGTTTACACCCTAAAAATACACAAATCTCTTCAAGTGTGCACATAATATTTGAAGAGTTCCCTTGATTGCTCCAGGATGCCATCATCAGATCCTGACGTGATGATGATAGTACCACCTGTGATGGTGTCCAGGCGTCTTCGAGTAATTGTGGAACATACATAAAAAAAAAAGATTCCAACGAATTGAGCAGAATTGAAAAACCTCTCTCCTTTGCCGAGCGCACAGCTAGTTCTTGGTTAAAACCTTACGCGTATGAAGGTCGAATATTAGGCTAAAGGCCTAACATTTGACCTTCATTCCTAGCGTTCCTTTTTGAATCGCGTTCTTTCGTCCCATACCACCAATATCCAAACGATTACTAATTGCTAAGTGTAGTATCGCATGTCTACTGATTTAGTATATTACGTTCGGTAATACTGGTTATGCAGACAGAAGACTGTCGGTTACCTCTGTTTTGTTATTGCGAGCGATTCTTGGCAATAGTTACCCTACCTACGTAATATGGAGCAGTCAAGATGACTTCATCGCGAAATACTCTGTAGCTTTTTACAGAGTCAAAGTCAAGGATATTGTTATTATGTGGGTTGGCCAAGGCGAGTTTTTTTTTGAGTGACACGCCATGACACTTATGACAGCAATATCCTGGAGGGTACTACAAAATATAATTAATATGAAACACAATTATATTATCTTGAATCGGACATGCCATTTTGAATTGAACGACTTCAAGAGGGGACCCTTCTAACACTGGTTTTCTAAAACTTAACAGAAGGATTCCCACACCTAGTTCAAATAATTTAACTTGTAAAGAATTTTTTTTTTTTACATACTATATAAGTGTCATCTAGACCAGGTGAGCTAAAATCAGCATATATTTGAATTGACGAGTTCTAACCGAAAGCTAGTTGAATTTACTTTATTAGTTACTTAGCTCGTACTGTAAAAGCTCAGGAAGAATATGAATACTTTTTTAAATTTCTATGATGCTATTTTGTATATATTACAAATTTGGATTAGTGGGGCGTCCTCCTTTCCTTGGGTCTGCACAACCTTTGAAGAAAGGCAATATAGCCGTCAGTTCATCATCCACTCCTTTCACACGTATGTCTTCTTTTTCCTTTCCTCTATACTCCTGTAGCTTTCCAAACTCATACTCAATTCAATATTTTCCTTGCGTGACTTTCGTTCCTCTCATAACGTGTGTATACCATGCTAGCCTGTTAATATTCATTGATATAAAAAAAAGCAAAACAAACAAGTTTCATAAGATCAAACTTCTAGTCAACATGACCTAGACTGCTAAAGATTCATAAAATTTGAGGTCACGCGTCGAGGTGAACCACAGCGCAGGACATAGACCTGTTAACTTTGACAGTTCGAAGGGCGGCAATTACTTAGACTACTCAGCCTAAACCATAAAATTTGAGGTCACGCGTTTAGGTGAACAAGAACGGTTTTAGTTTGACAGTTGTAATGGCGGCCATTACCTAGACTACTCAGACTAAACCATAAAATTTGAGGTCACGCGTTGAGGTGAACAAGAACGGGAACTGTTTTAGTTTAACCGTTATAATGGCGGCTATAGCCGAGACTTACTAAGACTTAGCCATAAAATTTGAGGTCACGCGTTAAGGTGAACAAGAACGGAAACGGCTATAGTTTGACAGTTCGAATGGCGGCCATTACCTAGACTACTCAGACTAAACTTTGATTTAACGTGTCGAGGTGAACAAGAACGAATAACACGGGACGGGATCGGTTATATTTTGACATTTCGAATGGCGGCCATTACCGCGACGATTACGCTTCCCCGTGACAACAAAACCTGCATTCAAAGCTGCTGAAAGGCCAACTCCTAACGGCTAGAAGTTGTAAGGCAGGCATAGAATCTAGCCTTATAAAACCACGTGACTCAGCATATGCTCGTTTCTTACCCACACCTCACTGAAGCGGTTGTAGAAGACCGACGAAGATGTGGCGGCCATTACCGTTTGCATTATTTGGTGAATTGTAGCTTTAAAACATATCGAGCAAAGTTCGCTCAGTTATCCCCAATATGGAAAATCTAACATAACAGATCAAAAATATTGTTGACGTGTTCAAACTAAAATTGTATTACAATATTGTTTTCATAAAGTGCGTTCATAACCCAGAACTGTAAATTGACCTCAAATCCGAACCTATCTGCATCTACTCAACAGAACTACAATTTGAATCGAAAGACAAGTATAAACATACATATAAAATGTACTTTTGGCACACACTGCAGATAAGTCAACGGTTTTAAATGCATATGACACAATCGAGAGGCCTACAAGTTCAAAGTGGGTTGGATTGGAGGTTAAAAATAACCAACGTCGTTTCACCTTGGCCAAAATAAAATATTTTAACTGGCGGTTATCTTTCCTCGCGTTAGATAATCCACATATTGTATCATACGAGTATCTTTTGTTGACGCGAAAAAAATACAGAACTAATTTACTAATAGGTTACGGTTGCGTTACGATCACGACTGACGGAAATTAATGGAGATGCTGAGGTCCCGGGTTCGATCCCCAGGGGAGTACAATATTGTGCTCGGTTTGGTTGGTGGTAGCACTTTGTTTCTAGTCCACCTGGCTTAACTAGCCGTATCAGCATCATCTTACCTAATTCTGTCGTCAAACCTAATGGTAATAAGCCCACCTGATATTAAGTGCAGTAGGTCACATTCACAAAGAACACAGCTTTCATGGCCTTCACATTGCGCCACATTAAGGGATAATAGTGAGCCTCAAGTGCTCGTAATTTCACCGGCAACCATACCCTTCAAGCCGGAACAGCAATGCTGCTTGGCGGCTGAAATAGTAATTGTGGTAGTACTTCCCTGGACGAGCCCTTTCACAAGGAGCTCTACTACTCTTAGGTGTTATGTGAACTACGCAGACAGGCATTGTTATAGGCAACATCAGGTGGGCTACTTGCTTGTTCCGTCTCAAAAAAAACAGATCTTTCAATTACTGAGTTTACTACCTAGGTGGCGTTAGTGTCTGGCCTACAAAACACTGTTGACACAATTGCCAAATAGAATAATCAACTGCGCAGCCGTGCTATAACTGGGACACCGTATCTGAGATAACATATTGCGCATAACAAATTGATTGTCGCTGTGCGAGCACTCGAAACGTGAACGGTTGCGTTCGGGGAGCATCCATTGCATGGATGAATACGTTACGTGTATTAAGTGCTATTTTATTTCTGGACGTGCGGTTTCGCATCGCACGTTTAAACTAAACACACGCAATAGGCATAACTTATTTTTTTATTGTACGACGGGGAAGCGCTCGTCCTTAATCTCACCTGGTTACAGGTTAAGATAGGGCCGAAGGTGGAGGCGCACTTCACCCGGAATCCTCAACAAACTGAGGAACTGGCTATCTTACCTCTGAATGCCGGAACACAACAATTTTAGAATTGTTATTATGGCGACAGAATTAGGTAAGATGGTAGCTAGCCAGGTGGACTTAAACAAAGTCCTACTACCAACCAAACCGATTACAATATTGTACTCCCCTGGTGATCGAACCCGGGTCCTCTGGATCTGAAATCGGTGGCTTGAACCACTAGACCACAGGGGCGGGTAAAATGAAGTTTCCAACTGCAAAATATTTTAAGAAGGTATAGCGCGTGCAATTTTTCCTTGTTGCGACATCTAGTTATAATAAAAAATATATTAGAATCGATGTATTTATGTTCCCTATGGACTCCGAAACGGCTGAACCGATTTTGACTGGAGTTTTCACAGGTAACTTTTATATTAGGGTTCCCCGTAAAAAAAAATGAAGTCCCTGTCAAATAATAATAGTTGATTCATAGACAAAACATTTGATCGAAATCATGATACTCACAAAAAAAATTACAACCACAACCTACAGTTCCTATCATCATTTACTCTACTGTCCTCGTCAGACATTTTAGTTGGCACAAACCTGTGGTAGTCACTCTGCTTCTCATGAAAGCTATTGAAATTCCTCTCCTGCCGAAGTTCGTCGGGTTTCCATGTTCGGTCGGTGCGCGGGAAAGCCGAAATCCTGGGAAAGCACCCTCCATGTGGTCTACTCATCCTTGCTCTACCCTACAGCTAGACAAGCCTAGAAAAAAGCTATTACCACTGCTGGCACCATCTTACCTAATTCTGTCGCCATAATAACAATTCTAAAAATTGTTGTGTTCCGGCATTAAGAGGATATATAAATAGCCAGTTCCTCAGTTTGTTGCGGATTCCGGGATGAAGTGCACCCCCACCTTTGGCCTTATCTCAACTTGTAACCAGGTGAGATGAAGGCCAAGTGTTCACCCGTCGTAAAAAGATAACCTGTACTAGCCTCTCTGTTTCTCACATAAAAGCTATTGTCGAAATTACTCTGTATGTATCTCATCTGCATATTTCTATTGTATAACTTAAAACTAGATTATCTCATGTGGAGTGGCGAGAATTACGTATACGGTGTGCGTTGATCTATTAGACAACAATTTACAAACAGTTTGTGAAACCGTATTTACATATTATATTTTTGATAGTTCGTTTCAACATGTGAGTTACCTAAAATCTAAATTTATTCAATAACAGTCTCGAAGATAGTTATCTCTATCTCTGTGGAGGCTTTTTTTGTACGTTGGGAACCACTTGGCCTTCATCGGTATCTTGGTATCCCAAAAAAATCACTAATCGTGATTCTAAAAACCTAACACCAAAGTTTCATGTATCCCAAAAATTCACCAATCGCTATTCTGAAAACCCAACACCAAAGTTTCATGTACCCCAAAAATTAACCAATCGCTATCCTGAAAACCCAACACCATGTACCTCAAATAGCATAGGTTATTTATATCTATTACAAGCACTGAAATGTTAAAAAAATGACAACTTTCAACTAGCTATGAAATATGATAATAGATTTCAAGAATTTTTTCGCGTCGCTGCGCTGCTTTGACTTCGCCAGTGAAAGTACATACGTGCGCCTGAGCATGTGCGTGAAAACTAAACTATCCCATTGTTTAATGTACAATTTATATTACATATACTTACTTAATTAAAAGTCATTATATGCTATATCACTATTTCGAATTTTGTACCAAACCTCCATGTTTGGAAAGGCAGACTAGTCGAAATGATTAAAGTCGAGATTTTAGTATAGATTTTAAAGAAAATCGATTAAATTAGCATATTTATTATATCCCTTAAGTTGGTAAGCGAGTAAAGACTCTTACCAACTTAAAGGATAGCTAATTGATTGAAAACGTAACTAATCCGCCAAATCTTAAACTGAAAGGAGGTTCTAGATTCTGACTTTTTTTTTCAACATACGAACTCCAATCAAGTGTCGGGTAGAGTAATAATTAAAATGTATCTCTGTAATACAAAAGTTTTCTTATATCGTGTGTCTTTACGACACACCCTGTTCTTTTGTAAGTGAAAACGTATTGAGGCGCATTGGGCATTTTTTGAGATGGGATTAAACCATTGAACTTGCGGCACCATACACCTTACCGACACCACTTTTGACATTTGACTTTATAAACACATTGTCACATTATCTTTACGATCCTAATAGATAAGGACCGTTCGAAGACTCTCTACCTATAGACGACAAACTTAAAGTTTTAATTTCTGTCGGCACTCCTGGAGTAACACTGTTCATTTTTTAATCTTAGGTAGCTAGTAATTTTTTTAAATAGCACCACAAACTTGATCAGCTAGAATATTCAAATAGATCTGCTTTTGTTTACTCAAAATTCTGATGTCGATCCAAGAATTTTGTTTTCGCAAATCTTTATGTCAACGAACTTTTACGTATAACGATTACGTTTTATTCTAACTAGGTACATATATAACATAGCTTACTGATTGACTGTCTATCAATAATAAATATAAATAAATGTTACGGGACACTAATTTTGTTAATTTTCATCTCATTAAGCTTGTTATATGGGAACTAGATTAAGGATAGAATACCTAAATACTTTTTGTAAATACATACGTACTACACGATCAACATCAACACACAGCCCAAGACAATGATCCTAGATAGAGACTTGTTTTTTGTTATTTTTATCGTACGACGGGAGGTGATTGGCCTTCATATCACCTGATTTTTAAGTTATGTTAAGGCCGAAGGTGGAAGCGCACTTCACCCGTATTCCTCAATAAACTGAGGAACTAGCTATCTTACCTCTAAATGCCGGCACAGAACATCTTTTAGAATTGTTATCTTTTGTTATTTTGGCGACAGAATTAGGTAAGATGGTGGTAGCTAACCAGGCGAACTCTATCTGCCATATTTTCAAATTTAAAATATAAATAATTAAAATATATTCGAAATGAATGCTTGGCATATTTCCTTCTTGCTATTTGATAACCTAACTGCTAAAACAACAAACAAATTTTTAGAAAAATATTATATAAATTATTTATCAGTTTAAATCATGGCAGACAGGTCTTATATAGTTATATATTGTTTCTACTGTCTAGGTATGTAGGTACCTACATACCTAGGCAGTAGTCGTAGACATAGTTAGGTAGTAGATATCTTGTTTTGAAATGTCCTTATATTACTTAGACAAAACGATAACACTGAAATAAAAACATAGTCATAGAAATTAAGTATTCAGTACTTACTGAATTTGAAGCTATGTGACATCGTAACTAAGGTCAATGACTTTCACATACAGAACCCTCCAGCTGTCCTGTAATCTAAATAACGGCTTTTTGTCAGTCCGTTTACCCCTCTTTGTTTATTTTCTGGGTCACATCTGTTTTGTATTTGCTCATGTTTATTTTACACGGTAAAACACACAGACTCGCTTGACAAATGGCGTATGTTTTTTTATAGTAATAAGGCTCTTGATCTCTAAACTTGCCTGGGCAAGGTACTACGATGGAGCGAGCTTTCCCGGAAGGCAGAGGAGACCAGCATAGGTATTTTCAAAATAATCAAATTAAATAAAAAAAAAAAGTTTGAAAATATCTATGCAGCTCCGATCACCGACGGAACACGGTGAACCGTTTGGCACCAGACTTCGTCAGGACGGTGGTCGCTAGCCAGGCGGACCTTAAACCATCACAGTATTATTTTTATTGATGCAAGCGTTTGACCACCAACTCACTTGAGAAACAAGTGGCCTAAGATGGAGCACGCTTGTTTCGGAACCTGTTCACTCTTGACTTGACGACTGGACTTGAAGACTCCAAGATTGTATTGGCGCGGAAAAACAGACGAGAGCTAGGAGTTCCATTCCTTACCAGTATAACTAGTTATTCGTATATATACCTCCCTGTGATATTAAGTCAACTCGTCTGTTACTAAAATTGTGGTAGTGGTAAGTAAGGTACACAGATGCCATGGCGAGGCCCTAAGTGTGGGTTGTTTATCTTTTATTGTACGACGGGGAAGCGCTACGCCTTCATCTCTCCTGCAAAGGTATTTTCAAACATTCAGAAAGTTTCCGGATCGTAAACGTCACTTTTTATCGGATCCGATATAGAATCCGGTAGATTTTAACGTTATTCTCACACCATTTATGAAAATCTTTTGTATCGAATTCGAATGTCAAAATATTTAGATTTCGGAGAATTAAGAATAGCGTTCTCGGAATCTCCATCGGGAGCTTCCGAATTCGATCCGATAAAGCTTTCCGAATGTTTGAAAATACCTATGCTTGTGTCAAGTAATAATAAGTCTGAAGGTAAACGCACTTTAACCGGTAACAGACTGAGGAACTGGCTATCTTACTTTTAAAAGCCGGAGCATAACTATTTAGAACTGCATGGATCTCTAAGATCTACGACTTAATATGTTGTCAGTGAATTAGCAGGAAGCATATTACGATAATTTGCTAAAACAATCTAGTTTAACCAGACCCTCGGCGCGGTTGCGTTAATGTTCCAAATTTTTATGGTCATGAAATTGAACTTTAATTTGAAAATCAGAGGGCGTAATAGTGTCTAGGCTAGAACTGCTGACAATTTATAAAAAGTCCTACAAAGTGGAGGAATAATTTATACTCAAGTCTACCCTCCACTGTTACACAGCCGAGCCGCTCTGGTTACAAAACAACGAATGGGAAAACGATTCAAACAAAGAGCATTCCCTTTCTATTATACCTACCTCGATTCCAATATAACGTTTCAAAGGTTTCATATCAGAGCCATTGTCTATCGAAGTCTGATAAAGGCAACATATGTCGCGTTGACGTCACAAGAGAGACCTTATAAAGATGTATCGTGACGCACTAAATTATATTGCCAATTCAGCGTCACGTGTTGATTCAATACGTGCCTTTCGATCTTATCAAGCACGAAGGATGACGAAGGTCGGCGTTTATTCGGTTAAAGTCACTTCAGTACCTACTATCGTTTTCAATTTGGCGTCAAATGGTGGTAGTCCTCCAGGCTTAGCAACTACCATTATAGCTAATGTCATAATAACACTTTTAATTGTTGTGTTCCGGCATTTAGAGGATAATAGCCAGTTCCTTAGGTTGGGGATTCCGGGTGAAGTGCGCCTCCACCTTCGGCCTTATCACTTGTTACTAGTTGAGATGAAGGCCAAGCGCTTCCCCGACGTCCGCCAGGCTAGTAACTACCATTATAGCTAATGTCATAACAACACTTTTAATTGTTGTGTTCCGGCATTTAGAGGTAAGATGGCCAGTTCCTATGTAACCGTCTCTGTGGTCTAGTGGTTCACCCACTGGTATCAGATCCAGAGGTCACAGGTTCAATCCCAGGGTACAATATTGTGCTTGGTTTGGTTGGTGGTAGGACTTGTGTCAAGTACGCCAGCAAGCTACTATCATACCTGAGTCTGTCGCGATAAAAACAATTCTAAATTGTTGATTATGACGCACAAATTGCAGTAGGTTAGTTGTTGGTAGGTAGTCTCGGTAGTAGCTACCTAATATACCAATATGGATAAAATTACAGTGACATGTGTTAGCTTGTGCTGTGTCAGTTATTTTTGAAGCTTATCATTGATATATGCATATTATATCCAAGCGGTATTTATTGTCTGACGAATTACTCCCATAGATCAGCTAAAAAATAAAGTTACAAATTTAGTTATGCAGGCCCTAAACCTACGGTATTGTTAAATTATAGTTTGATACAGAGGCAAATAAATTAAATAGACGCAATGCACATAAACATGCTTTGTCATTGGTTGTTCAGTCATCAATGGTGACTAAACAACCAATGACAAAGCACACATACAAAACAGTATTTTTTAATAATCACAGTAATAAATCAATAACTAATTTAAAACGAGGGAGGCCGAATTCAAGAGCGGTAATTTTGTTACTTGATTGAAATACCATCGTTAGACCACAAATAATCACACATCATGGTTCAAGTGACTATTCACTATTCATATTAATGTTTTTTTTATGATGATGATGATTGATGAGATTAAGTTTTTTTTTTATACATTTAAAATATTTTTTTAACTACCGACCTATCTTTAATTAGTGTAATTGGTTATTTTAAATAGCTCTAATAATATATTATAATTGATAAATAAATAAATTAGAAATTGAAATGTAGAATAGGGTATGGTATGTGGAGATACCATTGGATTTCGTCGTTTTGACGTTTCAAAATGATCCTAAAACTCATAATGAATAAAAAAAAAACTTTGACTCTGGTTGACCTAAATTATCTTTCCATTAAAATTTTTGGATTTCTGATCTTTGTAAGAAATATGTGTATTACTATATATAATAAATGTAAATGACAACTTTACAGGTATTTTTCATAATTGTGTAACACCCTGTCAAGAGGCCCGATTGAACTTGTTCAATAAACATAGTATTAAGGGGCAACCCAGTGTATACTACGGGTCAAGGGAAGACCGGTGCATTAGTTGTATAGCTAGGCTCCCTAGCGGTGCTGTATCTTGTAAAGTGCAGTGGCTGCCCTGCATACAGTGCTCAACCACTGTTTGTAACGTATCTGATCGGTGTGAGACGCTGAGGTGGCTGGACAATTGTTTTTCAACAAGACATTGTATCCAGTAACTTTGTTATCCCGCAATCTTATAATCCTCGGCCAAAAACCGTTTATCCTGTGACTTTATCCCGCAATCTTACCGAATCCTCGGCCAAAAACCGTTGACCCTGTGACTTTATCCCTCAATCTTACACAATCCTCGGCCAAAAACCGTTTTTGTCATATTCGACGACAATAAACGTGAAATACTGCACGAATCTCAAAACTCTATTTGATTGCCATTCAGATTTCAAACTTATACTTCCGCACTCATTTCCAAAGAGTTTCTAATCGGAATCCAAACCTTTGGTGATTTACTTTCAATTAAAATCTCTTCAAAATCAATAGCTCATTGCTAGAGTCAGATTCCAGTTGATTCATCAACAGCTTCCCGACCCCCCACTGCCTATCTGGTTACTCCTTGATTCCTGTCCCTATCTCTCCTCTCCCATATCCCCTATTAAATAGCTCATTGCTAGAGCCAGATTCCAGTTGATTCATCAACAGCTTCGCGACCCCCACCGCATATCTGGTTACTCCTTGATTCCTGCCCCTATCTCCCCTCTCTCCCCTATCCCCTAGCCATCGCACACTGCTGTGTGCGGTTGTGCTACAAGCGCTCTCTGTGATCAGGTACTAGGGCCTTCGCGCCCGGTCGCTCACATCGGGTGAACGAGCTGAGGGGGGATCGGCGCGAGCATATACAACGACTATCAGCCGCTGCTTGCTCCTGCGTGCGCAAAGGTAAGCCCATCATTTCAGCCCCATTTTGACCGCCTCTGTGGTCTTGTCGTACAACCCACCGATTTCAGATCCAGAGGTCCCGGGTTCGATCCTCATGGGGAGTACAGTATATAGTTGGTTTGGTTGGTGGTAGGACTTTGTTTAAGTCTGTACGCCTGGCTAGCTACCACCATCTTCAATCAATCTTCATCAACAACAGTTCTAAAATTGTTGTGTTCTGCCATTTAGAGGTAAGATAGTTCCTCAGTTGGGGATTCCAGATGAAGTGCGCCTCCACCTTTGGCCTTATCTCAACTTGTAACCAGGTGAGATGAAGGTGAAGGCCAAGTGCTTACCCGTCGTGCAAAAAAAAAAGCCCACATGCGTATAGCTATATAGAATATAGCTGGCTAGCTACCACCATCTACCTAATTATGTCGCCATAACAACAGTTCCAAAATTGTTATGTTCCGCCATTTAGAGGTAAGATAGCCAGTTCCTCAGACTGTTGAGGATTCCGGGTGATGTGCGCTTCCACCTTCGGCCTTACTAACCTGAAACCAGGAGGACCATTATATATATATATATATATATTATTTTTATGCAAATGGTACAAAACCTCCCGTTCTCATTAATCAAGTTTGTATAACCGCTATAACGCTAATTAGATTAGTTTTCGTAAACAAAAAACATGCTCTGACGATAGCTGTGTACTTAATGTATAGTCATTTGTTTACCAAACACAATGAAATGTTAATGAACCTTCTAGGTACCACTTGAATACAACCATAGTCATTTGCTACCTTTACTTTGTATTCAATAATAAGTCATTACTTACTTTAACGTTTAATTAGTCTACCTAAAGGTATTAATAAATAAATAAATATTGCATGACATCAATTTCACACAGCGCCATCTTGCCTCAAACTAAACATAGCTTGTAGTATGGGCACTAGTTTTTTTTTTATTAGGTACATACTTACCATACGATGACCTGGTAACAAGTTGAGATAAGGCCGAAGGTGGAGGCGCACTTCACCCGGAATCCTCAACTACTAACTGAGGAATTACTATACTAACTGAGTATTTAAGTATTCTACCCGTAATCTAGTTCCCTGTGAAAAATTAATGTCCTGTAATATTTACTACTATAAATTAAAGCGATCTTATAAAGTAGTGGTTACCACAGTAAAGATGGCAATAATGGTTAAAATTAAATATTAGTTAACTGTTAATTGATAAAAAAATATATCGATATTTTTATTGGTTGAAAATATTAGTTAATATTATTTGTTTAGTACACGATTGATGATAATGCAGTTGAATATTTTATTCTATTGAGAACCGCTCAATAGAATAACCGCTAATTCGTCTCTATCATAGTAGCACTATGGGTATTTGTTTAAAATATCACATCACTTTGTATTGAATAAAAATAATAATATACAGCAAAACAGAGAAATTTAATCTCTATAGTGAGGAGTCCAAAGCATACAATTGAATGAAGTCAACCTGATATATAGTTGAAAACTCTGCGAGCAGCAACATACGAAAATGTTTCTTATTTGTAGCTCTTTAAAGTTAAAGTTTCAATGCATTCAATTATGTTAGTTCTAACTCGGGCTGAAGTTGATATGATATTTTTATTCGATAATGTTAATTCTGATTATTGAATATAATGGATTTTAAATATTAGTTAAATTTATTGGTTGATAGTTATATTCGTCATCTCTATACCACAGGTGCCGATTCACCCGCCGCTCGCACTCTCACCCGATCATGTCGAGAGCGGGCGCGAAGCACCCGGATGCTGACGAGAGCGTCCCGTCGCCGTCCCGCGGCGACCACGCCACGCTCTACGCCACGCTCAACGAGTACCTGCTGATGGAGAGCAAGTTCCAACCGAAGCTCTGTCTGCCGAATGAATCTGAGGTACGTCTGGTCTGACACGGCCATCCTGATGCTAAACACCCCCATCTGATTTGAGTCTTACACGGCCATTCTGATACTAAATAGCTTCAAGTGTGCCTTTGATATTTGAATAATTACCTTGATTTCTCCAGGATCATATCATCAGATTCTGACCTGATAACAGGGGTCCGTTTTTTCCTTACTTTTGAGGTAGTATATACCCTAGAAATACCCAAATCGCTTCAAGTGTGTCTATTATATTTGAAGAATTATCTTGATTTCTCCAGGATCTCATCATCAAATCCTAACCTGATAACAGGGGTCCGTTTTGTCATCAGGTGATCACGATGGGACCACTTACAAACAAAAGAGAGTTTTTCCAAATCTGTCCAGGTTTCTTTGAGTAATCGGGGAACATACATACAAATAAAGATTCCGACGAATTGAGAACCTCCTCCTTTGTTTAAAGTCGGTTAAAAATACAACCAGTTTAATATAACTATTTATATATATTATGGATATTAATATTACTCGGCGCCATCTAACCTCAAACTAATCTCAAAGTAAGTTACGGATAGAATACTCAAATACTATTTGTAAATACATACGATACTATATGATACAACACCCAAACACAGAACAAACATCTATATTCAACAGACAATCGTACCCACAGCCTACAGCGCAGAAGGCAGAGCTACTACCAACTGAGCCGAGGCTTGTTGCAAATATAAATACGTGTAATAAGTAGTGATTGTTTCTCTTTAGAATGGTGATGTGACTACTGGCGCGCGCGACGGCGCGGCGCATGTCCTTCGCTGCCTGAAGGTTTGGTTCGATCTGCCGGCTGAGGTACTCATCGATGCTGTTACCCTGTTTGACAGGTAAACCATCTTAATCAATCGGGTCGTCTGCACCTTTTCTGTGTATAGCTGCGGGTAAGGGCCTCTAGCTGGCGCTATCTACCCTAGCATCAACTCTCGTGGCTACAACCACGAGGCCTCAGGCTGTGGAATTCTATTCCACATTTATGATCCGTGCACCTAAATATTTAAATATTTTAAAGATTATATAAAAGAATATTATCTGTCTTTGTAGTTTGTTATCCATAGCTTAACATCTTTTATGTATTCATCCATATATTAATTCATCTTAGTCTATATATTTAGTAGGTATTAAACATATTTGTGTAGGTATACTTCTGATGTATTTCATTTGTCTATTAAAATTTTATTTTAATTCAAGTACACTTTTCTACCTTTTCAGTGTATCCCCTCTATCTCTCAAAGGTTTGCTGGTAGAAAACTCTTAAGAGTCTATGATACGTGAAATGGCTTAGCTTCAGCGATCATATCTCCCACAATACTGTAGCATTTACTTTGAAATTAATATAGTTCAGGATTGATGCGGGGTCGCTTGTGTTGCGAGAACACGATTACATAAAATTTTCTCTAGATAAAAAATATCCAAAGTTTACTCTAATTTGTACCAAAAATGTTCGCCCGTCAATAGATACGCCCAATTAGGCCTTGACACTTTGTACAGTAAATAAACGAAGTGGTTTTTCGAAATTAATATTTGTTTTAACGTATAAAAACAAAACGTAGAAATTCGTAGTTCTGTCATCTGGTGGTCATAAGCGTCGTGGTTGAGCGCACAGCAATGCCACCTTTATTATAACCTTACCTTCGTTCGAAACTAGAGTAATGTTGCGCTGTAGTATAGGCCATTCGTAACCGACTGCAGACAGCGGCAGCAGCTGACAGTTTCATACAAATTCAAAACATAAAACAAGACTTCGGTTGGTGGTAGGACTTTGTTTAAGTCCGCCTGGCTAGCTGCCACCATCTCACCTAATCAACAACTCTAAAAATTGTTGTGTTCCGGCATTTAAAGGTAAGATAGCCAGTTCCTCAGTATGTTGAGGATTCCGGGTGAAGTGCGCCTCCACCTTCGGCCTTATCTCAACTTCTAACCAGGTGAGATGAAGGACAAGCGAAAAAATAGCATGTAGCTGCATGTGCACACGCAGTACAAGTGAATCTTTTAATAAAATGCCTATAAAAATATTCACAAAGATGACTTATCGGCCTTATCATACATAACTTGTAAATGATGAGATGAAGGCCAATCTCCCCGTAGAATAATAAAAAAAAACACTTTAAGAATGTAATGTTATAATGTTGTCCGTTGCAGATTCCTCTCAAAGATGAAGGTCCGTTCGTGCCACGTGCCGTGCATCACAGTATCGTGTATGAACATCGCCATCGAGGACTATTCCAAGCAGAATAACGTGCAACGGAACGTATCTATAGAGGAGCTAGGTACCAACTTAACATCATAAACAATTATACATGTATTTTTTGTAAACTAATCTAACGTGTTTTCCACTGTATCAATTACAAGTTCTTAACTAATCCAATGTTCCTTCCACAGTATCAATTACAAGTTCTTAACTGATCCAACGTTCCTTCCACAGTATCAATTACAAGTTCTTAACTAATGCAATGTTCCTTCCACAGTATCAATTACAAGTTCTTAACTGATCCAACGTTCCTTCCACAGTATCAATTACAAGTTTTTAACTGATCCAACGTTCCTTCCACAGTATCAATTACAAGTTCTTAACTGATCCAACGTTCCTTCCACAGTATCAATTACAAGTTCTTAACTGATCCAACGTTCCTTCCACAGTATCAATTACAAGTTCTTAACTGATCCAACGTTCCTTCCGCAGTATCAATCTCCCAGTCCGCGTGCACCGCCGGGGACGTGTCCAGAATGTCTCGCATCATAGTAGACAAGCTGGCTCTGTCCGGTGGAGCGCGACTTACTGCCCTCAGCTGGCTGCGGCTGCTGCGTGACCTGATGGAGCTGCACGTGGACTCGCACACACCGTGTCAGGTACAACCACCTGCAAATACATATATTAACTTGTGTAAATTTGCTGTTTGTACTGCGTTTTCGTTTTTATTGGTACCTGCGCTATTATTAAAAAAAAAAAAGTTTGAACAGTACTTATATTTTATCTCATTTATTTCTTTATTTCGTCGTCAATCTTCTACCTAATACATGTTTTTATTAGTACCTGCTATTATTATTTTAAAAAAAAGTTTTAACAGTACTTATATTTTATCTCATTTATTTCTTTATTTCGTCGTCAATCTTCTACCTAATACATGTTTTTATTAGTACCTGCTATTATTATTTAAAAAAAAAGTTTTAACAGTACTTATATTTTATCTCATTTATTTCTTTATTTCGTCGTCAATCTTCTGCCTAATACATACTAATACTTGCCTACACTTATACTAACCTGCCATCTTATAATCAGTTATTTGGCTTAGGTTTTTGGTTACTGTCTTCTTTGGGTCCGTTGTGTGAGCAGACCTGGTGACCTGTAATACAGGTTTTTTACGAAAACCTATCTCGGGCACCAGTCCCTCACTAAACAGGTTCAATGTCACCTGAGCCTATTTGATATAATTGTTGTTATTACTATTAAGTATCTGTTTGTGTGAGAGACCATAATAAATTATTTTTATTATTATTATTATTATCATCCATTATAGACGAAAGTGAAACTTAGACAAACTTCATGGTTTATAAATATTTGAAAAATTATCCGAGTTTAGTTGGGAAATCCGGCACTGTATGTATAATGTATGTGTATGTATGTGGCAATGTTTGTGAGGGCATAGCTCTCGAACGGATTATCCGATTTTCATGTAATTTAAACTGAATACGGATAACGTAAATAGAATTTGATTGTCGCGGGGGATTTTTGATAAGTGGGGTAGTTTTTGAGATATTGGGGTGGAAAGAAATACAAATTTTCGTCCATATCTTTTGAATGGCTAATCCGATCAACTCAAAATTTTGAACATGCAGAGATTATATTAACACTCATCAATCGGTAGGAGGATTTTTTTATCCTAGGGTAGTTTGTTAGTTTGAGAAATAGGGGTGTTAAGTGAGACAAGTAGATTTTTGGCTTGTGGGGTGTTGTTTGAAAGAGTATCGGCTGCACATTCATAAAATATATATTTTACTTTTTATTAGGCGTGGTTTTCGTAGCAAAGAGATTCTTTAAGGGGTAAACAAGGTCTTGTAGGATAGACTGTTAAAGGAGGTTGACTTCACTATTACCTTTTTATTTGATTTACTGAAACCACTAGACCACAGGGGCGGTTAAGATTACTGAAACAATGACTATCTCAGAGAATGGACTTGGAACGAAGTCCAAGCCACACGCCCTAGACGTATGATGATAACCAGTTTGTCTGTTTGTCCGCAGGAGAGCGAGCTGATGAATCTGTTGGAGATAGTCGCGTGCGACGCGACGTGCGTGAACGCGCGGACCAGCGAGCTGGCGCTAGTGTTGCTGTACCACAAGCTCGGTGTGTATACCATCTGTTTTACTAGCATATACTGAGAGGCACTCGCATATACTGAGAGGCACTTGCATATACTGAGAGGCACTCGCATATACTGAGAGGCACTCGCATATACTGAGAGGCACTTGCATATACTGAGAGGCACTTGCATATACTGAGAGGCACTCGCATATACTGAGAGGCACTCGCATATACTGAGAGGCACTTGCATATACTGAGAGGCACTCGCATATACTGAGAGGCACTTGCATATACTGAGAGGCACTCGCATATACTGAGAGGCACTCGCATATACTGAGAGGCACTTGCATATACTGAGAGGCACTCGCATATACTGAGAGGCACTCGCATATACTGAGAGGCACTCGCATATACTGAGAGGCACTCGCATATACTGAGAGGCACTCGCATATACTGAGAGGCACTTGCATATACTGAGAGGCACTCGCATATACTGAGAGGCACTCGCATATACTGAGAGGCACTCGCATATACTGAGAGGCACTCGCATATACTGAGAGGCACTCGCATATACTGAGAGGCACTTGCATATACTGAGAGGCACTCGCATATACTGAGAGGCACTCGCATATACTGAGAGGCACTCGCATATACTGAGAGGCACTCGCATATACTGAGAGGCACTCGCATATACTGAGAGGCACTTGCATATACTGAGAGGCACTCGCATATACTGAGAGGCACTTGCATATACTGAGAGGCACTCGCATATACTGAGAGGCACTTGCATATACTGAGAGGCACTCGCATATACTGAGAGGCACTTGCATATACTGAGAGGCACTTGCATATACTGAGAGGCACTTGCATATACTGAGAGGCACTTGCATATACTGAGAGGCACTCGCATATACTGAGAGGCACTTGCATATACTGAGAGGCACTTGTATATACTGAGAGGCACTCGCATATACTGAGAGGGAGAGGTTGGAAATGGACCGTGAAAAATATACATAATGTATTTTACTGATATCCTTGGATATTGTGGTGAACGGTAAAACTGTAACCAAAATTGAGTTGCTCTGAAAAGAGGGGATTTTATTATAAAACCAGTTACACTTTCACAAAACATTCTTTAACATACACATAATCATATCATACGATACGATTCGGTTCATTTTAACGAGCGTTGCGATTCGCTATTATGCGATCTGTTATACCCCTAACTACTGTATAGGATTAAGCCGAATAGTGCAACCCTTCCTACTTTTATATTGCGAGTAATCATTCTAGACAATAGACTCCCGCACTCCATTACTGGCAGCTAACCCAGATACTTGTCGTTTCTAAATCCGTATTCATTTCTAAATCGTTTATTCCAAATCAATTTCTAATTTGAGTTCTACTAAATCCTAAATAAAATAAAATAAGTTCGTGTAAGAAAAATACTCTTTTTTTTAAAAAATGATTCTCAAGACCCCGTATAACAGATCGGTAAGATCCGTACTTGGACCACTGGTCACAAGTTGAGACAAGTGCCGGAACACAATCAATTTTAGAATCGTTGTTATGGCGACAGAATTAGGTATGGTGGTAGCTAGTCGGACTTAAAGTCCTACCAAGCCGAGCACAATATTTTTTTTTTCTCTATTATTATTTTTCGCTACTTAACCGTGGTACGGTTGTGTATGGACAGTTTGTTTTTCCGTGTTTTGTTCTTTGTTGCCTCTGAATAGTTCAGTTGTATGCGTGGAGAGTGTCTACTTACGCTTTTGATTATATTTCGATCCCTTACTATGTGTGTACAAATAAATAAATATGTATTTGAATATTCCAGAACCCCAGCTTAACTCGGGCTGAAGTTGATATGATATTTTTATTCGACAATGTTAATTCTGATCATTGAATGTAATGGTTGATTTTAAATTTATTGGTTGATAGTTATATTCGTCATCTCTAGTACAAAGCTGTTGGTCCATATTTCGATCCCTTACTATGTGTGTACAAATAAATAAATATGTATTTGAATATTCCAGAACCCCAGCTTAACTCGGGCTGAAGTTGATATGATATTTTTATTCGACAATGTTAATTCTGATCATTGAATGTAATGGTTGATTTTAAATTTATTGGTTGATAGTTATATTCGTCATCTCTAGTACAAAGCTGTTGGTCCATATTTCGATCCCTTACTATGTGTGTACAAATAAATAAATATGTATTTGTATATTCCAGAACCGCAGCTGTCGGAGTGGTCCCGCCTGCCGCAGATCCCGGAGCACGCGTTCTATTTGTTCGAGTTCGCGACTCACGTGCAGCAATACTGTCACGTGAGTGTTCTTAGCCTGCCTTCTACGCTGTAGGCCGTGGGTTCGATTCCCAGGACAAACATTTGTGTGGTGAATATAGAGGTTTGTTGTGTGTTTGTGTGTTGTATTGTCACGTGAGTATTCTATATGCGTTCCCGCTACGTCGCTGTTCTCGAGGAGTTTTAGCCTCGCAGCTCGGTTGGTGGTGGCTCTGAAAGAAAGAAAGAAAAATATTTATTTGGCACCAAGAACAAACACAGCGCATAAACACACAGTAACACATAAACACACTAACTTAAATCTAGTAACAATAGGTAAAAAATAAATAAATAAAATTAGTTAGGTAAGTACGTAGGTGAACACGTATTATACTGCGCCGGGCGGCAAAAAGCCACTCCACCATGGAGTGAAGAGGCGCTGATTTTCAGGTGAAACACTCTCGAGCGAAATCACGCATAACAAATAGCAATTAAAATAAGATATGAATACATTTAAAAATATTATTACGTATATAAACAATAATAATAATCAATATTAAGAAGGAGTTTGGATAGGATTGAATAGGTTGAATAGGCTCTGGCTTCCGCGCTGTATGTAGGTTGTGGGTTCGATTCCCAGAACAAACATTTGTGTGATGAATATAGATGTTTGTTGTGTGTTTGTGTGTTGTATTGTATGATAAGTAGGTATTTACAATATAAAAGATTTCATTATTATATCCGTAATCTAGTTCCCATATTACAAGCAATGCTAAGTTTGGGGCTACGAAAATTGACAACCTTCTCCATCCCTCTCTATCCTCTTATCTCTCATCCGTTCCTCTCTATCCCTTTCCAAGAGGCAAACACACTAAGTAGGTAGCCAGTGCAAATCATATAATTTATTACTAAGATTAGTATGTTCCTATTGTAGTTTGAATAAAGGCTTTATTATTACTATATAATGCCCTGTAATGTAATGTATGTATAAGATAGCTAATTGATTCAGGCGTTATTTTGCGGTTTTATTTTGATGTATGTATAAGTAAACAAAGCCACGTGTTCCAGATGGCGGACGCGTCGCTGTTGGAAGTACGCAATCTCGTGAAGCGCGTGGTCGGCCGGTACTCGTCGCGCGCCGCGCAGCCGCAACGCCAGCGTCTCGTGTGGCGACTCTCCGAACGCACGCTCAAGGTAACCGGCTCGGTTTAACTCGATGGATGCTAGACGACCAGCACCCAACGAGTTAACTAGATAGGTTTTTTTTTATTGTACGACGGGGAAGCGCTTGGCCTTCATCTCACCTGGTTTTTAGGATTGTTGTTGTGGCGACAGAATTAGGTAAGATGGTGGTAGCTAGCCAGGCGGACTTAAACAAAGTCCTACCACCAACCAAACCAAGCACAATATATTGTACTCCCCATGGGAATCGAACCCGGGACCTCTGGATCTGAAATTGGTGGGTTGAACCACTAGACCACTGAGGCGGTTAAAGGTGCTGTAAAACACTCACTAATTGAGGGGGCGAGGGATAGAACCCCCATTCAAAGGAGGGTGCGGAGACTGTGTAGTTTTAGAGAAAGAAAAAAGTTTTGAGGTTACGTTATTTGGCAGTCTAAATTTGTAAAATCTAGTATTTCTTGTTGCAAAAAAAATCATTAAGCTACTGAGTACTGAAGATTCGTTCCTTTTACTAATGATGACCTTTGACCTTGATTTCTAGTAAAAACAAAATGGCGCCAGAGTTTGCGTTTAGTTCCTGTGATTTCATTAATTTATCTCTCGAAAACCATTAGTTTCCGCATATTGAGACTTCGCATGTAGTCTTCTATTATATGGACCTATCTGCGTAAATATATGAACCTTGAACTCGACGGTAATGGTGGGTATGGACAAGTTTATCCCATTAGTGTCCACTGCTGGACAGAGCCCCCTTCGAACCTGCAGGCTTACCCTCGAACCCAATAAAAAAACCAATTCAATATCAATCGCAATCCAATACTCTAACAATATCGACTAATTGCCTCTTGAAAAACAATTTGATAGCGTTGGATTGAAATCGGAATTGCGCTAATATTGGATTATCATTGTAAGTCTAGTTTATGAGGTACTAAACCCATTAACATTTTAATTACTAATATTCATGGATTCAATATATCTGAATAAATAAACATGATTATTATTATTGTTGTGTAAATACACTTCAAAATTTGGGCTTCTTATCTGTGTACTGCACAGTGATTACAAACAGTTTAAAACATCAATCTGAACATATTTTAAAACAAATCCGTTATAACAAGCACGGATGCCCACCGGTTGCTTAGGGCTTAGATTGGACAATTCAATTCCAATCGCTATTAGTTCATTCAATATGAAATCAATATGGCGCTTGGTTCGCATACAAGAGTGTTCAAGAGTAAGAAATGACACAAATTCGATACCGATTCATTACCGATCGATCGGAATCGCGTTCAAGGGTAAGCCAGCTAAAAAAAACCCCACCGATTTCAGATCCAGAGGTCCCGGGTTCGATCCCCAGGGGGAGTACAATATATTGTGGTTGGTTTGGTTGGTGGTAGGACTTTGTTTAAGTCCGCCTGGCTAGCTACCACCATCTTACCTAATTCTGTCGCTATAATAACAATTCTAAAATTATTGTGTTCCGGCATTTAGAGGTAAGATAGCCAGTTCCTCAGACTGTTGAGGATTCCGGGTGAAGTGCGCCTCCACATTCGGCCTTATCTTAACTTGTAACCAGTAATACTTAATAATAATAATAATAATACTTGACATAATCACCCTGTTCAAGGATAAGCCTGGACGGTTTTGACAAAATCACCACCATTTTTTTTTTACTGTACAACGGGGAATATATTATATATATGTGTTTGATTGAACAGGTGCTCCGTCCGACTGACCGTCTGACCTCGCTGCTGCCCACCATCGAGGAACAGCACTTCACAGACACGTCGCCGCCGCGAAACCGGTCAGTACATTTCTGGAGCATCGTATGTACTTACTTTAAATATATTATTTACTTATTTTCATTTATTCAAGTACAATTAAACTAACTTTGTACAAAGGAATCGGTCACATTATCTATGGACCGTTACAAACGGCATATAGGTAACTCAACTGTACCAGACGGTAGCGTGCCCAAGACACTGGCTGCATTGACACGCTGAATAGCTATGCTAATTCGCTGGACTAAATAAGAGCCAGCGCTTGGGTCACATGTCGCCTCAAAAGCCCCGCAAGCTTTTTGAAAAACCGGAGGGCACCGGTTCCCCACGGACCCAAGGTCTCCACCCCAAAAGGCTCAAATTTATTTATTTACAGCACATACAACATAAATGAAAAACAGAAATAGCAACTTAAGGCCAATTTTTTTTATTTCATTTACTTTTTTTTTAATAAATAAATAAACTAGGCCATTAAGAGGTTTTCACGAATAGGAAACAAATACAAATACAATAACAATACAAATTTGTCCAAAACACAGGTGTACAGAAAGTTCTTCGGCCATGTTCCATATAGATACCACCGAACAATATAGATTACATTAAAAAGTGTGGTCGAATCAGTATATATATATTCTCATTATATATATAATCAGTATATATTGCATGGTTATAAGGGCTCGCGAGGTCTACTGTTCTTACAGAACCACTAGTTTATATATATATATAAGGAAATAAACATACAGTTTATGTAATGAGTAACTAAGTGTCTCATCGACAGATCAGGCAGCGAATCCAGCGACAGCGAAGAAACAAGCGATTGGCCTCGAAGCCCGGTGCTGCCAGTCTACTGCGACAACTGAACACCAACGCGTCTTCCAGCGTCTGAAGTGGAGCTGTCACCGTGAAGAACAATAAACAAATGACAGTGACAGCTGACACCGCGCTTTGACACTGACAGCCGCTTTGGCGCCTAGTTTGCTGAGAGGAAAAAAAATGAAGTTTCAACAGTTCCGGCAAGTTGTCAATGTCAAAGGGCGAACTTTGCCGCCAAATACCATAGAGATCATGTCAAAAATTTAATAAAAAAAATGTTTTCGTTTTGGCAGCTAAAGACGAGGCAAGACGATTCAAATAGCATTTTCTTGTTATTGCTGTGCATCAAATGTTTGGTAGTTTTTATACTGTACGAATCTGCTGTTTACAAATCAATTTAAAAATGTTTTATGCATGGCAATAAATCTTTATCAAGTTTGTGATCCCACTTTTGATAAATCAAAATTCCGTGATCCTTATGGGTTCCGATTGTCAGTTGCATGTTTTTTTTCTTAGTTTATAAGTTTAATTATAATTTCGCAATTTCTAAAAAAAAAATATAAAAAAAACGACTACGGAGTATATTTATTGTGCTTTATAATTCAATTTGTATTTGACATAACCAATTATGTGAAAACAATTTGAAATATATTATTTCTTTGAATTGTATTTTTAATTTGATTCCATATAAACCTTTCAGTCGGCAGTTTTGGCGTATCAAAATTATATAGAGTTTGACTGATCTTCAATTTATTGTAGCTTCGTAGTCGATAAAAGTGCAATTAAAAAAAAAATAGGTAAATTAGTTTTTCATAGTGAGAATACGCACTAATTTGGGACTTAGTTTAACCCTATTCATTTTTCAATTACTAAGTTAGTTTTTTTTTTATTTTGTATCGAATACCACAACCATAGTATATTGCGAAGTTTGCCCCTTAAACCTTTATTTCGAAAATAGGAGCTTTAATTTTTTAATTTAGTATTTTTAAAACTATTTAGATTCAAGCGGCAAACCTCGGTTTCACTAGCTTTTAATACTGTGATCATAACTCTTAAGGGATAAAGTGCGAATTCCAATTGTATGTGTAAGTTTAAAAATGTTTGTACATTTGCGTGCTTGAGTTTGAAATTTAGAAAAAGTAAAAAAAAAATATCCACCGAACATCATTTTCAATTGTAATTTCTTTTATTGGTAAATAAGCATTTTGTATCAAGAAGCTGCCCATATTAGGAGATATTTAATTTCACATTTCAGTAAAGTCAAATAGGTTTTTTTTCTTTAGATAACATGTTTATTTACTTGTGAAATCTAGAATATTTTATTTATGTATTGAAAATTTAATATATTTCCTTTTGCGACTAACTCTTTCGAGTTTAAAAAAATATTTGGCAATCATAGTATAATGTATAATCAATGTATATAGTAAAGTTTAGAAATGACAAAAAAAAACATATAATAACAAATGAAAAATAGAAAAAAAAAGATCTCAGGTAATTTTTTTTCAAAATGTAAATACATACAATTTTAGAATTACCTACTTAATTTTATAAATAACAAAGCACACGGGCATCAGTGCTTAGCGTTGAATTTTTTTTTTAATAATATTGTTAAATGTGTGCGAGGCTAGCAATTTTGTGAAACGTTTTCATAAAAACTTTTCGTAGTTTTAGTAAAGTTTCTGATTGTTTTTAACAGCAGCTCTGTGATACCATTATCAAAACATCTCGAAATAAAATTGTAGACCATAGATTTATCCGTTTTTAAGATTAGTCGAACGCAATATTTGATATCTCCGAAATATTTCTAGACTGTCAATTTATTAATCATTTACCCGTAAACATATCGTGACGCTTTGGTTTTCAATAAAGATTTTATGCGTATTAAAAAATTGATAGCTGGAAGCTTAGATAAATAAAAATAGAGGATGACGCACCTTCCACTCGAATGTCGTACATAAAACTCCACCAAAACGAAAATGAGCGGCAGTTTTCATACAGCTACTTGTCTGTCAAGGTTGTAACGAACAATAGCCTATTGCATTTTAATCCCTAATTTAGTGAGCAACAAATAATATTTGTTTGTAAAGCAGAAATTATAAATGTTTGCATAACAATATACGCCAATATTTTCGTTAAGGCGTGCGTTATCCTTTGTTTATTTTTATCCAAGGTTATGTTTCGTAAACATTGACCTGTCATTATTTAGCCCTTGTATTTTGTCAGTGATAATGTATTGTACCAATTTTACATCAATGTCATACAACTTTATTTTTTTTCAATAAAGTAAAGTTATTTTCCTAATTTCTTGTCTACTTATTTGTCCCGACTACCTATTTCCTGTTTTACAATGTACCAAAATTTTTTTAAACATTTTATCAAGCATCTCTCACAGCATCTTTTGATAAATCGACAATATATAAGTATGTAAGTATTTGTTTCACTTTTCTGTGAATAAAAAGACTAATTAAATAACTGTTTGATGTATTTTTTTATGAAAGTTCAGTTTAATTTTAACTATTAGTTGACTTATTTAATTAAATTATAAAATTTATCTGTCCTGATTTGGTAAAATTGTAAATGTGTAAAAAAATCATTGAAAATCTCTAATGATAAAAGACATGTTGGGATTCTTTCTCTCTGTTTTATTTATACCTTCCTCACCTAAAAAAGCATAGTGCGATACTGTGGTACTATTATAATAATAATATAAGTTTATTTCATGTAACGTAAGAATAGTACAGGATGTGTAAATACTAATTCTAAGACCCATATTAATATATACCTTAAAACTAAAATACATACAAAATAGAACTTAAACTAAGGCACACGTGATGTCGCCGACGTGTTTCGGTGCGGGGGATCTCGCGACAGGCGACCCTTGAATCGCCGGAACTTTCTTTCCTTTCCTTTCGGCCAAAAAATAGGGCTCAGGAAAGTCGAGAGGCGATCCGTAGGAACTCTCACCATAAATGAGCTGAAATTCACATTATGACAAGAGTCCAGCTTCTCATCCCTCAACCCCACTCCGCCTTTATCTTATACCACTAAGGGTCAAACAGACATACGGCCCACGTGATGGAAAGCGGTTACCGTCGCCTATGGACGCTCGCAACACCAGAAGCATTACTCCCGCATTGCCGATTTAAACATTTCAAAACAGCCCTTTTGAAAAATCCCATACTGTAGCTAGTAGGGAAAACTTCAGATGGAGATCATCCACAATTGGATAGTTCAAGGGGGAAGTTCCTCTTGAACCTCACGGTATGCGACGGCATTGTATTCAAAGTGTGGAATCTGTCGATGGCGAGCGGTGCGATCGTGTGCATTACTCCAGCAGGAAAGTATCTAGGCACCATATCAAACAATTCCTCAGAACACAACCCATTATACAAGCGGTAGAACACACAGGGAGATATTAGATAGTATACGAGCAGATCAGTCTCAGTAGGTCCATCATGTATCTAATCAATAAGCTATGTTTTACTAAAGTACCAAAATGTATTTTTTACTTATATGTTTATTTTTGTAGTTTGATAAAAAAAGGCGTTGCGACTTAATAATTATAAAGGAGTTTATTCAGAAATGTATGGAGCCCAGCATCGTGTATCGGCAATTGGACATGGTGAAAATTATAACGTTTTCCGATGATCAGTTTACCCTATGCTTAGTTTTGCGTTGTACTTCACCTACGCGGGCATCACTGCATTATTAAATATCAGTAATGGTCATGGCGGATTTACGTAAATATTAGGTCCTTACATATGAAATTGGCGTTTTGTCGTACTGACCACTTTGATCTTAAATATCTCCTCTTTGGTTAGGAATTCCAAATTCAAATTTAAACAGCTATTTACTCATGCATTTGTGTTTCGAAAACCGTAATTCTTTTGTTTTTTTCTCTTTTGCTTTTGCGACACTCATTTCACAAAATGGAAAACTTAAAATATCGCATTATTTACCAGTACGAGTTCCACCGTGGCACCAGTGCTGCAGAAACGGCTCGAAGGATTAATGATGTGTATGGTGGTGGTGTCGCAAAAGAAAACACGGTGCGTTTTTGGTTTCAACGCTTTCGTTCTGGAAATTTCGACCTGCAGAACAAGCCCCGTGGACGGCCGGAGACCAAGGTCGATAATGATGAATTGAAGGCTATTGTGGAAGCAGATCCATCGCAAACCACATCACAGTTAGCTGCAGGCTGCGGTGTTAGTGACAAAACCGTTTTAATCCACTTGAAGCAAATTGGGAAGGTGAAAAAGCTTGAAAGGTGGGTACCTCATGAATTGAGTGAAGCAAACCGACAAACGCGCGTCGACTGCTGCGTTACATTACTCAACCGGCACAATAATGAAGGAATTTTAAATCGGATCATTACATGTGATGAAAAGTGGATCCTGTACGATAATCGTAAACGCTCATCGCAATGGCTGAACCCTGGTGAACCAGCAAAATCTTGCCCCAAGCGAAAATAGACTCAAAAAAAGTTACTTGTAAGCGTTTGGTGGACTAGTGCCGGTGTCGTACACTATAAGCTAATAATATATAGCTTTCTTCAATCTGGTCAGACGATTACGGCTGATGTCTATTGTCAGCAACTGCAAACCATGATGGAAAAGCTCGCTGTTAAACAACCGAGACTTTTCAATCGCTCTACGCCACTGCTGCTTCAAGACAACGCTAGACCACACACGGCCCAACAGACGACTACCAAATTAGAGGAGCTTCAATTGGAATGTCTAAGACATCCACCGTACTCTCCGGACCTTGCTCCAACAGATTACCATTTTTTTCGAAATTTGGATAATTTCTTGCATGGACAAAAATTCAATTCCGATGAGGCAGTCCAAACCGCTTTCAAAGATTTCATTGATTCCCGTCCAAATGGTTTTTTTAGTAAAGGGATCAATGAACTACCTATAAGATGGCAAAAGTGTATAGATAGCAATGGTACATACTTTGATTAATAAAATATATTTTAATATGAAAAAATTGCCTTTATGTTCCTCCCATACAAAACGCCAATTTCATATGTAAGGACCTAATACTTAAAAAATATTAGTCAGAACCAGTATCCAGAAAACAGACGGGTCAAATTGAAAGCAATCAATCGGAGTCGGAGTCCGTTGGTGTTATTCGGGTCACGAAATAATTCAACGCGTTAAAAAAACGATGTCAAATCTATCAAAGTTAATAAAATCACAATGCGGCAGCGGCAACGCTTGATTTTTAGAATTTTTTGTATGCCATTCGATAATAAATCATTTTCTCTCTATCAAACATTGTTTTTTTCTCCTTGGATTGTAGTTTTTTTCGTGCAGTGGGATCATTAGCCCTATTACGTACTATTAGTTATTCTGTGCTCTTACTTTATACTTATGTGGTCCCACTTAGTGGGGCTCCCACTAAGCAGTGGGAACTACGAACTCTATAGTTCATGACTTGTGGGACAAAATTAGTGAGACCACGAGTGATCATACTATAATATTTATCATATTATTTTTATAAATAAAAAAACGCAGAAATGAAAATTTTTTAGAAATTTTATATTTAATGCTAATAAAATTATTCACAAAGACGATAAACATGACCTTGGTGTCAGCGATGAGTTCAAAATTACACCACGGCCTTTTCTAAGGCTTCGCAAGCGCACATACTATACATACTTGTGTTTGGGTGTTGTATCATTTAGTACGTATATATTTACAAAAAGTATTTAAGTATTTCATCCGTAATCTAGTTCCCATATTACAAGCTATGCTTAGTTTGGGGCTAGATGGCGCTGTGTAAAATGAATGTCCTGTAATATTTATTTATTATTTATTTATTTATACTGACACGCGTAGGCCTGTAATTTATCTCATTCCCTCGCAGGCTAAATTGATATTTTGTGAAAACTATCGTCTGGGTTATCTATAAAACATTTTTATGTTCGGATTTAAAAATAATCAATAAAATTATTATAATATTCTTGTGATAATTTAACGGTAGGTACTTGTAAGTTTGTACCTATAGTTAATTTATAGTATAGTAAGTTAATTTATTTAAATAATATTTTATAACTTATGATAGGTAAGTATGTTTGAAAATAGTATATTTTATTATTCTTTGTTGCAAAAATAGCCATGTATCTTATTTATGGTCAAACTTAGTAGGTGTACTAGAAGTACACCTACTAAGAAGTTACTAGCCTCATAGCTCAGTTGGTAGTACGTATGTATTTACAAAAAGTATTTAAGTATTCTATCCGTAATCTAGTTCCCATATTACAAGCTATGCTTAGTTTGGGGCTAGATGGCGCTGTGTAAAAAATAGTGTCCTGTAATATTTATTTATTTATCTACATCTAATCTCTAAATCAAACATCGAGGTACTTTCGTTAAAATCAGAGGTATTCAAGCCAACACAGTTAATCTTATTTCATAAATAAAACATCACGGGTTATTTACATAAACAACATTATATTTCAAAAATAGACTTACGTACACGTTGGATTTTATTATATATCCACCAAGGGATTTACATAATATGTAATCATGAATTTCATTTCAAGCTTACACTTATATTAACTGTCTGATTTGTCAATTATAACATTAGTTCATCTTAACGATGAAGCTTCTTAAAGCTCGACTCAAATTTATGCTTTCTCATCTGGCGGAGTGCGAAAGGGGTGGGCTAAATGTATACATACATACGTAGACTCACGCCTGTTTCCCGGAAGGGGTAGGCAGGGACAACGGATAACCATTTACTTCACTAGAAGAGCAGCTAAAAGATTGTGTATAGTCACATAGAAAAAAATATATTACGTAAACAGACTAAGCGAATTGTTAGATTGGTGCCTTAAATATAATGAAAAATATGTATCTTTTCAAAATACATTTATTTGAATCTTTGAATAAATATTCAATGTCTATACTGGAATTATTTTTGAGTTTTCATTCTCCGTATGTTATTTATTTACACCCGAGGTTAGGCCTAAAAACGCACAAGTTACGTTAAAAAAATGCAAGCTAAAGAAAGTTTAGCTTGTATTTCTCAAATGCATATTTCCTTTACAGATATTGACGAGATATATTGATATAATTCTTAGTTTTGGATGTACAACGTCAAACAGTAAAGTACACATTTTGTTCAAACTGTGCGTCGCTCTGGTGTTGCAATTCTACAAGTAATTATCCACAATGTGGGAAAATCTGACAAGAGACACTTCATAGACATATCTATAGATATTTCGTTAGCCTTCACAGACCAATAATGCAATTTTTTTTGTACGCAAGTTATTAAAAAGATCGCGTAATACAGTTTTGTTTACGTATCAAGTTTTTCATTTTTTTTTTAAATGGACCGATAATTTTTTTTTGATGATTTTACGACATGAAAGCATTGTAAAATTTAAAATATAACTATTCTTTCTTTATTTAAGAGATCGAGTGAATACAAATAAAACTGTCTCGAGACACGGGAAATTAAGCTCCACTAATCACTTCAAATCTTATATCTAGGTATAATACGACTATTGTCATACTTATAAAATGTCAGACAGATAAAATTTGTGTTTTTAAAATCCTTAGTTATTTTAATCTCGTACACTACGTAGATACTTAATTATATAGTGATGTGGTAAAGAGTACAAAATATGGCTTATTCTAGAAACTACGTACGACTGTAAAACTACTATGTTAGAAAAACTAATTCAAAATAACATAAGCTTGCTTTGCTAAATCTATGTAAGTGTTAAAGGCTCTATAATAAAATAATGCTATTTACATAAAACAGGTAATGTTTGCGTCGATATAATAAAAAAACATTATAAAACTAACTTTTTTCCGAATCTAGCGTATGGCTACTTAAACTTAACTTAACTTTGTCCGAATACTTAATTTTATAAAAGTCACAAAGCTATTTTTGTTACAATTCGCATTTGAAAAAGCTTTTAAATTTTTTGGTGTCGGTTTGAAGTTGTTTTTATATCTAATTCAACTTGTTCCGAATTATAAAGCGAAGAAAAGTAGGCAAACTCATTAATATTTCATAATATACATTCTCAAAACAATATATATCTATATCAAACAAAAATTAATAAGAATACCCCAATCACCTTTGCAAAACTATGCATAATATGCTAAAAATAAGTAAAAAACGTAATTCGAACATAAGTTGCGTTTGTCATAAGGGTCGCATAAAATCTTAATTCTAACAAAAGTAATCAGAACTTTTATAATCATATACAAAAACACGATAACCTTTCACTAAATTAATTTTGCATCGCCATAAAACTAAACCACAAATATATTTATGTAGAAATATATGTAGAAAATCAATTTAAATGTAGAAATCGCTTCAATTTAGTCGATGGTAAAATCGATAAATATGAACAATCATAGCTCAATTTGTAAACGTTATTTTGAGTAAATTGATTTGTGTAAATTATTCTATACAATCTCTTAGTCAAGATTTTAAGACAATGGGATAGCATTAAAACAAAAGTTTTAAGACTTTACAATTCATTTTTTTCTTGTTGATCGACTCGTAAATTATTTGTAAATAACAAAACATGTTTTCTTCACATAACATTACTGGCATCAAAAATTTAATTACGTCTTCATAACCTCACTCAATTAACTCAAATTATTTTTTTGTAATAATCACAACTACCAAACTTTGGTCAAAGTTTTTTCCCCGAAACTCGCTCATGCAAGACGAGGTCCACGAAGAAGCCTCTCAATCTCTTCTTCAAGATTAAGGTCAACGATCCTGTCCTCGAAAATAAACATCATTCTAAACGTTCACAACCTGAAAAGTTTTTTTTTTAACTTAAATTAAAACCCACTGTTTCCAAGATGGCGGTCAACGGCACTTCTTTAAGAATTCCAACACTTCGTGCGGGTAGTTAGGCCTTGACGAGGATTTGGTCGCAGAGCGAGCGTAGTCCAGAGGAGTCACGGAGCTGTAACAAAAAAAAATTGGTTAAAATTCAATTAAATTCATTTATTCCAATTACAAAATACATTGTGTGTAAAATCTGGTTGGTGGTTGGTGGACTTTGTCTAAGTCCGCCTGGCTAGCTACCGCCATCTTACCTAATTCTGTCGCCATAATAAAAATTCTAAAATTGCTGTGTTCCGGCATTCAGAGGTAAGATAGCCAGTTCCTCAGTTTGTTGAGGATTCCGGGTGAAGTGCGCCTCCACCTTCGGCCTTATCTTAGGCTATCTTACCTCGAAATGTAATTAAATATATATATTACGTTATAATTATATAATAATAATAAAATGTAAAACATCAATTTTTAGAATTGTTATTATGGCGACAGAATCATGGCCACTTCCATGATTCTGTAGCCATAATAACAATTGCGGATCAGAATTATAAAACATTAAAAGTTTAACTTCAAAAAACTTCAGTTTGTCTTGTGTCTGCGAGTGAGTGGGAAATATCAAAAACTATCGCTCAATCAATCAATCAATAGGGTCGTCTGCAGCTTTTCTGTATCTAGCTGCGGGTAAGGGCCTCTAGGTGGCGCTATTTACCCTTAGTACCAACACTTATGGCTAAAACCAAATGTGCCTTCCTTAAGTGAGGTGTCTCCTTTCTGATTGCAATCCTCAGAGTCAGGTGTGCCCGGTATTTCACATAGAAACCTGTCTATGGGTGTTTCGTTTTCGAACATAATTTTATGTTAAGTCAATGTCAGTTGTCACCTGTCACTGTCAGTGTCAGATGTCACCTGTCACTTGTCAAAGTCAGCTGTCATTCTCACCTCGTGTTCTGTTTGTGCGCGAGTTTCTTCCACTGCTTACGGTCCTCCGTCTCGAACAGCATCATCACAAGACGCAGGTCGCAAGTGGCGGAGTTCACCGCGAGGTGGACCGCTGTGTCACCCCCTTTTATATCCTGCAGACGGAAACGGAAATTAGATAGATCTAAAATACTTTATGCTACAACCAAACAATAATAATAATTATAAACGAATATTACAGGACATTAATTTCACACAGCGACATCTAGCCCCAAACTAAACATATGGGAACTAGATTACGGATAAAATACTTTTTTTTTGTAAATACATACTTATAATACAATACAACACCCAAACAGAACAAACATCTTAGAGTTTTTGGATGTTGTGTTGTATGATCAAAATTTATTAGAAAATATATATAAATGTATTATTTCCGTAATCTAGTTCCCTAGTTAGCTTTGCTTAGTTTGGGACTAGATGGCGCTGTGTGAAATTAATGTTCTGTAATATTTATTTTTGAAATGTGGTATTGACGATGGATGGAGATAATCAGCTTGGCAGAAAAGTGACAAACATTGAAGTATTGCAAAGAGTAAGTGAGGAGTTGTTGAGAAGACGAGGAAAAAGGATCGGCCATCTTATACAGGACAATTTCATTAAGAAAATTAAGTAGGGAAAGTGAAATGTAAAAGAGGAAGAGGGATAGAGAATAAGCTATATAAAGCAAGTGAAAGAGATGGTCGCTGTCGTATCGTATAAGTAGGTCAAGGAGGCTACCCTGAATATATCAACGTGGAGAAATATTCATCAGTTGTGCCGACAAGAGTCAAACTCTTAAATTAAAGAAGATAATATTAAATTAATTAAACTTACCCCCTTCCACATATCCGCATTAGCGTGTCTGAGCAGTACATGAACTGTGTGTAGGTAGCTGGCGGTCGCACTGTGTTTGCGGCATGCCACGTGCAACGCTGTATAACCTGCAACACAGTGGCATGACTGAAGTCCCATTACCATCTTACCTATATATTATTTATGATAAGGCCGAAGGTGGAGGCGCACTTCACCCGGAATCCTCAACAGACTGGTGAAGTGGCTATCTTACTTCTAAATATTGTACAATATTGTACTCCCCTGGTGATCGAACCCGGGACCTCTGGATCTGAAATCGGTGGGCTTAACCACTAGACCACAGAGGCGGTTTCCAACGAAAGGAAAAATAAATCTAGTATTTTTGGATTTTATGGGTCTTAATTTTTGGGCGCGCAATCCTATATTTCATGTCAACAAAATGTTTAGCGCCATCTTTATGACAAAATCATGTTTAGCGCCATCTTTATATAAACATGTTTAGCGCCATCTTTATATAAACAACATGTTTAGCATCATCTATATGACAGCATCATGTTTAGCGCCATCTATATACTTAACAAAATCATGTTCATGTTTAGCGCCATCTATATGACAGCATCATGTTTAGCGCCAACAATATATCAACATCATGATAAGCGCCATCTATCAGCGACTCACCATCAGCGTTGGCGTGGTGGAGCTTGAACAACGGCGGCAGTTTCCCGCTGACGTTACCGTTGCAGCGAGTGAGCTCGGCGAGCGCGAGCGCGAACGGGTCGCCGCCGCGAGCGCACGCGATCACCAGGTTGTCGCCTTGTGCGTCCACCTGGAAAAAAAAGATAAACAAGCCATTCGTTACAAGACAGTTCAAGTGTGTGTCTATCTCACTCTGGCGTAGTGTGCGTAAATTATATATTGTACAAGCCATTCGTTGAAAGACGCGTTTTTAGTGTATGCTATCTCACTCTGGCGTAGAGCACGAAAGGGATGGACTCAGTGATGAGCAGACATTGTACACATCGTGGACATACCTCGTGCAACACACACACGTGTAGATACATCGTGCAACACACACTCGTGTAGATACATCGTGGGCATACATCGTGCAACACACACTCGTGTTGATACATCGTGGAAGTACCTCGTGAAACACACACTCGTGTAGATACATCGTGGACATACATCGTGCAACACACACTCGTGTTGATACATCGTGGAAGTACCTCGTGAAACACACACTCGTGTAGATACATCGTGGACATACATCGTGCAACACACACTCGTGTTGATACATCGTGGAAGTACCTCGTGAAACACACACTCGTGTAGATACATCGTGGACATACCTCGTGAAACACACACTCGCCGGCGCACAGGTTGGGCTCGTTGCTCAACGCCAGATATACGCACTTCACGATATATCGCGTGAGCAACGGGTGATGAGGGCAGCGGAGCGATGCGGCCTTCAGGATGCTGAGCCCTGCAGACAAAATAAATCAATAATGAGAAAAAGTAAACAAGCAAAATAACCGGCGGTGTATGAAATCGGCTGATAGCCGATAGTTTTTAACGGGCTATAGTACCTCAGATTAGCAAAACTCAACGCAACTGTATTCTAGTTTCGAACAAAGTAATAATAAAGGTGACATTGCTGTGCGCTCAACCACGGCGCTTATGACCACCAGCGGGCCTAGCACGGGGTTTTCATCTCTACTCTACCCTAGAATAGAGAAGACAGTTTCTTGTCTTCGTAATCTTTCTTTTGCCCGAACACGCCGTTTCTCAAAGCAAACCCTAGAAAGCAGTTTCCTCGTAGACAAGCTCTTTCTATAGCAACGGGAACGAAATCACAGATCAAATATAAAATGTTGTAAGAAGTTCGTTCGTTGCGTTTCATTACCCACAAAATGTCAACACGAAACAAGAAATACAGCTTATACGTAAAACGAAACGTTTTACATTTTTCCATTGCTCCACAGTCTTGTGGGGCCCTAACTCCTTGAGTGCGCCTTGAAGACGCACCCATTCTTCATTGTGGGCCCGACGTCCCAGGGGCCCGGTATATTCTCCCAAGGCGAACATATTATGTGTGGACATGTAGTCCACTAATGTATTTACTAATATTATGTTCCATAACCATTGCAAGGCTTCGAAACAATTTCATCCATCCATACTATCCTTATTTGATATCTATCTCATAATGGGAAAGACACCTATGTCTTACTAGCTTCATTGAAATTTTCAGACTTGGAGGGACCTTAAAAAGAAAGCCCGGATCGATGGTGCTCGGCACAATCTTAACAAACACAAATTTGTTACAAAAAAGTTGCGCCTAAACTCGGCCTCCGGAAAATCGAGAGCTAATGTGAGCTCTCGAACTGCGATTATTTCACGTCTCCGGTCGTTTTTCTCCTCGTACTGGCTCAGAAGCCAATTTCTTCCACCGTTCATAGTAACCGTAAAAAATATTCACTAAATTATGCGAGAGAAACGCTACTCTAGGTCTCGAGAGGTGTAGACAATTTTAGAAGAAATGTTTCTATTTTCAAACGTCAAAAGTAGAGTAAATTGAATGGCATGCTCGCAGTGGTAGACTCATGTCTAGAGTAGACTAGAAAACATTTCTATCCGTTCATTCTTTCGAACGCCATGTTCCCGATCGAAGAAAACTTTCTACTCTCTACACCTAAATGTCATTTTTATGTCATTTTTAATCTATTCTACCCTAGACAAGAAACCCCATGCTAGGCCCGCTGATGACAGAAATATGCGCGTATTTCTACGTTTTGTTTTTTTACGGTAAAACGAATATGAATTTTGAAAATCAAAAACACAGACCGTCTGCTGTATACTGTGTTCATTTACTGTACAAAGTTTCAAGCCCTAATTGGGCCTATTTATTGAATGGCGAACATATTTGGTACAAATTAGAGTCAACTTAGTTTTTTTTTTCTATAGAGAAAATTTTATGTAAGTAATCGTGTTTTCGAAACACAAGCGTTCTAGCATCTATCCTGAACTATAAAATATATTAATTTAAAAGTAAATGCTACAGTATTCTGGAAGATATGATCGCTGAAGCTAAGCCATTTCACATATCATGGACTCTTCCGATTCCGACACAGCTTGCTAACAGTTTTTTTTTCGATTTCATTGTTTTTAACCGCAACTGTGGTCTTGTGGTTCAACCCACCGATTTCAGATCCTGAGGTCCCGGGTTCGATCCCCAGGGGGAGTACAATATATTGTGCTTAGTTTGGTTGGTGGTAGGATTTTGTTAGGGTCCGCCTGGCTACCACCATTTTACCTAATTTTGTCGCCATAACAACAATTCTAAAAATGTTGTGTTTCGGCATTCAGAGGTAAGATAGCCAGTTCCTCAGTTTGTTGAGGATTCCGGGTGAAGTGCGCTTCTGCCTTATATCAACTCGTTACAATGTGAGATGAAGGCCAAGCGCTTCCCGTCGTACAAATAAAAAAAAATGTAGGAGGTTCTCAATTTGTGTTTTTTTTTGTTTTTTTTTTTTATGTTTGTTCCCATATTACTCGATGACGCCTGGACTAATTCAGAAAAATCTTTTTTCGTTTGAAAGGGTGGTCCCGTAGTCATCAGGTCAGGATCTGATGATGAGATCCTGGAGAAATCGAGGTCTTACAATATTATAGGCACACTTGAAGCGATTTGAGTATTTTTAGGGTTACCTCAAAAGGTAGGAAATAATGGACCCCTCATTCACGCGTCTACCTCTCCTTCCATCTCGTCCGTCATCAAAATAATTGAAAAAAATATATCATCCAGGTAAACGAAATGGTATCATATTCTTATTTATACTTTATTGCACACATAAACATAATAACAAAGAAAAACTTAAAAATTAAAATACATGGCAAAGGCGAGCTTAACCCTAAAAAGAGTTTCTTCATTGAAGTCGGTTTTCCTTTCAGTTTTTAAATATTAATATATTAAATATTACAGGACATTAATTTCACACAGCGCCATCTAGTCCCAAACTAAGCATAGCTTGTAATATGGGAACTAGTTTACGGATAGAATACATAAATACTTTTTTTTTAAATACATACATGTCATACAATACAACACCCAAACACAGAACAAACATCTACATTCATCACATAAATGTTTGTCCTGGGTGGGAATCGAACCCACAACCTACAGCGCAGAAGGCAGAGCTACTACCAACAGAGCTGTGAGGCTTGTTGTTTAAAACATAATTATCATTTCCGAAGTTAGGGACAGAATTTGTTTTTTCGACTTTTTAACAAACCTAATAACTCAGTTGGCCAGAGCCAATTGGCTGTGATACCGGTTTGTTTACAACATCTTGGGTTTCCCCCGGTCAAAGTTGCTAAATATATGTGATTATAAATGTTAGTACAGATAACTCACACCTTTTAGTTATATATATCTGAATAAGGAATCCAGTTATCTTCGTGAGGCTGATAGGTTGTCAATTAAAAAAGATCCGCTTTCGACACAAACCGCCTGCGGTCTAGTGGTTTCGCCAACCGGTATCAAACCCAGAGGTCTAGGTTTGTTTGGTATGTCTGTCTGGCTAGCTATCACCATCTCAATTAAGTATGGCGCTATAACATTTCTATTATTGCACTTAGAGGTAAGATAGCCAGCTCCACAGTCTGTTGAGGATTCCGGGTGCTTCCACCAAACTTGACACCTGGTGTGAAGAAGTCCAAGCGATTTCGTTTTAGCATGCAACAAATAAAACCTTTTTTTTTTGTTTTATTGTTAAAACCTCCGAGAAAACAGGATTCCGTTTCTGACCATTATTGATTCACCTCGTAGAGCCTAATAGGTAGGTAATGTATTTAGCACTAGAAATAAAATATTGAAGGTATATGACCTCTAAACTAAGTTGAAAACTTGTATTTTAGAGGCCGAACCAAAATAATATTATTTTGTGCACGATAAGGTAGGTGGATGGTCCTTTGACACCTGAACTAAGTGAATCACTTGTATTTCAGGAGTCAAGCTAATTATCAAGCATATTCTGTTGTACTGGTCGAACGTGACATGATTTCTAACTTATTCAAATTTTTTATCGATATGTTATGATAGACATTCAGTCGGTAATCGACCGTAAACAAAGAAAATAAGAAATTCAATCCTCGACACTTCGTATAAAACTTTATTTATCAATTCAAATATAAAATCTTACACTCCACCGTCCGCACACGGCGCCAAGGATATTAAATGTCCTTAAATGTGAAACTGGTTGCGCAACTAAAATTTAGTTGCGCAACCAGTTTCACTCATATGTACGCAAGACTCCAATCAAATCAATATGAGCCTAATCATGCATATTCCAGAAATCCCTTTCCAGCGCTCAAAGGGGAAGCGAAGGGGATATCTGGACATAAGTTTTTTAAAACAACACATATAATTTTTTTTTAATTGTTTTACGGGGAAGCGCCTTAATCTCACCTACAAGTTAAGATAAGGCCGAAGGTGGAGGCGCACTTCTCCCGGAATCCTCAACAAACTGAGGAACTGGCTATCTTACCTCTAAATGCCGGGACGCACCAATACAGAATTGTTGTTATGGCGACGGAACCAGGTAAGATGGTGGCAGCTAGCCAGGTGGACGAGTCCTACCACCAACCAAACCAAGCACAATATTGCCCCCCTGGGGATCGAACCCGGGACCTCTGGATCTGACAACGGCGGACGAACCACTAGACCAAAGAGGCCGTCAAGAATAGTTCGGGAGAGCAGTATCGTTGGGTTTTCTGTTGGCATTCTCGTTAAAACTTAATGTTTTTCAGGCATTCCGTATTATGTGAGATTCTTGCACAGCAAAACGTGAGTCATGGCAAGACTAGTTTTTTTATCAAGTACAGTCGCCTGCAATAATATATATGCACCTGTATTGTATGCTAAGTATGTTAGTATAATATCCGTATTTTTTTTTTCTTTATTGTGCGACGGGGAAGCGCTTGGCCTTCATCTCACCTAGTAGCAAGTTGAGATAAGGCCGAAGGTGGAGACGCACTTCACCCCGAATCCTCAATAAACTGAGGACTAAATCTAGCTCTATTTCCTATAATAAGCTTTGCTTAGTTTGGAACTAGATGGCGCTGTGTTAAGTTGGCGGCTGAAATAGGTATGTTGTACTTACCCGACTGAGTCCTTTCACAAGGGGCTCTACTACTCCTAAAAAAAAATCATAGGTAATCGATTCGATATTTTTCTATTTAACCACTTGTAAATTAGTAGCTACCCATAGCTAGTTTATGTTAATTTATTTCAATAATACGTAAATTATTATGGTATACATGTCGCAGCCATCCAGTTAAATTAGCCAGCTAATTGGACGCCTTGGCCGTTCATTGCCGGCATCCAATGTGATGCCTATCCCGATAGTTAATTAAACTAGAACCACTCAACGTTTCACAACTCGGCGTATTTAAAATCCTTTGAAGATTACTGACCAAGACTCAGCCAAGTGGTTAAAATTTAGTTCAGTTTTTTTCACTGAGGTGCTAGTATAGTAGTAGTTATCAAAAAAAAATATGGCGTCAACAGCGAGAACCTTGAATGTCATTTTTATCAAAACTCATTAATTTATTTGAAAATTTTCACTCTTACTGTTACTTAGTGGTATGTAGGTAAGTAGGTATTATTAAAATGTAGTCTTACATCATTTGTGAACTCATGGTCACCCAAAACAAACATCACAAATGAATCAATATACAATTTAACTAAATGACTACACGACGTTTAGCCATCTGGTTAAAATGACAAAAATGACTTGGCTACTGGTTTTTCAGCCATTAGATTGAATGCCGGCGTTGAATAAACGGCCTAGGCGTCCAATTAGCTGGCTAATTTAACTGGATGGCTGCGATACACATCCATACATACATATTGCAGACGACTGACTGTATCTGTTGATCACTAAGCGAATGCGTGCACTGGCACAGAATAATAAACAGTCACTTGCCAGCCAACTTGCCTTAATCGAGTCAGGTATCAAGTGAGTAGGTACCTACTTTTATCTACATAAGTACTAGTACGCCCCGAACCGAGATCTCGTGATGTCTGGTTGGTGTTAGGTATTTACCCACGGAGAATTTCTCACAAAAAAAGTTACCAACACTATGGTGAAAATGTGTATTTTTTTATCGTGCTACGGGGATGCGCTTGGCCTTCATCTCACCTGGTTTAAAAGTAATAAGGTCGAATATAAAAGCGCACTTCACCCGGATTCCTCAACAGTCTGAGGAACTGGCTATCTTACCTCTAAAAACACTATGTGAACCTTTTGTTCAACATTAAACAAATTCTGTTTTGCTGTTGGCAGCTATTTCTGTAAATAAGCTAGTTTTAGGACAAACCTCCTCGGTTTTTTAAAGCTATGTTTTCAACTATGTTTATTATTTAAGTTTATTTTGGTAAATAAATATTAAAAAAAAAAATGCCGGAGCACAACTATTTTAGAATTGTTGTTATGGCGACAGAATTAGGTAAGATGGTGGTAACTAGACATAAACAAAGTCCTACCACCAACAAAACCAAGCACAATATATCCCCCTGGGGATCGACCTTTGGATCTTACTCTAAGCACATTTTTTCTCAATATCACTAAAACCACACGAGTGTTAAGCTCTGTTACTAGCTCTTTGTAAAGCCAGAATGAGAGCAAAGCAACGACCGTACTTCATATAGAGTGAGCAAACTACAATGAGTGAATTGGATAATGCATTCGAGATCTACGCCGTCACAAACATTGCCACATACATACATACATACAGTGTGTCCAGATCTCCCATAGACCCAAGGTTTTAACCACAAAAGGCTCAAGTATTTCAGCTCTGTCGACACCAATATATTTGCGCCCTTTGTGAGCCTCGGTCGAATCAGCCGAAAGGTAGAAGATAATTTATACGACACTAACAAACCTCCCAGCTCAGTATAGCTCTGCCTTATGCGCTGTAGGTTGTTCGATTCCCACCCAGGACAAACATTTGTGTGATGAATATTGATGTTTGTTCTGTGTTTGGGTGTTGCAGTGTCTGATAAGTATGTATTTACAAAAAAAAAACATTTTAGCATTATTTTCGTAATCTAGTTCCCATATTACAAGCTTAGTTTTGGACTAGATGGCGCTGTGTAATTAATGTCCTGTTATATTCATTTACATAAACCACAAAGCCTCGAACTCATATCTCCCCAATTTTTTAGTTGTTATGATTACCAATATGTAGTTTATTTTGTTGAATTCTAGTAACAAAAGACACAGAAGACGCAAAGTCAAGGACAACAAGTCTACACACAATATAATTGCGAGGAACTTGGCTAAATCCAGTTTCATACAAACAGGTAGTCAAGTTTGATTTTGTGGAATGGATTCTGACCTTGAGGCGTATACAAGGATTAATCCTTATCCTTTTTTTTATTGTGCGACGGGGAAGCGCTTAGCCTTCATTTCACCTGGTAACAAGTTGAAATAAGGTGGAGGCGCACATCACCTCCAGCATTCAGTATTTAGAGGTAAGATAGTCAGTTCCTCAGTCTGTTGAGGATTCCGGGTAAAGGGCGCTTCCACCGGCCTTATCGTAACTTGTACCCAGGTGAGATGAAGGTCAAGCGCTTCCACGTCGTACGATAAAAAAAATGGGAAGAATATACAATTGTGCCGGTGTGACTATATCACAAACTAGTAGATCGCCTGGGAATACGTTCGCATCATTCCGTGGGAATTTCACAAAATCCTTCCTCAGTGTTTCCCTGCGCTGCAAAACTCAATTACCATTGAAGGGTAAAAATTTAATTTAATTTTGTGATTTTGATGAGGCTTGTTAATAATAAACAGCTTTAACCGCCTCTGTGGTCTAGTGGTACAACCCACCGATTTCAGATCCAGAGGTTCGATCCCAGGGGAGCAATATTATGTTTGGTTTGGTTGGTGGTAGGATTTTGTTTAAGTCCGCCTGGCAAGCTGCCACCATCTTACCTAATTCTGTCGCCATAACAATTCTTAAAAAAAATTGTGATGTTTGATCTGTGTAATCATTAAAAAAAATAGTATATAAGTAGGTATTATAATATCCGTAATCTAATTCCCGTATTACAAGCTTACTGTGTGAAATTAATGTCCTGTAATATTAGTTATTATTATAATTGTATTGTAAAAGATATGAAAATGAAAAAGTTTAATATGAAAAAAGTTCCTTTAGGCTATGCGTTGCATTCAAACAGTTAGTTAAATACACGAAGTTTTTATATAATTTAGATAATCACATGCACACAAACCACACATTCAAGGCATGTACAGTACATATTGAAGTCATAAACGGTTGGGTTTTTGAATAAATTAACATACAAAATAGCGTTGATTCTATACTGACTTTATCGCTTTTAAAAGGCTAACCCATTTAAGATCCTCCGAGTTATGTACGGAAAGTTTCTTGTAAGAAAGATTGTAGATTAAAGACACATCGTATCATAAAAGTGAAATAACTACATTACTTTTGAAATTACCGGCTCGGTGGTCTACTGGTTCGCCCACCCAATTCTAAAATTGGCGTGTTCCGGCATTTAGAGGTAAAAAAAGCCAGTTCCTCAGACAGTTGAGGATTCCGGGTGAAGTGGGCTTCCACCTTCGGCTTTATCTTAATTTGTAAAATAAAAAAGAAGGTGCGCTATACCCCGTCGTACAAAAAAAAGTAATATACATTTTTAGATTTTCCATATGGTTTTCCTTAAATGAACGACCATTGCTCCATAGATTCAGTTAGAAATTTAATTATATATATGATAGCCAGTTCCTCAGACAGTTGAGGATTCCGGGTGAAGTGTGCTTCCACCTTCTGCATTATCATAATTTGTAACCAGGTGAGATGAAGGCCAAGCGATACCCAGTCATACAATAAAAAAATCAAACAGACGGTCGGATGGACTGTGGAGGTTTAGTAAATAGGGTCCCGTTGACACCCATTAGATGCGGAACCCTAAAAAGCTAACAATACAAGAACTCTCGTAATTTAGCGCGCGTGCCGCGGTGATGTTTGGGTGCCGCGGAAAACCCAAACATTAGGTACCTTCTTAACGCGGAGTTGCGACATCACTGGATATCTTTGAGGTTTATTTTATAATTGGCTTCAACTCCTCATAGACTTGACAAACCTAGGCAAACCGCCTCTGTGATCTAGTGGTTTGCCCACCGGCGTCAGATCTAAGGTCCCGGGTTCGATTCCTGGGTATAATAGTGGTAGGTTTGGTTGGTGGTATGATTTTGTTTAAGTCCGCCTGGCTAGCTGCCACCATCTTACCTAATTCTGTCGCCATAATAACAATTCTTAAAAAAATTGTTGTGTTCCGGCATTCAAAGGTAAAATAGCCAGTTCCTCAGTTAGTTGAGGATTCCGGGTGAAGTGCGCATCCACCTTCGGTCTTATCTCAACTTGTAACCAGGTGAGATGAGGCCAAGTGCTTCCTCGTCGTATAATAATAAAAAAAAATATAATATTGTGCTTGGTTTGGTTGGTGGTAGGACTTTGTTCAAGTTCACCTGGCTAGCTACCACCATCTTACCAAATTCTGCCGCCATAACAATTCTAAATTGTTATCATCCGGCATTAAGTGGTAAGATAGTTCCTCAGCCTGTTGAGGGTTCCGAGTGAAGTGCGCCTCCATCGGCCTTGTAACCAGGAGAGATGATGGCCCCGCCGTCTTCAGCAGGTGATGTGTTCTGATCATTCAGTAACCGTTTGCAAAAGCCAGTAATTCCGTTGCCCGGGGTAGACCTATTAGGTAGATCAAATCATCCAAACGATCTAAGTAATTAGGCGCGCGTGCCGTAATATGGCGTCGGAAAATCCAATCATAACTTATTATAGCATCACGACGTCACTGGGTATCTTGGCGTGGGTCATTAGAGCAATCAAATGTGTAAAAGGAAAAGACCTGAGTGATTGACTGACTGATTCAGGTAGATATAGCAGGGGGTTCAAAATGGGGTTCAAAGTTCGGAGTGAAACACATATCTCCTGTACATGATAGAAGGTTGAAAATTCGTAGATTGTATATATTCGTATGTAGATTGCCCATATGAAATAAGCAATGGCATATTTTTGGGTTTATTTGAATTTTCACTATTAAAGGGAAGGAGTTCAATATTCAAGAAACAAACTTTAAAGAGCTATTATTATTTGAACGGTAACATGTTGAAAATTTCATAGAATTTGTATTATCTCATCGAATAACCAAATATATTTGGTAAAATATTATTATATTGAACTATAAACCTTCGTTTTTGCAATAGAAACTGTATGCTGATAGTCAAGTAAGATACTGAGTTTACAGAAATAATACCTTACTCATTTCCTGTTCAATTATTTATTTTAGTGATATTTCTCAGTCTACCTCTCCTTGAGCCTATTTTAAAACCATTACGCGGACGAAATCGCGAGTAATACATATACAAATACAGCGTAAAACACATTTCGCAATGTAGCTAACCTGTTTTTTGCCCACGCATTATCTACGAGTAGCGATAGATTAGGGTTAAATAGCTTTGCCCTTTGCCCACGCATGATCTTTGTCTAAAAGCACCATTTTGTCCTACATTTTCATGTGTCTACTCAGTGATAGTCTATGTATAGATGAATATAAGTAGACATATATCAAATTTTTGTATTTCAGGTAACACTTGGTCACAACATTTACACATGTTATAATGACTTGGTTAGAGCGTTTCCTGCTTTAGAAAAAGATGCGGGTTCGAGTCCCGTCGCGGGTTGTGGATTTTGTGTCATTATAACATTTGTAGACATGTAAATGTCTACAAATAATATAATAATAAATAAATAGCTTATGATGGTAGGACGTTATTTAAGACCGCCTGGCTAGCTACCACCATCTTAACATCTTTCAACATTTTTGCGCGTTAATATCCATAGTAAAATTTAACGTACTCTGTGGTCTAGTGGTTTGCCTTGCGGTGTCAGATCGAGGTCCCGGGTTCAATCCCCAGGGAGGGTGTAAAATTGTGCTTGGTGGTAAAACTTTGTTTAAGTCCGCCTGGCTATCTACCACAATTCTGTCGCCATAATAAAGATTCTTAAAAAAAAATGTGTTACGGCATTTAGAGGTAAGATAGCCAGCTCCTCAGTTTGTTGAGGATTCAGGGTGAAGTGCGCCTCCACCTTCGGCTTTATCTCAACTTGTAACCAGGTGAGATGAAGGCCAAGCGGTTCCTCGTCGTACAATAAAAAAAAAACGTAACGGAGAATGTGAATATCGACATATAGGCGCACAAAATATTTTGATTAATACGCAGGTATACTAAAAACTAGCATCGCAAATGACAATAATAATATAAATTCCAATACAATATGCATAAACATACATAACATATAGCTATTAAATAATACATACCTATTTAATAAGCATAAATGCATAAACATACATATGATAAAAATAAATACAGTGAACATTTTATAGGAGATATTAAAATAATAAGTACATAGTAATTATTCAGGCTACCTACAACAATGACTCTTGAATGCTTGTGACATTAATAAAATAAGTAGGTAAGTAATATATGATTCAATATAGCGACATCAACATGAAAAAAGCACATTTATAAGTAGATACCTACTACCTACATGTATGTATTTATCCGGTTAATTCAGTAGGTATTAATAGTAATGTTTACAAAGTTCTGTCGATCGATTGAACTATTTGTTAACTGATAAATGACCTATAGTTTACACTCACTCTCTATAAAAATGTACCGCATTTAGTATAGTTAAGGCGCTCTATGCAGCTAAAATCGCGGCAGAAACGATTATGAGAGTTGACAACCGCAAGCTGAAGGTGGCGCATGCGTATCGTAAATAAAACCTTTTGATAATTCTTATTCTGAGATCGCGTTGCTGGTATGTAGGTAGGTAATGTGACCATATGATGGTACCTTTACTGGCACATAACATAACTTATTTACATTCGTCCTAATATTTATTCAGAGTCTATGTGTTGTCTGACCGCTGCGAGGACGACAAGCACACGTCCGACGTCGACAGTGGTCACAGAGCTACTGATTGAAAGGCGGGCGCGCGGTGCACCTGTTAGTTTTTAAAATAATTTATAATTAAAATTAAATTTGAATTCGTATCAAAAAACTAGCTTACCTTTAATGTAGATCAACGTGTAACCTATCATTTAAAATAAATCGTAATTCGATATCCATTGAAGGTATTAATATATTTCGCTTGTAAATTTTGAAACGTACATTTTTCAATAAATATTTTTATCGAGATTTTTTTTGCTATTATGTTTTCAGCCTCTAATGTAGATAGGTACCTGAAGTTATATATAAATAAAAATTTGACTCGTGACTTGTTCAGAAGTACTATAATTTTCCATTGGAAAAAGAGGAAACGTCTACTGACAGGGCTTTAATCAGCATGCCAACGCAGCTTGGCACGGCCGGGCGAAGTGTGCCTCCACCTTCGGCCTTATCTTAACATGTAACCAGATGAGATGAAGACTAAGCGCTACCCCGTCGCACAATAAAATAAAAAAAGAAATAAAAAAAACATTACTTTGGCTTCTGTATCTATATGAGTGATTCTTTAAATGCGAACCGTATAACGGTTGTAAATGGTTGTATTATAATAAGTATACATAATATAGATGTGAATGTTTGTATGTTTTTTCCTGAATCAGCGGCTTAACGGATTTGGATAAAATTTGGCATGCAGATACTTTATTATCTGGATTAGCACATAGGCACTTTTTATACGGGACAAAATGTTCAATTCCTGTGGGGATTACTGCATCCACTTGAAATTTGGTATAAATTGTGTCTTACGGAGCGTTATTCCGTGATAAAAAGTTTTTTATCTCAATGTAGGTAATTTGCGAGACAAATTTCAACCCAAGCCTTTCTCCTAGTGTCAAACATTCAAACATACAAGCTTTCACATCTATATTAATAGTAGGACTATATTATTTTTAAATTTATGAAATATATTTTTTAGTTTATAATTATGTTTATGAGTTTTATTGGCTAACGAATTATTTTTTTATTCTACTAGTAGACGGGACAAGCAAGTAGCGCAACTGGTGTTAAGTGTACTCTTGCCTATGACAAAGCCTTACTGCATACGTCACATCCACAAAGAACATAGCCTACACGGCACTGCATTGCGCCCGTCAACTTGAGGCATAAAGGTGTTAAGCCTCACGTACCCGTAATTTCACCGGCATCCATACCCTTCAAATCGAAACACAGCAATGCTGCTTTACGGCTGAAATAGGTATGGTGGTCGTAATTCTCCGGACGAGCTCTTTCACTAGGGGCTTCTACTACTCTTGTATCTGAATTGTATTGCCGGCGGCGAAAAGTAGATAAATTAGGACTCTCTCGTCGACTTGGTTTTTGGTATTGTATTATTGTCAATGACTCATAAATTCATCATCAACACGCGACGTGTGTGTTTCAAGAGCATGATTCATGTTCTTTAGGTGCCTTATACTATCTACCTACTGAAAAAGCACTCATACCTATATACTTGTAGGGACATGTAAGTATGTATGAAATAAATGTTTGTATTAGCAGTTTTGTGTATGAAAGAGAAGTAAGTATGAGCAGTCGCCAGTCATTGCACTAGCGACTAGAGAGCGAACGTATGTCGTTACGGGAAAATAAATAAGTGCACTTCAGTAACTATAATACAGCATTTGGACTTTATTACCCTAACCAGATAGTAGTCGTTAGTGTAGTGACCACCCCAACATACTCATTACTTTATACCACATTCGGACCAGTATTTGTTTATTTTATATTCGTATATTTATTTTCCGTGGGGACTCTTGGTCCACTCATATGACGCGGTGGTCGCTTAAGAATCGACCCCTCCAACTCGGACATGGATGTCGTAAAAGCCGACTAAGGGATCGCACCAGAAAAGGGGCAACAGCTTCCTTCTGTGTATTATCTACACCTTTACTGCGATCACCTATCCGCCCGCCAAGCGTGGTGATTATGGCAATACCCTTCAGTTTTGGAGGAGGCTCTGTCCAGCAGTGGACACTACTAAATAAAATAAAAATTGCAGGACGTTATTTTTCACACAGCGCCATCTAGCCCCAAACTAAGCATAGCTTGTAATATGGGCACTAGATTACGGATAGAATACTTAAATACATTTTTTTTTGTAAATACATACGTACTGTATGATACAACACCCAAACACAGAACAAACATCTATATTCATCACACAAATGTTTGTCCTGGGTGGGAATCGAACATACAGCGCAGAAGGTAGAGTTACAATTGTTAATGTGATGTGATATATATGGAGAAGCGACTTAAGAGTCTATGATACGTGAATGGCTTAGCTTCAGCGATCATATCTTCCACAATACTGTAGCATTTACTTTGAAATTAATATATGTTATAGTTCAAGATTGATGCTAGAACGCTTGTGTTTCGAAAACAAAATTTCATACAATTTTCTCGATATAAAAGAATCCAAAGTTGACTCTAATTTGTACCAAAAATGTTCGCCATTCAATTAATACGCCCAATTAGGCCAAATAAACGCAGCATACAGCAGAATTTAGTGTTTTAGATTTTCACAATTAATGTTTGTTTTACCGTAAAAAATTAAAACGTTGAAACTCGCGCGTATTTCTGTCATCTGGTAGTCATAAGCGCATAAGGTTGAGCGCACAGCAATGTCACCTTTATTATAACAAAACTTAGTTCGAAACTAGAGTGAAGTTGCTTTGTGTTGCTAATCTGAGGTACCTTGCCCGTTAACAGGGCCTTGTCTATAAACTTAGTTGTATAAGTACAGTAGTACGTTCAATCACGCCTCTGTGACTTGGTCCAGTGGTTTACCCTACGGAGTTAGACCCAGAGAGGTCCTGAGAAGAATATTTTGCTTGGTTTGGGACTTTTAAGCTCCGTCTATCGCCATTACAACAATTTTGAGGCCAGGCAGCCAGTTCTCCAGTCAATTGAGTGTTCCGGATGAAGTGCGCTTCCCTCGGCCTTATCGTAACTTGGATCCAGGTGAGATGAAGGCCGAAGAATACATTATATAATGGTCGAGAACATGACCGCTTAGAGTGGGATAAGGACAGAGAGATGATAAACTATCGGTTAGCTACAGGCTTCAAAACTTACCGAAATCGCCGACGAATAATGATGGGCTCTGCGCTATTACTCTCTCGCAGACAAGCACGAAGAGAGAGTACTGGAAATCCTCACTCTCGCATTCTCTCGATAGACTCAGCAGGATGTGGTGCAGAATCCTGCAGACAACGCAAAAGGTCACTTTTAGTCGTGCAATGTCTCGCAATTATTGCATTTTTCACCGGCCCCTAGGATGTCAAGTTTTTTTTTCATCTTAACGGAATTTCCTAGTCTTTTTTATACAATAATAAAACAATAATCAAACAGCCGACCTGATGCTGTGCGGTTACCGAAGCCTTTTTTTATACCATGGAGACGGAACAATCAACCAGCCAACCGGTGTTAAGTGCAAAACAAAACAAAGGCTTACTGCGTAGGTCATGTCCACAAAAAACATGACTTACGCTGCACTGCATTGCGCCTGTCAACTTGAGGCATAAACTAATTTCACTGGCAACTATCTCCAAGGTAGTATAATGTTATGCTTGGTGTGGTTGGTAGTAGGACTGTGTTTAGCCGCCTGGCTAGCCACCAGTCAGAGGTAAGATAGCCTTCAGACTGTTGAGGATTCCGGGTGAACCTTCGGCCTTATCATAACTTGAAACCAGATGAAGGCCAAGCGCTAGTTTGAGAGTGGCGCCAGTTATAGAATTAATGAGAATCGCTATACATAGGTTATCATGGTTTTGGCGTTTTATTAGGGATGATAGCCATTGACTGTAGTTTTGAGCCAGATGGCGCTATGTGAAATACATTTCCCGCAGTTAACATGCCTCAGCCAACTGATAAACCTAATAAGCCAACTGAGCTCAGTTGGTAGTAGCCTTCTGAGCTGTAGATTGTGGGTTCGATTCCCACCCGGGACAGACATTTGTGTGATGAACATTGATGTTTGTTCTGTGTTTGGGTGTTGCATTGTATGGATAAGTATGTATTTACAAAAAAAAAGTATCGAAGTATTATATCCGTAATCTAGATCCCATATTACAAGCTTTGCTTAGTTTGGTACTAGATGGCGCTGTGAGAAGTTAATGTCCTGTAATATTTATTTAGTATATGTACTCTGTCCGTCATCTAGTTCCCACGTAACAAGTTTTTATTTGGTAATTATTTTATTGTAATTTGGCTCTTGGCATCAGAACTTACACAGACAATGATAAGATTAGTTTGGGCGCTGTGTCAAATGTATGTCTTGTAATATTATTATTAACAAAAAAAGTACTAACTTGTTGGCAGTTATTTGTTACAAATGATTAATAATGGTCTTTTGTATTAATTAATTATATGAACATTACATTATTGTGGTTCGCTAGTAGCACATCAATTTAATATACATATAAATACTATGAGGTCACGTTGTTATTGGCTCATTAGCTTTGTGGCCAAAAGATAACGGCGGATTAATCACTTGGTACTATGTTTCCTCCATTTACTTTACTTCAGTTAATATTATAAACTGGCTAAACAGGGACCCGGTGACACGTGACCCAGGGGCTGGCTCTTATTTATACCAGCGAATTAGCATAGCTATTCAGCGTGGCAATGCAGCCAGTGGCACGCTCCCGTCTAGTACTAGTCTGGAACTAGGTACGCAGAGTGTTTACCTACCTAGTTAGGTACATAGGTGATTGCACTGGGTCACTATCAATCACTACCCGTGTTACCTGTGTTATCATAATTTTAATAGCAAATTTATAAGTACGTAAGTATGTAGTCACATACTTACCTACTTATAAATTATCCATCAAAATGATTATGAACTTATAACCTACTAAGAAAGTTTTTTTTTTTTGGACGAGTCCTTATAATCTTTTGAGAATAGTTAGTTCCATATCCATAGACAGCTAAGATTTCTGTATAAATGAATAAAAAAAAAAATACGGGATATTTATTTCACAAAGCGCCATCTAGCCCCAAACTTAACATAGCTTTATTACAAGCTATGCTTAGTTCGGAGCTAGGAGGCGCTATGGGAACTAGATTATGGATATAATACCTAGGTATATACTTTTTTTTGTAAATTTATACGTACCCATACACAGAACAAACATCTATTATCAAATAAATGTTTATCCTGGGTGGGAATCGAATCCATAACCTACAGAGCAGGTTGCCTACGGTTGGCAACGCACGCCCGTCGGCAGCGGTAATTGAAAGTCAAATCGGCCAGCAACTGTCCACACGGCAGATTTGACAATCTTTGAAAAGGTCACCTCTGCGGAAATGGCTTGTTGGCATCCGTGTGGCCCACGTTTAAACAAAGTCCTACCACCAACCAAAATGTATGAGAAACTCACCCGTACGACATTTTCAGATCAAGCTTGGACACGTTTAAGCAGAGATTCATTTTCTCCAGCCCCTCGAGTTTCTTCAAACGCGCCTCGAACAGCTCCTTGCAAGTCTTCCTGCTGCCGTTGCAGCACGCCTTATTCGAGAAACCACTCTTTATCTCTTTCTGCAGATCTTTGAAGTTCTTCATCGTCATGGAAGACTGGGAAACGGACGATTCTCTGTCTCTTTTCAACTCGTCGCACGATCGCGGGGAGATCTGAGGGATATCTGTCTGCAGATCTTCAAAGCTCATCGGCGTCATTGAAGATTGAGATGTGCTGTCCCTTTTCAGCTCATCGTCACACGAACGCGGGGAGATCTGCGGCGTCTCCTGGTACTTCTCAAAGTCGCTGTGATATTGGGGAGAAGATATGTCCGGGGAAAGAGTGTAGTCAGATGTTGAGGCGTAGAACGCCTGCGACTCTGAGAGGGGGCTGGGGACTGAATACGGTGGGGTGGGGAAGAAGCTATCATGTTTGGGGAACGCGAGAATCGTGGACAGATCCACGCTGTCCTCGTAGCTGAGGTGCTGGGTGAACTCCTCGATCGGGTTTGGGAGAAGCTGTTGCTCTGGTACGATGTCGATTGCGTGGAAATCTTCGGTGATTGGGAATTCTGACAGTAGGTTGTCTTTCGGAAGTATGTTGTCAAGCATGCCTGCCCAGAAGTCTGGGTTCTCCTGGTAGAGGCTGGCGATGCTTTCTAGAGCGGCGTCTTCTGGAAAAGCGGCTTCTGGATCTGGTGTGGGGTTGATGATCACGTGACCGCCAGTCAGCGTGTTCTGGTTTATCTGGTTGATCTGTAAGTAGAAAGGCTGATTCAAAAACTTTTTTTTATTGCACGTCAGAGAAGCGCTTGGCGACATCTCACCTGGTTACAAGTTAAGATAAGGCCAAACTGAGGAACTGGCTATATTGACTCTAAATGCCGGAGTACAACAATTTTAGAATTGTTGTTATGGCGACAGAATTAGGTAAGATGGTGGTCTAGCTACCACCATCTTACCTAATTCTGACAAACGGACAGTCCAGACGGATTTAAACAAAGTCCTACCACCAACCAAACCTAGCACAATATTACTTCCCCTGGGGATTGAACTCGGGGCCTCTGGATCTGAAATGGTGGGTTGAACCACTAGACCACAGAGGCGGTTAAACTGCTACTATACTGTATACTGTGGCTAGTAAGGAAAGCCTCGGCTGGGAGACCATTCCACAATGATAAATCATGGGAGGAGAATACCTCTTGAACCTTACGGTGCGCGAAAGTATTCAAAGTGTGGGGATATTCTGCCGATGGCGGTGCGATGATAATAAAAAGAGGCTGGAGGCAAAAATTTTACAAGCAGTAGAACACACACAAGGAGGAAGTGTCGATTTGATGATTTACATTACCACGACTTGGCTCAACTACGGTACGGTACGGTTGGCACGGTCAAAGTATATAACGTACGGAACTCTAAAAGCTTCATCTTGCGAGTGAAGAGAACTACCTCTGTTTTATTGGGATTCACAGACAGGCTGTGCCTGTGACACCACGACTCAACTGTCTTCATTGCTTTTTGCATTTTGTCACGTAGGGTCGATTCAAACAGACCCGAGACCATAATGGCCATATCATCCGCGTATCCAACTGTATGAACGCCGTCTTTGTTTAGTAGTTCCAGGAGATCGTTAGCAACTAGCACCCACAGTAGAGGTGATACAACCCCACCCTGTGGGCATCCGTTTGCTACCACACACCTGGCCTTCGCCGAACCTTCTATGATGGCTGCCCTGTTTGACAGCATTTGTTGCATCCATTCATTTAGCGATTCATTGACGCCTATGTTTTTTAGACCTTTTTCAATACTCGGGAAGGTAGTTTTGTCGATATCTATGAATGTGACGAGGCATGACTGTTTGTCTGCAAGAGCCCCTTTTGTCTTTGCGGGGTGTACAACGTGATGTAAGGCGGTTTCTGTTGATTTGCCTGATTGATAGGCATGCTGGTTGCTGTTGACCGGGTTGGCAGACAATGGCTTCGTATTATATATATATCGACGATATATATCGTCGCATAGTTTTTCTAAGGTTTTGAGCAGAAACGATTTCAGACTTATCGGCCTTAATGATTTGGGTTGTGAATAATCAGTTTTGCCTGGTTTAGGAAGGAATATCACTTACTTCTCTCCACGAGTGTGGAATGTATTATTTTAGGAAGTTCCCATTGCAGTAGCGCAGGAAATATTCCGTCGGTGCCTGCAGTTTTGTACGGGTCAAAAGTTCTGACAGCTCCTGTGAGTGTTCCACGAGAAACTATTGCTTCTGCTAGCTCCCAGTCTGTTTCGCCTGGAATTTGATCATGGTCCGTTGGCCAGTTGCTTTCTTTTCTTATTCTGCAATCCGAAAAGTGCGTTTTCAGCAGCAATTCGAATTGTTCTTCTTCTGTGGTGGTGTACGAGCCATCCGCCTTCTTAAGAGTAAATAGTTTATTCTGGGTATCTTTGGAAAGTATTTTGCTCAATCGCGCAATTTCACTCTGCGATGCTATTGAGCTGCTATAATTGCGCCACGATTTCTCGCGGCTGTGTAGGATCTCCTTTTAGAAGTTGTGTCTCGCTACCTTGTAGTCTGACCAGTCTTTAGCAAGATTTGTGTTCATCGCACGGTTGAAGTCTTGTCTATTTTCGTAGTTTGTCTAATGTTTTGTTCCACCACCTGTCTTTGCGGTGGGCGATCCTTGCGCTCACTTTCCTGAGTGGACACGATGTTTCGTAACTGACTGTAATACAGTTAGTCAGTGATGTCAGTGTCTCATTCTTAGTTCTCGATCTCAGATGGTGTTAACTCCTTGGTTGGTTTAACCTCCGAGAGCTCGCCTAATTTTGCTGTGAGTGTTTCACAAAACAATTCCCTGTTGGTTTTTTTGGGATCCCTGTAAGTACGATACATTGTTTCACCTGATTTTAGGTTGAAGCGTATCCGTCTGTGGTCTGCATTTGACGCCTCGTCGGTCGCCACATGCCAGTTGTCTATGCACTCGGCGATTTCGTCGGTGGCTATGGTAATATCAACAACAGTCTGGGCCCAGGATGTGCCAAACGTGGGCTCTGACCCTTTGTTGATGATGATCAGATTGTGTCTGAGAATAAAGTCTAGTAAGTCTTTACCTCTGCACGTTTGTATTTGGACTACCCCAGACAGTGCTGTGGGTATTCGCTGGTATGCTGGTGGGTATTCTGTGTTGTTGTGCTCGCAGTAGGAGAGCAGCTCTTCGAGGGACTGAGTGGAGTCGATATCATTTCCATCCATGTATGCTGAAGCTATGAGGATGATGCTTAGCCTACCCTCACCCGTTTCTAGTTTTACCACGGTAAGGTCGTCCGTATAATACGGACTAATATCACTATTTTCACAGTACCTGAAAAGGCGTGCAATATCCTCTATGTTTATTTATCTATGGATGTAATCTATGGTTTTGAACCTACGTCTATCCGTCTCCGCAAATATCAATTACCTATACCCACACAATCAGCATAATGATAATCGCTAGGTATTTATTAAGTTCAAATAATAGTTCAGAGCATGGCAGCTCTAATTATATGTTATAGTATTATTTTCCTTCCTCTTAACGTCACTAATCAACATTATGTGAGGTCAAAATTGAACAACTAAAGAACCAGCGCGAAAAACAGGTAAACTTGCTGACTTAAATGTTCCTTGATCTTCAAGTGTTTCTAGTTGAAACACAACCCTTTTTTTATTGTACGGGGATGTGCTTGGTCTTCATCTCACCTGATTTTAAAGCTATGATAAGGCCGAAGGTTGATGCGCACTCCACCCGGAATGTTCAACAGACTGAGGAACTGGGCCGGAACACAACAATTTAGAATTGTTGTTATGACGACAGAATTAGGTAAGATGGTGGTAGCTAGCCAGGCGGACATTAATAAAATCCTACCACCAACCGAACCAAGCACAATATTGTACAACCTGGGAATCGAACAAGCGACTTCAGGATCAAACGTCGGTGGGCACTAGACCACGGTGGCGGTTAAAAAGTACTCCTAGGTTCCAGTGGTGTCCGTGATGTAGATTGAATGATGATTCACTCACACCTAACCTTTTTTATAAATAAATATTACAGGACATCAATTTTACACAACGCCATCTAGCCCCAAACTAAGCATAGCTTGTAATATGGGAACTATATTACGGATACACTACTTAAATACTCTTTGTAAATACATACGTACTATATGATACAACACCCAACAGAACAAACATCTATATTCATCACACAAATGTTTGTCCTGGGTGGGAATCGAACCCACAGCCTACAGCGCAGAAGGCAGAGTTACTACCAACTGAGCTATGAGGCTTGTTAAAATGTATCTAGCATTATCATCTGAATTGGATGTTTTGAGAAACTGGCTGTCTTACCTCTCAATACCGATACAATAATTTAGAATGTTTGTTATCGCGACAGGCGTAAATGTAATGTAACGTAAATGGCGTACAATTAAGTATTTGCTGATCAACACCTGTATCATCGTTGATACATTCTTCCACAAAGAACTACTGGAGTTAGAGCGTTAATAATTTATCCTTAAACGTCATAGGTAATGTACCATACGAACTGCTCTATCTTCGGACTATAGCTAATTAATTATCTATTACGCTATGCCATATTGAGTGATGTGTATGGAGGCAATTTGCCAAATCACTTCTATTCATCACGGAGTATTACCGTCAACTAGCAAGGCATGGATAGCCGACTAAATAGCAGATGGAGGGCCACTATAGGTGCGTTTTGGTATTCTAGTGGCCATTCAGCATTTTCAAAGTAAAGCGAGTGGTTTAGTAGAATCGGTCCACCGAGACTAATATGCCACTTCAATCAGACCCAAAGGACTATAATAGAGATGACGAATATAACTATCAACCAATAAATTTAACTAATATTTAAAATCAACCATTATATTCAATAAGCAGAATTAACATTATTGAATAAAAATATCATATCAATTTCAGCCTGAGTTAGAACTAACATAATTGAATGCATTGAAATTTTAACTTTAAAATCCTATAAATAAGAAACATTTTCGTATGTTGCTGCTCGCAGAGTTTTCAACTATGTATTAGGTTGACTTCATTCAATTGTATGCTTTGGACTCCTCACTATAGAGATTAAATTTCTGATTTGCTATATATGATATTTTTATTCAATACAAAGTGATGTGATATTTTAAACAAATACCCATAGTGCTACTATGATAGAGACGAATTAGCGGTTACTTTTATTTGATCAATAGAATAAGTATTCAACTGCATTAACATCAACCAATAACCAAATCGTGTAGGTACTCAACAAATAATATTAACTAATATTTTCAACCAATAAAAATATCGATATATTTTTTTATCAATTAACAGTTAACTAATATTTAATTTTAACCATTATTGCCATCTTTAGACTATAACCCAAAGTGTATAACTGTTGGTGGTGTGATTAGCCTCAAGTACACAAACTGGTTGAAAAATTTCACTAAAATTTTATCAATAATAATTTAGGAAGCCCCAGTAGTACCCGTTCTCCAATAAAAACGTGATTTGTCGTGGTAAGTAAGGTATAACATATTATATATAACAGGACATTGATTTCACACAACGCCATCTAGCCCCAAACTAAGCATAGCTTGTAATATGGGAACTAGGTTACGGATAGAATACTTATATACTTTTTTTTTTGTAAATACTATATGATACAACACCCAAGCACAGTACAAACATATATACTCATCACATAAATGTATGTCCTGGGTGGGAATCGTACCCATAATCTACAGCGCAGAACGCAGAGTTACTACCAACTGAGCTACAAAGCTTGTTAAATAATAAAAGCACACTTTCTTTTTGAGAAATAATCTCCGTAACAATACCTAAAACAAAACAGACATCTCGATATCTCAGTTCGGGGTGAACAACTAGTTTATTTTTATTCATCGCGTTTCATTTCAATTGAACTTACTGGATAAAAAAATCCTTTTTTTCCAACTTTCAGAAAGTATTTACAAAGTTGAAATAATTGTAAAAAAATCCAATTAGTTCAACGAGTTGCACTTTGAGTTGAACTTAGTGGAATAGATGGCGCAGCCTTCTGAAATGATAGACACCAAAAAATATTGCATAGTTTTGCGAAGCCGCGTGTTACAGCTTAGTTAAGTTAAGAGTCTATTATTGTTATAGTTCAGGATTGATGGTAGAATACTTGTGTTTCAAAAACACGATTACATAAAATTTTCTCGATAAAAAAAAATCCAAAGTCGACTCTAATTTGTACCAAAAATGTTCGCCATTCAATAATTACGCCCTTGACACTTTGTACAGTAAATAAACACAGTATACAGCAGACGGTCTGTGTTTTAGATTTTCAAAATTAATGTTTGTTTTACCGTAAAAAAACAAAACGTAATAATACGCGCATATTCCTGTCATTTGGTGGTCATAAGCGCCGTGGTTGAGCGCACAGCAATGTCACCTTTATTATTACTAAATCTTAGTTAAAAACTAGAGTAAGGTTGCGTTGAGTTGCTAATCTGAGGTACTATTAGGCCGTTAAGATTCATCTAGGTACTTTGAGAATCAATGTACTTCCCTACTAATCACTAAATCCACTATAGTGACCTACCTACACCTACAGATACCTACATAAAAGATATAATAGTAGGTATTGAGCAGATAATTATACCTATTCCTGCGTCTACGTAGTTTATGCCATCAGGAAACTCTTTACAAGAAATTCCTAGAATCACCTAACACTGTGCTAAAGTTGCTACGTATGAAAACCGAATTATTCATATTATCATTATTACCAAGCCCCATAGCTCACTTGGTACTAATTCTGCCTTCTGAGCTGTAGGCTGTGGGTTTGATTCCCACCCAGGACAAACATTTGTGTGATGGATATAGATGTTTGTCCTGTATTTGGGTGTTGTATAACATAGAACGTATGTATTTACAAAAAAAAATATTTAAATATTCTATCCGTAATCTAGTTCCCATATTCTTGTAAAATGGGATACTATTCTTAGTTTAGGGCAAGATGGCGCTGTGTAAAATTAATCTCCTGTAATAAAAAATAAAAAAAACAATATACTAGCTACTTGCTGACCCTGCGCAGTTACACTTGCGCCATGGTTTTAAGTTCCTGGAGGGCTCGCTCCATTGTAGACCTCATTCTTGCCCAGGCAAGCGAGATCCAGGGCTGACCCTACGTAAATATGAGCCGCCTCTATAGACATAGACATTCATTTATTTACTTCAATAACACACACACAATTTCATTCTGTTATGTTTGTGTATACATACAGAAAAACACGAGTACCATGTGAATACAGTTTGTGCTGTGTGCTACAGCAGCAATTGTGACACAACTCAGCATTATGCCTCAACACAGGTCACCGCTGATATTCTCTATCCACCAACTCCACGTGGCCGCCGGTTACAACCCGATGAGGTTAGGTATAGTGTTTCGAATGTCATACAGAAATCAAGAGCTCGACTGTTTGACGGTATACAATAAAATTATTATCCGGTATATACCGACATAACTATTATAGTTAGACATAATGCTATCGCTGACTTTTTGTAGGTATTGATGTAATTTCTTTACCCTAGATGTTTCTTAACTCCTAGACTCACACTTTTTCCGTTCTAAGGTTTATCTATGCCTATGTTCGGTTCTGCCCAAGGTTGCCCCATGCCAGTCTCCCCTAGACTGGCATGGGTTTAATCCATTAATCAATTTTGCAGTGTATGGCTAACCTAAGATTCCGTGAACAAGCCTCATAGCTCAGTTGGTAGTAACTCTGTCTTCTGCGCTGTAGGTTGTGGGTTCAATTCCTACCCAGGACAAACATTTCTGTGATGAATATAGATGTTTGTTCTGTGTTTGGGTGTTGTATGTATGATAAGTATGTGAATAATTACAAAAAAAAGTATATGAGTATTATATCCGTAATCTAGTTCCCATATAACAAGCTTTGCTTAGTTTGGGGCTAGATGGCGCTGTGTGAAATTAATGTCCTATAATATTAATCTGGTGTTGGCGAAGGTTGGAGAAAATCAGCCGGGCAGAAAAAATTACTAACATTGAAGTATTGCATATGGTACTCTGCAAAACATCGAATTTAATCATCGTCTGTCGAAAGTCGTATCGAATTTTAGGAATGAATGACAACAAAATGGCATGGATAAAAATCTTTTGCCACAAATCTCTGCTTGATTGTCTAGTTCCGTTTTATGTCATAGTTTGTTGAGTTTGTTTTTTTATCTTTCATTTTTTTAGTAACCCATTACGAAAAGGCTAAAGTTATACAACCATATCACCTATCGTTGACTTTGATTTTTTTTAGACTGCTATGATATTTAATTATTTTATTATTATCTATGGTCAAATCACCAGCCAGCGGGCGTCACCGTTTTAAGCTACAGTTACCATAGGTTAGTAGATACCGATGATATAAATTTGGTGTAGTTTACTTGCGTGTGCGACATGGTGTAAAATAGGAGCGATCGATTGCGCGGAAGTACCTACGGGAAGGGCATATTACATATTATTTGACATGTTAACATGAGCTGCGTCAACACTTGATCATTAACGTTGGATGTCTTGCTAGATTTCTTTGACCCTGCATACGGCATCTGGCCGCACTAGGGCAAGGAGGTTATTGCAAGATTTGACACAACTTTTTAACTCCCTTGTCTAGCAGTAACTTGTCAAGCAGTAGCAAAAAGTAGGTTGTATGTTACTTACCTATACCTACCGTCTACCTACCTGCCTACGTAGTTTTCATATGATAGAAAACATTGTCTGAAACCAATTTCATTTACATTGTGATTGTATTCAATAAACTCACCACCATTTTTAACTTTTGAAGTTGTATGTAACCCAAATCAATGTAGGTACCTAAGTAGTTAACATAAACACTGTACCTAGGTACCTCCTACAGAAATAATTTGATTGGACTTTTTGATCGGATTGGAAGTGTTAAGCAACCCAAAGTTTATTAGGCAGGTACCTAAGTTGACATAAACATTGTAGGTACATATTACACCTACTACTTAAATATTTTAACTCTCTTCTTTCATGTTCTATATGTATAGGTACATTCTTGTTTTAGGTAGAATCACTGTTAATAATAGACACGATAGCAAACTATGTGTCGTTACAATGTTCGTCGAGTTCGGTCGAATTGACGGCTGTTAATTGTCTAATTCTCGTATCGTTTTTGGTGCTAGACTTCCATTTCGACATCGATGAAAATAATGTCGGACGATCTATCATTCAAACGGTACTCAAAACGATGTCACTACGAGTACCTTTTGCACGATAATTTTCCCGATATATGGTTTATCGGTTTGTAGGGTAAGGGCCCAGAAGAGAAAACATGATCGGCCATCTTATACGACACGACAAGTTCATCAAGAACATCATAGAAGGGAAATTGGATGGTAGAAGAGGAAGAGGGATAGAGAATAAGCTATTTAAACCGAGTGAAAGAGAAGATTGGTGTCGTATTGTAAAAGGAGGTCAAGGAGGCTGCCCTGGAAATATCAACATGGAGATAGATTCATCAGTTGTGCCGACAAGATTCAAACTCTTCAATAAATTATGATATTGTAGCCATCTAGTCACAAATAAACCTGAAAACAAACTTAATCTATATTCATAGACTGTGTATGACTATATACTATACAGACAAAACTAGCAAGTATGTCAATATACTTTTTACAAGCCTCATAGCTCAGTTGGTAGTAACTCTGCCTTATGCGCTGTAGGCTGTGGGTTTGATTCCCACCCAGAACAAAAATATTCTTTAATACCTCCCCACCACAACAAAAACTTTTCCGGGCCTGAAAACCCCCCTATGCTGAGTACACATATTCTGTTAACGGTTCTGATTCTGTTATTCGGTTAACGGTATAACAGAATATGTGTACTCAGCATAGGGGGGTTTTCAGGCCCGGAAAAGTTTTTGTTGTGGTGTATAATATTAAAAATATTAATCAGTGAAAGTTACATAAATCCAGTAACTCCAGATAGCATTACGTATTCGGCTATACACCTTTTATGAATGGTCAGTTACACAACAGTTTGTTAGGTGACTAAGTACACCTTTTGAATAGTTTGACAGCGGTTAACCGCAGCTAAACGGACGTAAATACATCCTCATCATTTAAATAAAGAAAAGAAAGAATCATTTTTTTGGCAAAATGATAGGTGCATTAATAGTTGGTACCTATAATATATATATAATTACGTTTAATTAAAAAGAAAACCAACTTCAATGAGGAATATGATACAGTTTCGTTTACCTGGATGACGTATTTCCAATTACTTTGGTGACAGATGGACGGACAGACAGACGCGTGATCCTATAAGGGGACCGTTATTTCCTTACTTTTGAGGTATACACCCTAAAAATACACAAATCGCTTGAAGTGTGCCTATAATATTTGAAGAGTTTCCTCGATTTCTCCAGGATCCCATCATCAGATCGTGACCTGATGACGGTGAGACATCTTGTGAAGTTTTTAAATACAAAGAATTTGTAAATACCTACTTTTAAAGATTAGCAGAGCCCATTGTGAAAGGGCTCGTCCGGGGAAGTACTACCACCATACATATTTCAGCCACCTAGCAGCATTGCTGTGTTCCGGTTTGAAGAATATGGTTGCCGGTGAAATTACGGGCATGCGAGGCTTAAAACCTTTATGCCTCAACTTGACGGGCGCAACGCAGTGCCGTGAAGGCTATGTACTTTGTGGATATGACCTACGCAGTAAGGCATTGTTATATGCAAGAAATGTACTTAACATAAGGTGGACTACTTGCTTGTTCCGTCTCCTAGTTATCTATTATTATGTTGGAGCTGTAGTTAGGTTCTGTCTTACCTACCGTTCCACTCTACAACTTTGTTGTCAGCAAGATGCGTATAGATATCGAATGACGCAAATACCATACCTACTTACAATTGCATAGAACAAGTGCAGCGTGCAGTGGTGGTGATTTAAACAATCCTGACAGCTCAATTGCTAGTTGCTCTTTGTAGCTTTGACTTTCCAAAGAAACCGTTACATAGTTCAGAAAGCCGCCATTTTTATTGAAACCGATTGAAACCCAAATGAAACAGAGTTAATAGGCCAGCAGAACACAAGAAACATTCGTCACACAAATGTTTTGTACAGTGTGGGAATCGAACCCATAACCTTTATGTTACCACCTTTACGCTTTGCACTTATTCTATGGTACCTAATTGTAGGTAGGTAGGTTATTTGAGTCATCCTATATGTAGCTATATGGCTCTTGTTATAGTACCTACAGACCTACGTACCTACATTTCCAACATAATAATAAAATGCGATAATGAATATTATTTATTAATATTCATTATCGCATTTTATTATTATTATTTTTTTTTTTCAATATATATTTGGTTGGTGGTAGGACTTTGTTCAAAGCCTGAATATTAAAAGGAAAGTTTGTATACAATTTCAGATGGCGCTTTGAGAATGAAAAGCTTAGATAAAAAACCGGCCAAGCGTGAGTCGGACACGCACACTTTGCCGACCCCAACTCCAGGTCAAAAAATTACAAATTCCGATATGACCACATTTTTAGGCTTGTCATGTCAAAGTCATACATTCTAATCGGAAAGTGAAACCACATAAAATGGATGCGTATAGTGATTCTGCAATAGCAAAACTAAGTAGGTACCTACCTACCTATACCTATATAGTCTGAACCTTTCTAACAACAGCCAACTCTAATCATGAATATGTCTCTCAATACAAAGATCAGCGGTAGCCGTGTCTGAATTGTTATTAAATGATTCGACCTTGCATCTATAAATAATATCCGCCATTTTGGATTTCTTTCTCAGTCACATTGACATCGTTACAATGTGCGTGCAAAATCAATATGTGGTTATTCGATTGACTGACAAGGACAGTTTAAACCAGAGGTTTTCATAAACAAAATTAATTTACCCATTTAGATTTTAAAAAGTCACATCTAAAATGAGTTTATTAAATTTAAGCCTCATAGCTCAGTTGGTATTGGTAGTAACTCTGCCTTCTGTGCTGTAGGTTGTGGGTTCGATTCCCGCCCAGGACAAACATTTGTGTGATGAATACAGATGTTTGTTTAGTGTGTGGGTGTTGAATTGTATGATAAGTATGCATTTACAAAAAAAATATTGAAGTATTCTATCCATAATCTAGTTCCCATATTACAAGCTATGCTTAGTTTGGGGCTAGATGGCGCTGTGTGAAATTAATGTCCTGTAATATTTATTTATTAGACCAAAAACAACAATTGAATAACAAAAAAGAATACAAAAGGACCTTTTTTTTAATAGTACATACGATGTGCTTGGCATTTAGCTCACCTGATTTTCAAGTTATGATAGGGTCGAAGGTGGTCCTAACTAACACGAAAATTTGGTAAAACGGGCGGTCTTATCGCTTAAGCGAACTGTTCCAGACAATGACAACACAATACTATCTGCTTTCATTTGCTCTTCCCCTCCTTTTAGGTTATACTGTCCCATATCGACATCTATTCACCATCCATACATACCCTAAGAACAAATTTGAACCGCCTCTGTGGTGTAGTGGTTCAACCCACCGATTTCAGATCCAGAGGTCCCGGGTTCGATCCCATGGGGAGTACAATATATTGTGCTTAGTTTGGTTGGTGGTAGGACTTTGTTTAAGTCCGCCTGGCTAGCCACCACCATCTTACCTAATTCTCTCGCCATAATAACAATTCTAAAATTGTTGTGTTCCGGCAATAACAGGTAAGATAGCCAGTTCCTCAGTTTATTGAGGATTCCGGGTAAAGTGAGCCTCCATCTTCGACCTTATCTCAACTCGTAACAAGCGTAATATATATATACCATAGAGTACCTACCTTAGCTACATAAACTTTGTTAGGTACCTCGGAAACTATACATATCCATACCCACGTCATGAGGAAGGACAACATTATAATTTTTAGGGTTCTGTACCCAATGGGTGGGGCCAAGGACGTGTCTATCAGCGAGCTGTATTTCATGAACCGTAGGTAGACAGTTAAAAATTTCAGTCTGTATTTCTACTGCCGTTATACCTATCAAAAAATCGTAAAAATCAAACGAAAGGAGGCCATCATACTTTTTTTTTGTATTGCAGAACCCTCGGGTGTCTGTACTTAAATAATACATTAATAAAAAACACAGAACATTAATTTCACACAGCGCCATCTAGTCAAACTAAGTGAAATTTGTAATATGCGAACTAGATTATGGAAATAATACATATACTTATTTTTAGTAAATACATACTTATCATACAATACAACACCTTAACACAGAACAACCATCTATATTCATCACACAAACTTGGTCGGTTTAATTATCCCTAACTATGTATATATATATAATATACTATCAGTGTATACGGGCGAAGCTGATGGAAGCAGCTAGTACTCTTAACAGCAGAATTTTCACCAGAAATAAACCATAGCAAAAATAGTTACTGATAGTATTTTGCATTATACATATTAACAAGCCTCACAGCTCAGTTGGTAGTAGCTCTGCCTTCTGCGCTGTAGGTTGTGGGTTCGATTCCCACCCAGGACAAACATTTATGTGATGAATATAGATGTTTGTTCTGTGTTTGGATGTTGTATTGTATCATATGTATGTATTTACAAAAAAAAAAGTATTTATGTATTCTATCCGTAATCTAGTTCCCATATTACAAGTTATGCTTAGTTTGGGACTAGATGGCGCTGTGTGAAATGTAATAAATAATAATAAAAGTGTCCTGTAATATTTTATTTATTTATTTATGGAGATCCTGTTTTAGTATTGGCAACTTGCGCAGTAATAAATCAATCCATTTACAACACCTATAAAGCCTTGTTTTTCCCCAACTCGCCAATGGTGCTCGGAATATTAAACTCCTGCGATTAGCATTCGGACAAGGTGACGACGCCATTTTCCTTCTCTCGGTATCACAGTCACAGATAATACAGAGAATGAACGAGTCTAAACATACAGTTCACTCACAGGTGAAGTCATCAAGTCCAGAGTGAATGCTTGTCTACTAATAGTTCCCCCGAATCGAGATCTCGCGACCTAAATTGTGTAAAACGATAAAAATACAAATTTAAAAATGCAATCGAATAAGCAGTTACTTGTACTTACCTAACGAATTGATTCATTTGGAACTCTTAAGTCAATCCCTTTTTTGACCCCCTTTGACTCAAAAACGTCCCAATAAAACGTAAATAATCATTTCACACTAATATCATATCACCGAAAGTAATGTTAAGGTTCACCCTTCACGCCGAAACTACAAGACGGATTGAAATGAAAATTTGCACATAATATTTTGCACTTGTCCGGAAGAATATGCAGGCAAATGGTAGTGTATTTGTGCACCATAAGTTTAATATATAAAAAACCCCGGAGGGAAAGTACCCTAAATATGATGTAAGCAAATTTTCGCCCGAGGAAACATATATTTGTTTATAGAAATAAACATAACTGTATTCTACGTTTTTTTTAAAGTCACTTGGCCAGGGCAGGTTGATCGTGTATTCCATCATAAAGTGAATGAAAATTAAGTGATATTCATTCCTTTTATGATGGAATTCAATCACTGTATATTTTCTACTGTCTTACTTAGTTCTGTCGCCATAACAACAATTCTTTGAGGTAGATAGCCAGTTCCTCAGCTTGTAAAGGATCCGGGTTAAGTGGAAACTCAACTATTCGAGATCAGAACCAGACGGAAGCGTGTCTATATGATTGACCCAGCCTCATAGCTCATTTTTAGTAGCTCCGCCTTCTGCGCTGTAGATTGTGGGTTCGACTCCCACCCAGGACAATCATTTGTGTGATTATATACGTTTGTTCTGTGTTTGGGTGTGGTATTGTATGATAAGTATGTATTTACAAAAAAAAAAGTATTTAAGTATCCGTAATCTATCTCCCATATTACAAGCTATGCTTAGTTTGAGGCTAGATAGCGCTGTGTGAAATTAATGTCCTCTCCTGTAATATTATTTTAAACCAGCTGCAAAAGATTAATAAAAACTGTATCTATTATCTTCGCAGTATCATGATGCCCTTTAGCATAACAACCCGAATTGACGTCAACAAATCTATTATTAGCGGGTTTGATATTCAGGTACGCTTGGACCGGTAGTCCGCATAATTTTTAGGTTGGGTTTATTTATCCTCATTTTGTTTATGCAAGAATACAAGAATGAACAAAAATGTGTCATTTTTATTCATTCTTGTGATTAACACCAAATGTTTTGACATTAACCTACATTAAAACACTCAGTGAGATTTATCGCAGAGGTACATGTTTGCAGCCGACTGCAGACAGCAGCATCAAGCGATAGCGACAAGTAACAGTACTAAATACTAGTGGTTCTGTAAGGACAGTAGACTTCGCGAGCCCTTATAACCATGCAATAACCGATGCTTTCACTTTTCCTATTAGATTGCTCTAATAGGAAAAGTGAATAGGGGTATAAGTTTTTGCGATTACTCGCGTTCCCTTGGTCAGACGACATCAAACCTGGTGTCTACGGATTTGCCTTGCAAAGGTAGTCTGATTAGGAAACGTAGGTATATATATTCCCAAAAAAAAACAAAACCTGAAATCCAAATATTGAAAACTTTTTCCCTTTTCCCCTCCACTCACCCGTTTTGTTTATTTTTTTCACGACATCTGTGTAAAGTTTTTTTTTTGTGTGTCTTTCAAATTTAAGTGAAATCCGTTGATAAATAACGCTTCAGCATACTTCCCCCCTATCAAAAATCGCGATCATCAATTTTTTTTAATAAATCAAGGAACATGTGAGTTAATTTTCATCAAAATGGTTGAAAAATGCGACCTGTAGACAAACCGACAGACAGCGGACAAAAGCATTTTTGGCCAATCTCGAAACTGAAACGCTTCGCTCGCTCGGTCAATTAAATCACTAAGTATTAAATCGCAATAAGACTTCATGGTACAGCCCCAGGGGAGTGAAGAATGAAGTCTTATTGCGATTTAATTGTCAACCTAAACTGAGCTGAATTGCTATTTCGTACCACGACGTCGCATAAGCGTGTCAGTGTAGGTTCAGTTCCGAACGAGCGACTCAGCTGAGAGTTTACGAGTTTATGCGTTTATGTAATTACTTTTCACTAAAAAAGAATATGTAGAAAACAAATAAGAAACCGCAACGTTCCGAAAAACTGCTGATTTAATTTCAGAACGTACCAGATACAAAATTTATTTCATTCAACGATTCAAACGCTAACCATCTGCATAGACGTCATGGAAATAAATTGAGCGATCCAGTTTAGCAACCTATACTGAACTGCATCGGAAAAGCGTCGTCTAATTATATGATGGCAGGCCACCTGGTTCCAATACATTGTCATAAGTTATGTACCTATTGAATTTGTATGCAAATGTGTCAGTCGCCTTTTTTTTATTGTTCTACAGGGAAGCGCTTAGCCTTCATCTCACCTGGGTACAAGTTGAGATAAAGACAAAAGTGGAAGCGCACTTCACCCGGAATCCTCAACAAACTGAGGAACTGGCTATCTTACCTCTAAATGACGGAACACAACATTTTTTTTAAGAATTGTTATTATGGCGACAGAATTAGGTAAGATGGTGGTAGCTAGCCAGGCGGACTTAAACAAAATCCTACCACCAACCAAAAAGGTTTGTCCTGGGTGGGAATCGAACCCACAATATGCAGCGCAGAAGGCAGAGTTACTACCAACTGAGCTATGAGGCCTGTCGTATGGTTGATATAAAATTCTAAATAAAAATATAACTTACCGGTTTGAAAGCATTGACCTCTTTGGAATATGGATGAGCGTTATATTCACTGACTTTGACCCTCACTGGTGCTCTTTTCACCACACGTTTGCACATCTTCTTCTTCTTGTCATTCTCCGTATCTTTTGTCTCTATCTCTGCGTGTTTTGTATGTTTGTCATCTAACGTGAGCTTCTCAAGCGTTTCTATGACGTCATTGTTCGCGTCTGTGAAACCGCTGTCTTCAGACGACTGGGAGTATATCCTACTTCTGTCGTCTTCTATGACTTTGATTACGAAGTTTTTGCTTTCATCGTCATCTTCATCTGAGCTTTTTGTGTTTTCTTCATATTTCGCGCCTTTCGGTTTAGTGTCTTCGATTTGTATTTCCAGTTTTCGAAACGGTTCAAGTATAGTTGCGATTGTTATTTCAGCGTCGTTTTTCGTTGGTATCGATTCGTTTTTGTCTATCAGCTCTCTGTCTTTCTCTTTCTTTTTGTTTTTTAGACTCTTCAGGATATATTTTCTCAAATTGTTCAGTTTACTTAAGGTTTTTGATGTTTTCTGCTCCATGTTGGCTAATTTTGCGTTAAGAACTTGTACGCCCATAGTACTCAAGTAGATTTTCGTGTCACGATATCAGCATTCTGAAACAAAACCGGTACATTAATCACTGATATTATTATTTTGATTAGTGTTGAGACTTTGTTAAGTCCGGCTAGCTTCCACCATCTTACTTAGGTCTGCCGCCATTGTTCCGTCATTTAGAGGTAAGATAGCCAGTACCTCAGTTTGTTGAGGATTCCGGATGAAGTGCGGTTCTGCCTTCGGCCTTATCATATTTTGACACCAGGTGAGATGAAGGCCAAGCGCTTCTTAGACGTACAATAATAAAAAAGCGAAAGTTTGTTTATTGGCGGGGTTCATTCCTGGGCCCTCACTCTCGAGTCGAGAGTCTCGACTCACGATTGGACAGTCGTAAAAGTAAGACTCACGTCGTGGTTGTATTGTTATCATACAATACAACCACGACGTGAGTCTTACTTTTATGTATTTACAAAAAAAAAAGTATTTAAGTATTCCATCCGTAATATAGTTCCCATATTACAATCTATTTGCTTAGTTTGGGGCTGGATTAAATTAATGTGCTGTAATATTTATTTATTTGTTATGATTATTATTATTTTCCCCTTCGACAATTCACTCTCTGATCACTGCTCGGATAGAAATAGAAACATTTATTTGATAGCGACTGATATCCATGATAAATACAAAAGAGGAAGAAGGATAGGCATTTTATCATGAGGATCACCTACTAGGGCTAGTTATGACTAGCGTTATTAGGTCCCACATAGTTCGGATTGGAATTGTGATTAGGAATTTATGCCAAAACCTTGCTATTTGGCACTCGCGAATACGAAACTCGCAAGATTTGAATCGAATTGTAGTAGTAATTCGAGGAACTAAGCAAAGTCGACTACGCTGAATTTCATCGTGAATTCGGAACTTTCGACGCGATTTGATGCTCATAGATTGAGATTGGATTCAAGTTTAAATAAATAAAATATTACAGGATATTAATTTTACACAGCGCCATCTAGCCCCAAACCGAGCATAGCTTGTAATATGGGAACTAGATTACGGTTAGAATACTTAAATACTTTTGTAAATACATACGTACTATATGATAAAACACCCAAACACAGATCAAACATCTATATTCATCACACAAATGTTTGTCCAGGATGAGAATCCAACCCACAGCCTACAGCGCAGAAGGCAGAGTTACTACCAACAGAGCTACGAGGCTTGTTTACAAGATAACTATCTTGTAAACAAGCGTCACCACCGTTTACAATATTGTCATTAAAAGTCGATCGACCGTTTCAATTTCAACCTCGATTTTGGTCAACGGTTCCTATTATAATTGTATTATATGATATAATTATATTGAAATTGGAACCACGATTCTACTAAACCAGTCGCTTCACTATGACAATGGTATGGTCGTAAAATTGCCACTATAAACGCCTTTTGGTATTCTAGTGGCCATTCTGCACTGATACCATTGTCATAGAGAAACGATTGCTTAGTAAAATCGGGCCCTGATTCACGTTACAATTGGATTGGTATTTGTAACTGTATTCAAGAGTAAGGCTCCCGATTGCCGCTACGCGATTTTGTTTTGAATGTTCTAACCAGAGAAATGACATTAGATTACTTCTGTCCTCGACAAACTCCCTTAAATCACGAGAACATGTTCAGTAATAATAGTTATTAAATTAGACAAAGTAATATTTTATTCCTATATAGCGTTATTTGGTATAGTAGAATCCCGAAGGCAACAAGAGATTAAAGTTGAATCCCAAGATTCGCTCTGATTTCAATTATACCGCCTGAGAACAAATATTTCAGTCCTGAGTAATAGGTACACACTATTTTTCATCACTACCCATGAGAAAAAGAAACGAAAAGAAAGATGAATGCATATTAGCTTTTTTTTCGCACATCGCCGCCAAAACCTAACCGGCCAGTAACTTTTTATGATATATTCCTTTGATCTCTTTGGTCGCGGAACAACATTCATATTCCTAATTCAAAACTCATAACTGCGCGCGCGCGCTATGAAAGTCTTGTTATGTGCGAACGAACGAATCAACCATCGTTTTTCGAGTAGGTGGCAAAATATTATTATGAGTCTGAGAACTTGTCGACACGCAGTTTTATAGCAGATGTCGGTCTTAAAAACCGCGGTCGAGACACATGCGACGAATGATATATCGTCAATTGTTTCTACGTAGGCGAGGTAGGTAGACCTTGCTCTTGAACTTTACCGCCCTAGATATTGACTTTAATAAATCTAAGGCCGAAGGCGCACTTCACCCGGAATCCTCAACAGTCTGAGGAACAGGCTATCTTACCTCTAAATGCCGGAAAACAACAATTTTAGAATTGTTGTCATGGCGACAGAGTTAGGTAAAATAATAATAACTCTTTATTTCAGACGAATGTCATATTATACAATAAAAATGAAATTACAAAATTAAAAACAAACACAAACAATATAGTCAGAGAGAAAGCGAAAAGTAAGTAGTAAGAACTAAATTGAGGGTGACAAACACCCATTTGCAGCTGCAGGTAACTATGTGGCCAAGGTACATAAAATTCTCAACAATTTGAACAGCCGTCCGCTAAGATAGACCGCAGGTATATTATCTGGACCCTTTCCCGATTTAAAAACTACCATTTCTGTCTTCAATGCATTCTCCACAAATGGTGGTAGCTAGGCGGACTGACACAAAGTCCTAACACCAACCAAACCAAGCACAATATTATACCTGGGGATCGAAAACGGGACATCTAGTACAGAAATCGGTCGGTTGACCACTAGACCACAGAGAGGCGGTTAAAACTCACTACGTAGTACCTAAAAAGCTCTGACCTCGAGAACAGGGCTTGTCCATAAAAAAAAATAGGCATTTTAATTTATATATAGATACTTTATTGCATGGTGTGTGTGCAATAAAGTATAAATATTTTTTTTTTATTTGTAAATACATACTTTATCATACAATACAACATCCAAACACAGAACAAACATCTATATTCATCACACAAATGTTTGTCCTGGGTGGGAATCGAACCCACAGCCTACAGCGCAGAAGGCAGAGTGTGACCAACTAAGTTATCAGGCTTGTTGTGAATGCATCTAAAACTCCACCAAAACGCACCGGAACATCAGTTTCTATTCGGTTACAAATTGTCTGTCAAGGTCGTAACAAAGCTTACTTACTTTACATTTTAAGCCCTAACATCATAAATTATGATTGCTATTTGTTTGAAAGCAGTAATTATTGTGAGTTGCTGGGTGATTCGCAAAAAGCGGTCCGAAAATCATAATTTCATTGGCGCAATTTTTTTTTGTTATATTGATATTCCAAATAACATACCTAAATAAGCACAGAATGACATTAATTTTAATAAATTTGATAAAGCCGTTTTAATGTTATAGTGGTTTAAATACATTCGAGCCCAATTAAATTAGGTTCGGCCCAAAGAAATTAGAATTTGTCCAAATAAATTAAAATTTCACACCAAGAACGTCGAATTTATCAAGAAATTAGAACTGAGCAATCCAAAGTACACATTCTATTCTCAACCAACATAGTTTGACCATCCTACTTTACTTACCTGGGGCGTTAAGCAAAATCTTCAAAAGGTATAATGGGGACACAAATTGTAATACTTATTTACATAAGTAAAACTACGCAAATAAGAGAAATTATGAAATTATGCTACAAATTTATTGGTTTCATAATTTTATTTATTTTTATATTATATTACAGATACCTATAGATTCCAGATATTTAGATTCTTATCTAAAAGTTAATTTAGTTTTTTTTTAATTCTAAGTTATCTCCATTATTTAATATAATACACCGCCTCTTTCTGCGTCCGCCTTTTTTTCCATCCAAAGATTGTCTGGAAGAGATCGCAGATATAAAAATAATAAAGTTTTATGGAGATGGTGATGGCTTAGGTACTTATATAATAGACATCTAATTCAAAAACACAAGAATGGTTAAAAACTACTCAAATAAAATTAACAATATAATAACAATGTGATTTCTCCTACAAACTCTACTACTTCGCCCTGGCCCAGTAGTGGGGCAGTGGGAACAACAATAGCCACTACTTTTGGACGGAAAAATACAAAAACATTTCCATTTATCCCATTTTTTTGTAACAAATCTAATTTCTTCAAAGGAATCCAAAGAAGTTAGCAACAAAGAAATTAGAAATCCACATTCAATTATAATTTTCTCTAAAGGTAAACATAATTAGAAATACTTTTTACTGTCACATGCATAACCAATTACCCAAGTAACGAACAGAAAAATACGAAGCTGCCAACACATACAAATGCGTTAAAAATACTTCCGAAGAAATAAGATACTTATGTGACCTAAGTTCTTTCGAGTCCGGTTATTATTTTTTTTCGCATAACTCGTGACGCTTTTCGCACTTTTTTGCTCCTGTCGCTCCACGACGGGTTACTGAAGGGTGCGGGGAAAGGCCTCACACATATTCTAGAGCTCCAAAATTTGAGTGAACACAGGCGTTTGTGTTGCGCCACAGAAATAATATTTTTTCCTTGGACAGATTTGTTTGCTTTGTAAAACAGTGGCGTTAAAGTTACACGAAATCTGATCCACTGTAACCTTAAAGTATCTATACAAATGTATTTAATTATTGCGTAATACTCGGTTGAATGCAAATATGGGTGTCGCGGACACGCCAAAGAACTTAGCTTTTACGACTTAAGAAATTAATAACAACTTTTTTACGAATATAATAGAGAATATTATGAATGCAATAAAAATACAGCAATACTGACACATTGACAACTGAACATTTTAATAGGTTCGCAAGGCTGGAGACATAGCAAAAACACGAATTTTGCTAATCACCCTGCTATCTTTTACTAGTATCACATGACTAAAAATTACACTATTTTGCAGTGCATAGGTATTATTTAAGGCGTGCGATATCTTTTGATTTATTGATGTAGTATAATAAATAAATATATTTTAAGCCTTAATATCATAAATTAGGATTGCTGTTTGTTTGAAAGTAGTAATTATTATGAGTTGCTATCTTTTACTAGTATCGCATGATAAAAATGCCACTATTTCGCAGTGTATAGGTAATATTTAAGGCGTGCGATATCTTTTGTTTCGTTGATGTATTAAAGCCTAACCACAACGACTTATAGCGTTCTCGTTTTGATCTTGCATTACTTTTGTCTCGTTTTTCTACACTGGATAGATAGTGACAAAAGTAAACCAATATCAAAACCAGAATGCTATAAGAGGTCGTGATAGTAATAATAATGTAGTAATAAGCTACTCGAATATTTGACTTTTCGTATACTGTTTTTGTGTGGGCGGTTTCACTGCATATGTAAATAAGATCGCCGAACGCTAAATTCCAAGGAAACGCCTCTGAGCAAATAAATCTTCACATTTAAGTCAAATATACAGTTAGTTGTCGACAAATGTTTCCACAGAAAGACAGTATTACTAGCAAGCGCCCGGGAATTCGTTTGGTTGATTTGATGGTAGGACTAATCGCCTGTGGTCGTGGTTCGTCTGTTGTCAGATCCAGATGTCCCGGGTTCGATCCCCTGGGGAGTACAATATTGTGCTTGGTTTGGTTGGTGGTTGGACTTTGTTTAAGTCCGCCTAGCAACCACCATCTTACCTAATTCTGTCGCCATAACAACAATTCTAAATAGTTGTGTTCCATTTAGAGGTAAGATAGCCAGTTCCTCAGTTAGTTGAGGATTCCGGGTTATGTCCGCTTCCACCTTCGGCCTATCTTAACTTGTAACTGTTGAAATGTGTTAAACGAAACGTATTACTTGGCATCATTACATGTCACTCAGATATAATGTCACTGTCGTAACTCTAAGGGTGACAGCTGTCATCGGTATATCTTTCTCTTTCTCCCATGGCTGCTCTGTTTCGGACTGTTTTCAAAGTCAAAGTCAAATATTTTTATTCATTAAGATTTTTAGGATCATTTTGAAACGTCAAATCTACCGCCTGTTCGGGATCGCGACCAGCCAAGGAGAAAGGCAAGAACCTCGGGCTGATTAATTTTTTGATGATCCAGCTTTTGTGAACCAAGCTCTGCAAATAAATCTACATCTTCTCCCGCTGTTCAGTTTTTCCTTCCAAACCCTTCAGTATCCAGGTGATATGACGGCCAAGCGCTTCCCCGTCGTACAATTAAAAAAAAACACTTCAAAAATAAATTTTCATGAATAACCGCCTCTGTGGTCTAGTGGTTCAACCCGATTTCAGATCCAGATGTCCCGGGTTCGATCCCCAGAGTACAATATTGTGCTTGGTTTGGTTGGTGATAGGAATTCGTTTAAGTCCGCCTGGCTAGCTACCACCATCTTACCTAATTCGGTCGCAATAATAACAATTCTTAAAAACAATGGCTGTGTTCCGACATTCAGAGGTAAGATTCCTTAAGTTTGTTGAGGATTCCGGGTGAAGTGCGCCTCCAGCTTCGGCCTTATCTCAACTTGTTACCAGGTGAGATAAAGGCCAAGCGCTCCCCCGTCGTACGATAAAAAAAAAAGTAACAGCTTACAAACATCCATACAAACATTTGCTTTTATCAGTGTGTTCCTTGGTGGAGCATTACTGGCTTCTTAACAATGTGAGATCCTTTTTACTGGCAGTTAACACGATACAATTGGAGCTGGCATTGTGCCATGGCATGTTGTTTGTGCTACAATTTGTCTTTACTTCATGCTTACTCTATACGCGACTTTACGCGTCGTGTTAGAAAAGTAAACCAAACACCCGTACTTCATATTTAAAATAAAAGAAAGTAATAAATGATTTATTTTATTTTGAAAAGTCAGTTGAAGTTATTTTGACAACACAATATAAATGACTACCATTACCATCCACGTGACAATTGGTATGCTAACAAAGTACTCCTCTTTTCTATATATATGTCACCGTGAGATTGTAAAAACCGTCCGTTTGTAATATGCCTCTGTCACCGTCAGAATGTAAACATCGTCAGTTTGTAATATAATCGTCATATTGCAAACGGTCAGCAAATTGTCAGCAGCGACTAACATTTACAATTTGCATTATTTCTAGCTTCTCTAGTTCTGCCGCTTGCATAGACACAGACCTGCCTCACTCCCTCCTCAAGAGGGTGAGGTGAGCGAATGGCCTTACAGGAATGTACAATCGGATCCTGTATCGCAAGCCTAGTGGTTATCCTTCACGCGGTGCCCCCCGTTCTCGATCTAGTTCCATCAGAAAAAGAGTTAACTGAAACCACGGGACGACTTCTCTCGGGATGAAGACGTCATGTGCCGGCGGGTTCATCATCGATCACCATTTGTGCCGACCGTTTACAATATGACGGTGCTTATAATCGTATGCTGACATGTATACAATATGTCGAGGCATATTACAAACGGACGGTACTTACAATCTAACGCTGACAAGTGACGCCATTTTGTAAATATTCGGTATTGTATAGAATACCTACTCGTAGGCAAATTATGAAATAAATCATAATTCATACGTTACCGAAACGTTTAAGGTATTCTATACATTGCCGAGGTATTATATAGAATACCGGATTATACTGATTATATTGGCGGTAACAATATATCTTATCTATAGGTATAAAGTTAGTCAGAATCGACTAAGCTGATTATCGATAGCGAATTTTAATAACAAAAACAAACATTATATCGGCCAGACTCAACTGCCAATATGGCACTGCCCGCTGGTGCACACTTGGTTCCCGGAATCCCGTGAGAACATCCAAAACGATTGTCGCTGGTGGTACCTGTAAAAAGGACCGTCTGGCTAGTACCACCCGAAGTCCCGCGCCTAACAATTCGTTCACTAACGTTCACTCCATAGTAGACTTTTCCTCGTCCAAGTAATGCAAGGTAAATGCAGAAAAGTATCGTGATCAAGAGCTTGCGCCTTCAAATAAGAAAAAATCCTAAGCTCCTATACTACAAACGTAATCAAATAAAATGTTTTTGTTAATTTTAACTAATTTTTTCTTGGTCCCTGATTTAGTGCCCTTTGTGTAATGTAAGTTAGAACTGAAGCCATTTGCAAATTAAAAATATATATATCTGCTCATGCTGTCGGTCGGTTTTATTGAATTAGCTACCTAAATGAGTAGATCATACAACAAGCCTTACATTCTCATCTAAATAAATCAGAAAATCGCTTCTAAGATTCACCCATTGTTTTTTAAGTAAGCAGGTACTTACTTAATTCAATTTATTTTTATTTTGTGCAATAAAGTATTTTCATTATCATTATAAGGTATTCATTCATTCAAGCCTTAAATCCTGAACAAGCTTGAATTCAATGTTGAATTTTCATAATAAAATCATAAAAATCCTAAAAATCGTTCAAATATCGCTAGACATTGTTGATATCATCAAAAAAATCTGAAATCGCTTCTAAGATTAAGACCACCCATTGCATTTTTATAAGTAATCCAATTTTATTTTTGTTTTGTGCAATTAAGTATTTTCTTGAATCTTTCATTATCATAATTTCTAAAAATTACGTTAGTTCAAAATATCTCTGGACATTGTTGATGTACGTATCAAAATTTGTCACGCCGGCGCCGTTAGTCTTCTAAAACAATAAACTACGCTTGTATGGTTATTCCAGTGCCAGCAGTAAATTAGTGTGAACCTGGGTGACGCAAATTCACCATACAAACTGTTATCGTAATCTGTAATCTAGACCGTACTTCCGCCGATGACTTCATTGATACCATTTCATCACACATGCTATCTTTAGTATGTAGGTGCTTACTATATTATTTAGTGACAGATTTATATCACATTTTATTGATGATATCTATCCTAAGATGATGTGGCGTAAGATGGCACGCTTGTATTTTACGAGTATACAACATTGATTTGTCAGTTGTAATGTAGTCACCAAATGAACGAACTGCGTAATGACGAATCTCGAAATGGACGGACTGCATTATAATATTACAGGCAGGACATTAATTTTACACAGCGCCATCTAGCCCCGAACTAAGCATAGCTTGTAATATGGGAACTAGATTACGGATAGAATACTTAAATATTTTTTGTAAATACATATGTACTATATGGACAATGGTTGAGCCTTTGTCCGTGGGGAGTCCGAGGATTTTCAAAAATCTTGCGGGGCTTTTGATTGAGGCGACGTGACCCAAGGACTGGCTCTTATTTAGGCCAGCAAATTAGCATAGCTATTTAGCGTGGCAAAGCAGCCAGTGTCTTGGGCACGCTTCCGTCTGATACTGGTCTGGAACAGTTGAGTTACCTGTAGACCGTTTGTAACGGTCCTTACGTAATCCGACTTCTTCCTTCGTACATAGATAGTTTAATTAGGTACCTACATATTATTTTGAATGCATATGAATAAATTTAATATTAACATTTCATTACAGGACATTAATTTCACACAGCGCCATCTAGCCCCAAACAAAGCATAGCTAAACTAATATGGGAACTAGATTACGGATAGAATACTCAAATACTTTTTTTTTACTTATTAATGAATTACTGGTATATTTTTTATGATATAGATATTCTTTATTCATTATTTCTTTATTCTTTATTGCACACACAAAATACATATTATATTATATCTTTAAAAAAATATGAGCATGGCAAAGGCGAGCTTAACCCTGAAAAGAGCTCTCTTCCAGCACACCTATGAGAGAGTGAACATTTTTAATAATAGTAGGTACCTACGTGCAAATAACTAAAATAACAGAGTACTAAATTATAAGTCATTAAACAAAATACAAAAGATACGGACAGATAATAAATTAAAAACCTACATAATTATAATACAATATTACATAGAAACGAATAAGTAATCATAATAAAATATATGAGTACCAACATAATGACAATACAACAAACATAATATATACTTGTTTATAACTAGCTTTTGCTCGCGGCTTCGCTCGCGTTAAGATGTATTATTATTAATTAGGTATAGTTTTTGCGGCTTTACTTTTGTTTAGCGTGTGTAAAAAATTAGGGCCTACAAAACATAAAAACGACTGTACATTCTTCAACTACTCCATTAACGTTCAGATTTTCTTTAGCCATTTAAAAAAAGTCTAACCGACAAAACCTATACTTAAACCAAACGAAAACAAAACAAATGCCAAATACAAAGCAGAGTCGATAGCCAAAACTACTAAACCGAAACAAAACAAATGCAAAATCTCAAAATCCTTTCTTAGGTAATGCCTACGTCATAGTAGCTTTATGCATGCAAAGTCTCAGCCCGATCGGTTTAAAATTGACAAAGTTTCATACAAACTTTCATCCTCTATTTTATCCCCTTGGGGGTAGAATTAATCAAAATCCTTTCTTATCGGATGCTTACGTCATAACATCTACCTGCATGCCAAATTTCAGCCCCATCCGTCCACTGGTTTGGGCTAAGCGTTGATAGATCACTATGTCAGTCAGTCAGTCACCTTTGAGTTATATATATTTAGATTGTTTAAATACATACATCTCTAGAAATGAATATAAATAGTATAAATACTTGCATAATAACTAAACATGTATAATTTATAAAAAAAGATAATGTTCTCTGATTTTACGTTTGAAAATACCAAGTGATATTCATATTTATCATAAAAAGTACATACTAATAAGTAGCGTAGTTCGGATTTACGGTAGAAGCTGCTAGCAGAATCTACAAGACAAAACGGCATACTTATTTTTTATATACAACTATGAGACGGATCATAGCACTACATTGCTAAGCCTCACGTGCCCGTAATTTCTCCGGCGACTATACCCTTCAAACCGGAACACAGCAATGCTGCTTCGCGACTGAAATAGGTATGGTGGTAGTACTTCCCCGGACGAGCCCTTTCACAGGGGACCTACTACTCTCAAAAGTGAGTGGACTCGCCTTCAGAGTTTAGCAACTACTCGTATCTTGCGCAGGAGTCGATCGTATTGACACTGGCGCGGCGATACCTACTTAATACAACTTTCACACGGGTATTTACCAACGAGTGTGTATGTAGGTAGGTCTAGCTTGCTTCGTAACGGACTGAACCATTTAACAAACCTCACTGTCACAGCTGAGTTGGTAGCCTGCCTTCGCGTAGGTTGTGGGTTCGTGTCCTGGACAAACATTTGTGTGATGAATTTAAATAAACATTACAGGACATTAATTTTACACAGCGCCACCTAGCCCCGAACTAAGCATAGCTTGTAATATGGGAACTAGATTACTAATACTTAAATACTTTTTGTAAATACATACGTAGTTACTATATGATACAACACCCAAACACAGCACAAACATCTATATTCATCACACAAATAATTGTCCCGCGTGAGAATCGAACCCACAACCTACAGCGCAGAAGGCAGAGTTACTACCAACTGAGCTATGAGACTAGTTATGTCCTTAATGTTTGATATGTCGGCAGACTTAGGTAAGAAGGTGGTAGGTGGTAGGTACCTATTAGGTACCTACCTATTCGTGTTTCGTATACACGTGTTTTTTTTTGCAATACGATACGACCTTGAATCGCTTGACACCACTATATCAACGGCTGATTGTATGCTAAAATGTATGTAGGTTTTCCACGCTGGCACAGATATGGTAAAATGTTTGCTACCTATAAAAATAAATAAAAATGAAGTATCTGTTTGTAATGTCATATTAGCAGTTAACTCTGTGTTTGGGTGTTGTATTGTATGATAGTAGGTAGCTATTTATAAAAAAAAAATAAAAAATGTTAGTAGGTTTAGTTTAAGAGTAGTAGAGCCCCTTGTGAAAGGGATGGTACTACCTCCATACCTATTTCAGCCACCAAGCAGCATTGTCCTGTTGGAACAGTATGGTTGCCGGTAAAATTACGGGCACGCAAGATGCACTTAACACCAGGTGGACCACGTACTTGTCCAGTCTCCTAGTTGTATAAAAAAATCCACAATCTAGTTCCCATATTGGAACAAGATGGCGCTGTGTGAAATTAACGTCCTATATTTATTTTATTTTCAAACATTCAACCAAGGGCCAAGGGCGCTTCCCCGTCCTACAATAATAAAAAAAAACTCAAGGGAGGGTTTATCATGATACAACCTTATTATTTTACAGCTGAAGCTGTTAGGCTGTGGAACGCATTACCTGATAATATTAAAAAGACGACATCGCAACACACTTTTAAGTTTATCACTAATCGCAATAATCTATCAGTCTATTCTTAACGTATCATTTTTAACCTTTAATTATTATTATTATCATGATTTCACCTTACAAACTGTTTTACCTTACCACCTTACAAATTATTATTTATGGAGTTTTATGTAGGTATAGTAATACCTACACCGTTAACCGCCTCTGTGGTCCAGTGGTTCAATCCACCGATTTTAGATCCAGAGGTCCCGGGTTCGATCCCCAAGGGGAGTACAATATTGTGCTTGGTTTGGGTGGTGGTAGGATTTTGTTTAAGTCCGCCTGGCTAGCTACCACCATCTTACCTAATTATCTAGCCATAATAACAATTCTTAAAAAAAAAATTGTGTTCCGGCATTCAGAGGTATGATAGCCAGTTCCTCAGTTTGTTGAGGATTCCGGGTGAAGCGCGCCTCCAGCTTCGGCCTTATCTCAATTTGTTACCAGGCGAGATGAAGGCCAAGCGCTTACCATATATAAAATAAATATATAGTACTAAAAAAAACATAGGTACATGTTGAGTATATTTTATGTATATGTATAAGATATTTATTGAGTACAGTATAAAAACTTCAATTTAGGTACCTACCTACCTACTACATAAAAAGGTAGGTATTTTTCATGTACATTTGTAGTTTTCTTTTTTGCTTTATTATTTAGTAAAATAGACTTACGATGATATTAGTTTGTACACCGCCATCCTTGAAATGATTGATGCCTGGAAGATACGGCTTTCAGCGATAAAGCCGCCCATTGATAAATGGTGAACAATAAAGAGTTATCTATCTTATGTACAAGTTTATTCAATAAAAAGTACAATTAAACTAACAATGTACCAAAGGAATCAGTCAGATTACTAAGGACCGTTACAAACGGCCTACAGATAACTCAACTGTTCCAGTCTATCTTATTGTGTGAGAAAGTCAAAGTCAAAGTCAACATTTCTTTATTCATTAAGATTTTTTAGGATCACTTTGAAACGTCAAATCTACCGCCAGTTCGGAATAATCATAATTAAACGTGACGAAATGTATTGGGGCACTGTGTTGGCTAGAGTGGGAGATAATTAAATCTTTCTCGGTACCTAATACGAAAGTTTCACATCTATCGTGTATACGACTCACGATGTTTTTTTATTTGACGGTCAGCATCTACATAATACGTTTTAGAGAGCTCCAAAATGAATTTATTCTTCGGTTATTTATTTAAAAGTATTTTACTATTAATATTTACATAAGAGGTTTTTTTATCATAAGATTTATTGTTATTAATATAACAAGCGCTCGGAAGCCTAGTAACTCTACCTTCAACGCCGTAGGTTGTGGGTTTGATTCCCCTTCCAGGACAAGCATTTGTGTGATGAATATAGATGTTTGTTCTGTGTTTGGGTGTTGTATTGCATGATAAGTATGTATTTACAAAAAAATAAATATTGAATTATTATATCCGTAATCTAGTTCCCATGTTACAAGCTATGCTTAGTTTGGCGCTAGATGGCGTTGTGTGTATTATGTAATATTTATTATTATTATTAGGGAGGTATTTAAGTAAGTAGTGAATATTTTTTATCCTTAAAAAATATGACACCCGGATTAAAGTACCTAGCCTATGTTCTTTCTTTTGGCGTACACTACATCCAAATTGAATTTAATTACGTCCAGTGTAGCCGTATAGGTGTAAAAAGATAACAATCAAGTACATACTAAGAAATAAACGAAATTGCTTCCTTCATTGGTATCAATGTGATAGATATCTCGCCTCGTCTCGGGCCTTTCTCTTCAATACAGGTCACAATACCAATCAAATTGTAATCTGAATCGGGTTACAATTTCAATTCAATGCCCAAAATAAAAGAGAGAAAAATTCCAAATTCGAATCGAGATTGGAAGCGAAATAGAGTGAACGATCGACGTTTAATTACAAAATTGTAAACATCTATCGCAAACTCGAATCTATATTTTTTTACGAATTAAAATTAATGAATACCTACTGTACATTACATTTTTACACAGCGCAATCTAACCCCAAAGTAGCTTACAATATGGCAATTCGATTACGGATAGAATACTTACATATTTTTTTTTAATAGACACATGATACAATCCTTCACACAAATGTTTGACGCAGGTGGGAATCGAACGCACAACCTTCAACACAAAAGCCAGAGAAATCAACCATCTTAATTTATGAACATCAAAATCGTGTCAAGAGTATACCTACACAGCACTGTATTGCGCCCGTCAACTTGAGGCATAAAGGTGTTAAGCCTCACTTGGCTGTAATTTCACCAGCGACCATACCCTTCAAACCGGAACACAGCAATGCTGCTTGGCGGTGTGTTCCGGATTGGATAGTTGTACTTCCCCGGACGAGAGCTTTCACAATGAGCTTAATACTCTCAAAAAAATTACCTACATTTGACCACAAGGCCTTACGATATACCACGCCGGTCTCGAAGACATTCTGGCCTTGAAGAGGCCCAAATGGTAATTTTCAGGGAAAAAAGACGCAAGCAACGTATTCCACTCCTTAGTTTGCACGATGAAAGTGGAGCCTAACGAGAAATTCATGATGGGATCGAGCATAGTCGACTTCTAGTTTCATCACGATTCCAATTTCAAATCGCTCTCTAGTGTCGTATTCGAGAAAGATTTTGCAAGGTTTCGACTTGAAACCCGAATCACAATCCCATTCGTATCTTGAGAGTTAGGCCGCTGACCTTATCGATTCACAGAACTTGGTTGTTAATATCGTTGCAATATAAAAGAAAACAAAAACCGATTTTAAGTAAATAACCGGTACTTTTTGCAAGCTTGACAAATGTTATCAAATTTTTGGCGAGATCTCTTTATAATGCTGTCCAATCTCACCATTTTACGGACAAGCTTTCCATACCCAAATTTAAAGTTATTCTTTCATGTTGAGGAAAATCCGGGTATGAACCCATGCACCAAGGGTTTCAACAACAGCTACCGCCATCTTACCTAATTCTGTCGCCATAACAATTCTAAAATTGTTGTGTTCCGGCATTTAGAGGTATGATAGCCAGCCCCTCAGTTGAGGATTCCGGGTGAAGTGCGCCTCCACCTTCGGCCTTATCTGTAACAGGTGAGATGAAGGCCAAGCGCTACCCCGTCGTGATACAAAAAGTCATGTTTTTCTTGCGGCTTATAATATACATTTTTTTATTTGTTCTAGTTACCTTAGCACAAGTAGCTAGTTTTAAGGATTTGTTTTTGTTTTAAGGTGAGCGGTTTAGTTTTTTCTTATTTTATTTAGAGACTTTAAATCGATATCTATGTTCCCTATATCCCTATATTTAAAAGTTTGGTTGCTCAGCATTATTTATCATCATCTTAAATCACATGTGTTTATTTATTATTTTTATCTTTCATATGGAACTACTTATGTTGGTATTGTTATAATATCTCCTATAAAATATTTACAGTATATATTTTTATCATATGTATTTATGCTTATTAAATAGATATGTATTCTATTTTATATGTTAGCTATTTATGTTTATGCATTTTGTATTGGAATTTGTATTATTATTATCTGCGGATGCTAGTTTTTAGTATACTTCGCATTTTTTTTTTCAAATATTTTATTGTATTATATCCTTCAGTCAAACAGTACATTCCAATTAGCAAGCCAGATTAGACTGACAAATTCTAATAACCCTCATATTTTTAGGTATGCAATCAGGTCGGTTAGGTACTTAGGTACTAATATTCTCATGTACCCTCATCATACTGGTCGCTGACCCCAACTTGCTACCTACTTTAAGTGCTTATTACACCATGCGATATTAAGGATGCTAGCTCATCTAGCCATCTGAATTTATGCAAGTGTATACGCCAGCTAGCATTATAGTTAGCAAGAAAAATGTGGCTAACGTTTACCTTTTTACTAGCTCCTAGTAAGCATCTGACAATAAGATAGATAGACATTTAATAAATGATATATGACTTTTAAACTTTTAATTGGCCTTCCTATTATGTGACATTTGGTTGCATAGTTATTCAATAATCTATTGTACAAACCTAGCTGTAAGTTTTCCAAAAATTGTAAAAATAAAATAAAATAGATAACTCTTTATTGTACACCAAATAACAAAAATAAACAGACAAGCAAGAAAAACACTTAAACTAGGTACATTGGGCGGCCTTATCGCTAAAAGCGATCTCTTCCAGGCGACCTTTGGACGGAAAGGATAGCAAAGAGCAGACAAAGCGGTGTACTAAAATAAACATTAATTTATATAGCTACTTATTAATAATAACAAAACATACGATACATTACAAAATGTCCAATCGTGACTAAAAAATATATGTATATATATATATATAAATAGAAACTAAACAGCAGTAGCGAACGAGACAATTAGGATGGTGTAATAACAGTTAGCTTTCTAAAGGTGGATAGGAAGCTTTTTAGATGCTTCGTATTACTCCGTCAATTGCAGATGCTAAATCAGGCTGTGACAGAGTGATAGCGATGCTAACTAGGAGCTAGGACATAAGCCACCTTACTTGCTTGCTAACTTTACATTACATTTTTTTTACACAGCGCAATCTAGCCCCAAACGAAGCATAGCTTGTAATATGGGAACTAGATTACGGATACACTACTTAAATCCTTTTTTTTTTGCACATACTTATATACAATACAACACCCAAACACAGAACAAACATCTATATTCATCACACAAATGTTTGCCCTGAGTGGGAATCGAACCCACAGCCTACAGCGCAGAAGGCAGAGTTACTACCAACTGAGCTATGAGGCTTGTCAACTACGATGCTAGGTAGCTAACACTTGCATTAATCTAAGATAGATGATCTAGCATCCTTCATTTATGAAAGTACAGTAAGCACTTTAGTTGAAAGGATGAATAATTATTTACCTGATCAAGCTATGTAACATAGCAATGCAGGCTGTGTTTTAAGGATAGTTGTTTTTATTGATGATAGCAAAGCGTTTGACATCTCACTTGAAAAACAAGTGGCGATGTGGCCTAAGATGGAGCATGCTTGTCTAAAAGGATCCTGTTCACTCTGGACTTGAAGGCACCAAGATTGTATTGGTGCAGGAAAACCTTTCCTTACCAGTATTGATAAGGTAGAGCTTCTGTCTAGTGGTCTGGGACAGTTGAGTTAGTGTAAGGTATCCCTACAGCTTCCCGTGTAGATAATAAGTTTTCATTTTTCTGGAATTAATTTGTAATTTGCTGAGAAACACCGTTGTTGTCTATAGTCAGTGAAGTGCTCTGACAACACTTAATGAGTTAAAGCCGATGGTTTTCTACTGAATAAATACATCAATATTACAGGACATTAATTTTACACAGCGCCATCTAGCCCCAAGCTAAGCATTGCTTGTAATATGGGAACTGGATTACAGATAGAATACTTAAATAATTTTGTAAATACATAACATACTTTATTATACAACACCCAAACATAGAACATCTATATACATCAACAAAATGTATGTCCTGGGTGGGAATCAAACCCACAACCTACATCGCAGAAGTCAAAGTTACTACCAACTGAGCTATGCGGCTTGTTAATATGAATAGGTAGAACAGACAAGAAATAAGCTAAAAAACTTTTTAAAATGTTGTAGCTACCCTAACCACAGTCCGCTCTGTCTGAACCTCAGAATTATTAATAGATTCAACGAGATAGCAACTGAATATCTTAATTTACCACCTGTGAGGTCTAGTTAGTGGTTCAACCCACCAATTTCAGATCCAGAGGTCCCGGGTTCGATCCCTATGGGGAGTACAATATATTGTGCTTGGTTTGGTTGGTGGTAGGACTTTGTTTAAGTCCGCCTGGCTAGCTACCACCATCTTATCTAATTCTGTTGCCATAACAACAATTCTAAAATTGTTGTATTCCGGCATTCAGAGGTAAGATAGCCAGTTCCTCAGTTTGTTGAGGATTCCAGGTGAAGTGCGCCTCCACCTTCGGCCTTATCTCAACTTGTTACCAGGTGAGATGAAGGCCAAGCGCTTCCCCGTCGTACAATAAAAAAAAAGAGGTAAAATACGCGATACATACCAGTTTCTTTAATAAAAATAATTAATTATTGTTTCTGCTTACTGTATGTTATGTTATCTTTTAAGTTGAGCCGATGAATGTCTGACAGTAACTGAAGGGGTTTAATAATTATCACGCTTGGCAGGCGGATTTGTAAACAAACATATGACCCAAAATCACGGTTTTATTTTGTACTTTATTTTGTTAGGTTGCTGGTAGGGCTTTGTTTCACCATCTTACCTAAATCTGTCAATATAATAACATTCATAATTTAATCTAGAGATAGAGGCCAAGTGCTAACACGTCGTAGGTACAAAAAAAAAGCACCTAGGTACTTAACAATCACATAGCTAACACGCTACTGACTTTGCTTACGTAAGTCTGAGTATACAGTCCAGTGCATTAAACCGAGATAAACCAGAAAATGAATCAGTGTCAAGGAATGATGAAGGAAATCGCAGTCGCACAGCCTTTTTAAAATACTTGTGTCGTGTCAGGCACCAATGAACATAACCATTCAGCCAGAAAATAGTATGCATTAAAAAAAAGTAAAGACTCAACTAAGGACACTCACCTCAGATCACTGACGAGACGAGAAGACCGAAAAAAACCTTGAATTTTATCAAAACACAACACTGCAATCCAATCGCCGTGACGGTACTACAAACCTCGAGTTTTTATGGATTCTAGGACTTCAATATTGGTGGTAGGAGTAACGTTACACTAGATTCGTGGAAAATAGTGTTTTGATAGTAGGTTGTAAGCGCGACGCGAAGCAAATTCAATTCAATGTCGTTGCTTTTGCTTTGATTTGATTTACGTTGAGCGCTGCGCACGGGCAGGACAAGCAAGCACCAAATAAAACTGGGGTATGATGAGGGGGGGGTGAAGCGAGGCAGCGCGCTGCGGGCGGGGACCGGGGTACGGGAAATCGTGATGCGCCTGCGCTGCGGGCGGCGGGCGGCGGCCGGCGGGACTACGGCTTGCCATCTACAATTATCCCGACAACCAAAAAAAATACACCTTTATCGTAGTGTTTATAACTTTTGTCTGGGAGATCATTTCCGTGGACCTAACACAAACCAGTAGGAATATTGAAAATTGCTGGAATTGCACACATATACCCTCCCTAAATATATGTAAAATACATACAATATATAATTTATTCAATAAAAAGTACAATTAAACTAACTAAGTACTAAGGAATCAGTCAGGTTACCTAAGGACCGTTACAAACGGCCTATAGGTAACTCAACTGTTCCAGACCAGTACCAGACGGAAGCGTGCCCAAGACACTGGCTGCATTGCCACGCTGAATAATACGCTATGCTAATTCGCTGGCCCTCACTTACATCTATAGGTACCTACCTACTTAAGTTTATAAAATCCAAATTCGTAGGTTTGGTAAACTTTGTGACTGTCAAACTTGTATTTATAGGCTATACATAAAATGTAAATCCATCATTGGCTTTAGCTGTAGGTGACTCATAAGTCTTTGTAGGTAAAATGAAATTATAAATAAAGTAAATACCATCAGTATTACGAAAACCCTCCGATTGTTATAATCCTGTAGGTAGGTACATACTTGACCTACATAATTTGCGTGGCAGATTCTCCACGTAATATTTTAGGGAAAAAATCATGAGATGGCAACACAAAGAGTATCGGTTAATCAGTGCGACTTTTTTTTTGTGATTTCTCTTTGGTTTTATTGCTGCTTGTAACGCCATCTATTAACTTCATGTAGAAATGGAACCTTTTTTGCGTCTGCGTCTTAGTAGTTTGCGGCGCGACCGTAAGATCTCATTATCTCAAATTATTATATTATCATTCTTGAGCCTGCTGCCATCTCCGCTCAGCGCCATGTGACATGTACCTACTTAATAACAAGCTACGATTTCCAAAAGGATTTTGATTCAACGACCCCGAGCAGCAGAATCGTTGCCTATAATCATTATAGTCAACGACTGAATAATCCTATCACTGATAGGACCAGCAAAGCTTGCGACCATGTTTTTTTTTTACTTTCTGTCTCACCTTTCATGGTTGCATGGGAGAAATCGCTTTTAGGGCCGCCCATTGTGCTCATACACTGCGTCACCTAATGTTTGTATTATTCGATGTAAATCCATCCAAAGGTTAGTGAAATATAATTCAAATTCAAATTCATTTATTTAGTTTAAATCAATTATAAAATTACCAGAGGACCCCACACTAGGGCTAGCCTGTGCCGCGGGAGTCTATTTAAAGAATTACCAAAAGACTTGTGCTACTAACAGGGCAAAACCAAATTAAATTAAAAACAAAAAACAAAATTACTGAGTATGACAGTGAAAAGGGGTGTGTGTGTGTGTGTGTGTGTGTGTGTGTGTGTGTGTGTGTGTGTGTGTGTGTGTGTGTGTGTGTGTGTGTGTGTGTGTGTGTGTGTGTGTGTGTTTGTGTGTGTGTGTGTGTGTGTGTGTGTGTGTGTGTGTGTATGTGTGTATATTACAGTGTGCATGCGTTAACAATAAACAATAATTACATATAATTACATAAGCTTCCGTCTGGTACTGGTCTGGAACAGTTGAGTTACCTATAGGCCGTTTGTCCTTAACGGTCCTTAGGTAATCTGACTGATTCCTTTGTACATAGTTAGTTTAATTGTGCTTTTTATTGAATAAATGTATACTTATTACATAAGAGTTAAATAACTTTCTATCTATTAACTAATATTAACCACCTCTGTAATCAGATCAATGCTTCGCCCAGCTGAGTCAGATCCAGAGCCCCTGTTTCGATCCTCAGGGAGTAGGTTTTTCCTCAGTCTGTCACCATAATAACCATTCTAAATTGCTGTCTTCCGGCATTTAGAGGTAAGTTAGCCAGTTGGACTCAAGTGCACTTCCACCATTTGATCTTATCATAACTTGAAGCCGGCTGGCCTCATACCTAAGTAAGTATGTTTCTTTTTGGTATCAATCATCAAAATGCCAGCTTTTTTGTGATATTTTTTTCGGTTTTATTGAGAAGTCAAAGAAAACCCGCAGTTTTTATTGCAACAAATTGAAACCCAAATAAAACAGAGTTAGATAATATGTCAGCAGGCCAAGAGCTTCCCCGTCGTAAGGTAAAAAATAACTATGAATGTAAATTTTAAGTACTTACCTACTTAGGTACATTAAATGTCTCACGCCATCTCCAGATGGTCACCCAAATCGACATCCACGGGGTAATAGTACTCATAAAGATCAGCCCAATACATTGTAATTATAAATAATTAATCATTACATTATGTTAATAATGCATGAAATTTCGCATTGTCCGTTTATAATGAATGTTGTTTACCCAAATGCTTAAAAGATGTCTGAAATTATTTCTCTATTACTTAATATTAATATAAGTCTTCTGTCTGTTGTTTTGTAGCGCCGACCGAATAAAGAATCGAATCTAAAATGGCGCCGCGCCGCTAATCATTACCTCTCGCTCACACACTATTGTTGTCTATACTCAACTCACACGGCTCTACAACGTGCAAAAAAAAATATTTGTCAGTCTGGATCTGTCATCCCGTGATGACTAGGCTGCCTCATTCATTTGATATTGTTATAATTGGCCGTTGTATTATATTGTATTGTCAAGTTTATTATTCTCTATAATGAGTCCCCGTAAAAGGGGAAAGGTTCTCCGTAATCAAATAAAAATTAAAAATTGAAAAGGATTTTAGCTTCTCGATGTTATGGTCGGCGAGACCCCTACAAATCCCTTGAGTTTAATAAATAGGTAAGTATATAAAAGTCTGGTTATTTTGACAAATTATATTGGTTTGATTCACTTAGCACTAACACTAAATAATTATTACTGCTAAATGAATTATGGTTATGAGCCGCTCTGGTTGATGGTAAGACGCGAATTTATAGTCGCAGACTATAAATTACTTTTTTTTTATTGTACGACGGAGAAGCACTTGGCTTTCATCTCTGGTTACAAGTTAAGCTAAGGCCGAAGGTGGAGGCGCACTTCACCCGGAATCCTCAACAAACTGAAGAACTGGCTATCTTGCCTCTAAATGTCGGAACACAACAATTTTAGAATTGTTGTTATTGCGACAGAATTAGGTAAGATGGTGGTAGCTAGCCAGGCGGACTACAACAAAGTCCCACCAACCAAAGCAAGCACAATATTGTACTCCCCTGGGGATCGAACCCGGGACCACTAGACCACAGAGGCGGTTAATACGATCTAAACTAATTCCGGAAGAATCATGGTAGCAGGTAGGCTAGGTTAGGTGGGTACCTACGTAGGAATTGTTAGCTGTCGGTCCAAATAGCTCTACTACTCAGTTCGTCCATAATTGAATTTGTCCATTTCGAGGTTCGTCATAACGCAGTTCGTCCATTTCGAGATTCGTCATTACGCAGTTAGTCCATTTGGTGACTACATTACAACTGACAAACCAATATAACCTTACTTAATATGTGTATTGCTAAATCGTTACGATATCGCAGAATATAGGTACAGCCTAAGGAGTACAGGTACCGTTTGGACGAACTGCTTATTGAACCGCTAACAAATCCTGCGTTGCCAGATAGCGGGAAGGGTCTGGAAGAAGTTCACAAGCATCCCAAAACCCAGCATAATTTTTTCGAGCTTAATTTTATAATTACTAAGCCCTCAGACAGATAGCGCGGGCTTAGTGGGGTCCCATCGCACCCTTTGATCATCAGAATCCAAAAAAGTTTTGCATTCTGGTAATGAGCTGACATCAAAAAAAAAGAGGTTCCTAATTCGTTTTTTTTTTTCGGTTTGTTACATTTTAACTATTTTTTAAGCCCTTAGTGGTACAGCCGCCTCCATTTTTTTTTAAATAACGTCATCTCACCCGATTTCACGTTATGATAACGCCGAAGGTGTAGGCGCACTTCACTCGGAATCCTCAACAGTCTGAGGAACTGGCTATCTTACCTTAAATGCCGGCTGAAATGATGATAGCACGAGCAAAGCCGCAGGTGGTCACTTTATAAAATTGTTCAACAATAAATTCGTTCCGCTGACAAATTAATAGGTATTTTAGTTGTTGATTCAACGGTAATTAAATTAAGTCAGTCGCAATTCGGTTGCGCCCAGTCGCAGGTCACAGTGCACTATGAGAATTCTACTTCTACTTTTGGTAAGTCTTACTAGTCCTAGTAGTACCTAAGTACAGTCGTCTGCGATAATGTACACCTACAAACATTTTTTTTTATTATTTTAAAGATATTAGGTTGTTAGAGTTAGGGCACAGCAATAGTGTATAATAGAGTGAAACTGACTTACATTAGTAAACAACTAGATGCTTGTAGATCTGCCTTCTGCGCTGTAGGTTGTGGGTTCAATAAAATTAAATTAAAATTATTATATCCGTAATCTAGTCTTTATATTACAATCTTTGCATCGTTTGGGTCTGGATGGCAATATGTAAAATTAATGTCCTGTAATTTTCTTACTGACCTACATTCAGAATGTAGATCTTCTGCGCAGTAGGTTGTGGGTTCAATAAAGTAAAAAAAAAAATAAAAAAATCCGTAATCTAGTCTTTATATTACAATCTTTGCATCGTTTGGGTCTGGATGGCGATATGTAAAATTAATGTCTTGTGATTTTCTTTTAAATTTAGGTATCTAATGCTGGTGTTGCGAGTTTTCGCGGTTTTTTCATATGACGAATTAAATTATTATTCGATGAACTTTTATTTTTTCAATGTTTCAGTTCTTGGGGCTTTGCGCAGCTCATCCCGTGCACGGTAATACAAAATTTTATATACCTAGATACATATGTAATAGATATACCTAATGTAGACATTTTACTCAACGGTACCTGCGTATATTGGACTATTGGAGCGCTAAAGTGGACCAAGGCGCGTTGCGAGCGAAGAATTTTTAAGTTTTCTCTTTTTTGTAGGCTTATTTTTGGAAAAACAAACAGGACATAAGTTAGATACAATTAGAAACATATATTTCATTAATAAAATATGTACCTACAGAAGCCAGTGAACTATGTAATATTATACATACATTTGCACACAGCTAAATAGCTGTTTAGGTAAAATATATTAATAATAACATATTAGGATTTGTGTTGCTCGAAATAAATGTATTTGATTTTATTTTACTTATTTTATATAACCTAAGCAAAACATGTACACGGGATCTAGATTACAAAGAATATGTTTCCTTACTAAGAATATACTTTTTTGTGGTAAAAACAACACGTTCCTATGATACAATACATCACCCAAACATAGAACAAACCTCTTTATTTAATCACACAAATTCCTGTCCCGGGTGGGACTCAAACCTGTCATGCCAGTGCAATGCCAGTTACCTTTGTATGTATCAATGGTATATTACCTAACAAATTAACGTATGGGTTTCAGAAAATCTGACAAACTGATATAATTTCTTGGTAGCCAAACACATAAAAGTTGTACATACCTATGTAATCTTTTTTTAGATACTGACTACAGCTGCATTGTCGTGACCAACGAGAGAGCTAAAGAACTCGATGATATAGGCAAAGAAGTGACCCAGTTCATCACAAATCTGGCAGATAAACACGACGATATAGACTTTACATTCGTTGAACTCAAAGTCGAAAGCCACTCCGATTACGAAAAGGATGATGACAAGGAAACATTGCTAAAGATATCTGTCAACGCTTGTAACATGAATCCCGGTGAAAGAGTAAATGAAGACAAGTATTTCATCAACAATGATGTTGATACAAAGAAATCGGAAGTTGAGATACAGAGTGAAAGAGCAAATTGTAAAGAAGATACTAAAAGGGATGCGGTCAGTGACATAAAACATGATAAAACCAAGGACCAGAGGGATATAAACAGTGACAAAGCCTCTAAAAACAACATTACGCTAGGTGAATTTAATAAACAGCTGGGCTCCGAGAGCAAAAAGAAGGATAAGAAAAATGAAATCAAGAAACTTGTGAGTGATGTTAAAACTGTTTACACCCAATTGCGAGAATATCAAAAACATGATAAAGTATCTGACAGTAAAGCCAGTAGAGATACCAAAAAGAGGATGAATAGGTTTCCATTTTCCACAAACAGCGCCATCGAAAAAGACATTGATCACGGACCTGAAACAGGAAGTGTCAAAAACAACAACTACAACGGAAATTACGACAACAGCAATATATATATCTACGCCCCGAAATTCGACAACTCACAATACGTTTTAAGTAATAACCCTGACGATTACTCGAGCAGGTATCTAAATGATATGCTGTTCAGTAAGTTTCTAAGCAACACTGCAAAAGGCAACTATAATCACAAACACAACGGCTATTTTACAGAAGCCGATAATAATGGTTACTATTATCCACCAGAAGATAATGAATATCTCAACGCCAACAGCATCGATCAAGTTTTTAGGGACGTTATGACGAACAAATTCAAGAGAGATGATCAAAATGCTAATTACTATTTAAATTTTGGAGAATATGGAACTGCCGATTTCGATAAAAACATTTATACAGGCCACAGCGGCTATGATGATGGGTATGGATACCACTAGATAAACTTCTAGACGACTTCTTGCTAGTGATAAACAATAAAATATACCGAATCATTTAATTTTGTATTTAATTCTTTATATGTCTCATGTAGTGGCTATAATTATTCCTATCTGGAATGCATGATTCGCGTGCTTAATACGTGTAGTATTTTTAGATATAAAATGCTATCCGGGGTATATCATTGCTTAACATATATTATTCTCATATAATAGGCATAATTATAATTAAACTAACTATGTACAAAGGAATCAGTCAGATTACCTAAGGACCGTTAAAAACGTCCTATAGGTAACTCAACTGTTCCAGACCAGTACCAGACGGAAGCGTGCCCATCAAGACACTGGCTGCATTGCCACGCTGAATAGCTATGCTAATTCGCTGGCCTAAATAAGAGCCAGCCCTTGGGGTCACGTGTTGCCTCAATCAAAAGCCCCGCAATATTTTTGAAAACCCGGAGGGCACCGGCTCCCCACGGACCCAAGGTCTCCACCCCAAAAGGCTCAAATAGGTAAGCTCTGTCGAGATCACTACATTTGCTCCTTTTTGATCCTCGGCCGAATCAGCCGCCGCACCAGCCCTAACTGATGTCCCAGGCAGATGAGATGGCGCTAGGGTGTCGACGCAGGTAGCGTCCCACACCAAAGACCTACACATTTCCCAAGGGACAAGAGTCATACCGGCGGGCCGCTTACCATCATCACGTAACATACAGATTATATAGGCATACATATTCTATTATATTCGAATGATTATAACGTATTAATTCAGATATGTTTTGTGTTGTAAATAAAAATCTTTACTTATTCTCTTTCATTATGTACACCTATTACAGAAGGAGAGATAGGTACTGACAGGAAAAGCAGACTTCATAAATCAAAAAATATTTGCACAGAGATACAGCGTTTACTTCACAAAGATGAATACGAGTATAAAAGTAAAATTATACGAAACGGTAAACCCGCTTAGGTATATACTGTTGACAGCCGACCCACATTTAGAAACATATTGTCCAAGTATTATGGTTACAAAAAAATAACAAGTGTAAATTACACTATACGAGTATAGCATGACTCTAATTATAATGCATTATTGATCTATTAAACATTAATAATAACTTCTAATTATAATAATAAACGTATTTTGACTAAACCGCCAATTGCGGTAAGCAAAGAACGTGGCAGTCACACAACTAGTAATATTAAGAGAAAATCTAAATCCCCGAAATAATAATAAACATGACATTGACCAACACAAAGATTCGTATCATCCAGGTTGATTTGAAAGTTTCGTTCGTAGTAACATTAACATCTCCCCATTTAAAACACGCTCATGAATTAATCTTTAGCTCATGGTGCAATATTCGTTGCATACCGGAGACGACGATGTCACTAAGACGATGTCACTAAGACAATGTCACTCGGACGATGTCACTAAGGCGATGTCACTAAGACGATGTCACTAAGACGATGTCACTAAGACAATGTATAATTTTCACTCAGACCATTAAACACGTGTAAGAAGACTAGTAAATGTTATATTTGATTTTCATCTCTGATTTTCGTGACGGTTACGGGTAGCCGGATATGGATATCAAATAAAGTTATCGGCACTTGCCAGTGGCGATGTAATAATATACTGGAGCAATTTTTTTTTGCGCGCGCTTCACAATTATTCAAAACCTCGTACCGCCGATATGTTTGCATTCCTCTTGACAATAATAATTGATTAATTGTGGTTACTTAGTCATACTAGTTCTTTGTTTTTCAATACAACTATAAATCATTGGAGTAGCTATAGGTTGTTTGATTTGATGCCCTATAGCAATACATTTACACGATTTTATTTTATTACATTAAGATGGTGGTAGCAAGCCAGTCGGACGTAAACAAAGTCCTACCACCAAGAAAACCAAGCACAATATTGCACTCCCCTGGGGATCGAACCCGAGACCTCTGGATTTGATACCGGAAGGCAAATCACTACACCACAAAGGCGGTTTTTGAAGCGTATCGGTTGAAAGGAATGAAATTAATGTCTATTTATCAATAATATATGTTTCTCCCAGGCAGTCTGGTTCTGCCTTTATTTTGATACCTCCATTGACACGGCTATCACTTTCACGGTGCGTAGACTAAGTACCTACTAAGCCAGTTAGATAAGATTTCACAAAGTTTATCTTCCTCAAACTATTGGCCATTGATTAACTAGTTATTATATTACACATATAAATAGTAAGTATCTAGTATGAGTCTCAGGAATCGCTATATTTATTTTCCTAAATTTATTGGCTAATACTATAAACCGCACCGCGTGTCATTTGTCTCATGAGTTTAAAGTGGATCGGAGATAATTAACAGGCTCTAAGTGTTCATTCATTGATTATTTGATTAATTCTAAGAAGTTAATTTAAAATCTTAAAATCATATGAGGTTGGATATCGAGAACATCTAGATCCCAGAACTTTTGGGCTAGCTCCAGGATGGCTAGGCCCTTATCGAGCTTAGTATTATTGTTTGATAAGAAAATTTAATTTTATAATGAATATCGAGAGCACTCTTAAATCCCAAGGATGGGGGACCCAAACAAATGATAATGACATTTCATGGTCAATGAATCAAGTGAAGATTTTGCTATATACGCTTTACACTCACGGAGAGGACGATTTACTATTGAACGCTAGTAATTATAAATAATAATTACTAATGATATACCTATTGACACACAGGTTCCATTTCCCAACTGTTGGGTTCCCATCTTCTAACTTCCCACATCCCCCCATATTTTACAACAGATCTAAAATCGCAATCGACTAAAAAATTTAAATAAATCGAGCAACATGTGTGCCAATTTTCACCAAAATCGATTGAAAAATGCTGTATGCGAGAACAAACCGACAGCCGATAGATAGAAAGACGCCGACGGACGTCGCTCGCTCGGTCAATAAGGCCGAAGGTGGAAGCACACTTCACTGGTGGCACTTCACTTGGGATCCTCAACAGTCTGAGAAACTGGCTTTCATACCTAAATGCCGGAACACAACAATTAAGAATCGTTGTTATGGCGACAGTCTTAAGTAAGATGGTGGTACCCAGGACTCAATTAATGTCCTGCCACCAACCAAACCAAGCACAATGATGTACCCTGGGGATCCCCGGGATCTAACACCGGTGGGTGAACCACGAGGCGGTTAAAAGGTTGCTGCTACGTAGCTGGATATCCCGGCTAAAGTTCGGTGGTACTTCACACCGGGACAGCTTTTATGTTTGTACAAATCTCAGGTCTGTACAAATTAAAGAGTATGACGATTTGATTGTGTTTGAATAGGTCTCTTGTTGGTTTAGAGTCACAATTGGCGCTCAATTGGTGGAACTGTTACAACGGGATGAAGAGAATTAAATCCTGGGCGTACCTACCGCTAGGTGGAATACTAGTAGCTCTGTAGACCTTGGGAGTCTGTCTTTGCATACCTAATGCATATTACACATATATTCACCGTACACCTTAACCGCCTCTGTGGTCTAGTTATTCAACACACCGATTTCAGACCCAGAGGTCGAGGGTTCGATCCCCATGGGGAGTACAATTTTGTGTTCGGTTTGGTTGGTGGTAGGATTTTGTTTAAGTCCGTCTGGCTAGCTATCACCATCTTACCTAATTCTGTCGCCATAATAACAATTCTTTAAAAAAAATTGTGTTCCGGCATTTAGAGGTAAGATAGCCAGTTCCTTAGTTTGTTGAGGATTCCGGGTGAAGTGCGCCTCCACCTTCGGCTTTATCTCAACTTGTAACCAGGTGAGATGAAGGCAAAGCGCTTCCCCGCCGTACAATAAAGGTATAGGTACTAATAGCTCTGTGAGCTGTTGAACTTCCGAGCCTGTCTTTGCATACCTAATGTAACCACGCACCTTATAACAAATTCAGTGAAACAAAAAGCTGACGCATTATTTTAATTCGAGAAACGGGTATTTACCGTGTATTTTACCTATATTTATCCCGACGAAAATACGCGATAAATACCCGTTCCTCGAATTAAAATAATGTGTTCTAATCGCGAAAGTTTAAAAAAGCTGACAGTCATTTGTTGACCTTCCGAGCCTGTCTTTGCATACCTAATGTATACATACCTATATGTTCACCACGCACCTTATAATAAATTCAGTGAAACAAAAAGCTGACACATTATTTTGATTCGAGAAACGGGTATTTATCGCGTATTTTACCTATATTTATCCCGACGAAAATACGCGATAAATACCCGTTCCTCGAATTAAAATAATGTGTTCTAATCGCGAAAGTTGAAAAAAACTGACAGTCATTTGTTAATGTAGGTGCTACCGTCGCCGTTATGAATACACTCTCAAAGAAACTTATTTTTACACAGCTTCAAAGTCATTTCTAAGCTAACATCCTACTACATCAAAAACAATTTAGATTTACAAAAGGTTGCTCAACTGCTGATGTATTAGTTTAGAATCGCATATTTTCAGGGCCTGGTAGACATCACATGATGCGTTGGGAGTCTTTTGTGATTTGTCTTACTGCGTGCACCATGAAACAAAATTAATCATAATCATATCCATAATCAATCATTTATTTGCTTACATAAAATACAGTAGCCGGTTTTAGTGCTATAAGTCAGTAGGTACATGTATTCGACCTGCATGTAGGCGTGCAATTACTAATTCTTTTTCATTCATAATAATCAAAATATTAAATTTAATGATAAAAACAATTATACGTGAATGGTTAACCAATCATTAATTTTACTATTAAAAATATTCCCATTTAACACCTTAAGCTTCTCCGGTAATTTATTTCATAAGCACATATTTTAATATTATTTTTATATATTTCTTTATGGCAAGGAGGTTGATAAATTTCTATCTCTTTTGTCGGGTCATAACTTAACTCCGTCTTTTAAAATAGGATGGATGTGCTTTCACAAATATACAGTTGCCTTTTACTTATATAAGTACATACAAGTGATAAAATATTTTTTTTTTAAAAGAGGTTTGAAACTATCTAAGAACCAAGCATTGTTTAGAACTCGGATACATCGCTTTTGAACTTTGAAAACTTTTTCTACGTTCACTGAGTTCCCCATAACAATAGCCCGTATCTTAGTACTGATGCTACATGTATCCATGTTAGACCACTTTGTTATCAAGAGTGTCTCATCAGAGCAGCTGGGTGCACATAAAAATATTGACTTCTGTCTTTTGAACCGGCCATACATGTCGAAAGAATTTGCCCAAGCTGTAACGGAGACGCTTCGCGCTCGCTCTGTCAATGAATCAATAGCGAGCAAAGGAAGACCGAAGATATGTATGGATTGTGTGAAAGTTAACATGTATGAAATGTTGCAGAGTTGACGACAGAACGAAATTGGAAGTGAGTAGAATGGGAGATGATAACATGAGGGATCAGCATTACATTTTCTCCTATTTAAATCGCTACTTTTTTTTATTTTACGACGGGACGTGTTAGGCCTTCATCTCACCTGATTTTTCAAGTTAAGATAAGGCCGAAGGTGGAAGCGCACTTCACCCGGAATCCTCAACAAACTGAGGAACTGGCTACCTTAACTCTAATGCCAGAACACAACAATAAAACCATTGTTGTTATGGGGACAGAATTTGGTAAGATGGTGGTCAACAACAAAACCAAGCACAATATCTCCCCTGGGGATCGAACCCGGGACCTCTGAGTCTGACATCGCCGGGCGAACCATTAGACCACAGAGGCAGTTGAAAGATGGGGATCGAATGTGGGACACGGGCAAGAGAATGATGAGCTAATGACACAGCGCCACCTAGCTCCAGATTTCAACAATCTTTTTTAGCCCTAAGTTACTAGTACGAGTTTTATACTTGTTCAATACCTGCTCGACCGTGTAATGCCTATTCACCATTCACGGTGAACGCGAATCGATTGCAACGCGCACTAGGCACTCAGCTATCGTTCCTGCGGGAATAATCCTGACAAATGAGTGAGGTTGGCATCCGGGGCCCTCACTCAAACTCACACAAAGACCTAGGTCTTAGCTACTAGCTACTAGCTAACCTAACTAGCCTGCACACGATCAATTTACGGCTGCCGATAAGGATGTTTATTATTTTACTTTTACCAGTGTCGCTTAGATTAAGTTTATTTCATGTGGATTTTGTTGTGTTTTTTGTAAATGGTGAACAATAAAGAGTTCTATCTCCTTTTTTTTATTGATGATGGCCAAGCGTTTGACCACTCACAAAAACAAGTGGCGATGTGGCCTAAGATGGAGCACGCTTGCCTAAAAGAAACCTGTTTACTCTGAACCTGTTTACTTGAAGACTCCAAGATTGTATTGGTGCGGAAAAACAGACGAGGGGAGTTTCATTCCTTACCAGTATTAATAATAAAGGTAGAGACAAATTCTTTATTTCTATCTTCAGGGTCCATCGATGGGGAATGCAGAATCAGAATGATGAATGAATGAATGAACGAATGAATGAATGAATGAATGAATGAGTGAATCAAATGAATCAGAATGCAGAATCCCAGAGTGCCTTCTGTTTTGTATGTTGTTGTCGCAAGCAACTTACGCGTCGTCATATCAGAATAACATCCATTTCGTTAAATATTTTGTTTTGGGTGATAGAAAAAGGTTATCACGATTACTCGAAGACGGCTGGATTTTTTTTTTGTTTGAAAGAGGTGGTGCCACCGTCATCAGGTCGGGATCTGATTATGGGATCCTGGAGAAATCGAGGAAACTCTTCAAATATAAGGCACACTAGAAGCGATTTGGGTATTTTTAGGGTTTATTACCTCAAATGTAAGAAAATAACGGACCCCTTATTTATAGGATCACGCGTCTGCTACAACGCAGAAAAACGAAGTGTGATTTTACATCACTCATAACATGATAATAATATAATATTTCATTACTAAGTTCATAGTTCATAGTAATAATATAAAGTTCTTAACAAAAAGACTAAATTTATAGATAAGATGTATAGACCCCACGTGGATGTCGTTAGATTAGAGTTTTAAGGGATTTTACCAGGAGTTGGGCTGGTAACTGATTCCATCTAAGAATCTACCTGACACCAATACTGTGATCACCAACTCACCAGTTTATGGCAAATCCATTATTCTCGCTGGGAGATGAGTAGCAGCATACACTTTAGTATTAAACCCAAATACTGCCATCAACTCGCCTGTCAAGCGTGGTGGTTATGGCAAATTTAAATCCCCCAGTCATATGCGTTGAGACTTCATTGTTTTGAGGTAAGTCGCAGCAAACACTCAATGACAAAGTAGGTAGACCTTATTCATTGTATTAGCAAGTCTAGAGGTCAACAACTGGCATATTTAACAAACAACAGCTTAGATAGATTGATAGATATCTCTTTATTGTTGACCATTTACAAATAACATAACAAAATACAGATAGTGGAAACTTAATCTAAGCGTCACTGCTAAAACAATGGGCGGCCTTATCGCCGAAAGCGATCTCTTCCAGGCAACCGCTGGATGGACAGATAGGATAACGACTTTCAAGGATGGCGGACTATACGAATAACGAATATAAAACAAAATATACATGCATAAAATTACATCAATAATAATCATGATAATAATAATAATAAAGGATAAAAATGATAATTTAAGAATAAATTAATAGATAATGCTGATAAACTTTCAATTTAAAAGTGTGTTGCGATGTCGTCTTTTTAATATTATCAGGTAATGCGTTCCACAGCCTAACAGCCAGATGAGAACATTGAAACCAGATGAGATGAAGGCAAAGCGCTTGCCCGTCGTACAATAAATAATCACGTTTTAATAACTATCAAGAAAACCGACATCAATGAAGAATATGATACACTTTCGATTACCTGGATAACTTATTTTTTTTCCAATTATTTTGATGACAGATGGACGGACAGACAGAAAGACGAGTGATCCTATATGGGGTCCGTGTTTTCCTTACTTTTGAGGTAATACACCCAAATAACTTCAAGTGTGCCTATAATATTTGAAGAGTTTCCTCGATTTCTCCAAGATTCTATCATCCTGAACTGATATCAATGGGACCATTTGTGAAGTATATAGTTACCCTTTCAAACAAAAAAAAAATATTGAAATCGGTCTAGCCGTCTTCGAGTAATCGGGGAACATACATAAAAAAAAAGATTCCGACGAATTGAGAACATCCTCCTTTTTTTGAAAGTCGGTTAAAAAAACTGCCTTCCACGGTTGTCATGGGGATAACAACATAACAATTACGGACTCGCTTGCGTGGCACATTTTCTGCAGTAGGTACTATTAGGTATTTTTTGAGTGATGATGATACATCAATTATCTTTAGTACTTATACGCAGTGGCAACGTCCAACACGATGGCTACGAGGAATCGTGATTCTGATAGTGCCTTGGCTTGGGCGGGGAGACAGAATACCATACATTTTCTGTAATTTTAAACCAGGAATCGAAGTATAAGACTCCAAAAAAGTAACATAACCATGTGAAATCGCTGCACTCGTGCAGTATCACTAGTACGTAAAATAGCACGCTAAGAGATAAGCTTTGATCTCTCCTGTTTGCCCTTCAGAAAGACGTACCTAATGATCTCTCCTGTTTGCCTTTCAGAAAGACGTACCTAATGATCTCTCCTGTTTGCCTTTCAGAAAGACGTCACGTAGTTTGATTTCACATCCTTGACATCATTTATTTCTCATGCAAGCTTTTGTCAGTTTTTTTTATCTAAGAATGTAAGGTTGCATTTCTACGAGCCGCTAATAATATGGGTCCCTCTGCTAATCGCTCGTAGATTTCAATAATTTTGACTAAGGGATTTCACCAAGAGATGGATAACAGCTTTCAACTATCTTAACCAAAGATTTATATTCACTTGTTAAGTCTGTACTGGAAATAGTTTCTGACAACATGTTTAAATTTAGAGTAAAAAAACTGCTAACGGAAAAGGTGTTAGTGACTATTTGAATGATAATTTATAATGAATGTAATATGACTCTATATTAAATTGATGAAGTCTAAAATTATTTGATATTGTAATTAATTGTAACAACTATATATATAACCCTGACGTTGTAATATATGCTGCAAATTAGGTATTATTATTGATAAATTTACATTGTTTTAGATTACAATTTTATTTTTGAGTTATTGCATGCTTGTAACGCTGAAAATGGTGACACAATATTATTATTAGTTTAAGACCTACATAATGCACCTACCCATTTATCGCAATAAATAATTTGAATTTGAATTTGATTTTTGTTGAAAAAAAACGACGTTTTCTCTCGTTTTTGGTTTTGTTAGTTTAGTATCTAATTCGTCACCTAAACTAGCGATATCGCCCAACTCAAATGAAAACAATAAATGTTTTCATACCTCGTCTTTGAATCTCATATAGCTTTCTGCAAAAATGTCGTAGAAACACCTGGGGGATTTCCCAAATTCATAATATATTGCAAGTTCTCCTAAATTAAATTAACCTACATCATTGTTAATTTAATTTAGTTGAACGTATGGAAAGATCATTCAGGTTGTCCTTGCGCGTAGTAAACTTTGTACAGACAGCACATAATGCTTTTTAAAGATAGGTTTCTTTAAGTCTTTAAAAGGACGACTATTGAGAGAGCGAGCGAAGCGTTTTGAGATTGGCCAAAAATGCTTTTGCCCGCTGTTGGTTTGTTCTCGCCTACAGGTCGCATTTTTCAACCGATTTCGATGAAAATTGGCACACATGTTCCTTATACCTACATTTACAAATCAGACTACGCAGTTCTCTCCGCCTTTGCAAGACAAATCCGTAGACACCAGGTTCAATCTCCTCAGACCAAGGGAACGCGAGTAATCGCCTATTTGCTCAAAAGTCTAAGCGGAAAAGTGAAAGAAACAGCTTCGGTAATTGCATGTTATAAGGATTCGCGAAGTCTACTGTTCATACAGAACCACTAATAACCTCGTCATGCAAATGTTTCATAATTTACTTTGCTTTGCAACAATAAACATCAAACCGGAACACGGCAATGTTGCATGGCGGCTGAAGTAGGTATGGTGGTAGACATCCCCGGACGAGCCCTTTCACAAGGGGTACTACTAATCCTAGGTAACACTAAGGTAAGCCTAGGATTAGCTCAAACTCTTGTTTCCTCTTTTGGACTATGCTGACTCCTAGACGCCACAACAGAAGATTTTGTTAATAAATTGGAGCGTTTTCACGAATTTCAGAGTTTTTATAAGGCTCCCTTAATCTGATAAAATACATGTATATAGCCTACGTTACTGAGTGAAAGGTACTAAGCATTCTATTGGTGAAAGTTTTTTGAAATCGGTTCAGTAGTTTTTGAGTCTATTCTATACATGTATTCTAAAATACAAATATTTTCTCATAGTACTGTTACTAGAGATTTACCTATATATAAAATGGCCGCAACATGGTATTCTGGAGTAATGCTGTCAGCATCCCATGACCCTTCTCCGTTACTTCAAGGAGTTGAGCTGGCTGGGTTCAGGATAGCAGGGGGGCAATGCACAATACACCCCAGTGCGGGACGTCAGTGCAGAGCATTCTTCCCGGGGGGGAATCTAATTCTAATTCTATTTGGGGAAATAGAATTAGAATTAGACTGACCACAACAGCGTTCTGAAAGCCGAGACGATGGCTTCGAACTCGTGGCCCCCCTGGTCAACCCCTTGGGGGAGCCATCGGTACTAGATTTTAAATTATATTTTAAGTACTCGTGCACCGTCAGTGTCAGGTATGACTTACACATTTAAAAATAAAAAAATAAAACGATTTTTAAGTACATATTTGATGTTTACAATGTCAGTAAGTCGAGTCGTAATTCAAAATCTAGTACTGATGTTTCCCCCAGCAAGGGTAGACACCGGTACTTAAAAATACCGATGGCTCCCCGAGGGGGTTGACCAGGGGGGCCACGGGGCCGTAGCCGAGACGATGAGACGATTACCATTATCAGCTTTTCTATATGCTGAAACACAGACGCCACGCAAAGTCGCAGTAGACATTATGTTTATCATTAGAACCATAAAATATCTCGTGTTTTTTCCTAGATGTAGGTACCTATTAACCCTCAAGACTTAGTATTTGCACAGATTGTACGCGCTTCGCTCACAACTGCAATTGCACAAATAGAATATCAACTGCGCAAGCATATTATAAATTACTATTGATGGATGGTTCAGCACAATGATAATCTTAAGCCAACAATGAATAAAATGCAAAGTAAATATCTATTCAACTGGAAATAAAAGAAAGTTGTTTCACGTATCTACTGCCTACGTATACGTATATAACTAGCTGAAAGTACCTACCAGTGCTTCGCTACGGTAAAATAAGAAAAACGGATTGTAAATACAGAGATACAGGGATGAAGAACGACAGGGTTCCTTGTTTCTACTCGGCCCGTCCCGGAAATTCTGAAATAAATTATACCTACTATTAGGTATAAAATATATAGTACCTATATAGGTACTTCGTATATATTTCTTCTATATAGAAGAAATATATAATATATAAATAGGTACTATATATTTCTATATTCTATATAGAAGAAAGCGAAACTGGTGCTTATTAGTTTGGTAGCAATTAATGAATCATTGAATTTCTTAAAACACTATAGTTTTTATCATTTTTTTTTGTTATTATGTCGCTGACCGCCTCCGTGGTTTATTGGTTTGCCCATCGACGTCAGATCCAGAGATCCCGGGTTCGATCCCCAGGGGCTATACAAATATTGTGCTTGGTTTGGTTGGTGGTAGGACTTTGTTTAAATTCGCCTAGCTACCACCATCTTACCTAATTATGTTGCCATAACAACAATTCTAAAATGGATGTTCCGGCAGTAAGAGGTGCCAGTTCCTTAGTTTGTAGAGGATTCCGGGTGAAGTCATGAGAAGGCCAAGCACCTGAAGCGTTTAGACTGATAGATGAGCACTTTATGGCGAAAAATAAGATCCTAGGTCTCGAGCACAGCTGAAAAAGTGCTTGCATATCGATATTCTGTAGATAGGATGCATTTTGGTGAATCTCCGCTATTTCAACGACTTGATACCACCTTCTCCTTTCTACAAAAGGACAAGCAGACACACATAACACTACCTTTAGTATGTAAGTACATATTGTATAGTATGTAGGTATTTATATTTATATTATATAAGTAGTCTGTATATTTGTAGCATAGCTTTACTTATAATGTATGATTTACGTATAGTTAATTTAGCTAGACTCTAATTAATATGTGCACCACCAACCACCTCTTTAGCCATGAAATCCTCTCCATTCAAAGGTTGTCTGGAAGAAATCGCTTCTTAGCGATAAGACCGCCCATTGTACTTTTATTTTTAAGGTGTGCAATAAAGTATTTTTCATTCATTCATTCATGCATTCATTCATTCATTCATGCATTCATTCATTCATTCATACCTTTTAACCGCCTCTGTCGTGTAGTGGTGCGCGCCCACCGGTTTCAGATCCTGAGGTCCCGGGTTGGATCCCCAGGGAGAGTTCAATATGCTTGGGTTGGTTGGTTGTAGTACTTTGTTTAAATCCGCCTGGATTTCTCTCTTTTGGAATTCTCGAATTGTTGTGTTCCCGCATTTTGAGGTAAGATAGCAGTTCCTCAGACAGTTGAGGATTCCGGGTGAAGCGCGCTTCCACTTTCGGCCTTATCATAACTTAATAAATCAGGTGAGGTGAGTTGGGCCAAGTACATCCGTATGGTACAATTAAATTCAGGCTGTATTAAGTTCATTGTAGCGGGGTGTTTGGAAGGTAGTCCTGATCTGATCGGAATCGAATTAACTCATCAGGCTTCGCGATCTTTTCCCTTCCACCTTGACAGTGACTACGAGCTTGTGTGACTGAAGTAGTCCAGATCGATAAGATAAGATAAGATAAATTTATTTCTCTCAACTTAAGTCTACATATACAGTACTTATCTACAATTCAACATGTTCTTTACAATAGAAAAACCTTACTTATTTAAACTAAGAAATTAAAATTAACATTGAGTAGCCTCAATAGGCATATTGTAGGTATATTACTACATTTTTATCTATTATATAGCAAGAATGCCTCAGTCTCTTTATAATCTTTGTGAAGAAGCCAACTATGAAGAGTTTTCTTCATTGGTTCCTTGTTTTGGGAAAATAATTTAACAATCTGTTCAATTTTGAATATAAGAAAGGTCCTAGCCATGGAAAGAATCTACAGAAAAAATGAGTGCGCCTAGTGGGAGGTCTCCATCTTATGTGGCGGTAGGACATGATAATTTTAGATGGTGCTATTTATGTGATACGATGAGAGCCTTATTCGTTGTATAAATGAATACGTAGCTTCCTTCTCCAGCAACGCATCTCAAAAGCATCTATGCATTTTCGGTCTGCAACTTACAAAGTCCATGAATCGGCGCCGTAGTAAAGATGGTAATAATGGTTAAAATTAAATATTAGCTAACTGTTAATTGATTAAAAATATATCGATATTTTGATTGGTTGAAAATATTTGTTAATATTATTTGTTGAGTACCTACACGATTAGGTTATTGGTTAATGTTAATGCAGTTGAATATTTTATTCTATTGGTCAAATAAAAGTAACCGCTAATTCGTCTCTATCATAGTAGCACTATGGGTATTTGTTAAAATATCACATCACTTTGTATTGAATAAAAATATCAAATACAGCAAATCAGAAATTTAATCTCTATAGGAGTCGAAAGCATACAATTGAATGAAGTCAACCTAATACATAGTTGAACATTCTGGGAACAGCAACGTACGAAAAGGTTTCTTATTTTTAGCCTGTTAAAGTTAAAATTTCAATACATTCAATTATGTTAGTTCTAACTCAAGCTGAAGTTGATATTATATTTTTATTCGATAATGTTAATTCTGATTATTGAATATAATGGTTGATTTTAAATATCAGTTAATTTTTTTTTTTTTTTAACTTTCTTTACATTTATCAATAAAAAGTACAATTAAACTAAGTACAAAGGAATCAGTCAGATTACCTAAGGACCGTTACAAACGGCCTATAGGTAGCTCAACTGTTCCAGACCAGTACCAGACGGAAGCGTGCCCAAGACACTGGCTGCATTGCCACGCTGAATAGCTATGCTAATTCGCTGGCCTAAAGAAGAGCCAGCTAAATTTATTGGTTGATAGTTATATTCGTCATCTCTACGCCGAAGAGGAAAATGGAGAACACGAACGAGCTTTATGTTTGTTTTGAGCGATATAATCCTGTCCCTCAATATCTTATGGAGCTGAGACAAAGCACTTGGCCATTCCAATGCGCCGTGTGGAAGTCCTACCACCAACCAAACCAAGTGCAATGTTGTACTCCGCTGGGATTGAACCTGGGACCTCTGGTTCTGACACCGTGGTTGAACCACTAGAGGCGGCTAAAATCACACTTGAATACCAAATTGATAACATATCTTGAGTTTTGGATACAAAACCATTTTGAAAATAAGAAGTACGCGTGATAATGCAGACGACTATTACCTAGGTATTTCTATTACATTACATTTCACGCACACAGCTACGATAACCAATAAATAATAATATGCACAAATAAAGCATAAATCGATTATTAATGTTAGTATTCACTTTGAACAATACGATATTTGTATAGAACAAGTGCTTTCAATGTATGGCATTCACAATATTTTCTTTGAAAATAGTATAAAAACGGGGTACTTTCATAGTTTTAGTATAGTCTGCCTTTTGGTCTCAACGGATCTTAAGATCCACGACCAAAAAAATGCTGCTTTCGTACGGTGTAGTGATAGTTCTCAGTGTAAGTAATTTTACATTATTTTAAGCTTTTCTCTTGTCTTGTTTTTATTTTTTAAAGGGTCTCTAGACTTGACCCCGAATATAGAGCTTGCTCGTGCATGTTTGAAATCTAAGGTGGAGCGAAGCGTGCCTCAGAAGGTGCCGATTAACTATCGTCTAATATCAGCCCATGGATGTCGTAAAAGCCGACTAAGGGACCTCAACAGAAGAAGGGCAGCAGCTTTTCTGTGTTTTATCAACAACTTTTCTGCAATCCCATTCTGCCTGCCAAGCGTGGTTATTAAGGCTAAACCCTCCAGCTTTAGAGGCTCTGTCCAGGTGTGGACACTGTTGGCTGTTGGTGTGATGTGACATAATCTATTGCTCCATTTGAAAACAAAAAGTTTTATCTATCAGTCAAACTGACTCAGACACTCACAGATACGTGGGGTAGGGCTTTAGTACCTACTTAGGCAACTCAGTGGTCTAATCTGACCCAATTTTATTCCTTAAAAAAAAATCTCCCCTAGTAAATACTTTTTTTAAATAACATTTTTACTGAAAACTCCTTTTTTATTACAGGTACTGAGTGCTAACGCAGCACCTGGCGGTAAGTTCAAGAAGGACTTCTCAAATTCCTACAATCTATCACAACCCTTTTTTCTTCTCTAAGGGATGAATCCCCAAAAACACTGATACAGTGTTCTTTTACTTGTAAATTGAAAAACAATTGTCGTTTACCATGTAAACACACATGATTTTACAAAGCCTCCGCTGACCACCTGTCTGGCAGTGGGCTGTCTCATGAACCGTAATAGTTACTGTACCAACCGTAATGACTTATTAATAGTTCAAATGTGGTGTGAAACAATAGTACTGAGTTTTTTATGATTGTTTTTGGATTAAAAAAAAAAAATAACTTGATGTACAACAAAAATCGGCCATGTGTGAGTCAGACACGAATGCTCCAAACATTTGGAGAACTCGGTGTGTATGACTTTGGTACCTTAAGTTGACGGGCGCAACGCATTTGTTTTTTGTGGATGAGACCTACGCAGTAATGCTTTGTTATAGGCAAGAGTTGCATAACAACAGAATTGGCTGCTTGCGTGTTGAGGCTGCAAGCTGTATAAAATAAAAACACACCGAATTCATCGGGTATTTTTACTCAAGCTATGCTTTCAAATAAAGACCTTCAAATAAAAGATTTTGGAATAAAACTAATAATTCTTGTGAACAGCTAAGTTTGAGTGAGGTTCCTGTTATTTTAATTATTATGGTTCATGTTAGGTTATGATAAAAAAACATGATTTTAAATATTTGTATGTATCAGCTCAAGAACCAAAAATCGAGGCGCACCATCCCGCCCCAAAAGACCACCACAGCGAGACCGAATATAACAACCACTACCACAACGACGGCGAATCCAGCTACACCTACGGTAACGAAGACTTCGCCTCCGGAGGAACCAACGAATGGGACTACGATGACAAGACCCATGGAAAAGACACGTTAGACATAACACCAGAAGAGACTTACGCGACATCAGAAAGCGATGGAGAATCCCTCTCAATCAACAAACATGACCATTACTACAAAGATAAGGACACCTCGACTGTCAGCAGCGGTGAAAGCGTATACGAAAGCCAAAGAGGCGACGACAGCACGTTCTTGAAAACTGATGACGTCACACAAGCAAACAGCAACAGCTTCGTGGTGGACCATTATGGATCTAATAACGAGTACGAGACCGACAGCAAACGTGGCCACAGCGAAGGCAGCAGCTTCTATGACTCGTACGGGGAAAGCCAGGGCTCAAACGACTACTATTCCGACGCAGACGGCACCATCATTGCTTCCGACCAGCATGACCACAACTTAGGCGAGGGCGGTCACGATTACAGCTACGTTGGTCACGACGGGACTGTTCAGACCGGTTCTGGAAACAACGTCTATGAAAGCGTGCGTGAAGACCAACAAAACGTATACATAGCACCAGACGGCAAGAGTAGTATCGCTGTTGGCAAAACTGCTGACTCGTACGTCAACGCTGCAGCAGGTACTGGACAATCTTCGGGACCTCGCGGCACCGACGACTCGGTCTACTCGAGCGCCGGAGCAGGGTCACGAGCCACCACTGATATGGAAGTGGTCCATGGTGACACCAGCTCTAGAACAACGCATACGAGTGAAAACGACGCGAGGTCCAGTACATCAAGCTCCACGCACAACAGAGGTAGTTGATTTAAACTCTTTACGGTCTCTTATCAGTCTATGCTGAATTGAGTTTCGTGGTTATGTATTTCATCTCAATGATGGTTAAGATTCTGTCAAAGTTCAAGTATCTAAGTATTTATTTGTTTGAATTAGGTACACTCACACACACAGTTTTGGATCTAATCTGTTATGAATAGTCTAGTAGAAGTTTGCTAGAACAGGTTTGCAGCAATTATCTTCAAAATGTCGTTAAATCCGTCTAAGTGGTGTAGTGTTTCGCCCACCGGTTTTAGACCTCGAGGTTAAATACCCAGGGGAGTTCAAATTTCTGCATGGTTTGGTTGGTAAGACTCTTTGTCCGTCCGTTTTAAGTCCGGCTATCTACCACCATCTTACCTAACTAAATGTGTCGCCATGACAACGATTCTAAATTGTTGTGTTGCATTTAGAGGTATAGCCAGATTCTCAGTCCGTTGAGGATTCCGGGTGAACTGCGCTTCCGCATTTGGCCTTATCAGCCTACCATCAGGTGAGATAAGGGCCATGCACTTCACCTCGAGCAAGAAAAATCATACAAAGACAAGCTCACCTCCGAATTTCTCTTAATATAGAAACTTTTGTTTTTTTTTCTTACAGCAAAACCCAATTACGAATACGCCGACCTCTTTGTGCCTCGTAAGTACTTGAGCCTTGAGCTTAGCTATGAGTCATGCTACACGTTCCTTTGCGTTTTCATCAGTGCAGGTCGCAACGCGTGGCATATGACTCTAATGCCACTGATATAATGTGGTTTGTTTGAAGCAAAGTCAAGTACGAACCGAATACAACCTCAATTCAACTATTATAGCGTTGAATTATGTGTTCGTTAAATGTGATTATTTTTGTTTAATAAATTCGTTCCAACTTTCCATTTGGAAAGATAAACTTGAAAGCGAATTTATCTACAAAACGCCGATTATGACTCTAAGGCCACTGTTATAATGTGGTTTGTTATAAGCAAAACGATTATACAAACTTAATTCAGCTGTTATAGCGTTGAATATTGTGCTTGTATGATGCGATTAATAATTTAATGAATTCGTTTCTACTTACCAGTTGGAAAGATAAACTTGAATGCGAATTTATCGTCAAAACACCGATTATGACTCTAAGGCCACTATTATAATGTGGTTTGTTACAAGCAAAACCATTGTACAAACCGTATTCAAACTTAATTCAGCTGTTATAGCGTTGAATTCTGTGTTTGTTTGATGCGATTATTAATGTATATTGAATTCGTTCCTACTTAGTAGAGATAAGTTTGCAAACGAATAACTATACTAAAAAATATTTTCTCTCAGCATCCGACAAACCTCAAGACTTCAAGATATTTACCTACGAGAGGCTGAATGCGCGAAATGAGCCTACGATAGAAGTCGAAATAGTACAGGCTGGTAAGAAAGCTATCAGTTATCTCTGTTCGAACGACTTCAGACGCACTGTTTATTTATTAATAATCCACATACCGGTTTATTTCTACATCTTCAATTTCTGCATATACATAGAATACATATTGACCACCTGTGGACTAGTGGTTCGGCCACTGGTGTCAAATCCAGAGGTCCCGAGTCAATCCACAGACCTTCCAAACCAAGCTTGTTCTTAGCTTGCTATTGTGCTTGGTCTGGTTGGTCGCAGGACTTTGTTTATGTGCACCTGGCTAACTACCACCATTCTATCGCCATAACAACAATTATTAATCGCTGTGCTCCGGAATTTAGAGGTATGACAGCCAATTCCTCATCTATTGAGGATTCCAGGTGAAGTGCGCCTCCACCTTTGACCTTTCTTTACTTGTAACCAGGTGAGATGAAGGCCAAGCGCTTCACCATCGTATAAAAAAAACAGGCAATAATAAAAGCTACAGATCTTTTTTAACATATCTGGCGGCCCATTAACCTTAAAGCTAGCATAGGTCAAGTTAAAGGTTTAGGAGTAAGGTTTTATATCATAACATAATATGATATAAACCTTACTCTCACCATTCTTCTTCTTTGCTCTCGTATCTTAAAGTTTGCCATGAACTACAATGCTCCATTACCACCTACCAGGTTCATCAATTCTTTATTAATCTATTCCGTGTTTGATGAAGGTTTCGGACAGACTTTCTTAAATGAAAATGGTTTTCACTATTATACAATTTTGTCTTATAAAGGGAAGCTCGTGAAGGCATAACATAACCTCAATTTTGGATATTGAGTTGTCATCCAACTCCAGAGGATGGTCGCAGGCCTCTTAGCCTGTTCTACTACATTCTTTGATTGAGAAATTCTAACACCATCAATTTCAGCTGTTCCTGGCAATACACTCCAAATTTCTTTTTTTGACGAAGCTCGAAAAGCTTTGCATAGGGCTTGTCCTAATACCCCAAAACACCTTTCGGCCTAACGGTGGTGGGACGGGCCTCTAATGCGAGATTTCACGGAACTATCTGTTACATACGTGCTCAAACACCACAGATCGGGCTCGTCTCTTAGATGTTTCGAAATAGGAATCAGATCTTTGGATAAATGTAGTACATCCGTCCTACTATACTAGTACTCTTATGCATCCCGTAACTTTCATTACAACACAATCGACTTTTCATCACCGTACAGACAAACAGAGAGAGTAGAAATAATTCTTGGGAATTGTGTTCTATTTTCTAAAATAACTTCAATACACTACCTACACCGTTCAGTTTCATTTGCTGTCAGAATCTAAATCCTTATTATTTGATTGGCAGATGGACATGGCAACAATCAGCCCCCTCACTATCGGTCTACACCAACGCATAGCGCCTCTTCTAGTCCCTCAGTTGATACTAGTGATACCTCGTCATCAGAAGTAGTTACTGCTGGTAAGGCATCTGGGCCCAAAGGAGAAGCCTCTACAGTAGCAGTTGGCGGTAGTACAGCGGGTACTGGTCCCAAAGGCCCAACCTCAACATCAGTAGTAGAAACTGCTGGTAAGGCATCTGGGCCCAAAGGAAAAGCTTCTACAGTAGCAATTGGCGGTAGTACAGCGGGCACTGGTCCCAAAGGCCCAACCTCAACATCAGTAGTAGAAACTGCTGGTAAGGCATCTGGGCCCAAAGGAAAAGCTTCTACAGTAGCAATTGGCGGTAGTACAGCGGGCACTGGTCCCAAAGGCCCAACCTCAACATCAGTAGTAGAAACTGCTGGTAAGGCATCTGGGCCCAAAGGAAAAGCTTCTACAGTAGCAATTGGCGGTAGTACAGCGGGCACTGGGCCCAAAGGCCCAACCTCAACATCAGTAGTAGAAACTGCTGGTAAGGCATCTGGGCCCAAAGGAAAAGCTTCTACAGTAGCAATTGGCGGTAGTACAGCGGGCACTGGGCCCAAAGGCCCAACCTCAACATCAGTAGTAGAAACTGCTGGTAAGGCATCTGGGCCCAAAGGAAAAGCTTCTACAGTAGCAATTGGCAGTAGTACAGCGGGCACTGGGCCCAAAGGCCCAACCTCAACATCAGTAGTCGAAACTGCTGGTAAGGCATCTGGGCCCAAAGGAGAAGCCTCTACAGTAGCAGTTGGCGGTAGTACAGCGGGTACTGGTCCCAAAGGCCCAACCTCAACATCAGTAGTAGACACTGCTGGTACGGCATCTGTAAGGGGTGCAGGCCATGTGCCTAAAGATGGTCCAGCCCATGATGACGAAGAAAAATCGACAGGTGAGTAAAATAACAAAGCAAACTCATTCCGATAAATCAGACACCGTGCACAGAGAATAAACTTCTTTGATACATTTACTATTTTCAGGACCTGCTTCTAGAACCACCATCCAGTCAACGAACTCAGAAAACTCCAACACGTACACAGACTCGACTGCTACGACGACGACGATCACGGGTGTCTATACTCCTGGTTCTAGACATCCTGTCAAGAAACCACACAAGCCGACCACCGGGCCATCAGAACCAGCGGATACGAAAAAGAAACCACATAAAGGCACAGATGGCTCCGTTTCTACTTCTGCAGTCGCTGCTAGCAGCGGAACGTCTGGACCTGATTCCTTGACCACGAGTTCCGTAGCTGGATCTAGTGCTGCGGCTTCTGGGCCCGATGGCTCAGTCGCTACTTCTAGTGTTGGTGGGGCTAGTGCAGCTTCTACTCATAAGAAACCTAAAGGTCACCCTAAGGGACACCCTAAGGATCACCCTAAGGAACACTCTGAGGAACACCCTAAGAAACACTCTGAGGAACACCCTAAGAAACACTCTGAGGAACACCCTAAGAAACACTCTGAGGAACACCCTAAGAAACACTCTGAGGAACACCCTAAGAAACACCCTAAGGGACACCCTAAAAGACACCCTAAGAGACACCCTAAGAGACACCCTAAGGGACACTCAAAGGGACCAAGAAAGGGCCATCCTGGTGGCACAGCCTCTACCTCCGCGGGTGGTTCTAGTGCTTCATCTTCTGGACACGATGGCGTATCTTCTACTTCAGAAGTTATCACTAGCGGTAAAGCGTCCAACAGCCACCCATGGGATGAAGGTATGTTCTGTTATAAGTACTGTAATATAATATTTTGGAGTCGAGACCTTGGGTCCGTGGGGAGTCGGTGATCTCCGGGCTTAAAAAAATCGGGGCTTTTGATTAAGGTGATACGTGACTCAATGGCTGGCTCTTATTCAGTCCAGCTAATGAGCATAGCTATTCAACGTGGCGATGCAGATGTCTTGGGCACGCTTCCGTCTGGAACTGGTCTGGCACAGTTGAGTTATAGGCGGTTTTTAGGTAGCCTGACTGCTTTCCTTGTTATATAGTTAATTGTAAATATTTTTTTGTGTAATGTTGAGTTATTTAATTTAACATAATATATGTATTCTACTTAAACCAAATCATATATTAGTATCTATACTTAATTAGACATCCATTAATCCTCGACTCAAGGAGATCTTTTTTCGGCAATAAAGCTGTGTTTGTATGCCTTCCGTTCCGGAGGTTGTGGGTGTAAATCCAGACATTTACCGATAGACTTTTCGGTTTGACACAAGCTTATGTGCGCATTGAACATGTACATGCTCTGACGGTGAAGGTCACATCGTGAGGAAACCGGCATGATACTAGGACAGACAATCCGAATGTCACGTGACACTGGCTAGTATTCCGATGAGCGGTGATGGGCTTGCAACTTGCACCCTGGCCCGTATTCAATACCTTGTAAACCGTGGGCACGAGGCACGTGCCTACCCCTAGTAGTGATCAGAGGTGAATCTTCGAAGGGAAAAAGTCATAATCGACTCGATTACTTTTGGAGAGAATGATAAGATGAGAGAAAAAATCGAATGCAAAAGTAGCCTGTAAAACTAGGAGCACTGAATTAAATTCAACAGGACATGGTCATTGGGCCTGGTCAGAGCCGGATGATGATGATGCAAGCAGCGGATCCTGGCATTGGAAGTGGACTAGTGACGACGGTTCAGTACCAGAAGGTGGGTGTCGGAGTTCTTTAAATGTCATCAAAGTCTATTTGCCGTGCTTCATCTTCCTTTGATCAAAGAATCAGAATAGGAATCGGAATCAAAATCAGAATCAGCATCAGAAGAATCAGAATCAAAGCATAAACTCAGTATTATAGCAGATCCTCTGCGTTTACGATTTTCAAAATTCATATCAGTTTTAGCGTAAAAAAATAAAACGTAGAAATTTGCGCGTAGTTCTGTCATCTGCTGTTCATAAGCCGTGGCAGAGCGCACAGCAATATCACCTCGAAACTACAGTAAAGTTGCGTCGAGTTGCTAATATTTTTGAGGGGGAAGTGCCTGGCCTTTATCTCACCTGGCTGCAAGTTGAGATAAGGCCAAAGGAGGAGGCGCACTTCACCCGGACCCCTCAACAAATTGAGGAACTGGCTACCTTACCTTTAAATGCCGGAACACAACAATGTTTAGAATTATTGTTATGGCGACAGCATTAGGTAAGATAGTGGTAGCTACCCAGGCGGACTTGAACAAAGTCCTACCACCAACCAAACCAAGCACAATATTGTATCCTGGGGATCGAACCCGGGAACCTCTTAATCTAAAGTCGGTGGATTATAATCAGAGGTAGTACCGTTTATTTGTTGTTTATCTATAGGCTCCAGTTCAACATCCAGCGTGCATACTAGTGGCGAAGCGTCCGGGCCAGGCGGTAGAGCGTCTACTAGCGCAGAAGGCACAAGCACTGCTACTTCTGGACCCGATGGCTCATCTTCCACTTCCGAAGTTCGCACTACTGGCACAGCTGCAGGACCTTGGGACTACGGTGAGAATCCATATCAACGCACATCACATCTACAGCTCTAGTGTCCACCGCTGGACAGGGCTTTGGAGGAGTCCAAAGCTAGAGGGTTTTGCCATAACCACCACGCGTCTGATCGCAGTAAATGTTTAGATAATACAGAAGGAAGCTGCTGCCTCCTCTGGTGATATCCCATGGCTTTTACTACGTCCTTGGGCTGAGTTGGAGGGGTCGATTCTTAAGCGGCGATCCATATATCTTAATTCAACAAGTCGTTCTGAAGCTGCTTAACTGATTCAAAACCGAGCTTCCCGAGGCTTTAAACTGTTAGGGTAGTTTCGTTTCTCTCCTTAGTTTATTTTATAGTGTGGAATGACATCACTAGTTGCGCATAAATATATCTCCAACTTTCTGCGTTGCTGCTCTTTATTCTTTGCACTACATGTCTTCTTTTTCCATTCTCGTCTATCGGATCACTCAACTCACTCTTTTATTATACATATCATCCTTATTGTATGATTACTCTTAAATATAGCTCAGAGTAGCTCAGTCTGCCCATGCAGTTTTTGCATGGGCAGACTGAGCCCACCAAGGATTGCCCACCTAAAAATCGTTTCATAACAAACCAGCTTTTCTTACATGTTACTGATAACAAGTCTTAACACCCATTTTTCTCAAAAAATACCCTAGTGTCCAAAAAAATCCTCATACCGATTGGTGAGTCTTAATATAATCTCTGCATATTAGAAAAATTGTATTAATCTTATCGGCCGTTCATTAGATATGGGAATTTTTTTATTTATTTTCACCCCAATATCTCAAAAACTACCCCATTTATCAAAAATTCCCCGCGACTATCAATTTATATTCACGTTATCTCCCTACAGTTTAAATTTTATGTAAATCGGATACTTAGCCCGTTCGAGAGTTATGCCGTCACAAACATTGCCACATAGATATATGCATATGATAACTCGGAGATTTAATCAATTACAAACTCTCAATTACAATTACAATTACAAAGGTCTCGACAGAGCTTACCTATTTGAGCCTTTTGGGGTGGAGACCTTGGGTCCGTGGGGAGCCGGTGCCCTCCGGGTTTTCAAAAATATTGCGGGGCTTTTGATTGAGGCGACACGTGACCCAAGGGCTGGCTCTTATTTAGGCCAGCGAATTAGCATAGCTATTCAGCGTGGCAATGCAGCCAGTGTGTTGGGCACGCTTCCGTCTGGTACTGGTCTGGAACAGTTGAGTTACCTATAGGCCGTTTGTAACGGTCCTTAGGTAATCTGACTGATTCCTTTGTACTTAGTTAGTTTAATTTATTGAATAAATTATTTTGTATATATAACAAACTTGTTATTTTTAGAAACTGGCACTTGGACTTGGACAAAAACCAAGAACGGTGGATATTGGACTTGGACCAGTGAGAGTGGCAAAACTGTTATTAACACCACTAGGAAAGGTAAGTTTGCGGATGGATATTAATATTTCTTTAAAGTACAAGGTCCTTATCTTCTCAGTAATTCTAAAAAGTGGATGAAAGACTAGGCGGAAACTAGGTCTGATAAAATTCATCACGCTGAATTAACCGAATGTAGCACTTTTTAACCAAGGCACAAAACAAAAAAGACAAAAAAAATTTCGCACCATCCATACATTCATGCGAATGTAGTTATTACCTAAAACTCCACCAATTCCTTCGGAGCAGCAGTTTTAATTCAGTTACTCTTTGTCTGCAAAGTCGTAAAGAACAGTAGCTTACTTTGCTTACTAAGACCTAACTTCTAGTCTAAGTAAGAGATGCTATTTGTTTGAAAAGGAGTAATTATAAAAGCTATCTCATATATCTCATTAAAACTCTGATAATTCGACTATCTATTCTACCCAAAGACAGTCGCTGTGGTAAATTGACCTTGTGAAAGGGCTCATCCGGGGAAGTACTACCACCAGACCCATTTCAGCCACCAAGATTCATAGCTGTGTTCCCGTTTGAAGCGTTTGCAACGCAGTGCCGCATAGGTCATGCTTGTGGTATGACGTAAGTAAGGCGTGCTATAGGCAAGAGATGCACTTAACATCAAGCGAGCGGCTTGCTTGTCAAGCCAAGTAACATCATCATGATCATCATCGAATTCACACATATATGCTATCAATCAACTTACAATGCTAAACTTTAACAGAACAGCCACATGTTCCAAAAAGCACCAGCTCAACATCCGCCCATGGCGTTAGCGTCGCATCGTCTGGTCCTCACGGTTCAACCTCTACCTCCACGGTAGACACGAGCGGCGAAGCATCAGGACCCGATGGTACGGCTTCTTCTTCAGGAACTGCTACCAGCACTGCTTCAACAGGACCACACGGCTCTACTTCTACTTCCACTGTTGAGACAAGTGGTGAATCGACTGATTCAAACCCTTGGGAATACGGTATTTATTTTATTTATAGTTTGTTTTGCATGTTTCGGATAACCTATGGTCATAATGCTTCTTGACGGAAAAGAAACGTAAGTCCCAAATCATAATTACATTTCTGATAATAAATAGAAAAACTTTGACAAAGGAAATGCTATAAAAGAGTTCGAAGTCAAAATGCGTTTATTGAGTAAGATTTAATGGATAATTTTGTCGTCAAAGTCGGCAAGATGTTTCTCGGTGCTGCCATAAGCTCGAATGTAATACACGCTGTCAAAATAACGTTCAGCAGTTTTATCTTGCTTTCCAAATCATAAACTAGATACAATATTTAAAAATATATAACTAAGATTACTTTCTACCGTTTTCAATCACTACTTAGTTCTTATTTTGAGCAAATAATACAACAAAGTGAGGATTTTAGGATTTGGTTTTAATTATGATTGATGTTACAGAACCCGGTACTTGGACCTGGATAAAAACAGTCGACAGCAAGCACGAGGGGGTATGGGTCTGGAAAAGTAAAGATGGCACTAAAACTGTAACGACTGTCACCAGACCAGGTATTTATTTGGTGTTTTGATTATTTAGAAGCTGTTCCAACGTTTATGTTAAAAGTTGTGATATTACACAAAAGAAACAACTTTTTTACAATACTAGGAGAATTCCGTAGCAGCTGAACTTTTATTGTAAGACGGGGATGTGCTTGGCCTTCATAATCTTCTTTTCAGGCTATGATAAGGCCGAATGTGGAAGAATACTTCACCAGAAATCCTCAACAAACTGAGGAACTGGCTATTACCTCTAAATGCCGGAACCCAATAATTTAAGAATAGTTGCTATGGCGACAGAATTAGGTTAATGTTTGCTGCTAGCCAGGCGGACTAAATCAAAGTCTTATTGTACTCCCTCTGGGGATTGAACCCTCTGTATCTGACACCACAAGGCCACAGTGGCGGTTCGTTTCAACGTTATTAATCACTTTATATTTGACAGGTGGACCACACGAAACTCATGAACCTGGTAAAGCCTCAACTTCCGCTGTTGGATCTAGCACTGCCACGTCTGGACCACATGGTTCCACCTCAACTTCCACAGTCAGTACTAGCGGTGAGGCAACGTCTGAGCCAGATGATTTCCCCCCTCGTTCCACCACTGGTCCTAGCCATGCTGAACATACCCCTGATGAGTCAGACGGCGTTGTACCCTATGAATGGGATTCAGCCAGTACTTCTGCAGTTGGCGGCAGTATTGCCACATCTGGACCCCACGGCTCAACCTCATCTTCCGCTGTTGAAACCACTGGCCATGCATCTGGACCCCATGGATCAGCCTCATCTTATGCTGAAGGCGAAAGTAGCGCCACATCTGGACCCTATGGTTCAACCTCTTCTTCCGCTGAAGGCGGAAGTAGTGCATCATCTGGTGATCTTGTATGGCCATGGCCCACAGATCCCAGCTGGCCTTATGTGCCATCAAACTGGGGCAATTTATGGCCTTACGCTCCAGCATATTGGCCAAGCTGTCATCCGATCCCACCTCCAAACTGGCCAAGATCTTGGGGCGTACCACACAAGAGCTGGCCTTATTGGAAGACCGTGAATGGATGGCTTGGATCAAGCAGCTCTGTCTCCACTACCGCCACCGCTGGACCTGATGGAGTATCAACGACAGCTTCTGGCTCTAGCACTGCTGGATGGCAGAACCCTTGGTCTAGAGAATGGGGCCGACCTAAGCCAAGTCCTGGCTGGCCAAGACCCGGCTGGCCAAGACCCGGCTGGCCCAGGCCTCCTAGAGCCCGTTGCTGCGTCTGCTATGACCGGCCTGAAGACATACCATACTCTCTGAAACAACAAATTGGCTTCGCGTGAATACATCCGCAAACATCTCAACTGTTTTAAATTAGTTTTCATATCAGCGTATCTTCGTAATTTTATGCAGCATTGAAAAAATCCTGAATAAGGGCCCAAAAATAATATAAATAAATAAATTATTGATAAAGAATGGCTTTTAATTCAAGAGAGTATATATTACAGTGTGGGTACCACAGACTTATCTGGAATATCGCCGCTAGACGGTCGCTAGCGAGGATAGAAGAGGATATGTAAGAAAACTTGTACAGCGGCTCTAGCGCAGTATAGAACAGTGTGTTTATGATCAAATAGAAGTGTAAACTTTTAATTTTCCAAAATATGTATACAACTTAGTGGAACCCAGCACAAATTGTAAGCACTCTAAATCCTACTTAATCTTACGATGAGATACGCGTACCAATTAGTATTATTAGGCTTACCCTCGAACCCAATAAAAAATCCAATTCTACATCAATCGCAATCCAATACTCTAACAATATTGACTAGTTGCCTCTTGAAAAACAATTTGATAGCGTTGGATTGAAATCGGAATTCGCTAATATTGGATGATGATTGTGTTAATACACTTCAAAATTTGGGCTTTTCATCAGTAGACAGTGATTACAAATAGTTTAAAACATCAATCTAAACATGTTTTCAAACAAATCCGATAAAAAAAATTATGGCGGCATGGATGCCCACCCGTTGCTTAGGGCATAGATGGATTGGACAATTAAATTCCAATCGCTATTAGTTCATTCAATATCCACACAATATGAAATCAATTTGGCGCTAGGTTCGCATTCAAGAGTGTTCAAGATTAAGAATTGACACAAATTCAATACCGATCGATCGGAATCGTGTTCAAGGGTCAGCTAGCTGATATATTAAAAGACTATATAAGCAGAACTTGGCTGATGCCGAATGGAATGCCATTATTACTATCATTGCGTCAACGCCCGAGCGCGTTTTATGTCGAGCCAAGTACTCACTTAATTTTTTCTTTCGCTGTAAGAATGCATTACACGTGATGGGACTCCCAGGTTGCCTGGTAAACCCACTAATCAGCACAGCGGCACTCCCGCATCGTTTCGAGGAGAGGACTGGGAAACCGGCAGAGCCTATACATCCAGCCCCCCCCCTAGAAACGCCCGCCTACAGTGGGGCCTTAAAAATATATATTACTGGACATTAATTTCACACAGCGCCATCTAGCCCCAAACTAAGCATAAGTAATGTGGGAACTAGATTACGGATATACTTATCATACAGTACAACACCGAAACAAAGGGCAAACATTTTTCATCACACAAATGTTTGCGTGATGAACTGGGTGGGAATCGAACCCACAACCTACAGTGCAGAAGGCAGAGTTACTACCACCTGAGCTATGATGCTTGTTAATATGCTTGTCTATTGGTTAGAAAGGAGAAAGAATGAAAGGAGTACATGAGAATTGACGGACCATTACTGTCATATAAAAACTTCAGGACAGAGCCTCCTCCAAAGCCGGGTTTTGTCATAATCACCACGCTTGGCTGGCGGAATCTCTCTTCAGTCTCTTGCAATGCGTCTCCATTCTGCTCTATAGGAGGTTTCGTGAGAGCAGACGGTCAGATCTCCCCTAAGGTTGGAGAGCGGCCACGGGATCTCCTGCCCTCCATTCTGCCTTGGACTACAAGACTCTCCATTGATTCTTCATTGCAGGTTATGTGCCCAAATGTATTCTTTCTTTATTAAATAAGATGTACAATTAAACTTACTATGTACAAAGGAATCAGTCGGATTAAGGACCGTTACAAACGGCCTATAGGTAACTCAACTGTTCCAGACCAGTACCAGACGGAAGACAAGACACTGGCATTTGCATGAATAACTATGCTAATTCGCTGGCCTAAATATGAGCCAGCTCTTGGGTCACGTGTCGCCTCAATGTGCCTACAGAACTTCAGTATTCGTATTTGAACCGTCAACAAACTCTCTTTGATGTGATGTTCCTTTAGAATCGATACATTGGTGCGGTAGGCTGTCCACGAAATCCTCAGCATACGTCTTCAGCACCACATCTCCAGTGCATGGACTTTTTTCCTCTCATTCAGCTTCAATGGCCACATCTCAGCTCCAAAGAAAAAATGGAAAGACGAGACTTCGCGACTTACGGTTGATTCGTACCTTTGTTGTTTCGGTTATTCGGAACGCAGATTGCTGATCGCAATAACGGTGTTTATCACCTCCGCGGCTATGTTACATGCTCCGACAAAGTAATTACGGAATCCCGTGCAATTAATGAAAATAGTAAGATTGATGGATTCACAAAATGGATGAAGCAAACACAAGTTGATCAGAATTAATGTCTCCAATCAAAGCCTACTCTGCTGAACATCATTAAAGGTGACCGAGGTTATTTTTGTATCTACCTATACAACGTCGCCATCATCATTCCATTTATAATACTGCAACACAACTGCAGAATTTACGAATGTTATTTTGACACAAAAATTCTCAAACCACGACGAGACTCGAACCCGCTTCCTAAAGCCGGAAACGCTCTAATCAACTGATCTACGGGAGTAAAATAAAATTAACTTTAGAATTGTCATTTTGGCGACAGAATTAGGTAAGATGGTGGTAGCTATACAGTCTGACTTCAACAAAGTTCTACCACCAACCGAACCAAGCACAATATATTGTACTGAATCGAACCCGGGACCTCTCGATCTGACACCGGTGGGCGATCCACTCGGCAACAGAGGCGGATAAAATATAAGTAGAATAATATACCGCCTTATGTTAAATAGAATTAGAAATTATTTATTTGACACTGATATTTGCTTAACAGTTACATCAAAAACCATAATATCTTAATTGCTAACACATTTAAAAAATAATTAAACTAAATGATAACTACGGGGAAGCGATTGGCCTTCATTTCACCTGGTTATGAGTTGAGATAAGGCCGAAGGTGGAGGCGCACTTCACCTGGAATCCTCAATAAGTTATTTACTTATTGACATTCTTAAACATAACATTACAGAATGTACATCCAATGCGTTACATTAGAAAAGCTCAAATCATTATATACAGACATTTACATATAAAATAATAATTCAAAGTTTTTTTTTTAATAACAATAATAAAAATATAAACACGTGCATATGAAGTTACAAAGGTCATTTACTTTCGCATTCCCGTCGTATAATAAAAATAAAACTAAGTTTGCATATACGTTCAATTCAATTCAATTCAATTCATTTATTTAAACCGTAGGAACACAAGGAACACTTAGTTTCACATTTAGGTACATAAACATAAATCAAACGGTCAACTACAAAAAAAAACAATGGCTGTAAAAAGGCCTTATCGCAATAAATGATAAAAAGTCTAATTTAAAATACTTACAAAGATATTTTGCAGCTGTACAGGGGCTTTGTCAAACTATAAAATAATGTAATACTAATAATTCCATGCTTTGGTGTCAGATAAATAATCGTTGATGCAACAGTATGCCTTCTTTAGAAGCATTTGTTTAATATTGGTTTTGAAGACTTTTTCTGTGATATCTAAAATATTATTAGGAACACAGTTACAACAAACTGTTATCTTACACAGTTTCCAACAAAACTCTTATTAGACTTTTGTGACCCGTTTGCTGTGACTTGTAACTTATCCATGTTACGCGTATTATATTTGTGAATATCACTTTGTTTTTAATACTAATTGTTATGTTTCCAAACAAACATAATATTTTCATATATAGATAGACTAGGAACTGTCATTGTATTAATTGTTTTAAATAAATATCTTAGCGAATCCCTACATTTTAAGTTATATATGGCTCTCTTTTGTAAAATAAATACCTCATCAATATAAGCACAAGCACCCCATAACAGAATACCGTAGCTCACAATGCTGTGAAAGTACGCGTAGTATACGAGTTGCTCTGGGACTCTGGGAATTACATGTTAGCTACTTTTTTAGCCCATAAATCATTTCTCAGGGGATTGGATTGGGGTAGATAGATAATAGTTATTTGTTATACAAGAGTGCAAAGTTGCTTTTTAACCGCGTGTTCAATTTTGATGACCGAGCAAGCGAAGGACTCTAAAATTGAATCACGAGCGCAGCGAGTGATTCAAAATTAGAATCCTGAGCGTTAGCGAGGGAATCAAAAGAGCACGAGGTGAAAAATCTTTGCACTCGAGTGCAACACGTAACTTTTCATTCCACCTCAGCGAGGAAATTACTAAATGCAAAAAAAAACGTTTACAATCACAAGATAGGTACTTTTATTTCAGTTTAGGTATTAACTACTACATTATGACAGGTAAGTATTACAGAATAATCTTTATATTATAACAAAATAATACTAAGGTATAAGTATAAGTATAAAAAGATATAAGTATATAAGTATTAAAATATATTAAGTTTATTAATTTATATATATTATATATTAAGAAAATTTGAAAGTAACGTTGCTACAGTTATTTAAATTGAGTGTAATATTTTTGTTTGGTACTGTAATATTGGTGTTAGTCACTTGTGTACTGTTTTTCGGTAAACTATCTGTCATACTTAATAGTTGTACCGATTCATCGGATTCCCTTGGCGTAAATGTTGGCATGAGAGGGCGATGGTTAGGTGTTTAGTAATGGCTCATTTTTGATGTAGAAGGGCCAGTCCAAGGATCTGACTGAGGCTCTTTCAGTGTAATGGCTTCACGATACCTTTACAAGTAATACACCAAGAAGGTTCCGATTTCGAGTTTTTAACAAATTAGAAAAGGTTGTATGATGAATTACGGTACTCTGTTATGGGGTGCTAATGCTCATATTGATGAGGTATTTATTTTACAAAAGAGAGCCATATATAACTTAAAATGTTTTACTGTTAACATGTTTTACTTCATAATCAACAAAAACAAAATTTAACCGCGCAGTAACCGTTCGTTATGTGGCGCGAATAATATCGCGAAGTCTTACTGTAGCAATGGAGCGTCGTCATCTGACCACGGACGAGATGCAGAGAGCTGTAGGGATGCTAGAAATTGAAAACAGTCAAGCCTATGTTGCCCGGCATTTTGGCGTCCACAGAAGCGTAATTTGCCGACTCTGGAGGCGTTATTGTGAAACTAAGTGTTCCTTGTGTTCCTACGGTTTAAATAAATGAATTGAATTGAATTGAATTGAACGTATATGCAAACTTAGTTTTATTTTTATTATACGACGGGAAACGCTTAAGCAAGTAAGACTTAAGCAAGCTTAATTATAAACATAAATTCAACAAATATCTGTAAAAAATTATATAGGCACTACACGAGCATAACCCTTGTAAAGTTTGCAGAAAAACCTCGATCATTTAGAGGTTAGTTAGTTATTTTTAACCGCCTCTGTGCTCTAGTGGTTCAACCCACCGATTTTAGATCAAGAGGTCTCAGGTTCGATCCCTATGGGGAGAACGATATATTGTGCTTGGTTTGGTTGGTTTTAGGACTTTGTTTAAGTCCGCCTGGCTAGCTACCACCATCTCAGTTAATTCTGTCGCCATAATAACAACTCTAAAAAATTGTTGCGTTCCGGCATTTGAAGTAAGATAGCCAGTTCCTCAGTTTGTTGAGGATTCCGGGTGAAGTGCGCCTCCACCTTCGGCGTTATCTCAACTTGTTACCAGGTGAGATGAAGGCTAAGTGCCTACCCGTCGTACAACAAAAAAAAAAAGGTCTGGAACAGTTAAGTTACCTATAGACCGTTTGTAACAATCCTTAGGTAATCCTACTGCTTCCTTTGTAGATAGTTAGTTTAATTGTACATATGATTTTTAATGTATGTGAATAAATATATATGTTAATCATATTTACAGATGTTCATTGGGTATTATATTACGGGTGGTTGCAAGAAAATGGATAAATACGGAAAACTATTATGACTTACCTTTAATAAGCCTGCTTAAAACTTTAGTTTTAGCATTTACTTATATTATTAGTGTGATGTGTGAGGGCTTAGATAAGGACGAAGATTGCACAATGACAAGCCTCACAGCTCAGTAGGTAGTAGCTCTACCTTCTGCGCTGTAGGTTGTAGGTTCGATTCCCACCCAGAACAAACATTTGTGTGATGAGTATCGATTTTTGTTCTATATTTTGGTGTTATTTGTATGATATTTACAAAAAAAGTTTGTTAGTATTATTTCCGTAATCTAGTCCCCCTAAACAGATGGCGCTGTGTAAAATTAATGTCCAGTAGTATTCATTACATAAAAAAAAGTGGTGTGGTGTGTGTGTGTCGAGAAAATAGGTCGTTGTCGTTGTACAAATCTTCCATTAATTTTCACTTTCTGAATCACAAGACAATCGCTGACAAACGCAAATACAGCTAATCGCAAACGTTTGTCCATTTGTATCAATTTGTTGTTAATACCCTAAGGCGGGGGAGGTTGGGGATCAATGGACTAACTAAACAAAATCAAGAAGTTTTTATAGTTTGTTATAAATGATAGATAGATAGATAACTCTTTATTGTTCAAAATTTACAAACAACATAACAAAATACAGATAGCGGAAATTGAATCAAAGCGTCACTGGTAAAACAATGGGTGGCCTTATCGCTGAAAGCGATCTCTTCCAGGCAACCACTGGATGGACAGAGAAGATAACGGCTTTCAAGGAAGGTGGACTATACGGATAACGAAATGATGGGTTAGCTCTCGACAGATGAGGTCTTTGATGGAGTGAGCTATCCCAGAAAGTACTGGCTCTTACGTGCACGAACGGAACACAGCGACCTCTTTGGCACCAGACTGCGGGAGGTTGCCGTTAGCCAGATGGAACCTGACAGGACCTGCCATGACCACGATCTATATACATCTGGACCATATCTATATACATTTATAACAAGCCTCACAGCTCAGTTGATAGGAGCTCTGCCTTCTGAGCTGTTGGTTGTAGGTTTGATTCCCACCCAGGACAGATATTTGTGTGATGAGTATTGGTGTTTGTTCTGTTTGAGTGTTGTATTGTATGGTAACTATGTATTTACAAAAAAAAAACTAAGGTAATATAGGTTCTGCAGTGTCTCCGGTATGTTTGCTGACGCTCATGTTAACGATTTTTATGCGGTCATGAGACATACAATTACTACCAACACGAACCACCTCTCCCTGATACCACACAGACACGTAAGTGGATGGATGAAAGCTGGTTCAACATTGAAAGAAAACGGGCTGAAAATAAATATATATAAAAGTTTACTTAAAAGCCGGCACCCGTTTCGCGAGTATATCCATTTTGTCCTCACCTACCCTTTCCCTGAATACAACCCCTGTTCCTATTGACATAGATCCCGGAGTTACCTATATAAGGGCCGCCTCTCTGCAAAGTCTTCAGTGCCAAGTTATCTCTCTGTATCTGCTGACTTCGTTCAAATATAAGAATGTTTCAAAGGAACTGGTGTAGGGTAGTTGTGCTGGCTGCAAGTTTAGTGTATGCTTCTGGTGATGATATTAAGGTAAGATGATTGTACATTTTTTACGGTTTTTGCTCTCAAGCAAGAGCAACCAACTGAGTGCCAACTGAACTGTGAGGCTTGTTACCTCACAGCTCAGTTGGGAGTAGCTCTGCCTACCTTTCATCTCACCTGGTTACAAGTTGAGATAAGGCCGAAGGTGGAGGCGCACTTCACCCGGACCCCTCAACTGGCGAACTGGCTATCTTACCTGTAAATGCCGGAACACAACAATTTTAGAATTGTTATTATGGCAGAATTAGATAGGATGGTGGTAGCTAGCCAGGCGGACTCAAACAAAGTCCTACCACCAACCAAACCAAACACATTATATTGTACTCCCCATGAGGCTCGAACCCGCGATCTCTGGATCTGAAATCGGTGGGTTGAAACATTAAACTTCTGCGCTGTAGGCTGTGGACTCGATTCCCAGACATGACACAATGTGTTATGAAAATTGATGTTTGTTATGTGATTGGGTGCTATTGTATGATAAGTGTGTATTTACAAAAAAAAAGTAATTAAGTAGGTATTCTATCCGTAAGTAGTTCCATATTACAAGCTATGCTTAGTTAGAGGCTAGATGGTGCTCTGTTAAATTTATGTCCTGTAATAATTTACTTATGCACTCATGGATCCTGATTTTGTTACAAAAATGACACAAAAAATCAAATGGAATTTTTGGTAATGAATGAACAAAGTAAAAATGTGTCATTTGTTTGATGTTGACAGTATCAAATTTGCAATAAATAGGTAGAAATAGGCATAGAAAATTTATAAAAAGTGTTGCAAAATTGACTGGGTAGAAATTCGTGGGTTGAACGAGGAAGAACACAAATATTGCATTTTTTTTTTCTTATTACAATTTTTATTCAGTAAAAAGTACAATTAAACTGACTATGTACAAAGGAATCAGTCAGATTACCGTTACAAACGGCCTATATGTAACTCAACTGTTCCATACCAGTACCAGACGGAAGTGTGCCCAACACACTGGCTGCATTGCCACGTTGAATAGCTATGCTGAAGTGTACAATGAACAATTATGCTATTGCATTAATTAAGTAGATAAGATAAGATACATTTATTTATTCAAAGAACTAGTGCTGGTACATATTTATACATTCGATTGTAAAATCGTTAAGCATTTCTTGTCATGACAAAGACAAAGAAAACAAAATGCACATAGAAAACTCAAGGAAAACTTACACACATATCTACTCTCGAAAACATAATCAACCTTCTGAGACAGTACCTAGATGCAGTTTCATACACTCTCTTGAAAAGCAATAAAACCTCTTCAAAGGGTAAGGCTAAACTTTTTAGTGAGTACCTACCTACACATTTTTTTCTTATGTCTGTTTCATTTTTGCGTTGAACGACCAAAGTGTAACGTTGAACGTTACACTTTGGTCTTTTAGCTTTATGTGTGATAATAAAATCAAGTGCGATTAAGTTCAAGCATCTCACCGTCAACAGCCTTAATCACCACACTTGGCAGGCGGATTGATAATCGCAGTAAAGGTTTAGATAATACACAGAAGAAAGCTGCTGCCTTTCTTCTGGTGAGATCCCTTAGTCGGCGCTTATGACATCCATGGGCTGAGTTGGAGGGGTACCTCGACAACTGATACAATACACGGAGACTGGTTTACCGAAATAAAATTAGCGATTTTGATCCCAGGATGAAGAACGCCTCGCCTATAGCGACCAAGGAGGGCTTTGGTTCGGCCCCAGACTCGGCAAGAGGTCATTACAAATGCCACTTGAAGACCACAGGTAAACCTAACCCATATATACATATTTTATTGTACGAAAGGGTTGTGCTTGGCCTTCATCTCGGGTGGGAAGGTGGAAGTGCACTTCACCCGGAATCCTCAACAAACTGAGGAACTGGCTATATATTACCTCTAAATGCCGGAACACAACAAAATAAGGTAAGATGGTGGCAGCTAGCCAGGCGGACGTTCACAAAGTCCTACCACCAACCAAACCAAGCACAATATTGTTCTCCCCCACAGAGGCAGTTAAATCTTCCTGTCCTTATCCCACACATAGACGAGGTCATCACGTTATCTTCCACTCTCCTCTCTCTCGTCAACTCATCATCCACTCCTCTCGCATGCATATCTCACACAATTCATACATCTTCCTCGGTCGACCTACTCCTACGTCCGTCCACGTTCATACCTCCGCAAGCCATGTATATACCACGCTAACTTTAATCCTCATTATTTCCTTCACTGGCGATAATTTCAGACTACCCCTGATGATGTCCATGTCTCCAGCTTGCACAGAACGAATCTGTAACTGACCGAGCGAACGAAGCGTCACAGTTTCGAGATTGACCAAATTTCTGTCGGTTTGTTCTCGCCTACAGGTCGCATTTTTCAACCGGTTTTGATGAAATTGGCACACATGTTCATTGATATATTATTGTGTTTAGTCGATCGCGATTTTTGATCGGAGGGAAAATAGGGGGGGAAAGGCGGAAGTTTGTTGTAGTAATATTTGGTGCGAATTTGGCTCAATCTGGAAACCTTGCTCATCTGGATTAGCAAAATGGCCGAATACTGGATTGTGATTGATATCCAAAGCTAGTGCACTAGGCACCAAATATTTCAAGCCTGTAGCTATAATACTTTTAGAGATACCAGGTAAAAACAACGTGCTGTAGACCCATGTCCCCAGCTTATACATCTGGATTAGCGAAATGGCTGAATACTGTACGTATGTACACAGGCAAGAATGAGATCTACGATGGAGCAACCCTGCCCAGAAGGTGCCTATTTACTCTGTTCTTTCTCTTCTTCTTCTGTTGGCACCCTTTGGGTACTTAGCCCTACAAATCGATAATGTACTAAGTGATGTATGCTTTGCTTTAGAGATGTGAACTACAGACTTATGGAGGCAGCAGACGCTCTCAAGCGTTACTACGGAGAACTGCCCGTCTCTTACTTGGGCAGAAGAAACGAACCGGATACTCAAGGTACCTAATTCGGCATCGTCATCATCAGTGATGATGATAGCCCAAACGTTACTACGTACACTTTACAAGGTAACCTTACTGACAATCAGGTGCGAGTCCAACGACTAAAAGGGGTTTATGTCATGAAATTGGCTCCTTTATGCAGAGAATACACGCGTCTGAGTTTTGGAAGCGTTAAACTGTACAAGATTTGCGTCACCCCGTTGAGACACAAAGTTAAACTTAAGGCTCTATCGCTCCACCATACGGAGGCTGTAAATTTCGTCCGCCCAAGCACGTGGACTGGAAAATTATCTAGACATAACTATAAGCAGATCATTGATGTGAAGTAGGCAAAGAGTTGCTGATAGAACAGACCCTTGGGGTACCCCGGCTTTGTTAGCCAATAAATCGCACGAACAGTCACTAATGACTACGAATCGATCTTTAACTCAGAAAGTCTGTGGTCGACAGAAAAAGGTTAGACGGTAATCCGTTGGAGGAGAGCTTGTTAATAGGACACTTGTGCCAAACCGTATCAAAAGCCTTCGAAACATCTCACAAGACCGCCATAGCTTCCCCGTATCTTAAGATGGGTTCACTCCAAATGTGCAGTCTTTGTAAAAACATCAACATTTCTGTTGTATTTTCTAGTGACAAAAAAAGTCATCTTCAAACCGATCCTGGGCAGAAGTTTAGGAGACGAACAGCGCCAGTTCGACTTCACTCCTCGCCTTGGAAGGAATCTGGAGCTAGCCGTCACTCCACCTGACCAGGCCATGTATGTATCTTCGATATCGGACCTATAGGTATATCGGATATGGGGGCGTTTTCCGAAGGTAGGAGAAGAGCAACGGCACCCGCTGGGACGGGTGATCTGAATAGATAAGATGGTGGTAGCTAGCCAGGTGAACTTAATCAAAGTCCTACCCACCAACCAACCAAGGTAATCTATGATAAGTTTTCAAAGTAATCTCTTTCCGTCTATTATAATTGTGTTGCCACTGCGTGTGTATATGTGTGTTATGTGTATATCTGTGTGTGTGATCTATTTATCTAGGTTCAGAGCTGATGTAGACGACAGGCTAGCTACCAGGTCGCGCTACTTCTCTCCGCGACTTGGAAGGACCATGAGCTTCTCGCCAAGACTCGGCAGAGAACTTGTCTATGGTAGGTTTCTATAATATGTCTACTCTATATTAACTGCGGGAGTGATGGAGGATGGATGGAGGGATGGAGGTGGCGCTGTTTTATGGCGTCGGTTGGGGGAAGCCTATGTTCAGTAAAGACTTTGCGAAACATAGAGGGAAAATTCTTTATTGTTAACCAACATAACACATAAAACGGTGATATGAAAGCCAAGTAACCTACCGTCATACAATAAAAAAAACATTAGAACTATTGTTACAATTTTTTATTGTGGTTTTGTCGCTTATAGAGCGATCACAACCAGAAAACATTTCGATGAATTGGACGATTAGAATTAAGATGGGGTAACAATGTTGAAATCGATACTACAAATAAAAGATTTGAGAAAATATGAGAGGATCTTCTTGAATTGAACTTTCTCTTCCAGATAACTACCCGGCAAAAGTGCGAGCGGCGAGAAGCGCCAATGACACAGGAACCTCTAAACGCTAAACGGAACCTACTTACTGTATGCTATATATACCTCTAGGATAGAACATATAATTTGGACGAAATAACTTTTTTAATATGAAAAATAAATAATAATAGAAAATTGTGTTTCATTCATTGCAATAAAATTGAATTGGAGCTCAATAGAAATACAGATACGACCCTCAGACTCCATCTGCTGTCCTGCTATTGACTACCAGGTTCCTGTAATTGACTTGTGCACGTCTACGCTACTAGTTATTACTATATAATGTTATGTTATTGCTAAGTTATTGGCTAGCTCCATTAACCCGGAACTATCGAGACGAAGAAGAAGAAATGTCTACCTTTTGAATCACATTTTTTTATAGGTACGTCTTGGAAACAGACGTGGAACATGCAAACATCTCCGCTGTGATCTAGTAGTTCAACCCACCGATTTCAGATCCAGAGTTCCCGGGTTCGATCCCCATGGGGAGTACAATATTGTGCTCGGTTTGGGTAGTGGTAGGACTTTGTTTAAGTTTGCCTGACTAGCTATCATCTTACCTAATTCAGGTGCCATAATAACAATTGTTTAATTGTGGTGTTCCGGAATTTAGAGGTAAGATAGCCAGTTCCTCAGTTTGTTGAGGATTCCGGGGGAAGAGCGCGTCCACTTTCGGCCTTATCTTAACTTGCTACCAGGTGAGATGAAGGCCAAGCGCTCCCCCGTCGTAAAACCCACCGTATTAAGTGGAAGTATTGCCTATAACAAGCTTTGCGTTGGTCATATACGTAAAGAACATGGCCCGCTGCACTGCATTGCGCTCGTCATCTTGAGGCATTAAGGTGAAGTGTATGCCAATATTTTCACCGGCAACCATGCCGTAATTACAGAAACACAGCAATGCAGCTTAGCGGAATAGTTATGGTGGTAGTACTTCCCCGGACACGCCCTTTCACGAGGAACTCTCTACTTATAAAATGTAGGTAAATAAGTAAAAGGGTAGGTAAGTATACTTAGGTATATATTTTTATTAGAGGTATATATATTTTTATAACAAGTTGAGAGTTGGATAACTAAACCCCGGTTCCAAAATTTCAAACTTCATGGTTTTACGAGAACTGGGCTCATAAGTATAACATATACCTATATATATCTAATAGAATCTGCAGTCGGCATAGAATCGGCACCTTTCAATTGATACCCATATTGTGGTAATAAAACATATCAACTTGTTACCAGGTCAGATGAAGGCCTAGCTGCTTACCCTTTTAAGTAGTTTTTATTAGCGCCTATATTTAAATTATGTAGCCATGACACTCTCACAATTATTGAGAGATTCCTTAAGAGGTTCCTCAACACTTCTTCTCTGAACCACATCGAAATATATCTAGCTGTCTAGGCTGCAGAGCGTTACAACGAACAAGACATAAATACGCTTGAAAAACATTACCCCCTCCTAAGGCAGTCGGGTAGGTAAGTGTTATTTACAAATGTATACTGGTAAAGCTATTTGCGATTTTACATATATGAAAATCAAATTGCAAAAGTATAAACGTCAGCCATAAATCAAACCAATATAAAATGTCATGAAATCTATAAAAATATTGCGGCTGTAAGAAATGACCGTGAAACATTTACTTTTTCAAACGTGTAAGTTTTATTTATTACCCGACTGCCATGTATGTATGTCTTTTCATTATATTGATCTACCTCCTATAGAGCTTGATGGATTTTGGCATGTGAGGTATTGTTTAGTTTAATATGAGGAGCTCGAATAAAACAGTAAAGGGGTAGGGGATAAGTACAATAAAATATTTTAATATAACAATATGGGTCACAAATAATGATGATCATGACCCAAAGGCTGGCTCTTATTTAGGCCATAAAATTAGCATAGTTATTCAGCGTGTCAATGCATGTATCTTGGGTACCTATATTTATTTTTTAGGTACCTACTGCTTCCCTTAGATTTATTTATTAAGATAAATAACATATATATGATCGAATTCGAAATATTTAAATGTAATACTTTTTAGGCCCGTATTCTCGTTAAACCATGTATATTAAAATTTTGCAACTTAATCAAGGAAATACCTTTTTTTGTAACTGAGTAAATACGAGAAATAACCCAATACTGCACTTGATTCTCAATTTCAGGTCAATTCATAGCATTGTTAAAACTAGTGCAGTCCCACGTTCTATTTGCTGCCAATCTAGACGACTTTCGAAGCATGGCCAAAAAGATTATACCAGATCACCTCGCTGATCAAATCACCGACATGGCATCACAGCAAATGAACTACCGACAGAAGTCAAAACACACAATTAATAGGGAAGAATCTAACGAACACCTAGACGAGTATATCGACAAGGTAAAGACTGGCATTGTTAAAGTAATCAAACCTTCTGATTTAGCAAATACCTTTAAAAAGAAACACGCAGAAGAAGACAATGTCCAAGCTATAGATTTCGAGGAGCTTGTTGACAGAGTACGGCAAAAAATTCAAGCAGAATCAGAGAACAAACATGACGATAAACCAGACAGTCACACGCAAAAAGATGATTATATCTATGACACAGAGAAGAAAGTGAGGGATTCTCACAAAGATAATAACTATGACTACGAAGAAACTGAAAAATTACAAACTAAACGCACTACAAGACGAGAACGGGAGTTTTACGAAGAATTAAACCGTGAATACGATTATAATGAAAAACCACAACAGCCTAAAGCTACTAGTAAATATAGCAAGCTGGAGTATAATTATGATGCGCCAGAACTACCTATACGAAATATCAAAAACCAGCCTGAAGCTACAAGTAAATCTAACAAAATGGAGTACTATTATGATGCGCCAGCACAACCTAAACGAAATGTCAAAAAACAACCTGAAGCTACTACTAAACCTAGCAAGATGGAGTACTATTATGATGCGCCAGAACTACCGATACAAAATCTCAAAAAACAGCCCGGAGCTACTACTAAATCTAGCAAGATGGAGTATTATTATGATGCGCCAGAACTACCGATAAAAAATCTCAAAAAACAGCCTGGAGCTACTACTAAATCTAGCAAGATGGAGTATTATTATGATGCGCCAGAACTACCTATACAAAATGACAAAAAACAGCATGGAGCTACTACTAAATCTAGCAAAATGGAGTACTTATATGATGCACCAGACCTATCTATACAAAATGTCAAAAAACAGCCTGAAGTTACTGCTAAATCTAGCAAGCAGGAGTTCTATTACGATGCACCAGAGCCACCTTCACAAATACAAAATGACAATATGTTCTTCCAGGAAGCCAATTTGGCAAACATCAAAGACAGCTACGAAGACTATGTCACACCCAAAAGGGACGCAGTGTTTGAAAGTGATAGCGAAATGAAAACTTCTCGTTCAGTTCTTAAAAAAGAAAAATTGAAATCGGAAAAACAGCGCTCGTATTCAAGAAAACCTAAAACCAAGAGCCAAAATAATCCTGACAGTCATTATTCAGAGCTGAAACACGACCAATACAAAGAGGTTGGGAGTTTGGTTAAACATGATAAAGCAGCACAAAAACACAGTAATGTAAATCAAGACAGAAAAGAGCAAGACGCAGCTATACCTTTAGCAGAAGATGACGATTACTACACAGAACCGAAACTAGAAGAAGTAAAAGCAAAAACGGAAAGCCTTGGCAACGAACCTACACAAAAAGGAGGCACGATGAAGAAACTAAAAGGAACAATGATACCCACAAGGCAAAGATTTAAGATGAGCAGTCCGAACTACTTAGTGAAGATACCCGTGGTAGCTGAAAAGTATGACTTCAACGAGCCTTTGCCAGAAAGGGATAGGGAACCAGAAAGCTTGAAGCATCTACCGAACCCACCAGCTAGAATAAACCATAAAGTCAAATTATGATGAAACCTCTGAGTTTGAACCGCACGAGATCGTTTTTGGTGAAGTGGAGCTAGCTAACTATTATTGATTCAGGGTGCGGGATCCATTTCACTAAATGTGAAAACAGAAAAATAATAGCACAGAGAATTATTAAATCGAGGCATCCTCAGCAAATAGTTGGCGTTCCGATCGCCGTACTGTCGTCCTCGTGTTGTTTTCAGATAGAAATTGTTGCTTCAAGGTGTAACGAGTCAGAATATACGATTCGTACTATTCACAATTAAAGATGTCTATAGAATAAACATTAGTCAATTCATCTGAAATAAATCATTTCAGTTAATCTGAAATAAATACTTTTTGCTTGTTTCGGTCATTTGGGATGCGTGAACGATTTGTGGAATTAAAATAAAATTCCGTTAAAAGTAGTAAAAGAGAACAAACTCTTTGGATTAGAGAACGTAGCCCCCTCCACCGCTTTCAACCAATCACATCAAAATGATTGCAAAATGTAAGCAAAATTTTGACAAACAAAAAGTGTCCTTGTGTTATATTAGGACATACTTAACCAGCTACTAAATAAAATAAAAGCAAAACCAAATATTTATTAGTTATATCTCGAAAAAAAAAAAAACATCCGTAATCTGATTCCCATATTACAAGCTATGCTTAGTGTGGGGCTAGATGGCGTTGTGTAAAATTAATGTCCTGTAATAAATCAAATATATTTTGATCTCTATAAAACTACAAAGTGAAACTAAATAAATATGTGTCTTTTATTGTAAAACATATATGAAAGTTCAATATTTCTGTTTAATTAAAATAAATAACAACAGCAGGTATTTCTATCACTTTAGGTTTATTTGGAACTTACTTAGATAAATTTGACCTTTATAATAGCACATACATTAATTACCACATACTTAGATGGTTTTCATATCAGTTGATTTAACTTTAGCAATATCTATCAAACTAATTTGTTTCTTTTTAAAAACTTCACTGGCTTTTGGGTTATAGAGATTGAAGCAATTTCTTACATCTGTTAACCTCCTAGTGTGAGGACAAGTTCTTGATAATTCTATTTTGTGATCGGAACGGTAGCTTCCATATATATTTGTTCGCTAAACCAGGGACACTATAAGATTCTTCAAGGTCATAGGGTAATTACTCAATAGAACCATCAAATACTTAACAAATCTGCGTGACTTTGACCTAATGTCTTTGTTATCACAAAAGCTGGTAAGCTTGACTTAATCCTTTATATGGATTTCATTTTATTATAATGGAGGATTAATCAACGCATCATAATCCCTCAAACCAATCAATTAAGTGTATTGAATATGTTTATCTTTTACTCTTCGTAAAAGGGTAAAATACTTGTTTTTCTCTATCAAGGGTTAAAATAAGTAAGATTAATTCTTTGACTGCTGAAAAGCATATGATAAAAACTTAAGTTTATAGTTTCATTTAGATGTCCATAATTCGTATGTGACGTCTCTACAATTGAATGCTCTTCGAGCTTTTAGAGGACTGGTTATGGAAGAACGGAATGTATGAATGCTTTGCGATTTTATAGATTGTAAAATTGGGAACATTACAATTATAAATTATTAACATTCCCTATGAAAGGAATAGGACTAACATACCGACTGACTTAGGTTGCTAAAAGATAATGTCCTCTCGTCCCTTGCATGACAAAAACTGACTAACGGACTTACTGTAGACTCGATAATTTTGGGGAAACTTGCCGACCATCAATCATTTGTATCGACAGATATATGCATATGTAAATACAAACAATAGTAGCAAGATATAGGTATATATATTCTATATATAGATAGGAAGGATAAACTCTTATAGAACATATCTGTGTATGTAGGTTAAGGGTTAAATAGAAGATAGGAATGTTTGATTGTCTAAAACTCTTATAGAGTCTGGGAAGCTACAAAACACAACGTGGAGTCCTAACTATAGGTACCACTAGTGGCCATTTTAACGTATACAATCATTAAATAAAGTAGGTAGATAAGCTCTTAAAGTGAGTAGGTAACCTATCAAGAGTAGGTAGGCTTTAGTATTAGTAGGTAGGTGTGTTGTAGATGCAAAAAAGTGTTTGAGATAAGGTAAGATATCCATTATTAGTATGAACTCATAGGTAGGTACTTACAATTTATGTTGAGGCAGTAGTAGTTCACAAGGCGACGAAAAAAAAAAATATACATACCTATATCATATATATCATACTTATCATAAATTCAGATAAGGTTCAGGTAAATATTAAATTAAATAAATATTACAGGACATTAATTTCACACAGCGCCATCTAGTCCCAAACTAAGCATAGCTTGTAATATGGGAACTAGATTACGGATAGAATACATAAATACTTTTTTTTTTTGTAAATACATACTTATCATACCATACAACACCCAAACACAGAACAAACATCTATATTCATCACATAAATGTTTGTCCAGAAGGCAGAGCTACTACCAACTGAGCTGTGAGGTAGGTTAGGTACTTATTCCTTTACTTATTTATATACCTAGTACTAACTTGTAGTATAAAAATTTTCACTACCCATAACATTTTAAACAACACAATAAAAACATTGAACGAAAATAATTGATTTAGAAACATAACAGTGAACGGCATCAAACGCCGCAAGATGGCGTCAGCGTCAGCTCTCCTATCTACACACAAGATGGCGTCAGTTCTCCTATTACTTTGGGTTATTCACACAGTACCAGCTTCAGTACCGATAGTGATAAAAGTTCCAATGCAAGCGGATGCCTCTAATCCCATAAATCAACATATAAAAACAAAACTTGGTTACAGACCGTTATCAATCCAAAACCTCATGAAGTATACGGAGATCCCGCCAAAATTTACAATGCGAGCAGGAAAGAAAATACTGCTAGAAGCGGCTAGAGATAGAAATGGTGGCAGAATGTTCAGTGGAAGCTTTCGCGCTTTTTCGGGAAGGAAACGATTCGTTAGATGATTTTTACCAAAAAAAACATTAATGTTTGAAAGAGCTTCTTGCCAAATGAACGATAGAAACTTTCTAAAAGTTTTTTCAGTCAATAAGCCGGTCAAGTTTTTTTATTTTTTATTGGTGTTAGTCACGTAGCGTTTAACCACACACAGCTTCATAAATGAACTTTGAACTGGAGCGAAGTGCCGTTAAAATAGGTACCTATGGGGTGAAATTGACTTTTTTTTACAGAGAACACACACGCCTGAGTTTTGGAAGCGTTAAGCCTCATTGAGACACAAACCATCTCCATACTGATGCTGAAAATTTCGTCCGCACTAGTACCTAGGTACGTGGACTGGAAAAATATCTAGCAACAACTGTGCTGTTATCTGTGTACACGTAGATACCGGGTATAAGCAGATCATTGAAGTGAAGCATGAATAGAGTTGCTGATAGAACAGACCCTTGAGGTACCCCGGCATTGATAGCCTAGATAGATAGATCGGACGAACAGCCACTAATGACTACTCGAATCGATCGTTCCCTCAGAAAGTCTGTGATCCACAGTAAAAGGTTGGACGGTAATCCGTAGGAAAGCTTGCTAATGAGACCCATGTACCAAACCCTATAAAAGGCTTTCGATATGTATATGGCAACTGCCATAGCTTAATTCACGTCTAGTGATAGTAGCACCTTGAGCACCCGTATTTGCTTAATTCGCACTTCTGGCATGGATTTTCCGCACGAGGGAAGCGATGAAGGAATCTCATCAGTAGTTCCTATACGTGAAGACTCCGCAAAAAGTGAAGCGAAAATGTTGGCTTTCTCTTCAGCAGTGTAGGCCAGCGATCCATCATGGCGGCAGTGAAGGGTGACAGAAGTTCGAAAGAAGAAGATTCGGCGAGAGACCAAAAAGCTTTGCTTCCGGGTGGATATAAAGCAAGCTTGGCTTCGATTCCACATATGAGTGATGTGGCCCCCAACCATGTTCGGAAATTTTGCCAATTATGACTATCATATGCCATACTAAGGTTACTAAGGGTAAGTAAGGAAGAAGGCTGTCCTGCATTCTCGATAATTATGTCATCGCTGACCAAATGTCAAATGCGCAAGATGGCGGCCGCCATAAGAAGTTATATAGTAAAGCAAGAATTAAATAATTACTGTATCTAACCGAATTTTTATTCACAGAAAATCAGAAGTAGGTTAGGTATAATGGATTTGAAATGGTCCAGATGTCAGTGGCAGTATGAACACTGATCAGTAGTTATTCCAATTTTTACAAGTCTCATCGGAAGCGCTTTCCGGGCATACTTTCCTGGTCCTCTCTGGCTTGGTATAGCGAACTTGTTTAGGAGTCAGTGTTGAACCTGAAACAAAGTTTTTTTAAAGTGAATAAGTATTTTATTCTATCGGTCCAAAATTTTTCGTCCATCTATCGCATGTCGCATTACAGACGGCCGTGTTTTGTTTTTTAATGTGCTCTAAATGAAATCTAAATGATTGTTTTATTACGTATTTAACGTACTCCATAGATAATTTATTCGCAGATTTAAATTATAATTTATAGTTGGATTATTTTGTCTACTATAGATTTCCCATTATCATTCCTATTTTTCAATGATAAAGTTCCGATTAAAAAAGCGATTTCATTACCCTAAATCGAATATTTTTCCAATTTTTTTTTAGTTAAATGATATGTATCCGTAATGTTTCACATGCATAATGGATCGTGGTTTCATAAAACCACAATCTTTTTTCAATGTTTAGGTACCATGAAACTAACAAGGGAAGCGTCGGGTTACCTAAGGACCGTTAAAAAGGTCTAAACTGATCCAGACAAGTTCCAGACGGAAGCGGGCCCAAGACACTGGCTGCATTGCTTAAATAATAACGTTTTAAAAACTAAAAAGAAAACCGACTTCAATGAAGAATATGATGACAATGAACAATTTCGTTTACCTGGATGACGTATTTTTCCCAATTATTTTGATGACAGAAGGACGGACAGCCATACAGATGTGTGAGTCTATAAAGGGTCCGTTTTTCCCAAACCTTTGAGGTAATACACTCTTAAAATACCCAAATAGCTTAAAGTGTGCCTATAATATATGAAGAGGTCCCTCGATTTCTTCAGGATCCCGTCATCAAATCATGACCTGATGACGATGGGACCACCTGTGAAGTAGACCCTTTAAAAGAAAAAAAAAATCCAAATCAGTCCGGGCGTCTTCGGGTAATCGAGGAACATAAAAAATATTTTAAATGTATGATGCCCGATTACTCGTAGACGCCTAGACCGATTTGAAAAAATCTTTTGTTGTTTAAAAGGGTTCACCACATGGTCCCATCGTCATCAAGTCAGGATCTGATGATGGAATCCTGGAGAAATCGAGGGAACTCTTCAAATATTACCTATAGGCACCCTTGAAGCGATATGATATGTACCTAGTAGGTAGCTGTCTATTTCGTTGGCTTACTCAACAGCCAAATATGATAAGATGAGATATGATGATCTTGAGGGTTGTATCGTTTGGTTTGTCCATATTGTTTGAGTGATATAGGTTATAAAGTTTTATGAAGGAAGGAAATCATAAAATACATAAGCAATAATGTGAAACGGTGTTGTAAATTCCTAGTGTGGTATGCACTCTGATTGGAAGATAGAATTACCAAAGAGTTCTTGAAGGAGAGCCATAAGAGGCAATAGAGCTGGTAGGTACCTTCTCGACCACTGACGTCGACGCAAGGAGGTCTGAAAAGTCGGGTCTGTTTTAACAGCATAGCATTGTCGGAGCCAACGGCCAGATTCCACTTCTTGAATACAAGCTTCAATCCGGTCTTAACGTTCTTAAAGCTGTGACGGTTGGATTTCTCTGGAACAACATTTTTATAGTATAGATGGATTTTGTCTGTCATTGTCTGTCCCTACCCGATGATTTTTTTACACAACTAGAAGACGAAACAAGAAAATAAACCTGATATTACGTGCATATCTTGCCTATAACAATGCCTGACTGGTCTATCTACAAAGAACATAGCCGACACAGCACTGTATTGCGCCCTTCAATTTGAGGCATAAAGGTGTTAAGCCTCATGTGCCTGTAATTTCACCAGCGATCATACCCTTCAAACCGGAGCACAGCAATGCTGTGTGGCGGCTGAAATAAGGTATGGTGGTAGAACTACCCTGGACGAGCCCTTTCACAATGGGCTCTACTGCTCTTATATCTTCAATGGTTTCTATAACTATCGTTTATACTTATTCTCGATCATCGTGCTTTATTAGCGATGCCAAGATCGTCCAAGCCTCGATCATCGTCGCAAGCTCGCAAGCTTATCAGTTTTCTATCGCATACACTTCGGAGAGTGTGCAGCGGAACTACAGTCTGATTCCGCCATCCTCATTCTTCTAAGAGACAACCAGACGCTTGGCGTTGCCGCACCTGTTTATGGTGGATCTATCTTAATCCTCACTAAGCGGTTTTCTTCCTCATAATGCGCGTCGCCAAAGAATGGAACGCTTTGCCTGAGTCAGTGTTTCCCGAAACATCATTGGAGTCTTCAAAACAAGAGTGAATAGTTTCCTTCTAGGCAAGCGTACTCCATCGTAGGCTGTCATTGCTTAACATCAGGCGGAATAGCAGTCAAACGCAAGGCTATCCCATTAAAAAGATGTACAAGCGGTTGCTTATTTACTTTCATATTTCAGTTATCTTCAGCACGTACCAAAGATTTACACTCTCTTATTAGGTTTGCTGGAGGAGAATACTTTTCAGGGTTAAGCTCGCCTTTTTCATGCTCATAAATATTAAGAATGTTTATAATAAGCTGTATTTTGTGTGTACAATGAAGAATAAATAATTGTTTTCATAAATCTTCCCGCCGAGTACACGCCTGTCAAAATCGGCGGCGGGTACGTGGCTGAATTCATTAGCATGTTACCTGACGATATGGCGTTGATGAGTAGCTTCATAGCAGACACGTCCCACTGGAACAGTCTGATCGGTATGTTGCTGATCTGGTACAGAATGGAGTGGATGTCATCCCTCGTGTGCTGTTCCGTTATCTCGATTTTAATCAACTGCGCAAACCTGTACAAACGATTATAATTGCAGTGACAGTACAAAACTGTCAAATAACCGATTTTTACTAAATGCGTGAAAATAAAATTACAGAACATTAATTTCAAACAGTGCCATCTAATCCGAAACTAAGTAAAGCTTATGATATGGTAATCTAGTTGGGAAACAGTAGGAATACTTAGATACTATGAAATTGCCGTTTTGTATGAAATCAATACAAGTAATTTTTCGATCTTATTTATTTCCGTCAATCAAAGTAATCGTCCATGCAGTCGACGCATCTTTGCCAGCTCGGTGGCAATTTATCGATGCCCTTCTTGAAAAAGTCTGCTGGACGGGAGGCTATAAACTCTTCTAAGGCATTTTGTATTGTACTGCCTCCCGGGTATTGAACTTTTTCCCGTTAAGAAGTTGTCCAAATTCTGGAAAAAGTAGAAGTCGGTAGGCGCAAGGTCTGGTGAGTACGGCGGATGACGGAGAACTTCCAGCCTCAGCTCTTGTAGCGTGGAGACGGTCTGTTGTGCGGTGTGCGATCGCTCGTTGTCGTGCAGCAGTATAAGGGAAGATCGATTCACCAAAACTGGTTGGCGTTGTGCGAGTTTCTCCATCATTGTGTTCAATTCTTCACAGTAGATATCTGCAGTACCTAATGCTCGTCCCGTTTGGTAAGAAGCTGTGATGAATCACACCGGTGACCACCAAACAGTGACTATCACTTTTTTAGGTGTAATTTTTCGTTTAGGGAACTTTTTAGGTGCTGAACCAGGATCTAACCAACTCGATGAGCGCTTAAAATTATCGAAATCCATTTTTCATCGCAGGTGACAATTCGATTCAAAATTCCTTCGTTTATGTGCCTGTTGAGAAGCGCAAGGCAGGCCTCAACGCGCACCTCGCTGGCGTCCATTAAGTTCGTGGGGCACCCATTTGTAAAGTTTTTTTACCTTGCTAATTTGACGCAAATAGATCAAGATTGTTTTGATGCTAATTTCGAACGCTGCTGCTAATTCGACAGTAGACTGAGTATCATCAGCTTCCACAATCGCCTTTAATTCGTCATTGTCGACCAAAGTTTCCGGACGACCAAGGGGTGCATTTTTCAGGTCGAAATTTCTAGCACGTAAGCGGGTAAATCAATAACGGGTTGTGCATTCGTTTTTAGTGTTCTCTCCGTATACGTCGTTAATGTTGCGTGCCGTATGTGCCTCGTTGCTACTCCGTCAGTACTCATATTCCATAATTACTCGAATTTTTAACGTATCCATGATGACAGAAAAGACCCAAATGGGATGAAAACAAAACATTTATTTGAAAATATATGGTCGAAATGACCAGTATACTACAAAACGGCAACTTCATAACTGAAGACCTATTATTATAAGATACAAACACATTTATTCATCACATGAAAGTAACCTACATGGCGTGGCTTTTAAGCTTTTGTTATTTGTAAAAAACACAACGAGCCTTGTAGCCTTCTCGTTTTAAATCCAATAAATAATTTTGAACCCTCATCGCAGCGCTTGGAATCACCAAACGCGGCGTAGAGTCCAACCCTCCTTGCCGCGTAGAGTCCAAAACGGCTCGTCCCTATCGTGGTACACAAGTCCATCGAAATGTTGTTCTATAACTATATCTTTTGTTTTTGTTTTCCATTATTTTATTTTTGTAGTCGTCATGTATTTATTTAATCAGCGCTTAGCTGAAAACACAATATTTTAGGAATTCAACTTTTTGCAAACTCAACATTTCATGAATTCAACTTTTTGCTCATTTAACATTTTAGCATTCAACATGCTGCGAATTCAACTTTTTGATCCTAAAGGAAAAAAACATTCATGCTAGCAACGCAGCGTTTGGTGCCACAAGAGGACTCGTCAGCTTTCGCAGCAAGACTATATTTCCTGAGGATGCCTCGTGTAGAGGCGATTTGATTAATTTGATTTTTCAAAGAAATTTAGCGGATATGTTACTAAATTATTATTTTTTGTTCTGAGATTTATTTGAAATATGGATCTCCGCAAAATAACGTCTGAATCAATTAGCAATCGCATCATTGTCAAAACCCTCTTGGCTCAATTGGTTAAGAACATTTCGAGCTTGAGAAGAAGATTTTGATTCGAGTCCCGTCGCGGGTTGTGAATTTTTGTATATTTAAAACATTTGGTAATGTAATGTATTTCGTTTAATAACAGTCATTGCTAATGGTACGTTATATTCTTGTTAAGTCTATATTCATGTGATTTGCATTTATTTATTTCTTTCTATTACTCATTTTTTAGATATACGCGTCTGTGGTCTAGTGTTTTGCCCACCGGTATCAGCTCTAGAGGTCTCGGGTTCGATCCCAGGGGAGTACAATATTGTGCTTGGTATGGTTGGTGGAATAACTTTGTTTAGTCCGCCTGGCTAGCTACCACCATCTCTAAGTCTGTCGTCATAGTTCTGGAACTATGACGACAGAGGAGGAAGATAGCCAGTTCCTCAAACTGTTGAGGATTCCGGGTGAAGTGCCCTTTCACCTGGCCTTATCATAACTTGAAACCAGAGATGAAGGCAAAGCGCTTCTAAATGCCGGAGAAGCAAGTCCTCAGGTTTGGGCTATGCGTTATTATCAGTCAGTCAAACGATTTTACATATGAAAATATATATACAAAAAGGCATGATACCTTAGGACCAACGTATCATTGTATTCCAAAAAGTTCCTGACCGATAAATCCTTCTTCTTGCCTGTCAGAAACGGAATGATCATGTCTTGACAATGAACCCAATGAGCCTGTTGTTTGACCTCAAACGCTCTCTTGTAGAAAACATCGGTGATTTTCGATATGGGGACCTTCGCTTTTTTAGGCTTTTTCGAGCTTCGTGCTAGTTTTACAGGTACTTCGAAATCGTTCCTGAGGTTTGACGCTGTGATTGTGCTTGGTTTGAGGCCTCTTAGTTTGAACCTTTCTTGTTTTTTTCGAGGATCACGCTCGTCTATTGGACTGAAAGGTAGCTTGATATCATCGTAAGAAATGTCTTCGTTGATAACTTTGCCATCGTTCGCGATAACTACATTTTTCTGCTTGATCTGGTCAGATATTTGATAGCGGAGAAGCGCAAGCCGCTCTGGTAGTGCTGGGGTAACCTGCGTTGTTTTCTTTGATGATGTCATTTTTATTCTATCTATAATAATAATAACAATAAAATATTATTTCAGGCAACAATATAAAAATTACAGATCTTATTCTAACTTAGTCTACGGCCCATAGTCATATATACCTTAAAAACGAACATACATAAGTAATTATAACTATTTATTGGCATGTAAAGTCTGTACGTGACTAACTAGAGTTATAAAAGGTGCAATGTTAATCGTAAAGTCGCCTGTAAAAATATTTATACTAGCATACTTTTACTCCTATATTTTCTTTATTAGGTTCACTTTCTAACTCTTAAATTGTTGTGTTCCGGCATTTATAGGTAAGATAGCCAGTTCCTCAGACTGTAGCGGATTCCGGGTGAAGTGCGCTTCCACCTTCGACCTTATCACTTAAAAAACAGGTAAGAAGGTCAGTAGTACCTACTATAAAAAAAAATCAACCATCTCTATGGTCTAGTGGTCCATCGGTGTCAAATCCAGAGGTCCCGGGTTCGATCCCCGGGGAGAACAATGTTATTGATTTGGTTTGTGGTAGGACTTTGTTTAAGTTCTGGCTAGCTACCACCATCTTACCTAATTCTGTGCCCATAAAAACAATTCTAAAATTGTTGTGTTCCGGCATTTAGAGGTAAGATAGCCAGTTCCTCAGTATATTGAGGATTCCGGGTGCTTCCACTTTCGGCACTCTTATCACTTATCACTTGAAAAAACAGGTGAGATAAAGGCCAAGCCAATCCCTGTAGTACAATTAAATACAAAAGATACGTAAGTAGTCTGTTCTAATAAACATTATTGCATAAATGTAAAATAAACTCACCGTAAAAAATAAAGCTTAAAAAAAATATAGCAATTTCCATTGTTAAATCTATTCACATCACACCACTGGCAATACTCATTATTTTGTTTTAGCGAGAATTGATTAATACTGCCCAACCGTTCAAAAACAAGCGTAGGTGATGGAAACTAGGGATTTCCTGCGACTCACGACGTTTTCAGCTCTAAATCTTACACAATTATCTACCTACATGCATATTCACAAGAACAATGTATGAATATGCTGTATGTGCCTGACCCAGTTTCTCTCTCGTTTCTTGCCCAGGCAAGATTCGAGAGATCCAGGGCTGACCTGACCCTTACGGATGTAAAAAATACACCAGTAGCAGTTTTAAAACTTAAAAATATACTAGTAGTTCGCCACGAATGGAGATCTCGTGATGGTATAAGGTATATAACCACGGAATTCTTTCTAAAAAAAAACGCAATTAACAAACCTTACTTAACCTAAACACTCTTTTTCTCAATCTTTCTTTATTCCCCTGAGTGTTCGAGGCTCTCTCTTGTTTGTTACTCTCATTGCCTATATGCTTAGCCGTACTTCTTAGTGGGGTTAATACAATAAGTAAATAAGTCACCCCTTATTAACATGAAAATTCTGATATCTTTCTGAAAAGATCTATCAAAACCGTTGCCTTTGTAAACGTGGTTGAACCAAATTGGGAGCAGCTTTATTCTATGTATAAACAAAACTTTAACTGTGAGCACAATCTGTCTGCCAAGCGTGGTGATTATGGCAAAACCTTGCAATTGGATGAAGTTATTTCCACATCGTGATGGACAATAATGTGCTATTTATATGGGATATGCGCAGTCATACCCCTTGCATGACATCCCAAAATAAATTCGTGGTTGTTATTGAGATCCATGGTTTGGCAACCCTATTGAGTGAATTACAAAAAAATATACAAACCAGTTTAAATGAAATTCCGAATACCACTTATCTTGCAACACCTGATGAACAACCTTTGCCCCTTTATCCTAAAAACCACCCCTAATAAGGGGTGAATAAACCAACGTTGAAATCTACAGTCTAAACCCCCATTTCATATGATATTTCACGTTTTCATAAATTGTCAAGACTTCGATCTTATTTACCCCCTTATATCCCTTTTTAAACCATAAGGGTTTAAAAGGGGGTAAAAAGGGGAAAATACAGGGGTGGTTTCAACAAATTAAATAATAAGTTAATTGTGAAGACAACCCCCTCTAACAGTATATCCTACAAGACATATCAAGCGTTTTACCCTTTAAACGCACCCTTTTGTTACAAAAACCTACCCTATTATAAAGTCAAAAATGTATTTTTTAATTAACAGCAGATACCCTTTCAAATGACACCCCACAAGCCATAAATCTTCATGTCACACTTAACACCCCTATTTCTCAAAAACTACCCTAGTGTCAAAAAGATCCTTACACCGATTGATGAGTATTAATATATTCTCTGCATATTCAAACATTTGAATTGATCGCTCCAACCATTCAAAAGATATGAGCGAAAAATGATATTCATTTTCATCCCAATTTCTCAAAAACTACCCCATTTATCAATAATCCCCCGCGACAATCAATTTCTATGTATGTTATCTCTTTCCATTTTCAATTTCAGGAAAATCGGATAAACCGTTCTACAGTTATGCCGTCACACACAGTTATACATACAGTGCCGGATTTCCTTAACTCGGAGATCAATAAATACTCACCTAACATGTTTCACTCCTCTAGCTTGCTCGAAAAGTATGTCGTTATAGTCTAGTCTAGCCTAAGCGTACCTATATAGGTCGGTATTTAGCGAGGTTAAAATGCCATTTTAAGATCTAGTACAAAGGATCCCATCAGATCCTTTCAAACAAAAAAAATCCAAATCGGTCTAGGCGTCTTTGAGAAATCTGGAAACATGCATTAAAATTCCGACGAATTGAGAACCTCTTCCTTTTTTTGAAAGACGGTTAAAAAGAGGTTTCACATCATAATCACATACCTAATCTTATATAGATTGTACCTACTTCTAACTGTTATCCAGGTTTTATAGGTTTTACAAAAAAAACTATTTTTAACACAATCTGTTTAATTGTACAAAAATATTGGCAAGTACATTTTACAGATTTTTAATTTATATTTTTTTACGAGAGCAAAGAATATTGACATACAGACATATCAACCGGATTGTATGCTGAAACAAAATAATTCAAGTAAGTAACAGGACTTAAAACAGGTCAAGTGTGAGTCTAGCACTAAGTAACTAAAATATATATACCTATGTTGATTTTAATCGTGTTTTTAGAAATAGTTTAGCGCTGCATACCTAGAAGATGCGCCAATTTAGTTATTTTAGGTACAAAATGTGTTTTTAATCAGACATGTCACTACGACATGAGCGTCAAACTACGTGTGTTTGGGAGGGCCCAAATCAGCGGAGCCATCAAGCCTTATCACAGAATCATCTTTCTTATCAATATAAAATTTTATAAACGAACATTTTGTTATCGCACGGTTATCACGCGAGTCAAAAATAAAACAAAATACCTGACACAAAATTCTTGCAAAATATCAGACACGATATTCTTGCAAAATACCTGACATAATATTCTTGCAATATACCTGACACAATATTCTTGCAAATTACCTGACACAATATTCTTACAATATATCTGACACAATATTCTTGCAAATTACCTGACACAATATTCTTGCAATATACCTGACACAATATTCTTGCAAATTACCTGACACAATATTCTTGCATTATACCTGACACAATATTCTTGCAATATACCTGACACAATATTCTTGCAAATTACCTGACACATTATTCTTGCAGTTGAACGTGTCCATAGCACACTTGCTCCTGAACAGAACCACATCATTTTTGGTCGAGTCGAGGGCGCAGACCGCGTCATCATCATCATCGTCGTTGCAGTTACTCGGACAGCCACCGCCGGTACGTAGGAGTAATACGTATATTGAACAGAACTTATTATCTACCACGTCATATTCTGAAATAAAAAAGGTCTTGAATTTTTATTTTTAATGGGTCGTCTCTTGAACTTCATACTTGCGCAGGCACAAGCTTTGGAACCCTCAAGACAAGTAAAGACGTGGCCGGCCCAAACAAACCTGGAGGCGATAGACTCGGTAGAAGTCAAAGATATTAGGAAGACCTGGAGTGAAATCAAGCGTGGAGCTCAAGGCAGAATGAAATGGCGGTCTGCTGTGGACGCCTTCTGTTGCACCTCTTGCCTTAGTGCATTAAGAAGGCCCAGTAGACTCACTTTCTCATACAAACGTAGTTTCATTGTCATTTCGCAATTGTCTGATTTAAAAGATTTTTTGCAAGAATAATTGGATAGGTATTATCTGTCTGGTGCTTACTTTATCTAAACTAATACAAACCAAAATATTTAGAAGAGTTTTTCCATACAAACACTCTTTTCCATATATTTTCATTGTTACCTATTGCGTTTTAAGATAAAGTAGCGTACCACAGATACCTAGGTACATATTATCTCTTTCCGATTATACCTGCAAAATTTCATGTGAATCGGACTAACCACTTCGAATTGAAAGGGGAACTACGTTTGTACTGGAGAGCGGAAATCAGTGATACTCCTCGGAGTACATTAACTTACTTTTGACTTGAGAGGGCCTCGGCCCTCTCAAGTCAAAAGTAAGTTAATGTCGGGGAATCAGTATAGCGTCATCTACATAATCTACTTAATCTATCGCAACAACTCTAAATTGTTACAACATTTAGAGGTAAGATAGCCAGTTCTTGTTGTTTTTTTTTATTGTACGACGGGTAAGCACTTGGCCTTCATCTCACCTGGTAACAAGTTGAGATAAGACCGAAGGTGGAGGCGCACATCACCCGGAATCCTCAACAAACTATCTTACCTCTAAATGTCGGAACACAACAATTTTAGAATTGTTATTATAGCGACAGAATTAGGTAAGATGGTGGTAGCTAGCCAGGCGGACTTAAACAAAGACCTACCACCAACCAAACCAAGCACAATATATTGTACTCCCCCTGGGGATCGAACCCGGGGCCTCTGGATCTGAAATCGGTGGGTTGAACCACTAGACCACAGAGACGGCTGAAGTGCGCTTTCTTTGGCCTTATCATAACTTGAAAACAGGTGAGATGAAGGCCAAGCGAAGTCGTCGTACAATAATACCAAAAAAAAAATGTTTTAATCCACTTACTCAAGAATCCCCTATATTTATAACATTGGTTGTTTAATATAAGATGACACAAGCTTTGAAACCACTGGAAGCGCATATTTTTCCTATTCAGACCACACACATTTCTGCAAAACAACAAATAACAACATTATAAAAAAAACACCTATCAAATTAAAATGTAAGAGTAGTGCCCGTTGTGAAAGGGCTCGTCCGAGGTAGTACTACCATCATACCTATTTCAGCCAAGCAGCATTAATGTTTTCCGGTTTGAAGGGTATGGTTGCCGGTGAAATTATGGACACACGAGGCTTAAAACCTTTATGCCTCAAGTTGACGGGCGCAATGCATAGCCATGTTCTTTGTGGATGTGACCTACGCAGTAAGGCATTGTTATAGGCAAGAGATGCACTTAACATCAGGTGGACTACTTGCTTGTTCCGTCTCCAAGTTGTATAAAAAGAACCGAAATTGGTTGATGTAGGTATGACGGAGTTTTGAGACATAAAAAATACAACTGAGAACCACTCCCTTTTTTTTTAAGCCGGCTAAATCACGCAGTAGCTGTAGGACTACTACGAAAAACGAAACATGACGGATCCCTCGACGGCAAATGTAACAATGCAAAAATTACAGAAGTTCTTTCGAATCCGACAACGTTCGATTTTCAAAGTATACGAGTATACCCTGACCCGTGTCGGCAAAAATAATAATAAATTTACCGGCTTCTCTTAGCCGAGTTGACAGAGATAAAAAAAAAAGGTTGTCATTGTCACTGAAAGATAGGTACTACCATCTTAACTAATTATGTCGCCATAATAGCTTCTAAAATTGTTGTGTTCCGGCATTAGAGGTAAGATAGCCAGTTCCTCAGTTTGTTGAGGATTTCGGGTGAAGTGCGTTACTACCTTCGGGCTATCATCCTATTAAATTTTGTGCACCAGCAACCACCTCTTTAGCCATAAAATAAGAACGCCTATTATTATTATTATTTTTAAGAAATCCAGTTTTATTTTTGTACAATGTGTGCAATAAAGTATTTTCATACATCAATTCATTTTCCTTCCTTTTGTTGAGGATTTCGGGTGAAGTGCGCCTCCAACTTTAGCCTTATCTTAATTTGTAACCGCGTGGGGTCAAGCGCTTTCTCGTCGTACAATAAATAAAAATACTGCTAAGAGGTCACACCTACCCCAATGAAGTATAAAATGTAGTGTACTGTAATGTAGTGTGCTATTTTGGGTATATAAACGTTTTTCTATTCTATTCTATTCGATTTCTAAAATAGCCTTACCTGTGATAGTCGTTGCAATGATAGGGGTCGCAGTAATCCATCCATGCTGAGTTGAACGGTTTCCGGTGTCTCTCCAAAAACGACTGGGACATATCCGGTTTGTCGATCTCATCTGTGATAACACGAAGTCAATGGTCATTTTGTTATTTTACCGAAAACCTCAACATTGTAATTTAATAAATTAAGGGGTGAAATTGTGATTTGGTAATAAAAACTGAAAGTTGGACGAAACGGGAAAAGTAGAACTAAATGGTAATCATTAACCCACCTGATGGTACTCCTCGAGAGGACCCTAAACATACATTTGAAAATATGCCTAGATGCCTCCGTTGGCCAGCTAAACTAGATTACTTGGATAGAACTGATCGACAAAACCACAAACTTCTATTTCAAACATATTCAACATTTTCAAACATACTATTTTCAGCCGTCCTTGAGTGCTACCTGTGAGTTGTCATAAAAAAACTTACTTTTTTGCCTCTACCTTAATCATTGGGTAATACTGGTAAGGAATGAAACTCCTTGCCTTCGGAGTTTTCAAGTCCAGAGTAAATAGGTAGGTTCCTTTTAGGTAAGCGTGCTCCATCTTGGGCCACATCTTTACTTGTTTAACATGTAAGCTGGTGGTCAACTTGACCATCACCAATAAACAAATAAAAGATACGGGGAAATACCTATTCCGCCAAGTGCATTGCTGTGTATCGGTTTGACGGGTATGGTTTCCGGTGAAATTATGTAGCAATGAATGTGTGCAATGCATTGCTGCTTAAGTAAGGCTTTTCTAAAGGCAGCAAACTTAACATCAGAGCGGCTGCTTGCACCGTCTCCAAGTTGAATAAAATAAAGTATAAGGTCTTTGAATAAACAATTACTACCATACAACAAAGAAGTTGAAGTTGAACACGAATTCATAGCTTAAATAACACGTATGGTTTATTGGTAGAGCGTGTGACTTTCGAACTGGCGGGCCCGGGTTCAAATCATCATCCTCAATGTGATATAGGATATACATTTTTTACACAGCGCCATTTAGCCCCAAAACAAAGCAAAGTAGCATGAGACATTGATTACGGTTAAAATACTTACTTTTTTGTTACAACTAGGAGACGGGACAAGCATGTAGCCCACCTGATTTTAAGTGCATCTCTTGCCTATAACAATGCCTTACTGCGTAGGTCACATCCACAAAGAACATAGCCTACACGGCACTGCATTGCGCCCCGTAACCGCAGGCATAATGGTGGCATAATTACAGGCCTCACGTGCCTGTAATTTCACCGGCAACCATACCCTTCAAACCGGAACACAGCAATGTTGCGGCTGAAATAGTTATAGTGGTATTACTTCCCCGGACGAGCCCTTTTACAATGAGTTTTACTACTCTTACATACTTTTATATTGTTTTGTAAATAAAAGTCCGAAAGTACAAAATAAAAGTCGTACCCATAACGATACCATACCCATACCATAACTCGTATCCAAACACAGAACAAACATCAATATTCATCATACAATTGTTTGCCTCGGGTGGGAATCGAACCCACAACCTACAGCGCAGACAGCTACTGAGCTGTAGGTGTGGCAATTGATGACTTACCTTTAAAACGATCTCTCACAAAGTTTGGATTGTGGTATTTAGAAGATTGTCTGCAACACACATACAATAATTATTTCGTATTCCTTCCTCTTGAGTAGGTATGTGGTACCAGGGACGCTACCGCCGACGGCGAAGCCGATCTCCATTGATGGCTTTAAATTAGCTCCATGAGAACTAGAAACGATTTTTACCGATTTAGGTATGTGTCATATCCGAAATGGCGTTTCCCATCTCAAAAGTGTACACATGTTATGAAACCTATCCGTTCAGTACATTTGACGGTAAAAATCGTTTCTAGTTCTCATGAAGCTAATTTAAAGCCATCAATGGAGATCGGCTTCGCCGTCGGCGGTAGCGTCCCAGGGCAAAAAGTAGAAGTAGAAAAGGCTATGCTGTTGTGCCCTTGGAAACAAATTCTGCTTGCCAAAGTTCACTGTGGTGGGCCCTTAGGGTTAGAAGTACTTACAGTAAATATTGTAAGTTGCCTGAACTAATATGAAATCAAAATGAAGCCAGCAAGGAGATAAGTATGGTGTTCATGTAGCATACGATAAGAAAAATAGATATATATATTATATAATAGATAATATTAATAGAGAATAATAGATATAATTGATGTCTGATCCCTTAGTAATGACACAGTAAGCTGTAGAATGTGTATTTTTTAAAATATCGCTTATCATAGGATTTTCGGCGAGTTCTCCGTAGATGGAAAGGTCTGTAGTGAGGAGTGAGATGAAGGCCAAGTGATTCACTGTCCTACAATAAAAAAAATATATGAAGATACTAAAACATGTAATGGCGAATTTCACTTATTGAATCAATGATGTGTTATGACGTTACAATTTACGTGTTTACAGAGAAGGAAACTTCACCATTTGTAGTGCTTAAATAATAAAATGGTACCTAGAGGTACCTAACCACTTACTTGCTCTCAATAATACGCGATTTGACCTTTATCGAGTCACCTAAAAATCGAAAACAAAATGATGTAGGCACGTAGATAGATTCTTGACTCTAAGAACCAGTAAGATAATGAGTTGGCTTCTATAGGCAATACGTCACTGCGGTCGAAATAAAATGGCTTTTTAGTCATTTTGATTAGATTCCTAGCAACCTAAATAATTTCTTGGAAGTCAAGTCTAGAAATTGGAAGTCAATGAAATTGGCTCCAAATGGCTCAGCGTTCATCTTAGTTTACATTCATTCTTGCCTGTATAAGACACAATCGTCTCATGTGTCTAGGCGATAGTTTCCCAATAGTTCTGTCAACGGAACTACAGGGAGTAAACGTTAAGTGATACTTACATGGGAAAACTAAAATAATCTGCAGTAATATCGCGATTACTGGCGCCATTTTCACCACCAGCGTATTAAACAACCATCAGTTAGTAGAATTAACAGCAGTTTGATATAAATTAGCCAATTAATTTTACAATCACAAACTTAATTGGGCAGGTAATCAAATTGATTTATGCCAAGATGGTTTCTATGAACGCATTTATACCTAAGTAGTAACAAGTTAGTCAAACCTTTTAAAATAAACACGACTAAATATTACGTTATTACGTAAGTATACGTTTTCCATAAGGCGAGTTATCAAAACGCAACGATTTAATTTGATACCCATATTGGTATACCTACCTAATAAACCATTTTAGGTACTTTTACATAATGTTATAATGACACAAAAATTCACAACCCCATACTAAAGCCGGAAACGCTCTAACCAACTGAGCTACGAAAGACCTTATACAGATTCCGATTTTTTTGTCATACCTCAGTTTGAGCGTAACGCCATCTAGCAAATATTCACTGAACTATGATCTGCCCTAGTGTTTGAAATTACACTCAAAATCACTAGCGAGAAATGGCGTTTTTGCGTTTAACGGGCTAAAGTACCTCAGATTAGCAACACAACGAAACAAAGTCCTACCACCAACCAAACCAAGCACAATATTGTACTCCCCCTGGGGATCGAACCCGGGACCTCTGGATCTGAAATCGGAGGCTTAAACCACTACACCACAGAGGCGGTTAAATATATCCGCGCATTCATATAGGTAATTGATTTTGGAATTTCTTATAACCCTTAGCCTAACACTAAAACTTTCAAATCCCTACCCGACCTTTGTTTTGGCCAGGTAATCATGCCAGAACCAAACAAATCTTTATAATATCAGAAGTTCATTTATTCCATAAAATGCTCTTAAAATTAGGCACAACAGTCATATTACGTATCTTACTATTAACTTAAACCAACATCACAATTTGTACGAAATAGTATTAATTTCAATATTTCTTTATTTTCTCAGAACAATAAGTGAAAAAAATATTGCATTCATAGACATGGACACATTTTGACTACATTTATTTACAAAAAAAAAACAGCACACAAAAAAACAGACCCACGAAAATGCAATTGACGATTAAATACATAAAGTTAACGTACCGTTAACTTTATGTATTTAATCGTCATTTGTGTGTCAAGTGGCCGGTCTTATCTTTTAAAAATCTCTTACAGACAAACTTAGAGAGGATAGTACAAGTTTGGTTGATGATACAAAAATACAAGAAATTGACAGATATAATAAAATATAGAGTATAAATAGATAGGCAGTAGTATAAACGTGTGATAGATGTGTGTTTGTGCTACAGTAGAAACTAAGCCCACGGCTCAAATAATAAAAATTGCCCGATACTTATTATTATACATTGGGCGCTGTTTTTAGGCCGAAACCATAACGGTCCCTAGACCCTGTGAGAAAATATAATACATAAATACTATTACAATGTTTATATAGGCCTTTACAATTTTCAAACAGATATATAGGCCACTACAATTTTTGGTATACCTACATTTAAAAAACATTTAGTCCTAGTCTTATATAAAACTATGTTTCAGAGATTACTGAAATGCCCTTATTTCATGCGTAAATCCTCTCACACATATGATTGACCCATTAGTGGAACAAAAAAGAGGTACATTTTACTATATAACGATATATAAAATAGAATACAATTTAAGTTTATTCGTAGCAAGACATTCTTATTTAAATAAAACAAATAAAAAACAGACTATAATGTTACAAAGAAAAGGTTTTTAGGTTTTTTCAAACTGTTTCATGCTAGTAATTTTAATATATCAAAATATATATATATATGTATATATATATATATAATAAAAAAAAGACGTTTTTTTCAAAAACCAATTTTCAAACTTAAAAATTAAAAAGTATTATGTCATATCAAACATGTTTTATACGAATTATTATATAATATGATAGATAGGTTTTTTATTTATGTGGGTGCTGTTTATATTCGATTCTTTTTTTTTTTTTTGCTTAGTTCGACGTAGATAGTTTTATGTTAGGAACCTAAATACTATTTATATTTAACTTAAAATCTAATCGAGATATTAAAATAGACGGTAACATTTGCTATACAATTAAAAATAATTGTTAAGAAATTATAATTATTACGTGCAATTTAAAAAGGCAACTTCTTGAATAACAGTCGAGCTAGACACAAATGATCAGCTAGCCAATTAACTTATTCTGTTTCAATAAAAATGGCGACTTTTTTTTATTTGTAAGTTGTCAATGAAACCGAAAAATATTGAAACTAAACTGAATTAGACTCAGATAATGCGGGTGTTCTAGTGTATAATGGAAAAATTAAGGTACTGAACATTTAAAGTAGGTAGTAAAGGTACCTACATAATCAAAATCTAAGATGACTTAATGAAAATATTGCAATAAAATGATGTTTTCAGAAGCCAATCATAATTAAAACGACCATATACAAAATCGTTAAATAATTTAAGTATTCACACTTAATTTAAAAACGAATAAAGTAAGTAGTTTTGGTCGGTACTTGAACTTTAAAAAAAATCATTTTGGACTTAGTAAGGTATACGAGTATAATCAATAATTTACCATTTATATGACATTGGACACTTAGAAAGTCATTATGGTGGATGTCCGAAAAAAACAAAAATAGCTTTATATACAAAATCAATTTAACAAAACAAAAGTTAATACAAGCAAAATACGCATTTCACCTATAAAAATGACATATTTTCTATCAACTTCTGTCCTATTATTGACTTATTACTTTAAAACTGTATAATTCTAGTAATTTCAATATCATACAAAAGTAAAACCCTAGCCTATAACATAAATAAAAAACAAATAACATAATCAAACTAAAACCTATTATTTACAAAAAAAACCATTGTCTAGGTATAAAAAAAAATACTGAGAAATTAAAAACAAATAACTTTATCAACCTAAAACCTATTAAAGACTTAAAAAGTATTATTTAACATCAAACACGTTTGTATAAAGCCTCAAATTGACTTTAATAATGTTCAATAACGTATACTATTATAGAATCCTTTGACGGCCACATTAACGCATTACCGCGATAATTATTGCGTGAAAATACTGAGAAATCATCGCGTCAACAGAGTGGCTTTTACTAGGATTTATCATCAAATGCCAATTAACTGAGCGTTGATAATTACATTTTTTAAATGGACGTCAGATCTGTCAAAAAATACTATCAAGTGTTGCTTTAAAATTAACGCGCTAAGTCGTGGCTACACATACGCATCGTAAATATCATAAACTAAATATCATAAAGTAATCATAAACTTAAAATAAAAATTAAGCAAAACTGAAAAGTAGGCAATTATCATAAGTTGTTTTTGTGCTACAGATTCTACGAAAATATTGAATAAATCGACTAAAACGATATTAGGGATTCCGCTACGAAATCTTATAGTTAAAGATTGTCTTACCAAATACTGAGTAATTATAATAAGATGCCTCAATATTGAAATAAAAAAGGTACCGAATAATTTTTGGTCCAATCATAACCTCAAAACCTGCACATTCCCGTGATAATCTTATTTTCAGTATTATAATCTCGTAAACAAACCGTGTTTTACAAATGAACGAAAATATCGCCACAAGAGAAAGAAAATATCAATTTGGCAGCATTATTACTACATACACAAACAATGAGAATCAAGCATCAAGACATTACAACCAACGCCATTTTCTTTTATAAAATAACTGAGGCCTTAGTATGAGTTTCTGACAGTTAATTGAAACGATTTTCGTTTTCGTATAGGGCGCTTATTTCCATACATTTCAGTTTCCAGTATCGCATTATACGAAAACGAAAATCGTTTCAATTAACTGTCAGAAACACGTACTAAGACCTCTGATATCATATATAATAATCAGTCCAATCCTAGGCCTTACTTTATCCGCACCAGTACAATTTTGGAGTCTTCAACGCCAAAAAGTGTTAGGCCACATCTTTTCTTGTCTTTCAAGTGAGCTGGTCAAAAACTAAACTCTAGCACTTTTATCATACAATACTTTATGATTAAGGATTTTGTCAATATACAATTACTAAAATAGGAAATCTAATTTTCTAGTCTTATTCTCATCATACATATTAAATTTACAGTGCGGTTCTATTAATATTGTTCATTGAGCTGTAGACAGAGATAATTCATATTATTTTGATACGAAGAAACGGGTATTTATCGCGTATCTAAATATATATAACTCAAATGTGACTGACTGACTGACATAGTGATCTATCAACGCACAGCCCAAACCACTGGACGGATCGGGCTGAAATTTGGCATGCAGGTAGATGTTATGACGTAGGCATCCGCTAAGAAAGGTTTTGATTAATTCTACCCCCAAGGGGATAAAATAGGGGATGAAAGTTTGTATGAAACTTTGTCAATTTTAAACCGATCGGGCTGAGACTTTGCATGCATAAAGCTACTATGACGTAGGCTTCCCCTAAGAAAGGATTTTGAGATTTTCGGTTAGACTTTTTTAAAATGGCTAAAGAATATCTGAACGTTAATGGAGAAATTGAAGAATGTAATGTCGGTTTTTAAGTTTTGTAGGCCCTAATTTTTTACACACGTAAAGCCGCAAAAACTATACACAACACAACAATTTTAGAATTGTTCTTATGGTGACAGAATTGGGTAAGATGGTGGTAGCTAGCCAGGCGGACTTAAACAAAGTCCTACCACCAACCAAACCAAGCACAATATATTGTACTCCCCATGGGGATCAAACCCGGGACCTCTGGATCTGAAATCGGTGGGTTGAACCACTAGACCACAGAGGCGGTTAAAAAGTATACAATCAAGAATAAACTAATTTAGACATTGACTTTGACATGACTAGGTCCCTTTCTTGAGCTCAATGTGCAATATTTTAACCTTTAACTGTCAAAAATTGAGTTCCTTATCATATAACATTTATAAGTGTTACAATCACTACGATTAAAACATCAATTTCTAGATAAATATTAAATGCCTAGAGACATACATTTATACAGTCGTGGATATATTAATAGTGAAAATATTTAATGTTAATATTAACATACATTTACGTCAAGAATACTGAATAATATTCATTTTAACACTGTGTAATAAAATATTCATTTAACAAACGCAAGTAACAAGTTTTTTTTTTATTGGTATTGTTTTTTTTAACGTGTCCTTATTTAATGGGTGTTATTGTGTTTAATTAAGTTAAATTAAATAAATAATTAAAGTTCACTCAATTACTTCCATTTATGAATATGTATGTAAGTTTAATTAATTATTACTTATTACTCGTTTGATGTTTTGATTGAAATATGTTTCTTAGTAATAAGGTCTGTTACACTTAAAGATATGTAAATATACCTACTTGATAATATGTAGGTTAAGTTGTAACATTTTTTTTTAGTTAAAAATATTCTAACTGCAGTGCCTTTAATTCAGAACATATGTCTGTTTCGCTGTAATTAGTCACAACTCACAAACATTCATATGAAAATAAAAATCGAGAATATTTCAAACATTTTGACATTATACCGGTTGCCGTAAAAGCCGATATGGGACTTTTCTCTTAAATATAATAAACGTTTCTATTTATAAAAAAAAGAGTTATTATTATTTTCGAATTACAGAGCTCGTTTACTGGCTGTGTGACTCATTATTGGGGTTTTTCTTATAGTTCAGTTTTTTTTTTACATTGAAAAGTTTAAAGAGAGAATTATGTTGTTCATATTTAAATTACTAGCTCGTTGACTGCGGTACAACAATATGGTGTAGACACGCGTCAAGGTCTGTCCAGCTCGCAATCATCGGATTAACTCATTGAGTGCTGTAAAAGACACCCGTGGTTTTTATAGACAGCTAAAGGCTCAGCCCCCAATGACTTCAAGTTACTAAAACTTTCTCACATAGCAATAAGACACATATAAAAGTCTATAAGAACCATTGTGGAACATATAATATTTCGATTTACATCGATAATATTTTCAACGAATATACATTGTGTAAAACTTACAGAGTTACAGGACACGTATACTCGTAGAAGTCTCCATAAGAACTGTTATCGGACCTTTTCTCTCAAAAATATTCATATTTTTATTTACATATCTAATTTAGAAACAGGGTTATGAATTTACATATTATGTAAGTTTGTTTTTTCGAAAATAGAAACCGGATAATGGTTTTTTGAGTTACATATACAGCTTGTTTATAGTCTTTATATATCGTGTATCTTACAGAGTTATAGTGCATAGCAGTCGCTGTAAGAGTCGAAGTTTTTTCCAGTGTTCTACTGCTCGTTTAAAGTCTTTATAAAAGTATTATGTTATATAACGTGTATTTTACAGAGTTATAGGGCTCGCATAGCAGTCGCTGTAAGAGTCGAAGTTTTTTCCAGTGTTCTACAGCTCGTTTAGTCTTTATAAAAGTATTATGTTATGTAACGTGTATTTTACAAAGTTATAGGGCTCGCATAGCAGTCGCTGTAAGAGTCGAAGTTTTTTCCAGTGTTCTACTGCTCGTTTAAAGTCTTTATAAAAGTATTATGTTATATAACGTGTATTTTACAGAGTTATAGGGCTCGCATAGCAGTCGCTGTAAGAGTTGAAGTTTTTTCCAGTGTTCTACTTCTCGTTTAAAGTCTTTATAAAAGTATTATGTTATATAACGTGTATTTTACAGAGTTATAGGGCTCGCATAGCAGTCGCTGTAAGAGTCGAAGTTTTTTCCAGTGTTCTACTGCTCGTTTAGTCTTTATAAAAGTATTATATAGAACGTGTATCTTATAGAGCTATAGGGCTCGCATAACATGCGCTGTAGGAGTCGGTGTTTTTTCCAGTGTTATACAGCTCGTTTAAAGCCTATATAAAAGTATTATGTATAACATGTAACTAATAGAGTTATAGGGCTCGCATAGCAGTCGCTAAAAGACGTTATTTCCATTTCCAGTGTTATACAGCTCGTTTTAAAGTCCTTATAAAAGTATTATGTTATATAACGTGTTTCTTACAGAGTTATAGGGCTCGCATAGCAGTCGCTGTAGGAGTCGGTGTGCGAGGTATTTTCAACAATGGCGTTGTACTTCTTGCCGTGTTTTCGCCCCTGTATGTGTTCGAACACGAGGGAATCGTCGTTTGGTAGCTCCAGGTTGCAGATCACGCAATTCACAGTGTTTTTGTTTATCTAGAACATAACAAATTCAAAAATGTGACAGACTCGACTTCAAAAAAATCAAGAAATGGAGGAGGATTTCACCTCGCGAATTTCTACTTGCTTCATACCTACTCGAACGCGTATGCTTTCACCACGATGTATGAAAAATAATACCATTTAACCATACACCGTGAGGAAACGTGAATCGAGTGAACTTCGATTGTAACTAGGCCCTCTGATCACTCTGATTTAGCTTTGCCTTACTTACAACAAAGAAAGTTTACACAAAAGTTACTTAACTCAGTGCCCATAATAATAAGTACCTTAAAGACTATTTTTTTTTTATTGTACAACGGGGTAGCGCTTGGCCTTCATCTCATCTGGTCACAAGTTAAGATAAGGCCGAAGGTGGAGGCGCACTTCACCCGGAATCCTCAACAAACTGAGGAACTGGCTATCTTACCTCTGAATGCCGGAACACAACAATTTTAGAATTGTTACTATGGCGATAGAATTAGGTTAGATGGATTTAATGACATATGTAATGTTACTTAAACAAAGTCCTACCACCAACCAAACCAAGCACAATATTGTACTCCCCAGGGATCGAGCCAGGGTCCTTTTGGATCTCAAACCACTAGACCATAGGGTTATTGGTTGGTGGTAGGATTTTGTTTATGTCCGCCTGGCTTCTTTCGCCATAACACCAATTCTTAAAAAAAAAATGTTTTCCGGCAATTAGACGTAAGATAGCCAGTTCCTCAGTTTGAAGATTCCTTGTGAAGTGCGCCTCCACCTTTGACCTTATCTCAACTTGTAACCAGGTGAGATGAAGGCCAAGCGCTTCCCCGTCGTACAATTCGTACAATAAAAAAAAAACAACGCCTGAATCAATACGCTAAAGAAGAAAAATAAGTTACACTTAAAAAAATTCAAAACAGTGGACCGGTCGGTGTTACCTTTCTAACTAGCGCCTGGATCAATACGCTAAAGGAGAAAAATAAGTTTCACTTAAAAAAATGACAAAACAGTGGACCGGTCGGTGTTACCTTTCTAACTAGCGCCGGGTAGAAATCTTCCTCGAAGGTGATCCCCAAAGCCACGCTATGATACTGCGTCTCCACGTGTTCCGTGATCGCGTCTCCGCGCAGCTCCAGCTGGCAGATGATGCATTTGACGCCGTTCTTAGTGAACAGGATCCCGTGCCAGGATTCAAAGCTGATTTTCATTATGTTACCTACGAAAATAGCAATAAATTAGAGTTATCGCTATCATTGGTAATAAATAAGAGTTATCGCTATCATTGGTAATAAATAAGAGTTATCGCTATCATTGGTAATAAATAAGAGTCATCGCTATCATTGGAAATAAATAAGAGTTATCGCTATCATTGGAAATAAATAAGAGTTATCGCTATCATTCGAAATAAATAAGAGTTATCGCTATCATTGGAAATGAATAAGAGTTATCGCTATCATTGGAAATAAATTAGAGTTATCGCTATCGTTGGATTTATCAAGGTTTATGTGAAAGGAAATGCTTCATAGCATTAAGTTCGAGGTTCTAAAATAACTAGAAATAAGAGTTATCGCTATCATTGGAAATAAATTAGAGTTATCGCAATCATTGGATTTATCAAGGTTTAGGTGGAAGGAAATGCTTCATAGCATTAAGTTCGAGGTTCTAAAATAACTAGAAATAAGAGTTATCGCTATCATTGGATTTATCAAGGGTTATCTGAGAGGAAATGCTTCATAGCATTAAGTTCACCAAGGTAATAAAATAACTAAAAATTAGAGTTACACAGTTTACACTGACTAGTGCAATCTTGCAAGGCAGACAGATTACTACCTAAGGACCGTTTCAAACGGTCCTATAGGTAACTCAACTGTTCCAGACCAGTACCAGACGGAAACGTGACCAACACACTGGCCGCATTGCCACGCTGAATAGCTATGCTAATTCGCTTGCCTAAATAAGAGCCAGCCTTTGGAGACCCAAAATCTCGACACCACTAAATTTGCCCCTTTTATGACCCTCGGCCTAATCAGCCACCGCACCAGTCCTATTTGTATTACTTGTATGCATAAAAACCCAAATACTCAAATGATACTTACGAGTCACGTGATCACAAAAACGGTTGGTGGTAGGACTTTGTTTTTCTAAAAATGTTGTGTCATGGCATCTAGAGGTAAGATAGCCAGTTCCCCAGTTTGTTGAGGATTCCGGGTGAAGTGCGCCTCCACCTTCTACCTTATCTTAACTTGTGACCAGGTGAGATGAAGGCCAAGCGCTTACCCGTCGAAAAAAAAAACAATACGTACCTTTTTGTATCACCATTTGGCTTTTCCTAACTAGCTTCGTTTCCACAATACTCTCTTCGCAATCGTCACTCGCCGACTGTACATACGTCACCACACTGTATAGTGGCTCTAGTATATTCACATACAGTATCTCTTTCTGGGTTTCCACGGCGTACTCCTTGGCGCCGCACTTCAACGCCTCTTTCAGGTACTTTTTGCTGAGTTTTTTTGAAGCGTACTCGTACTTTTCGACGTGCGTCGCCCACTCCTGGTGAGTTTTGGCCTCTGTTCGCGTCATTGTTACATTACAGACCGCGCAGTGATACATTAGGTACATCTGGAAGTAAATAAGTCGAGTGTGAACAAGTAAGTAAGTCGAGTGTGAACAAGTAAGCAAGTCGAGTGTGAACAAGTAAGTAAGTCTAGTGTGAGCAAGTAAATAAGTCGATTGTGAACAAGGCAATAAGTTGAGTGTGAAAAAGTAAGTTGAGTGTGAACAAGTAAGTCGAGTGTGAACAAGTAAATAAGTCACGTGTGAACAAGTAAATAAGTCGAGTGCGAACAAGTCAATAAGCCTAATGTGAACAACTTTTTTTATTGAATATTTCACACCACATCAACCCATTAGCGTCCATTGCTGAACTGAAACCTTAAAAACATTGCGTTGCAGAGGCAGGATGTTGGATAAATTGATATCAAGTATATAGCTCACCTGTCTAAACAGCTGCCCGTAGAAGTTATACAAAAACTTGTTCTTAGCAATATTCTTGGCATGCTCCGTGCTTTCCACATGTCTCTGCAGATGATCAATGTCCACACAAACCGAACAGACAAAACAATACCTACTCCCATTGCTCCGGTGCAACAAAGTATTGTAAGAGGTACTTGTAATTTTAAAGTAAGAAGACTTAAACTTCAAAAGAACGGTTTCATCATATTTGAACGGCTTCTGATCTTCATCATCGCTATCAACTGTCACCCTCCTTTTGTCAATCTTTGTTTTCTGTGGTGTACTTTTTTGACCATTCTCGGTGTCAACGTCAGATTTCTTGACAGAAGTGACCGGGGTGTCAGGTTTTGGGACAGGAGTTATCGGGGTGTTCGATTTCTTGACATGTGTGAACGGGATGCAGCTATTGCCCATTGGTGTTACATCAAAGGGTCCGGTCACTTTAAGAGTCAACGGGCTAGTCGGTGCAGGTAGTAAGTTGCTCTCTATCATGCTTAAGGTAAGCATTTGTCCGGGTAAAAGAGGTATGTTGTTAAAGTTAGTTGCATATTCATTGTTATTGTTGGCTTTGCTCATTTTAGACGGGTATTGACTGCTAATATTCCTATGGTAATCAGAATCTCTATGAACACCTTCCGTGTAGTCTCTCTTGGGATAGTAGCTCTCTTTAGGGTTGCATACGTACCTATAGTCGACTCTTTCTTTCACACAGCTCTCAACATCTTTCTTGGTATTATCCAATGCCTTCACACTAACCATATCTCGTAAATAATAATTTATAGGGTTCATGCTATCTGAGCGAGAGCTGATATCTACTTGGGGATATTTAACAATGCCATCTTTACGACCCCCAATATTCGAAGCATTACTGTCAGTGCGAGCGCGGATTTCTCTGTTCGTGGCGTTGTCGATCGCTCTCAGTTTATCTGCCTCTTTCAGTAATAGCTCCCTTTCAGCGGTTATCACATTTTGTGCGTGGGAGGGGGAGTTGGTAAGGGATGTAGAAGTGGGGGTGGCGTCGCTGGAGCTAGATGAGCTAGAGCTAGCTACGTCGTTCAGATTGAATAGCTCTCCCTGGAATATTTAAATATATTTTCATTTTCAGCGCCATCTAGACTCAAACTGCACAAACTATTGAGAATTTCATGCTTTTAACCGCCTCTGTGGTCTAGTGTGGCCTACGTATAAGGTTTCTAAATAATTATTGAAAATACTTTATTGCCCGCTAAAATAAAACTTGATTACTTAAAAATATATACAATGTAAGGCTTTGTTATAAGCAAAGATACACTTAACATCAAGTGCCCTCCTAATGTTGCTTGCTTGTTCCGTCTCAAAGTTGTTTATAAATAATATATATTAAAGAATTATATTCGTAATCTTTTACAAGCTTTGCTTAATTGGGACTAAATGGCGTTGCGTGAAATTCATGTCCTGTCCCGTACAATTGCCTTAACACTTCATAGTAACCCTTTAGGGCATAGCAATACTGCATTAAAAAGCCTCATAGCTCAGTTGTTAGTAACTCTGCCTTCTGCGCTGTAGGTTGTGGGTTCGATTCCCACCCAGGACAAACATTTGTGTGATGAATATAGATGTTTGTTCTGTGTTTGGGTGTTGTATCATAGTACGTATGTATTTACAAATGTATATAAGTATTATATTTGTTATCTAGTTCCCATATTACAAGCTATGCTTAGTTTGTGACTATATGGCTCTGTGTTTTTTTTTTTTTATGTTCAATCATGATCTGTTATATTATTATTTTTAGCACAGCGCTATCTAGCTGCAAACTAAGCGAAGCCGCTATAGGAACAAGACATATTTATCAATGAGATCATACCTTATGATTCTTGATCTTCATTATGGAGAGCGCGCCTCTGGAGTTCGGTGGAAGTGTGGCCAGAAACAATTCTGGATCGCTCTTATATTCCGTTTTTTCCTCACACTGGTACTTTATCTGTAAATACAGAATAATCAAAACCGAAATTTTAACCGCCTCTGCGGTCTAATGGTTCAACCCAGCGATTTCAGATCCAGAGGTCCCGGGCTCGATCCCCATGGGGAGTACAATGTATTCTGCTTGGTTTGGTTGGTGGTAGGACTTAGCTACCACCATCTTACCTAATTCGGTCGCCATAATAACAATTCTTAAAAAAAAAATGATGTGTTCCGGCATTCAGAGGTAAGATAGCCAGTTCCTCAGTTGAGGATTCCGGGCGAAGCGCACCTCCATCTTCCTTATCTCAACTTGTTACCAGGTGAGATGAAGGCCAAGCGCTTCCTCGTCTTACAATAAAAAAAAAAAAAAAAAAAAAAAAAAAAAAAAAACTCTTTTTGCCAGCAAAAAGTTTTAAAAGTACATACCTCCAGCTTCGGCCGCTCCGTCCTGACCATTCCCAACGCGTCCGCCAACCCATCCGTATGCGCAGTGGACATGTTGTGGTCTTTAATGCTGACCACGTTTATGAGAATGTTGCAAATCGCGCAGTGCAGAGACCCCCTAACCTGGAAACATTCCTCAAAGTCAAAGTCAAAGTCAACATTTCTTTAAATAATAAATAAATAAATAAATATTACAGGACATTAATTTTACACAGCGCCATCTAGCCCCAAACTAAGCATAGCTTGTAATATGGGAACTAGATTACGGATAGAATAATTAAATACTTTTTGTAAATACATACGTACTATATGATACAACACCCAAACACAGAACAAACATTTATATTCATCACACAAATGTTTGTCCTGGGTGGGAATCGAACCCACAGCCTACAGCGCCGAAGGCAGAGTTACTACCAACTGAGCTATGAGGCTTGTCTTTATTCAGTAAGATTTTTTAGGATCATTTTGAAACGTCAAATCTACCGCCTGTTCGGAATCGCGACCAGCGCACAAGGAGAAAGGCAAGAACCTCGGGCCGGTTAATTTTTTTGATGATCAATTCAACATTTAGATACACAATTTGTTATTATATTCTAAGTAGATACATCAAAAACCTAAATACTTAATCTTAAAACATTTGTTATTACCCATCTACCTAATGGGCAATTTGTTAACATTGAGAAATCACCATCCTCATTTGATACAACGAAAATACATCAAGAGACTTACGGGGCTTTTCTTTTATCTTCATTTTACCTGGATCAAACGATGTGGGGGGGTTGGGGGGTTTCAACATGCATCGATTGGACCCCCTGCATGTTCTACCATTTGCAATAGTTTAGGAGATATTTTTGTTTTTTTGGAGAATTATTATTTTTTCCTGCACCTTTTGTGCTAGGGTCCTGCCACCAACTAAACCAAGCACAATATTGTACTTCCCTGGGGATCGAACCCGGGACCTCTGGATCTGAAATCGGTGGGCGAGCCACTAGACCACAGAGGCGGTTTAGATGCCATTAGAATAGTCTTTAAACTTTCGCAATCAGAACACAATACCGTAGACGCCAATAGATGCTCAAACCTTGGATTGTTAAATACGTCAATAATTATTTACGTCTGGTTTCTGTACAGAAAAGTTAAAAAACAAATGCCGAGGATACCGAAGCCTAAAATACCTAATATAAAATATATAATAATATATATTTTGCCATCATCAACACACTTGGCTTAGTTTTGTCTGTAGACTGCACGCAACCACTTGAGATTTGGAACCTAAAAACTAATCATTAAAAGACAAAGAGGTTTGGAACATAAAAACTAATCATTAAAAGACAAAGAGGTTTGGAACATAAAAACTAATCATTAAAAGACAAAGAGGTTTGGAACCTAAAAACTAATCATTAAAAGACAAAGAGGTTTGGAACCTAAAAACTAATCATTAAAAGACAAAGAGGTTTGGAACCTAAAAACTAATCATTAAAAGACAGAGGTTTGGAACCTAAAAACTAATCATTAAAAGACAGAGGTTTGGAACCTAAAACTAATCATTAAAAGACAAAGAGGTTTGGAACCTAAAAACTAATCATTAAAAGACAGAGGTTTGAAACCTAAAAACTAATCATGAAAAGACAAAGAGGTTTGGAACCTAAAAACTAGTCATCAAAAGACTAAGAGGTTTGGATCCCAAAAACTAATCAATGGTAAAAAATATACTCACAGCTCGTATCAAATTGTTCAAAAACGGCTTTATAAAGGGTGTCATATTTATCAGCCTCATATGCATCTCCTCATACACATGTTCAATAAGCTCACCCTGTACATAGACATCGCACAACGCACAGTTATACCGACTGTTGACCAACATGAGTGTGTGACAGCCCATATTCGATACCAACATCTCGGCACCGAACGGGTAAAACTTGAAACATGCATGTATATCTATGCAAAGCTTTAAATTATTCGCAGGTTCTTGGGTGGCTAATCGGGTGGTGTCTATGGGCTTGGCGTTTTTTATCAGGTGGTACTTTTCAACGTGGATGCGCATGTCGTTTTTGTACTGCAGGTTATTGCAGTGGCCGCAGTGGTAAAGTTTATCGCTGACCTGGAAACGAAAAAGTTTCAGAATCAGAATCAGAATTCATATATTTCTACTAGGGCACATAATAAGGTTGATTATTTTGGCTTTAGTTTCTTATTATATTTAGTTTTTTTATGTACAGGTTTTTGTTGAGGGTCTTTTGAGGGAAAAATCTAAACGGATCTAAAAAATATTGTTCCTTCCAGAAAATTCACCCATATACAAAAAATCATACATATCCCACACAAAAGAAAAGCCTAAATAATCAATATAAATGAAATTTTAAATGATAAAAAGATTGTGTTCGCACATTTATAAAGTGGTTAGCCCAAACGTTTCTTAAGACTATTGTTTACATGGGTTCTTGGGTTTATTGCATTTTACACATCCTCTGAAGGTGTAGGTCACATCTCATGTCCCTAGGACCAACAATACGAATGTCACGTGACACTGGCTAGTACTCCGCTAAGCGGCGATGGACTTGCAACATGTCACGTGACTACTGGCTACTTGCAAACCGTGGGCAGTTGACAAACGTATGTTAGGACGTGGATCTTTTGAGATCACATAGTCAGAGGACTATGAGATCTCAAAAGATCCCTTTTAACCGCCTCTGTGGTCTAGTGGTTCAACCCACCGATTTCAGATCCAGAGGTCCCGGGTTAGATCCCCAGGGGGAGCAATATTATGCTTTGTTTGGTTGGTGGTAGGATTTTGATTAAGTCCGCTTGGCTAGCTACCACCATCTTACCTAATTCTGTCGCCATAATAACAATTCTAAAATTGTTGTGTTCCGGCATTCAGAGGTAAGATAGCCAGTTCCTCAGTTTGTTTGAGGATTCCGGGTGAAGCGCGCCTCCACCTTCGGCCTTATCTCAACTTGGTACCAGGTGAGATGAATTCCAAGCGCTTTCTCGTCGTACCATAAAAAAGGGACTGGTTTAGAATCGGGCGGTGAGATAAAGACGCTTAGTCTCCATCTCACTCAACGCAACCCTGTCGTTCAGCAAAATAAAATGTTCCAGAACATATCCCTAATGAAATAAATGGCCAAGTGCTTACCCGTCGTACAATAAAAAAAAAAGGTATGAGTAGCGATCAGAGATGAATCCTCGAAGGGAGAAAAATCTGTTACCTTACTTTAAAATTACTAAGTATAAATAAAACTAGTCTATAAAGACTCTCACATCACGAATCAGGTAGTCCTCAAAAGCCCCGACCACGCTGCATTTGGCCAGTATCCTTTTATGCACCTCCGTGAGGCAATGCTGTATCTTGAAGCGGACTTGGAACGAATTAGTGCAAGCCATACAGTAGTACTGGTTCAGATCCGTTTGGGTTATCATGTTCCACGACTCATATTTTACCCGGACTTCTTTGGTGCCTGGAAAATACGTTGAGAACGAATAAGTGACCGAATGAATTGCTGAACGAATGACTGAACGAATGACTGAACGAATGAACGAATGACGGATGAATGAATGAATGAATTGAATGACACAAAATTCACAATCCGCATCTCTTCCTAAAGCCGGAAACGCTCTAACCAACTGAGCCACGACGGCCGTGACGCATTCCGATTGTTTATGTCATAATGATACTCGGCTTGAGCGCTTTTGTGTCATTTGTAAATGTTGTGACCAAGTGACCACTAGAGATACTAAAATTTGAATTAATGAACGAACATAGGAATTACATTAGCTGGAGAAGATTTTAACAAAAAAGGTTGTATTCTAAATTTCAGATTTTTAGATTCATTTTTTTATTGTACAACTTGTACTCATCTGGTTACAAGTTGAGATAAGGAAGGTGGAGGCGCACTTCACCCGGAATCCTCAGCAGTCTGAGGAACTGACTATCTTACCTCTAAATGCCGGAACACAATAATTTTAGAATTGTTGTTACGGCGACAGAATTAGGTAACACAGGCGGACTTAAATAAAGTCCCACCAACCAAACCCAGCACAATATTGTACTCCCTGGGGATCGAACCCGGGACCTCTGGATCTGAAATCGGTGGGCTGAACCTCTAGACCAATACACGGCTAGTAGTAGTAAGGCAATATAGGCTAGGAATGCACTTTATATCAGGTAGGCTTTCTTGCCTAGATTGTTTGCTTTCTTGTTCCGTCCCCTGTAAACATTACAAAAAAAATGCCCTACAGTTTCTGACACTTAGCCAGCTAATTGATACAGTTAAATATTTAGTAACAAATCAGCTTCATTCCAAAGTTGAGATGAAGGCCACCCCCATTATATACAGATACAGAAAAATATTTAGTAACAAATCAGCTTAATTCCAAAGTTGAGATGAAGGCCACCCCCATTATATACAGATACAGAAAAATATTTAGTAACAAATCAGCTTAATTCCAAAGTTGAGATGAAGGCCACCCCCATTATATACAGATACAGAAAAATATTTAGTAACAAATCAGCTTAATTCCAAAGTTGAGATGAAGGCCACCCCCATTATATACAGATACAGAAAAATATTTAGTAACAAATCAGCTTAATTCCAAAGTTGAGATGAAGGCCACCCCCATTATATACAGATACAGAAAAATATTTACTAACAAATCAGCGTAATTCCAAAGTTGAGATGAAGGCCACCCCCATTATATACAGATACAGAAAAATATTTAGTAACAAATCAGCTTAATTCCAAAATTAGCTCATTTGTTATTCCATATATATAATAGTGCGGTTCCACCTCGGCCTTATAGCTTGTAAATCATTTCAGATGAAGGCCAACAACTCCCCATAGTAAAAAAAAAAAGACCCAACACCTACCCGTAGAAAAAGACAAGAGGAATTTATCGGATTTGTTTCTAAATATATTTCTTCGCATTGGCACTTACCTAAATCTATTTTGAGAAACTTGGGGACTTGCAGCCTCGGCTTGCTGGCCATACACGCGTAAGAGACGCCCTCTATCGGAGGCGTGTATTCCTCCATTTCCTCTTCCTCGTATATCTTTATATCCTTGTAGCTTTTACCGAATTTAAAGCCGTGTTCTAATCTGGAACTGTAGAAACATTCATACGTAGGTATTTTAAGTCTATAGGTACATTAGCTAGCTTTCTTTTTAAGGTTCCATACGGGACCTTTTGGTCTGTTTATTATAAAAAGAAAAAAAAACCCACAAAGTCAAGGGACCTTTTGGCCTATTTATTAAAAATCAATCCCGTTAATTGAGTGCTATATGAAGTAACTAGTTGTTTAAAGAAATTAATTATTCACAAAGTCAAGGGACCTTTTGTTCTATTTATTAAAAATCAATCCCGTTAATCGAGTGCTATATGAAGTAACTAGTTGTTTAAAAAAAATTGTTATTCACAAAGTCAAGGGACCTTTTGTCCTATTTATTAAAAATGAATCCCGTTAATTGAGTGCTATATGAAGTAACTAGTTGTTTAAAGAAATTAATTATTCACAAAGTCAAGGGACCTTTTGTTCTATTTATTAAAAATCAATCCCGTTAATCGAGTGCTATATGAAGTAACTAGTTGTTTAAAAAAAATTGTTATCCACAAAGTCAAGGGACCTTTTGTCCTATTTATTAAAAGTCAATCCCGTTAATTGAGTGCTTTATGAAGTAACTAGTTGTTTAAAAAAATTAGTTATCCACAAAGTCAAGGGACCTTTTGTCCTAATTATTAAAAGTCAATCCCGTTAATTGAGTGCTTTATGAAGTAACTAGTTGTTTAAAAAAATTAGTTATCCACAAAGTCAAGGGACCTTTTGTCCTAATTATTAAAAGTCAATCCCGTTAATTGAGTGCTTTATGAAGTAACTAGTTGTTTAAAAAAATTAGTTATCCACAAAGTCAAGGGACCTTTTGTCCTATTTATTAAACATCAATCCCGTTAATTGAGTGCTTTATGAAGTACAAAGTTGTGAAAAAAAAACTAAGTGATCACAAGGCAAATTTAAACTTACATATTATCCTTTTCCTCTGAATTGTATGTATTCATGTTAGCATTATTTGAAGAATTATGCGGCAAAGCTCTGTCCATTAGATTTGCGTTTTTATCTGTCCATAAGTTTTCTTCTACCAAGTTAATGTATGATTGCATAGAATTGTCTAATTTAAAATCGGCTAAACTTGCATTTGGGTTGTTTGCAGCATTATTTATGTCATTACTTGGATAGCTATCTGTGTTCTTGCTGCTTGAATGTAATCCGTTACTTGGATAGCTAGCTGTCTTCATCCTGTTTGAATGTAATTCGTTACTTGGATAGCTAGCTGTATTCTTGATGTTTGAATGTAATTTGTTACTTGGATAGCTTATTATACTTGCATTGCTAGGGGCATTATTTGGTTCTTGTATATTGTTGTTATCAAACACTTGAGTATTTTTCTTTCCACTGTTCCACATAATATCTGAGGAAAATAATAAACATAATTAACTCCAATGAACAATTTGATGTGCAGACTTCTTGTAAAAGGGCTCGTCCAGGGAAGTACTACCACCATACCTATTTCGACCGACAAGCAGCATTGCTGTTTCAGTTTGTATATGGTAGTCGGTGAATTTACAGGCACACAGGACTTTCATGCATACAGTCGCAATGTAATTCGGGTCATGTTCTATGTATGTGACCTACACAGTAAGGGTTTGTCATAGGCAAGAGTTCCTGATAGGCTGATTGCTTGTTCTATTTCTTGTTTTTATTGTACGACGGGTAAGCACTTGGTTTTCATCTCTGGTAACAAGTTGAGATAAGGCCGAAGGTGGAGGGGCACTTCACCCGGAATCCTCAACAAACTGAGGAACTGGCTATCTTACCTCTGAATGCCGGAACACAACAATTTTAGAATTGTTATTACGGCGACAGAATTAGGTAAGATGGTGGTAGCTAGCTAGGCAGCTATACAAAGTCCTACCACCAACCAAACCAAGCACAATATATTGTACTCCCCATGGGGATCGAACCCGGGACGTCTGGATCTGAAATCGGTGGGTTGAACCACTAGACCACAGAGGCGGTTCTTCTCTGCAAAGCAGTGCAGGATTTGATGGCAATACTGCTTTAGGGTCACGATGAGCTGAAAGAGCTCTTGCCGTCCAGGTTTTGTCCTACCTTCCCTTCTGGCTGTGCGATGCTGTCTCTTCTTCCTGGGAACACCCCCAGGATACACCCCCTGGAGCCACTAACAGGTTCCTGTCTTTACAATGTGATGTGGGCTATAAGACTGAAACAGTACGGTACCTGATACTTTGTTGATGGCGAACAGAAGGTTCCCCTCATGTTCTTTAGAGTTTTCATGCTCACGGTGGTTCGTTATTGGGTATATGGCATTGCAGACACCACAGTGGAAGTCTTGGTTTATCTGAAACAATAACAATTTAAACCAACTTCAAAAGGAGGATTTCCTCAATTATATGTTCCCCAATTACTCTAAGACGCCTAGACCGAATTGGAAAATTATTTTTCTTTTGAAAGGGTATTATACTTCACAGGTGGTTCCGACGTCATCAGGTCAGGATCTGATGATGGGATCCTGGAGAAATCGAGGGAACTCTTCAAATATTATAGGCACACTTGAAGAGATTCGGGTATTTCTCGGATGTATAGGATCACGCGTTTGTCTGTCTGTCCATCAAAATAATTGGAGTCGGTTCTTTTTAGTTTTTATAACGTTATTATTAGAATTCGTGTCGAAGAGACTTATCTTTCCTGCCCTTATCCCGAGACAGAGTCCGCACAGTACTTCTCATCCACTCGCCCTGTCTCTCGTCAACTCGGCATCCACTCTTTTCACATACATAGTGATATGCATACAATCCAGACTGAGGGGGCGGGGATAAAATTTATGTGTTCTGTTTTTATCCACCTTCGAATCTTTATTTCGGGAGAATTTTGTCTCCCGATGGTGGATAAAAACAGAGAACAAAATTATTATCCCCTCCCTGTGCTGAGGAGGCAGGTGGTTATCGGTTCTGCGAGCTAAAACTCTTAAATTTCCAAGTCTAAAAATCTTAAGCTGCTACCATGAAGCGCTTGGCTTTCATCTCACCTGGTTACAAGTTACGATAAGCCTGAAGGTGTAAGCGCACTTCACCTGGAATCCTCAACCTACGGAGTTTGGGCATTTAGAAGTAAGACCACTAACACACTAGCACAGCATATTATAATTTTAGTAAGGTTTTTGATATATTTCATATTTATATCAGTATTTGTACGTTTCTTATAATGTTTCTATTAGTATATATTTATATTAGTTGTTGTTTTGTATGTAATCATATATATAAAGGTATTTAAATTTTTTGTTAGATAGACTAAAATTTTTCTTATTTAATTATGTTAGTACGCCATCGTTTTTGTTATGTTTTCTGCCAATTTGGTTAGCAGTTAGAAAATGCCTTGGCATTATGCTCACCATTTGTGCAATATTTATATATAAGTTTTTGTACAATAAAGTGTTAAATAAATAAATAAGCATTTTGAATGTCCTACAGACCAAGGTAAGATGCCATAAGATGACTTAGGATTCTCCACATACACATATCCACATTCTGGATTTCATTTACTCTCTTCTTCATCAGCTCAAATGGCCACGCCCACTGGGCAGATCCAATCAAACTGATATTTTTTATTGTAGATTTCAGAATACCTTTCTAGTGATGCTGAGGTCGAATCTCTTAAGGGGCGGATACGCGGCGAGCGCCCTGACGTGAGCGCCGCGCCTTAAGTGGTTGGCCACAGTCATACCGCCACACTGAAGTTCACACACCGAACATGTATATACACCCTGGGGACAAAAGTACTCGTCTAATTCTAATTCAAATAGGGGGGAGGGGAAACTTTCTGCACTGATGACCCACGCTAGGGTGTATTGTGCATTGCCCTTGCTATCCTGAACCCAGCCAGCCCGACTCTTTAAAGTAACGGAGACAAACCCTGGGATGCTGACAGCATTGGCCAGCCCAACTCCTTAAAGTAACGGAGACAAACCCTGGGATGCTGACAGCATTGGCTAGCCCAACTCCTTAAAGTAACGGAGACAAACCCTGGGATGCTGACAGCATTGGCCAGCCCAACTCCTTAAAGTGACGGAGACAAACCCTGGGATGCTGACAGCATTGGCCAGCCCAACTCCTAAAAGTGACGGAGACAAACCCTGGGATGCTGACAGCATTGGCCAGCCCAACTCCTTAAAGTAACGGAGACAAACCCTGGGATGCTGACAGCATTGGCCAGCCCAACTCCTTAAAGTAACGGAGACAAACCCTGGGATGCTGACAGCATTGGCCAGCCTAACTCCTGAAAGTAACAGAGACAAACCCTGGAATGCTGACAGAATTGCTCCAGTGTAACCGAGGTTAATGCCGTTTGTTCCACAGCACAGAACATATTTCACACTGGCATCCCTTCTAATTATAATATGAAATGGGGGGAAAATGTTTGCATTCCTGCTACCCTAAGCCCGGCCAGCCCAACCCCTTACAGTAACGGAGAAGAACCTTGGGAGGTCTGGAAGTCAAGTACACTAGAGTAATGCTATCAGCTCAGCTTGTACTTGAGGTTGATGCAGCTTGTTCCTCAGCACTTGAGCAATCAGTTGGTCAGCACATACCGTGCTCCACCGTTTTATTATCTGTTCTTGGCCTTCATCTCACCTGATTTCAAGTAATGATCAGGCCGAATGTGGAGGCGCACTTCACCCGGAATCCTCAATAGGCTGAGGAACTGGCTATCTTACCTCTGAATGCCGGAACGCAACATTTTAAGATATGTAATTATGGCAACAGAATTAGGCAAGATGGTGGTAGCTAGCCAGACGGACTTAAACAAAATCGTACCACCAACCAAACCAAACTACAAAACTAAACTGACGTAAAGATTTTTGATTTGATTTGATTTATCGAAAAGTCATGTTATGAGTTACGTGGTCGATTTCAAAAGAAATAAGTTCTGCATATATATTTTTTTTTGTATTTGAGTTTTGAGTTTGATAATAAAAAAAATTATGTATCATGACTAAGTGCCCAAAGTTGTTGGAACACTTTCAAAATTGAAAATTTATAAATTAAACTTTATGCATTCAGTCATGGTTGCACGTTCAGACTATGCTTAAGTTAAGCTATTAAATCCTCTTTTGCTGTATTTTCTGTTTGCGATGAGCTTAAATTTAATTTTCATCGGATTAGATTTTGTAGATTTTTTTTTATGCAGAACTTATTTTTTTTTAAATCCTCCTAACATGACTTTTCGATAACTCTCACGGATTCAGACTTAGCCTCCGTGGCCCTGGAAAAAAACTCACCTGTATACCTTACGAAAAAGACAAAAAGTCCACTATGTCACGTCATGGCACTCATAAAGACACATATAATGTTTCAATGAAGTGTTTCCGGAATACACCCATTGGAGCTGTCCTCACTGATACAGAACACCTTGGATCTGAGCTACTTTCAGTGTGTTTTACACTCTGTGGTAATAAAAAAAAAAACATGGTATATGTTATTACCTGCACTGTACATACCTTGTCAAGTTTCCTGATGGTGTGCCATTGCTCATAGCTCAGATACACATTGCTGTTAATAATTAAGCCCAATTTAGTTACTTCTTCGGTCAAACATAACGGCTCTGTCAGGTCTCCTGTAATTTTATAGGAGAACAAAACTTTTAGAAGGCCTAGCAGAACCCCAGGCCTAGAAGACCATATACTGTATGGGGGTGACCAAGGCCTGCACTGACGTCCTGCTGGGGGGTGTATTGTGCATTGTCCCCATGGTTTTAACTAACCCTACCCCAGCCAGCCCAGCTGTTTTTTAGGTTGTTGGTGACACTTATGGTTTTTGGTGACACTTATAAAACATAGGCCTAGCAGAGTAACTTATTTTCACTCTTCCATAAACATAGGTCTAGCAGACCTGCTTATTTCCACTCTCCCATAAACATAGGCCCAGCAAACTCGCTTACCTACAATATCTGATGATGAGAATTCAAGAGCTGAATGAGGCTTTTAAGGCCATTACATAAACAACACTACACTACCCATTACATAAAATACGGGATCATTAAAGCAAAAAGGCATTGCCGGGAAAGCTTACTGAACCATAGACCTTGTGCTTGCCCCGCTTACTTTTTTATTTATGGGTCAGCTCAGCTCTTGACCTCAAGCATTTGGCAAGCACATCTCTGATGCAGCGAGCCTACCAATAAATAAATTGTTGAGATAAGGCCGAAGGTGGAGGTGCACTTCACACGGAATCATCAACAAACTGAGGAGCTGGCTATCTTACCTCTAAATGCCGGAACACATTTTTTTTTATTTTTTGGAATTGTTATTATGGCGACAGAATTAGGTATATATAATGCAACTTACTCAAACTCAAATCATCATCGTGAACATTGCTTGCATGTTCCGTCTTCATCACCTTATAGAGTCTATATTCCTGGAATTCCTCATCGGATGACATTATATCAATATCTTGATACAAATCCTCATTAATTGCATACAACTTATTCGGTATACTCCTATGATTTATATCATAAAGACTTGTAACACTTTTGTACTCATTAATGATACTAAACAGACATATATTTTTGAAAGCATTAAGATCTTTGTCTTCAAAGTATACAAAATGATTATTAGATTTGTCAGTTGAATCTGTGTTATGTGTTTTTCGCTTTTTTCTTTGAGATTTATTTTTAGATGTTTTTGAGCATGTTTTCACTGTTTCTTTCTCTGTACTAGGCTTATCAGATCTGTAACAATTGAACTTGTACCATTACAATGCACTGTTAGCGATGGGACTCTGTCCTTTAACTAGTCAACTCATTGGCTGCTGAACCCTAGCTATCTATTAAGTACAAACCCTGTGTTTTTATAACACCCAGAGTTATGGGTGATAAGATACTCTCCACCTCCCCTGACCTGATGTGAACTGATGCAAGGCACTTATGAAACTAGGTGGGTTTCTAGAATATACCAATTTCCAAATTTAGGTGGATGCGTGTGTTAAGAATATAACTTGCCTTATTTATTATTTTTAGCAAGCCTCGCAGCTCAGTTGGTAAAGCTCTGCCTTCTGCGCTGTAGGGTGTGGGTTTGATTCCCACCCAGGAAAAACATTTTTGTTGTTTGTTCTGTGTTTGAGTGTTGTATTAATAATTAGTACCAATGTATTTACAAAAAAAAATATGTTATTATTATATCCGTAATCTAGCTCCCATATTAATGGGATTGCGCTGTGTGAAAATACTGTCCTGTAATATTTATTATTTATTACTTTTTGGAATAGGTATATACAAGAAAACCACCAAGTTTCATATGTGCCTATGTGCATCAATTCACATTAAGTCATTAGGACAAGAGGTTGTAACAATCTCACAATGGCCACAGTTTGCACCTCTTGCAAACCTCTTGAAAACACATAAAATCTTACCAAAACATAATACTAAAGTGTGAAGTCGGTTATAATATAAGCATTATTAGCCCAACACCACTTCTATCATAGTTCTATGCATACAAATATTCAAAATTCAATAAGATACATTATATCGGTACTTAGGTGTTAATTTGTTTTGGCAATGGGCTTGGTATATATTATGGTATATATACATATTGAATACAAGCAACTTGCAACTCGTGGGCATGTGCCGAGCGTAAGTTTGGACGTGCCTCTGACTACACCCTAGTAGGTGATCCTCATAAGATCCACCCGATGAGTAGTGATCAGAGGTGAATCCTTGAAGGGGTAAAAGTAAGAGTCTTTAGTATAACATATCACTTTGTTTGAAAGCCTGTTTAGGTTTCTGGGCCATTACAGAGAATGAGGGGATGGGGTAGGATTGCCTCATTGACTGAAGATATCTTTCTTCATAGGACTATTAGTGCAATAGTGGAATCAGACTGTGATTGGGTATCCAAATATGAAAACTTGACAGATACTGCTGGCTTCATCTTTTTTTTATATTAATTATTGTTGGCTGAAGAAAAAAAGTTAAATTGCTAAAGACTTACCGATTTTAATAGTAGGTAGGTACCAACAAAGGGTAGATTGTTGTAGTTTTTAATTATTCTGATTGATTCTTATGTAGTTTCTTAAACGAAGTTATCTATATGTAAATACCTGTGATTGCTGTGCGCCGCTTCTCAGAACACATGCCGGATTCCCGGGTCAGAAAAACAGAAATGAGCTAATATATTAGGTATGACTACAGACAGGTAAGTATTTACTTACCCGCGCAGATTAAAATGACGACAATGCAGAAAGAATTCTTAAATTGGACAAGGAAAGGGCAAACAGGCGGCGTGCAAACAAAAAACATAAAATAACAATTACTAGAAGTTTTTCACATTTGCAGACTCAGCAAAAAAGTTCAAACAAAACCCACCATCGATCGATTCGAATATTTCGAATAATTGCTGCAAAAACGAATGAATGAAATTACCATAGACGGAGATGGAGATCCGAGAGACTAGGCATGAGATAGATAACCACAGAGTCAGACCTACGGATTTATCCGTAGATCTACGGATTTTTGGCATCACCTACGGACAACCGGATTTTTGTTCCACAAGGACATCAAGGTTCCACCTAAGTCCCAAAAATTTAATTTCATGAAATTTAAACTATAAAGAGATAACGTAAATATAATTTGATTCTATATTTTTGATAAATGGGGTAGTTTTTGAGATATTGGGGTGAAAAGTAATACAATTTTTCGCCCATATCTTTTGAATGGCTGATCCGATCAATTCAACATTTTGTTTTTTTTTATTACAGGACAATTTTTACACAGCGCCATCTAGCCCCAAAATAAGCATAGCTTGTAATATGGGAACTAGATAACTAACTAGATTAGAATATGCAGAGATTATATTAATGCTCATCAATTGGCGTGTGTTGTACCATTTGAAAGGGTATATATCTAGGCTGCACATTCATAAAATAGAGATGTAATTTTTAATAGGGGTGGTTTTTGTGAGAAAGGGGCGCGTTATGAAGGTAAAACGCTTAATATTGTTTTGTATGATATACTGTTAAAGGAGGTTGACTTCACAATTAACTTGTTTTTTTATTTGCTGAAACCACTCCTGTATACTTAAACAATAAGGGTTGCAAAATAGGTGAATAAGATGGAAGACTTGATTATATGAAAACTTGAAATATCCTTTGAAATGGGGGTTGAGACTGCAGATTTCAAAATTAGTTTATTTTTGCCATTAATAGGGGTGGTTTTTAAAGATGCAAGGGGCAAAATATGATCATTAGGTCTTATAAGGTAAGAGAGGGTATTCGAAATCTCATGAAAACTGGTCTATTTATTTATTTATTCACTCAATATTGTTGTCAAACCAAGGGTGTCGATGAAATCCAATAATTACTTTAAGGATATTATGCAAGGGGGTTGACTTCGCATATCTCACATTCACAGTAAATTATTTTACACCACAATGTGGAAAAAACTTCCTCTAAACCTGTAAGGTTTGGCCATAAATACCCCGCTTGGCAGACAGATTGGTGCACACAGTTAAAGTTTTGTTTCTATACTAGAAAATAGCTGTTGCCTTTTTGTTGAAGCCCCTTGGTTGACTTAAGGACATCCATAGGTTCCAGCCCACGGATGTCGTAAAGTCCATTAGATTATTGAGCATAGATTTTTAAGTCACGACTACTAAGGCAACGGTTTGAGAGCACTTTTCAAAACGACATTAACCTATGTCTCATTTAAGTAAGGGGTGACTTATTCACTTACTGTTTTCTATGCACCTACTATGACGTACAGTCGGTGGTTTGGTCCTTTGCTCTCATTCTGGCTTTGCATACAATAAGCAACAATAACTTTCTTGTTGCTATTATTCACCTGAGTATCCGAGGCACTCACCTCAGATACTCAGGTGAATAAAGAGAGATTGAGAAAGATAGTGCTTAGGTAAGGTAAATAAGGTGTAATGAAAGCACGCTTTGATTGTTTGCTACTTACGTTCTATTTGAGAAATAATCTCCGTGGTTAAATACCTAACTCAAACCAGACATCACGAGATTTCAGTTCGGGGCAAACTACTAGTTTAAATCTACTTCTTATTTGAAGGTTGGGGTTGGCAGCACTTACAGTAGGTACCTACTCTTTTCTTTGTATGAGTTACTTGCTTTACGTACGTACGTAGACTTTGGTGTTGGTACATATATACATTTTTGTATTTGTATGTTTGCGATACTTTACTTCATTATTAATATACCTACTTACAGTAGTAGGTAGGTACAACCTGACAAATAAATAATACCTAATAAGTAGGTATCAGTACTTACATAATATTTGTTCTATTGAGTAGGTACGTACCTACTTACTCGTACCTTCTTGCCTATCGTTTTATTTATTATCGGAACATCCGTGCAAGCTAGGTACCTCATACCTTTGAATACGAGATGCAAATTGAAAATCACTCACTCAGTAAGCAGTCTGAAGTCAATCCAAACTTAACATAAAATAAATATAATTGCCATAAAACAAAGAAGTTGAAGTTAAATAAATAACATAAGTAGGTACATAGGTAGATAAAACTTAAGTTCTTACTCCATGTTGACTAATGCTGAATTATGGTTGATGAAATTACCAACGCATAGGACGATGATATACGGCCAAAAACACCACAATAAATGAAGTAGCAAACTAGCCAACATTTGCAAGTTCACTTAGTAATCGCGTTTATAATTATGTACTTTATTTATCAAAGAACAATCACAAACCGGTTTAATTTTTTCTCCAGCGAGCGAGCGAGACTTGAGTTACCAACTATTTATTTACCAACCCGAATGGAGAAGGTGTATAATGCGTTTAGGGTGTGAGGTTGTTTGTGTTTAGGTGCAAACGAATATTCCCATAATATCTCCATTTGAGCGATTTATATAGGGTTTGAGAATTCCCAACACTGGTGGTTGGACCTAAAAAGCCGGACCTTTGCAGGTCCGACCATAAGTGTTCGACAAAGTCCTGTCCTGTCAAAGTCTGGCTGGCCTTTAGGGAAAGCTCGCTCCATCATCGTATCTACTCGTAGATACGATGATGGAGCTTTCCCAAAAGGCTTTAGCTCTCCTGCGCGCTGACGGAACATAGCGAACCGTTTGACGCCAGCCATTCTTGCCCAGGCAAGCCTAGAGTTCCGGTATTTAGATGTAAGATAGCCAGTTCCTCAGTTAGTTGAGGATTCCGGGTGAAGTGCGCCTCCACCTTCGGAAACAACTAAACTTGTAACCAGGTTTGATGAAGGCCAAGCGCTTCCCCGTCATCAATAATAAAAAAATAAAAAGAGAACGTTTAAGAGCTTGTTAAGATTTATTTAAAAAAAATATAGAAGTACCTTTTCTGAAGTACCCTGTACCAACTACAAAAGTTTTAAAATCTTGTTTTTTTTTTATTTAAATGGACGCTACACTATACTTATTTATCTGTTTGATAAGTCTCTATATCTATTTGCTGTGTTTCATTCAGTTTCAGCGCATATTCCCCGAGATGGCTGGACTATTATAGGTTGTTTTGATGGTGACAAATCACTGATCAGATTTTTTGTGAAGTTCTTGAGATTTTGGGCTTTTTATAGGGCTATCGGCTAGGCATATCAGTATTGGTAGCATCTGTATCTACATGATTTTGGCCTCTCTTCTGATAGTGTTGGGTGAGTACGAGTAGCATCTGTAGGTAGGTACCTGGGTATAAGAAACGCGTGATCTTTTTCTACCTATCCGTTCTTCCAAGAGGCTATTATAGTTTCATGGAGAGTCCAAGCAGCAATGTTTTTTTTTTATTTTATACTACTAAAGAGACGGGACAAGCAAGTAGCCCACCTGGTGTTAAGTGCGTCTCTTGCCTATAACAATGCCTTACTGCATAGGTCACATCCACAAAGAACATAGCCTACACGGCACTGCATTGCACCCGTCAATTTGAGGCATAAAGGTGTTAAGCCTCGCGTGCCCGTAATTTCATCGGCAACCATACCCTTCAAACTGGGACACAGCAATGCTGCTTGGCGGCTGAAGTAGATATGGTGGTAGTACTTCCCCAGACGAGCCCTTTCACAAGGGTCTCTACTACTCTTAATATCAAATTCATATTATTTCATATTATAAATCAGCTTGTCGGGGCTATGCTTGATTGGCACTTGGGTATAAAGAAAGGCATGAGTTATTTTTAAAATAGGTATTGTGGTAGTAATTCTCCGGACGAGCACTTTCACAAAGGGCTTCTACAACTCTTAACGTAAATTATAACAAGATTCCTTGCTTCTGTTGTGTCCCTGGTGCAATAGTACCTACCTACGTAGTAGAAATAGCCATGTCAAACGCATACGGCAGCGGCTAATAATTTACATACCTACAGAAATACTTGTGAGTGGGCAACCATGTAAAGGTAATTCGGTAATGTCCCATTTGTAGAAGGTATTATTGTAATGTTACCTACTTTTATAATAAACTTCCTTTATGAGATATGAATGTTACCAGCTATAGAAGCTAGATGAGACCAAGGTTCCTGTTTCTAAACATTGAAAAAGTATCGCTCATTGTTCAATAGTCTAATAATAAATACCTACCTATTTATAAAATACAGTTATTATCAGTGAGTTGAATTGAAACCATAGATTTAGAATATACCTACTAACGTTAGATTGACAATAGAGTGTTTACCTATGGACAAAAAACAAAATACATTAGTCACTAATGTATTCTCATTACATGCGACTCGCATGTAACGTAATGTGAATGTGTGCGACGTAAATAGTGCTGCACCATGCACGACCTGATACTTCGTATAACGCTATTACCTGATAAATATATTCACTTAAAGTTACGCAGATGTAACTTTAAGTGAATATATTTATGTAGGAAATAAAGCAATAAAATTAAAAATAATAGGTACCTAGTGATTTTTCGCAACAGTATATATTCTCTCTTTAAGGTTCGACATAAAAAAATTTAGGGCTTTGCCATTCATTCCGTAATATTTCAGTTTGAAAATCAATGTTTCGTAATTTACGCCTTGGAAAAATCACAGAAGATCCAATAGCATCCATACAAAACAAAATATGTTGGATTTTTATTTTCCTCGAGATCTAATTTATTAAAAAGTTTAAAATTTTGATTTGTTTGATCATTAAAGTCTTACATGATCTGTTGAGTTCGATAAGAATGTCGCAAGCTTTCATTAGAAGTATTTTGCATTTTTGCTGTTAAAATATAAAATAATTTGAGTGATTCCTTTGTACATAGTTAGTTAGGTAGTTTAATTGTACATTTTATTGAATAAAGATATTATAACTATGTATTCTAATTATCAGTACCTACCTACTTAGGAATTTTACGTATTTGTTATTATTTTAAATTGAATACAAATACATTCAGAGTAGTAGTGGGATAAAATACTACATTTTTCCCAATACTTTTGTACAAAACTTTTATTGCAGTTCTAAAACTTTGCCTAGGATTAGATAGCTGAGCATTTCGATAGTTTTTTTATTATATGTTGTGAAACGTATTATTCTGTGGGTTATCTTTTTTAGATGCGTTACGTCCTGGTACTGTAGATGTACACGTAACCATAATAACGTTTAGTTAACACTAATTTTCACATTAGCACCTAGATTTTTTTAAATAAGATAGATTTGTTCCGGTCACGAATGATGCCAGTCCGATACAGGCCGATAGCGTGTACGTAAATGGTCTCGCCAAACAATCTCACTCCAACTACTCTATTATCTTTCTCTTTTGCATTGCCAATCTACGTGTACGTTCTAGTATAGATTCATGACGTGTACTAAATCTATGGTTGAAACAAAACATAAATTCTGGAATCGCTAGTTCGTTCATATAATATCGTTCATTCAATGTTCAAGCATTCAATGTTAAAATGTTGTGTCCTAGCAATTCCCTCCCAATTAGCGCCTCTATACGTCAAACAAGGAACTAAAACAATACCTACGTTCCAACCGACATACTATACCTTCAGTCAGATAATTATAGCTAAAGAAGCCAGGTAGTACCTTGCTGTACTACCTGGCTTCTTTAGCTCACATGTTAATATTATCAGATTCCTACCAACTTTCAATTAATTATTTTTTACTTTCAAACGCAAAATGCATTCATCATTGATGAAACAATTTTTGAAGAACAATTTCAAACAAATGTATCTATCTACCTACATAATTAGGTAGTAGAAATGAGTTTTAAAAAGCCATGCTCTTATGTAATTTTATTTACTTATTTTATTAAGACCTTTTTATTTTTATATAATATTGTACGTCGTGGAAGTGCTTGGCCTTCATATAACTTGATTTTCAAGTTATGGTAAGGCCGCGCCGTGATGGAAGGGCACTTCACCCATCTTCAACAAACTGAGGAACTGGATATCTTAACATTAAATGCCGGAACACAACAATTTAAGAATTGTTGTTAGGGCGACACAATTTATTAAAATGGTGAAAGCTAGCCAGGTGGACTTAAGCAAAGTCCTACCTCTTTAAACTACTGGTATTCTGATTGAGAAACTAGTTTTACATTTTATATAGCTAACTATTGACTCCTTTATTAAATTTTAGGCTAACGCGCCTCCCTAATAAGCGTGTACCTTCCTACCTACAAGAATACGGCATCATTTAGCTGTGCCCTCATAAATAAAATAAAAGGTTAGTATAGTTTTGATAAAAAAAAACATGTAAACCATATCGAACTTGCCCACCAAATTTCACGTGTGAAGTTTAAAATTACGGCCTGTAGAGAACAGACGTCCATTCGAAAGCATGTCATCAAGCTGAAAAAGAAACGCTTCGCGCTCGTTTGTTAAAAAATCTAGCGTTTTATATGAAACGCAGCTGCCTCGTAGTTACCTACTTCAAAAGAAATGAGATTGTACAGGTTACCCCTTTGTATTTATTTTTGCAATAAATGGAATTTATGAAGAAGTGAATAAACCGAATAACCAAGATTTAAGCGGAGCAGGGTGTATCTGAAAAAAAAGTTGGCTGCTTTGCTTAGAAAATAGATGGCGCTGTTGAGTACAAACCACAAATTTTCGCCAGTTTCCGGGCCATGGATCTATTTACATTCAGTCAGTCAGCTGATTGAATTGAAAAGATGCTCAGTGAAAAGAATAAACAAAGTCGAGAAGTCCAGATAAAATCAATCGAATTAGTTGGATATTTCCTCTATTAATTCTTCCTTCCTGTCCTCTTCAAATTTACTTGATTTGATTTATAAAAGCTTCCAAATGAGGGTATCCTTTCAGGGCGATGTCGACGAAATACCCGATATAGCTGTTGATAATTTTGTAGACACCAGAAAGAAGGCATATTTCTTGAGCCATTGCCACAAAGACCACACTAACAATTTGGACAATTTACATCATAAAATACAGCCCAACGTATATATCTACATGTCAGAACCTTCAGCAGCGATTGTGAAGACATATATTAACAAAGAACTGGGACACTACATCAAACCTCTAGGATTAGGTAAGTTTTTAAGAATAAGCTCTCATTCTTATGTGATTAAGGGGCGGCCAAGCTTTCCTAGTCTTTTGCAGTGATGAGGTACCCAAGGTACCTGCCTAAATTATTTATTAACAATATAATAATAATAAAATTACTTACTTATTTAATGGTCATAATTTCACACAGCGTCTATTAGGCCCAAACTAAGCAAAGCTTGTAATATGGGACCTGGATTACGGAAATAATATTTACTGTACATGTTTTTTTTTTGTAAATAAAACCTAATAAACCTACTTATCATATTTAACTACAATATTGTGATTAAGTGTAACTATTCGACATGTATATGGATTTGACATATTTTTTTTATTTCATTTGACCTGATTCCTTTTCAAGATATATGACATTCATTTAATTTTTTATTTTTGTTAATGTAAAGTTTTTATGTTATAATAATTGTATAAAATACCTCAAAGTACCAGTACCCGATACCTATTTTATATATTTAAATAATTGAACTTATGTCTATGTTTTATATGTATTTGTATGAACTCCACACACAAAATGTATATTGTTTTTTTTTAAATAAATGAAATGAATAGCAAAAGCATCATTTACAGGGAGAGAAACACTTACTTTACCAGGAGATGAAACAAATAACCATGAAGATACATACCTGGAAGTGACTTTGATACCGGCAAGCCACTGCTTTGGATCCGTTATGTTTCTTTTTAATACAACATTTAAGAAAATCTTATACACCGGTGATTTTCGTATATCAGAAAACAGGTTTGAACACAGTTTCATTTATATTAATAAATTATTTAAATATTACAGGACATTCATTTCACACAGTGCCATCTAGTCGCAAACTAAGTGAAGCTTGTAATATGGGAACTAGATTATATACCACTGAAATGTTGATACTGTACTCAATACCATATTAGTTGTATAGTATTCATATCAACAGTATCAAATGGAAAGTGTAGCTTGTGATTTTCTCATGAGGAAAGTGAAATAAATATCCTTCCTCCGTTGTCTGGGGTGCCCGACTGGATGTCTGCCGACCAGCACACCCAAGTATGCCTGTCCTGCAGCCCGTGATCAAGCCAGTATAGCCTGTGTGATTTTATTTCAACAATGATGTCAGGCTCGGCTACCTACTCTGTGAACTTCCGATTTGTTCTCACTCTTCCGAACCACATCTTCACACTGGAGAAGGCCCAAAAACGTCTGCAGCACCTTTAGTGTCCTAGCTTCACATTCTTTCATCAGGTTCGGGTGAAGAATTGCTTTGTCCTGATCTAAATTTCCAGAAAAGAAGCTTGGACACAAGTACTTTGTGTAAGCCTTCACTGTAGCATATTTTGAGACCTTATGTCTAACTCGGCTTCTCTGGTGTCGACCTGTAGTGGTCCTTCACATACATCCCAGATATTGAAATGTTTCCACACCTTTATAAGTTGTACTACCAATTTCAAATTGTCCCAGCGTTGTTGAGAATTTCTGGCACGTCGCATATGGATGTATTCGGTCTTGTCCTTGCTTACCCTAAGGCCTACAGTTGCTTCATTGTCTTGGCATTGAATGGCAAAAACCTAATTTCTACTAGCTCCTAATAGCGCCACATCATCTTCATACCCCTTCATACATATTTGACTATTAAATTCTACATTTTTACCATTTTGTGCAGCTACATTGCGTTCTAAAGTGAGTACCAAGTAACACTGGTGACAAGGCAGCCCCCCTGCTTGAGCCCGCTTGCAAATCATCAATTCTTCAACTAACTCCAAACCATCATACACAAGGCCTTGCCTGGTTTTCGTGTATGGCTACTTGAATCAGCTAGGTTAGTAAAAGCTTTGCCTCTGCATTGTTGGTCCGATTCCCTCCTAAATATTTGTGTGTTGAATAAAGAGTTTGTTCTGTTAATATTTGAGTACCTATTCTATCCGTAATCTAGGACCCATTTTTTTTCTTACTTATAATTTGATCTCTTAGCTTGCACAGGCAAGAATGAAATCTATGATGGAGCATGACTAACCAGGAGATGTCTATCAACTCTCTTGAAGACTTTAGGGTCCTAGCAAAGCGGTAATACAGACGTTGAAGATCTCAATTCATATAATCAATATATAATTCTGGTTTGAAGATCTCTTCAATGCAGAAGCTGATGCCAAGTTTTTGTAGTGATAATAAAGTGCTTGGTTCTTATAATAATTTGTGGGATATCAACCAGGTGAGGATGATAATACTTAAGACCCCTCCAACTCAGCCCGCGGGTGTCGTAAGAGTCGACTAAGGGATTTTTTCAACAGATGAAGGACAGCAACTTCTTTCTTTATACTGCGATCATCAATCCGTAAGCCAAGCGTGGTGGCAAAACCCTCCAATTTTGTAGGAGGCTCTGTCCAACAGTGGACAATAATGGACTGTTGATGATAATAGGCTGTGATAGGTATTATATGATATAACAATTGCTTTGCTTAGTTTGCACCTAGATGGCGCTATGTATTATAAATTGGTTTACCTATTGAGGTCGCTAGTAAAGTACCACAAGTTTTTTCATGCAAGGGTTTGATATTGACCTTGAGGCTTGCTTGAGCAAGGATGTTAAACCATTTCAATTTAATTTCCAGTGTAAGCAAAATGGCGCAGCTCCACGATGCTAACGAAAAACCGATAAAACTTGATGCTCTGTATGTCGACACAACATTTCAAAAGGCAACCTACAATGTGTTTCCGAAGAGATCAGAGACAATAGAATATGTTGTACGAGCAATCACAGAATGGATTAACCGAGGTGAGTGTTAGTCGATAATAGATTCATACATTTTACCAGCCTTTATCCCTGAACAAAGTATGGCTTATATTTTGGAGAACAAGCAAGCAGTCTACCTGATGTTAAGCATCTCTTGCCTATAACAAAGCTTTACTGCGTAGGTCACATCCACAAAGAATATGGCCTATGTGGCACTATTTGCATTTTTTGATGTATAACTATTCTCAAACATTCGGGAAGATTTATCGCATCGAATTTGGAAACTTTCGATGGAAATTCTTAACATAAAAAAATGCATCAGAATTTGATATTTTCAGAAATGGTTTGAGAATAGCGCTGAAATCTATCGGATTCCAAGTCGAATCCGACAAAAAGTGATGTTGTGCGATACGAAAACGTTCCGTTGCGTTTGAGAATTTGGCACTGCAAGAGAGACCAGGGCCCCAATTCTACTAAATCAATCGCTATACTATGGCACTGGTATCGTCGCCGAATGACCACTATAGGTGCCTTTTGCTATTCGAGTGGCCATTCTGTGACCATTGCCATAGTGAAGCGATTCCCAGCGAATCAGGGTGCAGTCCAGCAATTCTTACCTTCTTCATGACCATGGTTACCATATTCATATTATCCATATTCATATATTTCTACATCTTAGTCAAACCTGTAAAGGTTTAATAGATGTGTTCTATTAGTTAAGTAAACATTTTGTACATATGAAATTAATAAAAAAAAAAAAAAAAAATATTAAAACGTTTTTATTTCCATAGGCAAGGCGTATAGAGTTGGCTTAATAACCGGAGCTAGATATGGCTATGAATATGTATTTAACAAGATATATAAGCTGATGAAAATGAAGGTATTTACAGGAAAATCAGGTGAACAAGGCAATTGGGGCTTGTATAGGTAATTATTAAATAACGTCATGTAATTTTGTAATTAATTACTACCTACCAGTTAATGGTAGGATGACCTATTTCATTTTATATGAACATCTTCTTCGTATTTAAAACACCACTTTTATACATCTTATACTCGTATACCTAATTATTAATAATGACAATATCTTTGTAATTTGCAATTTGATTTCATAATAAATTTAAGTACTTACATATCTATTGTTGTATTCTGTGGTCATTCAATGTTGTGTTATGTATGTTATTTAATTAGTGTAAGTGGCGAAAGCCGAGAGTGCTAGGCGAGAATCAAACCCGCAACCGACAGCGTAGTAAAACAGCTTGTAAAAATAATAACATATTATTATATTTTTCAGCCAATTTCCAAACCAACTCCCCGGAGTGACTGATAGCGAACAAACCACAAGAATCCACCTTTGCTCGAAGTATAATAACTATTGCACACTGAAATGTTCAAGTGATAAGTCAAACAAGTATCTAAACATACGTTTCACTGCGATGAGTTGGGAGAATTATGAGCAGGAAGATTTAGCTGTAAAGCGTGTAAGCGATAACACCATCAACGTTTGCTTCGCTACACACTGCAGCCGCAGTGAACTAATACATTTTGTGGAATATCTAGCACCGAAAAAGGTTATAGGATTCGCTGAACCATATATAGGTAATACTTTGTTGAATATATTATTTTGTGTTTTTGAGTAGACATTATTACCTGGACCAGGGGCCATGAAGTCTTATTGCGATTCAATTGACGACCTAAACTGAGCTGAATTGCTATTTCGTACCACGACGTCGGATAAGCGTGTCAGTTTAGGTTCAGTTCTACGCGACTCAGCTGAGGGCTTATGCGTTTATGTACCTACTTTTTACTAAAAAAAAGTATTCAGAAAACAAATAAGTAACCGCAACGCTCCGAAAAAACTGCTGATTTTATTTCAGAACGTACCAGAGACTAAAATTAGTTCATTCAACGATTCAAACTGCTGGTTAGGTAAGCTGTATAAACGTCATGGTACCAAATTGAGCGATCCAGCTTAGGGACCTACACTGAACTGCATCGGAAATGAGCGGCGTCTAATTATGGGGTAGGTCCCATTTGTTCCACAGAACATGACGTCATAGGACAAAATTCGATATTTTTTTCTTGTTTTGTACTATAAGAACATGACATGTATTACATTGTAATACTTTTATTTCTCAAATTGTTCTCTAGGACAAGGTAAATAAGACCCCTTAAGTTTATACACTATAATGTTTTGAGACTGAGAATCCTCCACATAATCTGGAGAGTCATCCCACCGTTTCTTGCTACGAATATCCATTCATTCGATTTTTAGGATTATATTACCCAGGCAGATGTATGATCAATGGTATTTATTTTATATTTATTCTTATTTATTCAGGTATGACAGAATAATGTCATCATCAGTGTCATTTAAGCAGGCAGATTCATGGAAGATTTTGGGAAAATCTAATTTGCATTTTGTTCCATGTCATGAAAATCGGGTGAAAAGCTAGTATGTAGTTCTATGGAAAAAAAATGGGTAGAAAATGTCTCATTTTGTTCGGTGACGTCATGTTCCACAGAACAAATGGGACCTACTCTAATTATGTGATAGAAACCAGGGCTCCGATACCACTAAACCATTTTTTTTATTGAACGACGAGTTTGCTTGGCCTTCATCTCACCTAATTTTCAAGTTATGATAAGGCAGAAGGTGGAAGCGCACTTCTACTACTAATCAGGTGAGATGAAGACGAAGCACATCACCATCATACAAAAAAAACATTTAACCAACCTAGCTATAATTATTTTACATATAATTACGTATTGAAAGAAATGAATAAACAAATTTTAAGTTTATTTTTAAAAGACCCACGGGCTTGTTCTTATATAGGCCAGCGAATTAGCGTAGCTATTCAGCGTGGCAATGCCAGTGTCTTCGGCACGCTTCCGTCTGGTACTGGTCTTAAACAGATGAGTTATCTATCGGCCATTTGTAACGGCCTTTAATCCGACTGACTCCTTTGTACATAGTTAGTTTGATAAATGTACTTTTAAGAAATCATAAATTCACAGGTGCTCCGGAGCCAAACGTTATTACTCCAAATAAAAGGAAGGTCGTTGAGAAAACTAGCTCGGAGAAGAAAACTATCAAGAAACGGTCAAAGAAGGTTCCAGAACATGTGCTGAAAAACCTTTTTGATCTCTGAAGTCGCAACCACATATTGTTATTATATATATATATATATATATAATTTTATATCTGTCGTCTACTGTCTGTTTATTTATTACCAATTCACTTTGGTTTCACAATTCAATTCATTTCACATAATTCAATTATGAAGTAGTAAATTAAATACATACACTATTTAATTTGCTACATAGTAGTAAATTAAATAGTGTATGTAATTAATTTAGATAAATGTAATTAATGTACTCGTATGTAGCCATAAATGCTACATGCAGGAAGGCCAATTAAAACTTTCCACATATACAGGAATGAAGTGAATTGGTTATTAATAAACAATGTTTAGCTGTAAGTTTTCCTAAAAGAAATAAAATGAATACATCATTTTGTTTAATGATATGTAATGACATGAAAATACATTATTTACAAATGTTCTAATGACTCAAAAATTACCATCCCGCGACGGGACTCGAACACGTATCTTTCGAATTCGGAATCTGCGTCACGACCCTCGTGGCTCAGTTGGTTAGAGCGTTTCCGGCTTTAGGAACAGATGCGGGTTCGAGTCCCGTCGCGGTTTGTGAATTTTTGTATCATTATAACATTTGTAAATGTCGTGAATGTGCAATCACTTGAAATACAAAAATAATAATACGTTATTGTACAACTTATAAATGAAATTTGATAACTTAAAATTTTATGTAACTACAATTGGTTGGTGATTGTGATTTTTCGAATAATATCGTTATAATTAATCAATTGAATTAATTGTCTAAAATGTGAAACAATGAGAGTTTTTAAGGCTGTTTTATAACTATGAAATATCAATGACGAAGTTTACATTGTAATTGTGATATGAACAAAGTGTTCTAAAAATACCAATGTTTAATATTAATTTATTATATTCAGACGTGAACAGATAGGTATATAAGTATGCTCATCTATAAATAAATGGACGGTACTGACATATCTACCAACTGAGTCAGTATGTTATGTAGTTTAAGGACGCTCGAATCAAAGAGCCCACGCACACATCGAAACCGCTTGACGTCCGATTTAATGCATAAGCAAACTAAACTTGATACTTGAAGGTTAAATAGGATACAATGACATAAGGATAATAAAAAAGTAAAAAAAAATTGATTGTTTCATTTAATAAAAATCCATTTGGGTTATTAAGAAAAGAAAACTTAAAACTAATAAATTGACACGAGTATTTATTTTCTTCTTTCTATTCTATACTTATAATCTATATTTATAGAATTTAAAGTCCTGACTGACTGATATATTATATATAGATATTATATGAATATATAAGCTTTAAATTTTTACCATGACATCTCTGCAGTTGTGTTTCCTGGTTTAAACTTAAAGTGTTAAATGGTACCTTTTTTTTTTTTTTTTTTTTATTTATTTACCATTTACACACAACAAAATACAATATAAAATTAAAAATAGCAACCTAAAAACCATTGATATTAGTTGATGCGTCCTTAATAATAATATATTTTTGAATTATGTTTATGAAACTAAATAACACAAAGAGGTTCCATCTCCATTTATTTAAGCGTTTACACTGTAATTTTTGTGAAAAATACATTTTTGTACTTGTACTTGAAATTTTATTTTTTTGCTAGCTTCGACAGTCAGAAGTATGAAGGAATATCGTTACTATCATAATCATTATGCAATGCTGCCAATGCATTATCTGTTTCAGTATCGGAACTGGGCCCCAATTCTACTAAACCAATCGCTTCACCATTTCAATGCCATTGTCGTAAAATAGCTACTTTAGGGGCCTTTTGGTATAATACTAGTGGCCATTCTGGCGATCATAACATTGTCATAGTGAAGTAGAATCATATGATGTCTTATCAATCAAATTTAACAAGCCTCATAGCTCAATTGGTAGTAACTCTGCCTTCTGCGCTGTAGGCTGTGGGTTCGATTCCGACCCAGGATAAACATTTGTGTGATGAATATAGATGTTTGTTCTGTGTTTGGGTGTTGTATCATATAGTACGTATGTATTGACAAAAAAAAGAAATCTAGTTCCCATATTACAAGCTTAGTTTGGGGCTAGATGACGCCCTATGAAAATTAAATTAATGTTCTGTGATCAGAATCCAATCTCAACAAAGACACATTTTCAACAGCTACAATAATCACTTTGATAATGAAAAGTTAGTAATAAAAAAATCGGAGCAAGGGTAAGATACATTTTTAACGGCTCTACTAATCACTTTGATAATGAAAATTTAATAAAATCAGAACAAGGTAAACTATTAAAACGCCACGATATTTTATGCTAGCGCGAGCGATCTAGCAATCGGTCAAAATAGCAGCGCCATCTTGTTGTGTTGTCAAAAATAGTAATTGTGCGTTGTCTAAGCTTTTATTCATCATCACAACCCTTTTTTTTGACAAAATTCTAGATAAAATTAATAAATAGGTAGATATCTATACGATGTAGTTGCAGGTTCACATACGAATATGTTAATTTTAGCCGATTTGTACGTTGGTAAAAAAATACCTGAGTAGGTACCTACTTTTTTAACTATTTTTTAATCATAAATCAGAATTAAATTATCAATTTATGAAAATATCTATGGGGTGAAAAAAGAGACACCGGAAAGTACCTACTGACCACGCCCAGCGATGCGTAATATTTTGTTCCCCATGGCATAGACAACTGGCACGAATATGCATGCCAAAATTTTATCTAATTCTGTTCAGCGTCTGTAAGGTAACCTATATAGACAGACAGACATACCTATACCTTCCCTAAAGGTAACTATTAAACCTATTGGTAGGTAGGTACCTAATTTCTACCTAAGTACTTCATTTAATATCTAGGTGCCTACTAATAGCTGGATTCTCAGTTCAGTTGGTAGAAACTATGACTTCTGCGCAGTAGGCTGTGTTCGTTTCCCACCCGAGAAAAACATTTTGCCAATTTCCGTCTACGGACTACTGTATCTACTACTAGGTACATTAGTCGCCTTATATACCTACGTTATCCATAGAAAAGGTTACCTACACACACACAGTACCTAGGTAGGAAGGTAATTGATGTTGCTACATGTGCCTGATATATCACCGGCAACTATGGGATAAGGAAATATGTATGGAACCAGGTGGAACCTACCTACTTCCCGAACAAGCCCGTATGATAATTAACTGTAACTGCATTGCATTTAGCAGATTAATCATTGATAACGGATAGCGTGGTCTCTTTCTATTTCGTTAATTTTCATGCAGAAGACAGAGAAAGTATGCTGCAATCAGCTGACATCGCTCGCTTGCAGATAGCTTCATTGGTGTCTCATTCATTTAGGGTTGGGCATTTTAAATGAATGAAATAGTTTACGCATTATTGTGATCGCTTACTATCGATAACAAAATGAGAATATATACCTTGCTTGCGCCGACGACGTTATCAGTAACACCTGGTAACACTGAGATTGACCGGCATTAACTTGAAATGTGAATTGGATTGAAATCCTCGGTGATCATGTTCAACTCGCACTTGGCCAGTCTGATAAGTTAGGCAGCCACAGCAAACGATTAAAGTTCAATCAAACCAACGAGTAGACTTAAAATTTTCAGGGTAGCTTCCATTTTTTGTGTAGGATTTTGGACTAAAGACTTTTCTAATGGCAGCGCTTGGGGTCTACAGGATAATCAACTGCACTCTAAAACTATAGCTAGTTACCCATTTGAAGCCTGTGGCAGTTGATCCTCTAGTTCCACTGCCGTGCTATAAAGGAGATATCTATATAGCCTCTACGATACTAAAGCTACAAATAATATTAGACTTATTGAGTGACTTACGCTTTCCATTCGAACGTTCGTTTCATGTCGCCCCTCCCTATCTTATCTTTTACTAAAACGCAACCAACTTCACTGCTTAGGCTTACAGTGCGTTCAGAATAGATAGAGAAAATTCAGTTTGACTCGCGAAATCGCATTGGAGCTGTCCTGTGCTCGTGTGAATTTAATTCGTATCTCTCTTGTGACATACAGCCAAACAAACGATGCAGAATGTAAACAGTTTATTCAATTAGCGTGTGAAACATCGCATTTAGTGACAATGTTGCGATTTAAAGTGAAAAGTGCTCTGCTATGGACTGTGTTGATTTTATTTGTGAATGTAAATAGATCGGAATCATTTAGTGTTGAACATACTACTCATGTGCATTGTTCTCATCAGCATCCCAAAGTTGACCAAGTAAGTTTAGTTAATTCGAACGAGATCAATACTCACCCCTTGTTCTATTTTTAAAATGATTTCCGGTTATCTTTGCCGTTGTTGATCCGTGTTTTGTTTTGTTTTTACTTCCTTCTTGCACTTCCTGTTCATGTAGAATGAGTCATTTCAATAAAAGGATATAATTCAAACACAATACATACATACATACCTTAAAGTGCATGAATTAATGGTAATGCTTTTTTTGTCATGAATTGCAAATTTGAACCTTATCACAGTACCAAATTAATTATAATAGATTTTATTTAGTGTAAGTGGTTTTTGGCCGTTCATATTAATTTGTTAATACAAATTAAAAAAAAAACTAAAATACTGCAAACTAAAAAGTTAGTAGATGTACCTACCTAGACCTTATTGTGATATAGGTACCTAGCTAACAAATCTCATTTTATTTACTTTTATTTTATTAGGTAGGTGTGAATTTTTCATTGTCTTAACAGATTATAATTATTATTATGGTGACACTTAAATTAATAATTCTATAGGTTAATATAATAATCTTCTAGGGACCTAAATGTAATAACGTAAATAGATGTTTGAAGGTTGCATTTGTGAATTTCGTCAACTAGGTAGTATTTTAAGCAGGTACAGGGTATATGTAAAAATATAGGTTCCTTTTAGGTAAAGGAACCTATATTTTTTTAATTTTATTAATAAATACTTTAATATTAAGATAAATATAGGCAAGTACATAATAGGAACCTATCATATTATTATATATATATTGTTACTTGTACTTACTGTTACTTGTTACTGTATACATATAAACAAATTGTTTTCTTTTACCAAAAGGTGGTAGCACACTTCACCCGGAATCCTCAACAAACTGAGGAACTGGCTATCTTACCTCTAAATGCCGGAACACAACATTTTTTTTTTTAATTGTCATTATGGCAACAGAATTAGGTAAGATTAAACAAAGTCCTACCACCAATCAAACCAATCACAGTATATTGTACTTCCCATGGGGATCGAACCCGGGACCTCTGGATCTGAAATTGGTGGGTTGAACCATTAGACCACAGAGGCGGTTAAAAAGGTTAAATAAAGAAACCTACAGGCCAGGCACCATTCTACCTACACCCCAGTATGTTATCGACACAAACTTGATTAATTCTTGCATGCCTAATCGGTTTGTTTACCATAACTACAATAAAACCATTTGCAACAGTACGCTGCCATATCCATAACAAATAAATGCAGTTAGGTACTTAGACCTTATTAGGTATAGGTACAGTCTGCAATAGGTAATTTATTATTTGATAATACATATTACAGGACATTAATTTTACACAGCGCCATCTAGCCCCAAACTAAGCATAGCTTGTAATATGGGAACTAGATTACGGATACAATACTTAAATACTTTCTGTAAATACATACATACTATATGATACAACACCCAAACACAGAACAAACATCTATATTCATCACTCAAATGTTTGTCCTGGGTGAGAATCAAACCCAAAGCCTACAGCGCAGAAGGCAGGGTTGCTACCAACAGAGCTATGAGGCTATGATATGGAGCTATGATATTATTTTAATAATGTGCCAAAAGTAATAGTTTATTTGTTATTAGTGGTCCAGTTTGTTTTTAAAGCTGTACCGAGGAGGCAGTAGCAAGTCGGTTTGGTTGGTGGTAGGACTTTGTTGAAGTCCGCCTGGTTAGCTTCCACCATCTACCTTATTCTGTTGTCATAATAACAATTCTAAAATAGTTGTGTTACGGCATTCAGAGGTAAGATAGCCAGTTCCTCAGTTTGTTGAGGATTCCGGGTGAAGTGAGCCTCCACCTTCGGCCTTAACTTAACTTGTTACCAGGTGAAACGCTTCTCCGTTGTACAATAAAAAAAAAAAAAATTTGGTACACCGTTTCAGTTTGCAGAGGGAATAGCATGCAGCATTATTGTTCTTCGAGGGTTCACAGTTTTATCTCACGCTATGACCTCAGGCTGATCTAAGAGCCCTGTTCAGTAAATATGTGGACATTGGTTAGGGGGCGTCCATAAATTACGTGAGGTGTTTTTTAAATTTTCCCTGGTGGGATGTCGTGAGATTTTATTCAACCCCCTCCCCCATCCCCCAATCTCACGTGAGATTTTTCAAAATGTGGGTTTCATATTGTATGTGATATGAGACATTTCTTACTTTACTTCCCTAGATGTGTAGTATAATATCTTTCGAAAGAATTAGTGAATGATCTTCACTAATTCTTCAGATTAAATCTTAAGCATGTACAATCTGGATTAAATGAACCAAAATAGTATAATTTTTTTTTGTTTCAATCAGAAAAAAAATTGCGTGATATTTGCCGAGACCCCCCCTCTCTCCAACGTAAGATTAGATGAGATTTGACTCGACCCCCTCACCCCTTTAAACATCTCACGTAATTTATGGACGCCCCCTTATTGATAATAAACACTTAAACATTTCAAAATTAAGTTATTTCCTCTTTTCTTATTCTTCTTCTTATTCCGAGTGTGGGTGAACTGAACAAGGCCTGTATTGATGTCCCGCTGTGGGGTTTACTGTGCATTGTCCCCCATGATTATTACCCATAAACATTATTTATATGTATCGCCTAGGTAAATTTAGTTGCTACTTTTGTAAGCCTGGTATATCACACTTGAATACCAAATTATTTACATATCATCCTGATGTGGAAACTAAACTAAGTGTATACATATGCATACAGGTGACAGTACATTACATGTCTACTACCTACATAATTAATTTAATCTGTACCACAATGGAATGTAGCTTAATCACCCATCATAATCAATCACAACACAAAGACAACATAGGCTAGTTTACATACTTTTTTTTTATTCTATGACGGGGAAGTTCTTGGCCTTCATCCCACCTGGTTTACAAGTAATGATGAAGCCGAAGGTGGAGCGCACTTCACCCGGAATCCTCAACAAACTGAGGAACTGGCTATCTTACCTCTAAAATGCCGGAACATATGGCGACATAATTAGGTAAGATGGTGGTAGCTATTCAGGGTCCTACCACCAACCAAACCAAGCACAATATTATACTCCCCTGGGGATTGCACCCGTGACCTCCAGATCTGACACCGAACCATCTAGACCAGTGGCAGATAATACCATACAATAAAATGTGTCATTGTGACAATATGGGTATCAAATGAATGTAAATAACATAAAGACTGTTCTCGTTATGTCCTCGCAAAACCACGAAGTTTGAAACTTTTCAGTTGAGTTTAAGTTTTTCAACTTTCAATGTGCCTTCATGGCTATAATAATTACCTAAGTTTTAAACACTATGAAGAAAACCGACTTCAATGAAGAATATGATACAATTTCGTTTACCTGGATGACTTATTTTATTATCAGACAGACGCGTGATCCTATATGGGGTCCGTGTTTTCTTTACTTTTGAGGATCCACCTAAATCGCTTCAAGTGTGCCTATAATATTTGAAGATTTCCTTCGATTTCTCCAGGATCCCACCATCAGATCCCGACCTGATGACAATGGGACCACCTGTGAAGTATGCCCTGTCAAACAAAAAAAAGAATTTTCTAAATCGGTACAGGCGTCTTCGAGTGATCGGGAAAGATTCCGACGAATTGAGAACCTCCTTTTTTTATTTGCTTAAAAAAACAAAGTATCCACTAAAGCTGTAGGCAAATGTAAATGTCAAATTCGTGAGCCTTGACGTTCTACTACTTAAGCATTTCTCTACTATCATAGTTAACATTCTAATGCAGAATGAATTTGTCGTGCGGACAGAAGTGAAAACTTGGTTTGTCAATCCTTGCCGAATAGAACAGCTGAGATTGTGGGTACTTGAATCTCAATATTCTCAATGTCGCGTTGGTCGCGATATTTATGAATGAGGGTTGTTTTTGCAACACAACTGACACAATGAATTCATAGAACTGACGTCGTTAGATACCTGCCACGGCTGTCAACCGTCTGTCTATAGGTAGATACACTTTTCGAACGGTCCTCACCCATACCTCTTAGGATCGCAAAATTAATGTGTCAAATGTGTCAAAAGTGGTGTCAGTAAGGGGTCGCAAATTCATTGGTTTTTCCACCTCAAAAAAAACTTAATTATGTACAGCTGACAGTTACACTTACGCTAAGATTCTAAGTTTATCTCTATCGTTTCGGGCCATAAAAGCCTTCAGCTGAACAAAGCATTATCTCGGAAGTTTCTCTCCATTGTAGACCTCATTCTTGCTCAGCAAGCCTCGAGATCCAGGGCTGACCCTACGTATAAAATCATCCCCCTCCAACCCACTCCACGTGACCGCCGTAGGTAATTAAATACACAACACTAAGTAGACATCACGAGATCTCAGTTCGGGGTGAACTAAGTTATTCTAGTTGGCAATATCAGCGAAACGAAAAGTGAAAATAAAATTACGCAATTCTTGTGAATGGCGAGTTTTTGCGAACAATTCAACCGCTAGGTGGGAAATGAACTCGGAATGTAATTAATTACTATCTTTGATCTTGTATGAAGTCTACGAGGTTCATTCATTCTTAAGAGTCTATGATATGTGAAATGGCTTAGCTTCAGCGATCATATCTTCCACAATACTGTACCATTTACTTTGAAATTAATATATGTTATAGTTCAGGATAGATGCTAGAACGCTTGTGTTTCGAAAACACGATTACATAAAATCTTCTCTATAGAAAAAAAAAACAAAGTTGACTCTAATTTGTACCAAAAATGTTCGCCATTCAATAAATACGCCCAATTAGGGTTTGACACTTTGTACAGTAAATAAACACAGTATACAGCAGACGGTCTGTGTTTCAGATTTTCTAAATTCATATTTGTTTTACCGTAAAAAAACAAAACGTAGAAATACGCGCATATTTCTGTCTTCTGGTGGTCACAAGCGCCGTGGTTGAGCGCACAGCAATGTCTCCTATATCTTAGTTCGAAAATGGATTAAAGTTGCGTTGAGTTGCTAATCTGATGTACTATAGCCCGTTAAGAAACTGCACGATTCTTTAAGCTTCCTCAAAAGTCAACTTACTTCTCGTAAATTCAAACATTATATACAACGAAGGAAAGTATGTATTTTAATTAAAAGAGCCTATTACAAAATAAGTGACTCTATCGATGTTAAGACGTACACGTGCCCCGATGTTGCAATAACAATATATAGTGGGAAAGAAATAAAAAAAATGACAATTATGCAATAATTTAGTTATTTGATGCATTTAAATCAAAACTTAATATAATAAACACATTAAGTCTATACATTAAGAGTGTAACAATAAGTTTTCATTTTCAGTATGGTGCATTTAGAAAGGATTTTTAGAAATTCCCATTGGATGATGGGAATAAAGTTCCGAGCTTTTCAGTCCTTCCCAGGATGAGCCCTTTCACAAGTAGTTGTACTACTCATATTTAATTAAATTACAAAATAGTTCAATAAAATGTTCAATTAAACTAACTATGTACAAAGGAATCAGTCAGATTAATAAGGACCGTTACAAACGGCCTATAGGTAACTCAACTGTTCCAGACCAGTACCAGACGGAAGCTTGCCCATGACACTGGCTGCATTGCCACGCTGAATAGCTATGCTAATTCGCTGGCCTAATATATAATAATAAGAGCCAACATTGTTAGGTTAACCTCTCGCAAGGTTCGTCAATAATTTTGATAAAAAAAAAATACGAGATAAACGCGTAAAAAATTGATAATGTATCGTCTTAAGGTTAACAGCTACTAAATGAGTTAAATTATTCATTTAGGTGTTAGAGCCTTCGCTTGACCCACTTGTGAGATTACCCCTTTGAATTTTACGCGGTTGCAGTGCGATTCTACCCTCAAATTCCTAAAAGTTATCACGTGACGTTGCGGGTAGCCGTCGCGTCGCCGCTCTATCGCTGGCTAGTCGGATGTTCCTCAGTACGTCTTTGAATTTTGACGGTGCATGTGCAGTGTGAATTGATAGTTCTACATTTAAATATATTTTATAAAGACCGGCGTGAATATAAAAATGTAAGTATATTTGTATTTTAAAGTGTTAAAATAAGGTGAAGTACAACACATATCATTCTCCGTCGGGAGTTTGTGTTTGTACTGGATTAGTGCTTTTCGCGAATGCCCGCTCTTCGGACGGTAGACTCGCAATCAAGCAATAAGAAGAAATAATATTTTGCAGATCAATCCTGATCAAAGCGCCCGTCTCTGTAAATACACTTACGTATTTACGCGCTCAATCTTGATGATATTTTATCGTCAGACGTCACGACGGCTAACGTCGACTGACTACCGCAATGTCGGCTGTACAGTCGACAAATGACAACACGCTTTATTGTCAGACGTCACGACGACGACTAACGTCGGCTGACTACCGCCATGTCGGCTGTACAGCTGACACAATTACTTTATGTATCGGAAACTATTAGAAGTTTTTGCAGCCATCATGTAGGCTATGCAGCCGTCATTCGGCACAATCAGTCTATTAACTCTAAAGGTAACCTCAACCTTTCGGTACCTTTCAGATCATGGACCTGACGGACCGCACAACTTTTGGCGACATTGCCAAATGGGATCCACCCCCCGACCAATAAGATTTCTATCAAAATTTTATACACGTTTTAGACGAATGTTATCCTCATGACTGGAGGTCCTGGGAGATCAATACCGTTACATATGAAGACCTGTTCGAGGACAAAATATCCTCTGATGATGAGAACCGTCTACGATTCGCAATCCCTACGATCCATCTAGCCAACGCATATGGCTGTATAGGCTCTCTGAGTGAACGCAAGTATAAAGCACTAAAGAGGATACTCCTCAATTGGCCTCTAGGCAGGGCACTCATCTACTCACCGTTTGCCACAATGAAAAAGGTACATCCCACTGATGCGTACAGCGGATATATGCAGAATCTAACGACTATTAAAAGTCAACTGCTCTCACGCTCAGAAGCCTCCCTAGCAATCAGAAAGCAAGCTGCAGCTTCATTGGGAATAGCATCGCCATCAGTTGCTTCCACACAAAGCACGCCTAACGATGGAAGGACAAGGCCTCACAGGCCAGAACCGCTCCAAACCGTTACTACCAGGAGTCTCGAATCCTTCATGGAGCATCAAAATAAACTACTAGAGCAGCTTGTAGCTATGCAATCTGGCAAACAAGCTGACTTATCACAACAAGGGGCGACGAATAACGTAAACTCTGATAGTCAATCAGAAGATGAAAATGATGATTGGATTGCCCCGGAGATTATCGACCTTGAGCTCACCGAGGCACAGGAAGCAAATCCAACTGAACAAGAAGAACACTTCTTTGATTTCGCCCCTGAAACGAAAGAATCCGAAAGCAAAATAGGAATTGCAGAGGAAACTCTTGTAAAACAGGGTGCTCACTGTTCAAGGCTCGGAGAATCGACCTGGCAAAACATCCGTTATGCTGAAGTACAAAAACAATTCCAGGCTACCCCAGTTTTTACAAGCCTGAAAGTTAACAGCATTCTAGCAACAGTTACTCCTAACTGGCAAACAGTAACACTTCTAGGAAAAATGGACACCTGTTTAGGTGCTATCATCCATGGGATCTTGCAACAGAGAAATCACTTTCAAACCATATACAATGCTGCGCCTCTAGAAATGAAGTCACATCTAAACAAGAGTTTTTATTATCACTGATTGTGCGTTCCGCCGAACAACCGATTCTCTGCTGCAATAGCAGCAGAGAATCGGATGTTCAAAGCCACAGATGCTTGTGGTAGAAGGGCAGAAATAATAAATCAACGGAGATCGACTTATAAACCTTTAAACAAAACCCTTAATGAACTCCTACATGCAATCCCGCCATCGAATACTCACTTATTCGCAGAGCCACAACTAGGAGACCTTATTAAGGAACAAGGAGGAGTCTTTAAATTTTTTCCTGCCGACAACACACAGAAGACAACACACAGCCACTAACAAAACTAAGGCTAAGCCACAAGCAGCTGCAAATCAAGAAAAGAACCAGGGCTTCAAACGACCCTATGAAAGACGATTTAATTACCGGGCCCCGACCCAAAATAAGAAAAACCCCCAAGCAGGATCCGCATCCGGATCATATACAAACAAAAAGCCTAGATATGAGGGTAAACACAAAGGCTAAAGAAAATAGTAACTTTCAAGCGGGGCAGGTAAGCAATCATATTCAAGCTTGGATGCATCTTGGTGCCCCTAAATCTGTAATCTCAGTACTATCCGGGTATAGAATACCCTTTGCGCGTTCACCTCCTTTGAGAAAATTCAACAAAGATAATAATGATCGGCTATTAATAAAATTTTCTTTTGATATGTCTACGGAAATGCATAAAATGTTGGATTGCAAGGCCATAGTTAAATGCCCAAGCGAATCTGGCTTCCTTTCCCCAATGTTTCTCAGGAAAAAATCAGATGGATCAAATAGACCAATTTTTAACCTTAAGTTACTCAACGAGTATCTTCAGCCACCAAAATTTCGACTAATAAATCACAATCGAATTCCTCTTTGTATGAATAGTTATGATTACATGGTCAAAATAGACTTATCACAGGCCTACTTCCATATTCCTATCAGCAAACCTCATCGCCGATTTTTGGCTTTCAATTTTGATAGTACAATATATGAAATGACATGCCTACCTTTCGGCTTGGCGACGGCTCCCTATATATTTGCTAAAATCACAAATTGGATTGCAAATTGTTTCAGGGAAAAGGGAATACGAGTCGTAGTCTATCTCGACGATTTCCTCTTACTACACCCAAACCCAAACATTCTTTCTCAGCAAAATCAATTTGTTCAAAGACACCTATTGCAAATGGGCTGGTGCATAAACTATCGAAAAACCTCCCCCTTGCCATCACGAGCAGTCGAATACTTGGGCCTCCTCTGGAACACCGAACAAAACATCAAACGCTTGCCTCAGGACAAAGTGGCGAAATTTGCCGCACTAATAGAGAATATCCTACACAATCAGTGGTGGACATGGCGGCTAGCAAAAGTTGTATGTTGCCGAGCAGGGCTCGGCAACATAAACTTCGCCTCATTTGTTGTTCCACTGGGAAGGCTACACAGCCGCCAAATCCAAATAGCAGCAAACAAGCTACCGTTGAACCAAAAACACAAGAAATTCCCGTTACCAGCCAACGTTCTAGAAGAGCTAAAATGGTGGTTACAAAACTTAACTCGTTCCTCCCCGATACATCATCTAGAAGCGTCAGTGTTTATCACAACCGATGCGGCGGAGGCAGGGTGGGGAGCAACAGTTGGAAGCGAAATGCTGAGCGGTTATTGGAACAGAACGCAGCAAAACTGGCACAGCAATCAGAAGGAGCTATGGGTGGTCCTAGAAGTTATCATAAGAAAAGGACCTCAACTATCTGGCCAAACAGTAATGATCCAATCGGACAACAGATCTGTTGTAGCCTATATTATGAAGCAAGGAGGCACCAAGTCCCTTCGCCTCCTCTTGTAATTCTTGTAATTCTTTATTGTACACATAAATAAGATAATAACATGTCATAAGAAAACATATGTACAGAGGCGAGCTTAACCCTTAAAGAGTTTTCTACCAGCAAACCTTTGAGAGAGTGAGAGTTGCTACACTGAAAAGGTAGAAAAGTGTACTTGAATTAAAATACAATGTTAATAGACAAATTAAATATACATACAGATATCAAAAGTATACCTACACAAATATATTTAATACCTACTAAATACATAAAAATATATCTTTACATGTTTTATACATACACATATAAATAAATACAATAATGATAAATATATACATATAAAGATGAATACATAAATTATATTAAGCTATGGATAACAATCTACAAAGACAGATAATACTCTTTTACTTTAATCTTAAAAATATTTAAAGATTTAGATGCACGGATCATATGTGGAATAGAATTCCACAGCCTGACAGCTTGTACAGTGAACGAGTCACTGTAACACGTGGAAGAGTGAGAAGGAGTTGCAAGACGGAGAGAGACTATCGACCTGCATGGCACACCGCGAGGAATAAGAAATTTAAATCGCTCACGGAGGTATGCTGGAGAAATTGGGTTGTAAAGGATAAAATAAAGAAAAGAAAGAATATGGAGGTCGCGTCGACGGCGAATGGGAAGCCATTTAAGCTGAGATCTGAACTCTGAGACATGGTCAAACTTGCGCAAACCAAAAATAAAACGAATGCCCAAGTTTTGCAGCCTCTCAAGTTTGTTCCAGAGTTCCTCCGTGGCATCTAAAAAACATACATCTGCATAGTCCAGGAGAGGAAGAATAAGTGATTGAGCAAGAAGGACTTTGGTTTTAAAAGGTAAAAACCGCTGAAGGCGCTTGAGAGAATGGAAGGTGAAAAACACTTTTTTGCTAATTTCATTAATGTGAGAAGCCCAAGACAGTCTGTTATCAAAGATGATACCCAGATTTTTGGCTTTCACTAAAAATGGGATAGGATTATCGGCAAGAAGTACCGGTGGGAGAGAAATATCGACAATGGAGCTTAGCATGTAGGGACTACCAATGATCAAAGCTTGAGACTTCAAGGGATTAACCAAGAGACCGTAGGCTTTCGCCCAGACGTCTATGTTGCTAAGTTCAGAGTTAATTTGGTTAATACCTTCAAAGATTCGATTAGCATTGATATGGCAGATTGTCCTCCGTGTGACTCGAACAATCTTAGAGCTGGCCAGTCAACATCAAATAAACCTCATTGCTCGATATCTCCCAGGGCGGTACAACGGCGCTGCAGACAGCTTGTCACGATCGATGGAGCTCCCGGAGTGGACGTTGAGTCAGGAAATACTTCAAGTAATCTTCAGGAAGATGGAAACACCGGATGTGGATTTGTTTGCAAGTGCTCGGTCAGCCATCCTCAACAGATACGTAAGCGAGGATGCCAGGGACCTAAAGTGCCTTTTTATCAACGCATTCAGTCGCCAGTGGCACTTCAAACTCGGTTGGGTGTTCCCTCCGCCAGCACTTATACCACGAGTCCTGAGACACCTTACGCATTACTCAGGAACTTACCTCCTTGTAGCCCCGAAATGGGAGAGAACATTCTGGATGACAGAGTTGAGACAGAGAACCGTAGGTTCTCCATTCACGATCCCCAACTTACACAGCAATTTGACCGACCTCAGAACCGGGAAACCGCCTCCATCGATAAAAGAAATGTGTTTGCGGGTTTGGAGGATACGGGCTGGACCCGGTATATAGCAACATGGCCGGATGAAAATCGTAACCTTCTAGAGGCATCATGGCGCAAATCAACCTTGAAAACATACGGTCCAGCCTGGTTTAGATGGAAATCTTGGGCAAAATTTAATAACATCCAGGTGGACGACCCAAAACCCGAAGAACTCGCAAAATTTATTTGTTACCTCCATAAGGAAGTCAAACTAGCGGCTAGATCTATTGCCTTACATAAATCGGTAGTCACAACATTTGCTAACCCTGAAAGTAGTGAAAAGCTTAGCAGTCACCCATTGGTTAAACGGACCTTAAAAGCGGTTTTTGCAAGTAATCCACCGCCTACAAAACCTCTAACTTGGAAAGTTGGTCAGTTGATAGATCACTTGAATAGCTATGAGATTGATCATAGCAGCTTATTTCAAATATCCCGTCATGTGTCCGCACTACTTCTCCTAGCCTCAGGGCGAAGAATACACGACTTAACGCTGCTTAATACGGGTCCCGATCATCTTGAGGTACATGATGATTACATAATACTTTGGCCTCAATTCGGTTCGAAAACTGATTCAGCTAGTTTTAGGCAATCAGGATGGAAACTCGAACATAATAGCATACAAAAATTAGACATGGTGTTTTGGATTAATAGATTAATATTGATTGGTAAAAAGCGACGAGCCAATAGAACATCTAAGCTGTTCATTACTACTAGGAGCCAAGTAAAGGCAGCCTCAAGAACTGTTATTGCTGGCTGGATCCGCAATCTCTAAAAATCAGCAAAAATAGAGGCTACCCCTGGCAGTTTTAGAGCAGCAGTAAACTCTGATAATTAGACCAACAGAAACCTAAATCTGGATGAGGTTCTCCGTCGGGGGAATTGGAGAAGTAAAGATACTTTCCTAAAACATTATTTTAAGTTGATTCCCCAGAAAACTACTCAGCATAACCAGCTCAGTATAAGCGAATTATTTACACCGTCGTAAATTGACAACATATATACCGTTATTTATACTCTCTACATGATAAGAGACTTTGCGTTTAATTAAAATAATTAAGTAACTACTTAAGTACTTCATAAACATGATTATTTTTGAGGTAAATGTTTCCATTTTACACCTCGTTCTAAAACCTTATCACAGTACGCCTTGCCATCGCCGGCAGAATATAAACACATCTCACAAGTGGGTCAAGCGAAGGCTCTAACACCTAAATAAAACCGTTTTCCCCCCGAAGGGAAGAAAACGAATATTTAGGTTTAAGCCGGAGCTTGACCCACTAAATTTGCATTTCTTGCCGGCTTGTGAGAGTACTGAGGAACATCCGACTAGCCAGCGATAGAGCGGCGACGCGACGGCTACCCGCAACGTCACGTGATAACTTTTAGGAATTTGAGGGTAGAATCGCACTGCAACCGCGTAAAATTCAAAGGGGTAATCTCACAAGTGGGTCAAGCTCCGGCTTAAACCTAAATATTCGTTTTCTTCCCTTCGGGGGGAAAACGGTTTTATTTTCCTCAAGTATAAGGAAAGGAAGTATTTAACTTCCGACTTATTATAACCACGCAACTAATTTTAAATTTACCTATTAAATAGTGACTGATAAATAAATCATCTTTAGGTATAGTTAAAGTACTAGAAATCCTAGCATCACATTAATATTATGGAAGCGAGTATTTCTTTGGCTTCTCTTTTACGCAAAAACAAATGCATTTAAATTTTTTGATAAACTTTGTAATATGTTGGCAGCCAGACGGACTTGAAAAAAGTCCTGCCACGGTTTAAGTCTCACAACAATTTCGAGTAAAGAAGATCTTAATAGCCAGTTTTTCAGTTTGTTGAGGATTCCGTGTGAAGTGCGCCTCCACCTTCGGCCTTATCTTAACTTGTTACCAGGTGAGATGAAGGCCAAGCGCTTCCCCGACATACAATAAAAGAATGAGTTGAAAGATCTATTGTACAGTTTCGTGTACAGTTAAAACATACGTGCAGTGCAGATCAGCTAGCTATTGTAATTGACAAGATATGAATGCTTGTGTTACCATGAGTTTTTTAAATAAACAATATAATACTTTATTCAATACTAACTAACTATGTACAAAGGAATCAGACAGATTACCTAAGGACCGTTACAAACGGCCATAGCTAACTTTACTGTTTTTTACGATCCTTAGGTAACCCAACTGCTTTCCTTGTGTAAATAGTTTACATTATACATATATTGTACTGTTGACTTCAGTTTTAAAATGGTCAATTTTGGTGTACAGTAAAGAATTTTCATTCATTCATTCATTCAAATATTATATTGTTATATTATAGCGTGGCAATGCAGCCAGAGTCTTGGGCACGCTTCCGTCTCTTGGGCTACTTTTGAATATAGGGTATTAGCTATCATTGTGTAAAATTTCAGCTTAACCCGTTTTGTAGTTATTGCGTAAAAGCTGTGAAGCTTGTCTCTTTTCGGCTTCCGGTATCATTAAGATTAAGATTTGTCCCGTGATAAAATTGTATATGTGATTGTTTTTAGTATGTTTTAATTACCTACAATATTGACATAAATTACTAGATTAATCGATAACATACGTGTACGTACATAAATAATTTGTAATAGTGATGCTCATCTTTTTTTTTATACTACTAGGAGACGGGACAAACAAGTAGCGCACCTGGTGTTAAGTGTACTCTTGCCTGTGATAAAGCCTTAATGCATAGGTCACATCCACAAAGAACATAGCTTACACGGCACTGCATTGCGCCCGTCAACTTGAGGCATAAAGGTGTTAAGCCTCACGTACCCGTAATTTCACCGGCAACCATACCCTTCAAACCGAAACACAGCAATGCTGCTTGGCGGCTGAAATAAGTATGGTGGTAGTAATTCTCCGGACGAGCCCTTTTACTGCTGCAAAGCATTTGTCTCACGGTTTTTCGTCAGAGAGAAAAAGAAGATGAATGTAGTAGGCTAGTGTACATTCACGTGAAAGTGACTAAAACAATTTTCATTTTTTTTTATTGTACGACGGGGAAGCGCTTGGCCTTTAACTCACCTGGTTACAAGATAAGGCCGAAGGTGGAGGCGCACTTCACCCGGAATCCTCAACAGTCTGAGGAACAGGCTATCTTACCTCTAAATGTCACACAACACAACCACACGAGTTACCAGTAACTCATGGTACTGTCTGCGTGATAGGCGTTGTGCATTCGTGATCGGTCGCTTTCTATTGCCAGCGTTCCGTTACGCAATATGAAGTATCGATTTTTTTTATTCGCATGATTTCGTGGTTTATGTTGAATCTTGATGTTTTGTCAAACGTCGGTTTACCGCAAGGAAAGTTGTGATTTACCGTCATTTGAGCATGAATGGATGGAGTAATGCGGTTCACCAACATCGTCTATTCCTGCGCATGCAACATTAATGTGTTCCGGCTGAAGGCTTTACTACCCAACTACCTGAGGAGGGTCATTTAGATAGATAACTCTTTATTGTTCACCACTTACATAAAAACATAACAAAATACTGATAAAATAAAACTTAATCTTAGCGACACTGGTAAAATAATCAAAGTCAAAGCAACCATATCGATGTGAGCGATCTCTTCCAGACAACCGCTGGATGGACAGAGAAGACAATGGCTTTCAACGACGGCGGTGTACAAACGAATACAAAGGTTACTAGGTATACTAGGGTTATGTTATTCGAAAGTTTTATTTTTGTACGTTTGTCCTTCATCCCACCTGGTTTCATGTTGTTCTAACTACCTTACCTCTGAATGCCGAAACGCAAGTTTAACTTGTTATTGTGATGACAGACTTAGGTAAGTTGGTGCTAGGCAGGCGGACTTAAAGTCACCATAAACTTGATTGAGGCGACAAGTGACCCAAGGGCTGACTCTTATATAGCCCAGCGAATTAGCATAGCTATTCGTGGCACTGCAGCCAGTGTCTTGGGCACGCTTCCGTCTGGTACTGGTCTGGTTGTTGAGTTACCTATAGGCCGTTTGTTACAGTCCTTTGGTAATCTGACTGCTTCCTTTGTACATAGTTAGTTTAAGTAGGTACCTATATATTACTTTTATTTTTTGTTAATTATATATTATTAACTAGACAATTAATTAAAATGATGATGCGATCTCTTTGCTCTAAAGACATTTATAAGAAAAATGTTTATAATATGTGTATAAAAGTTTATAATAAATTACCGGACGAAATTTAAATGTTAAATGGAATTGTATTTAAGAAAAAAATAAGTGAATGGTTATTGTGTAATTGTTTTTATAGCCTTGACGAATATTTATCATACAACTGTAATAATTAACTGTATTAAATAATTGTAATAATTGACGTTAGCATGACATTTTTCATATTTGCACGCCTGCATGCAGGCTGAGTACATTTACAATCGTATGTTTTAAGACCTTATGTACACCCTATCATATGTATTCTTGCAAATAAATGATTTGATTTGATTTGTCGGTAACATACAAGTCTTTTTTGATTAGGCGCTGCGCATACGTGCAGCGCCTAATCAAATGGGGAAGAACATCGGCTACTTTTTATCTCCGGATACTTTTTTATCCGGGTACCATGTGTAAGTAGCCGCGCACAAAAGCCACTCCATCATTACGAGTATTCTTTCGCCACATAAAGCGCTCGACAACCGACATCGTGTGAGCGATTTCCCTACAAAATGTCAGCCATTTAATTATCTCAAATTATATTCACACAGATTATTACACACAACAGGTATGCAGTTCACACGGTAGGGTTTTAGTACGAAATCATTAATTTGATATGTCATTTATATCAGTGGATAAAGTCATATAAATTTTATTAACCGACTTCAATAAACTTTTTTTGAATAAAAATAGCTCTGAGGGTATGCTCATATAATTTGAAGTTGGTGCCGCATTGCCAAGCACAACAACATGTTTATTGTATGGTTTTGAAGTCGATTAAAAACACGAGGAGATTCTCAATTCGTCGGAATCTATTTTTTTTTATGTATGTTCTTCGAGTAAGACGCCTGGACCGAATTACCTTTTTGTTTGAATGAAGAGAGGACTTCAAAAGTGGTCCCATCGTCATCAGGTCAGGATCTGATGATGGGATCCTGGAGAAATCGAGGGAACTCTTCAAATATTATAGGCACACTTGAAGCGACTTGGTTATTTTTAGGGTGTATTATCTCAAAAGTAAGGAAAAAACGGACTCATTATAGGATCACGCGTCCGTCTGTTTGTCTGTCCGTCCATCTGTCATCATAATAATCGGAAAAAATACGTTCTCCACACTCCAAACGAAATTATATCATATTCTTCATTGACATCGGTTTTCATTTTTATTTATAAAACGTAATTATACTGATTATATCCTACCTAGAGTTTCGTGAGCCAGTGATGGGCCGACCGTAGCGGAGGTTGTGGTTTCAAGTCCAGCCGTGCACTAATGGACATTTCGTTGTTTGAGTTTATATGCGTATTTGACTTTTTTTTTATTGTACTGCGGGGATATGCTTGACCTTTATCTCACCTGATTTTTTTCAAGTTATGATAAGGCGGAAGGTACTGCATGCATATTCACATGTGCTGACGGTGAAGGTCACATCGTAAGGTCACATGACCCTAGGACCAACAATCCGTATGTCACGTGACACTGGCTAGTACTCCGTTAAGCGGCGTTGGACTTGCAACATGTCACGTGACTACTAGCTACTTGCAAGCCGTGGGCGTGTGCTGAACGTAAGTTATGACGTGCCTCTGACTACCCCCTTGTATGATCCTCATGAGATTCACGCTCTGAGTTGTGATCAGAGGTATTGGACTTAGCTAAGAGGACTTTACTTTTCTAGCCTCGATGGGGTCCCCATCAAGACTAGAAAAATTAAGTGTGTCTGCAATAGGCTTATTCCAATCAAAGCCTGTTTTTTTACAACTAGACCTCGCGTGCCCGTAATTTCACCGGCAACCATACCCTTAAAACCGGAACACAGCAACGCTGCTTGGCGACCGAAATAGGTATGGTGGTAGTAATTCTCCGGACGAGCCCTTTCACAAGGGGCTTCTACTACTCTTGCCTTATACTATTCAGCCTGTAAATTACCCGCTACGATGTTTTAATCGGCCAAGCGTTTTACCACCAGCTTACTGGAAAAACAAGAAATGATGCCAAAGATGGACCAAGCAAGGAACCTATTCATGAAATAATAGCATTTTTCTCAAGTTCTCATCTCACGACCTTAACCCGTTGAGCATCAAATTTCCCAAATAGGTACCCAGTACCCATGCTATGGATCTTAACAATACAACTCCTCAAATTGTAGCGTGAAGGTTAAGTTTCCCAATGGCTCGAAAACCAGGTAACTGTAAAGTGTTAATAGAGAACAAAGAAAACGCCCGCTGGTACAGAAATCGCACAATTACAAGGTTAAGTCGATCTCGAAAGCAAAGGCTTGAAAGCCATGATTATGATAGCAATACAAAAAAAATCTAATTGTAAAACTTAGTACTTCCTTAAGTTATACTATTAGCCTGAAAACAGATAATTAATTACGTTTTAAAAACTGAAAGGAAAACCGACTTCAATGGAAAATATGATGCAATTTCGTTTACCTGGTTGACGTGAACGTGGCAGATGGACGGACAGACAGACAGACAGCCGCGTGATCCTATAAGGGGTCCGTTTTTTCTTTAGTTTTGAGGTAGGCACCATAAAAATACCTAAATCGCTTCAAGTGTGCCCTCGATTTCTCCAGGATCCCATCATCAGATCCTGACCTGATGTCTTCGAGTAATCGGGGAACATACATTAAAAAAAAGATTCAGATGAACTGAGAACCTCCTCCTTTTTTAAAGTCGGTTAAATATGAAACTATGAAAACGACGTTTTAAATCACAATAGAATTCGAGAGGGCGCTTTTAAAACTGATAATATGATAATAAATAGGTATTATAATATTATAGTTATTGCATGACCTACGAATGAATACAATTGAACCATAGTTAGTTCGTGACTAAAAACATGTATTTTCCTGAAACTAAAATTATAAATAAATATGAGGAGTTTTTAAATAAATACCTAGTTTTGTACAATACATTCAAACAACAGACGGTAATTTATCTGCAATGTTTAAATATTAATATAGTAAATATTACAGGACATCAATATTACACAGCGCCATCTAGCCCCAAACTAAGCGAAGCTTGTCATATTGGAACTAGATTACGGATAAAATACTTACTTATATACTTGTATTTGTAATTTACTTTTGTATAATGTTTACTTTATACACAAATAGGTATGATTTCACAAATAATACAATCGCATTAAACAATAGTTTAGAACTGGATATGACAAATTTGTTTTATGACAATATGACAAATTTGTTATCTGTGGTCTAGTGGTTCAACCCACCGATTTCAGATCCAGAGGTCCCGGGTTCGATCCCCAGGGGAGTACAATATTGTGATTGGTTTGGTTGGTGGTAGGATTTAGTTTAACTCCGCTTGGCTAGCAACCATCTTACCTAATTATTTCGCCAGAACAATAATTCTAAAAACTGTTATGTTCCGGCATTCAGAGGTAAGATAGCCAGTTCCTCAGTCGAGGATTCCGGGTGAAGTGCGTCTCCACCTTCGGCCTTATCTCAACTTGTAACCAGGTGAGATGAAGTAAAGCGCTTTCCCGTCTTAAACAAAAAAGGATTTTAATGAAATTTGGCATGGATATAGTATATGCCATGGGATAAATAAGGCTGTTTTTTTCCGGGTACCCCGCGGGCTACGCCACAGGCAGAAGGTAGTACTGCCTGTGACTTCGCCCACGTTTCAAAGAAATTAAGATCCATTCAGCATTTTAGCTCTGACAAGGTAGCAATTAACAAATAAACAGAAACACTTTATATATACCTTATAAATTATACAGCAATGAATTTGTGAATTCCAAGTTCGGAACCCTTTTACTAGGCCTACGCTGTCAGTCTGTCCTATCTTTAATTAGGTATATTGGAATTTAAGTATATTTTGATTCGTAATAGGTGTTGGAAATTATCAAAGGTTATTTTTTTATTTTGCGGATTACTTGACAAATAAGACGTAGGGTATAGTAGGATTTCCTACTTGGTATCTAAGTAGCCTGTTTGGGGAAGTACCTCCGCATTACATAATATCTCAGACAAATAACAGTATTATGTATAGTGGTGTGTTGCTGCGTTGAGTTAGGTCGCCAGCTCCTTTACTTGTGTCGACAACGCGAGTGATTCTGGTGTTGCAATTTACTCAGACGACGATAGCTCTCGGTTGGTCATTTTAACTATACTATAAAAAATGCAAAGAGTTATAAAATACTACGACTGCGTTTTTTTTTTTAGAAATGAATGATTGTAACAACAAAGAGTTTTGTTCATGGCTATTGTCCGTATATTCTATTTGTATTTCTTAATGTTGTAGTCTTATCTTTTCCGAATTGGTAATTAGTGAGGTTTCTAGCTAGCTTATAGGTTACTAATTAGATGAAAATCAACCCCATCACTAGACCTTTCAATAGCATTGGTGCGCAACGAGGAATAATAACCTAACATTTACACCTACTGAAAGAAGCGCACCAAAGCGATAAGGCCGAAGGTGGAGGCGCACTTCACCCGGAATCCTCAACTAACTGAGGAACTGGCTATTTTACCTCTAAATGCCGGAACGCAACAATTTTTAAAATTGTTGCTATGGCAACAGAATTAGGTAAGATGGTGGTAGCTACCCAGACGAACTTAAACAAAGTCCTACCACCAACCAAACCAAGCACAATATATTGTACTCCCCATGGGGATCGAACCCGGGACCTCTGGATCTGAAATCGGTGGGTTGAACCACTAGACCACAGAGGCGGTTAAAATTCCTGTAATGAGTTAACTATTTCTAAGTTTTTAAGTAACTTTTATGATAGCTGTTGGTTTTCCGAATTTAAAGACATGTTGTGCCGACCTTCCCGCGTGGGATAAGCGCAGGAAATCGATGATGATTTTCCGAATTCAAATTAATTGTAAAACCAAAAAGGTGGATGAAAACAATATCAGATTCAAAGAGAAAAAAAATGAATCGACTTTACTAAGAACTTGAATATAATTCTGTGGGTTTTCAAAAATATTTAGAGGCGACCGTGACCTGTGGCTGGCTCTTATTTAGGCCAGTGAATAAGCATAGCTATTCAACGTGGCAATGCAGGCAGTGTTGGGCACGCTTCATTCTAGTACTAGTCTGGAACAGTTGCGTTACCTATAGACCGTTTGTAACGATCCTTAGGTAACGCGATTGCTTCTTTCGTATAGATACTAAGACTACTAGTTACTAACAAATTGCTAACAAACTAGAAGTTTAGCCAGAGACTCAAATCGATCTCTTCAGCACAAATTCGGTATCCGGTTTCGGTTAGAAAGAGTATGGCAAGTCACTGGTCCAGCAGTGGTTCTTAACTGTTAACTCGTCAGGTGCTGCACGTCTCGATCACTATGTAAAACACACCGTGAGTGTTTTACAGCACCCATCGAGCTAAGTAAAAATAAAACTTCTTTATCTTGTTCTTCTTATCATATATATGTACTTAAACAATAAGATTAATTTGTAGATCCTTCCCAGGCAAGCCTACATAGATTTTCACATGCGGGAACATTTAAATGGTCAGTAGTTATTATGTTTTATTGTTGTATTTTTTTTTTGTATTTAAACAAGCCTAGCTCAGTTCTCATTGTTATTATAACTCTGCCTTCTGCGCTGTAGGTTATGGGTTCGATTCCCACCCAGGACAAACATTTGTGTGATGTTTGTTCTGTGTTTGGGTGTTGTATTGTATGATAAGTATGTATTTACAAAAAAATATATGTATTTAAGTATTCTATCCGTGATCTAGTTCCCATATTACAAGCTATGCTCAGTTTGGGGCTAGATGGCGCTGAAATTAATGTCCAGTAATGTCCTAAATATATTGTAATTTTGTTTTTAATTATGTAATTGGTTCACCACATAAACCAAACCAATAAATAAAATTGGCAACTCGACGCAATATATCCGTAGTTTCGAGGTAACATTAGTTTTAATAAAGGTGACATTGCTGTGCGCTCAGCCACGCGCGCGAGTTACGTTTTATTTTTTTACGGTAAAGCAAATACCTATTAATTTTGAAAATGTACAACATAGAGCATCTGCTTTATACTGTGTTTATTAACTGTAAAAACTTTCAAGGCCTAATTGGGCGTATTTATTGAAAGGCTTTTGGTACAAATCAGAGTCAAATTTTTGTATTTCAAGTGAATGATTTTGGTTACAAAATTTACAAATGTTATAAATGTCACAATTCACAAACCCACGACGGGACTCGAACCCGCATCTGAAGTTGCTAAGAGCGTTTCCTAAGCCGGAGACGCTCTAACCAACTGAGCTACGGGGGTCCTTACGTCGATTCCGAATTTTTGTGTCATATCTCTCAGCTAGCAGAAGTCGTGGGTTGGGAAATTTTGTGTTTTTATAACATTTGTCGAGTAGGATTTTTTTCAATGTAGAAAATTGTATGCAATCGTGTTTTCGTCACCATTTATTTTCATTGAATTTTCCGCCGTTTTAGCATTAATTCTGAACTATTACATATATTAATCTCAAAGTAAATGCTTCAGTGTTGTGGAAGATATGATCGCTGAAACTAAGCCATTTCAGGTATCATCGACTCTTTACTGTGCTACTGTACTATTATAATATAATTATCGCTATTTTTATTATTATTATTTCATGCACAAGGTCTGGAGGCAGGATTTCGCGACGCGCAAGCCTTAATGACATTATCCGTCGAGCTTTTAATGTCATTCCAGTGTCAATGTTCCAGCCGTTCTTGAACCGAATGGTCTGTTACGTGATGATGGTAAGCGGCCCGACGGTATGACTCTTGTCCCTTGGGAAATGGGTAGGCCTTTGGTGTGGGACGCTACCTGCGTCGACACCCTAGCGCCATCTCATCTGCCTGGGACATCAGTTAGGGCTGGTATCACAGAAAGCGCAAATATAGTGGTCTCGACAGAGCTTACCTATTTGAGTAGAGCCTTTGGGGTAGAGACCTTAGGTCCTCGGGGAGCCGGTGCCCTCGAGGTTTTCAAAAATCTTGATTTGCTTGATTGCTTTTGATTGAGGCGACACGTGACCCAAGGGCTGGCTCTTATTTAGGCCAGCGAATTAGCATAGCTATTCAGCGTGGCAATGCAGCCAGGTCTGGAACAGTTGAGTTACCTATAGGCCCTTAGGTAATCTCAAAGATTCCTTTGTACATTACACAGTTAGTTTGATTGTACATTTTATTGTATAATAATATATTTTTTATTATACATGCGCTGTAGTTTGTGGGTTCGATTCCCACCCAGGACAAACATTTGTGTGATAAATATAGATTTTTGTTCTGTGTTTGGGTGTTTTATTGTATAGTATAATATAGTATAGGTATGCAGGTATTTACAAAAAAAAAGCATTATATCCGTAATCTAGTTCTCATGTCACAAGCTATGCTTAGATGGCGCTGTGTGAAATTAATGTCCTGTAATATAAAAAAAAAACATAGGTAAGTAAAGTAGCTATATTTTTCTTTTGATAATTATAATAGTACCTACCTACTCAGTAGAAAAAAGAAACTCATATATTATTCTTTTTCATAAAACACAACAGAAATAGAGTGCAAAAATATCTGTCCATCAAATAATGTTTAACTAGGTATTTCAATAGAAATACTTGAAAACGGTCGGGTAATAGAATAGACAAGGTCTGGCTTTGTAGCGAATAGTAAAGCGTCTAGCATCTGCTAGGCTAGACGTTTTAATATATGCTAGCTATGCTAGCCAAGCGCGAGTCGGATTCAGATGTTTTCAGTGTTCCGTCGTTTCATTTTTCATGTCTGCCGCTTCTCATATTATTAATGAAAATTTGTTTATACCGCTGTGGCGTTTGGTTTGTACACCGATGTCAGATCCAGAGGTCCGAGGTTCCATTCCATTACCAGGGGAGTACAATATTGTGCTTGATTTGGTTGGTGGTAGACTTGAAGTCCGCCTGGCTAGCTACCACCATCTTGTCTAAGTCTGTCGTCATAACAAGAATTCTAAATAGTAGTTGTCCGATTTTTCGGTTTTGGATGTTCACGTTTGCACATTTTTTTATTTTTTTATTGTACGATGGGTAACACTTGGCCTTCATCTCACTTGGTAACAAGTTGAGATACGGCCGAAGGTGGAGGCGCACTTCACCCGGAATCGTCAACAAACTGAGGAACTGGCTATCTTACCTCTAAATGCCGGAACACAACAATTTTAGAATTGTTATTATGGCGACAGAATTAGGTAATATAGTGGTAGCTAGCCAGGCGGATTTAAACAAAGTCCTACCACCAACCAAACCAAGCACAATATATTGTACTCCCCATGGGGATCGAACCCGGGACCTCTGGATCTGAAATTGGTAGGTTGAACCACTAGACCAAGGGGGCGGTTTAATCATGCACATGCTCTGACGGTGAAGGTCACATCGTCAGGAAACCTGAGCAAGGCAGCTTACCCATAAATTGTTCATCAAAAGTCAATAACCTCAAAAAGAAATAAAGTAAAAAAAAAGTTGAATATTTTATAGAATATCGAAGGAACCCTAAAAACGGTTGTAGCTCAGAAGTATCTTTAGCACTGAGAGCGATATGAAACAGTTATTGACTTTCAAGTGACGCCGCTATTTAGCTACTGAATTATTATTATATACATAATAATAGCTTAAAAACGAACATACATATCAATATACAGGTGAGTTTTTTTCCAGTTCCACTGAGGCCAAGTCTGAAACCGTGATTGTTATAGAAAATCCAATGTTCAGCCATTAGGGTGTCCGTGCCTTGCCATCAGCTGCGTTACCACAAAAAGCGAACGTTTTTTAATCCGATGACGATTCAATTTAAGCTCAACACGAACAAAAAATACAGTAATAGAGGATTTAATAGCTATAGCTACAACCATTACTAAATGCATAAAGTTGAATTTCTATTTTTTTTATTTGAAAGCGTTTAACAACTTTGGGCACATAGTCATCATATTTTTTTTTTATTATCAAACAAAAACTCATAAATGCAAAATTTTTTTTTTTCAAAAACTCACTTTTCCAGAAAACCTATAAAAGAATATTGTTTTTCTTTAATGCAGAACTTATTTTTTTTAAATCGAGCACGTAACTCCTAACATGACTTTTCGATAACTCTCACGTTTTCAGACTTGGCCTCAGCGGCCCTGGAAAAATACTCACCCTGTATACTTATTCACTAACAATTAAAAATAATATGTACAATTAAACTAGCTCAAATAGGGAAGCAGTCGGGTTACCTAAGGACCGTTACAAACGGTCTGTAGGTAACTCTACTGGTGCCCATGACACTAGCTGTATTGATTCGATGAATCGCTGTGCTAATTCGCTGTCATAAATAAGAACCAGCTCTGGTTTTACGTGACGCCTCAATCTAAAGCCCCACAGTGTTTTAAAAACTAGACACCGGCTCTCCACGGCCTCAATGTCGCAACCTTAAAAAGCTTAAATAAATGTAAATATAATATTTGCACACTTTGTTATTGATTTAGATTTTATACTAACTTATTATACTTATTAGCTAGTATTCAATAAGTGACATGTTGCAAGTCCATCGCCGCTTAGCGGAGTACTAGCCAGTGTCACGTGACATACGGATTGTTGGTCCTAGGGTCATGTGACCTCACGATGTGACCTTCACCGTCAGAGCATGTGCATGAGTCAAGCTCAAAATAATAATTACGTATAACCGAAATGTTTATTGGTGCACGACTGGATTTGAACCCACAATCTCTCCAATAATAATCTCGTAATCTAGTTCCCATATTACAAGCTATGCTTAGTTTGGGGCTAGATACTAGAATACTTGTATACTTTTTTTTTTTGTAAATACATACTTATCATACAATACAACACCCAAACACAGAACAAACCTCTATATTCATCACACATCATTTGTCCAGTGTGGGAATCGAACCCACAACCTCCAGCGCAGAAGGCAGAGTTACTACCAACTGAGCCATGACGCTTGTTAATGTCCTGTAATATTTATTTATTATTTATTCATTTATTAATACCAAATTGGTCACACCTAGAGCATGGCGGTATTGGACTTTAAAAATAACCGGTAATTTTACGGTATTAAGATTTTAACACCGGGATCCCGGTTTTCGGTATTTCGCTAATCCTCTTCAAAACAAACGAATTTCAAAAAAATACCGAAATCTGGTGTCCATGTCTAGTCACACCCACACAGTTCCCGCTTTGAAAGAAAAGTAGTCATTTCATATTATTATAATATCAATGTATTCCTTATCTGTCCCCCACAAAGTATTATACAAATTCCTTTCTGCTACAAAGTGACTGAAAGACGCTGTTATTTTAAATTCTAATGAGAATTCGTAGCGAATCTAGAAGCTTTTATTGCTTGGTACAAAAAGACCACAGAAAATGTTCATTGAAATTCTCTTACGTTCATATAATTTATTTGTGTTCCTAAAATAAACTAGGTGACAAAAAAAATCTGAAGATTGTCTGAAGATTTCATTTTAATCCAGTCGTTTCAGAGCCCATACACACACAGTACATACATACATTATATTGAAATTCGACTTCTGTACTGTGTTCATAATTAAATTACTTTAATTATGAAAAAGTATAACTGACTTAAATAGTATAACTAATACACGTGGAACTTCGAATGACGGTAAGCCATTTTTTTATTGTACTAAGGTGAAGTAATTGGCCTTCGTCTCACCTACATTTTTCAAGATAGATAAGGCCGAAGGTGGGAGCTCACTTCACCCGGAATCCTCAACAATCCGAGGAACTGGCTATCAAACCTCTAAATGCCGGAACAACAATTTATTTGTTGTTATGGCGACAGACTCAGGTAAGATGGTGGTAGCTAGCCAGACGGACAATGTACTACCACCAACCAAACAAGGGACAACATTGTACCTACTCTCCTGGGGCTAGAACCGATGAGAACCACTGGATGACAGAGCCGGATGCATTTAATTGTTTTACAGTCCGAAGTATTTAACAAGCCTCATAGCTCAGTTGGAAGCTTTGCCTGCTGTTGTGTAGGCTGTGGGTTCGAATCCCACCCAGAACAAACATTTGTGTGATGAATATAGATGTTTGTTCTGTGTTTGGGTGTTGTATCATGTAGTACGTATGTATTTACAAAAAGGATTTAAGTATTCTATCCGTAATCTTTTTTTTTTTTGTATATAAATAACATTTATTCAATAAAAAGTACAATTAAACTAACTATGTACAAAGGAATCAGTCAGATTACCTAAGGACCGTTACAAACGGCCTATAGGTAACTCAACTGTTCCAGACCAGTACCAGACGGAAGCGTGCCCAAGACACTGGCTGCATTGCCACGCTGAATAGCTATGCTAATTCGCTGGCCTAAATAAGAGCCAGCCCTTGGGTCACGTGTCGCCTCAATCAAAAGCCCCGCAATATTTTTGAAAACACGGAGGGCACACACGTTCCGTAATCTAGTTCCCATATTACAAGCTATGCTTAGTTTGGGGCTAGATGACGCTGTGTGAAATTAATGTCCTGTAATATTTATTTATTTCATTTAGGACACAGAGTATCGGAACCTTTGTTATGCATGCACTTTTTTCAGTAGCAAGAAGTTACAAAATATAAGTTCGTGCCCTTCATGTTGCGTGAAGTTTTCCGCTTGTCATGTAAATTTCTTTACAACGTCGAGAAATTTACACAATCATGTCATAACTTATTTCCATAATCCCATAGCATTCCTGCGTCAGCGTCAACAGCTTCGGGACAGTGAAGCTCAAAACCTGTTCAGCATTGTCACTACACACAACCTCTGTGGTCCTCCGGTGTCAGATCTAGAGTCCGAGGTTCAATCCAGGGGCGTACCTGGCTAGCTATCACCATCTTACCTAATTCTGTCGCCATAACAACAATTCTAAAACAGTTGTGTTCTAGCATTTAGACGTAGGATTGCCAGTTCCTCAGACTTGAGGATTCCGGGTGAAGTGCGCTTTCACCTTCGGCCTTATCATAACTTGAAAACCAGGTGATTAAGGCCAAACTCTTCCCCTTCGTAAAATAATTCTTCTGTGATGTTATGGCTAGCTTGGGATTAGGTCAAAGATATCGTGCGCACACCCATCAAAATAGAATGTATAGAACACAGACAGACTTGCTACCCGCCGCGTGTCGTCTGTGTTCCAGGCTACGTTCCAGGCTCTGCAAATTGGCCTCAACAATCACCTATGCCTAGAAGCACGACGCTCAATCGAGTCCAGGGCTTCGAGCTGGTACTTAAGCTATCCCAGAGATGAAAGCAGTACTTACAAGTGACCTAAGCTTTGTACGAATATAAAAGCCGTCTCGATGTGAAGTACCGCCGAACCTCAAAGCCTCCTACGAATTTGCTCCCAAGGAGGCTTCGTTCCGTTACGTTCCACGGCGGCGGTTTGAATTGAGGGTAAACAATCGGTAACGGCCGTTAGCATAGCAGGTAGGTACTCCGAAGTCGTTTACTTACGTAATGGTACTTAAGAGCCCAACGACCGGTTGTTACTATGTGTTAATCACTTATCTCTTAAAACCGGCTTTGTACTCTATAGTGTGTAGGCAGGCATGCGGAAATGTGGAGTAGTCAGTGGTGATTACTCACGCACGCACGTTCCGTTTCCCATAAAGTAAAGTATGGACAATTATATATATTTGTCAACGTTTGCGTTTGATCGCAGTTCGAACACATTTTTTAGCTTAATTTGTAAAAATAGGAAATAATAGTATGATTTTTTTATAAGATAAATAAAATAAATGAATGCACAACGCGCAACCATATTAAACTTGATTCAGCCTGTGTATTGACAGGCTTCCGACTGGTATTGATTTTCTGGACAAGTTGAGTTACCTATAAACCTCAGTTAACCCGACTGCTTCACTTGTAAATTGTTTACACAGGTTTTTAATTAACATTACATAATTATATTTGAAGTGTAGTAGACCTTCCTGTGAAAGGGCTCGTCCGGGGAAGTACAGTGTAGCAGGTTGCGGGTAAAATTACACGCTAGGCTTAACACCTTTATGCGTCAAGTTGATGGGCGCAATGCAGTGCCGTGTAGGCTATGTTCCTACGCAGTAAGGCATTGTTATAGGCAAGAGATGCACTTAAAATTAGGTGGGCTACTTGCTTGTTCCGTTTCCTAGTTTTTTTTTTTTTACAAATAGATTTACCTTAATCACAAATCGGTATTACACTAAGAAATTGTAAAATTGGAAACTTTAGCTCTTCTTCATAGTCCAGACTATTCTTGTTCTTGATTACCATCTATCTTCTAAATATATATAACTTAAAGGTGACTGACTGACTGACTGACATAGTGATCTATCAACGCACGGCCCAAACCACTGGACGGATCGGTCTGAAATTTGGCATGCAGTTATAGGTATCCGCTAAGAAAGGTTTTTGATTAATTCTACCCCCAAGAGGATAAAATAGGGGATTAAAGTTCGTATGAAACTTTGTCAATTTTAAACCGATCGGGCCGAGACTTTGCATGCATAAAGCTACTATGACGTAGGCATCCCCTAAGAAAGGATTTTTGTTATAGACTCTGCTTTGTATTTGGTATTTGTTTTGTTTTCCTTTGGTATAGGTTTTGTCAGTTAGACATTTTTTTAAATGGCTAAAGATATTCTGAACGTTAATGGAGAAGTTGAAGAATGTACTGTCGTTTTAAAGTTTTGTAGGCCCTCATTTTTTACACACGCTAAACAAAAGTAAAGCCGCAAAAACTATACCTAATTAATAATAATACTTCTTAACGCGAGCGAAGCCGCGAGCAAAAGCTAGTTACGTAATAAAACGGTTTCCTATAGAAAGGTTTTTATAATCGACTGTGATATATTTGAGACGAATCTTGTATGGACGATTTTATATTGTGATATCGTTGATACGAGCAGATGAGTAACTAGCATTTGCCCGTGGCTTCTGCTGCATGATACCTGTATAAAAAGTTATTCTGGATTACAAAACCCAAAGAAACCTACGAAATTATGAAATTGCAAAATCAACCTCTTCTCATAGTTTGTCCAGTACAGACAAACTATCTACGTCTCTTACCGCCGCTGTGGTCTGGTGGTTCGCCCACCGGTGTCAGACCCAAAGGTCCCGGGTTCGATTCCCAGGGGAGTACAATATTGTGCTTGGTTTGGTTGGTGGTAGGACTTTAAGTACGCCTAGCTGGCTATCACCATCTTACCTAAGTCTGTCGAAAAAACAACAGATCCAAATTGTTGTGATCCGTCATTTAGAAGTAAGATTTTCCCGTCAGTTTCCCGTCGCACAATAAAAAAAAACGTACGATACGATATGATAATTATACTTACCTCCCTATCGTATCGTACGACGAACGTTTAATGTTACTTGAATGGGTAATAACTGAACGGTAAGCTTTTGAGCACCATTACATAACAAAACGATTACCTGAGGTTTTCGTACTATAACAGCAAAGAATGTGCCTTATTCTTTAAAAAAGAATGAGTCTGAATGTACGTCATAACTGTAGTAGTATGCGGACGCGAAGAGATTGAAGATATCAATTCAATTCTGTTATTCCAATTACAGAATACATTGTTTGTGGAGTAATGGACTTTATTCAATAAAATGTACGATTAAACTAATTAACTATGTACAAAGGAATCAGTCAGATTACCTAAGGACAGTTACAAACGGGCTATATGTAACTCAACTGTTCCAGACGGAAGCGTGCCCAAGACACTGACTCCATTGCCACGCTGAATAGCTATGCTAATTCGCTGGCCTTAATAATAGCCAGCCCTTGGGTCACGTGTCGCCTCAATCAAAAGCCCCGCAAGACTTGGAGTAATTAATGTATCCATTGTTAACGTGCTGTTTTTCTTTCATATCAGTATGAAACCTTATTATAATGCCAAAAACCAAAATGCTTTTATGACCAAGTCTGCAAAACTATACTGGCCACGTACTTTTTCTAAACATTAATAATAAAAACACGAGGAAAAATTTTTAGCTGTAACAATTTTTATGCATATTTATTAAATATTTGTTTTTTTCTTAGGTTTATATATCCCTCAAAATAAAATGCAATTACCAACTCATGTTATAAAGGCCTTCGGCTTTATAACTTCGGCAGCTCGAACTACACCCTCGTTGGAAATCGACCACTTTCTCCCCTTTGTGAACAAAATGCTATTATCCTTGGTGAACAAAGTACTATTATCATTGGTGAATAAAGTACTATTATAATCGACTGATTTATTCGAGATTTATCTCGTGTTTTTTTTATTTCCGATTTTTTATTTCTGAGCGAACTTTCGCAGAAAATGCCCATATCTCTCTTGTTGGGTATTAGGGTGTGTAAAAACGCGGACGCTGCACCTAGTTCCAGATTTTTGGAGTGTTTTTGTTATCACCTACTCCTTCTCTTCTTTAACTTAAGATTTTACTTTTGGCGGCATATTTTTTTTATTTTTTATTTTACCTAACATTAATTTAATACCGCGCCATCTAGTCCCAAACTGAGCAAAGCTTGTATATAAATATAGGAACTAGATTACGGATATAATACTTATATACTTTTTTTTGTAAATACCTACATACTTGTTGTGTTGTGTATGGGCCGTGCCTCTTGAGTAGGACCAAACAGCTGATCCAACGGGTACAAAACACTTGTGCGCGTTTCTGCTATCATATTCCGCCTCGCACACACGTCACACCATTCCTTAACTCGGGAAACATGTTAAAGATGGCGGTGCGTAGAAAAATCCATTTAGCAACTCTTCTCTTTAACCTCACTAAAAATAAATTACCTCAATACTTGTACTCTAAACTTACCTTCGCTAAAAGTAACTCACGCTATTCAAAGCGAGAATGTGCTAACGTCTTTCTTACGCCACGTCACAAGTCCGTTGCTTTCCGAGGATCCTTCCGGTATGCTGCTACGCATTGTTGGAACTCCCTAGATCCTCCGTTTCGTTCAATAAAGACCATTATTACGTTTAGAATTGCATTCAAAAAACACTTTTACTACAAAAGTCCTCGTAAGCTCTTTTTATAATTTTCACTCTCATGAATTTCATCTCAGCCTCTTCACTCCACGGTGGAGTGGCTTTTTGCTGAGGTGGTACCTTTTTGGCGCAGGCCGCCCGGCGCAGTATAATATGTTTACCTACGTACTTACCTACTCATTTTATTTTTTTATTTTTTACCTATTGTTACTAGATTTAAGTTAGTACCTACGTGTGTTTATGTGTTACTGTGTGTTTATGCGCTGTGTTTGTTCTTGGTACCAAATAAATATTTTTCTTTCTTTCTTTCTATACTTATACAATACAACACCCAAACACAAAACAAACATCGAAAATGTTTGTTCTTGGTGGGAATCGAAGAAGGTTCTTAACTCTCCGGCATCTTTTTTTTTGTTTATTAATGTTACCCGATTACTCGAAGACGCCTAGACCGATTTGGAAAATTCTTTTTTTTTAAAGGGTACATGGTCCCTTTGACATCAGGTCTTGATTGTTTGGTTCTGGCATTTCCATTCCACTTTACTTATCATAACTTAGTACCAGAGTGCCTAGTGCGAGTCGCAATCGATTCGCGTTTGCTCACCGTGAATGGTGAATAGGTATTATTTTTCATACAAATCGTCGTAAACGCAAACGCGTTCGAGGAGGTATTGAGCAAGTATAAAACTCGCTAGACACTTTTGTGAGGTGTGGGCCAAGCGAAGCGCTCGACGTACAATAAAAAAAAAAGTACTATCCAGTGCTATTCGGATTGTTGGTTCAGGGATAGGTTCACGCCGGTTTCCTCACAATGTGACCTTCACCATCAGAGCATGTCATGTGTTTAATGAGCTCATAAATTCTTATACCGAATAGTCCACTGTTGCCTTCTTGGATCGGAAGGTGATCATTTTTTTTATTTTTTTTATTTATACTTTATTGCACACATAAACATAATAACAAAGAAAAACTTAAAAAATGAAATACATGGCAAAGACGAGCTTAAACCTAAAAAGAGTTTTCTTCCAGCAGACCAGATGGAGAAAAGATAGATAAAAATTGGGAAATCGTGTACATAACAATTTCATAAAGTTTAATAAGTAACATATAACTAAGGCACATAAATTATATATTTATCAGTAATACTTAATTTACTTACTAAGAATATAGTTTTAAATATAATCATATGCATAACATAGGTATATACCTAATATGTATATCTATATAGATATCCATATTAATTATTATTAACTCATTTATTTCAGATTAAATTATCCATATAACAAGTAAATAGGCAGGAATTAAGAAAAATGTCACATTTAAATCAAAATTAAATCTAGTCAAATTAAATCAAACAAATTAAATAATCAAAACAAAATAAAAATAAACATTCAAAAACACTATATAGTCTATATAGATTCTGACCCCATCAGTATCATCATCCATTTGTTTTGGATGGGGCAGTCCAGACGCGAAACAACCATCTGCGGGATGCCGTTGCTACTGGCTCGCGCACGCTGAAGTAAGGAAGCGACTTAATAAGGAGAGGTACGAGGTTTGACTTTACGCTTGAAGATTACAAGCGAGGGGCTAGCGCGATTGTCATGATCATGAACCCAACTAGCCACACAGTTCTTCAGGCGGGTGGGTATTGGTCAATAATTGATCTATTAATTCTTGGAAATCGTCCAGCTACATTTTCCAGTCTGTTTCCCAACACGATTATATCCGCTTGATCGGCTGCGTGTATTGTGATTTATGTCACGTGTCATGTTTCTACATCAGGTGTGCGTGTACCTAACATACGTCTACTCCTTGGCACACTCGAATAATTTAAGACTATTACTAAGGTAGTGATCTGATGATGCCCATGCGTGGCCTGATGATGTATACCTTTATCATTAACTAGCTTTTGCCCGCGACTTCGCACGCGTTAAGAAGTATTATTAATTAGGTATAGTTTTTGCGGCTTTACTTTTGTTTAGCGTGTGCAAAAAATTAGGGCCTACAAAACATAAAAACGACAGTACATTCTTCAACTTCTCCATTAACGTTCAGATTTTCTTTAGCCATTTTAAAAAAGTCTAGCCGACAGAACCTATACCAAACAAAAACAAAACAAATGCCAAATACAAAGCAGAGTCTACAACCAAAACTACTAAACCGAAACAAAGCAAATGCAAAATCTCAAAATCCTTTCTTAGGGGATGCCTACGTCATAGTAGCTTTATGCATGCAAAGTCTCAGCCCGATCGGTTTAAAATTGACAAAGTTTCATGCAAACTTTCATCCCCTATTTTATCCCCTTGGGGGTAGAATTAATCAAAATCCTTTCTTAGCAGATGCCTACGTCATAACATCTACCTGCATGCCAAATTTCAGCCCGATCCGTCCAGTGGTTTGGGCTGTGCGTTGATAGATCACTATGTCAGTCAGTCAGTCACCTTTGAGTTATATATATTTAGAAAGAAGAAAGATATAGTAAGGAATGGAATTCCTTACCTTTGTCTGTTTTTCCGCACGAGTCTTGGAGTCTTCAAGTCCAGAGTAAATAGGTTCCGTTTAGGCAATCGTGCTCCATCTTAGGCCACATCGCCATTTGTAAGCTGGTGATCAACTCTACCTGTTATCCAATATTGTATACATACACTATATGAGTATTCACACACGCTATCATATAGTTAATCTTCAGTTAGGGCTGGTGCGGCGGCTGATTCGGCCGAGGATCACAAAAGACGCAAATATAGTGGTCTCGACAGAGCTTACCTATTTGAGCCTTTTGGGGTGGAGACCTTGGGTCCGTGGGGAGCCGGCGCCCTCCGGGTTTTCAAAAATATTGCGGGGCTTTTGATTGAGGCGACACGTGACCCAAGGGCTGGCTCTTATTTAGGCCAGCGAATTAGCATAGCTATTCAGCGTGGCAATGCAGCCAGTTTCTTGGGCACGCTTCCGTCTGGTACTGGTCTGGAACAGTTGAGTTACCTATAGGCCGTTTGTAACGGTCCTTAGGTAATCTGACTGATTCCTTTGTACATAGTTAGTTTAATTGTACTTTTTATTGAATAAATGTTAATCTTCATATAGTTAATCTTCATTATGTCTATCCCTTTCGCACTCTGCCACACGCTATCATATAGCTAATCTTCATTATATCTATCCCTTTCGCACTCTGCCACACGCTATCATATAGCTAATCTTCATTATATCTATCCCTTTCGCACTCTGCCAGATGAGATAGCGTAGATTTGAGTCGCATCTCTACGAGCGACTCGTTCACGTTATCATTAATTATGGATGTCGAGATCTATTACATCTCAATAACTCCGATATTCTACCTGTTTTTCAATATCGTATACACATACTATATGAGTATACACACGCTATATATATTATATATTTATTGAGTATACAAACTCCAATCTACTATGTATAAATGTATTAAATGTTTCATGTACATTTGTAGTTTTCTTTGTTATAAAATAGACCTACATCTTGATGCATATATTAGTTATTCGTATAGTCCGCCATCCTTGACGGCCGTTATCTTCTCTGTCCATCCAGCGGTTGTCTGGAAGATATCGCTTTCAGCGATAAGGCCGCCCATTGTTTTACCAGTGACGCGTAGATTAAGTTTCCACTATCTGTATTTTGTTATGTTATTTGTAAATGATGAACAATAAAGAGTTATCTATCTATCTATCATTTAGCTAATCTTCATTGAGTCTATCCCTTTTGCATCCCTCCATCCTTCCATATCCCTCTGCCAGATGATATAGAAAAGATTTTAGTCGCGTCTCTACGAACGTCTTGTTCATCTTATATATCATCCATAAACTATGGATGTTGAGATCTGTGACACACCAATAACTCCGATATTCTACCTGTTTTTCAACATTTCTGTCGCCATGAAATCACAAGCAAATTCGTTGAACAATTTACATATTTGTCACGCGGATTGCTCCTCTGACAGAATTTAGACGTTCCAAATACTTGACAGGCATTGAATGACGCTTTCGTTGGATATTCATATTTCTGACTTTAAACGGAATATGTTATCTTTGGAATATGAATAATTGAGTTGGTTATTGAAGGATTCTGAGCGCGTTGGGGTTGGTTTACATTGAGCTTGCTTCAAATAGTAGTGAGTAGTAAGATATTGTTATAGCGAACGGCCGGGACTTCGTTCTCATCAAAATACTTTCTTAGTGCACCCCAATACCACAAAAGGAATTTACTCTTTAAAATCTAGTTGGATTTACAGGAGTTTTGTTTCACGCAGAACCCTAGTTTTTTTTCTAAAATAAAAGTAGCTTACTCCTTATAACATCAGCTATCTACCAGTGAAAGGTCCGTCAAAATCGGTCCAGCCGTTTCGGAAATAAGCCGAAACGGATGAAACATTTTTTTTTGTTTTAAGTACCGTAAATAGTCATTCCTATGCATTATGTAAATAGCTTTTTAGATATTACAAAGAGGCACTTAAATTTTATTTATTTGCAAGATAGGTAGGTATGCAAGTGGTAGTGTAATAAAAAACAAAATTCTATCGGAACTACTTGCCAAGAAAGAAGATCCTTCAAAGCTGGTTGCGAAACTTAGTTGTCAACGCGGCTGATGTTAATGTTACTGAATATAGACGAACAGTTTTACTTATTTCACAAACATCGAAAATATTCACAACATTATTATCAAGAATGAGATTATATGTATGTGTATAAATCACGATACGTAGGAAGTTAATTTCCTCCTTTCCTAAAATTATTATTGAGGTGTACATGTATACATTATGTACAATGTAATACATTATGTACACCTCAATAATCATTTTAGTGAAATTTGCAACAAGTTTTTGCAGAATAAATTATGTTTGAGATGAGTAAGTTTGGTACCTAAATACGTTTTAAAAACTAAAAAGAAACCGACTCCAATAAAGTTTTTTTTTTTTTTTGAGGTATTACACCCTAAAAGTACCCAAATCGGTTTAAGTGTGCCTATTATATTTGTAAATACATACGTACTATGTGATACAAGCCCAAACACAGAACAAACATCTATATTCATCACACAAATGTTTATCCTGTGTGGGAATCGAACCCACAGCCTACAGCGTAGAAGGCAGAGTTACTATACTACCAACTGAGGTAAGAGGCTGGCTTGACAAGGTAGATTAAGATGGCTGAAATGATGATGATAGCCGATCAATGTAAACTATACTTATTTTAATTATAACCTGAAAATTGCCGTGGTATCAAATTCACTATCGGGTATTAATTAAAATTGTTATTTTACCGTACCCGGTCAGGTTTTGATATTTTAACTATAAGGTGCTTTGAAAACGTCAAATTACGGGGTATTTTTGTGCTGTTTCAAAAGTACCCCGTATTTTGACGTTTTCAGATCACGAACAATTCGGCTTTCTCGAAAGAGAAAATGTCAAAGTCAAGGTTAGTTATTGTAACGATTGATTTTCAATGTTTTCGTTTGTTTATCAAAGCGTTGCGAATAGCGATTTTTCATGCGATTTTCACGGCAGCAATGGCAATGATCTTGTTTTATTGTAATTATTGTCGAAGATAGACGGGGTACTAAGGCAATCACCTGGAATCCTCCACCGTCCGAAGATTTATCTCTTTTCATAGTTATAACCCTTGATATATGTATATAAAGGGTTATAATTTGCCAGGTAGTGGTCGCAATTAGACCGTAAAAATATTACAAGACATATATGGGAAGATCACGGATAGAATTCCCAAACACAGAACAAACATCCATATTCATCACATAAATGTTTGTCCTGGGTGTGAATTGAACCCACAGCCTACAGCGCAGAAGGCAGAGTTACTACCAACTGAGCTATGAGGCTTGTTACAAAAAGAGTTTATTATTCGTGGAGACAGAACAAGCATCCCATCTGATGTTAAGTGGAACTCTTGGCGACAACGTTTTAACAAAACCTTGCTGCGTAGGTCATATCCACAAAGAACATGACCTAATTTGCACTGCATTGCGTGTGCCTGTATTTTCACCGGCAACCATACCGAAATAGTGGTGGTACTACCCCGGACGAGCCCTATCACAAGGAACGCTACTACTCTTCTGCACTGCTTTTCCGTATTAACTTTAATCATGCCATGTCAGTCATACAGCCGTGCGCGAAATATTCTTAAAAAAAGGTCGAATGCTTCTCAGCTAAAAGTCAAGTTTTGCTTCCAAACTAGTTAAAAGTGGACTTGTATACCGCAGTTCAAGATCTGACCCCAAACCGGTGCACAAATCTCGTAAGTACCCGTGATACAGATACAAAAACTAGTATTACCTCATAAAACACCGTTATTGCATAACTGGCTATTTTATAACTAACGTAACTGGCTAATAGCTTTCTATCAAAAGTAGTGAAAGCAAGTTTTGAGGCTGAACTATTCTGACCTTTGCCATGTTCGAATTTTCAACTGACCTTATGTCAAAGTAAAGATGCGCCATGTGTTTTACCAACCTTTTTTTTTATATAAGCAAATGTTTTTTTGTATTTGTAACCATTTTCTTTGCCGTTTGTAAAGAATGATAAGTCGTGCTGTTTTTTTATTTTTTATTAGTGAGAAGTAGTTGCCCCCCAACCCCTTTTTAATACATAAAGTAATAGTAAAAATGTTTGCTTGAGCCTAAAAACCGAAGTAAAAACCATTACCTAACACTTGTAATATTATCGTTAAATAATATAAAAAAATTGGACGATTTGGATGCACATCGATAAGTGTTTTATGTTGTTTAAAAATCACAAATATATAGCGCTTTCGATGATTTTAATCGTTTTAAATTGACCTTTTGTAACGATTTTTAATATTTTCACTAAGAATGGTGCAGCTTTTGACCTCGAAACGGACACAGGCAAAGTTGAGGAATAAGCTTTTATTTTATTTAATTGGGAAAACATACTGAGATAATGCATAATAATTACGTTTTAAAATCCAAAAAGAAAACCGACTTCAATGAAGAATATGATACAATTTCGTTTACCTTTCAAAATATTTTAATAACAGATGGATGGACAGACAGACACGCGTGATCCTATATGGGATCCGTGTTTTCTTAACTTTTTAACACCCAAATCGCTTCAATTGTGCCTATAATATTTGAGGAGTTAGCCCGGTTTCTCCAGGATTCCATCATCAGATCCTGACCTGATGACAATGGGGAGTAATCGGGGAACATACATTAAAAAACAGATTTCAACGAATTGACAAATCCTCCTTTTTTGATTAAAAAGGTAATACATTTAACATCATTCCTAATCCAACGAAGTTTTTACTTTTATGTATTTATATGTTTTTACGATGGATCGATTCTAGTCTACTTAGAAGATGCCCAAGTGCCTATTACATCTCCTCTTAAAGTGAACTCACTGGTTGCTATCGTAATAGTATCTCCTCTGTGGTCTAGTGGTTCAACCCACTGATTTCAGATCCAGAGGTCCCGGGTTCGATCCTCAGGGGGAGTACAATATTGTGCTTGGTTTGGTTGGTGGTAGGACTTTGTTTAAGTCCGCCTGGCTGACCACCATCTTACCTAATTCATTCGCCATAATTTTTTTTTTTTAAATGTGATGTTCCGGCATTTAGATGTAAGATAGCCAGTTCCTCAGTTTGTTGTGGATTCCGGGTGAAGTGCGCCTCCACCTTCGGCCTTATCTCAGCTTGTTACCAGGCGAGATGAAGGCCAAGCGCTTCCCCGTCGTACAATAAATAAAAAAAAACCAGTATCCGCACTAGTAATAGTATAAAAGAACTGACATTCATGATGTAAGCCGATTCCAAGTTTTTGCAGCGCGCCTGATAAAAAAAGTCCTTAATTAATCCGACAGCTTCCCTTATTAATATAGTTAGTTTAACTGTTCATATTTTTAAATGCGGAAATTGAATAACAGTTGGAATCGTATAATACATTGCTATGAATGACAGGCGGATTGATCGACCAACGCGCTGCATAGTATAATATTTCAATCCATAATTGCATAACCTTGTTATTTACGTAGTAGGGTAAATCAAAACAGGTTCTGTTGTACACACTTGTGTGTATGTACGTTAATTATTATCGTTAGCTCACTGACCTTTGACCTTTGTAAGCGTGTATATGTGTGATTGTGTGACTAGTGATTGCTACTTCGTTTGTCTCTACACTAGGCAATATGTGATAACATGTCATATATTGTGTTATTAGACCAATGGAAAGAGTCGTAGAGGCCTAATACTTAGAGTGGTCCTAAATTTGTATATTGTAATATACATTTATATAAGTTATCAAATTTAAAACTTATGTATATTTTGGAGTGATGCTTTTTAATTTCAATTTATTAGAACAATAAAATAACTATTTACATTTTGAATAATAATATGATTTTCATTAAACGTAATGCTTTTAGTGGAAGTATTAGTGGCTACACAACACTACTACTACCACTAAAAGCATTAAACGTAAACATATTTTATTTAAACTATGTTTTGTATATTTTGTTATTTAAACGTAATGCTTTTAGTAGCAATAGTAGTGGCTACACACGACTAAAATTAAAAGTTATTTCATTGTTCTGATAAATTAAATTTACGTTTTAAATATGTTTTTTATTAAACGTAATGCTTTTTGTAGTAGTAGTAGTAGCTATGGCTACGCCCCATGTTCATTCCAAAATTTACTTAAGTTTTAAATTAGGTAACTTGTATATTTGTATTTTACAATATACAAATTTAGGACCCCTCTAGGCTTAAGGCCTCCACCGGCTCTTTCCGTTGGCCCAGAAACCCAATATATATCTCCACATGTTGCCTTGTATATATTGTATATATAGTTGAATATAGATACAAACGTAGTAGCGGGCAATCACTAGTTCATTAAACGTTATACACGCTTGCAAGAGCTACAGACGTACTACAAAAGTAGTTAATCTTTAGGAACTAACCGCCGGTCATAAGGTTCATTTCAGTGTGAATAACAAATGAAAGATCTTTTTTTTATGGTACGACGGGTAAACGCTTGGCCTTCATCTCACCTGGTTACAAGCTAAGATAATGCCGAAGGTGGAGGCGCACTTCACCCGGAATCCTCAACAAACTGAGGAACTGGCTATCTTACCTCTGAATGCCGGAACACAACAATTTTAGAAGTAAGTTATGGCGACAGGATTAGGTAAGATGGTGCTAGCCTGGCGGACTTGAACAAAGTCCTACCATAAACCAAACAGAGGGGACCTGCGGATCTGAAACCGTTAGGCGAACCAATAGACCACAAAGGCGGTTCAAATTAAGTAGGTATTGAAGTGAGGCAACCGTTTTTGTTGTATCCCAACAATATAAGGCAGGACGCCTCTCGAGATGCCTCGTGTAGAGGCGAAACACTTGTCGCTTTTATATTTTAGGGTTCCGTACCGCAAAAGGAAAAAGGAACCCTTATAAGATCACTTTGTTGTTCGCCTGTTAAGACCCTTTTTCTCAGGAACACGTAAGAGGTGTCAAGTTGAAATTCATATCAAATACTCGGGTGTACGGTCTCTGTCAGCTGTGAAAAGAACTTGAAAGTCAACGTGATCAAAAGATGTGAAAGATATGTCACATATTTTGCGATTCCGCAATCAATCCCCGTAGGGTACTTCCCGTTAACCAGGTCATTCACGGCATCATGAAATTTGGTAAGAAGCATATGTGAAAAAAAAAAATATTTTGCTATTTTTTTTTTTCCTCAGATAAATTTTATAGCATATTGATATCACACAGCGCCATCTAGCCCCTAACTAATCATAGAAACAGCGTGGGTGTTTCGGCGAGCAAAAGTTAGTTTTAATAACCTTTTAATTACAAATATGAGTTTTACAAAGCCTCTATCGGGATGACAGACAGACACGTAAATGATATTTATTACTTTGTTAATTAACACTCATTAGATAGGATATCTAATTATTGCTCATTAGGGTTCTGTTGATGAGGTTGGGTAGGTAAATTCATTTCTGGAGGAGCGAAATCAACTAATTATATCAAATAATACCTCACATTAATGAGATAAAATTGGATTTTGAAATTAGTGCTCTGCCCATGGCTCCACCCGGATAAAGTGCCTACCTTCTCCAGAGTACATTCAAGACGATTCAGCAATTTCGGCGACCGTATTTTTTCTGTAGGCTTTCACTGGCATAGTACAACTGTAATAGTATAACTGATGTTAAAAGGAAAAACTTATGCTGATGTTGGTATATAGGTATGAAAAAGAATTAGTGTTCCAACAATTCCCAATTGTTGTGTTCCAGCATTCAGAGGTAAGATAGCCAGTTCGTTAGACTGTTGAGGATTATGTGCACCACCAACCACCTCTTTAGCCATGAAATCCTCTCCATCCAAATTTCTCAAATTTATTTCAAGGTTGTCTGGAAGAAATCGCTTCTTAGCGATAAGACCGCCCATTGTATATAATTTTTTTTTTTTAGTTATCTAGGTCTATTTTTAAGATGTGCAATAAAGTATTTTCATTCATTCATTCCGGGTGAAGTGCGCTCCCATCTTCGACTCACTTTTTAACAAGCATCACAGCTCAGTTGGTAGTAGCTCTGCCTTCTGAGCTATAGGTTGTGGGTTTGATTCCCACCCAGGACAAACATATGTATAATGAATATTCATGTTTGTTCTGTGTTTGGGTGTTGTATTGTATGATAAGTATGTTTATACAAAAAAAACGTATGTCAGTATTCTATCCGTAAGTAATTTAGTTTCCATAATACAAGCTATACAAAGTTTGGGACTAGATAGCGCTGTGTAAAATTAATGTCCTGTAGTATTTAAAAAAAACACCTTATCACAACTTGAAAGCAACCATCTCATCTTCATCTTACCTGATGAAAGTCAAGAAAAAACTCCACGCTTCGGGATTTTTATAGCTTCCCTAAAAAAATATATATTTTTATAAATAATCTAATTCAGTTAGGTAGGGTCTAGAGATGCGTAGGGGGTAGTCTACAGTTTGAGAGTCAATATAACGAAATGACAGATTTCATAAAACACATTCCCAATGAACCCTCCCTTTTTGCCATTAAACGCCGTCAATAATACAAATTGGAATCAATCTCGTTGGGAATGTAACACAAAGGGCCTGTGACCTTACCATGGGTAACTGTAGTATAATCATATAACGTGACTACAGACTATAGTTTAGTGCAATCACTTGAAAAAAAACTATAGTTATAGTTACAGATATCCTCGGTTAGTTAAAGATTCCGTGTGAAGTGCGACTCCACCGTCGCGTCGGCCTTATCTCAACTTGTAACCAGTTAAGAAGGCCAAGTGCTTACCCGTCGTACAATTAAAAAAAACATTTAAAAGTTATAATGACACAAAATCAGCGCTTACGCTGAGTGGGATAATTATGGCACAAACATTCGACGCAGGGTCGGGTCCTGACCTGACCCGTGTTGCTCAATTGGTTAGAGCGTTTCCGGCTGTTGCAAAATATGCGGGTTTGAGTCCCGTCGCGGGTTGTGAATTTTTGTGTCATTATAAAATTGTAAATGTACAGAGTGCAGATTTCCAAAGAATACGGGGTTCTTTTAAAGTTCTTTCGGATTCGACGACGTTCGATTTTCAAATTAAGGCTTCAGGTTTTCAAACTATGACGTAGACGCTAGCGAGTTATAGAAACCCATGGTAAGCTCACAAAGTTTAATCTAAAGTTGCTATTGTTGTAAAGGTCGAGAAAGGCCATGGCTTAAGATTGAAACTGTATACGATCTATTTCTACTACGCTCTGCCTGGCTTTGAATAGGTACCTTTTTATATTGTTCTTACATACAAACAACTAAGTACAGTCAGTGACATCATTTCTGAATATTTTTTACGCATTTGTTTGTGTTGTCAGCTTATCCTTTCTGTTCGTTGTGTGACAGGGTATCTAAAAATATATTTTAAGTTTTTTGTTTCTCGATTAAAATAAATTCGGTCAAACTAATGAGAAAAAAAAAATCATGGAACATATCCATGTGACGATAAGAAGTCTTAATAAAATTGACGCTTTTTTATTTGGATTTATTTGGCATAGCGTACCAAAAAAAATCGGGTCAGTATATACAATTTTCAGAATCGAATGAAAGAGCGCGACTGATTCGAGGATGGCTTGGAGGCATGTTCAAGGCTTCTTCGACAAAGATTGAGGGTTTTTTCGAGCAATTAAAGATATGTCGATTATTATTAACAGCCTCACTGCAACTTTACTCTAGTTTCGAACTAAGGTAACGTTATAATAAAGGTGACATTGTTGTGCGCTCAACCACGGCGCTTATGGCCACCAGATGACAGAACTATGCGCGAATAATTAACCGCCTCTGAGGTCCCGGGTTCGATCCCCAGGGGAGTACAATATATTGTGCTTGGTTTGGTTGGTGGTAGGACTTTGTTTTCCGCCTGGCTAGCTACCACCATCTTACTTAATTCTGTCGCCATAACAACAATTCTAAAATTGTTGTTTTTCGGCATTTAGAGGTAAGACAGCCAGTTCCTCAGTTTGCAAGATTCCGGGTGAAGTGCGCCTCCACCTTCGGCCTTATCTCAACTTGTGTAACCAGGTGAGATAAAGCCAAGAGCTTACCCGTCGTGCAATAAAAAAAAAGGTACTTTTTATCCGGGTCACCAGATAGAAGCCGCTGGCAAAGCCAGTGTCGTAACAAATAGAATACCATACAGTAATTACATGTAACGTACGCGGTACACGTATTATTATCCAATCCATAACTCAGCACCATGTTTGAATGTGAATTGTGAAGACGTTATACAACCAGTGCGCCTACCACAGTATCACAGGTTGCTGGTAGGACTTTGTCCAAGTCCGCCTTGCTAGCCACCACCTGACCAAAGTCTCGATAAAACAACACTGGAATACCAAAACGCGACTATAGTGGCCATTCCGTGACGATAACATTCTCATAGAGAAGCAATTGGTTTAGTAGATCGGGGCCCAGAGTGCCTACCACAGTATCACAGTTTGGTTGGTGGTAGGACTGTGTTTAAGCCCGCTTGGCTCTCCACCATCTTACCTAAGTATGTCGCTATAATAACACTAGAATACCAAAAGGCATATGTGGCCATTCCGTGACGATACCATTGTCATAGAGAAGCCATTGGTTTAGTAGTATGGGGCCCAGGAAGCCTACCACAGTATCACATTTTTGTTGGTGGTAGGACTTTGCTTAAATCCGCCTATCTAGGCGCTATCTTCCCTAAGTCTGTGGCCATACAATCCAAGGCCTCGCTTTACTATGACAATCGTATCTCGCTAGCGACTATAGTCAGCGTAAATTATGGTAGCACCATTGAACTATGTGTGAATTGTGAAGATGTTATACAACCAGAAGCATATGAGTATTTATGTAACACACAATTATAAATGCAGTCACATAGCTGATTGAAGACAATTCCAACTAACCTTCGTTTTATGTTGCATGATCTACTAGTAGGACTAGGGAATCATCATTATCATAATTTACATCCACTGCTGAACATAGACCTCCCTCAATCGACGCCACAAATAGCGACCTGAACAGCTAATGGGTTGTAGTTATGACCTGTATTACTATTTTACATTGAATTAAAAAAAAAATCCTCTCGGATTCAGTCAGTTGAAATTTTTGTAATATATCTGTGCAGCTTTTAGGTACTTCCGCCGCTTGTTTTCCGCCATTTTGAGAATCCTTTTCACGTGGGGGTCCCTTTTCAGCGCATCTCTGATTTCGGTTTCGTCCACAACCGTCATGACAGTTGACAGCTTTTCTGTCCCCCTCTTTTTGGCGGTAGTCAATGTTTTTATTTCATGTTTTTCTTTTGTTTTTTCCGCCTCGGTTATCAGGTTGTCAAACTCGTCGTTGGACCTCAAGTTGTGATGCTCCATTTCGAGAAAGTTGACGAGTTTTTCCATCAGCTTGGCTTGTTTGTTCAATACTTCAAATATGTGATTATCTTTGGATGTTGTCGAGTAGGGAGGAAACTGGTTCAGCTGTCTTTATTATTATATAAATTACTATTAATTACAGAAATATAAATTAAGCAATATTAAGATTTCAAAATCGCTGAGCATTTTTCTAAAATAATCATCTATTTTTTGTATTGTACCACGGGGCGAGTCCCTCATCTATTTATTAATACTTTATTGCACACAACAACACAACACAAACAATTACATAAGCATACAAACAAAGAATTTTAAAAAAATATGGCAAAAGGGAGCTTAACCTTAAAAAGAGTTCCAGCAAATCTAGGTAGAGATAGAAACAAGATTATATACACGGGAAAAGGGTACAAAAAAAATAAACCACAATTTTAAATTTATATGGAGGTAGAACTCTTTGACTCTTCTCTTGAAGATAGCTAGCGAAGGACTGACCATAGCAGCTAGAAGAGTGATGGGTCATCACACATACACACATAGTTTTAAGTTATGGTAATCATTATCATTTTAACCGCCTCTGTGGTCTAGTGGTTCAACCCACCGATCTCAGATCCAGAGGTTCGATCCCTATGGGGAGTACAATATACTGTGCTTGGTTTGGTTGGTGGTAGGATTTTGTTTAAGTCCGCCTGGCTAGCTACCACCATCTTACCTAATTCTGTCGCCATGATAACAATTCTTAAAAAAAATGTTGTGTTCCGGCATTCAGAGGTAAGATAGCCAGTTCCTCAGTTTATTGAGGATTCCGGGTGAAGCGCGCCTCCATCTTGGGCCTTATCTCAACTTGTTACCAGGTGAGATGAAGGCCAAGCGCTTCCTCGACGTACAATAAAAAAAAACATCATTTCAGCCCACATACGACTGCTGAACATGTACCTCCCCCAACCGACGACACTAATAGACTCAATATCGGCTCATCGGGGGACTCATTTTCCCGCATATTTCGCGTTTAATCGTTCCACTATTTTTTTTTCTTCAGATCCTTCCGAAACCTAACAACCTATGGGAAACCTTTATTAGTACCACGTAAAGCTACCCTTAAAATTTCAAGCCAGTCAGTCAGCTTTACAACGGTTTTATATATTTGGATTACATTAAATTTTTACGTAGTAGGGCATTGTTATAGACAGGAGATTCACTTAACATCAGGTGGGCAACTTGCTTGTTCAGTCTTCTAGTTGTATAAAAAAAAACATTTGCATCGAAAATAGGACTCCAAAAAAACATACCCATTGACTTTCCATGGCGATGGTCTAAAACCATAATCACGCCCCTGTTCTGTTTCCAATGATTTCTTTCTGAGATTCAAAATTGTAATGTTCTGCGAAACGGATTTGTTGCTTGCACGAAATTCGCTGTTCGAAAATCGAACGCTGTTATGTTTGGCCATAGAGAAATTGTTGAGAGTTTTCTTGATGTCTTCGTTGGAGAGGCGGCGATGGAGGAAATAAAATGGAGTACGCCCTCTAAAATATTTAGGTAAATAGCAGGAGATAGCTAAGTAAATAAATAAATTAGTATTAGAGGACGTTAATTTCACACAGCGCCATCCAGCCCTGAACTAAGCATAGCTTGTAATTGTAATATGGGAACTATATTACGGATAGAATACTAATATGCTTTTTTTTACATAGGCACGAGCTTACAACTATGTAGTTAAATAAAAAATATCAAATGGAATATTCATTGTAGAACCCAGTCGATCGTTGTCACCACCAGATGGGAACGTGGCCAGAATACTAAAGTAAAGTAAACATTTATTGCTTGAAATACATGTGCTAAGGTGTTACAAACTTTAGGTAAGTATCAATGTATCCTGCTGTAATACGGCTTGCAATTTTTGTGGTGTGCAATTTTACTGACTGCATTACAGGACAGGTCAGGTCAGGACAGGACATTAATTTCAGCGCCATCTAAGCATAACTTATAATATGGGAACTAGATTACGGATAGAATACTTAAATACTTTTGTAATTACAAACATAGTATGATACAACACCCAAACACAGAACAAACATCTATATTCATCACACAAATGTTTGTCCTGGGTGGGAATCGAACCCACCTACGGCGCAGAAGGCAGAGTTACTACCAACTGAGCTATGAGTCTTGTTAAACACGTTGGATGACTGTACTTACCCGCTGAGCAAAATACAGAAGGTTATGTCATAGTCACATCCCAAGCATGGTGTTTTTTTGGAGATGGAACCAGCAAACAGTCCACCAACGCAGTAAGCGTAGGTCACATAGAAGATGATCTACGCGGCATTGCATTGCGTACGTCAACTTAAGGCATTAAAGTGTCAAGCCTCGCGTTCCCGTAATTTCACGAGTAACCACCGCCTCTGTGGTCTAGTGGTTCAACCCACCGATTTCAGATCCAGAGGTCCCGGGTTCGATCCCAGGGAGAGCAATATTGTAGTTGGTTTGATTGGTGGTAGGTCTTTGTTTAAGTCCGCCTGGCTAGCTACCATCTTAACTAATTCGGTCGCCATAATAACAATTCTAAAAAAATGTTGTGTTCCGGCATTTAGAGGTAAGATAGCCAGTTCCTCAGTTGAGGATTCCAGGTGAACTGCGACTACCTTCGGCCTCCTTATCTCATGTTTTTTTTTATGTGTAGTTATAGTAGTACCACTAATATCTATCAAAAAGATAATGGTCGCATAGTACCTTGAATCAATATCAGCTGCCTTCGTATATATTTCCGATATGTTGCCTGCATTGGTTGATGTAGTTCTATTGATATTTTCCGTTTGAGCTTTCTTCGTTACTATTTTGGAAGGACTGGTCGCTACGCAGACCGCTGTAGAGTAGAAATATTGTTAGACCCAGTCTTGATCATTCCACATCAATGACGTATTTCTTGGTATACATAATGTTCCATTGTGCCGTACACATCGTTTCGCCTCTACCTTTATCTTTTGATTGTGTATAAATATGATTCCTTGTTGATCGAAATAATAGAACTAATTAAAAATTAACATTAATACTGGTAAAGAATGGAATTCCTTGCGTTCGTCTGTTTTTCCGCACGGGTATAATCTTGGAGTCTTCAAGTCCAGAGTAAATATATAGAGGTTCGTTTCAGCGTGCTCCATCTTAGGCCACATATTTACTTGTTTTACATGTAAGCTGGTGGTCAAACGCCTGACTATCACCAATAAAAAAAAAATACATACAGGTAAAATATAATTTCATATGACACAGCGCCATCTATTTCACAATTTTCACATCATTCGGTCATGTAACAGAGCCTCCTCCGAAACGGATTTCAAGTTGTAATAAGGCCGAAGGTGGAGGCGCACTTCACCCGGAATCCTCAACAAACTGAGGAACTGGCTATCTTACCTCTAAATGCCGGAACACAGCAATTTAGAATTATTGTTATGGCGACAGGCTTATGTAAAATGGTGGTCGCTAGTCAGGCGGACAAAGTCCTACTACCAACCAAACCAAGCACAATATTTTACTTCCCTGGAGATCGAACCCGGTACCTCTAGATCTAAAACCGGTGAGCGAACCCCTTGACCACAGAGGCGCATTGCTGTTGAACCAAACATATCTGACTTCACATAAATCTGACCTCACATAAATCTGACCTCACAAAAATCTGACCTCACATAAATCTGACCTCACAAAAATCCGACCTCACATAAATCTGACCTCACTAAATCTGACCTCACATAAATCTGACTTCACTAAATCTGACCTCACATAAATCTGACCTCACATAAATCTGACCTCACAAAAATCTGACCTCACAGAAATCTGACCTCACTTAAATCTGACATCACAGAAATCTGACCTGCATGGAAATCACTGTCTAGGAATGAGCACAGTTACGGAAGAGTTACATAGGGTACCGTAACAAATCTTTCAAATCGGTGTACCGAATGCGTGGAGGAACTAACATGAAAACAACACTCACAAAACAATATGACTGTTTGAAATACGGAAAATGTATCCGCCATTTGACTTGTGCAATAAATATTATGTTTTATTCCTTTTGCGTTGTCGGTGATAAAACTGAGATATAAATCCGTGCACCATTAATTTTATATTCGTTTGTTGTTTATTTTTATTTTACGTCCATGAAAAGGATGTACCTATATATTTTTTTATTGAGTCTTTGTTCCTTTTTTTTTAATACGACGGCGATGCGCTTGGAATTTATCTCACCTGATATCAAGCCGATTTGTGTACCGCCTCTGTGGTCTAGTGGTTCAACCCACCTATTTCAGATCCAGAGGTCCCGGGTTCGATCCCCAGGGTACAATATATTGTGCTTGGTTTGGTTGGTGGTAGGACTTAGTTTAAGTCCGCTTGGCTAGCTACCACCATCTTACCTAATTCTATCGCCATAATAACAATTCTTAAAAAAAAAATTGTGTTCCGGCATTTAGAGATAAGATAGCCAGTGCCTCAGTTTGTTGAGGATTACGTGTGAAGTGCGCCTCCACCTTCGGCCTTATCTCAACTTGTAACTAGGTGAGATGAAAGCAAAGCGCTTCCCCGTCGTACAATTAAAAAAAAAAAGGTACATAATTACGTTTTACAAACTAAAAAGAAAACCGACTTCAATGAAGAATATGATACAATTTCGTTTACCTGGATGGACAATTATTTTGATGACAGATAGAGAGATAGACAAACGCGTGATCCTATATGGGGTCCGTTTTTTCCTTACTTTTCAGGTAATATACCCACATCGCTTCAAGTGTGCCTATAATATTTGAAGAGGTCCCTCGATTTCTCCAGGATCCCATCATCAGATCCTGACCTAATGTCAATGTGACCACCTGTGAAGTATATATACTCTTTCAAACAAAAAAATATTTTCCAAATCGGTCAAAAAAAAACCGACGAATTGAGATGCTCCTCCTTTTTTTGAAAGGAGGTTGCGGAATTTATTTTTCTTTCGTTCTGGAGCATTTGTGTAGGTTCGACTCACGCTTGCCCGTTTTATGGTCGGGATTCGGACTATATGTCTTACTCTTAGTTTGAAATTAGGTGTTACCGTTTTAATAAAATAAAAATCGTTAAAAATGTTCTGTGTTTTTGTGTTTTCATATCATTTGTCAGGAAATCCGCTATAATAGCACGATATTCTCTGCAAATTTCAACCAGCTACCTATTACGAATCATTAGATACAGTCCTTCAAAAGCAGGCCAGTTAAACAGACGTACAGACAGCATAGGTTTAGTAATAGCCATCTCTTGCGTTACAACTAAAAAACAACAAAATCTCGTGAAAGAGGATGAATAAATCTCCCAACGTTTGCCACTAATTTAAAAAGTAAAAGCCAGAAACATATTGATTTGACAGGTGCCGTTATGGCGGCAATTTTATTGGAATAATAAATGTTCGTGAATTAATCAGAGCGTTTTAAAAATGCATAATTAGTGTTATCAGACGCATCAATGCGATGGGGGAAAGTTTCGTGGGAATTTTATTTCACCAATGATTTATTAGTGAGAAATCAAAATTGACAGACTGACAGCCGATTTAAATATTTATGTAGTTACTCCCGTTTCCCAGAGTGGTGGATAGGAATGGTCCCGGGAATTCCCGTTACCTAATTTCCCAGGACTTTCCGGGAAAATATTTTTATAAAATGTATGCTAGTAGGTATGTAATATACCTCAGTAAAATAAATATATGCACAAAATAAATGTTTAAAAGTGTATATTCATATTCTGAAATAATAAGGAGTTATTATTCCTCATATCAACCAATAGGTTAGCGTAGTATGGATGTGTCATGCGTAGGAATGAAAGTCACATATCTAACGTTATGCGAAGTTGGTATTTTTACGTTTAGATATCACTACATCATACAAAATAAAAAATAAGGTATATAATATACCTACCACAGTAAGAAAAAATTATGAGTAAGTATAATGAGTTCATTTTTATAGATTGAAATAATGAGTAACAGGTAAGCGTAGTATGGATATGTCATACGTTTAGATATCACTACTTCATACAAAATAAAAAAAAACAAAATATAAGTACAATGTGTTCATATTTATAGACTGAAATAATGAGAGGCAGTCACAGTGCGAGGTGCACTGTTAAGTCGCACGTGATATTTTTTTTTTAAGTGTACGACGGGGAAGCGCTTGGCCTTCATCTCACCTGATTTTCATGTTATGATAAGGCCGAAGGTTGAGGCGCACTTCACCCGGAATCCTCAACTGAGGACCTGGCTATCTTACCTCTAAATGCCGGAACACAACAATTTTTGAATTGTTATTATGGCGACATAATATGTAGGAGCAGGTAGACAGAGGAAGAGATGGATAGATTGTGTGAGTGACTTTTCAAATACGTTTAATGCGCATTTGACACTTTTTTTTTTACTTACAGGACTTTAATTTTGCACTGCGCCATCTAGCCCCAAACTAAGCATAACTTGTAATATGGGAACTATTCTATCTATTTTTTTTTTAAATACATACATACTATATGATACAACACCCAAACATAGAACAAACCTCTATATTCATCACACTAATGTTTGTACTAGGTGGGAATCGAACCCACGCAGAAGACAGAGTTACTACCGACTGAGCTATGATGCTTGTTATTTTGGTACATTAAACCGGTATGTCCCTAGCTCATAGACTCATCAGGTCAACCTTGAAAAGCTAGGACTTTTAGTCCTCCGAATGTCACGTGACACTGGCTAGTATTCCGCTAAGCGGGATGGACTTGCAACATGTCACGTGACTACTGGCTACTTGCAAACCGTGGGCATGTGACGGACGTTAGTTTGAGCGTGCCTCTGACTAACCCTTAAGTAGTGTTCACAGGTGAATCCTCTATGAAAAATACTCCTGAGTCTGTTATTTACTTTATCAAGATTTGTTTTACAAATTGATGAAGTCGATTAGAAGTTCGATCGTGAGCCGCGTCAGCGGTCTTGCGAAACGATTTCGCGAAAAGCGTGACCGTTTTTGTAACGACTCTTCAATGACTATAATTGCTATTCCTAGAACCTATCCGACTAGTCTGGGGCCTTGGATTGAGATACATGCTTATTTTACATGCATGTAATTTACAAACCTATTAACTAAATTAAACCTATTATAATAATAAATAAAAAAAAATACAACCCTGGTCTGCTCTAGATGCTAGTGTCAACTCGTTTATCCCTCCTTAACCATATCCCGGCGGAGGGTGGTACGCCAACACCCAGGTTGTCCTAGTTTGGGTACCAATGTCACCATCAAGGATTAATTATATTACCAGGAACATCACGTCTTTGTATTATTTAAATGTGTTACTGTAATGTGTGTTATTATCAAATAAATTTTCATTTCATTTTCATTTTTTCATATCCTTATCCTATATCCAACACTCATTATCTCTTTATCTCTCTTTACCTAAATGTTGAATCGAGTTTCTTGAATTTTGGCTAAAGTTTTTAGACTAGCCGCCTACCTGACGTCAACCCGAACTCGGTTGTGTCAAAGTCAAAACGTTTGATACATTAAGATTGTTTAGGATCATTTTTAAACGTCAAATCGATCGATGATTTTTTGTTTTCTTCCTCCACATCAAGACCATATAACACAGTACCTACATGATAAAAATAGATATAACAAATGCTGGCTCTTATTTCGGCCAGCAAATTAGCATAGCTATTCAGCGTGGCAATGCAGCCACGGGCACGCTTCCGTCTGGTACTGGTCTGGAACAGTTGAGTTACCTGTAGCCCATTTGTAATGACCCTTATGTAATCTGACTGCTTCCTTCATGTTAGTTATACATTTTTAATTACGTTTGTTGATAAACATGTTTATTAAAAAAAAAATATGTTAAAGTGCTATTTTGTCTTGTTTCAGATAGTAACTGGAGTTCATATAGAACCAGCTCATGTAGTCAAGAAGAGGAGTATAGACCAGCCTTTAAGAATAAGCGTAGTTTACGACGGTTCCGTTTATAGGTAAGTTTTCTTTAAGTTTTTAACTCCTGATGGTTTTTTTACCGAAATCATCAACATTCTGAACGGGAAATATATTTTTTCTTCGACGAGGAAGCTCTTGGCCTTCATCTCCCGGTCACAAGTTTAGATAAGGCCGAAGGTGGAGGCGCACTTCACCCGGAATCCTCAACATACTGAGGAACTGAGATCTTACCTCTAAAAGCCGGAACACGACAATTTAAGTTGTTATGGCGACATAATTAGGTAAGATGGTAGTGGCCAGCCATACGGGCAAAGTCCTACCACCAACCAAACCAAGCACAATATTGTGCTCCCCTGGGGATCGAACCCGGTAATAACCGAGAGATGGTTTAGCTCTTGCCCTCGGTGAAGCACAGGTTCCTATGTACAATAATCTTCTGCCTGACAAAGGTTTCTAAAAGTTTCTTCGTCTCGGCAAAGTGGAATATAACCGTCATTGTGGCACATTATTAATATTTCTAAGACGAGGAAGCGCTTGGCCTTCATCTCACCTGGTTACAAGTTATGATAACCCCGGTGGAAGGTGGACTCGCACTTCAAAAGGAATCCTCAACATTCTGAGGAACTGGCTATTTTCACCCGACTACGGCGAAGCAAAAAGGAGGGTTATGTGTTTGACCGGTATAAGAATAAGTATATTAATAGTTTATTTGGCACAGAAAATTTGTTACATGCATACTTATTTATGACAGAGATATTATTGATGATTTATACATTTATTTGTATTGAACCTACACTAAGGTCGGTGTCTTGTGCTGTAGGTCCGCTAAAGTTTCTCGGAGTATGTATGTATGTATGTACATCCGTTCGCTCATAACTTCTAAACTGTGTCGAGACCTTGGATCCGTATAGAGTCGGTGCTCTCCGGGTTTTCAATAATCTTGCGAGGCTTTTGATTGCGGCATGTGACCCCAAGGGCTGGCTTTGATTTAGGCCAGCGAATTAGCATAGCTATTCAGCGTGGCAATGCGGCCAGTGTCGTGGGCACGCTTCCGTCCGGTACTGGCATGGAACAGTTAGTTACCTATAGGCCGTTTGAAACAGTCCTTGGGTAATCTGACTGATTCCTTTGTACATAGTTTAATTGTACATTTTATTACATAATTTGACAAATGAGGTATCGTTGGAAGCGTCCTTACTACCGGTGGGTTTAGGCTGCTATGTGACTATGCGTCACATTTAATTGTATATGACACCTTCTAGAGGACATAAAGTCATGAACTATAAAAAAAATATGACCCCAAATGATTTATATAAAAATTTAGTTTAAAACGATAACCCGACTACTGAAAAATCACGCTCTAAAAAGTATGAAACAAATATCTTGTGCTCTCATCTCATATGAATACTCAAGCTGTCAGAAGTAAAACAAATGGTTGGGCCTTAGATCAACAAAACAAAGGATATCGCATCACGCTGGATGAAAGTACACATTTTAACCACCTCTGTGGTCTAGTGGTTCAACACACCGATTTAAGATCCACAGGTCGGGGTTTTCCCCCAGGGGGAGTACAATATATTGTGCTTGGTTTGCTTGGTGGTAGGACTTTTTTTAAGTCCGTCTGGCTAGCTACCACCATCTTACCTAATTCTGTCGCCATTATAACAATTCTAAAAATTGTTGTGTTCCGGCATTCAGAGGTAAGGTAGCCAGTTCCTTCTTCGGCCTTATCTCAAAATGTAACCAGGTGAGATGAATGCCAAGTGCCTACCCGTCGTATTATAAAAAAAAAAAACACTTAATAGCCATAAATGTGTATATTAGTAAAATTAAAAGCTGTTTTAGAAAACAGTTTGCATAGAAACTGTCGAGCGTCAATTAAAACCGATACGTATCACATAATAAGCAGTTGTGTCGGCTAATTGAGAGAAACTCGAGTTAACGGACAATTTCTAGACAACCTAAGCCTTTTCTTAGGCTTTATGTTATGAGTTGCTTACAACAAATGATAACAGACTGGATCTAAACATTGTGATTTTATTGACTTTGACAGATCTGACGTCATTTATGCGCTACGCGCGTTGGAATGCTTGTATTTTTGAACGCTTATTACCGACTCATTTATTATCTATAATATGTATATTTTTAAATGTATATATATATACAATGAATATATATATATATATATATATATATATATATATATATATTCTATAATATAGGTGGCTGAAAATCAGCGCAACATCGTTGCATTATGCTCGATGCTGCAATAAAGCTGAGTCAGCCTTTTTACCCAAATTTACTTGTGTTCGTCATAGTGTAGCTAAGAATAAGTTAGTTTAAGCTTAATATAGTTTTATTATTATTTTTGATCGGTAAATAAATCTCTCTTCTTTCTTTCTTCCTTTCTTTCTTTCTTTCTAAAACTACCCACCTCCTTCAAAACAGCTCGATTGTTTCCTTCCCCTATTGAGATTTACAATAATATGCTGGTAGTTAGTTCCTATTATTTACTAATGAGGGTTAATCCTTCTGACTCGCTTCCTCAATCAATCGGGTCGCCTGCAGCTTTTCTTTGTTCAGCTGCGGGTAAGGGCCTCTCATCTACCATAGCATCACATCAACGCGCTTCCTTTACATCAATGTCACTGACGTTTAACTAACTGGCGTTGATGGATAGTGACACTGCTGTCAGCCGTCTGTCTATAGGTAGAGGGGATTATTCGGGATTCGACCGAAATTTTTCGTTCGATTTGGTCGAGTCACTGAAATCGATTTTAAGTATTATTTTCGTTCGGGATTCGACCGAATTTCTCTTACGGATGTCGTAAAAGCCGACTTCGGGATCTTGTAGCAGCTTCCTTCTCTGTTTATATACCTTTCTACTGCTTCGATCACCATTCGGCCTTCCAAGCGTGGTTGGACAATTTGTAGAAGGTTTTGTCCAGTCGTGGACGGTAATCTTATATTTAGTTATACATCCTACATATTTTGTATCTCAGCGATTCAAATTTGTACACAATATTACTCGTAATATGTTTTGTTAACAAGCCTCACCTCAGTTGGTAGTTACTCTGCTTTCTGTGCTGTAGGGTTGTTGTAACCTTGTGGGTTCGATTCCCACCCAGGACAAATATTTGTGTTATGAATATTGATGTTTGTTCTGTGGTTTGGTATGGTAAGTATTGCTTAGATTGGGGCTCGATGGCGCTTTGTGAAATTAATGCCCTGTCCTGTTTATAATTATAATTGTAGTTATGATCTTTTAACGTGTCAATTAAGGTATATTTTCCAATAAACTCATCATTCTCCTGCCCTTATCCCACGCTAGGTGGGGTCGGCACAACATGTTCTCTTATCCCACTCACTCCTATCAACCGTCAACTCTGCATCTACACCTTTCATACCCATGTCCTCTTTCACACAATCCATCCATCTCTTTCTCGGCCTTCCCTAGCTCGCATGTCCATCCAAAGTGAAAATATTTTCCAATAATCTATCTTATCTTAATCGGCTGATGATGTATAAATAAATACAATTTTTAGTTATTCGGGGTATTAACTTCTAGGAGGTTACACCTTCCCTAAAATACAACAATGAAATAAACCTGCCGCACAGTAAAATAGTAGCACCCATATAACATAGGAATTCCTGTTATATTAATCTAGTAGAAGAATACCTCCACTGGACTGCCAGAAGTCCCTATGTTATACCCCTTTGTGTGCTTTATTAAGTTTTAGAAAGCCCGGGATATTTCCCGGGACTAAAACTTAATACCCGCACACTGTAAGGGTCGCTACAGACGGACTGCATCACAGTTGCCGTTTTATTCGACGGCACAGGATTTTTAGGTTGATGGTACCACCATCTTACCTAAATCCGTCGCCAGAGTAATTAAACAGTTTGTTGAGAACTCCCGGTGAAATGCGCTTCCACCTTTGGCCTTATCATTGAGCACCAGGTGAGATGAAACGCCTCAAAGCTCAGTTGGTAGTAGCTCTGCCTCTGCACTGTAGGTTGTGGATTCCCATCCAGGACAAACATTTGTGTGACGAATACAGATGTTTGATCATTATTTGGGTGTTGTGTCATATGGCAAGTATGTATTCACAAATCAAAGTTTAATAAGTATCCTATCCGGTATCTAGTTTCCATATGACAAGCGTAGTTTGGGGCAAGATGGCGCTGTGTGAAATTAATGTCCTGTAATAAAAAGGCTTAGGGTACAAGCTTGTAGCCAACTGTAGACTACAGCATCAGGACAGAGACTTCAAACAAATCCAATACATAACAAGACAATGTATAGGAACCAATATTGTCATTTGTCGCCGTCTGCTGCTGCTGTCTGCAGTTGGCTGCAAACGTGTACTTTAACCCGTCGATATGAAGCTTAGAAGTTTATACACAGGCAAGGTGAGGTCTGCGTTGGAGTGAGCCTAACCTGATGCCTGATGCTATGTGATAAAATAGGCGAAAAGATCTTCCGAAGTGGGTTTTCTGAGGTCATTGTAGGAGAAACGAGACTTTCATCTCAGATGGTGGTCGAAGGTGGAAGCGCACTTCACCAGAAAAGTCTGAGGAACTGGCTTTCGTACCTCTAAATGCCTGAACACAACAATTTAGGATTGTTGTTATAGCGACAGAATTAGGTAAGATGGTGGTAGCTAGCCAAGCGAACTTTAACAAAGTCCTACCACCAACACCTATATTGAGAGAAAATAGGCGCCGTACGGGTGAGCTCACTCCCGAAGTGGGGTTTGAGGTCTGAGCTGGAGGTCGAAGGTGGAAGCGTACTTCACCATGAATTCTCAACAGTCCGAGGAACTGGCTATATTACCTCTAAATACCGGAACACAACAATTTATAATTATTATATTATTAGATTCAATCATCTTCATATGTATACTCATATTTATTATTATTATATTTATTTATATGTGGATGTATAAAATATATTCAAAAACAAAAAAAATATCTCCTCCCCGTGCTGAGGGGGCAGTATAGCGGTTTTCAATTTTCATCACATTTTATCGGATCCGACATAGAATCCGATAGATTTCACCGCTACTCTCAAACCATTTATGAAAATTTGTGTATTATTATTTAATTTGGCACGTGACTACATACCTACCGAGTTTTAGCTTGAAGCGGATATACTTTTGTGTATGCATGCGATTTGATTTTGTGTTATTTCTACCCATGTTAATTGTGAATAAATATGATTGTCTGTTGGCGGTAATAAATTAATTAATGAATTAATTAATGACTTCTTTGGGAAGCATCGACTTCTAATGTCAAGATATTAAAATTTCGGAGTTAAGAATAGCGTTCTCGGAATCTCCATCGGAAGCTTCCGAATGTGATCCGATAGGGCTTTCCGAATGTTTCAAAATAGCTATACAGGTAAAACGCGATGTTCCGACGCTCGCCTTCTAAATAAGTTTTTGTTAAGTACGACGGGTAAGCGCTTGGCCTTCATCTCACCTGGTTACAAGTTAGGATAAGGTCGAAGGTGGAGGCGCACTTCACCCGGAATCCTCAACAAACTGAGGAACTGGCTCTAAGCCTCTAAATGCCTTAACACAAAAGTTACCACGTCGCCTAAAAACATTCGACGTGGCAGGAGTTGAAATGATAGTATTATCAAATTTTACAAATTAGTCATCAGAGAAATGACTCTAACTAACCAAAGGTTTATTTTTCTGTAAGGTATTTTTGTAAGCCTACCCACGGTACATAAATGAAATACCAGCATACAAGGTAGTCCTGTAGTTGGATTGTGGCTTGGTACTTACCTACCTACCTACTGTTACCTGTTTGTTTTGATGAGTATCGAGCCAGTCGTAGAAGACTGAACTACACGCTATTTTGTTACATTTTGTGACAATAAGGCGCTACATGGCCAAATCGGTATCGAGGTCGCTATTTTTCTAATAACCTTTGGGAGCAAGTCGAGAAGTCATTTCTCTGATGACTCATTCATAGAATTTGATAATAATAGGATATTCATTGTTTTGCAATCCGTCTGCCCTCGCCCTTAGTAGCTTTGATGCAATTTCCGTTTTATTAAGTTAGTAAGCTTTGTTCGGAAGTTAGCACGTAGAGATGGGGGAAAATGGCCGGCAAAGCGTGAGTAATGCTTCTAGACTATGGCTACCGTCACTTTGGGCGCTTGCAACAAAACTTCCATTGTTTTTTGTGCAACTAGGAGACGGAACAAGCAAGTACTTGAGGCATAAAGGTGTCACGTGCCCGTAATTTCACACAGCAATGCTGCTTGGTGCCTGAAATAGGTATGGTAAGTACTTCTCAGACGAGCCTTTTCATAAGGTGTTCTATTACTTTTAACCTTTCCATTGCGCCGAACACATCGTTTCGCCTCTACTGAATACTGGCATGGACGAAGGAAATACAATAGACTGACAATCTTCCTACCATCGAGCGTGGCACGATAAATAAATACTTTCTATGACGTGAGATGTCGCTACGTGTTCCCAAACGAAGTAATAATAATTGAATCATATTTTTTCTAAACCTCAATCTAGCCCACTCCTTTCTTCGTACGAAAATATACAGAGAGATGGCGCTTTTTCTGACTAGCACAAATGTTATTTCTTTGCTGCGAGGTTGCCAGCATGTGCAAAAACCTACGCACGGCAGCGGCGGTGGCGTTGCCGCTCTTAAGACTCGAATTGTCTCGTCGTCGTCTTCGTCGCGTGCAACTGCAAAGTGCAAAATAAATGGGTACCGTAAAACTGCACACAGGCGGTCAACCCTCCCGCCCCGCCGCCGCCGCCATCACCACCACCGCCGATCTACATACGATTTTTTGTGTCCTGTACTGTATATTTAGATTAGATAGTAAATTGTAGATTTTCTTCAAAATAAGGTTTATTGAAAAACAAAGCCTGGTTGCCTTCCTTGTCACCATTATGTAGGTAAGTACTTAACCTATACCCCTATACATAATGGTGAAGTAAAAAAGGGTTAGTTAGGTAGGTACCTACCCTACCTATACATAGTGCATAGTGATGCCCAGAGTTGATACCTACCGCATCACATGCGCAGCGAAAACTATTGGTGATGGAACAAAGTGAGGTCTACAATGAAGCGAGCCTTCCGAGAAAATGCTTCAGCTGTGGACTTATAGGGCCCAAAACGATCGCAGGGGGTGTCACTGTGAAGTTTAGGTTAGATAGCGGCAGTAGGTTGCAACTCGGCTCTCGCACGCTAACCGCGTCGCTACCTACCATGCGTACCTAATTTTTGTGATTTTTGGATCAATCAATTATTATGACTTCGAAACATAAATAATTCGTTTAGGTACATGATACTGTGACGCACCTACTCAATTCTCTACCTACCCAGTAATAGTTGCGTATGTTTGTAGTTATCTAGACAGCGATAAAATTCTATAATTGGTGAGAAGCTATAAGTAGGTACAGACATACATGTATTGTCAATAAAAAATCTGTACTTAGTAGGTACCTATGTATGTTAAAGTGTTTTCACGACACTTACTTATTAAAGGTAGGTATTGATGTTATATACATAGTTAACATTATTGATTTATTTTAACATAATTTTTACCTATATTAATATCGGCAAATGCTCTGACCGCGAAACCGTTTCCAAGTCAGCAGAGACAAACGGATTATGAACGCTAAAGCCACACAATAAGATTCAATTTCGCGTGCAAGTCTTAACAGTAAGTACATTTTTGTACCGAAACATGGCTTTTTAACCTCCTTTAAAAAAAAGGAGGAGGTTCTCAAATCGTCGGAACGTTTTTTTTTTAATGTTTGTTCCCTGATTACTCAAAGACGGCCGGACCGATTTAGATATTTTTTTTAAAGGGTCTTCCCATTGTCATGGGAATGACAATGACCTGACATGGCCTGACTTGATGACAATGGGAACACCATTGTCATCAAGTCAGGATCTGATGATGGAACCCTGGAGAAATTGAGGGAACTCTTCAAATATTATATGCACACTTGAAGTGATTTGGGTATTTTTAGGGTCGGTATACTTCCTAGGTGATCCCATTGTCATCAGGTCACTATCTGATGATCAGATCCTAGATAAATCGAGGGAACTCTTCAAATATTGTTGGCACACTTAAAGCGATAAGGGTATTTTAGGCTGTATTACCTCAAAAATAAAGAAAAAGACCCCTGTCAGGGGGACTTTTTCTTTATCGGTCAGGATCTGATGATGGGATCCTGAAAAAATGGAGGGAACTCTTCAAATATTATAGGCACACTTGAAGCGATTTGGGTGTATATCTCAAAAGTAAGGAGAAAACGAACCCCATATAGGGTCACGCGTCTGTGTCTGCCCGTCCATCTGTCATCAAAATAATTGGAAAGAATACGCCATCCAGGTTAACGAAATTGAATCATATTCTTCATCAAAGTCGGTTTTCTTTCTTTTTAGTTTTTAAAACGTAAGTAATTAGGTTAGAGATTGATCCTTCTGTACGCTAGTACTATTTATTATTCTGTGACGAAAGATATGAACTATATATATATGAAATCGTTCTCATAAATAAATTTATTTTTTGATTCAATCAATTGTTGTTTTTCTTTTTCTATAGGCATCATCATTATTCTCCTGTCCGTATCCTACTCTAGATGGGGTTGGCACAACATATTCTCTTCTTCCAGTCACTCCTATCAGCAGTCAACTCTGTATTCTCTAGTCTTTCTCTGTATTTCAATATTCAATTTTCTGGTAGGTACATATTTTAACGATTTAACCTGCTTACTTTGATGACATAAACTAGAAAAGTAAATACCGGAGTTTTCAACATTCCTATAGTCTGCAGGTACCTGTCTGAAATAAAAATAATACTTACTTTGATGATAAGCGCCATCTAGTTAAACAACGATGCGTTACATCGCATTTTACGTACGTTTATTTAGAGTTTAGTTACACGCCATCAGGCTCGTAAAATGTGGTGTAATACCGCTGTGAAACAAAATTGATAAAACTACACTGTGAACAATTTTTACTATTCTAAAAAAAAATAGATATCAATCGAAGAATTTTACCATACAAATAATTGAAAATATATTCGTTTTAGATGTTGATTAGAATGCTCCCAGGCTACGAGACAGCGCCATCTAGAAATAATACCGGATTTTGATCATTTTTTGATCTACAAAATGTTCTATGGGATTAGCTGTCTATTGTATTTCCTTCGTCCATGATACTGGTAAGGAATGGAATTCCGTGCCTTCGTCTGTTCTTCCGCACGAGTACAATCTTGGAGCCTTCAAGTCAAGAGTAAATAGGTTCTTTTTAGGCAAGCGTGCTCTTAGGCCACATCTTTACTTGTTTTTACATGTAAGCTGGTGGTCAAACGCAAATCATTAAAAATCTATTATCAATAAAAAAAAACGTAAGTTTAAAAAAGAAAATGGTGTTTAAAAATAAATAATAACACATATGCAAGTTTTTAACGTGAATTACTAAATCACAGCAGCCTTTTAGTGTCCACTGGACGTAGCGTCCTCTAGAACTAGATGGAATTAATCACAACGCTTTGCAAGTAAATTGGTATTTATATCTACTAATAATGATTTGTTTTAATTTCAGGTTAGAGCCGGAGAAGTTTATCATGATAAATGTGAGTATACCGGAATAAACCGGCCAAGTGCGAGTCGGACACGCGCACCAATTCCATTTGGAGATTTCTTTTTGCTATATTTTTTTTATTTTACCCCGGGGAAGTGCTTAGCTTTAATCTCACCTGGTTTTGTCATGTAATAAGGCAAGGTGGAAGCGCACTTCACCCGGAATCCTCAACAGACTGAGGAACTGGCCTTCTTACCTCTAAATGCCGGGATACAACAATTTAGGATTATTGTTATGGAAACAGACTCGGGTAAGATGGTGGTAGCTAGCCAGGCGGACTGAAACAAAGTCCTACCACCAACCAAACCAAGCACAGTTTTAAAGATAAAGATAAAGATCATTTATTTGCTAAGCCATGTGTACATTAAGATGGTATCTATTTTAATAGTGTGTGTGTTACAACATGCTTTACCGATATTGTCGGTGTACAAATTGAGAGAGATTGGCATGCATTAATTAACAAATATTTTCGATTCAATTTGTAATATAAATATTAATAAAAAAAAAAAAAGTCATTAAAATATTATCATTATCAAATAAGCATTAAAGATGTCATTATTAATCATAATACAAAACAAATTAAAATGTATTATTTAAGAATTCATCAACTGTATAGTAGCACTTTTCTGTTAGGATTTTTTTTAATTTAGCTTTAAATAAATTGGTGCCTAGTTCCTTGTATACCTTTGGTATTTTATTGAAGATTTTGGGAGCCATGCAGACTACACTTTTGTTCAACAATTCTGTCTTTGCGGGATGTAAACATAATCTATCCTCGCGATTGTTTTGTGCTTGGGATCGAACCCGGGACCTCTGGATCTGATACCTGTGGGCGAACCCCTACACAACAAAGGCACAATAAAGTATTAGTTTGTTCGCGTAACTAACTTAATATCTTTGTGTACATTACAGAATACAATTTTGCCGGAAGCTGTGAAATTCTGGGAGCAAGCTCTCAAAGTAAGGAAGACTGGAGGACCAATTAGACTGAATAGGTAGGTGGTTCTTTGAAATACTAAGACACTAACCAGTGACGCGCGTCGCGTCATCCCGTGGGAATTTCCCAAAATACTTTCTTTTTTTTTGTACGACGAGGAAGCGCTTGGCCTCCACTCACCTGGTAACAAGTTGAGATAAGGCCGAAGGTGGAGGCGCACTTCACCCGGAATCCTCAATAAACTGAGGAACTGGCTATCTTACCTCTGAATGCCGGAACTCAACATTTTTTTTAAGAATTGTTATTATGGCGACAGAATTAGGTAAGATGGTGGTAGCTAGCCAGGTGGACTTAAACAAAGTCCTACCATCAACCAAGCCAAGCACAATATATTGTACTCTCCATGGGGATCGAACCCGGGACCTCTGGATCTGAAATCAGTGGGTTGAACCAGAGACGGTTACTACGGATACTTTCTTATAGTACCCTTGTATCACAAAAGGAAACTTATCTAAAGAATTCTAGTGTATAGGTGTATTGTATTTCATGGGTTTAACTATTTTGCACGAACGCGATAGATTTGACGTTTCAAAATGATCCTATAAAATAATAATGAATGAAAATATTTGACTTTGACTTTGAACCGTTATTTTTTCTAAAACAAAAGTAGCCTGAGTTACTCCTTATAATATCAGCTATCTGCCTGTGAAAGTCCCGTGAAAACTCGACCAGCCGTTTCGAAGATAGACACGAAGAGAACAAACTGATAGACAGACAACATTTTTATTAAAATAATAAAAATGTTGTCACAAGTGCCAAGTAGGTACCGTAATACACTCTCATATGCATTTAGGAAAAAGCTGTTATTTTGACATTACACGCAGACATTTCAATTTTATTTATTTGTATAATATCGATGTCAAGATAGATTTTTAGCTAACTTCAAAAAGGAGGAGGTTTTCAAGTCGGTTGTTTTTTTTTTAACTTGTAACGTTTAAGATATATCATGATTGATATATCTTAAACGATGCCATTATTATTTCGGTTCTCCCAGGGAACCATTGGCGTATTAAATGTAGGAAGCGCATTCGCGTCTACGTTAGGGTTGCCATACGTCCCGGTTTGAAGTGTTGTGTCCCATCAGCAAGTCATTTGTCCCGATGCACACAATTCGTTAGGGGTTCAACCCACCGATTTCAGATCCAGAGGTCCCGGGTTCGATCCCCATGGGGAGTACAATACATTGTGCTTGGTTTGGTTGGTGGTAGGACTTAAGTCCGCCTGGCTAGCTACCACCATCTTACCTAATTCTGTCACCACAACAACAATTCTGAAATTGTTGTGTTCCGGCATTTAGAGGTAAGATAGCCAGTTCCTCAGTTTGTTGAGGATTCCGGGGGAATTGCGCCTCCACCTCCACCTCCACCGGCCTTATCTCAACTTGTAACCAGGTCAGATGAAGGCCAAGCGCTTCCCCGTCGATGGTAGAAATAAACTGTTTAGTTAGGGCAGGGTCAATGATCATTATAGAGGAAATTCCAATCTACTTTGAAAATGAAAATTTATTTACTAGAACATATGTGTTACAATAAGGACTTATAGGTTAATAAATAAAAGTCCATTGTATGTCCAACCACAATTGTTTGCAAATATTAGTTGAACTTAGTCTTAATAATAAACTTATCTATTATGACGTTTCCCTATAATTTAGATATTCATTGATTGAGTAAACATCTATCGGTTAGCCATTTTTAAATTTACCACAAAACAAATATCCTTTAAAATCTTTAATTTCATTTGATAAGACAGATTTTGTTTGATAATCAGTTCTTCGTATTGTTTTCTTTATTATTTCAAGTGGTTTCACAACCGCTATTGCTAGATAAAGACAGCTGTGATCAGTGGCTGGTGCCTTTGAATCTTACATGCCTTAGCCGCCTTCTACGATATATAGGTATTATTCCTCGGGCATCATGGAATGTTTCGCTAGTCTACTATATTAATTTTGTCGCTTAAAATAGGCATTTGATAGCCGATAACTTTATTACAGTTGGGGCAATAGTGGTTTTTGATTTTAAACCAATCCGTGCAGTATATACATACCAGGAATAATACGCTGAAACAAATAACACAGTCGTTAAAGAGTAGTACCACCATACCTATTTCAGCCGCCAAGCAGCATTGATGTGTTTCGGTTTGAAGGGTATGGTTGCCGGTGAAATTACACGCTAGGCTAAACACTTTTATGTCTCAAGTTGACGGGCGCAATGCAGTGCCGTGTAACTGTGGATGTGACCTACGCAGTAAGGCATTGCTATAGGCAAGAGATGCACTCAACATCAGGTGGGCTACTAGCTTGTTACGTCTCCTAGTTGTATAAAATATTGACATAAACTATTATTTTATTACTATTTTATTATAAAATATTATATAAACGAGTAAATAAACCGGCCAAGTGCGAGTCGGGCACGCGGAAATATGGGTTAGGCTTGTTCGACACCGATTCGTGAAATTTCAACCGCACCGTTAAATATCGAAACGGTAGGTGAGATGAAGGCCAAGCGCTTCTCCGTCGTACAATAAAAAAATGTAAGAAAGTAAGTAACACCATAATATTGTACAATAACCGATAATATTAATATATATATAGGGCATAATAATAGGCGGCATATCGCTAAAAGCGATTTCTGTCAGCCATCTTTAGTTTGGAATACGTAAATACGAGTACGTTATAAGGAAAAAAATAGAATTGACACATTTTTAATACCTATACCTATAAATAAAGTATATTGTATTGAATACCGAAAATAACCATGTTCTTGTGGCTATTTTTATTTATAAACATTTATAATAATTGTGTAATTTATAAGTTAAAGAAGCGAGTGATTAAAAGAAAGGATACTACCACATTGTACAAGTTCGACTATTCTTAGCAGTCTTCTTTAAAACAGGCATTGCTGTTTTTTTTATTATATTGTACGACGGGGAAGCTCTTGGTTTCATCTCACATGGTTTCAAGTCATGATAAGGCCGAAGGAAGCGCACTTCACACGGAATCCTCAACAAACAGAGGAACTGGCTATCTTACAACCCGCCGGAACACAACAGTTCAGAACTGTTGTGTTCCGACAGACTGAGTACTTCAGTTTTACTTCAGTTACTTTCACAGTATTATGTCATATGGCATAATACTGTGGGGAAGTGCTGCAGATATAGACACCATATTCGTTTTGCAGAAGAGGGCTATTCGCGCTGTTTACAAAATGGGTCCCAGAGATTCATTAAGAGACAAGTTCAAAGAAATAAATATATTGACTATGCCCTGCCAATATATTTATGAAAATATTATGTATGCGCGTAAAAACATAAGCTTATTTGACAAAAACTGTGATAAACATAATTATAATACTAGAAATAAGAATAAACTCGCTGTTCCCACAACTAGGCTCCATAAGGTTAATAAATCGTTCATAGGGCAAACTGTACGCTTTTATAATAAATTGCCAAGTGATGTGCTAAGCTTGTCAAATAATAAATTCAAAATCTTTGTAAAACGAAAGCTATCCAGGAAAGCTTATTATAAAATTTCAGATTACCTAGAAGATAAGAAAGCCTGGCATTAAAAAAAATGAATTTGCTCCAGTGAATAAATTGTCATTAGTATTAGATAATTTTAAGCTATTGTAATGGATCATGAAAAAAAAAACTAGCCCGAGGTTCTTGCCTTTCTCCTTGTGTGCTGGTCGCGATTCCGAACAGGCGGTAGATTTGACGTTTCAAAGTGATCCTAAAAAATCTTACTGAATAAACATATTTCACTTTGACTTTGACTTTGACTTTGAGTCAATGGTGGTACCTAGCCAGCCGGATTTAAAGTCCTACCACCAACCAAACCAAGCACAAATGTGTATCCCCCTTAGGGATCTAACTCTGTTCTTTTATACAGGAGACGTAACAAGCACGCCCACCTGCTGTTAAATGCCTTGCTTATAACAATGCCTTACTGCGTAGGTCACATCCACACAGAACATTTTACTTCCCTGGAGCCCTTTCACAAGGGGCTCTACTCTCACGCCGGTGGGAATACCACATACCACAGATGCGGTTAAAATGTCCAGTAATACTCAAAATAAAATCTGAAAACGGAAAAAATATTTAGTGATAAATCCGCTAAATCTCTCTGATAAAATCAAATCGACACGTGTTTCGCCTCTACACGAGGCATCCTCAGGAAATATAGTCTTGCTGCTCTCTCTTGTGTCACTTGCAGTGCAGAGCTCGGAGCGACAACACGTCCACAGAGGGCTAGTCAGTGAGCAAGACTATATTTCCCGAGGATGCCTCGTGTAGAGGCGAAACACGTGTCGATTTGATTTTTTCAGAGAGATTTAGCGGATTTATTACTAAATATTTTTTCTGTTTTCAGATTTTATTTTGAAATATGGATTTCCGCAAAATAACGCCTGAATCAATTAGCTGTCCAGTTATATGTAAAAGGTCTTACCACATCAATAGGCACATGACGCCTAGTAAATGGGTCAAGAAACCGTTCTCCTTAATCACCAGGGTATGCACCTGAGTGCCGCAGTGATGGCAGGTCAGGTACTTGCGGTCAGGGTGCGGTACTCCCATGGGGGTCGACGGGATGCTGGTGCTGTTGATGATGACGGGCCCCCCTTTTGGAATCAATAAATATTACAGGACATTTCACACAGCGCCATCTAGCCCCAAACTAAGCATAGCTTGTTACATGGGAACTAGATTGCGGATATTATATTACATACTTTTTTGTTTTACCTAGATCTACGAATAAAAGGGTCAAGTAACATTTTAAATATAAATAAATATTAGAGGACATTAATTTCACACAGCGCCATCTAGCCCCAAACTAAGCATAGCTTGTTATATGGGAACTAGATTACGGATATTATATTACGTACTTTTTTTTTTACCTAGATCTACGAATAAAAGGGTCAAGTAACATTTTAAATATAAATAAATATTACAGGACATTAATTTCACACAGCGGCATCTAGCCCCAAACTAAGCATAGCTTGTTATATGGGAACTAGATTACGGATATTATATTACGTACTTTTTTTTTTACCTAGATCTACGAATAAAAGGGTCAAGTAACATTTTAAATGTAAATAAATATTACAGGACATTAATTTCACACAGCGCCATCTAGCACCAAACTGAGCATAGCTTGTTATATGGGAACTAGATTACGGATAGAAAACTATATTATGGTACACCCAAACACAGAACAAACATCTACATTCGTCACACTAATGTTTGTCCTGGGTGGGAATCGAAACCACAGCCTACAGCGCAGAAGGCAGAGTTACTACCGACTAACCTATGAGGCTTGTTAATATACCATATAGTTTGCCCATTTGCGGTGATTCGGCCACAATCACATGAGAGTAGCAAGAATGGTAGTAGCCCCTTGTGATAGGGCTCCGTAGAAGTACTACCCGTATAGTGGTATATTTATTGGGCTACTTCAGCCGCCAAGCAGCATTGCTGTGTTCCGGGTTGAAGGGAATGGCTCCCGGTGAAATTACGGGCACCCGAGGCTTAACACCTTTATGCCTCGAGTTCCTCAGTCAGCCAGTTCCTCAATTAGCTGAGGATTCCGGGTGAAGTGCGCTTCCACCTTCGGCCTAATCTCAACTTGTAACCAGATGCGATGAAGGCCAAGCGCTTCCCCGTACTATAAAAAAAAATAGCCCGAAACGTAAATTCTATCAAAAAATGTAGTACCTTTTTACAGTCACCGTTGATTGACACCATCGCCTGTCTCACTGTGACAATGCTCCTATGATATTTGTACCTAATCTAAAATTATTGTCTTTATATAACTGGGTATGTCGAAAAGAAATCGCTTAACATTGTTTTTGTCAACCCGTGGATAAAGTTGTTGGTCATATATTTATTTACCTACTTAGTTCTATACTGGTTTACAATACACAATGTATGACTGTTTTTTTGTCCCAAATAAATAAAATAAAATACAGGTTTGATATTTTAAAATCACCGAAATCGGACAATATTGAGGTAGCAAAGAGCTGTTTCTTTTTGGTCACAGGTCGTATAATTTATCATCATAAGGTAGGCAAGGTACTGAGCTGTGAGGTCTGCTTACCTCCAGGCAGTATAACTTGTGTCCTAGGCGGGGTAGGCGCCAGCCTGGGTGGTTCAACCGGTGTCACCACTGGCCTGAGGTTGTCGATGTCATCGTAAGATGGCGGTGGCTGGGGGAACTGGGAAGCTGGGATGGGGGGTAATGGGAAGCCAGCGGAGTCCCTGTTTCCATATATATTCGTTTCCTATAAAATAGTAATATGATTAGGGTTAGTAAGGTCTCGCTTGCTACGACGAGGAAGCGCTTGGCCTTCATCAGATAAGGACAAAGGTGGAGGCGCACTTCACCCGGAATCCTCAACAATCTGAGGAACTGGCTATCTTACCTCTAAATGCGGGAACACAACATTTTTTTTTGTTAGAATTCTTAGCACAATAATGCTTCACATGAAGCACAATATTGTAATACCCCTGGGGATCGAACCCGGGACCTCTGGATCTGAAATCGGTGGGCTGAACCACTAGACCACAGAGGTGGTTTATTGTGTTTATATTTGGATTAACCGTATCTGTGGTCTACTGGTAATGTGTCCCGGGACATATTACACTGGTGGTTGGTGGTAGGACTTAGTTAAACTCGTTGTTTGCTGTGGGTGCTGTCTGTGTGAAACACCATCGAGCTAGGCCGCCTACCTAGATACCACCATCTAACCTGTCTGTTGAGGATTCCGGGTGAAGCACGCTTATCATAACTTGAAATCAGGTTGAATGCCAAGCGCTTGGAAGACAGCTTTACTAGCTGTTAGGCCCAGGTAGGTGGGGTCGGCACATTCTGTTGCTCTCGCTCCTATCAGCCATCAACCCTGCATCCACACCTTTCATACCCATGTCCTCTTTCACACAATCCATCCACCACTTCTTCGGCCAGGCTCTGCTCACAAAAGATCAAACAAGTCAAAGTCTTGTTTGATTTACCGCCTCTGTGGTCTAGTGGTTCAACCCACTGAATACAGATCCAGAAGTCCCGTGTTCGATCCCAATGGGGAGTACAATATATTGTGCTTGGTTTGGTAGGACTTTGTTTAAGTCCGTCTGGCTAGCTACCACCATCTTACCTAATTCTGTCGCCATAATAACAATTCTAAAATTGTTGTTTTCTGGCATTTAGAGGTAAGATAGCCAGTTCCTCAGTTTGTTGAGGCCTCCGGGTGAAGTGCGCCTACACTTCCGGCCTTATCTCAACTTGCATCCAAGTGAGATGAAGGCCAAGTGCTTACCAGTCGTACAATACAAAAAAAATATGTTATAGTTTGGTCTGGAATCTCCAACTTGGGGTCGAAGATGTGTTTATATGCATAGTGTGTCAGCTATCTTCGAAATGGCGTTGGCATGGTCAAGTCTACGTAGGAGCGAGCTTACCCAGAAGGTGTCTATTGACTCTTCATGTATGTTGACTAGATGGAGCGACGGCCTCCGTACAGTGACGGGCAGAGAGTGGATGAGAAAGGCCAAAGATTGGGCTCAGTGGCGCACCTTGGGGGAGACCTACGTCCAGCAGTGGATTGCGATTGATGTATATATCTTACCTTCAACATGGCTGAAGTGCTTGAATAGGAGGTGGATCCTCCTGAAAGTAAATATGACACATCACTCCAGGAATGAAATAGAATAACACTTTACTGTATACGACAATAACATTGAATAATACAAACTTTACGTATGTAACACAGTGTATCAGGATAATGGGCGGTCTTATCGCTATAGGTGAATAATAAAGGATAAACCGAAATAAAATAAATTAAATGATTTGGTTGGTCGTAGGACTTTATTTAAGTCCACCTGGTTAGCTACTACCATCTTATCTGTCGCCATAATAACAATTCTAAAATTTTTGTGTTCCGGCATCTAGAGGTAAGATAGCCAGTTCCTCAGTTTGTTGAGGATTCCGGGTGAAGTGCGCCTCCACCTTCGGCCTAATCTTAACTTGTTACCAGGTGCTTCCCGTCGAACAAACAACAAATAAAAATGTGTAGATGGTAGCGCACACAATGAATTCTATTTTTACCTGAAAAAACGTGTTTGAGTATGTCCTTATGTACGTACGCACGTATGAAGTTATAATTCTTTAACGTAGCAAAACAAAAATAACTAAATAATAATATATTATAATGAAAACAAATCAAATGCATACTTCATGGAGTCGCATTTAGGTGTCGGTGAGCTCCCGCATCGTAAAAAAATCACTTATATTTTCTCCAAACGCGCCAAAATTATAACTTCAATAACAAATACATTAATTATAAAAATAACATCAATACATACAATAACCATAAACCATAAAAAAACCTGGTACCTATATTATACAATACCTACACTAGTGTTAGTACAGTTAACTGTATTTACATGGACCTGAAATATACCGGGACAGAATTAAATAGACGCAAGGAAATGATCCAGCTTCCATTTAAAAGTATGAAGAAGCTAATCTAATTCTATGGTTTATTGTACGACAGACAAGCGCTTGGCTTGCATCACACCTGGTGTCAAGTTATGATAAGGCCGAAGATGGAAGCGCCCATCACCCGAAATCCTTTCCAGACTGAGAAACTGGCTATCTTACCTCTAAATGCCGAAACACAACAATTTAGAATTGTTGTTATGGCGATTGACTTCGGTATGATAGTGGAGTCGAGGCGGATTTCGACTTATATTAAGTCCTACCACCAACCAAACCAAGCACAATATTGTGCCACCTGGAGATGGAGACCAGGACCTCTGGATCTGGCAGTTCTGGCATAGTTACAAATTATCCTTGTCATCCTGGACTACTGAACATCTGCTGTATCATTTCTATAGTTAATGATTACCAGAACTTCCCGCGCCGGCACCATTTAAATTCAAGGTGTTCGGTCTCCTTACTGGTATAGTATTGTTGTGAGGTTCCTCTTCATCATCAGAATCCTCAGCGCGGTTGATCATCTTGTTATCGAACTGGTTATAGAATATAGTCTCCTGGAAAGATACAACGGTTCTCATTACTTCACACAATGCATACAAGCAATACACCACCTCTCACGTCAAAGTCCACCAAGGCGTAGAGGCAGTAGGGTGAAAAGAAAGAAAGACGGTCTACTGCGGTAGACCGGTAAAAGACATGCTTAGACTCTTATGTGGTCCATTGAACGCGAGGATTGTCAAGGTTAGTCAACTGATTGTACGACAGGGATGCGCTTTGTCTTCATCTCACCTGGTTTCAAGTTATGATTAAGCTAAGATGCTCACTTTACCCGGAATCCTCCACAGTCTGGGACTGGCTATCTTACCTCTAAATGCCGGAACACAACAATAAAGAATTGTTGTTATGGCTACATACTTAGGTAAGATGGTGGTAGCCCGGCGAAATTAGACGAAGTCCTACCACCAATCTAACCATAATATTGTACTCCTCTGGGGGTCGAACTGGATCTGACACCGCTTGGTGAACCACTACACCACAGAGGTAGTTACCTCCGTCGATGATGGTTATCGGATTCTGTTGCCTATGGACGCTTTAATACCTGAGGCTCTACTGAGAGTTGTCGAAAAGACCTCAACTGCTCAAAATATTTGCATTTGTCTAGGTCAACCGCCTCTGTGGTCTAGTGGGTCAAGGTTAGGTTGATTCCCATGGGGAGTATATATTGTGCTTGGTTTGGTTGGTGGTAGGACTTTAATTAAGTCCGCCTGGGTAGCTCTTTGGCTCTTACCTAATTCTGTCGCCATAATAACAATTCTTAAAAAATGTTGTGTCCCGGCATTTAGAGGTAAGATAGCCAGTTCCTCCAGTTTGTTGAGGATTCCGGGTGAAGTGCGCCTCCACCTTCGGCCTTATCTCAGCTTGTAACCAGGTGAGATGAAGGCCAAGTGCTTACCCGTTGTACTATAAAAAAAAAACTGTCTTTTAGTTCAGGCGGTTGTGGATTCAAATCGTGTCGTGCACCAATGGACTTATATATTTTCCTGAAAGTTTATGTGCACATTTGGCACATGCACAGGAAATCGGTATATCCCTTGGACCAAAAATCCAAATTGCATGTGTGACTGGCTATATTCCGCTAAGCAGCGTTGAACTTGTCTTACTTGCAAATCATGGGTATTTGCCGACAGCTTTTTGTTCTGAACACGTAATCCTCAAACGATTCACGCTCTGGCTTAGAGTAGTGATCAAAGATATCTTCGAACGGGAAAAAGACATGTTCATTTTATTTATAACATCTTCTGGACGAGTACCTGAACATAGGCTGGTCTATCCTGAGGAGTAGAGGTGGTAGTGAGTGCTACGGCGCTGCCGGTCGGATTGGGAATATCTATGTACACCACTGGAACCGGGTCTTCGTCGTCAGGGTCTGGTCTAGAGCTAACTGGTGACTGCAATAGAAAGATGAGTCTAAATTGATCGTAGATTACCTAGCTGATCACTTGATGGCCCCTTATACGACCAGACAAACAGCCATTAGAATAAATAGCTGGATTGTCAAGCTAGTAACGACCAGTGGCAACTAAATATGCTAAAATCGCCTCTGTGGTTTTCCCACCCGTGTTAGACCCAGAGGTCCCGGGTTCAATACATTTGCACACTATCATCATCATCTTACCAAAATCTGTAGCCATAACAGCAATTCTAAATTGTTGTGTTCCAGCATAAGGTAAGATAGCCACCTTCAGCTTTTTTTAACTTGACACCAGGTGAGATGAAGGCCAAGCGCACAGAATGTCGTACGTAAAAAAAACAATAATGGAAAATATAAACAGGTTGTCAGAATACCACTTTGGCGTTAATACGAGTGTGCGCTCGATATCTTCGACCTAATACCTCCTTCCCCTTTCCACCACCGGACTAGCAGACGTACGGCAAGCTACAACCCGTCCCTTGATCCATTGTGCCGAACAGATAGATTTGTCTCCACCTTTATCATTAGAACTGGTAAGGAATGGAACTCCTCTTCGTTTGGAGTCTTCAAGTCCAGAACAGGTTCTTTTTTGACAAGCGTGTTCCGTCTTACGCCACACCTTTACTTTTGATGCTACTGTTGATGTGTCAAGCTGTTAAGCGTACATATAGCCTGTGTGCTGTATGTTCGAATTTCATTTATTTGAATTGATTAGGAATGGGTCCATTGAAGAACATAATTACCTTTTCCCAAAAACAGCCCTATGCGTAACCCAAAGGTTATTTAAGTCACACTGCTGCCCTGCTTCATTTCCTCGCTATTTCCAATGCTATATTGTTTAGAGAGTGGTAGTCGGGTTGACTTACCTCTATTCTGTTTGCTACATCGCTGCCGCTGGATTCAGGCATTTCTATATACACCACTGCTGGATTGCTCTCCCGTTTGTCCGGGATCGAACCGCTGTCTTCGACCGACTGGAAAGAATGAAATTGAAATAAGGTTAAATCGTTCTTCTCAAAGGACTGGGGACAATACACCGTAAAAAGGCTTATGACTGAAATCCATTCGTTCTTCGCGAAGGTCTGGAGATATTACACAGCGAAAATTATTATTTTCATTTGTCAAAGTCAAAGTCATTTATTCGCCTTTTCGTTACATTGCATAACATAGGTAAGTCATAAAAATATACAAATAATAATAATTCTAGGAAATTAGTTGAGTCAATTTGAATATAGCAGGTATTACAAAATAAGATTCCAAAAATGAACATCTTAAACCACAAAAGAACAGCTCAAAAATTCACTGACAGTGTAGAAGGGGTTGCACTGAAAAAATAATTTTAATTTGTGCTTAAGTTGGCTTAAAGGTAGCTGTGTGAAAAGACATACTTTTCTGAAATTTTCAGCGAAATAAGGGTCATATACTTATTGAACATGAGCAATAAAGGCTCTCACGTAAAACCATGGTGAGAAACGTACCTGTGAAAGTACGTTTCTCAGCGCCCTTGTGCACGTATTCATCTTCGATGTATATTCTTGTTTTGGCCTGTTCTTTTGGATTTATAGTGTGAGTGTGAGATGGTTACATGCACTGGGATCACACTTTCAGTTCGTTATTATACTGTCACAAATGCTGGGACTTCCTCAGGAGTGATATAGTCCAGAAGTCAATACGCAGACTCAATGCAAAATGCCACTGCCATGGCCTCATACTCCTTTTTATATCCATAAACTGGCTGGTTCTGCTCTAGAACATATAGGATTTTCACATCCGACGTTCATCTACATCTGGTATATTCCATTCATTTCCAAAGCGCTTTCAAAAACCAAATACTTCGCTGCTAAAATCTTAAATCAGCGTATGTTTCACCGCTGAAACAGGACCCCACACATTCGAAAAGAGAGATTTTATCTGGGAAGGTTCACTCCATCGTAGAACTGGTAAGCGAAGTTGCTTCGTAAATAAAAATATCATAGACAAGCAGTGTGTTGAGATCAGACATCAGAAGGATGTGGAAGATCTCGTGCCAACCAACTACGACTAGTGAGAGATAAGTCACTAGTCGGGGATTGTGATTGGGATTGTGATTGAATGATGATTGTGACTTACCGGTGTAATAGCAGGATCATATTTATTCACGTTAAGTTCCACTTGGCGTCTTGGAAGGTGATTCCACCTGTAAAATAGAATGTTGGCACTTTTAGAGACCAAAAGATGCGTGAGTTTCGTTGTAATTTTTCTGTCGGGGAGCTGCAATGGACTAAAAATGTAGGGTTGAAAATTATGTTATCGGTGACGTGTTCAGTTCACTCAAAGGAACCCCAAGGCATACTCTTTGAAATGTCTTTATGATGGTTTACCATTCTGCCGCATACCTAATGGTCTATGGGCTAAGACAACATCTATGTGGGTCCTTGATGTGACCAGATGGTTAGAATGCCATTAATCAGGAATGAAAAACAACGGTTCATGATCGAAGTGATCGGAAGGAATGGGGCCTCCCCCTTTTCCCGAAAATGCAATATTCTATCTTCGAATCGACTGTCAACGGAATGTGTCTAGGATAAGCAGATCTCTTGCAGAATGTTCAATTCGAATCCAATACTAAAGATGGCTCCACAAAACAACATGAATTTCACTGTATTTTGGTTGCCAAGAGACTTGAGAGTTCAGTTCATTTGGTTTTTATATTTTCTGCCTTGCGATGAGGTGGGTTGGAAGCTCGGAACCCTCGGTGTCTGTCTAACCCATTTTACAGGGTTATTGTCATGTAGACATACCTGGCAGCTTCCGAAGCGCTGATCAAAGGTGGTTCGATGACTGGACGGTCTACGTATCCGTATCCTTGGTAGGGGCGACTGGCTGAAGCCATTATGTCTGCGACCTGCAAATGTAACCTTTTATGATACACAGTTTTTCCTGCTGTATCTCACACTCAGACGCGATCGTAGCACGTACTCCTCTTCCACTCTCTCCTGTCATTCCTCAACTCAGCATCCTCACCTGTCACATGCATCACGTCACTTACATAATCCATCCACCTCTTCCTCGGTCTATGATACATAGATAAAATATTTATTTGACAGGACAGAAACACACATCGATTAGAATAAATACACTGTTGATTTACTTATGATTAAAACTAGAAGATATGATTACAATTGAAATATATGATTAAAACTATACAGGGGGTAGGTATAGGTTTTATTGTACTACGTAAGTGCTTAGCTTTCTTGATACCGGGTTTCAAGTCATGATGACGCTGAAGGTAATGCACTTCAACCGGAATCCTCAGCAGTCTGAGGAACTGGCTAACTAAAGCCTGCTAACTCCTTGAGCTATGTCGAACACCTTGTTTCTCCGCCGTCTAACCTCATTCCTGATTTTATCCTTTGGAGGAACGCCTAGCATAGCACTTCCCATAGTACGCTGAGTGACTTTCAATATCTCAAATCAGTGTCGAGACCACTATATTTGCGCCTTTTGTGATCATCGGCCGAATCAGCCGCCGCACCAGCCCTAACTGATGTCCCAGGCAGATGAGATGGCGCTAGGGTGTCGTGGCAGGTAGCGTCCCACACCAAAGGCCTACCCATTTCCCAAGAGACAAGAGTCATACCGTTGCGCTGCTTACGATTATCACGTAACAGACCATTCGGTTCAAGAACGGCTGGAACATTGACACTGGTAAAAGCTCGACGGATAATGTCATAAAGGCTTGCGTGGCGTGAAATCCTGCCGGCAGACCTTGTACATAAAAGGATGTGAATAAATATAATTATAATTACTTATAATTTGTGAATAAGCATATTTACTAACGAAAAAAATAACAGTATTGTTGTTAATAGATATAGAGACCCAGAGAAACCGGAATAAGCCAGTGTACCCGATGGTCTCCCATCGGGAAAAAAATTTTGGAAACCCCAAATTTTAAGTAGGAATCTGTACTTTATATCCCTGCAAAATTTAAATTCAATCGGACGTGCCATTTTAATAAAAACCAAACTACGTAGGGAGCGTGATACTACGGGCCTTCTTAATATTTATATAGATTACTGTGGTTATCAACGTTGTCAAATAGATAAAACATAGCATTGTGGTTCAGTCAAACGTAAACTTACCATAAAAATCCGCTTACGAAATGATTTCCCCACACATTCTATTTGAATAAAGATATTTTAATTTGAATTTAGAACTTCACTGCGATCCAATATCACTTTTCTCAGATTTTTACGTGATTATCACACGAACTCTAAATCCGTTGTTTTGCGAGCGTTTGCAAGAAACGTGTGATAAGATGATAAGATACGGCCGAGTGCCATTAGTGATACGGATCACTGATTGGGGGGGGGGGGGGTTTCTGAATACTAGGAAAAACAAATGGGAGATTTTTTAAGTAAAAAGAGGTAAAAAGCTACTAAAACACAGATTTACGTCGATTTAGTTTTTGGTCCCGTTGTTTTAAAAATGTAATAAGTTATTTTGGAAAAAAAAATTGAAGATATTTTTAAGTTTTCAGTGGTAAAGTCGGTTCCATTTTTTTTTTCAAAAATAATTTATTTTTGCCTTCTGTCGTAAAACCTACGACACCACGACTTCTACGGCGCCCTATTTAAGAGTCGTGTACGGGTGCAATTATACGGGATTTTGGGAAATATCTGCTATATGATGGGAATTAAAATAAATACAGATGACTTTAACAAATGTTAAGAATCGGTTCCTGCTAGGTACCTACTGGTTTAGCGTTGGGGCGCCCTATGTATAATGGGAACGATTTTTCGTTCTTTTATAAGCCAAACTGAACCGATTTTGATAAAATGTATATGGGACCAATCTCAAATCATATTCTTTAAAACAAAAAAATACTTTTTTCAAATCGGTTGAGAAGTAACGGAGTTCTGAGGTAACAAACATAAAAAAAAGAAAAAACACAACCGAATGGAGGACCTCCTCTTTTTTTGAAGTTGGTTAAAAATAAATCGCTATCGAAATCTTGCCACCTGCCTGTTATCTTTGAGAGATTACCAACACGTCTGCTAGCTTAGTGCACTATACGGAAGCGTGCCGGAGACATCTGCATTGCCTGAATGAAAATGCTGTTCTTTTGTGCGACGTGGAAGCGCTTGGCCTTCATCTCACCTGGTTTCAAGTTATTATAAGGCCGAAGGTGGAAGTGCCCCAGAACTATGTTTGAGTCCGCATGGATACCAACTTCCTTCCAAGTCTGTCGCAATAACAATTCTAAGTTGTTGTGTTTTGGTATTGACATTACTGTAATTCGAATCGTAATGAGGTTATTTTTAAGAGTCTTAGATTTTTTTTTGTGTACCTACAGTTTGACATGTTCAGTTTTGAACAAACCCTATAATAAAAAATAAAAAAAATTGCCAAAACACAACAACTCCTCATGAGTCTGAGGATTTCGAGAAGTGCGCTTCATTCTTCGGCCTTATCATAACTTGAAACCAGATGTGTTGTTGGCCGAGCCCATCACAGACGTAAAAAAAAAGTGTCTTTAATTTTAATTTAATTCATTGTTAAAGCGGCAATAGAATACCTACACTCCGAAATCTGTGAATATTTTAACTGAAGACAGGCGCACTGCGGAGGCTTAGATATAGGGTCTTTTTGGCACCCTTCGTGTACGGAATGCTAAGAAAATACTCTCAAAACACACCCTGAGTCAGTTGGGGTAAAAACGACCACAAATTGTCGATTTTAACGAATAAATACAACAAGAATGTTTGGATGCAGTGATTCTGATCATAATCCGGTTTATTGATGTTTTCAGAAAATGCTCAAGCAGTACGGTGTTCCTTCGAGGTGGAAGGTCCCACTGCATAGACTCGTGCAACGCCGAAACTGTTTGTGGTGAGGTCGTGGTGCCTGAGGAGCATCTCAATGTGAGTAGATACTTTAAAAACCCACGTATCAGCATAGCTATTTAGCGTGGCAATGCAGCCAGTGTTGGGCACGCTTCCGTCTGGTACTGGTCTGGAACAGTTGAGTTACCGTTTGTAACGGTCCTTAGGTAATTTGTATGATTCCTTTGTACATATAAATGAATAATAAAAAAAAAAAAAAAAGTTAATCATGTTTGTGTGCTTAGCTGTAATCTTATTTTTAAGTTGTGTACAATTTAAATTGATTTCTTGAATAAACTAAGAAAATAAATATAAACAGAACGATATAACCAAAAAACACGTATTATACAGCAATAATTTACCTAACTTAATCTAACTCCCTACGCACCATACCTACGCAACACCCATCAGACCTAAAGCGTACCTATCCATCTTCTTGGTCCTTATTCATTATTTTCATTGTCCATCTTGCATTTACCTCAACAATCGCATTCCAGCCACATGCACTCTTTGATTTCATGGGCAGAATAATTTATAATTAAAAAAAACACACGAGGAGAATATTAAATTGATGGGTTTCTAATTGTGGTAATGCAAAACTCTACTAAAGACTATGGATTCTTAGACTCGCGAGATCGGAGCTTTCGGATACTTTGGGTTTTCATACTGATCAAACTCGATTCTCTCTCTTCTTGTTGTCAATTCTTCATAAGAATCTGGAGCCTGATCAAAGCTGCTCATGGGCTTCAACGATGCCTGTGTTGCATTAATGTTATTAGAGTAGGTATATCTTGGCATTCTCTGTGTTTTGTTTATTTGACTATTGCCTGTAGTTGGTACATCGTCTTTTGCATTGTTCGGCGTCGATTGCTTGGTTATTTCATCAAAACGCGGTCCGATTTCTTTAGAAGACCCATCTACGTTAGGTTTTGAACTACCATCTCTAAACCTAGCCTCTGATTTGTATATAATGTGTTTTTTTGCTTGTTTTAATGCAAGTTTATCTTGTTTTTTTAGCCAATCGCTGTATGTCTCTGGTTTATCTTTATTGTTTTTATCCTTTACGGCGTAAGGATCTTCTATGGCGATGTTTTCAATGAGCTCATTTGTGTCTTCGTTGTTGAAACCCAAATTGTTTATTTCATCATCAGACATGTGTTTGACATCAACTACGTATTGATTGTCTTCTGTTGGAGCGTTTTTAATTGCGTGTGTTGCTATTTGAGATACCAAGTCCAATATATAACTAGCTACCGGCTTTGGGACGTATTTCTGTAACATATCTGTGAAGTCATCCTTATTGACTGTCATTGTAAAAGAGCTAGCTACGTGAAGCAAACATATCAGCTGGGTACCTGAAACCAAAATATGATACGAGTGATAAACTTGCGATAAAAACTAACAATTTCAGCTGCTTTTTTTATTGAACGACGGCAAAGCGCTTGGCCTTCATCTCACCAGCTATTTTCAGACATTTGGAAAGCCTTATCGAATCGAATTCGGAAGCTTTCGATGAAGATTCCGTTGATGTAAAGTATGGTCAAACACCTGAGGTGTATCTACAATATTCTTGGGATGTTTTACTGAAAGAGAAATAAAATAAAAAGTTACACACCAATAAAATACGGCCGTTTCAGTGTCATGTTGCAATACAAACGATTTAATACATAAAATGTGATTATTTTATTTATATTGTTCCGTAAAATGTATAGTAGAAAGTAATACTTCGTTTTCGTACATTTTCTGCATTCAATGTTATGTTAATATGTAAAAATGATATTTTTGCATAGACTTTCGCAAGTAGAAAGAATTGTTTTTCATTACAGGTGTAAATTATTCGTTGACGGTACGGCTTAACACTTCTTAAAGCCAACTTGTGCTTGGCTACTCTGTTATATCTGTTATTACCTATAGGCAGTTTGTAACGGTACTTAGGTAATCTGACTGATTCCTTTGTACATAGTTAGTTTAATTGTACTTTTTATTGAATCTCTGTTATATATTGTATTAAATGTTTCATGACGGTTATAACATTTTTTTTCTGTATTTTGTTTTCTCATCTCTCTATATTTAAGCTATAACTGTTTTTTTGATTGCACGATGGTTTAGCGCTTGGCCTTCACCGCACCTGGTTACAAGTTGAGATAAATAACAATTCTCAATTTGTTGTGTTCTGGCATTTAGAGGTAAGATAGCCAGTTCCTCAGTTTGTTGAGGATTCCGGGTACTTTTAACATAGTAACAATACCGCCTCCACCTTCGGCCTTATCTTAAGTTGTAACGAGGTGAGTTGAAGGCCAAGTGCTTACACGTCGTGCAATAAAAAATTAAAAAGAAAAATGGATCTCAATTGGCGGACATATCTATGATTTGTTATGACCTGTATCGACCGAAACAATAATTTCCCAAATCGGCGTTTTATATTTTTTTATATGTTACGACGGGGAAGCACATGGCCTTCATCTGGCCAAAGGTGGAGGCGCACTTCACCCGGAATCCACAACTATCTCAGGATTCCACATTGACATAGTCAAAATATACCATCCGAATTGAGATACTGCTCTTTTGGAAAAAAAACGACTCGATACTGATTTGAGCATAGTAAATCTTTTTTATCTCAAAATGTTACAAAAAAGCGATTTAATAAATCGCTTTTTTGTAATACACTTTTTGTAAGACACTTTGAGGGCTGGCATGAAACTCCTTGCCTCATGTTTTTTTATTTTTTTTATTGTGTGACGGGGAAGCACTAGGCCTTCATCTCACCTGGTAACAAGTTAAGATAAGGCCAAAGGTGGTGGCGCACTTCAGCCGGAATCCTCAACAAACTGAGGAACTGACTATCTTACCTCTGAATGCCGGAACACAACAATTTTAGAATTGTTATTATGGCGACATAATTAGGTAAGATGGTGGTAGCTAGCCAGGCGAACTAAATAAAGTCCTACCACCAACAAAACCAAGCACAATATGTTGTACTCCCCATGGGGATCGAACCCGGGACCCCTGGATCTGAAATCGGTGGGTTGAACCACTAGACCACAGAGGCGGTTAAAAGGAGCTGTAAAAATTTTTTAAACAATTGTCTCTTCTGTACGCGTAAGCGACTGAAGTCAACAAAACCACACTGCATTATAAATCCATAAAATAATGAAAACGCTTCTGCATCGACAGTTAAACTATCTATGTGCAAGGAAAGTTGGGTTATCTAAGGACTGTCACAAACGGTCTATAGGTTTAACTGTTCCATACCAGTACTACATGGAAGCGTGCCCAGGACTCAAGCTGCATTGCCAGAAAACCCGGCAAGATATTTAGAAAAGAAACTCAGTGCCACTATATTTGCACGTTTTGTGATCCTCGGTCGAATCAGCCCGCCGCACCAGCCCTAACTGATGTCCCAGACAGATGAGATGGCGCTAGGGTGTCGACGGAGGTAGCGTCCCACAAGCCTACCCTCCTTAAGCTACGTAAGCCTTATAACCGCCTCTTTGGTCTAGTGGTTCAACCCACCGATTTCAGATCCAGAGGTCCCGGGTTCGATCCCCAGGGGGAGTACAATATATTGGGCTTGGTTTGGTTGGTGGTAGGACTTTGTTCGGGTCCGCCTGGCTAGCTACCACCATCTTACCAGCCAGTTCCTCAGTTCGTTGAGGATTCCAGGTGAAGTGCGCCTCCACCTTCGGCCTTATCTCAACTTTTAACCAGGTGAGATGAAGGCCAAGCGCTTCCACGTTGGTCCAACATCACGAACAGATCATCCAGCTTGAGAACGCCTGGAAAATAGACACTGGCAAAATTTCGACGGATATTGACTTTGCTGGTGTGGCGCGAAATTCCGCCATTATATTTAGAATAAATATTTCTTAAATCGATGTTATCATCAGTCTTGTACGCCATTCCACACCACCATTTCAAGACCTAATCAAGATTTCAAGATAGAATTCAAGATTTAATCCCTGTAGTCTGAAAGAGGGAGCTGGGTGCCGGGAAACAGATTTTTCATGTCCGGTACCCAACCACATATTTAAAAAAAAAATGTATTCTACCTACATATAAGTCTTAATTTTAATTTAATATTAATCTTAGTTTTAATCATATTTTATTGTAAATGTAGGTAGTTATTAAGCGAAATAAATTATTATTATTATAAGACCGCCTGCCTGACGTCGGCCCTTAGGAATGCTCGGTTGCGTGGGATGAAGGGATAAGGATTTGATGGGAGGATATTAATGTCACTATTGTATACAAATTTCTAAAATCGACGTATAAATCATATATATTTGGGTTCAGAACCGTAAAATGTTTCACTTTGGCATTTCTCGCTCCCACCAAGGTCGTAGCATCGCCACTTTCGGAAGGACGACAGGGCCACTGGTAGCTATTAACTCTGCCTTATTGTTGAGTACATTGTCGTATTGGTCGAAATCTGTTCTCTCCTTCTCTGTCGTCGTTTCATAGTGCTGCTCCTCTTTCGAATCAACAGCGGCCAGTCTGAATCTGTTCACGTGCTGTTTGAACCGGAGCAAATCATCGCTCAGGATGGTCGAGTCGATCGATTTGATCGTGGAGAATCTGTGTTTCTTATTGATTATGCCCTGAATCGCTAGCGGGAGATTTTTCTCACCTTCCAGCGTTTCGTCTGCTTCGGTTGTTGTTATGGTTCTTGGCTCTTGTACATTATGTTTAGTGAAGTGTTTGATTTCGTTTATAAACTCAACGCTGGTTGGTTTTTTGGCGTTTTGGTAAATGTCAGTATCTCTGTCGGCTACAACGAATGGCCTGTGTAGCCTATTTTTTAGCTTTCTGTGAGCTGCTTTCGGTCGTTTCACGAACTCCCTGTTTGGTGAAGCTGGTGGTGTCTCATGGCCTGTCTCCCTGACATTCTCGCTGATTGTCTCCCTGGCAGGCTCTATAAATGTCTCCCTGACAGATTCCCGCACTGTGTCTTTAATAGGTATTCTTGCAGGTCCTTTGAATGTTTTTTTGATTGGTTCTCTGATAGGCTTTCTGATGAGTCCTCGGTAGGCTGATGGTTCTCTTCCGTCAGTTGAGGCCGTCTGTTTCTGGCGATATTTGAGCTTTGCATGTTCTTCTTCAGGGGTTTCTTGTCGAATTTCTTCCGGATTTCTTTCTAATGAGAAATTGTCTATTTCATTTTCCCACTGAATATTCTGCGCCGTCCCCTTTTCTGAAGATTTCTTGTCTAGGTTCGTTTTATCGCCGTCTATATTTTGAGGTATCGCCTGGTTTAGAACAAAATCATCTGTTATTTTGTCAATTTCATCCCTTTGACGAGCTTTGTTTAATTTCTCATTATCTTCGGATATGTTTTCGATATCTGCGATGTATTGGTTGTTCTCACCGCTCACTTCTTTATTTACCACATGTGACGTTGCGGTGGCTATAAACTCTGATATTTTACCAGCCAGGGACTCGGAGAAAAATTTTCTTGCAATCTTTTTTATATCGTCCATGTTTGCAGTGACGAGAATGAAGGACTGGGCCACGTGTGTCAATAATAAAAGTTGAACTCCTGAAAAAAAAACCATGGTTAAAAGTAGACTTCCACTAGTAAATTGATCCTCTTTTTTTATCATACGACGAGAAAGCTTGGCCTTCATCTCACCTTCAAGTTAAGATAAGGCCGAAGGATTTCACCCGGAATCCTCAACAATCTTGTAGGATAGCCTATTAAAGGGGGTTGACTTCACAATTAACTTTATTTTGATTTGCGGAAACCACCCCTGTATTTACATTAAGGGTTGCAAATGGGGTAAATAAGATTGAAGCCTTCAAAATGTGTTGAAACATGAAATATCATATGGAATAGCGGTTGAGACAGCAGAATCAAAATAAGTTTATTTTTGCCCTTATTAGGGGTGTTTTTTAAGGTGAAGGGGCAAAAGACGATCATCACAGGTCTTGTAAGATAAGAGTATTCAAAATTTCATTAAAACTGGTCTATTTATCTATTGTTATTCACGCAATAGGGGAGGGAGTCTATAAAATCCGAGAATTACTTTTGTGGTATCATGCAAGGGTTTTGCGCATATTCCATATCAACAGTATACATTATTGCCCAGTACAATGTGGAAAGAACAGACAGATTGGTGCTCACAGTTACCTTTACACAAGTTTTGTTTACACAAAAAAAAAGCTGCTGCCTTTTTGGTTGACTTTACGACATCCGTGGACTGGAGGGGTAGATTTTTAAACCACGACTACTAAGGCAACAGTTCACTTTTCAAAACGACATTAACCTTTGTTTCATGTTAGAAATAATATTATATTACGTTAGAAACAAGAGAGAGCCTCGAACACTCAAGTGAATAAAGAGAGTTCGAGAAAAAAGTGCGAAAGGTGTTATGAAAGCACACTTTTATCGTTTGTCAATTACGATCTATTTGAGAAATAATCTCCGTCACAAACCAGACATCACGAGATTTCAGTTCGGAGCGAACTACTAGTTTTTAAACGTAATTACTATTTATTTGGTCTGGAAGATAAAATAGCCAACAAGTTATTTTAATAAATCCGAGCTATGGCGGAATACGTCAGTAGGTTGTCAGGTTTTTGTTTTATACCCAGAAACTTATTATTACTATATTTATAACTAATAATTCACTGTGACTTTGATTCGGAGCGGACCAAAACCTCTCTGGGTACTTTATTAATAGCTGACCACTTATATGATAGGCAAAAACGTAACATACCTAAGTAAATCATGTTCAGTGGCATTGCGTATCGTACTTACCGACAATTTGACGTACTTACCTACCTACCTATGGTTATCGATTTTATATGGTTTGATAATATTTTTATTGAATCATGGAGTAATATGATTTCTTGCTTGTAAGTAGGTATGTTATACATAGGTAGTCCTACCATTTCCTACGCATAAACGCTATATATTTGCATATAGAGTCGACAGAATCTTAAAAATCGACCCCGTCAGCTCAGCCTTTGGATGTCGTAAAAGCCGACTAAGGGATATCATTAGAAGTAGGGAAGCAGCTTCCTTCTGTGTATTATCTACACCTAGACACTACCGACACTAATGGGCTGTTGACGTGATACCTAGTAGTGGTGAAATATATATTCACAAACAATTAAAAATAATATGGACAATCAGTGAAATTACAGGCCAAGTTGACGGGCGCAATGCAATGCAGCGTAGGTCATTGTTTGTGGATGTGACCTACGCAGTAAGGCTTTGTTATTGGCAAGAGTTCCACTTAACATCAGGTGGGCTGCTTGCTAGTTCCATCTCATCTCACCTGGTTACAAGTTAAGATAGCCTTATCTTAACTTAGGATTCCGGGTGAAGTGCGCGTTCACAATCTCACCTGGTTACAAGATAGCCTTATCTTAACTTGTAACCAGGTGAGATTGTGGAGGCGCACGTCACCCGGAATCTTCAACAATCTGAGGAACTGACTATCTTACCTATAATGCCGGAACACAACAATTTTAGAATTGTTGTTATGGCGACTGAAGTGGTTAAGATGGTGGTAGCTAGCCATGATGGAATAGGATGGGTGGTAGTGCCAAGATATATAGCTTTTTATTTTTTTATGCACGAAATGGGAACCAACCGCTAAGCCCTCAAAACTTGCACAGACACTTCCACATGCAAGGGTAAGACTACGATGGAGTGAGTTTACCTGGAGGCTCCAACGGAACACAGCAAAGCTTAGCGCTGAACTAGAGCCAGGCGGGCCTTTCCAGCTCCTACCACCAGAGTTGAGTCCATTCAGTCGTAAGCATATAAATTCGGGTTCGATCCCCAGGGGGAGTACAATATTGTGCTTGGTTTGGTTGAAGGTAGGACTTAGTTTAAGTGCGCCTGACTAGCTACCACCATCTTAACTTATACTGTCGCCATAACAACAATTCTAAAAATTGTTGTGTTCCGGCATTCAGAGGTAAGATAAAAAGTTCCTCTGTTAGTTGAGGCTTCCGGGTGAAGTGCGCCTCCACCTTTGGCCTTATCATAACTTGAAAAAAATCTGATGGAAGAAGGCCAAGCACGTAGTACAAAAAAAACATTAACTTACTTCACCACTTAAAACTTTAAAATAAGGTTGTGAAGCCTACGACACCACGACGTCTACGACAACCTATTTAAGGTTCGTGTAAAGTGCAATAATACGGGATTCTGGGAAATGTATACGAAATGTTTGATGAATGAAGATTAATACAGGGAGGCTACCGGGCATTTCGCCGAAGTTCATTGTCATCCATTGATTTCATCTCCATCTTCATCAATCGATAAGTCTGCAATGGTACCGCCGTTCTTTATGAAGTTCGTCAATGTTAAGATGGGACTCCTAGCATACAATGGATTAGGGATTTCAATAAGAAACAAATATTAAATAAACGAAACGCAACGTTTAAATAAAAATGCGATCTACCATATTTTTTTAATTAGAATGTCATTTATTGATACTCTGTAGTACTTATTATTTTTTATTTCAAGGTATAAAATAGTAATTTTACCTTAAAACTAATTATTTTAATCATAAAACCGAAAAATGGTGTGTTATGCAAACGCAACGAAACGCAGAGGCCAATCAAAGAAGAAGAAGAAGAAGTTCCCAATGTGATGAGAGTTTGTAATAGAGATGGTGTATTAGGGTCATATTTTCGTATTATTTAATTGCTGGGATTATGTTATGATACCTATTATAATATAATAGTCAAATAATAGGTAGTGTTTCGACTAATTCCGATTCTGTATTCAACGCTACTTACGGCGTTTAATAGATATTCTATCAGGTATTCTCTTTGGGTAGGTATCCATAATCGGATAAAAGTATATTATGATACGTACATAATGTAAATGTAACGGTTATTAAATTTTTCTTCATCTCTTATGAGGCTTAGGACTGTGAACGAAAATTAAGAAAAGTTGGCGTATTTAAAAAGTTAATTACCTATGTAGGTACCTACAATGATTTTATTATTTTATTTTATTATATTTATTGCTATTATTCACACAAATTGACTCCTTAGCAGATGAATATCAATCACAGAGACTATTATTTACTCAAATTCACTCACTTCTAGACGAATATCATTCGCGCAAATTCACTCATTAGCAGACGAATATCAATCAGACTATTTTATTTACTTAGATTCACTCACTACTAGACATATATCATTCGCACAAATTCACTCATTAGCAGACGAATATCAATCACAGAGACTATTATTTACTCAAATTCACTCACTTCTAGACAAATATCATTCATACAAATTCATTCATTAATAGATCAATATCAATCACAGAAACTATTAGTATTTACTTAGATTCATTAACTTCTAGACGCATATAAATCAAATCATAGAATAACTATTCATCTCACCCTCGCTCGCATGAACGCTAGTAAGAACAGCGCTTCAGTACCTACGTACGAGAACACATAACACTAACGCCAGAGCAGAGCGACAATACCAAGCGCCATCACAGCCACCGCGGCGAAGTTCTCGAAACGAATCTTGGATCAGGCTAATATTTAACTATTATAAAATAATATTATACCGAAGATTCCAATACCTATTACGAATATACATTGCTAATATTAGGTTATCTAACTATTATTAATTTATTAGTCACACCTCTAATGTGATGCGAGTTTGTATTTGTAAACACAAAACAAAAACAAATATATGAGAAAATGTTCTAAATATTTATTTAGAGCTCTTTGTAGACACGAAAAGTAAGTAATTCTAATAAATTTATAAGTAAAATGTGCGTTAACTTAGTTTTCCACGTTTTACTTACGTCATGAGTGATAATTTTTAGATATGCCGTCCCCTCGAATAGTTTCCCAAAGACGAGGAAATCTTGCTGCAAAATGACTGCGGCTCTTTGTTTCGATTGTAGCATCCCGACTTAACTCTATAGGGTCGGGGACCACGAAGACTTCGCCCGAAATGGAGGGATAGTTTTTGCGTGAAGTGTTGGAATTAGTTTGTGGGTGTGTATTGCAGCAGCAATACAACAGCAGTAAGTGCACTGCTGTTTGTTCTAGATCAAGCAGACCACCGCCATACATACTTATTTGGCAAATACAAGAATGGCTTGATGAATTTTTGTCTCCAACTTGTTCTAATAAGGTCCTATTATTTTCAGAAAACCGATTACATATTGGAGCCCCCGGCTTTTTATAGCACCAAAGGAGGACTTGTTATAGCCTCCACTCCCTTGAGGAGTGGAGTTGGTGGTGAAGAGCAAATGGAACTGAAGAGCAAATGTTGAGAATGGCGGACAAATCATAGTGGAAGATTAGAATAAAATAAATAAAAAAGACTTTTATGTTTACCACACTACCACAATTAGGAAATGCTTATCTAATAATAACCCTTATTTAACTTTTGTTTTAATCATAATATGTTATCTTACATTTATGTATATTTACAGTTAGGTTTCTGAGGTTGTCGCCTCAGCAGCCTTGATCAGAAGAATTTGGCAGAGTGGCAGATTAGTATGTGTTAAATTGAGACAACCGCATATTCACTTAATTAGATTTTAGAATCAAATATGTAAATAAAACCTATATACCTTATACTTAATTGCTTATTATTTATATATAAAAAGGTGGGTGTTTCATGATGAAGTGCCATACTTTCTGAGAGAAGCATAAATAATACCTAATAAATATTACAGGACTATTTCATGCTGTGTGAAATAAATGTCCTGTAATATTCATCAGACCTGTCGCAATGCATGGATCAGAGGGTTGGGCTATGAAGAAGACGGATGAGAGGTAAGTGCATGTTACTGAGATGCGAATGTTAAGATGGATGTGTGGGGTGACAAGGTTAGATAAGATCAGAAATGAGTTTATAAGGGGAAGTTTGAAAGTGGCACCAGTTGTAGAAAAGTTGAGGAGTGCTAGGTTGGCATGGTATGGGCATGTAATGAGGAGGGATAATAGTCATTTGACCAAAAGGGTTATGAATTTGAGCGTGGATGGACATGTGAGCAAGGGAAGGCCGAAAAAGAGATGGATGGATTGTTTGAAAGAGGACATGGGTATGAAAGGTGTAGATGCAGAGTTGACGGTTGATAGGAGTGAGTGGAAGAAGAGAACATGTTGTGCCGACCCCACCTAGCGTGGGATAAGGGCAGGAGAATAATGATTTATTTCCATCATGCCTAAACCAAGCAAAGCTTGTAATAAGACACCTAGATTTTGGAAATAATACTGTATTGTTTGATGTGTATGTATCATCATATAATTCAACACAGAACCTACATCAATACCTATTCACCAGGAACTAGATTTTGGAAATAATACTGTATTGTATGTAGGTATCATCATACAATACAATACTACACAGAACAAACATCAATATTCATCACACAAATGTTATTGCTGGGTGGGAATCGAACACACAATACAGCTCAGAAGCACATAGGCTGGCTGTTCTTTCGAAGGTTTCTCCCTGTCCATGCTCTCTAGGTTTCGAAGATCTTCAGCGGCCTACAACACAACTCCCTCCACGGCTCTCAACCATAAGGAAAAGACACATACAAATTGTTCTGAACACGGCAATAGGTGGGTCACTTATAGAAGGTACAACACAACTCTCTCCATGGCTCACAACCATACGAAAAAGACACATAAAAATTACTCTGAACACGGCAATAGGTAACATAAAGTAGGTAGATACTACCCAAAATCGCCCACAACCCAACACTCTCCATGGCTCTCAAACAAACGAAAAAGACACACACAAATTACTCTGAACACTGCAATAACATATAGTGCCCAGAAAAACCCAAATATGTATCCTAAATTTGCCGAAAGCTGAATAATTCGGATGATGGTATTGATAACTCGGTGCTCTACGGTAACCGGCTTCAAGTTATTCATCCAATAAAGATACGAACCATGGCAAAACAATTATTGAAGCCCATCTGCCTTACGCGGTACCGAATCTGTCATCTAAACGTCAAAATGTACTGAATGGACGGGTTTCATAACATGTGTTCACTTTTAAGATGGGAAACGCCATTTTGTATTTGACACTTGTGATACCCGGTAGGTAAAAATCGTTTCTAGTTCTCCTGAAGCTAATTTTAAGCCAATGGAGATCGGCTACGCCGTCGCCGGTACGGTCCCTGATGACCTAAACAAATGAATGAAATGAATCGGTTCCTACTGTGGTGCAGTGGGGTGCACTATGTCAGGATATAGGAAACAATTTTTTTAGTTCCCATTATCCTGTTTTTTTTTTAATATATCATACAATAATAATAATAACACATCCTTTCAAACGAAAAAAAAATCTAATCGGTTGAGAAATGACAGGTAAAAATATAAAAAAAACTACTTTAGAATTGAGAACCCACCTCCTTTTTTTGAAGGCGTTAAAAAAGCCAGCGGTTGCCCGTGATTTTCATTTATGTAATAGGTAGTGTCTCTTTCCAGCCATGCTACGTGTGTAACAGCACTGGCCACAACTGCCGAGCTCTTCCCAGGCGCCGGCTCGTAGATGACGGACCGATGCTGAGCGGGAACTCCCTTGATGATGGAGTTGCTGACAAGCTGGGTAAGCCTTGCAATATCACCCGTAGTAGGTTCAGGAACTGGCTATCGGTAAGATATCCAGTTCCTCAGATTGTTGAAGATTCCGGGTGAAGTGCGCCTCCACAATCTCACCTGGTTACAAGTTAAGATAAGGCTATCTTGTAACCAGGTGAGATTGTGGACGCGCACTTCACCCGGAATCCTAAGTTAAGATAAGGCTATCTTAACTTGTAACCAGGTGAGATTGTGGACGCGCACTTCACCCGGAAGAATCCTAAGTTAAGATAAGGCTATCTTAACTTGTAACCAGGTGAGATTGTGAACGCGCACTTCACCCGGAATCCTAAGTTAAGATAAGGCTATCTTAACTTGTAACCAGGTGAGATTGTGGACGCGCACTTCACCCGGAATCCTAAGTTAAGATAAGGCTATCTTAACTTGTAACCAGGTGAGATTGTGGACGCGCACTTCACCCGGAAGAATCCTAAGTTAAGATAAGGCTATCTTAACTTGTAACCAGGTGAGATTGTGAACGCGCACTTCACCCGGAATCCTAAGTTAAGATAAGGCTATCTTAACTTGTAACCAGGTGAGATTGTGGACGCGCACTTCACCCGGAATCCTAAGTTAAGATAAGGCTATCTTAACTTGTAACCAGGTGAGATTGTGGACGCGCACTTCACCCGGAATCCTAAGTTAAGATAAGGCTATCTTAACTTGTAACCAGGTGAGATTGTGAACGCGCACTTCACCCGGAATCCTAAGTTAAGATAAGGCTATCTTAACTTGTAACCAGGTGAGATTGTGGACGCGCACTTCACCCGGAAGAATCCTAAGTTAAGATAAGGCTATCTTAACTTGTAACCAGGTGAGATTGTGGACGCGCACTTCACCCGGAATCCTAAGTTAAGATAAGGCTATCTTAACTTGTAACCAGGTGAGATTGTGGACGCGCACTTCACCCGGAATCCTAAGTTAAGATAAGGCTATCTTAACTTGTAACCAGGTGAGATTGTGGACGCGCACTTCACCCGGAATCCTAAGTTAAGATAAGGCTATCTTAACTTGTAACCAGGTGAGATTGTGGACGCGCACTTCACCCGGAATCCTAAGTTAAGATAAGGCTATCTTAACTTGTAACCAGGTGAGATTGTGGACGCGCACTTCACCCGGAATCCTAAGTTAAGATAAGGCTATCTTAACTTGTAACCAGGTGAGATTGTGGACGCGCACTTCACCCGGAATCCTAAGTTAAGATAAGGCTATCTTAACTTGTAACCAGGTGAGATTGTGAACGCGCACTTCACTAAACGCTAGAACACAAGCATTTAGAATTCTTGTTATGGCGAGAGACTTAGTAAGATAGTGGTAGCCATCCAGATCACCAGCCTTATCAGGCTATGATCCGGTGGAAGCACAATTCACCCGGAATATTTGGACTGAGGAACTGGCTATCTTACCTGTAATTGTCGGAACACAAGCATTTAGAATTCTTGTTATGGCGAGAGACTTAGGTAAGATAGTTGTAGTCATCCAGTTCACTGGCCTTATGATAAGGCCGGTGGAAACGCACTTTACCCGTAATCCTCGGTGTAGGAACTGGCTATCTTACCTCTAAATGTTGGAACAACAATTTAGATTTCTTGTTATGGCGACAGAAGGTAAGATGGTGGTGTTAGACAGGCGGACGTTTACAAAGTCGTATAACCAACCAAACCAAGCAATATTGTCCCCCTGGGATCGAACCCGCGACCTCTGGATCTGACACCGGGAGGAGAATACAAATGAAACAGACATACAATACTAGTCAGCAGACTATGCAGGCCATATATACTCCTCTATTTGGAGTTAAACTCTTTGTACTTTCAGCATTAGAAGAACAGCTGGAGTCAGAAGAAGAGCCAATCGGAGTGGAGAACACAGACTTCGTGCTATACGTAAGCGCGGTGGAAACAGAGCGATGCAAGCGAGGCCTTACGGTAGCATATGCATCGCATTGCCAACAAGAGTCCGCTCTGGATAGGTACGATACGACTAAACCTACCTAAGTAGAGTACGGACCTGTCAAAATCAAATCAAATCAAAAATACATTCATTTGCAACTCCTACCAACATAATTTACGTTTTAAAATCTAAAATTAATACCGACTTTGATGATGTTTATGATACAATTTCGTTTGCCTGACGTATTTTTTCCAATTATTTTTATGACAGGTGGACGGACCGACAGACAGACAGACGCGTGATCCTATATGGGGTCCGTATTTTCCTTACTTTTGACGTATTACACCCAAATCGCTTCAAGTGTGCCTATCATATGAAGAGATCCCTCGATTTCTCCAGGATCCCATCATCAGATCCTGACTTGATGTCAATGGGAGACCACTTGTGAAGTATATACCCTTTCAAACAAAAAAAATCGGTTTTCAAATCGGTTAGGCGTCTTCGAGTAACCAGGAACATACATAAAAAAAAATGATGCATTGAGAACTTCCTCCTTTTGTGAGAGTCGGTTAAAAAGTAGTACCCAGCAATGTAACAAATGTTTTTTTTTGTCGACGGGGATTTCCTTGGCAGAGATGAAATCTGATTTTTCAAGTTATGATACGGCCGAAGCTGGAATCGCACTTCGCCCGGAATCTTCTACAGACTGAATAACTGGCTATCTTACATCTAAATGTCGGAACACAACAATTTGCAATTGTTTTTTTTACTAAACCAAGCACAATATTGTACTCCCTGGGGATCGTATCTGATATATAATATATCTGATATATACCGTCAACAAGCCTCATAGCTCAGTTGGTAGTAACTCTGCCTTCTGCGCTGTAGGTTGTGGGTTCGATTCCTACCCAGGACAAACATTAATGTGATGAATATAGATGTTTGTTCTGTGTTTGGCTGTGTATTGTATGATAAGTATGTATTTACAAATTTAAAAAAAAATGTATTATATCCGTAATCTAGTTTCCATATTACAAGCTATGCTTAGTTTGGGGCTAGATGGCGCTGTGTGAAATTAATGTCCTGTAATATATATATATAGTTAATGTTCTTCCAGACCAATAGCCGGCCACGCCAACTTCTGTCCGGGCGAACTGTCGACGAAGTATCGCGACATGCCGTCCGTATTATCTACGGTCAAGCACGAGATGTTGCACGCTTTGGGGTTCAGCGTGTCTTTGTTCGCGTTTTACAGGTACATACAACCGTTTCTTTATTGTGTGTGTCACTGAACGCCTAATCCGTAAGCCCGCGCCATTTTTTTTTACGGGGATTTGGTTGACCTTTATCTCACCTGGTTATAAGTTGAGGAACGCCTAATCCACAAACGAACGCCAAAAAAAAATGGCGTGGGCTTACCCCACGCCATTTTTTTTTACGGGGATTTGGTTGACCTTCATCTCACCTGGTTATAAGTTGAGATAACGCCGAAGATGGAGGCGCACTTGACCCGGAATCCTCAACTGAGGAACTGGCTATCTTACCTCTAAATGCCGGAACACAACCATTTAAAATTGTTGTTATGGCGACAGAATTACTTGTTGTAGCCAGGCGGACTTAAACAACGTTGTAGTATGTTGTGTAGTGTGCTATTTTGGGTAAATAAACGTTTTTCAATCTATGTTCTATATCGTGTGTGTCGCTGAGCTCCTAAGGCTTATTCCAGAAATCCCCTGTGATAATGCCCTGCGAAGGGGATTTCTGGACAACGTTTGAGTGGAAGCTAAGGGGATTTCTGGACAAAAGCGCCACAAATCCCCTTATCCATGTCTGGTTCATCATATGATTGGTGTATTGATATATTAGACGCTCATTAACTAAAATAGACGTTGAGTTTATTTTATTTAGATATTCAAAATTGATGGGCGAATAGTACTCGTATATTTCGTATATTTTATCGGAAAAAAATGGGTATTTATTTGGTGTGGGGTTAATTGCTACCAATCAAATAACAAGCTTCACAGCTCAGTTGGTAGTAACTCTGCCTTCTGCGCTGTAGGCTGTGGGTTCGATTCCCATCCAGGACAAACATTTGTGTGATGAATGTAGATGTTTGTTCCGTGTTTGGGTGTTGTATATAGTATGTATGTATTTTCAAAAAGTATTTAAGTATTGTATCCGTAATCTAGGTCCCATATTACAAGCTATGCTTAGTTTGGGGCTAGATGACGCTGTGTGAAATTAATGTCCTGTAATATTTATTATTATTGTTATTAAATAATGCAACACAAACAAAAAAAAAACGATCATAATATTTAATATTCCAGAGATGACAATGGTGAACCTCTGACTCCAAGAAGACCTGACACAGGAACTCCACAACTCAATGAGGTGTAAGTGTATATTATCACCTCACTACTAACAACATTTTTTTTTTTATTCTGTTAGGTGATCACCTATTTTTAATTTAGATTATTATTTTTTAATATTTTCATTTATTATCGTCGACTTCTTTACTGTTTTCCTACACTAACCTTTTTACTTGAATGTTTATATGAAACTTTTAATTGAACTTCAGTATCAATATTTGCCTGTTTTAAGGGTTATGTCAAAATCTCATTGTGTACCTTACCTATTAGCTATAAAATTTCTAAAAATGTTTATTTTAGTTTTTAGCATTGCCTTCTGCGTGCTGTGTTTGGGTGTTGATGTATCATCATTAAGTATTCTAGTTTTAATATTACAGGTTTCGCTTAGTCTTAGGGCAAGATAATGTTGTGTTTTATTAATGTCCTGTACTATTTAATTATATATAGTATAGATATAACTGTATGTTATGTAATGGTTTTCTAGGCGTGAAAACCTGTTATTAGCTTTCTGATTCTATTGCATTTGTTATTTTAACTTTAAGAGCTGTTGGTTTTCCAATAAATAAATAAATAAATATATTAATAAACAACCATTCTAAAATGTGTGCTCCGGGATTTAGAGGTAAACAATACAAAAATAACTACAACAGCCGGTAATCTAAAACCAATTTATATGGTTTCCAATAATTAGCCTTGCATTATTGGCTGTGTATTATAGATTCGGCTGAAATAAGTATAGTGGTAGTACTTCCCCGGACGAGCCCTTTCAAAAGGGGCTGTACTACTAAAAAAAAAAACTTAATACGAAATCTATTCTATTCATAATAAATTACCTATTTCGGCATCCAAATAAAAACATGTAATATCTTTCCAGACTACAAATTCACGAATGGTCAGACCGCGTGGTCCGCAACGTAACGAGAAACGACTGGATGGTTCGGGGAGGGTACATCCCCCGGACCTTCAAAATGATGGTCACTCCTCGGGTCGTCAGGGAGGTCAGTCTTTTATACTAAACTTTATACGTGAGATAATCTCCGTGGTTAAATAACTAACATAATGATACTAGTTTTTCTGTAGTGCCGCGAGTTGCATGCAGCCCGCGGAAGTTTCGTTTTTTTTTTGTTGTGAAGGGTTTTTTTTTTTATTGAAAAATATTTTTATTTTTATTAAACAATTTACATAATGAAATATTTTTTCATCATCTCATCTGAATTTTCTAGAATGGTGAAGGTGGAAGCGCACTTCACCCGGAATCCTCAACAAACTGAGGAACTGGCTATCTTACCTCTAAATGCCGAAACACAGCAATTTAAGAATTGTTGTTTATAGAACATAAAACGTAATGGATAGAAACATGAGAAACAGTGATAACTGCTAAAGCTATATAAAACCTTGGAGAGGTTAAAATATTTTTATTTCATTTTATTCGGGAAACATACAGATACTTACTGTCGTGGTAACATGAGAAAATCTTAGAAAATGAACGGGGCACCATAAATCAAACCCTGCTCGGGACTCACCGGAACTCACCGTCTTCTAGGTCGTTGGCACAAATCACATTCACCCGGGCCCGGGAATAACCCCAAACTTTGGTATCCGTCCGTATTATAATACACAGCACGAGACTTTTATCCAAATTACTAATTATTGTCCAGCAAAGATGCGCCTGTGTGAAACTAGCCACAAGTCTTTACCGACAGAAGCTAGTAAGCCTTTGCAAAAATTTTAAATTACAGCGCCCGAACACTTACAATATATAAAAAGGTAATACATTGAAAATAATTCCTAATCCAATAAAGTTTCCACTTTTAAGTACTGCAAAAGAAAGGCAGTGGAATAAATATTACAGGGCATTAATTTCACACAACGCCATCTAGCCCCAAACTAAGCATAGCTTGCAATATGGGAACTAGATTACGTATAGAATACTTAAATACTTTTTTTTTTTGTAAATACATACCTATCATACAATACAACACCCAAATACCGAATACAAGTGGAAAGTCTTTATCTGGTCTCAGGTTCGAGAGCACTTCAACTGCTCGATGCTGGAAGGTGCAGAGTTGGAAGACCAGGGTGGAGATGGAACCGCTGTCACACATTGGGAGAAAAGAGTTTTTGAGGTAAGCTTGACTATTACTGGCTGCACAGCTCACTTTGTAGTAGTTCATGAGGTCTATTGACTGAGCTGGGTCACAACAGAATATCAGCGCTGACCTGTGTTGCAGTGAGGCATAATGCTGAGTTGTGTCGCAATTGCTGCTGTAGCACACAGCACAAACTGTGTACACATTGTACTCGTGTTTTTCTGTTTGTCAATATCGTTCTGTTATGTTTGTGTATGTGTGTTATAAAAGTAAGAAAATGAATGTCTATGTAGCTTATGGGTTCGATTCCCAATCAGGTATAAATAATTGTGTGATGAACATATTGCTACGCGAATCATCACGGGCCTTCGCATAGTACGAAATAACTTGTTAACGAACAATACAAAAGAGTTGTTTACGACCGTCGAGAACAATTCCTTTTTTTTCTTGTTGATTATCAAGTGTTTGACCACCAGCTTACATATAAAACAAGTGGCGATGTGGCCTAAGAGCAAGCTTGCCTAAAAGGAACCTATTTATTCTGGACTTGAAGACTCCAAGATTGTTCTTGCGCAAAAACATCCGTCCAAAACAAACAGTACCTATAATAGTGATGCCACAAGACAAAAGAGCTGGCTCAGAAGGAATTTGGGAATAATGGATATGTTAGGTACTTACGGCACGGCAAGGCACAGATTACAGGACACAGGACATTAATTTATTTTACACAGCGCCATCTAACCCCAAACTAAGCATAGCTTGTAATATTGGAACTAGATAGAATACTAAAATAGTTTTTTTTTTTAAATACATACTTATACAATACAACACCCAAACACAGAACAAACATCTATATTCATCACACAAATGTTTGTCCTGGGTGGGAATCGAACCCACAGCCTACACCGATTATCAGCAGGATCCCGTCTCCTCTCTTCCTGGGTACCCAAGGATCACTTCTTGTATGAATAATTAGTTTTTACGCGGTTATTTTTGTTTTTACTTGAGCAAACATTCACACCGATTTAAATCCGACCTACGTCTTGCATGTTTTTTTTTTATATAATACTACTTTAAAGCGGGACAAGCAAGTAGCGCACATAGTGTTAAGTCTCTTGCTTATAACAATGCCTTACTGCGTAGGTTTCTCTTGTATATATCTTATATGATTCTTGTATATATTTAGATATGTTTTGTATTGTAAATATCAAATAAAAATATTATCTTTTATTATGTAGGTACACCCTCCTACCATCAACCGTATTTGTACTATCCTTTCCATCCTACGGTAGTCTGGAAGAGATCGCTTATAAGCGATAAGACCGCCCACTGTACTGTTTACTTTAGTTTTAAATTGTCAAATGTTGTATATGTTTTTGTTGTACAATAAATGATTTTCATTAATTCATGTCTTGCTTGCGTCGTGAATACACAACACACGATCGATCGGCGACCTCTGTCTCATGAATGTATTTTGTATTTACAAATGTTATAATGACACAAAAATTCACAAGTCCCGTCGCGGGACTTGAACCCGCATCTTTTCCTAAAGCCGAAAACGCACTAACCAACTGAGGCCTTAGCATCTGTTTCTGACAGCTAACGGAATCTATTTTCGTTGTCGTATAGGGCGCTTATTTCCATACATCTGGTTAGCGGACATTGAAAGGAACTACAGTTGCTTTACTATTCCGCTAACCAAATGTATGGAAATAAGCGCCCTATACGACAACGAAAATAGTATCAGTTAGCAAAGTAAAGGTTAGACACAGTGCAATTAATTTAAATGCATTTTTTTTGTATGTAATATCCAGAACGAGGCAATGACCGGCACGCACACCCAGAACTCAGTATTCAGCCGGATATCGTTCGCTATGATGGAAGACACGGGCTGGTACCGCGCCGACTACACTCACGCCGCGCCGCTCGACTGGGGGCTAGGCAGGGGCTGCGAGTTCGCCACCACCTCTTGCAAGCAGTGGATGAACAGGAACACGCTCAGGTAACTGCTAATATAGCTATGTGTCTGGGAGTACAAAAACACATTAAAAACATGGTTGAACACGTCTAAAAACATGGTTGAACACGTCTAAAAACATGGTTGAACACGTCAAAATTATGATTGAACAATTCAAAAAACATAGATGCCTGCGAAGAGCCCAGGGACATTTTGCACTTGTAAAGAAGGCAGATAAAATCATCTAATTCTATAAAAAAATATTTAACTTTAAATTCTATTTAGAACATTTTGGTAAGGATGAAGTAATTCTTTGCAATCAATTAAACTTAACTAAAAATAAAAGTTACATAATTCGTAACTTCCATAGGAGAATTTCAGAAACAGTTTGAGAATAGCGGTGAAATCTATATTAAATCGGATTCCAAGTCGAAACCGACAAAAAAATATGCAGAGAATTGCTACATAATATTTAATGACGAAGATTAAGGAGCCATCGATAAATATTTCCATTTAGGAATGCTTGGCATTGGTGCCTTAAAATACACGGCAAGTAAGTACGTAATTTAAATATTTATTTTTTTATTTCAACAAGTAAAATCTGCTAAATAGTTATTTTGACAGCATATGCTTCAAACTTATGGCGGAGTACGTCAAAAAGATTACAGGCTATTTTTTGCACACACTTTGTTTGGTTTGTCAGCAAACAAAACAAAAAGTGTGTGCAAAAACATTGTGTACCAGACCAACCCTTTTTAGTTAGCTGACCGTTTACTTCATTAGTTAAACGTATGCATATTATTTTATTGTACGACATGATAGCAAAATATGTAATTTGATTCTAGATAGGCCACTTGTTAAATGTATATTCCTATTGTTTCAAGCAATGCCACAGATGAGTTTAACAGGACAGATCCGTAAGTAATCAAATACAAAATCAAATATCGTTTAATCCACGTTTATACTTTAAGACTTTTTAGGATCATGAAACGTCTAATCTACCGCCTGTTCGGAATCGCGACCAGCACACAAAGAAAAAGTTTTTTATTCCAAATGGGTCGACACTAGACCACAAAATGGTGTTTTGTCATAATCCCCACTAATCTATCACCCAAAGTGGGGATTATGCCAATAAAAAAAAAGGATTAAAAATGTTAGTGGGGAAAACGCCATTTTTATTGTCATAATCCCCACTGGTGGTGATAGCTTAGTGGGGATTATGAAAATATACTCACGAAACTTACACAGGCAAGAATGAGATCTACGATAGAATGCGAGCCCAGAAGGTGGTTATTAACTCTTGAAGACATTAGGGTCGTAACACAGCGGAAATACAGACACTGGGAGCTTAAAAAAGGTGCTTCCAAGTTGTTTCAGTGCGCGTGATAAAAGGTTCTTGAAATTTTTGCGCCTGTCAACTTATGATAGGGCATAGGAATTTCGGCCACCAAGCAGCATTGCTATGTTCCTGTTCAAAGTGTTTGGTTGCTGGTGAAATTACGGGCATGCGAGGCTTAACACCTTTTTTTATTGTACGCCGGGTAAGCACTCGGCCTTCATCTCACCTGGTAACAAGTTGAGATAAGGCCGAAGGTGGAGGCGCACTTCACCCGGAATCCTCAACCAACTGAGGAACTGGCTATCTTACCTCTAAATGCCGGAACACAGCATTTTAGAATTGTTATTATGGCGACAGAATTAGGTAAGATGGTGGTAGCTAGCCAGGCGGACTTAAATAAAGTCCTACCACCAACCAAACCACGCCCATAATGTACTTCCCGTGGGGATCGAACCCGGGACCTCTGGATCTGAAATCGATGGGTTGAACCACCAGACCACAGAGGCGGTAAAGCCTCAAGTTGACGGGCGCAATGCAGTGCCGTGTAGGCTACGTTCTTTGTGGATGTGACCTACGCAGTAAGGTATTGTAGGCAAGAGATGTATGTACTTAGGTGGGCTTCTTGATTGTTCCGTCTCCTAGTTGCATAAATAAACAAAAACAGGTATTATTATTTGCCTATCAAATAGTTTTCTTATATGATATATTAAAAACCTAAAGTAGGAACCAAAAACAAACATTATCCGAAACTAAATTCGTTGCAAACTAAACGAGAGCGACTCAGTGACGCGGCCGCCGCCGTCTGGGCGGGCGGGCCCGCCCCCTCAGTATTTTAATCCAACAATATATAATAAAAAACGCGGTTCCATCGTCAAAAAAGGTCGACAAACATAGTCCGTAAACAAATGTTTGTTCCAGAAGAAAGTCCCCAGCGCCATTCTGTGCGCGGATCAAAGGCAACCCGCTGATTACTGAATGCCAGCCGAGGAGGAACGCGGTGGTTCTGTGTAACCTAGTCAGACACGACACCATCCTGCCCAGGGAATACCAGGTGAATGAATGAATGAACGAATGAATGAATGAAAATACTTTATTGCACACCTTAAAAATAAAAAGTCAAAGTCAAATATATTTATTCAGTAAGATTTCTTAGGATCACTTTGAAACGTCAAATCTACCGCCTGTTCGGAATCGCGACCAGCGCACGAGGAGAAAGGCAAGAACCTCGGGCCAGTTTTTTTTTCATGATCCATTACAAAAACTGGATAACTTAAAAATAAATGTATGTACAACGGGCGGTCTTATCGCTAAGAAGCGATTTCTTCCGGACAACCAGGTGATCACGTGATACGAACACAAACAATATCTTTTTTTTTACGGGGATTTACTTGTATTTGTTAGCTGTTGGTCCAATGAGCGGTTCGTCTTTTAACTCTTGTAACTCCTCATGTACACATAAATATTATTTAAACGTGTCATAGGAAAACATATACAGAGGCGAGCTTAACACTTAAAGAGTTTTCTACCAGCAAACCTTTGAGAGAAGTGATACACTGAAAGGTAGAAAAGTGTTCTTGAATTAATGAAATATACATACATCAAAAGTATACCTACACATATATGTTTAATACCTACTTCATATATAAATATAAGGGAAAAATATTATATATAATACAATGTTTTAAACATATTTATAAAATATATTTTTACGTATTTAAAAAAAATTTTTTGATCGTCCATCTCGCATTTTGCCGTTCGTCCAGAATTCTATTTGTCCATTTCGAGATACGTCATCAAGCAGTTCGTCCATTTGATGACTGCATAACAACTGAGAAACCAATCTTACCTTACTTAATATCTGTATTGCTTATATGTTACGATATCGCAAACTATAAGTATCCATAGGCTTAGCCTAGGGGTACGGGGCTGTCTGAAGAACTGGCTATCTTACTTTTAAGGAGCACGACAATTTTACAATTATTTTTTTGCGACGCTTAAATATTTGGACCGGAAAACCTCCACTTTTTCAAGTCGGTTAAATACGCTGAAGCGCCAAAACCCGTTGTCACGTAACCAAATCTCAATTCTGATATTTGTTGATCAAAAAAAGCTCTGTCATACTCAAAGCTTTTTATTGCTTTTGTCGAAATAACTTACGATCGGTTGTGAGTTCTATATGATCAAGGGTTTGCTGGTAGAAAACTCTTTAAGGGTTAAGCTCGCCTCTGCACATACGTTTTCCTATGACATGTTTATATGTATGTGTACATTAAAGAATTACAAAAATTACAAGACCAACTGGGTTAATCTCGCCTATAATTTTTCTGTTTTATTATTTAAAATGTGTTTGTGTGTACAATGAAGCGTAAAGAGTTCTTATTATACCGTAACCTCCACAGCATTTCGACATCTTGCCAGGAGTTGCGCCAGGTGAAGAGGCGCACTACGGGGGGTCCGTGTCTCTCGCAGACTTCTGCCCCTACCTCCAGGAGTTTACCTGGAGACACAAGAACACCCTCGTCAGAGGCAGCACTTGTAGATTCGAAGAGAACACGCCAAGTTAGTACTTCCTACCCATGTCAGTACTTCTTACCCAAGTTAGTACTTCCTACCCATGTCAGTACTTTTTACCCAAGTTAGTACTTCCTACCCATGTCAGTACTTCTTACCCAAGTTAGTACTTCTTACCCAAGTTAGTGCATCCTACCCATGTCAATACTTCTTACCCAAGTTAGTACTTCCTACACAAGTTAGTGCTTCCTACCCAAGTTAGTGCTTCCTACCCAAGTTTGTACTTCCTACCCAAATCAGTACTTCTTACCCAAGTTAGTACTTCGTACCCAAGTAAGTACTTCCTACCCAAGTTAGTATTTCCTACCCAAGTTAGTACTTCCTACCCAAGTCAGTACTTCTTACCCAAGTCAGTACTTCTTACCCAAGTAAGTACTTCCTACCCAAGTAAGTACTTCCTACCCAAGTAAGTACTTCCTACCCAAGTAAGTACTTCCTACCCAAGTCAGTACTTCTTACCCAAGTTAGTACTTCCTACCTAAGTCATTACTTCTTACCCAAGTTAGTACTTCCTACCCAAGTTAATACTTCCTACCCAAGTCAGTACTTCTTACCCAAGTTAGTACTTCCTACACAAGTTAGTGCTTCCTACCCAAGTTCGTACTACCTACACAATAGCGGAAGATTTTTTACTCAACTCTAACAAGCCTCATAGCTCAGTAGGTAGTAGCTCTGCCTTCTGCGCTGTAGGTTCTGGTTTCGATTCCCACCCAGGACAAACATTTGTGCGATGAATATAGATGTCTGTTCTGTGTTTTCGTGTTGCATGATAAGTTAGTCTTTACAAAAAAAAAGGTATATCCGTAATCTAGTTCCCATACAAGCTTTGATTAGTTTGGGACTAGATGGCGCTGTGCGAAATTAATGTTCTGTTACACAGAGTTTTGGGCTTGTTTCGTTTCAGAGGGCGACGTAAACTTCGCTCTAGAAAACTACGGCGCACATTCCAAATGTTTCGACCACAGCAACCGGATGTGGGAACAGAAGTCGTGTCGACAGGTCAGTGGCTATTTACAGGAAGGTGTACTGGTTCAACCCTCATTTCAGATCCAGAGGCCCCGGGTTCGATCCCCAGAGTACAATATTGTGCTCGGTTTGGTTGGTGGTTGGACTTTAAGTCCGCCTGGCTAGCTAACACCATCTTATGAACTCTGTCGCTATTCGATACACCTTGGCAGGAAATCCAGGCAAGATTCGTATTGATAGGATTTTCTGCTAGTAGATTATTTAATCATTTTGAGAAACATATGGTTAATTTTACGATTGGGAATCTTTATAGAGTATCGTTATAATATTTTCTATGGTCTTAATATAGGAACTTTCGGAGACAAAAAAATCTTCAAAAAAATTCAAAAATCTTGGACAATAAAAAAATGCATTTTGAGAAACCAATCGATAAATATTTTGAATGAAGTCTCTTATTTATTTTTTATTATTTACCGTAGTCGGGCATCATACTAAATCTCTGCTTCATGAAATCGCAGATATTTAACATCAATTTTGAACTTCATCAACATTTTCAAAACAATCCAGATTAACCATCTGTGGTTACGATTCTTGCCACAGATAGTTCTCAATTGTGTTCAGATCCAAGTTCGTTTTGACATTTTGACATTGACAGATTAAAAGCTTGATACATTCGGAGTCCAATGAGACCGAATTTATCTATTGTGTTGTCCGCTCCAGTTCAGAATCAATCTTGCACATACCTTATCTTTGTATGATTCTCCCTATGGACCGTACATATATTTGTTCTCAGTCCCCCAGCATCTTTTTGGTTAAAAGTCTACTAAAAACTGACATTGGCAAACTCTTTGGGTTCCCATATGGACCACTGAACACGCCATAAAGAAGAAGAAGACCGAATACCGCGAATACGGTTTGGTCCAAAAAAAAAAGTTCTACCCAGCTCCATTTGAGTTTAGTAATACGATCACCTACGTCTACTACCCTCGTCCTACGCCGGATTTCCGTATTACGCACTCTGTCTATTAAATAAATTCCGAGAATGGCTCGCTCCATGGCCCTTTGTGCGACTGAGAAACTCTGATACAATAAGTAAATTGAAAATCAGTTAGTCAGCTAACCCTTTGGGAAACTAGCCTAAGTTTATATATTCATGAAGGCATAGAATCCGATTTATGCTTTGATTAATGTTAAACAAATCATTATATTTATTAAATAAAATGTACATTTAAACTAACTATGCACAAAGGAATCAGTTAAATTACCTAAGGACCGTTACAAACGGCCTATAGGTAACTCAACTGTTCCAGACCAGTACCAAATGGAGGCGTGCCCATTGCACATTGGCCATGCTAACTCGCTGGCCTAAATAAGAGCCAGTTTTAGGTCTCGTGTCGCCTCAATCAAAAGCCCCGCAAGATTTTTGAAAACCCGCAGAGCACCGGTTCCAAACGGACCCAAGGTCTTAATTTAATTTATTTTTATGATTACAGATCAGAGAGTGGCAACACTGGGGCTCCGGATGCTACAAATACAAATGCGAAAGTGGAAGACTACATATCATAGTAAGTAACATTTTATGATCAACTTCCCACACACATCTTCAATTTTACTTCAAACAATAAACATACATTATTATTATTACAGGACATATTTTTTTACACAGCGCCATCTAGCCCCAAACTAAGCAAAGCTTGTAATATGGGAACTAGATACTTAAATACTTTTTGTAAATACATACGTACTATATGATACAACACCCAAACACAGAACAAACATCTATATTCATCACACAAATGTTTGTTCTGGGAATCGAACCCACAGCCTACAGCGCAGGAGGCAGAGCTACTACCAACTGAGCTATGAGGCTTTTTTATCATATGTTTATTATTATATTATCTATTATCTACCTATTTATGTTCTCTATTACAGAACCTATCCGGGTTTACTTTATTTCATTTGGTATTATTTATATAGCCATAACTATACCTTGAATCTATATGTCTACGCGGATCTTATGCTCAGCGCCATCTCTCCGCGCCTTGAGCAAACAGACCACCCGGTGGCGTTCCTAAACTACTGGATTATATCTTCATCACGAGTCGTGCTACCATCTACAACTACATACACTTGTGTCAATATATAAAATCATTCGTTTTGCGGTGATACACAGAAACAACCTATATGTTATACCTTTTTTCGTATGTTTAAAAAAAAACGAGAATAAACGTATTTTACTTGAGTTTAATGACAAGTATTCATTGAAGACGAACCCGAAGATCCCCGTAGCTAACACTATAGTTAAAATTATCGTTTGTGTAATCCGCTGATGTCTATAATAATCATATAAATGTAAACACATGCTTATTTACTGAAAATTTTACTAATTGTAATGAAATAAGTTATTATATGTTTCAGTTTACGTAAAACACACAGCACAGTAAATAATTTACGTGCCAATAAATATTTATAGTAAAGTTAATTATGTCTGTTAGTTTTTTAAAGGTATATATGACTATGGGCCGTAGACTAAGTTATAATAAGATCTGTGATTTTTATTTTATTTTATTTATTTGGGACAAAAAAACAGTCATACATTGTGTATTGTATACTAGTATAGAACTCTAAGTAGGTAAATAAATATATGACCCACAACTTTATCCACGGGTTGACAAAAACAATGTTAAGCGATTTCTTTTTGTATATTGTTTTCTATTCGTATTTGATTTGTATATTGTTGCCTGAAATAAAATATTATTATTATAGGCATAATTGTTTTGATTTCAGGTCGGTAACTACACGTACACTTGTTACCACGCAGGGCAGGTCCTGCAAATAAAGATAGTGAAGAAAGGGTGGTTGCATAAAGGGGGGGTGGTCTGCCCCCCTTGCAGGGAAATGTGCAAGGCGGAGTTTGATGTAAGTAACTTTTGATATAATTCTTAGCCGACTTTAAAATAAAAGAGGAGGTTCTCAATTCGCTGGAATCTTTTTTGTTTACGTATAAAAATATACAAATATTGCACGCTGGAAGTGATTTGGGTATTTTTAAGGTCGGTATACTTTCCAGTTGATCATATAGTCATCAGGTCAGGATCTGATGATGGGATTCTGGAAAAATCGAGGGAACTCTTCAAATATTATAGACACACTTGTAGCGATTTGGGTGTATTACCTCAGAAGTAAGGAAAAAACGGACCCCATTTAAGATCACGCGTCTGTCTGTCTGTCTGTTCATCTATCATCAAAATAATTTAAAAAAAACGTCATCCAGATAAACGAAATTGTATCATATTCATTGAAGTCGGTTTTCTTTTTAGTTTTTAAAACTCGATTATAGTATAATTTTATCCTGACTACCTCAAAAGAAGTGAAGTTTTATGTGACTTGTCATTGTTTTTTTACGTGTCATTTGGTTCCTCCAAATTGTAGGAATGTCATGGAACATATAATTTCAACCCTTCAGGACCAGAAAATCTAATTCTCATACAGTTGACGTCCCAAAATGTATAACTTCCCAGAATGTTGATAGATTTTTGTTTCGCTTTCTCGATTTTGTACTTATATATGGATTAATGGAATGTTTATACTCAATTTGTATTGTTTTGACAAGTCCAATACGAAAAAAACTATGATAGCCAAGCCTTTGACCACCACTCACTCAACTCACTTGAAAAATAAAAGGCGATGTGGCTTAGATGGAGCACGCTTCTCTCAAAGGAACCTGTCTCTTTGTGGTGACGATGTTAAGATGATAAAATCTAACCTATGATACCAGCATAGGTATTTCAAACATTCGGAAAGTTTTCGGATCGGAAACGTCACTTTTTATCGGATTCGACATAGAATCCGATTTCAACGCTGTTCTCACACCATTTCTGAAAATCTTCTGTGGGAAGCAGCGAATTCTAATGTCAAAATATTTTGATTTCGAAGTTGAGTATGGCGTTCTCGGAATCTCCATGGGAAGATTTCGAATTCGATCAGATACAGCTTTGTCTTTTTGTGTGTAAGTCTATCCTAGGTTCCATTTAAACCTCCCGTGTATCCCCAGGGTAGGAAAGAATACTGCAAACCAGGGGAAGAGCCGCCACCCCCTAACCTGTACCCCAACGATTATCTGAAATGCGACGCTCCCGCGATTCATCCCGCCTATTTGTTATCCGCCATTTTGTCTGTCATCGCTGCTGTTTACATTTAGAATGTGCTTTCGATATGTTATGTTTACTGTGTACACAGACTTTAGCCTTTTTCCCAGAGGGTAGGCAGAGACAACGAATTTCCCGTTTGGTTTGTTGTTGCTGTTTATATTTAAAACTGTTTCATATCTTGTGTGATTTTGTGATTATTACGGCTTCTTAGAGGGTAGGCAGATACATACAATAGATTTAGATAATTATAATAAAAATAAACCATTTTGTTTCTCAATGTTACATGATAGACTAATATATGTTTCCTAAAACAAAAACAACAAAACTTTCCATTTCGACTCCGTTTTTTATATTTGAATTATTCTTACATAGACGTGGATTTTGGGGGTAGACAGACCCCACAATCAATATTATATTTTAAAACTAATTAATTTCTGTATCTTTTTTAACTAATTTTAATCACTTTTGCCGTATGTACTTCAATATTTTTTTCTATATTTATATTATTTCACTTATGGACATGTTTTCTTTCTCTATTTTCCTCTATCATATGTCATCTCTAACTCCTTACCCATATCTCACAATCCATCTGTCTCATTTTAGGCTTACTTTCTTTCAATATTACCCTTTAAGAAGCCACAAAATCTATGTGGAAATCTTAATTTCCAATCTACGACCCTAAATCGTTAAAGATATAGTTTTTGGATAGTCAAACATGTCAAAAGTCTTTATGTAAAAATGTGTATTGTATTAAGTAGTTTTAAAGATGTGACTTTTTTACCAAAATAGTTTAGATTAGAGAACAAAATATAGGGTACTTAACCATGTTTATTTTGATGTATAATATGTTTTTCGTCTGCACCAAAATTGTTAATTAATTTAAAATTACTAGGCATTAATGTAAAAAAGTCTGTTTTTTTTATATTTTCATCAAATTTTCAAACAGTGATAAAATTTATACATCCATAATATTTTTTTAAGGGATGGAATTCATTAAAACTTTATTCAAACAACAATAAATAAACTATTTACAATGTAAATAGTCGAGTTACCTGAGGACCGTTTTAACGGTCTATAGGTAACTCAACTGTTCCATACCATTATCAGACGGAAACGTGCCCATGACATTAGTTGCTTTGCCACGCTGAATAGTTATACTAATTCGCTGGCCTAAATAAGAGATCTTAAATGGAACATTTTAAAAAAAGTAGCCTTTTACAAAATCAAGTGCAGACAAAACACTAAAATGGTGCAGAATTTATGGTTAGCTACTTATTAATATAATAATTTGTTTTAATTTATTTGAATCTGTTTTTATTATTTATTATTCATTGAACTTACTTAAAATGGTACTTAAAATTCGGATTTATACCTATTGACCAACTGTACATAGCCCTTAGTTTACTCGTAAATCTACTTACTCTAAGTGTACTTAACTTAAATCTAACTTAAACTTTTCTTTAACATGCCATAATTATCATTAATTATTATTTTGCAATTTTTTATTTAATATTTCTAATTGTTTAATTTATATCTGCACTAAAAATAAGTCAACATTTAATTTCAGTCAGATTGCCTCTGAAGCCCCATTTATACTAGTAAAGTGGCGTTTACAAATGTTTAAGCGAGTAGCTAACAACCGACTACAAAAATTTACTAATATTCATATTCAGCCATTCATATGTAAGTTTAGGAGAAGCGTACCTTGTGAAAGGGCTCTTCCGGGGAATTACCTACCACCATACCTATTTCACCCGCCAAGCAGCATTGATGTGATTCGGTTTGAAGGGTATGGTTGCCAGTGAAATTACGGGCACGCGAGGCTTAACACCTTTATGCCTCAAGTTTATAGGCGCAATGCAGTGCCGCGTAGGTCATGTTCTTAAGGCTTTGTTAAAGGCAAGAGTTGCACTGTTCATTTTATGCTTTCTTATTCCGTCTTCATATTGTATAAAAAAAAGTTTTTACAAATTCTTGTGCAATAAAATATGAACTAGACTAGAAATACTATATTCACTTATAATGTGTATTAAAAAGATTTTACTCATTTTTAGTGCAAACATTTCAATTGTAAATACTAGTTATTATCGTTGGTGCTTCAATGTGATTATTTTCATTCCTATAAAATAAGTTTTAATTTAATTTTCTTATATATTTTTGTTTGCAATTGTGTCTTATTGTATTGAGTTAAAGTAATGTATAAGCGAAACGGATGTTTTAAAATGAATATTTAAATAGATGTTATGCCATACCAATTTCACAACATTTTAGCTGGTTTCTATTATCCCAGACAGTTTTAGTTATAGCTTACCAGTTACTGTCGTGTCATGTTCTAGACAGTAGTCTACTGGAACGACGCACTGGTATAATGTAAACGTACTGTGAAATGTGTAGTGTAAGTATGTTGACTCAGAAAAATAAAAATGTATTAACGAAAAAATCCTACAAACAAATGTGAAGACAAAGAATAAAGAGATATTTTTCGAATAAATAGTTTTTTAATGGGATTTCATTTTTTTACACACATAGGGTGTTCTTGATAGACAGCTAGTGGCTCAGCACCCAACTAGTTAGAGGCAGTCCCGCACACCGTCAGAACACAACTGCTTGGCGCCGGACTTGGGCAGGAGATTGGTCACAAGCCACGTGGACCTTTATATGTCCTACCAACAACGATAGTTTTGATACTTTTCATTAAAGGTTAAAAATGTTATTGCCCGGGGTAGATCACACAAACCCCCTGATCATACCACGCGGAGGCGCTTAGCCTTTATCTTACCTGACTTATGTATACGGTGGAAGTGCACTTCACCCGGAATCCTCAACAAACAAGAACCGGCTATCTTACCTCTAAATACCGGAAAACAACAATTTTACACTTGTTATCATGGTGACAGAATTAGGTAAGATGGTGGTAGCTAGCCAGGCGGACTTAAAGTCCTACCACCAACCAAACCAAGCACAATATTGTACTCCCCTGGGGATCGAACCCGGGACCTCTGGATCTGACAGCGGTGGTAGAACCACTCGACCACTCAGGCAGTTAAAAATTCATGAGTAAAACGGTAAATGTGTCCTCTGGATCTGACAGCGGTGGTGGAACCACTCGACCACCTAGGCAGTTAAAAATTCATGAGTAAAACGGTAAATGTGTTGCGGACTGTAAATATTAAATACGTAGGTGTAGTTAGTACTTATTAAGTGCGTAAGGGCTACGCCACGCCTGCGTGTGTTGTGCGCTGTTATGTATTTGTTTTTAAAAAACACAGCTTAGTGAAGTCCAGTCCCCGCGCGAGCTCAATGGGCCGTGTGGGAAAACAGTTCCAATAATCCCCATTGATGGAGATTTTGGGAATTATTATCGATGAAACGCTTTGACATATAAGACAAAGAAAAAAAATAGGCACGGTAGGTACAAATTGCACTGTTATAAAAGAAAGTTTATTTTGATGAATGTTTGTGTCTTCTTCGCGTGGAAACTATCTATGAAAGTTATTTAAGTCAGCGTTCAGTTTGGAATATTCTTGCTGGAACAGCGTTGACAGTCCAATGGCGAATCGGTTATAGGAGAAAGGTTGCGGAATCAGCAGGATTTTTTTCAAAAACGACAAATTGTAGATATCTACTAATATTATTATTTTTCGCACATAAACACCAAATCCCCCTTGAGAGGGGGATGTGGTTTATATGTAAGATAACTGATTTATGTGATGTATGATGTGTTAATACTTATTTGTAAAACAAATCCTTCTAGAACATACGTTTCTGCCGGGACAACGTACACAACGGATTCAGCTGAAACGCAGGACATAACATGTTGCTTTAGATCAAGAACACGACATACTTGTCATCACATAAATCAGTGGCCATGGGATAGGAATGAGATGTTAATTTCGCCATACAAAACGAATTCATTTGTCGAAGTTCCTTCACGCAAAAATTATGAACAGATTATGCTGAGATAATAATTATCAATAATCACACGCTTCAAATACTCAAGTGGCCAGTATCCCGCTGTTCAAAATAAGTGAATACAGTTTAATTTTTAAAACCGCATCTGTGGTCTAGTGGTTCAACCCACTGATTTCAGATCCAGAGGTCCCGGGTTCGATCACCATGGGGAGCACAACGTATTGTGCTTGGTTTGTTTGGTGGTAGGACTGTATTTAAGTCCGCCTGGCTAACTACCACCATCTTACCTAATTCTGTCGCCATAATAACAATTCTAAAAATAGTTGTGCTCCGGTATTTCGAGGTGAGATAGTTAATTCCTCAGTTTGTTGAGAATTTCGAGTGAAGTGTGCCTCTACCCTTGGCCTTATCTCAACGTGTAACCAGGTGATATGAAGGCCAAGTGTTTACCCGTCGTACAATAGAAAAAAAACTGCACCCAGGCGATTCGTTAAATTTTCGACTTAGGCATCAAAACACCAAATATATCATATAAGTATAAATATATCATAGTGAGTTCAGAATGAAATTGCAGCGTTTGTGTGTCGAGGTTAGCTACACATTAAATTTATGTTTTTCAGAGTCTTTAACGCACGTTTCTACAGTGTTTTTATGGTAATCGATTTGATAAGTTCATCACCACAGAATAACAAGAGTTCTCAGAAATGATTACTTTGCTGTGTGGTAAGCAATATTCTTTTACAAAAAGCTACTTGTAATAAACACGCTTGGCTGTGGTTCTTTTAGGGCTTCGTACCCAAAGGGAGCTAACTGAGACTATAATCAACCCTCCGCTCTGTCAGTCCGTCTGTCTGTATATCATTCATCGGACAGTATCACTTGAACCGTTATAGGAAGACGGTAAAATTTTCACATTGTATTTCTATTGCCGCTATAACTACCTAAAACAAAAAAAAAACGGGATAGGTACAAGAGACGTGATTTTTGAAAAATGTTATAATGACACAAAAGCTCACATTCTGCGACGGGACTCGAACCAGCATCTTTTCTTCAAGCCGGAAACGCAAACCAATAGAGAAACGAGTGTCCTGACGCAGATTACGATTTTTTATACATCCAACTCGGCTTACCTAACCGCTGATTAACGCCATAATTTCACTAAACTTAAAACTAGGGCAGTTGTGTCTGAAAATAAGTTCACTTATCGCAAAAAGAGTCGCAAACACTTGCAATGCAAAAAGAATATTCAAAAAATTACCTGATTTTTGCCCAGAAAATATGTCTGCACAATGCCGGTTTTATTATTACTCTGGAGAGTTCTGCTAAACCTTCCCGCTTGGTAGTTGAGTCCATTATCATAGCCCAAAAATTACCACAAAAAGACTCGGGCCCAAAAAATGCTATGTGGTATGCCGATAAAAGAAAGCTTAAAAACTAGGTATATAGTTTGGTAGGTAAGTGGATACAGTTAACGTAGTTACATACCTAATAGATTCTTAATTAATTAACACATGCTCAGTAACTAAACAGAAAACATACAAATAAATGTACCTACTATGATTACTCAGAAAGTCATATAAAAATTACGCGTAACAATAACTATGTGTGGGCTAAAAAGGTCGCTGTCTCAGCATTCAATTGCACCGGGGTAAACGGTGCAACGCTGGTTTTCAGACAGGACGCAGTTTGCGAGTGACTACATCACGTGAATCAGCGATGGCCACTTCGATGTTAACCCCATTGACAATTTCAGCATTGACATTCACGACTTCTGTCATCTCATCAGACGCCTATGTCTTACTCCAAGTACGGAAACACGACAATAACCACTCGAAAATAGATGCTCTCATCCACAAGGTAGTATCGTCAGATAAATTCAATGAGTTCGCGCGCAAAATGGCGGACAAGCAGATCACAATTGTGAACAAGCCAAAAAAAGGCGAACCCACAAGGGAAAACAGTAAGACAGAAGAGAGTGACAAAGAAACTTATTTCATGGTAAAGGTAGTCTTTACTATTATATACTTTTGTAGTCTAGTGCCTATATAAGTACCTAGTAGTATAGCTTTGAAAACGACAAATCTACCGCCCTTTAGGAATCGCGACCACACACAAAGGCAAAAACTTTGACTAGTTCATTTCTTGATCATCCCATAGGTACAAAAGCTCCTAATAACAATTCATTCAGTATTTTAGCCCAACATAGGTCCAGGGTAGGTTACCTACCACAAATAATATCACTTATTTTGTCACCCAAGAGAATGTGCCGAAGCGATGGCCTCACAAAAATAAAATAAGAATAAAAATTCCTACGGGACCAAATTTCCGAGCGTTTTCTAGTTGTGATTTAACGGTTTTTTATTTAAATCCGCCTGCAGGCAGCCGCAGACAACGAATTAGACGGGAAAATTGAAGACTTGACTCACAACGCTGATCCTAATGTGATGTCTCGGAATGCTGAACAGTTTGGAGATAACCAGCCGAAGTTGAGGACTCATCGTGATGTTGAAAAAGTTGTCGGTTTGTCTTGAAAAATATTCCGTTTGAAATAAAAATTTACGATTCTTTTGCTTTAAAAGACGGACTCGTGAACTTTTAATAGGTCATCTCTGATTTTCACAGTTTTAAATTATTATTTATTGCTCATTTTAAGATGGACATTATTATAATTTTAGTTAGGTAGGTATATTTAAATTTATGTGTCAGTATTTGTAGGAATCATAATCAAATGTGTATTTATATTAGTAGTTAAGTTGTATGTAATCGTATACCCCATTTTAACCGCCTGTGGTCTAGTGGTTTAACCCACCGATTTCAGACCCAGAGGTCCCGGGTTCGATCCCATGGGGAGTATAATATATTGTGCTTGGTTTGGTTGGTGGTAGGACTTTGTTTGGATCCGCCTGGCTAGCTTCCACCATCTTACCTAATTCTGAGGCCATAAAAACAATTATAAAATTGTTGTGTTCCGACATTTAGAGGTAAGATAGCCAGTTTCTGAAGTGCGCCTCCACGGAGGATTCCGGGTGAAGTGCGCTTCGGCCTTATCGTAACCAGGTGAGATGAAGGCCTCCACGTCGTACAATAAAAAATGAAAAAAAACCTAACTATAGGTTATTTCAGGGCCGAAAAAAATAAAATTACGTTCAGGTGAATCATCTCTACTGTATGAAGTTAGCGCCGGGTCAGTGGTGCGCGCAGTGGGCGAGCTACTGTCCTCCAGTGCTGTGCGCGAGTATGTCGACTCACTGTCCAAGCAAGCAGCTGTCGTATATCGTACTATGAATGAGCATTAAAGTTGTCAGTATTTTGCTTTCCCTCGTTGTTTTTTTTTTCTGTTTGTCCCAGCGGTTATTCGGAAAATTACATACACGGAAAGTTTACGGATCGGAAACTTCACTTTTTTTCTATGTCGAATCCGACATAATTCAACGCTATTTTCAAAAAACATTCTGAAAATCTACCGTGGAACTCTCGAAAACTGTTGAAAATTAGATTTCAGTGTTAACTTTCCGTTTTCGTAATCTTCATTGGATGTTTCCGAATGCGATCCGATAAAACTTTCGGAATGTTCGAGAATTACACAGAAGTCGGAGGTCACGTGACCGCTGACTGGCTGGAGTTACACGAGCATAGTACAAAAAAGACGGGCGGTTTAGTTAAGGCGTAAATTGACCGGATATTTAATAATGGCCAGTGCTTGACAAAAAAGTTCAATCAAAGCAGGTTTCAACCCTTAAACCCTTGTAGATGTCCCATTGTGCCGAGCACATCGATAAGCCCCACCTTTACCTGCAGAACGTGATCAAAGTTTCAACATAGTCCTTCTACTTAATTCTATTTTCAAATGGGGGGGGGGAATGTTCTGCACTGACATCCCGCACTGGGCTGTATTGTGCATTGCCCCCTCCTATCTTGAACCCAGCCAGCCCAACTCCTTGAAGTAACGGAGAAGGGTCATGGGATGCTGAGAGCATTACTCCAGAGTACTAGATGATGCTTGTTCCTCGGCAGGTGGGGTTTTGAGCCCACCTGCTGAGGAACTCTGGAACACATAAAAATTTGACAGACAGGCGTTTCTGTTTCGATGCTGAATCGCGATAGTATAGATAAACATTTTTATTTATCCAACTAGGAGACGGAACATACAAGTAGCCCGCCTGATGTTACCTTGCGTAGGTCACATCCACAAAGAACATAGCCTACACGACACTGCATTGCGTCCGTCAACTAGAGGCATAAAGGTTTTAAGCGAATATTGTAATTTCACGGCGACCATACCCTTCAAACCGGTACACAGCTGCTTGGCGGCTGAAATAGGTATGGTGGTAGTACTTCCCCGGACGGGCTCTTTCACAAGGATCTCTACTCGTGGTAACATCGCGAATATAATGATACGAAGGCACTACAGTTACCGAAGGGCCCTGAGGATTACGGGAGAAGTGCGCTTCCATCTTCAACCTTTTCAATTAAGTTTTTTTTTTTTCGACGGGTAAGCGCTTGGCCTTCATCTCACCTGGTAACAAGCTAAGATAAGGCCGAAGGTGGAGGCGCACTTCAAACGGAATCCTCAACTAACTGAGGAACTGGCTATCGGTATATAAGTACGGAAGTAATCGGTAGATAAAATCGGTATACAGTCGTTGAATTATATCGAGTATATCGATAACTAGTACTTTTGTTTGACGTTTGAGATCGTATATTTTGTCTATTTACACGATTGTGTTATCTACTCTGAAGAAGGTCTCGGTAAAAGTTTTTATTATTCGATAAACTTAGAGCACTTTGACGATCGCAAGCGTATCGATATGAGTTACCGACTGGACTTCCATACTCGCGAGGTACGATACGATTCGGTTCATTTTAACGAACGTTGCGATTCGGTTTTATGCGATCGGTAAGATCCGTACTTGGACCACAGAAGATAATATTTAAACATTGATCTTTCAACTATTGTTGCGTAATCAATTCTCTTTTGTTAAATGTACAAAATATTTGACAGCAATATTTGATGGTTGTCTTCTTTCAACGTTCTGTCGTAACCTAAACCTCACAAATCTTCACACATTTTCTGTTTACAAAGCAAAATTATAAACGTGTTATTATTACAAAAAAACTAAAACTAAACAATCGCAAAATAGATGGATCTTGAAGAAAACTCAAATCTCACAGATTTCGATAAGCACAAGTCCTGGTACAAACTCGACTTAGAGGGCGCTTTCATTACAAAAACGAGAACACAAAAGCGAAAAACATTACCAAAACTCGTAACAATGACGAAAGCCAAGCAAATGCCTGGGAATATAGTAAACTATGAGAAACCAGAAGTGTTATGTTACGCGCACGAAATAATAGTGACTTTGAGTGTAAATTTTTGTGTTACTCTTCTGTTTGCGCTGTTCATTTATTCTGTGTTTTCGTTCATAGTGCCAATGAAGTTTTCAATATCGAGGCACAGTGATGAATATTAGAATATACGTGTGGTGTCTTTGAAGTGTGTTCATCATCAATGTCAATTTTTTACCTATAGCCTGATTTAGCCGCTACCCTCCACTGATTTCCCGCAAGTCAAAGCACGTTTCCTCAAACCTCACCGCCTCTGTGGTCTAGTGGTTCAACCCGCCGATTTCAGACCTAGAGGTCCCGGGTTCGATTCCCAGGGGAGAACAATATTGTTCTTGGTTTGGTTGGTGGTAGGACTTTGTTTAAGTCCGCCTGGCTAGCTACCACCATCTTACCTAATTCTGTCGCCATAACAACAATTCTAAATTGTTGTGTTCCAGCATTCAGAGGTAAGGTAGCTAGTTCCAATTGAGGATTCCGGGTGAATTGCGCTTCCACCTTCTCCCTTATCATACCTTGACACAAGGAGAGATGAAGGCAAAGCGCTTCCCCTTCGTACAATATAAAAAAAGAAGTTCGAAGAGAAATAACCCCATTTAATATTACACAATCCCATCCTGCTTTCTCATTTGGATTTCTTATGGCTGTCCTTTTCTCACACGTTACCCTGTTCTAAGTAGGACTTATACTGTATTCATCATACTGTGGCTTTACCACGGTAACCTTTATATTAGCAATAATAAAAATGATTTTTACTAGGTGTGGGTCGACAAAATTATTAAAACAACATACTTTGTAAATAAACTATAATAATCCGGAAAAAATACAACATAATAAATGCTAATTTGAGACCGAAAGCTTTTTAAACAATATGTAACTTTATTTTTATACAATACATACAATATTACACATTTTTCACACGGTCATTTTCAAGAGTGAAAAATAAAAAAAAATACTAACATACAAAAATATCAAAAACAAGTATTCATAACACTTCTATAATACCTACAATTATATTTCAATCTTAAAATTAGTAGCAGTCGTTAATATCAAACTATATAAAATTTGAAAGAATAAGATATCAGTTTATAAAACTGGCCAAGCGCGAGTAAGACTTGCACACTGACGGTTCCATCCAACACACTTTTTTTACACAAATGCGGGTTTTTTAATTTCATTTATGAAGCAGAGGATTTGACTAACACTTGGCCAATTTTTGCATTATTTAATATACCTTAAGGTAAGAAATATAATCACACCACACCAAGGTTTACGTTTATAGTTTTTACGATGAAGTAAAAATTCAATAAGTTTTTTTTTTATATTCCACGAGGAAGCGCTATGCTTATTATTGTAAGTATACCCTTAATTATTATCTTTGAATATTTGATTATTTATAAGTTAAGCCGCCATAATTACAGGTTCAGACCACAAAACGTCCGATTTTATGAAAACGGAAAATATTTATTAATAAATCTCTAAAGTTCCTTTGAAAACCTCAGGAAATATAGTCTTGCTGCTAATGAATGAAACGAATGAATGAAAACACTTTATTGCACGCCATTAACATAAAACTGGATTACTTTGAAAATATACAATGGGCGGTCTTAGCGCTTAGAAGCGAAATTTCTTCCATACAACATATGGATGGAGATGATTTTATGGCTAAAGAGTACTAATTTGACGAGGCGTTTTGAAGTTTTAGTGTACCTAGGGTCACTCTTTGGGTACAGTACTCTAATTATAGAAACAATATGGTTGTAATCACTCAAAGCAGAGAGAAGCACTAGCGTACGATACCGAGGAGTCCTGCATCGTCATACACTGGGACGATTGAGCATATTTCAGGAATTTCAGACTCATCTGCGGCGCGGACGACTGGCTTTGCAGCTTCGATATCGCCTGAAGCGAAAAAATAAGCTTTAAAAAAAAAATAACCACAAAAAAATTCAAACCTCGGTAGGATTTGAACCCTCATCCTTTCCTATAGTACCAAAATGCCACTACCAATAATTGAGCTGGGAGTCTGTGCTAGTCTATGAGTGTATATTGTCAAACTTAATAGTCCCGTAGTAACGCTGATTTTCAATCTCCAGTACAAACTTAGTTTGAAGTTTATTTCAAAACGGCATGTATTTTTGGAAATTTTGCAGGTATAATCTAGTTTTGTTTCGCTTTACTTTTTCTTAAAACATTATTAGAACTATTAGATTAAGAGCGGCAGGACAGAGGACAGAGCATCATCTAATGCTGGAGGGTTTTTACCATAATCACCACGCTTGACAGGCGTGCCGTTCTTTTGCATGGTGATATCCCTGAGTCGGTTTTTACGCCATCCATGGGCTGAGTTAAAGGGGTCGATTCTTAAGCCCTACCGCCACGGCCAAAATCACTTACACGCAAGAGTTTGTATGGGAAAATAGCTTAGCAAAATTTAATTCGAATGGGCCTCCATATCCTGCATACTCCCTAAATGTTCTCTTGCAGGTCAGACCAGCCTTGCCTACTCCCCAGTTAGACGCGAGTGTACTCACCTGCAATAGAACTCCGATAGGATGTCTGCCGCAGATGGTGTTACCATATTTGTTGAGGTAGTCTGTGAACGGCTTTGGGTCCAACTTCTCGATTATGTCCATGCCCTGAAAACATTGCCATAAAGTTAAATACAGGGCATTCATTTCACACAGCGCCATCTAGCCCGAAGCCAAGCAAATGTAATATAAGAACTAGATTACGGATATAATTTTTATATTTCATTTCAATTGTTTAAATTTTTACTGCACTAACAGGTTAACCAAAGCATGCACACAGATCAAATTTATAATATCAATATTTATATACACTTCTCAATCAAATACACAATTACTTTACTTATGTAACTGTCCTTTAGAATTATTTTAGCTAAAAAAAACCACACATTTATATTAAAAGAAATTCAGCTTAGACTAAAAGAATAAATCTATTTCCTGGTCTATACTTCTCTACTATTATCAAACATTCGGAAAGCCTTATCGAATCGAATTCGAAAGCTTCCGATGGAGATTCAGAGAACGCTATTCTTAACTCCGAAATCTTAAAATGTTTACAATAGAATTCGAAACTTCCCACAGAAGATTTTTCGAAATGGTTTGGGAATGACGTTAAAATCTATGGGATTCTAGGTCAAATCCAAAAAAGTTTCCGAAAGTGTTTTCAAACCGAAAACTTTTCCGTGTTCCTTTTAATGTATGTTTAATATAATTAACGTCATATGGTTTGTGGTATGTACCTGTCTGTCGAGCCACTCGATGCTCTGATGTATGGGGGATGCCTTCTCCCGCCACGTGTAGCGGAACCGAGAGCCCCAGTGGCAGAAGTCCGAAGATATCACGAACAGGTTCTGAGGATCCGCCAAGTAGGGGGCGAGGATCGCACCGTATCTGAAAACATATTCATGTTATGCCTGAACTGCATTCATTAACATTTTTGCACGCTGGCTTTCTGGAGTGCGCATTTTGACACACAATTCACCATTACATTTGAACACGATTTATGCTATCTAGTAGATAGCATAAATCCTGTGTATGTAATGTCGTATGTGATGGTGGTAGATAGTATCTACCACCAACTTACCTAAGTCTGTCGCCGTAACAAACAATTCTAAAAAATGTTGCGTTCCAGCATTTAGATGTAAGATAGCCAGTTCTGCAGTATGTTGAGGATTCCGGGTGAAGTGCGCCTCCACCTTCGGCCTTATCTCAACTTGTAACCAGGTAAGATGAAGGCCAAGCGCTTACCCGTCGTACAATAAAAAAAAACAGAAGGAAGCTGCCCTTCTTCTGGTTATATCCCTTAGTCGGCTTTTACGAAATCCATGGGTTGAGTTGGGAGGGGTAAATTCTTAAGCCGCGACCGCCATGGCCTAAATTAAACTAAAATATATGCAAACAGATTGCACGGGGAAAATCTCCGTGTTAAGTTAGGAAATCCGGCACTGTATGTATGTATGTATGTGGCAATGTTTGTGAAGGCATAACTCTCGAACGGATTATACGATATTCGCGAGGATTTTTATGAAACTAGGGTAGTTTTTGAGAAATAGGGGTGTTAAGTGAGCCGAGAAGTTTTTTGGCTTGTGGGGTGGCATTTGAAAGAGTATCGACTGCACATTCATAAAATATATATTCTATTTTTGATTAGGGGTGGTTTTCGTAACATAGGGGCGCGTTAATGAGTTAAAAACGCTTGGTATGTCTTGTAGGATATTCTGTTTATAGGGGGTTGACTTCACAATTTACTTTCTTTTGATTTCTTGAAACCATATCTGTATTTACATAATGGTTGCGAAAGGGAAAATAAGATTGAAGTCTTGAAAATGTGTTAAAACATAAAATATCATAGAAATAAGGGTCGAGACTGTAGATTTCATGATAAGTTTATTTTTGCCCTTATTATCGGGGTGGTTTTTAAGATGAAGGAGGCAAAGGATGATCATCAGATCTTATTTCATTAAAACTGGCCTATTTATCTATTGTTATTCACTCAATACGGTACGGTACGGCCATTATCACCACGCTAAGCAGACAGATTGGTGCTCACAGTTAAAGTTTTGTTTACACAAGGAAAAAAGCTGCCTTTTTGGTTGACTTTACGACATCCGTGGGCTGGAGGGGTAGATTTTTAAACCACAACTACTAAGGCAACAGTTTTGAGAGTACTTCTCAACACGACATCAACCTTTGATTGAGTGTAATTTTGTAAGTACAGAGGTTTAATATAAGCACACATTTGAGAAATAATCTCCGTCACAAACCAGATATCACGAGATTTCAGTTCGGGGCGTACTACTAGTATTTTAGGTTACTTACTTGGCTTCCTTGTCTGGTGAAATGGACCCCACTAGTATAGGAATAATTGTAAAACCAGTCTTGTACCTGAAAAGTAAATAATTCAACTAGTTTAGTAGTTTAGAGCATAGTCTCATCAATCAATATGAGTATTAGATATTAACTGTTGAACTTCCACATAACGTCACAAAAAGGTAGCCTCCAATCAAACGATTATTGCATATATAACCACTTAATTGAAGACAGATTATTTTTGTTCGCAAAATGTGTAACTATACAAATAATGGAGTTCATTATTAGAAGCCTTGAATTTAAAGACCAAATAGTAGTAATAATTTTATTTTATTGTAATCGGGTGAAGCGATAAATAAATATTACAGGACATTAATTTCACACAGCGCCATCTAGCCCCAAACTAAGCATAGCTTGTAATATGGGAACTAGATTACTTTTTTTTTGTAAATACATAGTACTATATGATAAAACACCCAAACAGAAAAAAACGTCTACATTCATTACACAAATGTTTGTTCTGGGTGGGAATCGAACCCACAACCTACAGCGCAGAAGGCAGAGTTACTACCAACTGAGGCTTGTTGAAAAAGGAAGCCTCCATCCAACGATTATTGCATATAACCCCCTAATTGAAGTCACAGATTATTTTTGTTCGTAAAATGTTTACAATACAAATAATACAGTTCATTATTACAAGCTAGGAATTTAGAGCCCAAATTTGAATATTATTTCAAGTTTTGGTTGGCGGTAGGACTTCATTCAGATCCACCTAGCTACCACCATCTTACCTAATTCTGTCGCCATAGCAACAATTCTTAAATTGTAATGTTCCGACATTTAGAGGTAAGATAGCCAGTTCCTCAGTTTGTTGAGGGTTCCGGGTGAAGTGCGCCTCACCCTTCGGCCTTATCTCAACTTGTCAATAAAAAAAAAAATATTGTACGACGGGGAAGCGCTTGGCCTTCATCTCACCTGGTTCCAAGTTATGATAAGGTGGAAGCGCACTTCACCCGGATTCACTCTGTTCCCACCAGTGTCACTTGGTATGGTTAATACTCACTCCTCCATGACTTTGGCGATGTATGGCAGGTGCATCTCTATAGAATGTTCGTCCTCGTCTGTCTGTGTGTCCATCCATTCGAACTGGCGAGTCGCTTCCAATTCTGCGTATACTAAAAAAACGCAGTTTTTTTTAAGATTTATGATAGACCAAAATTGAGCAATCATTTATTAAAACTGACGGTTGCTTCTAACTCTGCATATATTAGAAAAAAAAACACAAATATCGATATAAAATATATTTAAGATTTAAGAAGATAGACCTAAATTGCCCACCCGTTTATTCAAACTGACAACGGATGCTTTTATAACTCTGCATACTTTAGAGAAAAAAAAACACGAAACTGGTGGATTTTTTTACGATTTAAGATAGAATAAATTGACCATCCATCTATTCAAACTGACGCGACAGGTCGTTTGACAGTTATACGTTAGTTCTTTTGAATACAATCTCGCCTAAGATATCTATATACAATGAGCAACGTAATCTATTGCAACTGAAAAAAATATGGTCCACGGTTCCTATGTCCAAACCTAAAAAATAGATTACGTTGCTCATTGTATGATATCCTCCCCCCTGATGTATCCCGTCCTACTTCATTGAAATGTCTACTTTCCCTATCCTTTTCCCCTTCCAGAATTTCGCTACTTTGCAAATTTATCACTGTTAATATAAATAAAATGTACTTGTGTATAAATGTATATAAATTTCATACTAACCCTTGATACAATATATATAATATAGGTACTTACTAACATTGACATATTTATTATTTGTGTTGTACCAACTACCCGCTTATAACTGTAAACCCCTCGGTGACCAACTATCCGAGAGGGGTAACTGTAAAACCAGCGTTGTACTGCACTTTTGTGCATGCAGCATTTGCAATTTACCCCTTTTGCTCAAAGCACTCAAAATTTCTTACTAAAAATTGATACCTAATATCTATTTTTTGTTTTCGTTATACCACAGAATAAGAATAGGTTATACTATGAATTTTAATGTAAGTATTGTATGTATTTTGAGCAATAAATGTTTTTTTTTTTAATTTATGTTTTAGAAAATCAATTTGGTGATCCCATTTTATAGTACCGGCCATATTATTAGACATACTCCCCTTAATTTGAATATTAAGCTATCATGACATAGACACTGGCAGAAGAGTGACCCCCATCACTAATTGCCATAAAACGAACTAGTTGAAGTTGATCTATATACAGCCTAGCAAAGTAATAAATCGACATATTATATTGCACTTACTCTGTTTATCAATAACGAGATCATAAAGCGGCGTTTGGTATTTGTCCATAGACGAAAGCGCGCATCCATTCAGTCTCACGTGATGTGAGGGACCTAGGATGAAAATGCGCTTCCTGAAATATTTATAAAAAAAAAATACATGACATTAATTTTACACAACGTCTAAGAAAAACATTTTTTACTACTAAGCTATGACAAACAAACAAAATGAAGCCACCAACCACAACGTAGCTGAAAACGAAATAAAAAAAACAGATCATTATTACTAGACGTTTTAATACAACGCCATCTAGCCCCGAACTAAGCAAACTCATATTTTTTTTATTAACAATTCTCACTTGGTTGAAGCTGTCTTCTGAGCTGTAGGCAGAGGGTTCGATTAATTAATAAAAAAAACAGGATATTAATTTACTCAGCGCCATCTAGCCCCAAACTAAGCATAGCTTGTAATATGGGAACTAGAATACAGATAGAATACGTTTTGTAAATACATACGTACTATATGATACAACACCCAGACACAGAACAAACATCCATATTCATCATACAAATGTATGTCGTCGTAGGTTTTACAACAAAAAAAGCTAAAAATACGTTTTTTTTTTGTCAATGGAACCGTCTTCGTCTTCACACCTAAAACCTTAAAAATAAGGGTAAGTTCATATAATACCTAGATCCGCATTTTCGTCATCAGCAAAAAGACAGTACCTACACATAATTTAGTTTATATATATATATTATATTTAGTATATATATTTTGTAATACTCACACAACAACAGGACTAACTTGTCTGTAAGCAAACGCAGCGCATGCGCCACAGTAGGAGTAGCCAGCGTGTCTGAAATTATATGGAACTCATACAATTATAATCCGACTAAATAAAATCTCAAGAGGATCATATACCGCGTACCTAACCACACAAAAAGAAATAGCTCTTTTCTACCGATGAATATTGTGCATGACATTGGGGTGTGTATATAAAAAAGGCGGAGCCAGAAGCTCGCAAAAGAGGGCCTGAGAAGAGCGAGCCTCTGGAGCATAGCACAGGTTGAGTGGGTGAAGTGTTTCTCAGGGGCAACGAGCGAGCTTTCTGGCGGGAGCTCGTCCCAGAAAACATGCTTGCTTGCATGGTGTTTGCATCCAAACTATGGATAAAGTGTTTATTTATTTTTTGCCTTTTGAATATTCGGGATTATGTCGATTATGACAAAACAACTTTCGGTTTTTTTCATAACGGAATTTTGATTATTATAGAATTTGCAATACATACAAGTGATGTTAGGTAAAATGATATACGACAAATAGGTTTCGGAGTTTTGATTATAATGGCAAAGGTTGTTATGAATTGCTGAATTCGGATTATCAATTTTATGAGAGATAAGAGAGAACCAGATTAACCCTATGAGTTGCGCCTTAGGAACCAGGTCTGACTACATTGGAACAACGTAGGCAAAAAATCATATACGTTACCAAATTACCGGGTATATAAGTTTAAGCTTGGATAGCAAACTGAGAGCATCCGAGGGCATTCACGAACGCTAATCAGTTGGACAGGAACCAGTAACCCATTTAAATAAATAAATATTACAGGACATTCATTTTACACAGCGCCATCTAGCCCCAAAGTAAGCATAGCTCTTGTAATATGGGAACTAGATTACGGATAAAATACTTAAATACTTTTTGTAAATACATACGACACCCAAACACAGAACAAACATCTATATTTCCCCAGCAGGAAATATCTCAAAAACCTTAAGGCCCACTAATACCATTTTTCGCGCACTTTTATGCACAAATGTAAGCTATCTGCCCATATATGTCACTTATGGCTACGGTCATTCGTTTAGAATCTTCCTGCTGGAAGAACGTTGCAGGAAACGTTTATCGCGTTTTATTCCAAAACGGCAACATGCACTAATTTCATACTTGGCGCAATAATACAGCATATATCGCTCTAAGTATGTGTTGAACTCAATTCGTTCTAGATGATACTTTCCTGCTGAAGTAATGCACACCCGATTTCAGATCCAGAGGTTCCGGGTCAGATTCCAGGGGGAGCAATATTATGCTTTGTTTGGTTGGTGGTAGGATTTTAATTAAGTCCACCTGGCTAGCATCCACCATCTTACCTGTCGCCATTATAACAATTCTTTAAAAAAAATTGTGTTCCGGCATTCAGAGGTAAGATAGCCAGTTCCTCAGTTTGTTGAGGATTCCGGGTGAAGTGCGCCTCCACCTTCGGCCTTATCTCAACTTCTTACCAGGTGAGATGAAGGCCAAGCGCTTCCACGTCGTACAATAAAAAAAAAGCCACGTGAAGACCCAGATTGATAAATACTTACGGAGCTATGATGGCGCGCGCTGGTCCATGAGTCAGATCAGCTTTTGCCAGCCACATATCCAGTTGAACGGATAGCTCCTTGCCTGAAAGTATCAGATCTGATGATGGCTATCAATGATATCTTTTGCGTGTTCCACTTATTTCATCACAATAGAGTTAGCAAGCTGAACTGGCCAATTAATTAACTACAGTAGACCTCATCAGCCCATGCAATAACTGATGCTTTCCTCTTTCACTTTTCCTTTTAGACTTTTGAGCAAAAAGAGGTATTAGTTATAGTGATTACTCGTGTTCCCCTGGTCCTAGGAGGTCAAATCTACGTAGACATCCTACGAGTTCGTCTCGCAAAGGCGGAGACGACTGCGTAATCTGATTGGTATACGTAGGTAGAAATTTTCCGAAAAAAAAAACAAATTTAAATCCTACAGCAAAATTCTCCCCGATCAAAAATCGCGATCGACTAATAATATTTAATAAATCAAGGAACAGGTGTGCCAATTTGCATCAAAATCTTTTGAAAAATTAGATCTGTAGGCGAGAACAAATTGACAGCCGGAGGCCTATAATAATAACAATAAAATGTTATTTCAGGCAACAATAGAAAAATTACAGATCTTATTCTAACTTAGTCCACGGCCCATAGTAATGTATATATACCTTAAAAACTGACATACATAAGTAACTATAACTATTTATGCTCGTAAAGTCTGTACTTGACTTACTAGTGTAATTTAATAATCTTCCGCGATACCTTCTCAACACAACACCTTTCGGTCAAAGTTCTTCTTTATTGAAGATCGATAGATGTTCAGTTGGGACTTGGAACGCAAACGATTTAAAATCATTGTGGCGAGATTCTAACTGGCCTTCATGGAGTCTATGATGCATGTGATAGATAGATATGACGTTTATTCACAGAAACACAAAAACCTACCAACAACCCAAAATCCTGCTCCGGTATTTTAAGGAGCTGGGCCGGTTGGGGCAGGGTTAAAACCATAGGGGTACTGGGTCGGATAACCTCCTCGTGGTGTACCCTGGGTGCCGTCGATCACTTCCCACTTGTGGGAAGTGATCGACGGCAGCGAATAATCCGACACGAGGGTGTCCTCCACGTGTCCCTATGAAGTTAGCATAGGGCACAGTGGATGGACAGGCGGTCGTCCGCGTGGCGGGGAGTCCCAGTGAGGGACTCAGCGGACCTCCGGGTCGTGGGATGGCCGGCCTTCAAGGCTGGCGGCGCGGCAGGGAGGGTCAACTCGGCCACCCTGTCGGGCATTGATGGTTTAGATGGGGGCCTGGAGGCCGGGAACGTAGGGGCGTTCAACCGGCCTCCATTGCACAGGCCCTCATCCCCGTCGAACGGCGGTAACAGCCTGGCGACCCAGCTGTTCCCGCCATCCCCCCCCAGTCACACTGGGGGGGCCTGTGGGGCCCCTGTAAAGGGGCAATCGCTGGTGGTGTTGTGGCGGTAAAGGCTTTAGCCGGATTCCCACGACACCACCACTCGGCGATAGCGGGTCACTGCGGAGTTTAGTGGGTATTGCCTGTCGCTAGGACGGGTGGAGTCCCACACACGGCCTCGTCCCCAACGAGGCTATGGTGCCTAAACGCATTCTCCGCATAAAAAAAAAAAAAAAAAAAAAAAAAGGGTTAAAACCATGGGGTACTGGGTCGGATAACCTCCTCGTGGTGTACCCTGGGTGCCGTCGATCACTTCCCACTTGTGGGGACTTATCGACGGCAGCGAATAATCCGACGCGAGGGTATCCTCCGCGTGTCCCTATGAAGTTAGCATAGGACACAGTGGATGGACAGGCGGTCGTCCGCGGGGCGGGGAGTCCCAGTGAGGGACTCAGCGGACCTTCGGGTCGTGGGATGGCCGGCCTTCAAGGCTGGCGACGCGGCAGGGAGGGTCAATTCGGCCACCCTGTCGGGCACTGATGGTTTAGATGGGGGCCTGGGGGCCGGGAACGTAGGGGCGTTCAACCGGCCTCCATTGCACAGACCCTCATCCCCGTCGAACGGCGGGAACGGTCTGGCGACCCAGCTGCTCCCGCTATCCATCGTGGTGTTGTGGTAGTTAAGGCTAAGGCCGGTTTCCCACGACACCACCACGCGGCGAAAGCGGGTCACTGCAGAGTTTAGTGGGTATTACCTGTCGCTAGGACGGGTTGAGTCCCACACACGGCCTCGTCCCCAACAAGGCTATGGTGCCTAAACGCATTCTCCACATAAAAAAAAAAAAAAAAAAAGGGTTAAAACCATGGGGGACAATGCACAATACAACCTACAGCGCACAGAAGTGGACATGGGTGGGCTGATATGATAATTCCACTTAAGGTCCCGTTGTTCCTACCACAAATTATAATTGCATGGGTCAATCATAATTTGGGGTTGTGTGTCTTAATGGCACATCCAAAAATTAATACCTGTTGTCAAGGATTTATGACAAAATTTGTGTCAAAAATGAAACACATTCATAATAAAATAATTTACTAAAATAATTGAATAAACTATAAAATTACACAACTAAGTATATGCTAAAAAAAACATGAAATGCATTACAGCTATTAAATATATCGGGTTTCACAAAAGCAAACAAAATGGTGATGTCGCTGTATTTTTCCCGGCAAAATTTTTAGGATATTATAATAAAATATTTCTACAGCTCATGATAATTTCAATGTTTTGTGTACATACATGTTGTACACATAACAAAACCAACAAGAAGATTAAAACTTGAAATCACTTCAGTGAGGAGTTTCAGGAGCTTTCCATCACTGTTTTGGGTCGGGACATCAATCATCATTTTCAATCATTTTAGCTATTTTCTCCGATGCTTCCTTCAACAATTTCTCACTAAATTTAGGATACTTGGCTTCAAAATCTATCTTCAAACTGTCGAAATCCAATCTCTCCTTGCTCAGGTTATCGAGGCTTCTTTGTGACCGCTCATATTCCTTAAACTTATCAACGTCTAAGTGAGAGCACTTTTTAATTTGTTCCAAGCCTTCGATGGCTTCATTGACGGCATCCAGAAGCTGTTTGTGACCGCTGTCCTTATTGAAGCCGAAATCAATGTTTGAGGTTCTCAGCTTGTCGAGGCATGCTTGTTCAGTGTTTGAAAGGTTTTGTAGAATATCCTGGGCATTTGAATTATCCGTTGCCGAGAAGAAGAGGGAGGAATCTCTGTTTTTCATATCCAGTAACCTGAAAATATTGATTCATATTAATAACTAGCAAGCAGTTATTACTTAACCACAAAAAGAGGCAAAAAAAAATTACGTATTGGATTACATTTTTTTTTTATTCAACTAGGAGATGGACCAAGCAAGTAGCCCACCTGATGTTAAGTGCACTCTTGCCTATAATAATGCCTTACTGCATAGGTCACCTCCACAAAGAACATAACCTACACGGCACTGCATTGCACCCTTAAACTTGAGGCTTAGAAGTGTGAAGTCTCACATGCCCGTAATTCAATGCCAACCATACCCTTCAAACTGGAACACAGCAATGCTGCTTGGCTACTGAAATAGGTATGGTGGTAGAACTTCCCCGGGCGAGCCCTTTCAAGGGGCTCTACTACTCTCAAGTCTTGTTAGGGTGGTACCCTAATTCTTTATTCATAATAAAAGTAAGCTATAATACTCCTTATAACATAGCTATCTGCCAGTCAAAGTCCCGCAAAACAAATGCAGGAACATTTAAATGGTCAGTAGTTATGTTTTATTGTAATTTTGTTTTTGATTACATACAGTTTGATCTCCAAATAAATCAAAATAAATAAAAATTGGTCCAGCCATTTGGAGGAGATTAGCAGGAACCTGATCTAATTTTTGAGTTTTTTTTATATGTACCTAATATTCATATGCATTTAACTCTGTTATATTAGATTACTTTAATTTTATTTATTTGTATTGATAACAAAGTTTAGCAATATCATCTACAACTAAGCTAGTCTATTTTACCAACACAAATCTTTGTATTCCATCAAGGATACTGAAATAAACTTGCAAAATTGGTAGTCATCTCAGTTGGGTGCCTGCCAAAATGTTCAAAAAGAAAACACACTTATTTCATGATCTCTGACTTTTTTTTCTCTTTCTGACATATAAACAGATAGTAAGAGTATGATTTTTAATTGTCAAGTAGCGGAACTCAACTCAGACATCGTGAACTAAGGGCTTAGCAGACTACATGCATGAAATGCATGAAAACAAAACTTACCGTTTCTGTTCTACAACAAATGACACATCTTTGATTCGTCGATTCGTTTTATCCAAGATATTTATCGTTTCCTGGAACCTTTCAGCCAACTGTACCATCTGAATGTCGATTTGATTCTCTTCTCGCTCGATTTTCTCGTCACTCAAGCATTCTTCAAACATAGATCTCAGAAAGTTGCCGTATGCAATTTCACGATTTTCTGCCTCAAAATCGGGCATTGAATCAAATTTCATTACCGTAGTATCAGCATCTCCACGTAGCGTGGTGTTTTTATTGAATTTAGATTGCGGAGGGGCTTTTGCTTTCGCTGCGGTGGATGGAGCTACATTCGTTTTCGACCGAGATGAAGAAGCGACGCTGACTGTAGACGGCCGCTTAGTTTTTACCGCTTTTAAGCTGGGAACGGCGAAATTTTTCGTTTTATCTGACATTTTTTACAAATCGCGATATTTAAGGAAGAAAAAAGCAAGTAACGCAAATCAATCAAATCAAAACAATCAATAACAACGGCTCAATGGCAACAACCAATAAAATCGTTGACATTTAGATTCAAAAATGGTCGTGCTGTCATGGCAACCGTTTCGTTCGGAAACAACATGTAGGTATGAATTTAAGCACACTTGACGCAAACTTCACGATACTCTAAAATAAAAAAGATAGCAATATGTACATATTTTAGGTAAACGACGACAGGCAGGTTATCTGGAACTTGGCATTATTAGATGAATGTAGAACTATCAGACAAAGCTCAGACTACCAAAGAATTAAAATCAAAACCTAGTTACAAGGTAGGTCGTCCGTTCTACGTTGCAGACTACTCAAGCCGAAGCTTGTAAAGTACATACCTTCCCACATCAGCTGTTGTATACGTACAAAAATTAGGTCATCAACCTTTCTTCAGAGTCACAAAATAAGCGAATTGATGATTGACTATGATGTTGGATACATCTGACCATGGTCAATCACAAACAGATCAGAGTACATCAAAACCACGATAGGTGGTCAGATAATTCTCATAGTTATCAACAAAGAAAGTATATGAATACACAAACAAAGACACCATCGTGAAGGTGACTTACCGTTTTCGGTATACCAGCTTCCAGCATGCGATGCATTACGGCAACGGCACGACATTATTTTAAGTTATGGTTGAACGAAATCAAATTATAATCAAAAATTGAATTGAAAAAATCACGAGCACAACAAATCCCAAACACCAAGACCAATGAAATTAATCCAACCAATCCAATGAGCATGGTGGTGATTATAGTAGTCTGTGGAGCACGTAAAGTTAAACGTGGGCCAGACGGTTGCCCCAAACGAAGCATAGCTTTATTACAAGCTATACTTAGTTTGGGGCACTAGAAGGTGCTATGGGAACTAGATTATGGATAGAATACCTAGGTATACTTTTTGTTAATTTATACATACCACATAATATATGATACAAGGTCACCCCTGCAGAAATGGCTTGTTGGCAACCGTCTGGCCCACGTTTTACTTCTACGGACCAATACTATAGATAGTGTAATGTAATAACAGGTTAGGTTATACAATACACGGATTGGATTATTTATACTCTTTGACTCTTTGCTTTGGCTTGGCATGTTTTGATTGTGATCGTCTTGCTACTATCTATTTTTCGTAAAATTATCTAAATTTAAATTCAATTAAATCTTTTAAATTAAATTCCTTTGTACATAGTTAGTTTAATTGTACTTTTTATTAAATCTTCTATTCATCTCACTGTTGCGCTATTATTTATTCTGTGATACATTTAGCTTCTCTGTTCTGATTCCATACATTATTCCACCCAAAGATTTAAATCTTTGATTCCAACATGATTTCAACAATGGGTATGTAATAATAATATCTATCTAAAACCAAATACGTTTTGCGACGCTGACTCTATCAAACTAGATTAAAGCATTATAAAAATACTTCTCATATGTATAGATAAACCGGAGATAACCTGGCTTTTTTTCTAACTGTACCAAAAACTGACCCCATACGAAGACGTGACTGACTGACGATAACCCACTATATATGAATATAATGATATCGGTACCGATTCACAATATAATCTATATAGAGTCGCTAATTAAAAAATCTATGATTTAAAAATTTATCAACTGAAATCATTATACCAACATGAAGAACAAATTTTACATCATGCAATGAAAAAAAAATACATATTATGGAACACAAATATAGTATGTACGGTTGTCCTTCATCTCACCTGGTTCCAAGTTATAATAAGGTGGAAGCAGACTTCACCAAGTCATAAGTCAAAGCCGGGACCTCTGGATCTGACCAGTTGGTGAACAACTGAACCACAGGCGGTAAAAAGTATAAAATATAAAAACCTTTGCAACCTTTGTAATGAACATTTTTACCCTAGCAGCTCAGTTGGTATTGGTAGTAGCTCTGCCCTCTGCACTAGTCTGTGGGTTTGATGTTTGTCCCAGGTGTGTGCAGAATGTAGATGTTTGTTCTGTGTTTGTGTGTTAAACAAATCATATTTGAGGATTATCATGAACCAATGGTTAGGTATTGTAAAAAAAAATTGTAGTCATAATCTATTGAATTTAAATCAAATTAAAATTGAACTACTTTTTTGTAGGAGGGAACTTAAGCTTATCTCCCAGGGCCTTCCGGGGAAATAGTCCTATGTATTTGTTAATGTTTATTGCAGGTTGTATTAAACATCTAATATCTCGGGCAGTGGCATATAGCACGGCACCAAGACCTAAAACCGCAATTGTGATGCTCAATATGGGTGGGCCCAAGACCATTGATGGGGTAAGAAATCAATTTTTGTCTCAGCTTGTAAATGTTGAAGTAGGCGATCTCACTAGAATTGCACCTTGAAATGGGTAAGCTCTTGACCTCAAAGCTTGCCTAGATGGTCGAGGTCTACGATGAAGTGTTCCGAGAAGCTGCCTATTGAAGACACTATTGAAAGCAAGCTAGTTAGCATCGGCCTTTGGCAGGTGGGTGGTTGTCAGGCAGATCTTTACATACCACCATACTGTCATACCTTACATCACTACCTTGGGTCTGTAATAAATACTTAATTGTTGTTGTATATACATTTATGGTTTTTTATAATTAATGCATTAGCTTACCCTGTGCATTAAATAATTAAATATACAGGGTGAATTTTGAGACAGGGCAGTAAGGGCAGGTACTATACAGGTACTATTATATGGTAGAATCAGTACTCAACCTGTACCAAGAATAAGTAAATAAAATAAAGAACTGTCTACTCTATTAGCGTAAGCTCTGCTGCGAGATTTTTTAGTAGGGAAGTGCGCCATCTGCGATAGCATTTACATCTATGTATAATTTGAAGTAAGTATTCAAATAAAAAAGAAATTTATTGGCAAACTCTTACACAAAAAACCAACATAAAAATAATAATAAATAGGTCTTTATGTACTATTATAATTTATTAAAAAATAATATAGTAACTAACTTACATAAAGTATAACTGACAAGTATCTACCAAACCAACAATGTATGTGCAATACAGAGTAATGATCTTTCAACATACATTGCAAACTGGAATTGAAGGAAACATTACCTTGTGATTGCCCAACTCCGCTTACAAATTACGCATATTAATCACGCACTAGTTGATCTGTGGTCAAAGGTTGGCTGTAAAAAAGTTATAATTAATGGAAATTTTAGTTCTTAGCACTCGTTTTTCATTTAAATAATAATAATGAATGAAAATTTTATTTCTCCGCATTCTTTTTCCATTTAAATCGCTAACTATCAAAGTCCGATCGTAGTCAAGTAAGTCAGTAGGTCTACTCTACAAACCGATAAACGATATATCGGGACAATTATCGTGCAAAAGGTACTCTTAGTGACATCGTTTTGAGTATCGTTTGAACGATGAATCGTCCGACATTAATTTCGACAATCGATGCTGAAATCGTACTCTAGCACCAAAAACGATACGATGATTTGAATTAGACCAATAACAGCCGTTAATTCATAAATTCATAAATGCTATAACCGACTTGCAAATAATTGTACATGTCCTTCTATTGAAAAAACACTATGCCTGCGATATCTAGGTATAAACCTTGACCAAAATTTAACATTTAAGCATCATATTCTCTCGCTTTCTGCTAGAGTCAGAAAACTCATTCACATAATAAAGCTTCTCCGTGATAGTTCAGATGTAGATACTCTGATGTTGGTGTATACATCTCTTTGCCGGTCTATCTTGTGTTATTGCATTACAGTTTGGGGTGGTGCAGGCAAGACTCACTTAATTACCCTTGAAAGAGCTCACAGATCGGTGCTCAAAGTCATGTTCCGCAAGCCGTTTAGATACCCTACTATTTCACTACACACTGAAACTCAAACACTGAGTGTTCGCCAGCTCTACCTCCAGCAAGTGATAATCACCTACCATAAGACTTTTCTGACTGAGCAGAAGGCTGCTCCCCCGTCTGTGAAGCGTCGCATTAGAATAAATGTTCCTGCTATTAAGACCTCTTTCGCAAGACGGTTTAAGTTCTTTTCCTTTCCATTTATATATCGCATTGCTAGCAAACATTGTGAATTATCTTGCTCACTTTACGGCGTTAAGGAGAAAGTGAGAAAGTGGCTCCTCACCCTTGATTATGATGATACAGAGAGACTTTTAGCAATCCTGACGTGAATCCCAATAACTTTGCTCTTTGTTTCCCATCCGTGTTCCTTACTCCTACTTATCCAAATAACGCATGCACACTCTAATATACACACACATACACACACACACACACACACACACACCCCCCCCCCCCTTTTCACTGTCATACTCAGTAATTTTGTTTTTTGTTTTTAATTTAATTTGGTTTTGCCCTGTTAGTAGCACAAGTCTTTTGGTAATTCTTTAAATAGACTCCCGCGGCACAGGCTAGCCCTAGTGTGGGGTCCTCTGGTAATTTTGTAATTGATTTAAACTTATTGGCAATAAATGAATTTGAATTTTTGAATTTGAATTTGAATTCGACCGAGCTTGACGAACATTGTGACGACACATAGTTTGCTATCGTGTACGTTATCGTTTCTATTTATGTAACAGTGATTCCTTGATTTTCTGCTTCAAATTATTTAAGTAGTAGGTATAATGAGTACCTACAATGTTTATGTTAACTTAGGTACCTACCTAATAAACACAAAAAGTTCAATAGAATTATTTCTGTAGGAGGTACCTAGGTACAGTGTTTATGTTAACTACTTAGGTACCTACCTAGTAAGCTTTGGGTTACTAGGTAGTGGACTCTCGATTTACCTTGTAGGTGGATTCAATAAACTCACCACCATCTGTAACTTTTAAAGTTATATGAAACCCAAAGTTTATTAGGTACCAAAGTTAACAAAACATTAAAGGTACCTCTACTATTAAATACTACGATTTGACTCTCTTCTGCCATGTTAATTATGTAGGCATTCTTGTTTTGTAAAATGGTGCGATTTCTTCTGTTCGTCCCAAATACTTCCATGGTCAGAAAAAAACAACTTAAAATAAGTTTGTACCTACCTATACCTACATATAGAACATGAAAGAAGAGAGTTAAATTAAGTTTTTAAGAGTTTCTTTAAGTAGTAGGTATAATAGGTACCTACAATGTTTATGTTGACTTAGGTACCTACCTAATAAACTTTGGGTTACTTATAACTTCCAATCCAATCAAAAAGTCCAATCAAATTATTTCTATATAGTACAGTGTTTATGTTAACTACTTAGGTACCTACCTTGTAAGGTTTGGGTTACATACTTCAAAAGTTAAAGATGATGGTGAGTTTATTGAATTCAATCACAATGTAAATGAAATTGGTTTCAGACAATGTTTTCTATCATATTATGTAAACTACGTAGGTAGGTAGACGTTAGGTATAGGTAAGTAACATGCAACCTACTTTTTGCTTCTGTGATGCAGTGATAATACTGTCCAGTATTATCACTGCCGATTAGGGAGTTAAAAGTTGTGTCAAATCTTGCAATAGCCTCCTTGCCATAGTGCGGCCGGATACCATTAGCAGATCCCTTGCTAGATCTCTATGCAGGGTTGAATAAATCTAGCAAGACGTTCAACGTTGATGATCAAGGGTTGACGTGTAGCTCATGTTATCATGTCGGGAAGGGTCCCGTAGGTACTTCCGCGCCATGGATCGATCCTATTTTACACCATGCCAAATTTATACCATCGGTACCTACTTACCTAAGGTAACTGTAGCTCAAAATGGTGACGCGCGCTAGCTGGTGATTAGACCATAGAGAACAATAAGTTGTATGGTTGTATAACTTTAGCCTTTCCGTAATGGGTAACTAAAAGAATGAAACATAAAAAAACAAAGTCAACAAACTTTGACATAAAAACGGATCTAGACCATCAACCAAAGAGATTTGTGCCAAAAGATTTTTATTCATGCCATGCATTTTGTTGTCATTCGTTCCGAGCATTCGATACAACTTTCGACAGACGATGATTATATCGATGTTTTTCAGAGTACCGTTGTTTCCGATTATTCGGAAGACTATCGTATCGTTTCGAATATATCGCAATCGGTTTGTAGAGTAGCACGGCTGATCTTGAAATTCGCGAGCTCATCGTAAGATCATAGATCAGATCATATATAAAAAATTCGACAAATGTTTGTATTCACATTCGTTCCAGTTTTATCCCGTTGATGCTGGCCTACCACGAAAAACGAAACATGACGGAATGCCATTTTTAACCGCCTCTGTGGTCTAGTGGTTCAACCCACCGATTTCAGATCCAGAGGCCCAGGGTTCGATCCCCAGGGGGAGTACAATATTGTGCTTGGTTTGGTTGGTGGTAGTCTTACCATAACAACAATTCCAAATTGTTGTGTTCCTTCCACGTTATCATAACTTGAAACCAGGTGAGATGAAGGCCAGGTGATATTACAGGCTACGCTTGCAGGTCGGCGATTACCTCCACCGGATAATGACAGACCGGGACATGATACAGCTGCCCGTGCAGAGTAGACTCGGACCCTGGATCGCCAGCCGGCGGACTGAGGAGGTGCAGAAGAAGTACACGGAGATTGGTGGCGGTTCCCCTATCCTCAAGTGGACCAACCTACAAGGTATAACTTGTACCTAGCGTCGATTATGTGATATCATTTTAATTTGACATATTTCTTAAAATCAATTTATTCGATTATTATTTTTTGTTGCGTACCTAGCAGATAGACCAAGCTTTTACACATTTGTATACCTAGGTTCACGAACAATAAATTAATTGCGAACAAAAAAAAAACTACGAACCTACGATCTCTTCCAATGTCTATAAATTCGAGGACTGGTCAGCTTTTGATGAAAGAGCAACAGGATCACGGCTTTTTCCCTTTCGAGGATCACCTACTAAGCACGTCAACTGCCCACGGTTTGCAAGTAGCCAGTAGTCACGTGACATGTTGCAAGTCCATCGCCGCTCAACGGAATACTAGCCAGTGTCACGTGACATACGTATTGTTGGTCCTAGCGACATGTGAGCTCACGATGTGACCTACGCCGTCAGAGAATGTGCATGTGTCAATAAACAGAAAAGTCCATAGGTGCACGATTGGATTTGAAATTTTGAACCCACAACCTCCGGATGAGAAGGCCTGGTGGTATTAAGACCTCTTAGAGCATTATTGTTTTGAAATTACTTTACTTTTGTCACTATTTATCCAGTGTAGAAAAAACGGGACATAAGTAATGTAATATCATAACGAGAACGCTATAAGACGTGGTTAGTCCCCTGGAAGTGTGATTGAGATTCTAATGCTAGGGAGGATGTGTTGTGACAAGGTTGGATAGTGTAAGGAATGAGTACATCTGGGGAAGTCTGAAAGTAGCGCAGTGAAGGAAAGACTGAGGCTAGCGTAGTATGGACATGTCTTGCGGAGGGAATAGAGTCACGTGACTAAAGTAATGTTGGCTATGAATGTGGACGGACGTAGGAGGACATAGGCCGAGGAAGATGTATATATGGATGGGGTACAATATTATGCTTGGTTAGGTTGGTGGCTATGTTAAATCTGCGTGGCTAGCTACCACCATCTTACCTAATTCTGTCGCCATAACAACAATTCTAAAATTGTTGTGTTCCGGCATTTAGAGGTAAGATAGCCAGTTCCTCAGTTTGTTGAGGATTCCGGGTGAAGTGCGCCTGCACATTCCGCCTTATAGATTGACACCAGATGAAATGAAGGCCTAGCGCTTCTCTTGTTTTTTTTTTTAACAGGAGAGCTCCTAACAGAGGCGTTAGACCAGATGCTGCCGAACTCAGCCCCTCACAAACATTATGTGGCGTTTCGATATGTTCCGCCATTTACAGAGGACACGTTTGCTCAGCTCGAGAAGTAAGTACTTATTACAGGACATTTATTTCACACAGCGCCATCCAGCCCCAAACTATGCAATGTAATATGGGAAACAGATTACGGATAGAATACTTAAATAATTTGTAAATACATACGTACTATATAATACACCCAAACACAGAACAAACATCTATATTCATCGCACAAATGTTTGTCCTGGGTGGGAATCGAACCAACTGAGCTATGAGGCTTGTCAAACTAGTCTTATTAGCTATATCTTGTAAATCAAATCATTTATTTCATCTAAAAACATGTTCCATGCACTTATTTTACTACATCTCAAGAACCTACTTCAGGCACCAGTATTTTACAATGTAGTTAGGTGCCTCTGACAGAAATTGTGTAAATTTGTCCTTTAGAACCTACTAATTTTGTGTGAGAAAATAAACGTTAACATTATTAAAAAAAAAACAATACATAATTTTCCCAATAGGCCTCTATGCTTAATATGTAAAGAATACACAGAATAATATACAAACTATGATAGAATACAATAACTTAAGAATATGTCATTGGGACTTTTAATAAATTTTATTTTAATTACTCAATAAAAAGTACAAATAAACTATGTACAAAGGAATCAGTCGGATTACCTGAGGACCGTTAAACGGCCTATAGGTAACTCAACTGTTCCAGACGGAAGCATGCCAATTAAAAAAAATAATCCCGGAACTAAGCAACAAAATTATATTTTCAGAGACGGAGTGGAAAGAGCTGTGATATTCTCTCAGTACCCTCAATACAGCTGCGCGACCACTGGATCTAGCTTAAACGCGATAGCAGACTTCTACAAAAACAGGTAAAGTATACACAAACACTCTCAGTAAGTCCCGAGCTCATGATGCCAACTGTTCGCTTATGGACCAAAGCATCGAGGTGAGCAGTTGAACAGAAAAAGAGTTTGTTTGATGGTACGGCTAGCTACCACCATCTTACCCAAGTCTGTTATTTTTCCGGCATTTAAAGGTAAGATAGCCAGTTCCTCAGTATTGAGGATGCCGGGTGAAGTGTGAAGGTGAAGTGACACTTCACCCGAAATACTCAACAAACTGAGGAACTGGCTATCTTACCTCTGAATGCCGGAACACAACTATTTTAGAATTGTTATTATGGCGACAGAATTAGGTAAGATGGTGGTAGCTAGTCAGGCGGACTTAAAGTCCTACCACCAACCAAACCAAGCACAATATTGTACTCTGGGGATCGAACCCGGGACCTCTGGATCTGAAATCGGTGGGTTGAACCAGAAAACAGAGGCGGTTTAAAGTGTTGACAAATGGAACGAAAAGGGGCTAATAAACCTAATTGGATAGGTATAAAGTAAGTACAAATAAGGTTTATCCCTTCATCTTGCAACTTACTTATGTAGCATACACGTACTGTTAGCATGTAAGCGCTGCTAGGTAACAGCATTATGTATTGTGAACGGTCCGATAACTTTGATCATTTGTTCTAACTAAGTTAAACTTGTATTTAGACACAAAGGATCTCTGCTTAGGCTCTAGTTTACATGAAAATTTTGTAGATATTACTTATTGATTACACAGGTATCCTAAGTTATATTATATAATATACACTCAAATCGAAAAATTCGAATTACGAATTCAAAGACGGTTCTATACAGACGCACTTTATAAACGCATATACATAAAATTAAGAATAAAACTCATTATAGTACCGTACAGTAATCTTTTTTTTTATTATTTCATTAAACTAGTCTATGGTTTTAGGCTGAATTTGAAAAAAAAAGCGCACGCATGCGCAGTTCGAACTGTGAAAAAAATGGCGCACGCATGCGTAGTTTGAACTTAATTTCCCGCGCTTCCCATACATTTTGTTGCCGATCGTGTTTTTGTAACCTACCTACTTAGTTTAATTTTTCCTATGAGTGAAGATAAAGTAGCGTATGAAACTGCACATAACTTAGGTATTGAAACACTCGAGTCAACCTATTATCGATAAACAGACTCTCGTGTTTTAATACTCCTTCTTATATGACAGTTGCATAAACTACTAATATAATATTGTTACGCCAGTCAGAAACGTCTAGAATATTCGCGAGCCTTCGCATAGTTCCGAGAAAATAAGACAATAACAACTTGTTTATGAATAACACAAAAGGATGATTTATGACCGCCGTGCCAGATTACGCAACAGTTAGCGGCGCGACCATTCCCGCGCTTACTAGAACTTTCGATACGAGTTGGATATAAATTGACGCGCGATTCGGAAGCAAGTCAGTATTCGATTACGATACAGCGAGTTAACATCAAGTGATATTTGAGTGCGATAACAGTGTTTAGTGATTCGGTAGTATAACTAAGTAGTGTTGTACTGTGTTTGAGAGTAATTAGTTTGGTGCTGAATAAACGTGTCTTATTTTGAGTAACAACCGGTTGCTTTTAATTCTTACGAACCCCAGCTCGTAACAATATATATGTTTATTTGATGCGATAGTACCTATATATTTGCAGGTCTCCCCCCCCGAACATAAAGTTCAGCCTGATAGAACGGTGGGCGACCTCCGCGCTGCTAGCCCGAGTGTTCGCGGACCGGATACAAGACGAACTAAACAAGTTCCCGGCAGCGACGCGGGACGACGTGCTGATACTCTTCACCGCGCACAGCTTGCCGCTCAAAGTCAGTCTTATTAGTACGCCACATTCATTATACAGCCACAAGTCTCGCTACATCAATTATACAGCCACAAAAGTCTAGCTACATGAATTATACAGCCACAAAAGTCTAGCTTCATTCATTATACAGCCACAAACGACTAGCTACATTAATTATACAGCCACAAAAGTCTAGCTACATGAATTATACAGCCACAAAAATCTAGCGACATGAATTATACAGCCACAAAAGTCTAGTTATACAGCCACAAAAGTCTAGCTTCATTCATTATACAGCCACAAAAGTCTAGCTTCATTCATTATACAGCCACAAAAGTGTAGCTACATGAATTATACAGCCACAAACGTCTAGCTACATTAATTATACAGCCAAAAGTCTCGCTACATTATTTATACAGCCATAAACGTCTAGCTACATTAATTATACAGCCACAAAAGTCTAGCTACATTAATTATACAGCCAAAAGTCTCGCTACATGATTTATACAGCCACAAACGTCTAGCTACATTAATTATACAGCCACATAAGTTTTACAGCCATAAAAGTGTAGCCAGATAAATTATATAGCCACAAAAGTTTAGCCGCATAAATTATGCAGCCTCAATTTTTTTACAGCCACATAAGATTTACTAGCCTCATACATTATACAGCCACATAAGTCTAGATTTATAAATTATACAGCCGCAAAAATATAACCACATAAAGTATACAGCCACAAAAGCAAAAGCCTTGGCTCGGCTGAAACCACCCCTGTATTTTGTAAATAAGATTTAAGTTAATAAAATAGGGATGGAGACTGATTTAAAAATAAGTTTATTTTGCTCTTATAGGGGTGGTTTTTAAGATGAACGGGGCAAAGGATGATCATCAGGTCTTGTAAATAAAAGAGGGTACCCATTCGAAATTTAATTAAAACTGGTCTATTTTATCTATTGTTACTCACTCAATACGGTACGGTACGGTCATTATCGCCACGCTAAGTAGACAGATTGGTGCTCACAGTTAAAGTTTTGTTTACACAAAGAAAAAATCTGCTGCCTTTTTGGTTGACTTGATCTGGTGGGGTAGATTTTTAAACCACGACTACTAAGGCAACAGTTTTGAGAGCACTTTTCAAAACGACAGGATATTACATTACGTTAGCAACAAGAGAGAGCCTCGAACACTCGGGTAAAGAGAGTTCGAGAAAAAAGTACTTCAGTAAAGTGAGAAAGGTGTAATGAAAGCACACTTTTATCGTTTGTTAATTACGTTCTATTTGAGAAATAATCTCCGTCACAAACCAGACATCACGAGATTTCAGTTCGGGGCTAACTACTAGTTTATCATTTATCATTTTACCATTTATTTAAATTGAATTAGCTCGGACAAACCAATTGAAGTCAATTGTTACGTGGTTACGTGACTCAATATAAGCCCTCAATCGATGGTCAAGAAAAGCACCATGGAACATGTGATCAAATAAAAAAAAAAACTGCCTTCTGCGCTGTAGGCTGTGGGTTCGATTCCCACCCAGGACAAACATTTATGTGATGAATATAGATGTTTGTTCTGTGTTTGGGTGTGGTATTGTATGATAAGTATGTATTTACAAAAAAAAATGTATTTAAATATTCTATCCGTAATCTAGTTCCCATATAACAAGCTATGCTTAGTTTGGGGCTAGATGGCGTTGTGTAAAAAAAAAACATGTCCTGTAATATTTATTAAATGATAATGTTTGTAGGTACTTTTTGCGGCGACTTAGTACATTTTTTTTTAAAATTTAGTAATTAATTGCTGTTGCAAATAAAATTATATAATATCGTAGGCTGTTTCTCGAGGCGACACGTATCCTCACGAGGTGTGCGCGACCGTAGCCCTAACGATGGCGTCCCTCGGCACCGCCAACCCCCATAGAGTGGTCTGGCAATCCAAGGTGGGCCCTCTGCCGTGGCTGCAGCCCTATACCGATGACGCTATCAAGGTAAATACATACATTTCGACAAGATTTCAGATCCAGAGGTCCCGGGTTCGATCCCAGGGGGGTACAATATACTGTGCTTGGTTTGGTTGGTGGTAGGATTTTGTTTAAGTCCGCCTGGCTACTATCTTACCTAATTCTGTCGCCATAATAATAATTCTTAAATAGTTGTGTCATGGCATTCAGAGGTAAGATAGCCAGTTGCTCAGTTTGTTGAGGATTCCGGGTGAAGTGCGGCTCCACCTTCGGCCTTATCTCAACTTGTTACCAGAGATGAAGGCCAAGTGCTTACCCGTCGCACAATAAAATAAAAAAAACACAAGTACACTGCCATGGCGGTCTTAAGAATCAACCCCTCTAATTCAGCCCATGGAAGTCGTAAAATCCGATCAAGGGATCTCACCAGAAGAGCTTCCATCTGCTAGCAGTGTCCAGCAGTGGACACTGATGGGCTGTCACTGTGATGTGATACAACACCCACCCACATACATAACAAACATATTCATTACCAAAATGTTTGTCCCAGGGATTGAACCCACAACCTACACAGAAGGCAGAGCTACTTCCAATTGAGGTGTAAGACTTTTTTTTATTGTACGACGGGGAAGCGCTTCGCCTTCATCTTACCTGGTTACAAGTTAAGATAAGGCCGAAGGTAGAGGCGCACTTCACCCGGAATCCTCAACAAACTGAGGAGCTGTCTTACCTCTAAATGCTGGAGACAACAATTTTAGAATTGTTGTTATGGCAACAGAATTAGGTAAGATGGTTTTGTGTTTTTTAAGTTTACGGCTAGATGGCGCTGTAAAGTCCCGTATTATTTGTTTACCTTATGTTATGTTATTTTGACAAGCCTCATAGCTCAGTTGGTAGTAACTCTGCCTTCTGCGCTGTAGGCTGTGGGTTCGATTCCCACCCAGGACAAACATTTGTGTGATGAATATAGATGTTTGTTCTGTGTTTGGGTGTTGTATCATATAGTACGTATGTATTTACAAAAAGTATTTAAGTATTTTATCCGTAATATAGTTCCCATATTACAAGCTACGCTAAGTTCGGGGATAGATGGCGCTGTGTAAAATGAATGTCCTGTAATATTTATTTATTTATGTTGCAGGCGTACGCGAAAAAAGGTCAGAAGAACTTAATCCTGGTGCCCATCGCGTTTGTGAACGAACATATAGAAACATTACATGAATTGGACATAGAGTACTGCCATGATCTCGCTAAAGAGGTAAGTTTACCGCCTGAGGTCCCGGGTTCGATCCCCAGGGGAGTACAATATTGTGCTTGGTTTGGTTGGTGGTAGGACTTTAAGTCCGCCTGGCTAGCTACCACCATCTTACCTAATTCTGTCGCCATAACAATTCTGAAATAGTTGTGTTCCGGCATTTAGAGGTAAGATAGCCAGCTCCTCAGTTTGTTGAGGATTCCGGGTGAAGTGCGCCTCCACCTTCGGCCTTATAACTTGAAAATCAGGTGAAATGAAGGCCATGAACCCGTCGTACCAAAAATTTAGATGTATTTGGCCTTATTTAAATTGTTCGCACATTATATACAGCAAATAAAAATAAATTATTCTGCTTATCAAACCTATACCTACCAGATACCTTTTATCAAAAGGATTCTGATGTTCTGATAAGTCCTTGAGGAGGGCTGGGGGATTGGTGGCTTCAATAATACTTATATCGACCTTACAAAATAAGTTGGTAAGAAAATCCCTGTGAAAATTCGTGGGGAATTATACACAGGTATCCTTAGAAACTAGCATTCGCAGCATAATGAAATACCAATTCCAATACAGTGTTAAATATAAATAAATTACAGGACATTAATTTTACACAGCGCCACCTAGCTCCAAGCTAAGCATAGCTATATGGGAACTAGATTACGGATAGCATACTTAAATACTTTTGTAAATACATACGTACTATATGATACAACACCCAAACACAGAACAAACATCTATATTCATCACACAAATGTTTGTCCTGGGTGGGAATCGAACCCACAACCTACAGCGTAGAAGGCGTTACTATCAACTGAGCTATGAGGCTTGTTAATTATTGTTATTTATATGCAATGTATATGTATATGTGACTCGGTATGTGTTGTTAAAGGCCGGCGTCACACAAATCGAGCGTGCGGCTGCGCCAAACGATCACCCCACGTTCATAGCCGCTCTAGCAGACGTCGTGGCGCGCCACATGAAGGCGGGGCCCAGGGTCTCTCGGCAGTTCCTTACCAGGTAATGGCATCTGTGTACTACAGGTTCAACGGTATTACACCCAGAGGTCCCGGGTTCAAATCCCAGGTTTCCCCAAATTTGTGGTTGCTTTGGTTGGTGGAAGGACTTAAGTCCGCCTGGCTAGCAACCACCAGCAGCTAAGTCTGTCACTATGATTACAATTCTAATTTGTTGTGTTCCGGTATTTAGAAGTACGATAGCCAGTTCCTCAGACTGTTGAGGATTCCGGGTGAAGTGCGTTTCCATCTTCGGCCTTATCATACTTGACACCACGAGGGGTGTAGGACAAGCGCTTCACAAAAAAAAAACACGCTTCTATCGTCAAAAGAGTTGTGTAAAGATTTTTGAATATTTAAAAAAAAATGTTTCCGTAATCTAGGTATTTATTTATTGAAAAATATTAGCTAAAAAAGATACATAGCTTAGAGCATCGATAGCGCTGTATGCTATTACTAACTAAATAAATATTATAGGACATTGTTTTGTAACGTCTATTTAGTTAATGTTTGTTATATTGGTATCGATTGTATGTAATTTTTATATTCAGATGCCCACATTGCGTCAGCGCACGCTGTCACTCGTCCAAGAACTTCTTCAAGCAACTATGCGGAGACAAGGAGAGCGCATCAGAGAGAGCGTAGCGCAAATCTGCTGTAGCTATTACCTGCATTTACGTTTTGTATGCAATAGGTTGTCATGTTATTTCATGCATGTGCTACCAACTTCGTGTGAGCTAAAAGCAGACAATGTATGCACAAAATTTCGTTCCTCATATTATGAATGGGAATTTTCCATGGACCGACATCTTGGCGGTTGCCGGGATTCGGTGGCTCATTTTAATTCTAGTTTTGCGTTGGTTGTCAGTCAGTTATATTATTTATTAGATTTTTATCGACGCGATTGAGTAGCTCAATACCTATATAGTACAAGAACGTTCCTATAGCCATATAACTGAGGGAATGTTAATAGGTATAGGGGGTTAATACTTTGACTGCCGGTGAACTCTGTTCTGAAAACGCCAGCGTTCAATGTGATAGCACATTTAGTTACCAATAACATAGAATACATTTATACCTTTTGAATTACTCATTCTATTATTATTGAAGACAAACAGGATTTTCAGCACTCTGATTATGGTAGTGAATTTATGATTAATAATATTTTTACAAAACAAAATCATAACTATCCTCCTTGAGGACAACTAAGAAGTATTAAATTACGAGGGACCAAAGAGATCCCGGGCTCGATCCCCAGTGGGAGTACAACATTTTGCTTGGTTTGGCTGTTGGTCGGACTTAGTTTAAGTCCGCCTGGACTTAAACCATCTTTCCTAATGCTGTCGCCATATCAACAATTCTTAAATTGTTGTGCTCTGGCATTTAGAGGTAAGATAGCCAGTTCCTCAGCTTGTTGAGGATTCCGGGTGGAGTGCGCTTCCACCTTCGGCTATATCATATCTTGAAAATCAGGTGAGCCAAAGCGCTTCCCCGTCGTACAATTAAAATAAAAAACAAGGGCCCGAGATAAAATCTACTGTTTTCGGCGTTAACGCCTACGGAAATATCAAATTGTATGGAATTGACTCTAGCATCAGAGACGACACGTGACTTTTGCGAACGACCTCTAAGCTTCTAAAAAATCGTTTGGCGCCGCACTTCGGCAGAATGGTCGTCAGGCTTCTTTCGTCATAATGTGGGGTTGTTCAGTGCAAGATTCTCAAATAACATATTGTTTTACAAAGACTTTTACATCTAAGTTATAAAGTTAGTTTTAAATATATCGGTGGTTTGTTTTGTTATGAATAAATGTCTATTTATTAGAGCTATACGCATTTGTTTAATTCATAATATTAATATACCCGTGTACCATTTATGTGAAAAACTGTGATTGCACTTTTTTTTTAAACAACCCAAGTTATACTTCCGAATCACTAAACACTGTTATCGCACTGAAATATATAACTTGATGTTAACTCGCTGTATCGCGGCATATTTATATCAGACTCTGAATTCAAATTTAAATGATTTATTGAACTTATGTTGTTATTGTGGTATACAGGGTGTTGCGTAGATAAAAGTTTCAAACATAAACCCTGTTAGGGCACAGCAATATTACACCAGGAGGCGCATTAAACTTAATAGCTAAATAAAACTATATAAGAATACTAAATTCAAATCTTACAATAATATACTTATATTCTTGTTCATTATACCTGTACTTTTCTTACATGCTAATTATTTAGTCGTTGCATCACCCAGAAACACGTGCAAAGAGTAAAAGCATTTTTCTATTAAGTGGGATTTGAAACACTTTTTATTATTATATATTTACTTTATACTATTTATACTTTTTATATATTATTTGTAATGTGGAGTTACTGATTGTAGTTTGGAAGTAACAATATATAAATATATAAATAAACAATATATAAAGTTTTTAATGAAACACACCTTGTAAGTACAATTATTTATTCCTAAATATATTAACAACTAGCATACGTCTTGAGTGCGAGATTTCTAATCCCGTGGGAATTTCCTAAAATTTTAAGTTCTTACCACGAAAGCTACCCTGAAAACTTTACGTCTATTGGATCTCTAGCTTGGTCTATGCGTTAATTGTTAGTCTCTCTCTGCAAGGTCCATACTTATATTTAACATGTCATAGCTCAGTTGGTTGTGGGTTCGATTCCCACCCGGGACAAACATTTGAATGACGAATATTGATGTTTGGTCTGTGTTGTATGATAAGTATGTATTTACAAAAAAAAAAAAAGGATGTAAGTATTATATCCGTAATCTAGTTCCCATATTACAGGCTTAGTTTGGGTCTAGATGGCGCTGTGTGAAATTAATGTCATGTTAGATTTATTTCCTATTATAAATATTACTATTCCTTCTAGAGAAGTACCTGTCTTACAGAATATCGCAGTCAAATATCAGTATACAAGGTGAAACAGAATATGTGTACTAAGTTCATACAAAGTTGTACTTCAGTTTCCCATACAAATCTTTTCATTTTCTCAATGACAATAAATAGTGACGACCCTATTCCTTTACCGCACTATGCATGTATATTAAGGACAGATGAACCAATTTTTGTGAGAGCTTGGAGTCATCTCGTGAAAGTAGGTTATTAGATAGAACATACACATTGATAAATTACATAGGCACCTACAGTTGCAAAAAGACGATGAATGCGATATTGGACGAACAAAAGTACATTATAGGAACGATTATTTTGTATTTTAGCTAACAGATAGATAAAATTCTTATTGATTTGACAAATTAAACCTTCTAGTAATGGATTGTCTCATTAGCAGCCCAGGCTTTTCGACGATTTTCCTCTGTTAGTGAAAGCGCTTTTCGTTCTTTGTGATTGTGACCTTCTGCCTCATCTGTCTAGAGCTGAGGTCATTGACGCGAGTTAAGAAACAGCTGATTTTAGGGTAGTCTCAACTCAAAAAACCAGCTGTTGGTGTCAGAACTTTGATCCTGTTTTACCAAAAACTTTGAACCAAAATTCAAAAAGTCGTAAAACAAACGTTTTTCCACGAGTCGGGTCGGATAACCCCGTTTCGGCATAGTACACATATTCTGTTTCAGGTTTTATATATATATACATATAGTGGTGTGTTGCTGCGGTGAATTAGGTCATCAGCTCCTTTACTTGTGTCGGCAACGCGAGTGATTCTGTTGTTGCAATGTACATAGGCGACGCGACGGTAGTACAATCTGGTGGACCGTATATTATAATGGTAGCAATATATAATGTAAATATAATATATATTGCTACCTAAGTACAAAAACTAAACAGTTCAGGTTCAGGTACCTAGTAATCGGCCGCCGTGTTAGCCAGATAGTCTCGTCTGCCGATGTTTGAGGCTTGTTTGGTCTGAGCCGCCTCCAGTTTCGGACATTCTGAAATATAAATTAACGTATTAACATGATACCATCCGTGAGGACCGCTAATTGGCTTCTCTGATAACCTACACTAGATTGATCATTTAAGTAATTTAATTAATTAATTCGTTATTACGTTTCATAAAGCTGTTGGTCTTCTTAAAAATAAATAAAAAGATTATTGTTATATATATTGCTGTCAGGTACATTTGGGTAAATGCATATAGATGTTTGTTCTGTGTTTGGGAGTTGTATTGTATACAAAGTATGCGTTATCTAGTTCCCATATTACAAGCTATGCTTAGTTTGGGGGTAGATGGCGCTGTGTGAAATTAATGTCCTGATATGAAAACGCCGAAGGTGGAGGCGCACTTCACCCGGAATCCTCAACAGTCTGAGGAACTGGCTATCTTACAGCGGAGAAGGCAGAGTTACTACCTACTGAGCTATAAGGTTTGTTATGGTTGGCTCTTGACCTAGCTCTAGGCTCTAAGCCAGAGCAAATGATAATAAGGTCTTCGACGGAGCTTTCCCATAAAGCACTGACGGAACACGGAAAAAGTAGGTCCCATTTGTTCTATGGAACATGACGTCATCAAACAAAATGAGACATTTTCTTCCCAATTTTTTCCATAGAACTACATACTAGCTTTTCATCCGATGTTCATGCCATAGAACAAAATGCAAATCAGATTTTCAAAATATTCGATGAATCTGCCTGCCTAAATGACACTGATAATGACAATTATTCTGTCATAAAAAACGAATAAAATAAATCGGAAACGTGGGGAGTACTCTCCAGATTATGTAGAGGATTCTCAATCTCAGAGCATTCTAGTACCACCAGTTCACAAGAAATATAATACTTAAGAGGTCTCATTTACCTTGTCCTATAGAACAATTTGAGAAATAAAAGTATTACAATCATGTTCTATAGTACAAAATAAGAAACAAATATCAAATTTTGTCATATAACGTCATGTTCCATGGAACAAATGGGACCTACCCACGGAAATCCGTTTGGCGGACACTGGCTAGGTCCTTCCAAGTCCTACCACCAGCGTTGTGATCATTCACCAATAAATAGTAAATGCAAGCTTAGAGAATAGCGAGAGATCTCGTTGCCAGGGAGTCCTGTCGACCCTGAAGGTGTACCTGTGATCCTGTGCCCCAGACCACCGCAGTAGGAGCAACCCTGCCCGTCTGCCAACGGTACTTCCGGCTCTCCTATCATCTCCAGTAAGAATGGCGGCACCTGTGAAACATATGCACCTATATCCAGCCTCGAGTCTTCATGTATCTTCATTGCCCGGGCTTGATGAAAACTATTATCCGCAAACAAAACTGGGGACGTTGGTATATAACAGGTCTAATTACAGGCCCACATTACTGACTACCATCGTGGCCAAGCTGCTAGACAATTAGAAAAGTATCAATACCTAAACTTTATTAACTCTGTTTCTATTTGTGGAGACCTTTGAATGGTTCTTTGTTTCCTATATTAAGTGCCGACAGTGTTTTTATTTTTAAAAATCAAATCGACACGTGTTTCGCCTCTATATTTCATGAGGATGCCTCGTGTAGAGGCGAACCACGTGTCTATTTGTTTTTTTTTCAGAGAGATTTAGCGGATTTATTACTAAATATTTTTTCTGTTTTCAGATTTTATTTTGTCCTGTAATATTTATTTATTTATCATGTACCCTATCCACTACGCTTTGAGTTCAATAATTTTTTTTTCATTTTCATTTGAATTCCTCAACTTGGGCGTGTCGCGAGCTACCTTCTGGCCGGCCTCCCGCAGCAGATGCGCCAGGTCCCTCAACACGCTGTCGTCCTGCGCCCTCGCGAGCAGCGTGGTGGCGACCCCCTCGCCCCCCGCCCGCCCCGTCCTCCCGATCCTGTGCACGTAGTTCTCTATATCCTCGGGCATGTCGTAGTTGATCACGTGCTGGATGTTCGCGAAGTCCAGGCCTGGGAATTAACTGGGGTTTCACGACAAAACACAGCTGCGCTAAAAAGTTATGTTTGTCACGTGACAGAACGAATTTTCTAAGACGTAAGCTAGTATTAGCTAGTCGTGTGTATTGTGTTTGTCACGTGACAGAACGATTTTTCTAAAATGTAAGCTAGTATTAGCTAGTCGTGTGTATTGTGTTTGTCACGTGACAGAACGAATTTTCTAAGACGTAAGCTAGTATTAGCTAGTCGTGTGTATTGTGTTTGTCACGTGACAGAACGATTTTTCTAAAATGTAAGCTAGTATTAGCTAGTCGTGTGTATTGTGTTTGTCACGTGACAGAACGAATTTTCTAAAATGTAAGCTAGTATTAGCTAGTCGTTTGGGGCTAGATGGCGCTGTGTGAAATAAATGTCCTGTTATATGGTATTGTGTTTGTCACGTGACAGAACTAATGTTCTAAAATGTAAGCTAGTATTAGCTAGTCGTTTGGGGCTAGATGGCGCTGTGTGAAATAAATGTCCGGTAATATAGTATTGTGTTTGTCACGTGACAGAACGAATTTTCTAAAATATAAGCTGGTATTAGCTAGTCGTTTGGGGCTAGATGGCGCTGTGTAAAATAAATGTCCTGTAATATAGTATTGTGTTTGTCACGTGACAGAACTAATTTATAAATAGCATTTGTCACGTGACATGAGCATTATTAAGCTCGTTGGGTGCTGAGTGCCCGCTCAGTGAGTTTAATAATAACAATCAATCCATTTATTTAAAATTACAAACAAATTATAAAAACTCATAAATAAACATTCATATATTTAAAGTACATACCTTACAGACCTTACAGACGAACATAGCAGTAGAAAAAAGTAATTTTTTTTTTGGCACGTTATTCCTCGACTTGCTAGTTCCTGGAGGAAGTGGGGGTGAAAAGGGGGTTTTAGTTAACGGTGTACGTTTTCTGAGGAACTGGCTATCTTACCTCTGAATGCCGAAACACAACAATTTGAGAATTGTTGTTATGGCGACAGAATTCGGTAAGACGGTGGTTAACGCCGTTTAAGCCAGGCGGACTTAAAGTCCTTTCTGGGGATCGAACCGGGTACCTCAGGATCTGACACCGGTGGTCGATCCACTAAACCACAGAGGCGATTAAATTAATATATCTAAGAGGTTCGAATGTAATGCCTGATTGTATCTGCAAAGTTCATTCGTATAGGACACGCCATCTCAAACTTACCGTTAAACTTCGTTTGAATGAGAGAATGGTACTGGGTCTTCTTAAAGGCCTGATACCAGACCTCAGCCTTGGTCAAACGTCCACCCTGTACCTTTGCTAGCGACATCTAAACTAAGTTTGAATGGGAGGGCGGTACTAGATCTTCAAGGCATCAAACCAGACCTCAGCCCCGGTCAAACGTCCACCCTGTACCTTTGCTAGCCTGATTTAAACTAAGTTTGAATGGAAGGGCGGTACTAGATCTTCAAGGCATCAAACCAGACCTCAGCCCCGGTCAAACGTCCACCCTGTACCTTTGCTAGCCTGATTTAAACTAAGTTTGAATGGAAGGGCGGTACTAGATCTTCAAGGCATCAAACCAGACCTCAGCCCCGGTCAAACGTCCACCCTGTACCTTTGCTAGCGAGATTTAAACTATGTTTGAATGGAAGTGCGGTACTAGATCAAGGCATCAAACCAGACCTAAGCCCTGTTTCAAACGTCCACCCTGTACCTTTGCTAGCGAGATTTAAACTATGTTTGAATGGAAGTGCGGTACTAGATCAAGGCATCAAACCAGACCTAAGCCCCGGTCAAACGTCCACCCTGTACCTTTGCTAGCGAGATTTAAACTATGTGTGAATGGAAGGGCGGTACTAGATCTTCAAGGCATCAAACCAGACCTAAGCCCTGTTTCAAACGTCCACCCTGTACCTTTGCTAGCGAGATTTAAACTATGTTTGAATGGAAGTGCGGTACTAGATCAAGGCATCAAACCAGACCTCAGCCCCGTTTCAAACGTCCACCCTGTACCTTTGCTAGCGAGATTTAAACTATGTTTGAATGGAAGTGCGGTACTAGATCAAGGCATCAAACCAGACCTAAGCCCCGGTCAAACGTCCACCCTGTACCTTTGCTAGCGAGATTTAAACTATGTGTGAATGGAAGTGCGGTACTAGATCTTCAAGGCATCAAACCAGACCTAAGCCCTGTTTCAAACGTCCACCCTGTACCTTTGCTAGCGAGATTTAAACTATGTTTGAATGGAAGTGCGGTACTAGATCAAGGCATCAAACCAGACCTCAGCCCCGTTTCAAACGTCCACCCTGTACCTTTGCTAGCGAGATTTAAACTATGTTTGAATGGAAGTGCGGTACTAGATCAAGGCATCAAACCAGACCTCAGCCCCGTTTCAAACGTCCACCCTGTACCTTTGCTAGCGAGATTTAAACTATGTTTGAATGGAAGTGCGGTACTAGATCAAGGCATCAAACCAGACCTCAGCCCCGTTTCAAACGTCCACCCTGTACCTTTGCAAGCGAGATTTAAACTATGTTTGAATGGAAGTGCGGTACTAGATCAAGGCATCAAACCAGACCTAAGCCCCGGTCAAACGTCCACCCTGTACCTTTGCTAGCGAGATTTAAACTATGTGTGAATGGAAGTGCGGTACTAGATCAAGGCATCAAACCAGACCTCAGCCCCGTTTCAAACGTCCACCCTGTACCTTTGCTAGCGAGATTTAAACTATGTTTGAATGGAAGTGCGGTACTAGATCAAGGCATCAAACCAGACCTAAGCCCCGGTCAAACGTCCACCCTGTACCTTTGCTAGCGAGATTTAAACTATGTGTGAATGGAAGTGCGGTACTAGATCTTCAAGGCATCAAACCAGACCTAAGCCCTGTTTCAAACGTCCACCCTGTACCTTTGCTAGCGAGATTTAAACTATGTTTGAATGGAAGTGCGGTACTAGATCAAGGCATCAAACCAGACCTCAGCCCCGTTTCAAACGTCCACCCTGTACCTTTGCTAGCGAGATTTAAACTATGTTTGAATGGAAGTGCGGTACTAGATCAAGGCATCAAACCAGACCTCAGCCCCGTTTCAAACGTCCACCCTGTACCTTTGCTAGCGAGATTTAAACTATGTTTGAATGGAAGTGCGGTACTAGATCAAGGCATCAAACCAGACCTAAGCCCCGGTCAAACGTCCACCCTGTACCTTTGCTAGCGAGATTTAAACTATGTTTGAATGGAAGCGCGGTACTAGATCAAGGCATCAAACCAGACCTCCGCCCCGGTCAAAAGTCCACCCTGTACCTTTGCTAGCGAGATTTAAACTAAGATGAATGGGAGGGCGGTTCTAGATCTTCAAGGCATCAAACCAGACTTAAGCCCTGTTTCAAGCGTCCACCCTGTACCTTTGCTAGCGATATCTAAACTATGTTTGAATGGAAGTGCGGTACTAGATCAAGGCATCAAACCAGACCTAAGCCCCGGTCAAACGTCCACCCTGTACCTTTGCTAGCGAGATCTAAACTAAGTTTGAATGGAAGTGCGGTACTAGATCAAGGCATCAAACCAGACCTCAGCCCCGGTCAAACGTCCACCCTGTACCTTTGCTAGCGACATCTGTGGCCACCAGAACGTCTTTCTCCCCCCGTCTGAACGCCTCCACCGCTCTCGTCCTCTCTTCCTGGTCTTTCCCGCCGTGGATAGCTACCGCCTCCACACCTGACGAGACATATCATTACTTTAATGTATATTAGAAAAACTTTTTTGAGAAAACATATGCTCGAAGGGTGTTTTTACTCTATTCATGATTATTGTTATGATGACGAATGAATAATATTAATATTAATTAATTTAATTGTGTATTTTTATGTTTATATACACTCAAATCGAAAAATGCGAATTACGAATTCAAAGACGGTTCTATACAGACGCACTTTATAAACGCATGTACATAAAATTGAGAATAAAACTCATTATAGTACCGCTATCTTTTGCGCACGCATGCGCAGTTCGAACTTAATTTCCCGCGCTTCCCATACATTTTTTTGCCGATCGTGTTTTTGTATTCGGGATTCCAAAAAAGTTTACTAAAATCCTGTAAGTGATTAAAATATGATTGGAGAAGAGATATTCTAGACGCGGCATTGGCGTTAACTGAAAGTCTCCTGCCAGAAAAATCTAAAAAATTGTACGACAAAATGCACCAAGAATTTATAGATTGAAAATTAATTCCTTGCAACCTACCTACTTTGTTTAATTTCAATTTTTCCTATGAGTGAAGATAAAGTAGTGTATGAAACTGCATATAACTTAGGTATTAAAACACTCGAGTCAACCTATTATCGCATTCGGCTTCGATACACAGACTCTCGTGTTTTAATACCCCTTCTTATATAACAGTTGCATAAACTACTATTATATATAATACTTTAATGTATATTAGAAAAACTTTTTTGAAAAAACTTATGCTCGAAGGGTGTTTTTACTCTATTGGTGGTAATTGTTATGATGACACATGAATAATATTAATATTAATTAATTTAATTGTATATTTCTATGTTTAAATTGTGTACATTTTTATTTTAGTTTTAGAGTTAATTTCAGACACGGTTGTATAATTGTTACTCAATAAATAAATAATATGAAAATATAATAAAGCGTCCGATTAGAAATTTATTGGCGACATAAATTATGTGATTCTGTAATGCAGACTCATATTTTATATATTATGTAAGGCCAAAGATCGGGCTCAGTGCCGCACCTTGGGGGAGACCTACGTCCAGCAGTGGACTGCGATAGGTTGATGATGACAATATATTATACATAATAGACTTATACATATATATTATATAATTAACTAAACTGCCGACTTATATATGAGTAGCTCTACTCTACTAAAGTAAACATGAACTGTAGACAATATATTTTATTTGAAAAGTATTTCAGATTTCGTATTCTTAGTTTGGGACTAGATGGCGCTGTGTGAAATTAATATCAAATATAAAAATATAACCTCAAAACAAATTTTCAGTGTGTATTTCTATTGGCCGCAATAAAACTAATACAAGAAACGTGATTTTTTTTAAGCTGACTGAATATTAGCTGACCATTTAATTAATTTAGCTGGCCAATAATTAGCTGCTTATTTATTTAAATTAGCTGACCGTTTAAATAAAAAGTATACCTTTAAGCAGCAGATACTCATGTATAGCATCCACGTGCTGCTTCCTCTCGGCGAATATCAGTACAGGGGGCGGCGTTTTCTGCAGGCACGAGAGCAGGTGCACCGTCCGCGCGTCACCCTGTACCGGCTCCAAGTCCTGGCGCACGTGGAGCGAGGCCGCGCCCGCCCGCCCTACGTTCACCAGCACGGGCTTCACGAGGGCTGATCTACGGAGGTACTACTTTTACAACCGCCTCTGTGGTCTAGTGGTTCAATTTAGGGTTCAATCTAGGGTTCAATCCCAGGGGAGTACAATATTGTCCTTGGTTTGGTTGGTGGTAGGATTTTAAGTCCGCCTGGGGACACATCTTACCTAATTCTGTTGCCATAACAACAATTTGGAATTGTTGTGTTCGGCATTCAGAGGTAAGATAGCCAGTTCAGAAAGTTGAGGATTTCGGGTGTAGTGCGCTTCCACCTTCGGCCTTATCATAACATGAAACCATGAAAATAAAAAAAATCGGTCTAACCGTTTAGGGGGAATCCAGTTACAAACACACAAACATATATGTAAAGATGAAATGTTAAGCAAATACCTGGCAAAGTTCTGAATCTTCCGAGGCATGGTGGCACTGAACAGCAGCGTCTGTCTCTGCCCCCCGAAGTAAGAGAATATCGTTCTGACATCCTCCTCGAAGCCCATGTCGATCATGCGATCCGCTTCGTCCATGCAAAGGTAGCGACAAACATTCAGACGGACCTGAATAAAAAAAAAAAGCCTTTGTTTACAGATAGGCCTTACAGCTCAGTTGGTAGTAGCTCTGGCATCTATTTTGTAGGTTTTGGGTTTGATTTCCACCCAGGAAAAACATTTGTGTGATGAATATGGATGTTTGTTCCGTATTTGGTATAGTATGATAAGTATGTATTTACAAAAATGTATGTAAGTATCCATCATCCGTAATCTAGTTCCCATATTACAAGCTCTGCTCTGTTTGGGCGCTGTGTGAAATTAATGTCCTGTAATATTTATTTATTTATTTAAACTTCTATAGCGGAACAAAACAATGAACTACAAAATATGTAAATAACATACATAACATGTTACAAATATAACTTAAAACTAAAGTACACATTACACTATTAGATTTCTAAAATCACTTACAAATTTCATATAAAAGAACATACCGTAGTTGTTAACAAACAAATTCGACAAAAGTAAAAAAAAAAACAGTTCTGTTTGTTCCAGCGTACCTCCGAAACAGCTGAGCCGAATTTGACAGGACTTTCACTGGCAGATAGCTGATGTTAAATGGAGTAACTTAGCCTAAGTTGTATTAACAAATGTACTGAATTGGTATTTGATGAGAGGCTGATTATTATTAACATATTTTAAATTATGAATAGAACAAGGCAGAACATAATTGATACGAATTGATAATAACTATATTACAGATCTACGTGAACCTATATAATGTTCGAGCGAATAAAAATATCATTATCTCTTTATCTTTCGTAAAAATATTAGGTTTCTACGCAAAAAATAAAACCCATGAAATCCAAAATTGTTTTTTTGTCGAGCATCCTTTCGTGGGGTGCAAAAAGAAGGGGTTTTGGAAAATTCTCACGGGGGTAACGATTGCTAGTCTCTAAATGATCTCGAAACGTCAGCAAATCGACGTAAAAATTTTGTGGTAATAACCGTTTCATTTAGTTAATTATGTTGCATAGCCACACAAGTTTCAATTCTATGATTGCTAGTTATTTATATAATAAATCCGCGCTAGGAAGTTGCAAAGATAAAGATAAAGATATTTTTATTTGCTCGAACATAATGTAACATAGATCTTTGTTACAGTTGTTATCAATAATTATCAATTATGCTCTGCCTTAAAGAGCATGCAAATTTTATAAGAATGTTAATTAAACATAATTGCAGCTACAAGAGAATTAAAAATAAGCTAGTTTAAATGTTAATCAAAAATGTCATCAAATACAGCAATCAAAATAAAATCATATTAAATTAAGTGTCAAATGTCAAATTTATAATAATCACAGTTTGTCATCTAAAAAATCATTAATACTATAGTAACATTTGTCTGATACAAACTTTTTAAGATTTCACCTAAATTGGGAGTCATTGAGCTCTTTTATTGGGAGTGGGATTTTATTGTAAATTTTATTGTGCAAGCAGTAGATAAAATGAGCTAGTAATTCTATCATATTCTTACCATTTTCTTATCCAGCATATCCATGAGTCTGCCAGGAGTGGCTACCATAATGTGCACTCCTCTCTGAACCACCTCCATACATTCTGACACAGCCACGCCTGCACACCAAGCAAAGTCAAAGTCAAAGTCATTTATTCATCTATAGACATAATACATGCACTTAGATATGTCAATTTAACAATAATACACAATGGTAATTAAAAAAAAAAAAGAATAAGAATAGTAGGTATACACTCTAAAAGTACACAAATGCTGTGGTGACAGTAACTTATACATTTGTAAAATTTTCATAGAATAAATATTTATCAGCAAAAGCTTCGTCAATTGTATAATAACTTTTAGTAACTAAATATCTTTTAACAAAGTGTAAAAATTCGATGTCCGGTTTATTCCTAATGTCAATTGGTATTCTATTATATAATTTTATTGATACACAAACGAAGCTTTTCAAAATTTTGGTCAATCACAAGATTGACCAAAATTTTGTTTACGTGGAACCACTATATCTTGTTTATGTCTAGTATTGTGGCAGTGAATTTCAGTATTTGTCTCAACATTTCCAAGATTTTCTCTCATATATACAATGTTTTGGTAAATGTACTCGCTTGCCGTTGTCATTATATTGAGTTTTCTAAACATTCCTCTACATGAGTCCCTGTATTTTAATCTTAAGATATATCTAACCGATCGTTTTTTTTTTTTTTTTTCTTATTTAATTTAGGGACTTTAAATCCGATCCGATCCGAAGACCGATCGTTTTTGTAACAAAAATATCCGTATGCATTCTGCAGCAGTACCCCAAACACACTGTATTATGGATTATGAACGATGTAATATACTCGTAGTTACGAGCTGGGGTTCATAAAATAAAAGTTTGACACAGTTTATCAACACTAACACTTAATATTAAACATTGTACTTGCGTTGTTTTTATTGTACGTCGGGGAAGCGCATGGCTTTCATCTCTCCTGTCAAATTATGATAAGGCCGAAGGTGGAGTCGCACTTCACCCGGAATCCTCAAAAATCTGAACTGGATATCTTACCTCTAAATGCCGGAACACACCAATTTGAAAAAAGATGGTGGTAGCTAACCCGGATGGATAAAGTCCTACCATCAACCAAACCAAGCACAATATTGTACTTGATGAGGATTGAACCCAGTACCTCTGGATCTGCATTGTGGCATTATTATATTTAAATAGTTTAAAGGAGAATGACATGTATATAATTAATTATCTTTATGTGTGTAAATTTAATTAGTATTATGATTATTCAAAATTTTGTCAAATAAATTTTTTTTTAGGTTTTGATGAAATTATGTTTCATGTAATTTGCTTGATTTGCTATTATTATGTAACTGTTGTATTATTATGTTTCACCATGACGTATCAATTTAATTCTATTTGGGTTATGTAAAAATATTACTGTATTTTTTTCATTGCATTTATTTTTGGTATTTCTTTTTTGCATGTAGGCGACGTACCACGAAGTGTGTGATCTAGTTTATTTATTTGAGAACCATGTATTTATTTTTGGTATTTCATTTTTGCATGTAGGCAACGTACCACGAAGTGTGTGATCTAGTTTATTTATTTAAGAACCATGTACTACCCATACATCAGTTTTGTTGTAAGTTTTACCCTGCTTAGTTTTTAAGAGCTGTGGATTTTGTTATATAAATAAATAAATCAAGCAACATAAATGATTTTTATTTATATTTCTCTGTAGTAGTGCTACTCTCAAACACAACACTACTAAGTTATACTTCCCAAGTTATCGCACTCAAATTCATGAACTCTGATCATATTGACATCATTTGCATAACTGAACATTGGCTTAAACAACATGAGCTCATGTTTAATTTCAGTAATCACCAGATTGGCAGTTCTTTCTGCAGAGTGAATCACATCCGAGGTGGCTCAATAATATTGTTAAACAAACAAATAAAATTTAAAGATCGGACTGACATTGTTAATCATTCAGTTGAAAAGGAAATTGAAATAGCTTGTGTAGAGCTGGAGCAATTCATTATCATAAGTGTATACAGCCCACCTTGTGCCAAATATTCAATTTTTGAAAATGTTATGGAACAAATATTGTTTAAAGTGTCACAATCAAAAAAACAATTGATAGCTTGTGGAGATTTTAATATTGATCTATTGACCAAAGACACATATAGCAAAAAAATTACTAACCTGTTTAACTCCTTTAATCTAAAACCTATGTTTATGGAGCCTACTAGAATAACTGAAACCTCAGCTAAATGTATAGATAATATATTTACAGATGCCAACATTGTATGGAAGAGTGTAATAAGTAAAATAAAATCTGACCATCTAGGAGAAATTATTAAAATCGAAACACAATGTAAAACTAATATAAAAAGGAAAATTAATTTTGTACCACTGACAGCTGATAGAGTGGAAAAATTAAAATCAGCACTAATGTCTAAATTACCTGTTTCATATAATGGCAACTATCCTGATTGTTTATATAATACATTTTTTACTAAATTTAGCAACATATTTAACTCAATATATACATCCAAAACAATCACAGTCTCTGATAATGCAACATTTAGTGAGTGGGCAACAGCGGGAATACATAAAAGTAGAAGAAAATTGTATGAACTTTATGGTGAAAAACAGTACAACTTTAGTGAAGAGTTTAATGATAAAGTAAAAAAATATTCTAAAATCTTTAAGGAAGTTTGTGTGGCCGCTAAATCCCAATACTTGAGAAAACAGATTGTAAATAGTAAAGATAAAATTAAAGCTACTTGGAAAATTATTAATAGTGAGACTGGAAAAGGGAAAAGCAGCAACACTAACGAATTTAATTTAAAAATAGGAAATCTTAACATATCCCAAAATATTGATGTTGCAACAGCTTTTGAAACGTTTTTTACTGATATACCTGTTTCTACCACAAAATCATTGAACTCTTCAAATATTATGGCAGAGTCAATACTGAAAAACAATGTACCATCATGTAATAAACCATTTTATTTCAAATATGTTAATAATAACGATATTATTAAAGCATTTAAACTTATAAATGAAAAGAAGACCTCTGACCTCTGGGGCATCTCTGTAAGCATTGTTAAACCTATAATAGGCGTTATAGCGCCTGAATTAGCTTTTATTTTCAACGAATGCATCGACTGCGGCGTATTCCCTAATTTAATGAAATATAGTAAAATAACTCCTCTTTTTAAATCTGGTAACAGTTCTGATCCAACAAACTTTAGGCCGATATCAGTACTACCGACATTTAGTAAAATCTTTGAGAAGATTATTCTTACACAGTTACATAGTCATTTTTATGCTAACGCCCTATTTCATGACAAACAATTTGGATTTACAAGAGGTCGCTCAACTGCTGATGCCGGTATTAGTTTAGTATCGCATATTTTCGAGGCCTGGGAGAAATCACATGATGCGTTGGGAGTCTTTTGTGATTTGTCTAAGGCTTTTGACTGCGTGCACCATGAAACACTGATTATGAAATTAGACCACTATGGTATCAAGGGTGTTGCACTAGACTTACTCACGTCTTACCTAAGTGATCGCATACAGCATGTCGACGTGAACGGCCAGCGTTCTTCAGGATCTTTGGTTACCATGGGTGTGCCGCAGGGTTCTATATTGGGGCCTTTCTTGTTTTTAGTATATATTAATGATCTGCCCCAAATAATTAAAGATGACCATGAGATTGTTCTGTTTGCAGATGATACGTCACTTCTATTTAGATTGAAGCGACAAATGACTAACTTTGACAACGTAAACAATGCAATCTCAAAAATTGTTAACTGGTTTAATGTAAATAACTTAGTACTCAATCAGAAAAAGACCAAATGTATTCGATTTATTTTACCAAATGTAACTGAAGTTAAAGCTAATGTAAAAGTTAAAGAGGAAAACATAGAATTAGTCAAAACCACTGTATTTTTGGGATTAACTTTAGATAATAAACTTCAATGGGGCCCACACATAGATAAACTGGCGAAGAGACTTAGTTCTGCAGCATATGCTGTAAAGAAGATACGTCTTCTCACAGACGTTGCTACAGCAAGACTAGTTTACTTCAGTTACTTTCACAGTATTATGTCATATGGCATAATACTGTGGGGAAGTGCTGCAGATATAGACACCATATTCGTTTTGCAGAAGAGGGCTGTTCGCGCTGTTTACAAAATGGGTCCCAGAGATTCATTAAGAGACAAGTTTAAAGAAATAAATATATTGACTATGCCCTGCCAATATATTTATGAAAATATTATGTACGCGCGTAAAAACATAAGCTTATTTGACAAAAACTGTGATAAACATAATTATAATACTAGAAATAAGAATAAACTCGCTGTTCCCACAACTAGGCTCCATAAGGTTAATAAATCGTTCATAGGGCAAACTGTACGCTTTTATAATAAATTGCCAAGTGATGTGCTAAGCTTGTCAAATAATAAATTCAAAAATTTTGTAAAACAAAAGCTATCCAGGAAAGCTTATTATAAAATTTCAGATTACCTAGAAGATAAGAAAGCCTGGCATTAAAAAAATGAATTTGCTCCAGTGAATAAATTGTAATTAGTATTAGATAATTTTAAGCTATTGTAATGGATCATGAAAAAAAAAAACTAGCCCGAGGTTCTTGCCTTTCTCCTTGTGTGCTGGTCGCGATTCCGAACAGGCGGTAGATTTGACGTTTCAAAGTGATCCTAAAAAATCTTACTGAATAAAAATATTTGACTTTGACTTTGACTTTGAAATATCACTCTTTCTCGTAAACACGAGACTGATCTCGGTACTTACTGTTGCGTAATCTGGGAATCGATTGTTCTCGACGGTCATGAACAATCCTTGTGTTTTTTGTAAACAAGTTGTATTTGTCTTATTTTCGCGGAGCTATGTGAAGGCCCGCGATGATTAGACCTGACTGATTGGCGTAACAGGTACAACCACTTTGTGAGCTACCAGGGCTTACCGCCGATTGCTAAGCAGCTCCGGATCTCCGGACTGCCCGTCATCTTGAGATGCTTCGCGAAATGCTGGATGATGTCGTGCGTTTGCTTCGCCAACTCGCGCGAGGGGCAGATGATGAGCCCGTATGGTCCTTCGTTCCTGGGAATACCATGGATTTATAAAATCCATCAGCGCCACCACTCTCTGCTCGTAAATTCAAATTGTATATAAAGAATGATTTAATTAAAAGTGCCTACTACAAAATGAGTGACTATATCGACGATAAGAACGCGTGGCCCGATATTGCTATACCAGTTGAATAATAAATGTTTCAAGATAATATTAAGTATTAAGGTTTATGATGTAGGTAACACTTGTAATTTTATTAAATTATCATAAACACTGTATATCTAAATGTTAAATGGATCATCAAAAAAGTAACCAATCTAAAATTGTGATGTTTCGGTATTTAGAGGTAAGATAGCCAGTTCCTTAGTTTGTTGAGGATTCCGGGTGATCTACCGCCTGAGTGTAACTGACCTGATGAACGGCATCTGCAGTTCCTGGTGGAGACAGAACATGATGATAGGCAGCGTGAAGACCAGCGTCTTCCCGGAGCCAGTGAACGCGATCCCAATCATGTCCCGCCCGCTCAGCACCGCGGGGATGCCCTGGATCTGAATCGGGGTTGGCTCCTTGATGCCTTTCGCTTCCAACCCACGCAGGATCCCTGCAAACAGTAAGTGGAAGCGAAATTCTTCTTCATCTTCCTGCGATTGCCACATTTATTGTGGCACATCACGTTATCTTCCACTCTACCTGCCACGTCAACTTAGCATCCATCTCAAATGCATATCGTCTCAGCCGTCTGTATATGATGGAAGTAAAATATGACTAAAGCAGAACATGTCTTAATTGCAATATGACAAAAGTAGAATATGACAAAAGCGGATTATGACAGACGAAATATGACAAAGAGAGAATATGACAAAAAGAAAACTTGACTACGTCATGACTAAAATTCAGCATCCACTCCTCTCAAATGCATATCGTCTTTTATCATGCGCACAGCAAGAACTTGGAATAAGCTCCCAGCTTTTTTTTACCGCTGTGTTACGACCCTAATGTCTTCAAGAGTTGACAGGCACTTTCTGGGTAGGCTCGCTGCATCGTAGATCTCATTCTTGCCTGTGTAAGTGGTCGCACAAAAAAATAATATAGTACGCACCTTTAGGGAACTTCATGTGATGGAAGGTGGTGATGGGGGGAGGCACGTCTTCCCCCTCGACCAGCACCCGCAGCCGGTGCCGCACGCGCTCGTGGCGCTCCGCCGGCAGCGCGAGGATGCAGCGCGGAGGACGCCACGACGTTTTTATAGGCTCCTCGTATTGTATGCCTTCACATTGCCAAAGTTTATTGGATCATTTTTTTTAATTTTTATTGTACGACGGGGAAGCGTTGGCCTTCGTCTCACCTGGTAACAAGTTGAGATAAGGCCGAAGCTGGAGGCGCACTTCACCCGGAATCCTCAACTGAGGAACTGGCTATCTTACCTCTAAATGCCGGAACACAACTGTTTATTAAGCATTGTTATTATGACAGAATTAGGTAAGATGGTGGTAGCTAGCCAGGCGGACTTAAACAAAGTCCTACCACCAACCAAACCAAGCACAATATATTGTACTCCCCATGGGGATCGAACCGGGGACCCTCTGTATCTGAAATCGGTGGGTTGAACCACTAGACCACAGAGGCGGTTAATCATAAAAAGAATAAAACGTTGGCGTGACGATCTGACTGCATTTATCCCGGGCTGGTGGGAAACGGTGGATGACCGCAAGCGTTGGAAAGATATGGGGAGACCTTTGCCCTGCAGTGGGACGGACAAGGTAAAAAAAAAAAAAACTTCATCTGCAACTTCTTGGTTTATGTCAATTAGTGATAGAGGTCTTTTCAAGAATAAAGAGTAGAGTTTGCAAGTGTTATAAAGACACTAAAAATTCACAACACGCGACGGGACTTGTATCCGCATCCATTCCTCAAGCAGGAAACGCTCTAACCAATTGAGCAACGAACCGGACACAGATTCCGAATTGTTGTGTCCTTGTGAGTAGTAGAGTTCCTTGTGAAAGGGCTTGTCCGGCCGCCAAACAGCATTATAGTAATGCTGCTTGGCGACTGTTTGGTTTGAAGGGTATGGTTGCCGGTGATATTACGGGCACAAGAGGCTTAACACCGACACAGTAAGGTATTGTTATAGGCAAGAGATGCACTTTACATCAGGTGGGCTACTTGATTGCCTCTTATTTGTATTAAAAAATATATATATATCTAATAAACCTAATTTTAGCATTAATTATGTATCAGATAGTTAATGCTAAAATTAACTAAAATTTTTTTTTTTTTTGAAGTATATGAATAAAAATAAATAAATTAATAAAAAGTTAAAAGAGTGAATGAGTGTATCATTATCAATTATTATATAATTGCATATTTAATACTATATATAATAATTATATATTATGCAAACAAAGTAAGTTCTTTGTAATATGGAAACTAAGTATTTAGACATTAAAGAATAATATTAATAAAGATGAATTTATAAATTTTCAATTTTGACAGTGTTCCAACAACTTTGGGCACATAGTCATCGTACATTTTTTTTTTATTATCAATTAAAGAACTCATAAATGCAAAAAAATATTTTTTTCAAAAACTCACTTTTCCAGAAAAACTAAAAAAAAATGAGTTTCTCTAATGCAGAACTTATTTTTTTTTAAATCGATCATTTAACTCCTGACATGACTTTTCAATAACTCTTACGGTTTCAGACAGTGGCCCTGGAAAAAACTCACCCTGTATAGATAAAAAAATAACATACTATTTTGTTATTATTATTTAAACAATACAACACCCAAATACAGGACAAACATATTATATATTGAGCACACATATTTCCCAGGTTTTTCCCAGGCGTGAATCGAACCCACAACCTATGACGTAGAAGGCAGAGTTACTACTAACTTAATCTGTGAAGACCAATCAAGGATCTTATGCCACCTCCATGTATAAGTTAGGGAGCTTAAGTGCTTATTACCTTCATAAATTAAGAATTAAGGTGATTTAGCCATCTGAATTAACGCATATGAAATAGCACTTAGCCACCTCGCATCCTAGTTAGCAAGCAAGTAAGGTGGCTACTGTCCTAGCTCCTAGTAGGACTGTGTAATAAGAAGCATTAAAAAAGCTCCCTATCCTGAGTCTAACTAGGACAACTGAATGTTGGAAGGTGTATTAGAAAGCTAACTGTTATTACACCATCCGTAAAATCGGATGCTAACTAGGAGCTAAGACAGTAGCCACATTTTTCTTGCACTAGCCAGTAAGTGCTATTACACTCTCATTCTAGCATCCTTAATATTGGATGGTGTAGTAAGCACTTTATCAGACAGCTGTTGTCAGAACATTGATAACTCTCCATTTGAGTATAACTTATGAGTCCTATTTATAATATCTGTTTATAATCCTGATGTATATTGCTTACCTTTAGCCAATTCGGCAACACCCATGAGCGCTTTGCTCTGTGCAACACTCTCTAAGATATGTTGCTCTTCCCTTGCTTGCCGTTCAGCAGCTGACAATGCCCGGGCTTCGGCTATCCTTTTAAGTTCACTGTGCTGGTCCAACAGAGAAACGTTGTAGCGACGGCCCCATTCTTCTTGAGAATCTATAATAAAGAAAATATTGGATACAAATACTTATGGAACAGACAATCTAACTTAGTTTTAGAAGAGTGATAAGTTTTCCGTTCAGCCTAGTCGTGAAAGGTTTATTTATACGGACAGACTCATTTTCGAATTTATAATTATATTACAGAATTTATAATGTTGGTAAATGTACATGTTTATCTCACTTTCGTCGTCTGGGTCATTATCACTGGAGCTCTTTTGCTCAGCGGCGGCTTCGGCGGCGACCTGACCGAGTCTACCAAGCTTCATCAACTGTTGTTTCTTTCGTTCTTTTACTGGAACGTAGGGGGTGTAGTTGTCGGTGTCTTCTTCCGAATCTGAGGACTTTTCTTCACGTCTGTAGCGTTTAACAGGAGGAGGCGGCTCATCAGCTTTTTCTGCCATCGTTTTAAATAAACGTAAGCAATACGTATTCTCAGAAAAAATATAATTTGTGATTATGTGAGTTTAATTAGACTCAGATCAACAACACCAGCCAGCCAGACCCATACCATAATAAACAAAACAGACAGGTCATTCAATCAATCAACAAGTCGTCTGTAGTTTTTTTGACACGAGCTGCGGGTAAGTACTACTAGCTGGCGTTATTTACCATGACACAAACTTTTGTGGCTACTCTACTGCCACAAGATTATCACAGATCAAGGTGCATTGCCATAGTGCCTTCCTGTGTTGATAATCCATCTATATTTATAACATAGGTAGGTAGTGCGGATACATTTTGTATTACACTCCAAAACTAGTTAAAACTAAATGTATGTGCCTGAGCCACGCCTGCATCTTACGCCGCTTTTATTGTGTTGTTCATTTATTTGGACTTCCAACAGAGAATAAACATAATAACACAAAAATATACAGTAAAATCTTAAAATCTAGTGCTCCTCTAGTTATAGGTAGGCACATCAAGCGTAAAATATAATTGAAGAGCCAAGTAACCTAGGTATATCAAGTTTATTTTTCTTCCTAGTATTAACACTCCGTACATCACTTCTTTTACTAAACTCCTCAATGTTTCTGTGAGCGTGCATTAGATTTTCATAAATTTATTGAGAGCTGACTGTAAAAATACCAATCTCTTTAAAACGTTCCCTGAGAGAGTCACGAGTTTTCATTATATAAATTGCCCGTACAGCTCTCTTCTGTAGAATAAAACTAGATAGCGCTTTGTGAAATTAATGCCCCGTAGTATTAATTTATTTATTAGTATATAATGACTGTAGCAAGTTCATGCAAACAAAAAAGGATCGGTCCCTAATAGTGATACAATCAATGCTTGCAAGTGCTATAATGGTAAGATGTAAGTTTTTTTTCAAGTTGGCAATACCAAAAACAACTGTTTGACATTGACATGTGAATTATGAGATCGAAATTGTCTGTGGTTAATTTATACTATTGGCAACATTATTTGATGTACCTATCTACAATATTATAATCGATTATAATATTATAGATTGGTACATCAAATCAGGAGCTTTCCGAATGTGTTGCTTGGCATAACATAAACATATCGAAAAAAATTATTAGTTATTAATATTAATGTAGGTAGCTCTAACATTTCACAAAGGTTTTATTGAAATCGGTGTAATCAATATTATTTTTCATATAATGTGTTGCTAGTACCTATATATCGGTTCATTTTCGGCGTCATCGTAGTCGTCATCGTCATTTTGCATTTTAAGGTTCTTTCTTGACTTAATTACCTACTATCTTGCCCATATCAAGGATGCTCGCTGAGGCATGCATCGACAACGAATCAACATCGACAAAATGAAGTCTCCCTTCCCAGCAGAATGCGCGGCAGGACACTTTGCATTTTACAACCTAAACAAAACGATTTCAATAATCAGGATCAAATCTGTGTGCGTTGTGAACCTTGTATTATTACCTAATCGGACTTCATTGTCACTTATTTGAATTTTTGAAAGTCTCGATTAACGGAACAAATGTAACATTTCCTATGAGTTAGGTTGATGAAAACCAGTGTTGTGTTGTGGAGCCCTTTCTCGTTAATTACCCTTCGAAACAATATTTTAAATTGAACTTCTGATTAAACAAAAAAAAAATGAATAATATTGATATCGATTTAGCATCGAGCTTATTTACCGTGCAATGTTACCATGTGTAAACATTTGCCTCCTAACTAGCGTTACGTCACTCACCTCCATTTCATGGCACTTGGCATGGTACGCTTTTGACGCATTTGATAATTTTTCGACTTTTCGTGACAGCACGTCAATTTCGACATTTGATTGATAAATTTTGCAAGGGACCCATCAAAATTAGTTTGTTTGAAAGCTGGTTTACGCGCTAAATGTGATTTGTGTACAGAAAGTATCTTTTAATTAGGATGTGAGAGTGTATTGTTCAATATTGGTTAGGTGCCCTACCTTCACAATGAGTGACCTGAAGTGTGTGGTTGAAGGTTGTGATATGGAGTATGATGTGACCTGCAGCTTTTCATTTTACAAGTAAGTTTGTTTTTATCCTTTCCTCTTGGTTTTGGGCCCTGGATGGCACGGTATCAAAGGCTTAATTTTATTGGCCGTGGGTACGCCTTGTGACCTGGATTGAGCTTTGCTTGAATAAGCCTGGGAGCTCTTGTAAACAACCTGCTATAGTTTTTAAAATAAGTACTTTTTAACCCATTTTGAGGCTTTAACCACATAATCCTCTGAGAAATAGATGCCAAACAGTGCCAACATTCACACCCCTCATCTGTAATTAATTGTGAATATTGGGGTGACCTAGTTTGCCTTAAATCTACAAAAATAACTTTGTACAGATTGCATTCTTTCAAAAGAAAATTTCATTCCTCTATGTACTTCTTTACAAAGTATCAAATTTTTTTATGCTCACTCTATGCTCTCAACCTTAAGAATATAATATATTATTGTTTATCTTATTCTTGACCAAAACATATCAAATATCATCTAAATTGATAATCGGTTACAGCTAGTGATGAATTGTGAAAATGTAATTTTGTTTACACTGTTTTATCTATTCTATAATTAATTATAAGACCAATGGGTCTTAATAAAAAAAGGGTAGTTTTAAAGGTGTTTCAAAACAAATGTGTGTAAATATACAGTTATCAAGTGTTCACATGCCTGTTTGCCATTAAAAACTAAAAAGTAACATTGTCTACTTGTAAGTTACAATTTAATGAATCAAAAATAACAAATAATTTATTATTTATAATAAATTAAGTGACATAAAAACATTGTGGAAAAAAAACTATTTTTTATACATAAGCCTGCTATTCTCAAACAAAGAGACAAATTCTGAAGCTTCCGATGGAGAGAACGCTATTGTTAACTCCAAAATCTAAAGTAGAAACCAAACTAATTAGAAAAAAAAAATCTCTGATTGTCTGTTTTATGATATGATTTTTTGTTTGAAATCTGGTTCACCCACCGGTATCAGATCCAGAGGTCCCAGGTTCGATCCCCAGGGGGAGCAATATTGTGCTTGGTTTGGTTGGTGGTAGGATTTTGTGCCGCCTAGCAACCACCATCTTACCTAAAAAAAAGAAAGAATAGCAAAGAGCAGACAAAGCGGTGTTTAGTACACCGCTTTGTTTAAACATTAATTTATATGTATAGCTACTTATTAATAATAACAAAACATACAATATGTTTCAAAATATCCAATCATTACTAATAAATATAAATAAATAGAAACTAAACAGCAGTAGCAAACGAGACAATTATAAGTTGGTTGAGGAAAAGTAATGACAGCGTAAATTATTTTTAAAAAGGGTTATCTAGAAGATAATACTTCAAAACAATAAGTTTGCCCATGTAGGTGCTTCTTTTGATTGATGTAATAAATAATTTACTATCTATCAATCTACTTTTTATCTGGGTAGGTGGTAGGTACCATGCATATGGACCTGTTCAAGAGTTAGGTACAGCAACGGGAGTCTTTTCTAATTACATGCTTCATACAAACTGTTAAAGCGTCTGCGTTGTGTAAAAACTTTAAATAACAAGTATCCAATAAGCTTTATGTAGGTACATTATTGTCATCACATAACATAACACATGGTTACATATTCCACAGCACTGTGTAGGTAAGGTTGCTTCAACTAGGTACATAAAATAACACTAATGTGATGATAAGGAAGTTGGCTCAATTTAACAGGCTGTTTGGTTAGTATATGTGATAACCTAGCTTGATAGCGCTCCCTACATTTTTATGTTGAATGCTTTATGCTCTTTAATACCATCTGCCTCTCCTTATACCGCTCTAGACAGGGTACAACATGTTCTACTCTTTCATTTACTTTTTACCGCGTTGGTGGTCTAGTGGTCTGCCCACTGGTGTCAGATCCAGAGGTACCAGGTTCGATCCACAAGGGGAGTACATTATTGTGCATGGTTTGGTTGGTGGTAGGACTTTGTTTGAGTCGCTTGGCTGGCTACCACCATCTTACCTAATTCTGTCGCCATAAAAACAATTCTTTAATTGTTGTGTTCCGGCATTCAGAGGTAATGTTGTTTCCTCAGTTTGTTGAGGATTCCGGGTGAAGTGTGCATCAGGTGAGATGAAGGTCAAGCATTTACCTGTCATACTATAAAAAAAAAAAAGCTTCTATCAGCCATCAGCTCATCTTACCACTGCTTTCACACGTATTTCCCCTTTTATGCAATCCATCCATCTCCTTTTGGTCTTCCTGTACTCCTTTAGCATACCACATTTGTTCTCAGCGTCTACCCTTCGCATAAGGGTCCATATTATGGTAGCCTGTTGGTACCCTAACCAACAAGTCACTATTAATTACTAATTGGGCTCAACAACAATGAAAATTAAAAAAAGGCTGAAGGGACTGTAATTATAAGGTTTTGAATACTTGTTAAGAAATACAGTGATCTACGACTGATGGTAAGCATCATCACCGGATGCTGCTACCTGAACTAACACTTTGAACATAGCTGGAGTCACAGACATTGCTCGATACCAGGGCTGCTTACAGGAGGAGGATACAATAGAGTATGCGATCAGGAAAGAAGATGAAGGGCCTTAAAGAATTCAGGCGCTCAATAAGTGACAACTCTGTCTTGCTCAGATATTTCAAGGAGCTAGGCTGGCTGGGTTAGGGTTAGTTAACAACATGGGGACAATGTACAATACACCCCACAGTAAGATGTTTGCAGGTCTTGGTCACCCCACATAGAATAGTCATTTTATCATTTGTCAACATTTAACTGTCCATCCATCTCTCTGTATCAATTGAACCCTAATAGGTAGGTAGCTGAATTTTTTCAGATAATTTTTCATAGAAATTATGATGATATACAGGAGTATATCATCATAATTATCTTGAGTGACTCAATCTGAATGCTGTTAAAATAATTAAGATAAATGATCAAAAAAATCGTCTAGGCCTGAAGAGAATCTACGTTAGCGCCGCCTTGTGCAAGCTACAAATGTGTTATTTATTTTTACTTTTCAGTGCAAACACAACGTCTGAGCAAGATGGCAAGCGAGCGGAGTGGATCGATGGAGCGATGCAGGAAGAGAGTGAGTTGTTATGGAGACATGTCAGTCTACAGCTTTGCGGGTAAGTCACTTTATATATATGATACCTTATCTAACACCGGGTAGGGATCTCCAACTTCGGGCCTACTGGCAGACCCTGACCTCGGCCTATGATGAACCACCTGACAAGTCATGTCATGTCCTGTGCGTATTTTTTGCGTGTGTTATCGTAGCGTAGCACTGCTACGGCGGCTAAGCTCAGTGCTACGCGCAGGACATGACATGACATGACTTGTCAGGTGGTTGATCATAGGCCGTCATGGTGGTTCATCATATGCCGCGGTCAGGGAACAATCGCAAAGGTCCTGGTTGATGTCCCATCATTTACCTTTTCTCCAGTCAAGAGGTGGCCCATTTCTAATGAAAAAACACTCATTTTTTCTACTGTAGAAGATGTAATTGGTTGGCCTGTAATTGGCTATCTATTTCTATCATATTTACTAGACTCTTATATCAGGTTTTCCGTATATAAATATCAGGTTTTAGTTCTTTCAACTCCTAACTTGTTGCAGGTACCATTTCGAGTTGGACCAACAAGGGCTATGGATAGACTCCCCCATGTTACCTGACCTCCTAACGGTGCGCGATAAGAAGTCTCTGGCGAAACAGACTGCTGAGGATAAGAAAAGTGAGTTGTATGTGCGGGACTAATATAGACCACGTGATCTGCTCGACTTCAGAATCAACTAGGACATTACAGGCTTCAGGGAAATAAGGGCCCAGGCTTGGAGCAAGCATCTAGTTGCTCCGAGATGTTGGTTGGTGGTAGGACTTTGTTTAAGTCCGCCTGGCTAGCTACCACCATCTTACATAATTCTATCGCCATCGCCATAACAACAATTCTTAAATTGTTGTGTTCCGGTATTTAGAGGTGTTAAGAGATCCAGTTCCACAGTTTGTTGAGGATTCCGGGTGAAGTGCGATTCCACCTTCGGCCTTATCATAACTTGAAAAATCAAGTGAGTTGAAAGCAAAGAACGTGCACGTCGTATATTAAAAAAAAAAACTTCGCCCAGCACATAATTATCATCGTTGTCGCGAATTCAGGGGCTCAATAAGTGTCACCAACAACCCAAAGTCCTGATGGGAAGGGACAAAATTGAAAATACTACTAGTTTCAATTTCTTCCCCTAAATCAGTTCCCGTGGGGTAGGATAGTAATTCGGCATGCAAAATTGTTTTATTTTTTTACCATGTTATGATAAGGCCAAAGGTGGGAGTGATTCACCCGGAATCCTCAATGGTATGAGGAACTGGCTTTCTTACCTCAATATGCCGGAACACAACAATTTGATTCGGAGTTGTTGTTATGATGGTGGTAGCCAACCAACCAAGAACAATACTGTATTTCCCCTGGGGATTGAACCCGGGTCCTCTGGATCTGACACGGGTGGGCATACCATTGGACAGCCCTGTTATAATTGAACCGAAGACTCCTCAGTAAGAAATATCTACCTACCTAGCTAGCCTCTCCTTATCAACCGAACCTCGATGCCGAACGGTTGCGCGCTCTCACCCATACCACACTCCATAACAACACTCAACGCCCCGCTGGACGCAAACCCTAATTGTGATATTTGCGGATGGATGGAAGGCAATCATGAGTGAATGTTTGAGGTTTTGTGAGATGAGTGAGTGAATAATTTTAATTATTATTATTATTATTAATATTAATTTTTGACATCTTATTTCCCAATTATTAATAATGACAATATCTTATGTAATTTGTGTTTGTTAGTAATTTGTAATTTGATTTAATAATGAATTTAGTAAGTACTATTAAACTATTAACTTATATTATATATATTTAAGTACTTACCTACCTATATATTATTGTATTTTGAGTTAATTCAATGTTGTGTTATGTATGTAATTTAATTAGGTAAATGATTAGTGTAAGTGGCGAAAGCCGTGCTAATTAAATAAATAAATAAATGAGTCAGACACTTGACCACTTTATTCTCTATCACCAGCCATTTCATCATGAGCTAAGCGTTTACCATCGACCCATCTTCAGGTTGGCCTGCCTCTTAAGACTAATACACAAATGTTTTAAGATAGTAGGTAGTTTAGGTTTATGATGTATCTACTTAGAATATAATTTAAAACTGTATATCTAAATGTTAATGGATCATCAAAAAATTAACCAGCCCGAGTTTCTTGCCTTTCTCCTTGTGTGCTGATCGCGATTCCGAACAGGCGGTAGATTTGACGTTTCAAAGTGATCTTAAAAAATCTTAATGAATAAAGAAATTTTGACTTTGACTAGAATTACTGAGATACATTTCCGTACACGCGGAACGGTTAAGCGGTTAAGACCTAGTTTTGTTTGTTCACAGTTGCAGATTTTGTTCGGTCGGAGCATAACTACTGCACTGAGCCTCCTAAAGAAGAACCTCCACCGACCATATCCCGACTGAATGTCAGACAACTTGTGGACACGCTTGGATACCTGTGAGTATTCAACAAGCCTCCCAGCTCAGTTGTTAGTAGCTCTGCCTTCTGCGCTGTAGGTTGTGGGTTCGCTTTCCATCCAGGCTATTTTTTTTTTTAATTTTCTGTTAGGTGGCTTTATTGCCATCGAGGAATCACCTCTGATCACTAGAGAGGACATCTTTTAGGATCACCTGCTGAGGGCATTCATAGGCACCTGCACATTCGACTCACGCCCACGGTTTTCAAATAGCTAGTGAAATGCTAACCAGTGTCACGTGACTTACGGATTGTTATGTGACCTCACGATGTGACCTTCACCGTTAGTACATGTGTCAAATGTGCACATAAACTTGTTTGAAGAAATTTATGCAAGACCTAAAAAATATTTAAACCCACAACCTCTTGATCGTGTATCGTCGGAAGGTCGTGTACTAGTGCCGGGGTCAACTAGTGTGCTGAGCTTAAATAAAGAACTCAATAAGGTCACTGAATGAGGCTGAATTTTATGAGCCGGGGTCAACTAGTTAAAGAACGCTAGAGAGACCCGGAGTCCCTAGCTACCTTGGAATAACGCAACGTGTGTGGTTCAAAGCTATCTATGAATTTTATGAGCCGGGGTCAACTAGTGGTCAGTTTAAAGAACCCAAATAGGTGACTGACCAAAGCTATCCATGAATTTTATGAGCCGGGGTCAACTAGTGGTCAGTTTAAAGAACCCAATTAGCTCAATGACAAGCTATCAATTCCAGATCCGTCAAGAAAATGCAACGCAAACAACTGTGGGTGGTCAAAGTGGAAACGGAGAAGGTGGAAGCTTCTATCACTCAATCGGAACAGGTCATCACTAAGATGCCAGATCCGAGGCAGATAATCGAGGTCAGTTCGTTATTGGTATATCTATGTTGTATTCTATGTATTATGTAACAAGCCTTACAGCTCAATTGGTGTCTCTTCCTTCGGCGCTGCAGGTTGTGGGTTCGATTCCCACGCAGGACAAACATTTGTGTGATGAATATAGATGTTTGTTTCTGTGTTTGGGTGTTGTATCATATAGTATGTATATATTTACAACAAACAAAAGTGTATAGGTATTATTTCCGTAATCTAGTGAAAAGCCTAACTTATTTTGGAACTAGATGGCGCTGTGTGAAATAAATGACCTGTAATATTAACAAAAAAAAAGTCCGACTGCATCCTTTGTACATACTTGTTTTTTAATTCATCCCTCATTTTAAGCTTTTAGGGCTCTTGCCCCAAAGCTTAAAATAAGGGAAGGGAAAGAAAGGGAAGAAATTATTTCTTGTAAAATATATATATTGATCTACACGTGTGGCTGACTGACTGACAATCAACGCACAGCCCGAACCAGGTCCTAGATACTTTTAGGGTACCTTTACTTTTTGTAGTGGAGTGCACTTTTACACCATGCATATGTGAAAAGGATTTATGGAAATTCCCACGGATTTACCAGCACGAAGGCCCGTATCACTAGTTATATATAATGTGGTTTGTATTTCCACAGATCCTGCCCCAAAGCTCGCAAGCTGGGGAGTCCAGCACGCAGGAGCTCATGATGATGGAAGATACCAATATACCTGATAACTTCATATACGAGATTGCCGAGGAACAGGAAATCACTATGGATGAGGTACCTCCATCATTATCAACCAACATCCCCCCCCCCATTCCATCACGTGACTTGCAGATGGCCCTTCCATATCTTGTAGGTAGATATTACTACTAATATACTTATAGTAGCTGCGATCTGAGTGGCCAATGAGTATGGGCCCGCCTTCCGATCCAGAGCTTGTGGATTCAAATCCAGTCGTGCACCAATGGACTTTTCGATTGTTAAGTTTAAGTTTGACACGTTTGACACATGCACACGCTCTGACGGTGAAGGTCACATCGTGAGGTCACATGACCCTAGGACCAACAATCCGTATGTCACGTGACACTGGCTAGTACTCCGCTAAGCGGCGATGGACTTGCAACATGTCACGTGACTACTAGCTACTTGCAAACCGTGGACATGTGCCGAACGTGCCTCTGACTATCCCTGATTAGTGGAGACTCTTAGAAGAAGTCATGAGTCTGTTTGCTGCTACGCTACGTTCTCACGGCTTTGAATTATATTTGGCAATTGATTGTACCCTGGGGAAAGGTATTCTCTTTATCCGGGTACCACATAGTCACATGCAAACACTAGGGCTCTATAGCTAAAGGCTCTTATAGTGTAAGTCAACTGGTAATCAACATTGACTTTATTATTGACATTTGAAACCTAGCCTGTTACTTTCGTGTTTATTTTTGACAAATTCTGACTGGGTTTGACCACTAACTTTAAAGACAGCGGTCCCGGGTTCGATCCCCAGGGGAGTACAATATTGTGCTTGGTTTGGTTGGTGGTAGGACTTTAAGTACGACTGGCTAGCTACCACCATCTTACTTAATTCTGTCGCCATAACAACAATTCTAAAATGGTTGTGTTCCGGTATTTAGATGTAAGAAAGCCAGTTCCTCAGTTTGTTGAGGATTCCGGGTGAAGTGCGCCTCCACCTACGGCCATTTCTTAACCTGTGACCAGGTGAGATGAAGGCAAAACGCTTCCCCGTCCTACAATATAAAAAAAATGCTCAAATCGGATCAAAACTTACGGATAGAAATTTAAGTATTCTATCCGTAATCTAGTTCCCATATTACAACTAGATGGCGCTGTGTGAATAAAATGTCCTGTAATATATTTATTATTATTATTTGAAGTTATGCAATTTGGCTTCTGATTCCAATTAATTCCAGGTAAAAGAAATACCAGCCAACGAGAACCATGAATGGATGGTGAACATTCTGCCCGATGAAACCAAACCGAAGTATGCGTACATCAAACATTGCAGTACCGGCAAGAAGAAACGACACTTCACTGCGGACATGAACGAAATAACACTACAAGGTACGTTTCTTTAACCTCAGCATCACTAACTCTCACCAAAACACTTTTTTTTTGTACCACGAGGAAGCGCGTGGTATTCATCTCACCTGGTAACAAGTTGAGATAAGGCCGAAGGTGGAGGCGCACTTCACCCGGAATCCTCAACTGAGGAACTGGCTATCTTACCTCTGAATGCCGGAACACAACAACTTTTTAAGAACAAGCCTCATAGCTCAGGTGGTAGTAACTCTGCCTTCTGCGCTGTAGGCTGTGGGTTCGATTCCCACCCAGGACAAACATTTGTGTGATCAATATAAATGTTTGTTCTGTGTTTGGGTGTTGTATCATATAGTACGTATGTATTTACAAAAGAGTATTTAAGTATTCTATCCGTAATCTAGTTCCCATATTACAAGCTATGCTTAGTTTGGGGCTAGATGGCGCTGTGTAAAAATTAATGTCCTGTAATATTTATTTTTTAATTGTTATTATGGCGACAGAATTAGGTAAGATTAAACAAAAACACAAGCACCGAGTGTTCCAACATTCTGTAGAGCTTACCCGTCATACAAAATAAAAACCATGTCAAGATGAGATAATCCTAACCTCTAAAATAGCCTAAAAACAAGATACAAACACATATATAGACACAGATATATAAGCACTCCGCGTCAGCGACACAGTAGTCTGGTGCGCAGACGAAGATTACAGGTTACAATGTAATGCTCGAATCTGTAACGTTACATTACAGGCGTTTCCTCACGGTTAGGGGGCAAATTAAGATGGCGGTAGCCAGACTTCCTGCCAAGCAAAAATTCCAATTAAATTTAACTCAAAACTTCAGTGTAGCGATTATCAAAAACACGGATAGTTTTCGGATCGGAAAAATCACTCGCTTTATGTCTGTAAATCTTCTGTGGACTTCAATACATTATTCGAAACATACACAGATGATTGTCAACATTGTTATATATCGTATTCTTGGAATCTCCATGCTAAGTTTCCGAATTCGACCCGATAAGCCTTTCCGTATGTTTGGGAATAGCTATACATACAGATGTTTCTGTGCTGTAGGTTGTGGGACGAACATTTGTGTGATGAATATACATGTTTGTTCCGTGTTTGGGTGTTGTATGATAAGTACATTTTTACAATAAAAAAATATATATAAGTATTCTTTTCGTAACCTTGTTCCCATTTTACAAGCTATGCTCAGTTTGGGGCTGGATTGCGCTGTGCGAAATTAAGTGAGTTTGAATGGATATGTAAAACGTCCAGTTACACAAACGAAACAACGCAATATAATTCCAGGCGACTTTGAGAACTACTACATACTCCCAGATGTAGATCCGTCGAGCAGCGTAGAGGTCACCACCAGCTATGAGCCCGAGAACTACATAGTTGAGGAGTACGAGCACCTGGTACTGGACCAGCGTCCCAAGAAACGGATCAAGTCTGACCCGGAGAAGAAGCGGAAGAAGATTGTCACTGTGCTTAAAGAGGAACCTAAAGGTATGTATATTTGTGTGATAAATATAGATGTTTGTTCTATGTTTGGGTGTTGTAATCATATAGTATGTATGTATTTACAAAAAGTATTCTATCCGTAATCTAGTTCCCATATTACAAGCTATGCTTAGTTTCGGGCTAGATGGCGCTGTGTAAAATTAATGTCCTGTAATATTTATTATGTGCTTCTTTAACTGAGATTTAGGGCATAGTAGGATTTCCTACTCACTATTTGAGCAACCCGTTCGGGGTAGTACATTATATCACTGCCAAATATCACTATATTTCTGTGTGTTCCTGCGGTGTTATTTTTAAATATTAGAATTCATATTGTCCATATTGGCCATGTAAGTCAGTGTTTAGGTATAAAATGTACGTAAGCGTAGTGAATATACATGGTAGGTTCCTACTATAGGATTTTATCGCTAGCAAGATTACTACAAACATACGCAATAATTAGTGGGCGACTATTAGGTACGGCAGCGCGCGGTTCAAGTTTTACAAACATAATTAAACATTAAATGTTCGTATCGACCTGTTCAGTCGATCTGCGCTGCGGGGTATGAGACAGAGGTAAATGAAACGGTGGTAGGTAGGTGTAGGTAGTACTTATTTATTCAATTATCAATCGATTTTTATTTGTGAACGACTGAAATACGAAAATCTACGTAAACTAAGTAGGTAGGCACCTAAATCATAAGATTTCATACAATTATTTATTCCTTTAGTTAGACATCATAAAATGTCTGTGTACTTAGGTGTACTCATATAAATCTCTTTTTAATTATGTACCTAGGTACTACATAATGTTACAGAGTAGGTATGTGATGGTTTGAATATAAAAATGGCTTACCTTTCGATATTCTAGTTTAGTTTTTGTTTATTTTAACACCCGTATACAATACATCACAGTATCTTTAATACGATTTATTATGTTTCGAAGTCATTGATAATAATTGTTCGATCCAAAAATCATAAAAATAACGCACGGTGACGACGCGGTTAGCGCGCGAAGAGAGCCGAGTGGCAACCTACTGCCATCATCCTCCCCGGGAGGAACTTGGGCCAAACATAACTAAACTTCGGAGTGACAACCCTGCCTGTAACTATATATGTAGGTACCTATGCCTGTGACAGACCTTAGTAGTATAGAAACCAGACCTGACTATGGGGATAGACCCAGAGGAATCCGGTTCTATCCCCAGGGGGGTACAATATTATGCTCGGTTTGGTTACCAACTGATAGATACAACCACCTTACCTACCTGTCCCATAGCAGCAGTTCTAAAGTCTATCTCATAAGTAATTCTATTCACAGATATGCCGTTGACAGATGAAATGGAAACCAATGACTGGACTATCGACGGAAGCCTGGTTTACGAAGAGAGTGATGATTATGATGACAAAAAAGCTGCGAGGGTGAGGAGAAAAAATAAGAAGTATCTTGGATATGATTTTGTGACATGATGACTTGGTTGATCTTTTTTTCAAATGGTTGTTGGGTTTTTAGCAAGTTCTATCAATCGGTTCTCAGGTCTACATTTGTTTGAGCCGCCTAAGTGTAAGGCTATTATATTCCTTGACACCGATGCTGAGGGTAGGTATAAACTTTTTTCATAAACTTTATCACAGTTGGCATAAGCTAGAGTTGCAAATCTTTTTAATCGTATAATAAGCTACTAATTTATTTATTTTATGCCTAGTAAGTCATTTTTATCAATAAATTTTAAACACATAAATGATTGATATAACAAAATTTATGTTGCGAACCCAGCAACCCAGTTTATGCAATATTAGATTTTTGCTTTGTTTTAAAGATTTCATTTTAAAATAAAGCCTTTTATGCAAGTTCTGTGAAGGTTAAACTACATTACATGGACATGAAGCACAAAGACTTCATACAAATCATACAAAACAGGCTCCTTACAACTTCCAATTACTTGAAGCAAACATAGTGAAAAAAAAAAAAAAATTAACATCCCATTTGAGATAAACAAGTGTTTGCAATTTCATTTTATTTTTTTATTTTGTTCAAATTTCAAAAGTACTTAGTTTTTCTATTTAATTGAATGAAATGAAATGCTCCTAAGTTGCAAAATAAATCTATGTTGGCATGCATTCTTAGTTAATCACTCTTGTGAGAGGTATATCTAGTTGCTAAAACAGTACTTGCTTAAGAGGCGTAGTTGCTTATATTATGCATTGAGGTGGTAAAATCATTAGAATAAATTCCTATAAAACAACCAAACACTATGAAAATCACTGCATATTGTACCCCATATAGGTTATTTACCCAAATTGGGAATTGCTTGAAGGCTTTGCGTCTGATTTTCATCACTATGATAATGGATTTCCAGAGCTTGACTCTTAAAGTCTTCACAATTGAATCGACTTTTGGAGTGCAGACTCGTAGAGCTACATCATGACCCCCTGTTATTATCCTTTCACACATTGCATTATATATGCTTGTGCAAAGCAGGGTGATCAGTTAGTATAAAGTAGTTTAGTATTCAATTAGGGAAATGATTCGTAATTAAGATGAAATCAAACCTCAAATATGAACTGTATGTATATTTGCACTTACAACTACATACTCATTTATGTATTGTAGTTGTTTGGGAAGTCAAGGCATGCCCTCAATTAAATTCATGTTATACATCAGAGGCCCAACCACAACCTCAAGACGTTTTCTTGTTTTGATATTACTTTACTTTTGTGTCGTTTCTACACAAGAAGAGAAAAGAAAAAGTCAAGTAATATTAAAACAAGAATGCTTATATAGGTTGTTGTTACCACTCTGGACTAAGTCAGGTAAAAGCGGGAAATCATCTACCTATTAGATATTACCACTTAATCTTGCTGCGTTAACTATTTGACATGGATAGCAAATATAGCTAGATTTAGTGGTGATTATGCTAAACAATCTTATCGAGTTAAAGGTATTGTTTTAATTGTAAAAACTTATACTATTAGCATTGTTATTACAATTATATTCATGCTTTCATGGCTCAAAGCAATTGTATGTTCAACAGAGTACATAAAGTTCACTAAGCAATGTACACTACATTATATTCAGACTGATTCTGCGGCAGTGTAACTTGAGCCTAAGGCATTCATACAATAAGTATGTAATATGTATAGATATTATTTCATTAAGTGTTTGATACAGTTACTAAATGCATTAATAAAACGTTTTGTTTTTTTTTTAAATAAATCATCTGGTTGTATTATTCTGTATAGGTAATATAAGTTTATTCAACTATTGAAATGGCTGTTTTATTCAAAAAATGTATCACTGTTCAATAGCAGTTCATAGTAAAATACAAATCATTAACTGCAATCTAAAGTTATGCACTTAAAGGAAAGGTCACAACAAAATCCACGTAATGGTTTTGTAAGCAGGAAGTAGTAGGTACCTGGCTTTTGAATCCAAATTATATTTACTGTGGGGCAATCAATACAAGCCTTCTATAGAATTAACTTCTCTAATAGTATAATTTAATATCTTATCATGGCCCAAGTAGTGAAATCTCCCGTAAAACAATTTATTTTGTAGCAAATAGGGAAACCAGCATTTGTCATCCAGCCACATATTGTTGAAAGGAATTTTGTTGCAATCAAACCATTTTGGTTTCATTTCCTCTGTCTCAACAGGATAACCTTCGTAATAATAGGAAGAGAATACTCTTACATCCATTTCTAGTGGTTCTCCTTCGAAAGAGAACTCCAAGCGGCCAATGTTGTTCAAATCTTCTTTTCTAACATCAACACAGCATTCTTCTTTTAGCTCCCGAACAGCTGCTTCCAAAATCGATTCATTTGGTTCAACTTTCCCGCCAAATCCGTTCCATTTGTTTACACCAAAACCACGTTTCTTCAGGCCTAGGAGTATTTGATGTTCTTTACGTAGGAAAACCAGAGTGTAAACTTTCTTGAAGCTCATTCTGATACAACCGTTAACTTTATTTATCTAAGTAACAATTGTTGTTGGGACAGTACTTTATAAATAGTTGGATTTAAATTGGAGTTAGCTGTACACTATAGTACAGAAGTATCACAATCTATTGTTTTATCCACAATCCACGTGAAAAAAATGAATTATCTCGGTCTCGAAATAAATTGAAACAAAACGAATTAAATTCTCGCTAGTAGTAGGTACCACCACAGACTACTATAAAGTGCTAGTTGTACCTACCACTACAATCGATCGAAGCAAAGAGAACAATAGTATATGAAAATACTATTACTCATAAGATGAGAACACAGAACACTAATATTCTAACGAAAGAGAACAGCAAATGGAGCCATTTGATCGATTACTATTATATACACATATTGTGTCCGTTATGGTAGCGTACACACAATTGTATTCACGTTCGTTGTTATGCCTAATAATAAATAGTGCCTCATTGGTTTAAGAAATAATGACCATTCTTAGTGTATAAGCCAGCATAACGATCAAGCTAGCGTACACATGACCGTACTCTAAAACGGCTTAGACTATAGCAACGGAATTTACAAAAAAAGCACAAATTTTGCCCGAGCTTTACAAAATTTTATAATGATTTCTCAAATAGGAACGGAGATATTGAACTAGACTATTGGATAACATTCTGAGCTCGCATTAAGGCAGCGTACACTTAAAACAACGTAATAGTTCTTATAGAAAACGAGCTATTATAAATGCTTTAAGTACGTATAAATATTGTGTGAAATAGTGCCTCTGCAGTAGTCATACTTTATGCAATTTCGTAGTGAAATAATATAAAAAAGTCTATGTGAAGTTCTAGTAACAAATGTATTGTGGTACAGTCGCAAACAAAAAATAATTAATCAGTGAAATGATCCTGTAACTTTTTAGTTGGGTGCAAGATGCTGCGCCTCTCACCAGTGCCGGTGCGGTGCGGCCGTAGATCAATTTGGTTTTCACGGACTTTCGTGCACAAGGTCTGCCGGCAGGATTTCGCGCCACGCAAGTCTTAATGACATTATCCGTCGAGCTTTTACCAGTGTCAATGTGCCAGCCGTTCTTGAACCGAATGGTCTTTTACGTGATGATGGTAAGCGGCCCGACGGTATGACTCTTGTCCCTTGGGAAATGGGTAGGCCTTTGGTGTGGGACGCTACCTGCGTCGACACCCTAGCGCCATCTCATCTGCGTGGGACATCAGTTAGGGCGAGTGCGGCGGCTGATTCGGCCGAGGATCACAAAAGGCGCAAATATAGTGGTCTCGACAGAGCTTACCTATTGGGGTGGAGACCTTGGGTCCGTGGGGAGCCGGTGCCCTCCGGGTTTTCAAAAATATTCCGGGGCTTTTGATTGAGGCGACACGTGACCCAAGAGCTGGCTCTTATTTAGGCCAGCGAATTAGCATAGCTATTCAGCGTGGCAATGCAGCCAGTGTCTTGGGCACGCTTCCGTCTGGTACTGGTCTGGAACAGTTGAGTTACCTATAGGCTGTTTGTAACGGTCCTTAGGTAATCTGACTGATTCCTTTGTACATAGTTAGTTTAATGATACACCGAACAATGTAGGTAGGTAGTAAGAATAAGTACTTCAAAAAAGTATGAGTAGGTAGTTTTGTTACTTTGTATGAGCTTGGTTCAAGAGAAGATGAGCTTTCATCAATAAAACCTATGTTATGTTGAACCGCTTGTGGCGGTTAAACATCGCGGTTAGCCGTCATTCCGTCATAGCGGCTAGCGGCTATTGCATTGCAACTACGTCAAGCGACAGGCACCCACGCCGCCGCTGCAGCTGCAGCTGCCGTCGCTGCTCTCGTTACGCCGCCCCGCTCCGCCTACGCCTACGTAAAAAATACGCCTTCCCTCAATGGGTTAAAAAAAAACGTTACCATGATACCGCGCAAGCACACGCGTACCGCCCAAAATTTAGGAGATTAGATTTAGCTTTAGCTACTAAATATAATGCAAGTATAACACTTAGTCAGCTAGCATTCTAGTTGACAAGAAAGTTTGGTCAAAAATAACTTTAAAGGCAGCATAGTTAAGATTTAATTTTCAATCCTGGTGGTAAAGGAAGATTTAAAACTTTTTTCTCCTAGACAAGACAATAAAAAAAAAACATTGATTTTTTATTAGTGACACGACACCCCCGCGCCGCCGCGCCGCTGCTGCTCAAACGAACACGCCGCAGCTTGAAAGAAGAAGCTGCAGACGACTCGATTGATTGAAAGACTTTCAATTCAATCATTGTCACTTGTCATGTCAAAAATGACATCTAGAAAAGTGTCAAACAAATTGACAAAATAAAGCAAGTGACACGACACGTAACTTTATTTTATTTCAATTAGATTTTTCGACCTCCAAATGTGTTAATTTATAAAATTTTCGTATGTGCCGGAAACTAGTAAGCTAACAAATATGTCCGAGAAAAGTTTTGGTGATCATATCAACAAGAACATAGTAAAAAACCCGCTTCTTTCGAGTGCAGTTACTGGTCTCTCATTGGAAGACTTGACACACAAAGCGGTTTTTCTGCCTGCTTCGCCGTCCCAGGAGCTAGTCACACAACGAGGTAAGTAGTATGATGTATTTATATCTTGTATTCGCGGAAACAACGAGTTTTTTGTGACGCGAGTCGATCTAATAGGCCAAAATAGTGAGTATAACTCAACGCGCAGCGTCTGTCAAAAGTCATTAATTTCTGTGTGAATCTCGTAAATTACACGCAAATATTGTATTTAAAGTGATTATCATAGTTACACTAGGACTAATTCATCGCCAAAAATATAAATTTGGTCTCAAAGTGGACATTGAGTGTTTACATAACAGTGATTAGAAAATGGCATCATTTCTTTATAGATCATACAAAAATGCGCCATTTGAGAATGGTTTCACTCCAGATCTAGCTGTGTCCTTAAAAACAGTTTACAGAAAGGTGATACAGATCGTCAGTATTGCTTTTGTGAGTAGAAAGCTACTTGATACTTCTACACAGCTTCCTCTATATTTATAGCAACTTATCAACCATTCATATCAGCTGCTTTGCTAAACCAAAACATGGGTATTGGCCCGAAGGAGAGTTTTCATAAGGCAGGGTGTTTCTGCATGCTGTGTGTCAACAAAGTAGAAGAGTTCCTTGTGAAATGGCATGTCCAGGTAGAGGCACTACCACCAAGCAGCATTGCTGTGTTTCAGTTTAAAGGGTATGGTTGCCAGTGAAATAACAGGCATGCAAGGGTTAAAACCTTCATGCCATGATGATGGGTGCATTGCAGTACCGCATATAGGTCATGTTATTGGCAAAAGTGGCACCTAACATCTGGTAGGCTGAATGTTCCATCCCCAAGTTGATGAAAAAAATATGAATAAAAAAACTAATAATGTGTTGCGGCAACAAATTCAGTGAATGTGTTTAGGAACATAACATTGTGGTTGTTTTGTGGTAATAGACAAAAAGTGTTTTTTACTCTACACTCTAATCAGTGAAAAATATCAACAAGCATGTTTTCAATATTATCGTTGAGAATAGTATCATTCACATTACTCGGAATGCAACAAGACAATAAAACAAATATAAATAGGATGTAATTTATTCCAAAAATTACAATAACTTTATAAATTACAAAATAATATCATATGATTATATGGCGCCTTGTTTTTTCATTAATAATAAAATGTTACCCGTACATTAGCAAACAAATTACTTAATTTCTAAAAAGACCTTTTATATATACCTTTATTATAGGCTGCAATCGCTGCTGGGGTGTAGTAATCTGCAAAATAATATTTATATTAGAAAAAAAAATTGCCAATCTTATTACGAAATATTTTTTTATAATCAGGACTTTGATTCACACAGCGGAATCCAGTCCCAAACCAAGCAAAGCTTGTAATACGGGAAGTAGATTACGAAATTAATACTCATATACTTTTTTTTTTGTAAATATAGGTACAAACATCAATATTAATCACACAAATCTTTGTCCCAGGTGGGTAGACCCGTAGATCGCCCCAACCTGCACTAACTTTTGTTGTAAAAACGCTGTTGCGGCAAACAGGCATTTGTGGTCTAGTGGTTCGCCTACTGGTGTCAGATCCAGAGGTCCCGGCTTCGATCCCTGTAGGTGTACAATATTGTGCTTGGTTTGGTTGGTGGTAGGATTTAGCCCAAGTCCGCCTGGCTAGCTATATCTACCACCGTCTTACCTAAATTCTGTCGCCATAACAACAATTCTTAAATTGTTGTGTTCCAGCATTGCAGAGGTAAGATAGTTTGTTGAAGATTCCGGATTCCAGATTCCGGAAGATTCCACTTTCTCAGTTTGTTGAAGATTCCGGGTGCGCTTTCACGTTGGGACTTAACGTAACTTGAAAATCAGATGAGATGAAGGCCAAGCACATACCCATCGTAGATTTAAAAAAGCGTAAAGCGGCGTCGCGCGTGCGGCGTAGCGACGCTCATTTATTTCCCCCACACTAGCTGCTCAAATGATAGTGAGGCTTGACGTTTCAAAAAGACCCGACGTAAAAGAAAGAGCGGCGTCGGTTTTGGGGCGCAGCGCTTCTCATTGCGTGTTACCTCTTATATTGTCCCGCGCGTAAGGCGGGGGTACTTCCCCAGCTGCTCAAATAGTGAGACTATAAACCCTATGGAGTTCAATTAAGCCAACTCACTGGATATGTCCACCACGTGACTGTTGACGTTCCCGTATGTATCCACTGCGGTCACCAGCACTCTAGGCGCGCAGCACGTAGCTCGGTACGTGGCCACCACGTCGCCTCTGGTGCCGGATACGTAGTTACTGTCGTACATGAGTCCGACCGGCGATGACGTCAGACGTAGGAGACCTGGAACGAAACAGATTGAGATTGAGTCACTCGATGACTGTAAAACTCACGGTGTGTTCTTTATAGAGAGCGGGACTCGTAGCAGTCAACGAGTTACACATTTGATAATCGACTACTTAGCGACATAAAGGTCGCACAACGAAGCTACGCATTTACTACATCGTTATCTATCATAGAAGATGTTGCTTGCGGCTTCGCCCGAGTGGTACCCGAATAATAAGTAGCGTTAATGTTAACCTGGTCCAGAACAGTATACATAAAAAATTCTGGGGTGGTACCAAGAATATAGCATTCTTGTTTTGATGTTACTTTACTTTTGTCACTATCTATCCAGTGTGGAAAAAACGAGACAAAAGTAATGTAAGATCAAAACGAGAATGCTTTAAGACGTTGTGGTTAAACCCCAGTTCAATCAGTTTCGTCGTTTTTGTCTAAAAGAGCAACAAAGAACCAATAAGTGTTGTATTGACAATGACATGTCCATAGAAATAGACGAATGTATGGAGCCTTACCTCCCAAAGCGTCTCTGGCAACGACAGTCGCCGACCACACATGCTGAGCGCAGTCGGAGTCCTGTCTTCCAATGCAGCTGCCCTGGAAATTGTGGCGCACTTCCGGCGCCCACACGTCCGCTCTCACGTCGTTGGGGTTGATAACGTAGATGTACGCTGATATCGAGACTTGCTCCAGACCTGGAAACGGACGTGCAAAACTGTCAACCCTGTAGTTACCATACTAAAATAACAATCATATTGTTTTTGTGGTTTGCCTTTTAAAATACCGTTGACTACCTATGGTCCCGAATCCAGATACTCAGCCAAGCTTGATGAAAGCAAAGTGCTTCCCCGTCGTACAAAAACAATGAATTTTTTGCAATTTTCTCACGAAACATTTGCACAAATAAGTCCGGATTAACTGGATTTCCATTTACATCAAGAGGTACCCAGCAGCTTATATGCTTGCTTCGTTGCACAATGCAAGCAAACTGCCCATCAGGTAGTTATCAATAATTTAATGATAGTATTTAGATATGTCATTTACTGGTTTATAAGTTTTTATACTTGCTGGGCATGTGCCGAACGTAAATTTGGATTTGCTTCTGACAAAAAGTCATACCAGGAAGAAAGTTATTTAGTTAAAAAGTGACAGACTCATGGATTTTCCCCCTTTGAGGTTCAACTCCGATCATTACACAGAGAGTTCTCGTATAAGGATCGCCTCATAAGATCCACGCTCGAAAACCGTGAAAGTCGTGAGTCTGTAACTTTATTAACCAAACAACCAAAAAAAAAAACAAAATAACTATTAAATGGATCACTAAGAAACTATCTAGTCCGGGGTTCTAGCCTTTCTCTTTGTGTGCTTGTCGCGATTCCGAACAGGCGGTAGAATTGATCTTAAAAAATCTTACGTTTTGACTTTGACTTTAATGCAGCTGCAATGACGACTTACCATATGCCGTGAAAGTGACAAAGTCTCTCGCCCCGGGCTGAGCCGAAGACAGGACTGTAGCACTCACTATCACATTCACCGTCTGCCCTGACGGCACGGTTTGCCTGAAAATTATTACCACATTATCAAAAGGAGGTGAAACTTACCACACTACCGTAAAATTTTGTATAAACATAAGTGATTAGTAGTTTGGTGGTGGCGATCCATCTCTTAGTGGTCTACCCTGGGTTTTTCGGCTGAATGGTCCAAAAATGGTAGTAGGACCTTTAAAAGTTTACCTTCCTGAAGCTCCGTCGGTTCGCGTGAGAGCCAGTGCCTTCTGGGAAAGCTTGGTTCATCTTAAACCTCATCCTTGTTTTGCCTTAAGCTTCACAAGCCTAGATCAAACCCGTCATTACCTACCGGTTACCTCCTAGTAGTTGGAGGTAGATCCTACTTCCTAGTAGTCTACCACGGGTTTTACGGCTGAATGTCCCATCGCTGGTAGGACCTGTAAAAACCGCATGGCTTGCGATATCCTGCCCAAGTCCAGCGTCAACCAGTTCGCTAGGTTCTATCGGCGCGCGGGGGTGCTAGTGCCTTTAGGCAGCTTCTGGGAAAGTTCGCTTCATCGGAGACCCATCGGAGATAACGCCCAGATGAACGAGATCCAGAGCTTACCCATCTCAAATTAGCTACCACTATCTTACCTAATTCTGTCGCCACAACAATTCTAAAATAAATTGTTATGCTCCGGCATTCAGGGGTAAGATAGCCAGTTCCTCAGTTAGTTCAGGATTCCGAGTGAAGTGCGCCTCCACCTTCGACCTTATCTCAACTTGTCACCAGGTGAGATAAAGGCTAAGCGCTTCCTCGTCATACAATAAAAAAAAAACGAGGAGAGTTGTCCACCCAGTTGCATCCAGTTTCGTGGGTTTTTTATGTAAATAATAGGTTATATCTTGACCTGTAGGCAAAACATGATGTTTTTCGACCCAGCATCATAATATCCAGCCATATTTCACACTGCCTTCGACTAATTCCACTGAGTTGTCCATCCAATTTCTTTCAGTTGCATTCAGTTTCGTGGGTTTTTTTAATGTACATGATGGGTTAGCTCTTGACCCAGGCTTGTATAGCTCTAGATCAGAGCAAGACCACAGACACACAGAGAACACTTTGGCAGGAGTGACCACACCGGTCACTAGCCAGGTGATTTTTTAAATTATTGACAATATTGAGGCGAAAATACTTACGAAGAAGGGTTGATGCCGGTCAAGAATCTCAATTCCCCCACCGCTCCGAATCTAAAGTTGACTGACTGCTCTCTGTTATTCGTCACTTCGAAATGCAGCTGAAAATAATATACACAATTATATTATTTTCTCAACATTATTACATTGGTAATACTGTAAAGAGTCAGGTGAATTTTTTACCACACCTTACAGTAAAAAAATGTATTTATAAACCTAAGATATGTAGTAGTTAGGGGTGGGTAAGATCTACGTCCTAGTGGTCTGCTCTGGGTTTTAAGGCTAAATGATCCAATAACCGGTGGTAGGACCTTTAAAAGTTCACACGTGACTGGCGACCACCATCCTGCCGAAGTCCGCCGTCAAATCGGTTTGACGTGTTCCTTCAGTGCGGGAAAGCCAGTGCCTTCTGGGATAACCCACTTTACCGTAGACCCCATCATTGCTCTGACCTCGAGCTAAACAAACCTCAAGACCACCTCACGGAAGATATAAAACGAAAATGTTTTTAAGTGTCATTAAAACACAAACATTGAAATTAACGTCGGGGATTGTGCCAGTTCCTTATTTTTAGTACCGGGATGACTTGGGTAGCAATAACAACAAAGTTTAAGCTCAACCATAGAAATATGTCAGAGGTATAAGGGTATTGGATAGGTCGTTGCAGTTATTTACTATTCGTTACCTGAAGGCTGTCTCCTGGTGATCCGTATAACCTGGTGCTAAGGCCTATCTGTACTGCTGTAAGGATTGAGCCCTGCTGGTTGACCACCTGCAAAAAGGTCATTGTCATTCGTTACTATAGTTAAATCGTCAGACGTGACTGCTGCAGTGCTGAAGATTACCGTATCCTATTCTAGATCGACCAGTTTCACTCTGTGGTAATTTTTATGCTCGTTCAGCGGCGCTCAAGTTCGCCCGCTGAGTTAAGATGCTGTACAAGTCTCCATACGTAGACGATAGTAAAGTTCGAAAAACTCTTACCTGGGACACAGCTCGTCCAAACGGCAGCACATTAGAATCGTTGAACTGCAGTCTGCTATAAGCCTTGGCGTTCTCCTCCTCAGCCACCTCCAGGTCGCTGGCTTCTGGGAACACGATGGATGCTGACCGCCCTAGCCTGCCCTGAGCTGCTGGCTGGTTCAGTGGCCCAGAGAGACGGATGAAAGGTTCTCCTGGAATAGACATAATGAATTACCTGATGGTACTACTTACACCCTGTGGTCTCTTCCTAGGACACGTTGATTCGTCAGAACCGGGTCTTTAAAAGGCTAATTCAGGTTGGACAGAATCTTTGAAATTTAGACACCAGGGAACATACAGTAAGCTGCTTACCATGTTGACATTTAATTTAACCCTAATCGACTTTAATCATCCACAAATGAATGCCGATAAAGTTGGAGGTTACAGTAGACCTACCTCCCAAAGCTATTGTGATTGATTGTGACCTGTAGATCATGTGGATGGATATTAAGATGGTTCAGTCCCACGGTAGTCGAAATCCATACATCGATTAATACTCCGGCATTCTGCGTTTCATCTTATCATAAGAAAAAACAAAGGATGCCACGAATAAGGATTCTTGACCCGGAAGCATACTCATGTAAATGACCCCCATATCCGCACATAGACTCTTTAGTGGTCCATTGTGCGTGAGGAATGTACGGTTACTATAGCCAGCCTAATTCTGACCAGAAGCGCAGAATATTCCTGGAGCCTTTGCAGGCTTTACGGCTTGACCTTGGGATCCGAAGGGTTTCAATCACACACATACCTTGTACGTCTCTGCCGACGATCTTTACGTAGACCTTGGCATTTTTCAAAGGTGGCACTGCAACGTCGGCCACTAGCTCTGCCACTGTGTCCACTTGCGCTTCTTGGCCTTCGCCAGTCACCGGCTGGTAACTGAAAATGTGCCAACAGTAGAATTGTTTAGAATCGTAGGCATTTTACAGGAAAGCAAGCTTCAAGGTCAGCTCTTAATCTCAAAGATTTTTTAAAGGAAAACAAAAGTCAGCGTAGCTTTCTTATCTCTTCACATCTTTTGAAGTTTTAAAGAGGGGGTTCCTCGATCATGCCTAGGCAAGGTCTACGATACGATGAAGCGAGCCTTCGCAAAAGCTGATATGGAGTGGGAGTTCATCTGACCTGGTTATAAGTTAAGATAAGACCGAAGGTGGAGGCTCACTTCACCCGGAATCCGCAAAAGTCTGAGGAACTGGCTATCTTACCGAAATGCCGGTACACAAAAATTTAGAATTGTTGTTATGGCGACAGACTTGTGTAAGATTGTGGTAATGCGGATCTAAAAAAGTCCTACCACCAACCAAACCAAGCACAATATTGTACCCCCCTGGAGACCCGGAACCTATGGATCTGATATCGGTGTGCGAGCCACCAGACCACTGAGGCGGTTAATCGTTCTTGCCTCATTTGTGTAAGGGACTAAAATTTGAATTCTCTTTTACCCTTGTGTGATGGACAAGCAGTATTCAAGTGTACCTGAAAGATAACTTCGCCAGCTCATTTCCATATTCGTCGATGAGCAGTGACTCGCGAACGCTCGCGACCGGCCCAGTTACCCGTATCCTCAGGTTGTCTGAAACAAATAATCCAAATACAAATCTACCAATATAATTTATTGACTTCATATAGCATTTTTCTGGCCATCTTAACCTCAATGCTGGAACACAACAATTTAGGAATTGTTGTTATGGCGACAGAATTAGGTAAGATGGTGGTAGCTAGCCACTACCTAGGCGAACTTAAACAAAGTCCTGCCACCAACCAAACCAAGCACAATATTGTACTCCCCTTGGGGATCAAACCCGGTACCTCTGGATCTGACATAGGTGGGCGGACCACTAGACCACAGAGACGGTTATCTTCACGTAACAAGCGAGACAACAACATACTTACCTAGTTGATATCTCGCTCAGTGCCGTTAATTTCCCTGTCCAACAGTGGACATTACCGGAATTGAAGATGATATCCTAACAAAAGTATAATAGAATTGATAGCATATTCTCAAATGACGAACAGCATTTCTCGTGATAAACTTTGATCATGTCACGCTTCCTTGTTTGAGACGTAGATATGTTATCTTAGCATGTATCGATATAAACTAGTTATTCAAGTTAAGTGAGTTATTCGAGTTCGCTTATATTATTATTATTTTTACATGAACCGTCTCTGTGGTCCAGTGTTTCGCCCACCGGTACCAGACCTAGAGGTCCGGGGTTCAATACCCGACATTTAGAGGTATGATAGCCAGCTGGATGACTGAGAAACTTCACAGTCTGATGAAGTTTCCGGGTGAAGTACGCACTACTTGACACCAATTAGATGAAGGCCAAGCGCTTCCCCGTCGTCGTACCATAAAAGAATCAAATAGTTTTTAAAAAGTAGAAAGGCGGGAAGCACCTTTTTAAATTTAGAAGCAGGTCACAATGTACTGAATTATAAAAAAAAAAAGTTAGATTATATTAATCTTATCACAAATGCCCGTTAGTTTATCAGCTGTCCCGCTGTTACAAGCAAACAACAAGCTAACCTACTATTGTTATTAGATAAATTATAAATAATTATTAAATCAGTTACTCCGCCGCCATTAGACGCATTGTACGTTAAAATTGCCGCGCAAATTGAACGGATTCCAAATTTGAAAGTTTTATTTTGTTTTGTGCCAGTGTTGGTAAAAAGTATTTTGAGTCAACAAAATTGATAAAAAATGGTAAACAAGGTTGAAGTCGCAAGTATCATTTTATTAAGAAACTCTAGAGCTAAAACTTGTTTGGTTACCTACATGAATTCACGTTAACGTCAATGTTTGTTTTGAATCAGTAAATACGTAGGTATATATAGGAACTGAGAACCTATACATTGTAGATCATAAGCAAATGTTTTGAAGCTGTTATTTTCCTATCATAGAGAGCTATACATATGTCCATTATAAACAGTTTTAATAGACTTATGACAAATTTATCAAAATTTAAATTACAAGTTATGGCATACCTACCGTATGATTAAACGGTTATTCAATATTATAAAATCTACACCAAACTTTTTTGCTCGCCGAAACAGGTCCGGCCAGTTTTTTACTGAACTTTTAAACGGTACCTACCTACCTACCTAGTTAAGGTTTGTTACAGCAATAATTCCAAATAGGTGATAGTATCTGAGTAAAATTACTGTAATTATATAGTTGTTGGATAAAATGTAGCAAGGAATAATAAGTGAATGAATGCTTTGACGTAAATAAACTTAATACCTGTCTACGTAAGTAGATATTTTAGAAACCTTTTACATTTAATAAAGGTACAGAAAAAAATGCATCAAAAAAAAACACTTAGGTTCGTTTGCTTGCGCGCGAAAAAATGATAATTTTGGAGCATGTATGTAGTGCGATGCGAATTAGTATAATTAAAAAGAAACCGGTATCTGTAGCAGTAATGTACGTGTATAATTACATTCTACTACACAAAAGTGGATAAATACAACCGCAGCTGGGTAGAATCGAGCGACATTTTGAAGATTATTAAACTTGCAACACCGCCCTTGACCTACACAGCCGTCGCCATATTGGGAAGCTGTCAACTTGACGTCTGGAGGTTAGTACTTTGCGTGCATGCGAAATTGTGGCGGGAGGGTCCATCGATTATATCACTTTCTTTGCTATGTTGCCAGGAATACATCGCTTGTGCTAACCCTTGTGCTTATTCAAATGTTTATCTTCGTAAATTCTTCGTACCAAAAAGTTCTATGCTATTTATTTCACTTTTCGATGATTTTTATCGTTGTTTGTTACCGGGAAGAGTCGTTTGACCCTATCAAAGGCATTCGGATTTGTTATGAATATTAATGTGATTGGATACGCGATAAGAGGCAGGAAGGAGAGATAGATGAGCTTGAATGAAGACATGGGTACAATACAAAAGACGTGGATCAGATTTGGCAGCGATTAGAGTGAAAGAAGAAAACATGCGCCGATCTGTCTTATAGTGGGAAGAGAAATATCTGTAATTCTGATGTGTAATGTGTGGCCCTAGAGGTCAAGAGCTAACCCATCAATAAACATAATAAAACAAGCATTACAGCTCAGTTGGTTGTAGCTCTGCCTTCTGAGCTGTAGGTTGTGGGTCCGATTCCCACCTAGGACAAACATTTGTGTGATTAATATTGATGTTTGTTCTGTGTTTTGTTGCATGATACTTACAAAAAAAGTATTATTATTTCCGTAATCTAGGCCCCACATTACAAGCTTTGCTTAGTTTGGGACTAGAGGGCGCTGTGTGGAATTATGTTCCTGTAATATAAAAAAAAATGCTTTTTGAGATATTCTTACGGGAACCACGTGTCGTTTGCTGATTTTACCATAAAACAGGAAAGAATCTTCTGGTCATATAGGTTATGTTACGCATATTTTCGTTTACCTACTGCATATTTATTGAATTGTAAATAAAACCAAGGCTGTCCTGACTATGTATTGCGCTTGCCAGTGATTATGTTAAATTGTAGCTAATGCTCCATTATGTGTAGAATTTACAGCATAAATACAACTTAAATGTGCGAGCCCCAAATGCCCCTTAATTTAAGGGGGAAAATCTATTAGATCGTGAGGCCGTGTCATAATGTACGGATCTAAATGCTGTGAAAGTGACTGTTGGAATGAAAGGGGAGATGAAAATGGAAATGATAACGTCTCTTGAGTAGGTACATCGTTCTAGTTCCCTACAAGCTTTGCAAAGTTCAGCGCTAGATGGCGTTGTGTCAAAAATGTTTAGGTTTATATGCTATTTAGTATATTATTTAGTAGCGGTGGCTCTAAAGTCGGACAACAGGGCCCCGATTCTACTAATGAACCAATCGCTTCACTATGTCAATGGTAACGTCACAGAATTGCACTATAGGTGCCTTTTGGTATTCTAGTGGCTGTTCTAGGCTCCAGGTCTATTACCAGCTAACACGAATACCAATATATTTAAATGTGAATGTATAGTGTGACTGTTATATAAGCCATGCCATGTACAGCCCATGGATGTCGTAAAAGCCGACAGAGGGATCTCACCAGAAGAAGGTAGCAGGTCCCTTCTATGTCTTATCTACACCTTTACTATGATCATCAATCCGCTTGCCAAGCGTGGTGATTATGGCAAAACCCTCCAGCTTTGGAGAAGGCTCTGTCCAGCAGTGGACACTAATGAGCTGTTGATGTGATGGGATATGCCATGTCGGTTTCTTCCTTCCTCGAATCTTGGGCTTGTTTTAAGTCCGCTTGATTAGCTACCACCTACCGACATCTTGCCCAAACAATTGTTATGTTCCGGCATTTAGAGGTAAGATAGCCAGTCCTTCAGACTATTGAGAATTTCGGGTGAAGTGCGCTTCTACATTCGGTCTTAACATAATTTGACACCAGGTGTGATGAAGGCCAACATCTTGCTAAAACTTGTAAGAATGCAGTTCGCACGAATTGGGATGTTGAACCCAAATAATTCCAATGTGCGAGGCGGGTTATAAAAACCATTACCTTATTCTTTAATGGCATACCATTAAAAACTGGCCCTGAATACTCATTCGAGCCAAAACTCGAAACGCAGATATACTTTCGCCCTCTGTGAGGTAAAAAAAAGCCTCGTGCCCTCTGTGAGGTAGAAAAGGCCTCGTGTTTAGGGCTTTTTTAATTATTTTGGATTGGGAAGCACTTGACCTTTGCCTCATATGGTTTCATGTTATGATGAGGTTGAAGGTGGAAGCGCCCTTCACACGGAATCCTCATCAGACTGAGGAACCGGCTATCTGTAAACTGGGTGCAAACAGAACCCTATTACTGAGCCTTCGCTGACTTTTCGAACGTGTTTCGTCTGTCCCTTTCTATCGCCGTTATATGTAACAACGAATGAAAGGTAAGAAAATAAGTCCATACAAACAACAAAAATATTCGCCATGTAAAGTGGTTCGAAATCAGTTTGCTTGCCCTCTTTCTTTTGCTTTTCTGCTTACCTCTGGGATACATGCGTAACGGCGTGAGTCTATCGTAAAATATTTATTTTTAGAAACCATGTAAAGGCATATCTAAAACGCAGAAATGGGTTTAGAGCCAGAGTAACTCCTAAGTGATAATGAGTTACCTTAATTCTAAAACTATTCAGATTCGTATTTAACCCAAATAAGATTACTTATACAAGAATTTATACAAAAACATCGACATAAGAATGAATACATAACCGGATGAACATTTATATTCAGTCACTTGTATTCAAATTATGCATTTTTAGTGAAGAGTTTATAAAAAAACTAAAATACGGGAAATTTTTAATTTACGGCTGTACGAATACACGGCCAAATATTACAATTTATTTTATATTTAGAATCGTATTTTAATAATCGTCTATTAATTTTAAGTTTGTTTACACCCTTACCTTTGTTATTAAAATAAACATCTAGTGTGACTGTGAGCTGCAAAAGTGAGGTTAGTTCCATTTACGGCCAAGCTATTTCTGATTCTGGTGGTGCTGTACTTTTTTTTTCCACGGGTCCTCTGTTAGTTTCCTGGAGCCTTTGGTAAGGCCGTCAATTGGTATGGTTTTCTCCATTTAGATTGTTTTTCCTCAGGACTCTGGTCTTGGAGTCTTCCATCCTCCGAAGGATCGTTGGATAGGCCTAGGAATACGCGCTGTGCTTGTGACTTTACCTGTCAATTTGATTGAGATTTGTATATTGTGTGACTTACCAGCGCTTTGAGTCTCGACGTCCAAGTGTATCAAGGATCTGGCAGACACGGCCAGTCTGTAGTCGCAGGTGTCGCATCTGACGCTGAGGTGCCAAGCGCCGACCAGCGCCGATTGCGCGTCTGATATTGATGGGGTGGCGGGAAGGACCGACAGCCTGTGGGAACAGAGAATACCATCTTAACCTTACAGTGTGATGAGTTGTTTACCATGACTGAGCAACAAACCTTGATGGATAACATGCGCCGGGAGTAAATAGAATCATGGACTAGACCGGTTACCTAGCTGCATGCCAAGAGTACCGAGTTACAGGTATACTTGCTGCTTGGCTGCCAAGACCGTCAAATATCCAATAGTTACTTTAAATATTGTCAGAATAGCCACTTACATGTCTACATCCAGCTCAGCTCCAGGGAAGACTAGGTACACGTCTCTAGGGTTTAAACCCTCGGTTCGTGAGAACGGGGAGAAGGCGGCGACTGAGGTTGTATTGTACAGGTCTATTTGTGGCGCTGTAAGCAAGAAATACTCGTTACCAGTGTGATCCAATCCTCCCCATTCTGGGGCTGTAGTATTCAGCCCCAGAAGGGGGAGTTGTAAATGAATGCCGCAGTGGCAGTTGCGGCTTAATAATCCTCAGTTGATGAACTCAGTCGGCGGATATCGTAAAATACGACTCGGGGATCTCACCAGAAAAAGGGTAGCAGCTTACTTCTATGTATTACCTGACACCGTCTGATTATGGCAAAACCCTCAAATTTTGGACGAGAGATTGGAACCTTTACTTAAGGCTGTGTATTGAAAATGCCCTTGTACAATAACACGACTGACAGAACTTACCTTCGTTCGGAGGGTAAAGCACAGCATGTTCCACAGCGCCCTCTATGTAGATTTTGAGCGCTGAGATGCCATTTTCGATTGGAAGACCCAAAGGTATTGCTTCGGCGCCACCTCGTCTTACCAAGAGTGTCTGGAATTAATAGCTTATTTGAAATATACGTATGAATTCATCTAAATCAGCAGGAGTACCCGTACGGCTAAAAATCACATTTGTCAGCTAAAGTGAGAGGCACGCCAAAGACACTTGAGGTTGCTGTGATATGGAAACGCTGGATTTGCTAGCGGTTACGGCTTAGTGATCCTAATAAGCACCCACGTGTTGAAGCCTGGTGCTGAACAGTTTGCCGTGCTTTGTCGGTACGCGGGAAAATCAGTACCCTCGGGGACAGCTCACCCCATCGTAGATCATCCTTGCTCTAGCCTAGAGCTGGACAAGCCTAGGGCTAAGGCATTTGATATTGAAAAAAAAACACATTTGGCACACCTGAAAGGTTTCAGACCAATACAAGGCACATATCCTCGGAAGCAGTTACCAAACCAAAGAAAATTCTCTTTGAGTACTTTGGGAGAGGCTTCGAAAATTTTTCTAGGTTGGTTTCCCTGGGTAACATATAAAAACTTACATCAAATCTCTCGAACTCGCGTTGCAAACTGATTCTTCCTCTCCTTGGCTGCTTCAGCTCTAACGGAGCCCAGTTCTGAAGCTCCACCTCCGAGGCATCGAGGATGTCACTGGAGCTATCCTCCTCCTGAATAACATAATTCCATTTTAACACTAAACATTTAACCCGCCGTTTGAAGCTTAGAGAGAGTGTAATTTGTCTCGTGACTGGTCCTGCGTTCAATATCCTGAGGTAGTACCATTGTTTTGTAAGGTTTTCCAATTTAGTCAAGACGTTGCACACAGAATCTCCTGATTGTCTTATAAGTAAGATGACTCCGTATCTAAAAAGACACTCAAAACAGTTGAACGGACCAGTAGTAGTCTTGACAAGAGCCATATATGGTACTGTTATTTGAAATATGACACCAGGGGGAGTACCACAACCTCTTATAGCATTCTTGTTTCGATATTACTTTACTTTTGTCACTATCTATCCAGTGGAGAAAAAACGAGACAAAAGTGATGTAAAATCAAAACGAGAATGCTATAAGACGTCGTGGTTAGGCCCCAGTGCTTTTTCAGCTCCAACCTATATGAAATAAGAATGGACAAGATCAGGCGATCAAGACCGCAACGAGGATTCATTTATTCACAATTGCTCCTGTCATATTTGTTGAAACTTAGACAAAAATTAGACGTACCGTGACGTGTAAGGAGTACGGCAATACATCGCCTTCAGTATGTCTGGATATGTTCCTCAACTCCTGGAGAGAAGCCTCCGATTCCGCGGTTTGGTAGTTCGGGTCTGTCCAAATCGTGTAGACCTAAGGGTAGGAATGTATTCATGAACGTACGTAAACTAACACTATGGTAACTACCATCACGTACCAGATCCGCGTGGATTATGTATCCAACCATTCGCTTAAATAGGCCTAAGAGCGTGTGTGGTCACTGGTCACCGTATCTGTACTGACCTCCGCACGCCCTAGTTTCTTGCATCGTTATGCCACCAAAAGCCACAATATTATCATATTGTTAAGAGGATATAAGCATAAGGCCGAAAGTGGAGGTGCACTTCACCCGGAATCCTCAACAAACTGAGGAACTGGCTATCTTACTTCTAAATGCCGGAACATAACATTTTTTTGAATTGTTATTATGGCGACAGAAATATGTAAGATGGTGGTAGCTAGCCAGGCGGACTTAAAACAAAATCCTACCAACTACACCAAGCACAATATTGCTCTCCTGGGGATCGAACCTGGGACCTCTGGATTTGAAATTGGTGGGTTGAACCACTAGACCACAGAGGCGGTTCTCACAAATTGTATTGATGAAGAAACTCCGAACTTCGGAGCTTTTTTGGATTATTTCCAATTCGAACTCATTTCTAATATACGTTAAAACGTGACCGTTCCATTCCATATCTCCGTAATTGATTGCCATCCTTAAACTATATTACAATGGGAACATAGGTTATCCATATTGATAACCTGGCTAAGTGGCTCTTTATTTATGTTCTTGCCGACAGTTTTTCTATAATTTCTTTATCAACGCGACGCTGGCAACGGAATAGCTAGTTTTTGCTAGGGGTTACATCTGAATGGAGAACTGGTAGTTGGACCTGTCAAGGCCTGCCTGGCTGGTTGGTGTTTCGCTGTGGTCCGTTTGTGCGCGTAAAGCCTGCCCAGTTAAGCCTACTCCATAGTAGACTCACCCTTACCTGCGGATGTGCCTGTGCCAGTTTTAAGTCAAGCTTACCCATATCAAGTAATAAACAAATATGAATACAAAACATTTACGCCGTCTTTGATCAATAGGCTGCTCGAACTGATCTTACTGAATCTTTTCGAAAGCTCGCTCAATTGGAGAACCAATTAGAGAAACGAACATTAAAATCCACGATGTTTGAAGTAAACTGTAAAACGCGTACCTTGAACCGAGGAACAGCCTGAGCAAGGGTTAGATAGATCCACAAATGAACTAAGCAGCGTAAAATAACCCTCAAGATGCACCTTCAGGCTTTCACCTCACCTGGTAACAAGTTGAGATAAGGCCGAAGGTGGAGGCGCACTTCACCCGGAATCCTCGACAAACTGGAACTGGCTATCTTACATCTAAATCCCGGAACACCACGATTTAAGAATTATGACGACAGAATTAGGTAAGATGGTTGTAGCTAGCTAGGCGGACCAATCAAACCAAGCACATTATCACTATGCGTGGTCTTCACTGCGGAATTCCCTGGAGGTTTTACCTTCAGCCTCTTCTCCACCAAGGCCCTGAGAGCCAGCGGGAGCCGCTGGGGATCACCAGCCCCTTTGTCGGTGATCAAGAACAGCGCGCTGTCATACGGCACTAGTTTGGCTGCCGTGGTCAGCGCTCGCATGGTGCCGTCCATTGATGAGTCGGAGTTGACGCCCTGAGGAGAGGCAAACATTTAATAAAACCTCTTCAATTTCGTAATGGTCCCACGACAGACATTTGTGTGATGAACAGACACAACAAGCCTCATAGCTCAGTTGGTAGTCACTCTGACTTCTGCGCTGTAGTTGTGTGATTAATATAGATGTTTGTTCTGTGTTTGGGTGTTGTAGCATATGGTACCGGTGTACGTATGTATTTACAAATAAATAAGTATTCTATCCGTAATCTAGTTCCCATATTACAAGCTATGCTTAGTTTGGGGATAGGTGGCGCTGTGAGAAATGTGTGTATGTCCTGTAAATAGATATATTTTGCTTTGTATTTTGTGATAAGTAACTTCACGTACCGCCATCTAGCCCCAAACTAAACAACGTTTGTACAATGGTAACTATATTACGGAGATTTGGAATACTTCTATACTTTCTTTTGTGACATACTTATGATGCAAGATATTTAATCAATATAGATAAATAAAAAACGATTGATTAAATACACACATCAAAATTTTACGTTGAAAAAACTAAACAAATTTCTGAAACAATTGGCGGCCTTATCGCTAAACCAGTAGCCTCTATCTTCCCATAGATTAAGAGGATTACACAATAATTATTTATTTCAACACTCAAACACAGAACATTTGCTATGTCAGTTTATCTTGATCCGTAGTAATATAACTTACTTAAATATCAACCATTTAATCTTGAATATGAATTTAAACATTATAACTTTCAATCATGTAAGCCCATATACATCCACTGCTAAACATAGGGCAATCCCGCCGACCCCATCGACGCCACAAATTGTGATATTGATCCGTCTCCATCCATCGACTCTCCGCGACCGCTCTAATGTCGCCGGTACATCGAGTGGGTATTCTCCCAGTTTCGTCGTAGTCGTCATGTGAGAACCTTTACTCCCCAGAGGTTAAACCGATAGGTTCTACAAGTGTGGCCTGCCCACTGCCACATCTGCTTGCTAATCCTAAGAGCTATGTCAGTCACTGATATAAATTGAAATAAAATGAATTTACTGTAACTAGTAATAGATATTTTTAAGCTATTGTAATGGATCATAAAAAAAAAATCTCCTTGTGTGGTCGTGATTTCGAACGGCGGTAGATTTGACGTTTCAAAGTAATCCTAAGAAATCTTACTGAATCAAAATATTTGACTTTGGTTCTCTTAAGGATATCTTTACGGGGAAGTGCTTGGCCATCATCTCACCAATTTTTAAAAAAAGATGATAAGGCAGAATGTGGAAGCGCACTTCACCCGGTTTCCTCAACAATCTGAGGAGCAGGCTATCTTACCGCTACATGCCGGAACACTACAATTTATATTTTTGAACCGTCTCTGTGGTCTATTGATTCAACCCATCGATTTCATGTTAGCTTATCTTGATCCCGTATAATATACCTTACTTAAATATCACCCATGAATCCCTAATCATTAAAAATATACAAGTGGGTTATACTGGCCACAGCTGTAATGAGATGCACCGCTGTAAATTCGTCAGCAAACATCGGTCCAAAACAAATCTGGTAGGTGCTTGACTTTGGCTGGAATTCTGTTTTAAATTCAGTCACGTGCAACGAGCGTCGCGTCTCAAAGGTAGACAGCTGTTTCGGCGGTATTATGAACGAGTGGCCTTACCATAAGTTTGTGTAGTTAGGTTCCATCTTCCTGCACCTTATCCCACACTGAGTGTCCCACACATTTTCTCTTCACTCTCCTCAATCGGACGTAATCATCACTCACACTCTTGCCTATTTTTTTTTATTGTACGACGGGTAAGCGCTTGGCCTTCATCTCACCTGGTTCCACAAGTTGAGAAAAGGCCGAAGGTGGAGGCGCACTTCACCCGGAATCCTCAGCAAACTGAGGAACTGGCTACCTTACCTCTTAAATGCCGGAACACAACAATTTTAGAATTGTTATTATGGCGACAGAATTAGGTAAGATAGCCAGGCGGACCCAAACAAAGTCCTACCACCAACCAAATCAAGCACAATATATTGTACTCCCCATGGGGATCGAACCCGGGACCTCTGGATCTGAAATCGGTGGGATGAACCACTAGACCACAGAGGCGGTTAAAAAAAAAGCGGCCTATATCATTTCACACAATCCATCCATCTCTTCTTCGGCCTACCTCTACTAATTTCAATCCACACTCATATTCAACACTCTTCTCGTGACATGGCTTTCATCAATTCAATTCAATTATTTATTTCATCTACAGACAATTTACACATTACACTTAGGTCTCACATGCAGATTGGTAGCTTATAAAATAATTAACGAAAGAGAAGTTACAGAATTTACGATACAAAATAATAGGTTCAACAGATTAGCAAAAGCATCGTCGATCGAGTGTATAATAATCATATATGACTTCATTAAAAATATCACTAGGTGAAAGAACTCAATTAAATATTTAATAACCACTTACTAATCAGCAAACAATTTCGTCGAATTGTATAACATTTCCTTGTTATCAAGAGCTTCATTCATAATATAATAGCTTTTTTCCATTAATATATAATTTAAAGTTTAGTTCGGTCAATTCTTTATTTACACAAGTAATATTATTCACTAGTATTAATAATATATGTACATATGTACAAATGTACCTATACTTTTTTATCCCTCCGCGTTGCATGACCATTCCATGTTAAGGTATTACTTCTTGTTGTCACTGTCACGTTTTCTCTGTGCTTATTCATCTTATCCATCTCAACATTCTCATCTCTGCCGCGTGCACATACCTTTCATTAGTCACTTTCGTAGCCCAGCATATAGGTCCATATGTTAGGGTTTAAAATGAAGGCAAAACTCTACGAGAAAAATTAGAGACTCCCGCAAACCGCACGCCTGTTTACCACTAAATTATGAACACTTCTAGTGATATGAATAAAAACTTGTCGTCGCTAGCGACAACATTTAGCAAGAACTCCTAGTAGCCACGGAGCAGACTTGGTAGGTTTGTTTTCAGCCAGTTGCTCTAATACACGTTCCGTTTTCTTGGAATTCAATGAAATTTGCAATTGTAAGAAGGCTTCTTTTTACACAACAACAGTTTTGAATATAAATAGATAAGTTTCTCAGTTCTCTTGCTGATCGCTCGACTGAAGTGAAGACTGATATCTCCTAGAGATGTTACTAGAGATTTCATCTGTCTTAAACGACGCTTATAAAATGACAACTGCTCACAGCGCTTTCCAAAAGTGTTTAGGACGGTTGTTTTTCTTATGTTTTTTTAATAGAATGGGTCAGCTTGACCTCCAAAACCTGCACAGGCAATGAGGTCTACAATTGAGCGAGCCTACCCGAGAGGTGCCTATTGACTCGTAACAGCGGAAATACAGAGGCTGTCCAAGTGCTTGCTGCGCGCATATTACAAGGCTTGAACCGCTTGGTCCTAGTAAATGGAATATCAACCAGGTGGGGATACTAAATTAGCTGCCCGTCTGAATTCCTGTTAAAGAACGGTGAAAGCTGAATAATCGTAAACCTCTTGGCACACTCATCGAAGTATTCTGTCCTATCTATTTGAGGCTTTTGGCTCTGCGCTCCAGAGCGGCAAGTTAGTTTGTGGTTATATTGTACAGTGGGCTCTATCAATCGCTGGAATTTAACCAAGTAATATCCACGGTGTGACCAATTCATTGATACACTCGTGTTCATAATCCATGTGTCCAATTCCTTTAATTATCAAGACAAAACTATTAAAATTCGCGATCCGCTCACTGTTTGCGCTCGATTCGACATCCTTCACGCACGGTGTGATTGTTTGACATACGGACGAGTATGTCAAATCTGGCAACTGTCATTGACGGGGTTACTGACCTGGCCAGGTGTCAACATACGTTGGGCTAATTGCTAAATCATAATAAGTAGGTGTGTCTGTTGCTGGCGAGAAATAAATGTCTAATTAATATTGATAGGTACTCGAAACATGTTTCCTACGGTGTGGATTTCGTATCCGATATAGAATTCTGATGATAAAAATTTAGAATTATGTTTAGAATTATGATGGTAAAAAGGTCTTATTGGGTAAGTTGCCATAGCAATATGCTCTACCTGGTCAAGTCATGTATTTATTTTATTCTAAATTGAAATTAACATTGAATTAAGTATTGTGTGCGCATTTGACCCATGCATATGGTCTGACGGTGAAGGTCACATGTCCCTTGGACCAAATCCGAATGGCATCTGTCACTGACTAGTGACCGCGGCTGTGCAGGCCAGTATCGCTATTTCCAAACATTCGTAAAACCTTATCGAGACGAATTCGGAACGCTATTCTTGATTCCGAAATCTAAATATTTTGACATTAGAATTCGATGCTTCCCACAGAAGATTATCAGAAATGGTGTGAGAATAAGAAAGCCTACGGTCTCTTGGTTAACCCCTTGAAGTCTCAAGCTTTGATCATTGGTAGTCCCTACATGCTAAGCTCCATTGTTGATACTTCTCTCCCACCGGTACTTTTAGCCAATAATTCTATCCCTTTTTCAGTGAAGTGTTTTTCACCTTCTTTACACTTTTCTACCTTTTCAGAGTATCACCTCTCTCTCTCTCTCTCTCTCAAAGGTTTGCTGGTAGAAAACTCTATAAAAGTTAAGTTCGCCTGTGTACATATGTTTTCCTATGGCATGTTTAAATCATATTTATGAGCACAATAAAGAATAACAAGAAGAACGTTGAAATCTATCGGGTTCTATGTCGGATCCGACAAAAATTGATGTTTCCAATCCGAAAACATTCCGTGTGTTCGAAAATCGCTGTGCTGGTCTAAAAGTGGGCTCTTCACATTGGAAACCCGCTGAGGATATGGGTACTACCTATTGAGCTCACTATACCATTGCAATACAATTGCAACTTGATATATTCGTTCCAAAACTAAGTTAATTCATTAAAACTGTAAGGACTATCCTCTATCCCAATAATGCTTTTAACTAAGCCACTCTATTGTTCAAAGTGACTCAGTAAGTAGATGGGAAGGGATAGTACCTAATCATTAATGATATAGGTACGTGGGACAAATTTGTGAAATTACATTTGTCTCATTTTATTTAAATTAAATTTATTTTTGTACTGTATTAGTCTTAACCTTATTTATACATTTTGTTTAGATATCCCGGAACTTATTTTAAGTTAGGCTTTAAGTATAGTTAATTCTGCTCGATATTCTATGTTTTGCTTAGATGTGCGTGCATATGTTTATGTCGCAATCAAGATCAGAACTATACAATCTTTGTTGAACTATAATTTTATTGTGGTTGTGATGTGTTTTGTGCGTTTCAATAAATAAATAAATAATAAGGCTAAAGCGGTCACACAGAAAAAAAACATTCCCCGATTCTTCTCTATCCAGCTCAACATGACCTCCCCACTCCTTCCGTCTCACCTGATACTTGACAAGTAACTTCGACAGCGTCTCTGAGACATCTCGCTCCCGGCCGAGGTTGCTGCTCGGCTGCAGATTATGTCTGGACCTCCAGTTCACACCTGGAACAATAACATAGTATATGCCTCTGATCACAGTGAGACAAAACATGAATTTATCTCAGCTCCATCAGCGAGTTGATGTAACCTTTTCATGAACATCTTTTAACCGCCTCTGAGTGGTTCAACCCACCGATTTCAGATCCAAAGGATTCTATCCCCAGGGGGAGTACAATATTGTGCTTTGTTTGGTTGGTGGTAGGACTTTGCATAAGTCCGCCAGGCTAGCTACCAACATCTTATTCTTACCTAATTCTGTCGCCATAATAACAGTTCTAAAATAGTTGTGTTCCGGCATTTAGAGGTAAGATATCCAGCTCCTCAGTTTGTTGAGGATTCCGGGTTTAGTGTGCCCTCCACCTTCGGCCTTATCTTGACTTGTAACCAGGTGAGATGAAGGCCAAGCGCGTCCCCGTCGTACAATAATAGAAAATAACCCATCCAGGGTACGTAATGAACTGACTTCAGTCATTAACCCTTCATTATTACTGTTTAAATCTTTACGAAATACCCCAACACATTCATAGGGGAGTTAATAGACATTTGCAGGGTATGCTAGCTGTATCGTAGACCTCAACCTTGCTCTGCCTAGAGCTACAAGTCTAGTAGAACCGGCCATTTATACAAAAGCGGGATCACCACGTCATGGACCACCTAAGGTGTTCAGAAATTCAATCAAGCCCAAATTAATCTTGGGAAACCGAAATGTCTGTTTGATCCACGTAAATAGAGCGTGACGATCGGTTTTACATAACCTGCGTTCACAAACCAAGGTCGCACTTCTGACATTTCGTTGGGTGCTCGGCGACAGGCTGCTGGAACACTTTGCGCGTACGGCTTGACCGACTGTGATCAGTTCTAGACTGAAGAATTTAAACGTGGCTAAAGAGCCAGTCATCTGGAAGTTATGGAGAATGAAAAACACGCACGCAGGCACGGTAAGGGCAGCTAAAACAGAATGCAAAACGAGCTTTTGTTTGGTTGTTTTTTTCATTTGTTGACGGGGAAGCGCTCGGCCTTCATCTCATGTGGTTTCAAGTTATGATAAGACTGTAGGTGGAAGTTCACTGCAGACGGAATTCGCAACATATTGAAGAACTGGCTATCTTACATCTAAATGACGGATCACAACAATTTTAGAATTATTGTTATGGCGACAGACTTAGGTAAGATGGTGGTAGCTAGCCAGGCGGACTTAAACGAAGTCCTACCAACCAAAGCATGCACAATATTGTACTCCCCTGGGGATCTAACCCGGAACCTGTGGATCTGACACCGTAGGGCTTACCACTAGGCCACACAGGCTCCTCGTAGTTGATTACCAAGCGTTACACCACCAGTTCACTTGTAAAGGAGGGGCGATGTGGCCTAAGATGGAGCAAACTTGTCGAACCGGAAAAAAAATGCTCGTAGTTGCAAAATTTTCAGCGACATATTGTCAATTTCAATCTAACATGTCGGCCCATAGCAGCCATATTGGATTTTCGACAAAATGGAACCAAGCGATCCAACGAGCTTAAACAACTTCTTACGCCGCCGTCCCAACCTTTTTAGTTACCACAAGTATCACCAAACCACCAATATACTTCAGAACGCTAATATCCATTCAGCACATCTGTTTTGAGCGAATATTATCAGTTGATTCGCTTCGCCTGGGCTACATTTAAATGCAGAAATGTCATATTTGTTGTCTGCAACCCGATTCTGCTTGCATGGCTGGTTTTCGATAATTACGTGGGTATTTTAACAAGGTACTTACGCTTAGCTACTAAATCAATTGCCTCACAGTGATAATTATACTATAGTAGAATTGTCACCATAGATGTATTTTGGTATCCTACTAACCCAATCTATTTTCTACGGCTTTCTACGAATCGACTTTGACGATCATTGCAAAATGAGAGTCAACTTTTCGTATTCTGCTAATATATTCTGCATAGCAATCAAGCAACATAGAAAATATACCCTTCTTTCATTGTGATATGTAAACAGAATGTGCGTGTATAAATTTTAATTGTCAAATAGCGATATTCAGACATTGTGAAATATGGCTTAATGGATTATCTTGTATTATACCTACTGTGTAATTTACAGTACACAATTTTCAAAATGAAGACATCACGTTTATGTTTGCGTTTGGTTAATTCTGTCATCACTTGTATTCAAGCCTGATCGTTTTCGTGATCTTTTTTTTTTTTTTAATAAAAATGAACGTACACGTAAAGTCGTAACTCCCCCTGGGGATCGAACCGGGATCTACGAATTTTTCCAATACTTTGAAGAGCTTCTACACAGCTCCAAGCTCCTAGCACAGCTATCTAGCCTCGAACTAAGCAAAGCTATATGGGAGCTAGCTATATAGAGCTATATATTCATCACAGAAATGTTTGCCCTGGTGGAAATCAAACCTTAAACATACATCTCTGAAGGCAGAACTACTACTAACTGAGCTAAACTATGTGTGTAAAAATTTATAATAAGATTCCAAATGACATTAGATAAATGAGTACATACTTATTTAAAAAGAAATAGTTTAAATGGCTGAATGAAAATAACTTTTATGACATTAATGACTTACTTAATTAATTTAGCTAATCGCAGATCTTAATATTATTATGTTACCAATAAGTATTGCATGCTAGACTATAGTGAAACATGATAACATTATTTATAATTACTATTTACCACCTTTATACCATGTTTGGAGCAATAAAGATATTTAAATTTTGAATTTGAATAAAAAGGCTTGTTAGAACGTTCATTCTCTGTGGCTTATATAAAATTTGTAGTCATGAATTGTTATTTGTTACAGGTAAGTCAAACGGAGGCCTAGACAGGCTTTGAGCTGCAAGGCAACCTTACGTGAGTTTTGAGTTCATGATAAAATGTGTTTCCAGTAAGATTTTTTTTTATTACTTTGTTAAAGCTTCCGCCTGTTTGGAATCGTGGCCAGCACACTAGGAGAAAGGCAAGAACCTCGGGCTAGTTAGTTATTTTATGATCCCGTTTTCTTCTTCTATCTCTCTGTGGTCTAGTGGTTCAACCCACCGATTTCAGATCCAGAGGTCCAGGGTTCGATTCCCAGGGGGAGCAATATTGGGCTTGGCAAACCAATAATACCACCAACCAAAGTTGGTGGTAGGATTTTGTTTAAGTCCGCCTGGCTAGCTACTACCATCTTACCTCATTCTGTCGCCATAATACGCCATAATAAAAAAGATGTGTTCCGGAATAAAGAGGTAAGATAGCCAGTTCCTCAGTTTGTTGAGGGTTTCGGGTGAAGTGCGCCTCCATCGGCCTTATCTCAACTTGTAACCAGGTGAGATGAAGGCCAAGTGCTTCCCCGTCGTACAAAAAAAAATGTAAAAGACTTAATAATCGGAGAAATTATATATTTCTAGGAAAATATTTTAAGATTATTTCAGGGCGTTTCTCAAGTTTATTTACGTATCTCGTATTGATCTCGAGACCTTCTACTTCATAATCAAGGTCGTTCATACGAATCACGACAATCGGAAGCCGCTTCGTTACTTGGAATCTATGATTTACAACCGTATAATGTTATTAATCAATAAACTTTTCAATATCCATTGGACTCGCTGCTTCGCGCGCGGTTGGTCTTTATGGCTGCTTGTAAAAACGATTAATCTTACGTTCTTACCGATTTTGCATGTTATTTCTTATTCTTGTTAGTACTGGAGATAGGGAACTAGGGGAATATGGGAACTAGATTACGGAAAAAAATACTTAAATACTTTTTATTTTTTTGTTTATGCATCCTTATCATACAATACAACACCCAAACACAGAACAAACATATATATTCATCACACAAATATTTGTCCTGGGTGGAAATCGAACCCACAACCTACAGCGCAGAAGTCGTTACAACCAACTGAGCTACGAGGCTTGTTAATCACCACCCTTGGCTTGGAATGGTGCGATCACCATTAATAAATTAGAGGTTTTTTTTTATATTTCACCTTCATCTTCCTATATTTCGGCCTTCATCTCACCTGTTTTTTAATGTATCATAAGGCCGAAAGTGAAAGCGTACTTCACCCGGAATCCTCAACAAACTGAGGAACTGGCTATCTTACCTCTAGATAATACGCAGATGTAAGCTGCTGCCCTATATAATATAATTAGAAGCTTGAATAATAGCAATTATTATTGTAAGCAGACAGCGGCTAACAAGTTTTTCTCCGCTAATGAAGTAGGTATGACATAATACCTATAGAAATCACATCAGCTGATATAATAACTTTTTGCGTCTCCTTACCAAGTATTTCCTACACGTTCTTGGACCTAATGACAGTCACTCACGCGATATGCTGGTTGTCGCAAGAAATGCTACATATCTAAGAGAATTATAAAATATATGGTGAGTAACTTATGCACCAATTCAGTCATAGAATTGATATCACTAAGTGGTATAACCTCCGTTCACTGATTCCTATTATTATCTACATTTCAGGATATTCATTTCATACAGTGCCTAGATGGCAGACAAAGCCCCAAACTAAGTTTTAAGAGTAGTAGAGCCCCTTGTGAAAGAGCTCGTCCGGAGAAGTACTAATAATACCTATTTCAGCCGCAAAGCAGCATTGCCGTGTACCGGTGTATAGGATATGGTCGCCTCTGAAATTACAGGCACGTGAGGCTTAACACCCTTATGCCCCAAGTAGACGGGCGCAATGCAGTGCCTTGTAGGCTATGTTCTTTGTAGATGTGACTTACGCAGTAAGGCATTATTATAGGCAAGAGTGCACTTAAGATCAGGTGAACTACTTGTTTTTTCCGTCTCCTAGTAGTAAAAAAAAAGCTAAGCAAAGCTTGTAATATGTGAACTAGATTACGGATATAATACTTAAATACTTATGTTTTTGTAAATACATACTTATTATACTAAAAACACCTAAATACAGAACAAACATTTATATTCATCGCACAAATGTTTGTTTCAGGTGGGAATCGAACCTATAACTTATATGACTGGTTATAAAAGTAATTATAAAACAACTGGTCTGTTGAATCTCGGTTCGCCTTCTATCTCAAAAACGTTTGAGCGCATGAAACAATGTTTGTATCAAATATAGTCGCAAATCGTATTCCCTAGAATTATTATAGTATATTTATTTCATCATTGGAGCTACAGGTATTCTAGCAAATCGCAAAAACCGATTTATGTGACCTTTGACCTTGAATAACTTACGTCGCAGGCGTGAGATTTTATGAAAATTTTGAGGCACCTTGTAGAAAGCCAAAACACCTGATGGTAAACCAGCTTAAGTACAGTCTCAGAGGCGTAACTCGCGGAAAACTCCAGTAGTCTCTGTAGTCTCTAGCGATAACCTCGGCAGGGAGGTCATTTCCCAGCTTAAAGCTCGCGGGAGGAAGTTCCTCTTGAACCTCAAATACTAAAAAGTGTTTTAAAGACTTACCATTGGAATCGTAGCCAACGATCACGATGTCGGAGACATTGAGCCCCTCCAGTTTAAGATCGGCCCACACGGCTAACGCGCGGTTCAGAGCCGTCGGCCGCAGAGGCACCAGGAGACCAGCGGGCGGGCGGAGCCAGCTGTCTTCTAGCCAGGACTTGAGCGTTGAGCTGCGGCTTAAGACCGGCGCGGGCCGCGGCTTGCTGGAAGTGCGGACCTCCGGCTGTTGCGTCTCCGCTGGAATTAGATCACTCTTTGAATGTCATGATCGCCTGGTACTGTTGACGCGAGTCGTTCTTTACTAAAGATCACCAGGGGAGTGCAATATTGTGCTTGGTTTAGTTGGTATTCTAATACTATAAAAAAGTTTTGGACGTTTGAAAACTAAAACAAATATGTAATACATAGGTACTCTGGGTAACTTGAAGTAAATAGTATGTAATAGTAGGTATTATATATATAGGTTGCAGTTGAAGCTGGCTCGACAATGCAAAGTCTGCTGACAGCACCACGATTATACCTTACGATGTGGTTACAAGTGGCCCTCGAATGGTCTTGTATTGTATTCATTCAAGGTTATTAAGGACCTTTAAAATGGAAATAAACAAACCAAGCCTTTATAAACATTTGCGGTAGATCTTATCAGATCAGGTGTGGGCGTGGCGAACACGAAATGTGTTTTGACAGATTATGATTCTGCCACGCTTTTGCTGTCCGATATCCGGGTGAATAGATGTATTAATAAAAAAAACGTGTGTTTGTCCTTATATACGCACGTAAGAAGTTATGCTTTTATACGCGTTTTATAACAGAAATTATATAGAAGATAGAAAGAAGGGGAAGCGCTTGGCCTTAATCTCATCTTGTTTCAAGTTATGATATAAAACCGAAGGGTGCACTTCACACGGAATCCTCAACAGTCTGAGGAATAGGAGGACCTAAACAAAGTCCTAACACCAACTAAACCAAGCACAATATTGTACTACCCTGGAGATCGAACCCGGTTTCTCTGGATCGGACACCGGCGTGTGAACTTCTAGACCACAGAGTCGTTTAAAAAGAGCTGTCAAAAAAGACAGCTCATGTGATCTTGTCAAAATCAAATGCCAATGTGTATGCCATTTTGGAATTAACGCGCTAAGTCGTGGCCATACCACGCAGCGTCCCGATTATCGCAACAATTATCGTAATCACCCGTAGCTCTGCAATTTTGGCATAATGAAGTCTCACCTGTCAAAATAAGCGTGTAAACAGCGGCGAAGGTACCACCTTGTTATTCAGAGTTCAAGGTTGTTAATGTAGGGCCTTCACATCACATCCTTATTGCGAGTACATTGGAAACCCGGGAGAGTTGAAAAAAAAAAGTTTGTGAAAGGGCTCGTCCGGGGTAGTACTACCACTAAACCTATCTCGGCCGCCAAGCATTTTGCAGTGTTCCGGAAAACATTCGTGTGATGAATACACCTATATGTTTGATCTGTGTTTCGGTGTTGTGTTACAGGACATTCATTTTTACACAGCGTCATCTAGCCCCAAACTAAGCATAGCTTGTAATATGGGAAATGGGAACTAGATTACGGATATAATGCTTAAATATTTTTTGTAAAATACGTACTACATGATACAACACCCAAACACAGAACAGACATCTATATTCATCACACAAACGTTAGTTCTGGGTGGGAATCGAACCCACAACCTACAGCGCAGAAGGCAGAGTTACTACCAACTAAGCTATGAGGCTTATTAAGAGTTGTGTGATAAGTATGTATTTACAAAAAAACAAGTATTTTATCCGTAATTTAGTTCCCATGTCACAAGCTTTGCTTAGTTTGGGACTGGATGACGCTGTGTGAAATAAATGTCCTGTAATATTTATTTATTACATATCACTCTTTCAGCGATAAGATCGCCCATCGCTGTCGTATCTTTAAGCAAATCCCTTTGTACCGTTGAATTTCTCTTTCCCATACACACGTAGTTTGTGGCTCATTTCGAAATCGCATTTACGATTCAAAAGAAATTATGCAAGTACGGATGGGGATAATTATATCTCAATTAAAATCGCTATTAATACAAATGAGCTTCTGTTCCACATATCGCTACTGGTCTATCCTAACTAGTGGGGAAGATCTACTCATCGCCGCCTGGTTAGCTACCACCACCTTACCTAATTCTGTCGCCATAACAACAATTTTTGAATTGTTGTGTTCCGGCATTAGGTAAGGTAGCCAGTTCCTCTGTTCTTTGAGGATTCCGGGTGAAGTGCGCCTCTACTTTCGGCCTTACTTGTAACCACGTGAGATGAAGGCCAAGCGCTTCCCAGTCGTACCATAGAAAAAAGTTTGTTTTGTTGTGTTTTGACGTGATTTATTGGAGTACCCTCCATGCTATTTGTTAACAAAGACTTACTGTTATCAGTCTTCGGGCTCCGAGATCCCGGCGCTTCCACCTCAGGCTGAGGCTTCTCTATCTCCGTCTCCAACGACCTGGTGGTGGTCACTGGGGTCGGTTCAGTCTAAAATAAAAATAAAAACATTTTGAATTGTTGTGTTCCGGGATTACATACCGACTCTGTGGTCTAGTGGTTCAACCCACCGGGGAGTACAATATTGTGCTTGGTTTGGTTGGTGGTAGGACTTGCTTTAAGTCTGCCTGGTTTTGGCATTTGGAGGTAATATAGCCAGTTCCTCAGACTGTTGAGGATTTCGGGTGATTGGCCAGCTAGTGAGATGAAGGCCACTTCCCCGTTGTACCAAAAACATTACGCTTGTACAGATACCACTTGCGTCTTAAAAATGGAGCAGTGCCGCTTGGGGGTAGGGGTTTTATGTAAAGCCAAGTGCGCACACGCAAACGTATATTTGGACGTGCCTCTGACTACCCCCTAGTAGGTGGTCCTCATAAGATCTACGATCTGAGTAGTGATCAGAGGTGAACATTGTATTTTTCTTTAGTTTCAATATCACAAGCTTTGCTTAATATGGGGCTAGATAGCGCTGTGTGAAATTATTCAAATTCAAATTATTTATTGCGATAAATGGGTAGGTACATTATATTATGTATTGTCTGTCCTCTTCAGGCTCGCTTCACTTGGCTATCTCGCGGTGGGTCTGCCCTTTAGTTGATAAGTTGATATCAGTGTAACGCTTCCCTAGATCTCTGCACTATGTATTTAGAATTAGACTATTGTTATCATAACTTACCTTCGCTTCATTGTTGGCAGAATAAATATCCTCCCCATCGCTATCTTTAGGTTTATAAACATCTGTCATCGACAATGTGTAATCTTCTGTCGCTGTCAGAGTGGTATCTTCCGTTGGCTCTTTCGCTTGGTCTCTCGGCGCTTCCGTGGTCGAAGGCTCATCAGAGTCTTCTGGTTTCGCCTCTACGTGTTGATTCTCGTCCTTTTCATAGTTTTGAATGTTTGTTTCTTCGATTATATCACCACTGTCTTTCAACACTTGGTCTGTTTTTGAATCGTCCAGGTTATAATCTGCGTCTGTTTCGTTTTCACAATGCACACTGTATAATTTCGCAATGAGCAAGAATAGCACTATTACTGTTCTTTTGTTGGTTGCCATGATTCTGTCTTCAACACTTTTCGATTATGTTTTCATTGTTAGGTTAGTGTTTTTATCTGAAACCATTTTTTAATTGTTAATAAAGATAAACAATAATTGTATGACCACGGAAACCCGATTCTTCTCGCTTTATTGTATACTATTTTTTAATTAGCCTCATAGCTCAGTTGGTAGTAGCTCTGCCTTCTGCGCTGTTGGTTGTGGGTTCGATTCCCACTCAGGACAAACATTTGTTTGAAGAATGAATATAGATGTTTGTTCTGTGTTTGGGTTTTTTTTGTAGTATCATATAGTACGTATATATTTAAAAAAAAAGTATTATATCCGTAATGTAGTTCAACTACTACCTAGTAGGTACCTACTTATAACTTTCTTGTAAATCTTATCGCAAAAAAATCTTCATTCATATTCATATACGCAACTGAGCGTGTAATTTGATAAAGCATGCTTTATAGCCTAACTAATAAAACTTCAAAAGTAAAATCGAGAATGCCATACAAGATACGTAAAGTTGCTACCGGCGCGGCGCGGCGGGACGCGCCTTAACTATTCGAACAAAAAACGTGGAATGCCGACAAAAAACAAAGCATGGGAGATTAAAAAAACCACATAGGAATTCGGCATCTTCACGACGCGCACGTGGTCAATTAAGATCCGAGATCCGAAGGACCAAAAATGCACGCGTAATACCGTCCGAGAGGACCGGGTTCCGTACAAATTATACCCATAAGTTGTCATAAGCTTCTGATAGATTCTGACAAAAAAAAAATTAAAGTAAGTTTCTTTGAGTCATATTTGAACTTTCGCGTTTTAAACACATAATTCTGAAGAAACGGGTATTTATTGCGTTCAGTCTGCCAACGACCATGCCGCGACCGATTAGTGCAACCCCGCCGAAACGTACTAAAATACATTTTTTTTATTGTACGGCGGGAAACCGCTTGGCTTTCATCTAACCTGGTTACAAGTTGAGATAAGGCCTAAGTTGGACGCGCACTTCACCCGGAATCCTCAACTAACTGAGGAACTAGCTATGCTAAATGACGGAACACAACAATTTTTAGAATTGTTGTTATGGTGACAGAATTAGGTAGCTATGGTGGTAGCTAGCCAGGCGGACTTACAAGTCCTACCACCAACCAAACCAAGCACAATATTGTACTTCCCTGGGGATCGAACCCGGGACGTTTGGATCTGAAATCGGTGGGTTGAACCACAGACCACAAGGACGGTTAAATTATTTTCTTGATATTGACTGCACTCACGATGAACCATTGCTAAATAACAAGCATCATAGCTCAGTTGGTAGTAACTCTGCTTTCTGCGCTGTAGGTTGTGGGTTCGATTCCCACGCAGGACAAACATTTGTGTGATGAATATAGATGTTTGTTCTGTGTTTGGGTGTTGTATCATTATTGTACGTATGTATTTAAAAAAAAATAAGTATATAAGTATTCTATCCATAATCTAGTTCCCATATTACAAGCTATGGTTAGTTTGGGGCTAGATGGCGCTGTGTAAAATTAACGTCATGTATTTTTTTTTTAATATTTATTGGCTGCTAAAGTGTTTCCAATTTTAAACTCGCATTTACTATTTCAAGAAAGTTTGCCAGGAATATGATCCAGGTTTCCGCCGTACATCGAAGGAACCCCAAATTTTTCCCCAAGCCCAAAAAAGGGGTCCTCGTGACGTAAGACATGAGTCTGAGCAGAGCCCGGAATTAATTGTATGGGCTTATTATTCTGCTGTTGAAAGGAGAGCTTTTAGCATTGCATTGTGGTTTTCCCCCGACTGGCTCCAAAAGAGAGATATGGTTTTCTAGAGTATGTATGTTTTTTTTGACATCAATTTCACACATCGCTAAATAGCCTCAAACTAAGCTATGTTACAATATGGGAACTAGATTACGGAAAAAATACTTCTACGTATGCTTTTTTTTTTTTTTTGCAAACACATACTTATCATACAATACCCTAACACAGAACAAACATCAATATTTGTCACAGAAATGTTTGTCCTGCGTGGGACAGAACCTATAGCTCAGAAGGCAGAGTAGCTCTACCAACTGAGCTGCTAGGCTTATTAAGGTAAACGTATCCAACAAAGGGTAATAACAAAACGAATCTACTGTAAAAATAAAAAAAAAATACTCACGACTGTTTTACCTTCAGATTCACCTCTGATCAGTACTCAGAGCGTGGATCTTATGAGGATCATCTACTAGGGGATAGTCAGAGGCACGTCCGAACCTACGTTCGGCACATGTCCACGGATTGCAAGAACCCAGTAGTCACGTGACATGTTGCAAGCCCATCGCTGCTTCACGGAATACTAGCCAGTGACACGTGACATACGGACTTTAAGTCTATATATATATATCTCGATTGTAATACGTTTTAACACTGTGTTTTCGTAAAACCATAAAGTTGGAAATTTGCGGTCGTGTATTAGCTTTTCAACTTTCAACTTGTTTTCATAAATTGATATACTTAGCCATGAATTTTGTTTCGATTTTCCATATTTGATGTCGAAAAAAATATTTAAAATAACAAAATGCTTTGTTACATCAATGAAGCGTCATATCCATGTCAGTTGCCGTATCATTGGAACAAATCACCTGATCGCTATATACAACGACAAAAACTGATATCTTCCTCGGTACTTCCTGTGATGACCTACCCTATTATATTATACTAGCTTAAGTAACTCGCCGCTCAATTGGTCATGCGTTTAGACAAGATGGCGACGTTATTGTCAGTCTTTTTTATTTTACGACGGGGAAGCGTTTGGCCTTCATCCCACTGGTTGACACCAGTGAGATGAAGGCCAAACGCTTCGTTCGAAGGCACGATTACGCCGAAGGTGGAGCCCACTTCATCCGGAATCCTCAACAGACTGAGGTACTGGCTATCTTACCTCTAAATGCCGGAACACAACTATTAGAATTGTTGTCATAGACACGCCCACAATTAAGAGTCTATGATACGTGAAATGGCTTAGCTTCGGCGATCATATCTTCCACAATAATTTAGCATTTACTTTGAAATTCATATATGTTATAGTTCAGAATTGATGCTAGAACGCTTGTGTTTCGAAAACACGATTACATAAAATTTTATCTGTAGAAAAAAAAACCAAAGTTGACTTTAATTTGTACCAAGAATGTTCGCTATTCAATAAATACGCCCAATTTGGCCTTGACACTTTGTACAGTAAATAAACACAGTATACAGCAGGCGTGTGTTTTAGATTTTCAACATTAATGTTTGTTTTATCGTAATAAAAAAAGTAGAAATTCGCGCGTATTTCTATCATCTGGTGGTCATAAGCGCCGTGGTTGAGCGCACGGCAATGTCACCTTTATTATAATCACATCTTAGTTCGAAACTAGAGAAGAAATGCATAACGCAACTGAAGTTGCATTATGTTGCTAATCTGAGGTACTATAGGCCGTTAAGAGACACGCGTGATTCATCTCACGCCACATCGCCACTTGTCTTGTGTAGGTTAGGCCTATCTACCTAGGTCATGTCTAGGTCTTTTTTAAATCCATACTTATACAATACCCAAACACAGAACAAACATCTATATTCATCACACAAATGTTTGTCCTGCCTGGGTGGGAATCGAACCCACAACCTACAGCGCAGAAGGCAGAGTTACTACCAACTGAGCTATGAAGCTTGTTAAATCTAGTTCCCATACTAAAACTTGGCGCTGTGTGAAATCGATGCCCTTTAATATTTGTTTTGAAGTGATCTGTAGGTCACACGCTTAGCTATCGGCAATAAAAAAAACTCTTGAAGTCGCTTGAAAACAACGATTTTTCAATGAAATCGCATCGCCGGTTGCGTAACGCAAAAATGTAAAGTACTCCATCGAACAAAACATGTTGCAACACCAAACTTTCCCTTCGTAAGTTACATCTTGCCTTTTGTGGGTTAAATGGCTTTATTGATGACTGGCCGGCCTCGATCAGCTGTGCACGGGGAAATTAGATGCTACAACGAAAACAAAGAAAAATAAACATGCCGTTCTCGCAGCAAAAGAGTTATTAGATGCTACAACAAAAAAAGTGAAGGAAATAGGCCGTGCTATAAATATGCTTCTTAATAAGAATCGATCCTGAAGTTAAGACGCCATCACAACCTGGAGATTAAGTAAAAGCGTTAAAGATCTCACCAGAAGGAAGGCACTTTTAACCAACCTCTGTGGCCTAGTGGTTCGTCCACCGTTGTCAGATCCAGAAGAGATGGTCACCAAAGAATCGCTAGGGGAATACAATATTGTGATTGCTTTTGGTTGGTGGTACGTGGTAAGACTTTGATAAATAAATAAATATCACAGTACATTAATTTTACACAGCGCCATCTAGCCCCAAACTAAGCATAGCTTGTAAAATGGGAACTAAATTACGGATAGAATACTTAAATACTTTTGTAAATACATACGTACTATATGATACTACACCCAAACACAGAACAAACATCTATATTCATCACACAAATGTTTGTCCTGGGTGGGAATCGAACCCACAGCCTACAGCGTAGAAGGCAGAGTTACTACCAACTGAGCTATGAGGCTTGTTATAATACATATAAACCATTTTTTTGTGATATATATTTAGTTGGTGGTAGGATTTTGTTTAATTCCGCATAGCTAGCTACCACCATCTTACCTAATCCTGTCTATTTACATATTAATATTATTTACTATTTACATTATGTATACAATTTTTTTAATTCTTAAAAAAAATGTTGTGTTCCGGCATTTAGAGGTAAGATAGCCAGTTCCTCAGTTTGTTGAGGATTCCGGGTGAAGTACGTTTTCACCTTCGGTATTATCTCAACTTGTAACCAGGTGAGATGATGACCAAGCGATATACCGTCGAACAATAAAAAAAAATATAAAAAAAATGCTTGGTTAGCTACCTACCATCTTACCTGAGTCTGTCGCCATAAAAACTATTAACAAGCCTCATAGCTCAGTTGGTAGTAACTCTGCCTTCTGCGCTGTAGGTTGTGGGTTCGATTCCCACCCATGACAAACATTTGTGTGATAAACATAGATGTTTGTTCTGTGTTTCGGTGTTGTATAACGTACGTATTTACAAAAAAAAAGTATGCAAGTATTCTATCCGTGATCTAGTTCCCATATTACAAGCTATGCTTAGTTTGGGGCTAGATGGCGCTGTGTGAAATAAATGTCCAGTACCTAATATTTGTTATAAAATTGTTGTGGTCCGACGTTCGGAGGTAAGATAGCCTATTCCTCAGACTGTTGAGGATTCCCGGTGCAGTGCGCCTGTCTTATCCTTCAGGAAGATGAAGGCCAAGTGTTTTCACGAAGGAATTCCCACGGGATGACGGCAACGAAGTCGAGTTTCACTGGTAGATTCGTAAAACATGAAGTTTCAAACTGGTTGTGTTATTATTTTTTACAATTAGTTAGAAGTAGGTATTTATTGATAATATTGAAGTGTTGGTTTTTGGCTGGTCCGTGTACATTATGTATTCAAATTCATAGTTCTGACCACAAAGACAAACACATAATTGGTATTCATACGAACGTTTCGATGCAGATCAAAACAAAACGCTCGCATTGCCTACAGCAAGCTGAGGTTACTTCCGCACTGGGGATAATTTACGCGAGGTTTTTTACCGGACCGAACAAGAGGCAATGCTTATACTTAGTGTTGGTTAGAGTAATCTATCTGGTTCAGATGTGATGAATATATAAGTAATCTTGACGGATTTTAACTAGTGACATAAGAGGTACTTAAGGTTCTGTGTGCCGTTCTTGTTTGTGATTTATGTTTCCCATTAAACAACGGGAAAGCGCTTGGGTTTTATCTCACCTGGTTTCAAGTTATGATAATGCCAAAGGTGGAAGCGCACTGTACCCGGCATCCTCAAAATACTGAGAATGTGGCATATATAGGCACGGTTTTTAATTATATATTGCATGGTATATGGTATGGTAAGGTATGTGAATGACATGCGGGACAACATTAGATAGGTACATATTTCGGGGACAAATTGACAATCGATTCTTTTAGTTCTTAGAAAAAGTACTAGACATTTATTACTTTCAAAACTGGCGTGATTTAGATACATATAGATTTCAAAATACTGGTTTTACTCACGTATACGTCTATGTTGATGAAGGCACCAACGGTTCAATTCAACAGGAGTACGGTGATGATGATTCACTTGTTGAACCATTGTTGGTGCCTATATTAACGTGTACGTGATAAAGCCGTGTGTAATTTTTAACGTTTACGTTTTATATAAGATTTTACTCACGAGCATATACGTGAGTAAAACGTGAGTAAAAAAAGTGTGTTCGAAAATGCAAATGTTCTTAAAGATATGCACAATAATACACGCCTTCGTGGAACTGCAAAAACTTCGCGGTATTTATCGCCAGTGCGTCGCCTAGAAGTAAAGGTTGCTCCGACACAACTCGACAAAGCATAGTAAAGTGAGGCCAGAGTCAAGGACGCCATTCGGTATGCTGCGCGCGCACTTTCCGGGAGCAATACTCGAGTATTCTCACGGAGTGCGCGGGAAAATACCACTAGACTGGGAAAAACATAGATGCTGCTTTTTATCTACTTTTGAAGGTTCGAAACGGTTATAAAAAACATGCCGAGCTGTTCGAAAGTTTTTGCTAGATGCCGCGTACGTGTACTTTGCACTTTTAGCCGCCTCTGTGGTCATATCCAGAGGTCCTTAATTATTATACTTAATTCCGGGTGAAGTGAGTTACCACTTTCGGCCTAATCACTTGTTAACCAGGTTAGATGAAGGACAAACGCTTCCCCGACGTACAATAAAAAAAAACTTTGCTAATGCTCGAGGGTGCTACTAAAATACCTTTGGTATTTTGATAAAATAAATTAAATAAATAAATACTACAGGACATTAATTTTAGACAGCGCCATCTAGCCCCAAACTAGATTACGGAAAGAATACTTAAATACTTTTTGTGAATACATACGTAGTATATGATACAACACCCAAACACAGAACAAACATCTATATTCATCACAAAAATGTTTGTCCTGGGTGGAAATCGAACCCACAACCTACAGCGCAGAAGGCAGAGTTACTACCAACTGAGCTATGAGGCTTGTTAATTCTAAGGAAAGTTAGCTATAAAACTCCATAAGCATACTTGCACTGCTGCACTTGGCAGTTATTTTAAACAGTACAATATAATATAACCAAAAGTAAATAATTTATATACTAATGCATGAACAGTAAATAATGCATAATGGACGGTCTTATCACTGAAAACGATCGCGTTCAGACAACCTTTGAATGGATGTAAATATGGACATAATAATAATATAATAAATAAATAATAAATAATTAAATTCATAATAGGAAAAATACGTAAGTATACTGATATAAGCATTTGCAGATGATGATAATAATACAAATTCCAATCAAATATGCACAAACATAAATAATGCATGCCTATTTGATTAACATAAATACATAGCTAATTGGTTAAGGCGTTATTTTGCGGAACTCCAATGCTCAAAATAAATAATCTGAAAACAGAAAGATATTCTGTAACAAATCCGTTAAACGTTTGAAAATATCAAATCGACCCGTTTCGCCGCTACACGAGGCAAAATCCGAAATTTTTCAAACTGAAAATTTTGCGGAATTATTGCTAAATATCTTTCTGTTTTTCGATTATTTAATAAATAAATAAATATTACAGGACATTATTTTTTACACAGCGCCATCTAGCCCCAAACTTCCTTAGTTTGGGGCTAGATGCTTGTAATAATGGGAACTAGAATACGGATATAATACTTAAATACTTGTGTGAATACATACGTACTATATGATACAACACCCAAACACAGAACAAACATCTATATTCATCACACGATATTCTCACAAGAGTCTCACAAGAGTCTTGTTGTGTACTGAATTTCTTTGGAGTTACGTTGGCCGTAACTCCGCCGTTACAACTTACGCTGGCCGTAAGCTCTAACAAGATTCTAATTCCTCGTTTAAATTACATTTTTGTTTACTCAATTTAACAAATGTTTGTCCTGGGTGGGAATCGAACCCACAACCTACAGCGCTGAAGGCAGAGTTACTACCAACTGAGCTATGCGGCTTGTAGTTGTTGATATTTATATTAACTTATATTTACAAGCCTCATAGCTCAGTAGGTAGTAATTCTGGTGCTGTATTGTATGATAAACGTATGTATTTACAAAAAAAAGTATTGTCGTTTTTTTTTCGATTGTCAATATTTTGACCACCAACTTACATGTTAAACAAGTGGCGATAAAATGAAGCACGTTTGCCTAAAAGGAACCTATTTACTCTGGACTTGAAGACGCCAAGGTTGTACAAGATTGGTGTGGTTAATATTATTTCCTTAATCTAGTTCCCATGTTACAAGCTTTGCTTAGTTTGGTACTTTTTTTTTGAATAATAATAATTAAGTATTTGTTTACCATTCGGGCAAACACACGGGCAAATGTTAGTATTTTAATATTGATACAACATTTAACCTTTGCGTTATTTATCGAGTTGTTTGTCAACTTCTTGCCGCATGGCATGGACCATGGGCAAAGTTTAATCAAGTTTTAAATAAGTACGTGACAAGGCAGGCGCTATGAGGTTGCATGGATTCTGTGACAATGAAATGTGGATAGACAAAATGGTAATATTGGACTGTGGGTTCTGTACAGGTAATTCAAAATTCCAATTTTTTTTTTGGGAAGTATACATTTTAAGGTACATACGTTATAATTGGCTCGATGACACTGCAAAAGTTTATTATAAAACTGAGTAGCAGAGTCAGCGCCCTCCTCCGGAAACAAATCAAATCAAAAAGTTCCATAATGAACAATGATACATAAGAGATAATATTAAATCTAAGAAATCAAACTAACCTAAGAATATATACAGAAACAAAGGATTCTAATGTAAATAATTATAAATAAAAACAATTATAAATTGTAAAAAACATGCGCAATACTGTTTCAATAACGCAGTGGGGAGTGGGGAGGGAAAGGAAGGGAGAGGAGTGCGAAGAAAAGGTATAGATATTAATTTGGTAAACTTTATTGCTGGGTTGTAATGGTGTTTTAGTACCTATTTAAATATATTAAATATATTATACATATATTATATTGTACGACTGTGATGTGCTCGGCCTTCATCTCACCTTGATAGTCATGATAAGGACGAAGGTGGAGGAGTAATTCACCCGGAATCCTCAACTGAGGAACTGGCTATCTTACCTCTAAATGCCGGAACACATCAAGCCTACAAAATGTAGGCGACTGAATCAGGTAAGATGGTGGTAGCTAGCCAGGCGGACTTAAACAAAATCCTACCACCAACCAAACCAAATATTGAACCCCCCAAGGGATCGAATTCGGTACCTCTGGATCTGAAATCGGTGGGAACCATTAGACCACAGAGGCGGTTAAAACTTATTACATTCTGAATCTCGACAATCCGTATGTCACGTGACACTGGCTAGTACTCCGCTAAGCGGCGATGGACTTGCAACATGTCACGTGACTACTGGCTACTTGCAAACGAGGGCCGAACGTTTTTCGTGACTCTGACAACCCCCTAGTGGCTGATCTTCATAATTCAAGCTCTATGTAGTGATCAGAGATGAATCCTCGTAGGGGCAAAGGGAGGGGTCTGTTACTCAATTTTTTGTATTTCAAGTGATTGTACTTAATCACAAAATGTATATATGTTATAATGACACAAAAACTCACAACTTACGGAGTCTTTTCCGTCTTTTCTACGTCTTTTTTACGTCTTTTCCTAAGGCCGGAAATGCTCTAACCTAACTAAATACTCTATTACTGCCACCATACTTATTTCAGCCGCTAAGCAGCATTGCTGTGTTTCGGTTTGAAGGGTATGGTGGCCGGTGAAATTACGGGTACGTGAGGCTTAACACCTTTATGCCTCAAGTTGACGGGCGTAATGCAGTGCCGTGAAGGCTATGTTTGTGGATGTGACCTATGCAGTAAGGCTTTGTAATAGGCAAGAGTACACTTAACACCAGGTGCGCTACTTGCTTGTCCCGTCTCCTAGTAGTATTTAAAAAAAAAACCAACTGAGGTCCTGACGTAGATTTAGAATTTTTGTGTCATATCTCTCAGCTAAATCGCTGATAACGCCATCTAGCAGAGATTCACTGAACCGTGATCTGCGCTAGTGTTTGAAATTACACTCAAAATCACCAGCGAGAAATGACTTTTTTTGTTCTTTTGTTTTCGTGATTGCACTTGGTGGCAATATTTACTTATGTTATAATGACCACCTGAGTCCCGTCCTGGGGACGCAGGTTCCGGGTTTAGGAAAAGATGCGGGTTTGAGTCCCGTGTAAAAGGGTCTGTTACTGTTTATAAACGCATTGCAATCGGAGCTATTTCGATGCCAGAGACGGATAGACCCACACTAAATCCTCAAACGAATAACACGCGTCTAAAGCTGAGGGTTCAGAAATACCCAGGTTTGAAACTGGTGGGATAAGGTATCAGTTGACGGAACCCTAAAATGGTTACATAATTTGTAGTCATAATAAAAAACGTGCGTTTTATAGTTTTGAATTACATTATCGAGTTCAAGGCTACGCTGCCGTTTAGTTATTATTTTCAGTCCGTGACTTGAAAACCGCCAAGCATTTTTGTGTTTCAGTTTGAAGGGTATGGTTGCCGGTGAAATTACGGGCACGCGAGACTATATTCCTCAAGTTGACGGGCGCAATGCAGTGCCGTGTAGGCTATGTTCTTTGTAGATGTGACCTACGCAGTAAGGCAAGAAATGCACATTGCATGAGGTAGGCTACTCCCTTCTTCCGTCTCTAAGTGGTTTAAAAATCATGGCCGTGACTTTAATTTCTCCTCATAATTTCAGGCCACATACGTCCATTGCTGAACATAGGCCTCCCCAATCGACGCCACAAATAGCGAGCCGCCTCTATCCATCGACTCCCCGCAACAGCCACAATGTCGTTTCGCGTTTAAACGTGGTCGCCATTTGAGAACATTTCCTCCTCACGACATACCTATTATTTAACAGGCATTAGGTTTGTTCGGTACCTATGTTTCCTATACATATTTACTGACCGGATAATTGACGGTATGTCAACCGTGAAATTGTAGATACGGATAGGTTACTAATGAACTATGTGATAAATTAACATAAAATACATTTAAACGTTACACGATTGCTATCTTAATTGTAGGTGAGTTGTCTAAATTATGCATCGGGTAATCGGATGGTATTTTGTTGTTTTGTACATATTGCTTACTGTGTTGGTCAGAGCCTCTTCTAAAATTGGAGGCTTACCGGTGTTTATGGCGGGGAAGCGCTTGGCCTTCATCTCAATTTCAAGTTATGATATGGCCGAAAAGGCAAGCATTTCACCTGTCAAAGTCAAAGTCAAATATTTTTATTCATTAAGATTTTTAGGATCATTTTGAAACGTCAAATCTACCGCCTGTTCGGAATCGCGACCAGCACACAAGGAGAAAGGCAAGAACCTCGGGCTGATTAATTGTTTGATGATCCATTTAACATTTAGGTACATTGTTTGTAATAATTTAATAACATTACAAGTGTTACCTACATCATAAAACTAAAAACTTAATATTATCTTAAAACATTGATTACTACATAACTATCTAATGGGTAGTTTCTTGACATTGAGAGATCACCATTTAACTGTCAACTGGTATAGCAACATCGGGCCACGCGTTCTTATCGTCGATATAGTCACTTATTTCGTAGTAGGCTCTTTTAATTAATTGACAAGCCTCATAGCTCAGTTGGTAGTAACTCTGCCTTCGGCGCTGTAGGCTGTGGGTTCGATTCCCACCCAGGACAAACATTTGTGTGATGAATATAGATGTTTGTTCTGTGTTTGGGTGTTGTATCATATAGTACGTATGTATTTACAAAAAGTATTTAAGTATTTTATCCGTAATCTAGTTCCCATATTACAAGCTATGCTTAGTTTGGGGCTAGATGGCGCTGTGTAAAATGAATGTCCTGTAATATTTATTTATTTTATTTATTTATATTTAATTAAATTATTCTTTATATACAATTTGAATTTACGAGCAGAGAGTTTGGTGGCGCTTTGAGGAAGCTTATTATAGAATCTGAACCTGGAATCTTCATCGGCACTGGCACTGACTATCTTACCTCTAAATGCCGGAACACAACAGAATTTAGAATGTTATAGCGACAAACTTAATTAAGATGGTAGCCAGTCGGATTTAAACAAAATCCTACCACCAACCAAGCCTGGGTTGGGTTTGGGCCTTTGGATCCCAGCATCATTCTGGCTCAGACTGAAAACCAGCGCTGGCACCTAGCTTGTGCGTGGCAGCGTTAAGCTGAGTCTGGGCCCGTCTGGCTGTGCTGTACAGTTCTCAATCATGTTGATATTGCTCTTATTTTAATTTTTCGTGTATCATAGCCACACAAACGTGCCTATTTCATTCAATTTCATTTTAGACCACAGTCGCCTGTTCGGAATCTTGAGCAGCACTCAAGGAGTCTTGAGTTCTAGTACATTATTGGAGTCTGTAAGTTCAGAGTGATTTGGTTCCTTTAAGTCGAGATTGCTCTATGATTGGCCTCATCGCTCTGAGATAGCTTTTGTTTTTCGAAGGAGCTGGTGTTCAAGTGCAGCGACTCTACACCTAGTATAACCACTAAGTCTCCTTTTATGTCGCCACTTTGGGACACTTTGGAGGAAACCCAACATCCTGCAGTGGAAAAGGGGTAGTGATGATGATAATTATATAAAAGAAGATATTTTAACCGCCTCTGTAGTTTTATTGTCATGTGTCATCCAGAAGTCCCGGGCTTGATTCCCGGGAGGTAAAAATGTGTGCTGAGAATCTTACCTAAGCCTACGGCATTTAGAGGTAAGATAGCCAGTTCAAGATAGCCGGACTGTTGAGGATTCCGGGTGAAGTGCGCTTCCACCTTCGCCCATAACTTGACACCAGGTGAGATGAAGGTCAAACACTTCCCCCTCGCACAAAAGCCTCCGCACTCCGAGGTATTAAAATGCGTATTGCAAAACGCGATCTTGAGTTCTCTGCCCTTGCCTTAACCTTTAGTTTTGGAGTTGATTGCCATTATATAAACTGGATAAGACAAACACGATCAAGTTTCTATTGATTCTTTAGGATTCCGTTTGCAATGGATGACTTGGAAAATGACAGTGGGGCTATATTTCTAAGACATCTTTGAATGTCTGTCTGTGATGTAGCTATTAACATTACAATTTTTTCAATAGACTAATTATTAAAAAAATTGAAACTTTACTTTAAAAACTCGTCAAATTTAACTTAAAAGTGCATGCAGCCCGCGGCACTAATAAAAAACTATTATATTTAGAAGGTATAAATGGTACAACCACAACACAATAAAGGTTGGATAGAAGGACTGTAAATATTCAAAAAGTGAATAATTAAGGGGATTTAATTGTGTTTTTTATGTATTATTGCTATAATAATATATTAATGTAATTAAATCTTTCACACAGTAAAATGTACAATAGCCACACTTGGGTGAGCTTAAAGTAAGCTCAATCAATACTTAAAAGTGGCCCAAATTTCTTAATTCTTCACATAAAGTCACAGATCATTAGAAATCTTACTTCTTAAATTCCTCGCCCCCGCCACAAACATATATATACATATAAACTGTAATGTAAATTAATTGAAATTATCTTATTAACCATTATAATTATTTGAAAACTAACACGAATCCTCCCTGAATAATATAGTATACATAATCTATGAGATTACGTAGTTAACTACTTGAATTTATTGTTTAAATTTTAAATTGATTTATATAAATATTATTGAAATACTTAAGTTTAAAATTGTGATTGAAAATAAATTATTATTATTAAACAATAATATTTTTTGTGGTTACTCTTTCATTGTTGGGTCGGTTCGTATTTGGAACACTTTGCTTATTGAAATTGGATTAGCTCCGTCAATTCATACATTTAATTGTTACCACTAGCGTATTTTAAGTTGGTACTATGTTATTTATCACTGTTTTATCATTTAATGGTTTTATAATTTATGTATGAGTTTGTTATTTTGATTTAAGTTGATAAGTTAAATATTTTTCTGCTCTACTTACTTTACGCTTTGTAATGATTTTACTTTCGGTTTCTCATAAGGTTGCTTGGATGCGTTGCTATGCGGTTACCTAATGTTTATATTGTTCGATATATTAAAAAAAAACATTAATTTTAAACTAAAAAAAAAAAATCTAAAAAAGAAACAGGACATTAATTTTACACAGCACCATTTAGTCGCAAACCAAGCAAAGCTTGTAATATGAGAGCTTTTTTTAAAAAATATTTATTACTTTTATACAATACAACACCCAAACACAGAACAGACATGAATTGAATATTCATCACATAAATTTTGTGTGCAGTAAAGCGTATTAAAAAAAAATATAAAAAAAATACAAAAAATAATAATAAATATAAAATAATTACATAAATATTCTATATAATCATTTATTTTGTTATATGATACGTTTACCTTACTTAAACTAAAGGAAGAACTTGTCTTAGGGTTAGATATGTATACGTAAGTAACTGTGTAACATAAGCGTAGGACTCTTGTTCCTAGAGACCAAAGAAGCAAGTAAATAAATAAAATAAATACATAAATATTATTGGATGGATTGTGTGTCGAAAGGTATGGGCAAGATGGAGGAGTTGGTGTTGAAATGACGCATGAAAGAGGAGAAAGGAGGTCTTCCTCCCGTGCTGTTTCTGGACAAAGAAGAAGTGACTGATGAGATGTCATCTGTTAGATTAGAGGATAGTGATATGGAGATGAAGAGATCATGTCGACTGCATTCAGGTTCAACACTCTCCAATCTAAAGCTAGCTAGCCTAGCTAGGTTGGTGGTAGACTTTGTTTATCCCGCCTACCACCATCTTACCTAATACTGACGCTATAACAACAATTCTAAATATTGTTGTGTTTCGGCATTTAGGGGTAAGATAGCCAGTTCCTCAGTTAGTTGAGGATTCCGCGTGAAGTGCGCCTCCACCTTCGGCCTTATCGTAGCTTGTAACCAGATGAAGGCCAAGCGCTTCCCCGTCTTAAAAAAGGCAATGTTCAGTCTATAAGTTCCATTACTAGAAACAGAACAGAGAAAGATTATGTTGATTTTGGAATGTTAGCATTTATGGCCTCAGGCTACGTTTATTTCAAGTCTGGGTCGTTAGCTTGCATCTACCCGATACCTAATAGTATACTCAATAATCTAAAATGGCTTAGCAAATCACTTACTTAAATAGGTACCTTAGGTAATACACTAATTACTTAAGAAATTGCACGCGGAGCTTACAAACTTGTTCACGCAAAAGCCTCGAAAGCTCAATTTATAATTTAATTCGTGACTTACTTCACAGAAATCCAATCGGAACACTTTTAAACCGAAAGCACAGGCACAAAACACTCGTAAAATTTCAATTTAAAAACAAAACAAATCGATGTCGAATTTAAAATCGGAACGATACGCGCGCACGCGAGTTGGTCAATCGCAAACTGAAGGCGGCGTGCGCGCAGGTGTCTTTATGTCATTGATCAATTTCGGATGGTGTCATGCAACAGGCAATCATTACACATAATTCGCTTTAGCTTTTCCGTTCCACTTCGTTTTATCTGTTTGTATTGTGATAATTGTGGAAAATTTTCGTGGAAAATGTAAAGCTCGTTAAGGCTAGGCTGTAGCTTGAGGTTGGGCTGGCGATAAAGGTGGAATGTGTGTTTAGGTTAAGCAATATCCGGATTATTCATGTTGGACACATAGTAAGGTACCCAAGCTAGAGCCAAGTTTTCTAGAATCCTTATCATTGCAGGGTGACTAAGCAAGATCGTAATCTAGGTACCCTCCACGTTCGTTATCCAAAAAGGTTTCGAGTAATAGTTCTATTGCATTTTATAAAATTATTTTAGAAACGCAAGAGCAACAAATGTTACGATCTTATTATTCAAATTTTTGTTACAACTTTTGACATTGCAATTGTTGTCAGGTGAGTCAGTAGTTATTCAAAGAGATGGGTAATAAATTGTGTTAACAGGTGTTATGTTAATAATTATGTCAGTAATTCATTCTAATACGGTATATAACCTTGAAAAATATACTAACCTTTTAATGCAGAAACAATATGTACAATGTTCACTATTTACAGGAATCAATTTGCTTTTTTTTTGACATTATTACATACATGTGTCAGTACGCTATCGGTTCAAATAAATATATTCTCATTAAGACATAAACATTTCAGTTGGTAGTAGCTTCTTTGCTGTAGGTTTTATTCCTACCGGAACAATTACTTGTGTGATATATATTGATGTTTGTTCGGTGTTTGGGTGTAATATTGTATCATTATGAATATAATTACAAAAAAATATAAATAAGTGAGTAGGTACTGGGTAGTCTAGGCAGTTACCTACAACCTAGACTACCTAGTACCATTTAGAAGTAGTTTTCAACAGTATGTTGTGGCCAGTTTTGCCTTGAATTGACAACCACTTTTCCATTATCCGGCTCATGCCATTTGTTTTAGATGTTTCGTTCTCTTTTCGCTTCACATAAATAGCGATGTTCTTTTTTTCTCCCACTTGTTGATGGAACAAGCAAACAGCCCACCTGATGTTAAACATCTCTTGCATATATCAAAGCCTTACTACATGAGTCACATCCACAAAGAACATGGCCTAAGCGGCACTGCATTGCGCCCATCAACTTGAGACATAAAGGTGTTAAGCCTCGCGTGTCCGTAATTTCACCAGCAACCATACCCTTCAAATCAGAACACAGTAATGCTGCTTGGTGGCCGAAATAGGTATAATAGGATGTGTTTGTATTGCTGTCTTTCATCTAATGATGTTCATGTTAAGAGTTTTAGTGTGACTGTGATCGATTAGTATGTTTTTTAGACAAACGATAATATAAACTGATTATTGATTGCGCAATTGCTTTATAATAAAACAAAGGCTTTGTTCGCCAACGTGTTATGTCATGTCACGTATTTTTAGATTGGTTTCTTTAGTTCTTATCTACAACTTATCGCAATACTGAATGAATTTCAAAAATATTTCTATGAATTTGTTATGTGCTATGTAATTTCAAATATACCTAATGCTAACTATTTATAAGGGAGGTAGTCAGGTTACTTAAGGACCGTTACAAATGGTCTATAGGTCTCTGTAACTCAACTGTTCCTGACGGAAGCTTGCCCTAGACACTTGTCTGCATTGCGACGCTGAATAGCTGGTGGATGGTAATTCACTATCCTCGCAAGATTTTTGACAACCCAGAGGGCACCGGCTCCCAACTGACTGGTTTTCTTGGCTTAATAATATTTTTTTTAGTAAGTACATGGTTTTCGAAACTGACATAAAAGCTTACTATAATCCTTTGTCCTTGTGTGCTGGTTGCGATTCCGAACAGGCGGTAGATTTGACGTAGCAAAATGATCCAAAAAAATCATACTGAATTAAATGTTTCACATAACACCATCCATGCGTACTACAATTTCTCTTGTCTCACACGCGCATAATGCCGTCCCTTTCTTGTAGTAAATAATGGTATTACATTATTCTTTTTGCAATTGATTTTGTGGATTGTTGTTTTTGTAACCGGTTAGCACACGTATAAGCGTGGACATTCCCAACTTGTCGTACAAGGCGTGTAATGTCCTCACAGATCAGTTGATAGTAGCGTTCTGCGCTGCAGGTTGTGGGTTCGATTCCCATCTGAGACACAAACTTGTGAGATGAATTTAGATGTTTGTTCTGTGCTTAGTTGTTAAAAAAAAGTAAATTAAGTATTCTATCTGTAATCTAGTAACCATATAACAAGCTTTGCTTATTGTTGGGCTAGGTGGCGTTCGGTTGAGGCAGACGAGAACTTAGAGGCCAGAAAAGCAGAAGTTTTAATTGTGCTATTTAGACACAGCGATCTCCAAGTCTACAACCAGCTTTACATGTATGCCTTGGAATAGACGCTTATCCAATAGTGGAGGGTGATGAGAGAAATGAATGATGGCTGGTTCGGTACAGATTGGTTAATTTAATTCCGCTCCTGCAATAGTATGCTGGCCTAGTACTTTGAGCAAAGCTGCCACAAATTACTAGGGTATCATAATAACTACAGTTGCAGCTCTCAAATATGTTCATGTCTTGCCTAAAGCCATCTCAAAAGATAGAAAGAGACATCGATAACGTTCTCTTTCTACGGTTTTCTGAATCCAGATGACCCCGTAGTACAAAAGACTCGTATTTATCACTAGGTCAATCCTGCGTTTGACCCACGGTCGTCACGAGACGGTATAAATCTTTATAGCTACTAACCTGATGGTCAAGACCACAAATCAGTAATAAATGATTGACTTGAAATGCGTAGTACTACTAGGTAGATAACCTAAAGGGGTGTTATATTTTACCTTAAAGCATATTTACACTATGATTCGAGCTCCAAATCATTTCCAGTCAAAAGTTACATACAATCTTTTTACCCCCTTTTCACGCCTTCAGAAAGGGTAACGGGAGATAATAAGTATATGAGATCCTTGACAATGATATTAGTAATAATTATACACGGTTTCGTGAAAATCTATCCAGTAGTAAAACTACCTAAAATTAACTTTCGCGCACGTCACGCTAAATTTTAAAGATACAGACAAGCAGACACACAAAAGTGAAAAAAAAAAACGCTTTTTTTTGTTTCTGTATCGATAATAGTGTATTCTCCAATTTTTTTTTAAAACAGACTTAGGCCCGATAAAGATTGGTTATTTGATTTATTATATGTGGATGTGACCTACGCAGTAAGGCATTGTTATAGGCATGATGCACTTGCCTGTTCTGTCATCTAGTTGTATAAAAATAAAAAAAAACTTAAATACAAAATCAGAATTAAAAAAAAAAAAAAAAACACTAGCGAAGCGAGATAAAAACATTGAAAACGAGTACACATCAACTGTGTAACAGCATCTGTAAATTCTCCAGACAAGTGTGAAACACCAATAGATCTTTATTATAATGTATCGAAGATCTGTGTTCACGGATTCATAGACAGGAAACTATCCTAACAGATAGATCTTTAGATGCGGTCATTATTCATAAGGCTTGGCGGTCACGCAGGACCATTCATCATGATGTCCGGATTATTCCGCAGATCTGTAGTTGTATAGCGATGACAGAGCGTTTACCTTGGATACACGAGCTGGTCAGGGATACGCGATGTTTCTTTAAATCTATCATCAATTTGCGCTTGGTGATGGAACCTCACGGGTGGGTTAAACAAAATCTATGTCAATCTATCATCAATTCGTTCTTTGTGGTGGAACCTCGGGAGTGGGTTGGGCAAAATCTATGTAAATCAAAAATAAATAAATAAATATTACAGGATATTAATTTTACACAGCGCCATCTAGTCCCAAACTAAGGAATGCTTGTAATATGGGAACTAGATTAGGGATATAATACCCAAACAGAATAAACCTACAACCTACAGCGCAGAAGTCAGAGCTACTACCAACTGAGCTGTGCGGCTTGTTAATCAAATCGTTCTTTGTGGTGGAACCTCGGGAGTGGAAATATCTATGTAAATCTATCATCAATGTGTTCTTTGTGGTGGAAACTCAGGGGTGGGTAAGACAAAATCTATGTAAACCTATCATCAATCCGTTCTTTGTGGTGGAAACTCAGGGGTGGGTTAGGCAAAATATATGTAAACCTATCATCAATCCGTTCTTTGTGGTGGAAACTCAGGGGTGGGTTAGGCAAAATATATGTAAACCTATCATCAATCCGTTCTTTGTGGTGGAAACGCAGGGGTGGGTTAGGCAAAATCTATGTAAATCTATCATCAATCCGTTCTTTGTGGTGGAACCTCAAGGGTGGGTTAGGCAAATGTGTTCTATATTCTCCTCCCTGAACAATAACTGACTGAATCGTTTCTAGAAAAAGTTTGTTCAGTACAAAAAACTACCATTCTCAATGCGGTTTTATGTGCCCTCTGAATCACCGAATGAAACTTCCCATCTCGAAATGCGTAGGCATATGCCTCGAACTCAGACGAGGCTTGCCTGGGCAAGTATGAGGTTACGATGGAACCAGCATTCTCAGAAGCTGCCTATCATGTAACAGATCACAAATTGCACAATAGGGTGATTCAATTCAAACCTGCAATGTCCTTACTGGAAACCAACCCACCAGTGAGCATAACACGTAAAAAATTACCTTTTTTATCCTTCGAGAGATACGAGTAAAAGTCTTCTTTAATTACACAGCACGGCAACAGAGAAGATTAATTTGTCCCCTTTTGACATTTGTGGTGCAAATATTAAACCGCCTCTGTGGTCTTGTGGCTCGTCTACCGGTGTCAGATCCCGTGGTCCCGCGTTTGATCACCAGGAGTACAATATTGTGCTTGGTTTGGCTGGTGGTAGGACTTAAGTCCGCCATTAGCTCACCCACGATTCAAGTGCCATAATCTCATGAGAATTAAGAGGCGAATGTTCCATTGGCTCAGGTGATTTTACATATTGACAGGTACTACCACACATAGATCAGCTGAGCCTTATTTTTGGCTGTGTACCTAATGAGTAACATACTCGTAGATAATGACAGAACCACAATACCAAGTTAAAGTTATTTTATCGGTGCGCAAACAATTAGTTATCCTACACGCCTTGAAATACCATGAGCATTGAGCATGGAATGTCGTGTGTAGTGGTTTGCGAAATATCTAGCTATAGATCCGACTGCTACAGAAGGGGGGTTATGTTTTTAGAGATATTATGGGTAAGACTTACTACGCCTGGCCTTATTCTCACCCTTAGATATGAAGACCAACACTCCACAACGGACAACAAAACAAAACAAAGCAAAACGAATTATAATCCCAAGGAAAGTACAAATTTGTGCTTGGCTTGGTTGTTGGTAGGACTTTGTTTAAGTCCACCTGGCTACCATCACCTAACCTAAGTCTGTCGCTATAACAGCAATTCTAAATTGTTGTGTTCAGGCATTTAGAGGTAAGATAGCCAGTTCCTCAGTTGAGGATTCCGGGTGAAGTGCGCTTACACCTTCGGCCTTATCATAACTTGACACCAGCCCTCTCAGCACGGGGCTGGGATAAACATTTGTCCTCTGGTTTATCCACCTTCTTGAAAATGTTGTCTCCAATTGTTTTATCCCTGTCCCGTGCTGAAAGCGGTAGCGTGAGATAACGACCAGGCGCTTTCCCGTCGCCCATAGAATTATTTTCAAGTGTTTCATTAAATAATATTAATAAGTATATAATATATATTACAGGACATTATTTTTTACACATTGCGATCTAGCCCCAAACTAAGCATAGCTTGTAATATGGGAACTAGATTACGGATAGAATACTTAAATACTTTTGTAAATACATACGTACTATATAATGCAACACCTAAACACAGAACAAACATTCATCACACAAATGTTTGTCCTGAGTGGGAATCGAAACCACAGCCTACTACCAGCTGAACTACGAGGCTTGTTCCATATTTTCTTTAATTACGTATCAAGTGGAAAATTTTGTCTCCGCCGATGGACTCACGAGTAGTTTTAGCATGGGAAGTAGTTAAGGAAGCCGCCCCTTAGAAAGTGGTTCAGTCAATCACGACCGGCACGGGCTTTGAGAGCCTGCTCTAAGACCTGTTCTGAGCAGAACAGGTCTTCGCTTGGGACTCACCACGATGAGAGGGAAATAGATGCAGCCGGTATTTTCCCTACAAATAAATAAGATTGAAGTGTCTGTCAAAATAACAGCTTTTGACTAAAGGCATATGAAAGTGCCGCCTCTGTGGTCCAGTGGTTCAGCCCACCGATATCAGATCCAGAGGTCCCGGGATCGATTCCCATGGGGAGTACAATATTGTGCTTGGTTTGGTTGGTGGTAGGACTTTATCTAAGTCCGCCAACCACCATCTTACCTAATTCTATCGTCGTAATAACAATTATAAATTGTTGTGTTCCGGTATTTAGAGGTAAGATAGCCGGTTCCTCAGTTGAGGATTATAGGTGAAGTGCGCGTCCACCTTCGGCCTTATCTCAACTTGTAACCAGGTGAGATGAAGGACAATTGCTTACCGGTCGTACAATAAAAAATAAAAGTACATTACCATTCTCCTACCCTTACTTTATCCCATAGATATATGGGGTCTAGATGGGGTCGCACAGTAGTCTCTTCTTCCACTCACTCCTATTAACCGTCAACTCTGCATCCACATTTTACCCATGTCCTCTTTCACACAATCCATCCATCTCTTTTTCGGCCTTCTCTGCTCGCATACATATACATATGAAAGTATATAAGGTACTTATAACAAAAAGGCTTTCGATTGATACGACACGTGACTGTAACATATTAATCCAGCGTATCAGCATAGTTATTCAGCGTGGCAATGCAGCCAGTATGTTGTGCACGCTTCCGTCTGGTACTGGTCTGGTCTGGAACAGTTGAGTTACCTACAGGCCGTTTGTAACGGTCTTTTAATAATCCGACTGCTTCCATTGTACATAGTTTAGTTGTATACATTATTTTCAATTGTTTGTGAATAAATACAAGAAAAATCATAACTAATAACAAGTTTTTTTTTGTCAGTCTGTTTGTTCCGGCTTATTCGAAAACGGCCGGCCCGATTTTGACGGGAGTTTCACTGGCAGATAGCCGATGTTATAGGGAGTAGTTTAGGCTAGCTTTTATTTTAGTAACTCCAAAAACAATACCAAATAAAAATATGAATATGGGAAAACCGCCAGTTGTTTCTTCTAAATGTTTGCAGTACTCTTAACAGTCAGTGGACGAGGTATGAAAGCATTGTTTATTTTGATTTGAAACGGTTGATCGCTTGCAGTTCAAGAGTATGTATGGGTACTTATATATACATACTTCACATTATAACGCCATCTAGCCCCGAACTAAAGAGTACTAGAGCCCATTGCGAAAGAAAGAAAGAAAGAAAGACACATTTATTTATCCCACATAAACTAGATTATATAAAGGTAGGTATAAGTAGAAACAATTAGGTACCAACTAAATAGATTACAGGACATTCATTACAGGAATAAATAGATAAAAAAAGAAAAAATAAATAATAGACATATAAATAGATACCTACTTAATTAAACAATTAAGAACAGTTGAGTTACCTATAGGCCGTTTGTAACGGTCCTTAGGTAATCTGACTGATTCCTTTGTACATAGTTAGTTTAATTGTACTTTTTATTGAATAAATGTCCATTTCCTACTTAATTAATGAAATGAACAAAAAACACCAACAAATAAATTTACCTAACTACCAACATCATTACATACATACATACATGCGAAAGGACTCGTCCCAGTAAGTACTACCATAGCATTCAGCCGCCATGCAGCATTGCTGTGTTTCGCTTTGAAGGGTATGGTCGCCGGTGAAATTACAGTACTTGCTAGGCTACAGGCACATTTATGCCTCGAGTTGACGGGCGCAATGCAGTGCCGTGTAGGCTATTCTTTGTGGATGTGACCTACGCAGTAAGGCATTGTTATACGCAAGAGATGCACTTAAAATCAGGTGGGCTACTGGCTTGTTCCAGTATATTTAAGATGCAATGTAACACTCAAACATAGTATAAACATCCGTTTTGACAGTCATGTTTTATTAAAAAGTAAAATCTTCACAGCTCCGAAACCAGTATGCCGCACCCTTACCACAATCGTAGAAACAAACAAAACTGACCTTTGTTACGTAAGCTGTAGAATTTGTTTTTACTGCATTGCACAAGTTTGTATTGCAAATCCTATGTGCGTACGAATATGCAAAGAAATATGTTCTTTATCAATTAACCCCTTACATGGTGTTGACAAGGAAAGATGAGATAAGGATTGAGTTCATCAGGGGAAGTATATAAGCGACATTGAAGAGAGTCACGTGACTAAAGTAATGTTAGCTATTAATATATAGTACGTATTAGTATACTAATGTATAGGCAGTATTAATGTATAGGACGTAGGAGTAGGTAGACCGAGGAAGAGATGTATGAATTGTGTGTGATATGCATGTGAGAGTAGTGGATGCTGAGTTGACGAGACAGAAGAGGGAGGAAGATAACGTCATGTGCTGACACTGCCGACCTCGTCTATGTGTGGGATAAGGGCAGTAAGAAAAAGAAGATTACTTGACCTCGATTACCACACCGGTTCATAAAGTCTTTCAGAGGCTGTTTAACTCAGTTATCCTGAGGGTACAGCAGAGGCGAAAGGTAGTCTTGCCGATCCAACACAATAAAGAACAGACCTATCTTGGTCACGTCTATGTAAGACCATGGAACGTGTACTGAACCATAAGCTCCTGACGCACGTAGAAGCTACATAACTCCTCATTGATCGAGTATACGTATTTCATCGCACGCATGTAAATGAGGAGTGAGGCCATTGAGAAACATGGAGAGGCGCTAGCCGTCTTTCTTGACATCTTAAAGGCCTTTGATAGAGTCTGACACGATAGCCTTTTTAGCAAGCTTCCGTCATACGGTCTGCCTCCTAGCTTTTGCGTCTGGATATCTGACTTCTTGATGGATCGATCGATTCGAGTAGTCATCGATGGCTGCTCATCTGATCAATTGGCGATTAACGCCGGGGTGCCTCAAGGGTCAGTTCTCTCCGCTACTCATATCTTACTGCATATGACCTGCTTTTTTTATTATACTACGGGGGAGCGCTTGGCCTTCATCTCACCTGGTTCAAGTTATGGGATCGATCCCGGGACCTCTAGATCTGATACCGGTGGGCGAACTACTAGACTACAGACCGGTTTTTTTTTAACTTTCAAATATTTCAGTCGCGTCCTTTGTGATCGTGTTCGAACTGTAATGAAGGGTTATTGACATTTGATGGATCTACAATGCCCGGTTTTGACAGCCATCGTATAAAAAGTCTACAATAATTCGGCGGTTGTTTTTTGTGCACCTGTCAAATATACGTCAAATGTGGCAGGTGTACTTGTGAATGGCGTCATCGCGTCTGCCACAATACGCGATGATATTAATTTATTTGCGCTAGTGTTTATGATATCAAAATCGTATTAGAGTTATATTATTATCCTCCATATCAATATTATTATTAGGTAATAGACGGGCTGATGTGCCTATTTGAAAGTCTTGGTTTTTGATTGTCACGACACTTTGTTATTCCGCGTAGGTTATAGGTTATTGGTTGTAACCAGTTGTCCAGTTTGTTTTTAAAGTTGATTATAGAGGAGGTAGTAATAACTTCTTCAGGTAGACGGTTCCAGTTTCGTATTACTCGATCGTAGAGGAAATAGTATGCAGCCTTCTTTTTTTTTTTCGATGGGTTAACACTTGGCCTTCATCTCACCTGGCTACAAGTTGAAATAAGGCCGAAGGTGGAGGCGCACTTCACCCGGAATCCTCAACAAACTGAGGAACTGGCTACCTCAAAATGCCGGATGCGACAAATGGAATGGAATGGAATGCGGGGCTGTGCGTTGATTGTATCACATCACATCAGCAGCCCGCCCATGACCAGAGCCTCCTCCAGCCCCCTCTTGCGTACTGGGCACCTTCTAAGTAGCCTCGCTCCATCGTAGATCTCATTCTTGCCTGTGTAAGCTTCGTGGTCAAGAGACGACCGATTTTAACCGCCTCTGTGGTCTGGTGGTTCAACCCACCGATTTCAGATCCAGAGGCACAGAATAACTAATAGTACAAAAGGATCACATTCTAACAAAAGTCATGTTTAGGTATATAAATGTACCTACTCTTACCACTTGCACGCGAAATTGAATCTTATCGTGTGGCGCTAGCGTTCATACTCCGTTTGGCATCGCTGACTTGTAACCGGTTTCGCGGTCAGAGCATAGGGTTTCCACTCGCCGATATAAATATACTTAGGTGGTTGGCTAGTTAACTGCAAACATAGGCAACTAGGTATTACTGGGTGGGCCACTATTGGGTACGGCAGCGCGTTCAAGTTCTACAAATGATTGTATCGACCTGTTCATTTGATCCGCGCGGTTTGAAACGGAGGTAAATGAAATCGTGTTAGGTATGTGTAGGTACTTATCTATTCAATTATCAATCTAATTTTATTTGCGAACGATCGGAATACAAAAATAAACATAAATCAGAAACTAGATAGGTAAAAAATTATAAACTAAGTAGGTAGGCACCTAAATAATAATATTTCACACAATTATTCATTCCTTTAGCCATCCTATAATGAATATGTACTTAGGTATACATATTTATTCAACAAAATGTACAATTAAACTACCTAACGACCGTTACAAACGACCTATAGATAACTCAACTCAGGTGATGGTTTCAATATAAATTACCTTTCAATACCTATCGGAATTTTTAAAATTTTACTGTAGTTACTCATAGTTTAGTTTTTGTTTATTTTGTCACCCGTATGCAATACGTAACAGTATCTTTTATACGAATGATTATGTTTCGAAGTCATAACAATTGTTCAATCCAAAAATCACATAAATAACGCACGGTGACGACGACGCACGTGGTCAGCGCGCGACTCGAGACGAGAGCCGAGTGGCAACCTGCAGCCGCCATCCTCCCCGGGAGGCTCCGGCCAAACTTACCTAATCATTGGAGTGACACCCCCCTGCCAGAGGTCCCGAGTTCAATTCCCAGTGGTAGCATTTGTTTAAGTCCGCCTGGCTAGCTACCACCATCTTACCTTATTATGTCGCCATGATAACAATTCTTAAAAAAATGTTGTGTTCCGGCATTTAAAGGTAAGATAGCCAGTTCCTCAGTTGGGAGAGGATTCCGGGTGAAGTGCGCCTTCGGCGTTATCTCAACTTGTTACCAGGTGAGATGAAGGCTAAGAGCTTGCCCGTCGTACAATAAAAAAAAATGGTGATCGCAGGAAAGGTATACTCGTAGAACACAGAAGGAAAATGCTGTCCTTGTGAGATCCCTAAGTCAGCTTTTACGACATCCATGGGCTGGATTGGAGGAGATTCTTAAACCTTGACAGCCACGGCAATTTATTTTATATATATAGATAAAAATCTAAAATAACTGTTGATTGGTTTATTACCCTTTTACGACTAAACGGTAAACAGATTTAATGACGTTTGGCGTGAAATATACCCTATTATAAAGTATACGATTGGGATGGGACTGTGGAAGGGGTCGTAGTACTTCCCGATCCCTTACCATCCAGATTTTAGTGTCTTAGTGTGATATAGATTGGAAGTGAAGCGATGAAGAAGTAGATACGAGTAGGTATGAACAGAACGAAAATGAAATATTGATGTTAAACTTAAAACACTTGAATTTAATGAAAAGGAAATAAGTATAGGTACAAATGAGTGATAGCAAAATATTAATAACTACGAGAATGATACAAAGCAATAATTATGAATGATGCGCGCGAGCAAAGCAATGGTCGGTCCGCGAGTGGCCGGGAGCGACGACAGAGCGCCGTACTAAAACCAGTCCTGCTGGCGCGTGGCTTAAAATGCATAAGCGGAGCGTTTCTGACAGCGATTTAGGTATCGGTCCAATTATGTTGAATCAATAGGTACGCCACATATTCCCCCTGGCCAGACCGTGACTACGGTCGATAAAAATCAGGAAACCGTACTGTTCTGCCGCTACGGGTTTTTTTTTCTTGAGGAGATGGTTTCATAGCAGGAGTGGGGTCAAGTTCTTCACCTGAAGTATGGGTCTCTGGAACTTGGGCTACTCTAGCCATATACGCTGGCTTAAGCCGGTCGACACTGACGTTTGACTTTTTGCCTTTGACGTCCAAGGTGAAGAATTTCGGCTGTCTCTCGATGACGCGATAAGGACCGGCGTATGGCGGTTCCAATGACCCGCGCACGTGATCCTGACGCAAAAATACGTGCGATGAAGTTTGTAGATCACGTGGCATGTAGAATGGTGAAGATGTGTGCCAGGAAGTTGGACGAGGCGTTAGCTTCTGCATGTGAACTCGGAGACGGTTCGCGTACTGCGTGATGTCTTCAGTGCCGGAATCAAGGTCTGGCGAGAAGAATTGCCCGGGTAAGCGTAGGGGCTCACCATAGACTAGCTCAGCTGCAGAAGTTTGGAGATCGTCCTTCCAGGCGCTGCGCATTCCCAGCAGTACTAATGGAAGGGCTTCTGTCCACTGCAAAGTATTGTGGCACTTGATCGCTGCCTTGAGTTGCCTGTGTAGACGCTCAACGATGCCGTTAGCCGCTGGATGGTATGCAGTAGTGCGAAAGTGACGCGCACCAATCAACGCAGTGAGAGATTTGAAGAGTTGGCTCTCGAACTGTCTGCCGCGATCAGTGGTTATGCGAGCAGGGCATCCAAATCTGGAGATCCAGGTAGATAGCAGGGCAGCAGCGCATGTCTCTGCCGTGATGTCTGCGAGGGGAACCGCCTCAGGCCATCGCGTAAAGCGGTCGATGACGGTAAGGCAGTACCTGTAACCAGAAGACAAAGGTAACGGGCCCACGAGGTCAAGGTGTATATGGGAAAACCTCGAGGATGGGGTGAGGAAAGAGGAAAGTGGTGATTTTGTGTGACGGGTAACCTTAGATTGTTGGCATTGTAAGCATTGCCTAGACCATTCTCTACAATCTCTACGAATCCCTGGCCACACAAATCGTTGCGCAACCAGTCGCACTGTAGCTGAACTTCCAGGATGATGTAGTTCATGGATCATGCTGTAGACCTGTTTACGAAGCTGTGGAGTGACGTAGGGACGAGGCTCGTCACAAGAGACGTCACAGAAGACAGGTATACCACTATGTATAGTTTGGATTTTTCGTAGTTTTAGACTAGAGCCATTAGTCAACAAGTCCAGCAGTTCAGGATCTGATTCCTGAAATCGTGCAAGCGCTTGATAGTCGATGACCGTGATTTCATCAAGACGAGACAGAGCATCTGCGACGACGTTCTTCTTACCAGGTATGTACCTTATGTCTGTCGTAAATTGGGCTATGAAATCTAAATATCGAAATTGACGAGGAGAACAGTTTTCTTTGCATCGAGAGTAACTGAATGTGAGAGGCTTATGGTCGGTATAGATTGCGAAAGTCCTCGCCTCGATCATGTGCCTGAAGTATTTGATGGCTTCATATACAGCGAGTAGCTCTCGGTCATAAGGACTGTACTTTGTTTGTGCCCTGGATAGTTTATGGGAAAAGAATCCTAGCGGTTCCCAGTCTGTCCCTTTGAGTTGTTGAAGCACAGCTCCAACAGAAGTATCTGACGCATCCGTGACTATTCCTAATTCAGCAGAAATATCAGGATGAGCAAGTAAAGTTGCTTCTGACAAGGAAGTTTTGCAGTCCTTGAACGCACACATTAGATCAGCAGTCATCTCAACCGGGTGTGAACCTTTTACTTTGGGACCAGCTAGTACAGCATTTAATGGTGCTTGAAGTTTAGCTGCGTTCGGAATAAAGCGACGATAAAAGTTCAGCATGCCAAGAAAACGTCGAAGTTCTTTGACGGTTTTGGGAACAGTGTAGTTCTGGATTGCATCTACCTTAGAGTCCAGAGGTCGAATTCCATTAGCTGAGACACTAAATCCAAGGAATTGTACATCCGGCTTGCCGAGGACACACTTAGACGTGTTTATCAGTACGCCATACTGTTTGAGGCGTTCAAAAAGTTGACGCAAGTGTCTCTCATGATCAGCTAGGCTCGGAGAAAAGATCAATATGTCGTCGATGTAACCATAACAGAAGTCCAGTCCCAGGAGCACTTCATCGATGAACCGCTGGAAAGTTTGCGCAGCGTTGCGAAGGCCAAACGTCATGGATTCAAACTCAAAGAGCCCAAAAGGCGTAGTAAGGGCAGTTTTAGGAATGTCGTCAGGATTGACCCTTATTTGGTTGTAAGCTTTCACGAGGTCTACCGTAGAAAAGATGGAACATCCTGAAAGTTGTTGTGAGAAATCCTGGATATGACGTATAGGGTACCTATCCGGTATGGTTCGGGCGTTCAGTGAGCGATAGTCCCCACAAGGTCTCCATCCATCATCCTTCTTTCTCACCAAGTGCAAGGCTGAAGACCACGGGCTCTCTGAACGTCTGGCTACACCACTGGCAACCATATCTTCGAACTCCTTTCTAGCAGCTTTCAGTCGGACGGGATCAAGTCGCCGAGGCTTGCAGGAGACGGGAGGGCCTGGAGTAGTCCTGATGTGGTGTAGAGTATTATGCTTTGATGAAGTAGGTATACCTGCTGGTCTAGTGATCTCAGGGAACTTCCGAAGGAGAATATGAAATTCTGACTCACCTGTCACGGCTTTGATTGATGCCGTGTCGTCAGGTAGTTCAGAAGAGGAGAGAGCATTTACGGAGAGTGAAGTCACGCTATCTACGAGACGTTGGTTCTTGCAGTCTACCAGCAAACCGTAGTGCTTTAGGAAGTCTATACCTATGATAGGTCTGGAGACGTCAGCTATAGTAAAAGTCCAAGCAAAAACACGACGAAGTCCCAAGTTGAGCTGCAGCTGTGTAAAACCATACGTATTAATGACAGAGTTATTAGCTGCAATCAAGTTGAATTTGGTTTTAAAACAGGGCGTTTTGATAGCCGTGCGCGGGAAAACACACAAGTCTGAGCCAGTATCCACTAGGAATTGCATTTTCGAGGCGCGATCGGTGACAAAAAGACGGCCTGTAAGAGAAGTAGAAGGGCAGTCGTTGGCCGCTACTTGCGACCGCCCTGGAAGTTTACCGACGACTTAAAAGTGCAAGGATCTTTGCATTTCTTTGCCTGTACTCCGTAATTGAAATGGTAGAAACAGTGAGGTGAATCAGGAGGAGGTTGCCGAAATCGTGGACGTGAGCGTGAGCGTGAGCGCGAATTGCTGTTTCGCCTATTCCAGTTCTGGGATCGCCCACGTTCATTATTATTTACTTGCTCTGCTAGCTTCGCCACCTGTTTAGTCAGTTCACATACCTGCCAGGCCAAATCATTGTTAGATGATGATGATGATGACGTGTCTCTCGATGTACTCGCCACTTGAGGAGTAGCGGGGGCTATCTCGTGCACTTTGTCTGCCAGATCAGCTAATTTGTCTAGTGGTGAATCGGTTTGAGTTGCAATTACCGTTTGTATGTTAGCTGGCAGTCGGCTTGACCAGATGGTGTTCATAAAGTCCTTGGGCACAGCTGGACCGGCAAGGCTTTGTAAATGGCGTAGGAACTGTGAAGGCTTTCTATCACCCAGTTCTTCGTGCATAAGGAGTTGCTTCACCTTTTTCTCTTGCGACGCTGAAAGGCGCTTGATAAGCTCCAATTTTAGTTTAGCATATTTATCAGTAGCTGGAGGATTGGTAATTATATCTTTTACCTCGACTGCGTACTGATGATCCAGTTGGGAAACAATATAATAAAACTTCGTCTCATCAGTAGTTATCTTAGACAGTACAAATTGGCCTTCCACTTGAGCAAACCACAAAGCAGGTTCTTCTGGCCAAAATGGCGGAACCCTAACGCCAACGCGTAGTACTTCATGGCCAACAGGCACAGCAGCAACAGGATTAGCATTCTGTGCTGTATCAGGATCGTTGCTAGCCATATCCAAGATAAAACAAAAATCGCTCACCGCTTAACACTTGTACCACACCACTACATGCAGCTTGTCAACAATAAGTTCTCGAACGTTCCTTGGAGGTCTAGTGAAGGTCGAAGCGTAGTCCACTTGTCGGGGTCACCAGTGTGGAAGGGGTCGTAGTACTTCCCGATCCCTTACCATCCAGATTTTAGTGTCTTAGTGTGATATAGATTGGAAGTGAAGCGATGAAGAAGTAGATACGAGTAGGTATGAACAGAACGAAAATGAAATATTGATGTTAAACTTAAAACACTTGAATTTAATGAAAAGGAAATAAGTATAGGTACAAATGAGTGATAGCAAAATATTAATAACTACGAGAATGATACAAAGCAATAATTATGAATGATGCGCGCGAGCAAAGCAATGGTCGGTCCGCGAGTGGCCGGGAGCGACGACAGAGCGCCGTACTAAAACCAGTCCTGCTGGCGCGTGGCTTAAAATGCATAAGCGGAGCGTTTCTGACAGCGATTTAGGTATCGGTCCAATTATGTTGAATCAATAGGTACGCCACATATACATAAGTTATAACATAAGTTACAGGGCACGCGTTGACATGCCTCGCGTGCCCTTAATTTCACCGTTAACCCTTTTAACCAATGCTGCTTCGCGGCAAAACATGTGTAGTGTAGGTTTAACAAGCCTCATAGCTCAGTTGGTAGCAACACTGCCTTCTGCGCTGTAGGCTGTGGGTTCGATACCCACCCAGAACAAATATGTGTGTGATGAGTATAGATGTTTGTTCTGTGTTTGGTTGTTGTATCATATAGTACGTATGTATTTACAAAAAGTATTATAAGTATTCTATCCGTAATCTAGTTCCCATATTAAAAGCTTTGCTTAGTTTGGGACTAGATGGCCGCTGTTAAATTAATGCCCTCTATTTTTTTTTTTTATTATATGCCATTTCGAAATGACCAACAACCAACGTCTGTACGAGTAGGCGGCACTAGCTGCGTTGTGGGTAGGTAATCGTCATTAGTCAGTATATTATGTTTTTTTTTATAAAGTGATTTAGTTTGGAGCTAGATGGCGCTGTGTAAAATTAATGTCCTGTAATATATTTATTTATTATATTAAATTATTGTTCATCTCGTAAATCAAAGTCGCGTGTTTTTCTTTCGCTCGTAATGTACTCGATGTCGTCTTCAACGTTATGGGCTTGCCATGTTTCCTATTCGGGACATACCTACCTGTGTATTGCTGAATCTATTACGAGGTCGAATGCATTGGCGTATTCTTACTCTAGTTATGCTCGCGGCTTCGCCTGCGTGATAATCGAGTAAAGCGTGGTACCCGGATACAAATAAATATTCCAGGACATTTAAGTCACACAGCACCATCTAGCCCCAAACTAAGCTTTGTAATATGGGAACTAGATTACGGATAGAATACTTAGTAAAAACATACGTACTATATGATGCGACTCCCAAACACAGATCAAACAACAGCGCAGAAGGCAGAGTTACTACCAACTGAGCTGTGAGGCTTGCTACAAACAAATAAGCCGGTATCCAGTTCCTTGTCTCGAACAATATCTGTGCAAAATATCAGATCAGTCCGTTATTGTTTTAGCCTGAAGGAGCAAAAAAAAGATCCAGTTTTGTTTGGCGTTGTTTGACATGTCATTGTCATCAGTGGAACGTATTTGTAAAGTTTCAGCTCTATCAGTGCTTTTGGCGTGGAGTAGCAACTAAGAACGAATCAGTTTTCAACCGCCTGTGGTCTGGTGGATCGCCCACAGCTCCAGATCCGCTTCGACCACCAGGGGGAGTGCAATATCGTGCTTGGTTTGGATTATGGTGGGACTTTGTTTAAGTCCACCTGGCTAGCAACCACCATCTTACCTAATTCTGTAGCCATAAAAACAATTCTTATGTTGTGTTCCGGCAAAGTTAAAATAGCCAGATCTTCAGTCTGTTGAGGATTCCGGGTGAAGTGCGCTTCCACCTTCGGCCTTATCATAACTTGAAAATTAGATGAGATGACAAGCACCTTCGCGTTAAACAATAAAAAATGAAAATGGGCCTGGCGATGTGTGATCATATATTAAAAGTCTATTTGTCGTTACATTGTTACATACGTAGTATGTGTGTTTGTATTTAATTGGTGAACCACCTTCTACCTGTATCATAAAACATTATTGACAATGCGGTCGAGTAATAAACACGTTTACCTAGTTTACCTAAGTGAGTAATGGCTTATAACAAGTTTGTTACTTTTATGATCTTGTCTTAGTTAATAGTGGTCAATTACTGAAGCTCGTGATTCGAGTCTTGACCCTTATCTTTAATACATGTGTTTTTATACACTTAATAGGTCTAATCACAATTATGAAAGCATATGGCTTGTTTTTCTTAACAGTTGTTTGCTAGTAGTGAAATTTTAGCACATGCCGAGAGTTATTCTAATTACTCTCTTTGATTTCTCTTGATGATCATTGCGTATTTTTATTTTTTATTTTGGAGTGTCTTTCAATACCCATACCCTAACTAAGCCTAACAGTTCTTTTTGTATTGTTTCAGATCAACAGCAAGGGTCCCAAGTACGAACCCTGGCAAACTCCGACCATGTCAAGCCAAGCTTCCCATCTGGCGACGCTTTTAAAAACATTCCCTCATCAAACACACTCCCAAACATAGCAAATTTAGTAGATAGTCAAAACGATGATAAAAACCGTAATTTTGCCTCGGGTACTCAGTCAAAAGCGTCGGTAAAGTCCAGTCAAGATGATTTTGACGTGAATGAGTACATAGCTAGGTTACAAGGAACAAGATATGTGAGCGCTCCGCTTCACAGCCACATAAAAGAAGACAAGAACGCAAATTTAGAGGCTGAGGAATGTCTAGAAGAGATAAATTTGAACGATTCAGGACCGGTAGAAGTCCAGCACAGTTTGACAGCAGATATTGCGCAGAACTTTTCGCAACTGCCGGCTGTATTGCCTCATGTAGCTAGTGCGGTGTTCAGCTCATTTTCTAATATGCTTAGTATGAAAAGCAGAGAACAAACGCCTGATGATGCGAAGACTGGGTATCAAGAAGATCAGTTCCAGAGGCAGGATGTTGGAGTACCGTTGATGGGGGTTGAGGAGGCTCCAAAAGATTTTGGGCTCCCACCGAAGGAACCTCCTGTAACTGGTAAGTTTTAATATATGCGCTAATTTGATCTTAAAATTGTTTTATTTTTTGAGAACAAGAGGTCTTAAGTTGTTATCGGGTACTCTATGATGCCTCATCAGTCTTAAACAGTTTTTACTCTCCTAGCCTCCACAAAACAGGCGTGCATTAAAGGATGACTCATGTCTATGGTGGGACCATGGGTTGATAGTGGGATACATTTCTATCAAATCCTGGTTTCCGTAACATTTATTTTACTGTGCGTAATAGTGCTCAAATTTCCTTTGTCGAGGTTAATCATTTGGACTAAAAAACCGCCTCTGTGGTCTAGTGGTTCATCCACCGGGGTAAGATCCAGAGGCCCCGGGTTCGATCCCCAAGGGGAGTACAGTATTGTGCTTGGTTTGATTGGTGGTAGGACTTTGTTTAGATTTTTATGTTTTGGAATTTAAAGGTAAGATAGCCAGTTTTCCTCAGCTTGTTGCGGATTCCGGGTGAAGTGCGATTCCACCTTTGGCTTTATCATATCTTGAAAATCTGTTGAAGGCCAAGCACCTCCCCGTCTCACAATAAAAAAGCCCCACTAAGCCACACACGATTATAATGTTAAAATTTTAACAAATTGCTGTAATACACGATACTACAGACTGTTTAAATAATTGCATAACGGTTGTGTTCCCACGATCACCACAGACTCACAGCAGTTCCTTAACCTTTGAACACCATGATAAGGTCACTGGAGAATGATGGCGCTCATCACGTAATCTACATGATTAGTTGTAATGATTTGTACTTATAAGCAGCAACTTCCGTTGTGCAGAGCAATGAAGTTATAGAATTCTCTACGTATACCTTAGTCGCTTCAATTTTGTCTGCTGAACGCTTAAAAATGTGTTCCCGACATCCCGACCTTATCCAGTATGTTGCAATTGTTATGTTCTACGAATGAACCTAAGCTGATTACCATTAACCGGTATTTTATTTGTCAGGAAACACTTTTTCAAAGGGAAATCGTAATTGTCCGTTATTCTCATAACAATGGCAGCTGCTGTAATTTGACAAATTGGAAAATGTCGGACGCGCACAAATTATAACAATTTGTGTTTATCCACATAAACGTAATAATGTTTGTATGAAATACTGCCTGGAGGTTACGAGAGGTCATATTAACATTTATCTACGCGTACAAAATATTCTGTGTCATTATTTAGTGCAAGGGAAATTTGAGACGAAAAAAAGACAATATGATTCATTTTAAAAAACATACGTTTTAGTCAGGTAGTCAGAAAATGTTAATTAAACCAGACGTGAAGTTGTTGTTTAACCTTGATTGTTCTTTGTTTCAGGGTCCAGCAATTATAGAATTACTTCAAAAAAGAAATACGCCCAAATACCTGGGTTGAGCTACGGTGATGCTTCGCAAAATGTCTATCCAAATCCAAACATACCGTCGTTTCCTGGTCATAACGTACCACCAATATCAACACAAGACATTCATACAAATCGATCGGTAGATCACAGTAAAGATGTCACGGTACTTCACAGTAATACTAGCGCCCAAAAAGTACCATCGTTCTTCACTTCAGATCTTTCTAATTATGGTGTAGAAATCAGCAGTAGTGAAATTAAACCAGCTGTAATAGATACAAATGCATTAGTATTCGACCCTGTACTTAGCCAGACCAGTGGAGTGGCTATTCCAGCTGATAATAATAATGCTTCGAATACGTGTACGTATATTGAAAAAACTGGAGCCATGTCTTCTGTACAGGACTCAACTGCACCTAAAGAGCAGCAGTTTATGGCATTCGACCAAAATGATATAACAGCACCGAGAATACCCATCATACCCCCACCGCCTATGTTTTCAAACCAGAAAAGGGACAGTCAGATGTTGGGTGGAAAATCGGTGCTTCCGCCATCGGTCGCAAGGCGTATTGGTGCAAACCAGCCTATTATCAAACAAGCTTCTGTACCTACGTATACTGACAATATTTTCGTACCTTTCATTCCTGAAACCTCAGGCATTAATTTATCAGCAGCACCACCTAGTATAAGTCCAGCGGATGCTGTAAATTCAAACCAGTTTATGGTACAGGCTAATGTACCGATGCCTCAAGTCAATCCTCCATTCTTTACGCCAGAGCTATCTTCTGTCACATCACCGGTCAAAGCTTGTGAGGATAAACCATCTCAAATGCCTTTACCATCGACAGAACCAATGTTTTATAAGCCTCAGGATACATCATCTTCTATAGAAACACCCTTTTTTATACCACCATCTATGGAATCCCAAGTTCCATTGTTTAATCCATCAAATACAGAAGCATATCACGCATACGCATCAAATGCGTACCTGCCTACAGCAAAAGCAAATACAACTGTTTCATCTTCAATTGTACCACCGCCAATGTATGGATCAAATATGTATTCACCAAGTGTGTCTGCTGTTTCCAACCCACCGTCAGTGCCATCCACTGTATCAATAATGACTTCAGTATCGACTTTGACGTCATTACCACAAATGCCAACATTCTCCAATCCATATCAAGCATCTCAAGATACAAGTACACAGGCTCAAGCAACTTCTGATCCAGTCAAACCCATGGTTGAACCGCCAAAAGCAACAGGCAGCTTGAACTTCAGAATGACTAAAAAACGTCCTCAATACTATTCGGGTCCAATACAAGGCGTCGGAGATATAAGTAATAACGTAAAACCTGTCATAGCTCCTGTAATACCACCATCCGACACTAGTGCTTATCAAGGATCTTTCTTTACACCTGAGCAGACGTCACAAGTTGAACTGATTAAAACCACTGCTTTCTTTACTCCAGAGTCTGATTTAACAGGAGATCAGGGTTCATGTTCTATAGACCATAGTTCTGTACCGTTTGACATCAACAAACCCACCCAGCTAGTGTCTCCAATATTTGAATCAAAACCATTTGATTCGTTTGATATGAAGCAGCAGAGCTATGGACAAGAGTACAACACAGCTTTCGATCTCAGTCGTCCAACAACAGAGACATTTGATTCACCAAAGTCTGAAGAAAAAGGCTTCGGAATCTTTGACTCTCTTAAATCCAAACTAAGTACCATTGACATAAATAAGATTCAAAGCACTGTTACTAATTTCTTCGATCCTGTTTATAATGAAGGAAAAGTTGAGAAGGAAGCTGCACATAATGTACCGCAGCAATACAATCAGTATTCGCAAGGTCAAAGCAATTTTGAAATAATGGTGCCTGGTCTTGAACAGAATCAGAATAACTACAGCCAGGTTGGATACCAACAAGGGTACAACCCCGATCATTATCAGTATTATCAAGCTCAAAATCCATATTACGCTCAAGAACAGTCAACCTATTATAATGAACCTAATTATTTACCCGTGTACACTGACCCTGGTATAAATATTAAAACCAGTGTACAAACGAATACTCAAGCAATCATTCCAGCGAACATACAAATAAGTAGTTGTAATATAGATCAAGATTCAAAAATTCAAGAAGTTGTACCGGTATACAACACTGCCGCGATTCAAGAAGAAATACAAGCAAAGTCAAAAATTGTTACGAATTTGACGCAAAAATGTTTAGAAAAAGAAGTTAGAGTCGATCACATTTCAAGTGATACTCTTGAACTAGCTGTAAGAGCTGTAAGTGATATAGAAAAACCAAGTTACAATCCTCTTAGAGAAATGGAACACAAACCTCCGAAGCCACCAGCTAATACAATCAGTTTCTTTGACAGCCATCCAATAAATGTATCTAAGGTGTGTGATCATGCAAATGTTTATATCCAAGAAACACAGACTAATGTGAACGATAGAAATAATGCACCTCTTCCCCCAGTAATGAGTTTTTTCGATACACCTAAAGATGTTGCAGTAGAATATAAAACATGTGTTGGCGCTCCTGAAATTGAAAACATTGTAATGGCAGAAGAGATAGCTATAGCACCATTGCAAGATATAAATTTATTAGAAGCTGTATGTGCGCCTAGAGTTACTGAAAAAATTGAAACCGATAGCAGTATTTTTTCTAGGATAGAAGTTGCAAGTGATCGAAAAAATATTTTACCACAAGAATTCTTAACTAAAGATAATGCACTCGCTGCATATAGTATAATTGGTTTATCAACAAAAATTGAAGATCTAAACCTGGAAATTAAGCATGTAGAAAAGGGCTTAAATATTTCCCAAACTGATGTTGCTACAGAGCCTATGGCATATTTTGAGAATCAGCCATCTTTTAGTTACTTTGGGAATTCAGGATCTGAAATTATTGATGAAGAACCTCCGAAGACAGTGGCTGGTCTCATAATTTCAGACGTTAAAAATGTACTGCTGATGGAGCCACCATATGATAATATTGTAACGGTTCTCGAAAAAAACACTAGTTCAAGCTTACTAACATATTTACCCGATAAAGAAGAGCAAAGTCGCGATAATAAGCAAGATAGAGGTAGCTTAGGCAACTTCGACAGGCAAATAATGTCCTCAAAAGAAAATGTCAATGTGTCATTGGTTAGAAAACCAGACGAATTTTTTGACCACCAAATACAAGATAAGCCTCTTGAAATTGAAACAGTTAATGCCGATGTGACATCTTTAGATCCTGATTTAAGTATCTGTGAAACCTGTAGAGAGGTCAACGTAGCTGATGATAAAGAATCTGAAAATGTGACCGATCAACTGATTGAAAACATAAACTCATCAATATTACTTACGAATCCTGTTGAAGCGCTTCTTACTGAGAATATTGCTGTTGGTAGTAATAGAACCTTTAAAAACAAGGAATTTAACGATATAATTCAAATTGCTGAAGACACTATGGAGACTCTTCGTGCGCAATCTACTACAGAACACTCAGAAGATGTATCTGGTAGTAAAAGTAATTATAGGTGGTCTCCTGAGGTGTTTAAGTACGCAGCGCACCTAGCTGCAGTCAACCAAGAGATGTACAATTCAAATACGAGCTCTGATCCTTCAAATTCAGACTTTACAATGAACCAATATAATGTAACCACTAGTCTAGAAGGTATATTTAACACTGAATCAAATGATTCAAGTTTTTCGCTGTTTCTAGATAGCGTGCCAAAAAATGCAAGTGATGAAATAAAAGCTGAACTAAAGACACATGAAGACGTAATTCCCAGACAGATGAGTATACCATCGGCTCCGCTCGAAGAGGAAGATGCCAAGTCCGATGAAACTGGTGGCTTAGACGTGCTTTCGATAGAACGGGATGCCAAAAATGATTTCCCCCTTGAAGAAGAATTTATCATAGAGCCATCTGAAACAGATGATGATAAACTAGAGTTTCGTGAACGAAAAAGAAGCTCAGAAGATTCAGTAAACGATACATTCGCAGATCGAATAGAGAAATTCAAAAACAAAGTTGAATCAGCACATGATATTTATCAAACAAGTACTGAATATGGTCCGCTGAAATCAATGGCTTCCTATTTCGACACAGGAAACTATGCTGTTGAAACACACTATCGTAAATCTTTGACATCGCCCACAAATGTTACCGCTTTTCAACAAAACATGCCTTATAATGCTTTTCATGGAAACACCCCTCAAACTATACAATATAACGCTGGTGAAAAAAATATAACGCAAGCTTTTGAAGAACAAAAATCGATTCAATTCAATAGAGCTAACGAATTCTGCGACCAAGGATATATGTCGAGCATTCCTTATAGGCTGCCTCCAGGCTTTGAAGATGAAATCAGGAGACAGTTTAATGAACAATTAGCTAGGCAAGGTGGAACGGAACCTAGTATACCCGACACAACAACACAAACTCGACCTATAATGACACCTACGTATGCAAGTACTTCTACTGTAAATGACAATTATACTATCGCTGGATTTACAACTGATAATACGCTCAAACATGGTGAAATACCGTCAGCAGAATATCAAGGAAAAGTTGAAACCTTTTTTTCCCTACACAACACCGGAAACGAAATTAATTCTACATTGAAATCGAATAATGACACACAGACGTTGGCTAAATCTATTGAGGGTACGGGAAGTGAACCTCATACTCCGGAAACGCAAACACAAACGCGACCTACGACAACCACTTCGTATAATCTTGCACATCAAAAATACACAAATACTGGCAGTATAACTAAGAACCAACATGAAAATATACAATTCAGTGATATATCGGCTTTGAGCAGGCTTGAAATAGATAATCAATTGAATGTTGCTTCAAACATTGCCAGTGAAAGCAAAGCACCAACTTTGGCGCAAGTATTTGGCGGCACAAACGATATGATTAAAGGAGTCACTCAAACGTATAGTACTATCAATGCAAAGGATCCTGACGAAACTAAAGAAATCAGCACAACGGCAAACGCACCACTACAAGATCCAATCAACTTTTTCGGTTCAAATGTAGAAGAACCAAAACCAACAACGGAACCCACAGAAACTTTAAACAGACTAGCAAGCTATTTTTCGATGCCGCCTCCGAAACCAGACCATTCCAAATCTTTTTTTGAGCTAAGCCAGAGTCAAAATCACTACAGACACGATACAAGTTCCAATTTCAATATAGCTAAACACAAAACGGACCTTAATATATGTCTAGATACGAGAACGCAAGCGAACATAAACAATCTAATGCATGATTTGACTTCACCTCAAAACATTGTCGGTGATGACGTAGTTAGTATAGTCAATTTTTTTTCTGTTGAATTAGAAAACGTTGATACAACCATTCCAAAACTAGATAGTATTTTAATCACAAATAACGTAAAATGCTCTGAGGAAACAACACCAAATAGCGAAACTGAACAAGATAATAATAAAACAAACACAGGCGACACAAAAACTGATTCCGATAGCGACGTAGACGATGACATTAATGTAATAAACACCTGTAAATATTGCTGTAACATACTAAACAGGAAAGATTACAAAGTGAAATCCGCGACTAATACTGAGAAAGACAATAGTAAGAAAGAAGACAAAGACGCAAATATGAGTGAGAAAGACGACAAGAAGGTTAGAAGCAACTCCATCTCGGTGGATTTTGGGCCGACAGAACGCGAAGATAAAGACGGAGCTGCCATCTCATCGGAGGTATTTTTCTCATACATTTATTCAGTACTTAATCTGTATACAAGACTAATATGAATCCGCTTTATAATTTTGAAGCCAAAATGAAGTCATTACTCTGACTATTTATCTGGTAAATTCTGTCATCACTTGTATGATAGATATCACAATTGAATACCATTTTAATAACATCAACAGATGTGGATACACAAGCATTTTGAAAATTGACAAGTGTATACAATATTATTGCAGATAACTCAACCTAGAATCTATTGGAAACTTTCGTTTTGTCACAATTTTAAATTATATCTTATCTTAAAGCAATTTTGCAGATCACTGAATACCTATCAAAAGCAAGTGAATTTAGGAGGTTATTCCCTTTCGGAACTAGACCTTTTGAATCCTAGACTTTTTACAAATATTATCGATTTGGGTGTTGCATTGTATGATTAGAATGTATTTACAAAAAAGAGACAATTAAGTAGTAATTTAGTTCCCATTTTTCCCAGTCCCGCAGTTCCCAGCTATGCTTGATTTCGTGCTAGATGGCGCAAGAAAATGTCATGTGATTTATTTATTTTATTTATATATTTATCTGTTAATCATTTAGCTAACTAACTGCATATTCACTAATCGTTTTTATATGTTACTTCAAAAGAAGAAAGGTGGAAATTTTTACACATTTTTCTGATATATGTTTGATGTATGTATGATCCTGAAAAGAAAGCTACTTGAAAGGTCAGATCATATCCTTTTTTCACTTAACTGTCCGTGTAGCTCTGCCTTCTGCGCTGTAGGTTGTGGGTTCGGTTCCTGGTGGTAGGATTTTGTTTAAGTCGGCCTGGCTATCTACCACCATCTTGCCTAATTCTGTCGCCTTAATAACAATAAAAAAATATATATTTGTGTTCCGGCATTTAGAGGTAAGATAGCTATTTCTTCAGTTCAAACGTTGACACACAATATTACAAACAGTAATTCTTATAATGTCGAAGAATTATTTACTCAGATAAATAATTATATTTAATAAGCATTCCTGTACAATAATCTATATTTGAATCTCGTAAAATTAGTTAAAACATAAACAATCGGTAGAATTAAATGTAAATGTAAATGAGGTTCACGTTTATACAATGTTATGTCATAAAGTTGTTTAAATTAGTGCTGCAACAGTTCAAAATTATTGAGTTTCCAAATAATCGGTAAGAACATTGAAATAATTTAGTTAATCGAACCGAATTTTTGGCGGAAATTCCGTCAGATAGTTTTGTGTAGTGCGCGAGTGACCGAAATTTAGTTCAGTAGTTCTTCGAATGACTTGTCATGAATAAATATAGGTACCTAAATAAATAAAAAATATAATTATATTCTAGTAGCTCACCCTGAACTGAGATCTCGTGATGTCTGGCTTGTGACGGAGATTGTTTATCAAATAGAACGTAATTAACAAACGATAAAAGTGTGCTTTCATTACACCTTTCTCACATTACTTAGCACTTTTTCTCGAACTCGAAAAAAAGAACATTTAGGTGAATAAAGCGTATTCACCTAAATGTTCGAGGCTCTCTTGTTGCTAACGTAATGTTATATCCTTTCTAACATAAAACAAAGGTTGATGTCGTTTTGAAAAGGGAAAATTTGTATTTCTTTTTACCCCAATATCTCAAAAACTTCCCCACTTTTCAAAAATCCCCGCGACAATCAAATCCTATTTACGTTATCTCTATTCAGTTTAATTATTTTTTTTAATAAATAATAAATTTTTGTTCGAGTGTTATGCCGTCACAAACATTGCCAATTATAGATAATTGGGAATCATAAAAAATTTTCAATTATTAATATTAATTAATTGATTATTAATATTAATAATCTTCAATTAGTCTTTAGAAATCAATCACTTTTACCGAATCTCCCTCCATATTTTTTTTGTCTCATAAGCTTGACACTTTCAATACGTCACTTTTCACTAGCTTTATCTTCTATCTGAGTTCATAGTTTCATCAAAAAAGTAAGCGATTGTTCCTTACCTATAAAGTATCCATATCGATTTTTCAATTTCTCATTAATATCGGATATTTTCGATGGCGATTATTTGGTTCACATCACTAGACAAGTTGATCTAACAGCTGTCAAAGTGATTTTAAGATAAATTACTTAGATTTGATGGACTGTAAGAATGCACATTTCTTTATTAATTCCAGAGCCGATCATCACCAGAATACACCCCGGTCCGCCACCACTGGTTCTACAGAGTCGACGTTGAAGACAAGTCGGTATGGAGAGGGTTCTCCTTGGTAGACTCTGACGCGCTGGAACGCGCGTTTCTGAGCTGTGAGTTGATACCCTGGAATTATAGAAGTGCTGTAGGTTTAACCGCTTCGGTATTCTTCTGGTGTCAAATCCAAAGGCATATATATAGTTTGGTTGGTGGTAGGACTTTGTTTAAGTCTGCCTGGCTATCTACCAGCTTACCTAATCATGTCGCCTTAATAACAATCTTAAAATATTGTGTTCCGGCATTTATTAGGTAAGATAGCCAGTTCCTCAGTTTGTTGAGGACTCCGGGTGAAGTGCGCCTCCAACTTCGGCCTTATCATATCTACCAGGTAAGATGAAGGCCAAGCGCTTCCCCGTAGTACAATAAAATAAATAAAAAAAAGACTTAAAACAGCTTTTGCTGAGGAAATGTTTAGACCCAGTTGAGGACTACTTAAATCGCGGTTTCTAGCCTCAGTAACATGTTAATTCAGAATCATAATTAATAATATGCTATTTTGAGATTTTATTAATTATATGGAGGTATACTCGTAGTTTTAGAAAATTCAGATACAATTTATTGTAATTTTTGTAATTAATTAATGAAATAAAATGATTGTGTGAGTGGAGTGGATGATGAGTTGACGTGAGAGAGTGAAGAGGAGAGTGGAAGATAACGTGATATGACCTCAGTCCATACCTTACCTGTCCACCTCAATATGTCTAGTGTTCCAGCACCTATCCGCCCTCAGTCTCTCTCTCTCGCTCTCTCTCTCTCTCTTGTAATCTTTTCTGTGTCTGGTCTACGTGTAATTTGTTCTGGTCAATTTATTTAAAGTGCATCTTATATTTTAAAACACTTCGTTTGATTGTATGTTAATAATCAATCAATTATTGAATTATTATTGAATTATTGAATTGAATTATTATTGTAAACCACTGATCCTATTTCTTTATGTGTCAAATAAATATTATTCTATTCTATTCTATATGCCGACCTCGTCTGAGTGTGGGATAAGGACAGAAGATTTATCTCTCGCTTGTGTTTTCAGCTGACCTCACAGAAGACACGCTGATCCCAACAGATGGCGGGAGATTTGATGTCAACATAATCGGGAGACTGAGAATAGCTATCTATTGGAAGGAGAAGCCAACCAACGTCAGAAGGTAATACTCTTTCGTGTGGGATGTTTATTTATCTATTATAAGGGGAGGTGCTTGGTCATCTCGCCTGATTTTCAAGTTATGATAAGGAAGGTGGTAGCGCACTTCACCCGGAATCCTCAACTGAGGAGCTGGCTATCTTACCTCTAAACGCCGGAACACAACTGTTTAAGAATTGTTGTTACGGCGACAGAATTTGGTGAGATGGTGGTAGACAGTGGCGGAATTAAACAAAGTCCAACCAACTAGTTGTAATTGTAACCGACTTTTGGCCTTACTATGAGTTACTGTAGTATGATCGTGTCACGTGACTATGTGATTTTATTAAGAACCTTGGAATCAATTTTTTTGCAAACTCATGTTCTTAGGAGAATAGGTCTTTAAACCTAAGTTTACCTCTGTGTTCTAGTGGTTCGCCCACCGGTGGGAGATCCAAAGCTCCGGGGTTTGATCCCCAGGGGATCAATATTGTGCTTGATTTGGTTGGTGGTAGGACATTGTTTGGGTCCACCTGGACGAACCATCTTCTTACCTAATTCTGTCGTCGTAGCAACAATTCTCAAATAGTTGTGTTACGGCTTCTAGAGGTAAGATAGCCAGTTCCTGGAACTGTTGTAGACATTCGGCCTTATCATAACTTGACACCAGCCCCCTCAGAACGTGGCGGGGATAAAATTTTTGTCCTCTGTTTTTATCCACCATCGGGAGACAAAATGCTTTGACAAGGTGGAAAAAAAAGAGGACAAACATTTTATCTCCTCCCCGTGCTGAGGGGGCTGGTGAGATGACGGGCAAACGCCTCCCCGTCGTACAAACAAAAACCCCGGCTCGGCGGCACAATCACAAACCTATATACGGCTTTCTGAATGTTTAAGAATAGCTATACAGTTTATTTTTCACAAACAGTCACAACATTTACAAATGTTAAAATGACACGAAAATTCTCAACCCGCGACGGGACTCGAACCCGCATCTTTTCCTCGAAAACGCTCTAACCAATCATTCATCAACGAGGGTCCTGACACAGGCTCCAAATTTGTGTGCCATATCCAACTCAGCTAAAGCACTGTTTAACGCCATCTAGCAGAAATTCGTTAAACTATGTGAAACTAGTTTAACGAACCGAGTATCTGATAATACAGGTGATTTTTTTGTGTCATTACCATTTGTAAAAGCTGTAATGGTTCTGTACGAAATAAAGTTTTATTTTTTAGTATAGTATATTATAAAATATTCTAGGGACATAAATAGGTTCTACTAATATCCGTAGGTGTACCATCTACCTACGTTGAAGTACCTACTCGAACTACCTACCTAGACAGATATCAGATACGAGTAATAAGAAGGTATAGGTACCTACCTAGAAGTACCAACTAGAATAAGTACGGTAAACTAAATAAAACGGACGGAATCCTCTTCCTTCGTTGGCCCCCGCGTTATCAAACGCTGCCATCTAGCGCGTAACGTACAAACTAGCATATCCCGACTTCAGCGGGGTTGTACATAACAAGCGCCATCTATCATCTTAGCAGTCCAAACTAAATTGCCCGAAGAATAGCCCGAGTCGGGACGGTCTTGTTTCGTTGTACGAGATGTGTCATCTGTACGTTAGTATTTTATTATCTGTGGGTTTGAATATTATAAAATATTCTTGGGAAATAAATCGGTTCTACTAATATCCGTAGATGTACCAAACAAAATGTCTTCTCTTCAGATGTAGCTGGTTCTACAAAGGCACGACGGATGCCAGATACGTGCCCTACACAGAGGCTGTGGCTGACAAACTGGAGGTAACCTTGCTTTTAGATTGTACGTCGGGGAAGCGCTCGGCCTTCATCTCACCTGGTTACAAGTTAAGATAAGGTCGAAGGTGGAGGCGCACTTCACACGGAATTCTAATAAAAATGCTATATCTATGTGTGCGTGTAAACTGTGGTCTAGTGGTTCAACCCACCGATTTCAGATCCAGAGGTCCCGGGTTCGATCCCCATGGGGAGCAATATTGTGCTTGGTTTGGTTGGTGGTAGGACTTTGTTTAAGTCCGCCTGGCTACCACCATCTTACCTAATTCTGTCACCATGATAACAATTCTTCAAAAATAATGATGTGTTCCGGCATTTAGAGGTAAGATAGCCAGTTCCTCTGTTGAGGATTCCCGGTGAATTGCGCTTCCACCTTCGGCCTTATCCCAACTTGTAACCAGGTGAGATGACCAGTCTATGTGTGCGTAACAAGTACGCCACACATTTAAAGGTTGACCTTCCATAGGAAGAATATCGTCACGGGGTGATGACGGGAGAGTGGCACCGCCGTCTGGTGCTGCCCAACAGCGAGCTGGTGGTGATGCACGGTCCCGCGGTGATGGTGCACTTCCTCCACGGCAGCGCTACCGACCCCTTCTCGTCTCCGCCGGTGAGTGAGTCAGTGAGGTAGTGGCGTTAGCTCGTCGGGGTAGTGACGACACACCGTCGTCTGGTGCTGCCTCCTTTCTTCTGATCTCGCTTCCCTACTCTTCGAAGGTGGCAATTTACAACAGACTCAGGCATCCTGAAGTTAGCTTTCACTACCCCGGTGACTAATTTTACTTTGTCTCGGTCATTGGGGTAGTGAAAGAAGACCATTAGCTATTATGATTGATTGCTACATCCTCTGGGGAAGGAAAGAAGGATCTTCTTCTTCGATCGTTCTATTCTTTCCTAGAGTGACTCCTTAAACTGTCCCTCCCTCTGATCCCTCTTCCCTTCCCTAGTTCCTCCTCGGCAAGCGAGTTTACCGCAACCCCCCGAAGATCCGAGTCGCGAAGGACCAGCAGCCGACCATAGACCATCTTATAATGGTGGTCCACGGCGCCGGGGAGTACAAGCGATCGGATGATGTTAGTCCCCAGTTATATCACATCGACAGCCGATTAGTGTCCACTGCTGGACAGAGCCGCCTTCAAAGCTGGAGGGTTATTGCCATAATTGCCACACTTGGTAGGCGGATTGGTAATCGCAGCAAGGTTGTCGATAATGCACAGAAGGAAGTTGAGGCCCTTCTTCTTTATAGCTATTTCAAAACATTCTGAAAACCTTATCGGATCGAATTCGGAAGATTCCGATGGAGATTCCGAGAACGCAATTCTTAAAAAAAAAATCTAAATATTTTGACATTAGAATTCGATGCTTCCGAACAGAAGATTTTCAGAAATGATTTGAGATAAGCGTAGAAATCTTTCGGACTCCATGTCGGATCCGACAAAAATTTACGTTTCAGATCCGAAAACTTTCCGTGTTTGACTAGTGAATATGACCCACCATTATAAGAGTAACTCTTTCTCCTTAGAGGATTTAACCATGATACACGTGGATCTTATGAGGAACACCTACCAGGGGGTTTTCCCCAATCCTAGTAAAATGCTTTTTTTTTATTGTACGACCTGAGATTCTCAATTCGTCGGTTTTTTTTTTATGTATGTTCCCCGATCACTTGAAGATGTCTTAACCAATTTGGAAATATATTTTTTTGAAAGGGTTTACAGGTGGTCCCATCGTCATCAGGTCAGGATCTGATGATGGGATCCTGGAGGAATCGAGGGAACTCTTCAAATATTATAGGCACACTTGAAGCGATTTGGGTGTATTACCTCAAAAGTAAGGAAATAACAGACGCCCATATATGATCACGCGTCTGTCTGTCTGTCCGTCCATCTGTCATCAAATTAATAGGAAAAAATATTTCATCCAGGTTAACGAAATTGTATCTTATTCTTCATTGAAGTCGGTTTTCTGTTTAGTTTTTAAAACGTAATTATGTGTTTGTTTGAATGAACGTTTTATATTTATATACAAAATCACTTCACAATCACTTTGTTGTATTGTGTATGTATGTATTGACAAAAAAAAGTATATAATAATAGCTTTTATTTTCCTTTACACAAATATTTCATTTAAACTAACAACGTAAAAAGTATTTAATCTAAAAGTACATAACTAAAATAGATAAACGTAGGTTTTTTCTTTCCTATACTGTGCTTGTGCATGGACCGCAAAAAAAAAGTAGACAAGTATTATATCCGTAATCTAGTCCTCATAACAGCTTTGCTTAGTTTGGGACTAGATGATGCTGTGTAAAAAAAATAATGTCCTGTAAGTTTCTCAATTGGGCTGTACCTTTTTTTTTTAAACAAAACAATATTTTTTTTTATGCGGAGAATGCGTTTAGGCACCATAGCCTCGTTGGGGACGAGGCCGTGTGTGGGACTCGACCCGTCCTAGCGACAGGCAATACCCACTAAACTCCGCTGTGACCCGCTATCGCCGAGTGGTGGTGTCGTGGGAATCCGGCTAAACCCTTTACCGCCACAACACCACCAGCGATTGCCCCTTTACAGGCCCCCCCAGTGTGACTGGGGGGGATGGCGAGATACAAAACAAACCTGACCCAACATCGTCGACAGACGGACATCCCTGTAAATGTGTTGCACCGTTGCAGCAGTCGACGTCGCGGCCGCGCGTGGTGCGCCGCGGCCGCGAGGAGTCCGAGATCGAGGACTCCAGCCCATCCTCCATCGACCACCTGCTGCTGCTGTGCCACGGCGTCGGCTCCGCCTGCGATATGCGGTTCAGATCTGTGGAGGAAGTCGGTGAGACTCTTGCTCTATACCCTCGTTATATGATAAATTAATATTATATATGGCTCTTATTTAGATCTGTGGAGGAAGTCGGTGAGACTCTTGCTCGATACCCTCGTTATATGATAAGTTAGTAATATTATATATGGCTCTTATTTAGATCTGTGGAGGAAGTCGGTGAGACTCTTGCTCGATACCCTCGTTATATGATAAGTTAATATAATATATGGCTCTTATTTAGATCTGTGGAGGAAGTCGGTGAGACTCTTGCTCTATACCCTCGTTATATGATAAGTTAATATAATATATGGCTCTTATTTAGATCTGTGGAGGAAGTCGGTGAGACTCTTGCTCTATACCCTCGTTATATGATAAGTTAGTCATATTATATATGGCTCTTATTTAGATCTGTGGAGGAAGTCGGTGAGACTCTTTATGTATTCCCCCGTTATATGATAAATTAATATAATATATGGCTCTCATTAAGATCTGTGGAGGAAGTCGGTGAGACTCTTTATGTATTCCCCCGTTATATGATAAATTAATATAATATATGGCTCTCATTAAGATCTGTGGAGGAAGTCGGTGAGACTCTTTATGTATTCCCCCGTTATATGATAAATTAATATAATATATGGCTCTCATTAAGATCTGTGGAGGAAATCGGTGAGACTAACAAAAAAAAAAGAATAAAGAATAAAGATATAATAGTATAGAATAATATTTATTTGACACATAAAGAAAAATGATCAGTGGTTTACAATAATAATAACAATCACAATCTTACCACAATAATGAGGTGCATCTGATTGGTTGACCACAAGATATCTGTAACGGATTCTGTCTTCCGTCTATTTGTTGTGTTATTACTAGGTTCTTGGGAGACAGTCAACTCAATCAGGCTTTTTCTGTATAAGTAATTCTTGATTTTCACAACACATTTTTTTACATTTTGTTGTAATCGAAATCAGAAGCCCAGAGAACGAGAGCAACTAGTCTGTTAGTCACAGAGCATATATCTCTTAGGTATTGCCACAGATGTAATATACGTACATTTCGTAACAACATCGTTTTTTGATTTTGATTATGAATTTGTTATTCGATATTTTTGAGAGTGTGATTTACATTATTATTGAATATTTCCTCAGGCTTGTTTTCGCAATGATATCTGTTTTTGATTTTGATTATTAGTTTGTTATTATTAGATAATTTTTGAATATGATTTACATATTATTGACTATTTATATTTTTAATTATTTTTGACATGTGGATAACTGATTTGATGACTACTCCATTTAATTAGGTTTTCAGCCGATAAGGATTGATGTATTGTTGTGGCAAATAAATAAATTAATGCATAAATAACACATCGCATCAACAGCCCATTAGGTCCACTGCTGGACGGAACCTGTTTTTTATTATTGAACGACGAGAAACGGTTGGCCTTCATCGTCCAAATTACCTTGTTCCAGTGGAGGACTTTCGGACTACCAGCAGTCAGCTCCTCCAGTCGCATTACAGGAATTCGTTTGACAACGGCATCGTCAGCAGGGTTGAGGTGAGACAGGCATGATGGATGCCAGGGGGTTTGGGAGGAACGGGATCTGGGAAAAAAGTCATGGTCGCCCTTTTTTTTATTGTATGACGTGGATGGCTTGACCTTCATCCCTTCATCTCACCTGATTCAAATTATGATAACGCCGAAGGTGGAGGCGCACTTCATTCGGAACCCTCAACTGAGGAACTGGCTATCTTACCTCTAAATGCCGGAACACAAAAATTTTTTTTAGAACTGTTGTTATGGCGACAGAATTATGTAAGATGGTGTTAGTTAGACAGGCGGACTGAAACAAAGTCCTACCACCAACCAAACCAAGCACAATATAATTGTACTCCCCATGGGGATCGAACCCGGGACCTCTGGATCTGAACGGTGGGTTGAACCACGAGACCACAGAGGTTAAATGTATATGTTATATTAACAGCATGATATAATGTTGTAAACTTTTCCCTTCTATTTAATCTTGTTTCTCCAGCTAGGTTTTTCTGCAAGAGAACTCTTTTTAGGATTAAACCTTTGTCTTCCTTTGCCTTTATCATAAATGTTCAATTCTTCGTTTGTACCTATGCTTATATAGTTGTGTGTGCAATAAATAAGTAATAGAGATTTTGGTATGTGGTGGGCAGGTACTCCCCATATCATGGCACGCTCAGCTGCACGTTGGAGAAGGGGGGGTGGACAAACGACTGAACAAAGTCACGCTGGAGAGCATTCCGCGACTGAGGGCTTTCACGAACCACACAGTACTAGACGCCCTTTTCTACACCAGCCCGGTCTATCACCAGGTATTGCTATCAACTTGGGGGTCATATCTAAATGTTGACAACATTTTTTGTGTGTGTTTTAGTGTCGCGACAAGCCTCATAGCTCAGTTGGTAGTAACTCTGCCTTCTGCGCTGCTGGCTGTGGGTTCGATTCCCACCCAGGACAAACATTTCTGTGATGAATGTAGATGTTTGTTCTGTGTTTGGGTGTTGTATCATATAGTATGTATGTATTTACAAATAGTATTTAAGTATTCTATGCGTAATCTTAGTTCCCATATTACAAGCTATGCTTAGTTTGGGGCTAGATGGCGCTGTGTAAAATTGATGTCCTGTAATAGAATTCTCGCTTGAATATAATAGTATTTTAGGTTTAAACGTTTTATTATTTTCTAAAAAGTTATTGGTTTTGGATAGTAATCGTTTCAGTGAAAAAAACATGACTGGTTAAGATGCTTGTACCTATAAAGTGTTTAAAAAAAACTGACAAGAATTTGACGTATAAATCTAGGTAATAATGTGTTGATTACTTGAAAAATATTAAGAGATATTCCTTTTTTGTATGGATGTATTTGATCAACTTTTTTTATATTAGAAAAAATATACGATTGGGAAGCGCTCGGCCTTCATCTCGCCTGGTTTTCAGGTGATGATAAGGCCGAAGGTGGAAGCGCACTTCACCCGGAATCCTCAACTGAGGAACTGGCTATCTTACCTCTAAATGCCGGAACACATCAAATTTAGAATTGTTTTGTCGACAGAATTAGGTAAGATGGTGGTAGATAGCCAGCCGGACTTAAGCAAAGTCCTAACACCAACTAAACCAAGCACAATATTGTTCTACCCTTCTTATATCGTACTTCAAGTTTCATCCAAAACCGTTCAGCGGATTCAGCGTGAAGAATTAAAAAACACACACACACACACTTGTAAGTTACATTTAGATCTTAATTACTAATAATAGTAATGAATATCTTAATGTAACTTAGATAATAAAGCACTGTAAGTGTAGCATATTAGGGCTTTGCAACATTTTTGAAAGAGGTGTCGTTATTACTATCACAAGGAAACTAAAAATATATTCATTACATGAGTCATATTTGCCTTTACATATTAACATAGTCAATTGGTTAAAATCAATAAGTCATAACTTGACACCAGATGAAATGATGGCTAAGAGCTTCCGCGACGTGCAATAAAAATAAATAATATTTTTTTTCATAAAGTAATTTAAATTGTAATATCAGTTTCCGTCCTCATATATTTGTTTGTATATTTCAGACTATAATAGACACAGTGTGCTACGAGCTGAACCGTGTCTACAGCGTGTTCAAACAGCGCAACCCCTCCTTCAAGGGGGGGGTGTCCCTGGGGGGGCATTCGCTGGGCAGCGTCATACTGTACGACTTGTTGTGTCACCAGACACCTGAGGTAATAAAACATTAGATAAGCAATCATTTATTCAATAAAAAGTACAATTAAACTAACTATGTACAAAGGAATCAGTCAGATTAACTAAGGACCGTTACAAACGGCCTATAGGTAACTCAACTGTTCCAGACCAGTACCAGCATTACCACGCTGAATAGCTATGCTAATTCGCTGGCCTAAATAAGAGCCAGGTCACGTGTCGCCTCAATCAAAAGCCCCGCAAGATTTTTGTAGTTGAAACTTCTTAAGGCGCTTCTTTCGTTTCTTATGGTTTTTGTGATGGAAAAAAAACCATTGAACTCGCGACACTGCTACCTTACCGACACCACTTTTGACATGTTTAACTTTAAACATATTGTCACGTTGTCTTTACGATCCTCAGAGATACGGGTAAGGACCGATCGAAGGCTGTATCTATAAACAGACGGTTGACAGCCGTGACAGGTATCTATCAACGTCAGTTCAAAGAAATCATATCAGTTGTGTTGCAAAAACAACCCTCATTAATAACTAAGAACTAAACTATTAACTAAGAACGCGACATAGTGATTTAAGTACTGACAATGTCAGCTGTTCTGTTCGGCTAAGATCATCGAAACAGTTTCGATGTATGATCCTCGAACTTTTTTTATCCATACACATATATCCATAAACAAGCCTCATAGCTCAGTTGGTAGTAACTCTGCCTTCTGCGCTGTAGGCTGTGGGTTCGATTCCCACACGGGACAAACATTTGTGTGATGAATGTACATGTTTGTTCTGTGTTTGGGTGTTGTATTGTATGATAAGTATGTATTTAAAAAAAAAAAGTATTTATGTATTCTATCCGTAATCTAGTTCCCATATTACAAGCTATGCTTTGTTTGGGGCTAGATGGCGCTGTGTGAAATTAATGTCCTGTAATATTTAATACACATTTAGCAGAACGCGCTGTGGTCTCGTATTTAGTTCCCAAAACCCACGGAAGCGGAAGTGAAAACAAAAGATAAATAAATTATTCCGATGTGTCATTAGTGTTTTTTTTTTGGTTTATTTCAGAAGCCTATCCAAATTCAAACATCAGCTCAAAAGACCTACCTATCGGGTTCTGCGCAGCAGAGCTCCCGCTACCCCCAACTGGAGTTCTGGCCGGCGACCCTCTACGCGCTAGGAAGCCCTATCGGTATGTATCAAATGAGGCCATTGATCTTATGGCCGAAAGGTTACGAAAATGTAACAAGAGTTTTGTTGGCAACTCTGTACGTTTGTGCAATCTTCGTTCGCAACTGGTTGCGTACGATTACGGAGTCTTCGTTCGCAACTGATTGCGAAACTCTGGTTTCGTAACCGGTTGAAGCTGTAATTTCACCAGCACCGTTTGGTTGCAGCCATCTTTGAGTGCATCCGCGGGGTGGAGGCGCTCGGTTTGGACTTCGCTCTGCCTACCTGCAAGAATTTCTTCAACATCTTCCATCCCTACGACCCTATCGCTTACAGGTATTCATTTTACATTATACAATACAATACAGTAACTTTATTTGCTCGAAACACAGGTAAAACATAAAAGCATATTCAAATAAGAGCTGCCGTGTTAATGTATAAAAACATTACTGGTTAAATACCTATTACGCATTATTACGCCATCTAGCCAGAAACTAACGAAGCTTGTAATGTGGGAACTAAATTACAGATAGAATACTACCGCTCTCTACAAGACGTAGTTAGATCTTCAGATATAAAATATTTAAAAAAAAACTTGCTGATGTTTGAGTAGGAAAAATCTAAAAAAAAGAACACTTTTTTGAATGTATTTTGCTTAATTTCTAATAATTTTTTTATTACTTAGTTTGATATCACATCCTGTTAACATTTTAATTGTTTATCTATTGTGACAATATTGGTATAAGATGAACCCACATTAGGAAGTTGGATACACCACTCGGTTCTCCGTAGTGTATCCAACCTCCTTGGTTTTGCACAAGGAACAGTACCGAGTAATGTAGTAAGAATATTTACATCCTTGTACATAACGGTAATGTAATCGGTAATGTATAAAGAACGAATGTTTCTTAGAGTACATTACCCGGTTTCGTAAGAAGAATGTTTTTTGTACCTTGCTGGTAATATAACTCGGTAATGTACGAGTAACAAGGGCAAAAACAACTTTACAAACAATATAGTAGGGTTGTTTACGACCGTCGAGAACAATAGAGTCCCAGATTACGCAATAGTTAGCGCCGCGACCAGTCTCGCGCATACGAGAATAAACTATAGAGTTGGATATAAATATGCCGCGCGACTCGGAAGCACGACAGTATTCAATTACGATTCGACGAGATAACATCAAGTCATATTTGAGTGCGGTAACAGTTTCGAGTGATTCGGAATAGTGTTGTTGCGATAGCGATAGTCTATCGATAATATCATGGCCTTGAAAATAAGTCATACTATCGAGTCCTATCGAAACTATCGACCATTCACAACACCATCGATACTATCGATAGTATTGATTGATAAAAATAAGTAATACTATTGCTAAAGACCAAGAGTATCGAAACTATCGATTGTATCAGTACAAACACTATTTATAGTATCGATACTGTCGATTGAATTTGTATCAATAGTATCGATATTATTGCCCTATCGATAGTCGAACATTTTACGATACTCTTGCTTGCTCATAAGGTATAATATTATTACCGACTAGGTGTCCTTTTATTCCCAGTCAATAGTATCGAAAATCCGTCGATAGTTACTAATACAAAACTATCTATACCATTGAAACGCGTCGATAGATCATAGATAGTATCGATAGTATCGACTATTTTGACGCAATACTATAAATACTATCGATACTATCGAATCTCGGCAGTATCGATATAATCTATATAATCGATACTATCGACAACTTCCAATAATATCGTATAATTTTCACTATTGATAGCATCACAGCATTTCGATATTTTCGATACGACTATCGCACTATCGACTGGTGTTCAAGGTCGATACTATCGATATTGTAACAACACTAATTCGGTAGTATAACTTAGTAGTGTTTTACTGTGTTTGAGATTATATAGTTTGGTGCTGAATAAACGTGTCTTATTTTGAGTAATAATCGGTTGATTTTAATTTTACTAACCCCAGCTCGTAACACTATGTTTGTATGGGAAAATGGGACATCTGGATCGACAAAAATACTTTTTACACGTATTACAATTTCGCTTACTTTTCATATTAAAATGGCAGCATTTTTACTACCGGATGTATCGGTTTTATGATTTTCCAATGTATTTGAAATATATGAATTGTTTCCAGGATCGAGCCATTGATAAATCCGCTCCTCCAAGATGCAAAGCCATTCTTAATTCCCCACCATAAAGGCAGGAAACGAATGCATCTGGGTATGTTTGTTTTGTTATTCATAAAAATAAGAATATTATACATATTAATGACTTTTTTATTGATGGTTAATACACTTATTTGTGTTGAACCTACACTAAGATCGGATTCTTGTGCTGTATACATTTATACCTTTCCTTCTCATTCGTGAGTCGAATGTAAAATACTGATTAAAAAGAATAAAATAATATTATTTCTATGAGATTTTTGGTTGATAGTAGGAAATTGTTTAAGTCCGCCTGGCTAGCTACCACCATCTTACCTAATTCTGTCGCCATAATAACAATTATAAAAATGTTGTGTTCCGGCATTCAGAGGTAAGATAGCCAGTTCCTCAGTTTGTTGAGGATTCCGGGTGAAGTGCGCCTCCATCTTCGGCCTTATCCCATCTTGTAACCAGGTGAGATGAAGGCCAAAGACATACACAGAAACCTTTACATATATTTTAGTAGATCTTCATAAAGTCTATACATTTCGCACACACTGCCAGGTGGAAACATAATACGCAAAATTACTCGTTCGCCCTTATGTATGTTTGTGCGTGTGTTTGTCCAGAGCTTAAAGACACGATGGTTAGAGTGGGAGCCGATCTCAAACAGAAGCTTATCGAGTCGCTCCGCACCACCTGGAACAAATGGAAGGCGAGCCCGCCGCCGGAAGGGCAGCTTGAAAAGGTAACTGATAAATCAATTAATACCCTTTTCCAAACTAGCTTATTTCCCCTCTTTCCCCTTTTAGTGGACCATGAATAAATATAATGAATACTCTTTTAACTTATTTCCCCTCTTTCCCCTATTAGTGGACCATGAATTAACATAATTCGTAACATTTAACTTATTTCCCCTCTTTCCCCTATTAGTGGACCATGAATAAAGATAATTAATACCTTTTAAACCCATTTCCCCTCTTTTCCCTATTAGTGAACCATGAATTATTATAATAAATACCCTTTAACTTATTTCCCCTATTAGTGGACAATGAATTAATACCTTTTAACTTATTTCCCCTATTAGTAGACCATGAATGAATATAATTCCCCCATTAGGGGACCATGTATGAACATAATAAATACCATTTAACTTACATCTCCTCTTTCCCCTGTTAGTGGACCATGAATAAATATAATTTATACCGTTTTAACCCATTTCCCATCTTTCCCCTATTAGTTGACCATGAATGAATATAGAATAAAGCAAGTTCACAAACATTAAAAGTAATATGTACAATTAAACTAACTATGTACAAAGGAATCAGTCGGATTACCTAAGGACCGTTACAAACGGTCTTTAGGTAACACAACTGTTCCAAACCAGTACCATTTGACTGTCAGGTATTGGGTACGATTGTATTTGCTGCTGGTCCCAACTTGCCCCAATATTATCATATATATTAACAAAAAAATAAGGACTGTTACAATCAATCCAAATTAAACCTAAAAAAACGTGCTTCTTATTACAAAGACTTTGAAGTACTAGGTACTGTTAATAATAAATATTACTGAACATTTCACACAGCGCCATCTAGCCCCACAGTAAGCAAAGCTTGTACAATGGGAACTAGATTACGGAAATAATACTTTTATATAAATATATACTTATGATACAATACCACATATAAACATAGAGCAAATATCAATGTCCAAGACATTCGTTAGTCCCGGGTGGGAATCAAACCCACAAGTGGTAGTAGTACCATTACTACCACTTGAACTGTTATAATATAGATATTTGAATTTTTGTATGTCAATAAAGTCTCTGAACAACCAATGACAAATCATATTTGCGTTTTACGTCTACCTTCTTTGCATGTGAGCTTATCTCTCAAAGAACTCAAATGTGTCTGATTCCAGAAATCCCCTGCGAAAGGGGATTTTTGGACAAAAGTCCTAAAATCAATAAGTTTTAAAAAATGGGAGAGGCTAAATAACATAATTTGTGGGAGGTGTCATATTAAAGCTGTGACAAATAAATCCCCTAAGTATCAAAAAATGGCTAAATAACACAATTTGTGGGAGGTTTCATATAAAAGATGTAACAAATAAATCCCCTAAGTATCAAAATATGGCTAAAAAACACAATTTGTGGGAGGTGTCATATTAAAGCTGTGACAAATAAATCCCCTAAGTATCAAAAAATGGCTAAATAACACAATTTGTGGGAGGTGTCATATTAAAGATATAACAAATAAATCCCCTAAGTAGCAAAAAATGGCTAAAAAACACAATTTGTGGGAGGTGTCATATTAAAGCTGTGACAAATAAATCCCCTAAGTATCAAAAAATGGCTAAATAACACAATTAGTGGAATGTGTCATATTAAAGATGTAACAAAAAAATCCCCTAAGTATCAAAAAATGGCTAAATAACACAATTTGTGGGAGGTGTCATATTAAAGCTGTAACAAATAAATACCCCAAGTATCAAAAATGGGGGAGGCATCATATTGAAGCTGTGATAAATTATTCAAATCGTAGGTCGTTGAGGAAGAAATGGAAAAGGAACAACTTTGCGAGGAAGCGAATGAGGAGCAGATCAATGCGGAGCTGGTGAGTCACCGCTTCCAATAATTATAACGAGTTTCTTGGAAACGATTGCCAGCTTTCGTCAGGGTTCCAAGCCTCAGGGTTTCCAAGAAACAAAGTTTTAATGACGCTCAATAGAAAAAAAAACTTGTATTACCTTTTTAATACATTATTCATATATTATTAGCCGTATTTTTTACAGAGCTCTTTGTGTAAGGACTCGTCTGGGGAAGTACCTATTTCGGTCGCTAAGCAGCATTGCTGTGTTTCGGTTTGAAGGGTAGGCCGGTGAAATTACGGGCACGGGTTATCGCCTTTATGCCGGGCGCAATGCAGTGCCGTGTAGGTCATGTTCTTTGTGGATGTGACCTACGCAGTAAGTATTTTTTTTAACTAAGCAGGATAGGCTGGGCTGTGAACTGAATTGAAAGTGACGTGGTTTTTCTTTGCTTTTTTTTGTTTTTTTTTTTGTATCTTGGCGTACAATAAAAAGTTATTTCTATCTTATCTGAACCTGTTAACAACAAACAATCAAAATGTTGTCTCAAGTAGTGTTGTTGCGATAGCGATAGTCAATCGATCGTCACCCTAAAAATCAGTCATACCATCGATAGTCCTATCGAAACCATCGACCCTTCACAATACCATCGATAGGTATACCTAGCAACTACATAGAATATTCTGTTATATAGGAATTTTGAGCAATTGAATTATTTAGGAAAACCTGTAATCGGCTGTATAACATAGTCTATAATTGACTTTCTGTGTTTATATTGTTACGAGCTGGGGTTCGTAAGAATTAAAAGCAACCGGTTATTACTCAAAATAAGACACGTTTATTCAGCACCAAATTAATTACTCTTAAACACGGTACAACACTACTTAGTTATACTACCGAATCACTAAACACTGTTATCGCACTCAAATATCACTTGATGTTAACTCGCTGTATAGTAATCGAATACTGACTTGCTTCCGAATCGCGCGTCAATTTATATCCAACTCGTATCGAAAGTTCTAGTAAGCGCGGGAATGGTCGCGCCGCTAACTGTTGCGTAATCTGGCACGGCGGTCATAAATCATCCTTTTGTGTTATTGATAAACAAGTTGTTATTGTCTTATTTTCTCGGGACTATGCGAAGGCTCGCGAATATTCTAGACGTTTCTGATTGGCGTAACAATATTAATTGCTGTTGGTATTCTAATAAAGTAAAATAAAAATATTGTCGATTAGACTATCGCACCATCGACTGTCTTTCAAGGTGAACTATCGAGCGTAACAATATTAATTGCTGTTGGTATTCTAATAAAGTAAAATAAAAATATTTTCGATTAGACTATCGCACCATCGACTGTCTTTCAAGGTCAACTATCGAGCGTAACAATATTAATTGCTGTTGGTATTCTAATAAAGTAAAATAAAAATATTTTCGATACGGCTATCGCACCATCGACTGTCTTTCAAGGTGAACTATCGAGCGTAACAATATTAATTGCTGTTGGTATTCTAATAAAGTAAAATAAAAATATTTTCGATTAGACTATCGCACCATCGACTGTCTTTCAAGGTCAACTATCGATATCGCAACAACACTAGTGTACAGATGGAAGAGGTTGAACAGGTAAGTCCATGTTGCAGACGAAGCCCGAGATGCTCGGCAAGCTGAACTCAGGGCGCCGCGTCGACTACGTGCTGCAGGAGGCTCCGCTGGAGATGATCAACGAATACCTGTTCGCGATGAGCAGCCACGTCGGATACTGGTGATAAATCTCATACTGTATTTTATTAATAAGATCGCTATACATCTTTGTCATTTTAGTTTTAACCACCTCTGTGGTATAGTAAACCCATCGATTTCAGATCCAGAGGTCCCGGGTTCGATCCTCAAGGGAGTCAATATTGTGCTTGGTTTGGTTGGTGGTAGGATTTGGTTTGAGTCCGCCTGGCTATCTACCACCATCTTACCTAGTTCTGTCGCAATAATAGCAGTTCTTACAAAAAAAATTGTGTTCCGGTGTTCAGAGGTAAGATAGCCAGTTCCTCAGTTTGTTGAGGATTCCGGGTGAAGTGCGCTTGCGACTTATCATAACTTGACACCAGGTGCGGTGAAGGCCAAACTCCTCCCCATCGTACCATAAAAACATATTGTTACGAGCTGGGGTTCGTAAAATTAAAAGCGACCGGTCATTAATCAAAATAAGACACGATTATTTAGCATCAAACTCTCAAACCCAGTACAACACTAGTTAGTTATACTTCCGAATCACTAAACACTGCTATAGCACTCGAATATCACTTGGTGTTATCACTCTGTATCGTAATCGAATACTGTCCTGCTTCCGAGTCGCGCGCCATATTTATATCCAACTCTATCGAATCTTCTCGTAAGCGCGAGACTGATCGCGGTACTTACTACTGCGTAATCTAGGACTCTATTGTTCTCGACGGTCGTAAACATTCCTTTTGTGTTTTTTGTAAACAGGATGTTATTATGACACAAAAATTTAACACCCACGACGGGACTCCAACCCGCATCTTTTCCTAAAGCCGGAACCGCTCTAACCAACTGAGCTACGGGCAACCCGTCGCGGTTTGTGAATTTTTGTGTCATAATAACATATGTCAATGTTGTGACCAAGTCACTTGTAATACAAAAATCAGGTTGTTATTGTCTTATTTTGTCTTACTTTTGAACTATGTAAAGGTCCGTGATGATTCTGGACTGATTGGCGTAACAATATTAATAGTGATGAGTGTACCAGGGAGTCGGAAGACACGATGCTGCTGATGCTGCGAGAGATTTACTCCTCGCTGGGAGTGCAGCCCGACTGCACTGTCCCGCAGCAGAACTTGAACGTCACACGGATCACCAGGATTGTATGTATCTCTCTTTCTAATTGTGTGTATCTCTTTCTATTGTTCCACAGTTCAAGTTTTGTGTTCCTCAGTCGAGGATTCCGGGTGAAGTGCGCTTTCTTCGGTCTCAACTTGTTACCAGGGAAGATGAAGGCAAAAAAAAAAATTTTTTTTCGGATCGGAGAGATCACTTTTTGTCGGATTCGTCTTGGAATCCAACGCTATTCTCAAACTATTTGTGAAAATCTTCGATTTAAAATGTCAAAATATTTAGATTTCGGATTTAAGAATATCGTTCTCGGAATCTCCATCGGAAACTTCCGAATCGGATCTGGTAAGGTTTTCCGAATGTTTGAAAATAGCTATACAGGGCAAGTTCAGGCCGAAAGTGGCGGGATCCTCAACAGACTATTTTACCTCTGAATATCGGAACTATTAGAATTTCAACAAGAAGTAGAGGTTGACAGACTTAGGTAAGATGGTAGTAGCTAGCCAGGCGGACTTAAACAAAGTCCTACAATCTAAACCAGTATAGCTGTGACAGACTAAAAATGAACGTTTTTTTGTGCATTGTTTGTCATTGGTTGTTCAGTCACCATTGGAGACTGAAAACTCAATGACAAAGCATATTTAGGTATGTGTATTCTGTCTGTATACCGTATATTTTTAGGCTGTTACATTCCCCGAAACGAAGTTTGTCATTTATTTCAAAATGACACGACCGATCCAATAAATATTTTGCAGGTGTAATTCAATTGGGATAAATAGGTTTGCAGTGTTTTCTTTAAAGGGTGGGAAAATTAATTTTATTTAAAAAATACTTACAGAACTTTGTTTTATTTTCAGGATGACGTGAGCGCTATCAACGGAAAAGGTAGTGATATTTTTTATTTCAGACTATTTATTTATAATTAAAAATATGACGTATCAAATTAAATAAATATTTATTTACGAAATTTTGGTACAATGAAAAAATAAATTTATAAAAAAAGTTGTGAACCCCTTTTATGAAACGGGTGAAGTAAAAGGCGATTTAAGATATTGTTTATATGAGTTTTCACCTCTAGGTTTGGAGCTCTAGGCCATAATAGGGATGAGATCTAAGAAGACGCGAGGTTTCCTAGACCGGACTTAGCCAGAAAGGTGGCTAGCCGAGTGTACACCAGTGTGTTATGATCACCTCAAAATGCTGCCTATAGTTTTGTTATTCATTATTTGCCTCCTACATCATCCATAGAAATATCTCTATACTTGACTTATTTTAACACTACATTTACTACATTTAGTACTATACCATCGTAGGGATCGCTGACGTTGAGTCGTGCAGGGCCCTTTTCAAACAGCTGAATATTATGCCACTTTCCTGTGAACTCATATACCAAGTAGCTCCTTTTACTCGCCACAACATTATCTCATTCCAGCAAAGAGGCATAAACACAAACGCCCTGCGTAGCAACAAGCTCGCGCATAAACGTTGTAAATCGGAGAGGTCCGTGTATATAATGGGTCCCGCTGTATATAACAGGCTGCCGGACGCGATTAAACATAATGCAAATTCCATCACGAGCTTTAAAGCTAGATTACGTAAATGGCTTATAGACAACACCTTCTACACATTAGAAGAATTCTATAAATTGCCCGAAATATAAATTCATAAATATGTCAACAATTTCTGAAATGTTTATCTTATAATATAATTATATTGTAGCTGCTATATTTTGAATATAGCTAAAAATCTGACCTGTAACTTAGTGTTATTAATAAATTATTGTATTGTATTGTATTGTTATGATAACTTCAAAATGCTACTGCCTATAGTTTTGTTATTCATTATTTGCCTCCTACATCGTCCATAGAAATATCTCTATACTTGACTTATTCTAACACTACATTTACTTCTCATCTCACTGACATCACATATCTAATTTGTTTTATTTCTTACAGAATATCCGTCAACAAGCCGAGGGAGTATATGAAGTTATTTGTTTAAAAAAAAATCGAAACACGGTAAATATAGTACTCGTAAACTCAAACCCAAATATTAATTAATTAATGATCTAAAAAAAATATTATTTCATGTATGTATGCAATCCCGAAAAAACATAGCAAAAGAAAGCGCGGTGAACCTATTTATTGAAAATTTGTTATTTTTTGTGATGGAAATATGTTATTTATTATATAGCTACAGTTATTTTAGTGTATCGATATATAAACAAACAAAATAATGAACAGAAGCAGTGATTAGGTTATTATTCAGAAGCCGTTTTAACTGTGCAGCTTTCTCTTTCATACACCTTTCATGGTGACAGTGTAGTTTTCAACAATATTATAGTTTTATTACTTTGAAGTCATTTTGTCTATAACATACAGTCAGAGATATAATTATATTTACATCCAACGAATATCATCCATATTTATAGTTATTTAAGAAAACTTTTATTTAAAACTAGTGGAACGCTCGAGTATTAGTTCCCGTGGCGAACGCAGCGCCACCTACCGGGGCCGATTGTGAAATGAAGGGCCCATTCAAATAAATACAAAAATTTCATAAAAATTGATCAAGCCATATAGGAGTTTTTGTGACAAAAACACGTACTCAAAATTGTAAATAGACAAGTCAAACTTGAAAGAAAATATGTTTTTTACTAAAGTAATACAATTTAATGTGGAATAGTAATTGTATTTCCAAGAAATAATATTCATAATACAATATTATTACAATATTTATTGAAAAAAAAATGCAATTCAATAAATATTGTAATATTAGTAGTTATTGGAACAATAACCTTAAAAAAAAGGAAAATATAAAAAACATATATAATTAAATTGTAATATTTATTAAAATATTTTCCGATAACGTCATGAAGTCTCTTGAGTGTAAAGACAATTGTCTCTGACTGTACTAAAATAACACTATGACGACCTGATACCGAATACACTAATATATCAAATACTTGGGTACTCCTTACACATCTTAGTACCTTAGACTATGTAAGGTACCAAGCTACTGTTGATTGTCCCAAGTACAACATTGAGCTTTCCTAGTCCGAACGACCTCTAACTAAAAACAACATCTAAGAATGAATTAGTACATAATAAGCTTTCAACGGGCTAATTAACCTTTAGAGTTCGTTTTTAGCACATTTTAAATTGAAAATATGTCATTTAGTTGTATTTTATTCAGTTATCTGTTGAATTATCGCATTAAAATTAGCTTTATTTCGAATATTATTTCTGTCGTATGCACTATCGTATTCCAAACCGACCCTGTTTTTATGTTAACAAACTTAGATAAAAATGCAAAGGATTTCGCAACTTCCGCCCGAATGTGTGTTCTAAGGCTCGGCGCAAACGGGCCACCAACCTCAGCCACCGGTGGCTATCGCGTTCTACCGCCACATTTGTAAAAGTAGGTAGTAGTGCAACTTGGGGCAGCGCGACAGTGGCCCGTGTTGTCGTGTAGTGTGGCCCGCCGTCCATGAGTGGCGAGTCGCGGACACTGCAGTAGCAAATGGCCACACGTGTGCGGCGCATCTATAATAGTATAAATATAAAGCGTTAAGTCATGAAAACGTTGGCCACCGGTGGCTGTGGTTTGTGGCCCGTTTGCGCCGAGCCTAAAACTCCACTACAACGCAGAAGTACTTTTCATTCAGTTACTCGTCTGTCAAGGTTGTAACGAACAGTAGTTTACTTTGCATTTTATGCTCTCATTTCTGAAGTTAGAGTTGCTATTTGTTTGAAAAGCGGTAATTATATTTGTTGCTATCTTTTTCTAGCATCGCACGACAGATTATGATACTATTTTCGCAGTGCGTGTACTTTGTGATTTTATCTAAATTAGCTAAGCAATGATACACACTTTGATAAATTGTGAATAAAATATAGAGACTTCAGGCGTTAGTACGCATGAGACGGTTTTACGTAACCTGTAGTTTCAAACACATCACAAACATCATACCTACAGGCTACTTGTTTGTACCTACTTATTAATAAAACTTAATAATATTTTTTGAAATTGAATGTTTAGATTTCCCTAACTAACTGGATCTTTACGAGCAAAGATGGCTCATATGAGCCTATATGGAAAATCTATACATACAATATCAAAAATATTGTTCTATTTTTTTATTCATTTACAGTACGTAGGGGCAACTTTTGAATTCACGATGTGCTTTCAAGCTACAATTTACCAAAACCAATATGCGCGTACAAAACCTCCTCACTATATTTTTAAAACAAAGCAAGGATTTCTAAGGATTATTAAATTACACTTTATTGTACTAGTTAGGTAAACAAAAATTGCTTCGAATATTATTCGAATATAATAGATGTGTTTTAAAAGCTTATTTAAATTACTTCTTTATTAGATCCATTGCTATGGTTATTTACTATAAAGGTTAGGACAGAATATTTTTCGATGTCGAAGTAAATAAATAACGCAAAATTGTAAAATGGGTACGCAGAAGTTGTGTATCTGCTGGTTGTATAAAACTAACATCTTTGGTTGTAATGAATTAAAGTTTATATTTTACTACGAAATGTTTTATTTGGTTATAAGCTACCCTATATATAAGGATAGGGATTTATAACTCGATGTAGACGCATTCAGTAAAAAATCGAACCCGAAGTCGCTCAAGTGACCGAGCTCATATCGAAAGCAAACGCGCTTCACCTTGAAATGGTATTCTGTTTATGTTTCGGAGCACAAGTGAAGTGAAGTGAGTAACGAAACGAGATAGGGATTGAAATTCTATGCGTTACAACAGTTGTAACGCATAGATGATATACCATATTATATATTAGTTACTATAGTCGACAAATCGATCAATCCTATTATTATGTAGGTATGTGTGTTTTTTGCTTGTGTGAAAAAATTTTAGATCCATCTATGGGGTTTTACACAATAAAGCGACAAGAAACATATTATTCACATTATGATAAGCATGAACCTGTACTAAAACTGGACTGCGCACTGTATTCTTAAAAACGAGCCGAGCGAGAGCTTTGAGAATAGTCATTCGTCTCGTTCTAGTAGTGTCCACACCGCCCACTTTAATGAATGAAAATACGAATTAGTAGATGCATTTAATTTCTTATTATTGTAACAGTAATAGGTTTATAGTGTTAATTAAATTTGGTTTGTCTAAACACTTGCGCCTTTTCTCAAGCCGGAACCACTAAGGTAATTGATAATTTCTTGTCTCCGATATCATGAAAGGATGTAAAACATATGATATCAACAAAGATTATTTATTTTAACTTATAGGTACATAATAAGAGTAATAGGCTAAATAAGTAGTAATAATAAATAAGGAGTAGCAGGGTTTTTCATACGAAAAAACGGCTTTGTGTGCCTCTATAAGTCAAAGTCAAATATTTTTATTCAGTAAGATTTTTTGGCTACGGGACTTGGCTCCCCCGGTGCCAAGGTGCTAAGGTGATTCTCATATGGCCTTGGCTCACCCGAACGGGGGAGATAAAATACCACACATTTTCCGTAATTTTAAAAGTGTTTTTGGCTATCTAGCGTAAAAATATTTTTGGAATTGAATTTTTAATTTAATTGAAATAATATATTGTTAAATTATGTAAAATTTTTAAAAATATTGTTCGTTCACCAAATTTGAAATGTAGACATAGCATACAATATCCCAATATTCATACGAGAAGGGGATTATCCTCTAGTGAAACGATTACATATCATAACATGTAAAATCAAAATATATATCCTTGAAAAACCGAAGATTAAAGTATGAAATATTTAATGCTTCCATTAAAATCAAATGAAAGCTATGACCAAGATCTACATTTTCAATGACAGCTGTCAAACTTCAAACAACCATAACTCTTAAACTACTTGTCCTAGACTATTCGTTTTTAGTTCAAATGAAAGCTATGAACGATATCTATATTTTCAATGACTCTACGTTTGAAGTTCAAATTAAAGCTATTGAAGAGAACTATTTTATTTCAGATGGCAGATGTAGTTTTGACAGCTGTCATTGAAAATGTAGATCTTGGTCATAGCTTTCATTTGAACTAGTGATGGATCGTCTAGTACAAGTAGTTTCAGATATATTGCCGTTTGAAGTTTGACAGCTGCCATTGAAAATGTAGGTCTTTTTAATAGCTTTGATTTGAACTAAGAACGGAAAATACAACCCTAATCTCTTCAAGAAAAGAGTTAATAAGCACCTTCTGGGTTAGCTTACTACATCGTTGACCTCATCCTTGCCTATGCAAGCTTCCTAAGTAAAGTAAAGTAAGTATATTTTGAGATACTCTATCTGATAACACCCCATATCATGGGTATCTACGTAGGTAATGGAAATCCATGAAATCCACTTTGTTTGTGGATAGGGCATCATAATTTGATGAATCTATACACGCAGCAAAAATACACCATTTCCTCTTTATTTAAATAATTGTATAGCGTTATAATATGCTATTGAAGGTTAGCCGTTAGGCAAAGAAGCCATATTGACTTAGTAGTTTTCTGAGTAATATATGGTAAACAAAATACTACCATTATCTCTTTTACACGCCAAAGTACTGTATTTCGTAAGCCACTCTGTGGTAGAGGATTTCATGGTTGTAAAATAAAAAATGTATTAAGTAAGTATTTGTTTATGCAATGTAAAATCAAAGAAAGCTCCCAAGGCTTACCAAACAGGAATTCATTATGTAATGGCAACATGTTAGACAAGGAAGCATTACTATAACTGAGCTATCTCATCTGGCTCGTTTTTCTACTTTGACATAAGAGAAACAATTTTGAAACTTATTTTCAGCGCTTGGAGTGTAAATTTCATTTACCTAATTTTTTAGTGCGCTATCCAGTTTTAGTATACGTTCATTTACAACAAAAAAAATACCTATCTATGTATTCTATCCGTAATCTAGTTCCCATATTACAAGCTATGCTTAGTTTGGGACTAGATAGCGCTGTGTGAAATTAGTGTCCTGTAATATTTATTTATTTATTATTTATTCATGATGATAAGTCATTGAAATAGCATTGTTGCGTAAAAATGACTAAAACTTGTCAGAAATAAAAATACATGGGCTGAGTAGCCAAAGACCCTTTATCTATGCCTTAAAAACTGTCTAGACCTTGTCGTCATGCGGTTGCCTAGCAACACTTGGTAAATATTCCATATCGAATTTGGCTGAGTATAGGTGTACATATATTCCTATGTATCTACTACGTAGGTATTAATACATAACTTGTGTCGTCTTCGCTTTCAAAACTAAACTCACAGCAAATTCGATTACTTTTTTGTAACTTTTTATTTGACAGGTGAATTTGAGTGTCGAGCTTGGATGATTCGGAAATCCCCATAGAGAATACCAATTGTATGTCATTCTATACTCGTAAAGTCAAAATCTCACTCAACACATTTAATTTCTTAGCCACGCTCATCACTGCGGTGCCACAGGTACTGTCGAGCTTTACAGAATACGTAAATATAATCTCATTCAGCGCTTCGAGGTTCGAAATGTGTTTACAGAATGGCTTTGCTGACCTTGCTGTCCCGATTTAACTGAAAAACACTTGCGGTTTGTTATAGCTCTCACCACCCAATTAGCTGAAAGGGTATTTGTTCCATGGAACATGACGTCATAGGACAAAATTCGATATTTTTATCTTATTTTGTACTATAGAACATGTAATACTTTTATTTCTCAAATTTTTCTATAGGACAAGGTAAATGAGACCTCAAGATTATATTTCTTGTGAACTAGTGGTACTAGAATGCTCTGAGATTGAGAATCCTCTACATAATCTGGAGAGTCCTCCCCACGTTTCCGATTTATTTTATTTTTATTTATTATTATTTATTCAGGTATGACAGAATAATTGTCATTATCAGTGTCATTTAGGCAGGCAGATTCATGGAAGATTTTGGGAAAATCTGATTTGCATTTTGTTCTATGGCATGAAAATCGGGTGAAAAGCTAGTATGTAGTTCTATGGAAAAAATTGGGAAGAAAATGTCTCATTTTGTTTGATGACGTCATGTTCCATAGAACAAATGGGACCTACTCGCTGAAAGTAGGGTTACCAGATAGAACATTTTAAAGTCCGGAGAAAAAGCCTGATTTCCATTGAAAAATCCTGAGATTTTCTAACATTTTGCGAATACTCTCGCAAAAATATTCTAAAGCTTTGTAGCCCGCGCTACAACGCGCGCACTGCAGTCATCCACCCCTTTTAACAAAAAATAAGCACATTTATATAATACAAAAATACGCATTTTTTGATGTAGGTACTGCTCCATACATTGTGGGAAACCATTTTCAAGACAATCGGTGTTTCAAGATTACCAGATATAATTGCGTTTGGTCAATACGTATTTGCTATTTCAGAGCAGAATCGTGTCTTCAGTCCGAGCTTTACTTTTACACAGTTTATTTTGAAGTGTTTAGTATGCGAAGCATTTTAAAGATAATGAATTAAAATTAAATTTGAATTTTCGCCTGCCCTTCAATCAGTAGCTCTGTGACCACTGTTGACGTCCGACGTGTGCTCGTCGTCGTCGCAGCGGTCATGGTCACATTACAAAAGGTTTTATTTACGATCGCATGCGCCACCGCTTGCCGTTGTCAACTCTCATAATCGTTTCTGCCGCGATTGTAACTGAAAGAGCGCCTTAACGCAGCAGCTACGACGTCCATCTTGAAGAGTCATTATCTACTAGCTTATTGACAGCTAAATCTTAACAGCAGACTACTTCAGATTAGCAACTCACTGCAACTTCACTCTAGTTTCGAACTAAGATATACCTAGTTATAATAAAGGCGACATACCTGTGCGTTAAACCACGGCGCTTATACCACCAGATGACAGAAATATACGCGAATTTCAACATAATATTTATTTTGAAAATCTAAAACACAGAGCGTCTGCTGTATTTATTTACTATACAAAGTGTCAAGGCCTAATTGGGCTTATTTATTGAATGGCGAACATTCTTGGTACTAATTAGAGACAACTTTGGATTTTTTTTCTATGAAAGAAAATTGTATATAATCGTGTTTTCGCAAATGTTACGTTCTAGCATCAATCCTGAACTATAACATATATTAATTTCAAAATAAATAAGTATTGTGGAAGATATGATCGCTGAAGCTAAGCCATTACAGGTATCATATACTATTCATATAGGCAATTCTCATGCAATAATTTTCGCGTTATAGAAGCTACGCATTGACGCGGTCGAAGCTTTGTAAAATGCGATATAAATAATGGGATGATAAATAAAAAACTCAGTGTACCGTTTTATTATTAATTAATTTATCAATATAATAATATGTATAGTTAGAATAATGTTTTCTTACAGCCATAGGTGCGCGCGCGGCCTCCGGTGAAACTGCCACGTGAATGACAGCACAGTTCATAATAATTCGATTAAAAGTAGTTGCAATTGTTGAAAAAATACACCATTTTAGTCCCACAACACCACTCCCCGCACGCGCTAGCAAGCATCCTTAAAAAAATCGTTTTCTTAATTTTATTTTCCTCAGAGTACATCTATCGTATGACTACAGACTACGCGCGTATTTTTAATATACAACAACCAATGTTTTTTTTTTGAAAACTAAAATATACGTAAAATATTAACAATCAAAAACCTTTTAAACATTACAATGAACTGGTTACCGATAGCTAAAAACACCTTAAATTTACATCGCTTAACTTATTTTAGCAAACTTTTTTTGTATATTTTTCATTATTTGTAATTGTATTGTATGCTGAAATAACTATGTTTTAGCACATGTCTTCTGCTTTGGCATACTTACGAATAGAAAATAGCAACATTGTTTTTTTTTATTGATATAGTAACTTAAAAAAACTTAACAATAAAAACCTCATAAGTCGTCCACGTGTGCTGTCACACTTTTACCAAATATTCGGGGAAACATATTTTGGTAGTGACATTAATTTACATATTGACGCCCATATCAGTGGGACAAAAGACTGATAAGAAAACACGAAATTTAGTTCACGGAATTTAAAACCAAATGAAAATAGACTCTTGGAATCACCTCCGATCAATAGAGCGTGGATTACAGAATGATAAAATAACTACGTTGAAAACTATCGTGATTCCGTTTTTCATAAGTTTCTTATGCTTTGCATTTATTAAGTATTTTAAGTTAAATAAAACTGTGACAGCACACGATAAGCTTCGATCGCTTCTAAAAACCCCAAAAATTTTCACTATGGTTAAGTTAACATTGCAAATGCGCCTCTACCTTAATTTACTTGGAACGGGTATTTAAAAAAAACCTAAAAAAAAATCGTGACACAGACAGATAATTTTCGCGTGTACATAAGTATTTTACTAAAAAATCTTTGTTACATATTTTATTTTGTGTTTTACTTAAAATTTTTAGAATATTGATTTTTTTTAGTTGAAGTTGTTACAAAAGAGAAATAGTTTAATCGTCACGCCCTTATGCAAATTACTTAAACAAAAACCATTAAATTAAAATAGGAACTATTTTTAAGTGTACAAACGAAGCGATCTCTAGCCTAGCCTAAGACGTGATTTTTTTTTATTTTTACTTCTAATAGTTATGGAGTACGTTAATAGATACCTCAGCTGTGGTGATTAATGGATTTAATGCTTAATTCAAATTAAGATACATCAATCTTAATGGTAAATGTTGGTCCAAAAAAGTAGAGAACACAGTTTATGTCAAACATATCAATAATTTCGGCAATATTTACAAAAAATCAACGCACAAAGAGTTCCAATATTTTGAAGATTCGGTGACAGCGTCATCTATAATCACCACTAACTAAAATACTCACGCAAGAAATAAAAAGCACACTTAAAACTAAAAAAAAATATTAAAATAAGTCAAAGAATTTCGCATGCTATGCTCAAACCCAGCGTTCGTCGTTATAATCAAAATTAGCGCAGTAAACGGTTTGATTAAAATATTTGAAAAAAAAAAAAACGTTTTGTGTCAGTTATCTGAACCAATACACCCCCAGGAACATTACATTACAATACAATAGACCCGATCGGGGTTGATTGACATTAACATTACGATAGACCTAATCATCCCCCAGAAACATTACAATAAACCCAATCAACCCTCAGGAATATGACTATGAACCGAAACAATTAGATTTAAAGGACGAGTCGATGAAATTTTAATTGATATTTCACATTTTAATAATTTTTAAGTAGATAATTTGCAAGTTGCGATTCAGATAAGTGACTAAACGCGCGTCATTTATACACACTCATACAACGTGAAACAACAATCTTGAGCAAGGCTAAGCTATTGTTACAATAATAAAGGTTACATAATAAATCCTTACATGAAAAATGACGCATTTCAATGTGACCTCCTAAGCGTATACTAAAACGCACACAGATATTAGATAATGTATAAATCAAAATCAGCTGAGTGTGTATGGACGTCATACACACATAGCTGCATTTGATAATAACCTTTAGTATATTTATATATAAACAAAATGCTTATTTTTAATAGATGTAGCTGTTTAATCCCGAAGTGCTTGGAGGTCATACTAAAGCCCCATTTTACATGCGTCGAGTTATACACGCAAGGATGTAAATGGGGCTAAAACGCTGTCTTGAGGCTTTGATTGACAGTATTATGTCCGTTTGACTATATGATAGAGCATTTTGACAGCTAAAAACCTATACAATAAACTGCTAATGCAGGCGAATTATAGACCCTATATTGTCGGGTTCAATGGATTATATCAAGGGAACTGAATATGAGCGTGCCAGCCAATCGAGAGTCATGTATATTTCGCTCCAACTTATGCCGTTGCTGTTTGTTTTAGCGGCAAATAAATATCTAGGATGGATGTAATAGCTGTCAGTATAAACACAACACTAGTACAATGATTAATATCGCATATTACACTCACACGGTTACATATAAAATATTGTGTGCAGTTATATTGTATATAAAAATGTGGCAGTTATAGACCTGAAAATAATTTCATAAGAATACCCTAAAGTTAATTGTTGTCATGACAATGTCAAAGTGGCATTGACAGCTTGTCCCTTGTCGACGTTTCGTTGTGTGTATGAAATTATGCCTAATTTTCCAACTGACCGCTGACTAGTCGTCAATGTTACACAGAAAGTCGAAGATACTTTGACATTGTCTATCTCACAGCGCACCAGATTATGTCATAGAAATCTAATTTCTAACTCGACGAACCGGCTATGTACAAACGGCATAGCGTAACTTACTTTTAAACATTGATTAGTAACTAGTGCTACACTTATGAAACGAAAATTGAAACAATACTCTCGTTTCAAGTATAAGTAAATAGCTGACATTTAAAAAAAACCTGAATCGGGCGCCGGCAGTGGCAACCTTATTCGATTACATTCTATCTGTCAGATGATTTACCTACAAAAATATTTTTTAATATTTTTGAAGTCTGCAGTTTTAAACATACATTTTTCTAATCTTGCATATTTTTACAAATCATTCCTAAAGTTTTGAACGCAGTCTTATTAGACTTACCACCTGTTAAAACTATCAACTAAATAGATGTGCGAGCCACGGCCGTTTGTCACTCCCACATATGAAGTAGCTGATAGCGAAAACGGTCATTTTAATATCTGTACAATAATGTCGCCGAGATCAGAAGTTTAACATTTGCAATATTTTTGCGTTGTGGCAACACCACAAATAAACCTTAAGACCTCTTATTGACCAAAAAGCAACCATTATACGAAGTAAAACAAGACGTGAACCCATTTCTTATAACTACATTTTGCAAGCTGACTGCCGCAGATGTCTTAAAATAGTTTCTGTGTTACCGGACCAATGTCTTGAGATTTGATTCGCCGAGTATATTTCTATCCTGTATTCTCTGCAATGGAATAAATTATTCTCAGGTGAGACAAGAGATTTCTACGGCGGAGAATCGTTTTCCCTTCATCTCAATCTAAGATAAGGCAGAAGCTCACTTTCCACGGAATCCTTAATGGACTGAGTAACTGGCTATCTTACCTAAAATACTTATGAAATTGGCCGTAAGTGTTCATTTAATATTTAAGTTACTATGAATGTGTACTTTAATAATGAAACATATAGAACATCGCTTTTTCTTCTACCTAAGATTAAAATCGAGACTTGAGCATCGATTCTTGGTCACTATTTACACAGTCACTAAAAATGTATGCTCGGGTATCTATCTAAGCTTGGTTTTGTCTGTGTAACTATAAGTTACAAAGCCAAGTGTAAATTTAAACTACAAATGGTCGTTTACTTTTAGCAAAGCTTTTCCCTAGCCGTGTAATATGTTTGTGTGAAACTAGTTAAGAGATTGCGGAAGTCAGCGCGCATAGAACCAAAACTTATACTAGCTTAATGTCAATTATTGTTGTGTCGACGCGCAGCCAGCGTTCTTTATTGTCGATGCTGTAAGCTGCAACAATGGGACACTAATTAATATTGGCACTTGCAAATTGCATGGAAAAATCCGCTTTCAGCGATAAGGTTATACAAACCTCATAGCTCAGTTGGTAGTAACATTGCCTTCTGCGCTGTAGGCTGTGGGTTCAATACCCACTCAGGACAAACCTATTTGTGATGAATATAGAGATGGTTGTTCTGTGTTTGGGTGTTGTATCATATAGTGCATATGTATTTACAAAAGTATTCAAGTATTCCATCCGTAAACTAGTTCCCATATTACAAGCTATGCTTAGTTTGGGGCTAGTGGCGCTGTGTGAATTTAATGTCCTGCAATATTTATTTTATTTATTACTTATACACTGTCACCTTATGATTGTATTATTACAAAGCATTCATTCTTGCATGAAACCTTCCCTCCCTAATATAAAACAAATCATTTCTACAATTTTATGAATTTCATAGTAAACTAGCTTTCGCCTACGGCTTGAGGTACTTATACAAGTCATCTCTGCCATTATTTATTTGTTGTACGACGGAGAAGTACATGGCCTTCATCTCACCTGGTTTTAAGTTACGGTGGATGCGCACTTCACCCGGAATCCTCAACTGTCTGTGGAACTGGCTATGTTACCTCTAAATGCCGAAACACAAGAACTTAGAATAGTCGTTAAGGCGACAGACTTTTTTTTTTTTTTTTTTTCTTTTGTATTCTGCTTATTGGCCATCTGTCAATGGTGACAATAATCCAATGTGATGTTGATGTCTGAAATCTAAGAATTTGTCGCTGTATGAGAGACCAGCCCAGTGACTCTTCTCTCACTCTCTGTCAGCGAATCTCATTGCGAGACTCTGTATGCTGTGCCGTTTTAGTCTTGAGAATGTAAGACTCCCCGACCCTTCCAGTTGAGCGGCCAATTCATTCCTGTGCTTGTTCAGCCTTGATTGGTAGTTTTTACTGTATGTCTGCATTTCTTGTTTTACAGTTCTCAATGGTATATCCATGTATATAAACTTGTTGCTTATGTGTTGTGGGATTTTAAATATGTTTCGTATGGTTTTGCTCTGGAACCTTTCTAGGATTTCTATATTGCTGTTACTGGCTGAGCCCCATAGTTGGATCCCGTATGTCCAAATGGGTTTTATGATCGTTTTATATATGGCCATTTTGCTGTTATAAGTCAGTTGGGATTTGCGTCCAATCAGCCAATTCAGGCTGCGGATTTTGGTGTCAAGTTGTTTGCGTTTTGTCCAAATATGTTTACGCCAAGTAAGTCGGCGGTCAAGGTGCATTCCCAGGTACTTCGCGTCGTCCGCCTGGGGAACTTGTTCGTTGTAAAGTAAGACAGGTGGGCATGTTTTTTGTCTGAGAGTGTAGGTTACTTGAACGGATTTGTCTTTATTCGCTTTGATGCGCCACTTATCGAACCATTCTTGGACAAGGGTGAGATGTCGTTGAAGATTTTTTGATGCAGTGTCAGGGTCGTCGTGGACAGACAATATTGACGTGTCGTCTGCATACGTAGCAGTGGTAGTGATGTCATCGAGGGTAGGTAAATCCGCAGTGAATATCAGGTACAGCAGCGGTCCCAAAATACTGCCTTGCGGCACTCCAGATTTGATTTCGTGTAGTTTTGATAACTCGTTGTTGTGTTTTACTTCAAAGCATCTTTTTTCAAGGTAGGATTTTATGATTTGGAAGAAGGAGTGTGGGAGTTTTTGTTTGATTTTGAAGAGAAGTCCCTCATGCCAAACCTTGTCAAACGCCTGGCTGATGTCTAGGAATATGGCAGAGCAGTACTTTTTATTTTCAAGGGCTCTTTGAATAATATCGACCAAGCGATGAACTTGCTCGATCGTACCATGTCCTTCTCTGAATCCGAATTGGTGTTTAGGTAGGGTTTCTTCGAGGTATTGTCTCATTCTAGATAACAGTACTTTTTCGAACAGTTTTCCTGTAATAGGTAACAGGCTAATGGGTCTGTATGAAGCCACTTCTTGTGCTGGTTTACCTGGTTTCAGTATCATAACAACCTGTGCTATTTTCCATTGGCTGGGAAATGTCAGAAGTCTTAAGCAAGCATTGAATATCTGGACTAAAGAGAGTATTCCTTTCTTTGGCAGGTTTTTCAGGAGAGTTACATCTATCAGGTCATACCCAGGAGCCTTACTATCTTTGAGGTCGCGGATTACTCTGGCGAGTTCTTTTGGCGAGACACTTTTCAGGGCAGGGCTCATTTGTATGGTTGATTTAAGATAGTGTCTTATTTCTTCGTCATGTTGTTTGTCCGTGCTGGGTAGCGGTTGAAATACTTTGTCTAGGTGTGTTGCAAAAGCGTTGGCTTTTTCCTTGTCAGATCGGGCCCACGTTCCCATTTGGGTTTTTATAGGGGCTTTTTGCGTTTTCGGACGTTTAAGTTTGGATGTCGCCTTCCAGAGCGAGTAGTTTGTATCGCTTGTTGGGGTAAGTCTTCTCAGGTGTTCCTGAAGGTTATCATTGTTGAGGTCATGTATAACAGATTTCAAGTCTTGTGATGCTCTGCTAAAGGCCGCTTTATCCCTTGGGAACCTTGTTTTGTGCCAAACCTTGCGTAGGCGTCGTCGTTCAATGATTTTGTCTTTTATGAATGTCGGATAAATGTGTTCCTTCGGGACGAACACTTTGCGCTTTGGGGTTGACTCGTGTACTGCAATGTGTATTATTTTGTTGAACTGCTCAATTGCTTCTTCTACTTCTTCTATTGTCTTAAGGGATATTTTTAGTTCAATCATAGAAGTGATTATGTTTTGGTACTTGTCCCAGTGTGTGTGGCGATTATGTATCCTTGGTGGTATTTCTTGCAGTAGAACTTGGCAATTGACGTTAAGAACAACAGGAGTGTGGTCTGATGAGAGGTCTATGATTTGTTCTATATTCATGTGGTTTAAAGAAAGGTTCTTGGTTACAAAAAAGTCTAATAGGTCAGGTTTTCTTGCATTGTCTGTTGGCCAGTATGTGGGTTCACCAGTTGATAGGTAGTTAAGGTTGAGGTCGTTGATCGCGTAGTAGAGTTGTCTCCCTTTAGGGTTTATAAGTCTAGAGCCCCAGTTTACATGTTTGGCATTCCAGTCTCCTCCGCAAATGAAGCGGTTTCCTAGTTTTTTCAAGTATTCTTTGTAATATTCTGCAGTTATAGAGTGTTTGGGTGGGCAGTAGATTGATGCTACTGTAATATCTGAGGTGCTGTCGGTAACTTTGATTATTGACGCCTGAATCTTTTCCGAGCAGAATGGTTCGAGTGGGTAGTGTTTTAGGTTTGACTTTATAATTATGGCAGCTCCAGCATGTGCTTTCCCTGATGGATGGTTTGTGGTATATACTAGGTAATTTTTGATGTCAATATGGCTTTTCGCAGTTAGTCTTGTTTCTGAGATTAGGGCAATGTCAATTTTTTCAGTTGTGAGGAATGTTTCCAGTTCTTGTTTACGTTCTGTTAGTCCGTTGGCGTTCCAAGTCACAATTCGCAGGTTGTAAATCATTTTGACAGCAGGCTGCTGATTAGTTGGATCATTTTATCCATCATTCGATCCATCATGTTCGTCATTAATAATTCGAATTTGTTGAACATTCTGTTTATGATTCCTTCCAGGTCGTTTGTGCCTGGCAAGATGCTGTCGGTGTTTATGTTTTTTCCAGGGTTTTTCTTTTTAGTTGCTTCGGCGAAGGATCTGCCGTGTCTGGTTGACGTCGTTATGCGTCCTGCGGGTTCAAACTCGAGGTCTTTCTTGTATTCATCTCTCCATTGTTGGTCTGATGGGAGTGGGGTTACGTCGTGCTGCCTGGATCTGTGGTACTCTGCCTGTGGTAGTTTTTGGGCTTTGTATGGTTTTATGGTAAGTTGATGTACAACCTCTTTCTTATTCCACTGTGTTATCTCTGTCTTTTTAGCATCTTGGTGTCCTCTAAGCTTTGAGTTGAGTTTAAGAATCTGCTCTTTATATTGTTTGTACTTTGTGCAGCCTCTGTAGCTAGCAGGGTGCTTTTCGTTGCAGTTTGCACAGGTGGCATCTGTGTCTGGGGTTTTATTGCAGGTGATTGTTGGATGATCTCCTCCACATTTAACACACCGGAAAGGTCTAAAGCATTGGTTTTTAGAGTGTCCAAATCTCTGGCATCTTTTGCACTGTACTATCTCTCTTTTTTTGTATGGTGGTTCAAAGGTAACTTTCATGTGGTTCAGTTGTTTGATTCTGTATATGTTTTTGTTATTATCATTTGGCTCAAGGTCCACATAGAATACTGGCAGTGGCTCCCTAGTTACCCTGTGTAGGACTTTTACAACTTGGCGAGTCTCATGTCCTAGTTTTTCTATTTCTGCTTTTATGTTTGTAGTCTCTTCTGATGGGTGTACACCTCTTAGTACTACTCTGTAGGCTCTCTCGCTTTTGAGTTGATAAGTGTAATGGCTGACGTTTTCTGCTATGAAGTGTTGTCTGATGGCTTTGTATATATCAGTGTCTGCTGGCATTATTTTAACTATATGTCCAGATCTGAGCGTTGTCATGGTGTATTCCTCTTTGGTGCTAATATTGTTTAGGATCTCTTTTAATTTGGCAATGTCATTTACCCCTGTTACAAAGATAGGTTCAGGTTTAGGTTGTTTTGTAGGTGCTTCATTTTGTTTGTCAGATTCGTCGTTTAGTATGTCAAATTGATTTTGAGTTGGTACCGAGTAGGTTGTACTAGTTTCTTTTTGAGGTCGTTTATTAGGGTTTTCCGTTTGTTGACTGGTGGGACTGGTTTCTATCCTTTTTCTCTTGTTGACTGGTACTCTGTCTTTCTGCCATTCTTTGTCTGGTTTTGTAGTTGTTTTGTTCTGGGATTCTGGGCGTGTCTTCATGAACATACTTCTATGAAAAGTCTGCTGGACTAGAGTAGTCTTCGGGTTTGGTTTGTCGATTCCTCTTCTTTCTGGTTCTTCTATGCATTTTTCTTCAGTGAGGTCCACTTGCGGCAAAACGTTGCCCCCCCCAGAGTACGAGGGGCAGCCTGAGCTAGGCTCAGGGAGGGATTCTCCAGTGGAACTGGTACCCTCCTGGGGTAGTTTGTCTTTTTGTTTTGCTTCCATGGTTGTAATTTTATTTCAGGGTTTTCTTCCCCTAGGGTAAGCCTCCTGACGCTTTCCAGGGCACCAGTGTCACTCTTTTAGAGGGGATTTAGTCCCTCTTGGTGTGTGATCACCATAGATGGGTACAGGTTAATTGACCGCCGCCTGTAGGTCAGCGTTGTTGCTTGTTTAGCACCACCCAGGGGACACGTGTAGGGTGGGTCTAGGAATAGATGGTAAATCCTACGGACGCAAGCAACTTCATCCCCCGGCGACAGACTTAGGTAATATGGTGATAGCAAGCCAGGCGGACTTGAATAAGTGTACCCACAGCCTCGGTAAACATTCGCTCATATCATGCGGTTTCAGTCACAAGTTTGGCATTACTTTCCCGTCTTATCAGATCAGGATTACCCCTAGGGATACCTATCTTTAAAGATTTCCACATGAGAAAAAATAATCTCAATGGCAATGCACCCCAAAGCGGGACGACACTGCAAAACACTTCTCCCCTCCCTCGCCACCCTCCAAATTAGAATTAAACTTCTCCATATAAACTTAAATTATGTTAAAATCCATATTTCTGCGCGCAGTATTCTATTAAAGGGATCTGAAGGCTAAACGTTTTCTTGTTAAAAATAAAACAGACGCAACTTTCTCCCCTTCGAGGATCTACCTCTAATCACGACTCAGAGCGTGATCTTATGAGGATCACTAGGAGGTAGTCAGGGGCACGTCCTAACTATTTTCCATGATACAATGAATAAAGAAAATCACTAAGTATGATTAACAAATATTTAGATGCGTTACATACCTAGGCTCCGTCAGTATGCGGCCTATTTGGCGATGCCGTGTCCCATCACTACACAACACTCCGATCCGATTACAGCACTATTAACCATATTTTTATTATAAAAATGCATATTTTCTACACTTTGTCACAGTCACTTCAAATCAGTATGTATATACACTCGATGTTGCTGGGTTTGTCTGTTCTATTGCGTTTTGGCGGCAGGTTTAAGCTCGGTTGGGGCGGCAGGTTCTGGTTTCGTCTTCTTATTAGCTGTAAAGAATACAACATTACATATAAATAATGAATAGAATAGAATAGAAAAAACTTTATTTGTAGCATCTGATCAATAACAATATGAATAAGTGAATGTTGGTAATTTTAACAACATATGTACAAAACAATCAAGTCAATAAAAAAAAACAACTTTACTAATTAAGAACGTGAAGTACGTTTTTTTTTTTTCTTAATGTGTCAGACCTAACTCTGTTACATTTGGGTTCAATCGGTTTCAATTAAAATGACGACTTTTATTTCGACCCTCAATGAAACCGAAATATGCATACAAAACGAAACAGACTTAAGTAATATGCCAACTGGTGTCAAGATATCATCAGTCCGAAGGTGGAGGCGCACTTCACCCGGAATCCTCAACAAACTGATGAACTGGCTATCTTACCTCTGAATGGAACACAAATATTTTTAGAATTGTCGTTACGGCGACAGAATTAGGTAAGGTGGTGGTAGCCAGGCGGACTTAAAGTCCTACCACCAACCAAACCAAGCATAATATTGTAATCCCCCTGGGGATCGAACCCGGGACCTCTGGATGAGGAGGCAGAGGCGGTTGAAAATGTTGCGCGGAGCACGCGTGCAGTGGGACAAGGACAGGAGAGTTGTGATGAGATAGTCTGGTACAGGGTGTACTCACTCCTAGGCTTGGCGTTGGCGACGACGCTCTGAGTACCGCAGGAGCCAGCTCGGCCGCGGATGTTGTTGGCGGTCGCGGTGTTACCGCTCGGCGCCGGACGGCTGTAACGTAACGCTCGATCAACTCCTGTCGCAACTCACATAGCACTCAATCAAATCCTGTCGCAACTCACATAGCACTCAATCAACTCCTGTCGCAACTCACATAGCACTCAATCAACTCCTGTCGCAACTCACATAGCACTCAATCAACTCCTGTCGCAACTCAGAAACAACACTCAATCAACTCCTGTCGTAACTCACATAGCACTCAATCAAATCCTGTTGCAACTCATATAACACTCAATCGAATCCTGTTGCAACTCGCTCAATCAACTTCTGTCGCAACTCGGAAACAACACTCAATCCACTCCTGTTGCAACGCACTCAATCCACTCCTGTTGCCACTCACATAGCACTCAATTAACTCCTGTCACGACTCGGAAACATAACACTCAATCAACTCCAGTTGCAACTCACTAAATCAACTCCAGTCGCAACTCGAAAACAACACTCAATCCACTCCTGTTGCAACTCACTCAATCAACTCCAGTTGCAACTCACTCAATCCACTCCTGTTGCCACTCACATAGCACTCTATCAACTCCTGTCACGACTCGGAAACATAACACTAAATCAACTCCAGTTGCAACTCACTCAATCAACTCCTGTTGCAACTTACTCAATCAAATCCTGTTGCAACTCATATAACACTCAATCCACTCCTGTTGCAACTCAGATAGCACTCAATCAACTCCTGTCACGACTCGGAAACATAACACTCAATCAACTCCAGTTGCAACTCACTCAATCAACTCCTATCGCTGCAACTATAAAGAATGAAGTAGATACAGGTAGGATACATACGTCATCTGCTTGTGCCCCTTGAGTTGCTGCGTGCGATCGCTTTCCGAGACCGAGCGGTGCCTGTCGTACGGCCGGGCGTGGGGGCCGCGGCCCGGCGCCAGCGGACCCTGGGACGCCAGTAGCTCGTTCAGTTGGGGCTACGAACAAACAGTATTACAACAGGACATTACTTAAAATTACTAAAAATATATGACAGGACATTAATTAAAATTACTAAAAATATATGACAGGACATTAATTAAAATTACTAATAATATATGACAGGACATTAATTAAAAATACTAAAAATATATGGCAGGACGTTAATTAAAATGACTAAAAATATATGACAAGACATTAATTAAAAATATATGACAGGGCGTTAATTAAAATTACTAAAAATATATGGCAGGGCGTTAATAAAATTACTAAAAATATATAACAGGACATTAATTATAAGTACAATAATTAAATTAAAATACTTTATTGCACACCTTAAAAATAAAACTGGATTAATTAAAAAAAAAGTCTTCCAGACAACCTTTGGATGGAGAGGATTAAAAGGGGTCTATATTGCTAAATTAAACTGGCGAGCCAACAGACCACAGAAGATATCAGATGTCAGATATTCATGGGAAACTGTGACTTTAAGTTATTATAATTATCTTATTCATATTTACAACCTACTTTGACATGTACTATTTTTGACATTATGCTATTTTTTACACAATTGATTCATTGATTTGAATTGTTTAATAATGTTGATATGACTAGGCACATTCGTGTGACATTCCAGTGTAATCATTATTGTTATTATTTTTAATGTTTCCAATTGGAGTAACCGGATAAATTCCGTTCTAATTATGTATATAGAAATAAATATTACAGCACATTAATTTCACACAGCGCCATCTAGCCCCAAACTAAGATGAAAACTAGAATTACAGATGGAATACATACGTCCTTTTTTTTGTAAATACATACGTACTATACGATCAAAATAGAAACACAGAACAAACATATTCTGCGCTGTAGTCTGTGGGTTCGATTCCCACCCAGAGCAAACATTTGTGTGATGAATATAGATGTTTGTTCTGTGTTTGGGTGTTGTATCATATAGCACGTATGTATTTACAAAAAGTATTTAAGTATTCTATCCGTAATCTAGTTCCCATATCACAAGCTATGCTTAGTTTGGGGCTAGATGGCGCTGTGTAAAATTAATGTCCTGTAATATTTATTTATATATATTCATCACACAATTTTTTCTCCTGTGAATCGAACCCACAGCCTACAGCGCAACATATATATTCATCACACAATTTTTGTCTACAGCGCACACGGCAGAGTTACTACCAACTGAGCTGTGAGGCTCGTTGAAGGCACATACCTCCAGGACCCTGAAGTCCTCGATGCTCTTGAACTGCGCCAGGTGGTGTTGCAGCTGCGGCTCCACCTGCAGCGCGCTCGCGTGCTTGTAGTACTTCAGGAACGCCCAGAACTTCTCCAGGCCGTACAGCTGACCGCCTGGGGGTGGCACACGCAAGCTTGCTACATTTGAACCGAGGCCCGATCACGAATATGCTACCTTATTTATACTTTATAGCACGCATAAACATAAAAATTTTGATACAAAGGCGAGCTTAACCCTAAAAGAGTTTTCTTCCAGCAAACCAGTGATGTGGAGAGGGCAAAGATAGATAAACATTGGAAAATAGTGTACATAACAATTTAATAAAGTTTAATAAGTAACATATAATTAAGACACATAAATACTACTACTAATAAAATAAATACGTACTATCGTACGGTAATCGTATCGTTCACGTCAGCATTTTGTATAGGATTTCGCACAGCGCCTCTACAGTACGTTAATAGAACTAAATTTGCGATCACGAACCTTTTGACATGTATTGTAATGTAAAGGTAACGTTAATGTATCGTCACTCGACGTCACTCACGTTTACCTATCGTTGTTACGTGAATGATACGATAGTGCTTCGTGCTTCCAAGTAATGTAAAGGTCCGTAAAAACGTTATATTTACATTACGATAACGTTAGACATTCGTGATCAAGCCATTGGTTTTTAGATCTCTACAGTAGCTAGAATTATTTAGTAGCACACGCCTTTCAAAACTTGCTACATTTGAACAGGTTTTTAGAACTCTACGGTAGCTAGAATTTTTAGTAGCACACGCCTTTCAAAACTTGCTACATTTTAACTGGTTTTTAGAACTCTACGGTAGCTAGAATTATTTAGTAGCACACGCCTTTCAAAACTTGCTACATTTGAACTGGTTTTTAGAACTCTACGGTAGCTAGAATTATTTAGTAGCACACGCCTTTCAAAACTTGCTACATTTTAACTGGTTTTTAGAACTCTACGGTAGCTAGAATTATTTAGTAGCACACGCCTTTCAAAACTTGCTACATTTGAACTGGTTTTTAGAACTCTACGGTAGCTAGAATTATTTAGTAGCACACGCCTTTCAAAACTTGCTGCACTTGAACTGATTTTTTGAACTCTACGGTAGCTAGAATTATTTAGTAGCACACGCCCACACTCGTTAGCTACAACCATCTTACCTAATTCTGTCGCCATAATAACAATTCTAAAAAAATGTCTTATTCCGGCATTTAGAGGTAAGATAGCCAGTTCCTCAGTTGAGGATTCCGGGTGGAGTGCGCCTCCACCTTCGACCTTATCTCAACATGTAACCAGGTGAGATGAAACCAAAAAAAAAAAACTTACTGAATAAATATATTTGACTTTGACTTTGAGTGTCACCTAGAAATTGATGCATGAAGTGTCACCCAGAACATTATACCTTTCTCATAGTCGCCGAGCGTCTCCTGCTGGAAGTGTTGATACAGCTCCGGGCGGAACTTCCGCTCGAGGCCGTACGAGTAGAACCGGAAGAGGCACTCGAGCCCGTACCGGAAGCCGGCGGCCGCGTCCTCGTTGGCCAGCGAGCGGAACTCCGCGTACATGGTGCGGTTGAAGTGGTCCCGCAGGAAGAACGACCAGAAACGGAACAGCGTGTTCATCTCTTGCGACTGGCCGATGCCGAGCTTCTTGCGTTCTGGAAGTGGCGACGTTTCGTTAGCGAAACAAAACATCAACTACTTTTTTTTTTTTTTGGAGACGCAACAAGCAAGGCATTATTATAGGCAAGAGACGCTTGCCTATAATAATGCCTTACTGCGTTAAATCGTAAAATTGTATATTTTTTTTATTCATAATTAAATTGTAATGTGGACATCCGTAAAAGAATCCAACTACCTGACAAAACTCTCAGAATTATGCTATACTAGCCTCACAGCTCACAGCCTTTGATATATAGATACTTGTATCATAATAATATCTATGTATTTAAAAAAAAAATAGTATATAAGTATTCTATACGTAATCTCATGTTACTATGCTTAGTTTGGGCCAAGATAGCGCTGTGTGAAATTAACGTCCTGTAATATTTATTGATTTATATGTCTTTTGAATGGGCTAGTTCACAACAGAATAGCAACGCTGACCGGTGTTGCAGTGAGGTATAATGCTGAGTTGTGTCGCAATTGCTGCTGTAGCACACAGCACAAACTGTAGTCACATTGTACTCGTGTTTTTCTGTTTGTCAATTTCGTTCTGTTATGCTTGTCGTGTGTTACAAAAGTAAATAAATGAATGTCTGTGTCTACAGCGCGAGTGGTACTTGCTTTAAGAGACAGCGCGAGTGATACTTGCCGACAACGCGAGAGGTACTTGTTTTTAAACTTTTAAAGAGCGCGAGTGGTGCTAGTAGCCACTAAGACAGCGCGAGTAGTACTTGCCTTTGAGACAGCGCGAGTGGGCTAGTAGTCATCAATACAGTGTGAGTGGTACTTGCCTTTGAGACAACGCGAGTGGTACTTGTGGTACGCTTGCTGCGTGAAGTGATTCTCCCGCAGCAGCCCGTGGCTCGGATGGTGGAACGTGGGCAGGGACTGCGGCACGGAGCCGCACGACGACCCGAGCGTGGGGCTCGTGCCGACCGAAGACCTGCAACGTACAGACAGACACGCTATAGTACATCAGAGACCTGCGACGTACAGACAGACACACGCTATAGTACATCAGAGACCTGCAACGTACAGACAGACACGCTATAGTACATCAGAGACCTGCGACGTACAGACAGACACACGCTATAGTACATCAGAGACCTGCAACGTACAGACAGACACACGCTATAGTACATCAGAGACCTGCAACGAACAGACACACTATGGTACATCCATGTAACTTACATCTCAGTCAAACCTGTAAAGGTTTAATAGGTGTGTTCTATTAGTTAAGTAAACATTTTGTACATATGAAAAATAAAAAAAAACTGGTCTAGTGGTTATGGCCCACCGGTGCCAGATCCAGAGGTCCCGGGATGGAGAGGAACAGTGTGCTTGGTTGGTGGTAGGACTTTAAGTCCGCCCGGCTACCACCATCTTACGTAATTCTGTCACCGTAACAACAGTTATAAATGTGTTCCGGTATAGAGGTAAGATAGACTTGAGGGTTCCGGGTGAAGTGCGCGTCCACCTTCGGGCTAATCTTAAATTGAAAATCGGGTAAGATGAAGGTCGAGCACTTTTCAAGGTTTGATCCCAGGGGGAGTGCAATGTGCTTGGTGTGGTTGGTGGTTTAGGTCCGCCAGCTTTGTTTCCACCTTGTAAGTCGTCATAGCAACAATTTTAAATTGTGTTCCTGCAGTTTGAGGTTATATAGCCAGTTCCTCAGACTTGAGGATTCCGGGTGGAGTTCTGTGAGAGAGAGAGTGAGTTACCCCGCGCTGTGCGTCCTCGGACGATGCTCGCGGACGTCCATGATCCATCCGACGTGATGCTCCACGGGCGGGTTCAGGCTGTGCCGGGTCTTGTGCTTTCTGCTGACGCTGAAACCCACAAACTTTTATTTTACAGGACATTAATTTTACACAGCGCCATCTAGCCCCGAACTAAGCATAGCTTTTAATATGGGAACTGGATTACGGATAGAATACTTAAATACTTTTTGTTAATACATACGTACTATATGATACAAAAATACATTTGATTTACAAAAATATAATGTTTAACTATGAATAAACCTAATCAATTGCCAAAAAAAAAACTTCAGGCAACAATAGAAAAGTTACAGATCTCAATTTAACTTAACTTTATTAATATTAAACGCTAACCTTTCATTATAGAGATGAAGGAAGATGTTTTTTTTCAATGACGTATGCATATGTAAATAAATCGTTTGTGTGATCAAATAAACAAATATCGCACGCAAATACACTGCGAAAATAGTGGCATATTTTGTCTATACACAAACTAGTTGTTATGTACATATATAACTTAATATGTGTAAATGTATATAAATACGTTTTTTATAATGTAATTGTGAGCCAGCTAAACAACCTAACTCTTTCTTTGGATTTCAATCAGATTCCATAAAAATGGTGGCTTTTATTTGACTTCTCATTTTGATTAATACCAAAATGAAACTGACAGGTTTACCAACTGATATAAATGGAAATAATTTTACAAGTGGCAACTTTTATGCATTTTAAACTGGATGCTTTGAAGCCTCTGAAGGAACAAATATAATGTTTTTAAAAGGATCATATAATGAAACTGTTTTCGCGTTGCAGGTATTAAGCAAACGTATCGCCATCTCAGCTTTCCCTGAAGCCGCCCTATGCGTCAGACAGAGACAGTTGCTGCTCGTGAGACTGATAGCTACATTTTTTGATAGAATTTACGTTTCGGAGCATAGCTTTTTTTATCCCCTTTATTGTAACAAAATGTTTTGTTATTAGTGTCAATCGCTTGGTTATAATGTATTTTAGGTTTAAGCTGTTTAATATTTTAGAAAAAATAATTGATTTTGGAAAAATATTGACTTTTAATCGACAATGTTTCAGTGATAAAAACATAACATGGTTAAGATGCTCGTTCTAGTACTCTATAAAGTGACAGATTTGAAAACTGACAAAAATAAAACGTTTAAACTTAGATAATAATAAGTTGATAGCAAATCTAAATATATATAACTCAAAGGTGACTGACTGACTGACATAGTGATCTATCAACGCACAGCCCAAACCACTACTGGACGGATCGGGCTGAAATTTGGCATGCAGGTGTAGATGTTATGACGTAGTCATCCGCTAAGAAAGGATTTTGATTAATTCTACCCCCAAGGGGATAAAATAGGGGATGAAAGTTTGCATGAAACTTTGTCAATTTTAAACCGATCGGGCTGAGACTTTGCATGCATAAAGCTACTATGACGTAGACATCCCCTAAGAAAGGATTTTGAGATTTGGCATTTGTTTTGTATTCGTTTGGTTTAAGTATAGGTTTTGTCGGTTAGACTTTATTAAAATGGCTAAAGAAAATCTGAACGTTAATGGAGAAGTTGAAGAATGTACCGTCGTTTTTAAGTTTTATAGGCCCTAATATTTTACACACGCTAAACAAAAGTAAAGACGCAAAAACTATACCTAATTAATAATAATACTTCTTAACGCGAGCGAAGCCGCGAGCAAAAGCTAGTATATAATAAAATAATCGAAATCGGACAATATTAAGAGGTAGAAATGAGCTATTTCTTTTTGTATGGACAGGTACGTGGTATATGATAAAATTAATCTGTCTTAAAATACGTTTATATACACTCAAATCGAAAAATTCGAATTACGAATTCAAAGACGGTTCTATACAGACGCACTTTATAAACGCATATACATAAAAATAAGAATAAAACTCATTATAGTACCGCTATCTTTTTTTTTATTATTTCATTAAAGTAGTCTATGGTTTTAGGCTGAATATGAAAAAAATGGCGCACGCAGTTTGAACTTAATTTCCCGCGCTTCCCATAATTTTTTTTGCCGATCGTGTTTTTGTATTCGGGATTCCAAAAAAGTTTACTAAAATCCTGTAAGTGATTAAAATATGATTGGAGAAGAGATATTCTAGACGCGGCATTGGCGTTAACTGAAAGTCTCCTGCCAGAAAAAAAAAATGTACCAAGAATTTATAGATTGAAATTTCTTCCTTGTAACCTACCTACTTTGTTTAATTTCAATTTTTCCTATGAATGAAGATATAGTGTATGAAACTGCATTTAACTTAGGTACTAAAACACTCGAGTCAACCTATTATTTATTTATTTATTATTATTATATTTGTACTTTAGAATAAGTTTATCTGGAACAAGTAATTTTGTAAGCCTTTAAGATTAAACTGATTAAGATAAGCCCCTAAATAAATAGTTTTTGATGATTCTCAATTCGTCTCATCAATTTGTTTTATTTGTTTGATTATTACTGATTTTATTAATAAAATAGATTATTATATGAAGGTCAATATGGACACTAAGCAAAGTATACTCGACAATTTAAAAACTAAAGTGGCACTATGCTAAACTTTTTTTATAAATAAAGGCACTAAGTAAAAAAAAATTGATAATGTTAAAACAAAAGTGGCATTATGCTGAATTTTTTTTTAAATTAATTGTTTTGGTATTATCTAATTGTTGAAATAATTTAAATCAACCAGATTCTGTTAGAATATTACTTAAAATATATTTAAAAAAAACCAACGGTGAATCTATTTTAATTAATCGTCAAGTTATTGACCTCATAAAATTTAAAAAACTTAAAATAGCTTTACTGCACAATTGGGTTTTTTGTTTAGTGTCATTTTTGTTTTCATCGTGCGATATGATAAACAGACTCTCGTGTTTCTCTTCTTATATGACAGTTGCATAAACTACTATTATGATACAGTTGGCGGTACTATAATGAGTTTTATTCTTAATTTTATGTATATTCGTTTATAAAGTGCGTCTGTATAGAATATGACAGTTGCATAAACTACTATTACAGTTTGTTGAGTATATAATTTATTTTTATTTATTTATTGGAAAACCAACAGCTCCTAAAGTTAAAATAACAAAAGCTATAGAATCAGAAAGCTAACAACAGGTTTTCACGTCCAGAAAATAGTATGAAAACAAAGATGTGAACAAATGATCGACCTAAATAGTACCTATCTGTAAGTTTAAGGTTTCATAAAGTTGATATACAATGTAATTATGAAGATGTACATAAGTTACCTCACCAAAATAACTAACAATGTGTTAGATAGCAATGTACTCACATAACGTCGGTGGCGTGCGGGTCTTTATTGGCGGCGTAGAACCGCGCGGTGCGTCGTCGCTTGGCTTTGCTGCCTTGCTCAGAGAAATGGTCCAACTACAAACAGACACAGTACGCTTTCAGGTTTCCAAATATAAAAAAGGTCGTATAACATCAAAACAAATTATAACCCAATTATGATATGGCAAAAGATACCTTGGCCTGCTAGTCTTAGAGGTTTCTAGAAGTGGTTCAACACACCAATTACAAATCCAGAAGTCCCGGGTTCGATCTTTTTTGGTTGGCCGCCAGGCTAGCTACCACCATCTTACCTAATTCTGTCGCCGTAACAATAATTCTAAAAATTGTTGTGTTCCGGCATTTAGAGGTAAGATAGCTAGCTCCTCAGTTTGTTGAGGATTCAAAGTGAAGTGCGCCTCCATCTTTGCCTTATCTTAACTTGTAACCAGGAGAGATGAAAGCCAAGCGCTTACCCGTCATACAAAAAACAAACCTTCCACAACCTGACGTCAAGTACCTTGGTTTGAGTGATTGACTTACTTTACCAGCAATGCGCAATACACCCAAGTGCGAAACGTTAGTGCCGACCATTCCCCCACCCAACCATTTTAAAATTACAACGAGAATAGGTCCAATCCCCATCCCCCCCTTTCTTCTTTCACTATCTGTATTTTGTTATGTTATTTGTAAATGGTGAACAATAAAGAGTTATCGTCTATTCATCATATCATCTTTTTTAATTAGAATAATAATAGGTGCCGTGCCAACCCCCTTTTTTATTGAAAATAGGTTTAGTGCCGAACATCTCCCCCCCCCTCCCCCCACTCGCATTTTGACTGTTTTTTTATGTGAATAGTTGCAGTGCCGAACATCTCCCCCCCCACCCCCATTTAGAATGAGAATGAGACCCCCCCTTTTTTTAATGAGAACAGGTGCCGTGCCAACCCCCTTTTTTATTGAAAATAGGTGCAGTGCCAAACACCCTCCTCCCCCTTTTTTTTTTAATGTGAATAGTTGCAGTGCCGAACATCTCCCCCCCCCCCCCATTTAGAATGAGAATGAGAGCGTGGCACTCACTCTGGGCGGCGGCGGCGGCGGCTCCGTCGGGTTGGAGTGCCGCTCGTTGGGCACGCTGGCCTCGAACTGCTGGCGGGTGATCAACGACACCGTCTTGTAGTTCTGGCTGCCGTAAGACTGGAAAATATGCGTTCAAAGTCAATAAAATCATTCTGTCGCCATATTAACAATGACAAAAAATTTTGTGTTCCGGCATAGGTACGATAGCCAGTTGCTCAGTTGGTTGAGGATTCCGGGTGATGTGCGCCTCCACCTTCGGCCTTATCTCGACTTGTTACCAGGTGAGATGAAGGCCAAGCGCTTACCAACATTTCTTTATTCACACAAGGGGAAAGACAAGAACCTCGGGCTGGTTAATTTTTTGACGATCCATTCAACATTTAGATACACAATTTTTAATTATTATCCTAAGTAGATACATCATAAACCTGAATACATAATCTTAAAACCTAATGGGCAGTTTGTTAACATTGAGCAATACAGTACAGTAGCGGTTAAAGCATCGATTCATCTTGATCCGTGTTTTCACTCAGCTCTGTTGCACAGCTATTAACTCCACCATCAGATCAGCTCACTGGAATTTCGCTTAGAAACCAAAATCTACAGTTTCTCCGGTGAGATTTATCGAGGTTATTTCGAAAAGAAAATCAACCGCCTAGTATAGAAAAAATAACTCACTGAAGGGTAGTCATCGTTCCATATTTCCTCTTCATAGCGTCTTAATCCATCTGTGATGACCTGTAACGAAAATAACGAGTTTCAATATATTTACTCCATTTTTCTATATGTTTGTAACATAACATAATAACACTAACAATTTTATCTCATTCTCTTGCATGCAAAATTCTACAGATGTATATGTTTATCTCTTTTAGTGTCACTTTGACGTTTCATTGGGATTGTAATCACTTTCAAATGTATATATTTAACTTTATTTCAAGTTCTTACTACACTAACAGCTGACTGTTTCATTTTGGTTTCGGAAAGGTCGTTCAGAAGAAATTTTGAGTGAAACCAAATTAAACCGCGTTAGGTCAGCTGTTAATGCTAAAATGTGAAATTAATATCCAGAAATATTAATAAAACAAAAAAAATATTGGATTAGTTGGGTATCGATCCCACAAAGCACAACATTATCAAATAAAAATATCATATCAACTTCAGCCTGAGTTAGAACTAACATAATTGAATGCATTGAAATTTTAACTTTAACAGGCTATAAATAAGAAACATTTTCGTACGTTCTATGTATTAGATTGACTTCATTCAATTGTATGCTTTAGACTGCTCACTATAGAGATTAAATTTCTGCTTTGCTGTATCTGATATTTTATTCAGTAATACCCATCCAGACATATTAGCGGTTACTTTTATTTGATCAATGGAATAAAACATTCAACTGCATTAACATCAACCAATAACCAAATCGGTATAAAACAAGTAAGAACAAATGATATCAGCTAATATTTTCAACCAATAAAAATATTGATATGTTTTTTTATCAATTAACAATTAACTAATATTAATTGGTCTGGAACAGTTGAGTTACCTATAGGCCGTTTGTAACGGTCCTTAGGTAATCCGACCGATTCCTTTGTACATAGTTAGTTTAATTGTACTTTTTTTTTTTTTAAATAGGTATACTTGTCCCAGTATAATATTAATTTAGAACCATTATTGGCATCGTTATCGGCATGTGGGTGTACCTGCTCCAGATCCTGCGTGATCTTGGTGCGCGTGGTGAAGTCCCCCTGGCGGTCGTGTCCGTCGTGCTTGGCGGCGCGCGCGGCGGTCTGCGTCACGATCAGCAGTCGCCCGACGTCGCGGTCCGTGAACTCCACGTCCGACTCCTCTCCGTCCGACCTGAACGTACAATATTCACATTATTATTATTTAAACAATACCTTTTTGTACGCCAAGGAAACGCATACACGCAGGCCTATTACCTAACTCTGTTTCATTTGGGTTTCAATCGGTTTCAATCAGAAATGCAGGCATTTTAATTGAAACCCATTGAAACCCAAATGTCAGGTAATAGGCCTGCAGGTCACAAGATAATAAGGCCGATAATAAGATAATAATTGTTATCATGGCGACAGAATTAGGTAAGATCGTGGTAGCTAGCCAGGCGGTTAAATAAAGTCCTACCACCAACCAAACCAAGCACAATATTGTATTCCCCCTGGGGATCGGACCCGGGACCTCTGGATCTGAAATCGGTGGGTTGAACCACTAGACAACAGAGGCAATATGGCATTATTAAAAATATATTAAAAATGGCATTAAAAAAATGAATTTGCTCCAGTGAATAAATTGTAATTTAAAACTTATATATATAATTTATAAACTCATTATACTCATTATATTCCTTCAAAAAAAAATTAAATAAGATTTTACTGGAATCGCAAAAATTGTTAGAAACAGGCAGCCGTTTCTTGCGTCAGTCTTTGGTGGGATGTTTCTATTTCTAATAATACTGTGCTACGTTTCATTTGAAAACATTATATTTATGCAATTAAATATAATGTAGTAAATAATACATTTTATAAGATAGTAAGTCTCAAGTCTTTTATATTATATAATAATTAAGTTAGACCGTGCAGTACTTACATTAATTTATTTTAAGCTTACCAACTCGATCAGGGTACCACGGAAGACCAGCGCTTTGGAATACCCTTCCATAGCATTATGCTGAGTGGTATCCTTTTTTGTCAATTATTTTATGATTTTTTTCTGTGTTTTTCTTCTATTGTTTTAGCCATGTATTTTGGCAAAATAAATATTTTCTTTCTTTCTAATTAGTATTAGATAATTTTAAGCTATTGTAATGGATCATGAAAAAAAAAACTAGCCCGAGGTTCTTGCCTTTCTCCTCGTGCGCTGGTCGCGATTCCGAACAGGCGGTAGATTTGACGTTTCAAAGTGATCTTAAAAAATCTTACTGAATAAATATATTTCACTTTGACTTTGACTTTGAGACGGTTAAAATTTACTATTTGTAGACTACATACACTCGTGTGAAATATGTCTAGTAAGACACTGATATAAATATAGATATAATGTTAATATATAGCCGTGGCGGTCCCGGTCTGAGAATCGACCCCTCCAACTCAGCCCGTGGATGTCGTAAAAGCCGATTCAGGGACCTCACCAGAAGACCACCGGACTAGCAGACGTACGGCTGGCTACAACCCGTACCTTGTAAATGTTCCATTGTGCAGAACACATCGTTTCGCCTCTACCTTTATCATTGCTACTGGTAAAGAATGGAACTCCATGCCCTCGTCTGTTTTTCCGCACGAGTACAATCTTGGAGTCTTCAAGTCCAGAGACTTAGACCACTTCGCCACTTGTTCAAGTAAGCTGGTGGTCGTGGTGAAACCAATATAGCTCATCACCCATAAAAAAAAGAAAGGCAGCAGATTCCTTCCGTGTATTTTCTACACCTTTACTGCGATCACGAATCCAATTGCCAAGCGTGGTTACGGCAAATATCCCTCAACATTTTTAGTGCGTGGTTTATTTTTAATTTTAATTATATTTACTAGCTAGTGTTTCTTTGTAGTATTTATATTATTAATTGTTTTTATTTGGTTTTTGAGCTCAGTGTACGCGGATAATTAGTAATAGCGTTCACATTTGTTTTTAAATCTATGCTGTTTCTATCAGTGAAGACTTCTAATTGGCTATCTATTTCTTTCGAATTTTGGTTCAAAGTTTCTGGTAAAACAAGATCAAAGTCAAAAACAGCTGGTTTTTTGAGTTGAGACCACCCCAAAATCAGCCGTTTCTCAACTCGCGTCAATGACCTCAGCTGTTGGTTTTCCGAATTAGGTATTCTATTATTACAGAATATAATATATATTAGGTTCTTATAGGTAAACTAAATTCTTAAATCTAGTACCTACTTATTTTATCATTTATTTTTCTGTCGCCTACTTACTTACTTTCACGTTCGATTTTCTACACAATGGCCAAAGTCAAAGTCAAATATATTTATTCAGTAAGATTTTTTAGGATCACTTTGAAACGTCAAATCTACCGCCTGTTCGGAATCGCGACCAGCACACAAGGAGAAAGGCAAGAACCTCGGGCTAGTTTTTTTTTTCATGAACCATTACAAAAGCTTAAAATTATCTAATACTAACTACAATTTATTCACTGGAGCAAATTCATTTTTTTAATGCCAGGCTTTCTTATCTTCTAGGTAATCTCAAATATTATAATAAGTTTTCCTGGATAGCTTTTGTTTCACAACATTTTTGAATTTATTATTTGACAAGCTTAGCACATCACTTGGCAATTTATTATAAAAGCGTACAGTTTGCCCTATGAACGATTTATTAACCTTATGGAGCCTAGTTGTGGGAACAGCGAGTTTATTCTTATTTCTAGTATTATAATTATGTTTATCACAGTTTTTGACAAATAAGCTATAAGTGGAAACTTTTAATTGGCCTTCAGCGGCATACCATGTATACTTTATGCATGATATCTAAAACATACACCTAATTGTATGAGCCTAGCTGTAAGTTTTCTTAATATTGTAAAATAAATAAATAAATGAATTAAATGAATTTCTCCATCATCGGAGCGTGCAGCAGTGGACACCAGCGGGCTGTGATGATGATGTGTAAGGTACTCACCAGGCGTCGGTGAAGGTGTTGAGTCTCGGCGGAGGCAGGTCCAGCTCCTCGTCCAGTTGGAAGTGCAGCTCCTCGCGGGACTCCTCCTCGGGCTGCGCGGGGGGCGCGCGCTCGCGGGACCCCGCCTTCGTGCGTCGCTTCACCTGGGGACGAACACCTGTTACTACTTTCTCTCCATCATGAGAAAATGGTTGAGGAACAAGCCTCATAGCTCAGTTGGTAGTAAATCTGCCTTCTGCGCTGTAGGTTGTGGGTTCGATTCACACACAAGACAAACATTTGTGTGATGAATATAGATGTTTGTTCTGTGTTTGGGTGTTGTATCATATAGTATGTATGTATTTACAAAAGTATTTAAGTATTCTATCGGTAATCTAGTTCCTATATTCCATCCGTAATCTTGTTCCTATATTCCAAGCTATACTTAGTTTGGCGCTGTGTGAAATAAATTTCCTGTAATATTTATTGGTTTTAGAAAACTACCTTCAACCGTACTTGTACTATCCAACCCAACCTACGGTTGTCAGGTAGACGCTTATAGGCAATAACCACCTAACCACCCATTGTTACCGTTAGTTTTTAATTTGGGACAATTGCCAAATTAAAAACTAATATAAACTGCATGTTTTTGGTGAACAATAAAGAATTTTCATTCATCAATCTTATTCACACATACATTCATTCATTCATACAATTATACATTTATTAAGTGAATCCAAGAAAGAGAAGGCAATCCTGATATGCCTTACCTCCATCACTTTATTTCACTAGAAAAATGGCTATCGCTTTAATACCGATTTCACTTAGGCACTGAAATAATTGTTTTATTTTATTTTATTCGGGAAATTCATAGATATATATTGAAATTTATAAAAATGTAGTACATTAAAAATATGTAAGTAGTTATTAAGTTTTATTTTTTTAATCTTTACCATATTGTTTTTTTTCTATTACATATTTTTTTTAACATTCAGTAACAGTAAGCGATTTTATTATTTTATTTACATTAAAAATAATTCACCTAAAACTCTTATTAATCCCCCCCACCCCTCCAAATAAAGCATTCATTCATTCATTCATTCACTCATTCATTCATTAATTACCTCGGTCCATACGCCGGGTGTGACCTGCACCACCGACAACTGAGTTTCATCGGGGTCGATCGAGTTCTCGTGCGGAGTTTCTTCTGAAAAAAAAAGTAGCAGACTCACGACTCTATCCGCAAAGCGCCTGCCAGCGACACAGACGACCTTCAGGGCATAATGCGTGTGTCAAATGTCCGAAAAAAAAAAACTAATAATAATATATAAAATAATATATAAAATAAATAATAATATATAAAATAATATATAGAAATTGTTTATTTCAAGCTCAGGCTCATAGTGGGAAAACACAATCAAATTAAATTACATTAATTACACAATAATTAAATAATCAAAACAAATACACATAATAATCAAATAATAATAAAATTACAACATAAGACAATAGAGACAGAATAATAAAAAAATATAATTATGGTGTATCCGTAAATAATGGCGTTTGCATATGCGTCGATATATCGGTTAACTAATTCACCAACAAATCATGATAAATATTACTTAAACAAGCCTGAAAGCTCAGTTGGTAGTAACTCTGCCTTCTGCGCTGTAGGTTGTGGGTTCGATTCCCACCCAGGACAAACATTTGTGTGATGAATATAGATGTTTGTTCTGTGTTTGGGTGTTGTATCATATAGTACGTATGTATTTACAAAGTAACTAAGTATTCTATCCGTAATCTAGTTCCCATATTACAAGCTACGCTTAGTTTGGGGCTAGATGGCGCTGTGTGAAATCAATGCCATGATATATTCATTTATTTATATTTATTATTATCAGTTATCTTCATAGCCGTGATAGTTTCAAATTGCATCTACTTGCTGCATAAACATGTCTGTGGAACATCAGCGGTACATTTCTTGTCATGGTTGGTGGTAGGACTTCGTTTAAGTCCGCCTGGCTAGCCACCACCATCTAACCAAGTCTATCCCCACAACAATTCTAAATTGTGATCCGACATTTAAAGCTAAGATAGCCAGTTCCTCTGTCGAGGATTCCGGGTGCTTTCCCGTCATAAAAAGAAAAAGTCTATCGCCAACAATTCTAAGCTGCGTTCCGGCATTCAGAGGTAAGATAGCCAGCTCCTCAGTAGAGGATTACCTAAGCCTATTTCCCTCCCTCCCCTCCACTCCCCTCCCCCCCAGTAAGTAGTACTCACCTGTCCTACGAGCTAGCGGCACAAACTCCGGCACATCGGGGTTCAGCGGGTCGTGAGGCGGACCCGCCGGCGCGCGCCCCGTACGGAACATCCTGCAACACCAACAACACTGATATGTAACTGGGTTTTAACCGCCTCTGTGGTCCAGTATAAGGATGGCAATAATGGTCAAAATTAAATATTAGTTAACTGTTAACTGTTCGAGCCGGTGCCGTCCGGGTTTTCAAAACTATTGCGGGGCTTTTGATTGACGCGCCACGTGACCCAAGGGCTGGATATTATTTAGGCCAGCGAATTAGCATAGCTATGCAGCCAGTGTGTTGGGCACGCTTCCGTCTGGTACTGGTCTGGAACAGTTGAGTTACCTATAGGCCGTTTGTAACGGTCAAAGTAATCTGACTGATTCCTTTGTACATAGTTAATTTAATTGTACTTATTATTGAATAAATGTTTAAAAAAAAAAAGGTTACTGTTAATTGATAAAAAAATATATCGATATTTTGATTGGTTGAAAATATAAGTTAATATTATTTGTTGAGTACCTACACGATTTGGTTATTGGTTGATGTTAATGCAGTTGAATATTTTATTCTATTGATCAAATAAAAGTAACCGCTAATTCGTCTCTATCATAGTAGGACTATGGGTATTTGTTTAAAATATCACATTACTTGATATTGAATATAAATATCATTTACAGCAAATCAGAAATTTAATCTCATCATAATAGTGAGGAGTTGAAAGCATACAATTGAATGAAGTCAACCTAATACATAGAACGTACGAAAATGTTTCTTATATTTAGCATGTTAAAGTTAAAATTTCAATGCATTCAATTATGTTAGGTCTAACTTAGACTTAAGTTGATATGATATTTTTATTCGATGATGTTAAATTCTGCTTATTGAATATGATAGTTGATTTTAAATATTAGTTAAATTTATTGGTTGATAGTTATATTCGTCATCTCTAGTCTAGTGGTTCAACCCACCGATTTCAGATCCAGAGGTCCCGGGTTCGATCCCCATGGGGAGTACAATATTATTCTCGGATTGGTTGATGGTAGGACTTTGTTTAAGTCCGTCTGGCTAGCTACCACCATCTTACCAAATTCTGTCGCCGTTACAACAATTCTAAAAATATTTGTTTACCATTCAGAGGTAATTTTTATTTATTTATTCGTTACAGAAACACAAAAAAGTTACATATAATAAAATTACATAACTGCATACTAATATGATTAAAATTCAAAGTGTCAGTGGGCAGCCCGCTGGGGAATAAAGGTTCTCGCATGGCGACCGCGGTGAACGCGAAACGGAGGGTGGGGGAAAACGATTCATCGAGTGGGGACTCGGTGGACCGACTTTGTGGCGGTTGTGGATGGATGATGGAGGCTCAGGTACGCTTTTTGTGGCGTCGATTGGAGGCCTATGCTCAGCAGCGGACGTGTGTAGACTGATACGATGCTGATTCATTACAACAACATTTCCAAGCTCACAAATGAAATCACACAGATCTATCGAAGTGGATAAAATAAAATTGCAAATATAAATCAGTCACATACACTATTTTTTTATACAACTAGGAGACGAAACAAGCAAGTTGCCCACCAATTAATACATCTCTTGCCTATAACAATGCCTACGTAGGTCACATCCACAAAGAACATGGCCTACGTGGCACTGCATTGCGCCCGTCAACTTGAGGCATACAGGTGTTAAGCCTCGCGTGCCTGTAAATTCACCGGCGACCATAATCCTTCACACAGTCCTGCTTGGCGACTGGAGTAGGTATAGTAGTACCCCGGACGAGACCTTTCTCAAACGGCTATACTAATCTTATTTTTTGTTATTTATAATATATTTTGTATTGTTTCTCTGTACTAGGGGAGTACTCGGTTACCTTGGCAAGGGTGGCGGGGGCACGGCGCGCAGTAAACTGGAGACGGGCGCCACCAGGGGCCCCCCCAATGTCGCCAGGGGGAAGATCCCCACCATCTGTTTCTTACGCCTGCAAGTATATAATACAAAATGATATACAACGATATATTACACTATACACTTGTTATTATTTAGTGTGCTGGGTTTACTGTCCTTTTTGACCGACTTGAATTGGGGTTGTTTTTGTTTTTGTTTGTTTGTCACCTCGGAACTCGGTTAATACTCAACCGATTTGAAAATATATGTTTTTGTTTGAAAGCATATGTGATATATACAGATATCGCATAGAAATTTTATCAAAATCTGTTAAGTAGTTTGGCTTTTAAATCGTTCCCTGCACCTTAGTATGAACCGTTCTTAACATTTGCTCAAATCATTATGTATTTATTCAAGTTAATGTTAAGAAATTAATGTCCTGTAATATTTATTGATTTATTCGTATGAACTCCACACACAAAATGTATTTTGTCTTTCCACTGACCGTTTCTCTCCCGGTCTCTCCTCCGCGCCGTCTGACTGCAGCGGGGGATCTTCGGAGTCGGGTTTCTCTTCGTTGGATCTCTCCGCTGCCGGCGCTCTCTGCTGGAAACCACATTCACACATATTTACTCCATTCAGATACATTACTGTGCACTTGGACAATACAATTACTTTATATTAATTAATTAATTCAATAAAAAGTACAATTAAACTAACTATGTACAAAGGAATCGGTTAGATTACCTAAGGACCGTTACAAACGGCCTATAGGTAACTCAACTGTTCCAGACCTTAATTAATTAATTACTTTATAATATATATATTTTATCGAGTAGGTAATATTTACTTACAACATTTTTTTAAATAAAATATTTTATCCTATAAACCAATGGAGGGTTGTGTGAATACTCACATCCGTCTTATTACTATAAAATATAAAACTTAAATAGATTACTACTATGATACTGAACACTTAAACTAATTTTTGTACGCTAAATGCTAGATAGGTAGTAGCTCTGCCTTCTGCGCTGTAGGTTGTGGGTTCGATTCCCACCCAGGACAAACACTTATAAATAATAATAAATAAATAAATATTACAGGACATTCATTTTACACAGCGCCATCTAGCCCCAAACTAAGCATAGCTTGTAATATGGGAACTAGATTACGGATAAAATACTTAAATACTTTTTGTAAATACATACGTACTATATGATGAATATAGATGTTTGTTCTGTGTTTGGGTGTTGTGTTGTATGATAAGTATGTATTTACAAAAAAAAAATATTTATGTATTCTATCCGTAATCTAATTCCCATATTACTAGCTATGCTTAGTTTGGGACTAGATGGCGTTGTGTGAAATGAGTGTCCTGTAATATTTATTTATTATTTATTTATTTATTTGCTTAGTACACAGGTAAAACATAAAAGATAACATATTCAAATAAGAGCTGCCGTGTCTCGCCGTCCAACAGGCAAATATTAACACGATCATACAAGTTACCGAATAATACGACAAGTAGGTATATAAAAAAAAACTGAATATGTCAATTAGAATGTAAAGTACTTACTTAATTATGATTCGTGCTTATTTACTTATGTAATTTGTCAAATATTCTTAGATTAAACAAAAATAAATCTACATTTATTCGTGGATCATTAAACTATCTAACCCTGTATGCTTTGCGCTATCCGAAACGGCTGAATTGATTTTGACTCAATTTCACAGAAACATATCAAAGCAGTTGCAAAGTATTACAGGGGCTTTTTTCCGAGAATTTATGTGTGCGGCAAATAATTTAAAACGTATACATTTGTGACAAATGTTACTTACATCGAGTTTGGCAGTATCTTGTTCATTGGCAGCTGTTTCACTGCCTTTCGTTTTATCTTCTCTCGTCTCGGCCGGTTTAACCTGATCAACCTCTTGTTTGACCTCTGGTCTAACCTCCCGTTTGACCTCTTTGACCTCCTGCTTGACCTCTTTGACCTCTTGCTTGTCAATAGCGGGTTCTATACTGGGCGCCTCGTTTTTTGACTGCTGATCGGCCTTTTCTGTTGTGGCAGCGTCTGCAAGACAACTGACAGTGAGCACGTTTCGATTCGCTTGAATGTAATATTACAGGACATTATTTTTCACACAGCGCCATCTAGCCCCAAACTAAGCATAGCTTGTAACATGGGAACTAGATTACGGATAGAATACTTAATTACTTTGTAAATGCATACGTACTATATGATACAACACCCAAACACAGAACAAACATCTGAAACATCTGAATTTATCACACAAATGTTTGTCCTGACTGGGAATCGAACCCACAGCCTACAGCGCAGGAGGCAGAGTTACTACCAACTAAGCTATGAGGCTTGTTAATATGTAAGCTTAAGTATGGCTAGAGGCCTCGTATTACACATTTAGTTAAACATGGCAAAAGCAACTCTAAACACGAAGAAATAAATCACAATACCTGTACACCCTTTTCATTGTTTCATTCCCAAGGCAAATGAAACTCTCTGCGCAAGTAAATAAGGTATACCTGTAGCGCCCTTCTCAGTATCTGCCTCCTGAGCACTAGTTACCTTGTCAAGGCAAAAGCAACTCTAAACACTAAGAAATAAATCACAATATCTGTACACCCTTTTCATTGTTTCATTGCCAAGGCAAATGAAACTCTCTGACCAAGTCAATAAGGTATACCTGTAGCGCCCTTCTCAGTAGCTGCCTCCTGAGCACTAGTTACCTTGTCAAGGCAAAACCAACTTTAAAAGCGAAGAAATAAATCACAATACCTGTACACCCTTTTCATTGTTTCATTGCCAAGGCAAATGAAACTCTCTGACCAAGTCAATAAGGTATACCTGTAGCGCCCTTCTCAGTAGCTGCCTCCTGAGCACTAGTTACCTTGTCAAGGCAAAACCAACTTTAAAAGCGAAGAAATAAATCACAATACCTGTACACCCTTTTCATTGTTTCATTGCCAAGGCAAATGAAACTCTCTGACCAAGTCAATAAGGTATACCTGTAGCGCCCTTCTCAGCAGCTGCCTCCCTGTGTTCGTCCCTCGGCCTGTACTCGTCGTGTCGCGGGTGCGTCGGATTCGGAAAGTCGTCGGGCAGATCGAGGATCGGCCATTTCGTCGGCTCAAGCGCCGTGCGGACCTGTCGGACGGATCGCGTTCGTTACTTGACCGTTTTGTTTTACACCCTCAAAACATAATCGATGGTAAAAAGTTTTACTAAAAAATACTTTTGATTTGGCCTGTCAAATAATTGAGTTTGTATTTTTTTTATACCCCTATATGACAAACAGGCATACGGTACGGCACATCTGATGGAAAGCGGTTACCGTCGCCTATGGACGCCTGCAACACCAGAAGCATTACTTGCCTACCCTTCAAACATTTCAAAACGCTTTTTTTTTAAAAGAAAAACCCTATACTGTAGCTAGTAGAGAAAACCATAATTATTTATTCAGGTTTGATTATATAACACCTTGATTTAGCTCGACTGTTTTGTTTGAGACCGACGCCTCCAATAACGGAATCAAAATTGTTACATATTCAAATTCTAGTATTTTCTGTCAATCTCGCATCAATCGATCGGGTCGTCTGCAGCTCTTTGTCTAGCTGCGGGTAAGGGCCTTAAGCTGGCGCTATTTACCTTAGCATCAACTCTTGTGGCTACATCCGCGAGGTCGCGGGGCAATCTAGCAGTTAATGACACTTTCAACACGCGACACTGGCAGAGTTGATAAAACGGTTGCACACCAAAACCAAGAAGTTGAAGTTGGCCAAGAATGAATGAATGAACACTTTCTTGGTGGCACACAGAAACATGGAGTAAATAATATACTACGACAGAAATAACATCGAATGATACAAACATTTGTTATCACAGTGTATCAGTAAAATGGGCGGCCTTATCGGCGATTTCAGCCAGCCAATATTGGCAGGAGAAAGCTTTATAATATAAACAAATTACAGATTTAAAACGAGATGTGCCAGATCAATAAGGTCACAACCGTCAGACGTACACCAAAAAAATACATGATCATTTATTTGGTAACTAGCTTTCGCCCGCTGCGTCGCCTGTATGTATTTCCTTGTCCAGAACAATGTCTGGCCTAAATTTCAGCTCAACTTACATACAACTTTTCAACTTTTTTTTTATTTGGAAATTATCTCATCGTAAAACAACAAATGTGAAAACCATCCAGTAGTTTTCAAACAAGAGAGAGACACCTGCCGCTTTTAAATAATAAATACTACAGAATATTAATTTATCACAGCGCCATCTGCACAAGCCTCATAGCTCAGCTGGTAGTCGCTCTGCCTTCTGCGCTGTAGGTTGTGGGTTCGATTCCCACCCAGGGCAAACATTTGTGTGACAAATATAGATGTTTGTTCTGTGCTTGAATGTTGTATCATATAGGTCGTATGTATTAACAAAAGCATTTAAGTATTCTATCCGTAATCTAGTTCCCATATTACAAGCTATGCTTAGTTTAGGGCCAGATGGCGCTGCGTAAAATAAATGTCCTGCAATATTTATTTATTATTTATCTAGCCCCTACATAAGTACTATATGATACACCCAAACACAGAACAAACATCCATCACACAAATGTTTGTCCTGGGAATCGAACCCACAGCCTACAGCGCAGAAGGCAGTTACTACCAACTGAGCTATGAGGCATGTATTGTTGTAACAAGTGTTACAACAGTACCTTGAAGCCGGCGATCAGCTGCAGCCGGTCGCTGTCCTTGATGGAGTCAAGCACGAGTTGCACATCCGCCGTGAGCGCCCTCACGCGGTGGAACGACGCGATCAGGGTCACCGGGATGGTTCCGTCCGCCTCCATCTTGCGGCGGAGGAAGAAATCACGCGCCAGGTTGTCTGGGCTGAAGTAGTATTCGCTGTGGACGACAATTACATACAAACTCGTGTTATAATCGCACAAAAAAATAAACAAAAAATATGCTACCCGCGATGGGACTCGATCCAGTGTCTTTTACTCTAGTCGGAAAAAAACTAGCCAAATGAGCATCTGTCTTTATGCAGATTCCGAGTTGTTGTTGCTCAAACGCAAGTGCAAGCACTTGAAATACAAAAACAATACGAGAGAAATGGGAATCATAGATAGATATAGATATAAAGACACGTAGGCATCTCTAGAGGTCTCTACCTCATCGTATGCCCTAGCATAGTAGGATTTCCTGCTCAGTATTTGAGCAGCAGGTTTGGGGAAGTACCTGTTCCGGCATTTGGAGGTAACATAGCCAGCTCCTCAGACTGTTGAGGATTCTGGGCGAAGTGCTCTTACACCTTCGACCTATTCGGCCAGTTATGATAAACTTGAAAACCACGAGAAATGAAGGCCAAGCGCTTCCCGCATAGGGGATAGGGATAGTCTGTGTCTGTGGTGCGTTACTTTTTCCAAAAAAACGGTTACAAACCAAAATATATGGAAAAGAGTACCATACAAACTCTATGCCATATATTTTCATTATTATTGCGTTTTAAGAAGAAGTAGCGCACCACAGACACAGATTATCTCTTTCCAATTATACCTGCCAAATTTCATGTGAATCGGAATAACCACATAGAAATGAAAAAGGAACTACGTTTGCACTGGAGAGCGAAAATCAGCGGTACTACAGGGCCCGCTTAAGACTACTTATATAAATATATTGAATACAATTAACTGCTAATAATTTTATAAGAAACTTACAAATACTTACACATCAATATGAAATATGTAAATATACCTAATTTAATATTAACCTACTATCATAATATTATGTAGGTCGTAGAATGAGGTAAAAAATTATAATAAATAGAAAAGAGAAAAAAAAAAGTTGTACACTCACATCTCAATCTATTTTAACCGCCTCTGTGGTCTGGTGATTCGATCCACTGATTTCAGATCCAGAGGTCACGGGTTCTCCACAATCCACAATTCCACAATCATACCTGATTCTGTCGCCATAATAACATTCAAAAATTATCGTGTTCCGCCACTCAGAGGTAAGATAGCCAGTTCCTAAGTTTGTTGAGGATTCCGGCATTCAGAGGTAAGATAGCCAGTTCCTAAGTTTGTTGAGGATTCCGGCATTCAGAGGTAAGATAGCCAGTTCCTCAGTTTGTTGAGGATTCCGGCATGATTCCGGCATTCAGAGGTAAGATAGCCAGTTCCTCTGTTGAGGATTCCGGGTGAAGTGCGCCTCCACTTGATCTTAACTTGCAACCAGGTGAGATGAAGGCCAAGCGCAACCCTGTCGTACAATGAAAACACACAGCAGGTGCACACTCACATCTGTTTCTTGATGAGGTCCTTCAGCGTGGCCTGGTCCAGCCCGAGGCCGTAGGGCGCCGCGGTGGCCGCCGCCGCCCCGTAGTAGAACGCCTGCGCCAACGGCGGCGCCATCGGCAACTGCGACAGTTGGCTGTATGGCAGCATCACTTGCGGCACGGGCTGCCCCACCCGCAGCTACACCAGACACACCCGCGTCAAATGGCACCGTGATTGTGAACATGGGATGGGATGGAGTGGAAAAACGGAAAAAAAAAAAAAAAAAAAGTTACATTCATCATGAAACTCCAATGAAAAAAAAAAAAAGTTACATTCATCAAGAAACTCCAATGAACATATGTGCAGGTATACTTTTGATATATAAATATAGCTAAATATTAAAGGACATTCATTTTACACAGCGCCATTTTAGCCTATTTGTATGATACAAATAGGCTAAAATGGCGCTGTGTAAAATTAATGTCCTGTAATATTTATTTATTTATTTATTTATATTAATGTTATAGAACACGGTAAGCTAGGTCGCAAAACAGTGGCTCATCCAGCAGACATTCTAAAAGCTTCATGAAATTTTACTCTTAACTTATTCATGAATTATTCCATAACTGTTAACTAGAAAATACTAATTGAAATGTTAGTATATCATAGTTGTTTCTATTCAAGTACAAACGTGACAAGGTCTTCTCTACAAAGGTCGCTTGCTTCGATCAAAATGTTCAATGTTGGTAAATCATTTCGATTTTGTGGCTCACTTCGCTCACTTTGAACCAATATAGCAATTACCTACAATTGAATCGTTTACCTACATTTTAATGGTAGGAAACGGCTATAAATATACTTGTAGAACTAGTACTAGTACCGAATATATTAGCTTTCTATTGTTGCTAGAATGTATGTTCTCTATCTCTAGTATATTAAATGCTTTGTCATTTGGATACAATGTTGTTACTCGCGTAGATCGTCATGATGCATTAAATACGTCATTCACGATTAATTTAAAAGTTTACATAAAAGCTATTTTCTAGTTTACTTGATTTGATCAATTACACTCCTATCGAGATAAAGTTTATTAAGTGAGTTAGTAAGAGTAAGTTTACATTTTTTATTTAGCTTTGCTCTAGATTCGATTTTTATTAAGTGAGTTAGTAAAAGTTTACATATTTTATTTAGCTTTGCTCTAGATTTTGCTTTAGATTAGACTTTTATTAAGTGAGCTAGTAAAAGTAAGTTCACATATTTTATTTAGCTCTGCTCTAGATGTTGCTTTAGTAAGATTTTTTTAAAGAAATTTTGCGGATTAATTTTTCAGTCTTTTGGTTTATTTTGAAAAATAATGCCTGGATTATTAGCTATCTTAGTTTTGCTAGTAAACAGTAAACATTTTTTTTTAACTTTGATCTTGGGCTTTGTCAGCCTTTATTACTTGACTACTTTGCATTTTTTTTTTATTACACCTAAATATAAAAAAAGTTTTTTTAAGTAAGTTATATACTTGCCTGCATTGGGGGCGCGCTAACAGGAGGTCCAGGCGGCTTGTAATAAGAAATAACCCAACCATCTCAATAAGCAATATAATATATAAGTACATATATTATACAGTATGGTGTTTTAAAAAAACCCATGAATAAAATAGTTAGTAATATCCCAGAAAGATTACATTTTGAACACCATTATGGTATGATTAATGTTTATGGTGTTTTAAAAAAACACTTGTCCCATGAATAAAATAGTACGTAATATCCCAGAAAGATTACATTTTGAACACCATCATGGTATGATTAATGTTTAAGCCTTATCATATAGTTAAATGAAGGTATACATCTTGAGACAACGTATACAGACATCAAACAGCATGCTTTTAACCATGGTAGCTGTAAATATACCCATATCACACCCAAACATAAAACAAACATTAATCACACAAAATATTTGTCTCCGGTGGGAATCGAACCCATAACCAACTGAGCTGTGAGGCCAGTCAAAGCTATTATTACCGATAATTAGCAACATAGCTGAGTCGCTAACGTGAAATGTAACGCTAACGTGAAATGTAAGTTAGTGAAAATGTACCCGTTATAAGCATAACATAAAAAAATCATCACGAAATTCGTGCGGATAAAAACGATGAATCAAATATACGCCATAGTATTCACCATTGTGTGAACAAAAATTTGCCATGCCATATATATGATTGTATATTCCCAAAATATAAAACATAGTTTTACAAAATACAATCATAGTTACTCGTAGTTGCGTGAATTGCAATATTCTTGAGTAAATTATAGCTTAGCCTTGAAATTAAAAATGCAACGCAAAAACGATGTTGATGGCACACAATGTAACTTGTGGGGGAAGACAGCCATAAGTGTTACCGTCTGCCCCCACGTGGGGGTCGTTCGTGGGGGCAGACGGTAACAATTCACTTTTAAGTGTAAACCAAATTAGTACCACAATAATCAAAATTAAATTATATTATCAAAAAATATGCATTATGTTGGTATTTACAGATACTGTAAGACTTAGTTTCGGCTGTTACGTTAAGAGTAATTTAGTTTGTGTGTTTGTGTCGTACACACTGTAATTGTTTCGATATGGGGTGTTGAGTTAGTTAGTGTTATCAGTTTGTTAGATATTCATATTTGCAGTAAGTCTCAGTTTTTGTTACTATGGTGTTTGTATTTTTGTCATACTAATAATTGCTATAAGTCTCAGTTTGAACTAATATGTTGTGACACAAACTTGCTGCACGTCTCATTTTGAGGTGATACAAGCTTGCTGTTAAACTCAGTTTGGGGTGTTAATGGTGACTGTGTTAGTCTCTGAGGTGATATGTGACATGTTTGACACACGCTTGCTATAAGTCTCTGATTGGGGTAAAATGTTGCTTGACACAAACTTGCTATAATTCTCTGTTTGAAATGATATGTCGTGGAAAATTTGCTGTAAGTCTCTGAGTATATTACTCTGTCTAGTCTGGTATGTTACATGTTTGACACAAGCTTTCCAAAAGCCTCAGTTTGAGTAATATGTTGCTTGACATAAACTTGCTTTTGGTATCAGTTAGAGATGATATGTTTTGTAGCATATACATGCTTTAAGTCTTAGTTTGAGGCAATATGTTGACTGACATAAACTTGCTGTAAGTCTCAGTATGAGGTGATGTTGTCTGACATAAGTCTCAGCTTGAGGTGAAATGTTGTGTGAAACAAACTTGCTGCAAGTCGCAGTTTGGGGTAAAATGTTGCTTGACACAAACTTGCTTTAAATCGCAGTTTGGGGTGATATGTTGTCTGACATGAGTCTCAGTTTCAGGCGAAATGTTGTGTGACACAAACTTGCTGCAAGTCGAAGTTTGGGGTAAAATGTTGCTTGACACAAACTTGCTGTAAATCGCAGTTTGGGGTGATATGTTGTGCGACACAAACTAGCTGTAAGTCTCAGTTCGGTGTGTTCAGTTATTGCGTGGCACATACCTGCTGCAAGTCGGGATGCTGCACAAACTCCGCGACCCTGTACATGGGATGGTGCGGCGCGCCGAGCGTGGGCAGCGCGGAGGCGGGGCGGGGCGCGTTCCGCCTCGCCCCGCCGCGCCCGCGCATCGAGCCGCGCAGACGCGACGCGCCGCGACGCGCGTCCTCGCCGTTCAGGGAGAGAGTGTCTGTTACACCACTTTACTATTATACACGCCATTCGATCGGGATCATAATTATATCGGTGTGGTTGGTGGTAGGACTTTGTTTAAGTCCGCCTGGCTAGCCACCACAATCTTATCTAATTCTGTCGTCATTGCAACCATTATAAAAATTGTTGTGTGCATTTAGAGGTGAGATAGCCAGTTCCTCAGTATGTTGAGGGTTCCGGGTGAAGTGCGCCTCCACCTTCGGCCTTATATTAAACTGTAACCAAGTGAGATGAACGCCAAGCACTTCCCGGTCGTACAATAAAAAATAAAAACAACAACACTGTGTCGGGTAGAGTAGGTGGGAGGGTTTAACATTCTGATCAGTAACATTTGTTTGAGGTTGTGGGGCACTTGAGTGGGTAGAGTGGAAGATAAATAAAATGTTTCCCGTATAATACAAAATATTCACTTCTATCGTGTGTAAATCTTTACGACACACCCTGTTTTTTTATTGTACGATAGTGAAGCGCTTCGCCTTCATCACACCTGGTTTCACCATTTAGTCCACTATTCTACACCATTATAGTATAATTAATAGGCTGAAATGTACACACTCTTCCATACTAAGTTTGAGCACTGCTTGCCCAATCACATGTTAACACGAACTTAGTTTGGCGAATAAGGCACCAAAAATCTTTATCAGACTTTTAATTAGAAATTAAAAACCTTGAAAAGTTGGTTTCATATTTATTAAACCCGCAAAGTTCGTCCCGCCTAGCGTCAATAACAGCTGTCGTCTTATTTTCTTATATCTTCAATTATTTCTCAAGGCGCGAGGAAACGAAGAAAACAATTAAAAAATATATGAGAAAATAAAATTTTCTTCGTACACATTTGTTTTCGTGAATTTTTCAGAAGTTTGGATTATATAGCTATGCAGCTATTCGAGAGCGAAGACAAATCCAACAAATAAAAGTTCATAAAATCGGTCGAGTCGTTCTTGAGGGCCTCAAAGAACCTCTTTACTTTAAAATAACAAATCTACTGTTTGTTTATGCACCCCCATCTACCATACCGTAAGTAAGAAATATATAAATTTACCAATGTCTTGTCTTGCTGATAAAACCTCTTTACTCCTAAACAATAAATCTACTGTTTGTTTATGCACCCCCAACTACCATACCGTAAGTAAGAATGATATGAATACGTCAACGTCTTGTCTTGCTGATAAAACCTCTTTACTCCTAAACAATAAATCTAGTGTTTGTTTATGCACCCCCAACTACCATACCGTAAGTAAGAAAGATATGAATACACCAACGTCTTGCCTTGCTGATAAAACCTCTTTACTCCTAAACAATAAAACTACTGTTTGTCTATGCACCCCCAACTACCGTACCGTAAGTAAGAACGATATGAATACACCAACGTCTTGCCTTGCTGATAAAACCTATTTACTCCTAAACAATAAAACTACTGTTTGTCTATGCACCCCCAACTACCGTACCGTAAGTAAGAACGATATGAATACACCAACGTCTTGCCTTGCTGATAAAACCTCTTTACTCCTAAACAATAAAACTACTGTTTGTCTATGCACCCCCAACTACCGTACCGTAAGTAAGAATGACATGAACGTACCAATGTCTTGCCTCGCTGTGTGCGGGGGTCCATGCTTGCTGGGTCGGTTCGCTTTGACGTCGATGTCCAGCGGTACCCACTTGTGCTTGGCCGACTTGTTGCCGCCTTTAGCGCCTGGAAATCGTTCAAGTAAATGATCGTGCGCAAGTATTCAATTGTGTAAATGTAATGATTGGTTGATTTGACGTTTTGATGACGTTTCATTTTAGCTTCTTGATTCGAATTCGAAAACTTCAGGCCAGGCCCTACTGGCTAACAGCCAGCATAAGAGTAATAAGATCGAATAAATTTTTAACCGCCTTCGTGGTCTAGTGGTTCGTTGTCAGATCCAGAGGTTCTGGGTTCAATCCAGTAGTAGTATCAGTTAGATTCAGTGGGAGTACAATATTGTGCTTGGTTTGGTAACACCACCTTACCTAATTATGTCACCACAATCATAATTCTTACAAGTGCTGTGTTCCAGCAAGAGGTAAGCCAGTTCCTCAAACAGTTGAGGATTGGAGTGATGTGCGCTTCCACCTTCGGCCTTATGATGACTTATCAGGTGAGATGAAGGCCAAGCACATCCCCGACGGGGAAGCGCTTGGACTTACATTAACGTGGTGTCAAGTGATGATAAGTTATGAAGGTGAAAGCGCTTCACCCAGTATTCTAGACAAACTGAGGAACTGGCTGTCTTACTTTTATATGCTTTCATAGTGACATACCCGTATAGTTACTATGGCGGACCACTAAGCAAACCGAGTACAAATGTATGCTCTGTATCTGATATAAAGATGGCAATAACGGTTAAAATTAAATATTAGTTAACTGTTAATTGGTAAAAAAATATATCGATATTTTGATTGGTTGAAAATATTAGTTAATATTATTTGTGAGTACCTACACGATTTGGTTATTGGTTGATGTTAATCAATTGAATATTTTATTATATTGATCAAATAAACGTAACCGCTAATTCGTCTCTGTCATAGTAGCACTATGGGTATTTATTTAAAATATCACATCACTTTGTATTGAATAAAAATATCATATACAGCAAATCAGAAATTTAATCTCTATAGTGAGTAGCCGAAAGCATACAATTGAATGAAGTCAACCTAATACATAGTTGAAAACTCTGCGAGCGGCAACGTACGAAAATGTTTCTTATTTATAGCCTGTTAAAGTTAAAATTTCAATGCATTCAATTATGTTAATTCTAACTCAGGCTGATGTTGCTATGATATTTTTATTCGATAATGTTAATTCTGATTATTGAATATAGTGGTTAATTTTAAATATTAGTTAAATTTATTGGTTGATTGTTATATTCGTCATCTCTAATCTGATATGCGAACCACTAGACCACTGAGACGGTTGAAAAGTGCGAGTAAATGCCGAAATAGTCATCAAGGCGTTCATAATTTATAAAATTACAAGTCACATAATCACGGTCACGTGGCAAGCCCGTAATATTTCACTGTGAACGCTAGAGGGCCAATTAGTAACACATAATTTCATAATAGTAACTAAGCGCGCCATATGAGCCACACTTTGCCCGGTAGCCACTTTTTTCTTCTAAATAAATATTTAGAAAAAAAAATATGGATTATTTCGGAATCGCGACCAGCTTGCCTGTTACATAACTCTGTGTCATTTGGTTCTCAATCGGTTTCAAACAAAATGTCGACTTGATATCACAATGGAATTTTTGTATTTCAAGTTTACACTTGGCCACGACATATACAAATGTTATAATGACACAATGATTCACAACCCGCGACGGGACTAGAACCCGCATCTTTCCCTAAAGCCGCAACCAAATGAGCCACGAGGGTACTGACGCAGTTTCCGAATTGTTGTATCATATTGATCCAGCTTGAGCGCTTTTACTGAACTGTGATCTGAGGGACTGGTCTTTAGTTACCACAGTACCCAAGCTAGAGGAAGCTGTAACACAATTTTATATCATTATAAATGAAGCAATTAACTGTCATACTCGCAAAGTCAAAATAAGCCGAAAATGTGAAATAATTAAGCCTTGGATCACATCGGGGCTGTTAAGATGTATGAGACATCGAGACAAATTGCATAATGAATGTCGGGCAAATCCGGGAGATACAACACGTCAAAAAATCTACACTAGATACAGAAACTTCTGTAACAAGCTGTTACGTAAAGTTAAAGCTGATTACAACAGAAAACAGATAGAACAAAATAAAGATAACCCAAGCAAACTTTGGAAAACCATAAAAAATATCTGTCAGTCTCAGCAACGCAATTATGCGGCATCAGAGCTACTAAACGCTTGTCATAATAACAAAACGTCACTTAACTTTTGTAACCATCACTTTGTAGCAGTTGGGGAAACACTTGCTGACAACATTTTGGATAGACTGCTAAAAAACCAGAAATCTCTAATCAAATCATATAGACCACATAGTTCAATAGCACAATCTCTTTTTCTAAGCCCATGCGAACAAAACGAAATACTTAAAATAATTTCTAGTTTCCACAATGACAGTTCCCCAGGCCTAGATAGAATTACAGTTTCTCTGATCAAAAAATCTTTCTCTTCCATTATAGCCCCTCTTATTTACATCTTCAACCTAAGCCTGTCAACAGGAACGTTCCCTGACGTTTGGAAAATTGCCGCAGTTTCTCCAATATACAAAAATGGGCCAAAAACCTGCCCTGAAAATTATAGGCCGATCGCTTTGCTGAGTGTACTCTCCAAAATTCTAGAGAAAATAGTAAGCAATCGGCTAGTTCCTTTTCTTGAGAAGCATAAAATTATATCGGATCGTCAGTTTGGCTTCAGAAAGGGTAGATCAACTGAAGACGCTGTCACGCTGTTGGTCAATCATGTTGCTTCGAAAGTTGACGATGGAGAACGATGTATCGGCGTGTTCCTAGACCTAGCTAAGGCGTTCGACACGGTTTCGGTTGGTCTACTACTTAAGAAACTCGAGTCGTCCGGCATTAGAGGAATAGCTCTTAATTGGTTTCAGAGCTACCTAGAAAATCGGAAACAGTGCATCAAAATCAATTCTGACCTTAGTATGCAGCTTCCTATAAACTTTGGCGTCCCACAGGGTAGCATTCTCGGTCCTACTTTATTTACCCTGTATATGAATGACATACTCCTAATGCCCCTAGAAAATGCAGAAGTAATAGCGTATGCGGATGATACCGCTATTGTATTTAATGGTCCCACTTGGGAAAAGGCACAAATATTTGCTGAAAAGGGACTATCTAAAGTAGCTAGATCGTTAGATTTGAATCTTCTGACACTAAATTCCTCAAAGACAAAGTTTATTGCATTTTCAAAGACTGTGATATCTAGCCCTCCACAGGATTTATCCCTAAAGCTTCATACTTGTTCTATTGATTCCCCCGTTGTAAATTGCTTATGTAGTAATATAGGTCGCACAACCACCATAAAATACCTAGGAGTAACGTTAGACGAGAACCTTAACTACAAAAAACACCTATCAGAACTGGCAGGGCGAGTTAGAAGACTTATATTCATTATGAAACAGCTTAGGGACTGTTCTCCGATTGACATTCTAAAAATGGTTTACACGTCATTGTGTCAATCAATTATACAATACTGTATTTCAGTTTGGGGCAGCGCTGGGAAAAGTCATATAATTCAAGTTGAGAGAGCCCAAAGAGCTCTCATAAAAGTTATGCTTAACAAACCCTTCCGATTTCCTACGGAGAGCCTCTATGAAGAATTCAACGTTCTCAGGGTTCGTCATCTTTTTATTTTAGGTGCGACTGTCAAAATACATAGGTCCCTCAGGTTAAGACTAGACTTGAATGATATCATGTGCAGACGCACCTTTAGAATTCCTAAACCGAGTCTTGAATCTGAAATAGCCCGACGTAGCCCAAGTTACTCACTCCCTAGAATATATAACACTGTTTGTAAAATATGTGACATCAAACACAGCTCCCCTTACATCTGTAAGAAAATCGTAAAAGAGTGGCTCTTGAAACTATCTTACGATGAAGCAGAAAATCTCATGGTTAAAGTAGACTAATCAACTTCTGAACACACACACACACTTACACACATTACACCTCCCATACCTAACACTTCACACCAACACTACTACACGCGTATGTTTAGCTTATTATTATTATTATTGCTAATGTTTAAGGTCTTTGGTTTTATCTTAAATTTTCTAAAATAAGTAACAGTTTAACAATAATTAGGATCACATATTAGTAACTACTTAACTACCTTTTTGTATAAATATTATATGTAAATTATCTGCCTCTGTAAATGAGTATAATACAAATCATCAGTAACAAAATCGAATTCCAGAGCCCCAAGACACAGGCATCATACGCCTAGTTTGGGTCTCGATGAAAATCGCATTATACCTCATGTAAATACCGTATCATGAACTAAATGTACTATGTGATATTATATAGGTAGTAGGTATTTCTATTGAAATAAATATTCTTTATTCTTTATTCTTTATTCTTTATCTGCCCTAGTGTTTGAAACTACACTATATCACTAGCGTTTTTGATCCTTTTTCATCAAATTTTTTGTATTTCAAGCGAGTAAATGTTGTAATGACACAGAAATTCACAACCCTCTCAATGAAACCGAAAAATGGTTTAGAAAAGCCGCCATTTTGTTTGAAACCAAACTGAAACAGACTAAGGTAACAGGCCGGCAGCACGCAACGATGTAAAGGATACCTGGTAAAGAGCGAGTCTACCTTTGGCCTTATCTTAACTTGAAACCAGGTGAGATGAAAGCCAAGCGCTGCCCCGACGAACAATACCTGCTTTGATGGAAACCGATGTCCTTCAATATACTTTTGGGACTTGTATTGATGATGTTTAAGATTAAAATGCAATGCTACTTGGAATTCTCAGCGTATTAGAGATTCGCACCTGTCTAGTGTTTTTAGCAGTTCTAGTTCCGATTCACGGGTGGCGGCGGCATTCCTTTGTGAGGTTTGATCGCCGGGCCGTTTTGTACGGACATTGCAGGCTAGAATTACTTTGAAAGGCCATCATCGGCCCTGGGTACCTACTATGCTGCGAGCTATGGAGACTCCGGTATGTGGATATCCGTAAGAGAACCAAGCTACTGAGCTCTCTGAACTAGCAAGCTAAAGTGGCAGTGGGCAGGCCAACCGATATCCAATGGGGAGTAAACGTTTTCACACGGCGATCACGATTACACGAGAAACGGAGTGTGGGAAGACTCGTTGGATCGACGCAATTGTGAAGGCATCGGAGGCAAGGTTTTTTTTATTGTACGACGGGGAAGCTTGGCCTTCATCTCACCTGGTTACAAGTTGAGATAAGGACGGCGGAAGCGCACTTCACACGGAATCACCAACAAACTGAGGAACTGGCTATCTTACCTCTAAATGCCGGAACACAACAATTTCAGAATTGTTATTATGGCGACAGAATTAGGTAAGATGGTGGTAGCTAGCCAGGCGGACTCAAACAAAGTCCTACTACTAACCAACCAAGCACAATATATTGTACTCTCCATGGGATCGCACCCGGGACCTCTGGATCTGAAATCGGTGGGCTGAACCACGAGACCACAGAGGCGGCTAAAGGATCGCTATTTATGGCGTTGATTAGGGAGGATGTTGAGCAGTGGACGTTTGTGAGGTGATATGAAGGTGAAATGTGGATGACAGTACCTTGTTCCCTTCCGACGGGCCTGGCCTTGTCGTGCTGCCGGGTGGTGTCGTTCACCAGGTGGTGGTAGTGGTTGTGCGTCTCCAGCGGCTTCGGGATGTGCGGCGGCGGCTGCGGCTCCTCCGGCGGGAACCGCTCCTGGTCCTGCAAACGGAACAGAACACACATAAGCTAAGTCCGACCAGATACGTTTGGCAGGTTACAGCCCATACCTTGTAGATGTTCCATTGTGCCGAATACTTCGATTTGCCGTTACCTTTATCATTTTTAAATTATAGTGGAATCGTGGCCCACGTCCTTTTTTCCGCACAACAGTACCTTGGCGTCTTCAAATACAAATCGCTCCTTTTGTTTCAAGTGAGCTAGTGGTCAAACGCATTGCCCTCACCAAATTGTTACGGCTTTTAGAGGTAAGATAGCCAGTTTCTCAGTCTGTTGAGGGTTTCCGGTGAAGTGAGTTTCCACGTTCAAAAACTTGACAACAGGTGATACGAAGGCGCCTTCTCGTCGTACAATAAAATATAAAAAACGGGCATATGCTTAAGGACGGAACATAATTGTGTATGTATGTTTAAAACCTTGTATAGCACGTCCTGTTGTGTATGTTATTACAAAGAATAGAATGGACTCACTTTTCCCCCTTCGAGGATTCACCTCCGGTCAAAGCGGGGATCTTACGAGGATCACCTACAAAGAGGTAGTCTGAGGCACTGACTGAGGCATGTCCGGAGCTCCTTAGCGGAATACTAGCCAGAGTCACGAGACATTCGGATTGTTGGTCCTAGGGACATGTCGGTTTCCTCACGATGTGACCTTCAGAGCATGTGCATGTGTCAATGCATGCGGGTATGGGCAGGCCCATACCCTCCTGGCCACACAGCTCAAGTTAGTAAAGAATGGATGAATGTTCCCTGGCAGAACCGAAACAAGGTTAGTGCCTACAGTAATAATAGTATAGTGAGTTATAACCGTGTTTGAAAATGTGAAGACACTTTGCATTATCATCGGTACTTGCCGCTGATAGATTACTTACAGCATTCCCATTGAGATGTGACGAGTCCCCGTCCTGAGGGGGCGGTGTGGAGTGACACCTCACGCCGCCGGGACCCCTGCCTAGCGACGGCCAGTCGCCGATGTCCGTGAAATCTGATCCCTGGAAGCAAAACGAAATTGTTATGCCTCAATGCTGACGTAATCATGTTAAATAATTATCGGGGCCTGCCTGCTCGGCTGTTTGTCTCTTTCCTCTCGACAAGTTCCAGTCGTAGTCTGCCCCGAGGACGCCAACCCCAGCTGATCGAGCTGATCGTCGCTGATCGGTTCGCTGGACCTTCTCTTGGCAACCAAGGATTTCACCCCACAGGGCTGATCGCACCGGTGGTACATAAATGGCTCCGGAACCCTACTATCAGGACACGTTTTCATGGGTGGAGACCAACCCGGGCCAAGGGGCAAGCCCAATCCCAAACTCGGTAGGGGTAAGACGAAAATCCATGACGGTGCTGCCACACATGTGTGTGGAGCGCGGAATTGTACGCTCAGCCCTCGAAGAGTTGAGTTAATGTTTGGAAACCGAATAACGGTCACCTTGTCACAGGCTGTTCTTACTCGTTCCTGGTCTTTCCTGCTTTTAATGTACTCGTATATGTGTGTAGAGGACCATCCTTTCAATTCTAGGCCTGATCAAAATAGCATCGATTTATAAAGTCAGAATTCTAGCAGTCGTTTACGATGATGCCCGAGGAGTAGCACTTCTAACCATATCTATAAAATAATATCAAGAGAATATATATGGCGACAGAGACATTTCTATCCAAGTCTAGCGTCAATAGCCTCACACAGCCATATTCACTTGTTGCCTTCATGAAAGATTTGACGTGTCGTACCTCGGTCCACCTATTACCTGTCCAACATCAAAGCACAACGCAAAACCCTCAATAAACTTTATAACTCCGTGAACCTTTGAACACACCGGTGACTTTCTGTGCTTCTGGTCGGGTTAGGCTGGCTATCTTAGCCGGACAATCCTCACGCATAATGGACAACGTTATGGTACAAGCTCGTAGCCGACTGCAGACAGCAGCAGACGTCTGCTGCTGGCTGCGAACTTGTACCTGAAGAGTCTAAGAGCGGGCAGCAGGCGACAGCGACAAAGCTTCATAAGTCAATGTAGGAACCAGTATTGTCACTTGTCGCTGTCTGCTGCCGCTGGCGCGAACTTGTACCTGAAGAGTCTAAGAGCGGGCAGCAGGCGACAGCAACTAAGCTTCACAAGACAATGTAGGAACCAGTATTGTCACTTGTCGCTATCTGCTGCCGCTGGCGCGAACTTGTACCTTAAGAGTCTAAGAGCGGAAACGGGAGGTCTTTTACAATCACCTGTCCATCAGCCTCGACCTTCGCCCAGCTCCGTCGAGAGCGACTCTTCCTCTTGACGGTTACCCCCGCTGTCATGCTATCAAGCATGAGGCACTTGTCTTACACTTATACCGACATCTTGATAAGTTTAATTCACTTGGTTCACGAGGACTGTTTTCGGAAAGATGCTAGGTGCTTGTTGAGACACTTGAGAACACAATAAGATTATTATTTAAATTTGACAAAGTATTCAGCAAAGTTAAGCTTGAACCGTGTCTCCTAGGCCCTTATTTTTGACATTTGAAACCTAGCCTAGAGCTTCAGCTGTCACCTTCGTCTTTATTTATGTCAAATCCTGACTGGGTTTGATACTGGTATTCATTTAAAATGGATTTCAACACAATTAGGCTATTGGACGTTTAAAATTCGAGAACTTTGTCTCGTTAGATATACAGACAGAAAATCATTTAGTATTCACCACACACAAGTGAATCGTTGGGAAAGTTCACATCGTCCCGTGGGAATATCTTAAAATTAGTGCACTATGAAAGATAGCGCACTACACTACATTAGGAAGCTGCTCTAAAGCCAAGTCTCTAGGACCTCTGGTTTGGGATATTATAGATAGATATAGATATTTCGTTGTATGTTAATCAGTCGGTCAGTCAGCCAAACTATTATTTATATTTATTTAAAGGCCAAACAAGGAGAACAAATATAAAGATATAATGGACGGTCTTATGGCATAAAGCGCGATCCAACAGATCTCTATCAGACATCTGTTGGATAGAACGGACGGAAAGATTTAACCCTTAGAGGTGGTCAGCCCTTCGCTCTCTATGAAAACACACCGCGACTGTTTTACAACAAGCAAAGATGGGCTAAAACAATCTAAGATGTGCTAAAGATGTCTGTTTCCATAACAAAATGTCAAAAGCTATAACTTCCATTTCAGCTGAATTCTGCGTCAAATTTAAATGAAGCTGGGAGTTGCCGAGAGATTTTACACATTGTTCTGGTGACTAGTAATCTTCTATCCGTTATAAACATGATAAGTGTGTATGTATTGTGTACGTATGTATGTATGTATGATGCAATGCAATGCAAATCTCGTAAAGTACCGGATTGGAATTTTAATAAAATATTTTTGCGGTAGATAGTACGCATGCTGTTGCAGTTCGCGCATTCTGAAAATCATTGCTAACAATTATGAATGTCCAGTGGCAGCTCACGCAGAACACTTTTTTTTTAATGACGGGTAAGCTTTGACTTCATCTCAACTGGTTTCAAGTCGATAAAACTATATAAATACTGGATAAAGCCGAGATGGAAGCGCACTTCACCCGGAATCCTCAAGTCTGAGGAACTGGCAATTGTTGTTATGACGACAGACTTAGGTAAGACGGTGGTAGCTAGCCAAGTGGACTTCAATTCGTATCTTTGTTACCGCCTGTAAGGAATTGCGACCGGCACACAAAAGAATGACAAGAACCTCGGGTTATTGATATCAACCACTAATCTAAAGATTTACTAATCACGTGTGAACATAGTTGTCTGCGTTATAATCGAAAATCAACATGTTTTTCTATCTTAAGCCTGTAGGTCAGTTTAATATCCTGTATCCAAATAGTCAATGTCCAAAGAAAAAATCAAATAAAATATTTACAAAAAAGCTCTATCTACTTTTGTAAATATTTAAAATATAATCAGTTTATTTCAAACTAAAGTAAAATTATTTCCTAACCATCTTAGTAACTCAACGTATCCAAGATAAAGTTATAGTTAAGTCGCCTGCAATATTATGCATTCACTTAATAATATATCAAATGAAGCCATTACTTTTACATTCGCGTGTCGTAAATTCTGTTATCACTTTTCAAAATGAATATACAACACACTTGAATGAAAAAAAAAATGTAAAAATTATACTACCTATTGTAGGAGTTACATACTTAGATGGTAGTACTTGCTCATTGCATAACCTCAACCATTTTTTCCACATAATATCGCTTAACACGCCTCAATGACTTTCAAAGGGCCATAATATCATACCGCCAGGTTTGTCGTTGTATTGTATTCAACGAATTGTTCGCTTGCCAGCCGTTTCCGCTAACACTTGGCCGTATCGTATCTGTGAAACTCGAGCCAGAGAGAGCCAGGGTTCTTCCGAGCTAGAAAGGGCCAGGGTTCTGCCGAGCTAGACGGCCAGGGTGCTCCGCATATTCAGAGATTAGTATCTAGACTTGGAATAAGTGTGATCTAACTCTTAGTGGTAGACCAAATTAGAGGAAAACATTCCGGGTACCCGCCCATACAAAGAGAAATAGCTTTTTTCCACCTCTTAATATTGTCCGATTTCGGAGTTTCTTTTTTTTTATCTAATCAACACTTTGTTACCTAGGTTTAAACGTCTTATTTTTACAATAACTTTATAGGTACAAACATATTAACTAGTCGTGTTTCTACGCTGAAACTATGATTACTAAAAGTCAACGTATTTCCAAAACCAAATACGAGAACTGTCAAAAACTGGTTGTAGAGGAGTTGTTCTTGATATCAAATTAAAATGATTTATTGCACTTATGTTGTTATTGTGTCACAGGTGTTGTGTGGATGAAAGTTTCAAACATAAACATAGCACAGCAATATAACACTAGGAGGCGCATTAAACTTAATAGCTAAATAAAACGAATCATTATACCTATTCAACCATATGGACGGCCAAAATTAATATGACCCATAGAGTAGCAAGTCAATAGATTACATTGTATTATTCCTTAAGAACAGATGAAGCGTATTATTTTATTACGATATCGCCATCTGATTCTATAAAAAGTTTTGAAATCAATCCGTATACCAAGCGTGGTGATACTCGTAGCAAGCCATACACGTAACCCATATACTATAGAGATATCTCTCTGCCTTCTGTACTGGAGGTTGTGGGTTCGATTCCCACACAGGACAAACATTTGTGTGATTAATATAGATGTTTGTTCTGTGTTTGGGTGGTGTATAATATAGTGCGTATGTATTTACAAAGTAATTAAGTATTCTATCCGTAATCTATATAGTTCCCATATTACAAGCTATGCTCAGTTTGGGGCTACATGGCGCTGTGTAAAATTAATGTCCTGTAGTATTTATTTATTTATTTTATCAATATACCAAAGGTATTTTAGTAACACCCTCGAGCTTTAGCTTCTTTTTATTGTACGTCGGGGAAACGTTTGCCCTTCATCTAACGAATTATAATGAAATATATGAATAACGAGCAGAAGAAGTAGTTGTATGAAACCGCAAGTGTTGTTTTAAATTCCAATAAAACAAGTTAGGCACGGTTAATTATAAAACACGGTGACATTTACAAGAAATTAAGGAAACCACTAATGTGGAAACCGGTTTCACGTATATTTAACGAAATGGTATCAATTTCAAATCGGTATCGATTTGAGGTCGAAAAGAAAATTATGAACCTGTCAGACGTGTTTCGATCCAGGACAGGTATTACAGGAGACTTGTCACACGCAGCGCCATCTAGCGCTCAACTAAGCAAAACGTTTTAACCGCCTCTGTGGTCTAGTGGTTCAAGCCACCGATTTCAGATCCAGAGGTCAAGGGTTCGTTCCCCATGGGGAGTACAATACATTGGGCTTGGTTTGGTTGATAGTAGGACTTTGTATAAGTCCGCCTGGCTAGCTACCACCATCTTACCTAATTCTGTCGCCATAATAACAATTCTAAAATTGTTGTGTTCCGACATTCAGAGGTAAGATAGCCAGTTCCTCAGTTTGTTGAGGATTCCGGGTGAAGTGCGCCTCCACCTTCGGCCTTATCTCAACTTGTTACCAGGTGAGATGAAGGCCAAGTGCTTACACGTCTTTCGATAAAAAAAAAAAAAACGTATTGTAAATTTAACCGCCTCTGTGTTCTAGTGGTTCGCCTACCGGTATCAGACCTAGAGGTCCGGGGATCGATCCCCAGTTAAGTAGCGTTCTCGGAATCTCCATCGGCAGTTTCCGAATACGAGTGGATGCCGGTTTGACCGCTGATAATAGTGAGTGGAGGAAGAGAGCTAGTTGTCCCGACCTAGCGCGGGATAAGGACAGGAGAATGATGACACTCTTTGCACAGCTCTTTTGTCTCATTCACTCTCATCAGGTTCTTCGTACATGCTCGTCGGGTATATCTGAGCCGATTCTCGAGAAAGAGGTTTGGTTGGTGGTAGTGCTTTGTTTAAGTCCGCCTGGCTAGCTACCACCATCTGACCTTATTCTGTAGCAACAATCCTCAAAAAAATGTGTTCCGGCATTTAGAGGTAAGATAGCCAGTTCCTCAGTTTGTTGAGGATTCCGGGTGAAGTGCACTTCCACATTCGGCCTTATGTTAACTTGTTACCAGGTGAGATTAAGGCAAAGTGATACCCTTCGATAGTAAAAAAAAAAACCCGCTTTCATCCATTTTCGATATGCCCAAACCAAACAAAGGTTTGGGCATATAAACAAGCTTCTAGCTTTTAAAAAAAACTGGCCCGAGCTTCTTGCTTTTCTCCTTGTGTGCTGGTCGCGATTCCGAACAGGCGGTAGATTAGACGTTTCAAAGTGATTCTAAAAAATCTTACTGAATAATAATATTCGACTTTGAGTAGAAAATTTTTCATTGCAATTATATTACTTTTAAAACTGTACCTACCTTTATTAAGCGAACATAGCGTAACAGCAGAGCACGGTTTTACCAAAAACAACTTAACGACTGTTTTACTATCAATTATTGCTCAGTCAAACGAAATATTGCAAAATTTCTATAGCTCATTCAAATTATTTCGAATTTAAAACCTTATCGAAACTGTTAAAATGACGTGTAGCGTTATGGTTTCAAAACGGGTTTACAAACCAATCAATTTGATTGCCTAGCAACGGGAATGATAACAAAATGAAACATATTCGCATCTACGAGTATTACTAAAACATAATACACTTATCACACGATCACAATTTTCTTTTTATTCTCCGACGGAGAAGTGACTAGCCTTAACCTAACCTGGTTTACAAGTTATGATAAAGACGAAGGTGGAAGCGCAATTCACCCAGAAACCTCATCGGCCTAAAGAACTACCTATCTTACCTCTGAATGTAACACAAAAATGTTAAGAATTGTTGTTGTAGCGACACAATTAGGTAAGTGGTAAGTACTTCACAAATTCCTACCATCAACCAAACCAAACACAATATTGTACCTCCCTTGACGATCGAACCCGGGAGCAATGGATATGAAACCGCTAGACCACAGAGGCGATGATTATATAATTGATTTGATAATTGTGTTCATCCCTCGCCATTGATTCAATGACATAACCTAAAGGCTAAAACGCAGAGTTCGCACCGCGTGGTATCCACGTTGCGCGCGCGCCGGTGCCCCCTCTCGCTCGCACGCGCGTTGCGTATCTCCCGTCTCGCTCTACATCTACCGTTCACCATTCAAGGCCAATAGGTATCACCACTGTCGAGACACAATCACAATGTAATATTTTATGATAATGCTGTTGAGGTGAAAACAAAAGTCGTTGTGATTGCACCGCCCAGATTCATAATGATGCTGCTTATTGGATAGTGTTCTTATTTATAGCAAATATTATGAGTTAATGATATAAAGAATCAACAAAAAAAAAAAAACATACAAAAGTTACTTCCATTATACTACCATAGGTCTAGGAAAAGGTACTTTTTTTATTGTACGACGGGGAAGCGCTTGCATCTTACCTAGTTACAAGTCGAGATAATCCCGAAGGTGGAGGCGCACTTCACCCGGAATCCTCAACAAACTGAGGAACTGGCTATCTTACCTCTGAATGCCGGAACACAATTTTTTTTAAAGTATTATTATTATGGCGACAGAATTAGGTAAGATGGTGTTAGCTAGCCAGGCGGAATTTTACCAGCAACCAAACCAAGCACAATATTGCACCCCCTGGGGATCGAAACCGGGACCTCTGGATCTGAAATCGGTGGGTTGACCCACTAGACCACTAGAGACTGGTGCCTGATGTAGATACTTATGTATTACAGGTCATCAGACCGCCCCTCAGCTTAGTCACCACAATTGACGCAGTATAGACATAAACTAACAATTATAACAAAAAAATGAGGAAGGGAAATAATATTGGCCATTCCCATAATCAATCATGTTTTTTTTTCAGAGCATTACATGGCTAACAGTGATAACGAAGAGGGCCAAGAGGATAATAGTAGAGTATAGTGGAAACGTTCATTTTCATACAAATCGTTGTAAACGAAAGCGCGTTTCAGCGCGGAGCCAATTATACTAAACTATTGTGGCAATTATACGACAATATCATTGTCATAGTCAAGCAAGCCTCACAGCTCAGTTGGTAGTAACTCTGCCTTCTCCACTGAAGGCTGTGGGTTCGATTCCCACCCAGGACAAACATTTGTGTGATGAATGTTTGTTCTGTGTTTGGGTGTTGTATTATATAGTAAGTACGTATGCATTCACAAAAAAATATGTAAAAATAATAATATAACAAGCTATGCTAGATGGCGCTGTGTAAAATTAATGACCTGTAATTTTACATTTAATAGTGAAGCGATTTATATAGGCACTAGATTCATTGTTGATGACAATGCATTGAGATTCATAATGCACTATACCTGTTAAAAACTGAGGAAGATAAACATAATTATAGATTTATCGTAGACGATTACAGATAACAGTGATCGATGCAAACGTAGGAAAACAGCACTGACAGAAGATAGGGCTGGCCCGCATAGCTCAGTTGGTAGTAACTCTGCCTTCTGCGCTGTTGGCTGTGGGTTCGATTCCCACCCAGGACAAACATGTGTGTGATGAATACATGTGTTTGTTCTGTGTTTGGGTGTTGTATCATATAGTAGGTATCAATGTATTTAAAAAAAGTAAAGGACTTGTTCCCATATTATTAGATAAGCTTCGTTTGTGCTAGATAGCGCTGTGAACTTAATGACCTGTAATATTTATTTATTTTTTTATTACTCAATGTTTTTTTTTGTTTGGGTGTTATATTGTATGATAAGTAAGTATTTATGCGTGTAGCGCAGCTGACTTTTTTTAATTTCTTAGATAAGGTTTAAGGATGTATGATTTTATGCGTCAGATATAAATATTTTAATAGAGAATAAAGTATTTTTGAATTGTTCGTGTATGTTTTTTATTTAACAAATCAATTTCATTACACAAAAATAATATTATAAGTGTTCTATACTTGATATATGAGATGAAGGCCAAGCGCTTCTCCGTCGTAAAAAAAAAAATAGGCAGAGATGTTGGCAACCCTATTCCATCTCTAATAAACTGAAAACTATGAATAAACGCCGCACAAACATTATGCGACGTCAAGGCCGAGTATTACGCAACACTGTATAGACAGCACGGTTAATGAAGCGCAGCATGTAATCTATGTAAATTGAAAATTTACCACAGGTTTTTTTTTCCCCTGGTAAAATGTTTACCTTCATCTCACCTGCCCCCTTATTTTGTATGACCAATCGTGTCTTAAAGCGCCCGCGTTACGACAAGTCAAAAGGATGATTCCATGCAGATATCGTAACGCGGGCGCGTTAAGATTTTGCTCAGATTTCAAGCTATGATAATGCCGAAGGTGGAAACGCATTTCACCCGGAGTACTCAACATTACGAGGAACTGGCTTTCTTACTACTGAATGTACTTTACACCAGGTCTAAGCAAAGCTGGTAATAATAACCAGCTTTGCTTAGACTTACCGTAATATATATGCCATAAGGCATATATATTACGGAGATAATATACATATACGAATATAGTATACATTATTATTCTCCGTATATAAGTATAAATAAATATTAATATATATTACCGGAAATTAATATCACACAGCACCATCTACAATACAAACTAATACAATATAACATAATAAATACTATCAACTAAGCAAAGCTTGTAATATGGGAACTAAATTACGGATAGAATACATAAATGGGAATCGAACCCACAGCCTACAGCGCTAAAGGCAGAGTTACTCCCAACTGAGTTATGTGGCTTGTTGAATGATTAAATATTAATAAAAATAATAACTTGAATAGACAGTTTTGCTACCTGACCTGTTGATTGGCTTACTCGTGACTTTCCGGACAGGACATTGTGAAACCAATGCTTATTTACGAAAATAATGCACGCATTACAAGAATTCATGCATGCATACATCACGCCGTTATTTTTTCCATGATTTTATTGATATTAAATGTTCACTTCACGAGGTCGATTGACTGGGCTGGGTCCCAACAGAATATCAGCGCTCATCTGTGTTGCAGTGAGGTATAATGCTGAGTTGTGTCGCAATTGCTGCTGTAGCACACAGCACAAACTGTATTCACTCATTACTCGTGTTTTTCTGTTTGACAATTTCATTCTGTTATATTTGTGTATGTGTGTTATAATAGTAAATAAATGAATGTCTATGTCTACGGCTGTTTCCCAGAAGAGAAGCCAGGGTACGGATTTCCACTCACTACACTACTTGCATACATCTTTAGCCTGATTCAAATAAATAAACATTACTTGAATGATCCCCAGGGGAGTACAATATTGTGCTTGGTTCTGTTGGTGGTCGTACTTTGTTTAAGTCCGTCTGGCTAGCTATCACCATCTTACTTAAGTCTGTCATCATAACAACATTTTTAAATTGTGTTCCAGCGGTAAGATAGCCAGATCCGCACACTTCAGGATTCCGGGTGAAGTGCGCCTCCACCTAAACTTGTAACCAGGTGAGATGAAGGCCAGGCGCTTCCCCGTCGTACGATAAAATAAGAAGAAAGTTAAAATAGCGTTATGTATCATTTCAATGTCTCGTTTGGTGTTTACTACAACAGAATCAGTTGCTTTGTTAGTTTTTGTTCAAGTGGAAGCTCATTTCATTAGTTTTACCCACAATTAGACTTTGTAGCTTCTGTCTAATTCATTATTTTTAACCACAATTAGACAGAAGGAATTTCTCAAAATTGCATTGACCGGCAGAGCATGGTTTGGTGTTTCCTACCACAGAATCAGTTGCACAAGTAGCAACTTATGCAACTGATTCTGTTGTAGGTTCTGTCTAATTCATTATTTTTAACCACAATTAGACAGAAGGAATTTCTCAAAATTGCATTGACCGGCAGAGCATGGTTTGGTGTTTCCTACCACAGAATCAGTTGCAGAAGTAGCAACTTATGCAACTGATTCTGTTGTAGCTTCTGTCTAATTCATTAGTTTTACCCACAATTAGACAGAAGGAATTTCTCAAAATTGCATTGACCGGCAGAGCATGGTTTGGTGTTCCCTACCACAGAATCAGTTGCACAAGTAGCAACTTATGCAACTGATTCTGTTGTAGCATCTGTCTAATTCATTATTTTTAACAACAATTAGACGAAGGAATTTCTCAAAATTGCATTGACCGGCAGAGCATGGTTTGGTGTTTCCTACCACAGAATCAGTTGCACAAGTAGAAACTTATGCAACTGATTCTGTTGTAGCTTCTGTCTAATTCATTATTTTTAACCACAATCAGACAGAAGGAATTTCTCAAAATTGCATTGACCGGCAAGGTATGCTAACGGTCTGGCCGAATGCCAGATATGCAATGGAAACACATGTTATTAGACTTCACTGCTAAATGTTGGGTGCCCGACAATGTACCACAAACAAAAATCGTACAAACAGATTATAAAAACGATTTGTTTTTTACGATGGGTCGGCTCTTGACCACGAAACTTACACAGGTAAGAATGAGATCTACGATGGAGCGAGCCTACCCAGAAAGTGCCTATTAACTCTCTTCTTAAAGACATTAGGGTCGTAGCACAGCGGAAAAACAGACGCTGGGAGCTTATTCCAAGTTATTGCAGTGCGCACAATAAAAGATTCATGAAAGCGTTTTACGATTAAAAAGACGGGACATTAATTTGACACAGCGCCATCTAGTCCCAAACTAAGCTTGTAACATGGGAACTAGATTACGGATATAATACTTAGATACATCTTTTTTGTAAATACATACTTATCATACAATACAACACCCAAGCACCGATCAAACATCTACATTCATCACACAAATGTTTGTTCCGGGTGGGAATCGAACCCACAACCTACAGCGCACAGCGGAGAGCTACTACCAACTGAGCTGTGAGGCTTGTTTAATATTGTTGGTTTGGTTAGTGGACTTTGTTTAAGTCCGCCTGTCTAGCTACCATCATCTTAACTAACTCTGTCGGCATAACAATTCTAAAATGGTTGTGTTCCGGCGTTAAGAGGTAAGATAGCCAGTGACTCAGACTGTTGAGGATTACGTGTGAAGTGCGCTTCCACCTTCGGCATCATAACATGAAATAAGGTGAGATGAAGGCCGAGCACTTCCCTGTGTAACAATAAAAAAAAAACACAAACAAAGATGGCGCCCTCTATAACTGATAACTGCGAATGAAACAGATACACTTGCCCGTGTCAATTCTCTATTAAAAATCCATTAGTAGTCAGAAAAAATCCTATCCGCGTATTCATAATATGTTTTTTTTTTTAAATAGCACCACTCAGACCTCGTACAAATGTGTATCGCGTTTGCCAGACGCTCTTAAAGGTCAGGGTTGGATGTTACGGATAAAATGTCAGTATCACGTGGTCTATAAAAACCGGCCAAGTGCGAACCACACCCGAGGGTTCCGATACACATTTCATGCGGCAATAGAATTAACCGCTCTGTGAAAATTTCAACAGTCTACTGCGGCTTATCAGATAAAGCCTGCTGATAGACTGACGGGGTTGCGGAAGCTTAGCAATAGGGTCCCGTTAGCACACTTTAAATACGGAACCCTATTAAATTTAATGAACGCGAAATATTTTTATGTTAACTTCAGGTTTTGATTGGTAAATGTTACCCCCTAACCTCCCGTAGCCCAACCACCAGCTCACCTGAAAAACAATGGTTTTCATTTGCTAACCAGCGCACTACGCACGGAATCCTCAACAGTCTGAGGCACTGGCTATCTTACCTCTAAATGCCGGAACAGAACTATTTTAGAATTGTTGTTATGGCGACAGAATTAGGTAAGATGGTAGTAGGTAGCCAGGTGTACTTAAACAAAGTCCTACCACCAACCAAAACAACCACAATATATTGTACTGTCCATGGGGATCGAACCCGAGACCTCTGGATCTGAAATCGGTGTGTTGAACCACTAGACCACGAGGCGGTTACAAATTTAAGCCAAAACTCTAGCAACATGGCCTTGAAGACATGTTGTTCCGACCCCACCTAGTGGGGGATAAAGTCACCACACACGTCAGAATCGATCAAGTCGTGAACAGCTGGGCTGCTGATCATCTTTAGGAAATTAAGTTACATATATAATACGATTTATTATTACGATTTGCTATTTTGACGATTTGCTATTGTCAGGAATTTGACCATACGCGACGAAACGATATATGTAATGTAGTTTCTTAAAGATGATCAGCATATACTCGAGCATACATTCGCATGCACTAGAAAAACACAATAGCTCTGAAGCAGTCGGGTACAAAACGAGAGATTGAAATTACGGTCATCCCGATATACTTTAGAAAAACATAGTCTCGCTTTTTTTCCATTCATCTCTCTGAATTTTGTCTACATTATTATGTTATGATTAACGATTTAACTTAATTTGGTAATTTAGAATAAGTAGTGTAGGAATTAGTAGTTATTAGTGCATTTATTTATTTATAAAAACAGCTTCTCAAGGTGTTCACAATGGCAACTTTGGCCCTATCAGAAGACCAGCGCTGTGACGAGCTATGGTAAGCTAGGACCAGTTTCACCAACACACATTTTATAAAATTGTAATACTCCTTTTTTTTTTTCAACCTATACTGACCCACTGCAGGGCAAAGGTCTGCCCCATATCCTTCCAAGATTTGCAGTCATCCGCCGTTTCCCACTATTATTATTATTATTCGATATTACTGCTTAAGTTAATTTAGTTTGGTGGTGTTAGAAATAAATGGTACTCTTTCTTTCTTTCTCTTCCGAGGCAGTCGGATGACGGACTTTTTTATTTTTATTGATGATAGCCAAGCGTTTGACCACCAGCTTACTTCAAAAACTACTTACTCTTACCTAACTCTGTCACCATAACAACAATTCCAAAAAAATGTTGTGTTCCGACATTCAGAGGCAAGATAACCGGTTCCTCAGTTGGTTGAGGATTCCGGGTGAAATGCGCTTCCACCTTCCTTATCATAACTTGACAAAGTCAGGTGAGATGAAGGTCAAGAACCTCATCGACCTACTATAAAAAAAAATATACTGATTTGGTAGCTATCCAACGCAAAACAACTCGCAAAACAAGTGGCGATGGCCTAAAATGGATCACGCTTGTCTAAAAAGAACCTGTTCACTCTGGACTTGAAGACCCTCGTAAGTCTCGAAGCACAATCTGTCCTGGGACTGTCTCGATATCACAGGTGTTATTGCGGTCCCGTGCAGTCTTGCACATGGGCGCGTGAATCACGATGTCAATGTTTATCCATCTTGAATGGAACATTGTCGGTGTATTGACAAAACAAGGAATACTTGCAGCGAGCGCTCGCTACTCTTCGATACCTACGAGTCTATTACACACCGCGCCTGTGTGGTTCCTAAATGCGGCAACACAACATGTTTTTAGCAATTGTTGTTATGCGACAGACTTAGGTAAGTTGGTAGCTGGCCAGGTGAATATTGTACTCCCCCAAGTGGTACCCCAGGAGCAGTAGTATAATATTGTGCATGGTTTGGTCGGTAGTAGGACTTTGTTTAAGTCCACCTGTCTAGCTACCACCATCTTATCTCAGTCTGTCGCCAACAATTCTATATTGTTGTGTTCTGATATTAAGAGGTCGATTGCCAGTTCCTAAAACAGTTGAGGATTCCGCGTAAAGCGACACCTTCGGCCTTATCTTAACTTGTAACCAGGTGAGATGAAGGCCAAGCGCAACCCTGTCGTACAATAAACAAAAACATACGCAAAGATGCGAGTACCATCAGCTCAGCTATCAGCAACAAAGGACCCTGAGTACCCCTGATTTACGCTCTCCAGTTTGGTAATGGGTGTGCTCTTCACCTCAGTACTCGCCAGGGTATTACCTGGGCGAGGATTAGGCAAGCTTTCCCAGAAGCTGCTTAAAGGCATTGGCACATCCGCGACCGACGGTACACAGAGAACTGCCAGGCTCTGAGCTTCGGCAGGTGGACCAAGCCAGGCTGACCTTTACAGGTCCTAACACCGATACGATCACTCAGCCGTAGCCGTTGGCTGAAGGTCAAATAACCGTTGCCCGTGGTTAGACTAGGGGGTTTAAAAGTACAAAAGTTGTAAACTTTCAAAATAAAATCGGAAAACAGAAAAATATTCAGTAATAAATCCTTGCAGCGCAGAGCTCGGAGCGACAACACGTCCACAGAGGGCTAGTCAGTTAGCAGCAAGACTATATTTCCTGAGGATGCCTCGTGAAGAGGCGAAACACGTGTCGATTTGATTTTTACAGAGAGATTTGGCGGATTTATTACTAAATATTTTTTCTGTTTTCAGATTTTATTTTGAAATATGGATCTCCGCAAAATAACGCCTGAATCAATTAGCTATCAATAAACTTTTACGTGTACAGTCGGATAGATTTGATAGTTTTAATAATGGGCAGTTTTATCGCTAGCAAAGGTTGATGGCAGTCGGCCCAGAGAGCGTAGCCCTACCAGATGATAGACTGACCAGATGCGTACGACATTGGATACGAAATTTCACGTCACTCTTCAAGCCACCAAGAACAGATGAGCATGAGCAAAGTACACATTGTCCGTGAAATTAATTTCACACAATCACGACCCTCAATAATAAGGACTAGAGACAGAAGTGACCTTCTGCTTCCTGACTTTATCTCAAACTGAGGCGAGCACTGCATGATCTTCACTTTCACTCGTCCCTATCACTCGTCAACTCTCTTTTCCTTCCTGCCTCTATCTTAAACGTAGGCGAGGTCCGCACTGCATGGTCTTCTCTTTCACTCTTCATCTGTCACTTAGAATCCACTCCTCTCACATGCATATCTTTACACACAATCCATCTATTTCTTCCTCTATCTACATACCTACCACAGATGACCAATACCTTCTTCTTGCCCTTATCCAGTACTTAGACGGGGTCGGCACAGCACATTCACTACCTCTCTCACCTATCAACCGTCAACTCAGAATCCTATCACATGCATATATACACACGTTCCATTCACCTATTCCACGGTCTACATACCTATCAAGCAGGTAACTAATACCTTCTCCTACCTGCCCTTATCCCTTATGCAGTGTCGGTACATCAGATCATCTTCCACTCTACCCTGTCACACACAATCTATCCACCTCTTCCTCTACTTTATATACATTGATAATGGCCAAAGGTTTGACCACCAGCTTACTTAAAAACCAGTTGCGATATGGGCTAAGATGGAGCACGCTTCTTATCTAAAAGGAATCCATTCACTCTGGACTTGATGACTCCAAGATTGTAGTGGTGCGGAAAAACGAGAGCAAGGAGTTATACTTTACCAGTATTCATGATGAAGGTAGAGACGAAACGATGTGTTCGACATTATGGAACATTTACAAGGTACGGGTTGCAGCCTGCCGTACGTCTGCTAGTCCGGTGGTGGAAATGGTATGCAGGGATTAGGTCAAAGATATCGTACGCACACACTCCTTACGCCTGTCCATTCGAGCCTTTCGTTAGTGATTAAGACCTATACCTACGATTTATTTCGTAGCAACACATTGAAACACGAGGCGCAAAGTTCAAAACCATACGACCCAACGAACGCCATAAAGCAACTTTATTGCCAAGCACACGCGTGCTAATTACTGTCACACGTCAGCGTACTGTAGAAACGGCCTCAAAACGACCTTCGTTGGCCCTTTCACAATTATGAAAGTCAAAAGCACTATCACATTACATATTACTGAGTAAAGTGCCACACCCTAGATATAGCTGTAAACGTTCTCACCATTTGTGTCTTGAAAGTTTAACTGAACCAAATATACACAATTCATCATTATCATACCATCACACGCCCACAGCTGGACATAAGCCAATGGACGCCACAATGTCGTCGGTCCGTCGAGTAAGGGTTTTCCTCAGGTTTCGCGTTTCGTGGTCGCCATGCGAGAACCTTTACCCCCCAGCAGTTATCGAATCTACAAGTTATGTGACCTGTCCACGGCCACATCAGCTTGTTAATTCTGAGAGCTATGTCAGTGACTTTAGCTCTTCTACGGATAAATATATAATACGCAACGCCATATAGCCCATACCTAAGATATGTTTTTTAATTGAAATTATCTTTCCCTAACTGCACCCGCTTGTTATTCAGGTTAAATATGAAGTTTATATGTTGTTTAAAATAAAAACGCTTCAGTTTTTCGGACAAATAGTACGCTTGTGTTGACATTTGCTTGTTTTAATTTTGACATTTGTAAATGCCTAAACTTTTTTTACGAAGCTTCATGAGCTTTATCGCGAAGCAAACGGCAAATGTCAAATCAAATCATATGAGCCCAAACTCGAGGGTGCCAGTAGCTAACTGAAGAGTTTCACAACCATCTCCTAGCTCCATCATCAGATCAGCACAAGACATACAAAGTTTCATTGTGATACGACAAAAGAAGCGAGTTCAAATTGACTTCTATTTGTATTACATTGTTCGCTAGTTACAGCAAGTCTCACAGCTCAGTTGATAGTAGCTCTGCCCTCTGCGCTGTAGGTTGTGAGCTCGATTCGTTGTATTGTAATATTAAAAAAAAAAGTCAGTATTATCACGCAATCTAATATGGGATTACAAGCTTTGCTCAGTTTGGTCCTAGATGGCGCTGTGTAAATTTTAATTGCATTTTTTTTTCATTACAAGTGAAGCTAATAAATGCGTGTTACATTATACGTCCTACCACCTACCAAAAACGTGTTATGCCCTACGTTAAGGAATGGAACGAGATCAAATAATAATATACAACGCAGGTGTGGCTGATCTATCTAGGCCAGCTCGGTGGTCAACCCATTTTAGACATATCCAAACATAGTAATTGAAACCAGTGTACGTCTGCTAGTAGCATTTACTTTGCAAAAATCATGATCAAATCGCATCACTTTTAGCCCAAGAATGGTACATAAAATTGTGGAAATAGGCTAGAACCGATCCGAGTATGGGATCACTTCCTTATTTGCTGGCAAACATATTCTAGCAAATTTATGAATAAATCAAAGGCCGAGCATCGGGCTCATAAATAAATTGATATTACTAACCATTTAACACAACGCCATCGCACAAAACGTGCTTGTAAATATACCAGTTTTTATTTTTATCAGATAATTTGTGTACAGGTTCAGTTAGCAGGTTCTGATAAAACTTGTGATAGTGAAAATGGCATATAGAGCCGACACTACCATTCATTTGTTTTTTTTTTTATTTAGAATGGGTCGGCTCTGTATATTGTTAAAAATGTTATTTGGGGGAACTCCAATATTTTTTTGCAAATCGTCATAATCCCCACTGGTTTGAATAGTTTAGTGGGGATTATAACAATTTCCAAAAAAATATTGTCGTTTTATTCATATTAATTTTGTCCAAATTTTAATTCGATTTCTAGCATAGGAGGTTTTTAAATTGATAAACACAACCAATATAAGGTTTCCTACACTATTACTGGTTGTGTTAACCAATTTCAGATTGTCTTAGTCTTTAATAGCATTTTTTCGCTCCCATAAGAATCTTATACCCCAATTTGTTTCGTCAGTAGGTTTTTTAGGCTCAGAAACACCATGTTTTTATATCGGTTTGTTTACTGACAAAATACATTTTGGAGCTGAGCAAAACCTCTTTAAATAGCCGACCGTTAATTAAGCTGACATACTATTTAGTTAAGATGACCGTCCGTCTAAATTATAGCCTCTAGGTTATGATAGAAAGTAAATTTGCACGTGCGAAGAACTAAGCCTTTTTCGCATGTACAAGGTATCTACTTATTGAATATTACCGCAGCTATGTATTTTATCATTTCTGAAGCGATATAGGTACGTTAAATTTGTATTTGTATAGTCAAAATAGCAAATTATCAATCTGAATAATCCATAATTACGTTTTTCCTGTATTCCTCTCGTGTTTTCTTCTCGTTAGAATCTTCATCTAATTCTCTTGACATTTCAAATAAAGGTCGATTTGTTGCTCAAAATGGAAACAAGGTTACAAGTATTCTGACTGTAATTTTATTGCTTTTTTATTTTCTAATTTTAAAATTGGATAAACTTGTGTGTTTTGTTGTGTACATTTATAATATTTGCATAATTCAAATAAATCTAATGCAATTTAATTTAATCTATTTAATTCTAAATTTATTATGAATGTTCCTAACGCTAATTATTAAATTGTATAATCATTTAATTCTATTGTGTACCTATTTTCCAGTAATTTAATTAATTTCCAGTAAAAACTTAAAACATAAAACAATTAGACTCAGTATTAAACATGCTTATGTAGGTAGGATTCACTGTAGTTTTAAGTAGGCATCTGTGTTGGGAGTTCCTCGCTCTAACTAAGTGAAAACTTGTATGTAGATGCGAGGGCTCTTGCTCTAACTCCTGACTGAGTGACACAAAACCAAAAGTAGTTCTGAAACGAGTAGTTTGAAACACCTTGTCTCTCTACGTCTACGTTCAGATGAAATGGTTGGTGGTAATATATGTTGTTTCAATATTAATTGGTGAATATAGATTTGTCTGCAGGTCAGATGTTGATTGTCAAATTGATGTATCATAACCGACCGGTGCGGTGAAATAAATAAATTGAAATTACAGCACCAGGCCAGAGTCAATGAATGCAAAGCTTTTGATGTTCTTATTTTCACCCATTGCTACCAAATCGGAAGTGGCCGGGGGAAAGTGGTTTCACGTAGTTAAGGTTATGTAAACGATGGGTTGGATCATATGTCGGTCGTCACTTGAGGCCACACCAGTTGAAAATACCACTTTTTGCTCATTACGATGGTAGGTGGTTTATTTTATTGTACGCCGGAGAAGCGCTTGGCCTTCATCTCGCCTGTCTTCAATTTATGGTAAAGAAGGTGGTAGTGCACTTCTGCCAAATCCTCATAAGAGGAACTGGCGATCTTACCACTAAATGCACAACAATTTTAGAATTGTTGATTTTGGCGACAGAATTAGGTAAGATGGCGGTAGCTAGCCAGGCGGACTTAAACAAAGTCCTACCACCAACCAAACCAAGCACAATATTGTACTCCCCATGGGGATCGAACATCTGAAATCGGTGGCTAGAACTAGACCACAGGGGCAGTTAAAAATCTATGCCAAATCTCACACTCTGGTCCGCCGTATAAACTTAAGCTATGCCAAAACACACTCTCCGCTCCTTTTAAACTTAAAAAGGGGTACGAAGTTTTCTCGTAGATTATTAATGTTAGAAACACGTGAATGAGGGCCAAATTCCAATTCAAATTATCTTCGCCAAATTGCAAGAGATTATTTGTATGTTAATTCCGCGGTTAGCCAAGGAGTCAGTATACAAAACGTAAGAATAACGTGAAACGGTCGCATCACGGTGCAGGAACCAGGGGATTGTCATTTAAATCATGTAGCCATAACAACAAATCTAATTGTTGTGTCCATTTATGGTGGAGATAGCCAGATCCTCAGTGACACCAGAGTAGCGATTCTCGGACACACGGAAAGTTTTCGGATCGGAAACACCACTATTTGTCGGATCGACTGAGATTCCGTAAGATTTTTATGTGATTCTTGAACTGTTTGTGAAAATCTTCTGTGGAAGCTTCGAATACTAATGTCAATTTTTTTTATATAGGATTTTCGCAATAGCCTTCTCGAAATCACTCGTACCTTGAATCCTTTGTTAAAATTACCGTCTGTAAGCTATGTCTGTTCCATAATATTGAACAACTAAATATATAATATAGATGGCGCTGTGTTAAATTTATGTCCTGTAATATTTATTCAGAAAAAAAACTATTTATCGCCATCTATCCCCAAACTAATCATAGCTTGTTATATGGGAGCTAGATTACGGATAGAATACGAATACTTATACCATTTTTTTTGTAAACACATACGTACTATATGATACAACACCCAAACACGGAACAAAACAAATTCATCACACAAAAGATTGTGGGAATCGAACCCAGGATAAGGCTTTCCGAATGTTTCGAGAATAGCTATACAGTTGAGATGAAGGCCAAGCGTTTCCCCGTCGTAAAAACACCCACCCACGTTCTCCGCGATCCTGGCCGGAGTGTAAACAAGATCGGCTGCAGACAGCGGACCGCGACGCAAAATTAGATTGTAGGTACGCAAAAGGTTAGACGGACCGCCGATCCGATCCCAGCATTGTGTAACAGTTCATAACAACCGAAATAACGTAACCAAACGACCAGTTGCGAAAATGTTGTTTTGGTCAATAACTAATTGGTGTGCTGATGAAACTATGAATTTTGATCGGCGGCGGCTGGTGGCGATTTACATACATAAACTTTCCGGATGGCTAGGGGCTGCGGCGGCTCGACAAGCGCCTCTGTGGTCTAGTGGAATACCCATCGATTTCAGATCCAGAGGTCCCGATTCGATTCCCAGGGGGAGCAATATTGTGCTTTGCTTGGTTGGTGGTAGGATTTTGTTCAAGTCCGCCAGGCGAGCTACCACCATCTTACCTAATTCTGTCGCCATAATGACAATTCTAAAAATGTTGTGTTCCGGCATTCAGAGGTAGAAGATAGCCAGTTCCTCAGATTATTGAGGATTCCGGGTGAAGTGCGCCTCCACCTTCGGCCTTATGAACCTGTTCACCCTGGACTTGAAGGCTCTAAGACTCCACGTCTATACTAATAAGAAAATAAATGTACATGGCAAGACATATGCGTAGCTGACGCCTTCGAAAGACGTATGGCGTATTGCTCATAGGAGGTGTCTTGTAGTTTTTGTTCATTGATTAGCCAAGCGTTTGACCACCAACTCACTTGAATAACAAATGGCGATGTCTAAGATTGTGCACGCTTGTCTAAATATTTTTATTTTTTATTTTAAACGACATTTTATTTCACACAGCGCCATCCAGCCCCAAACTAAGCATTGCTTGTAATATGGGAACTAGATTACGGAAAGAATACTTACCTATATAGAATACTTAATCCATTTTTTTTTTAATACATACATATCATACAATATAATCTAAAAGGAACCTGCACTTGATGAAACCTGGACTTGAAGACACCATGATTGTACTGGTGCGGGAAAACAGAGCAGCGCAAGGAGTTATATTCCTTACCAGTACTAAGGGAAGAGTAAGTTAAGCGTTACATAATCCTATCAGCTCATTTGAAGGCCACAGTCTGAAATAGAGCACACTTGTCGAGACGGACTCAATCTGAATTCAAAGTCCCCAAAACATCTGTTCCGGATAGCCAACGAGCAACAACGTACCCGAACTCATTAGAAAGCGTGTATCTGCTAGGTTTTTTATATATAATGGATGACCTCGTGACCTCTGGGTCAAAGGTCACGAGGTCTACGATAGAGCGAGCTTTCCCAGAAGGCACTGGCTCTCCCGCGCATATGGCAAGTCGTTTGGCGGGACCTTTACAGGTCCTAGCGTAAAAGCTTTTCTCCCCAGTGAAGGTTTCGTGTACCAACTTTTGTATGTTTCCGAGTTTGATTTAACAAATAAAACTAGAAACAGCTTTTATATTGTATACCTGCCAAACATCAACTCTAAATCACATCACAAAATAATTTGCGACAAAACATAAACTTCACTCAAGGCTATGGATGGTATCATCATCATCATCACCATTTACAACAATCGAGTCGATCTCAGCTGAATATGCCGCCTTCAAATCATTCATCCTCACACTGTTGAGGATTCCGGGTGAAGTGCGCTTCCACCTTCGGCCTTAACTTGAAAAAACCCAAGTGACATTAAGGTCAAACGCATTCCCGTCATAAAAAAAAATATCATGAGTGCTCAATTCCCTGCATCCTTTTTACGTGATCCCATACAGTACAGATTGATGAAAGAATGGTGATTTATCATGCCCTCATTAAAATCAACCCGGTGCTGTAAATAGAAGCACAAAAACTTGTACCAATATTTACATGCGAACAAAACCCAAACCGCATTGTTACCGTACATGTCATTTGTGTGTGTTATTTCTACATCTATAAATTCCACCATTTCAAATGCGTAGGTACCAGCTATTACATATTCTGTGATACCACCTCCCAGCTAGCAGCTCAATTAAAAGTGTGATGCAATGGCTTAGCGATAAGGTATAGTTTCGCGTGCGCGATCGGAATGACCTTGACTCGCGACGAAAACATGAGTATACTCGAATCGCGTGTCGGTTTGATAATCGGTGTGCTGTCCAACGAAGTAGCACCAGCCCCTTTAACCGACGGGTGTCGTACAAGGGACTTACGTCATCACCCGTCGAGACAAGGCTTCAAAACCTCCATCATCGTCGCAAGGTCGCATGCTTATCACTATCTATCGGATACACTTTGGAAATAACGCAGCGGACCTGTATACAAAGCCTCATAGCTCAGTTGGTAGTAACTCTGCCTTCTGCGCTGTATGGTGTGGGTTCGATTCTCACCCAGGACAAACATTTGTGCGATGAATATAGATGTTTGATTGCAAAAAAAAAAAAAAGTATTTATGTATTCTATCCGTAATCTTGTTCCCATATTACAAGCTACGCTTAGTTTGATAGCTAGATGGCGCTGTGTGAAACGAATGTCCAGTAATATGAAATATTTATATAGTCTGATTCCGCCATCGCCATTCTTCTCGCGGATAACAGACGCTCGGCGATACGCCACCGGTTTGGTGGATATACCTTCCTCGGACACTGCAGGTTTTAAAAGTAGTAGAGCTCCTTGTGGTAAGGCTCGGGGAAGTACTACCACCATACATATTATAGCCGCCAAGCAGCATTGCTGTATCCGTTTTGAAGGGTGTGGTTACCGGTGAAATTACGGGCAAGCGAGGTTTAACACTTTATGCCTCAAGTTGACATAGCTAAGGGCTATATGACGAGTGCGGAAAAAAAATCATTAACTGTAGAATTTCGAACCAATGCTATTGTTTTTATACATCGTTTTATGATTTGAACCTTGTAATTTAGAAGTAAACAAACAGAATACCGCTGGCTCGAAATAGCCGAGTTATAATTACGACAAGGTTCCAATCATAACGTTTATGAACGAGCATTAGTCAGGCTTTGCCAATGACTGGGAGCAAGGGTGCCTAATCGGAAATCATCATCATCATCATCAACATAAATCCTCTAAAAATCGCATAGCACCTAGATGTGACTGGTTTAAGACCGGAGTGACAAAAAATATACTTACTTCAATTACCTATCATCTTGTGCGATACATTTAAAAAAAAATATATACCTATATATAATTAAAATATATATACTTATTATATGATTGAATAATGGCAAACGGGTATTGATTTAAATAAATAAATAAATATTACAGGACATTAATTTCACACAGCGCTGTCTACCCCCAAACTAAGCATAGCTTGTAATATGGGAACGAGATTACGGATGGAATACTTAAATACTTTTTTTTTTGTAAATACATACTTATCATACAATACAACACCAAAACACAGAACAAACATCTATATTCATCACACAAATGTTTGTCCTGGGTGGGAATCGAACCCACAACCTACAGCGCAGAGGGCAAAGCTACTACCAACTGAGCTGTGAGGCTTGTTATAGATTATTTATTAATATGAGATTTGTTAAAGTTTTAAATATATTGCTAGATGTGCTAAACACAAAATGAAGTGCGACTAAGACGATCATTATGTGGACATTCAAGGACGCTGGTGACATTTTAAATCATTTCGTGCCGGAATCGAATGCCGTTTTAAATGCCATTTTACAGTCGATCCAGCGAGACACTTTTACGACTCCATCGATATCCGCATTTGTCAGATAACTTCACTCGCGTCTGCGCCGAGCTTCGCGCGCGTCGTACCTGACATTGTATTTACTTAAGGTACTTAAGTATCACTTTTTAGTTTTAACCTCTGTAAATCTAATGAAAAGAGACGTAGCGCCAAAAAAAAATTTTTTTTTGACGTCTTTGCACAGCGCTTGAGTATATACTCAAGCGCTGTGCAAAGACGGAAACGCGAATCATAATAATTGACTCGATAAAAAAAAATCATAAAGATGACACAAAACCGATATTAAAACTGTGAGATTTCTCGTTGAAACCACGTTAACGTTATTACAAAAGATAGGGCTTCCTATTTATTAGGGCTTGCCGAAAACTAATATTATAATATTGTTATTATTAATCTTTGAGAACAAAAACAGAGTAATTCTAGCCGGTCAAACGCTCGCGCCGGGCGGCCAGTGAATACCGAGACGTCTTCAAAAAAAGCTCTTGGATTGCCTCTTCTTAATATAAATAAGTTCTTTATTCAATAAAATGTACAATCTAACGAATTGTGTACAAGTGTACAAAGGAATCAGTCAGATTACCTATGGACCTTCACAAACGGCCTATATGTAACTCTATTGTTGCAGACCAGTACCAGACGGAAGCGTACCCAGGACAGTAATAATAATAATAATTATTATTATTAATTAATATATTTTAATTGTAATTAATATAAATTGCAATCAATACTTATAATAAAACTATAACGGGTCAAAATCTTGTTATATTTTAAGCATTTTCTCGTACGTGAAGCTTAGTGTAAGTTTCCATTTGTGATATGTTTTTAATCAAAATAAATATGACAATTTCAATTGGAGGACTATTGTCTGTCTGAACGAAACTACTGAATAAAGCTTTGTATAGTATTACTGATAACATTGGCAAGAAACTTATTATCTCCCCTGAAAACACCAATGAGAAAAGGGTAAAAACGTTTGAATGTAAATTTTTACTCTAAATGATTTGGGACACAAAACTTGGTATGAATATTATTTATGGTCAACCGTTATGGTTATTTAAAATTGACATTATTTAAATGTATATATATTTATTTATATTATTATACAAAAGGACCCTACTTTATTTTCCAAAATCTGTGTGGCAATCGCCCTAAACATTATGAAATGTAAATGGACCTCACCCGCATCTCAAGAATAATATTGTTATATGTAACGTTAGGGCGATTTGGATTATTCTGTGAGCCCACTCTGTGCAATTAATAAATTAATCCCAACCTATTCACTATTTTCGTATCGCGCTATCGTATTTTTGTTCACTAAGAGAGACACTTCGACTGTAATTGGAGCGTAGGTACGTACCAAATGCTGTCTAATGAAAAAGTTCAGCCAAATCAACTTAATGCGAACCGTGGATGTTTCGTATCGTCTTATTTACCTAAACATATAAAGGCCATGCGCTTCTCCGTCGCACAATATATATACCTAATAATAATACCTAATATATACCTAAAGAATATACATATAAACAGTTAAGGCGCACCTTCTGATTCCAGTGGTGAGTTCAAATCCAGTCGTAACTGTGAACCAGTGGTCTTTTCAGATTAAGGTCATTTGACATATGCACATGCTCCGACGGTGAAGGTCACATCGTGAGGTCACACGTCCCTAGGACCAAATCCGAATGTCACGTGACACTGGCTAGTATTCCGATAAACGGCGATGGATTTGCAACCTGTCACGTGACTACCAGCTACTTGCTTTTTAGTTTTTTTTTTATAGTTTTATATGTTTGCGTAGTGTGCCATTTTGGGTAAATAATATCCTTATACTACTTGCAAACCAAAGTGGGCATGCGCCGAACGTAAGTTCACGCATCTATCTCATGCTTATGTGAAATGTATAAGTCATCGTTAGATTGTAAACACAGGCCGTTTGTAATATGCCTCGGCAAATTATAAACGGTTGTCAAATTGTCAACAGCGACTGGCCATTTATAAGCTGCCGAAGTCAAACCGTCACATTGTGAAAATGTAATGCGACGCACTTTGCGCGCTGATTGGTTGAACTTCACATCCAGCCAATCAGAGAAATTGAACCACAAAACTCTAATTTACCCGTTACGATTTACCATTTACCAAAAGACCCTTCTGCATCTTGTTTTCTCACTAATGAAGCAAAAAGTTGTTGTGACACATGAGAACAAGGTATTTTGACGCTTGTGCCATTATTCTTTAAGTTTTAAAAATATAATTAATATCAATTAAACTAACTAAGTACAAGGGAATCAGTCAGATTACCTAAGGACCGTTACAAACGGCCTATAGGTAACTCAACTGTTCCAGACCAGTACCAGACGGAAGCGTGCCCAATACACTGGCTGCATTGCCACGCTGAATAGCTATGCTAATTCGCTGGCCTAAATAAGAGCCAGCCCTTGGGTCACGTGTCGCCTCAATCAAAAGCCCCGCAATATTTTTGAAAACCCGGAGGGCGCCGGCTCCCCACGGACCCAAGGTCTCCACCCCAAAAGGCTCAAATAGGTAAGCTCTGTCGAGACCACTATATTTGCGCCTTTTGTGATCCTCGGCCGAATCAGCCGCCGCACCAGCCCTAACTGATTCTTTAAGTTGATTTTTATATTTGATACTTCACATAACATAGTTAGTAGCCTAAACAATAATATAAAACAATAAATTGTGAATTTTATTTATTTGACTTCTATGTTGGTTATTGTTAGTTGCTGTTTTGTCAATTTGCCCGACCGCTTACAATATGACGAGGCACATTACAAACTGACGGTGTTTACAATCTCACGGTAACATATATATTGTACTAAGTACTCACAGTATGTGTTGCAGTGTTGTATCGGTACGTAGTGGTCAATAATACATTATGACACATTGTTCTTGGTACCATATACCTGGTGAAAACTTTCTGCTCAATTCGGTCTAGTGGTGTGATAGTTTTGATAGAGCAAACGAAAACATGATTGTAGCTCTACCTAGGCTCTATCAGACCAAGGCATGTTTTTTCATGCTGGGTAAGCTGTTGACTGGAAATGATCTCAATTCGTCGGAATCTTTTTTTTTTTATGTACGTTACCCGATTACTCAAACACGCCTTTCGCCATTCGGTTTGAAAGGGTATACCAGGTGGTCCTATAGAAATCGGGAGAACTCTTCAGATATACTAGGCATACTTGAAGCGATTTGGGTATTTTTAGGGTGGAATTACCTCAAAAGTAAGGAAAATACGAACCCCTTACAGTTTATTAGGGTCACGCGTCTGTCTGTTTGTATGTCCGTCCATTTGTCATCAAGATAATTGTGAAAAATACGTCATCCAGGTAAACGAAATTGTATCATATTCTTCATTGAAGTCGGTTTTCTTTTTAATTTTTAAAACGTAATTATAAACCAATTGACCTCAAAATTTGCACAGATATTGTCCAGACCAGAATAAACTTTAGGGCTAATTTCAATAATCAATTCTCTATATATACCATGAATTATGTATAGGCACATCTATATCTTGACTATTCAGTCCGGTGGACTATCCAGTATTTGACCACCGACAGTATTTTACCCCTGTATAAACCAATTAGTTCAACTAGTTGAACTTTGAGTTGGACTTAGTGGAATAGAGGGTGGGTGTACAGAAAGGCATTAATGCTGAGCCGGGACTTTTTTGCTACACTATTATGTGTTTTATTTATTTTATGTATTTTCTTTCCTGTTGCTGATAAAAGTATGTTGCTGTTTAAAAACCAAGTACAATATTGTACTCCCCTTGGGATCGAACCCGGGACCTCTGGATGCGAACAACTAGACCACAGAGCTGTAATTAGGTTCGTATTTTTGAAATGTATCCACTTGTGCAATGTAGTGCGATGTAGTGTATTATATGGGCGATAAATATGAATAAAAGTAGGTATTTTCGCGTGGAATTCGCAAGCGAATCGTCGCCTTATCTGCAGGCATTATTATATGCTAATCGCATATGTAACACTCGAACGAAAAGCATTCGATAACAAGACGTAAGGCGCGACCAATCTTGATAAACCGCAGAAATGCGCGCACACGCGAAAAATATGCACAATTTACGTGTCACCAGAACAAAACGCAATATCATACACGGTCAATACAAAGCTTACAAAACACCGGTGATGATAAACACAAACGGAACGTAAATCCAACTGGCCAGTGTCCACAAAACAGTCACTTAAAAAAAAATATGCACTGCACAGGTTGTCTATGAGGATAATTTAAAAAGTTACAGGCAAGGCAATTCGAAAATTAAAATACGAGCGGGAAACGCGACCGTCCACCGCACGGCTGCTTGGTTAACTGACGTAGTGATGTGACACGGTTGGGAACGTGACTCGAATCGGATTATACGATTAATGAAGTTTAAAACGAGTCGATTATTTATGCGCGCACGTATACCGTCCAGTGCGCGGTGTTTTCAGATTTCTAAATAAACGTTTGAATTCAGTACAAGTATCTAAATAAACGTGCGCTCTGACAGTTCTGACACAGATCCATGTTCGTACGGATTTCTATCGGCGTTTACTATTTTAGGACAGGTTGGCAATCGCCTTATTACGAGATGAATCGCAACTGGACTTCACCCGCATCTCAACCTTTTCCCAGTTTTCGTATCGCGCTAACGAATTTGTACACTAATTCCACTGTTATTTTATTTGTATTTATTAGTCTACGACGGGAAAGCGTTTGACCTTCAACTCACAAGGTTTCAAGTTATGATAAGACCGAAGGTGGAAGTGGAACTTCACCCGGAATCCTCGACAGTCTGAGGAGCTGGCTATCTTACCTCTAAACTCCGGATCACAATAATTTAGAATTGTTGTTATGGCGACAAACTTGGGTAAGATGGTGGTAGCAGGCCGACTTGAACAAAGTCCTACCACCAACCAAACCAAGCACTATTTACTTCCCTGGGGATTGGGATGTAATTTGGAGTGTAACTGAAACAAATGAGTCCAGCCAAAGTAACTTTTTGAAATCGAAGATGGATCGAACAGTTTACAAATATATTAATATGGATCACTCTTTTAAAAATAGTCACACGCAGCCCAGATTATTGACTTTCCAATATGCAAACAATTTTATTGTGAAGAGCAATTTATAGCATTTTGTTGCGTTAGGTCAAGATCTAATTGGGTCGCCGCCATATTGAATCGCCTCGTAATTAATTACATTATTACATTCAAATAGCACCTGGCCAACAAACGTAACCAATTCATATCATTACAATTTGCAAGCAACATTGTACAATTGTAGGGCAGTTTCGATATCGATCGATACAGTAACAACACTATAAATTCGTCGCTATAAATTAATCGTATCAGTTCGTGCGCTGTTCAATTGCTTTGAGATGGAATAACGTTACAATGTTACAGCAATAATAAAAATATGAAGCTTTTATTTGTGTTACGAAATTACATTGGTCAGTCGCGGTACCGTAGATGTTTTTGGACACGTCTTAGTTGTAATTGTGGAATATTTCAAATAATATAAGGATAAGTCTCCTGCTTCCGTAAATACGACAACAATGTCATCACAACATGTTTGATGAATACAACAAAGTATGTCGAACTTATAAGCAATTATTACATTTTTTTTTATATATGTTGTATCAAATCATTCGGGTGAGAACTGTTTCCTGGGCCACAGCTCACTCTAATCCAGGAAGCAGGGCCCCAAATGACAATAAAACATATGAATTATGAATAAAAATTATGGACGAGGAACAAAATGAGCGCGTGGTTTGAGGAATACAACAAAGTTCAACAAAATTAGCTACCATTGTTTGCTGTAATCAAAATTAACGGATGAGGCCAACCTGAAATACGACAATAAAATCACCACAACATGTTTGATGAACAAAATGAGGGCGTGTTATGAGGAATACAATATTTTTTGTTTGTTCAACAAAACAAGCCAACATTGTTTGCCGCGGCGGACGTGAATCGACCCCACGTATGATTGGACGTCGACGCCCCCTCATAGACGCTTTTTTGTTTAATTGCGTGAGTTGAACTTGGTTCGACGGTCGCGGAGTTGCAGGAGACAAAATGCTCAGTCATCATGTTCATCAAAAGCTTGTTGGGTCAACAATACTGCTTTACCCGCTGTTTACCCGCAAATAAACAATGATTAAAGTCAGATACTCGACATGCTATATCCAACCCAAACCGTAATTGGACAGAGCCTTCTGCTAAACTGGAGGTTCTTTCCATAATCTTCACGCTCTATACCAGGTTGTTAAACCACAAAACATAGGTAAGACGCCAAATGGGACTAAAGAATTTCCTTTGGGTCTGTCTCGGAGAGTGCTATTTTTTTTTTGTTTTGATAAAACTACGTTAGACCCTGAAGACACACAATCTAGGTAGCAAGCCGGCCTAGAAGAAACCTAATCACTCTCGCCTTGAGGAGGTCCTTTGTAATATTAAGCAAAGAAAGATGCAGGCGTATTCCACTCCTTAGTTGACAAGTAACATGAACACAAAGGTAAATTGAATAAACGAATGAATGTGTCGATAAATAATACACAATAGGCTCTTTCAAATAACCTTTGAATCGACATAGCCAGGACTACGTAAATTCGGACATATATATGCACAACAAACATCAGTTGAAGATCGGAAGTTATGCCGAAACCGTGTACGAATATAGAAAAAATACAATCAATTGTTCAGCTGTCAAGGTCAAAGTAACTTTATCGATTCAAAAAAAAAAAAAAAAACACTAAGCACATCCCTATAAAAACAATAATAAGTCGACACGATTATCCGAATGGAAACGTGTTTCTGCGCAGCAGCCGGTGCACGGTGACCATTGTTGCGTCAAACTGCGGGACAGAGATTTCATCCACACACTTTCAACACGTCGAACTTCCTCCCGCGAACTATTCAATTGTGGAATGATCTCCCTGCAGAGGTTTTCCCTACTAGCTACAGCATGGGATTTTTCAAAATGGGCGTTTTAAAATGTTTATAGGGTCGGCAATGCGCGGGTAATGCTTCTGGTGTTGCGAGCGTCCATAGGCGACGGTAACCGCTCTCCATCAGGTGGGCCGGATGCCTGTTTGTCACCTTAGTGGTATAAAAAAAAAAGTCTCAGTGGGGACAATCAGCGATAGACCTATTTAGATGCACATAAAGTCGATGATCAATGCGGTATGCCTACATGTTTTTATTGGAAGTAGGCCAAGCGCGGTTCTGTACGAAATGTATTATTTTGTACCTACATATTTATTTAATAATAGAAGGCATTACATAGATATATTAAATGTTGTGATCGTAATAAAGGCAGTTATTATAAACACCTCTCTGTGGCGTAGAGGTTCGCCCGCCGGTATCAAACCGAGAGGCCACGATTCCGATACTCAGGAGGTACAAATTTGTGCTTGGTTTGGTTGGTGATAGGATTAAGTATATGTCCTGGTTAGCTACCATCAGTTGTTATGAAGACCGATGGAGAGGTGGAGGCGCACTTCAACCGGAATCCTCAAAAAACTGAGGAACTGGCTTTCTTAACTCTGAATGCCGGAACGCAACAGAATTAGATAAGATGGTGGTAGCTAGCCAGGCGGACTTAAACAAAGTCCTACCACCAACCAAACCATGCACAATATTGTAATCCCCCTGGGGATCGAACACGTTTCAACCTTCAGCCTCAACCGACTAAGGAAACTTTTTCGAAAACCACAGTCACCCTATATCCGATTATTCAGTCACCAAGCGCAATAATTCTAACTAAATGTAATGTTACTTCGGACGCATTGTAAAGAGAACCTTAAAGACAGAACATTAAGGATCTGTTTCACTTTGCAAATTAGAAGGTGTCTCTACATTTTATACAGTTTTGTAGAAAATTATAAAAATTTGACACAAATAACTGCGTTCGAATAAAATCACCTGTTCGTCGGTTTCTCATCGTGATGGGTTTTACATACATACATACTACATTCAAGACTCCAGCCTGTTACCCAGATGGGTAGACAGAGACAACGGATTTCCACTTACCACGCTCTTCGCACAGCTCTTTTGTCTCACTCTCATCAGGTTCCTTAAAACATGCTAGTCGGGTACTCCTGAGCCGCCTTTCGCGGGCTTCAACATGGTAGGACATGCGAACAGAGGAAGGCCGATGAACAGATGGATTGTGTGAAAGAGGACAGGAGTGAAAGGTGTGGATGCAGAGCTGATGGTTGATAGGAGTGAGTGGGAGAAGAGAATTGGTTGTCCCCAACTAGCGTGGCATAAGGACAGGGGGATTATTACGGTCCTTGCAATCCTCTTTTGTCTCATTCACTCTCACTCTCATCACGATCTTCGTACATGCTCGTCGGGTATATCTGAGCTGGTTATCCAGAACTTCTCCGACTTGGTCAGAGAACGTACCCCGAGGTCATCCCCTCACAACTGTACCATTCACTCACATATATACTTGCTTCGTCCACCTGCTTTCATCCATCCTCAATATCTGTCACTACATCCTATACGCATTCAAACCGCTTCTATGGTCTAGTTATTCGTCCACCGGTGTCAGATACAGCGGTCCCAGGTTTGATTCCCAAGTGGAGTACAATATCGTGCTTGGTTTGGTTGGTGGTAGGACTTTAAGTCCGCCTGGCTAGCTACCATCTTACCTAAATCTGTCGCTATAACAACAATTAAAAAAAAAAAGCTGTGTTCCGGCATTCAGAGGGAAGATAGCCAGTTCCTCAGACCTTTGAGGATTGCGAAGAGCGAAAGAAAAATTTATTTCTTACCACACCGCTCTCTTACTACAGTTTCTATATGTAGAATATGCGCGCGATAAATTATAATAAAAATATATAATTTTATAATTTGCAACATTCACTTGTAATAATGTTTTATTTTATTTGCTTTGTTATAATTTAAAATAATTTATGTCCATTTATTCTTCGTATTATAACTTCGTTATTATTAATGGTGTTAATATATGGATTTTATCCGATATAAATGAGTAATAATAAATGCCGTCCCAGTCGCGGCTTCAGAATCGACCCCTCCAACTCAGCGCGTGGACGTCGTACAAGCCGACTAGGGGATCTCATCAAAGAAGAGTAGCTTACTTCGGTGATTTATGTAGCAGCCTCACTGGGCGAGATAATATAGCGTTATTCAATTCTATTCCAAAGTCGAGCGTGTGGAGCCCGTGACAAAAAAGCAAATAGATCGGCCTATACTACCTCAGATTAGCAACTCAACGCAACTTTACTCTAGTTTCGAAATAAGATATAGTCATTATAAAGGCGACATTGCTGTGCGCTCAACCACGGCGCTTATGACCACCAGATGACAGAAATACGCGCGAATTTCTACGTTTTATTTTTTTACGGCAAAACAAATATCAATTTTAAAAATCTAAAACACAGACCGTCTGCCGTATACTGTGTTTATTTACTGCACAAAGTGTCAAGGCGTAATTGGGCGTATTTATTGAACGGCGAACATTTTTGGTACAAATTAGAGTCAAGTTTGTTTTTTTTTTTCTACAGAGAAAATTTTATGCAATCGTGTTTTCGAAACACAAGCGTTCTAGCATCAATCCTGAACTATAACATATATTAATTTCAAAGTAAATGCTACAGTATCGTGGAAGATATGATCGCTCAAGCTAAGCCATTTCACGTATCAAAGACTCTTAAAAGACATACCTGAACGTTGACCCTGGCGGGTTTGAGAGGCTTCACGATAGGAGGCTTCGACGGCGGCACTGGGATTGGGGCTGGGGCTGGCGCTGGCCGCTCTATCACCACGACAGGCTCTGCGGAGACATTACCAGAATCAACGAACAAGCCTCAGAACTCAGTTTGTAGTAACAAGCCTCATGGCTCAGTTGGTAGTAACTCTGCCTTCTGAGCTGTAGGTTCTCAAACATTTGTGTGATGAATATAAATGTTTGCTTTGTGTTTGGCTGTTGTATCCTATAGTACGTATGTATTAACAAAAAAAATGTATTTAAGCCCAATCCGTAATCTAGTTTGGGGCTAGATGGCGCTGTGTGAAATTAACGTCCTGTAATATTCATTAAAAAAAAAATGAAATGCAATCCCCAAGGAGTACAATTTTCTGCTTGGCAAACCAAGCACCTGTACTCCTTTTGTTTAGTGGACCCAATCAAAATGGTTTCTTCTCTCGCTGTGTCATGTTTGTACTTGAGATGACGAATATAACTATCAACCAATAAATTTAACTAATATTTAAAATCAACCATTATATTCAATAATCAGAATTAACATTATCGAATAAAAAAATCATATCAACTTCAGCCTGAGTTAGAACTAACATAATTGAATGCATTGAAATTTTAACTTTAAAGTTTTACCAATAAGAAACATTTTCGTATGATGCTGCTCGCAGAGTTTTCAACTATGCTTAGGTTTACTTCATTCAATTGTATGCTTTCGACCCCTCATTATAGAGATTAAATTTCTCTGATTTGCTGTATATGATATTTTTATTCAATACAAAGTGATGTGATATTTTAAACAAATACCCATAGTGCTACTATGATAGAGACGAATTAGCGGTTACTTTTATTTGATCAATAGAATAAAATATTCAACTGCATTAACATCAACCAATAACCAAATCGTGTAGGTACTCAACAAATAATATTAACTAATATTTTCAACCAATCAAAATATCGATATATTTTTTTATCAATTAACAGTTAACTAATATTTAATTTTAACCATTATTGCCATGTTTAGTTTGTACGTGTATCTGAGTCACTAATATTTTCAACCAATCAAAATATCGATATATTTTTTTATCAATTAACAGTTAACTAATATTTAGTTTTAACCATTATTGCCATGTTTAGTTTGTACGTGTATCTGAGTCACTAATATTTTCAACCAATCAAAATATCGATATATTTTTTTATCAATTAACAGTTAACTAATATTTAGTTTTAACCATTATTGCCATCTTTAGTTTGTACGTGTATCTCAGTCACTAATATTTTCAACCAATCAAAATATCGATATATTTTTTTATTAATTAACAGTTAACTAATATTTAATTTTAACCATTATATTATCTTTAGTTTGTACGTGTATCTGAGTGCAAATTACCAGGAGGTGGCGGCTGCGCTCTACCCTGCTGCTGCGGCTGGAGGGGTGACCTCTTCTCCTCTATCACCGGTGCAGCTGGCGGTGGAGCACCTGTGCTTCCCCCTCGGACCTGCAGACAACACACACCCATTAGGAAGAAAGATCATCGGCTTCACATCTATTGGGTCGGTCCGCGGTGACGATTGTGACATTTCAACTCGGAAATGCGCTCAATAATTATTAAATTATTGCAGTTAATAACAAAGTTGTATTGTAACTTTTTAGATCATAACCTAATTCATTTCATTTCATTTATTCCAAAAAAACTAAATACATTTCGTGTGTGGAGTTCATACAAATACATTTTAAACATAGTTACATAAGTTCAATTAGGTAAGTATTTAAAATTATAAAATATGTATCGGGTATTGGTATTTTAAGGTAGGTATTTTATACAATTATCACATGTTATCACAAAATATATATATATATGTATTACAAATGTCACAAAAACTACATTTACAAAAATAAAATGAATGTAAGAAAATATTTTCAAAGGAATCAAATCAGGTCAAAAGCAATCAAAAATCTATGTCAAATCCATATACTTGTCGAATAGTTACACATAATCACAATGATACGTCAAAAAATCCTCAACTGAGTAAAACACTCCATCTAACAATTTTTTTTTAATTACATTACTGTCATGAGAATAAACCGTCCATGGCTATTACAAAACAAGATGAACTAGTTTGAAGCTCTGTGACGGGTGTGATCCCAACTATTGCAAGAATTGCAACCGCTGTCAACGAAAGAAATTCAACGAAAATATTTACCTTTGATTTGATTTATAAATTGTTCTTAAATATGTTGCCAACAAGGCATATTACTTCATATCATATAAACGTCAGGTTACTTCTATGTCTATTTTATGAGTGGCGGTGATAGCACATTTTTGTATATAGCTAACAGATCTTCAAGGGTGGGTACCGCGACCGCATCTTTGTCAGATAAAATACCCTGTCGGTGGTAGATGGTTAGGAGCAGCTCAAGCCAGGCGCCATCTTGTCATCTTGAGCGACGACGCCATTTTTTTTTTGTACGATGCGTAAACGCTTGCCCTTCATCTCACGTTAGTTACAAGTTAAGATAAGGCCGAATGTGGAAGCGCACTTCACCCGGAATCCTCAACAATCTGAGGAACTGGCTATCTTACCTCTAAATGCCGGAACACGACAATTTAAGAATTGTTGTTATGGCGACAGAATCATGTAAGATGGTGGTAGCTAGTCAGGCGGACTTATAGTCCTACCACCAACCAAATCAAGCACGATATTGTACTCCACTTGGGATCGAACTCTGGATCTGACGTATCGGTGGTCTACTTATAGCTTCAAAACACATCATGGGTTAAAAGAGGTAAAATACGCCACTACCTACATGCTACATGTTTCAAATAACAACAAATTTTTGACTTTCAATGCTTGGATTTTCCAAATTGGTTCCCACGAACCTTGCTCGTAAATATTCTCTTAGTTATTTGAAAAAGCCTCAGCCACGCCATAGCTCAGTTGGTAGAAGCTCTCGTCGCTCTGCCTTCTGGGCTATAGGTTGTGGGATCGATTCTCACCCTGGGAGGCTACCGGGCATTTCGTCGAAGTTCATTGTCATCCATTGATTTCATCTCCATCTTCATCAATCGATAAGTCTGCAATGGTACCGCCGTTCTTTATGAAGTTCGTCAATGTTAAGATGGGACTCCTAGCATACAATGGATTAGGGATTTCAATAAGAAACAAATATTAAATAAACGAAACGCAACGTTTTAATAAAAATGCGATCTACCATATTTTTTTAATTAGAATGTCATTTATTGATACTCTGTAGTACTTATTATTTTTTATTTCAAGGTATAAAATAGTAATTTTACCTCAAAACTAATTATTTTAATCATAAAACCGAAAAATGGTGTGTTATGCAAACGCAACGAAACGCAGAGGCCAATCAAAGAAGAAGAAGAAGAAGAAGTTCCCAATGTGATGAGAGTTTGTAATAGAGATGGTGTATTAGGGTCATATTTTCGTATTATTTAATTGCTGGGATTATGTTATGATACCTATTATAATATAATAGTCAAATAATAGGTAGTGTTTCGACTGATTCCGATTCTGTATTCAACGCTACTTACGGCGTTTAATAGATATTCTATCAGGTATTCTCTTTGGGTAGGTATCCATAATCGGATAAAAGTATATTATGATACGTACATAATGTAAATGTAACGGTTATTAAATTTTTCTTCATCTTTTATGAGGCTAAGGACTGTGAACGAAAATTAAGATAAGTTGGCGTATTTAAAAAGTTAATTACCTATGTAGGTACCTACAATGATTATTTATTGCTATTATTCACACAAATTGACTCCTTAGCAGATGAATATCAATCACAGAGACTATTATTTACTCAAATTCACTCACTTCTAGACGAATATAATTCGCACAAATTCACTCATTAGCAGACGAATATCAATCAGACTATTATTTACTTAGATTCACTCACTACTAGACATATATCATTCGCACAAATTCACTCATTAGCAGACGAATATCAATCACAGAGACTATTATTTACTCAAATTCACTCACTTCTAGACAAATATCATTCATACAAATTCATTCATTAATAGACCAATATCAATCACAGTAACTATTAGTATTTACTTAGATTCATTCACTTCTAGACGCATATCAATCAAATCATAGAATAACTATTCATCTCACCCTCGCTCGCATGAACGCTAGTAAGAACAGCGCTTCAGTACCTACGTACGAGAACACATAACACTAACGGCAGAGCAGAGCGACAATACTAAGCGCCATCACAGCCACCGCGGCGAAGTTCACGAAACGAATCTTGGATCAGGCTAATATTTAACTATTATAAAATAATATTATACCGAAGATTCCAATACCTATTACGAATATACATTGCTAATATTAGGTTATCTAACTATTATTAATTTATTAGTCACACCTCTAATGTGATGCGAGTTTGTATTTGTAAACACAAAACAAAAACAAATATATGAGAAAATGTTCTAAATATTTATTTAGAGCGCTTTGTAGACACGAAAAGTAAGTAATTCTAATAAATTTATGAGTAAAATGTGCGTTAACTTAGTTTTCCACGTTTTACTTACGTCATGAGTGGTAATTTTTAGATATGCCGTCCCCTCGAATAGTTTCCCAAAGACGAGGAAATCTTGCTGCAAAATGACTGCGGCTCTTCGTTTCGATTATAGCATCCCGACTTAACTCTATAGGGTCGGGGACCACGAAGACTTCGCCCGAAATAGAGGGATAGTACTTGCGTGAAGTGTTGGAATTAGTTTGTGGGTGTGTATTGCAGCAGCAATACAACAGCAGTAAGTGCACTGCTGTTTGTTCTAGATCAAGCAGACCACCGCCATACATACTTATTTGGCAAATACAAGAATGGCTTGATGAATTTTTGTCTCCAACTTGTTCTAATAAGGTCCTATTATTTTCAGAAAACCGATTACATATTGGAGCCCCCGGCTTTTTATAGCACCAAAGGAGGACTTGTTATAGCCTCCACTCCCTTGAGGAGTGGAGTTGGTGGTGAAGAGCAAATGGAACTGAAGAGCAAATGTTGAGAATGGCGGACAAATCATAGTGGAAGATTAGAATAAAATAAGTAAAAAATACTTTTATGTTTACCACACTACCACAATTAGGAAATGCTTATCTAATAATTACCCTAATTTAACTTTTGTTTTAATCATAATATGTTATCTTACATTTATGTATATTTACAGTTAGGTTTCTGAGGTTGTCGCCTCAGCAGCCTTGATCAGAAGAATTTGGCAGAGTGGCAGATTAGTGTGTTAAATTGAGACAACCGCATATTCACTTAATTAGATTTTAGAATCAAATATGTAAATAAAACCTATATACCTTATACTTAATTGCTTATTATTTATAAATAAAAAGGTGGGTGTTTCATGATGAAGTGCCATACTTTCTGAGAGAAGCATAAATAATACCTAATAAATATTACAGGAATATTTCATGCTGTGTGAAATAAATGTCCTGTAATATTCATCAGACCTGTCGCAATGCATGGATCAGAGGGTTGGGCTATGAAGAAGATGGATGAGAGGAAAGTGCATGTTACTGAGATGCGAATGTTAAGATGGATGTGTGGGGTGACAAGGTTAGATAAGATCAGAAATTAGTTTATAAGGGGAAGTTTGAAAGTGGCACCAGTTGTAGAAAAGTTGAGGAGTGCTAGGTTGGCATGGTATGGGCATGTAATGAGGAGGGATAATAGTCATTTGACCAAAAGGGTTATGAATTTGAGTGTGGATGGACATGTGAGCAAGGGAAGACCGAAAAAGAGATGGATGGATTGTGTGAAAGAGGACATGGGTATGAAAGGTGTAGATGCAGAGTTGACGGTTGATAGGAGTGAGTGGAAGAAGAGAACATGTTGTGCCGACCCCACCTAGCGTGGGATAAGGGCAGGAGAATAATGATTTATTTCCATCATGCCTAAACCAAGCAAAGCTTGTAATAAGACAACTAGATTTTGGAAATAATACTGTATTGTTTGATGTGTATGTATCATCATATAATACAACACAGAACCTACATCAATACCTATTCATCAGGAACTAGATTTTGGAAATAATACTGTATTGTATGTAGGTATCATCATACAATACAATACTACACAGAACAAACATCAATATTCATCACACAAATGTTATTGCTGGGTGGGAATCGAACCCACAATACAGCTCAGAAGCACATAGGCTGGCTGTTCTTTCGAAGGTTTCTCCCTGTCCATGCGCTCTAGGTTTCGAAGATCTTCAGCGGCCTACAACACAACTCCCTCCACGGCTCTCAACCATAAGGAAAAGACACATACAAATTACTCTGAACACGGCAATAGGTAGGTCACTTATAGAAGGTACAACACAACTCTCTCCATGGCTCACAACCATACGAAAAAGACACATAAAAATTACTCTGAACACGGCAATAGGTAACATAAAGTAGGTAGATACTACCCAAAATCGCCCACAACCCAACACTCTCCATGGCTCTCAAACAAACGAAAAAGACACACACAAATTACTCTGAACACTGCAATAACATATAGTGCCCAGAAAAACCCAAATATGTATCCTAAATTTGCCGAAAGCTGAATAATTCGGATGATGGTATTGATAACCGGTGCTCTACGGTAACCGGCTTCAAGTTATTCATCCATTAAAGATACGAACCATGGCAAAACAATTATTGAAGCCCATCTGCCTTACGCGGTACCGAATCTGTCATCTAAACGTCAAAATGTACTGAATGGACGGGTTTCATAACATGTGTTCACTTTTAAGATGGGAAACGCCATTTTGTATTTGACACTTGTGATACCCGGTAGGTAAAAATCGTTTCTAGTTCTCATGAAGCTAATTTTAAGCCAATGGAGATCGGCTACGCCGTCGCCGGTACGGTCCCAGGACAAACATTAGTGCAATTAATATAGATATATGTTATGTGTTTGGGTGTTGTATCACCATTATATTATAGTACGCACGTATTAAAAAAAAGTATTCTATCCGTAATCTAGTTTCCATATGCTCATATGCTGTACCTACTGTAATAATATGTCATATTTATTTATTCTCTTTCCCCTTTGGAGATTCACCTCTGATCACTCGTCTAGGTCACCTGCTAGGGAATAGTCAGCGGCACGTCCAAACTCACGTTCGGCACACGTCCAAGGTTTGTTAGTAGCTATTCAATACGTGACAGGTAACAAGCCTGAAGGTAGTGGCGAATCACACGTTTTTGCAACCACGATGTGTTTTGATGCTATGGTTCACCTCAAGCGTACTTAACCCTGAGGGTCCACCTTACCTGTTGTAATAGCTATAATAGGAAACACTGGGAATTACGCGAGCCGTATTGTGGTAGCAGGAAAATGTGCGAACAGGTAAAACTAATAGATAACGTAGACGGTGATGTGGTTAAGAATATTTAACATAGAACCAGTGAACAATCTACTAAATCAGTAAGATTTTTAGGATAATTTTCAACCGCCTCTGTGTGAACCGTCTAGTGGTTCTTTTTATTTTTTTATTATACGACGGGTAAGCACTTGGCCTTCATCTCACTTGGTTACAAGTTGAGATAAGGCCGAAGGTGGAGACGCACTTCACCCGGAATCCTGAACAAACTGAGGAACTGGCTATCTTACCTCTAAATGCCGGAACACAACAATTTTAGAATTGTTATTATGGCGACAGAATTAGGTTAGATGGTGGTAGCTAGCCAGGCGGACTTAAACAAAGTCCTACCACCAACCAAACCGAGCATAATATTGTACTCCCCTTGGGGATCGTGGAGGGAAATGGCGTTGTTTTAAATTTCTTTTAATTATCTAAATAGCAAATATATATCTTCTAGATATATATAACTCAAAGGTGACTGCCCAAACCACTGGACGGATCGAGCTGAAATTTGGCATGCAGGTAGATGTTATGACGTAGGCATCCGCTAAGAAAGTATAGGTTTTGTCGGTTAGACTTTTTTAAAATGGCTAAAGAAAATCTGAACGTAAATGGAGAAGTTGAAGAATGTACTGTCGTTTTTAAGTTTTGTAGGCCCTAATTTTTTACACACGCTAAACAAAAGTAAAGCCGCAAAAACTATACCTAATTAATAATAATACTACTTAACGCGAGCGAAGCCGCGAGCAAAAGCTAGTGATCTATAAAACACAATGGCCGCCAAGATTTATAATAAGATATCAGATAAAATGAAGCATGAACCTGATTTTAAATTTAACAAACTTATTTAAGACATACTTATTGATAAATGTTACTATATCATTGACTAGATCTTGGATGATTTGAATTGTTGCTTTATAGTATAAGTATAGGTAGTATTTACTCATTCAAATTCATCTTGGGACATTTTTATGATATATATCAGGTAATTAAATTGTATTGCAATTCCACATAATAACTCCACAAAATAGTTTATATAATAATGTATTGGCATATTATAATATTTCCTTGACATATTAAAATACCGACATAAACATCTAAATTAATGTTGAAAATAAATAAAGATAACTGGGTCTCATAATTAACTATAGTACAGTGTTAGATTAAGATAATCTATTGTTATGTTATTGTATTGTTTATGTTGTTATATGATTATTTTTGCATGAAATAAATGAATAAGAATATGAAAATTGCCGTGTGTGCCCAAACCAGAGGTCTTAGAGAGAATATTTGATTAACATATTAAGGTAGCCTTCTTCAGTGTTATTAGGGTGCTCTTAGATTTGGGAAAATTCTCACAGGATAGCGGGAGCAACGTCCCGGGAGTTTGATAGTATATTATAGTCACATTCATGTTTTAAAATATTATATAACTTAGAATCGAACGAGGCTTCAGGCCTCTTTACAAAAACAGGTATCTTTACTACTATGCACCGTATTACAAGCACCGCAAAGATCTAAATAGCACCCACGCAATATCACATTTCTTCGCCTTCAAAAAAACGCCAGCGATGAATAAATGGACTGCTTTTTGCGTGATCCGTCTATACTACGCAATGATGTCATTTCTTTATACTTTATTGCACACGCACAGAAATAAAAGTAGGTAGGTACCTATTAAATTAAAAAGTATGGCAAACGCGAGCTTAACCCAAAAAAATAAGTTCTGCATTAAAGAAAATCTATTTTTTACAGTTTATCTGGAAAAGTGAGTTTTGAAAAAAAAAATGTATAATGTACACATTTTTTTTTTCAAAACTCACTTTTCCATTGTTTGATAACAAAATAAATAATGTATAATGACTATGAGCCCAAAGTTGTTGGAACACTTTCGAAATGTATAAATACAACTTTATGAATTTAGTGGAGGTTGTACGTATAGTCTGAAATGCGTAATCGAAGCTATTCAATTATTTTTTGCTGTCCGTGTAGAATAGAACTTTTGAAAATCGGAACGTCTTAGAAAAGCTTGGTATCGCCGAATGCCGAGGACGGTAATCATCAATACACACGTGTATCATACGACGTTTTTCAACACACTTGTGAATAAAATAACAGTAAAAACTATAATTTCAACAGTGAAAACGAGTTGTGAAAAAAGGTTTCGCTATGGCGGGAAAAAATAATCAGTTTTCCTATGCGCGCGCATTGCGATCGGCCACAGACTAAAGGGATGAGGTTTTTTTTTTATTTTCCGCGCATAGGGTTTTGCGCCTATTCTGCCACGTACAAAATGGGGACTTAAACGTTTTCTTTTATTATAGAGAAAACAAAAGTTACATTTGAGGGAACATTTAATTTATTAAACACGTACAAGTAAAAATTATCTATTTAAATAAGCAGTTGCTTGAAATGAGCAAGCAATAGGAACATTAATTTATTTGTTCTATTGAACACGATCTTTTTTTTTATTAAAAACTTTTTTAAGATCAACCAATAAAATTAAAAAAAGCAACGAAAAAAACAGTTTGATATGTGTGTCATTCTCTGCCTAATTGCGGTGACCATAGAGCCACTTTATGAGCAAGTGTGTTGAAAAGTTAATTATGTCATGGATCAAATTTCTGGATTATCCAGTTTTGCACAACGGAGTCGCCATTGTGCAAAACTGGAGGACAAGCGATACCGAAGTTCAAAGGAAGAAGCTATTGGTTTAGTAGAATCAGGGCGAGATGAAGTTAGCTCTTCTATAGGTGCCTTTTGGTATTCTAGTGGCCATTTTGTGACGATACCATTGCCATAGTGAAGCTATGGGTTCAGTAGTAACTGGGACCTGATGAGCTCGAGCTCATGATCCGCTGAGGTCGACCTCAGTGGATCACACAGTGGATAGACACAGCAACCGGACATCACACGCACCAGCAAAGCAGCATCGATAAATAAAGTAATAACCCTGTAATTAAACAATACGCGGCTAATCGTGTGTGCAAACGAGACAAAAAAACTTCACGGAACGGCGAGCGGCATAATTTAGAGGGAGATGGAGCTAGTTTGGGTTTTTGCGTACGAGGTTCATAAAAAGACAGGTGGGCTACAGCCTTAGTATTTCAGTTTAGCGAGCTGTGAAATAAAATGTAACACCGCGGGATTTAAAAGGAGAGTCAGACTTTCGTTTATGAAATGGGGCAACGGAAATTAAAATTATCCTATATTTTATCATATATTTATTTATTATACTATGGGTTTCAAGTTATGATAAGGCCGAAGGTAGAAGCGCACTTCACCCGGAATCCTCAACACAATAGTTTTTTATTTTATCATAATTTTATTAATTGGAATTTACCGCGAATGAAACCAAAAATATATTAAATTGAACTAATTAATTAAAAAAAAAGCTCACCAGAAGCTGCCTTCAAAAGGCAGCTTCTGGGAAAACTCGATCCATAGTAAGCCTATCAATCAGATCCAAAGAAAATGTGGATGGGATCACATTTTGATCTAAAACGTGGTTTATCTTAAGACAAAATGTTCAACCGTATGAGCCCTGAACCTTATTTTTGATTCTCTCTGTGGACCGTACATTTATTTGTTCACAGGCCCGCAGCATCTTTTTGGTTAAAAGTCTAGTAAAAACTTTCATTGCCAGGTAAACTCGATCCATAGTAAGCCTATCAATCAGATCCAAAAAGAATGTGGATGGGATCACATTTCGATCTAAAACGTGGTTTATCTTAAGACAAAATGTTCAACCGTATGAGCCCTGAACCTTATCTTTGATTCTCGCTGCGGACCGTACATTTATTTGTTCACAGGCCCGCAGCATATTTTTGGTTAAAAGTCTAGTAAAAACTTTCATTGCCAGGTAAACTCGATCCATAGTAAGCCTATCAATCAGATCCAAAGAAAATGTGGATGGGATCACATTTTGATCTAAAACGTGGTTTATCTTAAGACAAAATGTTCAACCGTATGAGCCCTGAACCTTATTTTTGATTCTCTCTGTGGACCGTACATTTATTTGTTCACAGGCCCGCAGCATCTTTTTGGTTAAAAGTCTAGTAAAAACTTTCATTGCCAGGTAAACTCGATCCATAGTAAGCCTATCAATCAGATCCAAAAAGAATGTGGATGGGATCACATTTCGATCTAAAACGTGGTTTATCTTAAGACAAAATGTTCAACCGTATGAGCCCTGAACCTTATCTTTGATTCTCGCTGCGGACCGTACATTTATTTGTTCACAGGCCCGCAGCATATTTTTGGTTAAAAGTCTAGTAAAAACTTTAATTGCCAAACTCTTGGGGTTTCCATATGGACCACAGAACACGCCATACGAAGAAACACGGCGCTGGGAATGGTCGATGAAGAAGATAATATGAAACTCTTAAAAAAAAACGTAACGCTACCCTAAATCTAAATCTCATAGCTGAGTTGGTAGTAGCTCTGCCTACTGCGCTGTAGGTTGCAGGTTCGGTTTCCATCCATATTAGATGTTTGTTCTGTGTTTGGGTGTTGCCCTAAATCTCACAGCTCAGTTGGTTTCCATCGGAAATTAGATGTTTGTTCTGTGTGTGTTGCATCATATTGTAGGTATGTATTTACAAATAAGTATCGACTAGTTCCCATACTGCAAGCTATACTTAGTTTGGGGATGTGCGGCTCTGTGTGAAATTAATGTTACATTTAGATAAAAGTCACCTGGAAGAAATCGCTTCCAAGCGATAAGACCGCCCATTGTATAGGTATACGTTTATTTTTAAGCTATCCAGTTTTATTTAAGAATCGACCTCTACTGCTCAGCTCATGGATGTCGTTCAAGCCGACTAAGGGGTCTCACCAAAAGAAGGACAGAAAGGCCTTCTGTGTATTATCTATACCTTTACCGCGATCACCAATCCGCCTGTCAAGTGTGGTTATTATGACAAAACCCTTCTGCTTTGGAACAGGCTCTGTCCAGCAATGGACAATAATGGGCTGTTGATATGGTGTGTGCTCTACCGCTTGTAATTTATACTTTCTGTTTCACCTCCTAAGGTTGCCTGTAAGAAATTGTACTTTGATACATAGCGTTAAATCTTATTGGGAATTCATTTGTATTGTAAAATACAAATACATTTCGAAGAATATTTTCACGCGCCCTGAAAATATTCAGTTTTTCACGTGTTTAAGCTTAAATAATTGGCTCCTTCGTATATTTTTTTTTTTGTAATTTTATTGATTTTGTATATAATCATCATTAATTAAATGCTTAGATGTAGGAAACATGAAGTGCATATTTTTTTTCAACTCTGCTTTCTTTTATGGCAAAATAAAATGTGATAAATCAGTTTAATTTTAGATATGAAATCGTAAAAATGGTGGATAAATATGTCAACCGTACGTATCCGAGATAAACGCTATAAGCTGTACAAATATTCACTTGTAGTTCATATTACAGCAGCGAGCAGGAAAGTATAGATCATGTGCTATCAAAATAAGTCATTAGTCGGAGTAGGACGTAATAGTGTTTCATATATACGCCAATGGTAAATCATTGAACCAAGCCTCAAAATAAAAAAACTCACTGATAAAACCATATTTCAGGGATCTAATTTAAATAATATGTGTATATTTATGTGAACTGATTCATAGTAGATTCATAAAATTTATCTACACCGTGTTACAGAATGATTGCATTACTCGACGTCATTTTGTGTACAATAAACCGTTATTCAATTGAATAAATAAATAATAGCCTACCCCACTCTATTGGAGTGGATGCCACATTCGCCTTGTCTTGTTAAACATTTGTTCAATCCAACGCAAGACATGATCTAAGGCCCAAAGCACACTCGCTACTTTTAGCATCGGCGGTCGGCGATTTTGCCGCGTTTTAGAAGTTCGATATAGTCGCCTCTGTGGTTCTTGGTTCGCCCACCAGTGTCAGATCCAGAGGTCCCGGGTTCGATCCCCAGGGAGAGCAATATTGTGCTTGGTTTGGTTGGTGGTAGGATTTCGTTTGAGTCCGCCTGGCTAGCTACCACCATCTTACCTAATTCTGGCGCCATAATAACAATTCTTAAATGGCTGTGTTCCGGCATTTAGCCACTTTACCGTGTGACGTTTTAATTGTGACGTAAACAACATACGTGAACCAAAATTCACGCACACACATAGGTAGATATTCATGGTATTACGTTACAATTCAAGCTAGGGCATCCCGATGAGTCCATTTTACTTTTTATGACTTTTTATACTTTATTTATCTTATAGTTTGAATTTTAACGAACTCTACTCACTAGAAACCTTTATTATAATTAAAGAAGAGATTTCTGGCTTTCTATTGGTATACTTAGTCTGTTTATTCATAATAAGAGGAAAAAAGGGAACTAAACAATGTAAGCAAAGAACCCATTGTTCTGAACCGATCCGCGTCGGTCAGTTGGCAAGATTGGTTGAGTGACGTCACACTACAAAAATCAATGGGCTGTGTTGTATATCAAAAAGAGCGTATGTGATCTAGGTTCTTGTCAAATAAGACTCGACCATATTCCTGTTAAGAGTAATGTCGAAAATAGCATAAATCTAATAAGAAATCTGAGTGTACCATTTAGTTGCCAGCCGCGTACGACGGCAAATTGTAGGTGGGACCTTTAGTAACTATACACGGTAGAGTGGTTAGAGGCAGGATAGCCAGTCCTTCATTTCGTTGAGGATTCCGAGTTAAACGCGCTTCCACCTTCGGCCTTATCATAGCTTGAAAATCAGGTGAGATGAACGCCAAGCGCTTCCCCGTCGACCAATATAGAAAATAAACTAAGATGTTATAAGCAGAGAGCATGCAAAGGCCAAAACACACTCGCTACTTTTGGAATCGGCGGTAAATTTTGCCGCTTTTTTAGAAGCTAATAGTTTATACTCATACTTTACAGTCGCAAAATCGCCGTGATGCTAAAAGTAGCGTGCGTGCGAAGGCCCTAAGATTTCCAAAGCCCTTGTGCCGCTTATCGGTTGCCGTCGGTTAGCTGGCCCAACACAGATTAGCGGGCAAAAACAACATGGTCGGCCATGTTTTTTTTTTTCGTTTTTTTCGCAGCCCTGTGCGGTCGTCGACACCTCTGATGTAATTGAGTAGAAAGTTTCGGCAGATAGCACGAATAACTAACGAAACGATAGATAGATAAGTAAATACAGGAAATTAATTTTTACACAGCGCCATCTAGCCCCAAACTAATCATAGTATTTAAGTATTCTAGTAATATGGGAACTAGAATACTTTAATACTTTTTGTAAATACATACGTACTATATGATACACCACCCAAAAATAGAACAAACATCTATATTCATCACACAAATGTTTGTCCTGGGTGGGAATCGAACCCACAGCCTACAGCGCAGAAGGCAGAGTTAAATAATAAATAAATAAATATTACAGGACATTAATTTTACACAGCGCGATCTAGCCCCAAACTAAGCATAGCTTGTTATATGGGAACTAGATTACGGATAGAATACTTAAATACTTTTTATAAATACATACGTACAATACGATACAACACCCAAACACAGAACAAACATCTATATTCATCACACAAATGTTTGTTCTGGGTGGGAATCGAACCCACAGCCTACAGAGCAGGAGGCAGAGTTACTACCAACTGAGCTATGAGGCTTGTAAAAAAAAACAATTATTATATTTTTAATATTAAAGAAATTGGTGGTAATGATAATGAATTATATTATTTTGGATAACCTTTGCATAATATGGAGTGGTTGCGGTATTGTTATTTGATGATAATTATCATTTAAAAAATAGTAAAGTAGCTAAGTACCCCTCGATGCATAGACGACATTGAGGCGGTCGCGGGGATTTAGTCGATGGAGGCAGCTCATGTCACTATTTGCGGCGTCGATTGGGGGGAGGTGCAGGCAAAAACTAGTCTATGTAGCAGTGATTATCCAGAAAGTCAACAATGTCTGTTTGTTTGATTGGCTTTTAAAAGGTTTAAAGGCCAGTCAAAGCCGGGTCTACTGCTGCCAGAATTACACAACGTTGTTGGTAAGCTTTGATTAAGAAACATTGTTGTAAGCCACGCCACTCTTTTTGTGTTGGGACAACTTTGTTGTGGCATCAAGCCGAACTTTCAGGAAGGTTATGCCGCCTGAAAATCTCGGCTTACGTAAGAATCGTGTGAGCTTCGTGTTAAAAAATCACTGAAAATATTGTAACATTAATACACACAATCGCAAATGGCTTGTAACCGATGTGAAGCAGTGCATTCAATCGATTTTACATACTTTAAGGAGTTATTATATTTAATGTAACATGCGTTAAATTCTCTCTCAACCAAACAGTCGCTTGCAGCGATTTTCCACGCTGCTAGTTTTGTTGCTACGTTGATTATTTTTTAAAGGAGCGATGGGTTTCTTGACCTTTTGTTTAATGTAAGACGGGAAATTGCCTTCATCACACCCCGATTCTCGAGTAATGATAAGGCCGAAGGTGGAAGCGCAATTCACTCGAAATCCTCAATAAACTGAGAAGGCTTTCTACCAACATCTTATATAATACTGTCACCGGAACAACAAATTAAAACGAAGTGTAAAATACAAAATAACCTTCCAAGCAAACAAATCGCGAGGCAGCACTTGTGAACACACTAATTTCCTTGCCCATGACAATTCACAAGGCCACAGAGACACAAGACAATTCGTATAATTAGAATGTGGTGGCCGACAAGTGAGTTGAGGATCGATTTTGAAGATACATTCAGAAATACAGAGGTATTTGTGAACATAAAAAAACACAATACTTTTTTCGCAGTGAAAACTTCTTTAAGCGCGTTTTCTTTTGAGTTGGTAAAAACCATTGAACTCGCGACACCATACACCTTACCGACACCACTTTTGACACATTTGACTGTAAACATATTGTCACGCTATCTTTACGATTCCAAGAGGTACGCGTAAGGACCGTTATGCATTTTTGAGATGGATTGATTGAGGTACAGATAAGGACCGTTCGAAGACTGCCTCTACCTATTAGTAGGGGAGCCCAAGCGGGGATTTCGGGATTTACTAAAGCGCGGCAGATTAATATACAGGGGGATACCTTGTACCCGGTTAAGTACCTCCACAAAACATGAGGCCCATATATAAGGCCGCCCGTGAAGGATACAGGATCAGATTAGTAAAAAAAAATTGACTATCAGAAATTCTCGAGCGCGTCAGATTAAGGTAGGGTGAGTTAATTACATCCTAAAAAGTGTATATTACACTAATCTGACAATTTGAGAGTGACGTAAAAAAAGGGGAGGGCAACAAAGTTGTAAAAAAAAAACGTCATCTCGACATTCTCGAGCGTAGCTAAATTTTTTTTTATTTTGAAGGAAATAATTCAAGAATAATGAAAAATATATAATCTGACGATTTCCGCAAGCCGAAATAACAAAAATTCGTCGATAAAGTTAAATGCGTGCAGCTGCGTGATGCCTACATTTCCTTCTCCGCGTTTCTATTCCTCTCTCACTCTTTCTCTATCTATTACTCTCTCACTCCGTCCCCACTCTGGTTTCTGTGCCATGACGCCATCACAGCTGATCATAAAGACTCGTTCGTGGCATACTGTTTACAACGTGTTTCCAACGTTTTGGCTTTTTTGCCTATTTTAATATTATTTGTGTGAATTAATCCATTCAAAAGTTATTGAGGTTTGAAAATTCCAAAAATAGTGCTCTATGAAACTTCTATCAGACTTTCGAGCTGGGAGAGCTCAAATGCATAGAAATATTATTTCTTTGAACTCAGCGAGCTCAAAATATCACATAAATTATATTTTGAGCTCAAAAATGTCATAAGTAATACTACATAAGAAAGTTGCAGGGATGGCATTTAAAGTGAACCGTTTTTCTAATTTTTTTTTGTCAGATCAGGCGAATCCCTCTAGATAATCGTCAGATTATGAGACAGTACGTTTAGAACATAAAGATGAACCATATATATCTTAATCTGACGCGCTTGAGTATTTCAAAATGGCGATTTTTTTTTGCACATTATGAAAATGGCCGCGAGTTTGCGTCCCATCGAAATCGTCAGATTAGTGAATGAGAGCTTTTTTTTTGGTGTACTTAACACTCCCTTAGAAAATCTGACGCGCTCGATTAATTTTTTTTTTTTTTCATTTTCAACCCTTAAATACAACCACCCGCATCATGCAAACGATCAGATTAACATACGTACATTATTAAAAATACGTAGGGCATTGATGCTATCAATATCTGATGCGCTCGAGGATGTCCATGCAACAGTTTTTTTTTACATATTTAAAAATCTATAGCCGCTTCCCCCACCGATGTAAAGGTATATATCACATAACATTTTTTCTTCTTATCATCTAAGCTTTGCATCCCAATAGGTCTCTACGACGCTCGAGTAAATCCACATTTAGCCTCGTGGGCTCCCCTACTATATAGAGGACACTTCAAATTGTCACTTCTGTCGGCACTCCCGGAGTGCCACTGTAAGTATTTAGGACGATCGAGATCGTGATCGTGACCCTAAAATCGTGATGTTAGGGGGCGAGATTGACCAATTGCGACGAGGGTAGAGGTTTGATTACTTTAAAACTTCAAACAGCTGATGTCATTAACTATACGTCGTAGACCCACGATAATAAATGTTTAGGTGTAAGATTTTTTTTTAAATATTTTGATAGTACGACGGACTCAAGCGTTTGGCCTTCAACTCGCTTTAGATATAAGTTGGAAAATATTTTACATAATTATCATCTTTAATTTCAGCCCACTGCTGAACAGAGCCCTCCCCCAATCGACGCCGCAAATAGCGACCTGAGCTGCCTCCATCTATCGACTCCCCGCAACTCTGTAGGTATGTATACCTCATCTCATCTGATGTCACGCCCAGAGTGAGCAGGTACCATTTAGACAAGCGTGCTGAGGCTGAAAAACCTGACCCTGTACAACTAAATATATTGATATGATTATTTAATTCATTGTTTTATTTTATTGTTGTTGTATGTATTAGTGTATAGTTTGTATTATATATTTATGTTTAATTCATTGTTTTATTTTATTGTTGTTGTATGTATTAGTGTATAGTTTGTATTATATATTTATGTAACGAGTATGTGTTGTGATTTCTTCATATTGTTGTGCACTACTTCTGTTATTTTTGACTGTTTACATTTCGGCTTTCAAGGTTGCCTGGAAGAAATAGCTTTTAGCGATAAGGCCGCCCATTTTGCATAGACACTTTTGTAACAATATATTATTTATATGTACAATAAAGTGTTATTTAATTATTTCATTCATTCATTCGTGCTGGAGCACTTTCTTAGGCCTCATCTAAAAGACGTATCCTTTCAACACAGCTAAGTTGGTATTGATAGTAGCTAGCATCCTAACGGAGTTTGTCAGCTGGCACGCAGCTTTAACGCAACCTTTTTAGACCCGATAAAGTTCAAAGGTCGACATTTTATGACTCAAAAAGTTCAAACGTCGAGCGAGTAATTGCCAACTGGTTCAATGAATATGGTCTGAGGATCAACCTGGAAACTAAATGTCATTTCAACCGACTGCCGAGACGGAGGGCTATGTTTTTCGAGAGTATAAATGTCTACCTTCGACTTTTGTGACCTCAAGAGGTCACGTTTTACGCAGAGCTTTTTCCTAATTGTACGTGGGGCAAGCTCTTTGCCTACATATCACCTGGTTTTTTCAAGTTATGATAAGGCCGAAGGAAGCGCACTTCACCCGAAATCCTAAACATACTGAGGAACTGGCTATCTTACCTCTGAATGCCGGAACACAACAATTTTTAAGAATTGTTTTTAAACTAATACCTGCAAAGTTTCATGTGAATCGGACTTACCACTTCGAAAATAAAAAGCGAACTACGTTTGTGTGGGAAAGTGAGCCTAATTTCCCTTCTTCAGGAGCTGGGCTGGCTGCAGGTTCTAGCAGGACTTCTGTGTAGTCCTTGCTCACCCCCACACAGAACAAAAGATGGCGGTGTGTGTCAACTAGGGCTTGAGGCTCCGGAATTCCGGTCCATTTCAATATCGTCTCCTATTCCGGAATTGGTTTAGTAAAAGCCGATATTTTTATATTGAAAATAGAGTATGTAATTTAATATGTTTAATTACATATTTATGACAAAGTGACATTCAAATAATTATATTTTTTTTAAATAATTTACGCTGTCATTACTTTTACTCGACCAACTTGTAATTGTCTCGTTCGCTAATGCTGTTAAAGATGAATTTATACATTTTACATTTTGCATGTGTTGCAACAACTTTGGGCGTATAGTCATAATACATATTCATTTATTATCAAACAAAGAACTCGTATAATAGGCAAAACATTTTTTTTTCAATAACTCAATTTTGCAGTAAAACAATAAAAAAAAAAATATGCGCACCAAATCTTTTTTTTAATCGAGCACGTAACTCCTAACATGACTTTCCGATAACTCTCACGGTTTCAGACTTGGCCTCAGCAGTGGCCCTGTAAAAAAACTCAAAGTACTAAAATAAACATTAATTTATATACAGGATATAAATTAATGTTTATTTTAGTACTTTAGTACACCGCCTTGTCTGCTCTAAGCTATCCTTGCCATCCAAAGGTTGCCAGGAAGAGATAGCTTTTAGGCGATAAGGCCGCCCATTGTACCTCGTTTAAGTGTAGTTTTTTCTTGCTTGTTTCTTAATTTTTGTTTATTGGTGTACAATAAAGAGTTTATCCATCTATAATTATATTAGGTATCATATACTTGTAGGTTTAAATTCCGGAATTCCGGTTTTTTAAAAGCACTCGCCCAATTCCGGAACTGAAAAATGGTCATCATTTTTAAAGCCCTAGTATCAACACACAGTGCTCATCACAACACCTTGTTGATATCCCAAACAATCACACCGAGCCACTATCGCGGCATCGCAACGTTGCGTATAAACGACCATTTAAAAATACATTTGGATACAATCCAAACAATTTGCCGTGGCGGTGTGTCTGATATAAAAACAATACAATGAATGTCCGGCTGTCTGTATGCTTTTTGTAGACGGCGGTGTAAAGCACTTCACGAGGACTCGGTAAATTTAAAACGGTCAGCTAATAATAGAGATTCTAGTCAGAAATTGACAGCAAAAAAAAAAAAAAATTAAGTACCCAAATTTAGGCCAGCGAATTAGAATAGCTATTCATCGTGGCAATGCAGCCAGTGTCTTGGGCACGCTTCCGTCTGGTACTGGTCTGGAACAGTTGAGTAAGCGTTTGAGGCCGTTTGTAACGGTCCTTAGGTAATTTGACATTTAATTGAATTAGACATTAAAAAAAACATTCTAAAGTAGCAATTATAACTAAAATTATTAAAGTACGATCATGAAAAAAATACAATTTGCTCTATTAAATGGGACGCTCCATTTTGTAAATTTAAATAAGATAATATTGCCATTACAAAAAAAAGGATTTTACTTTATAAATGGGGTTTAAAATTTGAAATACCTCACAAAATAATCTGCCATATTAGATCATCAATTTTCTGTATTACAAAGTTATCTTTTAGATTAAAAAAAACTAACAGTTAATGGCATCCGCCATAACTTCAAGCTATATGCTGTCAAAATTACTTTTTAGCTAAATTTGTTTTTTTCAAAGAAATTTTGCTTTAGTAAATATTTTTTCTGCTTTCAGATTCATTTTGAAAAATTGCCCCCCGCAAAATAACGCACGAATCAATTAGCTACTATTTAGCTGCTTTACAGATAAGAATGTTGAGATGGATGTGTGGAGTTAGGAGAATGGTTCGAGATAAAGAACGAGTGCATTAGAAGAAGCGCGAAAGTGGCGCCAGAGATAGATACGTTGAGAAGTAATAGGTTGGCATGGTATGGTCATGTAATGAGGTTTTAACCGCTTCTGTGGTCATCAGAACTAGAGGTCTAGGTTCTGCCTGGCTAGCTACAACCATTTAAAGTCTGGAGCCATTACAACAATAAAAAATAAAAAAAGTTTCGACCAGTTCCAGGTGAGATGAAGGCCAAGCGCTGCCTCGACGAACATAACAAAAAAGTTCCTCAATTTGTTGAGGAGACTTGACGGGCAGAGATATGGTGATGGAGCCACAACCGTGCAATCAGCTCAAAACATTAAGTAGTTTCGGCGCGGAGTAACAAACACCCTAGAAAACTTACGCAATTATAATATACGTCAGTAGAAAGCAGGTCTACCTTTATCATTAATACTGTTAAGGAATGGAATTCCTTGCCTTCGTCTTTCCTCCAAGTCCGAGCAAAAAGAATCCTTTTAGGCAAGCGTGCTCCATCTTTGGCCACATCTTTACTTGTTTTACACGTAAGCTGGTGCTCAAACGCTTGACTATCACCAATTAAGAAAAAAAAGATATTCAAAGAGATATATTCAGTTCCCCAGTTGGTTGAGGATTCCGGGTGAATTGCGCCTCGACCTTCGGCCTTATCATAACTTGTAACCAGATGAGATGAAGGCCGATTCCCCGTCGTACAATAAAAAAAATACTTTATACTTTTTATGTTTCTATAACCGAGCTATAATAATTGATAAACACAGGAGTAACTGATGGGTACCTAAAAATCTAAGAGATTAAGAGATGTCAGTATTATCATTATATACGTTTATTTCATAATCGTGTTTGAAATTAATAATCTAAAAACAGTAATCGATATAAAAAATATCGCGTATTTTACCTATTAGCTCTGTAAATACAGTCTGCCTGCTTTACGCCATCTATATATGCTAATAACATGCCTATCTAATTGGACGTTTTCGTAAAAGAATTGCTTTATTATTTTTCAAAATATCGTCCATGGAATAAAAGCAACCTTTCACCTTCTATTATATTCACATTAATATTTATATAAATATAATTAGCGATTTATAGACGAAAATGACATATTCGATTAGCATGTTAATAGCATCATTTAATTGAGTAACTTGGATTTTATTAATATTAACATAAACAAAACATCGTCATATTGTATACTCTTTGGGGAGACATTTTGGGGGTCGATGGTGAATGGGCTTAGTATCAGATTTGTTGAAATTCCCATTTTAAACAGCGCACTATTTATAAGCCACGAAGAGTAATCTTGGCAAATTCCTAGCGAAACGGACATTGCTAGTCTTGACGTGTTGTCCGTACGAAAGCCAGCGACCGAATGCCCCTTGGCACATCACTGAATGATTTTTTTATTCAATAAAAAGTACAATTAAACTATGTACAAAGGAATCAGTTAGATTACCTAAGGACAGTTACAAACGGCCTAACGGCCTAACGGCGGTAACTCAACTGTTCCAGACCAGTACCAGACGGAAGCGTGCCCAACACACTGGCTGCATTGCCACGCTGAATAGCGATGCTAATTCGCTGGCCTAAATAAGAGCCTTTTGTGATCCTCGGCCGAATCAGCCGGCGCACCAGCCCTAACTGATGTCCCAGGCAGATGAGATGGCGCTAGGGTGTCGACGCAGGTAGCGTCCCACACCAAAGGCCTACCCATTTCCAATTTCCAACGTCACAAGAGTCATACCGTCGGTCCGCTTATCACTGAATGATACATTTTCTACTTTTTTAAACTTACGCCATTAGAACACATTACTGTGATTCGAAAAACGGGTATTAATCGCGTATTTTACCTTTAATATCGGGGGGCTGGTGCAAACCCGCCGAAACGTCGTGATAAAAGTAAATAAAATACGCGGTTCAATGAATCAAAATAACATTTTCTACTGTTTGTCTTTATCTATATGTATGTATTTTATATATATGTATGTCGTTATCATAGTTTTTTATTTCTATTTGTCATGTATTTGGATATTCAATTCTTCTTACTGTTGTTTCAAAAGCATGCCATTTTCTCGGTTCGCACACCGAAATCCGTAAAACATGCTGTGACATACCATAATTACATTGTCATCTAATCTTACACTTGTTTATGCAAATAAATACATTATATTCAAAAGTAATAGTTCAATTTAGTTTTGGATTGTGGTAAAATTATTTTGAAGTCCAATTGGCTAGCTACCACCATCTTCCCTAATTCTGTCGCGATAACAACAGTTCTTAAATTGTTGTGTTCTGGCATTGAGGTAAGATAGCCAGTTCCTCAGTCTGTTGAGGATTCCGGGTGAAGTGCGCTTCCACCTTCGGCCTTATCATAACTCGAAAATCGGGTGAGATAAAGGCCGAGCACATCCCTATCGTACAATAAAAATGCTCTATAGGACTATTAAGAGCCGGACAAGTGAAGACACAGCTGGAAACTAGCTCACGCATGCGTCACGTGGGATCGAGTCGATCTAGAGATTAATCGAGCCCGATCGAATCGCCGTTCTAACATTGATGAACTGGTGTTAATGACTGATTTGCGATTCTGCTCGTCTTTTTTAGGTTAGCTCTTGACACCCAGGCTCGTATAGCTCTAGGCGAGACCTATATGAGGTCTACGATGGAGGGGAGCATTCCTCGCTTGTAATCTTCAAGCGTAAAGTCAAAGAGCACTACCTCTCCTTATAGATTCATAATATATTAATATGTATATTTATGTTATGTATATCTATATACCTATGCTATGTATATGATTATATTTGTATATATATTATATTTAAATCTATATTCTTAGTAAGTAAATTAAGTATTATTGATAAATTTAATACAATTTATGTGTCTTAGCTATATGTTACTCATTAAACTTTATTAAATTGTTATGTACACTATTTCCCAATTTTTAACTATCTCTTCTCTCTCCACATCACTGGTTTGCTGGAAGAGAACTCTTTTTAGGGTTAAGCTCGCCTTTGCCATGTATTTAAATTTTTAAGTTTTTCTTTGTTATCATGTTTATGTGTGCAATAAAGTGTAAATAAATAAATTCCCAGAAAGCACTGGCTTTCCTGCGCACCGAGGTACACACGCGGCAAGCACGTCGACACGTTGCTGCACTGGACTTCAGGGTGGTGGTACCCAGGTGGACTGCTACTTCGTTGCCCGGGGTATATAGAGCACTAGGACACATCATTTTTTTTTTATTATAGGACATTTAGACACCATCTAGCATTAGACAAAATAACGAAAATCATTATCATATTGATGAATATAACAATGAGTGGTGTATATTTACGTATAATACAAGAGTTTTCAGTATAACAACCCCAATTCTTATGATACAGGCATTGGAATTGGAAGATGTTAAAACGGGTATCGTGTTAATCCTAAAAGGACAAATAAATTGATCAGTTCCTGCTTAAGTTTCCCTAGATGCCCAAATGAGAAGGACGGCGCTATACATTCTCGTACGTAGCTGAGTGAAAGAGATGAACGGGATTTTATTGCAAAACCACAACTGCTAGTTCCGTAACAAAAAGTTCAGAAACCTTGAATTGATATACACATAAATAGCTAAGTAAAAACTGCTCACAAGAATCGCACTTTTTCATAAATAAATTTAAAAATGTGTGCAATAGACATTTATTTTTATATATTTTTATAGCAATCGTGCTACTTAAAACTACTAAATTGAAGACAAAACGCCAAAGTTTCATTTACCCCAAAAAAAATTATCTATAGCTATTTACAAGCACAGATAACTCGGTATTTTTGTGACAATATTTTACATAGTTGCCTCTTAAAATTGCACCGTCAAGATGATGAGTAAGGCTGTCATGTCTTGATGCGCTGACATCAAACACCTTGAGGTGGCAAAGGACTTTGGGTCATTGGCAACAATGCTCCAGAATACCTCGTTTTCTCACGGCGTGCACGCCGGGCGAACGTGGGCTGCATACAAGCAGGTAAGCAGGTTTGGTTTTGGGTAAGCAATGAATCATTACATGCCAAGCTCTGTAGTATGGAGTAGACGCCGCCGTGAACATCTTTGCACCCGGCCAGTCGGTGCCGGGGGGCGAAGGAGCTTATTGCTGCGTAGTACAATGAACACCACGACATCTCTTTTGGCGCAAAGCCTCAGTGCTATGCGATGCCGCGTAGGCCATGTTCTTTGTGGATGTGACCTATAGTAAGGCTTTGTTATAGACAAGAGATGCTTAACATCAGGTGGGCTGCTTCGTTGTTCCGTCTCAACGCAGTATAAAAAAAAGCCAAATGGTCAAGTCATCATCCACATCACATCTCCAAATTAGCGCTCCTCGTCTTTTCTATAACTGGCGCCACTCTCATACTTCCTCATAATATTCAATTATTATCTAACCTTATCACCACACATCCATCTTAACATTCGCATCTCACTAGCATTGCAATCTCTTCCCATTAGTCTCTTTCAAATCCCAAACCTTTTTTTTTTGTACGACGGGGAAGCGCTTGGCCTTCATCTCACCTGGTTACAAGTTAAGATAAGATAAAGTGGAGGCGCACCTCACCCGGAACCCTCAACAAACTGAGGTACTGGCTATCTTACCTCTGAATGCCGGTACACAACAATTTTAGAATTGTTATTATGGCGGACTCCAACAAAGTCCTGATCCACACAATGCTACAGGTATATTATCTTATCATGCTATGAGGGTAGATATGAGAATAAGAGCAGAGGAAGGCCAAAGAGATGGATAGATTGTGAGAAGGACATGTTTATGAAAGGCGAGGATGCAGAGCTGACGGCTGATAGAAGAGCATGTACTGTTTGCGTTGTATCATCACTAGGACTTGTCTAGTTATCAAAATCAAGCTAAGGGTAGTTTTTAAAAACGCCTTCTTCTCGACGGTGGCTCCCAAGTTCCAGTCTGCCAAGTGCAACCCCCAAAACGTCGGGATAAACAAGACAACAAAAAGGTTGTACTGACCACCTATCGTGGGATAAGGGCAGGAGAATGCTGATTGTAGCATCGTGACATCATGTCGCCACATGGCATAATCAAACCTGCAATGTACCGAGCGATAGCGAATAAACATGTCATATCCCCACGATATTAGTTACCGAATACTATGCCAGATGATTAATCACATATCTTGGATTATGCGAATTGGCAACACTCCAACACAGAACGTCACGTAATGTCAACGCCTCCGTGACGTTCTGAAGGTCTACGATGGTCACATCTGGCTATTTCTGTCTATGGTTCGTCTGCTTGCTTTCGGATGGTTCGCGCCGCGGTGCTGCTTACAAGATAGTACAACACAACTGGATGGAGTTTTCTCCACAATCAAAGAACCTTCCCACAGAAGCCACTTAAAGACGAGTGGGGGGTCGAGATAGAAGACTGTCGGAAGGAGATATCTTACCAAATCCGTAGCCATAACAGCAATTCTAAAAAACTGTTGTGTTCCGTACGAATTTAGAGGTATGATAGCCAGTTCCGCGATTGGTTGAGGATTCCGGGTGAAGTGCGCTTCCATCTTCGACCTTATCATAACTTGAAAATCGGGTGAGATGAAGGTCAATCACCTCTCCGTCTTACTATAAAAAAGACATGCTACGACGCCGCGCCGGCTTGTCCTATTGTGTGTGCAGCAAGATACTGACGCTGTATCTCATCATAGAAGCCATCAATGATTAAGTCACTGTCCAGGACCCAAGATATGCTGACTCTTCCTGTCGCCGCAAGCAACGAGTGAAGATCGCTTAGCAGTTGCGTTGCCAAGACTTAATTGTACTTTTTAGTAAAATTAAAAGTGCCTACCACAAAATAAGTGACTATATCGACGATAACAATGGCCCGATGTTGCTATACCATTTGACATCTAAATGGTGAACTCTCAATGTAACAACAAACTTAAGTTAATGATGTGCCTACATGTAATGTTATTCAAAACTGTATACCTAAATGTTGAATGGATCATCAAAAAAATTACCAGCCCGAGTATCTTGCCTTTCTCCTTGTGTGCTGATCGCTGTTCCGAGAAGGCGGTAGATTCGACGTTTTAAAATCCTAAAAAACATATCCACTTTGACTTTGAAGACAACGACGGGAACGAAGCGAGTTTCATTCCTGTCTGCTAGTGTCGTGGAGAAACATAAACGCATAGCTTGTAACGATAAGGTTATCGTAAATAATCTGTATGATAAAATTGTAAGCGCAAAACACAGGGATGGTGTGATGATGCAATCGTTATTGCAGACGCGCTACATTTGGCGAAATGCCCAGTGATGTAACAGTATTTACCTAAAGCGGATTACTTTCCTGTCATGCGGGGAAGTTCAAGCTGTGAGGGCCAATGCGAAATCTTAAAATCTTACTTCAAATAAAAAAAAAAAGCTTCTCAATTCTTCGGAACTCTTCAAATATTATAGGCGCACTTGAAGCGATTTGGTTATTTTTAGGGTGACCCCTTACAGGATCTGGCTTCTGTCTGTCTGTATGTCCGTCTCTCATCTCTCATCAAAGTAATTATTAAAAAAACGTCATCCAGGTGTCAGGTGTCAACGGTATCAATGGTAAACATTGAAGTCGGTTTTCTTTTTAGTTTTTAAAACGTAGGTTAACTACTTTTGCTTGCGAGAGCAATCTGTGCGTCATTTTCCATTATGTCTTTTCAGTTCTGAGCTATGCTACTAGAGGCGTTATCAAATATGATGCAACTGTAGACGATAGCGATAACAACTTGCAAAAAACATGGTAAACACAGACAGGACCGCAAGAAAACCATGATAAGAGTATTAAGAGTCTATGATATGTGAAATGGCTTAGTACTGTAGCATTTACTTTGAAATTAATATTAGTTCAGGATAGATGCTAGAACACTTGTGTTTCGAAAACACGATTACATAAAATTTTCTCTATCGAAAAAAATCAAAAGTTGACTCTAATTTGTACCAAAAATGTTCGCCGTTCAATAAAAACGCCCAATTAGGGCTTGAAACTTTGTATAGTAAATAAACACAGTCTACAGCAGACGGTCTGTGCTTTCGATTTTCAAAATTTATATTTGTTTTACCGTAAAAAAACAAAACGTAGAAATACGCGCATATTTCTGTCATCTGGTGGTCATAAGCACCGTGGATGAGCGCACAGCAATGTCACCTATATTATTACTTCGAAACTAGAATAAATTTGCGTTGAGTTGCTAATCTGAGGCACTATAGCCCGTTAATGATTTTTATGGATTCAATTCGACTATAAACACCATCCCACACTTAGAACTTAGGGGGCATATCATGTTATCTTCCACTCCCCCCCTCTCACGTCAACTCATCATCCACTCCTCCCACATGCATAACTCACACAGTCCATTGATCTCTTCCTCAGTCCACCCTTACTCCCTGTCTCTCCACATTAATATTCATAGTTTTTTTTTATTGGTTTATAGCGTTTGACCACCAGCTTACTTGAAAAACGAAAAAGATGTGAAATGGCTAAGATGGAGCAAGTTTGTCTATAAAGATCACCCTGGACTTGAAGACTCCAAGATAGTACTCGTGCGGAAAAACAGACGATAGCATAATTAGTCACAAAGAAGTAACACGCGTCAGCTCAGTTGGGAGGAGGTCTGCCTTCTGCGCTGTAGGTTGTAGATTCGATTCCCACCCAGGACAAACGTTTGTGTTATTAATATTGATGTTTGTTCCGTGTTTGGGTGTTGTATTGTATGATAAGTATGTGATAACCATATTTGTTAGGCCCCCAGCATCTTTTTGGTTATAAGTCTAGTAAAAACTGACATTGGCAAACTCTTGGGGTACCCATATGGACCACTGAACACACCAAGAAGAAGAAGGATCTGGATTTATTTGCGGACGGCTGGACGGTAATTTTGTCAGAATGCTTGAGGTTTTGTGAGAGATATGCATGACTGACTCTTTTATAATTATATTCTTTGGACTATGTAATGACTATGAATTTAATTACTTAATTATTATTACTGTATTGTATTGTGTATTTTATCAATTTACTTAATGAAATGTGATTTTTTATAATCTATCGGTTTTATCTATTTCCTTAGGATCGACGGAGAGGTCAGGATCAGCCGCGAATGCGTTGGCGGGAAAAAGCCCCGCCAAGAGCATAAATATTTAATAAGATCTTTCCCCTGCAGTGGGATAGCATGTTGGCTAAAAATATTGTAATGATGTGTTACGATAATAATAACTAAAACTTAATAAATATTACAGAACACTGATTTCACACAGCGCCATCTTGTCCCAAACTAAGCAAAGCTTATTATATGGGAAATAGATTACGGATATAATACTAAGATACTTTACTTTGTTTTTTGTTTTACGATACAGATTATGATTAGACTTCCTTACTGAACTCAATATATCTGATTACACCACTGATTCTACTCGTCCTTGTGTAGATAATGTATCTACGCCTTCACGTTACGCTTTTTGACAGCTCAGACGCCATCTTTGATTTAAATTATATGAATATTTATGTAAGGTATTACGCTTATACATCGATCTACCACTAATGACTTGACGGTATTATGACGTATTCCAATACGATAAATAAAGTATAAGATATAGTTTCTCAGGGTTATAAATGTATTTATATAACTAGACATTTTACATAACGCCATCTAGCATTTAGCAAAGCTTGCAATATGGTAGCTTGATTACGAATACTTTTATACTTTTTATCGGTAATTATTGAAAATACACAATTATTTGTAACTGAATTAAAATGAACTAGGCTGACTTGATATTTAATATGCCTATAATATGAATTTGGGAAATCTCCAGTTACTTCTAAAAAAAATGCTGTACACTATGCATCATCAAATTCAGTGACGAGGTATGCAAAAATTTTTTTTAAATCGTTGAGCAGACAAAATGGCCGCGACCTCAACGGGTACAGTGTTGTGACCAGCGGTCTCGTGGAGTTGGTGGATAGATGCGTCTCATGATTATATGCGTAGGGTCAGCTCGGCATCTCGAGGCTTGCCTGGACAAGAATTAAAAAAGTAGCGCGCCTTCCGAGAAAATGCTTCGTACAGCAGTGTTTTATGGCCCGAAATGATAGTAATGAACTTGGTAAAATTTAATTAGATTTATAGGGTATTTCCTCCAATTGAAACACACAAATATATCTTGAAACCAGGTGAGATGAAGGCCAAGCGCTTCCCCGTCGTATAATAAAAAAGCTTCTATTTTTACATTTTCATAAGTCTTCAAGAAGAGAGTTAATAGACAAATCCGATTAGAATGTTAGCACCCATTGGGTGCGAAACCCTTAAAATGATAAAGAGCTTAAAGCAGAACCCAATCTGGGTTCCTCGATCCTAATCAAATTTGTTCTTGAAAACAAAATTTGTCCACACTTGCAAAGTGCGCCAAACGATTGCGAAGTATTACCTGATAACTGACTTGTATTACAGATAGGGAAATCCACGTAATTACGTGGCCTTGACTTGGTGATTATTTGCTTTGCTGAAAGTTAGCTTCAGCCCACAGTTTCGCCCTCACTAGAAAGAATACTATAGGTACTTTCAAAACAAGAAAGCCCAGAGGTACTGTCTGAAGTACATCCCGGATATACATACGGTTACACAAATAATTAATAATTATGACCGCCTTTGTGGTCTAGTGGTTCAACCCACCGATTTCAGATCCAGAGGTCCCGGGTTCGATCCCCATGGGGAGTACAATGTATTATGATTGGTTTGGTTGGTGATAGGACTTTGTTTAAGGCCGCATGGCTAGCTACCACCATCTTACCTAATTCTGTCGCCATAACAACAATTTCAAAATTGTTGTGTTCCGGCATTTTAGAGGTAAGATAGTCAGTTCCTCAGTTTGTTGAGGATTCCGTGTGAAGTGCGCCTCCACCTTCGGCCTTATTTCAACATGTAACCAGGTGAGATGAAGGCCAAGCGACTCCCAGTCGTACAATAAAAAAAAAAATACCAGACGACAGCGGAATCGTATGAATTGTGTACAGCATTTTAAACACGTTGTAAAAAAACCCCTGAACGGGGTAGCCGATATCCTTTGGTCACAGCCTACACATAATTAGTACCAATTCAACCACATTTTCCTCGAAGCACCTTATCGTTGCAGACCACGATTACAAAACCAGCTCAATTTCAGAATTTTCTACAAATATATCTCTTATCGCGTTATCACAAGACACTAATTTGATAAGCGCGCTATCGTAGGAAGCTGCTGCGTCCGAGCGACTTTATCTCGACCGCGTAGTGTCGAGAGTCGAATGATGACGATGCTAACCTCAAAAGTCACATGTTATGTCATCATATGTCAGTTGATTGTGGGTTAAGAATTTTTTTGTTAATGTTTTGGGTATTCTGATGGTTTACAACTGCGTTTGCGCATAGCGTCAAAAGCCACTGTTATTTCGTCTATGGGTTGTTTTAAGCCTCATAGCTCAGTTGGTTAGTACTCTGCCTTCTGCGCTGTAGATTGTGGGTTCGAATCCTACCCCGGACAAACATTTGTGTGATGAATATAGTTAAATGAGTAGTAGAAGCCCCTTGTGAAAGGGCTCGTCCGGAGAATTACTACCACCATATTTATTTCAGCCGCCAAGCAGCATTGCTGTGTTTCGGTTTGAAGGGTATGGTTGCCGGTGAAATTACGGGTACGTGAGGCTTAACACCTTTATGCCTCAAGATGACTGGCTTTGTGGATGTGACCTATGCAGTAAGGCTTTGGGCAAGAGTACACTTAACACCAGGTGCGCTACTTGCTTGTCCCGTTTCCTAATAGTATAAAAAAAATGTTTGTTCTGTGTTTGGGTGTTGTATCATATTATAGTACGTATGTATTTACAAAAAAAAACAAGTATAAGTATTCTATTCGTAACCTAGTTCCCATATTACAAGTGAATTGAATGACCTGTATTATTTATTTGTATATACGGCATTATGGGGTAAACTTAAATTATTAAGGGTGCAAATCTCAGGGATCCGATAGTACTAAACCCTTTTGGCTATAGCCCTTTGGTGTTCTAGTGGCCATTCTGTGACAATACCATTGTCATAGTGAAACGATTGGTTTAAATAGCAGAACCGGGGCCCTGTTCAATGCTATTTTAGGTTATAATTAGAATATTGTAATTAGAGGTACCGTAGGTATAGAGAAAAGGGTGATTTCATGTTACTTTCCCTTAAATATGTTTCGTTTTTATTTTTCATTGTACTACGGGTACGTGGCCTTCATGTCACCTGATTTTTTCAAGCTAAGGCCGAAGTTGGAGGCGCACTTCACCCGGAATCCTCAACGATTCGAGGAACTGGCTATCTTATCTCCACATGCCGGAACACAGCAACTTTAGAATTGTTGTTATGGCGACAGAATTAGGTAAGACGGTGGTAGCTAGCCAGGACTTAAACAAAGTCCTACCGCCAACCAAACCAAGCACAATATTGTTCTCCCCGGGGATCGAACCCGGGACCTCTGATACCGGTGGAACCTCTAGACCACGGAGGTGGTGTTCTGATCCTAGCTGATGGGTCTACCTGAGATCTGTCAGAACTTCACGAGTGTGTTTGACAGCACCCAACGTACTTATCCTCCTGTTGAAGCACGTTTTCCATTTCGTAGCTAGCTACCAAATCTGGCTACGCGATGGGACTTTCTTGGGATAGCTTTCAAATAACATCCTTTTTAACCGGATTTTAAGAACCATTTTTTTTTTATAAACTACGGAGAGGTGGTTGGCCTTCATCTCACCAGATTTACAAGCTATATCAGGCAGAAGGTGGAAGCGCACTTCACCCGGAATCCTCAACTGTTTGAGGAACTGGCTATATTACCTCTAAATACCGGAACACAACGATTTCAGGGGAGCGAACCCGGGGCCCGTTGTGTCACGGGGAAGCGCTTGGCCTTCATCTTTATCTAACCTGGTGTCAAGTTAAAGGCCGAGGGTGGAATGGGAGCACATTTCCTCAACAGCCTGAGGAACTGGCTATATTACCTCTAAATGTCTGAACAGGGATTATGGCCACAGTCTTAAGTAAGATGGTAGCTATCTAAGCGCCCTGGTTAAACAATGGGCGGCCTAATCGCGATCTCTTCCAGACAATCGTTGGTATTGTTGCTATACAAGATAAGAACTGAGTAAGGCCCAGAATAGGTCAGTGTATGAGGCAAGAGGTTTATCCCTAGTCCCTACCATCGAGCTTCGTAGCTCAGTTGGTAGTAACTCTGCCTTCTGCACTGTAGGCTGTGGGTTCGATTCCCACCCAGGACAAACATTTGTGTGATGAATATAGATGTTTGTTCCGTGTTAGAGTGTTGTAGGTATTATATAATACGTATGTATTTACAAAATAAAAATGTATGTAAGTATTATATCCGTAATCTTGTTCCCATATTATAAGCTATGCTTACGTTGGGGCTAGATGGCGTAATGTTTATTAACTTATCCGCCGCGATTCCGATCAGGTGGTAGGTTTGTCGTTCAAAATGATCCTATAAAACCTTAATGAATTAACGATTTTTGAATATGATTTCAATGCCCAAATAATGATACGCAGACATAGGCATAGCCAGAAGTGTAATTACGAATTATCGTTTGTTTTATCTGCCACCATTGGACTCACGAGGGGGCTGACAGCCAAATAAAAGATACCGTCTGCCACCGTGACACTGGACGCAGTGGCAGACGGTAGTAATGTATTACCTTGTGCCCCCATTGTTCATATGTGGGGCAGATAGCCATAAGAGCTACCGTCTGCCACCGCGTGGGGGTAGTTTGTGGGGGCAGACGGTGACAAACGGACGAGAAAGATGGACATTCAGCGAGCCTCACAGCTCAGTTGGTAGTAGCTCTGCATTCCGCGCTGTAGGCTGTGGGTTCGATTCCCACCCGGGACAAACATTTGTGTGGGTTGTATACAGAGGTCTGTTTATGTGTATTAGTGTTATATTGTATCAGTAGTTGTGTATCAGTAAATATTTATAAAAATATATATATATATATATATATATATATATAATGTATTCTATGCCACTTTCAAAACTTGGGCGAGCCGTATTCTATGCATTATATATTTCCCACGTTAAAAGCTTTGCTTAGTTTGGTACTAGATGTCGCTGTGTGAAATTATTCTCTGTATTACTAAATAGATTTTGAAAATTCATTATTGTTCACCAATATAACACAAAAAAACAAACAATGAGAAAATAGTGTAACAATGGGCGGTCTTACCGCTTAAAAAGCTATCTCTACCAGACAACCGTTGCATAGTTAGAATTAAGATAAGATATTAATATGAACAGTATGATAATCACGTGCGAATTAACTATAACCCAAACACAAATTAACACTCTCCATTAAAAAAAAGGTACTGTCTGTTTATAATCTATAGATTATCCCATACAGTCAAACATACAGAATACTTATTGTAGTTAATATGATTTGTTACATGAAAGCGGTCTTATAAGTCTTTAATTTTAAATAGGTGCTTACCTATTTAGGTAATAATTAGCACAAGACTAAGTTAGGCTGAATCATTTTCAATCTCCACTAATATTATATTCCAGCTGTAACCATTTTACTGTAACCCTGAAAGACATTAGTTACACAACATAAATTAAAAGTAAGTAGCGTTTCAATATGTTTCAAAATAATATGAATAACTTGTAAGGTTCACAGAATTGATTGATTTGATATTATCAAGTAGCTTAGTTGTTTAACGCCCTGCTCCAAGCCTAACGTGCGAGAGAGACGCGATGTTAGTGTGCGAGAGTGATGGATAAGCCCAAATTCTCACTCAAATCATATGCTATTTCAACTGCACGAAAGAATGAGACACTTTTTCCACAGAACCGCGAGTGAACCGCCTCTGTGGCCTAGTGGTTTAGCCCACCGATTTCAGATCCAGAGGTCCCGGGTTCGATCCGAAGGGGAGTACCTACAATATACTGTGCTTGGTTTGGTTGGTGGCAGGATTTTGTTAAGTCCGCCTGGCTGACTACCACCATCTTACCTAAGGATGTCGCCATATATACAATTCTTAAAAAAAATTGTAGTGTTCCAGTATTGGCATTCAGAGGTAAGATAGCCAGTTCCTCAGTTTGTTGAGGATTCCGGGTGAAGTGCGCCTCCACCTTCGGCCTTATCTCAACTTGTTACCAGGTGAGATGAAGGCCAAGTGCTTCCCCGTAGTACAATAATAATAAAAAAACAATACCAAGTGAAAGAAATATAAATTGTACAGATTTTAAATCTAATCTTTCTTATTAGATTAGCTCAAATATTATGTAAATATTACAAGCAGTTTTGAACTTGGTTCATTTAATTATTACCTTATAAATTAATGGTTTATATTTGACAAGTCTCATAGCTCAGTTGGTGGTTACTCTGTCTTCTGTGCTGTAGGCTGTGGGTTCGTTTCCCACCCAGGACAAACATTTGTATAATGAATATAGATGTTTGTTCTGTGTTTGGGTGTTGTATCATATAGTATGTTTGTATTTACAAAAATAAAAGTATTTAAGTATTCTATCCCTAATCCAGTCAACATATTACAAGTTATACTTAGTTTGGGTGTAGATGGCGCTGTGAGAAATTATTGTAATATTTATTTATTTTCCTTTGAAAAAATTAGAGCTAAAACCTCTAAGTTTAAAGTTATTTCATGATGCATGGATCTAGGGGGGGTACCACAACCTCTTATAGCATTCTTGTTTTGATATTACTTTACTTTTGTCACTCTCTATCCATTGTAGAAAAGCGAGACAAAAGTAAAGTAAGAACAAAACGATAAAGCTATAAGACATTGGTTTTAGGCCCCTGGTCCAAGTAGGGTGGTTGTGATCATTCAGCTGTCTAACTAAAGCCAGCACTTTCATTGCCCGGGATAGTACAGCTTTCCCAAATAGTAGAAGATTTTAGTGGCCTAAGGCAAGGCAGAGAGAGTATGATGAATAGCAATTTACCTAAAATCCTAGGATCCAAAGCTGTATCTAAAGATTTTGGACTGTTGTTTTCAACTGTGATATCACAGGCTATTTTCTATTTTAACCAATTACATAAGACTGCTATGCTATCATTGTTTTCAACTGTTTTGCAGTTAATCTATCATGATGAAATTGTGCAGAGGAAAGCGGCAAAGATTCCTCAAGGCCTTTAGCGAAAAAACTATCCTAAAAGATGTTGCTAAGCTTTCTAAACTAAATACACCATGCCTAACAACCTGTGGGGACTCCATTGAGACTTTCAAGATACTTTGTGTAAAAAAGACTCAAATATCAGCCAATTGTCATGTTCATAGCATGAGATTATTCCGTGAACCCTCAAATAATATTTCCCCAGCAATCTAGATTCGTCTACCTGAAGAAGTTATAAATAATAATTAATAAATATTACTGGACATTAATTTTACACAGCGCCATCTAGCCCCAAACCAAGCATAGCTTGTAATATGGGAACTAGATTACGGATAGAATACTTAAATACTTTTTGTAAATACACACAACATACTATACTACAGAACAAACATCTATGTTCATCGCACAAATGTTTGTCCTGGGTGAATCAAACCCACAACCTGTAGCGCAGAAGGCAGAGCTACTACCAGCTGAGCTATGAGGCTAGTTGTTACAGCCACCTCTGTAAACAGCTTTAAAAACAATCAGGAGAACTGGCTCAATACTAATAAACTATTGTCTACGAGGAGCAACCATGTGTAGTGACAAACAAGAACCACAACTGTGAGATACGCACAACAGCCCCAGTGCTGCTGGCCTATTATCAAATAATCATAAGTTTTAAACCAAGAGAGGGAAAGAGAATGGGTGGAATACCTATACAGCAATGGAAAGACAATATATTGTTGCTGTTGCAAGGATATCATTTGATAGGAATTGCACAGAATAAATATTCATGGAAAAAAAATTTGAAACATAAAATAACATTATATATCATATACCCTAATTGTAATTTAATTCAAATAACAAAAAAAATATTAGATCTTATTTCAAATAACTGAATTTAATTGACAGACTTAAGTGAGATGGTGGTAGCTAGCCAGACGGACTTGAAGTCCTAGCACTAACCAAGCGCAATATTGTTCCTCTGGAGATCGAAACCGGGACCTCTAGATCTTAGCACTAAACCACAGAGGCAGCAAAATTTATTATACTTTTAACAATGTACCTACCAACCTATATTGATGAATTGAGTAACTGTGTAACACAATGGCTCTTTTGGAGACCTTGTGCAGGAAACAGCTTGATTAGCCAGATCAGGTTAGCAGATAAATAAATGTAAAATTTACACAGGATAGCATGGGAAAAATAAGTACCTAACATTAAAATCAAGTGCAAGCCTGATACGGTTTGAAATCAAACAAAAATATGAATAATACATCGCTAACATGGTACTAAGATAAAAAGTAGCCTATATGTTATACATGACCTAGAGCAATATTTCATTACAATTTCAACTCAAACCTATATAATATGGCAAAATCGAGCATGACCCTAAAAAATCTTTTATAGCAGACAATAAACCATCAAGGTAAGATGTAACACTAATTTTGCATACCGATATTGACTTTTGACAAAAACATGTGACTATGGAAATAGATATACTCATAACAATTTGTTTTTGTTTAGTTCATATCCAATACAAGTAATTTATTTCACAGACACAGGTTACAAAATATGTCTGCTTTAGCAAAAAGAGTAAGGTTATGCAGTGTGTGGTAATAATAAGATTGCCAATACCTATTTCAATTGTAATTATGTTGTTTATTTATCAATTTATGATGTAAACAAAGCAAATTACTAATTAGAAATTAATTAGTAATTATTGAGTAGGTGATGTTTATTGTTTACATAATTTGTCACTCTGTAAAAGAACAGAAAACAGTGTTTGTATTATAATAACAGTAATTTACTCATAAGGGTGCACTCACCTGCCAAGGATTGACTTTTGGAATAGGTGCTTCAACAAACTTCTTTGGCTGCGACTCCGAAGACTGCTGTTGCTGCTCGGCTGTTTGCTGAGGTTCAGAGTGAGCCGGAGCTGCCTTGTGAGGCCTTGGAGGTGCACCTCTCCGGTCCTTCTCTCTTTTCCCTTTCCCTGGTTTCCGAGCATGGGAGATGACCGGTACAAATCCCTCTTCTTCCTCTCCCTCTTCCGCCATGACCTGCGGTTGACACTGCTGCTGTTTGACAGGAGGAGTGTCCACCACCACCTCAACTGGTGGCGCCTCTATGTTCTCTTTGTTGCTGTCACCTCCTCGAAAGTTCAACACTGACGCGTACGAAGGCCCTGCGGCCTCGGCGGACACGCGCGCGGCCATGCCACCGCCGCCGTCCTCGTTATGTAAGCCCGGGCGCGCGCTCCGCGCCGACAGACGATCACGAGCGCGCCTCCATGCCTCTCAACACGACTGCATGGTCGCGGGGTTAACCCACAAATTGCAGAATTTCCCGATTGACCCGACCGATCGAACCGCACTGAAGGTCGAACTCTCAAAACGTATACTATCACGAAACACTAGCGCGGATGGTGAAACCAGTAGAAGTAATCGCGAACTTTTGAGACACACCGGAATGACCCTGGATGGACCGTATTTACATCGAAAAAATGCACTTCCGTCGTCCTGTTCCAAGTTTTGGGGCACACTGAACAATCCACGGACACTGTATCGATTGATTTTATGTACCAACAACACTGAAAAACGTTTCAGAGAGTAGAAAATCACTAAGAATCCACAATTTGTTCACAATCACACATGTGGTCGGACGCCCAAAAAGGGATTTTTCCGCAACACACACGGAACTCGCAGAAGCTGCAAGTTCTAATTTAACTTGGACGACATTTCACCACTAGATGGCGCTATAGCCAATTTTTTTACAATGCGATCATAATTAAGCATTACTATACCCATGTAATTTTATGAGAAACCAAGCGTTCAGACACAAATCCATGTATGGTAATACGTTTATTTAAAACATTAAACATTAATATGTTCTGTAGTCCAATTTTTTTAGTATCATGATAAACATTTATGAAAAATATCCCGTTCCTATAATATTTACGAACGCAGTACTAAATAAAATCACGTTCTAGATGCAAAACCTTGGGAAATATTTGAGGGCCACACCACAGACCAGCAGACGTTGCGTTTGCATAACAAACCATTTTTCGGTTTTATGATTAAAATAAGTCGTTTTAAGGTAAAATTACTGTTTTATACCTTGAAATAAAAAATTATAAGTACTACAGAGTATCAATAAATGACATTCTAATTAAAAAAATATGGTAGTTAATATTCTTTTCTTATTTAAATCCCTAATCCATTGTGTGCTAGGAGTCCCATCTTAACATTGACGAACTTCATAAAGAACGGCGGCAGCATTGCAGACTTATCGATTGATGAAGATGGAGAATAAATCCTATGATGGCAATGAACTTCGACGAAATACCCGGTAGGGTCCCTGAAGCATGATGCGACGTGGTGATATGGTTGGCCAATATTGCCCACAGCTGCACTTGAGTACTATCGGGCCAACCCGCAGATTTATAACTAGGGCCAAGCAACTATAATAAAACTATAATGTACTTAGTCAATATTAATTAACTGTTCGAATGGTACAGTCTGATGATCAGACGCTGATCACAGCGATATGTCGTAGCGTTTAAGAAGTAGTTCACTTCGTAAGGTAACCACTGTAAGTTAAATTTAAAGTTTGAATTCCATCCAACAAATAATTATACTACAGAAAAAATAAATACCCTTGAACCCCTCAGCGGGTTAAAGCAGTGGGACCACGCACGGGCACAAAGCCTCTTTGCGTTAAATGTTTAGTAAGTATCATTTATTTATTTATTTCTAGCACATTTTCGCTGAGTTATAAACGTAGGTCCTATAAAGTGCTTACAATTTGTGCCGCGTCCCACTTATAACGATTTGAAATCTTAAACGGTAGTGTTTAATTATAATGAATGAATGAACGAACAATACTTTATTGCACACTTTAAAAATAAAAACTGGATAACTTAAAAATAAATGTATGTATTAATGGTCTTATCGCTAAGAAGCGATTTCTTCCAGACAACCTTTGGATGGAGAGGATTTCATGGCTAAAGAGGTGGTTGGTGGTGCACATATTAATTAGGGTCTAGCTAAATTAACTTTACGTAAATCATACATTATAAGTAAAGCTATGCTACAAATATACACACTACTTATATAATATAAATACCTACATACTATACAATATGTACTTACATACTATACTATACAAATATAATACACAAATATAAATATATATAAATATATTTACTTTGATGGATGATAATTATAATAAATGTTCTAGAGTACCATATTACAAAACATATAAAACGGCGCAGAAAACAGCAAATACGTGTTGTGGTGACGAAGGATGAGATAGACTATTTAAACAGGTTCATTTAAGTAAAAACATTTAACTCTAACTTTGAACACAGCCAGAGAAGGTGATTGCCTTATTGAAAGCGGCAACGCGTTCCATAGGCTTACAGCATCCACAGTAAAATAATCATTGTAAAAAACTAGTTTTGTGAGCAGGGAATTTCAGAACAAGAGTTTCAGACGATCGGAGAGAGCGGGAATGTGAGAGGTGTAGGAATTCAAAACGCTCCTTTAAGTAATTGGGGGTCAAAGGATTTCGGAGGATATTGAATAAAAGAGAAAGAATGTGAGAGTTCCGGCGAAGGCGAATTGGGAGCCACTTGAGCTTCGAGCGAAATTCAGAAACATGGTCATATTTTCGAAGACCGAAAATGAGCCTTATACAAACATTCTGATCTGCTCCTCCGTGATATCAAGATAGCAGACGTCAGCATAATCAAGTATAGGAAGGAGAAGAGATTGGCAAGCATAATTTTAGTGGCAGTTGGAAGAAAATTTCGCAATCTCCTGAGAGAGGCACTAGCTGCAAAAAGCTTTCGACTGACGGAAACAAGTTGTGTACCCCAGGACATGCCACTGTCGATGAAAATACCCAAATCCTTGACTGATTTACTGAATGGAACAATCACACCATCAAACATAACATGAGGGAGTGTTGTCCAATCGATATTAGAGATGGTACGTGAGCTACCAACAATAATAACTTGCGTTTTTGATGGGTTGATGTTGATACCGTAAGCCTTGCTCCACTCACGAATGCAGTTAAGGTCAGAATTCGTACGGGAAATTGCACCATTCAGATTATCAAGCGGAGATTGAGTATAGATTTGGAGATCGTCTGCATAGAGATGGTAGGATGAAGAAAGTTGATGAGAAATATAATTAATGAAGAGTGCATAAAGAAGAGGAGACTCCACCTTGAGGAACGCCAGCAGATACACTACACCACGACGAATACGATTCGTCTATGTGGATTCGTTGCCGGCGCCCTAGCAGATAACTGCGGAACCAGTCAACCACTGCTGGAGATATGTTAATAGAGCGTAGCAAGCCGAGGAGAATATCAAAGTTGACCGTGTTGAAGGCATTGCTAAAGTCTAGGAGAGTAAGAACAGTAAGTTGGCTTAACTCCATCCCCAGTCTTATGTCATCAGTAATTTTGACAAGAGCTGTAACTGTACTGTGACCGGGACGGAAGCCAGATTGGAGAGGATTAAGAAGGTTCTGATGGATTATAATGTTATAATTATACATTTTTGGAATAAAAAAATTAAGATGAAACATGATTTCACCAAAAAGTGAATTAAGATGGGATATGCTAAACAGAACTCCCATAACCGCAACTATTAAGCCAGAGTGTAATTGTATATAAATGTATAATGTAAATAAGTATATATGTAAATTATCTATATTAATTATATCAACACTCATAAGTATATAGGATCGGCTAAGTGCTATTTTAATGTACGTGTTAGTCGCAGTTAGGTATAGGTAGATGTAGTCGAGTTCTATGATAATTTTTATTTTCGTTAGTCAGTAATAAGGCTTGTGTGTGTTCGGTTCTTGGCTGTGCAACAACATCCTGCACCATTCTGTCTCAGACTGAAAACAAGCGCCGGCACGCCTAGCTTGTGCGTGGCAGCATTCAGCTGAGTCAGGGCCAATTTGGCTGTGCTGTACAGTTCTCAATCATGTTGATATTGTTATTGTTATTTTATTTTGTGTGTATCATAGCCAAATCGTTATCTGTGGCCAAATAAACGATTTATATAACTGAAAATTTCATTATCATTAATATCAATCGTTTATTTGCTTAATTTGGTAATCGTGTCCCTATTTAATTTTATTTTCATTTAAATAGGTACACGATTACCTACATACTATCTAGTAGCAAACACTGCGCGTACTATGTTATAAACTAAGAAATTGCTTTAAATAATGAAAAAATATATATTATTTACACGCGTTTATTGTAGAAGAAATCAAATTCACGACACATAATTCTTACGCAAATGATGTATTTTCAGGATTGGTAGGACAGTACATGCCTAAAAAGTTTCTGCAGCCTCGGCAATGGTGGTAAACATCTTTACAAGATCTCAAAATATATGGTAGTGGTACGCAAATCCAGCAACAGAACAGGCAAAGTAGAAACGCACACATATGCGTGCATAAGGTTATTTTTGTTGTGACTACCGTCATACCAGTAAACCCGCAATTAGGGCACACAGCGGGCATAGAAGCGAAACCAAAATTGTACACCCTCGTGGCCGGTGGAGGTACAGTATTATCCATGTAAATGTCAAAAGCGGTTGCGTAGTTTGGTGGGGGAGTATGTTGCACAAATGAAGGTGAAGGTATGAAAGTTCCCATAAGCCGTGGCCTACGACGCGCTGCCATTTGACGTAGCACAAATGAATACGATGGTGGTGCACTTGCGAGTGAATCAGGCGGTGTTATTTCTCCTGACATTAGTGGACCCAAAAGTGGACTGTTCTGCAATGTTGATGTTTTTAGTCGACTTAACACCGCCAAGCTGAGTGAGCTTTCACTGAGCTTGGATAGAGCTTGAATGAAAAGAGTAGCTGGTTGAGCAGATGAGACTAAAGAGATAGGGGATGGTAGATTGCTGCGGGGCTGGCAAGTCACGGGACTTAGAGCCGACGGTCGTAATATGAGTGGTGAAGAATTTATCGATTTATTAGCAGATGCATGCGATGCATCAGCAGTGAATAGATAAAAAGACCTAGGAGTAGTAGGAGTGTGAATTTGAATTGTTTGGTTTGTAGGTCTATTCTGGTCTTCACATGTCTGTTCATTGTGTCCTTCTGTGTTGCTGCTACAATTTGGTTCGCTATTTTGATCCATATTAGTCGGTTTCAGTTTTTAGAGTCCAATAGGTACCTAGTGCTTTTGTGCACTCAAATATCAACTCGAGAAAAAAAATATCTGTATCACAATTCACAAACAATGATTAATTTACATCACCTTGTCAATTTGACAATATTTTTCAACCTTCTAGCTAAGGATCTGTGCCTTTATCCTTTGACATTTTGATAAAAAAGTATAATATTGTCTATGCTTCGTGCAAATGATAGACTCCTGCAAAACGCGGATTAAAATTCTATTTTTTTTTTCACGAAATTTAAACTTCCGTTTCTAGTTTTTTAGTCTGGCAACTGCTCGTTTTTAGTGTCAAAAATTATTAAAATATCCGGTCTTTTCACTCCTTCGTGGCATGGCGGATGGTTATTACCGCCGCCTCTAGTGTTTTTTAGGAGAAATATCTTCGCTAATACAGCGAAATGGTAAGTTTATGACGGTCACTATGTGCGTCGCAATGATAATTCAATGAAGTGCAATATTTTCATCCACGTACAAGTGATTTAATTATTTCAAATTGTGGACAAAAGACACGTGTTTGTTGGAATCAACGTTTCATTTTCATGAGAATGAAGGATATTCGTATGTTTACACTATCTTCCAGTGGATTTGAAGTGATGTGAAGTGTTATATCGTACGACACGGGCTTTAAAATTATGATTTGAACACGAATTCGCGACCATAACCTGTGATTTTGCTATCGAGTGTCACACCAATTCCACCATGTTTACCTCAGGTCGAACTCGAGAACCTCAGTCGTGTAATCCGTATTTGTAGAATCTCAAGTGCGGTATTAGTTCGGTTATTTTTATGCTTAAATTATGTACATCTTCCACCAGTTTAGTGCAATGCTAGTTTGAGGTTATGTTTCTACGAACTTCCATTACCTACTTTCTCATGTAGAACTCTTGTCCAGCCGGATTTACTCGCAACCTTGCATATTCATAACTATTACAGAAGTACCTAACTATAAACTTTCGTACACAGCATTTTTTGTTATCTCAACATAGGTCAGTAAATAGAAGAAAGGTTGATTACAATACCTTTTTTGGACTAAGATTCATAAATTTCACAGAATTGCTGTTTATTATTTTTACATTTACAGTCCAAGCCATTTTTGTTGATTCTTAACCACAAAGTGAATACTATTTACACAGACCACTGAGTTTTCTTACATAAGCACTGGTTTCAGGTGGAGAACTGATATGTTGGTGTAAATATCAGCTTTCATGAGTAGAACCAGTGCTTAGGATGAGGCTCATTGTACATAGTTACAGACTTGTCACATTTTTATGGCTAAGCAGCTGAATGGATTGTGATAGTTGGCATACATTGTATCTTGCAAGCAGTTAGTTGGCTACTTTTATCAAAGTAATAAGTAAGTAATCATTTATTATTGACTTATTTACCACACTTCTTTTTCAGAGTTTATCAATTGCCCGACCGCTAGTGTCGGTTTACTCGGAGAAGAGTGAGGTCATCAAGGATGCCTCCCTCCCCCTCCCGTTTGTGTTCAAGGCCCCCATCCGGCCTGACCTCGTGAACAGCGTTCATGTCTCCATGTCCAAGAATGCTAGACAGCCATACTCTGTCAGCAAGGAGGCAGGTATGTGTTTACTAATATAAGGATATTTAGAAATTTACATGAGAGGTGGGAATGAAGACCTGGGCATATCAATAGATATGTTTAAAATTGGTCATTGAGTCTGCATTGTGGATAAATAATACTCTTGCAAGCTTGGGACTTGCAAGAGTATTATTTACCAATTGAGGTCTGGGTGCTATATATAATAAGTATGGTATGTACTTACACAAAAGAGTGTAAGTATTCATATTCTTTGTACCTAGTTCCTAATTATCTAGCTTTGCTTAGTTTGGGGAAGTGAAACTGCACTTTATGTCCACGCCCAGTGCGCCACTATGCCGCTGGGTGTTACTGCAAATACCAGTGCTACATCACCGTGCTGACATGGCGTTCCGTACGCGCTCTCATAGCAAGGACGGGTGCAAGGTCGACACTACAATCTCTAAATAATTCTTCAGGTCATCTACTTTAACTGGCTACTGTTGCGAGGGAGGGAGATAGAGACCTTCAATAGATATATATTTGTTGGCTTGTGTAACTCTGAACTCTGAGCTGCTAAAGGCATATGACTTGTATGTGTAACAACTACTCCGTTTGCTGGAACCAACTGATTAACAATTGAATTGAAGAAATCATCTTGCTTATCATACAATCTGATGATCAAATTTTGCATTGTTCCAACCACACCAGGAACCAATCACACTTGGTTATAGAACCCAGGAAATCTTTTTTTTTTTTGTGATAGCCAAATTCTTTTCCACCAGCTTACTTGAAAAACAAGTAATGATTTGGCCTAAGATGGATCACACTTGCCTAAAAGTAACCAATTTACTCTGAAGACTCCAAGTAGTAATGCTGAAAAACAAGTATTAATGATTAAGGTAAGAAGCAAACTTGTAGCCTGCTGTACATCTGCTAGATGGGGGATTAGATCAAAGATATTGTGCGTACGTATAGTTAATGTGTCACACACCTGATACAACAGAGGTGGTTGTGAGAAATTGATGGTCTCTCATCATTCCAGGTCACCAAACCAGTGCGGAGTCATGGGGTACCGGTCGTGCCGTAGCCCGTATTCCCCGTGTCAGGGGTGGTGGTACCCACAGGTAAATATACCCCTTTTCACTTGATAACCAACAATGCAATTGTAGCTTCAACTGTGTAAAATTATAGGGTCCTTGCAGACAAATAAAATCATGCACTTTATGTCCACGCCCGGTGCGCCACTATGCCGCTGGGTGTTACTGCGAAAACCAGTGCTACATCACCGTGCTGACATGGCGTTCCGTACGCGCTCTCATAGCATGGACGGGTGCAAGGTTGACACTACAAAAAAAAAATAAGCAGCTCTTTAGATTTGCAGCAAAATTCTAAGACTTGTTTCTTCTGCCGATGACCGCTAAGAGTACTTGTAAAGGCTTATTTGCATGATCAGGGTGCATGCAACACTTAGGCAGTTAAAAACAACAGGCGCTGCTGCCGCGCCACTATTATGTATGTGATTATTACTGTTCGGGTCTGGAACAGTTGCAATACCTATAGGCCATATGTAACGGTCCTTAGGTAACGTTTACCTTCGTTCAACAGATCTAGCTGGGATGTCTTTGGTAACATTAACATTTGTTCGACAGATCTAGCCGGGATGTCTTTGGTAACATTATCATTTGTTCAACAGATCTAGCCGGGATGTCTTTGGTAACATTAACATTTGTTCAACAGATCTAGCCGGGATGTCTTTGGTAACATTAACATTTGTTCAACAGATCTGGTCAGGGTGCCTTCGGTAACATGTGTCGCGGTGGTCGTATGTTCGCGCCCACGAAGCCCTGGCGCCGTTGGCACCGCCGCGTGAACCTACGCCAGCGCAGGGCTGCGGTCGCCGCCGCCATCGCCGCTGCCGGCGTACCTGCTCTTGTACAAGCTAGAGGTACTTGATCTCATATATTTTCTTACAGACGCATTCGTCTCTATGTAATTGGGGTTGGGACAACAGTACTTGATCTCATATATTTTCTTACAGACGCATTCGTCTCTATCTAATTGGGGTTGGGACAACAGTACTTGATCTCATATATTTTCTTACAGACGCATTCGTTTCTATCTAATTGGGGTTGGGACAACATGGTTACTTCTTTAACAAGCCTCTCAGCTCAGTTGGTAGTAGCTCTGCCTTCTGCGCTGTAGGTTGTGGGTTCGATTCCCACCCAGGACAAACATTTATGTGATGAATATAGATGTTTGTTCTGTGTTTGGGTGTTGTAAAGTATAAGTATGTATTTACAAAAAAAAAAAAAAAAGTATCCATGTATTCTATCCGTAATCTAGTTCCCATGTTACAAGCTATGCTTAGTTTGGGACTAGATGGCGCTGTGTGAAATTAGTGTCCTGTAATATTATTTTTTTTAGATTCCCTTTCATTATTCTTGTTGGAATAGATTAGTAGTACGGGTTTTTGGTATCGAATATTCCCTGTGTACATATAACATTTAATAATCCTTACATTGCTCGCTTTCATTCTCAATACATGATGTGCCCGTATACAGTTTCGTAGCATATTTTCTGAGATCAATAAGGTTATATATAATTATATGAAGTCTGCACTTTATGTCCACGCCCAGTGCGCCACTATGCCGCTGGGTGTTACTGCGAAAATCAGTGCTACATCACCGTGCTGACATGGCGTTCCGTACGCGCTCTCATAGCATGGACGGGTGCAAGGTTGACACTACATTATCCATGGACCCACCAAAGGGTTAAAGTAGTGGGACCCCGGGTAAAGCCTTGACTAAGGAGGTTATGTATGTGAAGTATAAGTTTATGTAATTTTTTTTTTATAAATGACGGATTAGCCCATGACTAGACTTTTATAGCTCTAGGCCAGATATCTACCATGGAGTGAGCCTTTCCAAAAAGTACTGGCTCTCCCATGCACCAACGGAAACTGTTTTACGAGTTTGAATGATCATGAATACTTCATCAAATGGATTTCTATTTGATGAAGCTGCAGCCTAGCTATAACTGCGCTGCAGCTATGAGACGTTTTCTGACTCAGTTGGTTTTTTCAGGCCACATCATCGAAAAGGTCCCAGAACTTCCCCTGGTGGTCTCCGACAAGGTCCAAGAAATCAACAAGACTAAGCAGGCCGTCATCTTCCTCAGGCGCGTCAAGGCCTGGTCCGATGTACTCAAGGTAAGCCAGAAAATTTTCAATTTTGTTTGGTCAAAGTATTTAGACTAGACCAGAGAAGCGTCAATAACACGGACGACGCGAGCAACTACTGTGACTTCAATATCTTCATTGTTCGGTCAAAGTATTCACTCTAGTCTAGGCTAGACAAGCATCAATAACAAAATTGGCAACTGCTTGCAACAGCTGTAAATATAATATAGTCCCTATGTTTATTTCACAGCAATAATTTACTGTGATTAACATAACGGGACAAGAGTACAATTCCTTAGACAACAATCAGATTGGACACTTTCAATGTTGATATAGACTTTGGAAAACAGGATATGTCCAATTATTATTTGCTGTTTTCTTGCCCATCATATGTAGGGTACATATGATGTAAAAAGGGGAATAAAAGTGGTATATGGCATTCATGAAGACGCCAATCATTGATTGGTGGTATGTCTAAGGCATAAGAGATGAGAAATGCCTTGAATGTGGGCTTGTTTCAGGGTGTATTAGCGGGTCTCTTCCGCCGCTATTGCACTTTACAAGTCCACTCATGATGCTCAAGGTTATTGAGGTGAGACCAAAGGGACTTACAGTCTCAATTGAAAGTATGGAGGGCTCTCCCAGCAGACTGCATTGTCTGTTTACTGTATTAAGTGTTTACTTACAAAGTCTTCGTTTGGCAGGTGTACAAATCCCAGCGTCTCCGCGCCGGCAAAGGTAAAATGCGTAACCGTCGTAGCGTCCAACGTAAAGGACCCCTCGTCATTTACAACAAGGATCAGGTAAATATTAGTGAAGAACTGGTATTTATCGCGTATTGAGGGTGGGTAGTTGTAGGACTAAGTCCACCTGACTACCACTATTATTACATTAGTTTTAAATAGCACTAGTGTCATAAATAAGGAGTTCTTGCTCCTTTTGCCAGCCTAATAGGTATCTTTTTAGTCTTAATTTGAAAGTATGCACACTTTGAAGGGTAAGATAAGATAGCCAGTTCCTCAGTTTGTAGTGGAAGGACTTCCGGTTGAAGTGCACTTCCACCTTTGGTCTTATCTTATTTAAAATATTAAAATGTTATTAAAAAACAAATTTATGTGACCCTCAATAGCCTTACTCATTACATGATATAATATGTTCTGAGCTACATATGCGAGGGTATATTACATCACCTCCCATAGGAAACATCACCGGCCACCATCAGGCCGGTGATGTGTCGACTTGTGGATGACATTATATACCTTGCCAGCTTGCCAGCTGTTTTCTAATTGGAATTTGCCAAGAAGTCTGGTTTTTCATATAGGATCTTGACTCATTTATCACAAAAATTCTACAGGACATGGGTTCTTTTCACAGCCTTGTGTCACTACGATTGCCAATGAGTACTCTTGGGAGTGGGTTGACGTTGCATTTCAGACGATCAATGTATCGCTTTACGTTTGATCTCTCCATCAACTGTGGAGACTTGAAGGTGGTCTGTAGGTAATTGAATACTTGCGTTTGTCCAGGGTCTGACCCGTGCCTTCCGTAACATCCCTGGAGTGGAAATGCTGAATGTAAACAAGCTGAACCTGTTGAAACTGGCTCCCGGTGGTCATCTTGGGCGTTTCTGCATCTGGACGCAATCTGCATTCGACAGGCTAGGTAAGCTAGTTTAAGAGTAGTAGAGCCCCTTGTGAAATTGCTCGTCTGGAGAAGTACTACCACCATATTTATTTCAGCCGTCAACGGTGAAATTACCTCATTTACCTTTATGCCTCAAGTTGACGGGCGCAATGCAGTGCCGTGTAGGCTATGTTCCTTGCAGATTTGACCTAGGCATTGTTATAGGCAAGAGTGCAGTTAACATCAAGAGGGCTTCTTGCATGGTGCAATATGCCTCGTCATTTACAAACTCACGTTGACATATATCTTAGATTTAAGATAATCCCCTCAATAGCCTTACTCGTTACATGATATAATATGTTCTGAGCTACATATGCGAGGGTATATAACATCACCTCCCATAGGAAACATCACTGGCCACCATCAGGCTGGTGATGTGTCGACTTGTGGATGACATTATTGCATATTTTAACCGCTGCCGTGGCTAGTGGTTTGCCCATCGACGTTGGATCCAGAAGTCCGAGGTTCGATGCCCAGGGGGAGTACAAATATTGTGCTTGCTGTGGTACGACTCATTAAAGTCTGCCTGGTCTACCACCGACTTACCTAATTCTGTAGCCATGACATCAATTATATTTTTTTTGTGTTCCGGCATTGGATTCTTGGTGAAGTGCGCCTCCACCATCGACCAAGATAAGGCCGATTATACAAATAAAAAAAAAGCTTTTATTTTGCGATCAGTCCTTCTGACTATAAGCAGATTATGCTTCAGATTTTCATGCTTACTTACTACCCCCCAGACCCCCTGTTCGGCTCATGGAAGACCCCATCAAAGGAAAAGAAGAACTTCAACCTTCCCCAGCCAAAGATGGCCAACACTGACCTTAGCCGTCTGCTCAAGTCTGATGAGATCCGCAAGGTGCTGCGTGCTCCCAAGTATGTACCACATTTATCATCATTACAGGACATTAATTTCTCACAGCGCCATTTGTCAGTCTTATAAGACAAACACCCAAGCACAGAACGAACATCAATATTCAACACACAAATGTGTGTCCTGGGTGGGAATCGAACCCACAACCTACAGCGCAGCAGGCAGAGCTACTACTAACTGAGCTGTTAGTATAGTAGCAGGCATTGATTCAGTTTAGGCCAGTATTTCAGCTCATAATGTTAATGCTTGCCAAGCATTTACTGAGTAAGTTTACTGTGGTGGTAGTTGTCAATAGAATCCTATTTTTAATTTATCCTTTTTTTTTTATGAGTTTCTCACAGCGCTGTCTAGTCCCAAACTAAGCATAACTTATATTATGGAAGCTAGATTAGGGATAGAATACTTAATACTTTCTTGGGTAACTCATCAAGCACATGATAACATTTCCCTGTATAACTAGTTAGGTCTTATTAAGCACCTTTAAAAAATCGACAAATGATGATATTCTCTTTCAGAGCATTGGGTTATGAGAACCATGATTACTTACGTTGACTTATCCTGATTGACTCAAACCCTCCGCAGCTGGTCAACCTCCTCATACAGTTATTACATTTAAACTTTTGTTTGCAGCAAGCGTGTGGTACGTGCTACCCGCAAACTGAACCCGCTTACCAACAGCCGAGCTCTGCTGAGGCTTAACCCCTACTCAGCTGTGCTGAGAAGGAAAGCGGTGCTCGACCAGACCAGGAAGAACAATGTCAAGGCTTTGGCACTTGCTGAGAAGCAAGGAGTAAGTATTGTTATTATATTTTTTACTTTTTAGGTCTGACATGACAATGTAATTGTATGGCAGCCATGTTGTATTTTCTTTTCTCTTCTCCATCATTTACTAATGATGGGAGATAGTAAGAAATTAATAGTCTATGTCACTTTTAAAACATCAACAAATGATGATATTCTCTTTCAGAGCATTGGGTTATGAGAACCGTGATTACTCAAACGTTGACAATTACTGAACCATTTTCCTCTATCACTGATACCCCTTAAACCTGAACCCTGGTTACTAAACCCTTTCTCACCCTTTTCACAGATCAAGCTGTCTCCTTCTAACAGCGCAGTTCGAGCTCAGGCTTTGAGGGAGAAGCGCGGTAAGGCCATCAAGGCGGCCATTGCCAAGAAACCGAAGAAGCCAGCAGCAAAGAAAACCGCCCCCCCGCCACCTAAGAAGAAGGCCGCTAAAGTAGCCAAGCCTGCTAAGAAGTGATGGGACTAATAAAAATATATAAGCCTATTGTTTGTTTTATTTCTAAGGATATAAAAACTTAGGGTTTCTGGTACCCAACCTATTTCTATATATATATAGTACTGGTCTGGAACAGTTGAGTTACCTATAGGCCGTTTGTAACGGTCCTTAGGTAATCTGACTGATTCCTTTGTACATAGTTAGTTTAATTGTACTTTTTATTGAATAAATGTATCTCACTGGTAAGAATTCCTATAGTGACATAAAATTATCTTGGCCGGGTGATGTTCGGATGACATTAGAGAGTAAGATGAAGGGAAAGCGCGTAATCTATGGTCCCTACACCGCATGAAAAAAAAAATGCTGTCGTAAAGCCTGCTTCAACGTCACCACAGACAACGGAAAATCCATCATCACTGGTCTTCAACACCTCTACCGTTTCGAGGAAGTGCGGGTAAGAATCAAGCCTTGGGCTCATTTCTGGCAGCGACCGACGTGTCCGTTATGGTAGCGCACACATAATCGAATTCACGTTCGTGGATATGCCTAAAAAGCCCTGCGTAAGTAGAGCATAATTAGTGCAAAAATAAAACAAATAGTGCCTCATTGGTTTAAGAAATAATAACCGTCCTTAGTGGGTACGCCAGCATAACGATCAAGCTAACGTACACATGACCAAGAAAAATCTTTCTGTCATTTTGATGCTAAGCTAATATGGTTTCCCATATCAAGGAAATTTCTAGGAGATTTTATGCTTCTCTTCACTCTATTCTTCGTTTAAAAAACTTTGGTTTGTATGTATGGAAAGGCCCATACATACAAAAATCACTCTAGCTAATTCCCTTTTTATTCCTATTTTTAATTATGCAGATGGGTTTTTATATTTTCTGTCTACGTAAGTACGATCATGTGAGTCATTACCGTTCCAAACTAAAATGGCTTTTAATTCGTGAACGAAAAAATCTAAGATAACTTTGTCTTGTTAGAAAACTATTTAGTTATGCATAAATACTTTTTCTTTATTATATTGAGAAAAAGAATAAAGTATTTATATATGTTATTTTCACTGTCAAAAACATAGAGAATTCTGATTGTGTACGATGTACTAAGAGTTTTTACTAATATAATATTTATTCACTTTGCAATGTTGTGATTATTTAATGTAACTTGTATTATCCAGTTATACCTGCAGATTCATAATCATAATATGTCTTCTTTTGACGGTTCTCAAAAATCCTTTTTCTCCCGAGTATCTTAAAAGACGTTTCAAATTTTTGGCTGATTCTCACGACAGAAATCTTAGGTCGGCTGATAGTCTTATTCTGGCAATCCCAATTCATTCATCATCCTTTCTTGATATATTTTTTTAAAATGTTTTTTTTCCAATTTGGTTAGCAGTTAGAAAATGCCTCGGCATTATGCTCACCATTTGAGCAATATTTATCTATAAGTTTTGTACAATAAAACGTTAAAATAATATAAATAAATAACATCCAGTAAGCGTTACATCTGTCTACGTGCAAGAACTGGACTCAAGGACGACGAGAAGAAGGCACTGTGGTCCGCAATGAGCGTCAGGGTGATATCCTCCTCCTCGAGGATCGGGACCAGTCACGAGTGTGGGATGTTGTCCGTATATAGCGTGTACAATGCGGGTGACAAACCGCTGGCGTACCTCATGGGAGTTCCCATGAGGTACGCCAGCGGTTATTTGTTGTGGCAATGAGTTGTAATACTCAACCGATAGAAAAAACTGGCTGTCCCGAAGAAACGACGCAATAATTTGTATGAGCATTGGTGGCTACAGGAGACAGTTGTATTTTTAACTAACTATGTACAAAGGAATCAGACCGAATACCTAAGGACCTTTACAAACGGCCTATAGGTAACTCAACTGTTCAAGACCGGTACCAGACGGAAGCGTTGCCAAGACACTGGCTGCATTGTCACGCTGAATAGCTATGCTAATTCGGTCACATGTTGCCTCAATCAAAAGCCCCGCATGGTTTTTGAAAACCCGGAGGGTACCGGCTCCCCACGGACCCAAGGTCTCCTCCCCTCAAAAGGCTCAAATAGGTAAGCTCTGTCGAGACCACTATATTTGCGCCTTTTGTGATCATGTGTATTTTGTATTTGGCCATCACATTTAAAAAATACGGATGTCAACGTCATGTGTATTCTAACTTCAGGCATATCTAATCACTCACAGTCACATTGATTTCATCATCATCACTTCACATCAATAAAATCTGGAAAATGATAATTTTTGTGTGCCTTCCATGCTTGAAGCATTTACTAATTAGATCATAGTTTCTAAACTCAGATTCAAACACAATTTCTTCATCAATTAAAGCAATATACTCTGCGTACTATGAACAAGACATTTTAGTGCCAATGTGGCTAATTATCTTAGTTTGGCCATGACTTTGTTGTGCGGTGGTAAAGTTCGTTAGTGGTCTTAGTAGCTGTTTTCCGCTGTTATTTTCACCATAATCGCCGGATATCGTGCACCATTCATACAGTATTAGGCTGACGAGCGGTGTAATGGAATGTCTTTACAAGGAGTGTAGAAGTCTTATTTCATGAACGAAAACATTGTTCAGCACTGTAAGTACCTTTTACTTATGTTTAGTTAGTTATATCTTTGGAATGGAAACAACTTTTATTAAATATAACATATAGAAAAAGTTCTGAACGTTTATAGTAAGGAAATTAAATTCCCTGATTTGTCTCTTAGATAATTTAGATATCTCTCTTAAAGAGTAACCTTGAAAGCAATAAACTTCTGCAGATATTTTTGTGGTTTATTTCATTACTATTTACATCACACCAAGCAGGAAAAGTCATAATGTGAAGAACTTATAATTTGCTGATGAAGAATATGATCATTATTGAGTAATGAGTACCTTCATAATTCCTAAACACAGTTTTTTTAAAATTTCGCAGGTAACAATTTACATATTGATATTTTTTCTGAGATTTTACTAATGTTCTATGTATTGTATTTTAATTCATTAATTTTGTGTGTTGTGTATTTTCTTGTATGTACATTATCTCTATATGAGCTTAAAATTGCTCGAAATAAACGATTTTTATTTTTATTTATTTTATTTTATGTAACATAACTTAATGGTAAAGTTGATTTGATTAATTTGACTACTGAATTATTTACTGATTTTAGTTGGGTCTGGGTGGCGCATAGCTCCCAGACCCTGGCATTCCTAGCTATCCTGGTTGCCACATAGTACATACTATTTGTACCTACAGTTCAACTCGGTTACATCGTCCAAATATTTTTGTTTATGCAAGTTAGGGCATGGTAGGATTTCCTACTCGCTATTACAGCTTGTCTGCGGCAGTAGCTCTGCCGTATCCAATACCGAGTAAGATCCTCATAGCTCCTACTAAAGGGTGGGCAATGCGGGATGCTTTTGGTGTTGGTTATGCACATTGGCAGTGGTATCTACTTAAAATCAGGTGGACTGTATGTCTGTATGCTACCTTAATAGTATAAATGGACATTCATACCTACATCTGCTAAGAATTCTTGTAAATGTGTCAGTAACTCAACAATAATAGAGCATAACTTGTCTATTAGGTCATAGCAAAGTTTTCTTGTCAGTGAGCAGAGCAGTAATTGAATTAACAAGAGTATGTAACACTTGCTATGCACACCTCTCCGTGTCTAACATTAGACAAAGCTATGTAGGTAGTAATGCAATTTTGAGAAGGCCCTGTAGTGGACATAGTTTCAACTTCAACTTCTTTGTTTTATGTCCATAAGTGATACTGGTCACTTTTCTGCCAGTGTCCATGTCATGATAGTCATTGTTCATTTCAAAACGGCATATCGAAATGTATAATTTGTGTCTGTGGTGCCTCTAGGATTGATGGTCAGATATTCAGCTATACTTGTTTAGTATTCCAAAAAAAAAAACTTGCATTAAAAAACATCTTCATTCAATATTTACCCAGTTCCTGAAAATTCAAAGCACTAAAATCATAATGTAGATCATAAAAGTTGCATGCAAACATTGTTTGAATTCGCGAGTTTTATTAGGTACTAAATGCTCTCCATAAATTAGGTGCGAGGTTATTGCAAACATTTTTGTTTTTACCGTTTATCTCGCCTTGCTATGACTGCACAGTCATTATCTGTATCCCATACATCATCATCATCTTTCTGTCCCTTATTCCACACTAGATCAGTACAACATGTCTTGGGTGGACGGTCTACACTACGCTTGCCTAGACGTGGTCTCCACTGAAGGACTCATTGACCCCGCCCGTTATCGATCCTTCGACAAATATGGCCAGCCCACTGCCACTTCAGCCTGCAAACTCTTTGAGCTATGTCGACCATCTTGAATCTCTGTTGGATAACCTCATTCCTGATTTTATCCTTCAAAGAAACGCCAAGCATAGCTCTTTTCATAGCACGCTAAGTGATTTTCAATTTATGGACTAGCCCTATTGTCAGTGCCCACGTTTCGGCACAGGTAGGACGCACTGATTGAAGATTTTAGTCTTCAGGCACTACGGGATAGACGAAGAGAAGACCTGACGAAGTTTCCCAAATTCTGCCCAGCCCAGCTGGATTCTTCAGTTTAACTCTTTAGAAGTTGTGTCTTCCTAAACGTAGAGTCTGCCCGAGGTAGACATACTATTATATACACAACTACGAGAGGAGTCCCGGCGACAATAATCGGTTCTGGGGTAATACGATCATTGATCATAATTTTAGGTTTTTCTATGTTCATACCCAGACCGATTCGGCGACAAGCATCAGCTAAGCTGTTCAGCATTGTTTGCAGATCCTGCAACGGTTCCGCCATTATGACGATGTCGTCAGCAAACCGTGAGTGTGAGATGTTGTCCCCGTTTATGTAGATGCCCTATCCATTCCAACTCAGCGTCTTAAACATGTCTTCCAGTGCGATTGTGAACAATTTGGGGATATAACATCCCCTTGTCTAACTCCGCGACGCAACTGGATAGGTTTAGACTGCTGGTTCTGGACTTGGACAGACATGGTTGCTTCATCGTATAAGCATCTTAGCACTCGATATACCGCCAATCAACCTGGCATCGCTACAAGGATTTTAGAACTGCCCAGGTCGCGAGAGAGTCAAAAGCCTTTTCACAATCCACAAACGCTATGCACAGGGGCTGATTGTACTCCTCTGTCTTTTGTATAATCCGCCGTACTGTGAGAATGTGGTCTATGGTGCCATATCCTCCCCGAAACCCAGCCTACTCTGGTGGTTGAAATTCGTCAACTCTCCATGCAAGACGGTGTGTGAGTGAGATCGATCTATAGTTTTTCAGCAAGGCTTTACTGCCCTTTTTGAAAAACAGCACCAAAATAGTCCTGCTCCACGCCTTTAGAGTTCTCCCATGGCTCAAGACGGAGTTGAAAACACGTTTACTCCTTTAGTACACAACTCCCTGGCTTTAGAAGCTCCGGAGCGATTCCATCTTCTCCAGGGGATTTTCCATTTTTCAACTGTCTCAGGACCTACTCGATCTCGTGAACGCTGACCTCCGGGAGGTCGTCAGTATAGTGACGAGTAAGCGTGACTCGGGCATCCTTGTTACTAGACTCGGCGCGTGTCTCCTGCGAGGCGTACAATCGGCCGTGGAAGTCCTCGATCTCGGCAAAAACCTCCGGCTTAAAGACGACGGTTTCTCCGCTCGACTTTGTTTGCTGTGAAAGGCGGCTTCTTCCAAGACGCTGCAAATACCTTAGACCCCCGATTTTGCTCGAAGTTTAACTTCTAGCAGCAGTTATTTAGTTACCTATCCAACCTAAATAGGTTAAACGACACAGTGCATAAGTAATTAATTCATAGTCAAATACAATATCATAATATTTTAAAAAAAATACCTAAAAAACTTTAAATTAACACAAATAGAATACCTGCTCGATCAGCCAATGTTCAAATTTATATTTAAAAGCTGATTGTCTGTCGGTGGATTTATACGGCGGTACAGTTAGCAGCAGCAGACGACAGCAAGACAGCTTCATACAAATTCAATTCGTCATAATCATAACTTAAGAGGGCCCCAGAGTACCGCTGATTTTCGCTCTCCAGCATAAACGTAGTTCCTTTTTCGAAGTTCCGATTTACATCTAACAAGCCTCACAGCTCAGTTGGTAGTAGCTCTGCCTTCTGCGCTGTAGGTTGTGGGTTCGATTCCCACCCAGGACAAACATTTATGTGATGAATATAGATGTTTGTTCTGTGTTTGGGTGTTGTATTGTATGATAAATATGTATTGTGTATTCTATCCGTAATCTAGTTCCCATATTACAAGTTATGCTTAGTTTGGGACTAGATGGCGCTGTGTGAAATTAGTGTCCTGTAATATTTTACATGAAGTAACGCACCACAGACAGATTATCCCTACCCGATAATACCTATCGCGCACAACACCATCGTAATTTTCATTGTCGATGTCGTGAACTCAGGCGCTCAATAAGTGTCACCAGCAATCCAAAGTCCTGCTCTGGTATTTTAAGGAGCTGGTCTGGTCTGGGGTAGGGTTAGTTAAAACCACGGGGGACAATGCACAATACACCCCACAGCGGGACGTCAGTGCAGGCCTTGGTCACCCCCACTCAGAATAAGAACAAGAATATCTGCCAAAAATCTTTTGAATCAGACGTGCTATTTCGAAATAAATATTAAACAAATATTACAGGACGTGAATTTCACACAGCGTCATCTTGCCCCAAACTAAGCATAGCTTGTAATTTGGGAACTAGATTACAGATATAATACTTATATACTTTTTAAATACATACATACTATCTACAACATCGAAACACAGAACAAACATCTATATTCATCACACAAATGTTTGTTATGGGTGGGAATCGAACCCACAGCCTACAGCGCAAAATGCGAAATTAAAATGGAACTTTTACCCTTTAGGAGTATTATTGTGAATCATTCTTAATTATAAAACCACTAATTAATGTTTCTGATAAGATTCGGATACGCAACATTATTACGGGTCACAGAAATAGGTTTGGTAAACGTAGTGATAGTTGTGATAACTACTACCGGACTGCCTTATCAAATAGGTACAGTATATGATTTAGGACACGTGTTTCGACATAAAAAAAAACAGTGGCACTCCGGGAGTGCCAACAGAAGCGAAAATTTGAAGTTTGTCGTCTATAGGTAGAGGCAGTTTTCGAACGGTCCTTACCCGTACCTCTTAGGATCGTAAAGATAACGTGACATTGTGTTAAAGTCAAAAGTGGTGTCGGTAAGGTGTGGGTATTTCACGGGTCACCCGTGAAATAAGGCCGTGAAGTTGGGACTGCCTATTGGCCACCCGTGAAATAAGGCCAATAGGCAGTCACTATAACTTTTTTATTTCTATTAATTTATACATTTTTCTTTACTTTTGAGGTAATACCCTAAAAATACCCAAATCGCTTCAAGTATACCTTTAATATATAGATTTCTTCAAGATCTCATCATCAGATCCTGACCTTTTTTATTATACTACGGGGAAGCGCTTGGCCTTCATCTCACCTGGTAACAAGTTGAGATAAGGCCGAAGGTGGAGGCGCACTTCACCCGGAATCCTCAACAAACTGAGGAACTGGCTATCTAACCTCTAAATGCCGGAACACAACAATTTTATAATTGTTGTTATGGCGACAGAATTAGGTGGTAGCTAGCCAGGCTGACTCAAACAAAGTCCTACCACCAACCAAACCAAGCACAATATATTGTACACCCCTTGGGGATCGAACCCGGGACCTCTGGATATGAAATCGGTGGGTTGAACCACTAGACCACAGACGCGGTTAAATGACCTTATGACAGGGGTCGGTCTTTTATTTACTTTTGAGGTAAAACACCCTAAAATACCCTAAATCACTTAAAGTGCCTACAATATTTGAAGAGTTCCCTCGATTTCTCCAGGATGCCGTCGTCTGATCCGTACCTGATGTCAATAGGACCACTTGTGAAGTATATCCTTTAAAACAAAAAAACAATTTTCCAAATAGGTCCAGGCGTCTTCGAGTAATCGGGAACATACATAAAAAAAAACCCAAGAATTAAGAACCTCCTTTTGAAAGTCTGTTAAAAGTAGTAGAATGTTATGAAATAACAATCATACAAACATACCTACTCTCGAAAAACTGAGCCCCCATTTCGAGGCAATTGAGTCAATACGACATAATGGTGATAGATTATTCTAGATTTTTCCGGCGCCTCTGATATCTGACATTTCAGTAACCTTCGCGTCGCCTTGACCTAGAGACTTGACGTTGTATTATTTCAATAAAAACTGTGGAAGCCGCCTCTGTGGGTTCGCCCACGGGTATCAGATCCATTCGTCCCGATTTCGTTTCCCAGGGAAGTACAAATTAGTGCTTGGTTTGGTTGGAGGAAGGGCTTTGTTTAAGTCCGCCTGGCGAACTCTAACAATATTTATAAATTGTTGTGTTCCGGCGTTTAGAGGTAAGATAGCCAGTTCCTCAGTTGAGGATTCCGGGTGAAGTGCGCTTCCACCTGCGGCCTTATTATAACTTGACCCCAGGTTAGATGAAGGCCAAGCGCTTTCCCGTCGTATAAGAAGATAAAGGTCCAACAACAAAACCTCCATTGAATTGTAACTATGTGAAATGAAAAACACAGATCATTCTCAGTGCTTGTAAGAGATAAATATCGAATATTGATTTGTCTTCAATTTGGTTTTATAGAAACACGATTGCTGAAGATTTTCTCGATAAAAAGCTTCTGAGAAAATATTGTGTTTGGCTTCCCAATTTTATCTCGTGAACACTTACTTGCAGATTTTTAATAGGAATGTAATTTTAGTCCAGTAAAACTTAAATCAGTTAAGACTAAGTACTGAACATGCTTTTATACGTAGGATTCACTGTAGTTTTATGCAGGCATCTGCGTTGGGATTTTCTCGGTCTAACTAAGTAAAAACTTGCATGTAGAGGCAACAACTTGTGCTCTGGCTGGCTCCTGTAATCTGTACCCCACTAAAGTTTGGATACACCAGTAAATATATAAATAAATATGTTTGTAATAATGTATGGCTTCCAATTTGGTATTTCATGTTTCGATCGCTGATTTAGTTTTCTAGTATTTAATCTCACCTGGTTACAAGTTAAGATAAGGCCGAAGGTTGAGGGGCACTTCACCCGGAATCCTCAACAAACTGGGGAACTGGCTATCTACCTCTAAATGCCGGAACACAACAATTTTGGAATTGTTATTAAGGCGACAGAATTAGGTAAGATGGTGGTAGCTAGCCAGGCAGACTTTTAAAGACCTCCAGCTGGGGCTGGAACCCGGGACCTCTGGATCAGAAATCGGTGGGTTGAACCAGTAGACCACAGAGGCGGCTGATAATGATTCACTTGTTGAGTTGAAACTTTTGGTGCCTACATCTAAATAGACGTTGAGTAAAACTCGTGTTTAAAAATAGCAAAATGTCTACTATAACGCAAAATATGTGATCAATCTCAATGACTGGTGAATGATTTTTATCAGGCACGCGTGTTATCACCTCACCGTTATCACTGGCTTTTTAAATCTAATAATAAATATTACAGGACATTCATTTCACACAGCGCCATCTAGTCCCAAACTAAGCATAGCTTGTAATAATGGAATGAGATTACGTACAGAATATTGATATCCCTTTTTTAATACATACGTACTACTGTACTGGGAGTTGTATCATAATACAACTCCCAAACACAGAACAAAAATCAATGACACTGGCATCATAGCAGAATGGTCAGCTTTCTGTGACGGTACTATACTTATAGTGAAGCGATTGGTATAGTAGAATGTGGCTCAGACGTTTACAAGTAAGAATTTTAAGGAGTTGTTGTGCTGAACAAAAACTCCTGTGTGTGATAATTTTTCGAAATACTCAAAATTGTGTCCAAAAATAACAATTATGTGAGATTTTTTTTCATTTAATTCCTTACATCATTGGTAAGGACTCTCTCCTAACTCAGACCCTGGAGTACTGCTGATTTTCTCTCTCTATTAGAGTTATAGATGGGAAAAATATTTGCCATAAACTTTTATTTCATAACAAGCCTCAAAGCTCAGTTGGTAGTAACTCTGCCTTCTGAGCTGTAGGTTGTGGGTTCGATTTCCACCCAGGACAAACATTTGTGTGATGAATATAGATGTTTGTTGGGTATTGTATTGTATGATAAGTATGTATTTACAAAAAAAAAAGTATTTAAGTGTTCTATACGTAATCTAGTTCCCATATTACAAGCTATGCTATGTTTGGGAATAGATGGCGCTGTGTGAAATTAATGTCCTGTAATGTATTATTATATTATTATTTAAGTTTTTTAAAAAAAATCCTTTTCGGACTACATTTATAGGATAGATGTTATTGTACATAATCTACCATCCCTAAGCTATATATACCTTAATATATTATCACATTGGTGATGTCTGTACATGACTCACTTGTGTTGCGTAAATCATCACATACAGATTATCCCTGTCCGATTACACTGTAGGTATCATTTATTTCGATCAACCAGGAATCATATGGGCCTACAAATCTTACTTGAATATTTTTATAAGTAAAGTTGAATGCGCACAGATACATTTATTACAAAAATTTGGTGGATGTCACTCAAAAAGTATTGAAATGCGCACAGATACAATCATTGCAAAAATCTGCAAAATGTAATTTTAAGAGTCGTGAAACGGCTTAGCTTCAGCGATCATATCTTCCACAATACTGTTGCATTTACTTTAAAATGAATATATGTTATAGTTCAGGATAGATGCTAGAACGCTTGTGTTTCGAAAACACGATTACATAACATTTTCTCTATAGAAAAAAATCCAAAGTCGACACTAATTTGTATCAAAAATGTTCGCCATTCAATAAATACGCCCAATTAGGCCTTGACACTTTGTACAGTAAATGATCACAGTTTACAGCTGACGGTCTGTGTTTTAGATTTTAAAAATTCATATCTGTTTTACCGTAAAAAAACAAAACGTAGAATACGCGCATATTTCTGTCATCTGTCGGTCATAAGCGCCGTGGTTGGGCGCACAGCAATGTCACCTTTATTATTACTATATCTTAGTTCGAAACTAGATTGTGTTGCGTTGCGTTGCTAATCTGAGGTACTATGGAACGCGAACTTGCCGTTTGTGAAATGTTTGAAAACTATGTTTGTATAGGAGATCGGTGCTGGATCTTATTGCCACCAACCACCAACGCCATCTGTTAAATAAACAAAGTAGGTAAAGATGTATACGAAACCATAAAAAAAAATGTTCGTTGATTTCACACTCTATCTAATTATGTTGTTGTTTTTCACAGGATAACTCACGACAATACCTTTCCTTATGCCTATATACTTCCAATACCATTCCATAGTACCTAATGTGATGTATACAATGTTGCTATATGATAAATAACTATTTTATGACCCACATTCCATTAATCAAATCTTCCAAAACCTTGTTGCGTTATCACTATCTGATCTTATCATTGGAATCGAGCAATTTAAAATATAGATAACATATTAAACATATATTTATCCAATCGATGCAAATATTTTTCTATAACAATTCAATTTATTAAATTATCTAATCTGAATGCAACAATTGCCTAAAGCTGTTTTACGACAGGAACATATTAGCTTTACCTAAATCTAAATTTACTTAGCTATAACATCGATCACGATAATATACGATTTATATATCATTGTTATATACCCTTTTTTTTCATATATATAGGTTGTGTCATAGCAAGCCTGAATTAAAGCGAAGGAGCTACGAACATTTTGTAATCTTTTGCACCTTTGATAAGAAGCGCCCGTAAGCTTCCAAACTGTCGCTAAACTCGTCTTGCCATAGCAGCTTTCCCTTCCCCCCTGCGCCATGCACTGACCCGGATGTCAATATGAGCCTCTCCTCAGCCTTAGACCCCTCATCTCCACCCACCACCCCGTCGTCTCCGGGGCTGCGGTCTGATACAGCGTTCCACACTTCCACGCCCATTTTCATGGGACGGGTAAGTCGCCTACTCAATTTGTCTGATAGTACTATAGGGAAGGCCTAGGTTCTATACCTGGGGATGTCTTTAGTGGCTACTGAATTTTTAATATACCTGTATTATAGATGACCGGCTCTGTAGTCTATTGTTTCGTCTACCGGTGTCAGATCTTGAGGCCCGAGTTCGATCCCCAGGGGAGTACAATATTGTTATTGGTTTGGTCGGTGGTAGGACTTGTTTTCCCCCTGGCAACCAACACCGGTGCGCGTACCACTAGACCACAGAGGCGGCAAATGGTCAGCAACATTTTCTGTTGTGAATTTTCAAGCGCTATCTTCAGCTCGCCTGCTGTGCGTCGAAGTTATGGCAAAATCTTGAAGCGAAGTTCAAGTTTGGACGACCATCATGAACGGATAGTAAGAAGTTTGATATGGTTTTTCAGAAGCAGCAGCCTTTGATCGTGAATCTACCAGCTACCGCCCCAGCTACTCCTCCTAGCTACACCTCAAGTAAGTACAGTTTGCTCCCTGGAGTCAAATGGTCTTTATTTATCCCCGACAGTTTCGTCTCGACACCACCAGGGACGCTACCGCCGACGGCGAAGCCGATCTCCATTGATGGCTTTAAATTAGCTTCATGAGAACTAGAAACGATTTTTACCGTCAAATGTACTGAACGGATAGGTTTCATAACATGTGTACACTTTTGAGATGGGAAACGCCATTTCGGATATGACACATACCTAAATCGGTAAAAATCGTTTCTAGTTCTCATGGAGCTAATTTAAAGCCATCAATGGAGATCGGCTTCGCCGTCGGCGGTAGCGTCCCTGACTAGCAGACGGTTACAACCCGTATACCTTGTAAATGTTCCATTGTGCGTGATCATCGTTCAGTCTCTACCTTCATCATTAATACTTGTAAGGAATGGAACTTCTTTCCCTCTGTTTTTCCGTAAGAGTACAATCTTGGAGTCTTCAAGTTCAAGTTCCTTTTAGACAAGCGTGCTTCATCTTAAGCCACATCGCCACTTGTTTTCAAGGAAGCTGGTGGTCAACCGCTTGGCTATCACCAATAAAAAAAACTGACTTCACTTTAAACCCGAAAATAATTGGGTCAATATTATTTGATCCTCAAGAATCTAATTGAGCTATTGTAAATGTGCACTTTAAATGAACTATATCTCAATTAATATTTGATCAAGGGGATCTAATTATTGCTCTTCAAATTACGCACGGCAATCATGATAATTAAAGCGGTGTACGTCAGTGGGTTGTTAGGTTTCTTTTTTAGTTTTTACACCCAGAAATACTGGCAAATATATTGCAATTTTTGCAAAATTGAAATGATCATTTAAATATATGCCAAAATAATTATATGATTAGTTCATATATTTTTGTTGTTGGTGCCCACTTGCCAAGCCAAACAACTACATCGCTGTCGTAAGGTAATGAGATCGTTACATATCGAGGCACCGCCTTAAAAAAATAATTAACATAAATAAAATAAAATAAAAATAAAAAGAGCTTTATTTTCCTATACACTAAACAAATTAATAACAATATTATAAGACTAAAAGCAAGTTATTAAAAAAAATAACAGTAGGTACTTAAAATTAACTTAATCTATCTATATATAATTGTTTTCTTGTTCCAGTTCTGTTTGCGTATTAGTATTTATATATTAAAATGTAACCTATTATATTGTGTATGGGACCGCCTGTGGCGGTAAAAGCCTCCTCCAAATATATCAACAGAGGGTGCAAAATGGAAAACATGGAAAAACTTATAAGAGAATTGAGAATGGATATTGCGAAGGATTCAGAGGAAGCGCTGAAAAAATCTGAAATACGAATTACGTCTAAAATATCAGAACATATTGATGAAAAATTTTCAATCATCAATAGTGAAATAGAAAATATCAAAAAAGTTTCTTCAGAACAGTAATGAACATACTACTACTATTAGAAAAACGTTTTTATCGCGTAATGTAAGTAAACATGAATCCCGGTAAAGAGGTTTCGGCGGGGTAGCACCAGCCTTGGTCGCAGGCAGACTCGAACTTGGGAGCCACCGCTGTGATGAAGGCGTTTTTAACAACTACCCTCACTTGATTATTAGTCGTATATATCGTATATAGTAAAGGTCATATTCACACTAACACACAACCCATAGATTTTTTTTAGGTTATTAGAATAATAATAATAAATAACCAATATTACAGGACAAACATCTACATTCATCACATAAATGTTTGTCCTGGGTGGGAATCGAACCCACAACCTACAGCGCAGAAGGCAGAGCTACTACCAACTGAGCTGCGAGGCTTGTTAAAGAATACCTAGTATAATTAAAAAAAATACACATTTTAGTGATTAATGATTTAATTAAAACACGACTTTATTTTACTACAAATAAAATAACATTCACTATATCTTCAGGTACTTAATCAAATAAAATATTATGCAAATCGGATCTCAATTAGCGGAGAAATCTGTGATTTGTTTCCCGTTGAGGAGTTTTGTCCCCAGATCACAAGATCTTCGGATTTTCACCAAATTGAAATGGTACCAATATCAAACTAACCTACATCGTTAAAAAAATTCTTCATGATCATCGAATTCACAGGCCAAACATTAAGCAGGGCTAAATTGTTGGGTACCGTCATTCTGAGTGGGGGTGACCAAGGCCCGCAAGACGTCTCTTGCTGGGAGTGTATTGTGCATTTTCTTATTCTGAGTGGGGGTCCTATTCTGAGCAGGGGTTTCGTCATTTTATAAGGTAAGATAGCCAGTTCCTCAGTTCGTTGAGGATTCCGGGTGAAGTGCGCTTTGGCCTTATCTTAACTTGTTACCAGGTGAGATGAAGGCCAAGCGCTTCCCCGTCGTTCAATAAATAAAATAAAAAAGTACTAATCTAGGAACTTAAAGGTACGATGGCAATTTTTCGGGCTACAGACACACCTTAGTTACGATTTTATTTTATGTATAGATATGACGCAAACGCACCACCGATAGCTACATTACATACTAAATATATCATATCGTACCATATTACGTAATATTCCCAACAAGGAAACGGGACAAAGTTAAATGTTATTGATAAAATTCCCGATAAAAATATTATATTTATATTTTCATTAGTAGCGGGTTTGATGAATGAAACTGTTGTGTTGAGTTTTATTCGTTTGAAACATACAAGATCGTGTGACCGAAAATGCAGTGTTTTTTTTTCTGGCGTATGCTTTGTGAACATCGGTGAAGCTTAAGTGCAAAACAATGATGGTAAAATGGAAGAAAACCGTATAGAAACGTTGGAGAATAATCTAAAGAAGGTTTTGAAACGATTGGGTAATAGTCTTTTGTGATTATAACACATTATTTTGATTCTAAAACGCCGGAATAAATATAAGTAAAATACTTTACTTATGTTTTATTTCTTTATTGTTTTTATTGTACGACGGGGAAGCGCTTTGCCTTCATCTCACCTGGTTACAATTTAAGATAGGGCAGAAGGTGGAGGCGCAATTCACCCTGAATCCTCAACAAACTGAGGAACTGGTTACCTTACCTCTAAATGCCGTAACACAACAATTTAAGAAACGTTGTTATGGCGACAGAATTAGTTAAGATGGTGGTAGCTAGCCAGGCGGACTTAAACAAAGTCCTACCACCAACCTACTTGTTACGACGTTGTACTCCTCCTGGGGATCGAACCCGGGACCTCTGGATCTGAAATCGGTGGGTTGAACCACTAGACCACGGAGGCGGTTAAAATACGTGAAAAAAAAAACAGTTTTTTAGAATCAAAACATCGATTGGGTACATCAAGCTTATATACTGATAGATAGATTTATTCACTTAACTAGATGGGTGCTGCAAAACTCTCATGGTATGTTTTAGTCAGCGATCGGGACGCGCAGCACCAAACGAGTTAACATTTTAACACGTTGGGTGCTGCGTCCCGTTATTTATTATTTTTATTTTTAGTTCTGAACCTAGAGGCGCTGTTGGGTAGGTAGCTGTTGAACAATAATTATGTGTCTTTGGATCTCTTTACATTCCTCTCTTCTAGCTTAAATCGCAGTAGGTCTAACTTACTATAATGTCTACTTCGCACTATGACTATGAGTAGTCATAGTTCGAAGTAGTCATAACGCGACTTATTCACTTGGTTGGTTTGTGACCTTGTTATTGTATATTCTTTCGCTCAACGTCATCTAATCCCAAACGAAGCAAATCTAGAATGCGAAATAAGTGCCTGATGGAATGCTTATATACTTTTTAAAATAAGAAGAATCATTGAATCATGTTTTCGTGTGCAGACGAAGCAGTGACTACCAATACTTGAATCATGTTTTTGTGTGCAGACGAGGCAGCGACCACCCCTCCCCCCCGCTCCCCCGGCGCCGCGGCGACCCCCGCATCTGGAGATAGCCGAGCTCATCCACCTGACGGGACTTCCTCGGATAAAGTGAGTTACTTGTGGGCAAGTAGTAGAGTACCTTGTGAAAAGGCTCGTCCGGGGAAGTACTCCCACCATACCTATTTCAGCCGCCAAGCAGCATTGCTGTGTATCGGTTTGAAGGGTATGCATGCTGGTAAAATGACGGTGTTTAGACCTTTATGCCTCAAGTTGATGGATGCAATGCAGTGCAGCGTACATGTTCTTTATGGATATGACCTACGCAGTTTTAAGCTTCACAGCTCAGTTGGTAGTATGTCTGCCTTCTGCGCAGTAGGTCGTGGGTTCTATTCCCACCCAGGACAAACATTTGTGTGATGAATATAGAAGTTTGTTCTATGTGTTGTATTATTTAGTACGTATGTATTTACAAAAAGTATTTAAGTGTTATATCCGTAATCTAGTTCCCATATTACAAGCTTTGCTTAGTTTGGGACTAGATGGCGCTGTGAAATTTCTGAAATATTTATCTATTTATTTATTTACTTACTAGTAAAAGTAAGACTTTGTTATAGGCAAGAGTATCACTTTATATCAGGGCTGCTTGCTTATAGTGCACACTTTTATTTCTATTTAATCTGTTTTCTCAACCTAGGTTCATTGTTAGAGCAACCCTAAGGTTAAGCTCACGTTTGCCATACTTTTTAACCGACTTTCAAGAAAAGGAGGAAGTTGACAATTCGTCGGGATCTTTTTTATTTTTTTTATGTTTGATCCCCGATTATTCAAAGACGCGTTGTCCGATTTCGAAAAATATTTTTTTTTTGAAAGGGTATACTTCACAGGTGGTCCATTGACTTAACATCAGGATCTGATGATGGGATCCTGGAAAAATCGAGGGAACTCTTCAAATATTAAAGGCACACTTGAAGCGATTTGGGTGTATTACCATAAAAGTGAGGAAAAAAGGACCCCATATAGGATCACACGTCTGTCTGTCTGTCTGTCAATCTGCCATCAAAATAATTGAATAAAATACGTCATCCAGTAAACGAAATTGTATCATATTCTTCATTGAAGTCGGTTTTCTTTTTAGTTTTTAAAACGTAATTATTAATTAAATGCTTGTATGCTCAAATATGTGCAGTAAAGAATGAATGAATGAATGAAATGAAAAATACTTTATTGCACACCTTAAAAATAAAAACTGGATAACTTAAAAAAAATAAATGTACAATGGGCGGTCTTATCGCTAAGAAGCGATTTCTGCCAGACAACCTTTGGATGGAGAGGATTTCATGGCTAAAGAGGTGGTTGGTGGTGCACATATTAATTAATTAGGGTCTAGCTAAATTAACTATACGTAAATCATACATACATACAGTAAAGCTATGCTACAAATATACACACTACTTATATAATATAAATATTAATACCTACATACTATACAATATGTACTTACATACTACACTATACAAATATAAATATATATTTACATGTATAAATATATTTTCTTAGATGGATGATAATTATAATAAATGTTCTAGGAGTACTATGATAAAAACATATAAAACATATAAAGTATAAAAAGTTATTTTAATGTGTTCCAGTCGTCAGAGACAGCGGTGGGTAATATCTCCCGGCCGCAGAGCACCGCGCTAACTCGCAAGGAGAGTTACAAAGCGCAGCGGCAACATTACAGTCGGGAAAAGAAGCGGGTCGCTTCTGCGCTATTGCACTCTATCGAGGACCCGTCCGTTGTAGTGCTACACGACTGGCTTAAGGTAGGTGGTAAATGTACGACATTACAACTTGGCCTTCATCTCACCTGGTTACAAGTTGAGATAAGGCCGAAGGTGGAGGCGCGATTCACCCGGAATCCTCAACTGTACACAACCATTTTTGAATTGTTGTTATGGCGACAGAATTAGGTATGATGGTGGTAGCTAGCGAGGACAAAGTACTCCCCCTGGGGATCGAACCCTAGATTGAACCACTGATTGAACCACTGATTGAACCACTAGACCACAGAGGCTTAAAAAAGTGTGTTCTCTTTTCAGGTCCGAGGATCGCTCAAATCATGGACGAAGCTGTGGTGTGTACTGAAGCCTGGACTCCTGCTGCTTTACAAGACTCCTAAGGCCAAGGTACTTACGATGCTAGTTAATTTATTAAGGGCCTCGGATTACCACTGATTTCCGCTCTCCAGTACAAACGTAGTTTCTTTTTCATTTCTAAGTGGTAGTCCGATTCACATGAAATTTTGCAGGTATAATCGGAAAGATATAATCTGGTCTGCGTGGTGCGCTACTTTATCTTAAAACGCAATAATAATGAAAATATATGGAAAAGAGTGTATGTATAGCAAAAGCTTTTTTCCATATCCTTTGGTTTGTATTTGTTTAAAAAAAAAACGTAACGCTCCACAGACACAGATTATCCCTATCCGATTATATATGCAAAAAATCTTTTTGAATCAAACTTGCCATTTCGAAATGAAAATGGAACTACGTTTGTATGGGAAAGTGTGACTACTGGGCCATATTAATTAGTTATATTGCTAAGTTTTACTATATATATGTTAGCACGCCAATCTTGGTTTGATTGGCAAACATTGTACATGCACCCATCCATTGGATGCCGTCACCATAACTGTTTTGGTTCAGATGTCGTTCCGTCTCGCTCACTCACGTGCGGATTTATATCGCGCTGTCCCTCGCACAATGTCGACTTATCACCATACGTTGTCATAAACAGAGCAGTCACTGGGTAGGCACGGTGCTACTGACCTCGTGCCAGGTGATCGAGCGACCTTCGAAGAAGGACGGCTTCTGCTTCAAGATATACCACCCCCTGGAGCAGAGCATCTGGGCGCCGCGGGGGCCCCACAACGAATCTATCGGTAAACTAACTGCACACTTTCGAAAAAACTGAAACTTACGTTCGTCACATGCCCACGGTCTGCGAGTAGTAGTCACGTGACATGTTGCAAGTCCATCGCCGCTTAGCGGAGTACTAGCCAGTGTCACGTGACATACGGATTGTTGGTCCTAGAGTCATGTGACCTCACGATGTGACCTATACCGTCAGAACATGTTCATTTGTCGAATGCACATCTTCGGAAAAACCGAAAAGTCCATTGGTACACGACTGGATTTGAACCCACAATTCTTCACAGCTCTTTTAATGATGTGTCATCTTAACATTACCCACGCGTCGCCTCAGTTATAGCCAGATCTTGGGTCACTCGTCGCTACAATTAGATGCCAGCCCTTGGGGCTCCCCAAGGGTCCAGGGTCCTAATCAGATGAGTCTCATATGTTAATTCTGTCGAGTCGAGACCACTGTATTTGCGTCTCTTTGTTACCATTAACATGGTATTGTTATTCAGCAGCGGGCTATCGCTAAATATATCCCTTTTTACGAAGTGAAATCCGAAAAGTGAATACCCGCAAGAAGACCTCAGTAAATATTGGTATTAGTAAATATGGCGAGCGTGAGTGCGCCTTTATTATATTGGATGTGCTGTTTGAGGGTTTTATGTATGGCTTTGACGGATACAGATGAATAATTGAGTAAAAAGATTTAAAAGTTTCAGTAAAAAGTTTAGTAAAAATATTTTACTGGAATCTCAAAAATCGTTAGAAACAGGCAGCCGTTTCTTGTGTCAGTCTTTGGCGGGATGTTTCTAATAGCACAGTGCTACTTGGCATTTGAAAACATTATATTTATGCAATTAATACATTTTATAAGATAGTAAGTCTCAAGTCTTTTATATTACATAATAATTAAGTTAGACCGTGCAGTACCTACATTAATTTATTTTAAGCTTACCAACTCGATCAGGGTACCACGGAAGACCAGCGCTTTGGAATACCCTTCCATAGCATGATGCTGAGTGGTATCCTTTTTTGGCAATTATTTTATTTATGTTTTTTTTCTATTGTTTTAGCTATGTATTAATATTTGTATAAATATTTTCTTTCTTTCTTTCGAAAATAACTTTATTTCCTATGCATAGATACAATATCGTAAGCTTGGTAGTTTGATATTATATAAAAAAAATCTTGTGACATGGAAACCTGATAATTGATAGTGTGAATCGTTTTACCTTCACATTTATTTGTATTTTAGGAGCGGTAGTGCAACCCCTACCGACCGCCCATCTGATATTCCGCGCGCCGTCACAAGCCGCCGGCCATTGCTGGCTCGACGGCCTAGAGCTCGCGCTAACATGCAGCGATGCTATGCTCAGGTAAGTGGGATCTACTCCATCATATACTAGTACAATATACACTAGCAATAGTCCACCCCTACCGACCGCCTATCTGATATTCATCTAATGACATGCACCTAATAAATAAATCTTAGTAGACACCTAAAGATCGAGAGGATTTGACAAAGAGGTATCATTGGCCATAAAATCCTCTCGATCCATAATGTATTTTTATGACATTCATATCGTAAAATCCTATTTAACATTATGTTTATTACTTTCCGATTTCGGATCTAAAGGTCCCGGGTTCGAACCCCATGGAGATTACAATATATTTATATTGTGCTTGGTTTTTGGTCTAGTGGTTCAATAAGTGGTTTATTCTAGGGTTCGATCCCCATGTCCCCATGTACTCTGTGCTTGGTTTGGTTGGTGATAGGACTTTGTTTAACCGCCTGGCTAGCTACCACCATCTTACCTAATTCTGTCGCCATAATAACAATTCTAAAGTTGTTGTGTTCCGGTATTTATAGGTAAGATAGCCAGTTCCTCAGTTTGGCTCCACTTCGACTTAAAGTCCTACTACCAACCAAATAAAACACAAAGTACTCCCCCTGGGGATCGAACCCTAGATTGAACCACCGATTGAACCACTAGACCACAGAGGCTAATACAGGCTGTAAATATAATTGAAACGTTTCAACCTTATGCTCATTGTAATAGAGTTGATTTCCGCAGATGTTCCCGGTCGCGCCCCAAGCAAACGGTCGCGGCGGAAGCTCCTATCACACAGACGAATATATCTCACGAGGAGTTAGAGAAGCACTTTAATGAGCACGGTAAGTAAAAAACAAACAAACCCGAGCTACAAAAAGGTTTTAACTCAGCATACATTAAAGATAATATTGATAAATGCATTGGGGTACATATACGTTGATGAGTGTGAAATGCGACGTTGTTCGGAATCACATTCACCACGATGACGGTTCCCTGTGAGAGCCGAAACAGTTTGTGCCCTTTTTGTCTTCTTTAGTTTATAAAATTTGTGTGATAGATTGAACGAAACAAATAAACTTTTGTGTACCTATGGTGGAAATAAATGAACTATGAACTATCTTATCACATCACATCAACAGCCCATTAGTGCCCACTGCTGGACAAAGCGTACTATAAAGCGTTTTGTCATAATCACCACGCTTGGCAGGCGGTTTGGTGATAGCAGTAATGGTGTATAATTTACAAAAGAAAGTTGCTGCCCTTCTGGTAGATCCCATAGTCGGCTTTTACGACATCCATGGACTGAGTTGGAGGGGTCGATTCTAAAGCCGCCACGGCAATTATGTTAGTACTTGATACTTGATTAATATAGTACTTGAGTAAAACCTGTGTTTTAAATGTAGAAAACACACGCAAGTTTTGAAAGCAAGACATTGTGATATAATTTATTGTATTGTAAGCTGTTTTTTTAGGTTCTTGGCGTTATCCGATCTAAATTGTCTAATGGTATGTGTTTTTTCTCTCCCATTGCACTTTTATGCTATGTGTTATCTGACAATTATGCTAAATTTCTAATTACAACGCGTTTAATGCTCCAAATATTACAAAAAAACCGTTTTGATTGATAAACATGATTCAATAAAATCTCGCACCGTTTTCACATCGAATTTGTCACCGCTATATTCGCTATACCATCAAAATAAACATTCATGATGAAAATCACCATCAATTCTCGCAAAAACCTGAAGCATTTAAGGACCCGTGTCACAAATCCCCGCCAATCTCAGCCTCAAGTCCAAACATCCCAAAACACGATTCCCTCGACCGCAAACCGGGCCCGCCGAAAAAGCGCAAACCCTCAAAATGGACACAATTCGTCGAATCCATTGACATTTCCAAAGAACACACGTCGGACTCTGATAGCGAAAAGAGAGAAAGATTCCTCGATTTCGTACGGAGGAGAGATCGCGATAAACTCGCGGCTTCCACTGTCGCGCGCAAGTGCAAAAGCCTCGCGTCAAGTCCGAGGCTGGACATCGGGAAGCGCGCTCATTTGACTCGGTGCTTCGAGCTTCCGAAGCTATCTATCGATAAGCGAAAGTGCGCAACGCCCGTCACTCCAGAAGACTCGGCTAAGTCCATTTCGCTTCCAAAGCGACGCAGCTCAACGCCCTCAGAAGCGCTATCTCAGAAGCGAATTAGCGAGCTGAGATCGTCCGGTGTCAAAACGGATTCAGAGAACGACGAAGGTTCGTTCAAGCGGCTAAAGTTGCAGTCGAAAGTGATCTGTAGCACACCGGATAATATAATCATCAAAACAGCGCCATCTCTTGAGCGCTTTCGGAGGTACAGCTCTTCGTCTGATGATGTTTTTGATGTGGAGTACAGGTATGTAAAGTAATAATTACAGATTAAAAACAACAAAGAAAACCGATTTCTACGAAAAATATGATACAATTTCATTTTATCATATTGGACAGACAGACAGACGCGTGATCCTATAAGGGGTCCGTTTTTATACTACTTTTGAAGTAATACACCCAAATCGCTTCAAGTGTGCCTATAATATTCGAAGAGTTTTCCCGATTTTTCCAGGATCCCATCATCAGATCCTGATCTGATGACCATGGGATCACCTAGGAAGTTTACCGACCCTAAAAATACCCAAATCACTTCAAGTGTGTATAATATTTAAAGAGTTCCCTCGATTTTTCCAAGATCCCATCATCAGATCCTGATCTGATGACCATGGGATCACCTAGGAAGTTTACCGACCCTAAAAATACCCAAATCACTTCAAGTGTGTATAATATTTAAAGAGTTCCCTCGATTTTTCCAAGATCCCATCATCAGATCCTGATCTGATGACCATGGGATCACCTGGGAAGTTTACCGACCCTAAAAATACCCAAATCACTTCAAGTGTGTATAATATTTAAAGAGTTCCCTCGATTTTTCCAAGATCCCATCATCAGAACCTGACCTGAAGGTAATGGGACCACCTGTGAAATATACCCTTACAAACAAAATTAGAATTTTCCAAATCGGCAGGCGTCTTTGAGTAATCAGGGTACATACATAAAAAAAAAAGTCGGATTCTTTTTTTTTTTAAGTCGAATGAATGAATGTATTGATTACATAACAGTTACATTACAGCTTAAACCAAATCCGTAACTACATAACAAATTGAGAACCTCCTTTTCTTATGTTGGTTAATAAAAGGCAATCAATAATCTAGAAAACAAGGCAAAAACTATACAATAGACCATTATGTTCACTTGTCTTATAAATAACGGTAGTAGAGATACCATCTTATCGTTATGATAATTCTTTTTGTGAATAATTGTGCCATAATTGCCGCGCTCAGCCTTGCTTAAAAGATCGGTTATTATTAATATTTTGAGTGATTTGTTAGCTGTCGGTCCAATAAGCAGTTCGTCCAAATGGAATTTTGATTCGCCTTTCGTCCAACACGCACTTCGTCCAACAGGCATTTTAACCAGCAGAAATTACGTCAACACGCATTTGGTCAAACACGTCTTTCGTCCAACAAGTATTTCGCCCACCAAATATTTCGTTCAACTGCACAAACTATAGGGATGCATTAAACCGAACAAATTTTATTATAGTCCTTCAGGTGTTTCATACAAGCCTGTTACTTTGTTTTACAAGTGGAACTCTCTTTTCCATTTCTTTTATTAGAAAATACTACCGCTTATATTGTAATGTGACTGTTAACTGTTTTGGAAGGATATATTTTATATGTTACATATTATCTTTTATAATTATGTCGGTATTTTTGACGCTTTTACTGAAAATGTGCAAAAAAATAACGTTTCTCTCCCCTCCTCTGGGGCCCTGTACTCCTAGGCTGTGACGAACTGCGTAATGACGAATCTCGAAATGGACGGACTGCGTTATGACGAACCTCGAAATGGACAAATCCATGGACGAACTGAGGAGCAGACGAACGGCAAAATGCGAGATGGACGTACTGCTTATTGGACCGACAGCTAACAAATCTTTTGAGTTATGTCCTCCCATATATCGCGATCTTTTGCAGATATCCTAATATGACTTAGTATCCGACAAATAGCGTATCTCACACAGAAGCGGCTTGCGGTGGCGGCTGGTTGCATTTGCTTGGAATTTAAGTAGGAAACACGTGCGGTAACACGCGGCCTACGAGCGGCCAGCCGCGGCCACATGTTAAGACATGTGGTCGCGGCTGGCCGCTGGCCAGAACTAGGGTCCTGACACCTCCACCTCGTGGGAGCGCGCGGCCTGGTAACATTTTCGCTACTGGCCGCGAGTACCGCGTGGAGATGTAGCGGTAAAGAGATGATACAGAGCAGAGCCAAAATATCCAGTACTCTTATCATACATGGTTATTACAAATTCCGATTAAAAAATTACGAATTTAAATAAACAATGGGATAATATTGTTGATATAATATGTATAATATTATCCCATTAGGGATAATATTGTTGACAACATATCCCATCTTGGGATATTCTTACAAATTCCGATTAAAAAATTACTAATTTAAAGAAAAAATGGGATAATATTGTTGATATAATATGTATAATATTATCCCATTAGGGATAATATTGTTGACAAGATATCCCATCTTGGGATATTCTTACAAATTGCGAATTTAAAGAAAAAATGGGATAATATTGTTGATATAATATGTATAATGTTATCCCATTAGGGATAATATTGTTGACAACATATCCCATCTTGGGATATTCCCTCATGCGCTCATAAATATTCAGTTTTTATTAAATCAAATAAAATGAAAATGGTTTCATTTCGACACATTTTTCTTGGTTCCTAATTAAGTGCCGTCGGTTTAATGTGAGTAAGATCGGAGCCTTTTGTAAATAAAAAAAAAACTGACAAAATGATGTTGGTCAGTGGGGGGGACATAAGATATTGTTAAATTGTGTATGTTTTTTTGTGGTGGGTTTGGTGGCCGAACACACATACACATATTACACGAATTAACAATATTTTATATCATAACTTACTGGATAAAAGTATTCCTTCTTTTCAACTTTCACAAAGTAGTATACAAAGTTGAAAGAATTGAAAAAAAAAATACCAAAACATATCGAAATAGTTCAACGAGTTGAACTTCGTTGAATAGAGGAAAATCAAGTCGGTTAATATCTCTAGATATTACTGATGTGTACTTTGAAGTGATGGCTTCAGGCCGTCATCGCGACCGTTGTGGTTTTAGTGGCGGCTTCACGTAGGCCGCCACCGCAGGCCGCCACCGCAGGCCGCCACCGCAGGCCGCCGCCGTTGGAAACGCTAGAAACATTAAACAGCGTATATCACATTCTAGGAAGTCCCCAACATTCTCCTCACTCCAATATCCAGTGCCCGATAAATACAGCCTGATTGATTACCACAAACTGCCATCAGCGGCCTTCGAGGCGGATAAAACGGAACGGAAAGGCGAGCGTGTAAGCCTTCAAAACGTATACGTCGCCGGGAAAATCGTTCAGAGTGGTGAGAAGCATATATGACAGAGACAGCAATATTAAAGTCATATCATAGTAATGAGTGGAGTGTTAAACTTAGATTAAACTGTTTTTGGCAAAAATCGCTTGCTAGATGTAGGTAGTACAACTATCATTGTATCCGACCCTTTTTCTGAAGATATCGAGTTTATGATTAAGTTGCTAGAGTTGGGTTTAGATAGGAATTAAGTGTGTTAAAACATGTTTTTATTAAAACATTTTTCAATAGCTTTATGGGCGATGTGGTCACTAAGCGACAAAGCGCTTCATAAAAAAGAAAATGCCTAAAATACGACGCATTTTTTTTTATTGGTGATAGTCAAGTGTTTGACCACCAGCTTACTTGAAAAACAAGTGGCGATGTGGTTTAAGATGGGGCACGCTTGTCTAAAAGGTCCTGTTCACCTGGACTTGAAGACTCCAAGAGAAGATTGTACTCGTGCGGAAAAACGTAGCATTTTTTATAGGCTCAGCTATTTGCTTTTGGACATTGATAGCCTGGCAACCCGCCGTCTAAACTCAAATAGGCGTCAGTTATAAGCCTAGTAATAGTAAGCTATAATAGTCTTACCCTATTTATAAAATGGACAAGCTCACCATCCCCTTCGAGGATTCACCTCCCCTAGTCATAAAATGGTCAGGGTCACGATTTTCCCCTTCGAGAATTCACCTCCCCTAGTTATAAAATGTACAGGCTCATCACATTTTCCCCTTCAAGAATTTTTCTCCCCTAGTTCTAAAATGGTCAGGCTCACGATTTTCCCCTTTGAGGATTCACCTCGGTTATCTACTCCAGTAGAACCGTCATGTTTAAAAACTGTATTATTCTTTAAAACGTCTATTGCCTTACTTATAATAAGACGAGTAACAATCGTGCATGGTTAAAGGTTCTTTGGGCGTATTGGAGTAATTAGTCTATGGTTTAGGAGGAGTCTTAAGGAAATCGCTTTGCGCTATATCTCCATCATGTTCATCACCGCATTTTGGCCACGGTGGATTCTGATCACTACTCAAAAGGGGTAGTCAAGGACACGTATAAACATACGTTTGTCAACTGCCCACGGTTTGCAAGTAGCTAGTAGTCACGTGACATGTTGCAAGTCCATCGCCGCTTAGCGGAGTACTAGCCAGTGTCACGTGACATACGGATTGTTGGTCCTACGGTCATGTGACCTTCACCGTCAGAGCTACCTACATTAAACCTAACCTAACCTACATTAACGTCCGGAAAACCCATTACCGGATATAACAGGACATTTATTTAACTCAGCGCCCTCTAGTCCTAAACTAAGCAAAGCTTGTAATATGGGAACTAGTTTACGGAAATAATACTTATATACGTTTTTTTTTATGAAAATATCATACATAGCCTTCTGAGCTGTAGATTGTGGGGTTCGATTCCCACCCGAAACAATCATTTGTGTTATGAATATTGATGTTTGTTCTGTGTTTGGGTTTTGCATTGTATGATAAGTATGTACTCGTATATACAAAAAGAGGCATATTATTAATATTTGCGTAATCTAGCTCCCATATAACAAGCTTTGCTTAGTTTGGGACTGGATGGCGCTGTGTGAAATTAATTATTAATAATAAAAACAGGGATTTACTAGCCAAGTGCAGACGTGCATCGCGAGAGTTCCGACCCACATATCAGGGAAAATAATCACGTCTCTTGTAAACCACATGTCTTTGGGCGCCCTTTAAGCATCTTTATGCTATTGTTATACCGGCAATTGATAGATAGATATATAAACTCTTTATTGTACACCAAAAAACAAAAATAAACAGACAAGCAAGAAAAACACTAAACTAGAAGTTCATACTCAGTGAATACGTCAACTATTTACCTATTACGGTCCATGAGATACATGTCCGCTGGCAGACGGACAGATAGCGGAGGTAATAAGGTCCCGTTCATTTCCTTTTGGTACGGAACACTAAGCTTTTTTTATTGTACGATTGGTAAGAGCTTGTCCAAGCAAGTTAAGGCGGGAGCGCGTTTCAATCGGAATCCTCAATTGTCAGAGGTACATATAATGTGCACAAACTGATTACAAATATTCGATGAATTGCGTTTCGTTTCGTGGAAAGGCTGTATGACGAAGCATTACATTATTTAATCATCGTTTCGTCCATTTCAATTTAAGCTTTAAACCAATTGCTTAAAGTTACAACTCAATTGTGTGAGTTTAGAGTTTTGTTTACAATTTATACTTTATAACAAAGTGTATGTTGTATTTTGAGTAAGCTGTTTTGACGGGTAACCTAAGGACCGTTACAAATGATCTATAGGTAACCAAAGTGATAAGCCTCACAGCTTTGCTTTCTGCGCTGGAGGCTGTGGGTTCGATTCCCACCCAGGACAAACTTGTGTGATTTATATATTTATATGTTTGATGTTGGTTATGTGTTTGGTGCCTATATCATAAGTATCTTAACAAAAAAAGTAAAAAACAAACAGACTCATGACTTTTTCGCCTTCGATTCTCCTTTAAACACCACTCAGATTGTGGATCTTAATAAGATCAGCTACTAAGGGTTTATCAGAGGCACGTCCAAACATACGCTAGGCTCATGCCCACGGTTTGCAAGTAGCTACAAAAAAGTATATAAGTATTATATCCGTAATCTAGTTCATTACTAATCATTTTACGCAGCGCCATTTAACCTTGAACTTAGCTTGTAATGACGGGGAATGCTTTCATCTCTCCTGGTGTCATGTTATGATAAGGTGGGAGCGCACTTCATCCAGAATCCTCAACTGACTGAGGAACTGGCTATCTTACCTCTAAATGCCGGAACACAACAATTAGGAATTGTTGTTACGACAACAGACTTAGGCAAGTAAAATGTAAATGAAAAAATCCCTAATTGGTTATTAGTTTTGTTGTTTGTTTTACCCTATTTAGTTTTTGAGAGCTGTGGATTTTGTTAAATAAATAATTTCAATTTCAATTTTTTTTTTCAATTTATTTATTCACAAACATTTTCAGTAATCGTATTTGAATGTAGGTACTAATAATAAAATAAATTAAAAATAAGTCGATAATTAATAAAGAATCAAAGTCAAATTACAAAATGTCAAAATGAGATTAAATTAGTTACATAAATACAACAATGATGTCACCCTAGTGTACACAAAACTCATTCACTGAATAAAAGCAACCCTCCAACAGAAGCTTCTTTAACTTAGTTTTAAATAAAATAGGACTATCGATCACTTTCATATAATAAATAAGATGGTGGTGGCTAGTCAGACGGACTTAAGCAATGTCCTACCAAAATAAATAATGATAGAATTTAGGCTGCTTTTTATATACGCGTGTGAAACCGTGAGCAGAGGCCAGTAAATAGGTATTTAAATAATCTTCACAAGGTTAGGTCGGGTTAGGTATTTCTATTTTTGCTTACACCAGAACTTGAAATAGGAAATCTCAAACATATTTTTATCGTCATTCAAGAGGTTGCAAGGTTAATGACTTTAAAGGTATGCTGTTTTACCATTCATGAGCTATAATATAACTATTTGATAAACTTTTTTTTTGTGTTTTATTTATTAATTTCATACAGCGCCACGTATAACCAAACTGAGCAACGCTTGGAAACCAAATTACGGATATAATATTATACTTTTTTTTTTTTTGTTGTAAATACGTAATTATCATACAGTAGAACACCCAAGCATTTGATAATCGTTAACGTTGAACCATTGTCCGCGTGTTTTTTATTCCGCCGGTTCATTATTTTATTATTTGTTACGTTATCTGCCATAATACACATATTAATTCAGAATTCTAACCGGTCAACGAACATCTATATTCATCACACAAATGTTTGTCATGGTTGGGAATCGAACCCACAGCCTACAGCGCAGAAGGCAGAGTTACTACCAACTGAGCTTTGAGGCTTGGTATTTCCGGGTGAACTGCGTTTCAACCTTCGGGGTGAGACGTACCTATACCAAGTTCTCCGTCATACAAAATAAATAAGAAAAGTAATGTTTTGCAATGAAATTCCGCTCTTCCTTTTCACTCAGCTTCGCGCGGATATGTCCCCCTACTTTTGAACACCTAAAAATGCCTATTAACGCGTTAATAATATTGTATTATTAGCAGATTAGGTCTGATTGGATCTGTTTCTCCATTTTCCTCATCTTAGGAATAGTATAAACACAAATGAAGCGTTTCGTTGTCGCCTATGTCTTGTTTATAATCTACAATAAATATCCGTTTTAGCATCTATTCCAAAAAAAGGTACGCATCAGGGAAAAATATTCGTCTATCCAGATTTAAAACAAGATAAGTGCGTCCGTAAGATCTAAGCGTAATACGTACTTTCGGAAGGGACCTAACACCTTTTTTTTATTCGACGTGTTTCGCCCTCATCTCATCTGATTTCAAGTTATGATAAGGTCGAAGGTGGAGGCGCACTTCACCCGGAATCCTCAACAAACTGAGGAACTGGCTATCTTACCTCAAAATGCCGGAACACAACAATTTAGGAATTGTTGTGTTCCGGCGACAGAATTAGGTATGATGTTTTAAACAAGCCTCATAGCTCAGTTGGTCAGCTCTGCCTTCCGCGCTGTAGGCTGTGGGTTCGATTCCCAGGACAAACATTTGTGAGATGAATATACATGTTTGTTCTGTGTTTGGGTGTTGTATTGTGTATAAGTATGTATTTACAAAAAAATATAGTATTCTATCCGTAATCTAGTTCCCATATTTCAAAATGGGATTTTACGGTGGCAGCTAGACAGGAAGGCCGAAGGTGGATTCTGGACTTCACCCGGAATCCGCTACATATCGGGGAACAGGCTATCTTACCTGTAAATGGCCTCAAGTAAATTGCGACCTTCGAATAGCCGAAGTCAAAGCCCAATGGTTCGCGTACCTACATATCTACCTACCTACCTACCTACCTACCTACGTGTTCCAAACATCGCAGTATCACAGTGTTCTATCAGCCGCGTTCGCGACGCGACCTGTCTGATTGCGATAAGCGTACCGTGATTGTGCTTTGTTGTTTTCTATCCATTAGTTACTTTTTCATGCAGAAAGTGAATATTGTAATTCCGTCGACTTGAGATCCGGAAACCTAAAAAGTGGCGAAAGGAAATGTGCAGTGGTTTTCTTTCATACAAATATAATATTTACACAACAGGACGTTGCAGGATATAAATTTTTATTTTACACAGCGCCATCTAGCGTCAAGCTAAGCATAGCTTGTAATATGGATACTAGATTACGGATAGAATACTTCAATATTTTTGTAAATACATACGTGCTATGTGATACAACACCGAAGAAACATCTATAGTCATCACATAACTGTTTGTTCTGGGTGGGAATCGAACCCACAGCCTACAGCGCAGAAGGCAGAGTTACTACCAACTAAGCTATGAGGCTTTGTTATATGTTCTCAAGCAGGTGGAACAAACGACATGGCTGCACATATAAGTTATTAATTCGTTGGATGCTGCGCATCCCGTTATATGTATAACACACCGTAAGCGTTTTGCAGCACCCATTGAATTGAAACTTTTTTTTAAAGACTTGGTATAACGCTCTTGAACTATTTACAATCTAACCTGCGTGTAATGTGTCCATCTCACGTGATTTAAAACGTTTGATATATGATAGTACATCAGCTAAACGTCATATTAATATTAATAGTTGCGTAACGTTTTAAAAACAAGAAAGAAATACACTAAAACACATAAACTTTTTTTTTATTGGTGATAGTCAAGCGTTTGACCACCGGCTTACATGTAAAACAAGTAAAGATGTGGCCGAAGATGGAGCACGCTTGCCTAAATGTAACCTATTGACTTCAATAAAGAATATTATACAATTGAGAACCTCCTTTTTTTGAAAGTCGGTAAAAATAAGAATGTTACATAAATAGTAACTGTCTGTCGGAAGCACAAAGTGGCTGTAGGGAATTTTCTTTGAGATTTCAGGTCTAGTCTTTGTATAAGTTTAGTTCAAAAAGTATTTAAATATTCTAAGCGGTTTAGAAGAAGATAGATAATAAAGACATAGTAGGAAAAACGGGTTAATTTCAGATTTTTTTTTCACCTTTTAAATTAACGTGAAATGACATGACTAAATTACAATCATTTGTACATATTTTGGGTCTCTCTTATATGTTTAATTAAAACAATATGTCAATATTCCAAGCAAAGAAAATAGATATGTAAAATTTCAAAGACTAAATTAATGCTTTATTAAGTATTGATATTTTCCCTCTTTAAAATAAGTGATAAGGCGTCAAAGAATCAGTTAACATATTTTTCAATATCACATATTGACTTGTCAAAGTGACTCCAAATGACTACTTGGCTCTAAGAAACATACGAAGCTTCATTTAGCTCGTCTATTCAGATGAATATCGTTTTAATGTGCTAATATTTGTCTAAGGTCAAGGTGGTACAAGATGTATGCAAAAACGATGATAAAATAGTAATGTAATAGCTCGACGATACAATTCACAAGAGCGTGCGGTGTCGATGACGCGAGTTTCTCGCTTTTTGTTTACCCAAAAAGTACATATATGTATAAACACAGTATACATATAGCTCATGGAAAGCGTTCGGTGACGATGACGCGAGTTCCATGATTTTTGTTCATCCAAGAAGTCCTCAACCCGCCTGAAGAAGTTTTCAATTCAAAAAAAGTTACTTATTTTCACGCAACTGCCTCGGAAAGTGTAATAGGGTTTTGTAGGTCTAAAATTAGATTAGAATACTGAAAGATATCGCTGTCAATGGATAAGACCACCCATTCTGATATAGCTTTGGTTTTTCAGATAACATCTGTCAATATTATATCTCTATACCATAAAGAATTTCCCTTGTTTTTTTTATTTTACGGCGGGATGTGCTTTGCCTTTATCACACCTGATTTTCAAGTTATGATAAGGCCGGAGGTATCCTCACTAAACTGAGAAACTGGCTATATCTTACCTCTAAATGCCGGAAAACAACAGTATGCCTCGGTGGTCTAGTGGCTCAGATACAGAGGTCACGGGTTCGATCCCCAGGGGAGCAATATTGTGCTTGGTTTGGTTGGTAGGACTTTGTTGAAGTCCGTCTGGCTAGTCACCACCATCTTACCTAATTCTGTCGCCATAGCAATAATTCTTAAATTGAGTTCCGCCATTTAGAGGCAAGATTCTCGAAAATTCCTCAGTTTGTTGAGGATTCCGGGTGAAGTGCGCTTCCACCTTCGTCGTACGATACAAAAAAATGGTATGGCACAGAATTAGGTATGATGGTGGTAGCTAGCCAGGCGGACTTCAACAAAGTCCTACCACCAACCAAACTAAGCGCAATATTGCTCCCCTGGGGATTGAACCCGGACATTGATTTAACAGAGCGCCATCTAGTCGTAAACTGAGCAAAGCTTGTATTATGGGAACTAGAACACTTAATTCATAATGTACCTTTATTTTCGACGGAGTAACTCACGGGTAACAACTAAGTGACGTCATTAATATATATTTGCGTTCAAAGCCGCGGATCAACATTAGTAAGCCTGACCTTATCAGCAAGGCTGGGAAAGGAACTTAACGTAGAATCGCTATTATGTCAGCTATTAGAACAACGAACTAGATATACCGCGCAGATTTACCTGCACAGATATTCCGGAGACATAACCACCAACCAATATTTTTGTAATGACAGATGCTTTGTATGTAAGTGTATAATATATTCATATTCCTTCTTATTTATACATAATTATAGTCGGATGTATGTATAATTATATAGCATAGTATAAAGATAGTGGGTATTGGTTATAGTTAGTTAGTTATATTGCTTAGTTTTATAATTGATATATGGTATCACGCCAACCCGTTTTGTTGCAATCTTGGTTTGTTTGGCAGGAAATGCTATCGGCATTTTTTCTACCCAATGTACACTATTTGTGCAGTAAAGTGTTAAATAAATAAATTCCCGGGTTTGGTTTGTGGAAGGACTTACTTGGCCACCATCTTGCCTAAGTATGTCGCCGTAACAATTGTAATGGTTCCGGCATTCAGAGGTAAGATAGCCAGTTCCTCAGTTTGTTGAGGATTCCAGGAGGATTCCAGGTGATGTGCGCTTCTACCTTCAGGGTTATCATAACTAGAAACCAGCAGGCCTAATACCTAACTCTGTTTCATTTGGGTTTCAATGGGTTTCAATTAAATTGCCTGCATTTCTGATTGAAACCGATTGAAACCCAAATGAAACAGAGTTAGGTAATAGGCCTGCAGGTGAGAGTAATGCCAAGCGCTTCCCCATCATACAAGAAAAGTATATAAATCTACTAACTATTGACCGAAGAGATAAAAATAAGTCTATATATCCTCTCCCCCACACCATACTCTATCCATGTCAAAGATGATAGATGCTTTTCCCTTGGAGCGGTAAAAATAATTTGTCCCAATAACTAGAAAACTGCAGTGTGACAAAAAAATTGAGTTTGTATATACTTATCGTTTGTTTTGTTTTGTCTAGGGATTGTTTGACGTATGAAAACATACAACGTGTGACAAGGTGGTATGGTTGAAAAACTTTAGCCTTCCCTTAATGGGTAAAAAAATGGATTGTTTTGTTTGCGTGTTTTAGTTATTTTAGTCTCTTTTCATAATTAATTATTCTTTTCTATAGTTTAGTTTGAGATACGAGACTGTAGTACATTTTGTATACTAAAAACTTCGTTTTTAACGGGAGAGTAGTGAGATGGACTCCGATATTTTTTTTATGAACAGTGAAGAAGAGGCTCGTTAATATTTCATGATCAAGTTGCTGGAATACTCGGAGAATTATTTTAATTATTGTTGATTATATTTAAAATTCCTATTATTGAACTTTAAATCAAGCTATATTTCATCGTGACACAACCAGTTTGAGCGATACTAAATCCCATTCACTTTAATCTCCTTTGAGTTTAGTTCAGCCGCTTAGCCGAGATAAGGTAATAAATCAATAATTTAAAAAAGTTCGAATTATTTTGACAACACTACTGGGCAAAGGTATCTCGTTTAATTCGCAGTAATCTGAAGCCTCAAATGCCTATTTTCTCTTTGTAAATGAAATAATCTCTCTCATATCTTAATCTTGTGCATACTTGCCTTATCTGTTAGTGGCTTAAGCCGCGTGTACACTAGCAGTTTTACGTTCACAATACATTTGAAATACAATTGCAAAGCCTCTTAGAGTGGTCGCGATCTCCCACACTTTACAAACACCTCACACAAACAGCAATAAGACCGACCATTGTTTATACATTTTTGAAGTTATCCAGTTTTTTTAAGGTGTCCATTAACGTATTTTCATTCGTTCATTAATTCATCACACACGTCAAAATCCATCAAAATGTAGGCTGCTGATCGTCAATGAAATAGACCTACAATACTCTCCTTCTAAGGCTGTCGGGTAAATCATTTATAATCAGGATCGCTTACATATGCAATATGAGATTATATTGACGGTTTTAGGTCATGAGACATTGTATTAGCCTTAACCTAGGTATGTAATAACCGGTCCTGCCCTACTACGAAAGTCAAACGTCGACGGATCCGAAAGAACTACTGATATTGTTCGAAAATCGTGCAATCGGTCATCGGGTAAGCCATGCTTCGTATTTCATAGTAGGCCTCCTGATTCGTGCTAGGTAATCTAGATAGATCACACACGAATGACATAAAATTCAGTATCTTACACTTGAAATAACATGGGACAATTTATAATTAAAATAAAACGGCCAAGTGCAGACATTTACCGAGGGTGACATATTTCAAGACCAAAAATCTCTTATGAGTTTTATTTTATTTTATTCAACAATTTACAAAATGGTAATACATTAAAAGTAATTCCTAATCCTACGTTTCTTGTTTTCTTGTATGGGGCCGCCTGTAATTTAATAACAAGAAATAAAAATTATAAATCTAGTAAAGATTGCTTGTAGTAATATTAAATTACGAGTATAAAAGATCAGCAAGAAATACGGTCAATTAAATGCAACATCGCAATGGTTTTTAATTTACCCCGCTTAGATCCTTTTATACATATTTTGATGGTTTATTATTTGCTGCAATAGAAAAACAATATATAAAATGTTCATCCAGCTACAGATTTGTGACACATTTGTATGTTCACGATAGACCGAACAATGAACGAATGGGTGGAGTGTGAAAGATTGTATATTCAAAAAACGAGTGGGTGTTTGTAGTGCTGTATTTATTTTATTGTAATGTAAATACGTTAAATTTGCGTGCGATCCCATTACCGTTTATCTTGTCTTTATTTAGTTTATGGTGCTGCGCAAACGTAAACACATTATATTACCGTCACGGCATACCACAGGTTACCGTAGTTGGCAATCCGGTAAATCGGACACATCGCCAGTTGCTTCTTCTAGTTACTGGCAACAATTCGTTGCTCGATTTCGACGTACAAAGCGGGACTGGAATGTTTTCCAGTCCCGCTTGGCCGGTCGCAACTTGTAGCGCTCGCAGCGCCGTACGATTGTTGGGAAATTTGTTGCTTGTGTCTTCAACTTTTAGTTACTAAAATAAAAAACTATGCTATAGATAAAAAACAATGGATTTCTCATAAGCCCGAATGTGCTTTGCCTTAAGAGTCTATGATACGTGAAATGGCTTAGCTTCAGCGATCATATCTTCCACAATACATTTCCACAAAAGTAGCATTTACTTTGAAATTGACATACGTTCAGGATTGTTGCTAGTAGTTCGCCATTTAATAAATACGCCCAAATAAGCCTTACACTTTGTACAGTAAATAAACACAGTATACAGCAGACGCTGTGTTTTAGATTTTCAAAAATCATATTTGTTTTACCGTAAAAAATCAAAACGTAGAAATACGCGCGTATTTCTGTCATCTGGTGGTCATAAGCGCCGATGTTGAGCGCACAGCAATGTCACCTTTATTATAACTGTATCTTAGTTCGAATTTAGCGTAAAGTTGCGTAGAGTTGCTAATCTGAAGTACCTACTATAGGCTGTTAAACTCCACCAAAACGCACCTGAGCAGCAGTTTTTATTCAGGTACTTGTCTGTCAAGGTCGTGACGCCCTAATTGCTTAAGTTAGAGTTGCTGTTTGTTTGAAAAGCAGTAATATGTTATGTCACTATCTTTTAGTATCATCGCATGACAAAATATGCCACCATTTTCGCAGTGCATTTGTTTTTAGGGTTCCGTACCTCAAAAGGAAAAAACGGAACCCTAATAGGATCACTCTATTGTCCGTCTGTCTGTCAAGACCCTTTTTCTCAGAAACGCGTGGAGGTATCAAGCTGAAATTCATATAAAATACTCAGGTCTACTGTCCCGTGGATCTGTGAAAAAAAAACTTCTGAGCATACGCAATCAAAAGATACAGCCTTTTATGCCGCAAATTTTCGACACTCTCAAGGGAATCTAAACCTACAGGGTACTTCCCGTGGACTCAGAATCTTGGTACGAAGCAACGGCTTATAGCACAGATATAGGAAAAATTGCGATAAGCATAAATTTTTAGTTACATCATAATAATACAAATGTTTTTAATAACTTTACACATACTTTCCTCATGTACGCGTATTTATGTATATTATATTGAAATTCATATCAGATACTCAGGTCTATAATACCTTTAAGCTGTAACAAAATCACAGAAACAGCAATTTAAGCCGCATATTTTGAAACTCGCAACTACTCGTAAGGGAATCAAAACCTAAAGGATACTTCCAGTAAAATCTTAATATATGGCATGAAGCGACGTTTTATAGCACACATAAAGGAAAAAATCAGAAAACCGTAAATTCTTAATTACATCACATAATATATATTTTTTTAATAATTAGAAACGATAAAGAGACCTTTGTCTCAAATTTATGCTCCTCCAGCTTTCCAAATTGTTATGTTTTGGATTTCATTTGGCAATTAAAATACCTTATAACTTTTTCTAATATACCTACGGTTTGTACGGAACCCTCGGTGCGTTTCCGTCTCGCACTTGGCTGGTTTTTTATATCTAAGTCAATACCGAATACATTTTGATTGTCAATCCATATGTGTCAAGTAGAAATGTCTGGATACAAGTAGTGTCTACGTTTGCAGAGAGTGGTTGATTTCATATTGTTTGTTTTTTAGCCTATTTCGTCCCACTGCTGGGCAAATCGCGATTCACATGAAATTTTGTAGGTATAATCGGAAAGAGATAATCTGTCTGTATATCACTATAGCAATGAAAATATACCGAAAAGGGTGTTTGTGTGGGAAAACCCTTTTCCATATATTTTGTTTTGTATTAGTTTTTTAGAAAAAGAAACGCACCATAGATTATCCCAATCCTGTAAACAATCTTTTGAATCAGACTTGCCATTACGAAATTAAAACGGAACTACGTTTGTATGGATAAGTGAGGCTACTGGGCCATATTTACATCAGGTGGGGGCTGCGTGCATGTTCCGTCTCCAATTAGCATAAAGAAACATACATACTATCGAAAAATATCACACTTCTGAGGCAGTTGGGTGAAAACAAAAGCGATCGAAAACCTCTAATTTGAACGTCGGTACATCGCACTGTGTACGTCATTACAAGTGGCTATGTCTGTTATGGACAGGACAGGCGGGTGTACTGAGCCGTGATGACTATACGTACGTAAGTAGGTACCTGTCAGTGAAATCTGTCTACGTCATTGATGTATTCGCCGTTTGCTTATTTAAATAATCGGTTTAAAGAATTTATTTCTCATAAAAAACTTAGAATTAGTTCTCTTAATATGAGATATAAAGTAGTTAACATTTTATTGGCTAGTCATTAGTTCAATTTACATTGTATATGTTCGAAGTCAGTGCAAACAGATTTTACTTTAATAGGTAGGACTACATGTTACATCACATGTGTAGGTACGTCAAATATTCTTACTTCAACTGATGGTAGGTAGATTATAAAGATGTTGTACTGAGTTAGACTTAGACTGGTACAAAGTAGTGGAACAGCTATCTACCCTCAATTTGGTTGCGATTTATAAATGTCAGAGTGAAATGTCAAATAATCCGCGTAGAAATAAAGGTCCTGTGAATTTTAAGAGTATTTTTGACCGCCTCTGTGGTCTAGTGGTTTGCCCAGCGGTGTCAGATCAAGAGGTCCCGGGTTCGATCCACAGGGGGAGTACGATATTGGGCTTGGTTTGGTTGTTGGTAGGACTTTTTTCAGTTCAACAACAAAATAACAACAATTCCAAAAATTCTTGTGCTCCGGCATTTAGAGGTAAGATAGCCAGTTCCTCAGTTAGTCGAGGATTCCGGGTGAAGTGCGCCTCCACCTTCGGGGGCCACCAACCAGGAGAGATGTAGGCTGTGTATCTTTTGAGCCGTAAAAGGTGGTCAATATAGGATATGTTTTGTTACGATGGACTACCTGACAAATCGCAAAAAGGCAGAAAATGAAATATATCAATCCTCAAAGAAGAATTCTGTTTTAACGATATTAATACGACAGTTCAAGCAGGAACTACGATTACACGAATTAAAATTCAATTCAATTCAGTTGAAACATTTACATGTACACATAATTTATTATACCTAGTACCTACCTACACAAAAATTAACACAAAAACTTTACAAAATATAAAACTATACACAATATAATTACCACAATAAAATTAAATTAAAATGAGTTATTAACTTAGTGTGGACTCAGTTTATTGCATAATAAAGGTACCTACCACGTGATAGGTAAATAATAAATACTGTTGAACGGTTTGTGTTTAAAAATCAAAAACACGTCGTCCCGTGTGAAAAATGACAGACCATGATATCGACACTAATTCTCTAATTTTCTTTTCACACCTTGAAACACAATCCTCTTTTTCCCCATGGAATGTTTCGATGTGCCTTTTCAGGTTTCTATTACTTGAATATACCTTTTCGCACAGATTGCATCTTTTAAGTTTCTTGTTTCTGTCGTGGACTGCTTGGCAGTGAGCTAATAAGGAGTGTTTAGACTTGAAAGTCTTGTTGCAATCATCACAAATGGGATACTCAATGTTAGGATTGTGGAGTATCTTCATGTGCCGTTTCATGTTTTTGCGTGTCAGTATTCCGACCCCTTGCAGTGGTAATATCGAGACTGCACACGTTTTTCTTAATACAGTCTCACTTTACCCATGACAAATCAAAAAGCACAGTATTTCGTGATACGTAGAACACATTATTTAGATACGAAAAAAACTTATGTAAATAGAGTATTTCTTGGTGCTAACAACCTACCGATGTACTCTAGTCTAGTATATATTTATGTATATATGTAATCCGCTAATTCAAAGCACGGTCCCATTACTCGTTGAAGCCTGTAAAATACATACGGGGTGTTTTTCATATGCAGCTAGAGGCTCTGCATCCAACGATTTAAAGGTTAAAGAGCGTGTAAAATACATACGGGGTGTTTTTTATTCGCAGCTAGAGGCTCTGCATCCAACGATTTAAAGGTTAAAGTTATCAATGTCTCAATGGATATTCACAATAGCAATACTGACATCTCCCTGAACTGCTCATAACAGGGAATAATGCCATTCTGCGCAATTAAAACAGCGCGGCCAAACTAGTCAAAAACCTATATTGACCGTACAACGCTGATTACTTACAATACAACGCTAACGGGTTTCTATCTCCAAAATGTGTGACTCATCTTTCAAAGGCCATATGTGTCGTTTCTGTTAGCATCTTCGATGTCACTGGTTTTGTCTAGTTTGTATGAACCGCGTATAGACATAGAATTTGACTAAATAGTATCTATTACAACGCGTTTGTTACGAGCAGGTTTTACTCTGTCAATTATAATTAATCATCTATAGGGAAAAACATAAGGATAAATTATAATTTGTAAATAGTTCACAGTACACTGAGGAACAATATTGGTACAATTTTATGAGTAGCTATCCATATTGTAACGTATTTAGAAGTGAGAACAACAATGACGGTGATAACAATTTAAAGCCACGTAAAGATAACAACAATGGTGGAACCGAAAACTATTAGTTGTGTTCTGTAAAACAAAGAATGTACGAGTAAAATGGAACACGACTTTTCAATAATGTTCGCGTCAAAGGTGAAGGAGAAACCGGAACGACGGCGTTCGAGTATATTCTCGTTGCTGAAACGGCAAAAGAAGCTAACCAGACAGGTATCTGATCCCCAATCGTTTTCCTCCCTGTCTCTCGATAGGAAGTTTTCGGTGGACTCTGCGATTTTGTCGGATTTCACCAAAGTTGAGAACGGCGATTACAAAGTTATATTGGACAGCTGCTGTAAGGATAAAGATGACGTTTTTTCAAGCAACGGAGGTTAGTATCGTGATAGTCTCTAAAAATATCTGTGCAATGGGAAGGAAAACATAAATTTAACCGCAGTTCAATTTCATCTCATCTCATCTGGCTCTATTTCTCTTTCACGTTTTATAACAAGTTTAGTCATCAATTATATCTAATGTTTATGTGTTTCTCTTAAGTAGGTACAAATCTATCCATACTTGATAGTTAATCTGATCTTTTATATAAAATCTGGTCTCATCAAATATTTTCCGGGTTGAGCATGGGATTTTAGCTAGAGCTAAATCTGTTTTCTATATATGAGTACAATGTAAGAGCCCTAAACTCAATTTATCCTGGTGATGTTTGGTAGTGCTAGCAGCACAATACACGTGTGTATAAAGCTAGTGAATATATAAATTTATTGTGCATTATCCTTCCCGGGATCACCCAGGGAATTATCACAGGGCTTCATCTGTTCACTGTCTACAAATACAATGTTGGATCCAAATGTTGCTGTATTGAAGCTGTGTGTAGTAGTGCTAGTTACAATGCACGCGTGTGTACAGAGTTGGCCGGAGCCGCATCGGACAGTGACAGCGAGGGCTCGCGCGGGATGGCGCCGCGGCGCGCGCCGGTGGCGGTCGGTCCCGCGAAGCAGGATGTGCTGGCGAGGATCGAGGCTAGCTACGTCGAGGATCCCGACCGGGATGTTGGCGCGGTTAGTCTAATGCTCTTCCAACCATACATTACAGGACAGGACATTAATTTCACACAGCGCCATCTAGTCCCAAACTAAGCATAGCTTGTAATATGGGAACTAGATTACGGATAGAATACATAAATACTTTTTTTTTTTGTAAATACATACTTATCATACCATACATACTAGTATTATAGACGAGTATTTGCTTGTGGATGTTCAGGTGAATGTGTGATGAGATAAGGGTATATACGATATATATATATGTAAAATAAGGGGTATAAGATAAGGAATGAGTACATCACGGGAAGTCTCAGAGCGACAGTGACGGAAAGAATGAGGAGTGATTGGTTAGTGTGGAATGGACATATCATGAGGAGGGAAGAAAGTCACGTGACCTATTTAGGGTAGATAGGTACCTACCTAACTGCTTTAAACTTAATTATATTTATATTGTAAGTAAGTGCCATGTCTACTGTTATAATTATAATTTTTTGACAAAATGTATACCAATATATTACTGATGACTTAAAGTAATATTAGCGGATATGTGGACGGACGTAGAAGTACGTAGACCGAGTAAGAGATGGATCGAATGTGTGAGATATGTTCGTAAGAGGAGTGGGACCTGAGTTGACGTGACAGGGTAGAGTGGAGAAGGAGATGACTGCTGACCACGCCTGAGTGTAGGATAAGGGAAAAAAGAAGAAGAAGATGAGTTTTTGCCCACGTGGTACATCAGCTACCACGTGGGCAAAAACTCATCTTCTTCTTCTTTCTTATGGCACACATCCATGTTAAGTTTGAGTGAGATCCGTTTAGCTGTTTAGTCTTGAAAACAATCAAACTAACGAAGACAGTCATGGTAAATGCTTTACTGCATGTAATGGTTTGAGAGCTGAGTCAGTTACTTTTAATCTTCAATCTTAATATATCAAACCGTTATGTAGCTGACTGGTTAACTGTCAACACACATCTCAAACCTGATATCCTGATAGTTTGATGAAACCAAACTTTCAGGATAGGTTAACAAAAATACTATCAAAACCATGACCTAGGATTCATGCAAGTTTTTGTGGGTCAGCCCTAGGGAACTTAGCAAACTAAGCAAATTTACTGTATCAATTAGTTTTATATATTAATTTATCCGTGTTACGCTAACAAATAAGTTGGTAATTTTATTTTTTAATTGTTTATTTTTTATGTTTCATTGAGTATGTCAATGCTATCAATGTAAATGGATTGTGTTTTATGTACGAGTATATATGCAATTTAATTTTAAAAGACCCGTGACATAATAAAGGATGGTCTTAGGAGAGTCCAGTCAAGTACAAACTATATTATTAGCATAGCTATTCAGCGTGGCAATGCAGCCAGTGTCTTGGGCACGCTTCCGTCTGGTACTGGTCTGGAACAGTTGAGTTACCTATAGGCCGTTTGTCACGGTCCTTACGTAATCCGACTGATTCCTTTGTACATAGTTAGTTTAATTGTACTTTTTATTGAATAAAGAAAGTACAAACTAAATAGAAACTAGCGAGCGTCCGTTGCTAGTTTCTATTTAATTTTACCCTGATCGTTGTTATAATTATTTGTTTCTTTCTCCAGGCTGGAGAGTTAGTGGAAGAGGTGGCCGAAGAGAACAAGTCTCTGCTGTGGTTCTTGATGAAGCAAGTCCGGCCAGGCATGGACCTTAGTAAGGTACTGACGATCGTAACGTATTAAGAAGCTTTGCTGTGTGAAAAAGGGCTTAAAACACCAATAATTGGTGTGTTTGTGTGCGTGTGTGTGAAGTAGCTTGTAATGTGGGAACTAGATTACGGATGGAATACTTGAATACTTTTTGTAAATACATACGTACTATATGATACAACACCCAAACACGGAACAAACATCTATATTCATCACACATGTGTTTGTCCTGGGTGGGAATCGTACCAATTGAATTATCAGAATAAAATATGTTTTGCAAACATTCCAAATTTATCTATGACACGTTTGTCCTTCCTTGTTACGAGTACCTTCTGAATTTTGGAACTGTCGATACCGATTTGAGTTTCCAAATGTTTACATACTGCTATATGCCTCTTAGTAAGGTAGCACGAATTTGTTTTCATAATCATAATCTACCGTAAGAATTGCGGACCAAAGGCGGATTGGCGGATTGGTGCTAGGTAATCTGACATAGATTCTTACCATTATTTCTGAGCGGATTATTATTGTGATATGGCTGATCCTGTGTATGTCCTCTTAAATCATCATTTCTGTCACACTGAGATCAACACAGACAGTGTGTGATAGTGGCTAATCTCTTGGATAATCCAAGGATTTGATTGTAAATCCCCTGCCAAGCGTGGAGATTACTGGAAAACCTTACAGGATATGGTATTTGTCACTGGCAAGTATTTTGATATGCGGTGATGGGCTTGCAACTTGTCACTTGAATGCTAGCTACTTGCAAATTGTGTCTCTTAGTGCGATTGTCCTCTGGTACATAAACTCATTCAGAGGACTAAATCTGTATTTGTTATTAAGTACCTAGTAGTAAGTTTTTACTAACAGAACTGGACTTTTAGTGTCTTTTTAATGAACGTATTATATTGTTATGTGCCGAACGTATGTATACTTTTTAATAGTAGTAGAAGCCCCTAGTGAAAGGGCTCGTCCGGAGAAATACTGCCACCATACTTATTTCAGCCGCCAAGCAGCATTGCTGTGTTTCGGTTTGAAGGGTATGGTTGCCGGTGAAATTACGGGTACGTGAGGCTTAACACCTTTATGACTCAAGTTGACGGGCGCAATGCAGTGCCGTGTAGGCTATGCTCTTTGTGGATGTGACCTATGCATTAAGGCTTTGTCATAGGCAAGAGTACACTTAACACCAGATGCGCTACTTGCTTGTCCCGTCTCCTAGTAGTATAAAAAAAAAACTCCGCCTCTGTAGTCTATTGGTCCGCCCACCGGTGACAAAATCCAGAGGTTCCAAGTTCGATCCCCAGGGGAGTACAATACTGTGCTTGGTCTGGTTGGTTATAGTACGTTTTTATGACTAGCTACCATCATCTTACCTAAGTTGTGCTCCGACAGAGAGGTAAGATAGTCAGCTCCTCAGTCTGTTGAAGATTTTTGGTGGAGTGCGTTTCCTTGGCCTTTTTTTTTTTTTTGTTAATAAATAAATAAATATTACAGGACATTCATTTTACACAGCGCCATCTAGCCCCAAGATAAGCATAGCTTGTTATATGGGAGCTAGATTACGGATAAAATACTTAAATACTTATTGTAAATACATATTTACTATATGATACAACACCCAAACACAGAACAAACATCTATATTCATCACACAAATGTTTGTCCTGGGTGGGAATCGAACCCACAACCTACAGCGCAGAAGGCAGAGTTACTACCAACTGAGCTATGAGGCTTGTTACATTATCGGCCTTATCTAGTATCCCTTGTCTTGTAACATTTACTCTCGGTTTGGTTGGTGGTAGGATTTGTTTTTCCGCCTGGCTAGCTACCACCATCTTATCTAATCGCCATAAGAGCAATCCTAAATCTTTTCCGGCATTTAGAGGTAAGATAGCCAGTTTTTTTTTTTTTTTTGTATACCAATAGGGACAAGCAAGTAGCGCACCTGGTGTTAACTTACTGCGTAGGTCACATCCACAAAGAACATAGCGTACACGGCACTGCATTGGGCCCGATTGAGGCATAAAGGTGTTAGCCTCACGTACCCGTAATTTCACTGGCAACCATACACTTCAAACCGAAACACAGCAATGCTGCTTGGCGGCTGAAATAAGTATGGTGGCAGTGATTCTCCGGACGAGCCCTTTCACTAGGGGCTTCTACTACTATTAAAAAGTATACATACGTTCGGCACATAACAATATAATACGTTCATTAAAAAGACAATAAAAGTCCAGTTCTGTTAGTAAAAACTTACAACTAGGTACTTAATAACAAATACAGATTTAGTCCTCTGAATGAGTTAATGTACCAGAGGACAATCGCACTAAGAGACACAATTTGCAAGTAGCTAGCATTCAAGTGACAAGTTACAAGCCCATCACCGCATATCGAAATACTAGCCAGTGACAAATACCATATCTGAAATAAGTATTGTGGTAGTGATTCTCCGGACGAGCCCTTTCACTAGGGGCTTCTACTGCTCTTAAAAAAATAGTTCCTCAGTTTAGGATTCCGGATGAACTGCGCCTCCACCTTCGGCCTTATGACTTGTAACCAGGTGGGATGAAGGCCGAGCGCTTCCCTGAAATAATAATGTTTTAATTACAGGTGGTACTACCGACGTTCATCCTGGAGCCTCGTTCGTTTCTGAACAAACTGGCGGACAGTTACTATCACGCCGACATATTGTCTCAGTGAGTCGCTAGTTATAAACCCTCAAAGGGGTATCTTATGCATGTGTTTTTAACAGGAAACGGCGGGTCACGTGGTACACTGCACGTGGTACACTGAGCCTTTTTTTTATATATAGTACGACGGGGAAGCGCTTGGCCTTCATCTCACCTGGTTACTAGTTGAGATAAGGCCTAAGGTGGAGGCGCACTTCACACGGAATCCTCAACAAACTGAAGAAATAGCTATCTTACATCTGCCGGAACACAACAATTTTTTTCAAGAATTGTTGTTATGGCGACATATTTAGGTAAGATGGTGGTAGCTAGCCAGGCGGACTTAAGATCCTACCACCAACCAAACCAAGCACAATATATTGTACTCCGCATGGGGATCGAGCCCGGGACCTCTGGATCTGAAATCGGTGGGTTGAACCACTAGACCACAGAGGCGGTTAAAAGCTGTTCCCTGCTGAGGAACAAGCGGCAAAAACTAACCCTGGGGTACCCTAGAGCAATGCTGTCAGCTTCCCAGGGTCCGTCTCCGTTACTTCAAGGAGTTGGCTGGGTTCAGGATAGCTAGGGGGCAATGCACAATACACCCCAGTATCCCCCGTTTTAAATTAAAATAAGTGTAAGATGCTCCAACTAGCTTTGTATGAACGTTCAACCCCTATTTCACTTTTTAGGGGATGATGTTTCTAAAACTCCTGAACATGTGCATAAGTAACATAGGTTCAAATGTTAACCCTTTTTCCAGGGCCAAAGCCATAGATGACCCGTACCTTAGGTTCAAATGCGTTCTACGTTGGTATCTGTCAGGGCTGTACCGGAAACCCAAAGGGCTGAAGAAACCCTACAACCCTGTCCTGGGGGAAACCTTCAGATGCTGCTGGCGCCACGACGCTGATACTTACACCTATTATATTGCAGAACAAGTAAGGAAATAATAAGTAAATATTACCGGACATTAATTTCAAAGCGCCATCTAGCCCCAAACTACTCTTAGCTTGTGATATGGGAACTAGATTACGGATATAATACTTGAAAACTTTTTTATTTTAATACATACGTACTATACGATACGATACCCAAACACAGACTAAACATCTATATTCATCACACAAATGTTTGTCCTGTGTGGGAATCGAACCCACAGACTACAGCGCAGAAGGCAGAGCTACTACCAAGTGGTGGATTCATGAGGAGAAGAATTTAGCTTTGGAGCGCTGAAGTTATTTTTTTTCCTCTTGAACTGATAGAGATATGAAGCCTAGGAGTAGATCTAAGTGGACCACTTAGATCTATACCTAATTGCACACACAATGAAAAAAGCATACAAACATATCATTAAAAAGGCGAACTTTACCCTAAAAAGAGTTCTCTCCCAGCAAACCTAGGTAGAGAGAAACGAGGTTAAATAGAAAGGAAAAGTGTTCAACATTAATAAGTAACATACATGCTAGTATAAAAAGAAACATAATCAATATAATTACACTGTTACTATAATATCATTACCTACATACCTAATTAAACATACAAACATATAATGAGTAAAATACCTGTTACAAACATTTGACCTCCAGCGATGTGTCTTATCTAAAAAGCTCTATATCCTACTCACTCTGGACTTGAAAACTCCAAGATTGTATTAAAACGGAAGAGCAGACGAAGGCAACAAGTATACAACCTGTAACAGAATATGTGTACTATGCCGAAACGGGGTTATCCGACCCGACTCGTGGAACAACGTTTGTTTTACGACTTTTTGAATTTTGGTTCAAAGTTTTTGGTAAAACAAGATCAAAGTTCTGACACCAAGCATCCATTACTACACAGACAATCCATTACTAGAAGGTTTAATCTGTTAGCTAAAATACAAAATAATCGTTCCTATAATGTACTTTTGTTCGTCCAATATCGCATTTATCGTCTTTTCGTAACTGTAGGTGCCTATTAATTTATCAATGTGTATGTTCCATCTAATAACCTACTTTCACGAGATGACTCCAAGTTCTCACTAAAATTGGTTCATCTGTCCTTAATACTCTTTGACACAGACAATTGCACCAACTGATACCTACCTACCTACATGCATAGTGCGGTAAAGGAATAGGGTCGTCACTATATATTGTCATTGAGAAAATGAAATGAAAAGATTTGTATGGGAAACTAAAAATGGGTATTCACTATTATCCCCCCACCACAATACTTTTCCTGGTCCGAAAAGCCCCCTCACTGCTTATTACACAAATTCTGTTTCACCTTGTATTGTAAAGTATATTGTTTCAGGTGTCCCACCATCCGCCCGTGTCGGCTTTCTACGTGTCCAATCGGAAGGATGGCTACGTGATAGAAGGCAGTCTCTTAGCGAAGTCCAGGTTTTACGGTAACTACCCTCTGGTGTGGTTTCATTTCAGTTGCTTGGAAGTACACTCTTGGAATGTGAGTTGGTGATCGCAGCGCTGCCCACAGAAGCGTGGGTGACCCATTAATAAAATAAACAGAAAAAAAATACACAGCGCCATCTACCCCAAACTGAGCATAGCTTGTAATATGGGAACTAGATTACGGATAGAATACTTATTTTATTTATTAAACACTATATTGCACAAAATAACTAGTGTACAATGGGTGGGCATAATGCCGATGGCATTTTCTAACTGCCAACCAACCAAGATTGTAAGAAAAAAAACAGGTTAGCGTGCTAACATACCTACCTATTAATAATAAAACTAAGCAACATAACTAGTTACCTAATTAATTTAATTAATACTTAAATACTTTTTGTAAATAACAACACCCGAACACAGAACGAACATCAATATTCATCACACAAATGTTTGTCCTGGTAATCGAACCCACAGCCTACAGCGCAGGAGGTAGAGTTACTACCGACTGAGCTGTGAGTCTTACCTCTAAATGCCGGAACGCGACAATTTATATTTTTTATGGCGACTTAGGTAAGTGGAAGCTAGCCAGGAAACTCCCGCTGGGCATCGAACCCGGGACCTCTGGATCTGACAGTCGGCGGACCACCACAAAAGTGGAGAAAACCCATCAATAAAAGAAATAGTTGATGTATATAAGTGTTATCATTTCATTTATTTTATTTGGTTGGTGGTAGGACTTTGGGTCCGCCTGGCTAGCTATCACCATCTTACCTAATTTGGTCGAAATAATAACAATTCTAAATTGTGTTCCGACATTTAGAGGTAAGATAGCCAGCTCCTCAGTTAGTTGAGGATTCCGGGTGAAGTGCGCCTCCACCGGCCTTATCTCAACTTGTAACCAGGTGATGCCAAGCGCTCCCCCGTCGTACAATAATAAAAAAACAAACAATACAATATGTGTCAGGTAACTCGACCTCGGCTATACTGGAAGGGTGCGCGCGGGTGCACTTGTTGCCGTGGGGGGAGACGTACGTGACCACGGCCCCGTACGCGCACTGCAAGGGCATCGTGATCGGGACTCTGAGCATGGAGCTCGGGGGGAAGGTATGAACGATTCATTGTAACTTAAACATATTTAACGTTATGTATTACTGCCAGATATTGGTTAACTGACAGATATTGGTTAACTGCCAGATATTGTATAACTGCCAGATACTGTATTACTGCCAGATATTGGTTAACTGACAGATATTGTGTTAATGCTACATACTATATTACTGCCAGATATAGGTTAACTGACAGATATTGGTTAACTGCCAGATATTTGATTAGTGCTAGATACTGTATTACTGCCAGATATTGGTTAACTGCCAGATATTTTATTAGTGCTAGATACTGTATTACTGCGAGTATTGGTTAACTGACAGATATTTTATTAGTGCTAGATACTGTATTACTGCCAGATATTTTATTAGTGCTAGATACTGTATTACTGCGAGTATTGGTTAACTGACAGATATTTTATTAGTGCTAGATACTGTATTACTGCCAGATATTGTGTTAATTACATACTGTATTGTTGCCGTTTCATAAAAATCTAGTAAAAAAAAATGTATTACTGCTAGATACTGTATATCTGCAAAATGTTAAGTTTTTGATAGATATTGTATTACTGCTAGATAGTGTGTAACTGCTGGATACTGGATTCTGGGTGAAGTACGCTTTCACCGATGTACGCTTCCCCGACGTACAAAAAAGAACACTGTATTACTGTTAGATACTGCGTAACAGCTAGATAATGTATTACTGTTAGTTACTGTTAGGTATTACTGTATAACTGCTAGATTTTTTATCAATGCTTTACTTATGATTAATTGGATTGATACATTTTATAATTTAATTTTAAAATACCTGGATAAAGAAGCTTGTGTTCTTCCCGTGGATACAATCATTTTGCTAAATTTCATTAACAGCCGTGAAGAGGTAACAAACAAACAAATAAACAATGACACGTTTCGTGTTTGACAACAAATATTCAAAACTGGCCAGGCTTGAGTCGGATACGCACCGCACACTGCTGCGGAAAACGTCACTTTTGAGTTTAAATTTAGGAAATTAATTTATTTTCTTGTATGATACACACACACAAACACAGCAGAACGATAAAAACAAAAGAGAATTAATGAGCACTGAGAAACAAATCGGCATACAGAAATTACACGAATCCAATGTAATAAGAGTAACAGTTAGTGGTGTGTGCTACAGCAATTGAGACACAACTCAGCATTATGCCTCACTGCAGCAAAACATCATGAAGAGCCAAACCAAATGTAATATTTAGAGTAGTAGAGCTCCTTGGGCAAGATCTCGTCCCGGGGAAGTACTACCACCGTACTTATTTCGGCCGCCAAGCAGAATTGCTGTGTTCCGGTTTAAAGGGTAGGTTGCCGGTGAAATTACGGGCACGCGAGGCTTAACCTTTGTGTCTCTAGTTGACGGCGCAATGCAGTGTAGCGTAGGCTATGTTCTTTGTGTATGTGAATAATCGCAGATAAGCAGTCCTAGTTGTATTAAAAAAAACATTAAACTGCGTTTTAGGCCATTTATTTACTTGTTATTAAGTGAATTTGTGGTTAAAGGCTAGCAATAAAAAATAAAATCAACATGATAGTGTATTCAAGTATTAACTTGTTCCAGGTGCATATTATATGTGAATCGACCGGGTACCAGGCGGATATAGAATTCAAATTGAGGGTAAGATTCAAGAAAACTATTTAATACCATAAATTCCTTTATTAGTGCAACCCTAGAACTGACTTCGGAGTGTCCAGGGCTTCATGGCGTCATTCCGCTGTTAACGTTCCATAATATACATTTCAGACTCTTAATCACTTCTAACAAAAAAGACTCACGACGGGTTAGTCAGAAGCAAGTCCAAACTTACGTTCGTCACATGCCCACGGTCTGCAAGTAGTAGTCACGTGACAGGTTGCAAGTCCATCGCCGCTTATCGGAGTACTAGCCAGTGTCACGTGACATACGGATTGTTGGTCCAAGGGACAAAAGACCTCACGATGTGACCTTCATCGACAGAGCATGTACACGTGTCAAATGCGCACATAAATTTCTGAAAAAACTCCATCGGTGCACGATTGGATTTGAACTCACAACCCCCAGAACGGAATGCCGGCCCATACTCACTTGGCCACACGGCATATCATCAACAATTGTTTTTTTCCGCCTCTGTGGATCAGAGATCTGGTCAGATCCAGAGGTCCCGGGATCGATCCCCAGGGGAGGACAAAATTGACTTGGTGTGGTTGGTGGTAGGTCTTTGTTTAAGTCCGTCTGGCTTGCTCCCAGATCTTATATTATGTCTGTCGCCAGCGACAATTTGAATTTGTTATGTTCCGGCATTTAGAGGTAAGAAAGCCAGTTCCTCAGTTGAGGATTCCGGGTGAAGTGCGCTTCCACCTTCGGCCTCATCATACCTTGATACCAGAAGATGAAGGTACAATTAAAAAAAAATAAGCTAGGCATTGATGACCCACCGCATGGCCACCATTGATTCTACTTATTCCAGAATACGCAGGGGGCGTAGCGAATTTCTGGACTTTACGTCCAAAAATCCCTTTCCAACGCTTAAACAGGAAACAAATTAGATTTCCAGACGAAAAGTCCACAAATCTATCTACCCTTCCATATACACGGTGTATATATCTATGTATATCTATATATATAATGTTTTGTATATGTCCAGTCGTTCCTGAGCAGCGCGGACCAAACGAACGCGATATCCGGACGTATAAAGAAAGGCAAAGACACAATCGCGTTCGTCGACGGCTACTGGGACGGCAAGATCGATATCAAGGACAAACGAAGCATGGTGAGCTCATACTATATTAACTATAAATATTACTGGACATTAACTTTACACAGCGCCATCTAGTTATGAGTTGTTGATGTGACAGTCGGCAGTTTTTTATATATAAATATTACCGGACATTAATTTCACACAGCGCCATCTAGTAATGAGCTGTTGATGTGACAGTCGGCAGTTTTTTTATATAAATATTGCCGGACATTAGTTTCACACAGCGCCATCTAGTAATGAACTGTTGATGTGACAGTCGGCAGTTTTTTATATTAATATTACGGGACATTAATTTCACACAACGCCATCTAGTAATGAGTTGTTGATGTGACAGTCGGTAGTTTTTTTATATAAATATTGCCGGACATTAATTTCACACAGCGCCATCTTGTTTGCAGGAGGAGTCAACGCTGTTGGACGTGGCGTTACTGAAGGAACAGCGTCTGCCGAGGTACCTGATGAGGATGGACCGGCAGACGGAGTTCGAGTCGCAGCGGCTGTGGGTCAAGGTCTCCGAGGCCATTGCCAATGATGACCAGGTATACAATTACAGTTCAGACTTTCTTTGACGAAGAATAATAATTTCCGACTCACTAGATTATATATATTTAATAGGTAGGTATAGGTATTTGTATTATAATTTGTAATTATTATTGTTATTGTAATCGAAATCTGTGCTAATGTCTATGTTTTTATTGTATTAAGTATTTTTAAACACGATTTTTTAATTGTTTCCGATATAAATAAAATAAATAAATCATTTATTTGTCTCTCACAAAAGGTAAGGTATCTTAATCCTAAATAAATGAAATACAGTTGTTTTTTCACCTTTTTTTGTACGACGGGGAAGCGCTCGGCCTTCATCTCACATCTCACCTGGTTACAAGTTGAGGTAAGGTTGAAGGTGGAAGCGCACTTCACCCGGAATCCTCAACTAACTGAGGAACTGGCTGTCTTTCCTGTAAATGCCGAAACACAATTTGGTATAGTTGTTACGGCGACATATTAGGTAAGATGGTGGTAGCTAGCCAGGCGGACTTAAACAGAGTCCTACCATCAACTAAGCCAAGCACAATATTTTGTACTCCCCATGGGGATCGAACCCGGGACCTCTGGCATGTGCATGTGTCAAATGCGCACATAAACTTCCGAAAAGCCGAAAATTCCATTGGGTGCATGACTGCATTTGAACCCACAACCTCCGGATCGGAACGAACCCATACGAAGTATGGGTTCGTTCCGATCCGGAGGTTGTCCATACCTCAGCTCTCTTTCATGATAAAATGTTACTAAATAACTCTTGTGTTAGAATACAAAAAAAATGTTAGCCTCTTCAATACAATAGTTCTTTCATTAACCGACTTCAAAAAAGGAGGAAGTTCTCAATTCGTCGGAATATATAGCTGAAGCAAACACACCTCTCCTAAAAGAAAAAAAACATATTTAATACGTAAATAGTTATTTCACTGGTCTATTAACCTAATGTCTTGTTTACTCTTCGAAGGCTGGCACGATACTGCCTTGAGTTGAGAGCGCGCGCGGTTTTTATAGGTTTATTGACATAACCTCAATTTACCAACAGTATATTATTATGTCCCTTTGTAAAGGTGGCTGCGACGGAACAGAAGACTATAATAGAGGAGGCTCAGCGCTCGCGGGCGCGGAATCTCGTCTCGTCTTGGATCCCGCAGTACTTCCACAAGGATGCACAAGTCACAGCGCCTGAAGGTACCCATATTTGTTTAAATGCTTATGCGTACAGTTCTTACACAAATTCTTTTTTTTATTGTATGACTCGGGAAGCGCTTGGCCTTCATCTCACCTGGTGTTAAGTATAAGGCCGAAGGCGGAGGCGCACTTCATCATGAATCCTCAAGTCTGAACTGGCTGTCTTACCTCAAAATGCCGGAACACAACAATTTAGAATTTTTGTTTTGGCGACAGACTTAGGTAAGATGGCGGTAGCTAGCCAAGCGGACTTAATAGAGTCCTTCCACCAAGCATAATATTGTACTCCCCCTGGGGATCGAACGCGGGACCTCTGGATCTGACATCGATAGGCGAACCAGTTGACCACAGAGGCGGTAAATATATTCTTAGATTCTCCTTTATCTGTATCTGGTATGTATCTATTCACTTTTTATTCATGTGTCCATAACATGTATCCATAAAAAATAAAAAAAAAATACATCTATATCTTACAATCTTAAATTTAGTCTATATTGAGCGTATGTTTATGCTTATGAATATACTTACGTCTCTGTCAAAGGTTTTTTGACAGAAAACTCTTTTCAGCGTTAAGTTTGCCTCTGTACACATATTTTCTTATTCCAAATTCAAATTCAAATTATTTATTGTAATAAATGAGTAGGTACATTATGTAGGTCTTAAACTAATAATAATATTGTGTCACGATTTTCAGCGTTACAAGCATGCAATAACTCAAAAATAAAATTGTAATCTAAAAACAATGTAAATTCATCACTAATAATACGTAATTTGCAGCATATATTACAATGTCAGGGTTATATATATATATATATCGTTATTTATGTCCCTATTACAATTAATTACAATGTTATTATGTAATGTGTGTGTAAGTACAAGAATTGTAATAGTATCAAGTTCTTCAACCTCTGGCTTCTTTGGTACGGCTGGACCGATTTTAATGAAATTATTTGTGTGTCTGGTCCCTTAATAGTTTAAACTTAGTATAAGACCCGGTAGGTGGCGCTCCTAAAGGAAGGGAATGAAAGGCGTTCCACAAGTAGTCTTAAAAAATAATTTAATGTGATTCTTATATTGTATTTAATTTAAGTACATTTACTGCCTGGTAATCTGAATAGGTTGTGTATTTCGGGAAGATGATTTGAGGGTGAATTTATGGGGTAATCGGATTTTTTTTCTTTTTCAGGAGTATTGGACCAGGGGTGGAAATACAATCACTCCAATTCAAGGTATATATGACACTAGCTATTGTATCCAAAGATTGTCTGATAGAGATTGCTCTTTGAACGATAATACCGCCCATTGCTATAATTTATGAGGTTTTTTTATTGTACGCCGGGGAAGCGCTTGGCCCTTATCCCCTGTCAAGTTATGATAAGACTCTGACTACCCCCTAGGTGATCCTCCTAAGATTGATGCTAAGTAATGATCAGAGGTGAACCCTGGGGGGAAAAGTCGTGAGTCTATTTATTTATTTTTGTATGATAGGCCACAGTGTACCTTTAAATGTCGCCATAACAGCAATTCTAGAATTGTTGTTGCGTGCATTCAGAGGTAAGATAACCAGTTCCTCGTTTGGTGTTTGTTTTTTTGTTGTACATCTCACATGGTTTTTCAAGTTAACGCCGATGGAGGCGCACTTCATCCGAAATCCTCAACAAGCTGAGGAACTGGCTGTCTTACCTATAAATGCCGGAACACAACAATTTAAGAATTGTTGTTATGGCGACAGAATTATGTAAGGTACCACCAACCAAACCGAGCACAATAAGAAAGTCGAAGAGTAGTAGAAGCCCCTAGTGCAAAGGCTCGTCCGTGGAAGTACTACCACCGTACTTATTTCAGCCGCCAAGCAGCATTTCTGTGTTTCGGTTTGAAGGGTATGGTTGCGGGTGAAATTACGGGTACGTGAGGCTTAACACCTTTATGCCTCAAGTTGACGGGCGCAATGCAGTGCCGTGTAGGCTATGTTCTTTGTGGATGTGACCTATGCAGTAAGGCATTGTTATAGGCAAGAGTACACTTAACACCAGGTGCGCTACTTGCTAGTATAAAAATAAAATTGAACCCCCCTGAGGATCGAACCCTAGATTGAACCCTAGATTGAACCACTAGACTTTACTTGTATATCTGTTGACGTGTACGATTGAGTATTATTAAATTGATGAGCTTATGATGTGGTACAGTCCATGGAACCCGGACGAGGTGTTGGAGTACGAAGAGGACTTCGTGATAACGAACCTGAGGTCGGCGACGGGAGCGGCGCCGGCGTCCGGACCGGAGCGCGTCCGGGAGTCGATACGACGCGCGTCCGACTCCGATACGCACGACGAACTCGCGCCCAGGGTCAAGATATCCACGTGAGTCACTTTGTAAAGCAGTTTGAAAAAAAAAAAACAAATGTATTAGCAAAAAAAAAATGTTTAATAATATAATTTAACATTGTTATATAGTTTAATAATTAGTTAATATTCCACGTGAATAATTAAAACCAGTGAAAAAAAAAAAAGAAGTAAGTAAGTAAGTAGCAAATCAGCTAAATCAGTTTAAACAATTTTCAAACTGATTTAGTGAATTTGTTAGTATATACCTTTCCGTTTTCAGATTATTTATTTTGAACAATGGATTTCCGCAAAATTTCCGCCTGAGTCAATTAGCTATCAGTTAAAAAAAAAAACGTTAATACTAGTTGCCAATGCCAATTGCTGATCTCGTCAAAACAATAAACTTGATAAGCAAGAAATCTTGATTCTAAGCCTGTCAAGAAATCTTGATTTTAGTTCTGGATTTTTTTGTTTCTAGATTGAATGAATGAATAACTACCTCATTACTTGAACTACCTTAATAAAGTTATCAGTGTTCACGAAAACTTGAGAGACAAACCAACCAACTTCATGGTGTCGGTGTGCGCGCGCATCGTAAAAAAAACACTCGCATTTTTTCCCAAAACGCACCCAAAGAATCATAGCTTCAAAAATTTATAAATGCGTAACCCCTACCTTACAGCAAACACGTACCTACTGGGAAATATTCAACTTCAAACTTTCAAGGCTTTTAGTTTTATCATCTAGTTAGAAACAGCTGTTTTGATCCAGTCGCACTTTATAACAGACCTTCCTGTCCATCGACACAAACTGTAAAATATATATATAACAGGACATTAATTTCACACAGCGCCATCTAGCCCCCAAACTAAGCGTAGCTTGTGATACGGGAGCTAGATTACGGATAGAATCATAAAATACTTTCTTTTGTTTGTAAATGCATACTTATCATACAATACAACACCCAAACACAGAATAAATATTTATATTCATCATATAAATGTTTGTTCTGTGTGGGAATCGAACCCACAACCTACCTACACTACAGCGCAGAAGGAGTTACTACCAACTAAGCTATGAGGCTTGCTAGTAGTAGTTAATATTTAAATATATTGCAGCCTCCCGAGCTGTACGCTGTAGGTTGTAGACTCGATTCCCACCCAGGACAAATATTTGTGTGATAAATATAGATATTTGATCTGTGTTTAGGTTTTGTAATGAATGATTAATATGTATTTACAAAAAAAAAAGTATTTAAGTAGGTATTCTATCCGTAATCTAGTTCCCATATTACAAGTTACGCTTAGTTTGGGGCTAGATGGCGCTGTGTGAAATGAATGTGCTGTAATATTTATATTTGATCGAGTGAGCGAAACGAACGAGATCTCTTAGTTAAGTTAGAAAATCCGTCACTGTATGTATGTATGTGGCAATGTTTGTGACGGCATAACTCTCGAACGTATTATTCGATTTTCATGAAATTTAAACTGAACAAAGAAAACGTAAATAGAATTTGATTGTCGCGGGGGATTTTAGATAAATAGGGTAGTTTTTGAGATATGTGTTTGGGTGTTGCATTGTATGATAACATGGTTTCAGTTTTATCATCTAGTTTGTATGTGTGGCAAAATTGATGATGTCCTACATTCATTGATGTAGTGTGTATGTACGGCCAGACAACCGAAGTCTCGTAGTGTATAATAAATTGATGATGTTGGTATATTTAAAGGTTGTTTTCGGATCCTATGTGTAAAGAAGCTCAACTGTTTTTTAATTTTGTTTAGTTTTTTTTCTTTGTCTCTCTCTTTCATTCATGATTTGTTATGTATGTATGGTTGGGCGATGTGGTCGCATAGTGACAAAAACCTTTTGTTGTTTTAAATGAAAAAAATAAAAAAACCTCTAGTTTCGAGCGTATATGTTGTTCCAGTCGCACTTTAAAGCAGACCCTGCTGTCGATCGACGCAGCGCTGCGCGACCAAACCCTCGCGCTGGACCGCTTGAACAGGAACGTGGAGTCTCTGTCAGACAACCGGCGGGCCGCCGCGCGCCCGCAGAACATCGGCCGCGTGCCCGCCACCGCGCACTCCTGGGACCTCTTCGCGGGGTTCGTGCTGGCGCTCGTGCTGCAGGCGTTGCTGAACTGGCTGTTCTACCACAAAGACTGACTGTGATTGTAACATACGGATCGTAATGGTGATATTGTCTTCTGGTTGCGGTTTAGTACGGTTTTTGTGGATAGGAAGTAAAAACTGCTGGCTTAAGTAAATAAAACCTACAAACATTTTTCTTGTCTACAAACATGTGTTACAGACTAGTTTTTGGGCGATTGTATTTGAGTTAAAACATATGGTTTAACTAAATAAAACCAACAAACATTTTTCTTGTCTACAAACATGTGTTACAGACTAGGTTTGTGGCGATACACTTTGAGTTAAAACAGCTGGCTTGACTAAATAAAATCTACAAACATTTTACTTGTCTACAAACATATGATCCAGACTAGGTTTTTGGCAATAGTCTTTGATTAAAGTAAATAAACCTACAAACATTTTTCTTGCCTACAAACATGTGACACAGGCTAGGTTTTTGGCAATAGTCTTTAAATAAAAAATAACCGGTTAAAGTAATTAAATCTTACAAACATTTGGCTTGCCTACAAACATATGTCACAATTTGCCCCAAACTTGGATTTTGTTGAAACGTGTGCGCCACCTTATTCGATTTGAAGACAGTTAAAGTTTTAAGTTTATGCTGTCTCGAAAAATTCCAGAAACCATATTTTAATCATATAATCTATAACCTACCTAAGTCAGACCTCACGCAGGAAATGTATAACTATAAGATCTATATTCCTTGCTAATGTGACCTTCACCCATCTCTTCTTGATGTTCAAAGTAAATGCATTGATGATTCTTGAGATAACTTAAAACTTAATAAAGTTACTTAAGAAATACCAAGTCCTGCACATATTTTTGTTAACTAAAGTTACCGCATGACGGGTTTGATCTGAGGGATTTTGTATTAAGTGTTGAAAACGTTCGTTCTTATGAAGATATTTCTATAAGAAAGTGGTTTGGAATTAAATCCCATATGTAATTTGAAATGTAATTAACTGACTGACGTTCATTCATTTATAGTTCCTCCGGGATAAACGAGAGGGCGCTGATGTGTGCGTCAAACTGACAGTGACATTTGCTTTGGTGAGGTTTGACATAATGGTACGACAGATCCTAAATAAGTGTCACTAGTACCATTGGTGGTACTGAGGATACAACGTTGTGTCACTTGGCCTAATCTCTTGTAACCAGGTGAGGTGAAGGCCAACCGTTTTCCTGTCGTACTATAAAAAAAGAGCATGAGTACCATCAATGGTACTACTGACATAAAGGCAATAATTGAATTTACGGTCAGTTAAGTTTTTGTCAAGAAACATAAAAAAGCAAGTTTCCGAGTGTAACAATTTACTGACGTATTCCGCCATAAGTTTTGCTGTCAAAATAACTTTGTTGATATTTCTTACTGAACGAATAATACGTAAATAATAATAAAACATTTGTACTTGCCATAAATTGTATTTACAGCGAATGACAGTAATGTCTGTTTGTACGTTAGTTCCTATTTTGGCCGCGCTTTTTGTGATCCCGTGTCGCGCTGTGATGGGGCAGTCTGTATGTTAGAGTCTAACATACAGACGCCCTGACATACATACGTTACACATATATAAATGTATGTACGTTCTACCTATAACTCCATAAAAATCCATTTTATTATTGTGAATCTAAATTCTCGCATATTTCCTAGAGGTAGGCAGAGACTACACTATGTCACACAAGTTGATCTAACTACACGAAAATATTCCAATAACTCAACCTAACTATAAGAAAATAAGTTTAAAATTATTGGAATATTTGTGTCTATTAATTATTTATTAATCTTTAAAACTTCTATCGCCTTACTTATAATAAGACGTCCTAAAATCGTGCTTGGTTTAAGGTTCTTTCGGTGTATTGGAGTAATTAGTCTATGGTTTAGGAAGAGTCGTAAGGAAATCGTTGGGCTTTATCACCATCATGTTTGAAAACTTGTGCCATCCACTAAACCGCATTGGGGCCGCGGTGGATCACATGTGGTGAAGGTGTTATGAGGTTAGCTTGTAATCTTGGTATTGAAAAGGTAGATGGAACCTCATTTGAGACGGTTTTTGGTAAATTAAAACTTCAAAACCAGAAATGAAAAATTTGTCTATGTATATGTTGTATATTATATTTGTATTGCCATATACGAAAAAATAATATAATATTTCAAATATTTAGTTAAACTTCAATTTTTGTTAGGCTTAAATAATTTTGATATCATTAATTTTATCTTATAAACTTCATATATCAATAAAAAAACATTGTGCTGATAATTATTCCTGTTATAGAAATAATGGAAAAATAATTTGAAGTAACAAAAGTTAAATTTAAATAATTTTATTCCAAGATAATTTATGGCATTACATGTAGAGATGAAATTCCAGTTTTTGAAATCCATAACCTTGAAACGCGTACCGAAAGCCGAGGAACAAACTTAGAGACAATTTTCATTAACATGTCTTGAAGAAACTTATAAATATAAGCTAAGATATTAATTTAATTAAAACCATTTGAACTAACTTCTTTCATATGTTCGTTATATCGCTACACGATGCTTGGATTCGATATTTTTCAATAAAATCTTTTAATAGATAAATTAAATTGTAGGTTATGAACACAGTTGCAAAATTAACGGGCTCTATCGCAAAATAGCTATCAATATATTTTGTTAAGTGATTGATTTTGGTGACGTAATGGGATATTCGTGATATTGGAGATTGAAAAAGAGACGTATTTACTTGTAAAGTGTATTATTTACAAATAACAGTCTATTTATCAGTCAAGCACCTATCTGCTTCAAACAAGATATTAAGGTTATAATTAATATAAATAATGACTAATTGAGGGAATAATTGAGATCATGGCTATTTTTCAATAATAAATATATTATTCTAGCCATAAATACAATATGCCATGCCATTATAATACATTATGTAGACTTTCCGTTATTTTTGCAATCGTGTGTATATATAGTGTCAAATATATGTTTTCTTGTATATTACCAACGATTTTGTATAAATATAATTAACAATAGGACATCGTATGTTATGAATTAAATCGAATGATTATTTTTTAAAATTAATTTAAAATACGTCGACCAAAATTAGTTGTTTATTTGGGTTCATTGGTATAATATATAACTAGTCTACGTTTACGTTTTAAATTACCCTCTGTTAGTGCACACCTAACTACAAAATAGGATCTTGATTAGGTAATTCTTAATTATTAATTATCTTATCAAGATCCTCTGTGCATTTCCAATGGACCCATATGTTATGAAGACAGTAGATAAGTAAGTTATTTTAGTGTTTCGTTTAAAATTTGAGTGTTTATATGGCATAAGATTAGAATAATTAAGGCAAGCTTTACCTCGACTGTTGGGCATAAGCCTCCTCCAAAATTGATGGGTCCTTAGTAAAAAAAGCGTATCGCAGTATTGAAAGTGCGAATCGGAAAACTGGTGTTTATGTTATGGTTTCGGTGAGAGGAATTGGTCGCCTTTTACGCCGCCCGTTAGTGGTAGGGTTTGGTGCTATGATATTCTACCTGACGGTTACAATGGAACGTTTGATCTTGGTTCTTTAGCTTGTATGATCTTATGTCAAAATATGCCTATTGCCTTTCCATTTTGAATAAGTATTAGTGTATTGTAATGTAAAATAATATTATTATTTAGAAATCACATTGTATGATATAAGTATTTTTCTGTTTCTGGCGTTTGTTGTCACTTTAAGGGGCGGCGCAAACGATGGACTTTCAATTTATATTGTTTTGTATTTTAAGTGATTGCATTTGTCACAACATACAAATGTTAGAATGACACAAAAATTTACAAGTTTCTTCGCAGCCGAATCGAGTGTGGCACAAAATTCGGAAACTGCCTCAGGATTGTCGTTGCTCTGTTGGTTAGAGCGTTTCCGGTTTGAGGAAAAGATGCGGGTTCGAGTCCCGTCGTATTTTGTGATATTTTTTTGTTGGTTATAACATTTGCGAAAGTCTTTGTTTTAACAAAAGATAATGTAAAATTACATCGCATAAAACGGCGGATTTTAAAATCCATTGAAAAACGCAAAAAATTATGTCACAGTTGTGTGCGCCGTCCCTTAACTAACTAGGTACATTCGCCTGCAGTACATTTCATAATTCTCAAAATGAAGACTCAATTTCATTGTGATATTCGCGTCTGGTAAATTCTGTGATTACTCTTATTAAAGACTGACAGATATGTCACTTGCATAAGATATAGCGGATACAAAACCGCCTCTGTGGTCTAGTGGTACTTGTCAGATCCAAAGGTCCCGGGTTCGATCCCCAGGGTGAGTGCAGTATTGTGCTTGGTTTGGTTGGTGGTAGGACTTAAGTCCGCCTGGCTAGCTACCACCATCTTACATAATTCTGTCGCCATAACAGTTACAAAATTGTTGTGTTCCGGCATTTAGAGGTAAGATAGCCAGTTCCTCAGTTTTTTGAGGATTCCGGGGGAAGTGCGTTATTATTTCTACCTTCGGCCTATCGTTACTTGAAAATCAGGTGAGATGAAGGCCAAACACCACCCTGTACTGCAATAATGAATATAAAAAAAACATTTTGGGAATTATGGAATGTAAGCATACTACTGCAGGCAGATACTTAGTGTCAGAAGCAAGTGTCTGGACACTTAGCCTCTGACACTAAGTGTCAGTAAATCATCGGAATCCCGAAGGTATTTTCGTAAAACTTTTGTGTGGACTTCTGAAGTTGATGAAATTGGTATATTTACTAAATAAATGCTTGGATGTTAATGCACGCGGAAAATGTCTATTTTGTACTAAACGCATGATTGCCAATGTAAAAATTAAAATTATAGGTCTGGGTTGCCATCTAAGTATTATTCCTTGATAAATTAATGAAAATTATATGTAATTGTCTTCATTGCTTAACTTTGAATATGATTGTATTTAATTTTGTGTATTCTTTGTCGTGGTTATGTAGGATTGTTGATATTTTTGTTGTTTTATCCAGTGAAATATAAATATTATTTTGATGATGAACTTTTGATTTTTATTGAACACTACTACCTTCTACCGTCTGGTACAGAACTATATCAGAACGCAGTGTCTTTGCGTGAAGTAGCAACAAAGAACTAATAATTTTTGTATGACGATTGACAAGCCATGCCATTGTTGACCGAGTTGCAAATTAGCGTCTCATTCCCGGCTTATAGCTACATATTATTTATTATGTGCAAAGTTACCATCATCTTAGTAACATTTCTTTTTTTTTCGACGGGGGAAGTGTTTGGTCTTCATCTCATGTTATAAGGCAGAAGGTGGAAGCGCACTTCACCCGGAATCCTCAACAGTCTATCTTACCTCTAAATGGTGGAACACAATTTTGTAATTGTTGTTATGGCGACAGATTTGTATCGGTGTAAAATTACATACGTTTATATGCTATGCTCTTGATCTCATAGACATTACATAAATTTCATGTTACAGACAAAACTATTCCTATTTTCAAGACGATTTTGTTCAAAATGTATTGTAACTGTGGCCTGCACTAAGCGCCAACGTAACGCGAGGACGGGTTTCTCAAGTATATTTGAATTTTTTGGCGGGAAAAAGTTTACTGCTTATTTCTCTAAAACCACTGGGTCTGAAGGTACCATAATATTGATGCTTAGTGAACCAATTCCGGACTCAAATTTAAGCTAATCACAATCCAGTATTCAGCCGTTTTGCTAATCCATATGTGTAAGCTGTGGACATCGTCCGTTCCACCTAGTTACATTGATGTAACCAGCTGGACATTTTTATTCCAAGTAGTTACATTATTTAAAAATGTAACTTTAACGTAACTAATGAGACTTTTTTGTTCCACCTAGTTACACCGTAGATAGGTACCATCGTAGGTTCAAAAGATATATTAGTTAGCTCTCGTGATCATAACATCTCTACATACACGTCGTTTTTACCTTGTATCTCTGAAAGTATTATAGCTACAGGCCTTAAATATGTGATACTTAGTGAACCCATTTTGCACTGAATTATAGGCTATTAATTATAGCCCAGTCTTGACCAGTTTGGCGTTACCAGCATGTGTAAGCTGTAGACTCTGTCCCTGGCTTACACACCTACTCGGTCTTGTATCTACGAAGTTTGATTGGAACCTAAATTTTAAACTAGATTTTCAGATTGAACCAAATATTGACATATTTAGATATAGATTCATTCTGAGCAAGCTGGAGACATACATGCACTTTAGGTAGGATGGTGGTAGCTAGCCAGGTCGACTGAATATTATGTTAGCAATAAACTTGTAGACTTAGGATCCTCTATTTTAAGCCTCCAAATTTCACACATCTAACCATGGACATCTGGCTTACCTAGCTTTCCACATGCGGCTCGGCGTTCTCAACAGTTTCTGATCACTATGCCTTGTCTATAATAATTATCTACCTATACTAATGGACCCGGTAATGGGTCAACCAACCGGGACCACGGGTAGCGAGTGATAATAATGGCTATGAATCGTAGACGTTGCCGTCCTGCACAACATTGTTCCACTATTGGAATCACCAGAGTAAGAACAATACAGCTGATAAAAGTATAATCTGTACTCTTGAAAAATCTTATAATTGATTACAGGAGTGTTGAGATTATAAATAAAACAGCTAGTTCAGCTTTATAAGGATTTAATTTGGTTAAGGTTGCTAAAAAGTGACATCAAACGATGTCATTGTTTTAAATACTGTCGCAACAGATCAAAAAATAACCTTAATAAATTTGACTTAACTATGTTTCAATTAAACACATGGGTAAAGCTAATCTTACAACAAATTTAACATAGTTTTTATCAACAATAACTTAATTATTAAACTTAAAATTCTATGTAAAAAAAATCGTAAGTACATATCGTAATTATAACAACAAATTACTAAGTATAGGTACTTGCAAATCGCATTCAAATTTTATCATTTATTCGCGAATCAATAAATCTAGACATGCAGATGAAATACTTGATTAATAAAAGCATACAACTATTCAATTAAACTGATCTAAGATGATCAGATCATTTTAAAATTTACCAACAACTGTCGGACCACCAAATAAGTAAAAGCAATCGTTCAATATATACATTTTTTGAATCTTCACTTGGTTTCAAACATTAAAAACATGTGTTATTTACGTGTAAAATTTAACAATCAAAAGGTTGAATTAACTTATAAAAACATGTATGATGCATCAAAACAAAATAGGACATTCGATAAATGAAATATATAAAACCAATTAGAGATGCCTTCCTTCCATACATTCCTTATAATTAGACCGCAGTCCGGTCACATTATAAAATCTAGCCTATATGTATGTATATAGAATCTAGCTATCGGTTACATATGACCATGGATAGATCATATAGCATTCGAAATGTATCTCAGATTCCATCAGAAATATTCATGAACAATTTACCATCAGTTTATTTTGCATAATCGTGTAAGAAAGCAATGGGACCATGAGCAATAGCTATCACTCGAGGTCCCATTAATGGGACAAAAACACCCGGCTACATTAGTTCACCTAACTTTCGAATTAATATTTAAAGTTGGTGAAATAAAATGTTTAATCGCTGGTTTATGATTTTTTCATAACAAGATAACAGTTGCACAAAATTAGTATGAAACAAGAAAATATTCTCATCTGAAATTGTTATGTACATACAATATAAATAAACAACATATACGTTGTATAATGTACATAATACATAGTCCTAGTGATGATCAAAGGATCGTACATATGTGTGTATATTTATATATATATAACCAACGGACAATCCCAACACTTCCAAAGATACTTCATTTGCCAAATTATGATAAGTAGTATAGAAGTTACGAGGGAACAGATGAACATACATACATACAAACAAATACCGGTCAAAATACAGTAAACATTTAAAACCCAACAGCAAAATTACAAACTTCATACAACAAGAACAGTCATAAAAACTTTTCATTCGATATCCATATTTTTATAACAAAATATTTTAATTAATCACCTCCCATAAACTATGCCTAGGACACTTTTAAAGGTACCAAAAGATAACCTCAAATGTCAAAATATATAAGCCGGCAGAGCGTTGCTTTCATTATTTATATTACATTATTATGAAGGTACATAATAATGTACCTAATATAATTTTTTGCATGCATTAAAAATCTTATGTAAAAAGTTACGTATGTCATCCTGGAATCGTTTTTTTTTATACAACATGAAGTCATATCCACTAAGAACATGACCTACGCTGCACTGCATGCGCCCATCAACTTGAGGCATAGCGTTAAAGCCCCGTGTGCCCGTAATTTCACCGGCAACCATCAAACCGAAACAGCAATGCTGCTTGGCGGTCAAAATGATTACGCTTGTGCTTACCTGAACGAGCCAATAAGGAAATCTACTCTTGAATATGCGATTAGTTAAGAAGTGTTTGGTACTAACTCAAGTATCCCGCTAATATATCATTATCAAAATATCATGATGTATTCAATCATCTTATTATAAGCTAATTCTGTCACCAACAATTCTAATTGTTGATCCGGCATTTAAAAGTAAGATAGAATACAATTTTATAATTGTTAAGCTAATTCTGTCGCCAAACCAACAATTCTAATTGTTGATCCGGCATTTAAAAGTAAGATAGAAAACAATTTTATAATTGTTGTTAGCGACTTCAGTAGGTGGCAGCTATCCAGGCGGACTTAAACAAAGCCCTACCACCAACCAAACCAAGCAGAAATGTACTTCCCCTGGTAATCGAACCCGGGACCTCTAGATCACAGGTGGCCGAACCACTACACCACAGAGGCGGTTAGTTCGATTTACTGTTAAAGTCATGGTACATAAAAATTATATACTAAATTATACAGTAACTAAATTATATAGTATCAATTCTTGTATTTCAAGTGATTGTCACATTTGTCACAACGAAAAAAAAAATGTTTATAAACGACAAAGTGCAATCATATGATAATTTTAATAAGGAGCAAAAACGCCATTTCTCGCTAGTTATTTTGAGTGTAATTTCAAATAATAGGGCAGATAACGGTTCAGTGAATCTTTGCTAGATGGCGTTATTAGCGCTCAAGCCGAGCATCAAAACGACACAAAAATTCTAAATCTGTAATTGTATCGAATAAAAATATCATATACAGCAGATCAGAAATTTAATCTCTATAGTGAGGGGTCGAAAGCATACAATTGAATGAAGTCAACCTAATACATAGTTGAAAACTCTACGAGCGGCAACGTACGAAAATGTTTCTTATTTATAGCCTGTTAAAGTTAAAATTTCAATGCATTCAATTATGTTAGTTCTAACTCGGGCTGAAGTTGATATGATATTTTTATTCGATAATGTTAATTCTGATTATTGAATATAATGGTTGATTTTAAATATTAGTTAAATTTATTGGTTGATAGTTATATTCGTCATCTCTAATCAGGACCCCCGTAGCTCAGTTGGTTTGAGCGTTTCCGGGTTAAGGAAAAGATGCGGGTTCGGGCCCCGCCGCGGAATTTTTGTGTCATTACAACATTTGCAATTCCAAAATTGTTGTGCACCAAAATGTAAGACCGCCAGATCCCCGGTTGAGGATTCCGGGTAGAGTGCGCCTCCACTGGCCTTGTCATAATATGAAAAAATCAGAGATGAAGGACAAAAAAATCTACATAACATACAACAATCTACAAAAAATCGAAAAGGTGCGGGTTACAGTCACGTCGCGGGTTTTCAACTTTTGTATCATAACATATGTATTTATAAAATTGTTGTGTTCCGACATTTAGAGGCAAGATAGCTCCTAAGGATTCCGGGTGAAAACTCCAAAACTACTTCCACAGTTCGGGATGTAACACCCCCCCTTTCACCCCCTCATTTGTCAACGACCACTTTGGTTTCTCCCTTGACATCCGTCCCCCGGTACATGAGCGCGGCGCTCTCCACTTTCAACATCCGCACTTCGGACTTGTGCACGAGCCGCGCGTGCGTTCTGACATCTTGGAATTTCCTGAACGATTTCAGACACACTGGACAGTCGGCGTTGTGTTTCCTCTGTTTGTGCACCTGAAGAATTCATTAACTCATGAATATACACCTTGTAGATAAAACTGTATAGCTTAAATACTCTGTGTACCTAAAGAATGAATGAATGAATATATTGTACTATACACTTTATAGATAAAAACTGTCTAACTTAAATACTCTGTGTACCTAAAGAATGAATGAATTAATGAATGAATATACTGTACTATACACCTTGTAGATAAAACTGTATAACTTAAATACTCTGTGTACCTAAAGAATGAATGAATGAATATATTGTACTATACACTTTATAGATAAAAACTGTCTAACTTAAATACTCTGTGTACCTGAAGAATGAATGAATGAAAATATTGTACTGTATACCTTGTAGATAAAACTGTATAAATTATATATTCTGTGTACCTGAAGATTGAATGAATTAAAATACGGTACTACATTTTGTATATATTTGTTAGTTGAACAAAAATTAATAGTGTAACAAAATATTTAAATGTTATCTATGTGATAGAATAAAGATGTTGTTTTTTTAACATTATTAAGTTTACTACTATTATTAAAATAAAATAAATAATACAATAATTAGAACAATAATATACTAAAATACTAATGAAAGTGAGTGTATTTGTACATTTACCTGTGTATTTGTACATTTACCTGTGTATTTGTACATTTACCTGTGTATTTGTACATTTACCTGTGTATTTGTACATTTACCTGTGTATTTGTACATTTACCTGTGTATTTGTACATTTACCTGCCAGTCGTGCTCCCATTTTTTTTGCAAACTATCAAACCTGATATCATCGCACAGTGTGCATTTAAATTTGTTCTTCTCGTGAGCCTGAAAATAAATAATTGATACAGAACTATGTGTTTCTATAGATTGTCAAGGATTCCGGGTAAACACGTAAAACAATTAAAAATAAAAAGTTGTCTGGAAAAAATAGCTTCTAAGCGATAAGATCGACCATTGCTTATAATTGTTATTGAAAGAAAGAAAAACATTCAAGGCACCAAGAACAACTTATGTAGGTAGGTAGGTAGGTACTAACTTAAATCTAGTAACAAGAGGTAAAGAAAAAAAAAGAAAAAAATAGTAGTTAGGTACGTAGATTTTTAGAACTATTTTTATCACACACCTTAAAAATAAAACTGGATTACTTTAAAAAGTATGCATAAAAATGGGCGGTCTTATCGCTTAGACACGATTTCTTCCAGCCAACTTTTTTTTTTGTTCTTAGTAGATATAGATTTAGATACATACCTGGTACCTGTGCTTTCTGTAGAGTGTTGGCGTCATGCATATCTTACTGCAGGCCGGGCATTTTATTTTACATTGGTTTTCATGGTCCTGCGAAAAAACATTTCATTTCTGTGTTGTATGATAAGTCATTTATTCAATAAAAAGTACAATTACACTAACTATATGTAACAGCCACATCCATTCTCAACCTAATCCTTGTAAATACAATGGTCTTGTCTTTTATCAAATTAAACAAAACTACCCACATATTTTATTAGATTTAAAATGTTATGCACTGTACGTAAAACTATGATAATTATGTTACTATGTTTAAGTTCTCATGTAAGTGAATTTTCTAATTCTTTTTGAGAATAAAGCGTCTATAAACCTATGTACAAAGGAATCAGTCAGATTACCTAAGGACCGTTACAAACGGCCTATAGGTAACTCAACTGTTCCAGACCAGTACCAGACGGAAGCGTGCCCACACACTGGCTGCATTAATGTTGCATAAATGCATTAATACATGAAAGGTATGTATTTACAAAAAAAAAAAAAAACTATCCGTAATCTAGTTCCCATATAACAAGCTATGCTTAGTTTGGGGCTAGATGGCGCTGTGTGAAATTAATGTCCTGTAATATTTATTTATTATTATTTGATCAGAAGTGTTACAAAAACTTTTTTTTATTCATTAGGATGACCTCTTGACCTCTGGCTTGATTTGGCAAGAATGAGGTATGAGTTTTCTTTCCCAGAAGGCACCGGCGCTGCCGCGTATCAACAGAACACGGCGGAAAATTCGGCGCCGAACTTTGGCAGGAAGCCGTTAGGCGTTGGGTCGCCAGGACTTTTATTTTATTGTACATTACGACGGGGAAGCGCTTGGCCTCATCTCATCTGGTTACAAGTTATAAGGCCGAAGGTGGAGGCGCACTTCATCCAGAATCCTCAACTAACTGAGGAGCTGGCTATCTTACCTCTAAATGCCGGAACACAACAATTATTTTTTTCAGAATTGTTGTTACGGCGACAGAATTAGGTAAGATGGTGGTAGCTAGCCAGGCGGACCCAAACAAAGTCCTACCACCAACCAAACCATGCACAATATTGGGGATCGAACCCGGGGCCTCTGGATCTGAAATCGGTGGGTTGAACCACTAGACCACAGAGGCGGTGAAGTGTTCCAGCATCCAGAGGTAAGATAGCCAGTTCCTCAGTTTATTGAGGATTCCGGGTGAAGTGCGCCTCCATCATCTCACCTGGTTTACAAATCAGGTGAGATGGACCAAGAAAAAACCATAGGCTATATATACATAGTTTTTCATGCACATAAGATGTAAATAAATGTATATAGTCCTACTTTCTTTTCTCTTTGTTAGTTACCTGTGTTGTCTCCTGCTCTTTTTGTCATTCTTACTCCAATTATATAACTTTTATTAGCATGTAAGCCTAGTTTTGTAGTGTCATCTAGAGTATTTTATTTTAGTTATGTAACTAGTACACTGTGGACAGCGTTGTGGGCCCCAGTATTGCCAAAATTGTTGTTTTATAAGGATTTTGTAATTATTTATATTGTGGCTGTTTGTTGTTCCTTAATAAACAAAATAAATAATAAAATAGTTAAAGCACACCACCAAATCATATCTTCAAACTTCACGCTTTTTGGTTCGTGCAAGGAAACAGAAGCTCATCACGTTTTCAGATGTTTAATCAGCACACGGGTCATGGACACGCATTTTCACAGAGTAAAGACTTTGTTCACATTGCACAGACACTCTTTTCACACATCACAGCTATAATGCTAGTCAAAAATCACCGGGCACACGTATCGTGATCGTGATAGACATTTATTCACAGAATTAAAATAAATATATATTATAGGACATTAATTTCACACAGCGCTATCTAGCCCCAAACTAAGCATAGCTTGTAATAGATCCCAGACTTAGTTAAATAGTAAAGATACTTTTTTAATCATTTTACTTAAGAACAATAACCCATAACTTGTAAATATTGTGAAGAAAATATGTATCTAAATTAATTGAATGGTTTACACACTTGTTAACAGATGTTACGAAACAGTCCACAGAGCATAGTCTATATACTTATAAAGTCCTAATACAACGAAGAAAAAAAAAGTGAGAGACAGCCTAAGAAAGTAAGTAGAAATAAAAATAGTTAAATAAAAGATGAACTCTAGTGATTACATTGATCACACACAAACAAATTTTCGAAAAATAATAATAATCCTACTTATTAAAGAAGAGCTAACTTTCCAATAGTCAGTATTAAACAGATCACACTCAATCCCCTCACATAGCTTATTAAACTTTTCACTCGCACGATATAGAAATTAATTCTGCCTATAGTTGGTGGATGCTTTCGGAACATATAATAAGTTACTGGATCTTAACATAACAGAAGCGGCTCTTAGGGACAAATGTGTCATATAACTTGTATGCAAGAGTTGCCTAATGGAATCGCCTTTACACTCATGCTTTCCAAAGCTGTCATCTCCACAGCATTAATTCCACTTTCATTATTCTTCTGCCACACGCAACTATCACTTTCATACATTAAAGCGACGTGCAGCCTTCACCGCGACAACGAAACCTGCATTCCTTTCACAATGAAACCGCATCACTGAACAGTTGTCACCGCTGAAGTTGAAGCCAGAAATAAGCGCATAAGCTCGTTTCTTACCCACACCTGCCAGAAGCGGTCGAGGTGTAGAAGACCGATGATGATGACATTAAAGTGTACACTGACACATCACCTTCATCTTTCTTTCACATCGCATAGACTTTGTTCACATCGCATGGAAGTTTTTCACAAAGCATAGACTTTGTTCACATAGCATGGACTTTGTTCACATAGCATAGACGTAGTTCACATCACAAAGAAGCATGCTCTGTTCATGTTTTGTTTGTTCACATAGCAAGGACTTAGTTCACATAGCATAGACGTAGTTCACATCACAAAGAAGCATGCTCTGTTCATGTTTTGGAAATGTTAGTAAGGAAGCATACCGTGTACAAACTCTCACCGCTATGTGCTTCTCGAGGGCCGCCTTCGAGTGGAACTTCTTTAAGCAGATGTCACAGATGAGGACCCGCACGTTGTGCGTCTTCTTGTGCTTCGCGAAGTTGCTGGAGTCACTGCAACAAGGCGCACCAGGTTTTTTTTTTGCACGCTTTCATTGCTGTAACTATGTATGTTCTATCATCACACTTTTATGTTGAAAGTTTATCAGTGTTATCTATCAGTTTATTCTTAAATTATAATTTAACCCTTCATTCTACTAACAAGCCTCATAGCTCAGTTGGTAGTAACTCTGCCTTCTGCGCTGTAGGCTGTGGGTTCGATTCCCACCCAGGACAAACATTTGTGTGATGAATATAGATGTTTGTTCTGTGTTTGGGTGTTGTATCATATAGTAAGTATGTATTTAAAAAAAAAAGTATTTAAGTATTCTATCCGTAATCTAGTTTCCATATTACAAGCGATGCTTAGTTTGGGGCTAGATGGCGCTGTGTAAAAATTAATGTCCTATAATGTTTATGATTATTATTTATGTATATTTGATGTTTTATAATTGTTATTCGTATAGTCCGCCATCCTTGAAAGCCGTTATCTCCTATGTCCATCCAGCGGTTGCCTGGAAGAGATCGCTTTCAGTATATATAAGTATATAAGGCCGCCCATCATTTTACCAGTGACGCTTAGATTAAGTTTCCACTATCTGTATTTAGTTATATTATATGTAAATGGTGAACAATAAAGAGTTATCTATCTATCTATCACATTAGAGTCAACTTCTGGACAGAGCCTCCTCCAAAGGCATTTGATCCGGATTCTGCAACCAACTGGGGAACTGGCTACCTTACCTCTAAACCACAATATTGTACTATTTTTACTCATATTATATTTTTTTATATTCGTGGGGATCGAACCCGGACTGTAGACTTGCTTGTGTCATTGCAAGGACGCCCTAACATAACTTGAAAATCAGGTGAGATGAAGATCAAGCACCTCCCGTACGCTATTAAGAAAAAAATGTAAGCTAAGCAGTAGCTTACATTTTTTTTTATTGTGCGACAGGGAAACTGTAGCCTTCATCTCACCTGGTTACAAGATAATGCTCAAGGTGGAGGCGCACTCCACCCGGAATCCTCAACTGTATGAGGAACTAACCTCTAAGTGCAGGAAAACAACAATTAAAGAATAAATTGATTAACTTGTATTATATTTTACTTTTGATGTGCTTAACTGCAATCATAAGATCGATCAAAAGATTTCAAAAATCTTTTGTCAGTAAGTAGGTATTAATTTTTAATATTGCACACCCGATAGGGTAGAACTCATTGAACATTACCTGTATCATAATTATGATCTTATTTACATGTGTTTTACAATGAATAAATGAATATGAATCTAAGAATTGTTGTTATCTGTCGCCATAACAACAATTCTTATATTCATATTCATTTTTTTTTTTAATTACTAACATTCATTTATTCAATAAAAAGTACAATTGACTGAAAAGTACTTACTATGTACAAAGGAATCAGTCAGATTACTAAGGACCGTTACAACGGCCTATAGGTAACTCATATTATATGCAATTCATATACATAGTAAAACACATGTAAATAAGATCTTATCATACAGGTAATGTGCATAAGGTAGGCTGGTGGAATACCAACTGACAACAAAACAATACTCACCTGAAGTTTTTATTGCACAGTTCACATTTGAATATAGGCATACAACCGTGCTCCCGCATGTGGCTTTTGTACTTCTCCCGAGTACTGAAACCCTGCTTGCAGATCTGACATCGGAACAAACTGAAACAATATGTACTTATCTCAACCCATCTATAGTCTGTGCTTATTTTGTAGTCTATATCTCTAAACAAGTGTAACGCAATATGCTCTGTGCTTATTTTGTAGTCTATATATATCTAAACAAGTGTAACGCAATATGCTCTGTGCTTATTTTGTAGTCTATATATATCTAAACAAGTGTAACGCAATATGCTCTGTGCTTATTTTGTAGTCTATATATATCTAAACAAGTGTAACGCAATATGCTCTGTGCTTATTTTGTAGTCTATATATATCTAAACAAGTGTAGCACAATATGCTCTGTGCTTATTTTGTAGTCTATATATATCTAAACAAGTGTAACGCAATATGCTCTGTGCTTATTTTGTAGTCTATATATATCTAAACAAGTGTAACGCAATATGCTCTGTGCTTATTTTGTAGTCTATATATATCTAAACAAGTGTAACGCAATATGCTCCGTGCTTATTTTGTAGTCTATATATATATCTAAACAAGTGTAACGCAATATGCTCTGTGCTTATTTTGTAGTCTATATATCTAAACAAGTGCAGCGCAATATACTCTGTGCTTATTTTGTAGTCTATATATCTAAACAAGTGTAACGCAATATGCTCTGTGCTTTTTTTGTAGTCTATATATCTAAACAAGTGTAAAACAATATGTTCTGTGCTTATTTTTACTTCTGAAAAAATATATAATAAAACATGTCCACGTGGGTAAAATTCAGACCCAAGGTTTCATTTTAATATACCCCTGCAGCGGTGCTTCGGCGTTCTACGAACCGAAAACGAGGAGCCAGTGGGCCCCACATTAAATATGAACGTGTAAGAGAGACAGAACATTACTTATTGTACACCAATATAATTCACAGCCTCATAGCTCAGCAGATAGTACGTACATACTTTTCGGTCTGTTGCTCGTGTGCGTGCATACTTGTCGGTCTGTTGCTCATGTGCGTACATACTTGTCGGTCTGTTGCTCGTGTGCGTACATACTTGTCGGTCTGCTGCTCGTGTGCGTGCATACTTGTCAGTCTGTAGCTCGTGTGCGTACACACTTGTCGGTCTGTTGCTCGTGTGCGTACATACTTGTCGGTCTGTTGCTCGTGTACGTACATACTTGTCGGTCTGTTGGTCGTGTGCGTACACACTTGTCGGTCTGTTGCTCGTGTGCGTACATACTTGTCGGTCTGTTGCTCGTGTGCGTACATATTTGTCGGTCTGTTGCTCGTGTGCGTACATACTTGTCGGTCTGTTGGTCGTGTGCGTACACACTTGTCGGTCTGTTGCTCGTGTGCGTACATACTTGTCAGTCTGTTGGTCGTGTGCGTACACACTTGTCGGTCTGTTGCTCGTGTGCGTACATACTTGTCGGTCTGTTGCTCGAGTGCGTACATACGTGTCGGTCTGTTGCTCGTGTGCGTGCATACTTGTCAGTCTGTAGCTCGTGTGCGTACACACTTGTCGGTCTGTTGCTCGTGTGCGTACATACTTGTCGGTCTGTTGCTCGTGTGCGTACATACTTGTCGGTCTGTTGGTCGTGTGCGTACACACTTGTCGGTCTGTTGCTCGTGTGCGTACATACTTGTCGGTCTGTTGCTCGTGTGCGTACATATTTGTCGGTCTGTTGCTCGTGTGCGTACATACTTGTCGGTCTGTTGGTCGTGTGCGTACACACTTGTCGGTCTGTTGCTCGTGTGCGTACATACTTGTCAGTCTGTTGGTCGTGTGCGTACACACTTGTCGGTCTGTTGCTCGTGTGCGTACATACTTGTCGGTCTGTTGCTCGTGTGCGTACATACGTGTCGGTCTGTTGCTCGTGTGCGTACACACTTGTCGGTCTGTTGCTCGTGTGCGTACATACTTGTCGGTCTATTGCTCGTGTGCGTACACACTTGTCGGTCTGTTGCTCGTGTGCGTACACACTTGTCGGTCTGTTGCTCGTGTGCGTACACACTTGTCGGTCTGTTGCTCGTGTGCGTACACACTTGTCGGTCTGTTGCTCGTGTGCGTACACACTTGTCGGTCTGTTGCTCGTGTGCGTACACACTTGTCGGTCTGTTGGTCGTGTGCGTACACACTTGTCGGTCTGTTGGTCGTGTGCGTACACACTTGTCGGTCTGTTGCTCGTGTGCGTACACACTTGTCGGTCTGTTGCTCGTGTGCGTACACACTTGTCGGTCTGTTGCTCGTGTGCGTACATACGTGTCGGTCTGTTGGTCGTGTGCGTACATACTTGTTGGTCTGTTGCTTGTGCAAGTGCGCGTCCAACAGCAGATGCTCGATGATGTGCCGCTTGGTGTCGGGGCTGCGCATGAACACGCGGTAGCACACCGCACACGCCTTGTGCACGGTGTTCGTCGACGTCAGCAGATCTGCAACGATACTCTACTCTTACAAATGTTATAATGATACAATTCACAATATAATTTAATAAAAAAGTCAAACGCCATTTCTCGCCAGTGATTTTGAGTGTAATTTCAAACACTAGGGCGGTCACGGTTCAGTGAATCTTTGCTAGATGGCGTAATCAGCGCTTAAGCTGAGGGATATGACACAAAAATTCGGAATATGCGTCAGAACCCTCGTAGCTCAGTCGTTTAGAGCGTTTCCGGCTTTAGGAAAAGATGCGGGTTCGCGGGATGTGAATTTTTGTGCATTATAACATTTGTAAATGTTGTGATAAAGTGCGATCACATGAAATACAAAAATATGATACTTTACACTGTTTTATTTATTCTACGGGAAAATGGCAGCCTCAACGTCTTACATAGCTTTTGTCTCGTTTTTTCTACACTTGACAGATAGTGACAAAGTAAAGTAGTATCAAAACAAGAATGCTTATACATACTCCCCTTAATTTATATACGAAGCTATCATGACATGGACACTGACAGAAAAGTGACAAGTTGACGTAGAATGCTTTAAGAGGAGGTACCCCCAGACTGAGGAACTAATAATATAACAGGACATTAATTTCATACAGCGACATCTAGTACCAAACTAAGCAAAGCTTTTAATATGGGGACTAGTTTACGGAAATAATACTAATGTACCTATGATTTTTTTTTTGTTGTAAATACATTCTTATCATACAATACAACACCCAACACAGAACATATATCAATAATCATCACACAAATGTTTATCCTGTGTGGGAATCGAATTCACCACCTTTTAACTCTAAATGTCGGAACACGACAATTAGAATTAGAGTGGTAATGAAAACAAAGTACAACAAGAAAAAACTTTCAACTTTTTTTTTTTACTAAATGTAGTTGGGCTTGGCCTTCATCTCACCTGATTTTTAATGTTATGTAAGGCCGAAGGTGGAAGCGCACTTCACACGGAATCCTAAGTCTGAAGAACTGGCTATCTTACCTAAAAATGCCGGAACACAACTATTTATAATTGTTGTAACGGCGACAGAATTAGACGAAATGGTGGTAGTAACTTGTATACAAGCATATTTATCACACAAATGTTTTGTCCTCAATTGGAATCGAACCCACAACCTACAGCGCAGAAGGCAGAGTTACTACTAACTGAGCTTTTTTTTTTGTAATCTTTATTTAACTTGGGAGTTTTAACAATTGATGTTTATGTCACCCCCGTAATTCAAAGAAACAATATCCTCACACAAAATATAACAGATGAAAAATAAGATACATACATAAACAATTTACCTTCCCAAATAATAACTAAATACGGATGAACTACATACCAATGGCCGCCTTTAGAGAGGCGGGGTCCAGAAATTTGGTGTTCATAGTAACTGGTAGGCTGTCTACTGTCGGTTCGGTTTCAGGCGGCTCTGTCTTCACACGGACATCCTAACAAACAGACGACATGATTTAATCACATTGTGGTCGAGTCGAGACCTTGGGTCTTGGGAGCCCGTGCCCTCCGGGTTTTCTAAAATCTTGCGGGGCTTTTGATTGAGGCGACATCTGACCCAAGGGCTGGCTCTTATTTAGGCCAGAGAATTAGGTTTTACATTTATGTAGGCTCCTTTGAGACTCTGGTCATAGTAAAAGGTGGCCCTCTGGGACCCCAGTCTTAGTAATAAGTGCCCCTTCGAGACCTTTGCCTTTGTAATAGGCGCTCATCTGGGTCCTTAATCTTTGTAATAGATGCCTCTCTGGGACCCATTATTCGCAATAGGTGAGACCCCTTTGAGACTCTGTCATAGTTATATGTGCCCCTTTGAGATATTTGTCTTTGTAATAGGCGCCCATCTGGGACCATAATTTTTGTAATAGATGCTTTACTGGGACCCAGTACTAGCAATAGGTGCCCCTCTGAGACCCCCAGTCTTAATAAAAGGCAACCCTTTGACACCCGTCTTAATAAAAGGCACCCCTTTGAGACCCCAGTATTAGTAATAGAAACCCCTTTGGAACCTCAGTCTTAGTAATAACCGCCCCTTTGACACCCTTCTTTGTTGATAATTAAAATAAGAACTCTAATGTATCAAGCCATGGGTGGGGGCACAATGGTCAGCATTGTCACAGGACATTATGCACTTTGCACTTTACCACCATCTTGTCAAGACTGGTGTCACAGACAGTGGCTTATGTCGCGGATGGTCATTCTCTGCGCCACTACAAGAGAAGCCAGAGTGATATCTGGTCTACAAAAGCTACCACCTGCTGGGAAAAAAGCGGCCACATCAAGTAATATGTAATCTTTTTTTATTGTACGACGGGGAAGCGCTTGGCCTTCATCTCACCTGGTTACAAGTCGAGATAATCCCGAAGATGGAGGCGCACTTCACCCGGAATCCTCGACAAACGCGGAACTGGCTATCTTACCTCTAAATGCCGGAACACATTTTTTTTTTTAAGAATCGTTATTATGGCAACAGAATTAGGTAAGATGGTGGTAGCTAGCCAGGCGGACCTAAACAAAGCACAATATTGCTGGGATCGAACCCGGGACCTCTGGATCTGAAATTGGTGGGTTGAACCACAAGACCACAGAGGCGGTTACAATTAGTTACTTTACTAGTTACTATAAGGAGTTGGCAATGCACAATACACCCCTGGATGTCAATGCGGAACATTTCACCCCCCTAAATAGAATAAGTAGCCATATATATCAAGCAGGGTTAACAAATTACTTACTTGTTCTGCACCATCGTTGTGCAACGGTTTGACATTGAGATGGGTCTCCCAATGTATGAACATTTCGTTTTGTGATATCACCGTGCTGCATTTTCTACATCTGAAACACAGATATTTGTAGCTTATTTATACAGAGTTTTGAGTGAATCAAACCAATTAATGAATTTCTATATTTATTATTTGATTGTATGGCATTACGTAAGGCGTAAAGTAAAATTTTCATTTTATTCGTCTTGTCATTTGTAGATTTTAGAGCATAGAAACTTTACCACCTTTAACACGCTAAAAGGTATTTTTTTTTAATTAGCCTCTATGTGTCATTCAAATTTTTAGCATTTATAGTTACCGAGATACGTGGTAACAAACATTCACACAAACTGTCGCATTTACAATATATATATATTTTACTGTATGACGGGTAAGCACTTGGCCTTCATCTCACCTGGTTACAAGTTGAGATAAGACCAAAGGTGGAGGCGCACTTCACAAGGAATCCTCAACAGAGGATTCTCTCGCCATAACAATTATAAATTGTTCCGTTCCGGCTTTTAGAGGTAAGATAGCCAGTTCCTCAGACCGTTGGAGATTCCGGGTGAAGTGGGCTTCCACCTTTGGCCTTAACATAACTTGAAAACCAGATGAAAAAGCCAAGCGCTTCCCGAACACGAACAAAAAAAAACACTTACTTGACTTTCTTATGAGCTTTCGTAAACTCAATTCCACTTTTCTTGAGCAGCCGTATGCCAACATAGTCGGCTTTAATATGCTTCTGCACATGTGACAGTAGCTTCGTTTGGAATTCAAACGGCATATGACAGACCGGGCAAGTCATAATGTCATACCCGTGCTGGTCAAAATGTAGAACATAGTCCCTGAACATGACAAAGTTTAAGCCGCACTTGGAGCACGAGTGACCGGGGGAACGGCCAGGGTTTGAGGAACACATGGTTTCTTTGTGGATTATGTATTGTCTGTGCCGAGCACTGAACCCGCATAACTTGCAAACGTACATTTTCTTCTCCTTACACGCACCACGGGGATTTAACACTTTCAATATCACTTCGCTGGTATTGGGGTGGATACTTTTGTTGTTGTCTGGATCATCGTCCAAATCTGATGTGGGTTCCTGGATAGTTCCGTTACCAGTGGGGGGCGCCACTTGTTTTTTGGGCTTTCTCCATGTGGACGGTCTGAGTATGCCGATTTTCCTTTTCTTTTTCGGTGTTGTGATTTGATTTGATACAACCTGGAAGGTCTGGACCGATGGATGTTCACCGTCGATCGGTTCGTCTTTGATTCGGAATATGAAATGTTCTTTTATGTCAGTGGCATCCGTTTCCACAGTTACATCATCAACGGGTTCTGACTTTATTCGGATCATCTCAACTGGGTTCTCGGTTATGTCTATATCGTCAACCGGTTCCTCCTTGATCCTGACATTTGCGATATCAAAATCTGCTTTCGTCGGTATTTCTTGGTCGAAGTACGCTGCGGGTATTTTGATATTAAAGTTTGTGGATTTCGTTGGTGTAACTTTGCTAGCGGTCGGTTGGGGGCTTTTCGGTTTGTCAGATTTGATGTTGAACATGTTTTTGAGCATTTCTTCGTAGTCAATTTCTCCGTTTTCGTCGTATTCCACGGACTCTTTCTTGATGTCCACTTCATCGACGGTTACAGCGACTTCGGAAGTTAAGATTAAATTGGTCGGCAGGTTAGGTAGTTCGGGTACACTGAAATCATCATCTGGAAAATACCAATACCACATATTAAGATTTCGTGATCATACAAACAACCGCCTCTGGATCTGAAATCGGTGGGTTGAACCACTAGAGGTTCAACCCCCCGATTTCAGATCCAGAGGTCCCGGGTTCGATCCCCATGGGGAGTACAAAATATTGTGATTGGTTTGGTTGGTGGTAGGACTTTAAGTCCGCCTGGCTAGCTACCACCATCTTACGTAATTCTGTCGCCATAATAACAATTCTTAAAAAAAATATATGTAATATAGCCAGTTCCTCAGTATGTTGAGGATTCCGGGTGAAGTGCGCCTACACCTTCGGCCTTATCTCAATATCTTTATCGCTTCTAAGTCGTACAATAAACAAAAAAAACACATTTTGTGAAAACACACACCCACCGCAATACTCTGTTAGATCAAAAATAAATGCAGCTAAATAAATAAGTGCCTATACGTACTTGACAAACTCTTGGAAGAGACTAGCAACACAAGGCACCTTAGTGTGGGGGGTAATTTACCTACCTAAGGTTAACTACTAAGAGAATGCTAGGATTTGCATGTAAGCACGTTTGATTCAAGTTTAAATGGAATCTCATATTAATTGAAGAAGAATATATTCATCGTGGGTTAGTTATACGATATGCAGCATTTCATTCCCATCCCACGAATCCTGAATTATTATATTAAATAATAATAAATGAATATTACAGGACATTAATTCTATACAGCGCCATCTAGGCCGAAACTAGGCAAAGCTATATGGAGGATATTAATTATTATTTTCTATCTTCAACTGTACGGTGGGTACGACAATATTCAAAATGTTTAGCCGTAATGGCACTTTTGTGTTCACCTTATGTGTCTCCGTTGTATGTTCATTCTGTGTCTCTGTGTTTTATATTCACAATTTGTGAACACTAAGTATTCACAAAAAGTGGACGTGTTTTTAATCCGATGACGATTAAATTTAAGCTCATCACGCACAGAAAATACAGCAAAAGAGGATTTAATAGCTTAGCTTACGCATAGTCTGAACGTACAACCTTAACTAAATGCATAAAGATGAATTTATACATTTCCAATTTTGAAAGTGTTCCAACAACTTTGGGCACATAATCATCATACATTTTTTTTTTTATTATCAAAGAGCTCACAAATGCAAAAATTGTTTTTTTTTCTGAAACTCACTTTCCCATAAAAACTATAAAAAAAAAAATTTTCTTTGATGCAGAACTTATTTTTTTTTAAATAGAGCACGTAACTCTTTTCATGACTTTTCGATAACTCTCACGGTTTCAGACTTGGTCTCAGTGGCCCTGGAAAAAAACTCACCCTGTATACGGATATAACACTTCATACATACTTAGCAATGCAACACACAAACACAGAACAAACATCAATACTCTGCCTTCTGCGCTGTAGGCTGTGGGTTCGATTCCCACCCAGGACAAGCATTTGTGTGATGAATTATAGATGTTTGTTCTGTGTTTGGTTATTGTATCATATAGTAGGTACGTATTTATTTACAAAGTATTTTATCCGTACATAATCTGGCTAATTTTTAGTTCCATATCACAAGCTATGTTTAGTTTGGGGCTAGATGGCGCTGCAATGTGAAATAAATATACTGTAATATTTATTTATTATCCTTACTTTGTTAATTCTTCCTTGTTTGTGTTTATCTTGTTTCTTGTCGTTATCAAATAAATGTTTCTATTTCTATTACCAACTGAGCAGTGAGGTCTGTTATTTAGAGAAAGAGTATCTGCTATCCTATATCTGTATCCCAGTCTTAAGCAGATAAATATGTGCAAAATTTCAGCTCCAACCCGTTCAGTAGTTTTGACGGACGAAACAAACAAACAAACATTCGCTTTTAAAATATAAGCGCGATTCTTACCTTCATCGATCTTGTACTTGATTGGTGTTGACTGTTCATATGAAACTGGTTCTGATCCTACGAATTAAATAATCACGTACATGTATATAAAACACAATTCTTCACACAAAGTTTGGTCCCCGGGGGATTACAATATTGTAATTGGTTTGGTTGGTGGTAGGACTTTGTTTAAGTCCGCCTGGCTACCACCATGTTGCCTAATTCTGTTGCCATAAAAACTATTCTAAAAAAAAATTTTGTGTTCCGGCATTCAGAGGTAAGATAGCCAGTTCCTCAGTTAGTTGATGATTCCGATCCTGATTAAAGGTTTTATCTATAAGTCAGTTCTTGAGCCTACACTTTCGTTGTTATGAAAATACTTTTTATTTTATCTATCTACTTTGGTTACAGTCGCAAGACAATTGTAATTTCGGTCCCATCACGTGAATCAGAGATAATCTATGTCTGTGGTGCGTTACTTTTTCTTTTTCTAGTCCAAACCAAAATATATGGAAAAGAGTTATTCCATACAAATACTCTTTTCCATATATTTTAATTATAATTGCGTTTTGAGAAAAAGTAGCGCACCACAGACGCAGATTATCTTTTTCCGATTATACCTGCAAAATTACATGTGAATCGGACTTACCACTTAGAAATGACAAAGAAACTACGTTAGTACTGAAGTACGAAAATCAGCGGTAATCCGTACGTAACCCTTTTTAGTTACCTCCCCCCCCTTCCTCTGCCAGATGAGAAAGCATATTGAGTCACGTCTCCCGACAGCGACTTTCACCCTTAACGCCTATAGTAACTCAGATTAGCGCAACACAACGCAACTTCACTCTAGATTCGAACTAAGATATGGTTATAATAGAGGTGACATTGCAGTGCGCGCGAATTTCAACGTTTTATTTTTATACGGTAAAACAAACATTAATTTTGAAAATCTAAAACACAGAGCGTCTACTGTATACTGTGTATTTACTATACAAAGTTTCAAGCCCTAATTGGGCGTTTTTATTGAGTGGCGAACATTTTGGTACAAATTAGAGTCAGCTTTGGATTTTTTTCTATAGAAAAAAACTATAACTATAACATATATTAATTTCAAAGTAAATGCTACAGTACTGTGGAAGATATGATCGCTGAAGCTAAGCCATTTCACATATCACAGACTCTTTAACCTTATTTCTTCTTAGATATCTATCACTCACCGTCATCATCATCACTATCCAGACTGATAGGACAATGATTTTTTGTATCATAGTCATGGTCTTTGAGAGCAAGGAACAAACAGAACGACTTATTTAGGTGCAATATTGGGTCTTTCAATTCAACTGTGGCCGCTCAAACTTATAATTTAACGGCCTCTGTGGTGTAGTGGTTCAACCCACCGATTCAGATCCAGAGGTCCCGGGTTCAATCCCCATGGGGAGTACAATATATTGTGCTTGGTTTGGTTGGTGGTAGAACTTTGTTTTCCGCTTGGCTAGCTACCACCATCTTACCTAATTCTGCCCAAAAACAACAATACCAAATTGTGTTACATTTACAGGAAAGAAAGATAGCCAGTTCCTCAGTTTGATGAGGATTCCGGGTGAAGTGCGCTTCCACCTTCGGCCTTATCATAACTTGAAAATCAGGCCAAACACTTCCCTGTCGTGCAGTAAAAAAATAAAAATGTTACGGAATTAAACCCCTAAAACTCTATTTGCCACCAAGAACACTTGCCAAGATAAATTATCAAATCTAATTGTCATTCAAATTTAAAAGTATAATGTTTTTTTTTTTATTACACATTCTATGAAAACCGTTTTTGATAACATACCTTTTTGGAACGCCTTTTTAAAGGATGCATTTTCCAACCATGCCGTAGGAAACAGCACCTGTCAAAAAATATACTCTTTAAAATGTTGAAAGTCCCAGAATATTTGAATTGTTACCGTCTGCCCCCACATGGGGGCAGACGGTAACACTTATGGCTATCTGCCCCATGTATGAAAGTGGGGGCACACGGTAATACATTGTTATCGTTTGGACGGGTTAAGTTTGTATCGTCTGTTAAAACGTCTGTGAGGGGAAAATGTCAGGATTTAAAAAAGTCTATGTATTCCCATAGTCTTGACTAAAAAATGTCTTAACTTACTTTAATATAAAATGTCTGAACATACCTAAATTATAAAATGTCTTAACTTAAATTGTAAAATTTATAGGCGATACGTCGTAGCCCAATATATTAACGTCGGGGCTCCCACCATCCCGTGGGAATTATTCAAAACACTTTCTAATGCTTACCTTTACTACACGAGGAAGTATGAAAATCTCAAGTCTCTCTAAAAGCCTCACGACGTTTTCCCCTTCGAGGATTCACCTCTGATCACTACTCAGAGCGTGGGGATCTAATGATGATCACCTACTAGGGGGTAGTCAGAGGCACGTCCAACTTACGATCGTTACATGCCAGTAGTTTGCAAGTTTTCAGTCATCTATATCACATTTACGACATAATATGATGTTCAGTACTAAGGAAAGCGCTTGGCCTTCATCTCACCTGGTTTCAAGTTATGATAAGCCCCGAAGATGGAGGCGCACTTCACCCGGAATCCTCAACAAACTGAGGAACTGGCTATCTTACCTCAAAATGCCGGAACACAACAATTTAGAATTGTTATGGCAACATACATATGGTGGTGTTAGAAAAACCTACCACAAGCAAACCAAGCACAATATTGTACCTACTCTCCAGGGAATCGAACCCGGGACCTCTGGATCTGACTCAATCACTAGACCACAGAAGCGGCCAAGCTGCTGCGGATCGTAATAATGCCAGTAGTATTGCTTTCACACACAAACGTAGTTTGTTATTCATTTCGAAATTTGGTGGGTATGATGGAATTTTGCAGGTAAATTTGGTGGGTATTATGGAATTTTGCAGGGATTTTTTTACAACTAGAACATACAAGTAAGTAGCCCATCTGATGTTTAGTGCATCTCTTGCCTTCAACAATGCCTTACTGCGTAGATCACATCCATAAATAAAATAGCCGACACGGCACTGCATTGCGCCCGTCAACTTGAGGCATGAAGGTGTTAAGCCCTGCGTGCCCGTAATTTCACCGATAAATTACACCGCATAATGTAATTTTGCCGGTATAATGGAATTTTACATGTAAACGATACTTCTGGACTGTGCCTGAGGTTTTCCACCTTTTTTAGGAGCTTAACCTCACGAGCAAGAACATTTTAAACATTTTCGTATTATAACAGTTTTAATATTACAAGGTACTCACATTCTCATAATAATTCCTCCGTTTATCACTTTTCTTATGATGCCATAGCTGTCTATGCTTCTTCACCGACATTTCATCAAGAAAGAGAAGGTATTGATCAGCGCAAATTGTGCACTTATATGCAAGTCCATAGTTATCCGAGTGAAAATCGAGTATGTGTTCCACTTCCATGCATTGTTTATCCAAGATCTCGAAGCAGACCCTGCATTTTGTGGTGCCATTGGATTTTGACTCCATATGGCTTACCGCTAGCTGTTTCGTAGCAAACTTCCTACAGCAATATTTGCAACCAGCGTTTTTAGCACTCTTACTACAGTTGTGCTCGCTGAACTGATAGTATCGCCCTTTGCAATGAAAACATGTTTTGTAAGAGTTTGGTGATGGCAAATCCGATGGCACCGAATGAAATTGGATCATGTGTTTTTGTATGTCACGAAACGAATCCAGGATGCAATTGCACACCGAGCACTTTCTATCTAAGGATATGTTGAACATTGCCAACTCTGACGGATACAGGCAATCGGAATCATGTAACCGTCGTTTCTCACATGTGTACATACTCTTCTGACAGATGTTACACTGGTATACGCATGAGTTATCTTTGTGGTAATCCAAGTCATTACCGCATTTCCAGCAAGATCCTTCTATATTTATGAAAATTAACTTTGTCACCGGTTGGTAGCTAGCCACGAACAGACATTCATGAACAAGCTCTTTCAAAAACAACTGGAGTCGGTTGCTGTCATGTGTTTTAATATGCTGTTGGAAGTCGTGAAGCCTCCACCAAGCAAGAGTGCATATATGACATTGGTAAAACAGGGGGCTCTTCCGTATATACTTCCATCCGTGCACCCAAACCTGCCACACTTCAATAGCTTTCTGCAATAGTTGCTCGTGAGGATCAACTTCATGAGGAGTGTGTAGAATGGTGCCCCACATGTTCCTCAATTCAATGTCCAAGATTTTATCAGCGAGGTTCGTTGACTCTGATGAGATTTGCTGCGAGAATTTGTACAACAACTCCGGTTCATACTTGCACATTCTGCTGGCATCATCGCCATTAAGCGCAACACCTTCAGTGCCACTCACTACCAGTTGGATATTCATTTTGCTGGCAACAGAAGACATGTAATTTCTGATGTTATGCACGTCTATGTCAGTGCCGACCAATGATGTCCTCAGTACTAAGCCTTCCTGAGTAAGCAGGGGAAATTTTGCAAATCTCTGGTAACCCGGCCGGCAGTAATCATGTTCATATTGTAATATAATGTTTTCAGCTCTTATCGTAATTAGTTTTGGAGCTGGTCTGATAATTTTCTGGAAAAAAAAACAAAAATGCTTTTAGTCATAGTTTTACCAACCTATGGATAGAAGAGGTTCTTATTTTTTTTCATTGTATGACGGGGAAGCGCTTAGCCTTCTTTTCGCCTGGTTACAAGTTATAAGGCCGAAGGTGGGAGGCGCACTTCACCTGGAATCCTCAACAAACTGTTCTGTCCATAGGTTAGTGGATATTGTAAACAGTGACCCTGATTATTTCAACCAATCGGAGACAGATAATCTCTACATATCTACATAGAGTGGATTTTCAGAACCAGGGGCCTAAAGGATTCCAACAAGCAGCATCTCCTGACAAACTAATTTCATTATTAACAATTTCAACCCCACTTGCGTCTGTTAGGTGTGAAGTTATTTTATTTTACATTTTTTACAACAGGACAGGACTAATTCTAAATACAATCACACTCCTCCAAGGAGAAAAGTTGTGACTCATCATTATAAAACATCATTTGGTTATTTGAAAATAATATAATTTAAAACACTCATTGCAGGTATACAATAGATACCCAAGTTAAAGATGTCAGTAAACTTATTTTACAACACATATAAATATATACCTTAAAAATAAGTATACCTAGTACATTATAACACTATCTAAGGCACATGTGATGTCGCCAATGTGTTGCTGTCATATAACATAAGTTTAAGTCACATAACTTTGACTTTACTGTGTGAAATGAATTTTCTGTAAAATGTATTATTATCATTACTTATGAGCAAACAACTGGGACTTCATTCCCGTCATACTGTGGGAATTTCCCGATATCCTTTAAGTATTGCCTTTACAAAGAAAGGACACTCTTAAAATATATACAGGGTGAGTTTTTTTCAGGGCCACTGAGGCCAAGTCTGAAACCATGCAAGTTATCGAAAAGTCATATTAGGAGTTTAATGCTCGATTTAAAAAAGAATAAGTAAGTACTGCATTAAAGAAAAACATTTTTTTTACAGTTTTTCTGAAAAATGAGATTTATTTTGCAATTTTGAGTTCATTGTTTATTTAAAATTTCATTATTTATAATAAAATTAATAATATATGATGACTATGTGTGCCCAAAGTTGTTGATCACTTTCTAAATTTTTTTAATTATTTTGGGTTTAATTTATTTTGCCCTATTTCTATTTCATTAATAATAGTAGCCTAAGTTACTCTGCCAGTGAGTCCCGTCAAAATTAGTCCAGCCGTTTCTGAGATTAGCGAGAACAAACAGACAGACAGGCAAAAATTTAGAAGTTGTTTTGTGATACAATTGGTACTTTCAAATATGCAAAGTATGTCAGTTAAAAAAACAGCCTGCAGTCTAGGGCTCCGCTGTAACTGTCAGTTAGCCAATTTGTTGATTGAAAATTGACAATTGGCTACATCAAGATCTTAAATTAGGACATATTTAGATGAGAATGTCTAGGCTATGGTCATGGGCTACTCAGTAATTTTGCCAAAACCCTTTCATGCATGCCAATTTGAAGAAAAAGCCATTCAAAAAATACAACATTCTTTGAGAAATTTTGAATGACCAAAATTCAATAAACAAGGACAAAAAGTCTTTATGAAGTACCGGATCATATTTTTCATTTCCATTTGGACAATTGGGTGACTTCTATTCAATACTAGTGAGCACATTATTGATAAGACTATTTAGGTGGCTGGATGGTATAGTATAAGTAACCATAGTAATGGTTTAAATTGCTTTGTCAGTCAGACAATTCACTAGCTAGTCAAGGTTAAGACAGACCATTAGGTTACTGGTGGGTAGTTTAAATAATCAGACTAATGGTTTCTAACCGCTTTGTCAGTCTGAATTCATCAGCTAGTCTATAAAGCTGTCTTAGAACCTGTCCCATTTAGTATGTATTCTTATGTCTATTTCATCAGAAATTATTTTTTTCATAGAAGAATTTAAGCTAAGCTGTAGTCAGCGGTCATCAGCTGTTAATTCTTGGTATAGGAAACTAAAATGAAACCTTAAGTTTAAGTTAAATCTATCTTTTATCTAAGGTAAATCTATTGTGGATTACTCTATAAAAATCTCTTTACTTCACACTTTCATAGTTTATTTGAAGCAAGAGAACATGACAAATGAACTAAATTTTCAATAATAAACACCTACCCTTGAATTTTCTATTTTCTACCCACCTACGATTAGTATTGCGTGCGCAGTGCCTACCTGCTACAACGTAACAAAACGCGGACAAAACTTTAATCACTTTGTGTCCACTTTGAATAAAATATCACTCGTATCGTAAATGTAAGACACATTTCAAAGCAGCACTGATTACTTTTATTTTATTTACGAATTAGGCAAGTACTTGATAAATATCACGATCACAGGTCTAATCAAAATGGAGTCTTGTCTACCTACCTGCGAAACCGGAGGCGTCACTTCTTCCTTCTCATTCACAACCTCGTAATCGCATTCACGGGCTTCTATTTTAGATTTTCTACTCCTTTTTTTAATATCAGACATTTTCGCTCCGTATTTCTAACCATTTGTAACACATCACAAAATAATTAAGAATTGACGGTAAAAACTAAAATTACCTGCACAGCGATCACATTGTGCACCATAAACTAAATTCAGACAGAATGAAATTACAAACAATTTTTTTTGCCAAGTTAAATATGTCATTAACAGACTACACATTCGGAGGCTATCTCTTTCTGACATGTAAATTTTTACTTCGACGAGATCAGACGCGACGCCGCAGCTGCTAAGCCGACAAGGGTTTACCTAATTTAGTCGTATTATACACACCGGGAGGGTAGGTACGCCAAATGCGCTTCATTTGGCAAGCGCGTAAATAGCACAGAACTAATACGAAACCGCTACGTGCCATAGGTAAAATATTGAATTATAACCACAGAACTCTACTATCCTAATGCTAATACAAGCGTGGCAGCTTTCAATTTCAAGAATCTTAAATTAAAAATGATTCGGTAGGCACTAAAAAGCAAGCATGCAAGCATCCGGGGCAGGCTCCCAGCCTCCCACTCCCACCAGAAAGTTCCTGGCTCTGCCTTTTTCATACCTATACAGAATAAATGTTATCCAAAATATTTTAAATCCTACGACCCGTTTACTACGCAACTAGGTACATATACCTAAAAGTTATGTTGGAAAGTAATTAGATACTCAGCTGAAGATCAATTTTAGGGTTATACCTACATTGTACAGAATGAGTTTTTTTCCGGGCCACTGAGGCCAAGTTTGAAAGAGTAAAAAACTATTAAAAAAACTATTTTTCTAAAATGCAGAACTAATTGTTTTTTTAATAGAGCTGACATTTCGATAACTCTCACGGATTCAGACTTGGCCTCAGTGGCCCTGGAAAAAAACTCACCTGTATATAGGTACAGTATTGAAATAATAATCTGGGGTGCTACATCACTTCCACTTTTCCTTTAGCAAATATAACATCTGCCTAAATCACACATTACAGAATGTGTGATTTCGGTTTTCGACATTTTGATCGGTTACCGTTTTATAATTTATTTAATTAAACGGTTATACTAAATACAGTAATATTAAATAATTAATTAAATTCAAAGTCATAAAATATTCACAAAACAATATAAATCATTACAATAGTAAGTCATACATATCTCTCACAAAACCTAGCTCAAGCATTCTGACAAGATTACCGTCCAACAACGTACCGCAAATAATAACTTTTGAAACTATCTTGGTAATGAAAACTTTAGGTAACTAAAATTAACGGGATATTACCATGATTTGTTGTTTATTGTTTGAAAACTGAGGAAGAGGGTAGATCGTTTAGGGGATCATTAACTATCTTCATTCGTACTCGCAAAGACTTCAGTGTATCCGTGACCATGGCGCATGCAACTGCGTCGAAATATCGGATTACTCAAAAAACAACAAATCATGGTAAACATCCCGTTAATTTTAGTTATAGTATCGCATTTTCATATATGTGTATGTATATATATATATATATACATATATATATTAGGTATGTTCAGAGCCACTGTGCGAACAGATGGAACGCCAAACTACTAGTCTACGGCGGCTTCCGCAATCACTATTAGGGGTGTATAATTAGCATAGGTCTTCACTTAAATCCGGAGCATCAATCATCCCTCAGAATATTTTGCATGCCGTAATCATTTGGCCATTGACCTGACGGACTTCTTGAGAATTGTAGCCAAGGCACCCCATTAGGGACAGCGTGGGGTACCTACATAAATTGATATTACTCATAGCAAAACTTATAAAAGAACCTTAAAACGCCTTCTGAACCTTTTCTAGGAGTACTAAAGATTAGGCGGATCACATGCTCATTTCGGAAGTCACGTGAATTTCTGAGTGAGAAATCCCAAGTGTCTACAGGACTCCTTTGCCAGTTCAGCCACATGATGGCGAAAAGTGAGTTAGTGGTCAAAACATACCTATATGTATTTGTATTTATACATATATTTATTATACATTATAATATTTTTTGGCACTTTCAATTTTGAACTTTTATCGAACTTAAACTTTGGCTCCCTATTTTGGTATCGAGTCAAAGGCCAAATTCGCTGCTATGAAGCGTACCTTAGCATGTATTCTTGCTAAGGTACGGCGCACCGTACCTTAACATAAAAGCTCAGGTCCGATCTTGTATGAAGTACTGCTGCCATCTATGGGATGGCTGCCTAGGCTCTTAAGTGATGATTCACTTGTTAAGCCAATTTGCAGATCCTAGAATATAGACCGCGGATACGCAATTGTAATGTAACGCAATATAACTCCGGTATTTTGCAATACTAATGAAAAAGCAATTAAACCACAGAATCTACCATTCATTCGAATCTATTCGATTCAAAAATGTCAATGCCATCGGTCAAAAATTCACAATCACGGTCTCAAAATCAAAAAGTCAAGTTATGTCAAGTCAATCAAATACAAATCAAAACATAACCCCAAAAATAAAAATGGAGCATTTTGTTGTAATGTAGATAATATTATTATAAAATAACTGTAAAAATGAGCGTATTCATTAAACACTGCCGTCCCGGAGGGATGGTGACCGCGTACAACGTTAAATTATGGCGTTTGAATTCTACCACCGCTGATACTGCACTCAAAAATGTCGAGGATGAAGAGTTCAGGGTACTCGACATAAAACAGTCTAGGATGCGCCAGCAGAGGCGTGTCGCTCGTAGAACTGATGTTCAGCCAGACAGAGCTGACATGATGTCTACGGAACAGGTGCCAATAACCATAATATTAGTATTTTAATAACCTTTTTTATATGTTTGTACTGTGGAGTGTTTAGGTTGTTTGTCTTCCTCATAATTATTTATTAAACTAGTTTCTGATCGCGGCTATGCCCGCATGATACCTGGATATAAAGCAGTCTATATGTTATTCCTGGTCCAGGATATACACAATATCTATACAAATTTCAACTCGTCAGTTCAGTAGTTGTGGCATAAAGGAAGAAGTAATATCTGAACCAAATTTCGTATTTACTTAGAATTTAAGCCTATATGGCTACTTTTATTCAATTCAACATTCTGCACTCCAACCATCTAAAGTATTGTTCTATTTAGAATTAATTCAAGTATGCTAACATAATTATTTGTGGAATGGGTTTATTATTTATCAACATTGATACTATCAAGATGATTGATAATATTCATAGATCACTATCAGAGGTGTGAATTGTTCCATGAAGGGAAAGGAGTATGTTACTTTACCTTTTTTATTACATATGTCATGAAATTTCAGAATTGGGGCAATGTCTGGCCTGGACCTAAGACCTTCCACCCATCATCTGTCCCCTTACCGATTCGCCAGGGCTATGTACCGAGAGGGCAAGCACCACCAAGCAAGAAAGCAAACGCCGAGCTTATGAAAATACCAAACTTCTTGCATTTAACCCCCCCAGCCATCAAAAGCCAGTGTGAGGCTTTGAAACAGTTCTGTACAGAATGGCCTAAGCTTGTAAACTCTGAAGAAGCAATTGAAAAACACTACCCAATTGAAATTATATCTTCCGACTACTGCCATGGAAGCCCTTCAATACGTAACCCTCTGGCTAGAATTGTCACACTACGAACCAAACTTGCTTCTCTAAACCTAGATAAACATGCTAGGGATAAGTTTCTACGGTTGGTTGGCGAAAGGTATGACCCAGCTACAGATTTGGTGACGATTACAGCTGATCGCTGCCCGGTAAAAGCTCAGAACCAAGACTATGTCAATTACTTGCTCACTGCTTGTTATCATGAAGCATGGAGTGTTGAAGAATGGGAGAAAGATAAGACCGAAGATGACATGGAGTATTACGACTGGAGTAACAATAAGTCAAAGAAAACTTTAGTGAACTGGTATTTGAAATGCAAAAAAGAAAATAAGGTTATGACAGATGAAGAGTACAAACAGTTTGATGTAAATGAGATTGCCAACTCTGAAGTGTATAAAACAGCTGTTAGCAGTGTTTTTAATGATGGGGAGAATGCATCTACACTTGAAAAATATGACACAGCTGTTAGGAAGTTACTGGGTCTTCCAGATAAGCAAGCCGTTTAGAATTTGTAATATGTATATTAAATTTAGTATTTACATTGATTGTTTTCTTATAGTTTAAATAGTATTACAGCTTCGCCTGTATGGAAGATACCCACCCATATGAAAATATGCCGGTTCTTTCCATGGATACACTCTAGTGTGCAAAATTAAGGCATGGGGTCCCAACTCATAGAGGCTAAGCTAATTAAAAAAAAAATGAATAGATGACGCCATGTGTTTCAAATAAAAAAAAAAAATTTGGTGAAAACAGAATAAAGAACAAATAAGACCTGTAAATGCTTGTTTTTATATTCATTAAATGAGTACTAAAACCCTATCTTGAAGGAAAAGTTAGATATCTATTAGAATTCGGTAAACTTATAATAAAACGGGCGGTACGTGATCGTCTTTCTTCGTTGGCCGCCGCCTCCACCGCGGCCCCCGCGTTATCGAACGCTGCCATCTAGCGCGTAACGTACAAACTAGCATATCCCGACTTCAGCGGGGTTGTACATAACAAGCGTCATCTATCATCTTAGCAGTCCAAACTAAATACCCAGAGTCAGGACGGTCGGGTTTCGTTGTATGAGATGAGGTATCTGTACGTTAGCATTTTATTATCTTTTTTTTAAATAAATACTACAGGACATTAATTTTACACGGCGCCATCTAGCCCCAAACTAAGCATAGCTTGTAATATGGGAACTAGATTACGGATATAACACTAATAAAATGTAAATACATACGTACTAAATGATAAAACACCCAAACATAGAACAAACTTCTATATTCATCACACAAATATTTGTCCTGGGACGCTACCGCCGACGGCGAAGCCGATCTCCATTGATGGCTTTAAATTAGCTCCATGAGAACTAGAAATGATTTTTACCGATTTAGGTATGTGTCATATCCGAAATGGCGTTTCCCATCTCAAAAGTGTACACATGTTATGAAACCTATACGTTCAGTACATTTGACGGTAAAAATCGTTTCTAGTTCTCATGAAGCTAATTTAAAGCCATCAATGGAGATCGGCTTCGCCGTCGGCGGTGGCGTCCCTGGATGGGAATCGAACCCACAGCCTACAGCGCAGAAGGCAGAGCTACTACCAACTGAGATATGAGGCTTGTTGATCTGTGGTTAAGGTATCACAACAAACTGAGTTAGTATCAAAGTTGTGTGGGTTCTTCATCATGGTCAAACTGATTTGACAGGTTGAGCAGTTTTACTATCAAAGACCATTCCTTGTGGTCAAATCAGATTGTTCATAAGGAAGAAACCAATTGTATAGAAACCACCTCTGTTCTAATGGTTCACACAGGTATCGGACTCCCGAGGTCCTGGGTTCGATCCCCAGGGGAGTACAAATAAGTGCCTAGATAGCTACCACCATCTTACCTAAGTCTGTCGCCATAATAACTTATACATTACAGCTTTTTTTTATTGTCCGACTGCGAAGTGCCTTCATCTCACCAGAAGTCAAGTTATGATGAGATCAAAAATGGAAGCATACTTGACAATAAGGTAGAGGTAAGATAGCCAGTTCCTCAGACTGTTTTTTTTTATCGTACGACGGGTAAGCGCTTGGGCCTTCATCTCACCTGTTAACAAGTTAAGATAAGGCCGAAGGTGGAGGCACACTTCACCCGGAATCCTGATCAAACTGTTGAGGATTCCGGGTAAAGTACACTTTCACCTCACCATAATTTGACATCAGGTGAGATTGAAGGCCATGCACTTCCCCATTATACAATAAAAAAGGTGTAATTTATAAGGTTGTATTCGCAAAAAAAGCATTTAATATACTCTTTGTAGTATAGTTTCCCATATACCAACCTTTACATAGTTTGGTGCTAGATGGCGCTGTGTGAAATTAAAGTCCCGTAGTTATCTGGTGGAGACCTTTATTTATTTATTATTTTTATTTATTTATTAATTTAATATCCTTTGGTCCATTTTAATCGTAGCTGAGATTTCATAACCAGCTACGAAAAAGGAGTAAATTTCCTTTTCTTTTCTTGCGTTCGAAACCAGTTAAAAGAAATAATACTCTACTGTCAACTTCAACTTCTTTGTTTTTTGGCAATTAGTGATAGGGGTCACTTTTCTGCCAGTGTCCATGTCATGTCAGCTTCTTAGACAGATTAAGGGGAGTAAAAGTATGTTTAATAATTTTCTACTTTCATATATTATTGGTACGGATGAAATGTGATTTGTACCACAGATGATGTTTAGAACTATTGTTTTCATTGTTGGTAATATTGTGCTAAGTATTCTTCCTGTTTGTCCTTTTCACACACATTTTTTAAATGCCTCTTCAATATACTTGCGCTCTGAAAAATAAACGATTTATTTTTATTAAAACTAATCTATTTTTTGCCAATCTACACTGACATGAATGAGCGGTAAAATAAGTTTGGACAAAGGTAGTTATAACTGTAACTACTCGTCCGTTCAAAATTTATTTCAGGGTGGGCTGGACCTGTGTATTTTGGGGCTAAGTATTTATTTATTTCTTTAATTAAAACGGCTTTCGCCACATAAACGACTAAATTAACAAATTAAATTACATAACGCAACATTGGATGAGCACAGAATACAATATTAGATTGGTAAGTACTTAAATTAATTATATGTTTTTAACCGCCTCTGTGGTCTAGTGGTTCAACCCACCGATTTCAGATCCAGAGGTCCCGGGTTCGATCCCCATGGGAGTACAATATTGTGATTGGTTTGGTTGGTGGTAGGACTTTAAGTCCGCCTGGCTAGCTACCACCATCTTACCTAATTCTGTCGATATAACAACAATTATTAAAAAAAAAAATTGTTCCGACATTTAGAAGTAAGATACCAGTTCCTCAGTTTGTTGAGGATTCCGGGTGAAGTGCGCCTCCACCTTCGGCCTTATCTCAATTTGTAATCAGGTGAGATGAAGGCCAAGCGCTTCCCCGTCATTCAATAAAATATATGTATATATATTAAACGATTAATAATAACTATACCTTAAAACTTTCCCCACAAGCGTGGCAAAGCGGCAACTGCTTCGGTTCCAGGTTATTATGACTTCTCATGTGTTTCACCAGACCCTGGAATTATTTAAGGAAACGGGATATTCGCACAGCGCCATCTAGCGGCATCCTAAACTAAGCAAAGCGAGTAGAAAGATCATAGTGGTTCATTCCATACCAAGGATGGCTGGATTAGACGCTTTTAGCGATAAGACCGCCCACGCATTACTGTGTTATGAACTAGTTTATCATTAATAACAAAAACGGGTCTTCATCGCGTACCTTTTTATATTCCCGACAGTCTACCCGTGACCTCGACCGTTGTAACACGGTCGAAACTGTCGGGAATATAAAAAGGTACGCGATGAAGACCCGTTTTTGTTATTAATTATGTATCATAATCGCGATAATTAAAAAAAACGCTAGTTTATCATTAATTCACTTTTGGTGAATAGAGAGTCTTGGATTGAGTACCTACAAAGATTATTGTGTTCATATTGGATAGAGTAGATGATTGCATTTATCATTACTACTGGTAAGGAATGGAATTCCTTGCCTTCGTCTGTTTTTCCGCACGAGTACAATCTTGGAGTCTTCAAGTCCAGAGTAAATAGGCTCCATACAAGCGTGCTCCATCTTAGGCCACATCGCTACTTGTTTTTCAAGTAAGCTGGTGGTCAAATGACTGTTTATCAACAATAGATAAACAGGTTAATTTATTAAAATTTTATTATAAATAAATCAATATTACAGGAGATTAATTTCACACAGCGCCATCTAGCCCCAAACTAAGCAAAGCTTGTAATATGGGAACTAGATTACGGATAGAATACATAAATACTTGTTTTTTTGTAAATACATACGTACTATATGATGCAACACCCAAACACAGAACAAACATCTACATTCATCACACAAATGTTTGTCCTGGGTGGGAATCGAACAACCTACAGCGCAGAAGAGTTACTACCAACTGAGCTATGAGGCCAGTAAATCATTATCACGAACAAGTTGATCATTTTTCCCATTTCTATTATTCCGGCTTTCATTGCGCTTTGTTATATTTATTTACATTTAATTTCAAGCGTTTAATAAATGGCATTAAAGTACATAAATAAAAAATAAAATAAAATTCTAAAATTGTTGTGTTCCGGCATTTAGAGGTAAGATAGCCAGTTCCTCAGTTAGTTGAGGATTCCGGGTGAAGTGCGCCTCCACCTTCGGGATTAACTCAACTTGTAACCGGGTGAGATGAAGGCCAAGCGATTACCCGTGGTACTTTTTTTTTTTAAGTAGGTAAGTACCTTCCTAGTAGAGTATCTCGCAGGGCACATAGCACAGAACATATCCTTGGTCCTAGCGTGCACCGCCGAAGTGTGGTTGTGTAGGGCACTGAGCGTAGGGCACGTTCTGTCGCACACCGGACATTTGTATCTAGAAAAATTCAATATATACCTATTTTACAAATAAAAACAAAAGGATTTAAAAAAAAAAATGTTGTCTGGAAAAAATTATAAGCGATAAGACCACCCATTGTGTATGTATAATATATTATTTAAAGGAATTCAGTTTATTTTTAAGATGTGCAGTAAAGTTTTTTCAGTCATTCATTCATTCAAAGAAGGAAAAAAGTATTGTACTATGGGGAAGAGCTTTGCGTTCGTCTCACTTGATTTTTCAAGTTGAGATAAGGCAGAAGTTGGAGGCGCACTTCACCCGGAATCCTCAACTGTCTGAGGAACTGTCTATCTTACCTCTAAATACCGGAACACTCTGGACTGCTTCTCTGAGAAACTGTGAGAGTTATTAAAAAACTCATTTTTCCAGAAAAACCATAAAAAATAGTTTTTCTTTAATGCAGAACTTATTATTTTTTAAATCGACCACGTAACTCCTAATACAACTTTTCGATAACTCTCACGGTTTCAAACTTGGCCTTAGTTGCCCTAGAAAAAAAACTCAGTATAATATAAGACCTATAGAATAGGTGATAGTTTATACTTACACTCTCTCTTTATGCACTATTGCGTTTCTCTGATGTGCTAGAAGACTCTTCCTGCTCTTATAACCAATATTACAGGACACACAGTAGTGCAGCGCTGTCTGTATGTTTGCATGCTTCTTTCTATGATTGTTCAACGTATACGGGCTGCTAAAAGTAGCTTGACAAACTTCGCAAGTGAATTTTCTGTTTACATGTGTTCTGAAATGGATATAACTGAAATAATGAACGGGCCAAGTGCGAGTCAGACACGCACGACGAGGATTCCGGCGATTTTTTTTATTTCGTTTTGGAGCTTTCGTCTGAGTCTGACTCACGCTTGGCCAATTTTTAGTATGTGTTGTTATACTTTAGGGTAGGTAAGCACTAACATTTTAAAAGTAAAAAGTACTTTTCGTTTAATTTTGAAGCTAACTACCTGTCGTATCTACCTACCACATCGAACTCCAAGCATTCATGTACCCGTGACTAGAAAGGCGTGCGCTCTGCCCGGCGACATACGCAAATGACTGCAGAATGCAGGGAGCCGAAATATTTATGCTTTCGCGTCCGCCAAGGTATAAGCGAGACAACAACAGTCTAGCTAGCGTGTTATCTCACTGTGTTTTACGTGCCAGCTCATGCACCTTTACTTATTGACAGACACTACACAAGTGCAATGTATGCATGTGTTGTACGTGCCAGCTCATGCACCTTTACTTATTGACAGACACTACACAAGTGCAATGTATGACTGTGTTGTACGTGTCAGCTCATGCACCTTTACTTATTGACAGACACTATAAATGTGCAATGTATGCATGTGTTGTACGTGTCAGCTCATGCACCTTTACTTATTGACAGACACTACACAAGTACAATATATGACTGTGTTGTACGTGCTAGCTCATGCACCTTTACTTATTGACAGACACTACACAAGTGCAATGTATGACTGTGTTGTACGTGCCAGCTCATGCACCTTTACTTATTGACAGACACTACACAAGTGCAATGTATGCATGTGTTGTACGTGCCAGCTCATGCACCTTTACTTATTAACAGACACTACACAAGTGCAATGTATGACTGTGTTGTACGTGCCAGCTCATGCACCTTTACTTATTGACAGACACTACACAAGTGCAATGTATGCATGTGTTGTACGTGCCAGTTCATGCACCTTTACTTATTGACAGACACTACACAAGTGCAATGTATGACTGTGTTGTACGTGCCAGCTCATGCACCTTTACTTATTGACAGACACTACACAAGTGCAATATATGACTGTGTTGTACGTGCTAGCTCATGCACCTTTACTTATTGACAGACACTACACAAGTGCAATGTATGACTGTGTTGTACGTGCCAGCTCATGCACCTTTACTTATTGACAGACACTACACAAGTGCAATGTATGCATGTGTTGTACGTGCCAGCTCATGCACCTTTACTTATTGACAGACACTACACAAGTGCAATGTATGACTGTGTTGTACGTGCCAGCTCATGCACCTTTACTTATTGACAGACACTACACAAGTGCAATGTATGCATGTGTTGTACGTGCCAGTTCATGCACCTTTACTTATTGACAGACACTACACAAGTGCAATGTATGACTGTGTTGTACGTGCCAGCTCATGCACCTTTACTTATTGACAGACACTACACAAGTGCAATGTATGCATGTGTTGTACGTGCCAGCTCATGCACCTTTACTTATTGACAGACACTACACAAGTGCAATGTATGACTGTGTTGTACGTGCCAGCTCATGCACCTTTACTTATTGACAGACACTACACAAGTGCAATGTATGCATGTGTTGTACGTGCCAGCTCATGCACCTTTACTTATTGACAGACACTACACAAGTGCAATGTATGCATGTGTTGTACGTGCCAGTTCATGCACCTTTACTTATTGACAGACACTACACAAGTGCAATGTATGACTGTGTTGTACGTGCCAGCTCATGCACCTTTACTTATTGACAGACACTACACAAGTGCAATATATGACTGTGTTGTACGTGCTAGCTCATGCACCTTTACTTATTGACAGACACTACACAAGTGCAATGTATGCATGTGTTGTACGTGCCAGTTCATGCACCTTTACTTATTGACAGACACTACACAAGTGCAATGTATGACTGTGTTGTACGTGCCAGCTCATGCACCTTTACTTATTGACAGACACTACACAAGTGCAATATATGACTGTGTTGTACGTGCTAGCTCATGCACCTTTACTTATTGACAGACACTACACAAGTGCAATGTATGCATGTGTTGTACATGCCAGCTCATGCACCTTTACTTATTGACAGACACTACACAAGTGCAATGTATGCATGTGTTGGACGTGCCAGCTCATGCTTGTATGCGCGTCCTCCATACTCACAGCATGTGCGTCCTGACAGCGGCCTGGTCGATGAAACTCTTCCCACAAACACTGCACAGATACGCTCTGCTTCGTTTCTTATGGTGGACTCGCTTCAAATGCTGCTGATAGTGCCTTGCTCCTCTGAAACATTAAAAGAACTCAGGTAAATTTTACTTAGGGACTGATATTTATATATATATATATATATATATATATATATATATATATATTGTACTCTGGGGATCGACTAGACCACAGAGAGTAGTTATAAACTTACGAGAATACTCTCCCACACAATTGGCACGTCTGCCTCACCAGTCGGTCCCCGTAGCAAGCGTGAGTTTGCCGGTGGTTGCTTTTAACTATCTGCTCGCAAATAAGACACTGGTACCTGTTGGCGAAAGTCGGTTGGTTGGTTACATTCCTCACAATAAATCTGACAATTCTATTATAATATGCAGTTAAACTATGTACAAAGGATACATAATAACAATTTATAAGTATATACATTTATTATTGTATAGTATGCATCATCATCATCAACCTATCGCAGTCCACTGATGGACATAGGTCTATCCCAGGTGCGCCACTGAGCCCGATCTTTGTCCTTTCTCCTCGACTCACTGCCCGTCACTGTACGAAGATCGTCGCGCCATCTAGCAGAAGACATCCTACACTACACTTGGTCACGTGGTCTCCACTGAAGGACTCGTTGAGCCCACCGGAAATTTGTAGCATAGCTTTACATAATGTATATTAAGTATAATAGTCGATTTTGCCACCAACCACCTCTTTAGCCATAAAATCCTCTCCAACCAAAGTTTGTCTGGAATATATCACTTCTAACCGATAAGACTCTAACGGCCCACTGTATATTAATTTAAAGTAATCCAGTTTTATTTTTAAGGTGTGCTTTAAAGTATTTTCATTCATTAATTCAAAGGAAGCAGTCGGGTTACCTAAGAACGTTGCAAACGGTCTATAGGTAGCTCTGTTCCAGACCAGTACCAGACAGAGGCGTGCTTAAGACACTACTGTTACTGTTACTGACCTCACGGCATGGTTGGCGCGGTGTGACCTTAACACAGCTATATTGGCGAAACGCAGCATACAAATAGAGCAGCGGTGCTCCCCATTCGACTGAAACATAAATATATTTTTTTGTTTCTGTAAACTTTTATTAGACCTATATCTATGTATTTCTTTATATTTTTCAATATAAACCTGCACCTTTATTAAGCTGTTAGTTTTCTTGAAATTCGAAAATAAATCAAATATTTTTTCCTATTTGTTAAAACTTATCATTAGCCATAAAACTAGTATTCATTTGTTTTATGAGCTGCTAGTTTTCCTAAAATTCTAAAATAAAATATGACGATTTAATAAAAGATTTCCATATAAAGTGTTTTGAAGAAAAATAATACAATCAATTATTTTTTTTTTACTTTTTGCATTGTATACTTAATATTTCAGAGGAAACTTCACTGGTGGATATAGTACCCTATAGACACCAGTGGATGAACACCAGTGGATATGGAAATGGAATATGAATAAAATTAAAACATTCAAAGGAATGTTTTAATTTTATCCATGTAGGTAGCTTAATATTTTCCTAAATAAAAATAAATGTAGGGAAGTCTTTCAATCTGTCATTTTGAGCACTACATTTTGACAATTTATTAAGCTGTTAGTTTTCTTGAAATTCGAAAATAAATCAAATATTTTTTCCTATTTGTTAAAACTTATCATTAGCCATAAAACTAGTATTCATTTGTTTTATGAGCTGCTAGTTTTCCTAAAATTCTAAAATAAAATATGACGATTTAATAAAAGATTTCCATATAAAGTGTTTTGAAGAAAAATAATACAATCATTGAGTTATTATTATTATTTTATTTTTTTTTACGTTTTGCATTGTATACTTAATATTTCAGAGGAAACTTCACTGGTGGATATAGTACCCTATAGACACCAGTGGATATACACCATAAATTATCTTCACATGACATACATTTGTTGACTTAATTTGATGTAAGGTGGATCTTGTCTTGACCTCGAAGCTCATCGGGGTCCTTACCCAGCTGACCCATCTTACGTAACAAGGTCGAAACAATCGGGCGCATCAAAAGTTACGCGCGAATCCGGTTTCATTATAACGACGCCTATCGGCTATCATTTTAAAGGTATTTAGGGTTTTAATTGGAGATCTTACCTCTTCATGTCTCATCATGTGAGCCTGGTATGTGTCTTTGAAAAGAAACCCAATAGCGCATCGACGACATTTGTAGACAGCATCAATGTACTTCTTATCCTTTCTGTTTTCTTCTAACTCCTTCTTCTGTTCTTCTAGACTGAGTGTTATTTTATTGTAAATTATCTTCATACAATATTTGTTGACTTCATTTGATGTGTTTTCTTCAGGAATTTCTATTTGTTCAGGATTGTTATCATTTGTTTGTGCCTTGTTGGGTTTTGATTCATTTTCACCCTCTGTACTTGACTCATATGATTCTTCGTTTTCGTTTGTAGAGTCATTTAGGTTGTTTTCACTGTCATTTGAACATGATTCTAATACATTTGAATCATTTTCATTGATTGCTTTATTTTCAACAAAACCATTATGACTCTCTGCTACTGATTCAATATAATCAACATTGTTCACAAGTTCTGGTGATTTTTTTATCAATTCTAAATCTAGCTGTGTTTTTTCATGACTATACTCCTGAGGTTTCGTAACATAATCGTTATTTCTTTCACAGTAGTGGTGTGAAGTTTCAACAAACTGATTATTGATTGCAATATTGTGAGGTTGTTCAACGAAATGATTGTTAGATACATTTTCATTACTCCTTTCAACGAAATGATTATGATTATTTCTAACAAACTCATTAGATCTTGCAACAAAATCATTATCCCTCATAACATCATGAGATCTATCAACATAATCAATATTTCTTACTTCATGACTTTGTTCGACAAAACTGCTATTTCTCATACAATCTTGTGATTTTCTAACAAAATCATTGCCATAGTTTTTATCATTTAAATCATTTTTCACATTAAGCTCTTGCAATTTTTCAAAGTTCCTAACATTTAGGTCAGTTAGTGTTATATTAACTTCAGACATTTCATCTAAATTAGTGAGTTCAATTTTATTTATATTTTCCAAGGGAGATTCTATGCTATCATTGCCAAATATAAACTCGTCAACATCCTTCCTTGTATTTATATTATCATTTCTTATAGTGGCTAGAAATTCATTGTTAAAATGATCATCTGCAGTTTTTAGCAGGTTAACATTGAAGTGATCAAAAATATCATCGGTTTGGACTTCTACATTATTTGGGAGAAGCCCAAAATGCATAACTTCATGTAACTGTAGGTATTTGCTTTCGTCGAAAGTTGGTGCATTTTCTATGGTATTATAGAAGTGGTATTTGGTATTTCTGTGTTGCAGACACATATCCTCGGTACAGAGAATGCCCACTTGTGTATCACTTCTTTGTAAGTTTATTGTGCCTTTTTCGCTGAAATAATTTCATCAACTTTAAAAGATACAATAGAGGAGCACCAATTTTTAGTATTGACAATAAAAAAAATTGTAAGAGATAAATCTAATTATGTAGTTATATTACTTTCAACTTTCATTATGATTATTTATTTTGTACCAATAAATCTAAGGCTTATAATTGATTCATATCTTAATATAGGTAATAAATTAGGTACCTATCTTCTTTCTTATTTATCTATATATACAAAATAATTAGCTGATTGACTGACAAATAATACACAGACTGAACCAGAGGTTCTAGAGACTTGACATTTACAGGGTAGCTTCCTTTCATGGTGTAGGGGTGCACTATGAAGGATTTTGGTCAAGCCCTAGAGGATGTCGGGAACAAAGTCCCAGGTGTTTGCTTATTTATCATATAGGTGTGGATTTGTAGACCCAGACGTTTGTGGGCGTGCTTGTTTATAATATTGGTATGGAGTTGTTACCTGAACAGCACCGGGTACTCCAAGCTTCTTTTCAAGCAAATAGACTTGAATAGCCACATTTTATTCAGAAAATGGCAGCAAATGAAACAGATATGAGAGTCAGGACAAAGCTGAAAGCACAATAAAAGACATTAATAAATCCAAACATGTACAAGATGCGAATAAGCTATAATACATTTACTAACATTCATTCCAATCACTTCTCTGTATTTATCACGAGTTTCTTCGTTTGTGTCAGCGTTAACAGTACTATGGCATACGAAACATAGGAAAGAAGACATTTTAGACTCTGCAATGCAATAGCAATGCAAATTTCATATAAACAATTCGAATTATGGAAATCATAGAAAAAAATATAAACAGAACAGAACAGAAATACTAAACATACGTACGTAGCGTACGATACGAATGAATGAAGGATAAAGGTAGGATGTTCTGTTCTGTCATTAATCTATTATGGCTATAGCTATGCTATGGTATATTAACACGTAAATGATTAAAATTGTACTCATTCATTCAACCATCACTAATATTAGCATAGAAAAAACCCAAGGACGTGTTTACACTTCCGCTAATAGTGATTGTGTAACAATACTGTGCAATCACTATGTATTCTTCCCTATTCCTACAATTCGTACGGAGGACCCGCATCTTGCTCTGCGTAACCATAAAATACACTAGATCTACTAGAAGAGTAGAAGAGCCCCTTGTAAAAGGGCTTGCCCAGGGAAGTACTACCACCATACCTATTTCAGCCACCAAGCAGCATTGCTGTGTTTCGTTTGCAGGGTATGGTTACTGGTGAATAAGTTCAAAGTCAAAGTCAAAATTTCATTACACATTAAGATTTTTTAGGATCATTTTGAAACGTCAAATCTACAGCCTGTTCGGAATCGCGACCAGCACACAAGGAGAACGGCAAGAACCTCGGGCTGGTTAATTTTTTGATGATCCATTCAACATTCAGATACACAATTTTTAATTATATTCTAAGTAGATACATCATAAACCTAAATACTTAATCTTAAAACATTTGTTTTAAGATTAAGTAGATGTAGAAGTAGAAGATTAAGTAATCATAATTACCTATCTACCTAATGGGCAGTTTGTTAACATTGAGAAATCACTATTTTGTTGTCAACTGGTTATAGTAACACACTCTTATCGTCGATATAATCACTAATTTTATTGTACCTAGGCACTTTTAATTTACCTATTTATTCTTTATATAGAATTTGAATTTACGAGCAGAGAGTTTGGTGGCGCTTTGAAGAAGCTTATTCTAGAATCTCACATAGTTTCCTAAGAATGAATTATTTACTTTTCATAAGCGATACCTAGGTATATCAAGTTTATTTTTATTTCTAGTATTAACACTGTGTACATCACTTCCTTTACTAAACTCATCAATGTTTATGTGAGCGTGCATTAGATTTTCATGACTGTAAGAATACCAATCTCTTTAAAACGTTCCCTCACGAGTTTTAATTTTATTAATTGCCCGTACAGCTCTCTTCTGTAGAATAAAAATACTTTAAATATCAGCTGCACTTCCACATGTAAATATGCCATAAGACATAATACTGTGAAAGTAACTAAAATAAACTAACCTCGCCGTTCGCAGCTTCAACAGTAAGATGCCTTATTGTACGTAAAGCGTATGCAGTCGAGCTTAATCTGCTAGCTAATGTATTAATATGAATACCACATTGCAACTATGCATAAATGTTTAAACCTAAGAAAGTAGTTCCTTCAATAAAGTTAAGTGTTTCCCCATTTTTTATAATGTTAGCATTGCTGACTTGAACATTAGGCGAGAGAAGTTAGGGATATTGAAGACAGGACATGCCTACATTTTGAAAGGGTTTCTTTATCATCTTTATCATATCTATAAACAGGGAATGGTTTCCAGGGAACCATTTCGTATTCTAGGGCCTAGAATACGAAATTGGTAATTATTATACAATTAAGAATGATAATGTGAAATGGCTTAGCTCCAGCGATCATATCTTCCACAATACTGTAGCATTTACTTTGAAATTAATATATGTTATAGTTCAGGATAGATGCTAGAACGCTTGTGTTTTGAAAAATCGATTGCATTAAATTTTCTCGATAAAAAAAATCCAAAGATAACTCTAATTTTTACCAAAAATGTTCACCATTCAATAAATTCGCCCAATTAGGGCTTGAAACTTTGTACAGTAAATAAACACAGTATACAGCAGACGGTCTGTGTTTTAAATTTTCAAAATTCATATTTGTTTTACCGTAAAAAAAACAAAACGTAGAAATACGCTCATATTTCTGTCATCTGGTGATCATAAGCGCCGTGGTTGAGCGCACAGCAATGTCACCTTTATTATTACTATATCTTAGTTTTTTAACATTTATTCAATAAAAAGTACAATTAAACTAACTATGTACAAAGGAATCAGTCAGATTACCTAAGGACCGTTACAAACGGCCTATAGGTAACTCAACTGTTCCAGACCAGTACCAGACGGAAGCGTTCCCAAGACACTGGCTGCATTGAAACGCTGAATAGCTATGCTAATTCGCTGGCCTAAATAAGAGCCAGCCCTTGGGTCACGTGTCGCCTCAATCAAATACCCGCAATATTTTTGAAAACCCGGAGGGCACCGGCTCCCCACGGACCCAAGGTCTCCACCTCAAAAGGCTCAAATAGGTAAGCTCTGTCGAGACCACTATATTTGCGCCTTTTGTGATCCTCGGCCGAATCAGCCGCTGCACCAGCCCTAACTGATGTCCCAGGCAGATGAGATGGCGCTAGGGTGTCGACGCAGGTAGCGTCCCACACCAAAGGCCTACCCATTTCCCAAGGGACAAGAGTCATACCGTCGGGCCGCTTACCATCATCACGTAACAGACCATTCGGTCCAAGAACGGCTGGCACATTGACACTGGTAAAAGCAAAAAAGTTCGAAACTAGAATAAAGTAGCGTTGAGTTACTAATCAGGTACTAAAGCCTGTTAAGCGAATGCCACGAACGAATGTCTTGTGTATAGATCCCATAATTTCACTAACTGTGGTCGTCACATTCTCATCATGTGCTAAAATGGCGGTAGCTTCAGGATGTCAACTGTCAAGTCAATTTATTTCCATTCACATATTCATTCATTTGCATTCCAAATTCATTTCATTGTGAAATTGGAAATTATGAGCGACAGTGCCTGTCCTCACAATATTTATGAAAATAATACAATTATTTCAATATTTTATCGCGGAAAGAGACGATAGAACCGTGTGACATGAACCTGAGAGTTCGCAAATGTGTTTAAGTGTCGTGATCGTGGAATTATTTGTAGTTTTCTACATTGTTTTTGTTTGTGACAGCTGATTTTTGGTAAGTGTTTCGTAGGTATTTTGGATTTTCTATATGCAAGTATTCACTCGACTCGACAACAACATCCAGCGGAAACTGGAAGTAATACAAAACATCATGCGACGACTCGCGCGCATGAATGTTGAATAATTTACATCGTGATTTGCAACACCAAGTATATTAGGTTTAGCTATATTAGGTTTGGTAAGCTTTACCGACCCAAAGACTCATTTACGCTATCTAATCTTTGCAATTAATTATGTGAGCAGAACTAATGAATGCTATTTAGCTCATGTTCACTGGCGAGAATGTTTACAAGCTACAGAAATATGCACAAAGGCCTTATTTGAGCTAACAGTAGGTACATTACATACATGACTTTGGCATTATTGTATTCAATCGAAAGAGATCTGAGAAAGAAATCTAACAAAGAGGACATATCAACAGAATTCTTGTAAAGTCTGATAATATATATATCCTAATACAAGGAAACCATATTCCATAGGTTCAGTATGGATAATGGTAATAGTCATATTATAGAGTAGACATTACAACTGCCCCAATACCAGGTCAAATTACTTGAATGGGTCCAAGAGTCTTACAATCACAACTCCTGTACAGTGAGTGTAGAAAGAAGGTCTATTAGTCAGCTTCCCTCAAAGTTTAAAAAGCCTCATATTATTATTATTATATTATCAACTCCTTGGGTGCTAAGAGATGTCTATCTACAAAGAACACCCTGTGAGTATTTTACAGCACCCATGGAGCTACAACCTAACAGGTGATGCTGTCTGGCTGTCTGGCAAGGCTAAAAATTGAGCACAGTGTCACTTAGGAGAGATCTGTGGTAAACTTTGATGATAATAACGATGATGAAATCCTAAAGCCACTAATTTTCAAACTGATAGTGGCTTCATTGTAATTATACTTTGGTATTGCATCATCATCACCCCAAGTCCACAATGAAGTACATTTCTTTCTTTACTATTATTAGATTACCATGTTAACAAAACTCACTGCGCAGCTATAGGTTGTGGGTTTGATTCCCCACCCAGGATAAACATGTGATAAATATATTGATGCTTTTTCTGGGTTTGGGTGTTGTATTGTATGATAAGTATGTATTTACAAAAAAATATATATAAATACCTATTATGTTAGTAATCTAATTTACATATTACAAGCTTTGCTTGTTTGGGACTAGATGGCGCTGTGTGAAATTAATATCCTGGAATAATAGTGTTGTGATGATAAATATTTTTCTCATAGAAACAATAAGTACACTCATCCTATTTACCTTCATCTTCTTAATAAATAGGAGCAATTGATTTGAATACCTTATTAGCTTGAAGAATTTTTTATGTTGGTGTTGAGAAGGGGGCGCTTTTTTCTATCACAGAGCCTGCTTGTTATTCATCATACTATAGAAATAATTTATACTTATAAGAATTTCAACGTTACCAAGGTGCAAAGATAAATATGTTTTCATTATGGTCACTTAAGACCTGCTGAGTAATTACCTTATATGGTCAAGGAGAATCAGGTTTCTACAAACACCTACCTACTCATAATACTGGCTAGCAGAGTTTTTGACCTTTAAATACCGGCGCATAGAATAATGTTAATTTATACTGTAGTACCAGATCAACAGGTTTTGCCTTATAGGCATAAAAAAAACATTTCATATGACACAAACAAACAGACATTTTCTTTGTTATCTTATCGCGGTTAGTGGGTGTATATTGTTGGTAGAAGACTCATCACTTGTGTAGCTTGGTAAACGTTTAGGTATCATTGACTCGGAGTTCAACGCTTGAGGTCTCTTCAGTAATGAAGTGTTCTTTAAACTGTGTTTGATACAAGTGAAGAAAACCATAAAAAATGCTGAGCAATAAAAAAACTGCTATATTTCTTATTATGAGTGGGGGTTACCAAGGCCTGCACTGACGTCCCCCTGTATTGTGCATTGTCCCCAATGGTTTTAACTAACCCTATCCCAGCCAGCCCAGCTCCTTAAAGTATCGGAGCAGGACTTTGGGTTGTTGGTGACCTATTGAGCGCCTGAGTTTGACAGCGACAATGAAAATGACACTGGTCAACAGCTGTACCAGTAGCTACGATGCTACTCTAAATCCATCCATCCCATCCATCCATCCATACTTACTAATACTAGTAACAATAGCAGGAGTAAGTGAGTTCTTGAGAAATTGACACATAACAGAGAGATATAGAGTACATCACACAAATGTAAAACAAATAAGCCTCGCAGTTCAGTTGGTAGCTATCCCTTCTGCGCTGTAGGTTGTGGTTTTAATTCCCATCTGGGACAAACAGTTGTGTGACTGTTTGTTCTGTGTTTGGGTGTTATATTTTACGGTAAGTATACCTATGTATTTATAAAGAAAAAACTATTTAATTATATTATTATATATAATTATATTATTATATTTTATTATATATAATTAGTATTCTATCCGTAATATAGTTTCCATATTACAAGTTATGCTTGTTTAAGGCTTGGTAGGTATTACATTTTTTTTTTTTTTATAGCATTTGTGTTATGAATGTTTGACTTGCAACCTGTCACGTGACTACTAGCTACTTGCAAACCGTGGGCATGTGACGAACGTAAGTTTGGACGTCCCTCTGACTTCCCCATAGTAGGTGATCCTCATAGGATCCACTCACAGGTTGTTGTATTACATTTTAAATACCTAAACTCTCACCGAGTCTTTAATAGCGTGTAAATGTCGTGATCGTGACGCATGAAACTATTGCTGTTTTTATGTTACTAGGGTTTTTAAAAAAATAGCAGGGCTTTTGATTCAGGCGACACGTGACCCATTTCTCGTCGTCGAGGCTCTTATTTAGGCCAGCGAATTAGCATATCTATTCAGCATGGCAATGCAGCCAGTTTGTTGGGCGCGCTCCCGTCTGGTACTGGTCTGGAACAGTTGAGTTACGTATAGGCCGTTTGTAACGGTACTCAGGTAATTTGACTGTTTCCTTTGTACATTTTATTGAATAAAGTTGAAACTAGCATGTTTCTTTCCTCGCTGTACCAAAGTTTTAAAGTCAATGCAGATAATTCGCAGAAGCTGGTTTAGATTGTAATAGAAGGCTGTCGAGTTTTGTTCTATAGGTATCACATAATTACCATAATTATTACCTCTGTGGTCTTGTGGTTCACCCACAGGTAACAAATCCAGAGGTCACGGGTTTCGATCCATATGAAGGTACAATATTGTGCTTGATTTGGTTGGTGATTCTTGTAATTCTTTATTGTCCACATGAACATGAATGTACATTGTGACATTAAAAGTTAAAACATAGGCGAGCGTAACCTTTAAAGAGTTGGTGATAGGACTTGTTTCAAGTCCGCCTGGCTAGCTACCTCCATCTTATCTAAGTCTGTCGCTATAGCAAGAATTCTATATAGTTGTGTTGCAGATCCAGGAGCAAGCTTAGCTCAGGGTTGAGATGATTGGCTCCAGTCCAACTGGTAGCGTCCGAGACTCTCCACGTAATGTCAGCCTCGTCATTACCTCAGTATCCAATAGTCCCTCTAGTTTAACCGCCTCTGTGGTCTAGAGGTTCCACCCACCGATTTCAGATCCAGAGGTCCCGGGTTCGATCCCAGGGGAGTACAATATATTGTGCTTGGTTTGGTTGGTGATAGGACTTTGTTTAAGTCCGCTTAGCTACCACTATCTTACCTAATTCTGTCGCCATAACAACTCTAAAATTGTTGTGTTCCGGCATTTAGAGGTAAGATAGCCAGTTCCTCAGTTTGTTGAGGATTCCGGGTGAAGTGCGCTTCCACCTTCCATCTTGTCATAACTTGAAACCATATGTGATGACGTCCCAGCGCTTCCCCGTCGTACAATTAAAAAATATACAACTTTACAGTAGGTAAGTAGTATTTTTTAAGTAAAAATTGACGCCACAAAACATTATACATGCTATACCACTATACCATAATAGTTATATATTATTCTATGATCTGATTGCCGTGGAGGTCGCGGCTTAGGACGACCCCTCCAACTCAGCCCATGAATGTCGTAAAAGCCGACTAGGGGATCTCACCAGAAGAACTGGTGGTGATCGCAAAGCCTTCCAGATTTGGAGGAGGCTATGTCCAGCTGTGGACACCAATGGGCTGTTGTTTTATGTGATGTCGGTGGTACCTATAATATGCAATTATTTTTTATGCTGCCGCATAAATAATGTTTTGGTTGGTGGTAGGATTTTGTTTAAGTCCGCCTGGCTAGCTACCACCATCTTACCTAATTCTGTCGCCGTAATAACAATTCATAAAACATTTTTTTGTGTTCCGGCATTCAGAGGTAAGATAGCCAGTTCCTCAGTTTGTTGAGGATTCCGGGTGAAGTGCGCCTCCACCTTCGGTCTTATCTCAACTTGTTACCAGGTGAGATGAAGGCCAAGCGCTTCCCCGTCGTACAATAAAAAAAAATGTCACTTTCAGATAAAAATCCACTTGTTGATCTCAAGGTCTTCCTAGATTCGGGGTTATACTGGCTATAAAATGTGACACGACTTTAATTTGTTTAACACATCATCATCACACGCCTATTTGGCCAATTGGTGTTCCAATTGTCCCAAGAGTCGCAACACAACACAAGTAAGCCGTGTTTACATTTAGCAAGAACTATAACGTAATATAAGTATCATAGCTATTACGGTAGGTACATATAGAATTTAAGAATTTAAGAATTTAACATCAAAAAGGAGAAAATACCCCCCCGTTTGGTTACTTATAGGGCGCTCAGTAGTATTGTCATGGACCTGTTTAATAGCGATTTGAATGCAATCCAATGGGATATTTTCCTCACATGTACGGATGTCAATGAACTTGTACCGGCTTTCGCTCGTACTATTGTAACATTGTTTGACCTTCATGCCCCTGTAAAAACAAAAAAGTTTAAAGGTCCCCCGCACCCATGGATAACTGATACGGTCAAAGCTATGATAAAAATACGGGATGAATATCACACTAAGTACAAATCACATAAGTCTGATAGTCTTAGGGATGCATATAAGCGCATGAAATATATAGTTGTAGCAGCCATAGAAAGTGAGAAAAAAGCGTACTTTACCCAAAGTATCAATAAAAACTTAAAGAACCCTAAGCAACTCTGGAAAAATTTGAAAAATAACATTATATTTCCTAATAAAAAGCAAACGACCGACCTCCCAACCCAGTTTGATGATCCTAACTCGATAAACCTTCACTTTCTCAATGTCCCAGGGAGTGGTACCATCCCTATTTCACAACTGACCTTCTTTGAGCATCATCGGTATAGCTCAGATACTTTCTTCAGCCTACAACCAGTAAGTGAGTACACAGTGAACAAAGTAATTGATGGTTTCAAATCCAATGCCCAAGGTATTGACGGAATTTCGTTGGAAATGGTGCTAATGACACTGCCTCAGTCTCTGAATGCGATTACTGCAATAGTTAATGGGTCGATCATTAGTGGTGTCTTTCCTGATTCGTGGAAGGTGGCAGTGGTGAAGCCTTTACCTAAAACTGGAACTCCTTCAGCTCTTAGTGATCTGAGACCTATCAGTTTACTACCATGCCTTTCTAAAATTTTAGAAAAGATAGTGTGCATACAACTCATCAAATACCTAGAAGATCATCAGATTCTCCCAGAGCTTCAATCAGGTTTCCGAAGGGGTCGTAGCACATCAACTGCTCTCTTGGATGTGGTAGACAATCTGCTTGCGGCACAAGACCAGGGAATGTGTAGTTTTTTAGTACTGCTGGATTTTTCACGAGCTTTTGACTCCATAAGCGTTCCACTACTTCTCTCAAAGCTGGCGTTCTATGGGTTTGATGTGCTGACAATACAGTGGTTCTCTAGCTACCTTGACCAGAGGTATCAATGTGTGGAGCTTAGGCAAGCAAATGGGAGCACCTGTAGATCTTCTTTCTTACCAGTACCTAGAGGTGTTCCTCAGGGATCAATCCTCGGGCCAATACTTTTTATTCTCTACAGTGCTGACATCGCCAAAGCTATTACTCATTGTAGATTTCACTTGTATGCAGATGATGTCCAACTGTATTACCCTTTCCATCCAAATGAATGTTCTATTGCTGTTGATATAATGAACACCGAACTAGCCCAAGTCTACAATTGGTCTCAATCGAACTCTCTTGTCCTTAACCCAAAAAAAACAAAGTACGTCGTGATTGGCACCCGAGTTATGATTGAGAAGCTAAACTGTCTGCAGCTTAATATACGGGTCGGTGGTGAAAACGTCGAAAGAGTTACAGAAGCAAGAAACCTCGGCTTAATCATAGACAGTCACCTACATTTCGAAAAACATATAGCTGAGTGTGTCCGGAATTGCTTATATAGAATAAAATTATTATATAAAATGCGTCCCTATCTCAGTGAGCACCTTAGAATTGCTTTGTGTGAGTCCCTGGTGTTATCAAAACTGAATTATTGTGACGTTGTTTACGGTCCATGCATCCTATCCAGAACCGAGAAGCTAATTCAGCGGGTACAGAATGCATGTGCGCGGTTTTGTTTTCATATTCCTCCCCGTACACATATTACACCTTTTCTGAATACAAAAAATCTGTTGAAGATGAAGGCTCGTAGAAGTCTTCATCTAGCTACCTTACTCTTCGGTGTAATATGTAATAACATGCCCCTGTATCTTTTAAAAAAGCTGATCTGGGCGAGAGACCACTTTCGTAATGCAAAAAGGTACTGTACTCCTGTGTTTCTTACACCAAGACATAGGTCAGTGGCGTTTAGGGGGTCTTTTAGGTTTGCAGCGTCTCGCTGCTGGAACGACCTACCACCTCCAATTCGCATCATGAAAACCGCATCTACCTTCAAACTCAAATTAAAAAAGTTTCTTCTGACCGCTCAATCTGAGGTACCTATAAAGTGACATTGCTAAGCAACTTCTATAACCGCAACTGTGAGGCCAGTGTGTATTTTGTATAGATATGTATGTATATGTATATGTAAATAAGTATAATACCTATGTAAATTGTCTATATTAGTTTTATCAAAATGTATCTAAATAATGGCAAATGGACTGAGTATGTACTATTTAAATGTACCTACGTTTTAATTATATTAGTTATATAAGTACGTTGTTCTCTGTTATTTTTTATTTTTGTTAGATAATAAGGCTTGTGTGTGTGTGTTTGGTGCCTGGTTGTGCAACAACACCCTCCATCACTCCGGCTCAGACTGAAAACCAGCGCTGGCACGCCTAGCTGGTGCCTGGCAGCATTAAGCTGAGTCTGGGCCCGTTTGGCTGTACTGCACTAAGTATTTCAAATGATGTTGTTATTGTTGTTATTTTAATTTTTTGTGTGTGTATCGCCAAATAAATGTATTTCATTTCATTTCATTTTCATTTCATTTCATTTCATTTCATATAGTTATTTCAATTAGGCCCGCCCGCATATGATAAGATGTAAGAATAATATCTCATTGTAACATTGTGAAATACGCGGTATGCCAGATTGATCTATGATACGTGAAATGGCTTAGCTTCAGCGATTATATCTTCCACAATACTGTAGCATTTACTTTGAAATTAATAGTATGATATAGTTCAGGATTGATGCTAGAACGCTAGTGTTTTGAAAACACGATTACATAAAATTTTCTCTATAGAAAAAAAAAAACAAATGTGACTCTAATTTGTACCAAAAATGTTTGCCGTTCAATAAATACGCCCAATTATGCCTTGACACTTCGTACAGTAAATAAACACAGTATACAGCAGACGGTCTGTGCTTTAGATTTTCAAAATTCATATTTGTTTTACCGTAAAAAAAACAAAACGTAAGCGCCGTGGTTGAGCGCACAGCAATGTCACCTTTATTATTACTACATCTTAGTTCGAAACTAGAGTGAAGTTGCGTTGAGTTGCTAATCTGAGGTACTATAGGCCGTTAAGTTGAGAAAGTAGGTACTTTAGTATCAAAGTGGTAGGTACCTATTTATTAAACAAGACTCACAGTTCACTTGATAGTAGCTCTGCCTTCTGCGCTGAAGGTGTTGGCATTAGCCTAGCTACCACCATCTTACCTTAGTCGTTAGTTACCTGTCGCCATAGCAACAATTCTTTATAGTATACATCTGTTCACCCGGCGGAGGGCATTGGTACGCCATCACCCAGGTTATCCTAGTTTGGGTACCAATGTCACCATCAAGGATTAATTGTATTACCAGGAACATCACTTCTTTGTGTTATTTAAATGTGTTACTGTAATGTTCAAATCAAATAAATGTTCATTTCATATACCTAGATGTGTTCCAGTATTTAAACGTAAGATAGCCAGTTCCTCAGTCTGTTGAGGATTCCGTTTGAAGTGCGCTTCAACCTTCGGCCTTATCATAACTTGAAAACTAAAGAAGGCCAAGCTCTTGTCGTACAAAAAATAAAAGACGAGACATATAGGTCATATTGTTAGGTTTTCTTGTGAAATACGTTAGGTATAGGGTACATAAATAAAAATGCTTTGAGGAAAACCATTGGTCAAATCAATTGAGCGAGATTTTCCTCATAGGACAAAGACTTGTAAAATCAGCATTGATTCATAATTAATTATTTTTATTCATTTATTGCATAACTACCAAACGCCCGGGATTTCGTTTCCGTCATCCTGTGGGAATTTCCCAAAATCCTTTCTCATTGCGTCCCTACACTACGAAAGGAAGCAAAGAAATCTAGTACGAGTATAAATATGTTCGATTTAGTTTTCTTAAAATGAAAACACTTTATCTAAAATAAAAGTAGCCTAAGTTACTCCTCATAACATCAGCTGTCTGCCAGTGAAAGTCTCGTCAAAATTGGTGCAGCCGTTTCGGGATTTAGCCGGAACAAACAGACAGACAAAAATATCATAATCAGTGCCCAAGCTGAGCTTGGATTTGACACAAATATTCGGAATATGCGGTCATGTCCCTCGTTGCTCAAATGGCTAGAGCGTTTCAAGGTTGGCATTGCATCGACACGGGACTTCTACTTGCTATGTTTGTCGTAAGGGGCGACTAGGGGCTTACACTGGGAGGTAGGATGAGGGTTTTATTAGTACTGCCATGGAGAAAAACGGGATCCCATAGCCTTATCCCCCAGGGATCCCCGTGAGCTCATCAGTTCATCAGAATACCCCACATACGCAATACGCCCGATTAATATGGCAATGCCCCCAACGCATTCTTGGCTATTTGATAATAGTAAAAAAATTGTACGATGACAACTATGTGTCTGAAGTTGGAAAACATTAACCGCCTTTGTGGTCTATTTGTTCGAACGCTGGTGTCAGATCCAAGGGTCTCTGGTTCGATCCCCAGGGAAGTACAATATTATGCTTGGTTTGGTTGGTGGTAGGACTTTGTTCAAGTTGGCCTGGCTAGGTACCAACATTACCTAATTCTGTCGCCATAACAGCAATTCTAACATTTTTGTGTTCCGGCATTCAGAGGTAAGGTAGCCAGTTCCTCGAAAATGTTGAGGATTCCGGGTGAAGTGCGCCTCCACCTTCGGACTTACCGTAACTTGAAAATCAGGTGAGATGATGGCCAAGATTCAAACTTCCCAGTCGTAAAAAAAATATACAAAATAAAATCATTGCATGGGACTAATCGCAAGCTATTAAATCGACTTTTGCTGTTTCTTTTCCTGTTTGAGATGAACTTTTTGAACTACAAAAAGATTTTGAAATCTCTTCCAATATTTTTGAATGCAGAACTCGTAACTCCTTGCATCGCTTTGCGATAACAGTTATAGAATTCGCCCGGGTGCCCCTGAAAAAAACACTCACCTGTATAGGATCTTGCCTGCGAGAGAATGGGATAAATACAGAATAGTAGGTATGTTATGTTTATGCGTGTGTGTACGTTTGTGTGCGCCTGCGTATCGCGAAGCCTTGGGCAAAAGCGCGTCACGTATCGTCTTTGTGAGTATTTTTAAAAGCACATAAAAAAGTTTCGCTCCTTGTTGCCGATCAAACATGTTTCTTTTAATTGACCGAGCGAGCGAAGCGTTTCAGTTTCGAGATTGGCCAGAAATGCCTTTGTCGGCTGTCGGTTTGTTCTCGCCTTGTAGTAGGCATCGCATTTTTCAACCGATTTTAATGAAAATTGGCATGTTCTTTGCTTTTTTTTTTTTTTTTAAGTCGATCGTGATTTTTGATCGGGGGGAAAATAGGGGGGAAGTTTGCTGTAGCGTTAGTTATCAACGGATTTCAATGAAATTTGAAAGACACACTAAGGATTTATATTGTATACAAGATGCTGTGAAAAATAAAAACAAAAAGGGTTGTAGGGGTGAAATAGGGTAGATGTTTGCTGTAGGATTTCATTTTATTTTTCGTAAAATTTATACCTACGTTTACTAATCAGACTACGCAGTTCTCTTCGCCTTTGTTAGACAAATCCGTAGACATTACCATTAACCTTAGTGGCTTAATGTGTTTACCTTAGTGGCTTAATGTGTTATCTTAAATTAGTTATGTAATCTTTTAGTTATTTTAATAAAAAGAAAAAAAAAACAACAGGTGTGATCTCCTCAGACCTGAGGAACGCGAGTTATCGCTATAACTTATATCCCTATTTGCTCCAAAGTCTAAAAGGAAAAGTGAAAGATAAAAGTATCGGTTATTGCATGGTTATAAGGGCTCGCGAGGTCTACTGTATTTACAGAACCACTTGTTATTAGTTTGCTATGGTATGTGTGTCCATTCCGTATCTGTCAAATGGAAACGTTCATCAACATGTCAGCATTGGATACGCGGGTCAATTGATCTTGCGAGATGAGAGCGTCCGGCTATTATGTACCTATTGCTTCAATGACGTTTGAGGGCTGTCACAACGGAACTGTTTAGCGTAGTAGACATCAGCAGTAGGCGTCAGCGACGTGACAATACTGGTTCCTATACTTTGTCTTGTGTTATGATCTTTCGAGATGAGAGCGTCTGGTTATTAGGTACCTACTACTTCTATTACGTTTGGGCTGTCTCAACGGAACTCTTTAGCGTAGTAGACATCAGCAGTAGGCGTCAGCGACAAGTGACAATACTGGTTCCTATACTTTGTCTTGTGTCATGATCTGTCGAGATGGGAGCGTCTGGTTATTAGGTACCTACTACTTCTATGACGTTTGGGCTGTCACAACGGAACTCTTAGCGTAGCAGACACCAGCAGGTGACAGCGTTAAGTGACAATACTGGTTCCTATACTTTGTCTTGTGTTATGATCTTTCGAGATGAGAGCGTCTGGTTATTAGGTACCTACTACTTCTATGACGTTTGGGCTGTCACAACGGAACTCTTAGCGTAGCAGATATCAGCAGGTGACAGCGTTAAGTGACAATACTGGTTCCTATACTTTGTCTTGTGTTATGATCTTTCGAGATGAGAGCGTCTGGTTATTAGGTACCTACTACTTCTATGACGTTTGGGCTGTCACAACGGAACTCTTAGCGTAGCAGATATCAGCAGGTGACAGCGTTAAGTGACAATACTGGTTCCTATACTTTGTCTTGTGTTATGATCTTTCGAGATGAGAGCGTCTGGTTATTAGGTACCTACTACTTCTATGACGTTTGGGCTGTCACAACGGAACTCTTAGCGTAGCAGATATCAGCAGGTGACAGCGTTAAGTGACAATACTGGTTCCTATACTTTGTCTTGTGTTATGATCTTTCGAGATGAGAGCGTCTGGTTATTAGGTACCTACTACTTCTATGACGTTTGGGCTGTCACAACGGAACTCTTAGCGTAGCAGATATCAGCAGGTGACAGCGTTAAGTGACAATACTGGTTCCTATACTTTGTCTTGTGTTATGATCTTTCGAGATGAGAGCGTCTGGTTATTAGGTACCTACTACTTCTATGACGTTTGGGCTGTCACAACGGAACTCTTAGCGTAGCAGATATCAGCAGGTGACAGCGTTAAGTGACAATACTGGTTCCTATACTTTGTCTTGTGTTATGATCTTTCGAGATGAGAGCGTCTGGTTATTAGGTACCTACTACTTCTATGACGTTTGGGCTGTCACAACGGAACTCTTAGCGTAGCAGACACGAGCAGGTGACAGCGTTAAGTGACAATACTGGTTCCTATACTTTGTCTTGTGTTATGATCTTTCGAGATGAGAGATAGATGGCGCTGTGTAAAATTAATGTCCTGTAATATATCTTTATTGTTTTTGTTGGAATCGCCTAAATGATTAAGCATTTGTTGTAAAAACATATAACAAGTAATGTTTTACACGGGTGATAATTATCAAGCAGCGTGATTATCTTGATAATTTAGAACCATGTTATTAAGGTACACGTTTGGATGACTCCTTTTTTTGAAAGTCGGTCCGATTTCATATTCGAATTCAGCCAATTGCAAGATCCTTCTGCTATAGGTGAAATGAGGAAACAGGGTTCAATATTCGTATCGCTGGCAAATATATGGCGATTAACATACAGGAAACAACTCAGTCGGCTCTGTTTGCGAACGGCAAGGCCACGCGTCAATGAAGCTTAGCTATACTTATAGCTTTATTTATATAAATAAATAAATATTACAGGACATTAATTTTACACAGCGCTATCTAGCCCCAAACTAAGCATAGCTATATGGGAAATAGATTACGGATAGAATACTTAAATAATTTTGTAAATACATACGTACTATATGATACAACACCCAAACACAGAACAAACATCTATATTCATCACACAAATGTTTGCTCTGGGTGGGAATCGAACCCACAGCCTATAGCGCAGAAGGCAGAGTTACTACCAACTGAGCTATCAGGCTTGTTGACTCCAAAAATGTTTTAATATAATTTAAATGGATCTTGTCCGAGACCGACCTTGACCGCGACGCTGTACAGTAGTTTTTTTTTTTTTAACAACAAAAGATTTGTCTTAGTGTCTTTGTCAAATGACCACATCGCCCAATCACAAATGACAAATTATTACAACTTGCAAGCCTAGACAATTATATAAAAGAGAGAGCGAGAGAGAGATTTAAATAAATTAAATCTTTTACTATAACTTACTGTTAACTTTAGTTTTAAAATTGTCAATTGTCAGATATGCTTTTGGTGTACAATAAATAATTTTCATTCTTTCATTAATTCATCCATCTATTCATTCATTCATTCTCCCCGCCCCCAGCCCCCAGTCCCTACTCAGTACTTTACCTCTATTTCCTACTCCATTTGTCTCTTCGAATGTGCGTCGTCTGGGCTAGTGGGTAGGCATAGCAGTATATAATTGCATGATTGAATGCTATCGCGTTCTCGCCACGCCTCATTCTGGCTAATCTAGTGTTGATAACAGTCGAGATTGCATATGGCATCGTCATAATTACAACATAGCACCTTTATTTGGTTGACTGCATTGAAATTGCATGTGGCATCATCACTATTACACCATAGCACCTTTATTTGGTTGACTGCATTGGAATCTAACATAATTAATTAACCATAAAATTCGGTTTAGTTGCTACATTTTTTTTCATTGTACATCGATCGGGTAAGCGCTTGGCTTTAATGGCCTTTAATGGTATACGTTGTAATGTTTATAATTAGACGCAAAGCTATCTAAATGGCAGATTGCAGAAAACGCAACTCACTAGGCTATGTCCGAACTCAAAAATAGAAAAGAAATATGAGTCAGTACTAAAACAAACACATTTCGGAGTGCCACAAGGCAACTTTTATTTATAATTTATATAAATGATCTCCCGAAAATAACGAAGCAATCCCATGGTCTTGTTCGTAGACAACAGTGCAGTGGTGTTTGAAAATATAAATAACAACATTGATAATTTTAAAATGGACATTAACAATACATTACCTAATATAATTGACTCGTTAACGTTAAATAATTTGGTGATAAACTTGAGTAAAACATCGGTAATGACATTTAGTAATAACATAGAGTTTTCTAATAAAAAAACAACGGAAATGGAAAATACTAAATTTTTGGGACTAAATATTGACTGCAATATGAATTGGGATGGCCACATTGACGATGTATGTTTAAATGTTAATAAATTATCATACGCACTTTATATGTTTACTGAAGTCGCAAATACTATGACAGTAGTAACAGCATATACAGCCTATGTGACATCTTTACTGAGCTATGGAGTTATTTTCTGGGGTAACGGCACAGAGAGAGACAGCGTTTTCATATCTCAAAAGAAATGCTTTCGAGCCACAGCAAGGCTAAAACCTACCGAATCATGTAAATCCATATGGGTGAAACTGAAGCAGTTAATCCCTTGTATTTATTTGTTGGAATCTGCCATGTTTGTATTTCGAAATATGGATATATGTTTGAGATGATTGATAGTAAACGTGTAAAAAATGTACGAAGCCTCACATGTCAGCTCGATGTGATAAAAGTTTGTTTTGCATGGCCCCTAGAGTTTATAATAAGTTACCGAAAGAAATCAGAGAATTGGGTTGCTGTAAGATTTTCATATATTAAGTCACAAATTTTTTGTCTGAAAAAGCATACTATAATAGCAAACGAGAATTCATGGACGAAACATGTAAATATTGTCTTGTGTGACTTATTAACATATTTAGCTTTTTCTTTCTTTTCTTTTTTTAATAAATAAATATTACAAGACATTATTTTTTACACAGCACAATCTAGCCCCGAACTAAGCATAGCTTATAAGATGACATTTGTAAGCCTATAAATACGGCGAAACATAGCCAATCTGTGTAATAATAATATAAACCTATATTTGTATATAAATATGTTTCAAACGAATAAACTATTGATTGATTGATTTACAATTTATGAAAAGGCCGAAGGTCATCCCTCGGAATCCTCAACAGACTGAGGAACTGGCTATTTTACCTCTTAATGCCGGAACACAAATATTTAAAAGTCGTTGATATTTTTTTATATAGGACATTATAGGACATTAATTTTTTACACAGCGCCATCTAGCCCCAAACTAAGCATAGCTTGTAATATGGGAACTAGATTACGGATAGAATACTTAAATACTTTTTTTTTTAAATACATACTTACTATATGATACAACACCCAAACACAGAACAAACATCTATATTCATCACACAAATGTTTGTCCTGGGTGGGAATCGAACCCACAGCCTACAGCGCAGAAGGCAGAGTTACTACCAACTGAGCTATGAGGCTTGTTTAATTGTGCTTGTAATATGGGATTACGAAAATAATACTGATATATTTTTTTGTGAGTACATACTTATCATAAATTACAACACCCGAACACAGAATAAACATCAATATTCATCACACAAATGTTTGTCTTGAGTGGGAATCAAACCCACAACCAATAAATAAATAAAAACGCGATATTCAGGCACCTTGAACCTGCTCATACCTTTCGATGCTATTTGCATAGCAACTTAACATCAGCTTAATTTTTAAAAATATATGTATATTAGATTAGATTTAAACGAGGTCATTCACCTTGGCTACCAACTGGCCGGTAGGCTGCTTGCAATGATCTCATCAGTGGCACTAAGAAATTCGATCATGGCTAGGTATTCGCTAGTTTATCGTTAAGTTTCTCATTACATTTAACCGCCTCTGTGGTCTTAGTGGTTCAACCCACCGATTTCAGATCCAGAGATTCGATCCCCATGGGGAGTACAATATATTGTGCTTGGTATGGTTGGTGGTAGGACTTTGTTTAGTCCGCCTGGCTAGCTACCACCATCTTACCTAATTCTGTCGCCATAACAACAATTCTGAAATTGTTATGTTCCGGCATTTAGCGGTGAGATGGCCAGTTCCTCAGTTTGTTGAGGATTCCGGGTGAAGTGCGCCTCCACTTTCAGCCTTTTAACCTTCTCAACTTTTTACCAGGTGAGATGAAGACCAAGTGCTTCCCCGTCGTAAAAAAAAAAAAACAAACATTCCGCCCACCAATATAATGTCCTGACCTTTTTTATTCTATTCACCTCCACTACACAGAGCGTGGTCCTTATGCTATGTTCTTTGTGGATGTGATCTATGCAGTAAGGCTTTGTCATAGGCAAAAGTACACTTAACACCAGGTGTGCTACTTGCTTGTCCCGTCTTGTCTCCTAGTAGTATAAAAAAAATATATATTACAGGCACGCTTGAAGCGATTTGGGTGTATTACCTCAAAAGTAAGGAAAAAACGGACTCCTTATAGGATAACCTTCTTTCTTTAAGCATGGCCGATTGTAAAAAACACGAGTTGAAATCGAAGACAACAAGCGAGTGTATTAAGTTAAGACCTTGCTCGGGACTTACCTGATTGAGTTTGCTTCGTAGTTTTACCTGTAAACTGCAATGTGTTCTATGGTTCCGCTAAGGAAATATTTAAATGTTTCCCGGCATGGTTATGTTGAGGCAATATAGTTGTATAATATAGTTTGTAACCGCCTCTGTGGTGTAGTGGTTCGTTCACCGGTGTCAGATTCAGAGGTCCCGGGCTCGATGCCCAGGGGAGTACAATATTGTGCTTGGTATGGTTACACTAGCTTATCCTTGACAAGCCTCATAGCTCAGTTGGTAGTAACTCTGCCTTCGGCGCTGTAGACTGTGGGTTCGATTCCCACCCAGGACAAACATTTGTGTGATGAATATAGATGTTTGTTCTGTGTTTGGGTGTTGTATCATATAGTACGTATGTATTTACAAAAAGTATTTAAGTGTTTTATCCGTAATCTAGTTCCCATATTACAAGCTATGCTTAGTTTGGGGCTAGATGGCGCTGTGTAAAATTAATGTCCTGTAATATTTATTATTTATTTTATTTTATCCTATCTAAATATGTTGCCATAACAACAATTCAAATTCGTTGTGTTGCGGCAGTTTTTTTTTATTAATTTCACACATAACCATCTAGCCCCGAACGAAGCATAGATTTCAATATGGGAACTAGATTATTTAAAGGTAAGATAGCCAGTTCCTCAGTCTAATGAGGAACTCGGGTGAAGTGCACCAACGTGTGCGGTCTTATCATAAATTGACACCAGGTGTAATGAAAACCAAGCGCTTTTCCGTCGATGAATTAACAAATAAATGAATGAATATATAAAAAAATGCGTTTGCTAATCGAGTGTATAATTGGTTATATAGAGGTATGAAGCAAATCGGGATCAGCGTTATTCCCCTTCATAGAATTTAGAACACCCTGAGCCCTTAATGGTATCTCATATCGCTTTCTTTTGTTACAGATCAAAACCAGCCAAAATATCAAGACTGACTAGATAACTATGTAGCATATTTATATACATAACCTAGTATACATTCCACATGAGATTATCAAACGGCATGCGTGTTGAGTCGGCCATATTGCTGCGCCAGTTTGAGTCAGCCATATTGATCCGCCATTTTGAGACGGTCATTTGATAAAACAAGATGGCGACGCCGATCAAGTCGTCGCGGGAGGAAGGAGAGGGAGGTGACGAGGCGGCTGAGAAGCTGCTAGAGGGGGATCAGGTGCTGGTGCCCTTGAAGACCGAGGAGGGTCTGTCGGCTAAGTCTTCCAAGAAAGGTGAGTTTTCTCAGTCGTTTATTAAAATTTGTTTGTCTCGTCAACTAATACTACATGCTCGGAATTATAACAAGCCTCATAGCTCAGTTGGTAGTGACTCTGCCTTCTGCGATGTAGGTTGTGCGTTCGATTCCCACCCAGGACAAACATTTTTGTGATGAATATATGTTTGTTCTGTGTTTGGGTGTTGTATTGTATATGGTAAGTAGGTATTTACAAAAAAAAAATTGTATTTAAGTATTCTATCCGTATTCTAGTTCCCATATTACAAGCTATGCTTAGTTTGGGGCTAGATGCCGCTGTTTGAAATAATGTCCTGAAAATATTAAATCGCGGCGAGGCATACAAGGATAAAAATACGCTCCAAATATCGGCGCGCACATTTTTACAGTTACTTAGGTAACTACCAAACAAAACTATGATATCTATTGCCTATTAAAAATCGTAAAGTACTACTTGCAAATAACTGAGAGTTGAAAGACGAACACTTACTGTAAAAAAAAAAATCCATGGTTTACCGAAAACAAAAAAAAGTGAAAGTGAAGTGCGCCTCCACCTTCTGCCTTATCTTAACTTGTTACCAGGTGAGATGAAGGCCAAGCGCTTCACCGTCGTACAATACAAAAAAAAAACACTGTCTAAAAATATAACACATCACAACAACAGCCTATGCGGGAGGGTGTTGCCATGATCACCACGCTTGGCAGGCAGATTGGTGATCGCAGCAAATGTGTAGATAATACACGGAAGGAAGCTGCTGCCCTCTTTCTGGTAAGATGCCTTTGTCGGCTTTTACGACATCTATGGGCTGAGTTGGAGGGGTCGAATCTAAAGCCGCGAGCGCCACTTCGTAAAAAAATATAACATCTATATGTATTTAGGATCTGTTTATTACTAACTTTCATTTAATACAGTATATTGGATTACAAACGCATTCCCATCTGTAAGAGTTATCTAAATTGGTTGCAAAGGTTGCCTGGAAGAGTTCGCTTTTAGCGATAAGGCCGCCCATTGTACTAGGTACAATGTGCGGCCTTATCGCTAAAAATTAAGTGTTTTTCTTGCTTGTCTGTTTATTTTTGTTTTTTGGTGAACAATAAAGAGTTTATCTATCTATATATCTATCTAAATTGTGGGTGTTACCCCCCCATAATTTAGACAAACTTAACGCCACCTCACCTCATAAGTCAAAACAAAGTCGCATCGTCTCTTACGCTGTACAGGGTGCCAATGAATTTGAAATCATATTCCCAAAGAACATGGCCTCAGAAGGTGGGCTTCTGAGGCTATGGGGTAAAATCCATTCGCACAATTGTTAATAAAAAAAAAAAAAATTAATGTCGTGGAGATTTCACGATTCACTGTAGTTCGGGTTAAATTTAATTCAACCAGTGAAAAGTAAACATGAATAATAATTTCATCGCCATCCATCTAGGGACCCGAGATAATTAGTTGTAGTTTTTTTTATTAATTAAAATAAAAACGACCGAAACCATTTCTTTCCTAACACTGACAGACTGAACTTCTTGAACCCATTCATTCATTGTTGTATTCTGAGGGTATATCATAAAACTGGCTGCGTTTGAGGGTAGTTGATAAGATTTCCATACGTGTCAAGTTTCTAGATTGTATCAGACAAGTTTAGTTTTTGTGCGTATTGTGCTCGTGAAATTATAATGACTAAAGCTAGGTACAAAAAGTTATGCAAGTGTGAGTATGTCTGCATGTTTTATCTACATTTCTACACAATGTGTGATAAAGATTAATCGCTTTGTTATAATTGATAGGTATTTCTACGATTACGAAATTCCCAGATTTCTTTGATTCGTAAATGTTTATTTATTCTTTATTGCACACAGAATACAGCTTATAATCGTATTACAAACATTCTTAAAAAAATAAATATTGCATGGCAACGGCGAGCTTGACCCTTATAAGAGTTCTCTTCCAGCAAACCTTATGAGAGTGTGAAATATTTTAAATATAGGTTCGTGCTAAATTAATGATGTTTTTTTTACAATTCAGTAAGTAATAATAAAGTACAACAAAATTATTTACAAGGCTAGCATTGGGGTTTCCCAAGGACCGTTACAAACGGTCTACAGGTAACTCAACTGATCCAGACCAGTACCGAATACTTATTATTGCAATGCCAATTCGCTGGCCTAAATATGACCTGCTGGCCAGCCCTGGGTCGCGTCTACCCAATCAAAACTGAATAGATTAGCTGATAAAGATAAAAACTAGGAAATTTAAGCTTTCGATTGATATTGTCACATTTACCATCACACATCTTACACACGTTTACATCACATTTATTAAGTAGTTTCACTTCGGAAGTTTTCCTTGTCCTGGCGTTCAGATACATACATACTCATACAATCTTACCTGTATACATCAACAGCCCATTCGTTAGTGTCCACTGCTGGACAGAGCTTCCTCCAAAATTGGAGGGTGTTGCCATAATCACCACGCTTGGCGTATGCCAAGATTGGTGAACGCAGTAAAAATGTTAGATAGTACACAGCAAGAAACTGCTGCCCTTCTGTTGAAAAAAAGGCCTCTATACAGTAATACTGTCTGGAAAGGTTTTGTAACAACACGGTTATATCACAGATTAAGAAAAGCTATTCTGGTCTCCATCTTTATATTATGTGTTATTTTTTTAAATACCGTCTAGAAAGGGTTAATAACAACACGGTTATATCACAGATTAAGAAAAGCTATTCCCGTCTCAATCTATATAATGTGTTTTTTTTAAGCGCATTTAACTCTGGATCCTCAGCAGCCTGAGGAACTGGCTATCTCACCTCTGAATGCCGGAACACAACAATTTTATAATTGTTATTATGGCGACAGATTTAGGTAAGATGGTGGTAGCTAGCCAGGCGGACTCAAACAAAGTCCTGCCACCAACCAAACCAAGCACAATATATTGTACTCCCCCGGGATCGAACCCGGGACCACTGGATCTGACGCCTGTGTGCGAACCACTAGACCACGTTCATGAATCGATTAGAAGATTTGATCGGTCACGACTTTCCTCTGGTGCTTTTTCCTTCTGGTTCTTCAAAAGGAGACGGTTCTCAATTCGTCGTTTTTTTTTTTGTATGTATGTTCCCCGATTACTCGAAGACGCGTGGACCGATTTCAAAATTTCTTTTTCTGTTTGAAAGGGTATACTTCCCAGGTGATTCCATCGTCATCAGGTCAGGATCTGATGATGTGATCCTGGAAAAATCACACTTAAAGCGATTTGGGTGTATTACCTCAAAAGTAAGGAAAAAACGCACCCATATAGGATCACGCGTCAGTCTGTCTGTCTGTCTGTCTGTTCGTCTGTCTGTTCGTCCATCTGAAAAAAAATACGACATCCAGGTAAACGAAATTGTTTCATATTCTTCATTGATGTCGGTTTTCTTTTTAGTTTTTAAAACGTGTGTATAACCCATACAAACGAGTAAGCAGTGGAATTGAGTATTCGGCTATACTCTTTAAAGGCATCTTCAGAAACGATGTGTTCCATAATTGGCTTGGCGCCAGCACTAAAAATACCACCAGGGGTTAATGGGTCGATGGGAGTCTGCCTTATTATTAGGTACTGCTTTATCTATATTGCACTGCGGGTTCCGTATCAATAGGGTGCCGTGCTATTACTAAGCGTTTGCGGAGTTTATCGCAAAAAAAATAGAATCACGGCTATATATAATAGGATTCACAGCCGACCAGTACTCGGAACGTGGATCTTAAAGATACCGTACTTACGTTCGGCATGTCCACGGTTTGCAAGTCACGTGACATGTTGCAAGTCCATGGCACCTTCTTGGTACCAACGGAAGATCAGCGTTGTGTTGCATTTCATGTAACACAACGCTGATCTATTAACCGCCTCTGTGGTCTAGTGGTTCAAGCCACCGATTTCAGATCCAGAGGTCCCGGGTTCGATCCCCATGGGGAGTACAATATATTGTGCTTGGTTTGGTTGGTGGTAGGACTATGTTGAAGTCCGCCTGGCTAGCTACCACCATCTTACCTAAATCTGTCGCCATAATAACAATTCTAAAATTGTTGTGTTCCGGCATTCAGAGGTAAGATAGCCAGTTCCTCAGTTTGTTGAGGATTCCGGGTGAAGTGCGCCTCCACCTTCGGCCTTATCTTAACTTGTTACCAGGTGAGATGAAGGCCAAGCACTTTCCCGTTGTACAGTAAAAAAAAAAAAAAAACACAACAACATGCTGAGTTGGACGCCAGTTTGACACATAACAGTAGGTACCTTTTTTTTTTTTGTAAAATGTTTGTTGTGTGTGAGTTTTTATTGTATTTTCGTACGTTTTTCCTGTTGTTTGTGTTTTCTCACATACCTGTTGTACATTTTCTTTTTTATTATTATTTATTATGTGCTGCCTACTTGTGTAAGTATCAAATAAATGATTTTTCTTTCTTTCTTTCTTTCTTTCTTTCTTTCATCGCCGCTTAACGGAACACTAGTCAGTGTCACGTGACATACGGATTGTTGGTCCTAGGGTCGTGACCTCACGATGTGACCTTCACCGTCAGAGTGCATGTGTCAAATGTGCATATACACAGAAACGGAAAATCCATAGCTGAACGACTGGGTTTGAACCATCAACCTCAGGATCTGAATGGAATCCGAAAAATTGATAAGTCCATTGGGGCACGACTGGATTTGAACTGGATCAGAAGGCGGGTTCTTTACTTGGCCACACATATCTTTTATCATCAATTCTTTTACCCTGTATCTCATGGACCATAATAGGTTGACAGTTAACATGTTCCGCTTTAATTATTATTATAGCGGACACATACAGCCTCATAGCTCAGTTGGTAGTAACTCTGCCTACTGCGCTGTAGGTTGTGCGTTCGATTCCCACCCAGGACAAACATTTGTGTGATGAATATAGATGTTTGTTCTGTGTTTGGGTGTGTATTGTATGAAAAGGAATGTATTTACAAAAAAAAAAATAGAGTAGGTATTTAAGTTTTGATGATACAAGCTATGCTTAGTTAGGCGCTAGGTGGCGATGTGTGAAATTAATGTCTTGTAATACAAAATTTGTAATAGATCGATAGAAAATACTTTATTGCACTGATAGATAAAAGTACATGGAGGAACTTAATGCTACTTAGCATTTTCTTCCAGATAACCCTTGTGTAGTATGGAGTGGGTGGTAGTGCTACTTAACGAACGGGAGAAAATGATGTAATAATTTATTACTAATACTTAATCTTACTTACCTTAAAAAAGATGTAGTAATAAATAAAATAACATGATTAAATAGCTTTTATACGATTAAATAACTTATAATGCATAGACACACAAATACATACTATGTTACATAAATAATTAGCTCAATTTTATATATTTTTTTATAAGTATACACAATTACGCTATACATTTACGATAATAATAATTATTTTATCAATTGGGTAACTACTAACACAGCCTAAAATCTAAAATAAATCAAATAAGCCAACTTAATTAAAAATATTGTCATTTAAATATTCTTGTAAGCTATAAACTTTGATTGACAGTAGTTCGGTTATTTTGTTCTTAAACGAGATCAAATCGTCTGTTTGTTATGCTTGCTTGTTTTGCTAGCTTATTAATTTTTCAGCTTTTTTTTATTGGTAGTAGCCAAGCGTTCGACCACCCTGACTTAAAAGTCAAGTTAAAAAGTGGCGATATGGCCTAAGACGGAGCACGCTTGCCTGAAAGGAACCTATTTACTCTGGACTTGAAGACTCTAAGATTGTACTCGTGCGAAAAAACAGACGAAGGCAAGGAATTCCATTCCTTACCAGTAGTAATGATAAAGGTAGAGGCGAAACGACGAGTTCGGCACAATGGAACATTTACAAGGTACGGGTTGTAGCCAGCCGTACGTCTGCTAGTCCGGTGGTGGAAAGGGGATGGAGGGATTAGGTCAAAGATTTCGCTTAAAATATGTATCCACAGCTGGTATAATAATGTTATTTGGTATTCAAGTGTGATATTTAGGCTTGAATGTTTTTAAGTGTATTCGATACAACTACTGCTGGTGACTTTTTTTTTATTTTTATTGTACCCCGGGAAGCGCTTGGCCTTCATCGCACCTGGTTACAAGTTGAGATAAGGCCGAAGGTGGAGGCGCACTTCACCCGGAATCCTCAACAAACTAAGGAACTGGCTATCTTACCTGAGAATGCCGGAACACAACACATTTTAGAATTGTTATTATGGCGACAGAATTAGGTAAGATGGTGGTAGCTAGCCAGGCGGACTTCAAAACAGTCCTACCACCAACCAAACCAAGCACAATATATTGTACTCCCCATGGGGATCGAACCCGGGACCTCTGGAGCTGAAATCGGTGGGTTGAACAACTAGACAACAGAGGCGGTTAATAAAACAGACTGTACATTACTTATTGAAAGACAATAGGCGGCCATTAGCTAAAGCTAAGCATAAGTTTGGCTAAGCCATCTTTTGCAACCGTTTTGTTTTAGGACAATTATCAAACGCTCAAGTGCGAGTCAAGGTAGCATTAAAAGATCAGAGAAATTAAATTGTTAGCATGTGCCGAGGCGTTCGCGGCTTTTATCAACCCCTCCAACTCAGCCCATGGATGTCGTTAAACCCGACTAAGGGATTCCAACAGAAGCTTCCTTTTGTGTATTATCTACCTGTGTACTATCTGTGTACCATCAAAAACAAGCTTCTTACAAAAAATCAAGCATTTTACATGTGTATAAAGATATTTAAAAGGAGATTGTTTTGTTGTAAATAAAAAAAATGGCTACCCGATTTTTACTCAATCGATTAATAAATAAATTATCGGGAAACATTATACTAGATAAGATTATTATTAAGACTACAACTAATCTTTGCATGCCAACAATTGTGGTAGGACTATGGACTTTATTTACCTATAAGACCTTATTGTAATATTAGGTCCTTACATATGAAATTGGCGTTTTGTCGTACTGGCCACTTTGATCTTAAATATCTCCTCTTTGGTTAGGAATTCCAAATTCAAATTTAAACAGCTATTTACTCATGCATTTGTGTTTCGAAAACCGTAATTCATTTGTTATTTTCTCTTTTTTTTTCTGCGTCACTCATTTCACAAAATGGAAAACTTAAAATATCGCATTATTTACGAGTACGAGTTCCACCGTGGCACCAGTGCTGCAGAAACGGCTCGAAGGATTAATTATGTGTATGGTGGTGGTGTCGCAAAAGAAAACACGGTGCGTTTTTGGTTTCAACGCTTTCGTTCTGGAAATTTCGACCTGCAGAACAAGCCCCGTGGACGGCCGGAGACCAAGGTCGATAATGATGAATTGAAGGCAATTGTGGAAGCAGATCCATCGCAAACCACATCACAGTTAGCTGCAGGCTGCGGTGTTAGTGACAAAACCGTTTTAATCCACTTGAAGCAAATTGGGAAGGTGAAAAAGCTTGAAAGGTGGGTACCTCATGAATTGAGTGAAGCAAACCGACAAACGCGCGTCGACTGCTGCGTTACATTACTCAACCGGCACAATAATGAAATAATTTTAAATCGGATCATTACATGTGATGAAAAGTGGATCCTGTACGATAATCGTAAACGCTCATCGCAATGGCTGAACCCTGGTGAACCAGCAAAATCTTGCCCCAAGCGAAAATTGACTCAAAAAAAGTTACTTGTAAGCGTTTGGTGGACTAGTGCCGGTGTCGTACACTATAGCTTTCTTAAATCTGGTCAGACGATTACGGCTGATGTCTATTGTCAGCAACTGCAAACCATGATGGAAAAGCTCGCTGTTAAACAACCGAGACTTTTCAATCGCTCTACGCCACTGCTGCTTCAAGACAACGCTAGACCACACACGGCCCAACAGACGACTACCAAATTAGAGGAGCTTCAATTGGAATGTCTAAGACATCCACCGTACTCTCCGGACCTTGCTCCAACAGATTACCATTTTTTTCGAAATTTGGATAACTTCTTGCAAGGAAAAAAATTCAATTCCGATGAGGCAGTCCAAACCGCTTTCAAAGATTTCATTGATTCCCGTCCGAATGGTTTTTTTAGTAAAGGGATCAATGAACTACCTATAAGATGGCAAAAGTGTATAGATAGCAATGGTACATACTTTGATTAATAAAATATATTTTAAGATGAAAAAATTGCCTTTATGTTCCTCCCATACAAAACGCCAATTTCATATGTAAGGACCTAATACATAATGTTCTGGTATATAAATTTTCATTTACTGTGATCACCGATCCGTGGTGATTACGGACAAAATCCTCCCTTTGGAGTAGGATCTGTCCAGCTGTGGACACTAACGGGCTGTTGGTATTATAAACGTGAGTGTCAAAAATGGCTTCTCTGCGTGCCATGACTTGAACTTCAATTTAAGTTATTTGAACTGTGTGCGTTGGCTACATGCATGCTCTGTTTACATGAAATAGCGTCACAGCGTTAGCAGCGTCACGGGTTCGATTCCCGACCGGGACAAAACCAGCAAACCTAGGTGGAGACGGAAACATGATTTTAAATATTATGGGGAAAGTGTAAAACATTAATAAATAACATAACCAATATAAGAACAATAAGACAAACTACAATAGATTATAAATATAATTATACTGTTAATATAATATAAGAACATTCACGCATGATTAAACATACATGACATAAAAAATACCTTATACAAATGTACGACGGGGAAGCACTTGGCCTTCATCTCAATTAAGGCCGAAGGTGGAGGCGCACTTCACCCGGAATCCTCAACTAACTGAGGAACTGGCTATCTTACCTCTAAATGCCGGAACACAGCAATTTTAGAATTGTTGCTATGGCGACAGAATTAGGTTAGATACCGCCAAACTAATCACAATTTTGTACTCCCCTGGGGATCGAACCCGGGGCCTCTGGATCGGACACCGGTGGGTGAACCACTACACCACGAAGGTGGTTGTTACACGTTTCTTCAGTTAAACCACATCACCGGTCATTCGCTTACGTTAACTCCAATTATGTGTGTTAGTAATCGATCTGGCTGAAAGCCAGACACGTGTTCACGGATATTCTGGAAAAGAATGCCATTTTACAATACGAATTCATGCGGGAAATCCCAACGTGAATATTCCAGTTCCTCAGTTTGTTGAGGATTCCGGGTGAAGTGCGCCTCCACCTTCGGCCTCATCTAAACTTGTTACCAGGTGAGATGAAGGCTAGTGCTTCCCCGTCGTACAATAAAATATTTACTTTGGTATTACTAGTAAGAGTATATCATAAAAACAAAACGCGGTATCATCTGGAAAGTGCCGAGAGTTACCTGTATAGCTTTTCTTAAACATTTAAAAAGTATTTTTTATTCAATAAAAAGTCCAATTAAACTAACTATGTACAAAGGATCAGTCAGATTACCTAAGGACCGTTACAAACGGCCTATAGGTAACTCAACTGTTCCAGACCAGTACGCGTGCCCAAGTCACTGGTCAAGTCACAATAGTATTAGAGACCGGAAGATTTTCAGAAATGGTTTGAGAATAGCGTTAAAAAAAATGTTGCATGGATAACAAACAGCTTATAAACCATCATATATTGGTCAGATAGTCAAGCGTTTGACCACCACCTTACTCGTAAAACAAGTGGCGATTTGCTTGCCTGAAAGGAACCTATTTATTCTGGACTTGAAGACTCCAAGATTGACTGTTCTAAAGTTGTTGTGTTCCGGCATTTAGATGTAAGATAGGCAGTTCCTCAGTTTGTTTAGGATTTCGGATGAAGTGCGCCTCCACCATCGGCCTTATTAACTTGTAACCAGAGATGTAGGGCAAACGCTTCCCCGTCGTACAATAAAAAAAAGAATCCGACAATAAGTTATGTTTCTGATAAAAAAACTCTCCGTGTGCTTGAGAATCGCTAATCGCTACACACCTGAGGTGAAGGCCAAGTGCTTACCCGTCGTTCTATTTAAAAATAAGTTACTATGCTATATGTTGACGCACACCTTATTACCACCGACCATAGTGTAGAATTACGGGCGCGGAAAGATGAGATGATTATCATTCACATTTGTTTGATATACCGTTTGTTAGGACTATGCCCTACCAAAAATCATTTATAACGTACTGCATTTGGAATGCAAACGGAAGCTGTAAGATGTCCAGCTTCCGTTTTTCATTTACCTACTTAAGACCTTAAAAATGCAGAGACGGCTGTGATTGTTGGTAGGTACTGGAATCTCAAAGTCAAAGTCAACAATTTTTATTCATTAAGATTTTTTAGGATAATTTTGAAACGTCAAATCTACCGCCTGTTCGAAATCGCGACCAGCACACAAAAAAGGCAAAAACTCGGGCTGGTTAATTTTTCGATGATCCATTTAACATTTAGGTATACATATACGAGTATACATACAGTTTAAAACAGCATTCTAAGTAGGTACATCATAAACCTAAATACTTAATACTATCTTAAAACATTTTTTATTACCCATCTACCTAATGGGCAGTTTGTTAACATTGAGAAATCACGATTTAGCTGTCAACTGGTAATTCCACGCGATCAATAATCAATGCTGTTGCGATAGTCGCGATATTTAATAATGATACTAAGACTTTTTCGAACTGAGGTTGATAGATACCTGTCACAGCTGTCAACCGTCTGTCTATCGTTAGAGGCAGTCTTCGAACGGTTCTTACCCGTACCTCTAAGGATCGTAAGGATAACGTGACAATGTGTTTTAAGTGAAATGTGTCGAAATTGGTGTCGGTAAGGTGTCGCGAGATCAATGGCTTTTTTTTCATCTGAAAAAAAATCCCAATGCGTTTAAAGAAGTTTTCACTTCAAAAAGAGCTTATAGGCCTCTTCTGGGAAGGCTTACTACATCGCAGACCTCATTTATTGTGGTACGACGGCGAATTGACCTTCATCTCACCTGGTTAAAGTTAAGATGAGGCCAAAGGTGGAAGCGCACTTCACCCGGAATCCTCAACAAACTGAGGAACTAGCTATCTTACCGCTAAATGCCGGAACACAACAATTTTAGAATTGTTGTTATGGCGACAGACTTAAGTAAGATGGTGGTAGCTAGTCAGGTGGACCTAAACAAAGTCCTACCACCAACCAAACCAAGCACAATTTATTGTACTCCCCATGGGGATCGAACCCGGGACCTCTGGATCTGAAATCGGTGGGTTGAATAGACCACAGTGACGGTTAATTCTCATGTTATTACGTTTTCTTTGTCCACAGTAAAGTTACCAGAAGATGAAGGTCCAGCAGTGGGTGCGGGGCGGTTCACGATCGGGCCAGCGCCGGAGCGGGACTGGGAGATGGTTCCTCCCGACGGGAAGTGGGGCTGGTGTGTGCTCGTAGGTAAAATGAACCCTGTGTCCTTGCCGTAAGGCTTACAATTACGTTAGTTTTCTTTGATGATCCATTCTCACATATTGTGTTTCACTGTGGGGGCTATAAGTAACTAAAATTTACGACAGCAAATCAGTATTGGAAATAATCCTACAAGGGAATTGGTGGAGATGCTCTTAGGTAAAACGAACCCTGTGTCCTTGCCGTAAGGCTTACAGTTACATTAGTTGTCGTTGGTGATCCATTCTTATATATGGTATGGTATTATATGGATTTCAAATGTGAAGGCACGAGATTATCGTCGGACGAATCCACATCGGTAATTTATAGAATATTTTTTTATCATGCTATAAGGCTCATAATTCACTGCATATTATGGTGACCATGCAGGTAAAAGTACATTTTGATACATTTGCATACAGTGTGTAGGAGGCTTTAAAGGTATAGAAGGAATCATCCCTAAAACTTTTTATAAATATGTGCTATGGTTTTTATATGAGACAGTTTTACATGCCTTTTGTGGATATTTTTAATCCATTATTACCTACGGTAGGCTACTATGGGGGGCTAATATTACCTTGGTTATCCTCTGTTCTGCTGAATGAAGATCAACCAGTACGTAATCCCTGTGGTTGCTTCATTTCAGGAGCGACGCTGGTGAACATCCTTATACCGGGAACCATCAAGAGCTTTGGCGTCCTCCTGGTGGAGTTCAATGAGGTGTTCGATGCGAGTCAAGCCGCGTCCTCGGGTATCGTCGCGCTGTGCTATTTCTTATACAGTAGTTTAGGTAAGTCGTTGGCAGATACCATAGCTTCCTAGTTCCAACTATGATCAGAGCTCGTCACGAGCTTTCGCAGGAGGTACTGGCTCTCCCCTGACCGAAGCGACGGAACTCTGCAAACCGTTTGTCTATGGACTTCGGCAGGCCGATGGTCAGGTGGACCTGTACAAGTCTTCGGTATTATGATTAACTCATTGACTCCCACAATTTTAGCTCTTCTAAGTTTTCCTTAGGATGGTTCTACCCACAAGCCTCATAGCTCAGTTGGTAGTAACTCTGCTTTCTGTAGGTCGTCTCGATTTCCACCCAGGACAAACATGTGTGTGATGAATATAGATGTTTGTTCTGTGTTTGTATTGTATGATAAAAAAAAGTATTGAAGTATTCTATCCGTAATCTAGTTCCCATATTACAAGCTATGCTTAGTTTGGGGCTAGATTGCGTTGTGTGAAAGTAATGTCCTGTAATATTTATCATTATTATTTACTACCCAAGGTAAACCCAATGCGAGTCTAGGGGAAAAGAAAGTACTACTACCTAGTGTGGCATTTAAATAAACATTTTAATATTGTTTGTCTGACAATCAACGTAAGAACCCTCAGGACTCTCATGGCAACAGCCCGAAAAAGCGCACTGTGGAAAAGGTCCCTCCTCAAAAGTTTAATGGGGATTTCCACAATCATTTTCCAAATTGGTGATCGCAGGTTGGGTATGCTGCCCCCCTTCTGGTGAGAGAGAGATCTCTTGGTTGGCTTTTTCGACATTCGCAAGCTATGTATTATTACGCTTGAAAGCACTGCATCAAACCAGCTTTCAGCGTTTGTATTTCCACCTGTGACATAGAATCTGAATGATGGCAACGCTATTCTCACACCATTTCTGAAAATCTTCGGTGGGAAGCATCGAATTCTAATGTCAAAATATTTAGATTTCAGAGATAAGAATAGCTTTCTCGGAATCTCCATCGGAAGCTTACGAATTCGATCCGATAAAGCTTTCAGACTGTTTGAAAATACGTATGCAGGTGGAGCTTTCACCTTCTATCGGTGTAGCATAACTTGACACTAGATGAGATGATAAAAGCCAAGCGGTTCCCTGTCTTTTTTTTTGTACGACTTGTAAGCGCTTGGCCTTCATCTCACCTGGGGCCTAACCACAACGTCTTATATTATTCTCGTTTTGACCTTACATTACTTTTGTCTCGTGTTTTCTACACTGGATAGATTGTGACAAAAGTAAAATAATATCAAAACATGAATGCTAGAAGAGGTCATGGTACCCCACCTGGTTACAAGTTAAGATAAGGCCGAAGGTGAAGGTGAAGCGCACTACACATGAAATCCTCAACTGAGGAACTGGCTATCTTACCTCTAAATGCCGGAACACAACAATTTTAGAATAGTTGTTATGGCGACTTAATTACATAAGATGGTGGTAGGCGGACTTAAACAATGTCTTACCACCAACCAAACGTACGGTAAAAATGTGGTTTTCAGGTCCGCTATCATCGATTCTCTCGGTGAAGTGGTCATATCGGACGGTGACTCTCATCGGGGGGAGTCTAGCTGCGTTCGGAACAATACTCAGCTACTTCGCGTTCTCCATATCGTATCTGTACCTCAGGTGAGCTGATGATGGTAACATATTCATAGTATTTATTGCGATAAATAGGTAACATTATGTAGGTCTTAAACTAATTGACCGAGCGATCGAAGCGTCGCAGTTTCGAGATTGGCCAAAAATGCTTTTGTCCGCTGTCTGTCGGCTGTCGGTTTGTTCTCGCCTACAGGTCGCATTTTTCGACCGATTTTTATGAACTTGTTCCTTGATTTAATAAGTCGAATGCGATTTTTGATTGTGGGGCTTGGCCTTCATCTCACCTGGTTACAAGTTGAGATAAGGCCGAAGGTGGACGCGCACTTCACCCGGAATCCTCAACTGAGGAACGGAACGAAATGCACAGCAATTTAAGAATTGTTATTATGGCGACAGAATTAGGTAAGATGGGGCCTTCAACAAAGTCCTGCCACCAACCAAAAACCGTTTCAGTTTCGGCGCGCTAGTCGGCGCGGGCGCAGGGCTGGCGTTCCCTCCTACGGTGTACATAGTGACCTCGTACTTCGTGCGCCTGCGAGGACTGGCCAACGGAATCTGCATGTCTGGCTCCGCTTTCGGCAGCATCATTCTGCCGCCGGCGCTGAGGTACCTGCTGGAGGTCTACGGATACCAGTAAGTCAAATGGGATTCCAATGTTTGTTTATTTCAAACGCAAAGCGAAAAACGGTCATTGACCTTGGACAAATTGGGGGATATTGATTTCTTAGTTTATTCCAAACGCAAAGCGAAAATGGTCATTGAGCTTAGACAAATTTGGGGTTGGGGATGTTGAATTCTTAGTCAATCCAAACGTGAAACGAAAAACGGTCATTGACCTTTGAGTGTATCAAAGTCGAATTGGGGGGGGGTATGTTTGTTTGTTTCTTAGTCTATTCCAAACGCAAAGCGAAAATCGGTCATTGACCTTTGGGCCTTTGAGTGTAACAAAGTCAAATGGGGGGGATGTTTGTTTCTTATTCTATTCCAAACGCAAAGCGAAAAAATTGACCTTTGAGTGTAACAAAGTCAAATGGGGGGGGGATGTTTGTTTTTTAATCTATTCCAAACGTAAAGCGAAAAACGGTCATTGACCATTGAGTGTATCAAAGTCAAGGTGTGGGGGGGGGATGTTTGTTTCTTAGTCTATTCCAAACGCAAAGCGAAAAACGGTCATCGACCTTTGAGCATAACATTTTTTACGGAGAAGCGTTTTTACCTTACCTGAAGTCAAGTTATGATAACGCACTTAAAATCTTCAACAGACTGAGGAACTGGCTTTCGTAAGTCGGCCGTAGTAGTAAGCCGGAACACAACTATATAATTGTTGTTATGGACACTGATTTGTGTAAGATGGTGGTAGCTAGCCAGGCGTGCCTAAACAATGTCCTAGCACCAACCAACACCAATCACAATATTGTACCTGCCTGAGGATCGAACCCGGGACCTCAGGGTCCGTGGTATAGTGGTTCACACACCGACGAACCATAAGACCACAGAGGCATTAACTTTTAGACAACTTTTGAACGTTTGGGTGATGTTGATTACAGGGGCGCGGTGCTCATCTTGGGCGGGATAATGCTGAACGTGTGGGCGGCCGCGCTCCTCTTCCAACCGGTGGAGGAGCACATGGTGCGGAAGTACAAGGACGTGGAGGAAGACGAGGATGTTCCTCAGGTGAGGATCTCCACGTTGAGTTGGTCACTAGCATTTTCCCGCGTTGTACCTGCTCTGATACAAAGTATCCTATGTTCTATACATTTCATGACAATGGTTTTACTCTGATACATAGTATCCTACGTTCTATACATTTCATGACAATGGTTTTACTCTGATACAAAGTATCCTATGTTCTTTACATTTCATGACAATGGTTTTACTCTGACACAAAGAATCCTATGTTCTATACATTTCATGACAATGGTTTTACTCACGTTTTCGTTTGTGTAGCAACGTATTCAGCTCAACAGTCCCCACAGCACGGGGCGGGGATAAAATTATTGTCCTCTGTTTTTATCCACCGTCGGGAGACAAAATGCTCCGGCAAGGTGGATAAAAACAGAGGACAAAAATTGTATCTCCTCCCCGTGCTGTGGGGACTTTTGACTTCAATACGATGCTGTCTACACAAACGAAAACGTGAGGAAAACCATCGCCATTTCGACAGCTTTGCCGTATTTGGCAATCACCACCAAACCGCCTCTGTGGTCTAGTGGTTCATGCTGCCGATTTCAGATCCAGAAGTCCCGGGTTCAATCCCCACGGGAGTATAATATATTGTGCTTGGTTTGGTTGGTGGTAGGACTTAATTAAGTCCGCCTGGCTAGCTATTACCATCTTACCTAATTCTGTCCCCATAATAACAATTCTAAAAAAAATTTGTGTTCCGGCATTTAGAGGCAAGACAGCCAGTTCCTCAGTTTGTTGAGGATTCCGGGTGAAGTGCGCCTCCACCTTCGGCCTTATCTTAACTTGTTACCAGGTCAGAAGGCCAAGCGCTTCCCCGTCGTACAATAAAAAAAAATAAAAAATATTAATACATTATTTTTCTGTTTTGATGTCTATTATGTCGGTGATAAAAAGCTCTTTACCAAGTCTTGATGTTACTTTTATGTATTAGTTTAACCAAAAATTAAATGCTACTCAAAAAATCCCACTATTTTTGGTAAACTTGTGCGTACTTATATCTTTGGCAAATCCATCGCTTTGTGGAAAAAAATGTCGGTAAATTGGTGACGACACGGTTTTAATATCGGTTATTTTTGCTGTGATTATGTGAATAACGAGTGTTCTTTATTGAAAATGAAACCAGTTATTACGCAAAAAATCCTTTGGGATAGCGTTTGGGAGGGAGGTGCGATCGCAACATTACATAAATTAAAGTAAGCGTACTCATTTTATTACGTATTAGTTAAAAACGCGTTATAAGCTGTTTAAAATTTTATTCATTTCGTTATTTGAAAACGTGTTTTAGGAAATAACGCCAATACTTGATAATAACCGTTATAACTGTTATATCGGGTTTTGTCGTTGACTGTATAACATCGTTATTGTTTTGCAACGGCTTATAACGTGTGTGTATTTCGTAATGTTTGTATTTTTGCTAGCGTGGTTGTTTGCACACGATGCACATAGCTTGTGTTGTAGTACTAACATATGTTTTCGTACCATTAAACATCTGATGCTGCAGAGTATAATATCCTGAAAGCTACAAGAGCTGTAGTAAATTCTTAATAGATCCCTTGTGAGTTTTAATTTAAATATATATCCCCTTCATCATATATTTTTTACATCCATACATTAATCGTATAATCATAATCAAAATTCATATTGCATATCATAATAAAAGCTCAAGCAAAAAAAAAAAACATCTATAATATCACAGTTGCACTGAGTTTTTTTGTCTGCCTGATCTGATTCTCTTGTTAGATTTTGTTCCTTTCGAGCTAATTTTCGGGGATTCCAAATTATCCTAGACTAAGGTAGTTTATGAAAATATTATTCGATCTCATTTCAAGTTACTAAACGAATTATTATGAACATTAACCCTAACTATTAAAATCTAATAACGGTGTTTTGAACGGTGATTAACTCTTCAAGCTTATAATAACGGACTAACACTCAGTAATAACAAACATAATCACTTTCCTTAACACCATAACAGCGATAAACAGTTTCATTTTCAACAGAAAACACTTAAATAACGTAATAGCGGTTTTTGTAGTTAACGCGTTATAATGTATAGCTTATTAGCTAGTAACGAAAGTGATTATCCGTTGCTTAATTGTTATAGTTTATTAGATTTAGCGGTAGATAGTTGTGTGAATAATATGCGTTAGAATTAGAGAGTGTAGTAAGATCGTTAATATTTACTACAAGACTTTTCTCATAACCAGGAACACAAATACGTAAAATGAACTTAGTTGATTAAGTCCCGCTCATCAATACAAACGTAATTCATTTCGAAATGGCAAGTCAAAAAAAAGTAGCGCGCCGTAGACAAAGAATAATAAAGTTTAAATAAATAAACACCCAAACACAACAAACATCAATGTTCATCACACAAATTAACAAAAGTGTCTTGGGTGGGAATCGAACCCACCACCTACAGAAGTCAGATCTACTACCAACTGAGCTGTGAGGCTTGATAGATTATCTATTGTAAAATGTATTTTGAATCGGACTTGCCATTTGGAAATGAATTATATTTGTACTGTAGAGCGAAAATCAGTGGTGTGTAATGCACATTCTGATATAATTGCCACCTTTGAATATTATTATTATTGGGTTTTTCATTCACCAGTTTATCTAACGTATAACATTTATACTAATGTGGTACAGGCGTAATAATATGTATACACTTTAAAATTTACAAAATGGTTTTGTGTCCAGATTTGGTAGGTATTGTAATTTGGTATTCAAGTGTGATAAGTACAGCAGTTTTAACGTTATCTTTATAATTTCTAAAATGTTTTTTTTGCCAGATTTGTTAGATAAGTCACTAATTTGGTATTAAAGTGTGATAGATCTATTGGCCGTGGCGATACGAACTGACTTAGGGACCTCGGCAGAAGAATGGCAGCTGTTTCCTCCTGTGTGTTATCTACACCTTTACTGTGATCAGCAATCTGCCTGCCAAGCGTGGTGTTTTTGGCAAACCTTTCCTGTTTTGGAGGAGGCTCTGTCCAACAGTGGACACTAATGGGCTGTTGTGATATCTATAAGGCTGAAATACAAACGTAATGACAGAATTTACCGAATACTAAAAAAATCGTTATATTTTGAATATTATGAAATATATACATATTATTAAAGCCATGTACAGGTACTCAAATATAATCAGTTTCCAGCTTACTTTAATAAGTAAATTTTTCACACGAATAAGATTTTTCGCCAATACGCTATGAAATACGACAAATTGTGTGCACTCTCTAATTCTTAGATTAGCCCAACAAAACTTTATTATCTTCAAGGCAAAAACAATCAAAACAGTTTTATCGAAAATCCGACAAAATAACGCAACTCAAGTAAAACCGGTTTGTGTTTCGCACACTCGTTACTGAAGTAGCTATTAACTTGATAACTATCTATTTCAGGACGATATCCTTTTCGAGGAAGAAGAGCCAGAGGAACAGATGAACAACGCAATCCCTCGCATACTCTCCAGCGAAAAGATCGCTTTGGAAAAATCCGAGAAAATATCACCGGTTCTAAACAACAGCCCTATAACCCCGGTTAATTCACAAAAAGAGCTGCGCCATAACATGTCTAAACGGAAACTGTCCTCCACGCGACCTATTCCCAAAATCATGTACAGCTCCACGTCGATAGGATCCGAGGTTAGAAGGCTAGGTTCACAGGAAGCGTTTAGCAGACGGCAGAGCACAGCTGGACCGAAGAGAAACTATTCGACCTCCAGCTTCGCGTATGTCTCTACCCCTTTCCACGGCTCCACACTCTCTGCCTTCGACCAGCCCAACCAGTTCGCGTCACAATTCTCGCTGAAATCCATCACGGAGAGCGTTTCAGATGTCGCCTATTGCTGCTTTTGCTGTAAGAGCAAACCGCAGAAGGAGTCCTCGGCCATCAAGTTCCTCGATCTCAGCCTTTTCCGCGATCCGACGTACCTGGTTATACTTATATCGAGCAGCACGGTCGCCATTTCTGTCACCAATTTCATCATCTTGCTACCCTCGCACGCGCAAAATATCGGCTTCGATAAAGCCCGCGGCGCGTACCTGCTCAGTACGGTGTCGGCGCTCGACCTGGTAGGACGTATCGGCGGCTCGTCGCTTTGCGATTTGAATATAATGCCGAAGAGCTACTACTTTGTGGGCGGGCTGGTGTTTTCTGGGATAGCGTTGATTATTATACCGTTTTTGGAGACGTACTTGAGTATTAGTATTGTTTGCGCGTTTTTCGGGCTCGCTTCGGGGGTGAATAACAGCGTGACGACATTGGTCATGGCTGAGATCCTAGGTGTGGAGAGGTTGATGTCTACTTACGGTATCAGTTTGTTTGTAAACGGTATCCTGCAGTTGGTGGGGCCGATCGTTTGCGGGATATGGTTTGAAAGGCAAAAGAATTACGTCTCTATGTTTGTGACTTTCGGTATAATTTTCCTTGGCGGCGCTTCGCTGTGGCTGTTCATGCCTTTTATCAATAAGCAAAAACAGAAAAAAGCCAAACTAGAGCTCGAAAAAGCGCAAAAAGTGTGATTTTGGTTTTTTTTTCTCGCCGTTATTGTAACGTTTTTTTTTTGTCGTAACTAGTTATAAGATGAAATCGTGCTACCAATAACGTAACTGAACATCGGTCGGTTATTTTTATAACAGTTTTTTTAGGTTATTTCGTTTTAATGTTAACTTATACACCACAGACTAAGCTCAACCAAAAATAGTTTTAATTATGTCAATTCATCTAACTGGCAACTTATATATTTATAAAGTTTTCTGGTTAAAATAACTGGGTTTATTTTAGGCTAAGGATTCAGTAGTTACATTCGTTAGTAATATTCGTTTCCAGACTGAACTATAAGGATCGATTTGAAAATATCCGAGAAATTACCATGTGTTTTTTCCTTTAAAATCATACCTATACTTAATTAAAAGAATAGTGGCACTCCGGGAGTGCCGACAGAAGTGAAAACTTGAAGTTTGTCGTCTATTGGTAGAGGCAGTCTTCGAACAGTCCTTACCCGTATACCTCTTAGGATCGTAAAGATAACGTGACATTGGGTTTAAAGTCAAATGTGTCAAAAGTGGTGTCGGTAAGGTAACAGTGTTGCTTGTTCAATGGTTTTTTCCCGTCTCAAAAAATGCTCGACGCGCCTAAAGAAGATTTGGCTTAAAAAAAAAACACGAAGTAAATTCTCGTGACCTCAAAACTAGCAAATAATAATAATGAGGTCTACGGTGGACCAAGCCTACCTACAAGTTGCCTATTAACTCTCTTCTTAAAGACATTAGGGTCGTAAATACAGACGTTGGAAGCTTATACCAAGGTTTTGCAGTACACATGATGAAACAATTATAAGCTATATTTGATTACTCTATTCTTCAGACTAGACATAACTATCGAGAAACGGAAGAAGTTTTTAATGTTGAGGGCAGGTTTCTTTAAGAGTGCAGGGTGCACTAATAAAATATTTATTATTATGTCTATTTTGTATTTCGATTTTTGATTGAACAATTTACTACATCTTCTACATTTTCTTGCCAGTTTTGATTTTATTAGGTTTATTTATATATTTCGTGGTTTTATAACTAATATTGTCATCAGTGCTTATTTGCTAAAATTACTTACAAAAATGTTACTTATTGAACAATTCGATTCAAAACTCACGTGAATTCGCTAGCTTAGTGTTTCTAGTAGTGAAGCATGGGTACTGGGTTCGGTTCCTGGTGAGACTAATTGTTTTGTTTCATAGTATGATTTATATTTTGGACTGTATTTTCAAGTCTTTTTGTATTGTTAAGTTAGTAATATTACTTATCAAAAATGTCCTTTATACGTGAAGCAAACATGTTTTGAGCAAGCTCGGTAGTATTTTCTATACAAACGTAGTTTGCTTTTCATCGGAATGGCACCGACCGATTCAAATTAATTGCGTGTACAAACAAAAAGAGATAATCTGAGTTTTTTTAGATATGTTTAATTTATTGCTAAAATATACAATTAAACTAACTATGTACAAAGGAATCAGTCGGATTACCTATAGACAGTTACAAACGGTCGATAGGTAACTCAACTGTTCCAGACCAGTACCAGAAGAAAGCGTGCCCAACACACTGGCTGCATTACTGTATCGAAATTAGTTTTCTCATACAAACGCTCTATCACATCATATTTTTATATTTCAAGTGAGTGTACTACTGTACAACATTTATGAAATTGCGTTGTGAATATTGTCAGTATAACATTTGTAAATATATTTTGATGTTTTTTTTTAAATCAACGCACAAATATCATCCCTATCCGAGTTTTCCTACAAATTTTGATTTGAATCGGACGTGCCATTTTGAATGCATAACAAAATTAGTACTGTGATATAGATGTCCTGCTAAAGTCGGAAACAGCGCAATCTTACCGTATTCATTTGTAAGAAAATGGCAGTGAGCTGTGACGATGTTCAGAAATATAGGTAAATTCATTCGGATTTATTTTGCATTGCATTAGGAACTGCGTCATCTCACGTGTTAGATAGAAATTACATTGTCCGTCTAGTATAAATTGTTTCATGGTACAAAGCGACCAGCAGCAAAAGTATCGTTCCTATCGACCGCATAATTTGACATTAAGAATCGTCTAGATTCGATAAAGTTGGTTTTATCGACTATTGCAAGTATGGTTCTAACATTACGAATCGGTTTAAAATTTTCAAATCAAATCGTTTATTGTTGAATGTAGGTTACATAGATGTACAATAGATGTACAATTATGAGCAATTTAATATATGTCCCAGTACAATCTTACCTAATTAGGCATGCAAATGTAAACTAAATTAAAAATAAATTAAATTGAATATATCCAAAATACCACAATAATCCAATACATTATTTGTAATTAAATGTCAAAATACCTTTATAAATACAAAATTCATTAAATGTCAATGAAAGTTCTTAAATTAGTAATAATTCAGAAATTCGGTAAGACTGTATTAACACTTTTCTACAATTTATCGATAACCTTGGCATATAACTTTTGTTTGACGTTAGATATCGTATATTTTGTCAACTGACACGATTTATCAACTTTATATAACTTTCATACGAGTTACCGACTAGAGTTCCATATTCGCTAGGAACGAAACGATTCTGTCAACCAGAACGGTCGATACGATTTTATCGGCCGCGTTTTATTTGCGAATCGCAACGGTCGATACGATTCTGTCGACCATTGCGATTCGCTAATAAGAAAATGTTATGAACGATACTTCCACACAGAAAATAGGTAAATGACATTCTCAATTTGGTTGGCTAATCTCACGGTATGGTAGCACGTACCACTCAAGAAACAGTATTTTCTTGCTGGCATATTACTAAACTGTTTTTCATTTGGGTTTCAATCGGTTTCAATTAATATGTCTGTTTTTCCGATTGAAACCCAAATGAAAAACAGTTTAGTAATATGCCAGCAAGAAAATATTATTTTTCTTGAGTTGGTACGTAATAGGCCAGCTTTTTTTAATACACGTGATCGCGCTTGGTTGCAATATTTACTCAAGCTGAGTATCAATATGACATAAATATTCGGAATCTGCGTCTGGACACTCGTGGCTCAGTTGGTTAGAGCGTTTCCGGCTTTAGGAACAGATCGTTCGAGTCGCGTCGCGGGTTGTGTTTTCTTGTGTCATTATAACATTTGTAATTAGGCCAGCTGTTCATCGTTTGCGGTAATTTCTTCGATTGCAAATCGCACTCGGCTGTACTACGGGGCTTTAATGTACCGTCATCGAAATACGATAAGACGTACTCACGGAACTGTCCGTTTCAGTTGAATCACAATTAAATTAAGTGATCTGTTTAATTGTTAAATTATTTGTATTACCAGTAGTTAAGATGTTGATGCTATTTTCTTATTAAAGTATTGTATTTTTACTGAAATTGTTGTTTGATTCAAGTGTTTGATATTATCCTTGTGGTCTACTGGTTCGCCCATCGGTGTCAGATTCAGAGATCCCGGGTTCGATCCCCAGACGATCGAACAACAGTACAACATTATGCTTGGATTGGTTGGTGGTAGGACTTTGTTTAAGTCCGCCTGGCTAGCTACCACCATCTTACCTAATTCCGGCATTTTTGAGGTAAGATAGCCAGGTCCTCGGTTTGTTGAGGATTCCGGATGAAGTGCGCTTCACCCTCGGCCTTATCATAACTTGAGAAAACAGGTGAAATGAAGGCCAAGCGCCTCCCCGTCGTACAATTAAAAAAAGTGTTCTGTATTTGTTATCTTACCGGTATAGCCTGATTCTACTAAACCAATAGCACCACTATGACAATGGTGTCATGGCAGAATGGCCACTAGAAAACTAAAAGGCACCTATAGACGAGCTAACTTCAACTCGCCTAGATTCTACAGAACCAATAGCTTTACAATATATCAATAGTGAAGCTATTGGTTTGAATCTAGGCGAGTTGAAGTTAGCTCGTCTATAGGTGCCTTTTGGTATTCTAGTGACCATTGAGCGAATGTACCAGTGTCATAGTGATGCTATCGGTTTAGTAGAATCAGGCTATACCGGTAAGGTTCAAACCAATAGCTTCACTATTGATGTATTGTAAAGCTATTGGTTCTGTAGAATCTAGACGAGTTGAAGTTAGCTCGTCTATAGGTGTGGTATATTCTAGTGACTATTCAGCGAATGTACCATTGGTTGTGTAGATTCGGGGCCCTGTTTTCAACACTTGGGCAGCTTTATTCATTATCTTCCTGCACGTTATCTAACACTATGGTCGGTTCAAGATGTCTTATCCAAGACCACGACGTCAACACACCTTGGGAATAATTAATTTACAATAAATCTATTTTATGGCTATTTTAATGTGCTCCCAGAAGGCAAACATGATCTGCAACATAAGTCGATGACTTAGTGTACATCCTGATAATGCAGAAAGCAAGCCATTTTCTTATAGGTCATAGATATAACTTAGGTAACAGTACGTAAGTGTAGATATATATAAAGCTTGTTGTATAATAATATAGAGAAATAAATGAATTGAATACTCGGTTGTGGATTAGGGGAAAAGGATATGTGTAAGGGATGATGATACTAAAGTCAAAGTACTTAATAGGTATTGTACAAAACTCTTTATTGTAACACCTAAAGGAAACCAACTTACCTACCTACTTGACGTCTTTATTGGGTCAATGGTTCATATTGTTTATTTGTCTTTCATAATTTCATAATTAATTTATTGTTCGTGAACCGAGGTATACAAATGTGCTAAAGCTTGGTCTATCTGCTAGGTCCTGCTAATTAGCATACAAACATTACAATTTTTACTCATTTTATATTAGGTATATAAATATATTTTTTAGAAAAATTACAGTAATTTCTAGAAATGGTCGTTAAGAAACTCATTTAGTGTATAATACGACTTTTCTAAAATATCACACAATCGACACCTGAATTGAATTCTCCTGAATTGAATTCCTGAATTGATTCGTCGACAGTGTGCGAACAGATTTGGGGTGTTTTCTTGATGATCTTGTGGATCAAATACCTGCCATAAAACTAAATTACTATTCTTTTTTTTATGAATTGTAAGTATGTTCTTTTCGAGTACCTACGTCAAATAAAGTTCTTTAAGCCGAAAGTCACAAGTCAAGGGATAATGGTGGAAGTGACTGACTCTAGCAGAGAGCAGTCATCGTATCGGATCGAATTCGGAATCTTCCGATGGAGATTCCGAAAACGCTATTCTTACGTAACTCCGAAATGTAAACGTTTTGATTTTATTAGTATTCGACAGAAGAGTTTCAGAGATGGTTTGAGAGTAGCGTTGAAATCTATCGGATTCTATGTCTAATCCGACAAAAGCTATGTCCAAATACTTTCCGTGAGAATCGCTACACAGGTGTCAAGTAGCATGGTATTAAACTTGGAACAACAAAGATCAGTTTCACCTGAATCCGGCGTGCGTGCTACAGTAGACAACATCGTTTGTTTACTGTACGACGGTATTATACTTGTTTAATTAATATACTGGTCTTGATCTCATCTCGTGTCAACTTATGATAAGGCTGAAGGAAAGGGAATTTCCGCAGTTTACCCGGAATCCTTAAAAGACTGGGAAACTGGCTATCTTACCTTTTAATGCCGGAACACATCAATTTTAGAATTTTTGTTATGGCAACAGACTTAGCTAAGATAAATAAATAAATAAATATTACAGGACATTAATTTCACACAGCGCCATCTAGCCCCAAACTAAGCATAGCTTGTAATATGGGTACTAGATTACGGATAGAATACTTAAATATTTTTTGTAAATACATACGTACTGTATGATACTACACCCAAACACAGAACAAACATCTATATTCATCACACAAATGTTTGTTCTGGGTGGGAATCGAACCCACAGCCTACAGCGCAGAAGGCAGAGCTATTACCAACTGAGCTATGAGGCTTGTTAAGATGGTGGTAGCTAGCCGGGCGAAATTGAACAAAGTCCTACCACAAACCAAACCATGCGCAATTCAAACTCCCCTGGGGATCGAAGCCGAGACCTCTGAATCTGACACCGGTAGGCGATCCACTAGACCACAGACGCAGTCAGATGATGGAACAGATCTTTCTTGTTCTCAGTTTATTACATGATATCGAGGGGTACCTACTTTTTACGCCTTTCTTCCGATAGTCTGCGTTTTATATGATTTGATTTTGGTGATTTTCCTTCTTAAATCCAATCCAAAATTCACCTTACAGAGAAAGAGACAAATCTTTGTCTTTAGTTTTTACGGTTTTTATTTCTATTCAACGGGCTATAGTACCTCAGATTAGCAACTTAACGCAACTTTATTCTAGTTTCGAACTAAGATATGGTAATAATAAAGTTGACATTGCTGTGCGACAACCACGGCGCTTATTACCACCAGATGATAGAAATATACGCGTGAGAAATATCGAGAAAATTTTATGAAATCGTGTTGCGAAACAAGCGTTCTAGCATCTATCCTGAACTATAATAACATATATTAATTTCTAAGTAAATGCTACAGTATTGTGGAAGAGATGATCGCTGAAGCTAAGCCAATTCACATATCATAGACTCTTAATAATCCTCTTTACAGCTCGAACCTTTTGCGGAGGAGGATATAGGCGACGCGGAAGACACGGCACTCCCTCGCATGGTGTTCACACCTGAGGACACTCCAGGTAACTAGCAAACAAATACTGTGAAGTATTTGTTATATTTGTGAGGGTGAAGTGCTACCTTGGGCCTTATCTCAACTTGTAAAGGTGAGATGAAGGACAAGCGCTTACCCGTCGTACAATTAAAAGAGAAAAAAAAAACCGTCACATTGTATATTGTAACTCAAACTTAGCTCTTCTGTGCATTATAAACCACCTCAGTAGAACACAGGTGTCAAATCCAGAGGTCCCGTGTTAGATCCCCAGGGGAAGTACAATACTGTGCTTGGTTTGGTTGGTGGTAGGACTTTGTTTAAGTCCGTCTGGCTAATTACCACCATCCTAAGTCTGTCGCCGTAACAACAATTCTTAAAAATTGTTGTGTTCCGGCATTTAGAAGTAAGATAGCCAGTTCGGCCAGGCTGTTGATGATTCCATTACACCTTCAGAGTTATCATAACTTAATAATCAGGTGAGATGAAGGCCAAGCACCTCTCAGTAGTACTATAAAGAAAATACTGTGATCACGTGGTGAATATGGCTAAACTCCAGCTTGGAGTAAGCTCTGTCCAGCTGTGGACACTAATGGGCTGTTGATGTGATGAGTATGATTCTCAAGGTTTCTATCTAAGAATAACCCCAGCTGTGAGGTATGAATGCTGATTCAAGGCCTTCTGTGCTATTGTGGCACACAATTCACGAACCTACCTATTTATATAATTTTCATAAATGTTTCTTTGATATAAATGATGGGTTAGCTTGATGATCCAATAGGAACTTATTTTTTTTTCGGGATAAGATACTTCTTATCCCGAAAAAAAATAAGTTCTATATGTATGCCAAATTTAATCCATAACAGTTATGCTTTAGACAGACGACAAAATTTAACTTAAAATGCGCCAGAACGACGCAGTCCTTCAAAACAAAAATGACAAAAACACTTGTAAACAACAATTGTAACCAAATGTAATTTACAAATATGAAGACTACATACAATATCTTAATATTGATAATAATGTGTGTAAAATTATTGTTATTATTTTTGTGTATATATTTTTTTATTGTATACCCACAATTTTATGACCTGCAACTTATTTTGTTATCGATAAATTACTATGACTTAGACAAGCCGGCTGTACTGATAGCATGGCCTCTAGGTTTGTAGATCTAGGCCAGAGCAAGGTTGAGAGGGGTAGATACACAATTTACGACTGTAATAGGTACCTCTTTATATAGTTTATTTAGGCTTCTTCGTTTGTATAGATTGTGTATGGTTGAATATTGTGTGCAATAACTAATATGAAAATGAAAGTTTGTATGTTTGTTACTCAATCACACAAAAATAGCACATCTGTTTTGGGTTAAATTTGGCATAGATAAGATGCTTTTTATCCCGAATAAGTTACTGTGGGATCATCAAGAAACGAACTACAATGGAGCATCATTTTGGGATATAGAGTACCTATCCTTTATCTTAATCTAGGTAATAAACTAAGCGAGCCAAATTTTTTTATTACTCACAAGTTTCATTTCTCTCGGACACAGCGAGCCATATTGTCATAACGGATGAAACTATTCCCTTTTCATTAGTAACACGTGTTTCACGTACCAAATCATAAAGTCAACGACGCTGGTGGTAAATAAGTTTCCGATTATGATTCAGGCGACAAGATAAACGGCTCCCCGCCGATGTTCAAGAACAAATCGAACGCTCACTTAGAAGAGCACGTCTCGCCGCCGAAGGACTTCGCTAGATCCGCTAGCGCCGCCTCCAACATCGACCGCCCGAAGAAAATCACCACGCCGGTCAGCTCGCGAAACGCGCTACAGACCATCGCGAGCAAAAGCCACCTGCCCAGCAACCCGAGCTTCCTGGAGTCGGTGCCGGAAGGGAAGAGCAGTCGAGCAAACAGCCAAGAGGCGTTCCTAAAGAAGCTGCAAGTCCCGAAAACGCCGAAGCGCAGCCCGTCCGCCTCGAGCTTCCAGTACATGTCGACGCCGTTCCACGGGTCCACTCTGTCCGCGTTCGAGAAGCCCAGCGAATTCGCGTCGCAGTTCAGCCTCAAGTCGGTCACGGGCAGCCTCGCGCCGATATCGTACACCTGCGGGTGCAAGAAACGGCCGAAAGACGCGCCCGCGAAAAGCGAGCCGAGCAAGTATTTCGACATAAACCTGCTGAAGGATCCGATCTATCTCGTTATATTGATTTCGAATTGCACGTGCGCGATATCGTACACGAATTTCATTATTTTGGTGCCGTCGTATGCGCAGGAGCTGGGGTTCGACAAGTCGCGGGGCGCGTATATGCTGTCGATACTGTCTGCGTTCGATCTGGTCGGCCGGATCGGCGGCTCCGCTCTGTCCGACGTGGTGTCGACGCCGAAGCGGTACTTTTTCATTTTCGGGCTTTTGCTTTCGGGGATTAGTTTGGCGTTGATGCCGATAGCGACGAATTACATGGCTATTAGTACGTTTTGTTCGGTTTTCGGACTCGCGTCGGGGATCAACACGGGCGTCACCGCGCTGGTGATGACGGAAATGCTGGGCACAGAGAGGTTGATGTCCTCGTACGGTATCAGTTTATTTGTGAACGGTATTCTGCAGCTAGTTGGGCCGCCTATCTGTGGGTTCTGGTACGGTTATAGTAAGTCTTACAAATCGTTATTCGTGACACTGGGGTTTATTTTGGTGGGGGGCGCGTCGCTGTGGGGTTTCGTTCCTTTCATTCTTAAGAGGAGGCGGTTGGCGGCGAACAAGGATATTGTTAAGGCGTAGTTGATTGGTCGATGATAGCCGCACACGGATGGTGGTTCAATTATATGTGAAAAGTTTATTTTAAGAAACGGTCACAGTGCCATTGACAATCTGTTCAAACAGAACCGTCGTCAAAAAGTTTACTAACATGATAAGTATGAAAAGAGTGCCTGCAATTCTACAATGGCGTCTCTCCTTCTCAATAGACTATCGTGCAATGTTTATTGACATGCCAATAATACGTGTATACTTACAGATAGTACCAATAATAGCTGAGCACGTTGTCTGTTGTAAGTGAGAGCGTCAATAATACCTTCACATTCAAGGATATTTGACGTATGAACTGATAATTTTGTGATGTGTGAATTTGACTGGCAATAATACCTGCACACATTGGCGTGTCAATAAGGTTCACATGTATTTTATAGTTGTTGTTGTTGTCAGTTATTTGCATCGATGAAAGAATGGCTAAATAGTATGAAGTCGCAATGCAATAATTATTATCAAATTATGTTAACTTAATAATACCAGTTTTTTAATACGAATTTATACACATTTTTACACGATAGGTAGAAAATAGTCTTTAATCTATGAAATTGCGCTTCGAGTGCTTGATTGGTTTTTTACATATATTACCTCTTTACTTTAGATATGTTAAATTGTATTGATCATGTTTATTTAATCCATGCTTTGAATATATTTGGAAATAACATTTATGTAGTTACGTAAATAGAATATGATTTTTCAAAAACAACCTGTTTATTCTTTCTTTCTTGAAAATAAGCAATGAATGTACAAACACCAATATTAATTGTAATGTAGGTAGGTTTTATACGAAATTTAGTAATAATGTTTCGTGGAATTATCAACTTAGACTGAGAGTTGTACTGACATTTTTATCTCTATTGAAAAACCAATACTCTTCCAAAATAGTTTATACAATCATTTCACCGTTTAAATTTTGATAGCAACAGGTAGGCCAGAATTTCAGAACTATCCACGAGCGAATAGACACACGTCACGATTTTCAACTGATTTTAAAAGAAAACCCCTATCATTAAAATAAAATTCATGCTTGAGTTTTGATTTCGTTTGATTTTAGTTCTGAAAGTTCTGGCCAATACCAATATATGTAGTACGAAGAAATTTACAGATCGCTATCTTCCTTGTTATGTATGTCGTAAATGTAAGTTAGATTTATATGTATTGTTATAAAATGCACCTCGTTTATATATGACAATTTATTGTAAATATCTGTTGCATTAGTAAACCACGATTTTGCCTTAAAACACTCGCCTTATGGCACTGTACCTATGTGTCAGATGATTACCTCAGAGCGTTGCTTGAAGTTTTTAATAACATTTAAAAAATACATTAGAAATACCTAAATAGCAGTATAAAACTTATGTGCCGGAAAGCCTTCAAGATAATGTTATAATTGGGGAATTTAGTTTTAACCGCCTCTGTGGTCAATTGGTTCACCGGTATCAGAGGTCCCGGGTTCGATCCCCAGTGGGTACAAATTTGTGATTGGTTTTGTTGATGGTAGGACTCCGCTACCACCATCTTACCTGAATCTGTCTCAATAACAGCAATTCTTAATTGTTGTTTCGGCATTTAGAAGTAAGGTAGCCAGTTCCTCAGTCCGTTGAGGATTCCAGGTGAAGTGCGCTTCCACCTTCGGCTTTATAACTTGTAACCGGATGAGATGAAGGCAAGCGCTTCCGCCGTTGTACAATAAAAAACATTTATTATGTGAGTTTGAATGCAGATGCCCATGTCCAGCTGGCTTATCCTTGAATACGATTCCGATCGATCGGTCTTGAATTTGTGTCATTTCTTACTCTTGAACACTTTTTAATGCGAACCTTAGGCCAAATTGATTTCATATTGTGTGGATATTAAATGAACTAATAGCGATTGTAATTTAATTGTCCAATCCATCTATGCCCTAAGCAACATCCATGCAGTCATAATGATTTTTTTTTTGTCAAAATAACGATTTTTATATTAGATTTGCTTAAAAAATATGTTTAGATTGATGTTTTAAACTATTTGTAATCGCTGCGTACTGAAAAAAAGCCCAAATTTTTAAGTGTATTAACACAATCATAATCCAATATTAGCGCAATTCCGATTTCAATCGAATGATATCAAATTGTTTTTCAAGAGGCAATTAGTCAATGTTGTTAGAGTATTTGATTGCGATTGATGTTGAATTGGAATTGTTATTGGGTTCGAGGGTAAGCCTGCAGACCTAGATACTCCACAGCTTAGAGTAACATCAACTATTGATTATTATTTTTCATCTAAATCTCTATGTTGTTGTAAAATGTTCTCTTTGCTGGGAAAATGTCTCCTCCAGTATTGACTTAGCATTTTTTATTTTAGAAATTACATTTATTAGTATTCACATTAAAAAGAGAGCATTTAGCGTCATTTTGTTAACCTAACTCATCCCTTAGTTCGAACACTAATTCATTAACACCTGAACACTGCAGTGTATAGCAACTTTTGAACCGTTTCGTTGTTGTAAAAATACTGCATTCGCCTTAATTAAAGAAAATAACTATCGATCCTCAGGGGGGTACAACATTGAGTTTGGTTTGGATATTGTTTAAGTCCGCCTGGCTAGCCTTATCTTACCTGGGCATGTCGCCATAAAAACAATTCTAAATCGTTGTGTTCCGCATTTTGAGGTACCTCAGCCAGTTCTTAAGCCTGTTGAGGATTCCGGGTGAAGTGAGATACATTTATGATATGTAGGTACCTAAGTTGCTGCTTATTGATACCTGATATAAGTATACCTATATTCCTTGTAAATGGACTATGTAATACACGAGAATCGCGATTGTACTGTGGGACCACACACAATTAGTAGGTAATACATATTGCGTCATTCATTAAATAAATAAAAACTCTGGTAATCTATGGTATATACAAGAACTGTAAACTTGTCAATTGGCTTAGATAAAAAAAACAAAGGAGTACGCATGCCTTACTGCGAAAATAGTGTAAGTTATATTTCGTCGTGTGATTCTTGTAAAAGATGGCAACATTATATGGGTACCTAACTAAGTATTGCATTTCAAACAAATAACAACTCTCAACAATCAAAAACAATCTTTAGACATTAGGACTTAAAATGCAAAGTAAGCTAATGTCCGTCGAGTTTCAAGTAACTCATTCAGATGGTGCGAAATCCTTAGTTTTTTCTATATGAGATTGGTGGAATTATTCTCTATCCCAATATATTGCCAGCTAAAATAAAAGAAAAGGCGGCCATTGACGAGGCTTCCATTTCGAGGGCATCCAAACGGAAGCAGTCGATTATTATTCAGAAATGACGATGATTCCAACATTATGCCAGTTCGTTAAAAGTAACGTGAAAAGTGAACAAATAAATACGTTTTAAAAACTAAAAAAAAAAACGACTTCACTGAAGAATATACAATCGTTTACCTGGATGACGTATTTTTTCAAATTATTTTGATATATTTGATACGGATAGACAGACAGACGCGTTATCCTATATGGGGTCCGTGTTTCTTTTACTTTTGAGGTAAGGTGACTTATACACCGAAATCGCTTCAAGTGTGCATATAATATTTGAAGAGTTCCCTCGATTTTTCCATGATCCCATCATCAGATCCTGACCTGATATCAATGGGACAACCTGTGAAGTATTCCCTTTCAAAAATAAAAATAATTTTCGAAATCGGTCCAGGCATCTTCGAGTAATCGGGGAACATACAAACCTCCTTTTTTTTGAAGTTTTTTCCCACTGACAATCATTCCACGCCACGCCAGCCGTCCATTTGGCCGGATGTTCATTCGCATGGGAAATAAAAAGCTGACGCCTTCTTGAGTGGGTTACGCTATTTAGAAGTCTGCCTCATCAGGCCAGCCTTTCAAGTAGCTCGTCAGTATGAACTTAACACGAGGATACTATGCAATCTGCCCTGTCCTAGAGTAACTGCAGCTTATTAGGGCTTCGAAGTCATACGTAGTTTGTTGTTCATTTAGAAACGACATGTCCAATCACATTTTGCATGTATTAAGTATCTAAGTTGCAAATAATGTATGAGAAAGAGGGTAAAGGAAAACTCTTTTCCATTTATCTTGATTTTATATGAAATATACATTTATTTGACAAAGCCAAAATGGGTCCAGACTCAGTTTTATGCTGCCACATACCAGTGTACCAGTCAGTACCAGCGCCAGAAAGGTGGAAGGTGGTATTGCAAAACTAAGCACAAGCCTATTTTCATTATAATAAATTATTGAATATATTCCTTAAAAATATTATAAGTAGGTATACCTGCCTACTTACAATTGAATTGGATGTGCCATTTATAAATGAACAACAAACTGTTTGTATGGCCTAAATATACTATAATATATCTACTTTTTTATTTTTGTCTTTAAGTTTTTTAGATTTCTGTCGGGGAATCTTCAGACTGTATTGGTGGGCACTTTGGCAACTTATACGCAGGTGCAAGAGGTTTTCTTGCAGGCCTAACTGCAATCTTCATCTGGCCTGAAATCCTGTATGTGGTTAATTTGTTCAGAGAGAACTGACGTGGCCAGAACTGGAACTAATATTTCACTTACAAAACATGCGTGAGTATTAGACATGGGTTTTACTCACGTATACGATAGCTTGTACCAACGTTGTTTCGGTTTCCCTAGGGAACCATTATCAGGGTTACTGTGTTTCGCGATATGCATCAAACTTCTTACTATTAAGTCGCTAGGCAGGGAGTCAAGAACACTTTTATAATTGAGGAAAATGTAGATTAAAACCCGCCGTAGCAATTGGACAGATTTTCAGCTGGACAGAACGTACAGACCGTGACGTAAATAGGTAGGTACCATGTTGTTAATGCATTTAACTCCTATGGTTTTTTTAGTCTTCATTAAATTTAAAAAATATTCACGACTGTCCTCTGTTCAGTTGCTAATCTGTATAGCTGAGAAACTGTCCAGTTGCTACGGAGGGGCAGAATCCCCTTGTCTCCCCTAAGAGAGACACTGGGGGAGCCAAGTCCCCATAGCCCTCTGTTCAACTACTGTGCTGTGTTACGCTCCGGGCGTCGTTGTTCTACTAATATGATTGCCATAGGATGTTAGGCCATAGGGCTATATAACTTAGGGTGCTGGTATGAGACAATATAGCAACTGGACAGAACATGTACAGTCCATCACATAATTAAAAGATACCATGTTAATGTATTTGCCTCCTATCGTTTTTTTTCCTTGAATACAGACTAAATTTAATACCTATGTTCCATAGTTTATTTCAAAAGTATTCAGGACTGTACTGTCGAGTTGCTAATCTGTCGAGCTGAGAACTTGTCCAGTTGCCACGCAGAGGTATGAGAGACAGCTGCGCCCCCAAATCTGCGACGGCTCTTTCCTATACTAAGTTAGTTGGTATTTTCGGCTTGTATTTGCACCACGTATTACATAAGTGCATTATAAAGTTTTTACGAGTTATTGTCTCAAAGACGTATCACAACATTTAAACTTAGTATTGTAAAATAAATATTTTTTGAATATGAATCATGTGTTTTATTTTGTCTATTCGAATCGATGAATCGAGGCCCTATGTACTAAAAATAAAATAAAATAAATATTTATTGCTCAAAAATATAAGAATACAAAACAAAACAGAAAAACCCAAAATAATGTACTACAAAACACGTATACTACGGGGGTATATTCTACAAGTACATTTAGTTCACCTGCGCGATATTTTACTAATAAACCTTTACTAAATGCATAAAGATGAATTTTGAAATTTTCAATTTGAAAGTGTTCCAACAACTTTGGGCACATAGATCATATATAGAGGCATCATACATATTTTTTAAATTATCAATCAAAGAACACATAAATGCAAATTTTTTTTTTCAAAAACTCACTTTTCCAGAAAATCTAAAAAAAGCAGAACTGATATTTTTATAACTCACGGTTTCAGACTCGGCCTCAGTAGCCCTGGAAAAAAAAACTCACCTGTATATTACAGGACATGAATTTCACACAGCGACATCAAGTCCCAAACTAAGCAAAGATATATATGTTATATAGGAACTAGATTACGGAAATTATACTTATTCTTGATGTACAATCTTCTCATACAACACCCAAACATGGAATCACAGCAGCAAACACCTCGAATGCTGGATGAATTTAACAAGGTACGTTAAAATATTTTTTGGAAATATTTAAAAATTATATATTATTATCAAATTCTAGAAATTAGTCATTTGTTCTTAAAGGTTATTAGAAAAATAGCGACCTCGATACCGATTTCGGCATACTAGCGCCTTATTATTACAAAATGTAACAAAATAGCGAGTAGTTCAATCTTCTACGAGTGGCTCGATCCTGCCCTGACGTCACGCAAGCTGTTTACTCGTCGTCGGATGGCACCTCAATTTAAACGTAACAACATATATAAATCTCAGCATATTTTCTAAGTGTTTTTAGTATACCACAATTATAAAAAAAATATCATTATTGTATGTATTTAAATGTGTTTTTCGTAATTGATTCGTCTGCTCCAACTATCAACTATCTGTAGAACCAGTTGAACATATAGGACAACTATCCTCCAATTTTTTCAACTTAAAAAATTAGGCAAACTACTTGGACTGAAAATTCCAAAAAGTTCAATCGCATAGGGTCTGAGGATACTTGTGGTGTCCATCATGATAGGTTCCTTTGCTAGGTGTAGGACACATTCTGTATTGGACAGCCATTTTTGGCAAATACCCTAGTTTTTTTTTTTTACAAAATAATGGTTTTAATAATTAAATGCAATGCTTCTTAAAAACTGTATTTTCTTATACTTAACGATCACAATACGTGAGATATGTACGTGTCAGTAAATAGTATAAAACATCACAAATTGAAAACATAATAATACGTAGATATAAAATTAGCTAGATTCATCTCTTCATTTTTTGATTATTCAGTCACCAAGGTTTAGTGCAGTTTCAATATTATGAATAAATACAAATGTATTATAATATAAAAAAATAATTATAATAATGGAATTCATATAAAATAATTATATCTATATACATAATCGTCTTGTAGCTAACTGACTGACTGTCGATCGACGCACAGTCCAAACCAGTGATCCTAGAGACATTTCCAGAGTCAGATCCAGAAGTCCCGGGTTCGATCCCCAGGCGAGTACAATATTGTGCTTGGTTTGGTTGGTGATAGGACTTTGTAATCATTTGTACATACTTAATACAAGTTCATAAAATACATAGTTTTGTTCACAATATCGGATTACATTATTCTATATGTCATATAAATGAAAATATAGTAATTTTTTCATAAAATTTACCACGTGACCCAGTGGCTCTTATTTACGCCAGCGAATTAGCATAGCTATTCAGCGTGACAATGCAATTTGTCTATACTTAAAGAAGTTGTCATAAAATACATAGTTTTTTCCCAATATCGGATTACATTAGAGATTTAGAACGGTAATTTGTGAAATTATAGACATTTTTTTTATAAACTTGACCACGTGACCCAGTGGCTCTTATTTACGCCAGCGAATTAGCATAGCTATTCAGCGTGACAATGCAGGTACTGGCTTGTCACGGTACTAAGTAACCAGACTGCTTCCTTTGTATATAATTAATTTAATTGTACGATATTTGTTATTATTTATTATTATTTTTTATAAACATTGACTATTATACATTTATACATAGTAAAATATTATAAAACGCCATTATGCCGAGAATGTTTTTGTAAAAAAGGTTTTTTTTCCAAATGTGTTTTACACTAAAACTGGTTTCGTTGAAAACACCTAGGTACAGGGTGACCAGAAAACTTAAATATAGAAGGTGGATTTTTAATTTGCAATTTATGTATTTTTTATTGAAAATCTGTGAAACAGGCTAACGTAATCTCTTAAAGATGAGAATAGTCATCTTTTAATGTTTTCTCGTAGCTCTAGCAGCGATGGTAACTGCCTTTACTGCCTCATTTTAAAAATCCACCTGTATATGGATAACTCAAGATGGTAAGCGTATTACCACTGCACTATATCCTACTTTATATTGCTTGTATTTTTTTTATATTATTTAATCCAAAAGTGTTCAGCCTAACGATTCACTAAGCTAATGAGATTTTATATTTAAGACTAAAATATGATAAATTTTGGTCATTGTAAAGATCAATAAAGTACACTATAAATATAAAATTTTGCTAAAATATATAATTTCACTTTCTTGCGTGAGTATGATACATATAATACATTTTAAACACGTATTTCACTCAGGTAGGTTATATACGATAGTTGATTAAGGCACCAACTTCGTTTCGGATCTAACAGGGAACCGAAAAGTTGTCATCAGGGTGAGTGTGATTCCCAGATGAGAAAAAAAAAACAGAATTATATTTAGTAACAAATCCGCTAGTGATCCCTTCTTCATGAGGTTCTGAGATCTTCAGATCTTTTTACATCATAGCCTTCAACTTATCATCAACACTATGTTTCCTGATAATACTTCGTGTAAGAAAAAAGAGGGTCGAATTAAATTTATTAATAACAGCCGATTTTTTTTCTATGTTCATATTGGAATGGATTTCCGCAAAGTGACGCCTTAATCATTTTGCTATCTGTTTTTTTTTGTTGTTTTTTAATTCACGAATGTGGATTATGAAAAATTACGTTAGTATTAGTTTATGATATCATTTTTAGCTAACAAAGACAACGCAGCCAGTAAGTTGGCCACGCTTCCGTCTGGTGTGGAACAGTCGAGCTACCCAAAGACCGTTTGTAACGGTCCTTGGGTAACCCGACTGCTTCCTTAGCTAGTTTACTTGTACATATTATTTTAATAAAGTATTTTTAGATGATTGTGCAAATAATTGTAATGTTGTTTCTGCTCACTTCCAGGGTTCCACTAGTGTACAGCTTTCAACCATCCAAATTTATTATAAGAACATATCTATGTGTTTTTAAAAAGTAGCTCTTACATCAATTGTAACTGAGTCTTGATTCCTTTGCGGCCGTTAGTTGTGAGATGGATGACAAAAGTGTGTAAAGATGGTAGAAAGCAACTCTTACATCAATCTTACATCTAAAAGTCAAAGTTGTAAGATGGATCACAAAAGTGTGTAAAGATGGTACAAAGTAGTTCTTACATCAATCCTAAGTCTTGATTCCTTTGAGACCGGTAATTGTAAGATGGATCACAAAAGTGTGTAAAGATGGTACAAAGTAGTTCTTACATCAATCCTAAGTCTTGATTCCTTTGAGGCCGGTAATTGTAAGATGGATGACAAAAGTGTGTAAAGATGGTACAAAGTAGTTCTTACATCAATCCTAAGTCTTGATTCCTTTGAGGCCGGTAGTTGTAAGATGGATCACAAAAGTGTGTAAAGATAGTACAAAGTAGTTCTTACATCAATCCTAAGTCTTGATTCCTTTGAGGCCGGCAATTGTAAGATGGATGACAAAAGTGTGTAAAGATAGCACAAAGTAGTTCTTACATCAATCCTAAGTCTTGATTCCTTTGAGGCCGGCAATTGTAAGATGGATGACAAAAGTGTGTAAAGATAGTATAAAGTAGTTCTTACATCAATCCTAAGTCTTGATTCCTTTGAGGCCGGTAATTGTAAGATGGATCACAAAAGTGTGTAAAGATGGTACAAAGCAGTTCTTACATCAATCCTAAGTCTTGATTCCCTTGAGGCCGGTAATTGTAAGATGGATCACAAACGTGTGTAAAGATGGTACAAAGTAGTTCTTACATCAATCCTAAGTCTTGATTCCCTTGAGGCCGGTAATTGTAAGATGGATCACAAGAGTGTGTAAAGATGGTACAAAGTAGTTCTTACATTCTAAGTCTTGATTCCTTTGAGGCCGGTAATTGTAAGATGGATCACAAAAGTGTGTAAAGATGGTACAAAGTAGCTCTTACATCAATTATAATAGAGTTAATTATTTTGTGAGATGGATGACAAAAGTGTGTAATGATAGTATACGGTAGCTCTTATCTCAGTCCCAATAAAGTCTTGTTTCCTTTGAGCGCTGCCCGCAGTTTCTTCACCAATGCCGTTGGTTGTATTAGCACGGAGGCCTCTGTGCCGTGAAGACATAGCCTGTTCATGTCTTCTTCTCCACCCTACAAATTAAATAATTATAATATTACAAGACATTCATTTCACACAGCGCCATCTAGCCCCAAACTGAGCATAGCTTGTAATAGTTTAACTAGATTACGGATATAATACTTAAATTTGTATTTTTTACGACGGTAAAGCGCTTGGCCTTCATCTCACCTGGAATCCATCTCACACTCGCCTCTACAAAAGTATTTAAGTATTCTATCCGTAATCTAGTTCGCATATTACAAGCTATGCTTAGTTTGGGGCTAGATGGCGCTGTGTAAAATTAATGTCCTGTAATATTTAATTGTACATTTTATTGCATAAAGATATTATGTTTATGTAAGCAGGTATGTTATTTATATTATTGAAGTTATAAGTTTAAGCGCGTTTGGGAAAATTTATGAGTGATTTTATTACGATGCGCGCGCACAGCGACACCTTAAAGCAACACCATGAAGTTAGTTAAATACATAATATGATTTAATCTCGATGATTTCTCGAGGATTCATGACAAGGACTAAGTTTCGTGCTGAATACGCGTCTGATAAGAGAAATAACTGTCTGTGGTCTAGTGGTTCGACCACCGACGTAAGATCCAGAGGTCCCGGGTTCGATCCCCAGGGGAGTACAATATGTGCTTGGTTTGGTTGGTAGGACTTAAAGTCCGCCTGGCTAGCTACCACCATCTTACCTAATTCTGTCGCCATAACAACAATTCTGAAATAGATGTGTTCCGGCATTCAGAGGTAAGATAGCCAGTTCCTCAGTAGATTATGCGCCTGATGAATGACCGAGAGATTTTTTTTTTTTTTTACAGGACATTAATTTCACATTTTCTCATATTTTTTAGTAATTACCTTGAGCAGGTTGATTGGGCGGTTGTTGACCTCGGTGACGGACCAGCGGCCGGCGGGCGCGAGGCCGGCGCGCGCCGCCGGGGACGTCGGTTCGATTCCCGTGATGTTGCACTCGTTGTCCAACTTTATGCCTGACACACAAATCTATATGTACCTTTAAGTGGATCGGGGTGAATAGAACCCATTTTTAACTTAACTTTACATTTTAACATTGGGTGTTAAGTTAAGTCCGGAACCCCAAGAACAAAATTTTGTCTGCAGAATCATCATCACATTTTGCTAAAAAATACAAAACTATACACCCCGTTCTTGGGTCAATAGAAAGTCTATCGGGAAAAATATTTTGAAAATAAAAAATGAGTAAGTAGGATAGTCACATTATTTATACCAACGTCTGTAAAATAGGTTTTATACAAGAGTTTGACATAACTTTCTATGAGAACGATTTATTTTTCACAGTTACGAAAAGAAAAAGAATTACCGCTCGTCGACAAAACATATGACGTTATGTTCAGTGATACCCTCAAAGAACAAGTATTGCCCTGGCAAAATATAAAATTTCAATTTCATTTTTAGGCTACCATGGGTACCATGTAAATATGGTGTCTATTCGCAATACACATAAATATGCTTTGTCATTGGTTGTTCAGTCACCAAGTGAGCGTTATCACAGTGGAGGGAAGTTCATTTTTAGGCTGGTACTATGTAAATAAGGGGTCTATTCGCAATATACATAAATATGCTTTGTCATTGGTTGTTCAGTCACCAAGTGAGCGTAACCGCTGTGGAGGGAAGTTCATTTTTAGACCTAAAGGTCAAGAGCTACCCCATAATTTATAAAAAACTTACCGATACTTTCTTGGTCCCTCTTGTTGATTACGTAAATTTTCCCTAAAGGCACGCGATGGAACAGTATATCCACCTGCAAAGGAGACAATTAGATTACTTTATCTATAATATATATATACTGTATTTTAATTGTGGATTTTGTGATTGGATTAGCCCCAAACTAAGCATAGCTTGTAATATGGGAACTAGATTACGGAACGAATACTTAAATACCTTTGTAACTACATACTATATGATACAACACCCAAACACAGAACAAACATCTATATTCATCACACAAATGTTTGTCCTGGGTGGGAATCGAACCCACAACCTACAGCGCGGAAGTCAGAGTTACTACCAACTGAGCTATGAGGCTTGTTACTGTAAATAAAGGTACGCGTTCTCTCCAACCACTGGTTTAGCTTGGGTCACTAACTGTTTTTTTATTTTAAAATTGTTTTATATAAAGCGAAGTATTCAATTAACAGGCTTTTTCTAGTTTCTATATGTGAAAACATATTATTGGTCGATAGTTTATTTTATTGTAATTTTATAAGTAACTTTGTACTGTTTGTTTTCCGATTAAAGATAGAGATAAAAATAAAAAAAGCTTTTAGTTTTCCTTCCATGGTCTTGCATAAAATCTACTTACTTACTAAATAACATAAATTAAACCTAAATCATATTCAATACTTATTCATAATTATTTCCATCTAGGGGTTATGCTTATGCTATTTACAATATTATATAAATACTTATACTTATATATTTATTCATAGTTGTAAGGGGCCTTTCGCGGCAAAAGCCTCCTCCAGTTCATTCCACCTCATTCTGTCTTTAGCTTGTTTTCCGTTCAAATAAATATAAATAATATGGTATACAAATTTATTCAATAAAAAGTACAATTAAACTAACTATGTACAAAGGAATCAGTCAGATTACCTAAGGACCGTTACAAACGGCCTATAGGTAACTCAACTGTTCCAGACCAGTACCAGACGGTAGCGTGCCCCAAGACGTACCCGATGAAGGCTATTTTTGTTAGTAATAATGTATAATAATCGCGATAATTTAAAAAACATATGACTGGCGCAAAAAGACAGCACAAAATAAGGAACTTTGTCATAAGAAATAAAACAAAAGTAACAGACACACTGAGCAGAGTTGACCAACAAAAATGGCGATGGACAGGCCACGTGATGCGTGATAATAAAGCAAGCAAGCATTATCAACCACGGAGACCAACTATCCGAGCGGGGTAACTGAAAAACGCGGGGTAATTGTAAAACGCGGGGTAACTGTAAACCGCGGGGTAACTGTAAAACCAGCGTTGTACTGCACTTTTGTGCATGCATTTGCTGAATTTACCCCTTTTGCTCAAAACACTCAAAATTTCCTACTAAAAAGTGGTACCTATATCTATTTTTAGTTTTAGTTATACCACAGAATAAGAATAGGTTATACTATGAATTTTAATGAAGTATTTTGAGCAATAAATGTTTTTTTTTTTTTTTTATCACGGGTATTATTGGGCAAGTGGAGCAGAGCAGTAACGGAGTGGTACCCTGGAGACGGCCAAAGGAATCGGGGAAGGCAACCGAGGCAGAAGATGACCTGAAAATGGCAGCCGGACCGAACTGGAGAGGGGTAACACGTGACAGAAGGCAATGGAAAACGTTGGAAACCAGAGATATTTTACAAGTTTTTATATTTTTTGTACCTTTGAAATTATTTGTCGCAAATATGTAGTAATTAGTTAGATCTCGGAATAAACAAAAAAAATATATACATTTATTTGCAATTCTTACACAAAAATCAACATAAAAATAATAATAAATGGAGACAATAAATAAACATGTAAATTAAATAGTTAACTCGCATAGAATTGCAAAAAGGTCTCTCCTCAGCGTTAATGCAGGTTCGGGGAGCCTGCGCTGATCTTCCGTTGAGACCTTTGGAAACCGGTACAAACAACAACAGTACAAACAACAACAGTACAAACAAACGGCTTTTATTATTATAATATACATACGGAGTGCGTCTGTTGTGCATGCAGTATGAGCTTGGCTTGCGCGGAGTCGCGCGGGGCGGCGGCGCGCACCCCGCACACGCGGTCGCCAACCCTCCCCGCGCAACGCACCCCACCCCCACCCCACCACGCTACCCTAAAAACAATTCACACAAACATAAAAAAATATACAACTATTATTAATATGAGGACATATGTAATTATTTTTTTAATCTATTCCCATGGGGAGTATATGTTGTGCTTGGTTTGGTTGGTGGTAGGACTTAAGTCCGCCTGGCTAGCTACCACCATCTTACCTAATTCTGTCGCCATAGCAATTCTAAAATATTTGTGTTCCGGGTATTTAGAGGTAAGATAGCCAGCTCCTCAGTTTGTTGAGGATTCCGGGTGAAGTGCGCCTCCACCTTCGGCCTTATCTCAACTTGTGATGGTGAGATGAAGGCCAAGCAATTCTCCGTCGTACATAAAAAAAAAACAAGTTTTACGTCAAAAAAACAATGAGTAAAGTATATTATGATATATGTATATATATAAGTAAAAGACGCACCACACTTGTTTATTGTAGTCTGCGAAGATAGGCGGGTCGGCGGTCGGCACGCACGCCACTAAGGCCGCGCCTCGCGTTTGCGCCGCTATCAGCGACGCCGCCTGAAATAGAGATGAAGAATATGACTATAAACCAATAAATTTAACTAATATTTAAAATCAACCATTATATTCAATAATCAGAATTAACATTATCGAATAAAAATATCATATCATCTTCAGCCTGAGTTAGAACTAACATAATTGAATGCATTGAAATTTTAACTTTAAAGTGCTACAAATAAGAAACACTTTCGTATGTTGCTGCTCGCAGAGTTTTCAACTATGTATTAGGTTGACTTCTTTCAATTGTATGCTTTCGACTCCTCATTATAGAGATTACATTTATCTGATTTGCTGTATATGATATTTTTATTCAATACAAAGTGATGTGATATTTTAAACAAATACCCATAGTACTACTATGATAGAGACGAATTAGCGGTTACTTTTATTTGATCAATATAATAAAATATTCAACTGCATTAACATCAACCAATAACCAAATCGTGTAGATACTAAACCAATAATATTAACTAATATTTTCAACCAATAAAAATATCGATACATTTTTTTATCAATTAACAGTTAACTAATATTTAATTTTAACCATTATTGACATCTTTAGCCTGAAACCGTCATATCAGTCATTTGTTATTTGACTTCAACAAACTGTTATTATGACTTGTAAGATAAAATATCTTTTAAATATATATAGCTCAAAGGTGACTGACTGACTGACAGTGATCTATCAACGCACATCCCAAACCACTGGACGGATCGGGCTGAAATTTGGCATGCGGGTAGATGTTGTGACGTAGGCATCCGCTGAGAAAGGATTTTGATTAATTCTACCCCCAAGGGGATAAAATAGGGGATGAAAATTTGTATGGAACTTTGTCAATTTTAAATCGATCGAGCTGAGACTTTGCATGCATAAAGCTACTATGACGTAGGCATCCCCTAAGAAAGGATTTTGAGATTTTGCATTTGTTTTGTTTCGGTTTAGTTGATTTGGTTATAGACTCTGCTTTGTAGGTAGGGTCTCTATATAGTAAGTTTTATGTGATAATTAGAGAACTTGTATTCTTCTCTTGGTGTTTATATATTTTATCTTACAAATGTAATAACACACCTATAGTTTAGTACCTACCTGTGTATCCTCTGAAACTTGTTGAATATGGTATAGAACGTAAAGTAGGTATACCTAGCAACTACATAGAATATATTCTGCTATGTAGAAATTTTGAGCAGTTGAATTATTTAGGAAAACCTGTAATTGGCTGTATAGCAAAGACTACAATAGACATTCTGTTTTTATATTAATTGCTGTTGGTTTTCTAATAAAAAAAATATGACTAAAACCGAACATTACAACAATCTAATCTAGTTCCTCAGTTAGTTGAGGATTCCGGGTGAAATGCGCCTCCACCTTTGGCCTTATCTCAACTTGTTACCAGGTGAGATGAAGGCCAAGCGCTTTCCTGTCGTACAATAAAAAAAAAGGTTGCAAAGGAATTACGCACACAATGACGGAGACCACGGAGGCATCAACAAACCTTAAGTACATGTACACAGTAGAAAGCCTTACCTGTCTAGCTCGGAGAGGCTGTAGGGCAGTCGGCGTAGACGTCGATGGAGGTGATTGACCTGGAATGACCTCACGATTTGAGTAAACTAAAGTAAAGTAAAGTAAAGTAAAGTAAACATGAAATACATGTGGCGTTAAAAACTTTAGGTATCCTACCGTAATACGCGTGCAATACAGTTTACATACATTTATTCTCATACAGACAAATAAAGCCACTCACGTGAGAATTAATATCGAAGTTATTTCTAAGTTAAGTCGTTCTTAAAGTAAGTAGGTACGAGCCAGTTATCGGTGGGTAGGTATAGTAAATTATCAGTGTATGGTACCTACTACCTAGTATCTAGAACTACCCGTTTAACATAGACAATACTTGTGAACCATTATAATTGTACATAAATAATAAAATTTGTAAAATGACATTTAGAATCAAATACATACTATTTACTGCTTACAAATAAGTACTAATAAACAAAGAAAACAACACTGAACAATATCACACAAAATTAAACTTAAAAAATAGTAGGTTAAGTATCAGATATTGAATACAATGTCAAAAATATATCTCTGTCTATATAATATTCATGAACTGTTCGATCTCGTAATAAATATTACAGGACGTTAATTTCACACAGCGCCATCTAGCCCCAAACTAAGCGTAGCTTGTAATATGGGAACTAGATTACGGATAGAATATTTAAATACTTTTTGTAAATACATACATACTATATGATACAACACCCAAACACAGAACAAACATCTATAGTCATCACACAAATGTTTGTCCTGCGTGGGAATCGAACCCACAGCCTTCAGCGCAGAAGGCAGAGCTGCTACCAACTGAGCTATGAGGCTTGTGATAACATTTACTAACTAACGTGGCCTTTAACTTTCTCTGAAAAAGTGAGGTCGGCAGTTTCCTTAGTGTTTTAGGAAGATTAAAAAAATTTAAAAATTTTAAAATTTAAAGATTGGGCACTTAACTTAACTTCTTTTCTTGTGTGTGTGTGTTTGTGTATTTAAATGTTTTGTACTATGTTTGCTGCTTTTTATAAATATTGTCTACTTTATCTGTTTATGTTTGTATATAATTTATTTTAGTTATCTGTGGAAACTTTTAATTGGCTTTCCTATTATGTAACATTTGGTTGCATAGCTATTCAATAATCTATTGTACAAACCTAGCTGTAAGTTTTCCAAAAATTGTAAAAATAAAATAAAATTATTATAAATATAAGGTGGCTAAATACATAAGATATTGAGAACTGTACACAAATGTCATTGTTGTCCCTTTTATTATATGGTACAATATCACATGTTTATTTTTTATTGTACGCCGGGCAAGCGCTTGGCCTTCACCTCACCTGGTTACAAGTTGGGATAAGGCCGAAGGTGGAGGCGCACTCCACCCGGAATCCTCAACAAACTGAGGAACTGGCTATCTTACCTCGAAATGCCGGAACACAACAATTTTAGAGTTGTTGTTATGGCGACAGAATTAGGTAAAATGAATATAATAATAAATAAAGTCCTATCACAAACCAAACAAGCACAATGTATTGTACTCCCCATGGGGATCGAACCCGGGACCTCTGGATCTAAAATCGGTGGATTGAACCACTAGACCACAGAGGCGGTTACATGGCCGAATAAAGATAACAAGCCTCATAGCTCAGTTGGTAGTAACTCTGCCTCCTGCGCTGTAGGCTGTGGGTTCGATTCCCACCCAGGACAAACATTTGTGTGATGGATGTAGATGTTTGTTCTGTGTTTGGGTGTTGTATCATATAGTACGTATGTATTTACAAAAGTATTAATCTAGTTCCCATATTACAAGCTACGCTTAGTTTGGGGCTAGATGGCGCTGTGTGAAATTAATCCTGTAATATATATACAATATTTAACTTCAGTTATATAATTACCATTACTCAACGAGCTACTTCTTCTCCTGGTCCTGTCCATCCTCGCCTCCGGGCGGGACCTGTGCACCACTTTAGGGGGGGGAGTTATCCCGTTCCTGAAACACATACCCGAATATAAACTATCGGACTCCACCGAAACTATTAGATTCAACCGCCTCTGTGGTCTAGTGGTACAACCCACCGATTTCAGATCCAGAGGTCCCGGGATCGATCCTAGGGAGAGTACAATATTGTGCTTGTTTGGTTTGTGATATGACTTTATTTATTATTATATTCATTTTACCTAATTCTGTCGCCATAACAACAATTCTAAAAGTTGTTGTGTTCCGGCATTTAGAGGTAAGGTAGCCAGTTCCTCAGATTGTTGAGGATTCCGGGTGAAGTGCACTTCCATCGGACTTATCATAACTTGACACCAGGTGAGATGAAGCTCTTCCCCGTCGTAAAATAAAAATAAAATATTAAAGGTCAAAGGTCATGTAGTGACCTTGAACCTTGACCTTTGACCTTTTAAACACCAAAAGGTAAACCGTAAACGGACAATAAGTCCTTTCCTTATAATCAGCTAGGGAATAGTATGGAATAAAGTGGGATAACCAACCGTTCGCTGTCTCCCCTGTTCGGACTCTCCTGTCTCTTTCCATGACCCATCCCTCTTATTCTCGTCAATAGAGATAGCTCAGTAAGGCCTCTCTTCCAGATAGGCTTTGATTGCACGTCAGTCTTTTCTGTAAAACAATAATAGATAGCATATAATATTTCAGGACAATAATTTCAGCGCCATCTAGCGCCAAACTAAGCAAAGCTTGTATTACGGAAACCTATAATTATGACGTTTTTTTTTTCTTTTCTCACACCTATTTTCGGTCAGATCCTCCAAAACAATCTACATTTTTTAAAATAATTTACACTGTCATTACTTTTCCTAATAAAATAAATTAATGTTTATTTTACTACACCGCTTTGTCTGCTCTTTACTATCCTTTCCATCCAAAGGTTGCCTGGAAGAGATCGCTTTTAGCGATAATGCCACCCATTGTACCTAGTTCAAGTGTATTTCTTGTTTGTCTGTTTATTTTTGTTTTTTGGTGTACAATAAAGAGTTTATCTATCTATCTATCTACCTATTATAACTCCTATTAGTAGAGCTTGCGAAAAGGCTCGTCCGGGGAAGTACTACCACCATACCTTACAGCCAAGCAGCATTGCTGTCTAGTCCTAGGTTCGATTCCCTGGGGGAGTACAATATTGTGCTCGGTTTGGTTGGTGGTAGGACTTTGTTTAAGTCCACCTGGCTACCACCATCTTACCTAATTCTGTCACAACGATAATTCCAAATAGTGATAAGATAGCCAGCTCCTCAGTTTGTTGAGGATTCCGGGTGAAGTGCGTTTTTTTGTTTTTTTTCATGACAAGGTATAGAAAAAAACTTACCAACTTTCCCATTGGATCTCGTACCATTCTTTTCTCTTCTGGACGAATCAAAAGCGTTCTGACTTTGCGTTCTCTCGATATTAGCCCTTACGCCCCTTGTGTTAGAGTCTACAATGGCTACCGAGTTGACATGCCTATTGGAGTTGATTTCTGTACTGTTAACAGTCACCGTTGATGTACTGTTCGCAGCTATAGATGTTATATTACTAGCTGTAATACTACAGGCTGTATCACTTGGTGTACTATGCGTATTACCGGACGTATTATTAGATTGGATATGTGTTGTATTGCTCGTTGATATCGGTGTATTACTCACCGTGTTATTAGTAACCGTTACATTGTTTGTGGTATTACTGGGTGTAATATTAGTATTACTGGATACGGTTGTAACGTTGCTTGTCGCTGTACTGTTAACACTTACGCTATTATTATTTTGACTTAGAAAAAGGTACTCGTATAAGGAATTATCTAAATTAGGTAGCGACGATTTCCTAAGCCTGTCATTCCGTAACCTCCTTACAGGTAAAGGTGAAGGCTTGGTCGACGCCATGCACAACCTTTCGTACAAATCCTCGTTGCTTTTGACGTCTCCTGTCAAGTTGACAGTAGTTGTCAAACTCAAATGTCCGTAATCGCTGTCAGTGAAAACGGTCCCGTAATCATTGTCCGTGTGTACTATGTTGATGAATTGGGGGTCTGCGGGTGAGGGGTGGTTTGATATAGGGGTTGGTCGGTTGGTAAACTCGGGGTCAAAGTTGAAAACGTTTGAATCGCTTATCACTGGTATCGCGGTGTGTGGGGGGTCTTTATTCGACACTTGTATTACTGTTATATTGGTTGACCGTTCGCTGCAAGAGAAAATAAAATATATTATATATTAGGCAACAAGCCTCAGAGCTCGGTTGGTAGTAGCTCTGCCTTCTGCGCTGTAGGCTGTGGGTTCGATTCCCAGGACAAACATTTATGTGATGAATATAGATGTTTGTTCTGTGTTTGGGTGTTGTATTGTATGATAAGTATGTATTAAAAAAAAAAGTATTTAAGTATTCCATCCGTAATCTCGTTCCCATATTACAAGCTATGCTTAGTTTGGGACTAGATGGCGCTGTGTGAAATTAGTGTCCTGTAATATTTTAATACCTTTGAGTTATATATATTTAGATTTCGTTATTTATAATTTATTGTTTATTATATATTTAGTTTTAGAAAATTCAGATACGATTTATTGTAATTGTTGTAATTAATAAATGAAATTAAATGAATGTGTGTTTAGGTAAGTCTAATATCTCAAGTGACTGAAATAGCTGGTTGAGTTAGACTCCTGTTGAAGAGAGCACTATTACTATTATTATTATATACTATTGTATTCCGGGTTTTTAATGTGGCGGTCGCGGGTAAAGAGTCGACCCCTCCAACTCAGTCTATAGATATCGTAAAAGCCGACTTCATCACACCTTTGGCCTTATCATAACTTGACACCACGCGAGGTTAACGCCAAGAGCTTTTCCCCAACGAACAATAAATAGGTTATTTTTGATAAAAAGTGAAGCGGACTTCACTACAAAAAACTTAAAAAAACTCGAAGGGTATGTTTATTGAGTTGGTGCCAAATTGCCAAACAAAACAACATGTTTATTGTGTGGCACCAAATTATATGAACATAGCCTTAGAGTTATTTTTAAGTTTTATAACTTAACCTACGACCCCCTATTTGTGAGTCGTGTGAGGATGCAATAATACGGGATTCTGGGAAAAAACTACGCAATTATGGGAACGATTTTTCGTTCCCATCATTGCGTAGACATTTCCCAAGATAATGGGAACGAAAAATTGTTTTTGTTATCTTGTTTTTTGATTTAAGAGCCAAACTACTGGACCGACTTTGATGAAATTTCTATGGGACCAATCTGGAAACATATAAATATATATATATAAATATACAACAGGACATTATTTTTTCACAGCGCAATCTAGCCCCAAACTAAGCGTAGCTTGTAATATGGGAACTAGATTACGGATAGAATACTTAAATACTTTTTTTTTTTGTAAATACATACTTATATACAATACAACACCCAAACATCTATATTCATCACACAAATGTTTGTCCTGGGAATCGAACCCACAGCCTACAGCGCAGAAGGCAGAGTTACTACCAACTGAGCTATGAGGCTTGTCATATCCTGTCATACAAAAAAATACAACCCAATTGAGAACCTCCTCCTTTTTTTGAAGTAGGTTAAAACAATAAACAGAACAAACCAAGTATCGTCCTGATCGTAGCTTTCCACACTGCAATCATCGTCATCGCTCGCGCCCCTCTTGAAAATCGAGTCATCCAAACATATGTTCTGTCCGCATATCTTAGCGACGCTAGACGGCGCCTGACTGGTGCTAGGTAGAGACAAGTCGTCCCAGTTAGATATGTCTATCGGCGTTTCCGGTGGGACGACTTCCGGGGGCGGCGAGACTTCCGGGGGTGGATCTGGGGGCGGTTCCGGTGGTGCAGCGCGCGTTACAGACGTAAGGTCTATGCCAGGGACTCTGGAATAGCAAAGAGTTACAGCCTATTTGTACCGCTATTTATATTGTAAATATAAGTTGGTAGATTCTTAAAAGTGCTATTTCATTCTGCCTTATTTGCATAATCATACAGAACAACAATTTCACACGGCACCATCGAGCCTAAGCATAGCTTGTAATATGGGAATTAGATCACGGATGTTTTTTTTATTATACTATGGGGAGATAGAGAGAAAGGCCGAAGGTGGAAGCGCACTTCACCCGGAATCCTCAACAAACTGAGGAACTGGCTATCTTACCTCTAAACACCGGAACAACAACAATTTAGAATTGTACAGACTTATGTAAGTTATGCAGGTGCCAACAAAATACTACCCAAATACAGGTATAGAAACAATGATTTTGAAATTCAATAGTAAGATTTCTATATAGGCTGCTATCGTAAGCCAGTTCAGGAACCAATATAGTGTTAAGCAAATATGAAAAGTCTAGAACAATCACGGGCCTTCACAAACAACTTGTTTACAACACAAAAGGATCGTTCACGACCGCCGAGAACAATATAGTCCCAGATTACGCAATAGTTAGCACCGCAATCAGTCTCGTGCATGCTAGATCATTCGATAGAGTTGTATATAAATATGCCGCGCGACTCGGAACCAGAACAGTATTCAATTACGATACAGCGAGGTAACATCAAGTGATATCTGAGTACGATAAAAGTGTTAGTGATTCGTTAGTATAATTATCTTAGTAGTAATTACTGTGAGAGTAAATACTTTGGTGCTGAAATAACGTGTCTTATTGTGAGGAATCACATACTATTTCCTTTGCAATCGAGTTGTACGAAACTGGAACCGTCTACCTGAAGAAGTTGTTACTGCCTCCTCTATAAACAACTATAAAAAACAAACTGGACAACTGGTTACAAACTAATAAACTATTTCCTACTAGGAATAACCAAGTGTAGTGACTCTTTATCTGAAACCAAATCTGTGAAATAGGCACATCAGCCCCAGTGCTGCTCGCCTATCATTCTATAATATATGAAGATATATATATATTTACATCCCTCTATAACTCTTGCGTCCAACCTCAAAAAATCCCATAGTAATACTGCGTCCACCGACTTACTGCGTCCGTTATACGGACGCAAGATTATTTTCATATATATATATATATATATATTTAATATAATCTGCATACTATAAGCAGATGTGTTGATGGCGTGTAGGATGAGTCGGGTCAACCTCATTAATCACGTAAATTCTCCAGGACACGGTTTTTTTTAATGATAATAATAAAAAGATCATTATAATAGTAATAATCGGTTACTATTAATTTTACGAAATTTTACTTTTAAGCAAGTTAAGATGTGGCCAAGATGGTGCATATTCTCACCTGTCGATTGGTAGGGGCGGAGTGGGCGGTAGCGGGGAGGTGGGGTCTCTGGCGGCGGCGCGAGGGGGCGGGGCCACCGGAGGAGACATGTACACATTCTCACAGAGAGACACTATCTTCAGCTCGTGGAGTTTGTTTCTAAGTGTTGTCACCCAGTCTTGCATCACTTCCCTGGAATCATTTGAACATTAAAAAGCCCCCAATAATACATATGGATTGATATTTTTTGTCTAATATTATATGTAACTCATATATATATATATATATATCTAATTGTACTTCGGGGATGCTTGGCCTTCATCTCACCTGGCTTCATGTGATGATAACACCGAAGGTGGAATCCTCAACAGACTGAAGTACTGGATATCTTACCTCTGAATGCCGGAACACAACAATTTAGAATTGTTGTTATGATTTAGCCGCCTCTGTGGTCTAGTGGTTTAACCCACAGATCCAGAGATCCCGGGTTCAAAATCCAGTTTGGTCGGTGGTGGGACTTTGTTTAGATATGCCTGGCTAGCTACCACCATCTTACCTAATTTTATCGCCTAACAATTCTAAAAATGGTTCTGTTCTGGTAGAGGTAGAGATAAGATAGCCAGATCCTCAGTTCGTTGAGGATGCCGGGTGAAGTGCGCCTCCATCGGCCTTATAACTTGTAACCAGGTGAGATGAAGGCCAAGCGCTTCTGAACAATAAAAAAAATGGTAGCAAGCCAAACTAACTCAAACAAGTCATACTATTAACTCAATACAAAAATCACACACAATGGACCACTTAGGAGTCTAAGTGCGAAAACGAGTCTTTTTACATTACAACTCAATAGGAAGAAAGAAGAAGAAAGAAAAGAGATTTATTTACCCAATCAAAAATAATAAAACTATATTTAGCCTAAACTAACTTATTCTAAGCTACACTATGACGAACACAAGTAAATATGGGTAAAAGGGTACTCTGACTCAGCTTTACTGCAGCATCAAGCAACAATGATTTGGTGAGTCTGCCCTCATACCCATTTCCACCACCGGACTAGCAGACATACGGAATGTCACAACCCATATCTTGTTGATGCTCCATTATGTCAAACACATTGATTTCCTTCTACCTTTATTATTCATACTAGTAAAGAATGGAACTCCCTGCCTTCGTCTGTTATCCCGCACCAGTACCTTGGAGTCTTCAAGTCCAGAGTGAACAGGACCTTTTAGAAAAGCGTGCTCCATCTTAAGCCACAACGCCAATTGTTTTTCAAGTTGGTGGTCAAACGCTTGGCTATCAATCTACAGATCAAGTGCAAGGAATGCAATCAACTCACCATGACGGAGCCAACAACCTCACCGGACCGTGGTGTGTATCGATCAGGAAGTCATACTCCGAGTCCCGGGGGGTGACACTGGCGGTCACGTGTCTGGCTGACACCAGCGACGCTCGCCACGAGGGCCGGTGCGCTCTCGCGGTCACAGGGTCTCGGTACTGCTCCAGGTACGGCGTCCGACCGTTGTGGATGCACAGCTGAGTCCACATGGGCTTAAGTGGCAGCTTCTAATAGGAACAAGTATATACACGGTGAAACAGAATATGTGTACTAAGCAGTGGGAGCTTTTCAGACCAGGAAAAGTATTTGTTGTGGTGGGGAGATAATAGTGAATTCCCATTTTCAGTTTCCCGTACAAATCTTTTCATTTTCTCAATGACAATAAATAGTGACGACCCTATTCCTTTACCGCACTATGCATGTAGGTAGGTAGGTATCAGTTGGTAAGAAGATTACAAGACTATTATAAACACGCACAAATTTACTACCTACCTGTGTTGTATGTTTTGTACGTACCTATTAAGCAAGCGAGCAGTTGAGAATAAAGCATTTTTACATATGTTTGATCACTTTTATGGTGAAGATATATACTCACAGACCTCATCGTCCATGTTTAAACAAGCCACACAGCTCAGTTGGTAGTAGCTCTGCCTTCTGCGCTGTAGGTTGTGGGTTCGATTCCCACCCGGGACAAACATTTATGCGATGAATATAGATGTTTGTCCTATGATTAAATAAATAAATATTACAGGACATTCATTTTACACAGCGCCATCTAGCCCCAAACTAAGCATAGCTTGTAATATGGGAACTAGATTACGGATAATTATTTTTATTATTTTAAGGATTACGCTTCTAGGAGTTTATTATCCGTATTTTATGTCAAGGTCACACAGAACAAATTCTTTGAATGTTTATCAAGTTAAGTACAAAATGACTCACTTCAATTATTGGCTGATATTTTATTGTCTTAGCACTGTAAATGTTTGCATTGTGATCGGTGTAACATACACATATTGTGCAGATTTATGTACACACTAGCTTTTTTATTGGCTTTGCCTGCTTCGTACTCAGATAAATAAATCAATATTACAGGACATTAATTTTACACAGCGCCATCTAGCCCCAAACCATGCATAGCTTGTAATATGGGAACTAGATATCTTAAAAGCTTTTTGTAAATACATATGTACTATATGATACAACACCCAAACACAAACAAACATCTATATTCATTACACAAATGTTTGTCCTGGGTGGGAATCGAATCCACAGCCTACAGCGCAGAAGGTAGAGCTACTACCAACTGAGCTATGAGGCTTGTTTGGAGAGATTTGTTTCTATACCTTTTTTTTTTCTATTCTTCTGTCAGGCAACAGAAAATTGGTTATGATATAGAGGCTGTAACTGATAGACAAAAGAGGGTGATGATACAGAGAAATGGTCCCAATTAGAGATAAAATAAGCCTCACAGCTCAGTCGGTAGTAGCTCTGTCTTCTGCGGTGTAGGTTGTAGGTTTGAATCCCACCCAGGACAAACATTTGTGTGATGGATATAGATGTTTGTTCTGTGTTTGGGTGTTGTATTTTATGATAAGTATGTATTTACAAAAAAAAATGTATTCAAGTATTATATCCATAATCTAGTTACCATATTAGAAGCTTTGATTAGTTTGGGACTAGATGGTACTGTATGAAATGAACACCTGTAATACTATTATTAAAAAAGAGACAGGCAGGGTTGTTGAAGCAAAATTAATAAGTTAGATTTAAGTTCAATGTCTGAAAAAAATACTATTATTATAATTTATGATCTTGTGAAATTATAAATGTTGTGCGAACCCCACCTAGTGTGGCATAACAGGTAGCAAGATCATCTTCTTTTACGATGATGTTTTTTCCCATGGTGTATGGCATACACTATATCTATGTAATATTTCATTAAAATCCATACACCCTCTTAGCCATGAAAAGGTTACATATATACAAACAAAAAAACAGACAGAGACACATTCTAATTTATAATATGTATTAGTTTATGCAAGAATTGTGATACTCCTACACATAACAATGGATTTATATGACCCAGTACAGTTGCATACTGCAAAGATACTGATACAGTGCAACTGTTACGGAGTTGGCAGATAGTTTTGAAGTGATAACAAGAGCTTCAATCAAAATCAGTCTGCTATTTACCTTAATCGCCAGTGGCCTGAGTTTACTCCAGCTGGGATCATCCGGCAGTCTTTTAAGGTATGCATTTTTCTGTATCTCTCTGTAGTAAACTGGGCTTGAATCTCGTTGCGCCATATTGTTAGTTGCAACATCTGTAAAAGGGAGTATTTGGTAAAAATATACGAGGCTATTCTTACTTATGACATAGGCAAGAAACTTGAAAATATCTTATGAAACACCGCACCGAGAAATAAAATGCTTTATAGGGTGCTTCTTAGCAAAGGTCACATCCCACTTGCTCCTCTGTTTTCTGTCATGTGTGAACAGTAATTATTTAATGTACAGTATATTTGGAGCTTCGGACAGAGAGTATTAAATATGATGTATTGATAAATAGTTTATTTGTAATCTAATCTAACCCAATCACAACTATATTCCTCAGTTTCGCTTGTGTGGGTGATTCCCTCCAAAGTTTGTCTAGAAGACGTTGGGGTGTTTTGAGCAGTACCTCCGGTGAAGCTAAACTGACCCCAGACAGCCGAGCTCTGCGAAGTAGCAGAGCAGGGTGAATAGCAACAGACCTCTAAAATGCCCACAGATTTCCGGATATGTAATAGACAAACATGTCAGATAAACACCTATCAATCTATTCATTTAAAAAAACTAAGGACTACCTACATTATTATGGATAACCTGTGCGAAAAACAAATAACAAGTAAAGAACCAATACTTTATGTTGATGCTCCATAATAACGTGATTATTCTCAGATGCTACACTCAAGGGCGTAGCTAGGATTTTATTAAGGTGGGGGCAGGCGTAGACAAACCAAGAATATATACCTGTCTAAGGTATATGAAACACAAAATATCCATCAGTGAATTTTTTTTACAAAAAAGTAGTAGACGAGGTTCTTCACAAAACCATTTGAATACTTCAGATTCAATTGTATCCTTAGTTTAGTACACTGAGCACATACTTAGGCCGTTCAAACGGTTTTCAGTCTTCGTTGATATCAGTCATGTCTTAACATGACGCAGTGTTGAAAAGGACCTCTCTATAGTACTTGTAGTGCAAGGTTGTGCCAAGGAAATAAGTATTAATTTTTCTGTTGCGGGAAAGAAAATGTTCACCTCTCTTCAGTAAAATCTAATTTTTCGAGGTCATACTGTTGTTCTGCCATTTTTTATACCATAGTTCGGCATCTTGACTAATATTATGTTAATCATAGTATAGGCAGCAACTTTGTGCATTATTTTTTAAACAAATTAACAACATATTCTACATTGTACTGGGATGTAGCGACATTAATCCGAAAGCAGGCAAATTTTGGTCACCATAACGCTGCTCTTGAGGAGATAGATACCAGGGAATCTAAATAAGGAATGATAATCAATCACTTCTTAAAAACGCATGGAGTCTCAGCTGGGTTATTGGACCAATGTTGTTTGCGAGATACAATGAGTGAGACTTGTATATTATCAGTTTCAAAAAGTAAAAATAAATAAATAAAAAGCATAGAGAAGTGATTATAGATTCAACCATTCATACAACAATCTTATAAATTTCGCCTGTCAATAGAATCAACTTTATTTTTGTTTATTAAATCTCCCCCCTACCCTTACCTCGCTACAGCCTTGGGCTACACTCATAACATTTTATGAGAAAGGATGTGTTTTTTATATATATTGTTATTTATAGTAATGAGAGACATTTTTAGTAGGTTAGCCTTTACTTAAATAAAGAGAACAAACTATCCCACTTAATAGTAAGATAGTTTGTTCTTTTTAATCTTTTTTTTTATGTTTGCCCGATTATTATGTACATCTATTCCCGATTACTATGCCTAGACCGATTTAGAAAATTTACCCCGAATTTACACGCGACAGACACGCGTCTGTCTGTCGGTTCTGCCATCTGTCATCAAAATAGTTGCAAAAATACGTCATCCAGATGTTCCACCGACTTCAATTAAGAATATGATACAATTTACTATCATATTCTTCATTAAAGTCGGTTTTCTTTTAGTTTTTAAAACGTAATTATACACATAACTGTTATACCTACAGTACTTCCTCTTACCTAGTTTTATTTCCGACGTCTATACATTCTAGTTGACTATTTCCTGTATGCAGTTTGGTAACTATGAGGCTTACAACACTATCAAATTGCGATCAATTGTCGACAATTGACGCAATAATTAATTAGTATGGAGCTCGGGGCCTCATAACTTATGACTCAATAGCAAAATATGCGAAATACATCCTGGTTAATCGACATTGAAGGACCAACAAGTTGCAATTGGAAATTGGATAAAAACAACATTATAACACGATTTAGAACGGATTTATCATTTTCAGGTTGAATATACATAATGCATCAAGTTCACGTACCTAGTAAACTTGTAAGTGGCAGTATGCAAGTACACAAATAAATATTGTTACCTGTTATTTTGGTAATAATTGGTACTCCTATTTACGCAGATAGTCACATCCAAGCATAGAATTTAACAGTTTCGACATAATATTATTATATACTCATAATGCAACGTGGTAAAGTAGCACATATTATTAAAAATATCTATCGCCAATTCGCCAACACAAACAAGAACAACAAGACAAGGGATTTTTTATTGTTGATCAGTCGATCAGTCAGAAGAGTCAGAGTCAAGTCAACCAACACCAACAGAACCTGACGCAACTTAGAACAAGGAAATCGATGTATGAACCAGGGCAAAACTTTAATGGCGGATTAGAAACCTATGAGGAAGTGAGATAACAATCTCACTCACTTCCTCATTGTTTCTCGTTATGTTGTAACCTTAATCAAGGTTAAGCATCCTTAATCAGCAAGGGAGTTAATCAACTCCCTTGCTGATTTGATGACAACGAAGATATTGCGCCTAGTACAGTTTTAGGATTTGTTTGCCGGCTAATGTGATCGTGTAGGTATGATGCACAGAATATATTACATGTGTGGCCTAACATCCAAATATACATGAAGCACATCTGCGCATGTGAACATGCGTGAATTAACACTTGCGCGAAAAAATAACTCGTGATATGCTGATTTCAACATTGTGGAGGTGGTTTTTGAATATGTCTTACTTTCCACGCGATCTCCCCCATTTTCCTCCGTATAAATAAATAAATAATGTCGTAGAGCATGCAACGATGCTACGCCGCGTCGGACCTGCGTAGCATATGGACACAATATAATAGGAATATTCCATTATGTTGGTAGAATTTGGGCATTTATCTGTGGACGCTTTCTGACAGAATCATGAGAGCAATCAGGCTCGGCAACATTAAAAAAAACTCGTCTGTTCTTTTTACACAGGTTGTGTTTTTTTCCAAGGCCACTGAGGCCAAGTAATATAATAAAATATAATAACCGGTATCTATGGGTACGCAGATGACAGCATAGTTGTTGATAGATATTTTTCCAGTCCACGTACTAATGTTAACAAGCCTCATAGCTTGGTTGGTAGTAACTCTGCCTTCTGTGCTGTAGGTTGTGGGTTCGATTCCCACCCAGGACAAACATTTGTGTGATGAATATAGATGTTTGTTCTGTGTTTGGGTATTGTATTATAATAATGATAAATAAGGATTTCAGAAACATCAGGGAACAAAATTCTCAAAAAATAGGGTCGAAAGAAACATATATTGATATAATCCCAGTTCCGATCCTTATATAACAAGCATTAGACTAAAATCCATGACGAGGAACAAAATGGGACACTTCCCTGAAGTTGATGATCTCATTATAAATACTGAGCAAGCTCTGCAAGAAGATACATGTGAGAATGAAGATGTAAAAGTAAGTAGCGTAGCCCATCCATTAGAATGAAAAAAAAAACTTCTATTTAAATGTACCTATGTAATTACTTTAATAGTATTATATAAATATTTAGGCGTTTTTTGTGTATACTGTGTAAATATAATATGTAACTGGATAAAGTAGAATTGTTATAATGTATTTTAAAATTGTTAACATGTCAGTTTTTTATTACAAAAACATATTTTATTGTTAATATGTAAGTGAAAGGTAATTGGTAATTAAACATTAAAGGTAAATAAAAATAATAATTAAAGGTAATTGAATATTGTCACTGTTTCAAAATAGTTTTGTATAATAAATAAAACTTTTCGTAGAAATATGTTGTGTTTAAAAAGAATAAGACTAGTGAGATATTAAAATATAATATCTGAAATCGTATTTTGAAAGTATTTTCTTGAAGTAAAACTGAAAGTAGTACTTTCTTGTGAGGATTCACAAGAGACCTAGAATATATTTAACTAAAATCGAACCACGTTATAACAATAGGTAGGTAGAAATACTATTTCAAGGGCTGTACATTTTTTTTGTAGCAGTACTAAAGATACCATGGTGTGTCATTCGTACTACAAGTTACTACTTCCTTGTAGTACTACAGACTCCGAGGCAAAATATGTATACAGGTACCTAGGCTATTATTATTATTTCATTTTTGATCGATGGAATCAAGTTATTTCATTAAAATATCACTATTTGAGTGTTAATGAAGCACCTCTAACCAATTAAAATGCCTACGTCATAATAATAAAAATAGAAAAAAACGCAGAGGGCAGAGATAGCAAGTAGGTGTATTTGGAGAAAGCATTGGGTATTATGCCTTCTATAATCCCAACTAGGTTTGGTTTTAACATCTCTGTCAACATTTTTTTTCTCCAAAACGGGCAGGTTTATTAAAAAAATTACATAAAAGAGGTTTAAAATCACCCAAAGACCTTAATTTAAAAAAAAAACAGATCAATGTTAGGAATTCAACCTCTATGTCCCCGATTTGATGAAACGGGATCAGATGGATATACGGGCAATCGGTTTCAGGTTTTAAGGCTAAGGCCACCCCACAGAAAACTAATATCCTAACGGGCCACCCATATACTACTAGGAAGGTAACGCTTGATTTGCCTGAGAGCAGCAAGAGCGTAGCTTAGCGAGCTTACGCTAAGCTACGATATACGATACCTACTTACTGGAAGCAAACTGTTTTTTTACTCTTTGCACATAAGACAGCTGATAAATTTTTGTTCAGGGCAATTATTTTACCTACAATACACGACAAGATTATTTTATACTCATTGCTCTTTGATTGAATTGAATACAAAAACAAATCTATCATTCAATTATTTTTCTGTAATGTAATTGTTGTTGACATTTGTGATTTTGAAGTGCTAAATTTAGTAAAAACTTATTGATATCGAAGAAATCTGTAAGTATTATTTATTCAATAATACGTACAATCGCAAATAATTGCTCAAACATGAAAAAATATACTTATTTTTTGCTAGGAAATTTTCTTTATCACCGACCTGCCTGTCAAATCAGTTTTTAGTTCTCTATACGGCCACTTGGGGTACCAACCGGTCTTTTACTATTTTGGTTGGTCACGTGACCAAGTTAACCGCCAAAATGATTGTCACTTTTGTCTTTTTGTACTGACAATTCGTATTCCGTGCAGTAATTTGTGATTTTCCTTGTAATTCATTGTTTTTGCATATAAATTGTCACTGTTACGCTTCGTCTTATGCTAGCAATAATAATATCAATTCAACACACGAATAATAATGGCAAAAGTGCATATAACCAACGTTGTTGTCCTCGACAACCCGAGCCCATTCTTGAATCCATTTCAATTTGAGCTGACTTTTGAATGCATCGAGGAACTGAAGGAAGATCTCGAATGGAAGATGATCTACGTTGGGTCGGCCGAGACTGAAGAGCACGACCAGATATTGGATACCATTTACGTCGGGCCTATACCCGAGGGACGGCACATGTTCGTATTTCAAGCGCCTCCGCCGGACGTCACAAGAATACCTGAAAACGACGCTCTCGGCGTCACTGTTGTCCTCTTGACCTGTTCTTATCGAGGGCAAGAGTTTGTCCGCGTAGGCTACTTCATAAACAACGAATACAGTGAAAGTGATCCGGAACTCAGAGAAAATCCTCCTTCAAAGCCACAATTTGACAAAGTAGTTAGAAATATCCTCGCTTCCGAACCTAGAGTGACCAGATTCAAGATAAATTGGGCAGAACCAGATGCCACTGCACCAGATTCAGGCGATGTGAACCTGGAATCGGCTCATGCACCAAGTAATGATTCATATGCGTTCAATGCGGACAGTCAGATCAGCGGCATTGAGTTCACTGGTAGCTTAGGTGGTTATGGGGACAATTCTAATTCAATAGCTCCTATGGAATGCTGAGGTAAGTAACAGTACATTTATTTCCTATTGTTTTCTGTATTTATCAAGTTTTTGGTAATTCATTGATGGATAAATTTTGAGTAGGAGTAACCAAAGTACCGAGTGTATTATTCATTGGCTCACAATATTTTTTGTGCTGGGGTATTGAAATGTTATATTCACTTTATAACTTAGACAACTCAGCTGAAAAGCTGTCAACATATGGTGATTGTCTTTGTCCCACAATAAGTGGGTGGGGGTGACAAACTTCTATGAACAAACCCATGTAATTTTTTCAGGTTAGAAGAATTGGAATCCACGATTTCAAGATGTTATAGCTGTCTCACTCTATCAATAAAGAGTATGAAGTGGATATTGTGATCCAGAAGGCCCTCAAACTAAAAGAACTGTATAGTAGTTTATTAGTTAATTAGGATTATGAACTGATGACTTTGTATTTATAAACTTGTATATTAAGCAGCCATACATATAAATATTACTTTGTCTTCGTGGGATTGTTCTTTAGCTATATGAGATTTTTATGAAATTGTTAAGAACAATTCAATGGACACTAAATAGTGATATTTAGATTAATGGCTTTTGTGTTGCAATGCTAACGATAATTTTGCCTAGATAATTTGCTTAATAATAATTTTTTTTTCATGTAATTGTATTGAAGGTGGCTTAGTTTTGGATTTTGTCACTTAGTATTCTAACACTTTTACAGCCGTGTCTTTTGCAAAACCCTAACAAAATTAGTGTGGATGAGTGTAAGATTTCACAGGATTGCTTTCATGGAGGTTATTAAAATGTGTTCGTTTTAACATTATGGTTAAGTCAAGTCCCATAAGAGTTTATGGTTATGCTGAATACACTTAAAGATCCTGACCAAAAATTTAGCTTTTAGATTAAAAAAATCTGGTGGGGGCAATGTTTTCTGCTCTGATGTCTTGCATTAGGATTGTGCCCAACTCCGCAAAGTAGCGGAGCAGCACCTTAAGCTATGGGACTGTGAGTTTTACTGATGAATATTAGACAAACCACAACTAATCATTTAACAAAATGAAATGGAAAAAAATATGGTTAAATACACTTTACATGGAAGAATCATATTATAGAAGATATTGCCACTTATGCCACCAACAGAAATATATATTTTTTTGTTAGACGGAGTTGCTTGGCCTTCATCTCGCCTTATTTTTCAAGTTATTATATTAGGTATGAATTAATGAAACACTAAATTTACACATTTATTTATTTGAAACAAAAACACTGGTACACTATAAAAAAAATCAATGCCAGATGCAATAAATAGACAGATGCAGAAGTCTAAATCTGTGCATCATCTGGCAACACTTCTGAAATAGTTGTGTGTGCTACAGTAGCCAATAAGCCTCTGCTCAGAATGAATGCCCGCTGTTTATCTGTTTATCCAAAACAAGTTGTACTTAAGATGTGCATTTGACAACCCGCTAGTAGAGATCCTCGTAAGAATCATGATCCGAGTAGTGATTAGAGCTAAATCCTCAGTTGTGAGCTATTTAATGTTCATAAGTGGGTGCTGTTTTTTATATTTTGTATAATATATAAAGGGATCATGATTACAATGCAAAAATATTAAGGTTATCTTATTGGGAAGATACTCCGAAACAGTATCACAGTCAACATACTGTTTCTGCCGAAACTTAAAGGCCTCGACATTCTGAGGAACTGGCTATATTACCTCTAAATGCCGGAACACAACAATTTTTATAATAAGCAGTAATTTAGTTGCCGTGTGTCATTTTGAAAGAGGGACTTGCGAGTTTGTCCCTTTACACTTTTTATTAACTCGAATACTTAATTGACTATATAACAACTGATTTCATATGTTAAACATAATATTATCTTAACTTTAGCTCTAAATACATACAATACATTAAGAGTGGTTATCTTTGTGCTTTTTACCCGACAGCCTCATAAAGTGGATAAGTTTTTCGATAGTGATAGTGACAAATGATTTGAAATATGTATTACTTACCTATCAAGGTGGTTTACAAAAAAAAGTTTGAAATGCTGCTTTCGGGTTTTAGTTTTATCAATGTTCTATATTTATTACTCTTGCTTAGTCTCTGTTTCATGCATTATTTATCTGTTTTCTTCAAACATTGCTGTAAAATTTTTACTTTAAGTTAACCGATAAAACTTTTTGCCTTGCGTACGATTTTTTAAAACAAAAATTGTATTGCAATTTTCGAAAAAACTACATCATATGACATAAGATTTTGTACATCCTGAATCTGTTTACAAATGTTATTATGACACAAAAATTCACAACCCACGGACGGAACCCGCGTCTTTTCCTAAAGCCGGAAACGCACTTTCCAACTGAGCTACGGGGGTACCGATGCAGATTCCGATTTTTTGTGTCATATCTCAGCTAAAGCGCTATTTTTGTGTCATAACATTTGTAAAAGTTGGGACCAAGTATAATCACTTGAAATACAAAAATTTGATCCTGAATCTAATTTTAACAGCAACCAAATAATGCCTTACTGTCGATATAGGCCTTGTTTGGTTTCTCAAAAATTGTACTTCGGCTAAAGGCAGTGCACATCTGCCCGCAAGTATTGATACCATTTGTCTGTATGTGGGCCTGTGTAGAAGCCCTGGTGTCAGATGTGTCTGTCTAACTGACCTATGCTCATGTATATTAACTTATTTGATTTTACCACTCATTTTTCACTCACCAGAGATGTTAAGAATACTTGCTCCTATAGGTTCATATAAGGAAATTCGATTGTTGTGATTCTATTGGTGCACGGCGGATCCCTAATATTGTAAGTGGCCAAACAAAGGCCTGCACCAAAGTCCTGCCGAAGTCTTAACGAGCCAAGCTCAATGAAATACCCGAGGACTTACCAAAGATAGAACCAGAAACCGCAAGAGTATTTTGTATGGCCTTCTCTATTTTATATGTGTATCTATTCTGGTAGTAATAAGATCAATAATTTAGAAAATAATGATTTATAAGAAAGATAAGAAGTAATTATAACGATTTTTGATGTAATGTTCAGAAAGATATTTTTGTGTACCTACCTATACACTTTCATTAAATTATGGTCTGAAGTTAAATAATGATGTTGGTTATATTAAACCTGATATGATAAATGTATATTTTTATTTATTTTTACACTAAAACCCATAAAAAAGTAGGTACCTACTAAAAATTGTATTTTTCTACTAAACTCATAGTACGGGTTCCTATATTGCAATTCCTGATAATGCAAGACCAATAATTCGAATCCATTTATTTTTGTAGTAAACTTATAGAGAATTGCCAGTAGGTACATTGCAAGAGTTGCACTTAACATTAGATTGCTTGTTTTTTTCTCCATGTCGTATTACCTCGGGTGCTGTGAAACATTTACGGTGTGTTAGAGAGTACCCAACATAAATTGGTCAAACATTGTTTGGCCTGTATAAAATCGTATCGTCTCCCATTGTACTAGGAAAGTCTTAATTGTAATATCCATAATCCTGTGCACATCTAGAAGGTCAGGGACAGTACCGCCGACGGCGAAGCCGATCTCCATTGGCTTAAAATTAGCTTCATGAGAACTAGAAACGATTTTTCTACCGGGTATGTGTCATATCCAAAACGGCGTTTCCCATCTCAAAAGTGTACACATGTTATGAAATCTATCCGTACAGTACATTTGACGGTAAAAATCGTTTCTAGTTCTCATGAAGCTAATTTTAAGCCAATGGAGATCGGCTTCGCCATCGGCGGTAGCGTCCCAGGTCAGGCTATTCTTAGGTATTTACTGCTGTAAAAGACGACGGTTTGTTCAATAGATTTAAATGAGCAGTGACCTTTTGTGTGAACCTTATGGAGGGTACGTAGGTAGTTTACATACCTAGTACCGAAGACGAGTGGTTATCCAGGTGCGATATATACCTATGCAAAAGAAAAATGATCCTATAAACACTAAAACTTGCATATATTTTGATATAAATTGTGTTACCAAAAATACCCAGGCAGGTATAATATTATTTTATTATTATATTACCGTTGCACATTGACCTCACCACTCACTCAGAATCGACGAACGCCACATATACCGATCCCGAGCACCTCCATCCAACGACTCCCCGCGACCATGTCGTCGATCCATCGAGTCTTCCTACACTCCGATTCGCGTTCAATCGTGGTCGCCATGTGAGAACCTTAACCCCCCAGTGTTTATCGGTTTTGCGAGCGATGTGGCCTGCCCACGGACACTTCAGCTTGCTAATTCTGAGAGCTATGTCAGTGACTTTGTTTCTCTCACGGATATCCATATTCCGGATTTCATGACGTAGTAGGTACCTAGTTAATTTCCAAGCATAGCTCTCTCCATAGCTCGGTATGAGACTGGGACTGCGAGAACGTAACTTGGAAGGTACCTACCTTTTTCTAAATAAATGGTGGGGTGTGTTGCCTATACTGAGCCGCCTTTTTAATCTTTAGCGATTGAACACATTATTTAGATACCTACCTACAAAAAAAGGTATTAATCATTTAATTTCAAAATTTCAAAAGTATTAATCGCGTATTTCTATATTTGTCCCGACGCGACGCTTCGACGAGCAGTCGGTTTTTTTTTATTTTACGACCGCGAAGCGCTTGGCCATCATCTCACCTGGCAACAAGTTGAAATAAGGCCGAAGATGGAGGCGCACTTCACCCGGAATCCTCAACAACCTGAGGAACTGGCTATCTTACCTCTGAATGCCAGAACACAACAATTTTTTTGTTTTTTTTTTATTATGGCGACAGAATTAGGTAAGATGGTGGTAGCCAGGCGGACTTAAACAAAGTCCTACCACCAACCAAATCAAGCACAATATATTGTACTCCCCATGGGGATCGAACCCGGGACCTCTGGATCTGAAATCGGTGAGTTGAACCACTAGACCACAGAGGCGATAAAAAACGGTAAGTAAAATATGCGATAAATACCCGCTTTTTCGTATTAAAATACTTAGGTACCTACTGAGCTTAGTGATGAAGCGAAGCGATAATCATGAGTTATAACGAAACACTATCGCATTAAAAGATTAAAATTGTATTTCAGAAGCTGTGAAATATGTCTCTTCAGCGGCTAACAGCGCTTCGGGCGCTGATGGCAAGTCAGCCGACAGCGCTGAACGCGTACATCATACCCACTGCTGACGCGCATAACGTAAGGGAATAAAAACTACTTATAGTTATTTAATGTAGGCGTCAGTTTAGAGATCCATTACGTTTGAAAACAGAAAAAACCTCATTCAAACCTCGAGAGCCTCACAGTAGTCGTGTCGCATTTATGTGTAGCACCTGACTTCTCACCTTGGTAATAAGCAACATAACATTATATCCTGAAAACAATGTCCCAGTATCAATGAAATTAAAGTTTTTTTTTATAGTGCGACGGAGAGGTGCTAAGCCTTCATCTCATCTGATTTTCAAGTTAAGATAAGGCCGAAGGTGTAAGCGCACTTCACCCGAAATCCTCAACCATCTGGAACTGGCTATCTTACCTCGAAATGCCGGAACACAACATTTTATAAGTATTGTTATGGCAACAGACTTAGGTAAGATGGTGGTAGCAAGCCAGGCGCACTTAAAACAAATCCTACCACCAACCAAACCATGCACAATATTGTATACTCCCTGGGGATCGAACCGGTACCTCTAGATCTGACACCGGTGTTCGAACCACTAGACCACGGCGGTTATAAAGTTGCTTAAACTACACTGTAGATTAATTGATGCGTTTTCCTTCTCATTTCCCTTTATCTTTCTCGTCTCACACGCACACTGTTGGCTGACAGTACCTATCTACTACCTATACTTATACCTATATTATAATAGTACCAACCTCTCTAAAAATGGGTTGGTACCATCTGACGACAACTATACCACCGCGCGCGCTCATTGGTCGATTCAAATAGCGCGCGCCTCCCCGGCTTCCTGTCACAAACTTCCGTCCGTTCTTTTCGCGAAATTAGGTACTCTCACAGATTGCAGGAAAGAGAAAGGAAATACTTACACGTCAAACATACTTTGTAACAAATCCGCGAAATTCCTTTGAAAAAAACAAATAGAAAGGCGTTCTGCCTGTACAAGAGGACAGTTACTTATCAATAGTAATTCGAGGCATTATTATAAGGAAACTTAGTATTGATGTTATTGAAGAGCCTGAGCATTTCGGTTTGAGGTTTGAGCGTTTGAAAACCTCAAAAGGAACTGGCTATCTTACCTACCTCAAAATGCTGCATCACTACAATTAAGAAACGTTATTATGGCGACATACTTCGATAAGATGGTGGTAGCTAGCCAGGCGCACTTGAGCAAAGTCCTACCACCAACCAAAGCAAGCACAATATTGTACTCCCCTGGGGATCGAACCTCTGGATCTGATAAACCACAGAGGCGGTTAAAAACGCGAGTGGATTAGACTTTTTCAATGTACTTAGCAGATTTGTATCAAAATATTTTTGTTGCTTTCATATTGAAATGGATCTCCGCAAAGTGGCGCCTCAACTACTAAAATGTGACCCCTATTAATATGTGCACCACCAACCACCTCTATAGCCATAAAATAATCTCCACCCAAAGGTAGCCTGGAAGAAATCGCTTTAAGCGACAAGACCGCCCATTGTATATACATTATTTAAGTTATCCAGTTTTATTTTTAAGGTGTGCAATGAAGTATTTTTCATTCATTCATTCATTTCGTCAGAAAAAGTATATGATAATAATAATAATAAATATTACAGGACATTCATTTTACACAGCGCCATCTAGCCCCAAATTAAGCATAGCTTGTACTATGGGAACTAGATTAATACTTTTGTTAATACATACGTATTATATGATACAAGCCCAAACACAGAACAAACCTCTATATGGATCACACTAATGTTCGTCCTGGGTGGGAATCGAACCCACAACCTACAGCGCCGAAGGCAGAGTTACTACCAACTGAGCTATCAGGCTTGTGCAATGAGCAGTGTGATTGAATCAATGTATTTTCCAGTCGGAATACATAGCGCCAGTAGACGCGCGTCGTGAGTGGATTACTGGATTCACGGGATCAGCTGGGACAGCCCTAGTCACATCGACGAACGCCCTTCTATGGACAGATGGCAGGTAGGTTCTACCATCCAACCCTACAAAAAAATACGACATTTATTGTACTACTTAGTAGTTCTCAAATAGAACGCAATTAACAAACATATTGAGGCGACACGTGACCCATGGGCTGGCTCTTATTTAGGCCAGCGAATTAGCATAGCTATTCAGCGTGGCAATGCAGCCAGTGTGTTGGGCACACTTCCGTCTGGTACTGGTCTGGAACAGTTGAGTTACCTATATGCCGTTTGTAACGGTCCTTACGTAATCTGACTGATTCCTTTGTACATAGTTTAATTGTACTTTTTATTGAATAAATAAAAAAAAAATAACAAACGATAGGTGTTAATTACGTTCTATTTGAGACTTGAGGACCTAAGGACCTAAGTGTGCTTTCATTACACCTAACTTAGGCGCTTTTATCTCGAACTCTCTTTATTCACCTGAGTGTTCGAGGCTCTCACTTGTCGCTAACGTAATGTATCCTTACTAACGTGAAACAAATGTTGATGCAGTTTTGAAAAGTGCTCTCAAAACTGTTGCCTTCGTAGTTGTGGTTTAAAAATCTACCCCACCAGTACACGGATGTCGTAAAGTCAATCAAAAAGGCAGCAGCTTTTTTCTTTGTGCAAACAAAACTTTAACTGTGAGCACCGATCTGTCTGCTTAGCGTGGCGATAATGGGCGTACCGTACCGTATTGAGCAAATAACAATAGATAAAATAGACCAGTTTTAAAAATTTTAATACCCTCCCTTATCATATAAGACCTGATGATCATCCTTTGCCCCCCTTCATCTTAAAAACCACCCCTCTTAAGAGTAAAATAAACTTATTTTGAAATCAGTCTTAACCCTTATTTTATATGATATCCCATCTTTTAGAGACTTCAATCTTATTTACCCCTTTTGCAACCCTTAATGTTACAGGGGTGATTTCAGCGAATCAAAAGAAAGTTATTTGTGAAGTCAACCCCCTTTAACATCCTACAAAACATACCAGGCGTTTAAACCCCTTAACGCGAACCTGAACAAAAACCACCCCTAATCAAAAATAAAATAGATATTTTATGAATGTGCAGTCGATACTCTATCAAATGACATATCAGAAGCCAAAAATCTTCTCGTCTCAGTTAATACCCCTATTTCGTACCGATTGACGAGTGTTAATATAATCTCTGCAAGTTCAAAATTAAGAATTGATCGGATCAGCCATTCAAGAGTTATGGGCGAAAAATTTAATTTATTTTCACCCCAGTATCTCAAAAACCACCCCTCTTATCTAAAATCCCCCGCGACAATCAAATTCTATTTACGTAATCTCTATTTAGTTTGAATTTCATGAAAATCGGACAATCCGTATGAGAGTTATGCCGTCACAAACATTGCCACATACATACATACATACATACATACATTGCCGGATTTCCCAACCTAACTCGGAGACAATAAGTAGTTGAGAGCAGAGTTGCTTGTGTAAAGGCTCGTCCGGAAAAGAACTACCACCATATATTTCGGCCGCTAAGCAGCATTGCTGTTTCGGTTGGAAGTGCCCGCTTGGCTATCGAAGATAAATAAAAAAAGGGTATGCTAGCCGGTGAAGTTACGGGCACACTTACTGTGCAGCGTAGGTCATGTTATCTGCGGATGACCTACGTTATCTTTGTTATAGGCAAGATTTCTACTTACCTACTATCAGGTGAGCTAGACACTTGCTTGTTTCGCTCTATGTCGTATAAAAAAGAAAAACATACCTACCTACTATATATATTTATATAGCAGACATTCATATTACACAACAAACTAAGCAAAGTTTAGTTAAATACCTACACATTTTTTTTAAATATACATACAATACAACACTTAAACAGATCAAACATAATGTGGGATTATAGTTATTCTATGGCTTAGTATAGATAGTAAATGTCTGTTTCTTCACAGATACTACACACAGAGCAAACATAATGTTAGATTATCGTTATTCTATGGCTTAGTATAAACAGTAAATGGCAGTTTCTTCACAGATACCACACACAGAGCAGACATAATGTAAGATTATCGTTATTCTGTGGTTTAGTATAAACAGTAAATGGCCGTTTCTTCACAGATACCACACACAGAGCAAACATAATGTAAGATTATCGTTATTCTGTGGCTTAGTATAAACAGTAAATGGCCGTTTCTTCACAGATACTACACTCAGTTCGAAAAGGAAGCAGATATGACGCTGTGGACCTTGATGAAGCAGTGTGAGTGAATTAATCGATTTGAGGGTAGTAACTAAAAAAAATGGAGTTTTTTTTTATTATTGTACGACGGGGAAGCGCTTGGCCTTCATCTCATGGAGGCGCACTTCACCCGGAATCCTTAACAAACTGAAGAATTGGCTATCTTACCTATCTAAACAATACTTTCGTTGAGCGTGTGGAAATTTGTACTGCACACCCCTCTGGAAATCAGGTGTAAGTCGTATGTATTTATTTGGGAGAATTTTGTTTCCTGGGCTCATGCTGATCTTGGAAGCAGTAGTAGAGTTCAAGAGTTGTAAAGTTCTATATGAAAGGGCTGGCTTTCTATTTCGGCCGCCAAATAGAATTGTTGGCGGCGCTCGGCCTTCACCTCACATGATGTCAAGTTATGACCCCGAAGGTACGCACTTCACCCGGAATCCTCAACTGAGGAACTGGCTATCTCACCTCTGAATGCCGGAACACAACAATTTTTGAGTTGTTGCTATGGTAACAGACTTAGGTAAGATGGTGATAGCTAGAGTACTCGTATATAGTAGATAGTCTAGTACATGAGAAGTGGTAGCCTGGACTTAAGTCCTACCATCAACCAAAGTTGTCATAAAATCTCAGTTTGTGCCTACCTACTCTAACAATACTACACCAAACACTTAAATGCACCCATCTACATATAATCTCGATAATTACTATACACCAACATATAATTTACATAATCAACTTATCACTACTGACCACACACATACATCTTCACTCACTCACCCACACAACACACATTATCAAATGGGCCTTATTATATATTGTTTTTTATTAATATTAATAATTATATAGCTATTAGTCATTTCACATTTTAAATAATTAATTCCTTAACATAAATTTATGATTAAGTATTATGCACATTTAATATATCATTTTCATTTCAACCTTAATAATTAATCTTACTCAATAATCGAATTTTGCACCCAACACAGAACAAACATCTATACTCATCACACAAGTGATTGTCCTGGGTGGGAATAGAACCTATGCCTATGGCGCGGACGGCGGAGTTGCTACCTACTGAGCTATAAGGCGTGCTATCAAAAATATACTAATATCTTTATCACAAAAAAAAAAAAAAAAACATCTTATGTTGAAAAAGATGGCTAGCTAGATACTAAACGAACTCAACTTCCAAACAGCCACATCCATTCTCAACCTAATCCTTGTAAATACAATGGTCTTGTCTTGTATCAAATTAAACAAAACTACCCACTTATTTTATTAGATTTAAAATGTTATGCACTGTACGTAAAACTATGATAATTATGTTACTATGTTTAAGTCCTCATGTAAGTGAATTTTCTAATTCTTTTTGAGAATAAAGCGTCTATAAACCTAATTTTGTTAATTTTTGAGCACAGTTTGGTACATATTTTAATTTGTATATTATTATTATGGGAAGCACTCTTTGCCAAAGTACAAGCTTTCTTAGCTTTTTTTGGTGACGAGAGCTCAACATTTTTATGTATTTTGTACAACAGTAATAAATTAATTTTAATTAAAAAAAAATAAGTTATGCTAATTCCTACAGCACTTCCCGATACGTTGACAATGGAGAGATGGCTCGTGGCTAACTTGACGCCCGGTGCCGTCGTGGGAGTCGATCCCCACACCATGACTAGAGAAGAATGGACTCCTATACAGGTACCAGGGACGCTACCGCCGACGGCGAAGCCGATCTCCATTGGCTTAAAATTAGCTTCATGAGAACTAGAAACGATTTTTACTACCGGGTATGTGCATTATCCAAAATGGCGTTTCCCATCTTAAAAGTGTACACATGTTATGAAACCTATCCGTTCAGTACATTTGACGGCAAAAATCGTTTCTAGTTCTCATGAAGCTAATTTTAAGCCAATGGAGATCGGCTTCGCCGTCGGCGGTAGGGTCCCAGCTGTTATAACAAGACTTTGATTGTGCAGCGCCATCTACCCCCAAACAAATGTACTTATCATACATCAATAATAAATATTATAGGACATTAATTTCACACAGCGCCATCTAGCCCCAAAATATGGGAACTAGATTACGGATATGATACTTAAAATACTTTTTGTAAATACATACGTGCTATATGATACAACACCCAAACACAGAACAAACAGCTATATTCATCACACAAATGTTTGTCCTGGGAATCGAACCCACAGACCACAGCGCGGAAGGCAGAGCTACTACCAACTGAGCTATGAGGCTTTTAAATTTATTTATATACACTCAAATCGAAAAATTCGAATTACGAATTCAAAGACGGTTCTATACAGACGCACTTTATAAACGCATATACATAAAATTAAGAATAAAACTCATTATAGTACCGCTATCTTTTTTATTATTATTTCATTAAACTAGTCTATGGTTTTAGGCTGAATTTGAAAAAAAAAGCGCACGCATGCGCAGTTCGAACTTAATTTCCCGCGCTTCCCATACATTTTTTTGCCGATCGTGTTTTTGTAACCTACCTACTTAGTTTAATTTATTTTTTTCCTATGAGTGAAGATAAAGTGGTGTATGAAACTGCATATAACTTGGGTACTAAAACACTCGAGTCAACCTATTATCATTCGGCTTCGCCTCGTGCGATAAACAGACTCGTGTTTTAATACCCCTTCTTATATGACAGTTGCATAAACTACTATTGATATACAAAAGGCGCAAATATAGTGGTCTCGACAGAGCTTACCTATTTGAGCCTTTTGGGGTGGAGACCTTGGGTCCGTGGGGAGCCGGTGCCCTCCGGGTTTTCAAAAATATTGCGGGGCTTTTGATTGAGGCGACACGTGACCCAAGGGCTGGCTCTTATTTATTTATGCAGTGGCTCCAGCGAGCTGGCTCTTATTTAGGCCAGCGAATTAGCATAGCTATTCAGCGTGGCAATGCAGCCAGTGTCTTGGGCACGCTTCCGTCTGGTACTGGTCTGGAACAGTTGAGTTACCTATAGGCCGTTTGTAACGGTCCTTACGTAATCTGACTGATTCCTTTGTACATAGTTAGTATAACATCTAGAGCGCTCTGCTCCCTACTTTCCTCCGTCAAAGCTTCAGGTATCACAGACAAATCCGGCTTAGTAGCCACCGTGGACTTTCTTCCCCTACGTTTACTATCGCTTTGAACACTTGATATCGAACTGCCAGAGGCTATACTTTCTGTATCATCGTTTTTACGACTTTGACGCTTTGGCGTGACAGAAATGGAATCGTCGATAGAGCGGTTCGATTCGTCAAGTTTCATCTCTCGCGACATACGACGGGTTAATTGTACTTTTTATTGAATAAATGTTTCTATTGATGTGTGTATTTCAGACGGCATTATCAAAAAATAACATGAAAATCGTGGCGGTGGCGAAGAATCTGGTGGACGAAGTCCGGCTCGAGGAGCGCCCGCCCCCGGCGAGGCCTCACAACGACATCACGCCGCTAGCTGTCCACTACACAGGTATCCCTTCGCCGTTTGCCAATCACTTTACCGGTTTCAGATTCAGAGGTCCCGGGTTCTCACAGGGGAGCTATATTGTGCTTGGTTTGGTTGGTAGGACTTCGTTCAAATTCAAATTCATTTGTTGCCAATAAGTTTAAATCAATTATAAAATTACCAGAGACCCCACACTAGGGCTAGCCTGTGCCGCGGGAGTCTATTTAAAGAATTACCAAAACACTTGTGCTACTAACAGGGCAAAACCAAATTAAATTAAAAACAAAAAACCGAATTACTGAGTATGACAGTGAAAAGGGGGGTGTGTGTGTGTGTGTGTGTGTGTGTGTGTGTGTGTGTGTGTGTGTGTGTGTGTGTGTGTGTGTGTATATATTAGAGTGTGCATGCGTTATTTGGATAAGTAGGAGTAAGGAACACGGATGGGAAACAAAGAGCAAAGTTATTGGGATTCACGTCAGGATTGCTAAAAGTCTCTCTGTATCATCATAATCGAGGGTTCGTTTGAGTACGGTTTTTTTTTGACGGGGAAGCGCTCGTCCTTCATCGCGCACTTCACCCGGAATCCTCAAGTCTGAACTGGCTATGTTATCTCTAAATTCCGAAATTCAATAGTGTAACAGTTGTTTTGATATATATTATTATTATGGCGACAGAGGCAAGATGGTGGTAGCTAGCCAGGCTTAGTTTGGTTGGTGGTAGGACTTTGTTCAAGTCTGTCTGGTTAGCTACCACCATCTTATCTAATTCTGTTGCCATATAAACAATTTTAAAATCTTTGTGTTCCGGCATTTAGTGGTAAGATAGCCAGCTCCTCAGGCTTGAGGATTCCGGATGAAGTGCGCCTCCATCTTCGGCCTTAACTTTTTTTTGTGCCGTACTCAACTCAGCTTAGCCGCTGTTTAATCTCATGTGCAGTTTGTTGACTTTAGTAAACCCTCAGGTAAAACAGCGGGAGAGAAAATACAAGAGCTAAGAGAGAAGATGGTGGAGAAGAAGGCGTCTTGTTTGGTCATCACCGCCTTGGACGAAGTCGCATGTGAGTTACAGGAAAAAAAAACAGGACATTAATTTTACACAGCGCCATCTAGCCCCAAACTAAGCAAAGCTTGTAATATGGCATCTAGATTACGGATAGAATACTTAAATACTCCTTGTAAATACGTACGTACTATATGATACAACACCCAAACACAGAAGAAACATCTATATTCATCACACAAATGCTTGTCTTGGGATTTCAAAAATATATAATATGAATTGCCAGATACCCTCAATCTACGCGGAAGTGACATAGAATTCAACCCGGTCTTCTTCTCGTATCTTCTCATCACGCCGGCGTCGGTCAAACTGTTCTGGTTTGACGGAAAACTGACGGACGCTGTCAAACGGCACTTGACCGATGAAAACGTTCAAGACTTTGAGGTCATGAAGTATGACAGTGCTATTGGGTATTTGGAGCATGAAGCCGTGAGTATATTTAAATAGAAATATATATACATTTTATTGACTTTAACAAAAAATTGGTGCTAATCAGCTCGCAGGGTACCTGACTATAATGTATTTTTTATATTTTTAATGTGAATTTATTTCAAGTGATTGCACTTGGCCACAAGTGGTTTTGGTGTCTTGGTAATGTTATAATGACACAAAAAATCACCCCGGGTTGTGAATTTTGTGTCATGACCAACTATCAATGAAAAAAATATATATAAGTTGTGTAATGTAATACATATTAATATGGCATACCATATATCTTTTTTTTACTATTGTTAGGTTGTCAATTTTTGTGTCATTATGACAAATGGGCGATCACCTGAAAAAAAAAAATGTATCGTTTTTAGCTCAATCTATCGGAGAGCGGCGATGGAGAAAATTCAGTCTGGTTGTCCAGTGATGCTAGTGAGGCTGTACACAGAGCTGCTTCTGGGGTAAGTGTGCTCTGCGCATAAGTTGTTGGTTCGATTCCCGCCAGGGACAAAAAATTGACTGTTTTATTTTAATTTTGAAGGCGAAACTTGGCCTTTGTCTCATTTGGTGTCAAGTCATCTTACATTAACTGCCCGTTAGTATTCACTGCTGATTTGAAATTAGTTTTAATTTAATAACAATGCATTGCTATATCTAATCTATGGATTACAAATTTATAGCATTGGCTACCTGACAAAAGGTAGCTTGATCTAAAAAATACTAAGCTATGCAATATGAATTATAGATCAAATCAATTATAAAATCGGTGCCCTCCGGGTTTTCAAAAATATTGCGGGGCTTTTGATTGAGGCGACACGTTACCCAAGCTGGCTCTTATTTAGGCCAGCGAATTAGCATAGCTATTCATGTGTTGGGCACGCTTCTGTCTGGTCCTGGTCTGGAACAGTTGAGTTACCTATAGGCCGTTTGTAACGGTCCTTAGGTAAATTATATATATGATTATTTATTGCCTTGCAGAGCGACATCCTGAAAAAGCCGCTCAATTTGATATCCGAAGTGTCTCCGGTCGCGTTGGCGAAACTTGTCAAAAACGACGTGGAACTGCAGGTAATGGCAGAATCGGAATCAGAATTTAATTTATTCGCTATAATAATACACTAAAACTACAAATAAGTTCTGTATTAAAATGTATTAAAAAAAAACATATTGTATATTAAAGTTTCTGGAAAAGTCGGTGGCTGAACAAACATACACGTACCCAATTTAACAATATTTATATACTATACCAACAAACCATTAATTAAATATAGGTGGTCGGTTAGTGATAAAAATGTTGATTACTAACGAACGAACTGGATCTGTCGGTTAAGAAAAAAAAATACCAACCGACCAACTAGGTGGACAGCCAGGTTGGTCACTAGCCGAACCGAAAGTACTTTAGTGTCGTTTCGTTCGCGGTTTGGGTTGGCCGGTGAATTTTTCGGATTATCCTGTGTTTTTAAAATTGATTTAAAAAAATGGAGACGTACTGTAATGCTAAATATTATAATATGATGTTGAGTGTTGGTAAAGCTCCAAATAATGAGCTGAAGGCGGCAGTGCAGAGGCCCTACAGGTGCAGAGGTACCGTTGCTTTCGTGAGCTCGTAGGAAGACTCATTTCGACGGAAGCAACATAGTGGATTTGTGCGTGTTTAAAATCCACTTGTAATCTTCCGACCAGCTGATACCTTTGAACAAGGTACGTACAAAACATACAACATAGGTAGGAAGTAAATTTGTGCGTGTTTGAAACCGTCTTCTAATCTTCCGACCGGCTGATACCTACCTACCTACATGCATAGTGAGGTAAAAAATAGGGTCGTCACTATTTATTGTCATTGATAAAATGAAAAGATTTGTATGGGAAACTGAAAATGGGAATTCACTTTTATCGCCCCACCACAACAAATACTTTTCCTGGTCCGAAACCCCCCCACTGCTTAGTACACATATTCTGTTATACCGTGTATAATATACCACTATGTGTTTTGTAACAGCATGATCAGTTGTTTTCTGAAGGACGCTCTACTAAGATGGAAAATGTCAATTGAAGCAAAAAGTTTATAAAAGACATAAGTGAGCGACGTACGACTCCATTTTGAGCATAGTTTGTGCGACTGAAAGGTGAACGGAGTAAGGTAGTGTGTGTGTGTTTCGCAGGGTTTCCGTGAATGCCACATTCGGGACGGTATCGCGGTGGTGCGTCTGCTAAGATGGCTGCACGCTCAGATAGACGGCAACACCGAGGTCACTGAAGTACAAGTGGCTGACAAACTGCTGGAGTTTCGGAAGTTAGTTTAACCTCTTAGCTCAGTTGGTAGTAGCTCTGCCAACTGCGTTGTAGGTTGTGATTCGATTCCTACCAGGAGACTTTGGTTTTTCTTTTTTTTTTTCCAGTACAAACATTTGTCACGTCACATCATGAATGTTGATGTTTGTTTTGATTTGGGTGTTGTATTGATAAGTATATTTACAAGAAAATATATAATCCGTAATCTAGTTTCCATGTTATAAATAATTTTGTATTTTTGTAGAGTGGGCTACTTTCTATCTCTAAATTATATAAAAAAAAACATAATTTATTTTGTAATTACACAGGTACTTATCATACAGCACTGTGTTTTGGTGTTGCCAAAACACTGCACAAACATATATATTAATCACAAAAAAATTGTCCCGGTTGGGTATCGAACCCACAACCTACAACGCAGAAGCTAACTGAGCCAATTTTATATCGAATCACAACTTATTTAAGTTATTTTTTTCATAATATCAATCGCCATAATAACAATTTTAAAATGGTTGTGTTCTGGCATTTAGAGGTAAGATAGTCAGTTCCTCAGTTAGTTGAGGATTCCGGGTGAAGTGCGCCTCCACCTTCGGCCTCATCTCAACTTGTAACCAGGTGAGATGAAGGCCAAGAGCTTCCTTATAGTACAATATAAAAAAAAAAAATTGTTGTTATTTCAGAGAGGAAGTCGATTTCATGGGCCCGTCTTTCGAGACGATCGCGGGCGCCGGTGAAAATGGTGCCATCATACATTACAGCCCGAGCAGAGACGGCGCCCAGCGGGTTATACGGAACTCGGACATGTTCCTACTCGACTCTGGAGGCCAATACAGGTGATATGAAAGGAACCCTGCAAATTTAATGTTGTTTTTTTTAATTATACATTTATTTCAGATTGAAAAATACATAATTATCCATGAAAAACAAGCGCAAATCAATAACTGGTTACATTGAAATAAACAAAATAAGTCACAATTAAATATAATACAAGAGGAACTAAACGAATGTCAATTCAAATAAATATACAAAATGACAATTCAAATATATAAATAAAATAAATTAAAATAAAACAATGTCTCACTGAAATGAGTCGGGCTGTACGAGCAGTTTTATAAATTGCCCGCGCAGCTCTTCTGCTGAATAAATGCTTTCAATATTTACGCTACCCCATAAAATATGCCATAAGACATGATGCTGTGAAAGTAACTGAAATAAACTAATTTCGGCTTCATTAGTAACATACCTTGTATGTATGCAGCCGAGCTTAGCCTAATACTCGATATAAATACTCCATTGTAACTTTGCATTTCAAAACTTTTTTTACAGGACAATAATTGATTACAGCGCCATCTAGCCCTTAACTAAGCAAATATTTTAATATGGGAACTAGATTACGGAAATATCACATTATATATTTTTTTTGTAAATACATACATAGGTACTTATCATAAACACCCAAATACAGAATAAACATCAATATTTGTAATACAAATGTTTGTTCTGGCTGGGAATCGAACCCACAACCTACAGCGCTGAAGGCGTTACTACCAACTAAGCTATGAGGCTTGAAAGTAGTTTAATATTAAGTATTTATCTATTTTGGATAATATTAGCATTGTTGACTTGAAAACTAGGCAATTTGTATGTCTGGATGCTTTGTTTTTTTTTCAAAAATGAACTCTGTATAGATAATTTACCTACTGTTAACTAATCAAAAACTTTAAGCAGAGAAGTATTTACACAATTATAATTATCTTTAGCCCTATCTTATCGACTCTAAATATTAATGAAGTATGCCGAACACATGTACGATTTTTAAAATGGTATATGATATATATCGGGTTATATATAAATATATATATATTTATATATAACCCTGCTAAGCTGATGTTATATAGAGTAGCTTTAATTACTTATTATAGAAAAACAATTCGGGTTCTGGGCAGGGGAAAGCCTTTGAAATCAAATGTACCGATACATATTTTTAGAGTAGTCCTTTCGTGTGTTAATTGCAATAAGAATGGATTTTGGGTTTTCTGTTATGAAAATAAAATACATATATACAACACAAGACACAAAACTGTCTATCGCGCTGAGCGCTGAATGAAACCGAGTAATGTAGGAAGAATATTTACATACTTGTATTGTACACAACTGACAATGTAATTGGTAATGTAGAAGAGCGAATGTTTATAGTACATTGCCCGATTTTGAGCAAAGAATATACACCCTTGAACATTGCTGGCAATTAACTGGGTAATGTACGACTAACAAGGGTATTGGTTTGATTAACAGAGATGGCACTACAGACATAACTCGTACAAGGCATATGAGCGGTGCGCCGAGTGCCGAGCAAAAAGATGCCTTCACACGGGTGCTTAAGGGTCAGATTATGTTGGGCAGCGCGCTCTTCCCTAAAGGGGTCAAGGTATGGTAACTGTATCCCACCACCCGGATGGTGGTTTGAACCACTCAGATGGTGGTTTGAACCACTTTGGCCCGATTTATTAACCCATAGATACAATAATATAATAATATTTAACAAAACATATGTATACATATTTTCAGTAATTTAGTTAGATTTCACCGCCTCTGTGGTCTTGAGTGGTTCGCCCACCGGAGTTAGATCCAGAGGTCCCGGGTTCGATCCCCAGGGGAGTACATTGTGCTTGGTTTGGTTGGTGGTAGGACTTTAAGTCTGCCTGGCTAGCTACCATACATAATTCTGCCGCCATTTCTATTCCTAAAATTGTTGTGTTCCGGCATTTAGAGGTAAGATAGCCAGTTCCTCAGTTAGTTGAGGATTCCGGGTGAAGTGCGCCTCCACCTTCGGCGTTATCTCAACTTGTAACCAGGTGAGATGAAGGCCAAGCGCTTCCCTCTTTCCCTCATCAGCACCTTACCATCGTTTCAGGGTAATGTTCTAGACAGTTTCGCGCGCAAGTCGCTATGGGACGTAGGGTTGGACTATGCCCACGGCACCGGGCACGGCGTAGGGCACTTCCTGAATGTGCACGAAGGTCCCAGCGGGGTCTCCTGGCGACCCTACCCTAGGGACCCTGGGCTACAGCCAGGGGCGATACTCAGCAACGGTGAATATTATTTTTACGTTAACTTAGCAACGGTGAAAATAACATGTATGTTAACTTAGCAACGGTGAATATAACATGTAAGTTTACTTAGCAACGGTGAATATTTCATGTATGTTAACTTAGCAACGGCGAAAATAACATGTATGTTAACTAAGAAACGGTGAATATAACATGCATGTTAACTTAGCAACGGTGAAAATAACCTATATGTAATCAAAAATTTGTGTGATGAATATAGATTTTTTATTCTGTGTTTGGGTGTTGTATTGTATGATAAGTATGTATTTATAAAAAAAAAAGTATTTACGTATTCTATCCGATATCTAATTCCCATATTTCAAGCTATGCTTAGTTTGGGGCTAGAGTGAAATTAATGTTCTGCAATATAAAATCTTTGCAACGGTGATATATTCAACGTTGCCTAGGTTAAATATATCTCGCTATATCGTTATTAAATACTGTACAGCTTCCGAATCGCGCGGCCTCTCGCGGTCTATAGATATGGATATAAATATTATATCCATTTCTATAGACTGTTCTAGTATTCGCGAGACTGATCGCGTCACTAAATGTTGCGTAATCTGGGACTCTATTGTTCTCGACGGTCATAAACAATGCATTTGTGTTATTTTCGCGGAACTATGAGAAGGCCAGGTGATTTTTCTAGTGTAGACCTAAATGGCGTAACAATATTATAATTAAACATTTAAACAAATTTGGGACTATGGATTTTCTTGAAATTTGACTGTAAATAACAATAACAATAAACATTACAGGACATTAATTTTACACAGCGCCATATAGTCCCAAAATAAGCGAAGCTTGAAATATGAGAACTAGTTAACGGATAGAATACGTAAATACTTTTTTTTTGTAAATACATGCAATACAACACCCAAATACAGGTCAAACATCAAAATTCATCACACAAATGTTTGTCCTAGGTGGGAATCGAACCCACAACCTACAGTAGTAATACAATAGTAATTTGCTGATTGACAGAGCCTGGTTACTACAAGGTCGGTGAATACGGCATCCGACATGAGGACCTCGTGGAGATTGTCGAGGTCACCAAGGACTCCCAACACCCTAGGGTGAGTACTACCCCCACTGTATAACAACGAGCAACTAATAACAAGTATGTTACGCAAGGCTCTCCACTGTATAACAACGAGCAACTAATAACAAGTACGAGTATGTTACGCAAGGCTCTCCACTGTATAACAACGAACAACTAATAACAAGTATGTTACGCAAGGCTCTCCACTAAATAACAACGAACAACTAATAACAAGTATGTTACGCAAGGCTCTCCACTGTATAACAACGAACAACTAATAACAAGTATGTTACGCAAGACTCTCCACTGTATAACAACGAGCAACTAATAACAAGTACGAGTATGTTACGCAAGGCTCTCCACTGTATAACAACGAACAACTAATAACAAGTATGTTACGCAAGGCTCTCCACTAAATAACAACGAACAACTAATAACAAGTATGTTACGCAAGGCTCTCCACTGTATAACAACGAACAACTAATAACAAGTATGTTACGCAAGGCTCTCCACTGTATAACAACGAGCAACTAATAACAAGTACGAGTATGTTACGCAAGGCTCTCCACTGTATAACAACGAACAACTAATAACAAGTATGTTACGCAAGGCTCTCCACTAAATAACAACGAACAACTAATAACAAGTATGTTACGCAAGGCTCTCCACTGTATAACAACGAACAACTAATAACAAGTATGTTATGCAAGGCTCTCCACTGTAGAATAACGAACCACTAATAACAAGTATGTTACGTGCCTCTGACTACCCCCTAGTAGATTATCCTTAAACGATCTCCACGCTCTGAGTAGTGATCAGAGGTGAATCCTTCAAGGGGAAAAAGTCGCGAGTCGTTGGTGGTAGGACTTTGTTCAAGTCCGCCTCGCTTGCTACCACCATCTTACTTTATTATGTCGCTATAACAACAATTCTAATATTAGTTGTGTTTCCGGCATTAAGAGATAAGATAGCCAGTTCCTCTGACTGTTGAGGATTCCGGGTAAAGTGCGCCTCCACCTTCGGCTTCATCTTAAATTGTAACAAAAAAAGAAAGTGTCTATCACTTATAACTGTAAGATAAGATGGCTTTGAACATAAGGGAGACTATTTCTTTAGACGTATTTACCTCCATCGTTCGTATTACTTGACATAAGCATTTAATTGTAAGTACAAAGGGACGATACGTCCATTCGGTGTGAGTTGAAATATAATGATTTGTTAATTACGTTTTAATAACTAAAAAGAAAACCGATTTCAATGGAGAATATGAGGCGGATGGGGTCCGTTTTTTCCTTACTTTTGAGGTAATACACCCAAGTCGCTTCAAGTGTGCCTATCATATTTGAAGAGTTCCCTCGATTTCTCTAGGATCCCATCATCAGATCCTGACCTGATGACGATGGGACCACCTGTGAAGTAGTAGTCTTTCAAACAAAAAAAAAATTTTTCACATCGATCCAGGCGTCTTCGAGTAATCGGGGAACATACATAAAAAAAAAAGATTTTGACGAATTGGGAACCACCTTTTTTTAAATTGATCAAAAATATTAATCAAACTTGTGGTTTGATGCAAACACCTGATGAAGCAACGAATAACAAGCCTCAGTTGGTAGCAGCTCAGTTGGTAGCAGCTCAGTTGGTAGTAGCTCTGCCTACTGCGCTGTAGGTTGTCGGATCGATTCCCACCCAGGACAAATGTAAGTATCAGAATCAGTAATCTTGCTGAACAATTGTTATTATTTAATTTTACAGGCTAAGAATCTTGTGGGTGACTACGACGGCCGCGGCGTCATAGGTTTCAACACCATTACACTCGTGCCCAACCAGAGATCTAGTATCGACGCACACATGCTTGACGATTTTGAGGTAAGCCATAGTCATAGCCATAGCCATAGTCATAGTAATAGTATTAGTCATAGTCATAGCCACAGTCATAGCCATAGTCATAGTCATAGCCATAGTCATAGTAATAGTATTAGTCATAGTCATAGCCACAGTCATAGATATAGCCATAGTCATAACCATAGTCATAGTCATAGCCATAGTCATAGTCATTTATTGATAACGATCGTTACAGGTTTTGCATACATAAATTTGATACAAACAACGTATAACATAATCATAGCATAAAGTTGAACATTGAATTGATAATAAATTATTAATAAATATAATACAACCAATAAAACGAGACAATAATAAAATGAAAATATCGAAAATGCTTACATTAGATTACAGTAACTATAATTAAAATGCAGCCTGCATTTTAATATCACAATATCTTCATATTTATAAATAATAGGTACTGTTTACTAATATTTGTTTAAATTTAAGCCATACAAGTCTCATAGCTTAGTCAGTAGCTCTGCCGTTTGCACTGTATTATAGATAACTAGCTGACCCGGAAAACGTTGTTTTGCCTTATAAATTACTAGCTTTTGCTCGCGGCTTCGCTCGCGTTAAGAAGTATTATTATTAGTATTAGTAAAGCCGCAAAAACAATACCTAATTGGTATAGTTTTTGCGGCTTTACTTTTGTTTAGTGTGCAAAAAATTAGGGCCTACAAAACTTAAAAACGACAGTACATTCTTCAACTACTCCATAAACGTTCAGATTTTCTTAAGCCATTTTAAAAAAGTCTAACCGACAAAACCTATACTTAAACCAAACGAAAACAAAACAAATGCCAAATACAAAGCAGAGTCTATAACCAAAACTACTAAACCGAAACAAAACAAATGCAAAATCTCAAAATCCATTCTTAGGGGATGCCTACGTCATAGTAGCTTTATGCATGCCAAGTCTCAGCCCGAATGGTTTAAAATTGACAAAGTTTCATACAAACTTTCATCCCCTATTTTATCCTCTTGGGGGTAGAATTAATCAAAATACTTTCTTAGCGGATGCCTACGTCATAACATCTACCTGAATGCTAAATTTCAGCCCGATCCGTCCAGTGGTTTGGGCTGTGCGTTGATAGATCACTATGTCAGTCAGTCAGTCACCTTTGAGTTATATATATTTAGAAGATTAGATTAGATTATATTAGTCCCTGCATTTTAAATCTGTCATATCTTCTATAATATTCATTTAAATTACATGCTGTAAAGGGCCATATTGATCTATAATAAATGCACATAAGGCGAGGCAATCCAAGATCTTTTTTTGAAGACGTTACTCCGGCGGCCGGCCCGGCGCGAGCGTTTGACCGGCTAGAATTACTTTGTTTTTGTTCTCAAAGATTAATAATAACAATATTATAATATCTGTTTTCGGCAAGCCCTAATAAATAAAGAAACCCTATCTTTTGTAATAACTTTAACATGGTTTCAACGAGAAATCTCTCAGTTCCACACGTTTTAATATCGATTTAGTCTCATCTTTATGAATTTTTTTTTATTGAGACAATTTTTATGATTCACGTTTTCGTCTTTGCACAGCGATTTAATTAAAAAAATTTTTTTTCGCGCTACGACGCTTTTTATGAGATTTAAAGCGGTTCAAAAAAGGTAAAATGTGATACTAGCCAGCCTTAAGGTACTTAATTGGATAAGGAGTATTGCTTAAAATCGCTTCGTAAATAAGCCATTTATCGTAAAAAGTAAAGGATAAAATGATTAGTGTGGGTAATCCTAAGAGATAAATATATACCACCGCGGACTTTTTTGTATAACTTTTTATGGTGTACAATACATTTGTATTAATAATACATACAATACATGAAGTACATCATTTGATCTATCCCGTAGGGTTCAGCCAGCTTTGCAATGTACGACATCGCATTAGAAACCGTGTTTCTCAAATATATTATGCATATAAACATGTATTATACATATAAACTTTCCTCTTGAATCACTCTATCTATTAAAAAAAACCGTCAAAAGTATTAGTTTAAAAGATCTAAGTATACATAGGGACAGACAGACAGCGGGAAGACTTTGTTTTATACTATGTAGTGATCATGGAATATCGATGTTGTGAAGTATGTATAAAAAAGAAGTGGCGCTCCCGGAATGACATTGAGAAGAGAGTTGGTTGGTACTTGAATCTCAATGTGTTATAAAGAGTATTTTCAAGCATTCATTCATTCGTTCGTTCATCCATTCGTTCATACGTTCTTGGTATTCTATATTGTACACATAAATATTATTTAAACATGACATAGGAAAACATATGTACAGAGGCGAGCTTAACCCTGAAAGAGTTTTCTACCAGCAAACCTTCGAGAGATAGAGAGAGAGAGAGAGGTACACTGAAAAGGTAGAAAAGTGTACTTTAATTATACTAAAATTTTAATAGGCAAATTAAGTACACATACATGTATCAAAAGTATGCCTACACATATATGTTTAATACCTACTATATAAATATAAGGTAAAATTATTAAATATAAATACTATGTTCATTCATTGATCATTCATTAATTCATACATTCGTTCATTCGTACATTCATTCGTTCATTCATTATTATTATTTTTCACCAGTTGTCATACACAAACGCGTATCACCAACGAGTTTTGAATGTACTTGGACCGTTACTGAAGACAAGGGGTTTGGCTGATGACTACGAGTGGCTGGAGGCGGAATGCGCTCCTATTGCAAGGGGATAAGGTACGTTATTCATTGAACTGTTCACTGATCAACATTTCACCCGTAGTGAGGAATATGAGAAAAACAAATGTTCCGTGCGAGATAGGAACTTATAAAAAATATATATGTAAATGTCAGATCCAGCGGTCCCGGGTTCGATCCCCAGGGGAGCACAATATTGTGCTTGGTTTGGTTGGTGGTAGGACTTTGTTTGAGTCTGCCTGGCTAGCTACCACCATCTTACCTAATTCTGTCGCCATAATAACAATTCTTAAATTGTTGTGTTCCGGCATTTAGACATAAGATAGCCAGTTCCTCAGTTTGTTGAGGATTCCGGGTGAAGTGCGCCTCCCCGTTCGGCCTTATCATGACTTAAAAACTAGGTGAGATGAAGGCCATACACTTCCTTTTCGTACAATAAAAACAAAATAAATACCTATGTATTATTGTCTACGTATTCACTTTTAGGAAAATTTTCAAAATGGCGGATTTATGGAGGTTGAATTTTTTCATTTCCATTTCGAATAATGTTCAAAATTCAAAGAATTCAAGTTTAAAATAAAAAAGAACTATGTTAAAATGTTAATCTTTAATGAACACTGGCAAGTTTTGTATTTTTGTATGCTAAAATCAAAATGAATTATCTTCATTACATAATCTTTAGAAGCTTAAAAAGTATCGATATCGATAAATATTGGAGGTGAGGACCACGTTGATTCAGTATTCAATAAAAACAGCATCCATGGGGTATTGAATATTTTATCTACGGTTTTCTGACAGTAATAATTATAATAAATATTACAGGACATTAATTTCACACAGCAAAGTCAAAGTCAAAGTGAAATATATTTATTCAGTAAGATTTTTTAGGGTCACTTTGAAACGTCAAATCTACCGCCTGTTCGGAATCGCGACCAGCACACAACGAGAAAGGCAAGAACCTCGGGCTAATTTTTTTTTCATTATCCATTACAATAGCTTAAAATTATCTAATACTAATTTCAATTTATTCACTGGAGCAAATTTTTTTTTTTTATGCCAGGCTTTCTTATCTTCTAGGTAATCTGAAATTTTATAATAAGCTTTCCTGGATAGCTTTTGTTTCACAAATTTTTTGAATTTATTATTTGACAAGCTTAGCACATCACTTGGCAATTTATTATAAAAGCATACAGTTTGCCCTATGAACGATTTATTAACCTTATGGAGCCTAGTTGTGGGAACAGCGAGTTTATTCTTATTTCTAGTATCATAATTATGTTTATCATCGCGCCATCTAGCCCCGAACTAAGCATAGCTTGTAATATCGCACAACTAGAATTAAAGAGACTTATCTCAAAAAACATGATACTGGGGAAATGCGATAAATAGTTCCAGACGCCTCTTCAATTTTTCGAAATGACATCTGAGTCAAAGTAAATTAAGACTTATCAGCAATATTTTAATTTTGCGTATAATTTTGGGTTTTGTCTATTGCTGAGCCTATTAACTATTATAAAATTTATTTTGTTCATTAAAGTAATGACCATTTCAAAAAACCTTCCAAAATTGAGTCAGTTTTGTATTACAAACATAAAATTACTTTGGACCAATTTAGAAATAGGTCTCTTTAATTATAAAAAATGGGTCAGATATGGGAACTAGATTACGGATATATTACTTAAATACGTTATTATTTTGTAAATGCATACTTTTCATACAATACAACACCCAAACAGAATAAACATGAATATTCAATAAATATGGAAATTCAAAGGCGTGATAATAACAGTAGGTAGTTTATGTTTTGTTTATGTGCATTATTTTGTTTCAGGTTATTAGAAGTTGTCTCAAACCTAGCAGTGATCAAACGCAATTTATTTTATACGTCTTATTTGTATTCATCTAAAAGATAAACTTTATTATTTCAAAACACGTCTATATTATTTTTTGGTACCATTCAGTATATGATTGACCTAAACAAACCGCCTCTGTGGTCTAGTTGAACCACTAGTTGAACCCACCGATTTCAGACCCAGAGGTCCCGGGTTCGATCCCCATGGGGAATACAATATTGTGCTAGGTTTGGTTGGTGGTAGGACTTTATTTTAGTCCACCCGGCTAGCTACCACCATCTTACTTAATTCTGTCGCCAGAATAACAATTCTTAAATTGTTGTGTTCGGGCATTCAGAGGTAAGATAGCCAACTGGCTACCGGAATCCTCAACTGAGGAACTCCTCAGTTGAGGATTCCGGTTGCGCCTCCACCTTCGGCCTTATCTCAACTTGTAACCAGGTGAGATGAAGGCCAAGCGCTTCCCCGTCGTACAAATAAAACAAAACACTAATTCATACAACGACAAGACAAAATCAAGGACAAACGATGAAAAAGACAAATCTAATCTCAAAATAATGTGAATATTTATCTGCGTTGTAAAAGTTTATTGACAGTTTATAACCACTTGACCGTGTGACGTTTGATTGTGACGTAGACAACATACGCGAACCAAAATGGCGGCACGGCCCCCCTTAGTGCTCGCACCACGAAAATAATTGACTGTGGCTTTGTTGTCAGTGTGTTAAGGTTCAAATTTCACACACACAGGTAGATATTCATCATATTACGTTACAATTCATGCTAGGGCATCCCAAAACGTGTCCGTTATGGTAGCGTACACATAATCGAATTCACATTCGTGGTTATGCCTAAAAAACTCTGCGTAAATAGAGCATGATTAGTGCAAAAATAAAATAAATAGTGCCTCATTGGTTTAAGAAATAATGACCATTCTTAGTGGGTACGCCAGCATAACGATCAAGCTAGCGTAACGAAGTTTACACACAAAAATAGAGCAAAAATAGTGCCCGAGCTATACAAAATTTCATAATGATTGCCATTATAGGAACAGAGATATTAAACAAGACTTTTGAATGACATTCCTTTCTGGCGTTATGGCAGCGTATGTATGGAATATTCGCATAATAACTGAGATTCTTAAGATATATTAATCGTTCTATTATTCTCTTTAATATAGAAGTCTTTCTAGCATTGAGATTTTATTTTTCTTCCTCGAACACTAAGGCGAATAAAGAGAGATGGATAAAAAGAGTGATCAAGTAAGGGAAGTAAGGTGTAATTAAACCACACTTATATCGTTTGTTAATTACGTTCATTTTGAGATAAAAAATGTTTAATACCTACCTAAGACAAACCAATCATCACGACATGTCAGTTCGGGCCGAACTACTAGTATAGGATTAACAATGATTATCGACTTTGATGTACTAAATAATATCTTATTAATCTTATCCTTTGAAAACGGTTATCTTTAAAACGGTGATAATGAGACCTTTAATTATTATATTATAAGTATTTGTTTCAATCTACAAAATGGAGTTGAAGTGTTTAATATTATGTTTTGTGTAAGTATTGTTTTCCTTATATATATAATATAAGGTTTAGATAAAATGTATTACCCTTTTTTTACCCCTTTTGCACGTAGGTACAGAGGACTGTGGGGGGCATAGGCATAAGGCATAGCTAAAGTATATACAGATGAAAAGTGCAGAAAGCTATATTTTTACGGTTAATTTCAACCATGGCATGGCTTGTATTTATTTAATAGAACCAAAGCTGGCTGTTACGCTAGCGAATCGGTATTACTCCAAGCGACGCGGCTATTTTCTTGGGTACGCTTTCGTCTGGTACTTTTTAATCAGTTAACTATAAACTGTTTTTAACGGTTTGTATGTAGTCCATATTTCTGCCTGATATAGATTCATAAAAATAAATGTTACCTACAGGACGTTAATTTAACACAGCGCCATCTAGCCCAGTTTCATTGCGTTAAATGGGTACCTACTAGCTAAATCCTAATTCCTGTGTACCTATCCTACTTACTGTCACGTCTACTTGTCTTACGATACCTATATTTATGTGCTAACCTACCTTAGAACGACCTACTTTTAATTTGTAATAAGATAAAATTGTTTAACCGCCTCTCAGAGGTCCCGGGTTCGATCCCCAGGGGAGCAATATTGTGCTTGCTTTGGTTGGTGGTAGGTTTTTGTTTAAATCCGCCTGGCTAGCTACCACCATCATACCTAATTCTGTCGCCATAATAACAATTCTTAAATAAAAATGTTGTGTTCCGGCATATAGGGGTATGATAGCCAGTTCCTCAGTTTGTTGAGGATTCCGGGTGAAGTGCACCTCCACCCGCCTTATTTCAACTTGTTACCAGGTGAGATGAAGGCCAAGCGCTTCCCAGTAGTACAATAATAAAAAAAGTTCTCATGTAAGTGACTTGTATGTTGTGTCTTTTTGAGAATAAATGAATTAAAACCGAGGTTTGGTCTGGAACTCTTTGCAAGTATGAGATCGATGGTCCTTGCACTGTCTCGCACTCCAGGTAAACTTTTTCAAACAAATTTTGCTAGCATTTTTCTGGCATGTTACTAAATATTCTCTGTTTACACATTAATATTGCTCCTCTTGGTAGTTTTGCCTACTATTTTTACTCATAACAGATCCATTCGTTAGTTTGTGAGTGATAGTACTTATTGGTAGATAGGTATACATCTTGCCTATACCTACTAAATATGTGATTTTAGGTTAGTTACGATTGTGGATGGCAGTGTACCGATACGATATTTCAACTCGGCGGAAGCCGATGCACCAATTTACGGTATGTATTTATATATACTTATTAGTAAGGCTTACTATATTTAGAATACTATAAAGATACATACAATAAATACAAATAATACAGGACATTAATTTCACACAGCGCCATCTAGTTCCAAACTAAGCATATGGGAACTAGATTACGGATAGAATACTTATTTTTTTATTTATTTTTTTACTTTCACACGTGCTATATGAACAATACTAGATACACTAGCTATAGTAAATAGCAATATATTTCCACGGTTATACATATATCTCGGAAAAAAATCCTTATTGTTTTTTATATGGTTCTCTTAACACAAAATCTTAACCTTTTAAAAAAAAAACAATGCTGCTACTTCCACTGGCTAAGGCTTTCGTCTTTCAGTCATACAGTCAGTCAATTATTTATTTAATATTTAGTGTAAATATATCTCTTTTATTGTCCCAATTAGCGTAATTAGATAAAATTCCGTTAAAGTGATAGTAAATAAATTAATTTAATTTAATTTCAGTCCCGGATCCCTCAGCCTTCAAGCTCAGCCGTCAAACCGCGTTGGAGCGCCTGACGGCTGTGCGTGGTGTGATGGCGGAACAAGCAGTTCATGCATACATTGTACCTACAGCTGATGCACATAATGTAAGTTATGATTGTGCGCGCAAGTTTTGCACATAATGCGTTTTGACGCCACAACTTTATTTATTTTTTTTATGACGGGAAAGCGCTTGGACTTCTGTGGTGTCAAGCTATAAGGTCGAAGGTGGAAGCGCACTTCGCCCGGAACCCTCAACAGACTGAGGATCAACGAAATAGTTGTGTTCTTGTGGCTGTTGAGGATTCCGAGTGATGTGCGCTTACACCTTCGGTCTTATCATATCTTGACATTAGGTGAGTAGAATATGTTTATTTCATGCAAATTTACATTAATGCAATGATAACTGTAGAAGTAAAAATACTGTGTCGCAGCTACCCAACGAACCAGGGTGCTCGTCCTAGTTGTTTTTATTTTTTGTTTGTGTAGTTCCTCAAATTTAAAAAATAATAGGTACATACAATCGTTAAAATATTGTACGACGGGGAAGCGCTTGGCCTTCATCTCACCTGGTTACAAGTTGAGATAAGGCCGAAGGTGGTAGCGCACTTCACCCGAAATCCTCAACAAACTGAGGAACTGGCTATCTTTCCTCTAAATGCCGGAACATAACAATTTCAGAATTGTTGTTATGCCGACAGAATTAGGTAAGATGGTGGTAGCTGGCCAGGCGGACTTAATCAAAGTCCTACCAACAACCAATTTCACCTCACACTTACTATAAATAATAGTAAGTGTGAGGTGAAGAGGTGATATGAAGGCCAAGCGCTTTCCGTCATATATAACCCTGAGGTTCTAGTTGAAGCTGCGACTGCATCGGACTTATGATGACACCAAAGAGATAAAATCGTTTTTTTTTTTTAAGACGCTTATTCATAAATGTTATTTGTATTCACGTATTCTCTTCCAGTCGCAATACATAGCGCCTAGCGACGCTCGCCGCGACTGGCTGTCAGGACTGGAAGGGTCATCGGGCACAGCGTTGGTGACCGCTGGTAGGGCTCTGGTCTGGACTGACGCGCGGTACTTCACCCAGTTCTATGTGCAGGTTGATACCACGCAGTGGGACTTGATGAGGCAAGGTCAGTGTCTTGGTGTCAAACTGATGTGCAGCGCCATCTACCCCAGAAGCAAAGCTTGTAATATAAGAACTTGATTGATAGAGCTTACCTATTTGAATCATTTGGGGTCGAGATATGTTGGTTTTCAAAAAATCTTGCGGGGCTTTTGATTGAGGTGTCACGTGACCCCAAGGGCTGGCTCTTTAGGCCAACGAATCAGCAGTGGTAATGCAGCCAGTATCTTGGGCATGCTTCCGTCTGGTGTTGTTGTACTTCGCTGTAGGTTGTGGGTTCAATTCCCACCGAGGACCAACATTTGTGTATTTATCACTTTTTTACTTACTTTTAACTTTTTTTGTATCGTTGTGTTCGCATAATATTACAAGCTTAGCTTAGTTATGGCACAGATATCAGAGCACTAACGTAGTTTAAGGCTAATTGGCTCTAAGTGAAGTAAATTTCCTGTCCTGTAATATAAATGAACATTTAATTCTGTACATCAAAGGTATAGACCTGACATTAACACAGTGGCTGGTGCAGAATCTCCCCCCCGGTTCGGTAGTGGGAGTCGATCCCACTACCTACACTCGGAGCTCTTGGACCCCTCTCGAGGTAAGCGGCATACTTAAGAGAATGATAAATTTATTTTCTTCATACATTGAATTCCTTGTAACATAATCATAAGTAGGTACTTTTTACAAATGTTATAATCACACGAAAATTCACAACCCACGACGGGACTCCCCGCATATTTTCCTCAAGCCGGAAACGCTCTAACCAACTGAGCTACGGCGGTACCGACGTAAATTCTGAATTTTTAAGTCATGTCTCTCCGCTAAAGCGCGGTTGCGAACAAGTACAATCATTTGAAATACAACAATTTTATAAGTAGGTACTATCTAAAGATACCTATCTAATAATGCACAGTGAAGGGAATTTTCCTAATAAATATAGGTACAAAATCGTAGCTACCCTCCGCGCATTCTCATTCTCATTTAACCACGGAGATTATTTCTCATAAATAAAGTTACCTATCAATTATTAAAAACGATAGGTATGCTTTAATTACACCTTACTCTTAGCACACTTTTTCCTATAAAAAAAAACGATCCATAGCAAGCCGCCTGGCTAGCTACCACTATCTTGCCTACATCTGTCGCCATAACAACAATTTTTAAATAATTGTGTTCCGGCATTTAGAGGTAAGATAGCCAGTTCCTCAGTTTGTTGAGGATTCCGAGTGAAGTGCGCTTCCACCTTCGGCCTTATCATAATTTGTATCCAGGTGAAATGAAGGCCAATAATCGCCTCACAAAAAAAAACTATTACCGATAAATGCAAATGAAGCACGATAATAATTACTACCAGTGCTTTTACACTGAGAATTATCGTGTTTCGGAGCCTAATCTACATGGTACCTACAGCCTGCTCTCTCCTCAGAACGCACTAGCCGCAGCTAATATGTCGCTCCACGCTACGTTTGATAACTTGGTGGACATCGGCAGAGCTAGGATCAACGACGGACCTCCGGCCCAGCCTAGCAACGATCTGATGCCGCTGACTTTGAATTTCACAGGTAAATTGTACTGTGGGATGGCAAACAGCGCCATCTAGCCTCTAAACTGAGCAAATGGGAATAATATTTTCGTACCAAAATAATATTAATAATAATAATAAATAAATATAACAGGACATGAATTTTTACTAATCGCCATCTAGCCCCAAACTAAGCATATCTTGTAATATGGGAACTAGATTACGGATATAATACTTAAATACTTTTGTAAATACATACGTACTATATGATACAACACCCAAACACAGAACAAACATCTGTATTCGTCACACAAATGTTTGTCCTGGGTGGGAAACGAACCCAAAGCCTACAGCGCAGCAGGCAGAGTTACTACCAACTGAGCTATGAAGCTTATTAATAGTTTGCCTATTTATTTTGGTGAGAAGATATTTCATCATGGGGCCGTAGCTTTTCCACATTGTAAGGTACGCGCCTGTAGGTATTTTGTTGTGTGGGTGTTTTCGTCTTTCAAAAAAGTTATAACCTCAGATCGTGAATTTCTCCGGCTACAGTGTTTTTTTGCCCGTGAAACCGCATATTTTGACAACCGAGCTGGATTGGTCTGGTTACACAGTAGCGGTTTTTACTTATTTGAATCTATCGTAGATTTATTTGAACGTTTGTTAACGCATACCTGTTTTTTATTGTATAACCGGGAAGCGCTTGATCTTCATCTCACCTGGTTTCAAGTTATGATAAGAGCGAAGATGGAAACACACTTCACCCGGAATCTTCTACAGTCTTAGGAACTATCTTACCTCTAAATGCCGGCACACAACAGTTTAGAATTGTTGCTATGACGTAGACTTGAAACAAGTACTACCCGTACACATCTGTGCCTGATACTGTTGGGCGAACCAAGACCACCGGCGGTACCTACCTGAGGAATAATCTGATACAATTTAATGCATTGGTAATTTGACAGGGCGCGCTGCAGGTGACAAAGTTGCCGAGCTTGTGACACAGATGGCGACGCGAGGAGCTAGCGCGCTGGTCATTACGGCGTTGGATGAAGTTGCTTGTGAGTTACGGAATTTCATATTGGATACATATTTTAAGAGCCGTGTGCCCAAGTGGGTATGGGCCTTTAGATCCGGAGGTTAATATTACAGGGCCCCATATTAACCCCAAATTAAGCATAGCTTGTAATATGGGAACTAGATTACGGATAGAATACTTAAGTACTTTTTTTTTGTAAATACATACTTATCATAAAACACAACACCCAAACACAGAACAAACATCTATATTCATCACACAAATGTTTGTCCTGGATGGGAATCGAACCCACAACCTATAGCGCGGAAGGCAGAGTTACTACCAATTGAGCTATGGGTCTGTTTAAAAAAAGGTTGTGGGTTCAAATATAGTTGTTCAATAGGTTTTCGGTTTTTCGTTATTTTATGAGTGCATTTGACATGCACATGCTCTGACGGTGTAGGTCACATGACCCTAGGACCAACAATCCGTATGTCACGTGACACTGGCTAGTACTCCGCTAAGCGGCGATGGACTTGCAACATGTCACGTGACTACTAGCTACTTGCAAACCGTGGGCATGTGACGAACGTAAGTTTGGACGTCCCTCTGACTGATCATTGGTGACTCCTCGAAGGGTAAAAGTGTAAATAATCTGCTACTTTTGTATATATTTTACGGTCAATATTCGCCAATAATGTTACGTTATGGCTTCTCTTGACCTGGATACTTGCATTGGCAAGAGTGTGGTCTACAATGGACCCAGAAGGTCTATCAACTTTCTTTTTTGCTGTGTTACGACCAGAAGAAAGAAAGAACTTTCTTCTGGTCGTAACACAGCATACAAAACGCTGGAAGCTGATCAAAGTTTTTGCAGTGCGCATAATAAAACATTGCTGTAAGCTTTTAGTCCTAGTAGGTACTCACATAAATGGAATACCAACCAAGGGATGATAACTCCCAAACAGAGGGAAACCTAGTTGGGAGTTGGAGCTCAGCCGTGTTACAATGAGTGTACCAACGAGCCTTGTCATTGTCAACATGACGTTGTACCTACTGTACCTACTTATTTGTACGAAATAAATATTTTATGTTATGTTAATTAGCTATGCGTCTGCATAATCCTAGTCACACTACATACGTTCTAGGTGGTATAAATGCTAGGTACTACGTTCTAGGTGGGTGTGTTGAACCTGCCTAGAGCGTGATAAAAAACAGGAAAACGGTTTTGATAAGTGCAAGATTGTGTGTCAGGGTATTGTACGATTTCCTATACACTATTTGAGCAGCCCGTCTGGGGAATAACCTCCGCCTTACAGAATGTCACAGACAAATCCGCCTGTTTAGCTATTACCATCTTACCTAATACCGTCGCCTTTTTTTTTTTTTTTTGTGTTTCATCATTTAGGGGTAAGATAGCCACTTGCTATATATTAACATAAGTAGGTACTATCTAAAGATACCTATCTAATAATGCACAGTGAAGGGAATTTTCCTAATAAATATGAAGTATAGGTACAAAATCGTACCTACCCTCCGCGCTAGATTTAATGGTATTACGGCAGGGTACACGCTTCTATTCTAGAAGAACCTTGGCTGAGACTCATTCTCATTTAACCATGGAGATTATTTCTCATAAATAAAGTTACCCATCAATTATTAAAAACGATAGGTATGCTTTCATTACACCTTACTCTTAGCACACTTTTTCCTATAAAAAAAAAAACGATCCATAGCTACCACCATCTTGCCTAATTCTGTCGCCATAATAACAATTCTGAAATGGTTATGTTCCAGCATTTAGAGGTAAGATAGCCAGTTCCTCAGTTAGTTGAGAATTCCGGGTGAAGTGCGCCTCCGCCTTAGGCCTTATCTCATCTCGTATCCAGGTTTGATGCGATTCCCCTTGATTGAGAACTGGTTATTACCTACCTCTAAATGCCGGAACACGATATTGTTTTTGACCTGTTGTTATGGCGGACCAGGGACGCTACCGCCGACGGCGAAGCCGATCTCCATTGATGGCTTTAAATTAGCTCCATGAGAACTAGAAACGATTTTTACCGATTTAGGTATGTGTCATATCCGAAATGGCGTTTCCCACCTCAAAAGTGTACACATGTTATGTAACCTATCCGTTCAGTACATTTGACGGTAAAAATCGTTTCTAGTTCTCATGGAGCTAATTTAAAGCCATCAATGGAGATCGGCTTCGCCGTCGGCGGTAGCGTCCCAGGTGGACTTAAACAAGATCTACCACCAATCGAACCCAGCACAATATTGTACTCCCCCTGGGGAACCCGGGACTTCTGCGTTTCTTCTTCTTCTTCGTTTGGTGTTTACGCGGTAATGTTCTTACTTTCAGATACATTGAACGTCCGCGGTACCGACGTGCCTTTCAATCCTGTGTTCTTCGCGTACCTCGTGATAAGGACCGATCTGGTAAGATTTTACAGCGAGCTACTAACCGCCTCTGTGGTCTAGTGGTTCTACCCACCGATTTCAGATCCAGAGGGCCCGGGTTCGATCCTCGCGGGAGTACAATATTGCGGTTTGATTGGTAGTAGGACTTTAAGTCCGCCAGGATAGCTACCACCATCTTACCTAATTCTGTCGCCATAGCAACAATTCTTAATAGTTGTGTTCCGGCATTCATAGATAAGATAGCCAGTTCCTCAGTTGAGGATTCCGGGTGAAGTGCGCCTCCACCTTCTGCCTTATTTAAACTAGTAACCAGGTGAGATGAAGGCAAATCTCATCCCAAGCCCAATTAAAAAGAATGCATACCGAAGTCGTTTTCTTGATGTGAACATTTCTTTGGATATCAAATGAAAAACAAGAACAACACATTTATTTTCAAATATTTCCAATTGGTATCAATGTTTGCGTTGAATTCTTCCAAAGTTAAAAGTATTCACAAAGGTAGAGGCGAAACGATGTGTTGGGCACAATGGAACATTTACAAGGTATACGGGTTGTACGTAAAACAAATATAATTAGGTACTTTACATCAATTATGCTTTAAGTAAAATGCTGGCGAGTGAGCGCACGATATCATTGAACTAATCCCTCCATCCCCTTTCCACCACCGGACTAGCAGACGTACGGCTGGCTACAACCCGTACCTTGTAAATGTTCCATTGTGCAGAACACATCGTTTCGCCTCTACCTTTATCATAAATACCGGTAAAGAATGGAGCTATTTACCTCTTAATAATTATAAAATAACTCACTTACCTATTTACTTAGTATTATTGGATATGGATAAAAATCCACATATCTATACCTACCTACGTTACGGCTAGTTTAATATAGTTTACATAAGTACTTAGATATAAAACCTCAAAATTTTCTTTTGATACCCACTAAACTAAAGAATTATTTCAAATATACAGACTATAATCAACAAAATATAATTTCGTGCATCCTACCTATCTTAGTATGATTGTTTGCAATTTACTTGCAAACATCAAACATTTTTTTTTTGACCGGGGGTAGTGCTGATATCCCAAACACAGGGAAACCTAGTTGGGAGTTGGAGCTCTGCCGTGTTACAATGAGTGTACCAACGAGCCCATTACCAAACTGTCAACATGAGCCAAGTTGTACCTACTGTTGCTTAAAACTATTTAAAATATGGTTATTCTGTACCTACTTATTTGTACGAAATAAATGTTTTTATGTTTTATTTGCCTTCGTCTGTTTTTCCGCACGAGTACAATCTTGGAGTCTTCAAGTCCAGGGTAAATAGGTTCCTTTAAGACAAGCGTGCTCCATCTTAGGCCACATCGCCACTTGTTTAAGTAAGCTGGTGGTCAAACGCTTGGCCAATAAAAAAACATTTATTTTCCAGAGTACACCTATCGCCATTTTGTTTTGGAAAGACGGAGTGCTTTCTACAGAGATCGTTCAACATTACGCAACAGAAGGTGTCAATGTACAAGGGAGGCCTTATAATGATACATTCCAGTACTTGAGAGTAAGTTTGTGTTTGGACTTTTTGTTCGTGTTGGACTTGATTTAAGTCCGCCTGGCTATCTAGATTTCACCTTACATTTGTGTTTATTGATTGATTTTTGAATACCTAACTCAAACCAGACATCACGAGATCTTAGTTCGGGGCGAAATGATTGATTTTAAATACCTAACTCAAACCAGACATCACGAGATCTTAGTTCGGAAAATTTATTTAAATTTATTTAAAAGCTGTTATATTGTTACAAACATACACTTAGATTTGTTTATTTGTATAGATTTATACGATCATGTTGATGTACTTGGCTCTCTCGCCTTACATTTGTCGCGGGGGATTTTTAAATACCTCCCGAGATCTCAGTTCGGGGCGAACTACTAGTGTATTTAGTAAAAGCTGTTATATTATTACAAACATACACTTACATTTTGTTTATTTGTATAGATTTATACGATCATGTTGATGTACTTAGGCCTCTCGTTCGGTTCACACACTCACCCTGATGATGATTCACCGGTTGAATCGAAACAGTTGGTGAATACATCAACGCAATCGTATACGCGAGTAAAACCTAAAGTTAAAATGTATAGTACCTACGACTCACGCTACTTTTGAAAGCTGTATAGATTTATTCATACTTGCTATTTGTTTTCAGACAGAGATGCCTGTAACAGGTTCCATTTGGCTTTCTGAGGATGCTAGCCACGCAATTTACTTGGCTGTTGAAAATGTAAGACTGTATCCATTCACATAATTTCTTTAGTTTCTTAAGCTGGACAAAGTACGTGACGATTTGTTATTCATCTGAAAATGGCCTCTGTGGTCTGGTTCGCCTACCGTTGTCAGATCCAGAGGTCCCAGATTCGATCCCCAGGGGAGTACAATATTGTGCTTGGTTTGGTTGGTGGTAGGACTTTAAGTCCGCCTGGCCTAAGTGTATCGCCTTAACAACAATTCTAAAAAGTTGTGTTCCGGCATTTAGAGGTATAGCCAGTTCCTCAGTTTGTTGAGGATATCAGGTGATGTGTACCTTCGGTCTTATCATAGCTTGAAACCAGATGAGATGAAGGCCAATTGCTTCCCCGTCGTATAAATAATTAATGATTTAGCTCGTTGGGTGCTGTGAAACTGTGTGTTTTTCATAGTTACTAGTTTCTAGGGATTCAGCACTCTCAGCGTTGATCGAGTTTGTATGCACTGGTACGGAGCCTTAATTTATTTATTTAAAAACATTGATAACACCATAGCTGATAATCAAACCGGTGCCGTAAGTAAAACAATAACACTGTAGTTGTATTGTTGTTGTTACAAAACATGAATTTGTTAAAAAAAACATTCTGTTTACAAAAAATAAAGTTATGTAGTTGTTTCTAAGAGAATCTATGCTATAAATAGGACTTTCGGCAGGCTATGGTAGAAAATATCAATATTATTCATCGAAACATATATCTATTCGATATATTCATATATTAACAAGCCTCATAGCTCAGATGGTAGTAACTCTGCCTTCTGCGGCTGTGGGTTCGATTCCCACCCAGGACAAACATTTGTGTGATGAATTTAGATGTTTGTTCTGTGTTTGGGTGTTGTATCATATAGTACGTGTGTATTTACAAAAAGTATTGCAGTATTCTATCCGTAATCTAGTTCCCATATCACAAGCTATACTTAGTTTGGGGGTAGATGTTGCTGTGTAAAAAAAATAATGTCCTGTAAATATGTATATATATATATATATATATATCTTAGTTTAACATGATGTATTGCAGGGTGGTATGACCTGTGCTGATGACGTCACGTGTCTGTCGACCGTGTCTCCTGTGGCTTTGATTAAGGTGGTGAAGAATAGCGTGGAGCTCCAGGTACGTGTGGACTAAGGGGTATTGTAGCTTCTACCCCGTGGGGTTCAACCGGGGGTTCAAAACCTGATGTGTGGTCTCTGGTCTTTTTAGGTTTACGGATGATAAGGGTTTGAGGATAAGGGCTTAGATTGTGAGTGATAATTACCTAATTTAAGGTAATCATGATAAGAGTGATAATTACCCAAGTTAAGGTAATTATCTAAGATTTACGCTCAATTAATAGTTTTGATTAACGCTCTTAATTAATTTTGAACAGATGTTTGGTCTCTGGCCATTTTATATGCGGATGATAAGGGCTTAAATTTAACACTCAATTCAGAGTTTTAATTATGTAAGTTAAGGCAATGATCTTATATTAACGTTCAATTAAGAGTGTTAATTATCTAATCTAAGGTAATTATCTAAGATTAACACTCAATTAAAAGTGTTAATTATCTTAGTTAAGGTACCTATTAAAGAAAAATGAATAGTTTTTTCGGGCTACACTATTATTAACCTATACGAAAAGATTCAATGCAATTTCAAAAGATCTTTATTTATTATAATAAGTAAGGTGAAACAATCTTTAGTGTTTATCCTGAAAGGTATCCAACTTAAAAATAACACATTTACAAAGCTTATAAATATACGCTCTTCTTAAACTTGTGGCATACTTATTATTTTAAAACACCTATTATTACGGAACATAAAGGACATTTAATTGGCTATTCATTTCAGGAAAATAATAATAAACAATTTATGTAAGGTTTACATTTAAAAGGCATATGTAAGTGAGTACATGTCTTGTATTTGGATGGCAAAACAAGACGAGGCTAAAAAACCAGTACATAATTGTTACAATTTGAATGAACCAATATTGTGCTAAGACAATAGCGGTCGTAGGCAAGTGAACTCGTCAAAATAATGGGTACAGTCGTCCGCTGATACGAAAACATTGAAGATCCACGCTCCGAGTAGTAAATCAGAGGTTAATACTCGATGGGGGAAAAGTCGCGAGTCTTTTACGTTTCTTTTACGAAAATTATCTAATAAATATCGTTGAGCATCACTTTTAAGATATGATTTTTTTCAGAATTAGTCCATTTAATATTCATAAGTATTAAGAATACTACAACTTTTTTATCCTATTCCTATTTATCTATTATTAGTTTTTTGATATTTGGAAATTTATGTTTTATCATATATCAGCATGTTTTGAGGTTTTAACCGCCCTCGTGGTCTAGTGGTTCGCCCACCGGAGTCAGATCCAGAGGTCCCGGGTTCGATCCCCAGGGGAGTACAATATTGTGCTTGGTTTGGTTGGTGGTAGGACATTATTTAAGTATATCTAAGTCTGTCGCCATATCAATTCTAAATTGTTGTTTTCCGGTATTTAGAGGTGAGATAGCCAGTTCCTCAGTTGAGGATTCCAGGTGAAATGCGCGTCTTCGGCCTTATCATACTTGAAACCAGGTGAGTTGAAGGCCAAGCGCTTCTCCGTCGTACAATAAAAAAAAACGCAAGAACTGACCATGCTTCTTGACAATGTGACGACCGTGTTATACGCTCGTAACTATCGGGAATATAATAATTACGTTTCAAAAACTAAAAAGAATCAAAATAAGAATAAAAAGACTTCAATGACGAATATAATACAAATTTGTTTACCTGGATGACGTATTTTTTATTAGTATTTTGATGACAGATGGACGGACAGACGCGTGTTTCTATATGGGGTCCGTGTTTTCTTTACTTTTGAGGTAATACACCTAAATTAAGTACTTTAAGTGTGCCTATAATATTTAAAGAGTTCCCTCGATTTCTCCAGGATCCCACCATCAGATCCTGACCTGGTGACAATGGGACCACTGAAAAGATTTTTTTTATTTGTTTTAAAATAATACTTACTTGTATACCTAATACAAGTAAGTTTGCCCTAATATGTTATGACTTGTAAATAGTATGGTACTAATACAAGTAAGCTTGCCCTGATATATTATGACTTGTAAATAGTATGGTACTAATACAAGTAAGTTTGCCCTAGTATATTATGACTTGTAAATAGTATGGTACTAATACAAGTAAGCTTGCCCTGATATATTATGACTTGTAAATAGTATGGTACTAATACAAGTAAGTTTGCCCTAGTATATTATGACTTGTAAATAGTATGGTACTAATACAAGTAAGTTTGCCCTAATCTATCGACTTCCGCGACACAGGCGAGTCTTAGTGCGGGGTCGATTGTAGTAATTCTAACGAAAAATAAACTTGTTGTGAGCAATAAATATTAGTTAGTATTTGTTTTAAACATTGCTTGTAGGGTTTCCGCACCGCTCACATTAAAGACGGCGTGGCGGTGGTGCGGTCTCTGTACTGGCTGCATCGTGAGGTGGACGCAGGCAACAACGTCACCGAGGTGCAGCTCTCTGACAAGATGAGGGAGCTTAGGGCGTGAGTATACTCATCTATACCTTCAGTCTTTCTTTTAACTTATATTACAGGACATTTATTTCACACAGCGCCATCTAGCACCAAACTAAGCATAGCTTGTAATATGGGAACTAGATTACGGATAGAATACTTAAAATACTTTTGTAAATACATACGTACTATATGATACAACACCCAAACACAGAACTAAGTCTCGAACTACGCTAGTTGACAATAGTTTACATACATACAAGCCTCATAGCTCAGTTGATTGTTACTCTGCCTTCTGCGAATCGAACCCACAGCCTACAGGGCTGTGGGTTCGATTCCCACCCAGGATAAACATTTGTGCGATTAATATAGATGTTTGTTCTGTGTTTAGGTGTATTTACAAAAGTATTTAAGTATTCTATCCGTAATCTAGTTCCCATATAGCTAGTTTGGTGCTACAAGGCGCTGTGTGAAATTTATGTCCTGTAATATTATTTATTTACATTATGTTGACCACAGCGAAGAGGTAGACTTTATGGGGGAGTCTTTCCCTACGATCGCCGGCGCGGGGGAGAACGGGGCTATCATCCACTACCGGCCGAGTGAGACGGGGGCGCAGCGGGTTATTGGGAAGGAAGACATGTTGTTATTAGACTCGGGGGCCCAGTTCAAGTGAGTTTCTTGACTTTATCCTTCGTGATTAGAACACATTATTCTGATTCGAAAATCGGGTATTTATCACGTATTTTACCTATCAAAATTAACCGAACAAAATCACTTTGAGTTACAAACATTGGACCCCGCACTAGGGCTAGCCTGTGCGGCGGGTATCCGAGTTGCAAGAAAAAAAGTTGCCACTTAAACTTTTTAAAACACAAAGACAGGGCAAAACACCAAACTAAAATAATTTAATGGACAAGGACAAAGTTTGATCTAAATATTATATTTATAATAGCCTATATTGAATATAGTTAAAATACGCGATCAATACCCGTTTTTAATTTATCGCGTATTTTACCTATATTTAATATAGGTAATAATGGTTAAATACTTAATTAAAAGCCGAAAAGGAGTATGTATCAATCTTCATAGACTGACAGCTGTCACTGTCATACGATAGCTATTGTCGTCTGGAATTGCTTCTACTATTGTGGTTTGAGCTGGTGCTGGCGCAAACAATTATTATGTTGGTAATATCAGAGATGGTACGACGGTCTCAATTACATTATTATGTTGGTAATATCAGAGATGGTACGACGGTCTCAATTATATTTTTATGTTGGTAATATCAGAGATAGAACGACGGTTTTAATTATATTATTATATTTGTAATATCAGAGATAGAACGACGGTCTTAATTATATTATTATATTGGTAATATCAGAGATAGAACGACGGTCTTAATTATATTATTATATTGGTAATATCAGAGATGGTACGACGGTCTTAATTATATTATTATATTGGTAATATCAGAGATAGAACGACGGTCTTAATTATATTATTATATTGGTAATATCAGAGATGGTACGACGGACATTACCCGCACTAGACACATGAGCTCGTCGCCCACCGCTGCACAACGGCTGACATTTACCCTCGTCATGAAGGGGCTGATCAACCTCAGCACCGCCGTGTTCCCGGCCGGCACTTTGGTGAGTTCTGAACTCCACTTGTATGATGATGACAGATACAGTTTTACAATAAATCATCATCGTCAATGGAACGAGCGATTCAAAGTTTATTTTTACTGTACGACGGGGATGGTCTTGGCCTTCATCTCACCTGGTAACAAGTTGAGATAAGACGTACTTCACCCGGAATCCTCAACAAACTGAGGAACTGGCTATCTTACCTCTAAATGCCGGAACACAACAATTTTATTATTGTTGTTATGGCAACAAAATTATGTAAGATGGTGGTAGCTACCACCATCTTACCTAGCTGTGGCTAGGCAGCCAGGCGGATTTAAACAAGTCCTACCACCAACCAAACCAAGCACAATATTCCTTTCACTGGGGATCGAACCCGGGAACTCTGCATCTGAAATCGGTGGGTCGAACCACGAGACTACAGAGGCGGTTGTTCAAAGTTAAATAAATTGAATGCCTCTGTGGTCTAGATTCAGAGGTCTATAAAACGGCCTATAGGTAACTCAACTGTTCCAAACCAGTACCAGACGGAGGCGTGCCCAACATTGGCTGCATTGCAACGCTGAATAGTTACGCTAATTCGTTGAAAATTTGAATTCACCTTCGGCGTTATCTCAACTTGAAACCAGGTGAGATGAAGGCTTAAAAAAAAATCTTTGCCGAAAAGAACAGCTGAGATTGTTGATACTTGAATCTCAACGGTGACAATTCACCTACTAGCAACTAACACTACAAATAATACGAGGCACACACTCTAAACCACGAAGAATCCGACGTACGAAAGCCACCAAGGCCAACGTAAAGCCGCTGAAATACCAGCACTCTGTGTGTCAAAGTCTTTCGAAGCAAAACCGAGCGACTCTGCGGTCGTCGCTTCTGAAGTTGATGCCAGGAATAAGAGCCCAAGGCTCGTTTCTTACCCGCACCTCCTTGAAACGGTAGAGGTGTTGAAGGCCAGTGAACTGAAAGCATTGGTCGCGATATTTACATTTTTGCAACACAACTGACACAACTGACTTCTTAGAACTGACGTTGATTGATACCGTCACGGCTGTCAACCGTCTGTCTATAGGTAGCAGTCTTCGAACGGTCCTTACCCGTACATCTTAGGATCGATAACGTGACAATGTGTGTCAAGTCAAGTACATATTCCAGGGTCACGTGATCGAGGTGCTAGCCCGCAAGCCCCTATGGGACGTGGGTCTGAACTACGGGCACGGCACCGGCCACGGCGTCGGGCACTTCCTGAACGTGCACGAAGGTCCCGCGTGGATCCTGTCGGGACCCGCTGCCAACGACCCTGGGATCCGCAGCGACATGGTCTATAGCAACGGTGAGTTGACATACTTTGACTGCTCAGTTCAGTTGGTAGTAAATCTGCCTTCTGCGCGGAAATACAGAAACAGATTTATTTATAACACCATTGTTACAAGTCAGAAAAATAGTAATAATAATAATTTGTGTGATGAATATCGATGTTTGTTCTGTGTTTGGGTGTTGTATTGTATGATGAGTATGTATTTAAAAAAAAAAACAAGTTTTTAAGTATTCTATCCGTTATCTTATCTAATCTAACTATGCTTAGTTTGGGGCTAGACGGTGCAGTGTAAAAAAAAAGAATTATTATTTTTATTTCTTTATTTATCTACATTACACTATTATTACAGGCTTAACCTAATGCAATAGCGTAGTTATCATATCAATAATTAACAGTCAAACAATATAATTGAAATCTAAAACTATCAAAACTACTAAAAATAAGTCGTCAATTAATCGTGATTAAATTCAATATAAATTTAATTCAAAATATTATAATATATTTTTAAGCCTGCTCTTGAAAATAGGTATGGCTTCAAGCTTCATCCCGAATCCTCTGTGGCAGTCTGTTGTATACGGATATATTTAGGTTGACTGTAAAGTCAAATCTTTTAGGCTCTGTGGTCTAGTGGTTCAGCCCACCGATTTCAGATCCAGAGGTCCCCGTTGTGTTTGGTTTGGTTGGTGGTAGGACTTTGTTCAAATCCGCCTGGCTAACTACCACCAACATACCGAATTCTGTCGCCATAACAATTCTTAATAGTTGTGTTCCGGCATTTAGAGGTAAGATAGCCAGTTCCTCAGTTTGTTGAGGATTCCGGGTGAAGTGCCCCTTCACCTTCGGCCTTATCTCAACTTGTAACCAGATGAGATGAAGGCCACGCGCTGCCCCGTAGTACAATAAAAATATTTAAAATAATAAAAAATAAACAAAAAGAAAAACCATGGCATGGAAGATTTTTGTCGAAGAGATCAGTTGAGATTGTTGGTACTTGAATCGCGACGTTGTCGCGTTGATCGCGATATATATTAATGAGGGTTGTTTTTGCAACACAACTGACACAATGATCTCTTAGAACTGACGTTGATAGATATCTGTCACGACTGTCGACAGTCTGTCTATAGGTAGAGGCACTCTTCGAACGGTCCTTACCCGTACCTCTTAGGATCGTAAAGATAACGTGACATTGTGTTTAAAGTCAAATGTGTCAAAATCGGTGTCGGTAAGGTAAGAATTCTGAGGTAAGAGAAGCCTGAAGAAATCGCTTCAAAAAGTTTAGTTTTTTAAGGATCATTTTGAAACGTCAAATCTACCGTGTCTTCGGAATCGCGGCCAGCACACAAGGAGAAAGGCAAGAGCCTCGTGTTAGTTCGTTTTGTGATGATCCAGTCAATAGTTAAATGTAAATGTAGATATCAAATTGCAGGTGTATAAATATATGGTAATGTACGCGTAACAAGCCATAAATTCACCTATGTGAATTAGCCCAGGTGAATTACATTGTAGTAGGCTCTTTTAATAAGATATTTTTCATATAGATACGTATATGTACAACCAGCCTAAAAAATAACTTTCCTCCGCAGCAGTTCCGCTCACATGTAGGTAGGTACTACTTGTAATGTTATTTAACTTATTATAAACTCTGTATACCTAAATGTTGAATGGATCACCAAAAAACTAACCAGCCCGTGTTTCTTGCCTTTCTCCTTGTGTGCTGGTCGCGACTCCGAACAGGCGGTACATTTGACGTTTCAAAATGAGCCTAAAAATCTTAATGAATAAACAAATTTTGACTTTGACACATTTGATGCAAAGTAGGTGTATAAACGCAATACGCATACATAAGCATTGTCAATGGTTGTTCAGCCACCAATGGAGACTAACAACCAATGACAAAGGATTTTTTTATCTCAGGATCTCAATATTATCTATAAAAGTATTCTATCAGTAATCTAGCTCCCATATTACCTACAAGTTTTGCTTAGTTTGGGGCAAGACGGCGCTGTGTATATAAAAAGGCTAAAAGTCTGTTCTAAATGTACCTAAAATTCTCACTGAATAAAATATATATAATTGTGAGTTAATTTTTCCAGAGCCAGGTTACTACGAGGTCGGTGAGTATGGCATCCGGCATGAAGACCTGGTGGAAACCATCACAGTCAACAGAGATGCGGAACACCCTTTGGTGAGACACCTATTGAATACGGTCCCGTGGGCACCCGATTTGTCCCATGGGCACCTGATAGGTGGCTACGGTGTGCTGACGGAACCCTATTACGTATTTTTTCAAGCTTCTTTGGTCTAGTGGTTCACCTTCCGTTGTCAGATCCAGAGGTCCCGGGCTTACAGAGTACAATTGTGCTTGGTTTGGTTGGTGGTAGGACTTAAGTCCGTCTGGCTAGCTACCACCATCTTACCTAATTTCGTCGCCACTCCGACATTTACGAGGTAAGATAGCCAGTTCCTCAGTTAGTTGAGACTTCGACCATATCTCAACTTGTAACCCCGCTTCCCCGTCGTACAATATAAAGAAAACATCTTGGGGATACGTGTGATCTTCAAATTCATTCGTATTATTGGGGGAGCTGGGGGAGTACACCCCCTGGGATCGAACCCGGGACCTCTGGATCTGAAATCGTAGGGGTGAACCACTAGACCAGAGGAGGTTAATGTGCTACTAGGTAACTGTTGTCTCCAGGCAGATGGTATGGTATCGGACTTCGAAGAGCGCGGGGCGGTCGGCTTCAATGTAATCTCGCTGGCCCCTCATCAAACTGCGTGCTTGGATGTGGATTTGTTAACTGATTTCGAGGTAAGATATTCATCATCTATATGAATACATATTTTAACAAGTCTCATAGCTCAGTTGGTAGTAACTTAAAATTTTGTTTAATTTAGTTAGACCCCTATTAATATGTGCACCACCAACCACCTCTTTAGCCATAAAATCCTCTCCACCCAAAGGTTGTCTGGAAGAAATAGCTTACAAGCGATAAGACCGTCATTGTATTTACATTATATAAGTTATCCATTATTTCATTTCATTTCGAATGAAAACTCAACATGCGTGTTATTGTTTTATTATTTTTTGACATTTTAACAAACGAAATGTCGACCATTAGACATGGCTTCTGGGACCTATTTATTTGTTGTTACCACAGATTAATAACTATGTTGTTACACATAGCACACCTAAACAAATATCACGAAAGAGTGGTGTCAACTCTAGGTCCGATCCTCAACAGATCCATAACTATGTTGTTACAGATAGCACACCTAAACAAATATCACGAAAGAGTGGTGTCAACTCTAGGTCCGATCCTCAACAGATCCATAACTATGTTGTTACAGATAGCACACCTATACAAATATCACGAAAGAGTGGTGTCAACTATAGGTCCGATCCTCAACAGATCCATAACTATGTTGTTACAGATAGCACACCTAAACAAATATCACGAAAGAGTGGTGTCAACTATAGGTCCGATCCTCAAAGCGCGAGGGTTCGAAGACGAGTTGAGGTGGCTGGAGGAGGAATGCGCGCCTATCGCTAGGAGCGGGGCTGTTTTATTCGCATTGTCTCCTATTCTCTTCTTCATTGCTGTGGCTTGCGTTGCGTAAGCGGACAGGTTGATAATAATAAAGCTTTGGAATACTTACATATATTATTGTTTTTTATTTGAGATAGGTGCCTACTTAATACTCATATAGGTAGCTATATTTAATTGTTTTTTACTTAAGATGGGTAGGTACCTACTTAAGCGGGCTATGTTGATTTTAATAAAGCTTTAGAATAGGTAAGTACTCATATAGGTACCTATATTTAATTGTTTTTTACTTGAGATGGGTGGGTACCTACTTAAGCGGACTATGTTGATTTTAATAAAGCTTTAGAATACTTTCATATTTGATTGTTTTTTACTTGAGAGGTGCCTACTTAATACTCATATAGGTAGCTATATTTAATTGTTTTTTACTTAAGATGGGTAGGTACCTACTTAAGCGGACTATGTTGATTTTAATAAAGCTTTAGAATAGGTAAGTACTCATATAGGTACCTATATTTAATTGTTTTTTACTTGAGATGGGTGGGTACCTACTTAAGCGGACTATGTTGATTTTATTAATAAAGCTTTAGAATACTTATATATCTTATGGTTTTACCTGAGATAGGTTCATACTTAAGCGGACAAGGTTGATTTTAATAAAGCTTTAGAATATGTACTCATACATTTTTATTGTTTTTACTCAGATAGGTAGGTATACATACCTACTTTCTAGTGGCGGTCGACTCGACCCCTGAACTCAGCCCATGAATGTCGTAAAAGCCGTCAAAGGGATCCCATCAAAAGGGCAGCAGCTACTTCCGTATATTTGAGACACCTTTACTGCAATCACGAATCCGCCTGCCAAGCGTGGTGATTATGGCAAAACTAAATGAAATAGGTATCCCTACTTTGCCGTGGTAGTCGCTGCTTAAGAATCGGCTCCCAAAACTAAACCCATGGATCTCGTAAAAGCCGACTAAGGAATCTCATCATAAGGGCAGCTTCCTTCTGTGTATTATCGACAGCTTTACTGCGATCACCAAATTGCCTGCCAACCGTGGTCATGGCAAAACCCTTAAGCTTTAGAGGCGACTCTGACCAGCAGTGGACACTAACGGGCTGTTGATTTGATACCTACCTACGTTTGACCATATTCTCGCCTGATGGCAGCGATAATGTGCCCTACGATGTAAAACGCCCGTTTAAAAACACCTATTTAGGTACCTACCTACTACATTGATGCCCATGTTGTAATTTTCAAGAAAAACCAACGCAGGCAACGTGTTCCACTTCATAGCCATTCGTGTGGGACTATAGAGTTTACACAGGCAAGGATGAGATCTACAATGGAGCGAGCCTACCCAGAATTGCCTATCAACTCTCTTGAAGACATTAGGGTCGTACAGTGGAAATACAGACGGTTATTCCAAGGTCTTGCAGGCCCATGATAGGATTCTTGAAAGCGCATAAGTAGTTATTATACGTGGGATATCAAACAGGAGGGGATGATAATAGGCCGTGCGTCTGAAATTTGTATTGAAGAACGGCGAAGGCGGTATAACGAGAGTCTTCTGAACACACCCACCGAAGTACAATCTGTAAAATACCGACAATAACGCAACCTTACGAATGGCTCAGACTGTTGAGCCTTGCTTTGGCAAGGCGCTCTTCACCTATATGGACTTATCCTCGTAGCACCCACAGACTTTTTGGCCTCGTAGTCATTATAGCCTGAGCGTCCTTTTAAAAGAACATAAAGTAATTGAAATAGTCGTTACAGCCAAAGTTTTCAATTTTTTTTTATGTTTAAGTAATATGTTCGAAGTGAAGACTTTCAGAGCTACGTTATGTTAGTCAATTTTAGATAAAGTTTATGCAAATATAAGACTCCTCCACACTTGACTTGAGTAGTTCGTTGTAATACCTACGTATGCTCTATTTACGTCACTACCGTACCTAAGTTTCAGTTTATGTAGGATTAGAGGCTAGTGCCTACCTATTTACCTACTTAATAACTGGAAGAGATTTAGTCACTACCGTACCTAAGTTCCAGTTTGTGTTATTAGAGTCTAGTACCTATATACTTACCTACATAATAACTGGAAGAGATTTGGTCCTGGGCGAGTTGTTGTTTTTTTTTATGCATTACATCGTTCCTCTCTTTACTGCACTGTGGGAGTGATTTCAAGAAAAGGGACGGAAGTGTGTAACAGGAAGCCGGGGAGCACGCGCTATTTGATTCGACCAATGAGCGCGCGGTGGTTGCTTTCAGATGGTACCAACCCGTTTTTCGAGGTTGGTACCTACTGTCAGCCAACAGTGTGTGCGTGTGATGAGAAAGAGAGGGAAATAGAGAACGCATCAGCTGTGCGCTAACCTACTTTGTTGTTTTAGAACCCCACGTGGCGAGCGAAACTTATATCTGGTATGTGGTTTGTGATATGATAATAAAAAACTGTTATCAGGGCTACGCATACTATAGACAGATATACACAGAAGGATGGTAAGGTGACTGCAACCTGTATTTTTCACTACTTAATTAAATGATGACTTTGACAAAATTGCCATGTTCGCAGTTAGTCAAAAACTCAAAAGAACTCTAAGATTATATTATCACTTTATTCTTATCTCACTACATAGCAATACTAGGGCATCTGACTTAATCCTTGTCGCGATAGTGCTTGATGTTGACAAGGACCCACGCAGGCACTGCTGACCACCCGATCACCATGAGTGTTGCCAGGAGGATTTGCTCCTGAAAGATATAATAATAATTTTAGTTTATGAACTGGCTATCTAACCTCTAAATGCCGGAACACAACAATTTAGTACTGGTGTTATGGTGAGACTTATAACCGCCTCTGTGGTGTAGTGGTTTGCCCACCAATGTCAGATCCAGAGGTCCCGGGTTTCTAGTTTGGTTGGTGGTAGGACTTTGTTTAAGTCCACCTGGCTACCTAGCTACTTGGTGTGCTTCAGCACTTACCTGTATTTAATTAAAAAAAAAACTTATATTCATATGTAAAGTTGATGACAAGACACTACATTTGAGTCCTAACTTTAAGGCTCCCATACAAACATGGATTTGATTTTTACAGGTTTTGGATTAAGCCTGCACAATTTCACAGCCATGCCATTTCAAAATAACTGACAAACTATGCTTGTACTAAAAAGAGAAAATCACATCAACTGTTAAATAAAAGCCTTCCCAGAGACTAGAGCTAGGGTTTATTTTCATCTCCACGCTTGGCAAGACAATTTTCAAAGAAGACATTTTTCAGTCTTCATAGTACCTAGATGGTTAGTATATTAGAACAAAACCTTTTCTATTATGATTTGATGAATATCGATAATAGGTTAGCTTTGAATGTATGCATATTTACTTTAAAATAGGACCGGATCGTCAGGATTCGCCGTGGGTAGGCTCTAGCCCATTTATTAATCTTTACCTGGTAGATAACCTATCTTTTGTATCTGAATTACGTAATTTTTTTTTACGTGTTATGCATTTATAGCGACCCAAAAAGATTAACTGATGGGCTATATCAAATTGTTAACTATGTTTGTAGTCTGGTAACTGAAAATTACTGGGAAAGGTGGACAAATATGAAAAACTGTTGTGTTATCTTACCCCCTTTGAAACCTTGTTTCTGGCCGGAGTGGCGATCACGCTCATGTTTCTATGCTGGGCTACATTTTTGAAGATTTGATTGTTTGCTTTCACGAGGTTTCTGAGAGCAAACATCGTAAGAAATTTTATTATTCTTCTGCACCAAAAATTTTACAAATTTCCTTCTTGAAAAATCAATGACTCAAAGAGTATAGATAGAATAGAATTACTCTATATTGGGCTGACAGATAGTGACAATGCAGTGACTTCACATGTATAGCCATATTAATGATATACTCTTTGTGTATAGCATTACGTTGACAGTGACAGAGGACATGATAGGGATGGGGCTCGTTTTAAACCAACATAACTCGAAGCAATCATGTTTATCGATTACTCGGATACCTCGCATTACAATATCTCATTCACGTCAACAATCGGGTTGTCATCGTCGGCGTCTATAAACAATTCAGATAGATTCTCAGATTATGTGGGTATTGCACATTATTTGCAGACGCAAATAGAAAGAGAGTGGACACTCGGGGCAACTATTTTTATTTACTTCCTTTTCTTTGTATTTTGAAGGATTCACTTCAAATCGCACCACACCGACGTCAATTCTGCAGAAAGTTTGATTCACCAAGGATTTCAAGGAGTGAGGCTGCCAGGGGCTTCGATCGTCTGATGGCCGCAAGTACAGTGGGGCAAATGCATGGAGATCAACAAAGCGAAGCGTGCATCTGGACTAGCACGTCACATCACATGTGATTTCATGTTCAACGACCTGTCAATGAGGACACAGAGTGAGCGAACAATGTTGACTTCTCATTCCCAGACCCACCCAGTTGAGTTGAGCTTGGTATCGCAGGCGCAGTTTCGATCCAATTGTGGAGTGGCTGTGGAGGTGAGGTACGGCAGCTGCGGGTAACTAAAGCGTAGCTGTCTTTTTTTTCTGGCTTCGCGTCAAGTCAGTGTCAATGTCAGTATCACTGTCAAGTGTCAAGTCAAAAGTCTGTAAAAACCAAAACAAAACTAATCAAAAATTGATTGAATTTTGTTTTTATGTTGCGAAGCGACAGACAAACACGCTTCGATTTTCTGGATTTTCTTGTGTAACTGGTTAAACGAACAGTGTTCTTGCATCAAAAATGGCTGTAAGTTGTTTTCCAATTATCATAACGACCCTACATCGTCTAACTCCAAGAATTGATGTCGGCGCGTAGTTTATAACCTTACTTTTGTAACAGCGCTTATTCTACTAAATCCTGTATATTCCATCAATATCGAGCAATAATTGTCATGTTCCAGTCGATTGCGGCAGCGCAAGTACAGGAGGTGCGTTCAATAACGCGCATCGAGAGGATTGGTGCTCACTCCCACATTAGGGGCCTCGGCTTAGATGACTCGCTGGAGCCTCGCGCGGTGTCTCAGGGTATGGTGGGCCAGAAGATGGCCCGAAAAGCCGCCGGGGTCATCCTCCAGATGATCAAAGAAGGTTTGCTCATAGATTTTCTAGTCATATTTTCAAAGGCAGATAGGTAGGTACCTATGTTTCTACTCCTCCTGCAAAACCAAAAGTACCTACCTGCTAGCTGCAAGTTATGACAAATTTTTGCTCTACCCTATTTTTATTATTGGTTTTGTCTGTTGGATATCCTATTTTAAAAGTTCTTAAAAGAACCTAGTCAGGTTACATAGCAACCTAACAAGCATTTTAATTAGACAATGGGTTGGACAAAGAATTTTTAGATCTCTTCTAAAACTTCTTTCTCTCATTTTTTCTCTTTCAATTGTTTTAAATAATATTTCTTATTTCATGTTTTTCATATATACAATATATGGACGATGTTTATGTAGATTATGATGATATATTTTACAAGTCATCAATTTACTAGGATTAAATCAATCTCACCTTGCTCAGTGTGGTGTATGACATGTGGACTAACATTAGGTCAGCTCCGTCCACCTGCCAACCTACAAGATCATGTAGGATTTATTTATGTTGGTTATTTCTGTCCTAGGATTATTGATTTGTATCAAGTATAGAAAAAAACTTCATCCAGTGCATGCAAAACTCAATGATCACTAGAAAAAATACTATTAGATATCTTTTATAAAGTTGCAGGTTATTTTGGTGACTTTGTATGGGAATTAGCTAATTTTTATTGCTTTTTTTTTATGAAATGTGAATTTCGGTGTTATAGTTTTTTATTGGAGTGTAAAAAATGTTTAGCTATCAATAACTATTGGAAAGTTCAGGGGTAACTTTCTATTCTTTTCGGTCTGTGAATTTTTTCATATTGTCATCTTCATATTTCCTGGTTCCGTACAAAGGTTTTCTGGAAGAGGTTATCACTTTTGGCGATAAGACTGCCCATTGTGCATTATTTACTGTAATATTAATTAGTTCATAATTTATTTTATCTTGGTGCTCAATAAGGAATATTGTATTGTACATAGTCTTTTTTAAACTTTCGCGATTAGAACACATAATTTTAATTCGAGAAACGGGTATTTATCGCGTATTTTACCTCTATATTTATCCCGACGTTTCGGCAGGGTTGCACCAGCCGTGGTCGCGGGCAGACTGGAACTTTGGAGCCACCGTCGAGAAGTGAAGGCGTTTTTAACAACTACCCTCAGCTTGGTCTTGATTATTAGAATAGGCCACATTTACACCAGCACGACAAACAACACTGACAGTATCAAAACAATTTTTCTTAGGATCACACCTAGTGCACCGTGCTACCACTGGATTCCAAGAGGCAGAGAGTCTGAAACCGTCTTCGCGATTAAAATTAGGATATTTTTTAATCTCAATCGCTTCCCGGTAGCACGGTGCACTAGGTGTGATCCTAAGAAAAATTGTTTTGATACTGTCAGTGTTGTTTGTCGTGCTGGTGTAAATGTGGCCTATTCTAATAATCAAGACCAAGCTGAGGGTAGTTGTTAAAAACGCCTTCACTTCTCGACGGTGGCTCCAAAGTTCCAGTCTGCCCGCGACCACGGCTGGTGCAACCCTGCCGAAACGTCGGGATAAATATAGAGGTAAAATACGCGATAAATACCCGTTTCTCGAATTAAAATTATTTGTATTGTACAGTAAGCTATCCAAGTTTACTTGTTGGGTGCCAAGAAATACACACATTGTTTTTATTGTGCGATAGAGAACTTAGTACCCAATGAAGTCAAACTCAATTGAGAACTGAAATTTTAAGGGTTTATTCCCGTGAATGAACATCTGGACCTGGGAGGGTACCACAACCTCTTATAGCATTATTGTTTAGATATTACTTTACTTTTGTCACTATATTTGCAGTGTAGAAAAAACTAGACAAAAGTAATATACTATCAAAACGAGAATGCTATAAGACATTGTGGTCAGGCCCCAGACCCCATTGACAGCAATTTTTTTTTTTTTGTGTCATTAGCCATTTAGAATGGTTGGTGGTCAATAAGCCTGATATATAAATTACCCATAAGTTACTTGAAACTGCAAGAAATGCCTAGTCATAAACTAAAGCTAACAGTACAATGGCATTCTTATCGCTTGAGAGCAATCTCTTCTAGACAAGAACAAAGACTCAGGTTTGAGAGGATTAGTACAAGTTTTTGATGGTAGGTGGTTTGATGTTTTGATGGATGGTAATTATGTTTTGCAATTAAGAGAATTAAATAATATTGTTATATAATTCAACAATATTTATTCTCTTATGCTCTTATGCTCTTATGCTCTTAATGCTCACATTACAATTTAAATAAAAAATTGTCTAATCATATAGTCACTCATCAGGTAAAATAGCCGGCAGAGCAGTCCTACTGGCCGGCCAGCCAGGGACCGGCAAAACGGCTATTGCCATGGGGCTGGCACAAGCTCTTGGTCCTGACACTCCATTCACAAGCATGGCTGGTAAGAATGTAATTATTTAGACTAGTGGTCATCCATATTCAATTGTTTATTATGATAATTTATGCCGTATTTGTCCAAAGGAATCTGCCCATTTAAATCTCTTTTTGCCCCACATTGTATGCCATATGTTTCTCTAGCCTCCTCTTGCCATATCAGGCAAGGCACCTCACCATTGTTAAAAAAAAAACTTGAGTAGTTATGGCGATAAATTTAGGTAAGATTATGGTTGATAGCCAGCATGCAATGAGTTATGCAGCAACGACCACAGAATTTGATGAGCAATGTTATCTTGTACATGAAATGATGTTGAAATGCTTAAGTGTAAAAAACCCGTTTGTATCTTTCAGGTTCTGAGATATATTCATTGGAGATGAGCAAGACTGAAGCACTAACACAGGCTATTAGAAAATCCATCGGGATCAGAATCAAGTAAGTCTTTGTCAATATTCAACCAGTATAGCTATTCTTAAACATTCGGAAAGCCTTATTGGATCAAATTGGCAAACATAAATAATAAATAAATAAATATTACAGGATATACATTTTTACACAGCCCCATCTAGCCCCAAACTAAGCATAGCTTGTAATATGGGAACTAGATTATGGATAGAATACTTAAATACTTTTGTCAATACATACATACTATATGGTACAACACCCAAACACAGAACAAACTTCTATATTCATCAAACAAATGTTTGTCCTGGTTGGGAATCGAACCCACTTCATCTGATCGAAAAATCTGATTAGATGAAGGCCAAGCACATCTCAAATAGAAATAGGTAAAAAATGAATTCCCCAACCCGATAATCCAAACTCAATTTATAAACATATTGATAGCACGTAAAGTATAGTAAAGAAGGAAATAAAAACAGGCATTCATAAAGCTCAAAGGTGGATGAGTAATTTTATGTGAGACCAATTGGGACTGACTTAATAATAATTATAATAATAAAAATAATAAAATGAAAAAATAAATTGATTTAAGAAAATGTACAATAATTCTATGTACAAAGGAATTATACGGATTACCTAAGGACCGTTACAAACAGCCTATAGATAACTCAACTGTTCCAGACCAGTACCAGACGGAAGCGTGCCCAACACACTGGCTGCATTGCCACACTGAATAGCTATTCTATTCTAAATAATAAAATTAACCAATCTCCATATTAAGTATATGTACTTAAATCAAATAAAAAAAAATAGTAGTGCGCATTGACATTTGCACATGCTCTGAAGGTCACATCGTGAGGAAACCGACATGTCTAGGACCAACAATCAGAATGTCACATGTTACTGGCTAGTATTCTGATAAGCGGTGATGGACTTGCAACCTGTCACGTGACGTGACTACTGGCTACTTGCAAACGTAGGCTTATGCCGAACATAAGTTTGGACGTGCCTTCTGACCACCCTCTAATAGGTGATCCTCATAAGATCCACGCTCTCAGTAGTGATCAGGGGCCTAACCGCAACCTCATATAGCATTCTCGTTTTGATTACATTACTTTTGTCTCGTTTTTTGTACACTGGATAGATAGAGGTCACCAGACCAAGACTCTCTGGGTGAATCCTCGAAGGTGTAAAAGTCGTGAGTCTTATTTATTTTGGAAAAAAATGTTATTGTATTGTTGAACAGAGAAGAATCAGAGATAATAGAAGGAGAAGTGGTGGAAGTGGTGATTGAACGGGCTGGCAGCGGCGGCGCCCGCGTCGGCCGTCTTACGCTCAAAACCAGCGATATGGAGACCAACTATGATATGGGCGCCAAGATGGCTGATGCACTACTCAAGGAAAAGGCAAGTACTTGCACGATGTAACGTTGTGTTTATGGCTTTTTTTATTGTATAACAGGGAAGCGCTTGGCCTTCATCTCACCTGGTTTCAAGTTATGTTAAGGCGAAGGTGGAAGAACAGTTCACCACTTCATCCCCTGGTTGATTGAACCCGGAACATCTGAATCTGGAACCGGGCTCAATCCCCAGCGGGGGTACAATATTGTGCATGGTTTGGTTGGTGGTAAATCTTTATTTAAATCCACCTGGCTATACCATCTTACCTGACTCTGTCGCCATAAAAACAGCTCTAAAATTATTGTGTTCCGGCATTTAGAGGTAAAGTAGACAGTTCCTTTGGCCTTATCATAACTTGTAAACCAAGTGTGATGCATGCCTAGCACTTCCTCGTCATACAATTAAAAAAAACGAAGCACTAGACCATAGAGGCGGTTGATATGTTTGAACATGCATTATCCTATCGCAGTCCACTGTTGGACGTAGGTCTCTCCCAGGTGCGCCACTGAGCCCTATCTTTGTCCTTTCTCCTCCACTCTCTGCCTGTCTCTGTACGAAGATCGTCGCGCCATCTAGCGGAAGACATCCTACACTACACTTGGTCACGTGGTCTCTACTGAAGGACTCATTGAGCCCTGGTTGCTTATGACATTACGTATTTGAACGCGACCTGTTAAAGGTCCGTGATCAGGAAGCTGGTAACAAATTTGCAGTTGGGGATTTTTTCTTCTGGTTTTCCATTATCAGTCCTTCTAACTACAAGCAGACGTGATGTTTTAAGGCGTGCAAGGCTGCTACCATTGGAGTCAGCTCTTTCTGATTCCAGGGGTCTATGAAATCTTATTGCAATTTAACTGACGACCTTAACTGAGCTGAATTGCTATTTCGTACCACGACGTCGCATTAGTGTGTCAGTGTAGGCTCAGATCGAAACGAGCGACTCAGCTGAGAGTTTATGCGTTTATGTACTTCCCTTTTACTAAAAAAGAACATGTTGAAAATAAAAAAGTAACTGCAACGAAAAAACTGCTGATTTAATTTCATAGGTATCATCATCATCAGCAGCACCATCCATCACCGCCATAATTTTGATTATTTGTTTTTTTTCACCTTTTCCAATTTTTCGACTTTTAACCAGTTTTATTTTGCAGGTACAAGCTGGCGACGTGATCACCATAGACAAAGCGACCGGGAAGATCAACAAGCTAGGTAGAAGTTTCTCGCGCGCCCGTGACTACGATGCCACAGGTATGGATGGATCTTTAGAGCTGTATTTTTTTAACCGACTTCGAAAAAAGGAGGAGGTTCTCAATTCGGGTGTTTTTTTTTTTTGTTTTTTTTTTTTTATTTCTCCACCAATTCGAAATAGATTTTGATGATTCTTGTTACGTTTGGTAGGCCATACTCGCGAAGTGGTCCCATAGAAATTTTATCAAAATACAAACTTACAAATAACTCTTAGGGTAAGTTAATATAATTTGAAGGCGGTGCCATACAATAAACATGTTGTTGTACTTAGCTATTCGGCACCAACTTCAAATTATATGAACTTACCCTAAGAGATATTTGTAAGTTTTTAGTGGTGAAGTTGGTTCCATTTTTTTTCAAAAAGAGTTAATTTAATATGACAAAGATTTCAAAAAAGCATAAACCATTTGTTGGTTTAGTTTGGGACTGTTGGTTCCACGGATTGATTCAAGTGGATCTAACAATATTTGATGAAGTATATATGTTCCCATGGTACAGAAAATTCTTTACAGATTCTTTCTAGCTGTTACAGAAGTAAACAGTTCAGTAGTTAATACGGAACTGCCTGTTTTATTCAGGTCCATGCAAAGCTGTCGCATGGCTCAGAACTAGGACAGCGAATAGTCCATTAAAAAAGACTAATCACAAAAAAATGAATAGACGTAGGCTAGGATAATGTCCAACAGCTTTGAAAATGTAGATACAAAAAAGATTGACAAATAACAACAATTCTTAAATTGTTGTGTTCCGGGTATTTAGAGGTAAGATAGCCAGTTCCTCAGTTTGTTGAGGATTCCGGGTGAAGTGCGCCTCCACCTTTGGCCTTATCATAACTTGAAAAATCAGGTTTGATGAGGGTCAATCACCTCCCCTTCGCTAATAAAAAATATGTTGTAGGTCAACAAGCAAATAATAAGTAAATAAGTATTACAGGACATTCATTTCACACAGCGCCATCTAGCCCCGAACTAAGCGTAGGTCCTCAGTTTGTTGATTCAGGCCAAACACCTCCCGGTTTCAGGGCAACAAGCCAGGTTCGTGCAGTGCCCCGAGGGTGAATTACAGAAGCGCAAGGAAGTGGTCCACACTGTGACACTGCATGAAGTGGATGTGATCAACTCCAGGAGCCATGGATTCTTAGCGCTCTTCTCTGGTACGTATTCTGTACTGTACCCTTGTGTAATCGAACATTACATATCTTGTGGGGGTGGGGGGGGGGAGATGTTTTGCTTCGACATTGCATCGATACATGTCTTACATCATAGGCAGTTATTCTGCGCTGGGTGTGCAATGTGCTGCTATGTGGAAAAGAACTGGTTTTCAGAGCTGTGTAGCTTGCCATTTCCAGGCCGTATGTGTGCCGTATTTTTTTTTATTGATGACTGGCAGGCTATTAGGTACACATACAAATTAGAGAGTAGCTGCACTGATTTCAAGCTGCTTTGGATAATTATTTGTGAATATGAAGCCTCACTTTTCGATTTTGTTGTTTTAATACGTTATATTTGGTAGGTGACACGGGCGAGATAAAGTCTGAGATACGCGAGCAGATCAACAGCAAAGTGGCGGAATGGAGGGAGGAGGGGAAGGCAGAGATGATTCCTGGAGTTTTGTTCATTGACGAAGTGAGTACCAACCAATGTTTTGTATCAAATACTGTTAATGTGAAAATTTGTTCGGATGTTCTGTGAATGGATTGAAAAAAATATTGCGCATCAATAGATCAGGAATAACTAAAGGCTTATTTTTAACCGTGTACCACGCGAGATAAGGCGCGAGCAGTAGCTACTTTATAATATAAATTGGATTATGACATGCTGTTGATTATACTAATCATGAATATGTACTCCGCGATATAATGCGATGCATGTTAAACTTGTCATAGCAATGTACTCCACAGGCCTTTTATGTTGTACAAAGTATGCAATACATGTCACACAAACCATGACAATGTACTCCACATGCCCATTATTTTGGACAAAGTATGCAATACATGTCAGACAAACCATAACAACGTACTCCACAGGCCCACATGCTGGACATAGAATGCTTCTCATTCCTGAACCGAGCCCTGGAGTCGGAGACCGCGCCCGTGGTGATGATGGCCACCAACCGCGGCATCACCCGGATCCGCGGCACCGACTACCGCAGCCCCCACGGCATCCCGCTGGACCTGCTCGACCGGATGATCATAGTCCCCACCGCGCCCTACTCCCACCTCGAGCTGAGGGAGATTCTTAACATAAGGTGAGCGGGATGATCATAGTCCCCACCGCGCCCTACTCCCACCTCGAGCTGAGGGAGATTCTTAACATAAGGTGAGCGGGATGATCATAGTCCCCACCGCGCCCTACTCCCACCTCGAGCTGAGGGAGATTCTTAACATAAGGTGAGCGAATTCACTTGTAACCTCTGTGGTGTAGCGGTTCAACCCACCGATTTCAGTTCCAGAGGTCCCGGGTTCGACATGCTTCCACAACGTGTGCTTGGTTTGGTTGGTGGTAGGACTTTAAGTCCGCCTGGCTAGCTGAATGTTACCTAATTCTGTCGCCATAATATAACTATTCTGAAATTGTTGTGTTCCGGCATTTAGAGGTGAGATAGCCAGCTGCTATTATATTTTTGTTTGAAAGGGTGGTCTTAACAGATTGTCCCATCGACATCTGCATGCCTATTACCTAACTCTGTTTCATTTGGGTTTCAATCGGTTTCAATCAGAAATGCAGGCATTTTAATTGAAACCCATTGAAACCCAAATGAAACAGAGTTAGGTAATAGGCCTGCTGATGATGGGATCCTGGAGGATTCGAGATAACTCTTCAAATGTTATAGGCAAACTTGAAGCGATTTGGATAGTTTTAGGGTGTGTTACCTCAAAAGTAAGGAAAAACGGATTTCAGTATTGGATGACGCGTCTGCTTGCCTGTCCGTGCATCTGTCATCAAAATAATTGACAAAATATGTCATCCAGGTAAACGAAATTGTATCACACTCTTCGTTGAAGTCGGTTTTCTTTTTAGTTTTTAAAACGTAATCATCATTTATTCATTCGTATCTTTTTTTAAGTACGACGGGGAAGCGCTTGGCCTTCATCTCACCTGGTAACAAGTTGAGATAAGGCCGAAGGTAGAGGCGCACTTCACTCTATTGTTGTCTATGTGCGTTTCTTTTCTTTCAAATAAATATTTTATCTATGTATCATTAAACTAACTAACTAACTATGTACAAAGGAATCAGTCAGATTACCTGAAGACCGTTACAAACGGCCTATAGGTAACTCAACTGTTCCAGACCAGTACCAGACGGAAGCGTGCCCAACACACTGGTTGCATTGCCACGCTGAATATCTATGCCTATCTATCTATAATATATCTGTATATCAACAAGCCTAAACGCCCAGTTGGTAGTAACTCTGCTGTAGGCTGTGGGTTCGATTCCCACCCGGGACAAACATTTGTGTGATGAATATGGATGTTTGTTCTGTGTTTGGGTGTTGCATTGTATGATAAGTATGTATTTACAAAAAAAAGCATTTAAATATTCTATCCGTAATTGGTTCTTGATAGCGCTGTGCCTTAATGTCCTTTCAAACAATTTAACAAGCCTCATAGCTCAGTTGGTAGAAGCTCTGCCTTCTGCGCTGTAGGTTGTGGGTTCGATTCCCACCCGGGACAAACATTTGTGTGATGAATATGGATGTTTGTTCTGTGTTTGGGTGTTGTATTGTATATGCAAAAAAAAAAGTATTCATGTATTCTATCCGTAATCTAGTTCAATTATTACAAGCTATGCTTAGTTTGGTTCTTGATGGCGCTGTGCCTTAACGTCCTTTAAAGCAATTAAAAAAAAAAAAACATTATATTCCGTGACGTTGACTTTGACAGATGCGTAACGTCCTTTAAAACAATAAAAAAAAAACTTCATATTCCGACATATGATATTTGACGTTGACTTTGACAGATGCGTAACGTCCTTTAAAACAATAAAAAAAAAACTTTATATTCCGACAAACAAATATATTTGACGTTGACTTTGACAGATGCGTAACGTCCTTTAAAACAATAAAAAAAAAACTTCATATTCCGACATGTGATATTTGACGTTGACTTTGACAGATGCGTAACGTCCTTTAAAACAATAAAAAAAATAAACTTCATATTCCGACATGTGATATTTGACGTTGACTTTGACAGATGCGTAACGTCCTTTAAAACAATAAAAAAAATAAACTTCATATTCCGACATGTGATATTTGCCGTTGACTTTGACAGATGCGAAGAAGAAGACTGCCAAATGTCAGGTGACGCGCTGACGGTGCTGACGCGAGTGGCGACCGAGACCTCCCTCCGGTACGCCATACAGCTCATCACCACCGCCTCGCTGGTAGCGAAGCGGAGGAAGGCTAGCGAGGTACCCCCCACTGTTACTGTTACACCGTCTCTGTCTCTGTGGTCGAGTGGTACAACCCAACGTTTCCAGATCCAGAGGTCCCGGGCTCCCCGGGGGAGTACAATATCGTGCTTGGTTCGGTTGGTGGCAGGACTTAGTCCGCCTGGCTAGCTACCATCTTACCTAATTCTGTCGCCGTAACCAACGATTGTGAAATGTGTTCCGGCATTTACAGGTCAGATGGCCAGGTCCTCGGTTGAGGATTAAATAAATAACAATTTTACACAGCGCCATCTAGCCCCAAACTAAGCATAGCTTGTGATATGGGAACTAGATTACGGATAGAATGCTTGAATACCTTTGTAAATACACACGTACTATATGATACAACACCGAAACACAGAACAAACATCTATATTCATCACACAAATGTTTGTCCGGGGTGGGAATCGAACCCACAGCCTACAGCGCAGAAGGCAGAGTTACTACCAACTGATTCCGGGTGAAGTGCGCCTCCACCTTCGGCCTTATCTCAACTTGTAACCAGGTGAGATAAAGGCCAAGCGCTTCCCCGTCGCACAATAAAAAAAAAAGCTTTAACTACATACTATGCTTATGCGTATGCGTGGCTTAGCTATGGCGTATTGTTATGGGGATATAGAACAGACGCAAACTCACTCTTTACAGTGTAGAAAAAGCTATTCAGAATTGTAATCAATATCAAATATACAGACAGTTGTAAACCTCATTTTGTTACATTAAAACTCCTTACTCTATCATCTATTTATATATTAGAAGCATATAAGTTTACCATCAAATATCCGAACTTTCACACAAAGCGTGGAGATGTCCCAGTGCGTTACGGTTTACTCGTCAATAAAAATATACAATAAACTTTCAAACATAATTAAAGATTTAAAAAATGAAAAACAAATTAAACAACTATTAATTACTAAATATTATTATAATATAAACGATTATTTAAATGATAAATTTTAATATTAATATCACAGTCATCCTCTCTACTGCAAATTGCTGTGCCCGACAGGGTCCATGATGTTACCAGTAACTTTTTGGACATCTTATGTACATATGCAATAAATATTAAATTTGACACCGCCTCTGTGGTCTAGTGGTGTCAGATCCAGAGGTCCCGGGTTCGGTGCCCAGGGGGAGTACAATATTGTGCTTAGTTTGAATAGATAAATATTACAGGACTTCAATTTTACAGCGCCATCTAGCCCCAAACTAAGCATAGCTTTTAATATGGGAACTAAATTGCAGCAGCCATTAAATTGTTTGCATCCAAAGGTTGTCTGCAAGAAATATTCAACTCTTTATTCCAATTACAAAATACATTGTGTGTGGAGCTTAATTAATACCGACGGTATGACTCTTGTCCCTTGGGAAATGGGTAGGCCTTTGGTGTGGGACGCTACCTGCGTCGACACCCTAGCGCCATCTCATCTGCCTGGGACATCAGTTAGGGCTGGTGCGGCGGCTGATTCGGCCGAGGATCACAAAAGGCGCAAATATAGTGGTCTCGACAGAGCTTACCTATTTGAGCCTTTTGGGGTGGAGACCTTGGGTCCGTGGGGAGCCGGTGCCCTCCGGGTTTTCAAAAATATTGCGGGGCTTTTGATTGAGGCGACACGTGACCCAAGGGCTGGCTCTTATTTAGGCCAGCGAATTAGCATAGCTATTCAGCGTGGCAATGCAGCCAGTGTCTTGGGCACGCTTCCGTCTGGTACTGGTCTGGAACAGTTGAGTTACCTATAGGCCGTTTGTAACGGTCCTTAGGTAATCTGACTGATTCCTTTGTACATAGTTAGTTTAATTGTACTTTTTATTGAATAAATGTTTATTAATACCTAATTACACACGATTATTATATATTAGGTTAAATGAACAAAACAAAACAGAACAACAACACAATAGTACCTATCCAAAAGTAAAAACAAACATTATCTTCGCTAAAACACAGAGCATAGCATACCATACAGAGATTCATGGTTGTGAGTTGCCAGCTACGATAGAAAACCTACCAAAATATAGCCAGCTGTTATTCAGTTTCATTTTTAAGGTGTGCAATAAAGTGTTTTCATTGTATCGTTCGTTCATTCATTCGTTCGTTCATTCATTGTTTTGATGTCTGCAGGTCAGCATGGAAGACGTAAAGAAGGTGTACTCCCTGTTCTTGGACGAGCACCGGTCTGAGCAGTTCCTGAAGGAATACCAAGACGAGTTTATGTTCAACGACGGCTCCGGAGGTATGTTATCGTATACTAGTCCACAATACAATAAGTTTATTTGCTTGAAACACAGGTAAAACATAAAAGTGCATATTCAAATAAGAGCTGCCGTGTCTCGCCGTGCATTGGGCATGCAAATTTTAACAAAATTACACAAGTTTCCGAATAATGTGGTAGTAAATAATACGGTAAACAAATATTTTTGAATTAGTAATTATTAAAAAAAAAACTAAATACTAAACAATGTCAATGAGAATTTAAAGTACTTACCTACTTAACTATTATTCATGCTTATTTACTTAAATGCATTCATCTGTCAAATATTCTTGGTATAGTATAGTACGCTTTTTCGATCAAAAATCTAGTGACCCTGGCTTTAAAAACAATTAAGCTATCGATTTCCCGTATATTTTGAGGCAGTTTTGCAAAACGCTTTTATCCAACAAGGCTGTTTTGTGCGAAGGCATGCTTAATTTATGCACTCGCTTACTATGTAAAAAGTACCACCTCCAACAGTCCTAGCCCCCCCCCCCTTAAATAGTAATTACGCAGTCGTCCCGGTGGGGGGGACCAGACCCGACTTCCTAGTGCCAGTCCTTTATCATAACCAGGTTAGATGAAGGTCAAGCTCCATCGTAAAAAAAAAACCCAAGGGGGCGTACAATATTGTGCTCGGTTTGGTGGTAGGACTTTGTTTAAGTCCGCCTGGGTAGCTACCACCATCTTAACTAAGTCTGTCGCTAACAACAAGTCTAAAATTGTTGTGTTCCGGCATTTAGAGGTGAGATAGCCAGTTCCTCAGTTGAGGATTCCAGGTGAAGTGCGCTACCACCTTCGGCCTTATGTTAACTTGACATCAGATGAGAAGGCCAAACACATCCCCATACAATAAAAAAGAAGCCTATGTTTTCACCCACGGTATAAGATACTATATCCATGCCAAATTAATAAAACGTAGCTACTTTCAAAGGTAAATATGAACGTTAATTTCACACAACGCCATCTAGCCCCAAAGTAAGCATAGCTTGTAATATAGGAAAGGTAAGGTAAGGTAACGGATATAATACTTGAATACTTTTATGTTTTTTGTAAATACATACTTATCATATAACACCCAAACACAGAACAAACATCTATATTCATCACACAAATGTGTCCTGTGTGGGAATCGAACCCACAACCTACAGCGCAGAAGGCAGAGTTACTGCCAACTGAACTGGAGTATGGAATAATGTCATAACTTTTCTTTACATTTTTCAGGCAATTATGGCATAGGAAACTATTCCACCTTTGCTTGATAACTGTGAGGCTTATTTCCCACTTATATGAATATATATATATATATTGTTATAATTTCCTGTCAATCTTAAATATAATACTAACTCCTGGAGTAAGTTTACTAACACTTTATGGACCTTAGTTATCTGAATTAAATGAATTTATTATTATTGTTATTTACAGACGCCCCCCTAATGATGGAAGTGGCCCAGTGAAGAAACAATCATGGAGAAATGTGCTTTTTGTACCAAAATGTGGGCAGTTTCACTCATACATTCCCATATCCTATTGTTTTTACTTATAATGTCTTCTTATAAAGTATCTTACCGATTTTAAGCACGTATAAGTAATGTTTCAAAGATGTTTCAAACTTATCAGTGAGTTTTACCATGAGTTTTTGCAAACTACTTACTATCGTCGCCGATGGATAATTTGTATCTGTTCTCCTCGAAGCATGCACAGGCAAGGACCAGCGTCTTCGATAGGAAATATGTATAAAAAAATTACATACGACATAAGTGAAAACTAAGTAACGTGTGATTTGTATCGTAATTGTTTTTTGTTTATAAAGAAGTGTTAATAAACGAGGATTAAAGTTTTAATTGGTCAATAACACACCAACTAGACACACAGTCTTAACAAACCAAAAATAATTCAAATATAATAATCTTATAGCTCGACGATACAATTCACAAGAGCGTGCGGTGACGATGACGCGAGTTTCACGCCAAAAAAGTGCTCAAAGCGCCTAAAGAAGTTTCCAGAATGTGCTGCATAGCTCGGGCTCTTGAATTCAAAACTTGCACAGTCAAGGATGAGGCCTACGATGTAGCAAGCCTACCCTGAAATTGCCAATTAACTCTCTTGACAACTATGTACAGCGCCTTTAACGGATAGTTAAGAACTAAAATGGTCAGAATCAAATAGTAATCACGCAGTTGTCCACGAGCGACAGTACTCGAGTCCTGTCATACGGCATTGACGTCATGACCGGTGGGAAACTACAACAGTCACGTCGCGCGATCATACTACAGTAACTCATGGTAGAGCCACTGTTAATAACCATGATAGTTTGAGAATGTATGTTTTTCATGTTGAATTTGAGTGATTTTGTCGCCATAGAAGAAATGCTTTAATTTGGATAAGAATCCCAGGATCTTTTGTTTTGTCTGCGATTTATGTTAAGTTGATAGTTTTGTAATAAAACGGTATTGCCAGGTATGGATTTTTTATTCTTGCCCTTAGGCTGCATTGACAACTAAGTTCTGCAATCAATTGAGTGAAATATTAGTCTTTCTTGGCAACTAGTTGCGATAGAATAATGTTTTTCCTTGTTACACTACTAGTTGCCAGCAAGGATTTTTAGAGTAGGTTTAAAAAAAGTAGAATCAACTTCATCCGCAACCACTTATAAGCCAACTGTCGTATCCTGTTCAATCGGCACTTGAAGACTACAATTAATAGTGTCGGTGCGGAAAACAGACGAGGACAACGAGTTCCATTCCTTAGCAGTATGAATGCCGGGCATTCCTCGCGCACATTTAACTACTTAGGAGTATATGTACGGATACGGGAGTCTACATTTGCATTACAGTATTAATGGTAAAGGTAGAGGCGAAACGACGAGTTCGGCACAATTGAACATTTACTAGGTAAGGGTTGTAGCCAGCCGTACGTCTGCTAGTCCGGTGGTGGAAAGGGGATGGAGGGATTAGGTCGAGCACGCTCGCCAAAGTGGTATATATAGAATACAGACAGCATGGCGACCCGCCGTCTTATGTTCTAGACTCTGCAAATTGACCACAACAAGCGAATCAAAAAAAATTTACCGAGTTCGAGCATTTGGAATATATGACTAATAATCCTAGTACTTACTTAATTACAGTAATATAGCAAGTAATCTAGTTATAGCAACAATAATCGCACTTAATTAATAAACCGTTTTCTGTTTTCAGCAACATTTTAGTAAATGCTACCTACTCGATATATATTTATATTATAGCAGTACGTACATATCTTTATGTTACCTCATTAAATAAAGTGGTTGCGACTTGTTTTGTACGTTAAATAAATAAATAAAAAATCATCACCTAGCCTAGCAGCACGACGCTCAATGAGTCCAGGACGAGCTGATAAAGTTGTTCCATTACACGAAGGCGAGTTGTATAGGGTAAGGTTTGAGCTAAAACAAGACGGACCGTTGTATTCACCCGTATATTTACTTAAAACACTAACAAGTTGGTAAACACGTGTACTAACGCGCGCGGCCACAACGCGACGTGTGGTGTCCTTGATCGATTATTTGTGACTGGCGCTCGCGGCGCCTTCGGATTCGCACCGAACGTCGAGATGAGGACGCGGGCGCAGACGGCGGGGAATAGGGCTAGAGCCGTGTGCATTAATAGAGTTGCGCGCTATAGTTGTTATTTATTGTGTGCACATGCACGTTATTTCCAATGAGTTCTAGCCGTGTGCATTAATAGAGTTGCGCGCTATAGTTGTTATTTATTGTGTGCACATGCACGTTATTTCCAATGAGTTCTATGGTATAATATCATGGTAGGAATGCGTCTATTACTAAACCGACCAACCAGGCTGTCCACCTAGTTAGTCGGTTCGGTTGGTATTTTTTTTTTCTTAACCGACAACCTGGTTTGTCGGTTGATATTTTTTTTCGTAACCGACCACCTGATACGTTGGCTAGTAATTCGTAGCTTTTTTGCGGATTGCACAGTTACAATTGGTTTCCTGGTCACGTTGAGTCCGAGCAGCAAAGTCAAATATTTTTATTCATTAAGATTTTTAGGATCATTTTGAAACGTCAAATCTACCGCCTGTTCGGAATCGCGACCAGCACACAAGGAGAAAGGCAAGAACCTCGGGCAGGACCTGCTTTTACAAGCAGAAGAGGTTCTGCATGTAATATAAACCAGTTCGTTCGTATTCGTAGAAGTGCTCGGCCTCAGTAGACATTTTCACTGATTATTTGTACCTACTGAAGACCAACTACCATAAGTAAGGAATCAATTGAAAGTTGGTTTCAAAATTTGCAATTATATTTGGTCGTTTCTTAGTGAAAGATGTCTCACAATAAAAAATTATAATAACATATTTACTAGATGGACAACAAAGGGTTTAGCCCAAGGTGATCCAATGTCACCGTTAATTTTTAACCTAGTGACACATCAAATATGTAATTTCCTTGATAATAAGATACGGGTGTCTCAATACGCTGACGACTTTGTTTTTATCTAAGTCATAAAAAATAGACTTCTGTGAACAATTGTTACAATGTGCCCTTAACCAAATGACAGAAACTTTGAATAACATAGGACTTGAATTATCAACGAGTAAAACTGTAGTTTGTTTGTTTAGCAGGGGGCACAGAAGAAACAGCGTTAATATTAAAATAGGTAGTCATCTTTTAAGTCGGGTAGAAGTTATAAGATACCTAGGTATGTGGATGGACAGATCTCTTTTATGGAATAGGCATATAAATGAAACTACAGAAAAAACGGCAAATTTTTTAAACATGTTGAAAGTACTAGCTGGACCTACCTGGGGCATGCACCCGAAATATCTACGTTCACTATATATTTCTTTAATACGAAGTAGGATGGATTTTGGTTGTTTTTTTTTATGATGTTAGCGCAAAAGTACATTTAAGTATATAAATTAGAAAAAGTTAAAAATCAAGCATCAAGAATGTTTGTAATGGATTTATTAAGAGTACACCCATACATGTTATGGAAAGTGAAGTGTGTGTACAACCCTTGCATTTAAGACGTCTATATTTAGCATATAAATTTTGTACGAAGTGCATGTCTTGGACCAATAATATAACAATACAGATGATCAATAACTTGTTAGACCTTCGAGATAGTAGTTACTGGAGTACCAAAAAGAAACCATTACTTGTGACAGTATATGAGATTTGTAGAAGTTTTAGCATTTATTCCTCTAGCCCACTAGATCTATTTTCTTTGGATGTGTGGGTAACCTATATTAATATTGAAAGTGTAATTAATTGTTGTTTGGATAGTATACAGGGTAGTAAAAGGGATCAAGATCAGGCATCACTTAAATTTAATGTCATCAGGGAACTAAATGAAAAGTATAACGGTAGTTACATGTACTACACGGACGGATCTATGAGTGGTGAGGGTCAAGGGGCCGCATATTATTACTGGAACGGCAGAACAAGTGGCGAATTTAAAATTACATGTCCTTATATTTCTATAATGACACTAGAACTCATTGCAATTTCAAAAGCTTTATTTCTATAATTTATTTAAATTCCAGCAATCAGCAGGTAGTCATCTTTACAGATAGTAAGAGCGCACTTCAGCATCTAGCTCGATGTGCCTCTGGTATCAGAGGTACTTCGATAGCTTATTCTATTTTAAATAAAATTCATTCATTTTCACACACTAACATAGATTTGAAATTGCAATGGGTTCCGTCTCATATAGGTTTAAGAGGTAACGAAGAGGCTGACAGATTGGCAAAACAAGCATGTACAGAAGGGACAGACTTTGACATACAACCTAGCTATACAGAACAATTATTTGAGATAAGGAAGTTGTGTTATAATATGTATAAGGAATATTTTGATGAAAGAAGTAAAGAAAAGGGAATTTGGTATAAAACAATCCAATGTCAGCCTCCTCATATTCCGTGGTTTGTCCAAGGTAAACTTAAGAGGTCATTTATAGTTTTTATGCATAGAATACGTTCTGGTCACTATCCATCAAGAAAATTTGGATACCTCATGAAAAAAGTAGATTCGCCGAATTGTGAGGTTAATAGTTCATTATGCAATAGAATGGTCACGATATACTTACATGTAATTAATTAGTGGAATACGATTTGTTTGTTAAATATCATTGTCTATTTGTATATACTGTGTATCTAATGAATAATGCAATATACAATCTAAAAGCTACTTTTATTTAACACACTATCTATCTTATCTCTTTCCAAGTAAGATGCCGAACGCAGCGAGGGATTCATGTGTTTAATCTTGAACGGAGCGAAGGATACAAGTACCGTGATGATTATTTTCACTAGTTGTGTACTTTATTTGATACCATACAGTGCAAGAATATAAATAATAGTTTGTATCGTATGTATTACATTATCAGCCCATTAATGTCCAATACTGAACAGAGCCTCCTCCGAATCTCGAGTAAAATGATATAATATGGTGTTATATACACAGATGAGAGCTGCTTCTTCTGGTGAGATTCTTCAATCGCCTTTTACGACACACTTGAGCTAAGTTGGTAGATTCTGTTTTTATATCAATCTCATTTTACTATACAACTAGCTGTAGCCCGGGACTTCGTACACGTTCATGGATTTAAATTTTGTTGCGTAGATCGTGACGTCACGTGACCATATATTATCACTTGCGCTGCGGGAAGCCGGCGCCATCACGGGCTACCTGTATTTTATTATGTAACCCGTCATAAAAACATAGAGAAAAATCTCCACGCTTGGTAGATGGATCGGTGCTCGTAGTAAATGTGTAAGGTATTACTTTGAGCCACATGCTTAGTTTTGAGTATCAATGCTAAAGTTATTTTTATCGATATATATGGGTACATCTCTATCACCGGGATACCAGCTAAAATGTATTGCAATTTATATTTTATCAGTTATTTTATAATTTTTATACAATCCACTAACTATCTATTAATAATTAGCATAATTAGCTGCACCCGTGCACGTCACTGATAAATGTATAGGTACTCATCGGCAAAGTAATCATAACGGCACCGGTCCATGATTGATCCTCACAAAATTACAATACAATGCTTGCACGTGTATGGCTTTTCTCCGGTGTGAATACGCATGTGCTTTATTAGACTATCATTAACACTGAAATTTTTTTCACAATGCTCTCATGTGTATGGCTTTTCTCTGGTGTGAATACGCATGTGCTTTTGTAGATAACCATTATTATTAAAACTTTTTTCACAATGCTTGCATGTGTATGGCTTTTCTCCGGTGTGAATCTGCATGTGGATTTTAAGATAATTACTTTGATTGAAACTTTTTTCACAATGTTTGCATGTGTATGGCTTTTCTCCGGTGTGAATACACATGTGGATTTTAAGTTGATTACTTTGATTGAAACTTTTTTCACAATGATTGCATGTGTATGGCTTTTCTCCGGTGTGAATACGCATGTGGTTTTTAAGATGAGTAGTTTGATTGAAACTTTTTTCACAATGTTTGCATATGTATGGCTTTTCTCCGGTGTGAATTCGCATGTGCTTTATTAGCTTATCGTTAACACTGAAACTTTTTCCACAATGCTTGCATGTGTATGGCTTTTCGCCGGTGTGAATACGCATGTGCCTTTTTAGATGACAAACGTGACCGAAACTTTTTTCACAATGCTTGCATGTGTATGGCTTTTCGCCAGTGTGAATACACATGTGCCTTTTTACATGACTAATATGACTGAAACTTTTTTCACAGTGCTTGCATGTATGTGGCTTTTTTTGTGAATGATTTTTGTTTAAAATACTCTTAGCCAGTATAGATTTGTTACTTGAAGTACTGGGATAATTCTTATTGCAATGCTCCAGATCAGTGTTAATTCCAGTTACATTTGTTTCAATTAGTTCATTGGTTATTGTGTCTATTTCTTGAGATGCTCTGCTCTCCTCTGTTATTATTTCTTTATCTTCTGAAGTCTCTAGTTTCACTTCAAGTGGTTCAATCTTGACAGCAACATCACAAGTGTAGGGCATATCTAGATTATTGAATGTCGTGGACTGCATGGGTGCTGTTGATAAGCTAATTATATGTTTTACATTGACATCTAGCGCTGCTATAGTGGTAGGCGACACCTGAAAACAAATACTTACACTTTATTTTGTGCCTAAATTATGTGTAATGTGAACACCGACATTCCTAAGTTGGAGAAACTACCGCAAAGCGATGATAATACTAATATTATGTAAGCAGTATAATAAGTGGTTCAATAAGTAATTTTTGAAAAAAAAAATGGAACTGACTTCACCGCTAATAACATAAAAATAACTCTTAAGGGTAAGTTCATATACTTTGAAGTTGGTGCCGAATCGCCAAGCAAACACCATGTTCATTGTATGAAACCGCCTTCAAATTATATGAACTGAACCTTTACAGTTATTTTTAAGTTTTTAGGGGTAAAGTCGGTTCCATTATTTTTTTCAAAAATAACTTATTTTAGCTTCTTTCGTTGTACAACCTACGACACCACGACGTTTACGACACCCTATTTAAGAGTCGTTTAAGGGTGCATTAATACGGGATTCTGGGAAATATCTACGCAATGATGGGAACTAAAATAAATACAGATGACCTAAACAAATGTTAAGAATCGGTTCATACTACGGTGCATTGCACCCCTGGTGCCTGTATCCTGTTTTTTATTTAAAAGCCAAACTACTGGACCGATTTTGATTAAAATTTCTATGGGACCAATCTGTAATCATATACTTTTTCAAACAAAAAAAATATTTTTTCAAATCGAAAATTGACAAATGACGGAGTTCTGAGGTAACAAACACAAAAAATTACACACAAGAGTAAGATCTAAGCGCCCCCCTTCATAAATTTAAGAGACAACTTGGTACTATACGAATGTAGGTATATATTAGTTGTTTTACTAGTTCTTAATATTTCCTTTGTTTTAGTTATGTCATAGATATCATAACACTAGGTAATGTATACCAAATGTTTCTTGCTAAGGAGCAAGGTACATTTAGGAATGTTTAGACTTTCGATGGCCGTTCCTTAAAATGACTTCTTCTAGATATGACGAGTTCCGATTTCGGGCACTTTTAGTTAAAGCCAGTTCTGAAGAGGCCATTTCTGGACTTGACCAGTTCTTGGTATGTCAACACTCTGTACGGTACGCTTCGTAGGCTTACCTATGCTATGCCACAGATATCAGAATGCTAGATTACGTTAATTATGTGTTAAAAATAAATAATACATTTAGCAACTGAAAAAGTTCTTCAATAGTGCCGTTACGATTAAATAAAAATAGTTATCTTGATGAAGTGACAAATATAACCTATTAAGATGATTAATTTCAATTTAAACTATATTATTTACGTACCTTACAGAGAGTTAACATAACAAGAAGTGGACAAATCCAGAAAAGGTCCTCTTCATTACTGTTTATAAAAATAAGTGTACTGTTACGAGCTGAGGTTCGTAAGAATTAAAGCCGGTTATTACTCAAAATAAGACATATTTATTCATCACCAACTAATTACTCACAAGCACAGTACAATACTATTTTGTTCTTCCGAATCACTAAACACTGTTATCGCACTCAAATATCGAATGATGTTATCACTCTGTATCGTAATTGAATACTGTCTTGCTTCCAAATCGCGCGGCATATTTATATCCAGTCTATCGAATGATCTAGTAAGCGCTAGGATTGATCGCGGTACTAACTGTTGCGTAATCTGGGACTCTATTGTACTCGGCTTGGCGGTCATAAATCATCCTTTTGTGTTATTTTTAAACAAGTTGTTATTGTATTATTTTCGCGGAACTATGCGAAGGCCCTTGATGGTTCTAGACTTTTCTGATTGGCGTAACAGTACGAATCGAGAACTCGTCATACCTAGAAAATGGCACTTAAGAAATGGTCACCGAACGCTTTTAGAAACAGTACATATTTACTAGTAGTTCGCCCCGAACTGAGATCTCGGATTGCTGGTTTGTATTAGGTATTTAATCTGGGTGGGTAAGATGATGATGATGTATGTGTTCAGGGATGTCCAGGATGTATCTGGGAGCCATCTCCGAGAATCTGTACTTAGCATCTCCGCAGCAACAAGTGACATACATATTAAGGTAGGTGTTTGTACCTACCTCATATCCCATCCTGATTATGTTGGTTTGTATTTGTTCTGATCTGCGAGCCATCTCCGAGAATCTGTAGCATCTCCGCAGCAATGAGTGACAGATGTAGCACACACTCCTCGGTCTGTCTGCAGTGTTGAGCTGGAATCAATGAGTACTGTTTCTTATTAAATTATCTCCATCCAAAGGTTGTTTGCAATAAATCGCGAGACCCCGCGACCCATTGCGGCTATTTGTTTTTCAATTAGATATTTGTACTTTATTGCACACACAAATATAAAATCATACAAACATAGTATAATCAAAAAAGTATGATGGTGATTTTAAAATGAGTAGGTACTCTTCCAGTAAACCTAGGTAGAGAGAGAAAGAAGATTAAATAGAAGGGAAAAGTGTACAGCATTAATAAATAACATAACTTACATTATAATACATTATTTTATACATATAATTATATTGGCGCAAATCCATTCGTTCCTTTAGGATCAGAAAGTTGAATTCCTAAAATGTTGAATTTGCAAAAAGTTGAATTCATAAAATAGTTTGCCACATAACTGCAATAATCAATGCTATAAAATTGTCATTGTTAACTATGTTCAGTACAATTACATTTATACCTAACTAATTTATGCCTTTTACAAGTTTCTTAGAAAAGTTTTAGATAAAGATAATCCAGAGTTAAAGTAAAACAATGGTTGAGCCAAAAATAAATCATGTGTCTTCTGCCAACTTGTAATTTTTTTAGTTAAATGTAGGGGTTGGATACATACTGGTGCATACCTGAATTCATCATTAAATGTATGAATGAAGTGAGCTTCATGGGGTTCCATTTGAATATCATACATTTATTTTTCTTAAATGTGTTCAAGTTTTAATCTGCTTTTGTAAAACACCTGTCAGATTCAGAACTGCAATCTACAGAGGTAGGTAGGTTTTTTTTTACTACTAAGGTGGCAAACGGACCTCATAACTCAGATATTAAAAAAAAAAACAGCCATATGGTCCACCTGTTTTTTTTATTGTACAACGGGAAAGTGCCTGGCTTTCAAAATAACTGGTTTGAAGTTATGATAAGGTGGAAGTGCAATGTTGTCTTTGAACACTTGTAACACCAGAAGCAACTCACACATGTTGCAGACCCCTATCATGGAGCCCTGGCGACCACACTCACTACAGGAACACAACACTAATAGATATACTTCTATGTGGCTGCAATATTCTGTAAGGCGGAGGTACTGCCCAGAGGGGCTATTCAAATAGGAAATCCTAAAACCTAAAATGTTTATTTACATGATTATTTTGTCATGTCAATACCTATAGTATAGTACCCATTTGTTTGTCTGTTACTACACATTTGTGTCTTTTTAGCTAGGTACTTACAATTTTGTAAACTCATTATTTTGTAATACCTACCAATATAGTAAAATTTAATTTAATTATGTACTTACCTACCTATTTATTTTGTCTGTTAGGTACTACACATTTATGTCTTTTAAGCTAGGTACCTATAATTATGTATTGGTAAATTACAACTATTTTACAACGGCTTGTAAAATAGCCATCTCTGAACATCCACCGCAAGCATAAAATCCTTATTATCATTGTCATGTCAGGAATAAAATGCAATCATTCCATTGGACTAGGATTAGGTATTACTATAAGCAGTCAGATACATAAATCGTACCTACACAGCAAACCTCATGTAATATAATTACCTACTGTTGGCCCAACCATAATATAATCGATAAAAAAATAAGGGTGATCCAAGGCATAGATAGATATCTAATAGAGGGTAAAAGCTGTGAATGCTTACCTCAGTACTTGTAACATTTCTAAACGTCTCGAGGATCTCATTGTTTTCAATGTAAAACATACCCACATTGCTTGCAAGGCAAATTCTACACAAAGAACTAGACGTAGACATTGCGAAGGATTTTGTGGGAATTCGAAACCGTAAGTTCAGTCAATCAAATCATAACTTTCTCGTCGGTCGGTTCGGTCTGGTGTGGTGTGGTGTCAGTGTCATGGTGTGGCAGTGTTACCAGATGGCACCATGCATTTCTCCCCAAATCTCTCCCAAAATCCCCCAAATTATGGGTATTATGCAAAAAAAAAACCCCAACATTCAAATACCTATAACTATTATTAATATTACCTACTAATATTCAACTGTGGTAATTACATACAGGTGTTAAAATGATACCTATAATATTTCGCCATTAAGTACACACATATATTTATTAAATAAAATGTACAATTAAACTAACTATGTACAAAGGAATCAGTCGGATTTCCTAAGGACCGTTACAAACGGCCTATAGGTAACTCAGCTCGATTCAATCAAAAGCCCCGCAAGATTTTTGCAAACCAACAATTTATACATACATTACAAAAATCTAATCTGAACATTTTTGCTACCGAATATTTTTTTAAACTGTGAGACCATTAATCAATCAGCTAATAATAATAAACGTTTCGATGTAAACTAATGCAATGATTACTTCATTAACAGCCTATGAATATCTAAAGCTGCACAGAGCGTCCTCACAAATTTGAGAGTCCTGGCATAATCACCATTGGCAGGCATATTAGTGAGCGCAGTGAAGGTTTTGGAAAATACACAAAAAACAAGCCGCCCCTCTTCTAGTGCGATCCACGGTAGACGTATAAATCGGCTTATACGTCTACCGTGGGCTGAGTTGGAGGGGTTGAGTCTTAAATGATTGTATTGCCTACAGTACAGTAGAGTGTACTATTATTAGGCAATACAACCTGGCAGCTATTCGTTTTTCCTTCTCAATAAATAACCTGTTGAATATTTATAAAATGAATTTCAAATAAATATTGATACCTATCGCCAGCTCAATTTGTCAAGTAATTACGTGTATGTGTCAAAATATTGACCAACGAAGTGACATAACATTTTTGGAGCTCAATTACTTGTCTGGTATCGATTACTGGTTATGTTACAGACGTTTATGCCGCGGTGGTAAGGTGAGGCTTTTTGAGGGCTTATATATAAACTGCTGAGGCACAAGAATCTTCATCAAATAATAATAAAAAAAAAAACAACAGGACATTAATTTCACACATCCATAATAAAGGCGAGTTTATCAAAAAAGATATGAAGGTGATCTGTACTTGATCACACCGAAGAGCATACAAGCAAGGTGTAGTTTCCGCCGCGATTTCATTTTTAAAACCGAATGACGGTTCAGGTACGGGGTGACGTGAGTCAGGGGAGTGAGTGCGGGGATGTATGATGTGAAACACAGAGAAAGTAACGGAAGACTTGCCAAGCCAAATAATCAAGAAGTCTCCTCGTCATCGGTCATCATCACACAGTAATTATTATAAAATGACTATTCTCTTAGCACGAGAGATATGAGGACGATTATTTTATATATTCACAACACTCATAGCAGTTAGTAAGTTGTGTACAAAGTAAGTGTTAGTGTACAAAGACAACATTAACCACCTTTGTGGTCTAATGGTATGCCCACCGGTGAGGTCCTGGGAGGGTCCCAATTCCCAGAGGAGCACAAAATTGTGCTTGGTGGTGGGACTTTATTTAAGTCCGCCTGGCTAGCTACCTATTACCTGAGTTTAATGGTAAAGTACTCATATAGGGTTAAGCCCACCTTTGTCATACTTTTTTGATTACTATTTTAGTGTTCTTTTAAAATTAAAATTGGGTGTACAATAAAGTATAAATAAAGAAATTGAAAACCTACAATGGGTGTTCTTATCGCGATTTATACCAGAAGAGGTGGCTAGTTCACTAATGAAACAATACTCATTGATTCCAGCTGAACACTGCAGACAGACCGAGGGGTGTGTGCTACATCTGTCAGCATCTCCGCAGCAATGACTGCGGAGATGCTACAGATTCTCTGAGATGGCTCGCAGATCAGAACAAATACAAACCAACATAATCAGGATGGGATATGAGGGGTAAAAAGGGCGGTTTAATTTCCTATGAATATTTTATTCTCTGGGTCGATTGACTCGAAAAATGGTACACCTTTTCTTCAATTATTTATCATCCACTTCTGGATGTCTCCTAATTAGATCTTGACATACACGCTTTGAGTTCTGTAACCAAATTACTCTCATCCCAGGGATTAGTTTAGTTTTACGGAGTACTTCGTCCCTGTGCTTTGTTTGGGATATTGTCAGTAAAGACATATGATTTTGTGCTTTGTTTTCTGTAGACCACGCGTGCGAAGCCGCGGGCAGACGCAAGTTTTTATCTATAATTTTATTCGTCGTATAGGTTGCTCACTAATGGTCGAAGAAGGTTTAAATTTTGATACATTTGAATTTATAAAAACAATTTATCTAGCTAATTAATTCAGGCGTTATTTTGCGGAAATCCATTGTTCAAAATATTTATATAATCTGCAAACAGAAAGATATTTAGTAAGAAATCCGCTAAATTCGTTTGAAAAATGTCAATCACAAATAGCTTCTACACGAGGCATCCTCAGGAAATATTAGGATTTTCGAGGTTTTGAATTTTTAATACCTACTTTTAATGAAAGTGTCAACTTGATGACTTGAATCTTAGAGATCTTTAAATCTTTGAAAGTCTAAGAAATATGGTTAACGCTAGAGCGGAAGCCCTTTAAATCTCAATGTAAAATGAACGATTTTAAAAAGTAAAGTATTTTCTTAATGTCGACTTTTTCTCAAAAACATCTTCGTTATTTTGTGTAGATTATTTCAAAAAGATCGACATGTTTTTAGCTATCAAAAAGGTACAATAGATGGGGCTCCTGTGCACGTTCCTTTGACAAAATCGATTACAAAGGACTCAGGTTCTAATCCCAAATAGCGGTATTTAAAGATTAAGTTCCTAGTAGAGGCTGGTTTTGTGATTTAAAGCACTGTGGTTGGTTACCCATAACAATGTTACGCTGTTAGTGATACCCTCGCTCCGCTATGATAGTGTGCTTTCTTCATTCGTACGCGGTACATGTTCTCTCTTTGAAATTAAATTAGCTTTGAATATCGGACTCTTCGCCTGTGAATTTTGGACTTTGATTTTCTCTAGTGATTTGGATTGTGAGATTGTGGGTACCGCAGCCCATGCTGAATACGCGTTGCAATACCCAGGGCGTCGGATTAAATCGTTGCCGGATTTAAGCGTATTTCATGCAACTTATAGCCGCGAGAGAAACGGGCTCTGTGTAGAGTCTACAACGTGTATAACGAAGATGAAATAAGACGACATTTCATAGATGACCTGCCCACGTCAACAAATGTTGTTGCGAATCGTCTGGGCATATCGCAGTGGAAAGTGTGGTTCACAATGCACACTGCAGGGCAATACCCATATCAATACATTCCAGTACAAGCAATAGAAGAAGGAGATAAGATTTTTGCCGGTTTATGTTGAACACCGACTTCGAACAAAATAATTTTCAAAAAAAATATTTTGTGGACTTCATCAGAATCAAAATTTGACAAGGACGGCATAACCAATCACCACAACGGTTCTCTCTTATATCTCATAAAAATGATAATCCGAATTTGGCAATCCATAACCTTTGCCATAATAATCAAAATTTCGAAACCGATTTAGTCATCATTTTACCTAACATCACTTGTACGTATTGTAAATTCTATAATAATCGAAATTACGAAAATGTTTTGTCATGATAGACATAATCCCGAATATTCAAAAGACAAAAAAGAAATAAATACTTTATCCATAGTTTGAATTATCATAACAGTCATGTTGTATAAATCTAATTTATTCTAAAATACACTCAGTGCAAGCAGCGTGCAAGCACCATGCAACCAAGCATGTTTTCTGGGACGAGCTCCCGCCAGAAAGCTCGCTCGTTGCCCCTGAGAATCACTTCACCCACTCAACCTGCGCTATGCTCAGGAGAGAGGTCAGCGCCTCGCTCCTCTCAGGACCTCCTTTGCGAGCTTCTGGCTCCGCCTTTTTTTATATACACACCCCAATGTCACGCACAAGACCAGGTAGAGTCGGGGTTGGCCGTGTCGGTTTTGTCATTTATTCGCTTTGTTTCACGAGCTTGCTCCTCTCAGAACTTATTGTGTTTTATCATCAATAGGATATATGAGTTTAGTAATATTGCAATTTGGAGATGTGTATTATTATGTATTGCTATATTATAGCTTAAGATCATTCGGCCAAGACTATGATAATAAACAAAATTTATGAGAATCTAGCATTATGGCAAGTGATGATTATGAGATGTCTGTGTGGGAAAGTGATTTTCGGACAAAAGTGATTACGAGTCGTTCGGGAATCCCTACCACAATGCACACTTCTGGGCACCGAAGCAAGATGGAAATCCAAATAAGAAAAAGGTCAAAGGCTTGCAATACCGATTCAACTTGAACGTGTGGATGGGCATCGGCAATCATCTGATTGGACAGGCAAGCCTGAACACTTTAAAGGCGAATTTAATGAAGATTTCCTGAGAAATTAATTGCCACTTCTTCTCAAAGACTTAACGGTTGCCCTAAGAAGGGACGGGACATGAGGTACCAACACGACGGTTGCCCTGCACACTACCGGAGAAGTGTACGCTAATGCCTTGATGAAATTTACCCAAACAAATGGATTGGTCGAGAGGGTCCCATGCCATGATAGCACTAAAATTTGTAAAAAAAATACTTTATATTTAGATTTAAAGGGCCTCCGCTCTAGCGTTAACCATATTTCTTAGATTTTCAAAGATTATTCTGATTAAGTGAATTAGTTTTTACAAAAAAATACTGAACGTCTCTTTTTGTAGATTAAAAAGAGACGTTATTTAAAAAATAGGTATCATAAATCTTCGACTTCAAGGTGACACTTTCATTAAAAGTATTAAAAATTCACATATCTCGAAAACGTTTAGCTTCTGACCAATGGTACCTCATAGTCAAATCGGTTTCTACTGAACCCTACTATCACGTCCCGTAAAGATCGGGTCTACTTGCAAGTAGCCCAACAAGAGAAAAATTAAGAACTGGTAAGTGAGATGACTGCCGTTACACATTCATATTGGTACCAAGTTGTCTCTTAAATGTATGTACTGCGCTTAGGTCTAACTCTTGTGTGTATTTTTTAACAACACATTATACTGCTTAAATAATATTAGTATTATCGTCACTTTGTGGTAGTTTCTCCAACTACCTGCATATTTGATTTTCCAAATTAGGAATGTCAATGTTCACATTGTCTTAAATTTATGTACTGCGCTTAGGTCTAACTCTTGTTTTTTTTTTAACAACACATTATACAGCTTAAATAATATTAGTATTATCGTCACTTTGCGGTAGTTTCTCCAACTACCTGCATATTTGATTCTCCAAATTAGGAATGTCAGTGTTCACATTGCATAATTCACGCACAAAATAAAGTGTAAGTATTTGTTTTCAGGTGTCGCCTAACACTATAGCTGCGCTAGATGTCAATGTAAAACATGTAATTAGCTTATCAACAGCACCCATGCAGTTCATGACATTCAATAATCTAGATATGCCCTACACTCGTGTTGTTGCTGTGAAGGATGAACCACTTGATGTGAAACTAGAGACTTCAGAAGATGAAAAAATAATAACAGAGGAGAGTAGAACATCTCAAGAAATTGATGTTGCTGTCAAAAATGAACCACTTGAAGTGAAACTAGAGACTTCAGGAGATGAGGAAATAATAACAGAGGAGAGCAGAGCATCTCAAGCAATAGACACAATAACCAATGAGCTAATTGAACCAAATTTGACAAGTATGAACACTGATCTAGAACATTGCAATAAGAATTATCCCATCACCTCAAGTAACAAATCAATACTGAGTAGGAGTATTTTAAACAAAATCCATATGGAAAAAAAGCCAATAACATGCAAGCACTGTGATAAAAGTTTTAATTATATTAGTTGTCTAATAAAACACATGCGTATTCACACCGGCGAAAAGCCATACACATGCAAGCATTGTGAAAAAAGTTTCATTGATAATGGTAATCTAAATAAGCACTTGCGTATTCACAGCGGAGAAAAGCCATACACATGCAAGCATTGTGAAAAATGTTTTATTGATAATGGTACTTACTCTAAAAAAGCACTTGCGTATTCACACCGGAGAAAAGCCATACACATGCAAACATTGTGAAAAAAGTTTCAGTGATAATAGTTCTCTAAATAAGCACATGCGTATTCACACCGGCGAAAAGCCATACACATGTAAGTATTGTGTAAAAAGTTTCAGGTACAGTGGTTCTATCAAATACCACATGAGGGCTCATACCGGAGAAAAGCCATATACATGCAGGCATTGTGAAAAAAGATTTCATCAAAGTAGTAATCTAAAAATCACATACGCATGCAAGCATAACGTACCTTCTTAACATAATTACGTGATAATAAAACGTATTACTGATCGTCGTAAGAGTTTCTCCTCATCATCGTCATCTAGCACTCAACTTAAATAAATATTACTGTACGAGTCAACTGGCTCGTACAGCACTTAATATAATTTGCTGCACAAGAAAATCTTTCAAAATATCTTCCTGCTTTATTTCCTGAAAAAAAATGGCCTAAGCAATCTATGCAAAAGTTTGGTCTTCTTCTAGATTTAATTTGGTTCTAATCAAGCTAGAATAGTAAGGTTTGGCACCAAGAAATCCATATTTTATTTCATGTAAGTAAAAAGTAGCACTCACCACTTCTTTCCCCTTTGAGGATTCACCTTTGATCCCTACTTAGAGTGCATACTTACTGTACATTTCAATTGGATTGTTAATAATTCAAGTAGGCTCGAACCAAATACCTTGCATCAATCTAGATTCTTTCTTGAAAAAGGATAGGTAAGAGCTTGTGCCCTCAGGTCTATGCCCCACCACTAATGTGCTATTAATATTTATGCAACACACCCGCTAACTATTTGAATTCCTGTCGCTGAGTCGAGGTGTTGGACTAAAGGTGATGTCGCAAAAAAGCGAATGATTCCTCCGGTAGACCCCAAGCAAGCTTACTTAGTGATTATCTAGTGATAATAGGTAGAAACTAGGGTGGCAAGTTGCATAGTGGTCGACTATGTGATTCTCTTAAGAAGCTATGCGAATGTGATGAGTATTGGTAAGTAAACACCATCTCTTTCATACAGCCTCCGAGGCTGGAAGTAACAAGTGCCATTCCGGCACTATTGATATAATATGGTGGTCTAAGATGTGAATGAGTCGACTACTGAAGAGCCCAGAATTTTGAAGAGGTTGGGAACAACTAGTGCTATTCTGGCACTAGTGATCTAATACAGCGATCTCTTCAGATGCGAACAATTCAACTTGTGATGAGCTCCGAATTTTGAATACAGCCGAGGCCGGGGGCACAGGTGTAATTTCAGCACTAGTGATTAAAATGTGAACAATTTGACACGTGATAAGCCCAAAAAAGACCTCCGCGGTCGGGGCAACAAGTGCTATTCCAGCACTGATTGCTTCCTGGATAGGAAGTCTGCTATACTATGGAACCTCCCCGAGAGGTTCGCCGACAAGAGTCATGCTCAATGTTTAGTTAACTGCAGTAGCTCTGTTACTACTCTGAGTAGGGCAAGGGAATGTGTACCTCCTCCCTAGCTATCTCTTATGGAGCTGTCACATCACTGAGCAGCATCAGGCACTGGGTATGATTAAGAAATAGGTGACTTCAGGTCTGTATGGAAACAAGGCTGTAACCTACAGTGATTCGCCACAACATAGGCATACATGCTAACATAGTTCCTCTGGTAGGTACTAAACTAGGCAAGTCTTTTGCATTGCAACATAATATATGTTTATCAGGTCGCTCTTCATTACTGGATGATCACACACTGACACATTGTTAGAAATGAGTGTGGAAAGTGGCTGAGAATTTCGTAAGACATTTAGAAAAGGCAACTGTGTACTTTGACCATTTGGTAGCTAATACCTATATTCCATAAAATCGGGACTCGAAGAGTGATAGATCCTCTAGGTAATGTACAGTTTAACCCCAACTTGTATAAACATCATGGAGCTAAATATGATGCTGCTATGGGCCTTGATGAAATACGTTACATATTGTATTTATTATTAGCAAATGTTGATTACTTTTCCACTGGAACCTATATTTTATAATATTAGCTCATTTGTTACCATATAAGGCTCACAAGCCTTAGCACAGTGAATCATTTAATAGAATAAATACAGCCCATAAATATAGCAATTTATTGTCTGAATGAAGCGCATGTTAACAAACAACATGGCTTTATTCCCGGAGGGTCAACATTAACAAAACTATTTGCTCTATTGACATGTGGCTGGGCTGGGACCCTGTATTAGTCCACTTAGTGCAGGCTACAGTTACAATAAATTTTGAACTTTATCGACTTGAAAATAAGAACAGTTTTGTCTGTAACATGAAAATTATGTAATGTCTATGAGATCAAGAGCCATATTGTTGGGGTTATTTATGATGAAAAACATGGCAAAAGTAAAATACACATTTATTGCTCTACTAATATCTGAATTGCATTGACTGTCACACAAGTCTATATTGACATTTATATCATACCATCGACAGTGCTGTGGCCAGTATTCACACTCCTCTTCACGGAACTATCGTGGTGATCAGGACAGTCCCAGGTAGCCCCGCAACTTCATCAAACGCGGACCGTTGGTTAGCAGGTCTGCCTCCATGTCTTCGGTTCGCAGATATTTTAATTCCATTTTTGTTATATGTTAAATCTATACCGATGAGCCGTTTCGGTCTTCCTAAATCTTTTAGTTCAAATTTTGAATTTAGCAGGGACGCTACCGCCGACGGCGAAGCCGATCTCCATTGGCTTAAAATTAGCTTCATGAGAACTAGAAACGATTTTTGCCGTCAAATGTACTGAACGGATAGGTTTCATAACATGTGTACACTTTTGAGATGGGAAACGCCATTTTGGATATGACACATACCCGGTAGTAAAAATCGTTTCTAGTTCTCATGAAGCTAATTTTAAGCCAATGGAGATCGGCTTCGCCGTCGGCGGTAGCGTCCCAGGTCTTTAACTTCTTTAAGTTTGCTAGGACACGAGTAGGTAATCAATAAGTCATCGACATAGATAACTATTATAATTTTAACTCCTCTTTTCTCCAGTAGGTATACACATGGGTCAGCTTCTGATGCCCTGAAACCGATGTGTTTTAGTTCTGTGTCGAGCTTTTTGTACCATTGCCTCCCTGCCTGCTTGAGTCCGTAAAGCGCTTTAATGAGACAGCAAACCTTTTCTTTTGGATTCTTTTTTATGTCTCTCAGCATTTCAACTGTTTTGTTATATATAGTTAAATTTTCTTTTGTACTTTCTTCGACCATAATTTCTGTCAGGTATTCTTCTTGGTAGTCAGGGTATTTCATCACGATCTTTTCTTCCAGCTCACCATTTAGGTACGCGGTTGTGACGTCCATTTGGTGAAGATTTAATCCTTCTTCCACAGCTACTCCGATGACAGATCTAGTCGAACTTAGTTTCGCGACGGGTGCATAAGTGTCATTGTAGTCGATACCTGGTCGCTGTGTAAGGCCTCGTGCTACAAGTCTAGCTTTTCTTGTGACGCTGTCATCTGGTCCTACTTTATTTCTTAGAACCATCTTGTAGTCTACGACTTTCACATCCTTGCCTTTCTTTTCGACTTTCCAGGTTCCGTTCTTTACATGTGCTTTTATTTCAGCTTTTATGGCATCATGCCAGTATTCGTCGTTCTCATTATCATTTTCGTCAGACAGGTAAGTAATTTCGTTAAGCAAATGACTTTCTTGACTTTCTTCAGTCTCATCCAGTACATAATCTCTAGTCCATGCAGGTGGGCGCTTTTCTCTTTGCGGCCTCCCAATCTCAGGAATCTCTAATACCTCTGATGCGTCATCAAAGAATTCGTTTTCGTCCTGTCCATCTGGTTCTAGAGATAAGTTTTCTGGATTTTGAATTTCATTATTCATTGTGTCATTTTTCTTCTCTGTAATTTCTATTTCTATTTCCTGTCTTATTTTGTTCTCTTTTTTTTTTGTTCGTGTTTTTTTTTTCTTTTTCAGGTGTGATGGAGTTCCTGTTCGAATACAAGGTTTTCGTAATCCATGTCTTTTTCTTTAAAGTACATCTGATCTATAACCTTGATGTCCCTGCTTATCACCACATCATCATCTTCAGGTATGTATACTCTGTAGCCTTTTGTGGTCAATGAGTATCCCATGAATACGCCCTATTTAGCGTGTTGAGTCAGCTATCCTCGTCTATTCTTTTTCAGTACAAAGGTCTTCCTGCCGAAAATGTGAAGATGATTTCCAGATGGTGTTCGGTCAATCCATTTCGTGAATGGTATCTCAACGTTTAACGCTTTCGACGGGCTACGGTTAATAAGGTAGTTGGCCGTATGAACCGATTCTGCCCAGAGTTTTTTGGGTGCGTTTGCTTCGATCAGTAGGCATCTGGCTTTGTCCAACAAGGTTCTGTTCTTCCTCTCGCTTATTCCATTTTGTTGCGGAGTATAAACTGTGGTCAATCTTCTTTGGATTCCGTGTAGTTTAAGGAAATCGTCAAATTCCTTGTTGCGATATTCAGTGCCGTTGTCTGTCTGCAGGTGTTTTATCTTTTTGTTGTGGAACGTCTCGACTTCGCTTTTATACTGCTTAAAAGTATTGAATACGTCACTTTTCTTCTTTATGAAATAGACGTTGCAGTATCGAGTGAAATCGACTATGAATGTGACGTGATATCTCGACCCCGCTAACGTTTCACACTCAAAAGGCCCACATACGTCGCTATGGATAACTTCAAGCTTTTCCGTTGTGTAGAGGCCATCGTGTCGCGTAAATGGTACAACTTGACAGCTTGCCTTTTATGCAGATTTCGCACGCTTCTAATTTTTCATTAGTCGGTCGCAATCCATACATTAGGTTGTCTATCGCCATCTTTTTCAGATCCCTTTCATTTATATGGCCAAGTTTCCTATGCCATTCCATTATGTCACAGTCGTTTCCTTTTCGGGTGTAGTTTGACACTTCTTTCTCCTCAAACTCGAAAAAGTATAGATCGTCTCTTCTCTGTGCTGTCAGTGAAACCTCGCCGCTTTTTTCTATAATGTAGGCTTTATCTTTTTCAAAAATTACTTTATGACCTCTGTCAGTTATCTTACTTACTGACAGTAAATTCACTGACACATCAGGAACGAATAATGTGTCTTTGAAGTTGTAGTCTACTTTTGCTTGCCTGACTGTAACTTTTCCTTTGCCTTCAATTTTGCTCGTATATTTGTTTGATTCCAACTTTAGGGTTCCATTTTCAGGGGTCATAGCCGTAAACATTGTCTTGTCGCCGCACATATGAAATGAGCAGCCGCTATCTAAACACCACATGCTTTTACCGGTGCTTGAACTTGCAGTACTCAGGCAGACGTTATATGTATTTGATTGGCTTCTGTTAGTTTTCTCATTTGAGTGAAACTTCTTCCCCCAGCATGCCTCGGTAGTGTGGCCCTTCTTCTTGCAGTTCTTGCAGTACAACTTCGACTTATTTTTCTTGAAGTGGTATGCTTCACTACTTTCAGGTGCTTCGTTACCGTTCCTGGCCTGGTATTCTTCGAGAATTTTCACTTTCAGGTCGTCAGGATTAGGCAGTGTATCTCTTGACTCGATGGCTATTCGGAAATTTTCGAATGCCGTTGGCAAACTATAGAGCAGCATTATGCTGAGCAGTTCTGGTGGTATTTTTATTTCCATGTCGGCGAGTTTATCGACCACATTCATGAAGTTATTTAGGTGATCACGGATGTCTTCTTCAGCTGTCATACGTTTTAGAACTAGCTGCTTTAATAAGGTTGCCTTACGTGCGGGCCCGGTGCTTTGGTATGTAGCCTTAAGTTTGTCCCACACAGATTTAGACGACGTGCATGTTTTTATTTGCTTGAGTTCTGAAGGTGACAGCAAAAGTAAAATTTCAGCTCTTGCCTTGAGGTCTTCCTTTTCGAACCCAGATTTTGCCGCCGCATCCGCACTTGATGACAGACTTTTATTTCCGCTTACGATATCCCAATACCTAGTCGTTTTTTATTAGGACGGCTTGCGCTTGTAGGCACCAAGTGTCATAATTTGACTTGGTCAATGGTTCGATATTTCGGTAACTCGTCGATATTTTTACCTTTTTATTTGTAGAATCTTAACCATACTCTGCTACCATTTGTTGGGGTTATTTATGATGAAAAACAAGGCAAAAGTAAAATACACATTTATTGCTCTACTAATATCTGAATAGCATTGACTGTCACACAAGTCTATATTGACATTTATATCATATCATCGACAGTGCTGTGGCCAGTAGGGTGGTTTGGTAGCCAATGAACCTCAGTACTCAGTGAATCACAGGGCCTACAGCCTAAACGCGGCGTTGGCAGCTCGTGCATATTAGACGTTTGAACCGCCTTCCCGCGCCAACCTTATACTACCAGTCGCCGGCAAACTGCCGCCCGGAACGCTCGAGCTAGTAGCAGATTTCTGTTTTCGAGTGCAAAAAGTAAGGAAAAAATGTGAGTTTATTTGTTTTTTTACTCAATTTCTTCATGTCCTAGGAACTGCTGTATGGTTTTGATCTAAATAATAGTGTAATCATGATTGTTTAAATTCATTTTTGTTATCAAATCGTGTTCCTGTTAATTGTGAAAAAGTTTTAAATATTTTAATACGGGTATGGTTCACAGTGAATCATATTTTTTGGGTACCCAATGAATCATGGTTCATTGTGTACTACTGATTAGAGATGACGAATATAACTATCAACCAATAAATTTAACTAATATTTAAAATCAACCATTATATTCAATAATCATAATTAACATTATCGAATAAAAATATCACATCAACTTCAGCCTGAGTTAGAACTAACATAATTGAATGCATTGAAACTTTAACTTTAAAGTGCTACAAATAAGAAACATTTTCGTATGTTGCTGCTCGCAGAGTTTTCAACTATGTATTAGGTTGACTACTATTCAACTGCATTAACATCAACCAATAACCAAATCGTGTACTAAACAAATAATATTAGCTAATATTTTCAACCAATAAAAATATCGATATATTTTTTTATCAATTAACAGTTAACTTTTTTTTTTTTAAATAAAATATACATTTATTCAATAAAAAGTACAATTAAACTAACTATGTACAAAGGAATCAGTCAGATTACCTAAGGACCGTTACAAACGGCCTATAGGTAACTCAACTGTTCCAGACCAGTACCAGACGGAAGCGTGCCCAAGACACTGGCTGCATTGCCACGCTGAATAGCTATGCTAATTCGCTGGCCTAAATAAGAGCCAGCCCTTGGGTCACGTGTCGCCTCAATCAAAAGCCCCGCAATATTTTTGAAAACCCGGAGGGCGCCGGCTCCCCACGGACCCAAGGTCTCCACCCCAAAAGGCTCAAATAGGTAAGCTCTGTCGAGACCACTATATTTGCGCCTTTTGTGATCCTCGGCCGAATCAGCCGCCGCACCAGCCCTAATTGATGTCCCAGGCAGATGAGATGGCGCTAGGGTGTCGACGCAGGTAGCGTCCCACACCAAAGGCCTACCCATTTCCCAAGGGACAAGAGTCATACCGTCGGGCCGCTTACCATCATCACGTAACAGACCATTCGGTTCAAGAACGGCTGGCACATTGACACTGGTAAACGCTCGACGGATAATGTCATTAAGACTAGCGTGGCGCGAAATCCTGCCGGCAGACCTTGCACACGAAAGTCCGTGAAAACCAAATTGATCTACGGCCGCACCGCACCGGCACTGATGAGAGGCGCAGCATCTTGCACCCAACCGAAGACAAGTGGCAATACGGAAAGTTACATGATCCATAAGTGTACCGGTATTGTAAGATGGATGTGCTTGCAGCCAAAGACCTGATTCCCATTTTGAAACAGCTAAGAGACGAGCACGATCTGTGGAGGTTGAGCACGTATGTAATAGATAATTCCGTGTCAACTCGCACAGAGGCCCGTCCCACTGCCGTTGTGCCGAAAGGTGTTTTGGGGGATCGGTATTAGGACAAGCACTATGCCAAGCATTTCGAGCCTCGTCAAGATAAGAAATTTTGAGTATATTGCCTGGAACAGCCGAAATTGATGGTGTTAGAATTTTCTCAACCAAAGAATGTGTACTATAGACGGAAGACAAGAACGCTGGCAAAGCAACACTAGAAATTTTGCGTACACCTAAGCCGCCCAATCGAATAGGCAATGAGGCCTGCGACCATGCTCTGTCATCCAACTCAATATTCAAAACCGTGGAAAGGGTGTTCTTTATTATGTTGTCTAAGCCTTCCACCAGCTCACTGTGTTTCCACAGTTGACAACATCGTAAAGCATAAGTAAATTTTGGGACAAAAGGGCAAAATTTTATAATGCTGAAAGCCATATGTGAGTTAATTTTTGCAAGTCTGTCCGAAACCTTCATAAAATTTTGAATTTTGTCGTCGACGAAACCCGGAAAAGATTCATCAAGAATTGGTGAACCTAGTAGGTGGAGTGAACTCTTATCTACAACAGTAATATTAGAAGCCAAAGTCTCAAACTTTTGAATAATTGAATTTCTATCCAAACATGTATCTGAAATGTAAATTTCACATTTCGAAAAATTTAGTTCTAAGCCAATCTGCCGAAATTCATCTAAGTATAATAATTTTTAGATCGCCAAATACAGAGTCCACATCGCCACCCAGGGTTCCGTCATCGAGATACCAAACATTCAATTTAGATTTCAGGCGTTGAATAATTGGGTGAATGGCAAGGCTAAAAATTGCCGGGCCTAGAGGGTCACCTTGCTGACAGCCAACTGCAGACGAAATAGTTTGGTTCTTGTAAATTAATTTAGATGGCGAACCATAACATTGAAAAAGAAAAGGATAAATTTCGGGAATTTTGGATTTGATTTGATTTAGCAAGGTGCCTCTGTCAACCGAATTAAAAGCATTTTTGATATCTACTTTTAGAATAACCTCCCCGTAATTTCGATCTAAAAATGTTCTTAAAGAATGGACCGCGGCCTCACAACCGCCTCGCGAACCAAAGCCTAGCTGCACGGGTTGGAAATAGTCGCCTAGATACGCGGCTTTTTTGCGACAGCAGACTTTGGCTGCAAGGCGGCGATAGGTGGTGCCTACGGCTATGGGTCTTATCCCGCCATCCTTTTTTTTTAAAGCACAAAGGTTAGCACCATACAAGATTTCTGTAATCTCGCTGTTGACTCGACCCGACAGCATGAGGTTGATCAATGCCGTCAGTTCTTCAAGAAGGACATCACCCGCATGGCCAGACCCACCAGATAGCAGGTCCTTTAGATGCTGTGGAGACACAGCATCCAGGCCAGCGGCTGAGCCACTCTGAAAGGACATAACGGCACTGAGTACATCCTGACTGGTCGCCTCAACAGCGCAATCACTATCTTGAGGTGCATCGGGAAGGTGGAAATCTGGCCCCGGGGCCGGATGTTTACTTTCAAGAGAAATGAGGGTTGCAACGGAATTTGGAGCTATCGTGTCACTAGAAAAAAGTATACGGGAGGCACCCTTAATATCACCATCGCTAATCTTACTCTCTACAAGTTTGAAGAGAGCAGACTCGGGGGATGGCTTAAATTTAGAATTTCTAATCGGGTCCTGATCATTATACAAAAAAGGTGTGCGCTCATCGCGAGCAGTGTACCTTACACAATTTTGCTTTATTCTAATAGTTAATGATGTTTTAGGATCTAAATCTTTATTTACGTGTAGTACACTATACGGAAATATTAGAAGATGTTCCCAAGCCTCTTTATTATTTTTAGATATTGCATTTTTGATGGCTTGTCCGAGAGCTGTGGCGACAGAGAGACGGGCACCTCGAGGAATACGTTTTAAAACTGGGGAGGTAATTTTGCACTGACTAACGACTTTCCAAAAAGGTTGAGGATTAGTGATAGCATTGGAATTTTGTGTCGAAATATTTACCGAGTCTGCGACCGGAGCAGATGACGGTATAATGGGATTCACGTGAATTCTAGTTTGATGAATTTTGAGGCCTCTCTGTCCCTTAAAAAAGCGAGGCTGGGAACACAAAGTGCACTGAACTAGGTTCGGCACAGACACGATAGCTTGGATCCCAGAATCATCACGAATTGCACTTGTTGGTTGTGTGCAAAACGCCATCACATGGTTATTCTTACTAACTAGCATTATAAGAAAAATAAAAGTAAATACAAATAAACTAATCTAGCAGCTGAGAAGAGCAGTGACAGGCGGGCAGGGCGCGAGCGTGGCCTCCGGGCTCCACAGCAACCGCGCTCCGCTCTGTTGACATATAATAACAATAACGTAAGCTACTGTCAAAACGATGAAAACTAAATACAAAGAATGAAGCCACCTTTTCCGTCCTTGGAGGGAGCCGCAGGTCTTGAAAACAAACCCTGACGTCTTCTCTGCCTAGGACTCCCGGCTCCTACCCTCTACAAAGCCGCAGAAAGCGGAGATCTTTTTTTTCTGAAATTATAAAAATAAATTTGAGTTCGTAGTTTGACAGTTTTTTTTTTTTTTTTTTTCTACAGTTAACTAATATTTAATTTTAACCATTATTGCCATCTTTACTACTGATCCATTGGGTACCACTTCCTTCGTTATAATATTCATACTAATGCTCTACATTTTATGTCATCATTTCATGGTTCATTGTGTATCTACCACGACCGTTGTTAACTTCCGTTTATTGAATAAATAATTCATAAAAACACAATTGCCGTTTTATATAAAGGCTTAAAACATGATATAATAGTACAAAGTTTCATTGTGTACCTCACGGTTTACTGAATACTCACCCCCCAGTTCATTGTGTACCACTAGAGGTACACATTGAGCCATTATTTTTAAAAAGTCTTATTGCCAAGTAGTTATCATGTAAAAGCTGAAAAAACAAATGCAATTTGAAAGCCATTGAAATGTTATAGGTCATGAGTTAAAAAATACTTAAAATGTCGTACAGAAAAAAAAGTTACAGCTCTCTAAACTTTTGGTAGTTCAATGGCTACCACACCACCATACTCACACATAGCATATTAAACATATGTAATTTTACACCCATACATAGGGTTATAAATGGATATGATTACTGATATTGATGGCTTTATTCATAATTATGTAATCTATGGTTAATTTTATAGTTGCTACTATGAATTCTTTAGTATCTATCAAACCATTAAATTAAATATACCTCCTCGATATTCTTAGCCCACACAGCGTCATGTGTTTTACAAGCTAAATAACTAGCCAATAAAGTAAGGACCCTTGAACTCAAAATAAAATACAACCATCAAAATCAAATTACTAGCACAAACCTATATTAGGTAACTAGCAAACACTTGGGGATCTGTTTCCGTCATCCTGTGGTAATCTACTAAAATGTTTACTTTGTGCAAATCTTATTACCTATCTGATGAGCGAATGGAAATGGAACATGAAATACAAGAAGGTAAGTATATAATCAAAGGTACATACTAGTTGTTATATGACAACAAAAGTTTTTTTACAGTTTAAAAGTTGACCATACCTTCTATAATACTGGACAGTCTGCTTGAGACATAAGATGGCACTTTTTGTAGCCAGTCCAGGTCTGAATCAGAACTGTACTTTTTTTTTATTCTATTTTACAACGGGTAAGCACTTGGCCTTCATCTCACCTGGTACCAAGTTGAGATAAGGCCGAAGGTGGAGGCGCACTTCACCCGGAATCCTCAACAAACTGAGGAGAACTTTAGCTAGAGAAGCATTTACACAATTATTGTTATCTTTAGCCGTATCGACTCTAAATATTAATGAAGTATCGTGAGCAAACAATACAATGTCACATAGGTCCCCTACACAGGATGGTAGATCATTGACATAAACTAGAAACAGAAAAGGCCCTAAGATCGATCCCTGTGGTACACCTATGTTAGTGGATGTTCCCGAAGATCTGCTACCGCTAATATCCACTTTTAGAATGCGATTCGACAGGTAACTATGCATGAGGCTTACTGCCTGATTCTGGATACCGTAGTAATTAAGCTTTGAGATCAGGGTGTCATGATTTACGCAGTCAAAAGCCTTAGACAGATCACAGAATACTCCAATGGCATCCTGTTTTCCCTCCCAGGCTTTAAAGACGTACTTCAACAGCATAGCACCAGCTTCGGTCGTTGAACGGCCTTTAGTAAACCCAAATTGTTTTTCATGCAGTAGCCTGTTGCAGTTAAAATGTGACTGTAACTGATTAGGAATCAGTTTTTCAAATATTTTACTACATGCCGGCAGAATTGATATTGGTCGATAGTTTGCTGGATCCTTTTCATTTCCAGACTTGAATAAAGGGATCAGTTTGCTATGTTTCATTAGATCAGGAAAGATTCCTTCGTCGATGCTTCTATTGAATATGTATGCCAGACATGGCGCACTATATATAGTAGGTACTTAATATCTTTACGGAAATCCCCCAAAGGTCCTCGGATTTTTTTATATTTATTGACTTAAATGCTTTTACAATACAGTCAGCGTTGACGTGCCTAAAACTAAAGGAAACATGACACTTTTCAACACTTGTTTCAAGTAGAGCCAATGCACAATCAACAGATGAGTTTAAGGGCCGATTAACAATATTAGGTTTGCTAGAGAAAAAACGGTTAAATTCGTTAGCAACTTTTAATATATCAATCAAAATTGTATCATCTACTTTTAAAGCTAGTGGTTTTATTAGAGGTTTTATTTTACCGGTTTCATTTTTAATCATTTTCCAAGTAGCCTTTATTTTATATGTTGAGTTCTCTATTTTTCTTTTCTTTTTATTTTTAAAGATTTTGCTGAATGTCTTTTGAGAGAATTAACTCTCTCTCTGCGTAGAGTCCATTTAGTCTATTCCTACTCTTGCATATACCGGCTGCAGCCCAGTCTGCAAACACAGCCAATACTCTTTCAAATGATACCACACACGCCAAAATACTTCTTGTCTCACTTAACACCCTTATTTCTCAAAAACTATCCTAGCGTCAAAAAAATCCTCATACATATGAGTATTAATATAATCTCTGCATATTGAAAATTTTGAATTGATCTGATCAGCCATTTAAAAGATATGGGTGAAAAATTGTACTACTTTTTACTCCAATATCTCAAAAACTACCTCACTTATCAAAAATCCCCCGCGACAATCAAATTCTATTTACGTCATCTCTTTACAATTTCAATTTCATTAAAGTCGGATAACCCGTTCGAGAGTTATGCCGTCACAAACATTGCCACACACACATACAGTGCTGAATTTCCCAACTTAACTTAGAGATATCGTTCGCTTCGCTCACCTGATCAATTAAATTACATTCTATTTGCAATGGGAAATGATCGGACCAGTATGTACCATAAAGTACACATATTTCGATAACTGTACTTAAATCGGCATCAGCAACTACACAGAGGTTCAACCAACGCCTGCACCCGTGCACGTCACTGATAAATGTAAAGGTACTTATCGGCAAAGTAATCATAACGGCACAGGTCCATGATTGATCCTCACAAAATTACAGATTTTAGATTTCAGATTTCATTTATTGGCCACATTATAACAAAGATTGCTATACAAGGCAAGTCACAATTTTTTACATAAAATATGTTGAACTTTAAGATAGGTTAGTAATAGGTATCTAGTTCACCAAATTCAACTTATTTCAACAAATTATCAAATAAAGTTAAATGACAGAAATTAAACAAAAAAATCAATAAAAATTTAACCACCTGCTAAAACTGTTCAAAATATGTCAAACTGGATTCAGAATATTTTTACATAGGTATTTCATTTTCAATAAAACAAAACCTTAAATAAATAATAATGTCAGGCAAAACATATATTTAAATAAAGCGAGTCAAATAAAATGTGATTCTCCTAGAGACATGTCAAAAAATTCATTTATATTATAAAATACATAATTTTCAAATTTTTTTAGTGTCCTGTAATATTTTATCATTATTTTAGTATGTTCTCCTTGCTTTTGAACCTTGGTTAATCTTACTTTTGGTTTCTGTAACCTATCTAGATTTCTCAAATTATAGCGTGAGTGAGGCTTAACATATTTATTCCTATTTTGGTGTATTTCAAGTAGACTTTTATAAATATACAAAGATATAACCGACATAATTTTAAGCTTTTTAAAATGATTTCGGGCTGAATCTCTTTTTCTAAGGCCACATATAATCCTAATTGCGCGTTTTTGGCTCGTTAGCACCTTGTGTAATTTGAGCAGTTTCCCCAGACTGTTGTTGCATAGCTAATAGTTGAGTGGAAATAAGCGAAATAAAAATTTATGAGAGACCTTTTCTCGATTATTGGTTTTAATTTTAAAAGAACGTAATTTGCACTTGCTAACTTTTTGCAGATCTTTAGTATGTGCGTGTCGTGGCTTACTGCATAGTCTATATTGTACCCCAGGAAGATTTGATCAGTAACGTCTCTTGAGATTTTCTTATTTTTTTTTGCCTCATATCTTAATGTGACGCTTTTATCGGCATTCAACATAATGCCGTTCGCTTCGAACCATAATTTCAGTATTTCTATGGACTGGGTAATTTTTAACTCTAGCTTTGGTAATGATTTTTCTTTAATTCCTAGGTGTGTATCATCTGAAAAAATATTTATAAATGTCCAATCAGGTACATTACTTGCAAGGTCATTTGTGTGTGTGTGGTACTCCCATATCTAAATTTCCTGAAAAAGAATTTACTCCGTCGATTGTAACTACTTGAGTTCTATGTGAATGATAGCTGTCCATCATTTGGAGCTCCTTATCATAAAACCCGTAATATTCTAATTTGCTAAGTAGGACGTCATGCCTCAAGCAGTCAAACGCCTTGGACAGGTCACAAAAAATACTAGCACATTTTTGAGATTCATCTAGAGCTTGCAGAACAAAGTAATTTACATTACGAATCGCCATTTCCGTTGACTTATTTTTTCTGAAACTAAATTGTGGCGTAGTGAACAGGTTATTGGCTTCAAAGTAATTAACAATTTTCGATATGGTAGGGAGTATACAGATTGGCCTATAATTTGTAAGCTTGTCACTTTCACCTTTTTTGTAAAGCGGAATAACGCGCCCAGCTTTTAAATCTTTAAACCGAAATGTGTGGGAACACTCCGTTAATTATACAATAATTTAATGTGTCACATAGAAGTTTTAATAAATTATAGTTCCTCAATAATAAGTCTCTTAATGTTTTACTAGTCATATCGTAAATATCTACGCTTTTTTTAGTTTTCATGTCCCTAACTATCTTCCTGAAGCTTACATATGATACTGTATCAATTTTTATAGATGTGGTCGGTTTATATATGTTTTTTAAATAAGTCATGCATCTTTGTTTGTCAATAGTTGTAGATTTGGTCAGATTACTAGCAATGTTTTGAAAAAACAGGTTGAATGAATTAGCTATTTCTTGGGGATCTGTTAGTTTGACATTATTCTCATTAGTTATTGTTTGGATCGTTTTGTGCTCCTTATTTTTCCATTTTGTTTGCTCGTTTATAATACTCCATGCCTCTTTTATTTTATTGCTAGATTTTTTTATTCAATGTATGTATTTGAGTTTTCTTGCATATTTCATTGCTTTACGCAAAATAAAATATATGTATTTTTTTATTTTTATCCTTCGCTCTTTGCAAGGATTTCGCTCTTCTAGGAGTTCCATGTTCTCTAAATTTTCTTTGGATATCTGAATCCCATTTGTGATCCATTTCTTGTTATTTAGTTTTCTAGTGATATTCTTTTTTGGGAATGCTATATTGAAGTGGTGTAGAATCATATTTAACACATCATTCATTTTTTCATTTGGATCCCAGGTATTAGTTAATTCGAACATAACATTTTGGTAATCTTTCTGGAATAAATAAAATTTGAATTCGAGTATATTTGTGTTATTGTTTTTAGTTCTTTGTGTGCCGGTTTGTAATCAATATTTTTTATATCTAATTGTATAACATTATGGTCAGAAAATTTAAAATCTATTTTTTTTGTAGTACATGTCCATAAACGTTGTCATAATTTACTATGAAATTGTCAATGCAAGTAGATGTATTTACTTTTGTTCTTGTCGGCTTTTATCTATAACATATCTGCAGTTAACATTTTTAATAATATTGATAAATCTGCATTTCTTATTTGATTCTAACAAAATGTTAATGTTAAAGTCACCTGCTATTACTATTTTCTTGTTCTCACGACATAATTTGTGTAGTAGTTTTGTAAATATATCATAAAATATTGAAAAGTTATGATCTGGCCGATATATACATACAATTACAATCTTACATTTTTGTAATTCTATCGCAGAGATTTCGCAGTTCATTTCGAATGCCAACCTATTCAAGTCTTTTCTTACTTTAAAATCTATTCCATTTTTAACAAAAATTGCAGACCCTCCATGATTAAAATAGACTCTATTAAAATATGTGGCCAGTACAAAGTCTTGTAGAACCATTCCTTTAATTTGATGATCTTTAGCCCATGTCTCAGTGAGACATAAGACTTCACAATCTTTGGTTTTATCTAAGTAGCTTTCTATTCGATCGTATTTGTTGTGTATACTTTGTATGTTAGCGTGAACTATGACTAACGGTTGTCCGTTTCCTGTGGGTTCACTTGAAAATTTCTGTTTTGCCTTAGGGGCGTGTTAGCCTGATGTATTCGAGGTTTAAATAAATAAATATCACTGTCACTATGTGTACATTGTGTGTGATTGGCTGATTTGAAATGTAAAAATGCCAAAATTTTGTGTTTACAAGTGTGTGCGTAGCTTCCAAAAATGAGGATTGCAGTGGAACGCCCTTTTCGATGTAATTTATAGGTTTATTGGACTTGCCCAGGTATTTCTATATGTTTCTGTGTATCCCTTTGTTGTTGATCTTCAATAATATTCACTTTTTACTTGACTTAGTAACTTATTTAATGGTAAATCTGATAATTTACTGTGGACCCTAATAACAGAGATGTTTACTATCTAACGCACACATGCGCAAAAAAAAAGGATACAAACAAAGTATACAATACAAAGCATGCATGTGTATGGCTTTTCTCAGGTGTGAATATGCATGTGCTTTAGTAGATAACCATTATTATTAAAAAAAAATTCACAATGCTTGCATGTGTATGGCTTTTCTCCGGTGTGAATATGCATGTGGATTTTAAGTTGATTACTTTGATTGAAACTTTTTTCACAATGCTTGCATGTGTATGGCTTTTCTCAGGTGTGAATACGCATGTGGGTTTTAAGTTGATTACTTTGATTGAAACTTTTTTCACAATGATTGCATGTGTATGGCTTTCCTCCGGTGTGAATACGCATGTGGGTTTTAAGATTATAACTTTGACTGAAACTTTTTTCACAATGTTTGCATGTGTATGGCTTTTCTCCGGTGTGAATACGCATGTGGGTTTTAAGATTATGACTTTGATTGAAACTTTTTTCACAATGATTGCATGTGTATGGCTTTTCTCCGGTGTGAATACGCATGTGGGTTTTAAGATTACGACTTTGATTGAAACTTTTTTCACAATGATTGCATGTTTATGGCTTTTCTCCGGTGTGAATACGCATGTGGGTTTTAAGATTATGACTTTGATTAAAACTTTTTTCACAATGATTGCATGTGTATGGCTTTTCTCCGGTGTGAATACGCATGTGGGTTTTAAGATTACGACTTTGATTGAAACTTTTTTCACAATGATTGCATGTGTATGGCTTTTCTCCGGTGTGAATACGCATGTGGGTTTTAAGATTATGACTTTGATTAAAACTTTTTTCACAATGATTGCATGTGTATGGCTTTTCTCCGGTGTGAATACGCATGTGGGTTTTAAGATTACGACTTTGATTGAAACTTTTTTCACAATGATTGCATGTGTATGGCTTTTCTCCGGTGTGAATACGCATGTGGGTTTTAAGATTATGACTTTGATTGAAACTTTTTTCACAATGATTGCATGTGTATGGCTTTTCTCCGGTGTGAATACGCATGTGGATTTTAAGTTGATTACTTTGATTGAAACTTTTTTCACAATGCTTGCATGTGTATGGCTTTTCTCCGGTGTGAATACGCATGTGGGTTTTAAGATTACGACTTTGATTGAAACTTTTTTCACAATGATTGCATGTTTATGGCTTTTCTCCGGTGTGAATACGCATGTGGGTTTTAAGATTATGACTTTGAGTAAAACTTTTTTCACAATGATTGCATGTGTATGGCTTTTCTCCGGTGTGAATACACATGTGGGTTTTAAGTTTATAACTTTGATTGAAACTTTTTTTACAATGCTTGCATGTGTATGGCTTTTCTCCGGTGTGAATACGCATGTGGGTTTTAAGATTATGACTTTGATTGAAACTTTTTTCACAATGCTTGCATGTGTATGGCTTTTCTCCAGTGTGAATACGCATGTGGGTTTTAAGATTATGACTTTGATTGAAACTTTTTTCACAATGATTGCATGTGTATGGCTTTTCTCCGGTGTGAATACGCATGTGGATTTTAAGATTATGACTTTGATTGAAACTTTTTTCACAATGCTTGCATGTGTATGGCTTTTCTCCGGTGTGAATACGCATGTGGGTTTTAAGATTATTACTTTGATTGAAACTTTTTTCACAATGCTTGCACGTGTATGGCTTTTCTCCGGTGTGAATTCGCATGTGAGATATTAGATAATCATTAACACTGAAACTTTTTTCACAATGCTTGCATGTGTATGGCTTTTCGCCGGTGTGAATACGCATGTGGGTTTTAAGATTATGACTTTGATTGAAACTTTTTTCACAATGATTGCATGTGTATGGCTTTTCTCCGGTGTGAATACGCATGTGGATTTTAAGTTGATTACTTTGATTGAAACTTTTTTCACAATGCTTGCATGTGTATGGCTTTTCTCCGGTGTGAATACGCATGTGGGTTTTAAGATTATAACTTTGATTGTAACTTTTTTCACAATGCTTGCACGTGTATGGCTTTTCTCCGGTGTGAATTCGCATGTGAGATATTAGATGATCATTAACACTGAAACTTTTTTCACAATGCTTGCATGTGTATGGCTTTTCGCCGGTGTGAATACGCATGTGGGTTTTAAGATTATGACTTTGATTGAAACTTTTTTCACAATGATTGCATGTGTATGGCTTTTCTCCGGTGTGAATACGCATGTGGATTTTAAGTTGATTACTTTGATTGAAACTTTTTTCACAATGCTTGCATGTGTATGGCTTTTCTCCGGTGTGAATACGCATGTGGGTTTTAAGATTATAACTTTGATTGAAACTTTTTTCACAATGCTTGCATGTGTATGGCTTTTCTCCGGTGTGAATATGCATGTGGGTTTTAAGATTATAACTTTGATTGAAACTTTTTTCACAATGCTTGCACGTGTATGGCTTTTCTCCGGTGTGAATTCGCAAGTGAGATATTAGATGATCATTAACACTGAAACTTTTTTCACAATGCTTGCATGTGTATGGCTTTTCGCCGGTGTGAATACGCATGTGCCTTTTTAGATGACTAGTATGACCGAAACTTTTTTCACAGTGCTTGCATGTATGTGGCTTTTTTTGTGAATGAATTTTGTTTAAAATACTCCTAGCCAGTATAGATTTGTTACTTGAAGTACTGGGATAATTCTTATTGCAATGCTCCAGATCAGTGTTAATTTCAGTCACATTTGTTTTGATTAGTTCATTGGTTATTGTGTCTTTTTCTTGAGATGCTCTGCTTTCCTCTGTTATTATTTCTTCATCTTCTGAAGTCTCTAGTTTCACTTCAAGTGGTTCATCCTTGACAGCAACACCACAAGTGTAGGGCATATCAAAATTATTGAATGTCATGGACTGCATGGGTGCTGTTGATAAGCTAATTATATGTTTTACATTGACATCTAGCGCAGCTATAGTGTTAGGCGACACCTGAAAACAAATACTTACACTTTATTTTGTGCGTGAATTATGTGTAATGTGAACACTGACATTCCTAATTTGGAGAAACAAATATGCAGGTAGTTGGAGAAACTACCGCAAAGCGAGGATAATACTAATATTATGTAAGCAGTATAATATGTTGTTAAATAAGTTATTTTTGAAAAAAAAAATGGAACTGACTTCACCGCTAAAAACATAAATATAATAAATAACTCTTAAGGGTAAGTTCATATATTTTGAAGTTGGTGCCGAATCGCCAAGCAAACACCATGTTCATTGTATGACACCGCCTTCAAATTATATGAACTGAACCTTTAAAGCTATTTTTAAGTTTTTAGGGGTGAAGTCGGTTCCATTCTTTTTTTCAAAAATAACTTATTTTAGCTTCTTTCGTTGTACAACCTACGACACCACGACGTTTACGACACCCTATTTAAGAGTCGTTTAAGGGTGCAATAATACGGGATTCTGGGAAATATCTACGCAATGATGGGAACTAAAATAAATACAGATGACCTAAACAAATGTTAAGAATCGGTTCATACTACGGTGCATTGCACCCCTGGTGCCTGTATCCTGTTTTTTATTTAAAAGCCAAACTACTGGACCGATTTTGATTAAAATTTCTATGGGACCAATCTGTAATCATATACTTTTTCAAACAAAAAAAATATTTTTTCAAATCAAAAATTGACAAATGACGGAGTTCTGAGGTAACAAACACAAAAAATTACACACAAGAGTAAGATCTAAGCGCCCCCCTTCATAAATTTAAGAGACAACTTGGTACTATACGAATGTAGGTATATATTAGTTGTTTTACTAGTTCTTAATATTTCCCTTGTTTTAGTTATGTCACAGATATCATAACACTAGGTAATGTATACCAAATGTTTCTTGCTCAGGAGCAAGGTACATTTAGGAAAATTTAGACTTTCGATGGCCGTTTGTTAAAATGACTTCTGCTAGATGTGACGAGTTCCGATTTCGGGCACTTTTAGTTAAAGCCAGTTCTGAAGAGGACCATTTCTGGACTTGACCTGTTCTTGGTATGTCAACAATCTGTACGGTACGCTTCGTAGGCGTACCTATGCTATGCCACAGATATCAGAATACTAGGTTACGTTAATTATGTGTTAAAAATAAATAATACATTTAGCAACTGAAAAAGTTCTTCAATAGTGCCGTTATGATTTAAAAAAAATAGTTATCTTGATGAAGTGACAAATATGACCTATTAAAATGATTGATTTCCATTTAAACTATATTATTTACGTACCTTACAGAGAGTTGACATAACAAGAAGTGGACAAATCCAGAAAAGGTCCTGTTCATAACTGTTTATAAAAATAAGTGTACTGTTACGAGCTGAGGTTCGTAAGAATTAAAGCCGGTTATTACTCAAAATAATACATATTTATTCATCACCAACTAATTACTCCCAAGCACAGTAAAACACTACTTTGTTCTTCCGAATCACTAAACACTGTTATCACACTCAAATATCGAATGATGTAATCACTCTGTATCGTAATTGAATACTGTCTTACTTCCTAATCGCGCGGCATATTTATATCCAGTATATCGAATGATCTAGTAAGCGCTAGGATTTATCGCGGTACTAACTGTTGCGTAATCTGGGACTCTATTGTGCTCGGCGTGGCGGTCATAAATCATCCTTTTGTGTTATTTTTAAACAAGTTGTTATTGTATTATTTTCGCGGAACTATGCGGAGGCCCTTGATGGTTCTAGACTTTTCTGATTGGCTTAACAGTACGAATCCAGAACTCGTCATACCTAGAAAATGGCACTTAAGAAATGGTCACCGAACGCTTTTAGAAACAGTACATATTTACTAGTAGTTCGCCCCGAACTGTGATCTCGTAATGTCTGGTTTGTATTAGGTATTTAATCTGGGTGGGTATGATGATGATGATGTATTTGTTCAGATCTGGGAGCCATCTCCGAGAATCTGTACTTAGCATCAACAAGCAGCAACAAGTGACAGACATATTAAGGTAGGTGTTTGTACCTACCTCATATCCCATCCTGATTATGTTGGTTTGTATTTGTTCTGATCTGCGAGCCATCTCCGAGAATCTGTAGCATCTCCGCAGCAATGAGTCACAGATGTAGCACACACCCCTCGGTCTGTCTGCAGTGTTGAGCTGGAATCAATGAGTACTGTTTCTTATTAAATTATCTCCATCCAAAGGTTGTTTGCAATAAATAGCGATACCCCCATCGCGACCCATTGCGGCTATTTGTTTTTCAATTAGATATTTGTACTTTATTGCACACACAAATATAATATCATACAAACATAGTATAATCAAAAAAGTAAAATGAAAGTGATTTTAAAATGAGTAGGTACTCTTCCAGTAAACCTAGGTAGAGAGAGAAAGAAGATTATTACTTTTATAAATAACATACCTTACATTATACTACATTATTTTATACATATAATTATATTGGCGCAAAGCCATTAGTTGCACAAAACTGCAATAATCAATGCTATAAAATTGTTATTGTTAACTATATTCAGTCAAATAACATATATACCTAACTAATTTATGCCTTATAAAAGTCCCTTAGAAAAGTTTAGATAAAGATAATCCAGAGTTAAAGTTAAAGTAAAACAATGGTTGAGCCAAAAATAAATCATGTGTCTTCTGCCAACTTGGCATTTTTTAAATTAAATGTAGGGGTTGGCTACATACTGGTACCTGAATTTAACATCAATTGAATAAATGAAAGCTTCTTGGGGTTTCATTTGAATATCATATTTTTTTTTCTTGAATGTGTTAAAGTTTAATCTGCTTTTGTAAAACACCTATCAGTTTCAAAACTGCAATCTACAGAGGTAGGTATTTTTTTTATACTACTAAGGTGGCAAACAGACCTCATAGCTCAGAGATTAAACAAAACAGCCATACGGTCAACCTGTTTTTTTTATTGTACAGCGGGGAAGTGGTTGGCTTCCATCTTACCTGGCTTTTATAAGGCCTAGGGTGGAAGCGCACTCCACCCAGAATCCTAAACAGACTGAGGAGCTGGATATCATATCTCTAAATGCCGGTACACAATAATTTATAATTGTTGTTATTGCAAAAGACTTAGGTAAGATGGTAGCTAGACAGACAGACTGAAATAAAATCCTACCACCAACCAAACAAGGCACCATATTGTAATCCTCTGGGGATTCAAGCCGGGACCTCTCCTGTGGGCTTACCATAGGACCATAGAGGTGGTTAATGTTCGTCTTTGAACACTTGTAACACCAGAAGCAACACGCACATGTTGCAGACACCTATCATAGAGCCCTGACGACCACACTCACCACAGGAACACAGCACTAATAGATATCTTGCTATGTGGCTGCAATATTGTGTACCTAAGGTGGGAGGTACTGTCCCAGAGGTGCTGCGTAAATAGTGATAGGAAATTATTTAAAATTATTATTTTGTAATACCAAATTATTATTAATATAAATATAAAATTATTTTGTAAAATCGAATTTAATTACATAGGTAGTTACCTACCTATTTGTTTGTCTGTTACTACACATTTGTGTCTCTTTAGCTAGGTATGTAGAATTTTGGATATTGGTAAACTTATTATTTTGTAATACCTACCAATAGGTATAGTAAAATTTAATTTAATTACATACTTACCAACCTATTTGTTTGTCTGTTAGTTACTACACATTTGTCTTTTTAGCTATCTACAATATTGTATAGGTTAACTACAACCTAGTAAAATAACCATCTCCGACCTTCCACCATAAGCAAACAAGCCTTAATATCATTGTCATGTCAGGAATAAAATGTATTCATTCCATTGGACTAGGTACTACTTTAGGCAGTCAGATACATACATCGTACACAGCAAACTCATGTAATATATTTACTGTTGGCCCAACTAGCTAGATAAAAAAAACAAGGGTGATCTAACTAAGGCATAGATATTTAACAAAGGGGCTGTAAAAGCAGTCAATGCTTACCTCAGTACTTGTAACATTTCTAAACATCTCAAGAAGCTCATTGTTTTCAATGTAACACATACCTACATTGCTTGCAAGGCAAATTCTACACAAAGAACTAGACATAGCGAAGGATTTTGTGGGAATTCGAAACCGTAAGTTTACTGTTTGTTTCGTGTAAAATTAAGCGGTTTAGTTTATTAGTAGTAATATATGGTTTACAGTGTTGCCAGTGGCAGATAGTCAAATATAACATGAGACAACTCAAAAAGTAACATTTTCACGAGAAAAATAACATTACCATAGATTATGTGGAAAACGACACAATACTTTATCATGGCACTTTATTACACAAAAACTAAAATTGAGTGAGCGCTAGCTCAGTGTACTACATTCATTCATTCCACTCATGTCTAGTTCATAGACGGTTCAATGGTTCAATCAATCAAACCAAATCAATCATTTAATTTAAAAATTGGTACCGACTTCCAATATCAGCTTGAAAATAATTATTTTTCTAACTTCATAATATTTTAGAAGGCGGTGCCTATCGGTATACGATGAGATAACCTTACGACAACAATCATGAGTGGTATAACTTGTCAATTTTGCGCACTAGATTCATTCGATCTACGTTCATTCATTCAGCATATGTCCGGTTTCATTCGGCTAGTCAATCCAAATCAAACCTTTGAATTAAAAAAATGGTACTGACTTCCAATATAAGCTTGAAAATTATGATTTTGCTAACTTCATAATATTTTGGAATAACTGTATGCGATGAGTTAACCTTACGACAACAATCGTGTCGTTGGCTTTGCAATTTGCTAACAAACTTGATCTTAACCTATCCAAGTGCTCAGTTGTCACCTTCACCCGTAAATTAAAACTAATTCCGTCTTCTTTCTCACTCAAATATCAGACTTTACAGAAATGCAATTTAGTCAGGGATCTTGGTGTTTTGCATGATTCCAAGCTTATATTTGATGTTCACGTGGAGCCTAGTGTTTCTAAAGCCTCCAAAGCCCTAGGTTTTGTGATGAGGAGCGCTGCTAGCTTTCATCGTGCTAAAACGTTTAAGAGCCTTTACTGCACCTTCGTTCGAAGCATTCTCGAATATGCTTCGCAGGTATGGAACCCTCGCTATCAGGTTTATATCGAAAGGATCGAGCGCATCCAAGTTAAGTTCATGAAATACCTTTGCTTCGTCTTAAAATTCCATTTAGTTCATCTAATTACCTTGATTAGTAAACAATTTCATATCCTACCCCTAGTTAAGCGGAGCGAAGTCGCCGATTTATCCTTCTTGTTAAAAATTACCTCCAATTATATTAACTGTCCTGATTTATTGAGCAAAATTAATTTGATCGTTCCTTCCAGACCCATAAGATTTAACCCAGTTATCTATGTACCTCGTGCTGGTACCAACTACCGGCAAAATACGTATCTGTGGCGAGCATGTGATAATTTCAATGAGCTATATAGGCGAATAGATTTTGACCTATTCTGTGAGAGCGTTAGTTCAGCAAGGCAGCGGCTGAACACAGATTTTTTCGGTGTAAATTAGGTTAATTTGTGAGTTAACTTATGTACATCTTCATAATTACATTGTATCAACTTTATGAAACCTTAAACTTACAGATAGGTACTATTTAAGTCGATCATTTGTTCACATGTGAAAACCTGTTATTAGCTTTCTGATTCTATAGCTTTTGTTATTTTAACTTTAAGAGAGCTGTTGGTTTTCCAATAAATAAATAAATTTTGCCCTACCAGATTACCAATGATCGATTTGCTGCTAGTCATCACTCGCTTGCTCGCTCGCCTAAGTAAGCGGGATGGAAGATTAAGAAATACACGCGAGTGAGTGAATAAGCGGTACGACTAAGTGACAGATTTTCACGCGGGCATCGCATCAGTCAGTCCACAAAATAAAGTGCGCCAACATGACGAACAAAAACATTCTTGGATGCGTTCCGTTTATATCGTGAAACGGAACGCATCCAAGAATGTTTTTTGTTTGCTGGAAAATGTTTTGAAAGTTTTTTTATATACACAAAAATTACATATTGGGTCGTGTAACATGGAGGTAACATGAGAGGGTCAAAAGTAACGTAGAATGTTACAAAAGTAACATTCTGGCAACGCTGATGGTTTAATTAAAGCCAAAGAATGGAAGCTCGAGATGTACATTATAGTAGTCTGTGCTCGGAACTCGGAACAATGAAACCTCACGCACAGAACACTAATATAATAAGAAATCCAACTTTTTGACGTGCGCACGTCCGAATGTGCACACGTTCATTTCGTAGCCCACAAGCTGCTTGACAGTTTGACGAAATGAATTGAGTTACCAACTTCTAGTGTAAATAGACCATTAACCCATCGAGAAAATGGCGGCAATTTTAAATTATGGATGTATCACGGTTTTGGCGGGGTACATATTTAAATTACTTATTTATTTAAATAGTAGGTAGTACTACCTACTACTGAATGAACCACAAACTTTCTAATGTATTTCTGACACTAAAATATAAATACAAAATGATGTTTATGATTTACCCTACCAAGCTAATGATAGATAATGCAAATAAAATCACAGAGCTGGTAATAAGTTGTGGGTAAAAATATAAAATAATTTAATTACGTACATACATAAAGACAAAAAAACACAGACATTTTAGACTACTACAGATTTCTACAGAGTCGATAAGTATTTAAGGGTATCCCTACCTTAATACGAGACGTGTAAAGCTGAAATTTTCAGTATATCATTTTCAATAACCGTTCTAATACTAAGGTATAAACTCACAATCGTAGGTTGAAAAGGAAAGAAGGTTTCCGAGAAACACGATTCTGTAAAACGTTCCCCCAGCAGGAAATGAAATATCTCAAAAACCTTAAGGCCCACAAATTCAATTTTTCCACAAATGTAAGCTATCTGCCCATATATGACACTTATGGCTACGGTCATTCGTTTAGAATCTTCCTGCTGGAAGAACGTTGCTCCAGCAGGAAACGTTTTTTGCGTTTTATTCCAAAACGGTAACATGCACTAATTTCATACTTGGCGCACTAATACAGCATATATCGCTCTAAGTATGTGTTGAACTCAATTCGTTCTAGAAGATACTTTCCTGCTGGAGTAATACACACGTCCGCGACTGGCGATGGCGACTGCCGGCCTGCTCACGGTAGGGGCGAGCGGCGGCGGCGCCGGTTCTAGAATCGAACGTAGTAGGCAATACTAGGTACTTGGAAACCGAGTACTATCACCGAGCTACGTTACAATCAAATTACTTTGACCTAACCTGCCTCTTGATTGTAGAATTGTGATATTCATAACTAGCACAAACCAATTTAGGTTAGGTAACTAGCAAACACTTGGGATCTGTTTCAGTCATCCTGTGGTAATCTACTAAAATGTTTACTTTGTGCAAATCTTATTACCTACCTGATGAGCGAATGGTAATGGAACATGAAATACAAGAAGGTAAGTAGGTAGGTATATAATCAAAGGTACATACTAGTTGTTTGATGACAACAACAGTTATTTGTTATTCAAGAGTGCAAAGTTGCTTTTTAACCGCGTTTTATTTCAGTTTAGGTATTAACTACTACATTATGACAGGTAAGTATTACAGAATAATCTTTAAATTATAACAAAATAATACTAAGGTATAATTAAGAAAATTTGAAAGTAACGTTGCTACAGTTATTTAAATTGAGTGTAATATTTTTGTTTGGTAATGTAATATTGGTATAGTCACTTGTGTACTGTTTTTCGGTAAACTATCTGTCATACTTAATAGTTGTACCGATTCATCGGATTCCCTTGGCGTAAATGTTGGCATGAGAGGGCGATGGTTAGGTGTTTAGTAATGGCTCATTTTTGATGTAGAAGGGCCAGTCCAAGGAGTCTTGAACTCAATTCGTTCTAGAAGATACTTTCCTGCTGGAGTAATACACACGTCCGCGACTGGCGATGGCGACTGCCGGCCTGCTCACGGTAGGGGCGAGCGGCGGCGGCGCCGGTTCTAGAATCGAACGTAGTAGGCAATACTAGGTACTTGGAAACCGAGTACTATCACCGAGCTACGTTACAATCAAATTACTTTGACCTAACCTGCCTCTTGATTGTAGAATTGTGATATTCATAACTAGCACAAACCAATTTAGGTTAGGTAACTAGCAAACACTTGGGATCTGTTTCAGTCATCCTGTGGTAATCTACTAAAATGTTTACTTTGTGCAAATCTTATTACCTACCTGATGAGCGAATGGTAATGGAACATGAAATACAAGAAGGTAAGTAGGTAGGTATATAATCAAAGGTACATACTAGTTGTTTGATGACAACAACAGTTATTTGTTATTCAAGAGTGCAAAGTTGCTTTTTAACCGCGTTTTATTTCAGTTTAGGTATTAACTACTACATTATGACAGGTAAGTATTACAGAATAATCTTTAAATTATAACAAAATAATACTAAGGTATAATTAAGAAAATTTGAAAGTAACGTTGCTACAGTTATTTAAATTGAGTGTAATATTTTTTTTTGGTAATGTAATATTGGTATAGTCACTTGTGTACTGTTTTTCGGTAAACTATCTGTCATACTTAATCGTTGTACCGATTCATCGGATTCCCTTGGCGTAAATGTTGGCATGAGAGGGCGATGGTTAGGTGTTTAGTAATGGCTCATTTTTGATGTAGAAGGGCCAGTCCAAGGATCTGACTGAGGCTCTTTCAGTGTAATTTCGAGTTTTTAACAAATTAGAAAAGGTTGTATGATGAATTCGGCACCATGGAGGTAGAAGTAAATAGGTTTATTGATGTTTTGAAATCACAAACTTAGTGCACACGATGTTTTAAATTCAATTTTACTTTAACCTCTAGCGGATAAAAACGGCTTTTGCACTCAGATATCGAATAGTAAAAATACTCTTTCCGAGATGGTGGGATGAAATAGTTTTTTTACAGTTTAAAAGTTGACCCTACCTTCTATAATACTGGACAGTCTGTTTGAGACATAAGTTGGCACTTTTTGTAGACAGTCCAGGTCTGAATCAGAACTGTGCGTTTTTTTTATTTTATTGTACAACGGGTAAGCACTTGGCCTTCATCTCACCTGGTACCAAGTTGAGATAAGGCCGAAGGTGGAGGCGCACTTCACCCGGAATCCTCAACAAACTGAGGAACTGGTTATCTTACCCCTGAATGCCGGAGCCCAACAATTTTAGTAAGTATTGTTATTATGGTGACAAAATTAGGTAAGATGGTGGTAGCTAGCCGGGTGGACTTAAACAAAGTCCTACCACTAACCAAAATTTTATTTAATATAACGCTTTGCTGGGATTATGTTATGATACCTATTATAATATAATAGTCAAATCATATAATAATAGTTTCGACTGATCCCGATTCTGTATTCAACGCTACTTACGGCGTTTAATAGATAATTAGGCGCTTAATTTTCTTCATATTTTATGAGGCTTAGGACTGTGAACGAAAATAAAAATAAGTTGGCGTATTGAAAAAGTTAATTACCTATGTAGGTACCTACAAAGATTATTTATTGCAATTATTCACACAAATTGACTCATTAGCAGATGAATATCAATCACAGATCAATCACAGAAACTATTAGTATTTACTTAGATTCATTCACTTCTAGACGCATATCAATCAAATCATAGAATAACTATTCATCTCACCCTCGCTCGCATGAACGCTAGTAAGAACAGCGCTTCAGTACCTACGTACGAGAACACATAACACTAACGGCAGAGCAGAGCGACAATACTAAGCGCCATCACCGCCACCGCGGCGAAGTTCACGAAACGAATCTTGGATCAGGCTAATATTTAACTATTATAAAATAATATTATACCGAAGATTCCAATACTAATTATTAACCTATTACGAATATACATTGCTAATATTAGGTTACCTAACTATTATTAATTTATTAGTCACACCTCCCTGTGAGTAGTAGTGTTCTGTGGTCACACCTCTAATGTGATGCGAGTTTGTATTTGTAAACACAAAACAAAAACAAATATATGAGAAAATGTTCTAAATATTTACTTAGAGCGCTTTGTAGACACGAAAAGTAAGTAATTCTAATGAATTTATAAGTAAAATGTGCGTTAACTTAGTTTTCCACGTTTTACTGACGTCATGAGTGGTAATTTTTAGATATGCCGTCCCCTCGAATAGTTTCCCAAAGACAAGAGGAAATCTTTATGCAAAATGACTGCGGCTCTTCGTTGGAGCGATTGTAGCATCCCGACTTAACTCTATAGGGTCGGGGACCACGAAGACTTCGCCCGAAATGGAGGGATAGTACTTGCGTGAAGTGTTGGAATTAGTTTGTGGGTGTGTATTGCAGCAGCAATACAACAGCAGTAAGTGCACTGCTGTTTGTTCTACATCAAGCAGACCACCGCCATACATACTTATTTGGCAAATACAAGAATGGCTTGGTGAATTTTTGTCTCCAACTTGTTCTAATAAGGTCCTATTATTTTCAGAAAACCAATTACATATTGGAGCCCCTGCCTTTTTATAGCACCACAGGAGGACTTGTTATAGCCTCCACTCCCTTGAGGAGTGGAGTTGGTGGTGAAGAGCAAATGGAACTGCTATGTTGAGAATGGCGGACAAATCATAGTGGAAGATTAGAATAAAATAAATAAAAAAGACATTTATGTTTACCACACTACCACAATTAGGAAATGCTTATCTAATAATAACCCTAATTTAACTTTTGTTTTAATCATAATATGTTATCTTACATTTATGTATATTTACAGTTATGTTTCTGAGGTTGTCGCCTCAGCAGCCTTGATCAGAAGAATTTGGCACAGTGGCAGATTAGTATGTGTTAAATTGAGACAACCGCATATTAATTCACTTAATTAGATTTTTGAATCAAATATGTAAATAAAACCTATATACCTTATACTTAATTGCTTATTATTTATATATAAAAAGGTGGGTGTTTCATGATGAAGTGCCATACTTTCTGAGAGAAGCATAAATAATACCTAATAAATATTACAGGACTATTTCATGCTGTGTGAAATAAATGTCCTGTAATATTTATTTCCATCATGCCTAAACCAAGCAAAGCTTGTAATAAGACAACTAGATTTTGGAAATAATACTGAATTGTATGTAGGTATCATCATACAATACAATACTACACAGAACAAACATCAATATTCATCACACAAATGTTATTGCTGGGTGGGAATCGAACCCACAATACAGCGCAGAAGCACATAGGCTGGCTGTTCCTTCGAAGGTTTCTCCCTGTCCATGCGCTCTAGGTTTCGAAGATCTTCAGCGGCCTACAACACAACTCCCTCCACGGCTCTCAACCATAAGGAAAAGACACACACAAATTACTCTGAACACGGCAATAGGTAGGTCACTTATAGAAGGTACAACACAACTCTCTCCATGGCTCACAACCATACGAAAAAGACACACAAAAATTACTCTGAAAACGGCAATAGGTAACATAAAGTAGGTAGATACTATCCAAAATCGCCCACAACCCAACATTCTCAAACAAACGAAAAAGACACACACAAATTACTCTGAACACGGCAATAAGATATAGTGCCCAGAAAAACCCAAATATGTAGGTATCCTAAATTTGCCGAAAGCTGAATAATTCGGATGATGGTATTGGTAACCGGTGCTCTACGGTAACCGGCTTCAAGTTATTCATTCAATAAAGAGTTTGTATCTTTATTGGATGAATAACTTGAAGCCATGGCAAAACAATTATTGAAGCCCATCTGCCTTACGCGGTACCGAATCTGTCATCTTCTTGTTAGTTCACTTTTAAGATGGGAAACGCCATTTTGGATTTGACACTTGTGATACCCGGTAGGTAAAAATCGTTTCTAGTTCTCATGAAGCTAATTTTAAGCCAATGGAGATCGGCTACGCCGTCGCCGGTAGGGTGCCAGGAAGCTACGTCTTACTTATAATTATTAAAGCAACTTCTTTGGCTAGAAAACGAACTGGCTCGTCCAGTCCGCACTCCTCCTCATCGATCATTGCCGTTGTTGGTAAAGTAGGTAGGTACTTAATAATAACTATACTTTAAAAAAAATATAATGTTAGCATTGCTGACTTGAACACTAGGTAAGGTGAATTGGATGCATTTTGTTATTTACTGTAAACCAATCAAGAACTTTAGCTAGAGAAGCATTTACACAATTATTGTTATCTTTAGACGTATCGACTCTATATATTAATGAAGTATCGTGAGCAAACAATACAATTTCACATAGGTCCCAGAACACAGGATGGTAGATCATTGACATAAACTAGAAACAGGAAAGGCCCTAAGATCGATCCTTGTGGTACACCTATGTTAGTGGATGTTCCCGAAGATCTGCTACCGCTAATATCCACTTTTAGAATGCGATTCGACAGGTAACTATGCATGAGGTTTACTGCCTGATTCTGGATACCGTAGTGTTAAAGCTTTGAGATCAGGGTGTCATGATTTACGCAGTCAAAAGCCTTAGACAGATCACAGAATACTCCAATGGCATCCTGTTTTCCCTCCCAGGCTTTAAAGACGTACTTCAACAGCATAGCACCAGCTTCGGTCGTTGAACGGCCTTTAGTAAACGCAAATTGTTTTTCATGCAGTAGCCTGTTGCAGTTAAAATGTGACTGTAACTGATTAAGAATCATTTTCCAAATATTTTACTACATGCCGGCTGAATTGATATTGGTCGATAGTTTGCTGGATCCTTTTCATTTCCAGACTTTAATAAAGGGATCAGTTTGCTATGTTTCATTAGATCAGGAAAGATTCCTTCGTCGATGCTTCTATTGAATATGTATGCCAGATATGGCGCATCATCAATTATATAGTATATAATTTACGGAAATCCCCCAAAGGTCTTCGGATTTTTTTATATTTATTGACTTAAATGCTTTTACAATACAGTCAGCGTTGACGTGCCTAAAACTAAAGGAAACATGACACTTTTCAACACTTGTTTCAAGTAGAGCCAATGCACAATCAACAGATGAGTTTAAGGGCCGATTAACAATATTAGGTATGCTAGAGAAAAAGCGGTTAAATTCGTTAGCAACTTTTAAATTATCAATCAAAATTGTATCATCTACTTTTAAAGCTAGTGGTTTTATTAGAGGTTTTATTTTATTTGTTGAGTTCTCTATTTTTGTTTTCTTTTTATTTTCAAAGATTTTGCTGAATGTCTTTTTAGAGCCTTAACTCTCTCTCTGCGTAGAGTTCATTTAGTCTATTCCTACTCTTGTATATACCGGCTGCAGCCCAGTCTGCAAACACAGCCAATACTCTTTCAAATGATACCACACACGCCAAAATACATCTTGTCTCACTTATCACCCTTATTTCTCAAAAACTTTCCTAGCGTCAAAAAAATCCTCATACATATGAGTATTAATATAATCTCTGCATATTGAAAATTTCGAATTGATCTGATCAGCCATTTTAAGGATATGGGTGAAAAATTGTACTACTTTTTAACCCAATATCTCAAAAACTACCTCACTTATCAAAAATCCCCCGCGACAATCAAATTCTATTTACGTAATCTCTTTACAATTTCAATTTCATTAAAGTCGGATAACCCGTTCGAGAGTTATGCCGTCACAAACATTGCCACACACACATACAGTGCTGAATTTCCCAAATTAACTTAGAGATATCGTTCGCTTCGCTCACCTGATTAAATTACATTCTATTTGCAATGGGAAATGATCGGACCAGTATGTACCATAAAGTACACATATTTCGATAACTGTACTTAAATCGGCATCAGCAACTACACAGAGGTTCAACCAACGCCTGCACCCGTGCACGTCACTGATAAATGTAAAGGTACTTATCGGCAAAGTAATCATAACGGCACAGGTCCATGATTGATCCTCACAAAATTACAGATTTTAGATTTCAGATTTCATTTATTGGCCACATTATAACAAAGATTGCTATACAAGGCAAGTCACAATTTTTTACATAAAATATGTTGAACTTTAAGATAGGTTAGTAATAGGTATCTAGTTCACCAAATTCAACTTATTTCAACAAATTATCAAATAAAGTTAAATGACAGAAATTAAACAAAAAAATCAATAAAAATTTAACCACCTGCTAAAACTGTTCAAAATATGTCAAACTGGATTCAGAATATTATTACATAGGTATTTCATTTTCAATAAAACAAAACCTTAAATAAATAATAATGTCAGGCAAAACATATATTTAAATAAAGCGAGTCAAATAAAATGTGATTCTCCTAGAGACATGTCAAAAAATTCATTTATATTATAAAATACATAATTTTCAAAGAATCGTTTAACTTTACATTTAAAGTCTGACATGTGTTCCGTCTTCGTTATGTTTATAGGAAGTTTATTGTACATCATTATTTTAGTATGTTCTCCTTGCTTTTGAACCTTGGTTAATCTTACTTTTGGTTTCTGTAACCTATCTAGATTTCTCAAATTATAGCGTGAGTGAGGCTTAACATATTTATTCCTATTTTGGTGTATTTCAAGTAGACTTTTATAAATATACAAAGATATAACCGACATAATTTTAAGCTTTTTAAAATGATTTCGGGCTGAATCTCTTTTTCTAAGGCCACATATAATCCCAATTGCGCGTTTTTGGCTTGTTAGCACCTTGTGTATATTTGAGCAGTTTCCCCAGAATGTTGTTGCATAGCTAATAGTTGAGTGGAAATAAGCGAAATAAACATTTATGAGAGACCTTTTCTCGATTATTGGTTTTAATTTTAAAAGAACGTAATTTGCACTTGCTAACTTTTTGCAGATCTTCAGTATGTGCGTGTCGTGGCTTACTGCATAGTCTATATTGTACCCCAGGAAGATTTGATCAGTAACGTCTCTTGAGATTTTCTTGCATCATATCTTAATGTGACGCTTTTATCGGCATTCAACATAATGCCGTTCGCTTCGAACCATAATTTCAGTATTTCTATGGACTGGCTATTTTTTAACTCTAGCTTTGGTAATGATTTTTCTTTAATTCCTAGGTGTGTATCATCTGCAAAAAGATTTATAAATGTCCAATCAGGTACATTAATGGCAAGGTCATTTGTGTGTGTGGTACCCCATATCTAAATTTCCTGAAAAAGAATTTACTCCGTCGATTGTAACTACTTGAGTTCTATGTGAAAGATAGCTGTCCATCATTTGGAGCTCCTTATCATAAAACCCGTAATATTCTAATTTGCTAAGTAGGACGTCATGCCTCAAGCAGTCAAAAGCCTTGGACAGGTCACAAAAAATACTAGCACATTTTTGAGATTCATCTAGAGCTTGCAGAACAAAGTAATTTACATTACGAATCGCCATTTCCGTTGACTTATTTTTTCTGAAACCAAATTGTGACGTAGTGAACAGGTTATTGGCTTCAAAGTAATTAACAATTTCGTTCTTCATAATTGTTTCTAAAATTTTCGATATGGTATACAGATTGGCCTATAATTTGTAAGCTTGTCACTTTCACCTTTTTTGTAAAGCGGAATAACGCGCTTTTAAAATCTTTAAACCGAAATGTGTGGGAACACTCCGTTAATTATACAATAATTTAATGTGTCACATAGAAGTTTTAATAAAGTATAGTTCCTCAATAATAAGTCTCTTAATGTTTTACTAGTCATATCGTAAATATCTACGCTTTTTTTAGTTTTCATGTCCCTAACTATCTTCCTGAAGCTTACATATGATACTGTATCAATTTTTATAGATGTGGTCGGTTTATATATGTTTTTTAAATAAGTCATGCATCTTTGTTTGTCAATAGTTGTACATTTGGTCAGATTACTAGCAATGTTTTGAAAAAACAGGTTGAATGAATTAGCTATTTCTTGGGGATCTGTTAGTTTGACATTATTCTCATTAGTTATTGTTTGGATCGTTTTGTGCTCCTTATTTTTCCATTTTGTTTGCTCGTTTATAATAACTCCATGCCTCTTTTATTTTATTGCTAGATTTTTTTATTCTATGTGTGTATTTGAGTTTTCTTGCATATTTCATTGCTTTACGCAAAAAAAAAATATGTATTTTTTTATTTTTATCCTTCGCTCTTTGCAAGGATTTCGCTCTTCTAGGAGTTCCATGTTCTCTAAATTTTCTTTGGATATCTGAATCCCATTTGTGATCCATTTCTTGTTATTTAGTTTTCTAGTGATATTCTTTTTTGGGAATGCTATATTGAAGTGGTGTAGAATCATATTTAGCACATCATTCATTTTTTCATTTGGATCCCAGGTATTAGTTAATTCGAACATAACATTTTGGTAATCTTTCTGGAATAAATAAAATTTGAATTCGAGTATATTCGTGTTATTGTTTTTAGTTGTTTGTGTGCCGGTTTGTAATCAATATTTTTTATATCTAATTGTATAACATTATGGTCAGAAAATTTAAAATCTATTTTTTTTGTAGTACATGTCCATAAACGTTGTCAAAATTTACTATGAAATTGTCAATGCAAGTAGATGTATTTACTTTTGTTCTTGTCGGCTTATCTATAACATATCTGCAGTTAACATTTTTAATAATATTGATAAATCTGCATTTCTTATTTGATTCTAACAAAATGTTAATGTTAAAGTCACCTGCTATTACTATTTTCTTGTTCTCACGACATAATTTGTGTAGTAGTTTTGTAAATATATCATAAAATATTGAAAAGTTATGTTCTGGCCGATATATACATACAATTACAATCTTACATTTTTGTAATTCTATCGCAGAGATTTCGCAGTTCATTTCGAATGCCAACCTATTCAAGTATTTTCTTACTTTAAAATCTATTCCATTTTTAACAAAAATTGCAGACCCTCCATGATTAAAATAGACTCTATTAAAATATGTGGCCAGTACAAAGTCTTGTAGAACCATTCCTTTAATTTGATGATGTTTAGCCCATGTCTCAGTGAGACATAAGACTTCACAATCTTGGTTTTATCTAAATAGCTTTCTATTCGATCGTATTTGTTGTGTATACTTTGTATGTTAGCGTGAACTATGGCTAACGGTTGTCCGTTTCCTGTGGGTTCACTTGAAAATTTCTGTTTTGCCTTAGGGGCGTGTTAGCCTGATGTATTCGAGGTATAAAATTTAATACCGTCAAAGCTTGGAAATTGTGTTTTACGGATCTCATAATTTCTGAGATGATATATTTTCTAAGTGTAAACTTATTTTTAATTTCCACAATATCGTTCAGATCTAAAAATTGCATGCCTTTGTTCAAATAAGTTAACTGAAGGATTTTGTTGTTCAAGTTGTAAATTTCACTGTCACTATGTGTACATTGTGTGTGATTGGCTGATTTGAAATGTAAAATTGCCAAAATTTTGTGTTTACAAGTGTGTGCGTAGCTTCCAAAAATGAGGATTGCAGTGGAACGCCCTTTTTGATGTAATTTATAGGTTTATTGGACTTGCCCAGGTATTTCTATATGTTTCTGTGTATCCCTTTGTTGTTGTTCTTCAATAATATTCACTTTTTACTTGACTTAGTAACTTATTTAATGGTAAATCTGATAATTTACTGTGGACCCTAATAACAGAGATGTTTGCTATCTAACGCACACATGCGCAAAAAAAAAGGATACAAACAAAGTATACAATACAAAGCAAGCATGTGTATGGCTTTTCTCAGGTGTGAATATGCATGTGCTTTAGTAGATAACCATTATTATTAAAACTTTTTTCACAATGCTTGCATGTGTATGGCTTTTCTCCGGTGTGAATACGCATGTGGGTTTTAAGATTACGACTTTGATTGAAACTTTTTTCACAATGATTGCATGTGTATGGCTTTTCTCCGGTGTGAATACGCATGTGGGTTTTAAGATTATGACTTTGATTGAAACTTTTTTCACAATGATTGCATGTGTATGGCTTTTCTCCGGTGTGAATACGCATGTGGATTTTAAGATTACGACTTTGATTGAAACTTTTTTCACAATGCTTGCATGTGTATGGCTTTTCTCCGGTGTGAATACGCATGTGGGTTTTAAGATTACGACTTTGATTGAAACTTTTTTCACAATGATTGCATGTTTATGGCTTTTCTCCGGTGTGAATACGCATGTGGGTTTTAAGATTATGACTTTGATTAAAACTTTTTTCACAATGATTGCATGTGTATGGCTTTTCTCCGGTGTGAATACGCATGTGGGTTTTAAGATTACGACTTTGATTGAAACTTTTTTCACAATGATTGCATGTGTATGGCTTTTCTCCGGTGTGAATACGCATGTGGGTTTTAAGATTATGACTTTGATTGAAACTTTTTTCACAATGATTGCATGTGTATGGCTTTTCTCCGGTGTGAATACGCATGTGGATTTTAAGTTGATTACTTTGATTGAAACTTTTTTCACAATGCTTGCATGTGTATGGCTTTTCTCCGGTGTGAATACGCATGTGGGTTTTAAGATTACGACTTTGATTGAAACTTTTTTCACAATGATTGCATGTTTATGGCTTTTCTCCGGTGTGAATACGCATGTGGGTTTTAAGATTATGACTTTGAGTAAAACTTTTTTCACAATGATTGCATGTGTATGGCTTTTCTCCGGTGTGAATACACATGTGGGTTTTAAGTTTATAACTTTGATTGAAACTTTTTTTACAATGCTTGCATGTGTATGGCTTTTCTCCGGTGTGAATACGCATGTGGGTTTTAAGATTATGACTTTGATTGAAACTTTTTTCACAATGATTGCATGTGTATGGCTTTTCTCCGGTGTGAATACGCATGTGGGTTTTAAGTATATGACTTTGATTGAAACTTTTTTCATAATGCTTGCATGTGTATGGCTTTTCTCAGGTGTGAATACGCATGTGGGTTTTAAGTTGATTACTTTGATTGAAACTTTTTTCACAATGATTGCATGTGTATGGCTTTCCTCCGGTGTGAATACGCATGTGGGTTTTAAGATTATAACTTTGACTGAAACTTTTTTCACAATGTTTGCATGTGTATGGCTTTTCTCCGGTGTGAATACGCATGTGGGTTTTAAGATGACCACTTTGATTGAAACTTTTTTCACAATGCTTGCATGTGTATGGCTTTTCGCCGGTGTGAATACGCATGTGGATTTTAAATAGATTACTTCGATTGAAACTTTTTTCACAATGATTGCATGTGTATAGATTTTCTCCGGTGTGAATACGCATGTGGATTTTAAGTTCATTACTTTGATTGAAACTTTTTTCACAATTATTGCATGTGTATGGCTTTTCTCCGGTGTGAATACGTATGTGGGTTTTAAGATTATGACTTTCATTGAATCTTTTTTCACAATGATGGCATGTGTATGGCTTTTCTCCGGTGTGAATACGCATGTGGATTTTAAGTTGATTATTTCGATTGAAACTTTTTTCACAATGATTGCATGTGTATGGTTTTTCGCCGGTGTGAATACGCATGTGCCTTATTAGATTACTAATATGACCGAAACTTTTTTCACAGTGCTTGCATGTATGTGGCTTTTTTTGTGAATGAATTTTGTTTAAAATACTCCTAGCCAGTATAGATTTGTTACTTGAAGTACTGGGATAATTCTTATTGCAATGCTCCAGATCAGTGTTAATTCCAGTTACATTTGTTTCAATTAGTTCATTGGTTATTGTGTCTATTTCTTGAGATGCTCTGCTTTCCTCTGTTATTATTTCTTCATCTTCTGAAGTCTCTAGTTTCACTTCCAGTGGTTCATCCTTGACAGCAACACCACAAGTGTAGGGCATATCTAAATTATTGAATGTCATGGACTGCATGGGTGCTGTTGATAAGCTAATTATATGTTTTACATTCACATCTAGCGCAGCTATAGTGTTAGGCGACACCTGAAAACAAATACTTACACTTAATTTTGTGCGTGAATTATGTGTAATGTGAACACTGACATTCCTAATTTGGAGAAACAAATATGCAGGTAGTTGGAGAAACTACCGCAAAGCGATGATAATACTAATATTATGTAAGCAGTATAATATGTTGTTAAATAAGTTATTTTTGAAAAAAAAAATGGAACTGACTTCACCGCTAAAAACATAAATATAATAAATAACTCTTAAGGGTAAGTTCATATACTTTGAAGTTGGTGCCGAATCGCCAAGCAAACACCGTGTTCATTGTATGACACCGCCTTCAAATTATATGAACTGAACCTTTAAAGTTATTTTTAAGTTTTTAGGGGTGAAGTCGGTTAAATTCTTTTTTTCAAAAATAACTTATTTTAGCTTCTTTCGTTGTACAACCTACGACACCACGACGTTTACGACACCCTATTTAAGAGTCGTTTAAGGGTGCAATAATACGGGATTCTGGGAAATATCTACGCAATGATGGGAACTAAAATAAATACAGATGACCTAAACAAATGTTAAGAATCGGTTCATACTACGGTGCATTGCACCCCTGGTGCCTGTATCCTGTTTTTTATTTAAAAGCCAAACTACTGGACCGATTTTGATTAAAATTTCTATGGGACCAATCTGTAATCATATACTTTTTCAAACAAAAAAAATATTTTTTCAAATCGAAAATTGACAAATGACGGAGTTCTGAGGTAACAAACACAAAAAATTACACACAAGAGTAAGATCTAAGCGCCCCCCTTCATAAATTTAAGAGACAACTTGGTACTATACGAATGTAGGTATATATTAGTTGTTTTACTAGTTCTTAATATTTCCCTTGTTTTAGTTATGTCACAGATATCATAACACTAGGTAATGTATACCAAATGTTTCTTGCTCAGGAGCAAGGTACATTTAGGAAAGTTTAGACTTTCGATGGCCGTTTGTTAAAATGACTTCTGCTAGATGTGACGAGTTCCGATTTCGGGCACTTTTAGTTAAAGCCAGTTCTGAAGAGGACCATTTCTGGACTTGACCAGTTCTTGGTATGTCAACAATCTGTACGGTACGCTTCGTAGGCGTACCTATGCTATGCCACAGATATCAGAATACTAGGTTACGTTAATTATGTGTTAAAAATAAATAATACATTTAGCAACTGAAAAAGTTCTTCAATAGTGCCGTTATGATTAAAAAAAAATAGTTATCTTGATGAAGTGACAAATATGACCTATTAAAATGATTGATTTCCATTTAAACTATATTATTTACGTACCTTACAGAGAGTTGACATAACAAGAAGTGGACAAATCCAGAAAAGGTCCTGTTCATAACTGTTTATAAAAATAAGTGTACTGTTACGAGCTGAGGTTCGTAAGAATTAAAGCCGGTTATCACTCAAAATAATACATATTTATTCATCACCAACTAATTACTCCCAAGCACAGTACAACACTACTTTGTTCTTCCGAATCACTAAACACTGTTATCACACTCAAATATCGAATGATGTAATCACTCTGTATCGTAATTGAATACTGTCTTACTTCCTAATCGCGCGGCATATTTATATCCAGTATATCGAATGATCTAGTAAGCGCTAGGATTTATCGCGGTACTAACTGTTGCGTAATCTGGGACTCTATTGTACTCGGCGTGGCGGTCATAAATCATCCTTTTGTGTTATTTTTAAACAAGTTGTTATTGTATTATTTTCGCGGAACTATGCGGAGGCCCTTGATGGTTCTAATTTTTTCTGATTGGCGTAACAGTACGAATCCAGAACTCGTCATACCTAGAAAATGGCACTTAAGAAATGGTCACCGAACGCTTTTAGAAACAGTACATATTTACTAGTAGTTCGCCCCGAACTGTGATCTCGTAATGTCTGGTTTGTATTAGGTATTTAATCTGGGTGGGTATGATGATGATGATGTATTTGTTCAGATCTGGGAGCCATCTCCGAGAATCTGTACTTAGCATCAACAAGCAGCAACAAGTGACAGACATATTAAGGTAGGTGTTTGTACCTACCTCATATCCCATCCTGATTATGTTGGTTTGTATTTGTTCTGATCTGCGAGCCATCTCCGAGAATCTGTAGCATCTCCGCAGCAATGAGTCACAGATGTAGCACACACCCCTCGGTCTGTCTGCAGTGTTGAGCTGGAATCAATGAGTACTGTTTCTTATTAAATTATCTCCATCCAAAGGTTGTTTGCAATAAATCGCGATACCCCCGCGACCCATTGCGGCTATTTGTTTTTCAATTAGATATTTGTACTTTATTGCACACACAAATATAAAATCATACAAAAATAGTATAATCAAAAAAGTATAATGGTGATTTTAAAATGAGTAGGTACTCTTCCAGTAAACCTAGGTAGAGAGAGAAAGAAGATTATTACTTTTATAAATAACATACCTTACATTATACTACATTATTTTATACATATAATTATACTGGCGCAAAGCCATTAGTTGCACAAAACTGCAATAATCAATGCTATAAAATTGTTATTGTAAACTATATTCAGTCAAATAACATATATACCTAACTAATTTATGCCTTATAAAAGTCCCTTAGAAAAGTTTAGATAAAGATAATCCAGAGTTAAAGTTAAAGTAAAACAATGGTTGAGCCAAAAATAAATCATGGGTCTTCTGCCAACTTGGCATTTTTTAAATTAAATGTAGGGGTTGGCTACATACTGGTACCTGAATTTAACATCAATTGAATAAATTAAAGCTTCTTGGGGTTTCATTTGAATATCATATTTTTTTTTCTTAAATGTGTTAAAGTTTAATCTGCTTTTGTAAAACACCTATCAGTTTCAAAACTGCAGTCTACAGAGGTAGGTATTTTTTTTATACTACTAAGGTGGCAAACAGACCTCATAGCTCAGAGATTAAACATCACAGCCATACAGTATGATAAGGCCTAGGGTGGAAGCGCACTCCACCCAGAATCCTAAACAGACTGAGGAAATGGATATCATATCTCTAAATGCCGTTACACAATAATTTATAATTGTTGTTATTGCAAAAGACTTAGGTAAGATGGTAGCTAGACAGACAGACTGAAATAAAATCCTACCACCAACCAAACAAGGCACCATATTGTAATCCTCTGGGGATTCAAGCCGGGACCTCTCCTGTGGGCTTACCATAGGACCATAGAGGTGGTTAATGTTGTCTTTGAACACTTGTAACACCAGAAGCAACACGCACATGTTGCAGACACCTATCATGGAGCCCTGACGACCACACTCACCACAGGAACACAGCACTAATAGATATCTTGCTATGTGGCTGCAATATTGTGTACCTAAGGTGGGAGGTACTGCCCCAGAGGTGCTGCGTAAATAGTGATAGGAAATTATTTATAATTATTATTTTGTAATACCAAATTTAATTACATAGGTAGTTACCTACCTATTTGTTTGTCTGTTACTACACATTTGTGTCTCTTTAGCTAGGTATGTAGAATTTTGGATATTGGTAAACTTATTATTTTGTAATACCTACCAATAGGTATAGTAAAATTTAATTTAATTACATACTTACCAACCTATTTGTTTGTCTGTTAGTTACTACACATTTGTCTTTTTAGCTATCTACAATATTGTATAGGTTAACTACAACCTAGTAAAATAACCATCTCCGACCTTCCACCATAAGCAAACAAGCCTTAATATCATTGTCATGTCAGGAATAAAATGTATTCATTCCATTGGACTAGGTACTACTTTAGGCAGTCAGATACATACATCGTACACAGCAAACTCATGTAATATATTTACTGTTGGCCCAACTAGCTAGATAAAAAAAACAAGGGTGATCTAACTAAGGCATAGATATTTAATAAAGGGGCTGTAAAAGCAGTCAATGCTTACCTCAGTACTTGTAACATTTCTAAACGTCTCAAGAAGCTCATTGTTTTCAATGTAACACATACCTACATTGCTTGCAAGGCAAATTCTACACAAAGAACTAGACATAGCGAAGGATTTTGTGGGAATTCGAAACCGTAAGTTTACTGTTTGTTTCGTGTAAAATTAAGCGGTTTAGTTTATTAGTAGTAATATATGGTTTACAGTGTTGCCAGTGGCAGATAGTCAAATATAACATGAGACAACTCAAAAAGTAACATTTTCACGAGAAAAATAACATTACCATAGATTATGTGGAAAACGACACAATACTTTATCATGGCACTTTATTACACAAAAACTAAAATTGAGTGAGCGCTAGCTCAGTGTACTACATTCATTCATTCCACTCATGTCTAGTTCATAGACGGTTCAATGGTTCAATCAATCAAACCAAATCAATCATTTAATTTAAAAATTGGTACCGACTTCCAATATAAGCTTGAAAATAATTATTTTTCTAACTTCATAATATTTTAGAAGGCGGTGCCTATCGGTATGCGATGAGATAACCTTACGACAACAATCATGAGTGGTATAACTTGTCAATTTTGCGCACTAGATTCATTCGATCTACGTTCATTCATTCAGCATATGTCCGGTTTCATTCGGCTAGTCAATCCAAATCAAACCTTTGAATTAAAAAAATGGTTCTGACTTCCAATATAAGCTTGAAAATTATGATTTTGCTAACTTCATAATATTTTGGAATAACTGTATGCGATGAGTTAACCTTACGACAACAATCGTGTCGTTGGCTTTGCAATTTGCTAACAAACTTGATCTTAACCTATCCAAGTGCTCAGTTGTCACCTTCACCCGTAAATTAAAACTAATTCCGTCTTCTTTCTCACTCAAATATCAGACTTTACAGAAATGCAATTTAGTCAGGGATCTTGGTGTTTTGCATGATTCCAAGCTTGTATTTGATGTTCACGTGGAGCCTATTGTTTCTAAAGCCTCCAAAGCCCTAGGTTTTGTGATGAGGAGCGCTGCTAGCTTTCATCGTGCTAAAACGTTTAAGATCCTTTACTGCACCTTCGTTCGAAGCATTCTCGAATATGCTTCGCAGGTATAGAACCCTCGCTATCAGGTTTATACCGAAAGGATCGAGCGCATCCAAGTTAAGTTCATGAAATACCTTTGCTTCGTCTTAAAATTCCATTTAGTTCATCTAATTACCTTGATTAGTAAACAATTTCATATCCTACCCCTAGTTAAGCGGAGCGAAGTCGCCGATTTACCCTTCTTGTTCAAAATTACCTCCAATTATATTAACTGTCCTGATTTATTGAGCAAAATTAATTTGATCGTTCCTTCCAGACCCATAAGATTTAACCCAGTTATCTATGTACCTCGTGCTGGTACCAACTACCGGCAAATTACGTATCTGTGGCGAGCATGTGATAATTTCAATGAGCTATATAGGCGAATAGATTTTGACCTATTCTGTGAGAGCGTTAGTTCAGCAAGGCAGCGGCTGAATACAGATTTTATCGGTGTAAATTAAGTTAATTTGTGAGTTAACTTATGTACATCTTCATAATTACATTGTATCAACTTTATGAAACCTTAAACTTACAGATAGGTACTATTTAAGTCGATCATTTGTTCACATGTGAAAACCTGTTATTAGCTTTCTGATTCTATAGCTTTTGTTATTTTAACTTTAAGAGAGCTGTTGGTTTTCCAATAAATAAATAAATTTTGCCCTACCAGATTACCAATGATCGATTTGCTACTAGTCATCACTCGCTTGCTCGCTCGCCTAAGTAAGCGGGATGGAAGATTAAGAAATACACGCGAGTGAGTGAATAAGCGGTACGACTAAGTGACAGATTTTCACGCGGGCATCGCATCAGTCAGTCCACAAAATAAAGTGCGCCAACATGACGAACAAAAACATTCTTGGATGCGTTCCGTTTCACGATATTTTTTTGTTTGCTGGAAAATGTTTTGAAAGTTTTTTTATATACACAAAAATTACATATTGGGTCGTGTAACATGGAGGTAACATGAGAGGGTCAAAAGTAACGTAGAATGTTACAAAAGTAACATTCTGGCAACGCTGATGGTTTAATTAAAGCCAAAGAATGGAAGCTCGAGATGTACATTATAGTAGTCTGTGCTCGGAACTCGGAACAATGAAACCTCACGCACAGAACACTAATATAATAAGAAATCCAACTTTTTGACGTGCGCACGTCCGAATGTGCACACGTTCATTTCGTAGCCCACAAGCTGCTTGACAGTTTGACGAAATGAATTGAGTTACCAACTTCTAGTGTAAATAGACCATTAACCCATCGAGAAAATGGCGGCAATTTTAAATTATGGATGTATCACGGTTTTGGCGGGGTACATATTTAAATTACTTATTTATTTAAATAGTAGGTAGTACTACCTACTACTGAATGAACCACAAACTTTCTAATGTATTTCTGACACTAAAATATAAATACAAAATGATGTTTATGATTTACCCTACCAAGCTAATGATAGATAATGCAAATAAAATCACAGAGCTGGTAATAAGTTGTGGGTAAAAATATAAAATAATTTAATTACGTACATACATAAAGACAAAAAAACACAGACATTTTAGACTACTACAGATTTCTACAGAGTCGATAAGTATTTAAGGGTATCCCTACCTTAATACGAGACGTGTAAAGCTGAAATTTTCAGTATATCATTTTCAATAACCGTTCTAATACTAAGGTATAAACTCACAATCGTAGGTTGAAAAGGAAAGAAGGTTTCCGAGAAACACGATTCTGTAAAACGTTCCCCCAGCAGGAAATGAAATATCTCAAAAACCTTAAGGCCCACAAATTCAATTTTTCCACAAATGTAAGCTATCTGCCCATATATGACACTTATGGCTACGGTCATTCGTTTAGAATCTTCCTGCTGGAAGAACGTTGCTCCAGCAGGAAACGTTTTTTGCGTTTTATTCCAAAACGGTAACATGCACTAATTTCATACTTGGCGCACTAATACAGCATATATCGCTCTAAGTATGTGTTGAACTCAATTCGTTCTAGAAGATACTTTCCTGCTGGAGTAATACACACGTCCGCGACTGGCGATGGCGACTGCCGGCCTGCTCACGGTAGGGGCGAGCGGCGGCGGCGCCGGTTCTAGAATCGAACGTAGTAGGCAATACTAGGTACTTGGAAACCGAGTACTATCACCGAGCTACGTTACAATCAAATTACTTTGACCTAACCTGCCTCTTGATTGTAGAATTGTGATATTCATAACTAGCACAAACCAATTTAGGTTAGGTAACTAGCAAACACTTGGGATCTGTTTCAGTCATCCTGTGGTAATCTACTAAAATGTTTACTTTGTGCAAATCTTATTACCTACCTGATGAGCGAATGGTAATGGAACATGAAATACAAGAAGGTAAGTAGGTAGGTATATAATCAAAGGTACATACTAGTTGTTTGATGACAACAACAGTTATTTGTTATTCAAGAGTGCAAAGTTGCTTTTTAACCGCGTTTTATTTCAGTTTAGGTATTAACTACTACATTATGACAGGTAAGTATTACAGAATAATCTTTAAATTATAACAAAATAATACTAAGGTATAATTAAGAAAATTTGAAAGTAACGTTGCTACAGTTATTTAAATTGAGTGTAATATTTTTGTTTGGTAATGTAATATTGGTATAGTCACTTGTGTACTGTTTTTCGGTAAACTATCTGTCATACTTAATAGTTGTACCGATTCATCGGATTCCCTTGGCGTAAATGTTGGCATGAGAGGGCGATGGTTAGGTGTTTAGTAATGGCTCATTTTTGATGTAGAAGGGCCAGTCCAAGGAGTCTTGAACTCAATTCGTTCTAGAAGATACTTTCCTGCTGGAGTAATACACACGTCCGCGACTGGCGATGGCGACTGCCGGCCTGCTCACGGTAGGGGCGAGCGGCGGCGGCGCCGGTTCTAGAATCGAACGTAGTAGGCAATACTAGGTACTTGGAAACCGAGTACTATCACCGAGCTACGTTACAATCAAATTACTTTGACCTAACCTGCCTCTTGATTGTAGAATTGTGATATTCATAACTAGCACAAACCAATTTAGGTTAGGTAACTAGCAAACACTTGGGATCTGTTTCAGTCATCCTGTGGTAATCTACTAAAATGTTTACTTTGTGCAAATCTTATTACCTACCTGATGAGCGAATGGTAATGGAACATGAAATACAAGAAGGTAAGTAGGTAGGTATATAATCAAAGGTACATACTAGTTGTTTGATGACAACAACAGTTATTTGTTATTCAAGAGTGCAAAGTTGCTTTTTAACCGCGTTTTATTTCAGTTTAGGTATTAACTACTACATTATGACAGGTAAGTATTACAGAATAATCTTTAAATTATAACAAAATAATACTAAGGTATAATTAAGAAAATTTGAAAGTAACGTTGCTACAGTTATTTAAATTGAGTGTAATATTTTTTTTTGGTAATGTAATATTGGTATAGTCACTTGTGTACTGTTTTTCGGTAAACTATCTGTCATACTTAATCGTTGTACCGATTCATCGGATTCCCTTGGCGTAAATGTTGGCATGAGAGGGCGATGGTTAGGTGTTTAGTAATGGCTCATTTTTGATGTAGAAGGGCCAGTCCAAGGATCTGACTGAGGCTCTTTCAGTGTAATTTCGAGTTTTTAACAAATTAGAAAAGGTTGTATGATGAATTCGGCACCATGGAGGTAGAAGTAAATAGGTTTATTGATGTTTTGAAATCACAAACTTAGTGCACACGATGTTTTAAATTCAATTTTACTTTAACCTCTAGCGGATAAAAACGGCTTTTGCACTCAGATATCGAATAGTAAAAATACTCTTTCCGAGATGGTGGGATGAAATAGTTTTTTTACAGTTTAAAAGTTGACCCTACCTTCTATAATACTGGACAGTCTGTTTGAGACATAAGTTGGCACTTTTTGTAGACAGTCCAGGTCTGAATCAGAACTGTGCGTTTTTTTTATTTTATTGTACAACGGGTAAGCACTTGGCCTTCATCTCACCTGGTACCAAGTTGAGATAAGGCCGAAGGTGGAGGCGCACTTCACCCGGAATCCTCAACAAACTGAGGAACTGGTTATCTTACCCCTGAATGCCGGAGCCCAACAATTTTAGTAAGTATTGTTATTATGGTGACAAAATTAGGTAAGATGGTGGTAGCTAGCCGGGTGGACTTAAACAAAGTCCTACCACTAACCAAAATTTTATTTAATATAACGCTTTGCTGGGATTATGTTATGATACCTATTATAATATAATAGTCAAATCATATAATAATAGTTTCGACTGATCCCGATTCTGTATTCAACGCTACTTACGGCGTTTAATAGATAATTAGGCGCTTAATTTTCTTCATATTTTATGAGGCTTAGGACTGTGAACGAAAATAAAAATAAGTTGGCGTATTGAAAAAGTTAATTACCTATGTAGGTACCTACAAAGATTATTTATTGCAATTATTCACACAAATTGACTCATTAGCAGATGAATATCAATCACAGATCAATCACAGAAACTATTAGTATTTACTTAGATTCATTCACTTCTAGACGCATATCAATCAAATCATAGAATAACTATTCATCTCACCCTCGCTCGCATGAACGCTAGTAAGAACAGCGCTTCAGTACCTACGTACGAGAACACATAACACTAACGGCAGAGCAGAGCGACAATACTAAGCGCCATCACCGCCACCGCGGCGAAGTTCACGAAACGAATCTTGGATCAGGCTAATATTTAACTATTATAAAATAATATTATACCGAAGATTCCAATACTAATTATTAACCTATTACGAATATACATTGCTAATATTAGGTTACCTAACTATTATTAATTTATTAGTCACACCTCCCTGTGAGTAGTAGTGTTCTGTGGTCACACCTCTAATGTGATGCGAGTTTGTATTTGTAAACACAAAACAAAAACAAATATATGAGAAAATGTTCTAAATATTTACTTAGAGCGCTTTGTAGACACGAAAAGTAAGTAATTCTAATGAATTTATAAGTAAAATGTGCGTTAACTTAGTTTTCCACGTTTTACTGACGTCATGAGTGGTAATTTTTAGATATGCCGTCCCCTCGAATAGTTTCCCAAAGACAAGAGGAAATCTTTATGCAAAATGACTGCGGCTCTTCGTTGGAGCGATTGTAGCATCCCGACTTAACTCTATAGGGTCGGGGACCACGAAGACTTCGCCCGAAATGGAGGGATAGTACTTGCGTGAAGTGTTGGAATTAGTTTGTGGGTGTGTATTGCAGCAGCAATACAACAGCAGTAAGTGCACTGCTGTTTGTTCTACATCAAGCAGACCACCGCCATACATACTTATTTGGCAAATACAAGAATGGCTTGGTGAATTTTTGTCTCCAACTTGTTCTAATAAGGTCCTATTATTTTCAGAAAACCAATTACATATTGGAGCCCCTGCCTTTTTATAGCACCACAGGAGGACTTGTTATAGCCTCCACTCCCTTGAGGAGTGGAGTTGGTGGTGAAGAGCAAATGGAACTGCTATGTTGAGAATGGCGGACAAATCATAGTGGAAGATTAGAATAAAATAAATAAAAAAGACATTTATGTTTACCACACTACCACAATTAGGAAATGCTTATCTAATAATAACCCTAATTTAACTTTTGTTTTAATCATAATATGTTATCTTACATTTATGTATATTTACAGTTATGTTTCTGAGGTTGTCGCCTCAGCAGCCTTGATCAGAAGAATTTGGCACAGTGGCAGATTAGTATGTGTTAAATTGAGACAACCGCATATTAATTCACTTAATTAGATTTTTGAATCAAATATGTAAATAAAACCTATATACCTTATACTTAATTGCTTATTATTTATATATAAAAAGGTGGGTGTTTCATGATGAAGTGCCATACTTTCTGAGAGAAGCATAAATAATACCTAATAAATATTACAGGACTATTTCATGCTGTGTGAAATAAATGTCCTGTAATATTTATTTCCATCATGCCTAAACCAAGCAAAGCTTGTAATAAGACAACTAGATTTTGGAAATAATACTGTATTGTATGTAGGTATCATCATACAATACAATACTACACAGAACAAACATCAATATTCATCACACAAATGTTATTGCTGGGTGGGAATCGAACCCACAATACAGCGCAGAAGCACATAGGCTGGCTGTTCCTTCGAAGGTTTCTCCCTGTCCATGCGCTCTAGGTTTCGAAGATCTTCAGCGGCCTACAACACAACTCCCTCCACGGCTCTCAACCATAAGGAAAAGACACACACAAATTACTCTGAACACGGCAATAGGTAGGTCACTTATAGAAGGTACAACACAACTCTCTCCATGGCTCACAACCATACGAAAAAGACACACAAAAATTACTCTGAAAACGGCAATAGGTAACATAAAGTAGGTAGATACTATCCAAAATCGCCCACAACCCAACATTCTCAAACAAACGAAAAAGACACACACAAATTACTCTGAACACGGCAATAAGATATAGTGCCCAGAAAAACCCAAATATGTAGGTATCCTAAATTTGCCGAAAGCTGAATAATTCGGATGATGGTATTGGTAACCGGTGCTCTACGGTAACCGGCTTCAAGTTATTCATTCAATAAAGAGTTTGTATCTTTATTGGATGAATAACTTGAAGCCATGGCAAAACAATTATTGAAGCCCATCTGCCTTACGCGGTACCGAATCTGTCATCTTCTTGTTAGTTCACTTTTAAGATGGGAAACGCCATTTTGGATTTGACACTTGTGATACCCGGTAGGTAAAAATCGTTTCTAGTTCTCATGAAGCTAATTTTAAGCCAATGGAGATCGGCTACGCCGTCGCCGGTAGGGTGCCAGGAAGCTACGTCTTACTTATAATTATTAAAGCAACTTCTTTGGCTAGAAAACGAACTGGCTCGTCCAGTCCGCACTCCTCCTCATCGATCATTGCCGTTGTTGGTTAAGTAGGTAGGTACTTAATAATAACTATACTTTAAAAAAAATATAATGTTAGCATTGCTGACTTGAACACTAGGTAAGGTGAATTGGATGCATTTTGTTATTTACTGTAAACCAATCAAGAACTTTAGCTAGAGAAGCATTTACACAATTATTGTTATCTTTAGACGTATCGACTCTAAATATTAATGAAGTATCGTGAGCATACAATACAATTTCACATAGGTCCCTACACAGGATGGTAGATCATTGACATAAACTAGAAACAGGAAAGGCCCTAAGATCGATCCTTGTGGTACACCTATGTTAGTGGATGTTCCCGAAGATCTGCTACCGCTAATATCCACTTTTAGAATGCGATTCGACAGGTAACTATGCATGAGGTTTACTGCCTGATTCTGGATACCGTAGTGTTTAAGCTTTGAGATCAGGGTGTCATGATTTACGCAGTCAAAAGCCTTAGACAGATCACAGAATACTCCAATGGCATCCTGTTTTCCCTCCCAGGCTTGAAAGACGTACTTCAACAGCATAGCACCAGCTTCGGTCGTTGAACGGCCTTTAGTAAACCCAAATTTTTTTCATGCAGTAGCCTGTTGCAGTTAAAATATGACTGTAACTGATTAAGAATCAGTTTTTCAAATATTTTACTAAATGCCGGCAGAATTGATATTGGTCGATAGTTTGCTGGATCCTTTTCATTTCCAGACTTGAATAAAGGGATCAGTTTGCTATGTTTCATTAGATCAGGAAAGATTCCTTCGTCGATGCTTCTATTGAATATGTATGCCAGATATGGCGCATCATCAATTATATAGTATATAATTTACGGAAATCCCCCAAAGGTCTTCGGATTTTTTTATATTTATTGACTTAAATGCTTTTACAATACAGTCAGCGTTGACGTGCCTAAAACTAAAGGAAACATGACACTTTTCAACACTTGTTTCAAGTAGAGCCAATGCACAATCAACAGATGAGTTTAAGGGCCGATTAACAATATTAGGTATGCTAGAGAAAAAACGGTTAAATTCGTTAGCAACTTTTAAATTATCAATCAAAATTGTATCATCTACTTTTAAAGCTACTGGTTTTATTAGAGGTTTTATTTTATTTGTTGAGTTCTCTATTTTTGTTTTCTTTTTATTTTCAAAGATTTTGCTGAATGTCTTTTTAGAGCCTTAACTCTCTCTCTGCGTAGAGTTCATTTAGTCTATTCCTACTCTTGTATATACCGGCTGCAGCCCAGTCTGCAAACACAGCCAATACTCTTTCAAATGATACCACACACGCCAAAATACTTCTTGTCTCACTTAACACCCTTATTTCTCAAAAACTATCCTAGCGTCAAAAAAATCCTCATACATATGAGTATTAATATAATCTCTGCATATTGAAAATTTTGAATTGATCTGATCAGCCATTTTAAGGATATGGGTGAAAAATTGTACTACTTTTTAACCCAATATCTCAAAAACTACCTCACTTATCAAAAATCCCCCGCGACAATCAAATTCTATTTACGTAATCTCTTTACAATTTCAATTTCATTAAAGTCGGATAACCCGTTCGAGAGTTATGCCGTCACAAACATTGCCACACACACATACAGTGCTGAATTTCCCAAATTAACTTAAGAGATATCGTTCGCTTCGCTCACCTGATTAAATTACATTCTATTTGCAATGGGAAATGATCGGACCAGTATGTACCATAAAGTACACATATTTCGATAACTGTACTTAAATCGGCATCAGCAACTACACAGAGGTTCAACCAACGCCTGCACCCGTGCACGTCACTGATAAATGTAAAGGTACTTATCGGCAAAGTAATCATAACGGCACAGGTCCATGATTGATCCTCACAAAATTACAGATTTTAGATTTCAGATTTCATTTATTGGCCACATTATAACAAAGATTGCTATACAAGGCAAGTCACAATTTTTTACATAAAATATGTTGAACTTTAAGATAGGTTAGTAATAGGTATCTAGTTCACCAAATTCAACTTATTTCAACAAATTATCAAATAAAGTTAAATGACAGAAATTAAACAAAAAAATCAATAAAAATTTAACCACCTGCTAAAACTGTTCAAAATATGTCAAACTGGATTCAGAATATTATTACATAGGTATTTCATTTTCAATAAAACAAAACCTTAAATAAATAATAATGTCAGGCAAAACATATATTTAAATAAAGCGAGTCAAATAAAATGTGATTCTCCTAGAGACATGTCAAAAAATTCATTTATATTATAAAATACATAATTTTCAAAGAATCGTTTAACTTTACATTTAAAGTCTGACATGTGTTCCGTCTTCGTTATGTTTATAGGAAGTTTATTGTACATCATTATTTTAGTATGTTCTCCTTGCTTTTGAACCTTGGTTAATCTTACTTTTGGTTTCTGTAACCTATCTAGATTTCTCAAATTATAGCGTGAGTGAGGCTTAACATATTTATTCCTATTTTCGTGTATTTCAAGTAGACTTTTATAAATATACAAAGATATAACCGACATAATTTTAAGCTCCTTAAAATGATTTCGGGCTGAATCTCTTTTTCTAAGGCCACATATAATCCCAATTGCGCGTTTTTGGCTTGTTAGCACCTTGTGTATATTTGAGCAGTTTCCCCAGAATGTTGTTGCATAGCTAATAGTTGAGTGGAAATAAGCGAAATAAACATTTATGAGAGACCTTTTCTCGATTATTGGTTTTAATTTTAAAAGAACGTAATTTGCACTTGCTAACTTTTTGCAGATCTTCAGTATGTGCGTGTCGTGGCTTACTGCATAGTCTATATTGTACCCCAGGAAGATTTGATCAGTAACGTCTCTTGAGATTTTCTTGCATCATATCTTAATGTGACGCTTTTATCGGCATTCAACATAATGCCGTTCGCTTCGAACCATAATTTCAGTATTTCTATGGACTGGCTATTTTTTAACTCTAGCTTTGGTAATGATTTTTCTTTAATTCCTAGGTGTGTATCATCTGCAAAAAGATTTATAAATGTCCAATCAGGTACATTAATGGCAAGGTCATTTGTGTGTGTGGTACCCCATATCTAAATTTCCTGAAAAAGAATTTACTCCGTCGATTGTAACTACTTGAGTTCTATGTGAAAGATAGCTGTCCATCATTTGGAGCTCCTTATCATAAAACCCGTAATATTCTAATTTGCTAAGTAGGACGTCATGCCTCAAGCAGTCAAAAGCCTTGGACAGGTCACAAAAAATACTAGCACATTTTTGAGATTCATCTAGAGCTTGCAGAACAAAGTAATTTACATTACGAATCGCCATTTCCGTTGACTTATTTTTTCTGAAACCAAATTGTGACGTAGTGAACAGGTTATTGGCTTCAAAGTAATTAACAATTTCGTTCTTCATAATTGTTTCTAAAATTTTCGATATGGTATACAGATTGGCCTATAATTTGTAAGCTTGTCACTTTCACCTTTTTTGTAAAGCGGAATAACGCGCTTTTAAAATCTTTAAACCGAAATGTGTGGGAACACTCCGTTAATTATACAATAATTTAATGTGTCACATAGAAGTTTTAATAAAGTATAGTTCCTCAATAATAAGTCTCTTAATGTTTTACTAGTCATATCGTAAATATCTACGCTTTTTTTAGTTTTCATGTCCCTAACTATCTTCCTGAAGCTTACATATGATACTGTATCAATTTTTATAGATGTGGTCGGTTTATATATGTTTTTTAAATAAGTCATGCATCTTTGTTTGTCAATAGTTGTACATTTGGTCAGATTACTAGCAATGTTTTGAAAAAACAGGTTGAATGAATTAGCTATTTCTTGGGGATCTGTTAGTTTGACATTATTCTCATTAGTTATTGTTTGGATCGTTTTGTGCTCCTTATTTTTCCATTTTGTTTGCTCGTTTATAATAACTCCATGCCTCTTTTATTTTATTGCTAGATTTTTTTATTCTATGTGTGTATTTGAGTTTTCTTGCATATTTCATTGCTTTACGCAAAAAAAAAATATGTATTTTTTTATTTTTATCCTTCGCTCTTTGCAAGGATTTCGCTCTTCTAGGAGTTCCATGTTCTCTAAATTTTCTTTGGATATCTGAATCCCATTTGTGATCCATTTCTTGTTATTTAGTTTTCTAGTGATATTCTTTTTTGGGAATGCTATATTGAAGTGGTGTAGAATCATATTTAGCACATCATTCATTTTTTCATTTGGATCCCAGGTATTAGTTAATTCGAACATAACATTTTGGTAATCTTTCTGGAATAAATAAAATTTGAATTCGAGTATATTCGTGTTATTGTTTTTAGTTGTTTGTGTGCCGGTTTGTAATCAATATTTTTTATATCTAATTGTATAACATTATGGTCAGAAAATTTAAAATCTATTTTTTTTGTAGTACATGTCCATAAACGTTGTCAAAATTTACTATGAAATTGTCAATGCAAGTAGATGTATTTACTTTTGTTCTTGTCGGCTTATCTATAACATATCTGCAGTTAACATTTTTAATAATATTGATAAATCTGCATTTCTTATTTGATTCTAACAAAATGTTAATGTTAAAGTCACCTGCTATTACTATTTTCTTGTTCTCACGACATAATTTGTGTAGTAGTTTTGTAAATATATCATAAAATATTGAAAAGTTATGTTCTGGCCGATATATACATACAATTACAATCTTACATTTTTGTAATTCTATCGCAGAGATTTCGCAGTTCATTTCGAATGCCAACCTATTCAAGTATTTTCTTACTTTAAAATCTATTCCATTTTTAACAAAAATTGCAGACCCTCCATGATTAAAATAGACTCTATTAAAATATGTGGCCAGTACAAAGTCTTGTAGAACCATTCCTTTAATTTGATGATGTTTAGCCCATGTCTCAGTGAGACATAAGACTTCACAATCTTGGTTTTATCTAAATAGCTTTCTATTCGATCGTATTTGTTGTGTATACTTTGTATGTTAGCGTGAACTATGGCTAACGGTTGTCCGTTTCCTGTGGGTTCACTTGAAAATTTCTGTTTTGCCTTAGGGGCGTGTTAGCCTGATGTATTCGAGGTATAAAATTTAATACCGTCAAAGCTTGGAAATTGTGTTTTACGGATCTCATAATTTCTGAGATGATATATTTTCTAAGTGTAAACTTATTTTTAATTTCCACAATATCGTTCAGATCTAAAAATTGCATGCCTTTGTTCAAATAAGTTAACTGAAGGATTTTGTTGTTCAAGTTGTAAATTTCACTGTCACTATGTGTACATTGTGTGTGATTGGCTGATTTGAAATGTAAAATTGCCAAAATTTTGTGTTTACAAGTGTGTGCGTAGCTTCCAAAAATGAGGATTGCAGTGGAACGCCCTTTTTGATGTAATTTATAGGTTTATTGGACTTGCCCAGGTATTTCTATATGTTTCTGTGTATCCCTTTGTTGTTGTTCTTCAATAATATTCACTTTTTACTTGACTTAGTAACTTATTTAATGGTAAATCTGATAATTTACTGTGGACCCTAATAACAGAGATGTTTGCTATCTAACGCACACATGCGCAAAAAAAAAGGATACAAACAAAGTATACAATACAAAGCAAGCATGTGTATGGCTTTTCTCAGGTGTGAATATGCATGTGCTTTAGTAGATAACCATTATTATTAAAACTTTTTTCACAATGCTTGCATGTGTATGGCTTTTCTCCGGTGTGAATACGCATGTGGGTTTTAAGATTACGACTTTGATTGAAACTTTTTTCACAATGATTGCATGTGTATGGCTTTTCTCCGGTGTGAATACGCATGTGGGTTTTAAGATTATGACTTTGATTCAAACTTTTTTCACAATGTTTGCATGTGTATGGATTTTCTCCGGTGTGAATACGCATGTGGGTTTTAAGATGACCACTTTGATTGAAACTTTTTTCACAATGCTCTCATGTGTATGGCTTTTCTCTGGTGTGAATACGCATGTGCTTTAGTAGATAACCATTATTATTAAAACTTTTTTCACAATGCTTGCATGTGTATGGCTTTTCTCCGGTGTGAATCTGCATGTGGATTTTAAGATAATAACTTTGATTGAAACTTTTTTTACAATGCTTGCATGTGTATGGCTTTTCTCCGGTGTGAATACGCATGTGGGTTTTAAGATTATGACTTTGATTGAAACTTTTTTCACAATGATTGCATGTGTATGGCTTTTCTCCGGTGTGAATACGCATGTGGGTTTTAAGATTATGACTTTCATTGAATCTTTTTTCACAATGATGGCATGTGTATGGCTTTTCTCCGGTGTGAATACGCATGTGGGTTTTAAGATGACCACTTTGATTGAAACTTTTTTCACAATGCTCTCATGTGTATGGCTTTTCTCTGGTGTGAATACGCATGTGCTTTAGTAGATAACCATTATTATTAAAACTTTTTTCACAATGCTTGCATGTGTATGGCTTTTCTCCGGTGTGAATCTGCATGTGGATTTTAAGATAATAACTTTGATTGAAACTTTTTTTACAATGCTTGCATGTGTATGGCTTTTCTCCGGTGTGAATACGCATGTGGGTTTTAAGATTATGACTTTGATTGAAACTTTTTTCACAATGATTGCATGTGTATGGCTTTTCTCCGGTGTGAATACGCATGTGGGTTTTAAGATTATGACTTTCATTGAATCTTTTTTCACAATGATGGCATGTGTATGGCTTTTCTCCGGTGTGAATACGCATGTGGATTTTAAGTTGATTACTTCGATTGAAACTTTTTTCACAATGATTGCATGTGTATGGTTTTTCGCCGGTGTGAATACGCATGTGCCTTATTAGATTACTAATATGACCGAAACTTTTTTCACAGTGCTTGCATGTATGTGGCTTTTTTTGTGAATGAATTTTGTTTAAAATACACCTAGCCAGTATAGATTTGTTACTTGAAGTACTGGGATAATTCTTATTGCAATGCTCCAGATCAGTGTTAATTCCAGTTACATTTGTTTCAATTAGTTCATTGGTTATTGTGTCTATTTCTTGAGATGCTCTGTTTTCCTCTGTTATTATTTCTTCATCTTCTGAAGTCTCTAGTTTCACTTCCAGTGGTTCATCCTTGACAGCAACACCACAAGTGTAGGGCATATCTAAATTATTGAATGTCATGGACTGCATGGGTGCTGTTGATAAGCTAATTATATGTTTTACATTCACATCTAGCGCAGCTATAGTGTTAGGCGACACCTGAAAACAAATACTTACACTTTATTTTGTGCCTGAATTATGTGTAATGTGAACACTGACATTCCTAATTTGGAGAAACAAATATGCAGGTAGTTGGAGAAACTACCGCAAAGCGATGATAATACTAATATTATGTAAGCAGTATAATATGTTGTTAAATAAGTTATTTTTGGAAAAAAAAATGGAACTGACTTTACCGCTAAAAACATAAAAATAACCCCTAAGGGTAAGTTCATATATTTTGCAGTTGGTGCCGAATCGCCAAGCAAACACCATGTTCATTGTATGACACCGCCTTCAAATTATATGAACTGAACCTTTAAAGTTATTTTTAAGTTTTTAGGGGTGAAGTCGGTTCCATTCTTTTTTTCAAAAATAACTTATTTTAGCTTCTTTCGTTGTACAACCTACGACACCACGACGTTTACGACACCCTATTTAAGAGTCGTTTAAGGGTGCAATAATACGGGATTCTGGGAAATATCTACGCAATGATGGGAACTAAAATAAATACAGATGACCTAAACAAATGTTAAGAATCGGTTCATACTACGGTGCATTGCACCCCTGGTGCCTGTATCCTGTTTTTTATTTAAAAGCCAAACTACTGGACCGATTTTGATTAAAATTTCTATGGGACCAATCTGTAATCATATACTTTTTCAAACAAAAAAAATATTTTTTCAAATCGAAAATTGACAAATGACGGAGTTCTGAGGTAACAAACACAAAAAATTACACACAAGAGTAAGATCTAAGCTCATAAAAATAAAAAGTTCATAACTGTTTATAAAAATAAGTGTACTGTTACGAGCTGAGGTTCGTAAGAATTAAAGCCGGTTATCACTCAAAATAATACATATTTATTCATCACCAACTAATTACTCCCAAGCACAGTACAACACTACTTTGTTCTTCCGAATCACTAAACACTGTTATCACACTCAAATATCGAATGATGTAATCACTCTGTATCGTAATTGAATACTGTCTTACTTCCTAATCGCGCGGCATATTTATATCCAGTATATCGAATGATCTAGTAAGCGCTAGGATTTATCGCGGTACTAACTGTTGCGTAATCTGGGACTCTATTGTACTCGGCGTGGCGGTCATAAATCATCCTTTTGTGTTATTTTTAAACAAGTTGTTATTGTATTATTTTCGCGGAACTATGCGGAGGCCCTTGATGGTTCTAATTTTTTCTGATTGGCGTACAGTACGAATCCAGAACTCGTCATACCTAGAAAATGGCACTTAAGAAATGGTCACAGAACGCTTTTAGAAACAGTACATATTTACTAGTAGTTCGCCCCGAACTGTGATCTCGTAATGTCTGGTTTGTATTAGGTATTTAATCTGGGTGGGTATGATGATGATGATGTATTTGTTCAGATCTGGGAGCCATCTCCGAGAATCTGTACTTAGCATCAACAAGCAGCAACAAGTGACAGACATATTAAGGTAGGTGTTTGTACCTACCTCATATCCCATCCTGATTATGTTGGTTTGTATTTGTTCTGATCTGCGAGCCATCTCCGAGAATCTGTAGCATCTCCGCAGCAATGAGTGACAGATGTAGCACACACCCCTCGGTCTGTCTGCAGTGTTGAGCTGGAATCAATGAGTACTGTTTCTTATTAAATTATCTCCATCCAAAGGTTGTTTGCAATAAATCGCGAGACCCCCGCGACCCATTGCGGCTATTTGTTTTTCAATTAGATATTTGTACTTTATTGCACACACAAATATAAAATCATACAAAAATAGTATAATCAAAAAAGTATAATGGTGATTTTAAAATGAGTAGGTACTCTTCCAGTAAACCTAGGTAGAGAGAGAAAGAAGATTATTACTTTTATAAATAACATACCTTACATTATACTACATTATTTTATACATTTAATTATATTGGCGCAAAGCCATTAGTTGCACAAAACTGCAATAATCAATGCTATAAAATTGTTATTGTTAACTATATTCAGTCAAATAACATATATACCTAACTAATTTATGCCTTATAAAAGTCCCTTAGAAAAGTTTAGATAAAGATAATCCAGAGTTAAAGTTAAAGTAAAACAATGGTTGAGCCAAAAATAAATCATGTGTCTTCTGCCAACTTGGCATTTTTTAAATTAAATGTAGGGGTTGGCTACATACTGGTACCTGAATTTAACATCAATTGAATAAATGAAAGCTTCTTGGGGTTTCATTTGAATATCATATTTTTTTTTCTTAAATGTGTTAAAGTTTAATCTGCTTTTGTAAAACACCTATCAGTTTCAAAACTGCAATCTACAGAGGTAGGTATTTTTTTTATACTACTAAGGTGGCAAACAGACCTCATAGCTCAGAGATTAAACAAAACAGCCATACGGTCCACCTGTTTTTTTTATTGTACAGCGGGGAAGTGGTTGGCTTCCATCTTACCTGGCTTCAAGTTATGATAAGGCCTAGGGTGGAAGCGCACTCCACCCAGAATCCTAAACAGACTGAGGAAATGGATATCATATCTCTAAATGCCGGTACACAATAATTTATAATTGTTGTTATTGCAAAAGACTTAGGTAAGATGGTAGCTAGACAGACAGACTGAAATAAAATCCTACCACCAACCAAACAAGGCACCATATTGTAATCCTCTGGGGATTCAAGCCGGGACCTCTCCTGTGGGCTTACCATAGGACCATAGAGGTGGTTAATGTTCGTCTTTGAACACTTGTAACACCAGAAGCAACACGCACATGTTGCAGACACCTATCATGGAGCCCTGACGACCACACTCACCACAGGAACACAGCACTAATAGATATCTTGCTATGTGGCTGCAATATTGTGTACCTAAGGTGGGAGGTACTGCCCCAGAGGTGCTGCGTAAATAGTGATAGGAAATTATTTATAATTATTATTTTGTAATACCAAATTTAATTACATAGGTAGTTACCTACCTATTTGTTTGTCTGTTACTACACATTTGTGTCTCTTTAGCTAGGTATGTAGAATTTTGGATATTGGTAAACTTATTATTTTGTAATACCTACCAATAGGTATAGTAAAATTTAATTTAATTACATACTTACCAACCTATTTGTTTGTCTGTTAGTTACTACACATTTGTCTTTTTAGCTATCTACAATATTGTATAGGTTAACTACAACCTAGTAAAATAACCATCTCCGACCTTCCACCATAAGCATACAAGCCTTAATATCATTGTCATGTCAGGAATAAAATGTATTCATTCCATTGGACTAGGTACTTCTTTAGGCAGTCAGATACATACATCGTACACAGCAAACTCATGTTATATATTTACTGTTGGCCCAACTAGCTAGATAAAAAAAACAAGGGTGATCTAACTAAGGCATAGATATTTAATAAAGGGGCTGTAAAAGCAGTCAATGCTTACCTCAGTACTTGTAACATTTCTAAACGTCTCGAGAATCTCATTGTTTTCAATGTAACACATACCTACATTGCTTGCAAGGCAAATTCTACACAAAGAACTAGACATAGCGAAGGATTTTGTGGGAATTCGAAACCGTAAGTTTACTGTTTGTTTCGTGTAAAATTAAGCGGTTTAGTTTATTAGTAGTAATATATGGTTTACAGTGCTGCCAGTGGCAGATAGTCAAATATAACATGAGACAACTCAAAAAGTAACATTTTCACGAGAAAAATAACATTACCATAGATTATGTGGAAAACGACACAATACTTTATCATGGCACTTTATTACACAAAAACTAAAATTGAGTGAGCGCTAGCTCAGTGTACTACATTCATTCATTCCACTCATGTCTAGTTCATAGATGGTTCAATGGTTCAATCAATCAAACCAAATCAATCATTTAATTTAAAAATTGGTACCGACTTCCAATATAAGCTTGAAAATAATTATTTTTCTAACTTCATAATATTTTAGAAGGCGGTGCCTATCGGTATGCGATGAGATAACCTTACGACAACAATCATGAGTGGTATAACTTGTCAATTTTGCGCACTAGATTCATTCGATCTACGTTCATTCATTCAGCATATGTCCGGTTTCATTCGGCTAGTCAATCCAAATCAAACCTTTGAATTAAAAAAATGGTACTGACTTCCAATATAAGCTTGAAAATTATGATTTTGCTAACTTCATAATATTTTGGAATAACTGTATGCGATGAGTTAACCTTACGACAACAATCGTGTCGTTGGCTTTGCAATTTGCTAACAAACTTGATCTTAACCTATCCAAGTGCTCAGTTGTCACCTTCACCCGTAAATTAAAACTAATTGCGTCTTCTTTCTCACTCAAATATCAGACTTTACAGAAATGCAATTTAGTCAGGGATCTTGGTGTTTTGCATGATTCCAAGCTTGTATTTGATGTTCACGTGGAGCCTATTGTTTCTAAAGCCTCCAAAGCCCTAGGTTTTGTGATGAGGAGCGCTGCTAGCTTTTATCGTGCTAAAACGTTTAAGATCCTTTACTGCACCTTCGTTCGAAGCATTCTCGAATATGCTTCGCAGGTATAGAACCCTCGCTATCAGGTTTATACCGAAAGGATCGAGCGCATCCAAGTTAAGTTCATGAAATACCTTTGCTTCGTCTTAAAATTCCATTTAGTTCATCTAATTACCTTGATTAGTAAACAATTTCATATCCTACCCCTAGTTAAGCGGAGCGAAGTCGCCGATTTACCCTTCTTGTTCAAAATTACCTCCAATTATATTAACTGTCCTGATTTATTGAGCAAAATTAATTTGATCGTTCCTTCCAGACCCATAAGATTTAACCCAGTTATCTATGTACCTCGTGCTGGTACCAACTACCGGCAAAATACGTATCTGTGGCGAGCATGTGATAATTTCAATGAGCTATATAGGCGAATAGATTTTGACCTATTCTGTAAGAGCGTTAGTTCAGCAAGGCAGCGGCTGAATACAGATTTTATCGGTGTAAATTAGGTTAATTTGTGAGTTAACTTATGTACATCTTCATAATTACATTGTATCAACTTTATGAAACCTTAAACTTACAGATAGGTACTATTTAAGTCGATCATTTGTTCACATGTGAAAACCTGTTATTAGCTTTCTGATTCTATAGCTTTTGTTATTTTAACTTTAAGAGAGCTGTTGGTTTTCCAATAAATAAATAAATTTTGCCCTACCAGATTACCAATGATCGATTTGCTGCTAGTCATCACTCGCTTGCTCGCTCGCCTAAGTAAGCGGGATGGAAGATTAAGAAATACACGCGAGTGAGTGAATAAGCGGTACGACTAAGTGACAGATTTTCACGCGGGCATCGCATCAGTCAGTCCACAAAATAAAGTGCGCCAACATGACGAACAAAAACATTCTTGGATGCGTTCCGTTTCACGATATTTTTTTGTTTGCTGGAAAATGTTTTGAAAGTTTTTTTATATACACAAAAATTACATATTGGGTCGTGTAACATGGAGGTAACATGAGAGGGTCAAAAGTAACGTAGAATGTTACAAAAGTAACATTCTGGCAACGCTGATGGTTTAATTAAAGCCAAAGAATGGAAGCTCGAGATGTACATTATAGTAGTCTGTGCTCGGAACTCGGAACAATGAAACCTCACGCACAGAACACTAATATAATAAGAAATCCAACTTTTTGACGTGCGCACGTCCGAATGTGCACACGTTCATTTCGTAGCCCACAAGCTGCTTGACAGTTTGACGAAATGAATTGAGTTACCAACTTCTAGTGTAAATAGACCATTAACCCATCGAGAAAATGGCGGCAATTTTAAATTATGGATGTATCACGGTTTTGGCGGGGTACATATTTAAATTACTTATTTATTTAAATAGTAGGTAGTACTACCTACTACTGAATGAACCACAAACTTTCTAATGTATTTCTGACACTAAAATATAAATACAAAATGATGTTTATGATTCACCCCACCAAGCTAATGATGGATAATGCAAATAAAATCACAGAGCTGGTAATAAGTTGTGGGTAAAAATATAAAATAATTTAATTACGTACATACATAAAGACAAAAAAACACAGACATTTTAGACTACTACAGATTTCTACAGAGTCGATAAGTATTTAAGGGTATCCCTACCTTAATACGAGACGTGTAAAGCTGAAATTTTCAGTATATCATTTTCAATAACCGCTCTAATACTAAGGTATAAACTCATAATCGTAGGTTGAAAAGGTTTCTTGCATTTTGACGTCAAACTTATGACATTAAAAGTTTTGATCTAAGCTATATTATTCAAAAACGCTTGTATGTGCAACCCTGAAGTTTTATATGGTTGCATAGAATAACAACAAGAACCGAATACCGTTTACAATGAACTTGTATGTTTGCCCATCTAAGAGCTAGACACATTTTAGGGTTTAAATAAAAAGCTTGATTACTTATAAACGGTACCTATCTATTTTTGATTATATTAATATGTCACAAATACGCACAGATGAAGAGCTACTCATGTATGTATATCTTACGGGTGCACATCTAATGGTTTCCGAGAAACACGATTCTGTAAAACGTTCCCCCAGCAGGAAATGAAATATCTCAAAAACCTTAAGGCCCACAAATTCCATTTTTCCACAAATGTAAGCTATATGCCCATATATGACACTTATGGCTACGGCCATTCGTTTAGAATCTTCCTGCTGGAAGAACGTTGCTCCAGCAGGAAACGTTTTTCGCGCTTTATTCCAAAACGGTAACATGCACTAATTTCATACTTGGCGCACTAATACAGCATATATCGCTCTAAGTATGTGTTGAACTCAATTCGTTCTAGAAGATACTTTCCTGCTGGAGTAATACACACGTCCGCGACTGGCGATGGCGACTGCCGGCCTGCTCGCAGTAGGGGCGAGCGGCGGCGGCGCCGGTTCTAGAATCGAACGTAGTAGGCAAGACTAGGTACTTGGAAACCGAGTACTATCACCGAGCTACGTTACAATCAAATTACTTTGACCTAACCTGCCTCTTGATTGTAGAATTGTGATATTCATAACTAGCACAAACCTATTTAGGTTAGGTAACTAGCAAACACTTGGGATCTGTTTCAGTCATCCTGTGGTAATCTACTAAAATGTTTACTTTGTGCAAATCTTATTACCTACCTGATGAGCGAATGGTAATGGAACATGAAATACAAGAAGGTAAGTAGGTAGGTATATAATCAAAGGTACATACTAGTTGTTTGATGACAACAATAGTTATTTGTTATTCAATAGTGCAAAGTTGCTTTTTAACCGCGTGTTCAATTTTGATGACCGAGCAAGCGAAGGATTCTAAAATTGAATCACGAGCGCAGCGAGTGATTCAAAATTAGAATCCTGAGCGTTAGCGAGGGAATCAAAAGAGCACGAGGTGAAAAATCTTTGCACTCGAGTGCAACACGTAACTTTTCATTCTACCTCAGCGAGGGAATGACTAAATGCAAAAAAAAAACGTTTACAATCACAAGATAGGTTTTTTTATTTCAGTTTAGGTATTAACTACTACATTATGACAGGTAAGTATTACAGAATAATCTTTAAATTATAACAAAATAATACTAAGGTATAATTAAGAAAATTTGAAAGTAACGTTGCTACAGTTATTTAAATTGAGTGTAATATTGGTGTTAGTCACTTGTGTACTGTTTTTCGGTAAACTATCTGTCATACTTAATAGTTGTACCGATTCATCGGATTCCCTTGGCGTAAATGTTGGCATGAGAGGGCGATGGTTAGGTGTTTAGTAATGGCTCATTTTTGATGTAGAAGGGCCAGTCCAAGGATCTGACTGAGGCTCTTTCAGTGTAATTTCGAGTTTTTAACAAATTAGAAAAGGTTGTGTGATGAATTCGGCACCATGGAGGTAGAAGTAAATAGGTTTATTGATGTTTTGAATTCACAAACTTAGTGCACACGATGTTTTAAATTCAATTTTACTTTAACCTCTAGCGGATAAAAACGGCTTTTGCACTCAGATATCGAATAGTAAAAATACTCTTTCCGAGATGGTGGGATGAAATAGTTTTTTTACAGTTTAAAAGTTGACCCTACCTTCTATAATACTGGACAGTCTGCTTGAGACATAAGTTGGCACTTTTTGTAGACAGTCCAGGTCTGAATCAGAACTGTGCGTTTTTTTTATTTTATTGTACAACGGGTAAGCACTTGGCCTTCATCTCACCTGGTACCAAGTTGAGATAAGGCCGAAGGTGGAGGCGCACTTCACCCGGAATCCTCAACAAACTGAGGAACTGGTTATCTTACCCCTGAATGCCGGAGCCCAACAATTTTAGTAAGTATTGTTATTATGGTGACAAAATTAGGTAAGATGGTGGTAGCTAGCCGGGTGGACTTAAACAAAGTCCTACCACCAACCAAAATTTTATTTAATATAACGCTTTGCTGGGATTATGTTATGATACCTATTATAATATAATAGTCAAATAATAGGTAGTGTTTCGACTGATTCCGATTCTGTATTCAACGCTTCTTACGGCGTTTAATAGATAATTAGGCGCTTAATTTTCTTCATATTTTATGAGGCTTAGGACTGTGAACGAAAATAAAAATAAGTTGGCGTATTGAAAAAGTTAATTACCTATGTAGGTACCTACAATGATTATTTATTGCAATTATTCACACAAATTGACTCATTAGCAGATGAATATCAATCACAGAGACTATTATTTACCCAAATTCACTCACTTATAGACAAATATCATTCATACAAATTCATTCAATAATAGACCAATATCAATCACAGAAACTATTAGTATTTACTTAGATTCATTCACTTCTAGACGCATATCAATCAAATCATAGAATAACTATTCATCTCACCCTCGCTCGCATGAACGCTAGTAAGAACAGCGCTTCAGTACCTACGTACGAGAACACATAACACTAACGGCAGAGCAGAGCGACAATACTAAGCGCCATCACCGCCACCGCGGCGAAGTTCACGAAACGAATCTTGGATCAGGCTAATATTTAACTATTATAAAATAATATTATACCGAAGATTCCAATACTAATTATTAACCTATTACGAATATACATTGCTAATATTAGGTTACCTAACTATTATTAATTTATTAGTCACACCTCCCTGTGAGTAGTAGTGTTCTGTGGTCACACCTCTAATGTGATGCTAGTTTGTATTTGTAAACACAAAACAAAAACAAATATATGAGAAAATGTACCTTTGGTTTGGGAACGTGGAAACGGGTTTTTAAAAAGATTAATTTTAATTATTTCTAAAATAAAACTAATAGAGACGTCTACACCGATTTAGAGGTGCATTTAATCTGGCTTGCCAATGGATGGGCGGATGCAGCCGGTCGACATGGAGACGGCTGTATCAGCAAAACTTAGTTACTGAGAAAAGCATTGTCAATTAAGCAAATACACTATTCTATCCTTAATCTAGGGCAGAAGGGTGAGGTGATACCATAACTCCTCCATCCCCAAGAGGAAAATTATCGGTACGATCAATTTGAGATTGGTTCCGATAATTTTTCATACATGTTAATTTATTCAACAATTTGAGTTGATACACATAAAATAATAACACAATAAAACAAAAGATAACTAAGCCTAAAGTCACGTATCCTAAATTTTCACTGTAGTGAGAGTCATTTCTCTCATTTAAAACACTTTCAATCACTGAACTTTGTTTTAGAGAGTACGCCATATATTTAACTTCATCTAAACTAACGCCTTTCATATTGAGTGCGCGTGCACTGGATAGACTCGCGTTCACACGTAGCTGTGGTAGGGTGACGATTGGAATCGGCTGCACATCGTCCGTTTCTGTATAGATGCGGTGGCTTATGCGAATTCCATTGATTTCCAAATCACATGGTTCGTTGATTGTCATAAGATAGGTACCGAATACGGACAGCTTGCTGATGTCGTTTTCGCAATGCTTGGTAAGCGTCGTTTTCAACCTGGTTAACAGAATCCAACTGTCGGAGTTGACTTGCTGGACCTTGACCTCTTCAATTTGGACCTGATGCTGCGTACAGCGAGTGGTCTGCTCGTTACATTTGGTCACTTCGAGCCGGATATATGTTTAGAACGCCTACCGCGCCGCGAACAATGGTAAATACGCGAAGAACAGTGCCGCGAGATAGTAATCGCAACGTGGCCGCTAACCTCGCGTCAAATGGCGCCATCCCACAAGAAAACTTCCAAACCCCGAACGCTTCGACTTCAAATGTCATGCAGCAAGCAAGAAGTAGTGAAATTATCAATCCTATTTTGAGCCAAACTGTGCATCCAGCGAGTATCAAGTCGGAACAGCCGCTGGCCCCTCCCGCCATGTCAAACAAAGGTGAACGACGAAGCCTACAATCCAAAAAAGGCTCCACATCTTCAATGCGGGCAAGAAGGGCGCAGCTTATTTTGGAAGCAGAACGAAAGAAAGTACAGTTACACACGGAACTTATCGACAAACAGTTAGATGCAGATCTAGCTAGCCTAGACGAAGAATACAGTTCACACAATGGTACCGAAGGCCGTAGTCGCGTCGAAGACTGGGTACAAAGTAGCTATCTGGAACTTAATAAAGGCCTGCCTGCCCCCGAAGATGGTATTTATACGGGTGAGCAGTGCCAAGTTGGAATGCCGGCGGCGGCGACCTCGTACCCGCCGGCACCGAGGGCGCAGCCGCCACCAGTGGCGCAGGCCGCGCCGCCGGCGGCGGTAATCTAGTCCGCGTCGTCTCCTGCGGCGCCGCTGGCCGCCGCTACCAGCACCGAAGGTACTGTCCAGATGCTAGCCAGCGCGCTGAGAGATCTCGCCGCTACCTCCACCAGTCACGCGCCGCACGCGAACCTACTGAGCCGCGTTTGCACGCCCCGGGAGCTCCCCGAGTTCTCCGGCGACCCCATGGAATGGCTCACGTTCAAGAACGCGTACGAAGAATCTACGGAACTATGTAAGTTCACATCCAAGGAAAATATGTGGCGATTGAGAAAATGTCTTCGTGGAGCCGCCAAGGAAGCCGTCTCGGCTCTGCTCATAAGTGCGTCATCTCCTGAAGCCATAATGTCCACACTCACGTTGAGATTCGGCAATCCTGAGTACATCCTATCGAAACTGGTGAGTGACATACAAAAGTTGCAGCCAATGTCCCATGATTATCACAAGGAAATTGTGCCCTTCTCGGTCAAAATACAGAATTTTGTTGAAGCTGTGCGCACTGTCGGCCGAGAAGAATACCTACAAGGCATAGGTATTGCATCGATTATATTAAGAAAATTACCTACCATTCTTTTGGCTAAATGGACGGATTATTGTTTGGTTCAGATAACTGAAGGTAACACATCTCGCCTTGTAATAATATCCGAATTTTTGCGAGATGAAGCAATCAAAGTTTCTCAAACAATGAATACCTACTTTGTACCTACTCAAAGTTATCAACAGAGGCAAAGACATAGCGAAACTACTCAACCTCGCACTCAAACATTATTGCACACATCCACAGAATATGATAAATGTGTATTCTGCCAAACAACTGCTCATACAAAGCTAACAGCTTGCTCTAAATTTAAAAGGGCATTAAGAAAGTTGAAATGGCAAGTCGTGAAAAGAAATGGCCTATGTTTTAAATGCCTTGTTTCAAAACACGACCGCGACACATGTCCAGCACCCGCCTGCAGCAAGGATGGCTGTGGCCAGGCTCATCACCCACTTCTCCATTTCCCGTGCGTGCCCGAGGAGCGACGCAGCGTGTTCCCGTCTGCACCGGCGCCCGCGCCGCTGGAGCGGCTGCCGGCGACGGTGCCGCCGATCCCGTTTTCGCCCGTGTCCGTCGGCCCCGTAGCCGAGCTGGTATCGCATCTTAACGCGCGCGATAGTGAGTGCAAAGTGCTATTAAAAGTCGTACCCATACGTATACATAGTGCTAACGGTATAATAGACACAAGTGCGCTACTCGACGATGGGTCGACCGTTTCACTGATAAGCCAAAGACTTGCCGAGTGCGCGGGTTTGTGCGGCCGCCGCGAGCCTTTCCGGATCCGAGGCGCCTTCAATGAAGAACTTTCATGTGATACTATGGTCGCGAATATAGACATTTCTGGAATGGACAATAAAGTTTATTCGATTAGGGCTCGTACAGTAGAAAACTTAAATTTGCCTGTAAATAAAATGTCTTTTGTTGATTGTAATAAGTACAAAAGTCTGTCAGTTATAAAACATTTATTGTGTTCAACTGATTTAAAACCTGAAATATTAATAGGTCAAGATAATTATCATTTAATGATCCCGATAGAGATTAACTTAGGTAGTAAAGTGGAACCGTTCGCTACACTCACCCCCCTAGGCTGGTGTGTCCATGGTAAGTGGCACGTGCCCCGGAGCACCTCCGCTTCCGCTTCCAGATCCGTCCCCGAGGCCCACGCGACTCTGTTCGTGTCGGACACTGAGTCAGTGGCGGCGCCGGCGTCTGCTGCGCGCCAGTTGGACCAGCAGCTCCAGGATCTCCACGACGAGGTGAGGCGCTCGTTTGCTTTGGACTCCATGGGCGTTTGCGGTAAGCCCCGTCAGAATAAAAATGACTTACTTGCAGTAGCCAAGCTGGAGAAGTCCGCCGAGCTCGTTGATGGTCGGTGGTGGGTAGGGTTGCCATGGAAGAATGATGATTGCCGAATGCCACACTCATATCCGGCTGCTCTGAAAAGGTTTAAGAGTATGGAAAGGAAGATGGAAAAGGACTCGGGTTTCGCTCAAAGGTACAAAGATAGAATTAAACATTTATTAGATAATAATTTTGCTACGGAGCTGACAGACACTACTATTACCGATAGGACGTGGTACTTACCTCACTTTGGGATAGATAATCCAAACAAGAAAAAACTCCGCCTGGTGCTCGATTCGGCTGCAAAGGTAAACGGGCTATGTCTCAATGATTACCTACTTACAGGACCGGATCTGTTGTCATCGCTACTTGGGATAATGCTGCGCTTCAGGGAGAATTTAATTGCAGTAACAGGTGACATTCAAGATTTTTTCCTAAGGGTCAAAGTTCAGCCGGACGACCAGCACGCATTTAGGTTTCTGTGGAGGGACAACCCCACTGAAAAGGTAAAAACCTACATTATGAGTTCACTTATATTCGGTGCGAATTGTTCCCCGTTTGTAAGTCAATTCATAAAAAATAAAAACGCCGAGCAATATGAGTCATCGCTGCCCGCCGCCGTCGATGCGATAAGGAATTCGCATTACATAGATGACTACATAGATAGCCTACCCGATGACCAAAGCGCTATCGAGATGGTAAAAAATATTTCTTCCATTCATAAGCAAGGAGGTTTCCAGATACGTAACTGGACTAGTAACAGCGTTCAGGTGTTGAACGCGATACCTACAGAAACTTTAGGTACCGCCGCCGTTAAGTTCAAAATCGATCATCATGTAGAAGGTGAGCGCACACTCGGTCTTATCTGGTTTCCGGCTACGGACGAATTAGGATTCGACGTATCCCTAAAGAAGATTCCTGAAAGCGTTATTCAAGGTAAGAAAATACCTACTAAGCGCATAATGCTACAGGTTGTGATGTCGATCTTTGATGTCTTTGGATTTTTGGCTCCATTCACCATCCAGGGTCGTATAATGTTACAAGATACATGGCGGTTACACATCGGCTGGGACGATGACATACCTACTTGTATGTACGAAAAATGGTGCAAGTGGATTGACCTATTACAGGTAGTAGATAGCATACGCATACCTAGGTGCTACCATAATATGCCTACGCAAAAAAAGGAATCGAGCTCAAGTGGTGAAGCAGCGACGACAAGTCCGGCGGGGTCGCCCCCCGCTACCCCGCACTCGCTGCCGCGGCCGCCGCCCGCTCATAGCGCGTTAACTGCTGATTCTACGGTAAGTTCCGTGCGCTATAGCAACCTGGAGCTTCATGTTTATAGCGATGCGTCATCGAAGGCTATGTGCTGCGTGGCCTACTGGCGCTTTATTGATAACGGGGTAATTCATGTATCTTTTATAGCTAGCAAATGCCGAGTGGTTCCTGTGAAACCTCTCACGATTCCCCGATCTGAACTACAGGCTTCACTGCTGGCAGCTAGACTAGCCGACACGATTATAAAAGAACATAAATTGCGGGTCGTGCGACGAGTATTTTGGTGCGATTCAACCACTGTTTTGCAGTGGATTAGAAATAATACTCGTACGTACAACGTTTTCATAGCAAACCGGCTAGGGGAGATAGATGAACTGACGCGCATTCACGAGTGGCGGTATGTACCTACAAAATTAAACGTTGCGGACCTAGCTACGCGAGAAGATTTTGACCACGCCGTTTTCAAATGTGGGTGGTTTTCTGGACCCTCATTTTTGTATCAGGATGAGTCATCGTGGCCCGCCGACATCTGCCAACCTGGAACAATGGAATCAAATGTTGAAAATATTATGGTCGCATGCGACCTACCCGAGGTGAATACCTTACCGATACCGGATCCCCTTCGGTTCTCATCGTGGCTGAGGCTACTGCGGAGCACCGCGGTAGTACTTGTGTTTATCGACAGGTGCAAAGGGCGCGCCTGCGACTTGGACTGCGGCATGCTGGAGCGCGCGGAACTACTTCTCCTGCGACATGCCCAGGCTGAGACGTTTTCAGAGGAAATAGCTGCAATAAAAAATGGTAAACGTATAAATAAATCTAGCAAGCTACTTTCCCTGTGTCCGGTGGTCGACGAGCGAGGCGTGCTGCGTGCCGACGGCCGCATCGACGCCGTCCGAGACGTGGACCTGCAAACGAAGAGGCCCGTGATCCTCGACGGCCGGCACCCTATAGCTCACCTGATCGTCCGACACTATCATGTCAAGGCAGCTCATGGCAATCAGGAAACTGTGGTCAACGAGCTGAAACAAAAATATTGGTTGATTAGGCTAAGGCCTACAGTTAAGTATGTAGTTTCTAAATGCATGTTATGTAGCATACGAAAGGCTACGCCTCGCGTACCTAGAATGGGTGACTTACCTCAGGCTCGTATGGCGCATCATCACCGTCCATTCACCTACTGTGGGATCGACCTGTTCGGGCCCATGGAGGTTGCAGTGGGGCGACGCAGGGAAAAGAGGTATGGAGTTTTGTTTACGTGCCTCACGGTTCGTGCCGTACATATAGAAATCGTAGGATCTCTTACTACGGACGCACTAGTCATGGCACTGCGACGGATGGCGGCCAGACGTGGTTGGCCTCGCCATGTTTACTGTGATAACGGCACGAACCTGCGTGGCGCCGATAAAGAACTGCAGAAGTCAATGCAGGAACTGAACAATGAAGTCTTACAAGCCGAAGCAGCCAATAACCAAATGGAGTTCCACTTCATCCCACCGCTGAGCCCACACTGGGGTGGGGCGTGGGAACGGTTAATTCGCAGTGTAAAAACTGCGCTGAAGGTAATACTGAATGAACGCGCCCCCAGAGATGAAGTGCTTAAACGCTGTTGGCTGAAGTCGAGAACATCGTGAACGGTCGACCCCTGTCACATGTGTCAGTCGAACCCGGAACCGTGGAGAGTTTAACACCAAACCATTTTCTCCTGGGAACCTCTTCTAACCTTCCTGTCATCGGTAAGTTTGACAATTCAGACCTGTTTTTAAGAAAACAATGGCGGAAGGCGCAAACGCTGGCCGATATGTTCTGGCAACGATGGCTGAAAGAAGTTTTGCCCCAGCTAATACCTAGGAAGAAGTGGACCGAGGAACAAAAACCTTTACAGGTCGGTGACTTAGTTTTAGTGGTCGATCCTGACTCTCCCCGCAACGTGTGGCCCAAAGGTGTCGTCCAACGTGTGATCACGTCCAGAGACGGTCGCGTCCGACAGATCGACGTAAGGACTCGGACCGGCGTCTGGAGGCGTTCTGCGGCACGTGTCGCTCCTATTTCATTAGGAGAATAGTGCTGTGCCAGCACTAGGGGTGGGAGTGTTGGCGACACGTTCAGTACATCATCATTTTGAATTTATATTATTGATAAGTTGAGGGTACATATTGATTTGTTTTTTAGGCTAAGGTAGTATGTAAGAAAGGGCAATGGCGTCGCCCTCCGTTTGTACTGTGCACGTCAAAGTAGCGAATAAATTGTGGAATAATCAAAAGCGCGCGTATTTTTCTAATAACCAGCCCCCACTAGTTACAATGGTACTGCTCACCTTAACAATGTTTCCCAAAAGTGTGATAAAAATACGAATATTCTACGATCTCTCTCAGGAGCCTGGTGGGGCTCTCATCCCTACTCACAAAAACTTTTGTATAACGCCATAATCAGAAGCCATTTTGATTATGGTGGGTTTCTTCTAAATCTTTGCAACAAATCTGGTATAGAAAAACTCAATAAAATCCAATCTAAGTGCCTGCGCATAATTCTAGGAGCAATGAAATCATCCCCCATCAACGCTATGCAGGTTGAGTGTGGAGAACCTCCCCTTAGTTTACGTAGACAATATATATCTGATAGATTCCTATTCAAATTATATCAAAATTCAAACCATCCTCTCATTCCAAAACTAAACCACCTAAAAATTTTATTTAATGCATATGATACAAATAAATTCCCTTGTCTGCTTCGTAGTCTTCAGCTATACTCTGACCTTCCATCCCCTACCATTCAATTCACATCGCAGCCTTTATACCTAACTGCATATGATGCCCTAATTTTTCAACCAAATGTTTTGTTACACTTTAAAATTGATAAAGATACTTCAAATGCCCGTGTATTTGAAGTATCTTCAATCTTTAACGAACAAATAGATACTCACTATCGAGGTTGGTACCAGATCTTGACTGATGCATCCAAATCATCCCCAGATAACTATGTAGGTGCAGTTTGGATCCCATTCACTCATATAAGTCTCAGTTTTAAATGCCCTAAATCAACATCAATATTTACTGGTGAGTCAATTGCTTTATAAGAGGCAATCCTTTTTGTTAAATCTCATAATCTCAATAACTCTATTATCTTCTCTGATTCAAAAAGCTGCCTAAAGTCTATAATCTCTAATCCATTCCGCACAATTTCCCGTTTTCCTATAATTCTCAAAATCAAAGAATCCCTTTTCCAGTGCCATAAGTTAGGAATAAATATAGTCTTGGCCTGAATCCCTAGTCATTCTGGAATCCCAGGTAATGAAGCAGCCGATTCCCATGCTAAAGAAGCCATTAATATAGGTTCCCTGGAACACAATTCCTCCTACACACATGCCTTGTGCCTTCTGCCTAAGACTTATCTACAAGAATCATGGTCCAATTTTTGGGATATATCTAAAAAAGTTAAAGGGAAACACTATGCAGACGTACAACCCACCATTCCTAACACCCCCTGGTTTTTCAAGTTCAGATTAGCTGACAAAGCCTCAACATCTACCATCTGTCGCCTCAGATTAGGACACTCATGCACTCGGGTATTTTTAGCTAAACTTAGGATCAAGGATAGTTCTATCTGTGAATGTGGTTTGGACATAGGAACCGTGGACCATATTTTTTTCAGTTGCAATAGATTACGTTGCTCATTGTATGATATCCTCCCCCCTGATGTATCCCGTCCTACTTCATTGAAATGTCTACTTTCCCTATCCTTCCATAATTTCGCTACTTTGTAAATTTATTACTGTAAATAAAATAAAACTAAAAAAAAAGTACTTATGTATATAAACTTCATACTAACCCTAGATACAATATATATAATATAGGTACTTACTAACATTGACATATTTATTATTTGTGTTGTCCATGTTTTAGAAAATCAATTTGGTGATCCCATTTTATAGTACCGGCCATATTATTAAACATACTCCCTTAATCTGAATATGAAGCTATCATGACATAGACACTGGCAGAAAAGTGACCTCCATCACTAACTGCCATAAAACAAAGAAGTTGAAGTTGAAGTGTAAATAGACCATTATTCCATCGAGAAAATGGCGGCAATTTTAAATTATGGATGTGTCACGGTTTTGGCGGGGTAGATATTTAAATTACTTATTTATTTAAATAGTAGGTAGTACTACCTCCTACTGAATGAACCACAAACTTTCTTATGTATTTCTGACACTAAAATATAAATACAAAATGTTGTTTGAGATTCACCCCACCAAGCTAATTATAGATAATGCAAATAAAATCACAGAGCTGGTAATAAGATGTGGGTAAAAATATAAAATAATTTCATTACGTACATACATAAAGAAAAAAAAACACAGATATAACTACTACATATTTCTACAGAGTCGATAAGTATTTAAGGGTATCCCTACCTTAATACGAGACGTGTAAAGCTGAAATTTTCAGTATATAATTTTCAATAACCGCTCTAATACTAAGGTATAAACTCACAATCGTGGGTTAAAAGGTTTCTTGCATTTTGACGTCAAACTTATGACATTAAAAGTTTTGATCTAAGCTATATTATTCAAAAACGCTTGTATGTGCATTCCTGAAGTTTTATATGGTTGCATAGAATAACAAAGTCAAAGTCAAAGTCAAAGTCAAATATATTTATTCAGTAAGATTTTTTAGGATCACTTTGAAACGTCAAATCTACCGCCTATTCGGAATCGCAACCAGCACACAAGGAGAAAGGCAAGAACCTCGGGCTAGTTTTTTTTTTCATGATCCATTACAATAGCTTTAAATTATCTAATACTAATTACAATTTATTCACTGGAGCAAATTCATTTTTTTCTAGGTAATCTGAAATTTTATAATAAGCTTTCCTGGATAGCTTTTGTTTTACAAAATTTTTGAATTTATTATTTGACAAGCTTAGCACATCACTTGGCAATTTATTATAAAAGCGTACAGTTTGCCCTATGAACGATTTATTAACCTTATGGAGCCTAGTTGTGGGAACATCGAGTTTATTCTTATTTCTAGTATTATAATTATGTTTATCACAGTTTTGTCAAATAAGCTTATGTTTTTACGCGCGTACATAATATTTTCATAAATATATTGGCAGGGCATAGTCAATATATTTATTTCTTTAAACTTGTCTCTTAATGAATCTCTGGGACCAATTTTGTAAAGAGCGCGAACAGCCCTCTTCTGCAAAACGAATATGGTGTCTATATCTGCAGCACTTCCCCACAGTATTATGCCATATGACATAATACTGTGAAAGTAACTGAAGTAAACTGGTCTTGCTGTAGCAACGTCTGTGAGAAGACGTATCTTCTTTACAGCATATGCTGCAGAACTAAGTCTCTTCGCCAGTTTATCTATGTGTGGGCCCCATTGAAGTTTATTATCTAAAGTTAATCCCAAAAATACAGTGGTTTTGACTAATTCTACGTTTTCCTCTTTAACTTTTACATTAGCTTCAACTTCAGTTACATTTGGCAAAATAAATCGAATACATTTGGTCTTTTTCTGATTGAGTACTAAGTTATTTACATTAAACCAGTTAACAATTTTTGAGATTGCATTGTTTACGTTGTCAAAGTTAGTCATTTGTCGCTTCAATCTAAATAGAAGTGACGTATCATCTGCCAACAGAAAGATCTCATGGTCATCTTCAATTATTTGGGGCAGATCATTAATATATACTAAAAACAAGAAAGGCCCCAATATAGAACCTTGCGGCACACCCATGGTAACCAAAGATCCTGAAGAACGCTGGCCGTTCACGTCGACATGCTGTATGCGATCACTTAGGTAAGACGTGAGTAAGTCTAGTGCAACACCCTTGATACCATAGTGGACTAATTTCATAATCAGTGTTTCATGGTGCACGCAGTCAAAAGCCTTAGACAAATCACAAAAGACTCCCAACGCATCATTTGATTTCTCCCAGGCCTCGAAAATATGCGATACCAAACTAATACCGGCATCAGCAGTTGAGCGACCTCTTGTAAATCCAAATTGTTTGTCATGAAATAGGGCGTTAGCATAAAAATGACTATGTAACTGTGTAAGAATAATCTTCTCAAAGATTTTACTAAATGTCGGTAGTACTGATATCGGCCTAAAATTTGTTGGATCAGAACTGTTACCAGATTTAAAAAGAGGAGTTATTTTACTATATTTCATTAAATCAGATGAATCAGATGGATTAAATTGATTAATTTATATCATGTTTAATTTATATCTAAAATCATTTTCAGCTTGTGGCAAGCAATTACTATAAGGAAATGTAAACAATACAATTTTGTTTACATTCAGAGAGCTTATAGTCTCAAAGTATTTAATAATTTTATAAATTTATAAAATATTTCCATACATGATGATTAAATTTGATTCCGGTGTCAGATTGGATTTTGATATCAATTTCATTACATCATGAAGACTAGAATTCGGTAAACAATTATTTATTACTGAGTGTCCCATCTTATTTAATATTATGCCTAAATCTTTTCCAATTTCATCGCAGAATATAACAGTTTTGTTTGTGATGATTTTTTTAGTTGATGAAATCTTGGATCCGATACATACTTTAGGGCTCATGGGTGAGACTGGCCTCTCTGGCTGTGAATGCAAAGAGTGTTGGCAGTCACACAAATGATTGGCCACCAAAGAGTCATAGCGTTCCTGATTACTTTGTGACAGTTGAAGCAGTTCATCCATGGCCAGAGAGTATTCCCTAATAGCCTCTTGAGATTTTTCATAACGTGCAGTAATTGATCTCCAGCAGCCGTTAACACAAGTTAACACCGTCAACAACAAGAACCGAATACCGTTTACAATGAACTTGTATGTTTGCCCATCTAAGAGCTAGACACATTTTAGGGTTTAAATAAAAAGCTAGATTACTTATAAACGGTATATATTTTTGATTATATTAATATGTCACAAATACGCACAAATGAAGAGCTACTCATGTATGTATATCTTACGGGTGCACATCTAATGGTTTCCGAGAAACACGATTCTGCAAAACGTTCCCCCAGCAGGAAATGAAATATCTCAAAAACCTTAAGCGCAAAAATGGAATTTGTGGGAAATTCCATTTTTGCGCACTTTTATGCACAAATGTAAGCTATCTGCCCATATATGCCACTTATGGCTGGCTGGAAGAACGTTGCTCCAGCAGGAAACGTTTTTCCAAAACGGTAACATGCACTAATTTCATACTTGGCGCACTAATACAGCATATATCGCTCTAAGTATGTGTTGAACTCAATTCGTTCTAGAAGATACTTTCCTGCTTCCTGCTGGAGTAATGCACACGTCCGCGACTGGCGACTGCCGGCCTGCTCGCGGTAGGGGCGAGCGGTGGCGGCGCCGGTTCAAGAATCGAACGTAGTAGGCGAGACTACGTACTTGGAAACCGAGTACTATCACCGAGCTACGTTACAATCAAATTACTTTGACCTAACCTGCCTCATGATTGTAGAATTGTGATATTCATAACTAGCACAAACCTATTTAGGTTAGGTAACTAGCAAACCCTTGGGGATCTGTGTCCGTCGTCCTGTGGTAATATACTATAATGTTTACTTTGTGAAAATCTTATTACCTACCTGATGAGCGAATGGAAATGGAACATGAAATACAAGAAGGTAAGTAGGAAGGTATATAATCAATGGTACATACTAGTTGCTTGATGACAACAAAAGTTTTTTTACAGTTTAAAAGTTGACCCTACCTACTATAATACAGGACAGTCTGCTTGAGACATAGGATGGCACTTTTTGTAGACAGTCCAGGTCTGAATCAGAACTGTGCGTTTTTATTTTATTGTACAACGGGTAAGCACTTGGCCTTCATCTCACCTGGTACCAAGTAGAGATAAGGCCGAAGGTGGAGGCGCACTTCACCCGGAATCCTCAACAAATTGAGGAACTGGTTATCTTACCCCTGAATGCTGGAGCACAACAATTTTAGAATGTTATTATGGCGACAAAATTAGTTAAGATGGTGGTAGCTAGCCGGGCGGACTTAAACAAAGTCCTACCACCAACCAAACCAAGCATTACATATTATACTCCCCAAGGGGATCGAACCCGGGACCTCTGGATCTGAAATCGGTGACTTGAACCACTAGGCCACAGAGGCGGTTAAAACGGCGTCGTGCAGGTTAACATGTTTACTCAGGCGTTTATCAAGTAGACTATCCAGTACCTTAGTATTATAGTGGCAAGGGATACAGGCCTGTAGTTACCAGGGTCCGATGGCTAGAAAACGAACTGGCTCGTCCAGGCCGCACTCCTCCTCATCGATCATTACCGATGTTGGTTAAGTAGGTAGGTACTTAATAATAACTATACTTTAAAAAAAATAAAATGTTAGCATTGCTGACTTGAACATTAGGTAAGGTGAGTTGGATGCATTTTGTTATTTACTGTAAGTCAATCAAGAACTTTAGCTAGAGAAGCATTTACACAATCATAGTCATCTTTAGCCGTATCGACTCTAAATATTAATGAAGTATCGTGAGCAAACAATACAATGTCACATAGGTCCCCTACAAAGGGTGGTAGATCATTGACATAAACTAGAAACAGAAAAGGCCCTAAGATCGATCCCTGTGGTACACCTATGTTAGTGGATGTTCCCGAAGATCTGCTACCGCTAATATCCACTTTTAGAATGCGATTCGACAGGTAACTATGCATGAGGTTTATTGCCTGATTCTGGATACCGTAGTGTTTAAGCTTTGAGATCAGGGTGTCATGATTTACGCAGTCAAAAGCCTTAGACAGATCACAGAATACTCCAATGGCATCCTGTTTCCCAGGCTTTAAAGACGTACTTCAGCAGCATAGCACCAGCTTCGGTCGTTGAACGGCCTTTAGTAAACCCAAATTGTTTTTCATGCAGTAGCCTGTTGCAGTTAAAATGTTACTGTAACTGATTAAGAATCAGTTTTTCAAATATTTTACTACATGCCGGCAGAATTGATATTGGTCGATAGTTTGCTGGATCCTTTTCATTTCCAGACTTGAATAAAGGGATCAGTTTGCTATGTTTCATTAGATCAGGAAAGATTCCTTCGTCGATGCTTCTATTGAATATGTATGCCAGATATGGCGCATCATCAATTATATAGTATATAATTTACGGAAATCCCCCAAAGGTCTTCGGATTTTTTTATATTTATTGACTTAAATGCTTTTACAATACAGTCAGCGTTGACGTGCCTAAAAGTAAAGGAAACATGACACTTTTCAACACTTGTTTCAAGTAGAGCCAATGCACAATCAACAGATGAGTTTAGTGGCCGATTAACAATATTAGGTATGCTAGAGAAAAAACGGTTAAATTAGTTAGCAACTTTTAAATTATCAATCAAAATTGTATCTACTTTTAAAGCTAGTGGTTTTTTTAGAGGTTTTATTTTACCGGTTTCATTTTTAATCATTTTCCAAGTAGCCTTTATTTTATTTGTTGAGTTCTCTATTTTCCTTTTTATTTTCAAAGATTTTGCTGAATGTCTTTTTAAAGCCTTAACTCTCTCTCTGCGTAGAGTTCATATAGTCTATTCCTACTCTTATATATAGCGGCTGCAGCCCAGTCTGCAAACACAGCCAATACTCTTTCAAATGATATCACACACGCCAAAAAACTTCTTGTCTCACTCAACACCCCTATTTCTCAAAAACTATCCTAGCGTCAAAAAAATCCTCATACATATTAGTATTAATATAATCTCTGCATATTGAAAATTTTGAATTGATCTGATCAGTCATTTTAAAGATATGGGCGACTTATCAAAAATCCCCCGCGACAATCAAATTCTATTTACGTTATCTCTTTACAATTTCAATTTCATTAAAGTCGGATAACCCGTTCGAGAGTTATGCCGTCACAAACATTGCCACACACACATACAGTGCCGAATATCCCAACTTAATTACTTTTTTATTACTTATACTTATATTACTTATTTACTTTATTTCCAATGGAAAATGATCGGACACTGGTCCGATCATTTTCCATTGCAAATAAAGTAAATAAGTTATCAAAATATGTGTACTTTATGGTACATACTGATGTACCATAAAGTACACATATTTCGATAACTGTACCCAAAGCGGCATCAGCAACTACACAGAGGTCCAACCAACGCCTGCACCCGTGCACGTCACTGATAAATGTAAAGGTACTTATCGGCAAAGTAATCATAACGGCACAGGTCCATGATTGATCCTCACAAAATTACAATACAATGCTTGCACATGTATGGCTTTTCTTCGGTGTGAATATGCATGTGCTTTATTAGACTATCATTATCATTGAAACTTTTTTCACAATGCTCTCATGTGTATGGCTTTTCTCTGGTGTGAATACGCATGTGCTTTAGTAGATAACCATTATTATTAAAACTTTTTTCACAATGCTTGCATGTGTATGGCTTTTCTCAGGTGTGAATCTGCATGTGGATTTTAAGATAATTACTTTGATTGAAACTTTTTTCACAATGTTTGCATGTGTATGGCTTTTCTCCGGTGTGAATACGCATGTGCTTTAGTAGATAACCATTATTATTAAAACTTTTTTCATAATGCTTGCACGTGTATGGCTTTACTCCGGTGTGAATTCGCATGTGCTTTATTAGATTATCATTAACACTGAAACTTTTTTCACAATGATTGCATGTGTATGGCTTTTCGCCGGTGTGAAGACGCATGTGGATTTTAAGATAATTACTCTGATAAAAACTTTTTTCACAATGCTTGCATGTGTATGGCTTTTCTCCGGTGTGAATACGCATGTGCCTTTTTACACGACTAATATGACTGAAACTTTTTTCACAGTGCTTGCATGTATGTGGCTTTTTTTGTGAATGAATTTTGTTTAAAATACTCCTAGCCAGTATAGATTTGTTACTTGTAGTACTGGGATAATTCTTATTGCAATGCTCCAGATCAGTGTTAATTCCAGTTACATTTGTTTCAATTAGTTCATTGGTTATTGTGTCTATTTCTTGAGATGCTCTGCTCTCCTCTGTTATTATTTCTTTATCTTCTGAAGTCTCTAGTTTCACTTCAAGTGGTTCAATCTTGACAGCAACAACACAAGTGTAGGGCATATCTAGATTATTGAATGTCGTGGACTGCATGGGTGCTGTTGATAAGCTAATTGTATGTTTTACATTGACATCTAGCGCAGCTATAGTGTTAGGCGACACCTGAAAACAAATACTTGCACTTTATTTTGTGCCTGAATTATGTGTAATGTGAACACCGACATTCCTAAGTTGGAGAAACTACCGCAAAGCGATGATAATACTAATATTATGTAAGCAGTATAATAAGTGGTTCAATAAGTAATTTTTGAAAAAAAAAAAATGGAACTGACTTCACCGCTAATAACATAAAAATAACTCTTAAGGTTAAGTTCATATACTTTGAAGTTGGTGCCGAATCGCCAAGCAAACACCATGTTCATTGTATGACACCGCCTTCAAATTATATGAACTGAACCTTTACAGTTATTTTTAAGTTTTTAGGGGTGAAGTCGGTTCCATTATTTTTTTCAAAAATAACTTATTTTAGCTTCTTTCGATGTAAAACCTACGTCACCACGACGTTTACGACACCCTATTTAAGAGTCGTTTAAGGGTGCATTAATACGGGATTCTGGGAAATATCTACGCAATGATGGGAACTAAAATAAATACAGATGACCTAAACAAATGTTAAGAATCGGTTCATACCGATCATGGTGCAGCGCACCCCTGGTGCCTGTATCCTGTTTAAAAGCCAAACTACTGGACCGATTTTGATTAAAATTTCTATGGAAACAATCTGTAATCATATACTTTCAAACAAAAAAATAATTTTTCAAATCGAAAATTGACAAATGACTGAGTTCTGAGGTAACAAACACAAAAATAAATTACACACAAGAGTAAGATCTAAGCGCCCCCTACATAAATTTAAGAGATAACTTGGTACAATACGAATGTGTTACTTTAGTTGTTTTACTAGTTCTTAATATTTCCCTTGTTTTAGTTATGTCATCGATATCATAACACTAGGTAATGTATACCAAATGTTTCTTGCTAAGGAGCAAGGTACATTTAGGAATGTTTAGACTTTCGATGGCCGTTCCTTAGAATGACTTCTTCTAGATATGACGAGTTCCGATTTCGGGCACTTTTAGTCAAAGCCAGTTCTGAAGAGGCCATTTCTGGACTTGACCAGTTCTTGGTATGTCAACACTCTGTACGGTACGCTTCGTAGGCTTACCTATGCTATGCCACAGATATCAGAATACTAGATTACGTTAATTATGTGTTAAAAATAAATAATACATTTAGCAACTGAAAAAGTTCTTCAATAGTGCCGTTACGATTAAATAAAAATAGTTATCTTGATGAAGTGACAAATATAACCTATTAAGATGATTAATTTCAATTTAAACTATATTATTTACGTACCTTACAGAGAGTTTACATAACAAGAAGTGGACAAATCCAGAAAAGGTCCTCTTCATTACTGTTTATAAAAATAAGTGTACTGTTACGAGCTGAGGTTCGTAAGAATTAAAGCCGGTTATTACTCAAAATAAGACATATTTATTCATCACCAACTAATTACTCACAAGCACAGTACAATACTATTTTGTTCTTCCGAATCACTAAACACTGTTATCGCACTCAAATATCGAATGATGTTATCACTCTGTATCGTAATTGAATACTGTCTTGCTTCCAAATCGCGCGGCATATTTATATCCAATCTATCGAATGATCTAGTAAGCGCTAGGATTGATCGCGGTACTAACTGTTGCGTAATCTGGGACTCTATTGTACTCGGCTTGGCGGTCATAAATCATCCTTTTGTGTTATTTTTAAACAAGTTGTTATTGTATTATTTTCGCGGAACTATGCGAAGGCCCTTGATGGTTCTAGACTTTTCTGATTGGCGTAACAGTACGAATCGAGAACTCGTCATACCTAGAAAATGGCACTTAAGAAATGGTCACCGAACGCTTTTAGAAACAGTACATATTTACTAGTAGTTCGCCCCGAACTGAGATCTCGGATTGCTGGTTTGTATTAGGTATTTAATCTGGGTGGGTAAGATGATGATGATGTATGTGTTCAGGGATGTCCAGAATGTATCTGGGAGCCATCTCCGAGAATCTGTACTTAGCATCTCCGCAGCAACAAGTGACATACATATTAAGGTAGGTGTTTGTACCTACCTCATATCCCATCCTGATTATGTTGGTTTGTATTTGTTCTGATCTGCGAGCCATCTCCGAGAATCTGTAGCATCTCCGCAGCAATGAGTGACAGATGTAGCACACACTCCTCGGTCTGTCTGCAGTGTTGAGCTGGAATCAATGAGTACTGTTTCTTATTAAATTATCTCCATCCAAAGGTTGTTTGCAATAAATCGCGAGACCCCGCGACCCATTGCGGCTATTTGTTTTTCAATTAGATATTTGTACTTTATTGCACACACAAATATAAAATCATACAAACATAGTATAATCAAAAAAGTATGATGGTGATTTTAAAATGAGTAGGTACTCTTCCAGTAAACCTAGGTAGAGAGAGAAAGAAGATTAAATAGAAGGGAAAAGTGTACAGCATTAATAAATAACATAACTTACATTATAATACATTATTTTATACATATAATTATATTGGCGCAAATCCATTCGTTCCTTTAGGATCAGAAAGTTGAATTCCTAAAATGTTGAATTTGCAAAAAGTTGAATTCATAAAATAGTTTGCCACATAACTGCAATAATCAATGCTATAAAATTGTCATTGTTAACTATGTTCAGTACAATTACATTTATACCTAACTAATTTATGCCTTTTACAAGTTTCTTAGAAAAGTTTTAGATAGAGATAATCCAGAGTTAAAGTAAAACAATGGTTGAGCCAAAAATAAATCATGTGTCTTCTGCCAACTTGTAATTTTTTTAGTTAAATGTAGGGGTTGGATACATACTGGTGAATTCCTGAATTCATCATTAAATGTATGAATGAAGTGAGCTTCATGGGGTTCCATTTGAATATCATACATTTCTTTTTCTTAAATGTGTTAAAGTTTTAATCTGCTTTTGTAAAACACCTGTCAGATTCAGAACTGCAATCTACAGAGGTAGGTAGGTTTTTTTTTTACTACTAAGGTGGCAAACGGACCTCATAACTCAGATATTAAAAAAAAAAACAGCCATATGGTCCACCTGTTTTTTTTATTGTACAACGGGAAAGTGCCTGGCTTTCAAAATAACTGGTTTGAAGTTATGATAAGGTGGAAGTGCAATGTTGTCTTTGAACACTTGTAACACCAGAAGCAACTCACACATGTTGCAGACCCCTATCATGGAGCCCTGGCGACCACACTCACTACAGGAACACAACACTAATAGATATACTTCTATGTGGCTGCAATATTCTGTAAGGCGGAGGTACTGCCCAGAGGGGCTATTCAAATAGGAAATCCTAAAACCTAAAATGTTTATTTACATGATTATTTTGTCATGTCAATACCTATAGTATAGTACCCATTTGTTTGTCTGTTACTACACATTTGTGTCTTTTTAGCTAGGTACTTACAATTTTGTAAACTCATTATTTTGTAATACCTACCAATATAGTAAAATTTAATTTAATTACGTACTTACCTACCTATTTATTTTGTCTGTTAGGTACTACACATTTATGTCTTTAGCTAGGTACCTATAATTATGTATTGGTAAATTACAACTATTTTACAACGGCTTGTAAAATAGCCATCTCTGAACATCCACCGCAAGCATAAAATCCTTATTATCATTACATTGACATGACAATCATGTCAGGAATAAAATGCAATCATTCCATTGGACTAGGATTAGGTATTACTATAAGCAGTCAGATACATAAATCGTACCTACACAGCAAACCTCATGTAATATAATTACCTACTGTTGGCCCAACCATAATATAATCGATAAAAAAATAAGGGTGATCCAAGGCATAGATAGATATCTAATAGAGGGGCTGTAAAAGCTGTGAATGCTTACCTCAGTACTTGTAACATTTCTAAACGTCTCGAGGATCTCATTGTTTTCAATGTAAAACATACCCACATTGCTTGCAAGGCAAATTCTACACAAAGAACTAGACGTAGACATTGCGAAGGATTTTGTGGGAATTCGAAACCGTAAGTTCAGTCAATCAAATCATAACTTTCTCGTCGGTCGGTTCGGTGGTGTGGTGTGGTGTCAGTGTCATGGTGTGGCAGTGTTACCAGATGGCACCATGCATTTCTCCCCAAATCTCTCCCAAAATCCCCCAAATTATGGGTATTTTGCAAAAAAAAAACCCCAACATTCAAATACCTATAACTATTATTAATATTACCTACTAATATTTAACTGTGGTAATTACATACAGGTGTTAAAATGATACCTATAATATTTCGCCATTAAGTACACACATATATTTATTAAATAAAATGTACAATTAAACTAACTATGTACAAAGGAATCAGTCGGATTTCCTAAGGACCGTTACAAACGGCCTATAGGTAACTCAGCTCGACTCAATCAAAAGCCCCGCAAGATTTTTGCAAACCAACAATTTATACATACATTACAAAAATCTAATCTGAACATTTTTGCTACCGAATATTTTTTTAAACTGTGAGACCATTAATCAATCAGCTAATAATAATAAACGTTTCGATGTAAACTAATGCAATGATTACTTCATTAACAGCCTATGAATATCTAAAGCTGCACAGAGCGTCCTCACAAATTTGAGAGTCCTGGCATAATCACCATTGGCAGGCATATTAGTGAGCGCAGTGAAGGTTTTGGAAAATACACAAAAAACAAGCCGCCCCTCTTCTAGTGCGATCCACGGTAGACGTATAAGTCGGCTTATACGTCTACCGTGGGCTGAGTTGGAGGGGTTGAGTCTTGAATGATTGTATTGCCTACAGTACAGTAGAGTGTACTATTATTAGGCAATACAACCTGGCAGCTATTCGTTTTTCCTTCTCAATAAATAACCTGTTGAATATTTATAAAATGAATTTCAAATAAATCTTGATACCTATCGCCAGCTCAATTTGTCAAGTAACTACGTGTATGTGTCAAAATATTGACCAACGAAGTGTCATAACATTTTTGGAGCTCAATTACTTGTCTGGTATCGATTACTGGTTATGTTACAGACGTTTATGCCGCGGTGGTAAGGTGAGGCTTTTTGAGGGCTTATATATAAACTGCTGAGGCACAAGAATCTTCATCAAATAATAATAAAAAAAAACAACAGGACATTAATTTCACACATCCATAATAAAGGCGAGTTTATCAAAAAAGATATGAAGGTGATCTGTACTTGATCACACCGAAGAGCATACAAGCAAGGTGTAGTTTCCGCCGCGATTTCATTTTTAAAACCGAATGACGGTTCAGGTACGGGGTGACGTGAGTCAGGGGAGTGAGTGAGGGGATGTATGATGTGAAACACAGAGAAAGTAACGGAAGACTTGCCAAGCCAAATAATCAAGAAGTCTCCTCGTCATCGGTCATCATCACACAGTAATTATTATAAAATGACTATTCTCTTAGCACGAGAGATATGAGGACGATTATTTTATATATTCACAACACTCATAGCAGTTAGTAAGTTGTGTACAAAGTAAGTGTAAGTGTACAAAGACAACATTAACCACCTTTGTGGTCTAATGGTATGCCCACCGGTGAGGTCCTGGGAGGGTCCCAATTCCCAGAGGAGCACAAAATTGTGCTTGGTGGTGGGACTTTATTTAAGTCCGCCTGGCTAGCTACCTATTACCTGAGTTTGCTGGTAAAGTACTCATATAGGGTTAAGCCCACCTTTGTCATACTTTTTTGATTACTATTTTAGTGTTCTTTTAAAATTAAAATTGGGTGTACAATAAAGTATAAATAAAGAAATTGAAAACCTACAATGGGTGTTCTTATCGCGATTTATACCAGAAGAGGTGGCTAGTGCACTAATGAAACAATACTCATTGATTCCAGCTGAACACTGCAGACAGACCGAGGGGTGTGTGCTACATCTGTCACTCATTGCTACGGAGATGCTACAGATTCTCTGAGATGGCTCGCAGATCAGAACAAATACAAACCAACATAATCAGGATGGGATATGAGGGGGTAAAAAGGGCGGTTTAATTTCCTATGAATATTTTATTCTCTGGGTCGATTGACTCGAAAAATGGTACACCTTTTCTTCAATTATTTATCATCCACTTCTGGATGTCTCCTAATTAGATCTTGACATACACGCTTTGAGTTCTGTAACCAAATTACTCTCATCCCAGGAATTAGTTTAGTTTTACGGAGTACTTCGTCCCTGTGCTTTGTTTGGGATATTGTCAGTAAAGACATATGATTTTGTGCTTTGTTTTCTGTAGACCACGCGTGCGAAGCCGCGGGCAGACGCAAGTTTTTATCTATAATTTTATTCGTCGTATAGGTTGCTCACTAATGGTCGAAGAAGGTTTAAATTTTGATACATTTGAATTTATAAAAACAATTTATCTAGCTAATTAATTCAGGCGTTATTTTGCGGAAATCCATTGTTCAAAATATTTATATAATCTGCAAACAGAAATATATTTAGTAAGAAATCCGCTAAATTCGTTTGAAAAATGTCAATCACAAATAGCTTCTACACGAGGCATCCTCAGGAAATATTAGTATTTTCGAGGTTTTTGAATTTTTAATACTTTTAATGAAAGTGTAACCTTGATGACTTGAATCTTAGAGATCTTTAAATCTTTGAAAGTCTAAGAAATATGGTTAACGCTAGAGCGGAAGCCCTTTAAATCTCACTGTAAAATGAACGATTTTAAAAAGTAAAGTATTTTCTTAATGTCGACTTTTTCTCAAAAACATCTTCGTTATTTTGTGTAGATTATTTCAAAAAGATCGACATGTTTTTAGCTATCAAAAAGGTACAATAGATGGGGCTCCTGTGCACGTTCCTTTGACAAAATCGATTACAAAGGACTCAGGTTCTAATCCCAAATAGCGGTATTTAAAGATTAAGTTCCTAGTAGAGGCTGGTTTTGTGATTTAAAGCACTGTGGTTGGTTACTCATAACAATGTTACGCTGTTAGTGATACCCTCGCTCCGCTATGATTTTTTTGACTGAGGCAGTAACTTGGAGCATTCTGCATAAGATATTGATTTTTCAGACATAATTTTTTTATGTTCTTTTGCCTGTGTAATTCGGGACAGGCTTTATCCGTCGCATAATGGTTACCTTTACAGTTCACTTTGCTTGCGCGATGTCGATGTTACAAGAGTCACCAGAGTGATCTTGTGAACACTTAGAGCAACGTGGTTTTGAACGGCACCGAGATTTTGTATGACCGAAACGGCAACACTGAAAACACTGTATTTTGGGGTAAGTATATATTTCCACTGGAAGGGTATAGCATAGCATAGAAAAACTCTGTCTGGTAAAACCTGCCCATCAAACGTCAATAGAACCGTTTGGGTTGGTTTCCAAGTAGGAACGCTATCTACAATAGTTTTATAATTAGGCCGCCTCATTTTTAAAATCGGCCCGCAACCTAACGGGACTTCAATATCTAGGATGATATCCTCTTGGGTCATGTCTAAGGGAATGCCACGTACAATTCCCATTCTTGTAACATTAAATGATGGAATGAATGCCTTGTAGTTATTCTCGCTTAGTGTCGAAGACAACAAAAAGTTGTTAGCAACGTCTGAAGACTGGAAACTAACTGCAATACAGTTACGACCGATACTCTTGACTGATCCATCGATCAGCCCACTAAATTAACGTTTTTTTCCGAAAATGAATTTACCAAAAGAGACTGGGTGAAGCGTGGTACCCGCAGTCAAGGACGTTTCAACTCTTTGCACATGAACGATAAAATTCATGAGGAAAATGTAACATGTATTCACCAAGGGAAAAGTAATTAGTTAACTTAGGTACTTGTTCAGTTCAATACAGAATTCAAAGTGTCATTCATGATCAAAATTGAACGGCAAAACTCTTCAAACTGTCAGATGACAGTGAATGAGTCAATATTGTGACAGGTGTCATTCCTGAACAGGACCCTTATCAGACGAGCCATACAATTTTCGACCAATTGAGGTGGAGTTGATTGAGGAAGATTAGTAGGAGCAATTTCAATCTTCTGAGTTGATGTATATGAGAAACCGCATGGAGGAGTTCGTTGTCCAGCTCTCAGAGAGTCATCTTTTATGGTTGAGTTTGATGATGAATTAATGCCAGGATCAGGTGGTTCATGCATGATGGTGGAGAAGGTGAAGGTGATGTGATGAAACTAACGGACAGAAATTCCTGCGCCTTCCGTAGACACAAACAAACTGGTTTGGTTAACAAAACAATACAAAATAAGCAAAATTAATAAAATCGGATTAAAATTTCGTTCGATCACGAATGACGTTCAACCGGAAGTCCAAATAATATCGATCTGGATCTGGATGACGTTATTATTCAAGTTCAATCTTAAATTCAGGGTAGAGGGGTAGAGGACTAGAATAGGTACATAGTTATTGATCTCTAAAAGCGGTTTATTAGTAGTAATATATGGTTTAATTAATTAAAGCCAAAGAATGGAAGCTCGGGATGTACATTATAGTAGTCTGTGCGGAACTCGGAACATTGAAACTTCACGCACAAAACACTAATATAATAAGAAATCCAACTTTTTGACGTGCGCACGTCCGAATGTGCACACGTTCGTTCATTTCGTAGCCCACAAGCGTGCTTGACAGTTTGACGAAATGAATTGAGTTACCAACTTCTAGTGTAAATAGTGAACGGTATAGGGAATGCGCTGAGGAGGAATAAACAGTTTTTTATTATTATTGTGTTTTATTTTGATTAATCACTGTTTTTACATTTTTATAAAGACATAGCCACGCGCCATTGAAACTGACAAGAAGTGGATGCCCAGATCAACCTATCCACTATCCATTATTTAAATTGTTTATAATTTAATAATACCTACCTTCTATTTAACATTTTTTATTCAAATTTTAAATCTCTGCATATATATATTACAAAATAATAATGCCGATAAATAATCTCTGCATATTGAAAATTTTGAATTGATCTGATCAGCCATTTTAAGGATATGGGTGAAAAATTGTACTAATTTTTACCCCAATATCTCAAAAACTACCTCACTTATCAAAAATCCCCCGCGACAATCAAATTCTATTTACGTTATCTCTTTACAATTTCAATTTCATTAAAGTCGGATAACCCGTTCGAGAGTTATGCCGTCACAAACATTGCCACACACACATACAGTACTGAATTTCCCAACTTAACTTAGAGATATTGTTCGCTTCGCTCACCTGATCAATTATATTACATTCTATTTGCAATGGGAAATGATCGGACCAGTATGTACCATAAAGTACACATATTTCGATAACTGTACCTAAAGCGGCATCAGCAACTACACAGAGGTCCAACCAACGCCTGCACCCGTGCACGTCACTGATAAATGTAAAGGTACTTATCGGCAATGTAATCATAACGGCACAGGTCCAGGTTTTTTACATAAAATATGTTGAACTTTAAAATAGGTTAGTAAACGGTATCTAGTTCACCAAATTCAACTTATTTCAACAAATTATCAAATAAAGTTAAATGACAGAAATTAAACAAAAAAATCAATAATAATTTAACCACCTACTAAAACAGTTCAAAATATGTCAAAATGGATTCAGAATATATAATTACATAAGTATTTCATTTTCCATTTTCAATAACACACAACCTAAAATAAATAAAATTTCAGGCAAAAACATATACCGTCAAATGGGGTGACTATGTGCCACATTTCAAGGTTTTTAGGTTAATTTGTTTGTAAAATAATCTACATAAGTTCTTCAACTTCTTATGTACATGTTCTACATCTCAACAGTAAACAAAATATCGTATTTTGGAAGAAAAATAAAAAAAAACAGTGGCACATTTTCGCCTGCCAGATGGGTGAGAATGTGCCATCTCTCAATTTCCTTCATAACTCATATAATTATTGAAATGGCAAATTGTCACCTATCTGTAGTTTCAAAATGGTTCACCTAGGAACGGTTTAGGTCAAAAACATGAATGTTGCCATGAAAAAAAAACAGAAAAATGTCCGTTTTTTTTTATTAACTGAACAATCAATACAATTTTAACAAGCCTCATAGCTCAGTTGGTAGTAACTCTGCCTTCTGCGCTGTAGGCTGTGGGTTCGATTCCCACCCAGGACAAACATTTGTGTGATGAATATAGATGTTTGTTCTGTGTTTGGGTGTTGTATCATATAGTAAGTATGTATTTAAAAAAAAAGTATTTAAGTATTCTATCCGCAATCTAGTTCCCATATTACAAGCTATGCTTAGTTTGGGGCTAGATGGCGTTGTGTAAAAAAAAAAATTAATGTCCTATAATATATTTATTTTATTCCACTAATTCTGGAATGCGGAAAAGCCCTCTTTTAGAGATAATTATAGGGTCGTTTATATTCCCAATTATGTTGGAATGTTTGTACCAGATTATATCTGCAGTTTTGGGCCATTTCCAAGTATTATGTCCTGCCTTTTGCATGGCTGAAATAAGTGCAGAGTCCGCTAATGTCTGAAGTACTTTTCCAGGGTATATATTTTTTTCGTATTTAGTAAGAACATAACTTCCTGTTTTCAGTGTAGTAAAATCAACTTTGTTCTCTATTTTATTCTTAGTTGTCCTATCATGTTTTTGAGAGTCGTTTTCTGCGTCATCTTGTAAATCATTTAGATCGCACCAAGTCTCACTGCAATCACTTTCTTGAAAAGAGATATGGGACGAACATTGTGAGTCACTTGTGCTATCATCCATTTTTACTGAGGGAGTTCGCTTCTTCTTGGAACGTGGTTTCGATTTGGAGATTTTTCTCTGTGCTGACTTACCAGGATGATGTCTTTTTGGTCTCAGCGTTTGTAGACCTGATCCTGATGGCTGTGAACTTTGTGATGCATCAGGCGCCTTCTCGGTTCTTCTTTTTGTTGGTGGGTTAGGGTGAAGCTGCAAGGATTCTCCAAGGTGTACCGAAAATGAAGGGAAAGCAGAAGCTATTGTTTCTGTCTCTGGATCTGAAACGGCGATCTCGAGGTTTCTTGGTGTTGTTTGTGTTGGTGAGTCAATTTCGGAGTCTATAAAATGATTTGAGTTCAAGTGTACTGCATATGAAGGAGCAACAGGAACTGTTCTTTCTATTTCTGGCACTTGTTCCGCAGGTGCGAGGTTTATAGGGGTTGTCGTGCGTGTTGGTGAGCCAATATCTGAGTCTGTCGAATAATCAGAGTTCAGACGTACTGCATAGGAAGGAACCACCGGAGTTGGTCTATCTATCTCTGGATCTATGTCTAAAGAATCGAGGTATGTTCCCGTCGTTGTTGGTGTTGGTAAAACAGTGTGTAACTCTGTAGAATTTTCAGGATCTGACTGGGGCGCAGGTGAGGCGACTGTACGAGTTGTTGCATCGACTACCAAATCAGCAGCTGTAATGCCCCTTCTTGCTGGAACATTCACACGCCTTCTCCTTCGATATGGCCTCGTCTGAGTAACCTGCATTCTTGTAGTTCGTAGGTTGTCAAGAAAACTTTCACTTTAAATTTCACGATCAGGCACACTTGCTTCTAATTGTTGGTTAGGCATTCTTTTCATAACTGGATCTCTATCTAATGGGCACAATCCACACTTCTTGAACCCTGATTTCATATTTTGGCAAGAATTTGGACTCATGTGATCCATCATTTGCTTTAAAAGCATGGGAAACTGATCCTTTGGAACAGAACTGCTTCTGCTGTTTTGGGTGCTGTTCTTCCACTCGTTTAGTATTTTTCGCCAAGCAATTTTCATGGGCCGAAAAAAGGCAACGTCTAGTGGTTGCAATAAATGAGTTCCGTTGGGGGGCAAAGCAATAAATGCAATGTTATTTTCTTGACAACTAGAAATAACCGCCGAGCTCAAATGTGAACTGAGATTATCACCCACTAAAATCTTCTTGCCAGTCTGTTTTTTTAAAATAGGAAGCATGGTGAAATGGAACCAGTCCTCAAAACATCTGGCGTCAAACCATCCAGATTTTGTTCTGTTGTAACGCGCATTAGGAGGTCCATTTTCTGTCCACGTAGCCCACATATTCTCAGCTTTATAGACAACGTAGACGGGCGCTACTTCACCAGCTGCATTACCACATATCATGATTGATGTAGATGCTTTTGAAGAATTTTTTATTATTTCTAGATATTTTGTTCCTCGTCTGGATATTACTTTCAAGGAACCAGGGTCATCAACAAGGCAAGTTTCATCATAGTTCCAGATGTTACAAGCAGGCACATTTTCTGTTTCTTTTTCGTAATGATTGAAAAAGTCATTAACGATTTCTTCATTCATTTCTGCACGGCCATGGGTGATATTTCTAGCCACTCTGTTGGAAAGAAGGGCCTTATGGCGTGACATAAACGAATATGCCCACTCTTTTCCTGGATAATTATTGGCAAAACCCTTCACTTGTCTACCCTGTTTATTTAAATACGTTCTAACTATTAAACGCAGTTCCAGTATAGTTATGGGAAACCCAAATGATGACAAAGCAACTATATGGGAAACAAAAGCGAGTTCTTCGTCTTCACTAAAAACTGTTTGACCCCCTGGTTTTAGAGGCGCTTTGCCCTTTAGCTTGGAGGATAATGTGTTCCTGTGGATGCCATATTTTTCTGCTGCAGCCCGTACAGATATTTGTTTTGATTTAATTTCATCTAAAATTGTATTTAATGTTTCTTCCGTGTAATTTTTGTACGGTCTGGTCCCAGGGGTTCGTTTATAATGCCGTGGCATTATGTTGGCACTGAAAAGTGTCAAAAAATCGTAGTTAAGGTGGGTTTATATTTCTAATGTATGGCAACATTATTGTTGGAACGAAGTTCCTTATCGTTGTGAAAGGGGGCTTGACGGAAAAAAATCTCACGAAAAGTTGTAACTAACGTTAAAAAAAAATTTATTACAATTCCTTCACTATGTAATTACCTAATCGAAAGGAACACGGAAGGAACTGATTTTTTGCTCTATGGAAAGGAACTTCATTCCATCCGGGTGTCCCTTGACACCATTTTTGACAGTGGCACATTTTCACCTGCGAAGTTCTGATATTTTGTTAAAATTCCCGTTTTTCACTAATTAAAAAGCATTGTTATTCACATTAATATTCATCATATTTCCAATAAAAAACACTTTATGTGAAACTTACCCAGTCAGCTACAGCTTTTCTAAATTTTTCAGGATCAATTAAAGTTATCAGGCACTCACAGATTACAAAAATCGAGCGGAAAGTTTCGTCAAACTGAATGACACTGACATTTGGCAGGAACTGTCTGCGTGATATGAACTAGAGATGGGAAATTAATTATAAAATCGATTTATTTAGGGAACAAGTTACTTATGTCAAAGTTAAAACAGAAATCGATTCTAATCTGATCCATGACCCGTATTGCACATTCTCACCTGCCTGGCACATAGTCACCCCATTTGACGGTATTTAAATAAAGCAAGTCAAATAAAATGTGATTCTCCTAGAGTCACATGTCACATGTCAAAAAATTCATTTATATTATAAAATACATAATTTTCAAAGAATCGTTTAACTTTACATTTAAAGTCTGACATGTTTTCCGTCTTCGTTATGTTTATAGGAAGTTTATTGTACATCATTATTTTAGTATGTTCTCCTTGCTTTTGAACCTTGGTTAATCTTACTTTTGGTTTCTGTAACCTATCTAGATTTCTCAAATTATAGCGTGAGTGAGGCTTAACATACTTATTCCTATTTTCGTGTATTTCAAGTAGACTTTTATAAATATACAAAGATATAACCGACATAATTTTAAGCTCCTTAAAATGATTTCAGGCTGAATCTCTTTTTCTAAGGCCACATATAATCCTAATTGCGCATTTTTGGCTCGTTAGCACCTTGTGTATATTTGAGCAGTTTCCCCAGACCTTTTCTCGATTATTGCTTTTAATTTTAAAAGAACGTAATTTGCAATTGCTAACTTTTTGCAGATCTTCAGTATGTGCGTGTCGTGGCTTACTGCATAGTCTATATTGTACCCCAGGAAGATTTGATCAGTAACGTCTCTTGAGATTTTCTTGCATCATATCTTAATGTGACGCTTTTATCGGCATTCAACATAATGCCGTTCGCTTCGAACCATAATTTCAGTATTTCTATGGACTGGCTATTTTTTAACTCTAGCTTTGGTAATGATTTTTCTTTAATTCCTAGGTTACACACCTCTGCAAAAAGATTTATCTTTACTCTCTCATCTGCAAAAAGATTTATAAATGTCCAATCAGGTACATTACTTGCAAGGTCATTTGTGTGTGTGGTACCCCATATCTAAATTTCCTGAAAAAGAATTTACTCCGTCGATTGTAACTACTTGAGTTCTATGTGAAAGATAGCTATCCATCATTTGGAGCTCCTTATCATAAAACCCGTAATATTCTAATTTGCTAAATAGGACGTCATGCCTCAAGCAGTCAAACGCCTTGGACAGGTCAAAAAAAATACTAGCACATTTTTGAGATTCATCTAGAGCTTGCAGAACAAAGTAATTTACATTACGAATCGCCATTTCCGTTGACTTATTTTTTCTGAAACCAAATTGTGACGTAGTGAACAGGTTATTGGCTTCAAAGTAATTAACAATTTCGTTCTTCATAATTGTTTCTAAAATTTTCGATATGGTAGGGAGTATAAGGATTGCCTATAATTTGTAAGCTTGTCACTTTCACCTTTTTTGTAAAGCGGAATAACGCGCCCAGCTTTTAAAATCTTTAAACCGAAATGTGTGGGAACACTCCGTTAATTATACAATAATTTAATGTGTCACATAGAAGTTTTAATAAATTATAGTTCCTCAATAATAAGTCTCTTAATGTTTTACTAGTCATATCGTAAATATCTACGCTTTTTTTAGTTTTCATGTCCCTAACTATCTTCCTGAAGCTTACATATGATACTGTATCAATTTTTATAGATGTGGTCGGTTTAGATATGTTTTTTAAATAAGTCATGCATCTTTGTTTGTCAATAGTTGTAGATTTGGTTACATTACTAGCAATGTTTCGAAAAAACAGGTTGAATGAATTATCTATTTCTTGGGGATCTGTTAGTTTGACATTATTCTCATTAGTTATTGTTTGGATCGTTTTGTGCTCCTTATTTTTCCATTTTGTTTGCTCGTTTATGCCTCCATGCCTCTTTTATTTTATTGCTAGATTTTTTTATTCTATGTGTGTATTTGAGTTTTCTTGCATATTTCATTGCTTTACGCAAAAAAAAATTGTATTTTTTTATTTTTATCCTTCGCTCTTTGCAAGGATTTCGCTCAAGTCAAGTCAAATATTTTTATTCAGTAAGATTTTTTAGGATCACTTTGAAACGTCAAATCTACCGCCTGTTCGGAATCGCGACCAGCACACAAGGAGAAAGGCAAGAACCTCGGGCTAGTTTTTTTTTTCATGATCCATTACAATAGCTTTAAATTATCTAATACTAATTACAATTTATTCACTGGAGCAAATTCATTTTTTTCTAGGTAATCTGAAATTTTATAATAAGCTTTCCTGGATAGCTTTTGTTTTACAAAATTTTTGAATTTATTATTTGACAAGCTTAGCACATCACTTGGCAATTTATTATAAAAGCGTACAGTTTGCCCTATGAACGATTTATTAACCTTATGGAGCCTAGTTGTGGGAACAGCGAGTTTATTCTTATTTCTAGTATTATAATTATGTTTATCACAGTTTTTGTCAAATAAGCTTATGTTTTTACGCGCGTACATAATATTTTCATAAATATATTGGCAGGGCATAGTCAATATATTTATTTCTTTAAACTTGTCTCTTAATGAATCTCTGGGACCCATTTTGTAAAGAGCGCGAACAGCCCTCTTCTGCAAAACGAATATGGTGTCTATATCTGCAGCACTTCCCCACAGTATTATGCCATATGACATAATACTGTGAAAGTAACTGAAGTAAACTAGTCTTGCTGTAGCAACGTCTGTGAGAAGACGTATCTTCTTTACAGCATATGCTGCAGAACTAAGTCTCTTCGCCAGTTTATCTATGTGTGGGCCCCATTGAAGTTTATTATCTAAAGTTAATCCCAAAAATACAGTGGTTTTGACTAATTCTACGTTTTCCTCTTTAACTTTTACATTAGCTTCAACTTCAGTTACATTTGGCAAAATAAATCGAATACATTTGGTCTTTTTCTGATTGAGTACTAAGTTATTTACATTAAACCAGTTAACAATTTTTGAGATTGCATTGTTTACGTTGTCAAAGTTAGTCATTTGTCGCTTCAATCTAAATAGAAGTGACGTATCATCTGCAAACAGAACAATCTCATGGTCATCTTTAATTATTTGGGGCAGATCATTAATATATACTAAAAACAAGAAAGGCCCCAATATAGAACCCTGCGGCACACCCATGGTAACCAAAGATCCTGAAGAACGCTGGCCGTTCACGTCGACATGCTGTATGCGATCACTTAGGTAAGACGTGAGTAAGTCTAGTGCAACACCCTTGATACCATAGTGGTCTAATTTCATAATCAGTGTTTCGTGGTGCACGCAGTCAAAAGCCTTAGACAAATCACAAAAGACTCCCAACGCATCATGTGATTTCTCCCAGGCCTCGAAAATATGCGATACTAAACTAATACCGGCATCAGCAGTTGAGCGACTTCTTGTAAATCCAAATTGTTTGTCATGAAATAGGGCGTTAGCATAAAAATGACTATGTAACTGTGTAAGAATAATCTTCTCAAAGATTTTACTAAATGTCGGTAGTACTGATATCGGCCTAAAGTTTGTTGGATCAGAACTGTTACCAGATTTAAAAAGAGGAGTTATTTTACTATATTTCATTAAATTAGGGAATACGCCGCAGTCGATGCATTCGTTGAAAATAAAAGCTAATTCAGGCGCTATAACGCCTATTATAGGTTTAACAATGCTTACAGAGATGCCCCAGAGGTCAGAGGTCTTCTTTTCATTTATAAGTTTAAATGCTTTAATAATATCGTTATTATTAACATATTTGAAATAAAATGGTTTATTACATGATGGTACATTGTTTTTCAGTATTGACTCTGCCATAATATTTGAAGAGTTCAATGATTTTGTGGTAGAAACAGGTATATCAGTAAAAAACGTTTCAAAAGCTGTTGCAACATCAATATTTTGGGATATGTTAAGATTTCCTATTTTTAAATTAAATTCGTTAGTGTTGCTGTTTTTCCCTTTTCCAGTCTCACTATTAATAATTTTCCAAGTAGCTTTAATTTTATCTTTACTATTTACAATCTGTTTTCTCAAGTATTGGGATTTAGCGGCCACACAAACTTCCTTAAAGATTTTAGAATATTTTTTTACTTTATCATTAAACTCTTCACTAAAGTTGTACTGTTTTTCACCATAAAGTTCATACAATTTTCTTCTACTTTTATGTATTCCCGCTGTTGCCCACTCACTAAATGTTGCATTATCAGAGACTGTGATTGTTTTGGATGTATATATTGAGTTAAATATGTTGCTAAATTTAGTAAAAAATGTATTATATAAACAATCAGGATAGTTGCCATTATATGAAACAGGTAATTTAGACATTAGTGCTGATTTAAATTTTTCCACTCTATCAGCTGTCAGTGGTACAAAATTAATTTTCCTTTTTATATTAGTTTTACACTGTGTTTCGATTTTAATAATTTCTCCTAGATGGTCAGATTTTATTTTACTTATTACACTCTTCCATATAATGTTGGCATCTGTAAATATATTATCTATACATTTAGCTGAGGTTTCAGTTATTCTAGTAGGCTCCATAAACATAGGTTTTAGATTAAAGGAGTTAAACAGGTTAGTAATTTTTTTGCTATATGTGTCTTTGGTCAATAGATCAATATTAAAATCTCCACAAGCTATCAATTGTTTTTTTGATTGTGACACTTTAAACAATATTTGTTCCATAACATTTTCAAAAATTGAATATTTGGCACAAGGTGGGCTGTATACACTTATGATAATGAATTGCTCCAGCTCTACACAAGCTATTTCAATTTCCTTTTCAACTGAATGATTAACAATGTCAGTCCGATCTTTAAATTTTATTTGTTTGTTTAACAATATTATTGAGCCACCTCGGATGTGATTCACTCTGCAGAAAGAACTGCCAATCTGGTGATTACTGAAATTAAACATGAGCTCATGTTGTTTAAGCCAATGTTCAGTTATGCAAATGATGTCAATATGATCAGAGTTCATGAATAATTCCAGTTCAAGCACCTTGTTTTCTAAGCCTTCAATGTTCTGACTTAACAATTTGATATAATTTTTGGGTTTAGGGCATATTTTCTTAGTATTATTTACCAGTATAGTATTACACCTATTTGACTTATTTGATTTGGGCAAATTATTTAAACACATTTTTGACTTCCTTACTAAGCTATGTTTGCTATGTGACATATTTGGTGGCTCATTTATGCTAGAGGCTTCCTCTATTGTCTTATGAACTAATTTAAATTACTTGGAATATTTTCCAATACATTAATATCTTGTCTGTGCTCAATAAAAGCAGTCTGATTAGCCAGCTCTTCTAGGAGTTCCATGTTCTCTAAATTTTCTTTGGATATCTGAATCCCATTTGTGATCCATTTCTTGTTATTTAGTTTTCTAGTGATATTCTTTTTTGGGAATGCTATATTGAAGTGGTGTAGAATCATATTTAGCACATCATTCATTTTTTCATTTGGATCCCAGGTATTATTTAATTCGAACATAACGTTTTGGTAATCTTTCTGGAATAAATAATTGAAATAAATAAATTTGAATTCGAGTATATTCGTGTTATTGTTTTTAGTTCTTTGTGTGCCGGTTTGTAATCAATATTTTTTATATCTAATTGTATAACATTATGGTCAGAAAATTTAAAATCTAGTACATGTCCATAAACGTTGTCAAAATTTACTATGAAATTGTCAATGCAAGTAGATGTATTTACTTTTGTTCTTGTCGGCTTATCTATAACATATCTGCAGTTAACATTTTTAATAATATTGATAAATCTGCATTTCTTATTTGATTCTAACAAAATGTTAATGTTAAAGTCACCTGCTATTACTATTTTCTGGTTCTCACGACATAATTTGTGTAGTAATTTTGTAAATATATCATAAAATATTGAAAAGTCATGATCTGGCCGATATATACATACAATAACAATCTTACATTTTTGTAATTCTATCGCAGAGATTTCGCAGTTCATTTCGAATGCCAACCTATTCGTCTTTTCTTACTTTAAAATCTATTCCATTTTTAACAAAAATTGCAGACCCTCCATGATTAAAATAGACTCTATTAAAATATGTGGCCAGTACAAAGTCTTGTAGAACCATTCCTCTAATTTGATGATCTTTAGCCCATGTCTCAGTGAGACATAAGACTTCACAATCTTTGGTTTTATCTAAATAGCTTTCTATTTGATCGTATTTGTTGTGTATACTTTGTATGTTAGCGTGAACTATGGCTAACGGTTGTCCGTTTCCTGTGGGTTCACTTGAAAATTTCTGTTTTGCCTTAGGGGCGTGTTAGCCTGATGTATTCGAGGTATAAAATTTAATACCGTCAAAGCTTGGAAATTGCGGAAATTACGGATCTCATAATTTCTGAGATGATATATTTTCTAAGTGTAAACTTATTTTCAATTTCCACAATATCGTTCAGATCTAAAAATTGCATGCCATGTTAACTGATGGATTTTGTTGTTCAAGTTGTAAATTTCACTGTCACTATGTGTACACTGTGTGTGATTGGCTGATTTGAAATGTAAAAATGCCAAAATTTTGTGTTTACAAGTGTGTGCGTAGCTTCCAAAAATGAGGATTGCAGTGGAACGCCCTTTTCGATGTAATTTATAGGTTTATTGGACTTGCCCAGGTATTTCTATATGTTTCTGTGTATCCCTTTGTTGTTGTTCTTCAATAATATTCACTTTTTACTTGACTTAGTAACTTATTTAATGGTAAATCTGATAATTTACTGTGGACCCTAATAACAGAGATGTTTGCTATCTAACGCACACATGCGCAAAAAAAAAGGATACAAACAAAGTATACAATACAAAGCATGCATGTGTATGGCTTTTCTCAGGTGTGAATATGCATGTGCTTTAGTAGATAACCATTATTATTAAAACTTTTTTCACAATGCTTGCATGTGTATGGCTTTTCTCCGGTGTGAATACGCATGTGGATTTTAAGTTGATTACTTTGTTTGAAACTTTATTCACAATGCTTGCATGTGTATGGCTTTTCTCCGGTGTGAATACGCATGTGGATTTTAAGTTGATTACTTTGATTGAAACTTTTTTCACAATGCTTGCATGTGTATGGCTTTTCTCCGGTGTGAATACGCATGTGGGTTTTAAGATTACGACTTTGATTGAAACTTTTTTCACAATGATTGCATGTGTATGGCTTTTCTCCGGTGTGAATACGCATGTGGGTTTTAAGATTATGACTTTGATTGAAACTTTTTTCACAATGTTTGCATGTGTATGGCTTTTCTCCGGTGTGAATACGCATGTGGGTTTTAAGATGACCACTTTGATTGAAACTTTTTTCACAATGCTTGCATGTGTATGGCTTTTCGCCGGTGTGAATACGCATGTGGATTTTAAATTGATTACTTCGATTGAAACTTTTTTCACAATGATTGCATGTGTATAGATTTTCTCCGGTGTGAATACGCATGTGGATTTTAAGTTCATTACTTTGATTGAAACTTTTTTCACAATGATTGCATGTGTATGGCTTTTCTCCGGTGTGAATACGCATGTGGGTTTTAAGATTATGACTTTCATTGAATCTTTTTTCACAATGATGGCATGTGTATGGCTTTTCTCCGGTGTGAATACGCATGTGGATTTTAAGTTGATTACTTCGATTGAAACTTTTTTCACAATGATTGCATGTGTATGGTTTTTCGCCGGTGTGAATACGCATGTGCCTTATTAGATTACTAATATGACCGAAACTTTTTTCACAGTGCTTGCATGTATGTGGCTTTTTTTGTGAATGAATTTTGTTTAAAATACTCCTAGCCAGTATAGATTTGTTACTTGAAGTACTGGGATAATTCTTATTGCAATGCTCCAGATCAGTGTTAATTCCAGTTACATTTGTTTCAATTAGTTCATTGGTTATTGTGTCTATTTCTTGAGATGCTCTGCTTTCCTCTGTTATTATTTCTTCATCTTCTGAAGTCTCTAGTTTCACTTCAAGTGGTTCATCCTTGACAGCAACACCACAAGTGTAGGGCATATCTAAATTATTGAATGTCATGGACTGCATGGGTGCTGTTGATAAGCTAATTATATGTTTCACATCTAGCGCAGCTATAGTGTTAGGCGACACCTGAAAACAAATACTTACACTTTATTTTGTGCGTGAATTATGTGTAATGTGAACACTGACATTCCTAATTTGGAGAAACAAATATGCAGGTAGTTGGAGAAACTACCGCAAAGCGATGATAATACTAATATTATGTAAGCAGTATAATTATGTTGTTAAATAAGTTATTTTTGAAAAAAAAAATGGAACTGACTTCACCGCTAAAAACATAAATATAATAAATAACTCTTAAGGGTAAGTTCATATACTTTGAAGTTGGTGCCGAATCGCCAAACAAACACCATGTTCATTGTATGACACCGCCTTCAAATTATATGAACTGAACCGTGACAGTTATTTTTAAGTTTTTAGGGGTGAAGTCGGTTCCATTCTTTTTTTCAAAAATAACTTATTTTAGCTTCTTTCGTTGTACAACCTACGACACCACGACGTTTACGACACCCTATTTAAGAGTGCAATAATACGGGATTCTGGGAAATATCTACGCAATGATGGGAACTAAAATAAATACAGATGACCTAAACAAATGTTAAGAATCGGTTCATACTACGGTGCATTGCACCCCTGGTGCCTGTATCCTGTTTTTTATTTAAAAGCCAAACTACTGGACCGATTTTGATTAAAATTTCTATGGGACCAATCTGTAATCATATACTTTTTCAAATAAAAAAAATAATTTTTCAAATCGAAAATTGACAAATGACGGAGTTCTGAGGTAACAAACACAAAAAATTACACACTAGAGTAAGATCTAAGCGCCCCCTTCATAAATTTAAGAGACAACTTGGTACTATACGAATGTAGGTATATATTAGTTGTTTTACTAGTTCTTAATATTTCCCTTGTTTTAGTTATGTCACAGATATCATAACACTAGGTAATGTATACCAAATGTTTCTTGCTCAGGAGCAAGGTACATTTAGGAAAGTTTAGACTTTCGATGGCCGTTTGTTAAAATGACTTCTGCTAGATGTGACGAGTTCCGATTTCGGGCACTTTTAGTTAAAGCCAGTTCTGAAGAGGACCATTTCTGGACTTGACCTGTTCTTGGTATGTCAACAATCTGTACGGTACGCTTCGTAGGCGTACCTATGCTATGCCACAGATATCAGAATACTAGGTTACGTTAATTATGTGTTAAAAATAAATAATACATTTAGCAACTGAAAAAGTTCTTCAATAGTGCCGTTATGATTTAAAAAAAATAGTTATCTTCTATATAGTAATCTTTCTGGAATAAATAATTGAAATAAATAAATTTGAATTCGAGTATATTCGTGTTATTGTTTTTAGTTCTTTGTGTGCCGGTTTGTAATCAATATTTTTTATATCTAATTGTATAACATTATGGTCGGAAAATTTAAAATCTAGTACATGTCCATAAACGTTGTCAAAATTTACTATGAAATTGTCAATGCAAGTAGATGTATTTACTTTTGTTCTTGTCGGCTTATCTATAACATATCTGCAGTTAACATTTTTAATAATATTGATAAATCTGCATTTCTTATTTGATTCTAACAAAATGTTAATGTTAAAGTCACCTGCTATTACTATTTTCTGGTTCTCACGACATAATTTGTGTAGTAATTTTGTAAATATATCATAAAATATTGAAAAGTCATGATCTGGCCGATATATACATACAATAACAATCTTACATTTTTGTAATTCTATCGCAGAGATTTCGCAGTTCATTTCGAATGCCAACCTATTCGTCTTTTCTTACTTTAAAATCTATTCCATTTTTAACAAAAATTGCAGACCCTCCATGATTAAAATAGACTCTATTAAAATATGTGGCCAGTACAAAGTCTTGTAGAACCATTCCTCTAATTTGATGATCTTTAGCCCATGTCTCAGTGAGACATAAGACTTCACAATCTTTGGTTTTATCTAAATAGCTTTCTATTTGATCGTATTTGTTGTGTATACTTTGTATGTTAGCGTGAACTATGGCTAACGGTTGTCCGTTTCCTGTGGGTTCACTTGAAAATTTCTGTTTTGCCTTAGGGGCGTGTTAGCCTGATGTATTCGAGGTATAAAATTTAATACCGTCAAAGCTTGGAAATTGCGGAAATTACGGATCTCATAATTTCTGAGATGATATATTTTCTAAGTGTAAACTTATTTTCAATTTCCACAATATCGTTCAGATCTAAAAATTGCATGCCATGTTAACTGATGGATTTTGTTGTTCAAGTTGTAAATTTCACTGTCACTATGTGTACACTGTGTGTGATTGGCTGATTTGAAATGTAAAAATGCCAAAATTTTGTGTTTACAAGTGTGTGCGTAGCTTCCAAAAATGAGGATTGCAGTGGAACGCCCTTTTCGATGTAATTTATAGGTTTATTGGACTTGCCCAGGTATTTCTATATGTTTCTGTGTATCCCTTTGTTGTTGTTCTTCAATAATATTCACTTTTTACTTGACTTAGTAACTTATTTAATGGTAAATCTGATAATTTACTGTGGACCCTAATAACAGAGATGTTTACTATGTAACGCACACATGCGCAAAAAAAAGGATACAAACAAAGTATACAATACAAAGCATGCATGTGTATGGCTTTTCTCAGGTGTGAATATGCATGTGCTTTAGTAGATAACCATTATTATTAAAACTTTTTTCACAATGCTTGCATGTGTATGGCTTTTCTCCGGTGTGAATACGCATGTGGATTTTAAGTTGATTACTTTGATTGAAACTTTTTTCACAATGCTTGCATGTGTATGGCTTTTCTCCGGAGTGAATACGCATGTGGGTTTTAAGTTTATGACTTTGATTGAAACTTTTTTCACAATGCTTGCATGTGAATGTCTTTTCGCTGGTGTGAGTACGCATGTGCTTTAGTAGGTAACCATTATTATTAAAACTTTTTTCACAATGCTTGCATGTGTATGGCTTTTCTCCGGTGTGAATACGCATGTGGGTTTTAAGATTATGACTTTGATTGAAACTTTTTTCACAATGCTTGCACGTGTATGGCTTTTCTCCGGTGTGAATTCGCATGTGATTTATTAGATGATCATTAACACTGAAACTTTTTTCACAATGCTTGCATGTGTATGGCTTTTCGCCGGTGTGAATACGCATGTGCCTTATTAGATTACTAATATGACCGAAACTTTTTTCACAGTACTTGCATGTATGTGGCTTTTTTTGTGAATTAATTTTGTTTAAAATACTCCTAGGCAGTATAGATTTGTTACTTGAAGTACTGGGATAATTCTTATTGCAATGCTCCAGATCAGTGTTAATTCCAGTTACATTTGTTTCAATTAGTTCATTGGTTATTGTGTCTATTTCTTGAGATGCTCTGCTTTCCTCTGTTATTATTTCTTCATCTTCTGAAGTCTCTAGTTTCACTTCAAGTGGTTCATCCTTGACAGCAACACCACAAGTGTAGGGCATATCTAAATTATTGAATGTCATGGACTGCATGGGTGCTGTTGATAAGCTAATTATATGTTTCACATCTAGCGCAGCTATAGTGTTAGGCGACACCTGAAAACAAATACTTACACTTTATTTTGTGCGTGAATTATGTGTAATGTGAACACTGACATTCCTAATTTGGAGAAACAAATATGCAGGTAGTTGGAGAAACTACCGCAAAGCGATGATAATACTAATATTATGTAAGCAGTGTAATATGTTGTTAAATAAGTTATTTTTGAAAAAAATAATGGAACTGACTTCACCGCTAAAAACATAAAAATAACCCCTAAGGGTAAGTTCATATACTTTGAAGTTGGTGCCGAATCGCCAAGCAAACACCATGTTCATTGTATGACACCGCCTTCAAATTATATGAACTGAACCGTGACAGTTATTTTTAAGTTTTTAGGGGTGAAGTCGGTTCCATTCTTTTTTTCAAAAATAACTTATTTTAGCTTCTTTCGTTGTACAACCTACGACACCACGACGTTTACGACACCCTATTTAAGAGTCGTTTAAGGGTGCAATAATACGGGATTCTGGGAAATATCTACGCAATGATGGGAACTAAAATAAATACAGATGACCTAAACAAATGTTAAGAATCGGTTCATACTACGGTGCATTGCACCCCTGGTGCCTGTATCCTGTTTTTTATTTAAAAGCCAAACTACTGGACCGATTTTGATTAAAATTTCTATGGGACCAATCTGTAATCATATACTTTTTCAAACAAAAAAAATATTTTTTCAAATCGAAAATTGACAAATGACGGAGTTCTGAGGTAACAAACACAAAAAATTACACACTAGAGTAAGATCTAAGCGCCCCCTTCATAAATTTAAGAGACAACTTGGTACTATACGAATGTAGGTATATATTAGTTGTTTTACTAGTTCTTAATATTTCCCTTGTTTTAGTTATGTCACAGATATCATAACACTAGGTAATGTATTCCAAATGTTTCTTGCTAAGGAGCAAGGTACATTTACGAATGTTTAGACTTTCGATGGCCGTTTGTTAAAATGACTTCTGCTAGATATGACGAGTTCCGATTTCGGGCACTTTTAGTTAAAGCCAGTTCTGAAGAGGACCATTTCTGGACTTGACCAGTTCTTGGTATGTCAACAATCTGTACGGTACGCTTCGTAGGCGTACCTATGCTATGCCACAGATATCAGAATACTAGGTTACGTTAATTATGTGTTAAAAATAAATAATACATTTAGCAACTGAAAAAGTTCTTCAATAGTGCCGTTATGATTTAAAAAAAATAGTTATCTTGATGAAGTGACAAATATGACCTATTAAAATGATTGATTTCCATTTAAACTATATTATTTACGTACATTACAGAGAGTTGACATAACAAGAAGTGGACAAATCCAGAAAAGGTCCTGTTCATAACTGTTTATAAAAATAAGTGTACTGTTACGAGCTGAGGTTCGTAAGAATTAAAGCCGGTTATTACTCAAAATAATACATATTTATTCATCACCAACTAATTACTCCCAAGCACAGTACAACACTACTTTGTTCTTCCGAATCACTAAACACTGTTATCACACTCAAATATCGAATGATGTAATCACTCTGTATCGTAATTGAATACTGTCTTACTTCCTAATCGCGCGGCATATTTATATCCAGTATATCGAATGATCTAGTAAGCGCTAGGATTTATCGCGGTACTAACTGTTGCGTAATCTGGGACTCTATTGCACTCGGCGTGGCGGTCATAAATCATCCTTTTGTGTTATTTTTAAACAAGTTGTTATTGTATTATTTTCCCGGAACTATGCGGAGGCCCTTGATGGTTCTAAACTTTTCTGATTGGCGTAACAGTACGAATCCTGAACTCGTCATACCTAGAAAATGGCACTTAAGAAATGGTCACCGAACGCTTTTAGAAACAGTACATATTTACTAGTAGTTCGCCCCGAACTGTGATCTCGTAATGTCTGGTTTGTATTAGGTATTTAATCTGGGTGGGTATGATGATGATGATGTATTTGTTCAGATCTGGGAGCCATCTCCGAGAATCTGTACTTAGCATCAACAAGCAGCAACAAGTGACAGACATATTAAGGTAGGTGTTTGTACCTACCTCATATCCCATCCTGATTATGTTGGTTTGTATTTGTTCTGATCTGCGAGCCATCTCCGAGAATCTGTAGCATCTCCGCAACAATGAGTGACAGATGTAGCACACACCCCTCGGTCTGTCTGCAGTGTTGAGCTGGAATCAATGAGTACTGTTTCTTATTAAATTATCTCCATCCAAAGGTTGTTTGCAATAAATCGCGATACCCCCGCGACCCATTGCGGCTATTTGTTTTTCAATTAGATATTTGTACTTTATTGCACACACAAATATAAAATCATACAAAAATAGTATAATCAAAAAAGTATAATGGTGATTTTAAAATGAGTAGGTACTCTTCCAGTAAACCTAGGTAGAGAGAGAAAGAAGATTATTACTTTTATAAATAACATACCTTACATTATACTACATTATTTTATACATTTAATTATATTGGCGCAAAGCCATTAGTTGCACAAAACTGCAATAATCAATGCTATAAAATTGTTATTGTTAACTATATTCAGTCAAATAACATATATACCTAACTAATTTATGCCTTATAAAAGTCCCTTAGAAAAGTTTAGATAAAGATAATCCAGAGTTAAAGTTAAAGTAAAACAATGGTTGAGCCAAAAATAAATCATGTGTCTTCTGCCAACTTGGCATTTTTTAAATTAAATGTAGGGGTTGGCTACATACTGGTACCTGAATTTAACATCAATTGAATAAATGAAAGCTTCTTGGGGTTTCATTTGAATATCATATTTTTTTTTCTTAAATGTGTTAAAGTTTAATCTGCTTTTGTAAAACACCTATCAGTTTCAAAACTGCAATCTACAGAGGTAGGTATTTTTTTTATACTACTAAGGTGGCAAACAGACCTCATAGCTCAGAGATTAAACAAAACAGCCATACGGTCCACCTGTTTTTTTTATTGTACAGCGGGGAAGTGGTTGGCTTCCATCTTACCTGGCTTCAAGTTATGATAAGGCCTAGGGTGGAAGCGCACTCCACCCAGAATCCTAAACAGACTGAGGAAATGGATATCATATCTCTAAATGCCGGTACACAATAATTTATAATTGTTGTTATTGCAAAAGACTTAGGTAAGATGGTAGCTAGACAGACAGACTGAAATAAAATCCTACCACCAACCAAACAAGGCACCATATTGTAATCCTCTGGGGATTCAAGCCGGGACCTCTCCTGTGGGCTTACCATAGGACCATAGAGGTGGTTAATGTTGTCTTTGAACACTTGTAACACCAGAAGCAACACGCACATGTTGCAGACACCTATCATGGAGCCCTGACGACCACACTCACCACAGGAACACAGCACTAATAGATATCTTGCTATGTGGCTGCAATATTGTGTACCTAAGGTGGGAGGTACTGCCCCAGAGGTGCTGCGTAAATAGTGATAGGAAATTATTTATAATTATTATTTTGTAATACCAAATTATTATTAATATAAATATAAAATTATTTTGTAAAATCGAATTTAATTACATAGGTAGTTACCTACCTATTTGTTTGTCTGTTACTACACATTTGTGTCTCTTTAGCTAGGTATGTAGAATTTTGGATATTGGTAAACTTATTATTTTGTAATACCTACCAATAGGTATAGTAAAATTTAATTTAATTACATACTTACCAACCTATTTGTTTGTCTGTTAGTTACTACACATTTGTCTTTTTAGCTATCTACAATATTGTATAGGTTAACTACAACCTAGTAAAATAACCATCTCCGACCTTCCACCATAAGCAAACAAGCCTTAATATCATTGTCATGTCAGGAATAAAATGTATTCATTCCATTGGACTAGGTACTACTTTAGGCAGTCAGATACATACATCGTACACAGCAAACTCATGTAATATATTTACTGTTGGCCCAACTAGCTAGATAAAAAAAACAAGGGTGATCTAACTAAGGCATAGATATTTAACAAAGGGGCTGTAAAAGCAGTCAATGCTTACCTCAGTACTTGTAACATTTCTAAACGTCTCAAGAAGCTCATTGTTTTCAATGTAACACATACCTACATTGCTTGCAAGGCAAATTCTACACAAAGAACTAGACATAGCGAAGGATTTTGTGGGAATTCGAAACCGTAAGTTTACTGTTTGTTTCGTGTAAAATTAAGCGGTTTAGTTTATTAGTAGTAATATATGGTTTACAGTGTTGCCAGTGGCAGATAGTCAAATATAACATGAGACAACTCAAAAAGTAACATTTTCACGAGAAAAATAACATTACCATAGATTATGTGGAAAACGACACAATACTTTATCATGGCACAAAAACTAAAATTGAGTGAGCGCTAGCTCAGTGTACTACATTCATTCATTCCACTCATGTCTAGTTCATAGACGGTTCAATGGTTCAATCAATCAAACCAAATCAATCATTTAATTTAAAAATTGGTACCGACTTCCAATATAAGCTTGAAAATAATTATTTTTCTAACTTCATAATATTTTAGAAGGCGGTGCCTATCGGTATGCGATGAGTTAACCTTACGACAACAATGGTGTCGTTGGCTTTGCAATTTGCTAACAAACTTGATCTTAACCTATCCAAGTGCTCAGTTGTCACCTTCACCCGTAAATTAAAACTAATTCCGTCTTCTTTCTCACTCAAATATCAGACTTTACAGAAATGCAATTTAGTCAGGGATCTTGGTGTTTTGCATGATTCCAAGCTTATATTTGATGTTCACGTGGAGCCTAGTGTTTCTAAAGCCTCCAAAGCCCTAGGTTTTGTGATGAGGAGCGCTGCTAGCTTTCATCGTGCTAAAACGTTTAAGAGCCTTTACTGCACCTTCGTTCGAAGCATTCTCGAATATGCTTCGCAGGTATGGAACCCTCGCTATCAGGTTTATATCGAAAGGATCGAGCGCATCCAAGTTAAGTTCATGAAATACCTTTGCTTCGTCTTAAAATTCCAGTTAGTTCATCTAATTACCTTGATTAGTAAACAATTTCATATCCTACCCCTAGTTAAGCGGAGCGAAGTCGCCGATTTATCCTTCTTGTTAAAAATTACCTCCAATTATATTAACTGTCCTGATTTATTGAGCAAAATTAATTTGATCGTTCCTTCCAGACCCATAAGATTTAACCCAGTTATCTATGTACCTCGTGCTGGTACCAACTACCGGCAAAATACGTATCTGTGGCGAGCATGTGATAATTTCAATGAGCTATATAGGCGAATAGATTTTGACCTATTCTGTACGAGCGTTAGTTCAGCAAGGCAGCGGCTGAATACAGATTTTTTCGGTGTAAATTAGGTTAATTTGTGAGTTAACTTATGTACATCTTCATAATTACATTGTATCAACTTTATGAAACCTTAAACTTACAGATAGGTACTATTTAAGTCGATCATTTGTTCACATGTGAAAACCTGTTATTAGCTTTCTGATTCTATAGCTTTTGTTATTTTAACTTTAAGAGAGCTGTTGGTTTTCCAATAAATAAATAAATTTTGCCCTACCAGATTACCAATGATCGATTTGCTGCTAGTCATCACTCGCTTGCTCGCTCGCCTAAGTAAGCGGGATGGAAGATTAAGAAATACACGCGAGTGAGTGAATAAGCGGTACGACTAAGTGACAGATTTTCACGCGGGCATCGCATCAGTCAGTCCACAAAATAAAGTGCGCCAACATGACGAACAAAAACATTCTTGGATGCGTTCCGTTTCACGATATTTTTTTGTTTGCTGGAAAATGTTTTGAAAGTTTTTTTATATACACAAAAATTACATATTGGGTCGTGTAACATGGAGGTAACATGAGAGGGTCAAAAGTAACGTAGAATGTTACAAAAGTAACATTCTGGCAACGCTGATGGTTTAATTAAAGCCAAAGAATGGAAGCTCGAGATGTACATTATAGTAGTCTGTGCTCGGAACTCGGAACAATGAAACCTCACGCACAGAACACTAATATAATAAGAAATCCAACTTTTTGACGTGCGCACGTCCGAATGTGCACACGTTCGTTAAGGTATAAACTCACAATCGTAGGTTGAAAAGGTTTCTTGCATTTTGACGTCAAACTTATGACATTAAAAGTTTTGATCTAAGCTATATTATTCAAAAACGCTTGTATGTAACCCTGAAGTTTTATATGGTTGCATAGAATAACAACAAGAACCGAATACCGTTTACAATGAACTTGTATGTTTGCCCATCTAAGAGCTAGACACATTTTAGGGTTTAAATAAAAAGCTTGATTACTTATAAACGGTACCTATCTATTTTTGATTATATTAATATGTCACAAATACGCACAGATGAAGAGCTACTCATGTATGTATATCTTACGGGTGCACATCTAATGGTTTCCGAGAAACACGATTCTGTAAAACGTTCCCCCAGCAGGAAATGAAATATCTCAAAAACCTTAAGGCCCACAAATTCCATTTTACCACTAATGTAAGCTATCTGCCCATATATGACACTTATGGCTACGGTCATTCGTTTAGAATCTTCCTGCTGGAAGAACGTTGCTCCAGCAGGAAACGTTTTTCGCGTTTTATTCCAAAACGGTAACATGCACTAATTTCATACTTGGCGCACTAATACAGCATATATCGCTCTAAGTATGTGTTGAACTCAATTCGTTCTAGAAGATACTTTCCTGCTGGAGTAATACACACGTCCGCGACTGGCGATGGCGACTGCCGGCCTGCTCGCGGTAGGGGCGAGCGGCGGCGGCGCCGGTTCTAGAATCGAACGTAGTAGGCAATACTAGGTACTTGGAAACCGAGTACTATCACCGAGCTACGTTACAATCAAATTACTTTGACCTAACCTGCCTCTTGATTGTAGAATTGTGATATTCATAACTAGCACAAACCTATTTAGGTTAGGTAACTAGCAAACACTTGGGATCTGTTTCAGTCATCCTGTGGTAATCTACTAAAATGTTCACTTTGTGCAAATCTTATTACCTACCTGATGAGCGAATGGTAATGGAACATGAAATACAAGAAGGTAAGTAGGTAGGTATATAATCAAAGGTACATACTAGTTGTTTGATGACAACAATAGTTATTTGTTATTCAAGAGTGCAAAGTTGCTTATTAACCGCGTGTTCAATTTTGATGACCGACCAAGCGAAGGATTCTAAAATTGAATCACGAGCGCAGCGAGTGATTCAAATTTAGAATCCTGAGCGTTAGCAAGGGAATCAAAAGAGCACGAGGTGAAAAATCTTTGCACTCGAGTGCAACACGTAACTTTTCATTCCACCTCAGCGAGGGAATGACTAAATGCAAAAAAAAACGTTTACAATCACAAGATAGGTTTTTTTATTTCAGTTTAGGTATTAACTACATTATGACAGGTAAGTATTACAGAATAAACTTTAAATTATAACAAAATAATACTAAGGTATAATTAAGAAAATTTGAAAGTAACGTTGCTACAGTTATTTGAATTGAGTGTAATATTTTTGTTTGGTACTGTAATATTGGTGTTAGTCACTTGTGTACTGTTTTTCGGTAAACTATCTGTCATACTTAATAGTTGTACCGATTCATCGGATTCCCTTGGCGTAAATGTTGGCATGAGAGGGCGATGGTTAGGTGTTTAGTAATGGCTCATTTTTGATGTAGAAGGGCCAGTCCAAGGATCTGACTGAGGCTCTTTCAGTGTAATTTCGAGTTTTTAACAAATTAGAAAAGGTTGTATGATGAATTCGGCACCATGGAGGTAGAAGTAAATAGGTTTATTGATGTTTTGAATTCACAAACTTAGTGCACACGATGTTCTAAATTCAATTTTACTTTAACCTCTAGCGGATAAAAACGGCTTTTGCACTCAGATATCGAATAGTAAAAATACTCTTTCCGAGATGGTGGGATGAAATAGTTTTTTTACAGTTTAAAAGTTGACCCTACCTTCTATAATACTGGACAGTCTGCTTGAGACATAAGTTGGCACTTTTTGTAGACAGTCCAGGTCTGAATCAGAACTGTGCGTTTTTTTTATTTTATTGTACAACGGGTAAGCACTTGGCCTTCATCTCACCTGGTACCAAGTTGAGATAAGGCCGAAGGTGGAGGCGCACTTCACCCGGAATCCTCAACAAACTGAGGAACTGGTTATCTTACCCCTGAATGCCGGAGCCCAACAATTTTAGTAAGTATTGTTATTATGGTGACAAAATTAGGTAAGATGGTGGTAGCTAGCCGGGTGGACTTAAACAAAGTCCTACCACCAACCAAAATTTTATTTAATATAACGCTTTGCTGGGATTATGTTATGATACCTATTATAATATAATAGTCAAATAATAGGTAGTGTTTCGACTGATTCCGATTCTGTATTCAACGCTACTTACGGCGTTTAATAGATAATTAGGCGCTTAATTTTCTTCATATTTTATGAGGCTTAGGACTGTGAACGAAAATAAAAATAAGTTGGCGTATTTCAAAAGTTAATTACCTATGTAGGTACCTACAAAGATTATTTATTGCAATTATTCACACAAATTGACTCATTAGCAGATGAATATCAATCACAGAGACTATTATTTACTCAAATTCACTCACTTATAGACAAATATCATTCATACAAATTCATTCATTCATAGACCAATATCAATCACAGAAACTATTAGTATTTACTCAGATTCATTCACTTCTAGACGCATATCAATCAAATCATAGAATAACTATTCATCTCACCCTCACTCGCATGAACGCTAGTAAGAACAGCGCTTCAGTACCTACGCACGAGAACGCATAACACTAACGGCAGAGCAGAGCGACAATACTAAGCGCCATCACCGCCACCGCGGCGAAGTTCACGAAACGAATCTTGGATCAGGCTAATATTTAACTATTATAAAATAATATTATACCGAAGATTCCAATACTAATTATTAACCTATTACGAATATACATTGCTAATATTAGGTTACCTAACTATTATTAATTTATTAGTCACACCTCCCTGTGAGTAGTAGTGTTCTGTGGTCACACCTCTAATGTGATGCGAGTTTGTATTTGTAAACACAAAACAAAAACAAATATATGAGAAAATGTTCTAAATATTTACTTAGAGCGCTTTGTAGACACGAAAAGTAAGTAATTCTAATGAATTTATAAGTAAAATGTGCGTTAACTTAGTTTTCCACGTTTTACTGACGTCATGAGTGGTAATTTTTAGATATGCCGTCCCCTCGAATAGTTTCCCAAAGACAAGAGGAAATCTTTATGCAAAATGACTGCGGCTCTTCGTTGGAGCGATTGTAGCATCCCGACTTAACTCTATAGGGTCGGGGACCACGAAGACTTCGCCCGAAATGGAGGGATAGTACTTGCGTGAAGTGTTGGAATTAGTTTGTGGGTGTGTATTGCAGCAGCAATACAACAGCAGTAAGTGCACTGCTGTTTGTTCTACATCAAGCAGACCACCGCCATACATACTTATTTGGCAAATACAAGAATGGCTTGGTGAATTTTTGTCTCCAACTTGTTCTAATAAGGTCCTATTATTTTCAGAAAACCAATTACATATTGGAGCCCCTGCCTTTTTATAGCACCACAGGAGGACTTGTTATAGCCTCCACTCCCTTGAGTAGTGGAGTTGGTGGTGAAGAGCAAATGGAACTGCTATGTTGAGAATGGCGGACAAATCATAGTGGAAGATTAGAATAAAATAAATAAAAAAGACATTTATGTTTACCACACTACCACAATTAGGAAATGCTTATCTAATAATAACCCTAATTTAACTTTTGTTTTAATCATAATATGTTATCTTACATTTATGTATATTTACAGTTATGTTTCTGAGGTTGTCGCCTCAGCAGCCTTGATCAGAAGAATTTGGCAGAGTGGCAGATTAGTATGTGTTAAATTGAGACAACCGCATATTAATTCACTTAATTAGATTTTTGAATCAAATATGTACGGCACGAAAGCTGAATAATTCGGATGATGGTATTGATAACCGGTGCTCTACGGTAACCGGCTTCAAGTTATTCATCCAATAAAGAGTTTGTATCTTTATTGGATGAATAACTTGAAGCCATGGCAAAACAATTATTGAAGCCCATCTGCCTTACGCGGTACCGAATCTGTCAAGTGTCATCTTCTTGTTAGTTCACTTTTAAGATGGAAACGCCATTTTGGATTTGACACTTGTGATACCCGGTAGGTAAAAATCGTTTCTAGTTCTCATGAAGCTAATTTTAAGCCAATGGAGATCGGCTACGCCGTCGCCGGTAGGGTGCCAGGAAGCTACGTCTTACTTTTAATTATTAAAGCAACTTCTTTGGCTAGAAAACGAACTGGCTCGTCCAGGCCGCACTCCTCCTCATCGATCATTGCCGTTGTTGGTTAAGTAGGTAGGTACTTAATAATAACTATACTTTAAAAAAAATATAATGTTAGCATTGCTGACTTGAACACTAGGTAAGGTGAATTGGATGCATTTTGTTATTTACTGTAAACCAATCAAGAACTTTAGCTAGAGAAGCATTTACACAATTATTGTTATCTTTAGACGTATCGACTCTAAATATTAATGAAGTATCGTGAGCAAACAATACAATTTGACATAGGTCCCTACACAGGATGGTAGATCATTGACATAAACTAGAAACAGGAAAGGCCCTAAGATCGATCCTTGTGGTACACCTATGTTAGTGGATGTTCCCGAAGATCTGCTACCGCTAATATCCACTTTTAGATTGCGATTCGACAGGTAACTATGCATGAGGTTTACTGCCTGATTCTGGATACCGTAATGTTTAAGCTTTGAGATCAGGGTGTCATGATTTACGCAGTCAAAAGCCTTAGACAGATCACAGAATACTCCAATGGCATCCTGTTTTCCCTCCCAGGCTTTAAAGACGTACTTCAACAGCATAGCACCAGCTTCGGTCGTTGAACGGCCTTTAGTAAACGCAAATTGTTTTTCATGCAGTAGCCTGTTGCAGTTAAAATGTTACTGTAACTGATTAAGAATCTTTTTCCAAATATTTTACTACATGCCGGCTGAATTGATATTGGTCGATAGTTTGCTGGATCCTTTTCATTTCCAGACATGAATAAAGGGATCAGTTTGCTATGTTTTCAGATCAGGAAAGATTCCTTCGTCGATGCTTCTATTGAATATGTATGCCAGATATGGCGCATCATCAATTATATGGTATATAATTTACGGAAATCCCCCAAAGGTCTTCGGATTTTTTTATATTTATTGACTTAAATGCTTTTACAATACAGTCAGCGTTGACGTGCCTAAAACTAAAGGAAACATGACACTTTTCAAGTAGAGCCAATGCACAATCAACAGATGAGTTTAGTGGCCGATTAACAATATTAGGTATGCTAGAGAAAAAACGGTTAAATTCGTTAGCAACTTTTAAATTATCAATCAAAATTGTATCATCTACTTTTAAAGCTAGTGGTTTTATTAGAGGTTTTATTTTACCGGTTTCATTTTTAATCATTTTCCAAGTAGCCTTTATTTTATTTGTTGAGTTCTCTATTTTTGTTTTCTTTTTATTTTCAAAGATTTTGCTGAATGTCTTTTTAGAGCCTTAACTCTCTCTCTGCGTAGAGTTCATTTAGTCTATTCCTCTTGTATATACAGGCTGCAGCCTAGTCTGCAAACACAGCCAATACTCTTTCAAATGATACCACACACGCCAAAATACTTCTTGTCTCACTTATCACCCTTATTTCTCAAAAACTATCCTAGCGTAAAAAAAATCCTCATACATATGAGTATTAATATAATCTCTGCATATTGAAAATTTTGAATTGATCTGATCAGCCATTTTAAGGATATGGGTGAAAAATTGTACTACTTTTTAACCCAATATCTCAAAAACTACCTCACTTATCAAAAATCCCCCGCGACAATCAAATTCTATTTACGTCATCTCTTTACAATTTCAATTTCATTAAAGTCGGATAACCCGTTCGAGAGTTATGCCGTCACAAACATTGCCACACACACATACAGTGCTGAATTTCCCAAATTAACTTAGAGATATCGTTCGCTTCGCTCACCTGATCAATTAAATTACATTCTATTTGCAATGGGAAATGATCGGACCAGTATGTACCATAAAGTACACATATTTCGATAACTGTACTTAAATCGGCATCAGCAACTACACAGAGGTTCAACCAACGCCTGCACCCGTGCACGTCACTGATAAATGTAAAGGTACTTATCGGCAAAGTAATCATAACGGCACAGGTCCATGATTGATCCTCACAAAATTACAGATTTTAGATTTCAGATTTCATTTATTGGCCACATTATAACAAAGATTGCTATACAAGGCAAGTCACAATTTTTTACATAAAATATGTTGAAATTTAAGATAGGTTAGTAATAGGTATCTAGTTCACCAAATTCAACTTATTTCAACAAATTATCAAATAAAGTTAAATGACAGAAATTAAACAAAAAAATCAATAAAAATTTAACCACCTGCTAAAACTGTTCAAAAGATGTCAAACTGGATTCAGAATATTATTACATAGGTATTTCATTTTCAATAAAACAACACCTTAAATAAATAATAATGTCAGGCAAAACATATATTTAAATAAAGCGAGTCAAATAAAATGTAATTCTCCTAGAGACATGTCAAAAAATTCATTTATATTAGGTCCTTACATATGAAATTGGCGTTTTGTCGTATTGGCCACTTTAATCTTAAATATCTCCTCTTTGGTTAAGAATTCCAAATTCAAATTTAAACAGCTATTTACTCATGCATTTGTGTTTCGAAAACCGTAATTCATTTGATTTTTTCTCTTTTGCTTTTTTTTTCTGCGTCACTCATTTCACAAAATGGAAAACTTAAAATATCGCATTATTTACGAGTACGAGTTCCACCGTGGCACCAGTGCTGCAGAAACGGCTCGAAGGATTAATGATGTGTATGGTGGTGGTGTCGCAATAGAAAACACGGTGCGTTTTTGGTTTCAACGCTTTCGTTCTGGAAATTTCGACCAGCAGAACAAGCCCCGTGGACGGCCGGAGACCAAGGTCGATAATGATGAATTGAAGGCTATTGTGGAAGCAGATCCATCGCAAACCACATCACAGTTCTGCTGCGTTACATTACTCAACCAGCACAATAATGAAGGAATTTTAAATCGGATCATTACATGTGATGAAAAGTGGATCCTGTACGATAATCGTAAACGCTCATCGCAATGGCTGAACCCTGGTGAACCAGCAAAATCTTGCCCCAAGCGAAAATTGACTCAAAAAAAGTTACTTGTAAGCGTTTGGTGGACTAGTGCCGGTGTCGTACACTATAGCTTTCTTAAATCTGGTCAGACGATTACGGCTGATGTCTATTGTCAGCAACTGCAAACCATGATGGAAAAGCTCGCTGTTAAACAACCGAGACTTTTCAATCGCTCTACGCCACTGCTGCTTCCAGACAACGATAGACCACACACGGTCCAACAGACGACTACCAAATTTGAGGAGCTTCAATTGGAATGTCTAAGACATCCACCGTACTCTCCGGACCTTGCTCCAACAGATTACCATTTTTTTCGAAATTTGGATAACTTCTTGCAAGGAAAAAAATTCAATTCCGATGAGGCAGTCCAAACCGCTTTCAAAGATTTCATTGATTCCCGTCCGAATGGTTTTTTTAGTAAAGGGATCAATGAACTACCTATAAGATGGCAAAAGTGTATAGATAGCAATGGTACATACTTTGATTAATAAAATATATTTTAATATGAAAAAATTGCCTTTATGTTCCTCCCATACAAAACGCCAATTTCATATGTAAGGACCTAATATTATAAAATACATAATTTTCAAAGAATCGTTTAACTTTACATTTAAAGTCTGACATGTGTTCCGTCCTCGTTATGTTTATAGGAAGTTTATTGTACATCATTATTTTAGTATGTTCTCGTTGCTTTTGAACCTTGGTTAATCTTACTTTTGGTTCAAATTATAGCGTGAGTGAGGCTTAACATATTTATTCCTATTTTCGTGTATTTCAAGTAAACTTTTATAAATATACAAAGGTATAACCGACATAATTTTAAGCTTCTTAAAATGATTTCGGGCTGAATCTCTTTTTCTAAGGCCACATATAATCCTAATTGCGCGTTTTTGGCTTGTGAGCACCTTGTGTATATTTGAGCAGTTTCCCCAGAATGTTGTTGCATAGCTAATAGTTGAGTGGAAATAAGCGAAATAAACATTTATGAGAGACCTTTTCTCGATTATTGGTTTTTATTTTAAAAGAACGTAATTTGCACTTCCTAACTTTTTGCAGATATTCAGTATGTGCGTGTCGTGGCTTACTGCATAGTCTATATTGTACCCCAGGAAGATTTGATCAGTAACGTCTCTTGAGATTTTCTTATTTTTTTTTTTGCATCATATCTTAATGTGACGCTTTTATCGGCATTCAACATAATGCCGTTCGCTTCGAACCATAATTTCAGTATTTCTATGGACTGGCTATTTTTTAACTCTAGCTTTGGTAATGATTTTTCTTTAATTCCTAGGTGTGTATCATCTGCAAAAAGATTTATAAATGTCCAATCAGGTACATTACTTGCAAGGTCATTTGTGTGTGTGGTACCCCATATCTAAATTTCCTGAAAAAGAATTTACTCCGTCGATTGTAACTACTTGAGTTCTATGTGAAAGATAGCTGTCCATCATTTGGAGCTCCTTATCATAAAACCCGTAATATTCTAATTTGCTAAGTAGGACGTCATGCCTCAAGCAGTCAAACGCCTTGGACAGGTCACAAAAAATACTAGCACATTTTTGAGATTAATCTAGAGCTTGCAGAACAAAGTAATTTACATTACGAATCGCCATTTCCGTTGACTTATTTTTTCTGAAACCAAATTGTGACGTAGTGAACAGGTTATTGGCTTCAAAGTAATTAACAATTTCGTTCTTCATAATTGTTTCTAAAATTTTCGATATGGTAGGGAGTATAAGGATTGCCTATAATTTGTAAGCTTGTCACTTTCACCTTTTTTGTAAAGCGGAATAACGCGCCCAGCTTTTAAAATCTTTAAACCGAAATGTGTGGGAACACTCCGTTAATTATACAATAATTCAATGTGTCACATAGAAGTTTTAATAAATTATAGTTCCTCAATAATAAGTATCTTAATGTTTTACTAGTCATATCGTAAATATCTACGCTTTTTTTAGTTTTCATGTCCCTAACTATCTGCCTGAAGCTTGCATATGATACTGTATCAATTTTTATAGATGTGGTCGGTTTAGATATGTTTTTTAAATAAGTCATGCATCTTTGTTTGTCAATAGTTGTAGATTTGGTCACATTACTAGCAATGTTTCGAAAAAACAGGTTGAATGAATTATCTATTTCTTGGGGATCTGTTAGTTTGACATTATTCTCATTGGTTATTGTTTGGATCGTTTTGTGTTCCTTATTTTTCCATTTTGTTTGCTCGTTTATGCCTCCATGCCTCTTTTATTTTATTGCTAGATTTTTTTATTCTATGTGTGTATTTGAGTTTTCTTGCATATTTCATTGCTTTACGCAAAAAAAAATTGTATTTTTTTATTTTTATCCTTCGCTCTTTGCAAGGATTTCGCTCTTCTAGGAGTTCCATGTTCTCTAAATTTTCTTTGGATATCTGAATCCCATTTGTGATCCATTTCTTGTTATTTAGTTTTCTAGTGATATTCTTTTTTGGGAATGCTATATTGAAGTGGTGTAGAATCATATTTAGCACATCATTCATTTTTTCATTTGGATCCCAGGTATTAGTTAATTCGAACATAACATTTTGGTAATCTTTCTGGAATAAATAAATTTGAACTCGAGTATATTCGTGTTATTGTTTTTAGTTCTTTGTGTGCCGGTTTGTAATCAATATTTTTTATATCTAATTGTATAACATTATGGTCAGAAAATTTAAAATCTAGTACATGTCCATAAACGTTGTCAAAATTTACTATGAAATTGGACCTAGTTATGCAGAAAGCAGCAATATGCCACTTTTTCCAAAAATGAGTTATGAATACAGCCATATTAATTTCGACATTGTGGATTTTTTGCAAAGACAGCCATGTCGATATCTCTATTAGATACGGAGATATAAGCTGTCCAATGCAGCCATCTCAACAATATTTTTTTGTATAAAACAGTCATCATGGTGCTGAATAAAGCCAATTTCGACATTAACTAAAATACCTTTATTGCAGAAGTCAGTCTACCTTTATGGCTGATTTTTACAAATTTGAAAATGTTAGGCGGTATCGATTTTCAAGTTACGTTAAAGGCAGCCAATCCATGATGGCTGATTTTTGCAAACTATTTATTTGTCAGTAGTGGTAGTTGGCGGTTTTTAACACTAAATTGTCTCTTATTGCCAATTTAATTACAAGAAATAGGTACAAAATTACTACTACTTTTATTACTACGTTCTCTATCCAGTATCGAAAACGGGCACAGAACAGTAATAAAGATTACTTTGACTATAGATTAAGACTTAAACCACCAAGGAATTTTATAGGTAAATGCAAAAAACAGTGCAAAACAGCTGTTCCCTTGCAATCACACTAATATTTTTTCTAAAAGTTAATTTATTTCACAGACAACATTTTTAAGGGTTTTAGTTGAGGTGAGAAGCGAAAAATCACAAAAAATAAAACAATATAGACCGAAAATTGTTTTACACCACCTTTAAATTTAAAATATTAAGTAAAGGCACGTGCAATATCTGCGATAAATTCCGCATCGAACTAATAAATGCAGGAAGAAGCGGTGGTGATATCAACGCCATAAAAGAAACAATCACTAATATTTACCAGGCGTAATGAACAGGATCTGAATATAAATTTGATAGACATTGAATTTCTTACGTTTTCTAAGCAAAAAACACTACCATTAGGTACTCCGAATTCAGACGGCTTTACAATTTGGGTGAGCTCAGTCCAAATACAATCAAAGCTACTTTTATACATGGTTCGAGAGTCAGGCTAGACGTGAGGCACAGGAAGTGGAGTCCTATCTTCTAAAATATACCTAGATACAATTGCCTCTCTGTCTCTGACAATATATATATAAAACCATTACTTTTTTTGTCAGATGCGTATCAGGGCATAGGGGGTCAAAATTGCAATATTAATTATGTCGAAAGTGGTGCTCAAAATGAAGCCGTACCTAGAATCTATTACTTAGAATGTTAAAATCCAATGACTATTACAATACGATATTGAAAGAGCTTTGAAGTACAAAGGATTTATACGCCTGATAATTAGATTCGAATTAAGGCAATATGTAAAAAGAAAAAATCTCTAATAACTTAACTTTAACTTGCCAGATGTAAATTGATAATAAGTACTCGACCAGGACTCTAAAAAAGTGAAAAGGAAATTGGAAGATAACGACAAGAAATGATAAAGTTAATAGAACAAAAACAAGTGAATTAAAATAACAAAGGATGACACATATCATATATATATGAAGGTTGATGAAGCTTTCAATTGTTGATATTTTTCTTGCAAAAAGTTTTTAAATAGGAAGATGTGGAATACGAGCGAACATTTTTATAATAAACATTTCTTATGCAAATACAGAGTTTTCATTAAAATCACTATTAATTATATTTTTTAAAACACCCAAAAATGATAGTTTTAGAAAACAACAGAATGTAAACATTGTATGTATAACATAAAATCATTTTGGCATGTTTATAATTGCCAGTAATACATTTGGCTGACTTTTACATGATCTGTCCGTTTAAAAAAAAAAAAAACACAGCCAACTTACGTGGCTGGTTTATGATTTATTGATGTTTCTTTGAAATATGCTATTAAGTACAAAACAGCCACGGCTAAAAACTCAATTACTAATATTGATAGCAACGGTTCGGATTACTGCATAGAATAAAAAAATAATAGATTTTAGTACCTACATTTCTCATTTATTAAATAATCAGGAAGTCAATAAATAACCGAAGTGTAATCATTGACAGAAAAACGCTTATATCTCTGTTTATTCTTTTCCCCACATGGCCGCTTTCTGCATAACATGATCCAATTGTCAATGCAAGTAGATGTATTTACTTTTGTTCTTGTCGGCTTTTATCTATAACATATCTGCAGTTAACATTTTTAATAATATTGATAAATCTGCATTTCTTATTTGATTCTAACAAAATGTTAATGTTAAAGTCACCTGCTATTACTATTTTCTTGTTCTCACGACATAATTTGTGTAGTAATTTTGTAAATATATCATAAAATATTGAAAAGTCATGATCTGGCCGATATATACATACAATAACAATCTTACATTTTTGTAATTCTATCGCAGAGATTTCGCAGTTCATTTCGAATGCCAACCTATTCGTCTTTTCTTACTTTAAAATCTATTCCATTTTAACAAAAATTGCAGACCCTCCATGATTAAAATATACTCTATTAAAATATGTGGCCACTACAAAGTCTTGTAGAACCATTCCTCTAATTTGATGATCTTTAGCCCATGTCTCAGTGAGACATAAGACTTCACAATCTTTGGTTTTATCTAAATAGCTTTCTATTTGATCGTATTTGTTGTGTATACTTTGTATGTTAGCGTGAACTATGGCTAACGGTTGTCCGTTTCCTGTGGGTAAAATAAGTGTAAACTTATTTTTAATTTCCACAATATCGTTCAGATCTAAAAATTGCATGCCATGTTAACTGATGGATTTTGTTGTTCAAGTTGTAAATTTCACTGTCACTATGTGTACACTGTGTGTGATTGGCTGATTTGAAATGTAAAAATGCCAAAATTTTGTGTTTACAAGTGTGTGCGTAGCTTCCAAAAATGAGGATTGCAGTGGAACGCCCTTTTCGATGTAATTTATAGGTTTATTGGACTTGCCCAGGTATTTCTATATGTTTCTGTGTATCCCTTTGTTGTTGTTCTTCAATAATATTCACTTTTTACTTGACTTAGTAACTTATTTAATGGTAAATCTGATAATTTACTGTGGACCCTAATAACAGAGATGTTTACTATGTAACGCACACATGCGCAAAAAAAAGGATACAAACAAAGTATACAATACAAAGCATGCATGTGTATGGCTTTTCTCAGGTGTGAATATGCATGTGCTTTAGTAGATAACCATTATTATTAAAACTTTTTTCACAATGCTTGCATGTGTATGGCTTTTCTCCGGTGTGAATACGCATGTGGATTTTAAGTTGATTACTTTGATTGAAACTTTTTTCACAATGCTTGCATGTGTATGGCTTTTCTCCGGAGTGAATACGCATGTGGGTTTTAAGTTTATGACTTTGATTGAAACTTTTTTCACAATGCTTGCATGTGAATGTCTTTTCGCTGGTGTGAGTACGCATGTGCTTTAGTAGGTAACCATTATTATTAAAACTTTTTTCACAATGCTTGCATGTGTATGGCTTTTCTCCGGTGTGAATACGCATGTGGGTTTTAAGATTATGACTTTGATTGAAACTTTTTTCACAATGCTTGCACGTGTATGGCTTTTCTCCGGTGTGAATTCGCATGTGATTTATTAGATGATCATTAACACTGAAACTTTTTTCACAATGCTTGCATGTGTATGGCTTTTCGCCGGTGTGAATACGCATGTGCCTTATTAGATTACTAATATGACCGAAACTTTTTTCACAGTACTTGCATGTATGTGGCTTTTTTTGTGAATTAATTTTGTTTAAAATACTCCTAGGCAGTATAGATTTGTTACTTGAAGTACTGGGATAATTCTTATTGCAATGCTCCAGATCAGTGTTAATTCCAGTTACATTTGTTTCAATTAGTTCATTGGTTATTGTGTCTATTTCTTGAGATGCTCTGCTTTCCTCTGTTATTATTTCTTCATCTTCTGAAGTCTCTAGTTTCACTTCAAGTGGTTCATCCTTGACAGCAACACCACAAGTGTAGGGCATATCTAAATTATTGAATGTCATGGACTGCATGGGTGCTGTTGATAAGCTAATTATATGTTTCACATCTAGCGCAGCTATAGTGTTAGGCGACACCTGAAAACAAATACTTACACTTTATTTTGTGCGTGAATTATGTGTAATGTGAACACTGACATTCCTAATTTGGAGAAACAAATATGCAGGTAGTTGGAGAAACTACCGCAAAGCGATGATAATACTAATATTATGTAAGCAGTGTAATATGTTGTTAAATAAGTTATTTTTGAAAAAAATAATGGAACTGACTTCACCGCTAAAAACATAAAAATAACCCCTAAGGGTAAGTTCATATACTTTGAAGTTGGTGCCGAATCGCCAAGCAAACACCATGTTCATTGTATGACACCGCCTTCAAATTATATGAACTGAACCGTGACAGTTATTTTTAAGTTTTTAGGGGTGAAGTCGGTTCCATTCTTTTTTTCAAAAATAACTTATTTTAGCTTCTTTCGTTGTACAACCTACGACACCACGACGTTTACGACACCCTATTTAAGAGTCGTTTAAGGGTGCAATAATACGGGATTCTGGGAAATATCTACGCAATGATGGGAACTAAAATAAATACAGATGACCTAAACAAATGTTAAGAATCGGTTCATACTACGGTGCATTGCACCCCTGGTGCCTGTATCCTGTTTTTTATTTAAAAGCCAAACTACTGGACCGATTTTGATTAAAATTTCTATAGGACCAATCTGTAATCATATACTTCTTCTCTCAAACAAAAAAATATTTTTTCAAATCGAAAATTGACAAATGACGGAGTTCTGAGGTAACAAACACAAAAAAAAATTACACACAAGAGTAAGATCTAAGCGCCCCCCTTCATAAATTTAAGAGACAACTTGGTACTATACGAATGTAGGTATATATTAGTTGTTTTACTAGTTCTTAATATTTCCCTTGTTTTAGTTATGTCACAGATATCATAACACTAGGTAATGTATACCAAATGTTTCTTGCTCAGGAGCAAGGTACATTTAGGAAAGTTTAGACTTTCGATGGCCGTTTGTTAAAATGACTTCTGCTAGATGTGACGAGTTCCGATTTCGGGCACTTTTAGTTAAAGCCAGTTCTGAAGAGGACCATTTCTGGACTTGACCTGTTCTTGGTATGTCAACAATCTGTACGGTACGCTTCGTAGGCGTACCTATGCTATGCCACAGATATCAGAATACTAGGTTACGTTAATTATGTGTTAAAAATAAATAATACATTTAGCAACTGAAAAAGTTCTTCAATAGTGCCGTTATGATTTAAAAAAAATAGTTATCTTGATGAAGTGACAAATATGACCTATTAAAATGATTGATTTCCATTTAAACTATATTATTTACGTACCTTACAGAGAGTTGACATAACAAGAAGTGGACAAATCCAGAAAAGGTCCTGTTCATAACTGTTTATAAAAATAAGTGTACTGTTACGAGCTGAGGTTCGTAAGAATTAAAGCCGGTTATCACTCAAAATAATACATATTTATTCATCACCAACTAATTACTCCCAAGCACAGTACAACACTACTTTGTTCTTCCGAATCACTAAACACTGTTATCACACTCAAATATCGAATGATGTAATCACTCTGTATCGTAATTGAATACTGTCTTACTTCCTAATCGCGCGGCATATTTATATCCAGTATATCGAATGATCTAGTAAGCGCTAGGATTTATCGCGGTACTAACTGTTGCGTAATCTGGGACTCTATTGCACTCGGCGTGGCGGTCATAAATCATCCTTTTGTGTTATTTTTAAACAAGTTGTTATTGTATTATTTTCCCGGAACTATGCGGAGGCCCTTGATGGTTCTAAACTTTTCTGATTGGCGTAACAGTACGAATCCTGAACTCGTCATACCTAGAAAATGGCACTTAAGAAATGGTCACCGAACGCTTTTAGAAACAGTACATATTTACTAGTAGTTCGCCCCGAACTGTGATCTCGTAATGTCTGGTTTGTATTAGGTATTTAATCTGGGTGGGTATGATGATGATGATGTATTTGTTCAGATCTGGGAGCCATCTCCGAGAATCTGTACTTAGCATCAACAAGCAGCAACAAGTGACAGACATATTAAGGTAGGTGTTTGTACCTACCTCATATCCCATCCTGATTATGTTGGTTTGTATTTGTTCTGATCTGCGAGCCATCTCCGAGAATCTGTAGCATCTCCGCAACAATGAGTGACAGATGTAGCACACACCCCTCGGTCTGTCTGCAGTGTTGAGCTGGAATCAATGAGTACTGTTTCTTATTAAATTATCTCCATCCAAAGGTTGTTTGCAATAAATCGCGATACCCCCGCGACCCATTGCGGCTATTTGTTTTTCAATTAGATATTTGTACTTTATTGCACACACAAATATAAAATCATACAAAAATAGTATAATCAAAAAAGTATAATGGTGATTTTAAAATGAGTAGGTACTCTTCCAGTAAACCTAGGTAGAGAGAGAAAGAAGATTATTACTTTTATAAATAACATACCTTACATTATACTACATTATTTTATACATTTAATTATATTGGCGCAAAGCCATTAGTTGCACAAAACTGCAATAATCAATGCTATAAAATTGTTATTGTTAACTATATTCAGTCAAATAACATATATACCTAACTAATTTATGCCTTATAAAAGTCCCTTAGAAAAGTTTAGATAAAGATAATCCAGAGTTAAAGTTAAAGTAAAACAATGGTTGAGCCAAAAATAAATCATGTGTCTTCTGCCAACTTGGCATTTTTTAAATTAAATGTAGGGGTTGGCTACATACTGGTACCTGAATTTAACATCAATTGAATAAATGAAAGCTTCTTGGGGTTTCATTTGAATATCATATTTTTTTTTCTTAAATGTGTTAAAGTTTAATCTGCTTTTGTAAAACACCTATCAGTTTCAAAACTGCAATCTACAGAGGTAGGTATTTTTTTTATACTACTAAGGTGGCAAACAGACCTCATAGCTCAGAGATTAAACAAAACAGCCATACGGTCCACCTGTTTTTTTTATTGTACAGCGGGGAAGTGGTTGGCTTCCATCTTACCTGGCTTCAAGTTATGATAAGGCCTAGGGTGGAAGCGCACTCCACCCAGAATCCTAAACAGACTGAGGAAATGGATATCATATCTCTAAATGCCGGTACACAATAATTTATAATTGTTGTTATTGCAAAAGACTTAGGTAAGATGGTAGCTAGACAGACAGACTGAAATAAAATCCTACCACCAACCAAACAAGGCACCATATTGTAATCCTCTGGGGATTCAAGCCGGGACCTCTCCTGTGGGCTTACCATAGGACCATAGAGGTGGTTAATGTTGTCTTTGAACACTTGTAACACCAGAAGCAACACGCACATGTTGCAGACACCTATCATGGAGCCCTGACGACCACACTCACCACAGGAACACAGCACTAATAGATATCTTGCTATGTGGCTGCAATATTGTGTACCTAAGGTGGGAGGTACTGCCCCAGAGGTGCTGCGTAAATAGTGATAGGAAATTATTTATAATTATTATTTTGTAATACCAAATTATTATTAATATAAATATAAAATTATTTTGTAAAATCGAATTTAATTACATAGGTAGTTACCTACCTATTTGTTTGTCTGTTACTACACATTTGTGTCTCTTTAGCTAGGTATGTAGAATTTTGGATATTGGTAAACTTATTATTTTGTAATACCTACCAATAGGTATAGTAAAATTTAATTTAATTACATACTTACCAACCTATTTGTTTGTCTGTTAGTTACTACACATTTGTCTTTTTAGCTATCTACAATATTGTATAGGTTAACTACAACCTAGTAAAATAACCATCTCCGACCTTCCACCATAAGCAAACAAGCCTTAATATCATTGTCATGTCAGGAATAAAATGTATTCATTCCATTGGACTAGGTACTACTTTAGGCAGTCAGATACATACATCGTACACAGCAAACTCATGTAATATATTTACTGTTGGCCCAACTAGCTAGATAAAAAAAACAAGGGTGATCTAACTAAGGCATAGATATTTAACAAAGGGGCTGTAAAAGCAGTCAATGCTTACCTCAGTACTTGTAACATTTCTAAACGTCTCAAGAAGCTCATTGTTTTCAATGTAACACATACCTACATTGCTTGCAAGGCAAATTCTACACAAAGAACTAGACATAGCGAAGGATTTTGTGGGAATTCGAAACCGTAAGTTTACTGTTTGTTTCGTGTAAAATTAAGCGGTTTAGTTTATTAGTAGTAATATATGGTTTACAGTGTTGCCAGTGGCAGATAGTCAAATATAACATGAGACAACTCAAAAAGTAACATTTTCACGAGAAAAATAACATTACCATAGATTATGTGGAAAACGACACAATACTTTATCATGGCACAAAAACTAAAATTGAGTGAGCGCTAGCTCAGTGTACTACATTCATTCATTCCACTCATGTCTAGTTCATAGACGGTTCAATGGTTCAATCAATCAAACCAAATCAATCATTTAATTTAAAAATTGGTACCGACTTCCAATATAAGCTTGAAAATAATTATTTTTCTAACTTCATAATATTTTAGAAGGCGGTGCCTATCGGTATGCGATGAGTTAACCTTACGACAACAATGGTGTCGTTGGCTTTGCAATTTGCTAACAAACTTGATCTTAACCTATCCAAGTGCTCAGTTGTCACCTTCACCCGTAAATTAAAACTAATTCCGTCTTCTTTCTCACTCAAATATCAGACTTTACAGAAATGCAATTTAGTCAGGGATCTTGGTGTTTTGCATGATTCCAAGCTTATATTTGATGTTCACGTGGAGCCTAGTGTTTCTAAAGCCTCCAAAGCCCTAGGTTTTGTGATGAGGAGCGCTGCTAGCTTTCATCGTGCTAAAACGTTTAAGAGCCTTTACTGCACCTTCGTTCGAAGCATTCTCGAATATGCTTCGCAGGTATGGAACCCTCGCTATCAGGTTTATATCGAAAGGATCGAGCGCATCCAAGTTAAGTTCATGAAATACCTTTGCTTCGTCTTAAAATTCCAGTTAGTTCATCTAATTACCTTGATTAGTAAACAATTTCATATCCTACCCCTAGTTAAGCGGAGCGAAGTCGCCGATTTATCCTTCTTGTTAAAAATTACCTCCAATTATATTAACTGTCCTGATTTATTGAGCAAAATTAATTTGATCGTTCCTTCCAGACCCATAAGATTTAACCCAGTTATCTATGTACCTCGTGCTGGTACCAACTACCGGCAAAATACGTATCTGTGGCGAGCATGTGATAATTTCAATGAGCTATATAGGCGAATAGATTTTGACCTATTCTGTACGAGCGTTAGTTCAGCAAGGCAGCGGCTGAATACAGATTTTTTCGGTGTAAATTAGGTTAATTTGTGAGTTAACTTATGTACATCTTCATAATTACATTGTATCAACTTTATGAAACCTTAAACTTACAGATAGGTACTATTTAAGTCGATCATTTGTTCACATGTGAAAACCTGTTATTAGCTTTCTGATTCTATAGCTTTTGTTATTTTAACTTTAAGAGAGCTGTTGGTTTTCCAATAAATAAATAAATTTTGCCCTACCAGATTACCAATGATCGATTTGCTGCTAGTCATCACTCGCTTGCTCGCTCGCCTAAGTAAGCGGGATGGAAGATTAAGAAATACACGCGAGTGAGTGAATAAGCGGTACGACTAAGTGACAGATTTTCACGCGGGCATCGCATCAGTCAGTCCACAAAATAAAGTGCGCCAACATGACGAACAAAAACATTCTTGGATGCGTTCCGTTTCACGATATTTTTTTGTTTGCTGGAAAATGTTTTGAAAGTTTTTTTATATACACAAAAATTACATATTGGGTCGTGTAACATGGAGGTAACATGAGAGGGTCAAAAGTAACGTAGAATGTTACAAAAGTAACATTCTGGCAACGCTGATGGTTTAATTAAAGCCAAAGAATGGAAGCTCGAGATGTACATTATAGTAGTCTGTGCTCGGAACTCGGAACAATGAAACCTCACGCACAGAACACTAATATAATAAGAAATCCAACTTTTTGACGTGCGCACGTCCGAATGTGCACACGTTCGTTAAGGTATAAACTCACAATCGTAGGTTGAAAAGGTTTCTTGCATTTTGACGTCAAACTTATGACATTAAAAGTTTTGATCTAAGCTATATTATTCAAAAACGCTTGTATGTAACCCTGAAGTTTTATATGGTTGCATAGAATAACAACAAGAACCGAATACCGTTTACAATGAACTTGTATGTTTGCCCATCTAAGAGCTAGACACATTTTAGGGTTTAAATAAAAAGCTAGATTACTTATAAACGGTACCTATCTATTTTTGATTATATTAATATGTCACAAATACGCACAGATGAAGAGCTACTCATGTATGTATATCTTACGGGTGCACATCTAATGGTTTCCGAGAAACACGATTCTGTAAAACGTTCCCCCAGCAGGAAATGAAATATCTCAAAAACCTTAAGGCCCACAAATTCCATTTTACCACTAATGTAAGCTATCTGCCCATATATGACACTTATGGCTACGGTCATTCGTTTAGAATCTTCCTGCTGGAAGAACGTTGCTCCAGCAGGAAACGTTTTTCGCGTTTTATTCCAAAACGGTAACATGCACTAATTTCATACTTGGCGCACTAATACAGCATATATCGCTCTAAGTATGTGTTGAACTCAATTCGTTCTAGAAGATACTTTCCTGCTGGAGTAATACACACGTCCGCGACTGGCGATGGCGACTGCCGGCCTGCTCGCGGTAGGGGCGAGCGGCGGCGGCGCCGGTTCTAGAATCGAACGTAGTAGGCAATACTAGGTACTTGGAAACCGAGTACTATCACCGAGCTACGTTACAATCAAATTACTTTGACCTAACCTGCCTCTTGATTGTAGAATTGTGATATTCATAACTAGCACAAACCTATTTAGGTTAGGTAACTAGCAAACACTTGGGATCTGTTTCAGTCATCCTGTGGTAATCTACTAAAATGTTCACTTTGTGCAAATCTTATTACCTACCTGATGAGCGAATGGTAATGGAACATGAAATACAAGAAGGTAAGTAGGTAGGTATATAATCAAAGGTACATACTAGTTGTTTGATGACAACAATAGTTATTTGTTATTCAAGAGTGCAAAGTTGCTTATTAACCGCGTGTTCAATTTTGATGACCGACCAAGCGAAGGATTCTAAAATTGAATCACGAGCGCAGCGAGTGATTCAAATTTAGAATCCTGAGCGTTAGCAAGGGAATCAAAAGAGCACGAGGTGAAAAATCTTTGCACTCGAGTGCAACACGTAACTTTTCATTCCACCTCAGTGAGGGAATGACTAAATGCAAAAAAAAACGTTTACAATCACAAGATAGGTTTTTTTATTTCAGTTTAGGTATTAACTACATTATGACAGGTAAGTATTACAGAATAAACTTTAAATTATAACAAAATAATACTAAGGTATAATTAAGAAAATTTGAAAGTAACGTTGCTACAGTTATTTGAATTGAGTGTAATATTTTTGTTTGGTACTGTAATATTGGTGTTAGTCACTTGTGTACTGTTTTTCGGTAAACTATCTGTCATACTTAATAGTTGTACCGATTCATCGGATTCCCTTGGCGTAAATGTTGGCATGAGAGGGCGATGGTTAGGTGTTTAGTAATGGCTCATTTTTGATGTAGAAGGGCCAGTCCAAGGATCTGACTGAGGCTCTTTCAGTGTAATTTCGAGTTTTTAACAAATTAGAAAAGGTTGTATGATGAATTCGGCACCATGGAGGTAGAAGTAAATAGGTTTATTGATGTTTTGAATTCACAAACTTAGTGCACACGATGTTCTAAATTCAATTTTACTTTAACCTCTAGCGGATAAAAACGGCTTTTGCACTCAGATATCGAATAGTAAAAATACTCTTTCCGAGATGGTGGGATGAAATAGTTTTTTTACAGTTTAAAAGTTGACCCTACCTTCTATAATACTGGACAGTCTGCTTGAGACATAAGTTGGCACTTTTTGTAGACAGTCCAGGTCTGAATCAGAACTGTGCGTTTTTTTTATTTTATTGTACAACGGGTAAGCACTTGGCCTTCATCTCACCTGGTACCAAGTTGAGATAAGGCCGAAGGTGGAGGCGCACTTCACCCGGAATCCTCAACAAACTGAGGAACTGGTTATCTTACCCCTGAATGCCGGAGCCCAACAATTTTAGTAAGTATTGTTATTATGGTGACAAAATTAGGTAAGATGGTGGTAGCTAGCCGGGTGGACTTAAACAAAGTCCTACCACCAACCAAAATTTTATTTAATATAACGCTTTGCTGGGATTATGTTATGATACCTATTATAATATAATAGTCAAATAATAGGTAGTGTTTCGACTGATTCCGATTCTGTATTCAACGCTACTTACGGCGTTTAATAGATAATTAGGCGCTTAATTTTCTTCATATTTTATGAGGCTTAGGACTGTGAACGAAAATAAAAATAAGTTGGCGTATTTCAAAAGTTAATTACCTATGTAGGTACCTACAAAGATTATTTATTGCAATTATTCACACAAATTGACTCATTAGCAGATGAATATCAATCACAGAGACTATTATTTACTCAAATTCACTCACTTATAGACAAATATCATTCATACAAATTCATTCATTCATAGACCAATATCAATCACAGAAACTATTAGTATTTACTCAGATTCATTCACTTCTAGACGCATATCAATCAAATCATAGAATAACTATTCATCTCACCCTCACTCGCATGAACGCTAGTAAGAACAGCGCTTCAGTACCTACGCACGAGAACGCATAACACTAACGGCAGAGCAGAGCGACAATACTAAGCGCCATCACCGCCACCGCGGCGAAGTTCACGAAACGAATCTTGGATCAGGCTAATATTTAACTATTATAAAATAATATTATACCGAAGATTCCAATACTAATTATTAACCTATTACGAATATACATTGCTAATATTAGGTTACCTAACTATTATTAATTTATTAGTCACACCTCCCTGTGAGTAGTAGTGTTCTGTGGTCACACCTCTAATGTGATGCGAGTTTGTATTTGTAAACACAAAACAAAAACAAATATATGAGAAAATGTTCTAAATATTTACTTAGAGCGCTTTGTAGACACGAAAAGTAAGTAATTCTAATGAATTTATAAGTAAAATGTGCGTTAACTTAGTTTTCCACGTTTTACTGACGTCATGAGTGGTAATTTTTAGATATGCCGTCCCCTCGAATAGTTTCCCAAAGACAAGAGGAAATCTTTATGCAAAATGACTGCGGCTCTTCGTTGGAGCGATTGTAGCATCCCGACTTAACTCTATAGGGTCGGGGACCACGAAGACTTCGCCCGAAATGGAGGGATAGTACTTGCGTGAAGTGTTGGAATTAGTTTGTGGGTGTGTATTGCAGCAGCAATACAACAGCAGTAAGTGCACTGCTGTTTGTTCTACATCAAGCAGACCACCGCCATACATACTTATTTGGCAAATACAAGAATGGCTTGGTGAATTTTTGTCTCCAACTTGTTCTAATAAGGTCCTATTATTTTCAGAAAACCAATTACATATTGGAGCCCCTGCCTTTTTATAGCACCACAGGAGGACTTGTTATAGCCTCCACTCCCTTGAGTAGTGGAGTTGGTGGTGAAGAGCAAATGGAACTGCTATGTTGAGAATGGCGGACAAATCATAGTGGAAGATTAGAATAAAATAAATAAAAAAGACATTTATGTTTACCACACTACCACAATTAGGAAATGCTTATCTAATAATAACCCTAATTTAACTTTTGTTTTAATCATAATATGTTATCTTACATTTATGTATATTTACAGTTATGTTTCTGAGGTTGTCGCCTCAGCAGCCTTGATCAGAAGAATTTGGCAGAGTGGCAGATTAGTATGTGTTAAATTGAGACAACCGCATATTAATTCACTTAATTAGATTTTTGAATCAAATATGTAAATAAAACCTATATACCTTATACTTAATTGCTTAATATTTATAAAAAGGTGGGTGTTTCATGATGAAGTGCCATACTTTCTGAGAGAAGCATAAATAATACCTAATAAATATTACAGGACTATTTCATGCTGTGTGAAATAAATGTCCTGTAATATTTATTTCCATCATGCCTAAACCAAGCAAAGCTTGTAATAAGACAACTAGATTTTGGAAATAATACTGAATTGTATGTAGGTATCATCATACAATACAATACTACACAGAACAAACATCAATATTCATCACACAAATGTTATTGCTGGGTGGGAATCGAACCCACAATACAGCGCAGAAGCACATAGGCTGGCTGTTCCTTCGAAGGTTTCTCCCTGTCCATGCGCTCTAGGTTTCGAAGATCTTCAGCGGCCTACAACACAACTCCCTCCACGGCTCTCAACCATAAGGAAAAGACACACACAAATTACTCTGAACACGGCAATAGGTAGGTCACTTATAGAAGGTACAACACAACTCTCTCCATGGCTCACAACCATACGAAAAAGACACACAAAAATTACTCTGAAAACGGCAATAGGTAACATAAAGTAGGTAGATACTATCCAAAATCGCCCACAACCCAACATTCTCAAACAAACGAAAAAGACACACACAAATTACTCTGAACACGGCAATAAGATATAGTGCCCAGAAAAACCCAAATATGTAGGTATCCTAAATTTGCCGAAAGCTGAATAATTCGGATGATGGTATTGATAACCGGTGCTCTACGGTAACCGGCTTCAAGTTATTCATCCAATAAAGAGTTTGTATCTTTATTGGATGAATAACTTGAAGCCATGGCAAAACAATTATTGAAGCCCATCTGCCTTACGCGGTACCGAATCTGTCAAGTGTCATCTTCTTGTTAGTTCACTTTTAAGATGGAAACGCCATTTTGGATTTGACACTTGTGATACCCGGTAGGTAAAAATCGTTTCTAGTTCCCATGAAGCTAATTTTAAGTCGCCGGTAGGGTGCCAGGAAGCTACGTCTTACTTTTAATTATTAAAGCAACTTCTTTGGCTAGAAAACGAACTGGCTCGTCCAGGCCGCACTCCTCCTCATCGATCATTGCCGTTGTTGGTTAAGTAGGTAGGTACTTAATAATAACTATACTTTAAAAAAAATATAATGTTAGCATTGCTGACTTGAACACTAGGTAAGGTGAATTGGATGCATTTTGTTATTTACTGTAAACCAATCAAGAACTTTAGCTAGAGAAGCATTTACACAATTATTGTTATCTTTAGACGTATCGACTCTAAATATTAATGAAGTATCGTGAGCAAACAATACAATTTGACATAGGTCCCTACACAGGATGGTAGATCATTGACATAAACTAGAAACAGGAAAGGCCCTAAGATCGATCCTTGTGGTACACCTATGTTAGTGGATGTTCCCGAAGATCTGCTACCGCTAATATCCACTTTTAGATTGCGATTCGACAGGTAACTATGCATGAGGTTTACTGCCTGATTCTGGATACCGTAATGTTTAAGCTTTGAGATCAGGGTGTCATGATTTACGCAGTCAAAAGCCTTAGACAGATCACAGAATACTCCAATGGCATCCTGTTTTCCCTCCCAGGCTTTAAAGACGTACTTCAACAGCATAGCACCAGCTTCGGTCGTTGAACGGCCTTTAGTAAACGCAAATTGTTTTTCATGCAGTAGCCTGTTGCAGTTAAAATGTTACTGTAACTGATTAAGAATCTTTTTCCAAATATTTTACTACATGCCGGCTGAATTGATATTGGTCGATAGTTTGCTGGATCCTTTTCATTTCCAGACATGAATAAAGGGATCAGTTTGCTATGTTTTCAGATCAGGAAAGATTCCTTCGTCGATGCTTCTATTGAATATGTATGCCAGATATGGCGCATCATCAATTATATGGTATATAATTTACGGAAATCCCCCAAAGGTCTTCGGATTTTTTTATATTTATTGACTTAAATGCTTTTACAATACAGTCAGCGTTGACGTGCCTAAAACTAAAGGAAACATGACACTTTTCAAGTAGAGCCAATGCACAATCAACAGATGAGTTTAGTGGCCGATTAACAATATTAGGTATGCTAGAGAAAAAACGGTTAAATTCGTTAGCAACTTTTAAATTATCAATCAAAATTGTATCATCTACTTTTAAAGCTAGTGGTTTTATTAGAGGTTTTATTTTACCGGTTTCATTTTTAATCATTTTCCAAGTAGCCTTTATTTTATTTGTTGAGTTCTCTATTTTTGTTTTCTTTTTATTTTCAAAGATTTTGCTGAATGTCTTTTTAGAGCCTTAACTCTCTCTCTGCGTAGAGTTCATTTAGTCTATTCCTCTTGTATATACAGGCTGCAGCCTAGTCTGCAAACACAGCCAATACTCTTTCAAATGATACCACACACGCCAAAATACTTCTTGTCTCACTTATCACCCTTATTTCTCAAAAACTATCCTAGCGTAAAAAAAATCCTCATACATATGAGTATTAATATAATCTCTGCATATTGAAAATTTTGAATTGATCTGATCAGCCATTTTAAGGATATGGGTGAAAAATTGTACTACTTTTTAACCCAATATCTCAAAAACTACCTCACTTATCAAAAATCCCCCGCGACAATCAAATTCTATTTACGTCATCTCTTTACAATTTCAATTTCATTAAAGTCGGATAACCCGTTCGAGAGTTATGCCGTCACAAACATTGCCACACACACATACAGTGCTGAATTTCCCAAATTAACTTAGAGATATCGTTCGCTTCGCTCACCTGATCAATTAAATTACATTCTATTTGCAATGGGAAATGATCGGACCAGTATGTACCATAAAGTACACATATTTCGATAACTGTACTTAAATCGGCATCAGCAACTACACAGAGGTTCAACCAACGCCTGCACCCGTGCACGTCACTGATAAATGTAAAGGTACTTATCGGCAAAGTAATCATAACGGCACAGGTCCATGATTGATCCTCACAAAATTACAGATTTTAGATTTCAGATTTCATTTATTGGCCACATTATAACAAAGATTGCTATACAAGGCAAGTCACAATTTTTTACATAAAATATGTTGAAATTTAAGATAGGTTAGTAATAGGTATCTAGTTCACCAAATTCAACTTATTTCAACAAATTATCAAATAAAGTTAAATGACAGAAATTAAACAAAAAAATCAATAAAAATTTAACCACCTGCTAAAACTGTTCAAAAGATGTCAAACTGGATTCAGAATATTATTACATAGGTATTTCATTTTCAATAAAACAACACCTTAAATAAATAATAATGTCAGGCAAAACATATATTTAAATAAAGCGAGTCAAATAAAATGTAATTCTCCTAGAGACATGTCAAAAAATTCATTTATATTAGGTCCTTACATATGAAATTGGCGTTTTGTCGTATTGGCCACTTTAATCTTAAATATCTCCTCTTTGGTTAAGAATTCCAAATTCAAATTTAAACAGCTATTTACTCATGCATTTGTGTTTCGAAAACCGTAATTCATTTGATTTTTTCTCTTTTGCTTTTTTTTTCTGCGTCACTCATTTCACAAAATGGAAAACTTAAAATATCGCATTATTTACGAGTACGAGTTCCACCGTGGCACCAGTGCTGCAGAAACGGCTCGAAGGATTAATGATGTGTATGGTGGTGGTGTCGCAATAGAAAACACGGTGCGTTTTTGGTTTCAACGCTTTCGTTCTGGAAATTTCGACCAGCAGAACAAGCCCCGTGGACGGCCGGAGACCAAGGTCGATAATGATGAATTGAAGGCTATTGTGGAAGCAGATCCATCGCAAACCACATCACAGTTCTGCTGCGTTACATTACTCAACCAGCACAATAATGAAGGAATTTTAAATCGGATCATTACATGTGATGAAAAGTGGATCCTGTACGATAATCGTAAACGCTCATCGCAATGGCTGAACCCTGGTGAACCAGCAAAATCTTGCCCCAAGCGAAAATTGACTCAAAAAAAGTTACTTGTAAGCGTTTGGTGGACTAGTGCCGGTGTCGTACACTATAGCTTTCTTAAATCTGGTCAGACGATTACGGCTGATGTCTATTGTCAGCAACTGCAAACCATGATGGAAAAGCTCGCTGTTAAACAACCGAGACTTTTCAATCGCTCTACGCCACTGCTGCTTCCAGACAACGATAGACCACACACGGTCCAACAGACGACTACCAAATTTGAGGAGCTTCAATTGGAATGTCTAAGACATCCACCGTACTCTCCGGACCTTGCTCCAACAGATTACCATTTTTTTCGAAATTTGGATAACTTCTTGCAAGGAAAAAAATTCAATTCCGATGAGGCAGTCCAAACCGCTTTCAAAGATTTCATTGATTCCCGTCCGAATGGTTTTTTTAGTAAAGGGATCAATGAACTACCTATAAGATGGCAAAAGTGTATAGATAGCAATGGTACATACTTTGATTAATAAAATATATTTTAATATGAAAAAATTGCCTTTATGTTCCTCCCATACAAAACGCCAATTTCATATGTAAGGACCTAATATTATAAAATACATAATTTTCAAAGAATCGTTTAACTTTACATTTAAAGTCTGACATGTGTTCCGTCCTCGTTATGTTTATAGGAAGTTTATTGTACATCATTATTTTAGTATGTTCTCGTTGCTTTTGAACCTTGGTTAATCTTACTTTTGGTTCAAATTATAGCGTGAGTGAGGCTTAACATATTTATTCCTATTTTCGTGTATTTCAAGTAAACTTTTATAAATATACAAAGGTATAACCGACATAATTTTAAGCTTCTTAAAATGATTTCGGGCTGAATCTCTTTTTCTAAGGCCACATATAATCCTAATTGCGCGTTTTTGGCTTGTGAGCACCTTGTGTATATTTGAGCAGTTTCCCCAGAATGTTGTTGCATAGCTAATAGTTGAGTGGAAATAAGCGAAATAAACATTTATGAGAGACCTTTTCTCGATTATTGGTTTTTATTTTAAAAGAACGTAATTTGCACTTCCTAACTTTTTGCAGATATTCAGTATGTGCGTGTCGTGGCTTACTGCATAGTCTATATTGTACCCCAGGAAGATTTGATCAGTAACGTCTCTTGAGATTTTCTTATTTTTTTTTTTGCATCATATCTTAATGTGACGCTTTTATCGGCATTCAACATAATGCCGTTCGCTTCGAACCATAATTTCAGTATTTCTATGGACTGGCTATTTTTTAACTCTAGCTTTGGTAATGATTTTTCTTTAATTCCTAGGTGTGTATCATCTGCAAAAAGATTTATAAATGTCCAATCAGGTACATTACTTGCAAGGTCATTTGTGTGTGTGGTACCCCATATCTAAATTTCCTGAAAAAGAATTTACTCCGTCGATTGTAACTACTTGAGTTCTATGTGAAAGATAGCTGTCCATCATTTGGAGCTCCTTATCATAAAACCCGTAATATTCTAATTTGCTAAGTAGGACGTCATGCCTCAAGCAGTCAAACGCCTTGGACAGGTCACAAAAAATTCGCTCTTCTAGGAGTTCCATGTTCTCTAAATTTTCTTTGGATATCTGAATCCCATTTGTGATCCATTTCTTGTTATTTAGTTTTCTAGTGATATTCTTTTTTGGGAATGCTATATTGAAGTGGTGTAGAATCATATTTAGCACATCATTCATTTTTTCATTTGGATCAGGTATTAGTTAATTCGAACATAACATTTTGGTAATCTTTCTGGAATAAATAAAATTTGAATTCGAGTATATTCGTGTTATTGTTTTTAGTTCTTTGTGTGCCGGTTTGTAATCAATATTTTTTATATCTAATTGTATAACATTATGGTCAGAAAATTTAAAATCTATTTTTTTTGTAGTACATGTCCATAAACGTTGTCAAAATTTACTATGAAATTGTCAATGCAAGTAGACGTATTTACTTTTGTTCTTGTCGGCTTATCTATAACATATCTGCAGTTAACATTTTTAATAATATTGATAAATCTGCATTTCTTATTTGATTCTAACAAAATGTTAATGTTAAAGTCACCTGCTATTACTATTTTCTTGTTCTCACGACATAATTTGTGTAGTAGTTTTGTAAATATATCATAAAATATTGAAAAGTTATGTTCTGGCCGATATATACATACAATTACAATCTTACATTTTTGTAATTCTATCGCAGAGATTTCGCAGTTCATTTCGAATGCCAACCTATTCAAGTCTTTTCTTACTTTAAAATCTATTCCATTTTTAACAAAAATTGCAGACCCTCCATGATTAAAATAGACTCTATTAAAATATGTGGCCAGTACAAAGTCTTGTAGAACCATTCCTTTAATTTGATGATCTTTAGCCCATGTCTCAGTGAGACATAAGACTTCACAATCTTTGGTTTTATCTAAATAGCTTTCTATTCGATCGTATTTGTTGTGTATACTTTGTATGTTAGCGTGAACTATGGCTAACGGTTGTCCGTTTCCTGTGGGTTCACTTGAAAATTTCTGTTTTGCCTTAGGGGCGTGTTAGCCTGATGTTTTCGAGGTATAAAATTTAATACCGTCAAAGCTTGGAAATTGTGTTTTACGGATCTCATAATTTCTGAGATGATATATTTTCTAAGTGTAAACTTATTTTTAATTTCCACAATATCGTTCAGATCTAAAAATTGCATGCCTTTGTTCAAATAAGTTAACTGAAGGATTTTGTTGTTCAAGTTGTAAATTTCACTGTCACTATGTGTACACTGTGTGTGATTGGCTGATTTGAAATGTAAAATTGCCAAAATTTTGTGTTTACAAGTGTGTGCGTAGCTTCCAAAAATGAGGATTGCAGTGGAACGCCCTTTTCGATGTAATTTATAGGTTTATTGGACTTGCCCAGGTATTTCTATATGTTTCTGTGTATCCCTTTGTTGTTGTTCTTCAATAATATTCACTTTTTACTTGACTTAGTAACTTATTTAATGGTAAATCTGATAATTTACTGTAGACCCTAATAACAGAGATGTTTACTATCTAACGCACACATGCGCAAAAAAAAAGGATACAAACAAAGTATACAATACAAAGCATGCATGTGTATGGCTTTTCTCAGGTGTGAATATGCATGTGCTTTAGTAGATAACCATTATTATTAAAACTCTTTTCACAATGCTTGCATGTGTATGGCTTTTCTCCGGTGTGAATACGCATGTGGATTTTAAGTTGATTACTTTGATTGAAACTTTTTTCACAATGCTTGCATGTGTATGGCTTTTCTCCGGTGTGAATACGCATGTGGGTTTTAAGTTGATTACTTTGATTGAAACTTTTTTCACAATGATTGCATGTGTATGGCTTTTCTCCGGTGTGAATACGCATGTGGGTTTTAAGTTGATTACTTTGTTTGAAACTTTTTTCACAATGATTGCATGTGTATGGCTTTTCTCCGGTGTGAATACGCATGTGGGTTTTAAGATGACAACTTTGATTGAAACTTTTTTCACAGTGCTTGCATGTGTATGGCTTTTCGCCGGTGTGAATACGCATGTGGATTATAAATTGATTACTTCGATTGAAACTTTTTTCACAATGATTGCATGTGTATAGATTTTCTCCGGTGTGAATACGCATGTGGATTTTAAGTTCATTACTTTGATTGAAACTTTTTTCACAATGATTGCATGTGTATGGCTTTTCTCCGGTGTGAATACGCATGTGGGTTTTAAGATTATGACTTTTATTGAAACTTTTTTCACAATGCTTGCACGTGTATGGCTTTTCTCCGGTGTGAATACGCATGTGGATTTTAAGATTATCATTAACACTGAAACTTATTTCACAATGCTTGCATGTGTATGGCTTTTCGCCGGTGTGAATACGCATGTGGGTTTTAAGATTATGACTTTTATTGAAACTTTTTTCACAATGCTTGCACGTGTATGGCTTTTCTCCGGTGTGAATTCGCATGTGATTTATTAGATGATCATTAACACTGAAACTTTTTTCACAATGCTTGCATGTGTATGGCTTTTCGCCGGTGTGAATACGCATGTGCCTTATTAGATTACTAATATGACCGAAACTTTTTTCACAGTGCTTGCATGTATGTGGCTTTTTTTGTGAATGAATTTTGTTTAAAATACTCCTAGCCAGTATAGATTTGTTACTTGAAGTACTGGGATAATTCTTATTGCAATGCTCCAGATCAGTGTTAATTCCAGTTACATTTGTTTCAATTAGTTCATTGGTTATTGTGTCGATTTCTTGAGATGCTCTGCTTTCCTCTGTTATTATTTCTTCATCTTCTGAAGTGTCTTGTTTAACTTCAAGTGGTTCATCCTTGAAAGCAACACCACAAGTGTAGGGCATATCTAAATTATTGAATGTCATGGACTGCATGGGTGCTGTTGATAAGCTAATTATATGTTTTACATTGACATCTAGCGCAGCTATAGTGTTAGGCGACACCTGAAAACAAATACTTACACTTTATTTTGTGCGTGAATTATGTGTAATGTGAACACTGACATTCCTAATTTGGAGAAACAAATATGCAGGTAGTTGGAGAAACTACCGCAAAGCGAGGATAATACTAATTTTATGTGAGCAGTATAATATGTTGTTAAATAAGTTATTTTTGAAAAAAAGAATGGAACTGACTTCACCGCTAAAAACATAAAAATAACCCCTAAGGGTAAGTTCATATATTTTGCAGTTGGTGCCGAATCGCCAAACAAACACCATGTTCATTGTATGGCACCGCCTTCAAATTATATGAACTGAACCTTTACAGTTATTTTTAAGTTTTTAGGGGTGAAGTCGGTTCCATTCTTTTTTTCAAAAATAACTTATTTTAGCTTCTTTCGTTGTACAACCTACGACACCACGACGTTTACGACACCCTATTTAAGAGTCGTTTAAGGGTGCAATAATACGGGATTCTGGGAAATATCTACGCAATGATGGGAACTAAAATAAATACAGATGACCTAAACAAATGTTATGAATCGGTTCATACTATGGTGCAGTGCACCCCTGGTGCCTGTATCCTGTTTTTTATTTAAAAGCCAAACTACTGGACCGATTTTGATTAAAATTTCTATGGGACCAATCTGTAATCATATACTATCAAACAAAAAAAAATTTTTTTCAAATCGAAAATTGACAAATGACGGAGTTCTGAGGTAACAAACACAAAAAAAAAATTACACACAAGAGTAAGATCTAAGCGCCCCCCTTCATAAATTTAAGAGACAACTTGGTACTATACGAATGTGTTATTTTAGTTGTTTTACTAGTTCTTAATATTTCCCTTGTTTTAGTTATGTCACAGATATCATAACACTAGGTAATGTATACCAAATGTTTCTTGCTAAGGAGCAAGGTACATTTAGGAAAGTTTAGACTTTCGATGGCCGTTTGTTAAAATGACTTCTGCTAGATATGACGAGTTCCGATTTCGGGCACTTTTAGTTAAAGCCAGTTCTGAAGAGGACCATTTCTGGACTTGACCAGTTCTTGGTATGTCAACAATCTGTACGGTACGCTTCGTAGGCGTACCTATGCTATGCCACAGATATCAGAATACTAGGTTACGTTAATTATGTGTTAAAAATAAATAATACATTTAGCAACTGAAAAAGTTGTTCAATAGTGCCGTAATGATTTTAAAAAAATAGTTATCTTGATGAAGTGACCAATATGACCTATTAAAATGATTGATTTCCATTTAAACTATATTATTTACGTACCTTACAGAGAGTTGACATAACAAGAAGTGGACAAATCCAGAAAAGGTCCACTTCATAACTGTTTATAAAAATAAGTGTACTGTTACGAGCTGGGGTTCGTAAGAATTAAAGCCGGTTATTACTCAAAATAATACATATTTATTCATCACCAACTAATTACTCCCAAACACAGTACAACACTACTTTGTTCTTCCGAATCACTAAACACTGTTATCACACTCAAATATCGAATGATGTAATCACTCTGTATCGTAATTGAATACTGTCTTACTTCCTAATCGCGCGGCATATTTATATCCAGTATATCGAATGATCTAGTAAGCGCTAGGATTTATCGCGGTACTAACTGTTGCGTAATCTGGGACTCTATTGTACTCGGCGTGGCGGTCATAAATCATCCTTTTGTGTTATTTTTAAACAAGTTGTTATTGTATTATTTTCCCGGAACTAAGCGGAGGCCCTTGATGGTTCTAAACTTTTCTGATTGGCGTAACAGTACGAATCCAGAACTCGTCATACCTAGAAAATGGCACTTAAGAAATGGTCACCGAACGCTTTTAGAAACAGTACATATTTACTAGTAGTTCGCCCCGAACTGTGATCTCGTAATGTCTGGTTTGTATTAGGTATTTAATCTGGGTGGGTATGATGATGATGATGTATTTGTTCAGATCTGGGAGCCATCTCCGAGAATCTGTACTTAGCATCAACAAGCAGCAACAAGTGACAGACATATTAAGGTAGGTGTTTGTACCTACCTCATATCCCATCATGATTATGTTGGTTTGTATTTGTTCTGATCTGCGAGCCATCTCCGAGAATCTGTAGCATCTCCGCAGCAATAAGTGACAGATGTAGCACACACCCCTCGGTCTGCCTGCAGTGTTGAGCTGGAATCAATGAGTACTGTTTCTTATTAAATTATCTCCATCCAAAGGTTGTTTGCAATATTTCGCGATACCCCCGCGACCCATTGCGGCTATTTGTTTTTCAATTAGATATTTCTACTTTATTGCACACACAAATATAAAATCATACAAACATAGTATAATCAAAAAAGTATAATGAAGGTGATTTAAAAATGAGTGGGTACTCTTCCAGTAAACCTAGGTAGAGAGAGAAAGAAGATTATTACTTTTATAAATAACATACCTTACATTATACTACATTATTTTATACATTTAATTATATTGGCGCAAAGCCATTAGTTGCACAAAACTGCAATAATCAATGCTATAAAATTGTTATTGTTAACTATATTCAGTCAAATAACATATATACCTAACTAATTTATGCCTTATAAAAGTCCCTTAGAAAAGTTTCAGATAAAGATAATCCAGAGTAAAGTAAAACAATGGTTGAGCCAAAAATAAATCATGTGTCTTCTGCCAACTTGGCATTTTTTATATTAAATGTAAAATAAAATCCTACCACCAACCAAACAAGGCACCATATTGTAATCCTCTGGGGATTCAACCCGGGACCTTTCCTGTGGGCTTACCATAGGACCATAGAGGTGGTTAATGTTGTCTTTGAACACTTGTAACACCAGAAGCAACACGCACATGTTGCAGACCCCTATCATGAGCCCTGGCGACCACACTCACCACATGAACAGGGGGGGCTTGTGTGTATGTTATTAGTAGTTGTAATGCCTAGCTTGCTGTTCTGCTTTCTAGCCTCTCTAGTTCTGCCGCTTGCTTTAGCATAGACACAGGCCTGCCTCACTCCCTCCTCAAGAGAGTGAGGTGAGCAAATGGCCTTACAGGAATGTACAATCGAATCCTGTAACGCAAGCCTAGTGGTTATCCTTCACGCGGTGCCCCCCGTTCTTGATCTAGTTCCATCAGAAATAGAAATAACCAAAACCACAGGACGATTTCTGTCGGGATGGAGAGGTCATGTCCCGACGGGTTCATCATCGACTGATGACGTATCGGTGGTGGACAGCAATGACCTCCTGCGTGTTTGTGCCGTGCGCAGGAACCCGTACAAGGGGATGAGGGAATCCTGGGGGCTGAGATGGCAGTTGCCTAGTGATTTAAACGTCCTAGACATCTGTCTGCCTTCAAAACGTCTCTTTGGTCCCAATTTCTCTACACACGGGCGGTCATAGACTAGCCACCTATGATCAATCGGCTGATGCGCCCTATCAGGGGGGCGCATGGCGAGGTTCCCTAACTAGCGGATGGCAGGCAGCGCAGCGCGGGACCCGGGGACACATTTGCTAGACGGTTTGGTTCACCGTGGCAACCCTGGAATCCTTCGCGGCGTGCAGTCTCGCTACTCTTACAGGGCGGGGACCTAAGTCTATGAAGTAACTCTGGCGGATGTGCGCAGACCAATCTGACGTACAACGTCCCCGTTGAGGACTCCGTGGCGGGTGGAGCTCTTCATAGACGACGCATAAAAAACCACTTCATAACATGCAGAATAAAAAAAAACAAAAACGAACCACTCAAGGCGTTGCGTCTCCGGACGTGACACCCTGCCCTAGGGCCTCGCCCTCTGACGGACAAGTTCCGTCAACCTCAAAGGCTGCGCTTAGCGCGCCACAACACCCCAACCAGCTTCCTAAAGCGCTAGAGTCCTACAAGGCCAGGGCTACGACAACGCTAAGCAAGGGTACGGCTGGCTCCATGGAGACTTTGAACCCTATAAAGGTACCGTCTCTGACGATACCAAGCAAGGGAGCAACGTCTTCAATGGATGCGCCAACCCCTACCAAGGCGAGGCCTGTGCCCTTGCCTTATAAGACCCAGGCAGCTACTCCAAGCACCGTCTCGAAGGAAGCGCCTACCCTGGGCCTAGCATCCTCCGAGACAAGCATCGAACTTTCGGACCTGAGGAATGCTATTCCTGGCTCCGAACAGCCCAGCTGCCAAAAGTGGACCCTAGTTTCCCCACGCAAGAAAAAGGGGAAACAGCCAAAACTGCCTAAAGCCGTCTACCAACAGGCACGAACGGAGGCAAGGCACAAGGTCACCGACGGTGGGCGTCAGCTTCACCATGGAGCCGCACCCATGGTCCAACTAGGTGGGACTCGTCCCGCCGAACGGACCCAGACACCGGCGCAGCCCACGGCAGCGCCAACGTCAAGCGTTGGTGGCCAAGCCCCCCGCCGTCCAAAGCCAAGGGGTAAACGAGCCGGTAAGCAGATGGCGGCTAGGAATGCCCTTAAAGCATCCAACCATCCCCCCAGTGGGAGCACTAAACGTCCCCGACCTGACGACACTACTACGCCCACCGGCGACAGTAAGCGTCCAAAGCCGGGGACGAGTACCACCAGGAACACCATGACCTACGCAGATGCCTTCAGAGCAAACGAGCTCTGCGTAGCTGTCATGGTGGAACCCTATCAAGACCTTACGGCAGAGCAAGGCACGGAATTGCGCGAAAGTATGGAGATGAAGTTCATGGACGAGCTCTGCGATCCATCAACCCAATCCCATACCGGTAAAGTGCACTTCCGTGGCAAGGCGCATTATAGCGAGGGTGTCCTCAAACTCTGGTGCGAGGACGACTACGCGCTGGCGTGGCTCCGTCGCACGGTCAACAAACAAACCTCACCGATCGCTGGCACTAAGCTGGTGGTGAAGAGGCAGTCGGAGATCCAACGTAGGATTCTCTGCGGTCTCTTCATACCTACACCCAACCTGACGGACATGGACAGACTACGAGAAATGCTCGCGACTAGCAACCAGAACGTCAACGTCCGCTCTTGGAACCTTATCAAAGCGGAGAAGCAGACTGAAAAAGAGAAGCCGGGGATTCATCTGCTGCTCCGCGTTCCGGAGCCGGACGTTGAGGTTCTAAGGCAACAGGAGCGACGGTTGTATTGGCTTTTCGGCAACATATACCTGCGAATCTTGGAGGGGGATTCAGTGGAAGGCCAAGAAAATCAGCGCACCGACTCTGCCCAACCAAAACCGGCTGAACCCTTAAAGGCGACCACAGAGGAGATGGAAGTGGGGATCGACCCTCCATCGACCCCACAAGCTGACATCGAGGAGTGCTTTCTCGACATCGAGGGGAGTGATTCCAGCGAAAGCTGTCTCAACTCCTCTCCTATTAAGCACTCCTAGATCCATCCTACCCTCAAAAATCAATCCCCAGTGCTTCTCTGCTGCAGCGGCTCTTCTGCGCAGACCACTGGGAGAAAACCCCAAACCACCACATAATCCCTCTAGTCCAAATCCTAAAATCCCCATCCCACTTCCCACCCCATCACCTAAGTCCATCCTCCAAGCAAACCTGCAACACAGCTTCCTCGCGACGGCCTCACTGCGCAAGGAACTAGAAACAAATTCCGAAACCATTGCCCTAATCCAAGAGCCGTGGATTAGAAAAAACCAAATATGTGGACTCAAAACCACCGAAAGCCGCCTTCTTTTGGACACAACCGTAAGCAACCCAAGAACATGCATAATTGTTCCAAGGCATGCACAAATCTTACTACTAACCGAACTCTGTTCCAGAGACCTAACAGCTGCTAGACTAAGCTCGTCTCCCGACAACACCATCACTCAATCCGATTTAGTCCTGGCATCAGCCTATCTAGCAAGCGACGAAACTATACCAACACCAGAGCTGATGTCGCTCGTCGAGTACTGCGAGAGGGAGAAGCTAGAACTCGTCATCGGCACCGACTCGAATGCGCACCACACCCTGTGGAACAGCGCTAAGTGCAACGACCGAGGGGAGGAATTGGTAAACTATTTAATTACTACTAACCTCCGACTTATAAACCAGGGCTCAGAACCAACTTTTGTAACTAAACGAGCTCAAACCATAATTGACCTTACGCTATCCACAGAACAGATATCAAACTCCATCGTGGGCTGGCACGTCTCCAATGAGGCATCATGCTCAGACCACAGATGGATACGATTCTATCTCAACATACACCTACTAACACCTCAACCAAGGCGCGCCCCGCGAAAGACAGACAGACCTAAATTTACTAGCATGGTCAAACAAGCCCTCTCGACCGAAAATGCGCCGCCAGAAAATCTAAAAGTACAGGACATTGACCACTATGTAAATACACTAACACAAATTCTAACCAACAGCTATGAACAGTCCTGCCCACTGGTGATACCCAAGGCAGGCCCCAGGCGTCACTGGTGGGGACCCGAACTCTTGAAACTACGCCACAAAGTAAGGAAACTGTTCAACAGAGCTATAAACACCAGACAAGACAGAGACTGGGAAAACTACCACACATTGAAAAACACCTACAAGAAGCGTTTACGACTACAGAAATCGGAACGATGGAAACGCTTCTGCACAAATATCGAAGACAACAACCAAGCTGCACGCATCAAGGGCATACTATCGAGCGAACCAGAACGCGTACTTGGTTGCCTCAAAAAAGCAGACAACACCTACACAACAACAGACACGGAAACCAGCAAACTACTGCTGGAAACTCACTTCCCTGGGTGTCATATATCAGAGTCGCACCACTGGGAAGTCATCTCGGAAAAACCACCGACTGACCAAGACTGGACCGTAGCCATAAACTTAATCAATCGAGAAAAAGTATTATGGGCAATCAACAGCTTCCTTCCCTTTAAATCAGCGGGGCTTGATGGAATTTTCCCTGGCTTACTGAAGTGGAGCAGCGAACTACTAGCAGACTACCTAGTGAATATTTACAGGGCTTGTATTGCCCACCGATACATCCCCCTAAAATGGAGGGACGTTAAAGTTGTATTTATACCCAAACCAGGGAGAAGCGATTACACTCTGCCAAAATCCTTCCGGCCGATCAGCCTAACATCGTTTCTCCTCAAAACCATAGAGCGGTTGTGTGACTATGACATACGAAACAACTCACTACTCCACAACCCGCTCCATCCGAACCAGCACGCATACAGCAAGGGCAAATCCACAGAATCCGCACTGCACAGCGTGGTATCGCGCATCGGAGGAGGACTAACCATAAAACAATCAACACTAGGCGCCTTTATAGATATAGAGGGAGCCTTTGACAAAACTACATTCTCCAGCATAAACAGAGCTCTAATAGAAAATGGAGTGGCGCCAACACTGGCTGAATGGATCAACAACATGCTGAAATATAGAGCAATACAACTAACAATCAACTCAACCACCAATGGCATTGTGGCCAGAGGCTGCCCCCAAGGGGGTGTACTCTCGCCACTTTTATGGAATATAGTCGTGGACGAACTCATTCGGAAGCTAAACGGCCGTGGACTCATCACGGTAGGATATGCAGATGACCTTGCTATTCTCGCTACAGGATGTTTCGAGAGCACGCTATGTGACATAATGAAAACCGCCTTCAGAACAATAGAATCCTGGTGCACGAACCACGGCCTGACTGTTAACCCTACTAAAACAGAACTAATAATGTTCACAAACAAAAGAAACTTCGGACGTATCAACCTACCGAAGTTATTCGAAACCGAAATCAAACTCACAAACGAAGTCAAATATCTAGGTGTCATACTTGATAGCAAACTACTATGGAACAGGCACATTGACTACAAACTACAACGAGCTTGCGCTACTTTCTTTCAATGCAGCAGAATGCTCGGTAAAACCTGGGGTATCTCACCAAAAATAACCATGTGGCTATACACTGCCGTCATAAGGCCGACACTAGCATACGGAGCAATCGCATGGTGGCCGAGAACCGAACTAAGTACTGCCATAGCCAAACTACAGCGCTTCCAAAGACTGGCATGCTCCGCCATAACTGGCTGCATGAGGTCAACACCCAGTGCCGCTCTCGAGATTATTCTGGGTCTAGCGCCACTCGACCTATACAAACAGCAAGAAGCGACAATGTCTGCAATCAGACTGAAACACTTAGGACTCTGGGGAAACACTAGTAGTCCACACGCAAAAAATCTAGACCAGGTGACAGCTTACCAGCCGCTGATAGCTGCGCCATGCGATAGAATACCTACCTTACAAATAACAAAGAAACACTACCGAATACAACTGTGGGAGGACCAGAAAGATGAATCGGGAATTCACGAAGTCCGTGTCTACACGGATGGTTCTAAGACCAACCAAGGCACGGGCGCTGGAATCCACTCTCTGGACCTCAACATTAGCATATCCATGTCACTAGGCATACACAGTTCCATCTTTCAATGCGAATGTGCAGCCATCACCGAGGCCGCAAGAGCAATATGCAGACGAGGAATCAATGACTACAGAATACGAATCCTCTCTGACAGCACGGCCACACTCAGAGCCTTGGAAAGCAAAAACTGTAATTCAAAGCTCATTCACGAATGCCACCTAGCATTGGAAAGGGCCGCCACTAAGCACAAGGTGACCCTTCAATGGATTAAGGGACACAGCGGGTCACTGGGCAATGACGCCGCCGATGAACTGGCTAGGAGAGGGTCGGAAACCACCACAGAAGGCCCGTCTCCGTCCCTCCCCCTGCCATTCTCACAGATCCGCACATGGATAAGGCTTCACACCCGGGACCTACACACCGAACGCTGGACCAACTCTACTACTGAATGTCGACAGGCCAGAGCAGCACTACCGACTTATTCACCAAAACTGACACGACGACTCCTAAACCTTAAGAGACAAGATCTCAGAATCATAGTGGGGACACTAACGGGCCACTGCCCACTAAATAAACACTTGTGCACCACTGGAGCAACGGACAGCCCCCTATGCAGAGGGTGTCTAACCGAAGAGGAATCAGCTGCCCATGTAGTCCTGGAATGTGTGGGAGTAACAGCACAACGCAAGGAAATCCTCAACAACCCGAGGTCACTCCGTGAAGCCTGCGAGGACCCCAGGAGTATTCTGCGCTTCTGGTCGGAGTTAGGCTGGCTACACTAGCCGGACATTCCTCACGCACAATGGACCACTTAGGAGTCTAAGTGCGGAAACGGGAGTCTTTTTACATTACATTACATTACATTACCACATGAACACAGCACTAATAGATATCTTACTATGTGGCTGCAATATTGTGTACCTAAGGTGGGAGGTACAGCCCCAGAGGTGCTGCGTAAATAGTGATAGGAAATCCTGAAACCCAAATATTTATTTATAATTATTATTAATATAAAATATAAAATTGTTTTGTAAAATCGAATTTCATTACCTGAATGTCCTGTAATATTTATAATACCTACCAATAGGTATAGTAAAATTTAATTTAATTACATACTTACCAACTTATTTGTTTGTCTGTTAGTTACTACACATTTGTCTTTTTAGCTATCTACAATATTGTATAGGTTAACTACAACCTAGTAAAATAACCATCTCCGACCTTCCACCATAAGCATACAAGCCTTAATATCATTGTCATGTCAGGAATAAAATGTATTCATTCCATTGGACTAGGATTAGGTACTACTTTAGGCAGTCAGATACATACATCGTACACAGCAAACTCATGTAATATATTTACTGTTGGCCCAACTAGCTAGATAAAAAAAACAAGGGTGATCTAACTAAGGCATAGATATTTAATAAAGGGGCTGTAAAAGCAGTCAATGCTTACCTCAGTACTTGTAACATTTCTAAACGTCTCGAGAAGCTCATTGTTTTCAATGTAACACATACCTACATTGCTTGCAAGGCAAATTCTACACAAAGAACTAGACATAGCGAAGGATTTTGTGGGAATTCGAAACCGTAAGTTTACTGTTTGTTTCGTGTAAAATTAAGCGGTTTAGTTTATTAGTAGTAATATATGGTTTACAGTGTTGCCAGTGGCAGATAGTCAAATATAACATGAGACAACTCAAAAAGTAACATTTTCACGAGAAAAATAACATTACCATAGATTATGTGGAAAACGACACAATACTTTATCATGGCACTTTATTACACAAAAACTAAAATTGAGTGAGCGCTAGCTCAGTGTACTACATTCATTCATTCCACTCATGTCTAGTTCATAGTCGGTTCAATGGTTCAATCAATCAAACCAAATCAATCATTTAATTTAAAAATTGGTACCGACTTCCAATATAAGCTTGAAAATAATTATTTTTCTAACTTCATAATATTTTAGAAGGCGGTGCCTATCGGTATGCGATGAGATAACCTTACGACAACAATCATGAGTGGTATAACTTGTCATTTTTGCGCACTAGATTCATTTGATCTACGTTCATTCATTCAGCATATGTCCGGTTTCATTCGGCTAGTCAATCCAAATCAAACCTTTTAATTAAAAAAATGGTACTGACTTCCAATATAAGCTTGAAAATTATGATTTTGCTAACTTCATAATATTTTGGAATAACTGTATGCGATGAGTTAACCTTACGACAACAATCGTGTCGTTGGCTTTGCAATTTGCTAACAAACTTGATCTTAACCTATCCAAGTGCTCAGTTGTCACCTTCACCCGCAAATTAAAACTAATTCCGTCTTCTTTCTCACTCAAATATCAGACTTTACAGAAATGCAATTTAGTCAGGGATCTTGGTGTTTTGCATGATTCCAAGCTTGTATTTGATGTTCACGTGGAAACTATTGTTTCTAAAGCCTCCAAAGCCCTAGGTTTTGTGATGAGGAGCGCTGCTAGCTTTCATCGTGCTAAAACGTTTAAGATCCTTTACTGCACCTTCGTTCGAAGCATTCTCGAATATGCTTCGCAGGTATGGAACCCTCGCTATCAGGTTTATACCGAAAGGATCGAGCGCATCCAAGTTAAGTTCATGAAATACCTTTGCTTCGTCTTAAAATTCCATTTAGTTCATCTAATTACCTTGATTAGTAAACAATTTCATATCCTACCCCTAGTTAAGCGGAGCGAAGTCGCCGATTTATCCTTCTTGTTAAAAATTACCTCCAATTATATTAACTGTCCTGATTTATTGAGCAAAATTAATTTGATCGTTCCTTCCAGACCCATAAGATTTAACCCAGTTATCTATGTACCTCGTGCTGGTACCAACTACCGGCAAAATACGTATCTGTGGCGAGCATGTGATAATTTCAATGAGCTATATAGGCGAATAGATTTTGACCTATTCTGTGAGAGCGTTAGTTCAGCAAGGCAGCGGCTGAATACAGATTTTTTCGGTGTAAATTAGGTTAATTTGTGAGTTAACTTATGTACATCTTCATAATTACATTGTATCAACTTTATGAAACCTTAAACTTACAGATAGGTACTATTTAAGTCGATCATTTGTTCACATGTGAAAACCTGTTATTAGCTTTCTGATTCTATAGCTTTTGTTATTTTAACTTTAAGAGAGCTGTTGGTTTTCCAATAAATAAATAAATTTTGCCCTACCAGATTACCAATGATCGATTTGCTGCTAGTCATCACTCGCTTGCTCGCTCGCCTAAGTAAGCGAGATGGAAGATTAAGAAATACACGCGAGTGAGTGAATAAGCGGTACGACTAAGTGACAGATTTTCACGCGGGCATCGCATCAGTCAGTCCACAAAATAAAGTGCGCCAACATGACGAACAAAAACATTCTTGGATGCGTTCCGTTTCACGATATTTTTTTGTTTGCTGGAAAATGTTTTGAAAGTTTTTTTATATACACAAAAATTACATATTGGGTCGTGTAACATGGAGGTAACATGAGAGGGTCAAAAGTAACGTAGAATGTTACAAAAGTAACATTCTGGCAACGCTGATGGTTTAATTAAAGCCAAAGAATGGAAGCTCGAGATGTACATTATAGTAGTCTGTGCTCGGAACTCGGAACAATGAAACCTCACGCACAGAACACTAATATAATAAGAAATCCAACTTTTTGACCTGCGCACGTCCGAATGTGCACACGTTCATTTCGTAGCCCACAAGCTGCTTGACAGTTTGACGAAATGAATTGAGTTACCAACTTCTAGTGTAAATAGACCATTAATCCATCGAGAAAATGGCGGCAATTTTAAATTATGGATGTATCACGGATTTGGCGGGGTACATATTTAAATTACTTATTTATTTAAATAGTAGGTAGTACTACCTACTACTGAATGAACCACAAACTTTCTAATGTATTTCTGACACTAAAATATAAATACAAAATGATGTTTGTGATTCACCCCACTAAGCTAATGATAGATAATGCAAATAAAATCACAGAGCTGGTAATAAGTTGTGGGTAAAAATATAAAATAATTTCATTACGTACATACATAAAGAAAAAAAAAACACAGATATAACTACTACATATTTCTACAGAGTCGATAAGTATTTAAGGGTATCCCTACCTTAATACGAGACGTGTAAAGCTGAAATTTTCAGTATATCATTTTCAATAACCGCTCTAATACTAAGGTATAAACTCACAGTCGTAGGTTGAAAAGGTTTCTTGCATTTTGACGTCAAACTAAGCTATATTATTCAAAAACGCTTGTATGTGCAACCCTGAAGTTTTATATGGTTGCATAGAATAACAGCAAGAACCGAATACCGTTTACAATGAACTTGTATGTTTGCCCATCTAAGAGCTAGACACATTTTAGGGTTTAAATAAAAAGCTAGATTACTTATAAACGGTACCTATATATTTTTGATTATATTAATATGTCACAAATACGCACAGATGAAGAGCTACTCATGTATGTATATCTTACGGGTGCACATCTAATGGTTTCCGAGAAACACGATTCTGTAAAACGTTCCCCCAGCAAGAAATGAAATATCTCAAAAACCTTAAGGCCCACAAATTCAATTTTTCCACAAATGTAAGCTATCTGCCCATATATGACACTTATGGCTACGGTCATTCGTTTAGAATCTTCCTGCTGGAAGAACGTTGCTCCAGCAGGAAACGTTTTTCGCGTTTTATTCCAAAACGGTAACATGCACTAATTTCATACTTGGCGCACTAATACAGCATATATCGCTCTAAGTATGTGTTGAACTCAATTCGTTCTAGAAGATACTTTCCTGCTGGAGTAATACACACGTCTTCGACTGGCGATGGCGACTGCCGGCCTGCTCGCGGTAGGGGCGAGCGGCGGCGGCGCCGGTTCTAGAATCGAACGTAGTAGGCAAGACTAGGTACTTGGAAACCGAGTACTATCACCGAGCTACGTTACAATCAAATTACTTTGACCTAACCTGCCTCTTGATTGTAGAATTGTGATATTCATAACTAGCACAAACCTATTTAGGTTAGGTAACTAGCAAACACTTGGGATCTGTTTCAGTCATCCTGTGGTAATCTACTAAAATGTTTACTTTGTGCAAATCTTATTACCTACCTGATGAGCGAATGGTAATGGAACATGAAATACAAGAAGGTAAGTAGGTAGGTATATAATCAAAGGTACATACTAGTTGTTTGATGACAACAATAGTTATTTGTTATTCAATAGTGCAAAGTTGCTTTTTAACCGCGTGTTCAATTTTGATGACCGAGCAAGCGAAGGATTCTAAAATTGAATCACGAGCGCAGCGAGTGATTCAAAATTAGAATCCTGAGCGTTAGCGAGGGAATCAAAAGAGCACGAGGTGAAAAATCTTTGCACTCGAGTGCAACACGTAACTTTTCATTCCACCTCAGCGAGGGAATGACTAAATGCAAAAAAAAACGTTTACAATCACAAGATAGGTTTTTTTATTTCAGTTTAGGTATTAACTACTACATTATGACAGGTAATTATTACAGAATAATCTTTAAATTATAACAAAATAATACTAAGGTACCTATAATTATCAAGTTAAAGTACGGAAAATTTGAAAGTAACGTTGCTACAGTTATTTAAATTGAGTGTAATATTTTTGTTTGGTAATGTAATATTGGTGTTAGTCACTTGTGTACTGTTTTTCGGTAAACTATCTGTCATACTTAATAGTTGTACCGATTCATCGGATTCCCTTGGCGTAAATGTTGGCATGAGAGGGCGATGGTTAGGTGTTTAGTAATGGCTCATTTTTGATGTAGAAGGGTCAGTCCAAGGATCTGACTGAGGCTCTTTCAGTGTAATGGCTCCTACGATGCCTTTACAAGTAATACACCAAGAAGGTTCCGATTTCGAGTTTTTAACAAATTAGAAAAGGTTGTATGATGAATTCGGCACCATGGAGGTAGAAGTAAATAGGTTTATTGATGTTTTGAATTCACAAACTTAGTGAACACGATGTTCTAAATTCAATTTTACTTTAACCTCTAGCGGATAAAAACGGCTTTTGCACTCAGATATCGAATAGTAAAAATACTCTTTCCGAGATGGTGGGATGAAATAGTTTTTTTACAGTTTAAAAGTTGACCCTACCTTCTATAATACTGGACAGTCTGCTTGAGACATAAGTTGGCACTTTTTGTAGACAGTCCAGGTCTGAATCAGAACTGTGCGTTTTTTTTTATTTTACTGTACAACGGCACTTGGCCTTCATCTCACCTGGTACCAAGTTGAGATAAGGCCGAAAGTGGAGGCGCACTTCACCCGGAATCCTCAACAAACTGAGGAACTGGTTATCTTACCCCTGAATGCCGGAGCCCAACAATTTTAGTAAGTATTGTTATTATGGCGATAAAATTAGGTAAGATGGTGGTAGCTAGCCGGGTGGACTTAAACAAAGTCCTACCACCAACCAAAATTTTATTTAATATAACGCTTTGCTGGGTTATGTTATGATACCTATTATAATATAATAGTCAAATAATAGGTAGTGTTTCGACTGATCCCGATTCTGTATTCAACGCTACTTACGGCGTTTAATAGATAATTAGGCGCTTAATTTTCTTCATCTTTTATGAGGCTTAGGACTGTGAACGACAATAAAAATAAGTTGGCGTATTGAAAAAGTTAATTACCTATGTAGGTACCTACAATGATTATTTATTGCAATTTTTCACACAAATTTACTCATTAGCAGATGAATATCAATCACAGAGACTATTATTTACTCAAATTCACTCACTTCTAGACAAATATCATTCATACAAATTCATTCATTCATAGACCAATATCAATCACAGAAACTATTAGTATTTACTTAGATTCATTCACTTCTAGACGCATATCAATCAAATCATAGAATAACTATTCATCTCACCCTCGCTCGCATGAACGCTAGTAAGAACAGCGCTTCAGTACCTACGTACGAGAACACATAACACTAACGGCAGAGCAGAGCGACAATACTAAGCGCCATTACCGCCACCGCGGCGAAGTTCACGAAACGAATCTTGGATCAGGCTATTATTTAACTATTATAAAATAATATTATACCGAAGATTCCAATACTAATTATTAACCTATTACGAATATATTAGGTCCTTACATATGAAATTGGCAATTTGTCGTACTGGCCACTTTGATCTTAAATATCTCCTCTTTGGTTAGGAATTCCAAATTCAAATTTAAACAGCTATTTACTCATGCATTTGTGTTTCGAAAACCGTAATTCATTTGTTTTTTTCTCTTTTGCTTTTTTTTTCTGCGTCACTCATTTCACCAAATGGAAAACTTAAAATATCGCATTATTTACGAGTACGAGTTCCACTGTGGCACCAGTGCTGCAGAAACGGCTCGAAGGATTAATGATGTGTATGGTGGTGGTGTCGCAAAAGAAAACACGGTGCGTTTTTGGTTTCAACGCTTTCGTTCTGGAAATTTCGACCTGCAGAACAATATGATGATAATGATGAATTGAAGGCTATTGTGGAAGCAGATCCATCGCAAACCACATCACAGTTAGCTGCAGGCTGCGGTGTTAGTGACAAAACCGTTTTAATCCACTTGAAGCAAATTGGGAAGGTGAAAAAGCTTGAAAGGTGGGTACCTCATGAATTGAGTGAAGCAAACCGACAAACGCGCGTCGACTGCTGCGTTACATTACTCAACCGGCACAATAATGAAGGAATTTTAAATCGGATCATTACATGTGATGAAAAGTGGATCCTGTACGATAATCGTAAACGCTCATCGCAATGGCTGAACCCTGGTGAACCAGCAAAATCTTGCCCCAAGCGAAAATTGACTCAAAAAAAGTTACTTGTAAGCGTTTGGTGGACTAGTGCCGGTGTCGTACACTATAGCTTTCTTAAATCTGGTCAGACGATTACGGCTGATATCTATTGTCAGCAACTGCAAAGCATGATGGAAAAGCTCGCTGTTAAACAACCGAGACTTTTCAATCGCTCTACGCCACTGCTGCTTCAAGACAACGCTAGACCACACATGGCCAAACAGACGACTACCAAATTAGAGGAGCTTCAATTGGAATGTCTAAGACATCCACCGTACTCTCCGGACCTTGCTCCAACAGATTACCATTTTTTTCGAAATTTGGATAACTTCTTGCAAGGAAATTTGAATCAATTCCGATGAGGCAGTCCAAACCGCTTTCAAAGATTTCATTGATTCCCGTCCGAATGGTTTTTTTAGTAAAGGGATCAATTAACTACCTATATGATGGCAAGTGTATAGATAGCAATGGTACATACTTTGATTAATAAAATATATTTTAATATGAAAAAATTGCCTTTATGTTCCTCCCATACAAAACGCCAATTTCATATGTAAGGACCTAATATATAATTATATATTATTATTATATATTATAATACATAATTTTCAAAGAATCGTTTAACTTTACATTTAAAGTCTGACATGTGTTCCGTCCTCGTTATGTTTATAGGAAGTTTATTGTACATCATTATTTTAGTATGTTCTCCTTGCTTTTGAACCTTGGTTAATCTTACTTTTGGTTCAAATTATAGCGTGAGTGAGGCTTAACATATTTATTCCTATTTTCGTGTATTTCAAGTAAACTTTTATAAATATACCAAGGTATAACCGACATAATTTTAAGCTTCTTTAAATGATTTCGGGCTGAATCTCTTTTTCTAAGGCCACATATACTTAATCCTAATTGCGCGTTTTTGGCTCGTTAGCACCGTGTGTATTGAGCAGTTTCCCCAGACTGTTGTTGCATAGCTAATAGTTGAGTGGAAATAAGCGAAATAAACATTTATGAGAGACCTTTTCTCGATTATTGGTTTTAATTTTAAAAGAACGTAATTTGCACTTGCTAACTTTTCGCAGATCTTCAGTATGTGCGTGTCGTGGCTTACTGCATAGTCTATATTGTACCCCAGGAAGATTTGATCAGTAACGTCTCTTGAGATTTTCTAATTTTTTTTGCCTCGTATCTTAATGTGACGCTTTTATCGGCATTCAACATAATGCCGTTTTCGCTTCGAACCATAATTTCAGTATTTCTATGGACTGGGTAATTTTTAACACTAGCTCTTTATTTCCTAGGTGTATCTTCTGCAAAAAGATTTATAAATGTCCAATCAGGTACAATACTTGCAAGGTCATTTGTGTGTGTGGTACCCCCTATCTAAATTTCCTGAAAAAGAATTTACTCCGTCGATTGTAACTACTTGAGTTCTATGTGAAAGATAGCTGTCCATCATTTGGAGCTCCTTATCATAAAACCCGTAATATTCTAATTTGCTAAGTAGGACGTCATGCCTCAAGCAGTCAAACGCCTTGGACAGGTCACAAAAAATACTAGCACATTTTTGAGATTCATCTAGAGCTTGCAGAACAAAGTAATTTACATTACGAATCGCCATTTCCGTTGACTTATTTTTTCTGAAACTAAATTGTGACGTAGTGAACAGGTTATTGGCTTCAAAGTAATTAACAATTTCGTTCTTCATAATTGTTTCTAAAATTTTCGATATGGTAGGGAGTATAAAGATTATTAGAAAAATGATTAAAAAAACTATCTTAAAAGATTAAGATAGGTTAGTAATAGGTATCTAGTTCACCAAATTCAACTTATTTCAACAAATTATCAAATAAAGTTAAATGACAGAAATTAAACAAAAAAATCAATAAAAATTTTACCACCTACTAAAACAGTTCAAAATATGTCAAAATGGATTCAGAATATGTAATTACATAGGTATTTCATTTTCCATTTTCAATAACACACAACCTAAAATAAATAAAATTTCAGGCAAAAACATATATTTAATGTATTTACTTTTGTTCTTATCGGCTTATCTATAACATATCTGCAGTTAACATTTTTAATAATATTGATAAATCTGCATTTCTTATTTGATTCTAACAAAATGTTAATGTTAAAGTCACCTGCTATTACTATTTTCTTGTTCTCACGACATAATTTGTGTAGTAGTTTTGTAAATATATCATAAAATATTGAAAAGTCATGATCTGGCCGATATATACATACAATAACAATCTTACATTTTTGTAATTCTATCGCAGAGATTTCGCAGTTCATTTCGAATGCCAACCTATTCGTCTTTTCTTACTTTAAAATCTATTCCATTTTTAACAAAAATTGCAGACCCACCATGATTAAAATAGACTCTATTAAAATATGTGGCCAGTACAAAGTCTTGTAGAACCATTCCTCTAATTTGATGATCTTTAGCCCATGTCTCAGTGAGACATAAGACTTCACAATCTTTGGTTTTATCTAAATAGCTTTCTATTTGATCGTATTTGTTGTGTATACTTTGTATGTTAGCGTGAACTATGGCTAACGGTTGTCCGTTTCCTGTGGGTTCACTTGAAAATTTCTGTTTTGCCTTAGGGGCGTGTTAGCCTGATGTATTCGAGGTATAAAATTTAATACCGTCAAAGCTTGGAAATTGTGTTTTACGGATCATAATTTCTGAGATGATATATTTTCTAAGTGTAAACTTATTTTTAATTTCCACAATATCGTTCAGATCTAAAAATTGCATGCCTTTGTTCAAATAAGTTAACTGATGGATTTTGTTCTTCAAGTTGTAAATTTCACTGTCACTATGTGTACACTGTGTGTGATTGGCTGATTTGAAATGTAAAAATGCCAAAATTTTGTGTTTACAAGTGTGTGCGTAGCTTCCAAAAATGAGGATTGCAGTGGAACGCCCTTTTCGATGTAATTTATAGGTTTATTGGACTTGCCCAGGTATTTCTATATGTTTCTGTGTATCCCTTTGTTGTTGATCTTCAATAATATTCACTTTTTACTTGACTTAGTAACTTATTTAATGGTAAATCTGATAATTTACTGTGGACCCTAATAACAGAGATGTTTACTATCTAACGCACACATGCGCAAAAAAAAGGATACAAACAAAGTATACAATACAAAGCATGCATGTGTATGGCTTTTCTCAGGTGTGAATATGCATGTGCTTTAGTAGATAACCATTATTATTAAAACTTTTTTCACAATGCTTGCATGTGTATGGCTTTTCTCCGGTGTGAATACGCATGTGGATTTTAAGTTGATTACTTTGATTGAAACTTTTTTCACAATGCTTGCATGTGTATGGCTTTTCTCCGGTGTGAATACGCATGTGGGTTTTAAGATTACGACTTTGATTGAAACTTTTTTCACAATGATTGCATGTGTATGGCTTTTCTCCGGTGTGAATACGCATGTGGGTTTTAAGATTATGACTTTGATTGAAACTTTTTTCACAATGATTGCATGTGTATGGCTTTTCTCCGGTGTGAATACGCATGTGGGTTTTAAGTTTATGACTTTGATTGAAACTTTTTTCACAATGCTTGCATGTGAATGTCTTTTCGCTGGTGTGAGTACGCATGTGCTTTAGTAGGTAACCATTATTATTAAATTTTTTTTCACAATGCTTGCATGTGTATGGCTTTTCTCCGGTGTGAATACGCATGTGGGTTTTAAGATTATGACTTTGATTGAAACTTTTTTCACAATGCTTGCACGTGTATGGCTTTTCTCCGGTGTGAATTCGCATGTGATTTATTAGATGATCATTGACACTAAAACTTTTTTCACAATGCTTGCAAGTGTATGGCTTTTCGCCGGTGTGAATACGCATGTGCCTTATTAGATTACTAATATGACCGAAACTTTTTTCACAGTGCTTGCATGTATGTGGCTTTTTTTGTGAATGAATTTTGTTTAAAATACTCCTAGCCAGTATAGATTTGTTACTTGAAGTACTGGGATAATTCTTATTGCAATGCTCCAGATCAGAGTTAATTCCAGTTACATTTGTTTCAATTAGTTCATTGGTTATTGTGTCTTTTTCTTGAGATGCTCTGCTTTCCTCTGTTATTATTTCTTCATCTTCTGAAGTCTCTAGTTTCACTTCAAGTGGTTCATCCTTGACAGCAACACCACAAGTGTAGGGCATATCTAAATTATTGAATGTCATGGACTGCATGGGTGCTGTTGATAAGCTAATTATATGTTTTACATTCACATCTAGCGCAGCTATAGTGTTAGGCGACACCTGAAAACAAATACTTACACTTTATTTTGTGCGTGAATTATGTGTAATGTGAACACTGACATTCCTAATTTGGAGAAACAAATATGCAGGTAGTTGGAGAAACTACCGCAAAGCGATGATAATACTAATATTATGTAAGCAGTATAATATGTTGTTAAATAAGTTATTTTTGAAAAAAAAAATGGAACTGACTTCACCGCTAAAAACATAAAAATAACCCCTAAGGGTAAGTTCATATACTTTGAAGTTGGTGCCGAATCGCCAAGCAAACACCATGTTCATTGTATGACACCGCCTTCAAATTATATGAACTGAATCTTTAAAGTTATTTTTAAGTTTTTAGGGGTGAAGTCGGTTCCATTCTTTTTTTCAAAAATAACTTATTTTAGCTTCTTTCGTTGTACAACCTACGACACCACGACGTTTACGACACCCTATTTAAGAGTCGTTTAAGGGTGCAATAATACGGGATTCTGGGAAATATCTACGCAATGATGGGAACTAAAATAAATACAGATGACCTAAACAAATGTTAAGAATCGGTTCATACTACGGTGCATTGCACCCCTGGTGCCTGTATCCTGTTTTTTATTTAAAAGCCAAACTACTGGACCGATTTTGATTAAAATGTCTATGGGACCAATCTGTAATCATATACTTTCAAACATAAAATAATATTTTTTCAAATCGAAAATTGACAAATGACGGAGTTCTGAGGTAACAAACACAAAAAATTACACACAAGAGTAAGATCTAAGCGCCCCCCTTCATAAATTTAAGAGACAACTTGGTACTATACGAATGTGTTACTTTAGTTGTTTTCCTAGTTCTTAATATTTCCCTTGTTTTAGTTATGTCACAGATATCATAACACTAGGTAATGTATTCCAAATGTTTCTTGCTAAGGAGCAAGGTACATTTAGGAATGTTTAGACTTTCGATGGCCGTTTGTTAAAATGACTTCTGCTAGATGTGACGAGTTCCGATTTCGGGCACTTTTAGTTAAAGCCAGTTCTGAAGAGGACCATTTCTGGACTTGACCAGTTCTTGGTATGTCAACAATCTGTACGCAACTGAAAAAGTTCTTCAATAGTGCCGTTATGATTTAAAAAAAATAGTTATCTTGATGAAGTGACAAATATGACCTATTAAAATGATTGATTTCCATTTAAACTATATTATTTACGTACCTTACAGAGAGTTGACATAACAAGAAGTGGACAAATCCAGAAAAGGTCCTGTTCATAACTGTTTATAAAAATAAGTGTACTGTTACGAGCTGAGGTTCGTAAGAATTAAAGCCGGTTATTACTCAAAATAATACATATTTATTCATCACCAATTAATTACTCCCAAGCACAGTACAACACTATTTTGTTCTTCCGAATCACTAAACACTGTTATCACACTCAAATATCGAATGATGTAATCACTCTGTATCGTAATTGAATACTGTCTTACTTCCTAATCGCGCGGCATATTTATATCCAGTATATCGAATGATCTAGTAAGCGCTAGGATTTATCGCGGTACTAACTGTTGCGTAATCTGGGACTCTATTGTACTCGGCGTGGCAGTCATAAATCATCCTTTTGTGTTATTTTTAAACAAGTTGTTATTGTATTATTTTCGCGGAACTATGCGGAGGCCCTTGATGGTTCTAAACTTTTCTGATTGGCGTAACAGTACGAATCCAGAACTCGTCACACCTAGAAAATGGCACTTAAGAAATGGTCACCGAACGCTTTTAGAAACAGTACATATTTACTAGTAGTTCGCCCCGAACTGTGATCTCGTAATGTCTGGTTTGTATTAGGTATTTAATCTGGGTGGGTATGATGATGATGATGTATTTGTTCAGATCTGGGAGCCATCTCCGAGAATCTGTACTTAGCATCAACAAGCAGCAACAAGTGACAGACATATTAAGGTAGGTGTTTGTACCTACCTCATATCCCATCCTGATTATGTTGGTTTGTATTTGTTCTGATCTGCGAGCCATCTCCGAGAATCTGTAGCATCTCCGCAGCAATGAGTGACAGATGTAGCACACACCCCTCGGTCTGTCTGCAGTGTTGAGCTGGAATCAATGAGTACTGTTTCTTATTAAATTATCTCCATCCAAAGGTTGTTTGCAATAAATCGCGATACCCCCGCGACCCATTGCGGCTATTTGTTTTTCAATTAGATATTTCTACTTTATTGCACACACAAATATAAAATCATACAAAAATAGTATAATCAAAAAAGTATAATGGTGATTTTAAAATGAGTAGGTACTCTTCCAGTAAACCTAGGTAGAGAGAGAAAGAAGATTATTACTTTTATAAATAACATACCTTACATTATACTACATTATTTTATACATATAATTATACTGGCGCAAAGCCATTAGTTGCACAAAACTGCAATAATCAATGCTATAAAAATGTTATTGATAACTATATTCAGTCAAATAACATATAATACCTAACTAATTTATGCCTTATAAAAGGCCCTTAGAAAAGTTTAGATAAAGATAATCCAGAGTTAAAGTTAAAGTAAAACAATGGTTGAGCCAAAAATAAATCATGTGTCTTCTGCCAACTTGGCATTTTTTAAATTAAATGTAGGGGTTGGCTACATACTGGTACCTGAATTTAACATCAATTGAATAAATGAAAGCTTCTTGGGGTTTCATTTGAATTATCATATTTTTTTTTCTTAAATGTGTTAAAGTTTAATCTGCTTTTGTAAAACACCTATCAGTTTCAAAACTGCAATCTACAGAGGTAGGTATTTTTTTTATACTACTAAGGTGGCAAACAGACCTCATAGCTCAGAGATTAAACATCACAGCCATACAGTATGATAAGGCCTAGGGTGGAAGCGCACTCCACCCAGAATCCTAAACAGACTGAGGAAATGGATATCATATCTCTAAATGCCGGTACACAATAATTTATAATTGTTGTTATTGCAAAAGACTTAGGTAAGATGGTAGCTAGACAGACAGACTGAAATAAAATCCTACCACCAACCAAACAAGGCACCATATTGTAATCCTCTGGGGATTCAAGCCGGGACCTCTCCTGTGGGCTTACCATAGGACCATAGAGGTGGTTAATGTTCGTCTTTGAACACTTGTAACACCAGAAGCAACACGCACATATTGCAGACACCTATCATGGAGCCCTGACGACCACACTCACCACAGGAACACAGCACTAATAGATATCTTGCTATGTGGCTGCAATATTGTGTACCTAAGGTGGGAGGTACTGCCCCAGAGGTGCTGCGTAAATAGTGATAGGAAATTATTTATAATTATTATTTTGTAATACCAAATTATTATTAATATAAATATAAAATTATTTTGTAAAATCGAATTTAATTACATAGGTAGTTACCTACCTATTTGTTTGTCTGTTACTACACATTTGTGTCTCACTAGGTATGTAGAATTTTGGATATTGGTAAACTTATTATTTTGTAATACCTACCAATAGGTATAGTAAAATTTAATTTAATTACATACTTACCAACCTATTTGTTTGTCTGTTAGTTACTACACATTTGTCTTTTTAGCTATCTACAATATTGTATAGGTTAACTACAACCTAGTAAAATAACCATCTCCGACCTTCCACCGTAAGCATACAAGCCTTAATATCATTGTCATGTCAGGTCCATTGGACTAGGATTAGGTACTACTTTAGGCAGTCAGATACATACATCGTACACAGCAAACTCATGTTATATATTTACTGTTGGCCCAACTAGCTAGATAAAAAAACAAGGGTGATCTAACTAAGGCATAGATATTTAATAAAGGGGCTGTAAAAGCAGTCAATGCTTACCTCAGTACTTGTAACATTTCTAAACGTCTCGAGAAGCTCATTGTTTTCAATGTAACACATACCTACATTGCTTGCAAGGCAAATTCTACACAAAGAACTAGACATAGCGAAGGATTTTGTGGGAATTCGAAACCGTAAGTTCAATACTTTCTCGGTGGTGTGGTGCGGTCATAGAAGAAATTTACTGTTAAATTTGTGTAAAAGCGGTTTATTAGTTAGTAGTAATATATCGTCAATACTGTTCTGAAGACATAGCGACATTTTCAACATCATCATTTCATTCATTCTTTTGTCAAATCATTCATTCATTTGAACATAATGTTAGTCAAGGCGGTATGGTTGAAAAACTTTAATCTCGCATCTGTCAAAATCAGCCGGTAATGGTTTGTTTTTGTTATTCTGAAGACATTTTTGGAGGTGACCCTGATAGCCGCCTTCTTTCAAGACCTAACCTTAGTCGAACCGAATCAGCTGATCCAGCCATTCATTTGCTTGTGAGTAATAGTATTCTATCAGCTGATGTTCATTGAATTGCACTCTCGTCTCAAATTTCGGTCAACGTAGGTATAGGTATTCGCAATTCGCATTTCATTTATAATTCCTGTAACTGAGTGCACAGAGTAGGACCTACTCATATTATTTATTCTATTAATATCATACTTACATACGGTCAATTACACTGGGTTTAATTACTAGGATATAAGTGTTCTGTGTTAATTACTGAATGACTGAGTGATGATAGCTGTTTTCAGTGTTTTAATTTTGCCGTAAATCTCTATTTAGTAGGAACTAGATTGGTAGGTAGTGATTCAAACTTTGTTATTTATAATTTAACAAATACCTACCTACAGTTTGTTCGTAGGTACCTATCAAGAAACAGAAAGAAAAAGAACATCGTAATGAAAACATCTAGTCCTTGCTATGCTGGATACGATACGATACGAGCCGAAACAGAGACAATGAAAACCAAAAACATTGAATTCAACCGCAGTAGGTACGAGGATGTTGATGACTGAAAATGCACTGATGGGACTGTTTTTCTAACTGATGAAGATGACGGAGAGACGGAGGCTCAACTATTACCTACCTATGTGACATGGTGTGATTGAAATATGCACATGTTTTAAAATTCAGGTCAATTTGTAAGCCATAATAGGTAGGTATACCTACCCACCATTATGTTAGGAGCTGGTTAGTAGACAACTCTGCCCTGCCATACACTTGGAAAATCAGGGCTTACATGCACGGTTAAATCAAAAGTGAACAGGTGTTTCCAAAAAACCAATGTGGTACTTACCTAATTCAGTGCATTCATTGGTTCCTCTCCGGGGAAACATGAATACATTAGCAATAAACCTTGTAGCTAAGATGGTGAAGAGAGTTAAAAATCTACTGGAACCAGACTTCTGACAATAGTCATTCACTTATCACACCTAGGTTCCATGTTGCATTTCTTGCAAGTTTTGTTAGTTGGATCTGCCCAAAAGCGGATTTGGGCCCTGAGTGGTTATCAATACTAAACACAGCCCCTGTTTTGATGTGTAGGTAGTTATGTATAGGCCTCCACCTTCTGCTTTAGATTAATGTACTTTATAGTTTTTGCTTGTTCATGCACTTTTGTATTTCTTAGTAACATAGCGCTGATACAGCTTTCATCGAACTCTGCAATCTGTATCCGCCCTCTGTTGTGACTTGTGACTGTTAGAATTAATTCAGAATAGATTGAGCCTCCAAATCGGCAACACATATTTTCATTTAGTTTTATTTTAATTTAATTTCCAAATTGCTTTTTTTAAAATACCCGTCAACGTTCCCAAAACAAGAGTGGCGCAGCCGCAGCGGATTACACTCAATTTTCCGGGTTTTCTCGCGTTTTTCCGACGTCCGAATCCGTCAGGAAACGTAAAACCAAAGTGAAATTTAACGAAAAAGTGAAGTCCGTTCGAACCAAACAAATTTTCTCTTAACGGGTATCGATAAAGTGAGCATGGAAATTACGGTTGGGTGGTGAGTCAAACTTTTCGCCAAAAATCCTTCCTTTCCTCTCCTTTTACCATATACGGTGTTTTATTAAACTAATTTAATTGTTATATCTGAGATCAAACCTTGCTCATTATAACGCAGGGCACAGTCCTAACAATATAATCTTGTGACCGTGACCCATATTCTATAAATAGAATACCATAGATATATAACCTTTATAAATAGGACATTTTCTTAAAATTTAGAAATTGTTCTGTAATTGTAAAAATAAGGTAAAATAGTGTTAATTGATCTCCACATTGATCATTAACTTAATTTAATTTAAATAAAATAAAAACAATTGTAATTTTATAATAAGAAATCCACATTTTTCATTTTAGCTACTGCTTAACTTTTATTTTGTATTAATTGTGTGTATTTTACCGTGTGATTTTATTGTGTTTTATTTTGTGTATTTTTAGATTGTGTGTGTATTAAAAAAAAAAAAAAAAAAAAAAAAAAAAAAAAAAAAAAAAAAAAAAAAAAAAAAAAAAAAAAAAAAAAAAAAAAAAAAAAATTGTGTACAGTGTATCTGTAAATCTGTCTGTCATACCAAAAGAATTAATTCAATTAATTCCCCTTATCAAGAGACAAACAAAAGGTTTTAGAAGTTTTCTTACCTATAAATAACCCAGACTTAGTTAAAGAATTTTTAAAACGTTACATACAACCAAAAGTCAAATACTTTATCTATTTCGAAGAAAAGGAACACCGCAGACAATTTGGAAACTTAATAATTCAGCTTTTTAAGAAAGGTATGGTTAATTTTTACGAATGCACGGAAAGAGTAATTGTTATTGAAGATGAAAAAGAACAAAAGGCAGTAATATTAAAACATCATGAAGGAAAAACATGTCACCGTGGCATCAAGGAAACGTTACTTAGGATTCGTAGAAATTATTACTGGAATAGAATGCAAGAAACAGTTTCAGCAGTTATTAATTCATGTGAAGCTTGCAAAAAGATGAAATATGATAGGAAACCAATCAAACCTGTATTACAGTTAACACAAACGCAAGACTCCCCTTTTCAGGAGATTTTCATTGACCTTTTCAGCATTGAAGGACAAACTTATCTGACACTTATTGACGCCTTCAGTAAATTAGGACAAGCCATTAGTATTCAAAGTAAATCCACACCTGAGGTGATCAGAGCATTATTAAAGTATTTCTCTTTTTATGGTATCCCAAAAAAGATAAGTTCAGATCCGGGAAGTGAATTCAATAACGAGTTGATGAAGGAGTTTTTAAGTTTACATAAAGTAGAACTCCATATTGGAACCCCCAATAACCCTAACTCAATGGGTCTTATTGAACGATTCCACTCGACAATTATCGAAATTTATAGATTGGCAAAATACGAAAAACGATGTACTGACGCTGCATCAACTATGACATATTCTGTCATGGCGTACAATCATACTATTCATTCTGTTACTGAACTCACTCCTTTTGAAGTTGTTTTCGGACACACTGACTCAAGCAGCCCTTATGGCATTGAATTTGAAAAACGTTATTTTCAAAAAATAGTTAAAGATCATGCAAAACGAACAAAAGTTTTATACGAACATTTAACAGAAAAAAATATTAGCCTTAAAAGAAATCAACAGAGCAAAGAAAGGTGGTGAAAAAGAAATAGAATTTCCTAAAGGAAAAACGATCTTTGCTAAAGAAATTAACAAACGGAAGAGCAAAGGTAAACCCCGATATGTTAAAGCAAAAGTTATAGGTGAAGTAGAAAGAAATGTTTTACCTATCCAGGTAGGAGAAAGGATAACTAAAGTTCCAATTAAAAATATAAAACGCCCTCCGCAGGTACAGCATTCTGCTGATATTGACGCCATCCCTGGCCCTTCAACTGCAAACACTTGAAGATAACCCGGGAATACTTCCGGTCAAAGAAGGTCAAGCATACTTTCAAATAGATCACTGGATTATAGTTAAAGTCTTAAGTTTAGAAAAGATCTACAATGATTTAAATTATCTATGTATTAATTTTGAACTACTATGTCAATCAATTAATTGGAATTTAACATATTCTCAAGATTTTATAAATGCAAAAGTACATACAGAGTTCATACGCGACTTAACTAAAGATAAGTATCAACAACTTGTTCCGCTAAAGCGTTTCAAAAGAGGTCTTGTAAATCCATTGGGTTCACTAATTAAAATTATCACAGGAAACCTCGATCATGAAGATGCTATTAGGTTTGATAAAATTACATCAGAACTAAATCAGGATCAAATCATTATTTCAAAGAAATTAACCCTAGTCTCTAAAATGTTTGACAGCTTTCTAAATGCAACAGAAACCATTAACCAGAATACTGTAAATCTTGACAATCGTTTAAAAAAGGTAGAAATTATAATTAAAGATTTGTCTAATAAGGATAAGAATGTAATATTTTATGCATACATATCTGGATTGTTCAACATATATATAAGTAGTTTTAGAACTATTTTTATCCGACTTAGCGAGATTGAAACAGCTCTAGCTTTGAGTAGAGTATCTATATTACATCAGTCTATTGTAAACTCTACCGAATTATTGTACCATTTAAAATTAATTTCTGAATCGGAAAGCTTAGTTTATATACCTAATGAAGATAATTTGTTAAAATTAGAAGAAACAATTGTTGTTAAATCTTACATTAAGAATAATCATGTCACGTTTATTATGGAAATTCCTATTACTGATAATTGTACTTATAACTACTATAAAATGTACTCCTTACCTATTTTCCACCCATCTGAAAATAAAACCTTATCTATTTTTCCTAAATACCCCTACCTTTTGGCGAAAGGAATAAAATACTTACCGATTATAAAACCGTGCCGCCCGTTATCGACTGGCGAACATTATCTCTGTACTTCAGAAAACAGAGTTTTGTATCATGAGATTACCTGCATAGAGCAATTAATGAAATTCGATGAAAACCCTACTCATTGTAAACAACATGAAGTGGAAGTCGAACCAATCAAGATCCAGCAAATTGGTGCTCACAATTGGATCCTTTTCAGCAGAACACATACATTATTATCGAAATATTGTGATAATGACATCAGCAAGCAGCCAATATTTGGCACTTTCCTTGTAACCATCGACGATTCATGCCAGTTGGAGATTAATGGAATTCGTATTTCCCATCACACATTTACAGAATCGGATAATATACATCCTATTCAACTAATCGCTTTACCACAACTACGTAACAATACGTCACTATCCAGTGCACGAGCACTCAACATGATTGGAGTCAACTTAGATGAACTTAAAAGTATGGCGTTTTCGTTAAAACATAGTGAAGTGATTAAAGGTGTTTTACAAGAAAATAATAGTAACTTCAGTGAAAATTTAGGATACACGTCTCTAGGATTAATTGTTTTCAGTTTTATTATATTACTCTTTTATGTGTTTCGTGTAAAATTATTAAAAATGTTATTTTCTAAGAAAAATTATCGTCACGAATCTAAAATCGATTCTACCGATAATTTTCCTCTTAAGGAGGGAGGAGTTATGTATAGGCCTCCACCTTCTGCTTTAGATTAATGTACTTTATAGTTTTTGCTTGTTCATGCACTTTTGTATTTCTTAGTAACATAGCGCTGATACAGCTTTCATCGAACTCTGCAATCTGTATCCGCCCTCTGTTGTGACTTGTGACTGTTAGAATTAATTCAGAATAGATTGAGCCTCCAAATCGGCAACACATATTTTCATTTAGTTTTATTTTAATTTAATTTCCAAATTGCTTTTTTTAAAATACCCGTCAACGTTCCCAAAACAAGAGTAGGTACCTACTCATTGACTAGCAATATTGTTATGATACCTACCTTATATTACATTATTTATGATATGACTAGTTTACAAATATATGTTAATTGTGTTCATATCAAAATGTATTCTTAAATCATAGTATAATAAATACCTTGGTAGGTATTTATAATAAAAGATTGCAAATTGTATTCAGTTATCAAACAATAGGTAAGTATAAGTAGGGGAAGGGGAGGACACTTGATCCCCTCTTTTGATTTTTTTACATTATTATCTCATATAATATAGTAGATATTTTATTGATCACTGTATAAACAATTTTAATATTGCAATAATACCATACCATATTGCATCATTTTATTTAGCAAAAAGATTAAACAAGTGTTATTAAAAGAAACAAGTCCCCTATTGAGGGAGACTTGTTGTTTTCTTTTTTTGTCAAGCGTTTGACCACCAGCTTACATGTAAAACAAGTAAAGACATGGCCTAAGATGGAGCACGCTTGCCTATAAGGAACCTATTTACTCTGGACTTGAAGACTCCAAGTGCGGAAAAACAGACGAAGGCAAGGAATTCCATTCTTTACCAGTATATTAATGATAAAGGTAGAGGCGAAACGATATGTTCGGCACAATGGAACATTTATAAGGTACGGGTTGTAGCCAGCCGTACGTCTGCTAGTCCGGTGGTGGAAAGGGGATGGAGGGATTAGGTTAAAGATATCATGCGCACACTCGCCGACCCTGGTATACATACAGTTGACTTAATCCGGGCATCAAATGTGCAATACTGTATATAAAGTTAAGAAATAAAAAATCATTAGCTTAATTTTATTCAGTCATATCAACCTTCGAGCGCTAATCTTGTTATGAAGTTAATAAGTAAATAATACTTTATTGATTACAACAAAAAACAAAGCAGATAAGTAACTACTAACTAAGCTAAATTAAAACTATTTGTAACAAATAGGCAGTCTTATTGTACCTATCGAAAACAACAACAACATATCTTATCAAACTCTTCTCACTCAAAATAAGTCAATGCAGGTGTAAGTCTAAGACTTATATAATAGGTACTATTTTGAATTGAATTGAATTAATGCTGAACCACTTTTTTGAGCTTTTTTTCGTCGACAGGTTTTCGCTTTTTTACTCCGTTTTTTGTTCAATAGACTCTTGGCATTATTTACGACAAGAAACAATAATAGTAAGCTATTTTATATGACAGCATGGGAGAAGACTTGATCCCGGGATTAAGTCTACCCTATCGTTCGGGGAACAAATCTACCCAGGCTTCATATTTCTAATTCAGTTTATTTTACGTGAATATAATATTATTTTATTGAAAAGTAATCCACTCAAATTTAAATTAAGTCGACCAATAATCAACATCAAGCTTTACTTGTATTGAGAAATTAGCACTAAAATACGAACAAAATACTCACTAAAAATATTGCGACCCACTAAAAGCCTTAACACACCACTGCAGTCGTTTTTGTTGTCGTCTTGTCACTGTCAAAATGACATTTCTGATTCTGGCTGACGGCAAAGAACAGTATTACCAGTATAAAATTAAAATGCTATAGGTTCCGAAATAACACCCAGGGATCAAGTGTCCCCCCCTTCCCCTACAGTTTGACAAACAAAAGTAGGTACTTTTTTGATGACATTTGGTCCCCTGGAAATTAGGACGGCCGCTTGTTTGGCATGCCGCATGCATCGATACCCTAGCACCGTCCCTAAAATTTCCATGCATGCTGGCTCCGCACCGCAGTAACATCAGCAGAGTCCCTTTATCGGCGCAAGTATGCGATCCTGGCTATGGGTCATATATTAAGTAAATATCTTTATTTGAGCTTTTTGGGGTAGACATAAGAGAGTACAGAATGCCGGCTTGCATATTGCTCAGAGGGGGAGTACCTACCTATTGCGATCCAACGTGGTATAGTAGATAATGTCGCCAGTCCAGGGGCGGGGGGTTTGTTCCGACATAATCCTAGCTACCGACTGGCTTATCTATAATACATTGGGTAGGTATTTCTATTTTTTTTATTTATACCATTTGATTTAGGTACTCATGCCATGCATACCTAATCTAATAGATAGGATTTACAAAAATACTTTCTAAGTGCACCCTTACACAACAAAAGTAAGCTACCTACCTAGAAAGCCTTGCGTTAATTGTCAGTCAGTCAGCTGCAAGACTACTTTATATAATTGATTTATATTAAATTGGGGAGGCTCTTATTTAGGCCAGCGAATTAGCATAGCTATTCAGCGTGGCAATGCAGCCAGTGTCTTGGGCACGCTTCCGTCTGGTACTGGTCTGGAACAGTTGAGTTACCTATAGGCCGTTTGTAACGGTCCTTAGGTAATCTGACTGATTCCTTTGTACATAGTTAGTTTAATTGTACTTTTTATTGAATAAATGTTCACATCTTAAAAAAAAAAAAAAAATTAATACATTAATTACCGCCCACCGACGTCAGATCCGAAGGTCCCGGGTTCGATCCCCAGGGGAAGTAGGTACCTAAACCTTAACCCAAACCAACCTACTTGTTGGTTTGGTTGGTGGTAGTAGCAGACGTATACGAAGCATTAATATCCCGCCTATCCGCTTTAGTTCCTCTCCTCAACGCATTGGTTCCACTTTTATCATACGAACGGCTAAGGAGTGAAATACGTTGCCTGCGTCTGTTTTCGCGTAAAATTACAATATAGCCTCTCAAGGCCAGAGTGAATAGGTGTATTCTAGACCGGCGTGCTACATCGCTCCCATCAGGCGAGATAAGTTAAACGTAAGTAGATCAGTCATCATAAAAAAAAGGATTTTCGAAAATAGTCAAGCCCTACACTACAAAAGCTGAACCCAGAAAGCTGTCGGCTTCAAGACTACTTTACATAATTAATGATAAATATTTTCATGATATCAATACTAGGTACTTTGTATAAGTGGATATTTTTTTATTAGATCTGAGTTGTGGATGTGGATACAGATCTTTCCTAGGTAGGTAGGTCAGATACTAAGTGATTTACTCCTGCAATCCATTTATTTACGATTTCCATGAATACTTTCTTAGTAGGTACACCTAAATAAAGAAAACCAAAGCCTTGCGTAAATTGTCAGTGAGTCAATCAGTCCGCTTCTGGCGCAGCAGCCTCCTATTGAGTACCTACCTATAAACGAATAACTTCTCTACAGTCTCATAGCAACCTGCCAAATAGTATACTATTTACACTCAACCCGTGGATGTCGTAAGATGTGACTATAGATCGAATTATTTAGCACGGGCAGCGGGCGGGCATCTGGCAGGCAAATCTGTTTCCGTTCTCATTCTTACCATACACTAGCAGTTATACCTACCAAGCACGTCTGCCAGGCAGATCCGACAAGGATTTCCGTACGAGTATGGCTAGCTCATTGGCTGGGTGGTTGAATAGGTGGAGCTCGTGATCTCTTCTACTGGGCGAATAGGTACAGTACATACTCTCACTCCCCGCTGCTGGGTGGGTGGGTACGTAGGTAGACCTACATTACGTACCTATTCGCTCAGACGGGACGATGATGTGGTTTTTAATCAGCCCTCCTGCGCCGCCGTCTTCTCCGTAAGGGGTTGTGACGAGAAAGAAGATGTCCGAGGTCTGGACATGTTAAATCTAGGTTTTGTACTAATTGATCGTCTAGTCTAGATAATCACCATCTAAGCAGAGTGGGTACGTTTTTTCGACTAGGTACATTATATCAAAGTGTTCAACTTTGTATGTAGGTATTCTTACCTTTAGGTACCTTACTACTATTGATTTTCTTTGTTATTTTATGTAGGTACCTAGTGTTTCATGTATTCACTAGACGTAACGATGTCACGTTCTGTCAATGATATTGTATTGGTATTATAATTTTGACAACCTTATCTTCATTCTACCTTCTGAAGTTACGCTGCGCTGTGCTACACGAGTTGCATTACCTGACGAAGCAGGTAGTCGTAGTATTCTATGGTAATAGGCTGAGGGTTAGATACGTAACATTTTTGTAACAATTTACAAATGTAATAATGACACAAAAATTCACAACCCGCGTCGGGATTCAAACCCGCATCTTTTCCTAAAACCAGAAACGCTCTAACCAATTGGGCAACGACCAACGAGTGTCCTGACAAAAATGATTTTTGTAACAAGTTGGAAGTTGAAAAAACTAAAACCCGACGGCAAAATATTTTAATACGGTAGGTAGGTATATAGTGCGTGCATATGTTTCCTGTGGCGACGACATCTAGTTTTAAATTCAAATATACATATTTATAATTGTGATTATTAGTAGAATAAAATACTTTGTTTAGTAATTTTCAGTAGATAAGCAAGTGTAATAAGTACCTGCTTCTTTCTTGATTTTATTGTTACTAACACCTAGTTCCTAAGCTTTTCAATTTACTAACATCAATATGGATCTTGGTTTGAAATAAATATATTTTTTTTTATTTCTATGAAAACAGGTGTTAAATATTTTAGACAAAAATATAGCCTATGTCACTCCACAATTCAGACGAATCACATTTAATTCACAAGCCAAATTTCATCAAGCCGCGGTATAGTGGTATAATTATCTATCAGTGATACGTCTATAAACTTTAGGTTTTATGAAGCTAAACTATTTCAGGATCTTAAGGTTTTTTAAAAAAAAAATTGGGGTACAGCATTAGGATAGAAATCAAGTATACAAGTCAACAAGCCGCTTAAACGGTCGATAACTGGTATGGTTGCTATCCTAATAACAAACTTTTAAAGCATTTCTATGATTTTTATGGGCATTAATAATAATAATAAAAAAAATGTACAGTGATCGCAAAGTGCAGATTTAAATTCATAGCAAAATTTATTCTAAGTAGGTGTGTGTGCTGAGCTGAGGCGTCGCGTCGCGTCGTCCTGATGATGGAGAATCCTACTGCTATATGTAAAGGTACTTATCGGCAAAGTAATCATAACGGCACAGGTCCATGATTGATCCTCACAAAATTACAGATTTTAGATTTCAGATTTCATTTATTGGCCACATTATAACAAAGATTGCTATACAAGGCAAGTCACAATTTTTTACATAAAATATGTTGAACTTTAAGATAGGTTAGTAATAGGTATCTAGTTCACCAAATTCAACTTATTTCAACAAATTATCAAATAAAGTTAAATGACAGAAATTAAACAAAAAAATCAATAAAAATTTAACCACCTGCTAAAACTGTTCAAAATATGTCAAACTGGATTCAGAATATTTTTACATAGGTATTTCATTTTCAATAAAACAAAACCATAAATAAATAATAATGTCAGGCAAAACATATATTTAAATAAAGCGAGTCAAATAAAATGTGATTCTCCTAGAGACATGTCAAAAAATTCATTTATATTATAAAATACATAATTTTCAAAGAATCGTTTAACTTTACATTTAAAGTCTGGCATGTGTTCCGTCTTCGTTATGTTTATAGGAAGTTTATTGTACATCATTATTTTAGTATGTTCTCCTTGCTTTTGAACCTTGGTTAATCTTACTTTTGGTTTCTGTAACCTATCTAGATTTCTCAAATTATAGCGTGAGTGAGGCTTAACATATTTATTCCTATTTTCGTGTATTTCAAGTAGACTTTTATAAATATACAAAGATATAACCGACATAATTTTAAGCTTCTTAAAATGATTTCGGGCTGAATCTCTTTTTCTAAGGCCACATATAATCCTAATTGCGCGTTTTTGGCTTGTTAGCACCTTGTGTATATTTGAGCAGTTTCCCCAGAATGTTGTTGCATAGCTAATAGTTGAGTGGAAATAAGCGAAATAAACATTTATGAGAGACCTTTTCTCGATTATTGGTTTTAATTTTAAAAGAACGTAATTTGCACTTGCTAACTTTTTGCAGATCTTCAGTATGTGCGTGTCGTGGCTTACTGCATAGTCTATATTGTACCCCAGGAAGATTTGATCAGTAACGTCTCTTGAGATTTTCTTATTTTTTTTTGCCTCGTATCTTAATGTGACGCTTTTAACGGCATTCAACATAATGCCGTTCGCTTCGAACCATAATTTCAGTATTTCTATGGACTGGCTATTTTTTAACTCTAGCTTTGGTAATGATTTTTCTTTAATTCCTAGGTGTGTATCATCTGCAAAAAGATTTATAAATGTCCAATCAGGTACATTACTTGCAAGGTCATTTGTGTGTGTGGTACCCCATATCTAAATTTCCTGAAAAAGAATTTACTCCGTCGATTGTAACTACTTGAGTTCTATGTGAAAGATAGCTGTCCATCATTTGGAGCTCCTTATCATAAAACCCGTAATATTCTAATTTGCTAAGTAGGACGTCATGCCTCAAGCAGTCAAACGCCTTGGACAGGTCACAAAAAATACTAGCACATTTTTGAGATTCATCTAGAGCTTGCAGAACAAAGTAATTTACATTACGAATCGCCATTTCCGTTGACTTTTTTTTTCTGAAACCAAATTGTGACGTAGTGAACAGGTTATTGGCTTCAAAGTAATTAACAATTTCGTTCTTCATAATTGTTTCTAAAATTTTCGATATGGTAGGGAGTATAAGGATTGCCTATAATTTGTAAGCTTGTCACTTTCACCTTTTTTGTAAAGCGGAATAACGCGCCCAGCTTTTAAAATCTTTAAACCGAAATGTGTGGGAACACTCCGTTAATTATACAATAATTCAATGTGTCACATAGAAGTTTTAATAAATTATAGTTCCTCAATAATAAGTCTCTTAATGTTTTACTAGTCATATCGTAAATATCTACGCTTTTTTTAGTTTTCATGTCCCTAACTATCTGCCTGAAGCTTGCATATGATACTGTATCAATTTTTATAGATGTGGTCGGTTTAGATATGTTTTTTAAATAAGTCATGCATCTTTGTTTGTCAATAGTTGTAGTTGTAATTTGGTCACATTACTAGCAATGTTTCGAAAAAACAGGTTGAATGAATTATCTATTTCTTGGGGATCTGTTAGTTTGACATTATTCTCATTAGTTATTGTTTGGATCGTTTTGTGCTCCTTATTTTTCCATTTTGTTTGCTCGTTTATAATCTCCATGCCTCTTTTATTTTATTGCTAGATTTTTTTATTCTATGTGTGTATTTGTGTTTTCTTGCATATTTCATTGGTTTACGCAAAAAAAAAAATGTATTTTTTTATTTTTATCCTTCGCTCTTTGCAAGGAATTCGCTCTTCTAGGAGTTCCATGTTCTCTAAATTTTCTTTGGATATCTGAATCCCATTTGTGATCCATTTCTTGTTATTTAGTTTTCTAGTGATATTCTTTTTTGGGAATGCTATATTGAAGTGGTGTAGAATCATATTTAGCACATCATTCATTTTTTCATTTGGATCAGGTATTAGTTAATTCGAACATAACATTTTGGTAATCTTTCTGGAATAAATAAAATTTGAATTCGAGTATATTCGTGTTATTGTTTTTAGTTCTTTGTGTGCCGGTTTGTAATCAATATTTTTTATATCTAATTGTATAACATTATGGTCAGAAAATTTAAAATCTATTTTTTTTGTAGTACATGTCCATAAACGTTGTCAAAATTTACTATGAAATTGTCAATGCAAGTAGACGTATTTACTTTTGTTCTTGTCGGCTTATCTATAACATATCTGCAGTTAACATTTTTAATAATATTGATAAATCTGCATTTCTTATTTGATTCTAACAAAATGTTAATGTTAAAGTCACCTGCTATTACTATTTTCTTGTTCTCACGACATAATTTGTGTAGTAGTTTTGTAAATATATCATAAAATATTGAAAAGTTATGTTCTGGCCGATATATACATACAATTACAATCTTACATTTTTGTAATTCTATCGCAGAGATTTCGCAGTTCATTTCGAATGCCAACCTATTCAAGTCTTTTCTTACTTTAAAATCTATTCCATTTTTAACAAAAATTGCAGACCCTCCATGATTAAAATAGACTCTATTAAAATATGTGGCCAGTACAAAGTCTTGTAGAACCATTCCTTTAATTTGATGATCTTTAGCCCATGTCTCAGTGAGACATAAGACTTCACAATCTTTGGTTTTATCTAAATAGCTTTCTATTCGATCGTATTTGTTGTGTATACTTTGTATGTTAGCGTGAACTATGGCTAACGGTTGTCCGTTTCCTGTGGGTTCACTTGAAAATTTCTGTTTTGCCTTAGGGGCGTGTTAGCCTGATGTTTTCGAGGTATAAAATTTAATACCGTCAAAGCTTGGAAATTGTGTTTTACGGATCTCATAATTTCTGAGATGATATATTTTCTAAGTGTAAACTTATTTTTAATTTCCACAATATCGTTCAGATCTAAAAATTGCATGCCTTTGTTCAAATAAGTTAACTGAAGGATTTTGTTGTTCAAGTTGTAAATTTCACTGTCACTATGTGTACACTGTGTGTGATTGGCTGATTTGAAATGTAAAATTGCCAAAATTTTGTGTTTACAAGTGTGTGCGTAGCTTCCAAAAATGAGGATTGCAGTGGAACGCCCTTTTCGATGTAATTTATAGGTTTATTGGACTTGCCCAGGTATTTCTATATGTTTCTGTGTATCCCTTTGTTGTTGTTCTTCAATAATATTCACTTTTTACTTGACTTAGTAACTTATTTAATGGTAAATCTGATAATTTACTGTAGACCCTAATAACAGAGATGTTTACTATCTAACGCACACATGCGCAAAAAAAAAGGATACAAACAAAGTATACAATACAAAGCATGCATGTGTATGGCTTTTCTCAGGTGTGAATATGCATGTGCTTTAGTAGATAACCATTATTATTAAAACTCTTTTCACAATGCTTGCATGTGTATGGCTTTTCTCCGGTGTGAATACGCATGTGGATTTTAAGTTGATTACTTTGATTGAAACTTTTTTCACAATGCTTGCATGTGTATGGCTTTTCTCCGGTGTGAATACGCATGTGGGTTTTAAGTTGATTACTTTGATTGAAACTTTTTTCACAATGATTGCATGTGTATGGCTTTTCTCCGGTGTGAATACGCATGTGGGTTTTAAGTTGATTACTTTGTTTGAAACTTTTTTCACAATGATTGCATGTGTATGGCTTTTCTCCGGTGTGAATACGCATGTGGGTTTTAAGATGACAACTTTGATTGAAACTTTTTTCACAGTGCTTGCATGTGTATGGCTTTTCGCCGGTGTGAATACGCATGTGGATTATAAATTGATTACTTCGATTGAAACTTTTTTCACAATGATTGCATGTGTATAGATTTTCTCCGGTGTGAATACGCATGTGGATTTTAAGTTCATTACTTTGATTGAAACTTTTTTCACAATGATTGCATGTGTATGGCTTTTCTCCGGTGTGAATACGCATGTGGGTTTTAAGATTATGACTTTTATTGAAACTTTTTTCACAATGCTTGCACGTGTATGGCTTTTCTCCGGTGTGAATACGCATGTGGATTTTAAGATTATCATTAACACTGAAACTTATTTCACAATGCTTGCATGTGTATGGCTTTTCGCCGGTGTGAATACGCATGTGGGTTTTAAGATTATGACTTTTATTGAAACTTTTTTCACAATGCTTGCACGTGTATGGCTTTTCTCCGGTGTGAATTCGCATGTGATTTATTAGATGATCATTAACACTGAAACTTTTTTCACAATGCTTGCATGTGTATGGCTTTTCGCCGGTGTGAATACGCATGTGCCTTATTAGATTACTAATATGACCGAAACTTTTTTCACAGTGCTTGCATGTATGTGGCTTTTTTTGTGAATGAATTTTGTTTAAAATACTCCTAGCCAGTATAGATTTGTTACTTGAAGTACTGGGATAATTCTTATTGCAATGCTCCAGATCAGTGTTAATTCCAGTTACATTTGTTTCAATTAGTTCATTGGTTATTGTGTCGATTTCTTGAGATGCTCTGCTTTCCTCTGTTATTATTTCTTCATCTTCTGAAGTGTCTTGTTTAACTTCAAGTGGTTCATCCTTGAAAGCAACACCACAAGTGTAGGGCATATCTAAATTATTGAATGTCATGGACTGCATGGGTGCTGTTGATAAGCTAATTATATGTTTTACATTGACATCTAGCGCAGCTATAGTGTTAGGCGACACCTGAAAACAAATACTTACACTTTATTTTGTGCGTGAATTATGTGTAATGTGAACACTGACATTCCTAATTTGGAGAAACAAATATGCAGGTAGTTGGAGAAACTACCGCAAAGCGAGGATAATACTAATTTTATGTGAGCAGTATAATATGTTGTTAAATAAGTTATTTTTGAAAAAAAGAATGGAACTGACTTCACCGCTAAAAACATAAAAATAACCCCTAAGGGTAAGTTCATATATTTTGCAGTTGGTGCCGAATCGCCAAACAAACACCATGTTCATTGTATGGCACCGCCTTCAAATTATATGAACTGAACCTTTACAGTTATTTTTAAGTTTTTAGGGGTGAAGTCGGTTCCATTCTTTTTTTCAAAAATAACTTATTTTAGCTTCTTTCGTTGTACAACCTACGACACCACGACGTTTACGACACCCTATTTAAGAGTCGTTTAAGGGTGCAATAATACGGGATTCTGGGAAATATCTACGCAATGATGGGAACTAAAATAAATACAGATGACCTAAACAAATGTTATGAATCGGTTCATACTATGGTGCAGTGCACCCCTGGTGCCTGTATCCTGTTTTTTATTTAAAAGCCAAACTACTGGACCGATTTTGATTAAAATTTCTATGGGACCAATCTGTAATCATATACTATCAAACAAAAAAAAATTTTTTTCAAATCGAAAATTGACAAATGACGGAGTTCTGAGGTAACAAACACAAAAAAAAAATTACACACAAGAGTAAGATCTAAGCGCCCCCCTTCATAAATTTAAGAGACAACTTGGTACTATACGAATGTGTTATTTTAGTTGTTTTACTAGTTCTTAATATTTCCCTTGTTTTAGTTATGTCACAGATATCATAACACTAGGTAATGTATACCAAATGTTTCTTGCTAAGGAGCAAGGTACATTTAGGAAAGTTTAGACTTTCGATGGCCGTTTGTTAAAATGACTTCTGCTAGATATGACGAGTTCCGATTTCGGGCACTTTTAGTTAAAGCCAGTTCTGAAGAGGACCATTTCTGGACTTGACCAGTTCTTGGTATGTCAACAATCTGTACGGTACGCTTCGTAGGCGTACCTATGCTATGCCACAGATATCAGAATACTAGGTTACGTTAATTATGTGTTAAAAATAAATAATACATTTAGCAACTGAAAAAGTTGTTCAATAGTGCCGTAATGATTTTAAAAAAATAGTTATCTTGATGAAGTGACCAATATGACCTATTAAAATGATTGATTTCCATTTAAACTATATTATTTACGTACCTTACAGAGAGTTGACATAACAAGAAGTGGACAAATCCAGAAAAGGTCCACTTCATAACTGTTTATAAAAATAAGTGTACTGTTACGAGCTGGGGTTCGTAAGAATTAAAGCCGGTTATTACTCAAAATAATACATATTTATTCATCACCAACTAATTACTCCCAAACACAGTACAACACTACTTTGTTCTTCCGAATCACTAAACACTGTTATCACACTCAAATATCGAATGATGTAATCACTCTGTATCGTAATTGAATACTGTCTTACTTCCTAATCGCGCGGCATATTTATATCCAGTATATCGAATGATCTAGTAAGCGCTAGGATTTATCGCGGTACTAACTGTTGCGTAATCTGGGACTCTATTGTACTCGGCGTGGCGGTCATAAATCATCCTTTTGTGTTATTTTTAAACAAGTTGTTATTGTATTATTTTCCCGGAACTAAGCGGAGGCCCTTGATGGTTCTAAACTTTTCTGATTGGCGTAACAGTACGAATCCAGAACTCGTCATACCTAGAAAATGGCACTTAAGAAATGGTCACCGAACGCTTTTAGAAACAGTACATATTTACTAGTAGTTCGCCCCGAACTGTGATCTCGTAATGTCTGGTTTGTATTAGGTATTTAATCTGGGTGGGTATGATGATGATGATGTATTTGTTCAGATCTGGGAGCCATCTCCGAGAATCTGTACTTAGCATCAACAAGCAGCAACAAGTGACAGACATATTAAGGTAGGTGTTTGTACCTACCTCATATCCCATCATGATTATGTTGGTTTGTATTTGTTCTGATCTGCGAGCCATCTCCGAGAATCTGTAGCATCTCCGCAGCAATAAGTGACAGATGTAGCACACACCCCTCGGTCTGCCTGCAGTGTTGAGCTGGAATCAATGAGTACTGTTTCTTATTAAATTATCTCCATCCAAAGGTTGTTTGCAATATTTCGCGATACCCCCGCGACCCATTGCGGCTATTTGTTTTTCAATTAGATATTTCTACTTTATTGCACACACAAATATAAAATCATACAAACATAGTATAATCAAAAAAGTATAATGAAGGTGATTTAAAAATGAGTGGGTACTCTTCCAGTAAACCTAGGTAGAGAGAGAAAGAAGATTATTACTTTTATAAATAACATACCTTACATTATACTACATTATTTTATACATTTAATTATATTGGCGCAAAGCCATTAGTTGCACAAAACTGCAATAATCAATGCTATAAAATTGTTATTGTTAACTATATTCAGTCAAATAACATATATACCTAACTAATTTATGCCTTATAAAAGTCCCTTAGAAAAGTTTCAGATAAAGATAATCCAGAGTAAAGTAAAACAATGGTTGAGCCAAAAATAAATCATGTGTCTTCTGCCAACTTGGCATTTTTTATATTAAATGTAAAATAAAATCCTACCACCAACCAAACAAGGCACCATATTGTAATCCTCTGGGGATTCAACCCGGGACCTTTCCTGTGGGCTTACCATAGGACCATAGAGGTGGTTAATGTTGTCTTTGAACACTTGTAACACCAGAAGCAACACGCACATGTTGCAGACCCCTATCATGAGCCCTGGCGACCACACTCACCACATGAACAGGGGGGGCTTGTGTGTATGTTATTAGTAGTTGTAATGCCTAGCTTGCTGTTCTGCTTTCTAGCCTCTCTAGTTCTGCCGCTTGCTTTAGCATAGACACAGGCCTGCCTCACTCCCTCCTCAAGAGAGTGAGGTGAGCAAATGGCCTTACAGGAATGTACAATCGAATCCTGTAACGCAAGCCTAGTGGTTATCCTTCACGCGGTGCCCCCCGTTCTTGATCTAGTTCCATCAGAAATAGAAATAACCAAAACCACAGGACGATTTCTGTCGGGATGGAGAGGTCATGTCCCGACGGGTTCATCATCGACTGATGACGTATCGGTGGTGGACAGCAATGACCTCCTGCGTGTTTGTGCCGTGCGCAGGAACCCGTACAAGGGGATGAGGGAATCCTGGGGGCTGAGATGGCAGTTGCCTAGTGATTTAAACGTCCTAGACATCTGTCTGCCTTCAAAACGTCTCTTTGGTCCCAATTTCTCTACACACGGGCGGTCATAGACTAGCCACCTATGATCAATCGGCTGATGCGCCCTATCAGGGGGGCGCATGGCGAGGTTCCCTAACTAGCGGATGGCAGGCAGCGCAGCGCGGGACCCGGGGACACATTTGCTAGACGGTTTGGTTCACCGTGGCAACCCTGGAATCCTTCGCGGCGTGCAGTCTCGCTACTCTTACAGGGCGGGGACCTAAGTCTATGAAGTAACTCTGGCGGATGTGCGCAGACCAATCTGACGTACAACGTCCCCGTTGAGGACTCCGTGGCGGGTGGAGCTCTTCATAGACGACGCATAAAAAACCACTTCATAACATGCAGAATAAAAAAAAACAAAAACGAACCACTCAAGGCGTTGCGTCTCCGGACGTGACACCCTGCCCTAGGGCCTCGCCCTCTGACGGACAAGTTCCGTCAACCTCAAAGGCTGCGCTTAGCGCGCCACAACACCCCAACCAGCTTCCTAAAGCGCTAGAGTCCTACAAGGCCAGGGCTACGACAACGCTAAGCAAGGGTACGGCTGGCTCCATGGAGACTTTGAACCCTATAAAGGTACCGTCTCTGACGATACCAAGCAAGGGAGCAACGTCTTCAATGGATGCGCCAACCCCTACCAAGGCGAGGCCTGTGCCCTTGCCTTATAAGACCCAGGCAGCTACTCCAAGCACCGTCTCGAAGGAAGCGCCTACCCTGGGCCTAGCATCCTCCGAGACAAGCATCGAACTTTCGGACCTGAGGAATGCTATTCCTGGCTCCGAACAGCCCAGCTGCCAAAAGTGGACCCTAGTTTCCCCACGCAAGAAAAAGGGGAAACAGCCAAAACTGCCTAAAGCCGTCTACCAACAGGCACGAACGGAGGCAAGGCACAAGGTCACCGACGGTGGGCGTCAGCTTCACCATGGAGCCGCACCCATGGTCCAACTAGGTGGGACTCGTCCCGCCGAACGGACCCAGACACCGGCGCAGCCCACGGCAGCGCCAACGTCAAGCGTTGGTGGCCAAGCCCCCCGCCGTCCAAAGCCAAGGGGTAAACGAGCCGGTAAGCAGATGGCGGCTAGGAATGCCCTTAAAGCATCCAACCATCCCCCCAGTGGGAGCACTAAACGTCCCCGACCTGACGACACTACTACGCCCACCGGCGACAGTAAGCGTCCAAAGCCGGGGACGAGTACCACCAGGAACACCATGACCTACGCAGATGCCTTCAGAGCAAACGAGCTCTGCGTAGCTGTCATGGTGGAACCCTATCAAGACCTTACGGCAGAGCAAGGCACGGAATTGCGCGAAAGTATGGAGATGAAGTTCATGGACGAGCTCTGCGATCCATCAACCCAATCCCATACCGGTAAAGTGCACTTCCGTGGCAAGGCGCATTATAGCGAGGGTGTCCTCAAACTCTGGTGCGAGGACGACTACGCGCTGGCGTGGCTCCGTCGCACGGTCAACAAACAAACCTCACCGATCGCTGGCACTAAGCTGGTGGTGAAGAGGCAGTCGGAGATCCAACGTAGGATTCTCTGCGGTCTCTTCATACCTACACCCAACCTGACGGACATGGACAGACTACGAGAAATGCTCGCGACTAGCAACCAGAACGTCAACGTCCGCTCTTGGAACCTTATCAAAGCGGAGAAGCAGACTGAAAAAGAGAAGCCGGGGATTCATCTGCTGCTCCGCGTTCCGGAGCCGGACGTTGAGGTTCTAAGGCAACAGGAGCGACGGTTGTATTGGCTTTTCGGCAACATATACCTGCGAATCTTGGAGGGGGATTCAGTGGAAGGCCAAGAAAATCAGCGCACCGACTCTGCCCAACCAAAACCGGCTGAACCCTTAAAGGCGACCACAGAGGAGATGGAAGTGGGGATCGACCCTCCATCGACCCCACAAGCTGACATCGAGGAGTGCTTTCTCGACATCGAGGGGAGTGATTCCAGCGAAAGCTGTCTCAACTCCTCTCCTATTAAGCACTCCTAGATCCATCCTACCCTCAAAAATCAATCCCCAGTGCTTCTCTGCTGCAGCGGCTCTTCTGCGCAGACCACTGGGAGAAAACCCCAAACCACCACATAATCCCTCTAGTCCAAATCCTAAAATCCCCATCCCACTTCCCACCCCATCACCTAAGTCCATCCTCCAAGCAAACCTGCAACACAGCTTCCTCGCGACGGCCTCACTGCGCAAGGAACTAGAAACAAATTCCGAAACCATTGCCCTAATCCAAGAGCCGTGGATTAGAAAAAACCAAATATGTGGACTCAAAACCACCGAAAGCCGCCTTCTTTTGGACACAACCGTAAGCAACCCAAGAACATGCATAATTGTTCCAAGGCATGCACAAATCTTACTACTAACCGAACTCTGTTCCAGAGACCTAACAGCTGCTAGACTAAGCTCGTCTCCCGACAACACCATCACTCAATCCGATTTAGTCCTGGCATCAGCCTATCTAGCAAGCGACGAAACTATACCAACACCAGAGCTGATGTCGCTCGTCGAGTACTGCGAGAGGGAGAAGCTAGAACTCGTCATCGGCACCGACTCGAATGCGCACCACACCCTGTGGAACAGCGCTAAGTGCAACGACCGAGGGGAGGAATTGGTAAACTATTTAATTACTACTAACCTCCGACTTATAAACCAGGGCTCAGAACCAACTTTTGTAACTAAACGAGCTCAAACCATAATTGACCTTACGCTATCCACAGAACAGATATCAAACTCCATCGTGGGCTGGCACGTCTCCAATGAGGCATCATGCTCAGACCACAGATGGATACGATTCTATCTCAACATACACCTACTAACACCTCAACCAAGGCGCGCCCCGCGAAAGACAGACAGACCTAAATTTACTAGCATGGTCAAACAAGCCCTCTCGACCGAAAATGCGCCGCCAGAAAATCTAAAAGTACAGGACATTGACCACTATGTAAATACACTAACACAAATTCTAACCAACAGCTATGAACAGTCCTGCCCACTGGTGATACCCAAGGCAGGCCCCAGGCGTCACTGGTGGGGACCCGAACTCTTGAAACTACGCCACAAAGTAAGGAAACTGTTCAACAGAGCTATAAACACCAGACAAGACAGAGACTGGGAAAACTACCACACATTGAAAAACACCTACAAGAAGCGTTTACGACTACAGAAATCGGAACGATGGAAACGCTTCTGCACAAACATCGAAGACAACAACCAAGCTGCACGCATCAAGGGCATACTATCGAGCGAACCAGAACGCGTACTTGGTTGCCTCAAAAAAGCAGACAACACCTACACAACAACAGACACGGAAACCAGCAAACTACTGCTGGAAACTCACTTCCCTGGGTGTCATATATCAGAGTCGCACCACTGGGAAGTCATCTCGGAAAAACCACCGACTGACCAAGACTGGACCGTAGCCATAAACTTAATCAATCGAGAAAAAGTATTATGGGCAATCAACAGCTTCCTTCCCTTTAAATCAGCGGGGCTTGATGGAATTTTCCCTGGCTTACTGAAGTGGAGCAGCGAACTACTAGCAGACTACCTAGTGAATATTTACAGGGCTTGTATTGCCCACCGATACATCCCCCTAAAATGGAGGGACGTTAAAGTTGTATTTATACCCAAACCAGGGAGAAGCGATTACACTCTGCCAAAATCCTTCCGGCCGATCAGCCTAACATCGTTTCTCCTCAAAACCATAGAGCGGTTGTGTGACTATGACATACGAAACAACTCACTACTCCACAACCCGCTCCATCCGAACCAGCACGCATACAGCAAGGGCAAATCCACAGAATCCGCACTGCACAGCGTGGTATCGCGCATCGGAGGAGGACTAACCATAAAACAATCAACACTAGGCGCCTTTATAGATATAGAGGGAGCCTTTGACAAAACTACATTCTCCAGCATAAACAGAGCTCTAATAGAAAATGGAGTGGCGCCAACACTGGCTGAATGGATCAACAACATGCTGAAATATAGAGCAATACAACTAACAATCAACTCAACCACCAATGGCATTGTGGCCAGAGGCTGCCCCCAAGGGGGTGTACTCTCGCCACTTTTATGGAATATAGTCGTGGACGAACTCATTCGGAAGCTAAACGGCCGTGGACTCATCACGGTAGGATATGCAGATGACCTTGCTATTCTCGCTACAGGATGTTTCGAGAGCACGCTATGTGACATAATGAAAACCGCCTTCAGAACAATAGAATCCTGGTGCACGAACCACGGCCTGACTGTTAACCCTACTAAAACAGAACTAATAATGTTCACAAACAAAAGAAACTTCGGACGTATCAACCTACCGAAGTTATTCGAAACCGAAATCAAACTCACAAACGAAGTCAAATATCTAGGTGTCATACTTGATAGCAAACTACTATGGAACAGGCACATTGACTACAAACTACAACGAGCTTGCGCTACTTTCTTTCAATGCAGCAGAATGCTCGGTAAAACCTGGGGTATCTCACCAAAAATAACCATGTGGCTATACACTGCCGTCATAAGGCCGACACTAGCATACGGAGCAATCGCATGGTGGCCGAGAACCGAACTAAGTACTGCCATAGCCAAACTACAGCGCTTCCAAAGACTGGCATGCTCCGCCATAACTGGCTGCATGAGGTCAACACCCAGTGCCGCTCTCGAGATTATTCTGGGTCTAGCGCCACTCGACCTATACAAACAGCAAGAAGCGACAATGTCTGCAATCAGACTGAAACACTTAGGACTCTGGGGAAACACTAGTAGTCCACACGCAAAAAATCTAGACCAGGTGACAGCTTACCAGCCGCTGATAGCTGCGCCATGCGATAGAATACCTACCTTACAAATAACAAAGAAACACTACCGAATACAACTGTGGGAGGACCAGAAAGATGAATCGGGAATTCACGAAGTCCGTGTCTACACGGATGGTTCTAAGACCAACCAAGGCACGGGCGCTGGAATCCACTCTCTGGACCTCAACATTAGCATATCCATGTCACTAGGCATACACAGTTCCATCTTTCAATGCGAATGTGCAGCCATCACCGAGGCCGCAAGAGCAATATGCAGACGAGGAATCAATGACTACAGAATACGAATCCTCTCTGACAGCACGGCCACACTCAGAGCCTTGGAAAGCAAAAACTGTAATTCAAAGCTCATTCACGAATGCCACCTAGCATTGGAAAGGGCCGCCACTAAGCACAAGGTGACCCTTCAATGGATTAAGGGACACAGCGGGTCACTGGGCAATGACGCCGCCGATGAACTGGCTAGGAGAGGGTCGGAAACCACCACAGAAGGCCCGTCTCCGTCCCTCCCCCTGCCATTCTCACAGATCCGCACATGGATAAGGCTTCACACCCGGGACCTACACACCGAACGCTGGACCAACTCTACTACTGAATGTCGACAGGCCAGAGCAGCACTACCGACTTATTCACCAAAACTGACACGACGACTCCTAAACCTTAAGAGACAAGATCTCAGAATCATAGTGGGGACACTAACGGGCCACTGCCCACTAAATAAACACTTGTGCACCACTGGAGCAACGGACAGCCCCCTATGCAGAGGGTGTCTAACCGAAGAGGAATCAGCTGCCCATGTAGTCCTGGAATGTGTGGGAGTAACAGCACAACGCAAGGAAATCCTCAACAACCCGAGGTCACTCCGTGAAGCCTGCGAGGACCCCAGGAGTATTCTGCGCTTCTGGTCGGAGTTAGGCTGGCTACACTAGCCGGACATTCCTCACGCACAATGGACCACTTAGGAGTCTAAGTGCAGAAACGGGAGTCTTTTTACATTACATTACATTACATTACCACATGAACACAGCACTAATAGATATCTTACTATGTGGCTGCAATATTGTGTACCTAAGGTGGGAGGTACAGCCCCAGAGGTGCTGCGTAAATAGTGATAGGAAATCCTGAAACCCAAATATTTATTTATAATTATTATTAATATAAAATATAAAATTGTTTTGTAAAATCGAATTTCATTACCTGAATGTCCTGTAATATTTATAATACCTACCAATAGGTATAGTAAAATTTAATTTAATTACATACTTACCAACTTATTTGTTTGTCTGTTAGTTACTACACATTTGTCTTTTTAGCTATCTACAATATTGTATAGGTTAACTACAACCTAGTAAAATAACCATCTCCGACCTTCCACCATAAGCATACAAGCCTTAATATCATTGTCATGTCAGGAATAAAATGTATTCATTCCATTGGACTAGGATTAGGTACTACTTTAGGCAGTCAGATACATACATCGTACACAGCAAACTCATGTAATATATTTACTGTTGGCCCAACTAGCTAGATAAAAAAAACAAGGGTGATCTAACTAAGGCATAGATATTTAATAAAGGGGCTGTAAAAGCAGTCAATGCTTACCTCAGTACTTGTAACATTTCTAAACGTCTCGAGAAGCTCATTGTTTTCAATGTAACACATACCTACATTGCTTGCAAGGCAAATTCTACACAAAGAACTAGACATAGCGAAGGATTTTGTGGGAATTCGAAACCGTAAGTTTACTGTTTGTTTCGTGTAAAATTAAGCGGTTTAGTTTATTAGTAGTAATATATGGTTTACAGTGTTGCCAGTGGCAGATAGTCAAATATAACATGAGACAACTCAAAAAGTAACATTTTCACGAGAAAAATAACATTACCATAGATTATGTGGAAAACGACACAATACTTTATCATGGCACTTTATTACACAAAAACTAAAATTGAGTGAGCGCTAGCTCAGTGTACTACATTCATTCATTCCACTCATGTCTAGTTCATAGTCGGTTCAATGGTTCAATCAATCAAACCAAATCAATCATTTAATTTAAAAATTGGTACCGACTTCCAATATAAGCTTGAAAATAATTATTTTTCTAACTTCATAATATTTTAGAAGGCGGTGCCTATCGGTATGCGATGAGATAACCTTACGACAACAATCATGAGTGGTATAACTTGTCATTTTTGCGCACTAGATTCATTTGATCTACGTTCATTCATTCAGCATATGTCCGGTTTCATTCGGCTAGTCAATCCAAATCAAACCTTTTAATTAAAAAAATGGTACTGACTTCCAATATAAGCTTGAAAATTATGATTTTGCTAACTTCATAATATTTTGGAATAACTGTATGCGATGAGTTAACCTTACGACAACAATCGTGTCGTTGGCTTTGCAATTTGCTAACAAACTTGATCTTAACCTATCCAAGTGCTCAGTTGTCACCTTCACCCGCAAATTAAAACTAATTCCGTCTTCTTTCTCACTCAAATATCAGACTTTACAGAAATGCAATTTAGTCAGGGATCTTGGTGTTTTGCATGATTCCAAGCTTGTATTTGATGTTCACGTGGAAACTATTGTTTCTAAAGCCTCCAAAGCCCTAGGTTTTGTGATGAGGAGCGCTGCTAGCTTTCATCGTGCTAAAACGTTTAAGATCCTTTACTGCACCTTCGTTCGAAGCATTCTCGAATATGCTTCGCAGGTATGGAACCCTCGCTATCAGGTTTATACCGAAAGGATCGAGCGCATCCAAGTTAAGTTCATGAAATACCTTTGCTTCGTCTTAAAATTCCATTTAGTTCATCTAATTACCTTGATTAGTAAACAATTTCATATCCTACCCCTAGTTAAGCGGAGCGAAGTCGCCGATTTATCCTTCTTGTTAAAAATTACCTCCAATTATATTAACTGTCCTGATTTATTGAGCAAAATTAATTTGATCGTTCCTTCCAGACCCATAAGATTTAACCCAGTTATCTATGTACCTCGTGCTGGTACCAACTACCGGCAAAATACGTATCTGTGGCGAGCATGTGATAATTTCAATGAGCTATATAGGCGAATAGATTTTGACCTATTCTGTGAGAGCGTTAGTTCAGCAAGGCAGCGGCTGAATACAGATTTTTTCGGTGTAAATTAGGTTAATTTGTGAGTTAACTTATGTACATCTTCATAATTACATTGTATCAACTTTATGAAACCTTAAACTTACAGATAGGTACTATTTAAGTCGATCATTTGTTCACATGTGAAAACCTGTTATTAGCTTTCTGATTCTATAGCTTTTGTTATTTTAACTTTAAGAGAGCTGTTGGTTTTCCAATAAATAAATAAATTTTGCCCTACCAGATTACCAATGATCGATTTGCTGCTAGTCATCACTCGCTTGCTCGCTCGCCTAAGTAAGCGAGATGGAAGATTAAGAAATACACGCGAGTGAGTGAATAAGCGGTACGACTAAGTGACAGATTTTCACGCGGGCATCGCATCAGTCAGTCCACAAAATAAAGTGCGCCAACATGACGAACAAAAACATTCTTGGATGCGTTCCGTTTCACGATATTTTTTTGTTTGCTGGAAAATGTTTTGAAAGTTTTTTTATATACACAAAAATTACATATTGGGTCGTGTAACATGGAGGTAACATGAGAGGGTCAAAAGTAACGTAGAATGTTACAAAAGTAACATTCTGGCAACGCTGATGGTTTAATTAAAGCCAAAGAATGGAAGCTCGAGATGTACATTATAGTAGTCTGTGCTCGGAACTCGGAACAATGAAACCTCACGCACAGAACACTAATATAATAAGAAATCCAACTTTTTGACCTGCGCACGTCCGAATGTGCACACGTTCATTTCGTAGCCCACAAGCTGCTTGACAGTTTGACGAAATGAATTGAGTTACCAACTTCTAGTGTAAATAGACCATTATCCCATCGAGAAAATGGCGGCAATTTTAAATTATGGATGTATCACGGATTTGGCGGGGTACATATTTAAATTACTTATTTATTTAAATAGTAGGTAGTACTACCTACTACTGAATGAACCACAAACTTTCTAATGTATTTCTGACACTAAAATATAAATACAAAATGATGTTTGTGATTCACCCCACTAAGCTAATGATAGATAATGCAAATAAAATCACAGAGCTGGTAATAAGTTGTGGGTAAAAATATAAAATAATTTCATTACGTACATACATAAAGAAAAAAAAAACACAGATATAACTACTACATATTTCTACAGAGTCGATAAGTATTTAAGGGTATCCCTACCTTAATACGAGACGTGTAAAGCTGAAATTTTCAGTATATCATTTTCAATAACCGCTCTAATACTAAGGTATAAACTCACAGTCGTAGGTTGAAAAGGTTTCTTGCATTTTGACGTCAAACTAAGCTATATTATTCAAAAACGCTTGTATGTGCAACCCTGAAGTTTTATATGGTTGCATAGAATAACAGCAAGAACCGAATACCGTTTACAATGAACTTGTATGTTTGCCCATCTAAGAGCTAGACACATTTTAGGGTTTAAATAAAAAGCTAGATTACTTATAAACGGTACCTATATATTTTTGATTATATTAATATGTCACAAATACGCACAGATGAAGAGCTACTCATGTATGTATATCTTACGGGTGCACATCTAATGGTTTCCGAGAAACACGATTCTGTAAAACGTTCCCCCAGCAAGAAATGAAATATCTCAAAAACCTTAAGGCCCACAAATTCAATTTTTCCACAAATGTAAGCTATCTGCCCATATATGACACTTATGGCTACGGTCATTCGTTTAGAATCTTCCTGCTGGAAGAACGTTGCTCCAGCAGGAAACGTTTTTCGCGTTTTATTCCAAAACGGTAACATGCACTAATTTCATACTTGGCGCACTAATACAGCATATATCGCTCTAAGTATGTGTTGAACTCAATTCGTTCTAGAAGATACTTTCCTGCTGGAGTAATACACACGTCTTCGACTGGCGATGGCGACTGCCGGCCTGCTCGCGGTAGGGGCGAGCGGCGGCGGCGCCGGTTCTAGAATCGAACGTAGTAGGCAAGACTAGGTACTTGGAAACCGAGTACTATCACCGAGCTACGTTACAATCAAATTACTTTGACCTAACCTGCCTCTTGATTGTAGAATTGTGATATTCATAACTAGCACAAACCTATTTAGGTTAGGTAACTAGCAAACACTTGGGATCTGTTTCAGTCATCCTGTGGTAATCTACTAAAATGTTTACTTTGTGCAAATCTTATTACCTACCTGATGAGCGAATGGTAATGGAACATGAAATACAAGAAGGTAAGTAGGTAGGTATATAATCAAAGGTACATACTAGTTGTTTGATGACAACAATAGTTATTTGTTATTCAATAGTGCAAAGTTGCTTTTTAACCGCGTGTTCAATTTTGATGACCGAGCAAGCGAAGGATTCTAAAATTGAATCACGAGCGCAGCGAGTGATTCAAAATTAGAATCCTGAGCGTTAGCGAGGGAATCAAAAGAGCACGAGGTGAAAAATCTTTGCACTCGAGTGCAACACGTAACTTTTCATTCCACCTCAGCGAGGGAATGACTAAATGCAAAAAAAAACGTTTACAATCACAAGATAGGTTTTTTTATTTCAGTTTAGGTATTAACTACTACATTATGACAGGTAAGTATTACAGAATAATCTTTAAATTATAACAAAATAATACTAAGGTACCTATAATTATCAAGTTAAAGTACGGAAAATTTGAAAGTAACGTTGCTACAGTTATTTAAATTGAGTGTAATATTTTTGTTTGGTAATGTAATATTGGTGTTAGTCACTTGTGTACTGTTTTTCGGTAAACTATCTGTCATACTTAATAGTTGTACCGATTCATCGGATTCCCTTGGCGTAAATGTTGGCATGAGAGGGCGATGGTTAGGTGTTTAGTAATGGCTCATTTTTGATGTAGAAGGGTCAGTCCAAGGATCTGACTGAGGCTCTTTCAGTGTAATGGCTCCTACGATGCCTTTACAAGTAATACACCAAGAAGGTTCCGATTTCGAGTTTTTAACAAATTAGAAAAGGTTGTATGATGAATTCGGCACCATGGAGGTAGAAGTAAATAGGTTTATTGATGTTTTGAATTCACAAACTTAGTGAACACGATGTTCTAAATTCAATTTTACTTTAACCTCTAGCGGATAAAAACGGCTTTTGCACTCAGATATCGAATAGTAAAAATACTCTTTCCGAGATGGTGGGATGAAATAGTTTTTTTACAGTTTAAAAGTTGACCCTACCTTCTATAATACTGGACAGTCTGCTTGAGACATAAGTTGGCACTTTTTGTAGACAGTCCAGGTCTGAATCAGAACTGTGCGTTTTTTTTTATTTTATTGTACAACGGCACTTGGCCTTCATCTCACCTGGTACCAAGTTGAGATAAGGCCGAAAGTGGAGGCGCACTTCACCCGGAATCCTCAACAAACTGAGGAACTGGTTATCTTACCCCTGAATGCCGGAGCCCAACAATTTTAGTAAGTATTGTTATTATGGCGATAAAATTAGGTAAGATGGTGGTAGCTAGCCGGGTGGACTTAAACAAAGTCCTACCACCAACCAAAATTTTATTTAATATAACGCTTTGCTGGGTTATGTTATGATACCTATTATAATATAATAGTCAAATAATAGGTAGTGTTTCGACTGATCCCGATTCTGTATTCAACGCTACTTACGGCGTTTAATAGATAATTAGGCGCTTAATTTTCTTCATCTTTTATGAGGCTTAGGACTGTGAACGACAATAAAAATAAGTTGGCGTATTGAAAAAGTTAATTACCTATGTAGGTACCTACAATGATTATTTATTGCAATTTTTCACACAAATTTACTCATTAGCAGATGAATATCAATCACAGAGACTATTATTTACTCAAATTCACTCACTTCTAGACAAATATCATTCATACAAATTCATTCATTCATAGACCAATATCAATCACAGAAACTATTAGTATTTACTTAGATTCATTCACTTCTAGACGCATATCAATCAAATCATAGAATAACTATTCATCTCACCCTCGCTCGCATGAACGCTAGTAAGAACAGCGCTTCAGTACCTACGTACGAGAACACATAACACTAACGGCAGAGCAGAGCGACAATACTAAGCGCCATTACCGCCACCGCGGCGAAGTTCACGAAACGAATCTTGGATCAGGCTATTATTTAACTATTATAAAATAATATTATACCGAAGATTCCAATACTAATTATTAACCTATTACGAATATATTAGGTCCTTACATATGAAATTGGCAATTTGTCGTACTGGCCACTTTGATCTTAAATATCTCCTCTTTGGTTAGGAATTCCAAATTCAAATTTAAACAGCTATTTACTCATGCATTTGTGTTTCGAAAACCGTAATTCATTTGTTTTTTTCTCTTTTGCTTTTTTTTTCTGCGTCACTCATTTCACCAAATGGAAAACTTAAAATATCGCATTATTTACGAGTACGAGTTCCACTGTGGCACCAGTGCTGCAGAAACGGCTCGAAGGATTAATGATGTGTATGGTGGTGGTGTCGCAAAAGAAAACACGGTGCGTTTTTGGTTTCAACGCTTTCGTTCTGGAAATTTCGACCTGCAGAACAATATGATGATAATGATGAATTGAAGGCTATTGTGGAAGCAGATCCATCGCAAACCACATCACAGTTAGCTGCAGGCTGCGGTGTTAGTGACAAAACCGTTTTAATCCACTTGAAGCAAATTGGGAAGGTGAAAAAGCTTGAAAGGTGGGTACCTCATGAATTGAGTGAAGCAAACCGACAAACGCGCGTCGACTGCTGCGTTACATTACTCAACCGGCACAATAATGAAGGAATTTTAAATCGGATCATTACATGTGATGAAAAGTGGATCCTGTACGATAATCGTAAACGCTCATCGCAATGGCTGAACCCTGGTGAACCAGCAAAATCTTGCCCCAAGCGAAAATTGACTCAAAAAAAGTTACTTGTAAGCGTTTGGTGGACTAGTGCCGGTGTCGTACACTATAGCTTTCTTAAATCTGGTCAGACGATTACGGCTGATATCTATTGTCAGCAACTGCAAAGCATGATGGAAAAGCTCGCTGTTAAACAACCGAGACTTTTCAATCGCTCTACGCCACTGCTGCTTCAAGACAACGCTAGACCACACATGGCCAAACAGACGACTACCAAATTAGAGGAGCTTCAATTGGAATGTCTAAGACATCCACCGTACTCTCCGGACCTTGCTCCAACAGATTACCATTTTTTTCGAAATTTGGATAACTTCTTGCAAGGAAATTTGAATCAATTCCGATGAGGCAGTCCAAACCGCTTTCAAAGATTTCATTGATTCCCGTCCGAATGGTTTTTTTAGTAAAGGGATCAATTAACTACCTATATGATGGCAAGTGTATAGATAGCAATGGTACATACTTTGATTAATAAAATATATTTTAATATGAAAAAATTGCCTTTATGTTCCTCCCATACAAAACGCCAATTTCATATGTAAGGACCTAATATATAATTATATATTATTATTATATATTATAATACATAATTTTCAAAGAATCGTTTAACTTTACATTTAAAGTCTGACATGTGTTCCGTCCTCGTTATGTTTATAGGAAGTTTATTGTACATCATTATTTTAGTATGTTCTCCTTGCTTTTGAACCTTGGTTAATCTTACTTTTGGTTCAAATTATAGCGTGAGTGAGGCTTAACATATTTATTCCTATTTTCGTGTATTTCAAGTAAACTTTTATAAATATACCAAGGTATAACCGACATAATTTTAAGCTTCTTAAAATGATTTCGGGCTGAATCTCTTTTTCTAAGGCCACATATACTTAATCCTAATTGCGCGTTTTTGGCTCGTTAGCACCGTGTGTATTGAGCAGTTTCCCCAGACTGTTGTTGCATAGCTAATAGTTGAGTGGAAATAAGCGAAATAAACATTTATGAGAGACCTTTTCTCGATTATTGGTTTTAATTTTAAAAGAACGTAATTTGCACTTGCTAACTTTTCGCAGATCTTCAGTATGTGCGTGTCGTGGCTTACTGCATAGTCTATATTGTACCCCAGGAAGATTTGATCAGTAACGTCTCTTGAGATTTTCTAATTTTTTTTGCCTCGTATCTTAATGTGACGCTTTTATCGGCATTCAACATAATGCCGTTTTCGCTTCGAACCATAATTTCAGTATTTCTATGGACTGGGTAATTTTTAACACTAGCTCTTTATTTCCTAGGTGTATCTTCTGCAAAAAGATTTATAAATGTCCAATCAGGTACAATACTTGCAAGGTCATTTGTGTGTGTGGTACCCCCTATCTAAATTTCCTGAAAAAGAATTTACTCCGTCGATTGTAACTACTTGAGTTCTATGTGAAAGATAGCTGTCCATCATTTGGAGCTCCTTATCATAAAACCCGTAATATTCTAATTTGCTAAGTAGGACGTCATGCCTCAAGCAGTCAAACGCCTTGGACAGGTCACAAAAAATACTAGCACATTTTTGAGATTCATCTAGAGCTTGCAGAACAAAGTAATTTACATTACGAATCGCCATTTCCGTTGACTTATTTTTTCTGAAACTAAATTGTGACGTAGTGAACAGGTTATTGGCTTCAAAGTAATTAACAATTTCGTTCTTCATAATTGTTTCTAAAATTTTCGATATGGTAGGGAGTATAAAGATTATTAGAAAAATGATTAAAAAAACTATCTTAAAAGATTAAGATAGGTTAGTAATAGGTATCTAGTTCACCAAATTCAACTTATTTCAACAAATTATCAAATAAAGTTAAATGACAGAAATTAAACAAAAAAATCAATAAAAATTTTACCACCTACTAAAACAGTTCAAAATATGTCAAAATGGATTCAGAATATGTAATTACATAGGTATTTCATTTTCCATTTTCAATAACACACAACCTAAAATAAATAAAATTTCAGGCAAAAACATATATTTAATGTATTTACTTTTGTTCTTATCGGCTTATCTATAACATATCTGCAGTTAACATTTTTAATAATATTGATAAATCTGCATTTCTTATTTGATTCTAACAAAATGTTAATGTTAAAGTCACCTGCTATTACTATTTTCTTGTTCTCACGACATAATTTGTGTAGTAGTTTTGTAAATATATCATAAAATATTGAAAAGTCATGATCTGGCCGATATATACATACAATAACAATCTTACATTTTTGTAATTCTATCGCAGAGATTTCGCAGTTCATTTCGAATGCCAACCTATTCGTCTTTTCTTACTTTAAAATCTATTCCATTTTTAACAAAAATTGCAGACCCTCCATGATTAAAATAGACTCTATTAAAATATGTGGCCAGTACAAAGTCTTGTAGAACCATTCCTCTAATTTGATGATCTTTAGCCCATGTCTCAGTGAGACATAAGACTTCACAATCTTTGGTTTTATCTAAATAGCTTTCTATTTGATCGTATTTGTTGTGTATACTTTGTATGTTAGCGTGAACTATGGCTAACGGTTGTCCGTTTCCTGTGGGTTCACTTGAAAATTTCTGTTTTGCCTTAGGGGCGTGTTAGCCTGATGTATTCGAGGTATAAAATTTAATACCGTCAAAGCTTGGAAATTGTGTTTTACGGATCATAATTTCTGAGATGATATATTTTCTAAGTGTAAACTTATTTTTAATTTCCACAATATCGTTCAGATCTAAAAATTGCATGCCTTTGTTCAAATAAGTTAACTGATGGATTTTGTTCTTCAAGTTGTAAATTTCACTGTCACTATGTGTACACTGTGTGTGATTGGCTGATTTGAAATGTAAAAATGCCAAAATTTTGTGTTTACAAGTGTGTGCGTAGCTTCCAAAAATGAGGATTGCAGTGGAACGCCCTTTTCGATGTAATTTATAGGTTTATTGGACTTGCCCAGGTATTTCTATATGTTTCTGTGTATCCCTTTGTTGTTGATCTTCAATAATATTCACTTTTTACTTGACTTAGTAACTTATTTAATGGTAAATCTGATAATTTACTGTGGACCCTAATAACAGAGATGTTTACTATCTAACGCACACATGCGCAAAAAAAAGGATACAAACAAAGTATACAATACAAAGCATGCATGTGTATGGCTTTTCTCAGGTGTGAATATGCATGTGCTTTAGTAGATAACCATTATTATTAAAACTTTTTTCACAATGCTTGCATGTGTATGGCTTTTCTCCGGTGTGAATACGCATGTGGATTTTAAGTTGATTACTTTGATTGAAACTTTTTTCACAATGCTTGCATGTGTATGGCTTTTCTCCGGTGTGAATACGCATGTGGGTTTTAAGATTACGACTTTGATTGAAACTTTTTTCACAATTATTGCATGTGTATGGCTTTTCTCCGGTGTGAATACGCATGTGGGTTTTAAGATTATGACTTTGATTGAAACTTTTTTCACAATGATTGCATGTGTATGGCTTTTCTCCGGTGTGAATACGCATGTGGGTTTTAAGTTTATGACTTTGATTGAAACTTTTTTCACAATGCTTGCATGTGAATGTCTTTTCGCTGGTGTGAGTACGCATGTGCTTTAGTAGGTAACCATTATTATTAATTTTTTTTTCACAATGCTTGCATGTGTATGGCTTTTCTCCGGTGTGAATACGCATGTGGGTTTTAAGATTATGACTTTGATTGAAACTTTTTTCACAATGCTTGCACGTGTATGGCTTTTCTCCGGTGTGAATTCGCATGTGATTTATTAGATGATCATTGACACTAAAACTTTTTTCACAATGCTTGCAAGTGTATGGCTTTTCGCCGGTGTGAATACGCATGTGCCTTATTAGATTACTAATATGACCGAAACTTTTTTCACAGTGCTTGCATGTATGTGGCTTTTTTTGTGAATGAATTTTGTTTAAAATACTCCTAGCCAGTATAGATTTGTTACTTGAAGTACTGGGATAATTCTTATTGCAATGCTCCAGATCAGAGTTAATTCCAGTTACATTTGTTTCAATTAGTTCATTGGTTATTGTGTCTTTTTCTTGAGATGCTCTGCTTTCCTCTGTTATTATTTCTTCATCTTCTGAAGTCTCTAGTTTCACTTCAAGTGGTTCATCCTTGACAGCAACACCACAAGTGTAGGGCATATCTAAATTATTGAATGTCATGGACTGCATGGGTGCTGTTGATAAGCTAATTATATGTTTTACATTCACATCTAGCGCAGCTATAGTGTTAGGCGACACCTGAAAACAAATACTTACACTTTATTTTGTGCGTGAATTATGTGTAATGTGAACACTGACATTCCTAATTTGGAGAAACAAATATGCAGGTAGTTGGAGAAACTACCGCAAAGCGATGATAATACTAATATTATGTAAGCAGTATAATATGTTGTTAAATAAGTTATTTTTGAAAAAAAAAATGGAACTGACTTCACCGCTAAAAACATAAAAATAACCCCTAAGGGTAAGTTCATATACTTTGAAGTTGGTGCCGAATCGCCAAGCAAACACCATGTTCATTGTATGACACCGCCTTCAAATTATATGAACTGAATCTTTAAAGTTATTTTTAAGTTTTTAGGGGTGAAGTCGGTTCCATTCTTTTTTTCAAAAATAACTTATTTTAGCTTCTTTCGTTGTACAACCTACGACACCACGACGTTTACGACACCCTATTTAAGAGTCGTTTAAGGGTGCAATAATACGGGATTCTGGGAAATATCTACGCAATGATGGGAACTAAAATAAATACAGATGACCTAAACAAATGTTAAGAATCGGTTCATACTACGGTGCATTGCACCCCTGGTGCCTGTATCCTGTTTTTTATTTAAAAGCCAAACTACTGGACCGATTTTGATTAAAATGTCTATGGGACCAATCTGTAATCATATACTTTCAAACATAAAATAATATTTTTTCAAATCGAAAATTGACAAATGACGGAGTTCTGAGGTAACAAACACAAAAAATTACACACAAGAGTAAGATCTAAGCGCCCCCCTTCATAAATTTAAGAGACAACTTGGTACTATACGAATGTGTTACTTTAGTTGTTTTCCTAGTTCTTAATATTTCCCTTGTTTTAGTTATGTCACAGATATCATAACACTAGGTAATGTATTCCAAATGTTTCTTGCTAAGGAGCAAGGTACATTTAGGAATGTTTAGACTTTCGATGGCCGTTTGTTAAAATGACTTCTGCTAGATGTGACGAGTTCCGATTTCGGGCACTTTTAGTTAAAGCCAGTTCTGAAGAGGACCATTTCTGGACTTGACCAGTTCTTGGTATGTCAACAATCTGTACGCAACTGAAAAAGTTCTTCAATAGTGCCGTTATGATTTTAAAAAAATAGTTATCTTGATGAAGTGACAAATATGACCTATTAAAATGATTGATTTCCATTTAAACTATATTATTTACGTACCTTACAGAGAGTTGACATAACAAGAAGTGGACAAATCCAGAAAAGGTCCTGTTCATAACTGTTTATAAAAATAAGTGTACTGTTACGAGCTGAGGTTCGTAAGAATTAAAGCCGGTTATTACTCAAAATAATACATATTTATTCATCACCAATTAATTACTCCCAAGCACAGTATAACACTATTTTGTTCTTCCGAATCACTAAACACTGTTATCACACTCAAATATCGAATGATGTAATCACTCTGTATCGTAATTGAATACTGTCTTACTTCCTAATCGCGCGGCATATTTATATCCAGTATATCGAATGATCTAGTAAGCGCTAGGATTTATCGCGGTACTAACTGTTGCGTAATCTGGGACTCTATTGTACTCGGCGTGGCAGTCATAAATCATCCTTTTGTGTTATTTTTAAACAAGTTGTTATTGTATTATTTTCGCGGAACTATGCGGAGGCCCTTGATGGTTCTAAACTTTTCTGATTGGCGTAACAGTACGAATCCAGAACTCGTCACACCTAGAAAATGGCACTTAAGAAATGGTCACCGAACGCTTTTAGAAACAGTACATATTTACTAGTAGTTCGCCCCGAACTGTGATCTCGTAATGTCTGGTTTGTATTAGGTATTTAATCTGGGTGGGTATGATGATGATGATGTATTTGTTCAGATCTGGGAGCCATCTCCGAGAATCTGTACTTAGCATCAACAAGCAGCAACAAGTGACAGACATATTAAGGTAGGTGTTTGTACCTACCTCATATCCCATCCTGATTATGTTGGTTTGTATTTGTTCTGATCTGCGAGCCATCTCCGAGAATCTGTAGCATCTCCGCAGCAATGAGTGACAGATGTAGCACACACCCCTCGGTCTGTCTGCAGTGTTGAGCTGGAATCAATGAGTACTGTTTCTTATTAAATTATCTCCATCCAAAGGTTGTTTGCAATAAATCGCGATACCCCCGCGACCCATTGCGGCTATTTGTTTTTCAATTAGATATTTCTACTTTATTGCACACACAAATATAAAATCATACAAAAATAGTATAATCAAAAAAGTATAATGGTGATTTTAAAATGAGTAGGTACTCTTCCAGTAAACCTAGGTAGAGAGAGAAAGAAGATTATTACTTTTATAAATAACATACCTTACATTATACTACATTATTTTATACATATAATTATATTGGCGCAAAGCCATTAGTTGCACAAAACTGCAATAATCAATGCTATAAAAATGTTATTGATAACTATATTCAGTCAAATAACATATAATACCTAACTAATTTATGCCTTATAAAAGGCCCTTAGAAAAGTTTAGATAAAGATAATCCAGAGTTAAAGTTAAAGTAAAACAATGGTTGAGCCAAAAATAAATCATGTGTCTTCTGCCAACTTGGCATTTTTTAAATTAAATGTAGGGGTTGGCTACATACTGGTACCTGAATTTAACATCAATTGAATAAATGAAAGCTTCTTGGGGTTTCATTTGAATTATCATATTTTTTTTTCTTAAATGTGTTAAAGTTTAATCTGCTTTTGTAAAACACCTATCAGTTTCAAAACTGCAATCTACAGAGGTAGGTATTTTTTTTATACTACTAAGGTGGCAAACAGACCTCATAGCTCAGAGATTAAACATCACAGCCATACAGTATGATAAGGCCTAGGGTGGAAGCGCACTCCACCCAGAATCCTAAACAGACTGAGGAAATGGATATCATATCTCTAAATGCCGGTACACAATAATTTATAATTGTTGTTATTGCAAAAGACTTAGGTAAGATGGTAGCTAGACAGACAGACTGAAATAAAATCCTACCACCAACCAAACAAGGCACCATATTGTAATCCTCTGGGGATTCAAGCCGGGACCTCTCCTGTGGGCTTACCATAGGACCATAGAGGTGGTTAATGTTCGTCTTTGAACACTTGTAACACCAGAAGCAACACGCACATATTGCAGACACCTATCATGGAGCCCTGACGACCACACTCACCACAGGAACACAGCACTAATAGATATCTTGCTATGTGGCTGCAATATTGTGTACCTAAGGTGGGAGGTACTGCCCCAGAGGTGCTGCGTAAATAGTGATAGGAAATTATTTTGTAATACCAAATTATTATTAATATAAATATAAAATTATTTTGTAAAATCGAATTTAATTACATAGGTAGTTACCTACCTATTTGTTTGTCTGTTACTACACATTTGTGTCTCATTAGCTAGGTATGTAGAATTTTGGATATTGGTAAACTTATTATTTTGTAATACCTACCAATAGGTATAGTAAAATTTAATTTAATTACATACTTACCAACCTATTTGTTTGTCTGTTAGTTACTACACATTTGTCTTTTTAGCTATCTACAATAATGTATAGGTTAACTACAACCTAGTAAAATAACCATCTCCGACCTTCCACCGTAAGCATACAAGCCTTAATATCATTGTCATGTCAGGTCCATTGGACTAGGATTAGGTACTACTTTAGGCAGTCAGATACATACATCGTACACAGCAAACTCATGTTATATATTTACTGTTGGCCCAACTAGCTAGATAAAAAAACAAGGGTGATCTAACTAAGGCATAGATATTTAATAAAGGGGCTGTAAAAGCAGTCAATGCTTACCTCAGTACTTGTAACATTTCTAAACGTCTCGAGAAGCTCATTGTTTTCAATGTAACACATACCTACATTGCTTGCAAGGCAAATTCTACACAAAGAACTAGACATAGCGAAGGATTTTGTGGGAATTCGAAACCGTAAGTTCAATACTTTCTCGGTGGTGTGGTGCGGTCATAGAAGAAATTTACTGTTAAATTTGTGTAAAAGCGGTTTATTAGTTAGTAGTAATATATCGTCAATACTGTTCTGAAGACATAGCGACATTTTCAACATCATCATTTCATTCATTCTTTTGTCAAATCATTCATTCATTTGAACATAATGTTAGTCAAGGCGGTATGGTTGAAAAACTTTAATCTCGCATCTGTCAAAATCAGCCGGTAATGGTTTGTTTTTGTTATTCTGAAGACATTTTTGGAGGTGACCCTGATAGCCGCCTTCTTTCAAGACCTAACCTTAGTCGAACCGAATCAGCTGATCCAGCCATTCATTTGCTTGTGAGTAATAGTATTCTATCAGCTGATGTTCATTGAATTGCACTCTCGTCTCAAATTTCGGTCAACGTAGGTATAGGTATTCGCAATTCGCATTTCATTTATAATTCCTGTAACTGAGTGCACAGAGTAGGACCTACTCATATTATTTATTCTATTAATATCATACTTACATACGGTCAATTACACTGGGTTTAATTACTAGGATATAAGTGTTCTGTGTTAATTACTGAATGACTGAGTGATGATAGCTGTTTTCAGTGTTTTAATTTTGCCGTAAATCTCTATTTAGTAGGAGCTAGATGGGTAGGTAGTGATTCAAACTTTGTTATTTATAATTTAACAAATACCTACCTACAGTTTGTTCGTAGGTACCTATCAAGAAACAGAAAGAAAAAGAACATCGTAATGAAAACATCTAGTCCTTGCTATGCTGGATACGATACGATACGAGCCGAAACAGAGACAATGAAAACCAAAAACATTGAATTCAACCGCAGTAGGTACGAGGATGTTGATGACTGAAAATGCACTGATGGGACTGTTTTTCTAACTGATGAAGATGACGGAGAGACGGAGGCTCAACTATTACCTACCTATGTGACATGGTGTGATTGTAATATGCACATGTTTTAAAATTCAGGTCAATTTGTAAGCCATAATAGGTAGGTATACCTACCCACCATTATGTTAGGAGCTGGTTAGTAGACAACTCTGCCCTGCCATACACTTGGAAAATCAGGGCTTACATGCACGGTTAAATCAAAAGTGAACAAGTGTTTCCGAAAAACCAATGTGGTACTTACCTAATTCAGTGCATTCTTTGGTTCCTCTCCGGGGAAACATGAATACATTAGCAATAAACCTAGTAGCTAAGATTGGAGGCCAGAACAGATATTATGTTGCAGCCCCATGGTGAAGAGAGTTAAAAATCTACTGGAATCAGACTTCTGACAATAGTCATTCACTTATCACACCTAGGTTCCATGTTGCATTTCTTGCAAGTTTTGTTAGTTGGATCTGCCCAAAAGCTGATATGGGCCCTGAGTGGTTATCAATACTAAACACAGCCCCTGTTTTGATGTGTAGGTACCTACTCATTGACTAGCAATATTGTAATGATACCTACCTACTTATATTATTTATGATATGACTAGTTTACAAATATATGTTAATTGTGTTCATATCAAAATGTATTCTTAAATCATAGTATAATAAATACCTTGGTAGGTATTTATAATAAAAGATTGCAAATTGTATTCAGTTATCAAACAATAGGTAAGTACCTAGGTATAATTAGAGTTATCAAACAATATCAAAGTATAAGTAGGGGAAGGGGAGGACACTTGATCCCCTCTTTTGATTTTTTTACATTATTATCTCATATAATATAGTAGATATTTTATTGATCACTGTATAAACAATTTTAATATTGCAATAATACCATACCATATTGCATCATTTTATTTAGCAAAAAGATTAAACAAGTGTTATTAAAAGAAACAAGTCCCCTATTGAGGGAGACTTGTTGTTTTCTTTTTTTTGTCAAGCGTTTGACCACCAGCTTACATGTAAAACAAGTAATCACATGACCTAAGATGGAGCACGCTTGCCTATAAGGAACCTATTTACTCTGGACTTGAAGACTCCAAGATTGAACTCGTGCGGAAAAACAGACGAAGGCAAGGAATTCCATTCTTTACCAGTATATTAATGATAAAGGTAGAGGCGAAACGATGTGTTCGGCACAATGGAACATTTATAAGGTACGGGTTGTAGCCAGCCGTACGTCTGCTAGTCCGGTGGTGGAAAGGGGATGGAGGGATTAGGTTAAAGATATCATGCGCACACTCGCCGACCCTGGTATACATACAGTTGACTTAATCCGGGGATCAAATGTGCAATACTGTAAATAAAGTGAAGAAATAAAAAATCATTAGCTTAATTTTATTCAGTCATATCAACCTTCGAGCGCTTATCTTGTTATTAAGTTAATAAGTAAATAATACTTTATTGATTACAACAAAAAACAAAGCAGATAAGTAACTAGTAACTAAGCTAAATTAAAACTATTTGTAACAAATAGGCAGTCTTATTGTACCTATCGAAAACAACAACAACATATCTTATCAAACTCTTCTCACTCAAAATAAGTCAATGCAGGTGTAAGTCTAAGACTTATATAATAGGTACTATTTTGAATTGAATTGAATTAATGCTGAACCACTTTTTTGAGCTTTTTTTCGTCGACAGGTTTTCGCTTTTTTACTCCGTTTTTTGTTCAATAGACTCTTGGCATTATTTACGACAAGAAACAATAATAGTAAGCTATTTTATATGACCGCAGAGAAGACTTGATCCCGGGATTAAGTCTACCCTATCGTTCGGGGAACAAATCTACCCTGGCTTCATATTTCTAATTCAGTTTATTTTACGTGAATATAATATTATTTTATTGAAAAGTAATCAACTCAAATTTAAATTAAGTCGACCAATAATCAACATCAAGCTTTACTTGTATTGAGAAATTAGCACTAAAATACGAACAAAATACTCACTAAAAATATTGCGACCCACTAAAAGCCTTAACACACCACTGCAGTCGTTTTTGTTGTCGTCTTGTCACTGTCAAAATGACATTTCTGATTCTGGCTGACGGCAAAGAACAGTATTACCAGTATAAAATTAAAATGCTATAGTTTCCGAAATAACACCCAGGGATCAAGTGTCCCCCCCTTCCCCTACAGTTTGACAAACAAAAGTAGGTACTTTTTTGATGACATTTGGTCCCCTGGAAATTAGGACGGCCGCTTGTTTGGCATGCCACATGCATCGATACCCTAGCACCGTCCCTAAAATTTCCATGCACGCTGGCTCCGCACCGCAGTAACATCAGCAGAGTCCCTTTATCGGCGCAAGTATGCGATCCTGGCTATGGGTCATATATTAAGTAAATATCTTTATTTGAGCTTTTTGGGGTAGACATAAGAGAGTACAGAATGCCGGCTTGCATATTGCTCAGAGGGGGAGTACCTACCTATTGCGATCCAACGTGGTATAGTAGATAATGTCGCCAGTCCAGGGGCGGGGGGTTTGTTCCGACATAATCCTAGCTACCGACTGGCTTATCTATAATACATTGGGTAGGTATTTCTATTTTTTTTATTTATACCATTTGATTTAGGTACTCATGCCATGCATACCTAATCTAATAGATAGGATTTACAAAAATACTTTCTAAGTGCACCCTTACACAACAAAAGTAAGCTACCTACCTAGAAAGCCTTGCGTTTATTGTCAGTCAGTCAGCTTCAAGACTACTTTATATAATTTATTTATATTAAATTGGGGAGGCTCTTATTTAGGCCAGCGAATTAGCATAGCTATTCAGCGTGGCAATGCAGCCAGTGACTTGGGCACGCTTCCGTCTGGTACTGGTCTGGAACAGTTGAGTTACCTATAGGCCGTTTGTAACGGTCCTTAGGTAATCTGACTGATTCCTTTGTACATAGTTAGTTTAATTGTACTTTTTATTGAATAAATGTTCACATCTTAAAAAAAAAAAAAACTAAATACATTAATTACCGCCTTCGTGGTCTAGTCGCTCGCCCACCGACATCAGATCCGAAGGTCCCGGGTTCGATCCCCAGGGGGAGTAGGTACCTAAACCTAAACCCAAACCAACCTACTTGTTGGTTTGGTTGGTGGTAGTAGCAGACGTATACGAAGCATTAATATCCCGCCTATCCGCTTTAGTTCCTCTCCTCAACGCATTGGTTCCACTTTTATCATACGAACGGCTAAGGAGTGAAATACGTTGCCTGCGTCTGTTGTCGCGTAAAATTACAATATAGCCTCTCAAGGCCAGAGTGAATAGGTGTATTCTAGACCGGCGTGCTACATCGCTCCCATCAGGCGAGATAAGTTAAACGTAAGTAGATCAGTCATCATAAAAAAAAGGATTTTCGAAAATAGTCAAGCCCTACACTACAAAAGCTGAACCCAGAAAGCTGTCGGCTTCAAGACTACTTTACATAATTAATGATAAATATTTTCATGATATCAATACTAGGTACTTTGTATAAGTGGATATTTTTTTATTTGATCTGAGATGTGGATACAGATCTTTCCTAGGTAGGTAGGTCAGATACTAAGTGATTTACTCCTGCGATCCATTTATTTACGATTTCCATGAATACTTTCTTAGTAGGTACACCTAAATAAATTTAACCAAAGCCTTGCGTAAATTGTCAGTGAGTCAATCAGTCCGCTTCTGGCGCAGCAGCCTCCTATTGAGTACCTACCTATAAACGAATAACTTCTCTACAGTCTCATAGCAACCTGCCAAATAGTATACTATTTACACTCAACCCGTGGATGTCGTAAGATGTGACTATAGATCGAATTATTTAGCACGGGCAGCGGGCGGGCATCTGGCAGGCAAATCTGTTTCCGTTCTCATTCATACCATATACTAGCAGTTATACCTACCAAGCACGTCTGCCAGGCAGATCCGACAAGGATTTCCGTACGAGTATGGCTAGCTCATTGGCTGGGTGGTTGAATAGGTGGAGCTCGTGATCTCTTCTACTGGGCGAATAGGTACAGTACATACTCTCACTCCCCGCTGCTGGGTGAGTGGGTACGTAGGTAGACCTACATTACGTACCTATCCGCTCAGACGGGACGATGATGAGGTGGTTTTTAATCAGCCCTCCTGCGCCGCCGTCTTCTCCGTAAGGGGTTGTGACGAGAAAGAAGATGTCCGAGGTCTGGACATGTTAAATCTAGGTTTTGTACTAATTGATCGTCTAGTCTAGATAATCACCATCTAAGCAGAGTGGGTACGTTTTTTCGACTAGGTACATTATATCAAAGTGTTCAACTTTGTAAGTAGGTATTCTTACCTTTAGGTACCTTACTACTATTGATTTTCTTTGTTATTTTATGTAGGTACCTAGTGTTTCATGTATTCACTAGACGTAACGATGTCACGTTCTGTCAATGATATTGTATTGGTATTATAATTTTGACAACCTTATCTTCCTTCTACCTTCTGAAGTTACGCTGCGCTGTGCTACACGAGTTGCATTACCTGACGAAGCAGGTAGTCGTAGTATTCTATGGTAATAGGCTGAGGGTTGGATACGTAACATTTTTGTAACAATTTACAAATGTAATAATGACACAAAAATTCACAACCCGCGTCGGGATTCAAACCCGCATCTTTTCCTAAAACCAGAAACGCTCTAACCAATTGGGCAACGACCAACGAGTGTCCTGACAAAAATGATTTTTGTAACAAGTTGGAAGTTGAAAAAACTAAAACCCGACGGCAAAATATTTTAATACGGTAGGTAGGTATATAGTGCGTGCATATGTTTCCTGTGGCGACGACATCTAGTTTTAAATTCAAATATACATATTTATAATTGTGATTATTAGTAGAATAAAATACTTTGTTTAGTGTAATGTTTTTTTAGTGTTTAGCTTTGTTTAGTGTTCAGTGTAATGGCTCCTACGATGCCTTTACAAGTAATACACCAAGAAGGTTCCGATTTCGAGTTTTTAACAAATTAGAAAAGGTTGTATGATGAATTCGGCACCATGGAGGTAGAAGTAAATAGGTTTATTGATGTTTTGAATTCACAAACTTAGTGAATACGATGTTCTAAATTCAATTTTACTTTAACCTCTAGCGGATAAAAACGGCTTTTGCACTCAGATATCGAATAGTAAAAATACTCTTTCCGAGATGGTGGGATGAAATAGTTTTTTTACAGTTTAAAAGTTGACCCTACCTTCTATAATACTGGACAGTCTGCTTGAGACATAAGTTGGCACTTTTTGTAGACAGTCCAGGTCTGAATCAGAACTGTGCGTTTTTTTTATTTTATTGTACAACGGGTAAGCACTTGGCCTTCATCTCACCTGGTACCAAGTTGAGATAAGGCCGAAGGTGGAGGCGCACTTCACCCGGAATCCTCAACAAACTGAGGAACTGGTTATCTTACCCCTGAATGCCGGAGCCCAACAATTTTAGTAAGTATTGTTATTATGGCGATAAAATTAGGTAAGATGGTGGTAGCTAGCCGGGTGGACTTAAACAAAGTCCTACCACCAACCAAAATTTTATTTAATATAACGCTTTGCTGGGATTATGTTATGATACCTATTATAATATAATAGTCAAATAATAGGTAGTGTTTCGACTGATCCCGATTCTGTATTCAACGCTACTTACGGCGTTTAATAGATAATTAGGCGCTTAATTTTCTTCATATTTTATGAGGCTTAGGACTGTGAACGAAAATAAAAATAAGTTGGCGTATTGAAAAAGTTAATTACCTATGTAGGTACCTACAATGATTATTTATTGCAATTATTCACACAAATTGACTCATTAGCAGATGAATATCAATCACAGAGACTATTATTTACTCAAATTCACTCACTTATAGACAAATATCATTCATACAAATTCATTCATTAATAGACCAATATCAATCACAGAAACTATTAGTATTTACTTAGATTCATTCACTTCTAGACGCATATCAATCAAATCATAGAATAACTATTCATCTCACCCTCGCTCGCATGAACGCTAGTAAGAACAGCGCTTCAGTACCTACGTACGAGAACACATAACACTAACGGCAGAGCAGAGCGACAATACTAAGCGCCATCACCGCCACCGCGGCGAAGTTCACGAAACGAATCTTGGATCAGGCTAATATTTAACTATTATAAAATAATATTATACCGAAGATTCCAATACTAATTATTAACCTATTACGAATATATTAGGTCCTTACATATGAAATTGGCAATTTGTCGTACTGGCCACTTTGATCTTAAATATCTCCTCTTTGGTTAGGAATTCCAAATTCAAATTTAAACAGCTATTTACTCATGCATTTGTGTTTCGAAAACCGTAATTCATTTGTTTTTTTCTCTTTTGCTTTTTTTTTCTGCGTCACTCATTTCACCAAATGGAAAACTTAAAATATCGCATTATTTACGAGTACGAGTTCCACTGTGGCACCAGTGCTGCAGAAACGGCTGATTAATGATGTGTATGGTGGTGGTGTCGCAAAAGAAAACACGGTGCGTTTTTGGTTTCAACGCTTTCGTTCTGGAAATTTCGACCTGCAGAACAATATGATGATAATGATGAATTGAAGGCTATTGTGGAAGTAGATCCATCGCAAACCACATCACAGTTAGCTGCAGGCTGCGGTGTTAGTGACAAAACCGTTTTAATCCACTTGAACGAAATTGGGAAGGTGAAAAAGCTTGATAGGTGGGTACCTCATGAATTGAGTGAAGCAAACCGACAAACGCGCGTCGACTGCTGCGTTACATTATTCAACCGGCACAATAATGAAGGAATTTTAAATCGGATCATTACATGTGATGAAAAGTGGATCCTGTACGATAATCGTAAACGCTCATCGCAATGGCTGAACCCTGGTGAACCAGCAAAATCCTGCCCCAAGCGAAAATTGACTCAAAAAAAGTGACTTGTAAGCGTTTGGTGGACTAGTGCCGGTGTCGTACACTATTACTTTTCTTAAATCTGGTCAGACGATTACGGCTGATATCTATTGTCAGCAACTGCAAACCATGATGGAAAAGCTCGCTGTTAAACAACCGAGACTTTTCAATCGCTCTACGCCACTGCTGCTTCAAGACAACGCTAGACCACACACGGCCCAACAGACGACTACCAAATTAGAGGAGCTTCAATTGGAATGTCTAAGACATCCACCGTACTCTCCGGACCTTGCTCCAACAGATTACCATTTTTTTCGAAATTTGGATAACTTCTTGCAAGGAAAAAAATTCAATTCCGATGAGGCAGTCCAAACCGCTTTCAAAGATTTCATTGATTCCCGTCCGAATGGTTTTTTAGTAAAGGGATCAATGAACTACCTATAAGATGGCAAAAGTGTATAGATAGCAATGGTACATACTTTGATTAATAAAATATATTTTCATATGAAAAAAATGCCTTTATGTTCCTCCCATACAAAACGCCAATATTATATGTAAGGACCTAATACATTGCTAATATTAGGTTACCTAACTATTATTAATTTATTAGTCACACCCTGTGAGTAGTAGTGTTCTGTGGTCACACCTCTAATGTGATGCGAGTTTGTATTTGTAAACACAAAACACAAACAAATATATGAGAAAATGTTCTAAATATTTACTTAGAGCGCTTTGTAGACACGAAAAGTAAGTAATTCTAATGAATTTATAAGTAAAATGTGCGTTAACTTAGTTTTCCACGTTTTACTGACGTCATGAGTGGTAATTTTTAGATATGCCGTCCCCTCGAATAGTTTCCCAAAGACAAGAGGAAATCTTTATGCAAAATGACTGCGGCTTTTCGTTGGAGCGATTGTAGCATCCCGACTTAACTCTATAGGGTCGGGGACCACGAAGACTTCGCCCGAAATGGAGGGATAGTACTTGCGTGAAGTGTTGGAATTTGTTTGTGGGTGTGTATTGCAGCAGCAATACAACAGCAGTAAGTGCACTGCTGTTTGTTCTACATCAAGCAGACCACCGCCATACATACTTATTTGGCAAATACAAGAATGGCTTGGTGAATTTTTGTCTCCAACTTGTTCTAATAAGGTCCTATTATTTTCAGAAAACCAATTACATATTGGAGCCCCTGGCTTTTTATAGCACCACAGGAGGACTTGTTATAGCCTCCACTCCCTTGAGGAGTGGAGTTGGTGGTGAAGAGCAAATGGAATTGCTATGTTGAGAATGGCAGACAAATCATAGTAGAAGATTAGAATTAAATAAATAAAAAAGACATTTATGTTTACCACACTACCACAATTAGGAAATGCTTATCTAATAATAACCCTAATTTAACTTTTGTTTTAATCATAATATGTTATCTTACATTTATGTTTCTGAGGTTGTCGCCTCAGCAGCCTTGATCAGAAGAATTTGGCAGAGTGGCAGATTAGTATGTGTTAAATTGAGACAACCGCATATTAATTCACTTAATTAGATTTTTGAATCAAATATGTAAATAAAACCTATATACCTTGTACTTAATTGCTTATTATTTATATATAAAAAGGTGGGTGTTTCATGATGAAGTGCCATACTTTCTGAGAGAAGCATAAAAAATACCTAATAAATATTACAGGACTATTTCATGCTGTGTGAAATAAATGTCCTGTAATATTTATTTCCATCATGCCTAAACCAAGCAAAGCTTGTAATAAGACAACTAGATTTTGGAAATAATACTGTATTGTATGTAGGTATCATCATACAATACAATACTACACAGAACAAACATCAATATTCATCACACAAATGTTATTGCTGGGTGGGAATCGAACCCACAATACAGCGCAGAAGCACATAGGCTGGCTGTTCCTTCGAAGGTTTCTCCCTGTCCATGCACTCTAGGTTTCGAAGATCTTCAGCGGCCTACAACACAACTCCCTCCACGGCTCTCAACCATAAGGAAAAGACACACACAAATTACTCTGAACACGGCAATAGGTAGGTCACTTATAGAAGGTACAACACAACTCTCTCCATGGCTCACAACCATACGAAAAAGACACACAAAAATTACTCTGAAAACGGCAATAGGTAACATAAAGTAGGTAGATACTATCCAAAATCGCCCACAACCCAACACTCTCAAACAAACGAAAAAGACACACACAAATTACTCTGAACACGGCAATAAGATATAGTGCCCAGACAAACCCAAATATGTAGGTATCCTAAATTTGCCGAAAGCTGAATAATTCGGATGATGGTATTGATAACCGGTGCTCTACGGTAACCGGCTTCAAGTTATTCATCCAATAAAGATACAAACCATGGCAAAACAATTATTGAAGCCCATCTGCCTTACGCGGTACCGAATCTGTCATCTTCTTGTTAGTTCACTTTTAAGATGGGAAACGCCATTTTGGATTTGACACTTGTGATACCCGGTAGGTAAAAATCGTTTCTAGTTCTCATGAAGCTAATTTTAAGCCAATGGAGATCGGCTACGCCGTCGCCGGTAGGGTGCCAGGAAGCTACGTCTTACTTTTAATTATTAAAGCAACTTCTTTGGCTAGAAAACGAACTGGCTCGTCCAGGCCGCACTCCTCCTCATCGATCATTGCCGTTGTTGGTTAAGTAGGTAGGTACTTAATAATAACTATACTTAAAAAAAAATATAATGTTAGCATTGCTGACTTGAACACTAGGTAAGGTGAATTGGATGCATTTTGTTATTTACTGTAAAACAATCAAGAACTTTAGCTAGAGAAGCATTTACACAATTATTGTTATCTTTAGACGTATCGACTCTAAATATTAATGAAGTATCGTGAGCATACAATACAATTTCACATAGGTCCCTACACAGGATGGTAGATCATTGACATAAACTAGAAACAGGAAAGGCCCTAAGATCGATCCTTGTGGTACACCTATGTTAGTGGATGTTCCCGAAGATCTGCTACCGCTAATATCCACTTTTAGAATGCGATTCGACAGGTAACTATGCATGAGGTTTACTGCCTGATTCTGGATACCGTAGTGTTTAAGCTTTGAGATCAGGGTGTCATGATTTACGCAGTCAAAAGCCTTAGACAGATCACAGAATACTCCAATGGCATCCTGTTTTCCCTCCCAGGCTTTAAAGACGTACTTCAACAGCATAGCACCAGCTTCGGTCGTTGAACGGCCTTTAGTAAACGCAAATTGTTTTTCATGCAGTAGCCTGTTGCAGTTAAAATGTGACTGTAACTGATTAAAAATCATTTTCCAAATATTTTACTACATGCCGGCTGAATTGATATTGGTCGATAGTTTGCTGGATCCTTTTCATTTCCAGACTTGAATAAAGGGATCAGTTTGCTATGTTTCATTAGATCAGGAAAGATTCCTTCGTCGATGCTTCTATTGAATATGTATGCCAGATATGGCGCATCATCAATTATATAGTATATAATTTACGGAAATCCCCCAAAGGTCTTCGGATTTTTTTATATTTATTGACTTAAATGCTTTTACAATACAGTCAGCGTTGACGTGCCTAAAACTAAAGGAAACATGACACTTTTCAACACTTGTTTCAAGTAGAGCCAATGCACAATCAACAGATGAGTTTAAGGGCCGATTAACAATATTAGGTATGCTAGAGAAAAAACGGTTAAATTCGTTAGAAACTTTTAATATATCAATCAAAATTGTATCATCTACTTTTAAAGCTAGTGGTTTTATTAGAGGTTTTATTTTATTTGTTGAGTTCTCTATTTTTGTTTTCTTTTTATTTTCAAAGATTTTGCTGAATGTCTTTTTAGAGCCTTAACTCTCTCTCTGCGTAGAGTTCATTTAGTCTATTCCTACTCTTGTATATACCGGCTGCAGCCCAGTCTGCAAACACAGCCAATACTCTTTCAAATGATACCACACACGCCAAAATACATCTTGTCTCACTTAACACCCTTATTTCTCAAAAACTATCCTAGCGTCAAAAAAATCCTCATACATATGAGTATTAATATAATCTCTGCATATTGAAAATTTTGAATTGATCTGATCAGCCATTTTATGGATATGGGTGAAAAATTGTACTACTTTTTAACCCAATATCTCAAAAACTACCTCACTTATCAAAAATCCCCCGCGACAATCAAATTCTATTTACGTAATCTCTTTACAATTTCAATTTCATTAAAGTCGGATAACCCGTTCGAGAGTTATGCCGTCACAAACATTGCCACACACACATACTTGCTGAATTGCGTGCTGAATTTCCCAAATTAACTTAGAGATATCGTTCGCTTCGCTCACCTGATCAATTAAATTACATTCTATTTGCAATGGGAAATGATCGGACCAGTATGTACCATAAAGTACACATATTTCGATAACTGTACTTAAATCGGCATCAGCAACTACACAGAGGTTCAACCAACGCCTGCACCCGTGCACGTCACTGATAAATGTAAAGGTACTTATCGGCAAAGTAATCATAACGGCACAGGTCCATGATTGATCCTCACAAAATTACAGATTTTAGATTTCAGATTTCATTTATTGGCCACATTATAACAAAGATTGCTATACAAGGCAAGTCACAATTTTTTACATAAAATATGTTGAAATTTAAGATAGGTTAGTAATAGGTATCTAGTTCACCAAATTAAACTTATTTCAACAAATTATCAAATAAAGTTCAATGACAGAAATTAAACAAAAAAATCAATAAAAATTTAACCACCTCCTAAAACTGTTCAAAATATGTCAAACTGGATTCAGAATATTATTACATAGGTATTTCATTTTCAATAAAACAAAACCTTAAATAAATAATAATGTCAGGCAAAACATATATTTAAATAAAGCGAGTCAAATAAAATGTAATTCTCCTAGAGACATGTCAAAAAATTCATTTATATTAGGTCCTTACATATGAAATTGGCGTTTTGTCGTACTGGCCACTTTGATCTTAAATATTCTCTTTGGTTAGGAATTCCAAATTCAAATTTAAACAGCTATTTACTCATGCATTTGTGTTTCGAAAACCGTAATTCATTTGTTTTTTTCTCTTTTGCTTTTTTTTTCTGCGTCACTCATTTCACAAAATGGAAAACTTAAAATATCGCATTATTTACGAGTACGAGTTCCACCGTGGCACCAGTGCTGCAGAAACGGCTCGAAGGATTAATAATGTGTATGGTGGTGGTGTCGCAAAAGAAAACACGGTGCGTTTTTGGTTTCAACGCTTTCGTTCTGGAAATTTCGACCTGCAGAACAAGCCCCGTGGACGGCCGGAGACCAAGGTCGATAATGATGAATTGAAGGCTATTGTGGAAGCAGATCCATCGCAAACCACATCACAGTTAGCTGCAGGCTGCGGTGTTAGTGACAAAACCGTTTTAATCCACTTGAAGCAAATTGGGAAGGTGAAAAAGCTTGAAAGGTGGGTACCTCATGAATTGAGTGAAGCAAACCGACAAACGCGCGTCGACTGCTGCGTTACATTACTCAACCGGCACAATAATGAAGGAATTTTAAATCGGATCATTATGTTGGTGCAAATTGTATTAGACAAACAGAGCGTTTGTGCAGCTTGGCAAGGCGTGCATGTGCTGGACTGGTGCCTACACGTGGTGGGTGTTGGGTAAATGGAAACACGGTACTTCCACTAATTATGTATTCTTCTGTTTCTTGTATCAACAAGCAGTGAACAATACTTAGCACATCGTCAATTGGATAAAAACACTGAGATTAGATCTATACTTAATAAAACAGCTCAAGGAAAAATTGGGACGTCTCTCGTCCACGATGGATTATCAGAAAGAGGGCTAAGGCTAAGAGTATATGCTTTACATAGACATTTGTCGTAGTGACCACAGATAATGTTAGCTATCAATAATTAAAGTGTACATTACCACAGACGTTTCAACACTTCCCCTTACACTTTACATTATCAGTTTACATATAAAGAAATTTTAAGAAATTAAGTCAATAAAAACAGCTTAGAGACATACAGACAGACAACTACACTTATTAACTAATATCTATATGACTCCACAATATTGGTCAAAACTCTATAAGTATGTAAGACCATGGACGAAGGAAATACAATAGACTAACAATCTTCCTACTATCGAGCGTGGCACGATAAATAAATACTTTCTATGACGTGAGATGTCGCTACGTGTTCCCAAACGAAGTAATAATAATTGAATCATATTTTTTCTAAACCTCAATCTAGCCCACTCCTTTCATCGTACGAAAATATACAGAGAGATGGCGCTTTTTCTGACTAGCACAAATGTTATTTCTTTGCTGCGAGGTTGCCAGCATGTGCAAAAACCTACGCACGGCAGCGGCGGTGGCGTTGCCGCTCTTAAGACTCGAATTGTCTTGTCATCGTCTTCGTGCAAAATAAATGGGTACCGTAAAACTGCACACAGGCGGTCAACCCTCCCGCCCCGCCGCCGCCGCCACCACCACCACCGCCGATCTACATACGATTTTTTGTGTCCTGTACTGTATATTTAGATTAGATAGTAAATTGTAGATTTTCTTCAAATTAAGGTTTATTGAGAAAACAAAGCCTGGTTGCCTTCCTTGTCACCATTATGTAGGTAAGTACTTAACCTATACCCCTATACATAATGGTGAAGTAAAAAAGGGTTAGTTAGGTAGGTACCTTCCCTACCTATACATAGTGCATAGTGATGCCCAGAGTTGATACCTACCGCATCACATGCGCAGCGAAAACTATTGGTGATGGAACAAAGTGAGGTCTACAATGAAGCGAGCCTTCCGAGAAAATGCTTCAGCTGTGGGCTTATAGGGCCCAAAACGATCGCAGGGGGTGTCACTGTGAAGTTTAGGTTAGATAGCGGCAGTAGGTTGCAACTCGGCTCTCGTCTCTGGTCACACGCTAACCGCGTCGCTACCTACCATGCGTACCTAATTTTTGTGATTTTTGGATCAATCAATTATTATGACTTCGAAACATAAATAATTCGTTTAGGTACATGATACTGTGACGCACCTACTCAATTTTCTACCTACCCAGTAATAGTTGCGTATGTCTGTAGTTATCTAGACAGCGATAAAATTCTATAATTGGTGAGAAGCTATAAGTAGGTACAGACATACATGTATTGTCAATAAAAAATCTGTACTTAGTAGGCACCTATGTATGTTAAAGTGTTTTCACGACACTTACTTATTAAAGGTAGGTATTGATGTTATATACATAGTTAACATTATTGATTTATTTTAACATAAATTTTACCTATATTAATATCGGCAAATGCTCTGACCGCGAAACCGTTTCCAATTCAGCAGAGACAAACGGATTATGAACGCTAAAGCCACACAATAAGATTCAATTTCGCGTGCAAGTCTTAACAGTAAGTACATTTTTGTACCGAAACATGGCTTTTTAACCTCCTTTAAAAAAAAGGAGGAGGTTCTCAAATCGTCGGAACGTTTTTTTTTAATGTTTGTTCCCTGATTACTCAAAGACGGCCGGACCGATTTAGATATTTTTTTAAAGGGTCTTCCCATTGTCATGGGTGTTCCCATTGTCATCAAGTCAGGATCTGATGATGGAACCCTGGAGAAATTGAGGGAACTCTTCAAATATTATATGCACACTTGAAGTGATTTGGGTATTTTTAGGGTCGGTATACTTCCTAGGTGATCCCATTGTCATCAGGTCAGGAAAGAAAAAGACCCCTGTCAGGGGGACTTTTTCTTTATCGGTCAGTATCTGATGATGGGATCCTGAAAAAATGGAGGGAACTCTTCAAATATTATAGGCACACTTGAAGCGATTTGGGTGTATATCTCAAAAGTGAGGAGAAAACGGACCCCATATAGGGTCACGCGTCTGTCTGTCTGCCCGTCCATCTGTCATCAAAATAATTGGAAAAAATACGCCATCCAGGTTAACGAAATTGAATCATATTCTTCATCAAAGTCGGTTTTCTTTCTTTTTAGTTTTTAAAACGTAATTAGGTTAGAGAGTGATCCTTCTGTACGCTAGTACTATTTATTATTCTGTGACGAAAGATATGAACTATATATATATATATATATGAAATCGTTCTCATAAATAAATTTATTTTTTGATTCAATCAATTGTTGTTTTTCTTTTTCTATAGGCATCATCATTATTCTGCTGTCCGTATCCTACTCTAGATGGGGTTGGCACAACATATTCTCCTCATAATACTTACTTTTATGATAAGCGCCATCTAGTTAAACAACGATGCGTAACATCGCATTTTACGTACGTTTATTTAGAGTTTAGTTACACGCCATCTATTAGCAGGCTCGTAAAATGTGGTGTAATACCGCTGTGAAACAAAATTGATAAAACTACACTGTGATCAATTTTTACTATTCTAAAAAAAAATAGATATCAATCGAAGAATTTTACCATACAAATAATTGAAAATATATTCGTTTTTGATGTTGATTAGAATGCTCCCAGGCTACGAGACAGCGCCATCTAGAAATAATACCGGATTTTGATCATTTTTTGATCTACAAAATGTTCTATGGGATTAGCTATCTATTGTATTTCCTTCGTCCATGGTAAGACTTCAATATTGATTGACTCTATAATAAGGTCTCTACCATAAAATTACATACAGTCACCATTACAAAATACATACACTCATGTTCCTGATAAAGTCTAAATGTTTCTTAGAGCTAAGCGGTTTGGTAAGTACATCTGCTATCATCCTTTCAGTCTGTAAATACTTTACAGTTACAACATTGTTTCTAATGAGATCCTTAACATAATGGTATCTAAGATCTATGTGCTTTGTTCGTTTATGACAATACTCTTTACATTCTAATAGCTTAATTGCACTTTGATTGTCATTATAAACAACTGACTTAACATTCAAGCCAAAGATCTCTGATAACAGACTCTTAATAAAACTTATATCCTTACAAACATCACAAATTGAGAGATATTCCGCTTCAGTAGTAGATAAAGCGACACAGCGTTGCTTGCGTGACTCCCAATTTATTGTATTGTTACCTAGCTTTATAACATACCCAGTATAAGACTTACGATCAGTTACATCATTAGCCCAGTCTGCATCAGTATAAGCGGCTAAACTCAATTCATTACTTCTTACAAATAATAAGCTATAATCAATTGTCCCCGCTAAATAACGTAAAATACGTTTAGCAGCTTGCCAATGACTGTTATCGTGACAGGTATTAAATTGACTTAACTGGCTACAAGCGTAAGCAATATCAGGCCTTGTACACACAGCCAAGTACATTAATGAACCTAACAATTGTCTGAAATTATCATTGCACTCGCTTACATTTTCAGCTTTCAGTAATTTACAATTTAATGGCATGGGTGTAGATACATTTTTACATTTCTCCATACCAAACCGCAATAATAATTTCTTAATATAATCAGTCTGGTCCAATTTTAAAATACCTTTTAATCTATCTCTTGTTACATTAATACCAAGACAGCTCTTCAGCGGACCAAGATTATTTACATGAAATTCCCATTCTAACAATTTCACTAAATCTTTTTGAATTACACTATTCTCAGTATAAAATATGTAAAAATCATCGACATACAATGCTATGATGGTTAAATCATTTTTATCTTACTTTACATATACACATGGTTCACTTAAACTTTGTACATAACCATTATAATTTAACAAATCATGAACTTTGCTATTCCACATTTTACTTGCCTGTTTAAGGCCATAAATACTTTTATTTAATAAACAAACCTTAGAACTATCTCCATTATCAAAACCAATAGGTTGATCCATATATATAGTTTCATTAAGGTTTCCATTTAAGAAAGCACAAGCTACATCCATGTGATCTATACTGAGATCCAAATCATTCGCTAGAGAGAACAAAATCCTCACGGTAGAATGCCTTACTACAGGGGAGAACGTATCATCATAATCCACTCCATATTTTTGGGTGAAACCCCTGGCAACTAATCGCGCTTTGTACTTAGTAAAGTTACCGGAAGCATCGTGTTTACACTTAAAAATCCATTTAGATTTAATTACATTTTGACATACAGGTCTATCTACGATCTTCCAAACTTCATTCGCGATTAAAGAGTCATACTCACTCTTCATAGCAGCCTGCCACTCAGCGGCATCTGAACAAGAGATAGCCTCTTCATAACTAGATGGTTCCTCAATATTACCTACATACATTGAAATGGCATAATCACAATACCTTAATGGAGGAATTGACCTAGTGCTTCGCTTAGATCTATACTTAATAAAACAGGTCTAGGAAAAATTGGGACGTCTCTCGTCCATGATGGATTATCAGAAAGAGGGCTAAGGCTAAGAGTATATGCTTTACATAGACATTTGTCGTAGTGACCACAGATAATGTTAGCTATCAATAATTAAAGTGTACATTACCACAGACGTTTCAACACATTACATGTGATGAAAAGTGGATCCTGTACGATAATCGTAAACGCTCATCGCAATGGCTGAACCCTGGTGAACCAGCAAAATCTTGCCCCAAGCGAAAATTGACTCAAAAAAAGTTACTTGTAAGCGTTTGGTGGACTAGTGCCGGTGTCGTACACTATAGCTTTCTTAAATCTGGTCAGACGATTACGGCTGATGTCTATTGTCAGCAACTGCAAACCATGATGGAAAAGCTCGCTGTTAAACAACCGAGACTTTTCAATCGCTCTACGCCACTGCTGCTTCAAGACAACGCTAGACCACACACGGCCCAACAGACGACTACCAAATTAGAGGAGCTTCAATTGGAATGTCTAAGACATCCACCGTACTCTCCGGACCTTGCTCCAACAGATTACCATTTTTTTCGAAATTTGGATAACTTCTTGCAACGAAAAAAATTCAATTCCGATGAGGCAGTCCAAACCGCTTTCAAAGATTTCATTGATTCCCGTCCGAATGGTTTTTTTAGTAAAGGGATCAATGAACTACCTATAAGATGGCAAAAGTGTATAGATAGCAATGGTACATACTTTGATTAATAAAATATATTTTAACATGAAAAAAATGCCTTTATGTTCCTCCCATACAAAACGCCAATTTCATATGTAAGGACCTAATATTATAAAATACATAATTTTCAAAGAATCGTTTAACTTTACATTTAAAGTCTGACATGTGTTCCGTCCTCGTTATGTTTATAGGAAGTTTATTGTACATCATTATTTTAGTATGTTCTCCTTGCTTTTGAACCTTGGTTAATCTTACTTTTGGTTCAAATTATAGCGTGAGTGAGGCTTAACATATTTATTCCTATTTTCGTGTATTTCAAGTAAACTTTTATAAATATACAAAGGTATAACCGACATAATTTTAAGCTTCTTAAAATGATTTCGGGCTGAATCTCTTTTTCTAAGGCCACATATAATCCTAATTGCGCGTTTTTGGCTCGTTAGCACCTTGTGTATATTTGAGCAGTTTCCCCAGACTGTTGTTGCATAGCTAATAGTTGAGTGGAAATAAGCGAAATAAACATTTATGAGAGACCTTTTCTCGATTATTGGTTTTAATTTTAATTTTAAAAGAACGTAATTTGCACTTGCTAACTTTTTGCAGATCTTCAGTATGTGCGTGTCGTGGCTTACTGCATAGTCTATATTGTACCCCAGGAAGATTTGATCAGTAACGTCTCTTGAGATTTTCTTATTATTTTTTTTGCCTCGTATCTTAATGTGACGCTTTTATCGGCATTCAACATAATTGTCGCGTTTAGCGCGAACCCATAGGTAATAATTCACATTATATTGTGGCAGCACTATATTTCTTGCTTTGTCTGTGGTACTAAAGACCGATGTCGTTTCTCTTTATAGATGACGTCATTTACAATATAGCTTTGGCGGTTTAGTTTTGCATTCCACGTGGAACTCTCATGTCTGTTGTGTAGCGCTGGTGGGTGTGCCGTGCGGCGGGTGCAAGTCGGGTGGATCCAGGGTGCTGCGGCGGCCTGTCTTACACCGTCGTCGTGGACCATAAGCTGAGTACCTGTATATTTTATACTACCACATTGTTTATCTAAATCTCCGCGATGACTTGAAAGTTGTTTGAGGGTATCGGGGGGGGGGGGGGGATCTGTATCCGCACGCATGTGTGGGACTGGTTCCTGGTCTGATACCTGTCTTTATGCCTCAGCATTCTAGTAGGTAGACGGGTTCGTTCAATTCGGGACGACGTGAATACTCTGTCTACCCGTGAAGGCTTTAACCCTCCTAGTAGGTAGACGGGTTCGTCCAATTCGGGACGACGTGAATACTCTGTCTACCCGTGAAGGCTTTAACCCTCCTAGTAGGTAGACGGGTTCGTTCAATTCGGGACGACGTGAATACTCTGTCTACCCGTGAAGGCTTCAACCCTCCTAGCAGGTAGTCGGGGCCGTCCGATTCGGGACGGCGAGAATACCTAGTCTACCATAGGAGGAGCTACTTGAGGACGGAGGAAAAAACCCGAGTCCAACTTGTATGTAGACGGGGTCATCCACGTGGGGATGATGAATCGTCTACATGAGAATCTCGGCCGAGTATCGTTTGTGGGGACGCGATGGAGACGTCCATTTGGCGGTCCCTACATTATATAAAACTGGATGCATTCGTGTAACGCCGGTACACGCTTTATTGAACTTAAATTGTATATGTACTATTTGTATATCCGATGAGGATGGCACGCTGAATGTCAGGCTCATCGGATCATGGTGAATGTGGTGGTATGAAGTAGGTACTCATTGTAAATTTACTCTATAGGAGGTGGAAGTCAGTCCGGCAGGGCATGCAGTTAGTTGTTCACATCCAGAAGTCTATAGCGAAGCAGAATTTACTCAACGGAGAAAACCCAATGAACCCAGGTACAGAATATTAAGTTTTATTTACATCGCGAAGGACCGGTATGGGATACAAGGCCTGAATGTAACCCAAATATCGTACCCTTTCGCGACAATAATGCCGTTTTCGCTTCGAACCATAATTTCAGTATTTCTATGGACTGGCTATTTTTTAACTCTAGCTTTGGTAATGATTTTTCTTTAATTCCTAGGTGTGTTTCATCTGCAAAAAGATTTATAAATGTCCAATCAGGTACATTACTTGCAAGGTCATTTGTGTGTGTGGTACCCCATATCTAAATTTCCTGAAAAAGAATTTACTCCGTCGATTGTAACTACTTGAGTTCTATGTGAAAGATAGCTGTCCATCATTTGGAGCTCCTTTTTTGTAAAGCGGAATAACGCGCCCAGCTTTTAAAATCTTTAAACCGAAATGTGTGGGAACACTCCGTTAATTATACAATAATTCAATGTGTCACATAGAAGTTTTAATAAATTATAGTTCCTCAATAATAAGTCTCTTAATGTTTTACTAGTCATATCGTAAATATCTACGCTTTTTTTAGTTTTCATGTCCCTAACTATCTGCCTGAAGCTTGCATATGATACTGTATCAATTTTTATAGATGTGGTCGGTTTAGATATGTTTTTTAAATAAGTCATGCATCTTTGTTTGTCAATAGTTGTAGATTTGGTCACATTACTAGCAATGTTTCGAAAAAACAGGTTGAATGAATTATCTATTTCTTGGGGATCTGTTAGTTTGACATTATAGACAAAATATATAGACAAAACAGGTTATTCTAATCTATAATTTTAGCTAAACCTACTATGTTACTGACCTTTTTGTATGAGAAAATAAATAAAATATTTGATAAAAAATATTTGATTATTCTCATTAGTTATTGTTTGGATCGTTTTGTGCTCCTTATTTTTCCATTTTGTTTGCTCGTTTATGCCTCCATGCCTCTTTTATTTTATTGCTAGATTTTTTTATTCTATGTGTGTATTTGAGTTTTCTTGCATATTTCATTGCTTTACGCAAAAAAAAATTGTATTTTTTTTTATCCTTCGCTCTTTGCAAGGATTTCGCTCTTCTAGGAGTTCCATGTTCTCTAAATTTTCTTTGGATATCTGAATCCCATTTGTGATCCATTTCTTGTTATTTAGTTTTCTAGTGATATTCTTTTTTGGGAATGCTTTATTGAAGTGGTGTAGAATCATATTTAGCACATCATTCATTTTTTCATTTGGATCCCAGGTATTATTTAATTCGAACATAACGTTTTGGTAATCTTTCTGGCATAAATAATTGAAATAAATAAATTTGAATTCGAGTATATTCGTGTTATTGTTTTTAGTTCTTTGTGTGCCGGTTTGTAATCAATATTTTTTATATCTAATGTTAATTGTATATGTTATACAATTAACATTATGGTCACAAAATTTAAAATCTATTTTTTTTGTAGTACATGTCCATAAACGTTGTCAAAATTTACTATGAAATTGTCAATGCAAGTAGATGTATTTACTTTTGTTCTTGTCGGCTTATCTATAACATATCTGCAGTTAACATTTTTAATAATATTGATAAATCTGCATTTCTTATTTGATTCTAACAAAATGTTAATGTTAAAGTCACCTGCTATTACTATTTTCTTGTTCTCACGACATAATTTGTGTAGTAGTTTTGTAAATATATCATAAAATATTGAAAAGTTATGTTCTGGCCGATATATACATACAATTACAATCTTACATTTTTGTAATTCTATCGCAGAGATTTCGCAGTTCATTTCGAATGCCAACCTATTCAAGTCTTTTCTTACTTTAAAATCTGTTCCATTTTTAACAAAAATTGCAGACCCTCCATGATTAAAATAGACTCTATTAAAATAATGTGGCCAGTACAAAGTCTTGTAGAACCATTCCTTTAATTTGATGATCTTTAGCCCATGTCTCAGTGAGACATAAGACTTCACAATCTTTGGTTTTATCTAAATAGCTTTCTATTCGATCGTATTTGTTGTGTATACTTTGTATGTTAGCGAAAACGTTAATGAAAAAAACGAAATGTTAGGAAACGGACAACCGTTAGCCATAGTTCACTATGGCTAACGGTTGTCCGTTTCCTGTGGGTTCACTTGAAAATTTCTGTTTTGCCTTAGGGGCGTGTTAGCCTGATGTATTCGAGGTATAAAATTTAATACCGTCAAAGCTTGGAAATTGTGTTTTACGGATCTCATAATTTCTGAGATGATATATTTTCTAAGTGTAAACTTATTTTTAATTTCCACAATATCGTTCAGATCTAAAAATTGCATGCATTTGTTCAAATAAGTTAACTGATGGATTTTGTTGTTCAAGTTGTAAATTTCACTGTCACTATGTGTACACTGTGTGTGATTGGCTGATTTGAAATGTAAAAATGCCAAAATTTTGTGTTTACAAGTGTGTGCGTAGCTTCCAAAAATGAGGATTGCAGTGGAACGCCCTTTTCGATGTAATTTATAGGTTTATTGGACTTGCCCAGGTATTTCTATATGTTTCTGTGTATCCCTTTGTTGTTGTTCTTCAATAATATTCACTTTTTACTTGACTTAGTAACTTATTTAATGGTAAATCTGATAATTTACTGTGGACCCTAATAACAGAGATGTTTGCTATCTAACGCACACATGCGCAAAAAAAAAGGATACAAACAAAGTATACAATACAAAGCATGCATGTGTATGGCTTTTCTCAGGTGTGAATATGCATGTGCTTTAGTAGATAACCATTATTATTAAAACTTTTTTCACAATGCTTGCATGTGTATGGCTTTTCTCCGGTGTGAATACGCATGTGGATTTTAAGTTGATTACTTTGATTGAAACTTTTTTCACAATGCTTGCATGTGTATGGCTTTTCTCCGGTGTGAATACGCATGTGGGTTTTAAGATTACGACTTTGATTGAAACTTTTTTCACAATGATTGCATGTGTATGGCTTTTCTCCGGTGTGAATACGCATGTGGGTTTTAAGATTATGACTTTGATTGAAACTTTTTTCACAATGTTTGCATGTGTATGGCTTTTCTCCGGTGTGAATACGCATGTGGGTTTTAAGTTTATGACTTTGATTGAAACTTTTTTCACAATGATTGCATGTGTATGGTTTTTCTCCGGTGTGAATACGCATGTGCCATTTTAGATAACAAACATAACCGAAACTTTTTTCACAATGCTTGCATGTGTATGGCTTTTCTCCGGTGTGAATACGCATGTGGGTTTTAAGATTACGACTTTGATTGAAACTTTTTTCACAATGCTTGCACGTGTATGGCTTTTCTCCGGTGTGAATTCGCATGTGATTTATTAGATGATCATTGACACTGAAACTTTTTTCACAATGCTTGCAAGTGTATGGCTTTTCGCCGGTGTGAATACGCATGTGCCTTATTAGATTACTAATATGACCGAAACTTTTTTCACAGTACTTGCATGTATGTGGCTTTTTTTGTGAATTAATTTTGTTTAAAATACTCCTAGCCAGTATAGATTTGTTACTTGAAGTACTGGGATAATTCTTATTGCAATGCTCCAGATCAGTGTTAATTCCAGTTACATTTGTTTCAATTAGTTCATTGGTTATTGTGTCTATTTCTTGAGATGCTCTGCTTTCCTCTGTTATTATTTCTTCATCTTCTGAAGTCTCTAGTTTCACTTCAAGTGGTTCATCCTTGACAGCAACACCACAAGTGTAGGGCATATCTAAATTATTGAATGTCATGGACTGCATGGGTGCTGTTGATAAGCTAATTATATGTTTTACATTCACATCTAGCGCAGCTATAGTGTTAGGCGACACCTGAAAACAAATACTTACACTTTATTTTGTGCGTGAATTATGTGTAATGTGAACACTGACATTCCTAATTTGGAGAAACAAATATGCAGGTAGTTGGAGAAACTACCGCAAAGCGATGATAATAAAACCGTTTTCCCCCCGAAGGGAAGAAAACGAATATTTAAGTTTAAGCCGGAGCTTGACCCACTTGTGAGATTACCCCTTTGAATTTTACGCGGTTGCAGTGCGATTCTACCCTCAAATTCCTAAAAGTTATCACGTGACGTTGCGGGTAGCCGTCGCGTCGCCGCTCTATCGCTGGCTAGTCGGATGTTCCTCAGTACTCTCACAAGCCGGCAAGAAATGCAAATTTAGTGGGTCAAGCTCCGGCTTAAACCTAAATATTCGTTTTCTTCCCTTCGGGGGGAAAACGGTTTTATTTAGGTGTTAGAGCCTTCGCTTGACCCACTTGTGAGATGTGTTTATATTCTGCCGGCGATGGCAAGGCGTACTGTGATAAGGTTTTAGAACGAGGTGTAAAATGGAAACATTTACCTCAAAAATAATCATGTTTATGAAGTACTTAAGTAGTTACTTAATTATTTTAATTAAACGCAAAGTCTCTTATCATGTAGAGAGTATAAATAACGGTATATATGTTGTCAATTTACGACGGTGTAAATAATTCGCTTATACTGAGCTGGTTATGCTGAGTAGTTTTCTGGGGAATCAACTTAAAATAATGTTTTAGGAAAGTATCTTTACTTCTCCAATTCCCCCGACGGAGAACCTCATCCAGATTTAGGTTTCTGTTGGTCCAATTATCAGAGTTTACTGCTGCTCTAAAACTGCCAGGGGTAGCCTCTATTTTTGCTGATTTTTAGAGATTGCGGATCCAGCCAGCAATAATAGTTCTTGAGGCTGCCTTTACTTGGCTCCTAGTAGTAATGAACAGCTTAGATGTTCTATTGGCTCGTCGCTTTTTACCAATCAATATTAATCTATTAATCCAAAACACCATGTCTAATTTTTGTATGCTATTATGTTCGAGTTTCCATCCTGATTGCCTAAAACTAGCTGAATCAGTTTTCGAACCGAATTGAGGCCAAAGTATTATGTAATCATCATGTACCTCAAGATGATCGGGACCCGTATCAAGCAGCGTTAAGTCGTGTATTCTTCGCCCTGAGGCTAGGAGAAGTAGTGCGGACACATGACGGGATATTTGAAATAAGGCTGCTATGATCAATCTCATAGCTATTCAAGTGATCTATCAACTGACCAACTTTCCAAGTTAGAGGTTTTGTAGGCGGTGGATTACTTGCAAAAACCGCTTTTAAGGTCCGTTTAACCAATGGGTGACTGCTAAGCTTTTTACTACTTTCAGGGTTAGCAAATGTTGTGACTACCGATTTATGTAAGGCAATAGATCTAGCCGCTAGTTTGACTTCCTTATGGAGGTAACAAATAAATTTAGAGAGTTCTTCGGGTTTTGGGTCGTCCACCTGGATGTTATTAAATTTTGCCCAAGATTTCCATCTAAACCAGGCTGGACCGTATGTTTTCAAGGTTGATTTGCGCCATGATGCCTCTAGAAGGTTACGATTTTCATCCGGCCATGTTGCTATATACCGGGTCCAGCCCGTATCCTCCAAACCCGCAAACACATTTCTTTTATCGCTGGAGGCGGTTTCCCGGTTCTGAGGTCGGTCAAATTGCTGTGTAAGTTGGGGATCGTGAATGGAGAACCTACGGTTCTCTGTCTCAACTCTGCCTTCCAGAATGTTCTCTCCCATTTCGGGGCTACAAGGAGGTAAGTTCCTGAGTAATGCGTAAGGTGTCTCAGGACTCGTGGTATAAGTGCTGGCGGAGGGAACACCCAACCGAGTTTGAAGTGCCACTGGCGACTGAATGCGTTGATAAAAAGGCACTTTAGGTCCCTGGCATCCTCGCTTACGTATCTGTTGAGGATGGCTGACCGAGCACTTGCAAACAGATCCACATCCGGTGTTCCCATCTTCCTGAAGATTACTTGAAGTATTTCCTGACTCAACGTCCACTCCGGGAGCTCCATCGATCGTGACAAGCTGTCTGCAGCGCCGTTGTACCGCCCTGGGAGATATCGAGCAATGAGGTTTATTTGATGTTGACTGGCCAGCTCTAAGATTGTTCGAGTCACACGGAGGAGGCGAAGGGACTTGGTGCCTCCTTGCTTCGTAATATAGGCTACAACAGATCTGTTGTCCGATTGGATCATTACTGTTTGGCCAGATAGTTGAGGTCCTTTTCTTATGATAACTTCTAGGACCACCCATAGCTCCTTCTGATTGCTGTGCCAGTTTTGCTGCGTTCTGTTCCAATAACCGCTCAGCATTTCGCTTCCAACTGTTGCTCCCCACCCTGCCTCCGCCGCATCGGTTGTGATAAACACTGACGCTTCTAGATGATGTATCGGGGAGGAACGAGTTAAGTTTTGTAACCACCATTTTAGCTCTTCTAGAACGTTGGCTGGTAACGGGAATTTCTTGTGTTTTTGGTTCAACGGTAGCTTGTTTGCTGCTATTTGGATTTGGCGGCTGTGTAGCCTTCCCAGTGGAACAACAAATGAGGCGAAGTTTATGTTGCCGAGTCCTGCTCGGCAACATACAACTTTTGCTAGCCGCAATGTCCACCACTGATTGTGTAGGATATTCTCTATTAGTGCGGCGAATTTCGCCACTTTGTCCTGAGGCAAGCGTTTGATGTTTTGTTCGGTGTTCCAGAGGAGGCCCAAGTATTCGACTGCTCGTGATGGCAAGGGGGAGGTTTTTCGATAGTTTATGCACCAGCCCATTTGCAATAGGTGTCTTTGAACAAATTGATTTTGCTGAGAAAGAATGTTTGGGTTTGGGTGTAGTAAGAGGAAATCGTCGAGATAGACTACGACTCGTATTCCCTTTTCCCTGAAACAATTTGCAATCCAATTTGTGATTTTAGCAAATATATAGGGGGCCGTCGCCAAGCCGAAAGGTAGGCATGTCATTTCATATATTGTACTCCGATTCTCTGCTGCTATTGCAGCAGAGAATCGGATGTTCGGCGGAACGCACAATCAGTGATAATAAAAACTCTTGTTTAGGTGTGACTTCATTTCTAGAGGCGCAGCATTGTATATGGTTTGAAAGTGATTTCTCTGTTGCAAGATCCCATGGATGATAGCACCTAAACAGGTGTCCATTTTTCCTAGAAGTGTTACTGTTTGCCAGTTAGGAGTAACTGTTGCTAGAATGCTGTTAACTTTCAGGCTTGTTAAAACTGGGGTAGCCTGGAATTGTTTTTGTACATCAGCATAACGGATGTTTTGCCAGGTCGATTCTCCGAGCCTTGAACAGTGAGCACCCTGTTTTACAAGAGTTTCCTGTGCAATTCCTATTTTGCTTTCGGATTCTTTCGTTTCAGGGGCGAAATCAAAGAAGTGTTCTTCTTGTTCAGTTGGATTTGCTTCCTGTGCCTCGGTGAGCTCAAGGTCGATAATCTCCGGGGCAATCCAATCATCATTTTCATCTTCTGATTGACTATCAGAGTTTACGTTATTCGTCGCCCCTTGTTGTGATAAGTCAGCTTGTTTGCCAGATTGCATAGCTACAAGCTGCTCTAGTAGTTTATTTTGATGCTCCATGAAGGATTCGAGACTCCTGGTAGTAACGGTTTGGAGCGGTTCTGGCCTGTGAGGCCTTGTCCTTCCATCGTTAGGCGTGCTTTGTGTGGAAGCAACTGATGGCGATGCTATTCCCAATGAAGCTGCAGCTTGCTTTCTGATTGCTAGGGAGGCTTCTGAGCGTGAGAGCAGTTGACTTTTAATAGTCGTTAGATTCTGCATATATCCGCTGTATGCATCAGTGGGATGTACCTTTTTCATTGTGGCAAACGGTGAGTAGATGAGTGCCCTGCCTAGAGGCCAATTGAGGAGTATCCTCTTTAGTGCTTTATACTTGCGTTCACTCAGAGAGCCTATACAGCCATATGCGTTGGCTAGATGGATCGTAGGGATTGCGAATCGTAGAAGGTTCTCATCATCAGAGGATATTTTGTCCTCGAACAGGTCTTCATATGTAACGGTATTGATCTCCCAGGACCTCCAGTCATGAGGATAACATTCGTCTAAAACGTGTATAAAATTTTGATAGAAATCTTATTGGTCGGGGGGTGGATCCCATTTGGCAATGTCGCCAAAAGTTGTGCGGTCCGTCAGGTCCATGATCTGAAAGGTACCGAAAGGTTGAGGTTACCTTTAGAGTTAATAGACTGATTGTGCCGAATGACGGCTGCATAGCCTACATGATGGCTGCAAAAACTTCCAATAGTTTCCGATACATAAAGTAATTGTGTCAGCTGTACAGCCGACATGGCGGTAGTCAGCCGACGTTAGTCGTCGTCGTGACGTCTGACAATAAAGCGTGTTGTCATTTGTCGACTGTACAGCCGACATTGCGGTAGTCAGTCGACGTTAGCCGTCGTGACGTCTGACGATAAAATATCATCAAGATTGAGCGCGTAAATACGTAAGTGTATTTACAGAGACGGGCGCTTTGATCAGGATTGATCTGCAAAATATTATTTCTTCTTATTGCTTGATTGCGAGTCTACCGTCCGAAGAGCGGGCATTCGCGAAAAGCACTAATCCAGTACAAACACAAACTCCCGACGGAGAATGATATGTGTTGTACTTCACCTTATTTTAACACTTTAAAATACAAATATACTTACATTTTTATATTCACGCCGGTCTTTATAAAATATATTTAAATGTAGAACTATCAATTCACACTGCACATGCACCGTCAAAATTCAAAGACGTACTGAGGAACATCCGACTAGCCAGCGATAGAGCGGCGACGCGACGGCTACCCGCAACGTCACGTGATAACTTTTAGGAATTTGAGGGTAGAATCGCACTGCAACCGCGTAAAATTCAAAGGGGTAATCTCACAAGTGGGTCAAGCGAAGGCTCTAACACCTAAATACTAATATTATGTAAGCAGTATAATATGTTGTTAAATAAGTTATTTTTGAAAAAAATAATGGAACTGACTTCACCGCTAAAAACATAAAAATAACCCCTAAGGGTAAGTTCATATACTTTGAAGTTGGTGCCGAATCGCCAAGCAAACACCATGTTCATTGTATGACACCGCCTTCAAATTATATGAACTGAACCTTTAAAGTTATTTTTAAGTTAGGTGGTAGTAGGGTGGTAGGGTGAAGTCGGTTCCATTCTTTTTTTCAAAAATAACTTATTTTAGCTTCTTTCGTTGTACAACCTACGACACCACGACGTTTACGACACCCTATTTAAGAGTCGTTTAAGGGTGCAATAATACGGGATTCTGGGAAATATCTACGCAATGATGGGAACTAAAATAAATACAGATGACCTAAACAAATGTTAAGAATCGGTTCATACTACGGTGCATTGCACCCCTGGTGCCTGTATCCTGTTTTTTATTTAAAAGCCAAACTACTGGACCGATTTTGATTAAAATGTCTATGGGACCAATCTGTAATCATATACTTTCAAACATAAAATAATATTTTTTCAAATCGAAAATTGACAAATGACGGAGTTCTGAGGTAACAAACACAAAAAATTACACACAAGAGTAAGATCTAAGCGCCCCCCTTCATAAATTTAAGAGACAACTTGGTACTATACGAATGTGTTACTTTAGTTGTTTTCCTAGTTCTTAATATTTCCCTTGTTTTAGTTATGTCACAGATATCATAACACTAGGTAATGTATTCCAAATGTTTCTTGCTAAGGAGCAAGGTACATTTAGGAAAGTTTAGACTTTCGATGGCCGTTTGTTAAAATGACTTCTGCTAGATGTGACGAGTTCCGATTTCGGGCACTTTTAGTTAAAGCCAGTTCTGAAGAGGGCCATTTCTGGACTTGACCAGTTCTTGGTATGTCAACAATTTGTACGGTACGCTTCGTAGGCGTACCTATGCTATGCCACAGATATCAGAATACTAGGTTACGTTAATTATGTGTTAAAAATAAATAATACATTTAGCAACTGAAAAAGTTCTTCAATAGTGCCGTTATGATTTAAAAAAAATAGTTATCTTGATGAAGTGACAAATATGACCTATTAAAATGATTGATTTCCATTTAAACTATATTATTTACGTACCTTACAGAGAGTTGACATAACAAGAAGTGGACAAATCCAGAAAAGGTCCTGTTCATAACTGTTTATAAAAATAAGTGTACTGTTACGAGCTGAGGTTCGTAAGAATTAAAGCCGGTTATCACTCAAAATAATACATATTTATTCATCACCAACTAATTACTCCCAAGCACAGTACAACACTACTTTGTTCTTCCGAATCACTAAACACTGTTATCACACTCAAATATCGAATGATGTAATCACTCTGTATCGTAATTGAATACTGTCTTACTTCCTAATCGCGCGGCATATTTATATCCAGTATATCGAATGATCTAGTAAGCGCTAGGATTTATCGCGGTACTAACTGTTGCGTAATCTGGGACTCTATTGTACTCGGCGTGGCGGTCATAAATCATCCTTTTGTGTTATTTTTAAACAAGTTGTTATTGTATTATTTTCCCGGAACTATGCGGAGGCCCTTGATGGTTCTAAACTTTTCTGATTGGCGTAACAGTACGAATCCAGAACTCGTCATACCTAGAAAATGGCACTTAAGAAATGGTCACCGAACGCTTTTAGAAACAGTACATATTTACTAGTAGTTCGCCCCGAACTGTGATCTCGTAATGTCTGGTTTGTATTAGGTATTTAATCTGGGTGGGTATGATGATGATGATGTATTTGTTCAGATCTGGGAGCCATCTCCGAGAATCTGTACTTAGCATCAACAAGCAGCAACAAGTGACAGACATATTAAGGTAGGTGTTTGTACCTACCTCATATCCCATCCTGATTATGTTGGTTTGTATTTGTTCTGATCTGCGAGCCATCTCCGAGAATCTGTAGCATCTCCGCAGCAATGAGTGACAGATGTAGCACACACCCCTCGGTCTGTCTGCAGTGTTGAGCTGGAATCAATGAGTACTGTTTCTTATTAAATTATCTCCATCCAAAGGTTGTTTGCAATAAATAGCGATACCCCCATCGCGACCCATTGCGGCTATTTGTTTTTCAATTAGATATTTGTACTTTATTGCACACACAAATATAAAATCATACAAACATAGTATAATCAAAAAAGTATAATGAAAGTGATTTTAAAATGAGTAGGTACTCTTCCAGTAAACCTAGGTAGAGAGAGAAAGAAGATTATTACTTTTATAAATAACATACCTTACATTATACTACATTATTTTATACATTTAATTATATTGGCGCAAAGCCATTAGTTGCACAAAACTGCAATAATCAATGCTATAAAATTGTTATTGTTAACTATATTCAGTCAAATAACATATATACCTAACTAATTTATGCCTTATAAAAGTCCCTTAGAAAAGTTTAGATAAAGATAATCCAGAGTTAAAGTTAAAGTAAAACAATGGTTGAGCCAAAAATAAATCATGTGTCTTCTGCCAACTTGGCATTTTTTAAATTAAATGTAGGGGTTGGCTACATACTGGTACCTGAATTTAACATCAATTGAATAAATGAAAGCTTCTTGGGGTTTCATTTGAATATCATATTTTTTTTTCTTAAATGTGTTAAAGTTTAATCTGCTTTTGTAAAACACCTATCAGTTTCAAAACTGCAATCTACAGAGGTAGGTATTTTTTTTATACTACTAAGGTGGCAAACAGACCTCATAGCTCAGAGATTAAACAAAACAGCCATACGGTCGACCTGTTTTTTTTATTGTACAGCGGGGAAGTGGTTGGCTTCCATCTTACCTGGCTTCAAGTTATGATAAGGCCTAGGGTGGAAGCGCACTCCACCCAGAATCCTAAACAGACTGAGGAAATGGATATCATATCTCTAAATGCCGGTACACAATAATTTATAATTGTTGTTATTGCAAAAGACTTAGGTAAGATGGTAGCTAGACAGACAGACTGAAATAAAATCCTACCACCAACCAAACAAGGCACCATATTGTAATCCTCTGGGGATTCAAGCCGGGACCTCTCCTGTGGGCTTACCATAGGACCATAGAGGTGGTTAATGTTCGTCTTTGAACACTTGTAACACCTATCATGGAGCCCTGACGACCACACTCACCACAGGAACACAGCACTAATAGATATCTTGCTATGTGGCTGCAATATTGTGTACCTAAGGTGGGAGGTACTGCCCCAGAGGTGCTGCGTAAATAGTGATAGAAAATTATTTTTAATTATTATTTTGTAATACCAAATTATTATTAATATAAATATAAAATTATTTTGTAAAATCGAATTTAATTACATAGGTAGTTACCTACCTATTTGTTTGTCTGTTACTACACATTTGTGTCTCACTAGGTATGTAGAATTTTGGATATTGGTAAACTTATTATTTTGTAATACCTACCAATAGGTATAGTAAAATTTAATTTAATTACATACTTACCAACCTATTTGTTTGTCTGTTAGTTACTACACATTTGTCTTTTTAGCTATCTACAATATTGTATAAGTTAACTACAACCTAGTAAAATAACCATCTCCGACCTTCCACCGTAAGCATACAAGCCTTAATATCATTGTCATGTCAGGAGTAAAATGTATTCATTCCATTGGACTAGGATTAGGTACCTACTACTTTAGGCAGTCAGATACATACATCGTACACAGCAAACTCATGTTATATATTTACTGTTGGCCCAACTAGCTAGATAAAAAACAAGGGTGATCTAACTAAGGCATAGATATTTAATAAAGGGGCTGTATAAGCAATCAATGCTTACCTCAGTACGTGTAACATTTCTAAACGTCTCGAGAAGCTCATTGTTTTCAATGTAACACATACCTACATTGCTTGCAAGGCAAATTCTACACAAAGAACTAGACATAGCGAAGGATTTTGTGGGAATTCGAAACCGTAAGTTCAATACTTTCTCGGTGGTGTGGTGCGGTCATAGAAGAAATTTACTGTTAGTTTGTGTAATGTTAAAGCGGTTTATTAGTTAGTAGTAATATATCGTCAATACTGTTCTGAAGACATAGCGACATTTTCAACATCATCATTTCATTCATTCTTTTGTCAAATCATTCATTCATTTGAACATAATGTTAGTCAAGGCGGTATGGTTGAAAAACTTTAATCTCGCATCTGTCAAAATCAGCCGGTAATGGTTTGTTTTTGTTATTCTGAAGACATTTTTGGAGGTGACCCTGATAGCCGCCATCTTTCAAGACCTAACCTTTAGTCGAACCGAATCAGCTGATCCAGCCATTCATGTGCTTGTGAGTAATAGTATTCTATCAGCTGATGTTCATTGAATTGCACTCTCGTCTCAAATTTCGGTCAACGTAGGTATAGGTATTCGCAATTCGCATTTCATTTATAATTCCTGTAACTGAGTGCACAGAGTAGGACCTACTCATATTATTTATTCTATTAATATCATACTTACATACGGTCAATTACACTGGGTTTAATTACTAGGATATAAGTGTTCTGTGTTAATTACTGAATAACTGAGTGATGATAGCTGTTTTCAGTGTTTTAATTTTGCCGTAAATCTCTATTTAGTAGGAACTAGATTGGTAGTTAGTGATTCAAACTTTGTTATTTATAATTTAACAAATACCTACCTACAGTTTGTTCGTAGGTACCTATCAAGAAACAGAAAGAAAAAGAACATCGTAATGAAAACATCTAGTCCTTGCTATGCTGGATACGATACGATACGAGCCGGAGACGGAGGCTCAACTATTACCTACCTATGTGACATGGTGTGATTGTAATATGCACATGTTTTAAAATTCAGGTCAATTTGTAAGCCATAATATGTAGGTATACCTACCCACCATTATGTTAGGAGCTGGTTAGTAGACAACTCTGCCCTGCCATACACTTGGAAAATCAGGGCTTACATGCACGGTTAAATCAAAAGTGAACAGGTGTTTCCAAAAAACCAATGTGGTACTTACCTAATTCAGTGCATTCTTTGGTTCCTCTCCGGGGAAACATGAATACATTAGCAATAAACCTAGTAGCTAAGATTGGAGGCCAGAACAGATATTATGTTGCAGCCCCATGGTGAAGAGAGTTAAAAATCTACTGGAATCAGACTTCTGACAATAGTCATTCACTTATCACACCTAGGTTCCATGTTGCATTTCTTGCAAGTTTTGTTAGTTGGATCTGCCCAAAAGCTGATATGGGCCCTGAGTGGTTATCAATACTAAACACAGCCCCTGTTTTGATGTGTAGGTACCTACTCATTGACTAGCAATATTGTAATGATACCTACCTACTTATATTATTTATGATATGACTAGTTTACAAATATATGTTAATTGTGTTCATATCAAAATGTATTCTTATATCATAGTATAATAAATACCTTGGTAGGTATTTATAATAAAATATTGCAAATTGTATTCAGTTATCAAACAATAGGTAAGTACCTAGGTATAATTAGAGTTATCAAACAATATCAAAGTATAAGTAGGGGAAGGGGAGGACACTTGATCCCCTCTTTTGATTTTTTTACATTATTATCTCATATAATATAGTAGATATTTTATTGATCACTGTATAAACAATTTTAATATTGCAATAATACCATACCATATTGCATCATTTTATTTAGCAAAAAGATTATGATTATGTATGCTTATGGTGGAAGGTCGGACATGGTTATTTTACTAGGTTGTAGTTAACCTATACAATATTGTAGATAGCTAAAAAGACAAATGTGTAGTAACTAACAGACAAACAAATAGGTTGGTAAGTATGTAATTAAATTAAATTTTACCATACCTATTGGTATGTATTACAAAATAATCAGTTTACCAATATCCAAAATTCTACATACCTAGCTAAAGAGACACAAATGTGTAGTAACAGACAAACAAATAGGTAGGTAACTACCTATGTAATTAAATTCGATTTTACAAAATAATTTTATATTGATATTAATAATAATTTGGTATTACAAAATAATAATTATAAATAAATGTTTAGGTTTCAGGATTTCCTATCACTATTTACGCAGCACCTCTGGGGCAGTACCTCCCACCTTAGGTACACAATATTGCAGCCACATAGCAAGATATCTATTTGTGCTGTGTTCCTGTGGTGAGTGTGGTCGCCAGAGCTCATGATAGGGGTCTGCAACATGTGCGTGTTGCTTCTGGTGTTACAAGGGTTCAAAGACAAACATTAACCACCTCTATGGTCCTATGGTAAGCCCACAGGAGAGGTCCCGGGTTGAATCCCCAGAGGATTACAATATGGTGCCTTGTTTGGGTGGTGGTAGGATTTTATTTCAGTCTGTCTGTCTAGCTACCACCATCTTACCTAAGTCTTTTGCAATAACAACAATTATAAATTATTGTGTACCGGCATTTAGAGATATGATATCCAGTTCCTCAGTCTGTTTAGGATTCTGGGTGGAGTGCGCTTCCACCCTAGGCCTTATCATAACTTGAAGCCAGGTAAGATGGAAGCCAACCACTTCCCCGCTGTACAATAAAAAACAAGGTGGACCGTATGGCTGTTTTTTTTTAATCTCTGAGCTATGAGGTCTGTTTGCCACCTTAGTAGTATAAAAAAAATACCTACCTCTGTAGATTGCAGTTTTGAAACTGATAGGTGTTTTACAAAAGCAGATTAAAACTTTAACACATTTAAGAAAAAAAAAATATGATATTCAAATGGAACCCCAAGAAGCTCCCTTCATTTATACAATTAATGTTCAGGTAAAATTCAGGTACCAGTATGTAGCCAACCCCTACATTCAATTTAAAAAATGCCAAGTTGCGTAGTATTCTGTGGTAATAGGCTGAGGGTTGGATACGTAACATTTTTGTAACAATTTACAAATGTAATAATGACACAAAAATTCACAACCCGCGTCGGGATTCAAACCCGCATCTTTTCCTAAAACCAGAAACGCTCTAACCAATTGGGCAACGACCAACGAGTGTCCTGACAAAAATGATTTTTGTAACAAGTTGGAAGTTGAAAAAACTAAAACCCGACGGCAAAATATTTTAATACGGTAGGTAGGTATACCTATAGTGCGTGCATGTTTCCTGTGGCGACGACATCTAGTTTTAAATTCAAATATACATATTTATAATTGTGATTATTTATAGAATAAAATACTTTGTTTAGTAATTTTCAGTAGATAAGCAAGTGTTTACATTTCTATATACTACATGTGCACACCGCGTAAGTACCTACTTCTTTCTTGATTTGATTGTTACTAACACCTAGTTCCTAAGCTTTTCAATTTACTAACACCAATATGGATCTTGGTTTGAAATATTTTTTTATTTTTATTTCTATGAAAACAGGTGTTAAATATTTTAGACAAAAATATAGCCTATGTCACTCCACAATTCAGACGAATCACATTTAATTCACAAGCCAAATTTCATCAAGCCGCGGTATAGTGGTATAATTATGTATCAGTGATACGTCTATAAACTTTTGGTTTTATGAAACTAAACTATTTCAGGATCTTAAGGTTTTAAAAAAAAAAATGGGGTAGAAATCAAGTATACAAGTCAACAAGCCGATTAAACGGTCGATAACTGGTATGGTTGCTATCCTAATAACAAACTTTTAAAGCATTTCTATGATTTTTATGGGCATTAATAATAATAATAAAAAAAATGTACAGTGATCGCAAAGTGCAGATTTAAATTCATAGCAAAATTTATTCTAAGTAGGTGTGTGTTGTGTGCTGAGCTGAGGCGTCGCGTCGCGTCGTCCTGATGATGGAGAATCCTACTGCGAAGTTGTTAATCTGAAACTATTTTCAAAACTTTATACAAACACCTATATCTAACTGCCTCTGTGGTCTAGTGGTTCGCCTACCGGGTGTCAGATCCAGAGATCCCGGGTTCGATCCCCAGGGGAGTAAAATATTGTGCTTGGTTTGGTTGATGGGAGGACTTTGTTTAAGTCTGTCTGACTAGCTACCACCATCTTACCTAATTCTGTCGCCATTACAACAATTCTTAAATTGTTGTTTTCCGGCATTTAGAAGTAAGATAGCCAGTTCCTCAGTTTGTTGAGGATTCCGGGTGAAGTGCGCCTCCACCTTCGGCCTTATCCCAGATGATAAAGGCGAAGGGGCTTCCTCGTCGTTTTATAAAAAAAAAGTTAAATACTAGTTAGATATACAGGTTTACGACAAGATTAAAAAATAAAGATAACTAATATAAAAAGACTAAACTACTATTCTTAAACTTTATACATAAATTGAAGACACACGGAACAAAATAAAACTAAATAGGATATGTATGTGTGCGCCTTCCTCCTTTATCCGGGCTTAGGACCGGCACAAGTTTTTGTTTGACAAACCTGAACAACAGGTTACTTACCTAGGTACTCGTACCTATTAAGATTGCCTGGGATTATCAAGCATAAAATGTGGCGGAGTTACACAGCCATTTATCGCCTCGTCACCATTTCAAAATAATCACTATCACTCGTATATATAAAACAAATTCGCTTCCCGCTGTCTGTCTGTCCATATGTAGGTTCTTTAAAACTACGCAACGGATTTTGATGCTTTGATGATTCCAATAGATAGAGTGATTCAAGAGGAAGGTTAATATGTTTATTAAATGCATAGGTAATATACTAGTAGAGAAACACTGATAATTTTAGAGATTTCTAATGTGATTTTTTTGCGCTTACATTGCAAACGCTGTCTATACTCTACGAGATAATTCAAAATAATGTACTACAGTATTGTACCTACACCTTAAAAAGGTATACAAAAAAGTCCGCGATGGTACCTTACCTATACCTACTATGTCTATAGCTCTTACACAATAACCATTTTTAATCCTGTACTTTTTACGAGAAATAATGCCTTATTTACGAAGCGATTTTAAGCAATACAGCATTAATCCTTATCCAATTAGGTACAATAATGTACCTACCACATTAAATAGGTACGTTATGCACAGGACATACCTAGATCAATATGGCCCTTTGCGGCATGTAATTTAAATGAAAATTTTCGGAGGTAACTAGGTAGCTGTATGTTTTCTAATAGGTACCTACTTAATTTGATGTACCTAGCTACTTCATGTGGCTAAATGACCTAGCGTCCTTAATTTATGAAGGTGTAATAAGTACATAATGCAACACAGCTAAGCATGCAACGTTGCATTCGGAACATCGGATTGTACCTATACCTACATTATCGCGACGCGGCGCGCCATCGTTGCATGCACGTTGCCGCTCTGCTCTACCTAGCGAATTAGAGTAAGAGCGGCAATGTGCATTTTTAACTAAATTTTGCAACGGTATAATATGGGAATTACCTGTTTAGTTATAACGTTTTAATATTTTTCAAAGGTAACAATACCTATATAATCTTAATACCGTTAAATAGGTATCAATTTGCATGTATCGTTATTTGGCGTTATTTTTAATGGGAAGTGGTAATGTAATAAAGCCCTGGTGTCGATGGAAAGAGGCAGCTTATGATCAGTGGCGAGGCCTGTTGTTTTATATAACCTTCTTTCACTAGTAGAATGCTATAGTGTAACTGACTATATCAGGGATCCTTACATAAACTCTAATTATGGAACCCCAGGTGAAGAAAATTACCGATGGTAAGGCCGCTTTTCAGTTGTCATTTAAACTTGGTCTATTTATCCATTGCACGGACCATTTTACGTATTTTTATGATATCTCCTTAATTTCAGAGTGTATTGAGCTAAAATTTTACAGGCAGATACTTGAATAGACTAACTAATTGCTGGAGTAGGTACTTTTCAGTTTGCCAAACCATAAAAAAACTAGTGGCAAAATTTTGTCACTAGTTTCAAACCAACAAGGAGACGGAACAAACAAGTAGCCCACCTGATGTTGAGTGCACTCTTGCCTATAACAATGGCTTACTGCGTAGGTCAAATCCACAAAGAACAAAGCCTACACGGCATTGCATTGCGCCCGTCATTTTGAGTTATAAAGGTGTACGTTATTCATGAGCGTCCACTAAAGGCTAATAATTTACTATAATAATTATTCTTCGCAAGCAGATCGGTGATATTTGCGTCGATGTTAGGTACTGCCACAGAATAACTAATAGGTACTGCCCCGGAAATAAATATGGTGATATGAATATGCCGTAGATGGTGTATGAGGCGACTAAGGGATTATACCAGGTGATCGGTAACAGCTACTTCCTGTGAGTCTTTTTATGCCAGATGTGGTATTGGGAAACACTACAGTTATTTTTCCATGGTTTAAGAGGAGGTCCTTTTCAACAGTGGACTTGCACGCGGGTGTTAGTGATTTGTCAGTGGATAAGGTATGCTATAGACCTTTGGTCTATTACCTTATAATATTAATTTAGCAACCTTTACATTGTTGGGTGGGGGTGGCATCTGGACTTCACACACTGTTATATCTCATTGGCTTTGTAATGTTGTTACGGGTCAGGTTGGTAAATAAAATACTCGGATGCACACAATTAATATCTATTTATTAACTAGTAAGTAGGGCGCCAGGAGTAAGTAGGGCGTTTCCAAAGGCTCAAACAAATAAAATGAAAGTTGACGGACGCAATGCAGTGCCGTGTAGGCTATGTTCTTTGTGGATGTGACCTACGCAGTAAGGCTTTGTCATAGGCAAGAGTACACTTGACATCAGGTGCGCTACATGCTTGCCCCGTCTCCTAGTAGTATAAAAAAAAGCGTCTGTCCTTTGAAAGGAATCTCGCTGAATAGGAAATATATTTGAGAGCCTCAAATATATTTCCTACCTACATTTTTGCATCAATTAGTAACACCCGACAGTGCCTGGTAAAAGCCGTAAAAAGAAATACAATTACAAATAACAAAAAGATATATACCAATATGTCAGGATACGAACGCACGCACTTACGCGCCTAGGTCGAAGCTCTTTCCGCTACACCACGGTACCGATTATAATCAGTGGAAAAACTTGAATGGTAGCGATCAACTCTAAGTGACGACATTTCAGTACTTGATTCAATTGAAATGAACAGAACAATGTTGCACTATATTCTCCAAAGACATCTTTAACAGGAAAGAAGGTGAGATCGTACAATTTCACTAGTGGTTCACAACTGGAACCGACTCCCAGAGAGAATGTCTATTAGCTTGTAACATTAATTTTGCAACAGTTACATTCTTGGGTGGGGATGGCATCTGGACTTCACACTGTTATATCTCATTGGCTTTGTAATGTTGAACTGTATTCTCCAAAGACATCTTTAACAGGAAAGAAGGTGAGATCGTACAAATTCATTAGTGGCCTACCAATGCCTTAGTAACAGAATTGTTCACAACTGGAACCATCTGCCGGAGAGAATTACCAACATTAGAATTCCAACACTTAGTTAAGGACACATCAGCATTAGCTGCTCAATCATGAATTTGTAATAATAATATTGGTGCTTAATTTTGACAAACTTTGGGCAAGTGCAACTGTGAAGGGTCAGTTTTTTTTTTATCTGCGGTCAGTCTTCCGACTATGAGCAGATTTTCTGTAGGAAGTTGGGCATTTAGGAGGGGTGCTCCAGTGAGCAATTCCTTTTTGTTATGTACCATCTCTGTCAAGCTCTATGATGTGTTGTCTTTTTAGCCTCTTTGGATAACTAATAATCATCAATAGTGTCACCAGGGTGTTTGGATGTGTATAGCCAGACGTTTTTTGTATTTCAATGAGTAGAGCTTGATTTCCTCAGTGACTGTGCTCATTTCTTTATATTAAGGAACTCCTTACGCAGCTCAGCAGTCATCAAGAACCATGGTGCATTTGAAAGCGTTCTTAGGATGTTATTTGTACACTTTCTTCCTATGATGGATGTGTTTGAGTTGCAGGCCGAACCCCACAATTGGATGCCATAACTCCAGATGGGTTTTAATACAACCTTGTAGATCAGAAGTTTGTTGTCTATACTAAGGACCAAGTTTCTACCTGGTAGCCACAGGAGATTTCGGTCCTGAAGGTTCAATTCTTCTCTTTTTTTTGTAGGCGAGTTCTCCAGGTAATAAGTCTGTAACTAGCAAACCCTTGGGGATCTGTTTCCGTCATCCTCTGGTAATCTACTATAATGTTTACTTTGTGCAAATCTTATTACCTACCTGATGAGCGAATGGAAATGGAACATGAAATACAAGAAGATAAGTATATAATCAAAGGTACATACTAGTTGTTTGATGACAACAAAAGATTTTTTACAGTTTAAAAGTTGACCCTACCTTCTATAATACTGGACAGTCTGCTTGAGACATAGGATGGCACTTTTTGTAGACAGTCCAGGTCTGAATCAGAACTGTACGTTTTTTTTTTATTTTATTGTACAACGGGTAAGCACTTGGCCTTCATCTCACCTGGTACCAAGTTGAGATAAGGCCGAAGGTGGAGGCGCACTTCACCCGGAATCCTCAACAAACTGAGGAACTGGTTATCTTACCTTTGAATGCTGGAGCACAACAATTTTAGAATTGTTATTATGGCGACAAAATTAGGTAAGATGGTGGTAGCTAGCCGGGCGGACTTAAACAAAGTCCTACCACCAACCAAACCAAGCATAATATATTATACTCCCCAAGGGGATCGAACCCGGGACCTCTGGATCTGAAATCGGTGAATTGAACCACTAGACCACAGAGGCGGTTAAAACGGCGTCGTGCAGGTTAACGTGTTTACTCAGGCGTTTATCAAGTAGACTATCCAGTACCTTAGCTATTATAGTGGCAAGGGATACAGGCCTGTAGTTACCAGGGTCCGATGTATCGCCAGTTTTATTTTTAACAATTGGTACAACCAGCGTCTTGATAAGGCTATCAGGAAGGTACGTCTTACTTTTAATTATTAAAGCAACATCTTTGGCTAGAAAACGAACTGGCTCGTCCAGGCCGCACTCCTCCTCATCGATCATTGCCGATGTTGGTTAAGTAGGTAGGTACTTAATAATAACTATACTTTAAAAAAAATATAATGTTAGCATTGCTGACTTGAACATTAGGTAAGGTGAGTTGGATGCATTTTGTTATTTACTGTAAACCAATCAAGAACTTTAGCTAGAGAAGCATTTACACAATCATAGTCATCTTTAGCCGTATCGACTCTAAATATTAATGAAGTATTGTGAGCAAACAATACAATGTCACATAGGTCCCCTACACAGGATGGTAGATCATTGACATAAACTAGAAACAGAAAAGGCCCTAAGATCGATCTTTGTGGTACACCTATGTTAGTGGATGTTCCCGAAGATCTGCTACCGCTAATATCCACTTTTAGAATGCGATTCGACAGGTAACTATGCATGAGGTTTATTGCCTGATTCTGGATACCGTAGTGTTTAAGCTTTGAGATCAGGGTGTCATGATCTACGCAGTCAAAAGCCTTAGATAGATCACAGAATACTCCAATGGCATCCTGTTTTCCCTCCCAGGCTTTACCCCAGTACTTCAACAGCATAGCACCAGCTTCGGTCGTTGAACGGCCTTTAGTAAACCCAAATTGTTTTTCATGCAGTAGCCTGTTGCAGTTAAAATGTGTCTGTAACTGATTAAGAATCAGTTTTTCAAATATTTTACTACATGTCAGCAGAATTGATATTGGTCGATAGTTTGCTGGATCCTTTTCATTTCCAGACTTGAATAAAGGGATCAGTTTGCTATGTTTCATTAGATCAGGAAAGATTCCTTCGTCGATGCTTCTATTGAATATGTATGCCAGATATGGCGCATCAATTACTATATATAGTACTAAATATCTTTACGGAAATCCCCCAAAGGTCTTCGGATTTTTTTATATTTATTGACTTAAATGCTTTTACAATACAGTCAGCGTTGACGTGCCTAAAACTAAAGGAAACATGACACTTTTCAACACTTGTTTCAAGTAGAGCCAATGCACAATCGACAGAGGAGTTTAGTGGCCGATTAACAATATTAGGTATGCTAGAGAAAAAACGGTTGAATTCGTTAGCAACTTTTAAATTATCAATCAAAATTGTATCATCTACTTTTAAAGCTAGTGGTTTTTTTAGAGGTTTTATTTTACCGGTTTCATTTTTAATCATTTTCCAAGTAGCCTTTATTTTATTTGTTGAGTTCTCTTTTTTCCTTTTTATTTTCAAAGATTTTGCTGAATGTCTTTTTAAAGCCTTAACTCTCTCTCTGCGTAGAGTTCATATAGTCTATTCCTAATCTTATATACACAGTCAGGTCATAAATTCTGTCACAAGTTTAATATAATTAATTAAAACAAGTTTATTCATTATGTAACCATTTATATACCAAAATGAACTTAACGAAACATAGATTCTTATGACAATAAAGTTTATTCAAAATGACATCCGTGATTTTGAATACAGGCCTTCAATCTGCACGGCCAGTCGTCTATCGCAGCACGAACGAGGTCCATGTCAATATCGGCGGCTACCTTAATCAAGGATGTCTTGAGTGACTCCAAATTGGGATGAGGCTTTGAGTTCGCCTTTTCCTCCAAGTGTTGCCATATCTTGTAATCTAACGGACTCAAATCTGGACTGGAGGAGGGCCAGTCTTCGTGCCGGATGAAGTCGATTTCACGCGCCGCCAGCCAGTCTTGTGTGCTCTTCGCTCCATGAGCTGGCGCCGAATCTTGTTGGAATACCCAGTGCCTGTTATTGAACATGGTATGAGAAACAGGTTCCACGAGGTTCGTCAGGACTGTATTTTGATACACAACTGCATTCGTTTTTACACCTTTCTCACAAAAATGTACCTCTGTTAAGCCCCAATAAGAAACTCCCAACCATACCATGAGCGAGGATGGAAAATGACCTCGTTGGACACGCGGAATACGGTTGCTCGCTTCTTCACTACTGTGTGCGTACACCTTATCATTTTGTTTGTTGTAGCTCTCTTCTACGGTAAAAAATTTTTCATCCGAAAAAAGAATTTCCCGATATTTTTTCACAGCTTTTATCACTGCTGGAGTCCTAACAGACCGAGGGCGACCACTTCTTGACCTGTCATCTACACTAGAGTTTTCATTGTATCGTTTGATAAACGAATCTTTTGGTTATATTCAAATTTTTCAGTATGTCAAAAATTTGAATTGGCGCGTAACCGCAACGATGCAACGCAATAACTGCAACACGGTCTTCTTTAAGCGTCCACTCAATATTTAAAAATGAGTAAAATTCGAAATAGTATACATTTTTATTTTCATGAACAATTCGAAATTCGAATTCAATAAACTTTTTTGTGGCCAGCATTCTAAAAGAAAAGTTTTTACTGTGTGACAATACTTATGACCTGACTGTGTATAGCGGCAAACACAGCCAATACTCTTTCAAATGATACCATCACGTCAAAAAACTTCTTGTCTCACTTAACACCCCTATTTCTCAAAAACTATCCTAGCGTCAAAAAACATCCTCATACATATGAGTATTAATATAATCTCTGCATATTGAAAATTTTGAATTGATCTGATCAGCCATTTTAAAGATATGGGCGACTTATCAAAAATCCCCTGCGCCAATCAAATTCTATTTACGTCTTCTCTTTACAATTTCAATTCCATTAAAGTCGGATAACCCGTTCGAGAGTTATGCCGTCACAAACATTGCCACACACACATACAGTGCCGAATTTCCCAACTTAACTCAGAGATATCGTTCGCTTCGCTCACCTGATCAATTAAATTACATTCTATTTGCAATGGGAAATGATCGGACCAGTATGTACCATAAAGTACACATATTTCGATAACTGTAAAGCGGCATCAGCAACTACACAGAGGTCCAACCAACGCCTGCACCCGTGCACGTCACTGATAAATGTAAAGGTACTTATCGGCAGAGTAATCATAACGGCACAGGTCCATGATTGATCCTCACAAAATTACAATACAATGCTTGCACGTGTATGGCTTTTCTCCGGTGTGAATACGCATGTGCTTTATTAGACTATCATTAACACTGAAACTTTTTTCACAATGCTCTCATGTGTATGCCTTTTCTCTGGTGTGAATACGCATGTGCTTTAGTAGATAACCATTATTATTAAAACTTTTTTCACAATGCTTGCATGTGAATGTCTTTTCGCTGGTGTGAATACGCATGTGCTTTATTAGATAACTACTAATATTAAAACTTTTTTCACAATGCTTGCATGTGTATGGCTTTTCTCCGGTGTGAATCTGCATGTGGATTTTAAGATTATTACTTTGATTGAAACTTTTTTCACAATGTTTGCATGTGTATGGCTTTTCTCCGGTGTGAATACGCATGTGGGTTTTAAGTTGATTACTTTGATTGAAACTTTTTTCACAATGATTGCATGTGTATGGCTTTTCGCCGGTGTGAAGACGCATGTGGATTTTAAGATAATTACTCTGATAAAAACTTTTTTCACAATGCTTGCATGTGTATGGCTTTTCTCCGGTGTGAATCTGCATGTGGATTTTAAGATGAGTACTTTGATTGAAACTTTTTTCACAATATTTGCATGTGTATGGCTTTTCTCCGGTGTGAATTCGCATGTGCTTTGTTAGATTATCATTAACACTGAATTTTTTTTCACAATGCTTGCATGTGTATGTATGGCTTTTCGCCGGTGTGAATACGCATGTGCCTTTTTAGATGACTATTATGACCGAAACTTTTTTCACAGTGCTTGCATGTATGTGGCTTTTTTTGTGAATGAATTTTGTTTAAAATACTCCTAGCCAGTATAGATTTGTTACTTGAAGTACTGGGATAATTCTTATTGCAATGCTCCAGATCAGTGTTAATTCCAGTTACATTTGTTTCAATTAGTTCATTGGTTATTGTGTCGATTTCTTGAGATGCTCTGCTTTCCTCTGTTATTATTTCTTCATCTTCTGAAGTCTCTAGTTTCACTTCAAGTGGTTCATCCTTGACAGCAACACCACAAGTGTAGGGCATATCTAAATTATTGAATGTCATGGACTGCATGGGTGCTGTTGATAAGCTAATTATATGTTTCACATCTAGCGCAGCTATAGTGTTAGGCGACACCTGAAAACAAATACTTACACTTTATTTTGTGCGTGAATTATGTGTAATGTGAACACTGACATTCCTAATTTGGAGAAATAAATATGCAGGTAGTTGGAGAAACTACCGCAAAGCGATGATAATACTAATATTATGTAAGCAGTATAATATGTTGTTAAATAAGTTATTTTTGAAAAAAATAATGGAACTGACTTCACCGCTAAAAACATAAAAATAACCCCTAAGGGTAAGTTCATATATTTTGAAGTTGGTGCCGAATCGCCAAGCAATCACCATGTTCATTGTATGGCACCGCCTTCAAATTATATGAACTGAACCGTGACAGTTATTTTTAAGTTTTTAGGGGTGAAGTCGGTTCCATTATTTTTTTCAAAAATAACTTATTTTAGCTTCTTTCGTTGTACAACCTACGACACCACGACGTTTACGACACCCTATTTAAGAGTCGTTTAAGGGTGCAATAATACGGGATTCTGGGAAATATCTACGCAATGATGGGAACTAAATTAAATACAGATGACCTAAATTAATGTTAAGAATCGGTTCATACTACGGTGCATTGCACCCCTGGTGCCTGTATCCTGTTTTTTATTTAAAAGCCAAACTACTGGACCGATTTTGATTAAAATTTCTATGGGACCAATCTGTAATCATATACTTCTTCTCTCAAACAAAAAAATATTTTTTCAAATCGAAAATTGACAAATGACGGAGTTCTGAGGTAACAAACACAAAAAGAAATAAAAAAAAACATACAACCGAGTAGTAGAGTAGTAAGTAGGTTAAAAAATACACACAAGAGTAAGATCTAAGCGCCCCCTTACATAAATTTAAGAGACAACTTGGTACTATACGAATGAGTTACTTTAGTTGTTTTACTAGTTCTTAATATTTCCTTTGTTTTAGTTATGTCACAGATATCACAATACTAGGTAATGTATACCAAATGTTTCTTGCTAAGGAGCAAGGTACATTTAGGAATGTTTAGACTTTCAGTGGCCGTTTCTTAAAATGACTTCTTCTAGATATGACGAGTTCCGATTTCGGGCACTTTTAGTTAAAGCCAGTTCTGAAGAGGACCATTTCTGGACTTGACCAGTTCTTGGTATGTCAACACTCTGTACGGTACGCTTAGTAGGCGTACCTATGATATGCCACAGATATCAGAATACTAGGTTACGTTCATTATGTGTTAAAAATAAATAATACATTTAGCAACTGAAACAATTCTTCAATAGTGCCGTTATGATTTTAAAAAAATAGTTACCTTGATGAAGTGACAAATATAACCTATTAAAATGATTGATTTCAATTTAAACTATATTATTTACGTACCTTACAGAGAGTTGACATAACAAGAAGTGGACAAATCCAGAAAAGGTCCTCTTCATAACTGTTTATAAAAATAGGTGTACTGTTACGAGCTGAGGTTCGTAAGAATTAAAGCAACCGGTTATTACTCAAAATTGGACATATTTATTCATCACCAACTAATTACTCCCAAGCACAGTACAACACTACTTTGTTCTTCCAAATCACTAAACACTGTTATCACACTCAAATATCGAATGATGATTTCACTCTGTATCGTAATTGAATACTGTCTTAATTTCCGAATCGCGTGGCATATTTATATCCAGTCTATCGAATGATTTAGTAAGTGCGGGATTAATCGCGGTACTAACTGTTGCATAATCTGGGACTCTATTGTACTCGGCGCGGCGGTGATAAATCATCCTTTTGTGTTATTTTTAAACAAGTTGTTATTGTATTCTTTTCGCGGAACTATGCGAAGGCCCTTGATGGTTCTAGACTTTTCTGATTAGCGTAACAGTATATTAAATAAATTATAAATAAATATTACAGGACATTAATTTTTACACAGCGCCATCTAGCCCCAAACTAAGCATGGCTTGTAATATGGGAACTAGATTACGGATAGAATACTTAAATACTTTTTTTAAAATACATGCTTACTATATGAAACAACACCCAAACACAGAACAAACATCTATATTCAACACACAAATGTTTGTCCTGGGTGGGAATCGAACCCACAGCCTACAGCGCAGAAGGCAGAGTTACTACCAACTGAGCTATGAGGCTTGTTACGAATCCAGAACTCGTCATACCTAGAAAATGGCACTTAAGAAATAGTCACCAAACGCTTTTAGAAACAGTACATATTTACTAGTAGTTCGCCTCGAACTGAGATCTCGTAATGTCTAGTTTGTATTAGGTATTTCATCTGGGTCGGTAAGATGATGATGATGTATGTGTTCAGGGATGTCCAGGATGTACCTGGGAGCAATCTCCGAGAATCTGTAGGTACTTAGCATCTCCGCAGCAACAAGTGACAGACATATTAAGGTAGGTGTTTGTACCTACCTCATATCCCATCCTGATTATGTTGGTTTGTATTTGTTCTGATCTGCGAGCCATCTCCGAGAATCTGTAGCATCTCCGCAGCAATAAGTGACAGATGTAGCACACACCCCTCGGTCTGTCTGCAGTGTTGAGCTGGAATCAATGAGTACTGTTTTTTATTAAATTATCTCCATCCAAAGGTTGTTTGCAATAAATCGCGATACCCCCGCGACCCATTGCGGCTATTTGTTTTTCAATTAGATATTTCTACTTTATTGCACACACAAATATAAAATCATACAAACATAGTATAATCAAAAAAGTATAATGAAGGTGATTTTAAAATGAGTAGGTACTTTTCTAGTAAACCTAGGTAGAGAGAGAAAGAAGATTATTACTTTTATGAATAACATACCTTACATTATACTACATTATTTTATACATATAATTATATTGGCGCAAAGCCATTAGTTGCACAAAACTGCAATAATCAATGCTATAAAATTGTTATTGTTAACTATATTCAGTCAAATAACATATATACCTAACTAATTTATGCCTTATAAAAGTCCCTTAGAAAAGTTTTAGATACAGATAATCCAGAGTTAAAGTAAAACAATGGTTGAGCCAAAAATAAATCACGTGTCTTCTGCCAACTTGTCATTTTTTATATTAAATGTAGGGGTTGGCTACATACTGGTACCTGAATTTAACATTAATTGTATAAATGAAAGCTTCTTGGGGTTTCATTTGAATATCATATTTTTTTTTTCTTAAATGTGTTAAAGTTTAATCTGCTTTTGTAAAACACCTATCAGTTTCAAAACTGCAATCTACAGAGGTAGGTATTTTTTTTATACTACTAAGGTGGCAAACAGACCTCATAGCTCAGAGATTAAAAAAAACAGCCATATGGTCCACCTGTTTTTTTTATTGTACCCCCGCTGTACAATAAAAAAAACAAGTGGTTGGCTTCCATCTTACCTGGCTTCAAGTTATGATAAGGCCTAGGGTGGAAGCGCACTCCACCCAGAATCCTAAACAGACTGAGGAAATGGATATCATATCTCTAAATGCCGGTACACAATAATTTATAATTGTTGTTATTGCAAAAGACTTAGGTAAGATGGTGGTAGCTAGACAGACAGACTGAAATAAAATCCTACCACCAACCAAACAAGGCACCATATTGTAATCCTCTGGGGATTCAACCCGGGACCTCTCCTGTGGGCTTACCATAGGACCATAGAGGTGGTTAATGTTTGTCTTTGAACCCTTGTAACACCAGAAGCAACACGCACATGTTGCCGACTCCTATCATGAGCCCTGGCGACCACACTCACCACATGAACACAGCACTAATAGATATCTTGCTATGTGGCTGCAATATTGTGTACCTAAGGTGGGAGGTACAGCCCCAGAGGTGCTGCGTAAATAGTGATAGGAAATCCTGAAACCTACATATTTATTTATAATTATTATTAATATAAATATAAAATTGTTTTGTAAAATCGAATTTAATTACATAGGTAGTTACCTACCTATTTGTTTGTCTGTTACTACACATTTGTGTCTCTTTAGCTAGGTATGTAGAATTTTGGATATTGGTAAACTGATTATTTTGTAATACATACCAATAGGTATAGTAAAATTTAATTTAATTACATACTTACCAACCTATTTGTTTGTCTCTTAGTTACTACACATTTGTCTTTTTAGCTATCTACAATATTGTATAGGTTTACTACAACCTAGTAAAATAACCATCTCCGACCTTCCACCATAAGCATACAAGCCTTAATATCATTGTCATGTCAGGAATAAAATGTATTCATTCCATTGGACTAGGATTAGGTACTACTTTAGGCAGTCAGATACATACATCGTACACAGCAAACTCATGTAATATATTTACTGTTGGCCCAACTAGCTAGATAAAAAAACAAGGGTGATCTAACTAAGGCATAGATATTTAATAAAGGGGCTGTAAAAGCAGTCAATGCTTACCTCAGTACTTGTAACATTTCTAAACGTCTCAAGAAGCTCATTGTTTTCAATGTAACACATACCTACATTGCTTGCAAGGCAAATTCTACACAAAGAACTAGACATAGCGAAGGATTTTGTGGGAATTCGAAACCGTAAGTTCAAAAGTTTCTCGGTGGTGTGGTGCGGTCATAGAAGAAATTTACTGTTTGTTTCGTGTAAAATTAAGCGGATTAGTTTATTTATTAGTAGTAATATATGGTTTTGGTTTAATTAAAGCCAAAGAATGGAAGCTCGAGATGTACATTACAGTAGTCTGTGCTCGGAACTCGGAACAATGAAACCTCACGCACAGAACACTAATATAATAAGAAATCCAACTTTTTGACCTGCACACGTCCGGATGTGCACACGTTCATTTCGTAGCCCACAAGCTGCTTGACAGTTTGACGAAATGAATTGAGTTACCAACTTCTAGTGTAAATAGACCATTATCCCATCGAGAAAATGGCGGCAATTTTAAATTATGGATGTATCACGGTTTTGGCGGGGTACATATTTAAATTACTTATTTATTTAAATAGTAGGTAGTACTACCTACTACTGAATGAACCACAAACTTTCTAATGTATTTCTGACACTAAAATATAAATACAAAATGATGTTTGTGATTCACCCCACTAAGCTAATGATAGATAATGCAAATAAAATCACAGAGCTGGTAATAAGTTGTGGGTAAAAATATAAAATAATTTCATTACGTACATACATAGAGAAAAAAAAAACACAGATATAACTACTACATATTTCTACAGAGTCGATAAGTATTTAAGGGTATTGTTCGGGTTTTTTTAAGGAATTAAAGATTTATTTAAGAAATATGACTTTTATTATAACTTTCGCTAGCACTCACTGACGCCATTACATAGACTCTATGACTATAGACAAGTAGGCATCTCTTGGAAAGCCACAGAACATAGGCTATACAATAGTAGGTACTTACTTATATTTTATTGCCTCTTACAAAACATTTTAATACCACCCCTCAAGAAAATATTGAAAAAATGAATACAATAGTATAAACATGTTTGTTTTACATAAACATAACACTACTACTATAAAGAAGTTATACAGGCTCTGATAACTTAACTCTACTACTAAACTAGCACATAAACAGTCTCTCCCTTAATTTTTTAAACAATGTTCCCCCCAATGTCTTAGTAAAAATGTCTCCTACTTGGTTACTTGTATTTATATATTTTAAACAAATGATGCCCTTTTCCACTTTTTCTTTTACAAAACTTTTCTTAATTTCTAAATGCTTTACTCTACCAGTGGTCATATTGGCCATTTTAATAGTGGACTGATTATCTTCAAATAATGTGATCTGACCCACATGAAAATCAAAATCTACCAGCAAGGCTTTGAGCCAACAAGCTTCACTGGTCGCTTGGCTCAATGCCACAAACTCAGCCTCAGTTGAGGACAAAGCGACCGACTGTTGCTTTCTTGTAAACCAAATCACAGAACACCCAAATACCTTAAATATACATCCAGTAGTTGATTTTCTATCAGTACACCCACCCCAGTCACTATCAACAAATCCAATAGCATCATCATCATAATCGTTCCTAAACTTAAGACACAAATGTAATGTCCCCTTAATGTATCTTAGAACATTCAAAAGTAGCTTGTACATAAGTTTACTAGCACATACTTGATATCTACTCAAAATACATACTACAGCACATAGATCTGGCCTGGTTGCAACAACAACATACATTAATTTTCCAATCAATTTTCTACATTTATTTTCAATCTCTTTACTTTCAGGTCCATCTCTTATTAATAATTCAAACTTGAAATTTTTATCAATTGGCAATGACAAGGGTTTGCAATCTGACATGTTGTACAAAGTCAACAGTTCCTTCAAATAATCTTCCTGAGAAAGATAGGTTATCCCTATTTCCTGTCTCACATTTATTCCTAGATATTTGGATATTGTTCCCATTTTCTTCATTTTAAAATTACTACAAAGAGCATTGCTCAGGGACTCACACTCCTCCTTATCATTTCCAAAATACAATATGTCATCAACATACAGTAATAAAAATATTTTCTTATTACCTTTACATTTTGAGTACAAACAGAAATCTTTGTCAGAAGGGTTAAAACCTAAACCTAGCATGACATCATCAAAAGTTTTATTCCAACGCTTGGGGCTCATTTTCAAGCCATAAATTGATTTGTTAAGCTTACAAAATTTAAATTCTGATTTTAATCCTTCTGGCATATGTAAATATACCTCTTCCTGCATTGCACTGTTTAAGAATGCATTACAAACATCCATTTGCTGGACCTCAAGATTCATTTTAGTAGCTACAGCCATAAACACACGAAAAGTATTTAAAGTTGCTACAGGAGCAAACAAATCATAGTCACTAATATACTTTTGTTCAAAACCCCTAGCTACTAGTCTAGCCTTATATTTAATATCATTTTCTTCACTCTTTTTCTTCTTGAGAACCCATTTTGTGCTAATAATTTCTTTCCCTTTGGGCACATTAGACACTAAAGTCCAAGTATCGTTATCCTGAAGCTGCTGAAGCTCAGTTTGCACAGCTGCCTTCCATTGTTCAGCTTCATCGGATATCATCGCATCGGAATAAGTGATACCCTCACTTTCCACGGTCATACCAACTTCATAGTCCTGAAGCGCTAGTGGTTTCTTGACCACTCTTCCACTTCTTGTTTTCTGTTTTATTTCCTTATTCTCTAACACTTCAGGTTCTGGTTCTGGTTCATCATCTGACACCTCTGGTTCTGGTTCAAGGTCTGATATGTCTGGTTCTGAATCAAGGTCTGGTACCTCTGGTTCCGGTCCATGGTCTGGTACCTCTGGATCCTCACCTGTTACATCTGATTCCTCCTCTGGTAGCTGACATATATTGTCCAACAGAATAACATTCTCTTTCCTTTGTTTCTCTATATTTACCTTTTTACAGTTTTCTGTCTGGAGAAGAACGACATCCCTTCTAACCAGTACCTCATTTCTTTCTTTAATGAAAACTCTGTATCCCTTTGAACTTTCATATCCTACGAAAAGTCCTTTTTCACCCTTAGCATCCCATTTTAACCTCTTTTCTTTTGGAATATGGACATAAAGTTCTGATCCAAACACCAATGTCAGTTTGCTGATATCAAAGTCCTTACCTTCCCAGAGTCGGAACGGAGTTCCACTACTGTATCTGCTTTTAGATGTTCTATTGAGTACATATACCACTGTATTAACAGCTTCTGCCCACAGCTCTTTTGGTAGTTTCTTTGCATTTAACATAGACCTAGCAGCCTCAACCAATGTTCGCATGTCACGTTCAGCCCTACCATTCTGTTGTGGTGTGTATGGTATAGTAGTCTCATGTAGGATACCTTTGCTATGCAAGAACTGTTTCATATCTTTATTTACAAACTCACCCCCATTGTCAGTACGAATTTTCTTAACTACGCACCCGGTGACCTTTTCTGATGCTGCAATAAAGTTTTTCATGTTCTGGAGCACCTCAGACTTCTGCACCATGAAGTAGACCTGCCGATAGTTAGTAAAATCATCCTTGAGAAGTAGAAAATACCGTGACCCACCAATAGAGCTAACCTCCATCGGCCCACATACATCCGCATGTACCAACTCTAGCGGTTTCTCTGTAGCACTCTCACTGTCTTTGAAAGGTAATTTGTGTATTTTCCCTTTCATACATGCTTCACATGTTGTCACACTATCGTCTGTATGCTTGATATTGTTCATTTTTAACACATCTCTTACAAGTCTATAATTCTGATGACAAAGTCTCTCATGCCACACATTTACACTGGCCACAGCAGAAATGTCCTCGAATATGAAGTCCATCACATAAAAGTTACCTTCGCGTACCCCTAATGCACATAAATCATTGTCTTTGTGAACTAAACATTTTTCATCAACAAATGACACTTTGAAACCCTTGTTTGTGATACTAGGCACCGAAAATAAGTTAACTTTCAAGTCCGGTACATACAACACACCATGTAAAGTTGTATTTATGTAAGTTTGTCCATCAAAGGCCTTCAGTTTCACATCACCGACGCCAACAACCGGCAGTCGTCGTCCATCACCAACAATAACGAACCTGTTTGACACTGACAGTTCTTTATAATTTATGAGAAAAGTGCGTTCAGAAATCATATGAGCACTCGCTCCACTATCAACTAACCATTTCCCATTTTGACTGAGATTAGATTCTACATCCAAAATGTCTGTGGAATATGCACCTGCAACAAAAGCATTATTTTTGTTGCCAGAAACATTCTTTGCACTGTTACACTGAGATTTTAGATGTCCAGTTTTATGACACTTGAAGCACTTGCGAGTATCTTTATCACTTTTACATTGTGACATGAAATGTCCGATACGTCCACACTTGAAACATTTTATAATCTTGTTATTGTTATATTTCCCTGGCTGTGCATACAATGCTACACTTTCACCTTCACTGGCTTTTGACTTTATCCTCTCTTCTTCTATGAGTAGCCTTGCAACCAATTCATCGTAGGTTTGCCTGCTCGGCTCGACTGATTCCCATGCAGATATGAAGTGACTTAAAGTTGATGGCAAGGACATTAATACTTTAGTTATCATGAACTTCTCTGATACTTCTTCACCAGCTTGATTCATCTGCGTTTTTAATTCTTGCAGCTTTGCTAGAAACGTTGCCATGTCCGCACCCTCTTCAAATTTAAACTGGAAGAACCGCTGTTGTAAGATATGTAAGCTTGTGCTTGACTTTTGCTCATATACAGAATGGAGCTTTGCCCACATCTCCGCAGCAGTCTTGCATGATAAAATGTGAACCATTACACTCTCACTTAACCTCAAAACAATTTGTGTTTGTGCTTTTGCATCTTTCTTCCTCCACTCTTCACTCCCATCTGTGGGTTTAACTTCTGAGCCTTCTACTATTTTGTAAACATCCATGCCCCTCAGTAGCACTGAGACTTGGAACTTCCATAGATTCCAATTTTTCTGGCCTTGCAGTTTGATGGCCCCCAAGGCCCCCACTCCAACTGCATCCATGATCGTAGGTTATCGTCACGCGCACGCTGATTTATACTTTTGCCTCTGCCTCCCTGGCACCGCAAACCCTCAGCCACCCCGCACGTTGGTTCCTTGCCGCCGGCGAAAAATAAAAGCCCGCCAACCCAACGCCCCTCAACGAACACGCCACGCGGTCGCCGCCGTATCGTTGATCGTTGTTGACCTCTTGACACTTCCAATTCCTTTTATCCACGAAACAGAGTTATGAAGCAGACTGGGCCCATAACCTGTTCGGGTTTTTTAAGGAATTAAAGATTTATTTAAGAAATATGACTTTTATTATAACTTTCGCTAGCACTCACTGACGCCATTACATAGACTCTATGACTATAGACAAGTAGGCATCTCTTGGAAAGCCACAGAACATAGGCTATACAATAGTAGGTACTTACTTATATTTTATTGCCTCTTACAAAACATTTTAATAGGTATCCCTACCTTAATACGAGACGTGTAAAGCTGAAATTTTCAGTATATAATTTTCAATAACCGCTCAAATACTAAGGTATAAACTCACAATCGTGGGTTGAAAAGGTTTCTTGCATTTTGACGTCAAACTTATGACATTAAAAGTTTTGATCTAAGCTATATTATTCAAAAACGCTTGTATGTGCATTCCTGAAGTTTTATATGGTTGCATAGAATAACAACAAGAACCGAATACCGTTTACAATGAACATGTATGTTTGCCCATCTAAGAGCTAGACACATTTTAGGGTTTAAATAAAAAGCTAGATTACTTATAAACGGTACCTATATATTTTTGATTATATTAATATGTCACAAATACGCACAGATGAAGAGCTACTCATGTATGTATATCTTACGGGTGCACATCTAATGGTTTCCGAGAAACACGATTCTGCAAAACGTTCCCCCAGCAGGAAATGAAATATCTCAAAAACCTTAAGGCCCACAAATTCCATTTTTTGCGCACTTTTACGCACAAATGTAAGCTATCTGCCCATATCTGACACTTATGGCTACGGTCATTCGTTTAGAATCTTCCTGCTGGAAGAACGTTGCTCCAGCAGGAAACGTTTTTCGCGTTTTATTCCAAAACGGTAACATGCACTAATTTCATACTTGGCGCACTAATACAGCATATATCGCTCTAAGTATGTGTTGAACTCAATTCGTTCTAGAAGATACTTTCCTGCTGGAGTAATGCACACGTCCGCGACTGGCGATGGCGACTGCCGGCCTGCTCGCGGTAGGGGCGAGCGGCGGCGGCGCCGGTTCTAGAATCGAACGAAGTAGGCAAGACTAGGTACTTGGAAACCGAGTACTATCACCGAGCTACGTTACAATCAAATTACTTTGACCTAACCTGCCTCTTGATTGTAGAATTGTGATATTCATAACTAGCACAAACCTATTTAGGTTAGGTAACTAGCAAACACTTGGGATCTGTTTCCGTCATCCTGTGGTAATCTACTAAAATGTTTACTTTGTGCAAATCTTATTACCTACCTGATGAGCGAATGGTAATGGAACATGAAATACAAGAAGGTAAGTAGGTAGGAATATAATCAAAGGTACATACTAGTGGTTTGATGACAACAATAGTTATTTGTTATTCAAGAGTGCAAAGTTGCTTTTTAACCGCGTGTTCAATTTTGATGACCGAGCAAGCGAAGGAATCAAAAGAGCACGAGGTGAAAAATCTTTGCACTCGAGTGCAACACGTAACTTTTCATTCCACCTCAGCGAGGAAATGACTAAATGCAAAAAAAAAACGTTTACAATCACAAGATAGGTACTTTTATTTCAGTTTAGGTATTAACTACTACATTATGACAGGTAAGTATTACAGAATAATCTTTAAATTATAAAAAAATAATACTAAGGTATAATTAAGAAAATTTTAAAGTAACGTTGCTACAGTTATTTAAATTGAGTGTAATATTTTTGTTTGGTAATGTAATATTAGGTAAAATCACCAGTCATGGACAGTATAAGCGATTTTTTTTTGTTTTTACTTTTTAATTTCTTTATTTTTCGATACACGTTCTTTGGGATTTGTAGTTAAATGATAAGTACTTTTCTTAATTAGTATTCGAGGTTTAATTTTAGGCTTAATACAGTGCAATATAAAAAATAACCAATTACAACACTCTTACTCAGGCACCATTTATGGACGGTTATTTTCCAGTGATGGACCCCCAATAATGGACATTGTCCCCAATCATGGACCGCTAGTTATGGACATATAAATAATCAATAAGGTAATTTTTTTAAAGAAATGCTTATCTTTAACAGACCGGCCAATTATTATTAAGTAATTGAAAATAATTATCAAAATCAACCTTATTGTATCAAGATAATACGATTGTAAATAGCTATCAAAAATCAACGTTTTTCTTACAGTTTATATAGAAATTAAAAATAAACATTAATATTCGACAGAGATCAATGTTTCCTTGAGTTTAGATGTATTAATAAACATCAGTCTAGAAATAACATAACAAATTAAAAATCTTTCCTTACTATAACTAAAAAAAAGTCTCATAAATCACCTTTTTTCAGTCATTCATATTCAACAGAGATCTATGTTTTTCTTGTGTATAACACAACTATTTATAAACATCAGATTAAAAAATACAGATAATGACACATTTTTTTAGTAATCTACCTTCTTAGGTAGTTAAATTAACTCTCAATAAGTAACAATATCTTTGCACTTATAATTATAAACAAAATATTTACCAATACGTACTTAGTTAAAATATCACTAGAAAAAACAGTCTCAAAATCACTTTCTTCAGTCATTCATATTTAACAGAGATCTAAGTTTTCCTTGTGTATAACACAACTATTTATAAACATCAGGGTAATAAAATACAAATAATGTAACAAACTTTTATAAAACTACCTTCTTAGGTAGTTAATTGAACTCACCAAAAGTAACAATATCTTTGCACTTATAATTATAAACAAAATATTTACCAATATGTACCTAGTTAAAATATGGCAATAAGTACTAAACTTAACAGATAAATGGCAAATATTTTTGCATTTCAGGTACTTTAAAAAATCCCCTCTTGTTAATAACCTGAGGCTGCTGATATTTTTTCAATTATTGCTTCCTTATTATACCAAATTGGATCTGGAGTATCAGGCCACCTAAATGTATTTCCTTTCGAAATTACCATTGTACTTATTTTGTATATATTATTATCAATATTTTTAATCAACCCCGGAAAGTATTCTCCTTCGTATTTAATTATAACATATGTATTTTTCCTTAATAACTGCAGGGATATGTTTTTGTGTCGCTATCTTATTTTTTTAGTATAACAGCCAAGAATTTGGCTAATCAGACTGCTTTTATTGAGCACAGACAAGATATTAATGTATTGGAAAATATTCCAAGTAATTTAAATTAGTTCATAAGACAATAGAGGAAGCCTCTAGCATAAATGAGCCACCAAATATGTCACATAGCAAACATAGCTTAGTAAGGAAGTCAAAAATGTGTTTAAATAATTTGCCTAAATCAAATAAGTCAAATAGGTGTAATACTATACTGGTAAATAATACTAAGAAAATATGCCCTAAACCCAAAAATTATATCAAATTGTTAAGTCAGAACATTGAAGGCTTAGAAAACAAGGTGCTTGAACTGGAATTATTCATGAACTCTGATCATATTGACATCATTTGCATAACTGAACATTGGCTTAAACAACATGAGCTCATGTTTAATTTCAGTAATCACCAGATTGGCAGTTCTTTCTGCAGAGTGAATCACATCCGAGGTGGCTCAATAATATTGTTAAACAAACAAATAAAATTTAAAGATCGGACTGACATTGTTAATCATTCAGTTGAAAAGGAAATTGAAATAGCTTGTGTAGAGCTGGAGCAATTCATTATCATAAGTGTATACAGCCCACCTTGTGCCAAATATTCAATTTTTGAAAATGTTATGGAACAAATATTGTTTAAAGTGTCACAATCAAAAAAACAATTGATAGCTTGTGGAGATTTTAATATTGATCTATTGACCAAAGACACATATAGCAAAAAAATTACTAACCTGTTTAACTCCTTTAATCTAAAACCTATGTTTATGGAGCCTACTAGAATAACTGAAACCTCAGCTAAATGTATAGATAATATATTTACAGATGCCAACATTGTATGGAAGAGTGTAATAAGTAAAATAAAATCTGACCATCTAGGAGAAATTATTAAAATCGAAACACAATGTAAAACTAATATAAAAAGGAAAATTAATTTTGTACCACTGACAGCTGATAGAGTGGAAAAATTAAAATCAGCACTAATGTCTAAATTACCTGTTTCATATAATGGCAACTATCCTGATTGTTTATATAATACATTTTTTACTAAATTTAGCAACATATTTAACTCAATATATACATCCAAAACAATCACAGTCTCTGATAATGCAACATTTAGTGAGTGGGCAACAGCGGGAATACATAAAAGTAGAAGAAAATTGTATGAACTTTATGGTGAAAAACAGTACAACTTTAGTGAAGAGTTTAATGATAAAGTAAAAAAATATTCTAAAATCTTTAAGGAAGTTTGTGTGGCCGCTAAATCCCAATACTTGAGAAAACAGATTGTAAATAGTAAAGATAAAATTAAAGCTACTTGGAAAATTATTAATAGTGAGACTGGAAAAGGGAAAAGCAGCAACACTAACGAATTTAATTTAAAAATAGGAAATCTTAACATATCCCAAAATATTGATGTTGCAACAGCTTTTGAAACGTTTTTTACTGATATACCTGTTTCTACCACAAAATCATTGAACTCTTCAAATATTATGGCAGAGTCAATACTGAAAAACAATGTACCATCATGTAATAAACCATTTTATTTCAAATATGTTAATAATAACGATATTATTAAAGCATTTAAACTTATAAATGAAAAGAAGACCTCTGACCTCTGGGGCATCTCTGTAAGCATTGTTAAACCTATAATAGGCGTTATAGCGCCTGAATTAGCTTTTATTTTCAACGAATGCATCGACTGCGGCGTATTCCCTAATTTAATGAAATATAGTAAAATAACTCCTCTTTTTAAATCTGGTAACAGTTCTGATCCAACAAACTTTAGGCCGATATCAGTACTACCGACATTTAGTAAAATCTTTGAGAAGATTATTCTTACACAGTTACATAGTCATTTTTATGCTAACGCCCTATTTCATGACAAACAATTTGGATTTACAAGAGGTCGCTCAACTGCTGATGCCGGTATTAGTTTAGTATCGCATATTTTCGAGGCCTGGGAGAAATCACATGATGCGTTGGGAGTCTTTTGTGATTTGTCTAAGGCTTTTGACTGCGTGCACCATGAAACACTGATTATGAAATTAGACCACTATGGTATCAAGGGTGTTGCACTAGACTTACTCACGTCTTACCTAAGTGATCGCATACAGCATGTCGACGTGAACGGCCAGCGTTCTTCAGGATCTTTGGTTACCATGGGTGTGCCGCAGGGTTCTATATTGGGGCCTTTCTTGTTTTTAGTATATATTAATGATCTGCCCCAAATAATTAAAGATGACCATGAGATTGTTCTGTTTGCAGATGATACGTCACTTCTATTTAGATTGAAGCGACAAATGACTAACTTTGACAACGTAAACAATGCAATCTCAAAAATTGTTAACTGGTTTAATGTAAATAACTTAGTACTCAATCAGAAAAAGACCAAATGTATTCGATTTATTTTACCAAATGTAACTGAAGTTAAAGCTAATGTAAAAGTTAAAGAGGAAAACATAGAATTAGTCAAAACCACTGTATTTTTGGGATTAACTTTAGATAATAAACTTCAATGGGGCCCACACATAGATAAACTGGCGAAGAGACTTAGTTCTGCAGCATATGCTGTAAAGAAGATACGTCTTCTCACAGACGTTGCTACAGCAAGACTAGTTTACTTCAGTTACTTTCACAGTATTATGTCATATGGCATAATACTGTGGGGAAGTGCTGCAGATATAGACACCATATTCGTTTTGCAGAAGAGGGCTGTTCGCGCTGTTTACAAAATGGGTCCCAGAGATTCATTAAGAGACAAGTTTAAAGAAATAAATATATTGACTATGCCCTGCCAATATATTTATGAAAATATTATGTACGCGCGTAAAAACATAAGCTTATTTGACAAAAACTGTGATAAACATAATTATAATACTAGAAATAAGAATAAACTCGCTGTTCCCACAACTAGGCTCCATAAGGTTAATAAATCGTTCATAGGGCAAACTGTACGCTTTTATAATAAATTGCCAAGTGATGTGCTAAGCTTGTCAAATAATAAATTCAAAAATTTTGTAAAACAAAAGCTATCCAGGAAAGCTTATTATAAAATTTCAGATTACCTAGAAGATAAGAAAGCCTGGCATTAAAAAAATGAATTTGCTCCAGTGAATAAATTGTAATTAGTATTAGATAATTTTAAGCTATTGTAATGGATCATGAAAAAAAAAAACTAGCCCGAGGTTCTTGCCTTTCTCCTTGTGTGCTGGTCGCGATTCCGAACAGGCGGTAGATTTGACGTTTCAAAGTGATCCTAAAAAATCTTACTGAATAAAAATATTTGACTTTGACTTTAAGGGGAATATTTTCATCTGAATCTGTTGATTCAGTTCTACGTTTTGGTTGGTTTATCTGGTCCTCTTCAGACAACTCTAAATCTTGGTCACTTTCTTGATATGGTATATGTATATCATTTTCTTCTTCTGATGAAATAGATGATTCAATTCTCTTCCTTTTCTTAGTTACGGTTTTTGCGATGTTTTTTTTATTTAAAACTTTCTTTTCTTCAGCCATCTTCTTTTTCATTAGTTGTTTTTCTTGTCTCTCTTTCATTCTTTTATTTTTCTCTTCTTCCTTCTGTTTTTTTTCGTTTTCCTTCTTCGTCATATATAGGTACTCTCCATGTTTCACCAGTAATTGCTGAAGGAATCCGTTCTTTAGTACGCCTTTTTTTCGTCTCGTTTCGTTTTTTTTATTTTATTATGTAATGTGATCCTTGGGACAGCATATTTTGTAGCAGCAACAGATATTTTCTCCCCCCTTCTGACTTCTTCGATAGCCTTAGCCACTTGTTCTTTTGTATAATTTTTTTTCGGTGCCATGTCTAGGACGAAATAAAATGTTTGTATTAGGAATATGCTGAACCTATTATGGACACCTAGTCATGGACAGAATGTACAAGACTGGAAAGACTAATAATTGATTGCCGATTTATAGAGAAACATGTAGATATATTAAAACAGAAGTGTAATACGTAAAAAAAAACAAAAAACAAGAAATTCTTTTTTTGGACATTCTGTCCATGATTGGTAAACGTGCTCGAATAAATATCCAGTTATAGACACCGGTAATTTTTAAGGTTATAATTCCAATGACAATTAGGTTATATCAAAAAAATAAGTCATTACTATTGGTAAATCAGTAAATAACATAAAATTTAACAATAACGACACACAAACAATATGTACCTAGTTAAAATATGGCAATAAGTACTAAACTTAACAGATAAATGGCAAATATTTTTGCATTTCAGGTACTTTAAAAAATCCCCTCTTGTTAATAACCTGAGGCTGCTGATATTTTTTCAATTATTGCTTCCTTATTATACCAAATTGGATCTGGAGTATCAGGCCACCTAAATGTATTTCCTTTCGAAATTACCATTGTACTTATTTTGTATATATTATTATCAATATTTTTAATCAACCCCGGAAAGTATTCTCCTTCGTATTTAATTATAACATATGTATTTTTCCTTAATAACTGCAGGGATATGTTTTTAAGGGGAATATTTTCATCTGAATCTGTTGATTCAGTTCTACGTTTTGGTTGGTTTATCTGGTCCTCTTCAGACAACTCTAAATCTTGGTCACTTTCTTGATATGGTATATGTATATCATTTTCTTCTTCTGATGAAATAGATGATTCAATTCTCTTCCTTTTCTTAGTTACGGTTTTTGCGATGTTTTTTTTATTTAAAACTTTCTTTTCTTCAGCCATCTTCTTTTTCATTAGTTGTTTTTCTTGTCTCTCTTTCATTCTTTTATTTTTCTCTTCTTCCTTCTGTTTTTTTTCGTTTTCCTTCTTCGTCATATATAGGTACTCTCCATGTTTCACCAGTAATTGCTGAAGGAATCCGTTCTTTAGTACGCCTTTTTTTCGTCTCGTTTCGTTTTTTTTATTTTATTATGTAATGTGATCCTTGGGACAGCATATTTTGTAGCAGCAACAGATATTTTCTCCCCCCTTCTGACTTCTTCGATAGCCTTAGCCACTTGTTCTTTTGTATAATTTTTTTTCGGTGCCATGTCTAGGACGAAATAAAATGTTTGTATTAGGAATATGCTGAACCTATTATGGACACCTAGTCATGGACAGAATGTACAAGACTGGAAAGACTAATAATTGATTGCCGATTTATAGAGAAACATGTAGATATATTAAAACAGAAGTGTAATACGTAAAAAAAAACAAAAAACAAGAAATTCTTTTTTTGGACATTCTGTCCATGATTGGTAAACGTGCTCGAATAAATATCCAGTTATAGACACCGGTAATTTTTAAGGTTATAATTCCAATGACAATTAGGTTATATCAAAAAAATAAGTCATTACTATTGGTAAATCAGTAAATAACATAAAATTTAACAATAACGACACACAACCCACAAAATAACTCACTAAGTCTACTCACTTGCATGGCGATTCTTATAATAAATTACGATTTCCGACACCAACTGTCCCCGCGTAACTAACAATCGTGATGGTCCAAAACAAAATGGCAGTCAGCTGTCAAACAAAGTGTGATTGACAACTAGAATATTGGCACTACTGATTAGTGTAATCATTTTGAAAAAAAAACTTGACGTTTGCTTAATTTTGGTGGTAATTTAAAAAACTATCCATGATGGGTCTGTGTCCATGATAGGTGACTTTACCTTTGGTGTTAGTCACTTGTGTACTTTTTTTCGGTAAACTATCTGTCATACTTAATAGTTGTACCGATTCATCGGATTCCCTTGGCGTAAATGTTGGCATGAGAGGGCGATGGTTAGGTGTTTAGTAATGGCTCATTTTTGATGTAGAAGGGCCAGTCCAAGGATCTGACTGAGGCTCTTTCAGTGTAATGGCTCCTACGATACCTTTACAAGTAATACACCAAGAAGGTTCCGATTTCGAGTTTTTAACAAATTAGAAAAGGTTGTATGATGAATTCGGCACCATGGAGGTAGAAGTAAATAGGTTTATTGATGTTTTGAATTCACAAACTTAGTGCACACGATGTTCTAAATTCAATTTTACTTTAACCTCTAGCGGATAAAAACGGCTTTTGCACTCAGATATCGAATAGTAAAAATACTCTTTCCGAAATGGTGGGATGAAATAGTTTTTTTACAGTTTAAAAGTTGACCCTACCTTCTATAATACTGGACAGTCTTGACTGTCAGTGACAGTGCTTGAGACATAAGTTGGCACTTTTTGTAGACAGTCCAGGTCTGAATCAGAACTGTGCGTTTTTTTTTATTTTATTGTACAACGGGTAAGCACTTGGCCTTCATCTCACCTGGTACCAAGTTGAGATAAGGCCGAAGGTGGAGGCGCACTTCACCCGGAATCCTCAACAAACTGAGGAACTGGTTATCTTACCCCTGAATGCCGGAGCCCAACAATTTTAGTACTTATTGTAATTATGGTGACAAAATTAGGTAAGATGGTGGTAGCTAGCCGGGTGGACTTAAACAAAGTCCTACCACCAACCAAAATTTTATTTAATATAACGCTTTGCTGGGATTATGTTATGATACCTATTATAATATAATAGTCAAATAATAGGTAGTGTTTCGACTGATCCCGATTCTGTATTCAACGCTACTTACGGCGTTTAATAGATAATTAGGCGCTTAATTTTCTTCATCTTTTATGAGGCTTAGGACTGTTAACGAAAATAAAAATAAGTTGGCGTATTTAAAAAGTTTATTACCTATGTAGGTACCTACAATGATTATTTATTGCAATTTTTCACACAAATTGACTCATTAGCAGATGAATATCAATCACAGAGACTATTATTTACTCAAATTCACTCACTTCTAGACAAATATCATTCATACAAATTCATTCATTCATAGACCAATATCAATCACAGAAACTATTAGTATTTACTTAGATTCATTCACTTCTAGACGCATATCAATCAAATCATAGAATAACTATGAATAGTTACTTACTAGTAACAAATAAAATATAAAATAGTTCTTACTAGCGTTCATGCGAGCGAGGGTGAGATGAATCTCACCCTCGCTCGCATGAACGCTAGTAAGAACAGCGCTTCAGTACCTACGTACGAGAACACATAACACTAACGGCAGAGCAGAGCGACAATACTAAGCGCCATCACCGCCACCGCGGCGAAGTTCACGAAACGAATCTTGGATCAGGCTAATATTTAACTATTATAAAATAATATTATACCGAAGATTCCAATACTAATTATTAACCTATTACGAATATACATTGCTAATATTAGGTTACCTAACTATTATTAATTTATTAGTCACACCTCCCTGTGAGTAGTAGTGTTCTGTGGTCACACCTCTAATGTGATGCGAGTTTGTATTTGTAATTACAAAACAAAAACAAATATATGAGAAGATGTTCTAAATATTTACTTAGAGCGCTTTGTAGACACGAAAAGTAAGTAATTCTAATGAATTTATAAGTAAAATGTGCGTTAACTTAGTTTTCCACGTTTTACTGACGTCATGAGTGGTAATTTTTAGATATGCCGTCCCCTCGAATAGTTTCCCAAAGACAAGAGGAAATCTTTATGCAAAATGACTGCGGCTCTTCGTTGGAGCGATTGTAGCATCCCGACTTAACTGTATAGGGTCGGGGACCACGAAGACTTCGCCCGAAATGGAGGGATAGTACTTGCGTGAAGTGTTGGAATTAGTTTGTGGGTGTGTATTGCAGCAGCAATACAACAGCAGTAAGTGCACTGCTGTTTGTTCTACATCAAGCAGACCACCGCCATACATACTTATTTGGCAAATACTAGAATGGCTTGGTGAATTTTTGTCTCCAACTTGTTCTAATAAGGTCCTATTATTTTCAAAAAACCAATTACATATTGGAGCCCCTGGCTTTTTATAGCACCACAGGAGGACTTGTTATAGCCTCCACTCCCTTGAGGAGTGGAGTTGGTGGTGAAGAGCAAATGGAACTGCTATGTTGAGAATGGCGGACAAATCATAGTGGAAGATTAGAATAAAATAAATAAAAAAGACATTTATGTTTACTACACTACCACAATTAGGAAATGCTTATCTAATAATAACCCTAATTTAACTTTTGTTTTAATCATAATATGTTATCTTACATTTATGCATATTTACAGTTAGGTTTCTGAGGTTGTCGCCTCAGCAGCCTTGATCAGAAGAATTTGGCAGAGTGGCAGATTGGTATGTATTAAATTGAGACAATCGCATATTAATTCACTTAATTAGATTTTTGAATCAAATATGTAAATAAAACCTATATACCTTATACTTAATTGCTTATTATTTATATATAAAAAGGTGGGTGTTTCATGATGAAGTGCCATACTTTCTGAGAGAAGCATAAATAATACCTAATAAATATTACAGGACTATTTCATGCTGTGTGAAATAAATGTCCTGTAATATTTATTTCCATCATGCCTAAACCAAACAAAGCTTGTAATAAGACAACTAGATTTTGGAAATAATACTGTATTGTTTGATGTGTATGTATCATCATATAATACAACACAGAACCTACATCAATACCTATTCATCAGGAACTAGATTTTGGAAATAATACTGTATTGTATGTAGGTATCATCATACAATCCATGCGCTCTAGGTTTCGAAGATCTTCAGCGGCCTACAACACAACTCCCTCCACGGCTCTCAACCATAAGGAAAAGACACACACAAATTACTCTGAACACGGCAATAGGTAGGTCACCGTTCCCGAAGATCTGCTACCACTAATATCCACTTTTTGAAGTGATTCGACAGGTAACTATGCATGAGGTTTATTGCCTGATTCTGGATACCGTAGTGTTTAAGCTTTGAGATCAGGGTGTCATGATCTACGCAGTCAAAAGCCTTAGATAGATCACAGAATACTCCAATGGCATCCTGTTTTCCCTCCCAGGCTTTAAAGACGTACTTCAACAGCATAGCACTAGCTTCGGTTGTTGAACGGCCTTTAGTAAACCCAAATTGTTTTTCATGCAGTAGCCTGTTGCAGTTAAAATGTGACTGTAACTGATTAAGAATCAGTTTTTCAAATATTTTACTACATGTCGGCAGAATTGATATTGGTTGATAGTTTGCTGGATCCTTTTCATTTCCAGACTTGAATAAAGGGATCAGTTTGCTATGTTTCATTAGATCAGGAAAGATTCCTTCGTCGATGCTTCTATTGAATATGTATGCCAAATATGGCGCATCATCAATTACTATATATAGTACTTAATATCTTTACGGAAATCCCCCAAAGGTCTTCGGATTTTTTTATATTTATTGACTTAAATGCTTTTACAATACAGTCAGCGTTGACGTGCCTGAAACTAAAGGAAACATGACACTTTTCAACACTTGTTTCAAGTAGAGCCAATGCACAATCAACAGATGAGTTCAGTGGCCGAGTGACAATATTAGGTATACTAGAGAAAAAACGGTTAAATTCATTAGCAACTTTTATATAACAATTTTAAATTATCAATCAAGATTGTATCATCTACTTTTAAAGCTAGTGGTTTTTTTAGAGGTTTTATTTTACCGGTTTCATTTTTAATCATTTTCCAAGTAGCCTGTATTTTATTTGTTGAGTTCTCTATTTTTCTTTTCTTTTTATTTTCAAAGATTTTGCTGAATGTCTTTTTACTGTCTTTTGTCTGCAAACACAGCCAATACTCTTTCAAATGATACCACACACGCCAAAATACTTCTTGTCTCACTTAACACCCTTATTTCTCAAAAACTATCCTAGCGTCAAAAAAATCCTCATACATATGAGTATTAATATAATCTCTGCATATTGAAAATTTTGAATTGATCTGATCAGCCATTTTAAAGATATGGGTGAAAAATTGTACTACTTTTTACCCCAATATCTCAAAAACTACCTCACTTATCAAAAATCCCCCACGACAATCAAATTCTATTTACGTTATCTCTTTACAATTTCAATTTCATTAAAGTCGGATAAGCCGTTCGAGAGTTATGCCGTCACAAACATTGCCACACACACATACAGTGCTGAATTTCCCAACTTAACTTAGAGATATCGTTCGCTTCGCTCACCTGATCAATTAAATTACATTCTATTTGCAATGGGAAATGATCGGACCAGTATGTACCATAAAGTACACATATTTCGATAACTGTACCTAAAGCGGCATCAGCAACTACACAGAGGTTCAACCAACCCGTGCACGTCACTGATAAATGTAAAGGTACTTATCGGCAAAGTAATCATAACGGCACAGGTCCATGATTGATCCTCACAAAATTACAGATTTTAGATTTCAGATTTCATTTATTGGCCACATTATAACAAAGATTGCTATACAAGGCAAGTCACAATTTTTTACATAAAATATGTTGAACTTTAAGATAGGTTAGTAATAGGTATCTAGTTCACCAAATTCAACTTATTTCAACAAATTATCAAATAAAGTTAAATGACAGAAATTAAACAAAAAAATCAATAAAAATTTAACCACCTACTAAAACAGTTCAAAATATGTCAAAATGGATTCAGAATATATAATTACATAGGTATTTCATTTTCCATTTTCAATAACACACAACCTAAAATAAATAAAATTTCAGGCAAAAACATATATTTAAATAAAGCAAGTCAAATAAAATGTGATTCTCCTAGAGACATGTCAAAAAATTCATTTATATTATAAAATACATAATTTTCAAAGAATCGTTTAACTTTACATTTAAAGTCTGACATGTGTTCCGTCTTCGTTATGTTTATAGGAAGTTTATTGTACATCATTATTTTAGTATGTTCTCCTTGCTTTTGAACCTTGGTTAATCTTACTTTTGGTTTCAAATTATAGCGTGAGTGAGGCTTAACATATTTATTCCTATTTTCGTGTATTTCAAGTAGACTTTTATAAATATACAAAGATATAACCGACATAATTTTAAGCTCCTTAAAATGATTTCGGGCTGAATCTCTTTTTCTAAGGCCACATATAATCCTAATTGCGCATTTTGGCTCGTTAGCACCTTGTGTATATTTGAGCAGTTTCCCCAGACCTTTTCTCGATTATTGGTTTTAATTTTAAAAGAACGTAATTTGCAATTGCTAACTTTTTGCAGTTACTCCGTCGATTGTAACTACTTGAGTTCTATGTGAAAGATAGCTGTCCATCATTTGGAGCTCCTTATCATAAAACCCGTAATATTCTAATTTGCTAAGTAGGACGTCATGCCTCAAGCAGTCAAACGCCTTGGACAGGTCACAAAAAATACTAGCACATTTTTGAGATTCATCTAGAGCTTGCAGAACAAAGTAATTTACATTACGAATCGCCATTTCCGTTGACTTATTTTTTCTGAAATTAAATTGTGACGTATTGAACAGGTTATTGGCTACAAAGTAATTAACAATTTCGTTCTTCAGAATTGTTTCTAAAATTTTCGATATGGTAGGGAGTATACAGATTGGCCTATAATTTGTAAGCTTGTCACTTTCACCTTTTTTGTAAAGCGGAATAACGCGCCCAGCTTTTAAATCTTTAAACCGAAATGTGTGGGAACACTCCGTTAATTATACAATAATTTAATGTGTCACATAGAAGTTTTAATAAAGTATAGTTCCTCAATAATAAGTCTCTTAATGTTTTACTAGTCATATCGTAAATATCTACGCTTTTTTTAGTTTTCATGTCCCTAACTATCTTCCTGAAGCTTACATATGATACTGTATCAATTTTTATAGATGTGGTCGGTTTATATATGTTTTTTAAATAAGTCATGCATCTTTGTTTGTCAATAGTTGTAGATTTGGTCAGATTACTAGCAATGTTTTGAAAAAACAGGTTGAATGAATTAGCTATTTCTTGGGGATCTGCAGTGCGATTTCGTAACTCTGTCTCATTGAGACATCATTTAGCTACATCAATGGAACAGAAAAGTACTTCAATGAAAAATTTGCGATTACGTAAAACCGTTTCTACCGATTCGCCTGTGATCACATTGACTGAATGAATGACGAGTGATTGCCAACCCGACCAATTCACATATTACTTATTAGGGTGGTGACCGCGCGTAAACTCAATATCCTTTATTTGGTCGTATTATACGACTCTCGGTCTATAGGTTCTGTTATTGAAATCCAATTTTAATGTTTTTTTGAGGTTGTTTTTGCCGGGAAGCAAGTGCATCGTTTCTTTTTGTGAAAAGAAAGTTGGATAGATTAATTATTTTAGTTTCGACTGTTACAATTATAACAGCCAGAGCTGTATTCATTTGAAGTAAGTAAAGTAAATGTATGTGCAGTGATTTGAAAAGCTAGTGAGTGCATCTACATTGCTGAATGGAATTTAATTGGTCTTTTCATATCCAAATGGTACTAAACTAGGTTATATTTATCTATAGATATGGCACCCTTGCGACAACTGACGCACAGACAGTATGAAATGCTTGTGGAGTTTGCTGAAACGAACAGAGATGCTGCTCTAAACAGCGGGAGGTCAGGCGGCCCTCTGGGCCATCAGGAAGCCAACAAAGCCTGGCAAGTTCTGTCCAACAGGCTTAACTCCCTGGGCGAGGGATTAAATAAGCCGGTAGACAAATGAAGCGAGTAAGTAAAGCAGACGCTTAGAATCTTCTTACCTGCAAGGCATGTTATATTTCTAGTGTGCCAGTAGTGGTGGTAGTTTATCTGCCTGACTGTGTTACTGTGCACTATGTATGTATTACATTAACCTACGTACTAACAACATACTGTTTTTCTTTGTGCACTAAACTTGCTAACAAAATGTTATGTTTTCCCCACAAGTACTGGCATTTATTAAAGTGTCGGATAAAAGCCAAAGCTAATCACTAACTTAATTAATTTAAATGTTACTACCTATATTGCTCTGAGTGGTACTTATTCTTTGTATTTTTGTTGCAGATAAGTCATTCCAATGAAAGCAGCTAACTCATGAGCTTGAAAAACTGAGGGAAAAAAAGGACAGTATCATTTTGATTTTAACATGTAACTAGCTCCTAGCTTCAATATTGTATTATAATTACATTGTAACCAGGATCATACAAAAGAACAGTAGGAACCAAGCCGTAAGTTTCTTGCCTGTTCTTCTAGGCTTTGGTTGCGTGGAACTGGCACCTCGATTCACCTAGTTTTAAGACGTTTCAAAGTGATCCTTGTAATTTTATTAAATAAATACCTTTAGACGTTGACTTTGACTTTATTAATCATACCTATTACCGCTACCTACTTGTAGTTAAGAATGAGGATCCGTAACGTTTTTAGTTGAGAATGCAGATTTATAGAGCTAAGTAATCCTTAACATACAGTGCAAAAATTTTATGTCATAAAGAATAACATGGATATAGTTCTATTGAATTTGTTATAACTTTACTGATCCTCATTGCTTTTATCATAATCTTAATTAAAAGTAGTTTCATATTTATGGTATGTATTGTTAAACAACAAGTTCCTATTCTAGGTACCTACTTTGTCGTAGGTAGGTAGTAGTAGTACATTTTGGTTTGGAAGGTAGGTGACTACTCACCGACTACCTAGGTATGTATGAGGTACCTACTTACTCAAATTACTTATTGCAACTTATGCGTGGCTACCTACCTAGTCAACTTCGTTTTTAAATCCTTTTTCTACATTTTTACAGCCTGTTTTAGTATGTTTATAATATTATAATATAATTTTCCTGCACTTAATGAGCACTTGGGTATGTAAATACACTTAGACTAAAGGAAAAACATCGGTTTTTGATCCGGAGCTCCTCAAATATTAAAAAAGGTTTCAAATAAATACAACCAAATTAAAATAATTTGTAGTAGAAAGTAACATTTATTCATTGAAACAACGAAGCTCTACATTTTAGGTAACTGTGTGTACCTAGTGTCCATTCATCCAATTTGCATAAGGAATGTCTGGCTAGTAGGTATAGCCATGGATTATCTGCAACCAAAATAAAAAGATTAAGTACCACTCAGAGCAATATAGGTTACCTACATTTAAAAATCAAAATTATACTGTCCTTTTTTCTGTCAGTTTTTCAAGCTCATGAGTTAGCTGGTTTCATTGGAATGACTATCTGCAACAAAAATAAAAATAATAAGTACCACTCAGAGCAGTATTTATGTAGTAGCCTACATTTAAAAATCAAAATTATACTGTCCTTTTTTTCTTCAGTTTCTCATGAGTTAGCTGCTTTCATTTGAATTGATTATCTGCAACAAAAATAAAAATATTAAGTACCATGCCCCCCACTCAGAGCAATATAGGTAGCCCAAACAAAACTGTTGTGGGCTGCTCCCCCAAATGATGCATCCAAATATTGAATATTAAGATGTGAGTCGCATATCTTCAACAAAAAAAAAGTGGTAAGTAGGTAATTTAAAGCAATAATAATATTAGTAGATATACCGAAATAAAGGAGGAAATTCCTACTTACAGCTAATACATTAAGGGAATGGTACCCTTTGCGGTTGTAAAAAGCCTCCTCATGCTCTGTTGGCCGAATTATGGAGACATCTATGCAGCCAATCACTCCGGGAATCCCATGTTTACTCATGAAACTGGAATAGAAGGTTAACTAAGTAAACGGGTTTGATAAAGGTAACTTGTTGGGTGCTAATAAACTCAATTCAGCTGGTACTCAACAAGACAGCATTTTAGATAAAAACAACATACCATAGGTAAGTAGTTTGTAGATGACTTACTCTGACATAATTGCTTCCCTTCTTTGACGCTGGTTTGTAAATTTAATATATTTGAGTAAAGCTGTTGGCGAATTGAGGGCATTTGTCACCTCCTCTAAGCTGATGGACATGGCTGTCTGAGACAGGTTATGAAGGTAGGAGGCACCTACTCCTCGCTGGTAAGAACCTTGGCTGTAGAAAGTCAAGGCTGCAAGAACCTAAAAAAAATAGCCAAGTAATTAGATAATAGGTAGGTATCAACACAAATCTATGATTGATATGAATCAATGAGTAATAGGTAGCCTATTTTTTGGGTTATTATTATTCCCCAGAGATCCTTGTTCCTCTCTAAATAGGTACCTAGGCCTACTTATAACCTCTCAAAAAACTTTACTACTACAATAGATAACTTACTTTGAGGTCGTCTCGAATGGCTGTTGAGCGGGTTTTTTGGGGAAGAAGTGGCACAACTTCCTGGCAAAGAGTAGCAAACACCTCCTTAGTGAGCCGGAATTGTGCTACAAACTCTCTGTTCGGGAGCATTAGTGGGTCGCTGGCGTCTTGCATCAGTCTCCTAGAGCTGACCAACGCATTTTTCCGACGCTGCTCCTCCGCCAAATACAATAAATATTGACGCGACATCTCAAACTACAATGAAAAAATGATTATCGCGTGGCTTGTAAAATTGATTTGTATTGCAATTCCAAGTAGTATATAGGTAATATAATGTGAATAGAAATGATAAGGTAAATGGTAGGTACATACATTTTTATCTAATTCTGAACTAAGCCACGAAAACACATGAAAATACTTATATTTTGTTGGACAGATACAACACCCAAGCTGTTTCTTATTTTGAATAGATGTAAGTAAACGATAGCTGTCAGTGCTCTGTGGTTTCATTCAAACCGAGCATCGGTAATCGCAAAATTAACGAATCGATAGATATGTTTCTTTCAAATGTGGTTTCTCCCTCAATGATGCTTTGATAGAGGGAGAAGGTGGTTACGTAATCGCAAAACTGTCATTTTCTTGGATTTCATTATGAAATCCATTGAGACACATTTCAATTAGAGTTACGAAATCGCACTGCAGCAGTGCCAGGAAGTTGTGCCACTTCTTCCCCAAAAAACCCGCTCAACAGCCATTCGAGACGACCTCAAAGTAAGTTATCTATTGTAGTAGTAAAGTTTTTTGAGAGGTTATAAGTAGGCCTAGGTACCTATTTAGAGAGGAACAAGGATCTCTGGGGAATAATAATAACCCAAAAAATAGGCTACCTATTACTCATTGATTCATATCAATCATAGATTTGTGTTGATACCTACCTATTATCTAATTACTTGGCTATTTTTTTTAGGTTCTTGCAGCCTTGACTTTCTACAGCCAAGGTTCTTACCAGCGAGGAGTAGGTGCCTCCTACCTTCATAACCTGTCTCAGACAGCCATGTCCATCAGCTTAGAGGAGGTGACAAATGCCCTCAATTCGCCAACAGCTTTACTCAAATATATTAAATTTACAAACCAGCGTCAAAGAAGGGAAGCAATTATGTCAGAGTAAGTCATCTACAAACTACTTACCTATGGTATGTTGTTTTTATCTAAAATGCTGTCTTGTTGAGTACCAGCTGAATTGAGTTTATTAGCACCCAACAAGTTACCTTTATCAAACCCGTTTACTTAGTTAACCTTCTATTCCAGTTTCATGAGTAAACATGGGATGCCCGGAGTGATTGGCTGCATAGATGTCTCCATAATTCGGCCAACAGAGCATGAGGAGGCTTTTTACAACCGCAAAGGGTACCATTCCCTTAATGTATTAGCTGTAAGTAGGAATTTCCTTCTTTATTTAGGTATATCTACTAATATTATTATTGCTTTAAATTACCTACTTACCACTTTTTTTTTGTTGAAGATATGCGACTCACATCTTAATATTCAATATTTGGATGCATCATTTGGGGGAGCAGCCCACAACAGTTTTGTTTGGGCTACCTATATTGCTCTGAGTGGGTGGCATGGTACTTAATATTTTTATTTTTGTTGCAGATAATCAATTCAAATGAAAGCAGCTAACTCATGAGAAACTGAAGAAAAAAAGGACAGTATAATTTTGATTTTTAAATGTAGGCTACTACATAAATACTGCTCTGAGTGGTACTTATTATTTTTATTTTTGTTGCAGATAGTCATTCCAATGAAACCAGCTAACTCATGAGCTTGAAAAACTGACAGAAAAAAGGACAGTATAATTTTGATTTTTAAATGTAGGTAACCTATATTGCTCTGAGTGGTACTTAATCTTTTTATTTTGGTTGCAGATAATCCATGGCTATACCTACTAGCCAGACATTCCTTATGCAAATTGGATGAATGGACACTAGGTACACACAGTTACCTAAAATGTAGAGCTTCGTTGTTTCAATGAATAAATGTTACTTTCTACTACAAATTATTTTAATTTGGTTGTATTTATTTGAAACCTTTTTTAATATTTGAGGAGCTCCGGATCAAAAACCGATGTTTTTCCTTTAGTCTAAGTGTATTTACATACCCAAGTGCTCATTAAGTGCAGGAAAATTATATTATAATATTATAAACATACTAAAACAGGCTGTAAAAATGTAGAAAAAGGATTTAAAAACGAAGTTGACTAGGTAGGTAGCCACGCATAAGTTGCAATAAGTAATTTGAGTAAGTAGGTACCTCATACATACCTAGGTAGTCGGTGAGTAGTCACCTACCTTCCAAACCAAAATGTACTACTACTACCTACCTACGACAAAGTAGGTACCTAGAATAGGAACTTGTTGTTTAACAATACATACCATAAATATGAAACTACTTTTAATTAAGATTATGATAAAAGCAATGAGGATCAGTAAAGTTATAACAAATTCAATAGAACTATATCCATGTTATTCTTTATGACATAAAATTTTTGCACTGTATGTTAAGGATTACTTAGCTCTATAAATCTGCATTCTCAACTAAAAACGTTACGGATCCTCATTCTTAACTACAAGTAGGTAGCGGTAATAGGTATGATTAATAAAGTCAAAGTCAACGTCTAAAGGTATTTATTTAATAAAATTACAAGGATCACTTTGAAACGTCTTAAAACTAGGTGAATCGAGGTGCCAGTTCCACGCAACCAAAGCCTAGAAGAACAGGCAAGAAACTTACGGCTTGGTTCCTACTGTTCTTTTGTATGATCCTGGTTACAATGTAATTATAATACAATATTGAAGCTAGAAGCTAGTTACATTTTAAAATCAAAATGATACTGTCCTTTTTTTCCCTCAGTTTTTCAAGCTCATGAGTTAGCTGCTTTCATTGGAATGACTTATCTGCAACAAAAATACAAAGAATAAGTACCACTCAGAGCAATATAGGTAGTAACATTTAAATTAATTAAGTTAGTGATTAGCTTTGGCTTTTATCCGACACTTTAATAAATGCCAGTACTTGTGGGGAAAACATAACATTTTGTTAGCAAGTTTAGTGCACAAAGAAAAACAGTATGTTGTTAGTACGTAGGTTAATGTAATACATACATAGTGCACAGTAACACAGTCAGGCAGATAAACTACCACCACTACTGGCACACTAGAAATATAACATGCCTTGCAGGTAAGAAGATTCTAAGCGTCTGCTTTACTTACTCGCTTCATTTGTCTACCGGCTTATTTAATCCCTCGCCCAGGGAGTTAAGCCTGTTGGACAGAACTTGCCAGGCTTTGTTGGCTTACTGATGGCCCAGAGGGCCGCCTGACCTCCCGCTGTTTAGAGCAGCATCTCTGTTCGTTTCAGCAAACTCCACAAGCATTTCATACTGTCTGTGCGTCAGTTGTCGCAAGGGTGCCATATCTATAGATAAATATAACCTAGTTTAGTACCATTTGGATATGAAAAGACCAATTAAATTCCATTCAGCAATGTAGATGTACTCACTAGCTTTTCAAATCACTGCACATACATTTACTTTACTTACTTCAAATGAATACAGCTCTGGCTGTTATAATTGTAACAGTCGAAACTAAAATAATTAATCTATCCAACTTTCTTTTCACAAAAAGAAACGATGCACTTGCTTCCCGGCAAAAACAACCTCAAAAAAACATTAAAATTGGATTTCAATAACAGAACATATAGACCGAGAGTCGTATAATACGACCAAATAAAGGATATTGAGTTTACGCGCGGTCACCACCCTAATAAGTAATATGTGAATTGGTCGGGTTGGCAATCACTCGTCATTCATTCAGTCAATGTGATCACAGGCGAATCGGTAGAAACGGTTTTACGTAATCGCAAATTTTTCATTGAAGTACTTTTCTGTTCCATTGATGTAGCTAAATGATGTCTCAATGAGACAGAGTTACGAAATCGCACTGCTGTTAGTTTGACATTATTCTCATTAGTTATTGTTTGGATCGTTTTGTGCTCCTTATTTTTCCATTTTGTTTGCTCGTTTATAATACTCCATGCCTCTTTTATTTTATTGCTAGATTTTTTTATTCTATGTGTGTATTTGAGTTTTCTTGCATATTTCATTGCTTTACGCAAAAAAAAAATATGTATTTTTTTATTTTTATCCTTCGCTCTTTGCAAGGATTTCGCTCTTCTAGGAGTTCCATGTTCTCTAAATTTTCTTTGGATATCTGAATCCCATTTGTGATCCATTTCTTGTTATTTAGTTTTCTAGTGATATTCTTTTTCGGGAATGCTATATTGAAGTGGTGTAGAATCATATTTAGCACAGCATTCATTTTTTCATTTGGATCCCAGGTATTATTTAATTCGAACATAACGTTTTGGTAATCTTTCTGGAATAAATAAAATTTGAATTCGAGTATATTCGTGTTATTGTTTTTAGTTCTTTGTGTGCCGGTTTGTAATCAATATTTTTTATATCTAATTGAATAACATTATGGTCAGAAAATTTAAAATCTATTTTTTTTGTAGTACATGTCCATAAACGTTGTCAAATATACATACAATAACAATCTTACATTTTTGTAATTCTATCGCAGAGATTTCGCAGTTCATTTCGAATGCCAACCTATTCGTCTTTTCTTACTTTAAAATCTATTCCATTTTTAACAAAAATTGCAGACCCTCCATGATTAAAAAAGACTCTATTAAATATGTGGCCAGTACAAAGTCTTGTAGAACCATTCCTCTAATTTGATGATCTTTAGCCCATGTCTCAGTGAGACATAAGACTTCACAATCTTTGGTTTTCTATTTGATCGTATTTGTTGTGTATACTTTGTATGTTAGCGTAAACTATGGCTAACGGTTGTCCGTTTCCTGTGGGTTCACTTGAAAATTTCTGTTTTGCCTTAGGGGCGTGTTAGCCTGATGTATTCGAGGTATAAAATTTAATACCGACAAAGCTTGGAAATTGTGTTTTACGGATCTCATAATTTCTGAGATGATATATTTTCTAAGTGTAAACTTATTTTTAATTTCCACAATATCATTCAGATCTAAAAATTGCATGCCTTTGTTCAAATAAGTTAACTGAAGGATTTTGTTGTTCAAGTTGTAAATTTCACTGTCACTATGTGTACACTGTGTGTGATTGGCTGATTTGAAATGTAAAAATGCCAAAATTTTGTGTTTACAAGTGTGTGCGTAGCTTCCAAAAATGAGGATTGCAGTGGAACGCCCTTTTCGATGTAATTTATAGGTTTATTGGACTTGCCCAGGTATTTCTATATGTTTCTGTGTATCCCTTTGTTGTTGTTCTTCAATAATATTCACTTTTTACTTGACTTAGTAACTTATTTAATGGTAAATCTCATAATTTACTGTGGACCCTAATAACAGAGATGTTTACTATCTAACGCACACATGCGCAAAAAAAAAGATACAAAGTATACAATACAAAGCATGCATGTGTATGGCTTTTCTCAGGTGTGAATATGCATGTGCTTTAGTAGATAACCATTATTATTAAAACTTTTTTCACAATGCTTGCATGTGTATGGCTTTTCTCCGGTGTGAATACGCATGTGGATTTTAAGTTGATTACTTTGATTGAAACTTTTTTCACAATGCTTGCATGTGTATGGCTTTTCTCCGGTGTGAATACGCATGTGGGTTTTAAGTTGATTACTTTGATTGAAACTTTTTTCACAATGTTTGCATGTGTATGGCTTTTCTCCGGTGTGAATACGCATGTGGGTTTTAAGTTGATTACTTTGATTGAAACTTTTTTCACAATGCTTGCATGTGTATGGCTTTTCGCCGGTGTGAATACGCATGTGGATTTTAAATTGATTACTTCGATTGAAACTTTTTTCACAATGATTGCATGTGTATAGATTTTCTCCGGTGTGAATACGCATGTGGATTTTAAGTTCATTACTTTGATTGAAACTTTTTTCACAATGATTGCATGTGTATGGCTTTTCTCCGGTGTGAATACGCATGTGGGTTTTAAGTTTATGACTTTGATTGAAACTTTTTTCACAATGCTTGCATGTGAATGTCTTTTCGCTGGTGTGAGTACGCATGTGCTTTAGTAGGTAACCATTATTATTAAAACTTTTTTCACAATGCTTGCATGTGTATGGCTTTTCTCCGGTGTGAATCTGCATGTGGATTTTAAGATTATGACTTTGATTGAAACTTTTTTCACAATGCTTGCATGTGTATGGCTTTTCTCCGGTGTGAATCTGCATGTGGATTTTAAGATGAGTACTTTGATTGAAACTTTTTTCACAATGCTTGCATGTGTATGGCTTTTCGCCGGTGTGAATACGCATGTGCCTTATTAGATTACTAATATGACCGAAACTTTTTTCACAGTACTTGCATGTATGTGGCTTTTTTTGTGAATGAATTTTGTTTAAAATACTCCTAGCCAGTATAGATTTGTTACTTGAAGTACTGGGATAATTCTTATTGCAAAGCTCCAGATCAGTGTTAATTCCAGTCACATTTGTTTTGATTAGTTCATTGGTTATTGTGTCTTTTTCTTGAGATGCTCTGCTTTCCTCTGTTATTATTTCTTCATCTTCTGAAGTCTCTAGTTTCACTTCAAGTGGTTCATCCTTGACAGCAACACCACAAGTGTAGGGCATATCTAAATTATTGAATGTCATGGACTGCATGGGTGCTGTTGATAAGCTAATTATATGTTTTACATTCACATCTAGCGCAGCTATAGTGTTAGGCGACACCTGAAAACAAATACTTACACTTTATTTTGTGCGTGAATTATGTGTAATGTGAACACTGACATTCCTAATTTGGAGAAACAAATATGCAGGTAGTTGGAGAAACTACCGCAAAGCGATGATAATACTAATATTATGTAAGCAGTATAATATGTTGTTAAATAAGTTATTTTTGAAAAAAAAAAATGGAACTGACTTCACCGCTAAAAACATAAATATAATAAATAACTCTTAAGGGTAAGTTCATATATTTTGAAGTTGGTGCCGAATCGCCAAGCAAACACCATATTCATTGTATGACACCGCCTTCAAATTATATGAACTGAACCTTTAAAGTTATTTTTAAGTTTTTAGGGGTGAAGTCGGTTCCATTCTTTTTTTCAAAAATAACTTATTTTAGCTTCTTTCGTTGTACAACCTACGACACCACGACGTTTACGACACCCTATTTAAGAGTGCAATAATACGGGATTCTGGGAAATATCTACGCAATGATGGGAACTAAAATAAATACAGATGACCTAAACAAATGTTAAGAATCGGTTCATACTACGGTGCATTGCACCCCTGGTGCCTGTATCCTGTTTTTTATTTAAAAGCCAAACTACTGGACCGATTTTGATTAAAATTTCTATGGGACCAATCTGTAATCATATACTTTTTCAAACAAAAAAAATATTTTTTCAAATCGAAAATTGACAAATGACGGAGTTCTGAGGTAACAAACACAAAAAAAAATTACACACAAGAGTAAGATCTAAGCGCCCCCCTTCATAAATTTAAGAGACAACTTGGTACTATACGAATGTATATATTAGTTGTTACTAGTTCTTAATATTTCCCTTGTTTTAGTTATGTCACAGATATCATAACACTAGGTAATGTATACCAAATGTTTCTTGCTCAGGAGCAAGGTACATTTAGGAAAGTTTAGACTTTCGATGGCCGTTTGTTAAAATGACTTCTGCTAGATGTGACGAGTTCCGATTTCGGGCACTTTTAGTTAAAGCCAGTTCTGAAGAGGACCATTTCTGGACTTGACCAGTTCTTGGTATGTCAACAATCTGTACGGTACGCTTCGTAGGCGTACCTATGATATGCCACAGATATCAGAATACTAGGTTACGTTCATTATGTGTTAAAAATAAATAATACATTTAGCAACTGAAAAAGTTGTTCAATAGTGCCGTTATGATTAAAAAAAATAGTTATCTTGATGAAGTGACAAATATGACCTATTAAAATGATTGATTTCAATTTAAACTATATTATTTACGTACCTTACAGAGAGTTGATATAACAAGAAGTGGACAAATCCAGAAAAGGTCCTGTTCATAACTGTTTATAAAAATAAGTGTACTGTTACGAGCTGAGGTTCGTAAGAATTAAAGCCGGTTATCACTCAAAACAATACATATTTATTCATCACCAACTAATTACTCCCAAGCACAGTACAACACTACTTTGTTCTTCCGAATCACTAAACACTGTTATCACACTCAAATATCGAATGATGTAATCACTCTGTATCGTAATTGAATACTGTCTTACTTCCTAATCGCGCGGCATATTTATATCCTGTATATCGAATGATCTAGTAAGCGCTAGGATTGATCGCGGTACTAACTGTTGCGTAATCTGGGACTCTATTGTACTCGGCGTGGCGGTCATAAATCATCCTTTTGTGTTATTTTTAAACAAGTTGTTATTGTATTCTTTTCGCGGATCTATGCGGAGGCCCTTGATGGTTCTAGACTTTTCTGATTGGCGTAACAGTACGAATCCAGAACTCGTCATACCTAGAAAATGGCACTTAAGTAATAGTCACCGAACGCCATATTTACTAGTAGTTCGCCCCGAACTGAGATCTCGGAATGTCTGGTTTGTATTAGGTATTTAATCTGGGTGGGTAAGATGATGATGATGTATGTGTTCAGGGATGTCCAGGATGTATCTGGGAGCCATCTCCGCAGCAACAAGTGACAGACATATTAAGGTAGGTGTTTGTACCTACCTCATATCCCATCCTGATTATGTTGGTTTGTATTTGTTCTGATCTGCGAGCCATCTCCGAGAATCTGTAGCATCTCCGCAGCAATGAATGACAGATGTAGCACACACCCCTCGGTCTGTCTGCAGTGTTGAGCTGGAATCAATGAGTACTGTTTCTTATTAAATTATCTCCATCCAAAGGTTGTTTGCAATAAATCGCGATACCCCCGCGACCCATTGCGGCTATTTGTTTTTCAATTAAAATAAAATATATGTTTTTCAATTAGATATTTGTTCTTTATTGCACACACAAATATATAATCATACAAACATAGTATAATCAAAAAAGTAAATAAAGGTGATCTTAAAATGAATAGGTACTCTTCCAGTAAACCTAGGGAGAGAGAGAAACAAGATTAAATAGAAGGGAAAAGTGTACAGCATTAATAAATAACATACCTTACATTATAATACATTATTTTATACATATAATTATATTGGCGCAAAGCCATTCATTCCTTTAGGATCAGAAATTTGAATTCCTACAATGTTGAATTTGCAAAAAGTTGAATTCATAAAATAGTTTGCCACATAACTGCAATAATCAATGCTATAAAATTGACATTGTTAACTATGTTCAGTACAATTACATTTATACCTAACTAATTTATGCCTTTTATAAGTTTCTTAGAAAAGTTTTAGATAAAGATAATCCTAATAAGAGTTAAAGTAAAACAATGGTTGAGCCAAAAATAAATCATGTGTCTTCTGCCAACTTGGCATTTTTTTAGTTAAATGTAGGGGTTGGATACATACTGGTGCATACCTGAATTCATCATTAAATGTATGAATGAAGTGAGCTTCATGGGTTTCTATTTGAATATCATACATTTATTTTTCTTAAATGTGTTAAAGTTTTAATCTGCTTTTGTAAAACACCTGTCAGATTCAGAATTGCAATCTACAGAGGTAGGTAGGTTTTTTTTTTTACTACTAAGGTGGCAAACAGACCTCATAACTCAGATATTAAAAAAAAAACAGCCATCTGGTCCACCTGTTTTTTTTATTGTACAACGGGAAAGTGCTTGGCTTTCAAAATAACTGGTTTGAAGTTATGATAAGGTGGAAGTGCAATGTTGTCTTTGAACACTTGTAACACCAGAAGCAACTCACACATGTTGCAGACCCCTATCATGGAGCCCTGGCGACCACACTCACTACAGGAACACAACACTAATAGATATACTTCTATGTGGCTGCAATATTCTGTAAGGCGGAGGTACTGCCCAGAGGGGCTATTCAAATAGGAAATCCTAAAACCTAAAATGTTTATTTACATGATTATTTTGTCATGTCAATACCTATAGTATAGTACCCATTTGTTTGTCTGTTACTACACATTTGTGTCTTTTTAGCTAGGTACTTACAATTTTGTAAACTCATTATTTTGTAATACCTACCAATATAGTAAAATTTAATTTAATTACATACTTACCTACCTATTTATTTTGTCTGTTAGGTACTACACATTTCTGTCTTTTTAGCTAGGTACCTATAATTTTATATTGGTAAATTACAACTAACAAAATAGCCATCTCTGACCATCCACCGCAAGCATAAAAGCCTTATTATCATTGTCATGTCAGGAATAAAATGCAATCATTCCATTGGACTAGGATTAGGTATTACTATAAGCAGTCAGATACATAAATCGTACCTACACAGCAAACCTCATTTAATATAATTACCTACTGTTGGCCCAACCATAATATAATCGATAAAAAAATAAGGGTGATCCAAGGCATAGATAGATATTATCTAATAGAGGGGCTGTAAAAGCTGTGAATGCTTACCTCAGTACTTGTAACATTTCTAAACGTCTCGAGGATCTCATTGTTTTCAATGTAAAACATACCCACATTGCTTGCGAGGCAAATTCTACACAAAGAACTAGACGTAGACATTGCGAAGGATTTTGTGGGAATTCGAAACCGTAAGTTCAGTCAATCAAATCATAACTTTCTCGTCGGTCGGTTCGGTGGTGTGATGTGGAGTGGACTCAGTGTTGCCAGTGGCAGTCAAATATAACATGAGACAACTCAAAATGTAACATTTTCACGAGAAAAGTAACATTACCATAGATTATGTGGAAAACGACACAATACTTTATTACGGCACTTCTTTACACAAAAACTAAAATAAATGTGTATGATATGATTGAGTGAGCGCTAGCTCAGTGTACTACATTCATTCAATTCCGCTCATGTCTAGTTCATAGACGGTTCAATGGTTCAATCAATCAAACCAAATCATAATATTTTAGAAGGCGGTGCCTATCGGTATGCGATGATATAACCTTACGACAACAATCATAAGTGTTATAACTTGACAATTTCGCGCACTAGATTCATTCATTCCGCACATGTCCGGTTTCATTCGGCTCAGTCAATCCAAATCAAACCTTTTAATTAAAAAATTGGTACTAGCTTCCTATATAAGCTTGAAAATTATGATTTTGCTAACTTCATAATATTTTGGAATAACGGTATGCGATGAGTTAACCTTACGACAGCAATCGTGTGGTTGGCTTTGCAATTTTGCCCTACCAGATAACCAATGATCAATTCGCTGCTAGTCATCACTCGCTTGCTCGCTCGCCTAAGTAAGTGGGATGGATTAAGAAATACATGCGAGTGAGTGAATAAGCGGTACGACTAAGTGACAGATTTTCACGCGGACATCGCATCAGTCAGTCCACAAAATAAAGTGCGCCAACATGACGAGCAAAAACAAAAACATTCTTGGATGCGTTCCGTTTCACGATATTTTTTTGTTTGCTGGAAAATGTTTTTAAAGTTTTTTTATAGACACAAAAATTACATATTGAGTCGTGTAACATGGAGGTAACATGAGAGGGTCAAAAGTAACGTAAAATGTTACAAAAGTAACATTCTGGCAACGCTGAGTGGACTGGAACCTGTAGTGTGGACTGTGGTGTCATGGTGTGGCAGTGTTACCAGATGGCACCATGCATTTCTCCCCAAATCTCACCCAAAATCCCCCAAATTATGGGTATTTTGCAAAAAAAAACCCCAACATTAAAATACCTAAAACTATTATTCATATTACCTACTAATATTTACCTGTGGTTATTACATACATGTGTTAAAATGATACCTTTAATATTTCGCCATTAAGTAAATACATATATTTATTAAATAAAATGTACAATTAAACTAACTATGTACAAAGGAATCAGTCGGATTTCCTAAGGACCGTTACAAACGGCCTATAGGTAACTCAGCTCGACTCAATCAAAAGCCCCGCAAGATTTTTGCAAACCAACAATTTGTACATTACAATTACTAATTGTGATGATGACCGATGACGAGAAGACTTCTTGATTATTTGGCTTGGCAAGTCTTTCGTTACTTTCTCTGTGTTTCACATCATACATCCCCTCACTCACTCCCCTGACTCACGTCACCCCTTACCTGAACCATCATTCGGTTTAAAAATGAAATCGCGGCGGAAACTACACCTTGCTTGTATGCTCTTCGGTGTGATCAAGTACAGATCACCTTCATATCTTTTTGATAAACTCGCCTTTATTATGAGAAGCAGAAATGTTCGTGCTTGTTCTAAGCAGATATTGACGCATCGCCATCACTCAGCTGCTTTTAGAGGTTGTTTCCGGTACTCAGCCTCAAAATGCTTGAACAACATTCCCCCACCTCTAAGAGATCTGCAGTCTGTGAAAAGCTTTAGGGTAAATCTCAAGAAGTTCCTTCTTGGTCATCAAATAGATCAAGAAGATCTAAAAAATGAATTTTCCATCTTATAGTTTTCTTTATTTTTATTGTTTTTTATTAAGTACTGTTTATATTTTTAAGTTTATCCTCTAAATTTGTTAGATACTGTTCATAATGTGTGTGGGGTACACACATTATGAACAGTATCTAACAAATTTTTATTTTATTTTTATTTCATTTATTTTATTAGTATATAACATATAAGGAGATATATAAGGGAGAGTAGTCCATACTTCCCTTCCTGACATAGTGTTTAAATTAGCCTATTATATGTATTTTGTGTTTGACTACAAATCTGTAGTCATAAGTTTTTATGTATGTTTGTTAGTGGTCCTTTTTTACCACTTTATTTGGCGCAGACGCTTATGGTGCCTGCTATTTGACGTGTCGCGGCGCACCTTCTTGGTTCCAACGGAAGATCAGCGTTGTGTTGCATTTTATGTAACAAAACAACTTGCTGAGTTGGACGCCAGTTTGACACTTAACAGTAAGTAGTTTTTTTTATTTGTAAATGTTTGTTGTGTGTGAGTTTTTATTGTATTTTTATATGTTTTTTTCCTATTGTTTGTGTTTTCTCATATACTCACCTGTTGTACATTTTCTTTTTTATTATTATTTAATATGTGCTGCCTACTTGTGTAAGTATCAAATAAATGATTTTTCTTTCTTTCTTTCTTTCTTTCATACATCTCGAGTCGAGAACGAACTTCGCATCGAACGAACGTTCAAACGAATGAACGAATGGGTGAGCGCCTTTTGTATTGTATTTAAGGCACTGTCATTAGACGTTTCCTATTTTACCAATGGAAAATTATAGTATTTCTGAACAAGTCACCAGTCTATTTTTTATAAATCTATTACTTCAGGTACCATCATTAAAGGTAAGCTGAAAACATAATAGCTGAAGAATTTCTCGATTAAAAATATTTATTGTAAATGGAAATAAAAAATTGAAAATTTATTTTAAATAATAGGTTACATGTTGATATACATTAAAGATAAGCTAATTTTTTGATACCAATTCAAATTTAATTTAAATCGTGAATTATTTGAAGGCATACCGCACTACACGCGTACCGCGCGCCCGCCTTTCAATCAGTAGCTCTGTGATCACTGTCGACGTCGGCCGTGTGCTTGTAGTCCTCGCAGCGGTCAAACAACACCTAGGCTCAGAATAAATATAAGAACGAATCTAAATAAGTTATTTGTTCTGTGCCAGTAAAGGTCATATGGTCATACCAGCAACGCGATCTCAGAATAAGAATTATCAAAAGGTTTATTTACGATACGCATGCGCCACCGCCGCCGTTGTCAACTCTCATAATCGTTTCTGCCGCGATTTTAGCTGCGTAGTGCGCCTTAATGATGGTTGATTGAAATACCTATAAATCGACCATTTTCCCCCCCGAAAATACCCCCAAAGGATAAGTCACCCCAAGTGTTAAAAAAAACCCCAAATTTGGAGGGAATCCCCCCATCTGACAACACTGTAGTGTGGTACACAGTGCACAGATCAATAACTATTCCTATAATAAGTGCATAGCAGTGGTCACAACCTGAAGTCAGGTAGCTATCGTACCAGGGCCGTAAAATTATCGTATTTGTACATTGTACCAAAATTATTGTACCAGGATAGTGACTATAATACATTAAAAATAGGTACCTACGTAAAAAAAAAAATCAAAAAAAGTACGACGTCTGGCACAGTCTTAAACTAGGCCCGTTTGAGAATATAAGTAAACTAGCATTTGCCCGCGGCTTCGCTCGCGTTAAGAAGTATTATTATTAATTAGGTATAGTTTTTGCGGCTTTACTTTTGTGTGTTAAAAATTAGGGCCTACAAAACTTAAAAACGACAGTACATTCTTCAACTTCTCCATTAACGTTCAGATTTTCTGTAGCCATTTTAAAAAAACCTATACTTAAACCAAACGAAAACAAAACAAATGCCAAATACAAAGCAGAGTCTATAACCAAAACTACTAAACCGAAACGAAACAAATGCAAAATCTCAAAATCCTTTCTTAGAGGATGCCTACGTCATAGTAGCCATTGTTACCTGCAATGAAAAATGGATTCTTTTTGACAATCGTAAGCGCTCATCGAGTTGGTTAGATCCTGGTTTAGCACCTAAAAAATGCCCTAAAAGAAAAAATACACCAAAAAAAGTTATAGTCACTGTTTGGTGGTCAGCACCGGTGTGATTCATCACAGCGTCTTACCAAACGGGACGAGCATTACTGCAGATATGTACTGTGAAGAACTGAATACAATGATGGAGAAACTCGCACAACACCAACCAGCTTTGGTGAATCGATCATCCCCGTTACTGCTGCACGACAAAGCGCGACCTCACACCGCACAACTGACCGTTTCCATGCTACAAGAGCTGGGGCTGGAAGCTCTTCATCCGCCGTACTCACCAGACCTTGCGCCTACCGACTTCTACTTTTTCCAGAATTCGGACAACTTCTTAGCGGGAAAAAAATTTAATACCCGGGATGCAGTACAAAATGCCTTCGAAGAGTTTTTTGCCTCTCTTCTAGCAGACTTTTTCAAGAAGGGCGTCGATTAATTGCCACTGCGCTGGCAAAGATGCGTCGACTGCATGGGCGATTACTTTGATTGACGGAAATAAATAAGATCGAAAAAAATTACTTGCATTGATTTCATACAAAACGGCAATTTCATAGGTAAAGACCAATAAATCTATACTAACTAGTAAGTATATCGATATATATAGACTTTATGGACAATAGACACTCTGTTCAATCACAATTTTTGGCGCCTCAGAATATTGCTTCCTTTATAAGAATTAGTTTCAATATTTAATGCCGCCGCCAATAATTATAAAAAGACAATTAATAGCAACCAATGAAATTATTGAGATATGAAGCGGTGGCATGTATGTGTTCCTAAGAATGAAATAAGCCAATACTTAGATGGCGCTTACAGCAGAAAACAGTCGTAATATGTATAATATGTATATGAATGTTATTGGGCTATTGGCTGTCAGTTCAATTCTCAAATAGTGCATTATAATATTCATAATCGAAATTATCGTACAATCTGCGTACGATGGTAGTGTTCCATCTTACATCGTACGTTGACCTGAAATTATCGTACTTGTAAGATAATTATCGTAAGGTTGTGAACACTGACTGCCTAGACATAGGACTATACTCCAGTGCTGCCAGCCAACCTTAAAGTAACCTGATACAGGTAAAAAAGTAACCTTTTCGAAAGAAAACCTTTTAAATTTTTTTATAATCTAAGTAGTTATTATTAGTTGACAGGCAAATGTGGGTTGTATTAACTAACATATAATAACAAGCTCTGCTTAGGTTGGGGCTAGAATGCGATGTGTGTGTGTGTTTTTTTTTCGTTTGAATTGAGTACTTACCAATTTTTTTTCATTTCTATTCACCAGCTAGGTACTTTCTCTAAACACCTGAACTTACCTGAACAGTCTTTTATATAATTTTTAGGGCTATTAGGTGACTTGTCCTCTTATATCGAAGAGTTGATCGGAAAAGTTAAAACATTGTATGAGTAGGTAAGTATATAATTATATCTAAATGATTGATGTATAATTAGATACATTATAAAAACTAAAAAGAAAGCCGACTTCAATGAAGAATATGATACAATTTCGTTTATCTGGATGACATATTTTTTCCAATTATTTTTATGACAGATGGACGGAAGCCAGACAGACCCGTGACTCGTACTTAGTGTGAGTTATAATTGAAGATCACTCGATGAGCGTTTGCTCACCGCGAATGGTGACTAGGTATTATTTTTCGAACGTGAGTTACAATCAACTTCACAATAATAAGGAATTTATACAAGCAAGGAATAAATGACTCCTCGAATTCAAAATTCTTGAGTCTTAATTGCAAACTTTGTTTAGATCTTCACTCGTATCGTCAATGGTTAAATTCCCAACAAATATTGAAAAGACTGGACGGTAATTTAAGTAAAAATATTTTTGATATCTACCTAATCAATTTTGTTGCGCAGATTATTTTTCGTTACAATTTATTAATCTTGCTAATTTATTTATTTATTTATTCATAATACAGAACACTATTGTTACGGAGGGCACCTAATGCAATAGTGAACCTACTTAGTCACAAAAAAATTACCTACATAAACATGTCAATTCATTACAATCATAAATTATTGTAACTTAAAAAACCTGGACAATTTTTTGCAGTTTTTGCCTACCTACTAGCCGAATTGAGCAGGATAGAGCTACAGTTTTCTCTGTTCTTTGTGAACCCTATGGGTATTATCGGACATCTCGACCAATGTCGACCGAGCCTGGTGCCGACTTCGACGAGGTGCCGGCCCGACTTCAACGGACTCGCCGCCACAGAATTAGGGCACTAAGTAATTGACCGAGCGATCGAAGCGTCTCAGTTTCGAGATGGGTCAAAAATTATTTTATCCGCTGTCTGTGTATCGGTCAGTTTGTTCTCGACTTCAAGTCGCATTTTTCATCCGATTTTGATGAAAATTGGCACACATGTCCCTTTTTTTATGAATTTTTTTAGTCCGTCGTCATTTTTGTTTGGGTTGGAAATAGGGGGGGAATGCGGGTAAGTTTGCTGTAGTTATATAATTATCAACGGATTTCAATTAAATTAGAAAGACATACTAAAGATTTAATTCTACACAAGATGTTGTGAAAAATAACCAAAAAGGAGGCGTGGAAGGAGAAAAGGGGAGAAGTTTGATGCAGGATTTAAATTTTCGGAAAATTTATACCTACGCTTACTAATCAGACTACGCAGTCCTCTCCGTCTTTGCAAGACAATCTTAGAACCCTCAGATCAAGGGAACGCGAGTAATCGCTAAAACTTGTGCTTAAGTTGGTACCGAATTGCCAAGCACAACAGCATGTTTATTGTATGGCACCGCCTTCAATTTATATGAACTTACCCTTAGAGCTATTTTTAAGTTTTGAGTGGTGAATTCGGTTCCATTTTTATAAAAAAAAATTGTTTTTAGCTTTTTTTCGTTTTAAAACCTACGACACCACGACGTCTCCGACAACCTATTTGAGTCGTGTAAGGGTGCAATAATATGGGATTCTGGGAAATATCTACACAATGATGGGAACTAAAATAAATACAGATGACCTAAACAAATGTTACAAATCGGTTCCAACTATATTGCAGTGTAGGGGTGCACTATGTCAGGATAATGGCTTGCTTATAATATGGGAACTAGATAACAGATAGAAAATTGAAATACTATTTTTTGCAAACGTACGTACCATATGATTCATTATACAAATGTTTTTCCTGGGTGGGAATCGAACCCGCAGCCTACAGCGCAGAAGGCAGGGTTACTACTAACTGAGCTATGAGGCTTGTCGACTCTAGTCCTGTTGAAGACTCTACGTTTGTAGTTCAAATGAAAGCTATTGAAGAAAACTACATTTCGGATGGCATATGTAGTTTTGACAGCTGTCATTAACAATGTAAATCTTGGCCACAGCTTTAATTTAAACTAATAACTTATAGTCTAGGACTTGTCCTAGAAACTTGTCTGTGAACTAAGTACTTGTAGTTTCAGAGATGTGGCCGTTTGAAGTTTGACAGCTATCTTCGAAAATTTGGTTCCATACTTTTTATTTATTATAAGTCCAGGATGAGTAGTTTGGGCTCAGGTTTGCTGTCACTTCTGACACTTGCCGCTATTTTTGATATCCGTCAAACTATAAATGCCTATAACTCGAAAGTTTCTCATAGGTACTTGACATCATCATCATCACTGGTCTTCAACACCTCTCAGGTACTTGACTTCTAGTTCCAAAAAAATAAAAGGTATATTAATATAGCAATATATGCATTTTGATGACAGCTGACAAAATGACATCAGCTGTCATCTGAAATGAAGATCTCTTCAATATATATACATACATATTGTATTGTGTTTATATTTTGTACTGTCTGATTTTATTTTATTTTCATTTTACTTTGACATATTATAAAAAAATGAGTATTTTAATTAAAAAAAACGACATAATTTGTTACAACTATTTCTGTTCATTTTTATTTTTAAATAATAATATTATGTAGATGTTTGTTAGATTGACACGGCAGACTAGAAGACGAGAAATAATTTGAAGACCAACATAATATTACAACTTAGGTCTACAAACAATAAATTCATTTCATTTCGCTCATTTTGCTTATCAGGTCAAGAGTTGGCACTGCACCGAGCAGGCAGGTGGAATGCTGCAGTGATGCTGTTGAACTAGCGACTTAGTGAAGTATCAACATTCATAACTTTATCCGGTTTAGAGGAAAGGGAAGTTGACTCTTTCACCAAAGTTTGATTTTGAAAAGTTTCAAAGGGTTTTCGTTTAGATTTCGAATTTTCGATACATTATTGTTAAAATTGTCAAAAAGTTACAAATTATATATATATACAACCTGTAACAGAATATGTGTACTATGCCGCAACGGGGTTATCCGACCCGACTCGTGGAACAACGTTTGTTTTAGGACATTTTGAATTTTGGTTCAAAGTTTTTGGTAAAACAAGATCAAAGTTCTGACACCAACAGCTGGTTTTTTGAGTTGAGACTACCCTAAAATCAGCTGTTTCTTAACTCGCGTCAATGACCTCAGCTCTAGACAGATGAGGCAACATAGCAGAAGGTCACAATCACAAAGAACGAAAAGCGCTGTCACTAACAGCGGAAAATCGTCGAAAAGCCTGGGCTGCTAATGAGACAATCCATTACTAGAAGGTTTAATTTGTCAAATCAATAAGAATTTTATCTGTTAGCTAAAATACAAAATAATCGTTCCTATAATGTACTTTTGTTCGTCCAATATCGCATTTATTATCTTTTTGTAACTGTAGGTGCCTATGTAATTTATGAATGTGTATGTTCTATCTAATAACCTACTTTCACGAGATGACTCCAAGTTCTCACTAAAATTGGTTCATCTGTCCTTAATACTCTTTGACACAGACAATTGCACCAACTGATACCTACCTACCTACATGCATATTGCGGTAAAGGAATAGGGTCGTCAGTATTTATTGTCATTGATAAAATGAAAAGATTAGTATGGGAAACTGAAAATGGGAATTCACTATTATCTCCCCACCACAACAAATACTTTTCCTGGTCCGAAAAGCCCCCCCCCACTGCTTAGTACACATATTCTGTTTCACCTTGTATACTTATAGATATTCGTAGGTATCTATAAAAAAAACAATGGGTACGTTGGGTAGGTATATATCTCTAGGCGTGAAATAAAGATATTATTACATATATTTTGGTTGGTGGTAGGACTCTTAGTCCGCCTGGCTAGCTAGCTACCACCATCTTACCTAATTCTGTCGCCATAACAACAATTCTAAAATATTTGTGTTGTATTTAGAGGTAAGATAGCCAGTTCCTCAGTTTGTTGAGGATTCCGGGTGAAGTGCGCCTCCACCTTCGGCCTTATCTCAACTTGTAACCAAATGAGTTGAAGGTCAAGCGCTTCCCCGTCGTACAGTAAAAAAAAAAATACGATGTACAGACTAAGTAGACGCATACGATGAAAAAAATACAAAATAGAACTTAAGAATGCCAAGGCACAGATACTTTTATTCTTAAAATAAGATCACTCTTCAATTATCTAGGTAGGTACATATTTTTCTCATGTAAATTCAGGCCTCACAGCTCAGTTGGTAATTAGCTTTGCCCTCTGTGCTGTAGGTTGTGTGTTCGATTCCCACCCAGGATAAACATTTGAGTACTGATATGTATGAATACCTACTGATGTTTATTCTGTGTTTGGGTGTTGTAGGTATTAAATGACACGTATTGGTTTTTTGAAATAGGTGTAAGTATTATATTACTATATATATATATATTTGTTGGATATCGAGATAAATTTGACCGATTAGCCATGGTGTGCAACACACACACCGAGGGTTCCTTTGTACTGATTGATTCCTTGATTGATCCTGACTGATTCCTTTGTACATAGTTAGTTTAATTTTACTTTTTATTGAATAAAGAGCTCACACCAACTTTGTTATTATGCCGCTACGGCCGGGTAAATTAAAAAAAATCATTTGTCGTTGAATGCCTGGTTATACCGATTTCAAAAAGTATAAGCACGACTATTATAACTTGCATTATTTAGGTGTAGGAAACAGGACCAGGGTCTTATAAAACCCAAGTTTACATGGTTCGTAGAAGAGTATCATACATACTTACAATCATTTTAAATGCGCAACGCTCTTAATATGTATTACTGTTATTAACTGAAAAAACTCCTTTCTATTGATTCCACTCCACCATCAGTCCTTGGTAGTTTTGTCATTCATCCATAGCATAAAGAGTACTCAAAATACACCAGTTTATTATAGAAACCACGAGTACGTCGCGTTTTTTCTGTTAAATAACAATGTTTTTTATTTTTTTTTCTAACAAATGGACCCCCCCCCTGCTCTTCAATTATTTAAAAAACAAAAAACCATGGATCTCGTACTTGTCTACTTCATATGAGGAATCTATAATGATAATTTTAACCTTTTATCATGCACGGCTTCAGAGTTAGGACATACTTTTAATGAAAATTTTCAACCCCTTTTTAAACCCCTTTGGATACGAATTTTCAAAATCCCCTTCTTAACACTCATTTTCGTATCAAGACAAACATATCCTACAAAATTGATGTCTCTACGAGGAGCCGTTTAGGCTGTGCGTTGTTATCAGTGAGTCAGATAGCATTTTTGCGGCTTTACTTTTGTTTAGCGTGTGTAAAAAATGAGGGCCTACAAAACTTAAAAACGACAGTACATTCTTCAACTTCTCCATTAACGTTCAGATTTTCTTTAGCCATACTATTTTATTGTACGACGGGTAAGCACTTGGCCTTCATCTAACCTGGTAACAAGTTGAGATAAGGCCGAAGGTGGAGGCGCACTTGGAATCCTCAACAAACTGAGGAACTGGCTATCTTACCTCTAAATGCCGGAACACAACAATTTTAGAATTGTTATTATGGCTACAGAATTAGGTAAGATGGTGGTAGCTAGCCAGGCGGACTCAAACAAAGTCCTACCACCAACCAAACCAAGCACAATATATTGTACTCCCCATGGGGATTGAACCCGGGACCTCTGTATCTGAAATCGGTGGCTTCAACCACTTCACCACAGAGGCGGTTAAGTATGTATTTACAAAAAAAAAAATTACATTATATCCGTAGTCTAGCCTACCCATATTACAAGATTTGCTTAGTTTGGGACTAGATGGCGCTGTGTGAAGTAATGTCCTGTTATATTTACAGAACATCTCAGAGGATTCTCATTTTCATCATACCTTATAGAGGATAACATTTTGTTGCGGTAATGCACAAACTAATATTCTTGTTTTTTTTTATTTAGGTACATAATGTAGGTATAGGTAATTTTTGAATTACCTACCTATGTACAATAAGTCACAACGACGTCATTGTATTTACGCAGATTTCCAGCGTTTGGGTAAATTAGGATTCAACATTTAAGAAATTCATCTTTTTGCTAACTCAACATTTTAAGAATTTAACTTTCTGATCCTAAAGGAACAAAATGCCGTGGTGCCAAATAAGTATACGTAAGTATTTACGTATAGTCTTTTTGCAACTTGGGTCTTCAAAAATCAAGGCTTTGCATCACGACGTTTCGCCTACATACATATACGTTCAGTCATTTTACAATCAAGAGAGAGATGAGTATAGACTTTTTACAAATTCTGAAACGCTCTCACAGACGTTTTGTCTTGTTTGTCTTGACTTAAAAAAAAGGAGGAGGTTCTCATTTCATCTGAATCTTTTTTTATTTTTTTATATGTATGTTCCCCGGTTACTCGAAGACGCCTGGACCGATTTGAAAAAAAACTTTTTCATCCCACCATCTCGGAAAGAGTATTTTTACTATTCGATATCTGAGTGCAAAAGCCGTTTTTATCCACTAGAGGTTAAAGTAAAATTGAATTTAGAACATCGTGTGCACTAAGTTTGTGAATTCAAAACATCAATAAACCTATTTATACTTCTACCTCCATGGTGCCGAATTCATCATACAACCTTTTCTAATTTGTTAAAAACTCGAAATCGGAACCTTCTTGGTGTATTACTTGTAAAGGCATCGTAGAAGCCATTACACTGAAAGAGCCTCAGTCAGATCCTTGGACTGACCCTTCTACATCAAAAATGAGCCATTACTAAACACCTAACCATCGCCCTCTCATGCCAACATTTACGCCAAGGGAATCCGATGAATCGGTAAAACTATTAAGTATGACAGATAGTTTACCGAAAAACAGCACACAAGTGACTAACACCAATATTACAGTACCAAACAAAAATATTACACTCAATTTAAATAACTGTAGCAACGTTACTTTCAAATTTTCTTAATTATACCTTAGTATTATTTTGTTACAATTTAAAGATTATTCTGTAATACTTACCTGTCATAATGTAGTAGTTTATACCTAAACTGAAACAAAAGTACCTATCTTGTGATTGTAAACGTTTTTTTTTTGCATTTAGTCATTTCCTCGCTGAGGTGGAATGAAAAGTTACGTTTGCACTCGAGTGCAGAAGATTTTTCAGCTCGTGCTCTTTTGATTCCCTCGCTAACGCTCAGGATTCTAATTTTGGAATCCTTCGCTTTCTCGGTCATCAAAATTGAACACGCGGTTAAAAAGCAACTTTGCACTCTTGTATAACAAATAACTATTTTTGTTTAAAAGGGTACTTCACAGGTGGCCCCATTGTCATCTGATGATGGAATTCTGGAGAAATCGAGGGAACTCTTCAAATATTATAGGCACACTTGAAGCAATTTGGGTGTATTACCTCAAAAGTAAGGAAAAACGGACCAAATATAGGATCACGCGTCTGTCTGTCTGTCCGTCCATCTGTCATCAAAATGATTGGAAAAAATACGTCATCCAGGTAAACAAAATTGTATCATAATTCTCATTGAAGTCGGTTTTCTTTTTAGTTTATAAAACGTAATTATCCTAGACTTAATGTCACCTAACCAACTTTCACACTCACGCCGCATTAACGTAACATAAACGTAGGCGTTGTATATGTACCTACTTAGTTTTATACTTAGGTTTACGTGAAATCTACCCAATGCGTTGGTCCCTACTGAACTAGTGACAAGATGCAGTGACAGATTTAATGAGACATTACTATTGTAGGTACTAGAACGAACGGGAGTCGAAAGCGACTAGCAATCTATTCTTTATTCTTTTTTGCACACACATAATACATCTTATATTACAATAATAAAGTAAAATATATAATAAATAAATAATAAAGTAAATTATAAGGTATTATACAAAATACAAGAGATACGAAATCTACTTGTAAACTTATTAGAGACTTAGACGGAGGTCATTAGAAAACATACTTCTTATATTTTCCTTCACAACTATTATCATTATGGTAACTCTTTCACTGTTCGGGCGAGGTATTCCCAAAAATAGCACCAATTAAACAGGCTATATTTCAATATGCTATTTTTGGAAATAGTTGTAAAATTAATAGTAGTTAACATTCCCAAACTGAGCATTAAACCAATATGTTGATGAGTGCTCTTAGTTGATGTAGGGTATTTTCTAAGTAAAATCTATATATTTTTAACCGACTTCAAAAACGGAGGAGGTTCGCTTCAGTTTGATTTTTTTTAATGTTTGCTTTAACTTATTTGTTTTAACTTATTTTTTGCCATATTGCAATTTATTTTCAAGTAATGTATATACGTGTACTGTATTTTGATCGTTTTATTATGTTGTATAGTGTGCTATTTCGGGTAAATAAAGTTTTCGATGTTTCTATTTAATAGGTTTGGTTCTATTTTTGGGAATACTTCGTTCAGGCGGTTCGCCTTTGGAATACAGCCTACTAAAATTAAATTAGCTTCGTCGATTCATACTTATTGAAGCCGAAACATTGAAACGTAACTTTCACTTTGGGGGACTTTCGGACGGAGCGAATGTATTATATCCATTTTGTTGGTGATTTATGCATTATAATAATATGGCTCACATAATATAGATCGCAGAGATTTTGTTTTCATCATGAATACATTTGTTATTTTTAGTTAATACGTTTAATATTGCCTAATTTGCCCGCTCTGTGTTTGTACTTACTATTTTATCTACTGAGGTTGCCTGGAAGAAATAACTCTTAGCGAAAGAAACCGCATATTGGTCTTGTACACTGTGTTACCTTAAGGTTGTAATATTCAATGTCATTTTGTGTACAATACAACGTTATTTAATTCAAATTAAATTAAATAAAGTAGTTCCCCGCTTCGTAGCTTTTCCGCAGTTGCATCTGTTTAAAACCTCTCTTATACTAAAAGACCGCTTCCAGAAAAATATTACACATCAAAAAGACAAGTAGGTACCTACTAAACCATACAGAAATACACATTCATTATCCAAATTCACGTTCGGCACATGCACACGGTTTGCAAGTATCGATAGCTATTTTTTATTGTATTAAATACGTGACAAAATGCAAATTACAAGCTCATCGCTTAGCGGATTACTAGGTACTCAACGGCGCAATACCATTCGGATATTTGATCCTATTTCTAACCTTGTTCATACCATAATACGCCAATCACAAGTATTGTAGGTACAAGCCTTAGAAATCAAATTGAGCAAAAATTTACATTTACAAAATTTATTTAATGAGTGTCAATTAGATTCTTCTAAAGATTACATTAAAAATAGTTAAGCTACAAAGCCTACGAATCTCCGTATCCCAACAAACTAGGTTAGTAGTTATAGAGAACCATTGAAATCTTATACGACAGCAAAAACAAAAACAAACCGTTAGTAGCGGCGCAAAACAACCCTCATTTCTCTTACGCCACAATTCCCATCCCCAATCACCCTTCTCTTTCTAACATACGATGCTTGTATCGCCATCTCATTCGCGTTGTTAAAATCGATTTCCCGAGTTTCCACACAAGTGCCTCTGTCCTCGGCTGTGCGTTTGTGTCCGGTGCTTTTCTTGAATCCACGTGATTTTGTGCAAAATAATCCAATCCTTCGAATTTGGTTGATCCATCTCAGAGCTGTGTAAGTACTTAATCTTCTAGCAACCCTTTCATACTTGTAAATATTTATAACATCTTTCGGTGGGATCATCAATATTGAACCAAAATACACTTACTTGCACTGAACATTGACGTAAAATACATACCTCTACGAAAAGCCGCCGCAAATCACGATAATAATACTTTGAAGACATGTTTTATACCATTTCGATTGCCAGAAACCTAAGATAGCATTCACCTATATAAAATCATAGCAATGTAATCCCGTTTTCATTGTAATATTGTTTGCCTTTTGCTTTTAATATTGTTTTTCATTTCCACGACCAATACTTTTGGTTATACTCGTAGCTATAATATACCAAAATGAAAGTTGTGCTGGGAACACAAAAAAGCTTTCTGACTACGGAAATTAAAGACTAGTCAACTTGGTACCGAGCAAAAACACAATACTATAGACATCATAGGATACCTATTTAGCATGTTTTGATGGTGGATGAAGAATGTTCGTTTTTAAATATATAAATAACCTATTCATAAATTGAAGCTATGAAATGTAAAGATAATGAATGAATGCAAACACTATTTACTAATTGATATTCTAAACACTAATAACAATTAGTTTCGTTCCACCCCAGCCTCAGACTTTCCCACCCCAACATCCCAGGGCTGTAATTAAAACTACCTACCTAGGGGTATGTACTCGAGGGTTATAGCTACCCCCACTGCTAAATGAAGAGTTAAATTGGCAATTTCCGGATTTTCAGACAGTCGGAAATTACTTGTCCGTTTTACCTGTGATTTGAAAATGTTGCAAGATCAAAACATTCGTTTTGATCTTTTATTCCTCAATTCTTTTTTTCTTACCTACTGCTAGTACGTTGTGGCGGTCTGCGTCAGGTATAGGTAGGTACGCGTTATTTAGATTTTGGCAAATTCTACCTTGAAAACACATTGTGGAGTCTGTGTGTTTGAAGTGAAATTGTGAAATTCATCACTACATACAGACTACATGTAATCTAATAGCAACAGCCGGTGCCCTCCGGATTTTCAAAAATCTTGCAAGACTTTTGATTGGGACGACTAGCGACCCAAGGGCTGGCTTTTATTTAGGCCAGCGAATTAGCATAAGAGTAGAGCCCCAGAGTAAAATAGATTTTCGCACAGTACAAGCGCCTCTGTGGTCTAGTGGTGCGCCCACCGGTGTCAGATCCAGAGATCTCGGGTTCGATCCCCAGGGGAGTACAATATTGTGCTAGGTTTGGTTAGTGGTAGGACTTTGTTTGAGTTCGCTTGGCTAGCTACCACCATCTGACCTAGTTCTGTCGTCATAATAACAATTGTTGTGCTCCGGCATTTAGAGGTAAGATAGCCAGTTCCTCAGTTTGTTGAGGATTCCGGATGAAGTGGTGAAGTTTCGGCCATATCTCAACTTGTTACCAGGTGAGATGAAGGCCAAGTGCTTACCCGTCGTACTACTCGTATAAAAAAAAGCGTCTATTCAGTCCATTGGCAATGGACGCTTATAACACCAAAGGAATCACTACCGCGATGAATTCTTCCTCCAATCCCCTACAGAATTTCGCCCCTTGAAAGACCCCATGTGTAGTATCATAGGACTTCGCCAGAAGACCATTTTGACAAGCCTCCCAGCTCAGTTCAAACTCGTGTCACATTTGTGTGATGAATATTGATGTTTATTCTGTGTTTGGGTGATGTTTTGTATGTTACGTATCATACAATACAACAAGTAATCGTCAAGGTTTGTGTTAGGTATATAGCCACGTAATGAACAAACGATAAAAGTGTGCTTTCATTACTTACTTACCTTACTTCTTTATTCACATTTATATTAGTGTTCGAGGCTCTCTCTTGTTGCTAACTCTCATTCTATGCTAAGTCACAATGTAAGTATATGGTTGGCGTAGCGGTTGCGGCTTAAGTATTGACCCCTCCAACTCAGCCTATGGATGTCGTAAAAGTCTAAGGGATCTCACCGGAAGAAAGGCAGCAGCTGCCTTCTGTGTATTATCTACACCTTTACTGCGATCATTCCGTCTGGCAAAGACACTAATGGCCTGTTGATATGACGTGATGTGTTGTATGTCTTAGTTTATGGTCTTTATTGTATGTATTTGTTAGTTAAACTAACTATGTACAAAGGAATCAGTCGGATTACCTAAGGACTGTTACAAACGGCCTATAGGTAACAACTGTTTCAGACTTCATATTTACGTGCACAAATTACAGCCAACTAACATTATTATGGGCTAGATGGGGTTGTGTGAAATTAATGTCCTGTAATATTTATTTATTTATTATTACCAAAATATGTTTATATTATATTGTATATGAACACAATTCACAAAACATACACAAACATGAAGCGAACACACCTCAAAGCACGTAAGAGTGCAGTTTGCACTTCCGTTGCGTAAACCACGTTTGTATAGAAGAACCGCTCTACTGGGCCTCAAGTACTTGGAGAGCTGAGGCATATCAAACAATGGTGAAAGGGCCCTGAGAACACAGCCTGCGTTAATGGGGCAACGGGGAACCAGGCTACTGTAAACAGGTAAACCGCCGTAAACACTGAGGGGATGGTAATATTCCGCTTCAAAAAGCACTTGCGGTGTAGCGAAAAAAAACCAGATAAATAACATTCTTTTTTTTTACTTATTATACAACGGGGTAGCGCTTGGAGTTCTTCTCACCTGGTAACAAGTTAGGATAAGGCTGAAGGTGGTAGCGCACTTCACCCGGAATCCTCAACAAACTGACTGAACATGCAAGTAGCCAACCTGTTAGGTGCATCTCTTGCCTATAACAGTGCCTTACTGCGCAGGTCACATCCACAAAGAACATAGCCTACACGGCACTGCACTGCGCCCGTCAACTCGAGGCATTAAGTCGTTAAGCCTCGCGTGCCCGTAATTTCACCGGCAACCATACCCTTCAAACCGGAACACAGCAATGCCACCAAGCAATGTTGCTTGGTGGCTGAAATATGTATCGTGGTAGTACTTCCCCGGACGAGCCCTTTCACAAGGGGCTCTACTTTTGTCCTATTGTATATGCGTAATTTTGCGTCTTATACTGACATTAATTTGAGTAATTTAACATCATTTGCTTTATATGCTAACCTGTGACTTGCAACGCCTGGAGAGGGTCAACCTACTTTCACGTTAAGCTACCATACATCTAAGTATTGACCGTAGGTATTCAATTAAGCTGGTATCTAAGAGGATCCACTTTAAGTTTGAGTACCTCGGCATTCTTCCAAGCCAATGTTGCTGCTGATCCCCTTCTCTAAATCAACTTTTATGACACCAACAACGGGCTGAGTAGGCCTAATAGAATGGAATCTTTTTTACCACCTCTGTGGTGTAGTGGTCCGCTCACCAATAAGGAGAGGTGCCGGGTTCTATCCCCAGGGGAGTACAATATTGTGCTTGGTTTGGTTGGTGGTAAGACTTTGTTTAAGTCCGCCTGGCTAGTTACCACCATCTTACCTAATTCTGTCACCAAAACAATAATTCTTAAATTGTTAATTCCTCAGTTTGTTGAGGATTCCGGGTGAAGTGCGTTTTCACCTTCGATCTTATCGTAACTTGATAATCAGGTGATACGAAGCCCAATCAACTCCCCGTCGTACAATAAAAAAAGCCCCCGCCAGGTTTCGATTCTACACAATCAGGTCATAAATTCTGTCACAAGTTTAATATAAAATAATTGAAACAAGTTTATTCATTATGTAACCATTTATATACCAAAATGAACTTAACGAAACATAGATTCTTATGACAATAAAGTTTATTCAAAATGACATCCGTGATTTTGAATACAGGCCTTCAATCTGCGCGGCCAGTCGTCTATCGCAGCACGAACGAGGTCCATGTCAATATCGGCGGCTGCCTTAATCAAGGATGTCTTGAGTGACTCCAAATTGGGATGAGGCTTTGAGCACGCCTTTTCCTCCAAGTGTTGCCATATCTTGTAATCTAACGGACTCAAATCTGGACTAGAGTCTTCGTGCCGGATGAAGTCGATTTCACGCGCCGCCAGCCAGTCTTGTGTGCTCTTCGCTCTATGAGCTGGCGCCGAATCTTGTTGGAATATCCAGTGCCTGTTATTGAACATGGTATGAGAAACAGGTTCCACGAGGTTCGTCAGGACTGTATTTTGATACACAACTGCATTCGTTTTTACACCTTTCTCACAAAAAGTACCTCTGTTAAGCCCCAATAAGAAACTCCCAACCATACCATGAGCGAGGATGGAAAATGACCTCGTTGGACACGCGGAATACGGTTGCTCGCTTCTTCACTACTGTGTGCGTACACCTTATCATTTTGTTTGTTGTAGCTCTCTTCTACGGTATAATTTTTTTCATCCGAAAAAAGAATTTCCCGATATTTTTTTCCCGCGTACCGCTTCAACAAAGCGCGGCATCTCTTCAGTCTCAGGTCCATTAGACGAGCATTTAAACGATGTCCTGTTTTTCTTCGATATGCCCGAAGCCCTAAGTCTTCATTTAACACCCTTTTAACCGTGGTTCTGCTTAACCCCATCTGAAGGGCCAACAGTTTCTGCTTACGTTTGGGATTTCTTTGAATTCGCGCCTTCACAGCTTTTATCACTGCTGGAGTCCTAACAGACCGAGGGCGACCACTTCTTGACCTGTCATCTACACTAGAGTTTTCATTGTATCGTTTGATGGTACGATAAACGAATCTTTTGGTTATATTCAAATTTTTCAGTATGTCAAAAATTTGAATTGGCGCGTAACCGCAACGATGCAACGCAATAACTGCAACACGGTCTTCTTTAAGCGTCCACTCCATATTTAAAAATGAGTAAAATTCTAAATAGTATACATTTTTATTTTCATGAACAATTCGAAATTCGAATTCAATAAACTTTTTTGTGGCCAGAATCCTAAAAGAAAAGTTTTTATTGTGTGACAATACTTATGACCTGACTGTGTATATATAGGTAGTTCCTGTAAATTAGTTATTTCCTATATACATTTTTTTTCCCCATCTTATAGCACACATTCAACCCTACTTATCCACACCACACCACACAATATCTGATAGCTTTTTACTATTTTTTGTTGTTTATACTTTACTTGGCTTTAATTTTTATTTTATATCTTTGTTTACCTCCTCAAAATCTGTTTAATGCAGACGACTTGCACTTATAGATTTTTTTCCAGCTTTGTGGGTGCGCTGGTGACCTGTATTATTATTTTATTATATTTATTACAGGCTTTTTACAAACCTATCTCAGACACCAATATCTCACGAGCAGAACTAATTTGTACGCAAATATATGGTTCTATATAATTTTCCTTACCTTAATACCTACTCTAATGTACATAATTTGTAGTACCTCTGCAAGAGAAAATTAACGTTTTTTTTATTATTATTATTAATTAAACAGTACCTACTTTACTTTACTTTACAGTTCGTTCTGATCTGTGCAAGCACCTTAGAACTCAATTAATTACGTACAAGTTTTCATAAAAACTGTCACTCTACCCCTTTTCGCGTACTTTTGAACTTTAATGGGGCTTCCGGAATATAAACTGTGTGGTTTTGCTGGCTTAAAGCCCAGGGGGTGGACTCGCCCTTTTAAAACATTCCCCATTCACAAAAATAGAACGACAACGAAAGTGGCATGTGAATGACGTCAAATCTGTCAAAGTCAATGAAAACACAATGGCGGCTGCGACGGCGGTGCTTGAGTAAAAAGCGAAAAATGATGTTTAAAAAATACATTTTTTTACACCGGAATTCGTTATTAAATCTATCACATTAGATTTTTAATAGATACCCTTAGTTTTTTTTAATTTTTTCTACGTACTATACATGTTGTAGCCCTTTATGAATGATCTCCTATATTAGGAAGCTTTGATTGTGATCGATCATAATAATTAATAATGGCTTTTAACGAAATATAGCTCTTTGTTTACTATGCATAATTTTTTGAGTAACTTATCTTACTTTTTTAATAATACCGTCAAATGATTTTGCTTCAGCAACCTTGTTTGTAAGACGCATAAGGTTAGACTAGAGATACTTTTAAAATTAATTATAAGACATTTTTTTTTTTTTTAACAAGTATACATTTATTCAATAAATTAAACTAACTAAGTACAAAGGAATCAGTCAGATTATGATGAGTTACCTATAGGCCGTTTGTAACGGTCCTTAGGACCGTTACAAACGGCCTATAGGTAACTCAACTGTTCCAGACCAGTACCAGACGGAAGCGTGCCCAAGACACTGGCTGCATTGCCACGCTGAATAGCTATGCTAATTCGCTGGCCTAAATAAGAGCCAGCCCTTGGGTCACGTGTCGCCTCAATCAAAAGCCCCGCAATATTTTTGAAAACCCGGAGGGCACCGGCTCCCCACGGACCCAAGGTCTCCACCCCAAAAGGCTCAAATAGGTAAGCTCTGTCGAGACCACTATATTTGCGCCTTTTGTGATCCTCGGCCGAATCAGCCGCCGCACCAGCCCTAACTGATGTCCCAGGCAGATGAGATGGCGCTAGGGTGTCGACGCAGGTAGCGTCCCACACCAAAGGCCTACCCATTTCCCAAGGGACAAGAGTCATACCGTCGGGCCGCTTACCATCATCACGTAACAGACCATTCGGTTCAAGAACGGCTGGCACATTGACACTGGTAAACGCTCGACGGATAATGTCATTAAGACTAGCGTGGCGCGAAATCCTGCCCGCAGACCTTGCGCACGAAAGTCCGTGAAAACCAAATTGATCTACGGCCGCACCGCACCGGCACTGGTGAGAGGCGCAGCATCTTGCACCCAACCGAAGACAAGTGGCAATACGGAAAGTTACAGGATCCATAAGTGTACCGGTATTGTAGGATGGATGTGCTTGCAGCCAAAGACCTGATTCCCATTTTGAAACAGCTAAGAGACGAGCACGATCTGTGGAGGTTGAGCACGTATGTAATAGATAATTCCGTGTCAACTCGCACAGAGGCCCGTCCCACTGCCGTTGTGCCGAAAGGTGTTTTGGGGGATCGGTATTAGGGCAAGCACTATGCCAAGCATTTCGAGCCTCGTCAAGATAAGAAATTTGGAGTATATTGCCTGGAACAGCCGAAATTGATGGTGTTAGAATTTTCTCAACCAAAGAATGTGTACTATAGACGGAAGACAAGAACGCTGGCAAAGCAACACTAGAAATTTTGCGTATACCTAAGCCGCCCAATCGAATAGGCAATGAGGCCTGCGACCATGCTCTGTCATCCAACTCAATATTCAAAACCGTGGAAAGGGTGTTCTTTATTATGTTGTCTAAGCCTTCCACCAGCTCACTGTGTTTCCACAGTTGACAACATCATGTGTACCTAGATCTACAAACAATAAATTCATTTATCTATTTATCATTTATCACCAGTGGTAGGCTTCATGACATAAAATGTTAGACTAGTAGTTCTGTACAAACAGTAGACCTCGCGAGCCCTCAAACCTAACCATGCAACTTTTTTTGAATTTAAATAATAATAATAATAACAATTCTAAAAAAATTGTGTTCCGGCATTTAGAGGTAAGATAGATAGCCAGTTCCTCAGTTTGTTGAGGATTCCGGGCGAAGCGCACCTACACCTTCGGCCTTTGCCTTAACTTGTTACCAGGTGAAATGAAGGCCAAGCACTTCCCAATTTTTTCAATAAAAAAAACATAGCAAAATTATCAAAATTTAGTTATTTAGTCAACTTATCCCATGGGATAAGTTTAGAGCGGGATCAGCTGACTAACGAGCCCAATAACCGATGCTTTACTCTTTCACTTTTCCTTTTAGAGACAAAAGTATTTTTGGCCAATCTCAAAACTGAGAGGCGTCGCTCGCTCGGTCAATTAAATATTCTTAGTGTGTATCTAGTTCTAGCCTGACCTAACAAAATAAAATTTCTTACGCCTCGGTTGTGGTAGTTTCTGTTTGTATCTGCCAGTCTTTATATTACTTACTTTAAAGGTTTTTTGTTTTAAATTTGAATACTTCTAGTAATATTTATTCACAATTAAAAATAATATGTAGGTACAATCAAGCTATCTATGTACAAAGGAAGCAGTCGGATTACCTAAGGACCGTTACAAACGGCCTATAGGTAACCCAACTGTTCCAGACCAGTACCAGACGGAAGCGTGCTCAACACACTGTCTGCATCGCCACACTGAAAAGTTATGCTAATTTACTGATAAGAGACCCTTGGGTCTTGTGTCGCTTCAATCAAAAGCCCCTCAAGATTTTTGAAAACCTGGAGGGCTCCGGCTCCCCACGGACCCAAGGTCTGTACCCCAAAAGCCGCAAATAAGTAATCTCAGTTGAGACCACTATAATTTGCGCCTTTCGTGATTCTCGGCCGACTCAATCGCCGTATCGGTCCTAACTGATATCCCAGGCAGATGAGATTTTAACCGCCTCAGTGTTCTAGTGGTTCAAGCCACCGATTTCAGATCCAGAGGTCCCGGGTTCGATCCCCAGTGGAAGCAATATTGTGCTAGGTTTTGTTGGTGCTAGGATTTTGTTTACGTCCGCCTGGATAGCTTACCATCTTACCTAATTATGTCGCCATATTAACAATTCTTAAAAAAAATGTTATGTTCCAATTGAGGACTTGTTACCAGGTGAGATAAAGGCCTAAGCTTCCCCATCGTACTGTGACGTTTCAGGTCGCAGATAGGTAGGTAGGTATCGTGGGTATTAAAAGAGGGTTTAGCAGCTTCACTTTTAATGTCCTTGTTAAAATGACACATCCGCACAGATTGCGCAATCCACAGTTATTTCCACCAAATCACTGGCTTGAGCACGCGAGTCCCTGGGCTGCTTCCGGTCGTAGGTAGACGCTCCAGCTCTCAGGGTTGAGGGAAGATCTGTATTAAATCCAGCAGTCGTGTCGGTAGCGACTACGAGATTGGCAGGTAGGAAGGTAAGTAGGGCAACCAAAAAGTTGGATCCCTCCAACTCCCGTACTGGATCCTGGAACAAGGAGAGACTTAACGCCTGCTCTTTAAGGCGTTCTGCTTGCGAGTCACCGGAAGGACAGCTGATCCTCAGTATGGGTGCAAGGTCCAACGATTCGGTGAGGGTGAAGCTACCGGCAGTTTAGCATGACTCGTTCAGACAGCCTTAACATGGTATATTAATCTACAATGGCTAAAGCGCTACGGCAGGTGATAGTGAAGGTAGTAGATTTATTAAAAACTCACCCTAGAGGGATCCTGAGCAAATTTGGTAGGTCGTAGGTAGGTACTTGAAATAATGAGGTATATACGTGCACACGCGAAGGCGGTAGTGAGCGGTCTCCCAGTGCATTGACAATAAACTGGTGGTGTCACGTGGTAGACCGAGGCCGGTTTAAGATGGCGTTCCGCACCGCTATGGTCGCGCAGAAGATTCTTTCTTTTTAAATATTATTTTTGTGGTTCCGTATGCATAATTTAATTTAGGGTAACGGCGCTAGACGCAACGTTACAGTACAATTAAAAACAAGATATGTATAAGAATCGTTTTGATTGAGGCGACACGTGACCCAAGGGCTGGCTCTTATTTAGGCCAGCGAATTAGCATAGCTATTCAGCGTGGCAATGCAGCCAGTGTCTTGGGCACGCTTCCGTCTGGTACTGGTCTGGAACAGTTGAGTTACCTATAGGCCGTTTGTAACGGTCCTTAGGTAATCTGACTGATTCCTTTGTACATAGTTAGTTTAATTGTACTTTTTATTGAATAAATGTAAGTTTTGTTAATTAACATACCATGTCATGTGTTCGGCCTTACACAAGTAAACAACAGAGCACTATTGTACCGACTGCAGTTGGCCAGTCTTTAAATTTACCGGCACTTGGACAGATGTTTGTTCCAGGTGGTGTTCGGCATGAGGTGTAAGGTGTGATGGACGGTATTCAGATGGAACCAATCGGAAAGTACAAGGCTGAAAGGAACGGCTCGGCTAAGGGTGAGTCACTTGATGCTAACGAGAATGCGATGTAGAGAGATGCCAATGAGAATGCGATGAAGAGACTAATGAGAGCGATGACTGGCTCCGCCCTCCTTTACAAGATGAGATCGTGATTTTTTTTTGAGTAATCCAGTTTTATTTTTAAGGTGTACAATAAAGTACATTCATTCATCCATTCATACATTCATTCATGCATTCATTCGTTCTCTCATTCATTCATTCATTCATTTATTAATGAGAGAAAATATATATTTGTTCTGGGTTTGATTGTTGTATTGTGTGAGATACAAGTATTGACTTATTGATTGATTTGATTTTGATTTTTATGTAATTTTATTATTTAAATGTGATTGAACTTGGTAATTGCCTCTGTGGTGTAGTGGGTCGCCCACCAGTGTCAGATCCAGAGGTCCCGGGTTCGATACCCACGGGAGAACAATATTGTGCTTGGTTTGGTTGGTGGTAGGAATTTAAGTCAGCCTGACTAGCTACCACCTTACCTAAATCTGTCGCCATGACAACAAATCCAAATTGTTTTTGTAATTTTAGCAGCGGCTTGGCGCAACATGGTGGATCAAGATCTTGACGACGTGGCTTTCTTGGCTGGTGAGATAATTTTCTGACATTGACATGAATTGGCTGTCATTTTCTTCGGATCCGGTACCGGGACAGTTAGAAGTTATCCACCCCTGTCTCAATGGTTCACCATGCGGATGTGATCATCAGCTACCTGCCCTATATTCCACACGAGGTTATTCCCGCTCGTCCCCACATGTGTATCAACAAGATGCTTGACAATATTTGTATATATTAAGACGCACCCACATTAGGAAGTGTTCCGTACCGGAATCAATTTCCCTTTTTTCTTTATTTATGACAGCAAGCTCTGGTTGTACAGCCAGACCTCTTTAAGGACTCTGAATAAGGATTATAGGCAAGCCTGTTTTTGAATTCCGCGCGCTGAGCCACGGCGATTTCATTCGGTGGCTTGAAGCGCCCCCATTATAAAAAAAAGGAACTTTTGGATCGCGCCGGCAAGACATACCTCTCTGCCTTTGCCGTGAAAAAACCTTCTAAATAAAGATAACTTTGCGAGTGTTTGAGACATATTCCTGTGGGACCTAACGGCCCGGGACTATGGTGATAAAGTTCGAAGGTGTCGTGTCCAAAATATAGACTTTAGCCAGCCCAATTTACAAACGGCTACACCGTGTCTTTTGGAAGGAAACCGCCTTCTTGGTGAGGCCGTGGATGCAGATTTTGGGTAAGCCTTAATAGTCCTATTCACGACAGGAAGTAAATACTCTACTCGGAGAACCTCCTTAGTTTTGCGAACTGCGATTTTTTTTTAACAAAACCGAGTAACGTAGGAATAATATTTACAATGCACATAACTGGTAATGTAATCGGTGATGTATAAAGAAAAAACTAATGTTTTTTAGTACATTACCCGGTTTTGTAAGAATATATTTCTTCCTTGTGGCAGTAACAAGGGATTTTATTTCCGTTCGTCCCCACTAAAATATTAAAATTATTTTTTTGATGAGACGAGATGGCGCTGTGTGGAATGATTATCCTGTAATATTTATTTATGTGTTTCAGACTCGGACAAGGCTAGAGAAGCTTTGGACCTCCAGATAACGCGTGTCGCCGTCTGCTCTCAAAGACGCGCGCTGTGCCTTGTTGCTCTGGTCTTCTCAGCCATATTTGCAAGCGCGTTGATCGTGGTGTATGCTGCTCCTCAACCTTGTAAGTTTAATTTTCTATTGTACTGTGGGAACGTACTTGGCCTTGTCTTGATTTTTCAAGTTATGATAAGGCCGAGGAAGCGCACTTCATTAAACTTGCACTTCAATAAACGGAGGAACTGGCTATCTTACCTCTAAATGCCGGAACACAAAAATTCAAGAATGGTTGTTATGGCGACAGAATTAGGTAAGATGGTGGTATTGGATGGATTTAACAAAGTCCTTCCACCACCTGAGGACAGTTTCAAACGGTATATAGGTAACTCAGCTGTTCCATACCAGTACCAGACGGAAGCGTGCCCAAGCCACTGGCTGCATTGCCTCGCTTTATTAACATCAGTGTGAATTTGGATTTTCAGAAACTAATATTATAAATATAAAATTTATATTAGTAAAAAAATACATATATGCAATACTGTGCACACATTAATAAATTTACCTCCGCAATGTCGTGACAATGTTTACCTATTAACCGCTTGTAACGGTCCTCAGGTAATCCAACTATTTCCTTTGTAAATAAATTTATCGAAGAGGCAAACTTGACAGCTGTCATTTTTTACAATGACAGCTGTCAAGTTTGCCGCTCTCTGTAACTCCTGTCTGCAAGTTTGTGCGCAAGGTGCACGTCAAAGCTTATTGTCAGTTGATTTGAGTGGAATATAAGTGCTTTGCAAATGATCTATTGCAGATTGCCCATGCGCCTCTGAACCCACCCTTCTCCCCGGCCATGTGCCGACTGACACCATCTCGAGCGAAGCTGCGGCTAACAAGTAAGTATTTTTGTCATCACTTGACTGCATGACTAACATTGGCAAAAGTGAGGAATACGATGCAGAGTTTTCAGAAAGTCGAAGTAATGTGATATATGTTATATATTTTCAGCGCCCTAAACAGGTTAGCTTCCTCTAAATGGAGGCATAAATAAGGATTTATATTCTGTTCTATTCTGTTCTGTTCTGTTCTATTCTGTTCTATTCTGTTCTATTCTGTTCTATTCTGTTCTATTCTGTTCTATTCTGTTCTATTCTGTTCTATTCTGTTCTATTCTGTTCTATTCTGTTCTATTCTGTTCTATTCTGTTCTATTCTGTTCTATTCTGTTCTATTCTGTTCTATTCTGTTCTATTCTGTTCTATTCTGTTCTATTCTGTTCTATTCTGTTCTATTCTGTTCTATTCTGTTCTATTCTGTTCTATTCTGTTCTATTCTGTTCTATTCTGTTCTATTCTGTTCTATTCTGTTCTATTCTGTTCTATTCTGTTCTATTCTGTTCTAGTCTGTTCTAGTCTGTTCTAGTCTGTTCTAGTCTGTTATATTATGTTATATTCTATTTCGTTCTGTAATTAATGAATATCTAAAACAAAAATGGTAAATCCAGGGAGCGGATAGCTAGCAATGGAGTGGTGTTCCCGTGGCGTGGCGCCCGCCTGCCGACCTTCGTGATACCGAAGCACTACAGCCTGTGGCTACACCCTAACCTCACTACGGGAGAGCTGAGAGGTGAGTTTCAAAGATATGCATACATCAATAGCAGGGGAATCTGTACACGTGGGAATAATTCGTTCAAAAGTAACGCCAGGAATAACATTTTATTTTTATTTTGAAACGTATATTTTGTAGGCATACGACCCATCTGGGCTCTTATTGTACGACGGGGAAGCGCTTGGCCTTCATCTCACCTGGTTATAAGTTGAGATAAGGCCAAAGGTGGACAGTTCACCCGGAATCCTCAACTGAGGAACTGGCTATCTTAACTCTTAATGCCGGAACACAACAATTTTATAATTGTTATTACGGCAGCAGAATTTGGTAAGATGGTAGCTAGCCATGCGGACTCATAGTCCTACCACCAAAAAAATTAAGGACAATATTGTACTCCCCCTGGGATCAAACCCGGGACCTCTGGATCTGAAATCGGTGGGTTGAACCACTAAACCAGTCGCTTAACTATGACGATTTAGTATAATCGTACGCTGCTACCGCCTACGGCCGCTTGCAACACCAAATGCTTCAATTGCGCATTGCCAACCCTATAAACAGTTCTTAAAAGCTTTATCGATTTGTTTTTTAAATATATATGTTCTTTTTCGTCAACATATAAAAAAAATCATTTACTTATTTATTGGTTACTTAACAACTACATAATCAATTACTTATCAACTACTTAGTAACTACTTATCAACTACTTATCAACTACTTGCTAATTACTTATGAACCAATGTTTATTTACCTACATATTAACTATTTTTACATTATCACATGTTTATAAAATGATTAATATATGTTAAAACACTGTTTAAAAATAAATTAGGTATCTAAAATGTATATTTCATGGCATATTATTTTTAGACTAAAGTTCCTTTTTTTGCATTAGGTAAATTTGTAATCCATAGATACATATAGAAATGCATTATTATTAAATTAAAATGTATTTCAAGTCTATTACATATGACCTCAAGAAAGAGGGAGAAGAGAACCCTTCTATTACAGTTTTTCCAAAACTGAACCCCAAGTTGAAATAATTTCACCTGTAAAGAAATAAATACATTTTTGATTTTTGATTTTTTGATGATCTAGTATCTCTAATATTATATTGCAGAATAAACATCCAATGTAATTGATTAACAAATCATGTTAGCAAATTTTGTTTTGCTGTTAGCAGCTATTTTTGTAAATAAGCTAGTTTTAAGACAAACCTATTTGGTTTGTTAAAGCTATGTTTACAACCATGTTCATTATTTAAGTTTATTTTGGTAAAAAAAGAGAATAATCCAAACTAATTAAATCGTCGATTAGAAGCGTCAAAAGACTTGAACGCGCACCGTTCAAGTCTTTTGACGTTGGGTACTACGAAGCTACGCTGGACGGACGCGCGTAGCATCGTAGCACCCTCTACGAAGCTCTACGAGAAAATACATTCACGATATATATAAAACGAGGGTCAGGGATAGAGGGAAAAACACTCAAAAAAAGAAGAAAAAAATTACCTACACAATGGTGAAATATGTATCTATCTATGACTTTAATTTCAAGAGATATAAGGAATTTTTAGTTTTTTTCGCGCTGATGTCCACTCGCGCAATTGTCCATGATATATGAAAAAAATATACAAGTACATAATGGATATATAAGTACATAATTTTGCATAATGGAGTCGCCATTGTGCAAAATTGGAGAATTCAGACATTTGCTCCATGACATAAAACCAACTTATTGACATATTCGGCTTTTTGAAGTCGTTCCGACTTTTCAAAGCTTTTTGTGTAGAAACGATACATAGTCATGATACATTATTTTTTTAATTATCAAACAACGAACTCGATAGTGAAAAAACATTTTTTTTCAAAAACTCACTTTTCCAGAAAACCTTTTAAAAAAACTAGATTTTTTTTAATGCAGTACTTTTTTTTTTAAATCGATCTTGTAACTACTAACATGACTATTCGATAACTCTCACGTTTTCAGACTTGGCCTTAGTGGCCCTGAAAAAAAACTCACCTGTATACCTGTATGAAAAAAAAAAGTTGTGTCAAAAATATTTTTCGGCACCCTGTACCTATTGCTTTAGACAAACAAAATTATAATTATATTTACGTATATATTTATTTTAAAACGAGATGTCGCCACAGGAAAATCAGCTCGCGTTGTCAAATTGTTAAACATTTTGCATGGTTTTAGTTTTTTTCAACTTTTAACTTGTTACCATAAAAGTACGTTTGTATTTGCAACTCTGTTCGCAGGAGAAGTGTCAATAGACTTCAAGGTGGACCGCGATACAACCTTCGTGGTGCTGAACGTACGCGACATGAATGTAACTGAGCGGGCTCTGTTCAGATCTGGAGGCAGCGTGGGTCCGAAAGTAGCAAAGGTGCTGGAGTATCCCCAGGCTGATCAGACCTATATAGAGTTCAAGGTATCTTATCATAGCTTACCTATTTGCCTTTTGGGGTGGAGACCTTGGGTCCGTGGGGAGCCGGTGCCCTCCGGGTTTTCAAAAATCTTGCGGGCTTTTGATTGAGGCGACACGTGACCCAAGAGCTCTTACTAAGGCCAGCGAATTAGCATAGCTATTCAGCGTGGCAATGCAGCCAGTGTGTTGGGCACGCTTCCGACTGGTACTGGAACAGTTGAGTTACCTATAGGCCGTTTGTAACGGTCCTTACGTAATCTGACTGATTCCTTTGCACATAGTTAGTTTAATTATTTAATAAAATGTATTTTTTTTATGATTTGTCAAAATATTTTTTTATCATTCATATCTTTAAGGCATTTTACCCCATCTTATTACTTACAGTCTATGCCATCCAAAAGTTGTCTGGCAGAGATCGCTTTAATCAATAGGACCGCCCATTGTTATACTAGTTAGATTGCTCTCCTTGTTTGTTTTTTGTGGTGTATTGGTGAATTTTCTATTTTTTTTTAATCCTTGACGGCAGATTTTGATCTCAAGGCTTGCCTGATTCAAGCAAGCCTTTGCAGAAAGTGTTTTAACCAACTTCAAAAAAAGGAGGAGGTTCTCAATTCGTTGGAATCTTTTTTTTTACGTATGTTCCCCGATTAATCGAAAACGCCTGGACCGATTTAGAAATTTCAAGGGATATTCTTCACAGGTAGTCCCATTGACATCAGGTCAGGATCTGATGATGGGATCCTGGAGAAATCGAGGGAACTCTTCAAATAGTATAGGCACACTCGGATCGATTTGGGTATTTTTATGGTGTATTACCTCAAAAGTAAGGAAAAACAGACCTCATAAAGGATCATGCGTGTGTCTGCCTGTCTGTCTGTCTGTCTGTTCAACATCTGTCACAGCCAATGTACTTCGAAACTACTGGACCGATTGAGTTGGAATTAAGTATATATATATGAAAGGTGAACCAAATATGGATGTGTGACGTAAATGAAAATTACAGTAAATAGTTCTAATAAATAAAAAATAATAAATAAATTTTACAGACCATACATTTTACACAGCCCCATTTAGCCCCAAACTAAGCATAGCTTGTAATATGGGAACTAGATTACGGATAGAATACTGAAATACTTTGTAAATACATACATACAAAGACATACCTGTTGCTCTTGTGACAAATAGTTTTTTTACTTTAATTTTGTGTTTTATATCTAACCCAAACACAGAACAAACATTTATTCATCACACAAATGTTTGTCCTGGGTGGGAATAGAACCCACAACCTACAGCAATTCCATCATGAAAAGCATGAAACGGCTTTTAACGGCTGCCGCAGAAAACATAGTGGATTGAAAATATGTTAAATAATCCGAAATTTGCCATCACTAGGCTTGTCACATGTGACTTAATTTAAATGTAAGTATCTGATTTTATATTCTCGCAATGCGCGCTTTAAATGAATTTTTGGTTGCGTTTCGTCCGAATAATATGAACCAAATGTGAACATCAATTAGCACTGCCTCTTCTCCAGGCGGAGACCTTCTCCAGGTTGTAGACCGCCTGGGAAGCAGCCCAAACGATAAAAATATACATCAATTTTTTGTTGAAATGGTGGAGGAAAAAGTTTGCATCAGTTTGGTATTGTTCTCAGGAGAAACTCCGGCGCAAGTACAACTATACCCTGAGCCTTCGGTTCATAACGAGGCTGGAGCGGAACGATCGACAGCGGGGGTTCTTCTTAACTGGTACTCAAAGGCAGTAAGTATGTATTTACATATTCTAGTAGAGCACGTACAACATAAATTACAACATAAGGCCAATTATTAAAAAAAAAACAAAAATGAAGGTTTTTACGTACAGGAAGCAACACAGATTTCATAAAAAGTGTGAACAAGTGAGATAGCATTTTTTTTATTGTACGAAGAGGAAGCGCTTGGTCTTTATCTTACCCTATTTTCAAGTTATCATAAGTCCGAAGATGGAGGCGCACTTCACCCGGAATCCTCAACTAGCTGAGGAACTGGCTATCTTACCTCTGAATGCCGGAACACAACAATTTTAGAATTGTTGTTATGGCGACAGAATTAGGTAAGATGGTGGTAGCTAGCCAGGAAGAAGGCGGATGAGAGGAAAGTGCATGCTACTGAGATGCGAATGTTAAGATGGATGTGTGGGGTGACAAGGTTAGATAAGATCAGAAATGAGTTTATAAGGGGAAGTTTGAAAGTGGCACCAGTTGTAGAAAAGTTGAGGAGTGCTAGGTTGGCATGGTATGGGCATGTAATGAGGAGGGATAATAGTCATTTGACCAAAAGGGTTACGAATTTGAGCGTGGGTGGACACGTGAGCAAGGGAAGGCCGAAAAAGAGATGGATGGATTGTGTGAAAGAGGACATGGGTATGAAAGGTGTAGATGCAGAGTTGACGGTTGATAGGAGTGAGTGGAAGAAGAGAACATGTTGTGCTGACCCCACCTAGCGTGGGATAAGGGCAGGAGAATGATGATGGTGGTAGCTAGCCGGGCGGACTTAAAGTCCTACCATCAACCAAACCAAGCACAATATTGTACTCCCCCTGGGGAGCCCGGGACCTCTGGATCTGAAATCGGTGGGTTGAACCATTAGACCACAGAGGCGGTTAATCCGTGGCGGTCGAGGAATCGACCCCTCCAACTCAGCCCATGGATAAAAGCCGACTAAGGGATCTCACCAGAAGTGAACCAGCTTCCTTCTGTGTATCTACTTTACTGCGATCACCAATCCGCTAGCCAAGATGATTCAGTCAAAACCCCTCCACTTTAGAGGAGGCTCTGTCCAACAGTGGACACTAATGGGCTGTTGATGTGATGTGATGTGATATATGTACCATATCCATTGTACATTTTTTTTTAAATAAACAAATATTACAGGACATTTATTTCACACAGCGCCATCTAGTCTAGCCCCAAACTAAGTACAGCTTGTAATATGGGGACTAGATTAGGGACAGAATACTTAAATACTTTGTAAATACATACATAGAAAGACACACCAGTTGCTCTTGTTAGTAACCAGTTTTTTTTTACTTTATTTTTGTGTTTTTATACCTACACTTTTATCAAGCTTTTTTAGGAATTATTCCTGCACTAATACCAAAATAGAGACCTGTGCTTATACTAAGAATTACCTAAACATGTATGTATATTTTAAGAGTAGTAGAGCGCCTTGTGAAAGGGCTTGTTCGGGGAAGTACTACTACCATACCTATTTCAGCTGCCAAGCATTGCTGTGTTCCGGTTTGAATGGTATGGTTGCCGGTGAAATTACGGGCACGCGTGGCTTTACACCTTTATGCCTCAATTTGGCGGGCGCAATGCAGTGCCGAGTAAGCTATGCCTTGGAAATTTGACCTACGCAGTCAGGCATTGTTATAGGCAACAGATAAACTTAACATCAGTCCCCTCAGCACGGGGAGGGGATAACAGAGGCTACTTGCTTGTTCTGACTCCCAGTTGTATAAAAAAAGCTGTTGGTCTTTTTCATAAAAAATGATACGTATTTCAGACGCTGTGCCGTGTCAAGGTTCTGGTTGACGCACGCGCGGTCCGCCTTCCCCTGTCTGGACGAACCGCATTTCAGGGCCACATTTAAGCTCACCGTTGTGAGAGATCGGTACTTACCTTATCTTCCTATTTTTTATAAGTTTCTGCGCAATTTTCTAACATTTTTTTTATGTAAGAACCTTCTACGAAGTGTAAGAAAACGTTTTTATATTTGATAGATTGTACGACGGGAAATCGCTTGGCCTTCATCTCAGCCGCCATGTTGGTTTCAATCAAAATGGCGGGTTTCGTTCTGAACAATTTTACCCGCCATTTGTTTGGATTTGATAAGTTTCAACAAACCTATTGAAATCCAAATTAAACAGAGTAGGTTAAGGCCAACTGGTGTCATGTTATGACATTGGATGGGTTCGCACTTCAGCCTATATCCTGAATAGACTTAAAAGACAGACTGGCATTATAGCGTAAGCATAATTTGTAATATGGGATCTAGATTACGGATAGAATACTTAATACTTTTTTTCTCGTAAATACAAAAAAATCATTTTTTTCCTGTTTTTAAACAGACACTTCAATTTTATTTATTTGTCACTAGATACGTAATAATTGATTTTCAGGTTCCACGTTTCCCTGACGAATATGCCGATAGTAGCCACTGAAGAAGCTGGTTTCTATCTGGGACATCGATTGGTAAGTACCGGTCCAAGCCTTGCGAGCAAGAGAGACAGCGCGATTTTGGTCCGCGCATGAGCGAGTGAGATGGATGTTTACTGTGTTTGGGAGTTGAATTGTATGCAAAAAAATAAAGTCTTCTATCCGAAACATAGTTCAAATAATACAAGATTTGCTTAAATTGGAGCTAGGTTTCGAGTGTTGGTCATTTCACAACTATATTTCGGCCATTTCGAAAAATGTTAAGAAATGTCACGTAGATACGTGACATTTCTTAACATTTAAAAACACATTAACATTAAAAGTTAGGCAAGTAGGTACTTGCCTAACTTTTTGTCCGAACATCTTTTTCATCCGATATACGCTTATTTCCATCGAATCACAAGAGAATTTCATCAGCTTTCGGAATATCTAATTATATTTTTGGTTTTTGGTATACCTACCTTCGCATCGATAATTAAATTAATTACCTACTCGATTTGACTGGATCAGTTAAGCTATGCAAAGCCAGAGTCGCGAGGTCTACAGCTCACAGAGCCACTAATTTAATAGTCATATCTTTCGTATTGGTGTTTTTTGGTGTGTATAGATTTTTTTGGTATGTTTGACTTATGGTTTTCTTAATGATATATTGCATGTTTTCTAACAATTGCTACTGTTATAAGTATTAAATCCTTTTTTGTATTCACGTCCGCAACAAGAGAAGGTCATTACCTAAGATCAACAAAAAAACACTAGAACATCGGAAGTCCAACGCGATTTGTCCCGGCCTTTTAGTAGTAAAGTCATATGAGTTGTTCTTTATTTATACCTACTGTTCATGTTGAATATTACTACGATGAAACAGTACTTATTTCTGTAAATCTACTTCTATTCTATTCTATTTTATTCCATTCAACTTTTTTACGAAACATTTTTTTCCTTTCTTAAAGTTGCAAGATGAATTCGCAACTTCCCCTCCAATGCCACCTCACATGATGGCCGTCGCGGTGTGTCGCCTGCAGCGCCGCGCGGCGCCCGTCATAGCTGTCAACGTCACTCTCCCTGACAGTGACATTGACAGCGACAGTGACGGTTCAACTAGCGCGACGGACGCGGTGCCTCCGGAGATCAGTCTGTACAGCGACACGCAGCTTATACTGGACGAGGCTGAGTGAGTGTTTCGACCTTAATCATTATCGCCCAAAGCTAGAGGGTTTTGCGATAATCACCACGCTTGGCAGGATTGGTGTAGATAATACACAGAATGAGGCTGCTACCCTTCTGATGAGATCCCTTAATCGGTTGTTACGACATCCATGGGCTGAGTTGGAGAGGTCGATCAGCCACGGAAGATTTAATATACATAAGCCGGCCTAATAAGTATAATAATTCCTTTTAATTTTTTTCAGACCACTCCTTGAATGGGTGCAGAAGACCATTCAAATGTTTGCTTTTGAGCTGAACACCACCTATCCTTTACCGAAGTTCGGTAAGTACCAAGGGCTATGAGTATCTATACTTCAGAACATTACAAGACATTAATTTCACACAGCGCCATCTAGTCCCAAACTAAGCAAAGGTTTGAATATTACGGGAATAAAACTTACATCCTTTTTTACTGTAAATACTTACTTATCATTATTAACAAGCCTCATAGCTCGGTTGATAGTAACTCTGCCTTTCGTGCTGTTGGCTGTGGGTTCGATTCTCGCCCAGGACAAACATTTGTGTGATGAATATAGATGTTTGTTTTGTGTTTGGGTGTTGTATCATATAATACGTATGTATACAAAAAAAAGTATTTATGTAAATCTAGTTCCCACATTACAAGCTATGCATAGTTCGGGGATAGATGGCGCTGTGTGATATTAATGTCCTGTAAAAAAAAAACATAGGATACAACACTCAAACACAGATCAAACATCAATATTCATCACACAAATGCTTGGCCTGGTTGGGAATCGAACCCACAACCTAATAGACGTTCGAAGGCAGAGCTACTACCAACTGAGCTTTGAGGCTTGTATATATATATATATATATATATATAGGGTTCGATTCCCACCATGGCAGTATAGATATCCAGTTCCTCAGACTATTGAGGACTCCGGATGCAGTGCACCTCCACCTTCGGCCTTATCATAACTTGGGGACCAGATGAGATGACGGCCAAGCGCTTCCCCGTCGTACAAAAAAAGACTTCAATAACTTAGATGTCAAATTTCAGATTTCATTTATTGGCCACATTATAACAAAGATGCTATACGAGGCAAGTCACACTTATGGTTTGTCTTTCAGATATCGTTGTGGTAGAAAGTGGTAACATGTACTCTGAAGGATGGGGGTTGATCACGCTCTCTCCGTCCACGCTTTCCGATACCAAGACTATAGCACGGCTGCTTGCGCAACAGGTAACTAACACAGCTGACATGAGCCAAATCAAATAAATAGGTATAGACCATTCTACTTACAGTATAGACCATTCTACTTACGGTATAGACCATTCTACTTACAGTATAGACCATTCTACTTACAATATAGACCATTATACTTACAGTATAGACCATTCTACTTACAGTATAGACCATTCTACTTACAGTATAAACCATTCTACTTACAATATAGACCATTCTACTTACAGTATAGAGCATTCTACTTACAGTATAGACCATTCTATTTATAATATAGAACATTCTACTTACAGTATAGACCATTCCAATTACAGTATAGACCATTCTACTTACAGTATAGACCATTCTACTTACAGTATAGACCATTCTACTTACAATATAGACCATTCTACTTACAGTATAGACCATTCTACTTACAGTAAAGACCATTCTACTTACAGTATAGACCATTCTACTTACAGTATAGACCATTCTACTTACAGTATAGACCATTCTACTTACAGTATAGAACATTCTACTTACAGTAAAGACCATTCTACTTACAGTATAGACCATTCTACTTACAGTATAGACCATTCTACTTACAGTAGACCATTCTACCTAAGGTATAGACCATTCTGTCTAATACATTTTTGTATTGCAAGTGATTGCACCTTGGTCACAACATATACATTTGGGACCCTAGTGACTCAGCGGTTAGAGCGATTCCGGTTTTAGGAAAAGATGCGGGTTTGAGTCCTGTCGCGGGTTGTGAATTTTTGTGTCATTATAAAATTTACGATACATTTGCATACCGTGGCAATGCAATCAATGTTCGTCTGGTCATGAACAGTTGAGTTACCAATAGACACTTTGAAACGGTGCTTATGTTATTCAACTGCTTCCTTTGTACATAGTTAGTTTAATTGTACATATTATTTTTAATTGTTTACAAATCATTGTTCATGAGATATATATTACAGGACACTAATATATATTACAGGACACTTATTTCACACAGCGCCATCTAGTCCCAAACTAAGCATAACTTGTAATATGGGAACTAGATTACGGATAGAATACATGAATACTTTTTTTTTTTTTGTAAATACATACTTATCATACAATACAACACCCAAACACAGAACAAACATCTATATTCATCACATAAATGTTTGTCCTGGGTGGGAATCGAACCCACAACCTACAGCGCAGAAGGCAGAGCTACTACCAACTGAGCTGTGAGGCTTGTTAAATCAATAAATATTACAGGACATTAATTTCATACAGCGCCATCTAGCCCCTAAGCATAGCTTGTAATATGGGAACTAGATTACGGATATAATCCTTTTTTTTTTGTAAATACATATTTATTATACTATACACGCCCAAACACAGAATAATAAAAAAAAGTATATTCATCACACAAATGTTTGTCTACAGCGCAGAAGGCAGAGTTACTACCAACTGAGCTATGATGTTATTAATAATTAACCCTTTTCTTTGTATGTTTTATATATACCTTCGTTCTCTTTTTTATCCGCATCTGTGATCTAGTGGTTCGACACACCGGTGTCAGTTCGATCCCCAGGGGAGTACAATATTGTGCTTGGTTTGGTTGGTGTTAGGACTTTTGTTTAGTCCGCCTGGCTAGCTACCACCATCTTATCTGTCTGTCACAACACAATTCTTAATAATTGTTGTGTTCCGGCATGCCAGTATGCCAGTTCCTCAGTTGGTTGAGGATTCCGGGAGAAGTGCGCCTCCACCTATTTAGCTTCTCACTTATATTAGCTATCATTAGATGAATTTAGTAAACTATTAAGATGAGTTAACCTAATTTTGGTTGTGTTTAACATTTTTGTAAAAATAAAAGCTCATTTCACTTTATTTGTTTACTAGCTAACCCTGCGCAGTTATATTTGCGCCAAGGTTCTAATGATCACTATAATTTCGGGCCATGTAAGCCCACTGCTGAACAAAGCATTATCTCGGTCTATTGTAGACCTGTATATAAGTCTAGTATATAGTATAAGAGAAGTGAGCTGGCACCTTCCGTCAAACCCCCCCCGTCGTACTATAAAAATAAATCTACACGTAATTTTTATACACGTTTTAAGATAGCGCAGCTCCATGTCACTTTGACAATGAATCCACGTATCACGATATCTCGCTGGTGCAGTGGGTGCGGAGCGCTAAAATGTGTGGTGTTTCCAGTGGTTCTCGGGCCTGGTGTCTCCGCGATGGTGGTCCTCCCAGTGGCTCCTGGAAGCCCTCACCTCCGTGTTGGCGGAGCGAGCGCCTCCCCTCTCGAACCCTGCGGAGACGAGCCAGGACGCTCTTCTCCTAGATCATGTGCTACCTGCTCTGAGGTATATATATATTCATTTACCTACTTTGTTCATATTGTGACTTTTTATGAATGAATGAATGAATGAATGAATGAATGAATGAATGAATGAATGAATGAATGAATGAATGAATGAATGAATGAATGAAAAATACTTTATTGCACACCTTAAAAATAAAAACTGGATAACTTAAAAATAAATGCACAATGGGCGGTCTTATCGCTAAGAAGCGATTTCTTCCAGACAACCTTTGGATGGAGAGGATTTCATGGCTAAAGAGTTTATTAGTTTATGAGTTTTTTTATTTAATCTTTTTGTTTCGAAATGTTAGTTAGTTATAAGTTTGTCGTGTGTTATGTATGATTTAAATGTTTAACCTCTGTTAAATGACGTGCCTAGTTGTAACGAACATAGTCTTAAGAAGGCCAAATAAATGAAATCCGAATCTGAAATCTATTTTAACCGACTTCATAAAATGGAGGTTCTAATTTTTTTTTATATATACTTACTATTTTTATATACTTTTATATTTTATAAACTATGAATGTTCATTGTTTTGTTTTTTAATATGTATGTTCCCCGATTACTCGAAGAAGCCTGGTTTGAAAGAGGTCACAGGTCCCATTGTTATCAGGGCAGGATCTGATGATGGAATCCTGGAGAAATCGAGGGAACTCTTCAAATATTATAGGCACACTTGAAGTGATTTGGGTATTTTTAGGGTGTATTACCACAAAAGTAAGGAAAAACGGACCAAATATAGGATCACGCGTCTGTCTGTCTGTCATCAAAATAATTGAAAAAATACGTTATCCAGGCAATCGAAATTGTATCATATTCTTCATTGAAGTCGGCTTTCTTCATAGTTTTTAAAACGTAATTATTATTATAATCATGCAACGGGGAAGCGCTTGGCCTTCATATCAAGTCTTCATCTCACCTGGTAACAAGCTAAGATACGGCCGAAGGTGGAAGCATACTTCACCCGGGATCCTCAACTGAGGAACTGGCTATCTTACCTCTAAATGCCGGAATAAGACATTTTTGTAAGAATAGTGATTATGGCAATGATGGTGATAATGACTTTTGTTGATAATAGATTGGACTCCAGCAATTCAGTTCGCGCCGTGGCCTCGCCGCGACTCGAACGGGCTGATATCGAATCCGCTACCGACGAGTTGTCTCTACACAAGGTGAGACCCCCGTACCTATATCACAACCAAGTTTTCGGTTGCTGGTAGGACTTTAAGCCCGCCTGGCTAGCTACCACCATCTTACCTAATTCTGTCAACACAACAATTTTAGAATTGTTTAGAATTGTCAACTCAACAATTCTAAAATACAGCACAACAATTCTAAAATTGTTGTGTTGTATTCAGAGGTAAGATAGCCAGTTTTAGTTTGTTGAGGATTCCGGGTGAAGTGCGCCTCCACCTTCGGCCGTATCTTAACTTGTTACCAGGTGAGATGAAGGCCAAGCGCTTTCCCGTCGTACAATTATAAAAAAAAGTCCCAGAGTTAGGACCTGGGAGTACCACGACCTCTTGTAGCATTCTTGTTTTGATATTACTTTACTTCTGTTACTGTTTAACCAGTGTAGGAGAAAAACGAGACATAAGTAATGTAAGATAAGCATTAAGCGACAAGCCTCATAGCTCATTGGTAGTAACTCTGCCTTCTGCGCTGTAGGCTGTCGGTTCGATTCCCACCCAGGACAAACATTTGTGTGATGAATGTAGATGTTTGTTCTGTGTAAAAATGAATGTCCTATAATATTTATAAATATTACAGGACATCAATTTTACACAGCGCCATCTAGCCCCAAACTAAGCATAGCTTGTAATATGGGAACTAGATTACGGATAGAATACTTAAATACTTTTTTTTAAATACATACTTACTATATGATACAACACCCAAACACAGAACAAACATCTATATTCATCACACAAATGTTTGTCCTGGGTGGGAATCGAACCCACAGCCTACAGCGCAGAAGGCAGAGTTACTACCAACTGAGCTATGAGGCTTGTTAGAACTAATTGTTACTAATTTTGTTATTCAACTTTTACTTATTTTTTTTATTACTGTTGCTATTACTATTAGCCAGATGTGTTCCTCTGGGAAAAGGCCCTTACCTATATCTCCAAATCTCACGAACCCGAGTTCGTTGACCCCACGATGTCAAAAATAACAAATCAACCATCTTTTTCTCGGTATTTCACGCGCGCCAATATTCAATTCAATTCATTCATTCAAACTGTATGAAAGAAATGAAACAACGCACACTTAGTTTCGTCAAGAAAGTCCGCACATACTTAAGTAAATTAAAACAAAAGTACGAAAACTATCTGAAAAAAACAATGGCTATAATAAATGTAAATTAATAAAATGTCGTATCAAAAATACTTTCAAAGATATTTTGCACTTTTTACAAATAATAATGGGCTGATATGATGACTTATAACTCCATGCTTTGGTGTCAGTTATAACGATCGTTGATGCTATAGTGTGCCTTTTTTACAAGTATTTGTTTGTGTTTTTTGAAGGCTTTTTCTGTCAAATCTGAAATATCATTTAAATGTTATGAATATCAATTTGTTTTCATACAAATTGTAACATAATATTTTAATAAGGATAGAGACTGTCATAATAAAATCTCAAATAAAAAAGAAAAGTCTCCCAAATGTTTTATCATAAAATGTGCATAGATGAAACAGCACAAACAACATGAAAAACAAACGAGATACAATAAAAATATACCCAGGTACACAAGAAACATTACAATATTATTTCATATTAGTTTTATTTAAAAAATGCTAAAATAACAAGACTGTCTACAAAATCTAAAATACATGTATTATTATTCTTCATAAAAGTGCCTAATGTTCAAAGTGAAGCTTTTTTACATGAAAAAGATGTATTTTCGATATTATTATTTACATTAAAATATCTATTTTTAAATAACAATATATAATATTATACAGTCGCCTGATATGTAGATGTAAATCATCATTTTCAAAGTAAAGTTCTTTTATATTCACGTCTGGTAAATTTTATATTTACCTTTGTTTAAACCTTATAGATATGTCACACTTGAATATTAAAATTGCCGTGGCGGTCGCTTACGAATCGACCCCACCAACTCAGATCATTGATGTCGTGAAAGCCGACTACGGGATCTCACTAGTAGGGAAGCAGCTTCCTTCTGTGTATTATCTACACCTACAGCGGTCACCAATCCGCCAGCCAAGTGTGGTGATTATGGCAAAACCCTCCAGCATTGGATGAATCTCTGTCCATCATTGGGCTGTTGATGTGTAATGTGTGAATACCAAATATATTACATAATTGAAACAAGCCTCATAGCTCAGTTGGTAGTAGCTCTGCCTGCTGCGCTGTAGGCTGTGGGTTCGATTCCCACCCAGGACAAACATTGTGTGATGAATATAGATGTTTGTTCTGTGTTTGGGTTTTGTATCATGTATATTGTAGTACGTATCTATTTACAAAAAGTATTTAAGTATTCTATCCGTAATCTAGTTCCCATATCACAAGCTATGCTTAGTTTGGGGCTAGATGGCGCTGTGTCAAATTGATGTCCTTGTAATATTTATTTATTTATATTTATTTATATCTACCACATGTGGATGCAAAACTATGTCGATTGTTATAAAATGTATACCACATATTATTGTAGGCGACGTACCTACATTATGTATTTTGTATATTACTCGATTGTGACACAGGATAATTATATTGAGAATGATAATTATCCTTGTCGCTTAATTAAGTTCATATGCGATATGGATTACCAACTTTATTGTTATGTCGATTATCCTGTGAGAGACAGATATAGAATATTCTACATTTTTCACAACCATCAGTTGAATTACCGATAGACCGTTTAATCCATCTTTAAGTAATCCCTTGTAAATAGTTTATTATTAACACATATATTGTCCATATTATTTGTGAATCATTGATATCGCCCGCAACAGTAATGGTTTTTTTTTATATTCAGAAAGTCGTTCCTCAAAAACGTTCAGTTCCTTAAATCATTTAATGTTTCTTCCTTGCTAAAGTAAACGAATGCGATACCGAGGGTGATCAGCGTCACTGCTATATCTGAAAATATAAAGATCCTTGAAAGTAGCAATAGAACACACGATTACAATACATTGCAATCATTACATTGTTGCTGTAGATATTGCTAGCTGAAAAACTAAACGATTAAACAAAAAAACAAACGCAAAAGATGTCTTTACAAGAGTAACAAACGTTAGTGCCATAATTCACCAACCAATTGGGTACAGCGTTTCCGGCTTGAGGAAAGATGCGGGTAGGTACGAGTCCCGTCGCGGGTTGTGAATTCTTGTGTTTATAACATTTGCAAAAGATTTCGTCAAGAAAATCCTTGAACTCAAATTTAAACGAGCGACTCAGTTAGGCTAACAGATGTAATAACACAAACTGAATACACTTAAAACGTGGTGCGTACTTCAGATCTGTGACTCTGAGGTCTTTCTCTCATGTTTCTGCCGATGGCTGAGAAAACTAAACACACAAATGTCACCTAAGCCTCCAAATAGTTGTGTTCCGGCATTTAGAGGTATGATAGCCAGTTCCTCAGTTGGTTGAGGATTCCGGGTAAAGTGCGCCTCCACCTATTTAGCTTCTCACTTATATTGGCTATCATTAGATTAATTTAGTAAACTATTAAGATTAATAGTTAACCTAATTTTAGTTGTGTTTAAAATTTTTGTAAAAATAAAAGCTAATTTCACTTTATTTGTTTACTAGCTAACCCTGCGCAGTTATATTTGCGCCAAGGTTCTAATGATCACTATAGTTTCGGGCCATGTAAGCCCACTGCTGAACAAAGCATTATCTCGGTCTATTGTAGACCTGTATATAAGTCTAATATAAGTCTCGCTCTATTGTAGGCCTGATTATTGCCCAGGCAAGCCTAGAGATCCAGGGCTATGTAACCATGAGCCGCCTCTTTCCAAACTCCACGTGACCGCCGGTCACAACACAGCCCTCAGTGAGGCCAATTCGTCTGCTAAGTGTAGTGTTTCTGGCGAATGTATACCCAGCTCAAGAGCTCACCCATTTCAAATCTAAAAAAAGTTTTCAAACCCCGTCACTGAATCTAAATATATATAACTCAAAGGTGACTGACTGACTGACATAGTGATCTATCAACGCACAACCCAAACCACTGGACGGATCGGGCTGAAATTTGGCATGCAGGTAGATGTTATGACGTAGGCATCCGCTAAGATAGGATTTTGATTAATTCTACCCCCAAGTAAAGGATGAAACTTTGTATGAAACTTTGTCAATTTTAAACCGATCGGGCTGAGACTTTGCATGCATAAAGCTACTATGACGTAGGCATCCCCTGAGAAAGGATTTTGAGATGCAGGCTATATAAGATTAGTAACTGAAAAGTTACTAATCTTATATAGCAAAATATACGAATTTCTGTGTGCTAGCGCCATCTACATTGAGTTATTTTGGAGAGAACTTTGAATTAACCATTTTTGTGCATTGTGCATTAATAATAATACTTTTTAACGCGAGCGAAGCCGCGGGCAAAAGCTATGAATACTAAAATCTGGCCAAACGGGAGTCGGACCGGCACTAAGACTTCAAAAAGCCTGCATTTTTTGTCTGTGAATGTGGGTCAGAACCCTCGGTGTGCGTGTCTGCACACCATTTAGGAGCTAATCGGTCAAGTGTATCCAGATAGCCAACAAATATATATACCTATTTATAATATTAGGTCCTTACATATGAAATTGGCGTTTTGTCGTACTGGCCACTTTGATCTTATATATCTCCTCTTTGGTTAGGAATTCCAAATTCAAATTTAAACAGCTATTTACTCATGCATTTGTGTTTCGAAAACCGTAATTCATTTGTTTTTTTCTCTTTTGCTTTTTTTTTCTGCGTCACTCATTTCACAAAATGGAAAACTTAAAATATCGCATTATTTACGAGTACGAGTTCCACCGTGGCACCAGTGCTGCAGAAACGGCTCGAAGGATTAATGATGTGTATGGTGGTGGTCACCTACAGAGGATAAACCCAAATAGATGGTCACAAATCACGACGAATTGGTTTCCCAGAGACAAGAAGAGACGAAGAGGACGACCTCACAAAAGGTGGAGTGATGAAATCGTAGGTGTGGCCGGGAATCTCTGGACAAGAGTCGCAGCGGACAGAGAAAAATGGAAAAGTTTGGAGGAGGCTTTCACCGCCACAGGCGGTCCATACACAATATAATAGGTTACATTTTAATATATAAATACTAATACGCAAACAGAACAGGAACAAGAAAACAATTATAATATAGATAGATTAAGTTAATTTTAAGTACCTACTGTTAGTTTTTTTAATAACTTACTTTATTAGTCTTATAATATTGTTATTAATTTGTTTAGTGTATAGGAAAATAAAGCTCTTTTTATTTTATTTTATTTTTATTTTATTTATTTTATTATGGTGGTGGTGTCGCAAAAGAAAACACGGTGCGTTTTTGGTTTCAACGCTTTCGTTCTGGAAATTGAACAAGCCCCGTGGACGGCCGTGGAGACCAAGGTCGATAATGATGAATTGAAGGCTATTGTGGAAGCAGATCCATCGCAAACCACATCACAGTTAGCTGCAGGCTGCGGTGTTAGTGACAAAACCGTTTTAATCCACTTGAAGCAAATTGGGAAGGTGAAAAAGCTTGAAAGGTGGGTACCTCATGAATTGAGTGAAGCAAACCGACAAACGCGCGTCGACTGCTGCGTTACATTACTCAACCGGCACAATAATGAAGGAATTTTAAATCGGATCATTACATGTGATGAAAAGTGGATCCTGTACGATAATCGTAAACGCTCATCGCAATGGCTGAACCCTGGTGAACCAGCAAAATCTTGCCCCAAGCGAAAATTGACTCAAAAAAAGTTACTTGTAAGCGTTTGGTGGACTAGTGCCGGTGTCGTACACTATAGCTTTCTTAAATCTGGTCAGACGATTACGGCTGATGTCTATTGTCAGCAACTGCAAACCATGATGGAAAAGCTCGCTGTTAAACAACCGAGACTTTTCAATCGCTCTACGCCACTGCTGCTTCAAGACAACGCTAGACCACACACGGCCCAACAGACGACTACCAAATTAGAGGAGCTTCAATTGGAATGTCTAAGACATCCACCGTACTCTCCGGACCTTGCTCCAACAGATTACCATTTTTTTCGAAATTTGGATAACTTCTTGCAAGGAAAAAAATTCAATTCCGATGAGGCAGTCCAAACCGCTTTCAAAGATTTCATTGATTCCCGTCCGAATGGTTTTTTTAGTAAAGGGATCAATGAACTACCTATAAGATGGCAAAAGTGTATAGATAGCAATGGTACATACTTTGATTAATAAAATATATATTATAATATGAAAAAATTGCCTTTATGTTCCTCCCATACAAAACGCCAATTTCATATGTAAGGACCTATAATACTTGCACCTATTTCAAAAATCAATACGCGGACGAAGTCGCGAGCAAAAGCTAGTCTTAGATAAACTACACACTGCAAAAATGTTGATGAAATTCATATTATATATTTCTAGTCAAACCACGAATGGGGGGAATTTAGGCATGCTTCCGTCTGGTACTGGTCTGGAACAGTTGAGTTACCTGTAGGCCGTTTGTAACGGTCCTAGGTAATCTGACTGATTCCTTTGTACATAGTTAGTACATTGTAGGTACATTTTATTGAATAAAGATTTATATTTAAAAAAAAACACGAATAGAATTGAATGTAGTGAAAGAGCATCCAGGCAAGACCCCTGTGCGTAGTAAACTATTTGTACAGAGAGCTTATAACATGTTTTTTTAAAAACAATGATTATTATAAGCTCATGAAGAAAATTTTTCACAATTTACTTTGCTTAGTATTTCTGGATAAAAAGTTTACACCCTAACCATTTCAAAATATATGCAAGGTTTCGTTTAATTCCATCCAGTAATCTTTTTTTTATAATATTTTAAATTCACGATATCTTTTTAAAGGAATGTCCAATTTAAATAATTCAAAAAGTTACCAACAGATACTGAACAGCCTACTTACTATTTTCTAATGGAAGCCTCTGAAAATTTAAAAATGGTGCTATTGAGTTTGCGTCCGTCATTTCCGATAATTTTTCCCATAATAACACAAGCTCCAGTATGTTTTGCAGAAAGAAGGAACACGCGAAAGCCATAAATACAGCGTATTTGTAAATAAATACAGGACCAAATCGTTTTTTCTGAAACAAAAGTTGTGATAAGTATATAAGTAATACAGCTTCAGTTCGATCTTGTATGGGATATTGCAACCACGTCTGGGATTGAGACAAATATCAATCACTTTATAAGAGATTTATGCTAATAGGCAAGGAGTATCTGGCCAAAGTAAGACTCAACATCTTTTGCCACTTTGCTCCTGAGCCACTGCATCGTCGCCAGGTGGCGTGTTAATCAGTTGTGGATGGTAGTGTTCTATGCGGTGCCAGTACTGTTGTAATGGAAGAGATTGGTTCCCGCGTATTAACTGAAGTTTTAAAAGTAACCAGAGTAGTCACCCAATAAAGCCTTGGAGACCTATTCACCTAAAGACCCAAGTTATTGGTAGCAGGCAACTGAAAACGGAAAACCACACCTTGGCTGTTCTTAAAATGAAGGTGAAATTGAACCTCTTGATATGAATGGAGGGTACATTGACCAGGAAGATGGTAGTTTTCTGTGCGTGCCAGTTTTGTTGCATTTTTAAGAGTAGTAGAGCTCCTGGTGACAGGATTCGTCCGGGAAAGTACTACCACCATACCTATTTCAGCCGCCAAGCAGCATTGCTGTGTTCCGGTTTTAAGGGTATGATTACCAGTGAAATTACGGGCACGCAAGACCTAACACCATTATGCCTCAAGTTGACGGGCGCAATGCAGTGCCGTGTAGGCTATGTTTGTTGCATGTGACCTACGCAGTAACCGCCTACGTGGTCTAGTGGTTTGAACACTGGAGTCAGATCCTGAGGTCCCGGGTTCGATACCCATTGGGAGTACAATATTGTGCTTGGTTTGGTTGGTGGTAGGACTTTTTTTAAGTCCGCCTGGCTAGCTCATCTTACCTAAGTCTGTCGCCATAACAACAATTCTAAAATGTTTGTGTTCTGGCATTTAGAGGTAAGATAGCCAGTTCCTCAGTTAGTTGAGGATTCCGGATGGAGTGCGCCTCCACATTCGGTCTTATCTCAACTTGTAACCAGGTGAGAAAGGATGAGCGCTCCCCCATTGTACAATAAAAAAAAGTGACAAACCCAACATCGGCGCAGCCGGTAGGATATGGGTGCCCTAAATGACACACTGACCAGGTACAGATGGAGTATTCTGTGCATGCCAGTCCTGTAGCAGTTGTTTGGTTCCTGTTACATACGCGTATAGGTAAATAGGTGGGTGGCTACGACCACCACCCGCATCTATCGACTAAAAAATGTCGCTCGAGCCTGTGTTTCACTAAGTGTCGAGTCCAACATTGGCGCAGCCGGTAGTTTTTAGTTCCCTGATTGACTGAACTGTTAATAGTTACCAGAGTAGCAGCCACGAGCATTAGTATACTGATTACTGACTCCGCGATGCCGGAAATAGCCATCAAACTGTACAGTGCTACAACTTTCGTCAAAAAGGGTTTTATTTTATTTTGGCCACTGCTGGGATACGGCCATTTGTTAATTTCATCGATAACGTTCATGGAAATTGATGCTATTTTGCATTGGTAAATAAGATTATGGAAATGCGACACCTGTAACAAATAATTAGAAAAAAATTAGCACAAGATGGCTCACGCCACTCCTACTATTTGGACAGACAAGGCGGCAGCGCGATGTGTATAAATTGAAAATGATTTACTGTACAACAAAAACATTTAGGACAAATGAGAATTTTAAAACTATAGGAGTAAATTACAAGTACGGTAGAGGGGTGCACATACTCGTAATATAAGAAAATAATAGTAGATTATTAACCAAGGGGATAAAGCAGTGTCTTCTGTCGCGGGTGACGATTTAAACCGCGAGCGTAACGAAGGACTCGAGGTTTACTCCCGAGCGTAGCGAGGATGTTAAAAACTTAAATCACGAGCGATGCGAGGGATTTAAGACGAGTCCTGAGTGTAGCGAGGGATTTAAGTTCACCCAACCCCAGCTGCTAAGGCAGCTTTATCACCGAGGAAAATACTCTACTTTTCGTATCATTTGCGAAAAAATTAAAACAATAATAATATGAGATAAGCATTTATTAAAAATAATGTCAATTAAAAGTAAAAGTTAACATTCGAAACATTGGTCCAATTATTGATAGAGAGAGTTACATTTTTGTTTGGTACATTTATTGTTGATGAGTTGATTTGAGTATTTCTCTGTTCTTGCGTCTGAGGAACCTGCGTTTCATTGTAGATAGTATACGTCGGAGATAGTGGTGGTGGTGCATCGTGAGTTACGGACGAGGATAAGATGCCGGAAGTTGATGGTTGTGGCTCTGATGGATTTAGTTTTATATTTTTGTTAATTTGACAGCTTAATATGGTTTTATTCGCCATTGAGCTTTCGATATAACCCTCAGCTACTCTATCAGAGCTCCAACCACTGTATCTTTTTATTGACGTAATATCCGCCCCTGAATCCGCCAAGAAAGTCGCCGAAGTTCTTCTAAAGCACTGACCGGTGTAGAGTTCAACATCTTTAAGTTTTAAATATTAAGCAATTCCCTTTGGCATATTGCTAATTTTATTTTTGCCGATGGCTTGTCGAGTACATTTCCCATTCCGATAGTTTATAAAAAATCTATTGTTTTCCATGTTGGTGGGACGGAATGCTTGGTATTTATAAATTATTTTAGGATATTGTCCTTGTACAATGAATGACCGATTTTTCTTTGTCTTAGTTTCATTTACATTAATCAGCAGTAACTCATTGGAATGATTTTCAACGTCTTCCACCTTTAAGCTTACAATTTCACATTTATAACAAAGATAAAAAACAGGTAAATATATAGAAAAATTACTATTACTAAGATACGAAAAATTCATAGTTAAATCATGTATACTTACTTTTGTGGCCAGAAAAATTTCGTCAGGAGCTTCATTAAGAAATTTTTCCACATTTTGAGTCGTAAAAATTTTAGACTTCTTTGCGCAATGCCCTTCTGATTTTCTTTTTAAAAAAGCAAGTAATTTCGTGAATATATTTATTTCAATGCTGTGTTTGATGCTTATTGTAGCTTTCAGTTTTGAGTATATGCACCAAAGTGTATTCGGATTCTTTGTCTTGGATAAATAATCAAAATAAACAAGAATTACTGATTCTGAAATTGATGGGCCTTTCGCACTTCTCCACGTTGAAAATTCTTCATAAGTTTTTAAATAATTTTCCTTGGATTTTGTTGGAAGCAAATTATTTATAATTGCGGCAGCATTTGCACTGATGGAATCCAACAATTCACTGTCACTGTCGCTTTGATTTAACATCGTAACGTATTTTTAGAACATTAACTTATTTATAAAAATAAATTAAAATGAACTTAACGTTTATGTATTTGAAGTAAACAAAAACGCGGCAAATTCCTAGACTAATATTTTTTTGTCGGAAAAGCAAAGGCATCAAGCTCATACGGCCTCGTCGGTTTCCGTAATTTTATTTAATAATCATAACTGCATAATAAATGCGTATTCCTTTTTCAAAAAGATGTATAATGCTTTATATACAAACTCAATGGAGTAAACACAGATGTAGTTCAGTGTAAATTTCGGTAAGTATTCCAAATTAAATCACATTCTCCCCTAGATGGTGAATGAAATTCAGTACAATTTTCTTTCCCTGTTTTTAACAGATTAAAAATGACTATTGTTATGTTCGCTTTTTGTGGCATAGAATGTCACTTTTTTGAGCAAGTGGTACGAAAATCATATATACAGGCTGGGTTTTTTTCCAGGGCCACTGAGGCGAAGTCTGAAACCGTGAGAGCTATATTTTTTATATTGTACCCCATCGTAATCATCGTGGAAGCGCTTGGCCTTCATCTCACCTGGTAACAAGTAATGATAAGGCCGAAGGTGGAGCCGCACTTCACCCGGAATCCTCAACAAACTGAGAGAAAAAGGTTGTCAAACTACTGCTCAAATTTCCAAGCATGTTTCAGAAATAGATATAGGTAGGTACTTATGTATGTGTAAAAACCCAAAAAAACCTAAAAGCCGGTACTTACCAGGAAAAACATCAACGCAATGACTGTGGCGGCCCTCAATTGGTTCTGTGTTTCCAAAGTCATCCTGCAATAATAATTTATATATAGAAGTAGGTAGCTTAAGTCACGTGGTACCCGGATAAATAAAATTAATGTATTGTTCCATGGGGTACACTATAACCATGCCAAATTTAATAACAACTCTTTTAAACTCGACTTATCTTTAACTCAGTTGTTTTTTTCGGCAAAAATCGACTAACTTCAAGTTTTCACTTCTTTCGGCACTCTCGGAGTGCCATTTTTTTTTGTCTTTTCTTTGTTACTTATATTATTTTAGGTTAGATTTGTTTATTACATTTTTTAGTATTTCCGTGCACATATGTATGTTATCTTTATAATTTGCGTACCTATGTGTTTATGAAACCTCAAAATACAGTTTCTAAAATGTGGGACCAATAAATGTGTCTTTCTTTCTTTTATAGCAGACATAAAAGTAAAATGCTCGATTAATTACATTATTAGGTACCTACGCATTATTAAAACATTTCTCACTAAAATCGACTAAAACCTTCCACTGAATATCCCAATCCGTTTATCGGATTCCTAGTCAGTGTCACGTGACATATGTAGTGTTGGTCCTAGGGTCATGTGACCTCACGATGTGACCTTCACCGTCAGAGTACGAGCATGTGTCAAATGCGCAGTTATGTTCCGGCATTCAGAGGTAAGATAGCCAGTTCCTCAGTTTGTTGAGGATTCCGATTCCAAGCTATGCTTAGTTTGGGGCTAGATGGCGCTGTGTAAAAATTAATGTCCTATAATATTTATTATTATTGTTAATATTTTATTATTTAATAAAACAAAAAAAAAGTCCATTATTGCACTACTGGAGTTGAAACCTGCAACCTCCTGCCCATATCCACTAGGCCATACAGTTTCTTATAATTAAGTATGTAACAAGCCTCATAGCTCAGTTGGTAGTAACTCTGCCTTCTGCGCTGAAGGCTGTGGGTTCGATTCCCACCCAGGACAAACATTTGTATTACATAGTATGTATGTATTTACAAAGAGTATTTAAGTATTATATCCGTAATATAGTTCCCATATTACAAGCTGTGTAAAATGAATGTCCTGTAATATTTAATTTATGTATTTAAAAAATTGAAAAGTTCCTACGTTAGTATTATTTCCTTAATATAGTTCCCATATTACAAGCTTTGCTTAGTTTGGGGCTAGATGGCGCAGTGTGAAATTAATGTCCTGTAATATTTATTTTTATTTATTGAATGTGACACTTACTTGAATGATTGAGCGACGCACTTATATATACAGTATTACAGTTGGCTTGTAAATGAGGGCGATATAATTTTGTATCCATTTATATAACCACTTATTATTTCCTTATAATTAACCATATCTAACGATAGGAACATTCATTAGGAGTATTCAGGAATATGATTAGGGAAATACCTAAAGTTGAAGTTCGGATAACGATAGTGGGTCCCGAATATTCAACTAATTAGGTACAGCGTTTTCCCCGTTGTAGTAAATAATAAAGAATACTTCCTGCTTGTCTTATGAATAGTCTTTTTTTTATTGTACGACTGGGAAGCGCTTGGCCTTCATCTCACCTGGTTACAAGTTGAGATAAGGCCGAAGGTGGAGGCGCACTCCACACGGAATCCTCAACTAACTGAGGAACTGGCTATATAACCTCTGGATGCCGGAACACATTTTGTTTAGGATTGTTGTTATGAGGACAGAATTAGGTAAGATGGTGGTAGCTAGCCAGGCGGACTTAAACAAAGTCCAACCACCAACTAAACCAAGCACAATATTGTACTCCCCTGGGGATCGAACCCGGGACCTCTGAATCTGATATCTGTGGGCGGACCACTGGACCACAGAGGTGGTTAAGTGTGCCCATAATATTGTGTTTGGTTTATATCTTATATATCTATCTTCTAAATATATATAACTCAAAGGTGACTGACTGACTGACATAGTGATCTTACATCGCACAGCCCAAAAATTAAAAAAATAATCCATTTTTTTTACACACGCTAAATAAAAGTAAAGCCGCAAAAACTATACCTAATTAATAATAATACTTCTTAACGCGAGCGAAGCCGCGAGCAAAAGCTAGTACTAATATCAATAACTGACCCACTGATAACAACGCACAGCCTGAACGGCTAATCGTAGAGACGTAACATTTGGAGGGTATGTTTGTCTTGATGCGAAAACGAGTGCTAAGAAGGGGATTTTAAAAATTCGTACCCTAAGGGGTTCAAAAAGGGGTTGAAAGTTTTCATTAAAAGTATGCCCTTACTCTGAAACCGTGCATGGTAAAAGGTCAAAATTATCATTATAGATTCCTCATATAAAATAGATAAGAACGTGATTCATGTTTTTTTTGTTTTTTTTAATAATTGAAGGGCAGGGGGTCTTTTTGTTAGAAAAAAAAAACAAAAAACATTGTTATTTAACAGAAAAAACGCGATGTACACGTGGTTTCTATAATAAACTGGTGTATTTTGAATGCTCGTTATACAATGGATGAATTTCAAAACTATTAAGGTCTGATGATGGAGTGGAATCAATATAAAGGGTTTTTTGCACTAAATAACAGAAATACATATTAAAAGCGTTGCACATTTAAAATGATTGTATGTGTGATACTCTTCTTCGAACCATGTAAACCAGGGTCTTACGATGATGACAGCGGAACTCCTGAATAATGCATGTTATAAAAGTCGTGCTTATACTTTTTGAAATCGTTATAACGAGGCACTCAACGACATATGTTTTTTTTTTAATTAACCCGGCCGTAGCAATTGCGGCTCCAACCCAATCGACCCCCCTCAAACTCAACCCGCAGATGTCGTAAAAGCCAAATTTAGGGATTTCACCAGAGGAAGCGGTAGCTTCCTGCTGTATGTTACATAACACCTTTACTGTGATCACCAACCCGCCTGCCAAGTGTGGTGATTTTGGCAAAACCCTCCCGTTTTTGGAGGAGGCTCTGTCCAATATCCAATTAACCACTACGTAAATGGGCTGTTGACGTGACTGTATTTACGACCCTTGACTAATGTAACTTGACTACTTGATACACAGTAATCTTCTAATGCATAAAAGGACAAGTCCTGAGTGACTGACTGATTGATTCAACTAGATTCAACGCACAGCCTAAGCCACTGGGCGTACTGACTGGAAATTTCAGGGGCATGTTTGTCTTGGTGTGTAAACGCCTGCAAAAAAAGGAATTTTCAAAATTCGCATCCTTGGGGTTCAAAATGGGGTTCAAAGTTCGGAGTAAAATGTTGCATATCCCTGAAACCACAAATTATAGGCACTTGAAAATTAGTATGTTGATTGCCAATAAGGAATAAGTTATGGCATATTTTCAGTTTTTAATAATTTTTAGAAATAAAGGGTGGGGTGTCCAATATTCAGACCTGACATGAAACGATTTTATAAATTGTTATTTTCGACCTGTATAACAACAAAGTTGGAGTGAGTATATAGTGCTTACTTTGTGGTAAATAAATAAATGAATAATAAAATCTGGCCCAACGTGAGTCGTACCGGCTCTAAGACTTCAAAAAGCCTGCATTTTGTGTCTGGGAATGTGGGTTTTTGACACGCCCCAAACGGTGTGCGTGTCAAAATGTAGGAGGTAATTGGTCAAATTTATCCAGATATCCAACACATATATATATATATATATTTATAATATAATACTTGCACCTATTTCAAGAAACCAATACGCGGACGAAGTCGCGAGTAAAAGCTAGTTTACAATACAAAACATAGCGTAAACTGATTTATTTGCATTATGGTCTCACGGTCTCACGTAATATGGAACACAGAGATTTTGTTTTCTTTTGTTCGTAGCATGGACTTTTTGGCCATCCTGTCATTCAGTGTCAGTGCATGGGAGCAAGCCAATCGGGGGGAAAAAAGAAATAAAATAGTACATGTGAAAATAAGTTAAGATATGCAAGTCTGAATAACTTTAACTGTGCAGACTAAACTGAAAATTGTAGGTTTTGTTGTGATTTTGAAACAGATTTTGTTGTCATGATTAGTCAGCCATGTTTGTTTACGCAGAGTATCCGTATTATAAAACCCTCCGCGGCTACTTTGATGAACAGTATGGGGCTAGATTGATAGCTATCAAAGTGGCCCCTTCTATAATCGCAAATATTTTGTTTACACGATTATATGAACGATCAATTTCACCCCTACCTTTTTTAGGATTTGACGAAGGATGGTAAAAAAATATAAAAAATTACCGGGTACCCAAAACTACAAAAATGACACGAGTGACGTTAAACGTCGAAGGAAAATACTTGTGATTTCAGTGTTCTAATTTTGTAGTCGGTTTTGTGTTTTTGTTTCTTTTAAAATATAATCGAGGTGTTTTGCCAAAATAACTAAATATCCTTTTTTTTTACACAATAAGTTTCAAACCGTGACAAATCAAGGTGACACCTTCAGTCAACTTCGCCACGCATTATAAAATTTGTCCATAACTCAAAAGTTTATAGAAGGAGTAATATTTTTATTCTTTTTTAGGATCTTTAAGCCAAGCTATTCTTAGTTTGGGGCTAGATGGCGCTGTGTAAAATTTATGTCCTGTAATATTTACTTATTAATATAAATAATGTTATTAATAATTAATAAGGGAGTTAATATACACCCGGGTTAGCTCTACAGTTTGATCATTGCGGTCATGGAGTTATAATATAATAATAATATATTCTTTATTTCAGGCTACTAAAGACAAGTTACAGATCTTAATTTAACTTAATCTACGGCCCATAGCGATATATACCTTAAAACTAGCATACATATAAAATAAAACTTAATTGCTAGACACGTTTAGACGCGGTGGCGACGACGTGTGACGCAATCGAGGTGTCTCGTAGCGTTGGTTCACGTTGCAGCAGGCGCCCCGTGAAACGACGAAATTTGTCACGTTTCGGCCAAAATGTAATTCGGTTATGTAAACTGGTCCCTTTGAATTGTCAGGGTGCTGCTATAGTAAGCATGGCTATTGAGGCTGCAGGCGAGGCAGCTGGCAGAGCGGCCTTAGCTAGACTACTGCGGGACCACAGATCTGCTAGCGCTGATGCAAGGTAAGATAATCCTCTGTGGTCTAATGTTTCACCAATATCAGATCCAGAGGTCCCGGGCTCGATCCCCAGGGGGAGTACAACATTGCTTGGTTTGGTTGGTGGTCTTTATTTAAGTCCGCCTGGTTAGCTACCACCATCTTACCTGATTCTGTCGCCGAAATATCAATTCTAAATTGTTGTCTTCCGGCATTTAGAGGTGAGATAGCCAGTTACTCAGTTTGTTGTGAATTTCCGGAAATTGATTGATTGATTGTGAAGCTGGTTCCAAGCTAAGCAGTGCGCATATTATTATAACATGTTTGGAAGTGCCTAGTTCTACAACCAGGGATGACTAAAGAAATCTGTTCAATAGAAAACCGTCGTAGATTTGGGGGCGCCACTGTGCGTTTGTCACCATCACCCTGAAATTCCATGGCAATCTAGTTATTTAGTTCCCTTTTTAGCCGCGACGGTTCTCTTCCTGAACAGGCAGTAGTACCAGCTATTGTCTTTGTCTTCCCAGAGACCTGTGGCGAGCGTTAGAGCGAGACGGCACCGGTGCTGACGCCTCCCACGCCCACGCTTGGGATGGATGGTGCGAGAAGCCAGGGTACCCTCTGTTGTACGCGACGGTTGTTGGAGCGGACGTCGTGTTGAAGCAGGAGAGGTATACATTCAATGCTAATATATGGGGAACGTTGCAAAATAAATACCTAGTTAAATGGTTTAATAAAACGGCCAAGTGCGAGTCGAACACGCACACGAGGGTTTCGATCATTATTTTCGATCAAATGTGGGTTTTTTGAGTCCAACTCGCGCATGGCCAGTTTTAAGTATTTGCTGAACTATACTTACCTTTTTTTTTATATTTTATATTAGGTTCTCGATATTGTTTTTTCTTTGCATAGTCTCTCTTGCCCTGTTATGTGTTAAATTTGATTGATTAAAATTAGTGTATAATAATTAAAATTAATAATATATAATAATAAATATTAAAATTAATACATAAGGATTGAGTTAAACATTTTACATACTCATGCTAAGCATGGTTCGGGGCTGAACAAGTATGTTTGTCGTAGGTTTGTGATGTCAGCAGACCCTCCTGAGCCTGACCCTCCCATCGTAAACAACCTCCTCACCCTGGACCTGAGGGCAGACCTGGATGAGCTGTTCTATGAGCCTGGTAAGTCTTCATTTTTACGTGTATTACAAGGTTTACAAATACTTTATTAACCGACTTCAAAAAGGAGGTCTTTTTATGTTTGTTACCTCAGAGCTCCGTCATTTCTCAACCGATTTGAAAACATTTATTTTGATTTAAAAGCATATGATTCCAGATTGGTCCCATAGAAATTTTATCAAAATCGGTTCAGTCGTTCCTATTCGTCGTTCAGGTCATGTGACTCAATCAAAAGGCTTCTTAATTTACTGTACATATTTTTATCATCATCATCATCATCATCATATACACACACGTCCGCTGCTAAACATAGGCCTCCGCCAATCGACGCCACAAAAAGCGCATGAAGGGCATCCTCCTTCCATCGACTCGCGGCGACCGCGTCAATGTCGTCAGTCCATCGAGTGGGGAGTGTTCTCACACTCCGTTTCGCGTAATCGCGGTCGCCATGCATATATTACTACCTTTGCTCCTCAGTGGTTATCAGTTCTGCGTGGTTTGCCCACTGACATTTTAGCTTGCTAATCCTGAGAGCTATGTCAGTGACTAGACAGTGATAGTGACATATTTATATATTACTAGCTGAATATACCCGCTTCGTTACGACGAAATAAGAAAAACGGAATGGCTGTGATACAGGAGTAAAGAACAACAGTGTTCCTAGTTTCTATACGGCCCGTCCGGGTAATTCTGAAATCTTATGTCCAGATCCTATTAACTATTAGGTAGTCTTCATTTATTTTTATCCAACTATCTCAATCTCACTTCATATACTTAATTTATCAGAAGGTCACGGTTTCAAAACCCGTCGTGTACCACTGGACTTTTCGTTGTTTCAATATGCCTATGCCAAGATGTTACTGGGTGTCTAAAACCACTCACGAATGCTGTATCTCGTAGCTGGCATAGCCCTGAAATCCACCGTGCAATTACCTGCATTAAAAAGAGAAAGTAGGAAACAGACAGTCATCATCCTTTGTACTGGTATCGGCCATCCCAGCTGGCCACCAGCTCCAAACATGATCTGCAGTGGCTGGGGCGGAAATCACTGAACCGACTACGGACTCAAGATGGCCGCAGTAAAAATCTAGCCAGTCTAGGACATAATATTCTCCTCGAGCGCACATTGCTAGTGTGGAGCTCCCGTAAAGGAAAGTATGGCCCACCTACTTTCCTGCCCTCTACGCCCCGTGGAGCAGTGGAGGTTGCTTAGTACTGATCGAGGAAGTTTTTAATGTTTTGAAACGTTTGAATCAGAGAAGAAGACACGAACATTTACTTATGGAAGGATATATCAAGAGAAAATCGTTAGGAAGCAAAAAACATTTTTATTACCTACTATTTTTATTATTATATTTTTTACCTTCTGAGGGGACAAATTTCAAAAAAATGTAATGATTAATTTCAAATATCTAGTATTTATCACACATAAACAATTTCAACTTAATCGAATGAAACTATCGATTTTAAATTTCAAGACATTAAGAGTTATGATAAAAATTATTTGTATTATTATCACAATAGTTTACATAATTAATTAATCAAATTATAAAGATTTAAGATGCATAGAGTTTTGTCCCACTTCACCCTTTAATAGCATAAATAATACTATCTGAAATGTTTTTTTTTCTAAATAAACATTTAAATTATAATAAAAACACGTATGTACTAAATATCAACTGGATTGGATCAACTGAAAAGATATCTGCGCACGAAAAAAGATTTGACCCATTTCACCCTTTTGGCAGAAGAATCTCAAAGATTTTTTTGCATAATTAGTTGCATTTCAAAGTACTACTCAATTAAATGAAACTAAACATTTTTATTTTTCAAGACAATTTCAAAAAGACTTTTTCCCTCATTTCACTCTTTGAGAGGAATAATAAAAATACATGATAAGTATTTCAATAGACTTTGAAACACAAATATGTATTACATGAAACATTTGAACTAAATCGAATTATAAAGATTTCAGATGGATGTTATGCCCCATTTCACCCTATGATAGTAAAATTGTCTGAAACAGGTTTTGTAAATAAGCATCTAGTTATAATAAACACAAGTAAACAAAATTTCAACTCGATCGGATCAAATGAAAAGATTTTGTTAATATGGAAAGTCTTACCCTGCTTCACCCTTTAGAGGAAGAATTTTCGAAGTTTTTTAGCATTTCATAGTTTCACGTTCAAATTTTCAACTCAATCGGATCATTATTAATGATTTTACCTACAAACTGTTTTGCCCCATTTTACCTTTTAGTAGTAAGATTTATCAGATGTTTTTTCTTATAAGTACTATTTTTTTATAAATAATAAACACATTAACAAAATTTCAACTCCATCGGATCAAATAGGTATAAATACATCTCGATACAAAAAGTTTTGCCCCGTTTCACCCTTTTAGAGGAAGAGCCTCCAAGTTTTTTTTTCATAATTAGCATCTCCATATAAATACAAATACACTTACTAAATTTCAACTCAATCGGATCATAAATAAAGATTTTGCATACAAACTATTTCACCCCATTTCACCCCCTTGGGGGAGGAATTTCCTAAGATCAGTTCTTAGTGAGCACCTAAATATTGCAATGAACACCCTGGCAAAATTTCAAGTGTGTAGGTCTTACAAGCTATGCTTAGTTTAGGGCTAGATGGCGCTGTAAAAATAATGTCCTGTAATTACAGAAAACTTCACCGAAATAGTAGATGAAGACCTAAACTCGACGACCGTAGCGCCTACCACTAGCACTACTCGCCGTACCACCACTAGGCACAAGACCCCGGCTGCGAAGTGGGTGATACCGGTGACTTTCGTGGTAGGGCCACTGGAAGAAGACGTGGAGAATATCACCAGGGTCTGGAGGAATTCCACTGAGAACGTGCAGAATGGCACTTGGTGAGTTTGTGTGGAGCTCGGGGTACTGATTTGTCCTACGTTTGGGTGTTGTATTGAATGATAGATAGATAAACTCTTTATTGTACACCAAAAAACAAAAATAAACAGACAAGCAAGAAAAACACTTAAATTAGGTAGAATATGCGACCTTATTGCTAAAAGCGATCTCTTCCAGGCAACCTTTGGATGACAAGGATAGCAAAGAGCAGACAAAGCGGTGTACTAAAATAAACATTATTTTTATAGCTACTTATAACAAAACATACAATACATTACAAAATGTCCAATCATTACTAAAATATATATATAAATAGAAACTAAACAGCAGTAGCGAACGAGACAATTATAAGTTGATCGAGGAAAAGTAATGACAGCGTAAATTATTTTTAAAAATGTAGATTGTTTTGGATAATCTGAACTGATGAATGATTAGTTATCTACAAAAATCGATCCCCATGCGGAGTACAATTTTATGCTTGGTTTGGTTGGTGGTAGGACTTTGTTGAAGTCCGCCTGGCTAGCTACCACCATCTTACCTAATTCTGTCGCCATAATAACAATTCTAAAAATAGTTGTGTTCCGGCATTTAGAGGTAAGATAGCCAGTTCCTCAGTTTGTTGAGGATTCCGGGTGAAGTGCAGCCTTATCTTAACTTGTTACCAGGTGAGATGAAGGCCAAGAGCTTCCCAATACTTCTACAAAAAAAAAAAAGTTTCTTACATTTCTCCTTGAGGTGGAGATTCTAAATGATACTAAAAAAATTATAGTGTGAAGTGAATGTCCCGTAATATGTATTTATTTATTTCCTTGTCTGTACTACTGGGTGGTACATTCGTACATAAATGTGAAGAAGTATTTTTTGTCCAGTTAAGAATTTAATTCGGACATTTGTAATTTTCTACGTACCATTCATAATAATAATTATTGATGATTAAGTAAATTTTTCGCAAACATAATTGACACCGCTCGGTTTAATATTAAAGTATCTCTCTAACAGTTATTTCCATATGTTATTTATTCGCCCGGTTTCTAATTCCCCATAATTAATTGTGTATATGTTTTAGGTATGACTTGGGGAATGAAACGAAGTTGGGCAAAGTGTCGCGGTGGGCGGAGAATACGACACATTTAGTATGGATGAATGACAATGAAAGTAAGAACACTTGTATACTCTTAAACCTTCGTATTTTTAAGGGCATCTACTCGCGAGTAGGGCTCTCTCTTGGACCTCGTGGGGTAGTCAGAGGCACGTCCAAACTTACGTTCGTCACATGCCCACGGTTTGAAAGTAGCTAGTAGTCACGTGACATGTTGCAAGTCCATGTTAGCGGAGTACTAGCCAGTGTCACGTGACATACGGATTGTTGGTCCTAGGGACATGTGACCTCATGATGTGACCTTCACCGCCGAAGTATGTTCATGTGTATGCAAAAACTTTCAATAGGTACCTGAAAAGTTGGTGCTTGACTGGATTTGAACCCACAACCGCCGGATCAGAAGGCGTGCCATACAGCACATATTGATAAGTACACGTATTTCGTGTAATTATGTAGAACTTAGTTTATTTTCTGCTCCAGTGACGATTCCAGAACTAGGCAAGCATAAATGGGTGAGGTACAACGTGGGAGCGAGAGGGCTGTATCGCGTCGCGCCTCAAGACATCACTTCTGTCGATGTAAGCATCTCTTGTCCTTTTCTGATTCCCTGGTACCTTGGTACAGTGATACTCTTTAAATATTTGAATTGCCTGCTTGCTGCTTCCCAGAGCGGTAACCGGTCACCGTTCTCATATTATTTACATGCAAGTCGATCTAGCCTATATTTACTGGTTTTACGAAAATACGGATATCATACATATGTATATATTAATTGTTAGTATATCCAGATTAATAACAGACCGCTGGGAGCAAATGTTCACGATTAAACGCGAAACAGAGTGTGGGAAGTCGCGCCACTCGTTGGACCGACATTGTGGCGTTTGCGAGGAGTCGATGGATGGAAGCGGCTCAGCGCTATTGTGGCGTGGATTGGGGGACGCCTATGTTCAAAAATATGTGTGTTAAAATATGGCATGTTATTTATACCTTTCGTTTGATAGGACCCATATTGTATTAAAGTTGTAATTCAGTTCGATTGGCGTGATACAAATCAATTCTTTTGCGCCTTCTCTTTCAAAAAGTAAAATTCAAGATGGCTGCCTCGCTACCATCGACACGACGACGCTCTAGACTAGTGACTTTGATAGCCGCTTGTCACTTTGGACGTTCGAAACTTATGAACGTGACGTCATTTTTTTTTACAGGACATTAATTTCACACAGCGCCATCTAGCCCCAAAGTAAGCAAAGCTTGTAATATGGGAACTAGATTACGGTTAGAATGTTTTTTTTTTTTTTGTAAATACGTAGTACTTACCATATGATACAACACCCAAACACAGAACAAGCATCCTATATTTATCACACAAATGTTTGTCCTGGGTGGGAATCGAACCCACAACCTACAGCGCAGAAGGCTGCTACCAACTGAGCTATGAGACTTATGACGGCGCGTTCATAAGTTTCGAATGTATTATATTCGCAGACAGCAGAATTAGTGGCGACGAGGGCGGCGGAGATGTATGCTAACGGAGCCCCAGCCGAGCGAGCCCTGATGTTGGATGACGCGTTCGTACTGAGCCGGGCCGGGCGTCTGCCGGCGAGTCGAGCCATTGCCGCTGCAAGTATGTCTTACTCTCATAGCTTAACGGGCTATAGTACCTCAGATTAGCAACTCAACGCAACTTTATTCTAGTTTCGAACTAAGATTTAGTAATAATAAAGGTGACATTGCTGTGCGCTCAACCACGACGCTATGACCATCAGATGACAGAAATGTGCGCGTATTTCTACGTTTTGTTTTTTTACGGTAAAACAAAAATTTTGAAAATCGAAAACACAGACCGTCTGCTGTATACTGTGTTTATTTACTGTACAAAGTTTCAAGCCCTAATTGGGCGTATTTATTGAATGGCGAACGTTTTTGGTACAATTTAGAGTCAACTTTGTTTTTTTTTTCTATGGAGATTTTTTTATGTAATCGTGTTTTAAAAACAAGCGTTTTAGCAGCTAGCCTGCACAATAACATATATTAATTTCAAAGTAAATGCTACAGTATTGTGGAAAATATGATCGCTGAAGCTAAGCCATTTCACATATCATAGACTCTTAAAACGACAGACGCCTTAGTTAAAATAATACTAAGCCTAGTAAAGCAGTTTGCTGTGGCCCGTCTGTACAGGGGCCAGTGCTTTTAGTAGGCAAGTTTTTTTTATTGTATGACGAGGAAACGCTTACATCTTACTCTTATCCTGGTCTAAAACAATATCTGTGCGAAATTTCAGCTCATATTATTATGTAGTTTGTGCGTGAAGGTGGAACAAATATCCATACTAACAATCGCATTATAACAGGGCAGGTATCTCAGAGTTATTACCAAGGAAACTCGAGCGAAAAAAAAAATCTGATGAAGATTTTATTTCGAGTTGGTACCCTCAGCTTCTTTATGTAATATATAACCTTTACAGAAAGACCAATCCGCCAGATAAGTGGCAATTATTTAAAAACGCTCCAGCTTTGAAGGAGGCTCTGTACAGCGGTGGTCATTAATGGCATGTAGCTGTGCTTGTAACATATTCACGTTGCATAATTTTATGTAATTTTTGTGTACAATTAAGTAGTTGTTAATTATGTGCATGATTTTGTTTAAAAAAGTATTTGCATTGTTTTATGTTGTTACTTGCATGTACACACATCAACATTGTCTAGGGATATTCCATTTCGAAATGATTTGCTTACAAACTATTTGCTTTTTAGAAAAAGTTTATATATGGAATTAAACCTCTTTTGTTCCCTTTTCAAAATTTAGAAAAAAAAAATAGAACGCAATAAACAAAAGATAGAATGGGGACTCCGATTTTAATTAAACAACGTTAATTTTGTCTAAGATAAATTAACTTTTATTTAATTATCAATTAGTCATAGAACCTGTGATCATCCCTCACAGAGTTCAAATTGGCCAGGAACTTCAGCTCATGCATGATAATGCCCCTCCACACACGGCGCGTTTGGTGTCAGCTGCCCTTCAGGAACATGATGTCGCGGTTTTGGACTGGCCTGCACAGTCACCCGACTTAAACCCAATTGAACACGCTTGGGACATGTTACAACGAAGGGCTTTCTGCAATTTGCCATCAAATTTGACCACAGAAGACCAATTTTTTGCCATTTAGAAAGAACATGGGTCAAAGTCAAAGTCAAAGTCAAATATTTTTATTCATTAAGATTTTTAGGATCATTTTGAAACGTCAAATCTACCGCCTGTTCGGAATCGCGACCAGCACACAAGGAGAAAGGCAAGAACCTCGGGCTGATTAATTTTTTTGAAAATCCATTTAACATTTAGGTACATTGTTTATAATAATTTAATAACATTACAAGTGTTACCTACATCATAAAACTAAAAACTTAATATTATCTTAAAACATTGATTACTACATAACTATCTAATGGGCAGTTTCTTGACATTGAAAAACACCATTTAACTGTCAACTGGTATAGCAACATCGGGCCACGCGTTCTTATCGTCGATATAGTCACTTATTTTGTAGTAGGCTCTTTTAATTAAATTATTCTTTATATACAATTTGAATTTACGAGCAGAGAGTTTGGTGGCGCTTTGAGGAAGCTTATTATAGAATCGTACACAGTTTCCTAAGAATGAATTATTTACTTTTCCTAAGCGATACCTAGGTATGTCAAGTTTATTTTTATTTCTAGTATTAACACTGTGTACATCACTTCTTTTAACAAACTCATCAATGTTCCTGTGTGCGTGCATTAGGTTTTCATAAATATATTGGGAGCTGACTGTCATAATACCAATCTCTTTAAAACGTTCCCTGAGAGAGTCACGAGTTTTCAATTTATAAATTGCCCGTACAGCTCTCTTTTGCAGGATAAAAATGCTTTCAATATCTGCTGCATTTCCCCATAAAAATATGCCATAGGACATAACGCTGTGAAAGTAACTAAAATAAACTAACCTCGCCGTGGTTTCATCAGTAAGATGCCTTATGGTACGTACTGCGTAAGCTGCCGAGCTTAGCCGGCTAGCTAATGTATTAATATGAATACCCCATTGCAACTTTGCATCGATATTTAAACCCAAGAAAGTAGTTGCTTCCATAAAGTTAAGTATTTCCCCATTTAAGATAATGTTAGCATTGCTGACTTGAACGTTAGGCAAGGTGAATCTAATGCATTTCGTTTTTTTCTCATTTAATAAGAGGTTATTTACCGTAAACCAATCAAGAACTCTAGCTAGAGAAGCATTTACACAATCATAATTATCTTTAGCCCTATCAACTCTAAATATTAATGAAGTATCGTCTGCAAACAATACAATATCACATAAATCCCCTACACAGGAAGGCAGATCATTGACATAGACTAGAAACAAAAAAGGCCCCAAGATTGACCCTTGTGGTACACCGATGTTAGTGGATGTTCCCGAAGATTTGCTACCGTTAATGTCTACTTTTTGAATGCGATTCGATAGGTAGCTACGCATGAGGCTTATTGCCTGATTCTGAATGCCATAGTGTTTTAGCTTTGAGATTAAGGTGTCATGATCTACGCAATCGAAAGCCTTAGATAAATCACAGAATACTCCTATGGCATCCTGTTTTCCTTCCCAGGCTTTAAAAACGTACTTCAACAGCATGGCACCAGCGTCAGTGGTTGAACGACCTTTAGTAAACCCAAATTGTTTTTCATGAAGTAGCCTGTTACAGTTAAAATGTGACAACAACTGGTTAAGAATAAGTTTTTCAAATATTTTACTACATGCTGGCAGAATTGAGATTGGTCGATAATTTCCTGGATCCTTTTCATTTCCAGATTTGAATAAAGGAATCAACTTGCTATATTTCATAAGATCTGGAAAGATTCCTTCGTCGATGCTTCTATTAAATATATATGCTAGACATGGTGCTATTTCAAAAACAATCGTGCTTAAGATCTTTACGGACATCCCCCAGAGATCTTCAGTATTTTTAATATTTATTGACTTAAAAGTTTTTAGAATACAATCAGCATTGACGTGTCTGAAGCTAAAAGAAGCATTACACCTTTCAACACTTGTTTCAAGAAAGGCTAAAGCACAATCAACAGAGGAGTTTAATGGTCGAGTAACAATTTTTGGTACACAAGAGAAGAAACGGTTAAATTCATTAGCAACTTCATAGTTATCAGTCAAAATTCTATCGTCAACTTTTAAGTTTATCTGCTTTTTCAAATGTTTTGCTTTACCTGTTTGATTATTTATCATTTTCCAGGTAGCCTTTATTTTATTTGATGACTGCTCAATTTTCCTTTTTATTTGCAATGATTTCGCAGCATGACATACTTTTTTAAAGACTTTTGAGTAGTTTTTGACAAAAGAAACAAATGATAAATCGTGTAGCCTTGACTCTCTTTCTGCATAAAGTTCATACAATCTACTCCTACTTTTATAGATACCGGCTGTTGCCCAATCTGCAAACATGGAACCAGATTTAGCTTTGCACGTTTTTTGTGGAAACGTATACTCGTGTTCTTTATGTATTAGATTAGACAATATATTATAAAGCTCATTTGGATCATTCAAGCATGGGATCGCATAACCCAGCGAGACTACTTGACACCCTAATTTTGAGTATGAATAACCGGTGCAGATGTGTTATCAACGTCAACACCGATTATTAAATTGTAAAAAGGTAATTTTATAAAGTCATGGCAACGTAAAAATAGTTTTAACACAATTTACCGAACCTTGTAAATTTTCAGATTTTTCGAGATTTTGTTCCTACTTTTAATGTTTATTAAAAAAATATATAAAACTGTTATTTTTATAATTATTAATAAACAACACAAAATAAAGATTCTTGCCATACCTAGTTTTGTAAAGAAATTATTTTCAGTTTTTGTAAAAATCAACAAAATGTTGAATATCCCTAGACAATGTTGATGTGTGTAGGTATATGCTAGTTAGATTTTCACAAAAAACACCTGCATCTGGGTAAAATGTAAAATGTGTTTGTCAGCTCGCCTCAGCACAGAGACTCACTGGGCTCCGTGGAGGGTGGTGGTTTCCCAGCTGTCGTGGTGGAAGCAGCTGCTGGCCCTCAGCGCGTCCGGGCCGCGGCTCAACACGCTGCTCGCTTCGCTCCACGCGAAGACCAGCACCGCGCCGACACTGCCGCCTGATCAATTGTGAGTACCCGCATTTCCAAGAAGTCAATAACTTTGCATGTCCAAGTTAATGTTGTAAGAGAGATTTGAGTTCATAGCCGTTATCTCAAAACGTGCAACAGAGAGTAGCTTGTATTGCAATACTGTGTCACCTTCTTAGGAAAGGACCATAACAAAACCATTTAAGTTTCAAATTACCTACAACAGTTACGGCATTTTCAGTGTTGTATATTTCGTGTCATCATTTCAGCCCACATACGTCCGCAGTACAGGACATTAATTTCACACAGCGCCATCTAGCCCCAAACTAAGCATAACTTGTAACATGGAAACTAGATTACGGATAGAATACTTGAATACTTTTTTTTTGTAAATGCATACGTACTAAGATACAACACCCAAACACACAAATGTTTGTCCTGGGTGGGAATCAAACACGCAACCTACAGCGCAGAAGGCAGGGTTACTACCAACTGAGCTATGAGGCTTGTCAATAATAATAATAGCCTTTATTTACAATCTACAATGAACACTTATAAACTAGATTATGCTAATTATTTACACCGGTTTCATTTTAGATTGTCTTGCTTTCCAGCATAGCTTTCCACTGGTCCACTCTCTTCCATGTAATTTACAGTTTTTATGTCATCTTCCCACCCACGACGTTGCCTCCCTTTTTGCCTTTTAATGAATCTGGGACACCATTCTGTGACATCTTTTCTTGTTCTTGGAGGTGGGCGTTGGTGACTGTGCCACAGTTTTCTATAACTATTGCTGTTACCATCGTTGGCTGTAAATGTTTTGTTCCGAATTTCTTCGTTCCCAATCAATAACTTTGTATTTGTATTATTTTTGTATTTTTGCCCATTTGTCTTTTTTGTTTCTTATCAAATGAACTGCTGAACATAGGCCTGCCCAAATGGTTTATGGTTTAAATTCATTTGTTCTCAAAAAGACATACAAGTCACTTACATGAGAACAATTTCATCTTAACAAATTAAAATTAGGTCGTTCGAATAGGTAGGTAGCACATAATTTAAGTATTGTAAGACAAGTAGACGTGAAAGTTGTTCGGGTTTTTTAAGGAATTAAAGATTTATTTAAGAAATATGACTTTTATTATAATTTTCGCTAGCACTCACTGACGCCATTACCTAGACTCTATGACTATAGACAAGTAGGCATCTCTTGGAAAGCCACAGAACATAGGCTATACAATAGTAGGTACTTACTTATATTTTATTGCCTCTTACAAAACATTTTAATACCACCCCTCAAGAAAATATTGAAAAAATGAATACAATAGTATAAACATGTTTGTTTTACATAAACATAACACTACTACTATAAAGAAGTTATACAGGCTCTGATAACTTAACTCTACTACTAAACTAGCACATAAACAGTCTCTCCCTTAATTTTTTAAACAATGTTCCCCCCAATGTCTTAGTAAAAATGTCTCCTACTTGGTTACTTGTATTTATATATTTTAAACAAATGATGCCCTTTTCCACTTTTTCTTTTACAAAACTTTTCTTAATTTCTAAATGCTTTACTCTACCAGTGGTCATATTGGCCATTTTAATAGTGGACTGATTATCTTCAAATAATGTGATCTGACCCACATGAAAATCAAAATCTACCAGCAAGGCTTTGAGCCAACAAGCTTCACTGGTCGCTTGGCTCAATGCCACAAACTCAGCCTCAGTTGAGGACAAAGCGACCGACTGTTGCTTTCTTGTAAACCAAATCACAGAACACCCAAATACCTTAAATATACATCCAGTAGTTGATTTTCTATCAGTACACCCACCCCAGTCACTATCAACAAATCCAATAGCATCATCATCATAATCGTTCCTAAACTTAAGACACAAATGTAATGTCCCCTTAATGTATCTTAGAACATTCAAAAGTAGCTTGTACATAAGTTTACTAGCACATACTTGATATCTACTCAAAATACATACTACAGCACATAGATCTGGCCTGGTTGCAACAACAACATACATTAATTTTCCAATCAATTTTCTACATTTATTTTCAATCTCTTTACTTTCAGGTCCATCTCTTATTAATAATTCAAACTTGAAATTTTTATCAATTGGCAATGACAAGGGTTTGCAATCTGACATGTTGTACAAAGTCAACAGTTCCTTCAAATAATCTTCCTGAGAAAGATAGGTTATCCCTATTTCCTGTCTCACATTTATTCCTAGATATTTGGATATTGTTCCCATTTTCTTCATTTTAAAATTACTACAAAGAGCATTGCTCAGGGACTCACACTCCTCCTTATCATTTCCAAAATACAATATGTCATCAACATACAGTAATAAAAATATTTTCTTATTACCTTTACATTTTGAGTACAAACAGAAATCTTTGTCAGAAGGGTTAAAACCTAAACCTAGCATGACATCATCAAAAGTTTTATTCCAACGCTTGGGGCTCATTTTCAAGCCATAAATTGATTTGTTAAGCTTACAAAATTTAAATTCTGATTTTAATCCTTCTGGCATATGTAAATATACCTCTTCCTGCATTGCACTGTTTAAGAATGCATTACAAACATCCATTTGCTGGACCTCAAGATTCATTTTAGTAGCTACAGCCATAAACACACGAAAAGTATTTAAAGTTGCTACAGGAGCAAACAAATCATAGTCACTAATATACTTTTGTTCAAAACCCCTAGCTACTAGTCTAGCCTTATATTTAATATCATTTTCTTCACTCTTTTTCTTCTTGAGAACCCATTTTGTGCTAATAATTTCTTTCCCTTTGGGCACATTAGACACTAAAGTCCAAGTATCGTTATCCTGAAGCTGCTGAAGCTCAGTTTGCACAGCTGCCTTCCATTGTTCAGCTTCATCGGATATCATCGCATCGGAATAAGTGATACCCTCACTTTCCACGGTCATACCAACTTCATAGTCCTGAAACGCTAGTGGTTTCTTGACCACTCTTCCACTTCTTGTTTTCTGTTTTATTTCCTTATTCTCTAACACTTCAGGTTCTGGTTCTGGTTCATCATCTGACACCTCTGGTTCTGGTTCAAGGTCTGATATGTCTGGTTCTGAATCAAGGTCTGGTACCTCTGGTTCCGGTCCATGGTCTGGTACCTCTGGATCCTCACCTGTTACATCTGATTCCTCCTCTGGTAGCTGACATATATTGTCCAACAGAATAACATTCTCTTTCCTTTGTTTCTCTATATTTACCTTTTTACAGTTTTCTGTCTGGAGAAGAACGACATCCCTTCTAACCAGTACCTCATTTCTTTCTTTAATGAAAACTCTGTATCCCTTTGAACTTTCATATCCTACGAAAAGTCCTTTTTCACCCTTAGCATCCCATTTTAACCTCTTTTCTTTTGGAATATGGACATAAAGTTCTGATCCAAACACCAATGTCAGTTTGCTGATATCAAAGTCCTTACCTTCCCAGAGTCGGAACGGAGTTCCACTACTGTATCTGCTTTTAGATGTTCTATTGAGTACATATACCACTGTATTAACAGCTTCTGCCCACAGCTCTTTTGGTAGTTTCTTTGCATTTAACATAGACCTAGCAGCCTCAACCAATGTTCGCATGTCACGTTCAGCCCTACCATTCTGTTGTGGTGTGTATGGTATAGTAGTCTCATGTAGGATACCTTTGCTATGCAAGAACTGTTTCATATCTTTATTTACAAACTCACCCCCATTGTCAGTACGAATTTTCTTAACTACGCACCCGGTGACCTTTTCTGATGCTGCAATAAAGTTTTTCATGTTCTGGAGCACCTCAGACTTCTGCACCATGAAGTAGACCTGCCGATAGTTAGTAAAATCATCCTTGAGAAGTAGAAAATACCGTGACCCACCAATAGAGCTAACCTCCATCGGCCCACATACATCCGCATGTACCAACTCTAGCGGTTTCTCTGTAGCACTCTCACTGTCTTTGAAAGGTAATTTGTGTATTTTCCCTTTCATACATGCTTCACATGTTGTCACACTATCGTCTGTATGCTTGATATTGTTCATTTTTAACACATCTCTTACAAGTCTATAATTCTGATGACAAAGTCTCTCATGCCACACATTTACACTGGCCACAGCAGAAATGTCCTCGAATATGAAGTCCATCACATAAAAGTTACCTTCGCGTACCCCTAATGCACATAAATCATTGTCTTTGTGAACTAAACATTTTTCATCAACAAATGACACTTTGAAACCCTTGTTTGTGATACTAGGCACCGAAAATAAGTTAACTTTCAAGTCCGGTACATACAACACACCATGTAAAGTTGTATTTATGTAAGTTTGTCCATCAAAGGCCTTCAGTTTCACATCACCGACGCCAACAACCGGCAGTCGTCGTCCATCACCAACAATAACGAACCTGTTTGACACTGACAGTTCTTTATAATTTATGAGAAAAGTGCGTTCAGAAATCATATGAGCACTCGCTCCACTATCAACTAACCATTTCCCATTTTGACTGAGATTAGATTCTACATCCAAAATGTCTGTGGAATATGCACCTGCAACAAAAGCATTATTTTTGTTGCCAGAAACATTCTTTGCACTGTTACACTGAGATTTTAGATGTCCAGTTTTATGACACTTGAAGCACTTGCGAGTATCTTTATCACTTTTACATTGTGACATGAAATGTCCGATACGTCCACACTTGAAACATTTTATAATCTTGTTATTGTTATATTTCCCTGGCTGTGCATACAATGCTACACTTTCACCTTCACTGGCTTTTGACTTTATCCTCTCTTCTTCTATGAGTAGCCTTGCAACCAATTCATCGTAGGTTTGCCTGCTCGGCTCGACTGATTCCCATGCAGATATGAAGTGATTTAAAGTTGATGGCAAGGACATTAATACTTTAGTTATCATGAACTTCTCTGATACTTCTTCACCAGCTTGATTCATCTGCGTTTTTAATTCTTGCAGCTTTGCTAGAAACGTTGCCATGTCCGCACCCTCTTCAAATTTAAACTGGAAGAACCGCTGTTGTAAGATATGTAAGCTTGTGCTTGACTTTTGCTCATATACAGAATGGAGCTTTGCCCACATCTCCGCAGCAGTCTTGCATGATAAAATGTGAACCATTACACTCTCACTTAACCTCAAAACAATTTGTGTTTGTGCTTTTGCATCTTTCTTCCTCCACTCTTCACTCCCATCTGTGGGTTTAACTTCTGAGCCTTCTACTATTTTGTAAACATCCATGCCCCTCAGTAGCACTGAGACTTGGAACTTCCATAGATTCCAATTTTTCTGGCCTTGCAGTTTGATGGCCCCCAAGGCCCCCACTCCAACTGCATCCATGATCGTAGGTTATCGTCACGCGCACGCTGATTTATACTTTTGCCTCTGCCTCCCTGGCACCGCAAACCCTCAGCCACCCCGCACGTTGGTTCCTTGCCGCCGGCGAAAAATAAAAGCCCGCCAACCCAACGCCCCTCAACGAACACGCCACGCGGTCGCCGCCGTATCGTTGATCGTTGTTGACCTCTTGACACTTCCAATTCCTTTTATCCACGAAACAGAGTTATGAAGCAGACTGGGCCCATAACCTGTTCGGGTTTTTTAAGGAATTAAAGATTTATTTAAGAAATATGACTTTTATTATAATTTTCGCTAGCACTCACTGACGCCATTACCTAGACTCTATGACTATAGACAAGTAGGCATCTCTTGGAAAGCCACAGAACATAGGCTATACAATAGTAGGTACTTACTTATATTTTATTGCCTCTTACAAAACATTTTAATAAAAGTAAGTAGGATAGGTACATAGGAATTAAAATTAAGTTTGTAGATACCAATTTAAATTACTCTATAGCTCTGAGCCACCTCCATCCATCGACTCCCTGCAACCGCCACAATGTCGTCGGTCCATTGAGTGGGGGTATTCCCACAATCCGTTTCGCGTCGCCATGAGAACCTTTACTCCCTTATAGTTAGCGACCACGTCTCGTGTATTTCATGTAGGTACCGACTATTTCGATTATTGGTATATTTACAATAATTATTAGCACGGCTAATTATTATTCGTACGGCAGCTCACACAGAGAACCAAATCTCTTTTAGATATTGAGTGCTAACTTCTAATTCTCATTTTTACTAACACTTTGGACCTAGACGTCTGAATAGATGAATTTGAATATATTTGAATTTTATTAAATACAAATAATTTTCTATCGATCTAACTTAGGTGGTGAAAACGGTCATTTTGTTATTGTAACTAGGGTCCGTTAAATTAAAAGTAGCCGGTATTGTACTCCCCATGGGAATCGAGCCCGGGACCTCTGGATCTGAAATCAGTGGGCAGCGGGCAAAACCCAGTCAAATATTATGCCGTTAGTGTTTACTTTCCCTATTACTTATCCTCCACAGTCCGTCTGTCCGCGTCATATATCTCATGAACTGTAATAGGTAGAAGAGTTGAAAATTTCACAAAGCGTGTAAAGAAACGTGACCTTTTTGTTTTGAAATGTGGGTCGGAACCTTTAGCAGCGTTAACTCCTGAAGCTGTTTGTGGCCTTTGCAGTATTCAATACGAGTAATAGCGGAGTGCCGATAAAAAAGTATGCAATTAATCGCTGAACGAAAGAATTTACTTTCACGTACTTCATAGATGGTTGAGTGGCGCCTTGCTGACAGCTGGCGTGGAATGGAACAACAAAGAGGTGACACGACAGGCTCTGGATTTATTCGACGCGTGGTTTGACAAGAACCAGACTATACAGGAAATATATCAAGAGGTATACCTGCAATATTTGACCAACTGAAATCTTTGTGTTATTCGTTTTTTTTATTGTACGTCGGAGAAGCGCTTCGCCTTCATCTCACCTGGTTTCAAGCTATGATAAGGCCGAAGGTGGAGGCGCACTTCACCCGGAATCCTCAATATAGAACTTACTATCTTATCTCTGAATGCTGGAACACAACAATTTTAGAATGTTATGGCGACAGAGTTCGGTAAGATGATGCTAGCCAGGTGGACATAAATCAAGTCCTACCACCAACCAAACCAAGCACTACATTGTACTCCCCATGAAGATCGAACCCGGGACCTCTGGATCTGAAAACGGGGGGTTGAACCACTAGACCACAGAGGCGGTTAAAAACTGGTTCCTTGGACTGGTTAGTTTCTTGATGATCCATTCAATACTTACAGAGTTTTATAATTGTATTAAAATTAATACTTAGCTATACGTCTAAATTAATAATAAATAAATAGATATTGCAGGAGATTACTTTCACACAGTACCATCTTGGCCCAATATGAAATATAAAAAAAATTATGGATTTAGGAAATAATACTTAGATATTTTTTTTATAGATACAGACTTATCATTCAATACAACACGCAAACACAGAACACACATAATTAATCACACATCCTGGGCGGGAGTCGAACCCACAACAGAGCTACTACCAACTGAGCTTTGAGGCCTATCTGGGCATACCTACACAAATAGTATCCATTGTAAAATCACCATTTAGCTGGTAGCATGTGGAAATAAAGTAACGTGACTCCTTTACTTCTGTATAGGCTGCGTTCACAGCCGGCGTGCGCACTAGTGGCGCGCGCGCTTGGCAGGCCTGTTGGCGAGCGTTGCGTGCGTCGACCGCCGCGCCGAGGCCCACACACTCACATCGCGCGCTGCTTGCTGCGCTCGCGTCGTCATCCGATGACTGGCTGTTTTACAAGTAAGGATTATCTATACATGATGTGGCGAAATGTTAGTCCCTTGAAAAGGTTTTAGAAAGTGAAAAGTTTTGAAACAAGGAAATATTTTCATATTCAATTTTATATATGTCAATAAGTGACGTGAATAAAGTGACCTTTTTTATTTATTTGTACGTATGTGTGCTCTTTTTTTATGGATAGTTATGGATTTATTGTATTAATCTAAAATAAATAACCAACTTTTTTTACTATCAATAATAGTAAAAAAACGTTGCTTTAAAAGAAGTTGGTTTTAAGTGTATGTATTTTCCACTAGAAACACTCTCCCAAAGTAACTTACCGAATAAAAGCATAAAAAAACTTTCTGTAAGGACTGCCCATCGCATCATTAAGTCCGCATGACATCTGAAAACTTGCTTGCATATCATGTGAAGCATTCAAGGGACCAAAATTGTAAAATTGTACAGAGTGGTACAGCCTGGTAAATTTAAGCGGACCATCTTCATGCCTAGATTTTAGATTTGCTAGTTAATTTTGCATTATTATTCCTTTGGATATTTTTTTCACTGTACTACGGCGAAGCGCTTGGCCTTCATCTCACTTGGTTACAAGTTAAGATAAGGCCGAAGGCGTAAGCGCACTTCATCCAAAAACCTCAACAAATTGAGGAACTGAATGGAAATGAGGAATTTTAAAGGTAGGAGAATGATATGGAAAGAAGAGAATGTTTCAAAAGGCGACTAAGGGAGTAAAATACATCAGGGGTGTCAGTAGCATCCGCCTGAGTACGTAACACCAATAATGCGACCACCAGTCCGCCTGCCACGCGTGGTGATTATGGCAAACCCCTCCACTCTTGGAGGAGGCTGATGCCCAACAGTGGACGGCTATGGGCTGTTATGATGATGATATATGGTGAGACTAAGTTGACAACTTCAAGATATTTTTAGAGCGTGAACTTGATAGTTGCATATGTGCTTGATCCGTCTCCTAGTTGTATAAAAAAAGTCACATAATGCAACTATCAACACTTAATTGTTAAGTGCATCTCTTGCCTATAACAATGACTTCGTGCGTAGGTCACATTCACAAAGAACATGGCCTACACGGCACTGCATTGCTGCAAGCTTCGCGTGCCCGCAATTTCACCGGAAAACATACCCTTCAAACCGCATGCAATTGCGGTGAAAAAAATGCATGATTCTGTTTTCTTCTTGCGGCTCGCTGCGCTCGCTTTAAAATCTGAACATTCCAATTTCAGATTTGCGTTCACAACACTCTCGCCTGAAGCGCAACGGAGTAGGGAATGGAAGCTCTGGGTCACCACACTTTGTTCCAGTGCTTGCAAGTAAGTTAGCTATTTATCTATACAGGTTGAGTTTTTTTCCAGGGCCTGAGGTCTGAAACCGTGAGAGTTATCGAAAAATCATGTTAGCCTTGTCATCAGCTGCGTAACCACAAAAATAACGTTTTTTAACGATTCAATAAGCTCATCACGAACAGAAAATACAGCAAAAGAGGATTTAATAGCTTCGCTTACATATTTCAGACTATACGTACAACCTTTAGTGAAAAAACATAAAGATTTTGAAAGTGTTCCAACTACTTTGGGCACATAGTCATCATACATTTTTTTTCTGATAACAAAGAATTCATAAATGCATTTTTTTTTTAAATCTTCACTTTTCCATAAAAACTATAAAAATTGTTTTTCTTAAATGCAGAACTTATTGTTTTTTAAATCGAGCACTTAACTCCTAACATGATTTTCGATAACTCTCACGGTTTCAGACTTGGCCTCAGTGGCCATGGAAAAAAACTCAACCTGTATATTTTTATCTATCTTTTTTTTAAGTGATCTAAATTTGTTGTTACGATAAATTATTTTCATTCATCCATTGCTTTAATTTCTTCATTTTATATTTACATATTATTTTTTATAAAATATCCAGGATGTTTTTTATCACTCACGGTTTCAGACTTGGCCTTTCTCAAGAACATCTCCATTTTGCCATTATAAAATTAACAAGTTTCTAGCGATCTATTTACTACACGGATAGCCGTAAGATTTTTTTATAAATATTACAGGAACTTAATTTTACACAGCTACATCCAGTCCCAAACTATGCAAAGCTTGTAATATAGGAGCTAGATTACGGATATACTACTTATTAAGTTTATGTAAATACATACTTATCATACAATACAAAACGAAAACATAGAACAAACATCAATATTCATCACCCAAATGTTTGTCCTAGCTGGGAATCGAACCCACAACCTACAGAAGGCAGAGCTACTACTAACAAGCTGTGAGGTTTGTTCAGGTAGGTTGGGACATTGTTTGGATCACCTGCGTGTCCAATAGTAACGGCTACGAGCTGGGAAAACCGTTCTCATTTCGTAGCTAGCTACCAAATCTGGCTACGAAATCGGACTAAAGGAAACTATATCTATGTAGTATTTTAGGTTTATACGTAGGTTTATTCTTGCAAAATGAATGTTTATTAGATGGCGTGTGGCGAAATTAATGTGTTTATTAGATGGCGTGGCGCGGCCGGCGTGTGGCGAATCCTGCGACCGAAGCCAACGCTGCCGCCGTCCGCGTTGCTGGCGGCGGCCAAATGTCTACATCAGCCGCAGGACTATTACACCGTGAGTTACCTTAACTCTGTCTTTTTTATTGTACGACGGGAAAGCGCTCATCCTTTCTCACCTGGTTTCACCCGAATCCTCAACAAACTGAGGAACTGGCTATCTTACCTCTAAATTCCAGAACACAAGAATTTAGAACTGTTGTTATGGCGACAGAATTAGGTAAGACGGAGGTAGACCAAACCAAGCAAAATCAAATGATGTGTTTTTTATTTGTGATATAAAAAGCAAGTAATTATATGGCCTAAGATGGAGGTTGCTTGTCTAAAAGGATAGTATTGGACTTGACTACAAAATTGTAACTGTGCCATAACTGCCACCTGAACCATTCACCATAATAAAACGTTTTTTATCAACAGTTCAAAGAGATGTTCGGTGAACTGAAAGGCGCGAGTGCAGCGTTGGACACGATAGCACTGAATGTCGCCTGGGTGGCGCGGGCTGACGCGGACCTGCAGAGATACTTCGCCGCGATCGACAAACTATAACGTCCCTACAAGGTTACTTCGCCGTTTTGTACTTACCTAGACGAAAAATGTGTTTTGTACGAAGCCAATGAAATGAAAGTCATGATTGATAGCGGTGCAAATAGAAAAAAATAATTCTTTAAATATCCATTAACGTCTTTACAAGGATACTTTTCTGATTCTTGTACTTATACTTACTTAATGAAACAAAAATGTGTTTTTACACGAAGAGATTGGATGCCATGATTTGATGGCAGTGAAAATTTAAATACTTCATTCTATTAATATCTATTATTATTAATAAAGTCGTTACAATGATACTTCGCCGGTTCTTGTATTGAATGAAACAAAAATGTGTTTTTATACCTAGAGCCATGATTGACGACTATGCAAATTGAAATCATTCGATTAAAATACAATAACGTCTTTACAAGGATACTTCGCGGATTTGTCCTTGACGAAACAAAAAAGTGTTTTGACAAGCCATGATTGTCTGAGCCTGGTGCCTCGGTGTCTGATACCAATGGGTGCACCACTACATCACTTATGTGGTAAAATAGGCGAAAATAGTTGAACAAACAAAATAGCCACGTTTTTACATGGATAGGTAACATCGATCGATAGGTACTACTATTATAACCTATACCTGTGGTCACAGGAGTTTACTATACGTGACGTAGGTCCGTTTCTGTCACTTACTTTGCTGTCAAATATAGTACCTATTTTATACGCTAGAGGCGCCTTACGACGGGAAAGCGCTTGGCTTTCATCTCACCTGGATTCAAGTTTTGATGAGAAAGTTGAAGCAATCTCTGACGTAATATAGAGCTCCATGCAACTATGGAGGATAGTTGAACCTTACCAGTCTCTTTAATTATTAATTTTACCGTGAGTGAGGGCGCCAAATGTCTTTGCCAAAAAACGAGTGACGTTTCTTGCATTGGTCTATTATATTACGTGACGTAGCGCTGTATGGACTTACAATCAGTTATAATTTATAGAAAGAAATAAGTAAAATATAAATTATTTATACCTGTGGCAGCACATAAATAAAAAAATGCATATGTGAGACAACACACACAAGAAGAAAGACATACAATAAAAACAGTCACATAATATTATCCGAACTTTTTTTTTTACATATTTTTTTTTAACATAATTAAACGTTCTAATAACGATGAATAATTATGAAGTTCATTGAGTGTAGAGACAATTATATATCAGACTGTATATATAATTTTATGTGTTGTATGCCATGGATGCCGTCAATATAAAGATACTTCGCGCGTTTTTAATATATTTTTTTCGTTTCTCTGATCTCGCTAATAGCTTTAAAATTACGATACTAATGTGTAATAATTGCCTTAATATATTGTGTCTACATAGAAGTAGGGATAATGTACAGTCGACAGCACTAATATGTATTCACTACTTAATGTTCAATACGAAGTCATTACTGTGGTATTCAAGTCTGATATATCGCGCACTTAAAATACTAAATTAATTACATATCTGTAGGTGTGAATACAAAACCATTTTGAACATTGAATTGTGCTCTATGAGTTCAGAATTTTTCAAAATTAATACTACCGGTTAATTTTCAAAATTAAGCCATTTCTTGTGTCTGATAAATTATGTCATTACTTTTGTATATTGCCTGATAGTTATACCACACTTGAATACCAAATTAATAACATATCTACCAGATTGTATACAAAACCATTTTGAATATTACGGAGTGTAAACATATATTGCACGCGACTTTACCTAATACTACATAATACATAGATATATTAGTGCGAAAAGTGAATTCACAAACAGTTTGTTGAATCCAATAAAACAGTATTAAATGGATATTCACAGTTATTTTGCGCACAGAATAATATTTAATAATGCTTAAAAAGTTTAATACCTTCCCATCTGCTTATTGTATTATAGAGTCGATATGGGGAAGTGCGAGAAAAGAGTGATATGTTGAAGTTGATATGTTGGTATTGCTAGGAACGAAAATTACGTTGAAGTAAGTTTATGATTATTGGATAAACCAACAGCTTATTACAATATACTAACAATCGCCTGAAAAGTAAAACCTAATTAAAGTTTTCACGTGTAGCTACTGAATTAGGTGAACAACGAATGTGATAAAACCGAAGGCAGAAGCGCACGTCACCTGGAATCCTCAACGTACTGAGGAACTGGGTATCTTATCTCTAAATTCAGAAACACAAGGTCGTTATGGTGATAGATAGCGACAGAAATTATCATAATGGTAGCTATAGCTAGTTATTTTTATTTTTCCAGCTGGACTTGAACAAAGTCCTAGCACCAACCAAATAATAATGAATATATGTTGTAATAAATAGGTAATAGTGATGGAATGATCCGAATACAAAAATAGATACCCAATAATAATAATAGATGGTTACCCACTGTATTAATTCATGAACTTTCTCTCTCATTTTCCCATCGACTGTACTTCCTAACCATACTGACAATGTTATCTCTAAAATATTTAATAGTATTAATATTCAATAGCATAAATATTTAATTGTATAGCTCATAATAATATAGTCATGTACATAGCCTACTAGCTTTTTCAATAAATAAAGTGGTTTCTGTTATAGGTGCATTACGGAAAGCTGGCACGCTTAACACTCTTTGAAATTTTAACCGTCTTCAAAAAAAGAAGGATGTTCTCAATTCGTGAGAATCTTTTTTTTTATGTATGTACCCCGATTACTCGGAGACGCCTGGACCGATGGTTTTTTTTTTTATTTGAAATGGTATACTTCACAGGTGATCCCATCGTAATCAGGTCAGGATCTGATGATGGGATCCTGGAGAAATCAAGGGAACTCTTCAAATATTACAGTTACACTTGAAGCGATTTGGGTATTTTGGAGGTGTATTACCTCAAAAGTAAGGAAAAACGGACCCTTTATAGGATCGGTCGTCTGTCTGTCTGTCCTTCCATCTGTCATCAAAATATTTGGAAAAAATACGTCATCCAGATAAACGAAATTGTATCATATTCTTCATTGAAGTCGGTTTTCTTTTTTGTTTTTAATCGTAATTAATAAATACTATATTTGTAACACGCTGATGTTGACTGACTTGTATCATATCAGGTCAAGAAGTGACACATACCTACTAAATAAAAAAATTGCTTTGGTGTGCGTGTGTGGGTATACTCTTCGTTATGCACCTATTATTTGGTAAAGCCTCCGAATATGATCAGCTTTATTAGAAATTTACGGAAATTATCGATAGAGAAATGAAAATGTAATCCCAACAATATAATATTATGGATTAAGTTTATCTTTGTAACTATAATTCTAGTAGCACATATTCTTTATATTTGATTTGCCACTAAAGATCTAACCTTCCAAATGTTATGTAGGTACTTCTACCTACCTACCTATAACCTATTTGTAAGAACCTACATAGGAAAGTAAATTAAGTATTAAAATAAGTAGTAGCTCATTCATAGTCAATGTGTTAACATTCAAGTAGCACACTTGGACTCTAGGTAATATTAGGAGTTTGATTTGGTTTAAACAAGTAGATTTTAGTATTCGGTCAGCAAGGAAAATCAACTAAATAGTAATTTGACAGCACTTACTTCAAACTTGCGACGGCGTACGTCAGTAGGTGTTTTGCACCCAGTAACCTCTATTCCCAGTAGTTTTACCGAGTAGTCTTACCAGATAGTCTACTGGGAAATTTATTCTCAACAGACATACTAGTAAGACCACTGGGAAATTTGGTCCCAGGTGACTTACCAGTAAAATAAAACTCCCAACAGTCCTACTCTTATGTAGACCTAGGTAATTGATAGACAACCGGCATAGCGAACTTGCATCCATGACCTAAGATAAAACACTTGCTCGGCCGACATCTTGTCACATATTGAATGCTGACAAAATTCATTTTGGAGCATTTAAGCCTCATCAATTAGCTGACCTTTATAAAAACCTTTTCTGGCTACGCTACCAAACATAAAAGTATAAATTTTGACAGTCTGTTATAATGATTAAAACTTTTCTACGATTAAAATTTGTAATAATATCACTTTGATGCCGTCTTTGTAGACCAAAAGAAGTAAAAAAAAAACATGTGGTATATTTTTGTAGAGTTGTAAAACCTTTTTACGAGTTTTCTATTCTCGAATCATGATAGAGAAATCCGACCAATAGGAAAAGGAGTATCAGATTGGTTGTGTGCGCCAGTGTTACCATTTCGGGAGATTCACCCTAATGTTAGGGTAATAATCACATTAATTAAACGCGTATTCGCATTCATTCAAATTTAGATGTTTCAATCAAGTATTCTAGTTTTTCAAATTAAAACTTTTTAGACAAGTTTAGTAGTTTAGTAGTCTTCGCTAGAATTTTGGGTATTATTGTCAAATTTCCCGACTCTGAGATAGGTTGAAAAATCGTTACTTCATTTTGATGACAGTTAATAAGTTATGTCCATTACCTATGTCTAATTGTACGTAAATGTTTTGTATCAGCTTTTTTAATAAACTTTCCGAATGTAAAACTTGTTTTATTGATACAAATTTAAATAAGAACGATATGAGGGCTTATTACTAACGGAACCCATGACTCTGACCCCACGTGGGGTCCGATAAAACTCCAAAATTATTTCAAGCCCATCCACCCCCATGCAATTTGTATGGGGTCGGATGGGACAAATATATATATATATATATATATATATATATATTATATGTATATATATAGTGTATAGGTATATTATTTTCTAATGGGAGTGTATTAAAACTTTTTGTACGTAATATCAAACTGGCACTTCATACTTTTCTTGTAAAAAATATGACATTTGCATGACATCACTTCATATTATTTGTCAATCTGCTTTATTTTTATGCCTTTAATAATAAGAAAGTATAAAATGACTGATACTAATTGTTCTGCTGGGAGATCATGTGACAATAAAGCGGTATATTTCGAAAAAATATTTACATAATAAAGTTGTGTCGATTTTACAACATTTAATTCTTGCATTTTGTTGTAATACATGCATATATTTTTTATTTATTAGTCTTTTTAAAATTTTCGCGATTAGAACACACCATTTTTATTCGAAATACGGGTATTTATCGCGTTTTTTACATTTTTCTGGTGCAACCCCGGCGAAACGTCGTAAAAAATAAAGTTGAACTACGCGATAAATACCCGTTTGTCGAATCAAAATAACAATATGAGTTATCAATCGGTTGGTACATTATTCTTGCAAACTTCAGTAGTTTGTAAAATAAAAACGTCGGTACCTAGTTTCTTTTTTTATTCAATTTTAATAAATGATGGGTTGAGTCTTGACCTCGGCATGTCTAGTTCTAGGTCAATACAAAAAAAAAATTAACTAGCCTCATAACTCAGTTGTTAGTTACTCTGCCTTCTGCGCTGTAGGTTGTGGGTTCGATTCCCACCCCGGACAATAATTTGTGTGATGAATATAGATGCTTGTTCTGTGTTTTGATGTTGTATTGTATGATAGGTAAGTATGTATTTACAATAAAAAAAAGCATAAATATAAGTATTCTATTCGCAATCTAGTTCCCATATCACAAGCTATAATATAAATATTTATTTATTTATTTTAAAACACGGATGAGGTCTACGAGCTATCACTGAAGGCACCGACTCTTGCAAGCCACTTGCATGCGCCGTTCGAATCACATGACTATATTTTCAGTTAGAGACATCTGTTGATTTAAAAGTGCCTCTTCCTTTGAAGAGTACATAAACGCGAGGACAGCAGTGATCAGATACACAGTCAGACCTGAAAATAAAATGTATGATAAGTGATAAGGGTAGTAGAACTCCTTGTGTAAGGGTTCGTCCGGGGAAGTGCCACCACTAATACCTATTTCAGCCGCAAAACAGCATTGCTGTGGTTACCGGTAAAATGACGGGCACCTTTACTTTTACTCGCTTAACACCTTTATGAATGAATGAATGAATGAATGAATGAAAATACTTTATTGCACACCTTCAAAATTAAATAGCATAACTTTAAAAAAAAATGGCCGATCTTATCGCTAAGAAACGATTAGTGGTCTAACTAAATTGACTACATATAATACATTACATATAATATAATACATTATAAGTAAAGATATGCTACAAATATACACACTGCTTATATCATACTATACAAATAGAATACACAAATATAAATATATATATATTTACTTATATGGATGATAATTCTAAACTTTATGCTTCAAGTTGACGGGCGCAATGCAGTGCCGCGTAGGTTCATGTTCTGTGTGGATGTGACCTACGCAGTAGGGCTCTATAGGCAAGATATGCATTAACATCAGGTGGGCTGCTCGTTTGTTACAAGTATATTTTTTTATTTAAAAAATGTTGCCCGTGTCTTTTGCCTTTGTCCTGCAGTCACAGCAATCAATGATGATGATAAAATCCATATTTATAATAAAAACTCAAAGGTAATTTTGATTTGTAAATGTGTTGCACGTTTTTCAGAATTAAACTATCGTTTAACACTTACATAAAAATCAAAGGATTATCAATCAGACTACGAAAGGTAATCAGACTACGCAGTCCTCTTCGCATTTGCAAGACAAATCCGTAGACTCCAGGTTCGATCTCCTGAACCAAGGGAACTCGAGTAATCGCTAAACTTATACCCCTTATATTGACTCAAAAGTCTAAAAGGAAAAAGTGAAAGAGGAAAGCATGCGTTATTGCATGGTTCTAAGGGCCCGCGAGGTCTTCTGTTCGTACAGAACCACTAGTTATATAATGTTGCTATAATATAACTATAGGTAAATATAAATCGCATGACAAAATATTCCACTATTTTCGCAGTGTTCATGTAATTGATCTTTGGTGCATAGTAAAGGCGTGCGATAGCCTTTGTTTTATTGATCTAAGGGGTACCTATCAGGTACGGAATTATTGTTTTTTCATCTTATTTCATTTTTGCATCATTTTAAAACGTCAAATCTACCAGCTGTTCGGGATCGCGATTCATAAAGAGAACGGCAAAAAAACTCGGGCTGTTTAATGGTACAACATTTTCACGAATAAACGACTAAACAGATCTAAATACAATTTGGCATAGATAGGGTTTGACTGTCAAAATATATAGGTTACTAAAAACCGTTGAAATGATCTATGGAAGTCCAACCACTAGGAATATTGATGTCCAAAACGTTAGATCAAAGAACCACTAGTTATTATAATTTCACAAATTCAATTGATTTATAACTTATCAGCTACAAACAATTCACGAATAGGTACATAGCAATATGTGCAGGCGTAAATAACCGTTAATGAATGAATTAATGAAATGAATGAAAAATACTTTATTGCACACCTTAAAAAATAAAAACTGGATAACTTAAAAATAAATGTATATGCAATGGGCGGTCTTATCGCTAAGAAGCGATTTCTTCCAGACAACCTTTGTTAATGTTTTGAGAGAACTTACTTCCATCGATAAACATTTCCACATTAACGCCCTGTGACCTTGTATATTCTTGCTCTACTTCCACCACAAATCTTAGCACGTAGGTAAGCGCCAATGTGACTATGGACGCGTATTTGGCTTTCAATAACATAAATGATCCATATCGCTGTTTCTGCAAAAAACACCTCCGATCAACTCGCAGCGAAAAATTGTATTTATTTTAAGATATTTGACACAAAAATTCGAAATCTGCGTGAGGACCCTCGTAGCTCAGTTGGTGGAGCATTTCCGGCTTTAGGAAAAGATGCGGGTTCGAGTCCCGTCGCGTGCTTTGATTTTTTGTAAATATTGTGACCATGTGCTTGATACTTGATATACAATAAATTGAGAGCTTTGTTTGCTAAGATAATCTTGAACATCCTGACTGCTCATATTAATATGATACAATGAGTAGCAAGGTGTTTTAAACACCTTGGGTGCTTACATTAATATGATGATTCGAACTGCGTATATCAAATTGCTTTAATGTTTCTCAGGTGTGCATTACTCCAGCAGGAAAGTATCTTCTAGAACGAATTGTACACATAGTTAGTGCGCCAAGTATGAAATTAGTGCATGTTACCGTTTTGGAATAAAACGCGAAAAACGTTTCCTGCTGGAGCAACGTTCTTCCAGCAGGAAGATTCTAAACGAATGACCGTAGCCATAAGTGACATATATGGGTAGATAGCTTACATTTGTGCATAAAAGTGCGCGAAAAATTGAATTTGTGGGCCTTAAGATTTTTGAGATATTTCATTTCCTGCTGGGGGAACGTTTTGCAGAATCGTGTTTCTCGGAAACCATTAGATTTGCACTCGTAAGATATACATACAAGAGTAGCTCTTCATTTGTGCGTATTTGTGACATATTAATATTATCAAAAATACATACCGTTTTTAAGTAATCTAGCTTTTTATTTTAACCCTAAAAAGTGTCTAGCTCTTAAATGGGCAAACATACAAGTTCATTGTAAACGGTATTCGGTTCTTGTTGTTATTCTATGCAACCCACAAATTCAATTTTTCGCGCACTTTTATGCACAAATTTAAGCTATCTGCCCATATATGTCACTTATGAATCTTCCTGCTGGAAGAACGTTGCTCCAGCAGGAAACGTTTTTCGCGCTTTATTCCAAAACGGTAACATGCACTAATTGCAATACAGCATATATCGCTCTAAGTATGTGTTGAACTCAATTCGTTCTAGAAGATACTTTCCTGCTGGAGTAATGCACACGTTTCTCAGATCATTTTGCCTACTCTAGACGCTCATATCAATTTGACGCTGCCTGTACGATAAATGCAATAAATAATGATGACTAAGACTAATAAAGATGTAATACTTAGATGATGATGTAATTGTCCTTAAAATCGAAAAATAGTCCATTCGCTTACCAATACGGTCGCAGTTAGCATTGCCAACCCGATGCAAAACTCTGCAATGCCTATGATAATGAAAAATATACCATAGGTATTAACTCTATCGCGATAATTTTTTTTATCATCGTTTAAGGTGTGTGTATTATCATCATAGTATTTGCTGAATGAATTCTGAATATCGTGATGCTTGTTGAGTTGGTACGTTGTATTGCAAACATGAGTCACCTGTAACATAAAATGAATTAAAACTACTGCTCCGAACCGCTTTGGTGGATGAATGAATGAATGAATGAAAATTATTTATTAACACACATAGGTAGGTACATTTAAAATACTTTTTTTTTATTGTACGACGGAGAAGCGCTTGGTTTTCATCTCACCTGGTAACAAGTTAAGATAAGGCCGAAGGTGGACGCGCACTTCACCCGTAATCCTCAACAAACTGAGGAACTGGCTATCTTACCTCTGAATGCCGGAACACAACAATTTTAGAATTGTTATTATGGCGACAGAATTAGGTAAGATGGTGGTAGCTGGCCAGGCGGACTTCAACAAAGTCCTACCACCAACCAAACCAAGCACAATATAATACTCCCCATGGGGATCGAACCCGGGACCTCTGGATCTGAAATCGGTTGGTTGAACCACTAGACCACAGAGGCGGTTAACACAAAAATAAGTTAATAAACACAAAATTACAATTATATACTAAAGCTACACTATTTTTCTTAGCGTAATTTATGTGTTAGGACCACTTGACATGGTAAAAACCTCCTCCAGCTTATGCCATCTCTTTCTATCTCTATTTTTTTTATTGTACACCAAAAAACATAGAGTAAAAAAAAAAAAGAGTGTCAATTGACAATTTTAAAACTGAAGTCAAACGTACAATGCGTGGTCTTATTGCTTAAAAGCCATCTCTTCCAGACATCCTTAGCATGAAGAGGATATAAAAAGTACGGTTGATGGTAGGTGGGTGCACAAAACAAATGAGAACAAATAAATATTTAAATTTATAAATAATTAAAATGTGATATAAAAATCTACTTACTAAAATGTATACCTTTACCAATATAAATATATACAGGTTAAGTTTTTTTTCAGGGTCAAGTCTGAAGTGAGAGTATAAACTAATAAATATCTGTAATACTACGAGAGGAGATGAATTACACAAATAATTATTTTGTTAATATTTAATATTTTTTTATTAAAATCAGACAAATTAAACGATTTCACTCGACTCTTAAAAGTAGCTACAGATGGAGCTTGCCTAATTGATGTGGTCTAGTGTCTCCTACCGGTTTCAGTTATAGCGACAGACTTAAGTAAGATGGTGGTAGCTATAGCTAGCCAGGCGGACTTAAACACAGTTCTACCACCAACCGAACTAAGCACAATATAATACTCCCCATGGGGATCGAACCCGGGACCTCTGGATCTGACACCGAACCACTAGACCACAGAGACGCATTATTTTTATTTTTTTATTTTAAGACGAGGAAACTCTTGGCCTTCATCTCACCTTGTTACAAGTTATGATAACGCCGAAGTTGGAGGCGCACTTCACCCGGAATCCTCAACAAACTGAGGAACTGGCTATCTTCCCTCTGAATGCCAGAACACAATTTTTTTTTTAATCGTTATTTTGGCGACAGAGTTAGGTAAGATGGTGGTAGCTAGCCAGGCGGACTTAAACAAACCCTACCTTCAATCAAACCAAGCACAATATTGCTCCCTCTGGGGATCGAACCCGGGAACTCTTGATCTGACACTGGAAGGCGATCCACTACTTAGTTAGTTATGAGTTTACTTAATAGGTACTCTGTAGACTTCACTTACCAGGTAGAGCAACAGAGCAATAACGGTTGGCATCCTAAGATGATTGTTCGTTTCTTGATAAGCCATCCTGTAACAGTCACCAAGCCAAGAATTCTAAGGGTTTCAAAGGAACCCATCGCGTACTATTTCAGGTGTTAAAGCCCTAACAAATATTTGCATGTTAACCTTTGACCGATTATTTTTGTATGTAAATGTCTGTAGATAATCATTTACGCATTGGATGTATATTCTGTAATGCTATATTTAAGAATTTCAATAAATGAAAAAAAACCCAAAGAAATCAACTTATGAGGATCCTGAACTGTTTTCGCGTTGTAGGTATTTAGCAAACGTTTTGCTATCACAGTATTCAGTGACAATCGCTTGAATATGTATTTTAGGATTATACGTTAGGTATATTATTTTCGAAACGGTTTTTGGCTTTGGAACAACGTTGGCTTTTAATAGGTATTAATACATTTCTTGGTAGAATTCACGTTTCGGGGAACTCTATTCATCCCCTAAAATATCATAAAAATCCTTAAGAGGATCATATACCGTAACTGTTTTCGCGTTAGCAAACGTATTGCTATCTCAGCGTTCCCTGCAGCCACCCTATGCTTCAGATAGAGACAGTTGCTGCTCGTAAAATTAATAGCTACATTTTTTGATAGAATTTATCGTTTCGGGGCATAGCTCTTTTCATCCCCAAAATTGTAACAAAATGTTTTGTTATTGGTGTCAATCGCTTGAATATAATTTATTTAAGGATTATACGTTTTATTATTTTCGAAGAAAAATACCCATCTGGACCATATACATTAAAACTGGTCTATTTATTTTCCTCTCAATAGAATCTTATTGAATCTTATTGACAAGCCAACGGTGTCAATAAGATCCAATAATATCTTTTGGGATGTCATGAGGAAGAAAAGAGCTATGTATTTTTGTATGGACAAGTGCGCGGTATATCCTTTTAATACTGAGGTTTTAGCGGTTTGTATCCTGCCACTTGATTTTAAACCGTTTGGGTATCGTGTCCCAAATGAAAATTGACGGTTTTCAGTAATATTTTATTATCTGTGCTTAACACAATACAAGTTAGTCACGTACTGACTTTACTTGTCAATAAATAGTTGTAGTACATATATATACTTATAGGACAAGCCTCAGTAGGACAAGACTCAGCTCAGTTGGTAGTAACTCTGCCTTCGGCGCTGTAGGCTGTGGGTTCGATTCCCACCCAGGACAAACATTTGTGTGATGAATATAGATGTTTGTTCTGTGTTTGGGTGTTGTATCATATAGTACGTATGTATTTACAAAAAGTATTTAAGTATTTTATCCGTAATCTAGTTCCCATATTACAAGCTATGCTTAGTTTGGGGCTAGATGGCGCTGTGTAAAATGAATGTCCTGTAATATTTTATATTTATATATTTACTAGTGGTTCTGTAAGAACAGCCTAGACCTCGCGAACCCCTATAACCATGCATTAACTGATGCTTTCCTCTTCACTTTTCCTTTTAGACCTAAGAGTAATCACTAAAGCTTATACCTCTTTTTGTTAAAAAAGAGGTATAAGCTTTAGTGATTACTCGTGTTCCCCTGGTCCTAGGAGGTTAAATCTGATATCTTACAAAACATTAAAACATGAACAATAACAAACACAATAGAAGAATATCTACGATAGGCTATTTTTTTTAACAAGCTGTATATAAATATGTTACCTAGTGTTTAAGGTATAGGTACTATGTAAAGTAACACCTGTACGTAATCTTAAGTTATCTGAAAAACCTAATTATCATTTTAAATTTTAATTTTAAAATCTTATAATATTACATACTTATTTTATAAAATAACTTAGCACAGTGTAGCCAACGTGTTGCGGCATTTATGGTGCGCTTAAACTACCAGCTGGCTTAATTGGTAATTGTTTTTTTTTATGTAAGCGTATTTACGCGTATTACTTGATCTAGAGGTTTTAAAGAAGTTTCCGTGTTGTAGTACTGCCCATTTCGAATAAAAACTATTTCTGAATGTCTATGAATCCTATTTTAAAATTAATTTTATTTTTAAAACATGTCATTCTATTTTCAAAATCAGTCTGGTTTACTGATTAGATTGTTTTCATCCCATTTGGGTTTTTTTCGTCATCATGGTTTCATACTTAAAAATTCGAATAATTATCGAATATGAGTACCGACGAGGTAGCAACGCGGCACAAACGGCGCGCAACATTAACGACGTATAAGGAGAGAACACGACAAACGAACGCACAACCCGTTATTGGTTTTATTAGACATTTAAGCGTATTACTTGGTATTAGATTTAACATGACATTTATTCCAAAAAAACATAGCAACATACTGAATAACTCACCTTCTACACTTCGTTTCGTAGATAACTGATGATTTTGATTCTTACACGAAACAACTATAGCGATAAGTGTTAGAACTATATTGACGACCACCCTTATATACATTCCAATACTTTAAAATTATGTAATTTTTTTTCCGCATGGGATTTCCAGAGATTTCGATACGCAATTTATCGGGCGAATAAGGCACAGGGAGATTCGAATAGGTATTGGTGTTATAGGTAATGAATAAAGAAACATTCCAGGACATTCATTTCAGCGCCATTTAGCCTCAAAGGAAGATAGATACTGTTATGTATTCTGTGCCCATAACGCAGATATCAAAATACCCAAACTAAGCAATGCAACTTGTATGGAAACTAGATGGGGAAGCGTGGATTCTATCCCTCCAGATCGCTCGTTGAAACCTTTTGAATGCTACGCGAGCTCGTAGCATTGTAGCATGCTCTACGAAGGTCTACGACAAAACATATTTATTGATAATGTAGAAGAAAGGGTGAAAGGTGGGGTTAAGTTAGACATGTTGGAAGAATGATAGCAAGCCTACTTACATACTTATGAAACCTATCGCATCCCCGGCGTAGTATTGTAGCATGTTCTACGAAGCTCTACAACAAAACATATTTATTGATATGGAGAAGAAAGTGTGAAGAGTGGGGGAAAGTTCGACATATCGGAAGAATGATGGCAAGCTTACTTACACACTGGTGAAAGCAACCGCTTCTCCAGCGTAGCATTGTAGCTACTACGAAGCCAATTCAAATAATTAACTTTATTATTAGTACTTCCCAAAATGTATAGGCAAAATAGTCAGTTCCTCAGTTTGTTGACGATTCCGGGTGAAGTGCGCCTCCACTTTCGGCCTTATTAGGTACTTGTAACCAGGTGAGATGACGGCAAAGCGCTTCCTCGTCATACAATAAAAAAAAATTGATAACCCATATAATATTGTTACAAACAAGGACATTACAGCACAAAAATAAATTGTTGCGGGATTTTGATAAAACAGGGAAAGTTTATGAGTCTGATTAGTAATGGGATGTTGATTAATAATGTTCGCCAATATCCAAGCGGCGCAAACATGTTCTACATATAAATGTGTTAATGACGACAAATACATTTAGGTTAATAAATAAATATTACAGGACATTCATTTCTATCCCCAAACTAAGCAATGCTTGTATTATGGAAACTAGATAACGGATAGAATACGTATATACTTTCTATTTGTAAATACATACTTGCCATATGCCACAACACCCAAACAGAACAAATAGATTAGATTCGTGAATACTTCCTGTATTTAGACTTGAGACTTTTGCGCAATGGAAACCGTGTTCCAGACCTTGTCACTTGTAGAGTGATCTTCGGCCTCTTGTGGGCCTTTTTTGCGTGATAGATGGGTTCTTCCTAAAAACCATCATGTCCTCCAAGAAGGCTAGAGCTTGCTGATGCCGTCGGCCTCCCTGGGCTTCCCCGTTTTCCCAAGGTATTTCAGCCGTTGAGACAAGACGCTACTGCACTCTGCGAGTCTCTGCATAGAGGGCAATGAAATACGCTGTGTATATGCTTACAGAGTGCAGTGTGACACTATCGATTATTTGTCGGAGTTTGTCACGTTTCAGGATGAGTAGTTTTTCGGAGTATCTCGGGCTTAAAAATGGGAAAGCTTCCTTCGACTGTCCTGTATACTTGCCCAGTAGTTTTGCGGTTTGATCGCAGATCCAGGAGCAAGCTTAGCTTAGGGTTGAGATGATTGGCTCCAGTCCAACTGGTAGCGTCTGAGACTCCTAGTCAGCCTCTTCATTACCTCAGGATCCAATAGTCCCTCTAGTTTAACCGCCTCTGTGGTCTAGTGGTTCAACCCACCGATTTCAGATCCAGAGGTCCCGGGTTCAATCCCCATGGGGAGTACAATAAATTGTGCTTGGTTTGGTTGGTGGTAGGACTTTATTTAGGTCCGCCTGGCTAGCTACCACCATCTTACCTAAAACTGTCGCCATAGCAACAACTCTAAAATTGTTGTGTTCCGGCATTTAAAGGTAAGATAGCCAGTTTCTCAGTTTGTTGAGGATTCCGGGTGAAGTGCGCCTCCACCTTTGGCCTTATCTCAACTTGTAACCAGTTGAGGTGAAGGCCAAGCGCTTGCCCGTCGTACAATAAAAAAAAAGTCCCTATATCCATTGTAGAGTGACCTTGTTGTTTTTACCTTTTCCAGCAGATGGTGACATTGTATAGTCAGTCCGGAGTTATTTTCGTTTCTGTTTAGTGTCTGTAGTACCTACTGGATCTAATTAATCTTATTGTCTTAGAAGATTCTGATGTTCTGGTCAGTTACATTTTACCAGTTTACCCTTTTACCTTCAGTCAGTTACCATTATGCCAACACATTCCGCTTGGGAGATGGAATTGTGCGTGCCCAGTGCTGTCGTTTTGTGAATATTTACGAAACCGTCCTCATTTTAGAACCATCTGTGTACATTTCTTTGTTCGCTTGTATCGTACTCTACTTTCGTCAGAGGCATTCTTGCATATGCATTGTAGATATGGAAGCTTTATTACGATGTCATTATTATCTACATATTATAATTATATTTTTGATAAAATGTACAATTAAACTAACTTTGTACAAAGGAATCAGTCAGATTACTTAAGGACCGTTATAAATATTAACCAAAAATTAAATAAAAATAACTATAATATATATACTAATTATACATAGCTAGAATCGAGGGCATTCAAATCAAATTCATGAAGTACCTCTACTTTCGTCTGAAATTCCATATAGTTCATGTTTTTACATCAATCTATAGAAGCAATTCCACATTCACATGTTTTTTTTATGTTTTACTAAGGTAACATATATTTTTATTGTGCTTATCAATTTGTGAATACCATATCACTGTATAATGTTCATTTGTATTTGCAATCTAAGCCACAGAACTTATACTGCTCGAATTATTAATTGAGCCTATTATTTTCGTCCGGCGGCATACAGGTTGCCTAATGACGCATGTTTTTATATGGTATTCATTTCGTTATTTATGTATGGAGAGGCGTTTACTTTTTTAATTATAGCAACCTTTATACATTAAACTGTACAATTAACTATGAGAAAATGACTATAGGTGTTTACTTTTTAATTAAGACAAAATTTGAACAACAAACTGTGAAAAAAATGGCTATACCTGGATTTCACATTTTTTTACTATGACATTGTAATATTAAACAGGACTAACTTAAACAGTTTTATGTGGTAGCTTAGTTTATAAACATTGTAACGATACATTACACACAACATTCTTTCATAACTTAGGAGATATCGTCATTTTGCCGACGTCACGTGCAAATATATTACAGGACATTTCACACAGCGCCATCTAGCCCCAAACTAAGCAAAGCTTGTAATATGGGAACTAGATTACGGATAGAATACCTAAATACATTTTAATGTAAATACATACTTATCATACAATACAACACCCAAACACAGAAAAAACATATATTCATCACACAAGTGTTTGTCCTAGGTGGGAATCGAACCCACAATCTACAGCGCAGAAGGCAGAATTACAACTACTGAGCTATGAGGCTTGTCAAAAAGGCCGCCACAGTTGAAATATCTAAGCTGCGTGAGATCTTTCAAAATAACTTTCAATAATATTAACTATCCCGATTTACTTAAAATTAATTTGAAGCTTGCCTATTTGAGCCTTTGGGGTGGAGACTTTGGGTCCGTGGGGAGCCGGTGCCATCCGGGTTATCAAAAATCTTACGGGGCTTTTTATTGAGGCGACACGTGACCCAAGGGCTGGCTCTTATTTAGGTCAGAATTCAGACAGACAGGTCAGAGCATAGCTATTCAGCGTGGCAATGCAGCCAGTGTCTTAGGCACGCTTCCGGTCGGCTACTGGTCGTTTGTAACGGTCCTTAGGCAATCTGACTGATTCCTTTGTACATAGTTAGTTTAATTGTACTTTTTATTGAATAAATGAATGTTAATTAATTTGATAATCCTTCTAGACGTTTACTCAACCCTGTCATCTATATTCCTACTGCTAGTACTAATTAGTGGAAAAATATGTTTCTGTAGCGAGCAAGTCACACTTTATTTAACTTAAATTGCTCGGCACAAGCGTCAGTTCAGCAAGGCAGCGGCTGAACGGATAATTATTCGGCGAAAAAGCGAATAATGAATACTGTGACAAGCCAGTGTGAAATCTGTCTCGTTAACTAGGTAAATTAAGTAGGTAGGCAAGAAAAAAATTAGGTAGGCCCTCTACATAAATATCAGCAGTTCTACCTGCTGTAATGCAAAGTCTAGGTGAAAGGTATAAAAAATAGTAGGTGGTTAGGGTGATTAGAGAGGGGGGGGTACAATACAATGTAATGTAATGTTACTGCCTACACTAAAATACTATCTATAGTAAACTGCATAGATTTAATTACTTACCTACACTAAAATACTACTTACCTATAGTAAAATGCATAGATTTAATTTTCACGTGCCTTGTTTTTACCATGGTTTTACTCGTGAAAACATATTATTAGCTCACTGTAAGTATACGTTTTCATTTTGTATTTTTATCAGTTGGTTTTCCAACGAATAAACAAATATCCTGATTTCGTGTACTTATCATTTTCTGTGGTTAGTATTGTTAGTAAAATAAGTATATACTACCGGAGTATATATGGGATCAGGTTGAAAGCATTCGCGCGAATAGACTCGCGAACAAATCACAATAAGTATTCCAAATATCTCTGGATATAAAGGTTGATTGAGAGATGCGGATTTCACTTTTAGTAGCGAGATCTGTTAACACATTTAATTTTAAGCTTTCTGTAATGAATTATAAAAAAAACAACTAGCCCGAGGCTGTTGCCTTTCTCCTTCTGTGCTGGTCGCGATTCCGAACAGGTGCTAGATATGACCGTTTCTTACCCGTGGTCCACCTACATGGTTCACCTGGGTGTTCCACGGGTATTTTTTGTACCCGTGGTCCACTCAAGTGTACTATAGGTAATTCAATGTACCCGTGGAACACCCAGGTGTACTATGGGTAAATTAATGTGTACATGGAACACCTATTTATATTATGGGTAATTCAATGTACCCGTGGAATACCCAGGTGTACTTTTTTTTTATTGTACGACGTGGAAGCACTTGGCCTTTATATCACCTCGTAACAAGTTAAGATAAGGCCGAAGGTGGAGGCGCACTTCACCCGGAATCCTCAACAAACTGAGGAACTGGCTATCTTGCCTCTAAATGCCGGAACACAACATTTTTTTAGAATTGTTACTATGGCGACAGAATTAGGTAAGATGGTTAGGTACTATGGGTAATTCAATGTACCCATGAACACTCTGGTGTTCAAGGGGTAATCAATGTGTACATGGAACACGTAGGTGTATTATAGGTCATTAAATGTACCCGTGGAACACCCAGGTGTACTATGGGTAAATGAATGTGTACATGGAATACCCAGGTGTAGTATGGGTAATTCAATGTACCCGTGGAACACCCAGGTGTATTATGGGTATTTCAATGTACCCGTGGAACACCCAGGTGTATTATGGGTAGTTAAATGTGTCTGTGGATTACCCATTGTTCACTCTCATTGTTCACTTTATGATTTTTGTTTACCCAAAAAGTGCACAACGCGCCTAAAGAAGTTTTCACTTCAAAAATACCCTCCGGATTTGAACTCACAACCCATCGCATTCGCATCGGAATGTCTAACCACTTGTCCACACATAACATTCCGCTATTTCCTAACCTTTATCTAAATTAATATCTGTATTACTTTATGACTGAGCAAATCCAATTATTTCTCCAATAACCGAACAAGTTTCGATTACACTAGCATGCCTTGGTCTTGCTGAATATCTTTGTGTTTTTCTTTTATTATAATTACAGAAGCATGTTTAGTTGAGAGCTTGAAAGATATGCATTCATATATTGATCGGATTATTATTTTGTTGGTTATCGGTAAGTATTCTCGTATTCATATAAAATAGCTAATTAATTCAGGCGCTGTTTTGCGGAGATCCATTTTGCAATATTAACCTGAAATCAGAAAAATATATAGTAGTAACAAATCCTCTAAATTTCACACTGCAAATTATGCAGTGCAGTGACCGAAATTACGTCGACAAGATGATGTATTTTTTTGTTTTCATTGATCATTGGAATTATATCAAAATAGGTGTAAACATCCTTTGGTCCATTATCGTAACCGAGATTTTCGTAACCAAAACCAGCTACGAAAATGGAATGTAACTCTTCCTTTCTCAGAAGGAGTTATATTCTTGAAGTAGGTATGCATGTATGTCTATTTCAATGTTACTTGCAACCTGCAGAGCTTGAGGCCTGGCATAGTGAGGTGTCAGTAAATGACACCTCACTTTGTCACTATATCTGAGGTCACTATGACAGTCACTCACTATGTCTCTGAGGTCACTCACTATGTCACTATGTCTGAGGTGTCATTAAATGACACCTCACTATGTCACTATGTCTGAGGTGTCATTAAATGACACCTCACTATGTCACTATGTCTGAGGTCACTATGACAGTCACTCACTATGTCTCTGAGGTCACTCACTATGCCACTATGTCTGAGGTCACTATGAATGTCACTCACTATGTCTCTGAGGTCACTCTGTCACTATGTTACTATGTCTGAGGTGTCATTAAATGACACCTCACTATGTCACTATGTCTGAGGCCACTATGACAGTCACTCACTATGTCTCTGAGGTCACTCACTATGTCACTATGTCTGAGGTGTCATTAAATGACACCTCACTATGTCACTATGTCTGAGGTCACTATGACAGTCACTCACTATGTCTCTGAGGTCACTCACTATGTCACTATGTCACTATGTCTGAGGTGTCATTAAATGACACCAAATTTTGGATACTCTCAAATTGTGATAGGGTCATGGTTTGATAATTTTGTTATGGGGGTCGCGGGCAGATTGTTTTTACACTATAAAATGTTTTATTGTAACAGTATGCGTGGTTATGACCAATAATTCGGAATTCTCATACTGACCAAACACACACAAACGCGAAATGTCCAATTCTCAGAATGACCAATATACATCATTACATATTATTATTGCCAATACGCAGAATGACGCATACGCCAAACGACTAACGAATTATTTTGGATTGGAATACTCTAGGGCCGTGTTCTTGTAAAAACCATGAAGTTTGACATTTTTAAGTCGCAGTAGAAACCGATCCTTTGATGAATTTGTTTAATGGATTAGAGTGGTTTATCCACATGTCAAGGATTTTGCGCGCGAAAAGGACCGAGCGATTAAGCATAGTTCAAGTTTATAAAGAAGGTTTGGTCTTGTCTTTCCGCTAGTGTGACGTTTCAAAATGATCCTAAAAATTAGTCTTGTGTTAGTTCACGAAGAATTAATAGAAATTAATTTCCAATACTGAACGTGAATGAACTATATAATTGAGGTAATCATAATTATTAATTTATTCATGTATTGCATAATGTCCTGCTTAAGAGAGTTAAACTCTTTTGACTTAAAACGAAAGTAAACAGTACAATGGGCGGTCTCATCACTTAAAATCTCTTCCAGACAACCTTAGGATGGAGAGGATAGTACCAATACGGTTGATGGTAGTAAGTTCACACTCACACTTAACACTCGACATACTCGTGTGCACTTGCTTCGTGAACCTGCTTGTATCCATCTCTCTATACCGAAACCAACGAGCAAGAATGAAGAAAGTTATGAGATGAATGAAACAAAAAAAGTGTGCAAGGAGCGTTGTTGTCTCTGTCTATCTATCCCTCTGAGAGAGCTTCAAACGCTTAGGTAAATGAAGAGAGATAGAGCAAAAGAGTGCATAAGTGAATAGGTAGGGGGAGTCCGGGAGACTTGAACCCCCCAACACATAAACTCCTATAAAAATGTACCTAAGACATTTTAATTGTTCATCAAATTACGAAGCTATGCTATTATTAATAATAAATGGGATTTGGCACAAGTCTCCCCGATAGGCGGGACAGACGACCATAGATGAAGGGAGAACTGATCATAGGCCTTTTAGGCAAGATATACAAAAAAACGAAGCATATATCAATGAAATATTATTTATTATGAGTAATCCTAACTAGTTGCTTCATGCAATACAACATCAAATAATATTGCCCGTTTTTTTAGATGGAAAATGGTTCAACTCTTCAAAAATGTTTTCACTTTTTGGGACACAAAATAAGTTTCTCGGCTTACTGGTAAGCCGAAAACGTACCAGGGTCGTAAAATTATCGTATACGTACAAATTTGTATGAAAATTATCGTACCCGGATATATATCGTATATCGTAGGATTGTGACTATAATACATTAAAAAACATATGTAACGTAAAAAAAAAATGACATATGGCACATAGCTTTCGCAATCTCGGGGGTGTTGTGTGTAGATCATCGATTTAACTTGAAGAATTGATTTTTCATACTACAGGATTACGGAGCCTGTAGCCTTTATATGTATATTAATCTAATATTGTTATTTCCATATACGTCTGAGGAACTAGGTAACGTGTTTTATCAAACACGTTACCAATGTAATCGTATATTTCTATACCAACGTCTTAGGTATATCGATATATAACATAGACTTTATAGACGATAGACACTTTGTTTAATCACAATTTTTAGCGCCTCAGAATATTTCTTCCTTCAAAAGAATTCTTTCGAATATTGAATGCTGCCACTAACCCCATGATATATTGTAACGGTCAATTATAAAAAGACAATTATTAGTAACCTATGAAATTATTGAGACATGAAGCGGCGGCATGTGTATGTGTTCCTAAGTAAGAAATAAGCCTAGATGGCGCTGACAGCAGAAAAAAATCGTATTTGTTATTGGGCTTTTGGCTGTCAGTTCAATTCTTTAATTGTGCAACATAATATTGATAATGCAAATTATCGTACAATCTGCGTACGATAGTAGTGTACCATCGTACAACGTACGATGACCTGAAATAATCGTACTTGTACGATAATTATCGTACGGTTGTGAACACTGCGAACTGATTTTGTCCAATATGGCGCCGCATACGTCAAGAACTGTCAGTCGAGCATCCGATTGCAGGTATCCGTTGGCGAATCATTGGCGCGTATATTCAAATGAGATATTCAAAGTGGCTCAAGTCTCCTCACTGTCCCAGTCTCCCGGACTCCCCCTACCTACCTACGCAGTTTCTCATTTATTTCAAAATGCCATGTCCGAATTAAATGCAATTTTGCAGGTATATTCGGATAGAGATAATCTAGGCTATTAGTGCTTTTTTTTTCAAATCGTTTCTATCGTGATTGTACCTAGGTACCTACTTGGGTACTATGACAAATGCGGAATATTAGGAATTTGTAAAAATAGATATAATTAGAAATCAACCAATTTGTTTAAACGTAATGAAACTTTTTTATTTTGTTTGTTGCTGAGTCAGCAATAGAAATACAAGCTCTTAAAACAAATTTCAACTGTTAACATACTACGCCGGCATTGGCGCCAACGTCATTCGTCCATCTTGTGGATCTATAAAATAGCTTTGGCCCTAACTGAGCGAGCGTTAGTAGTTAGGACGAAATACGGAGGGTCCCGTTAGAGACCTTGGGTATGGAATATACATATTTAAATAATTTCTTCTTATTACAGTACATAATGCTCAGCCAAGAGTTTACGTCGTGGAAATACCCAGTCGAGGAGTACAGGAGAGTTTGAAACCCTCGAAAAACCTGTCACTCCAAGAGCTCACACTCCTTCTGCAGCATCCGACTCAACAGCAAGAACTACATGGCAATGACAAAAAAAAAGCTAAACCCTCAGACCTAGACAAATGCTTTTTATTCAACAGTAAAACCGAAATGCTGGAGTGTATAACTGATATGAACAGGCGAGATAAAACCTCTGTCGGTCGGGACTCCTTGTTTTACCCCAAGTATGTCAATGATATTTACGTACAGAGACCTAAAAGAACTATTTATCCGTTATTCGACCCGTATGGAAGGCTGCTGGAGGCAAAACAACCGTTCGCAGACCTGACTAGGCAAAAATTTTCCGAAGATTATTTGGATGTAGGTGATCTGAGCAGATTAGAACAGTGTAAAACAGTCGGATGCAACAAGCGGCGGGTAAGAAATCACTACAGCCCGAACATCAATGACATCAAGTCCAGACGCCGTGACAGTGACAGTGACAGCGACTCTGACAGCTCCGGCTCTGACGTTGACAGGAGCCGGAAACGGAAACCGAGTCGTTTCCAGGTGGTGTTTGACGATGAACCGTCGTCTGAGTCTGAGGAACGGCATAAGAAGAAACCTCAAGAAATCCAATCGTCATTTGAGTCCGACAACGAAATTAAAAATGAGGTCCTAGATTCCGAAGATTCAATTGAAAGTGAAAAGAAAAATCGTAAACCGTTGGACTCTGATTCATTTTCCGAATCCTCTTTAGAGCAACCGATAAAGGTTAAAGGGAAGTATAGCTACCTACAAGGAAATAAAATCTACGACAGTTTCAGACGGAGGTTACCGCATTTCTTGCCAAAGCGGGTCCGTTGGAGTGAAGATGATTTACGCCATATGGGTTATTACTGGGTGAATGGGCCGAGAGGGGAAAGCATTTAGTTTTTGAGTTGATTTGTTAGCTGTCGGTTCTATTTGAATTTCGAACTAGTTAGGTTATATAATAAAACTTTTTCGTTTTACAACTTCGTTCTATTACCAACACGCACAACTACCAATACTAGCACGTGTTAATATTATAAACACGTGCTTTTATGATAAGAACCTACACATATCCTACGAATAAGTTTTAAGTCGCACAGCGAGCTATTGAGAGAGCTATGCTTGGAATTTCACTACGTGATAGAATCCGGAATACCTATGGATATCCGTAAGAGAACCAAAGCTGACATAGCTCTCAGAATTAGCAAGCTGAACTGATAACCAGGGAGCAAAGGTTCTCGCATGGTCACCGCGATTAAACGCGAAACGGAGTGTAGGAAGTCTTACCCCTACTCAATGGACCGGTTGCGGTTGCGGTTGCGGGGAGTCAATGGATAGAGGCGGCTCAGGTCGTTATTTGTGGCGTCGATTGGCGAGGCCTATGTTCAGCAGTGGACGTATATGGGCTAAAATTATGAAGATGATGATGATGATGACCTACAGATATCTACCTTTACATACCTTTCACACACTGGTTGACATGTCAGGCGAAGTTTATTTTAACTGGCCTCGTAGCCCAGTTGCTTTGCATTACGCGCTGTAGCCCGATGATGGTTCGATTCCTACACGGGACAAACATTTGTTTGAAAATTAAATATTCATTAGTACTTACTTACATTGACAAAAAAATGTAGTTATATTCAAATTCCCTATAATCTAGTCCATTATTTATTTACAGGACATTAATTTCACACAGCGCCGTCTAGTTCCAAACTAAGAATAGCTTGTAATCGGGAACTAGATTACGCATAGAATACTGAAATGCTTTTTTGTTTTGTATATACATACCTACGTATTATATGATACAACACCCAAACACAGAACAAACATCTATATTCGTCCCACAGATAGGCTAATTGATTATGGCGTTATTTTGCGGAGATCCATATTTCAAAATAAAATAAAAAAACAGAACCAAATATTTAGTAACAAATTCATAGAGATTTGGCGGATTTGTTACCATATTTTTTCTGTTTTCAGATTTTATTTTTTTATCACATAGTTGTTTCTCTGTTTGTGAATCGAACCCTCAACCTACAGAGCAGAAGGCAGAGTTACTACCAACTGAACTATGAGGCTTGTTGGTTTGTTTTTAAGCGAGGAAAACGGCATGGAATTCTATATTTAAATCGAGATTTTGAAATGCTGTTAATATAACCGACATTTTATTTACGGCGTGATAAACTCGATATTAAAATATGTAGTAAAATTTGGATTATTTCACGGTGTATTTGAAGTGAGAGAGGATGTGGCAACATTATTTAAAATGTTTACTTTTATTCCTATCTATATCGGGCAATTCCTGTACAAATCCAAATTTGATCGACCTAGCTAAGCAAATGAAAGGAAGTTCTAATGGTAAGACTACCTGCCCTTACCCCACACTCAAACGGGGTCGGTACATCACGATCTCATCCACTCTCCCCTGTCTCCCGTCAACTCGATTTAAAGAGTTCATTTTTCATAAACAACTTATAATTAGTTCTCTTATATGATATATAAAGTAGTTAACATCTTATCTTGTCATTAAGTACAGCGAATCCTACCGCTTCGGTGGTCTAGTGGTTCAATCCACCGATTTCAGATCGGGACCTCTGCCCGGGCTCTATCCCCGGGGGAAGTACAATATTGTGCATGGTTTCGTTGGTGGTAGGACTTTGTTTAAGTCTGCCTAACTCTACCACCATCTTACCTAATTCGGTCGCCGTAACAATAATTCTTAAAAAAATATTGTGATCCAGAATTTAGAGGTAAGATAGCCAGTTCCTCAATTTGTTGAGGATTCCGGGTGAAGTGCAGATCGAGTACCACACGCCATGCTAAGATTCGTTTTCAGGGTCTTTCTAGACGAGTGTTATCAATATGCGAATCTGTTATAATCACTACGCTTGGCATGTTGCATAAGTAGAAAGAACTATAGTAGACTACTTAGAGTAGACTTCCTGTTTTCAGATCTTACTTTTTAAATCCCATATTACCAGCTTTACTCAGTTCCGGGCCAGATAGCGTTGTGTAACATTTATGCGATAGATTTATTTATATATCGGCTCGCTTCATATAAACATCACCTTGTATCGAATATTTTGAGATCAAAATCATCAATTTTAAATTGTAAATGAACTGTTCACTTATCCAACAGTGATATCGGTGAAGAGTTTTGTGTTCTGGCCGAATGCTACGGTGCCCTTTTATGTGAATCCAGAGCACTTTGGTAAGTCCATACTCATACTAAATAATATATATGATGTAGATACAGTAGGTGACGTACATTCTTAAACATTATTTAGTAATTTTGGATCTGTATATCCCTTTTGAAGGTGTGGGCACTGTTGCTTATTATAAATATCCTAGTTTAGGTAGCAGTAGGTAATACCACTGATATTTAATTTTTTTATACTAAGTACTAGGAGACGGGACAAGCAAATAGCGCACCTGGTGTTAAGTGTACTCTTGCCTATGACAAAGCTTGCTTGCTTGTCCCGTTTCAAGTGGTATGAAAAAAAGTAGTCTACCAAGGACAATAGAATCGCTGGCTTTTGCTAGCAGTTCCGGATGAATGATCCCACACATCTTTGTCTAACCCAAAGGTAATCAACTAAACTATCCACAGATCAAGAACAGACATTGGCGATCCTCAGCGCCCTCGCCATGTTTGCCTTCAAAACGTGCTTGAAGTTCCTGCCGGTGATGGCAGCACCGTCTTCGAATGAACATGTGCTGGTGTTTGAGAATGCCAACGGGATTCGGCGGTGTGTGTTCGATACGCTCGGCCATTCAGTTTATGAGCCACATGTGAGTAATCCATTCGGTGTATGAGCCCCATGTGTGTAATCCATTCGGTTTATGAGCCACATTTGTGTAATGCATTCGGTGTATGAGCCCCATGTGTGTAATCCATTCGGTTTATGAGCCACATGTGAGTAATCCATTTGGTTTATTAGCCACATGAGAGAAATCCATTCGGTTTATGAGCCACATGTGAGTAATCCATTCGGTTTATTAGCCACATGTGAGAAATCCATTCGGTTTATGAGCGACATGTGAGTAATCCATTCGGTTTATGGACCACATGTGAGAAATCCATTCGGTTTATGAGCCACATGTGAGAAATCCATTCGGTTTATGAGCCACATGTGAGAAATCCATTCGGTTTATGAGCCACATGTGAGGAATCCATAAGGTTTATGAACCACATGTGAGTTATACTTTACTTCTATTCTGGCGGCCGCCATTGGTAATATAGGTTAACCAAGAGCAGACTCTCGTGTTGTACCAGCAGAGGCACGTTCAATAGTACTTTGGGCAGGAGCTCAATAGCGTGTACCGCTGATTTTCATCATCCATACCACACCATCTTCCCTGATTCTGTCGCCATAGCAACAATTCTAAATTGTTGATATTGTAGAGGAACTGGCTATTAAGATAGCCAGTTCCTCAGACTGTTGAGGATTTCGGGTGAAGTGCGCCTCCACTTTCGGCCTATCTTAACTTGAATAGGTAGGTGAGATAAAGACCAAGCACTTTCCCGTGGTGCAATAAATAAATTATAGCAAAATAGTGCTTACAATCGTGTAATCTGGGACGCTATTGTGTTCGGCGGTGGTAAGCAACCCTATTGTTTTGTTTGTGAGCAAGATATTTTTATCTTACTTTCGCGGAACTATGTGAAGGCCCGTGATGTTTCTAGACCTTTCTGGATTGGCGTTACAATATGTAGGTATTAGGTACGAGCAAATTAATTTTGCCTGGTATGAATTCCAAAATATTTATCCATAATTAGTGTCTAAAGTAGATAAATTAATACATTTAAACGAACAATGTAAAAGGAAATCAGATTACCCACGGGCCGTTACCAACGGCCTATAGGTAACTCAACTGTCCAGGCAACCTTTGAATTTAAAGGATACCTAAAATGAGAGAAAGCGGTGTACATATATATAACATATTATATATATATTATATATATATATATAACAACAAAATAAAAAAATAAATCCTCACTAAAAAAAACTAAACTACCTAAGTAACGAGACAATTACACGTTGGCTTTGGAATAGTAATTACAGCGTAAATTATTCATAAAAATGTGGATTGTTTTGCACGATCTGACCGAAATGCGTTCTATAAGCATTTACAAATACTTATAAGTGGCACGCAGCACAAATCAGACCTGCGTAGTATTTTAAAGTGCTTGTAACTTTAGAATACTACACAGATTCTAAACACAACACTAGTACGTATTACCCATTTCGCTTAAAGTTTTCACTTCAAAAACATGTGAGTGATCGGTGAACAAAGATAGAAAAAATGCGATTCGATTTGAGAACCTTTTTTGGTAAATCAGTTAAAAGTGGACATGCTAAAAGGAAACAATGGTATTCCTTAATGTATTTAAAGTTAATTTTGTACCGTATTTAAATTTCGCTTATCCTTTCAATTTATTTCTATTTTCTATATTATATTGTAATTAATCGGTTCTTTTAGATATTTTATTTATTTTACCCGCTGTTTTCTTTAGCGGCCATGCTTGACTAACATTGAAGCTCGAGCTTTTGATTTGGGGTAGTCTTAAAACCAGCCCAGCGTAGACCTTCAGTTACGCAGAACAGTTCCGATGCTACCCCCTTCGCTAATAGTCTAATTCTTGTTTTATGTATGTCTGTTGTGGTTATTTAGCAATTTATTTTGTATTTTAAAACATTAAACAAGATTTGCTAACGCCGAGCATAACTGAGTCTTCTTTCACAGAGGGTCACCCTCGGCTATGAGTGCATGGAGAGCCCTGACATCGACATGGTGATTATGAGGACTCTGGGCTTCCCCTTTGAGCACAACCGGATCAATCGCGGGTTTTTCATCGACGTCCTCGAAGAGAATATTGAACAAGGTCAGTACATGCGTTTTAGCTCGTTAGGTGCAGCAAAACACTCACGTGGTGTTCTTTACCCAGCTAGGGGTTTAGTATTCAACGAGTTAGCTTGTTAGGTGCTGCAAAACACTCACGGGATTTTCTTTAGCCAGCTAGGGGCTTAACACCCAACGAGTTAGCTCGTTAGGTGCTGCAAAACACTCACGGGATTTTCTTTAGCCAGCTAGGGGATTAGCACCCAACGAGTTAGCTCGTTAGCTGCTGCAAAACACTCACGGGGTGTTCTTCATAAACAGGGGTTAACCCCTGTTTATGAAGAACACCCCGTACCCCGTACCCCTAAATAAATGGTGACCCACTAATCCCACAAAAAAAATCTAGTTAGTTATAAAAATAATGTGTTAATATTACAATAATGACCAAGCCTCACAGCTTAGTTGATAGTAGCTCTGCCGTCTGCGCTGTAGGTTGTGAGTTTGATTCCGACCTAGGACAAACTTTTCTGTGATGAATATAGATATATTTTCTGTGTTTGTGTGTTGTATTGTATGATAAGTATGTATTTACAAAAAAAAAATAAGTACCTAATCTATCCGTGATCTTGTTCCCATATTACAAGCTATGCTTAGGGGCTAGTTGGCGCTGTGTGAAATGAATGTCCTGTAATATTTATTATTATTTATTTATTATTGTGAAAGTACCGCTAACCTGCCAACTGGTATGGAACATCGCGCCACGCGCTCTTACGCTTCTGTCGCTTTGGTTATAGGTTCGATTCCTGTGTGTTCTGTGTTTAGGTGTTGTGTGTATGATAAGTGTGGTATTCATAATTAATAACAAAACCGGGTCTTCATCGCGTACCTTTTTATACCAGTCTACCCGTGACCATGGCCGTTGTAACACGGTCGAAACTGTCGGGAATATAAAAAGGTACGCGATGAAGACCCGTTTTTGTTATTAATTAAGTGTTCGTAAAATTCTGATCATTCTCTCATAATCATGCAAACTTTGCTTAGTTTAGTTTTTACCTAATTCTGTCGCTATAGCAACAATTCTAAAATGGTTGTGTTTCAGCATTTAGAGGTTAGATAATAACCAGTTCCTCAGAGTGTTCAGGATTCCGGATGAATTACGCCCCCACCTTCGGTGTTGTCATAACTTGAAAATTCTATTGAGATGGAGGCTACCACTACCCCATCGTTTAATATAAAATGGTAGAAAACTACCCATTTAAACAGGGCAAGTAATTTGTCAGCAAGTATAATCTGCTTACAAGTTATTTTGTCAGCACTAATTCAAACTTATGGCGGGGAGTATCTAGGTATGCTGTCAAACTTTATTTTTATTGTACGACGGGTAAGCGTTTGGCCTTCATCGCACGGTTATAAGTTAATTAAGATAAGGCCGAAGGTGGAGCAATTAATGAGGCGACACGTGACCCAAGGGCTGGCTCTTATTTAGGCCAGCGAATCAGCATAGCTATTCAGCGTGGCAATGCAGCCAGTGTCTTGGGCATGCTTCCGTCTGGTACTGGTCTGGAACAGTTGAGTTACCTATAGGCCGTTTGTAACGGTCCTTAGGTAATCTGACTGATTCCTTTGTACATAGTTAGTTTAATTGTACTTTTTTATTGAATAAATAAATATATTCATCCTGAATCGTCAACAGTCTGAGGAAACTTTTCATTTGCACCCAGATACACCTTGCTTACGAATTAAATTTGTTTGCTAACAGTGTACCTACCTACATTTCGAGCTGACCGACCACTTAAATTAGCTGATCGTTTCAATGATAGCCTTCAAATAGCAGCTGTTAAATAATAAAAAATACAAATTTCACAAAGCGCCATCTCGTCCCAAACTAAGCAAATTTTTTATGGAAACTAGATTACGGAAATAATACTTAAGTATGTACTTTTTTTTTGTAAATAAATATCATCTTATCATAATATACAACCACCCGAACACAGAACAAACATTATTTTTTACACAGTGCCATAGTCCAAAACTCAGCCGAAGCTTGTAATTAAAGGAACCAGATTACGGATAAGTATAATACTTACCTACCTATAACGCTTTTTATTTTGTAAATACATAGGTACTTATCATACAATATTAATATTATAATTACAACCTAACACAGAACAAACATATACACAAATGTTCGTCCTGGGTGGGAATCGAACCCACAACCTACAGCGTAGAAGGCAGAGCTACTACCAACTGAGCTGTGAGGCTAGTTATTATATAATCATTACAAAAATATTTGTCTTGACTGGGAATCAAACCCACAACCTACAGCTTGCAACACAATAAACAACAAATAAGTAAGTAGATACCTACCAATAAACTAATCAATGTACTTGCATCAACATTGTGATAAAATAATATTTCATAAAAACTTAGCAACAAAGAATTATAAAGATAAGTAGCGCTGATAATACAAGTAGGTATCATTATGTTTACCTATTAGTAGCGACATGATGTATTACAAACGTACCTAGGTACCTACCTATGTGTGAGTAATTGTGATATCAACCAGTTGCTTATTGCTCTGCTCAGACGAGTGTTGTGCCCAATTAAAACATATTACCACTTGTGAAATGCTCTGAAAACGCCAACTACAAATTGAATCGATTCTTGAAAAGAGCAAACTACCAGAGACAAACATCATGGAAAACTTAAAGCTATACGAAAACATATTCATAGAAACCAACCTACAATCCGTAGACTATGATTCGGTGATCCTCATCTTGTATCCTGATGAGCTAAATGTAACCCTGCCAAGGCACATCGACAGCTTTGTTAATGGCATCGCGAAGCTAGACAAGCATATCCATACCATACCAACAGTGTGGTCTTGTGACTACGTCTCCGGAGGGAAGATTATCCTGTCACCTACCGGGAAAATAACTCCATACCACGATGCCAGCGTGGTGAGAGATGCTGCGTACAAAGGTATGATGAGAGCGCTTGATTCCGGTGCGAAAATGCCACTCCTAGTGGTCCAAAACGCTGTGCCATTCCCAGATGGACAACTTGTCTGCATTCTCGGCGCGTTCGAAGCGCTTTACCAGCCCTTGCAAATGCGAGAACGGGACAGCACCAAGAATTTCCTTAGGATCGGCCTCTTTGCGGAAGAAAAGAGAACGGACAGCTTTGATAAGGTAGTCCGCAACGCTATAGGCGTGGAAAAAGCTAGAATCTTCTCTCGTGATATCGGCGGAGGAGACCCTGAGAGAATGGCGCCTGCGAAAATCGTGGAATACGTTAAAGAGTCTTTTAAAGGTGACAGCAATATAACCGTCACAGTTATAGACAGCGACAAAACCATTGCTGAGGAATATCCTCTTTTAGCTGCTGTTTCGAGAGCATCTTCTCATGTAGAGCGCCACAAGCCTCGCGTTGTGGAAATCGAGTATACGCCATCTGATGTGGCAAGGATTACAGAGACTATTATCCTCGTAGGCAAGGGAGTAACATACGATACTGGTGGCGCTGATATCAAGATCACCAGCAAGATGATCGGCATGTCTCGAGACAAATGTGGCGCGGCTGCCGTTGCAGGTTTCCTCAAAGCCTGTTCTAACCTCAAACCCCCGCATTTAAAGGTCATCGGCGTCCTTTGCCTCTGCCGAAACTCCGTTGGCTCTGACGCTTACGTAGCCGATGAGCTGCTGCTGTCTAAGAGTGGTAAAACAGTCCGCGTGATCAATACGGATGCTGAAGGCCGATTGGCGATGGCTGATGCACTTTTCAAGGCGTCTGAGATAGCCTTGAAAGAGCTCAACCCTCATGTCTACACGATAGCAACATTAACGGGCCACGCTAAAGCCTGCTACGGGAATTATACGGCAGCTATGGACAACCACAGCGCAAAGGCGACGAACCATTCCACGCGCCTGCAGTTCAGCGCTTCGAGGATGTCAGAGGGCATCGAAGTGTCCACACTCCGACCGGTAGACTTGTCTGTGAACAATGGAAAGGCGAAAGGAGATGATCTGGTGCAGTTGGATATGGAGGCGAAGGGAAGGAACCACCAGCTGGCTGCAGGGTTCCTGATCAAAGTGGGAGGTTTGGAAGACAAGAATGTGAAGTACACTCATTTGGACATCGCCGGAGAGGCTGGGGCTCCACCTGCGGAGCCGACTGCTGTGCCAATACTATCCTTGTGCCACCTGCATAAGGTTTTTGTTTAAGGCGCTTATACTGACCCATCGTGCGTGAGAGACAGAACGATGTAAATGAATGCGTGTGAGTGAAATGGTGATATGACCTCGCTCCATGCGTATGAGTTCTCACGAAAATCATATTTTAATCTTTTAATTACACGAAACAAGTAAAGAAAAATGCTAAAAGCGAATGAAGGTGTTTCTATATTTTGGCTTATTGTTTATGTAAATATTTTTTCTTTTATTTGCAAAAAAATAAAAGAATAGGCATGTTCTATTAAACTAGCTACGTAAAGGTGTCGGAGTCCTAATGTGTCAAGGTACCTTAGGACTGTTACAAATGGTCAATAGTACCTACCAGAGTAAAGCGTGCCCAAGACATTGGCTGTATTGCCACGCTGAATAGCAATGCTAATTCTCTGGCCTAAATAGGAGTACCTATTTACGTAAATATTCCAAGCGGTTTAGGAGATGGAAATATAGTAGATTCCAAAAACAAAAGTTCATTTTGCGATTTATTTTAACGTATCTACCTATGTTTTTTCCTAATATCTACCTTAAATTAATGACTGGTCGCCATCACAACGTCAACCCTACAATAAATTTATTACAAGTGATTACAGGTTGTGTAAAACTATGTGTTATACCAATATGACCCAATAGATTGCTTTGCAGCAAACAGATGTTTATTATCATAATACGCATTATCTATGTCATTGTAGGTGCAGTAATCGTAAATTAAATACCTACGGTAAATAAAATATTGATAGCAATTCCATTGTTTCATTTTGATCAAATATCGTCTCATTAAACATTCATGTTATTCATAGAAATAATAACTTTTTAAAAACTAAAAAGAAAACCGATTTCAATGAAGAAAATGATACAATTTCGTACCTCAATGGCGTATTTTTCCAATTATTTTGATGACTGATAGATGGACAGACATACAGACAGATGCGTGATCCTATAAGGGGTCCTTTTTTCCTTACTTTTGAGGTAATACTCCATATTTGAACAGTTTCCTCGATTTATCCAGGATCTCGTCATCAGGTCCTCACCTTATGACAGGGGTCCATTTTTCCTTTGAGGTAATATGTCCTAAAAATTGCTCCCCTGGGGAACCCGGGACCTCTGGATCTGAAATCATTGGGTTGAACCACTAGACCACAGAGGCGGTTAGAGTCATTGCATTTATTAAGCAACCAATGAGTGGAAAATCCAACCATTCAAATATATTCCTTTTCACGGATAAACTGCTGATCTAATGAACAGATTTGAAATGAATTTATTGGCAGGGATATATTTTACGCAAAGGGGATGAACAGGTACCTATTAGGTACTGGTAGGCAGCTATGCCAGGGGGCGAAGTTGGGGGTAAAAGCTAGGTGCCGAATATAATAATAGTAGGTACCTACCATAATATGACATTATCCGTCGAGCTTTTACCAGTGTCAATGTGCCAGCCGTTCTTGAACCGAATGGTCTGTTACGTGATGATGGTAAGCGGCCCGACGGTATGACTCTTGTCCCTTGGGAAATAGTTTTGGTGTGGGTGGCCTAGCGCCATCTCATCTGCCTGGGACATCAGTTAGGGCTGGTGCGGCGGCTGATTCGGCCGAGGATCACAAAAGGCGCAAATATAGTGGTCTCGGCAGAGCTTAAATATTTGAGCCTTTTGGGGTGGAGACCTTGGGTCCGTGGGGTAATCAGATTACGTAGTCCTCTCCGCCTTTGCAAGACAAAGCCTTAGACACCTGGTTCGATCTCCTCAGACCAAAACGCGCGAACGCGGGAACGCGAGTAATCGCTAAAACGTATACCTACCTACTCCTATTTGCTCAAAGTCTAAAAGGAAAAGTGAAAGAGGAAAGCATCGGTTATTGCATGGTTATAAGGGCTCGTGAGCTCTACTGTTCTTACAGAATCAGTATTAGTTACAGTCTTATTACTGTCTCGAATTTAACTTTCATGAAACGATGTATTTTGAAACAATAATTTACCAAGTCTATCTTACTTGTACCTAATGTAGACTTAAATTTGTATCTTAAATACCTACATGTTAATCTGTTGAGCGATCGCCAAATCCAATCTACACTAAAATTAGTTCGAATTAACCTTCAAACAATCGAAGAAGGCCAATGACTCCTAGTTGCATTAGGCAACAGGACTAATCCCATTTTGATTTGATATAATCAACACCTGCCACAAATCTTGTCGTATAATCAAACAAATCAGGGCATAGACAAGATTAAGTAATCAAAAACAATATAAAGTTGGACAGGAATTCGTTTTTTATGATTCAATTGTAATTAAATCTCTTTAGTTCTAGTAAAGTAGGTAATTTATTTTTGGTACCAGGCAGCGCGTCGTTATGACATCACCAAAAAGGTTACATTTTGAAAAAAAGAAGCATAGAATTAAAAACACTCCCGCTGTTTTTGATTCAACAATAACTTTCATCATTTTCATACATTTGAAACACCTACCTACTGATTACAAAATATAAGATATTCACGCTTTTATTACCTTCACTTGTAATTAAAGTTTGGCTACGAACTTGTACCTTAAAAAATGTAAGACAATTTTAGAAGTCTATTTTAACCTAGGTAGGTAGGTAGGTACTTACCTACTTCTAATTGACGAATAAGACCTTATAGTTGGTATATATAAGGTCTTTGACGACTTTTTCACAGAGTGTGTATTTCTATTGCCGCTTTATCAACGTAGGTAGGTACCTACCTATACCTAGTAAAATTAACAATTAAAATGCTCCTTATCCTTAATTTTTATTTATTTTATGTATATTACCTACTTATCTAATTTTTTATAACACCTATTCGAAATGAGCTCCTAAGATTATCCAATGGGGCCAACGTAAAACGTAAATTAATATAAAATGCCGCTTATAATATTTTATTTTTATTAAGTAGGTAAGTACCTTCCTACTTGTTTATTACTATTAATATCGAGATGGCTGTCCTTTGTCCAGCAGTTGGACAAAATAGTACCTATCTATTAAAAAAAAAAAAAAAGTTGTACCTATCTTATATAATATTTAGTTCTCCTATCTCGTTTTCTCTCTTTCTGCAACTAAATAATAATAAGAGTTCTTTGTCTGTCCGTCTGTATTGTGTATGTGTCTATAGGCCGCTTGGATCTCTTCACTCGGGACGCGACAATGCCAGTGGACCTTCGCCTGGTCAATTACGACATCAACAGTGTCATGCACTTCGGGACAAGAGACTTCAGCAAGAACGGCCACAGGACTATTATGTTCAAGGTATTCAAGCAGAATATACTCTGAGGTACCTAATTGTTCAAGGTATACGCACAGAATATACTCTGAGGTACCTACCTATTTGCTCAAGGTCTATACCTTAGAGTATATTCTGTGCCTATGCACAGAATATACTCTAAGGTAGATAGTGTTTAGGGTGAATTAGAATGCAAAGTACCTAATTTGTGGGGTGAATTTTGACTCTGCCTCGGGAGGGTATAAATAAAAATCAAATCAATATTTCAAGGGCAGAGTCAAAGAGCACTAACTCTCGGTATAGATTTAGTGTATATAGTGGTGTAGTAGTTCGCCCACCGCTGTCAGATCCAGAGGTCCCGGGTTCGATCTCTAGAGGAGCACAATATTGTGCTTGATTTGTTCCGGCATTTAGAGATTAGATAATTATCCAGTTCCTCAGTCTGTTGAAGATCCCGGGTGAAGTGCGCTTCCACCTTCAGCCTGATCTTAACTTGAAAACATTTGAGATGAAGGCCAAGCGCTTCCCCGTCGAACAATAAAAAAAAGTGGTAGATAGCCAGGCAACAAAGTCCAACCTTCAACCACACCAAACACAATTTTGTATCGCCCTGGGGATCGAACCTGAGACCTCTGGATCTGACACCGGACAGAGGTGGTAAATGCCAAATAATATGTAAGTACCTGATAAAGATGCCGAAGGATTCCATGCCTTGCTGTGCTGTGCCTGTTAATAAGTAGCACTTCTTGCTCAATTGTTATTTCAAATCATTTCCAGTTCTATATGTTCCTACCAACCTAAACATGCTCAAACCATGTTGTTTCAAATTTTGGTTTAGGATCCCAAGGACCAACAAAATCGGGTAAGCCTTACCAAGAATGATCTTACAAAGATTGAAATTGTCTACGGGCCAGAATGTCAAACGAGGGACCGGCAAGAGAAGATCGAGCTCTGTCGCTCCTACCCCGGAGTAGCTAGGAGGAAAAGAGATGTCAACATCAATAATTATTCAACTTTAGGTGGTAGAAAGAAAAGAGAGCTAGAAACTGCTTCAACGGCTGATATTGTTAAGGATATAGCGACAGATAATACAATGCATAATATTGTTAGCAAGAAAATAGATGTGGAAACTAGCCATGTAACAAAGAGTCTAAGAGTAAACCCGAATATTACCCCACCACCGAATATAACGAGTAACGTACACGACACCATTGCAGAGCTAGGCATAGACGATGCTGTCCAAAATGTAGTAGAAGAAGTCTACAAAGTATCCGCTTTAGCTCTGAAAACTGCTAGACAAAAATACTGTAACAATACCAAACCGATTCTGAGAACTGGAGGTCTAAAGACTAATAATAAACCCGATATTTTAGGCATCATAGAGCTGTTAGCTAAATACGCGCAAGGAATGGTTGATAATGCGGTGGCAAACCTAACTCAATTCTGCGCAGAATCTGAATCTATAGATGCATACCAAAGATATAGATGTGAATGGAGTAGCGGCAACTGCAGACAAACTTACAGGTCCACTAAATCTGGTGCTGTAAAGTATTCGACTCAACATAGACCAATATACGAGCAAAGGACTAATCATCCACCTCGTGATAAAAGCCGATACATGCCGTTATTAAGATCTAATGATACTGGCGTAATCCAATCGAAGGATCGAGAGAGAATGGATCCAGAAGTAGCTGTACAAGATGATTTAAAAGTAGTAGTATCAAAAGAAAATGATCATGCAGCCGATAAAGTGGAACCAACTGATAAAGACACAGAAGTTACAGTAGAAGCTGATAAAAATGTAAATGTTACGGAACTTGAAAACGACGATAAACATGCTGTTTTGAGATCGGCAACTAGAGTGGCAGGTAGGAAAAGGGACAGGAGGGTATATGCCCCAAATAGAAGAGGAAGCCGAGATCATAGGTAAGAATATTGAAATAAATCTTCTTTAACCTTCATATGTTTTTTTTCTTTTATAATAACCTGATGGTGCAAACTTCCTGAGCTAGGTAAACAATTTCTCAAAATGATCTTACTGTGTGTGTTGTAAAAAATATATTATAATATACAATGTAAATTTAATTATATCGTCTTTGGGGCAGTCTGTGTTAAACGAACGACTGACAGATGATAATGCAGACAGGCAAAAGCCGTGTACATCAGAGAGCATCATGTTAATTATACAAGTTGTATAATTAACATGATGTATAATTAACATGATGTTATCACAACACAATACGAACACAAGTTTAATAACACTTAACAAGTCTCACAGCTCAGTTGATAGTAACTCCCTTCTGCGCTGTAGGCTGTGGCTTCGATCCCCACCCAGAGCAAACATTTGTGTAATGAATATGTTTGTTCTGTGTTTGGGTGTTGAATCATAATAACATTACATAGTACATATATGTTTACAAAAAGTACCTAAGCATTCTATCCGTAATCTAGTTCCCATATTACTAGCTATGCTTAGTTTGGGGCTAGATGGTGCCGTGTAAAAAAAATACTGTTGAATTGAAACCGTTGAAATATGTTGATAAAAATATTTCGTACACAGCATTATGTACGAAATCTTTTTTTCACACGAAGAGGTAGGTAGAAGATATATTAAGATGAAGGATATAAGGGCAATAAAGGAATTTGAGTGCTTAGATGTCAATGAATGATTGAGAAGAATGCAGGGAAAGCAATATGTAGGCAAACCGGACCTAGTGTCAGACATTGAGCAGGCAGATGATGGATGTTTAACACATAATTCACTTATCGAAGTCTTGCTCGTGATTGATTTGTGTTATTGGCACCAGGCTTCAAGAAATTGCAGGCGGATATCCACAAATGAATGAATTAAAATTATTTATTGTACACCAAAACATATAGAAAAATTGTCAAATGAAAACTAAAGTAAACAGTACAATGGCTGGTATTATCACTTAAAAGCGATCTCTTCCAGACAACATTTGAATATAAAGGATGGTAGGATGTACCTACATAATAAAAGAGAGTTAGTAAATATTGGTATTTACAATCCACAACGTATCTAAATTAATACGTTATAATAATTTACCACAAATCCGTACTACTACTACGGTATACAAAGGACACACTGGAATTATTGAGACAGAATGAAAGTATTAACACGTCGATAACTAATTATTTCCCGAGCACTGTTTCCAGGGCCAGGTATATCAAAGAAGACAAAGATGACTCCAGTCTCTCTACAGATACAGAAACACCTGTCAACAAACACAGAGGAGCAGGCAGTTCTTATGAAAGCGATCAAGAAACTGTCAAAAAACAGAAAAGGCAGAAGGAGAGAAAAAGGAAAGAGAAGAAGGGAAAACATGAAGAAAGATTGCCGAAGAAAAAGCAGAGAGGAACTAGAGAGATAGAGTCGGATGCAGATGAAGAAGATGGAATTACTACTAAGAAGATGAAAAAGAAGAATAGAAGCGAGGAAGAAGACAGCGACGAGCGTCTACAAGAAGTTACAAAAGAAAGGTACCTACCTATAGTTTTATATGATCAAGCTCCATTTAGACGAGGAGTCATGGAAACGTAGATAGCCATAGATAGCACTTCACCCAGAACAAAATGAGCAACTGGCTATCTTACCTCTAAATGCCGGAACACAACAATTAAGAATTGTTGTTATGGCGACAGAATTAGCGCTGAATGGATCTGAGTTTCCAAGTAAGGAAAAAATAAATTTTTAATTGTTATTTTTTTTGTCAGCAAAAAGAAAAGACCAGGAGACAAATCTGTCTCCACCCCCAGAGTGGTGAAGCTATCAAAGGCCAACATAGAGTTTTATAAGGACAGGATCTGGCCGGCGGGGATCGTGCTGTACGTCATACAAGAAGATCATAATTGTAAGTTATTAGCGTTCCGCGCCCAAAAGGTCAACCGGACCCTATTACTGGAACTTCGTTACCCGTTTGTCGGACATACCATTTTTTTTTATTTATTTGTGATAGTCAAGCGTTTGACCACCAGCTTACATATAAAACAAGTGGCGATGTGGCCTAAGATGGAGCACGCTTGCCTAAACGAACCTATTTACTCTGGACTTGAAGACTCCAAGATTGTACCTACTCTTATGGAAAAACAGACGAAGCCAAGGAGTTCCATTCCTTACCAGGTATTAATGATAAAGGTAGAGATGAAATGATGTGTTCGGCACAAAATATCAAAAGATAAAGGTAATGGTGAGTTTATATTGAGAAATGGAATGCCGAGGGATTCCCTAGTAGCTAAAGTAGGACGAGTTTCAAAAGGGGCGTACTACATTCAATAAAAAGTCAAAACGCACGCGCGCGTTATGGATGTTTCTATTAATGGACTGCATGCCTGTTTGCCCCCTCATCATCAACATCATCACCCTATTTAGTATCCACTGCCTCCTCCAAAGCTGGACGGTTTTGCCATAACCACCACGCTTGTAATACGGATTGGTGATCGCAGCAAGTGTAGATAATACAAAGTAAGAAGCTACTAGTGCACTTCTGGTGAAGTCTTAGTCGTCTTTTACGACATGGGCTGAGTTGGAGGGGTCGATTCATAGGCCATGACCGCCACGGCGGCGGCCGCGGATTGCCACCTCATTGGTATAACAAAAAACTGTAGTAATGAAACAAAAAGATTAAAATGAAAGGTATGGGCTACAATTACGTATTAAAAACTTAAAAAAAACCGACTTCAATGAAAGAAAGAATGATACAATTTAACTAGATGACGTATTTTTTCCAATTATATTGATGATAGACGCGTGATTTACTTTTGAGGTAATACACCCTAAAAATACCCAAATCGCTTCAACTGAGCCTATAATATTTGAAGAGTTTCCTCGATTTCTCCTGGATCCCATCATCCATATCCTGACCTGATGACAGCGGTCCTCTTTTCTAATAAATCCCGCAATGTACGTACTCTTTGTAATTGAAATATCATTAAAATCGGATAACTCGTTCGAGAACCGTTACAAACATTGCCACAATATACACAAACCACAAACAGTACAGTTTTTTATTGTACGACGGAGAAGCGCTTGACCTTCATCTCACTTTTAAATTATGATAAGGCCCAAGGAAGCGCGTTTCACCAGGAATCCTCAACAGTCTGAGGAACTGGGTCTGACATAATCTTACCTATAATGCCGAAACTAAGAACACAACGATTTAGAATTGGCGACAGACTTAAGCGGACTTAAACAAAGTCCTATCACCTACCAATCCAAGCACAATATTAAACAAGTCTCACAGCTCAGTTGGTAGTAGCTCTGTCTTCTGCGCCGTAGTTGTAGGTTCGATTCCCAACCAAGCCAAAAATTAGTGTGGTGAATATTGATTGTTCTGTGTTTGGGTGTTTTATTGTATGATAAGTACCTACCTATGTATTTACAAAAAGAAGTAACTACCTATATCAAAAAAATATCATCCGTAATATAGTTCCCTTGCTTAGTTTGGAACTAGATAGCGCTGTGTGGCACTCTTCAATCGTCACACGCACGACACGACCGAATGAAGTGGTACAAAACGTAGTTTTGAGGTGATGCGACATTCTATCGCTTTGTATGGGACATTTGATGTGCCTCTTGTATGAGTGACACTACTCTACTGTGTGAAATTAATGTCCTTTGTCCTACGCCCTTGGAGATCGAGCTGGGACCTTTAGATCTGAAACCGGTGGACGAACCACTACACAACAGATGAGGCTTATAATTACTTTGGACACGACTATGTCTAAACTCAATGTTTGTATACAGACGATAAGAACAATCTCAGGCGGCGTTTAACCCCTCAATGTTTGTATACAGACGACACGAACAATCTCAGGCGGCGCTTAATCCCTCAATGTTTGTATACAGACGACACGAACAATCTCAGGCGGCGCTTAACCCCTCAATGTTTGTATACAGACGACACGAACAATCTCAGGCAGCGCTTAAAAGAAGTGAACAACATTCTCAGACAAAAGACCTGCGTGCGACTTCGGGAAATCACCGAAGACCAGGCAAAGGATTATGAGGACTACATATTCATAGACAAAAGTGCGGATTACGTCACTGGCAGAGTCGGGGGCAAGCAGGTAATGATTTAACCCCATAGGCCCATATCGCGTGATGACGTAATTGTATGTGTCATTATACGGAATGAAAACAAAATGGCGGATTAAAAAGAATCGTGAAAGAAGTTTTGTATAGCAATAAATCCTCAGAACAGGCTGTTTTGTGAATATAAACGAAGTTTGGAGGGCCTATGTTCAACGGTGGACCCTATACCTACCTAGGTACCTCTCTATTTTTATTTAAATGCATAGTACAAAATGTACAAATTACGCTTTACACTAGTAGGTATATACCTAATGTACCTGTACCTATGTCATTCATTTTGTGCATCATTTTTACCAATGATGAAAAATAGCATTGAGAAGTTAGGTAGGTTGAGATGTAGTTCAAATACAACCTGACCTACATTCCATCAAATAAGTAAAAAAAACAGTAAATAAGGTACCTACCTACTGGAACCGCAGAATATATAACAGTTCTACGACAGAGCTTAGAACATTGTAGATATATCCAGAAGAAAGGCGTGGTCTCACTATGACGGTAGGTATTGAGTTGCAATACAATTTGAACTTTATTTCGACCCTCTTCTAAACTCCATTATCTCGGCCTAAAGCTAGCCCCTATTGAGACGAGATAAAGGCTCAAGTTTTTGCTTTATTATGTACTATGAATGAAATGGATGTACTCTGTCAATAACTTGACTGGGCGCGAAAGAATGAGATAGCTTGATGTAAATAAGTTCATTGCCCCGTAGAGTTGCCACATTCGAGGTAACACTCGAATGATCGGTTATTATACTTGACTACTTGGTAGGAACTCTAAGAAACAAACGACGTTTCCTTTTGATGTCTTTAATAATGCAATGAAGAATGCCATGGTTAGCAATTTAAATTAAAAAACGAAACAAATAAAAGTAAACAAATATCGAAATAGCTATACCTAGTAAGTATTTTAAAGAAACTAGTTAGATAAATAAAACATAATTATTAATATTATAAAAGTAAACATATACCTTGATATATATTTATATACAAATTAGTCAACTAATGGTTTTTTTATTTAAATAAAATGCAAAATTAAACTAACTATTATTAACTATTAGTTTTACTGGTTATAATTTATATAAGATACTTAAAAGTACTTTGTACTTACCCAACAAGGTATATAACTCTACTATAAAACAACATAATAGCTTGGTATGCTGTAATTCTACGATGCTACCTACATAGGTACCTAAGTTTAGATAATCAGTAAAAAACATAGAGTAATGTTATATACGTTTAGTGCGTAGGGTACTAAATAATTGTTCTAGCTAGCCGTATAAGTATAGATGTGGTTATGTTTAAAACACTGGATTGAGTCCATACTCAATTATCTGTGTCACCACACACGTATGGGTAAAACTCTGACTAGTTTCTGGCAACCCATCTAACGCAACGTCACTTCGTAATTTCATGCTTATCCGCGATTGGCTAGAATATTCCAGGCCCAGAAGGTTCCGGATGTTGATTGGACCAACATTATAAATATCGGCGCTCGCGGGAAATACCCTCAGTTTGAATTTCGAGGCGGTACGGACAAGTTTCCGTAACTTTTAAAATGGTGGCTATCGGGATCGATTTGGGAACTACGTATTGTTGTGTGGCATTTTATAGAATTGGAAAATTAGAAGTGATAGTGAATGAACACGGAAATAGGACTACACCATCGTGTATTACTTTTACTGAAAACCAGAGACTGATTGGAGAGTCTGCGCAAAGACAGGCAGCTATAAATCCAAGGAACACGATTTTTGGAACGAAACGACTAATCGGCCGCCAATTTGATGACGTTGGTCTACAACGAGACCTTTGCAGCTGGCCATTCAAAATTCTGAACGAAAACGGTAAGCCATCCATAATAGTCGAATACAAAAACGAGAAGAAGAAGTTTGCTCCAGAAGAAATCTGCAGCATGTTGATATTCAGGATGAAAGAAATTGCGGAAGAGTATCTGGGAATGAAAGTAGACCAGGCTGTCATAACCGTGCCAGCTTATTTCAATGACTTACAACGCCACGCTACCAGGGCCGCAGGAGCCATAGCTGGACTCGAAGTCCTAAAGATCACAAACGAGCCAACTGCTGCAGCCTTAGCATACGGATTAGGCAAGCATATACAAGACAATGTTTTGATTTATGACCTAGGAGGCGGTACTTTTGATGTATCTGTACTAAAAATTGCTGACTCTGTCTACGAAGTCAAAGCTACGTCAGGAATTACCAGATTAGGAGGAGAAGACTTCGATAATAGAATAGTAGCATATTTTGTCAAAGATTTTCGCAAACGCTTTAGTTTGGACATCACTGGAAACACAAGATCACTAAGGCGTTTGAAATTTGCTGCTGAAAAAGCTAAACGATCGTTGACTTCAGCTGCAGAAGTTGAGGTTACCGTAGAGTCTCTATTCAACGATATTGACTATTCTGGAAAGATCTCTAGAGATTTCTTCGAAGAACTGTGTTCCGATTTGTTTAAAGATACTCTGAAACCAATTCAAAAGGTGCTGTCAGACGCTCGATTGCATAAATCTGAAATAAGCAACGTCATTTTGATTGGCGGCAGTACAAGAATACCAAAAGTGCAAAGTCTTCTGCGAGAATTCTTCGATGGAATTCCACTGACTGCCTCTATTAACCCGGAGGAAGCGGTAGCCTGTGGCGCAGCGATACAAGCAGCAGCGCTGAGCGGTGAAAGATGTAACAATATCAATGACTTACTTTTCATTGATGTTTTACCGCTATCTTTAGGCGTAGAAACAGCGAGAGGGGTGATGTTCAAAGTAATTGAAAAAAACACTGCTATACCTTGCTCGAAGACTAAAGACGTGACAACACTCGAAGACAATCAAAGCAGCATGACCATAGAAATATTTGAAGGAGAACGAAGTTTAACCAAAGACAATAATCTCCTTGGAGCTTTTGATCTGAATGGCTTACCTCCAGCGCCCAGAGGAGTGGTCAAAGTTGACGTTACTTTTGAAATAGATTTCAATGGAATCTTGAGTGTTACGGCAAAAGACCGAATAACAGGGAACACACAAAGCTTAAAAATAAGAAATGAGCACAGAATACAGCAAAATGATATTGGCAAAATGCTACAAGATGCTGAAGCTTTTAGGGCTGAAGACAAAGAGAACAAACTGTGCTTAGAAGCTAAGAATCATCTAGAAACTTACATTTACAACGCAAAACATGTTGTGAACTTTAAAGGACTCATTCTCAGCCAATCAGAAAAGACATACATGCTTAATGAATGTAAAACTGCTGTTGATTGGCTAGAAGAAAATGTTAATAGTCTTCGCAACGAGTTTGAGAGAAAAAAAGCAGATCTAATACAAAGATGGTCGAATATTTTAATGAAAGTCGATTTACCTTGGAGCCATCAAGCAAAGAAAACAAGAAAAGACTGAAACAAAGAAGACTGAGGCAACAAACTTTTTGAAGAGTTTTTCGGATATGTATGATATTTTAAATCGTGAACCTTAGTTGTTTTACAACTATGTATGTTTGTTAACAACATGCATTAATTATTTTTAATTACTTTGTACCAATATACTTTTTTAGTACAAATGAAGTACTTAAGTAGGTATTTACCTAAAATGTATTTTAAGTTGTTTTATTTTAGAATAAATCCTCCCAAATAACGTCTTCAAAACGACTTCGCAAAATGGAGTCTATATTTTAAGTTTGGCAACACCGGTTTATTACTATTTCAATAAAATAGGTACCTATCCTCGTCGATGCATAAACAAATATTACGAGTTTTTTTTTTCGCTTCGAAGACTGCGTTGTGACGAGTGGTTTCAGTTTTGTTTTACAATCACTAGCTAAGTACGACATTTATGGGCTGAGAGTTGAAGGTAGTAGGTGACAATAATGGTAAAAGACGGTTAATTGTACTACAAATCACAAAGTTAAATTAAAATTTAGAATAAAAGTTTGAACGTGTAGTCGACGTAGGTTGATAGTTCAATTTAAATTTCGAATAAAACTTTGTTACTGTTGACGGCGTCTATTACATTCAAAGTATTAACGTAGGTTGATAGTTCAATTTAAATTTCGAATAAAACTTTGTTACTGTTGACGGCGTCTATTACATTCAAAGTATTAATATTCGAAATTTAATTTTATGTTAATCAGTCCATAAGTAAGTAGGTACTGCTTTTAATTCGGTTGACAGAGGCACCTTGCTAAATCAAATCAAATCCAAAATTCCCGAAATTTATCCTTTTCTTTTTCAATGTTATGGTTCGCCATCTAAATTAATTTACAAGAACCAAACTATTTCGTCTGCAGTTGGCTGTCAGCAAGGTGACCCTCTAGGCCCGGCCATTTTTAGCCTTGCCATTCACCCAATTATTCAACGCCTGAAATCTAAATTGAATGTTTGGTATCTCGATGACGGAACCCTGGGTGGCGATGTGGACTCAGTATTTGGCGATCTAAAAATTATTATAGATGAATTTCGGCAGATTGGCTTAGAACTAAATTTTTCGAAATGTGAAATATACATTTCAGATACATGTTTGGATAGAAATTCAATTATTCAAAAGTTTGAGACTTTGGCTTCCAATATTACTGTTGTAGATAAGAGTTCACTCCACCTACTAGGTTCACCAATTCTTGATGAATCTTTTCCGGGTTTCGTCGACGACAAAATTCAAAATTTTATGAAGGTTTCGGACAGACTTTCAAAAATTAACTCACATATGGCTTTCACCATTATAAAATTTTGCCTTTTTGTCCCAAAATTTACTTATGCTTTACGATGTTGTCAACTGTGGAAACACAGTGAGCTGGTGGAAGGCTTAGACAACATAATAAAGAACACCCTTTCCACGGTTTTGAATATTGAGTTGGATGACAGAGCATGGTCGCAGGCCTCATTGCCTATTCGATTGGGCGGCTTAGGTATACGCAAAATTTCTAGTGTTGCTTTGCCAGCGTTCTTGTCTTCCGTCTATAGTACACATTCTTTGGTTGAGAAAATTCTAACACCATCAATTTCGGCTGTTCCAGGCAATATACTCCAAATTTCTTATCTTGACGAGGCTCGAAATGCTTGGCATAGTGCTTGCCCTAATACCGATCCCCCAAAACACCTTTCGGCACAACGGCAGTGGGACGGGCCTCTGTGCGAGTTGACACGGAATTATCTATTACATACGTGCTCAACCTCCACAGAACGTGCTCGTCTCTTAGCTGTTTCAAAATGGGAATCAGGTCTTTGGCTGCAAGCACATCCATCCTACAATACCGGTACACTTATGGATCCTGTAACTTTCCGTATTGCCACTTGTCTTCGGTTGGGTGCAAGATGCTGCGCCTCTCACCAGTGCCGGTGCGGTGCGGCCGTAGATCATTTTGGTTATCACGGACTTTCGTGTGCAAGGTCTGCCGTCAGGATTTCGCGCCACGCTAGTCTTAATGACATTATCCGTCGAGCGTTTACCAGTGTCAATGTGCCAGCCGTTCTTGAACCGAATGGTCTGTTACGTGATGATGGTAAGCGGCCCGACGGTATGACTCTTGTCCCTTGGGAAATGGGTAGGCCTTTGGTGTGGGACGCTACCTGCGTCGACACCCTAGCGCCATCTCATCTGCCTGGGACATCAGTTAGGGCTGGTGCGGCGGCTGATTCGGCCGAGGATCACAAAAGGCGCAAATATAGTGGTCTCGACAGAGCTTACCTATTTGAGCCTTTTGGGGTGGAGACCTTGGGTCCGTGGGGAGCCGGTGCCCTCCGGGTTTTCAAAAATATTGCGGGGCTTTTGATTGAGGCGACACGTGACCCAAGGGCTGGCTCTTATTTAGGCCAGCGAATTAGCATAGCTATTCAGCGTGGCAATGCAGCCAGTGTCTTGGGCACGCTTCCGTCTGGTACTGGTCTGGAACAGTTGAGTTACCTATAGGCCGTTTGTAACGGTCCTTAGGTAATCTGACTGATTCCTTTGTACTTAGTTAGTTTAATTTATTGAATAAATGTAATATATTTTTAAAAAAAAAAAAAAAAAAAAGTAGGTACTTACTAACTTCGATGTAGGTAGGTACTACAATTTGTTTTAAAATTTCACCAATAGATACTTACTTTCGCAGTATGCAGTTACGCAGCATAGCATCTAGACACAAACTGAGATGAAGGCCAAGCGCTTACACGTCATACAATAAAAAATAAAGAAAAAAAACTTGTAGGGAGCTAGATTACAGAGAATATTAATAGATTTTAATAAATACTTACGATACGATATAACACCTAAACACGGAAAAAATATACTAATGTAGGTATAATGTTCATCAACACAAATGTTTGGCTTGGGTGGGAATCGAACCCACAACCTACAACGCAGAAGGCAGAGGTACGAGTAGAGCATGACTGAAACCAAACATAACCAAGCATAGAACATGACTGAAACCGATTATGACAACCATCTAATAACCCCTCTTTTTCAACGTTTAAATGCGGTATTGTGATGATGATAAGATCTTTTTTTTTTATACAAATTTTGAAAGTTCTATTGCAGAAAATAAGCGAAATTACCCCATTATCCCTTACCTTATCTCCGAAGATACGCAGCCGATCATTTTGGAAAAATATGGTATACTGGCTTATATTAAGTCACTTATATTTTAGGTATAGGAAAACCTGAGGATCATAGGTCTTTAAATTCTGCGGGACGGGAATCGATAAATACCTACTCATAGAGAAAAAATAGGTTTAATAAATGTACCTAATAATGCGTAATTTCTAACCATTTATGTTTTACCTGATGCGTGTATTACCAAACTGACGTCCAAAGAAAGCAGGTTCAAGTCACGGCTACCCATCGACTTTTTGCTTTATTTTTTTACAGTAGTTTTTATCTGTGTAATAATAATAAAACCCAGCTTCTCTAGTGTGTACACCTACTTACACATAGGACGGAAGCCTACGTGAGTCTGATTCGCACTTGACCGTTTTAGTTGAATTTGGAATGCTGAGCGACGCTAGCTACACGTGCAAATCAAAATGAGCAAGGCCAAAAAAATAACTATTACAGAATATATTAGGTCCTTACATATGAAATTGGCGTTTTGTCGTACTGGCCACTTTGATCTTAAATATCTCCTCTTTGGTTAGGAATTCCAAATTCAAATTTAAACAGCTATTTACTCATGCATTTGTGTTTCGAAAACCGTAATTCATTTGTTTTTTTCTCTTTTGCTTTTTTTTCTGCGTCACTCATTTCACAAAATGGAAAACTTAAAATATCGCATTATTTACGAGTACGAGTTCCACCGTGGCACCAGTGCTGCAGAAACGGCTCGAAGGATTAATGATGTGTATGGTGGTGGTGTCGCAAAAGAAAACACGGTGCGTTTTTGGTTTCAACGCTTTCGTTCTGGAAATTTCGACCTGCAGAACAAGCCCCGTGGACGACCGGAGACCAAGGTCGATAATGATGAATTGAAGGCTATTGTGGAAGCAGATCCATCGCAAACCACATCACAGTTAGCTGCAGGCTGCGGTGTTAGTGACAAAACCGTTTTAATCCACTTGAAGCAAATTGGGAAGGTGAAAAAGCTTGAAAGGTGGGTACCTCATGAATTGAGTGAAGCAAACCGACAAACGCGCGTCGACTGCTGCGTTACATTACTCAACCGGCACAATAATGAAGGAATTTTAAATCGGATCATTACATGTGATGAAAAGTGGATCCTGTACGATAATCGTAAACGCTCATCGCAATGGCTGAACCCTGGTGAACCAGCAAAATCTTGCCCCAAGCGAAAATTGACTCAAAAAAAGTTACTTGTAAGCGTTTGGTGGACTAGTACCGGTGTCGTACACTATAGCTTTCTTAAATCTGGTCAGACGATTACGGCTGATGTCTATTGTCAGCAACTGCAAACCATGATGGAAAAGCTCGCTGTTAAACAACCGAGACTTTTCAATCGCTCTACGCCACTGCTGCTTCAAGACAACGCTAGACCACACGGCCCAACAGACGACTACCAAATTAGAGGAGCTTCAATTGGAATGTCTAAGACATCCACCGTACTCTCCGGACCTTGCTCCAACAGATTACCATTTTTTTCGAAATTTGGATAACTTCTTGCAAGGAAAAAAATTCAATTCCGATGAGGCAGTCGCTTTCAAAGATTTCATTGATTCCCGTCCGAATGGTTTTTTTAGTAAAGGGATCAATGAACTACCTATAAGATGGCAAAAGTGTATAGATAGCAATGGTACATACTTTGATTAATAAAATATATTTTAATATGAAAAACTTGCCTTTATGTTCCTCCCATACAAAACGCCAATTTCATATGTAAGGACCTAATATTTTCAGTTTACCGGCTCTTACTCACACAGAACAACACAAAAGAAGTTTCTTTTTCTTTTTTTTTCAGACATTTGGCAGCTTAGAGCTATTCCGTGGCGACCAGCATCGCCAGCACACTGCTATGATGGCGATGGCAATGCTCGGCTTCTACTTCGAAGTTTCCCGCCACGACAGGGACAAATACGTGCGTGTGCACTTGCGTCATGTCAGAGCAGGTACTTGCAAAATCAAAGTCAAATCTAACACCTCAACAGCTTTTGAGAGATGCGGGTAAGAAGCGAGCACCGTAGCTTTTTTTTTATGACATTAACTTCAGCTTTTGCAGTGACGACCGCAAAGTCGCTTGGTTTTGCCCAAAGACCATAAACTAACTAATAAGTATAATGTTTGCCTCGAAATTAAAGTATACTTCAATTCAATTCATTTATTTAAACCGTAGGAACACAAGGAACACTTAGTTTCGTCAACAAATTTAACAAATTTAGGTAAGTACTTACATAAAAATAAAATAAATGGTAATCAATAAAAAAAAATCATGGCTGTAAAAAGGCCTTATCGCAATAGATAATAAAAAGTCTAATTTAAAATAGGTACTTACAAAGATATTTTGCAGCTGTACAGGGCTATTTGTCAAACTATAAAATAATTAAATTCTAATAATTCCATGCTTTGGTGTCTAATAAATAATCATTGATGCAATAGTACCCTCTTTATAAGTACCTATTTGTTTAAATTTGGTTTTGAGCTATTATTTATTTAAATATTTTTTATATTCACTGGCAAAACTTCTGGTAGAGAAAGCATATTATTCGTGAATTAATTTCTAAATGTCAATTTAATTTAGTTTTGACAGTTTTAATATGAAATCATTGACATAAATACTCTTTAGACATTGTTAATTGTAACTTGGTTTTGTGTGTTTTGGACTGTTCTGTCAGTTGAGTATTGGTTGTTAGGTATATAAATGAAATTCGTGCTAAAATATAACTAAGTAGTAGGTACCTACTCTTTATGTATAAATGGACCATTTGATGAATATTATTAGTGCATGCTACCTATCTTAATGTTTGGATACCAATATCATAATGATCATGATATGAATCATACGAGATAAACTATATGTAAGAACGTTCAAAGTTAAAGTCAATGTCAAATACTTATATTTATTCAGTAAGATTTTTTTAGGATCACTTTGAAACGTCACGTTTGAAATGTTCGGAATCGTAATAGGTACCATGATTGAACAAACCAAATAATCATTTATCATTTATCATTATGCCTAAGGAAGAGGAAGTAGGAAGTAGAATCAGATCACAACCCACTACAAATATAAAAATCATCTTAGCTCAATAAATAGAGCGCCAAAACGATAAAAAACAAAAAAATAACGCAGGCAAAACGTCATTTGCAGTTCTCATAATAAGTAATTGAGAACACAGACTCAGAACAGAACACAGTTCACTATGACCCTTTTTTTATTGTATGACGGGAAGCGTTTGGCCTTCATCTCACCTGGTTACAAGTTGAGATAAGGCCGAAGGTGGAGGCGCACTTCACCCGGAATCCTCAACAAACTGTGGAACAGGCTATCTTACCTCTAAATGCCGGAACACAACAATTACATTTTTGCACAGATAAAATCCACCACTTCGAGAAGATTCGTGAAGACGCAACTCTTCCCTTGCCGTATGACTTCGAAAGCGCTACTCAACCAGCCTGGCAATACTGGCGGCACATTGGCCGGAGTGGGATTTCCACTGTTGCCACTTTGAAAACACAAGTAAGATTTAAAACCCCTAAAACTAGGTAAATATACTTAGATAAACCATAACACCCCTTCAAAGACGCAATTCACTTTTGTGCTTTGTCATTGTTGTTTCAGTCTTTACCTTATTTGTGATTGTGAGTGAATAATAACTATTTGCCTATTTTTAACAGACTTCAAAAAAAGGAGGTTTTCAATGTTTTTTTTTTATGTTTGTTACCTCAGACCGCCGTCATTACTCAACCGCTTTGAAAAAATATTTTTGGTTTGTTAGGATATGATTGGTGCCATAGATTTTTTATTAAAATTGGTCCAGTAGTTTGGCTTTTAAATCAAAAAACAGGAAAGCAGTTTAATGGGAACGAAAAATAATGTTCTCACTATCCTGACATAGTGCACCCCTACACTGCACCATAGGATATGTGAAATGGCTAAGCTTTGTTTGTATTATAGCATTATAGCATTTGTTTAGGTCATCTGTATTTATCTTCTGCTCCATCATTGCGTAGATATTTCCCAGATTCCCGTATTATTGCACTCTTACACGACTCTTAAATAGGGTGTCGTAGACGTCGTGGTGTCGTAGGTATTAGTTATAGTTAGGTAGAATTTCACGTAGGTACTTTGACGTAGAACTAGGCACAACCTAGAAGTAACGACCGTTAGAAATTAGTATCTTGATACTGAAGAGTTTTGCAATAGTCTATCAATTGCCACGCTTGGCAGTTGCTTCGAAGACTGCAGAGAAGGTTTCAGTTTTGTTTTTCAATCACTATCTAAGACATAGGGCTGAGAATTGAAGGAAGTTATTGATCTTTGGTTAAAGGCAACTGCCAATGGCGTGATAATAATAGTAAAAGACGGCTAAAGGCTATTAAAGATCGCCAAGTTAAATTTAAATTTCGAATAAAATGTTGAACGTGTGGACGTAGGTTCCTAGTATAATTTAAATTTCGAATAAAACTTTAATAATGATAACGACGTCTAATACTACATTCAAAGACCAATTCGAAATACAATTTTATGTTATCAGTCCATAAGTAGGTAAATATAGATAAATTATAACACCCCGTAAAGGCTCAATTCACATAGGTAAATGTGCTTTGTCATTGGTTACAGTCTATGCTTACCATGCTTACTTCGATGTAGGTACACCAATTTGTTTAAAAATTTCACCAATATTTAATTTGTTTGATAGTCGTATATCTTTACGACTATCAAACAAATTAAAGATTTTAGCGCGTTTATGTATTTTGACTGAAAAAATACGAACAACTTATAACCGTGCAATTAAACGCCTAGATTTTCTGAATAGGCTGTTTGATGTTTTGTCACGTTGTTTTTTTTTTTCACAGGACCCAGACGGTAAGATAATGAAATCAATGGGGCAAAACGAAAAATTGCTCTCCGATCTCGACATTGTGAAAATAAACAGCGTTTATGGCATTAAATGCTTACGAAACAAGGCGAATGAACCCAATCGAAACATCAAGCAACGGAGGCAGAATATAAAAGTAACCGAAGCCAAGTAAAGTTTATAATAAAAAATGAGTTTGACCTGTTGTTTTTTATACCGTAAAGAAACTACAAAATTTACCTACGATGGTAGACTAGCAATAGAATAGTGACCAATGTCTAGAATAATTATTAGAAAACATATACTTAGGTACTTTGGTAGTTTTTTTTTGTATGACGGGGAAGCGCTTGGCCTTGATCTCACCTAGTTACAAGTTGAGAAAAAGCCGAAGGTGGAGGCGCACTTCATCCGGAATCCTCAACTTACTAAGGAACTACTGGCTTACCTATCTTACCTCTAAATGCCGGAACACATCAATTTTTTTTAATTGTTATTGTGGCGAATTTATACAGAACTAGGTAAAATGATGGTAGCTAGCCAGGCGGACTTAAACAAAGTCCTACCACCAACCAAACCAAGCACAATATTGCTCCCCTGGGGATCGAACCCGGGACCTCTGGATTTGAAATCGGTGGGTAGAACTACTAGACCTCAGAGGCGGTTAAAATTGTTTATACTATAAACAAGCGTCGTTATTAAAACAAACTTCGTATTTTTTATATATTTAATAACTTATCGTCTTCTCCAGAAGTCCAGTTATCTAGAAGACAATATTCAGTCATGCGTGTAAAATAATACAATAATTAAAAATATTAAAAAATCTTACTAAGTACCTAACTAATTTACATGAAAACATACTAATCAGAGACATTTTCATAGTTCCTCTTTGTTAAGCTAATATCACTCTTACTTATAATGTCGTAGATGTCTATATTCTCTGTGTATGTCCGTTTTCTGACTACGCACTTTTCTGTGTATATCATCACGCTCACTGCTGTAACAAAACATTGATTAATGATTATGAAAGTATTTATAATAGTTTAGGTAAGGTACAATATTTACAATTGTAACAAATTTCACATAATTATAAATAAGTATAAAATTTTCTATGATATTTTTATTTATTTTCACAAAATTCAAATATCCTGGATTATTTAAAAGGTGCAACTAATCAACCGAAACATGTATTCAATAGTGGATTTACCTTCTATATAATTAGGTATAATGTCTACAAAAATGTAGAGCAGTTATACCTGGGTAATGGTAAGTAAATACTGTACTAAGGTAACTAATATTTAAAGGTTTTTTAATCTTGACGTTATGTCAAGATAAAACAAAGTAAGTATCTAACTATATTATATTAGAACACAAATACTAATTACACTAAGTTTCCTGAATTATATCAAGAACACCTCATAGAACTAGAAGTACCTAGACAAACGTCCTTTTTCCATCTGACTATTAATTAAACAGACCAACATAGGTATCCAAACAACATGTAGGTAGTATATGTTTTTTGCGTTCGATAGACTAGTTCTGCTAATAAGTAGTAGAGAGTTCTGATAATAATTAGTGAGTGAGCGCGGGAAATGGAACAAGGAGGTTTGTCTACTTCTAGTTCGAGTGGAGGGAGTGGGGAACACATACTACATACTTACTAGGTCTTTCAACGGCAGCTGCAGTCATTCTTTCGATCTTGTTCTCTTCTTTCCAGTGGAAAAACATTTTTTTTATAATCGCCACCACTAAAGCAATCATGAATAGGCTTATACCGAATAATATCGTGTATAATGCCATTTATAAAATATTGAGGAAACATTATTGGAAATATTTCATGAAGATGCAAATTATACATTAAAATTCATTAACAATAATTAAAATGATAGAGTATACCTACCTACAAAAAGCCGACAGTAAATGTATTTCAGTGTCACTCTGAATTTTGAATGACGTTAAAAAAATACAAAAAAAGAAAGGAGGATGTATTTATTTTCTACATTGACAAAGAACTTTTTTCGTGATTGTGACGTGGCGCCAAAGAGTATAAAGAGTAGTGGCGCCAAATGAGAAAATTATGTGTTCAAAAATCAAACAAAGTTTGCAAAAATTGTATTAGATAAGTTTTGCAATTATTTTGTGATTTATTGAATCAGTTTTTAATTACTATGCATTGCTGGTTTTCATAAAAATGAGTTATAGTGATTATGGTAAGTACCTACCTACAGGAACTAGATACCTACCCCTTATATCCACACAAAGACTTTAGCGTCAGATAGATTATTTTGATAAAGCACAAAGGTTATTTATACCTTAATAGGATATATTGTTGTATCTTTAACAAGCCTCATAGCTCAGTTGGTAGTAACTCTGCCTTCTGCGCTGTAGGTTGTGGGTTCGATTCCCACCCAGGACAAACATTTGTGTGATGAATATAGATGTTTGTTCTGTGTTTGGGTGTGTATTGTATGATAAGTAATATGTATTTACAAATAAAAAAAAAATGTATTTCAGTATTATATCCGTATTCTAGTTCCCATATTACAAGCTATGCTTAGTTTGGGGCTAGATGGCGCTGTGTGAAATTAATGTCCTGTAATATTTATTTACTGATTTATTTATTGTATATAGATATATTTGTTTAAGATTCACCTATTTAAAGCGAGCTGCGGTCTTTAATTTTGATAATATGTAATAAAGCTAAAAATAACGAAATTACCCATAAAGTACGCTTCATATATCGTAGATTTGTCAGAGTTGTTTACCATCCATTTCTATTGTTAAAAGTATTTACCTATGATATTTATGTACAATAAACTTCTATAGTTTCAAAGTTTGCCTGGTCAAAGCGGGGCGTATTTCTTTACACAATCTCTTGCTGCGTCGATCAATCCGTATCACGTTGATACTACCTAGATACAAATATTGTTATTCGATTACAATACCCTCACGAATTGATGGTGATTTGTGCCTTAAGCCGCGTTTTGACGATAAGAGTTGATTCGTAAGAGTGTACTATGACAGAGTAGCCTACATCCTAGTGTAGGTACTAGTGTACATGTCCGAGTGCACTCGGATGCCCGGTTTCCACAATACAAGTGCCATTAGAGTGGTCGTCAGAGTACACTACGTCAGAGTCAACTCTTATCGTCAGATGAAGGCCAAGCGCTTCCCCGTCGAAAAAAAAAACGCGGCTTTAGCTCACTGACTGCGGTTAGTCGTGTATAGCCTAAGCTAAGGAGGGCCGTAAATAATTGACCGACCGATCGAAGTGTCTATGCTTCGAGACTGGCCAAAAATGCTCTTGTCCGCTGTCTGTCGGCTTGTTCTTGTCTACAGGTCGCATTTTTCAACCGATTTTGATGAAAATGTTCCTTGTTTTTTTTTAAGTTGATTGCGATTTTTTAATCGGGGAGAGAAAATAGGGGGGGAAAGGGGAAATATTGCCGTAGCGTTATTTATCAACGGATTTTAATTAAATTTAAAAGACACTTAAGGATTTAATTATACACAAGATGTTGTAAAAAAAAACAAAAAGGGATAGAGGAGGGAGAAAGGGGGAGAAGTTTGCTGTAGGATTAAATTTTGTGATTTTTTTTCGGAAAATTTATACCTACGTATACCAATCAGATTAGGTTAGCTGTCCTCTCCGCCTTTACGAGACGAACTCGTAGACATCAGATTTGAAATCCTAATCAGGGGAACACGAGAAATCACTAAAGCTTATACCTCTTTTGACTCAAAAGTCTAAAAGGAAAAGTGAAAGAGGAAAGCGTTGGTTATTGCATAGTTATAAGGGCTCACGAGGTTTACTGTTCTTACAGAACCACTAGTATAATAGGTACGAATAAAATATTTAGGGGCTTTTGATTGAGGCGACGACCCGTGACCCCCGAGGGCTGGCTCTTATACAGGCCATTTGGCTCGATGGGTGCTGTAAGGCACTCACAGTGTGTTTTACATAGAGAGCGGGACGCTCCCAACTAGTTTTTTTTTGTACAACGGGGCAGCGCTTGGCCTTCATCTCACCTGGTTACAAGACCGAAGGTGGAAGCGCACTTCAGCCGGAATCCTCAACAAACTGAGGAACTGGCTATCTTACCTCTAAATGCCGGAACACAACAATTTTAGAATTGTTTTTATGGCGACAGAATTAGGTAAGATGGTGGTAGCTAGCCAGGCGGACTAAACAAAGTCCTACCACCAACCAAACCAAGCACAATATTGTACTCCCCCTGGGGATCGAACCCGGGACTCCTGGATCTGATACCGGAAGGCGAACCACTAGACCACAGAGGCGGTTTATCAAATAAAGTTATATAAATCGGCCAAGTACGCACACCGAGGATTCCTATATTATGCTCCCTACCTACCATTATACTCCATTTAGAGAATATAATAAGAAATCTGATTTTTAGCCATATTTTATTTTTAATAATGGATGATAGCGGCAATAGAAATACAAACTTGATAATTTCAATTGTCTACATACTACAGTTCATGCGATTGGCTCGCCTGAAAGACGGACGGACAGCAGCAAAAATAGACATGATCATGTACAGAACCCTAAAAATGTCAAGGTTTCGCAGCATAGAGAACAAACATTGTTGACAACTAAGTTTAAGTTCATTTATTAGCTCTTTCTTTTTTCAGCCCTCAGTATAGCCCAAAAGTATAGACTAGCTCTATCTATAGCTGTTTTAAATACCAAGCCTGAAGATGTGACCATTGATCAATATATTGATCAAATTAGAAACTCTATCAGCAATAGTGAAGGAGACTTAGATACAAGTGTATGCAGCGATGACTTCAATATATCCTGTATCAATGAACAAGATGATTTTCAGTCACAAAATGTAAATCAGATATCTTGTGAAAGTGATGTTACTAAAGATGATCTGATATATTTTGACGCTCAAGGTAATAGGGAGGAAGTAAGAGCTAAAGACAATGATGACTTTGTTAGAAGTCAGGGTAGTAATGTTCAAATACAAGGGAATATAAGAAGTCAAGTCAATGTTCAAACTCAAGAGAAAAATGAAAGAAGTCAAAGCACTGACGTTAAAACTCAGATGAATAATGTTAAAAGTTGTGATGTCAATGTTAGAAGTCAGGGCAATAATGTTCAAAAAAAAGGAAATGTAAGTAGTCAAGTCAATGTTCGAACCCAAGAGGAAAATGAAAGAAGTCAGGGCAATAATGTTGAAAAAAAAGGAAATGTAAGAAGTCAAGTCACTGTTCGAACCCAAGAGAAAAATTATAGAAGTCAAGGCACTTACGTTCTAACTCAGATGAATAATGTTGCAAATCAAATCAATGATAGCGAAACTAAAGCTAATGATAGTAGGTTACAATTAAATGTCGAAATACAAGGTAAAAGCGCTCAAGACTCTGATAAAAGTATTATTTTACTCAACCATAAAGGACCTACTAATATGGATAGAAATAACGTAAGAAGAGAAATGTATAGAGAGGTGATACAAGTTATGAAAGGAGTTAATTCTACGAAAGAGGTAAATATAATTTATTATACTAACTATATCTCCTGCTTTCTCTTAAAGTAAGGCAGAACAAAACCGGTTATAATCATTTATTAAGGTTTATAATATTTCAAGTAGGTAGTTTCGTATCGTTTTAATTCTGTTTTTGGTTTATTTATTTTAGGATGCTGTGAACAATCATGGATTTATTTGTAACGTAAGTTTACAAGCCAAACCATTTGAATCCATGGATATAGATTTAACACAATGCTTTGACAATAATAGTCAAATGTTAACTGAAAGAGATCTTATGACCGAAGAAAATATAGTGATAAATAATAATTGTCAAAACAATTATCAAGTTCAAAACAATGACCCATATGTTACAAAAGATAATTGTGTACTGAGTCAAGACAAATCGGAAAAACTCGACAACTTAACTAATTCCAAAAGAACGAGCATTTCAAGTAAAAATCCATACCTTTTAAATGAAGAAGCTATAAAAGATAGCTATTTGAAAAAGACATGTACCGCTCATAAAGAAAAATATGATTCTGCACTTGTGGATAAAATGAATAAAATGACCTCCTGCAAAGCTATTTCAGAAGATGTAGAAGATAAATTACCCAAAACACAATACACCCAACACAACACACATTACAGCCCAAGCCAAGCTCACATCACGATAGATAACAGATTGATTATCGGCTACAAGCATAAAACCAATGATGGTAAAGATATATTTGATACAGAAATGTTTTCACAGAACACTCAAGATATTTTTGTGGATAGTCTTAACTGTCTTACGAGTCCGAACGACGTAGCTATCGATCTTAGCCTTAAAGAACATCCACAAATCAATATTGAGACACAAGAACAAAATAATTGTACAGATAACCTTGTACCATTCCCACAAGACATGGAAATAGATGCGTGTGAAGATATAAATGCGTTATCTCAGAAAAACATAGAATCCAGCCCTGATTTTTTGGAAGATATGCATATTAACGACTCTAATAACCAGATAGAATCATTATCAGCTAGCCTAAACTTTATTGAAAATACAGAATCTCGAAACCGACACACAATTGAATATAAAAGCGAAACAATATTTAAACCAAGATTTGATCGAACTAAAATAATTTCAAATTTTGATGAAAATAATGACAAAACTGAAAATAACTGTACCGTTACTGATACGCCTATACATGATATAGATAGCTTGAATAGAGAATCAGAGACAGAAAGCATGATACCTTTCAAAATATTGGAAGAAATTAACAAGATCAAAAGTTACTTGAACAAGAAATGTTTGACGCAGAGTCCTTTAGATTCTGGATACAGAAGCTCGCAGTCCAAATGTTCTTTCAAAAGTAAGTACAAACTATTAATCATCAGTGTGACTTCTCAGTATCATTATAAAATCATTTATATCACCAGCATCACCATAACTGTCATGGTGATGCTGGTGATAATAACTGTGTGTGTGTGTGTTGTGTCTTTATCAGCATCATCATAACTATCATTATCAGCATCACAATAACTGTCATTATCAGCATCAACATAACTGTGATATCAGCATCACTATAACAGTCATTAACAACATCATCATAACTGACATTATCGGCATCACCATACCTGTCATTACCAGCATCATCATAACTGTCATTGTCAGCATCACCATACCTGTCATTACCAGCATCATCATAACTGGAATTATCAGCATCATCATAACTGTCATTGTCAGCATCATCATAACTGTCATTGTCAGCATCATCATAACTGTCATTGTCAGCATCATCATAACTGTCATTGTCAGCATCATCATAACTGTCATTATCAGCATCATCATAACTGTCATTGTCAGCATCATCATAACTGTCATTATCAGCATCATCATAACTGTCATTATCAGCATCATCATAACTGTCATTATCAGCATTAGCATATCTGTCATTGTCAGCATCATCATAACTGTCATTATCAGCATCATCATAACTGTCATTGTCAGCATCATCATAACTGTCATTGTCAGCATCATCATAACTGTCATTATCAGCATCATCATAACTGTCATTGTCAGCATCATCATAACTGTCATTATCAGCATCATCATAACTGTCATTATCAGCATCATCATAGCTGTCATTGTCAGCATCATCATAACTGTCATTGTCAGCATCATCATAACTGTCATTATCAGCATCATCATAACTGTCATTGTCAGCATCATCATAACTGTCATTATCAGCATCATCATAACTGTCATTATCAGCATCATCATAACTGTCATTGTCAGCATCATCATAACTGTCATTGTCAGCATCATCATAACTGTCATTATCAGCATCATCATAACTGTCATTATCAGCATTAGCATATCTGTCATTGTCAGCATCATCATAACTGTCATTATCAGCATCATCATAACTGTCATTGTCAGCATCATCATAACTGTCATTATCAGCATCATCATAACTGTCATTATCAGCATTAGCATATCTGTCATTGTCAGCATCATCATAACTGTCATTGTCAGCATCATCATAACTGTCATTATGAGCATCATCATAACTGTCATTATCAGCATCATCATAACTGTCATTATCAGCATCATCATAACTACCTACCTTTTTTATTTGGTCTGAGATATAAGTACCTAGAGGAAATAATTTCCATAACCATGTTCCCTTACAAAGTTTGAATCTTTGTCTGTTGACTCACGCCTGCCAAGCGTGGTCTTTCACATCACTTTTAGGACGAGGCCCAGGTCCCGCAGTGCACAGATGAATCATGTTTGTTTATTTCAGGTAGTCAGTCAGCGAATGCCTCTATAGGCGAATCAGCTAACAGTGTGTACCACTATATGTTTGTTTGTCCGTTAGTCACTGCTACCCAGGATTTGACCGACCAGATGGCCGAGGTGAGTTATGCGTTTTCACAAAAAAAAAAAAAATTATTGATACTAATTCTGGAAGAGATCGCTTCCCCGTCTATTGAAGATACTATTACGTAGTAATTAATGCTATAGTTTTTTGTTTATTCTTAGGGGTCCGTATCCAAAATGTGCCAAGGGGACCCTGCTTTGTTGTGCGTAAAGAGCTGTATCTTTTGTACCGTAATAGGCAGTCAGTTGAATTTTTTTAGAGAATGTGTTATTATGGCGGATTGCTTCAGTACTTACACATCATCATCAGCAGTGAATTAGTGCCCACTGCTGGACATAGAGTCTCCTCAATAACCGGAGGGTTTTGCCATAAAGAGTGGAATACGTTGCCTGCGTCTGTGTTGAAAGATAGAATAGAATACCACTTGTACACTAAAACGACATCGAATAATGTACATTAGGTAGCACAGTGTGTATAATAGGCGGTCTTATCTCTTAAAGTTATTTCTTCAGCAACCTTAGGAGAAACAGAAAATAAAATAGAATACAGATGGTAGCGCACAAATAAGGGGTCAATATGAAACACAATAGAATATGTATTAATGCAAATAAATTACTTGTGCGATTGATTTGATATAGACACGATACAAAAATAATAAAACTTGTTCACACTGCGTACTTATTATTATTATATGACACTTTATTGCACAAAATAAACTAGTGTATAACTAACTATAAGGGTGGGCATAATGCCGATTTCAGATGCATGTTTTGCCCCATTTCACCCTGTAATAGTAAGATTTTCTGAAACATTTGTTGTAAATAAGCATCTAGTTATAATAAACACAAATAAACTTAATCTCAACTCGATCGGATCAAATAAAAATAATTTTAATATGGAAAGTCTTGCCCCGCTTCAACCTTTAAAGGAAAAATTTACGTTTTTTAACATTTCATAGTTATTATATACGTTCAAATTTTCCGATCGAATTATTAATAATTTTGCCAACAAACTGTTTTGCCCGATGAGAATCAAAATTCATATTGTACTTGGTTGGATTATTTTTATTTTTCTTGGAATATTTGTGTTTCTTCAGGTACTAGGTCTGCTAATAGACCGCTTGCACCAAGATGAAATCTACCCCCCATTTTTTGAGGAGTTGCTAACTTCTGTACATACATTGCTGATACAACTGTATGAGGAAGATTGTGGGGACTTTGATGTGGTGAGGACTTATTTAGGATTCCGTACCCGACGAAACCCTATTTTAGCGTATTTATTTTCTTGAAATGTGTGTCGGAACCCGCGGTGCTGTGTCTGACTCGCACTTGGCCGTTTTATTTTGTTTTCAGGATTTGTTTCTAGCTATATCTATATAACTAGCCTTTCCCCGCGGTTCCACTCGAGTGATATCTGGTAATGATAAGTCTAAGCACCAGGTTTTAATCTATGTCCTCGCCAAATTTCCTCAAGATACGTTCAGCCGTTAAGCCGGGAAAACGTTACAAAGACACAAAGTAACAGATACACCTCCAAAACTCAATGTTAAGCATGTTGTTTAATAATCGGTTGGTGGTGGGACTTTGTTTAAGTCCGCCTGGCTAGCTACCACCATCTTAAATCTGTTAATTCTGTCGTTATAATAACAATTCTAAAATAGTTGTGTTTCGGCATTTAGAGGTAAGATAGCTCAGTTTGTTGAGGATTCCGGATGAAGGGCGCCTCCACCGGCCTTATCTCAACTTGTTAACAGGTGTGGTGAAGGCCAAGCGTTTCCCCGTCGTACCTACAATAAATCAATAAAAATAAATGATGGATTATCTCTTAACCTAGGCTTGTGTATCTCTATAGGCCAGAGCAAGGTTAAGGTTGGTTTCTACAATGGAGCTTTACCGACGGAACGCGCGAAACGTTTGGCGTCGGACTTTGGTAGCCTTACTTTACAGGTCTTACCTACCTAACTATAGGTGTTTTTTGAATTTGGATGAATGACTGAATGTGTGAATGAATAAATTAATGAATGAATGACTGAATGTGTGAATGAATAAATGAATGAATGAATGAATGAACACTTTATTGTATACAGAAATAATACCATAGAACAAATTTAGTATCAATAGTTTCCGAGTAAGGCCTTATCGCTAAAAGAGATTTGTTCCAGGCAGCCTTGTAAGAAAAAAATAAAAGAAGTAGTGCACGAAGAAATATAAACAGAAATCACAAACAATTAAAAATAATACGTAGTCTACAAATTATGTTGGTAAAAGGGTAGCAGTTGGGTTTTCTAAGGACCGTTACAAACAGTCTATAGGTAACTCAACTGTTCCAGACCAGTACCAGACGTAAGCGTGCCCAACACACTGGCTGCATTGCCACACTAAAAACGATATATTCGCTAGCCTAACCACCGCTGGGGTCACGTGTTGCCTCAATCAAAAGCCCCGTCAGATTTTTGAAAACCCGGAGGGTCTAATAGACTTGATATTTATAATATTAGTTGTTTCAGCTCACTAGAAAAGACGAGCAAACCCAAAGGATAATACTACTTACAAAATCCTCGCACATACAAAAATTCGCCATCGAAAAAATCAACGGTTTCCTCCAACAATTACTCGACGCACCTAAACAGACCAATCACGAATCACAAAATGTCGCCAAAATTAACAACCTACCCTACATTTTCCATATTTTGCAAACACTAATACCGAAATACAACGCCCCTAGCACCCAAAATACGCAGGAAGATGAAAAAACCCTGAGGAAAAAGGATATATCCGATCTTTGGAGGAAAAAGTGGATACCGAATTTTAAAGAAATCTCAAATGAGGGTACTTGTGAGGAAATATGCGTTGTGAAGGAATGTGGCGCCATTTTGAATAGGCTTGTTGTGGATTTCATGGAGGGGTATAGCTTGGTAGCCTTCTGCGCTCTGGAGTGTTTCAATATGTTGCAATCGTAAACAAGACAAGACAAGAAGACAAGACATTCATTTATTTACTATTATAACACACATACACAAACATAACAGAATGAAATTGTCAAATTGAAAAACAAGAGTAGGTAATAAGTGAATCCAGTTTGTGCTGTGTGCTACAGCAGCAAATGGGACACAACTCAGCATTATTCCTCACTGTAACACAGGTCAGCGCTAGTAGGTTCAGAACTGTTTACGACTGTTTGGAGACCGTTTGAAGACCGTTGATGAATCTTGTGATTCATCGTAAACAGTTACTAAGCTGTGAGGCTTGTGCCTCATAGCTTAGTAACTGTTTACGACTGTTTGGTGACCGTTTGAAGACCGTTGATAGAACACAAGCCTCACAGCACAGTAACTGTTTACGACTGTTTGTAGACTCAGCTCAGTAACAGTTTACGACTTTTTGGTGACCGTTTGAAGACTATTGATGGATCACAAACCTCAGCTCAGTAATTGTTTACGACTGTTTGGTGACCTTGATGGATCACAAGCTTTACAGCTCAGTACTAACTGTATGCGACTGTTTGGAGACCGTTTGAAGACCGTTGATGGATCCACAAGCCTCACAGCTCAGTTGGTTGTAACTCTGCCTTCTGTGTAGGTTGTGGGTTCGATTCCCATCCGGAAAATACATTTTAAAGCTGAAGATGGATGTTAGTTCTGTGTTTGGGTGTTGCATTGTATCATAATGTAGGTGTGTATTTACAAAAAAAGTATTATATTCGTAATAGTTCCCATATAAAGCTTTGTTTAAATTAAGACTAGGTGGCGCTGTGTCAAATGAACGTTTTTAAATATAAAGGTACACGTGGGCACGACTTTTAGTTTTTAGTTTTCATATTTCTTGTCATATTAATGTTAGTATAATAACTATTATTATAGGTATTTAAGGAAATGTAAGCTTTATCAAAATCGGTTTAGTTGTGTAAGTATTGTAAATAAAGATGGTTATGAAATTTCTAAACTATTATTCAAAACCTATATAATAATACCTCATAATCTAAGGCCAAGCGCTTCCCCGTCGTACAATAAAAAAAAACATAAAAAAACTATCCCACCTCGTTTCACAACATAGACAGTCACTTTATAGGGCCGATAAGTCCAAATCCACCCATATATCGGCCTCCAAACAGCCTTGCTGAGTTGTTGTTTGAATGGTGGTTGCCGGTGAAATTACGGGCACGCGAGGCGCCTTTATGCCTCAAGTTGACGGGCGCATTAGTGCCGCGTAGGTCATGTTCTCTGTGGATGTGACCTACTCAGAAAAGTTTTGCTAGGCAAGAGATGCTTAACATCATGTGGGCTACTTTCTTGTTCCGTCTCCTAGTTGTATTAATCACATTTCTTAAAATACATTTCAAACTCACAGCTGATTATCTAAGCCAGACCAGACCAGAGTAAGGTCTTGAACTACCAACAGTAAGTCTAAAATTGTTGTGTTCCGGCATATATGGTAAGATAAGATAGCCAGTTCCTCAGTTTGTCGAGGATTCCGGGTGAAGTGCGCCTCCATCTTCAGACTAATCTCAACTTGTAACCAGGTGAGATGAAGGCCAAGTGCTTACCCGTCGTACAATAAAAAAGGATGAGGTCGAGTGAGCATTCCTAGAAGGCATCTTCAAGGCTCTTCCGCGTACCGACTTCAGGAGGGTGGTTGCTAGCCTAGCAACCACCCTCCTGTCTGTAAGTAAAGTCTATAAAGATTACAGGTCTGCAAAAGACAGCGATTCTATTGTCCAGGGTAGACCAAAGTAGACCCCTGACGCCCATTTATTTAACTTTAATCAACACGGTTAACACCAATTACATTAATTAAACAGCAAATGAGAATAGAAAATAAATCAAACATTAAATTAAAACACACACATAAAAATAATACTAAAACTACTTACATTTACTTAAACACACAAACTATCATACATCATGCTCACAGAAAGAAACACTCGCGCAAAATGTTTTCCCATGTGTTCGCAAATACGTCACAATCAGGGCTAGCGGCCAGGTGGCCTACCATCACATAATTAGACGCCACTAATTTCCGATGCAGTTCAGTGTAGGTTCCTAAACTGGATCGCTTAATTTGGTACCATGACGTCTATACAGCTGGTTAGCGTTTGAATCGTTGAATGAACTAAATTTCGTTTCTGGTACGTTCTGAAATAAAATCAGCAGTTTTTCGGAAAGTTGCGGTTACTTATTTATTTTCTACATATATTTTTTGAGTAAAAAGTAAAGTACATAAACGCGTAAATTCTCAGCTGAGTCGCTCGTTTAGTACTGAACCTACACTGACACGCTTATGCGACGTCGTGGTACGAAATAGTAATTCAGCTCAGTGTAGATCGTCAATTAAATCGCGATAAGACTTCATGGTACGGCCGCAGGAGAGCGTTGAGGGCGGCGAGGATGCGTGGGAGAGGGGATGAGGCAAGAGCAACGACATTGCTGGACGGCAAATAAGAAATAACCTACGATGTTCACCCCTGCAGACCTTACACAGCTCATCGCTCGAACATACCTAAGATCCAGCATCTCACTTCTATGATGTTCCTCTCCGTCTCTGTGATATAAGATTTGATAGGACTTTGTCTCCACGCAAAACTATAGTGTACCTACTGCACCTCCATAACTTATATAGGTATCACTAAAAAAAAACACTTTGATTACTAGCATTTGTTGATTTCTTAGGACTGATACAGTATTTTACGTGTTTCCGATTTAGAATGGTAAGAAGCGATCAATAGCTGTCACATCATTGATGCCGAGCATCGGTAATCGCTGTTTTCAACTATCGATAGATGTCGTTCCAATCAAGCTTTGTTTGAAACCGATGCCAGTTACGTAAATAAAACCGCCGTTTTTATATGTTGCATTACAAAATTGATAGAAGTATGTTGCACTACAAGATACGTGATAGGCCTACAGGTTTGGAGTTCCTATCTTTCCAGGAAGATGTTGCAGAAATAATGCCTTGAAAAGCAGGAGTAATTTATCTTTGCTATACACCTCATAGCGATCGCATGTTTACAAATCGATAACTAAGAAAACAGACGAAAATCTCCTCTTCTATTTTTACACAGAAACATACAATCGTATTGCCATTCGCAGTCACCATCATGTATTCAACCTTTATACTACTTCCTATAGCTCTAGTCGCTACTGAAATTTACTTCCAAGACCTCAAGGTCCCAGATTACGATACATTTATCAGTCCTAAAGACATCCGTGAGAATTTTCTCAGAAACCGCAAAAGGAATAGCGAAAATGCGAAAAAAATTCAACAGCTTGACAAATATCTACCAAATAACACATTGTATATAGAAGATGTACCACATTACGCTGTTACTAAGAAGAATTCGAAAGTAGATATCTTGGAGACAGAGTTCCGAAACCTAATTGGTATGAAGGGTTTGAAATATACGTACAAAAGGGACACTTTTTGGCGGACGTGGCGTAAGGTTAATTTTCCAGGGAAATTAAGAGTCATTTGGTATAGGTGTGAAAATACCGTGAACTTTACTAATTGCAATAATGGCGGTTACTGGGTAAGTCCTACCTTATTTACCACCAAATACCAACCAAACATTTGTACCCCCTGGGGATCGAACCCGAGATCTCTGAATCTGACACCGGTGGACGTATCACAAGATCACAGAGGCGGTTAAAAATCTATATAATGCTATTAATTAATGAAATAAAAATAGGATAGGTACTATAAAATATTTTGAAAAAAAAATGGAACCGACTTCACCACAAAAACTTAAAAATAACTCTACAAGTGAAGTTGGTGCCGAATTTCCAAGCACAACAACATGTTTATTGTATTGTACCGCCTTCAAATTATATGAACTTAGGTACCGTTAGAGTTGTTTTTAAGTTTATAGTAGTGAAGTGAAGTCGGTTTCCTTTTTTTTTTTAATCATAACTTTTTTCGTTGTCTACTAACCTACGACACCACAAGGTCTACGACACCCTATTTGTGATTCGTATGAGGATGCAATAATACGGGATTCTGGGAAATATCTACGCAATGATGGCATAGAGATCGAGACGTGCAGCACCCAACGAGTTAACTCGATGTGTGCTGTAAAACACTCACGGTGTGTTTTACATAGAGATCGAGACGTGCAGCACCCAACGAGTTAAAAGCCAAACTACTTAAATGATTTTGATAAAATTTCTATGAGACTATCTGGACAACTATCAAACATTATTTTTTATTCAAATTGGTTGAGAAATGATTGAGTTCTCAGGTAACAAACATTAAAAAAGAACATTTACCGAATCAATTCAACCTCCTCCTTTTGAAGTCGGTTATAAAAGCAAACGGTACGTAAGGTTACTCCTTGAAACTGACGTTCTTAAGCTGTTCACAGGTAATTGAAGAGAAACCACCGCCTTGTCCTTACGAGCTGTTCTCAATGCCGACAGAAGACCAGCTATGCGCAGTGCATGTTAACCAGTATTACAATGTGAATAAGAACTGCAATTCTCTGATAAGCCTCAGCGAGTTCACGGAGTCCTGTAGCAACCCTGTGGTAACGGAGTGGAAGGTGGAGAAAACATTCGAGGCTAAGGTTTCAGAACGGTTTCCTACTGTGATCTGTGGAGGGCGGGAAAGTTGCGATATTACCACTTTGTACAAGGTAAATTACCAAGTCTCATAGCTCAGTTGGTAGTACCTAACTCTGCCTTCTGCGCTGTAGGCTGTGGGTTAAATTTCCACTCAGGACAAACAATTGTGTGATGAATATTGATGTTTGTTCTGTTTGGGTATTCTATCATATAGTACTTACCTATGTATTTACAAAAGTATTTCAGTATTTTATCCGTAATCTATTTCCCATATTACAGTTTTGCGTTGTGTGAAATTAATCTCCTGTAATATTTATTGAATTACTATTTTTATTATTGAATAAATAATAAATGTTATACGTCCATTTCACAACGCCATGTAGCCCCAAGCTAAGCATACTAGATTACCTATAGAATATACTTATATTGGTAGTACATTTTAGTAAACACATAGTTACTTAAACTTTACGTATCTTCTTATGATACAGATTAGAGAAGTAGCATTGCGATTACGGTAAAAGAAATAATCGTGGGGAAACTTGCTTAGGACGTTGACTTTGTCTATAGTACCTACCTACCTACTTACTTACCCTACTGATTGAGCCGAGTGGATGGTATGTAAGATATCTACTATACCAGGCACTACCAGCTGCTTGCCTAAGATTAGATAAGACCGTAGGTATTTTTTTAATCGCCTCTGTGGTCTAGTGGTTCAAGCCACCGATTTCAGATCCAGAGGTCCCGAGTTCGATCCCCATGGGGACAATATATTGTGCTTGGTTTGGTTGATGGTAGGACTTTGTTTAAGCCCGCCTGGCTAGCTAATTTTAAAATTGTTGTGTTCCGGAATTCAGAGGTAAGATAGCCAGTTCATCAGTTTGTTGAGGCCTTACCTCAACTTGTTACCAGGTGTGATGAAGGCCAAGTGCTTACCCGTCCTACAATAAAAATAAAAAATATATACAACCTAGGTAAAATTTGTATGTATGTACAATAGAAGTAGTTAGCTAGAACTTCTCTTTATTGAACGATGGGGAGGTACTTGGCCTTCATCTCACCTGATTTTCAAGTTATGATAAGGCCGAAGGTAAGCCTACTTGACCCTAAATCCTCAACAAACCGAGGAACTGACTATCTTATCTCTAAATAAGATTGTGGTAGCTAGCCAGACGGATTTAAAGTCCTACGACCAACCAAACCAAGAACAATAGTATACATACTCCCCCTGGGGATCAAACCCGGAACCTCTGGATCTGGCACCGGTAGGAGAACCACTGGACCACAGAGGTGGTTAAACTAAATAATCGTTAATAGTACTTACCTACTTAAACGTACCCTATTATTGGTTGGGGGTAGGGAATGGCGAGCTACCATCATTTCACCTAAGTTTGTCGTCATAGCAATGATTCTAAATTACTATGACGTTAAAATAGTCAGATAGAATTCCGGGGGAAGTACGCTTCCACCTTCGACACTATCATAACATGAAATTAGTTGAGATGAAAGCCAAGCGCTACTCCATCGTACAATAAAAATAATATCAAGGCATCAAAGTCCATTCGATTATCCGCTGACGTAAGTACCTACCTACTTGCCTCGCCTTCACGTACCTACCTACCTAACTGCTACCTTCTGGCATTACAGATATCTGCAGACCACATATCCTTCAGAATAGTAAACTCATCAAACGACGTCATCTACTCAAGAATCATGAAGCAAGGAAAAAACTACGCTTGCATCAATGACTGCGGAAAAATGGACCCTTACACAACTGACATAGCAATGACCGCGAAGGAGCCTTTGCTAGTTAACTTATTAGGCAAGAAAAAGAGGGAATATAACAAATATGCTTCGTATTTGGGTAAAAAGAAAAGGGAGAGCAAACACAACAATAGGCTCAGTTCGAAAAATTTGTTACTGCATAGTGAGGTTCGCAGGACATCTTTGGTAAAAGATGAGTTTGATGATTAGACTTGACATAAAAACGTACCTACTTGCAGTTTATCTCAGCACCCGTTTCTAATAAATCTATGATACGTGAAGTGGTAGTAAAATATTACAATACTGTAGCATTCACTTTGAAATTAGTATATTTTACAGTTCAGGATTGATGCTAGAACACTAGGTTTTGAAAACACGATTACATAAAATTTTCTCAATAGAAAAAATAAACTAAGTTGATTCTAATTTGTACCTACCTAACAAAAATGTTCGCAATTCAATAAATATGCCCAATTAGGTCTTGACACTTTGTACAGTAAATATACACAGTATACAGCAGACGGTCTGTGTTTTAGACGTTCAAAATTAATATTTGTTTTACCGTAAAAAAACAAAAGGAAGAAATTCGCGCATATTTCTGTCATGTGGTGGTCATAAGCGCTGTGGTTGAGCGCACAGCAATGTCACCTTTATGATTACCGAATCTTAGTACAAAACCGCCTCTGTGGTCTAGTGGTTCAACCCGCCGATTTCAGATCCAGAGGTCCCGGGTTCGATCCCCATGGGGAGTACAATATATTGTGCTTGGTTTGGTTGGTGGTAGGATCTTGTTTAAGTCCGCCTGGCTAGCTACCAACATCTTGCCTACATCTGTCGCCATAATAACAATTCTTAAAAAAATGTTGTGTTCCGGCATTCAGAGGTAAGATAGCCAGTTCTTCAGTTTGTTGAGGATCCCAGGTGAAGTGCACCTCCATCTTCGGCCTTATCTCAACTTGTTACCAGGTGAGATGAAGGCCAAGCGTTTCCTCGTCGTACAATAAAAAAAAGAAACTAGAGTAAAGTTGCGTTGAGTTGCTCATCCGAGGTAGTATAGGACGTTAAGTATCTATTATACAGACTTACGACGTTTTCCTCTTCGAAGATGATCACTACTCACCGAGCTTGGATCAAGACTACTAGGACTACTAGTGTCAGGGGCATGTCCAATCGTCCACTTACGTTCCGCACATGCTCACAGTTTTCAAGTAGCTAGTGACTCATGCCATTCTAATTGTTGTGGTACCTAAAGACATGCCGGTATCCTCACGATGGTGGATGGACGGTGAAGGTCACTTCACCGTCAGATCATGTGTCAAATGCACATGCTTCCAAGAAACAGAACCATTTCATTAGTGATCAGCTGGAACCCACAACCTCCGGATCGGAAGGCCCAAAAACACGTGGGCATTCAACTCTACCATACTAGCCCCCTCAGCACGGGGAGGGGATTAAAAAATTGTCCTGTTTTTATCCACCATTGGGAGACAAAATTATCTCGAAGGTGGAGGAACAGGACAAAAATTTTATCCCCGCCCCGTATGAGGGGCCTGGGTCGGTATGGTACCTGTCTAGTTTTACAATAAAAAAGTACCTAGTGATTAAAGTATCTATTTTATTTCCTTGATCTGAGATTTTAGGTACCTACCTACTTTTATCACTAGTTACTTTTTATTGTGGAAAGGTACTTGCCCAGCTAATAATATTTCAGGCACAAGATTAAACAGAATAACTTATTAATGTACGTACGTATAGTAAGATGTACCTACATGTTTTTTTTGTTTTTTTTTTTGTCACCAACTACTTAGGTAGGTAGGAACCGAAAATGTATTCTCAGTAAAAGTCAAGGTACTTAGTAGGTAAATATAATACCTTATTTATTTACTACGTATAAATATGGTCTGACCATTGTTGGTTTTACAATAATTATAACAGTTCTAAACTAGGTTGGTACCTACCGACCTACATTCTAAAATGGTACATAGCGTAGGTACCTAGCACCTATACAATACACAATAACTTTTATTAATTTCAACATGGCCTTCTTCAAGGCAAGAATGAGGTGCTCTTCTAGACCGGAGTGCTACATCGTAAGGCATTTCATTGGTTCTCATCAGGCAAGATCATGGTCAAATATAGGTCTATCCCAATAAAAAATGATAAATTCAAAATAAATCATTTTTATTTGACACAAAAACAATGTTAAAATATTATTATTGAATACGTCCTGAACTAAATTATGATCATAATTAAGTAAATTAATTACGAATATAGTAAATAATAATTACAGGACATTAATTTTACACAGCGCCATCTATCCCCAAACAAAGCATAGCTTGTAATATAGGAACTAGATTCAGATAGAATACTTAAATACTTTTGTATATACATAATATATGAAACGACGCCCAAACACATAACAAACATCTATTCATCACACAAATGTTTGTCCTGGGTGGGAATCAAACCCACAGCCTACAGCGCAGAAGGTAGAGTTACTACCAACTTTGCTATGAGGCTTGTATATGTTTCAATAGACTATAATCTCGCCTGATGGGAAGCAATGTGTTTTTATTAGGAAAACAGACTGGGGCACCATATTCCACTCATTAGCCAATCGCATGAAAATGTGGAACTCATGCGTTTGTATGGATGGTCGGGAAGCTAACGAGGTAGGGATGGTAATGCTCCATGCAACTGCTATTCCTGTAGTGAAAGGGAGGAATGAAAGGTGTATTTTTGTTGATCTAACAATATAAGTAAGTAGTAAGTACCTACTCACCTTAGTTTAGGGCAAGTTTTATTACATTTAATTTGCATAACATACATATTATAACATATAGAAAATAAAACACACAGGTTCATTTTCAGTAACTTAAAATAAAAACTTTACCAATAACATGCTTAAACTTAACTACTTAAAAATACACAGAAAGGCACCTAAACAGTCAGTCTTATGTTAAACATACTAGGTATATATATATACATGCATTATTTTGGAAGACACAAACTTTGTCAACGGGTAATATAATTTGGTAATGTCAATAATAAAATGTGTTTAAGTAATAAAACCTTAAACCTTGTATACATTACAATAAAGTGAGCTTAAATTTCCCAATAATCATTGATAGTGAAAAGAGTATATTTTAGGATAATATCCTGTCATGCACAAAGGATTTCAGCGCTTCAACACTTTAAGACCATTTTCAAGTTTTTGGGATATGTTCACATATTGATTTACATAACAAAACAAAAGATGAATGAGGATGGGCCGTATCATCAGAGGAAAAGAAAGGAAAGCAAGTCAAAAACAATAAAAAGAGTTGACCACTCTTTGAACCGCCTCTGTGGTCTAGTGGTTCAACCCACCGATTTCAGATCCAGCAGTCCTGGGTTCAATACCCATGGGGAGTACAATATATTGTGCTTGGTTTGGTTGGTGGTAGGATTTTGTTCAAGTCCGCCTAGTGCGCCTGTTTAAGTCCCTACCACCATCTTACCTAATTCTGTCGCAATAATAACAATTCTTAAAAAAAAAATTATGCTACGGCATTTACAGGTAAGATAGCCAGTTCCTAAGTTAGTTAAGGATTCCGGGTGAAGTGCGCCTCCACCTTCGGCCTTATCTCAACTTTTTACCAGGTGACATGAAGGCCAAGCCCTTCCCCATCATACAATAAAAAAAAAAGCCGCCAGACAATGCAGAATACACTCCACATCTGGGCATTAGTGCAGGCTTTGGTCACCACTACACACAATATGAATAGCAGAATGTGATGTGAATCTAACAGGCACTAAACCTGTTAGATTGCTAAACATTATGTAAATAAATTAAAATCAGGATCCGTGTTCATGTACATACAAGATAGCCGAGTGAATCATGCATTTGTGCATTGCACACTTGACTTCAAGACACATGTCAGTGACTAAGTTTTTTACTTCTCAGCGACTATTTGGTTGTTTTTTGTCTTCCTAACTTTACCACAAATATGGTCAGCGAGAAGGTAATTTCTGTTGAAGCTGCAATTACATTCAAAGCAATGAAATCTCCTTACAGCAGTATGCCGTTCCCTGATATGTGTGATCAAGCTTTTCTTTAACATCTCTCTGTCACAATAGTCACATATCGCTTTCGAATATAGATTATCCTTTGAAGCGAACGCTGAAGCTAAATAGTTTTGTAGCTCAATTTTTTCAGGTTTAACTTCAACTTTGACATAAAACGCCAATTTTTTGTCGCTCTTAGCTTTGGCTTTGCATTTTCTGATACTTAGCACATTGGTTTTTACCTTAGTTATCTGCACACAGCTTGTGGAATCCAGAGCAGGTTCTATCCAAGATTCATTTAGGTTCTTCTTCGTGTGAATTGGTGTGTAAGAGTCCAGGTTCATGTGATGCTTTCGAATGTGGTACTGTAGAAGTCTTTCTTCGCAATAGCTAACGTCACAAGCCCCGCAGCAGTATCTCTTGGAAGGCACATATAGGTCATCGTGAATGTATAAATGTTTGACCAAGTTACGTTTATCGACAAATCCGCGACCGCAATGGTCACAATAATGATATCGTTGCTGATTCTTATGCGTATCCACATGACGCTTGTACTCGTCCTTCCTGTAATATTCCTTATTACAGAAATTGCATTTAAATCGACTTGCTATAGCCTTGTGGTAGAATAAATGAGATTTCAACTTGTAACTGTTGGTGAAAGTTTTCTTGCAAATCTTACAGTGGTGCACTTTTTTTATATTGCTCTTCATGCTGCTCAAATAAAGATGCCGTTAGTATAAATAATTAAAATAGCAATAACTGGAAAACCAAAAAGGAAAACAACGGAAAAAATAAAACAAAAACAACCAAAACAAAATAAGCAACCAAGACCATAGCAAGACACAAAAAACAAACTATCGGGACATCGGGTGCGTTCCGTTGCTATTACTAGTAGAGGTGTGACTAATATATTCATAATAGGTATGGGTAACCTAATATTAGCAATGCATATTCGTAATAGGTTTTGGAGTGACTCCGGTTTTGAACAGGTGAACAGGTGAACAATTTGTGTGTGGTTGAACGGACTTCTGTGCCGAACACGAAGCCATCATGTATAAAAAACTCCTGTGATGAACAAGGAATTCTCCATTGCCATAATGTCTTGAACATAAGTAACTGAACCGACCCATGTGAATGTGTGTAACACTTCAGCTCATACTAAGTGAGATAACAGGGGCATTCCATATTACTAGGTAATGATGGTTGGAATTATCTTAATTTTAACTACAGATGGCGAGCTTCTCAACAACAATGCGGCAAACCACTAAGAGCTACAAACACATCATAAGCGAAGCAGTCCTATGTAAGTTATTGAACAACAATCAACATATACTATTCCAATCGCGCCGCCCCCCGCTTACTTCCGGGACAGGGATGGTCCCCCTCGTGGCGATGAGGCTAAGGGCAGGTCGGCACGACAAACCTATTGTGGATACAGATTTAGCTAGATGCGCCTAATCATGGCTTAGTCGATGTCGACTGAGCAAATAAACAAGGGAACTCTTTTTTTATCAGTTGTTATTAACAGATAGATATTAGTGTTCTGTGAGATAGTGTGGATGTCTAATAATGTTGTTTTTATTTTCCTTACAAAATTAATTTAATTTCAAATAATATATTATCCTACTATTTACTACACTACTAATAAATTATACCTATGTACTAAATAATAATAAATTTAGGTTGGGTGCGAAAAAGTTGAGTGTCATTGAAATAAAAAAGTACCTACCTACCTACCTACATACTTAGGTGAAGGAAAGAAAGAAAAGGGAGTATCATAAGTAATCAGGATTGCCGACGGACGGGCAACCCACATCATACTGTTTACGGGGTTCCCTAAATTAATTCGACAAATTTTACATCTTGCTAGAAAAGTTTCAATGTAAGTATTTTATGAAGAGAGTTTGTCAAGTTTGGTTATATTTCAATAGCTTTTCACCATTCTGTTTTCCAAAATCTTTTAGAAAATGGAAGAGCGTCGCAGATGTACGACAAAACGTCAGCTAGAGCTCATGGTGGAGTATTTGAGGGGCCACCAGGGAGTTGCCATCGGATGTGTGAGGTCAAAGGACTTGAAGCACAGCCCATACAGTTTTTTTTTTATAATAGAATAAATATTTTGACAGTTCCGAGCCTTTATATAATATATGAGAATATAATGTTTGTACGAAAATATATTAATGAATACAAAAAACAAGGTGACATTCAGTTATAATACTTGAAACAAAGATAAACTCCGGATCACATCATATACATAGGTTACAAAAATGTAACAAGAGTTTTGTTGGCAACTCTGTACGTTTCTACAACTAAATTCCTAGTGTGTCTATGAACACTTATTGTTATTATTTTCGAATAGTTTTGTGTGTAATTTAACCAAAATGACGTGACTAAGTGTTCCCTGTGATCCTACAGTATAAATAAATAATTGAATTGAATTGAACAGTTGTCCCTAGTGCCTAGTCTCACAGGTCAGGCACCATCTCTGCAGACTACTCCTAGGCGTACTCCAGTAACAAGTAAGTCAAACTTAATTGGTTACCATCAACTTATTGTAGACCACTGCTGGATGTAGGTCTCTCCAAAGCTCACCACTGAGCACAATCCTCAACCTCCCTCATTCACTCTGCCCACCTCGTTTTCCTCAAAGCAGAGCAAGTCGTGTAGGTTCTTTTTATATTGTTCCACTACGAAATTGCATAAAGCATGACTACTGGCAGAGACAGTATTTCACACACTATTTATACGTATAGCATTTATGATAAGAAAAGCTCGTTTTCTATAAGAACTATTACTTTTTTTTTATTTATTGTACGACGGGGAAGCGCTTGGCCTTCATCTCACCAGCAGGCTTGCATGGACTGGAGACAACTCTCCCGGGGAGAGGATAAAAATCCATTTCCCTGAGACAAATTTGTCTACTCTCCGAGCACGGGCTAGACTGGGGATATTCTATCTATATCTATCCACGGTGGAGAAACCCTTTCTCTCCGTCGTTGTTGCCATACAAAGAAAATTAAATAAAAATGTCATTACATTCACTCAATTTTGAATGATCGTACGTTCATTTGCTTTATCATCAATAAATTTTATCATACGTCTAATTTAAAATGATGCTATTGATGTGAGTTTCTTAGCATGAAAGCGACATTTTATTTTAGTAGTGCTGCTGGAGGTCTTTTTATTATTGACTTCAACTTCTTTGTTTTGGTTTTGGCGATGTTGATGTTACTGATCAGTCAGGAATTCAATGAATTCATTTTAGTAATAGTATGCAAGTATATATAGTATTATGTGTTACAATGAGTGGTTAGAAGTAAGTAATGTGGTAATTTTAATTAATACTTAAGGCGGAGGAAATATATCGACATGGGTGCAGTCAATAGCGCCGATTACCTATATCAGGAAGACCACTTTCCGTTCCCGAAATAATCCACTTTGGCATGAGTCTAGTATAATTAAATGAAGCAGTTTTTAATGAAGCTCTATTTTGATGATAATAAAAACTAAATCAGTTACATACATTCAAACGATGGCACCACTAAACTGGCTCAGATATTTACTTAGTATTATACTAAGAGCTGGAACGAATTAGGTTAGAATTTAACTATTAAACAAATTGTTATAATACTAGGTAGGTACTAACCTTCACAGGCACCGGCAAACCATCCCAAGTATTAATTGGTTTCAACGCGCTATTAAGCTCCTCACTCACAATAAATAATTAAATTACAGGACATTCATTTTACAAAGCGCCATCTAGTATCAAACTAAGCAAAGTATGTAATATGGGAACTAAATTACGGATATATTCATATATTTTTAATACATACCTACCTACTTATCATACAATACCCTCCCAAACAAAGACAAACATCAATATTCATCACACAAATGTTTGTCCTGGGTGGGAATCGCACCCAAAACCTACAGCGCAGCAGGCAGAGCTACTAACAACTGAGCTATGAGGCTTGTTAAATACAGGGCCATGTCCTTATTTACATGAAAAATTTGCTGTCCGAAAGCTCGAACGAATTGCTGGCATCTCTAATAATATATCTTCGGTGCTGTTTCCGCTCCATTATTTGTATTTATCGCGTCAAAAGGTAATTAAAGTATGCTCGAGAAATATATTTTTCGTGAAATAATAATTAATCCTCACCTCATAGGATCGTGGATAGCCTCTCCCTATCTTATGCAAATGGGGACTATTTTTATCGACGGTAGGCATAGTCCATGCTTTGATACGGGGACATGTTTCCACCACAAATGTCAAAAGGGGATAATTTTATCTCTCGAAGGTGGACAAATTTTTTATCCCCGGCCCGTGCTGAGGGGGCTGGTAACAAGTTAAGATAAGGCTGAAGGTGGAGGCGCACTTCACTTCACCCGGAATCCTCAACAAACTGAGGAATTGGCTATCTTACCTCTGAATGCCGGAACACAACAATTTTAGAATTGTTATTATGGCGACAGAATAAGGTAAAATGGTGGTAGCTAGCCAGGGGGGACTTCAACAAAGTCCTACCACCCACCAAACCAAGCACAATATATTGTACTCTCCATGGGGATCGAAATCCGGGACCTCTGGATCTGAAATCGGTGGGTTGAACCACTAGACCACAGAGGCGGTTACGTTGTTTAATGGGTATGCTGCCATAACGCCAGGAATGTCATTCAAGTCTTGTTCAATATCTCCGTTCCTATAATTAACAAGCCTCATAGTACCTAGAAGAAATAAAATTATTATAGGTACCAATTTTATGGGAAAACATTAGTTTATTTATAAAGACTAAATGAAAAACATTATAAACTACATGACATCTTCATCAACTCGTGTTGTCTGGTTCTGTTGAAGTTGTAGAAACTGAAAAAAAAAAAAAAGTTTTTTGGGTGTCATGAAATCTTAAATTTATTTTTAGGTTATTAAGGATTTTATAAAAACAAAGGAAGTTCTGCAATGTGGCACAAATTTACCAATGAACTAAGTATTCCCCAAATTATGTCTGTATAATTACATCCATCAACATCAATTATAGCTAAATAAGAATCACCAGCATCCCAAAGTCCTACTCCGGTATTTTAAGGAGCTTGGCCGGCTGGGGTAGGGTTAGTTAATACCATGGGGGACAATGCACAATACACCCCATAGCGGGATGTTAGTGCAGGCCTTGGTCACCCCCACTCAGAATAAGAATAAGAACATTCATCATATATTATTATTTAATGCATTAACATATATTTAAAACTCAAATTACCAGACTGAACTTGCTCCGAGCAATTTGACTAAATGACTGCATTTTTTTATGCAGCTACTGCTCTTAGTTCTTCAATGCAAAGAACAATCCTATGGGCCTCCTCTAGCGGATTTGTGCTAGCTGAAATATTTAATACAGTTATAGTTAGGTAGAAAATGTAATTATATTGAATGCTATCATTAACGGCCTGTCACTGGACACATTTGGACATGAGCCTTCTCTCCTCTCGCTTCTCACGACTCCTGGCAGGCAGGTTAGAAATTTGTTATTTGTAGTGGTATGGGTTGGTGCTGTTTTAATTTGACACAGTACAGTTGACATAAATACAAGTCGGAAGCAGTTTATTACTTGTTAAACTAAAAAAAAACACAATAATAAATATGACATACATTGTGATACCACTGTAGGAGCTATTCGGGCTGGTCGAAGTGCACTTTGTCGAGGCACATCTCTTCTCTGGCAATCTGTAAATAAATATGCCATTTTTATAACAGCCTAAGACCCAATGTTGGTATATAAGCTTTTGTAATTATGTTTACTAATTAACTTTACACACATAAGCATAGTGTAGGATACACTCCTGCTAGATGGAGCAATGACTCGCGTTCAGAGAGTGAATGAGGAAAATGAGGTGGGCAGAGAGTGAATGATGCTGAGGATTGTGCTCAGTTGTGAGCTTGGGAGAAACCAAGGAGAAAAAAAGTCTGCCTAAATCTCATTGACAGGTTGACATTGACGGACAAAATAAAACATGCAGGAAAAGGTAGTATCTTGCATTATTAGTGGCAAGCATGTTGTGCCTAACACTAGGAAGAGGACCGACCCTGCCTATAATGGCAGCCACCACATCTTTTAATGGTGTCAAGCTTGGTGCATCTCTTGGCCCACCACCAGTGGCTCCCAGGCTTGTGTTAAAACTGACAATCTTGCTCATGACTCAACATTTATAAACATTCCAAACCTGATAAAAAGTTATTGGTAAGTATTTAATTTACTCACATTCAAGAATTGTTTTATCAATTGATAACAGTTGATAGGTACCTTAGCCCATTCTTTGCCGGTTCTCGCAGGCCCCTCTGCATTAAGGATATCCGCCAACCTTTCCCAACACCTTGATGCTACAGCACAAGCCTCCTTAGATCTCACACGTCCGATGGCAACTCCCTGGTGGCCCGTCAAATACTCCACCGTGAGCTCTATCTGACGTATTGTCGTACATCTGCAATGCTCTTCCATTTTCTAAAAAAAATTGGAAAACAGAATGGTGAAAAGCTATTTAAATATAACCAAACTTGACTCTCTTCATAGAATACTTACATTGAAACTTTTCTAGCATGATGTAAAATTCGTCGAATTAATCTATGGAACCCCGTAAACAGCATGATGGGTTGCCTGTCTGTCGGCAATCCTGATTAAGCTGATTAGGTACTCTCTGATATAAGAGACTCCCTTTTCTTTCCTTCACTTAAGTATGTAGGCAGGTACTGATTTTATTTCAATGACACTCAACTAGTTAAAAACACTGAAATAATTTTGTACCTAGGCACCCAACCTAAATGTATTATCATTTAGTACATAGGTAGGTATAATTTATTAGTAGTGTAGTAGTAGGTAGGATATCATTTGAAATTAAGTTAATTTTGTAAGGAAAATAAATACAATTTATACAATTCTACACACTATCTGTCAATAACAGCTGATAAAAATAGAGTTACCATTGCCCTTGTTAATTTGCTCAGTCGACATCGACTAAGCCATGACCATGATTAGGCGCATCTAGCTAATTATCTGTATCCACAATGGGTTCGTTCAATAAGCGATCACTGTTCAGTTACGGCGCAACTGTAACTGAACCGCAGCGTGACCGTAACTAAAACTGCACCTTTATAAAACCAGACACGTAGCTCACTCTCACTCGATTATAGAATAACGCGATCGGGGCCCTGATCCTGTCCTTGACCAATCATACGCATGAAAGACAGGGCTGTGCAACAAGTCGTTATCACGCTATGGCCGATCTGCTTCTCCTCTCAAATAGTAGCACGGGCAGGCGCGGTGCCGCGCCGCCCAGTCTTAGTCGATTCAAAACGGCGTCCGAGTCAGGATGTGTGTGTTGATGTATCGATTACTGCACCGCAACTATGGTTCCGTCACTAACTCCTCGGCAGTTTATGCACACTCCTATTTTTTTGTTGTGGAATTTATTCGCTCGCGAATTAATAATAAAAAAAAAAAATTCGTAGCGGTTCAGATGAAACGTTAACACATTGCGGCGCGGAGGTCCGGGGGGAAGAGGAATATAAAGAGAACAGTAAGTTATTTTTCCATTTAATGTATGTACTTACCTACCTATACATAACTAGGTACCTACTTTCGCAAAACGTGTTCGAGGTGTATGGCAAGTCAATATTCGAAAGCCTTCCAAACCGAAGGTTATGGGTTCATGGTGTCCAGGAGTGAACTGTTTATGTAAAAGTTAACCTTTTTGTGCGCTTTTGCAACATGCCCTTACCTATTCTCCGACGGTGAAGGTTACATCGTAAGGTCCGGTCTCGGCATGACGTATATTCTAAATCTATGGGCATGACTGACAAAAAATATAATTGGCATGTGTCATAGGCTTTAGTTAAGCAGTTAAGCTTAGCGACGGATGGGCTGGCATTGTCATCTGTCACGTACCTAAGTATATACCTACTTTAATCATCAAAGGGAAGAAAATCGATGGACCGAAGACTTTGTGGCGGTCGTGGCGAGCTGAAGGATGGAAACGGCTCAAGAATTTGTGGTAGGGAGCTATTTGTGGCGTCGATCAAAGGAGGCCTTTGTAGCAGTGGACGCTAATGGACTGTAATGATGATGATTATTTTTAACACTAAGAAATGAAACATGTAAACGATAGACAAGTTTTTTTATTTAATTTGTTAGGTACCTACTTAGCATGTTAATGAATTAAGTAAACAGTATACTTGCATAAAGCTACAGTTATAATTCCACGGACAGATTACAAACGTACAAGACTAATGAGTAGGTGCAGGAGGCCTACTACTTGTTCTCCCAGCGGAAAAATGACGAATTTCATGAGTTTGCTTTGCTAAATAATTAGTTAGTGACGCCGTTTAAATGTGTATGGTACTTCTAAATTTGTGCATCCAGCCGTTTTTGAGATATTTAAAAAAATAGTTGCCGCTGGAAGAACACGTGTAAACGTTCTCCCAGCGGCATGTTTTTTGCAAAATGGACTTACATGATAAAAAATTATGTCATCAGTAAGAGTACAATGCGAGGTAAATGTGTATGCTAAAAAAAATTGTGCAAACTATGGTTACTGAGATATTCAAGTTTTCCTTGGGAGATCGCTGGATCTCCGAAACGATAAGGCAAAAAAAATCGTAACTACGAATTACGATTTTTTTGATACAAGTTGCTAACAATTTGTTTATTTCGTTTGTGAAAAACTTTAATTCTTAAAAAAAAAATGATACATTAAATAAGGTTTTCATGTTCTAGCACCTCGAAGAATGATTTTAGAGACCAACTTTATACCTTAATATATCATTATGCCTTACCTATTACTGCTTACAACGTCACCCCAAGTCTCGTTACGTTACTGTAAGTAATTAATGTGCCATTTCAAAAATACCGAGACGAAGACAGGACCAACTTTGTCAATAGATTGGAAACTAGTCCAATCTATTGACAAAGTTTTTCCTTTTATGGTTTGGCAAACTGAAAAGTATTCCAGCAATTTGTGCGTCTATTCAAGCCTGTAAAATTTTATCTCAATTCACTCTGAAATTAACGAGATATCTTAAAAATAGGTACGTAAAATGGTCCGTGCAATGGATAAACCGACCAATTAAATGGTAACAGGAAAGCGGCCTTACCATAGATTGTGTTAGCCTTCTTAATTTGATAGTATTCTAGTAGGTAGATCTGTTTTATTAGGTACAGGTGCGATTACTATACTCAGAGAAAAATGAAACAATTAAGTGTAAGTAGGTTTCGCCTTGAAAGGGACAGAACCCCAGTTAGTGTTATCAGGCTATAATGATTATTTTAAAACCAAACAAAGTAAGCATGTATATTATAAAATACCTACGTACTTATAATGTTATGTAAATAATAGCAGACCCGCCCTGGCAGGAGCTTTAGTGAGTGTTTTCGTTACCTTTCTAGGTTAGTTGTTACTTGTGACACAAAGACTGGCTCTTATTTAGGCCAGCGAATTATCATTGCTATTCATCGTGGCGATGCAGCCTGCCTGGGCACACTTCCATCTGGATGAATTGAGTTACTTATATACCGTTTTTAACTGTCCTTAAGGAATATGACTGCTTCCCTTACAAATTGTTTTTTTACGTTGTACCTGATAGGACATTTTATAAGTAAGTAAAGTAAGAAAAAATAACATGGAAATCAGGTAGTTAGAAGCAATATTATGGTGTAGGCACCTACTTACATTACTATTGAGAAAGTATATACTATATAGTAATCATTTAGTTACTCATACACGTTAAGCTATGCACAGTTTGAGGCTGTGAAAATGTCTTGATGTACATACCTACGTCAGTAGATTCTCCGTGGTTTGAATTTTCTAGTAATTGGTCTTGTCTATGGGCTTGATATTTCCCTTTGAACGCCACCACGCTGGTCAACGCAGTGGCTACGCCCAATGTTACCAGATTTAGCAAGAATTTGCTAATCTATGAGGATTATAAGTTATAAACACCATGCAGCAATATTGACGAATTTAGCATTCTTCAGACTTCCCAAATAGAGCTTCTCAATTCGGACCTTTTGGACGGTTTTTTTTCTATTAATGTTCATCAATTACTCTGCGAGTTCATAACTGATTTGCGATTTTTTTCTATGGCTAGGAGTAAGTCTGAATCTTTGTCCATCCCATTTTAATATCGGTTCAGTAGTCTAGGAACTATCATCACTCATGTTATTAATTTAAATCGAAATTAATAAGCACATTACAATACTGTTACCACTCTATAAATAAGTCACAATTCACGTATCAAATCCACTTCTAAAAGTCAAGTCAAAGTAAGGGTGCTTTGTTACGTTTGTACCTGCACTTCGCTGGTGGATCTTGGGCAAGGTCAACCAGCGAGTAATTCTGCAATAGTGCACTATTACAGAATTACTCGCTGAAAAAAAGATGCCGCTGGGAGATCGTTTTCACGCGTTCTTCCAGCGGCAACTGTTTTTTACATATATCTCAAAAACGGCTGGATGCACAAATTTAAAAGTGCCATACACATTTATACGGCGTCACTAACTAATTATTTAGCAAAGCATACTCTTGAAATTCGTCATTTTTCCGCTGTGAGAACGCACACCTACTACTTACATGCTTACATATTGCTTTATAGATACAACACTTACATTTTAAGAACATATAGGTACAAAAAAAGTTCGGCTGCTGCCGTAGTCTATTTATAGGTAGTTTTTTTTATTGTAGGTACAACGGAGATTCTCGGCCTTAATTTCACCTGACTTTCAAGTTATGATAAGACCGGTGGAAGCGCACTTCACCCGGAATCCACAACTGAGGAACTGGCTATCTTACCTCTAAATGCCGGAACACAATAATTTAGAATTGTTGTTATGGCGACAGAATTAGGTAAGATGGTGGTAGCTAGACGGACTTACGCAAAGTCCTGCCTCCGTCCAAACCAAGCACAATATTGTACTCCCCTTGGGATCGAACCCGGGACCTCTGGATCTGACACCAGTGAGCGAACCACTCGACCATAGTTAACAGCTTTATCAAAAAAGCAATAATCACAAAGTTAATATTAAGACGGTGGTGGTTTGAAAGATTCTAGCCACTTTTAATTTTTGTGTACTTAGATGTCCCGGAAGCTATGGGCTTTAGCAATGAAATCCCGCTGAAATATGGTTCTTCTAGTCATAAGAGTACGACACTTTAATGTTGTATTTCCGCTGCTGATAGTATGAAGTTAGAAAAAAGTTAATTTGTAAGTGTTACTATGTTTTCATTAATTAATTAATTTAAAAATAATGACATTCATTTGTATATTTTATTACGATTTAGGTATTGTTATTTTTAGGTAGGTAATTTAGTTTTTAGTCCAAGTGTAAGTCCCATAATGTGTTATAATATTTTGTATGGAATAACATTATCTGAAATAAATGAATAATATTATAATAAATAAATGCAAAAAAAAAACGCATATAGCTTTAATACGTGGATTGGAACGAAATTGCGTCCAATTTTCGCATTTCGCATTTGGCCGGTTTATTTCAATCTCCTGATATACCTTTGTACTTTGCCATCCTTTTAATTGCAAAATAGGCGATAGCGATGGCTATGATGACGATGATCGTCATTGTAAGTATACCAATGCCGAATCCGAACCAATAGGATCTATGCGATTCCATGATACGAAGCATCATGGACGCTGAAGGTCCGTAGCGAGGGGGCACGCAAGTATACAAGCCGGCGTCAGAGACCTGCCCATCGCGCCCTATTAAAACCCCCCCGGGGACGCCCTCCACCGAATCTCGTACGCTTAACCGATTGCTATTAACATTCACGTGTTCGATGCTTCCATTCTCCGAAGTGTAGAGCCAGGTAACCGCCCCATACGGCTTGCCGATAAGCTTGCATGATATTTCAAAGTCCTGACCCAATGTTATGTCAATATTGTTGCCTGTGGAAAAAATAACTAAGTACTTTATGCTATTATGTCAAGTAGATTAAACAAATTCATTATAAAAACTAAATTCAGCAAAAATCGACATTTATTTACTGAACTAATCACAACCTATAGTTTAATTATTTATCTATCAATGGCATATTTATTGAAATCACTGGTAATCATAGTTCTGGTACAATAATGGTTTAAAAAATAAATAAGTATGTTTGACCGGTAGGTATGACACGTTATGTATGGTAAAACCGGTCAGCACTTGGATAATACCGGTCAAGACTAATAAGAGCATAAATGACATTTATAGTTTGAAGCGGAGTCAAGTCCTGAGCGTTCCGAGTGGGCCCAATGTTCACATAGTACGCATCTGTACCACAACTCTTTGTCTCGTCCATAATCTCCCCTAGCCCAACTGCGGCGCAAGAAGAACAGGGACAACTTGCATAATAAACTTAAGCAAGATCCACTAATGGAAGTTCTTATACTGCCTTTAAACGATACAGAAATTTCTGCAACGCTCTCATTAAAAAAGAGAGAAGAACCTAGGAAAAACAACAAATCGAAAACTGTACATAAGAAACAGAAACTATCGGGAGTAATTAAATACATATGCAATCAGAATAAGTTGTTAGACCGCTCATCATCTCTTATTTCTCAAAATGATGATGAGTGTTAATGAAGTAAATGGTTTCTTCGCTGATGTTGGAAAAAAACTAGCAGCAGAAATATCTGCCAATGTTTCAATTTTCTCTTCTAATAAGTATAAAGCTGCTATTTCCATAACTCACTAGCGCTCTTTTCAGTTGACGTTTTTGGAAGTCAGACGTATCATAAACGACATAAAAGTCAATTGCGCGATGGCTTTGGATAAAATCTCCAGTAAACTCATAAACTCTCAAATCCTAATCAGCCTTATTACGCATATATGCAATATCGCATTCACAATAGGATCTACCCTCGCCTCTTTAAAACAGCGATAATAAAACCTATCCACAAATGTGGGCAATCAGACCTTATTAACAACTATATAGTCTATCCTTCCAACTCTATCTAAAATATTGGAAAGATTAATAAATAAACGCCTAGTTAACTCTCTCGAATCAAATAATCTTATATCTCAATCTCAATACGGATTCCGAGTCGGCAAGTCATCTAATGACGCCGTCCACTCACTCACTAATGATATAATAACCAATCTAAACAACAAAAAAATAAATGTCTAACGATTTTTCTCGATCTAGCTAAGGCGTTTGACACCGTCTCCATCCCACGCCTCATTAGTAAGCTAGACGAAATTGGAGTACGTGGTCTACCTCTGGCGTAATTTAGTGATTACTTAAATAATCGAAAACATCGTGTCAAGATCGGTGACTGGATAAGTGATGAGATTTCAATTAGCTATGGAGTGCCGCAGGGAAGTATTCTCGTATATTATTTCTTATCTACATAAATGGCCTATATAACCTGCAGCTCACGAATGGTTCCACAATTACTTTCGCTGATGATACAGCGCTTTTCTTCTCAGGTGAAAATTGGAATGATGTATTTTCCTTTGCCCAAAGTGGTCTGGACTTGGTCAGTTCTTGGCTGCAGTTAACGCGTTGTCATTAAATGTTTCCAAAACCAAATTCACTGCCACCATGCTCGCTCACTCTTACGGCGCTTTCATGTTTGCTGAAGACTTTGCCTTGCCCATGTCTACTCTTAGAAAGGACCATAACCATAAAATATCTCGGTATCACTCTCGACCAATTTCTCAATTTCAAACCTCACATTGTGCAACAACACTTTAATGCCTAGGTACGCTAATTAATATATATTTTTGAAACATTAAGACAGGTAGCCGACTTTAAGACGATTCAAATGGTCTACTTCGCACTTTGCCAACCAGTTGTGCATTACTGCATCTGATCTTGGGGTGAGGCTGCTAAAACGCACCTTATTGGCCTTATTGATATCTGAAAAGTTGAGGCGGGTCGTATCTTCGAGGAAATATTTTGTCTTACAAGTTATTTTAAGACAACACTCTCAACTTATATATATTTTCGATGTGCGTCAGGTGTCGAGGAAAACTGGCTCCCTCCGATATTTTTCGCTCTAGTAATACGCAAAATTTCTTCTGCTTTCTTGGCCCCTACTTATATAATAATCATCATCATCATCTTGTTATCACCTTCATCAGCTTGTTAAGGCCAATTTGCAGAGCCTAGAACATAGACGGCGGGTTGCCAGGCTGTCTGTGTTCTATAAATTCCACTTTGGCGAGTGTGCGCACGATATCTTTGACCTAATCCCTCCACCCCCTTTCCACCACCGGACTAGCGGATGTACGGCTGGCTACCCGTACCTTGTAAATGTTCCATTGTGCAGAACACATCGTTTTGCCTCTAACTTTATCATGAATACTGGTAAAGAATGGAATACCTTGCCTTCGTCTGTTTTTCCGCACGAGTACAATCTTGGAGTCCTCAAGTCCAGAGTAAAGAGGTTCCTTTTAGGCAAGCGTGCTCCATCTTAGGCCACATCTTTACTTGTTTTACACGTAAGCTGGTGGTCAAACGCTTGACTATCACCAATAAATAAAAAATTGTACCATCACTGCAGAAGACCCAAGTGTTAAAAGCTTGTGAGCGAATGGCTTAAAGTGCTTGACTACCAAGTTACTGAAGATCTCTTGATTCCTCCCGCTTAATCATTTTGTATTCTTCTAGCATTCACCATAATCATAAATTGTTTCCCTTAATAAATAAATAAGACTCCAAATAGTACCAGCTACTCTATCACTAACTACACTATCTAGCTTATCTACACATCGTGCTTCCTTTCATACTTACACCCCCTACACACCTCAAAGCCCCTCATGCACACCCCACACGTACAATTTGACTACTTAAGTCTTCTTTCACTACACCAACACACAACAGTCCTACTTCACTTTTTTCTTGGTTAATTTTATTTTTTGTTGTAAGTCGGGTAAGCACTTGGTCTTCATCTCACCTACAAGTTTACTTTACAAGTTAAGATAAGGCCGAAGGTGGAGGCGCACTTCACCCGGAATCCTCAACAAACTGAGGAACTGGCTATCTCACCTCTAAATGCCGGAACACAACAGTTTTAGAATAGTTATTATGGTGACAGAATTAGGTAAGATGATGGTAGCTAGCCAGACGGACTTCAACAAAGTAGGACTTTGTTGAAGTCCGCCTGGCTAGCTACCATCCATCACCAACCAAACCAAGCACAATATATTGTACTCTCCATGGGGATCGAACCCGGGACCTCTGGATCTGAAATCGGTGGGTTGAACCACTAGACCACAGAGGCGGTTAAATGATCAATTGTTTTAGTATTTTTATTATACCACACTATCTGTTTCGTGGAAAGTATGTACCTACCTATATTCCGTTAGAGGGGCCCTGGTCACCTTTACTACAGGTTTTTTAAAAACGTCACAAACAGGTCACAACTATGCTTTTTCATAACCTGGTTTTCTTGTATTACTTAGTAGGTATCTAGTAAATCTGGCGTTTCTATTTCAGATTTTGAAGTATTGGTTTCGTCTTGTAACACATTTTCACTCTTCAATCCTGTAGCTATTTTTTATTCTTTTTCGCTATCCAGATCCTGTATCAGTCTTTTCATCATCACAATCCATCTTTTTTAATGTTTCTTTCTTCCCTTTTTTTATTTTTTAGCTTTCGCTGTCCTCTCTTTATTTATTACAATGTTTTATTTATACAGTTTTGTTCTGCTGTTTTTCATTTTTTTTATCAGCTTTTGATAATTTTCCCTTTTTGCTCTTTCTCAAATAAAACTTTTTATTTGGAGTTCCTGTTTTAACCGTGGCATGAAGTGGACGAGAACCTTGTATACTTTTTTGGTATAGGAAGTAGATCCTTTATATTTCGGGACGTTGTTGAGGGGATAGTGTCATCATAATTGACATGAAGCTCCACAATTTCATTTGTATGTGGTGGTGTTTGTAGCGTAGCTCGGTGATAGTACTTGGATTGCAAGTCGCCTACTACGTTCGATTCCGAGCCAAGTGTCAGCAGTCGCGCGAGGACACGTCGATTTGCGCAACCACTTGCGATTATTTGCCAGTTTACTTATTTTTAAACCTCGCATTTCTAATTTGACAGGCCTCATAGCTCAGTTGGTAGTAACTTTGGCTTCTGCGCTGTAGGTTGTGGGTTCGATTCTCACCCAGGACAAACATTTGAAAAACGTCCATTTATCGATAAATACAATCTATACAAGTTACCCCATCACTTGTTCCTCTAGTGCGATGAATAACAAGGTATAGTGGCTCGCACAAGTCCATGCGCATCGCCCAACGCGGCGCGCGGCGTTCTCGACCTTATTATCAAGTAATATAGACTCGTCAACGGCGCGCGCGGCGCGTACGATTTCTGTGCGAGCTCGTGCGGTCTACTATGCCTATTGACGAGCTCACTTGCCTGCGACTGCTCCTTTGTTCTAATTAGTGTACCTGTGTACTTACGGGTAGTTTGTTAAAATGTTAATGTGGTCTTATGTATTTTGTACCTTTCCTTGCTAACCTCGATATGAAGGTAGTATGCCTATTGAATGTGAAGCTGTAGGTACTAAAGCTTGCATAAGTTTGCCAACTATTATTTCAATTCCAAATTACCTAATGTATTCTCGTAATCCGTAATTATTTACTTATGCCATAAGTTTTAAGAAAGTGTTAAGCTTTGTAAATATTTAAATTGCCTAAGTCTACATTCTAGGATCAATGTACACTGGAAGCGTAGCTCCTGCATATATTTTAGTTTAAATAAAGAATTTTTGAAATTGAAACTGTTGCGCACAGTTAAAGTTTGGTTTATACTAGAAAAAAGCTGTTGCCTTTTAGTTGAATCTCCTCTCCTTTACGGCATCCGTGGGCTGGAGGGGTAGATTTTTAAGTCACGACTACTAAGGCAACGGTTTTGAGAGCACTTTTCAAAACGACATTAACGTATGTCTCATTTTAGGAAGGGATGTCTTATTCACTTACCTACTGTTTTCTACCCATCTACTATGACGTAGGTATAGTGGGTGATTTGGTACTTTGCTCTCATTCTGGCTTTGCATACAATAAGAGTTAGCAACAAGAGAGTGCCTCGGATACTCAGGTGAATAAGAGAGATTGAGAAAAAAATGCTCAAGCCTACTTGAGCACTTCTTTCTCAGTACTTTGCTCTCATTCTGGCTTTGCATACAATAAGAGTTAGCAAGAAGAGAGTGCCTCGGATACTCAGGTGAATAAGAGAGATTGAGAAAAAAGTGCTCAAGCTTACTTGATGCTTTTTATTAATCTCTCCAAACTTACCTTTTACAACTTTGCAACTTACCTTAGTAAGTAAGGTGTAATGAAAGCACACTTTGATCGTTTGTTAATTACGATTTATTTGAAAAATAATGTCAGTGGTTAAAATACCAAACTCAAACCAGACATCACGAGATCTTAGTTCGGGGCGAACTACGAGTCTATTGGCTTTCTACTTCATTAGCGATTGTTAATATATTGTAACAAGCTGTTTGTTTACATGTCACTTGAATGGATAGTATAAGAAATAGTGTACCTAGTGAGAGAAGAGTGAAGGTTGTGGTGTGAAAGAGGATGTAGTGACAAAGATAGAGAAAGAAATACTAAGCTGATTTGGGCATATAGACTAGAATACTAGAACTATAGAGAGGATGAATGAAAGCAGGTTGACTAAGAAAGTACCTAATGATAATGTCGAGTATGAATGGTGAAGTATGGAGGGGAAGACCTCGGCGGACGTTCTCGAATCAAATTGGAGATGTTCTTGAGAAAGGCTAGGTCAGAAGTACCCTAAGCCGACGAGTATGAATGAAGAAAGTGATGAGAGTGAATGACGCAAAAGAAATGTGCAAGGAACGTAGTAAAAAGAAAGTTTTGTAGTAAATGGAAATCCGTTGACACTGCCTACCCCTTTGGGAAACAGGCGTGAGTTGTTTGTATGTGTCTTAATGTAAGTTCTAACTAAAACAAGAATGTGAGTAAAATAATGAAAAAGGTAAGCTTTAGATACGATGTGACTGAGATAAATTATTAATAAATACAGGCAGCACATTTAACATACAAAAATCAGTGAAACAACACAAAACAACAAGAAAGACATACAACACAATAAAAGCAAGAAACATTTCAATAGACAGCATACTACCTAGTACCTGCTGTGCATCAAGCTGGTGACCAATTCTGCATGATGTTATGTTATGTGGTACATAACATGCAACAAACCGCTGATCAAAAAGGTGCATCGCGTCACATCAACCACAACAACTGCGCCAAGCAAAGACAAATGAAACAAAACAATTAACAAACAAGTGTATGTTTTTTTTTTTTTTACATTATCTCGAATCGTAAATCGCCGTAATCTCCTAAACGAATAATATTAAGTACCTGGGTATACATTGAGAACTGTAAAAAATGAAGAGAACTACAAAAAATGTGTGATATTCAAACAGTTTCATGATAATTTAAAATAGGTATCTAATTTCTGAGATATAATATAAATATAATATTACAGGACATTATTTTTTACACAGCGCCATCTAGCCCCAAACTAAGCGTAATCTAGTTCCCATATTACAAGAATATGGGAACTAGATTACGGATAGAATACTTAATTACCTTGTAAATACATACGTACTATATGATACAACACCCAAACACAGAACAAACATCTGAATTCATCACACAAATGTTTGTCCTGGGTGGGAATCGAACCCACAGCCTATAGTGCAGAAGGCAGAGTTACTACCAACTGAGCTATGAGGCTTGTTCTATGTGATATATTTGATGACCTAAAAACAAATTAAGTTTGACCCTGAACCTTTGCACACCCTGAAGATCCATTGAAGAATGTTGTTCCAGTAGGTACCATTTCGAGGTTAAGTACCGGAAGCAACCTAAAAGCAGTTGAGTGATTGCGATGCATGAGAGCATGTACGTGCATTTCTGCTTTTTTTGTTGAAAATTTGTTATTGTTTGATTACACCGAAAAGCTAACTGACATGGTGAAGTTTACTCCGCGATTTCGTTTTAAAGGTGTGCCATCTTGTAGCGGCGGCCATATTATAATGAGTGTGATGTCACTATCTTTATCCTTTTCTATTCTTCAAGTCTTCCATTAAGGGGGTTGACAAAAATACACCATGCGCCATCTTGTGGCATCGCGTCGGCTATGTTTAAGGTATTACAACATTGAGTAGGTATTGCTTATTGTATTGTCACCAGAGACACCACCCAAGGTGTATCAACATTTCAACCGTTTAGTCAGATATCAAGAAGTGTTTCTAATCCAGCTTGCAAGATTTGACCTGAAATACTAACTAACATCGTGTCTGTTATGGTAACAAATAATCGAATTCACGTTCGTGGTTATGCCTAAAAAACTCTGCGTAAATGGAGCATAATTAGTGCAAAAATAAAATAAATAGAACCTCACTGGTTTAAGAAATAATGACCATTCTTAGTGGGTACGTTAGCATAACGATCAAGCTAGCGTACACATGACCGTACTCGAAAACGGCTTTTATACTATAGGAACGAAGTTTACACACAAAAATACTGCACAAATACTGCCCGAGCTATACGAAATTTCATAATGCATAAGTCTACATTCTCTCGCTCGGAATGTCATTCAAAAGTCTTGTTCAATATCTCCGTTCCTATAAGAATTGCTCTTATAGGAACGGAGATATTGAACAAGACTTTTGAATGACATTCCGAGCTGGCGTTATGGCAGCGTACCCATTAAACAACGCAATAGTTCCTATAGAAAACGAGCTTTTCTTATCATAAATGCTATACGTATAAATATTGTGTGAAATACTGCCTCTGCCAGTAGCCATACTTTATGCAATTTAAGTGGAACAATAAAAAAGTCTATGTGAAGTTCTAGAAACAAATGCATTGTGGTACAGTCGAACACACAAAATAATTTGTTAGTAAAATTATACACCGAACAATTTAGGTAGGTAGTAAGAATTAGTAGTTTTGTTACTTTATATGAACTTTTTTTATTTTTTTTTATTTATTGTACGACGGGTAAGCACTTGGCCTTAATCTCACCTGGTAACAAGTTGAGATAAGGCCGAAGGTGGAGGCGCACTTCACCCGGAATCCTCAACAAACTGAGGAACTGGCTATTTACCTCTGAATGCCGGAACACAACAATTTTAGAATTGTTATTATGGCGACAGAATTAGGTAAGATGGTGGTAGCTAGCCAGGCGGACTAAACAAAGTCCTACCACCAACCAAACCAAGCACAATATATTGTACTCCCCATGGGGATCGAACCCGGGACCTCTGGATCTGAAATCGGTGGCTTGAACCACTAGACCACAGAGGCGGTTACTTGCTTGAAGAGAAGAAGAGCTTTCGCGAGTACTTTTACCCATATTTAGCTACGTATTAAGCAAAGCAGAGCTAAACGTGTAGGTTCATTTAATAATTAGATTTTAGGCATAACCACGAACGTGAATTCGATTATGTTACGCTACCATAACGGACACACTAACATCCATAGCAAGTTAAATATATATTCATTGCAAGTTAAATAAATAGCTTGTAAAAAGCGGCTCAAATCAGACGAGACCCGCACATTAAGGGTTCCAAAGTACACACCTTGAAGGTGCGCGTGTGGACGCGCCTCAGCTTGCCACGCCGACGCAACCACTTCTCCGACATAGCACGTGTAGTTTCCGAAGTCATCAACGCCCGCGTGAAGCACGCGTAGGACAGCGTCGTCATCATTCATCAGTTCTACACCTTTGTTGTCTGCGGTTACCAAAGTCTCGTTGATATGCCTGCGATAACAAAGACACGAACGCGATTCTAATATACCCATTGCTCGCTACGCAATGAGCCATCTTCAGGATAGCCATCTGCTTCGTGTTCAATTTAAACTGAATTTTCACAAAGGCGACATGAGGTACGTAAATAAACACTACGCAAGAGACATACCTAGTTCATAAACATAGTCGTGTGATTTGTGTTGTTTTTAATGTTGGATAGTAGGCATATTCACTGCTCGGCTACAGAATCAACAAGGGAGAAGACGGGAAGCATCATCTCCCACAACACCAGTTTCCTTTTCACTGTCGCTGTTGCGAACACAGGCGCTAAATAAGTGTCACCAACAAACCAAAGTTCTGATCCGGTATTTTAAGGAGCTGGGCTGGCAGGTATGGTTAGTTAAAGCCACGGGGGACAGTGCACAATACACCCCACAGCGGGACGTCAGTGCAGGCCTTGGTCTCCCCCACTCAGAATAAGAGTAAAAATGTATGGTATGTACAGAACTTATGTAGACGTAGACAGGTTGTGGCGACACTATTGTGTCACATCACTAGAAGGATGTCCCCTCTAAGGTAGGGCTTGATATGTCGGATCCAGCTAGGCTATGTTACATAAATGGAAGGATACTTTCTATACATAAACATGATACCTACCTAACGGAGTGACTCTAATTCTATTATATATGTAGGAGCTAATATTCTCCCACAAGGTGACGTTATGCATAGTGTACGGGAAGGTACCTTGTGAGTACTCACCAGATGTATTTGGGAACGTAAACGTCTATATTCAGGGTACAGTTGAGCTCGAAGGGATGGTACAAGTCGTAGATCTTAGGCTGGCGCGTGAAAGTCTCGACAATGCCGTAGGTATCTGTAAGCACAAGTTAAAAAATATTATATTTATTTACTGTAAGCTCTGTGTCACTCTTTGTTGTAGCCTAAGTAATGTTTTAGCGTTTATCCTACTAATAGTCTACAATCATGTGACGCACACATTCCAAGTCACGATGAAACCCACCTGGGCCAAATTAAAGCGGCTAAAAGGCCAGAGTTTAACTGCTAAAGCCTATCGAAGCAAGACCAAGCGACTCAGCAGTCGTCACCGTTGAAGTTGACGTCAGAAGAAAATCCCAAAAATCTTACCCGCACCTCTCAGCAACGGTAGTGTTGCAGACCAAGGATATTGGTTTCGCTTCTTTTTAATATTTGATATAATTCACCAAATTGACTTTGTGGGTCACGCATCCTATACCAACATAGGAATAGTTTCATCTATCTGGTTTTTAGACGAAACTAAATCGACCGCCCGCGCTCCCTGAGCGTCCTTGAATTGAGAGCAGTCAGCGTCGATTCCTCTCGTGACGCGTACGCACGCATACCTTTGCAATTAATTGCATTTTGCAAACCCGCCAACAACAGACATTTCATAAATTTATGTTGTACAAGCCCGGTTGTGTTACTGCGTCCCAAATCCTCAACCAGATTAAAACAATGTCGTTTGGAAAGAAGACGATAAGTACCTAGGTATAGGATTATTATAATGTCAATGTATAAAAGTAATTTATAGTAGGAATTTTAGCCTGTGATATCTTGGTTTCTCATTATGAATAGGTAGGTACCTACTTAAGTAGGTACTGTACTGATTCAAACTATTATTTTTCAATAAGTAGTACTTACCTAGGCTACATATATCAACACTTTGTTTTTTTGTTGGCCTGCGATACGCCTTAGGGGTGAACCAAAGGGTCGGATGGCTCCGAGATGATATTTTTTTGACGAGAAAGCGTTTGTTCATTATCTCTATTGGTCTCAAGCTATGATAAGGCCCAAGGAAACGCACACACCCGGAATCCTCAACAGACTTAGGTATGTACTGGCTATCTTACCTCTAAATGCCCGGCCGGAACACAACAGTTTAGAAATGTTTGGCGACCTGAGTTCTCGTGATTTCTGGTTTGTTTGTTTGCTTTCTTTTATTATTGTATGGCGGGGAAGCGCTTGGCCTTTATCATGTTATTTAATAACGGAGATTAGGACACAAAAAAAAAACTTTTAACACTGATAAAAATACCCTTTCAATACACCTCTCTCTGAGCACACTTTTTCTCGTATCTCTCTTTATTCACCCGAGTTTCGAGACTCACACTCGTTACTAACTTTCATTCTATGCAACGCCAGAATGAGAGCTAAGCACCATAGCACTGACTGTACGTCATTAGGGTGGACAGAATACAATACCTAAGTAAATAATTACGTTTTAAAAACTAAAAGGAAAACGTATACTATACAATTTCGTTTACCTGGATGACGTATTTTTTCAATTATTTTGATGACAGATGAACTGACAGACAGACAGACGAGTGAATTTTTGAGGTAATAAGTACTCCCTAAAATACGCAAATCGCTTCAAGTTTGCCTATAATATTTGAAGAGTTCCATTGATTTCTCCAGGATCCCATCATCAGATCCTCACCTGGTGTCAATGTGAAGACCCTTTCAAACAAAAAAATAATTTTCCAAATCGGTCCAGGCATTCGGGTAATCGGGGAACATACATAAAATAAAACCTTTTTTTGATGTCGGTTCATGAACATATCACCCCTCAATCAGAAAAATGTTGGTATCTGTTTTATGAAGTGTTTATAAAAAATGTTTACCTATGTATTCAAAGTAGACTAAAAAGGCAGCAGCTTCCTTCTGTGTCTAAACAAAGCTTTAACTGTAAACACCAATGTTTCTGCCAAGCGTGGTAAATGAACAGTTTTTGAGGATGTTTTTTTTTCAAAAGTTGTGGACATTTTAATGGACCGTTGACATGCGACAAGCATAAATTTGTCCCCTCCTTAGGGGATCGAACCCGGGACTTACGTTATTTTTTAATTACTTTATAATTTATGTACTTACATTTACAGACGCAAGCTGCAAGAAGTATTGATAGCAGGTTGCCGTGCTGACTAAACCGCATGATGAACAGGGGTACGTACCTTAAGTTGTAAAACAAATTAAAAATATAATACCTTCTTGGGGCTTTAATCTGAGATACACATACCGATCCAATTCTATTCGGAATCAGGTTCCAGTTTTAATACACGCAAAATGCACTCTTGAACGAGATTTACATTGAAATTGAGTTGACAGTCGACTATTTGGGCCATAACGAACAGTAGCGTAGGTACTTTGCATTTTGAGCCCTAAACTATTTATAGTTGCTATTTGCTTGAAAAGCAGTAAGTACCTAATTACAATAATGTTGATGTTGCTATCATTTACAAGCATGGCATGACAAAATATGCCGCTATTGTAATCAACGTCAGCGACAATAACGCCAACCCCCTTAAGAGTCGTATATATACGTGCTATACGTGAAATGGCTGAGCTTCAGCGATCATATCTTCCACAATACTGTAGCATTTACTTTGAAATGAATATGATGTTATAGTTCAGGATTGATGCTAGATCGCTCGTTTCGAAAACACGATTACATAAAATTTTCTCTATAGATAAAAAGTCCAAAGTTGACTCTAATTTGTACCAAAAATGTTCGCCATTCAATAAATACGCCCAATTATGCCTTGACACTTTGTACAGCAAATGAACACAGTATACAGCAGAAGGTCTGTGTTTTAGATTTTAAAAATTAATGTTTGTTTTACCGTAAAAAAATAAAACGTTGATATTCGCGCGTATTTCTGTCATCTGGTGGCCATAAGCGCCGTGGTTGAGCGCACAGCAATGTCACCTTTATTATTACTATATCTTAGTTCGAAACTAGAGTAAAGTTGCGTTGTGTTTCCAATCTGAGGTACTATAGCCCGTTAAGAGGATCATATACCGCGTACCTGTCCATACAAAAAGAAATAGCTCTTTTCTACCTTTTAATATTGTCCAATTTCTGAGATTTTTTTTTTCATGCTATCAACACATTATTACCTAGCAAGTACTAAGCGTCTTATTTTTGCCAGTTTTTTTAATCACTTTATGGGTACAGGCTCATAACCGGTATTTTTTTTGCACTGAAACTATGACTAAGTATAAAAAGTCAATATTTATCCAAACCTAAAAAACTTATTTGAAAATACTTAATAAAACGCATAGGCCTGAAATACATTATATTCAAGCGATTGACACCAATAACCAAACATTTTGTTACAATTTAGGGGGTGTTAGCGCGACTCATTTATGATTATGAGATGAATGATATGCGACTGTCTTTGTTTTCCTACGCCTTCACCCAATTATGCTATCCTTTTCCCCTGTTTGGACCGGCTGGTATGGAAATAGGGGTGATGTGAACAAATGGGAGCTTATTAAATACTTTGATACAATAAGCTCTCTGAATGTAAATAAAATTGTATTGTTTACATTTCCTTATAGTAATTGCTTGCCACAAGCTGAAAATGATCTTAGATATAAATTAAACAAGACATTATATACAATGTCACATAATAAAAACTTAATCCATTTAATTGACTCTAACAATTGTGTTAGTAATAATGTTTATTTGACCCAAGGTAGTTACTACCTACCAAATTTTTACAAACGACAGGTAGCTGTGTCGCCATCTTATTTTTTTAGTATAACAGCCAAGAATTCTGCTAATCAGACTGCTTTTATTGAGCACAGACAAGATATTCATATATTGGAAAATATTCCAAGTAATTTAAATTAGTTCATAAGACAATAGAGGAAGTCTCTAGCATAAATGAGCCACCAAATATGTCAAGTAAACATAGCTTAGTAAGCAAGTCAAAAATGTGTACAAATAACTTGCTCAGATCAAATAAGCCAAATAAGTGTAATAATATACTGTTAAATAATACTAAGGAAATATGCCCCAATACCCAAAAAATCTATCTAATTGTTAAGTCAAAACATTGAAGGCTTAGAAAATAAGGTGCTTGAACTGGAATTATTCATGAACTCTGATCATATTGACATCATTTGCTTAACTGAACATTGGCTAAAACAACATAAGAACAACTAAAACAACTAAAGCGCTCATGTTTAATTCAGTTTGTATATTCAGCGTGTTCAATTCATCATTAATCAGTAATCACTAGATTGGTTCTGCAGAGTGAATCACTCTCAATAATATTGTTAAACAAACAAATAAAATTTAAAGTTCGGACTGACATTGTTAGTCATTCAGTTGAAAAGCAAATTGAAATAGCGTGTGTAGAGCTGGAGCAATTCATTATCATAAGTGTATATACAGCCCACCTTGTGCCAAAAATTCAATTTTTGAAAATGTTATGGAACAAATATTGTGTAAATTGACGGAATCAAAAAAACAATTGATAGCTTGTGGAGATTTTAACATAAAAAATGCATATAGCAAAAAAATTACTAACTTGTTTAACAACAGGATAACGCAACCCTCCTCTCCCGCTTTACCGTACCCGATAAGCGAAATAAGTGCGCAAGCGCCGCGACGAACCTACGTCATCACGTACCCCCCCCCCCCCCCCGAATACGGATAATAATTTGATTACACCACCTATGTGGCATTACGGACCTCTGAGGTAATAACTACCATAGTATCACGAAGCGCCAGTAACGTACCTAAGTAATTTTGTCGACTTCTCCAATGATTCATCATAGGATTTCAATGAAATAAAGTAAATGTTTAGTGAAATAAAATCAGAGAATGACCAAAAATTTGATTTCTTAAATACCGCTATGTCATTGATAATTATGGGAGGAGCTGCAAAGACCCACTTAATAAATCTAGAAAGAACCCAAAGGGCAATTTTGAAAGTGAGTGCAGGTCTCCCCTACCGTTTTTCCCCACTACTGAACTTTACGCAAAATGGGACGTGTTGACAGTCAGGCAGTTCTTCATATCTCATATATCATATCTTCATACCTCAATCTCCAAACATACACATTGTCATGTGGGTACAGCTCATTGGTACCTTAATAATAATAAGCTCATTTTACCTACATTTTTTTTCAACCATTTTACCCGCTTTATGCTGTAAACCTATTGCTGACTATCCATCCGAGTGAGGTGAATTTAAAACCAGCGCTACACTCCATTATGTACCTAAGTGCATTTGCTGAAATTATCCCATTTGCTCAAACATAGTGTGCTTATGTGTTTTGTAGTACAGTTTTTTGAGCCTCTCTTTATATTTTTGAGTTTTTCTGTTTTGTATTGTTATATTTTTGAGCAATAAATATTTATTTTATATAGGACCATACCATTTATCCAATGTGCAAACTCAGTGTAAAAGTGTAACCTCTAAGTGGCTTAAAGCCCTTACTTATGAGGAGACTGAGCACCTTCTGGCTCCTATTAACTAATAATAACAGTCGGGTACCATTTCAGCAGTGGATGTATGTGGGCCGAAATGATGATGATGATGACTCAGTTACAAATTAACCTGATACACACATGCACACCATCACACACACACAAACACTCTCATTCATCATACCTACATCACAAACATAATAACACTCAAATAAATTAGTCTGATTTTTGCATAACTTTCATCTTAATTTTAGAATTAATTTAAGTTTGATGTTTTCATATCTTTTTTTATTACTTTATATGCTATTTTAATTTATATTTTTATTCTCATCAAGAGTTATTGTTTTTGAATTATTTTGTCTGTAGTTCTGTTTGTTATACTTGCAGTCTGTGGAGTGAGGCAACCTGGTGACCTGTAATATAGATTTTCTTTCTTAAACCTATCTAGGGCACCAGTCTTAATACAAATCAGGTTACTACAATTATAATTAGATTTTCTATCAATTTTATAATAAACCTATCTATATGTTTGTAGGTGCCTTTGTTTGAGAGAATAAATATATAGGTATTTTATTTTATTATTATTTATTATATATGTGATTGATTAAATTTTGTTTTATTTATAAAAACGGATGTTCTCACAAGTTTAGTGCTTGGTTCTAAGAAATTAGGGTTTTGATTTTAGTGATAAGTAAAATTATTAGGTACTTATGCTTTAGAAATATTATATCATTACATAGTTTACATGCCTCATAGCTCAGTTGGTAGGTAGTAACTCCTAAGTAGTAACGCCTTCTGCGCTGTAGGTTGTGGGTTCAAATCCCACCCAGGAGAAACATTTGTGTGATGAATAAAGATATTTGTTCTGTGTATGGGTATAGTATATAGCATACATATGTATTTACAATAAAAAAGTATTTGGGTAGGTATTTTATCCATAATCTAGTTCCCATATTACATGCTATGTTTAGTTTGGGGCTAGATGGCGCTGTGTGAAATAATTGTTCTGTAATATTTATTTTTTTATTAACTATTTAATATCAGTTTGCATAACGGGTAGGTATCAAGAATTTGCAAAATCAGTAGGTACTTACCTATTTCTTGGTTTGCAAATTTAGTGTGCAATCAGTACTTTTGATGTTATTTTGGAATTTTTATTTTAAAAATGGTATTTATTATTTTAAAGTTTAAATGCCACCCAAGAAAAAATAGCCAGCATCCATGATTAGGAAGTACCTATTGCATTTTTTGTCTAGGTACCTATGGTTTTTTAATTGATCTCTGAGTTAAGTTGGAAAACCCGGCACTGTATGTATGTGTCAATGTTTGTTACGGCATAACTCTTGAACGGTTTATCCAATTTTCATGTAATTTAAACTGAATAAAGATAACGAAAATAGGCAGGGATTTTTGATAGTGGGGTAGTTTTTGACATATTGGGGTGAAATTAAATACAATTTTTCACCCATATCTTTTGAATGGCTGATACAATCAATTCAAAATTTTGAAAATGTAGAGATTATGTATATACTTATCAACCGGCACGAGGATTTTTTTGACACAGGGTAGTTTTTGTGAAATAGGGGTGTTAAGTGAGACAAGAAGATTTATGGCTTGTGGGGTGTCATTTGAAAGAGTATCAACTGCACATTCATAAAATATATATTTGACTTTTTATTAGGGGTGGTTTTCGTAACAAAGGGGCGTGTACAGGGGTTATAACGCTTGGGTTGTCTAGTAGGATAGACTGTTAAAGGGGGTTGACTTCACAATTAACTTTCTTTTGATTTGCTGAAACCACCCCTGTATTTACATTAAGGGTTGCATAAGGGGTAAATAAGATTGAAGTCTTGAAAATGTGTTAAAACATGAAATATCATATGAAATAGGGGTTGAGACTGATTTCAAACTAAGTTTATTTTGCCCTTATTAGGGGTGGGTTTTAAGATAAATGTGGCAAAGGATGATCATCAGGTGAATAAAGAGAGTTCGAGAAAAAAGTGCGAAAGGTGTAGAGTAGTAAGGTGAGAAAGGTGTAATGAAAAGCACACTTTTATCATTTGTTAATTACGTTCTATTTGAGAAATAATCTACGTCACAAACCAGACATTACAACAATGTCTGGTTCATGAGACAATTATTCTCAGCAAACTGAGATCTCACTAGTAGGGTAAATAAATAAATGAACTTACCTTAGACTGAAAATTATGTCCCAAAAATCAGTAGAAATCTACAGAATGTTTATAGACAACGGCACATTGTGGACGTTTTACCCAAAACAAAAGCGTGGAGAAAACTATAACATAAACGCCTAAAAACAAATCTACATGTACTTTATTTTTATAAGATTATTATCATTTTTTTTTTCTTTTTTCTCTCTGGCTTCGCGCGACTTGTGCATTGCCATATACAAGTTTTTAAAAAAATAGGGAAACAGGATTATACTAAAGCGGGAGATAACGAGGATGGGAAAGGATCAGTACGGTTTAATAATAAATATATACAAAATTATACAATATAACTTTATAATATTTAATAAAAAAAATATATTGAATATTAATAATTAGTAAGAAAGTATAAATAAAATACTAACTAAATATTTAGGTACATCATTATTATCAATAAATGAAGATAAACATTGATATATACAAGGATCGGATGAGGAAAGAAGGACTTGAATTGAAGTAGGAAACGGAACCTTTATTGAAATGAGGCTATTGTGCAGCGAATTGTCGTGATTATAATTAGGACAACAAAAGAAAATTTGGTCCACATCTCCATATTCTGCTCCGCAGTCACAAGCGGGGCTGTTAATGATTTTTAATCCGGCCAGATGAGCTGGTGAACAAGTATGTTCCCAATCTCATACGAATTATTACCTACGGTAGTGGCTCGTTTACTTAGCTTAATCTTAAAAAAACATGGTTTAATGGGAATAAAACTCTGTACATTTCTATAATAGTGCTGATTTTTCTCTTTCCAGTCTTAATCCCAGGACTGCCTAAGACAGTCCAAAGGAAGAGCTAGTAGGTGAGAGCTTCATTGGTCAACCTATCCGCATACTCATTACTAAGAATACCAGAATGACTGGGTATCCAGGCCAACGAGACGGAAAGACCAAAAGATTTACATTTATCTAGTTTAATTCTAGATTCAATAATAAGAGGATAATACTTTTTGTAATGAAATGGGTATTTAATCAATGCCTGTAATGAACTCATAGAGTCAGTGAGGATAATTTATTATTAAGTTTCATTATGAGAACATATTCTAGAGCTTTGACGATTCCATAACATTCTCCCGTAAACACTGAAGTCTCAGTGGGAAGTTTAATTTTCTGAACAATATTGTTTGTTATAAATTCCTACCCCGACATTGCCCATTTGGGAATGTTTTGATGCATCAGTAAAAATTTGATGAGATAGATGCCAACGTTCATCAGTTAAAAATTTAAAGTAAACTTCAGTATTGTCGCGATAAAAATCTATGTTCAAATAAACATTAGGAGTAGTTATAAGCGAAGAGAAGCTGAAATTATATATTGGCAGACTCAAAGATTGATGTATTGGGGTAGATAGATTTTGACTTATATTATAACTTCTAATTAAAATAGGCTGCATTTTATTTTTCCAATAGGGAGAAGAGTTAACAAGTTCTGAGAGATGGCGAATTTTAGGAACGAGCTGGTGATGTGATACTTGTAAAGCACGAAATAAAAATCTGCTTGAAAAGTATTCACGTCTTAGTGATAAGGGAGGGTCACCACCCTCGCAGTCAGTTTACACCACTGGCAGTGGAATACCTAGTTCCTAGTGTGACACTACACACTACCCACCTCACCGAACATCAGGGTTGGATTCAGACTCTCAAAAATGTATTGTAAAATAAGTAACATTACTTATTTTTTTCCCCCATTCGGCGGGATTCGTTTCGGGGTTGTTGTTTTCGGCTTTATTTTTGAATGGAAAAAATAATAATTCGGAAGCAACATTTTGTTTTATTATGTACCTAAGTACTATGGGTTAAGTATTTATACGTTTAGTTTTTCGGCGTTTTTTTTTTAATTGACTTTTTTTAGCCAAATTAACTTTGCTGAATACTTTTTTGCAATCAGCGTTAGTGGGAAGTAGAACCAGGCAATCTAGAGCAAATCTCGTTTTTATTATAGTGCTAGTTTTTAGTTAAGACCAACACTATTAACAACAATATTTTCGTAAAACTCGATTAGTCTAATCCACTCGATTAGACTTATCGAGTTTTATGAAAAATTACACACCATTGATGAACGTCGAGAATTTGCTTGTATTACTTATGTTATAGACATGTCATAATACCTACATCAATCACTCCAGGAAAGTTTAGACAGAATGGTTGGAGTTTGTTCCCGCACAGACTGACTCAAAGCATATGTTAAGCCTAATAAAGTGATTTTGATAAACGCCTCGTTGTTAAAATCCCATTTTTTTTTTATTTGCAAGCAGAAAAAAAGTCAGTTGCCTGAAGATAAAACTATGGTATTTTCGCGTAGTATAATGGCAATACGATACTACATACTACTATGAAATAATGGTACAAATAGTATAATTATACTACGAAATCCAGCACTGCCAAGTATTGACACTACCTACCTACACAACACAGTCACAGGTATATTATAGTTTTATAGTAATCTGTCTGTGCTGTGGTCACAGCACAGTAGGTTAGGTAGTCTAAAATAAGCAAAGCAGTTATTTTTCTTCTGTGTATTACCTAGGCAGGTATTTAATTTGTGAAAATTAAATTCTTGTTTAACAGTAATAGTGTGAGGACGTGCGAGTGGAATATAAGATGTGGTGTGACCCCACCACCAACTGCTGGCGGAGAGTCTAAGAACATTCCTACCAAGATAGGTAGGTAGGTACCTAATTTTAAAGAAATCACAATTCACAGCACAAAACCTAATAGGCAGTAATACTTTTCTATGCTCATAGGTAATCTAAACTTATAGGTAACTGGTGTACCTGCCTATCATGAGCTAATAATTTGCCATAGGCATGATATCCTTATTGATCATTGAAACATAACTGAGAGACACGAATGTTCACTTATAACAATAATAATTATACAAGTTCTTAGTCAGATAACATAGTAAGTCAACACATATGTATTTACCAATAAGTTATTTTAGAGTACCTACTTACTTAATTACCAAGACCCAAGAGTGCTTGGATTGCAGGGCACCATTTTGCATCTAATATGTAGGTAACCCTAATTATGTGTTTGCAAGTTACTTAAATGCTAGTCAAGATTAGACAGATTTTGGCCACTGTAGTACATTTTTAGATAACAACCTATAATATCTAGTTAGTAGGTATAGATATAAGTAAAACCTATTAGCTATTTTCTATTTCCTACCCATTTGCTATTTCAGAAAAATGGCTAAACCTAATGCAGTCAACACAAGATTTAGGAAAAGAAGAGATCTAGAATCAACAATGACCACCCTAAAACAAAACCTGACACCAACCTTGCCAAGCAAGAAAGGAACCCGCGTAAAGAGCAAACCAAGGAATCTCCCGAAAAAGGTTTTACCACTGAAGATTGAGACTTGCCCTAGCTATGGAGAGTTCTATCCAGATAAGTTGAAACGTAAAAAGACAGAAAAAGCATTTTTGAAACCAAAACACGATTACAAAGTCGTTGTTTCAACAAATAAACGGAAAAGACGCACTCCACACAAAGGTACACATGAATAAATAAATAAATATTACAGGACATTAATTTCACACAGAGCCATCTAGCTCCAAACTAAGCATAGCTTGTAATATGGGAACTAGATTACTGATAGAATACTTTTAAATACTTTTGTAGATACATAGATTCTATAAGATACAACACCCAAACAGAACAAACATCTACATTCATCACACAAATGTTATTTCTGGGTGGGGATCAAACCCACAACCTATAGTGCAGAAGGCAGAGTTACTACCAACTGAGCTATGAGGCTTGTCATAATATTAATTGCACCGGGAGATGGAAAATATCTATGTAGGTACCTACTTATCCTGTCCTGCGAAGAATGGTGATAATGATGAATCCTCCTACCATGGAAAGAAACCTAAGAGTGCCTCTATGGGGGATTCTCCCATTGTCAAGCTAGAAAAAGTCCACAGCAAATCACTGTCTATGTCCTTTGAAATCTCTAATTTGGCCTTATCAACCATGGCCTGAGTTTGTGGGCTCATCCCCAACTGAGACCAGAATAATCTTGGGAGTCTTCAAGTCCAGTGTGAATAGATTCTTTTCAAACAAGCATGCTCCACTTAGGCTTCACCAATTGTTTTCTAAAAATGTCATTTATATCTGTCACCAGCAAAAAAAAAGTTTTACAAATAATTCATTTACATTACTATTCATTTCTTAGGCACATGTGTTATACTAGGCTAATGAGTAGAGGTTGACCATGTTTGTGATCTAGAAAATAGTAGCAATGTTTCATATTTTTTTTCACAATGTTTTCACAAACAATGGATAGTGCAACTATATTTAACAACAAGTTGAAAAGACTCTTGTTGAAAGGGTGTTTCTATTCTGAAGACGATTTTCTGAAAAATAATAGCAATTTCTTTGACAATGATGACAAATTTGACTAATCTTTGAGCAACTTAGGTGTTCATCTTTCTGTTAAGCACTATTCTAACAAAAATGTATTTGTATTATTATGGAAACTGTACCTACTATTTTTATATTTAACAATTTCAAACACGATTCGGAATTGTTCTTGAAATAAATGAATACCTACTGAATACATTACAAGAAAATGGTTTTTGCCCACATCCTGGTGAGCTGAGCTGAGCTTAGCTTGAGACTCCAATATTTCTTGAGGCTTACATTGATAGTTAATATTCAAATCTCTTCTTCTTTTCGTCTTATGTCATGTTCAGCGGTCCATATGGGAACCCCAAGAGTTTGCCAATGTCAGTTTTTGCTAGACTTTTAATCAAAAAGATGCAGGGGGTCTGACAACAAATATATGTACGGTCCATAGTGAAAATCATACAAAGATGAGGTATGTGCAAGATTGATTCTGAACTGAAGCGGACAACACAATAGATTATAAAACATGCACTAATATAAATAAATGAATATTATAGTACATTAATTTTTACACAGCGCCATCTAGGCCCAAACTAAGCATGGCTTGTAATATGGGACCTAGATTACGGATAGAATACTTAAATACTTTTTTAAATACATACTTACTATATGATACAACACCCAAACACAGAACAAACATCTATATTCATCACACAAATGTTTGTCCTGGGTGGGAATCGAACCCACAACCTACAGCGCAGAAGGCAGAGCTACTACCAACTGAGCTATGAGGCTTGTTATACCTACATATGAAACCATATGTAGGTATCTAAAGTCTTATTATTATCATTATTGATAATTGATATTCCAATCTCTCTGTTCCAGGTTTGATTTCCTTTGATGATGAGCTGCCAACCATCTTAACCAATCCTCCTTCTGCCGATGCACAAAATCCCTTAACAACACAACAAGATATCACTTCAATACAAGAAATACAAGCTTTAAAGCCAGAAAAATCAGGCAAATCTCTGCTCAAAGTCCAAACGTGCAGAAGCTTAGAGATGGTTAATTATAAGTTGATATCACCTCCGCATAAAAGTTTGACGGATTTGACTGCTGAGGACCTCATGAGGATGGACAATGATAGTCTCAGTGATGAGGATATGATGGAGATCCTCACATGCCCTAGCCCGGTGTGGTGGGAGGAACCTTGTGATAATTATAAAGAAGGTTTGTATATCAATATTTATCATCACATCGCTATAATCATTGCCTGGTATAGTTGATCACTACAATGTTGTTGTCGAATTCAAGTGCTCAATAAATAACTACCCAAAGTCCTGCTCCATTACTTCTAGGAGCATATATTATCTGGTTGGGATGTGTACTCTGGTTGCAAATTTTCTTTTTTTTTAGTATGCAAGTTTATTGTATTGCCCAAACCTACTATCTTATTCAGTTATATAGTTTGAAATATTACAGCACATCAATTTCACTCAGCGCCATCTAGCCCCAAACTAAGCATAGCTTGTCATATCTATTACTAGATTACGGATGAAATACTTATATATTCTTACTTTTTTTTTTGTACATACTTATCATACAATACAACACCCAAACACAGAATGAACATCTACATTCATCACACAAATGTTTGTTCCTTTTTGTCAATGTTGGCTTGGAGAAAAACATGGGGAAACACTCTGTGTGTACCAGCAGAGGGCTCAGTGTGTAGGCAGGGCGGACCAAGCAATGGTTTCTGGACAATGTGTCTGGACGGGCGTCTGCGGAAACTTTTTTTTATACAACCAGGAGATGTTAAGTCTTTCCTATAACAATGCCTTACTGCGTAGGTCGCATCCACAAAGAACATGGCTTTACGGCACTGCATTGCGCCCGTCAACTTGAGGCATAAAGGTGTTAAGCCTGTAATTTCACTGCGACCATACCCTTCAAACAGCAATGCTGCTTGGCGGTTGTGATAGGTGTGGTGGTAGTTCTTCCCCGGACGAGCCCTTTCACAACGGGCTCTACTATTGTGGGATGTATGGCGCCTGAAGGCGGTGTTACTCTCTCGGCCGTCCGGTAGAAGGATATAGCTATCGTTCGGCGGGTGGGAGGTTTCCACAGGGAGAGAGCAAGGGAAGGACCAGGGTTCCAGAGCTCTCCTAAGAGGCCGGCTACTGAGGGGGTTTTAGTGAGTCTTCGGAGTCCCGAGTCAAATAACCTCATTGCACCCTTTTGGATGCTTTCCCCTCCAAAAAAGGAAGTTTAGTTCCACAGGGCACAATGCACTGTACATCCAATAGAAGAATGTCAGTGCAGGCCTTGGTCACCCCCATTTTCACACTATCCGAGAAAGCCTATGCCCAATTGCCCGCATTGTCGTTTTAGGTCTATGATGAGAATATATCCCGAAGAATGTATTTTATTTAGATGAATAAAACCCAAGCTTCAGAGTAGGCTCTGTCCAATAGTGGGCGTACATGTTGATGTGTGATGTTATTCAATTGGTGTAGCCAACTACCTGGTTCACAATCAAAGCACAGTCCATACCAGAGGTCCGAGATACTAGAAAGTTTCATAGCACAAAACAGGGTTTGAGTGAATTCCCATGCTATGAAGGGAACATAGTCCCGGGCTCTCACTAGTTAGGTATCTACTCATATAATTTAAATTCAGTATAGATCAAAGGATAGAGGGTATTTTCTAAGTCGGACTTAGTGTGCCAACAAACTAAACAATTACCTACCACACTCATGCTTGTTTTTACCTTACACATATCTCCACAATCTAGTTCACATATTACAGCTTTACTAAGTTCACTGTGTAAAATTAATGTCCTGCCCTGTGACTTTAATGTATGCAAGTGAGAATCAGTTGTGGCAGAAGAAGAATGAAAGTAGAATAAATGCAGTGGATTTTTATTTATTTATTTACTAGGCACACAAAACAGAATATAATCAAAACATGACAAGCTTAAAGATATTTACAATTTTAAAGATATTTACAACATGGTTAAAAACAAGAGCAATATTTGCGTATACTGAGGAAATATAATAAAAGTTAAATAAATACACATCTGAAAGAACACAAAAAAATATTTAAATATATTAGAGGTACTGATAATATTTTTTTTATTTTTTATCTAAATAAGAGAGACAGTTCAGTGCAAGAGTAGTGTGATCTGAAAGAGGGTGTAAAACACCCAATAACAAAAAAAAAAAGGTGTAAAACACCCAATGACAAAGAAAGAAGAAGGAAGGAAAAGGAATGCTAAGATGCTTTGAGGCTTAAAGAGAGGATGGATGAAAGCAGGTTTTAAGAGTAGTAGAGCCCATGTGAAAGGCCTCGTCGGGGAAAGTACTACCACCATACCTATTTCAGCCGCCAAGCAGCATTACTGTGTTCCGGTCTGAAGGGTATCGTTGCCGGTGAAATTACGGGCACGTGTGGCTTAACAACTTTATGTGTCAAGTAGACGGGCGCAGTGCAGTGTAGGCTATGTTCTTTGTGGATGTGACCACGCAGGCATTGTTATAGGCAAGAGATGCACTTAAAATAAGGTGGGCTACTTGCTTGTTCCATCTTCTAGTTGTATAAAAAAAATGTGTGTAATGTATGTAGGTTTTAGTGAATGTTTAGGGAGTTATTGATCTAAATATTGCGCTAATGGAGGTTTGTGAGTTTCAGCATATCGAAAGTTTTATATCGAGAAAGTTGGTTTCCAGTTAAAATGTATAATGTATCTTTTCAGGCGATCTGTACCTCTTCGAAGCATATAAGAATTCAACAGTTAATCCAACTTCAGATGAGAAACTTAAAGACACTAACAAGAATGTGTTTTACGCTAGCTCTTGCAATTTAGAAATAAACTTAAGTACAAATGTGAATTCAGTACGTAAAATGATGACTAAAACTAAAAAGGCAAAATTGGAAAATATCCTAGGCCAAATCAAAAATAAAATACACAATTATCATCATATTAACGATGACAGACTGGAAGTTAATAGTAATCCTAAAGACTTTGCAAATGATCAACATAATGAGGAAATGAAGAAAATTGATGATAACAAAGCAAATAAAACCAAAAATAGTGTGGATGGACAAGATGTTTGTAAACCAAGGAAGCTTAGTTCGTCTTGTTCTGATACTAGTGTGAATGAAGAAGATTTGCTGAGAAATTTGGAAAGTATAGATATACCTATACAAATAATTTCAGATGTAAGCAAGGACGATGAAAATGACGTAGTTAATAACGATAAAGTATTTGGTAAAAAGTCACGGGTTATTAAAGGTCTATTTATACAAGGATATCAAGGTGTTTACGACACGTCCAATGAGTCTGCTAGAAAGCGCAAACGCGGTAAATCTGCAAAAAGGTCATGTCAAAACAAACGCGCGAATACTGTGAAATCGAATGAAACGAAAAACAAAAAAGCTGATTCAAAACGTATGAAAAAGGGCGGTCAAAAAGATACACCGAGTAAATCTACAAATAAAATTGAAGTAATGAAGGTCACACCTGCGTATAAAGATATTTTAAAAAGACTCAAACCGCAGACCGACGATATTTTAGATGTGAGACTGATTAAAACACCAACTAAAATAAACGAAATAAAGGTCTGGTCAAAATTAGATAATTTCAAACGACATTCATACAAACCGGAATATTTCAATGATGTAGTTGATGTGGAAGATGAGCTGGCGTTCTCTATGATAATTAGCCCGGTTAGCAAACAGGATCCACTAGATATATCTAAACCAAATACAGAAACTATTCTAATTGAGGATGACGATTCTGATAATGATATTGACAAAGCGACAGTCGAAGAAATTGTTAATGATACAGAAACTAATAAAACAAACAATGAAGTACCTTTGAATTCAACAAAAGCGACACATCCCGGTGAGAACATGATGGATATAAACGGCGAAAATATCATAAAAGAGGATACAATCAAAATAGGAAACAATCTAGATGTCAGACTCATAGAAACATCGCCAGAAACTAACATTATCAAGAACAAGGACGAAGTAAACATGATTGTGAAGGATCCCCTCAAAACCTACACTATTGCACATGGACATGCTAAAATTGGTCTTTTAAAACTATTACCTTTAAAAACATTGAAAAAAACTCTTAGTGCAACTGATGAAATCACTTGTATAAATTCGACAACAGAAATCGATTCTGACGCAACCTCTAAGGCATATAGCGAGCACAAAGCTACGCTAAAGAAACCAGAACAAAATAATACATACGAAGACGAAGAAGACGCGCTAACCAACGTTGGTGTGACTGTGAAAAACTTGCCAGTGCTCATACAAAATCCCACGCTCGATTCCCCAAAATCTACAAAGAGTTTTATCAGTGTAGGTTCAGACAGCATTTCGATAGAAAACTCTGAAGGGACCATATCTGATACTAATATTAAATTCATTGATGATTACGAAGGCAGGATCGAATACATAGATGAGGAGAGTCAAAGCTCACAAATGTATAAAATGAAAGAGCAGAAATTTGTTACAGATACAAAAAGTCTCAACGAAGATAGAGAGAACGTACAAATAGAGAAAAACAACAAATTACATCAAGATAAAGCAGCAGACACAATCGTAAATACACAAAATGATGATAAAATATCAGACAAATTGAATAATGATCATAAAAACGAAGGGAAATCTGTTAATACAGATAATAATGATCCAGACAAAGATAATGTAAATGAAATGACCGATGCAGACATATGCGATAAGAAATGTGCAGACAAAGCGATTCCACAAAAAGAGGTTAAAGAAAACAGACAAAATGAATTCATCGCAGTGAACAAAGAGAAAACAGTGATTAAAACATATTCAAAGAAAGCAGTAACTTAGTGCATGCGAAGAATTATCTGTATCTCATATTGTTAGGTTGATTATAATAGTGACTAGTATCTATGTACTATAAATATTATTAAAATGTAGATATTAATATGATTAATATTAGCCTTTAAAAGTGGCAAACTCATAGCCTCTTTAGAACCGGGTCACACTTTACTGAGCTAAATGAAAATAATGTATCGACAAAACCTTAGCGATAAACCTTGTTGAAAATTCAATGCAAATTCATATATCCTTTGTATTAGTAAGATTTTGATATTTTGAAACGTCAAAATGTACCAGCTGGTTAATTTATTGATGACATTGCAATAATTACGTTTTATTAACTAAAAAGAATACCGACATCAATGAAGATTAGGATACAATTTCGTTTACCTTTTTTCCAATTATTTTGATGATAGATGGACGGACAGACAGACAGACGCGTGATCCTATAAGGGGTCCGTTATTTCCCTACTTTTGAGGTTGTACACCCGAAAAATACCTAACCAAATAGCTCCAAGTGTGCCGATAATATTGGAAGAGTTCTATTGATATCTCCAGGATCCCATCATCAGATCCTGACCTACTTGTGAAGTAATTATTATTCTTGTGTAATCGAGGAAAATACATTAACAAAAAGAAAAAGTTTCCGACTAATTGAGAACCTCCTCCTTTTTGGAGGTCGGTTAAAAAGGGACACAGAACCAACGGAAGAAGCGTCACTTGCCAAAGACACTAGCGCCCCCGTAATCAATACGAAGGTAACTGAAACACGGGAGTAGTGTTTTTTCAACCCACCGTTTTCAGATCTAGAGGTCCAATATTGTACTCGGTTTGGTTGGTGGGAGGACTTTGTTTAACTCCTGCCACTATCTTACCTAATTCTGTCGCCATGACAACAATACCAAAATTGTTGTGTTCCGACATTAGATTGAGTTTAGTTGTAAGTCCCAAAACTCGGTTGTATGTAAAAGTATTATGTATTATTATATGTAAAGGCTGAATTTCAAATAGTATCTGTATTATTGATTAGCACGTTAATAAATATGTACGATTTATGATTTTATGGGTATTTTTTTCTTAACAGTAACCGCGGAAAATTGGCTTTTTCTAGACCCAAGTAAATGTTATGGCAAGTTGTGATGTTATTATTGACACAAAAACTCACAAACCCGCGACGGGACTCGAACCCGCATCTTTTCCTAAAGCCGGAAACGCTCTAACCAACTGAGCTACGGGGGGTTACGCAAATTCCGAATTTTAATAATAATAATTAATTTATTGCATAATGTCCTAATAACATTTGTAAATAATATGACCAAGCAATAACTTGAAATACAAAAATTTGAACTTGTTTGTCTAAACTAAGGCCTAGAAAGATCCTTAAAAAAAAGTGTGTAAATACTTTTTTTTATTAAGTTTAAAATAAACTTTAAACACAGATAATCTATAATCTAGAACCAACGTTGTTGTGTTCCGGCATTCAGAGGTAAGATAGCCAGTTCCTCAGTTTGTTGAGGATTCCGGGTGAAGTGCGCCTCCATCGGCCTTATCTTAACTTGTTACCAGGGGAGATGAAGGCCAAGCGCTTGCCCGTCGTACAATAAAAAAAAAGACGCCATTTTGGATAATTTCAAAATGGCGTCTTTTGCCCAGCTATATTTAACCATTTGTATGGGAATGTAAAACTTGAGCCAAATTAATGTGATATTTGTAATTTCACATCAATACTACAAAATGGAGCTGACATTTTGTTCAATTATATTCCTACAGGGCTAACTATGTACCAAGTAGCCTAGATTCTAGGAAACAAACAGGCAAAATACTTACAGAAAACGTCGAAAAGCTACGAAGACAGCTCCACAAAGTCTGATAAGTCGCCTTGTATCACGCTGTGGCAGAAAGGGGTTGGTGCTATTTAGATTTGCTAAAATAAAACATTGATAGGTACTTCACATTACTTCATTACGTAACAGGTTAAAGACCCCTTGATATATAACATTTTATATATACGTATCTAGATATACAGACACTTCATTATTTAAAGCATAATCAATGTTATGCTTAAGATTTTTGCTATATTTTTTTTATAACGCTTAGTTGTTCTTTATCTTTCCTCTCTTACTGCCAATGAGAACATTTTAAACCAATAACAATAAGGCTTATAACTATTGGTGAATATTTGTTTCAACTTTAAGTGAATCTATCAATCCCTTAGATATTAAAATGGATAGCGCACGCCACAAGCACAGCGAAAATAGTGGCTAATTTTACAAATATCATAATGACATAAAAATCACAACAATCCCGGGACGGGACTCGAACCTACTAATCTTTTCCTCGAGCTGGAAACATTCACAAATTGAGCCACGATTTTTCTGTCATTATAACATTTTTAAATCTTGCTACCAAGTGCAAACACTTGAACAATAAAAAATATATTAAGTGTCACATTTTGCACAAACTACCTATAATTACATCTGTTACATTATGATGCTAGTAAAAAAAAAATACTGCTTTTCAAATAAATAGCAAATAAGAAGTTCGGGCATAAAATGCAAAGTGAGCTACTGTTTGCTACAAAATTGACCGACAAATAGTAACCGAATTAATACTGCTCCGGAACATTTTGATGGAGTTTTAGGTAAGACATTTCGGGATGGTGCAAAATCCTTTGTTTTTTTTCTAATTTTTCTAAGATCTATCCAATAACAGTTATAATTTCTATAACAATTTAACACAACTATAGGTGCACCCACACATTCAACGCTATCTAACAATATTATAGTTGTAATACATCTATGATAAAACATACATATTAATTACACATTTATTTACATGGGTATGTTTCATTGTAAAGAATAGACCACTATATCTTCTAGTGATCTAGGAGATGCTCGGCCTTCATATCACCTGGTTACAAGTTGAGATAAGGCCGAAGGTGGAAACACACCACCTCATCAGGAATCCTCAACAAACTGAGGAATTGGCTCTTACCTCTAAATGCCGGAACACAACAATTTTATAATTGTTGTTACGGCGACAGAATTAGGTAAGATGGTGGTAGCTAGCCATGCGGATATAGTCCTACCACCAACTAAACCAAGCACAAATGTAATCCCCTGGGGATCGAACCCGGGACCTCTGGATCTGAAATCGGTGGGTTGAACCACTACACCACAGAGGCTGTTATTTCTCTGTCGTAGAGTTAGACAGGCCTAGAGCTAACCATAAAAAAGGTATTACCAGCTTTTACTTGCTAAATTATAAATGAATCCCGAATACAGTCGGGCTTTCATATTGCACAAAACTCTTCTTACTGAAGATATAATTATAATATCAAATTATCCGAATTAGCTAGCTAAAATAGTTACAACACAATTATTTTATTATTATAGATACTTGGTTAGAAATTATCACTACGAGAGGACATGCAATGGCCTAGTTTGGATATTTCATCAATTTCACCAGCCATTTCATCGATTGCAACTTAATTTTCATCACTTTCTCCAGAAATTTCACTTTCACCATCCATTTCATCAGTTTCACCAGCAATTTCATCGATATCTTCATCATTCCCACGAGCCATTTTATCGATTTCCGCAGCGATTTCACTTTCTTCCGCCATCTCGTCTTCATCAGCAACATCCTTATAATAATCCAGATGGTTACCGAAATCGCTCCGCGCCTCCAAATCCTCGAAATCGTTGACCTTCTCCTTATCCATTCTGTTGAAAATCTTCAAAAACTGCCAGAACTCGATATCCCCGCCCCTGATGTTATTCTCGTAGAAATCCCTCAGCGCCGCATCGCACTTATGCTTATTGGTGATCGGCTTCGGCATCGCTGTCCTGTTACTCTTGTCCAATTTCACCTTTTTCGGTTCTACCGCTGCTTTCTTGTCGGCGCGTTTGTTTCTCCTGGCTCTGAACGGTTTAGGGTTGTCCTCGTGTCTCCGCTTGTGTAGCTTCAGAGCGCTGAAGTTGAGGCATATTTTGTCACATTTGAAGCACGGGAACATCATTGCCAGTCCCTTCCTCCGCGCCAAACGGCTCAGCTGGCCGAGCCTGTCGACGTCGTTGTCTGTAACTTTGCATTTGTGCAGCTCCCTATCAGTGAGCTCTGGTATTTCGTCGTATTTGATATCGACCGCTTCCCTTTCGACGATCCACTCGTTCCCTTTGCGGACGAGCTTCGGTTTCGCTATGATCTTATCCTTGTCCGCTCTGCGCTTTCTGTCTATATTGTCGCTGGCGGTTTTGTTGAGGATCTTCACGCTGGGTATCACTTCATAGTCGGTGCCGTTCACGTCGTAGCAGTATTTGGAGCCGCCGTCATTGTTTCTGTCCTTGATTTGGTTGAATGGTATCTTGACGGTGAGCTTGTGTTTGGTTTTCATGTGGTTGGCTATGCTTTTGTAGCTGATGTGGTTGCAAATAGGACACTTGGTGAGTGTTCTTTCGTTGCACACATCGAAGTGCTCTTGACAATGATTTATTAACTCGGGTTTCGTTTGATATAGCTGTAATATAAAAAAATATATATTTTCTGGATTCTTCTCAAGCCGGGGAAGCACTTGGCCTTCATCTAACCTGCTTTCAAGTTATGAAAGGGACTTAGTGGAGGCGCACTTCACCTGGAATCCTCAACAGTCTGAGGAACTGGCTATCTTACCTCTAAATGCCGGAACACAACTATTTCGATTATGAATTCCTGTATTCATTTTTGATCTGATCCAGACCCTGGCTGCATAGCCTCACTGAATAGCTATGCTGATCCGCTGGCCTAATTGATAGCCTCACTGAATCAGCTGTACTGATTCTCTGGCCTAATTAAGAAACAGCCAGTTACGGACTCAAACAGGCCTGCTAGATTTTTGAAAATCTTGATCTTTCGAGCGATAGCCCGACGAAATTAAGAAGTCGTTGGAGGTATTGTAAGAAGTACCTTGAAGCATCGTTTATTCTATTTTGGAAATAGAAACTGGTTCAATACCTACAAGATTTGACCTGAACATACTAACTATCGAAATGAAATTATATAATACATACTACTACATACATAATACATACAATTCATAATCATATCATGTAGTACGTATGTTTTTACATACACACAATACTTAATCATATCAAGAAAATATATTTTTACAACAAAAAAGTATTTAAGTATTCTATCCGTAATCTAGTATTCCATATTACAAGCTATGCTTAGTTTGGGGTTAGATGGCGCCGTGTGAAAATAAAATCTTGTAATATTTATTATTATTATCCTACATCCTTTCTTTTGTACTGCTTAAAAGTGGCAACTTTGTTGGATTAGGAATTATTTTAATGTATAACCTTTTTGTCTATTGTATCTGTATGTTTCCCGAATAAAATAATACATACATACTACATAAACTCACCTTGAAGCAGACGTAGCATTGATAAGTCTTAAATTCCATTTTCTTAGTTTTCTCCGCACCGATTCCTTCTACGACGTTTTCTTCTTCGCTCCACGACTTGTCTTCTTTGGTCTGCTTCGTTCTTAGGCTCCTTCTTTTCTTGTTCTTCACAATCCTCTCTGATAGCGGAATGTCTAAATATTCATCATTCATATCATTTTCATGGTTGCTTACATTTTCAGTTTCATCGCTGTTTGTGTGACATTTTTGTATTTCATTATTGTTTGTATTTTCTAAGGGATCGTTATTTCTATTAATGTCTTGTAAATCTTCAACATTGCTCGCTTGTGATACTGTATTTTCGTTATTTGTGTACTCTTGGTTTTCATTAGCATTGTCTGTATTATTTGTACTGTTATGAATTACTAGTAATTCATCCTCATTAATATCTATAGTTTCCTTATTTAAATGTGATTCTTTTAATTCAATAACATTAAAAACTTCTTTCTTATTGTTAAGAGTATTTCCCAGGTCGCTATTCGTACATTGAGTCTCTCTTTTACTTATTTCGTTATTATTTGTGATGTTTTCATTGATTGAACACATATCACTACCACTACCAATAATATTATGATCTTCATGATTATCAAAGAATGTATCCGATAGGACTGCATCAATGTCCATAGCTTCATCTTCGTTCATTTCATGCGATTCTTCATTACTATTACATTTATCATCTTTATTTTTCATCTCTTCGTTATCATTGTAGGCTATTTTATATTTTTCATCGCTATTCTTATTATTATAGCTAGTTGATGGGCTCATCTCATCATATTTATGGCTCTCGCTACTTGTAATAGCGTCTTTACTTAAATTTACTATAACTTCTTTATTCCGTGATCTGATTTCATCAACCGTATTAGAATCATTATCATCTGCCATTATAGTATCATTAACATTTGGAATATCACTAGCTGTATTATCATTACTAAGTGATATAGTTTTATCAATAGCATTTTCATCACCATTCGGTTCTATATTATCAGTTTCTTCATCACTGACGATAGTATCAATACTATTACTATTATTATAATTGTCTTTACTCATATTCTCTTGCGGATGTTCTGCATTTTCAATTTTATCAGTTGCCTCAGGTTTCTTCTTGAAATACTTGATTTTCACTATATCTGAAAATAAAAATGAATACTCACCTATCACTAATATGTATAGCAAATCTGATATTTCTACATCCATTATTGAAAATTGTAGTGTGGTTTTCAACAGATGAAGCAGCAGTTTCTTTCTATATATCCAAAAACTTTACTGCGATCACCAAGTTGTATGCCAAGCGTGGTGATTATGGCAAAAACCCTCCAATTTTCTGAGGCTCTGTCCAGCAGTGGACTCTAATGAGCTCTTGATGTATTGAAAATTGTGGTTAAATTGATTCAGTATTTTTAAAATTAGCCCGCTAACAGACAAATGTCAAGGGTTCTTTGATGTTTATAATTACATTTTTTACATTGATAGATTTATTTTGTGTGTGGAGCATATAAATAAATGCCTATATCATACCTTTTCCTTTTGATTTCCTCTCTCTTTCCCTTGTGAGCGCGGCCTTCATAATCTCATTATACATCTCTCTGACTCGTCTCAGCTCTATTATCTCCTGCCTCTCTTTCTCTGCCTGCATTTGAGCCTCTTCCAAATCCTTCTGGATTCTATCTTTCTCCTCCTGCAATTCATACAAGAAATGGTTCACAACATATAATAATATTTGTTAATACCAGACTACTTGGATATATTATATAATTTACAAGTTATTATTTATTTGTGTCTTTGTTTGATGAATATAATTTCACACAGCGCCATCTAGCCCCAAACTAAGCATACCTTGTAATATGGGAACTAGATTACGGATAGAATACTTAAATACTTTTGTAAATACATACGTACTGTTACGCCAGTCTCTAGTCTAGAATATTCGCGAGCCTTCGCATTGTTCCGAGAAAATAAGACAATAACAACTTGTTTATCAATAACATAAAAGGATGATCTATGACCGCCGCGCCGAAAACAATAGTTCCAGATTACGCAACAGTTAGCGGTGCGACCATTCCCGCGCTTACTAGAACTTTCGATACGAGTTGGATATAAATTGACGCGCGATTCGGAAGCAAGTCAGTATTCGATAACGATACAGCGAGTTAACATCAAGTGATATTTGAGTGCGATAACAGTGTTTAGTGATTCGGTAGTATAACTAAGTAGTGTTGTACTGTGTTAGAGAGTAATTAGTTTGGTGCTAAATAAACGTGTCTTATTTTGAGTAATAACCGGTTGCTTTTAATTCTTACGAACCCCAGCTCGTAACAGTACTATATGATACAACACCCAAACACAAAACGAACATCTACATTCATCACACATATGTTTGTACTACCAACTGAGCTATGAGGCTTGATTAATAAGATAGCCAGTTCCCCAGTTGAGGATTCCGGGTGAAGTGCGCCTCCATCGGCCTTATCTCAACTTGTAACCAGGTGAGATTATAGCCAAGCGTTTCGTGACGTACAATAAAAAGGCACCAATAAGAGGCATTATAAATAAAATAAATATAAACACAAAGTGACCTGGATTCGTTTCTCTTTGAGCGCCCGAGCCGCCTCTCGCCTCTTGCTGCGGACGAGAATCTGTTTGATTTTCCGTTTCACGATCTGGTTTTGCTCTTCATCCACGCCGGCGTTGATATCCACTTCTGAAAACAATATGAGCCGCCTATTTTTTGAGAAAGCATATTAAAATTGTCGAAAAATAATAGTAGGCAATGAATAAATAAAAATATCACATTATTGAAGATATAGATCTTAAAATTGAAATGACAATTTTAAATATTGGAAATTTGTCATTGGCCTTCAGTTATATTACATACCTACAATGTACATATTCATGTGTTTTGCATAGTATCACATTATTGAAGATTTGTTATCTTAAATTTGAAATGACAATTTTAAATATTGGAAATTTGTCATTGCCCTTCAGTTATATTACATACCTACAATGTACATATTCATGTGTTTTGCATAGTATCACATTATTGAAGATTTGTTATCTTAAATTTGAAATGAAAATTTTAAATATTGGAAATTTGTCATTGGCCTTCAGTTATATTACATACCTACAATGTACATATTAATGTGTTTTGCATGTATTATCATATTACGAAGTACGAGTTAGACAAAGTCAAAAGGTAGAACACTAATACTTTTTTTATTGAAAATCTAAATAGGTGAAAGAAATATATATATGTATGTTTCAGTCACATATGTAGTTTTTAATTAGCAAGATCCAAAAAAAAACTTACTAAATAAATTGATTTGATTTACATTTCAACAACACATGCAAGGTAAACAAAAATACAGAAACACGACGTTTTCACACCGAGACGTTGGTTCTTTCGAGGCTTCCGAGGGGGGTAGCCAGAGCCACGTCCGATCTGCGAATGAAAAGCAACTGTATACCTCGCGGTTTCTCCTCCTGCTTGGAATACACGTTCCTGACGAAGAAATCGTCGAAATTAGTCTCCTTGACGTCTCTCCCTTTGGTCTTGTGCTTGGTTTCGAGCAGCGAAGCCGCGATGTCTTCAGACAGCACGCGGCTCGAGTACTCCAATGATTCCGTGTAATCTTCTGAAAGAGATAATAGCTTTTCGTTTTGCTTACCCAAAAATCACGATTTTTACTGTATGGAAAATAAAGCAAAAAAAAAAACATGGAATTTTAAATATTTTCTGATGACCACTCATAATAAAACACCACGATTTTACTGTACGGAAAATCAAGCGAAAAAAAAACATGGAATTTTCAATTTTTTCTGATGACCACTCATAATAAAACACCACGATTTTACTGTACGGAAAATCAAGCAAAAAAAAAAACATGGAATTTTAAATATTTTCTGATGACCACTAATAATAAAACACCACGCTTTTGCTGTACGTACGGAAAATCAATTTAAAATACCACTCATAATAAAACACCACGATTTTACTGTACGGAAAATCAAGCAAAAAAAACATGGAATTTTAAATATTTTCTGAGACCACTCATAATAAAACACCACGCTTTTACTGTACGGAAAATCAAGCAAAAAAAAAAACATGGAATTTTAAATATTTTCTGATGACCACTCATAATAAAACACCACGCTTTTACTGTACGGAAAATCAATTTACAAGCAAAATGTACATGGAATTTTAAATATTTTCTGATGACCACTCATAATAAAACACCACGCTTTTACTGTACGGAAAATCAATTTACAAGCAAAATGTACATGGAATTTTAAATATTTTCTGATGACCACTCATAATAAAACACCACGCTTTTACTGTACGGAAAATCAATTTACAAGCAAAATGTACATGGAATTATAAATATTTTCTGATGACCCCACTCATAATAAAACACCACGCTTTTACTGTACGGAAAATCAATTTACAAGCAAAATGTACATGGAATTTTAGATATTTTCTGATGACCACTCATAATAAAACACCACGCTTTTACTGTACGGAAAATCAATTTACAAGCAAAATGTACATGGAATTTTAAATATTTTCTGATGACCACTCATAATAAAACACCACGCTTTCACTACACGGAAAATCAATTTTAAAGCAAAAAAAAAACATGAAACATTCACATTTTTTTTTTTCTAATAATAAAATAAAAACTGTTTATTTCCGACAGCAAGATACATAAGTTTAGGATTCTAGTTAGTTAATTATAGGAGTCGAATAAAAAACTTAACATGACTGTATACAATAAAATCGCAAAGTTTTCTCTAAATAATATAAATAAATATTACAAGACATTAATTTTACACAGCGCCATCTAGTCCCAAACTAAGCATAGCTTGTAATATGGTAACAGATTACTTTTTTTTTTGTAAATACAACATTATCATACAATACAACACCCAAACACACTTTAAGTATCTACATTCATCACATAAATGTTTGTCCTGGGTGGGAATCGAACCCACAACCTACAGCGCAGAAGGCAGAGCTACTACCAACTGAGCTGAGGCTTGTTCATGGCAATGTATCAAGATCCAGAGGTCCCGGGTTCGATCCCCAGGGGAGTACATTTGAGAAGTCCGCCTGGCTAGCTACCACCGTCTTACCTAATTCTGTTGTGTTCCGGCATTTAGAGGTGAGATAGCCAATTCCTCAGTTTGTTGAGGATTCCGGGTGAAGTGTGTTTCCACCTTCGGCCTTATCTCAACTTGTAACCAAGTGAGATGAAGGCCACGCGCTTCCCCATCTAAATATATATAACTCAAAGGTGACTGACTGACTGACATAGTGATCTATCAACAGCCCAAACCACTGGACGGATCGGGCTGAAATTTGGCATGCAGGTAGATGTTATGACGTAGGCATCCGCTAAGAAAGGGTTTTGATTAATTCTACCCCCAAGGGGATAAAATAGGGGATGAAAGTTTGTATGAAACTTTGTCAATTTTAAACCGATCGGGCTGAGACTTTGCATGCACAAAGCTACTATGACGTAGGCATCCCATAAGGATTTTGAGATTTTGAATTTGTTTTATTTCGGTTTAGTAGTTTTGGTTATAGACTCTGCTTTGTATTTGGCATTTGTTTTGTTTTCGTTCGGTTTAAGTATAGGTTTTGTCGGTTAGACTTTTTTAAAATGGCTAAAGAAAATCTGAACGTTAATGGAGAAGTTGAAGAATGTACTGTCGTTTTTACAAAACTTAAAAACGACAGTACATTCTTCAACTTCTCCATTAACGTTCAGATTTTCTTTAGCCCTTTTAAAAAAGTCTAACCGACAAAACCTATACTTAAACCAAACGAAAACAAAACAAATGCCAAATACAAAGCAGAGTCTATAACCAAAACTACTAAACCGAAACAAAACAAATGCCAAATCTCAAAATCCTTTCTTAGGGGATGCCTACGTCATAGTAACTTTGTGCATGGAAAGTCTCAGCCCGATCGGTAATAATACTAATTATAATAATACTTCTTAACGCGAGCAAAAGCTAGTAGCACATAAAATATAAAATAAAAAACTTACCATCTTCTTCCTTGACATCGACCAGCTGTATCTCTTCATATGATTCTGCTTCTATTGGCTCAACCTTTATTTCGACTCCACTATCCGCATTATCGTTTCTGTAACCCAACAAATATCCTATTAAGGTTTTTAGGAAAACGCCTTGCAACTTTGTGCAATCAATTTTATAAGCCAATCGCTTCACTATGACAATGATATCTTCGCAAAATCGCCACTAGAATACCGAAAGTGACTTATAATGTAGTATATAGTGGTAATTCAACAAGCCTAACTCAGTTTGTAGTAGCTCTGCCTTCTGCGCTGTAGGCTGTGGGTTCGATTCTCATCCGGGAAAAACATTTGTGTGATGAATGTAAATGTTTGTTCTGTGTTTGGGTGTTGTATTGTATGATAAGTATGTATTTACAAAAAACAAAGTATATTAAGTGATATATCTGTAATATTTATTCAAAAAAAATGTACAATTAAACTAACTATGTACAAAGGAATCAGTCAGATTACGTAAGGACCGTTACAAACGGCCTATAGCTAACTCAACTGTTCCAGACCAGTACCAGACGGTAGCGTGCCGCAATCTAGTTCCCATATTACAAGCTTTGCTTAGTTTGAAACTAGATGGCGCTGCGTGAAATTGATGTCCTGTAATTTTAAGATGTTTGTTCTGTGATTGTCTGTTGTATCATAATAGTATGTATTTACAAAAACAAAAGTATTTAAGTATTCTATCCGTAATCTAGTTCCCATATTACAAGCTTTGCTTAGTTTGGGGCTAGATGGCGCTGTGTGAAATTAAAGTCCTAAAAAATGAATCGGCGACGATATCATTGCCACAGTGAAGCAATTGGTTTAGTTGTATCGGGGCCTGAAGTCCTGGGTTCAAATCCTCGGTGGGGCACATCTTTGTGACGCTGATTCCTAGTTAAAGACAGCTCTTGAATCAAATATATATTTATTTGGACCAAAAACAATACTTTCGCATCAACAATCTCTGTTTTTGATACCGTAAGCCACAGAATAAACTAATTGAACTAGTGATGAAGTCGTAAGGGATAATTTTCTTAACGTGATCAAATCGTACTTGAATAACTAAAATCTTAGATCATATAAACAAAGCATATATCACACTTTACTACACTGCGAAAATAAGTGGCATATATAGTTATGTGATGCAAGTTCAAGATAGCAACACTATTATACCTTACATATAATAAAAAAAAAATAAAAAAAATACAGGACATTAATTTTACACAGCGCCATCTAGCCCCAAACTAAGCATAGCTTGTAATATGGGAACTAGATTACGGATAAAATACTTAAATAGGTACTTTTTGTAAATACATACGCACTATATGATACACCAAACACAGAATAAACATCTATATTCATCACACAAATGTTTGTCCTGGGAATCGAACCCACAGCCTACAGCGCAGAAGGCAGAGTTACTACCAACTGAGCTATGAGGCTTGTCAATTGTTATTAAAACATATAATTATTGCTTTACACTAAAAAAACCGTACCAAAAAGTTGTACAGAAAAGCCGGTGTTCAACTTTGAAACATTTGTTGATTACTTGGCTTCGTATTATTTGTAATTTTATCACCCTTTTATGTTTTTGCATAACCTATTTAGGGTAGATAGGTACCTAACTGCTTTATACATAATCCTTTTTATATAGCAAGTAAGTACCATGTCTCCTATTATTATTGTTATTTTTTTACCTTAACAAATGTATACCAATAAGTGACTTATGACTTATTTTATCTGAATTAAGTGTTTTTTTATCTTATTGATTTTATTTATCTTTTCTGCAAATTATTTGATTGCTTCAAATTTTGTTCCAAAACATTCACTTCGTTTTTAATAATTTGAATTGATTGTGCTTAGTTTGGTTGGCGGTAGGACTCTATTTAAATCTGCTAGCTACATCGCACCATCTTACCTAATTCTATCGCCATAATAACAATTCTAAAATTGTTATGTTCCGGCATTCAGAGGCAAGATAGCCAGTTCCTCAGTTTGTTGAGGATTCCGGGTGAAGTGCGCCTCCACCGGCCTTATCTCAACTTGTAACCAGGCGAAATGCCAATTCCTTACCCGTCATACAAAAAAAAAAAACTGAAAACTATACTAGAAAATATATAAAATAAGCTTAAATTAATGGGATTTGGGACCAATTCCTGATAACCACCACCCAATTTTTTTAAAACATTCTAGAAGTTACCTATTGAAAATGAAAAGCACGTTTACTTACTTCGGTTTGTTGGTAGGTTTCCTAGCAATCTTATATTTGATGTTGTGCGTCTTCCAATAGTGCCGCTTGAGGTACATGTGTCGTTTGTAAACTTTCTTACCGTCGCAAAGCTTGCACTGCATGTCCTGTGGAACACAACAGCATGTTACACATTTTATGACAATGTTTTTTAAGTCAGTTCTCTTACCCGCCTCTGTGGTGTTGTGATTCGCTCGCCGATGGCAGATCCAAAGGTCCCAGGTTCGATCCCCAAGGGAGTGTACTATTGCTTGGTTTAGTTGGCAGTAGGAGTTAAGTCCGCCTGGCTAACCACCATCATACCTAAGTCTCTCGCTATAACAACAATTCTAAAACAGTTGTGTTCCGGCATTTAGAGGTAAGATAGCCAGTTCCTCAGTTGGTTGAGGATTCCGGGTGAAATGCGCTTCCACCTTCGGCCTTATCATAACTCAACTTGTAACCAGGCGAGATGAAGGCCAAGCGCTTTCCCGTCGTACAATAAAAAACTATATCCTCCTGTCTTTATTTCTCGTGTGTATGTACCTAACTACTTAAATGTTAGTTAGTTTTAACCTGCTTGTTTTTATGAGACAAATACACAATTATTATTATTACAATAGCTACTTACATGATCATTGGAGTGTCCATATTTGAGATGCATTACAATGCTGGGTTTGTTGTATGTGGTGAGTCCGCAAACATCACATACATACTTGAACCTGTGTTTGTGTATGTGCTTGATTTGTATGTGCTTCAACAGGTAGTTCTTTGAGTAGAACCTGAAACAAATATGTTTACATAGAGCATGATTGATAACACCTGTAATTATGACCTATGTTACATTATATTTATATACATATACTTTATTGCAATTTATTATTATAACATATTAACAAAGAAAAACTTAAAAATTACAATACATGGCAAAGGCGAGCTTGAACCTTAAAAGAGTTTTCTTCCAGCAAACCAGTGATGTGGAGAGAGAAAAGATAGATAAAAATTGGGAAATAGTGTACATAACAATATAATACAACAATCCCCCACGCAAGCTCACCTGGCCCCGCAGTAGTGACACTCCACGCCCCGCCTCCCCCAGTACACTCACCTGGCCCCGCAGTAGTGACACTCCACGCCCCGCCTCCCCCAGTACACTCACCTGGCCCCGCAGTAGTGACACTCCACGCCCCGCCTCCACCAGTACACTCACCTGGCCCCGCAGTAGTGACACTCCACGCCCCGCCTCCCCCAGTACACTCACCTGGCCCCGCAGTAGTGACACTCCACGCCCCGCCTCCCCCAGTACACTCACCTGGCCCCGCAGTAGTGACACTCCACGACCCGCCTCCCCCAGTACACTCACCTGGCCCCGCAGTAGTGACACTCCACGCCCCGCCTCCTCCCCCAGTACACTCACCTGGCCCCGCAGTAGTGACACTCCACGCCCCGCCTCCCCCAGTACACTCACCTGGCCCCGCAGTAGTGACACTCCACGCCCCGCCTCCCCCAGTACACTCACCTGGCCCCGCAGTAGTGACACTCCACGCCCCGCCTCCCCCAGTACACTCACCTGGCCCCGCAGTAGTGACACTCCACGCCCCGCCTCCCCCAGTACACTCACCTGGCCCCGCAGTAGTGACACTCCACGCCCCGCCTCCCCCAGTACACTCACCTGGCCCCGCAGTAGTGACACTCCACGCCCCGCCTCCCCCAGTACACTCACCTGGCCCCGCAGTAGTGACACTCCACGCCCCGCCTCCTCCCCCAGTACACTCACCTGGCCCCGCAGTAGTGACACTCCACGCCCCGCCTCCCCCAGTACACTCACCTGGCCCCGCAGTAGTGACACTCCACGCCCCGCCTCCCCCAGTACACTCACCTGGCCCCGCAGTAGTGACACTCCACGCCCCGCCTCCCCCAGTACACTCACCTGGCCCCGCAGTAGTGACACTCCACGCCCCGCCTCCCCCAGTACACTCACCTGGCCCCACAGTAGTGACACTCCACGCCCCGCCTCCCCCAGTACACTCACCTGGCCCCGCAGTAGTGACACTCCACGCCCCGCCTCCCCCAGTACACTCACCTGGCCCCGCAGTAGTGACACTCCACGCCCCGCCTCCTCCCCCAGTACACTCACCTGGCCCCGCAGTAGTGACACTCCACGCCCCGCCTCCCCCAGTACACTCACCTGGCCCCGCAGTAGTGACACTCCACGCCCCGCCTCCTCCCCCAGTACACTCACCTGGCCCCGCAGTAGTGACACTCCACGCCCCGCCTCCCCCAGTACACTCACCTGGCCCCGCAGTAGTGACACTCCACGCCCCGCCTCCCCCAGTACACTCACCTGGCCCCGCAGTAGTGACACTCCACGCCCCGCCTCCTCCCCCAGTACACTCACCTGGCCCCGCAGTAGTGACACTCCACGCCCCGCCTCCCCCAGTACACTCACCTGGCCCCGCAGTAGTGACACTCCACGCCCCGCCTCCTCCCCCAGTACACTCACCTGGCCCCGCAGTAGTGACACTCCACGCCCCGCCTCCCCCAGTACACTCACCTGGCCCCGCAGTAGTGACACTCCACGCCCCGCCTCCCCCAGTACACTCACCTGGCCCCGCAGTAGTGACACTCCACGCCCCGCCTCCCCCAGTACACTCACCTGGCCCCGCAGTAGTGACACTCCACGCCCCGCCTCCTCCCCCAGTACACTCACCTGGCCCCGCAGTAGTGACACTCCACGCCCCGCCTCCCCCAGTACACTCACCTGGCCCCGCAGTAGTGACACTCCACGCCCCGCCTCCCCCAGTACACTCACCTGGCCCCGCAGTAGTGACACTCCACGCCCCGCCTCCCCCAGTACACTCACCTGGCCCCGCAGTAGTGACACTCCACGCCCCGCCTCCCCCAGTACACTCACCTGGCCCCGCAGTAGTGACACTCCACGCCCCGCCTCCCCCAGTACACTCACCTGGCCCCGCAGTAGTGACACTCCACGCCCCGCCTCCTCCCCCAGTACACTCACCTGGCCCCGCAGTAGTGACACTCCACGCCCCGCCTCCCCCAGTACACTCACCTGGCCCCGCAGTAGTGACACTCCACGCCCCGCCTCCCCCAGTACACTCACCTGGCCCCGCAGTAGTGACACTCCACGCCCCGCCTCCCCCAGTACACTCACCTGGCCCCGCAGTAGTGACACTCCACGCCCCGCCTCCCCCAGTACACTCACCTGGCCCCGCAGTAGTGACACTCCACGCCCCGCCTCCTCCCCCAGTACACTCACCTGGCCCCGCAGTAGTGACACTCCACGCCCCGCCTCCCCCAGTACACTCACCTGGCCCCGCAGTAGTGACACTCCACGCCCCGCCTCCCCCAGTACACTCACCTGGCCCCGCAGTAGTGACACTCCACACCCCGCCTCCCCCAGTACACTCACCTGGCCCCGCAGTAGTGACACTCCACGCCCCGCCTCCTCTCCCGATGCATGACCCGCTCGTGTCTCCGCACGTGACACTTCCGTACGAACTTGCGGCCGCAGTACGCGCACGCGTGGTGTACGCTCGGGTCGTGGATCGCGCGGTGCTTCGTCAACGAGCTCTGCGGGACAAACAATCTTGGAGTCTTCAGCTGGCCTGTTACCTTACTCTGTTTCAATCAGAAATGCAGGCATTTCAATTGAAACCCAAATGAAACAGTTAGGTATTACCTAACTCTTGTTCGGGTCCACAAGTCCTGAGTAAATAGGTTACTTTTAGGAGAGCGTGCTCCATCTTAGGCGACATTTTCACTTGTTTTACATGTAAGCTGGCGGGCAGACGCTTGACTATCACCAAAAAAAAAAAACTTGGGTTCCTCCATTTAGTGGTAAAATAGCCAGTTCCTCATGTAGTTGAAGATTTTTTTTATCATACGACGGTTAGGCTCTTGACCTTCATCTCACCTGGTTACAAGTTGAGATAAGTCCGAAGGTGGAGGCGCACTTCACCCGGAATCCTCAACTAACCGAGGAACTGGCTATCTTACCTCTAAATGCCAGAACACAACAATTAAGAATTTAAAGGTAAGATGGTGGTAGCTAGCCAGGCGGACTTAAATAAAGTCCTATCACCAACCAAACCAAGCACAATATGTTGTAATCCCCATGGGAATCGAACCCGGGACCTCTGGTTCATAAATCGTCGGGTTGAACCACCAGACCAAAGAGACGGTTAAAATTCGGCAGTCACAAGGTATGGGAGAAAAATTGTATTTATTTTCACCCCAATATCTCTGAAACTATCAAAAAACCCACTTATCAAAAATCCCCGTAACAATAGAATTCTATTTACTTTTTATCAGATTTCAGATTTCATTTATTGGCCACATTGTAACAAAGATTGCTATACAAGGCAAGTCACAATTTTTTACATAAAATATGTTAAACATTAAGATAGGTTAGTAATAGTTCACCAAATTCAACTTATTTCAACAAATTATCAAATAAAGTTAAATGACAGGAATTAAACAAAATATCGATAAAAATTTAAACAGTTCAAAATATGTCAAAATGGATTCAAAATATATAATTACATAGGTATTTCATTTTCAATTTTCAATAACACGCAACCTTAAATAAATAAAATTTCAGGCAAAAACATATATTTAAATAAAAAACATATATAAAGCAAGTCAAATAAAATGTGATTCTCCTAGAGACATGTCAAAAAAAAAAATCTTAACAGTTCAAAATATGTCAAACTGGATTCAGAATTTTATTACACAGGTATTTCATTTACAATTTTCAATAAAACAAAACCTTAAATAAATAATAATGTCAGGCAAAACATATATTTAAATAAAGCGAGTCAAATAAAATGTGATTCTCCTAGAGACATGTCAAAAAATTCATTTATATTATAAAATACATAATTTTCAAAGACTCGTTTAACTTTACATTTAAAGTCTGACATGTGTTCCGTCTTCGTTATGTTTATAGGAAGTTTATTGTACATCATTATTTTAGTATATTCTCCTTGCTTTTGAACCTTGGTTAATCTTACTTTTGGTTTCTGTAACCTATCTAGATTTCTCAAATTATAGCGTGAGTGAGGCTTAACATATTTATTCCTATTTTCGTGTATTTCAAGTAGACTTTTATAAATATACAAAGATATAACCGACATAATTTTAAGCTCCTTAAAATGATTTCGGGCTGAATCTCTTTTTCTAAGGCCACATATAATCCTAATTGCGCGTTTTTGGCTTGTGAGCACCTTGTGTATATTTGAGCAGTTTCCCCAGACTGTTGTTGCATAGCTAATAGTTGAGTGGAAATAAGCGAAATAAACATTTATGAGAGACCTTTTCTCGATTATTGGTTTTAATTTTAAAAGAACGTAAACGTCTCAAGTCTTTATAAATTTCATGAAAATCGGATAATCCGTTCGAGAGTTATGCAGTCACAAACATTTCCACATACATACATACAGTGCCGGATTTCCCAACTTTACTCGGACATCTAGTTCGCTTCGCTCAATCGATCAAAAATGTACTTACTTTAATTTTGAAGGCCAGGCCGCAGCCCTCGTGCGTGCAAGCGAACGGTCGCTCTGTCATGTGCGAGCGCAGATGCGTCGATAGCTGGAGGCGGCTCGCGATCGTCCGCCCGCACACCGGACACGTACACGACAAAGCCCTCTCGTGGAATGAAAGCTGCAACACGGACATGCAGTTAATCTTTTTATTTATACATTTTATGCATATAGCAACACAACAAGCCTCATAGCTCAGTTGGTAGTAACTCTGCCTTCTGCGATGTAGGCTGTGGGTTCGATTCCCACTCAGGACAAACATTTGTGTGATGAATATAGATGTTTGTTCTGTGTTTGGGTGTTGTATCATATAGTACGTATGTATTTTAAAAAAAAAGAAGTATTTAAGCATTCTATCCGTAATCTAGTTCCCATATTACAAGCAATGCTTAGTTTGGGGCTAGATGGCGCTGTGTAAAAATAAATGTTCTATATTATAAAAAAAAAAAGCGGTAATTCATTTCGTTTTTGTATTTCATGAGATAATTATGTATGTACGATTTTACTGTAGTATAAATAAATAAATAAATATTACAGGACATTAATACAACATCCAAACACAGAAAAAACATCTATATATGATCCACACAAATGTTTGTCCTGGGTGGGATTCGACCCACAGCCTACCAGCCCAGAAGGCAGAGTTACTACCAACTGAGCTATGAGGCTTGTTTTTTTTAATGAGATAATTAAGTAGTAGGTTTTTTATTCAAGTACTATGTTATTTTTTTATGACTATAAGTGTAAGTAATCATGTAAGGTTGTGACATTTATTTGAAGGTATGTTTTCTTTTGAGTTCATGATTTAAGTATCTAGTATGTACCTACATACCTACGTTGCCTAACTGTATAGTGTATCTACTTATCTACCTATTTAACTAGTTTGTCAGTTTATGTGGGTTAAATAAATGTCTTTCTTTCTTACGTATCTTTACTTCGAAAAAAAAAAATAGTTTGTGTTAAAACTTTAGGCGCGATGGGTATTTTATGCGATGGGAAAAAACCATTGAACTCGCCACACTGTTACGGTTACCGACACCTCTTTTATGTGAAAACTTTAGTCGGCATTAGTTCCGCGCACTCTCAATAGATGGCGCTAATGTAAACATCGGTAATTACAACACATTGATATTCAAGTACCAACAATCTCAGCTGTACTCTGCCGGTTGCCGACTTTTTTCGCGATTTTTCAGGTTCAATATTTTCTCGTTACTTCCTGTATAGCTGTTGTATTTAATGTTATTTCATACCACAAATCAATAGCCCATTACTGTCCACTGTTGGACAGAGCCTCCTCCAAAGCTGGAGGGTTTTCTTAAGCCGCGAAAGCTTAAGTATGTATGTTATTTAATTGAATACATTTCATGAATTATGTAAGTTCTTAATTTCTAGTATTGGTTACTTTATACCATTATTGTTCCCAACATTAAAAAATCTATAAATATTATTATCAATTAATAACCAAAACAAAACAAGCAGAAAACAGTACTTGCACAATGGACTGCCTTATCCCTGAAAGCGATCTCTTCCTACTTGTATTTGTTCACCAATATGACACAAAAAACAAACAAGGAGAACAATTAAAAACAAACAAGCAGCAGTATAATCGCTTAAAAAGCTATTACTTCAATACAACTTTGGACGGAGTGGATTTTAAGACGAGAGGAGATTGGGGATATAGTGAATACTTACAATATGCAACCGCCGCTGACATTTCTTCCTGAAGGACCGTCCACATCCGTCGCAAGGGTATATTCTCACATTCTCCTTCAAACCTTTGGACGGAGTGTATTTTATGGCGAGAGGAGATTGGGGATATAGTGAATACTTACAATATGCAACCGCCGCTGACATTTCTTCTTGAAGGACCGTCCACATCTGTCGCAAGGGTATATTCTCACATTCTCCTTCAAACCTTTGGACGGAGTGTATTTTATGGCGAGAGGAGATTGGGGATATAGTGAATACTTACAATATGCAACCGCCGCTGACATTTCTTCTTGAAGGACCGTCCACATCTGTCGCAAGGGTATATTCTCACATTCTCCTTCAAACCTTTGGACGGAGTGTATTTTATGGCGAGAGGAGATTGGGGATATAGTGAATACTTACAATATGCAACCGCCGCTGACATTTTTTCTTGAAGGACCGTCCACATCTGTCGCAAGGGTATATTCTCACATTCTCCTTCAAGTGAATTTCGGCTAAGTGGAGCTTTAGCGCGGACCGGTTTTTGTAACTACAACAATTTAAATTACTTAGTATTATAGTACAATTTGAATTTGCCGCCTCTTGTACCATTTAACCTATTAGTTAATGTCAGTTTGCGTGTCAACGTCAGATGCCAGACCAGCTGCCTGTTTGACACATAGGATAAACTTAGGTTATAGATTTGGTTACTACTCTGAATTAATTTAGTTCCCATTTTACAAGCTATGCTTAGTTTGGAGTTAGCATTTTAATATCTGTGGTTTGGGGCTAGATAGATTGTGAAAATAGTGTGCTGTGAATATTATCTTACCATCTTATCTAATTCTGTCGCCATAAAAACAATTATAAAATTGTTGTGTTCCGGCATTCAGAGGTAAGATAGCCAGTTCCTCAGATTGTTGAGGATTCCGGGTGAAGTGCGCCTCCAACTTTTGCCTTATCTCAACTTGTTACCAGGTGAGATGAAGACCAAGCGCTTCCCCGTCGTACAATAGAATGGAAGAGAAGAACGACAGCGGAACAAGGACAGGTATATAGTGATGTCTCACCCCTTATCACAGATCTTGCATTCGTATATACTCTGAAGGCCCATATGCTTGTTCTGGTGCTTGCGGAGCGTGGAGCTGTCTCTGCATGCGTAGTCGCAGAACGAACATTGAAACGGCTTCTCGTCTGCAAACCACAATACACGTCACATGTGCTGTAGTATTGCTACTTTACCTGTATCAGGCACCAGCCTCTTACAGAACGGGCCAGTTTTTTTTGTACTACTTTATTCACGGCAGTAAAATTAATGTTATTCTAGCGGCAATAATAAATACACCGCTGGGAATAAAGCCAAGTACGAGCTCGAAGCCCTGGGGCCGTACCATGAAGTCTTATTGCGATTTAATTGACGACCTAAACTGAGCTGAATTGCTATTTCGTACCGCGACGTCGCATAAGTGTGTCAGTGTAGGTTCAGTTGTAAACGAGCGAATCAGCTGAGAGTTTATGTGTTTATGTACTCACTTTTTGCTAAAAAAGAATATGTAGAAAATAAAGAAGCAACCGTAACGTTCCAAAAATACTGCTGATTTAATTTCAGAACGTACCAGAGACAAAATTTAATTCATTCAACGATTCAAACGCTAACCAGCAGTATAGACGTCGTCGTGGTACCAAATTGAGCGATCGAGTTTAGGAACCTACACTGAACTGCATCGGAAATGAGTAGCGTCTAATTATGTGATGGTAGGCCACCAGGACTCGATTGAGCGTCGTGCTGCCAGAATTATAGGTGATTATTCGCTCGTTGAGGCTAATTTGCAGAGCCTAGTTCACAAACGGCGGGTTGGTTGTGTTGTTTGTGTTCTATAAATACCACTTTGGCGAGTGTGCGCTTGATATCTTCGACCTTCCCCTTCCCCTTTCCATCACCGGATGCAGACGTACGGCAGGCTACAACCCGTACCTTGTAGATGTTCCATTATGTCGAGCGCATCGATTTGCCTCTACCTTTATTATTCATACCAGTAAGGTATGGAACTCCCTGCCTTCGTCTGTTTTTCCGCACCAGTACAATCTTGGAGTCTTCAAGTCCAGAGTGAACAGGATCCTTTCAGACGAGCGTGCTCCAACTTAGGCCATATTTTTCCTTATTTTCAAGTGAGTTGATGGTCAAGCGCTTATCATCAATAAAAAAAAGGTTCTTGCATGGTGGCCGCGATTGAACGCGAAACGGAGTGAGGGAAGACCCCCCACTCGATGGACCGACGACATTGTGGCGGTCGCAGGGAATCGATGGATGAAGGAGGCTGAGGTCTTTGTTCAGTGGACGTGTGTGGGCTGATCTGATGACTAAATACACACTCAATCGTATTTTTTATATTATAGAGAAGCGCTGCGTTATCCTCCATCTCACCTAGGCCCTTATTGTGTAAGTCAGCAGGTAATCAACATCGACATAATTTTTGACATTTTAAATATCAAACAAACACCTAATTGTTATACCTTATACAACATACTGTTAGTTTTCTTTAAAGTTTTAAAATTAAAAATAAAATAAAGTATAGCCAACTGATTCACGCCTTAATTTCGGAGACCCATTCCATTATGAAAACAGAAAAGTATTTACCAACATATCTGCTAGGTTCCTTTGAAAATATCAAATCGACGTGATTCGCCTCTACATAAGTATGTCGCCGTAACAACAATTCTAAATACTTGTGTCCCGGCATTCAGACGTGAGATAGCCAGTTCCTCAGTTGGTTGAGGATATTTGGCGAAGTGCGCTTCCACCGGCCTTGGAAATGAAAGCCAAGCTCCCCGCCGTACAATAAAAAAACCCTAGCTCCAGAGTTTTGAACCCACAGCCTACGGCGCAGAAGGCACAGTCGAACCAACTGAGCTGCGAGGCAAAACTCACATATCACTAGTAGCTAATCACAATGTTACAACCAATTACGAAGCTATTAGCCAAGTAATTATTATTTTACTAGCGCCGACAATCATAAAAATAAAGTGATTTTCATCATTTTTATGTGCTCAAGTTATTCGGAATGTTAGTTTGGCTCATTTTATACGCATTGGTAGAAGCAGGTATGGTTGTAATGAACTGCCACCCAGCATAATATAATATCTTAAGAAGGCGGGTGAGCTATAATCATAGTTGTGACTAGCAAACGCTCGAAATTTTCATCCCCTCATCTCGTGAGAATATCCCAAAATCATTTCATATACCACGAAAGGAACTATCAACGCAAGTATCATAGTTTTAAATATCATAGATAAATAATGTACGATTGTTATCTTTGTCCTCATTGTTATCGCTAATTTATTTATTATTATTATTACTATTTCAATTATCATGTTCAGATTAAATTGCATATAATGTCATGCAGGTAATCTTTCAAATATTTCTAAAACACACTTAGCAATAGCAATACTTAGAACAATAGAACTAACACTGTGCTAGTATGACGTCTGTGACACCAATCGCATTCTCGGTTCCACAGAACACCAGCGCTTAGTAGGTTACAGTTACCTACTCAACATTATGCTGAGTTGGGACCTTTTTAACAGACTTTCAACCGGCACGAGGGGAACAAAGTTCCTGGCGTTTGCCAGTTACAAAAATGACAGATGTTATTTTAATTCCCCATGCCCCATGTTTATTTTTCAAATTTTCTAGTCATTATTCTTTAACTCATTATGATTTTTTAATCATTTTGACATTTTGATTTGACAGTTCTACTTATTTTATTATATTTTTAGTTTATTTTTTTTCTGACAATTCTTCTATACAGCTATTTCGATACCCTGTAGCTATAATTTTAATATTTTGACATCGGCCCATTTACAGCTAAAATGATTACTATTTTTAGATATATACTTTTTGTTATTTTGTCATTGTCTGAACCTTGTAGTTTTAGTTTTATATTTTAAAGTTTTGATACAATGTCATTTGCTATGCTTGTGCGTTTTTTTTTATTCTTTCCTGCTTGTGTTTATAAAGTTTTAGATTGAATGAAACTAAGTTTTTGTGTACCTATGGTGGAAATAAATGCCCCGCCTACAACGCGCGGTTTTGGATCATACGTCATTTTACTAAAAAACGTTGCCCCCTTGGGGTTTTTTTTAGAAGCGCGTGTGTATTGCCAAGACAGCCACGCAAACAAGTGGCAGCCATTAGGATTCTCGTGCCCGTTAAACTGTGGTAACATCATTACTGCTGTAAACAAGTAAGTTACGGGGCTTGATTTATGAAATTTAATTTAACAAGCCTCATCGCTCAGTAGGTAGTAGCTTATACGACAGAGAAGCGACCTTCATCTCACCTGGTTACAAGTTGAGATAAGGCCGAAGATGGAGGCGCACTTCACCCGGAATCCTCAACTGAGGAACTGGCTATCTTACCTCTAAATGCCGGAACACAACATATTTTTAAGCATTGTTATTAGATTAGAATTAGGTAAGATGGTGGTAGCTAGCCAGGCGGACTTCCAACCAAAATCCTACCACCAACCAAACCTAGCACAATATTCCTCCCCTGGGGATCATACCCGGGACCTCTGGACCTGAAATCGGTGGATTGACCACTAGACCACGGAGGCGGCCTTTTGCGCTGTAGGTTGTGGGTTCGATTCCCACCCTTCAACAAAGATTTGTGTGATGAATATAGCTGTATGTTCTGTGTTTCTTAATTCTTTATTGCACACACAAAATACAGCATATATTATAAACATACTTAAAATTAATGAGCATGGCAAAGGCGAGCTTAACCCTGCAAAGAGTTCTCTTCCAGCAAACCGTAAGAGAGAGTGAAATTTAAAAATAGTGGGTATATGCAAATATCTGAATATCAAAGTAAATTATAAGTTATACAACAAAATACAAAAGATACGGACAGTCATGTTATTACTGTTTGGGTGTTGTATCATATAGAACGTATGTATTTACAAAACAAAAACAAAATATTCTATCATAAAAAAACTATGCTTGGTTTGGGGCAAGATGGCGCCGTGTGGAATTAATGTCCTGTAATATTTAATTATATAGATTTGACGAAAGCGTGACAGTCGCGGGGAGCCAATGGATGGTGGATAGAGAAGGCTCAAGATCGCTATTTGCAGCGTAGATTGATGAAGGCCTATGTTCAGCAGTGGACGTGTGTTGGCAGATACAATAAAGCGTAAAAATATTTGGTTTCAGATTGAAATCACTTGACTTAAAGAAAATATTTTCTTCCGACAAAGAGCAACTGACGCTACAAAACAACTCCAGCGTACAATTTGAAACGGGAAATAACATTACTAACCTAAATTATGATAACAATAACATACATGATGCGAGGAGTAATACGGACGAAAACATTAAAACATATCGCAGGTAATCAGAGAAACTAGATTCCATGTTCAAGAGGGGTCATGACAGTCAGATCCACAAGTTTAAAGTCACAACTCAGCGAGGGCTATTTTCGGAGTGTAGAATAGAATAGAAAAACGTTTATTTACCCAAAATAGCACACTACACAAAATATAAAACGATAAAATATACACAGTAAGTACACTTACATATACATCTCTTGAAAAAAAAAAAACAAGAATAGAATAAGATAAAAAAATAGGTGTGCGTGTGCTACAGTAGCAAATACAGCTCATACGACGCGTTGGCGCGAGCTTCGCGGTTCATCAAACCGCTCGTGCCACTCCACGAGCGCACGTCGGCGCTCCTGCACACGCACTTTAGCGGGCGCGGTTCCACTCCCATCATCACTACGGAGACGAAAATACACACGTGACATCTCCGCTAAGATGTCAAGGGGCGGAAACCGCGAAACCAAGATCGTTGCCGCCTCAAAAGATATCGTACGATACCCTCGTGCGATGCGAATGGCCATAGTACGCTGTAGACTATTAAACAGTAGTCTATAGCGCCTAACACCCGTCAGTCTCCCAGACCAAACGGGCGCTCCGTAGAGTGCCATCGATCGCACGACTCCCCCGTAGAGACGGCGAACTCCCTCCCTAGGTCCCCCGAGATTTGGTAGCAGTCTATGCATAGCACCCACTACCTTCTCAATCCGGGGGACGCTGCGGCTGAAGTGCTCCCCGAAGTCCCACATCGGCCTTATCATAATTTGAAAATCAAATGAGATGAAGGCCAAGCACCTCCCGTCGTACTATAAAAAAAAAACCTCCCAGAGATGATTTTCACAAATGGTTTGAGTAGCGTTGAAATCTATCGGATTCCCAGTTGAATCCGAAAAGTGAGGCCTCTGATCCGAAAACATTCCGTATGGTTGAGAATCGCTATACTGCAAAGTACTAGCAAGCATACAGCCTTATGCCCTTATCACAAATTCGAAATTAATTCTTGTTCGTTAATTTGGTACCTTTTCACGGCTAATCACCATAACTGAGTTTGACTAAATTTGGCATTGTCATAGTGATGCCATATAGAGATCAATATAGGCTACCTTCTTGTACCACGCAGGCGAAGCCGCGGGCAAAGCTAGTTATAAAAGTGTAGCTTGGTATAGATTGATTCCGTGAAAACAATAAAACGAAACCGCGAGAAATTTTGGAGAACAAACAGTACTCAGAAACAACATTACAATAAAACATAATAACTACTGACCATCTAAATATTCCCGCATGTGAATATCTATGTAGGATTGCCTGAGAAGGATATAAATGTATATATCTACAAATTAATCTATTTGTTAAAGTACATCTATATGATAAGAAGATCAAGGTAAAGAAGTATTTTTCTTTTTACCTAACAGTTAAGAACCGTTGCTGAACCAGTGACTGGCCATACTTTTTTAAACCGAAACCGGCTTTGCGTTGAAGATAATTCTTTATAATACAATTGTGGTTTGGTTTAGATTGATTCCGTGAAAACAAATCATATTCAAAAGACGCCCGAGTTAAATTCCAGATATTACAAGATCCTGAACAATGAAAACGTAGCGAGGGACCTGAAAAATGAATATAAAAAGGCAATTGCAGCTCTCAAGGAGTGCTACTCAATAAACAATGTGAAAAACGCACTTGGCCACAAGAAGTGCACCCGGAGATACAACGTAGAGGATGATTTCTTGAGGAAATTCACTGATATCCTTAATAAGTACACAAATGCAGTGTATCCTTTTACTGAGGAACTATCAGGCGTAAGTATTTATGGTTAAATCCGCCTCGCTTCACATGTGCATCGTATTAATTTAGCTAAACATTTTCATATATCACATTTCAAAAAGTGTATAAAGCTAAGCCCTCTACATGGTCTAGTATCAGTAGTTATCACCAACGAACAATAATTTTGGTTAGTCTTAGGTGACAGATTTCACCTCCCTGTTATCTATATCGTCTGCCGGTGTCTCTATCACTTCTACTATTTCATTAAATCAATTATCTTTTTTTTTTGTACGACGGGTAAGTACTTGGCCTTCATCTCACCTGAATACAAGTGAGATTAGGCCGAAGGTGGAGGCGCACTTCACCCGGAATCCTCAACAAGCTGAGGAACTGGCTATCTTACCTCTAAATGCCGGAACACAACAATTTTAGAAATGTTATTATGGTGACAGAATTAAGTAGGATGGTGGTAGATAGCCAGGCGGACTTAGATAAAGTCCTACCACCAACCAAGCCAAGCACAATATATTGTACTCCCCATGGGGATCGAACCCGGAACCTCTGGATCTGAAATCGGTGGGTTGAACCACTAGACTACAAGGCGGAATTTTTTTATAGTTTCCGCGGACAGATTTGGCCGTTTCTGACCCAGATTAGTTGTTATTTCAGATGATCCTACAAAAGGTCCTAGGAAAGAACATGGACCTTCGCCACGGCTTGTTCAACGTGAACAAGATCTTGATTTTCCTCAGCAATGCGATACTGACGCACCAGAGAAACCAACACAGCAGAGAGCCTGTGATCACGCTGAGGTCTAAAAACTGTGTGCCGGTGTTTGTGCCGGGCTGCTTTTGTAAGCCTGGGTAAGTATCGCACAAAAATCTGCTTATTCGTTTTTTTTAACAGCATACGACCAAGCACTATGCCCTGACTAACACCGGATATTTCCTTACAGATTTGTGGAATCGTCCGGGCAATGCGTGTTGCCAATAGACTGCTTCGGGGGAGCTGTAGAACATGACTTATTAGCTAGAGTCATTGTGCATTAGAATTAATATGATACTACGTATAAGACAAAAGCGGGAACAAAATGTTATGCTACTCTAGCAAAAGTATTAGTCAACACTAAACATTTCTGCTAAATTCATCAAGACGCAAACGTGTATTAATATGATCGCTTAGCTTCACGATTTATATTTTGCTACTTCAGTAGCACCTATGCAGAATCTATTGGACAATTAAACTGATGAAGACTTATTAAAGATGAAGACTTCAAATAAAGGAGGAGGTTCTCAATTAGGTTGTATTTTTATTTTTTTATGTTTGTTACCTCAGAATTCCGTCACCTCAGAACGATTTGAAAAAAAAAAGTTATTTGAAAGGATATCGTATCGTATTCATTTATTTCAGACAATCAAGCTATCCATAACACACATAATGAACTCGAAATAAAATTAAATTCAAATTACAGTCAGTAAAATCATAAATAAGATGAGATAAATTATGTTACAAGATCACATTATTATAAGTTTAAATTTAAATATGATTCCAGATTGGTCTCGTATAAGTTTTATCAAAATCGGTCTAGTAGTTTGGCTTCTAAATCGAAAAACAAAATAATGGGATCGAAAAATCGTTCCTATTATCCTGACATAGGGAACCATGGTATGAACCAATTCTGAACATTTGTTTAGGTCATCCGTATTTATTTTAGTTCCTATCATTGCGTAGATATTTCCTCATTTTACTAACTTATTAATAGTAGATTGCGTTGACTGCCATCTGCCCTGGAGCACACTTGCATAGAATGAATCTATTTACTATTGACTTATGACTCATGATATAGTGATCGGGAAACACAGACTAAGGCAATCCATTCTTGATTATGGCAAAACGAATAGGAGGCTCAGGACAGAGGCTCCTTCAAAATTGAAGGGTTTCTAACCATGTATGTTCTTGGACTTTATAATGAACCTTAGATAGATATTTTTTGGCATGTTAGATTAAGATTACGAAGGTACACCAACACAAACCAGATTATAGTTTTTATGGTGCACTGTTTTCATGAAACTGTATTAAGATTATTAACAATCATATAGCAATTCATTCAACAGTGTAGTATAATGGGTTGTTGAACACGTAACGAGGTTATGGTCATAATTATTTTTCAGTTTCAAAAGATCTTTAATTCTTCCTGGGGCCTAGCCATAACGTCTTATAGCATTCTCGTTTTTGTATTACATTACTTTGTCTCGTTTTTTTCAACACTGGATAGATAGTGACAAAAGTAAAGCTATATCAAAACAAGAATGCTTCAAGAGGTCATTGTAACCCCCCCAGTGTAAATTTGTCCTGGAAGGTCCCCAGGAGGAGTATTGTGCAGGGTTCGGTTGGTGGTAGGACTTTAAGTCCGCCTGGCTAGCGACCACCATCTTACCTAATTCTGTCGCCATAATAACAATTATTAAAAAGATGTTGCGTTCCGGCATTTAGAGGTAAGATAGCCAGTTCCTCAGTTTGTTGAGGATTCCGGGTGAAGTGCGCTACCACCTTCGGCCTTATCATTACTTGAAAATCAGGTGCGATTCCCCGCCGTACAATAAAAAAAAAGCTTAAACAAAGCTTGTTTATATATACGCTTTACTAAAACTTATGGAATTCTTCATATTTATGAGTTACGGGCATTAACTCGTTATTAACTGGAAACATAATCAAGCGTTAAGCTTGCATAAATTTATGGAGATAAAAGTTGCGTTGAGTTGCTAATCTGAGGTAGTATATACCTCAGATTAGCATCTCAACGCAACTTTACTCCAGTTTCGAACTAAGGTAACGTTATAATAAAGGTGACATTGCTGTGCGCTCAACCACGCTTATGACCACCAGATGACAGAACTACGTGCGAATTTCTACGTTTTATTTTTTTACGGTAAACATATATTAATTTTGATAATCTTATACACAGAGCGTCTGCTGTATACTGTGTTTATTTACTGTACGAAGTGTCAAGGCCTGATTGGGCTTATTTATTGAATGGGGAACATTTTTGATACAAATTAGTCTGATTTTTTTTTCTATCGAGAAAGTTTTATGTCATCGTGTTTTCACAACACAAGCGTGCTAGAATGCTAAAGCATCAATCTTGAACTATAACATATATTAATTTCATAGTAAATGTTACAGTATTGTGGAAGATATGATCGCTGAAGCTAAGCCATTTCATGTATCATACTCTTTAGGTGAGCATATATTACTTACTTACTTGGTATTTGGTGCGCTACCAAACAATAAATTATTGTAAACCTAAAATAAAACTTTAAATTGTTGTGTTCCGGCATGCAGAGGTATGATAGCCAGTTCCTCAGTTAGTTGAGGATTCCGGGTGAAGTGCGCATCCATCTTCGGTCTTATCTCAACTTGTTACCAGGTGAGATGAAGGCCAAGCGCCTACCCGCCATACAACAAAAAATAAAAAGGGCCCTCTTTGTGTGACACATGGGTTAAAAGGACATACATACATTATATATTAGTTACTAGTGATACTTACTGGTGTGTGTGAGCATGTGTGTATTCAATGTGTAAGTCACTCTGAAGGTTTTCCCACATACATTGCAGCTGTGCGGTTTTTCGCCTGGAAATAAAAGATATATTTTTATTATAATTATTAAATTATATATCTCATTTATGATAGTTTATAGAAGCCATTCCAACCAAATTAGTGATAAATATAGATTTTACTTGGAACACCGTTATATAGGGAACACATCAAAAACCATTGTTTTTTCTTTTTATCAATATTACAGTGTAAATAGTATAAATATAACTATAAAAATTAAATTAAGCCCCAATCTAAGCATAGTTTGTAATATGGGAACTAGATTACGGAACTGGTTATCTTACCTGTAAATGCCGGAGCACAACAATTTTTAGAATTGTTGCTATGGCGACAGAATTAGGTAAGATGGTGGTAGCTAGCCAGTCGGAAAACAAAGTCCTACCACCAACCAAACCAAGCACAATAAATAATAACAATAAATAAATATTACAGGACATTAATTTCACACAGCGCCATCTAGTCCCAAACTAAGCATAGCTTGTAATATGGGAACTAGATTACGGATAGAATACATAAATACTTTTTTTTGTAAATACATACTTATCATATAATACAACACCCAAACACAGAACAAACATCTACATTCATCACATTAATGTTTGTCCTGGGTGGGAATCGAACCCACAACCTACTACTAACTGAGCTGTGAGGCTTCTTAACTACACACATACAAGTATACTACAGCTACATGTACTCCCCCTGGGGATCGAACCCAGAACCTCTGGATCTGAAACCAGTGGGTTCAAACTAGACCACAGAGGCGGTTAACTGCTAGCAAAAGCCAATTAAATATGGTGAAAGCTTGCAGTGCATCTGCAAGTCCTTAAAATCATGCATGCATGATGTAACCAACCTGTGTGAACCATAGCATGCACTCTGAGGCTGCTGGCATGGTGAAAGAACTTTCCGCACACATCACACTTATGTTCATTCGTCATATCCCGGTGATTATTTTTAACATGTCTCGAGAGGTACTTCTTTGTCTTCCCACGATACCCACATTCCGGGGCGTACGGACAGACAAATGGTGTGTCTGAAGTGTGAACGTATTCATGGCTTCTTAGGTTTGATTTTTCTGTGAATATCTGTTGAGACAATCCGTACCAATAATATCCAATTATTTATCACCTTTAGAATAATAAACATCTGAAAGGATCCTAACTAAATTGATTTGATACTGGAGTAGAACACAAATTCAATAAAAGTTATTATAATTTGTTGGAATCTCAGGTATGTTCCCCGATTACTTGAAGACACCTGGATTTTCGAAAATTATTTTTTTGTTGGAAAGGGTATATACTTCACATATGGGCCCATTGTCATCAAGTCAGGATCTGATGATGGAATACTGGAGAAATTGAGGTAACTCTACAAATATTATATGCATACTTGAAGTAATTTGCTTATTTTTAGGGTTGCTATACTTCCCAGGTGATCCCATCGTCATGATCAGGATCTGACAACAGGATCCTGGAAAAATCGAGGGAACTCTTCAAATATTATAGGCACACTTGAAGGGATTTGGGTACCTCAAAAGTAAAGAAAACACTAACCCTATCACGCATCAGTCTGTCTGTCTGTCCATCTGTCATCAAAATAATTGGAAAAAATATGACATGTCATCTAGGTAAATGAAATTGTATCATATTCTTCATTGAAGTCTGTTTTCTTTTTAGTTTTTAAAACATAATTATCATAACCTTAACTCTGGAATAGGTTGGTGCTATTTAATAGCAGTATTTTTTTATCTTTATGATGTTGTTATTACCTTAGAACAGATTTTACATTTGAATTTGCCTTTTTTTCTGACTTTTTTGTGTTCAGTTTCGCTGTCACTTCCGCTTAGAATTTTTTTGGGAGTCTGTGATGCTTTCCTCTGAAAACGTAAAACCATAGCCACTCATTATTATAAAAGCAAAGATAGTCTATAGCAGGATGGTAGTATCTAAAGTACATAGCCCACACTATCTAAGCCTTTTTGCCCACACTATGGCCCATATTCTAAAAACCCGCTCAAGTGGAGATACCTGCATAAGCAGATTTTTCAACCAATCAGAGACAGATAATCTCAACATAAGCGAATGCTCAAACTTGACTTTTTCAGAATATGGGCCTAAGTATCTCAGCCTATTTGACCACACAATCTAAGCCTATTTACCAACAAGATATTTCATCATATCATATCATCAAATTCATATAGGTTTTACGCAACAACGCGTGCATTGATTCGATTTGTCCTCTCGTCTAGCTGAAGCACATACACCTATAGGTATATAGTAAAAGAAATTGGGCCAATTATCACGCCCTAAGAATCCCCGACTAGATTTCAACTTCCTAGCATTTAATCCCATACAAAGACTTCAATATCCAAAACAATGCTATAATAATGTTTCTATGGCAAAATAACAGCATCTTTATCTACCAGTAAACGAAATTAATGATTTATTTCTTTAGCGCAGCATTCAATGGCTTTGGAGAAATTTGTGGTCGATGTCTCGATTCTCTCGATGATTGATCTTACCTTTCCCATGTTTATCTACAAGCGAAGAGCACCACAATAGTGCGATTTCAACACAATAAGTCTCAGAATGACTTAAATCATTTACGAAAAGCAACCAAAATCCAAAGCTAAAATAAAATTTTATTTTTGTCATCAAAATTTTGAAATATGGTGATTGGTGAATGAATGAACAAGAGTGAGTTTAATATTTTTGGTTGACAAGAACAAAATTGAACGGGAATATTAGATGTCACTGCCAGTGGTTCAACATCCATAGATAAAAAAACTTTCGGAATAGATAACATTTTTTGTGGTTTGTTGATGAAAAAAAGTTTGATGTACACATCTTAGAACGAGTTAGGTTCCACTGAAAGTAGTGTACCTGTGCACTATGGTTAATTATTTTTTCCCAAGGAATTAGTAGTATAAATTAGTAGTAGAATTAGTAGGTACATACCTATTACTTCCATTTTTTACCACAATCTTAATTTTTAAGATGCAAAGAGAATTTTGACCGAATGCTAGAGTCAAAATAATCGTAACGATTCAATTTTAATATTACAACATTTGAAAAGGCTTCTATGTGTTTGTTACGTTTTCACGGCTGTGGCACAGCTAATAAAATACTAATGTACAGATAGGTACCGTAGTATGTACCTCTCTCATACAACGAAACTCGACCGTCCTAGCTCGGGATATTCTTCTGACTATTTTGTTTGAACTAATTAGATAATAGATGGCTCTCAACATGTAATGCTGCTAAAGTCGGGCTATGCTGTATTTGGGTGTGTAATATAGTTCCCATATCTCAAGCTATGCTTAGTTTGGGACTAGACGGCGCTGAGTGAAATCAATGTCCTGTAATATTTATTTATTTATTATGCTTGTTTGTCTACCTAACAACGCTGCTAGCGTTACCTCAAGGAGGCTGCGGCGGGGACGGCGCGGCGGCGGCAACGACGATGGCCAACGAAGAATGATGATCACGTTCCGCCCGTTTTATTTTGTTGACAGAATTCTAATTGGGTATCAGTGTTTAGGTCTTCCTTCTAGATAGGTACTTAGTACTCTGTCTGTTATCTGTCTAGGTACCAATAGGTAGGTAATCCGCGTACCTACCTTTTTTTTTTATTTACCTTTTATTACCTAGTTCGTACCTCGCGCAGTTAGAACCTAATAAGTTGAAATAGTGACATCTATATTAAAAAAGAGTACTAACTTGAAAATTATTCTATAAGTTATTTATCAATATTTTGTAGAAATAAGCACATTGCTACTTTGACAATAGCAATTTAATATGTTTAATTAATATAAATCAAGCATTTATAGGTAGTATTTATTCTATATTCTGTGTTTTTTACCAACTTCATTTTTGACACACATGGCGTCATCTATTGATATTTTTTTGAACTAGCCTAGACTTCTACGAGTTGGGACCCCATAGTACATGTGCGGTGTGGCTGCTCCCTGTAAGTAATTAATACTTTTCTATGCGCTGTGGTGTGTATATACAGATTACGATGAAAGTTGATCAGAATTTTCGTATGAGGTGAGGATGTGAATACTTTATAAATAAAAAATGCTTTTTTATTTTTTTATTTATTTAAATGAAAAGGTATTGAATGATTGGGTGACCACATCGCCCAATCATAGGTACATACATCAAATCATACAACACTAGACACATAAATAAAAGAGAGAGTAAAAAGAAAAGAAAAAATTAAACTTCTAAACAAACTTAAAATTAAAAAACATTTGAGCTTCTGTACACATAGTATCTGACAAAATACTATTACATATACCAACATTAAATTGATTATACACTATGAGTCTACGGTTGTCTGCGCTCCGTACACACTCCATCAGTACCTAAATGTTGGACATCATCAATTTTGCCACATATAAGTATAAGTATTACAGTTTGGTGATTCTACTTTTTTCATTAAAAATGCAAACTCAACGGAACGTAACCTGAGAGCAGTAACTAATACGTTTCTTTTGTATTTATTTTCGTCTATCCACGGGTAAGACGATATCGTGGGTTGAATAGTGCGATACCATATCCCTTAATCTACTGACCTTTTGTCAAAATATTCCTGCCAAAGATCTTTACACTGATTTTTAACAAATCGAACATAGTCAGAATACAATGGGCTTACTGACAAAGGAACACCGTCAGCTATAGCTTGTTTTGCCAAAAGATCAACGATGTCATTCTCTTCAATTTGTACATGGGACGGTATCCACTGCAGGACAATATTCTTATGTCTAGTTTGTAAACTTAAAATACATTCTAGGATCTTTTATGCAACTGTAGTACCTCGCACAGGCGAAGTAAGTAGGTACATCGAAATATATGTTGTAGCGCACTCTTGGAATCGCCAAGAATAACAAATATTATGTCACCATTGATTGAATTTATATAAGATAATGCTTCAACGATAGCTATCAACTCAAGATGCATGATAGAGATATTGGATTCAATTTTAAACTTCATGAAGTTACCTGAAGACGGATCGAAGAACGCAGCGCATCCATCAGTATAAATCTTAAAATAGTCACAATATTCATCTTCAATGTATATACACATAGTACTTACTAAGTTTTCTTAGATTTTGGTGAGTATAATAATGTTTTGCTCGTTCGATAGGTGGAATGTTGTCTCTAATAACACTAGCCAAACTTATGCTACTTACCCAAATTCTTAGAGAGAACACCTCGAGTTGATCACTAATATGAATGGGATAGTTATCTAAGGATGAACACACCGAGGACAAAACCGGCAGCTTTCTATACGACCAATATCGAGAATTGATATTTGCCGAGAGATCTTCAACATATTTCAGAGCTAGATTATTACAAATTGATGTAGATTTAAGACAAAATTTACCGGCTAAAAACCTTCTGCGAATTAACAAAGAAGGCAAGCATAATTCGCTTTCCATGACATGAATAGGTGTACTACTTACGTATAAAACCACCAATCACACGCATTGACTGATTCTGTATTTTATCAAATTTCACAAGATTAGTTTGACAGCTATTGTCGTATAGAAAACTGGCGTAGTCGATTCTGCTGCGTATCGTAATCATTGGGGATAATGAAATCAAAAAGAGAAACTTTTATGTGTGAAGTTTAAGTAGACCAATCTCAATTTTTAAAGTTCCTCTTTCTTACAGAACTATTAAGGTAATTTGAAGTACTTACAAGAGAACATTTATTCAATAAAAAGTACAATTAAACTAACTATGTACAAAGGAATCAGTAAGATTACCTAAGGACCGTTACAAACGGCCTATAGGTAACTCAACTGTTCCAGACCAGTACCAGACGGAAGCGTGCCCAAGACACTGGCTGCATTGCCACGCTGAATAGCTATGCTAATTCGCTGGCCTAAATAAGAGCCAGCCCTTGGGTCACGTGTCGCCTCAATCAAAAGCCCCGCAATATTTTTGAAAACCCGGAGGGCACCTGCTCCCCACGAACCCAAGGTCTCCACCCCAAAAGGCTCAAATAGGTAAGCTCTGTCGAGACCACTATATTTGCGCCTTTTGTGATCCTCGGCCGAATCAGCCGCCGCACCAGCCCTAACTGATGTCCCAGGCAGATGAGATGGCGCTAAGGGTGTCGACGCAGGTAGCGTCCCACACCAAAGGCCTACCCATTGCCCAAGGGACAAGAGTCATACCGTCGGGCCGCTTACCATCATCACGTAACAGACCATTCGGTTCAAGAACGGCTGGCACATTGACACTGGTAAAAGCTCGACGGATAATGTCATTAAGGCTTGAGTGGCGCGAAATCCTGCCAGCAGACCTTGTGCACGAAAGTCCGTGAAAACCAAATTGATCTACGGCCGCACCGCACCGGCACTGGTGAGAGGCGCAGCATCTTGCACCCAACCGAAGACAAGTGGCAATACGGAAAGTTACAGGATCCATAAGTGATACAAGATATTTTTATAAGAATATGATCACTACCCAACGGTTCATTAGTGGTTTTCCATGTAAAATAATAGCTATGTCTGAAGAAATAAATGAAATGTCAGGAGGTAAAGCACCATTTACCATTTTGACCCTAGTTGGACCATCACTTAAAAACGTAAAGTTAGAATCCAACATTGCTTCAATAATCTGATTACCCCTCATTGATTTTAAAGGACCAACTTGTATGACGTCCGTTAAAATCTCCAAAAAATAATGTTTTAGTAGTACTTAACGAGAATCCCAATCATTTTGAGTGGTACGAACAGGTCGAACGGTTGATGACGTAGGACAACAAAGTAATGTTCTACAGTTTTAGAGACATCTAGACACATCTATACCCACAAAAAAGTCAGCGATAGCATAATGTACAACTATTACAGTTATGGCACTATAACCACTTTTTAATTATAAGTACCTATGCGCCGCCGGTAGAATCTATACATATATACATATACTTCTATATAATTTCTATATATATATATATATCTTTCTATATATATATACTTCTTTTTTGTTGTACGACGTGGAAGCGCTTGGCCTTCATCTCACCTGGACGAAGGTGGAGGCGCACTTCACCCGGAATCCTCAACAAACTGAGGAACTGGCTATCTTACCTCTGAATGCCTGAACGTCGTACAATAAAAAAAAAACTGTGGCTTGATCACGAATGTCTAACGTCATCGTAATGTAAAGGTAACGTTTTTACGGACCTTTACATTACTTGGAAGCACGAAGCACTATCGTATCACTCACGACGTCGAGTGACGATACGTTAACGATACCTTTACATTTCGATACATGTGTCAAAAGGTTCGTGATCGCAAATTTAGTTCTATTTACGTACTGTAGAGGCGCTGTGCGAAATCCTATACAAAATGCTAACGTACGATAACATGTTTGTGATCGGGCCTCTGTTATCTTATTACGCAATATAACCGGAGTTGTGATGGACGCAGGCTATAGCACCAACCGCAGGGTGTTTTTCGCTTACTCTTTTTTGACATAATAAAAAAAAACTGCCTTAGTAGTCGTGGTTTGAAAATCCACTCCACGGATGTCGTAATGTCAACTATAAAGGCAGCAGCGTTTTACTTTGTGTAAACAAAACTTGTGTAAACGTAACTGTGAGCACCAATCTGTCTGCTTAGCGTGGTGACAATGGCCGTACCTTTAAGTTATAGAGGAAGTTCATTCCAAATTGTAGCAGATATTTTTTTCTATTTAAAAAAAATAATAAAAAATTGTGTTCGAGCCCTATGCATCTCGTTCGCTTCGCTCACTCGATCAATTATTATAGTAGGTTTTTTTTTTAATTTTGAAACGTCAAATCTACCGCCGCACCTGTTCCGGAGAAAGGAAAAAACCTCGGGCCAGCTTGTTTCCAATAGTTAATAGTAGGTATAGAGTTTTCAATAAGTAGGTAATAAGGGAAATAATTCACCGCAAACCGGAAAAATATTTGCGAATCTAACTAAACTTAATAAACTACAAGACCAATTAAATGATTGCACTACTAATTAACTAATTCATCATCAAAACTAATACAATAACATGTAGGTACCTAAAAAGTAATTACGTTAGTCATGGTATAAACAGTCATGCCAATTAATTGGCATTTTTTATTGTAATTACTTTGCTTGATCTACCAGATTAAAATAATTTAGCTATTTTCGTTGGTACATTGATAGTATCATAAAGTTAGACAGACGTTTATTTTATTTAAAATTACTTTTATTTAAATAGATATGCAAATTTGATGGACAAATACTTATATTAATAAATATAGATTCTTTTGGAAAAATATTTTTAATTGAAATAACATGGCTACAAGTACAAAAGGCCTTTATTTTTTATTTACTTGATACCCATATTGTTACAATGAAACATTTTATTGTTAATTTTTTTTATTCGCACCCGCCATAGTTATATGTATAGCCTTTAACACTTTCAAAATTTATAGAAAGTAAACGACGATTTATTTGTCAAAATCCATCATAGGTAACACACTACCATACATACATTCATACAGAATACATCGAAAAACATTACCCTCCTTCTGAGTCGGTTGAGTAATAAGAGAGCATCTTTAGGGAATGCTGCTGTATTGTCAGCTTCTGCTGTTCGGTGTCAGATCCAGAGGTCCCGGGTTCGATTCCCAGGGGAGCAATATTGTGTTTGGTTTGGTTGGTGGTAGGATTTGTTTAAGTCCGCCTGGCTAGCTACCACCATCTTACCGAATTCTGTCTCCATAACAACAATTCTTAAATTGCTATGATCCGCCATTTTTTTAGGTAAGATAGCCAGTTCCTCAGACTGTTGAGGATTCCGGGTGAAGTGCGCTTCCACCTTCGGCCTTATCATAACTTGAAACTCAGGTGAGATGAAGGCCAAGCACCTTCCCGTCTTACAATAAAAAAAACAGCTAATTGATTCAGGCGTTATTTTGCGGTAATCCATATTTCAAAATAAAATCTGAAAACAGAAAAAATATTTAGTAATAAATCCGCCAAATCTCTCTGAAAAAATCAAATCGACGCGTGTTTCGCCTCTACACGAGGCATCCTCAGGAAATATAGTCTTGCTGCTCACTGACTAGCCCTCTGTGGACGTGTTGTCGCTCCGAGCTCTGCGCTGCTAATAAATGCTTTTTTTTATAAAAAAAAACATAACTCTCAAACGGGATATCTGATTTTAGTAAGATTTATAGAGATGTAATAAAAATAAAGAAATTGCCACTAGGGATTCCTTTTTGATAACTGGGGTAGTTTTTGAAATATTGTTGAAAGAACTACAATATTTCGCCCACGACTTTTGACTGGTTGATCTTATGTAGTGTCTTTTGAAAGAGTATCGAAGGCAGGAGTTATTTTAGGTACTTCTTTATTCAATAAAAAGTACAATTAAACTAACTATGTACAAAGGAATCAGTCAGATTACGTAAGGACCGTTACAAACGGCCTATAGGTAACTCAACTGTTCCAGGCCAGTACCTGACGGAAGCGTGCCCAAGACACTGGCTGCATTGCCACTTGGTACCTACTTCTTAAAAGGAGTGGTTTCGTAACATGAGATTACGTCAAAAGGGTTTAATGCTTGGTAGGTATATCTAGAAGGATAGAATGTTAAAGGGGTTGACTTTAGAATTCACTATTTGCTTAATTATTTACTGAAACCAACAAATTTTGAAGCAAAGATTTGAAGTCTTGTGAAATTTCAGATGACAGGGTTTACTCAGCAAATTTCGAAATGAGTTCATTAGTGGTGTTTTTCAAGATAAGGTCATCAAGTCTTGCAAGATAATGACGTATTTCGCTTCTTACTCAAATTAAAACTGGCCTATTTATTGATTATCTTTCACTTAATAAATAAATTGAATAAATAATAGGGTTGCCAAACTGAAAGTATCAATAACATCCAAGAATTACATTATGGGATGTCATGCAAGGTGGTATGGTCGGTGCTTACAGGCTTTGCTTTATCTTTCATAGAATGACTGTTAGCAACGAGAGAGAGGCTAGACACGCAGGTGAATAACGATACATTGAGAATAAGTATACTTAAAGAAAGGTGTATATGTCAGCGTTAGATTGTAAGCACCGTCCGTTTGTAATATGCCTTGGTATATTGTACACATGTCAGCATAAGATTATAAGCACCGTCCGTTTGTAATATGCCTCGGCATATTGTAAATGGTTGGCAAAAATGGTTATCGATGATGAACCCGTCGGGACATGAACTCTCCATCCCGACAGAAGTCGTCCTGTGGTTTCAGTTAACTCTATTTCTGATGGAACTAGATCGAGATCGGGGGGCACCGCCTGAAGGATAACCACTAGGCTTGCGTTACAGGATTCGATTGTACATTCCTGTAAGGCCATTTGCTCACCTCACCCTCTTGAGGAGATAGTGAGGCAGGTCTGTGTCAATGCTAAAGCAAGCGGCAGAACTAGAGAAGCTAGAAACATGGGAAATAAAATTGTAAATATTAATTGCCGTTGACAATTTGCTGACCGTTTGCAATATGACGAGGCGTATTACAAACGGACGATGTTTACAATCTGACGGTGACAGAGGCATATTACAAAGGGACGGTTTTACAATCTCAAGGTGACATATATATGCAAGTATTATATCTGTAATCTAGTTCCCAACACGCTCTTAGTTTCGGGCTTGATGGCGCTGTGAAATAAATGTCATGACTTTGATGAAAATTTTTTTAGTCGATTGCGAATTTTGGTTGGGAGGAAAACAGGGGGGAAAAGGGGGGAAGTTTGCTGTAGGATTCCTCTATTTTCTTTTCAAAAGTCTAAAAGGAAAAGTGAAAGAGGAAAGCATGGGTTATTGCATGGTTATTAGGGCTCGCGAGGTATCTGTTCTAACAGACCACTAGTGTAAAGATTTGGATATAGATTTTGAAAGGTTTTTCAATGTGCGAGTGATGCTTCTGGTGTTGCAACTGTCCATAGGTGAGAGTAGCTACTTACTAGCCGCTTACGAACACTAGGGTGGAATCTATGTCTGGTTGCCACCTTGGTGGTATTATGACTAAATGAATGAGTGAATAGATGAATGAATGAATGAATGAATGAATGGGTGAGTGAATAAATGAATGAATGAACGTGTGAATGAACGATTTAATGAAAATATTTTATTGCACACCTTAAAAATAAAATTGGATGAAAAAAAAAGTGTTTACAATGGGCGGTCTTATCGCGTAGAAGCGATTTATTCCAAACAACCTTTGTATTGAGAGGATTTTATGGCTAAAGAGGTGGTTGGTAAACATATATTATCCATGTTTTCGCCAAATCCGAAAAAAAATAAATCCTCTGGCACGGACCTCTTTTAGATCGATTCTGATTTTGTAAGTATATGTTTTTGCTTTGGTAGGTACAAGTGCCTAAAATGATATATACATAAGTAGGTATGATATCATATAATTGGATACATGTGTTGTAATTACGAGCCATCAAAAACAGGAAAACATTTTAGATGGGTAGTTTATTATTGCTGTTTCAAATAAACCACATTGGATACAAGATTACACCAAAATCATTATTATATTATACGACGGGAAAGCGCTTGGCTTTCATTTTACCTGGTTACAAGTTATGATAACATAATATAATTATAAATGACCGAGCGAGCGCGAAGGGCGAGCTAAGGCTAAAAGCATTATTTTGTATGTCCGGTTCTTCTCCTCTACAGGTCGCATTTCTCAAACGATTCTCGCGAAATTATGTGAGCGGCAGCAAAGCTATTCTGTAAACATATTTCGAACCTCGAAGCGCTGAATCCGCTGTGAGATTATAGTTTCGCATTCTGTACACTCGATTATACCTGTGGCGCCGTAGTGATGAGCGTGGCTATGAAATGAACTATGTTGAGTGAGATTTTGATATTACGAGTATATAATGTCATTGGTATTCTGTAGACGCATTCAGTAAAAATTCGAACCCGAACTCGAATTCGTCACGAATTCACCTTGAAATGTTGGGTAGGTGAAGCGCGTTTGCTTTCGAAGTAAGCTCGGTCACTCGAGTGAATTCGAGTTCGAGTTCGAATTTTTACTTAATGTGTCTACTGGTTCTACACGTAGGTATACAGAACTTTTGTCGATTCAGTTTTTGTATATTTTTCATAATGGCGGAGTTATGGGGGTTGCCGCAAACATAAAAGACATCATAGTCAGCCATTTCATTTTAAAAAAAAAATGACCCTAGTACCTACTTTTTTGTTAACCTTATTAAGACGCAACTTTTCATCCGATAAACTTCAAGGGGTAGGTGATGACAAATGAATATTGAAATAAAACGCAAATTTTCTGTGTCACATCATATTACATGGGAATTTATTTCGCTTTCGGAATGTACTCGTAACTATGATTTTTGTTTTTGATTTGGAGGTGACAAATATTCCATGTCTTATATATCTAAGTACTTACTAGCTGACTGTGTCCTTTACTATGGTACGCAATCTATAGGTACTAATACGGGTTAAAATTAAGCCTATGAAAGTTCAAATAATGTGGCATTCTATTTAGTTCTTTACGATATACATTTATTAATCACTAACTAAATATGTACAAATTAATCAGTCAGGTTAACAAAAGACCGTTACATTATATATGTTATATATATTACATATACAGCATTCTATTGGTAAAATAATTATCAAAATCGGTTCAGTAGATACAGAGATTACCCCTACAACCTCAAAAACTTTACGTCTTTATTGTATAGATATTACACATTACACAAATTTTTGTTTACACTTTTGGTTACATAATTGGAGTTTTAGTAAGGGTCCCTATTTTTTTTTTAAATATAAAATATCCGTAGGAGAACTAAAGTTAGCGTAGCTCTCAGAATTAGCAAGCTGAAGTGGCAGTGGACAGCCCACATAGCTCGCAAATAACCGCTGGGGAGTAAAGGTTCTCGCATGGCGACCACGAGTAAACGCGAAACGGAGTGTGGGGAGACTTGACTCGATGGACTTATAGACCGATGACACTGTAGCGGTTACGGGGAATCGATGGATGGAGGTCGTCAGGATCGCTATTTGTGTGTTCTATGGGGGATGCCTATGTTCAGCAGTGGACGCATGTGAGTTGAAATGATGATGATGATGATACATACATTAAGGTGGTCGGGTTAATAACAACATTGAATTTCAAAAATATCGTTGTTATTAGATACATGTAGCCTGCAGGCAGTGGCGAATTTCACGATTATGAATCCACGATGTGTTTTAAAGCCATAATTTGTAAAAACTACAAAATTTAACTCAGAGCAGTACTTAAAAATGTTTGGTAGCTTTTGATTTCGATGAAGAATGAATGACATCGGCAGGTGCAGCGTAATTTTTATAAGAGTATACCCGGGGAAGTACTACTACCTATTTCAGCCGCCAAGCAGCATTACTGTGTTCTGGTTTGAAGGGTATGGTTGTCGGTGAAATTACGGGCAGGCAATTATACCGTCATGCCCCAAGTTGACGGGCGCAATTCAGTGCCATGTAGGTTATGTTCTTTGTGGGTTTGACCTACGCAGTAAGGCATTTTTATAGGCAAGAGTGCACTTAACATCAGATAGACTACTTGCTTGTCAAATTATGTATAGGTTTTTATCTCTCAATGTTCCTTGATTATTTCGATATTTATTGCGAAATGAATAAAAATGTACAGTTTATACATAGAAAAGGTGGAACAATTTTACAGCATGAAGGGAGAGGAATGGGGTGAAAATAAAATAAAAATATTTTTAAGGTACATGGAAAGGAAATGGTTGAAAAATGACCAATGTATAGCAGAATGGTGCATCTATAATGAACGACACAAGACCAATAATTTCGCCGAATTTTGGAATTCAAAGCTGAACAGACAAATCAATAAAAATGATGTTACCCTGTCTAAGTTGTTAACTGTATTAGAAAACGACATGTCGCTGAACAAAGTGGTAATCACAAACTTTGAGAATAATGTGAACAACAGGAAAAGAAGGAAGGTATATACAGAAAGAGATTCGCTTATTTTGAAAGCACAAATACAACTGGTGCATAATCTCATAAAATATGATATAATCGTTGGACATTTTATGGAAAAACTGCGATGAGTGAAAATTTTTAATTACGGTACCTAAAATACTTGTAGTATTATTGTAGTAATTACGTTAAATTAATATATATAAATATATATATTATACTATTACAATTACTCGACTTACTGACACTGTAAAACATCAAATATGTAGGTACTTCAAAATCGTTTTATTTTTTTATTTATAAAGGTGTAAGTCACACTTAACAGTGCACGAGTACTTAATATGTAATTCAAAATGTAGTACTGATGTTTCCCCCAGCAAGGGGAGACACCGGTACTTAAAAATACCGATGGCTCCCCGAGGGGGTTGACCAGGGGGGCCACGGGTCCGTAGTCGTCGGCGATGTCAGCGCTAGCAAAGCCAACGTTGCTGATACCTAATATTAGCATAATAGCCTTTTGTCTGTACATATTATAAGCAACATTCATCATTTAAATCAAATTAGAAATAAGAGACACAATTCAGGCTATTTAAGTGATAGCCTTTAGATCATACTTTTCCCCGAAGCTAATAGGTATCAATGCAGTTTACCTTGAAACTAGCTTGATACCTATCTTTGTGTTGCGGCTATTATATATAAGCGCATGCAATATATTTAATGTTTATTAATATTCCAATCATCAAACCACCACATTCCTCTCTGCAATGGAGCTATACATCGTATTATTAACGTTGGTACTTATATTATACACTGTAATAGTATTTGGTAAGTAAATCAGAAATTATAATAATATATTCATTACTACCATTCCTAGAGACCTACCATTCTTTCTAACATATAACTATAACTATAGGGTTTATTTTTATAGGGGGTAGGCTGATTTTCATGTTACCGAAGACCGAATGTGGAAGCGCACTTCACCCGGATTCCTCAACAAACTGAGAAAACTGGCTATCTTACCTCTAAATGCTTACAACAATTAGTAAAAAAATATTGTTACGGCGACAGAATTAGGCAAGATGGTAGCTAGCCAGGCGGACTTAAACAAAGTCCTACCACCAACCAAACCAAGCACAATATTGTATCCCCCTGGGTACGAACCCGGGACTTCTGGATCTGCTACCCTTCTTCTGGTGAGATCCCTTAGTCGGCTTTTACGACATCCATCGGCTGATTTAGAAGGGTCTATTCTTAAGACGTGCCACGGCAATTGTGTTATAATGAAGCTTTATTATTAGTACCGGCAAAATTCTAGAATTTCCCTCTTATTTGATTCTTCTTCTCTTAGCGCTTATTTCGATCTCTGAGTATAGCTAGAGTACTAAAGTTACACGACTTATAGAAAATGTTTCCTTCTTTGTGACAGTTTGATTTTTAATTGTCAATTAGAATTAGCCTATTTCACTCCCTTCCCCATTTTAAAATCATATACTTAGTACCTATTTGTATCTATGCTTGAATTAATGTATTTTCAATCTCAATTATATCACTCACAAAGATTATACAAATCAAACGAAACCTCACACATGGTCTGACGATGAAGGTCACACCGTTAGGTCACATGACCCTAGGACCAACAATACGTATGTCACGTGAAACTGGCTAGTGCTCCGCTAAGCGGCGATGCACTTGCAAAATGTCACGTGACTACTAGCTACTTGCAAACCGTGGGCATGTGATGAACGTTTGGACATGCCTCTGACACCCCTAGGTGATCCTAGTAAGATCCACTCTCTGAGTAGTGATTAGAGGTGAATCAGAGGGAAAAAGTCGTGTATTACTTTTATAATATAAATACAAATATACATTACCTACATATGTATGTACGAACTCTTGACAGCATGGTTTTAGTCGTGTGAGGTGATGTTTAGCTTGTCCAAATTGCTGGAGTATCACGTATAATTCTAATTTAGTATCATGTATAATTTTATTTAATATTAGTACGTACGTTTCTTTTTCAGGTCCATATCAAAAGGATGGTACATTATTTGTTTCCAGTAAGACACTGCAGAACAGACATCTATCTTTTAAAAAATAATGAGCATAGCTATTCAGCGTGGCAATGCAACCAGTGTCTTGGGCACGCTTCCGTCTGGTACTGGTCTGGAACAGTTGAATTACCTTTAGGCCGTTTGTAACAGTCCTTACGTAATCTGACTGATTCCTTTGTACATAGTTAGTTCAATTTTACTGTCATAGTTTAGTATTTTACGATTATCACTTTCATATCATAAAATTATATGTTTGTCCTTCTCAAAAAGAGACTGAGTAGATTCAACATTTTTTTAACCAATTTCATTCATTGGAATTTGTCAAAATATTTTTCTCCAAAAAGGAGCTGATGTTTCAAAAGCCTCAGGTTATGGGTGCCCCAGTACTGTCCCAGTTATACGTTTTAAAAACTAAAAAGAAAACCGGCTTCAATGAAGAATATGATACAAATTATTAACAAACATAATATATAATAATAATAAAATCGTATATTTGATTAATAAATAACTTGATAAAACTTGAAAAAGTATTTAATGAATCCATAGGCTACTGAACTAGCAGAACTGTGTTTCAGGAAGCAGAACTGTGTTTCAGGAAGCAGAGCTGTGTTTCATGAAGCAGAACTGTGTTTCATGAAGTAGAACTGTGTTTTTGGAAGCAGAACTGTGTTTCCGGATACTATGACCTACGACTGCTATTTTTCATTTTTTCGGGATTTTTAAGTTTTTAAATCGACCAAAGTATACCTACACATATATGTTTATCCCCTACTAAATAAATAAATATAAGGAAAAATTATTATATATGAATAAAATGTTTTATACACATTTATTTACAAAATATATTTTATACATACACTTATAAATAAAAAGAATAATAATAAATATATACATATTAAGGTGAATTAATATATGGATGAATACATAAATTATGTTAAGCTATGGATAAACTACAAAAACAGAAAATACTCTTTTACTTTAATCTTAAAAATATTTAAAGATTTAGATGCACGGATTTATGTGGGATAGAATCATCTTTGTGATGTGTGTTCCCAGTTTGGTTAGGACATTGCACGTTGGATCACCTGATTGCCCGATAGGTAAGATGCTGGTAGTCTGATACCAGAAATATTACCCAGTCTACACGAAGAAAGAAAGAATAAAAATATGTATTAACTAAAAATACGTATTTATATATGTATCATTACTGCGATCTCTAACACGCCTACTAAGCGTGGTGACTATGGCAAAACTCTCCATTGCTTTATTTAGCATTGGGGGAGGCTCATGTCCTGCTAGACTTTTATGGGCAGTAATGATGATGATACAAGTTGGCAAATGTTAGCACTTATAGCCAGAATGCCACTTAGCCCGAACAATGCTAGGACTGTAGAAATGGACTGTAGAAATGATCCACAAGATCGGGAAGTCTGGAGAGTTGGGACAGGTTTTTGCCCAACAGTGGGACACAGATAGCTTCATATATTTATAAACAAGCGATAAAACAGCCCATTGCTATTATAAGACTTGTTATACGATTTTGATTGTTCGCTTTATTGTATTTTGCGTTTTTAGTGACATCAAAGTATTTTCTATGCTCATAGGTGTCTATTTTTTGGTTACCGTTTCGCACCACCACCAATTACTTTTGGCTGTTTCATTCTAAAACATGTCAGCGTTTTACCCACATCATAATAAATCATCTTTTGTCGGCGTTTCTAATAGTGACAAAATTTAATCGTCATTTTTACCTGGTGGAAGGCTTATACAACATAATAAAAACACACTTTCCTCAGTTTTTAATATTTTGTTGGAGCATGGTCGCAGGCCTCTGCCTGTTCGATTGAACGGCTTAGGTATACGCAAAATTTCTTTTAAAATTTTAGTTACTTTAATACAGTCTTTGCTTAGTTTAGGCTAGATGGTGCTGTGTATGATTAATGTCCTGTAATTTATTAATGTTATTGGTCTCCGTAGAGTTCGCTGCCAATTAGCAAGTTACAATGGTCCTTTTCACGGACAGAGTGAATAGGTGTCTGCTAGACTGCGTGCTACATCGAAGGCCACATTGCCGCTTCCCATCAGGCGAGATTGTGGTCAAACGTAGATCTATGAATGAATGAATGAATGAAAAAATGAGTGGATGAAAAAATGAATGAATGAAAATTAAAAATACTTTATTGCACACCTTAAAAATAAAACTGGATAACTTAAATAATGTATATACAATGGGCGGTCTTATCGCTTACAAGCGGATCGACAACCTCCGGATGGAGAGGATTTTATGGCTAAAGAGGTGGTTGGTGGTGCACATATTAATAGGGGTCTACCTAAATTGACTATATATAGCCCATTATGTAAAGCTATGCTTCGAATACTCACACAACATATATAATATTAATACCTTCATATTATACACTATGTACCTTCATACTATACAACTACAATACAAATAAAAATAAAACAAATAGATATATATACATATTTATTTATAATGATATACCTTATCTTATTCATAAAGCAAAAAAGGTTGGTGTTCTTGGCAAATGTGTTGAAAGCTCTGACGCAAAATTAAATGGAATAAACATACAAACATGACCAATTTTTTGGAATTAGCACCTATATTGTAGAAACAAAACATAATTTTACAATGCAAAATTACAAATTAATTTCTTGTTAAGTAAACAACAAATATCCCACAAGAATTAGACAATTAGCAAAGGGTAGCATTGGCACTATTCTGCGTAAGTAAAGGTCAACGCACGTCTGGTTTTCAGATTTAGATATTTCCTTCCTACTTGCGGCGCTTCAACCCTTTGTGGGGCTTGGGCTCAACGATGTATTGACCGAGCGAGCGAAGCGAGTTAAGCGTCTCAGTTTCGACATTGGCCAAAAATGCTTTTGTCTGCTGTCTGTCGGTTGTCGGTTTGTTCTAATTGGCACACATGTTCCTTGATTTATTAAAATATCTTAGTTGATCGCGATTTTTGATACACAAGATGTAGAAAAACTAAATCAAAAAGGGTGAGTGGAAAAAGTTTATTGTAAGATTTTTTTATTTTTTTCCGGAAAATGTATACCTACGTTTACTAATCAAACTACGCAGTCCTCTCCGCCTTTGCAAGGCCAATGCGTAGATACCAGGTTTGATCTCCTGAGACCAAGAATACGCGAGTAATCGCTAAAACTATTTGCTCCAAAGTCTAAAAGGAAAAGTGAAAGAGGAAAGCATTGGTTATTACATGGTTATAAGGGCTTGCGAGGTTTATTGTTCTTACAAAACCACTAGTTTATTTATTAGTGTCAAGTGTAGACCCTCTAATTCGTAGTCCCTATTCCTTTACAACACAGTCCTCTACATCGTAGACCATCTACGTCGTAGACCGTCTACGTCGTAGACCGTCTACGTCGTAGACCGTCTACGTCGTAGACCGTCTACGTCGTAGACCCTCCTACTCATCTGTGTATATTTTTTTGTTTTGATTATAGATTAGGTATAGTTCAAAGATAAGATTATAGTATGTAAGCATGTGGCCATCGCTGGTTTACAAGATCCCAAACTGGTCCTGTCTGAAAACCAGCGTTGCACCGTTAACCCCAGTGCAATGAATGCTGAGTGGCGACCTTTTTTTTATATATGACTTTCTGTGTAGTCATGTAAGGTAAGTACATTTATTTGTATGTTTTCTGTTTAGTTATTGTGTATGTGTTCATTAATTAAGTATCTATTATGTAGGTATCCAAGTTGACTGTATCTACTTACCTACCTATTTATATAGTTTTTAAATTTATTTCCGATAAATAAATGTGTTATTCTTTCTTTCTACATTGTAGACCCTCTGATAGATATCATATCATAGACTTCTTACACAGCAACGCAGACGTCATAGCATATATGCTATGACGTCTGCGTTGTAGCTTGCGGTGTAGTATTCTACATATTATAGGGTCTACCCTATAATATTACCCTATAATATCTAGAATACTGCATCGCACTGTTCGACGGGGAGGTTCTTGGCCTCACCTGATTTTCAGGTTATGAAAAGATAGGTGGAAGTGCACTTCACCCAGAATCCTCAACAAACTGAGGAAATGGCTATCTTACCTCTAAATGCCGGAACACAACAATTATATAATTGTTATTATGGCGATAGAATTAAGTAAGATGGTGGTAGCTAGCCAGGCGGACTTAAACAAATGCTACCACCAACCAAACCAAGCACAATATTGCTCCCCTGGGGATCGAACCCGGGACCTCTGGATCTGACACCAGTGTGCGAACCACTCGACCACAGAGGCGGCTACGTAAATGTATATATTAATTTATTAGAAAGTTTAAATTGGAGGAAACACTGTGATCGAAACTGAAGACAAAACGTTTTGAAGTTTAATTAAATCACAGGTGGCGCTGTGTGAAATGCATGGGGTGAAAAAAAATATGTGTGAAATAAAAAAAAATATACGACAGGAATAAATACATTCTTGTAGTTATCAAATCCAAAATTCCCGAAATTTATCCTTTTCTTTTTCAATGTTATGGTTCGCCATCTAAATTAATTTACAAGAACCAAACTATTTCGTCTGCAGTTGGCTGTCAGCAAGGTGACCCTCTTGGCCCGACCATTTTTAGCCTTGCCATTCACCCAATTATTCAACGCCTGAAATCTAAATTGAAAGTTTGGTATCTAGATGACGGAACCCTAGGTGGCGATGTGGACTCAGTATTTGGCGATCTAAAAATTATTATAGATGAATTTCGGCAGATTGGCTTAGAACTAAATTTTTCGAAATGTGAAATATACATTTCAGATACATGTTTGGAGAGAAATTCAATTATTAAAAAGTTTGAGACTTTGGCTTCCAATATTACTGTTGTAGATAAGAGTTCCCTCCACCTACTAGGTTCACCAATTCTTGATGAATCTTTTCCGGGTTTCGTCGACGACAAAATTCAAAATTTTATGAAGGTTTCGGACAGACTTTCAAAAATTAACTCACATATGGCTTTCAGCATCATAAAATTTTGCCTTTTGTCCCAAAATTTACTTATACTTTACGATGTTGTCAACTGTGGAAACACAGTGAGCTGGTGGAAGGCTTAGACAACATAATAAAGAACACCTTTTCAACGGTTTTGAATATTGAGTTGGATGACAGAGCATGGTCGCAGGCCTCATTGCCTATTCGATTAGGCGGCTTAGGCATACGCAAAATTTCTAGTGTTGCTTTGCCAGCGTTCTTGTCTTCCGTCTATAGTACACATTCTTTGGTTGAGAAAATTCTAACACCATCAATTTCGGCTGTTCCAGGCAATATACTCCAAATTTCTTATCTTGACGAGGCTCGAAATGCTTGGCATAGTGCTTGCCCTAATACCGATCCCCCAAAACACCTTTCGGCACAACGGCAGTGGGACGGGCCTCTGTGCGAGTTGACACGGAATTATCTATTACATACGTGCTCAACCTCCACAGATCGTGCTCGTCTCTTAGCTGTTTCAAAATGGGAATCAGGTCTTTGGCTGCAAGCACATCCATCTTACAATACCGGTACACTTATGGATCCTGTAACTTTCCGTATTGCCACTTGTCTTAGGTTGGGTGCAAGATGCTGCGCCTCTCACCAGTGCCGGTGCGGTGCGGCCGTAGATCAATTTGGTTTTCACGGACTTTCGTGCACAAGGTCTGCCGGCAGGATTTCGCGCCACGCAAGTCTTAATGACATTATCCGTCGAGCTTTTACCAGTGTCAATGTGCCAGCCGTTCTTGAACCGAATGGTCTGTTACGTGATAATGGTAAGCTCTTGTCCCTTGGGAAATGGGTAGGCCTTTGGTGTGGGACGCTACCTGCGTCGACACCTAGGGTGTCTCATCTGCCTGGGACATCAGTTAGGGCTGGTGCGGCGGCTGATTCGGCCGAGGATCACAAAAGGCGCAAATATAGTGGTCTCGACAGAGCTTACCTATTTGAGCCTTTTGGGGTGGAGACCTTGGGTCCGTGGGGAGCCGGTGCCCTCCGGGTTTTCTTAATATTGCGGGGCTTTTGAGGCGACACGTGACACAAGGGCTAGCTCTTATTCAGGCCAGCGAATTAGCATAGCTATTCAGCGTAGCAATGCAGCCAGTGTCTTGGGCACGCTTCCGTCTGGTACTGGTCTGGAACAGTTGAGTTACCTAAAGGCCGTTTGTAACGGTCCTTAGGTAATCTGACTGATTCCTTTGTACATAGTTAGTTTAATTGTACTTTTTATTGAATAAATGCACATTTTATTTTGATTTAATTCAAATTCATCCAGTCGTTTTAGCGTGAATATATAGACATACAGACAGACAAAAATGGAACTAACTTCTGTATCGATTATAGTGTTTCCTCTGATCATTAAAATTTTCAAAATATATTTAATTTGTAGACTTTAACCCGTTACAGTGTTATTTTAAGTAATCTATAAATAAATAAAATAGACTGACGACTTTCTCCCGTTCGAGGATTCACCTCTGATTCACTCACAGGTCCTATGAGGATCACCTACTAGGTGTCAGAGGCACGTCCTCAGCTTGCGTTCGTCAAATGCCCACGGTTTGCAAGTAGCTAGCAGATACTAGTAGTCACGTGACAGGTTGCAAGCCCATCGCCGCTTAGCGGAATATTAGCCAGTGTCACGTGACATACGGATTGTTGGTCCTAGTGACATGTGACCTCACGATGTGACCTTCACCGGCAGAGTATGTGCATGTGTCTAATGTGCACGTTCGAAAAACCGAAAAGTCCATTGGTGCACGACTGGATTCGTGCCACAATCTACGGATCGGAAGGCGAGCGAATACCCACTTGGCCACACGTGTCTATAAGTCATCCATACTTTATAATGATGAAACTATAACAGTCAATATATAGATATAGATAAGATACTACATTATGAGAAGACAGGCATTTGGGACCGCTGTCAAAAGGGACCACGGTCCCAATCGACTTTATAAAACTATGGAATACAACAATAATTATGGGCTAGATCGTGTTTTAAAACATATGTACACAACGTGATCCAAAAAAAGAGCGGCATTTGCGAAATACGTAGTATAAGAATAAAATTAACGAGTAAATAAATACAAATAAGAATAATAATAATAAAAATAATACAAGAAAGGCATAATCAAAATTACTCTTATCCATTAAACTAAATCTATATTACAATTACAAAATAATTATTCTCCAGAACACTCTGCTGTAAGAGTGGCTAAAGCTACCTTTCTAAATTTAAAAAGACTACAAGCAAAGAGATCCAAAGAATCATGATGATCTATAGAAAAATTATTGAATAAACGACACATCCTGGCAACGGGGTTATAATAGGATGTATTATTAGTGTAAACCTGTAGAGCGAAAGTATGAAGAAAAGGTTGCCTAGACCTGGGTTTGATGTTGATACTAATATGTGAGAGCACGTTGGGGGAATCGATAAGGGAGTGTGTAATTTTGTAAAGATAGATAAGGTCATGGAATTTGCGACGCTGTTCCAGAGACACCAAGTCAAATCTAGACAACATATCTGTGTAGCTACGCAATTTTCGACTGATTCATAAATTTTATTCATAAGGTCATCTCATATTTATATTCATTAATTAATGTTATTTTCTTTTTCCCTTTTATCAATTATGTAGTAGAAAGTAAGTAAAGTAACGTACATATTACACATGTATGGTACATATTCAATTAAATTTGAATAAGTTAGAAATCATGTCACGTTCAACCAGTACAACAGAATATGTTAAGAGCAATTATGTAGTAGAAAGTAAGTAGAGTAACGTACATATTACACTTGTATGGTACATAGTCAATGAAATTTGAATTAGTTCAGAAATCATGTCACGTTCAACCAGTACAACAGAATATGTTAAGAGCTTGACTCCTGAAATACAAGTGATTCACTTAGTTCAGGTGTCAAAGGACCATCCACCTACCTTATTGTGCACAAAATAATATTATTTTGGTTCGGCCTCTAAAATACAAGTTTTCAACTTAGTTTAGAGGCCATATGTGTGAATATTTTTTTTCTAAATAGTGCTAAATACATTACCTACCTATTAGGTTTACCTAATAAGTAATAAGGCTGTACAACTGTTTTTTTTAACAATAAACGTTATTATTATAAACGTTATTATTTAATAACATTTTCTCAGGCGTTTGGGACTACAACGTAATTGTACCGTCGCCTTAAGAAACAATATCCTTTATGCATCAGATGTCAGTCGGCTGTCAGATATACTTCTATACACAATGACGTTTTAAAAACTAAAAAGAAAACCGACTTCAAAGAAGAATATTATACAATTTTGTTTACATGGATGACGTATTTTCTCCAATTATGACAGTTGGTCGGACAGACAGACAGACAGATGCGTAATCCTATATAGGGTCTGTTTTTTCCTAACTTTTGAGGCAATACACCCAAATCGCTTCGAGTGTGCCTATAATATTTGAAGAGTTCCCTCGATTTTTCCAGGATCCCATCATCAGATCCTGACCTGATGACAAAGATGAAGATGACCATTTCAAACAAAAAAAATATTTTTGAAATCGGTCCAGGCGTCTCCGCGTAATCGGGGAACATACATAAAAAACACAAAGATTCCGACGAATTGAGAACCTCATCCTTTTTTTGAAGTCGGTTAAAAATAAGCCTCACAGCTCGGTTGGTAGTAGCTCTGACGTCTGCGGTATATGTTGCAGGTTCGATTCCCACAAGTAGGTAGTAGTTAATAAGTACCAAACCCATATTACAAGCTTTGCTTAGTTACGGGCTCTAGCCCGTGATCCGCGCAATCTATCGCGCTGTGTGAAATTAATGACATTTATATTTATGTAGTTATAGAGTTGTAGCTTTGCTCATTTCTCTCCATGAGACGGTTGCCTGAAAGAGATCGCTTTCAGCGATAAGGTAGCCCATTGTGTTACGAATAGTTTAATTTAGCTTAGTTAGTAGTAACTTATCTATTTTGTTTTTGGGGTGTTTTTTTTGTTCCCCCGTCGTACAAATGTGCTTGACCTACACCTCACCTAATTTTCAAATTATGATAAGGCAAAAGGTGGAAGTGCACCTCACCCGGAATCCTCAACCAACTGAGGAACTGGCTATCTTACCAAAATTTGTAAGAATTGTTGTTATAGCGACATACTTAGGTAAGATGGTGGAAGCTAGCCAGGCGGACTTAAACAGAGTCCTACCACCAACCAAACTAAGCACAATATTGTACCCCCTGGACATCGAACCCGGAACCTTTGGACACCGGTGGTGGTCGAACCACTGGACCACAGAGGCGGTTAAAAGTATATCCTCTTTTATATCAGTTGGATAAATGCGTCCAGACAAAATTATTGTAATTAGCCGCGTCGACACAAGCAAGGTCAATTAGTTATTCCGTATTTATTTAGGTAAGTAATTCAACATTTTAAAAATCTGTGTCAATATTAACATTTCTCGGTGTCATCGTCGTATGGTTCAAAAACATTAATTCGTCACTAAAGCGGATTAACCATTAAATGAAAACTCTTTACTGTACACAAAAAAAAAACAATGGACTGGTTTTGTATTCTCTTTGATCGACAGTTTAAATAATAAGTAAAAAAAATATAAAGATGGTAGGCCAAAAATATTTAATAACAATTTCGCTCAGCTCCAATGGTAAAATATAATCAACACTTTATTATGGATCTTAGTGGGTTTGGTAGTAATTATTTTCCTGTTTTCAAATTGAAATAAATCTCCGCAAAACGCCTGAATCAAATATCTATCTTTTGTGAAAACAATTTTAAAACAACGCGAAAGGCGTCTTCATTCTTCACTAAACACAAAATAAGTGTGTGTTCTATTTTGTGATACACAAAGCACACACGTCGGGGAAGCGCTGGGCCTTCGTCTCATCAGCTGAAGTTCTGATAAGGTGGAAACGCACTTCACTCGGAATCCTCAACAAACTGAGGAACTGGCTATCTTACCTCTAAACGCCGTATTAAGTAACACAACTATTTATATAGAACTGTTGTTATGGCGACAGAATTAGTTAAGATGGTAGTAGCTAGTCAGACAGACTTAAACATAGTCCTCCAAATAAACCGAGCATAATATTGTACTGCCCTGGGATCGAACCCGGGACCTCTGGATCTGAAATCGGTGGGTTGAACCACTAGACGACCAGCGGCTATTGAAATCTGGATTCAGCTCCCTCTTGAGTTTGATGATATTGAGATTGCGGGTTTCCATCCAGTTTAAGGGTTTTGCCATAATTACCACGCTTGGCAGGCATTTTGGTGATCGCGGTAAAGATCTAGATAATACATTGAAAGAAGCTGCTGCCCTTCTTCTGGTGGGACCATTAGTCGACTTTTACGCCAACGAATATTCAAATACATTTAATTGCATTCACAATTCACTTGGTTATCTGCCTTTTTTATGTACTTTTTTTTTATTGTACGATGGGGAAGCGCCTTCATCTCACCTGAATACAAGTTAAGATAAGTCCGAAGGTGGAGGCGCACTTCACCCGGAATCCTCAACAAACTGAGCCAATTCCTCAGTCTATCTTACCTCTAAATGCCTGAACACAACAATTTTTAGAATTGTTATTATGGCGACAGAATTAGGTAAGATGGTGGTAGCTAGCCAGGCGGACTTAAATAAAGTCCTACCACCAACCAAACCAAGCACAATATATTGTACTCCCAATGGGGATCGAACCCGGGACCTCTGGATCTGAAATCGGTGGGTTGAACCACTAGACAACAGAGGCGGTTTTTTTTCTCATTTATAATGCGCACCGCCAAGGAATGGAACGCTTTGCCTGAGTCTGTGTTTACCGAACACTCCAACATGGGCGTCTTCAAGTCAAGAGTGAAGGTACCTTCTAGGCAAGCGTGCTCAATGTATGCTGCATCATTTCTTGACACCAGGAGAGATAGCACAAATGCAAGCTCACCCTATAAATAAGTGGTTTTCTTTTAATATTGCCATGAGAAGCGCTTGGCCTTCATCTCACCTGGTTTCAAGTTATGATTGATGATTAGGTTGAAAGTGGAAGCGCACTTCACCCGGAATTCTGAGCGAGTGGCTATCTAACCTCTGAATTAAACTTACATTCTTTATTCAATAAAAAGTACAATTCAACTAACTATGTACAAAGGAATCAGTCAGATTACCTAAGGACCGTTACAAACGGCCTATAGGTAACTCAACTGTTCCAGACCAGTACCAGACGGTAGCGTGCCCAACACTGGCTGCATTGCCACGCTGAATAGATATGCTAATTCGCTGGCCTAAATAAGAGCCAGCCCTTGGGTCACGTGTCGCCTCAATCAAAAGCCCCGCAATATTAAGAAAACCCGGAGGGCACCGGCTCCGAATGCCGGAGCACAATAATCTTGAATTGGGCTGACAACACTAGTAAGTCACGTAAGACAACTGCAACCCAGTCAAACTCAAACAGACTCATATTCAATTTTAGTAACAAGCTCAGTTGGTAGTAGCTTTGCCTTCTGCGCTGGTGGTTACGGGTTCGATTCCCACCCATGACAAACATTTGTGTGACGAATGTAGATGTTTGTTCTGTGTTTGGGTATTGTGTGATAAGTATGTATCATCAAAAAAAAACAAATAAGTATTCTATCCGCAATCTAGTTCCCATATTACAAGCTATGCTTAGTTTGGGGCTAGATGGCGCTGCGAAATAATGTCCTGTCCTGTAATTGCGCCTTTTATGATACTCGGCTGGATCTCGACAACAGACGCGATTACTAGGTATCAAAGGATTGGTCACGCTGTGAAATGCGAGTAATTATTTGATTGTCTGTGACGCACAAGGTAATAGCTCAAGTGTTTTAACGCAAATAGCATTAACATGAAGCGAGCGCGAAGAGCGCAGGCGTCGAGAAATGGTCTATCCTAGGCTTTCTATAGGTTTAATACAAATAACAAGATAAATCTATTATAATCTATTGAGGCGACACGTGACCCAAGGGCTGGCTCTTATTTAGGCCAGCGAATTAGCATAGCTATTCAGCGTGGCAATGCAGCCAGTGTCTTGGGCACGCTTCCGTCTGGTACTGGTCTGGAACAGTTGAGTTACCTATAGGCCGTTTGTAACGGTCCTTAGGTAATCTGACTGATTCCTTTGTACATAGTTAGTTTAATTGTACCTTTTTGTTGAATAAATAAATATAAGTAATAATCCTGCATCTTCAACAGTCTGAGGAAACTTTTCATTTGCACCCAGACAGTACCAGACGGAAGCGTGCCCAACACACTAGCTGCATTGCCACGCTGAATAGCTATGCTAAATCGCTGGCCTAAATATTAGCAAGCCCTCGGGTCACGTGTCTCCTCAACCAATAGGGGCATAATAAATACCAGGATAGACCTTTTTGTTACAAATAGTGATGAAATGTCAGTAATAATAGCTATAGGTACTCACATTTATCGAGGACCACTAAAGGATCATATATGAACATATTATCCTAGTTCGGCACATATTCAACCCCAAAGGCTTGAATATGTGCCGAACTAGGATACTAATATCGAATATGTTTTTTTTAATCTGTGGGGCTTTTGTTTGAGGCGACACGTGACCCAACGACAGGCTCTTATTTAGGCCAGCGATTTAGCATAGCTATTCAGCGAGGCAATGCAACCAGTGGCAAGCTTCCGCCTGGTACTGGTCTGGAACAGAAAACCTGACTACTTCCCTTATAAATAGAGTAATAATATATTATTCATATTGTTTGAATGAATGTATATATTTTTAATAATAATATCGTTCATTTCCGTCAACAATATAAAAGTTATAGATCTTATTTCACTAATTATTTCTACAGACCATAGTAGTCCTCAAACATATTACATATCTAATATCTAAAAGTCGATGTGTGTATGTCCCTATAGACTTATAAAGGCTGGACCGCTTTTTTCCGGACTTTCACTGGCAGGTAGCTAATATATTATGATATGGAGTAATCCCTAGGACACCACTTTGTTATTTTTTTGTCCATTTATCTTTTTCTACTCTTAGCATAAGCCCTGTCCATCTCCATTTAATTATTCTGTGGACTGTTTGTACATTTTTGTATTAAGTTGTATTTTTTGTCTTTTAATCGTACTCTGTCTTTTCTCTTGATTCCCATTACACTTCGTTCTATGGAATTTTGGCACACTATTATTTGAGACCACAGTTTTTCTGTCAATGCCCACGTCTGACAATTAACACATAACCGTGCTACACATATTGTAAACTTTTATTTTTTCTTGAATAGATCTGCATATCTTGTTTCTTCTGCTGCTAAATTAATAACTATTAAATACAAGAGAGGTCCCGGGTTCGATCCCCAGAGATTTTCATGAATGCTTGGTTTGTTGGTGTAGGCCTCATTACCGCCATCTTATCGAAGTCTGTCGTTATGACAAAAACTGCCGTGTTCCTGTATTTTGAGATGAGATAGTGAGTTTTTTTTTGTACGACAGGGAAGCGCTTGGCCTTCATCTCACCTGGTCACAAGTTAGGATAAGGCCGAAGGTGGATTCGTACATCACCGGGAATCCTCAACAAACTGAGTAACTAATCTTACCTCTAAATGGCGACAGAATTAGTTAAGATGGTTGTAGCTGTCCGGTGGATTAACAAAGTCCTACCACCAACCAAACCAAGCACAATATTGTGCTCCGCGGGTATCGAACCCGGGAGCTCTAGATCTGACACCCGTGGGCTAACCACTAGACCACGGGCGGGTACAAGGTCCTCAGTTTGTTGATGATTCCAGGTGAATTGCGCTTCACTTTCGGCTTTATCATAACCTGACATAAAGTGAGAGGAAGGCGCTTCCCCGTCGTAAAGAATAATGCGAAGACTAGAAAAGGTAGTACTTAGTCAGTTACATGTTTGGATAGCTGACATTTCATGTTCATGTTTATCTTTCAGTTAGCTATTATAACCACTCTGTTTCTCTCGATTCGCTTATTAGCTTAATTATTAAGAATAAAACAGTTTTTTTATTTTACCCCGGGGAGGTAATTGGCCTTCATCTCACCTGATTTTCAAGTTATGATAAGGCCGAAGGCGGAAGTAGGCACACTTCACCCAGAATCCTCAATAAACTGAGGAACTGGCTATCTTACCTCTAAATGCCAGCAATTTTTAAGACTTGTTGTTATGGCTTCAGACTTAGGTAAGATGGTGGTAGCTAGCCAGGCGGATTTAAACAAAATCCTTCCACCAATCAAACCAAGTACAATATTGTACTCCCCTGGGGATCGAACCCGGGACCTCTGCATGTGATACCGGTGGGCGAACTTCTTTGCAAGAACCTTTACTCCCCAGCGGTAATCGGTTCTTTCTATATATAGCTCTCTACATAGCTCGCTGAGCGTCTTTGAACTTATTCGTAAGGCCTATACAGCTATATCAGCAACTATGTTTCTAGGCTAGGTACCTATGTCATGGAACAATAATAAATCGTCTGTTACTAACACACCAACCAGGTTGTCCACCTAGTTGGTCGGTTGGTCAATTTTTCCCCACATTTAGAGGTAAGACAGGACACCCTTTGACAGGTGCCCGGTGATAGACAGAGGGATTGTTTATGGCATATATGTTTTTATTCATAAAGCGCACAAACAGACAGAACGACTTGCCACTTATAAATATTATCATCAAAATTTTATAATTTATAATTTAATCGTTAATTGTATCGCCAACTGAGTCAACTAACAAACAGACGCTGTTGATCGGAAAATTCGCAATTTCGGTATAAAAACGAATACTCCGTTTCACCACGCCATAATTGGGGTGCCATTTTTGGAAACAAGATGGTTTCCTCTAAAATTATCCTGTTGGCTGTTTTGGTAAGTTTGTTTTTGTTATCCAATTCAACTAATTTATCACTTATACTATATTACTTACGAGTTAGTAAAGTTATTATATGTAATTATGTACAATTAAACTAACAAGGGAAGCAGTCGGGCTACCTAAGGACGGTTACAAACGGTTAATGTCAATATGTTAATCAAATTAATTAAATGAAATAGAGGGCTATGTCTCCTTCTCTAAAATTGACCACTACCAAAATCTGAACTAAATCAAAGTTATGAGAAAATGTGTACATACGTATGATTTAAAAGGATGACCAATACGTACCTACAGACGCCGTGGTCTAAAGGTTCGAACTCCGCTGTCAAATCCCGAGGACCCGGGTTCTATCCCCAGGGGAGCGATATTGTGCTTGGTTTGGTTGGTGGTAGGAATTTGGTCCGCCTGGCTAGCTACCACCATCTTACTTAATTCTGTCGACATAACATAGTTACAGTTGCTTTTTTCTTCTCTTCACTCCTCTGTGCATGAAATGTGCTTCCACTATCGGCCTTATCATAACTAGACATCGTGAGATGTGGCTTAGCGATTCCCCGACGTACATAAAAAAGATATATGATAGCTAAGTATATAAAATAGTCGTGTCTATCTGACTGACTAACCAGAGGTGACTTGACAAATTTAGGGTAGCTTTCTTTTGCATTCTAAAGGTACAATAAAACATATTTTGAAAAAGAATCTCAAAATTGTGGTGGTAATTCAATGGTGGTGCACCATTTTCTTCTGCTTCCACAAATAACACTAGACACATAAGCCACTTCATAATTAGTACCTATGTAGATTAGCTCTAGGAAATGAACAAGAAATTAAGGGATTATTAACCTATTGCACATAAATAATATTATCGTTATTTTTACATTACCGACTTCAAAAGGCTACATACATGTAAGGAAACCTATTTCCTGATATATACAGCCTTTTGAAGTCGGTATTATTTATGTCGTAATCTGGGACGCCATGTTCATAAACAACCCTTTTTGGTAATTAACCTATTTTTGTCCTATTTCTTATTATTTATTATAAGACACTTTCATACCGCGTCATCTAGCTCAAACTAAGCATAGCTTGTGGGAGAACTAGATTTCGGAAAGAATACCTCCTTTTTTTTACTAAATACATACGTATCTACTACATAATGATACAACACCTAAACACAGAAACAACTATGTTCGTCACACAAATATATGTCTTGGGTGGGAATAGAACACATAATACGATACATATAAAGCGCAGAAGGCAGAGCTACCAACTGAGCTATGAGGATTGTCCCGTGACAAATGGACCTTTCTGATTGGCGTAGCATCATGTAATAACCCTATGTATTTATTTCAGGTGGTGGCGATAACAGCGTTGCCTCACCACGATAAAAAAGATGACAAGCACCATCCCACACCACCGAAAAACCACCATCCGCCCACAAAGCCTCATAACGAAGATCATCCCGATAAGAAAGAGGACCCCAAAAAACACGACCATCCCAAGAAAACTGACGGGGAAGAGCCTCCGAAACCCATTGTCAAACCTAAGGGAAAGTCCAAGCCCAAGAGGAAGCCAGGCCGCAAGCAGGTTAGTCATCGTTTTGGTCCATTACATGTTTGCAGTGTCACAGAGTCATGTGATAGCCAAGTGTTTGACTAGCTAAGTAGAAAAACAAGTACATAGATGTGGCAAGTTAATAAAAATGCAATGTATGAAAATAGCATAAATGAGCTATTGAAAAATCATAGCGTCAGACCTATTTATTTCGATGATCGTAAATTTCGCAAATATCGCGTTGTACTTGGTACTTCGTACTTGGTGCGCGGACTATTTTTCCGCAACTGGGCCTCCTATGGGCCCTTTTTGCGTGACGGGTGGGCTTTTGCTACTCCAACCACCCGATGTCCTCTAAGAAGGCCAGCAGCTCGCTGATGCTGGTGCAGGCTTCCTTGGGTGTCCTCGGTGTCCCAAGGTGTTGCTGGCGCTGAGACGCTACGCCACTGCACTCCAGGAGTACGTGTGCGGCCGTCTCCTCTGCTGCCATGCACCCTCTGCATAGAGGGCTGTCTGTGATACCCATTGTGTAAAAATGCTTATTTAGTGAGCAGTGTCCTGTGACAATACCGATGATACGTCGGAGTTCGTTTGTCACGTTTCAGGCTGAGTAGCTTTCGGGAGTATCTCGGGTTTAAAGCCGGGAAGGCCTCCTTCGACTGCCTGCAGTCCTGTGTATCGCGTTGTATTTATAGTGGTATTTTTAAACAAAGTGTAATCTTTTACAAATATCAATGACGATAAAATTTGTAACTTTCTAATATATTTTTTGTATTTTCAGAAGTACAGTCCATTCAGCTGTAAGTATAGCAATCAATTAAATCTTTCACATATTTTATATATGTAATGACTTTTCTGATATTCCTCTTCTCTTCGCAGTATGCTTCTCGCAAAAAATCAACGCCAAATTATGCGGCAAAGCTGCAAAGTACCTGCAAGACTTCTCCTTGAATAAAGGTATTAGACGCTCTTTATAATTATCATCCTCACCGGGGCCTACGATGAACTACGGGATTTCTGCTACGATACCAAAACTCAATGTTACGATAGAACATGGCATTACGTGAGCCTTTTGCCGCGGCGTAGCACTGCTATGACGGCTAAACTTAGTGCTACGAAAATACATGACATTACATGAGTCTTTTGCCGCGGCGTAGTACTGCTACGACGGCTAAACTCAGTGCTACGAAAAAACACGTAATTTCATGTGCCTTTTGTCGTGGCGTAGCACTGCTATGACGGCTAAACTTAGTGCAACGAAAATACACGACATTACGTGAGCCTTTGTCGTGGCGTAGCACTGCTACGACGGCTAAACTCAGAGCTACGCAAGGACAAGACACGACATATTCTGATATTCCATTTCTTATTGTGCTTTCAAAAACCTTTAATTATTGGCACTGCAACGATCTTTTGTCTCCAAGAAGATAGTTAAAAGGCACCTTTTGGATAGGCTCGTTCTATTGCAGACCTTATGTGGCGATCTGCTGACTGTATTTTAATGAAATAAAATATATATAATTAATAAAATTAATCTCCAATAATGATATATTATTTTTAAACGTATTGCTATTAATGCCAAATGGACAAAAATAATCATATTATGCTATTTATGAAAAAATGGATTCAAAGCAGTCCATTGCTTTCAATCCATCCACAATTACGTAGTATTTATATAATTCGATTGCTTTTACGTTTTAGGAGTGAAGTCAACGAAACGAGATTACAACGGTGCTGTCCAGAATCTCTTCCGCAGTGAGTATTCTTACAATTATTGTAGATAATTATATAAAGAAAGTACAATGAAGAGCTGTGTGGCTAATCGGGTATGGGTCCACCTTCCAATCTGGAGGTCATGGGCTCAAATCTAGTCGTGGACCGATGGGCTTAGTGCACGATTGGATAGATCCTTGACCATGTAAGTTTGGACGTGTGACATCTCTACCTAGAAGATAAGAAAACCTGGCTTAAAAAAAAGAATTTCCTTCAGTAGATAAATTGTACTTAGTATTAGCTAATTTTAAGCTATTGTAATGTATCATTATGGCCGAGGTTCTTGCCTTTTTCCTTGATTGCTGGTAGCTATTCCTAATAGGCGGTAGATTTGACGTTTCAAAGTGATCCTAAGGAAATCTTGCTGAACAAAAATATTTGACTTTGACTTGACTTTTGACTTTTCCAGAGAAGATAGTAGGTATAAGTTGGATTGATTGTACTCCTTCCTCATACCATTTTAAAATCCTACCATTATTATACATGAAATATGATGATATATGAAAGAGAATAAATAAATAAATATTTGAATTAACTAAACAAAACGTATCTTAAATCAGTAATCATAATTTAAACATAAAATAATAAAGATATATTTATTCACAAACAATTGAAAATAATATGTACAGTTAATACTCTATAGCAGTCTATAGGTAACTCAACTGTTCCAGACCAGACGGAAGCGTGCCCAAGACACTAGCTGCATTGCCACGCTGAATAGCTTTGCTAATTCGCTGGCCTAAACAAGAGCTAGCCCTTGGGTAACGTGTTAAATATTAAGTGATTCTGTTAAAACTACTTTTGTATTACTTTCAGTTAAGTTCTCGATTGCTGATCTTATGAACGCGTGGGCTCCTAAATGTGAGTATCTGCAATTAACGCTAATAAAAAGCTTGGTATTTTAAAATCAACTTTTGAGAATGCAATTATTATTATTATTTTATCTAAGGCCGAAGGTGGAAGCGCACTTGACCCAGAATCCTCAATGAACTGAGGAACTGGCTATCTTATATCTGAATGCCAGAAAACAACAATTTAATAATTGTTGTTGTGGCGACAAAATTAAGTTTAAGGCTAGCTACCACCAGTTGGTGGTAAAACTAGCTAATAAAGACCAAGGTTAGGACTTTGTTAAAGTAAACAAAGTCCTACAACCAACCAAAATTTGCAGGTTATAATCGTATAGGGACAACGCCTGTGGCAAGGCGCGTTACTTTTAATAAATTCAAAATTGAAATCAAAATGTTGTATGTTTGTAACAGAGTTATTCAATACAAACAATTAGCCATTTCAATTGTGTTCATATAAAAATATTATCGTGTGGTAGGCTATAGAGTAATGTGACATTGGCTATATTTATACATCGAGTTATTACCATAAACATATGAACAAAGAGAACGAACCTAAAAAGGGGTATAAACTTAGTTCATTTGTTTTTTAAAATTGCCAATTTATCACTAACACTACATTATTATAATATTATTTTCGAGTAACTAATATATTAGTTTAGTTCTTTTGTGTATCTTGAATCATCGCTATAACGTCTAATTTATATTTTCAGCTGGAACTATATATACAAACAGTAAGTAAAAGAAAAAATCTTATTATTTGAGTCAGCTATCATCATCAGTCAGTCATCCCTCGAAGTGTCTATGTCTACCAACTTGCACTTGTATTTTCCCCATACTATCTTAAAGCCATTGAGAGCGCACTGTGCTGGCCTTACAGAAGAGAATATTTGAGCACCATCTCTCCTCGATCCAGCATTTTTCTAAGGTCTTTCCTGAGCTGATTTTGAAGTCAGCTAGGAAAAGACCTTAGAAACATGTTGGATCCAAGCTTAGTCGCTTATCACATCATTGTTATTGCGAATTCAGGCACTCATTAATGGCATATTCTATCTCAGATAGATAGAGAACTAAGTTATAGTTACTCGTATAATAAAGATGACATTGATGTGCGCTCAACCACGGCGCTTTTGACCACAAGATGACACAACTACGCGCGAATTTCAACGTCAAAACCCCTATTAAATTATGTACACCACACCTCTTTAGCCATATAATCATCTCCATCTAAAGGAAAGAAATCGCATCTAAGCGATAAGACCGACCATAGTCTTTTTTTTAAGTCATCCAGTTTTATTTTTAATGTGTGCAATAAAGCATTTTCAGTAATTAATTCATCTATAATCTTGTTTGTTTTATGTTACAGTGATGTTCGTCTTCTACAGGCTGGTCGGTTGTAATGAGCAAATTGCTCAGAGATGCGGGTACAACTTGGAGGGTAGGTAGACGCGCCAATCTAAAATCCCAGATAGGATCCCCATGTTTTAAATATTCTGCGTCCAGAGTGAATAGATTTCTATGGGTCCATCTTAGGCCACATCTTTTGTATTTTCAAGTGAGCTTGGTGGTCAGACGCTTGGCCTCTAATAATAGTTATTTGTTATACAAGAGTGCAAAGTTGCTTTTTAACCGCGTGTTCAATTTTGATGACCGAGCAAGCGAAGGATGCTATAATTGAATCACGAGCGCAGCGAGTGATTCAAAATTAGAATCCTGAGCGTTAGCGAGGGAATCAAAAGAGCACGAGGTGAAAAATCTTTGCACTCGAGTGCAACACGTAACTTTTCATTCCACCTCAGCGAGGAAATGACTAAATGAAAAAAAAAACGTTTACAATCACAAGATAGGTACTTTTATTTCAGTTTAGGTATTAACTACTACATTATGACAGGTAAGCATTACAGAATAATCTTTAAATTATAACAAAATAATACTAAGGTATAATTAAGAACATTTGAAAGTAACGTTGCTACAGTTATTTAAATTGAGTGTAATATTTTTGTTTGGTACTGTAATATTGGTGTTAGTCACTTGTGTACTGTTTTTCGGTAAACTATCTGTCATACTTAATAGTTGTACCGATTCATCGGATTCCCTTGGCGTAAATGTTGGCATGAGAGGGCGATGGTTAGGTGTTTAGTAATGGCTCATTTTTGATGTAGAAGGGCCAGTCCAAGGATCTGACTGAGGCTCTTTCAGTGTAATGGCTCCTACGATGCCTTTACAAGTAATACACCAAGACGGTTCCGATTTCGAGTTTTTAACAAATTAGAAAAGGTTGTATCATGAATTCGGCACCATGGAGGTAGAAGTAAATAGGTTTATTGATGTTTTGAATTCACAAACTTAGTGCACACGATGTTCTAAATTCAATTTCACTTTAACCTCTAGCGGATAAAAACGGCTTTTGCACTCAGATATCGAATAGTAAAAATACTCTTTCCGAGATGGTGGGATGAGAAAAACTTTATACTGTACGACGGGGAAGCACTTGGCTTTCATCTCTTAGGCCGAAGTTGGGCCGCACTTCACCCGGAATCCTCAACAGATGATTAACTGGCTATCTCACCTCTAAATGCCGGAACACAACAATTTCGAATCTTTATTATGGCGTCTACTTAGGTGAGATGGTGATAACTCGCCAGGCGAACATAAGCCGTACCGGCAACCAAACCGCGCACAAGTACCCACTAAAAGATCCAGCCCGATTAAGTAAGGTAAGTAAGTAAAAATGACATATCATTCCAGGCTTCAAACTGAATATGTGCGATGAGAAGTTCGGGCCCGAATTTGAAATGAAACCGTTCAATGTTCTGAAGGAGTCCCCTGAAAATACCATCAACTTCTACGGCGTCAAAAACGTCGTGGAGGAGTTGGAGAGCATTTTCAAATCTAAGAAATCTGAAATCACACACGGTAAGTACAACCGAGTGTTTTGTCTATCGCCTTCATCTCACCTGGTTGCAAGTTGAGATGAGGCCGAAGGTGGAGGCGAATATCGACCGGAATCCTCAACTGAGGAACTGGCTATCTTACCTCGAAATGCCGAAACACAACCATTTTTACAATTGTTACTATGGCGACAGAATTAGGTAAGATGGTGGTTGCTAGCCAGGCGGATTTAAACAAAGTCCTACCACCAACCAAACCATGCATAATATATTGTACTCCCCAAGGGGATCGAACCCGGGACCTCTAGATCTGAAATCGGTGGGTTGAACCACTGGACCACAGAGGCGGTTTCTAGTTTTTGAACGCAGCGCTAATACGACAACTGTCATTACAGTAGACCAGAGACAAGCATTACCGTTCGCCGTGATGAGAAAGCTGTTCAACATTAACAGTTGTAGTCACAGACTACTATATTGTACTGTTGTAGTACGATTTTTAGCAGTGCAAAACTATGCCTGCTGTTGAGCTGCATGGAAATTGAACGGTTCGCTATAGGCTCATAATATGCTCCCAGTTGTATGTATCTCTTCAGCGCTGTATGATGTGGTCTCGATTCCCATCCTAGACAAACATTTGTGTAATGAAAAATGTTTGTGTTTTGTTTTAATGATCAAATTTACCAAGAACATTTTTTATACCATCTGTTTCAGTCTTAGATTCCGAACCGATCGGATCTGATAGCCAGTATACATTAAAAGCTATTGACACAAACATCGAAGAGTTTCGAAATAACTCAAGTTGGTGCACCATCAGTGATGTACTTTGCGTGTCATATAAAATAAGAGGTTGCAGATCTGAATGTTAAGTATTTTTCTTTCTTTTTCAGTATCCGGAAAAACCGCCTACGAAGCTTTAATGGAATCCGCCAAAGCGTTCGATCGTAAGTTAACTTACAGGTACTTTTAATGTTGTACTAATCATTTCGCCTTTACCTTTATCATAAGGAATATATTTATTTATTTTCTAGGAAAACCAACAGTACATACAATATAAATAACAACAGTATAAGATAGTATAGAAGAGTAGTAGTATAAGAGGTTTTCACGTACCTATAGGAAACAATATAGCTTACATCAAAATATTAATTTCTTTAATTTATGTCTTTAAGTCAAGAGTAAATAGAATCCTTTTGGACAAGCGTGTTCCATCATATGCCACAATGCCACTTGACCTTAGCACATGAACTCAAATCTTGACCTCAGCTCTTGACCTTTAGTCTCCTCTATCTCGCCTTGAGGTCAAAAGGTTACCTGTATGAAATAAGTATTTCTTCATTTTTAAATTGTCAAGAATCAGAATCAGAATCAGAAATTGTTTATTGCGATACACAGGTAAAGTTAACAGTTCTTTAAATAGAATTATTAATTAGCATAGCTATTCAGCGTGGCAATGCAGCCAGTGTCTTGGGCTCGCTTCCGTCTGGTACTGGTCTGGAACAGTTGAGTTACCTATAGGCCGTTTGTAACGGTCCTTAGGTAATCTGACTGATTCCTTTGTACATAGTTAGTTTAATTGTACTTTTTATTGAATAAATGATATTTTTTTTATTAAAATGTCCACTGTGTTCTACCCATTCTGGGCGTATATAACAATACCTAATACCTACCATACCTAGAATGATTAAAATGAAGAAAATTACAATTTATTAAATCTAAGTTAAATTAAGAATAAATTAAATACCACACAATTCACATAATAATACATTTAAGTCGGGGAGCAGTAGGGCGAAGAGATGCAACTAGTTATAAATGTAAACATTAATAATTATTGTTTTACAAGAACTAATCATGTTTTTGTTTCTATTGCAGGTGGCCCAAACAACTGGTCGAAAGATGATATTAATATTATTTTCAGCAGAGGTAACATACTTTTTAACCGATTTCAAAAAATAGGAGGCGGTTCACAATTCGTCGGAATCTTTTTTTTTTTTTTGGTCCCCCGATTACTCAAAGACGCCTGGCCCGATTTGGAAACTTTTTTTTTAAAGGCTATGTGAAATGCCTGTTGCCTATTGGAACGCCTTACGAAAATAGTGACATACGAGTATTTTGTCATGCGAAAACAAAAGCAAAATATTTATAACAATTGCTGCTTTTCAAACAAATAGCAACTCTAACCTAATAAATTAGAGCTTAATATGCAAAGTTAGCTGTAGTTCGTTACGACCTTCTACAGTCATAAATGTCCACTGTTGGACATAGTTTCCTACGAAGTTGGGGGCTTTGGTTGGATCACCACTTGGAGTGCGAACTCTTATGGATCCTGTAACTTTCCGTATTGCCACTTGTCTTCGGTTGGGTGCAAGATGCTGCGCCTCTCACCAGTGCCGGTGCGGTGCGGCCGTAGATCAATTTGGTTTTCACGGACTTTCGTGTGCAAGGTCTGCCGGCAGGATTTCGCGCCACGCTAGTCTTAATGACATTATCCGTCGAGCGTTTACCAGTGTCAATGTGCCAGCCGTTCTTGAACCGAATGGTCTGTTACGTGATGATGGTAAGCGGCCCGACGGTATGACTCTTGTCCCTTGGGAAATGGGTAGGCCTTTGGTGTGGGACGCTACCTGCGTCGACACCCTAGCGCCATCTCATCTGCCTGGGACATCAGTTAGGGCTGGTGCGGCGGCTGATTCGGCCGAGGATCACAAAAGGCGCAAATATAGTGGTCTCGACAGAGCTTACCTATTTGAGCCTTTTGAGGTCGAGAGCTTGAGTCTGTGGGGAGCTGATGCCCTCCGGGTTTTTAAAATTGCGGGGCTTTTGATTGAGGCGACACATGACCCAACTGCTGGCTCTTATTTAGGCCAGCGAATTAGCATAGCTATTCAGCGTGGCAATGCAGTCAGTGATCTTGGGCACGCTTCTGGCTGGTACTGGTCTGAAACAGTTGAGTTACCTATAGGCCGTTTGTTTCGGTCCTTTGGTATTCTGTTTCCTTTGTACATAGATGGCACATAGTAAACAAGCCTCATAGTCTTGTTCTAATCAGTTGGTAGTAACTCTGCCTTCTGCGCTGTAGGTTGTGGGTTCGATTCTCACCCAGGACTAACATTTGTGTGATGAATATAGATGTTTGCTCTGTGTTTGGGTGTTGTATTGTATAAGTATGTATTCACAAAAAAAAAGGATTTAAGTATTGTATCCGTAATCTGGTTCCCATATTACAAGCTATGCTTAGTTTTTTATTTGATCGCGAGCTGAGTTGTTAGGGGCGTGTTTGAAGTCACAACTCATAATAAAAAAAACTGAATAATATATATATATATATATATATATATATAGAACAAGTTTAACAATGTGTAAATTATCCACAGGTAATCTCATCCTCGGATCCTTTGTTGCTGGCCACAGAGACGGCAAAAGTGAGTACACCATTATATTACCCGGGTCATTTTTGCAATTCGGATATTTGGATATTCGGATATCGTATATCCGGATATCCGGATATCCGACCCGTTTTATTATCTTGAGAATAGAGGCAACCTAATTAGGATATCCAGATAGTTAATTCCACTGTTAACCTAATATTCGGATATAAAACATGAACAGGTACCTGACCTTTACCCGATTTAAACGACCCGGTAAAAATTGACAATTTATGAAATGAATCCCTTGAATATTCGACATCATTGACGCCTAAAATGTATGTGGCTCAGCTAGCGAAATTTCCGAACATTATGAAATATGCCTTAAATAATATTAATTACTATCAATGATATAATTTTATGGAATACCTGATGTTAATTCATGTTTTAATTTACAGATGCAATAAAGACGATCAGCGGTAAGTTAATTTCTAATACCTAATCACTATACTGTACTGTTCATAATAATATCGTAATTAGTAACAATTAAAAACTTTATTTTGTGTTTTTTTTTTTTTCGATTTTTGAATAGTTATTCTGCTATTCGGGGTGGAGACAAATCCAACAGATTAAATTTAATAAAAAAAAGTCAGAATATATTCATATTGAAATCATTTATACGGAAAAACGCATACCTTTTGATTTGTATTCCTGCTTTTAGAAAAAGTAACTCGAGCACAGATTGCCTTCATCTGATTATGAATAAATAAATAAAATAGCTATATATTCAGACATTGAGGTAGTCATTATGTACATTGCTCAGTTACACAAAATTATGAGCAATAAACAACGTCCAGGTTTAAAAATAGTCTTAGTCCTCTGCCTTTCCAGCGAGCTCTAACCCAACAATATCCCCATGGATCTATTGGGTCAAACTCGATTGAAAGCCTGCATGATGGGGAGTCATACTTAATGGCTATGACTTGTAGGATACTGTTGATTATACCGGTAAAATTACATTTAAATAGGTTTAAAGACATTTAATTTTAATACAAATTAAGTTGTTTCACTATGAGATATGAATAAAATTAAATACAAATTTAAACATTAGTAACCTAGTGTTTACCTTTTTTTTTATTGTAGGAGGAAGCGCTTGGCCTTCATCTCACCTGGTAACAAGTTGAGATAAGGCCGAAGATGGAGGCGCACTTCACCCGGAATCCTCAACATACTGAGGAACTGGCTAGCTTACCTCTGAAAGCCGGAACACAATTATTTTTTTTAAGAATTGTTATTATGGCGACAGAATTAGGTAAGATGGTGGTAGCTAGCCAGGCGGACTTAAACAAAATCCTACCACCAACCAAACCAAGCACAATATATTGTACTCCCCCTGGGGATCGAACCCGGGACCTCTGGATCTGGAATCGGTGGGTTGAACCACTAGACCACAGAGGCGGTAAAGGGTACATATTTATAGTTGTTTTATTGAACTATAACTACTTGATATTTCTAATAAGTATCCTGTGGTATAGTAACTAATATTTATATAATTAAAAAATAAGAGTCGGTTTTAAAAGTAAATCGGAGGCCGCGGGTAAAAGCTAAAATACATCCGTTACTTACAGAAATTTACAGAAAATTCCAGCCATTGATAACATTATTGAAACTGAACGACGACAAAAGCAACGATTACAGAGAAATCACGAAGCGCGTTCGCAAGTGTTCCCGCTATCCTTTCAATGGCGCCGTCATCCCGTACAAGGAGGGCGATGACCAAAAAGATCTCGTTATCAACGACGGAAACAATAAGTTCATCCTGAAAAGGTCGCGAAGGAAGAGAAAAGTGAGACTTTTTGAACTGAAGCTTAAACAATAATTTTGTAGTGTCGCTTTTTCGTTTATTTAAGTTTTAAACAACACCGTTGTGAACTCAAAAATACTCAATGAAACGAAAAAGCGACCCTGAAAAGATACAAATATAGATCTATTGCATTTAGCCTGCGAGAGAATGAAAGATGAATGAACGAAATGATGAATGAATGAATGATTCCGTGAAGTAGATTTGACGTTTTAAAATGATCCTAAAAATCTTAATGAATAAAGAACTTTTGTCTTTTGACTATGAGATTTAGGTATCTAATACAGATATGTAGGTATGTTTGTACGCGTGTAAGTAGTTAGTAGTGTGTGTGAGCTTACTGCAATGCCTGGGAATAGGCCGTGGTGTATTGGACATGCATTGTGAATATTTTAATTATTTTTAATTTTTAAAAGACACTTCTACTCCACACTTTTTAAAGAGTTTTTTTTTACGTTTTTACACAACACCATCTAACCCCGAACTAAGTAGTGCTTACTGTGGGAAAGGTTACCATACGGAAAAAATACGAAATATTAAATAAAAAGAAATTTCAAGTATTCTATCTGTAATCTAGTTCCCATATTTACCTATATATCCCATATTTCCCATTTACCTATGCTTAGTTTGGAGATAGATGGCGCTGTGTGAAATTAATGTCCCGTTATATTTAAATTAAACTAACTAAGTACAAGGAGAGCGAAAGTTAGTTGGGTTACCTGAGGAGCGTTACAAACGGTTAAATACCAGAAGGAAGCGTAGTATTTATAGATTGTAATACATATTTCAATTATTATCCAAATTATGAACGGATGATAATAATGTATTAGTTTACGTGTAAACATTACCCTCAATTCTAAAAATAATATGTTTTGTTTCAGTGTGGATCTGGATACAGTAAGTAATTCACGCTTAACACTTTTCTATGAAACTCGAATTCTATTGATGATGAAATGAAAAACCCGTTTCACTAGGGCATAGCCCCACCACGTAGTACTATTATTTATTCTGTAGCCCTACTGAGAAACTCAGAAGGTGTATTCGAGGAACTCAGAAGTAATATAACTCAATAAGTTGAGCGATGAACATAATCTATTCAGCGTGGTGGAATCCTGTTTTTTTATAAATGGCGTTTTACGTCATCGAAAAATGATGAACGAATGATGATGAGAGGGTTGTAATAATTTTTAGTATTCTAAGTTATTGTGAATTGTGATACGAAAAAACGAGTAGGTATTTAACGCGTATTTTATCTATTTTATCCCGATGTTTCGGCGGTGTACCTATTGTCGCCTATTAAATAGGTAAAATACGATAAATACCCGTTTTTCGTATCATAATAATGTGTTGTAATGAAAGTATGAAAGTTTTTCAAACCTTACTTTGGCTATTTAAAAAAAAGACAGCTTTTTATGGTTTCAGAGGTTCCATTGATGTGTTGAAAAATACGATAGCGTTTTTTGTTATTGGTGATAGACAAGCGTTTGACCGTTGCCACTAGAAAAATAAGTAACGTTGCTCTTATGCTCTTGCAGGGATCTTTGGAAGACGATTTAACACCAAGAAATGCGGCAGTGTGTCTCAAAACTTCAAGGTCCCAATAAAGAACCGTAAGTACACACACCTCTGGTTCCATTAATACAAACTGGACCAACACTACCCACTTAAAATACATGGTGGTTTAACACTATCTACATGATATCAAGGGAGGTTCATCACTACCCACTTGGTATAAAACTACCCACTTAATATTCATGGTGGTTCAACACTATCTACATGATATCAAGGGAGGTTCATCACTACCCACTTGGTATAAAACTACCCACTTAATATTCATGGTGGTTTAACACTATCTACATGATATCAAGGGAGGTTCATCACTACCTACTTGGTATAACACTACCCACTTAATTTTCATGGTGGTTTAACACTATCTACAGGATAGTGTTAAACCACCACTGATATCATTATCAAGGGAGGTTCATCACTACCCACTTGGTATAACACTACCCACTTAATATTCATGCTGGTTCAACACTATCTACATGATATCAAGGGAGGTTCATCACTACCTACTTGGTATAACACTACCCATTTGATATTCAATGGAGATTCATCACTACCCTCTTGATATACAGGATGGATAAACGCTACTCACTTTATATACGAAAAGATAAATTTAGGGTTTCAAATTTTACTAAATTTATGGGAATTATTATACTAAATTAACCATTCTCTTGTCGCCTACATTTTATATGAAACATGTGAATATGAATACGGAACTAAAAGTTAAGGTTCACGAACGAATTACATGATTATTCGTTTTCTTAGATGGTGTAAAGATCAACCAAAGTCCTTGGTTATATATAAAAAATCCTTTATTTATTATCTTGTCCATAAATTATTTTTACTAATGTTCTAATTAGATAAATATTTTTTATTAAAATATTACACAAAAATTCAAGTCCCGCGATGGGACTCGAACCCGCATCTTCACCTTAAGCCGGAAACGCTCTAACCAATTGAGCAGCGTGGGTCCTGCCTGACGCAGATATCGATTGTCAATCATAAATTATTTTTTACATACATCCATTTATTTTAAGATGATTTTTACTAAAACTGTTTTAGGGACCTTGGTGTTTTTTTTATTTGTGTGATTTTCAACTCCTAGTGCCGGAACACAACAGAAATTAGGTAAGATGGTGGTAGCTAGCCAGGCGGACTTAAACAAAGTCCTAGCACCAACCAAACCAAGCACAATATTGTACTCCCCCTGGAGATCGAACCCGGGACCTCTAGATCTGACACCAGCGGGCGAACCACTAGACCACAGACGCGATTATATCATCTAACTTAATTAATTATGGATTTTATTTCGCAGACAAATGCATCGAACGCTCCAGAACACCAATTCAAAAGATCGATGCCTCCCTCGACAGTTGGGCTAATTGTAAGTACATAAATACCTGAATACGGGGTCCTTGAGGATTTTTTTATTCTCATTTTTAACAAGATGGTTTAATTTCACACAGCGCCATCTAGCCCCAAACTAATCATAGCTTGTAATATGGGAACTAGATTAAGGATACTAAACTTAAATACTTTGTAAATACATACAAACTATATGATACAAAACCCAAACACAGAACATATATTCATCACACAAATGTTTGTCCTGGGTGGGAATCGAACCCACAACCTACAGCGCAGAAGGCAGAGTTACTACCAACTGAGCTATAGGCTTGTTAATATATATATATATATATATATATATATATATATATATATATATATATATATATATATGGATATGATGTGAGGACCAATAAAGTTTGTTTTCTTTTACAGTGTTCACGGGTGTTAAAAAATTCAGTAACGGCTGGATTGCTGAATGTAAGTAAATCATAGGGGTATATAATAATAATTTAACAATAATAAATAATTAATATAATAATAATAACAACATTTATTTCACATTCATAGTCCATTCCATAGAGTAAATATAAAATATTATAAAAGTAGCAAACGCACGACTCTTTTCCTATCGAGGAGTGTGGATGTTATGTCTCACGTTCTATTTAAAAACTAGTTAAAGTTAATTTATACTCAGCTTGTGTTGAATCGCCTCAGATGTCTTGCTTATATTAAATACCTGAATACGGGGTCCTTGAGGATTCTTTTATACTCATTTTTAAAAGATAGCTCGGAGCTTGGATTTTATGATAATTTCTAGAAACTTTATTACGGGTAGAGACTATCATAAAACATTACAATTGTGATACAAGTCAAGTGGTATATTCTTAATAATACTCATTACAAATTATAGGTGAAAACTGTATTGAGTATTATTAAGAAGACGAAATAATTTATTCTTGATTATTTTAATTCTAACTTAATTTGTTTTATGTTTCAGCTGGTAATATTGTCTCAAATGGTACGTGCTTTTATACTCGTAAAATTTTTATAATTAAATAACTTGGGTCTCATTTCTTGGTGAATAGTTATGTAGAATAACAATTTATTAAGAAATTAGACCCAATAAGGTCCCATGAGCAAAAACTCAAAAAAACGTGACTTTTAATATTTTTGCGTTGATATAATTACTATTATTAAAAATTATGGGCCCTATGACTCATGCTAATACTAAAATATAACGAATTTTCATGTAAATTTTCACCCCTATTTCACTATTTGTTGTGTATGAATTCAGTACTTTTTTTACCTAAATTTTATTTATACAGAAACCTAAATACTGATATTAATTCATCTAAAACATCAAAAGTAACGAACACACATACAAACTTTGTATCCCTATTTCATTTATTTTTAGGGATGAAATTAAAAAATCAAAACATTGTGCTAATTTCCATTAAAAATGGAACGCCTATGCCAATCTAAGCTCAGATAGACAAACTATACCAGAGATTAGATAATCTTTCAAATCTTTTCCATCCCCTTACATTCAAAAATAAGTACTTTTCATCAACACATTAGTCTAGGGCGATTTAACTAAACCAGTCTCTTCTCTATGACAACAAAAAATAATTGTATCGTCGCAGAATTGCCACTATAGAGCCTTTTGGTATTCTAGTGACCATTCTGCGATGTTGTGCGATGACGAGTGTCATAATGAAGCGATTGTTTTTAATAGAATCGGGCCCCTGGCGTGAGGAGTCAAGAGCGCTGGTAGAATTCACGAGGCGGCCTCACGAACGCGCATTCCTCGCTTTACGAATAAAGATATTCGTAAAGCGAGGAATGCGCCTTCTTGGCCACAGGGGCTCAAATACTTCGGGGAAATATCGCACCAACGTTGGCCTTATCCTAGCCCTGGCCAAAAGCTAGACAAGCCTAGAGATCAAGTACTAACCTATCATTCATATTCAATTAATATCGTTTATAATTAATTTCAGCAACTTTGGGAGCGACGAAGAGCATTATGTGTTTGAGGCCTGCATCGAACCACGTCCTAGGGAATTTGGGGAAAGGTATTTATTAATAGCAACATCTCAGTTTTATATTTTGTTTGCGACTTGACGATTATGGTACTTAACATGGCTAAGTTCAGGGGTGAATAGATTCCATTTAGGCATCAGGTGATCAATAGCATTTAAACGCAAAAATGTCTACATGACATGTTTTAGAACTGTTCTGAATTCAGATTTTCAGGTACATTAGACGTCCAAAATATAGAGAAAACAACAGAACAGAAACAGAAAACAATAGAGTTCAAAAATTATTCTAGCTCAAGAGTTTTAGAACTAAGTATTCCAGTTTATTTCCATTTGCAGTTTTTCAGGTACTTTTAAACTCAAACACAATTTTCAAAGAATGGTAAAAACCATTATTCAAAGGCAGACAGAAACTGAAGAATTGCCTCTAGAGATGATTCTAAGTTCAAAAAGTTACTAAATAAAAATAAAAAGTGAACTAATTATTACATGACATTAAATTACACAGCGCAATCTAGCCCCAAACTAAGCATAGCTTGTAATATGGGAACTAGATTACGGATAATACTTAAATACTTTTGTAAATATATACGTACTATATGATACAACACCCAAACACAGAACAAACATCTACATTCATCACACAAATGTTTGTCCTGGGTGGGAATCGAACCCACAGCCTACAGCGCAGAAGGCAGAGTTACTAGCAACTGAGCTATGAGGTTATTCCAGTTTGTTTTCGTTTCCAGTTTTCAGGTACTATAAAGTTTTTTTTATATCAAATTATGGTTGAACCCTTATTGTATTAAAGGCAATAGAGACGATTCTAAGTTTAAAGATGTTTTCAGTTCTGAAGAAGAAGTTACCCAATATCTGCAGCGGGGACTATGGCGTCAAAACCTTCGGCTGGAAGAAACATGACAAGCCTTTCGAGTCACATTCCCAGATCATCAAATTCTACGGTCTCGATCAACCTTGGCTGAAGCTCGACAAACTTAAGAAGGATTACACCAAGGGAGCCGGTTTCAAAAACGGTGCGTCTGACCTTCCTAGTCTTTTAAATAATTAGTGTTGAAAACAGGTTAGAAGGCCAGAATTCTAGTCCTTTAAATATTTTATGTTGATAATTACGAACAAGTTATTAGACAATTATTAGACCACAACACCACAGAGACGGTTATTCCTTCTTGTCTTTTAAATATTAAATGTTATAACGGTATTTCTTACCTTCGTAGTCTTTTTAATACTTAAACTTAGCTTAAATTGTAGAAGATCCAGGCGTTTACCCGCGTGTATACCTACCTAGCCTATGTTTTCCCACGTGGCCGGCACAATATATCCATTAAATTTAATGAAGAACATTTTAGCATACCTGACCATACAAAAAGAAATAGCTTTCTACGTGTTAAGACGTAGAAAGCTATTATTGATTTATTTTCTGAAGGTGATTTTTTTCATGTAATAAACTCATTGTTAAATAAGTTCAAACGTCAAATTTTTGCCAGTTTTAAAATCACTTTATGAAAAGTCAACATTTTACACGTAAAATATATTGTGTTGTGTAGTGCCTTGATGGTGTTAACAAAGAGGTAGAATAAAAAAAAAACTACAATTTGGGTATCAAACTAAATCTTATTAGATTGCCAATTCTAAATATAATATAAATCTCGGTTCTTTTTGAGTCTGTGTTTTGAAATGCTAAGGCGTCTAAAATCTTTCAGTCTTGTTTTAGTTTTTTTCAAATCTCAATGCGCTCATTTTTTCTATAATCTTTGGAGGGCTGCTTGGAAGCTACGCTGCGTTCTTACATATGATTATTTTTGTCTTACAGAAGCTGAAAAGTACATATGGAATCTCTATGAAACAGTGGTGAACATATTTAAAAGTAAGTTTTAGAGGTATTCGCTAATCATATTATCTACTGCGTAGGTTGCCGTCCACCGGAGTGTTTTCCCATTTTAAATTTGTATTTTGTTAAAAGGTTACATTTGTGTTTGAGTCGTGAGTGTGTGAGTCATTCATGTACCCAAGTGATATGTCACACAATGCATAAATATCTGCTTTATTTCGACCCTTTCACATAGGGGCATACAGACTTTCATCCCTCATCATCATGGCACATTATAATCATTATGTGAATACAATACCTACAGATATATACAGTATGTTATTGAATTGTAATCATGCAAACTTCAATTTTATTGTAAAAATTACAGATGATCGCGAAAAGTGGAGCAAGAAGGAAACTATCACTTTATTCTCTAGCGGTAAGTAAGCTGGATGTTTTTTTTATTATATAATACACATACAAACTACTTATACTACTTATAGTAAATAAACCACGAATGTTTGAGCAAAGCTACATTAATCTGCATGAGATATACGATGGTCGCACAAATGATAATAATGTAGGTAAGTAAATATGAACACTCTAACTAATAAGTAACGTAATATGTGCGTATTAAATAAACAATACTACTTTGTAATAATATGTAATAGTCAAAAATAGTATAATTTAATTTCTATGGGAGCATTAGTTCTGCTAGAAACATGTGACCCGATATTTATTAAAGCGAGACTCTTTTAGGGTTTTCGTAACTCCGACGATAGCACGGTACCCTCACAAGATCACTTGCGTGTCTGTCTGTCACACCTCATTTTCTCCGAAACTACCAAATAATATAAGATTACATATATATGACACATAGAATTAGGTGAGGTTATTGTGTGTTAAGCACGAATGGCGAAAATAAGCGATTGATATTGAGGTACAGCAAAACTAAACAAAATCTTTCAAAAATGTTGCAAGGCTTTCGATTGAGATGACACGTGACCCAAGGGATATAAAAGAATTTAGGCAAACAAATTAGTCAGTACCTTGATCCTGTTTTACCAAAAACTTTGAACCAAAATTCAAAAAGTCGTAAAACAAACGTTGTTCCACGAGTCGGGTCGGATAACCCCGTTTCGGCATGGTACACATATTCTGTTACAGGTTGTATAGTAAGTATATGTAATAAATAGCCTGTAATTTTACTGCATAATTGTAATAATTTATCATTGTTTGTTATTATTTCTTATGTTTGTTAATTTTATTCGACTGATTTTTGACGTGTAACTGATGTTATTAATAAAGTAACTTGAACTTGGACTTCCGTCTGGTACTGGTATGGAACAGTTGAGTTACCTATAGGCCGTTTGTAACGGTCCTTAGGTAATCCAACTGATTCCTTTGTACTTAGTTAGTTTAACTGGTCATAATTTATTCTGTTTATTTTACAGTGCCGACTATTAACAGTGCCGTTGCTGCTAGTAATCAGAGTCCCATGTGTAAGTATTGGTTTCAGTTCATTTTTTTTTCCCAAAATAAAGTTATTTGTAAGTAATACCGCATTCTTCATAAACAATTTTAACAAGCCTCACAGCTCAGTTAGTAGTAACTCTGCCTTCTGCGCTGTAGGTTGTGGGTTCGATTCCCACCCAGGACAAATATTTATGTTTTTTTTTTTTTTTTTACGATGTGCTCTCGATGTGGCTCTTGACCACGAAACTTACACAGGTAAGAATGAGATCTACGATGGAGCGAGCCTACCCAGAAAGTGCCTATTAACTCTCTTCTTGAAGACATTAGGGTCGAAGCACAGCGGAAAAACAGACGCTGGGAGCTTATTCCAAGTTCTTGCAGTGCGCACAATAAAAGAGTCTTGAAAGCGTTTAGTTCTTATGCGTGGGATATCAACCAGATGAGGATGATAATAGGCTGTGCGTCTGAAATTTCTATTGAAAAACGGCGAAGGTGGCATAAGGTCGTGAAGCTCCTGAGCACACTCACCGAAGTACAATCTGTAAAACACCGACAAACACGCAACGTTGCGACGATGGCTCAGGCTGTCGAGCCTTGCTTTGGCAAGGTACTCTTCACCTATGAGCCTCTTGGCTCTGCGCTCCACCGAGTCAAGTGCGGCAAGTTGATATTTGGCTGAACCATCCCAAAGGTGGCTGCAATACTCCATACAGGATCGAACTTGAGCTTTATATAAAGTCAAAAGTTGATCAGGTGTGAAATATCGCTTGACTTTATTTAGGATGCCCAGCTTTTTGGCCGCAATTTGCGCTTTAGACTCGATGGAGGTGATGAATATAGATGTTTGTTCTGTGTTTGGGTGTTTTATTATAGTAGGTACGTATGTATATACAAAAAAAAATATGTAAGTATTCTATCCGTAATCTAGTTCCCATATTACAAGCTATGCTTAGTTTGAGGTTAGATGGCTCTGTGAGAAATTAATGTCCTCCAATATATATTTTATTTTATTTATTTTAATTAAATCGAAAATATAAAATTCGATGATTGTTTAAGAGTAGCTTTCGTTCAAAAAAGACTTACAGTACAGAACAGTCAAGTTACCGGTAGACCGTTTGGTGACTAGGTAACCCGACTGTTTTCCTTTTACGTAGATAGTTGAATTGTACATATTGTTGAAATCCGTAGCAGTTTATAAGAAACAATTTAATTGGTATCTTCTCTTTTTGAAAATTATATATACATAATTTTAATGTGTACGATTTTTTTTAATCAACTCGGAGACAAAACAAACAAACAGCTAAATGCAACTATCACAAAGCCTACGGTCATATCCACATAAAACATGCCTTTGTGTCCATCAACTTGAGGTATAAAGCTGTTCAGTTCCGTGTGCCCGTAATTTCACCGGCAACCATACAATTCAAACCGAACCACGCAATGCTGCTTGACAGCTGAAATATGTATGGTGGTAGTACTTCCCCGGACGAGCTCGTTCACAAGGAACTCTGCTCTTAAATAGCCTTGTTTTTCAAAAATGAAAATATTATGTCATTAAAAACCTCACTAACATAAAACTTTTTATATTTCAGTCGGATACCGTATCTTCTCTGGTAAGCTTTTATTAATCGTTTTACTGTTTATTTTACTTGCTTTGAAATAATTTGAAACATCACCAGCAGTATTTATTATTGATTAGTTTCAAGGGCTCATTAGAAATACGAAATTACCTGTGCCAACAGCTAAATTGTCTGAAAAATATAAATATACGTTTCTGTTTCTCCTTTTAATGTTGCCAGGAATAAATCGCTTTAACGATAAGGTCGCCCATTGCACTTTCACATTGTGTCGCCTAACGTTTGTATAGTTCGACTTAATTTTTATGTAGGTACAATTAAGTTTTAATTAATTAATTCATTCCTGTGTAGCGTATATAGGATCGCAGGGTTAAAGTGACATAGGACTTTGTACTGGTAACTTTTTCTGAAACTAAATAAAAAATAAATAGGCTTATTTATTTGCCTATAAAAACTCACGTTTGCATTTAGCTTGATTCTAATGAATGAATGAATCATTGAAAATATTTTAATTCATTTTTCATTACTTATTTAGGAAAATTTAACCTTAAATGCAATCGTAGTCTGTCTCTATCCTGCAAAAAATATTTTGAATCACACATGCCATGTAGAAATGAGCAACGAACTGCGATTGAATGGGAGAGCCACATATATTTATAAATCATATATCATAATGATATCAAACATATCTTTACAGAACACAACAGACACTTCTGCTACCTTACCAAGGCTTTAGGTGTGAACAAGGAATTCAAAAAGCTCAAGCCGGAAGTCAAGAAGTCACTAGAAAAGATTCCAAAACACGATTTCAATGGCATCTTCAAAAAGCAATCCAACCGCGTCGATGATAAGGATGATTCCGAGGATGAGGAGACCACCACCACCACCACTACTACTACCACCACCACCACCACCAGAACTACCAGGGTGAGTTGCCAAACCTGTCTCACTAACCTGCAAACTTTTTATAACAACATGTAGACCGAACAATCAAGCAGCCAACCTGATGCCCAGTGGTTAGGTTGTGGGCCCGATTCCCACCCAGGACAAACATTCGTGTGATGAATATATATGTTTGTTCTGTGTTTGGGTGTTGTATTGTGTGATAAGTAATAGTAGTTTGAGTATCAGTAATCTAGTTCCCATATTAGGTACCTACAAGCTATGCTTAGCTCGGGACTATATGGCGCTGTGTGAAATGAATGTCCTATTTATTCATTTATTATTCATCTGATGTTCAGTGCAGCTCTTGCCTGTAACAAAACCTGTCTCACTAACCTGCAAACTTTTATAATACAACATGGAGGGAGAACAATGAAGCAGCCCACCTGATGTTAAGTGCAGCTCTTGCCTGTCCCAAAACCTATCTCACTAACCTGCAAACTTTTTTTTAATGTTTTTTATTAATGTACTTTCTTTTTTCAGACATACACCGCGTTATGTAAGTGCTCATTTTAATTTTCACCGACGTTCCAAAAAGGGCGAGGAATATATGAATTTAATAAAAAATGGGGGAATTGAGGTGCCTGTTTCACTTCTGTCACCGACTTCAAATATATGAACTTACTTTAAAACATAGTTAATAGTGATCTGTTTTTTTTTTATTAACATTTTTTTTCTTTCAAGCCATCAAAACAAATTAAATATCAGAAACAGAAAACAAATTTCCTTCTCCTTCCCATATCCCACACTTACAAGATCTCTTCCACTCTCCCCTGCCTCCCTTCAACTCAGCATCTATTCCTCTCACATGCATATCTCACACAATCCATACATATCTTCCTCGGTCTACGTAGCTACGTACTCCTTCCTACGTCCCTCCACATACATACCTAACATTACTTTAGTCACGTGACTTTCTTCCCTCCGCATGACATGTCCATACAACGTTAGCCTTACTCCTCATTATTTCCGTCACTTTCATACTTCCACAATACTAGTCCCAAGTCCGTCCACATTCATACCTATACTTAAGTAACTAATACTTTAGTCTAGTAGTTGTTTTAGTAAGACTAACTATTTCGTTAGTCACTTAATATTTTTATTTTTATTAATTCTCTGTTTGTTTACATGTGTTTCTGTATTCAGATCGCTTCGCGCAGCTGTTGGGCCCTAAGTGTAATAAAGCAAGGAAATATATCAAAAAGATACACAGAAATCGTAAGTACACATAGTTTTATTATTTTACTCGATGTGTTATTGACTTTTGCAAATATTTTTATTCGCGTTGAAATTCTTCCACGTACCACACACTTATCGCAGCCTTTAAGTATTGTGAAGAGGTTTTTTCTCGTTTTAGCGTTGTTAGCTAGAAAAAATAAAAATATTTTAAATGTACCTATAATATGTATAGAGATTGTAATTTTAACTTGATGTAATGCCATGGCGGTCGCGGCCTAAGAATCATCTCCAATTCGGCCCATGGGTGTCGTAAAAGCCTACTAAGGGATCTCGCCAGAAGAAGGGCAGACGTTTCTTTCTGTGTATTATCTACACCTTTATGCGATCACCAATCCGCCAGGCGTGATTATGGCAAAACTCTTTGGAGGCTCTGTTGAGCAGTGGACATTAATAGGATGTTGATGATACTTTCGTTTTTTTTTCTTATATTACTTCAATGTTTTTTTTTTCTTTCTGCTTTATTTTACTTTATGTGTATATTTATATTTCCTTGATTTGTCGCTTATATATTTTTGTAGCTTATAACTTTTTATTAATATTTCCATTTGGTATCGCTTCATGAAGTGCACTGACTGGGCTGGGTCTCAACAGAATATCAGTGCTGACCTGTGCCGCAGTGAGGCATAATGCTGAGTTGTGTCGCAATTGCTGTTGGTAGCACACAGCACTGGCTGTACCCTTATGACATTGTGTTCGTGTTTTTCTGTTTGTCAATTCGTTTCTCAGTACTTACTCTTTTATTCTCTTTCATTTGTTTTTTTTTCGATCTGATATGTTTATTTATTTGTGTGATATAGAAGTAAATAAATGAATGCCTTTGTCGATATGTATTGTGCATGGTCTATTTTTCTTGTTTGTAGAAAAGAAATTGAATCAGAAGAAATACAGAATTCCGACCTCGATCGATAACATGTCATATAGTAAGTACCTTTTTCATCGCTAAACAAATTAACTTTAGTATTACGATTTGACTGACCAACTTCTGACATAAATGCGTTCGCGTAAAACTATATTACAATAGGCTGTCGCCATAACAACAGTTCTAAATTGTTGTGTTCCAGCATTTATCAGTAAGATAGCCAGTTCCACAGATGGTTGAGGATTTAAGATGAAGTGCGCTCCCACCTTCGTCTTTTGTTATTGAGATGACGGGCAAGCGCTTCCCCGTCGTACAATAAAACACTCTGTCTCAAACAAAAACGGGTCTTCATCGCTTCCCTTTTTATATTTTTATTTTTGGTTGTACATTCCGTTTATTATTTTGAGAATAAACAGGCTGACAAGAGTTTTTTAACTTTTTGTTTTTTTTCAGTGATCAGTGCCATTATTAATATGGGCGATGTCTGGAAAGAAGGAAGTAAGTTAAACACTGTTCTGAAATCCATTTTCTAAAATAAACAAGATATAAGATATATTATTTTACCAGAATTATATTTTATTTTCACAAATAATATAAATTAATTCGTATATTTTGTTTCCAGCTGGAAAAGCTTACGGAGATTGTAAGTATTTTATGACTAGCTTCTGCGAGAGGCTTCGCCCGCATTGTACTCGTATAAAAAGGAGCCTGTGGGCAGATAGCCTTAAGTGTTACCATCTGCCACCGCGTGGGGGTCGTTAGGGTGGGCAGTCGGTAACAATTCATACAGTTCTGCATTTTTTTTAAATTTGACTTTGACATTTAACACATTATTTATCTTATTTTTTAGTGGCCACCGGTATCATGAGATGCACCATGTGTGACAGTGAAATAGCATCCCGCCTTGACTATAAGCCAAAGAGTAAGTTGCATTTTCATTAAGTTAATAAATAAATAAATATTACCGAACATTAATTTCTCAGCGCCATAATATAGCCCCAAACTAAGCATAACTTGTAATATGGCAACTAAATACTTTTCTTTTTGTAAATACACACTCACGTAAGTAGGTACTATATGATACAACACCCAAACACAGAACAAACATCTATATACATCACACAAATGTTTGTCCTGGGTGGGAATCGGACCCACAGCCTACAGCGCAGAAGGCAGAGTTACTACCAACTGAGCTGTGAGGTTTGACAAATAATACTTAGGTACATACCTAATAATGCACGTGGCCCGATGTTGCTATATTTGAACCGCTTCTAATGGTTTGCCCGTCAGTATCAGAACCAGAGGTTACGGGTTTGTTTGGTGGAGACTTTAAGACTTTATTTAAGTCCGCGTTGATACCACCATCTTGCCTAAATCTGTCACCATAACAAATTTCTAAATTGTTGTGTTCCGTCCGATAACCATTTCCTCAGACTGTTGAGGATTCCGGGTGGAATTCGCTTTCACCTTCCACCTTATCAAAACTTGGATCCAGATGTAATGAAGGCAAAGCGCTTCCACGTTGTTCAATAAATAAAAAACAGTTAGCAGATAAATGCAATGAATGAATGAATACTTAAATGAATGAATGAATTAATTAATTAATTAATGAAATTACCGTATTGTACACTTTAAAAATAAAACTGGATTACTAAAAAAGAAGAAATAGCTTAGAAGCGATTTCTTCCAGACAACCTTTGGATGGAGAGGATTTTATGGCTAAAGAGGTGGTTGGTGGTGCAAACATTGATTAGGGGTCTAGCTAACTTTGCTCTCTAAATACATTATGAGTAAAGCTATGGTTTAAAGGTGATTTCAAAAACGAAGTTTTCAATATGTTACCGTTGTATTGACAGAGAATCTCAAGCTCTGCAAAAAGACGTACGGAGTGAAATATCTTGGATGGAAGGAGTACCCTAACAAATTCAAAGGCGCAGACCTGGTAGAATTCTACAGGATGACCAAGAAATCAGAAGAACTGGAACAGCTGTTCAAGAAAGGGGAGCCTCAGAAGAAGAGTGAGTAGAATAACCGTACATTATAACAGATAGAGAAGAGTAGTACAGCCCCTTGCAGCCCCGGAAGCCATTTAAGGCTTCCGGGGAAGTGCTTCCATACCTATTTCAGCCGCCAAGCAGCATTGCTGTGTTCCGCTTTGAAGGGTATGGTTGCCGGTGAAATTACGGACAGGCGAAACTTTAACAGGCGCAATGCGGTGCCGTGTAGGCTATGTGGATGTGACCTACGCAGTAAGGCATTGTTTTAGGCCATAGATGCACTTAATATCAGGTGTGATACTTGCTTGTTCAGTCTCCTAGTTGCATAGAAAAAATCTAATTTTAAAACTAAAGATAACAGTAAAATGGGCGGTCTTATCGCTTATAGAGCTCTTCCAGGCAACCTTAGATTGAGAGGATAGTACAAGTACTGTTGATGGTGGGAGGCACCAATGTGCGACGTAATTAAATAATATAAATAAGAATAGTATTCGACGTGAGTCAATATTAGTTTCTAATTATATCCTGTGTTTTTACAGAGGGCGGTAAAATCGTGAAAGATGCAATGTTAGCTACCGCTAAAATCGGAGCGAGTAAGTTACCATCTGTTTTGTCTAGCTATGGTTAAATTAGGATTAGTTAAGGTTAAGTTAAATTAAGTGTCCTGATTTTGGACTCAAATCTCGCAAAGCAAGCGAGATCGCTTGCTTTTAAAAAACTGGATTTTCATCATCAAAACGATGAGATCATCGTTTTGATGATGAAAATCCAGTTTTTTATCACCCACACCATTGTCTACAGCCTTCGGTCCATTTTCATAAGTGTTTTTCATAAATAGCTAAGAAAAAAGCATTTTCCTTCAATGTTTCATAGCTATTTATTCAAATGGACCTTTTGTTCCCTTTTGATAACTGTTTCTCATAACTAGCTACGAAAAAGGCAATTTCCTACACTGTTTCATAACTAGTTATTAAAATGGACCATTTGTTCCCTCTTAATAACTGTTTTTAATCATTAAAGACCCGTTTTTGTTAGTAATTATTTTAAAACTATAATTTAATGATTAAACTTTAACTTTTTATTGATGAATCCTTTATTTTTGCAGAGGATATCAATAAATGGACCAAGGATGACCTCATAACATTTATAACCAAATGTGAGTATCAAAACAATGTGATATATTCATCATCATCGAATCGCTGTGCACACTTAGGTCTTTCCTGAGCCTCCCCACTGAGCCTCCCCACTGTACCTCCCCACTGAGCCCAGTCTTTGATTTTCCCCATATAATTAGTGCCAGCAACCTAGAACAGTCATCATCATCAACCTCCAATCGTATCCAGTGCAAGTTTTCTACTCCACCTCATCATCATCATCATTAACCTATCGCAGTCCACTGCTGGACGTAGGTCTCCAAGGTGTTCCACTGAGCGCGATCTTTGGCCTTTCTCATCCACTCTCTGCCCTCCACTGTACGGAGGTCGTCGCTCCATCTAGCCGGCGGACGTCCTACAACGTTTGGTCACGTGGTCTCCACTGAAGACTGTCGACCACCTTGGTTCTCTGTCGGATAACCTCATTCCTGATTGTACGAATATGATACCTATTGATCATTCACGATGAGCGAACGCGAATCGAGTGAACTTGATCGCAACTCGCACTAGGCTCTCCGAAAGCGCCCTCTCCAGCTTTTTTTTTATTTATTTTTTATTTTACGGCGGGTAAGCACTTGACCTTCATAGCACCTGGTTACACAAGTTGAGATAAGGCCGAAGGTAGAGGCGCACTTCACCCGGAATCCTCAACAAACTGAGGACCTGGCTATCTCACCTCTAAATGCCGGAACACAACTATTTGATAATTGTTGTTATGGCGACAGAATTAGGTAAGATGGCTATTGTCGCTTCTTCTATACTTGAAATACGTTTAAATATTACACTGTAAATTTTGCAAATCATCTCTTCATCCCCTTGGGCCAATGCCCAAGGGGTTGAAGAGATGATTTGCAAAATTTGGCCAATGCCAAAGGGCATTGGTACGCCATCACACAGGCTCTCCTAGCTTGGGCACCAATGTCACCATCAAGAATTAATTTTATAACCAGGAACATCACTTCATTGTATAATTTAAATTAATTGTTACCGTCTGCACCCACGAACGGCCCCCACGGGGCAGACGGTAACACTGTATTGTTTGTTGTTATCAAATAATTTTTCATTTTCATTTGCTTACCTAATTCTGTCGCCATAATAACAATATATATAATATTTATTAAATAATATTTTCAGTTATAGAAATAGTCACGTCACTCAGCACTGCCGCCAAGAACAGGCACTGTAAGTACTCACTTCAAAATGTACGTATGTGTATGAACTTCCAGTTGATTTTTCGTGCCTATAACCTTTCCCTAGCTGCTGAAGCTTGCATGTATTCTCAACATGGATAAGTTCTGTAAAAGATGTACATAATGCTAATGACGAATGATAATAACGAACTGAATTACGCAAAAACTTTATAAGTAATACACAGTCTATCAAGGCTCCAAGGAGGCTAGGACCGAGGTCCTAGGCTCCTATACTAGATATGCCTCATTTAATTGTAGTCGGAAAATAAGATATAAGTAATTTAAATTTGTATTTATTGTCTTTTCTAATTTCTGGAATGGAAGATTTGTAAAGTATAATAATGTGAAATAATGTGATTGTGTAATTAATTGACTATTATTGTTTTTCAGTCGGAAACAGCGTTACTAACCGTAAGTTAATTGAATTAAATTAATACATATAACGAGTCATTTATTTCACACAGCGCCATATTTACCCAAACAAAGCAAAGTTGTAATTATGGGAACTAAATTACGGAAAAAATACTTATATACGTTTTTTTTTCGTAAATACATACTTATCTATTATAAGCAAACATCTATATGCATCAATAGAATGTTTGTCATGGGTTTATTGTTATTTATTATTGATTGGCAGTGGATCACCAAATTTCAATTCTGTATTTTCTTTCCAGAGTGCATGAGCGACCTCAGATTCATCACCAAGTATTATGGCATCAAAGAGCAAGTCAATGCTTACAAGAAGAATATCAAAGAGAGCATACTTGATATAGATGAGTTCGATTTCAACAAAGCCGTAAAACCGTCGCCAGATGTCGATGAGGAGGATATTGAAGAAGAAAAAGAAGATGAAAAAAATAACAAAGATAACAAACACATCGATAATGATGATGATGATGATATCGAAGACGATGATGACAAAGATGATAAAAAAGACACTAAAGATGATAAAAAAGACACTAAGAGCGATAGCGATGATGATGATGATGATAATGATGACGACGATGACTATGAAGATGATGATGATGAAGATGAAGAGGATGACAGTGAGGGCAGCGAACCGGAAAATGATACTTCTGACACATCTGATACACCTAAAAACAAAAAACGCGGCAAAGACGACTCTAAACCCGAAGATGATGATGAAGGATCCGACAGTAATACAGATTATACTGATGATGAAGACTATGATGAAGAAGATGATGACGAAAATGACGAAGATGATACTAAGAATAAACCTAAGAAAGGTCAAGATGACGACGCAGACCACGACGAGGATGATGACAATGATGATACCGATAAAGATAAACCTAAGGTAAGAAGTGTAAGCTACAAAGTAATAATATATATAGATATATAGTTAATTGTCTTATAATACTCGTGTGTTTTTAAAGATAATTAAACCAGCCACTTTATCACTCGCCAAAGACCTCATCTTTAACCAGGGAAGCCTAAAGGTTGAGCTCTTGAGAGTTAACCCCAGGAAAAATCTTGCCAGGCGTTGATCGCAATAAAGGTGTGAGATACACAGACGTAAGGCTTTTCTGGTGAGATCTTTAGGTCCGTTAAAACGACCGCGGGCTAATTAGGAGAATTTTCAGATGGGCTTGCTTGACAACTTTATCCGAACAGAAAATCATTGTATTAATTCGTCATCTTTTTACTTGTTACAGGAATCGCCTTTCGGTAAGAAGAGATGCAACCCTTCTATTTCATAAAGAGTTCTTATATCTTCTTCTATCATAAAGAGTTCTTTATCTTCTATTTCATAAAGTTAACTATTTTCAAACATTCGGAAAGCGTTATCGGATCGAATCCGGAAACTTCCGATGGAGATTCCGAAAACGCTATTCTGAACTACGAAATTTAAATAAATTGACGTTTGTTTTCGAGACGATCACGTGAAGCTTTTCAGACATGGTTTGAGAATAGCGTTGAAATGTATAGGATTCTCCGATAAAAAGTGATGTTTACGATCCTAAAACTTTCCGTGTGTTTGAAAATACACAGGTGAGATCTACGTGGTTATATTGAAAACGTTCGGAGCTTTAGCGACAATGACAAAAGACAGTAAGCGATTCATAATAAATAAAATATAGAAATTCAAAGGCAGAAAACGTTGTCATTAAAACGGAAAATTGCTTAATGATTAATCTTTTTCAATCCTCATACAGCATTCTTCGTGTGTTAATTTTTCAAAAGCTTCTGTACTGAATATAATGATAACAAAACCTATTGAAGTATAGTCACAAAAAAACTTTGAACATCTTTTGTGACATTTTATGAATGATGGCGAGATTTTATGTTAAATTGATCCAAATGAATTAAACTCAGTATTTCAGAAAGCGCTAACCGATTGTGTATACGAAACTAAGAAAATAATAATACCTAATTAGAAAAAAATACCACAAAACCGTCTTAATCTCATAATCACTATGATATGTCATTTTCTATTTTGACCCGTTTGTCGTTACTTTCTTGAATCTACCGCGTAATATTACTTAGATTTGTTTTCTTTTTTGATATTCTGAATATAATTTTTTGACAACATTTTTTTTTGCAGGTCAAGCGTCTAAAAAGGTCAACCCGAAAGACCTGAAGGATGTCGTAAAATATTTTGAAGATTTGGACAAAAACGGTAAGTAAATATGCGGTGCTCTCTTCTTGAGAGATAATACAACGACAATATCCCTCAAGAAGAGAGTTGCCTTTTATGTAGGCTCTATCGTAGACCTCATCATTACCTGTGCAAGTTTTGAGGTCAAAAGCTGATTCTAAGTATAAGACCATGGATCACTATCGTAATTTTGTTAGTTTGTGTTTTCCAACTCAGCCCATGGATGTCGTAAAAGCCGACTACGGGATCTCACCAGAAGAAGCGTATCAGCTTCTGTATATACCTTTACTACGATCACCAACCAATTGATGCGCACAGCCTAACCCCAGAGGTCCTAGAGACATTTTCAGAGTAGCTTCGTTTTGCATTGTGACAGTGCACTATAAAAGGATTATGGATTATATTAAAACCCCACCGGAACGAAGCCCGTTTCGGTACTCATTTATAATTATCATTCAAAGCTCTAAAAACGAACTTGTCCGTTCTTGCCTTTCTCCTTATGCTGGTCGCGATTCCGAACAGGCAATAGATTTGACGTTTCTAAATTATCCTAAACAAACTCAGTTATTAGTAACTCTGCCTTCTGCGCTGTAGGCTGTGGGTTCGATTCCCACCCAGGACAAACATTTGTGTGATGAATGTAGATGTTTGTTCTGTGTTTGGGTGTTGTATCATATAGTACGTATGTATTTACAAAAAGTATTTAAGTATTCAATCCGTAATCTAGTTCCCATATTACAAGCTATGCTTAGTTTGGGGCTAAATGGCGCTGTGTAAAATGAATGTCCTGTAATATTTACCTAATATTTACCTAAACATACTGAATAAATACATACCCAATGACTTTGAATTAAAAATATAATTCCCCATAGCCTTTCTTCAAGTCTGGAGTGAAAAGATTTCTTTAAGACAATTGTTCTCCATTTGTCTATTTGTCTAACTACAGCCTCTAAAAGCATTCTTCTTTTCATATTACTTTACTTTTTAATTTTTAATATATTATTATATAATAGACATTAATTTTACGCAGCGCCATCTAGTCCCAAACTTCGCAAAGCTTGTAATATGGAAACTACATTACTGTTATACTCACATACTTTTTTTTTTATAAATACTTATACAATACAACACCCAACACTTTTGTCTCTTTTTTTCTTATCTGGACATATAGTGACAAAAGCTGGTCAAATGCTTGGCGAATAAAAACAGTTAATGCTTTTCGAGCGGTGATAACCGGATTTTTTTTTCAGAGAACAAACCAACCACCGGTGATAACTCAGACAATAAACAAGTCATCGAGAATTACGCAAAAGGTATGTAGCTGCCACCAAGAACCCACCTTGAACCAAGGATATATATATAAATCTATACGTATACAAGGTGAGACAGAATATGTGTACTAAGCAGTGGGGGGGCTTTTCGGACCAGGAAAAGTATTTGTTGTGGTGAGGAGATAATAGTGAATTCCCATTTTCAGTTTCCCATACAAATCTTTTCATTTTCTCAATGACAATAAATAGTGTCGACCCTATTCCTTTACCGCACTATACATGTAGGTAGGTAGGTAACAGTTGGTGCAATTCTCTGTGTCAAAGAGTATTAAGAACAGATGAACCAATTTTAGTGAGAACTTGGAGTCATCTCGTGAAAGTAGGTTATTAGATAGAACATACACATTGATAAATTACATAGGCACCTACAGTTACAAAAAGACGATAAATGCGATATTGGACGGACAAAAGTACATTATAGGAACGATTATTTTGTATTTTAGCTAACAGATAGATAAAATTCTTATTGATTTGACAAATTAAACCTTCTAGTAATGGATTGTCTCATTAGCAGCCCAGGCTTTTCGACGATTTTCCTCTGTTAGTGAAAGCGCTTTTCGTTCTTTTTGATTGTGACCTGCTATGTTGCCTCATCTGTCTAGAGCTGAGGTCATTGACGCGAGTTAAGAAACAGCTGATTTTAGGGTAGTCTCAACTCAAAAAACCAGCTGTTGGTGTCAGAACTTTGATCTTGTTTTACCAAAAACTTTGAACCAAATTCAAAAAGTCGTAAAACAAACGTTGTTCCACCAGTCGAGTCGGATAACCCCGTTTCGGCATAGTACACATATTCTGTTACAGGTTCTAGATTATAGATTATATAAATATAATCTATGCCCTACTATGTAAATCGAGCTTCGTCGATTCCGAAAGAACTTCTGTGTTTTTGTTTTGAGAAACGTGTAATCCGTCAACGGATCCGTCATATTTCGTTTTTCGTATATTTTTTTTGTTATAGGTTAATTGATGAACGATTTGTTGTACACAAAAATGACATCAAATAATACACACATAAGTGACACAGTGTTTAAGTACAACAGTGATTTCTTCTTTTAGGACAGAAAGTAAATAAGTGTTTTGGCCTAGATAGAGTAAGAAGCGTTTACAATAAAACAGATAGGCACAAAGCAACAAGCACACACTACACAACTAAAGTACTAATGTAATTTTTCAGTTTTGTCTTCCATCGTCGGTATGTGCAATAAATGGATGCCCAACAGTAAGTTTTACAAGTTTTTAATTCGATTTTTAAGTGAGATGACACACCTGCGTAAATTACGTCGCTGAAAGTTCGGTTGATGCCAATGTTCTTTGGCAACCTTTTTCCTTTTTGGTTACCATGGTAACCGTCTCTGTGGTCTAGGGTTCGACTACTGGTGTCTGATCCAGAGTAAGCTACCACCATCTTACTTAAGTATGTCATAACAACGATTCTGGCCAAGTCATTCAAGAAAAATATAAATAAATTATCGCGTAGGACGTAACACCGAACTTTTCGAGCGTTTCGAAAAACAAATGAACTTCTAACTTTTCGACGCGTAATGCTTATTAAGGGCTCTATCTCTCAAGGACGCTATGGTGTCGCCACCTGTTGCGCCACAAACAACATGTATACAGCTGTATGGAGGATATCTCACCTGATATCCGCTTGGTCCGCAACCAATTTGATGGCGATGACCGAATCACCCGCTTGTGAAGCTACCACTACTATGTATACAGCTATTTGGTGTCTCACTCACTAGACCACCAATTTCACTACCAGGGACGCATCCTTCTCAGATCTCGGTGGCGCCATCGCGGTGTCCTAGTGAGATAGTGCCCGACGATACATTTGGTATGTCATGCCAGTCGAATATTGCGACCGATAGTTCAGCCGCCGAATTGTCGGCGCGTTAAGATACCTTCTAGATAAGGATTTTTGAATCGTGGTCCCATCAATTTAGCCCCACTATTACTCATGGTCACTAGTCATGAACTATAGGGTACGTACGTGGTCCTACTGCTAGAAGGACCACCAGTCATAAGTGGTCCCACTGCATGAAGATTATAAATTGTATACTATATGTTTAAATAAATGTTGTTTTTAAATAAATTAATACAAAGGTGCATGTAATCATTTTATTATTTTTCTTTCCAGCTGGTGACATGATATTTAACAGTAAGTTCTTTTCTTTTATATTATGGGTTTATATATATCAATTTCATATTTTTCATAAAATGAGTAATTTATACGAAAGCTGTCTTTATATGTCTATGTTTACTCGTTGACTGCAGAAAAGCATTTATGACTACATTATTTTTTATGAATTAAATTTAATATGATACGTCGATACAAAAATAAATTTCAAAATAAATAATTAACACATTCAACCATATAATAGGTACAAGTACATAGGTACTCATAATAAGGATTTTAGGATTTCTAACAAATCGTTTAATTTATTCAAGGTTTTGTCAATAAGCAAGAATCAATTAATTTACAGATGTATTATTTGTGTTGGCATTTTTATATGATATGAGGGTACATGAAACTTTGGTGTTCTACAATGTTGGGTTTCATGAACACGATTCGTGATAGTTTTCTCCATAGATTTGTAAAAAACTGGGTCCAAATGTAACTGATAATTTTAAGCAGTTTTTAGTTAGATAGATTATTATTTTGTTTTGATGACCATGTTTCTTGTTACTTAATAAATAAATTTTGTATTTTTGTTTTTTGTATATAGAAAGAGAGAATAGTTATTTGTTATACAAGAGTGCAAAGTTGCTTTTTAACCGCGTGTTTAATTTTGATGACCGAGCAAGCGAAGGATTCTAAAATTAGAATCCTGGGCGTTAGCGAGGGAATCAAATGAGCACGAGGTAAAAAATCTTTGCACTCGAGTGCAACACGTAACTTTTCATTCCACCTCAGCGAGGAAATGACTAAATGAAAAAAAAAACGTTTACAATCACAAGATAGGTACTTTTATTTCAGTTTAGGTATTAACTACTACATTATGACAGGTAAGCATTACAGAATAATCTTTAAATTATAACAAAATAATACTAAGGTATAATTAAGAAAATTTGAAAGTAACGTTGCTACAGTTATTTAAATTGAGTGTAATATTTTTGTTTGGTACTGTAATATTGGTGTTAGTCACTTGTGTACCTACTGTTTTTCGGTAAACTATCTGTCATACTTAATAGTTGTACCGATTCATCGGATTCCCTTGGCGTAAATGTTGGCATGAGAGGGCGATGGTTAGGTGTTTAGTAATGGCTCATTTTTGATGTAGAAGGGCCAGTCCAAGGATCTGACTGAGGCTCTTTCAGTGTAATGGCTCCTACGATGCCTTTACAAGTAATACACCAAGACGGTTCCGATTTCGAGTTTTTAACAAATTAGAAAAGGTTGTATCATGAATTCGGCACCATGGAGGTAGAAGTAAATAGGTTTATTGGTGTTTTGAATTCACAAACTTAGTGCACACGATGTTCTAAATTCAATTTTACTTTAACCTCTAGCGGATAAAAACGGCTTTTGCACTCAGATATCGAATAGTAAAAATACTCTTTCCGAGATGGTGGGATGAGAAATACATTTATTTAGCCCACACAATTAGGTACACAAAATAAAAGAGAGAAATACTACACAAGGGAAAAGACTACATTACGTTGATCGTGGTGGGCCAAAAGGCCAAATGGCCTTAGCCTTATGTTGCTTCGGGGGTTATCCAAAACAACGCTGGTTTCAGTCTTTATAGCTATTATTAAGCACAAATAGCTAATACTTATATCTTTGTTTTGGGATATTTTTTATTTTCGATACCTCTTTTAGCTATAACGTACCTAATGAACAAACTTGTTTTTGCAATGAAATCCCACTCATGCGTTTCACTCGGCTACGCGTGTATATATAGCGCTGTCTCTTTCATTTCGCACCTACTAGCAGTAAATAAATGTCTGTCTTGTTTATGCACACCAAACATAACAAACGAAAAAAAAAAAAATTGGCAACATGAATCCAAAATATTTTCAATAAATAAATACAACAAGATATTAATTTCATACAGCGCCATCTAGTCCCAAACTAAGCTTGTATTATGGGAACTAGATTACGTATTTACGAAAAATAAGGAAATGAGTATTCTCATTTACTTCTTTTTTATAAATATTTACTTATCATACAATAGGTAGGTAGGTACAGTTAGTGCAAGGTGCTGCGGCAAATGGTTTGCTATGTACTGATTTTTACCAATTTTGTTTACAGTGGTACATTCCAGTAAATTATCGATTTACTGTGACAAGGAAACCAGACAGCGGCTTGCGCCAAAGCTAACAGGTAAGATACCAATAGGTTAGACCACAAAGGCGGTTAGATGCCGCACATTCTTGCCCGTTGAGTGGAACTGCTTGCGCACAGAGGGACCTGATCCAGGCAACCGATCAGGCTATTAACAGATCAGGCTAGACCTGTAATTGCCGGAACACAAAAAAATAATTTTTAATTTAGGTAACTAAGACTAAGAAAAAATCTTTGATTGTTGTGTTCCGGCAATTACAGGTAAGTACAGTAATACTTAGTAATACCTAGCCACTGTATAGATATAGTACCTGTGGTTTAGATTTGTTGATACCTAGTCGCTGTATATTTATATTCATAAATCTCGAGAATAAAACAATTTTCTTGACGATATGTAGATATCGTCAACAAATTTTGTTTTATGACGATACCTACTTGCTTTATATCGAGTAGGTAGCTACTCGATATAAAGCGAGTAGGTATCGTCAGCAAAAATTTGCTGAACTATAGATATAGTACAGGACTATTTCTATTATGTTGAGTATCGCAACGACTATCTCATATCATTTCTTCGGCGTTATCTCAATTTGTTACCAGGTGAGATAAAGGCCAAGCGCTTCCACGTCGTACAATAAAAAACTAGAAAGAAAGAAATAACAACACAGCACAGACAATTGATACAACGTAACACTTATTAGGATCACCTATTAATTAGCAAATAAATAGGTAGATAGCTACCCACCCAACCTCCTACTGTAAAGAGGTGCTAATTAGTTTGCTCTAATGTATTATATGCCAAATGTCACCAACTCAGCTCAAATGCTTAAATACTATGTGTTCTTTCAAGAAAAAACACCGATAATCTGTGAGAAGGGCTACGGGAAGAAATATGGATGGAAAGCGTATGAAAAGGATGACTTCACGCCCAACACCCTCCGTGACTTCTACGGCACAAAGGACGTTCTTAATAAGTTGAAGAAAGTGGTTGACGAAGCAACCAAGGGTGTTGGCCTTAAGAAAAGTACGTGATCCCACTACACCATTGTCTTTACACCCACAACACAGTACTTGTGTATCGGGGTAAATAGCAGCTTTGATACAACCCATTCCCATCTGCTCCGATGACCTGGTTGAGGGGCAATTGGGAAAATAGGTACCAACGGTAATGGCTCGATGATTGTTTCACCGAGAATGGTGATTTTCATTCCAACTGCCCGGTGGTTGCTACGTCTTGAAAAAAACGAATGTTATTCGCTTTCTTTCAAGCTTCTCGTTTAAATGGAAATATAATGATGTCAGTTATAAGTTATCAACTGTAAGCTTAATCTCTTATTTACGTTCTATATGAGAAAGCTTTATATTTGTTAAATAGCCCTAAATTTATCCATGCTTACACCTTTAGGCTACAAAAACAACTATTTGCAGACCAAGAAACTAAGTCAGTTTATCTTAGCTCGCAATTTTTTTATATTGCGGTCCGTAAATATCTTTTTATATATAATTATATTAGCTATATATAATTATATTATAAATAGTAAACTTGTTTTATTTTGGAGTAACAATGTACAAATCTATGTAATCTTTGAATTTGTGTCATCGACCCCGGGAATCTGCCTGGGACCGGAGCAGATGGGAAATGTAGTATAATTATTGCCATAGTAAAATAATATTTTTATTTTTCAGAGGGTCATAAAGTGGTTTGGAAAGCAGTTATCAACTTTGCTAAGCTCATTGAAAGTAAGTATTACCGCGTTGGTTCTTAATATCATTGGTAAGAAGCTCGAAACAACAAATTGAAAGTTATAAAACCGGCCCACAAAATATTTAAATAAGTACACGAAAAATTATTAGTCAAATTAAGACAAGTTTTTATCAGCAGCTGTTTTTGTGCTCAAATTTCTTGATTTATCGAGTTGTATCGTCATTCAATACTGACCAACTTTTTTTTTTAATTCTTTTTTTTTAATAAATATAATTGACAATACGCGGGTCTGGTCCTAAACCACAGCGACAACTTTGCGCAGACCCTGATACAGAGCTAATGTGTAATCTGTGACTCTATTGAATTCGGCGGTCGACGTTAACAAAATCTACTCTCACTTGCTCTCACACGTCTAAGCCCTGCAAGCTGTTTAATTTATAGTATGCCAATGATATGGTACATAATACTTATGTAATTATAAACTCTATAACTAGGCTCCATAAAGTTCATAAATCGTTCATAGGGCAAACTGTACGCTTTTATAATAAATTGCCAATTGATGTGCTAAGCTTGTCAAATAATAAATTTAAAAAAATGCAAAATAAAAGCTATCAATGAAAACTTCTGAATGTCAGATTAATATGAAGATAAGAAAGCCTGGCATTAAAAAAAATGCACCAGTGAACAGATTGTAATTAGTATTACCAGATAATTTTAATATATTGTGATGGATTAAAAAAAAATCGACCCGAGGTTCTTGCCTTTCTCCTTGTGTGCTGGTCGCGATTCCGAACAGGCGGTAGATTTGACGTTTCAAAGTGATCCTAAAAAATCTTACGGAATAAATATATTTGACTTTGACTTTTGCCTTTCTTATAAAACATACAATCTTCATCAAAGAAGACCCTTCATCAAAGCAGTCGAGTAAAAATATTCCCAGTACCTATATTCAGATCTTATCCGTGTATCCTTATAAATAAGGTAAATAAATGAGTGGACATTTAATTCCAATGTACCTTTTTTCGTTATATACAAAAAAAAAAGTTTTTAGTCTCGTTTCTTAAAACCCATATGGATTCTTATTATCTGAATAAAACAGAATTTTATAAAACATTAACAAAAAAGTTTTTTAATTATTCTATTAGCTATAGGGGTTTTTTTTTATTTTCTTATCAATTACTTGGTTTTCAGAGGGCGTCTCCGAGTGGACCAAAGTTGAGGTTGCGAGCTCATATGATTCATGTGAGTCAATTCTCATTATTTTTAAATCATGATTTTTGGGATTCTTGTCCAGATGTACAGGTTCATTTAACCGTCTGTGGTGTAGTGGTTCGGCCACCGGTTTCAGATCCAGAGGTCCCGGGTTCAATCCCCAGAGGGGTACGATATTGTGCATGCTATGGTTGGTAGCATTTTTTTAAGTCTGCTTGGCTAGCGAACACATTCATAACCTCAGTCTGTCGCTATAACAACAATTCTAAATTGTTGTGTTCCGGCATAGAGTTAGGTTAGAGGTAAGATAGCCAGTTCCTCAGTCAATTGAGGATTCCGGGTGAAGTGCGCCTCCACCTTCGACCTTATCATAACTTAAAGCCAGTCGTACAATAAAAATAATAAAAAACACACTTCAAGCCTTGCTTGGGGCTAGATGGGACTGTCTGCAATTATTGTCATGTAATATTTCTTGCAGAGCCTTTCTGTATTTAACATTTTAACAACAACTCATCTTTTAGGTTTTAAGTGCTTTGTTCATACACGTATTACGTGTATTACGTATACGTATATTTGTACGTATACTAAATATTGAGCTTAAACCTAAAAACCTTTAGTTCTGCCAGTAAACCTAGATAGAGTAAAACAAGATTAAAAAAAAATGTAAATGTGTATAACATTAATAAATAACATAACGTATTGTTCTTTTCAGTCCTGGAAATATTAGGAGGGTTAATCACCGGCCTTGGCAAAGAAAATTGTAAGTATAACATTAATGCAATAAACCGCCTGCCAAGCGTGGACGTTATGACAAAACCTTTTAAGTCTTAGAAGGCTCGGTTCTACTGCTGGGCCAAAGTTGCTTTTCAACATCCTGCACTGTCTCTTCTCTCTATCCAACCTCAACTGCACGAAAGGGAGAAAGTGTTTAGTGGTTTCGGTGCGAAAAATAATTTGGGCGCAAAAAAATAAAACCCTTAAAATCCAATATACCTACTATATTTGGTATATACTCGAATTTAATAGAATAGCATCCTTTTTGGTATAGGGTTTAGATAAGAAAGAATTTTGGGAATTTACCACGGGACAGACGTGAATTCCCGGATGTATGCTTTAATATTAAATACAAGTCTCATAGGTAACCTATTTTTTTTTTCAGTGGCAGAACAAGTAGCAGAGCGTGAGTTATGACGAATTTACTAGTGCTTTTAAATATGAAGTGGAAAAATAGTTAAAATACTTTACTGTACTTATAGCTTTATAAAAAAAAGCACAGGTGGTCGGTCCGATCTTATCGCTTAGAAGCAATATTTTCCAGACAGCTTTAAGATGGGGAGGACTTATTAGATAATATGTATCTTTATCCTATATCTTACAATTTTGAATTATATTTATAATACTGAGTCTAGCAAAATTTTAAAGATTCATAAAACACCAAAAATCCACTTTCATACAAGCATTTTCAACTGTTCCATTGTGTGTCTTATAACAAATTTAAAGTGGTTGATACATTTCAGAATACATAAATTATTCCTACGGGTTTGTTAAATACACGGAATTGGAGAAAGATATTGATCATTACAGAAAGACCACCCTTAAGAAAATATTCAAGGGCTGCAAAAAAGACAGCTTCAACGGCGTTTGGCCGACTGTGAAATCAAAACCAGAGCAAGATGATGATGATAACGATGATGAAGAGGAATCTCCTGATGAGAACGGCATAGGTAAAAACCCTAAAAGTGGTAAAAGACCTGATGATAAGGATCAAACCCCTAAAGATAAAACCACTGAGGATGAAAACCTTGACAACGGTCAGAAATCTCCTGATGAGAACGGCATAGGTAAAAACCCTAAAGGTGGTAAACGACCTGATGATAAGCATACAAACCCTAAAGATAAAACCCCTAAAGATGAGAACCTTGACAACGGTCAGAAATCTCCTGATGAGAACGGCATAGGTAAAAACCCTAAAAGTGGTAGAAGACCTGATGATAAGGATCAAACCCCTAAAGATAAAACCACTGAGGATGAAAACCTTGACAACGGTCAGAAATCTCCTGATGAGAACGGCATAGGTAAAAACCCTAAAGGTGGTAAACGACCTGATGATAAGCATACAAACCCTAAAGATAAAACCCATAAGGATGAGAACCTTGACAACGGTCAGAAATCTCCTGATGAGAACGGCATAGGTAAAAACCCTAAAAGTGGTAAAAGACCTGATGGTAAGGATCAAACCCCTAAAGATAAAACGCATAAGGATGAGAACCTTGACAACGGTCAGAAATCTCCTGATGAGAACGGCATAGGTAAAAACCCTAAAAGTGGTAAAAGACCTGATGATAAGGATCAAACCCCTAAAGATAAAACCACTGAGGATGAAAACCTTGACAACGGTCAGAAATCTCCTGATGAGAACGGCATAGGTAAAAACCCTAAAGGTGGTAAACGACCTGATGATAAGCATACAAACCCTAAAGATAAAACCCATAAGGATGAGAACCTTGACAACGGTCAGAAATCTCCTGATGAGAACGGCATAGGTAAAAACCCTAAAAGTGTTAAAAGACCTGATGATAAGGATCAAACCCCTAAAGATAAAACCACTAAGGATGAAAACCTTGACAACGGTCAGAAATCTCCTGATGAGAACGGCATAGGTAAAAACCCTAAAGGTGGTAAACGACCTGATGATAAGCATACAAACCCTAAAGATAAAACCCACAAGGATGAGAACCTTGACAACGGTCAGAAATCTCCTGATGAGAACGGCATAGGTAAAAACCCTAAAAGTGGTAAAAGACCTGATGATGAGGATCAAACCCCTAAAGATAAAACCACTGAGGATGAAAACCTTGACAACGGTCAGAAATCTCCTGATGAGAACGGCATAGGTAAAAACCCTAAAAGTGATAAAAGACCTGATGATAAGGATCAAACCCCTAAAGATAAAACCACTGAGGATGAAAACCTTGACAACGGTCAGAAATCTCCTGATGAGAACGGCATAGGTAAAAACCCTAAAAGTGGTAGAAGACCTGATGATAAGGATCAAAACCCTGAAGATAAAACCCCTGAGGATGAAAACCTTGACAACGGTCAGAAATCTCCTGATGAGAACGGCATAGGTAAAAACCCTAAAAGTGGTAAAAGACCTGATGATGAGGATCAAACCCCTAAAGATAAAACCACTGAGGATGAAAACCTTGACAACGGTCAGAAATCTCCTGATGAGAACGGCATAGGTAAAAACCCTAAAAGTGTTAAAAGACCTGATGATAAGGATCAAACCCCTAAAGATAAAACCACTAAGGATGAAAACCTTGACAACGGTCAGAAATCTCCTGATGAGAACGGCATAGGTAAAAACCCTAAAGGTGGTAAACGACCTGATGATAAGCATACAAACCCTAAAGATAAAACCACTAAGGATGAGAACCTTGACAACGGTCAGAAATCTCCTGATGAGAACGGCATAGGTAAAAACCCTAAAAGTGGTAAAAGACCTGATGATGAGGATCAAACCCCTAAAGATAAAACCACTGAGGATGAAAACCTTGACAACGGTCAGAAATCTCCTGATGAGAACGGCATAGGTAAAAACCCTAAAAGTGATAAAAGACCTGATGATAAGGATCAAACCCCTAAAGATAAAACCACTGAGGATGAAAACCTTGACAACGGTCAGAAATCTCCTGATGAGAACGGCATAGGTAAAACCCCTAAAAGTGGTAGAAGACCTGATGATAAGGATCAAACCCCTAAAGATAAAACCACTGAGGATGAAAACCTTGACAACGGTCAGAAATCTCCTGATGAGAACGGCATAGGTAAAAACCCTAAAAGTGTTAAAAGACCTGATGATAAGGATCAAACCCCTGATGATAAAACCTCTGACGATGAAAACCTTGACAACGGTCAGAAATCTCCTGATGAGAACGGCATAGGTAAAAACCCTAAAAGTAAAAGCCCTGATAATAAAGATAAAGAACCTGAAGGTGGAAATCCTAAAGGTGATCAGAGATCTGATGATGAGAACGGCAAAGTTAAAAAGCCAGAAGGTGGGAAAGGACCTGAGGATAAGCCTAAAGACAAGCCCGAAAATGACTACCCAGCATTTGGTAAGTTGTATGATTAAGTGGTGTGTTTCATTTCAGAATGTGAACTTTCTTAGCCTCCTTAACTTTTTAGAGTCTAATAATGACTTGCATGTCTACGGTTTCATCCACCGCGTCTACGCTTACAAAAAGAAGCCTTGTTATTTATTAACAAGGCTTTTATACCCGATGGCATAAATCCACGTCAAATTTTACTAAGATTATGCGCTTATTTCACGATCACTGAGTAGCTTTAACCGATAGATACAAAATATACCCATCTTCTTTTGTGACATGAAAACAGAAAGAGAGGATTTTAATTATCTAGTAGCGGTACTCAGGCTTCGTGAAATAGAGGCTAAAAGGCTTTTGGCGACTTAGGTCTATCAGGAATAACGACTAGGTATAAAAATGACTAGAACGTGATATTGTCAAGAAAGAAAATTGGAGACATATATTATTAACTAAGTATAAAAATGCCGATATCAAATAAAAGTCGAAGGTGATTGTTACCTAAGTATAAAAATGCCGACATTTAAAAAACTCCAAGATGATTATTACTTAGGTATAAAAATGACGGCATATAAATATCAGTTTACTTCAGTCATGGGTACTTCAAATAGATTGTATATATCTTCCTACCTCTAAAGAGGTTTTCCACCTACATGTTAGTTAACCTTCATGTTAAGTGTAATCACATGAAGTGTCTCATTATGATAAATACAATGACATTAGATAGAGTAAAAGTTATTTTAAAATTTATTTCGTTTTATGGCAAAATAAAAGAATGTTATTATGGAACAACGCAGTTTCATTTCAGTTTTTTTAGGTATTCTTGACATTTTTATACTTAGACGTTCTGGATCATAATCTAGCCAAAATAATATGTTTACATTTTTAAATGTCGGCATTTCTATACTTATACTTTCTGGGTTATAGACATTTTTACATATTGACATTTGTAAATATCGTCATTTCTATATCTCGGCATAAATAGCCTTCAACAATTATATTTTATAAATTCGACATTTTTATACCTAGTCATTATTCCTGATAGACCTAAGTCGCCAAAAGCGCTAAAAGTAATGTCAGAATTTACCAGACGTGATTTTAATGTATGGCCACGTTAGTAGATTATATTTGACCCGTCATCTAAATTCAACAACATTACCTTGTAAAGGAGACACAATATTTTCAAAGTTTCAACTGCACAATTGATACACTTTTTTCAGATAAACATAGTACTTATTTATTGTAATAATGATAAAATAAGAAAATTTTACGACTTATACTTTGACAAATAACGATTATAAACATTTCCCTTGTAAACACTAGGGATGTTACACAAAAAATCATAAGATCTATGATTTATTATTTGAATTACTTGTGAAGGAACGTTTTACCCTAAATGAGACCGCAGCTTTGGGCCCTCGTGAACAAAGTGGATGCCTATCATAAAATAAACATAATATTTTTCTGTGTTTCCTTAGTAGGTATTTCAATTTTAACCTACAAGATCTATTAGATTTTAAAGAATACGGGTGGTCTAGTTTGAAGTATTTTCTACCAAAGCTACCACTTTGGTTTTGTTGGCAATCTTTGTATTATGTCTTATTCTGTTGCCATAATTTACGGTCGAAAATCGATTGACAATTTTATTTAATCGATGTTTCTAAGCAGGTCACCTCACTATGCAGTTAAATCAGACAGATGTCAAATGTGATCTATTAAATTGGCTCTACTATAATTGCTTCATAGTGAAGCATATTTAATTTCAAACGACTGTACATTATACAGGCTCATTTTTACGGTTTTATAGCAAATTTTTACGGTTTTATTGCAAATGGATAAATTAAATAAAGAAATAAATATTATTATATTTAGGCCAGCGAATTAGCATAGCTATTCAGCGTGGCAATGCAGCCAGTGTCTTGGGCACGCTTCCGTCTGGTACTGGTCTGGAACAGTTGAGTTACCTATAGGCCATTTGTAACGGTCCTTACGTAATCTGACTGATTCCTTTGTACATAGTTAGTTTAATTGTACTTTTTATTGAATAAATTTTATTTGAGTATTTATGCATATAAATGTTAATAATGTTTGTCATTATTTACTTACAGATAAATTATCGACGGGGATCATCAAAGGAAAGTCCGATAGTGCTTGGTATTACTTCCAGACAGTGTCGAGAACCAGTGAGTATAATACCTTATATGTATTCTCCAACTCTTGAAGTAGTTATTTTAAATTTGTATATTCAAGAAAACATTGTACTTCACACTCTTGGTATAAGTAAAACCTTTTAAAATACAAATACAAATATTAACATTCTACAAGTTGGTGCAAAACATTTTTCTACTTTGACCTAAACATAAATTTTCATCTACTGAGTTGAAGGCCAAATGTTTCCCGCTATTGTTCTATAAAGAACTGTAGGTAAATAAAAAAAAGTTTGTCCAAAAATATTTTTCTACTTTGACTTACATAAATTTTCATCAACTGAGTTGAAGGCCAAAAGTTAAAAAGTGATCCGATGATTTCTCGTACTTAATACCAATATACCTAGATAGTTTGTATACGTAGGTACATCTTTATTTTTTGTTTCGTATTAAGTGTAAAACTTTGTGATATCTTTCAGAGAAAACAAAATTCACGTTCGAGGATTCAAGTAACACCATGTCTTACGTGATCACCGGACAATCTGGAATTTTGAATAGATTAGCGCCTGGTCGTAAGTATCACTTATATATTGATAAACCTAATCACTTATATATTGATATACCTAGTCACTAATATATTGATATATGTAGAGCCTTAAAATCTGTATCTCACAAGTAAATTATACGGAACATTTGCTAATTTGAATTTAACTCGTTCGGTGCTGAAAAACACTCATTGTTTTACATAGAGAGCGGGACGCTCAGCACCCAACGAGTTCCCTTCCGGAGGTCCTGGTTTCAAATCCCGGACTCGACATTGTTTTGAATCACCTGATTGTAAGTTAAATAAGATTATATGTTATGTCGGTCCCTGGGCCGCTCGTAAAGTCGAATCAGTCAGCAAACGAAAGAAATAATACATTATTTTAACAACTTTATTTTCTTATTTCAGTTGGTGATTACTACAAAACACGTGAGTATTACCTTTGTTCAGTTGGTTGTTATAAAAATCATCCGTAGTTTTTTTTTTATGTGTTTCCCCTCTTTCCTGCAAAGCCGGGCAAGCGCGCGCTATTTGATTCGACCAATGAGCGCGCGCGGTGGTACAGTTGCCGTCAAATGGTACCAACCCATTCTCTGAGAAGTTGGTACTGTAACTGTGTGAGTGTGTGTGACAGAGAAAGGGATATAGAGAAGGAGAACGCATCAGCTATGCGCTCGCCTGCAGTGTAGTTTTAGTTACTATAATCTCATCTATAATCTATAAATCTATAATCCGTTAGGATATTAGTGTTCTGTGTAGTCTATATATATCTATATATCTAGTCTGTGGCTCGGGATATTGTTTATAGGTTATATTGATAATGTTGCTTATTATAAAAGTGAGATGTCAGAAGTAATATACGAATAGAGTAAGCCTCTCTTTTTCTTATATGACCAAAGTGGCAAACACGCATACGGTCGTAACTCAAAAAAGCACCTGATGTTTGCAACACCAGAAGTGTCACACTCGCGTTAATGACCCTTATAAAGGAGTTCTGGCGACCTCCTATCGTAATTGAATACTGTCCGATTCCGAGACGCGGCGTCCATTTCTATAGATTGTTGTAGTATGCGCGGGGCTGGTCACTATTGCGTAATCTGGGACTCTATCATTCCCAACGGCATAAGCAAACCTTTTGTTTTTTTTGTAAACAAGTTGTTTTTGTCTTATTTTCGCGGCACTATATGAAGGCCCGTGATGATTCTAGATTGATTTACCTTTCTGATTGGCATAACAATATTATAATGATTGCTCTCTCTTTCAGTTATTATTGTATATCTTCGATACACGCTCTGCTACCAGCCGGCTAAGTTTACCGGTGGAAAGTGCCCAGGTAACAATATAACATACATTTTTATTCTGTTTTCTCGTAGTGGGAGTAGTGGGAACGAAATCCCGGGCGTTTGTTGAAATGTAAATAGATAATTGTTTGCGCTCGCTCTAGATGAAACCCAATTTAAATTAGTAATTCTGTTTATGTTAAAATGAAATAATGACGCTGCCGGGTTTTCAAAAATCTTGCGGTGCTTTTGATTGAGGAGACACGTGACCCAAGGGCAGGCTCTTATTTAGGCCAGCGAATTGGCAATCTAGCCAGTGTCTTGGGCACGCTTCCGTCTAGAACTGGCCCAGAACAGTTGAGTTACCTACAGGCCATTTGTAACGGTCCTTTTTACTAAATGTTAAATGGATCATCAAAAAATTTACCAGCCCGAGTTTCTTGCCTCTCTCCTTGTGTGCTGGTCGCGATTCCGATAGATTTCACGTTTCAAAATGACCCTAAAATATATTAATGGGTATATTTTTTGTCTTGACTGTGACTACAAATGTATAGCTATAATATCTAATGAATATCTTCCAGAAAACCCGAAGATCTGCGGTTCGAAATACGGCGCGCCACTGAAATGGGCGCGTTACACTGGCGGCTATGACTCAGAAGACTCTCTACTTACGTTCTACAAGGTTGAAGACGTTCTTACGAGGATCGAGGGCTGCAAGCAGTCGTTCAACAATGGTGGTGGACCTCGGAATGGTACGCACTTACCTTCGTACGATGGGGACTTTCCCGTTTCAATGAAGGCTATATTTTTTTACAGGACATTCATTTACAGCGTCGTCTAGCCCCGAACCAAGCATAGCTTGTAATATGGGAACTAGATTACGGATCCACGTGACCCAAGGGCTGGCTCTTATTTAGGCCAGCGAATTAGCATAGCTATTCAGCGTGGCAATGCAGCCAGTGTCTTGGGCACGCTTCCGTCTGGCACTGGTCTGGAACAGTTGAGTTACCTATAGGCCGTTTGTAACGGTCCCTCATGTATCTAATTATTACGGTAAATTTAACGTTTCAAAATGATCCTAAAAAATGTTAATGATTAAAAAAAAATGACTTTGACATTGAATTCCTAAAATGTAGAGTTTGCGAAAGTTGAATTCGCGACATGTTTAATCATAAAATTTAGGTAGGTACCAAAATTTTAGTGTTTTCGTCATCAAATTGGGATAAATTGTCCCGTTTCGCAATGTTACTACGATCGCCATGATACTGAAGTCGGTGATTGAACTTTTAGTTATCTTGTTTCAGATATAGAGGAAAACGTTTGGGAATCCATTTCGGCGATTGTGAAAGTGTTCAGAAGTAAGTTATATCTAATTAGTTGAGCCCTATAACTTACCTATAGTATAGCCCTTTTGTCAAAAAAAAACTAGCCCGAGGTTCTCGTCTTTCTCCATGTGCGGCCGCGATCCCGAACAGGAAAGAAGGAAGGACAGAAAATCATCCTAATAAATCTTGAATAACAGAATTTTGACTTTGACTTCGGTCCTACTCCCCTTTGTCTAAAAAGGGGGGGGGAGAAATCTAGTATGTATATTGTATATTATTGACATTCTTGTTTGTTCACAGAACAACTCAAAAATTGGAACGATTCCGATGTTGAAGAGATCATGAAACACAGTAAGTTTTTAAAAATTAAATTAATGAATTGTAAATATTATAAATAAATAAATTTTAAAACAATCATCAATATACAACACACAAAATAATCATAAAAAATATATACTATTAGGTAGGTATATACTTATTAATAAATATGTATTAATTTAATTTAATACAAAATAATAAAATACTTAAAATACTTAATTTAATATGAAATATAAAGCGCCATCTGACCAAGAATATTTGATAGATAACTGTAGGTATATAAGTAAATAGGCATGAATAATAATTACTCTAATTCTCATTGACATCTTTCAAAATTTAGATAATTTGTTTAATATTTTCTAACTCTACAAATTTTTTAGAAACCGTATTCAGATACTTTATTCAGAAACTCGTATAATTTTGTTGACATTTGCGTGCCTATTGGGAGACGCGGCGAATTCTTATTCTAATTGTTATCTTTTATGTATTACTTTTTCAAGCAAATAAAGTCATTGCTGCTATTGTATTGTACTTATTATATAAAAACAAAGTACTTATATCCGTAATCACAGGATGTAAGTACTTTTTTTTTATTGTACACGGGGAAACGCTTGGCCTTCATCGCCTGGTTACAAGGCGCACTTCACCCGGAATCCTCAACAAACTGAGGAACTGGCTATCTTACCTGTAAATGCTGGAACGCAGCATTTTTTTAAGAACTGTCATTATGGCGACAGAATTAGTTAAGTTGGTGTTAGTGTTAGCCCGGCTAACTTAAAGTCCTACCACCAACCAAATACATTTCAAACTAAGTAACATGCTTACATTATAACACAATGTATTGTAGCAAACACAGAAATCATGTTCCTTTGGAATCCACAATTTAGATATTATTGTCTGTTTCAGTAACTTACATTCTTGGAGCCTTGGGATCTGGATACTCTGATACTGTTTGTAAGTGGCGTTTCCCTTTTTAGGGTTCCGTATAAAGGGAGCCAACGGGTCCCTATAACCATTTTTTTTTTAAGTGAAAACTTCTTTCGGCGCTTTGAGCACTTTTTGGGTGAACAAAAATCATGAAACTCGCGTCATCGACACCGCACGCTCTTGTTAATTGTATCGTCGATCTATAATGTATAGTAATTCCGAATTGTTTTTGATTTGTAAAGGAGTACCACTTTCAACTTATTCCTTTATTCCTTGAATATTAACGTAATCAAAGCATAAAGTTTAAATAGCTAACACATCTTTATAAACCAAAAATCATTCAAAAATAATAATCTAATAGCCCGACGATACAATTCACAAGTTACTTAGTTTTCACTTCTATCTGCAGTCCCCAAAGACTGCCTTGCAAGTTTTTTTAATGGTATCCAAGCGTTTGACCACCAGCTGTCTTGTAAAGCAAGGTGATGTGGTATTTACTCACAAATGTCATGTAATTGTATAATTGGATTAATCATCTATTTAATATGATTTTTATTTTTACAGTTGGATCGTCACTCATCGATGGTAATTTTTTTATATATTTATAACACATTAAACTAAAATTGAGACGAATGGAGGGCTTATTGGCATTATCTTTCCGACAACCAGAACGAATATAAGATAGTAGAGAAAAAGTCTGCGTAACCTTAACAATTTATAATATCAATTTCACTTTAGATATGTAGTTATCAAATTATTATTCGCAGTCATTAAAGAAGGGGGTAATTGGGTAGACTTAGGTAATAGTACCTACTTACCTAATATTTAAACTAAGAGTTTTTTTTTATTGTACGCTGGGGAAGCGCTTGGCCTTCATCTCACCTGGTTACAAGTTGAGTTAAGGCCGAAGGTGGAGGCGCACTTCACCCGGAATCCTCAACAAACTGAGGAACTGGCTATCTTACATCTCATCTGCCTGGGACATCAGTTAGGGCTGGTGCGGCGGCTGATTCGGCCGAGGATCACAAAAGGCGCATATATAGGGGTCTCGACAGAGCTTACCTATTTGAGCCTTTTGGGGTGGAGACCTTGGGTCCGTGGGGAGCCGGTGCCCTCCGGGTTTTCAAAAATATTGCGGGGCTTTTGATTGAGGCGACACGTGACCCAAGGGCTGGCTCTTATTTAGGCCAGAGAATAAGCATAGCTATTCAGCGTGGCAATGCAGCCAGTGTCTTGTGCACGCTCCCGTCTGGTACTGGTCTGGAACAGTTGAGTTACCTATAGGCCGTTTGTAACGGTCCTTAGTAATGGTCCTTAGTAATACGACTACTTCCTTTGTATATAGTTAGTTTAATTGTACTTTTTATTGAATAAATGTTTGTAATGTTAACGTTTGTTCGTTTGTTTGTTTGTGTTGCAGAGTACCTCGAAATGATCTCGGAGTTAATCCGAGTCCTGAACTTGAAAAGATATTCTTCTTTCAAGTCTTCTTACATCAATAAGTACCGAAGCTGTTCAAACCACGACTTCGGAGGGGCTCTCTCTAACAACGGCGGCAAGGGCTTTAAGCAGGTACCTACTTGCGCCATCGGCTGTCCACTGTTGGACGAATAATATCGTACAATAATGTTTTATTAATCATGCACATAAATTAATTAATTATTGAAAATTATTTAGTGTACAGCAAAAACATATAGAACAATTGTCAATTTAAAACTAAAATCAACAGTATCGGGCGGTCTTATCGCTTAAAATCTCTTCCAGACAACCTTAGGATGTAAAAGACAGTAGGTAGGTACAAGTACGGTTGATGGTAGGAGGGTGTACATAATAAAAGAGAATAAGTAAATATTGATGTATACAATACAAAACATATAGTAAATACGTTATAAGTTTGACTGTGCTTCATCGTTTTATATTCGAATCATTTTATTTTATTATCATATTTTATTTTCTCTTTCTTTTATAATTGTACCTACTTCAAAGTATGTAGATATGATAGGTAGGTACATAAATACATACCACTAAGTACCTATACTTCATTTCCATTCTTATTCAATTTATTGTTTACCGCTTACAAACTAGAGATATAAGTTTCGTTTGGATAAATACATCAATATTTCAGGACATTAATTTCACTCGGCGCCTTCTAGTCCCAAACTAGAGGTATTAAGTACACATAAGTAAGTAACTAGAGATACCAAGATTCGTTTAAATATTTACTTATTATTTTTTATTATGTAGGTACTATCCTACCATCAACCGTATTTGTACTATCCTTTCCATCCTGAGGTTGTCTGGAAGAGATCGCTTTTAAGAGATAAGACCGCCCATTGTGCTGTTTACTTTAGTTTTAAATTGACAATTGTTCTAAATGTTTTTGGTGTACAATAAATAATTTTCATTAATTCTTTATATTATTTATATATTTTATAAGTATACATTTTTTAGAACAAGCCTCATAGCTCAGTTGGCAGTAACTCTGCCTTCTGCGCTGTAGGCTGTGGGTTCGATTCCCAGGACAAACATTTGTGTGATGAATATAGATGTTCGTTCTGTGTTTGGGTGTTGTACCATATAGAACGTATTTAAGTATTCTATCCGTAATCTAGTTCCCATATAACAAGCTATGCTTAGCTTGTAATATGGGAACTTGTAATGTCCTGTAATATTCATCCATTAATTCATTCGTTCGTTCGTTCGTTCATTCATTCATACATTCATTCATCATTCGGCGCGTTCTAGTCCCAAACTAAGCAATGTATCGTATTTGTTTCAGACAAGCATCAGAGGTAACAAGTCCAGCGCGCACAAGGAAGGCGGCGCCGCCTCCTCCAGTTCAGACTCGCAGAAGAACGCCGATGGAAGCTCCAGGAAGACCTCCAGCCGGCAGCAAGAGAACGCCGCTTCTGATGCCTCCCAAAGCGACATCCATGGTAACTATTGACTGACCACCTTCGCGACACGATCTAAATGTAACGGGGTTTCTTGGGGGCTTCCTAATTCAAATCATTTATTCAGAAACAATGTACCCGAGTGCTATTTTGACACATTCATTCACAACCACGGCGAGACTCGAAACCGCATCATTTCCTAAAGCCGGAAACGCTCTAACCAACCGAGATACGGGGTACCGACGCGGATTCCGAATGTTTGTTGTGAATTTTTGTGTCATAATAACATTTGTAAATGTTGTGACAAGTAGGTAAGTGCAATCACTTGAAATACAAAAATGTAAGTAGGTACATTGTCTTTGAATATTACATTATCTCTCATTTAAAATAACAATTTAAATTACATAATATTATGTTAACACAATAATTAATATAAAATTGGAGGTACTATCAACTAAATTTAAATAGGTTAAAAAATATATAACCTCAATGGGGTTTTCATTATGTTTTTTTTTTATTGTACGACGTGTCAAAGATTCGCTTGGCCTTGGCGCCTTGGCGCAGTAATTTAATTAATTCCGAAAATCGTAAAATTACTTCAAATAAAGTAACAATTATAGAGCTTTCCGATTCGGGGGTTGTGGGTTACTATTTTGTGCACATACTCTGACGGTGAAGGTCACACCGTGAGGTCACATGTCCCTAGGATCAACAATCCGTATGTCACGTGACACTGCCAGTGTGGCACTGGCTAGTATTCCGCTAAGCGATGGGCTTGCAATCTGTCACGTATTGAATACTTCTTGCGTGCTGATTACCGCCTGTATGGTGATCCTCACAGGATTAGTGTCAGTGAATCCTCGTAGAATTAAAAAACGCTCTACTCTTAGGATTTTCAGAATCGTGGACTATAAATCCTTTTAATTCAACAGGTCAGCAGGTGCAGCAGGATGACAAAGGTTACAGCGAACAAACCATCGATAAGCAAAAGCAGAGCGAAGGTACCAGAAGCAGTGGCTCCTCGGACCAAGAGACCGAATCGGAAGACGCCAGCGGTAATAAGAAAAAGTCCAAGTCCTCAAGCTCACACGCGGAGGAGAAATCGAAAACCAGCGAGAAGAGCAGTAAATCGAAGAAAACCATCGACAACCAAGGGAACACCTCGGAATCGAGAAGCGAGAATTCGAACTCCGCGTACGGATCATCCGCGTCGAAAAACGAGAGCTTCCAATCGGAAAATACGGAAAACATGGATTTCGATCAAATGTAGGCGTTTTAAATGTTTAGATTTATGATTATACGATATAATGAGCATTATGATATGTGTTTCACTTCGTACCGAAAACCTAAGAATCCGTTGCAGGCGTTTGTAACCGACTGTCAAGGAGGTTTTCAATGTTCCCCGATTACTCGAAGACGCCTGGACCGATTTGGGAAATTTTTATTTTGTTTGACAGGGTATACTTCCCAGGTGATCCCATCGTCATCAGGTCAAGATCTGATGATGGGATCCTGGGACGCTACCGCCGACGGCGAAGCCGATCTCCATTGATGGCTTTAAATTAGCTCCATGAGAACTAGAAACGATTTTTACCGATTTAGGTATGTGTCATATCCGAAATGGCGTTTCCCATCTCAAAAGTGTACACATGTTATGAAACCTATCCGTTCAGTACATTTGACGGTAAAAATCGTTTCTAGTTCTCATGAAGCTAATTTAAAGCCATCAATGGAGTTCGGCTTCGCCGTCGGCGGTAGCGTCCCTGGAGAAATCGAGGGAACTCTTCTTGAAACGATTTGTGTGTATTACCTCAAAGGCATCGAAAATACGAACCCCATATAGGATAACGCGTCTGTCTGTCCATCTATCATCAAAATTATTGGAAATAAAACGTCATCCAGGTTAACGAAATTGTACCTATATCATTCATCATTGAAGTCGGTTGTCTTTTTAGTTTTTATAACAATTACTTATTTACGTTCCTAACCTCTAGGCTATAGGTATAAGGTCTATAATGGCGAGTCTTTTAAAAAATGCCTATTACCTTGGTCTCCTTTTGAACGTTGCCTCATGCTGCTACTTTAATATGCTACCGGTAATATCCTACTTTCATGGTCATAAATTTATTTATTCATTAATCTATTCAACGATAAGGTCTTATGACGAGTGATGCAAAAAATGCCTATTAGTATTTACTCTCTTTTTGAAGGCCGTGTGCTGCTACTGTAATATGCTACCGGTAGGAGAATAATAAATAATATGCCCTTATACTCCTACCTGCTTTATCATAACTAGAAACAAGGTGATTGAAGGCCAAGCTTCCTCGTCTTCAAATAAGAAAAAAAACATAAGTCTACCTAACCCTTTGATGAAGAAAAACATTAGTGTAATAAGTAATAATAGATTATGGTTCAATAAAGTTTATAAAAAACACAAGCAGGTATCTTAACCCGTAGGTAGGTATAACCCTTCGGCCGTCTACGAAACCGGAGCTTCGTAACTAAACTATGGTATACTCGTACCTATGGGTTTGTAGATACAATATAGCACATATATAAGTTAGTAGGTAGGTAACACGCATGACTCACTCCCGAATATCTCAAATTCTTCCTTAGTGCGCCCCTACTCTACAAAAGGAAGCTACCTTGAAAGTCAGTCAGTCAGCTACACGTCTTTATAAACGTTTAGGTAATTCAAATTCGGTAAGTACATATATATTTTAGATTAGTTCCTTCCTATGTAGGAGTCCATACGGAACAGAGGTAGTTCAGACAAACACAAACATACCTAGCATCGATATTTATAAGAGCTTGGTATTCATCTACCTAGTTTCAAGTTATAATAAGGCCGGAGGTAGAAGCTAACTTCCCCCGGAATCCCCAACAGTCTGAGGAACTGACTATCTTACCTTTACGTAAATAAGACTACGTAAATGATGGTAGCTAACCAGTCCTACATCCAACAGAAGATTGGATCCGTTGTTCTCGACCTGGCATACCTAAATGTGTGTAGGCACCTGGTTATAGGTAATTTTACTCATTCTTCGCGCTTTTACTTTCACCCAAATTGTTAAACTATGCGACAAGAGCTTAATATTCCTACATTATACACTGTAGTTGTTGCAGTCCTGTACCGATATCACCATTGTTATTGTCAATGGGCACTACTGCTATACACTAAGCTAAAGGGACTCTACAAACGAAATAGGTGGGTGGAGAGATACAAAAAAGAAACCAAGCCTAGGTAGCCCGTATAACTTCAGCTATCTACTCCGGTCAAAACCAACGTTACGGAAATTCGCCGGACCAAGCCAGACAGGCAGACAATCATTGAAAATATGATGTGGCATTACAAGTATTCGGTAAACAGCTGCTATTTTGACGTTGACGTTTTCGACGAATATACCAAAAAACCGCCATCTATAGAGGATGGACGGAACCTTTAAGCTATCGATGAAACTGGCAAATATATATGCTATGCTACCATTTAGTTCAGGTATTAAGCCCTAGATGGCGTCTCTGTCAATACCATAAGTAGTAAAGAATAGAATAATTAAACATTATTTTTCTTGAAAATCTAAGACCCAAATAGTACCACTCCTCCGTACAAATGTAGTTTGCCGATAATTTCATTTCCTAATCAATAGCTATTTGGCAGAAATAATCAATATGATCTCTAGGGTTTCTTTTTTAACTTAAAAAAAAACACTATTTAAATCCTGATATTTGCAGAATATTTTTTCCTATACACTTGCATATATTTTGATTCCCATTGAATTAGTAACGCGACAGACATAGATTATCCCTATCCTGTTATAACTGCAAAAACATTTTTTCAGGATTCATTTCATTTGAATCGAAAATTCTATTTTGAAATGAAAGACAAAACACTTTTGTACTTGGGAGACTCAAACAGCTGTACATCGGATCTTTCTAGGACTAACCTCTAACGGATAGTCAGAGACAAGTCCTTAAATTAGGTAAGGTAATAAATAAAACATTTATTCATGGCAAGAAAACAATTTATTAAACTTTAACAATCAAGCAACATTTTTGGTATAATTCCAATACCACATATAACACACATATTTACTTAAACAAAGACCATAGATAATAAATTAAGGATATCGCACCATCCACCCAAATGTGTCCTACTTAAAACTCCGACAAAATTTTCTGAAGCAGCCGTTTTCATTCAATTACTCGTATTTTACGGTGGAAACGAAATATCCTGTTTTTTGATCCAAGCCCAGGAGAATGCGCCTTACAATTAAATATATATAACCCGCATTACTCTGCTGGTTGTAGCAATGCCTTCTGTTACAAAGATAAAATAACTTATTTGACAAGACAGAAGCACATACATAACAATAGAGACATCGTTTTCAATTGTTGTAATGGTGACCGAATTAGGTAACATAGTGGTAGCTAGCCAGGCGGACTTAGACGAAGTCCTACCACCAACCAAACAAAGCACAATATTTCTCCCCCTGGGGATCGAACCCGGGACCTCCGGATCTGAAATCGGTGGGCTGAACCACCACCACACCACAGACCACAGAGGCGGTTAAAATCAAAAGTTTAGTCGGATCAAACAGATAAGACTCGTTTTAAATTGATTGAACTGTCAAAATTTGATATTTATTACAAGTACCGTATATACTTATATATATTTATTAAAACACTATTATTTTGCCATTACAAACAGACTCTTATCTTTTTTATCATTTATATAGATATATATTATATATATATCTTGATCTCCATATAAACTATATCGCATCTTATAAACTATTTAAGATGCGGTATAGTTAATTCGAGATTATTTATATTGCCAGTTTGAAAATGATACGACAGATGATAATTGAATTTGAACTAACCAAGATATGTTATTTTCTGTGACTGACAAAATGTATGGATATATGTCTGAATAAATGAATTTTCATTTACAATGTTAGTACACCTCAGAGGTGTACTATGGGCTCATATATAGATCTCCATTATCTATGGTTCACTAATTAAGATACTGCTGTCCTGACAGTTTGTCTGATATATATCATAATATTAAATTAAAATACTTTATTGTATTGTATTAAAATACTTATATAGAAAACAAGGTTACTTAAAATATATACCATTAATACACAGTCGCTTAGAAGCGATAAGCCCGCCCAGTTCTCAGCATTTTATGGCTTACCAAGTGTTTGGTGGAGCGCAAATTAACAACTAAATTTACTATAGACAAATGAAACAAATATACACAATATTTGTACATACATACATACAATACTAAACACATACATAAAGCCACAACAAAGACTATACATATGTTATCAGGTGACCTACGGGTCGATTGGATTAACCTACCTGACCCGTGGTAAGGTCACGCCTAACAGATACTTCACCAAACAAACCTCTCTTAAAACCGACGAGTAAATGAGTAATGGGAGGTATATTCTGTATGGCTTTGGGATCTTGGTTACACTATTCACAGCACCGTATTCATATATAAAACTACCAACATACTTTTAGGTACCAAACAATACGCATCCATAGGAAACTCGTACGCATCCATACTAAACTCGCACGCATCCAAAGGAACTCGAACGTACCCATGGAAAACTTAAACATATCCATAGAAATTTCGTACGCGTTCAAATGAAACTCGCACGCATCCAAATGAACTCGCAAATATCCATAGAAAACTCGCACGCATCCAAAGGAACTCGCAGGTATCTATAGGCACCTCATGTTCCTCACATTTACATCATTCATTCATTCATTCATTCATTCATTCACTCTTCTAAACTTGTTGCGTTTACCTTTGTCATCCTGTATCTACGTCCAACCTTCTTTCTGTATAATTTCAAACGGCAAATAATTAAATGGTATTTCTTTTTGTAAATATATTTGGCCGGCAAGTAAAATGCGCTTTATAAGTTATTTTGACGAAATATATAGTCAAGTTGATATTCCACGGTGTGATAACACTAATATTATTCTGGAGTACCTATGTCAGTAGGTTGTTAGGTTTTGTGACAGCCAGACACACCTTGCTTTTTGGCCTCGAATAAATAATAATAATAATAATAAAAAATATTACAGGCCATTAATTTCACACAGCGCCATCTAGCCCCAAACTAAGCATAGCTTGTAGCATGGGAACTAGATACCGGATAGAATACTTGTATTATAATTACATTATTGATTGTTTTATTCACTTTATTTGCTGGCAATATACACTTTGGAGCTGACCAAAACGAACGGTCAACTAACAAAGAGTATTAGCTGATGGTTTAAATTAATCAGCTGATCGTTAAATTAATAAACTGACCGAAAATTAGCAGACAGTATACATTAATTAGCTGACAGTATACATGAATTAACTGACCGTTTACATGAATTAACTGACCGTTCACATTTATTTGTCATCCGTTAACAAAAATTAGCTGACCATTTACATGATTACTTGAACGTTAAAATTATAACCATTTCTAACAACGGTATGTATGGTTATCATAAGCATAAAATTAATTATATTTGTACATTCCTATATATTATTTAAACAGCTGTGTTTGTACTTTACTTATTCGACTGCGGAGTAAGAGTATCAAAGGGTAGGTAATAATATGCCTATTCAAAACATAAAAAAAAAATATCTTTAATTGTAGAGTAACGTTAGGGTTCCGTACTTAAAGGATGCTGACGGGACCCTATTACTAAGCATTCGTGTCTGTCCGTTCGTCTGTACGATACGAAATACGATTCAAAATATATTATAATAAACTTAATATATATTTAGAAGCGGCACGATATTACCTTTTTGATACCCATATTGTTACAATAAAACATTTTATTGTACCCTCCAACTTTTATGTATTTTAATACCCTTTTATAATCACCCCCATGTTCAATGGTATGGTATGTTCACAATTCATACAAACCAAACGACACGCCACAATCCATCAAGCGTTATGCTGTAGTGTGTGCCGATTAAATACACACAAACAAACACACTCTCGAAAAACATAACCCTCTTGCGGCAGTCGGGTAAAAGTCCAGCCAGTTATGTAAAAACCCGGTTTCTATTTAATGTTTTTTACATACAAAAAAAATAACCCTCCTGCGGCAGTTGGGTAAAAATCCAGGCAGTTATGTAAAAACCGGTTTCAATCGTCTTTAATGGATACACATACATACATACAAACAAACACACTTAAAAAACATAACCCTCTTGCGGAAATTGGGTGTAAATTCAGGCAATTATGTTTTCCTGGTTTCCGTTGACTTTAATGAATGACAGATATACAAACATACATACAAACACACTCTCGAAAAACATAGCCTGAGGCTGTAAATACCCGGCTTCCATATTCTTTAATGGATACACATACATACATACATACATACAAACAAACAAACATACATACATACAAACAAACACACTCTTAAAACAACTATTCATCCATAGCAGTTATGTAAAAACCCGGCTTCCATCGTCTTTAACTAAAACTACCAACATACTTTTAGGTACCAAACAATACGCATCCATAGGAAACTCGTACGCATCCATACTAAACTCGCACGCATCCAAAGGAACTCGAACGTACCCATGGAAAACTTAAACATATCCATAGAAATTTCGTACGCGTTCAAATGAAACTCGCACGCATCCAAATGAACTCGCAAATATCCATAGAAAACTCGCACGCATCCAAAGGAACTCGCAGGTATCTATAGGCACCTCATGTTCCTCACATTTACATCATTCATTCATTCATTCATTCATTCATTCACTCTTCTAAACTTGTTGCGTTTACCTTTGTCATCCTGTATCTACGTCCAACCTTCTTTCTGTATAATTTCAAACGGCAAATAATTAAATGGTATTTCTTTTTGTAAATATATTTGGCCGGCAAGTAAAATGCGCTTTATAAGTTATTTTGACGAAATATATAGTCAAGTTGATATTCCACGGTGTGATAACACTAATATTATTCTGGAGTACCTATGTCAGTAGGTTGTTAGGTTTTGTGACAGCCAGACACACCTTGCTTTTTGGCCTCGAATAAATAATAATAATAATAATAAAAAATATTACAGGCCATTAATTTCACACAGCGCCATCTAGCCCCAAACTAAGCATAGCTTGTAGCATGGGAACTAGATACCGGATAGAATACTTGTATTATAATTACATTATTGATTGTTTTATTCACTTTATTTGCTGGCAATATACACTTTGGAGCTGACCAAAACGAACGGTCAACTAACAAAGAGTATTAGCTGATGGTTTAAATTAATCAGCTGATCGTTAAATTAATAAACTGACCGAAAATTAGCAGACAGTATACATTAATTAGCTGACAGTATACATGAATTAACTGACCGTTTACATGAATTAACTGACCGTTCACATTTATTTGTCATCCGTTAACAAAAATTAGCTGACCATTTACATGATTACTTGAACGTTAAAATTATAACCATTTCTAACAACGGTATGTATGGTTATCATAAGCATAAAATTAATTATATTTGTACATTCCTATATATTATTTAAACAGCTGTGTTTGTACTTTACTTATTCGACTGCGGAGTAAGAGTATCAAAGGGTAGGTAATAATATGCCTATTCAAAACATAAAAAAAAAATATCTTTAATTGTAGAGTAACGTTAGGGTTCCGTACTTAAAGGATGCTGACGGGACCCTATTACTAAGCATTCGTGTCTGTCCGTTCGTCTGTACGATACGAAATACGATTCAAAATATATTATAATAAACTTAATATATATTTAGAAGCGGCACGATATTACCTTTTTGATACCCATATTGTTACAATAAAACATTTTATTGTACCCTCCAACTTTTATGTATTTTAATACCCTTTTATAATCACCCCCATGTTCAATGGTATGGTATGTTCACAATTCATACAAACCAAACGACACGCCACAATCCATCAAGCGTTATGCTGTAGTGTGTGCCGATTAAATACACACAAACAAACACACTCTCGAAAAACATAACCCTCTTGCGGCAGTCGGGTAAAAGTCCAGCCAGTTATGTAAAAACCCGGTTTCTATTTAATGTTTTTTACATACAAAAAAAATAACCCTCCTGCGGCAGTTGGGTAAAAATCCAGGCAGTTATGTAAAAACCGGTTTCAATCGTCTTTAATGGATACACATACATACATACAAACAAACACACTTAAAAAACATAACCCTCTTGCGGAAATTGGGTGTAAATTCAGGCAATTATGTTTTCCTGGTTTCCGTTGACTTTAATGAATGACAGATATACAAACATACATACAAACACACTCTCGAAAAACATAGCCTGAGGCTGTAAATACCCGGCTTCCATATTCTTTAATGGATACACATACATACATACATACATACAAACAAACAAACATACATACATACAAACAAACACACTCTTAAAACAACTATTCATCCATAGCAGTTATGTAAAAACCCGGCTTCCATCGTCTTTAATGGATACACAAACATACATACATACATACATACAAACAAACACACTCTTAAAACAACTCTTCATCCATAGCAGTTATGTAAAAACCCGGCTTCCATCGTCTTTAATGGACACACAAACACACATACAAACATACAAACAAACACTCTAAAAACAACCCTCCATCCGAGGCAGTTGTGTAAAAACCGGTCTTCCATTGGCTAGAACGAGTAACTATCCAAAAACACAGCTCCTCGCGTTGGTGCCGACATTACTATCGGCGTAGCTTCGTCTGTTATCGCGGTACGCGCTGTACCCGCCGCCGATAATACCGAGCAGGATGATCAGACCGATATACGAGTTGGATTTAAACTTACTGGCGCAGTCGGTGGGACTGTCTATGTCCAGGGTGTAGATCTGGAACAATTACATGCTGTTACATAAAGTCTACAATAGTCATGGGCCTACACTCACAAATGAATGAAATGAATGAAATGAATGAAATGAATGAAATGAATGAAATGAATGAAATGAATGAAATGAATGAAATGAATGAAATGAATGAAATGAATGAAATGAATGAAATGAATGAAATGAATGAAATGAATGAAATGAATGAAATGAATGAAATGAATGAAATGAATGAAATGAATGAAATGAATGAAATGAATGAAATGAATGAAATGAATGAAATGAATGAAATGAATGAAATGAATGAAATGAATGAAATGAATGAAATGAATGAAATGAATGAAATGAATGAAATGAATGAAATGAATGAAATGAATGAAATGAATGAAATGAATGAAATGAATGAAATGAATGAAATGAATGAAATGAATGAAATGAATGAAATGAATGAAATGAATGAAATGAATGAAATGAATGAAATGAATGAAATGAATGAAATGAATGAAATGAATGAAATGAATGCAATGAATGAAATGAATGCAATGAATGAAATGAATGAAATGAATGAAATGAATGAAATGAATGAAATGAATGAAATGAATGAAATGAATGAAATGAATGAAATGAATGAAATGAATGAAATGAATGAAATGAATGAAATGAATGAAATGAATGAAATGAATGAAATGAATGAAATGAATGAAATGAATGAAATGAATGAAATGAATTAAATGAATGAAATGAATGAAATGAATGAAATGAATGAAATGAATGAAATGAATGAAATGAATGAAATGAATGAAATGAATGAAATGAATGAAATGAATGAAATGAATGAAATGAATGAAATGAATGAAATGAATGAAATGAATGAAATGAATGAAATGAATGAAATGAATGAAATGAATGAAATGAATGAAATGAATGAAATGAATGAAATGAATGAAATGAATGAAATGAATGAAATGAATGAAATGAATGAAATGAATGAAATGAATGAAATGAATGAAATGAATGAAATGAATGAAATGAATGAAATGAATGAAATGAATGAAATGAATGAAATGAATGAAATGAATGAAATGAATGAAATGAATGAAATGAATGAAATGAATGAAATGAATGAAATGAATGAAATGAATGAAATGAATGAAATGAATGAAATGAATGAAATGAATGAAATGAATGAAATGAATGAATGAAAAATACTTTATTGCACACCTTAAAAATAAAAACTGGATAGCTTAAAAATAAATTTACAATGGACGGTCTTATCGCTAAGAAGCGATTTCTTCCAGACAACCTTTGGATGGAGAGGATTTCATTTCTAAAGAGGTGGTTGGTGGTGCACATATTAATTAGAGTCTAGCTAAATTAACTATACGTAAATCATACATTATATATAAAGCTATGCTACAAATATACACACTACTTATATAATATAAATATAAATACCAACATACTATACTATACTATACTATACATACTATACAAATATAAATATATATTTACATGTATAAATATATTTACTTGGACGGATGATGATTATGATAAATGTTCTAGGAGCACCATGATAAAAACATATAAAACGGCGCAGAAAACAGCAAATACGTGTTGTGGTGACGAAGGATGAGATACACTATTTAAACAGGTCACAAAGTTACTGGCTAGCTACCACCATCTTACCTAATTCTGTCGCCATAACAACAGTTCTTAAGCTGTTGTGTTCCGGCATTAAGAGGTAAGATAGCCAGTTCCTCAGTTTGTTGAGGATACCGGTGTGCGCCTCCACCTTCGGACTTATCTCAACTTGTTACCAGGTGAGATGAAGGCCAAGCGTTTCCCCGTCGTAAAAAAGGTGTGTTTTTTAATCTTCAGATTAACTATAGATTAAAAAAAACAAAGGATATCGCAAACAGCGTAAATAGTGGCATATTTTGTCATGCGATGCTAGAAAACGATAGCAACATAATATATAAATACTGCGATTCAAACAAATAGCAACTGTAACTTAAGAAGATAGAGCTTAAATTACCAAGTAAGTTATGACCTTGACAGATGAGTAACCGAATGAAAACCGTTACTCCGTTACCGTGCTGTGCGTTTTGGCGCAGTTTAAGCATAGGTTTTTTTTATGTTCGTGTTTAATTTTTAATTTTTAGATGTAGCTGTGTAAAATTAATGTGTAAAAAAGCAAACATCTAACAACAAAATGTCTAAAGAAAAATAACAACAAATGAATGAATGAATGAGGTAATTAATGAATTAACTAATGAAAATTCTTTACTGTACACAAAAAACATATATAACAAAAATTGACAATTGCAAAACTTAAGTTAACATTACAATGAGCGGTCTTATCGCTTAAAAGCGATATCTTCCAGACAACCTTAGGATAGAGCGGATAGTAATAGTACGGTTGATGTAGGAGGGTGCATAAAATAAATTCTAATATATGTTTATTTTTGTTTATAATTTTGTATAATATAAATAAATATTCACAAACATATCAATAATTTGATACAAATTTACCTGATAAGAAAGACTAGCCATGTAGGATGCTATGGCCAGCGTGTAGAGCGCTCCCAGACCGGCCGCGTGCCCCGAGTACAGCAGGCCGCCTCCGCTCACGAGCAGCGCGGCCGAGAGCGCGGCCTTGGTGCGCGGCCCGAACGTCAGCGCTGTTGACTTTATCCCGATACGTGCGTCGTCGTGCTTGTCCTTCGAACAATGATAAATATAGTTTTACTTTATCCCGATACGTGCGTCGTCGTGCTTGTCCTTCGAACAATGTTAAATATAGTTTTACTTTATCCCGATACGTGCGTCGTCGTGCTTGTCCTTCGAACAATGATAAATATAGTTTTACTTTATCCCGATACGTGCGTCGTCGTGCTTGTCCTTCGAACAATGTTAAATATAGTTTTACTTTATCCCGATACGTGCGTCGTCGTGCTTGTCCTTCGAACAATGTTAAATATAGTTTCACTTTATCCCGATACGCGCGTCGTCGTGCTTGTCCTTCGAACAATGTTAAATATAGTTTCACTTTATCCCGATACGCTCGTCGTCGTGCTTGTCCTTCGAACAATGTTAAATATAGTTTCACTTTATCCCCCTTTTTGTATGTGTTTGGGCGTTATATTGGTATGATAGATTTGTATTTACACAAATATAAAAGCATTCGTATATTTAAGTTAGTACTTTAATGTAGGTATTATTTCCGTAACCTAGTTCCCATATTACAAGCTTCGCTTAGTTTGGGACTAGATGTCGCTGTATGAAATTAATGTCCTGTGATATTTATTAATTTTCTGTTATTGTTTTTAAGATCCATTATTTGTGTAATTGGTTTGACCGTGCTAAATTATAAATGATAAACGATATAATGATAAATGATAAAATGATAGATGATAAATGATAAATGATAAAATGATAAAGGATAAAATGATAAATGATAAAATGATAAATGATAAAATGATAAAATGATAAAATGATAAAATGATAAAATGATAAAATGATAAAATGATAAAATGATAAATGATAAAATGATAAATGATGAATGTAAAATAAAATAGTATATGCAGTAATAAATAGTAGTACATACCTGGTGTGCATATATCGTGTCGTAGACGACAGTCCAGGCCAGAGCTCCCACGTACATCGGCAGGCAGATGTACGGATCTATAGCGCCCTGCCATTAACAAAACCATAAACAACCTTTCAACCTTCCACATCACATCAACAGCTCATTACTGTCCACTGTTGGACAGAGCCTCCTACGAAGCTGGAGGGTTTTGCAATTTTTTTCATTGTACGACGGGGAAGCGCTTGGCCTTCATCTCACCTGGTAACAAGTTGAGATAAGGCCGAAGGTGGAGGCGCACTTCACCCGGAATCCTCAACAAACTGAGGAGCTGGCTATCTTACCTGTAAATGCCGGAACACAACAATTTTGGAATTGTTGTTATGGCGGCAGAATTAGGTAAGATGGTGGTAGCTAGCCAGGCGGACTTAAACAAAGTCCTACCACCAACCAAACCAAGTAAATATTGTTCTCCCCTGGGGATCGAACCCGGGACCTCTGGCTCTAACGTCAATGGCCGAACCACTAGACCACGGAGGTGGTTAAGTAACTCTGCCTTCTGCGCTGTAGGCTGTGGGTTCGATTCCCACACAGGACAAACATTAGTGTGATGAATATAGATGTTTGTTCTGTATTTGGGTGTTTTATCTTATAGTAAGTATGTATGTAATCACGCAAAAAAAAGTATTTAAGTATTCTATCCGTAATCTATATCCCAAAGTTCCCATATTACAAGCAATGCTTAGTTGGGGCTAGATGGCGCTCTATATTTTATTTATATATAGGCTTTTGTGGAATGGAATGGAAATTAATGTCCTGTATTATTATTATTATTTTTTATAATAAATACTGCATGATATTCATTTTACACAGCGCCACCTATATTTCACCACATTAACAGCCCATCAGCCCAAAGCTGGAGGGTTCTGCCGGTGATTTGGTGATCGGTGTAAAGTAGATAATACACAGAAGCTGCTGCCTTTCTGGTGAGACCCCTTGCGGCTTTTACGATATCCATGGGCTTGATATCAAAGGTTGTCTGGAAGAATTCGCTTCTTAGCGATAAGACCGCCCATTGTAAATTTATTTTTAAGTTATCCAGTTTTTATTTTTAAGGTGTGCAATAAAGTGTTTTTCATTCATTTCATTCATTCATTCATTCATTCATGGGCTGAGTTGGAGGGGTCCATTCTCAAGCCGCGCCCGCTACGGCACACCATCTTTACATATGCATAGCCACATATATAAATTGTTGTGTTCCGGCATTTAGAGGTAAGGTAGCTAGTTCCTCAGTTAGTTGAGGATTCCGGGTGAAGTGCGCTTCCACCTCCGGCCTTTTATATTATTTATAACGTGGATTTGGTTCCCACCAATTTGTCTGTATTCATTCACAAAAAAAAAGCATACTAGTATTCTATCCCAAAGTGTGAGTAATGATAAAAATATTATTGATAGTTTTGATAATCATTTGTTAGTAGCGTTGTTTAATAAAAAAAACAATTCTACTAAAACTTACTTTACTTAGATTTTTACTTGTTTAGTATAATGATTATGAATATAATAATGATTATGATGATTATAATAATCACACATCATAACTATTGTGATTACAATCATGAATATGATAATTCAGTATCATAACTATTGTGATTATAATCATGAATATGATAATTCAGTATCATAACTATTGTGATTATAATCATGAATATGATAATTAGGATAATTCAGTATCATAACTATTGTGATTATAATCATGAATATGATAATTAGGATAATTCAGTATCATGACTATTGTGATTATAATCATGAATATGATAATTAGGATAATTCAGTATCATAACTATTGTGATTATAATCATGAATATGATAATTCAGTATCATAACTATTGTGATTATAATCATGAATATGATAATTATAATAATTGTAAATGTAATTATTTTGATTCTAAATATGATGAAATTTAATTTACTGACCCAATTAATAATGTTTATGATAAGGCTGTATAGTTACCGTGATAGCACTAAAGCCGAGTAGCGCGCCCCAGTTGAAGGTGGCGCCGAGGAACACTTGCGGGTAGTCAGTGAACCGCTTGGCTAATGGATATGTCACCACCAGGGCTGGAACAAATATCATCAATTATATCTTTTTATCAGTACAATTATTCTAAGAATTTATCTTACTAAAAATAAAAAATGTAATTTTAATTTTAATTTTGTTTATTTGGGTAACATCAAACAGCCACAATATAAATCTTAAAATATAACAAGTTGATAATACTGTGGCCCAAAGCGATGACGACACATTTTAATGTTTATACCATTTTTTTTATGTTTGACGGGGAAGCACTTGGCCTTCATCTAGTAATAATTATACAAGTTAACTTAAAATTAAAAAGTAATGCAAGGGCAAAAAATGAATTTATATTAAATCAATTAATTAAATTTAAGTTACATTTTTTATGTATATTATGTAATCTAGTTGTCATATACAAGCTTTGCTTAGTTTGGGGTTGGAAGGCGCTTTGTGAAATCGATATCTTGTTTTTTTTTTTTTAAATGATTCGGTTTTATATGAAGCATCATACACTTACCCATACTGCTAGCCCCGAGCGCGACACTATAGCAGTTGAGCTGTAACAACACCCCCAGAGCTGCAGAGAGCTGAGCTGCTAAGAACCCCACCGCCCCTCGGGTTGTAACCGACCCCGTCACTAATGGCCGATTGGATGTTCTTTCTACCTGCAACCGTTGCATACTTTTAATCAATATGTATATCCGATTATCATATTCCTGACCGCTATCCCACACTAGGTGGGGTCGGCGTAACATGTCTTCAAGATATAAACATTTTATTAATAATTTGTCAAATTATAAGTCAGAATTGTAAGTACATAATAGTCATCATAAAATACCATGAAATCATAAGTAACACAAATAAAATTCACTTAGAATTATTAAAAAAATATATATCAAATATGAAATTTTAGACACCCCTACCAAGGCTTCTTTTTCTGTTATAATTCAGGAAACTAAGTGTAGGTAGTGTTTGTGTTTCAATATAAATTAGTTATCTTTAGTTTTATCATAACATAACTTTATAATAGATTAAAAAACCTCAAACATATTTGTTACCTTAGTATATAAATAGTAGTATAACTGCTCAAAATTGTTGTATACTTTATATATAGTAAAACCATTATTGGTTTTAAGTTTTGCTTAATTAGTTACATCATTTACATACATACATTATATTATATTACATACATATACATTATATTATATTACATACATATACATTATATTTAATTACAATTTAAATTATATTAGCCTAATCTAATAGTAAAAACCTAAGCCCCTGCGTTCATACTTTTATTGAATTCTAGTGTTTTCTATTAGCCAACCTGATCCTAAATCTGATCCAGGCTCTGAGTAGTGATCAGAGGTGTCCATTTCTTTTTTGTTTAGTGGAGAAAAAGCAAGCAAGCAAAACAAATAACATTTTGCGACTATATTTTTTTTATATTAGTATGGATTTAAACAAACCTGCTTGTCAATATCCTTATCCCACATATCATTAATAGTGCACCCAGCTCCTCTCATAAGCCCAGCACCGACCAAGAACAGACCCGCTGTAGACAGAGCCGTTGAGAGATCCACTCCGGAAGTGACAGTGGCCACTGCTATCGACCAGGAGCATGGCCAGAAAAGGAGGTATATACCTGAAATGTTATAAGAATAAATGGTATTTAAGAATAAACGGTTTTCATACAAATTTTAATGTGATCCGTGATATTCAACTAGATAAAAACTTTTTATTTCCGATGTTCCATTAAATGATTTTATATTGTTTCATGGGTATTTATTGTCTAATTCAAACCTGAGTGAGCCAACAACCATGATTGGTGCAAGCAAGCTGCAATCGGGGTTCATCAGGGTTGGTCATCAAAGAATAATCATTAAATGATGAATAGCACAATACATATCCGCAAGACAATATTAAGTCATGTGTTATGATTGACTGTTTTTAATAATTAGCTGAGTTACCTATACCTAATAGTTTATTGAGCTGTTATTCTCAGAGAATATATTATCTTTATTGTGAAGGTTTGAAAAAGAATATTTCAACGACTCACTGGAGGTTGCGCATCCTGTGCTTTATGTAAAGCACACACTGAGTGTTTTACAGCACCCATTAAAAATGTACTTATCAGTAGGTAATATTATTGTGATCATAAAAATGTTACTATTAATAATAAGCATTTACATTAAAGCATGACAGGAAGTCATGGTTACTTTTTTAGACGGCCACAGCAATCTCTATTCATTCTGGATTACTATTGGATAGAATGTGTTGCTGTGTTTGTTACCTCATCACAACTAAAAGCATGGATATAGTGTATACCATGGGGAAGAACATACTTATCATGCAATACAACACTGTAAATCCAAGGGCAATAGCCAGTACAATATTTGGATCATAGCTTATGGGCGTCTTACCTATAGGTTTGTCCCATCGTGCCAATTTCAGGTATGGGTCAATTTTATCTTTCCATAAAAACTTTTCGCTATCTTTCAATGGTAAGATTTTTTCATATCTCAATTTATCTATCACATTTGGTGTACTAGTTTCTATGACTACTTTCTGTCTATGGTGATCGCTTTGTGTTGAATGCACTCGTAGTATTCTCAGGTCGGTATTTGTTTTGGTATAGTTCTTGTAGTAGACATGGCCACAAATACAGGAGTACTGATTTAGTATGTTTGGCTGTATGCTTGTAGCTTGTAGTAACTTCTTCATGTGTTTATATGAGCGCAGCGTTGTATTCATCATGGTCTATCCTAAAACATTGTATTAGGTTTTTTTGTGTGTAAAATAGTTATGTATATATGTAAATAGGTACATGAATTATTATTAGATAAGATAAAAAAATCTTTGTCATTTTCATCTCTTATAGAGATATAAGAATACTAATATATATTAGAAGTATAATGTTGTTCAGATAAACATATTACAGGTACAGTAACGTTAAATAATTTTATATTACCTACTATTACTTCAATATGATTCTATGCAATAACATTTTATATGAGGATAACAATGTCTAGACTGCAAGATATAACTCTAACCTTAAATTGATTAATAACTTGATTACTTTGACTATGTACCAAAAGTAATGCGAAACACTAAAAAAGAACAGTATATGTAAAAAAATCAAAGACCTTTTTAATCGACTTCTCAAGTTCAAGGTTATATCACGAGAAACTGTAGAAACTACTCAACTCGTTTTACAACCACTTATCACGGGAATTGCACACTTTAGCCATTTGCCGCTTAATTAAACTTAAATCTACCACGAAACTTGCTTTAGATACACGTGAAACTCGTGAAATACAGCTATAGGAACTCAAACAGACCGCCATCAGAATGCACAGTTCGTTCACAAAATAATATTATCACTCACTATCATTAGGTCAGTCAGCAAGCTGTGCTGTCAATAGTAAAAAAAAAAGCTGTCTTAGCTGTGTCAACTGTCATGTAATCACATCAATCAAAGAGTACACCTCCGTTCATGTAATGCTTGTTTAAATAGGGCTATCATCAATTCTAGCACTCGCTTATATCGATAAGCTCGATTATAGACCCGATATTATCGTTGCCAATATTATAATATTCGTAGGTATATATAAAACAATTACCATAATAGCTTTTAAGATTTTATTGTATATTTTATATAATCATGTGTATCCTCTGTTGATGGTCCAAATAAATAAATAAAATATCTTAAATCTTAAAGCTCGTGATGAAATCTTAAAAAACGTAATTAAAAGTCGATTTTAATCACGTAGGGTCAGGCTTTTGGATGTTTGTTGAAACTTCTTCGTCCCCCCACCCCGCATATCGCCTGTAGCGCTGAACTGAAGCGGAAAGAACTTCCTTCAAAACTGTTAGGTTTGACCATATTTACTACGCTTGGCAGATAGATTGGTGCTCACAGTCAAAGTTTTTTTTACACACAGAAAAAAGCGGCTGCCCTTTTGGTGAAGCCCCTCGGTTAACTTTACGACATCTGTGGGACGAGTAGATTTTTAAACCACGACTACAAAATCAACGGTTTGGAGAGCACTTCAAACGACATCAAACTTTTCATGTTAGTAAGGGATGAAAAAATAATAGCTAAAATAGCGAAAAAATAATAATATACTCTCCAGCTTTGGAGGCTGTTGATACCCACCATCTATTCCAATACCGAACAGGCGGAAGATTTGACGTTTCAAAACGATCCTAAAAAAACTTAATGAATAAAGAAATTTTGACTTTGACTTTGACTTTCTAGGACGTACATGTGACGTACTTACTGTCAGTGGTTTGGTGCTTTGCTCTCATTCAGGCTTTGCATAGAATGCGAGTTAGCAATAAGAGATAAGAATAAGAGCCTCGAACACTCAAGTGAATAAAGAGAAATCGAGAAAAAGAGTGCTTATGTAAGGCATGATGAAAGCACTTTTTTATCGTTTATTAATTACTTTCGGCATGAGAAATAATCTCCGTGACAAAATACCTAACACAAACCAAACATCACGAGATCTCAGTTCGGGGCGAACTACTAGTGTATTGTGTACCTATTCAATTATGTAGCTAGGTAATTAGAAATATGGATACGAACCTACTCAGATAAAAATACTTTTACAGAATCATGATTAAATTTTATTGCCTTGTTATGTTTGCACTATGTTTCTTCATAAATTCCTTTTTTGCCAACGAATGGTATCGGCGTTCTACCGTAGAATCCACCGCCGCTTTCAAAGCTATGCCGAGATCGTTTCGGTTTGTTGAATTGCGACTGTGCTGCGTTTTTCCAATCTTGAGATTCTTTAGTCCATTTTCTTGTTGTGAAAGTTGTGATTTCATCGAAGTTTTCTCTATTTCTATTTGTCTTTGGTTTTGGGTTTTTGTGTTCGCTACTATCCCACTTATTCTTTTTCATTGGCTTATTTCTTTCACTACTGCTCCATTTGTCTTTTTTCATTGGCTTATTTCTCTCAATACTGCTCCATTTGCCTTTCTTAATTGGCCTTTTTCTTTCACTACTCTCCCATTTATTTTTTGTTGTCTGTTTCTCTTCACTATTCAATTTAGATTTCTTATTCTTTGGCCAGTCGTCGTAAGATTTTTCTGGCGTGAAAACCTTTTTATCCCAGTCGTTGTAGCTTTCGTGTTTTGTAATCCTTAGGTCCGGATCGTGTCTTTCAGCTTTATTGAATCTCTTTTGTTCATCTCGTTTAGTTATTTTCTCATTAGAATCATCTTTATCTCTGTTCTTCTTGAATTTGTCTCGAGTTTCTTTGCGTTTTCCAGGCAAATCATCCCTTGGTTTCCGTTCATGTTCCCAGCTGTATTGCTTTGTTATGACATCCCAAGCGTTGTCCTGATTATCATCAGTTTTGCCTTTCTTTCTATTTAGATTGGTATCGATGTCATCATCGAAGTGTTTATAAGAGTTCTCAAAGTCGTGGCTCTTATCTTCTTTGATAAGTTGCGGTTTCTTCCTCATACGAAAATATTTGTCTTGTTCAAGAGACCGCGGATTATTCAACGTTTCTTGGTTACGTTGTATGTTTTCTGATTTTGATGAACCTGTAATAAACATTGAAAAGTTTATTACACACACACAGTATTCAGGATGAGTTTTTTCGAGGGCCACTGATGCGAAGTCTGAAACCGTGAGAGTTTTCGAAAAGTCATGTTAGGAGTTACGTGCTCGATTTAAAGAAAAAGTTTTGCGTTATTAAAATCTTTTTTTTTTTAAGTGAAATGAAAAATAATTTCACTAATGAGGTATTTGTTTGTTTGTATGATGAATATGTGCCCAAAGTTGTTGGAACACTTTCAAAATTGAAAATTTATAAATCCAACTTTATGCATTTAGTAAAGGTTGAAGGTTCATACCATGCTTAAACGAAACCATTAAATTGTCTTTTGCTATACACTCTGTTCGTGTAGAACTTAAAAAATCATAACGTCTTCAAAAAGGTTCCTCTGCATAAAGGCTAACCAAGAAAACTGTTGTCAGTCATCCTAATCGCCGCCGTTTCAAAAAATGAATGACAACTTGGCATTGCATTATAGACTACTATAATATTCTAGGCTTTGCATAGTGCAAAAGAGAAAGCCGATCTACTTGGAAATCTCTTTGCCTCAAACTCGGCTATGGACGATAAAGGAGCCGTGCCACCTTCCATTCTGGAGCAGTATCTCTAAGCCGGACATCATTACAATACAAGTCGAGTGGAACGGACGGTATTCCAGCTGTGGTACTGAAGCGATGCGCTCGAGAACTGTACCATGTCTTAACGCGCCTCTTCGAGCTCTTCTACTCAACAAGGTAAGTGGTGGAAGACTGCCCACGTTCACCCGGTAAAAAAAAGGGAGATAGATCAAACTTTAACTATGCATCGCTGGCTCAAGTCATTGAGAGTCAAGGTGATGTTTTGTCTGTTAGCCTAGCTTTTGCTGGTTTCTGGCACCGGGGTATTCTGTCGAAATTGCCTTCTTACAGACTTACCGAGGCATTGTGCAAACAGGTTGCTAGCTTTTTAACTAGCAGAAGCATCAGTAGAAGTTCTGACTGACATGGATTAGATACATGTTTGTGTCATGCAAGGCTATTTTATCTCTAACGTTTTTTTTTGACGGCATATCAATGATAAGCTATCTAGTGTACATTGCTTAATAAGCTTAATAATTTCAAAATTTTAATTATAATTTTCTTATTTTAATTTTAACTTTATTTCTTTAGTCTATTATTATATTTTTGATCAAGTGAGCGAAGCGAACGAGATCTCTCAGTTAAGTTGGGAAATTCGGCACTGTATGTATGTGGCAATGTTTGTGACGGCATAACTCTCGAACGGATTATTCGATTTTCATGAAATTTATACTGAACAGAGATAACGTAAATAGAATTTGACTGTCGCGGGGGATTTTTGATATATGGGGAAGTTATTGAGATATTGGGGTGTAAAAAAGTAAAATTTTTCACCCTTATCTTTTGAATGGTTGATTCGATCAATTCAAAATTTTGAACATGCAGAGATTATATTAATACTCATCAATCGATCTGAGGATTTTTTTGACACTATTATATATATTTTACTTTTTACTAGGGGTGGTTTTTGTAACAAAGGGGCGCGTTAAGGGGTTAAAACGCTTGGTATGTCTTGTAGGATACTGTTAAAAGGGCTTGACTTCACAATTAACTTTCTTATGATTTGCTGAAACCACCCCTGTATTCACAATAAAAGTTTTTGCAATTTCAATTCTATTTACCCCTTTAAGTCTTGAAAATGTGTTAAAACATGAAATATCATATGAAATAGGGGTTGAGGCTGACTTCAAAATTAGTTTATTTTGCCCTTATTAGAGGTGGTTTTTAAGATGAAGGGGGCCAAGGATGATCATCAGGTCGTGTAAGATAAGAGAGGGTGGGTATACGAAATTTCGAAAAACACTCAATGGTACGGTAAGACCATTTATAGCCACCACGCTAAGCGGACGAATTGGTGCTCACAGTAGAAGTTTTTTTTTACACAAAGAAAAAAGCTGCTGCCTTTTTGGTTGACTTTACGACATCCGTGGGCTGGAGGGGTAGATTTTTAAAACACAACTACTAAGGCAACAGTTTTGAGAGCACTTTTCAAAACGCCATCGACCTTTGTTTCATGTTAGTAAGGTTACATTACGTTAGCAACAAGAAAGAGCCTCGAACACACAGGTGAATAAAGAGAGTTCTAGATAAAAGTGCTTAAGTAAGGTGATAAAGGTGTAATGAAAGCACATTTTTATCGTTCGTTAGTTACGTTCTATTTGAGAAATGATCTCCGTCACAAACCAGACTAGTATTTAATAGCAGCGTCATAACTTACCATCAAACCGAAAAACAGCATTCCTTCTCTTCAAATTACTACCAGTCATGTTAAAACTTCTTACGGTATTGTCGTCGACTGATGTAGATTGAGACCTGTAAATAATGAGGGAAATAAGTAGATATATATATACTTATATACTTAGTAACTGAGCCCCTGAACCCCTGAACCTCAGCAGTCAATAATGCTACTTACAGCTCAGTTGTAGTCTGTTGAGGTTTACATTAGTGAGTTATAGTTTATCATACGTAGTATGTATTTATATAGTATGTATTTTCAAAAACTAAGTAACCCGACCAAGCTCGATGAAATAATTTTATATTAACAGCCTCTGTGGTTTTTTCCTTTTTGCTTCGCCGTATTCGGGTAAAAAATTGAATATAAGTATTAATGATCTCCGTACCTAATCGAGTTCCCATATCTAGGTAATAACCTACCTACAGTACAAACTGCTTAGTTTGGGTGTATATGCTATGTAAATGTCACGTTACATTTATTGATCGAGTGAGCGAAGCGAACGAGATCTCTCAATTAAGTTGAGAAATCCGGCACTGTATGTATGTGGCAATGTTTGTGACGGCATAACTGTCGAAGGGCTTATCCGATTTTGCTGAAATTCAAATTTTTACCGCCTCTGTGGACTAGTGGATCAACCCACCGATTTCAGATCCAGAGGTCCCAAGTTCGATCCCCATGGGGAGTACAATATACCTATTGTGCTTGATTTGGTTGGTGGTAGGATTTTGTTTAAGTCCGCCTGGCTAGCTACCACCATCTTACCTAATTCTGTCGCCATAATAACAATTCTTAAAAAAAAATGTTGTGTTCAGGCATTCAGAGGTAAGATAGCCAGTTCCTTAGTTTGTTGAAGATTCTGATGAAGTGCGCCTCCATCTTCGGCCTTATCTCAACTTGTTACCAGGTGAGATGAAGGCCAAGCGCTTCCTCGTCGTACAATAAAATAAAAAAAAAATATACTCATCAACAAAAATAAGGATTTTTTAACTAGGGTAGTTTTTGAGAAATAGGAGTGTTAAGTGTGACAAGAAGATTTTTGGCTTGTGGGGTGTCATTTAAAGAGTATCGGGTGCATATTAAAAAAATATTAGGGGTGGTTTTGTCACAAAGGGGTGCGTTTAGAGGGTGATACGCTTGATATGTCTTGTAGTATATACTGTTAGAGGGGGTTGTCGTCACAATTACCTTTTTTCAATATGCTGAAACCACCCCTGTATTGACTTTAAGGGTTGCAAAAGGGGTAGAAAGGGGGTAAATAAGATCAATGCCTTAAAACATCTGAAAACGTGAAATATCATATGAAATGGGGGTTTAGACTGCAGATTTCAAAATTGGCTAATTTACTCTTTACTAGGGGTGGTTTTTAAGATCAGGTCTTGATCCGGTTAAGATAATAGGTATTCAGAATCTCAATAAAACCTATCTAATTATTTTTCGTTATTCACTCAATAGGGTTGCCAAATCTAGGGTGTCGATAAAAAATGGTGCTCACAGTTAAAGTTTTGTTTACACACAGAAAAATGTTGCTGCCTTTTTGGTGATGCCCCTTGGTTGACTTTACAACATCTGTGGGCTGGAGGAGCAGATCTTTCAACCACGATGTCTAAGGCAACGGTTTTGAGAGCACTTTTTACAAAAACATGAAAGGTATGTCTTTCAGGTTCATGATAATAAGGGGTGACGTATTCACTTATTGTATTCTATCCACCTACTATGACATACGGCCGGTGCATTGCTCTCATTCTGGCTTTGTAAATAATAAGAGTTACAAACAAGAGAAAGCCTCGAACAACGTTATATACCTATACCTAAGAACATCACGAGATCTCAGTTCGGGGCGAACTACTAGTTGATTTATTCACGTAGAATAGAATACATAGTAAGGTATTGATCTGTGTTTGTAAATACACTACATAACATACAATAGTTACAACACAACAATTTTAATAGCACAATGTTTGGGGTGAGATTCGACCCACAACAAACCTGCAACGCAAACGAGCTTCTAGCGACTAAGCTGTTAGGCTTGTTATGTTACAAGTGTCCCATACTTTTTTGATCTCACAATCTACAGCGCAAACGATCTTCTAGCAACTAAGCTGTAAGTCTTGTTATGTTACAAGTGTCCCATACCTTTTCGATCTCACAATCTACAGCGCAAACGATCTTCTAGCAACTAAGCTGTAAGTCTTGTTATGTTACAAGTGTCCCATACCTTTTCGATCTCACAATCTACAGCGCAAACGATCTTCTATCAACTAAGCTGTAAGTCTTGTTATGTTACAAGTGTCCCATACCTTTTCGATCTCACAATCTACAGCGCAAACGATCTTCTAGCAACTAAGCTGTAAGTCTTGTTATGTTACAAGTGTCCCATACCATTTCGATCTCACAATCTAAGTACAGCGCAAACGATCTTCTAGCAACTAAGCTGTAAGTCTTGTTATGTTACAAGCCCCATACCTTTCGTCACCTTTCTCAAAAGTGTTCAGTTCTTCCGGATTCCATAAATAATAGGACTGGGGAGCCTTGACGTTATCGCGGTACTCCTGGAGTACGTTCGGATTGTGGATGTAGTGGAACCTAGCGCCCGCTACCGTTTGGGTAGCGCCGTTATCACGGTCTGGTAATGAGACATTCGTGTCTTCGAGGTCTCCTTCTGGAATTAAGTGTGGTGATCGGTTGGTAGGTCCGTCTGGCTAGAGTGTCGACATAAGAACTCTAAGTTGTTGTGTTCCGGCATTCAGAGGTAAGATAAGGTCTAGTGGTTCGCCATCACTTGCCAGATCCAGAGGTCCGTATTCGATCTCTAAGGGGGTATAAATTTGGGCTTGGTTTAATTGTTTGAAGGACATAGATCACTGTCAGATGTTTTCGGTTCGGTTTGGAGGGCTTATTTTAAGTCCACTAGCTAGCTACTACTATCTTACCAAATTAAGTCGCCATAACAACAATTCTTAAAACTGTTGTGTTCCGGCATTAAGAGATAAGGGTAGCCAGTTCCTCAGTTTGTTGAGGATTCCGGGTGAAGTGCGCCTCCACCAACGCCAAGTGCTACCTAGTCATAGGTACAATTAAAAAAAAATGGTAATATAAAAGGTATAGCCTACAAACATTTTTTTGTTTTCAGGTTAATTTTGATTAGGATAGCCAGTTCCTCAGTTTGTTGGAGATTCCGGGTGAAGTGCGCATCCACCTTCGGCCTTATCTCAACTTGTTACCAGGTGAGATGAAGGCCAAGCGCTTACCCGTAGTACAATAAAAAAAAGGGAATAACAACCTCGTAGAGTGGATCGTTTTAGTGTCTTGTGTAACTATCTAAAAAAAAAGAATTGTGATAAGTAGCGATAACAGGGTAGGTACTAGGTAGGGTAGAGATGTGTCATTGTGTCATACCTAGTTGATCCCTGTCGGCCACATTTTTCCCTTTGAGTCTGTGGACGAGATATATCAGCTTGGCCAATTCTGCAGCGGTCTCGCGGCCGGCGACGTCGAAGCGTGACTTTTTACAGGCATTTTCTTTGAACAATATTGCTGGAAGTCATTGACGTGAGATAATATTGAAAACTTCAAATATTGGCCTACTTCTATGTACGTAGGTACCTACTAGCTGAAAAGTTGAAACACGTATTCTCTCCGTGCCGTGGGTACCTAATCTATATTAGCTTAGTTTGGGCCTAGATGGTGCAAGTGTGGTTTTATGACAAAACCCTGCAGTTGTAGGAGGCTCTGTCCACATTTACCTCAGTCAGTCAATTGAACACATCAACATAGGTGCATCAACAGCCCTTTAGTGTCCACTGCTGGACAGAGACTCCTCCAAAACTGGAGGGTTTTGCCATAATCATCTCCATCCAAAGGTTGTCTGGAAGAAATCGCTTCTTAGCGATAAGACCGCCCATTGTATATACATTTATTTTTAAGTTATACAGTTTTTCTTTGGTGTGCAATAAAGTATTTTTCATTAATTTAATTCATCCATTCATTTCATTCATTAATTTCATTCATTTCATTAATTTCATTAATTTCATTAATTTCATTAATTTCATTAATTTCATTAATTTCATTAATTTCATTAATTTCATTAATTTCATTAATTTCATTAATTTCATTAATTTCATTAATTTCATTAATTTCATTAATTTCATTAATTTCATTAATTTCATTAATTTCATTAATTTCATTAATTTCATTAATTTCATTAATTTCATTAATTTCATTAATTTCATTAATTTCATTAATTTCATTAATTTCATTAATTTCATTAATTTCATTAATTTCATTCATTTCATTCATTTCATTCATTTCATTCATTTCATTCATTTCATTCATTTCATTCATTTCATTCATTTCATTCATTTCATTCATTTCATTCATTTCATTCATTTCATTCATTTCATTCATTTCATTCATTTCATTCATTTCATTCATTTCATTCATTTCATTCATTTCATTCATTTCATTCATTTCATTCATTTCATTCATTTCATTCATTTCATTCATTTCATTCATTTCATTCATTTCATTCATTTCATTCATTTCATTCATTTCATTCATTTCATTCATTTCATTCATTTCATTCATTTCATTCATTTCATTCATTTCATTCATTTCATTCATTTCATTCATTTCATTCATTTCATTCATTTCATTCATTTCATTCATTTCATTCATTTCATTCATTTCATTCATTTCATTCATTTCATTCATTTCATTCATTTCATTAATTTCATTAATTTCATTAATTTCATTAATTTCATTAATTTCATTAATTTCATTAATTTCATTAATTTCATTAATTTCATTAATTTCATTAATTTCATTAATTTCATTAATTTCATTAATTTCATTAATTTCATTAATTTCATTAATTTCATTAATTTCATTAATTTCATTCATTTCATTCATTTCATTCATTTCATTCATTTCATTCATTTCATTCATTTCATTCATTTCATTAATTTCATTAATTTCATTCATTTCATTCATTTCATTCATTTCATTCATTTCATTCATTTCATTCATTTCATTCATTTCATTCATTTCATTCATTTCATTCATTTCATTCATTTCATTCATTTCATTCATTTCATTCATTTCATTCATTTCATTCATTTCATTCATTTCATTCATTTCATTCATTTCATTCATTTCATTCATTTCATTCATTTCATTCATTTCATTCATTTCATTCATTTCATTCATTTCATTCATTTCATTCATTTCATTCATTTCATTCATTTCATTCATTTCATTCATTTCATTCATTTCATTCATTTCATTCATTTCATTCATTTCATTCATTTCATTCATTTCATTCATTTCATTCATTTCATTCATTTCATTCATTTCATTCATTTCATTCATTTCATTCATTTCATTCATTTCATTCATTTCATTCATTTCATTCATTTCATTCATTTCATTCATTTCATTCATTTCATTCATTTCATTCATTTCATTCATTTCATTCATTTCATTCATTTCATTCATTTCATTCATTTCATTCATTTCATTCATTTCATTCATTTCATTCATTTCATTCATTTCATTCATTTCATTCATTTCATTCATTTCATTCATTCATCACGCTTGGCATACGGATTGGTGATCGCAGAAAAGGTGTAAATAATAAAAGAAAGGAAGCTGCTGCCCTTCTTCTGGTGAGATCCCTTATAAAAGCTACAAAGGGACTTAGTAGCGTTTAAGACATCCATGGGCGGAGTTGAAGGGAACTTCGTTTAGCTTAGGATACCTCCGTGGTGTAGTGGTCGGGCTTGTGGCTTACGATCCGGAGGTCCCGGGTTTATTTGTTAGCTGTCCGTCCAAAACGCAGTACGTCCATCTGGCATTTTGTCGTTCGTCTACTACTCAGTTCGTCCATAATTGGATTTGTCCATTTTGAGGTTCGTCATAAGGCAGTTCGTCCATTTCGAGATTCGTTATTGCGCAGTTAGTCCATTTGGTGACTACATTACAACTGACAAACCAATATAACCTTACTTAATATGTGTTTTGCTAAATCGTTACGATATCTTAGAATATAGGTACATCCTAGGAGTACAGGTGGGAGGGGGAGAGAAATACAACAGATAAAATACAATATAGTAATATATCCTTTCAAAATATAGTCCCATCACAATATAAACGGTAACGGTCTTTTTCTTATAAAACAAATGGAAAAGAGAGTTCCACTTGTAATTAAAGTAACAGGCTTTTATGAAACGCCACCCTAAAGGCATGATAAAATTTGTTTGGTTTATCCCTATATTTTGTGCTGTGAACGAAATATTTGTTGGACTAAATGCGAATTAAAATTCCATTTGGACGAGATGCTTATTGGACCGGCGGCTAACAAATCCACCAATGATGTACCTACTTGGTTTGGTTGGTGGTAGGACTTTAGTTCACCTGGCTAGCTACCACCATCTTACCTAAGTCTGACACCATGACAAAAAGTCTAAAATTATTGTGTTTCATAAATCGCATTCAGAGGTAGGTAAGATAGCCAGTTCCTCAGTTAGTTGAGGATTCCGGGTGCAGTGTGCTATCACCTTCGGCCTTATCTTAACTTGTAACCAGGTGAGATGAACAATTAATAAAAAAAAAATGATGTTACAATTCCCAGCTTGGTTAGGACATTGCTTGAATCCTGATTGTCTAATACCTAAGTTTGATACCGTGATTTGTGACCAACTGCTTGCTATTAGTAGATAGATATCATGGTCGTCATAGCCGTGGCTTAGTAATAAACCTCTCCAACTCAGCCGATAGATGTCATAAAAGTCGACTAAGGATCTCACCAGAAGAAGCGCAGCAACTTCTTTCTATATATTATAGATAGATAGATAAACTCTTTATTGTACACCAAAAAAAGAAAAATAAACAGACAAGCAAGAAATACACTTAAACTAGGTACAATGGGCGGCCTTATCGCTAAAAGCGATCTCTTCCAGGCAACCTTTGGATGGAAAGGATAGCAAAGAGCAGACAAAGCGGTGTACTAAAATAAACATTAATTTATGTAACTACTTATTAATAATAACAAAACATACATTACATTATCGACACCTTTACTGCGATACGCCTGCCAAACGTGGTGATTATGACATAAAATATCTCCAGCGTCGGCTTAAGACTGAGACACTGCCCACGCGAAAGACGAAGCACATATACATAGGCCTATATACTTACCAGCATACCTATTCCGACCGCCAAGCATAGCTACGTTTGAAGGGTATGGTTGAAATGCGGGCACACGGAGCTTGAGGGACCTATAAGCCTCAAAGGGCACAATGCAATGCAGCGTAGGTCATTCTTTGTGGTTACGACTTACGCAGTAGGCAAGAGTTTCTCTAAATATCAAGAAGGCATGCTTGTTCCATCTCTGTCTAGCCGCTAGCTAGGTGGACTTGAAACGAGTCCAAACACCAACTAATCACAAATTTGTGGGAGTACAAATTTGTGATTAGTTGGTGTTTGGACCCGGGACCTCTGGGTGTAATACCGGTGAGGGAAACACTTAGCACAGGGGCGGTGTAAGTTTTGGTCCTTACCTATGCATAGGAGAATACATGGTTGGTTACTTACCCAGAATAAGAACAGCGCAACTCAAATACATATCGATTCCAAATCACATTTTGTTTGAATATAAAATTTATTGCTGTGAAATCGTTATCGAGAATAGTTTCGATGCCGTAACAAAACTAAACGAGATTTAAGGTGATATGGTCTGTTTACATTGACCCAGTAGCTACATTCTTTAGTCTAATATTAAAGTAAGTAGCTGACCGGAACTGGAGTGGACCGAGTCAATCAATAATCTGGTCTTAAAATAAAAACATTTTTTGTATGGCTGGAAAATGCTTGACCTTCATCTCACCATCTTACCTAAGTCTGTCGCCATAACGATTGTAAATTGTTGTGTTCCAGCATTTAGAGGTAAGTAAGCTAAAAAAAGTTACGATAAGGCTGTAGGTGAACGCGCAATTTGCCCGCAATTCTCAACAGTCTATCTTACGTCTAAATGCCATAACACAGAAAGTCGATGTATCTACATAGGTTTCAGCAAGCTAAGCATGTATTAGGGATTATCTCAATGCAGAATTATTTAGTATTTTACTTATTATTACTGTATTTAAATAAATAAATAAATATTATCTACAGGGCATTCATTTTACACAACGCCACCTAGACCCAAACTAAGCATAACTTGTAATATGGGAACTAGATTACGGATAGAATAATTAAATACTTTTTGTTAATAAGTACATAGGTACGCTATATAACACCCAAACACAGAATAAACATCTATTATTCATCACACAAATATTTGTCTATTGAATCGAACCCACAGCCTACAGCGCGGAAGGCAGAACTGAGCTATGAGGCTTATTAATTTTTTATAGTTGTTATGTTATATTACATTCCAGTGATTAATATTAACTGGCAGCAACTATAACGATGTAAACGGGCTAAACATCAAAAAATACAAGGTGATCATTTGAGATGGGACTCGAAAATTTGTTCAATGGTACCTCCTAGTAGTAAAAAACAAAACAGCATAATGATTAACAAGCCTCATAGCTAAGTTAGTAGCAACTCTGCCTTCTGCGCTGTAGGTTGTGGGTTCGATTCCCACCCAGGACAAAAAATTGTGTGATGAATATATATGTTTGTTCTGTGTTTGGGCGTTGTATTGTATGATAATTATGCATTTACAAAAAAAAAGTATTTAAGTATTATATCCGTGAACTCGTTCCCATATTACAAACTATGCATAGTTTGGTGGTAGATGGCGCTATGTGAAATGAATGTCCTATCCTGTAATATTAGTGTTACCGCCACTTCCCACGCGGTACACGCGGCCAGTTGTAAACATTTGCAACTTACCGCCGCCGACGAGCAACGCCTATAGACATAGACATTCAATTATTTACTTTTATAACACACATCCACAAACATAACGGAATGAAATTGACAAACAGAAAAACACGATTATTATACTTAACAAAATACTTTTATGAAATAATAATACTACCTATTTAAATAATATAAACCTATAGATAGATGATATGTATTTGTATATTAGTTACCTATGTGTGTAGATCAATGCTTAGTTTAATGTTAGTTTATTAAGTACTTAGTTAATTTAGTTACCTATACCTAGATAAGCGAGTGTAAGCGCCAACACAAACCAGTAATGGTTTTTATGGTGCAATACTTAATTTAAATGTACTTTAACTTAATAATAAATAAATCATTCATTCATTCATTGTTTTTTTTTGTATACTCGTATATATACTACTAGGAGACGGGACAAGCAAGTAGAGCACCTGGTATTAAGTGTACTCTTGCCTATGACAATGCCTTACTGCATAGGTCACATCCACAAAGAACATAGCCTACACGGCACTGCATTTCGCCCATCAACTTGGGGCATAAAGGTGTTAAGCCTCACGTCCCCGTAATTTCACCGGCAACCATACCCTTCAAACCGAAACAGCAATGCTGCTTGGCGGCTGAAATAAGTATGGTAGTAATTCTCCGGACGAGGCCTTTCACTAGGGGCTTCTACTACTCTTAAAATTTCTCATTCATTCATATGAATGAGTAATTTTTCATTTCAATTCATACTGTATTCACAGTTTGTGCTGTGTGCTACAGCAGCAATTGCGACACAACTCAACATTATGCCTGCTGTGTTGCGGGGACACAGGTCAGCACTAATATTCTGCTGTGACCTAGCCCAGTCAATCGACCTCATGAAGCGATAGAACTTTAGGAGGGCTCAACCTATATCTCGTAGACCGCGTCAAGACCGCACCTTTTTTGATTGATTTAAATTACAAACTAATACAACTGGCCGCCATCGCAAGCCGCTTTTATGGGATAAGCTTAACAGAGAAACAATATGATTTTTTATTTATCATCTATATATTGCTTATCATAATTTAGTTACTATTAAATTTCTGAAATATAATTCATTCACACTGTAAATTTTACAGCAATAGCAATACTTAATCATAACTTATCTTGCGAAGTTGTGATATACGCTAAATTATACCCCTATATATAATTTTTTCACAAGTCATAAGGCAATTATGCTATTAATTATTAATTACAATCATACAATGTTATATCCTTAAAGTATTGAAAACATACAATAAACTTAAAATAACACATGTTAAAACGAAAAATTGAGAACTCTCTTGAAAAAAATAACAATACCTAGCGATCTATCTTATAAACAACATAAATGAGACTCGTCTGGGCATGCCGAGAATGAGGTCAATCGCACGTACCTAATAGTACGTACCTACTTCAGACTACCCACGACCAATGACCACGGCTGTTGTTACAGTCGAAACTGTCGGGACGATTAGAATCCGATTCGTATGAATACTTGGATGAATTGTTTAGGACTTGGGTATGTAGGGAGTAGATGCAGAGCGTCGACCCCATTTAGAGTGGGATGGAATAAGTGGAAGAGAACATGTTGTGCCGACCCCATCTAGCGTGGGATATGGTGAGTGGAAGATAACACGTTGTGTCGACTCCATTTAGAGTGGGATGTGGTGAGTGGAAGTGAACATGTTGTGCCGATCCCATCTAACGTGGGATATGATAAGTGGACGAGAACATGTACCTACCACATCTAGCGTGGAATATGGTAGTTGAAGAGAACATGTTGTGCCGACCCTATCTAGCGTGGGATATGGTAAGTGAACAAGAATATGTGCCTACCCGTCTAGCGCGGGATATGGAAGTTGAAGATAACATATTGTGTCGACCCCATCTAGCATGGGATATGGTGAGTAGAAGAGAAGAACATGGTGTGCCAACCCCATCTAGCGTGGGATATGGTGAGTGGAAGAGGAGAACATGTTGGGTCGACCTCATCTAGCGTGGGATATGGTGAGTGGAAGAGAATATGTTGTATCGACCCCATTTAGAGTAGGGTATGGAAGAGGAGACATGTTGTGCTAACCCCAACTAGCGTAGGAAAAGGGCAGTGATGATACTTGCAATGTTACTTCACGATTTACTTCTCCGGTAAGGATTTAAGAGTAGTACACCATTGGTTCAACTTGTTCTGAAAAATAGAAGTTGAATTTGAATTAGTGATTGTATGCAAGACCTAAGGGTCTGACATAGCCAGTCTTTTCGATTCAAAGTCCTTAAATTAAACATGAATGAAAAGGAATTTATAATGCTCAAAGGTGAATCAGTGATAGCAATAGCCTCTTCTGTTTTAAATGGAATATTGGTCTGACTTTTTGATTTTTTTACGAAATTACGAAATTGTTCCATGTTTAAATAATGTTGATAGAGTATTTAATTTTATTGCATGAGGTTTGAACCTATAATTGAGGTGGCACTTGGCCTTTGTGTGTGTTGTTTATGTATTAATTGTATCAGTGTCTTACTGCATAGGTATGCAGTAAGACACTGATACAATTAATACACCCTGCACCCTGCACCGGACCATACCAGAACACAGCAATGCTGCTTAGCAACCGAAATAGGTGGTGGCATTCACAAGGACCTGTACTACTCTTACCAACAATGTCGATCTTGAGTTTGAAGTCCCTATTTTTTTTTTTAAACTCACCTGCTTCATCAGAACTGCTTTCCTGGGAACTGTAATCAATTGAATTGCTGGAGGATTCCTCAACATATGTTTCTATCACTTCTAATTCTGATTCATCTGGAAAAATATAATAAATACATGTAGCTTGTGTAGACCAAGAGCTAAAAATAGTAACAGGCTCATAAAAAAGTTGCCCCCGTCGAAGAATCGCCTTTGATCACTTATGAGGATCTAACTTGTTGTTGATAGTTTACCGCTACTAGGCCTATTTTGTGCCCTTTTCCTTACTTATGCAGATCACTGACCAAGAGTTTGGCATATGCTCATGGTTCACCAGTAGCTGGCATTAAGTACATGACACTGGAAGCCCATTGCCCCTTAGTTTAATACTAGCCAGTGACACATGCTATTTGGATCGTTGGCCCAAGGGACATGGCGGTTTCCTCACAATGTGACCTTCACCGTCATACCATGTGTAGGTTTGTATGTCAAACCGAATCTTCGGTTCTACCAATCTCCAGATCAGAAGGAGGGCTCCAGGCAGGAACTAGCTTATATAATTACCTATCGGTTCATGGGTCCCCTTCATCTTCATGATGTGCTGTTTCAACACAACTTTGTAAGGAAACTCTTCTCCGCACGAACATGTATGTTTTTTCTTCACTGACTCAACCATATGCATGTGGTCACGTTCTATGTGATGTTTTACCTCCTTCTTAGACAAGCAAATCTCTCGACACAGTGTGCAAATTGCAAAGCTCCTCGGCATTATCAGCCCTTTGAATGAGTTGTGAACATTGTACCGTGTGTACACTGCCTGTAAATTACTTTTAAATACCCTGGACATGACTTTCGTGTTACCATTTCGAATAGGCACCATTTTGCTATGCTTGTTTTCCAAATGTTGATAGAAATTTGTGTCTTTATTGAAGTTGACCCCACAAGGGTCACATTTATAGTACCCTGGATGAGTTTTCAGGTGTTTAAGCAACTCTTCCCGGTTTGATAGATTTGTTAAGCAAATATCACACATTGATACACTCGGGACATCATGCTTTTGGAGGTGGTACCATGTGGCATTGAGTCGTATGTTCTTGAAGCACACCGGACACTTGAAGCATGTACGCTCGCGATCTTTCCTATCTGTTAAGTGGGTGAAAATCATATGGGCAGTAAATATATCTTTGTTGAAGAATATGTTATGACATAAATCGCAGATGTATATTTTATGTTCGATTCGTTTTGCATTTGGCGAGCTTAGGAGGTGCACTTCTTTGATGTGAGAAATGAGATCTTCACTTGAATTGTGTAGTGTCATACAAACCTGTAAATAAATAAAATCTATGTAGAAACATGGAACTACTGATGGCACATTACACAATGTACAGTGAAGATAAACAGTAGACAGGATGACGCCAACTACACCCTGAATGGCCTACTATGATATCAAGCTGGGACTCAGAACCCGTGGGGTGCTAGGCCACCACAGTCTATGGTCAGTTGTAGAGATTTGGGGGTTATGTATATTTACTGTGACACTAATACTTACTGAGCAAAACCTATCCCGATATTTTTGTCTCGAATTGTTCAATTTCACGAAATGAACCTCTTTCCTGTGGATCTCAACGTCGTTTTCTGATAGCCATCCGCCTTGGTTACACAAGTCACAATCGTAGCCTTTGATTTTAAAAGACTTTTCTACCGGCTTAGGAGTCCTTATCATGTCTCGGTATGAGCGAAACATGTTAGTTTGTTTTACTAAATGTTTGAATGTTTTTGACGTAAAACCAAAGTAAAATTTTGAGTTTTACTTTACTTTTGTCGTACTACTACGTAGCGTTCGTATTTTTTATTGTGTTGTTGGTGTCGTCGAGACTATTATGAAGGCGTATCATCTGCAGCACATTAAACGTAAATAAAATCAGCTGTTATTGTTATTGTTATTCTGAAGACATCAGTAGGTATTACAATATTGCACCTACTGATGTCTGCAATTGTAAGGTATTTACCTATACCTTACAATTGCAGTAAGAACACAGATTGGCAGAATTTCAGGAATTAAATCTCAGAAAAATTGCAGAAAATTGGCCGGTTAATAGGGTCAAATATAAATAATAATAATAATAAATATATATATTACCCTGCTCAAGGAGACCGACCCAGAGGACATGCCGGATTTCGTTGCGAAGGAGCTGCATAAGCTCCCGCCGCCGGTGGGGTTCGACCACGTCGATGTGACTAGGCTTCTTAAGGACATCACGTTCCTGAAGTCGAGCCTAGCGGAATTCCACGCAAAGTTAGAGGCCTCAGATAATACCATCTCTGGTTTGTGTGCTGACTTGGTATTATTTCGTAATTTTGTATGTAGGTCACCGGCCTCTAACTATATAAACACACGTCGCGGCGCACAAAATGCTTCGAGCTGCAGTTTCAAGTCAGTGGTATTTGCAGAATTGAACGAGTCACCGGTTGCTGTCTCAAGTGTAGCGAAGACGACCCCGCGCACCTGTGCCCCCCACTACCCACGCACCTGCGCCCCCCGTGGTCAAGCCGACACCGGTCAAGTTGCCCACTCCCCGACATCGTGATTATGCAGCTGCAGCGGCCAGCACACCTGCAGCCCCTCACACAAAGGGGAGGAAGCAGAGCTGTGGACCTGTTCGAAGCGCTGCACCCACTAAAGCTTCGCTGAAGGATGCAGAGGGCTTCATGACGGTAGTAAGGAAGTCTTCTAGAAACCTATGTGGTACAGCCATATTTAGTGATGAGGCTATCTTAGACAACTTCATTTTAATAATTCTTATGAGAATAAATTTCTTAAACCAGAACATACGCGTTGCCGTGCCCATGACGCTGCTGTACTTGTCCCAACTTCACCACTCCATGAAGGCTGATGATGTAGTGGAGTATATGAGGCAGAAGAAGGAAGAATCTCGCCAGAATGATTTTAAATCGTTTGTGTTGCGAGTCTCAATTAAACATCTATCGATCTTCACTAAAAAAAAACTTTGGCCGAAAGGTGTTGTGTTTAGAAGGTATCACGGACGGTTATTAAACACAACACTAGTAAGTCACGTCCAGACTTTACGTGCCATTAAATAGTTAGAGTAGATATAGTTACTTATGTATGTTAGTTTTTTAAACTATATACGAGTATTACTATGGGCCGTAGACTAAGTTAGAATAAGCGCTGTAATTTTTCTATTGTTGCCTGAAATAAAATTTTATTATTAAATACACATAAACCATGAATTAAATTAGCATAGAGCATATTACTCGTAAATTTTGTTGTCTTTTTTAAACTTTCGCGATTAAAACAATTTATTTTGAAACGAAATAACAATAAGGAGTTCCGTGCGGCTTTTCATACGTACTTAGGTATTCGTATTCTCTTTGGTAATGGGCAATTGGGCACAGCACACAGACCATAGAATACTACTGCACAGACAGAGTAGATCAGAGAGTATTTTTTTATGGGTATGGGTAAATACAAAATAAAAAACATCCTTCCTTCCTCGTGTCGTGTAAATAATGGTGTAAAATGTGAAAATAAAATATGTAATCAGATCTGAAATGTATTATAACTCCAGACAAATTTATGGCTAATTTTCAAGCATAGGTCCTATTTCCTTCACCGCCGGATTACTACAGCGACCAATACAGACTGATGCGATACGCACTTTATTTATTTTCATAAAACTTTCTGTCGCTAAAAGTTACCAATATGACTGAGCCCATGCTAACACAGTTCTTAAATGATATTTTCATACCAAACCTCCCTTATTGTGTCGTCTGTCTGCGGACAGAAGCCGAAAGGCGGCTCGAGCAACCGATTTACCTGAGAAAGTTTATCATGTCCGTGAACCAGCCATACATGTTCTTACGAACGGTGAGTAGTGCATTATATCGTAGGTTCTGAATAAATAGGCACCGACAATATGGTTAAAAAAAAATTCATAACTCGGTAGGTACCTGTACATATCTCATTTTATTTCGTAAATATATATATATATAAGTATATATATTAGAAAATATCAAATAATTTTGTTTCAGAACCAATTAATTTGCTACATATGTGAGAGACAGGCAGCTATGGCATATCAGTTCCGACTGGCCACAAACCTTGCAACACAGACCCAACAAGTGCTCGCAAAACTGGGTAGTTCTTCTGTACTTCTAAACAAGTTTCTCACCAAGTTTGCTTCCCACAACCTTCAGGTAAAACATAATAAACTCACACCAGATTTACAAGTAACATCTTATGCCTGAAGCTTCACCCAGTATAATAATAATAATTTATTTAGCTTAATAACTACCTACACTCACAATAAAATGTGATAAAATCTAAGTTTAATATTAAATGAGAATTAAGAATATGTAGGTAGAATACAATTTTAAAACTATGTGGTGCATTGGGTACCCGGACAAGAAAATTCTGCTTCCCGGCACCAGTCGTACCACCAGGACCTCAGGATCTGACACTGAACCACTAGACCACAGAGGTTAAGAGGATCATATGACTGGATTTTAATCCACCTTTGCATCGCTAGGCGGGCCCATACTCACTAGGCCATACAGTTCTTTCCTACTTTATTTGTGTGATTATGTTTGTGTAGTAGAGCCCATTGTGGAAGGGCTCGTCCGGGGAAGTACTACCACCATACCTATTTTAGCCGCCAAGCAGCATTGCTGTGTTCCAATTTGAAGGGTATGGTCACCTGTAAAGTTACATGGATGTGAGGCCTAACAATTTTGCCTCAAATTGGTGGGCGCAATGCAGTGCTGTGTAGGCTATGTTCTTTGAGGATGTGACCTACACAGTGATGGGCTACTTGCTTGTTTCATCTCTGAATTGTAGAAACCGCCTCTGTGGTCTAGTAATATTGGATATAGGGAGCAATATTGTGCTTGGTTTGGTTGGTGGTAGGATTTTGTTTAAGTCCACCTGGCTAGTTACCACCATCTTACCTTATTCTGTCGTAATAATAACATTTCTTAAAAAAAACTGTTGTGTTCCGGCATTTAGAGGTAAGATAGCCAGTTCCTCAGTTAATTGAGGATTCCGTGTGAAGTGCGCATCCACTTTCGTCTTACAGTAATAAAATAAAAAAGTGAAATTACTTGTATTACTGTACAGGATGGTTCGGAAGCAGATTTCGGTAAGATAGGCGCAGTTGGAATTGTGATGGAGTGCGAGATGAGTCTGCGTCGGCAAAGGTCAAGGTCACAGCTGCTGCGGACAGAGGTGCTGCACATCTCCAGTCCTGAATATGTAAGTCACTTTAGCCTATCCACTGCTGGTCATAGCCTGATAGCTCAGGGAATTGCCATAACCATTACACTTGGCAAGATCTCGCTCAATATATGTCACCAACACCTCCTGCTCCGGTATTTTAAGGAGCTTATAGAGTAAGTTAGGACCATGGGGGACAATGCACAATACACACCACAGCGGGACATCAGTGCAGGCCTTATTCTTATTCTGAGTGGGAGTGCCACTCAGAATAAGAATAAGGTGGAATGATGATAGCAATAGAAAGGCGTTTGCTATTAGTAGTAAAAAAATATTATAATAGATAATGTTACCTACATAAATAATTCCTCTGTGTGTTTGTCATGCTCCGGGACTGATTTTTAACCGACTTAAAAAAAAAGGAAGAGGTTCTCAATTCGTGCGGGTTTATTTTTATGTATGTTCCACGATTACTCGAAGATGCCTGGACCGATTTGGAAAATTATTATTTTGTTTGAAAGTGTATACGTCACAGGTGGTCACATAGTCATCAGGTCAGGATCTGATGATTATGTGACACCTTATACTGTTAGACTGTTATGGGCACACCTGAAGCGATTTGTGTGTATTACCCCATATAGGATCATGCGTCTGTCTGTCTTTCTGTTTGTCCGTCCATCTGTCTTCAAAGTAATTGGTAATAATACGTCATCCAGGTAAACTAAATTGTATCATGCTTCATTAAAGTCGGTTTTCTTTTTAGTTTTAGTTTTTTTTTAGTCGTAATTATTATGATGTCATACAATCTTGGAGTATTTAAGTCCAGAGTGAATAGGTTCCTTTCTTGGACACGCGTGCTCCATGTGGCCCAACCACATCTTATTTTTCAAGTAGGCTGGTGGTCAAACACTTGGCCATCTCCAATAATAAAAAAAAGTACTCAAGGAATTTTTGAAGAATATTGCACAAGTGAAAAACTATTAGAACAAAGATACACAGACTAAAATTTGCTGTGGTTCCTAAAGATTATATACAGGTGAGTTTTTTTTCCAGTGCCACTGAGGCGAAGTCTGAAACCGTGATTTCGATAACTCGAAATGTCATTTTAGGGATTACTTGCTCGATTTTAAAAAAAAAATGCGGTAATATAAATAAATTAAAAAGAAATAGCAATTTTCTATTTATTAGTTAATTTATTTTGTGTGTAATTTGTAAGTTATGATAGTTCTGACATGTGTAATTTGTAATATCAATATAATTTTATGGTGTTAGACTGAAAAAAATGATATACATACTTACATTAAAACACACATCAACAGTAGCTTGTCCATTACACAAATGTTTTTGTCCCGAGTGAGAATCGAACCGAAAGAAATGATATACATAGGTACATTAACACTGATGTGGACACACATCAACAGTAGCTTGTCCATTACAAAATGTTTTTGTCCCGAGTGAGAATCGAACCCACAACCTACAGGGTAAAAGACAGAGCTAGATAGATGACTTACAATAACTATTTTCCTTTTCAGCCGTCAATTGGTATTCAAGGTCAACAGACACAAGAAGACCAAGGAAGATATGTAAGTTACATTCTTAAATTTAAACTTTAATATGATCCTGAAAAAAAAGTGTTACATATTCGTTACCCAAAGTTAATTTAGCGGATTTGTTACTAAATAGGCTCAGTGGCGCACCAAAAGACCTATGTCTAGCAGTTTTGTACTGCGATATGACTTTATTATCACATCTGTCTTAGGTTTTTTTTTTTAATAAAAGCATACGCAAAAAAATAAAGTAAGCCACAGTACTTAATTAGATTAAGAATAGGCATAACACAATAGTGCCATCTGTACAAAACACGAGTACCAACTTATTTAATATAAATTGCGCAGTGTACATAACTATGATGATGACCGTTAATTAAATTTAATTGAGATATTTAATTTAAAATTATTATTATCTGAAAATTTTAAAATTGAAGCTTTGAAAGATAAATTTTATTTATTATTTAACTCATCATATATAAAAACAAGCAATTTTAGGCCGTACTTATTATTTATTTTGTCTGGCTTGTTTTATCCCCATGGTGTATATAAAAATTAAAAAAAATGTCGGGTGTTCCACGAGTTGACCTGACTCGTCCGTTTCGCAGGACGAGTTTCCCAGCCGGGGCGAGTTTCCCAGCCGGGGCGAGTCTAGCGATGTGTACTTGCTCCCTGACGATGTAACGCGACTGCATCAAGACAACGTTGAAGATGTTGTAAATATGTGAGTACAATTATTTTAAAAGCTACGTGGTCAAGTGTATGTGGCCTCGCCTTCCTATCCGGAGGTTGGTGGCTCAAATCTCGTCGTGCACCAATTAACTTTTCACATGCTCTGACGGTGAAGGTCATATCGTGAAAAAACCGGCATCCCAATCCCAATCCCATCCAGTCACTTTTTTTTTTGTTTTTTTTTTTGTCATCTGCACTATGTTTTTTCAGCAATAAAGTGAATTAATAAGCGGGGTGTATCAGTGTGCAAAAAAAAAAACGTAACCTGCTGATGCACTCCGCCATAAGTTCGTTCGTAGTTTTTTATGACCGAATATTAAAAAAAAATTAAATAGTCTCACGTCTTTTTCCCCTTCGAAGATTCACCTCTGATCAATACTCAGAGCGAAGATATTGTGAGGATCACGTACTAAGGGGTAGCCAGAGGCACGTCCAAACTTTGAGGTTTAGAGGTTTTAATTTTTTTTTTTATTGAATTGACGTGCCATATAAATGTCGGTCATCATTCCAGGTTAGCAGAACCGGAAATCAAAATGGAATCTATCATAATATACGACGATGACGATCCCATCAGCATCAGTAACAGCTCTAACACTCGGCCACTGCAAATAGACACCACAACAATACACCCCAACATGAAACCGAAAACACCACTAAATCCCGTCAGAATAGCACCGAAACCAGCCCAAACAGACAACGTAACGGCTGTTAATTCAAAAAAAACACCATACATTACTTCAATTGCAACTCCTGAAATCAATCGAGAAAGTAGTACCAAACTAGATAAAGCCAAATCGAATTCTAGACTATGTACATTAATATCGAATCCTATACAACACACAGCCAGAAATAATCCCAAACAAAATACGGTCAAATTGGATCTCAGAAAAAAATCATCCAAGTCTATTAATACTGATATGTCCAGTATTATACCAGTAAAGCCTATCACTACTGGAGCGAAACTTAGACAATATACAGCCAGAAATAAACACATACAAACAGCCAATACGAATCCCATACAAGATACGGCCAAAACGAAACTTACGAATACAGCCAATTCAATGACTTCAGACATGTTAAGTGCTTTTCCAGTAGAGTCTACTACTAATGGAGCGAACTTGGAAGAGCCTGCAGGCTTTATGCTGCATCCGATAGTGTTCAATAGCGGGATGATGACCGTTCCTACGCTGGGAGCTCAGATCGTGAATGGATACATGATGATGGCGCATGATCTGAGCTCTATGGTGCCACAAATAGCGATGCAAAACGGGGGGAGCTTGGACTTTGTTTCTGGTGAGTTTTTGAAATTTCATAATGATAACTTGTGTCTGTTGAAAAATATTGATGTACTGATTCATCAGGCCGGGTATTCTTAGACATTTTTGAGAATCGCTATACAGTTCATCTATATCTATATATACTTATAATAAAACTGTAACGGTTCAAAATCTGTGCGATAAATAAAGATGATTAAATTGAAGGATTAATCATCTATTATATATTATCGGTACAGACGCCAAAAGAACAGTTTTTTTTCCATTATCTGTCTGCCTGACTGTCTTGTCTGTCTGTACGTACTACAGGGTGGCAATTTTTTTTAATGAATAAATTGACGCATTTTCTTGAAAGTTGCTATAAACACTAAGCAAAGAAAATTATGAAACATTTGTTCGACGAGTTGATGATATTCATCGTTTTAAAGGCTTTAAAGAAACCACCCTCAAATGTGCTATTTGTACAAAGAGTTTACTATAGGGTTGACATTAAATATACAGGTGACTTTTTTTTCTGGGCCACTGAAGTCTGAAACCGTGAGACTTATCGAAAAGTCATGCTAGGAGTTACGTGCTCGCTTTAAAAAAAAAAAGTTCGCGGTACTCCAGGGCCCTCTTTTATAATCCAGTATAAAAGAGGGCCCTGGAGTACCGCTGATTCTCGCTCTCCAGTACAAACGTAGTTTTTTTAGAAAAAGTAACGCACCACTATCTCATTATACCTACAAAATAATCTTCTGAATCAGACTTGCCATTTCGAAATGAAAACGGAACTACGTTTGTATGGGAAATTGAGACTACTGGGCCTTATTAACTAAGCGACGGACCAGAAGTTACTTTAATAGTGACGTAGTAGGTGCTTAGGTTTACCTATATTAACTTTACGTACTCAGTTTATACATGTAGGTATATCATTCCGTGGCATTTTCAAGTGAGTTTTTGTGTACCTATGTTCACATTATTGTTACTATACGTGAAAATCTGTAATTAGCTTTCTGTTATTATTGCTGTAATCTATCTAAGACAAAATTGCTGTTGATTTTCCAATAAATTAAATAAATAAATGAATAAGCTATCCTTCTATGACTTTAAACGGACAATTATATATAATTCGTGTACCTCAACATTTTTTAACATAACGATTTGCATAATATTTTGAATCTAGATATGATTATGTTTTTCAACTTTTTTTTTCAGATCCGACTAAAGTGGCAAACGTTCTAAAAATGATGTCGCATCAAGACGCGCATAAAGTGCACATATTCACAAACGCAACCGAACCAACATCCACTCAAACCGAACCAACATCCACTCAAACCGAACCAGCAACCACTCGGAACCAAAACTCCAACCAAAAATTGAACCGTCAACACGGTGGTAAAGTAAACAAAAGTCAAAGATCTTCACTGGTTACCCAATCCTCGTCTGCAGGGCCTATGTTAGTGGAAGCGCACTCTTTGGCAGATAACAGCACTATTTCTGCCGCACCCCCGATGAAATCTGGTGAAATCAACTGGGAGGATAAGATTCCGATGGATGTCATATCATTTATGGTAAGTGTTTAATGTAATAAATATTACTTTTCAGAAATATAGGACATTGCATTTTTTTACAGCTGTACATTGTTTTTAATGCTTTTGTTAAGTTCATCTCTTGCCTTACTGCGTAGGTCACATCCAAGAACATGACCTACGCGGCACTGCATACCGCCCGTCAAGGCATAAAGGCGCTCGCACGCCCGTAATTTCACTGGAAACCATACCCTGCAAACCGGAACACGGAAATGCTGCTTGCATAAAGAGCTACTATTTTAAAATGCATCTGCCCCCAAACTGAGCTTAGCCTGTAATATAGGAACTATAGACACTGTCAGCTGGTCGCGATTCCGAACAGGTGGTAGATTTGACGTCTCAAAATGAACACACCTTCAGCCTTAACTTGGAAAATCAGGTGAGATGAAGGCCAAGCACATCCCCGTTGAACAATAAAAAAAAAACAGTTTTCAAATGTTTAAAATGAAGTCGATGTTGATTGACAGTTGACGTACACAATAAGGCTCCCGGTCCAAAAAAAAACCACTAGCATATGGGCCTTGTTTGTGTGAATATTTTCAGGGAAATGTACATTGGATTGGTGGAGTGTTTGCAATGTAATGACAGAACCGACACTGTCGAGCCCGGCACTACACGGAAATTATATATTCTTGATATATTTTTTTTATCAGGATGCAGACGTGAATACTGGTAAAAGGGCGCGGATGACCGCCACCACGCCGCTGCCTGCGCTTGGGATAGCCAACGTGACGTCACTGCAGGACACGGGACAAGATGACATTATAGACCTCTGCTAGGGTATATATATTGTAGGGTAGGCCCTATTATCACAAATACTTACTGATACCCCCCCTTATCTTTGGAAAAAGTAATATAAAATAATATAAATGAATAAATGTTTCAGGACATTCGTTACACACAGCGCAATCTAGTCCCAAACTAAGCAAAGCTTGTTATATGGGAACTAGATTACGGATGAAATACTTGTGTACTTTTTAAAATAAATGAAGGGGGGAGATGTTTTGGAGCAGAGGTTGGTCTCGTGTAGGGTATGTAAAAGTTATGATGATGTCATCAAACTCTGCTAAACCTTCTATTACAATACTTCTCAGTCCGACCTCCCTTATCTTTGGAATAAGTAAGGTAAGTGAAGGGGGGGGGGAGATGTTTAGTAGCAGAGGTCAATCTCGGTAAAGGTTAGGATGATGTCAACGACCTCTGCTACTTACTTACTATTACAATACTTCTCATACCGACCTCCCTTATCTTTGAGATAAGTAAGGTAAATGAAGGGGGGGAAGATGTTACGAGCAGAGGTCAATCTGGGTATAAGTAGGATGTAAGGTAAAAGTTAGGATGACGTTTTTGACCTCGCAGATATATTTGTGCAGGTTGCAAGCTTTTCTGTCTATGTAAGTGTTAAGTTTACAAAAATTATCTAGTATAGTAGTATTGTACCATATGCCTTTAACATTATCTTTTACAACCATTTTTTTTTTATTGTACGACGGGGAAGCGCTTGGCCTTCATCTCTCCTGGTCTCAAGTTAAGATAAGGCCGAAGGTTGGTTCCTACCACCAACCAAACCAAGCACAATATTGTACCCCCCCTGGTGATTGAATCCGGGACCTCTGGATCTGACGGTTTTTAAAAGATATATATATAAAAAAATATATAAAAAGATATAAAAATATACAAAAAGATATATATTTTAAAAGATATATAGCATAAATACGCCTTGTGTTGATAATGTTGATATATAACTTGCGCGGTGTTTGGTAGCCGATGATATGTATTTTTATAATGTGAAAATGTATATTATAGTCACTGTTTATTTTCATGTATATTTGCCTGCACTAATATGTAGACACTATATTTTCTAAAATGGTTTTTTATCTACATTTGTTAGATAGGTATGTTAGTATAATGGTATAAAGAAAAATATAAAATAAATTATTGTTGTTGTACAACTACATTATTGCTTAGAATATCAAATTGTAAGTGTAAAATGTAGGTTAGAAAAGCTAGCTTACAAAATTTGTAAGCTTGTCATCAATAATGATTAATTGTAAATATTGTAATCTTACCTGCAATGTCTTGAAAAGACTGAGGTTATTACCAAACTAGCGAATGGTAAGGTAGAATAGGTATTTTATGATTTATTAAAATATGTTAAACAATTTAGAATGTTGTATTATTTTGGAAAGTACCTGACGTGTGCAGCCATTCTCAAACACAGAAAATTTTCAGATCGGTAACATCTTTTTGTCAGATTCGACTTAGGGGAAAGTGGTCACCATTCGTACGCTTTTTATATTTTATTTTTTTAATTTATGATGGATTGTTGAATTTATCTAGTTTATATACCTAAGCGTAACAAATATATTGTAGTTTGTTACAAAAAAATCCGAAACTATTATGTCAAAAGGTTAAAGAGTTATAGTAATTTTTCTACGATAAGATATTTGTACGAAAGTACCCCACGTACGGGGTACGTTCGTACAGTAGGTGGGGTACTTTCATACGCCATGGGGTAGATTCATACAGGGTAATTAAAAAGCCTATTAAAGTCGTTAAATTTTTATTAATTATTACAAAAATATTTATTTATTAAAGAACTAACTTAAAATATTTGACTTGACTCATAGTCGATAAATGTTTCTTTAGAAACATAACAAAAAATTAAATCGTTTATCCACAGTTTACTTATTGATAATTCTTAGCTTAACAATCAGTCTTTTTGTCTTTTGCTGTCGGCAGCAAAATTATGTCGTTGTAATACAGCAGTCAAATTATTATAGAACTCTTGGTCTGCAGTCTTATTGAAAGCGAACGATCTAGCTGCGCTTATATTTTCCGGTTTTCGCAGACTGAGGTTGGTGTTTCTTTCTCTATACTTACGCATCCACTCTAACCCGGCCATTTGGTTTTCATCCCATTTCGTTGGATATTTTAAATTTGACGCTTTCGCGTATTTGTAGGCAAGTTTGCGAATCTGTATTGTTGTGGCCATAATGCATTTTGCAGCAATTAATAATGTAGTCATTCAAGCGTGTCTCTTCTTCCAAGGAGAAGACCTGTAGACTAGTGAACTTCGAATGAAATGTATGTGAGGGTTAATCGGTGTTAGAGCCATCTTTGAATTTCTTGACTCTGCTTTCCAACGTCGATGTCTTGATGTTATATTGCAACGCGGCTTTTCTATATGACAGCCGTCCTTGAATTACGTCATCAATTGCTAATTTCATGGACTCTTCATCCACCTCTTGGGTACGCGTACCCTTTTTTTTTATATTTCGTACCATGATTCTGCAATAAAATATTAGTTATAAGGCTTACTTTATAAAATATATCGATTTGTTAGAATTAGAATACTTCATAAAAAGAAAAATGTTATTGTGATGTTCTGGTGGTTAATAAAATCTAAAGGGGAGCATTCGTACGCGTACGAATGTGCCCCCTGTTTTGCTGTCCGAATGCACCCCATGCCTTGCACAAAATTAAAATACTACTTTATACAAATTCTAATTTAATTTGAGAAATATAACAATTAAAGCTCAAAATAATCAATGTTAACATTAATATTAATCAACACTATTTTGTCAAAAACATAATAATTCTACTTACAATTGCGAATTGAATTTACGTAAAAAAATTACCCACCGCGCGCGAAAACACGTTACGTCTTGTCAGCCGATGCACCGTGGTGCGACTGGCGCGACACTCTGCTTAGCAACATGGCGGCCGGTATGTCTATGCACACAAGCAAACGCGCGCTTGTGTGCCGTTTAGTTTGTCTATTATACTAACTGTATGAATGTGCCCCGCGTACGAATGGTGACCACTCTCCCCTATAATCTGATCTATATGAACGCTATTCTCAAACTATTTCTGAAAATCTGTGAAGGTCATATGTGGTCATAAATATGACACACAGATTATTTTCACATGACATTTTTCTTTTTCATTGACATTTGTATTTATTAATGTCTATAAATCCGGTGCCAGTTGCACCATCAATGGTAAAAGTGGCCCGGCGGCGGCGGCGGGCTGTATTAGATTTCGCAGTTAAGAATACCGTGTCCGCTATTCTTCTTATTAAGGCTTTCTGAATGTTTGAATGTACCAATAGATATGCAGGTAAGGTACTAGTAGTATTTATATAGGGACATTACATACCTACTCATATCAGAAATTGTGGAAAATCAGTCAAGACTGCAAGAATAGGTAGGTTTAGTACCACATAATTATGCAAACGAAGCCTGATCAGAAAGGTATCAAATACCATATTAAAAATGAGAAGTGAACATCTAGGCACGAATGTCAGCAGTTAGGCTGCCTAGGTTTAGAATAGCAAGAGGCAGTACCTACACCCCATTGCCGAATACATATTTTTGAATTAGAATTAGGTAGGTAGGTACCTAGAGAGTTATCGCTGACATAATTGTTTCGGCAACAGTTAGGGTAGGTATAGGTATTTATTATACAGTTATTTTTGAGCACCGCTATGTTTGCAAAGTCAAATTTTCTTTATTCAGGAAGATTTTTGATATTTTTGAAACGTCTAATCTGTGTTCGTAATCACAACCAGCTATTTTCAAACACGGAAAGATTTCGGATCGGAAACATCACTTTTTGTCGGATCCGACATAGAATCCGGTAGATTCATTAAATCATTTAGGAAAATCTTATGTGGGAAGCATCATATTATAATGTAAAAATATTTCGATTTCGGCGTTATGAATAGCTGTCTCGGAATCTCCATCGGATGCTTCTGTACCTATTCGATTCGTTCCGATTTGGCTTTCCGAATGTTTGAAACCACAAGGTGAAAGGCAAGAATTTTGATTTTTTATTCTGGTATGATCTTGGCTGGGGTCAAGTCATGCCATTATTCAAAATTAAAAATACCTAAGTTTAAATAAATTAAGTAGGTAGATACTTCTGTTTCTGACCATCCATGGCATGGAGTAGTTACCTACCTGTTAGGTAGAGTTGCCATGCTATGCCACATGCCACTCACTGCTGTTCAATCTGTTTCTCCATGCATGCCTTCTATCTCGTGATTCTATTCTATAGTCTCTTTGATTTCAGTCAGTTTCTCTTTGATTTGGTTGTTTGTAAACAATAAACAGATAGACCGACAGTCAGTTTTGAGACTTAACGAAAGTTTTTTTTGATATAATATCGCTATTATGGATGGAAAATATATCTTAGACGCAATAAAACGCAAGCTTATGTGCACAACTTGCCTCAGAACCACTAATTCCCTTTACTCAATGAGTTTTGCTGGTAATAATGCCAAAACCAAGATTCTTATAATGCTGGTGAGCGAAACATTATTTAGTATTTCATATTTATGTTTTGGCTGCAAGCTGCTCTCACCGGTAGGTAGGTACATGACCGATTAGATGTATACACGATTGCCTTGCGGTTTGCGGTTACTAGCTGATTAAAATAGAATCATCTTTTTCCTACTCAGCCTGTATCTGGACCAGGAGGGTCGGTAGAGTAGACGTAGAGATCGCAGTGTTGATACTCGTCAAAAATGTTGCTTCCCACTTTCTGGTGTAAAGAGACATCACACTAGGTACTTACATAATGTACAAAAAATTTTTTTTTACTATGCATTATGGAAGTGTTTTGATAAGGCTGAAGGTTGTACACTTCACCTGCAATAATCAACAAACTGAGGAACTGGCTATTTTACCTCAATGCTGGAACATAACAATTTAGAATAGTTGCTATTGTGATATTCTTAGGTAAGGTGGTGGTAGATACCCAGTCGAAATTAAAACATGCCCTACCAGCTACCAAACCAAGTGCAAATTTGTACCCCCCTAGAGAACTAATCCGGGGCCCCTGTGTTTGATATTGATAGATGAGATCTTAAGAATTTAAATTAAAATCGACGCCAAAAACAATGTTGTTGGTTCAATAACCTAATACATTAGTTTTTCTCCAGCTTTTTGTGTTAATCATGGCCTATATACGAGAACCTTTATTCCCAAACAGCTACCAGTTCTGCAAGCTATACAGCCTGCCCACTGCCACTTGAGCTTACTGATTCCGACAGCTATGTTTGTTGGTAACTTTGTTTACCCTACAGATATCAACATTTTGGTCAATGTCTTAGCTAAAAAAAAGCCGGCCAAGTGTTCTAAAGGTCAAGTCCAGTTATACGTCAGTCAACGGAAGTTTATGTGTAAACTGATAGACAGTGAGGGTCACATATCACTGGCTAGTATGTCAATATGCGGCGAATGCTAGGTGCTTGCAAACTGCAGGCATGTGAGGAAAGTAAGTTTGGACATTCCTCTGACTATCCCCTACTAGGTCATCCCCATAAGATTCATTTTCTGAGTAGTGATTAGAGGTGAATCCTCGAAAAGAATAAAGTCTGCTACTGTTCTACTTAAAATGTAAATATTTGCAGATGCCCGACAATCAAGACATCATGGTCTGTTCTATTTGCCGTTGGCAGTTCCGGAGGTGGCAGATGTTTGAACGGCAGTGCCAAGCTGCGAGCAACATACTCAATATTGCACACATGGTAAACCACAGCTGATTTATTACTAGAAAACAACCCCGCCTGATGGGAAGCAATGAAGCGTAGGACCACCTCTGTGGTCTAATGGTTCAACCCACCGATTTCAGATTCTGGTTTGATCCCCAGGAATATTGTGCTTGGTTTGGTTGGTGGTAAGATTTTATTTGGCTAGCTACCACCATCTTACCTAATTCTGTCGCCATAATAACAATTCTTAAAAAAAACCTTTTTGATAAATCTAAAATCTGAATGCCGGAAAATTGTGTTCGGCATTTAGAGGTAAGATAGCCAGTTCCTCAGTTAGTCGAGGATTCCGGGTGAAATGCGCCTTCACCTTCGGCCTTATCTCAACTTGTAACCTGATGAGATAAAGGCCAAGTACTTTTTTTTTTTTTATTGTACGACGGGGAAGCGCTTGGCCTTCATCTCACCTGGTAACAAGTTAAGATAAGGCTGAAGGTGGAGACGCACTTCAGCCGGAATCCTCAACAAACTGAGGAACTGGCTATCTTACCTCTGAATGCCGGAACACAACAATTTTAGAATAAGTTATTATGGCGACAGAATTAGGTAAGATGGTGGTAGCTAGCCAGGCGGACTAAACAAAGTCCTACCACCAACCAAACCAAGCACAATATTGTACTCCCCCTGGGGATCGAACCCGGGACCTCTGGATCTGAAATCGGTGGGTTGAACCTCTAGACCACAGAGGCGGTAAACTTCCCCGTTGTACAATAAAAAAATGGCAGTTAAGAAGACACCTATTCTCTCTCGCCTTGGGGAAATCCATGTCGTGATATTCAGGAAAAACAGACTCGGACATTGTATACAGTTCAACGTCGCATCTTCACCTCACCTCATCATCTAAATAATTATTTTATAATAAATATGACAGGACATTAATTTTACACAGCGTCATCTAGTCCGAAACTAAGCAAAGCTAAGAAATATGTGATATGGGAACTAGATTACGGAGTACTTACATACTTTCTTTTTATATTCATCACACAAATTTGTCCTTGGTGGGCATTAAACCCACAACCTACAGCGCAGAAGGCAGAGCTAACCAACTGAGCTGTGAGGCTTTTTATTAATTTACAGAATTCAAATGAAACATTTGACCACCAAGTACTAACTTGCCTCAATTTAAAAGCAACGAAACCTGAAGTTCACTACTTTTCTGGATACATAAAAAATGAGGCAGTCAATGTTCTAACTGGTCCACCGATTAACAACCAACCGAATGATGCAGGGAACTTGAAATCAGAAATTGATAGCTTGGGCACAAATAATGCTGTAGTGAATGGTTTTGAAGTGAATGGTTCATCGGTGAACATGAACGAACAGGTGAATGGTTCATCAGTGATCAAAGGAGTTGACAACGATAATGAAGATTCATACTTTAATAATGACGATGTACCGTTAGTGTTGCTGAGCAAACGGAACCGACGGAAACGTAAGAAGATAATAAAGACGGAAAATAAAAGCGGGCAAGTCACGCTTGAAATGTTACCCCGTAGTTACCTGAATTCATTGGTAAGTTTAAATATATAACTTTTATTAGCTATATTTTTAGCTTGTCATCATATCATTAATTCTCTGGCCCTGGTGTGTTTAACATAGACAAGCGGTCAAGAATTACACATCATTTTATAAAAAAAAAACCTTTCCACAGATGCTTAAATATAGTAAAATCGAAAGTGTAAAAAAAAATTGTGTTTCTGACAGTTGAATAGCTTTATCGAATTCGGAAGCTTCCGATGGCGATTCCGAGAACGCTATTCTTAACTCCGAAAAAAAAAATACCTACATTAGAATTCGAAACTTCCCACAGAAGATTTTCCTAAATCTTTTGAGAATAGCGTCGAATTTTAAGTCGAATCCGACAAAAAGTGATGTTTCTGAGATAAAAGATGATATATACTATTTTTTTTATTAAATACAATGTACAATTAAACTAACTATGTGCAAAGGAAGCAGTCAGATTACCTAAGGACCGTTACAATCGGCCTATAGGTAACTCAACTGTTCCAGACCAGTACCAGACGGAAGCGTAAATAAAATTAACAACCTCTGTGGTCTAGTGGTTCAACCCACCTTTTTCAGATCCAGAGGTCCCGGGTTCGATCCCCAGATCCCCACGTACAATATTGTGCTTGGTGTGGTTGGTGTTAGGACTTTGTTTAAGTACGCCTGGCTAGCTACCACTATCTTACCTAATTCTGCCGCCATAATGACAATTCTAAAATAGTTGTGTTCCGACATTTAGAGGTAAGATAGCCAGTTCCTCTTCGGCCTTATCGCAACTTGTTACCAGGTGAGATGAAGGCCAAGTGCTACAAAAAATACTTATTATAATTTCACTTATACCTAAATAATAATACTTTAATGATAGAAAACGAGTGTATAAATGGAACAATGCAAAGTTAACATTGAAAGAGAAAACAATATAACCTCTGTATCTGAATTTATTTGTCTGTTTTAGGCTTCATCAAATGGAGAAACAAAGTTAGAACTCGAACCTAGGACCTCAAGAAAAATACCCAAAAAACTAAAAGAAGGATTCTCATCGAGAATGGTTCAAGAAACGAATGAATATGAAGTCATCAAACTTACCAAAGAACAGGTATTATCTAATATCAAATTGAAAATATATGTTTTTGCACTCAATAATAGAATACCATACAAAACGTACACAAAGGAAAATGTTTTTTGCACTCAATAATAGAATACCATACACAAAGGAAAACGTTTTTTACACTCAATAATAGAATACCATACAAAACATACACAAAGGAAAATGTTTTTTGCACTCAATAATAGAATACCATACAAAACATACACAAAGGAAAATATTTTTTGCAGATACATCTGTGTCTATCCTCATTTTGAAGGTATCTTTTAATTATTTTGTCTTACGATAGGTACACCCCACAAACTATTGTATCATAAAATGTGTTCTCATGCATGTCAATGTAATTCTTTATGAGAAATAAATGTCTTAAATACTGCCACAACAGCAGGTAAAGCCTCAAATGGTAAAATTAATTATTTATGGTTAAATATTTTTGACTTGGTAATTATTGAATGTATCGTTAAAAACGAGAGCCATAGTTTCTTGCCTTTCTCCTTATGTGCTGAAGGGCCGATCGAAAAAACGAGATTGTGTTTCTATATTAATTTTCCATAGGGACTCTTGACGACTTGGGTTCATTACATTTTATCTATGAAGAAGCATCTTAACAGGGTCTTGTCTATAAACTTAGTTGTCTAACTCTGTGGTCTAGTGGTTCAACCCATCGATTTCAGATCCAGAGGTCCCGGATTCGATCCCCAGTGGGACTACAATATTGTGCGTGGTTTGGTTGGTGGCTATTATGGCGACAGATTTAGGTAAGATGGTGGTAATTAGCCAGGCGGACTTAACAAAGTCCTACCACCAACCAAACCAAGCAAAATGTTGTACTCCCCCTCTGGGTCTCACACCGGTGGGCAAACCTTTAGACCATGGAGGCAGTTAATTTTAAAACAATGGACATATTTTGCAGGGGATGAAAAGTGTAATGTTTAATTTTAACAGTATATCTTACTTATCTACTTTTTAAAATCTTCTATTTGATGATAATTTTGCCTTATATTCATATGTTTAGTAGGTGATAAACATGTATATTTCATTTGTCTATTAAAATCGTATATTAATTCAAGTACACTTTTCTACCTTTTCAGTGTATCAACTCTCACTCTCTCAAAGGTTTGCTGGTAGAAAACTCTTTAAAGGTTAAGCTCGCCTCTGTACATATGTTTTCCTATTACATGTTTGAATATGTGAACGATAAAGAATTATGAGAATTATGTTTTTTTTAAGTACATTAATGTTGTCTGCAGGTAATATCAGAAATGCAAGTGCGCGCCAACACGGAGGCGTATATTCAATCTCCATACAAATGTGTGAAGTGTGTGAGAGGGTTCAACTTCCTAGATGTACTCAATACACACATGGAAAAACACACTATGGTAATTTTATCATTATATTCTTGTATTATCTGCTTAGAGGTGTATATACAATCTCCATACAAATGTGTGAAGTGTGTGAGAGGGTTCAACTTCCTAGATGTACTCAATACACACATGGAAAAACACACTATGGTAATTTTATCATTATTTTCTTGTATTATCTGCTTAGAGGTGTATATACAATCTCCATACAAATGTGTGAAGTGTGTGAGAGGGTTCAACTTCCTAGATGTACTCAATACACACATGGAAAAACACACTATGGTTATTTTATCATTATTTTCTTGTATTATCTACTTAGAGGCGTACATACAATCTCCATACAAATGTGTGAAGTGTGTGAGAGGGTTCAACTTCCTAGATGTACTCAATACACACATGGAAAAACACACTATGGTAATTTTATCATTATTTTCTTGTATTATCTGCTTAGAGGTGTATATACAATCTCCATACAAATGTGTGAAGTGTGTGAGAGGGTTCAACTTCCTAGATGTACTCAATACACACATGGAAAAACACACTATGGTTATTTTATCATTATTTTCTTGTATTATCTACTTAGAGGCGTACATACAATCTCCATACAAATGTGTTAAGTGTGTGAGAGGGTTCAACTTCCTAGATGTACTCAATACACACATGGAAAAACACACTATGGTAATTTTATCATTATTTTCTTGTATTATCTGCTAAGAGGCGTAAATACAATCTCCATACAAATGTGTGAAGTGTGTGAGAGGGTTCAACTTCCTAGATGTACTCAATACACACATGGAAAAACACACTATGGTAATTTTATCATAATTTTCTTGTATTATCTGCTTGTTGGCAATTGTGTTGTTGTTTGGATATTGTCATCAATCCAATTTGTGTAGCCTGAATATTCTCAAAGCTATATCGGATCGAATTCCGAAAACGCTATATGTTACTCCGAAACCAAAAAGTTGTCAATTAGTATTCGACACTTCTACAGACTTCGTTGTCGATGTTTCTGATACGAAAACTTTGCATGTTTATAAAATGTTATAATGACACTAAAATTCACAACCCAACGCGATTCAACGGGATTCGAACCAGCATCTTTTCCTAAAGCCGAAAATGCTCTAGCCGATTAACGAGGGTAATTAATTACGCCGATTACGATTTTTTGTGCCAAATTCAACTCAGCCTATACGCTGGTGAACGCCTTCTAACAGATTCACCAAACCATGTGAAACTACCCTATAGTCAGAAAGTACATTCAAAATCACTAGCGAGAAATGGCGTTTTTGCTTTTTATATTATTTATTGTATCTAAATTAAAGTGATTGCACAGCGCTGATTAACGCCATCTACCAGAGAGAGTTTAGTGAATAAAGTATGTGAAACTACCCTATAGTCAGAAAGTACATTCAAAATCACTAGCGAGAAATGGCGTTTTTGGTTTTTATATTATTTATTGTATCGAAATTAAAGTGATTGCACAGCGCTGATTAACGCCATCTACCAGAGAGAGTTTAGTGAATAAAGTATGTGAAACTACCCTATAGTCAGAAAGTACATTCAAAATCACTAGCGAGAAATGGCGTTTTTGGTTTTTATATTATTTATTGTATCGAAATTAAAGTGATTGCACAGCGCTGATTAACGCCATCTACCAGAGAGAGTTTAGTGAATAAAGTATGTGAAACTACCCTATAGTCAGAAAGTACATTCAAAATCACTAGCGAGAAATGGCGTTTTTGGTTTTTATATTATTTATTGTATCTAAATTAAAGTGATTGCACAGCGCTGATTAACGCCATCTACCAGAGAGAGTTTAGTGAATAAAGTATGTGAAACTACCCTATAGTCAGAAAGTACATTCAAAATCACTAGCGAGAAATGGCGTTTTTGCTTTTTATATTATTTATTGTATCTAAATTAAAGTGATTGCACAGCGCTGATTAACGCCATCTACCAGAGAGAGTTTAGTGAATAAACCTTGTGAAACTGCCCTAGTGTCTGAAAGTACATTCAAAATCACTAGCGAGAAATGGCGTTTTTGCTTTTTATATTGCACAGCATTTACAAAATGTTATAGTGACACAAAAATTTATAACCCGCGTATTTTGAAGTATGTTTTAAGTATGAAGCTAGAAAATTACAAATACAAATACAAATACAAATCGTTTATTTTCAATCAACTCAGGATCATTTGATTCACACACAGTTTCATACAAAATAGGTACATACTTATAAATCTAGCAGAAATTGGAAGGATAACGGGCATGTCACAAAATACAAATTTAAATTTAATGAATTACAAAATGTCAAAATAAAATATTAATAAAAGTCAAAAAACAAAATAATGATTTAAAAATGAATTGAATTGCAAAATGTCAAGATATTCATAAAAGCCACAACAAAGTAATTATTTAAAAATGTCAAGTCTGAATTTATTATTATTATTGAGAGCATGCATCTGGGCGCAGTGATACAAATAAATGCAGTCAAACCTATTTGCAAATACGTTGATAATGCTGTTGAAGCTGGCCCGGACCCTGCGCATCAGAGATGTACCCCGCTTGCGCATGGTGCTGTAGAAACAGTCCACGCGCATCTCGGCGAACATCCCTGACGCACTACAGAACCGGGGCAGTCCCATCAGCACTCTGAACGCATTATTATATTGAACACGCAGAGCGCTGTACTGTTTTTGCGTATAGTTCACCCATAGGCTGCACGTGTAGAAACTCGAACAGTAAGACTTAAAAAGTGTAGTTTTCACTTGTTTTGAGCAGCGTGCAAATCTACGAGCTATCATGTTCGCTCTTACAGACAGCGCCCTCCGTTCTCTCTCAATGTCAGCATCGTCTTTCAAGTCAGAGGTCAGAAAATGTCCCAGATATTTAAACTTATCTACTACGTTAAGCGGTACTCCACACAGTTTTATGCAAGGTATAGTGGACACTGGACAGCTTCCTCTGGCACGAAAAACCATGCATTCACTTTTCGTACTGTTATATTTTAGGCCATGTTCGTAAGCATACCTCTCGCAAATGCCTAGTAACCTGGCTAACCCACAATTTGATGCACTCAACAGCACCATGTCGTCTGCATAACTAAGATTGTTGACACAAACACCGTCAATATGGCAGCCGACACGGGTGCTGCTGAGCTCAACAATCAACGCGTTGACATAAAGGTTAAACAGCTTTGGAGACGTCAGCCCCCCTTGCCTCACCCCGGCCTCCAACCTGTATGTCTCCGAGTAAGCACCTGACCATCGCACCACATTGACTTGATTTTGATACCAGAACTTAAATATGTGGTTGAGTTCTGGAGGCAATTCAAGCTGTTTTAACTTCTGCCATAATACGTCATAATTAACCAGGTCAAACGCTTTAGACAAGTCGAGGAAACAAGCATATATGGGTGTTTTGCGATCGGTGTAGTACTTGATAGTCTGCTTCAAACTTAAAATAGCCGTCTCTGTGGAAAGACCTGGTCTAAAACCGAATTGATTATTATGTAGTTTCAGATAAGGACTAAGTCGAGTGTCAAGCAGACTATCCAGCACCTTTGCTACTATTGTGGCCAACGAAATTGGCCTATAGTTATTTTCATCATTTATATCGCCAGTCTTATTCTTCACAATGGGCACCACTACAGTCCTTAACATCTCCGCAGGTAGATATGAATGTCCCATACATAAGGTATAGAACATGGCAAGTACTCGAGGCAGATGGGGGCCCGCATGTCTTAGGTGTTCGATGCTGAGACCATCATGACCAGGAGATTTACCACGTGACATAGATTTTATAGCTTTATAAACGTCTTTGGCTATAAACCTAGTTCCTAATTCCTGGCCATTTGATCCCGCATCGCTCACCGACTGCGATGGTCCCAAAGGTGAATGAACGGCAAAATGATTCCTGAACATTTCGGCTATATCTTTTTTATCAGTGATACCAGCAACGCTCACAGGGAGACCGGGTTTACTATTCAATTTATTGGTGGCTTTCCAAAAACTAGAGAAATTTTGATTGAAATGTTGAGCTGTAATGTTATCCATTTTTATTTGTTCGCTATTGTTTTGACACCATCTTAACCGTGATTTGAATATCTTTTTGCTTTCTACCATGTCGTTGTAAATGCGGCCAGTATTAGGTTTGCCAGAATTTACCCAGATCTCATACTTCGACCTCGCCTTCCCGTGAGCATCACTTACATATCTATTCCACCCCGCGATAGGTTTTCGTTTATGTTTGAAATTCCCATTCAATGCACTACTACTAGTGGCAGCTTGACTTAAAACACTAACAATTTTATCATACAATTTGTCAATAATACATCTATGGTCTAAATTATTACACATAAAATCACTACAAAGTGTAAACTCACTTGGAAAATCTATTTGTCTTAACTCATCATGACATATTTTATAATAATTTTCTACCTGTTCTACTTTTCTATCCCCCCATACTATTTTACTGATGTTATTATAACTTTGTTCTGCTACTATTTTGGGCTTAATAATATTAAAATCACATTCTAAAATAATAGGAAAGTGGTCCGACCACAAGACATCATACTGTACATGCACATTCGAAACTGCCCGAGCAGCTGACTTAGATGCAACACAGTGGTCCAACCATCGTCTGGAGCCATTCGCATCACTAACAAATGTATACGTATCTGAGTGCACGCCTAACATTTCCACGTCAACACATACCCAGTCTTGTTCAGTGCAAAAACTAGTCAGCTCGTTAAAAAACTGTGTATACGGATGCGCATTAAAGTCTCCAAGTATATACACGGACTCAGTGTTCTCAATACTTATTATAGCACTCACCCGACTCAGACAATCTGTAAACTCAACCAAGTTCGTCACTTTATCTGTAGGCATGTACACATTTAAAACCGAAAACGATCTCTGCCCCAAGACAACTTTAATAGCACACACACGCGGATGACCACACTGTACCACTGACACGTTTTGGAAGACACACTTATCCCACAGCAACGCTACTCCACCGTAAGGCCGCCCGACTATCATGCCGGCCGACGTGTCCATCGCTGACGTCCCGGTGTAGGCAAAGTTAGGATGAATGGTGCTGAGGAAAGGAATGTCCCCCGGAAGCAGCCAGGTCTCTTGTAATGCAATGATGTGCGCTGTCTGACACAGCTCTCGTATGTGGTCAACCGACCTCTTCACATTTTTACAGTTAAAACTGATTAACTTACATGATGAGCTATCAACCATTGTATTTAGAAGGGCCGCCTACAGTGTCACCACCGTTCACATTTCTTGGCTTGAAGTTAACAAAACGACGAAAAATGATTCCTTGTGGCCACAGCTTGTCATCCAAAAACAATGATACCTTTTGTTCTGACACTAAAAACTTGAAAGCCCTATGATCCCTTTCTCGTCTAAATACAATCTTCTCCAAAGAAATCCGTTCTTTTGTTTTATTATACACGTACTCAGTTATGTCCTTTTCAGACGAATCTTTGTGGACATTCGTTATAAATATCGGTATCTTATTTTCGGCTGCTCTAAATTTTCCTTCCTTATCTAGTGAGGAACCCATCGTACCTAGATAACGATGATTTAGCCTAGGTTTACGGTACTGGACCGTTTTCCATTCACCTCTATTTTTCATAGTTTCCGCAAACGACTTCATTCGTGGAGATTGCTCATTATTAGAAGACATAATATTTACAGTCGGGCTCGGGCGAGTAGATAAGTCGTCGATCAGCTGGCGAGTATTACCCGGCTCGCGTAGCAAACATGTTTGACGACCGGCCGACATTAGGTGAGCTTCCTCGGGCCCCGACCCCGCCGCAGTTCCCCCCTGGCCCGGCGGCGATATCAGCTGTGTAGAAGGTGGCGGCGGCGGCGGTGGCGGCAGCCGCGCTGGCCGCTGCGATGGAATCGTACTCACGTTTGAAAGTGAGTCATCACTCGGTTTTGGCGGGTAGTTCCGAGTCGAGCAAGTATTTTCGTTCGGCGAACTTGATGCATTATCTAGCAAAGTCATATCTATACACGGCGAAAGGCCCATAGGGCCACTGTCCAAACAAGCTCCTCTTTTTGTGTTTATCCGAATATTCCTATACGTATTCGGTGGTGTATAATGTGGTGTAGAAAACTTATTCAACATTTCAGTACGCATTTCCTCTAGCTGTTGGGTTGTGACATATCTTGACTTTATGTCTGTAAGCTCTGTTTGAAGAATAAGCAGGTCTTTAAGTAGCTTCGTAACATCCACATGATCAAATAAAATCGGTGGCAGTCTCTCCAAATCACGTGCAACAAAAACGGGCATGACTTCTGGATCCGTCCCCTTAAATAGGGAAATTATATCCTCAACATCCCGATTTTCTTTGCCCTGTCGTTTACGTGAAATCTTCCTTTTTTCGGTTGGTAACGATTCAAAAAGTAAATCCTTTGACCGCTTGATTTCGTCACTTTTGAAAGACGAGATACATATTCTCGTCAAACTATCTTCATCGATGATCGAAATTTTATTTTGCACGTACGATAATAATTCGTCAATTACGATATTGCACGAATTGCACTTAACCGTTACGGCCATTGTAACAGCGCTTCGACACACGCTCGACAGCACGTCCGTTCTAGCACGATGTGCGCGCGCGACTGAAATTAATGGAAATAATAAAAGTTATTAAAGAAAACTTAACGTGTGTTTGAGATTGCCCTCTCTATACTAGTGTCTGACTTTGTCGCTGCATTAGACACCAGTCCAATAACTCTTATCTCATATTCTGTCAGCGAATTGCATGTATCACATATTTTATTACGTATTAAACCTCAATATACAGGGTAAAGACGATCGGGATATCCCCGACAGGACGAGGTCCCTACCTCGTCCTGTCGGGAATATGACGACGCAATGTGCACAAATTTAACAAAATTGATGCTCCCAATGTATGGCCAAAAGCTAATTATTTTTAGATTTTGTAAATTTAGTGATTTTTAGAAAAATCCCCTCTTTTGCATTTGTTTTTAACAAAATAAAACAAATGCATGACGCATTTAGTTTTTCATTTAGTTGGTGGATACAAAACCATTTTTGATTAATTTTAAGGGTAAATACATTTTATTGCAGGCGACTGTACATGTATACATTTTCAGGAGAATGGCGCATTTAAATGTGAAATGTGTTCTCAATATTGCCGGAGCGCGGTTTCCTTACGGGGTCATCTCAAATCTCACACAACCAGGTAACTTAATGAGTAAAGTATCTATATTACAAACAACACACACTTTATTATAGTACAATCATTTGGATAATTCATGTTGAGGACTCCGCGTGAAGTGCGCTTCCTTCGGCCTTATCCTTGAAATTAGGCGAGATGATTTAGTGTCGCTTTTTCGTTTCATTGAGGATCAAATCACAGCGAAGCAAAAGAAGTTTAATTAAAAAAAAATGTGTGTGTTATGTGTAATTATGTACGCACTTAGAAGTTATAGGTACTTCTTTAGTTTTACAAAACCAAATAACTAAATAATAGTATTTTTTAAACTTTCGCGATTAGAACACATTATTTTAATACGAGAAACGGGTATTTATCGCGTATTTTACCTATATTTATCCCATTTTATTGGGGATTAATATAGGTAAAATACGCGATAAATACCCGTTTCTCGAATTAAAATAATAACTAAATAATGTAAACAAAAACCAAGCATCATATTGACAGTTAACCTCAAATTTATAAATCCACTTGCTTATAATATAAAAAAACACTATTATCACGAATACTCACAATAAATTATCATTCATCACCATATATAATTTTAAATCACGCACAAATACACTTGTACATTGATGTATAGACTTATTTATCTCCACTGATACAAAACACGTTATTACTGTTATACTCTTTGAACTACCTTGAATATAGTTATAAGTTCTCACGAAAACATGAAAGACAACTACGAACTTCATGGTGTCGCTTTTAGGTGTCATTGTACGCGCGCATCGTAAAAAAACACACGTAATTTTTCCCCCCAAAGAAATGTAACTTCAAAAAAGCCATTTTGTCAATGCAACGCACATTACAATTCAAGTTGTGATAATTTCAGATACAAATGCAAGTTGTGTGGCGTGGTGCGTCTGTCGCGACAACATCTGCTGGAGCATCACGCGATCACTCACACCCTCTCGCCGAATAGATACTCGTGCGATACCTGCCAGTTCAACACCAAGTACGTACACACAGACAGACAGACACACACTGTATGTGAGGAAACCGAAAACATCAGTGTCTTATTTATTTATTTAACACTTTATTGCACAAAATAACTAGTGTACAATGGGTGGGCATAATGCCGATGGGATTTTCTAACTGCCAACCAAACCAAGATTGTAATAAAAAAAACAGAGGTTGGCGTGCTAACATACCTACCTATTAATAATAAAACTAAGCAACATAACTAATTACCACTTACTAATTAATTAACAAATTACCATTGTGTTAACACTTTAACTGCTGAAAACACACCGTATGTGTTATTTCGCGAGTGACGCCAGTGCGGGCGCACGCACAAGTGCGTTTTGCGCCGCCAGCAAACTGAAACGATACAGCTATGCGGGAAATCGCGTTTGCGTATGAGACGAGAACCGGCCGTATATACTGTGTATTATTCTGTAGACGCGGTCGAGCTATACGGCGGGCTATACGAGTAGTAACTCAGATTATTTGATGACATTAACACAAAAGTTTTAAAATGTGTATCGTATCTAATTTCACCTGTATTAAGTTTTATTTGTAATTTATGTTTTGACAAAGGAAAATTCCCCGATAGACTCAAAATGACCGTAGTTAGACCTCTCTTTTAAAAAAACGATAGAACTAGTATGACCAACTACAGACCAATAGCATTAATACCCATTTTCTCTAAAATAATACAAAAAACAATACATCAAAGCCTAAATTCATACTTAGAAAGCTATAACATTCCCTGCGAAGAACAGGTAGGCTTTAGAAAGAACAAATCGATAGATATAGCAATTTTTAGATTAATGAAATTAATTTTATTGAGTCATGACATGAAGGTACCACTATGTGCTTTATTTATGGACCTTACTAAAGCGTTCGATTTCGTAAATCATTCAACATTGCTGATGAAACTAAATGCGTATGGTGTCAGAGGAAACCCCAATAGTTTGATTAAATCATACCTTGAAGACAGAACACAGATTACACAAATTAATAGTATCTGCTTAAATACTAGGAATCAAGTAACATATGCGTCTCAAACAGCCCCAATTACGTACGGAGTTCCACATGGAAGTATTCTGGGTCCTCTTTTATTTCTAACTTATATAAACGATTTACCCAAAGCAGTTAACCATCCCATGGTACTTTTTGCTGATGACAGTACGGTGGTCATCACTGCTGATAACTATACTAATTTAGAAATCGAGACAAATAACACGTTAGTAAAAATTATAATTGGCTAAATTCTAATAATCTATCTGCAAATCTTGACAAAACCAACATTATGACATTTTATTACAATCACAAAAACTTGACATTGAATATTAATTACGCAGGTAAGAAAATTGAGGAAGTAGCAAATATTAAGTTTCTAGGAATTCATATTGATAGCAAATTGACATGGAATGAACAAGCAGATGTTGTATGCGCAAAACTTAATAGGTTTTCTTACGCTTTATACATGCTTTCCAAAATAGTAAAACGTGAGACTGTTCTATTGGCATATCACTCACATGTTACATCAACCCTTAGATATGGAGTGATATTCTGGGGAAATTGTTCAGAAAGAGAACGTATTTTCAAGATTCAAAAAAAGTGCCTAAGAGCAGTATGCAACCTACGTCAAACCGACTCATGTAAACCTTATTTCCGGACTTTGAATATATTGACTTTCCCTTGCTTATATATATTTGAGATTGTTATGTTTGTTAGAAAAAACCAAAATTTATTTGAGACATTTAGCAGTAAGAGACTGTGTAATAATAAAATAAGAGCAATAACCCATAAAAGTGCCCTGTTATCGAAAAGTGTATTAGGTGTGGCCCCACGTTTATATAATAAGGTTCCTGAAGAGATAAAACAGTCTGATAACATTAATATTTTTAAAAGAAAATTTCTAGATTTTTTGCATGAAAAACTTTACTATAGTATGAATGACTACCTGTCGAATCCATGATGTTGTTATGTGTTTTTGTAATAAATAATGATAAATGTAAAATAAACATAAATTTAAATAAAATTTGCATGCCGCCATGGTAGAAATAAGTTGAGACTAATTTAGTAGATTTAAGAACTTGTAACACTTGTTTCGTGCAAATAAATAATTTGATTTGATTTGATTTGATTTGATATAAACTCAACGCAACTTTATTCTAGTCTCGAACTAAGATATAGTAATAATAAAGGTGACATTGCTGTGCGCTCCACCACGGCGCTTATGACCACCAGGTGACAGAAATATGCGCGTATTTCTACGTTTTGTTTTTCTACGGTAAAACAAATATGAATTTTGAAAATCGAAAACACAGACCGTCTGCTGTATACTGTGTTTATTTACTGTACAAAGTTTCAAGCCCTAATTAGGTGTATTTATTGAATGGCGAACATTTTTGGTACAAATTAGAGTCAACCTTGGATTTTTTTTCAATAGAGAAAATTTTATGTTATCGTGTTTTCGAAACACAAGCGTTCTAACATCAATCCTGAACTATAACATATATTAATTTCAAAGTAAATGCTACAGTATTGTGAAAGATATGACCGCTGAAGCTACGCCATTTCACATGTCATAGGCTCTTAAGAGTTGCCTAGGGTGGGTCCAGTGTGTTCACGTGTGTAAATAAAATAAATAAAAATAAAATCAATTTATTTCAAGTTACACACTCATAAAATGTATGTATGTTTGTTTGTTTGTGTTGTGTTGTAGCAAGCGCACAGTGATGCAGCGCCACGTGAAGTCCCACGCGTCGTCGCAAGCCCACGCGTGCGACCAGTGTGGAAAACTGTTCAAGACCATCGACTCGCTGCGAGTACACACCATGTGAGTATCACGTGTCAAATCTCCTTGTCTTTTTATTGTACGTCGGGGAAGCGCTTGGCCTTCATCTCACCTGGTTACAAGTTGAGATAAGGCCGAAGGTGGAGGCGCACCTCACCCGGAATCCTCAACTAACTGAGGAACTAGCTATCTTACCTCTAAATGCCGGAACACAACAATTTTATGATTGTTGTAATGGCGACAGAATTAGGTAAGATGGTGGTAGCTAGCCAGGCGGACTTAAACAAAATCCTACCAGCAACCAAACCAAACACAATATTTGTACTCCCCCTGGGGATCGAACCCGGGACCTCTGGATCTGACCACAGAGGCGGTTAAAACAAATTTTCTTAACTAAAAATACAAACAACTTCAAAGCTTAGCTTTCTTGAAATGCAGCCTCAAGCTTTCCTGTGAATAACGAAATGCATTGATTTGTGGGTAGCGGAGATTTACCGTAAGTTCTCAATTCTATATCTTTTTTGATGTTCCATGTTTTTTTAAAAAAATTTTTTTTGTACGTTTCAGACGGCACGACAAGTCGTCCCGTGTGCAATGCCCGCAATGCTTCGTCTCGTTCGTATACCACTCCCAACTTCGGCGGCACGTCGCGAGCGTGCACGACGCTAGGGACTACTATTGTGTGGAGTGTGATACGCACTTCAAGTCTAACGTGAGTGCTGACGCGACCAAATTAATTGTAGTTTATGCAATTGTCATATAAGAAGGGGTATTAAAACACGAGAGTCTGTTTATCGATAATAGGTTGACTCGAGTGTTTTAATACCTAAGTTATATGCAGTTTCATACACTACTTTATCTTGACTCATAGGAAAAAAATTAATTAAACAACGTAGGTAGGTTACAAGGAAGTAATTTTCAATCTATAAATTCTTGGTACATTTTGTCGTACAATTTTTTTGATTTTTCTGGCAGGAGACTTTCAGTTAACGCCAATGCCGCGTCTAGAATATCTGGCGGAGTGAAAATCTCGCCGTCACTACTCTCTTCTCCAATGATATTTTAATCACTTACAGGATTTTAGTAAACTTTTTTGGAATCCCGAATACAAAAACACGATCGGCAAAAAATGTATGGGAAGCGCGGGAAATTAAGTTCAAACTACGCATGCGTGCACCATTTTTTTCATATTCAGCCTAAAACCATAGACTACTTTAATGAAATAATAAAAAAAAAGGTAGCGGTACTATAATGAGTTTTATGATACAGTTGGCGGTACTATAATGAGTTTTATTCATAATTTTATGTATATGCGTTTATAAAGTGCGTCTGTATAGAACCGTCTTTGAATTCGTAATTCGAATTTTTCGATTTGAGTGTATATAAAATTAATTATATATTTATTGCCACATAAACATCTGAGAGCTTGAAATATATGCAAAAGAATTGAAATGAAACATATGAAGACCCGTTTTTGTTGTTAATTATATATAATATTCGCGATAATTATAAAAAATTGACCTTATTTAGTTCCTGACTAACCGTTAGAGGCGCTGTACAAGATTCGAGATATTGACCTTATTGCGTTAGTTGCATTATATTGACCTTAGTTAGTTCCTAAATAGCCGCTAGAGACACGTACAAGTTTCATAACATTGACCTTATTTAGTTCCTGACTAGCCGCTTGAGTATTGCTTCTAGCGGCTATAATAGTACAGGCGCACAGTGGTACGAGTTGCATAATATTGACCTTTAGTTCCTAAATAGCCGCTAGAGACACGTACAAGTTTCATAACATTGACCTTATTTAGTTCCTGACTAGCCGCTTGAAGGTTGCTTCTAGCTGCTATAACAGTACAGTTGTACAAGTTGCATAATATTGACCTATAGTTCCTAAATAGCCGCTAGAGACACTGTACAAGCCGCTATATGCGGTGTACGAGTTGCATAACATTGACCTTGGTAAGTCAAGCTTCGTAGCTGTACACGTTTCAAGATTATTTGATAGCATAGTTGGTGATGACATTTTGAAAGCTTTTGGTAAATCTCCGTTACCCACAAATCAATGCAGCGATTTGCTTTTCACAGGAAAGTTTGAGGCTGCATTTCAAGAAAGCTAAACGGCATAGAGACACGTCCGCGTACAAGTAAGTGTTTTTTTTATTGTACGACGGGGAAGCGCTTTGCCTTCATCTCACCTGGTTACAAGTTGAGATAACGCCGAAGGTAACGTAGTTCAGAAGATAATTCGTTTGAACCGCCTCTCTGGTGTAGTAAATAGGTTTTATGTAAGCTAGCTCCATCTTAGGCGGCCACATCTTTAAATAATAAATTAATATTACAGGGCATTATTTGCATAGCTTGTAATATGGAAACTAGATTACGGATAGAATATTTGAATACTTTTTATTTTGTAAATACATACTTATCATACAATGCAACACCCAAACACAGAACAAACATCTATGTTCATCACACAAATGTTTGTTTGTCCTGTGGGAATCGAACCCACAACCTACAGCGCTTTGCAATAACCGCTCTAATCCTAAGGTATAAACTCACAATCGTGGGTTGAAAAGGTTTCTTGCATTTTGACGTCAAACTTATGACATTAAAAGTTTTGATCTAAGCTATATTATTCAAAAACGCTTGTATGTGCATTCCTGAAGTTTTGTATGGTTGCATAGAATAACAAAAAGAACCGAATACCGTTTACAATGAACTTGTATGTTTGCCCATTTAAGAGCTAGACACTTTTTAGGGTTTAAACAAAAAGCTAGATTACTTAAAAACGGTATAAATTTTTGATAATATTAATATGTCACAAATACGCACAAATGAAGGCTACTCATGTATGTATATCTTACGGGTGCACATCTAATGGTTTCCGAGAAACACAATTCTGCAAAACGTCCCCCCAGCAGGAAATGAAATATCTCAAAAACCTTAAGGCCCACAAATTCCATTTTTCGCGCACTTTTATGCACAAATGTAAGCTATCTGCCCATATATATCGCTTATGGCTACGGTCATTCGTTTAGAATCTTCCTGCTGGAAGAACGTTGCTCCAGCAGGAAACGTTTTTCGCGTTTTATTCCAAAACGGTAACATGCACTAATTTCATACTTGGCGCACTAATACAGCATATATCGCTCTAAGTATGTGTTGAACTCAATTCGTTCTAGAAGATACTTTCCTGCTGGAGTAATGCACACCTTGATGGCGCTGTGTAAAGTTAATGTCCTGTAATATGTTTTATGAGTGAGCTACGTACCTACCTATGTGTGGTGTGTATTGTTTGTTTGTTTGCTTGCACAGTTGCCCGCAGTGCCCTCAGCGCTCGTTCTCCGCGGGGTCACTGGCGACGCACCGTGCGGCCGTGCACGGCGCGTCACGTGACCACGCGTGTCGCTTCTGCGCGCGCGCGTACAGCACCCGCGACGCCCTGCGCGCGCACGTGTGGCGCCACCATAGACTCGGTAAATACCGTTGGTACTGCTACTCATATTCATATTCATTTATTTCATGCAAACATAATCACACATTCTTAACAATGGAATATCTTTTTTTTTTACGACGGGTAAGCACTTGGCTGGTTACAAGTTGAGATAAGGCAAAGTGGAGGCGCACTTCACCCGGAATCCTCAACAAACTGAGGAACTGGCTATCTTACCTCTGAATGCCGGAACACAACAATTTTACAATTGTTATTATGGCGACAGAATTAGGTAACTTAGGTTATTCTAACACTGTACTATAATTAATTATGTGACCCAGTTAGGGTGTAGCACTCACTATATTTGTTTAGATCAATCATTTAAATGTTTAAATATGTATTTTAAGTAGGGTACAGTCGAGGAACAGACGAGCGTCGGTTCAGCGAGGCAGCGGTTGAACGGAGAATTCGAATTAAAAAATATATGAATAGACAGAAATTTGAGAAATACACAAATATTTATTAATAATAATATGTTTTTGTTACTAAACTATGTAAACACACAAAAACAAAAAAAAAATTACCCCCATAGTAAATTAATTATCTGTCTTATAATTTGTATTAAGACTTTACATCATGTCAAATTTCAGCTTCTCCTAAGGTAGTTTCGATTAAGTAACTGTGTGGCAGTTAAGGTGATTTGAGGGTACCGGAGATATACCGGAAAAAGTTGCTATCGATAATATTTAATCGTCATGTTTTTGTGTATATGAAGAAAATAATTAATGGATTATATATTTAGCTTACAAGACGACGTTTGTACCTACGCCTGTAACTACGATTAAACGTAGCCTGTTTTATTATAATGAATCTCTCCCTACATTGTTTCAAACAAATAAAATATTTATTGATTGAATGATATAAATTATGAGCTTCTTGAGTTACATAGAGGCTATTTGTAACGGTCCTTGGTATGCGACTGCTTCCTTTGTTCATAGTTTATTATTATTAATGAACGAGCAGCTGATGCTGATGTGTTCATAACGCGTGTACGAATTCTAACTAATAGTCATTGTTAATTTTTCTGTCACTTTTTAAAATTGACTTCATCTTCAACTTCTTTGATATGGCGTGTAACAGATATACATGGAAAAATGTATAAACATATTATATTACAATGACTAAAATAGTTAAATGAATTTAGAAAACTTAATTAAGCATTATTCTTATAGAGTAAAATCATTTGTTAAGATTTCTTAACACGTGTTTAAAATATGTATAATTATGGTTTAAATGAAATGGTATATATGTGTAATATTACTTACATAATTATTAAGAATTTGTCGTATTATTGTTTTGTTATAACAAATAAAATAGTAATAAAATATAAGAAATTATATAAATTCATTGTTGTATTTGACTTGGTATGGACGATTGGCGCCATCTTTTTCTCATCTGGTTTTTACGAGAGCTTATATACGATTGAAATGCTGTCGAACGCCCACTTTTTGATCAGCAGCCGTTGTAAATTGTGTTCGCCGTTGGTTCTCCAGGGTATAATACGAGTATACTCGTATGTTGAGTGCAACCGTTTTATCGATTGTGCCAGAGTCGAGTATTGTAAGTCATAAACAAAAAAAGCGGGCAAACATATTGAGGAATCGGCACTTTGAATAATTCCCTTTTTATGAGTTTTACTTGTTTGTAGCTGTCAGCTGTCAAAATTATTTTTGAAGGTGCTTACAAAAGTTGCCTTAGTCGGTTCTTTCTGTTAGACATATTTTTTTTAATGTGTAAATTAGAATTCATTTTTATTTAGTTTTAATGAAAGTGAGATTTAGTTGACGCATTATGGTCGTACCTACACGCATATTGACTTGCATAGGTAGGTATTTATTTCTAATCCAATTAAATGTTGTTTCAGCGGACAACCAAGCTGAAAATGACAAAAGCTCCGATGGAAAGCTCTAAAACTGCGTCGCCATTGGCAGAGCGGACTCGGGGATCGGTAACCGACAATTAACAGGAGAAGCAGTATTTTTTTTTTACAAAAATTATGGTTTTTAGATATTGGTATGGAAATACGGATATAAAGATAAGATAAAGATAAAATGGTTCATTATAACTTAACAACTAACTAAACTAATTGGGTACATAATATTTGCGTGTGCACACAATATTTGTATTTGTTATGTCTGGATTGCCAAAATAATCGAGATATATCACAGATTTTGGTGCTACAAGAGACTTATTACCGACTCACAATTGGCTGGTTTATTTACATGGGTTTTTAGATGGTTGTCATGTTCTATACTTGGTCATATTCTGCGATCGTCATATTTTACTTCCATCATAGTCGGCTGAGAAAAAGTATAGGAACAAGGTTAGTTAGACCATTCAAATATATCTTCCTAGATTACGGGGCCAAGTACCTACTAGGCAATAGAGCCATCATTGTATATCAATCAAAACACAACATTATGACTTTGTTTTTATTTATATAAATTGTTCTCTAATATTGACAATCACTTATAATTAAAAGAAAAGCCGATTTCAATGAAGAATATGATACAATTTCGTTTACCTGGATGACGTATTTTTTCCAACTATTTTGATGACAAATGGACGAACCGACAGACAGACGCGTGATCCTATAAGGGGTCCGTTTTTTCTTTACTTTGAGGTAATACACCCTAAAAATAACTAAATCGCTTCAAGTGTGCCTATAACATTTGAAGAGTTCTCTCGATTTCTCCTGGATCCCATCATCAGATCCTAACCATGTCAATGGAACCACTTGTGAAGTAGGTACGCTTTCAAACAAAATAATATTTTTCCAAATCGGTCAAGACGTTTTCGAGTAATCGGGGAACGTACGTCCTTAAAAAAATCAAGATTCCGACGAATTGAGAACCTCCTCCTTTATATGAAAGTCGGTTAAAAATCATCTAAATAATTTGAAAATCAGCCATAACACTTTTTGTTCATTGTTAGCAAAAAGGTTAAACCCAACATGATAGGTACTAATGAGATAAATCGTAGTCTCCACAAAAACGTTTATTCCATGTCTTATATTTTTTGTTGATGTAATGTGTCTCCAGTCAAGAGTTTAGATGTTACTATGACTGAACTAGAACATGACCAAATCAGAATATGGCCAAGCTTAGAACGAGAGACTAAAACCGAACATGACAACCATCTAATAACCCAGATTCAGAGGTCCGATTCCCTCCCCCTTACCCTCTGATCCCCAGGACACAATAATGTTTTATTGTGCTTAGTTTGGTCGGTGATAGGACTTTGTTTAAGTCCGCCTGGCTAGCTACCACCATCTTACCTATTTCTGTCGCCATAGTAACAATTCTAAAACCTTCTTCACCGGCTGATAGTACAAAAACGATGTACAATGTTTGTCTTAAAGCATTATAACAAGGAGGTAATTAAAATCAGTTAGTATTCAACATTTTTATTTATTATTCAAACTTAGGACGTAAAATTCTTATTATGTAGGTTACTCAACAATGCTTTTACACACCAAATGACAACAGAATAATATGGTTTTAACAGTGAGCACCAACAACATAGTAGCCATAGATACTCCAGTACTGTGTATTAGATACACATAACTAGTGGAATGTGACATTTACAAAGGCACTACAATATATTTTAATTCAGGGGGACACAAGTCTCTAGGATTCCATACCCAAAGGGTGCCAAAGACCCTATTACTAAGCCTACGCTATCGAGATTGACTATGTCAGTCCGATGTCTTACAATTTGTCAGTCACCTTTCAGCACCGAGTATAGACTTAGATTAGCAGCAGTGGTCTGAGGCCTTTTGAATAGTCACAATACCAATCTAAGTCTAATCTGAATAAGGTTCCAATTTCAATACACTCTTTAGTCTGGAACAAAATAAATTTTGAAAACAATATGTACAAAGGAAGCAGTCAGATTACCTAACCGTTACAAACGGCCTATAGGTAACTCAATTGTTCCAGGCCAGTACCAGACGGAAGTGTGCCCAGCCACTGGCTGCGTTGCCACACTGAATAGCTATGCTAATTCGCTGGCCTATGAGCCAGCCCTTGGGTCACGTGACGCATAAATCAAAGCCCCGTAAGGTTTTTGAAAACCCAGAGGGCACCGGCTCCCCACTCGAGCCCAAAAGGCTCAAATAGGTAAGCTCTGTCGAGAACACTATATTTGCGCCTTTTGTAATCCTATATTTTTAATATTTTCCTATATTTTTATACATTTCAATAAAATCACTTTCCTAGATTGAAATATTATTAACAAATTTCTTTTTATTGTACTACGGGGAAGCGCTTGGCCTTCATCTCACCTGGTTACAAGTTAAGATAAAGGCGAAGGTGGAGGCGCACTTCACCCGGAATCCTCAACAAACTGAGTTATGTCAACATAGCTATTTTATTTAGAAATAATTGACTAATACGTCAAAACAGCTATAAGAGAAATGTTAATCTTTCATACACTTTCTCCGCTCCAGTACAATCACATTCTTCAACGCGCTGGCAACCACAAACCGGAGCTCGTGGAACTTCTGAATGGACAGTCTGTGTGTGTGTGTCTGTCCGTCTGTCAGGGCCAGTGACAGGAGTATGTGTGTGTCACGCCGGAGTAGCTCCTTGCTCCGCTGCGGTGAAGCACTTTCTGAATGGATGTTCGCTTGGCTGGAAGCAAAAAAAATGCATGAATACTCCCAGTAAGAAAGTTATAATAAATGAAAAAAAAGTTCAGCTACCCAATGATGATATTAGAATCTCTCTACAATCTTTATTTCCAGAGATATTAATTATTAAATTCGTTGTAAGAAAGTGGGTGCGCGTAAAAGTCTTGTATGCTACGCGGATCCGGCGTAGCACCGTAGCGCGCTCTACGAAGCTCTACGACAAAATATCTTTATTTATATGGGGGAAAGGAGGAGGGGTGGGGATAAGTGAGACATACTAAAAGAAAGGAGGAGAACTCATCTACACAATGGTGAAATCCGCATCTCTCTACGAACTCTATTTCCAGAGATATTAGGAATTTTATGATTTTTTCGCGCAAGTGTCCTGATACCGTGAAGGCACCTAGCCTTCTAGTCATAAGTTTTTGCAATAATAACGGGTCTTGTTACCAAGAATACAATTATGTTTTAAAAACTTAAATGAAAACCGACTTCAATGAGGAATATGATATAATTTAGTTTACCTGGATGCCATATTTTTTCCAATTATTTTAATGACTGATGGTCAGACGAGGGATCCCATATGGGGTTCGATTTTTGCTTACTTATGAAGGCTATTTATAGGTTCTATTACCTCAAAAGTAAGGAAAAAACGGACCTCTGTCATCAGGTCAGGATCTGATGATGAGATCCTGGAGAAATTGAGATGATTCTTCATATATTACTGTATAATATTACTAAAGCAGCTATTTTTTTTTCAACTCTTCAAATATTGTAGGCACACTTGGAGCGATTTGGCTCTTAGAGTAATCGGGAAAACATACATTATAGTTGAAGAAGGTTCAAAAGTTGGAAAAACGGTGAAGAAGTTGGTTCCATTTTTTTCCAAAAAGAGTTTATTTTTAGCTTTTTTTCGTTGTAAAACCTACGACACCACGACGTCTCCGACACACTATTTAAGAGTCGTGTGAGGGTGCAATAATATGTTATTTTTTGTATGAAAATATATTTTCCAAATTGGTTGAGTAATAACGGAGTTCTGAGGTAATGCAGTAGTATTCGTTAAAGAGTCATCGATCACCAACACGCCTGCCAAGCGTGAGTATTATGGCAAAACCCTCCATTGCTTTCTTTAGCATTGGGGGAGGCCCATGTCCTATACAGTTGACTTTTATGGGCTGTAATGATGATGATGAAGATACATGTCTACAGCATTTATAGCCAGAATGCGTCAAAGTCAATTCCACTTACTACTATGTATCATCATTACTGCGATCAACAACATGCCAAGCGTGGTGATTATGACAAAACCCTGATGATGATGATGATGATGCTGGAAGGTAAGCGGTTCAAAAGGTCTACTCTAGTGACCGTAAACACCACAGGAAAGCAGAATACGCAATATCGTTTACCTGGATGACATATATTTTCCAGTTATTTTGATACAAAAACCAAACTACTGAACCGATTTTGATAAAATCAGGTAACAAACAAACAAAAACATACACCCGAATTGAGAACCTCCTTTTTTTGAAGTATGTTAATAATATTAAAGACAATGTCACCATCTGTTGGAAAAAGTAAGTAAAAACAGCATGGTCAAAACATAAACTGACAGATAGTTGATAATATGAGAACTTCTTTTATATTTAGAATGATAATGAGGATTCCACACAAAACCTCGTGAATGACGGGAACAAAGTCCCAAGAACTTGCTACAAGGTATCTAAACAACAGGGCAGCTGCTTACTTCCGTTTTTATGTTCTACCCTTACTGTGATTACCAATATAAGGTATTTGTATTGTATCATACTGTGAGCGACTTGGTTACCTCAGAGATAAATCTATTTTCCATGTGAGGCTCACAAGGCCCGGTTTGACTCGTAAGTGTGTTGGCATGTTCTCGTAAACCTTTTCATTACATAGCAGGGATATCAGTTCTAATGTGCATTCTGGGGAAAACCTGAAAACAAGGAAACCAAAAATATATTTTAAAAAAACCATCTTATAATGTAAAGATTTAAAGATATGAATATTATTTGATAACTAGCAAATGCCAGGTACTTCGTTAGCATCATCAAGTGGGACTTTTCAAAAATCCTTTCTTACTCTGCTCCTATACCACGAAAGGAAGCTCTAAAAACGCTATGTATGTGGATTTAAGTACCAGTTGGCCCCTTTAACCCTGAATATTACCTGAGTCCTTCAACGAAACTCTGGACATCATCAACACCCCATGGTTCTTTAGTTGCTGACCGCAATCTGACCAGGTGTCTGACAGTGGCTCGGACCGCTGCAAACTTATCTGCATTCATAAGACTGGATGTTCTGCTGTCAGGGTGACCTTCCAACTCCTTAAGCGCTACTGTAATATTCAGAATTGTTGAAGTGGTTTTGTTGGATATTGAGAATGGCAGGGTTTGATATGATATTTACAATAGATTTACTAGTAATATTACCTTTAGTATAAGATGTATAGTTACTACAGTAAAATGGATGAGTGTTAGATACACGATACAAATTAATAAGATTATATTGGAGATACTTACAAACAACAAACGGTTTTATTTCTTTCTTCTGTATTTCAGGAGTTACGTATGTTATGGTAGTCCATTGAGATGAATTTTCAGTGAGTAATTCAAGCTGTTGAGACATCTCTAGTTATAAACATTAGTAGGTACTGTACCTATCTGGTTTTGTGACTATTCAAACAAGCAAAAGCAAATATAGAAATAGTAAAATACCAAAATAAACATTGAATTGAATACCATACAAAACTCAGAGAGTACCTGCTACTTGCCCATAGAATACTATTACTCACGAGTACTTGCATATTCTGTTCTGTCAGTGTTTTATAGAGTTAGTTAGGTACTCTTCTGCAAAGAGAAAACAAAACTATGTATCCTATTGGAATAAAATAAGGTGGTGCCGTAGACAGAGAAACAAAGTTGTTTCTCTTCCTACGGGTGGTGCACTCGCATCCTATAAAATCGATCTACATCAATTTGCTTATCTACAACAGTAGGAATAATTAATATTATTATTGATGACTGAGTTAAGTTGGGAAATCCGGCACTGTATGTATGTATGTATGTGGCAATATTTGTGACGGCTTGGCTGTCGAACGAATTATCCGATTTTTATGAAATTTAAAATGAGAATAGATAACATAAATATAAATTGATTATCGCGGGGTATTTTTGATAAGTGGGGTAGTTTTTGAGATTTTGGGATGAAAGAAAATAAAATTTATTGCCCATATCTTTAGAATGGTTGAATTAATCAATTCAAAATTTGGAATTTATTAGTATTATTCATATTCATATTTATTATAAAAATTTATGTCCTGTAATATTTATTTTTTTTATTTTTTATTTTTTTATTTCATATTTATTATCAATCGGTATAAGGATTTTTTGACACTATGATAGTTTTTAAGAAATAGGGGTGTTTTTTTTTAATTTTTTTTTATTGTACGATGGGTAAGCAAGCACGTGTAAGCCTTGGCCTTTATCTCACCTGGTAACAAGATGAGATAAGGCCGAAGGTGGAATGGAGGCTAACTTCACCTGGAATCGTCAACAAACTGAGGAACTGGCTATCTACCTCTAAATGCCGGAACATAACAATTTTAGAATTGTTATTATGGCGACAGATTTAGGTAAGATAGTGGTAGCTAGCCAGGTGGATTTAAACAAAGTCCTACCACCAACCAAACCAATCACAGTATAATGTACTCCCCATGGGGATCGAACCCGGGACCTCTGGATCTGAAATCGGTGAGTTGAACCACTAGACCAAAGAGGCGGTGTTAAACGTGACAAAAATATTTTTGGCTTGTAGTGTCATTTGAAAGAGTATCGGGTGCATATTAAGAAAATACATATTTTAGTTTTTAATAGGGGTGGTTTTTATAACAAAGGAGCGGGATGTAAGGGTAAAACGCTTGATAACTTGTAGGATATACTGTTAGAGGGGTTTGTCTTCACAATTATTTTTTTTATAAAAGAAACCACTCCGGTATTGACATTAAGGGTTGCAAAAGGGGTAAATTAGAAAAAAGCCCAAAAAATAGTAAAAGCGTGAAATATCATATGAAATGGCGGTTCAGCCTGCAGATTTCAAAATTGGTTTATTTACCCCATATTAAGGGTGGTTTTTAAGATGAAGGAGCAAACGTGGATCATCAGGTCTTGCAATCTCATTAAAACTGGTCAATTTATTTTTTGTTATTCACTCAATAGGGTTGCCAAACCTTGGGTGTCGATAAAACCAAGAATTTATTTTACATCGTACATCGTTTATTTTCTTCTAATTCGCAACTGGTTGAGGAGTACCTTAGTCACTCTTTTCTAATTTTTACAGATTCATAAATCTTCCTGTCCTACTTTCTGGTAGGCTGAAGGAAGAATAAAAAATATTTATAGTGATTTTAATGAAATAAAAATGAAAGTTCAAACGAACAGAAACTTGCGTGACTGGTCCAAATTAAAATAAGTGGCGCAAGATTCTGTTTATTACTACCGCTTTGTAATAAAATTATTAATTTCTTCTGCAGGTATAAAATCGATAGTGATAGATTTATTTGATATTACATACTATTGAATCCCTATTATAGTTCATTATGTTGGTACAATTTGCTGTCGTCACTCTACCGTCATGTTAATTTATGTCTAGACAACTAGAGTCACATCCCATCCCAGAGATGCATTTGGCGTCATCTGCGTTACTTGCAACGTGCTCTACATCTGGCGATTACCAGATGCCACAGGCACCGGGGAAATATCGCCCAATGTCAGTGCAGTTTGCGCATTCTGCGCATTCGACCACAAAAATGGTCCACACTCCAGCGCGAGCCACTCATGGTAAATTTGGTCCAACCAGAATTCCAAAGTCGGCAACCCACCAATATGGCATGAAGCAAAGCCACAAACAACCAACAGTGCAATGATGCAACCGTCTGTCTGTACCATCTGCACCCACTTTACATGGCACACCAATCAATGCCAGCATCCATTGCCTCTGCAATTCAAAGAGAGGGCACCGTTGGGGAGCTGCGAATTATGCTCGGGATCCTGGTGGACCTGCTCCCACCATCGTAGCAGGGGGAGACCTCAAAGATGCTGCAATGTGAGGACTAGCCGCAATAAATGCGAATCAGTATGGGTAGTTAGCTATGTCTCATATACTGGAATCCTGGAGGAGCAAGAGACAAAGTCTCGCCCCTCCGCCTACTCGTCCAGTCTCAGAACGCGCATATTGTCCTACTGGGCGAGACGAAGCTACACCCTAACAACGTGTTTCGAGCACCAAACTATTTCGTATACCGTCGCGACGTAGTATCTCCTCGTACGCCGTATTCCGGGTACAGAGGTACCGCTGTACTGGAAGGGACATCGACCATGATGAGTTAGAGCTCACTCCCTTTGACACCCTCCGGTCTAAAGGAGTCAATAGTCTAGTCAACGTGAATGGCAGAGAACTCAGGATCTTTGCTGGTTACCGTCCACCAGGAATTCGATATGTTGCTCGTGATACCGCAGCTATTTTACGGGGCACGGTTCCAACAATTCTATCGTGCGGCTCGGGCGATGCTGCAACCGGTCCTCGCATCATAAACTACCCTTCAGGACGAAGACGGGGGTATATAAAACGTACCTACGGTCACGCCTTACGTACGCCACGCCAGAATGGTACGCACTGTACTCGGCCACAAATCGCGTTAAACTACAGTCCCAACAAAACATCACCCTGCGGTTGTGCACTGGAGCAGGGCGATATATGCGGAATGATGTAATTGTCCGCGATCTGCAAATGCCCAGTATTGAGGAGTTCTTGTTGAAGTTAGCGCGACGTTTGTTCGATCGCGCAGACAATCGCCCCTCTCCACGCTAGACCACCGGACGATCGCCGGCTCTGGCAGCCATTACCTCGAGAGCTCTTACGTTCTCCTAACCTACTTGAGTCCAGTTCTGTAGATTAACTTGATGCGTTAAGACCTAATTACTTAATTTTTCTTATAACTCCGTGTGACAATATTTAAAATTTCTTTTAAAATTCGCAATACCCGCACCTCCTTGAAACGGTAGAGGTGTTGAAGACTATGATGATAATAGCTCAGCATGAGCTCAGTCGATTAGTAAACTTTTTTTTTTCAAGAACTCCTTATTATCAAAATAAGGTTGAAGTCGTATAATGTCCTTTAATTATGTATTATTTTGTAAAATGTGAAGCTATATATATATTTTTTTTATTATTTTTTTACAAACAAAATGTTGCTGATTCTGGTTTAAGGGTATTTTAAGTTTAATGCATGCAACACTAATGTTTTTGGATTCACATATTTGTCTACAATCTAGATCCGAACAAGATGTCATAAGTAATTATTGTAAGTCTATTTCGATTGTAAACTGTTTTGTGAATTATTAATAAATAAATAAATAAATAAATAAATAAATAAATAAATAAATAAATAAATAAATAAATAAATAAATAAATAAATAAATAAATAAATAAATAAATAAATAAATAAATAAATAAATAAATAAAACTCCCTTATGTATACCTACCATGAACGTATACTAAAACTGGACAGCGCACTCAAAAATTATTTACATGAAATTTACACTCCACAGGCTGAAAATAAGTTTCAAAATTGTTTGTCTTATGTCAAAGTAGAAAAACGAGCCAGGTGACATAGCTCAGTTATAGTAATGCTTCCTTGTCTAACATATTGCATATTGAATTCCGCTTTGGTTAGCCGTGGGATCTTTTTTTGATTTTCTTTATTTTTTTATGATATTACTTTGATAGACATTGCATAAACAAATACTTAATATTTTTTTTTTACAGCCATGAAATCCTCTACCACAAAGTGACTTACGAAATACAGAATTTTGGCGTGTAAAAGTGATAATGGTAGTATTTTGTCATCCATATGTGTCCATATTACTTAGAAAACTACTAAATCAATATGGCCTCTTTGCCGAACGGCTAACCTTCAATAGTATATTATAACGCTGTACGATTATTTAAATATAGAGGAAATGGTGTATTTTTGCTGCGTGTATAGATGTTAAAAGGAATGGTATCCCGGCTGTGGCCTGTCTTTCCACAGCTGAGTGAGCTAATTATCAACATTTCAAATTATGATACAGTAGGGTATCCACAAACAAAGTGGATTTCATGGATTTCCATTACCTACGTAGATACCCATGATATGGGGTGTTGTCAGATAGAGTATCTCAAAAGCATACTAACTTTACTTTCAATTCAAATTCAAATTCATTTATTCAGACGTCTAGGTCCAGAGTGTTAGTAAAACTTAGAATAAGAGGTTAGTACTTAATAACTAAAAGAGATTTGGTCCTCTGGATGAGCTGCCACACCAGCGGACATTCATAATTATTGGCAATAACTTTCAGAATGCTGTTACCGCTCGCGCGCACTCGACAGAGCAGCGAGGCAGTCTTTTTCCGCCAGATGGCATCAAATGTGTCTGTGCGCGCATCTGCGAACATGCCTGACGCACTGCAAAAGCGCGGGAGCCGCAACAACGTTCTGAATGCATTATTATATTGGACCCGCAGAGCATTGTAAGCCTTTTTAGTATGCTGAAACCACAGACTCGCCGTATACATGGATGTACAGTACGCCTTGAAGAGAGTTATTTTAACTGCGTCTGTACATCGTGCGAATCTGCGGGCCAGCATATTAGTCCTGACTGTCAATGCTCTTCGTTCCCTTTCTATATCCTCGTCATCTTTTAGGTTGTCGGTTATCAAATGCCCAAGGTACTTAAACTGCGACACCCTTTTAAGGGGAGTACCGCATAGTGTGACAGGAGGAACATTAAATGGGCATTTGGTACCTGCCCTGAAGACCATAAACTCAGACTTATTTACACTATACACAAGCCCATGCAAGGCCACATACGACTCACATATAGTCAACAGCTTTCGGAGCGCGCTGACAGAGGGAGCCAGCAGCACCATGTCATCGGCATAGCTAAGGTTGTTCACGCATATACCTCCGACATGACAGCCCACCAGCCCAGCATGCAGCTGAGTCTCTCAATCAGCGCATTCAGGTACAGGTTGAAAATTGAGGGCGAGCTTAACCCACCCTGCCGGACCCCACATTCCAACCTGTACGCGTCCGAAAACTCACCCGCCCACCTCACTCGGTTCTCTTGGTTGAGGTACCAAAACTTAAACGTTGATATCAACTCTGGCGGTAGCCCTGCATCCTCTAGCTTCTGCCATAAAATATTGTAAGAAATCATATCGAAAGCCTTTGTTAAATCTAAAAAGCAGGCATAAACTGGGGTCTGCCTGTCTGTGTAGTACTTGACAGTATGCTTTAAACTCAGAATTGCCGATTCTGTTGACAACCCGGGCCGAAACCCAAACTGTGCATCATGTATTTTAATATGCTCATTCAAACAGGAGTTTAGCACACTGTCAAGTACCTTTGCAACAATGGTAGCTAAAGAGATTGGTCTGTAGTTGTTTTTATCAGACACATCACCAGTTCTGCTCTTTACAATTGGTACCACCAGAGTCTGCATCAAGTCCGGTGGGAGGTAGGAATGACTTAGACAAAAGTTGTACAACATAGCCAGTAGTCGTGGTAAGTGGACGCCAGCATGCTGTAAATGTTCAATGCTGAGCCCATCGGGACCCGGTGATTTCCCCCTTGTCATTTTCTTAATTACGGCTCGTATGTCCTTGGCAAGAATTAAAGTTGAAATATCCGAGTTTCGGCACTCAGCATTGTCACTCAGGCTCAAACTTGGTGGACCCAAAGGTGATTGCACCATAAAATGGTTTTTGAAAACGTTGGCAATTTCTTTACGGTTTGATGTACCGTCAACACTTACTGGGACACCTGGCCTAACATTCAACTTATTTGTACATTTCCAGAAATTTTTAAAATCAGAATTGAAATGATGTTTTGCTAACAAATCCATTTTCATCTGTTCTTGATGTTTTTGACACCATTTCAACCTTCCTTTAAACACTTTCCGCGCCTGTACCATGCTTTCAAAAATAGGACCACACGTAGGCTTCCCGTACCACACCCATAAACGAAACTTTTGTCTGGCATTCGAGTACGAGTCACTTACATGATGATTCCATCCTACTACTTTTTTCCTACGTTTTACTACTCTTATAACACTAGTAGAAATAGCTGCATCACATAGTATATTCACTATATTATTATACAACTTATCGATCACATGTTGATGGTTTATATTATTACAGCTTTTACCACAGCAACTACGTAACTCACTGGGAAAATCAATAATTCCTAAATGCTTATTACAGATATACTTATACTCATTAATTTGATCTAGACTTCTCTCCCCCCATTGAATATTAGAACTTTTGAAGGCTATTGAAGTAGTTTTTTGCCTTACAACATTTAGGTTACACTTGACTACTAGAGGAAAATGATCGGAACTAAAAACATCATACTGTACATAGGTATCAACAATACATTGCCATGCCGCATCCGTTACTACACAATGGTCTAACCAACGCCGGCAACCGTGAGACTCGCTTATTAAAGTAAAAGTATCTGAACACAAAGTAAATTTACTGGTATCAGCGCAGGTCCAGTCTTGTTCAGCTGAAAAACAAATTAGCTCACTATAAAAACGCTCACCCGGATGGGCATTAAAATCTCCGAGAATAAAAACGGACTCGACACTATTTTCATCTATTATAGCACTTATAGCACTTAAGCAGTCTGTAAACTCCGGACGGTTCTCGGCGCAGTCAGTAGGCATATAAACACAAACAACAAGCACGGGCCGATCATTAGTTGTAAGCTGTATAGCCGTTATTCGCGGATTTGCACACGGTACCACTGACACGTATTGGAACAAAGATTTACGCCAGAGAAGCGCGACACCGCCGTAGGGCCTCCCCTTGAGGACTGTGGTCTCGACGTCCACGGCGGACGCACCAGTGGCACCGAAGCACTCATCGATGCCCGACAGGTAAGGCAGGTCACCCGGCAGCAACCACGTTTCCTGAAGCGCTATTATGTCAGCGAAGCTACACAACTTTTTCGCAGCTTCCACAGAACGTTTTATACCTTTACAGTTATATGTTACCATTGTTGTGTTATACATTATTGGATAGGTATTATTCTATTCTGCTCTGGATTCTTGTACGGCATAAAACGACGACATGTTACACCGGTAGGCCATATTTCGTCATTTAAGTAGATATCCAGTTTATGCCGAACAACCATCATTTTATAGGCATTGTAATCTCGCCCAGTTTTCATTTAAATTTTCTGTAGTAAAACATTTTCGTTTGTTTTAGAATATATGTAATTCACAATGTCGCTTACCGAGGTGTCCTTATGCACATTGGAAATAAATAAAGGAATTTTCACATCAGCTTGCTTAAATTTATCATCTGGTTTAATTTCAGCTTTTCCTGTAATCCCTACCGTTCTATTTTTGTGTCTTTTCCTCTGTACCTCAATCCACTCATCGCTAGGAATTTCTTGTTTCCATTCTCTGTCTGAATGGACTTGTTCAGCCATAGTTTTATCTTGAGCGCAAAAACCAGTGTTCGTTTCGGTGTGACAGGCGGCCGCAGTCAGCTGACTCGGTCGGTCCGGGCTGGTAGTAGGTACCCGGACTGGGGCCGAGATAGCATTCGTCGTATGAACACAAGATGTGCGTTTTGTCCGATTTTGCCGCCGATCTGATGGGGCAAACGATACATTGCTAGCTCGAACGGTACTTGTCAGGTGCGAGAAAGGCTGTGACTGTAATTGCAATGAATCGACTTGTTTGTGAAGCATTATTGGTTCTCGTTCCGGTGTACTTTTGACGGGTGAGGGGGTCGTATTTGAAAAGTTCAGAAAACCGGTGGGCCCGCTATCTAGTAAGTTATACGCTCCCCGTCGTTTGTTGACATTATCTTCAACATTCACTATGGAAGCATATTTCATATGATCTATCTGTGTTCGTAGATAACTAAGCTGATCGTTTGTAGCATACGTATCTTTTATGCACTTGATCTCAGACTGCAATAGCACAATATCTTTGAGAAGTCGTGTGGTATCTAAAGAATTAAATGTAACTGGTGGTACTTTACTTACGAAGCTTGCATAGGCAAGGATGAGGTCAACGATGTAAGCTAACCTAGAAGGTGCTCATTAACTCTTTTCTTGAAGAGATTAGAGTTGTATTTTCCGTTCATAGTTCAAATCAAAGCTATGAAAAAGACCTACATTCTCAATGGCAGCTGTCAAACTTCAAACGGCCATTTATCTGAAACTACTCGTCCTAGACTCTCCGTTTTTAGTTCAAATTAAAGCTATGACTAAGACCGACATTTTCAATGACAGCTGTCAAACTTCAAACGGCCAAATCTCTGAAATTACTTGTCCTAGACTATCCATCATTAGTTCAAATGAAAGCTATGACCAAGATATACATTTTCAATGGCAGCTGTCAAAACTACATCTGCCATCTGAAATGTAGTTCTCTTCAATAGCTTTAATTTGAACTACAAACGTAGAGCTTAGGACGTTTAGTTTCAGAGATATGGCCGTTTGAAGTTTGACAGATGTCATTGAAAATTTAGATCTTGGCCATAGCTTTCATTTGCTTTTAATAGAAGCATTAAATATTTCAAACATTCTGTATTTTAATCTTCGGTTTTTCAAGGATATATATTTTGATTTTACATGGTTTGATAATTATGTAATCGTTTCACTAGAGGATAATCCCGTTCTCGTGGGAATATCGGGGATATTGTATGCTTTGTACGAGCAAAAACATTCCAAATTTGGTAACCGAACAAACATACACATATTTTACACAATTTAACAATATTTTTCAATTAAATTAAAAGTCAGTTCCAAAAATATTTTTACGCTAAATAGGGGAACCAAAAACACTTTTAAAATCATGTAAAATGTGTGGTATTTTATCTCCCCCGTTCGGGGGAGCCATGGTTTTATGAGAATCACCTTGGCTCCCCTAAGGGAGCCACCGGGGGAGCCTAGTCCCGTAGACAAAAAATCTTACTGAATAAAAATATTTGACTTTGACTTATAGAGGCACACAATGCCGTTTTTATCGTATGAAAAACCCTAATACTCCTATTACTACTTATTTAGCCTATTACTCTTATTTTGTACCTAATTTTTGTTCAAATCTTGTGTTTTATATTCTTCCATGATATCGGACACAAGAAACTCTTCTAGGTAAATGATAGCTCAGGTACTAACTTAAAGCATTCACATTTTTTTTATCAATTACCTTAGTGGTTCCGGCTTGGTAAAAGGCGCAAGTGTTTAGAAAAACCAAATTTAATAAAAACACTAGACCTATTACTGTTAGAATAATAAGAAAATAAATGTTCTCTTTCTAATTCATTAAAGTGGGCGCTGTGGACACCCTATTAGAACGAGACGAATTACTATTCTCAAACCTCTCACTCGGCGCGTTTTTAAGAATATAGTGCGCAGTCTAGAGATGGTGTATTAGGGACATATTTTCGTATTCGTATTATTGAATATAACGCTTTGCTGGGATTATGTTATGATACCTATTTTAATATAATAGTCAAATAATAGGTAGTGTTCCGACAGATTCTGATTCTGTATTCAACGCTACCTACGGTGTATAATATATATGTTATCATGTCAAAGTCAAAGTCAAATATATTTATTCAGTAAGATTTTTTAGGATCACTTTGAAACGTCAAATCTACCACCTGTTCGGAATCGCGACCAGCACACAAGGAGAAAGGCAAGAACCTTGGGATAGTTTTTTTTTATGATCCATTACAATAGGTTAAAATTATCTAATAAATTATTCACTGGAGCAAATTCATTTTTTTAATGCCAGGCTTTCTTATCTTCTAGATAATCTGAAATTTATAATAAGCTTTCCTGGATAGCTTTTGTTTTACAAATTTTTGAATATATTATTTGACAAGCTTAGCACATCACTTGGTAATCTATTATAAAAGCGTATAGTTTGCCCTGTGAACGATTTATTAACCTAATGGAGCCTAGTTGTGGGAACAGCGAGTTTATTCTTATTTCTAGTATTATAATTATGTTTATCACAGTTTTTGTCAAATAAGCTTATGTTTTGTTGTTGTGTATGTTGTGTATTCTCTTTTCTTTGGGTTGGTATCTATAATCGGGTGAAAGTTCACTCACTTCTAGACGCATATCACTCACAAGTAATCACAGAATACATATTCATCTCACTATCGCTCGCATGAACGCTCGTAACAACAGCGCTTAACAGTACGTACGAGAACACATAACACTAACAGCAGAGTGAAATAATGCGCGCCATCGCCGCCACCGCGCCACGCGCGGCTTGGCCGCTCTGTTGCGCGGTCAAGTTCTCGAAACGAATCTTGGATCAGGCTAATATTTGACTATTACAAAATAATCTAATACCGAAGATTCCAATGCCTATTACGAATATGCATTGCTAATATTAGATTACCTATACCTATTATAAATATATTAGTCACACTTCGTTCGCAGTCCAGTTTTAATATAGGTTCATGATACCTACTCATTGTCCTTACCAAAGAGTATAGATGTAGAAGAATAATCTATACTGCAATACTATATAGAATGGACTACATAACTATACTATACTCTTTGATAAAAACAATGGCCGGCTTTGTTTAGCATCTTTGATTTGCTTGCATTTACATTTTGCACTGATTTGCACTTACACACGCGACGCGAGTTTTAAAAAACACGCTAAACATAGCCAAGTGTAAAATTAAAAACATTACAATTGTATTCGTGCTAAATAATGGCTGTAGTTCAAGGCCAGCCTGGTAACAAGCCCTGGCCGGGTCGCCCTGCTATGCAACATCAGAACAGTCAGATCGCGGCCAATCTCACGATAAATAGATCCATAAATCTGTATCCACTCACGAATTACACGTTCGGAACCAAAGAGCCGCTGTTTGAGAAGGATGCATCAGTCCCAGCTAGGTTTCAAAGGATGAGGGAAGAGTTCACCAAGATTGGGATGAGAAGGTGAGGTTATTGAACTGTAGGTACCCATAATTCTGTGTAAAGATAAAGTTGGGTGATGCTGAAACGAATGATTTCAGAAAAAAAGGAACTATTTATTTGAGGTTACATATGTAAAGCTATATTTATAGCTCCTAAACTATTTATCTACGGGAGGTGGAGGGAGGAAGCTATGACAAAAAATATTTTATTAATGAAAATTTACCTATGTTATTTTCATGGGATCTACCCCAGGCAGCTGAATCATTGACCTTTTACGATTATGGTAGAATGGTCCAATCGCTGGTGGTAGTCCATAAAGGCTTTTTTTTTTAATTGAACAACGGGTAAGCACTTAAGCACACAACCTGGCAAGCCATGGTTAATTTGCTATGGTATTTTGGTGTGTGAGAGTGCCAGTGCCTCTGAAAGGCTCTGGGAAATCTTGGTTCATTGTAGACCTCATCCTTGTCCTGGTAATGCACAGGTGACGTTCAAGGTCTAAGCTTGCCCATAACATTTTTTTTAAATATGTAGTATGGTTTTATAGATCCGTGGAAGGTGTGTTGTTGGTCCACGAGCATGGGCTACCTCATGTGCTGCTGCTGCAGCTAGGGACTGCATTCTTCAAGCTGCCGGGCGGGGAACTTAACCCTGGAGAGGTATGATACTTCTTTAGTTAATCCTAACAAACACCAGGTACTTTGTCCCAGTCACCTCTCTGGGAATTTCCCAAAAACCTTTCAAAAAGGAAGCTACAGTAAAAAATCTAGTTAATACTATAGTTAATATTTATATAATTTGCAATCGAGCTGTATGAAACTGGAACCGTTTACCTGAAGAAGTTGTTACTGCCTCCTCTATAAACAACTTTAATAACAAACTGGACAACTGGTTACAAACCAGTAAACTATTTCCTACAAGGAATAATCAAGTGTAGTGACTCTATCTAAAATCAACACTGAAATAGGCACATCAGCCCCAGTGCTGCTCGCTATCATTATATAATATTCAACAATTCTAAAATTGTTGTGTTCCGGCATTTAAAGGTAAGATAGCCAGTTCCTCAGTTTGTTGAGGATTCCGGGTGAAGTGCGCTTCCACCATCAGCCTTATCTCAACTTGTTACCTGGTGAGATGAAGGCCAAGTGCTTACCCTGCACTCTGTTATTAATCTCACCACACCAAACAGAATCTCATCAATAAGAGGAAGTAATAAAATAAAAAAATATATAAAATTAAGTAGCTTTATAAAAAAATCTGAAAAAAAATTAAAAAAACACAAAAATGTATTTAGCGTTGCACAATTGAGTAAACAGAAATGTAATTTAACTGAGGAACTAGAATCTTGCTACAGCTTACTTGGACGGAACTCTAAAGAAATAAAATACATGTCAGAAAAAATAGAAAGTTTGGAAAGGTCTTTACATGAGTTGACAGTGAAATACCAAAAAGCTAAGCAAGATTCCACTGAAAATATAAAAAAAATGAATAGTATTGTGGAAATGGTAAATAATGACAGTATTTATGTACAGATATGTAATAGGAGCTCACAGACCGACCCATGTACCATAGACCAGTCTGTGACTCATAGTATATCCCAGAGTGCTTCATCAGGACATGTGGAACCACCAATACCAGTGACTGCACAACCTGTTCCACCTGTAGTACTTCCTACACCGAATGTGCAGTTTGAACCTGCAAGTCTAGTACACAAAACACAGCCTCTGGTTAGGCAGACTGAAACCTGTCGACAGACCCAGAAAACTGTGGTGTTCTCAGACCGCCTAGGATTAGGTATGGGTCAGTTGCTCAATGATAGAATAGGAGACCAAGTGGTTACCAACTACTGTTTTCCAAACGCGTCTATCCATAAGTTAATAAAGACTTTAAGTGAGACATCTTTTGACAAACAAACCACATTAATAGTACAGTTAGGTAATAGTTATGGGGTCAAGCGTTCTGATGTCACTTATTTAGTGGAAATATTGTTACAAAAAGTAGACTTAGGGTTGTCAAAATTGATTCTATGTGCCTTCCCTTACTCCAAATTGTTATCTAGGGCTGATAATGTTAATATTTTTAATATTAATATGATTTTATACAACTTGACATGTCGTCATAGTGACGTTTTATATTTTGACACTAATATTTTTATTAGTGACTTTAGGTTAACGCAAGATACTTTGTATCTTAGTAGATATAGTAAGTTGAGTATTGCTAAATTGTTAACATTTAATATTTGTAATAGGGTCATAGGTACTATGACAAAACACACCGACAGGCCTGCAGTTAGTTGCAGTACTAATGTGGGTGTTCGTACAGTAGGGTCAAATGACAAACATTTAAACTAGTTAAGAAGACAATGGGAAAGCCTAATAGTTTACATCTAGTCCATCAAAATATTCAAGGCCTTTCCAGCAAAAATTTAGAAGTAGAATTATTTTTAAGCAAGATGAACATCAGTGTTATGGGCATCACTGAACACTTTGTATTGGATCAAAAGTTACTACCTCTTTATAAAGATTACTGTATTGCTAGCGCATACAAGCGAAAGAATACCACTCAAGGTGGGTCTTTAATCATTGTAAAAAATTCTCTTAAATGTAAGGAACGTAAAGATATTGTGAAACTCACGATTGAAGAAGTTATAGAACTGTCATGTGTTGAACTGGAGCGACACATTGTGGTTTGTGTCTATCGTCCCCCCCGTGCAAACTACGTGCTATTCGAGTCCACTATGGAAAATGTTTTAACCAAAATTTTCAGTCGTAATAAATCAATAATAGTGCTTGGGGACTTCAATATTGATATCCCTAAGTTAATCCATTAAGCGAAAAAATAATTAACTTATTTAAATGTTTCAACTTGAGGCGCCAATTCAATGAATCAACTAGGGTAACTCTTACAACTGCCACTTGCATTGATAATATATATTGTAGTGATACTCCCCTTCAAAAAGATATGTTTAAAAAATTTGACTCAGACCATTATGGTCAGAGTGTGATTTTTGATTGCAATTCGAAACAGGAGCTTCCGGAAATCACTTACAGGCCAATCACCGAATTTCGCATCATGAAATTTCAAACCAACATTGGTAAAATGATTCCCCTTATTCCATGCTTAAATGATCCGAATGAACTTTATAACATATTGTCTAACATAATACATACAGAACACGATGATATTTTCCCACTACTAACGTGTAAAGGTAAATCTGGCTCTGTGTTTGCAGACTGGGCTACAGCCGGTATCTATAAAAGTAGGAATAGACTATATGAACTCTACGCAGAGAGAGAGTTAAGGCTACATGATCTACCATTTATTAGTTTCGTCAAAAAATACTCTAAAATCTTTAAACAGGTATGTCATTCAGCAAAATCTTTGCAAATAAAAAGGAAAATAGAGAACTCAACAAATAAAATAAAGGCTACTTGGAAAATGATTAATAATGAAACCGGTAAAACAAAACCTCTAAAAAAACCAATAGCTTTAAAAGTAGATGATACAATTGTAATTGATAATTTAAAAGTTGCTAATGAATTTAACCGTTTTTTCTCTAGCATTCCTAATATTGTTACTCGGCCACTAAACTCATCTGTTGATTGTGCGTTGGCTCTACTTGAAACAAGTGTTGAAAAGTGTCATGTTTCCTTTAGTTTTAGACACGTCAACTCTGACTGTATTGTAAAAGCTTTTAAGTCAATGAATATAAAAAAATCCGAAGACCTTTGGGGGATTTCCGTAAAGATATTAAGTACGATAGTAATTGATATTGCACCATGTCTGGCATACATATTCAATAGAAGCATCGACGAAGGAATTTTTCCTGATCTGATGAAACATAGCAAACTGATCCCTTTATTCAAGTCTGGTAATGAAAAGGATCCAGCAAACTATCGACCAATATCGATTCTGCCTGCATGTAGTAAAATATTTGAAAAACTGATTCTTATTCAGTTACAGTCACATTTTAACTGCAACAGGCTTTTGCATGAAAAACAATTTGGGTTTACTAAAGGCCGTTCAACGACCGACGCTGGTTCTATGCTGTTGAAGTACGTCTTTAAAGCCTGGGAGGGAAAACAGGATGCCATTGGAGTATTCTGTGATCTATCTAAGGCTTTTGACTGCGTAGATCATGACACCCTGATCTCAAAGCTTAAACACTACGGCATCCAGAATCAGGCAATAAACCTCATGCATAGTTACCTATCAAATCGCATTCAAAAAGTGGATATTAGCGGTATCAGATCTTCGGGAACCTCCACTAACATAGGTGTACCACAAGGATCGATCTTAGGGCCCTTTCTGTTTCTAGTCTACGTCAATGATCTACCATCCTATGTAGGGGACCTATGTGACATTGTATTGTTTGCTGACGATACTTCATTAATATTTAGAGTCGATAGGGCTAAAGATAACTATGATTGTGTAAATGCTTCTCTAGCTAAAGTTCTTGATTGGTTTACAGTTAACAACCTCCTACTAAATGAGAAAAAAACAAAATGCATCCGATTCACCTTGCCTAATGTTCAAGTCAGCAATGCTAACATTATCTTAAATGGGGAAATACTTAACTTTATTGAAGCAACTACTTTCTTAGGTTTAAATATTGATGCTAAGTTGCAATGGGGTATTCATATTGAGTCATTAGCTAGCAGATTAAGCTCGGCTGCATACGCTGTACGTACAATAAGGCATCTTACTGATGAAGCTACGGCGAGGTTAGTTTATTTTAGTTACTTTCATAGTATTATGTCTTATGGCATACTTTTATGGGGAAATGCAGCTGATATTGATAGCATTTTTATTCTACAGAAGAGAGCTATACGGGCAATTTATAAAATGAAAACTCGTGACTCTCTTAGGGAACGTTTTAAAGAGATTGGTATTCTTACAGTCAGCTCCCAATACATTTATGAAAACCTAATGCACGCTCACAGAAACATTGATGAGTTTAGTCAAAGAAGTGATGTACACCGTGTTAATACTAGAAATAAAAATAAACTTGAGATACCTAAGTTTCGCTTAGGAAAAGTAAATAATTCATTCTTAGGAAACTGTGTGAGATTTTATAATAAGCTTCCTCAAAGCGCCACCAAACTCTCTACTCGTAAATTCAAATTGTATGTAAAGAATAATTTAATAAAAAGTGCCTACTACAAAATTAGTGATTATATCGACGATAAGAACGTGTGGCCCGATGTTGCTATACCAGTTGACAGCAAAATGGTGATTTCTCAATGTTAACAAATTGCCCATAGGTAGATAGGTAATAACAAATGTTTTAAGATTAAGTATTTAGGTTTTTGTTGTATCTACTTAGAATATAATTACAAATTGTGTATCTAAATGTTGAATGGATCATCAAAAAAATTAACCGGCCCGAGGTTCTTGCCTTTCTCCTTGTGTGCTGGTCGCGATTCCGAACAGGCGGTAAATTTGACGATTCAAAATGATCCTAAAAAATCTTAATGAATAAAGAAATTTTGACTTTGACTTACCCGTCATACATAAAAAAAATAAAAAAAATATTGAATATTGAAGGGTTTTATTTATTTTGCAGAGAACCTTAGATATTTTCTGAATTAATTGTAGCCTTATTTAATCGTTATAGCATCTGCTATCTGCTAGTCAACTTCACGTCAAAATCGGTGCAACTGTTTTGAACAAACCAACTTTTTGTCATATAAGTACTTTATTCATAAACATATTTATTTTTGATTTATAGACTTTCATTTGCATTTAGTAAAAATCTGTTAACATGACAAACAGTCACTTCAATTATTGACATGATAATTACCTAAATAATTATGGTGATATGATAATAGTTGCATATAGTTGCAATAGTGGTTATGTTCTGATTCATGATGGATTGAAATCAAATTTTGCATCATTTGATAGGGTAACCTGTGGCATACCTGCAAAATTTCATTTCAATTGCATGTTTTTCCATTTTGAATAAACATCTACATTTGTGTAGGAGAATATTTCTACTAGACCTCCTTAACTAAAATAACGAAAAGAAAGAGAGAACTAAATTTTACTCACAAATAAAGCACACAAACATAACCACTAAACAATACACAAATTACATTTGCGTTTGTGTATTGTATGACATGCTTATATAAAAAAAAAAGTATCTCTAAATATTAGATCCTATTATAACCGCCTCTGTGGTCTAGTGGTTCAACCCACCAATTTCAGATCAAGAGGTCCTGGTTTGATTTCCATGGGGAGTACAATATATTGTGCTTGGTTTGGTTGGTGGTAGGACATTATTTAAGTCCGCCTGGCTAGCTACCACAGTTTCTGAGGTTTTCTGAGGATCCCGGGTGAAGTGCGCCTCCACCTTTGGCCTTATCACAATTTGTAACCAAGTTAGATGAAGGCCAAGTGGTTACCCCCATACAAAAAACAAAGATCCGTAATCTAGTACCCATACTACTAGCTTTGCTTAGTTTGGGATTGGGACTAGATGGCGCTGTGTGAAATTTATGTCCTATTGTATTTATTATTATGAATTATACAACAACATTAATTTTATTGGACAAAAGGGCCTATCTCAGCTTCATGCAGTGTAAAGGTACAAGAGACCTAAAGGCATCGAACTTTGCTTCCAGGATGAGATTGAAGGACTTAAGAGGCTGCTGACTGAGACTCTCGGCCGACAAGATGGCGTCAAGCAAGACTGGCTCATAGAAGACACAATAGGTGAGCTACTGACTGATGTACTACACTGTACTACATTATGTTTTATTATGTCCACCTCTGTGCTCTTGTGGTTCGCCCACTGGTGTCAGATCCAGAGGTCCCGGGTTCAATCCCCAATGGAAAAAAATTGTGCTTGGTTTTGTGGTGGAAGGGCTTTGTTTAAGTCCGCTTAGGGTAGCTAAGCGAACCATCTTTCCTAAGTCTGTTGCCATAAAAACAATTCTATATTATTGTGTTCTGGCATTTAGCGGTAAGATGGCAGTTCCTCTGACTGTTTAGGATTCTGAAGTGAGCCTCCTTCAGCCTTATCATAACTTGAAACCAGGTGAGATGAAGGCCAAGTCCTTCCCCGTTGTACAGTAAAAACCAAATTAAATGTATATATAAAACGCCATGTTTCCAGGTAACTGGTGGCGGCCTAACTTCGAGCCCCCCCAATACCCGTACATCCCCCCCCACATCACCAAGCCCAAGGAGCACAAGCGGCTGTTCTTGGTGCAGCTGCAGGATCGCGCGCTGTTCGCCGTCCCCAAGAACTACAAGTTAGTGGCGGCCCCTCTGTTCGAGTTGTATGATAACGCGCAAGGCTACGGACCCATCATCTCCTCGCTGTCGCAGAGTCTGTGCCGGTTCAACTTTGTCTACATGTAAATGGAAGGTCTTGTGTAGTTAGGTCACTGATCCAGAAATCCGCTAGCGTTTTGGGCGTCCGCTTAGTGTATGGTCTGGATAGGTTACAGAAATGCTTTCATAGTATGTCCAATCATTTATTTAACTTTTGACATAAGCACGTCTATGAAGCTCCATAATAATTGACAGGCAACCAACCATATACAAAAAATGCAACACTTCATTGACGATGTTGCGACGTGATTGTTCCGATATTAATTGAGCCCACAGATAACTCAATTTGATTTTTCCATTACGAATATACAAAATGTGGCAGTGTAAATAAGCTTCAATTTATTTACATAAGTATGCTAACGTTTTTCTTACGTGTATATAGCTCATTTTGCTCCATAAAATATGCTCTAAATATGTGAAAATCGATTGACATTGAAATCGAAACCATTTCAAATCGATAACTCGCACAAGGGCATCTCTTATTGATTAGGTCTTAATCTGATAAAAGTAAATTAAATGGTTGAACCTACCATATTAGTCTTTTTTTTAATTTTCGCGATTATAACACATTATTTTGATTTGAAAAACTGGTAGGTATTTATCGCCTATTTTACTGTGGAATAGTCATGTTTCCATACTAATAATATAAACTCGAAAGTGTCACTGTCTGTAATGTACTTTTACGAAAACAACTATTTTGGAAGCTAAAATTTATCTGGCACATCCACATTGAGCGGATTTTCTCGACCTGAGCGGATTTCTGGACCTTAGTTCTAGGTAATTGTGAATGTGCGGAAAATTTATGAATGAAAATACTTTATTGTACACCTTATACATAAACTGGATAAGTTAAAAATACAACAGGCGGTCTTATTAGAATATATCTCTTCGAGACAACCTGAAATGGGTAAACTGAGGGTTAAAGTTGGACCACTCGCTAGGCGAATCGCTAAAAAGCTAAGCGCTAATTCATTCAGGTGGCGGATATCCATTTCAATATGAAAACAGGAAAATATTATCCGCTCAGATGCTTTGAAAAAACTCCAATCAAAATGTGGTTCTCTACACAAAGCATTCTTGGCAAATACAGTGATGCTGCTAAGTTGACGAGCTCTGGCCGATGTGTGGTCGGTCCAAGTGATGCGCTGCAAGTGGAAATAAGTTGAAATTAAATAACATTTTATTTATATTAAATAAGGAAATAAGTTTTTGTCACTGAACATTTGTCTGATTTCAGTTCAACATCGAAATTTGGTTATCCATTTCTTACAAACAGCCTTTAGGCTTGCAAAGGCTGTTTATGTGTTGTAACAAATCTAAACATATAAATATTTATATTGATCTTCTAAGCAAACGTAGTTTGTAAATCATTTTAAAAAGGCACATCCAATTGAAATTAAATGTTGCAGGTGTAACTGGACAGGGATAATCTGTGTTTCTGTCATATTATGTGCATATAACTAGATTTATTGCATATATTAGATTTTCTGTTATGTTGATATACAGTATCGCTTGACCCAAGACCTTTCATATTTTCACAGAATTGTACAATGTTGTTAGTATAAGTGTATTGACTAAATGTGTGACGGAATCGGCTGTTTTATTTGTACCTGAAGAAAGAAGACTGTTTAGAATAAGATACCAGACTTTATTCGTAAATAATAGGTATTCACATGCCAAATAATAATTATTATAATAATAATTAATCTTGTAAGTGAATTCATAAGATTTCTGCTTATAGGTACTTATATCAATGAATTATATTATGTAAATTAGAAGGTAAATATTGTTAATATTGAGTTGATTAAATAATATTATTTAGACAAAAGACAAACACGAACAAGAAAGGTAAATTTTGTATAACATGGTTCTGGTTTTTCCAGCAATTCTTAAACGATATGATATCTATATAGACAATCAAAATAAGATTGCTACCAAAAAATCCATAGTGTAGTGCACAGATTTTATACTTTATAAGTGCTGTAAGGTAAGACATTTCTTGCCAATTGGGTTCCTTTTTTCCTTGGAGGTACGGAACCCTAAAAAGGTACCATGGTAGCTTTATGTACATAGTTAAACATATCATCAAATCTAAGAAATACATTTGACAGCTGCCCGATTAACTTGTCTAGGGATGTAAACCACATATTCGCCATCGAAAATATCCGATTTTATTGGCGTCCATCTTTAATTTTAAATGACAGACAAACCAAAGAGTAAGTCAAAGTCGTAAACTAAAATGTTAAAATGCTTGAACATGAACACTGATTATATGTGGATTGTATTGGACTTATATTAACAAACCGAATGATCCTAAGGGCCCCGATGATTTATCAAAAGTTAATCATTTGTTTTATTTATTTATATGTTGAACCAACAAGGTGTACACTAAAACAAATTTTGAAATAGCATGTCCGATTCTAATGAAAATTGGCGGGTATAATCGGTAAGATTCATCTCGATCTCCCCCTCCAAACTTCGTTTGTAAACAGCTCCGTCATGGTATCAGTTTCATGGTATCAATTATTTGTCTATACTTACATGTAGGTATGTATGTATTCCTACTTACCTACACTCGCGATTAGGTATTTATGTAGGTACCTACCAAATCCTACTCCTATTTTTTTCCTGATGCCGCGATAGAGGAGTTTTTTGTTTCAAAATTATTGTATGGTAGGTAGATACATGTAGGTACCTTTGCCTATGAGATGGAAAATAAATTCTTCATCAGTAGGTAAAGTAATAAAGGACTATTAACATTTAAAAAACTAAAGTTGACAATAAAATGGGCTTATTTGCTTAAAGTACAAAGAAATTAAAATTAAATATTTCAATTTACAAAGCAACATAATATCTATATTAATTTGAATCATAATTTGAACATGACAATTTATTTTACCTACTAAAATATATACATACCTAGGTATATTTGCTAATGTGTTTATTTACTATTCATATTTTACTTGGATATTGGTGTCGTTTGGTTTGTCGAAATTGTGGAAGTGACAAAGGCTTATTCTAATAGCGGGGATGCGAATCAAAGATGCAAGTAGGTAAGATAAGCAAAAAAAAATGTTCATACGTAAAATATGGGTATGAAATTGAAGTTTTGTCGAATCGAATTTATGAATGAATTGTAATAGGTAGGTACTTTTATAGGCCGTGTTTTTGATAAAACTTTGATATTGATATTTTTACAGTTGGGTTTTTGTTTTTTCAACCTTCAGCCAGTTAATAGTTTAAATAGCCTTATTCATTTGGTAGAAGCTCTGCTTTATGCGCTGTAGATTGTGGATTCGATTCCCAGCCGGGACAAATATTTGTGTGATGAGTATAGATGTTTGTTCTGTTTGGGTGTTATTTTGTATCATATGTATGTATGTAATTACTAAAAAAGGTAGGTATATAAGTATTCTATCCATAATATAGTTCCCACATAAACAAGCCGTGGTTAGTTTGGGGCGTGTAGAATTAAATGTCTTGTATATTGTGATATTCGCATTTCTCAAAATTTAAGTATGTAGGTAGGTAAGTATATATATTTTTTTGTTTAGCTGATTGTCTGTTTCACAAACCGATATTGTATAGCCTCCCAGCAACAACTTGCAAGGTTTTGTTTTATAGTGGAGTGTTCTGATGTGAAGGGGTACACTAAGAAAGCATTTTTTGCAACATTTTTTTTATTGTACGACTGATGAGCTTGACCTTAAAACTTATTGTTCAAAATAATAAAGGAAAATTGCACATTGATAACATTAAATCTAAAGTTAAAACAGTACAATGGCTAGGAAGGCTAAGAAGCGATATTATTTGTTTTTAAGTGTTGACTGGAACACTGAACCCTGGTGGTAAAACAATGTACCTCTATATTATTATGTGTATTTTAGTACCTTACAGTACCGAGCCGTTGCTATGGCACACTAAGTTAAAATTATATAAAAAAAATATATATTTAAAGCGATATTCATGCTATACAAAGCTTCAACTTTGTAGAATGTTGTGTGAATGTCTTCTCTTGAACTCGACTCCCAGGCAAGCTGGGCAAGATTAAGATCTACGATGGAGCTAGTGTTTTTATCTTTCCCAGAAAATGATGTCCTGTCTTATAAAACATTTATTATAATAAATACATGTTTTCAGGTAACAAGAATAGATACATTATAAAACTGTAACGTGTCTACATCTGTACATAAATATATTTTGAAAATGTTAACTGGAGGAAACACTACTATCAATACAGAAGCCAAAACAATAGTTTTTCTTTCCATTTTCACCTGTTTTTCTGTGTGTATCTTGAACGCACATCACACTGAAAATACTGGATTTGAATGAAACTTTGTATAATTATTACTGATATCATTGGCAAGGATCTTTAAACTTATTGTTCACTTATTGTTAAACCTCACTGAAAAGGGGTGAAAACGGTTGTATGTAACTTTTCACTGGAAAGGATTTGAAACACGAAACTTAATGCATCATCATATTTTTTTTAAATCTTCACCGTTACAAGGTTGCAATTATTTTTAATTTTTTAAAATATTTATTTATACTTTATTGTACACAAACATAAAAACAAAGAAAAACTTAAAATAAAAATACATGGCAAAGGCGAGCTTAACCCTAAAAAGAGTTTTCTTCCAGCAAACCAGTGATTTGGAGCGAGAAAAGAAAAAAATTGGGAAATAGTGTACATAACACTTTAATCAAGTACATATATAATATATAAGTTAATAAATGGAATATGTTATCGGATTGTCTTGAAAGTTGGTACAAATATCTAAGCAATGCAAATCATTAAACATTTGTTTAAGAGTGTAAGTATGATATGTGAAATGGCTTTGCTTCAGCGATCATATTTTCCACAATACAGTATTTACTTTGAAATTAATATAATTATGTTATAGATCAGGATTGTTGCTGGATCGCTTGTGTTTCGAAAACACGATAACGTAAAATTTTCTTGATCGTAAAAAAATCTAAAGTTGACTCTAATTTGTACCAAAAATGTTCGCTATCCAATGATTAGGCCTTGACACTTTGTACAGTAAACAGCAGACGGTCTGTGTTTTAGATTTTCAAAATTCATATTTGTTTTACCGTAAAAAAACAATACGTAGAAATATGCGCATATTTCTGTCATCTGGTGGTCATAAGCGCCGTGGTTGAGCGCACAGCAATGTCACCTTTATTATTACTGTATCTTAGTTCGAAACTAGAGTAAAGTTGCGTTGAGTTGCTAATCCGAGGTACTATAGACCGTTAATGAGTCTAAGATAATCATCCTTTTAAAGGCTTTAAAATAAACCAACCTATAGAAGAATGAGCAACAAGCCAACGTGTGACCTTTCTGTACAAAGAGCTTACTACACACGAGAGGTCTTAGCTGGATGGATTGTTCATACATTCAGTTACAAATATAAAAAAAAATTGCATTTTTGCATAACCAACGGCCGAGTCCTGTTTGCGATTTTTGTGTGGTCGTTTAACTTACCGATTTCGTAAGAAACATTGCTATCGCTCCGCCTCGTAAAACTTTAGCTGTGACAACAACAGATTGCTAGCATTACCTGTGGTATGAAAAATATGTATGTTGTGTTGTGTTTTATGGTGAGTTTGCAAAGCTCTTTGGCTTGGTGGACGAAAGGCGTCGTTCATTATGCCATCAATGGCAAAGATTATGGTAAGTTGAGAGATTATCTTACTAGGTATATTCTAATTAAAATATTTTTAAATTTCACTCTCTCTTAAGGTTTGCTGGAAGAGAACTCTTTGCAGGGTTAAGCTCGCCTTTGCCATGCTCATTAATTTTAAGTATGTTTATAATATATGCTGTATTTTGTGTGTGCAATAAAGAATAAAGAATATTTAGTGGTAGGACCGGAGTGTCGCCATAACAATTCTAAAATGGTTGTGTTCCGGCATTTAGATGTAAGATTGCTGTTTATTAGATAGTTGAGGATTCCGGGTGAAGTGCCTTTCGGCCTTATACCTACCAAAAAAAAACTGACACTCCGGAAGTGAAAACTTGAAGTTGGTCGACTATAGGTAGTGATAGTCTTCTAACGGTCCTTACCCGTAACTCTTAGGAACGTGACAATGTTAATTTTTTTTATTGTACGACGGGAAACCGCTTGGCCTTCATCAGGTCGAAGGGAGGCGCACTTCATCCGGAATCCTCAATAAACTGAGAAACTGGCTATCTTACCTATAAATGCCGGAACACAACCATTTTAGAATTGTTATGGCGACAGATTCAGGTAAGATGGTGGCTAGCCAGGCGGACTTAGTCCTCTGTTTTTCATCCTAAAAATACCCAAATCGCTTTAGCCAGGCGGACTTAAACAAAGTCCTACCAACCAAACCAATCACTGGGATCACTGGATCTGACACGGGTGGGTGAAACACTACAACACAGAGGCGGGAAATAAATACCTACCTACTATAAGATCTCTGTGGTCTAGTGGTCCGCCCACCGGTGTCATATCCAGAGGTATCGGGTTCGATCCTCTGGATAAACTCTGATTAAACTCATAGTCTCTAGGTAATGTACCTAATACCAACACTCCACCGGCAGATCTGCACTCCCAAGAGATAATAGTGGGAGTTCTCTCGGACATCCAGCGCGAGGTCTGCCTGAAGTTCTTCCAGACGCCGCCGACGTACTCCGCGACGTTGGAGAACAAGATCCTTTACATCACCAACCCAGAAAAGAGGAAGAGTTGTCCTCCGGACACGTATAACTATACTGGGAGCGTGGTAGTAAGTTATAACTTACTGGGGTAGGCTATATCGTGGTTGTAAGTTCGCGGGAACCATAACTTACTGGGGTAGGTTATGTCGTGGTTGATGTTCGCGGGAACCATAACTAAAGAAAAAAAAACTACACATGAACTTTACACAAGGCACGCTATCTAGGCCCAAACTAAGCAGAGCTTGTAATATGGGAACTAGATTCCGGTAATTACATATTTTTTAAATACAATATTACCTACCTAAACCCAACTTACTGGGGTAGGTTATTTATATCGTGGTTGTAAGTGCGCGGGAACCATATAACTTACTGGGGTAGGTGTTATCGTGGTTGTAAGTTCGTGGGATCCATAACTTACTGGGTAGGTTATATCGTGGTTGTAAGTTCGCGGAACCATAACTTACTGGGGTAGGTTATATCGTGGTTGTAAGTTCGCGGAACTATAACCTACTTCAGTAAGTTATGGATATCACGAACTTACAACCCCGATATGACCTACCCCAGTAATTTATGGTTCTCGCGAACTAACAACCACGATAACACCTATCGTCGGATCCATAACTTACTGGGGTAGGTGATATCGTGGTTGTAAGTTCATGGGATCCATAAGTCGTCCCGCTAGACTACGGCCCATTTGGGACGAGTCACCACGATACCGTTATATACGTATCTACATGACTATGGCCCTTTTAGGACGAGTCACCACGTATGATACATTAATATAGGTACCTCATTATTTCTATTGGTTAGGTTAGCTCGTCCCACGTTCAAATTATTATGAGATTTTATACTGTGAGCATTAGTATTCTGTTATCTGTGCTGTGAACCACAAAAGTGATTAGTAGGTTAGCGTATAATTTTCAAATCAATTTATTCAACGTTGCAATGATTTAAAAAAATACATTGACTAATGAGTAAAATGTCTGAACTTTGAATAAAAAATACTTAAAGTTTTTATCAGTCTTAAATCAGGCCTACTAAAAAAATATTGATTTACTCAGACTACTAATAACTCTATGCACAGTCCAACAGAAATCTCTCCAGTTAACATTCATCAATTTCTAGAGCTCTCTTTTTTAAAATAAGTTCGTGACACTTACTAAATAAGACATAAATATTCCAGTATAGTAGAGTAACTTATGATATTTTAACTGTCCAGCCACTTGTTAAGTTGTCGGGTTCGTCCGATTGAAAATAAAACAATGAGTTGATATTGTAGATACCTACCTAGTTTTAAAATGGAAATATAAAACACTCCTTATTTATTGCTAATATTTAAATGTCGAACACTTGTTGATGACTGTATTTGATGTTACGAGTTAACCAATAGAAATAATATAAATAATGCATTCTGGTGACTCGTCCCAAATAGGCCGTAGGCCCGTGGGACGACTCACCACTTACTCGCAAGCCTCAGCTACTGCACCTTATTCAAAAGAAATACTTGTTTTTTTAGTGGTAGTTAAAATCAAAGACCCACTTTCCACTAGACAAAAAATACCTTTAGGTAATCCCCCTTATTAGAAAATAGGTAGGTAGCTAGACTTTTTTTGTAAATGGATATCAATACAACCAAAAACAGAAAAACATCTAGGTATATTCATCACACAGATGTTTGTTCCGGGTGGGAATCGAACCCACAGCCTACGGCGCAAAGCTAGAGCTACTACGAACTGAGCTATGGGGCTTGTTCCACATGTTTCAGGATATGCCGATCGGCTACAAATGTATAACAACAAGAGACGTGGCGCGGATCGTTGTGGACATGCTTCGAGCTAGCATAGAGCAAACTGTCGGTAAGCACAAGTCTTCTCGTAAAAACCATATTTGTAACATTGTGATATTTTATTAAATCTGTGGGCAATGGGTAGAACAAATAGAAATCACGGTGATTCCCGTTTGTCCTACTCGATGGGAATAGCTAGTAGGAGCAACAGGAATCTCTGTTTGTCCTACTAGCTATTGCCAACTAGTTTGACTTACGGGAATCAAGTAATAGACACAAATATTGGGTTCGTGTTTGTCCTACGGAGCTTGTCAGCAATTTTTCTGACCTAGATTAGGTTAAATCGAATTGTTCCCATTACGTCGATTTCCCACTACCTATGTCGGCTTTCCAAGAAACTTACTAACAAAACGCTCATTTTTTTCAGCTGTTCAAAAAATAAATAGTAATGATCTGGTCAGGAAATTTCAAGAGCAGGCAAGTACGAAACCATAGTCAAAGCCAACGTTATATCGAAATTGTATATGTTATACCGAAAATTCCCACATACCTTCCGCATCGAGTGAAGATTTTGGAAATCATTCTGTCGCTCACTCCACGTCATACCACCGACTCGTACTACCAGTGGTACGAGAAGGAATGTTACATCCTCCTCGTACCACTAATCTCATTATTTAAGACTCATGTATGCTCTACCACCCATCTTACAAGTAATAATGAAATGTTAAATATTACAGGACAGGACATTAATTTCACACAGCGCCATCTAGCCCCAAACTAAACATAGCTTGTATTTTGGGTACTAGATTACGGATAGAATACTTAAATACTTTTTGTAAATACATACGTACTATATGATACTACACCCAAACACAGAACAAACATCTATATTCATCACACAAATGTTTGTTCTGGGTGGGAATCGAACCCACAGCCTACAGCGCAGAAGGCAGAGCTACTACCAACTGAGCTATGAGGCTTGTTAATGTTAAATAACTAGGTCCCTACTTAATAGGTAGGGGTAAATATTTTTAAATGCATTATATGTATATGTAGGTACGCCAACTAAAGGTTTCAACATTATTTCAATATTTGAGAAACTGGGTCCTACTCAATACAATACAAAGTACATAAACTGAGTGTGCCACGGGGAAAAAGTTACTAACAAATTGTTTATTTTTTACGTTTTGCTTTGGTCAAGTTTTCCAAACACCTGTGTTTATTATTGCCTTACCACACGTTTTTGCATAGGAACTAGAAGCAGCCTCCAATCCTTCGCTCATGTCGCCGGCAGACCGCAACTTCATAAACGCACACTACCACTCGGAGTGCGGCGAGACGCGGTACCGCGAGCCGAGCGACGCGCGGCGCACACTCGACGGCGTGCACATGTCGGTCAATAACGAAGAGTACTATCGAGAGCTCGTCTGGCCGCTAGGGATCGTCATGTACGGCGTCGACCCCCGACTGCGTACGTTGTCTTTTATAGAAATAATGAGCTAGCTATTGACCTCTCTTATCTAGCTGTAGGCCAGAGCTAGGATGAGGTATATGGAGCGAGCATACCCAGAAGCCACTGGCTCTCCCGCGCACCGACAGGATATAGCAAACCGCTTGCCACCGGAGTTCAGCAGAAGGGTGGTCTAGCCGATCATACCAGTGTTGTGATCATCCAGCCATAACCGTTAACAAAAGCCAGCGATATCGTTGTCCGGGGACGACTACGCCTAATTATCCCGAACTAGTCTATGTAGTCACTACATTATCGTGATATCCACACATGCACTTAAGCACATATGTGTATTCAGATATGTTGTATACTGGGGAAGAACTAAGGCTACTTTTTATCCGGATACAAAGCTAATATATACCCGGGATATAGCTAGTGTTCTATTCTGAAGAATAGAAAGCTCGGGTGGCCACTAGGGGTCTTAATGTTCGGCGTCGATCCCCAGGCACCCGACTATGTAGGTACTTTATCTTTACGTACAAACACACGCTAACATCCCAAATGTTCCCGCTGGCACAACTGATGGTGCATTTAGGATTTTCTTCATTCTGCATACAAAAAATAAACTCGTTAAAAAAACCCGGAACCGATATTTATTATCTATCACTAGCCCTTGCCCGCGTCTTCGCCCGTGTGGTAAATAACCGTATAAAAAGTAGTCTTTGTTTTTCCCCATGGCATAGCTAAATCTAGTTGTGAAAATATTAATAAACAAGAGGTAAGTAGGTACAAGTATCATATCAGAAAAGTGTAAGCGTACTTCACCCATATAGGAATGTCTAGAATAAAATAAAAAAATGATTTCTTACTCATCTTACATCATTATAATGAATAAATAACAGTGTCGTAGTATCTGCAGATCGTACACAAAATTGTTCCTGCAACGCAGAAGGTTGCGGGTTCAATTCCCGCCTCTTTAGTCTCACTCGAGGTTTTAGCAGTGCACGGTTTTGAGCACCATTCGGAAATCACAACATACTGGAACTGGCTATCTTATTAAACATACGATACACCTAGCTCCCTGGAGCTTACAGGAACATTGATGAGTTAAGTAAAATAAGTGATGTACACAGTGTTAATACTAAAAATAAAATTGACATACCTGGGTATCGCTTAGGAAAAGTAAGTCATTCATTCTTAGGAAACTGTGTACGATTCTATAATAAGCTTCCTTAAAGCGCCACCAAACTTTCTGCTCGTAAATTCAAATTGTATACAAAGAATAATTTAATTAAAAGTGCCTACTACAAAATTAGTGACTATATCGACGATAAGAACGCGTGGCCCGATTCCAGCGACAATAGATCGACTATCCATGTTCATGGACACTAACTTCTGGCCGCGTAGTGTCAAGTATCGTCGGTTCGTCACACGCCTGACTCAAGACACCGGGGATCACTCGTCGACATTACGTGTGCCATTTAAACTCCTACTTTATATGTATTTTAGTTTAAGGTAATATGTATGGGTCCTAGAAATTGTAATATTACCATTCTGTACTATTCTTATCTGAATTTATTATTATTAACGAATAAACTTATTTGATTTTGACTGGTTTTACAGTAAACACAAAACTGCACACGGCGCTGAAATACGCGATGGCGACGATTGAGCTGTCGTCGTGTATCGTGTTCCAGGAGGTGGAAGAGGAGGGCGAGCTGCGGCCCAAGAGCTTCCTCTGGTTCGCAGTGCAGGGATCGGAAACTCCGCAGCTCGGCTTCGTTGAGGGGAACCAGGTGGCTTCTGAACTTTAATTATTTATCCACTTACTTTCTTACTACGATCGGCTCAAACGAGAATTGTTTTTCGCACTTTTGTGTACCTATGTAAATGAGTAGTTTTTTTTTTATTGTATTACGTGGAAGCGCTTGGCCTTCATCTCACCGTAACAAGTTAGAAAGGCCGAAGGTGGAGGCGCGCTTCACTCGGAATCCTCAACCATCTGAGGAACTGGCTATCTTACCTCTCTATGCCGGAACACAACAATTTATGTATGTAAGGATGTGTGTAAGCACAGATAATAAAATTCTAACGTACAGATACCTCATCTCGTACTATGAAACACAACCGTCCGGGCTATTTTGTAATGACTACTAAAATGATAGATGGCGCTAGTTATGTACAACACCGCAAAAGTCGGGATATGCTAGTTTGGCTACCAGTGTGAGTAGACCTGTATTTCTTTGGCACGCTCTGCCGCCTTAACGCAATACTGGATTTAGACGTGTGATTTGGTTTTAATGTATAGTGTCATAAGATTGAACGGGGGGTGTGAATCGAATAAACATGATATTTAAAAAATATACAAAATACCTATGGGTATCAAATTACAGATATTACGTACCTACCTACGTAAGTTCACATGCCGATTCTCGATAAATTTAGATTGTCATACTTTATTGGGCCGTATTTTGGTAACACAAAAAGCAAAAAGTAGTTAGCTAGCTAGTATTCATGAATTTAAAGTAACTTATAACCAAATTTTATCGACTTCAATAGCAACTTGCGTAAATAGTAAAAAAAATAACAACTCACGTTGGTCGCAGACGATATCATTGTCGTCGACGATAGAGGGCGCGCCGGGCCACTCGGCGCACACACTGAGCCTGCTGATGCGCGCACTTGGCCTGCCCATGCAGAGCAACCGTCCCGATCGGGACTACTACGTCATCGTCAACTGGAATAATGTGCTCAAAGGTAATGATTCCCTCCGTTTCTCCAAAGGCGACTTTATTTTTTTCCTGTGATTACCAGTTTTTTTTTTAAAACATTTGACAGGCAAAGAGATTTACCTAGAAAAGACGCGACCTGACGCGTGGCTACAGGAAGGCGCTGCGTACGACTTCAACAGCGTCACCCACGCGCCGGCAAACTACATGTGTCGTTCGTGCACCCACGGCGAGACCACCATACAACCCATACAGGTAACTATATGTCAGTCATGCGCCCGCGGCCAGACCACCGTAGAACTAGTACTGGTAGTACTAGAGATACATGGTAATTTCATTTGTACTACTAGTTGAACTACTCAGTAATTGTTAGAGATTGTTACCAACGGACAACTCAATCTAGTTGGTCTATGAGGAATTTTATTCCTATCAAACCACCTACCTATAAGATAGCTCAAACTGAACGCTAACAATACATGTCGTTTGTCCAGGATCACTTGTGGCAACGCACGCTGTCGATGGGACACAGTACGGACCTGAGCGAGGGAGACAAAGAGATGTTGCGCGTCATTTACAGCCAGCCTTGTCAACAGAGATATGCGACGCACAATTAATAAACTATCTTACTGAATTATGTTGTTTTTCTTGACTATCGACTGATATCCTGTTAATATTTTAATGCCAATGTCTATTTGGATGTTTGCACAACTAAATGAATAAATCGGTCAAGTGCGGACAAGCAAACAGAGTGTGGCCTACATGTGGAAGCAAAAAATCAAGTTTCTCGTATTGGTATTATCGTATTTCGTATATATCTTTATTTATGTGAAAATTTCAACTGTATCTATAACATAAGATAGGTACAGGCCGCTGACAGACGGACGGATGAACGGACAGCGGAGGCTTAGTAATGGTACATTTGGACAAATTTGATTTGGTTATGGAGCGACAACACGTCCACAGAGGGCTAGTCAGTGAGCAGCAAGACTATATTTCCTGAGGATGCCTCGTGTAGAGGCGAAACACGTGTCGATTTGATTTTTTCAGAGAGATTTAGCGGATTTATTACTAAATATTTTTTCTGTTTTCAGATTTCTATCTTGGTTATGGTTAATGTCAAGTGTCCTACGTTTATTTGCATTTCAATGGAAAGTATCACCATTCACCAAGAGATCCATTTGTCCCCCCCTGTAGGGATAGCCCAGGGGAAATATATGGAATAAGCCGGTTTTGGAAACAAAAGTCATAAGTAATAAAGTTTTTTTATATTTACAAAAACACTATAGTCAGCACATTTTCATTATATTTACTCACATAAATTTGTGTAATTTCTCTCTAAAAAAAAAAACAATAAGTTAATAATATGGTTAAAAAGTAAATTATTATAATAGCAATTTCCAAACCACACAGTGCATACCTACCATGTTACGTTACAATAATTAAATTTAACTGTTTCTTAAGATATAAAATGTGATAGTTGATCCCCACTGCCATTCAAATATTAATTTCTCATTCATAATAACAAAAATCAGTCGTTCAATTCACTAGTAAAATCATACATCAACAGTCCATTTAGTGTCCACTGCTGGACAGTCTTCTCCAAAACTGAAGATTTTCGCCATAATCTTAATTTTTGTTGTACTAGCCCATTAACATTGTTATTACTAATTCATGGATTCAAGATATCTGAATAAATAAACATTATTATTATTATTATTATCATAATCACCACGCTTGGCAGGCGGATTGACGAACAGTAAATGACCATTAAATTATACAATAGGTAAATTCTAAAACCTTGACCGCCACGGCAAAAAATACTTTTATCTTTGATAAATTCATAAAAATTGAGAGGTGTCCTTATTTCTGTAAATGAGAAAAGTGTAATAGTAGTGAAAATAGGAACCCAAAAAGGCAAAAGGCAAGGCTTATCATGATATATGAATATAAGTTAAATATAAGGTATTAATTAACCTTTGTAATGTAAGGTACTTGGGTACCACCCAAAGTACCCAAGTACCTTCAAGTTTTTTTTTATCACAGCACTGAATCAAAAGAAAGCCATTTTGTACCTTATAGCTACATATATTATATGATTATATCTCAATTCAATAAATATCACTATCAAAATAAAAATACACGCCCAAAATTGATAATACCCACCAGTAGGTACTTAGTACCTATGATTTTCACACTCTCATTTAATCGTAGTAAGTCATTCATTTCGAAAGAGTGTTTGCATGTGAGAATTATTTTCGTTTTGTTATTTATTAAAGATGTTCCGTTTCTTTTAAGTCGGTTTCAAGATGTAAATATATTTTCTAAATATGAACCAAATACTTTCTTTTGATGTTATTATTTTGTTAAGAAAAAGTAACGCATTAAATACACAGATCATTCCTATGGTATATTAGGTACCGGTATGATTTGATTTGAATTGAATAGGCCATTTCGAAATGAACGACTTCTACGTTTGTATGTTAGAGCGGATCACTGGGGCTTTCCAATTCAATAATAGGTATTTACAAAATTATATACATTTGCTACAGTCAAATCAATCAAAATCACATCAAATATTTATAAACAGTATCTGAGAAATTATATAAATATTGCATATCGTAATATGATGTTCTAGTGTGAATTCAGAGCGAGGATAGGATTACTTTACAATTACATTATATATCCTACAAAACAACACAGAACAAACATCAACAATATTATTACTTTCATGAATACATTTACATTTACAGGTTGTTTACGTGTAAAGTTTAAAGTTTGTCTTGTTTTAAAGTCTTCCTCCATTGGTACTGCCTTTACAAGTTTACGAACATCTTTAGATATAGGTTTTAGGTAGGTAAGTACATTTCCAAATGCCTAGTACCTATCACCAATACAGCATTTCACATAACATATGGTCAAACTATATATTTTTTCTACATATATATATATATATATATATATATACATTCATTAGATTTACATTTACATTCGCTACACCTAACATGAGAACCTACTTATAAATACGTGTACTTACAAACCTACATTCGTTTTACGTAAGGCGTAAGGTATATTTATTATACACAATTATTATGTGTGTAAAATTTTAGTACCTACAGCTAACATTTTACATTTCTAACATTGTGATATTTTATTAAATCTGTGGGCAATGGGTAGAACAAATAGAAATCACGGTGATTCCCGTTTGTCCTACTCGATGGGAATAGCTAGTAGGAGCAACAGGAATCTCTGTTTGTCCTACTAGCTATTGCCAACTAGTTTGACTTACGGGAATCAAGTAATAGACACAAATATTGGGTTCGTGTTTGTCCTACGGAGCTTGTCAGCAATTTTTCTGACCTAGATTAGGTTAAATCGAATTGTTCCCATTACGTCGATTTCCCACTACCTATGTCGGCTTTCCAAGAAACTTACTAACAAAACGCTCATTTTTTTCAGCTGTTCAAAAAATAAATAGTAATGATCTGGTCAGGAAATTTCAAGAGCAGGCAAGTACGAAACCATAGTCAAAGCCAACGTTATATCGAAATTGTATATGTTATACCGAAAATTCCCACATACCTTCCGCATCGAGTGAAGATTTTGGAAATCATTCTGTCGCTCACTCCACGTCATACCACCGACTCGTACTACCAGTGGTACGAGAAGGAATGTTACATCCTCCTCGTACCACTAATCTCATTATTTAAGACTCATGTATGCTCTACCACCCATCTTACAAGTAATAATGAAATGTTAAATATTACAGGACAGGACATTAATTTCACACAGCGCCATCTAGCCCCAAACTAAACATAGCTTGTATTTTGGGTACTAGATTACGGATAGAATACTTAAATACTTTTTGTAAATACATACGTACTATATGATACTACACCCAAACACAGAACAAACATCTATATTCATCACACAAATGTTTGTTCTGGGTGGGAATCGAACCCACAGCCTACAGCGCAGAAGGCAGAGCTACTACCAACTGAGCTATGAGGCTTGTTAATGTTAAATAACTAGGTCCCTACTTAATAGGTAGGGGTAAATATTTTTAAATGCATTATATGTATATGTAGGTACGCCAACTAAAGGTTTCAACATTATTTCAATATTTGAGAAACTGGGTCCTACTCAATACAATACAAAGTACATAAACTGAGTGTGCCACGGGGAAAAAGTTACTAACAAATTGTTTATTTTTTACGTTTTGCTTTGGTCAAGTTTTCCAAACACCTGTGTTTATTATTGCCTTACCACACGTTTTTGCATAGGAACTAGAAGCAGCCTCCAATCCTTCGCTCATGTCGCCGGCAGACCGCAACTTCATAAACGCACACTACCACTCGGAGTGCGGCGAGACGCGGTACCGCGAGCCGAGCGACGCGCGGCGCACACTCGACGGCGTGCACATGTCGGTCAATAACGAAGAGTACTATCGAGAGCTCGTCTGGCCGCTAGGGATCGTCATGTACGGCGTCGACCCCCGACTGCGTACGTTGTCTTTTATAGAAATAATGAGCTAGCTATTGACCTCTCTTATCTAGCTGTAGGCCAGAGCTAGGATGAGGTATATGGAGCGAGCATACCCAGAAGCCACTGGCTCTCCCGCGCACCGACAGGATATAGCAAACCGCTTGCCACCGGAGTTCAGCAGAAGGGTGGTCTAGCCGATCATACCAGTGTTGTGATCATCCAGCCATAACCGTTAACAAAAGCCAGCGATATCGTTGTCCGGGGACGACTACGCCTAATTATCCCGAACTAGTCTATGTAGTCACTACATTATCGTGATATCCACACATGCACTTAAGCACATATGTGTATTCAGATATGTTGTATACTGGGGAAGAACTAAGGCTACTTTTTATCCGGATACAAAGCTAATATATACCCGGGATATAGCTAGTGTTCTATTCTGAAGAATAGAAAGCTCGGGTGGCCACTAGGGGTCTTAATGTTCGGCGTCGATCCCCAGGCACCCGACTATGTAGGTACTTTATCTTTACGTACAAACACACGCTAACATCCCAAATGTTCCCGCTGGCACAACTGATGGTGCATTTAGGATTTTCTTCATTCTGCATACAAAAAATAAACTCGTTAAAAAAACCCGGAACCGATATTTATTATCTATCACTAGCCCTTGCCCGCGTCTTCGCCCGTGTGGTAAATAACCGTATAAAAAGTAGTCTTTGTTTTTCCACATGGCATAGCTAAATCTAGTTGTGAAAATATTAATAAACAAGAGGTAAGTAGGTACAAGTATCATATCAGAAAAGTGTAAGCGTACTTCACCCATATAGGAATGTCTAGAATAAAATAAAAAAATGATTTCTTACTCATCTTACATCATTATAATGAATAAATAACAGTGTCGTAGTATCTGCAGATCGTACACAAAATTGTTCCTGCAACGCAGAAGGTTGCGGGTTCAATTCCCGCCTCTTTAGTCTCACTCGAGGTTTTAGCAGTGCACGGTTTTGAGCACCATTCGGAAATCACAACATACTGGAACTGGCTATCTTATTAAACATACGATACACCTAGCTCCCTGGAGCTTACAGGAACATTGATGAGTTAAGTAAAATAAGTGATGTACACAGTGTTAATACTAAAAATAAAATTGACATACCTGGGTATCGCTTAGGAAAAGTAAGTCATTCATTCTTAGGAAACTGTGTACGATTCTATAATAAGCTTCCTTAAAGCGCCACCAAACTTTCTGCTCGTAAATTCAAATTGTATACAAAGAATAATTTAATTAAAAGTGCCTACTACAAAATTAGTGACTATATCGACGATAAGAACGCGTGGCCCGATTCCAGCGACAATAGATCGACTATCCATGTTCATGGACACTAACTTCTGGCCGCGTAGTGTCAAGTATCGTCGGTTCGTCACACGCCTGACTCAAGACACCGGGGATCACTCGTCGACATTACGTGTGCCATTTAAACTCCTACTTTATATGTATTTTAGTTTAAGGTAATATGTATGGGTCCTAGAAATTGTAATATTACCATTCTGTACTATTCTTATCTGAATTTATTATTATTAACGAATAAACTTATTTGATTTTGACTGGTTTTACAGTAAACACAAAACTGCACACGGCGCTGAAATACGCGATGGCGACGATTGAGCTGTCGTCGTGTATCGTGTTCCAGGAGGTGGAAGAGGAGGGCGAGCTGCGGCCCAAGAGCTTCCTCTGGTTCGCAGTGCAGGGATCGGAAACTCCGCAGCTCGGCTTCGTTGAGGGGAACCAGGTGGCTTCTGAACTTTAATTATTTATCCACTTACTTTCTTACTACGATCGGCTCAAACGAGAATTGTTTTTCGCACTTTTGTGTACCTATGTAAATGAGTAGTTTTTTTTTTATTGTATTACGTGGAAGCGCTTGGCCTTCATCTCACCGTAACAAGTTAGAAAGGCCGAAGGTGGAGGCGCGCTTCACTCGGAATCCTCAACCATCTGAGGAACTGGCTATCTTACCTCTCTATGCCGGAACACAACAATTTATGTATGTAAGGATGTGTGTAAGCACAGATAATAAAATTCTAACGTACAGATACCTCATCTCGTACTATGAAACACAACCGTCCGGGCTATTTTGTAATGACTACTAAAATGATAGATGGCGCTAGTTATGTACAACACCGCAAAAGTCGGGATATGCTAGTTTGGCTACCAGTGTGAGTAGACCTATGTATTTCTTTGGCACGCTCTGCCGCCTTAACGCAATACTGGATTTAGACGTGTGATTTGGTTTTAATGTATAGTGTCATAAGATTGAACGGGGGGTGTGAATCGAATAAACATGATATTTAAAAAATATACAAAATACCTATGGGTATCAAATTACAGATATTACGTACCTACCTACGTAAGTTCACATGCCGATTCTCGATAAATTTAGATTGTCATACTTTATTGGGCCGTATTTTGGTAACACAAAAAGCAAAAAGTAGTTAGCTAGCTAGTATTCATGAATTTAAAGTAACTTATAACCAAATTTTATCGACTTCAATAGCAACTTGCGTAAATAGTAAAAAAAATAACAACTCACGTTGGTCGCAGACGATATCATTGTCGTCGACGATAGAGGGCGCGCCGGGCCACTCGGCGCACACACTGAGCCTGCTGATGCGCGCACTTGGCCTGCCCATGCAGAGCAACCGTCCCGATCGGGACTACTACGTCATCGTCAACTGGAATAATGTGCTCAAAGGTAATGATTCCCTCCGTTTCTCCAAAGGCGACTTTATTTTTTTCCTGTGATTACCAGTTTTTTTTTTAAAACATTTGACAGGCAAAGAGATTTACCTAGAAAAGACGCGACCTGACGCGTGGCTACAGGAAGGCGCTGCGTACGACTTCAACAGCGTCACCCACGCGCCGGCAAACTACATGTGTCGTTCGTGCACCCACGGCGAGACCACCATACAACCCATACAGGTAACTATATGTCAGTCATGCGCCCGCGGCCAGACCACCGTAGAACTAGTACTGGTAGTACTAGAGATACATGGTAATTTCATTTGTACTACTAGTTGAACTACTCAGTAATTGTTAGAGATTGTTACCAACGGACAACTCAATCTAGTTGGTCTATGAGGAATTTTATTCCTATCAAACCACCTACCTATAAGATAGCTCAAACTGAACGCTAACAATACATGTCGTTTGTCCAGGATCACTTGTGGCAACGCACGCTGTCGATGGGACACAGTACGGACCTGAGCGAGGGAGACAAAGAGATGTTGCGCGTCATTTACAGCCAGCCTTGTCAACAGAGATATGCGACGCACAATTAATAAACTATCTTACTGAATTATGTTGTTTTTCTTGACTATCGACTGATATCCTGTTAATATTTTAATGCCAATGTCTATTTGGATGTTTGCACAACTAAATGAATAAATCGGTCAAGTGCGGACAAGCAAACAGAGTGTGGCCTACATGTGGAAGCAAAAAATCAAGTTTCTCGTATTGGTATTATCGTATTTCGTATATATCTTTATTTATGTGAAAATTTCAACTGTATCTATAACATAAGATAGGTACAGGCCGCTGACAGACGGACGGATGAACGGACAGCGGAGGCTTAGTAATGGTACATTTGGACAAATTTGATTTGGTTATGGAGCGACAACACGTCCACAGAGGGCTAGTCAGTGAGCAGCAAGACTATATTTCCTGAGGATGCCTCGTGTAGAGGCGAAACACGTGTCGATTTGATTTTTTCAGAGAGATTTAGCGGATTTATTACTAAATATTTTTTCTGTTTTCAGATTTCTATCTTGGTTATGGTTAATGTCAAGTGTCCTACGTTTATTTGCATTTCAATGGAAAGTATCACCATTCACCAAGAGATCCATTTGTCCCCCCCTGTAGGGATAGCCCAGGGGAAATATATGGAATAAGCCGGTTTTGGAAACAAAAGTCATAAGTAATAAAGTTTTTTTATATTTACAAAAACACTATAGTCAGCACATTTTCATTATATTTACTCACATAAATTTGTGTAATTTCTCCCTAAAAAAATAAAACAATAAGTTAATAATATGGTTAAAAAGTAAATTATTATAATAGCAATTTCCAAACCACACAGTGCATACCTACCATGTTACGTTACAATAATTAAATTTAACTGTTTCTTAAGATATAAAATGTGATAGTTGATCCCCACTGCCATTCAAATATTAATTTCTCATTCATAATAACAAAAATCAGTCGTTCAATTCACTAGTAAAATCATACATCAACAGTCCATTTAGTGTCCACTGCTGGACAGTCTTCTCCAAAGCTGAAGATTTTCGCCATAATCTTAATTTTTGTTGTACTAGCCCATTAACATTGTTATTACTAATTCATGGATTCAAGATATCTGAATAAATAAACATTATTATTATTATCATAATCACCACGCTTGGAAGGAGGATTGACGAACAGTAAATGGCCATTAAATTATACAATAGGTAAATTCTAAAACCTTGACCGCCACGGCAAAAAATACTTTTATCTTTGATAAATTCATAAAAATTGAGAGGTGTCCTTATTTCTGTAAATGAGAAAAGTGTAATAGTAGTGAAAATAGGAACCCAAAAAGGCAAAAGGCAAGGCTTACCATAATATATGTATATAAGTTAAACATGTATTAAGGTATTAATTAACCTTTGTAATGTAAGGTACTTGGGTACCACCCAAAGTACCCAAGTACCTTCAAGTTTTTTTTTATCACAGCATTGAATCAAAAGAAAGCCATTGCACCAATAAGATAATAATATACAGTACCTATCTAACTATTTTGTACCTTATAGCTATATATATTATATAATTATATCTCAATTCAATAAATATCACTATCAAAATTGATAATACCCACCAGTAGGTACATAGTACCTATGATTTTCACACTCTCATTTAATCGTAGTAAGTCATTCATTTCGAAAGAGTGTTTGTATGTGAGAATTATTTTCCTTTTGTTATTGGTTAAAGATGTTCCGTTTCTTTTAAGTCGGTTTCGAGAAGTAAATTTATTTTCTAAATATGAACCAATTTGATGTTCTGGGTAGAGTATTATTTTGTTAAGAAAAAGTAACGCATTAAATACACAGATCATTCCTATGGTATATTAGGTACCGGCATGATTTGATTTGAATTGAAAAGGCCATTTCGAAATGAACGACTTCTACGTTTGTATGTTAGAGCGGATCACCGGGGCTTTCTAATTCAATAATAGGTATTTACAAAATTATTTTGTATACATTTGCTACAGTCAAATCAATCAAAATCACATTAAATATTTATAAACAGTATCCGAGAAATATGTACCTACCTATTATATAAATATTGCATATCGTAATATGATGTTCTAGTGTGAATTCAGAGCGAGGATAGGATTACTTTACAATTACATTATATATCCTACAAAACAACACAGAACAAATATCAACAATATTATTACTTTCCTGAATACATCTACATTTACGGGTTGTTTACGTGTAAAGTTTAAAGTTTGTCTTGTTTTAAAGTCTTCCTCCATTAATACTGCCTTTACAAGTTTACGAACATCTTTAAAGATAGGTTTTAGGTAGGTAAGTACATTTCCGAATGCCTAGTACCTATCACCAATACAGCAGTTCACATAACAGATGGTCAAACTATATATTTTTTCTACATATATATATATATATATATACATTCATTAGATTTACATTTACATTCGCTACACCTAACATGAGAACCTACTTATAAATACGTGTACTTACAAACAACTACCTACATTCGTTTTACGTAAGGCGTAAGGTATATTTATTATACACAATTATTATGTGTGTAAAATTTTAGTACCTACAGCTAACATTTTACATTTCTGGCAGGCAACCAGTGCCTTCATTTACGCGCAGTTAATCAAAATTTTTCTTGGAACCACTGTAACTGTCAATTGAACAACCAAAAAGAATCTATCTACATTGAAAAATAATCTATCTAGATTATTTTTTGTCGATCTGTAAAAAATATGTAGCAAAGCCGCCATCAGCACGTGTGGACGCTTTTAGTTTCAAGCATGCTCCAGTGGGGGTCGTTCGTGGGGGCAGACGGTAACAATTCAGTCTATCGTAGGTAGGTACTATTTTCATCGTTTTGACTACAAAATTAATGATTTAGTGGTACCTACCTAGGTATAGGTATAGTTGGTATACCTAGGTATAGCTAGGTACCTACCTATATGATTAACTTTGAATATCAAATTTAGAAATCAATGCTGACACCAACTGGTCATGCGAGAAACTAGAGTATGCAAAAAATAATTTAAATAAATGAGAGTGGTGCACCTACCTACCAGCTTAATGTGATGTGATACAGGTTACACTGACGAACAAGCAAGTGGGTCAAACAACTAATCTAACTCCACCGGATGTACACTACAAACATTTGCTATTTTAATACGTTTACCGAACTGAGTTACGCCGGCAACATTTCTCCTATGAACCCGACCATCCTTTTTGTTGCAAACGTGTTTCAAAAATATGTAGGACCTCTTGAACGTCATATCACAATTGTTACACTTATGCTTAGTAAAGTCTTTCTGGTGCGTTTCCTGTATATGTTTCTTGAGGTCCCGATTCCTGTACGACCGCTTGCATATCTTGCACATCACGTCGACGATTTTCTTCCGTCCAGTCGGATATATGCTGTGAAGGTCTACTTTGTCCGGTTCGCTGGGACTGGCTTTCACACTGATAGGAGCGGACTTCATCACTAGAGTGTTGGGTCCCGTTTTAGTGATTTGAATAATGTTGTTGGAGTTCAGCACCTCTTCGAACCAGACTTGGTTCACCTGCTTTGTTTCCACGGTGTTGGTGGCGTTGGCTTGGAGGTTGAAGTGGGACCCTCGGATGTGGTATTTCAGCTTCCACAGCGAGTCATAGCTGGCTTCACACACCTCGCACTGGAACGTTTTGCTCAGCTTGTTGTACAGTCTGTAGCTGGAGGGAAGAACAAATAAATATCTTCGATGCTGCCCTCATCAACCTTCTTATTGGGGACAATCAGACTCATAATAGCACTCAGATCCAGAGGATCTCGGTTTGATCACCAGGGAATACAATATTGTACTTGGTTTGTGGCAGGACTTTGTTCAAGTCCACCTAGGTAGCTTTCAAATTTAAGCTTAAACTATGTTAAATCTCACACTCATTAGTGCGGGCAATTTGATTAAAGTTACTAATATCGTAGATATTAGTACATAAATTATATTTTGATGTTTTGCAATCATTTGTTAAGTATAAGGTGTCACTACAAATTATGTACATCTTCTTCATCAGCCCATTAATATCCACTGTTGGACAGAAGGTTGGCGGGTTTTGCCATAATCAACACACTTGGCAAGCGCAATTGCAGTAAAGGTGTTGGATATACACAGAAGTAAGCTGCGAGATCTATTAGTCGGCTTTTACGACATCTGTGGGCTGAATCGGAGGTGTAAATCCGTAAGCCGCAACTGCCACAGCATAAAATGTGCATAGCTTCTTTACAAAACCTACTGGGCTGCTAATCACCATTCAACATGTTGTCGGGTCAGCACAACAGTTATTTTCTTCCACTCACTCCTATCAACCATCAACTCTGCATCCACACCTTTCAGACCCATGTTCTCTTTCACACAATCCATCCATCTCTATTTCAGCCTTCCTCTGCTCATACCACTCTCATATTCATAACTTTTTTGTTTAAATGACTATCATCCCTCATTACATGCCCATACCATGCCAACCTAGCACTCCTCGTCTTTTTTACAACTGGCGCCACTTTCATTGGCTGGTCCAATCGGCAAGCAAAATAAAAGAAAATCATCAAAATCAAATAGAGGATTACCTTTTTGTTTTCTTTGGCACTTTGTTTGTTTTAGGTGGATTCATCATTTGATTTTACTATTCAATTGAATTTTACCACGCTACTATAGGTACCTACTGTTCATATTATACCTATACATTGATAAGAAATCATCTTTGGTACCTAATTTCCTTATGAGGGTTGCTTGATAGAATGTATGTATGTCTATTTCATCTTATGTTTGGGATTGTCTAAATTGTAGGAACTTTCGCTATATTCTAATATAGGTGTTTTAAGATGAAAAGGTAAAAAAAGTTTTATTATTACAATTTGCATTTCAAGTAAAAGGTAAGGCAAGGCAATGTAACATGTTGACTATAAATATATATAATTATGTATATATAAACATAGATTTCCATACTTTAAGAACCTTTACAGTAAAGCAAATCTAGTTTGCCTAGTCAAACAGATTGTCTTAGATAGTAAAATGTAACAGACTTTCCGCTTTGAGGATTCACCTCTGATATCTCAGTGTGGAACTTATGAGGATCACCTACTAGGGGGTAGTCAGATGCACATTCAAACTTAAATTCAGCTCATTATTAGCAAGTACCTAGTACTTAATATTTGGATGCAATAGTTTCTAGGTATTATCTGTTTCTTCATACCTATGAATGCAATCCATCATTACCACTAAACAGCTGAACCAATTGTTATAAAAGTTGGCATGGATATATAGGGGAAACCAAGGCTACTTTTAGTCTATCTGTGTGATGCTGCAGGCAAAAGCTAGTATTACAATATACCTACCTATGCTTGCATGATAACTGTATTGGTTATTACAGGATAAAAATTTTTTAAATAAAAAAAATATTTACAGGTAAGCATAGGTAGGTAATATGCTTGCCTGTTAACTGTGTGATAAAGGTAGATATCAGAAATGTGTATCAGAAATACTTATGAACCTACTCAATTAGAGATTTACAATCCAGTTTTTGTCATAGAATGCAAAAAAAAAGCAGAATATGTAAATGTATAGTCAAACAGAACAATTTAGAAAACACTACCTGGAAGTAGGTACCTATATAATTTGAGGCTAGAAACATTAAATAACTTTTATCTGAATCTACAGGAAATTATCACTGTATTTTTAGCAACAACTGATCATGCTGAATTGGGTCGGATTTCTAACAGTGTTGCCAACATAACCTAGGTTTCGATCAATACCCTAGGTCTCAGCCTCAGATAGGCAACCTAAGAGGTGTTTACACAAAACTTTATTTTTAACTTTCGTAATTGAAGTGTTAGATCATAAATCACTGAATTCAAACACTAGGTACAAACATTAGGTAGGAGGATTTACATGCGAAGTTTGACCTTACCTTTCGTCTCCATGTAAAAACTTTGCGTGCTGTACTAGATTTCCTCGATTTTTGAAGCTTATCTTACACCAGTCACAATAATGCACTACTGGTTTTCCACTGCAGTGTACAACATGCTTGACTAACAGTTCCTTTTTCTCAAATTTTCTATCACATTCACATAAAAAGAATTTATTTAGGCTGCTCGTATTGTCTAATGTAAGATGGAATTTAATACTCTTTCGGGGCCTATTTCTCATTTCTAATGTGATTTACTAAGCATTGCATCAAATGAGTGAAAGAAGTCGTGTGTTTAACTTTAATAAAGTTAGGTAAACTTTCGAGGAATAAACTAAATAAAAAGTTTACCAAAACAATCACACACATCACGTCACATTCACAAACCACAACACAACAATCAAAGAGCATCATCACCATCATCATTGGTCTTCTACACGTCAACCGCTTCTGGGAGGTGTGGGTAAGAAGCGAGCATATGCTCTTCTTTCTGGCTTCGACTTCAGCGGTAACAACTGCCGACTCATGTGGTTTTATTAAAATTAAAGGAGTATTGTTAAAGGAGTAGCCGCTAGGAGTTGACCTTTCAGCGGCTTTGAATGCGGGTTTCACTGTCGCGGGGTGTTGTTTTTTAATGTCAGGCTTTCTTATCATCTAGATAATCTGAAATTTAATAATAAGCTTTCCTGGATAGCTTTTGTTTACATTTTTTTTAATTTATAATTTGACAAGCTCAGCATATCACTTGGTAATTTATTATAAAAGCGTACAGTTTTGCCCTATGAATGATTTATTCACTTTATGGAGCCTAGTTGTGGCAACAGCGACGAGTGACGTCGAGTGACGATACGTTAACGTTACCTTTACATTACGATACATGTGTCAAAAGGTTCGTGATCGCAAATTTAGCTCTATTTACGTACTGCAGAGGCGCTTTGCGAAATCCTATACAAAATGCTAATGTGAACGATACGCTTACCGTACGATAGCATATTCGTGATCGGGCCTCAGAACACGCCATAAGAAGAAGAAGAAGAAGTCACTATGTCAGTTGTGTTGCAAAAACGACCTCTTTTGGGTAGTAATATAATAATACTAGAGATAGATTGGCAACGTCCTCCTTAGCAATAAGCGCCTCTATACGCAAAGCAAAGAACTAAAATAGTACATTCACTTCTACCTAGACACTAAATATTTATAGCTTACATATTAGGTATCAGATTACTACCTACCTAGGTAGGTAGTATACATATATACAATTATATGTATCTTACATTCAAGTGAAAATTGCATTAAAATTTAATAGAGTTTTTTCAATCATAATAGGTAGGCAGCTTTTTAATCTCAAAGTATATACCTAGATAGTAACATAGTTTGACATTACAAAGCTTTGTTAATAAATTAATTTTTTCTTCGAAATTTATGCTTGGTTATGCTGTCCAAGCTTCAAAATACCTTTACTTATTTTGACACAATCTTGGAATCATTTGTGGTCATTCTCAGGTTGGGAAAGTAATGCAGAGCTAAGTACTTCACATACATGTGAATAAAATGAAAGTTATTACGCAGGCCGTTCTTTTATTTTGAGGAATTTAGTGGTTCAGTTAAACTAGTTAAAAAGTGTTCACTTGCAGCCCATAAACCTACTTGGTGTATGTCTATCAACGTGACAAAGGGCTTGTACCTACCTATACATTTCATCTTTACAACACAGGATGCCTCAACAACATTAAAGTTGGTTGGCAAGGCCCCCCAAATAAGGTAGCTGCATTCACGCACTGAATAGGTAACAATCATCGATCAGTGGTGTGGTGAGCGTGGCCCATATCCTGCAGTGGTACTGTTTTGGGCTACTTTGATGATGAAAATTCCCAAAAACTACCCTAGAGAAAATAGTTCATAACATTTCTAGTAGGTAGGTATCTACTACGATTGGTATCAAGTATTGTATCAAAGTGGCAAAGAGTGTGATGATGATGATAATGAAGACCCACCTAAATCGAGAGACAGGCAGGTTAAATAATAATTATTGATAATGATGACATACAAGTTTTTTTTCTGGGTAAGGCAAACATTAACCACCCCTCAGAACGATATTGTGTGATGTTCTATAACCTAATACTTTTGTTATTATGATGGTGCGTTTGAGCGCTTTAATCTAGGTCTTAAGTTTAAGCCGGTCGGATCAGAAGCTACCGGGTAGAACGGTAAGAATGCATAATTGAGTGATGAGTTTAAGAGATCGTCATGTAACATCAACACATATTTATAAAGCAGTGGGTTGATTTGATGTATACTAACATCAAATGCACCCACTGCTTAATAAATAAATATTAAGACATCCACAACTACAACTGGGCATACAGGAATACAGCAGACGACGAGGCATTGCGTGATATTTAAAATAAGTAAATGTAAAAAAATCCCATAGAAAGATTTCCTTTTTTTTTTATCGAGTGAATCATAAGAATAAGAGTGAATAGCCAGAAGGAGTAAGTAGGTAGATTGTTCTGGAAAAAAAGTTCCTTGCTCTAAGGATAGACGGCGCTGATATGCACAAATCAGTTGCTATGTATTCAACAGTTCTACTTCTATTCTATTCACAGATCAGTAACTATGTATTCTAGTTCTGTTTTATCTGAGTATGTTATATTATGTAGAATGTAATGAATGTACTGATACGATATGATAGATAAGTTGATTTATACATACAAACTAAAACTAACAATACGAATCGAATCATAGGTACCAATGTTTACCAGCTTCAGGGCCATGCCATGATTGGTTTTAGGATATTGTAGTGTATTTGGTGCTTTAAAATCACAATGGGAAGAAACAAAATGATTGCTAAGAGCTGTCCAAAATGTGGAATGCAGGTAAAAATATATAGGTATATGAAGGTGCTGTAAGAGAAACCAGTCCAGTGACTCCTATATCATACTGTCAGCGGATCTCATTGCGAAACTCTGGATGCTTTGTTGCCCTAAGACGATTCTTGCAGTTGAGCGACTTATTCAGCCTTGATTGATATTATTTGTTGTACCTATGGTTTTTAATATCTATTTTAATGTCCTCAATGTTATATCTATTTACTTAAGCACTTACATTAACTTATGTTGTGAAATGTTTCTTGTTGTATTGGGAAAAGAAGTAGCCAAGGTATTATTGCTGACCTACATATGAACAAAGTTTAGCTCACTCAGACCACCCATCCCTTCATCTGTTTACACCTACACTAACATCTGTCCGCATTCATACCTAACATTATTCATTATATGTGGAAGCACTTGGCCTTCATCTCACCTGGTTACAATTTGAGATAAGGCCGACAGTGGGGGCGCACTTCCCCTGGAATCCCCAACTAAATGAGGAACTGGCAATCTTACCTGTAAATTTTAGAATTGTTGTTATGGTGTCAGAATTAGTAAGATGGTTGTTGCTAGCCAGGCGGCCTGGCCGACAAGGTCCTGCCACCAACTTTCTTCCCTCTGCATGACATGCCCACCATGCTACCATATTTCTCACTCCTGCTCTTACTACTACAGACTTCCCCTGATGTAATAAAACACGATCAGTGGTGCACCTATTAATCCATATGTTATCCTTGTCACATCACACATCCACTTTTTAATATTCTAGTCTCGGTCAAATTGCTCTTTTCAGGCAATAATATTTTTAATCACAATATCTTTTGAATGGATGGTCGATTTGTAGATTTTTTAAATCGGTCCAGTTGTTTTTACACCTATTCAATACCATACTTTATAAACATAGAAATATTTTCTCTTGATTATAATTATAAATTAATTATATATTAAGCACAAAACTAGTAAGTCTATCGGAGCATCTGCAAAAAAAAACATTAGTAAGTCACATACGGACTTTATGTGCCAATAAATAGTTATAGTATAGTTACTTATGTATGTTAGTTTTTGGTACCTGTATATTACTATGGACCGTAGACTAAGTAAGAATAACATCTGTAATTTATCTATTGTTGCCAGAAATAAAATTATATTATCATTATTTTTATAAAATATCTGTGGCTGCTGCTGTAAATTCTGCTAAAACGCAGACCTATTGCAGCTACAGAATCAGCTAAGGAGAAGGTGTTCCATTGTGCCAAACACATTGTTTCACTCTACCTTTGACATTAACTGGTAAGGAATGGAACACCTTGTCCTCGTTTGACCTCACCAGTACAATCTTGGAGTCTTCAAGTCCACAGTGAACAGGCTCCTTTAGATAAGCAAGCTCCATCTAAGGCCACATCGCCACTTGTTTTTCAAGTAATTTCTCAACATTTTACTCACTTCCACATATTAGGTTTTTATTTTTATTTTGATTACTAACTAATATATTGTTTTATTATACCTACCACTACATTTTTGGATACAGTTTCTTCGGAGAAGGGCGTCAATAATTTCGCGACACAGTTGTAAAACTCTTGCTAGCATTACTGATGCATCAGTTTTTGGACATTGTTTTAAATCCAAATAAATATTTTTGAAAAGGTTGTCAAACAACTTTATAGCTGATAGCGTTGCAGTTGTAAAAAAGCCATGTTAATGTAAAAAGACTCCGCACTTAGACTCCCAAGTGGTACATTGTCCATTGTTGCTTATCTGAAACGGTACTTGCGGAAGACCAGCGCGGGCTGACTTTGTGCTTCAAGCTGGGTAAGGTCCTTTTTGCAGCGACACGACTTAGTACATCAATTTTATATTTTTCTGTAATAATGAAATTCTATTCATTGTGCGTGTAAAAGAGCCATGCAAATTTTTGCAGGTGGCGGTAGCGTCCAAGTTTTTTTCTGTAATAATGAAATTCTATTCATTGTGCGTGTAAAAGAGCCATGCAAATATTTGCAGGTGGCGGTAGCGTCCAAGTCATGTAAGTGCGGGCACACGTTTTTCGCGGCGCGGCGCTGCGCCGACGTCCTGCCCGCGGCGGAAGACCTGAAGCGACGTACGGGCCGCGTTCGGCGCTCGCAGCCTCAGTTCTACGACGCCCAGCATTACCAGAAGCAGATCAAACGTCGGGTGAGGCTACAAATATTACGGCGATTACACACCTCTAGCTGCTCTGCTCTGTACAGTGGCCGGCAGAGAGCGCTGTAGACGTAGCTTTTTTTTTCGTACGACGGGTAAGCGCTTGGCATCAGATTTTGGCCTAAGCTTGGCATCTCAGTCATCCTCTCATACCGGTTGGTCAGATTCGCGGCGCCAAGATAAGAAAGAATATTTGGTTTGTGTTATTCATGAAAACAATTAAAATTTCCAGAGTCCTAAGAAAAGAGAATCACAAGACGAGGGCTACAAGGGCAAAGAAAAAGAGAGTGGTAAGATTACTTCATTCATGTTACTCAAAATCAAAAATGTATTTATTTCTTTGCAAGTTAAAATACTTACTAGGGTGGGAACCCTTCTGTTAAGATAACTCAGTTACATTCGCAACTTGGTCTCGATTTACACAATCAAAATAACTATGATAAGAAAACACTACCATCTGATTGTAATAAATAATAGTTTTACAGATATAGTCGATAAGAGACAGATATATGTCAGCGTTAGATTGTAAGCACCGTCCGTTTGTAATATGCCTCGACAATTTGTACAAATGTCAGCATAAGATTATAAGCACCGTCTGTTTGTAATATATCTCGGCATATTGTAAACGGTCGGCAAAAATGCCTCTCCATCCCGACAGAAGTCGTCCTGTGGTTTCAGTTAACTCTATGACGGTGGAACTAGATCGAGAACGGGGGGCACCGCCTGAAGGATAACCACTAGGCTTGCGTTACAGGATTCGATTGTACATTCCTGTAAGACCATTTGCTCACCTCACCCTCTTGAGGCGAGAGTGAGGCAGGTCTGTGTCTATGCTAAAGTAAGCGGCAGAACTAGAGAAGCTAGAAATAATGCGTGAAATTGTAAATGTTAGTTGCTGTTGACAATTTGCTGACCTTTGCTGATTACACGGACTATGTTTACAATCTGACGTTGACAGAGGCATATTACAAACGGACGGGTTTTTACAATCTCACGGTGACTTATACATACCAACTAACAGACATACTTACCTGCACTAATATATATCACAGCCCAATAGTGTCCTCTGCTGGACAGAGCCACTTCCAAAGCTGGAGGGTTTTACCATAATCACCACGCTTGCCATACGGATTGGTGATCGCAGTAAAGAGGAAGCTGTTGCCTTTCTTCTGGTGAGATCCCTTAATCGGCTTTTACGATATCCATTCCATGGGCTGAGAGAGAGAGACAAAACGAAGCCTTTTGTATGAAACCTGGTAGATATCACATTTGAATAATTTCAACAAATTATCAAGCGTATACGTAGTGCAGGCGTCCAAAAAGATATCTCCTTGTGTGCTGGTCGCGATTCCGAACAGGCGGTAGATGAAAAATGTTATGAATCAAAAATGTTGACTTTGACAGTAGCGGCGGGCGCCCGACGACGCCGCGCCCTGCGCCGCGCCGCTCGCCCCCGCGCCCCCTCCGCTGAGCGGGGGCGCGACAACACGCCCTCGCTCCGCCCCGCGCAGCTCGCGCGCTGCCAACTTATCCTGCAGGAGATCAACCGCAAAATGGCGTGCGTCACCTGGCAGCCGCCCCACTGACACCCGTGCGTCAACTGGCAGCCGCCGCACTGACATACTCACACACACAAGATGGCGTGCGTCGCCTGGCAGCCACCGCACGAGTAGCAGTACGTAGCAGCTGCTACGTGTTTTTTTTATTGTGGTGAATAGTGAAGTGACTAGTAAAACTGATTAAATCGTGTTTAAAAGAAATTATTTATCACTTACATGAGTATTTTGTTAAATAAAGGAATCGACTTCCGTGATAACATGAAAAGAAACAACCTGGCAAATCGTCAACAACTTTTAAAATATATTACCATAATATATTATATTGAGTTTCCCATAGACTTTTTAAATTGTTATAATACTAGTTTTCTTAATTTAATTTGTGATGTAGTAATTAAATAAATAATTATAATAATATAAATATAACTATAATCTTTTTCTTATTGTACCTACATAGGTAGGTATTGACACACAGACAACGCATACCCCAAACCAGACTTCGGAGGTCGTAGAGATTTGAAATTTTCAGGGTAGCTTCCTTAGAGTACACTATGCCAGGATTAAAATTCCTACGGAATAACAGAAACGCAGTCACAGGAATTTTATTAAGAAGTGTTTGTTTGTAATGACAAAATAACAACAATTTACTACATTTTTTTTTAAATCTTGTGTTTGTTCCGGCTTTTCTCGGAAACGCTTGGATCGATTTTAACGTGTCTTTCACTGGCAGTTAGTTAGCTGATATTATAGGGAGTATAAATAGGCATTTTATATAAGAAAAATATTAGTGTTCCGTGAAAAAAAAGCTATATAGACCTACTAGTATTTTTTTATAGTTAGCTTCAATTCGTGGTATAGGGTATATTTCTCAGTACAGTGGTTCTCCGGAACACTTATTTTTGGAGGTAGATATTGGTGTTAAGATTCTCCTTGGAGTCATCTACTGTCCTCCCAATATAACAAAGTCTGACAACTATCTCTTAAACATCGAACTTTTGCTGGAAAATCTCACGTCAAATTATACACAGACAATAATAATGGGGGATTTCAATACTTGTCTGGTATCTCACCCAAAATCTTCGAAATTAGTTACTATCATTGAATCTGTTAATCTCAATATTATAAATTCTGAACCTACTCATCACACGACTACGAGTGATACTGTTCTCGATCTCATGATAGTGTCTGATTGTAGTTTAGTAGCAGAGTTTGGTCAGTTTTCTGCCCCAGCTTTTTCTCACCACGACTTAATTTACTTAGCATATAGAATCAAGGTACCTAAACCTAAACCAATCACACTCTATCAACGAAATTTCGCAAAAATGAATGTTACTAGGCTTGCTGAGGATGCATCTAGCACTCCCTGGATGGATGTTGAATCTATTCCCCATGTTGATGATAAAGTGAATTTTCTTAACTCAAATATAATTCGATTATTTGATAAACATGCTCCTATTCATCCAGTTAAACTAAAACACCCCCCTTCGCCTTGGTTAACTGTTGTAATCAAACAAGCTATGGCTGTACGGGATCGTGCTTTTCGTAGGTTTAAACGTAATCGGTGCGATGAGAACTGGGATTCTTATAAGAAGTTAAGGAATCGCTGCAATCTTTTAGTTCGCAATGCTAAAAAGAGATACGTTGCGGAGCAAATCGAGCTTGCCACTCCTGCAGGTCTTTGGAGGTTTTTGAAGTCTTTGGGGATTGGCAAATCTAGCTCACTAGATTCGGCGCTTACATTTGACTTAAACACGTTGAATGATCATTTTTCTTCCAGTGATCATCTTCGTTATGTAGCTAAATCTGAAGCTCTAAGTGTTATCAACAAAATGATTGTTCCCGATATTAGTCCTTTTTCATTTACTAGTGTTAGCGAAGACAAAATACATAAAACTATAATTTCGCTAAAATCTAAAGCTGTTGGCAATGATACTATAGGTCGCGTAATGATTTCTCATGTTCTTAAATATATTATTCCTGCCGTCACTCACATTGTCAATGCATCCCTTTCCTCTTCTCAGTTTCCTGCTCAATGGCGACTAGCTCATGTCATCCCTCTCCCTAAAGTCTCAAACCCAATTTTTCTTAAACAATATCGTCCCATATCAATTCTACCTTTCTTTTCAAAAATCATTGAGTCTATTGTTCATTCCCAGCTTACTGATTTCCTTTCCACTAATAATTTATTAAATCCCTTCCAATCTGGTTTCAGAAAAGGCCACAGCACCACTTCTGCTCTCTTGAATGTGACAGAAGATATCAGAGGAAATTTGGAAAAATCGCATTTGACAGTTATTATTCTCATTGATTTTAGTAATGCATTCAATGCCGTCGATCAAGACCTTTTACTTGCTGTTCTTCCTAAACTTAACCTATCTCTTTCTGTTGTTGAATGGTTTTCATCTTATCTAATTGACAGGCATCAAAAAACGCGCGATGGGAATCAGTTTTCAGATTGGGCTGACATTAAGTCGGGTGTGCCACAAGGCGGTATCTTATCTCCTCTTCTCTTTTCTCTTTTTATTAACTTGCTTTCTCAACACCTCCTCTGTCAATATCACATGTATGCCGATGACCTTCAACTATATTCCTCTTCCTCCATTGACAATTTGAATAAAAATATAAAATCACTAAATGACGATCTTTTTCGGTTACAGTCGTGGTCTAATCTTTTTGGCATAAATGTCAATCCTGACAAATGCCAAGCCATCATCATCGGCAGCTCCCAGCAGTTGGCTAAAATTGATAGTCTGGATTTTCTGTCCGAACTTTATTACAACGGCTGTAAAATCCCTTTTTCTTCTACTATTAAAAATCTTGGCGTCATTTTTGACGCTAAGCTAAAATGGGTTCCCCATATTAAAGAAATTTCTAGGAGATTTTATGCTTCCCTTCACTCTATTCTTCGCTTAAAAAACTTCCTTCCCATACATACTAAGATCACTCTAGCTAATTCCCTTCTTATTCCTATTTTTGACTATGCAGATGCAGTTTTTCTAGATATTTCTGAAGATCTATTAAATAAACTTGATCGACTTCTGAATACCTGTATTCGCTTTATTTTCTGTCTACGTAAGTACGATCACGTGAGTCATTACCGTTCCAAACTAAAGTGGCTTTCTATTCGTGATCGAAGAAATCTAAGATTACTTTGTCTTCTTTTCTCAGTTCTCAAAGATCCTTTTTCACCCGAATATCTTAAAAGACGTTTCAAATTGCTGGCTGATTCTCACAACAGACATCTTAGGTCAGATGACAATCTTATTCTGGCAATCCCTATGCACTCATCATCCTTTCTTGATAATTCTTTTTCTGTTGCTGCGTGTAGGCTCTGGAACAATCTTCCATTTGAAATAAAAAATGTCGATTCCAAAGACAGCTTTAAAAGACGGGCTCGTGAACATTTATTAAGCCATCTCTGAGCTTCACAATGTTAAATTATCTGTTTTTTTTATTTTTCTACTTTCGTTTTTCTTTTCTCATTTTACGACGGACATATTATAATTTTAGTAAGGTTTTTGATATATTTCATATTTATATCAGTATTTGTACGTTTCTTATAATGTTTCTATTAGTATATATTTATATTAGTTGTTGTTTTGTATGTAATCATATATATAAAGGTATTTAATTTTTTTGTTAGATAGACAAAAAATTTTCTTATTTAATTATGTTAGTACGCCATCGTTTTTGTTATGTTTTCTGCCAATTTGGTTAGCAGTTAGAAAATGCCTTGGCATTATGCTCACCATTTGTGCAATATTTATATATAAGTTTTTGTACAATAAAGTGTTAAATAATAATAATAATAGGGGTGCAATAAGATTGGATAATGCTAATTTCCCACAGGATGACGAGCGTTTTCCTAGTAAATAAGAAGATGGCGGTGTGGCCTCGAGTAATAAATTACATAATCATTCGCGGTCAGATTATTCAATATTATTGCGAAGGCCACGCGGGTCTGTCAGTTATCGCTACCATGTGGTGTGCTCTGCTACTGTGCGTATTCGGCGCTGTGATCGGGTGAGTACTTCGGCGAAATCATTAATTCAGCTGTGATTCTGTTATAATCAAGAGTTACCAAATAAACTGTTGTGTCATTTATAAAGATAAAGATACTTTATTTGCATTAACATGTGTACATAAGATGACAGGTGGATGATATTTGGCTAGTGAGGACCCAACATGCTTTACCGAGCGTCGTTGTCTAATATTGAGAGAATGGCATGCCCGAATCATTAAAATATTGAATAATGATAATATAGAACATAGATTTAGAATATAGATACTAACGTAAATCTATGGTTCCGCAGTCTGTTGATGATTCCAGTTGAGCTGTAATCAAAAGTTAACTCGTAAATTGTTGTTTCGGTTTTTAGAGGTACCAAGATTGTTCCGCAGTCTGTTGTTGATTCCGGGTGAAGTGCGCTTCCACCTTTGGTGCTATCACAATGACAGGTAAGATGACTGCCAAGCGCTTGTCCGTCGTACCATAAAAAAATAATTTATTACTTACGTCATAAAAATTGTTAGTTCAACTTTTTTTTTCCCAAGTGGGATGATTGTTAAGCGCAAGGTAATCTCAGAAAATACTTAGGTACATGGATAGATAGCTAATACAATGCACTACTAGGTAGATCATTCGTTTAAAATGTTCCTGTTAGAATAACGTTCTTCCAGCGGGATTCCATTTCTCAGTTTATTTTTCAAAACGTCACGCGCACATTTATATTTTTTTACGACGGGTAAGCACTAGGCCTTCATCTCACCTGGTTACAAGTAGAGGCCGAAGGTGGAGGCGCACTTCACCTGAATCCTCAACAAACTGAGGAACTGGCTATCTTACCTTGGTTATTTTACCTTATTTGGCGCGTATTTAGGTATTTTCATAAAACTCAATTCCTTCTAGGACATACTTTCCTGCTGGGACAAATAGGTAGCTAAATAATCTGGGAACAGCGGCGAGTTTGTTCAGCAGAAAATAGATTTATGGTAGAATTTGAATCCAGGACGCCGTTGTCTGCCCCGGAATACGATGTGATAGTAGTGGGTCTGGGTTCAGCTGGGAGCATCGCCGCAGCGACGCTGGCCGGTGCTGGTCGCCGCGTGCTGGCCTTGGAGGCGATGAACAGACTCGGCGGCAGAGTGCACACGGTCACATTCGGAGACGATATCGTGGAACTCGGCGCTGAATGGTACGTCTGTTATTAATATTACTAGTAGTTCCCCAAGAACTGAGGTATACCACGGAGATTATTTCTCAAATAGAACGTTATTAACAAACGATCAAAGTGTGTCATTTAACTTACTTACCTTTCTTAAGCACTGTTTTTATCAATCACTCTGTATTCACCTGAGTATCCGAGGCACACTCTTGTTGCTAACTCATATTGTATGCAAAACCAGGAGAGAGCAAAGCACCAAACCACCATCAGTACGTCATAGTAGGTGGGTAGAAAACAGTAAGTGAATAAGTCAAGTAAGGGTACTTAACATTAAATGAAACATAGATTAATGTCGTTTTGAAAAGTGCTCTCAAGTCCGTCGGCTTAGTAGTCGTGACTCAAAAATCTATTTGACTTTACGACATCCGTGGTATGGAACCTACGGATGTCGTAAAGTCAACCAAGGGGCTTCAACAAAAAGGCAGCAGCTTTTTTCTAGTATTAACAAAACTTAAACTGTGCGCACCAATATGTCTGCCAAGCGTGGTGTTTATGGCCAAACCTTAGTTTTAGAGGATTTTGTTCCACATTGTGATGGACAATAATTTGCTGTTGATATGAGATATGCGCAGTCAAACCCCTTGCATGACATCCTAAAAGTAATTCTTGGATTTAATCGTCACCCTAGTTTTGATAACCCTAATGACTGAATTACAAAAAATAAATATACCAATTTTCATGAGATTGTGAATACCCTCTCTTATCTTACAAGACCTGATGATCATATTTTGCCCTTTCGTCTTTAAAAACCACCCCTATTAAGGGCAAAAATAAACTAATATGAAATCTGAAGTCTCAACCATTTCAAATGATATTTCAAGTTTTCACACATTTTCAAGATATAATCTTATTCACCCCTTTTGCAACCCTTAATGATAATACAGGGATGGTTTCAGCAAATAAAACAACAAGTTAATTGTGAAGTCAACCCCCCTATAAGTATATCCTACAATTCAATTCAATTCTTTATTGAATTGAATTGTAGGATATACTGTTAATTAATAAGATATAATCTTATTTACCCCTTTTGTAACCCTTAATGATAATACAGGGATGGTTTCAGCAAATAAAACAACAAGTTAATTGTGAAGTCAACCCCCCTAACAGTATATCCTACAAGACATTATTATGCGTTTTACCTTTATAGCGCGCCCCTTACAAAAACCACCCCTATTAAAAAGTTAAATCTATATTTTATGAATGTGCAGCCGATATGAAATGATACCCCACACGCCAAAAAACTTCTTGTCTCACTTAACACCTATTTCTCAAAAACTACACTAGTGTAAAAAAAATACTCATGCCTATTGATGAGTATTACTAAATATAATATCTGCATATTAAAAATTTTGAATTGATATTGATCGGATCTGCTATTCAAAATATATTGGCGAAAAACTGTATTTATTTTCACCCCAATAGGTATCTCAAAAACTACCCCACTAATAAAATATTCCCCGCGACAATCAAATTCTATTTACGTTATCTCTTTAAAGATAACCCAGTTATGCCGTCATAAACATTGCTACATACATACATGAACTAAGAGAACAACATCTGAAGGAAGTAGGTGAGGTGTAATGAAAGCAGTACTTAAGTAAAGTGTAAAATTGTGGTCATTGCCCGTGACCACTTTTTTGTCTTGTCGGGAACATTGAAAGGTACAGAGCACGGGCAGATTTTCCGAAAATTTTGAAAATTTGTCACGGGCAGGCTGACGGGAATATTAAAAAGTGTTCTCGTGCAGACTGTCGGGAATATTAATATGTTGGCGTAATTATTAGGTACCCGTTTCTTATCAATTATGTAAGAGCACTTAAGGAGCAAATATAGTGGTCTCGACAGAGGTTACATAAATATAAATAAATATTACAGGACATTAATTTTACACAGCGTCATTTAGCCCCAAACTATAGCTTGTAATATGGGAACTAGATTACAGATAGAATGATTAAATATTTATGTAAATACATACGTACTATATGATACGCCACCCAAACACAGAACAAACATCTATACTCATCACACAAATGTTTGTCCTAGGTGGGAATCGAACCCACAGCCTACAGCGCAGAAGGCAGTGTTACTAGCAACTGAGCTACGAGGCTTGTTGAATGACATATTGGCTAATTTGCAATTTAGGGTTCAGGTTCAGACTTAAGGCCTAGGTATAAATAAATAAGGTTTGCGAGTTTATGGTATATATAGTCGGATACCCCTTGTTCGCAGGATCCATGGCACTGAGAACAGTCGGTCGTATGAACTCGCCATCAGAAACAACGTGACTATTCTGCCTCAGTTCGATGATTTCTTGGTTGGTAAAGTTCGGTTCACACCGCCGAAACACGGTAGGAATAGTATTAGCAAGCGATTGGGACTGTGGTCTTCGATCTTCTCACTAATATGTATCAGTGTAACAGTGGCCGTGGTCAAATCATTCTAACAAACTGATTATGTGCACAATATAGTATTCATCCATTCATTCATTCATTCATTCAATAGGATAAGATAAGATCAATTTATTTCACTCAACTTACCTACGTCTTCATATACACTACTTATCTACAATTCAACATGTTCTTTACAATATAAAAACCTAACTTATTTTAACTAAGGAATTAAAATTAACATTGAGTAGCCTCAAATATTGTAGGTACTAAATAAGGGTTTTTGTTAAGTGAATAAGTTAGATAAGTAGGTATGTAGGTAATTATTAGATATGTAATAGGTATAAATTAGATAAGGGTTTCTCCGCTAACTTTGGTCTGCACACTAGGAACTCCACACTTCCCTGTGTTGTGAAGACCAAACTTGAGTTACATAGTTAAGTACCAGGTAGGTATTCGGCTATAATATTTCTAGTAGTTCCCTAATAATGTACGTTGTCGCCTGCTGTAATATGTATAGGTACCTATACGCTTTAGAACTTTGTAATTGTCTGTGCGGGTTCAGCTTGTAACTGTTTTACAGACGATGTTTCAGATATACAGGTCAAATGGAAGCGTCGCTGACGCCGAAATCCTCGAAGATCTGATACGCTTCTCATTATCTGTGATGGACGATCCCCCGGAGAGTCCGCAGCCGGTGGGAAAATACGTCACTAAAAGGTGCGTGTCCGAAAATACGTCACTATAAGGTGCGTGTCCGAAAATACGTCGCTAGAAGGTGCGTGTTCGAAAATACGTCACTAGAAGGTGCGTGGCCGAAAATACGTCAGTAGGTACTGTGCGTGTCCGAAAATACCTAAAATGGGCCATTCCCATAGAACCCGGTTGCGCCTGGGTACAAAGAACGAATGTTTCTTAGTAGGCACCTACATCACCTGGTTTTGTAAGAAGAATATGTTTCCCTTGTGGTACATTGCTGGTAATGTAACTCGGTAACGTACGAGTAATAAGGCTTTATTTACATTATTTTCACACAGCGCCATCTAACCCCAAACTAAGCAAAGCTTGATAATAATCTGCCCAAAAAGTAGCCTAGGAATTATGTTTTTCCAGGGCCAGAACAATATCTGTGATATGCCAATTCTCGCTAGTGATTTTGAGTGTAATTTCAAACACTAGGGCAGGTGGCCTACCATCACATAATTAGACGCTACTCATTTCCGATGCAGTTCAGTGTAGGTTCCTAAACTGGATCGCTCAATTTGGTACCCAGACGTCTATACTGCTGGTTAGCGTTTGAATCGTTGAATGAATTAAATTTTGTCTCTGGTACGTTCTGAAATTAAATCAGCAGTATTTTTGGAACGTTGCGGTTGCTTCTTTATTTTCTACATATTCTTTTTTAGCAAAAAGTGAGTACATAAACACATAAACTCTCGGCTGAGTCGCTCGTTTATAACTGAACCTACACTGACACACTTATGCGACGTCGCGGTACGAAATAGCAATTCAGCTCAGTTTAGGTCGTCAATTAAATCGCAATAAGACTTAATGGTACGGCCCCAGATCACAGTTCAGTGAATTTCTGCTAGTTGGCGTGATCAGCGCTATAGCTGAGAGATATGACACAAACATTCGGAACCTGCGTCGGTACCCCCGTAGCTCAGTTGGTTAGAGCGTTCCGGCTGTAGGAAAAGATGCGGGTTCGAGTCCTGTCGTGGGTAGTGATTTTTTTGTGTCATAATAACATTTGTAAATGTTGTAACCAAGTGTTGTAACAAAAAAATGAATATCTGTGAAGATTTCAGCATTACCTATAATTCAATCCGTTCAGTTCAGTAACTATACCGTGAAGATGGAACAGGCACTGATTATGGATAGATACTGCTATCTGTAAGGGTTTATCCAACAGTGGACATCAATGACCAATGACCGATGCAGTTCAATGTAGGTTCCTAAACTGGATCGCTCAATTTGGTACCATGACGCCTATACAGCTGGTTATTGAATTGTTGAATGAACTAAATTTTGTCTCTGGTACGTTCTAAAATTGAATCAGCAGTTTTTTCGAAACGTTGCGGTTACTTATTGCCTACATATTATTTTTTAATAAAGTAAGTACGCACAAACTCTCAGCCGTGTCGCTCGTTTAGAACTGAACCTACCCTGATACGCTTATGCGACGTCGTGGTACGAAATAGCAATTCAGCTCAGTTTAGGTCGTCAATTAAATCGCAATAAGCGTTCATGGTACGGCCCCTGTTTGTTATAGATTACAAGATTACGTATTAGAGAAGTACCCTCAACTGTTCAACAATAAGGACTTTATGGAAAACTTCCTTCAATTCATGGAACTGATGATAAGCGCCCACGAAGCTTCTAACAGCTGGAACGATATGAGTACCAAGTCTTCGTTCGTAGAACTGAAGGGCAACCAGCAGATGAGCTGGCATAACAATGGTTATGAAACACTTTTCGAGATTATATTGGTAAGTTGGTGCCTACTATATATAAATCTATATCTACATAAACCTATTATGACAAGCCTCATAGCTCAGTTCGTAGTAATACGCCTTCAGCGCTGTAGGTTGAGGGTTCGATTCCCACGCAGGACAAACATTTGTGTGATGAATATAGATATTTGTTCTGTGTTTGGGTATATATTGTATGATAAGTATGTATATACAAAAAAAAACGTATTTAAGTATTCTATCCGTAATCTAGTTCCCATATTACAAGCTATGCTTAGTTTGGGGCTAGATGGCGTTGTGTCATATTATTGTTCTGTAATGTTTATTTCATCTATCTATCTATCTATCTTTACTTATAGTAAAACCGTAACGGTTTAAAATAATAATAAATATGTGAACTTTGCAAGTAAAGGACGATTTTCCTATGTGATTTTGATATGATATGCTATTTTATGTCTACAAGACGTATGTTATATTACCCGCACGAAATGGATTTTGTACATAATTTTTTTAATTTAATTTAATTTTGTTATGTTAGTCTTAAGTTTATTGATCTCTTTAATCTCGATAAGGTTCTGAACCAATGTACACGAATAATAATAACGTTTATTGTTCAAAAAAAACAGTTGTACAGCCTTATTACTTATTAGGTAAACCTAATAGGTAGGTGATGTATTTAGCACTAGAAATAAACTAAGGCTGATTGTAATGTTAGTAATTCAAGATTAGTGACTGATTTAATAGAGGGTAATTCTTGAAATTCTATAATGTACACATAAATATGATTTAAACATGTCTTAGGAAAACATATGTACAGAGGCGAGCTTAACCCTTAAAGAGTTTTCTACCAGCAAACTTTTGAGAGAGAGAGGTGGTACTCCGAGGGTATGTCGTTTTGTAAGCCTTTCCCCAACATCAAATATATTTTGTAAATTTAAGTGGAGGAAACACTATCGATAAGTAGGTACCTACTTAAGCCAAAACAGTATTCTTTTTCCATTCTTGTCTGTCTTCTCATCTGGTTTTCAATCCCCCCATTACGATCCCCGGGTCAGTTCTGTATTATGCTTGAGGATTCCGGGTGAAGTGCGCTTCCACCTTTAGCCTTATCACAACTTGAAAATCAAGTGAGATGAATGCCAAGCAGCTCCCCGTCGTGCAATAAAAAAAAAAACCACTAACATTAAAGAAAATTGTGAAAGCCGCCTTCAAAGATGACAAGCCACAGCTTCGTTACAGAATACATACAAGAACGGACCCGGTCTACCGAAACTTACAATTAAACTGAACACTGAAGTGGTCCAGATCAAATGGCCGAAAGAATCCACGGGACCTGTCGAAGTTACTACCAAGGTTTGTACGATAAAGGTCAGAAGTCCCGTTTAAACCACAAAATTAATCATTCATCACAAAACAGCAAGTAAAAAGTATTACATGCAGATGTATTGAAAGTTCTGCTTTGCTTGGAGCCCTAACCCCATAGCCATCTATGGCGCTGTGTGACAATCATAAGTACCTAGTTATGTCCCGTATTAATTTATTTTCATTATACTATATGTAAGGCCTCCTAAAATGGGGCAAGGTCATGTATTTTATTTCATAGATAGAGACCACAGAGATAAATAAATAAATAAATAAATAAATATTACAGGACATTAATTTTACACAGCGCCATCTAGCCTCTGTGGTCCTCAGTAGTCCACAGGGGGTACAATTAAAGATGGCAATAATGCTTAAAAAAATATATTAGTTGACTGTTAATTGATAAAAAATACTATCGATATTTTTAATGGTTGAAAATATTAGTTAATATTATTTGTCGAGAACTATTATTTGCTTTTTGGTTGATGTTTATTAATGTATCTAGTTGAATATTTTATTCTATCGTAGCATAGAGAGATGTTAGGTTAAATTCAATGAACTTTCCTTCGTACTTGAAATAAATGTGAGCTTGGTTTGGTTGATGGTAGGACTTTGCTTAAGTCTGTCTGGCTAGCTACCACCGCCTTACGTCTGTCGCCATATTAACAACTACTTTTAAATCGCTATGTTCCAGCATTTAGAGGTAAGATAGTCAGTTCCTCAGACTGTTGAGGATTCCGGGTGAACAGTGGGTGGGCAGAACACAGTAAGTGAATAAGTCGCCTCTTACTAATATAAGAAGGTTGATGATTGAACATGCCTCTCAAATTAAAAAAAAAACGATGTCAGAACATGGTCATATGACATTAATTAATATTATATTAGAGGGTTACCATTTTCCAGCCCAATGGGTGGTTTCAGTTAATAAATAACCAATTCGTGTTGAGAATTCAAAACTACAACATATCCTAGCTATTTACCCTCTTTGCACCCCTATGTTACAAAAACTACCTCAGTAAAATATCTTTATATTCTTTCGAATGACATCCCATATGACTGTCTCAATTAACACCCCTACCCCCCCCATTTCAAAACCGACCTTAATTCCAAACCTTTTACCGTTTAATGAGTATAATCTCAGCAAATACAAAATTGCTAATTGATCGTAACAACCATTCAAATAATATGGGCGAAATATTGTAATTCAAAAACTTCGCCACTTATTAAAAATCGCCAGCGACAATCAACTTAAAATTATATTATATCTTAATAGTTTTAATTAAAATCGGATAACCCGTTCGAGAGATATGCCGTCACAAAAATTGCTATTTACATACAGTACTGGATTTCCTAACTCAACTCGGATATCACGTTCGCTTCGCTCACTCGATCAATTATTTATGCTACCTTTCTCAATACCTAGAGAATTCGTAGCCGCAGTGCAGTGCTAATAGCAGCTCCAATAAATGTTCTGAGTACATACAAAGACATGTATTTAATTCCAGGATGGAACTGTGTACAAGGCAGAGCAGGTTATCGTGACTGTTTCTGTGGGAGTGCTTAGGGAGAGGTAGGTACGCAAACTTTTTTAACATAAAGTCAGTTTATAATTACATGTGTAAGAAATATGCGTACCTAGGTACCTTTAAATAGCACTCCCTCAGAAAAAATAAATTTATCAAGCAATCATAAACACATATTAAATATGAAATATATTACCGAAGTTCATATAAATAAATATGTATAATTTGTTTGCATTACATAATAATTTATAATTGGTTTTTGCATTTTATTTTTCTGAGGGAGTGCTAAGTAAAGGGGTTGCTTGAGGAAAGGTACGCAAGCTATCAATTATTGATTATTTTATCCAACTAGCTAGGTACGTCAGAAGGACTAGAATGTAGTATGAAGTTTATTACGTCAGCAAATTTTAAAAATTAACCAACTAAGCCACTTGTCTTCGGTTGGGTGCAAGATGCTGCGCCTCTCACCAGTGCCGGTGCGGTGCGGCCGTAGATCAATTTGGTTTTCACGGACTTTCGTGTGCAAGGTCTGCGGGCAGGATTTCGCGCCACGCAAGTCTTAATGACATTATCCGTCGAGCGTTTACCAGTGTCAATGTGCCAGCCGTTCTTGAACCGAATGGTCTGTTACGTGATGATGGTAAGCGGCCCGACGGTATGACTCTTGTCCCTTGGGAAATGGGTAGGCCTTTGGTGTGGGACGCTACCTGCGTCGACACCCTAGCGCCATCTCATCTGCCTGGGACATCAGTTAGGGCTGGTGCGGCGGCTGATTCGGCCGAGGATCACAAAAGGCGCAAATATAGTGGTCTCGATAGAGCTTACCTATTTGAGCCTTTTGGGGTGGAGACCTTGGGTCCGTGGGGAGCCGGCGCCCTCCGGGTTTTCAAAAATATTGCGGGGCTTTTGATTGAGGCGACACGTGACCCAAGGGCTGGCTCTTATTTAGGCCAGCGAATTAGCATAGCTATTCAGCGTGGCAATGCAGCCAGTGTCTTGGGCACGCTTCCGTCTGGTACTGGTCTGGAACAGTTGAGTTACCTATAGGCCGTTTGTAACGGTCCTTAGGTAATCTGACTGATTCCTTTGTACATAGTTAGTTTAATTGTACTTTTTATTGAATAAAAACCAACTAAGAAAATATGTTTTATTTCATTTGTTTGTAGGTAAGTACTTCAGTTTTTAGTTAATTTTTACTGAAAGTGACACATAAAAAAAAAACAATGACATTGTATTTTTTACTTATTGATCTTTTCTAATTACCGTAACATTAATTATTAGATGCCCTCCGGGTTTTCAAAAATATTGCGGGGCTTTTGATTGAGGCGACACGTGACCCAAGGGCTAGCTATTCAGCGTGGCAATGCAGCCAGTGTCTTGGGCACGCTTCCGTCTGGTACTGGTCTGGAACAGTTGAATTACCTATAGACCGTTTGTAACAGTCCTTAGGTAATCTGACTGATTCCTTTGTACATAGTTAGTTTAATTGTACTTTTTATTGAATAAAGAGATTATTAGATTTATCTAATTAGGTACCGTACTCTTAAAATGTTTAAGTCTCATTATCTAGAAAACCATTTCATATAGTCAAATGCCTCATCAACTGTTGAATTCGTACCTTTGATATATTCATAATTATGTGCATTTACCAAATAAGCCAAAAATAAAAAGGGTACGGCAATCAGGCGAAGAACGCCTAGTCGAGAATTACCGATTATTTTCTTATAAGTCCAGACTGTAGCAGCCTTACATACTAGGTAATAGAATTGTGTTATTTACAGGCACGCCACACTTTTCACACCGGCGATATCCGAGGCCAAAGCGAAAGCGATCGACGTAATCGGCTTTGGCGCCGTTACTAAAGTCATTTTCCAGTTCCCCCACAAATGTTGCCCGTATCACCTCTGCGGCTTCATGTGGAGGAACGCGGAGAGAGAGGCTGTTGCCAAGGAGGATGGATGGGTGACGAAGAGCTTGGGTGCCACCGTTCCAAGCACTTGTGAAAATTGTATTACAGTCTGGTTCAGCGGAGACAGTGCTAAACTGGTCAGTTTGAAATTAAAACTTTTTTAGGCGCGTTTAGCACTTTTTGGGTGACCAAAATACATGGAACTCCCTTCATCATCACCGTACGCTTTCCATGAGCTATAAACTATGTATACCTATAGGGTGAGGTTTTTTCCAGTTGCCACTGAGGCAACTGACTTCAGATCCAGAGGTCCCAGGTTCGATCCCAGGGGGCGCAATATTGTGCTTGGTTTGGTTGGTGGTAGGATTTTATTTAAGTCCGCCTAGCTACCACCATCTTACTTCATTCTGTCGCCATAAAAACAATTCATAAAAAAATGTTGTGTTCCGGCATTTAGAGGTAAGATAGCCAGTTCCTCAGTTTGTTGAGGATTCCGGGTGAAGTGCGCCTCCACCTTCGGCCTTATCTCAATTTGTAACCAGAAATGTCACGAGAAATCTTCTGTATCAATGATGGTCTAATGGTTAGCCTTCTGGTGTCAGATCCAGAGGTCCCGGGTTCGATCCCCAGGGGAAGTACAATATTGTGCTTGGTTTGGTTGGTGGAAAGACTTTAAGTCCGCCTGGCTAGCTACCACCACCTTTTGAATTCTGTTGCCATAACAACAATTCTTAAATTGTTGTGTTCCGGCATTTATAGGTAAAATAGCCTGTGCCTCAGTTTATTGGAGGATTCCGCGTAAAGTGCGCTTCCACCTTAGGCCTTATCATAGGTAACTTGGAAAATCAGGTGAGATGACGGGCAAGCATTCTTCGTCGCTGGTTAATAAAAAAAAAATTAAGATACAGGGTTTACTTTACCTTGCAGGTGGAAATCCTCCCAGAAGACACTCTCAAAGGCAAACTGATGACCGTTATCAAACAGTTTATGGGAAACGTCACGGTGCCAGAGCCGACAGCAATGATCAGGTATTGTAGATACGTAGGTAGGTACATAATAACTTGAATGCCCTGGTGTGTCCGATGGTAGAGTGAACCAACTATGGTAGTTTGTCAATATTAAAATACACTTTGCTGGTATTTTTGTATGGAGATAATCTAGGTCTGCAACGCTTTTCTTTTTCTGCTGTCAGGTTCGCCTGGAACCCTCAACAGGTTTGGGAACTGAAATTAACTCCTGCCAGCCCAAATGGATTGGAATTGTTGTATGGTGCATATTTAGGTGGTAGAAAGCAGCCTAGAATGAAGAATGTGTTTGTTCTTCCTTAGTTACCGCAAAAACAAACACAGTCGTGTTATTAGTTTAAAAAAAAAAACTCGTCTCTCATACCTAAGTGATGAAATTAAAAAACCAACGTACTCACGTTCCATATTTTCAAATGTACGTAGGATATGGCGGTATACAAGGCGGTATGTTTGAAAAACTTTGGCCTTCCGGTATGAGTAATACTCATTTAGTACACTTTTTTTTCTACTAAATAAATAAAAACAACACTGAAATATAATTTAAAAAGACAGCTATTCATTGATTTATAATAAATTTATCTATATCACTTTATTATAATTATATAACTTAAAAACATTATGTCGTTCAATATAACTGGTAAATAATACGTTTCCTGCAGATCGTCATGGCACAAGAACCCGTTCACGCGAGGAAGCTATTCGTACGAGTCGATCCCAGCGGAGCAATACCCAGACGCGCGCAAAGATCTCGGCGCGCCATTGGTGGACGGAGCGGGAGTTCCGCGCGTTTTGTTCGCGGGAGAGGCGACCGACCTCACTGGCTTCTCCTGTGTGCACGGAGCTTTAGACTCCGGCCTGAGAGAGGCAAATAGAATTCTGCAATTTAATAATGCTAAGGGTTCCACCCCATTATAACAAAGATTAGATAGGTAATGAATAAAGTGAATAAAAAAAACTATCTTTGTTTATTTTTAACCAACTTCAAAAAAAGGAGGAGGATCTCAATTCGGCTGTATCTTTTTTATTTTTTTATTGATACTCGATTTCTCCGCCAATTCGAAATAGATTTTGATGATTCTTGTTACGTTTGGTAGGCCATACTTTCCCATAGATAAAAAAATCGGTGCAGTAGTTTGGTTTTTATATCAAAGTAACTGTATGACATCCAAGTAAACGAAGTTGCGTATTCTGCTTTCCTGAGGTGTTTATGGTCACTAGAGTAGACCTATTGAACTGCTTACCTTCTAGTATCATCATCATCATTATTCGAGTTTTTGTCATAATCACCACGCTTGGCAGGCGTGTTGTTGATCGCAGTAATGATAATACGTAGTAGTCCCACTGAACTGTCTAGGTTAGGCCTTTGTCTTCATCATCAGATGACGATGTTCACCAAAACTCTAAAACTGGCTATAAATGCTGTATACTTGTGTATCATCATCATAATCATCATCATTACAGCCCATAAAAGTCCACTGCATGGGACATGGGACTTCCCCAATGCTAAAGAAAGCAATGGAGGATTTTGACATAATCACCACGCTTGGCAGGCGGGTTGGTGATCAAAGTAATAGGTAATTGTAATTATATTGTTATTTTTTTGGAAATACATATTTTCATTATTTCTTTCTTCGTGTGGACTGTGTCATTAACGACTACTAGCATTACCTCAGTACTCTGAAAATACAAAAACTCTTAAAGAGGGTGTTGGAGATGTCGTGGTGTCGTAGGTTTAACAACAAAATAAAACGAAAAATAAACTTTTTATAATAAAAATGGAACCGACTTCACCACTAAAAACTTAAAAATAACTCTATGGGTAAGTTCATACAATTTGAAGGCGGTGCCATACAATAGACATGTTGTTGTGCTTGGCAATTCGGCACCAACTTCAAATTATCTGAACTTACCCTTCGAGTTATTTTTAAGTTTTTAGTGGTGAAGTTGGTTCCATTTTTATTCAAAAAAACGTTTATTCGTTAAGTTTCAATTTATTTATTGAGAGGTATTTATTAGTTTATATTAGCTTTTACCAGTGTCAATGTTCTAGCCCTTCATGAACCGAATGGTCTGTTACGTGATGATGGTAAGCGGCCCGACGTTATGACTCTTGTCCCTTGGAAAATGGGTAGGCCTTTGGTGTGGGACACTACCTGCGTCGACACCCTAGCGCCATCTCATCTGCCTGGGACATCGGTTAGGGCTGGTGCGGCGGCTGATTCGGCCGAGGATCACAAAAGACGCAAATATAGTGGTCTCGACAGAGCTTACCTATTTGAGCCTTTTGGGGTGGAGACCTTGGGTCCGTGGGGAGCCGGTGCCCTCCGGGTTTTCAATCATGCGGCGCTTTTGATTGAGGCGACACGTGACCCAAGGGCTGGAACTTATTTAGGTCAGCGAATTAGCATAGCTAATCAGCGTGGCAATGTAGCCAGTGTCTTAGGCACGCTTCCGTCTGGTACTGGTCTGGAACAGTTGAGTGACAAGGCCGTTTGTAACGGTCCTTAGGTAATCTGTCTGATTCCTTTGTACATAGTTAGTTTAATAGAAAGTGTATTTATTCAATAAAAAGTAAAAGTTAGTTTAATTGTAAGTACTTCTTAATCAAGCACCTCACCATCGAACAAATATATATATATATATATATATGTATATCATATTTCACATATCATTACAATTTAAAACTTAGTTAGTGCAAGTAAGTAATTGTTTTTTGCCGAGCTTATTATTATTGTGAATAAGTAAATAAAAATTCCAGCTAATCTCCAAAAAAACTGGACTGATTTTGAGGGGACTTACACTGGCAGATAGCTGATGCTATAAGGAGTAACTTAGGCTACTTAAAAAAATAGGGTTCGCACAACAATCGATAACCCATTGAAATCCAATATTCCATGGTACTTACTAGATTTTTAAGAGTAACTTCGTTCCGAAGAAGGTAGTATATGCGGTATAGGGTGCGATAATAATGAATTATGGGAAATTTCCTCGGAATTACTGGGAAAAAGACCCCATTGCGTCTACTAGCATACCTACTATAAGAACATAACTTGCGATGTGGCCTACGATACGAGTAACATAGCATAATCTAGTTAGCGGTCAGATTATGTCATTATTGTTGCGTAGGCCACGCACAGATCACTGTCAGTAATCGCCAGCATGTGGTGCGCGCTACTACTGTGCGTTTTCGGCGCTGTCACCGGGTAAGTACCTGCTTCAACTTCTTCAGAAATAATTTATTAATTATCAATTTTTAGGTAAAAAGTAGTTTGTCTATAAGCATTTATTTAACAGGTTTATTTCAACAATATCTATATTAATAGGTAGGTAGGAAATAGATAGGTAAGTATATAAATAGTCATCTTTACTTGTTTCTTTCACGTGATCTGGCAGTTAAACGCTCAAGAGCTTTCTCATAAAAAATGAAATCGATATGTTCAACTTTATGTGACAAATCAAAAGAATTCACTTGACCGCCTCTGTGGTTTAGTGGTTCAACCCACCGATTTCAGATTCGCAGAGGTCCCGGGTGCGTTCCCCATGGGGAGTACAATATTGTGTTCAATAGAATTCCTATAATTATCGTAGATTTGCGAGATCTCGCAAAATACCGAGATCTTGCGAGATTAAATCTTGAAAGATCTTAAATCTTGCAAATACCGAGGTTGAAGATTTTGCTGCAAGATTGTACTCCCTAATCATTGGTCAGCTCTTGACCTGCTGGCCATGCCGCACATGCAAAGTTTAGATCTATCTAGGTGCCTATCAACTCTCTTCTTGAAGATAGTAAAGTTGTAAGACATAGGTATGCTGGAAGCTGATTTCAAGTTTATACAGTGCGTACCTAACTATAATTAATTAATTATGTAGGTAAGCGTTAATTCTGTCAGTGTATTTAATTTATTTGGAAGATTCCTAGGCATAATTATATAAGGAAATACAATAGGTTCTACTAGCTATTGGTTAATTGGTAGGTCAAAAAATTTGAGGGTCTTGTCAATTCTCGGATTGGTGCTCGCAGTAAAGCTGTTAGATACCAAACAGATGAAAGCTGCAACCTTTTATCTGTTGAGATCCCTTAGTTGGCTTTTAAGACATCCGTAGGCTAAGTTGGAGGTTTAACGGTCACTGATCCTCTGCATTTGTTGTTTTGTTTTTCACTGCAATTCCATATAGACGTATTGTTTTTGTATAACCTATTCTTATGGAATTGGTAACCATTAAAGAGCATTACTTTTCCTCTGTATTATTTATAACCATTTTGCAATTAATTCAAAATAATGATAGGCTCAAAGAATAGAAAATACCTACTTAGTAGAGAGAAGCAAAGAGATTACAATGGTTCCATCCGATATTAAGTTGTGTGGGACTACGGTTAATTGATATTAGGTGCCCGTGAAATTACCCTTGGTCCCCGTAGTCCCACTCTTGCGCAGTGGGACTACGGGTAAAGCTTCACTATGCTGAGTAAAATATTTATATATGCGTAAAATATAATGTGAGCTAGCAACTCAATTATATTGATTATCTACCTCATTTGGTAAACAAGTGAAAAATATAATTAGATGTGATGCGGTAGGTATTTATGTAACAAAAATATTACATTATATAAATGATAAACTTATCTTTGACCTTTCGGTAAGGGTTCGCTTAGATCTAAAACAACATCATAAATACCTACTGTACAAAAACTATAGCTAAGTATTCTCAAAAATTACAAAGCCTTATCGGATTGAATTCGGAAACTTCCGATGGAAATTCCGGAAACAGTTTTCTTAACTCCGAAATAATACATTAATAATATTCGAGCCTTTCACGATTTAGTTTCAGAAATGGTATGAGAATAACGTTGAAATCTATCGGATTCTAAGTCGAATCCGACTAAAAGTCATGTTTCGGATCCGAAAACTTTTAGTGTTCCGGGCAAACCGGCTTAATGACATGTGCTTGTTCTGAAGAAAGGTAGGTTCTGAAAACTGATTTATGGTTATATGCCTACATCCAGGTCGCCATTGTCGCCCCCGGATTACGATGTGATAGTAGTGGGTCTGGGTCCGGCTGGGAGCATCGCCGCAGCGACGCTGGCCAGCGCTGGCCGCCGCGTGCTGGCCTTGGAGGCGATGAACAGACTCGGCGGCAGAGTGCACACGGTCACATTCGGAGACGATATCGTGGAAGTCGGCGCTGAATGGTACCTTATCTGTTATTTAAATTTACCCACCCTCAATTCCATTCCACCTGAAGTTAATTCTAAATAAGTGCCTACCTAAGTAATAGCTACCTATTATTCGTTTTTTTAATCGGTAATTTTGGCTTACATGCAAACTTTCCAACTTTACCATTAATCCTATTATTGGTGTTAATAAAAAACAATGTTTTCATATACAATTCTTCTAGTCGCGTGTTTATCACTGAACTCTTTCTAAACTTGAGAGATATTGATATTAAAACAAGAATTACGGGAAAATAAAAAAAATATCTCCTCTTTGAACTCCTATCGCTTCCTCAGAGCCATTGACGATGGTAAGCGCAAAAGCCTGGGATTTCGTTCTCATCATCCTTGGAGAATCCATCAATCAAGGGAAATTTCCAGAATCTTTACTTTTTGAACTTTATACCACGAAAGGAATCGACTCAAAAAATCTATTTAAAAGTACCTCTCATTGTATTTTATATTTTTCTTTTGCATGGAACCCTGTTTTTTTTTCAATAAAAGTCGCAACTATCATAACATCACCTATCTGCCAGTGAAAGTCCCTTCAAAATCAGTCAGAAAAAAAAAATTATGAGTACCGTACCTAAATACTTTCATATACTTACATATAATATACAGTTGTTCTTTAAAATCATTTGAATTTGATTTAGTTGCAAATATAGATAAGTCCCATAACGTTTTGTTCACAGGATCCATGGCACTGAGAACAGTCGGTCGTATGAACTCGCCATCAGAAACAACGTGACTATTCTGCCTCAGTTCAAAGATTTCTCGGTGGGTAAGGTTTAGTTCACACCGCCACCGCAGAGCGGAATGCTCGATAGGTGCAATTTCGTAGGAATATTCGTAGTTGTACGTAGGTACTTTTCTGACGAATTTTCCGGATTCCTTGAGAATTTGACGGAAGGCGGTTGATCGGCTTCTTTTAACGGACATTTTTTAACGAGTCATTTTCCATATTTGTTCAAATTACAAATGTTCGCTAACGAATACAAAAACAGTTTTATATAAAAAAAACTTTTAATGAAAACATGCTACTGCAACATAACATAAAATTAACAACTTTTTATCCAACTTAATTATTTTTAAACACTTCGATGTTTAGTCACTTGCCAATAGTTTATATAATTCATCAACAGCGTCACATGTGTTAACTTCATTGTTTTTTTCACTAGAATTTGTACGTTTCAAGTCTCCTGTGACGCCACCGTCATAAGTATCATCATCGTATATTAGATCTTTTTTTTAATAAAGGTAATTCTTTTTTTAATAAATACCCTTAGTTTATTCAAACATTCTAAAACACTGATTTCATCGTTTAGTAGTTCATCCAAAATGACTTTCATTTTTTTATTCTTCATACATTGGGTGGGCCTCCTCTTTTTCATTTATATGACGTCATGAATCACACGTAAAATTTTAAAGTTGTTACGTTTCGCTTCCTCTTTCACAAAAGAAACCACGTAAACAAGTGGGTCCTGGAGAGGACCAATGTCCCGATTAACTTTCCTGTGCCAGCCTTACACACTGTTTGTCGTTCGGTGTTGGTCTCCGTAACAACTTAACATTTGCATCATTTTGGGCGTCAGCCACTGGTTCTCGAAGTATTCGATGAAAGATGTTATATTATTTCTTTTTGTTTTGTGGTATCTTTTATAATTAACCATCCTTCCGGAATGTATTGACTAGGTAAAAGAGCTAACACTGTTGTTAAATATGTTAATTTTTTCTCTGTGAGGATCTCCTTGTTTAATAACTTTGCTTTTCGTGTAACTGCTTGGCATTAATGGAAGAAACAACGTTTACATTTAGCGTGCGATAATACTTTTTGTAATCCTTAGGTAATCTGACTGATTCCTTTGTACATAGTTAGTTTAATTATACTTTTTGGATTGCGTTCATCATTGCAATTTCATAGTCTATACGACAAGTTTTCGGTTGACAGTTAGGATTTTTTTGCGAAATCAAACTTAGCGTTCTAGTATAAGATTCTTCCGTTTTGTTTGGTAGTAAGATATATATCAATGGAAATATGTTTGATGAATTCTCAGCACTATTAATATCTCCATGTATGGAATAAATTTGGTAAAATGGGTCCGTGCAAAATTTAAAGGTCCGTCCCCGAAAAAAACATCCACAGATGGAAGTATTTGCATCGCCTCGGCAGTCATAAACACAATAATTTTGTCATCGCACCCATAATTTAATTTAAATTTATAATTTATTATTAAAAAATTGTTTGCCAAATAATCGGGGACTTCCACTTCCATGACTGCTTAGAATTTCAAATTACTCACATTGCATTCTTTCCTTCTGCATTCGTAAAGTCCACTTTTTAGTGACTCGAAAGCAGGCTCTGCTGCTACAAAATTCATACCTATAAGATTTGAAGGATCAACCTTCAAATCTTTAAAACTTTCATCATATATTTTCTGAATAGGAGTACATTCTGTTCTCGCTCGCTTGCATTTGTCGATGGCTTCCTGCACCTTGCTATCTGTTGCACTCACTAAGCAAGTATGTTTGCCCTCTCGTAGAATACTTACTCGTTTTTCATCTAATGTTACTGATCCACTGCACACGGTGAACAAATCACCTCCAAATTGTTGTACCAGTTTTACTTTTGCATCCAAAATAAAATCGATAACCATTTCATAGTAATACTGGTTTTCCTTTTTCACTGTTTATGAAAGTTAGTTTAGATATACAATTGTCTTCCTTTGCAGTACTTTCTTCAATAGCGTCCATGATAAATAAAACATACCTATACTTATTATTATTAAACTCAATATTATGTCTTTCAAGTGGCCACTTGAATAATTTAGATAAGATGATAAAATTAAACACTGATCTTTTATCAAAATTTATTTATCTTTCTTTTTTAGTATAAGTTGTCACATCAAAGTAGAAAGTAGATATAGGAAAACTGCACAATTTATGGCCACGGTTTAGCTACCTGGGTAAACATTTAAAATTTTTCGATTGTGGAATTGTTCGATTGTGGAATTGTACGAATGTGGAATTGTACGAATGTGGAATTGTATGAATATGGAATTGTACAAATATGGAAATTGTACCAATGTGTCCGAAGCCGGTTGATCAGCTATTTTCGTTTATACCTACGTCAAATGATATAGGTAGTCACTTGTGATAATAATTAATAAAACATACATCATTTTCAAAATGATTTAATATTCAGCTACTGTACCTAGGTTCTTTTAAATTCGAGTCTGGAAAATGCTACCATTACTCTTGTGTTTGAGCCCGATTGATATTATTATAATACACTTGAACACAAAATGAATATCACACATAGATTTGGATAGAAAACCATTTTATAAATTATTTACTATCGAAGGTTATAATTTTATAAGGCAATGTGCACAAAATTATATTCCGACAAATTCCAAAATTTTGAATTGATCCTGAAGTTTCGACATCAAATCAAATATATTGATTCTAAATTATTTGGTCCTCTATTCTTGGCTGGCATAGCCTGGATGAGAATTAAGCCGCACCAACAGAGCACCAGTAGGTCTACTATAAAAAACGAAACATGACGGATCCGTTGACGGATCGCACGTTTTTCGATACAACAATTATAGAAGTTCTTTCGAATTCAATGCCGTTCGATTTTCATAGTAGAGCCCCTGTAGCCTTATTGTGTAACTTGAGATCCATTACCAGTAAAGAGAAGACAGGCGTTTGGGAACGCTCCCAATCGACTGATTATTTTTTGCAACTAAATTTGATCAGGCATTTGGGACCACTCACAATATAACTACTAAATAATATATAGTTTTAGTACAGTTAGAACGAAAGGTAATTGAATAAACAACATATCACTAGTAAATTAAATAAAATTACTTATTTGACACTATAAAGAAATATCAAGTCTAAATATCAAACTTCAAGTCGATTACCAGTGTCAAACCCAGTCAGAATGTGTCAAAAATAAACTTCAACTTCAACTTCTTTGATATGGCGTGCAACCGTTTTGACAATAGTGACAGTCGACCTAGGCTAGGTTTCAAATGTTCAAAATGAAGGCGAAGCTGGCGCTGCTTGGTGCTGGACTTACTTAGCAGAAGGGTTGTCGCAAGCCAGGCGGAAATTTATAGGTCCTATAGGCTCTTTAGGTATAAAACCCTTAAAACGTAGGAAACGCTATGGAAGTGAGTCTGTCGCTATGGATGTGTGTGTTGAGCAAGTAAAACAGACGATGTTTCAGATATACATGTCTAATGGAAGTGCTGCTGACACTAAAGCCCTCGAAGATCTGATGAACTTCTCATTAACTGTGATGGACGACGCCCCGGAGATCCCGGAGCCGGTGGGAAAATACGTCGGTAAAAGGTGCGAGTCCATTCCAAAAATCCCAACATTCCCGATAGCTGATTCATTCAGGTGTTATTTTGCAGAAATCTATTGATCAAAATAAATAATCTTTAACACAAAATGAAAACAGAATATAATTAGAATCTTATGTACTTATGGAATGCAATAAATGTATATGAATATTAACTTTTTTTTAGATTTGTTTCTTGTATTCATAATCATAATACAAGAAACAAATCTAAAAAAAAAGGTAAATTCGTTCGAAAAGTTGCCGATTCGAGCGCAGCGTTCGGATCGGCAAAGACGGCAGAGGGCTTGTCTGCTTAGCAGCAACACTATATTTCCTGAGGATGCCTCATGTGGAGGCGAAACACGTGTCGATTTAAAAGAAAACACGAATTTTTCGATTATAAATTCTACAGAAAAATATATTAATTATTGGTTTAATTTCTCAATTTATTGTTTTATTGAAAAATAAGAGAATTGTTATTTTTTGTAAAATTATTGTTTATAAATGTGTATCAAACAGTTTCATTTTCAATAATACATAATATTAGTCAATAATATTATGTATTATTGAAAATAGACCAGTATTCGTATGTGTACAACCAACCACCTCTTTAGCCACATAATCCTCTCCATCCAAAGGTTGACTGGAAGAAATCGCTTCGCGATATTTTTTTTAAGTAATCCAGTTTTATTTTTAAGGTGTGCAAGAAAGTATTTTCATTCATTCATTAGTTTCTCCATTAGAAAGAGCTTCACAAAAAAGGAGTTGCGTTATAATTTTATTTGTCTTTCTAAATATTCATTGTACTTTGATGTTTAGATCCCCGATCATACGGTAAAATATCTCGATAAGTTAGATCTCACACTTTTACTCCAATATCCGATCCACCTGACATGCGTGATGATATTGGCAAGATACTCCAACTTTGAGGATGGCTCTGTCCAGCTGTAGACATACTTAGAAGATCTGTTAAAATGTTTTAGATTACAAGAATACGTGATGAATAAGTACCCTCAACTGTACAACAACAAGGACTTTATGGAGAACCTCCTTCATATGATGGACCTCATGATAGACGCCTACGAAGCTACTAACAGCTGGAATGATATCAGCACCAAGTCTACCTTCGTAGAACTAGAGGGCAACCAGCAGATGAGCTGGCATAAGAATGGTTATAGGACACTTTTCGATATTATATTGGTAAGTTGGTGCCTACTACTTTTTTATGATAATTACGAATTGTTTAATTTATTTCCTCTTTTAGATTTTTGGATACTATTTTTAAATCTAATTTCATATTTAGTATAATTTGGTTTTCACGTCTGCTTAGCTGAAACGGTCCTTATGGAAGACCAGCGCGGATTGATTTTATGCTCTAGGCCAAAGCAATGATGAGGTTAAAGAGTCTATGATACGTGAAATGGCTTAGCTTCAGCGATCATATCTTCCACAATACTGTAGTATTTACTTATCAATTAGTACATGTTATAGTTCAGGATTGATGCTAGAACGTCGATAGAAAATTCGATTTCCTACATCAAATTTTCTCGAAAGAGGAGTCGTCAGGTGGAACTTCACAAGTCCACCAGTGAAACGGACCCTCGTAAAAGTTACCTGTATGTTATTAGTCTGTCCAAAAACTTTCCCATAGTATTTGTTAGTTTTGTCTTCTTACCGGACTGCCTCAGAAGGTGGGTTACGTTTTTCGAGAGTTTACATGTAGGTTTTTTTTATTGTACGACGGGGAAGCGCTTGGCCTTCATCTCACCTGGTTACTAGTTGAGATAAGACGGAAGGTGGAGGCGCACTTCACCCGGAATCCTCAACTAACTGAGGAACTGGCTATCTTACCTCTAAATTCCGGAACACAACAATTTGAGAATTGTTGCTATGGCGACAGAATTAGGTAACACACCAGGCACATTATATTGTACTCCCCATAGGGATCGAATAATTTTAGAATGGAGAGTGTAAATCAAAAATGACAAGGGAAAAGAGCCATAAAATATTTAGCCTTTGAGTTCTCTAGAAGAGAGCGCACTCAGCTACAAGACTGTACCTACATTGTATAACTGTATTGCTTAGGTTATGTTTCATATTTCTGTATTTTGTAAGTGGTGAACAATAAGACGCTATCTATCTATCTATTAAAACCACATAGATATCAAATGGAAGGTGACATGACGATTCTGATATTTACATTCACAAATATGTAGGTATATATATATAAAAGTATATTTATATATATATATACCTACTACTCTACTAATGCATGGCCCGATTATGTACAGCCAATAAATCCGAAGCCAATAAAAAAAAAGTTAATTCGATTTTCTGATCGTGCATTATAGGTTCAATGACAATTTTGAAGTCGAATTTTACTGTTTACGTTTATTTGTTTTTTGGTTTTTTAGTACCTACCTATTTTCTAAGTATATGTACATATAGCAGTTTTTTATTTTAAAAGCCGTCTTCAAAGATGACAAGCCACAAACTTCGTTACAGAATACATACAAGAACGGACCCGGTCTACCTAAACTTACAATTAAACTGAACACTGAAGTGGTCCAGATCAAATGGCCGAAAGAATCCACGGGACTTGTCGAAATTACTACCAAGGTTTGTAGGTACCTATTACCATAAAAGTCAGACAGAAGTCCCATCTTAATTTAACAAATACTTTTTCTTATGTTTGAATGTCAATGCAAAGTTACAATGGAGTACCTACCTATTCAGATTGATTCATTAGCTGGCAGGCTAAGCTCGGCTGCATACACAGTAAGGATATTTTATTTTAGTTAATTTCACAGTGTTACATCTTATGGCATATATTTTTGGGGAAGTGCAGCAGATATTTAAATGTAAACTCGTGATTCTCTAAATTAATGTTTTACAGAGATAAGTACCTAGGTAGGTATTCTTATAGGTAAATGAATGACATATGAATTTAATTAGAGTTGATACTCTAATTAAATTCATATAATTTGTAATTTATTAATTTATAATTCATATAAGCACCTACCTACTACCACAGATAATAAAATACTAAAACAAAGCAAGTGACTCCATCAACGATAAGAACGCGTGGCCCGATGTTGCTTGCTATACCAGTTAGCAGCTAAATGGTGGTTTTACAATAAAAGCAAACTGTTCATTAGTATTTAATTCCAGGATGGAACTGTGTACAAGGCAGAGCAGGTCATCGTGACCGTTTCTGTGGGAGTGCTTAAGGAGAGGTACGCAAACATTTAATATGTATCTATCTATTGTATTTTTTAGCAAACTACCTCAGAAGGAGGATTCTGTTTTTCAATAGTAGGGTTATGTTCTTCGATAGTAGGTATGTACTTAATGAAGGTACGAATGTATGTTTGTCTATTTCATTTGGGACGCTGTACAGCCTCAAAGCCTTGATGGATTTTGACGTCGTTTGGTTCCTATACATTTTGAGAGTTACATAGGCTTTAAGATTTTAATAAGGGGGTGCAATTCAAAAATTAAGAGGGGAGGTTAAAATAAATCATTGCTACAACATGGATATCAAATGAAAGGTTCTAAATATAGATTGTTATACTTTATAGGGTGGGTTCGAAACCTGGTTTCAATTAGAGAAAAATAATTATGTTTTAAAAACTGGTTTCAAATACAGATACTGAATACTGATTATTGAATCTTCTTTTGAAACTCGTCACACAAATGTTTGTCCCGGATAGTATTCCACGATGCAGAAGGCAGAAAGGAAAATAGCTCTCAGACTGTGCGTTATTTCATTAAATCGAATTTCAGGCACGCCACACTTTTCACACCGGCGATATCCGAGACCAAAACCAAAGCGATCAACGTTATTGGCTTCGGCGTCGTTGCTAAAGTCATATTCCGGTTCCCCTACAAATGGTGTCCGTATCACTTCTGTGGCTTTATGTGGAGGAACGCGGAAAGAGAGGCTGTTGCCAAGGAGAATGAATGGGTGACGAAGAGCGAGGGCGCCACCGTTCCCATGTCTTGTGAGACTTGCATTACAGTCTGGTTCAGTGGGGACAGCGCTAAACTGGTCAGTTGAATATGGGTGCTGTATTGTAATCTATCAACAAAAAAATACCTATGAATATTCTATCCCAATTCTAGTTCCCATAGTACAAACTCAGATAAGTTGGCTAGATGGTGAAGACTTAAGTACCGTTTCTTTTTTTAATTTTACGGACGGAAAACCTTCTGATACCAGTTTACAATAACTTTAAAATACTGTTATGGACGTTTTCCATACTGCGTAACATAGAGACCAGTATCTGTATAATGGCTTCCCTTATCCGACACCACAAATAGGGGGCCTAGTCGGTCCATCGAGTGGTGATGGTCACCACACACTCAGTTTCACGTTTAGGCCTGGTCGCAATGCAAATAACCTTTGTGGTGTAATCTCCAGCGATTACCGGTTCTGTGAGCTATACTGTGGCAAGCCCACTGCTACATCAGTTTTTTAAATTGTTCATACAGAAAACACTTTCTGCGTTAGTAATGCGGGTTAACATGAGGTCATCAGCATCGATGTTTATTTAAAGGACATATCTATCTATTCTACAAAGTACTAGGTGGGCCAAAAGAAATCACCCTACTAGAAGATGCTCTCATTTTTGCAAATGGCCGCCAATGTCAAATCTGTTTTGACATTTGTGGACTAGACAGATGCAGAATACCAGTGAACAAGCCATGGAGCGATATACTCCCCAAGAACGCGGAATAATTGTGTCTATTTTTTTGCGTAACAATTCGTCTGTGGTGTTGGCGCAGCGCGAATTCCGTCGCCGATTCCCCGGCCGTCCGACACCGACTGCGCAAACACTGCGCCGTTTGGCCACCAACCTTGAAGAGTATGGGACCACACGAGACGTTGCCAAGAGTGACCGGCCCCGGAGCGCCCGTTCTGCCGAGAATATCGCCGCTGTTGCCGAGGATGTCGAGCTGTCGCCGGAAACATCGACCAGACGCCGTGCCACGCAATTAGCCATCAGCCGGACGTCCCTAAGGCGAATTTTGGTCAAAGACCTGCGCATGTTCCCGTACAAAGTCCAGTCCGTGCATCAGCTGCTGCCTGCCGACCGCCAAACGCGCGTAACCTACGCCCAAGCCATCCTCAATCTCGAGGAAGAAGTGGACGATTTTTCGACCAAAGTCATAATGAGCGATGAGGCTCATTTCCACCTCAGCGGGTACGTGAACAAGCAAAACTATCGCTTCTGGGGCACCGAAAATCCACGAGTAATGCACGAGGAGCCATTACACCCGCTCAAAGTGACTGCATGGTGTGCTGTTCACGCTGGAGGAGTCATCGGGCCATTTTTTTCGAGAACGCCGCTGGCCAAACGACAACAGTGGACGGTGCGCGCTATAGGGCCATGTTGAACGAGTTTTTTCTGCCGCAATTGGATGAATTAGGACTGCAGTACATGTGGTTCTAACAGGACGGAGCAACGGCACACACTGAGCGACCCACAACCGATATTCTGAAGGCGGCGTTCCCGGGTCGCCTCATCTCTCGTTTTGGCGATTTGCACTGGCCCGCAAGATCGCCCGATTTAACCGTTTTAGACTTTTTTTGTGGGGTTTTTTGAAGTCGCGTGTTTACGTGAACAAGCCCGAGACTCTGGAAGCCCTCAAGGACAACATTCGACACGAGTGCGAGAATCTGTCGCCCGAAGTTCTCGCTGAAGTGATGAAAAATGGCATAAAACGAGCCCGTATGATAATCAATTGTGACGGCGCCCATTTAGCCGATATCATCTTCTCGACTTGACCAATACAATTCTAAAGGTTCAAATAAACATAATCAAAAAACAGAATCGAAGTTTTTCTTTTAGAAAAAAAAAGAGAGCCAAACAACATCGGATGACTTCTTTTGGCCCACCCTGTACAAGGTCCTTTGAGATTTGATATATATTTTTTTATCAGTGTTTTTTTTTTGGGTATAAAATACTCCCTCTTTCTCTCAGATATCTTAATCTCAGGATTGTAACATAATTGCAGGTGGAAATCCTCCCAGAAGACACTCTCAAAGGCAAACTGATGACCGTTATCAAACAGTTTATGGGAAACGTCACGGTGCCAGAGCCGACAGCAATGATCAGGTATTGTAGATACGTAGATACTAGATAGTTCCTGATCATTTGAAGGCCCCAGAGCAACTTATAAGCTTCTCTCTCCCATACAAACATAGGTATAGTTGATCGTTAATTTCAAAATTTAAAATGCAGCGCTTTACTTTTTATAAAAAGAGTGATTGTATAGAAAAATTACTATGCACACATAGGTAGGTACATTTTCAGTTCTGTTACTTTTTTTCAGCTTGTTTACCATTAAAATTTACTGGTGTTACCATTAAAAATAAAAAATCTTGCCTACAGATCGTCATGGTACAGGAACCCGTTCACGCGAGGAAGCTATTCGTACGAGTCGATCCCAGCGGAGCAATACCCAGACGCGCGCAAAGATCTCGGTGCGCCATTGGTGGACGGAGCGGGAGTTCCGCGCGTTTTGTTCGCGGGAGAGGCGACCGACCTCACTGGCTTCTCCTGTGTGCACGGAGCTTTAGACTCCGGCCTGAGAGAGGCAAATAGAATTCTGCAACTTAATAATGCTGAGGGTTCCACCTCCACCCCGTAATCAAAGATAGATAGATAGATAATAAGGTTACTTACACAGGTACTAATAAAGCAAATAAAAATATAAACTTTGTTTTATTTATATTAATACGTTTCAAATTATTTATTTTGATATTGAGTAGGTAGGTATTTGAAAGCTTGACATGACAGAAGATATACTACCTACTTTCAAACATGCAGATACCTACCTCTATCTAGATCTATAAACAATATATTCTAATTAATGATATATGTATTTCATTTCATTCTATTATTTTGCATGAGAACAAGACTTTTAGCAACTATTCATTTGGTACCAAACCATAATGCCGAAGCTTTTCTGGGAAGGCTTGTTCCATTGTAGGCTTCGTTATTATTACAAAGACAAATAGTTGTCAATTATGCAATAACATATTTATATACAAAGAAAAAATAGGAGAAAAAAAAAGAGCTGACCTACCCTAAATAAATAAAAAATACTATGAATAAATTGTCAGGTGGTGTACTGATTTGAAGTTAGCCGTGGTGTTCACGATATTCTATACTCTTTGTTCACGGCGGATGTCGCAAAAGTCTAAAAGATCCCCATCGTACCGTATCTCACAAGACGAAGGGCAAACTTTCTTCTCTGTTTTATCTGCCATTTTTACTGCGATTACTTATCCGCCTGCCAAGCGTAGTGATCATAGCAAAACCCTCCATTTACAGAGAGGCTCTTTCCAACAGTGAACATTGTGGATGCGGGCTGTTGTTGGGTAACATGGACATCGTAAAAGGCGACATCTATACCTCACCCCAGTACAGTAGGTAGGTAGGTCTTAAATAGATTGGTCGTCTTTTTACGTCTACGTTTACTTTAAAAAGCTTACTTCCTTGGAAGTTAACGTTTTCAAATAGCGACCGGATTGAATACGAATCGAATTAAGAACCGACATTAGAGGAGTCAGTCTCCTACACTAGCATGCTGCTCTCTCCTAATATGATTATTTTCACGCTATACTTGAAGACTCCAAGATCATCCAAGAACAACTGACTGACATTATAGCACTTTGGTTCTAAATCTTTGTCAAGTAGGATATCTACTGAACTCTCAGCCTTGCCGCTGCCCCTGACCTTGTGACCCCATAAATATAAACATTAGGTATCTTTCAGCTTTGACGCTGCCCCTAATCTTGTGACCCAACAAATATAAAAAGTAGGTACATGTACTGAGTAGTTAATTTCGAACAGATTTCATTCCGAAGTAGGTAGTAGGTTTCGCTATGTGGTGGACAACGATATTGTGCGCGATGGGCGTTGCTGCTGGGTAAGATTTTAATTATTTTCAATACCTACCACAAATTGCAACCTCAAGTTGACGGGCGCATTGTAGTGCCGCGTAGGTCAAGTTCTTTTTGGTATGACCTAAGCCGGCCGCAACGCTTTGTTATAGGCAAGAGTTGCATTTGGGCTGCTTGGTTCTTCCGTCTTCAAGTATCTAGGTAGGTACTCGTAAAAACGGACTAAAATACGAGGTAGATAAATAGACAGATAGAGGTGGTAGCATTCTGCGTCTTAAAACTACTGCGATCACCATCCTACTGATCATGCGTGTCTATTATGCTAATTGGCCGATTAGCTTAATATTTGATCACTTTGTTTGGCAGCTTGATCGCATTAGGTATGGTTTTGTAGTGACAAAAATATTCTGGGATCACCATCCCACCCTCCGAGCGTTGTAATCATTCTATAACGCCACACACATTACCTGCAAACTACTATTCGTCTGCCAACCAGTGATTAGGATGGTACCTACACACAATCCTATTCCCATATTGCATACAAATTTTTAGGCTGTCGATTTTTAATTACGATATATCTTTGGTAACTAATTTCAAACTTTTATTCAGAAATACGCTTCTAAAAGTAGATAGGTCAGAATGGCTAAAAGAACACAAATAAAATAACAAAATTCTCAAAAAATCTTTAAGTCTGTAATAGCTGACCCGGCAAACGTTGTTTTGCTATAAGTGTGCATTATTTCTAGTGAATACTAATGTATAATGTAAACCTATAATTGAGCAATAAGTAAATACCTAAATACCTTTTTCATAGTGGTTTACATCAGGTGATGTAAACCTATAATTGAGCAATAAGTAAATACCTATACCTATACCTTTTTCATACAAAAGTAGTAAGTAGGTACATAAACCATAGCCCTCGTTCACTTAAAGGTTTGAACCCTACACAGTTAAGTACACACCGATAAACACGAATAAATAAAATTAAAATGTTTATAAATAAGCTTTTTTTGTCAAGCTATATGTTTACGGTTTTCAGCTTCATTTGCGTCTTGCCAAATTTCATGATTTTAGGTCAACGGGAACTAGTTATGTACCATATACCTATATGGTACCTAACTAGTTGACCTAAAATATTATTATATGAAAATGTTATTGCATATTTAGTTAGAGTCGGAACCTTCTGACTCTAGCTAAATGTGTGTCAAAAACGGTAATATCTTGTGATCGCGTTAAATTAGGTATAAGTTTGTTTTTAAAGGTTCCTTTTTAGGTAGGTAGGTGCCTGCGGAACCATAAAAAAATTAGGTTCCCATTGGATATTATTATATTTAAAGGTTCTGTTGAGAGCGCCAGCTACCGCTTTGGTGGGATTTGGCCGTATTCCTGTAAGCTCTAAGGAATTATGTAGGTAGGTTAGGCAGGTAAGTACCTACTTACCTACGACCCTCCTTGGGCAAACCCATTACTGGGTCCGCCCTGCCTCATCACACTGTGCCCTCTACTAGTTCATAGGGACACGTGGAGAGGCCTTTCCCTGTGTTATGTCCACGCCAGTGTAGGTACTGATAACTCCTATCTGAAGCTACCCCCCAATCTGCAACCCGGGGACGCGCCACTTCTGCGCCCACTAAGACAACTCAGCAGGTCTGTTTACCTACACTAAACCTACATCTACTAAATAGCATAGGTACCTACAAACAAACACTGATTTAGTCGTACTCGTAGGCAGCAGTAGGCAGCATTGTGGGTACATTAGGTAGCTGTTGTGATCTATTTGCAATCTATTCGTTTCTGATGAACCTGATCTCAATGATAAGCAGGCCAATGGTCAGGGTAGGCGTCTATAAATAACCTAGAATATACCTACCGACCTACAACTTAATCTAAGTTCAGAAAGGTTCTAAATTTCTATGAAACATGCCTCATATTTATTTCCATGATTATGGTACTTACCTACCTATCTTAGTATGTTACCTATTACTTAATTCATAGTTGGTACCTACTTAACTACCTAGGTACCTAATAACATGATGTGCCGAACCTACTAGTGTGGAACAACCAGCAGGAAGATGCTGGTAGTAGCTACTACATAGACCTAGGTATAACAATATCCTCCGTGTCCGTGAACTATTACGTACCTACTACCTACCTAGTCCCTACCCACGAAATCAAATTATTTTACACCAAATGCCCAAAACTTGGACGAATGGAAACATTAGAAATGGGCTGCCCTGTCACAGAAATTTTAGATTTATCAAAACTACGGTTTTTGATAAAATTATTTGTTTCAAAGCAAACATTCGTCATGCAGAGAATAGTTGTTCTGTGATGTCTGTCTGTGACATTTATACTAAATCTATAGTGACATTGGTGATGTAAGTGGCTCTCCCCCAGCTACAACGTGCATGGTTGAATTGAATACCTATATACCTTACCTACGTACGTGTAAATAGAAATATCTGTTTCTGTGTGGTGTTTTTTCTTTCTATTTGATTCAAAACCCTACCTACCATAGTCATGTGTTAAATCCATAATAGTATCTTAAGGATAAATCCATTGTATTGTATCAATGGGTGGAAGTGATTAGGTTGTGCCTGTGATTTGTGTTATAATAAGTGCCTCGGGCTTCTGTATACATAATACTGACAACCATTGAATGGTACGTAAACATATTATATGACCTTCAGGTATGGTAAACCGATCAGTTATAAATAAACCACTGATTAGGCTGCTGTCTGCCACCAATACTACAGCCCTGAACAGCAGGATACCTCGTTAATGCTATCATCAGAACGAGTTAAATTATGTAAGTACCTACCTACTACAAAACATAACCTAATTCAAAATCAGAACTAGTAAGTAAGTAGGTACCTACATTATTGTCAATAATAGTAAGGTACCGCTGTGATCGAAACTCTAACCTTTGATAAGATAACTTGGTACTTCATTACTTATTTGCTAATGCTTAGTTATGAGTGGCTTATAATTGAAGGTAATAAGTATCACAATAATGATAATAGCTGTAAGAAGGTATAGGTACCCATTTATGTAGATGGATATCATTGTTGTTATATAGCTGATTGACTGACTGTCAATAAAAAAACAGCCAGAGGTTCATGCTGTTCTTCTTATTTCATGTTGCGATTTGCAACATGATTTCTAACAGGTAGATTTGATGTTTAAAAATGAACATGAAAAACTCACAAAATAAACGATTTTTATTGATTAATTGACAGCCTTTGCCTGGTGCGGTCCGTTGCCTTGAAATTCTCAGTATTTTACTCAATTAAACTTTTAATTATTTCTCTTTTGTAGTGTAAAAGGATTTGATGAAACTCCCATGGGTTGATAGGAACCAGGTCCCAGGTGTATGATAGTACCTATTTGATTCAATATCAACATGACAATATTTGATTGATTTTATTATGGGCACATGGCATGACAATGAAAACTAGTATATATTCATTAATTATTATAGGCTTATTACCCAAATGTTGCCCAGTGGATATTTTTACTAAAAAAAATTGTCCATCAGTCAACCAGAGTCTACTGACTCTGATGTCTGTCTGACCTTTAGAAACTAGTTCAGTGTTATATTTAATAACCAATAAAATGTTGTTAACATTTTTCCAAATATTATTCAGAGGTTTTTAAGCAATTTAAACTAGTTACCCTTATATAACAAAATAGGTATAATTAATCAGCATAGTTGAATATTTATTTAATTGCAGTATTACAGATATTCTCTTTTAGATTTTAGTATTAAAATTGAGGAGTTGATTTTATATTTACTATTCAATGCTAGTGTAGCTAAACTCTGTGGTCTAGTGGTTCCACGGGTGTCAGATCCAAAGTCCCGGGTTTGATCCCCAGGATGAGTACAATATTGTGCTTGGTTTGGTTGGTTGTTTGGTGGTTGGTTTGTCGGTTGGTGGTAGGACCTGTAAAGGGTTCACCAGGCTAGCGACCACCCTCCTGCCGAAGTTCGTTGGAACCATGCTCCATTGTAGACCTTACTGCTTTTCTGGGAATCTGATGAATTGTTCAGCCAATAAGCTGAGGTAAGTTGTAGGTACATAATATCTGAAGATATCTATTATGTAAGTATGTTCATTAACGCTAATAAAATGTAGCAATTATCTTGCTAACATTATATTACTAAATAGGTTTAGAGGCAACTTGGATTCAAGGTTAAAGTTTTATTTCTATTATAATAATAAGAAAAACCGTTTATTTTCTCTCACAGAGGTACTACGAATTATTTCATAACTTATAAGTACATAAGAGTAGGTATGTAGGGTGTAAGCTAAGGAAAATTATATAGAACAGTATATTTGCGTACAAATTAGCTCCGCTCGTAAGATATTGGTGCCTGCGATAGGTTTGTAAAAAACCTGTAACAAGTATGTTGCAAGGGCGGACAGTTGCATTAGGTGTTTGCGTGCTTAGGTACAGGTTCCGGGCAATTATGAACAGTGATAGTGTGCGATGTTGGTGGGAGATGATTTGATCGCATCGCGTATGCCGTATAAACTGTTTTGGCTACATTGAGAATCAGAGTATTGGATTTAAGCCATGCACAAACACTGTTTACTCCTGTCTGGGTCCATTTAAACACTTTGTCCCCGAGTCACCGCTAAAAAAGAGGGCAGTGTCATCAGCAAAAGTTAGGATTTTACCGTTTTGTACTAGAAACAACGAGGGACCGAGGATGCTACCCTGTGGAACTCCGTAGTTTATTTTATGTTTTTCACTGATAAGACTGTCAATTTTTACTCGTTGCTTCCTATTACGCAAGTAGTCACTAAACAGTTTGTGCGGAAGCCCTCTTACCCCACAACATTCCAGTTTTCGAAGTAGAATTAAGATCGAGACCGTATCGAAGACCTTAGCTAGATATACAACGATAGACTTCTTTCTCTTATCCAGGTTGGTAACTATTAAATTTGTAAGATCAGAAACTGCGTCGCTTGTTGATCTGTTTTAACGAAAGCCGTGTGATGGAGAGAGAACGTCATTCGATTCGAGAAATCTCGTAAACGTAAACGTATGGGACGTTCGAGTATGTTCATCGCTCGCTCCAAGATTTTTGAGATTGAAGGTAAGATTGAAATTGGCCTGTAGTTGTCGACACGGTCCCGTTCACCAGTTTAGTAAATTGGTTTAATAAGGGCAGTTTTAAAAGCACTCGGAAATTCGCCGTTGAGATCGCTAGATTGCAGATGTGTGTTAAAGGTACGTTTAGGATTTGAACATATCTTTTAACAATTGTACCCGGGATTTGATCTAGGCCAACCGCACATTTGTTTTTCAGACCCAGTAGGTATAAGTTGCTGTATTTCATACTCGTCAATTGGGAGAATAACTAGCGTGTCGGTGTCCATAGACTTGATCGAAGATTTGCAGTTGGTAAACCTTTCAGCAAGCTTTTTTCCGACGTTTACGAAAAAGTGATTAGTTTCATTTAGGCTCCTAGTTTTCTCGTCTTGTAACAAAAGAGGTGAGTGATCTACCTGTCTATTCTGCCCACTAATGTCTTTGATTACTGTCCAGAGTTTATTTATGTTACCACAAGCATTAATGACTTCTGGTTTTTCATAGTTCCTTTTGACCTTTTTGAGAAGTCTGGTGCAATAGTTCCTATAGTTTTTGTATGTGAATTTTAAAATATCATTGTTTGGATCTTTTTTAAGTTTTTTGTGTAGGTTGTCTCTGTTTCTCATACACTTTAGCAATCCTTTGTAGATCCACGGTTTCCAGACACATTGTCGTTTCGGTGTCTTGACAACTTGTGTGTTTTATTTGATTACCATATTTATGAAGTTAACCAAAAGGTCGGTCGCTATGTTAGTGTCGTTGCAATTGAGGATAGGTTGGAAGTTAAAGTTATTCATAGTTGTGTCTAAGCCTTCATATTCAAGTAAAGATTTTGTTGTAGTAATAAAGTCTAACTTAGATCTTAGTGTAATAAACAGTGCAACACATTGATGGCCAGTAAGAGATGATTCGATCAAAACACACGATGCCTCAAGCTTCGTCTTAACCAACATATGATCTAGGCACGTCAGATAACGAGTCGGTAGGGTAAGTAAGGCCTGGAAGTAGACTATGACTTGCCATCATGCTAAGATATTCAAAGGAACGTTTATCATCGGTGTCATCTGTAATATCTATGTTTAAGCCTCCGCATAGTATCATGTTTTGGAAGCTTTTCAGACGGGATAGTAATGAGTCGATACTATCAGTAAAGTAGGAAGTCTTAAATACCTAGAATGCAAGTCTCCGGGCTTAGTTTCAATAAAAGGCAATTTACTTTGGCTACTTGAGGTTCTTCATAAGTAAAGTTTAGGTGTTTTCTGATGTAAATTACTACTCCTTCATTTTGTGTTTCATTACGGTTAGTAGCTACATGGTTAAATGCAACGAACTCTGGATCGTGCATATTCTTTTAAGCCAACACTCCATAAGCACGATGACATCCCAATCTATCTTTGACCTAACGATAAATGTTACAAAGGTTACAGTTCTAATATTCTGGGAGATTATTTAGATTTTGGCTTAATTATATAACAAAGTCCTCGATGTCGCACTTGCATGTTTTCGTGGTGGAAATGGAATCCAATCCCCGGTTTATAAAATCTAAATTATCGACATCTATCATCTTATTTTGTATTGGTGGAATGAATCCCCATCACAAAGGGATGTCGTAAGTGAATTTAGAAAGTGTTTAATGGGGGTTTGTGATTCATTTGTACGAGGACAAGACAAGGCATTAAGTGGAGGACGTACTATCAGGGTTCCTGTTTTAGTTAGGGGTTGATTGTGTTGGTTGTATGTCTTATTATTCTACTACTTGAGTTGTGTTATCAATCAAATTCATTATAACATACAATATTCCACAGCAACAAGCGATAACCTTTCTGAACTACTAAAACTTAAGGTTTAAGATAAGTAGGTAGGTAGGTAAATAAACTGGCCAAATGTGAGGGTTCTGATCTGATCCACATCTCAAGGCCAAGAGTCACGGTCTTACTTCTCCTACTTAAAAAGTGTGTCTTCAAAGTTTATCATAGTGGGCTAAATGATTTATTAAAAACTAAATTCTCACGGAACAACATCTGAATTTATGAAAATAGAACTGAAAAGGTGCTTCTACACTTAGCGTATCATGGCCATTGTTGAATGTAATGAGAAAAAGAATTCAAATTTTGAACAGTTAGCTGAAAATATCGCTCCACTTCGTCACTTTTTAAATCGAACTTTTGTATCAATAAAACAATGGTTTTTGGTATTGTTTTCTGATAACCACATTCAACATAATCAAATCTTTTAAAAACATACATTCTTGCTATAATTTGTAGCGTAAATCCGGAGTATTTTTCACGGATGCTCCATTTCGTCACAATTTTGACGAAATTACTGTAAAAACCAGAATAAAATCACATAATTTCTGTATACGACTTAATAAAGTTTTATGAAATTAACAAAGTTCAATTATACCAAATTTATTAATTAATATAATTGATATAGATAAACTTAAATTGAAAATACCACCACAGTGGAACAGTTGCGTATATGGAAGTCAGTGTTATAAAACGGAATAATTTAGGGTGCGTTTATATTCAACTTCATTTACCTATAGTTTTACGATCACTATAGCCTTTTATAAAAGTTTTGTATCGTACGTTATTTTTTTTTTTTTTATAAATAAATAAATATTACAGGACATTAATTTGACACAGCGTTATATTATTATGTTATTGGGAACATAGTTGCACACATTAAGTATATTGACATATTAAAACAGTAATATAATTATTAAAATCAGCCTTTAATCAGTTAAAATTAAGTCTTTCATTTTATTTTTCTTAAACATTATTATGAACATTTTTCTAGTACTTATTGGCATATCAAATAATAACTCTACTTAACACATAAATCAGATAACTGGGTACTTTTATCTAAAACATTATTTCATCTCAAACTTGGGCAGGCAGAGCGGGGAACAATCACTAGTCAGCTATCCCAATCAAGACACATCCTAATAATTCCATTACACAACAAAAAAGTTCCACATATACATAACGTTTTGTAATGGATGTGACGAATCACTACCTTCAATTATAAAAACAATGTTTTTGTATGAAAATTAACGAAAACTATATATTTTTTACTAAATAAACTATCTTTAATAGTTAAAGAATACGTCTATGCATATTAAAACAATGATATAAAGATAGCTAACTAGAAATCAAGCGTACTTAATAAAACAAATTTTTGGAACAAGTTGACTTCACTGCACAAAGTAACAAAAACTGCGCCTTAATGGATGGCTGGCTGCTTATAGCATGTTCTGACAACAGATGCATGATGTTGCTATATTGTAAAAACATCCTTTTTTAGTAACATTTAATTTTCCTAGGTATCTAAATTCGTCACTTAGCTGGAATTTCCGCTATCTCCGATATCGTGGGACATTAAATAAAATTCTTTGAATTCTTTAAATCATTCTGAGACACATTATATTTTATAATCTATTTTATTTGAATAAACAAATATTTGTCTTTCCAACTGTGTTCATTTTATATAAGGTAATTGATTTATTGAAGATATTGAATTTCGAATCTCACTAATGTGGTGTGGGGCACGTAAATTTAGAGTTTTTTCTGAGACATTTTATTATTTATTCATGTGTTTCTCGCAATTTCAACGACTTTGGTTACCAAAACTTGATTTAAAAATAGTTTTTTATTGTAAATTGAACAAGTGCTTATATCATAATGCTATTCGCAATGATAAAACCATTGTGGAAGTCAGTGGACAGCACATTATTCAGGCGGACATCTTTTTTAAAAACGGTTCATATATTATATCCACGGTTAAAGTGCTATCTGAATGACTTCTGACATTCACAGAAAGTGACACTGACAGATTGGTGAACGGTCATGCATATTGGAACTGAGGGAAAGGACCACGTTACATTCAGCACTTTTCAGGTCACCGATGTCGTACGATACGATAGTGGTGGGCATGGGTCCGTCGGGCACGGCGGCGGCGGCCGCGCTGGCTGACGCTGGCCGACGTGTGCTGGCGTTGGAAGCGATGGACCGGGTCGGCGGTCGGGTCAACACGGTGGCGTTTGGAGACGGGGTCGTGGAGCTCGGCGCTGAATGGTAGGCACAGTATCATATCCATACCATTATAACATTATACCAGGTATATCATCTGGGGAAGTACCACCGCCTGACAGAATATCGCAGCCAAATAGCAGTATATTTGCGTCTCTACCTTCATCATTAATACTGGTAAGGAATGGAATTCCTTGCCTTCGTCTGTTTTTTCGCACGAGTACTATCTTGGAGGCTTCAGTCCAGAGTAAATAGGTTCTTTTAGCGTGCTCCATCTTAGGCCACTTGTTTTACATGTAAGCTGGTGGTCAAACGATTGACCGATCACCATTAAAAAAAAAGTGTTCCTGAGGGGAGTTAGGTCGTCAGTCCTTTACTTGTGCGACAACGCGCGAGGAATGTTTCTGGTGTTGCTAGTGTGCATAGGCGAAGATAGCCGCTTATGATCAGATGGACCGTATACCGGCTTGCCACCTTAGTATTACACAAAAACTACCATAAGTACTTCCTCTTCTTGCTGTCCTGATAAGGCAATAATACAAGTAAATTTTCAAGTTAATCATAACTTGAAAACCAGGTGCGATGAAGGCCAAGCGCTTCCCGTCGTTCAATAAAGATAAAATAGTATTTATTTACCTATAGAAAGGGTTTTATTCTATTTTACGACGGGCAAGCGAAGCTTCGAATATTTGAGAAAAGCTTTAGCTGAGAATAGTATAGCTTTTCGGAATTCGAAATTTGGAAACTGCCGAGTTAGGAATAGCGTTATTCCGAAAACGCTATTCCCAACTCGGAAATTTAAAAAAAATGTCATTAGTATTATATTCTTTTATTTATGTGGAAGCGCTATTTATGTTGGAAGCGCACTTCACCCGGAATCCTCAACAGTCTGAGGAACCGGCTATCTTATCTCTAAATGCCGGAACACAACCATTTTATAATTATGTTATTGGTATGGCGACAGAGTTAGGTAAGATGGTGGTAGGCGGACTTAAACAAAGTCCTACCACCAACCAAACCAAGCACAATATTGTACTCCCCCTGTGGATCCTACCCAAGTCCTTTGGATCTGTCACCGATGGGCTAACCATAACCACTAGACCACAGAGGATGTTAAACTGTTTGTTTGTCAGGATCCACGGTACGGAGAACAGCAGTGTTTATGAGCAGGCAATCCGTCATAACGTCTCGTTACTGCCTCAGGAGTTGGACTTTAAGGTACCTGTACTCATTTATATATAACTGAATATGGACACCCTACACAGAAATACACTTAACGGCCTACAGTACCTCAGATTAGCAACTCAACGCAACATTACTCTAGTTTCGAACTAAGACATAGTAATAATAAAGGTGACATTGCTGTGCGCTCCACCACGGCGCTTATGACCACCAGACAGAAATATGCGCGTATTTTTACGTTTTGTTTTTTTACGGTAAAAAAAAATATGAATTTTGAAAATCTAAAACACAGACCGTCTGCTGTATACTGTGTTTATTTTCTGTTCTAAGTTCAAGGCTAATTTGGCGTATTTATTGAATGGCGAACAGCTTTGGTACAAATTAGAGTCAACTTTAGAAAACGAGTATGTAATCGTGTTTTAGAAACACAAGCGTTCTAGGATCAATCCTAAACATATATTAATTTCAAAGTAAATGCTACAGTATTGTGGAAGATTTGATCGCTGAAGCTAAGCCATTTCACGTATCATAGACTCTTAAATAAACAATTTTAAAAGCGGGTCGTTATCAGAGTCCGCCCGTAATTACAGCGTATCAAAATTATACAAGGTAAAATTAATAACTAGTAAATATTAATGTAAATAAAGTGAGTAAGGAAATGCAAGGTATGCATAGATAGACAAAGGGATATAGTTGAATTGAATATGGCACAAAAATTCGCAAACCGCGTCAAGACCCTCGTTGCTTGATTGGTTAGAGCTTTCCGGCTTGAGCAAAAGGTGCGTGTTCGAGTCCCGTCGCGGGTTATGAAGTTTTGTGTCATTATAACATTTGTAAATTTGACAAAGTGCAATCACTTGAAATACCACCAGTGGACTAGCAGACGTACGGCAGGCTAAAACCTGTACCTTGCAAATGTTCCATTGTGTCTTCGCCTCTATCTTTTTCATTAATACTGGTCGCACCAATACTACCTTGGAGTCTTCAAGTGCTGGTTGAACATGAATGAATTAATCTGACCATTTTCAGATATACCGCTCTGACGGCAGTTTGGCCGACGCGGCGACGTTGAATGACCTACTGAGCTTCTCGTTGGGGGTCGTTGAGGACCCCCCAAAAGACCCACAGCCCTTGGGGCAGCACATCACTACCAGGTATTCAACCTTTGCTTACTTTAAACTTTTAGGGCTTTACATTTTATTGTCACAAATGTTATTCTAATTGGTTGTGCGTTTAGAGGAGAGATAGCCAGTTCCTCAATATGTTGAGGATTCTGGGTGAAGTGCGCTTCCCTACCTTCTGCCTTATCATGACTTGAAAATCTGGTGAGATGAACGCCAATCGCTTCCCCGTCGTACAATAAAAATAAAACACTATTTAAGTAATATATGTAAGGGTTCGTGTATATATTTTTATAGCCCTACTTTATATATTTTTGAACGTACTAAAGTTTCGGAACGGAACTTCGATAAGACTCCGTATCCGAGCCAGAAAGATCTACGGGATTGGATCGAACGCGACGCTGTCATATCGCGTCGACCAATCACGTCATTTGGTGAAACGGTGTTCGCGGGCTTTTCTGCCGTGATGTAGGATACAGGAAGACCGAGTGAGGTCAGCCATGTTGATGTTAAGTCTGTTAGAACCCGTATGTGTGATTGTTTTATTTTGTAATTTGTCTCCCGTGTCACTGTGTACATAAACTGTGTTTTTAATGTTCATATGGTCTTATTATTTACCACCGAGCATTACATATAGTATTTTCACAACATCTCGTGTAGAATTAAATCCTTAATGAAATGAATGAATGAAAAACACTTTATTGCACACCTTAAAAATAAAACTGGATAACTTAAATTATGTATATACAATGGGCGGTCTTATCGCTTAAAAGCAATTCGATAATTTCATCCAGACAACCTTAATGTGTCTTAAAAATTGAAATCTGTTGATAAATAACGTTACAGCAAACTTCCCCCCTTTTCCCCCCGATCAAACATCGCGTTCGATTTTAAAAAAATGATAAATCAAGGAACATGTGTACTTATGGACTACCTCAGTGTCTGAATAAATAACTATTTTATTTATTATAACATTTGTACAAAGTCAAAGTCAAAGTTTTTAGGATCATTTTGAAACGTCAAATCTACCGCCTGTTCGGAATCGAGACCAGCACACAAGGAGAAAGGCAAGAACCTCGGGCTGGTTAATTTTTTGATGATCCATTTAAAATGTAGGTATAGAGTTTATAATAGTTTAATAACATTACAAGTGTTACCTATAATGAACTGAAATACTTAATATTATCTTAAAATATTGATTATTACCTAGGTATCTACCTACTGGGCAGTTTGTTAAAAGTGCGAAATTACCATTTAGCTGTCAACTGGTATAGCAACATCGGGCCACGCGTTCTTATTGTCGATATAGTCACTTATTTTGTAGTAGGCACTTTTAATTAAATTATTCTTCATATACAATTTGAATTTACGAGCAGAGAGTTTGATGGCGCTTTGAGGAAGCTTATAGAATCGTACACAGTTTCGTAAGAATGATTTACTTTTCCTAAGCGATACCTAGGTATGACTGTTCAACCGTTTCAGGGTAAAAGGGTACATTAAATGGTATGTCACACTGTTCAATATCAGGGTAAAATTCCAGGGTAAAAGGGTACATACAATCAAAGTACCCTCACCTCCATAACGACACGGACTTTGTGGACAATTTCCTACAGTTCATGGATCTCGTGATCGACAACTATGAGTCTAGCAACAGTTGGAATGATATCAGTACTCTGTCTGCCTACACCGAGTTACAAGGACATCAGCACATAAGCTGGCACAAGCATGGGTATAAAACGCTGTTTGACATACTACTGGTGAGTCAATTATAAACCAATTCATCAAAAAATGTTGTTTATGATAACAATTGTTAAAAAAAAAAAAAAGTTTAAGACTGTGGATGTCTAGTGGTTCAACCCATCGATTTCAGATCCAGAGGTCCCGGGTTCGATCACACAGTTCAATATATTGCGCTTGTTTGGTTGGTGGTAGGACTTTAAGTCCGTCTGGCTAGCTACCATCTTACCTAATTCTGTGGCCATAGTAACAATTTTAAAATTGATGTGTTCCGGCATTTAGGTAAGATGGCCAGTTCCTCAGTTTGTTGAGGATTCCGGGTGAAGTGTGTTTCCACCTTCGGCCTTATCTAAACTTGTAACCAATATATAAAAAATAAAGTGCGTAAATAAATGTAATGATCCTTTTTTTCAAAAACTCACATTTACAGTAAAACTACTTAAGAGTTTTTTTTAAATGTAGAACTAATATTTTTTTTAATTGAGCACGTAACTACTAACTTAACTTTTCGATAACTCTCACGGTTTCAGACTTCGCCTCAGTGGCCCTGGAAAAAGACTCGCCCTGTATATAATATGTAATGTTTTTTTTATTGTACGACGGGAAAGCGCTTGGCCTTCATCTCACCTGGTTACAAGTTGAGATAAGGCCGAAGGTGGAGGCGCACTTCACCCGGAATCCTCAACAAACTGAGGAACTGGCTATCTTACCTCTAAATGCCGGAACACAACAATTCGTAATTGTATCGAAAATGTATGAGTTAGAATTTTATTTTCAGAAAAACTACAAGAACGGCCCCGGCCTGCCGATACTCACGATTAAACTGAACACGGAAGTGACTCGCATTAAATGGCCGAAGGATTCCAATGGCAGTGTTGAGGTCACGACGCGAGATGGCGCTGTTTACAGCGCGGAAAATGTTATAGTGACCGTCTCACTTGGTGTGCTTAAGGAAAGGTATGGAAATGAAGTGAGCGTAGGTTGATTCTTTGAATATATACTGCTATTGAGATCTTAATCACTGAGGTGACAGATTGTGACAGTAGATGGCGCTGTTTACAACGCGGGCAGTGCCATAGTGACTGTCTCACTTGGTGTGCTTAAGGAAAGGTATGGAATGAAGTGAGCGTAGGTTGATTCTTTGAATATATACTGCTATTGAGGTCTTAATCACTGAGGTGTACAGATTGTGACAGAAGATGGCGCTGTTTACAACGCGGGCAGTGCCATAGTGACTGTCTCACTTGGTGTGCTTAAGGAAAGGTATGGAAATGAAGCGAGCGTAGGTTGATTCTTTGAATATATACTGCCATTGAAATCTTAATCACCGAGGTGTACATTATCACAGATTCTGACAGTAGATGGCGCTGTTTACAACGTGGACAGTGTCATAGTGGCCGCTTAAATAAACGTTAATTACATTAAAACTATTACAATCCACCTGAATACTGGCATTGGCAATAACGAGCAAATCGAAATCGAATCCGGCTGAGATTCTCATTAATCGCCACGCTTGGCACGCGGCTTGGAAACAGCGGCGTAAAACCCATAATATTCACGCTTGATGGGTTGGAAATTACCGTAATATATTGTGATCTCGAGAAATTCTCTTAAAATGATTGGAAATACAAATTCACTCGAGCATTGGTTGCTATAAATTCCATTTCAAAGTTATTGTCAATTCCCAAATACTCGAGCGTTTGTCAGTATAATTTACATACCAAAGTGCTTGGAAATTCCCAAATTCACTCGAGCGTTGGTTTCTATAAATTCCATTTCAAAATTATTATAAATTCTCAAATACTCGAGCGTTTGTCAGTATAATCTACATTTTAAAATTATTGGAAATAACCATATATTCCAGCGTTGGTCAGTATAATTTACATTTCAAAGTGGTATGGAAATTCCCAAATACTCGAGCGTTTGTATACTTTCCATTTCAAATAATTGAAAATTCCCAAATACTCGAGCGTTTGTATACTTTCCATTTCAAAGTGATTGGAAATGTCCAAATAATCCAGCGATGGTCAGTATAATTTACATTTCAAAGTGATTTGATAATTACATTTCAAAGAAATTCCCAAATACTCGAGTGTTTGTATACTTTCCGTTTCAAAGTGATTGGAAATGTCCAAATAAATTGAAATTGAATTGCATTGGTCAGTATCATTACATTTCAAAGTGATTTGGTAATTTCATTTCAAAGTGATTCCCGAATCCACTCGAGCGTTGGTTGCATAAGATTCAAAGTGTTTAAAAATTCCCAAATAGGTAGGTACCTAGTACCTACTCGAGCGGTAAGTCGCTATGTTTCTTTTCCCCCGCCATTTCCAGACACTCAACGCTATTCTCGCCGCCATTGCCGCAAGAGAAAGTGCGACTCATAGAGCACCTCACCATAGGGGTCATGGACAAGGTCATCCTGCGCTTCGCCGAAGCGTGGTGGGAGAAGCGCGAAAGCTTCTTCGGGTTCATCTGGCGGAGCGCGGAGCGGGCCGCGGTGCCGGCCGCGGACAGTTGGACCACTAAGATATTCGGGTGTAGCACTCCCGTGGGAAACGATAAGGCTCTGACGGTCTGGACTAGCGGGGATGGCGCTAAACTGGTAATTTGTGTATTTATTTATGTGTTTATTTATTTGAAGGAAATCCAACGGCACATCAATATTAGATAGCCACAATAATATAACACAGAAGGCCAATTTAAGGTTTTCACGTATAGATAAGAGTAAAGATACATAAAGAGCTTGAACTGGACAGGATACAATATAACACAATAAATAAAAATATTTTTTTTTTACATTGTATAAAACAGTTTTTTTTTTATTGTACTACGAGGAAGCGCTTGGCCTTCATCTCACCTAAGTAATATAATAAATAAATATTATAGGACATTAATTTTACACAGCGCCATCTGGCCCCAAACTAAGCATAGCTTGTAATATGGGAACTAGATTACGGATAATACTTATGTAAATACATACGTACTATATGATACAACACCCAAACACAGAACAAACATCTATATTCATTACACAAATGTTTGTCCTGTGTGGGAATCGAACCCACAACCTACAGCGCAGAAGGCAGAGTTAATACCAACTGAGCTATGAGGCTTGTTAAATATTATATAAATAATATAATAGATATAAATAATTGACTACCCTCTAATATTGTTGCCACGCAGATAATTCTCCACAGCGCCGCCTCACGATTTGTATACTAGGGCAGAACAAATCAATATCGTTATGCTTATATAATAGCATATTAAATTTAATATATATATTGTTACGCCAGTCAGAAACGTCTAGAATATTCGCGAGCCTCTATCCGAGAAAATAAGACAATAACAACTTGTTTATCAATAACACAAAAGGATGATTAATGAACGCCGCGCCAAAAACAATAGTTCCAGATTACGCAACAGTTAGCGGCGCGACCATTCCCGCGCTTACTAGAACTTTCGATAAAGTTGGATATAAATTGACGCGCGATTCGGAAGCAAGGAGTATCGATTACTATACAGCGAGTTAACATCAAGTGATTTTAAGTGTTTTAACAGTGTTTAGTGATTCGGTAGTATAACTAAGTAGTGTACGGTACTGTGTTTGAGAGTAATTAGTCTGGTGCTGAATAAACGTGTCTTATTTTGAGTAATAATCGGTTGCTTTTAATTCTTACGAACCCCAGCTCGTAACAATATAAATATCACATTCATATAATAGCACTTTTAACTCTGAATGTTTTCTTCGGGAGTTCCAACATGTGGACCATTTCACGATAGTGTCCCTAATATATACAGGGCTCTATGAATGTAACAAGCCTCATAGCTCAGTTGGTAGTAACTCTGCCTTCTGCGCTGTAGGTTGTGGGTTCGTTTCCCACACAGGACAAACATTTGTGTGATGAATATAGATGTTTGTTCTGTGTTTGGGTGTTGTATAGTACGTATGAATTTTTTAAAAAAAGTATATAAGTATTCTATCCGTAATCTAGCTCCCATATTACAAACTTTGCTTAGTTTGGGGCTAGATGGCGCTGTGTGAAATTAACGTCCTGTAATATTTATTTATTAATGTATATCAGTTATTGTAGTGGTAATTAGTGTATATTTTATTGATCTGTTTTATATGTAAATTATTAGTATGTTATTTTTCTTTGTCTTTTCAAATTGTTATGTAGTTACGGATTGGCTAAAGTTGTAATGTAACTATTATTTAATAAATACATTCAGTCATTCATTCATTCATTGCCTGCTCGCCAAAGAAAGGAATTCTGCCTGTAGTTTGTTCCGACTATAGAATTACATATGAGATTTGTCCACCGATTTCAGATCCAGAGGTCCCGGGTTCGATCCCCATGGGGAGTACAATATATTGCGCTTGGTTTGGTTGGTGGTTGGACTTTAAGTCCGCCAGTTTAACACCATCTTACCTAATTCTGTTGCCATATTATTTTCTGAGTGGGGGGTGACCAGTCTGTCGCCATAACAACAAATGTTACTCCTAGACTCGCCTCGGGCAGAACCGAAAGCGCCAAAAAGTGGGAGTGGAAGTTACTTTCTTCTTTTCCTTCTTCTTCCCTTCTAGTCCCACTTTTTTTGACGCGCGTGAGTCATTCTGCTCAAGGTTGACCCAATGCGAGTCAGGAGTCAAAATTGTTGTGTTCCGGCATTCAGAGGTAAAATAGCCAGTTCCTCAGTTAGTTGAGGATTCCGGGTGAAGTGCGCCTCCACCTTCGGCCTTATCTCAACTTGTAACCAGATGAAATGAAGGCCAAGCGCTTCCGCGTCGTACAAAAATGTCTGCCTTAAAACCGACGTTTGTTTGTTTGTTGTTTGCACACACACTGTACGTAATTTGAGATGATAATAAATAGTGCTAATAAACTAATAATGCTAACCTGTAATATTTCATTTGAATACGATCCATTTTGATATGAACGTCAAACAAAAAAAGACGTTAGTACTGCAGAGCGGATATCAGCTTCCCGGGGTGTATTTAACTTAATATGGCATTGCAGGTAGAAACTCTGCCGGATGACGTGGTGAGGACCAAAGTCATGGGTTTGCTGAGGAGGTTCATGGGGACCAACATACCAGAGCCTCTGGAAATGATCAAGTGAGGACATAGTATACACCTAACCCATCGGTTTAGGCGAAATACTAATCTACACATATATATGAAATCGTTGTGAAGCTGACTGACTGAATATCAATGCACAGCCCAACCAAATGTACTAGAGACAGGATTTTAGGAAATTCCCACGGGACGATTGGAACGCAGCCTTAGGCTTTTTACTAGTATATGAAATGAATGGACAGTACCTATACCTAGTTCCAGATTTTCACAAAGTTTAGCTGGAAAGATGGTGCAACTTTAACCGCCTGTGGTGTAGTGGTCCGCCCACCGGTGTCAGATTCAGAGGTCCCGGGTTCGATCCCCAGTGGGAGTACAATATTGTGCTTGGTTTGGTTGGTGGTAGGACTTTGTTGAACTCCGCCTGGCTAGCAACCACCATCTTACCTAATTCTGCCGCCATAACAACAATTCTTAAAAAGATGTTGTGTTCCGGCATTTAGAGGTAAGATAGCCAGTTCCTCAGTTTGTTGAGGATTCCGGGTGAAGTGCGTCCCAACCTTCAGTCTTATTATAACTTGAAAACCACGAGAGATGAAAGCCGAACGCTTAGCCGTCGGACAGTGAAAAAATAAACGAAGAAAAACACAGTTTTTACATGAGGTTATAGATGACTAACAGCTAATTACAAATTTATGCAAAGAGCGTTTTCACATTACCGCCTACCGCAGTTCTTGCGGTCTTTTTCGTACTATTCGTACGTAATTAGCTGCGTCTTACTCTTTCTGCCTGTAATCGATGTTGCATCTCTGTCTAAAGGTTATGTCAAATGCATACGGGGCGCGTAATTAACTGAGGTAGTATGAACGCAATATGACTTTAGGCAGTTGCGACCGGTCACCGGCAGATAGATAAATCAATCAATATTACAGGACATTTATTTAAGCGCAATCTAGCCCCAAACTATGTTTGTAATTAAGAACTAGATTACGGATGGAAAACTTTCTTGTTTTTGACTTTTTTGTTTTGTAAATACATATGTACAAAAGTTTTGTTGCCTTCTGCGCTGTAAGTTGTGGGTTCGATTCCCACCCAAAACAAACATTTGTGTGATGAATAGATGTCTGTTCTGTGTTTAGGTGTTGTATTGTATGATAGGTATGATAGGTACAAACAAAACATGTATTTGAGTATTATATCCGTAATCTAGTTAAAATATATGCTCAGTTTTGGGCTAGATGGCAATTGAAATTAATGTCCATGTAATATTTATTTGTTTAAAAAACAAAATGGCGATGAAACTTTTTTCAACTTCGACATCGCATCGCAGATCAACATGGTACGCGAACCCGTTCACCCGCGGCAGCTATTCGTACGACAGCGTGTTGACCCCCCAGCTGCCGCACGCGCGCGAGTCGCTCGCGGCGCCGCTGGCGGACGCGGGCGGCGCCGCGCGTGCTGTTCGCGGGCGAGGCGACCGACGCCGCGCACTTCTCGACGGTGCACGGCGCGGTGGACGCGGGACGGCGGGAGGCCCAGAGGGCGCTTCGGATATTGTGCAGGATATAAGGAAACGGAATCAATTCATATTACAGGACGGAGGCTAGAAGGGTTCTACGGATAATGTGCATTATTACATAATAATATACATAATAATAAAAAAAAAAAAATACAGGACACACTTCACACAGCGCCATGTAGCCCCAAACTAAGATAAATTAAGTAAAAAAAAATTATGGCTAGATAGCGCTGCGTGAAATTAATGTCCTGTAATTTGGTGATTTATTATAATAATGAAAAAAAATTACAGGACATACTTAACACAGCGTCATGTAGCCCCAAACTAAGATAAATTAAGTAATATATATATATATAGGTATATAAAAAAATTATGAGCTAGATAGCGCTGCGTGAAATTAATGTCCTGTAATTTAGTGATTTATTATAAAAAAGAAAAAAAAAATACAGGACATACTTCACACAGCGCGATGTAGCCCCAAACTAAGATAAATTAAGTAAAAAAAAAAAAAAATGGCTTGATAGCGCTGCGTGAAATTAACGTCCTGTAATTTAGTTATTTATTATAATAAACACAGTAAAGAGATATAGAGTATCTACCTAAAACAGATTCCTCAGTTTGTTGAGGATTCCGGGTGAAGTGCGCTTCCACCTTTGGTCTTATCGTAACTTGTAAATCAGGTGAGATGAAGCCAAAGCCATGTTGTACAATAACAAAAAAACAAATACTAATTGTATGCAAATAAGCTATGCTTAGTTTGGGACTAGATGGCGCTGTGTGAAATTAATGTCCTGTAATATTTATTTATTAAATATAGTTATTGACATAAGAGCTCAAAAAGCAGCAAGACTAAGCTAGAGAGAAAACCGATCAGTCTTTTTGATTTTATCAAAGAAATTTAGCGGATTTGTCACTAAATACTTCTGTTTTCATAGCGAACTTTTATCTTGAAAACTAACTTACTGAATCATGACGTACGCGGCACTGCATTGCGCCCGTCAAGATCACATGCAACGTTTTTAGGCCTATAATGACCTGCTATTTCATACTATCGTGATGTTTCTACTGGTATTGCACAAAATAACTTTCACTTTAATAAATAAATATTACAGGACGATTTTACACAGCGCGATGTAGCCCCAAACTAAGCATGGCCTTGTAATATGGAAACTAGATTACGGATAGAATTTTTAAATACACAAAATACAGTATATGATACAACACAGAACAAACATCAATATTCATCACACAAATGTTTGTCCTGGGTGGGAATCGAACCCACAGCCTACTGCGACAGATATCAGAATACTAACGTATCTATAAAAAAGTAGTTAAGAATATAATTTTATTAATTATACACAAACAATATGTAGGTACTAACTAGGTATTTATATTGTCAACTAACCATTTACATTATTACGTTAATTTAGGCACCAACAGTTTCAATTCAACTGGTGAATCATCCGGGTAGGTTTCTATCGCGGCGCGCGCATCCCTCGGCCTTGTTCGGTTTCGCGTCTCACATTCAATAATGATTTACCTGTTGGATTGAAACTGTTGGTGCCTACATCAATATAATTGTATATGTGAGCAAAACCTGTGTTTTAAAATGTATACTTATTACCTACTACCTACTGATTTTAAGCAAATACATACAAATGTATGTATTTGCTTCTAATAGCAGGTTACCAACAGTACAATAAAATATCATTTTGAATCAATACAGTTATTTTATTTGAGCTTACTTATGACAATATTTGGTTGTGCTCATGGCTAAGTACCAATCATGATATACATTGAAAAGGGTCGTGTAATAATATGCAAACCATCTTTAAATTACAATCTGTCCAGCAGTTTTGACAGCTTAACATGCAAATACTTACAAAGAATACTTTAAAATAATAAAAAACCTGATTATTATGTTTTATTTTTGGTCATAGCCGTATATGGCCGTACAGGTCATTTTAAAAAAACAAGTAATGATGAGGCCTTAGATGAGCTAGCCATATTATTTATATGTATTTTATGCAATACATATACTAAACCAGTGATTAACTATGTAGTAGGATTAATGAATTGACTCTTACTGCTTAATTAGTGGTTAACCATATCTCAGGATAAATTAATTCACTCCATCTAGGTACCTACTAATTTAGTGACTAGCCATTTTGTAGGATTAATTCTTTCACTCATCCATCTGCTTGATTGGTGGCTAGCCATTTCTCAGGATAAATTAATTCACTCCATCTACTAGTTTACATACTTACTAATTAATTAATTTAGAAATTTAAATCCTTACTAATTGAGTGATGAGCCATTTTGTAGAATTATTTTATCCATTCAGCCTCAGATCAAGGAATATTGATCTGAGCATTCAGCTAGTGCTGTGTAGTTTTCTTGATGTTACGATCATTCATTAGTTTGTGTGTTAAGGCTCTGTTCTCCGCTCTCTCAAGTTGCTGGAGATGTGCTGGTGTTGTGAGGTGTTTCATCAGTTTTATTTTCGGGACTATCACATTGCAAATTGTACAATACATGCTGCTGGTATTTACCTGTAAGTAACAATAATGGTCTAAGCTTTATCAATGCTATCTGGGCTACAGTGAATCAATGCAGTGTAAAACTCGCAGAAAATTCTTTTGTGACGTAGCATATCTGTTATCGTCAACTAGGTATCATATCATCAACAGAGTGTTGTTGTGATAGCGATAGTATTGTGATACTATCGAGTACCTACATACACCTCCGCCCACTGTGATAGCTCAGTAGGTCCATGACGGACCCTAAGGCCTAAGTTGACTTTGCAAACACCTTTAGCTGTGATAGGTACCTACTTACTGACCTTTCAAAACAAATATCTAGTTTTTAAATAGGTACCTAATAACAAAAATAAAATATTTCAAAAAAAACTTGTACATTTATAATTTAAAAACAGTTTTGGCGTTTTCCTTACTAACTTTTTTCTTATTGTTACTTCGCATTTAGCCGACCTTCTACAAATACTAGAATTTTAAAGTCCTAGCCGACTTATTTCAATATCCAATCTAATTTTATGTTTTTGTAGTTTTGCATAATGAGGTAGGTAGGCACCTACAGTGTTTTCATTTCATCATAATAAGTACCAATATAAAACGATTACCTACAACTAGAACTTTGCTAAAAATCAACAAATTTGACTTTGGAAGGTACCTAACACGATGATAATAATTATAGGTACACATATTTTTAACTTACGCCCTAGGTACTTAGGTATCTAGATATATCTGCCTATTATTATAATCACAGGTAGGTACTTACTCTGGTTCTATATTACAAGCTTTGCTTAGTGAACCTAACGATGCAACATACCTCTCTTACAAGATTGTTGGAAAATTCTTCAATGTGCGGATGCTCTTTCATGATTTTAGTGTGACTCATCGTGCGAACGTGTAGATCCTTTGCCGCGTTGGCCAGCTCGAGAAGTTTGTCACAAAACACGCACTTGAAGGTGTCCCCCATGGAAAGTATGCCGTTGTACGAATCAGCGGTGACCACCAATTTTTCGACATTTTTCAGTGTGATCAAGACGTATTTCGTCTCGGCAGATAGGGGTTTAGGGTTCTTTTTCTTTTGTTGGTTTTCTAGCACAATTTTCGGCAGCCTCAGCGCTGGGATAGCCATTATTAAACTACCAACCTACTAAAAATCAATGATATAAACTTTTTAAAACACCTTAACTTGCACAGGTATATGTACCTAGGTATTTGTTAAACAATTATAAAATCTACTACCTACTCACAAGGATGATGAATTAACATTTTTACAAGATAATTTGATGAGGGTAGGGTGTACATGCCACGTACATGCGTTAGCATCTTTACATACATTTTGCGGGTAGTAAGCATAGAGTACTGTAGTAAGTACCTACCCATACCAACAACCAACTGCACAATAAGGTACCAAGGAGTATATAGGAAGTATAACTCTGAGGCTTCTCTTGCATAAAATAGCCAGATTGACATATTTTTTGAAGTGAAAACTTCTATAGCCACCTTGAGATATTTTTTGTTGGGGCAAAAAGTATGAGTCCGCATAACCGACATAGGTACTAATGTGAAAGCGTCACCGTCATGTAAATGTGACATTACCTACCTACTTAATATAATATAATAATATATAACCTTCATATTTTTTTTTCCATGATAAGAATGTATAGGGTAAGGACGATTGTTCAGTGTTCGGTCAAGAAACAAACCCTTGATGGGTTTGTTTGGGTCAAGTCATTCTCATTAAAACAGTCCATCTAGGTTTGTGTTTCTGTCGGTTTGTCACGGCTTCAAAAACATGTGGATGCGGCTTAAAATAAGATTGTCAAGAAAAAAATACTAGGTACTAGTGGAGGACTGGCTAAGCTGGTGACACGCTTCCGAGGCCTACCTCGCTCTTTTTTGCATAATTAGTAGGCACCTGGCTGATGAGGCCTACAGTCTCCTTTGAACCTGGCAGTTTTAACACCGATATAAAATTTTTATTAAATAAAATTCTCGTCTGTATATACAATATTAGGGTCTGATTACACATATCACAAAGAAGAAAGTCATTAGGTTTATCTTCCATATTATTAAATCTCTAATTCAACCCACCTGTATCAGTCCCAGTGATCCTGGGTTCGAACCCCAGGGGGTTCAAGTTTGTGCTAGTTTTGGTTGGTGGTAGGACTTTGCTTAAGTCCATCTGGCTAGCTCACACCATCTTCTCTAAGTCTGTCGCCATAACACCGATTCTATTTTTTTTGCCAGTTCCTCAGTCTGTTGAGGATTCCGGGTGAAGTGCGCTTCTGTCTAAGTAATTAACAAAACATGCAGTTCTTCTTTTGATGGTGAGAGAATACTTCTGGTTAAATAATAGACAGGTAGAATAATTTTGCGCATACCTACCTTATCTATGTAGGTATGATTCTCCATATGGACCGTATATTTATTTGTTCACAGACCCCACCGTTGTTTTGGATAGAAGTCTAATAAAAACTGACATTGGCAAACTCTTGGGGTTCCCATATGGACCACTGAACACACCCTAAGAAGAAGAAGAATAAGAATGTTAGTAAGTTTATGACAAGTAAAGTCTTTGGTATAAGGTCTTTGTTATCAAGTCGTCAGTAAATCTCAAGTGCAATTACAAGCTATGCTTAGTTTTGGGCTAGATGGCGCTGTGTGAAATTTATGTCCTGTAATATTTATGTATTTATTATTTATTAGATACTCGTCATTAATTGTAATTCCGAATTCACTCCAAGTTTTTAAAAGTAGGTAGCTAAGTACCAAACAATGTTTTACTTTATTACTTCATTAACAATATGACCCACCAATTTTCACCAATAAGTACTAACTAGTTAATAGGTGTTTATGTAAACATTACTATTTTGAAGGCGAGCTAAGTTTTCGTGATATTCTTTGTAATCAGGTGAAGATACATATGCATATATTTTCCCTCTTTCTCTGCGATACAATTGCTTAGGCTCAATATCAGGCTTTATATTAGGCTCTAAATTAGGCTCTGCCGGTTTTTTTATATCACGATTATTTTTAAATTCTTCTTTTTGAGGTTTTCCCTCAAAATGTTGTACACTCAACTCCAAATCACTGTGAGCACGATTTATTCCAACTTCAATGATTTCTTTTGACGTGTTATTTTGATTTTCTTCCGAGTTCGCTTTAGTATCAGCGTTAATGATTGCTTCATGGTTATTTTCCAAATCTAAGGAATCAGATTTTTCATCCACGTTTTGTGACGAAATTAGATTATTATTTTTTTTTACATCACTTTCAGCTTGTTTCACACGCGCGAGAGGTTTAATCTCCTCAAAACTATGTGGACTTCTATTTTTATTTTTAATGTTTCTATTGATGGTATTTGGCCTCTCTTTTTCGTCTGAATGTTGGCTGCTATCCGGATCATCTTTGTATTTTTTTATATTGAATCTCATTTTCATATTTCTGTCATGTATTTCTTTATTTTGATGTTTTGATTGCTCTTTGCTGTGGCCACTAAAATTACCATCATCATTATTATTAAGGTCACTTAAGACATCGCCAACAGATTGTGAAGCGTGATTTGGTGTTTCTTTAATCTTTATATCTTTCTTTGTAATACCTTCCTTTGTTATATGTTTATAATTTAAAAACAGCTCTTGAGACGCATCACCATGTTTTAAAAAAGTTTTTGTGTCGATTTTACCAAATTTTACTGCGTTCGTTTCATCTTTTTTATTGAACCTGGGATTATAATCATCATTACTACTGTCCATTTTATTTTGCTTGGTTTTATGATCTGTTTCTTTTTCATTCCTTTTCTTTTCCTCAATTCTGGAGTAAACATTTCTTTCTTCTTCTATATTTTCCATAAATCTGGGTTCAACTCGAGCGTATTGCTGTTTTTCAATAATACTATGATGTTTGTTTACCAATTTCCCTGAATCGGAATTATGTCTCGACTTAGTAGCATTTTGGAGCTCTAATGATTTGAATTTAAGAGCTGTTCTTTCTGCTATTTCATCTGCCAATTCATTGAATTTTTCGGACGTCATTAGCTGGCTAATAAATTCATCAATGTAGGAACGCGTGAGCTTAGACGGAGACGGCGCATTTTGCACGTATTTTATGCAAAGTATGCCTGCAAAGCAATACATTATTATTAGATCAATATGTACCTACTTATAAATATCACACATAAAATTAATTTGAAACTCGAATGTAAGAACTAGGGTACATCAAGTAGTGGAACTTTATACAAAGACGGTGCGCTAGGTAAGTAGGAACGCTACCTACTTACAAAATAAAATGTATTTTGATAAGAAATCCATTATGCATTGCAGAACATGATTTTTTTATGAGTGCCTGTTTGATAAGTTTTTACGATTGACATTCTCGAATTAGTTGGAGTAAGGTGGTACATGTTTTATAGACATTATAATTTGATTGCAATATGCACCCATGTATGGGTGAGATACATAATACCTACTTATGCGTTCATTGCATACTACCTGCTGCTTACCTACACCGTTGACGCACGTCGTTTACATTCAACAATAACTAGTAATTCGCTCGAGCTGAGATCTCATGATGTCTTTTTTGTGTTAGGTATTTAATAACCGAGATTCACACACGTAATTTAACCCTTTCTATAAACACACTTTATCACGATATTTATTTATTTTCCGATAGTGTGATAGGCCATGTAGCTTTATTAACCCTACTGGCATATTACTTACTCTGTATAATTAAGGATACAATGAAAATGGCGGGTTTTTTTGTAAAAAAAAACTAATAACGTTTGTTGTCCACCAAGAAAGCCAGCAACTCGCTGATGCCGGTGCAGGCCTTGGGCGTAACCGGTCCCAAGGTATTGCAGTCGTTGATATGCCACGCTACTGTAAGTGCGCGGCTGTCTCATCTTGTTTAGTTTAATACCACTTGGAAGCTGAACAAACAAGGAGCCCACCTAAAGTAAGGTGCATATCTTGCCTATAGAAAAACCTTACTGCGTAGGTTAACTCGAGGCATAAAAGGAGTTAAGCTTTGCGTGCCTGTAACTTCAACCTTCACCAAACCCTAACACCAACCAAACCGAAACACAGCAATGCTGATTGGCGGTCGAAATAGAAGTGGTGGTAGTATTTCTCCAAACGAGCCCTTTCACAAGGGGTTTTACTAGGTAGGTACTCCTCTTGCTTGCTGTTTTGTTTGTAATATCCAGTGAATAAAAATGCTTATTATGCAGTGTCCTCTGACAATACTGACGATTCGTCGGAGCTTATCACGTTCAGGCTGAGTAGTTGTCAGGAGTATCTCGGGTTTAATGCAGGGAACGCATATATCGATTGTCTGCATTTTTGCATACTTGACCAGTGGTTTCGGTGTAGTTTTGGAGTTTGATCGCGGATCCAGGAGCTGACTTGGCTAAAGGGTAGAGGGATGAATGGCTCCGTTCCAACTGGTAGCTGTAGGTATGTCAGCCTCGTCGTCATACACTAATGGTCAATAATGTGCGCATTTGACACGTTAGCATGCTTTAAAGGTTAAGCCTCTGTAATTTGAATAGAAACAGGCTAATTAAATCAATAGCTCAAAACCGTCTACTGCCGGACGAGAGACCATCGAGAGACTCTTCCGACCGGTGTTGCTGAACTGCCCATTTTATAAATTATACCTTGATTTGATAATAGCTTTTAATAAGAACGTTTTGCATTAAAACAAAACGGGTATTATGTGTGTGAAGCAAATACACAATACATATTTAGATTAAGAAAGCTGTTTGTAAAATTGAATGGTTTATTGGACACATTCATATATTTATCTGTCTGTAGACGTCTTTCACCACAGACTGCGACAGTCCCGACTAGGTACTCTGGCGCGCGGCCTGCATAGTCTCTCTCATCAAAACACCAGCAAGAATCTTGCCTATATTGTGTATTTGCTTGACACACATAATACCCGCACGTTGTTTAAATGCATAACGGTCTTATTATATGTGTTTCTCAAATACACAATATATTTAGATGAAGACCTGCTTGTTATCTGCTGGTGAAAAGACAAAACGCTATGTGAAAATATTCATTTATAAAACACACACACTGACACGAATTAATTATTTATGCTGATTGTCAACCAATTCAATTGTAATGATGACCCAGTTGATTTCAATTAAAAACCTTTAGAAGATTTTCATGATGTTATCAGGTTTTTCTCGACCAATTTAAATTATTGTTACACCTAGACAAGGAACAAAAATAAAATTTAACAATTACCTACATCACTTATAGGTAGGTAGGTATAGGTAATTACTTACTTCTTTTTAGTTAGTAATACTAACAGGGTAACTAGGTATTTACCAAAATCAAATTAAAAAACAAGGTAATTAAACTGCCTCCTTAATTATTGGTAAAATAACTTATTTTTTATTGAAGTACTTTGGTAACTAGGTTGGTACTTTGCTTTACAATTAAACATTTTTTCAAGTAGGTAGCATAAATGGTGATAATCTTTTTCCACTTGATTGCAAAGTACTGTAAATAAAATACAAAGGTTTAAGCACAATGAAAATCTGCAATGCAAGAAGGCTTCTACAAAGTCACGCTATTTGACAATATACCTACTTGCTTAGGATTTAACTAATACCTCATCTAAAAGTGAAAGTCCTGACATGAACATGTTGATGGGATGCTAAATGTAAAATAATTGCTGTTTTAAAGTCAAGTTGACTTTCTTCTAGGCACTTATTATAATTAGCTTATAATCCAGAGTTCCACAAAAGAACCAAGCACATCCGTATAAGGCACTTCTTTGTTCGTGAGACGGTGCAAGAATGATTTGTAGATGCACAAAAAACATGTTCAGAGGAACAACTTGCTGACCTGATGACGAAGGCAGTTCCGAAGCCAAGGCTCATGAAAATAAAAGCAGATTTGGGACTGTTGAGTCCATACAACAACTAATGAGGGAAAGTGTTACGGTTGAAATAGTTCATACCTACTCAAACGAACCTACCTACGTACATTAGTGTAGTACTCTATGCATGTTGCTTAGTGACAGTAACTATTGACTGTTGACATGAATGTTAAAAAACTCGATTAAAGAAAAAACGATCTATCTAGGTAGTTTTACTGATTTTATTTCGCTCTTCATTATTTATCATTGTACCACTTCTTAGCTTTTACACATACAGAGAGATTCTCCCGAAACAATAAATACCATCAAGCGTGGCGAAAATCTTTGTAATTTTTCAATTTTATTATTCTAAAATTGGATTGAATATTTAACCGTCAAAATTACAAAACGCTATGAAGGCCGCGCCCCAGGGTACATAATCGGGACTGTTGCAGTCTGTGGTGAAAGACGTCTACAGATAGATAAATAAATGAATGTGTCCAATAAACCATTTAATTTTACAAACAGATTTCTTCATATAAATGTATTGTATATTTGAGAAACACATATAAAAATATAATTTTGGAATTGTTGATGGTAGTAGCTAACCACCATCTTACCTAATTCTGCGAATAAAGCCAGGTGGACTTAAAGTGCTACCTCCAACCAAACCAAGCACAATATTATACTCCCATTGGTGATCTGGATCTGACAACAACCAAACAACAGCGAACCAATTGACCACAGAGGCGGTTAAAATCTGACATAGAAATAAAGTTTTTGATACTTCTCGGTGATTAATGGCTTTGGTTTAGGCTTGCCTAACATTCGATTCAAGTTCACCCATTCCCAAGAGTAAGTACCTACATAAAATCAACTTAGAATAAACTCAATTGAGATAATTAATTTAGACCACAGACATGTAAAACTTATGCACACAGATTATGTAAAAGGCCAGCAGGCTTCAACTCCAGTCCTGAAGCAAATACTTCACTGTCACGGAGTGCTGCCTGCTACATACCAGTTGAATTGCAGGTCGTTGAGTTCCACAGATAGACTAATATGAATCTAGCTAACACAGACTTTAATAAGGGAGCTACTTGCTACTCTGCATCACATACCAAACTCTTCACCTTTACTTTACGTGTAAAAAGAATGTAACATTGTAATGTACCATGCACCTAGTGATTTTGTATTGTATCTTGTTTATTCATTTTCAGTTTTGTAGAAGAACACTGAATAATATTATAAATAAAATCACACGGTGGAACCATGTGATTCTCTTTTATAACAATATAAATAAACTTACGTAGTGGTGTACTTACTAGATATGTAATAGGAAACGTACTTATCCAATTTTTTAGACATTTAGCCGTCTTAAATATTTATAACTTGGTAGTACATGGAACCTGCTAATTTAATATTTGTTATAAAGAAAGGAATGAATGTTTAGGGCTAAAGTACGAACAAAACTAGTTATTTGTTCCAATGTAAGTACCCTATGGAACTTGTGTACCCTTTACAATAATAACCTCAAGTAAAAAGCAGCGAAATAAAAATAGAAGGGTCAATAGCCTATTTTGACAAGGATGTCTACCTCTACAGTGTGCAGATTGTGCCTTGTCAGTAACGTTAAAATGCACAAGATGGAGAAAAAAAATCTGCTTGAAATATATCACAAACTCACAAATACCAAGGTATGTGAAGAAAACTACCCTAAAGTTCATCTGCTGCATTTTGGAGCGGGTGTCTTAAGAGTCTATTATATGTGAAATGGCTTAGCTTCAGCGATCATATCTTCCACAATACTGTAGCATTTCCGTTGAAATTAATATATGTTATAGTTCAGGATATATGCTAGAACGCTTGTGTTTCAAAAACACGATTACTTAAAATTTTCTCGATTCAAAAAAATCCAAAGTTGACTCTAATTTGTACCAAAAATGTTCACCATTCAATAAACACGCCCAATTATGTCTTGAAACTTTGTACAGTAAATAAACACAGTATACAATAGACGGTCTGTGTTTTCGATTTTCAAAATTTATATTTGTTTTACCGTAAAAAAACAAAACGTAGAAATACGCGCATATTTCTGTCATCTGGTGGTCATAAGCGCCGTGATTGAGCGCACAGCAATGTCACCTTTATTATAACTACATCATAGTTTAAAACTAGAATGAAGTTGTTTTGAGTTGCTAATCTTAGGTACTATAGCCCGTTAAGTGGCCATCAGTATTACTTACCATAACTACAAAAACCTAGTTTGCGTAAGAATTCCTAATGAAGTCACTCAAGTTATATTATAATAAATTTTGGCATTCAACAGTGGCACTCAAGTCCAGCTTAGTTTTTGCAAGCTAAACACAAAGTTTTAAGAGTAGTAGAGCCCCTAGTAAAAAGACTCGTCCAGGGAAGTACTACCACCATACATATTTCAGCCACCAAGCAGCATTGCTATTTTCCAGTTTAAAGGGTATGGTTGCTGGTGAAATTACGGGCACGTAAGCCTTTACACATTTATGCCTCAAATTGACGGGCGCAATGCAATGCCGTGAAGGTTATGTTCTTTGTGGATTTGACCTACGAAGTACTGCATTGTTATAGGCGAGAGATCTTACCTAATTCTGTCGCCATAACAACAATTCTATTCTAACTACAATTCAGTTCCGGCATTTAGAGGTAAGATAACCAGTTCCTCAGTTTATTGAGGATTCCGGGTGAAGTCCGCCTCCATCTTCGGCCTTATCTTAACTTGTAACTAACCAGGTAAGATGAAGGCCAAGTGCTACCCTATGGTACAATAAAAAAAAAACTTGACACTTGAGCACTTAACATCAGTGGGCTACTTGCTTGTACTGTCTCCTAGTTGTAAAAAAAAAAAGTTCTGCTGTTGAACACTGGATCAAATCTATCTGCTACCCAAAACTACAAACACTGACCTACTTCAAGAGTGGTAAGCTATGGCAAATCCCTGTATTGCACTGTTTGCGGTTGTTCAACCGCCTCCTGTGGTCTAGTGGTTCAAGCCACCAAATTCTTAAATTGTTGTGTTCCGGCATTTCAGAGGTAAGATAGTTCCTCAGTTTGTTGAGGATTCCGGGTGAAGTGCACCTCCACCTTCGGCCTTATCTCAACTTGTTACCAGGTGAGATGAAGGCCAAGTGCTTACCCATCGTACAATAAAAAAATAAAAGCATATTCTGCAGTGGAATTATGTGGGTGGTTGGATGACTAAATTGAAATATTGTCAAAAGGAACACTCAAGGAACACAAGGGTTGTATAGGCAAAATAAAAAAATTACATATTTTAACTGAATAAAATCCTTTTATTATTATTGTTCAATCAATTTTGCAGGGATTTTTTAAACCTTAATATGAGTGAGATTTTATATTCTCATATAAGTCATTGGAGCAGGTGGGATGGGAACTTCAATTACTAGTGGCCTAGATAGGGCAGGGTTAATTGGAATATACTCATTTTAAATATATATTGGGAAACTTGTTGATGTCTCTTGCAGATAAATCCAAAGGATGGAAGCATGGTTTGTTACATTTGCCACGCACAGCTCCAGAAATGCTACGAATTCACTGCTATGGCTATCAGATCAAATAGAATAATGCAAGCTCTACTAATGGATAATGTATGTTCATTTAATCTTTTGTTAAGAAATTCCCAAAATGTTTTCCTGATGCTCCCTTTCACCATTAGAAATAATTAGGCTGTGCATGAATCAGTCAGTTTTGACTATTTCACATCAATGAAAATAAAGATATTATTATCATAATCAGCATTATAATAATTGTTTTTATTTCAGATATCATATGCCACCAAACCTTGTCCAATATTAAACCTTATTACTACTGACAACAGCCCAACAACAATTCCTCCAAAATTTGCAAACAATTTCTTGCAAAATATTGAAAAACAGCCTGATTACAGTAATTTTACCAATGTTGATGTCACTGATGCTACACCAGTAAAAATTGAAATCAAAGTGAAGAATGAAATGGTTGACGCACAGGAAATATACAAAACAGAATATATTGACGATGAATTAACAGATGTAGAACTTCGAATGGACAAAAAAGATATCATAAAAAACTATTTAGATTGTCAAGTGCCTAATAAGAAATTAACCTCCGAATACAAACTAGCAAGCCATAGCTCTGCAAGAAATAAAGGAGAGAAGATATACACATGCTCAAAATGTGAAAAACAATTCTATATTCTACACTATCTAAGAAAACATATCAAAGACTGTAATGGTAAAACATGTCATGTATGTTCAAAATCATTTATAAACACATCACATTTAAAGAAACATATGAAAACACACACAGAATATAAACCATACATCTGTGACCGCTGCTGCAGTAAATTCAAAACAAGAGCACAGCTTAAATCACATATGATGATTCACAGCGGAGATAAACCTTATTCATGTGAATTGTGCGGAAAATCATTCAATCAATCATCAAATCTTAAAACCCATATGAAAATTCACGATGGGACAAAACCGTTTGCCTGTGAAATTTGTGGGAAAGCATTCTTATCCAACGGCACTCTAAAAAGCCACATGAAATGCCATACAAAAGAACGACCATTTAAATGCAACACATGCGATATGACATTCGGATTCAAATGCAGCCTAAAAGAGCACATAAGACGACTCCACATAGAAGTTAAACCGTTTCCCTGCAATAAGTGTTCATTATCCTTCAACCATGAGATAGGATTGACTGCACATTTACGAAGTCACTCAGCAGAACGCGTGTATACCTGTGAACATTGCAGTAAAACTTTTACGTCTGCTCGGAACTTGAAAGGGCACATGCATGTTCATTCTGTGTTGAGACCCTATACATGTATTAGATGTGGGAAAGCTTTCAAACGACCTGAGCATTTGAGACAGCATGGCAAAACTTCTAAATGCAGGGCTGCAGTAGACTAGCAGTCCTCAGCTACTATGTTTGCTGGTTACTTTTTCTAAAGTAAAGTAGTTTTTTTGATCTGTTCATAAAGTTCATGTTCTCCAATTCATAAAGAGATTTTGATATACATAATTTGCTTTGCGCAACCAAAGAAGTTGAAGTTGAAGACAACTGCTATATATTACCGTAATCTAGGTATTTGAATGAGTTACAAGTTAAGAATAAAACAAATGTTTTTTTAGCTAAGTTTAATAGCATTAACCAATGACACCTATTATAACAGCTGTAGGTTAAAAATTGACATAAGATGTCTATTGAAATGGATGGATAATATAGGCAAGAGAAGAGTGGTATGGACTTCTGATATAGAAGTATTAATTTATCCTTGTGCCACACATTATATTATCCAGTGTGTTATTTTTAATGGGGATGAGAGATGATTGATAATAAAAATAACTGCTCATTTATGTTTTATTGGCACTCATATGTAATGTGCAGTATAATTATAATATTTGCAATTATTGAGAGAAGTTTTACTTACAGCTAAGAGAATAAAGTAATCAACACAACACTAAGCGCGCTTCCTTTTTTTGGAGCGTTTCTTCGTCTTCTTTTTACCAATTTTGTTTATTTTAGCTATTTTCCTTTTGTGTAGCCACACAGGATACTGCCCATTTTGATCCTTCAATGTTTTCGTGCTGAATATTCTCTTCTTGCCGCCTTCGCCTTCGACCTCAACTTTTTCGTCATCCGAACTCATTTCCACATCCTCATCGTCCTCTTTTTCTTTAGGAACAGGTTTTTTGTTCGTTTTGCCTTTTTTCAGCGCTCCGGCATCCAAAAATATGACTTGTTCTTGTTCGGATTCCATAACCTCTCCGTCCTTTTGCTCTTCGTCCTTAACACCAAGCATCTTCTTCAATCTGGCCAGTTCTTTTACTGCATAGCGTTCTCGTTTTACGTTTCTGCATTTACGCTTCCATTTGCTACGAATTGATTTAGACATCGTGATATTTCAGAGAAAATATTTACGACGTGTGGCTCAGAAAACACGTCTTTTTGAAAAGAAAATGAAATGTCAAAACAAAAACAATGTGCCCATGCCCAAACCCGAAGTTGACATTTCCAAACAGAGGTGAGCACAGAGTACTTTTAGAGCTGATCATTCTGGGTTTTCACGGACTTTCGTGCACGAGGTCTGCCGGCAGGATTAGGAACGCAAGCCCTAATAACATTATCCGTCGAGCTTTTACCAGTATCAATGTTCCAGCCATTCTTGAACCGAATGGTCTGTTACGTGATTATGGTAAGCGGCCCGACGGTATGACTCTTGTCCCTTAGAAAATAGGTAAGCCTTTGGTGTGGAACGCTACCTGCGTCGACACCCTAGCGCCATCTCATCTGCCTGGGACATCAGTTAGGGCTGGCGCGGTGGCTGATTCGGCATAGGATCACAAAAGACGCACATATAGTGGCTCGACAGAGCTTACCGGGAGCCGGTGCCCTCCGGGTTTTGCAAAAATCTTGCGATGCTTTTGATTGAGGTGACACGTGACCCAAGGGCTTTCTCTTATTTAGGCCAGCGAATTAGCATAGCTATTTAGCGTGGCCATGCAGCCAGTGTCTGGTACTGGTCTGGAACAGTTGAGTTACATAAAGGCCGTTTTTAACGGTCCTTAGGTATAATCTGTCTGATTCCTTTGTACATAGTTAGTTTAATAGGAAGTGTATTTATTCAATAAAAAGTAAAAGTTAGGCATAGTTTTATTAATTGCTCCACAGACCACTAATATCCTACTGCATTGCACTGTAAAGAACTTACATAACACAATGTATGAACAACGTTATGGGGATGGGGACTGGCATTTTTCGAAACGATGTTTTTCCGATAATTCCGTTTTGCTCCAGTAGTCTATGCCCAAACAAGTAAATCAAGCATTAATAGAGTGCTGTCAAAGTAAGGCAGTTTGTTTGGTTTTTTTTGGAGTACTTGAATGTGACTTGAATTGAATTGAATCACAGACTTGAATAAAATCAATTGTATGAGTAGAAAAGTGAAGTGACTTCAGAATTTAGGATTTTGGAAGCTTTCCAAATCATATTTGTTTATTATTTTTGTTTCAAGCGGTCTTATTCGCCAGTGTTTCTTTGTTCAGTGCATTGATTCAGTGTTCATTCTTTCATTTAATGTAGATATTGCGAGTCACTGTCCGTGCACCCAAAGTGGTGACACCTTCGTAAAATGGGTTCCCTGAATCCAAACGATGATGATAAACAGGAATTAGACGACAGTGGATACGTCCAGGATAGTTAGTATTATCTTAATACTCTTTTATTAAATTTCGCACTATTACCAAGTGTTTCAGTGCTAGGTATTTGAGGATTTCGATGTGACGGCCGGTAAGGTTGATAACATTATAAGTATCACCGAAAAAATTACCTTACTATCTGACCCCACACATTGCATGGTTGCTCAAAGCCTCATAAAACTAAGACACTGGTGTAAACCATATTCATAGACATTGAGTAAGGAGACGGGTACCTATTTGCAGAAATATAGATCTGTGCTAACTATTTATTTTGTTGAGATATACATATACACTGTTTAATATTTACCTCCTAGTCTGGAGACTTGCTACTATCTCTATTCATGAGATTCAGATCCCATTGAAGATGTTGGCTTGCTGTCTATCTTCTATTGAAAATCGCTTTGTCACTCCTTACAACATCCTTTGATACCTATATACATTCATTTTATTGGAAGAAATAGTGCACTCTTATTGAGACACTTTAAGATATAGATGCAATGCAGATTGCGAGGAGTCTACATAAATTTCCCTGTTTTTGTAATGGGTTTTCACAATGATACTGTGCATTCTTGTGTAGTGCTCCATTTTTATTAATAGGACCAATCATAGGTGCTAGCTATCAAATTTCAGAGTTGCCACTAGCACACAATATAAAATGACAAAAACATAAATAGTGCACTCTTATTGAGACACATTTACATACCTTACACATAATACCTTGTAGAACAGACAATTTTCCACAAGCCTCCTGTGGGCCCTTTTTGTGTGCCCTACACATATTATATCCTTGCCAAATTTTATTCACATCAGTTCAGCAGTCAGAAGTAATAAAACATCAAACTAGAGTAAAGGTCTGTAAAATTTAATGGTTATATGAAATTATCTGCCATCCCTGGGTCCATCCGTATTGAACCTTGTTACTTCCTTTCTAAAATTAAAGTAGCTTTAGTTACTCCTTATAACATCACATATGTAACTGAAAGTTCCGTCAAAATCAGTCCAGCCTATTTGCAAATTTGCTGAAGCAGGAACAAACAGATATATACTTACATTATACAAACAAAAATGTTTAAAATTGATTTTTAAGTATACAAATTCATTTATACATATGGTAAAAAGCTGTTATTTTGACATTACAATTAGCCACTTTTACATTACATGTTAAATGATATGAACATTTAGAATAGGTATTTATAAAAAAATTAGATAGTTCTTACCACCCCTCAATTGATATTAATTTCATTTGATTATAAATATTTTGATAAAACATTTTTTATACCCTAAGTTTTTAAAAAGTAATATAGTATGAATATATACTCATATATTCATACTGTAGAAACATAAAACACTTGGTAATGTTATGATGTTACATTTATAAAGAAATCAGAAAATAAACAATTTATTTTAACATACTAAAAATATCTAAAGTAAAAAAGCATAGAAGTTACTATACATAATGGATTGTGTTATCAGTTAGAAGTAACATCTTCTAGACAACAAATGTAATATTAATAAACACACATATAAATAAGAAAAAGCAGACTTGAAGATAAGAGCAGAAACTACCAAAATCAAACAAGGTGTAAGAGGAAAAAAAAAGTATCTTTATCACTTCCACAATGTAGACAGACCAAACCACACTTGTTACGCTGCAGAGTGTAATTAATAAAAAAATGTAACAGGACATTAATTTATCACAGCGCCATTTAGTCCTCAATTAGCACAGCTTGTAATATGGGGACTAAATTACGGATAGAATACCTACTTTTTTTTTTGTAAATACAGACATACTATATGATACAATACCCAAACACACAACAAACATCAATATTCATCACACAAATATTTTTCCTGGGTGGGAATCGAACATACAACCTACAGCGCAAAAGGCAGAGCTACTACCAACTGAGCTATGAGGCTTGTAAGTGTGCCGGTGAATTACACATACATACACATATTGTAAACTAAAACCCCTCCTGAGGCAATGGTATAAACCAACAGGGCTACCTTCATTTGTAAAAAATGGTATGGACAGATGTTACAGAATTGGGCCAGCAACCTGAAGAGTACCGCGGCTCAGCAGAAATGCTGGATCTCTCTGATGATGTATTGCTGCTGATTCTACGCAACTGCTCCGCCCGGGACTTGAAGGCTGTTGGATTGTGAGTGCTATTTCATAGCTCAATTTAAAGTTACCTAGCGAGGCTTTTGATTGAGATGACACGTGACCTAAGAGCTGGCTCTTATTAAGCCCGTTGAGGTAAAGGCCTATTCATCTGCGAAGTGTGGTGTTTGTGGCGAATGTTTTAATGTGTAATACTGTTTTTTTTTCATTTTTATTGGGTGAACCAGATTACACCACTCTTGTGTCTTGTGGTTCATTCACATGCTGGTGAATGATATTTTTTTTGATATTGTTTAAGAAACAACTGGAAGTATTCCCGAATTCATGTTATATTAATTAATATATCTAGTCAACCCTTTAGTACTTATTGTAATTGAATGTATGGAAAGACACTGACTTCCTGAGGGATTGATCGATTTGGGTAGTCATCGATGGCTGCTCATCTCGTTAGTTTCGAAGTTAAGATTTCAACATTTTATGTTTAGGCTGATGTTTGAAAATAAATTACGTTTTTGATAATTCCACCTCCAAAGGTATAGGCGGATGAAGTTGAGTATTAAGTTATTAAATTCATTATTAAGTCTTATGCGTGGCAACAACTTCTTGAGGTAGATGATTAGGTACAGTTTCGTATTAGTCTATTGAGTGATACAGATTAGATCAAACTGTGAACAGAGGGTTTCACAGAGTAATCTCAGGCTATGACCGCGGCCTTTTTTCACTGTACAACTTCGAAGTGCTTGGCATATTTTTTATTGTACGACGGGGAAGTTCCTCAATTTGTTGAGGATTCCGGGTGAAGTGCGCCTCCACCGGCCTTATCTCAACTTGTGAAGGACAAGCGCTTCCCCGTCGTACAAATAAAAAGGATATATTAATATTTGTTTCAGTACGTGTGAAAGACTGGGATCCTTAGTCCTCGATCGGTCTCTATGGGTTGATGTGGACTACGGGTGCTCGCTCGGCCGCCGCCGTGTTGGCTGGCTACTGAAGCGAGCGCTGGGTCCCCACACCAAGAGACTGCGACTGCGGGGCTACGCTCAGGACGTGATAGGGTCAGTACAGCATGTTCGTCGGTTCTGAGGCCTAACCACTATGTGTTGTAGCGTTCTCGTTTTGATCTCACGTTACTTTTGTCTCGTTTTTGGGGTTCCGTACCTTATAAGGAAAAAACGGAACCCTTATAGGAGCACTTTGCTGTCCGTCTGTCTGACTGTCCCTTTCTCTCAGGAACGCGTGGAGGTATCATGTTGAAATTCATATCAAATACTTAGGTCTACTGTCCTTTGAAGCTGTGAAAAAATCTAACCAACGCAATCAAAAGATACCTACAGGCGTTGCCGCAAATTTTCGCAGGGGAATCAAAACCTACAGGGTACTTCCAGTCGACCTTGAATCTTAGAATTTGGCATGAAGCAACCTTCAATTTTCAGTTACATCAATTTTTTTTTTTTTTTTTAATAATTAGTAACAATAAAGAGACATTTATCTTAAATGTATGCTCCTCCAGCTTTCCACATTGAAATGTTATGGATTTCATTTAGCAATGAAAATACCATAACTATTACTTATATACCTACAGGTTTGTACTGAACCCTCGGTGCGCGAGTCCGACTCGCACTTGGCTGTTTTTTTCTACAGTGGACAGATAGTGACAAAAGAAAAGTAATATCAAAACAAGAATGCGTCAAGAGGTTGTGGTACCCCCCGTGCTCCGGTATTTTAAGGAGCTCTGCTTGCTGGGGTAGGGTTCGTTAAAACCATGGGGGACAATGCACAATACACCCAAAGCGGGACGTCAGTGCAGGTCTTGTCACCCCCACTCAGAATTAGAATAAGAATGTACTTTGTAAAACAAGACTGAAAAACGCCGTTGATACTCAAAATCGAATTTTTGGTGTACATCAATCGGAGGTGTTTTACCTTCAATTTGGATTTTCTGAAACATGATTGGTAAACATTTTCCAAAAAAAATAAACATTTCTAAATGTATTCATGATATGGCGCAATTCATCTATTATTATCTGACGGAAGCGTGCCCAAGACACTGGCTGCATTGCCACGCTGAATAGCTATGCTAATTCGCTGGCCTAAATTATTATCTTAATTCTAGGATTTTGAATTCCGATAACCTTCGGTTGGTAGTAGGATTTTTCTTTCCCTATGAAGTCCGTCTGACTAGCCATCTTACCTATCCTAACTCTTACCTATATACCTACCATCTTACATAATTCTATCGCCATTAATTACCTAATTCTATCGCCGAATTCTAAAAAAAAAAAATTGTGTTCCGGGTTCCGGCGTTTAAAGGTAAGATGGCCAGTTCCTTAGTTTGTTGAGAATTCCGGGTGAAGTATTCGCGTATTTTACCTAAATTTATCGGAATAATCGCAAAAGTAAAAAAAAAAGACTAAAAAGAGAGTTATGTTTCCATTATAATTTGCTGTTTTTTGCAAACAGCGTGGAAAAAAATACTTTCCATATAATTATGACATTTATAAGTTGGCCGTAGCTTTATACCCATAAAATGAGAACACCATAATCGCTTTGTGTTTTTAGAGGATAAAAATGTCGATCATATTAATTTGTACGCGCAGCCATTCTGTCAGATCAATATGTTGCCCAACATTATTTCATTACTGGAATGAAGCAAGAAATACTTCGCTAACTAAAAGTGGTGAAATGTTCTGAACAAAATATACTTTGCTAACAAACTGAAAGTGGTGAAATTTTCAAAACAAAAAATACTTCCTATGGTTTCTTATTTATTTTCATCTTTCACGTTATGATTCACAAGCTCTGCTAATAAGTTTATAAGAATTGGGTTTCATATTTGACGGGCTTACTGGCTTATAAAAGCCGAAAATATATTACAGGACATTCATTTCACTTAGCGCCATCTAGCTTCAAACTAAGCATAGCTTGTAATATTGGAACTAGATTACGGATAGAATACTTATATACTTAAACAAGCCTCATAGCTCAGTTGGTCGTAACTCTGCCTTCTGAGCTGTAGGCTGTGGGTTCAATTCCCACCAAGGACAAACGTGTGATGAATATAGATGTTTGTTCTGTGTTTGGGTGTTGTATCATATAATACGTATGTATTTACAGAATGTAAGTATTCTAACCGTAATCTAGTTCCCATATTACAAGCTATGCTTAGTTTGGGGCTAGATGGCGCTGTGTAAAATTAATGTCGTGTAATATTTATTTCATTATTTGTATTTATACTTATATATATATATATATATATATATATACATATAAATATATATACATATATATTTATTCTACGACGGGTTAGCGCTTGGCCTTCATCTCCTGGTTACAAGTTGAGATAAGGCCTAGTGGAGGCGCACTTCACCCGGAATCCTCAACTAACTGAGGAACTGGCTATCTTACCTCTGAATGCCGGAACACAACAATTTCAGAATTGTTATTATGGCGACAGAATTAGGTAAGATGGTGGTAGCTAACCAGGCGGACTTCTAAATTGTAGTGTTGGCATCGACAAGCCTATGAGGTTCAGTTGGTAGTAGCTCTGCCTTCTGCGCTGTAAGTTGTGGGTTCGATTCCTACCCAGGACAAACAATCTGTGTTTGGGTGTTGTATCATCTAGTACGTAAGTATGTAAGTATTCTATCTGTAATCAAGTCCCCACGGTTATTATCTGCTTAGTTTGCGGCTATTTGGCGCTGTGTGGAATTAATGTCCTGTAATTTTTATTTCGAGGTAAGATAGCCAATTCATATGTTGAGGATTCCGGAAGTGCGCTTCCTTCGGGCTTCATAACTTGGTACCGAGAGGCCAAGCGCGTCCCGTCGTAGCTGGACTGATGGATGATGTTTGTGCAGGTGCATGGGGTTTACGGATGAGTTCGGGGGGCACGCACAGGAGTTCACGTGGCAAGAAGACGACCGGTACTACTGCGGCGGGCTCCCGGTGTGGGTGCCGCCCACGCTGCGCAGGTAACGCACGTCGTATAGCGCGTATGATGCTCGTACCCACACTTGTTAATTAATAATAATCCCTTAGAAGGCCCAATATCACGGTTCTCCCATTAAAACGTAGTATCCCCAAAAAAACCCATTTGTTCAATACCATATTTGAAATATACCACCAATTTGTTCAATACCATATTTGAAGTATACCACCAATCTGTTCTATCCCATATTTGTGCATTTGAATAATGTGGGATTGTTGAATGTGGGTAATCCAATTTGTTAAATCCCAAATTTGCACAAATGTGGGTGGATCCCCATTAGTACAATTCCTATTTGTACAGTCCTCGTTTGTGCAATTTCACATATTTTGTACAGTTCTAAATTTGTTCAATTCCACAACAAATGTGAGAAATCCAACAAATGGGTAATAATTTTTACAATCTGTACAATTCGCATTTATACACTCCCCATTTGTTCAATCCCACATTTTTATAATCTCCATCTGTATAACCCTCATTTGTTTAATCCCACATTTGTATAATACCATATTTTTTCATTCCAACACTTAACATACATAGTGACAACATTTGTATAATGCCACATTTTGTACTATCCCCCATTTGTATAATCCGCATTTGTACCATATCTAACTACATACGAGGGTGGGTCAACAAGTCCGTGACTTTTCGAACTTCTGACCTCTTTACTGAAAAAGCAACACTGCTCCTGTCAACAGGCATCTGTCAGTTGACTCCTGTCAAAATTTGAACTTGCTGCGTCAGTTAGTTTGTGTTTGGCAGCTATTTTTATCAGACTACCCAGTAATCTGAGAAGAAAATGGAAAAAAAGTGAATTTCGTGTGCTTATTAAGCATTATTTTTTGCGAAAAAAAACCATCACCGAGACCAAGGCTAAGCTTGATGAATACTATGGGGACTCTGCACCATCGATTTCAATGGTAAAAAAGTGGTTTGATGACACTGAAGATGCCGAACGTCCTGGACGCCCAGTTTATTGGAAACTGAGTAATACTCCATTTGTTCAAGTCAAATACGTATATTATTAGTTAGGAAGTTTTTCAAAAATTCGAGTGGCCATCTTTTTCAAATTCATACACTGACAACTGAATTACTAGAACCAATCTTCTATACCACAGAGTATTAGAGGTTACAGACAATAAATCTTCATTCCAACACAGTTGAGGTCTCTACACCCGAAACAATCGAAAAAATTCACGATATGGTTTTGGCCGACCGAAGATTGAAAGTGCGAGAGCTTGTAGAAGCCGTAGGGATCTCGCATGGCTCAGTGGTTTCAATTTTGAATAATCACTTGGGCATGAGAAAGCTTGCCGCAAGATGGGTGCCGCGTTTGCTCGCAGTCGACCACAAACGCAACCGTGTAACAACTTCACAGGAGGGTTTGGCGTTGTTTAACCGCAATATGGAGGAGTTTTTTCGCCGTTTTGTAACCGTGGACGAAACATGGATCCACCACAACACACCAGAGACCAAACAACAGTCAAAACAGTGGGTTTCTAAGGGTGAATCGGCGCCAAAGAAGGCCAAGGTGGGTTTGTCAGCCAATAAAGTCATGGCGACTGTTTTTTGGGATGCACGCGGGATAATCCACATTGACTACCTTCAAAAGGGAAGAACAATCAATGGGGAATATTATGCAAACTTATTAGACCGATTTGAAAAAAACCGACCTCATTTGGCCAAGAAAAAAGTTCTTTTCCACCAAGACAATGCAAGGGTGCACACATGTGCAGTTGCCATGGCAAAAATCCATGAATTGGGCTATGAATTGCTCGCTCATCCGCCCTATTCTCCAGATTTGGCTCCGAGTGACTACTTCTTGTTCCCAAACCAGAAGGAATGGCTTGGTGGAAAAAGATTTGACTCTAATGATGAAATCATCTCACAAACAAAGACCTATTTTGAGTACCTCGACAAATCTTATTTTTTGGAAGGGATAAAAAAATTGGAGAAGCGTTGGACAAAGTGTATAGAGCTCAAGGGAGACTACGTTGAAAAATAAAATGTCTTTTTTTATCAAAAAATCTGTGTTTTATTCCAAAAGTCACGGACTTATTGACCCGCCTTCGTATGTAAGTCCTTCGCGGGGTGAGTAAAGTCGGTAATGGCTACTGATCCTGTATGCTGAGTTTTCATGTGATAGGATAGGACTGCTTACAGATTCCACTATGGGCCAAGTTGGTTGGCGCCCATCATCCCACCAAATATCCCACAACCGGGACCTGCAGCCCCACCTATGGAACCTGAAGCTTTACCCATGGAATATGCAGCCCCTCCCATGGAACCTGAAGACCTACCCATGGAGCCTGAGGACCTACCCATGGATCCTGAAGACCTGAACATGGATCCTGAAGACCTACCCATGGATCCTGAAGACCTACCCATGGATCCTGAAGCCCTTCCCATGGAATATGAGGCCCCACACATGGAATATGATGCCCCACCCATGGATCCTGAAGACCTTCCCATGGATCCTGAAGACCTACCCATGGATCCTGAAGACCTAAACATGTATCCTGAAGACCTACCCATGGATCCTGAAGGCCTTCCCATGGAATATGAGGCTAGACTCATGGAGTATGAGGCCCCACCTATGGAACATGAAGCCCCACCCATGGAACCTGAAGCTCCACCCATGGAACCTGAAGCCCCACCCATGGAACCTGAAGCCCCACCCATGGAACCTGTAGCCCCATCCATGGAACCTGAAGTCCCACCCATGGAACCTGAAGCCCCATCTGAGGGGCCTGCAGCGCTACCTGCGGGCCCATCTGTTGCCTCTCCTTTGGGACCTACAGCCCCACCAGTGAGCCCGTCTGCTGCCCTATCAGTGGACCCATCTACTGCCCCTCTTACGGGACCCACAGCCCCACCAGCGAACCCGTCAGCTGCCCCACCAGCGGACCCACCTGCGGCCCCGTCTGCTGCCCCACTTACGGGACCTACAGCCCCACCAGCGAAAACATCTGCTGCCCCACTAGCCGACCCGTCTGCTGCCCCACCAGTGGACCCGTCTGCTGCCCCACTAGTGGACCCGTCTGCTGCCCCACCAGTGGACCCGTCTGCTGCCCCACCAGTGGACCCGTCTGCTGCCCCACCAGTGAACCCGTCTGCTGCCCTACCAGTGGACCCGTCTGCTGTCCCACCAGTGGACCCGTCTCCTGCCCCACCAGTGGACCCGTCTTCTGCCCCACCAGTGGACCCGTCTGCTGTCCCACCAGTGGACCCGTCTGCTGCCCCACCAGCGAACCCGTCTGTTGCCCCACCAGAGGACCCGTCTGCTGCCCTGGTAACGGGACCTACAGACCCTCCTTCGGGCCCGTCTGCTGACCCACCTGCGGGCCCTTCTGCTGACCCACCTGCGGGCCCTTCTGCTGACCCACCTGCGGGCCCGTCTGCTGATCCACTTGCGGGTCCTTCATCCCCGCCTGAGGACCTGCCTGATGCCGCACCAGCTGGACCTGCATCGCCCCCTGCGGCCCCTGCTGGCCCACCAGCTGGATCTTCAGCTCCGTCTGCCCCACGAACGGAACCAACATACTACACGACTCAGCCAGAGTCGCCGATGCAGCCCACCTGCCTCGGCCCACAGCTCACGCTCACCAAGACTGGCCTCAGGTAAGCCAAATAAAGCCCTTTGAAGATGTTACTTGTATGATGTTTTAACCACAGTGGTCTACTGGTTCGCCCGAAAGTGTCTGATCCAGAGGTCCCGGGTTATATACCCAGGGGGAGTACACTATTATTCTTGGTTTGGTTGGTGGTAGGAATTTGTTTCAGTCCGCCTTTCTAACTACCACCAACTTACCTAATTATGTTGCCGTAACTACTATTCTTAAATTTTGAGTAGCCAGTTCCTCAGTTTGTTGAGGATTCCGGGTGAAATGCGCTTCCACCTTATCATAACTTGAAAATCAGGTGAGATGTGGGCCTAGCACCTCGCCGTTGAACAAAAAAAAAATACGCGCTTCTCCAGCTTTCTGTTACACACATCCGTCCCTATTCACGAAATCGCTCCCACATATTGCAGGAAAGCGAGAGGAAAGATGTTACACATCAAAATATACGTCTGTATGTGTGACTCCTAAACTCGCTTTTATCGCTCTTTTAAGTATTCCTAAGTACGGTTCTGCCCTAGGTAGACCCAATGCGAGTCTAGGGTCTAATATTCCGCGATATTTTTGTGAAACATCACCTACGCCACAGTTCTGTAGATGTTCAGTCATGTTTTTCTCTTGTAGTATGCTGACTGCGCTCTGCACCGGCCTGAGCGTTCTGGAGTTGGACGACTGTGTGATTGATTGCCAAAGCGTGAGTTTATATATCATTATTTTTTAGGTGAAAGTAACATATTTCAAAGCGGGCGAGCGAGCTGATTCAAATGAGCTATGATTCAAATGTACCTGGATAATTTTCTTCTGTCAATCAATCAATCCTTATTGTTTTATACTTGTACCTTTACTGACACTTTTATAGATCTTTAGGCTGAAATAAAACATTTCCTTTTTGATTTATTATATATGTATAAACAATTAATAATGTATTCCATCGCGAGCTTCTATTTAACAGCGAGCTGATTCAAATGAACCCAAACATGGGAATTTAATTCTATTAATGAATAATTTATTTCATTAAATATATGCTTGCTTACACAATTCCCTATACTATAAAAACGTATTCCAAAGCAAGCTTCGATTAAATTCACTCATCGCTATCTAGCCCCAAACTGAGCATAGCTTGTTATATGGGATGATTACGGATAGAGTACTTACATACTTTTGTTTTTTGTAAATACATACTTATCATACAGTACAACACAAAAACACAGAACAAACATCTATATTCATCACACAAATGTTTGTCCTACGTGGGAATCGAACCTACAACCTACAGCGCAGAAGGCAACTGAGCTATGAGGCTTGTTGAATACATTAATTCTTTATTGCACATAGAAAATACAGCATATTTTATAAACATTCTTTAAGACAATATGAGCATGATGGCAAAGGCGAGCTTAACCTTGAAAAGAGTAATTTCAATCATTTATTTAATTTAATTAATATGCTAACACAATTCACTAGACTATAATACCGTATTCCAAAGCGAGCTGATTCAAATGTATAAAAATAATAAAACCTATACATGGATATTTTACTCTTATCAATCATTAAATCAATCATTTATTTCATGAAATACCATACATGGATATTTTACTCTTGTCAATCATTAAATCAATCATTTATTGCATGAAATACCATACATGGATATTTTACTCTTGTCAATCATTAAATCAATCATTTATTTCATGAAATACCATACATGGATATTTTACTCTTATCGATCATTTATTTTGTGGGAACACAACATTGAAGCGGACGCGCACACACAGCTACGAGCATAGCAGCGCGCGCGCGCCGTGATACTGAGGGAATCCGCCGACGCAAGCAAATATTTATACATAGCTCTGTCGCGCTCGCACGCGTTGTCCCTCTCATTTGTCCGCGTAGACAAATTGTGTGCTGCGTGATAAGCAACTCTCGGCACTGATATATAATCCTTGATAAGGAGGCAATTTATTATTAATACACCGAATACCGTGATCGCGCCTTTCATTTTTACCTAGAGTCCCTGAGTGAGCTAAAGTGAACTAAAGTATAAGTGAGTGAATAGGCAGGCAGACAGAGTAGGCTTAACCACCACATTTGGTAACCCCGACCACAGCTGCGAATCCAAGGAATCTACAATGGCAGAAGCTACAGCGTCGTCGGCTCCTAAGATTGAAGAAACTGCAAACAAGTCCATGGACCTCGCAGCAGTCACGATTCGATCAAGACTACTACCGTTCTGGCGGGAATATCCGAGGTTATGGTTCATTCAATTTGAAGCCCTTGTCGACCCGTTGAAAACTGGTGATGAGAATAAGTACCGCCATGTTCTAAGCCAATTGCAAACAACAGATCTGCAGCATTTGTCGGATATACTGCTCAATCCTCCGGCAACGGGTAAATTCGAAGCTATCAAGGCACGCCTGTTATCAGTCTATGAGCAATCGGAAATCAAGAACTTCAAACATCTTATAGGCGGTTTGGAACTAGGCGATCAAAAGCCATCTCATCTACTTCGTCGGATGCGCGAGCTTGTTGGAAATATGATCACAGAGGCTGGATTAAAAGTAGAATGGATGAACCAGTTGCCACAGCAAGTACGAGTCGTTCTCTCTGTGAACACAGAATCATCCCTCGATATGCTGGCTGCAATGGCCGATAAGATGATGGAGTACTCAGAGGCAAGCACAGTTGCTGCAATGTCAAGAGCAGAACCGAGTACCAGTATTAGTGCGAGTCGGAGTGCGATAGACATTAAACTCGAAGCGATGAGTAAACAAATCGAGGAGCTTTCTTTTGAAATAGCGGAAATGCATGGCAGAGGAAGATCGCAGTATCGCCGTCCCTTTAATCCACGTTCACGATCACGTACAAACTCGGCGAAGAGGATTAAGGAAGGCACATGGTTGTGTAAATACCATTTCAGATTTGGTGACAGAGCAGTTCGTTGTGAATCTCCGTGTGCAAAACGAAACTCGAGATCGGGAAACTAGAAGAAACACCGACCGTGGCGGAGGTCGGTGTTGTTCCTGCTAGCAACCGCCTATGTGTCTACGACCGCAACACTTCGCAAGGTTTCCTCGTGGACACGGGCGCTGACATATCTGTTTTAGCTGCCAACCGCTCTTCGAAGAAGAAACCTATGGTCAGCGCCTACCGGTTGTACGCCGCAAACAGCACGCCGATAAGTACCTACGGTGAAAAAAGTTTGCAATTAGATTTGGGTCTCCGACGTTGTTTTCGGTGGACATTCATAGTAGCTGACGTGAAGACATCTATCCTCGGGGCAGATTTTTTGCGTCACTTCAAGATATTGGTCGATTTGGACCGCAAGAAACTCATCGATAAAGTAACTGAACTCTCCATAAACGCCGTGCAAATTATATCGAACCAAGAAACGGTACACGTAATTAGCCAAAACCAAACATACCATGACATTCTCAAGGAGTATCCGGATCTGCTGAGACCCATGTCACTGAAGTCGCCACCAAAACATGACGTTGTGCACCATATAGAAACATCCGGACCGCCACTGTATGCACGAGCACGTCCGCTACCTCCCGACAAATATAAGGCCGCAAAAGCAGAGTTCGAGCGCCTGATGGAAATGGGCATTTGTCAACCATCGAAAAGTCCGTGGGCCAGTCCGCTACATATCGTGAAGAAGAAAGATGGCGGTTTGCGATGCTGTGGGGACTACAGAAGGTTAAACGCGGTCACTCTACCAGACAGATATCCGATACCAAGAATTCAAGACTTTACGTACCAGCTTCACGGCAAGAAGATTTTCTCCAAGTTAGACTTGAAAATGGCGTACTACTGGATACCCATATCGGAGGAAGATGCACAGAAAAGCGCCATAATAACTCCTTTCGGATTATTTCAGTTCAAATCCACTACGTTCGGACTTCGGAACGCTAGTCAGACGTTTCAGCGTTTCATGCACGAAGTTTTTCGTGGTATGAGCGACTGTTTTACATTTGTGGATGATGTGTTGGTGTGCAGCGAAGACGAAGATAAACACAAGACCCTGTTACATGAAGTCTTAAGGCGACTAAACCAATACGGGCTAACACTCAACATTGAGAAATGCGAGTTCGCCAAAACGAAGATCAACTTTTTGGGCTACGAAGTCACGTCTGAAGGCATCAGACCTACGGCCGAGCGCACGAGCGTCATCTCAAGCTATCCGCGCCCTAAGAACGTTGTAGAGCTTCGTCGTTTCCTGGGAATGTTAAACTTCTATAGAGACTGTTTACCACATCAAGCTAAATTACAGCGGGAGCTTAACAAGTATCTACATGACCGGAGGAAGAATGATAAGACACTAATAGAATGGACACCGGAAGCTAAGCTAGCATTTCAAGAATGCCGTCAAAGCATTTTGGAAGCTACCACACTCACACATCCTGTTCTGAATGCCCCGCTCAGTATCATGTCCGACGCCTCGGACCACAGCATTGGCGCGGTTTTGCAGCAAAAAATTGGGAATGCATGGAAGCCGCTATCATATTTTTCCAAGGCAATGAGCAGCACTCAACGACGATACAGCACGTACGATCGCGAACTTCTAGCTATGTACGATGCTGTAAAACATTTTCGCCGACTCATCGAGGGTTGTGAAGTTACAATTTGCACGGATCATAAGCCTCTCTCTTTCGCACTCACAAAATCACCGAGCAGCAGTGACACTCCTAGACGCGAGCGGCAACTCCATTTCATAAGCCAATTCTGTACGAAGATCATTTATGTAAAAGGGGAGAAGAATTCGGTCGCCGACGCATTATCACGCATTGAGGAAATACAATGTCCTTCAAACATTGATTATTATGCTCTAGCTGCAGATCAGAGAAGAGACGAAGAACTAAAGCATCTTAGATTACAGCCTAATTTAAACTTCACCGATATCACCCTACCCGGCATGGACCAACCAATCGTGTGTGAAAGCTCACTGAGTACACTTCGACCGTACCTACCTTTGGCGCATCGGAAGACGGTATTTGAAGCCCAGCATGAGCTTTGCCATCCAGGGATAAGAACAACCAGGAAAATTGTCACTTCAAAATTTTTTTTGGCCATCCATGAATAAAGAAGTCGGCATATGGGCAAAGAATTGTATCGGCTGTCAAAAAGCCAAGATTAATCGCCACACCATCACACCGCTTGGAAGTTTCCCGCCATCACAGCGCTTTGAGCACGTTCATATCGACATCATCGGGCCACTGAGGATATCCCAAGACTATCGCTACTGCGTCACAATTATCGATAGATTCACAAAGTGGCCAGAAGCGGTACCCGTCCGAGAAATCACAGCGGAAGTGGTAGCTAGAGCATTCTACGAGAATTGGATTGCCCGGTTTGGCTGTCCTCTGCGGCTATCTACTGATCAAGGGAGACAATTTGAAGCAACGCTGTTCAACGCGCTGATGAAGAGGTTTGGAATAACAAGGATTCGGACAACCCCGTTCCATCCTCAATCAAATGGACAAATCGAACGATTTCATCGCACTCTTAAAGCAGCGTTAATGGCAAGAGGCACAGCTACGCAGTGGAGCGACGACCTACCTACTGTCTTACTTGGTCTACGAACAGCACTGCGTGAAGATACCAACTTAAGCCCAGCTATACTGACATTCGGCACGACTCTACGCATTCCGTCAGATTTCTTCGTACCTACAAACTCAAACATCGAAGAAACTGAGTTCGTGCAACGCCTTACAAACGCTATGGCAGCGTTATCACCGATGCAACGCATTCCTTCGGCTTCTACGCGGCCGTTTGTTCACAAGGACCTTGCTACCTGCACGCATGTCTTCATAAGGAACGACACCGTTCGAGCACCTCTCACACCGCCGTACGACGGGCCTTATCAAGTTTTAGAGAAACATGAAAAGTATTTCAAGATTCAGCTGCCAAGGAGAGTTACTGTTGTTTCATTAGATAGACTTAAACCAGCATACATTTGGAACGAAGAGGATTATTCGCCATCAAAGGAGATACAGCCATCCATCACCAAAACAGCAAATAAGCAGCCCTACGTAACTAGATATGGCCGGACCGTCAAGAAAACCGTACGCTTCGCTTGATGGGGGGTACTGTGGGAACACAACATTGAAGCGGACGCGCACACACAGCTACGAGCATAGCAGCGCGCGCGCGCCGTGATACTGAGGGAATCCTTTTTTTTTTTTTTTTTTTGAAAGGACAATACGCTGGCCTGGTTCTGAACCTGGGCAGCTTTGCGCGGACCTGGCTGGCGCTGAAGGCGCGAGTGGCGCTGAAGGCGCGAATGGCGCTGAAGGCGCGAAAAAACTGAGGGAATCCGCCGACGCAAGCAAATATTTATACATAGCTCTGTCGCGCTCGCACGCGTTGTCCCTCTCATTTGTCCGCGTAGACAAATTGTGTGCTGCGTGATAAGCAACTCTCGGCACTGATATATAATCCTTGATAAGGAGGCAATTTATTATTAATACACCGAATACCGTGATCGCGCCTTTCATTTTTACCTAGAGTCCCTGAGTGAGCTAAAGTGAACTAAAGTATAAGTGAGTGAATAGGCAGGCAGACAGAGTAGGCTTAACCACCACAATTTCATGAAATACCATACATGGATATTTTACTCTTGTCAATCATTAAATCAATCATTTATTTCATAAAATACCATACATGGATATTTTACTCTAGTCAATCATTAAATCAATCATTTATTTCATAAAATACCATACATGGATATTTTATTCAGTCAATCATTAAATCAATCATTTATTTCATAAAATACCATAAATGGATATTTTACTCTTGTCAATCATTAAATCAATCATTTATTTCATGAAATACCATACATGGATATTTTACTCTTATCAATCATTAAATCAATCATTTATTTAATGAAATACCATACTTGGATATTTTACTGTTTATTAATCATTAAATCAATGATTTTTTTCAACGAATATGTACGTGATAACACAAGTCATTAGATTACTAAGCAATAAAAAAATACATATTTAAAAGCAAGCTTTTATCGGATGACAGCGAGCTGATCCAAATGAACACACACACGGATATTTAACTGTTATCAATCAATCGATTCTTTATTAGATTAATTCGATTATAAAAGGAAAATATAAACGAAATCTAAAAACAATAATTTAGACCTCTGAAATACTAAATATAAATTTGTGGTTACCCAGTATTGTGGTCAAGTGACGATAAAGTAGATTATACTCAGAAGTAAGCTACCAATGCGTTACTTGAACTATCATGCAAATTCTAACATTAATTACTTACTATTCTACTCTGTCACCATAGTATTACACTGTGGCCGGAACTTAACTGGTATGCCAATTCTCAACGCATCGCCCGCCGGAGTCAGATACAGAGGTCCCGGGTTCGATCCCCAGGGGAGTACAATATTGTGCTTGATTTGGTTGGTAGTAGGTCTTTGTTTAAGTCCGCGTGGCTAGCTACCACCATCTTACATAATTGTATCGCCATAACAATTCAAAATTATTGTGTTCCGGCATTCAGAGGTAAGATAGCCAGTGCCTCAGTTAGTTGAGGATTCCGGGTGAAGTGCGCTTCCACCTTCGGCCTTATCTTGTAACCAGGTGAGATGAAGGCTAAGTGCTTACCCGTCGTACAATAAAAAATAAATGCTGTAGTGGTCTAAAACCCACGACAGAGTAAATTTAAACGCAATACTCACCGACAAAGGAACTTGAACGCGGTATATCGTCGCGACGCACTTTGTACTTTGACTATGTTGCAGACATTGTTGACTTGAGAAGGCAATATTATGGGAGAGAATCGATAACTTTCTCTGTATTTAACTGTATCACTGCACGCAGTGTCGTAAAAAGCATAATTTCTGTGCAATTGGCGTCTAAAATTCAGTTTCAACTCAAATTAATTTTATGGTAGAGGAGAGAGGGGGCAATCCGAACTGTTTTCAGCTGAGATCTCATATCTCGAAAACGAGTGATCGTATAATAATAATAATAGTAATTTATTACAGAAATTTGATTTCCATAGCCGAACATAAAATAAGAAAAAACATACAATACTGTAAAATACAATACGATTTCAGTTCCAGTCATACATACCAGCATAATTATACAATACAATGCATATTGATATACAATTTAACATAATAGTAGTACCTACTTACTTACTTATTTTTTATTCCCGCTGTGATGCACAGACATCCAGTGTCGGAAGAAGCTGTGTTAGACCATGTAAAAGGAAATTTATCTGGAAAGAAAGAAAATCATTTAAGTGTCACAGGCCCAAAACAAAGCACAGACACAGACGACAGAAAAAAAAATACTAAACACTACAACTAAGTATCAAATATAACTAAATCTTACAAGTACAAAATAAAATAACTAACCTATAACCATATCCACTAGCATACGTGTCATTTATAATCTGTGCTAGGTGAAGCACTTATGTCAAATGGCACCATCTCAGCTATGTGCTGCTCCACTAAGAATGTGAAGCAGCGCTGGCTCTGGCTTTAATATGTAATAGTTTATTTAGTAGTTTATTTTATAAATCATATAAACTACTGTATCATATTATATAAAATAAGCTATCAGAAAGCAACGTACTATAACTCGGATTAGGCTTACGTTTCCCGTGGCATATTTATGTACAAATCTATGTAGTTCTAGTATTTGCGAGATGAATCTCGACGCTTAGGTACTATTGCGTAATTTGAGACTACTGTATTCGATGGTCGCAAACAACCTATTGTTTTTGTTCTATACAAGCTATTTTAATATTATTTTCGAGTTATATTGTGTTATTTTCGGGTAATTGTGTGAAAGGTCGCATTATTTCTGAGAGAGTTCTGAATTGACGTAACCATCGTGTTGCCACGTTACTTAAAGCCCCCAATCTCCCCTACACACGTTGACCTTAGTGATGGGGCTTCGGTAAATGAGAACTTGATGACGTAATCATGTTGCGAAAATTGTGGGTATCGATTTATTTATTTTTGTTATCCGTTAGTATCGTTATATTTTTCAATTTACATCATCTTGTGTTGTATTGTATGATAAGTGTGTACTTACCAAATTGCGCGAAATCTTTAGAGTGAAATCAAAAATGGCGGCTGTCGGATGTATATAATTTGAACTGCTGAGTATCAAATATGACACAAAACTTCGTTGGTTAGAGCGTTTCCGGCTTTTGAAAAAGATGCGGGTTCGAGTCCCGTCGCGGGTTGTGAATTTTTGTGTCATTACAAAATTTATATATAGTTCTGTTGTTTATGTTAACTGTAGGTTGTTGTCAAGTGATGACAACATGTTAGATAGATAGATAGATAAACACTTTATTGTACACCAAAAAAAACAAAAATAAACAGACAAGCAATAAAAACACTTAAACTAGGTACAATGGGCGGCCTTATCGCTAAAAGCGATCTCTTCCCGGCAACCTTTGGATGGAAAAGATAGCAAAGAGCAGACAAAGCGCTGTACTAAAATGAACATTAACTTATATAGCTACTTATTAATAATAACAAAACGTACAATACATTACAAAATGTCCATGTTGTTTATGACTGACTAATATTATTAGCCGCTATTGTACTCTACAAGTCGGCATTCATGGTACTCAAGGGTGAATGAGTAATTGTTTGTGAGAGCTATGGCACTGACATAGACATAAATACTGACATCGATATCGATTTAAAGAAAAAAAAAAAAAAAACTAAGATGATATGGTATAAGCTGGTGCGGCGGCTGATTCGGCCGAGGATCACAAAAGGCGCAAATATAGTGGTCTCGACAGAGCTTACCTATTTGAGCCTTTTGGGGTGGAGACCTTGGGTCCGTGGGGAGCCGGCGCCCTCCGGGTTTTCAAAAATATTGCGGGGCTTTTGATTGAGGCGACACGTGACCCAAGGGCTGGCTCTTATTTAGGCCAGCGAATTAGCATAGCTATTCAGCGTGGCAATGCAGCCAGTGTCTTGGGCACGCTTCCGTCTGGTCCTGGTCTGGAACAGTTGAGTTACCTATAGGCCGTTTGTAACGGTCCTTACGTAATCTGACTGATTCCTTTGTACATAGTTAGTTTAATTGTACTTTTTATTTAATAAATGTATATATAGATGATATCGATTTAAAGTCACCAAAAAAAAAAGTACTAACTAAGCTTATAAAATAGTGACGTGCGCCTTTTTGATTTCAGACCAACATCGCCATGTTCCCGAAGACGCTGACGAAGCTGTCCCTGCGTGGGACGGTGTGCTTCAACTTGAAGTCCAAGTCGTTTCTGTTCAAGATCCAAGACCACCTCACGCTGTTGCAGGTAAGTCTACGTGCAGCTCGTCCGTGTACAGGGCCGCTTCTTTTAGATCATCTCCGACGATACCAGCGGTTTGTAAAAAAAAAAAATTGTTATTGTCTACCCTCACAAATGACCCCCACGCGGTGGCAGAAGGTAACACCCGCACCCGTATGAACAATGGGGCACACGGTAGTACATTACTACTCTGTTTTTTTAATGTCCTGTGGTATTTATTCATAATAGTATAACAATTGTAGTAACTTGCAACCAGGTGAGATGAAGGCCAAGCGCTTCACCGTCGTACAATAAAAAAAAATGCACTAGAAAAAAAAATACTGTTCATTAATTTCACACAACTAGAACTAGATTACTACTAGATTATTCAAATCATACTGTACGGTAACGTACAAAGTACTACAGATACAAATACCTTAGAACGGCACAATTCGATGCATATAAATCAACGAGCGCATAACCTACCGCCGCGCGGTTAAGACGCTGGCGGCATTTCGCGTGTGATACTAAATAAACGTAATTATACCTACTCAAACTTCAACTTTCATTGGTGCACTCCAAAACCTACTACAAAGGGGTCGTACATAATGGTCCTTCGAGCCGGATGCAGCAACCAAACACAAAACAAACATGTATAAAAAATGCACCAGTAACAGTTGTTTGTCCGTTTGTCTGTCCGCAGGAGCTGGACGTGTCGTATTGCAGTTGGATCGAGCCGGCCTGCCTGCTGCCGCTCAGCAAGCTGCCGAGTCTGTGCAAGCTGTACATGAGGGAGTGTCTCAAGCTGGCGGAGTTCGTGGCGTACGCCTCGCTGGCCACTAGATACGGGTTCAAGAAACTCGCGGTGAGTCGCATCGGAGACTCGCAATGAGCGTCGCAAACTTGCTGCGAGTCTTTGTCATAAATTTACAGTAAGTCCGTCGCAAACTTGCTGCGAGTCTTTGTCATAAACTTGCAGTGAGTCTTGGTCGCAAACTTGCAGTGAGTCTTTGTCATAAACTTGCAGTAAGTCCGTCGCAAACTTGCTGCGAGTCTTGGTCGCAAACTTGCAGTGAGTCTTTGTCGTAAACTTGTTTTTATTCCATACATTGAATGATATCGATCATTCTTTAATTATCCTAAGTAATTAAAAGTTTTTATCCCGTACTGCCAGAATGAGATGAGGCTTGCAAAATGCAAAGAAACATAATTATACTTACCTATATGTTGTTTTTATTATTTGTTGTTATAGCGGCAATAGAAAATATTCACTCTGTGTGTGTCATCACATTTGACATTCAATTCAGTTGACAAATGTCAATTGAATTGTGTTTTTTTATGTATGTTCCCCGATTACTCGAAGACGTCTAGACCGATTTCGAAAATTATTTTTTTGTTTGTTCTTCCCATTTGATCCCGTCGTCATCAGGTCAGGATCTGATGATGGGATCCCGGAAAAATCTAGGGAACTCTTCAAATATTGTAGGCATATTTGAAGCGATTTGCGTGTATTACCTCAAGTAAAGAAAACACGGACCCCATATATACGCGTCTGTCTGTCTGTCCGTCCATCTGTCATCAAATTAATTGAAAAAAATACGCCATCCAGGTAAACGAAACTGTAATCACGTTCTTCATTGAAGTCTGTTTTCTTTTTAGTTTTTTCAACGTGATTATCTTTTTGGTATTTAAAAGGTATTATGATGAGGTTTTGTCTGTAGGTGCTAGATTTATGCGGCAGTCCCGTGGGGGATTCCGAGGTGTCTTCGCTGGGCTGGCTTCCCTGCCTGGAGGAGCTGTACCTGAGCCCGGTGAAGCCGAAGTCTTCGGTGCACAAACACACGCACTCCTCTCATGTATGTCACCAGTGCCCCACGTGTGGGTCACCAGTGACCCACGCGTAGGTACCGGCGATAACGCTATGTATAAGTGTAGTTATGATCTCCAGTGGTCTACGTGCAGGTCACCAGTGCCTCACGCGTAGGTCACCGTCGATAACACTATATGTATAAGTGTAAATGTTATGATTACTAGTGGTCTACGTGTAGGTCATCAGTGCCCTACGTATAGGTAACCAGTGACCCACGCGTAGGTCACCAGTGACCCACGCGTATGTCACCAGTGTCCTTCGTGTAGGTCACCGTCGAGAATGCTATGTATAAGTGTAAATGTTATGATGACACAAAAAATCGCAACCCGCGACGGGACTCGAACCCGCACCTTTTACTCAACCTCAAATGGTCTAACTTGAGCAGCGAGGTTCCCCCGACGCAGATTACGAATGTCGATCTTCGCTCAAGTCTAGTTTGGCACAAATATTCGGATTTTTTGTATGTCATTATAACATTATTACATGTTGTGACCGTATAATCACTTATAATACAAAAACATTTTAGTATAAGTAGTACACGTCTTAAGGATTCGATATTTATTTTATTGTACGTCGGGGAAGCGCTTGGCCTTCATCTCACCTGTTTACAGTTAAGATAAGGCCGGGTGGAGGCGCACTTCACCCGGAGTCCTCAACTAACTGAGGGACTGGCTATCATACCTCTGAATGCCGGAACACAACAAAATTAATTTGTTGTGATGGCGACAGAATTAGATAAGATGGTGGTAGCTAGCCAGGCGGACTTAAACAAAGTCCTATCATCAACCAAACCAAGCAATATTGTACTCCCCTGGGGATCGAACCCGGGACCTCTGGATCTGACACACACCGGTGGGCGGACCACTAGACCACAGAGGCGATTACTACTTAATTAAATAAATGAATAAATCTTAATTCAAGCTTCTGATTTTTGAGTTATATAAATCTTAATTATGTTCTTCTGTTATTTGAGTTACATAAATCTTAATTATGTTCTTCTGTTATTTGAGTTACATTAATCTTGATTATGTTCTTCTGTTATTTGAGTTACATAAATCTTGATTCTGTTCTTCTGTTATTTGAGTTACATAAATCGTAATTATGTTCTTCTGTTATTTGAGTTACATAAATCTTAAATCTGTTCTTCCGTTATTTGAGTTACATAAATCTTAATTATGTTCTTCTGTTATTTGAGTTACATAAATCTTAATTATGTTCTTCTGTTATTTGAGTTACATAAATGTAAATTGTAATTTCAGGAAGAACTTCATGAGCACAAGGAGTTAGACGATTGGGAAGAAGTTGTAAGTACCTTTTTTATATCAAAGCGATTGAAGTAATATAATAATAAATAAATAAATATTACAAGACGTTAATTTCACACAGCGCCATCTAGTCCCAAACTAAGCATAGCTTGTAATATGGGAACTAGATAATGGATAGAATACTTAAATACTTTTGTAAATAATATTGTTTGACGCTAGGTGGCGTTCAGTGTTTTGGACGTTTTGATGCTCTGTGATGGTGAAATTGAGTAATAGCTCATAGCTCAGTTGGGAGTAGCTCAGCCTTCTGCGCTGTAGGTTGTGGGTTCGATTCCCACCCGGTACAAACATATTTTGATATAAAAAAAAAATATGATACTACTGAGCCGCCTCCATGTATCAACTAACCAGTTACCGCTACAATGTTGTATCTAGTTTTTTTTTAATTACCAAAATAAGGCTTCTGAGCTGCCCCCATCCGTTCCTTAAATAAATAAATGAATGAACCATAACACAGCCATTGTGTTTGGCGGCTGAAATAGGTTTGTTAGTAGTACTTCCATAAACTAATAACTAAGTTAAAGTACAGTTAAAGTTAGTTAAACTTTAATTGTAGTAATAGCTTTAACCAACTTAACTGTAGTTTATCTTCCACTGTTTAACTTTAACTGTAGTTTAACATTAACTTTGGTATAACTTGAATTGTGGTTTAACTTTTATCTTTAACTCTGGATTAACTTTATCCAATACTTTTCTAAGGCCAACCTCTAAAAGGCTATTATTGTAGGCTGTGGCAAACCAATGGCCCTTCACTTCTATATATATAATATTGTAAATATAAAAATATAATATACTAAGTATAACAATAATACCTATATATATACATTTATAAGTATTGAATAAGCATTAGGTTTAATTTGCGTTATTTAGGAAAAAATAAAAGCTTTTTTACCTTGATCTTTATCTAAAGTGATGTATTGAATGATTCTCAGGACCAAGAGAGCTCTGAGCCGCCTCCATCCCCCATGGAAGTGGACGAGGAAAGCCTGCGCTGGATGCGAGCCGAGCATAACTACTCCAACGAGGACCCCAGCACCACTAGCCCGTGAGTAGTACTACTACACTACTAGATTACTACACGTTTTTGCATTTTGTTGTATTACTCGCAGCTCAGTTAATGAATAAATATTACAGGACATTAATTTCACACAGCGCCATCTAGCCCCGAACTAAACATAGCTTGTAATATTGGAACTAAATTACGGATAGAATACTTAAATACATTTTGTAGATACAACACCCAAACAGTTGGTAGTAGCTCTGCTTTTTGCTGTAGGTTCTGGGTTCGATTCCCTGACAGGACAAACATTTGTGTGTTGAATATTGATGTTTATCTTTTGATGTCCAGTGATTGTATCTACTCCCAATATTTATGTTATAATGACAATAATTCACAATTATCTATATTGACATTGATCTGCGATATTGATATGCGATCCGCATATTTTATGGCAGAAGCTAGAGGATGCAGGGCTACCGCCAGAGTTGATATCAACGTTTAAGTTTTGGTACCTCAACCAAGAGAACCGAGTAAGGTGGGCGGGTGAGTTTTCGGACGCGTACAGGTTGGAATGTGGGGTCCGGCAGGGTGGGTTAAGCTCGCCCTCAATTTTCAACCTGTACCTGAATGCGCTGATTGAGAGACTCAGCTGCATGCCGGTGGGCTGTCATGTCGGAGGTATATGCGTGAACAACCTTAGCTATGCCGATGACATGGTGCTGCTGGCTCCCTCTGTCAGCGCGCTCCGAAAGCTGTTGACTATATGTGAGTCGTATGTGGCCTTGCATGGGCTTGTGTATAGTGTAAATAAGTCTGAGTTTATGGTCTTCAGGGCAGGTACCAAATGCCCATTTAATGTTCCTCCTGTCACACTATGCGGTACTCCCCTTAAAAGGGTGTCGCAGTTTAAGTACCTTGGGCATTTGATAACCGACAACCTAAAAGATGACGAGGATATAGAAAGGGAACGAAGAGCATTGACAGTCAGGACTAATATGCTGGCCCGCAGATTCGCACGATGTACAGACGCAGTTAAAATAACTCTCTTCAAGGCGTACTGTACATCCATGTATACGGCGAGTCTGTGGTTTCAGCATACTAAAAAGGCTTACAATGCTCTGCGGGTCCAATATAATAATGCATTCAGAACGTTGTTGCGGCTCCCGCGCTTTTGCAGTGCGTCAGGCATGTTCGCAGATGCGCGCACAGACACATTTGATGCCATCTGGCGGAAAAAGACTGCCTCGCTGCTCTGTCGAGTGCGCGCGAGCGGTAACAGCATTCTGAAAGTTATTGCCAATAATTATGAATGTCCGCTGGTGTGGCAGCTCATCCAGAGGACCAAATCTCTTTTAGTTATTAAGTACTAACCTCTTATTCTAAGTTTTACTAACACTCTGGACCTAGACGTCTGAATAAATGAATTTGAATAGATCAAGCCGAGTATCAATGTGACACAAAATTTCGGAATCAGTGGCTCAGTTGATTAGAGCGTTTCCGGCTCTTGGGAAAGATGCGGGTTCGAGTCCCGTCGCGGGTTGTGAATATTTGTGACATTATAAAATTTGAAAATATATACGTTTGTTGTGTTTGGGTGTTGTATCATATAGTATGTATGTATTTACAAAAAAATATATATGTAAGTATTCTATGTTTAATCTCGTTCCCATATTAAAAGCTATGCTTAGTTTGGGATAGATCTTGACTTGTTGGTAAATTAGCAAAAAGTTTTTGTGTTTTCGGTTTCGTGGAAAATTATTTTTTAAGTATTATATCGATGTTGTTTAAAAAAAAAAAATGAAAAAATATATGGCGCAGAGTGAAGTTAATGTCTTATGATATTTATTTATTTATTGAAGTTGAGGATTCCGGGTGAAGTGCGCCTCCATCTTCGGCCTTATCATAACTTGTAACCAGGTGAGATGAAGGCCAAGCGCTTCCCCATAGTACAATACAATAAAAAAAGGTTTTGGTGCTATATATCTTTCTGTTTTCAAATATATATATTATACATTTATTCAATAAAAAGTACAATTAAACTAACTATGTACAAAGGAATCAGTCAGATTACCTAAGGACCGTTACAAACGGCCTATAGGTAACTCAACTGTTCCAGACCAGTGCCAGACGGAAGCGTGCCCAAGACACTGGCTGCATTGCCACGCTGAATAGCTATGTTAATTCGCTGGCCTAAATAAGAGCCAGCCCTTGGGTCACGTGTCGCCTCAATCAAAAGCTTATATATATATTTTGTTATATATATTTATATTTTACGACGGGGATGTGCATCTCACCTTATTTTCAAGGTATGATATGATAAGGCCGAAAGTGGAGGCGCACTTCACCCGGAATCCTCAACCAACCGAGAAATAATAAATAATAATAATAAATATTATAGGACATAATTTTTTTTTTACACAGCGCCATCTAGCCCCAAACTAAGCATAGCTTGTAATATGGGAACTAGATTACGGATAGAATACATGAATACTTTTTTTTTTTTTTTTTAAATACATACTTACTATATGATACAACACCCAAACACAGAACAAACATCTATATTCATCACATAAATGTTTGTCCTGGGTGGGAATCGAACCTGAAAACAGAAATGGCTATCTTATATCTGTATATATTATATATATGGCTATATATGTATGATATCGGTCAGATTATTTACTTTGAAGTGTCTGTTTGTTTGTTTCAACAGGTGCATATTATTGGAGCGCATGATAGCGGAGCCGGTAGACCCTGAGGAGTACAACCGTGTGTACAGACAGTTCCGCGCCCGGCATTCTCGGAACATGCCTCTGGCTAACCCCGCGCAGTACAGGTACTAGTCTACGTTCATACTCATCGTATCTACTTTTGATAAGGCCGAAGGAAGCGCACTTCACCCGGAGTCCTCAACGAACTGAGGAACTTATAATAATAATAATTTAATAATTTATTTATTTATTCAGATTACAAAGATCCATTTGTTAGTACTTATATCTAAAATACTTAAAAACATAATGTTAGTAGGTACATACAATTACATTGAAATTTACATTGGAAAAAAGTCCTACCGCTTCAGATATCTTATAGAATTGTTGTTATGGCGACAGAATCATTATTTACACTTCTATAAAGGCGGATGATTTTTTTCATCATAAACGTTAAACGGAACATCAAGACACTTGAACAAAACTCACCAACAAACCAACATCAAGACCCTTTTGTTTTTGTTTTATATATTATATATAATGTTAATTATTTATGCAATAAAGCTTGTGAAAAACAATAAAGCCACCGCACCGATAACATATATCACGAGTTAATTCGCCACATCGCTTTTTAACCATATCTTAAAACACAACAGCCTCCCAGAACAGTTCAGTCCAAAATAATAGCTAACCCAAAACCTGGTAAGTCTTAATAACATGCTGAAAATTACCGCCCTAATGTACTGTTAAGCTGTACTTTAAAACTATTGAAACGCGTCTTGCTATTGTATTGAGCCATATATATATATATATATATATATTTATACAACTAGGAGACGTGACAAGCAAGTAGCGTGATGTTAAGTGCATCTCTTGCCTATAACAATGCTCCTACACGGCACTGCATTGCGCCCATCAACTTGAGACATACAGGTGTTATTTCACCGGCGACCATACCCTTAAAACCGGAACAGGTATGGTGGTAGTAATTCTCCGGATCCGACGCCGCAATACCTCTTGAGCAGGCTTCAGATGTGACAGGAGTTACTGCTATCATTATGCTTGATAAATTAATTTATTGTCTGTAGAGTATGTAAAGTATGTAACAATGGTCTTATAATCTATCTTAAAAAGTATCTCTAATCTTGTCTAATACGGCTTACAAACATTTAATGTCACAAATAATGTCAAAGTAATTGATATAAAATAAAATACATAGTTAAAATCAAAAGGTATGTCATTGAAATCTATCATTCATAAACACATCAATTGTATAATACACTTTCTTGCTCTCACCACCCGCATAGGCCCGTTATCAAATGCGGCTAAAGTCCTCCGCCGTTTTCGTTGACCTAACCGCTGCTTACGATACAGTTTGGGGACCGGATCTCGTGTGCAAACTGTTGTCAGTGTTTCCCAGCACTGATGTCGTAGACCTGATGTCCAATATGCTGAGCGAAAGATCATTTGCGGTCTTCCCTGGCAATACTAAAAGCAAGGGTAATCTAAATGACGGGCTCCCTCAAGGCTCTGTTATGGCTCTACAACTGTTCAATGTCTATATTCACGATTTGTGTGTGCTGAGTAAATACATTCTTATTCTTATTTACCAGCAACTAAGTCCACCTAGTACTACTAAGTAATATACGCTGATGACATTGCATTAGTTGTCCGAAATAAAGACTTAAAGACGCAAAAACAGCTGAAAATTCCATCTACCTATTGACTACCAGAATTAGTATTTACTAACATAGCCCGGTTGGTAGTAACTCTGCCTTTTGCGCTGTAGGATGTGGGTTCGATTCCCACCCAGGACAAACATTTTTGTGATGAATATGGATGTTTGTTCTGTTATCTACTTCCCATATTACAAGCTATGCTTAGTTTGGGGCTAGATGGCGTGTCCTGTAATATTTATTATTGTAATATTTATTACGTAATGTCATACGATAAAGGCTGACGATCGCGCGTAGATCTTCACGTTGCATTTATAAATCGTTTGTTCCAGGGACGCGTACCGCCAGTACATGGAGTACCCGGGCATGGGAGAGGACCGCGACGCGGGCAACAATGACGACGAGCCTGGGCCCTCCAAGCGCCGCCGGCAGGACGATGGCCGCAGACCAGGTAACGCTGCACACCAACAGCCCGTCGGTGTCCACATCAGCTGACAGTGTTGTCATTAGGATAGGACTTTTACCTAATTCTGTCGAAACTGTTGTTGCAAAATTGTTGTGTTCCGGCATTTAACAAGCCTCATAGCTCAGTTGGTAGTAACTCGCTCTGCGCTGTAGGCTGTGGGTTCGATTCCCAGGACAAACACTTGTGTGATGAATGTAGATGTTTGTTCTGTGTTTGGGTGTTGTATCATATAGTACGTATGTATTTAAAAAAAAGTATTTAATTATTCTATCCGTAATCTAGTTCCCATATTACAAGCTATGCTTAGTTTGGGGCTAGATGGCGCTGTGTAAAAAATAATGTCCTATAATATTTATTTAGAGGTAGATAGAGGAGATAGCCAGTTCCTCAGTTTGTTGAGGATTCCGGGTGAAGTGCGCCTCCACCTTCGGCCTTATTAACTTGTAACCAGGTGAGATGAAGGCCAAGCGCTTCCCCGCCGTACAATAAAAAAAAGGACTTCCTGTATTTTTCTTTCTTGTATGTACATATCATATTGATGTTCGTTCTGTGTTTGGGTGTATATTGTATGATGAGTATGTATTTACAAAAATAAATATGTATATGTTAGTATTATACACGGTGAAAAACGAACTGAAAAAAGTCGTTGGTACCCGAGTAATTTTTTTTTAGGTAGGTAAGTACTTTTTATTTTAGCATCTGCACGAAAAGTAGAAAATACAGATTCTATGTTCTGAATACACAAATTTTGTAAAATGTGTTTTAGATAAAAAAAAAATGTACGGAACCATTGTTAAAAATAATACTTAAAGTGGCGGTTTACTCAAAGAGACCGACCAAGAGAAGGCCGGCGTGCACGCGGCGCCGTCCTTCCTTTGACAATGCCGCCGTGTCGGAGTGACAAAGTGGCTAGGCGCTTTCTTTGTACAATTGTCTGTGTCAAAGAATATTAAGGACAGATGAACCAATTTTAGTGAGAACTTGGAGTCATCTCGTGAAAGTAGGTTATTAGATAGAACATACACATTGATAAATTACATAGGCACCTACAGTTACTAAAAGACGATGAATGCGATATTGGACGGACGAAAGTACATTATAGGAACGATTATTTTGTATTTTAGCTAACAGATAGATAAAATTCTTATTGATTTAACAAATTAAAACTTCTAGTAATGGATTGTCTCATTAGCAGCCCAGGCTTTTCGACGATTTTCCTCTGTTAGTGAAAGCGCTTTTCGTTCTTTGTGATTGTGACCTTCTGCTATGTTGCCTCATCTGTCTAGAGCTGAGGTCATTGTCGCGAGTTAAGAACAGCTGATTTTAGGGTAGTCTCAACTCAAAAAACCAGCTGTTGGTGTCAGAACTTTGATCCTGTTTTACCAAAAACTTTGAATCAAATCAAAATTAAAAATTCGTAAAACAAACGTTGTTCCCGAGTCGGTTCGGATAACCCCGTTTCGGCATAGTACACATATTCTGTTACAGGTTGTATACGTAATCTAGATCCCGTATTACAAGCTTTGCTTAGTTTGGGACTAGATGGCGCTGTGTAAAATGAATGTCCTGTATTTATTTATTATTTATCTCCTTAATTACTTTCCTACCTCTATAAGTAGTTAGATTAAACTTGTTTTTAAGAGACAAATACACCAAATGTTACAATTATTACTGTTGGTACTCCAAAGCTTTGGTGATCGCAGTAAAGTAGATTATACAGAAGAAATTCCCTTCTGGTGAGATCCAGAGGTCCCGGGTTCGATACCCACGGGAGCACTATTGTGCCAGGTTTGGTTGGTGGTAGGACTTAACCATTAACCATGGTTGTGTTCCGGCATTCAGAGGTAAGATAGCCAGTTCCTCAGTTGAGGATTCCGGGTGGAGTGCGGTACCTTCGGCCTTATCATAACTTGAGGAGTTAACTGTGGGATGAAGGCCAAGCGTTTCCCGAATATAGATGTTTATACTGTGTTTTGGTATCATGTATGTATGTATTTACTAAATGATTTAAGTGTTCTATCCGTAATCCAATATATAAGCGGCGATGTGTAAAAATTAATGTCCTGTAATATTATCGTAAATGTAAATAATTCCAGGTACCTCAGAGCATTGCCCCACTTGCAACCCCTCGATCGCGAACGGCGGGGTCAATCGCGCCCCGCCGGGAAACGAACCCGCGTCGACCTCCCGGGGCGGCAACACCTGGAAGGTCATCCTCAAAACGCGGCCAGTGATAGAAATATCCATCAACACGAGGCAAGTGTACCGGCCGAATCAAAATCCAGCCAACGTGATCAACATCGATGGCGTCGTTAACATGGTGGATCGCGGCGCGGACTTGGCGGGCGCTAATGATCACGGGGATAATATGGACGTTGATGATCACGATTACGCGGATGCCGCAAATCATGCAGCCAACTTGGCAAACGATGCAGCCAACTTGGAAAATTATGCAGCCAACTTGGCAAACGATGCAGCCAACTTGGAAAATTATGCAGCCAATTTGGAAAATAACGCTGGCAACGTTCAAAATGATGAAGCAAATGCGGTGGATAATGCAGCCGATGCCGAAAATAATGATAACAATGCTGCTGACGTGGAAAACGATGCAGCTAACTTGGAAAACAATGCAGCCAATTTGGATAATAACGCAGACATCGCTCAAAATAATGAAGCGAATGCGGTGGATAACGCAGCCGATGCCGAAAATAATGATAATAATGCTGCTAACGTGGAAAATGATGCAGCCAACGTGGATAATGATGCAGCCAACTTGGAAAATAACGCAGACAATGTTCAAAATAATGAAGCAAATGCGGTGGATAACGCAGTCGATGCCGAAAATAATGATAATAATGCTGCTAACGTGGAAAATGATGCAGCTAACTTGGAAAATAACGCAGACAACGTTCAAAATAATGAAGCTAATGCGGTGGATAATGCAGTCTATGCCGAAAATTATGATAACAATGGTGCTAACGTGGAAAACGATGCAGCCAACTTGGAAAATAACGCAGACAACGTTCAAAATAATGAAGCTAATGCGGTGGATAATGCAGTCTATGCCGAAAATTATGATAACAATGGTGCTAACGTGGAAAACGATGCAGTCAACTTGGAAAATAACGCAGAAAACGTTCCAAATAACGAAGCAAATGCGGCAGATAATGCAGTCGATGCCGAAAATAATTATAACAATGCTGCTAACGTGGAAAACAATGCAGCCAACTTCGAAAATAACGCATACAACGTTCAAAACAACGAAGCAAATGCGGCGGACAACGCACTCGATGCCGAAAATAACGATTACAACGCAGCTCCCAACGATTACAACGCAGCTCCCAACGATTACAACGCAGCTCCCAACTACGCGAACTACGCGCACTACGCGCGCGACGCGCCGAACGCCGCGAACGTCGCCGCCGCGCGGAACTTCATGCGCAACCTGATCGACCCGAGCTACATAATAATAAACGCGAACGACCTGCACGCGCCCGCCGCGGGGGCGGGCCGCGCCCGCGCGCACCCCGCGCACCCCCCGCCCGCGGACCCGCACGCGCTCTTCCAGCGGTACAGGCGGCGGAACTTCATGGTGCCGCCCGGGCTGCTGCTGCCGGCGCGGCCGCTGCCGCTGCTCGACCGCGCGTCGCTGGTCACCGACTCCGCGATCCTGCGGTTCGGGCGCGCGGACGGCGACCACGTCAACTTCATACACCTCGGGAACGGGCAGGTGGACCACTCGCGGCCGGACCGCTCCAGTCTGAGGGTGCTGTCCGTGGCCGGGTTCCGGCGGATCGGCGACGCCAGTTTGGTGCACTTGGCTACGGCTGCGCCATTCTTGAGGCGGCTGGATGTGAGCGACACGGCGGTCACCGCGGCGGGGGTGGAGCGGTTCAGGGCGCTGCGGCCGGACGTGGAGGTGATCACGGCGTTCGCCCCCGAATAGGGGAGGGGGTGAGTCGTTGTTGTTGACAGGGATTTACCGTCAGTGGAGGTTTTTTTTAGCTTTGCCGCTTGCTACGTTTATGGGTAGGTTATTCTTTGCGCCCAGCTGGAGTATTGGAGAAACGATATAGGCGTGGTAGGAACACCTCTATTCCGCTAGGATCAATTCGAAGTTCAACCGGTTGGACTTTTTTGAATTATTTCCAGTTATTTCATCTTTGTAACTAACTACTTTGTGTGAGCTGAAAAGGAAAGGTATATATGTATTTTTATCTGGTAAGTACGATTGTAATGAAATTTGGTTAAATTGTGTATCGTTGGTTATTTATCGACACCGTGCAAGTGTCAAAGTTGAAATAATTGGAAAAAAATCAAATTAGTGGAAAAGAGGGTAGGAATAGGAAAGGTGATGTTACATTCAATGTAACATTAGAAACAAGATTAATTGTTACAAGCCTCCTAACACCTCAGTTGGTAGTAACTCTGCTATCTGCGCTGTAGGTTGTGGGTTCGATTCCCACCCAGGACAAACATTTGTGTCGTGTATATATGTGTTTTTTCTGTGTTTGGGTGTTGTATTGTATCATTAGAATGTATTTAAAAAAAATAGTATTATGATTATATCCGTATTCTAGTTCCGATATGACAAGCTTCGGTTCGTTTGGGGCTTGTGTGCAATTAATGACTTAGTAAAATTTATTTATTGTAACATTTTACCCTTTTAATGTAACATAAGGGCTTAGATAAAACACACACTGGACTGTCGCACCATCCGCTCGATGGTGTCTCACCTAAAACTCCGCCAACACGCACCGGGCAGCAGTTTTCATTCAGTTACTCATTGTCTGTCGAGATCGTAATGAACTGTAGATTACTTTGCATTTTAAATACTAATTTCTTGAGTTATCGTTGATATTATGTTTGAGAAGCAGTAATTATCAAATCTATAATATTTATTTTGGAAAAGAAACATACAAACTTAATGAGAAACGATGATATCTGCATTAGTTAAGATATTGTGTCGTGGATACCAACGCCCTTCTCCGTATTTAAGGAAAAAAGTAAAGTTCTTTAAAATTAAACTTATTCATACTTTTTTTACATATTATTATATTTTTTGTCATATAGTTTTTTTATTTCATATATAGGTATATATATATTTCATTTTTTTTTCTTCTATCCTACAAAAAAACTAGTGTATTTTTTATCTAAGCATGCACTATCATTGTAATGTAATATTCGATCAGTCTTTGTAACATTTTATGTAATCTAAGAACCGTAAGGGTAACAGTCAATTTTGTCAAATTGACTGTTACACTCGCTTATTTGATCTGTTGATACTAGTACCCTTAGAAGTTTTATCGCTTTTTTAAGTTTATGTGCTATCCTTGCCAATGGTTTCCCATTAAATTAATAAATGGAACCTTTAGCCATAATCAACCAGTGTAACGTTACATTTTATTGTAATATTCTTCTTAGTCTGGCGCTCTTGACCGAGTGGTCATCATGATAGTAGTGGATCTCTTAAATGTAATTTTAGATGGTAAGATCAATGTATGTTTATGTAATGTAGGTATTCTAGCCACTTTTCCCCTTTAGGGAGATTATTAGGGGGATTTTTAGAATAAGTCAGTTTTTTTTTTATTATACAAAGGGGTAGCGCTTGGCTTTCATCTCACCTCAGTTCCGTAGTACCTTGCTATTCATTTAGAAATTTCTGTGTTACTTTTTTCTAAAAACAAAATGCAAAACGCGAAGAGTCAACCTAGGCGAAAGCTTTTTAGGAAAACTAACACTGAAAAGTCCGATTATACCGATAAAATTGTGTTTGAATCGGACGTGCCATTTCAAAGTGTACTACGTTTGTACTGGACATCGTAAATCGGCGGTACTCTGGGATGACAGCCCCGGAGTATAGCAACGCCGTTTGATAACGTCAACTATCCAAGAGAAAAATCCATCATTTTTGACAAATTTGTTTCGTCACTTTACCAATAATTAGCTTACTTGAAACTTAAATCGGATATCGTGAACCAGTTTCGGCTTTGTGAATTGCCTACGTTACCATAATAAAAACGACGAAATTCTGTTAAAAAAATATACCTACGAATGTAAAGTAACCCAAAATTTTACAATCAATACAATAATAGGATAAATATAAAAAGCCAATATACTTTTGGCTTATTTTCATGGGACCAAAGTCCCAGTATTAATTAATCAAGATAGACGCTAAAACAAAAGACGCTTCAGGAACAGAAGGTCTAATTCTCATAATGTTGAAATCCCAAAATGTATGATTATTTTCGACTAGAGGTGAGTTCAAAGTGCCAGCGAGGTGTCGTTTTGCAGTCCGACATTCGCCCGAGATAAGTCTTATTTCCTTATTTAATCTGTATTAAAAAGTGGTTTGAGTAGTATGAGGTGAGGTCATACATACTATAAAATGAATAATACATGTTACTTATGTAAAATCACAAGGTTTATTCGAATTCGCACAATACGGTTCAAAAGTCGGGGCGGTAGTTCGTCTATTACCAACCGACAAACCAGGCTGTCCACCAAGTTGGACGGTTAGTATTTTTGTACTTAATCTATCTTGCTGTTAGTAATTTTCCTTTTTAATACTAACCGACCAACTATCTACGGATTAGGCAATGGTTTGTTGTGTTTTTAGTTTTTAAACTTCTGTGTAGCGATTCTCAGACACACGGAATGATCGGAACCGACATAGAACCCGATAGATTTCAACGCTATTCTCAAACCAATTCTGAAAATCTCGAGTCTCGAATAATAATGTATTTTTTTTTTATTTCGGTGTTTCCAGTATCTCCCGAATTCGATCCTTATCGGATCGGCTTCCCGTATGTTCGAGAATCGCTATACAGGTCACCCATTAATTGGTCAGTCTCAACGGACTACTGTGATTGGTTCCGCCATTTTGATGACGTAAGAAGTGTCGCCCACGTGACCATAACTCGGAGTTGCTATACCTTGTACCAATGGCTCAGTGTTACTTTAGAATCGTCAATATTTTTATGTAACATTATTCAGTAATGTTACACAAACATTGACGATAACTATTACTTACTTTAGTACTATTTATTTACTAGAATCCAAAGTTGTAATTCTTTTCATTTCAAATGAACTTGATTTTTCTGTGTGTATTACATGTTACTTAATATTTCCTAAACCATGTTTGTTATGCTAGGTCAGCTAGAATCTAATGTGTATTTAACACGTTGAATGCGACGATATCATATGCCGCATGTGCGTTCGCAGTAGACGTGTTAATCGTTATAATTAGAGTTATGTATTTATGAGTAGAGATATAGAAATGAAATAAAGAACATAATCAATCATAATGTGTTTTATTTATACGATACATAAATTAAGATAATTTATAGAACCTATCTTCAATAATATATAAAGTACCTAATAATAAAGTAATATACTGTTCAGTTGCTAATCTGTTTAGCTAAGAATCCAGTTATGAATCTGTCTAGTTGCTAAGGAGGGAATTCATCTAGTAGGTACTAAATATCATCAAACCCCACAGGCCTGCCGTAGCCCGGCCTGTAGTAGCACTGCCTTCTACGCTGTAGGTTGTGGGTTCAAACCCCAACCGGGACAAAATTTTGTATGGTGAACAGGTATAGTTAGTTCTGTGTTGGGTGCTGTATGTGTATCTAGATTTACAGCAAAACTATTTAAATAAAAAAAAACTACATAAATTTATTCTATCCATCATCCCACATGACAAGCTTAGCTTAGTCTGGGGCTAGGTGACGCTGTGTGAAATAAATGTCCTGTAATATTTATTGAGAATGAATAAAAAGTACTTCTTGATGACCTGGAGGCATGATAAGGGGAAGCATTTGGCCTTCATCTCCTGGTGCCAAGTTATGATAATCCTCAAACCACTGAGAAACTTATTGTACCTCAAAATGCCGGAACAACCTCTCCATTTCACATCATGATACTCTAGATATTATCACAAGCAGACTACCAAAATTTAAAAAGGCCGCTCTAAAATTTTAAGTACATCTAATAATAACCTAATATATATTATAATTGTTTGTGTGTTCTTTCATATGTGTATTTATTAAAATTTTATTATATTTCCTCAGTAAACGCAAATACTGGTCTTGTTTTATACCATGTTATGTACTATGTGTTGGAATATGATCTAGATCAAAATTGAAAATATCTTTTCACTTGTCATGTATTGATTATATTCTGTTTTGTGTGCCTAATAAATAAATTAAGAATTTTTGTAAAGGCGATAGTTTTGTAAGATGGTGGTAGCTAGACCGGTGTTTGTGTCTCAATTGTTATTGTGATTTGACTGCATCCCAGCAATCGGCATGGAATTGCACGCAATCGATTTCATATGCTGTTTCCAATGATCTTTTCTATAAAAGGTCTTATTACATTTACTGCAGGCGAATTTCCTCTCAGCTGTGTGTGACTGCATATGCTTCCACCGTTTGCAGCTCTCCGTGAAAGTTTTCAGGCAGATTTCACATTGGTACGACTCCGGTTTATACAGAGTGTGGACTCTGAATATGTGTCTTTTTAACGCGGTTTTAAAAGTGAAACTCTTCTGACAATCGCTGCACGAGTATTTCTTTTGCTCTGTGTGAGTTAGCAGGTGCGACTTGAAGTAGGCAAGCCCGAATTCCTTCCCACATATGTCGCATACTATGCATTTTTTTGGTTTTTCTATATGTGCGTTTTTATGTCTTTCAAATATGTAAGTATTGTTGAAGCTCTTGCTGCATATCTCGCAAGTGTACGGGAATTTCGGTGCCTCCTTTTTGTGGATAGCTCGGTGTATAATTAAACTTCTGCGGTACAAAAACGCTTTGTTGCACACATTACATCTGTAGGATTTCTCTTTGTGGATTTTCTTTATGTGTGCTCGAACATTTCTTTCATCGGTGAATCGCTTCCCACATTTATCGCATGGGAACTGTTTATTCAATATGCAGGACTTTTTCCTCTTACCTTTAGATGTTGCTAAGGCCGATGGGTTGGTATGCACTTTCATATGTCTGGCTAAAAAGCGGTTGGTTGAGAATCTTTTGCTGCATACCTTACATTTGTGCAGATGTTCTAAAGCAACACTTTTGTGTCTGCTCTCTATATGCCGTTGCAGGTTTCCTTTTTGGGTAAATGTTTTGCTACACGACGGGCAGTAGAGTTCTTTAGCTGGCTTCTCTTTGCGAATCAATTTCTTTTCAGATGCCTCTATGTGAACCGCTAGGTGTTTGATAAGGGTATTGAGCGTTGCAAATTGTTTTTTGCAGATATGGCAGGTTTGTTGCCCTCTCTCCGATGGCTTGATGTCCTCTACGCTTAAATCATCATCAAATCTGTCAGTTTCTGATTCGTCATGTACAGTTTCCTTTTTGATATTTATTGCAGTTGTAGCAACCGCGTCTTCGCTTGGCATCCCTTCGACGTTGATCTCTATAACGGGTTCTTTTTTCACTGTTTTCACATTTTTGTGCTGAAGAGATAAATATTGGTTTGAGTCATCACAGTCTTTTTCTGTTGACATATATTTAATTTCCCCTTTGGATAGCCTGCTACCTTGTTTTAGAACCATGTGGGATATAGTAGAATGTGACACCTGAAACAAACATGACATGTTAATTCTCTACCTCTATCTATCATGAACTTAATCTCTTGGCATAGTGACTCCAAAGAACCGCCTCTGGTCTGGTGGTTTGCCCACCGCTGTCAGTACCAGAGGTCCCAGGTTCGAGTACTTATATTATGCTTGGTTTGTTATACTCTTTATACCCAGCTGTTGGAATGTAGCAGTAGAACAAACAGAAGTTATTTGATTGATGTACATAGGTACTACTCACCAACACACCAACACCTACTCAGAATGCCACTCAGCCTTTGGATATTTGCGTATAACGAGAGGAAAGATTGAAAAGTATGCTTAGAGTATTATTTATTAGAGATTCTGTTGATCCTTTCCTTGTGAAATTGTCAAGTCACTATTATCACCAGCCACCATACCTATTTAGACCGCCAAGTAGCATTGTTTCGCTTTGAAGGGTTGACGGTGAAATTACGGGCACACTGAGCTTAACTTTATGCCTCAAGTCGACGGGCAATGCAGTGCCGCGTAGGTCATGTTCTTCGTTGATATGACCCAACCAGTATAGCTTTATAGGCAAGAGTTGCAATTAACACCAGGTCGGCTACTGGCTTGTTGCCTCTAAGTTGCATTAAAAAAAAAGGATATACGAAATCACTTTTATTGTAGTTATCTCCATGGCAAATACCTAACACAAACGATACATCACAAGACGCGTTCTGGGCGGACAGCTGGCTTATTACCTTTACAGCAATGACTGATACACACACATTCTAAGCAATAAGACAGCCCTTAGTACATAAACTTTTCAAGTTATTTTATTATTTTAAAAGTGTACAATAAATACATTTCGTTTCAACCCTCCAATTTAAGGGCTCTGTACAGATGACGCTTCAAGGCCTTATTATTAACCTATTTATTATTAGTATGCCCATAGCAAAAACCCCCCACCGAAATGCCTCAGTCACCTTAACAACTAAGAGTATGAGTAAAAGCATGTTAATTTAGTTTTGATAGACATATATAATATTAGCTTGGCTGTCCGTGTGAATGCATGAGACATAATGGGACCCAGATAGTAGTTTGTTATTTCCCTTTAATTATAGATGAATATATATTTACCTGAATACCGTTACGTATTAGATCATGTAGAATATTCTCCGAACGCAGTGCCATATTAGTAAAGTCTTGGCACCTTGTGAGCTGAGAGCGACAGATGTAGCATAATGTGTGAGGTCTCCCATCGTAGGAGTTGAGCTGAAGCAAAAATAACAATCAATCAGTCAGTAGGCTCCTAGTCCTACATGCAGGTCAACTGCAAGCAGGGTTACCAATTATAAAATCCGGCCGCAATCCTGAGCAAAGCCTAAAAATTCTGAGATCTCAGGACAAATCCTGAGGTAAGGTAACCCTAGCTGCAAGGGTCAGGTAACGTGCATCCAGGGTCTATCAATGAGATAGCTGATAGAGAGGGCCTCTCAAACAGAGACAAATTTTCAGACACCAGTATATATTCCGATAGATTTCAACACTATTCTCAAACCATTTAAGGCGCTTCCCCGAGCCGATTTCGGTCTTAAGCTGATTTTCCCAATCTATACCCTCGGTAAATAAAGCATGTAGAAAGTAACTGAAAAGTCCACACATATCTTTAACATTTTAGCTTCAAAATCTCCAATTAAAAAAGTTTAATAGAGCCGTATTTATGTCATAATAAATCAACGAAAATACCTCTAAAATAGAAATAAATGTCTACCTCCTCTTAAAGTTTGTTGTTTTTTTTTTGGTTTACACCAATGAATAGATAAATTATTCCCCGATTCATTTGAGACAATTTATGGACTTATAAATAATAATATCATTAATCCGTGCGTATTCGAGTGGCGTGGCTAGGTCGGCCAGTGTGCCGCTGACTCGTCCCCGTACGAGTCTCGTACCCCACTGAGCATATAAGGGGAACCCGTGTCGCTCGTTGTCTCGCGTTGCATGATTGTGTAAGCTAATATTTTCAGTGGTGAATACCTACTTAGACAGTAGAGGGACTTATTGCGAACGGACACTCTGATATTATTGTTATTTTGCGAAAAGACACTTTTTTTATGTAGGTACTTCTATTGAGTTGTGAGAGGAAAACATTATTCTTATTTGTTTAGTATTTTTGAGTAAATATATATGTGTACCCATGGTGACTAGGTATTTTGCGAAAAGTCGATTTCTTACCTACTTCTATTGTGAGAGGACATAATTTTTAGAATATATAAGAAGTGTGTTCGCCAAGACTTCTCAACGCGCAGGGAATACATAACTATAATGTAAGTATAGGTACCTACCTAATTATTATTGTAGTGATATCTACCATGTACCTACGCACCTATTTATTCATCTTGTTATTACCGATATAGTTATCAACCTTGTATCCTACCCTAACTGGATAACTAGGTACCTTACGTACCTACTAGAGAAATACCTAAGAGCCCATTAGATGATTATTATACAGCGTCAGGAGGCAACTTACACTACAGAGGTGCTTAGTACCTAAGACGATTTTTGATGGAGTAGACTTGCCCAGCACATTATAAAACCTACCATCTCCTCAGCTTAGTCGGCCGTATCGTATCTAAACCACAGGAATGGTCATTTGAATCGATGCCTATGAATCGATGTCGACTAAGCCGCAGGTTTCCTCAAGATGTTATCTTTCACTATTTCGAGTGATCGTGGTGGTAGACGGAAGAAGTGTAGATTCGATTCCCGCGGCGGAAAAAAAATTCTGCATATATTTCTTCCTGGTCTGGATGTTGTTGTACCTACCATGGTAGGTAAGTATGTAGAGATGCTCCCTCCACATAACGTGCTTATTTCAATGTATGAATTGAAATACCTACTTTTTGCAACACCTTTACTTGTGTGCGCCACGCATTACCTACCTACCTAATTGTACTAATTTACTACCAACTTATTATTATTATTACTAACCTGCATTACATTTTATTTCAGGAGGGCACAAAAAAACGTTGGAAGAAAAATAATCAATAATAAAAAAAAAAACTTCTAGAAAATAACTAATAATACGATACTACTATAGTAAAAACCAGACAGATCTATAACGAAAATGTTATTACCTGCCTATTACATTTTTGTCGAAATAAATATTGCACCAAATTATTTTACAATGCCGCGTTTCACAGTCAATCTGAAGGTCAAACTCGTCGCGTCTCATTTGCTGGACATGTCGCGCCCAGTAACGGGAAGCAACGACGTTGCACTTTTAAAGAAAGCAATCTCAAGCAAATGAGACGACTATACTTCCGTCAGATTTCTATAAGGCCGTTAAGTGACAAACACAAAATTTTGGCTACGAGCAAAAACGTGAAAGATGTTGTTTTCAAGACATCTGAAGACTTGCAGTTTTTAATTACATACCAAAATGTTTGTATTTTTTTATCATTTATTGTTACATTATACGAGCACATTAGTTTAACCCTCGATTTTTTATTCAACTTTTTGTGTTTTAAGTAAGGTTGTTTGTTTCAAAATGTTACCATTTGCAAAATTAGAAAACCGTTAGCTGAAGTACAGCCGCTTTTTAGTGTTGTATTTAATTGAAACTGTGTGGCAGTTTGAAGACTAGTCACAGTTATTAAGAATTATGTAGCTAAAAAACAGTTAAGTCACATAACCCTCTTTTTGCCTTGCATGCTACGGAAAATTATACAAACATCATTTTTGAAAACAACGTAAAAGCCCCTTAACTGTGTATTTATTATTTTTAAATCATTACATTAATCATTGTTTCAGACTAAAACACAGTCTTGGGATAAACAATTCGAATTAACTGTTTTTTAACGTGGAAAATACTACATAAATTTCCATGACATAATATAAATTGACGGCAAAGCGTAAATTTTTCACACACTTTATGGTTAAATTAAACAAAATTTAGCTTCCTAACATTAATATTTTTAAATGAAACAATTTATAACATATCGCCAAGCGATAAACACCAATAACTAAATTAAAATAAAGTAGGTACCTAGGAGCTCTTCTAGGTTCGGATGTTATTTTTCGTTTAGGTATTGATACAGCGGTGCTATTTTGAATAAATATTCTTCGTTATTTCCAAGACAGAGCTTAATATGATTTATTGATTTCTTTTCGTGCTTCTGAAGTAAATATAGCCAAAGATCTTGTCATACATTTATCGTTTCACCCAGTCTTCACGTTGTAGCTCGATACCTCTTCTTGCTTTTGTTTTAACTTTTTTTTCGTAAGCTGATCCATCATTTTATTCAGCTGTAGTCGATTATTCATGAGTGAATCAGCGCCAATAGTTGCAATCAGCTCAGAAAAGTAAAGCCCATAACTGTATGAAGTTTTTGTTGCATCATTTTTTTGAAAAACAGGCAACATCATAGAATATTATGCTGCATTAACTACATCAACAAATTCTTCCACCATACATATTTTTGGGATTTTACTATAAAGTATTGCATGACTGTATTTTATTGCTCTCGATAGAATCCTTTAGGATCAGAAAGTTGAACTTGCATTCTCATAAAGTTGAATTCCTATAATGTTGACTTTTTTGGGATCACATAGTTTTATCAATCACTAAAGTTGTAATGTATAATTGTACGGTATTTCTCTTCAGGAACCGAAAGTTCCATGCCCACGCTCTGTGGTAACCTTATTCGCCTTCAGAAATATCCCCTATAGTTTTCATCTAGAAAATTAATTCCATCAAATTGAAGAATGAAGTAAGAGGTGGCTGGATTTCTTTGTTTTTGCGCACGTTTGATTGAGATCCTGCATCCCATTTTTTTTAATATTGCTCTATATTACCTATATTGATTCTATGATTAAAGTTTGATTATAGTGACTAATCGAATTATGTCAAATCGTCACGTAGCTGAAAGTCCGAATTAGTCTCAGAGACTTGACATTTTCAGTTTATCGTCATTTTATAGTGTGTTTAGATTTATAGGTAGTTTATAGAATGACAAGAAAAAGTCCCGGAAGTTTAACATTAATTTTAAAAGAGGTATTTAAATAAAACGTAACCTATAGGTTACGTATTTGTATGTTGTGTAGCACGTACGTACGTTAAACAAATAAAAATACATTACAGTCCTTAACACGATTTCAAGTCCATTTTAGGCGGTATCCGCGACAACGCGCCATACGTCCTGCCTCCACAGTGTTTTAGACACTTAGACATGACTGAAGTAGTGCGGGTGGGGGGCGCACAGAAACACACAGCAACTAGACGTTTTTTAGCGTTGAAATGTGGCCTAGCGGTCTTCTAATGTTGGTATTGCTAATATGTATTCTTATTTTACACTACTAAAATACAGTCACCGTCTTTTAGAATTGTAAATTGTTTTAGTTTCACGTTTCCGACCATCAAATAACCGACTAAATACGTTTAGCGGCTGTTTAGTGTAGCACGAGTACGAAAACTGTCTTTTAGACGCTGTAGGTCACAAGTACGGCCAGCTAGTTGTAAATAACTAAAACACTTGTAAAGTCAGGTAACGGTCTAATTTAAATGTAAGTACATGTAACCGTTTTTTAAGCTAGTTTAACCGATGAAATGCAAATGTCAAATGCACTGCTAAACATGTTTAGCGGTATTTTAGTGTTGTCGAGTGTGTTAACCGTATTTAAGTATTGAAGAAATCCAAAAAGGATGTAGTTAGCGGGGTACGTGGTCTCAATATCTCTGTAACCATAAATGATAGAACAATATGACCCAGACTGGAAGATGGAGAAAAACTAGCGCTTTCGTCTAGTGAATAAAACTCAAATTTGCACAAATGTCACTTAACGGCCTTTTAGTAATCGGACGGCAGTATAGTTTACCTAGGTATCGTACGCGGCCTAAAAGCGCTCGGTAATCTATTCGTCTCGCTCGTAGATTCTCTAGTTGTGAGGCTGAGATGCCTATAACCGGCGAAACATAATGAATTATTACTTGCACTGCCACCCGGCTAGACGGCATCACAACGGTTTACCTAAAAACTGCATAGATGTCACTAAAACAGTTATAGGTCAGTGCACTTTGCGAAGTATTGTAAAACCGGCGGTGGGGTGCAGAGGCACAAAACTTCAAGGTCGTTCGCTCTGGGAAGTGCCTTAAGAAAATCTTCTGTGGGAAGCATCAAATTCTAATCTCAAAATATTAAGATATTGGAGTTAAGAATAGCGTTCTCTGAATCTCCATCGGGAGCTTCTGAATTCCATCTGATTAGGCTTTCCGAATTTTGGATTATTGTCATCAGCAAAGCAAATTGCAAAAAAGGTCAACCTGTTCTCTATTTCCCCTGATGATGGACTGGACAGTCTGATGTCATCAGGAGTTGGTGGGGAGGGGGTCCTGGACCCTTCTTTTGCTGAAGCTTTTTGTTGTTTTTGCCTCTATTACTCGCTTGCCTCGACTTTTTGTCCCTGCTATTTTGACTGTGGGTGCTTGTGGTCTGTCCCGGGCAAAGGAATGACCGACTTTTGCTAGCTGTTATGGCTGAATGATAACAACACTGGTGGTAGACCCTGTAGGCACCCTGCCATAGTCCAACACCAAACGGCTTGTTGTATTGTCTATGCGCAGGACCTTTGTTTCTGGGTAAGCTCACTCCATCTTAGAATCTTAGCGCTGGCCTAGAGCTTGACAAGGCTAGAGGTCAAAAGCTAGCCCATCATTTATATATAAAAAAGTTATCTACTCAAGCAGAATCTGTGGTTTGCATAATATACACTCACAGGCTCAGAACTATTTCCTAAAAAAGAGGTAGGATTATAGACATATCTCAATGTTGTAAATTTTTTGACAGTCTTGTATCTATCGGGAATTTCTTGTCTTACAATTGTTTATTAAAGGCCCAGAAGAACCTCACTCCCATAAAAACGTAGTATGTCGTTTATTATGGCATATCATGGCGAGTCAATCGACATTTTGTAGGTATTGGATAAAAATAGGCTGTTTTTTCTAATAAAACAATAAATGACAAAATTTAAAACACACTTTCCAATATACTTATTTCATTAGTTTTACGTTTTTTACTGGAGAGGTCTTCTTAGTGGTAGGTACATAATATTCTAGCTAGTAGCAATCTCTCATAATGAAACGTTACGTTCAATTGTGGTACACAAGTTTGTTGTACCTTGCCTACTTGGTTTGATGTGATCTACATACCCTAGCGTTGGTCAATTTTTCATACACCTCAAGAAGATGAATGTCTTCGACGCTGTGCATCTTAACTTCGCCAACGAGACACACCCGACACACTGCAGAAGACATATTTTAGTGATGTTTTCTTAGAAAAACTTAGATTAGATTGAACTAAAAATAGATAAAAATATAACAACAATTGAATAAGAATAATTTACGCGTAGGCAAATTGGATATTTACACGTGAACGCGATTGTGAAATATTATGCTTTTGTAAGGCTTCTGTATATAAAAAGATACTCTGTGATATGAAGATTTTCAAAGAAGACTATCACTTCCATAGATATAGAACATTCTATAACAACGTTAGATTAGATTAGCAATTTAGTGCCATATGATAGGGCAAGACAAAAACAAAATACCTACATACATTATAAATAAACTTGTAATTCACCCCGAACTGATATATCGTGATGGTCTTAGTTATATTACCACGGAATTATTTCTAAAAAAATAAACGTAATTAACAAACCTCACTTACCATGCACTCTATGATGTACTCAATCTCTCTTTATTCCCCTTCTAGTGTTCGAGAACTTGGAAGTGGTGGATTTTACAGAAGAAGAATGCTTTGAAAGGCCAAATTAACTTTATTATATAAACACAATATTAAAAGAACATTATACCAGTTTCGTATTTTTCACTTGACAGATACTTTCTCAGTCAATAACAAAGGTCTGCAGTTGCTAGGTTACCTTCGTTAACTTTAATATCTCCTCTCAACAAAGACCCATGCGCTCTGAGATCATTCTGATCCTCGGTCTTGGAAGAGGCTTGGTGAATATGTCTGCCAGCTGGTCTTCACTGGTAACCTTGTCCACGCTTAGCTCTCCGCTAGTCACCAATTCCCGTACGAAGAAATGCCGTACCTGTATATTGTTTATTATTTGCTTAGTCCGTCGATGGAATTCAGGATTTTCAGCTAGCCTTATTGCAGCTTCGTTATCCACTTTTAAGCACGGAATCTTCTTGAGAACAACAAGATCACTCAATAGCCGAGACAGCCATACATTTTCCCTGGCTGCTTCGCTGGCGGCTACAATTTCTGCCTCTGTAGTCGAAATCGCGACACTTGCCTGTCTTTGGCTTAGCCACGAGATCGCTCCTCCCGCATACATGCTCAGCACTCCGCTAGTGGATCTTCCAGTACTAATGTCACCTGCATGGTCAGCATCGCTGTAGCATTCCAAAATGCCTTGCTTGTAATGCTTCTTGTACATGATACCTAGATCTGGTGTGTATTGCAAGTATCGAATTATGCGCTTCAAACGGACACAGTCTGCTTCTTCTGGTTTCTCCAGACTCCGTGAGACTACACTGACTGCATACGCAATGTCAGGTCTAGTGCATACCATCAAATATGCTAAGGCACCAACGATTTGCCTGTAGTTACTTTTCATGTATTTCATATCCACTTTCTCGCTTGATGTACCTACTTTTACTATAGGCGTCGAGACCGGTTTACAGGTATCCATCCCGAATCTCCGCAAGATTTTCTTAACATAAGACGTCTGAACTATTTTAATTCCGTCTCCTCTGCTTTCAATCTCTATCCCAAGGAAATAGGAGGCAGGTTTTGTGGTTATTTTGAACCGACCTTTCAGCTCCCCAATAAACTCATCTATGAGCTGTAGCTTGAGCCAGCAACGAGGCCGTCATCCACATATAACGCCATGATGATTTTTCCACATCCTTTCTCTCTTGTTAAAAGACAAGGATCTGCTTTACTAGTTATAAAGCCAATCTCTTTGAAGTAGTCTAAAATGCATCGGTTCCAGCATCGAGGTGCTTGCTTTAACCCATAAAGACTCTTCTGTAAAAGACAAACTCTACCGGAGGCATCGTCATAGCCTTCTGGTTGCTTCATAAAGATTTCTTCAGTCAAAGAGCCATACAAAAAGGCAGTCGAGACATCAAACTGCATCATTGTCATTCCTTCGCTAGCTGCCACACTAGGTACAGAGCGAACGGTTCCCATCCTGGTAACCGGGCTAAATGTCTGCTCATAGTCAATTCCTTTTTTCTGATGAAAACCTTTTATGACCAGTCTTGCCTTGTATTTGTCTACAGAGCCATCAGCGTTCATCTTTACTCGAAATACCCACTTGCATGGTATTGCTTTTCTTCCCTTAGGTAAATTTACAAGCTTCCAAGTACTATTTTCTTTTAAAGAATTAACTTCGCTGTCCATGGCTTCTTCCCATAGATTTCTCTCCGGGCTTCTAATCGCCTCTTTATAGGAATTTGGCTCTATGTATCCCATAATAGCATTCATGACAAAGTCTTTGAATCGATCTGGAGGACGTAACGAAGATCGGTCACGAAGTACCATCTGGTCCGGGAACACATCTTCATAAACAGCATGATTTACGATATCGTCCTCGTCCATGACATTATCTAGACTTTGAACATCTTCTTCATCTAGATCTTCATCAATAACGACATCTTCTCCGACATCATTTCCCTCCGATTCAATAGACTGTTCATGTAAAATGTTCTGTGCATCGTGAAACTATTCACAATTACTCATATGTCCTTCATCAATTCCAATATCAGAATTGTCTTGTTCTTCAACTGTTTCCCTATTTGGCTCAACAGGAACATTTTGTTCAATATTCGTCTGGCTTTTTCTAACAGGAACTACCTCAATCTCGTTTTTATGATCGCAATCTTTCTCAATTTCATGTTCATTCATTGAAGTTTCAAGCACTTTTTCATTAAATATGACATCTCTAGACCTCACCAGTGAATTCCTCTCTCGGTTCCAAAGTCTGTACCCGTCATCATTGTCGTATCCAATTAAAATGCAACGTGTAGCCTTCTTTTGTAGTTTCTTTCTCCTCTGCTTAGGTACATGCGCATAGCAGGATGACCCGATTATTCTCAGGTGCTTTATCTGAGGCTTCTTATTTAGCCAAAGCTCATAAGGCGATTTGTGTTCCACCAAAGTTGGTCCTGTCCTGTTTAATATATACATAGCAGTGTTAACCATCTCTACCCACAAATTCTGAGGAATCTCCTCATGCGCATGCATCATTGCTCTAGCAGATTCAACTAGGGTCCTGTTTTCCCTCTCACTACATCCGTTTTGCTCAGGGGTATACGGCATAGTGAGCCTTTGCTTTATTCCTGTCTTTTCAAGCAGATCTCGCACTCTCTTATTATCATACTCGCCCCCATTGTCACTTAAAAGCTCCTTCACAGTATGTCCAGCATTTATAGCCTCAGACAACATTTGCTTCAGTTTTTCATAGACTTCGGATTTGTTTATTAGAAAATTCACATATCTGTACCGTGTAAATTCATCTTTAAATAAGACGAAGTATCGATATCCCGAAATACTTTTAGGGAAGGGACCACAGACGTCAGAGTGTATGTGCTCTCCAGGTTTCGTAGCTTTTTCGCGAACATCAAATTGTTGCTTCTGCGCTTTCCCAAAGATACAACCTTCGCATAGTTCTCCACTGTTTTTCGTCTTTACTCCAAGCTCCTTCTCTATCAAACGTTTGACATGTTTCTTGTCCTGATGTCCCATACGCTCATGATACAGTAGCAGCGTATCTCCAAGCTCAATTAAATTGACTGAAATAGCAGGGCGTTCGGCTTTGCAAGCTATCTTATATAAACCGCCATATCTTTGCCTTGTTCCTGTTACAACAATCCTACCATTGACCTTCATGGAACAGTTTGTAACCCGTGACTCAAATACGCTCGTGTCTTGTTTGTCTTGTGAGCTAAGCACAGAGAAAAGATTCTTAGTTATTCGGGGTACATACCAAACATCTCTCAAGAAAAGGTCCTCAATCCGTTCATTTATCTCGGCTTTAACATGAACTGTTCCTTTGCCAACAGCCTTCAACATGTTTCCATCTGCCGTTGTCACTGTGTGAGCTTCATAAAATTTATTAAAATCTTGAAATAGATCACCACGCATGGTGACATGGTGTGTAGCTCCATTGTCCACATACCAAGCATCAGAATCATTGCCAGAATCCGTTGCATTCAACATCAGTAATATTTGAACTTTGGGTACTTTCCTTTTCTTTCGCCTTTGGGCAATCTTTTCTTATATGACCAACTTCCTTACAAAAGAAACATTTGTATTTTTTCTTTTTACTTTGGTCTTTTTGGTCATATCCCCTTGCAATATTTTTATTATTTGTCTTCACGTAAAGCGCAGTCTCACTAGATTCAGCGTCAGCCATCTTCGCATTGAGCGCTTTTTCGTGGGCACACAACTGGCCTGTAATATTGTCAACCGTCCTTTCCTTTTTCGACATTAATAGCCAACTCGATTTGAACTAGAAAAAAGTTTCTGGCAGCGTGTCAAGGATCTTGCATATTAAGAGAACTTCAGGTAACTCTACCTTTTCTTCTTTCAGTAACTCTTCCTTCAAACTGTGCCACAGGTTCTTTAATTTCGATACATGAGTCGACATTTCATCTGACGGATCCCTCTTAAGCTTGAAGAAATCCAAACATGTATCATAGAGTCGGCCCTCATTAGGTCCCTCATATAATCTATGGAGTTCGTCCCATACTTCTTTTGGAGTAGACAATCTTATTACTTTACCAAGCGTCTCATCTGTTACATTGTTAGTTATCAAGAGAAAGGCTGTACTCTCTAACTTCACAAATTCACTTCGACTTTTATTGTACAGGTCTATCGCAGTAATCACAGCATCACCGCTTCCTGCTATAGGTCTCACTGGCCTTTGTGTTTTACCTTCCACAATATCCATGAGTCCGTCCATACCTCTCAGCAAGGCTATCATACGATACTTCCATGGTACCCAATTGTGGCCGTCAAGTTTCATAATTTGAATTTTCAAAAGCTCCATTTCATTTAAACTTCTGGGTCTGGGCCCATAACCACTTGGAGGTGGTGGATTTTACGGAAGAAGAATGCTTTGAAAGGCCAAATTAACTTTATTATATAAACACAATATTAAAAGAACATTATACCAGTTTCGTATATATCACTTGACAGAGACTTTCTCAGTCAAAATAACAAAGGTTGCAGTTGCTAGGTTACCTTCGTTAACGTTAATACGAGACACTCTCATTATATGCCAAGCCAGAATGAGAGCAATGCACCGACCGTAGGTCATAGTGCATATGATATAATAATTGAATAATTTACCCCTTCCTTGTTAACATGAAAAATTTGATGTCTTTTTGAAAAGTGCTTTCAAAAATTTACATTTCCCCCCCATTTGCCCACGAATCTCGTTAAATCAACCATAAAAGCAGCAGCTTTTTTCTGTGTGTAAACAAAACTCTAACTGTGAGCACAATCTGTCTGCCAAGCGTGGTGATTATGGCCAAACCTTGCAGTTGTAGGAAACTTTGTCCACATCGTGGTGGTCAATAATGTGCTGTTAATATGGAATATGCTCAGTCAAACCCCTTGCATGACATTCCAAAATAAATTCTTGTTTTTTTTCGACATCCTTGGTTTGGCTACTCTATTGTGTGAATGACAAAAATAAATAGACCAGAGTTTTAATGACATTCCGAACCTTTTTCTCCCTATCTTAAAAACTACCCTTAATAAGGGGTGAATTAACCAACTTTTAAATCTGCCATTTAACCCCCATTTCATACTATAGTTTTCACAAATTTTCGAGACTTCGTTTTATTTACCCCGTTTGCAACCCTTAATTTAATGTCTTTTAATGTCTACACGGGGGTGGTTTCAACAAATAATTAAAAAGTTGTGAAGAACACCCCCTCTAACAGTATATCCTACAAGACATACCAGCGTTTTACCATCTTAACGCACCTCTTTTAAAAAGTAAAACATGTTTTTTTTAATATGCAGCCGGTACCCTTTCAAATGACACCCGATAACCCCGACAACCATGCAATAACCGATGCTTTCCTCTTTCAATTTTGCTTTTACATTTTTGAGCAAATAGGGGTATACGTTTTAGCAATTACTCGCGTTCCCTTGAACATCGAACCTGGTGTCTACGGATTTGTCTTGCAAAGGCGCAGAGGACTGTGTAGTTTGATTAGTAAACGTATGGTTTGTATCTTGTACTTTCAGAAAAAAAAAAACCTACAGTAAACTTCTCCCCTTTGCCCTCTTTGTTTTTTTTTTCAGAATATCTTGTGTAGAATTAAATCCATATAGTAGCCGACACCCGACAGCTGTGCTACTCGTCCTCAGATCACCCCGTTAGTATTCTGTCTGTGGCTCACTCCCTTCCCTTATAATGTTTCTCTATGGCCTGTATCTATGGCTCACTCAACAGCAGTATACAGCAGTGTAGCCCATCCGTACGAAAAGCTGAAAAAACTTCCATTCCATATCCATAATTCCCAGTCAATAAAACAATAACGTTTTTAATTCAATGACAAAATAAATCGTTTTCGTGTTCGTTTATGTTATCAAAACATGTATCCTGAAATGTGTCGAGTATGCCTAGCCAGTGACGTTAGACTCCTGGGCATTGAAGATGGGCTTCTAGAACTGTATGAAAAACTCACAAGTAGCAAGGTATGTAGGATTAATAAATAATGTTTAACACTCTTCCCATGATATTTAAATTTTGTTTCTATCACCTAGGTAGAAAACTCATTAGGTTAAGCTCGCTTTCCCCATATCGTACTTTGTTTTTAAATTAATGAATAAATGTTTGTAATGTACCACTCCTATGTGGTTCTATGACGCAATGCTGCTCCTGGGTTGAAATCTTTGCAATTTGGTCTCTTAGCCCAGTCAGTTTGTATTTGTTATGATATTGGGTTACTATTTAAATTATGGTTCAATATTTATTAAATATTATATTATAATTAGGTTAAATATTTTGAAATACCTTTTCTATTTTTTATAGGTAGAGAACCATAAAAGGTTATTTTTTTATTGTTTTAGCTTAACACAGATCATTCAATGCCAAACAGAGTATGCTACATCTGCTATGCTGTGCTGAAGAGGTGTTATACGTTCTCCAAGAAGGCTCAACAGTCTGAAATGATACTTAAAGATTTATCAATGAGTACTACAGAGGTTTGTCTCAGTATAACATCACTATCATCGCTGTAGGAGGTTGTAGTCAGCCGAATCCTGCCGCTTATGTACCTAACATTGCTAGCCTAGCTAGTAAGGATGGATGTTGTAAGGTTAATTTTGTAATGCAGTCTCGCCATTATAAACATCACTCCATTATTTTCAGAGTTCATACAAGGCTATAGCACCCTTAAACTTAGGAACACAACATCTGTTGATAACAACTACCAAATGTGTCTCTATTGATGATTCTGACATGCAAAGTAAAGACTTGCCTCTGCCTACCCCCAAAGAGAACACACAAGGATTTGATTATAGTTTCTTTTATGATAGCACAACAAGAATGAAAGAAGAACAGATATCTGTTAATGAAGAGATCAACCAAGTTTTTATTCCTGAAGATGAGACAAGAGATAGCATAGAAAAGCCCATGCAAGCTAGGAGTGCTGCATCAAATTCTATTTATTTATCATGTGACAGATGCAGCAAAAGATTTAAAAACCAGCGCTATTTAAAAGCGCATATGACAACCCACAAGAACAAATTCAAATGTGACACATGCCTTAAACAATTCAGTCATTTGTCATACTTTAAGCAACATATTAAAGTCCACACTGATGGAAAACCTTATGTTTGTTCAATATGCACTAAAGCTTTCAACCGAAAGGCAAATTTAACAAAACATATTCAGAACCATTCAGATATAAAAACATATGGCTGTGACTGCTGCAGCAAAACCTTCAAACAAAAAGGTCATCTTAAAGTCCATATGAGAATTCACACTGGAGAAAAGTTGTACGCGTGCGAAATTTGTGGCAAAACATTCAATCAAATAGCAAACTTGAGGAAACATATGGGAATCCATACCGGTGTTAAACCATTTGCCTGTGAATTGTGTGATAAAACATTTCTACAGCGAGCCCAAGTCAAAGCTCATATGCGTAGCCATACCGGTGAAAAGCCATATTCGTGCGACCAATGTCATATGGCGTTCAGTCACTCTAGACCTTTAAGAAGGCATATACTGCTGCACACAAATGTCAAACCATTTGCCTGTAATACATGCTTTATATCTTTTAATCTAGAATGCAATTTAACAGAACATATGAGAATACACACAACAGAACGGCCATTTGCATGTGGTAAATGCGAAAAAAAGTTCACAGATTCTCAGAGTTTAAGGAGGCATGATATGCAAGTGCATTGTGGAGAAAGACTACATGAGTGTAGCAGGTGTAGGAAGACTTTTAAACGCCCCCAGCATCTAAAGAAACATATGCTGTCATCTTATTGCAAAACCTTGACATGCCTCTAGCTAGTCTAATTCTAATTTTACTTAGAATTAGGGGGAAAAAATATTCTGAACCGACACTCTGCATTGTTTTATGTTGTGTTGCTATTTATTCTTAAAATAATGGAGGACTCTGGGATGCTGACAGCAATGCTCTAAAGTAACCGTGGTTGATGCCGCTTGTTTCTCCGAAGGGCCCAGATTTCACTATGGCTTCCCTTCGGGCAGCAATGAACAACCACATGCTCCACCATTTCTTCCACTTTAAAACATCCGCGACATAAGCACATCCGCTGTCTGTGGCACAGGCACTTGTATTGAGAAGGTGGTAGAATTCATTGCCCTTTGACAATGCTGACCATCAAGCTCATCAAGCTCATCAAATATGATCATGTGTCACCTTTCCGTGCCAGACTTAAATGGCTTCCTATTCGGCAGCGCCGGAATTTGCATATTCTTTCTCTGCTTTATTCAATACTTTTCAATCCCTTTTCACCTTCCTATCTTAAGGACAGATTCGAGTTTCTGTATTCTTCCCACAACTTTTCTCTTAGGTCATCAGACACCCTGTTGTTAAAAACCCCGACGCAAAGAACTTCTTTTTATAGTGGTTCGTTTACAGCTGAAGCTGTTAGGCTGTGGAACGTATTACCTGATTCTATTAAAAAGACGACATCGCAACACACTTTTAAATTGAAAGTTTATCAGTATTATCTATCAGTTTATTCTTAAATTATCATTTTTATCCTTCATTATTATTATTATTATCATGATTATTATTGATGTAATTTTATGTATGTATATTTTATTTTATATTGGTTATTCGTATAGTCCGCCATCCTTGAAAGTCGTTATCTTCTCTTTCCATCAAGCGGTTGCCTGGAAGAGATCGCTTTCAGCGATAAGGCCGCCCATTGTTTTACCAGTGACTAGATTAAGTTTCCAATATCTGTGTTTTGTTATGTTATTTGTAAATGGTGAACAATAAAGAGTTATCTATCTATCTATCTATCTATCAAGCATCTTCACATCTAGTTTTAAGGTACCTATTTGTTATAAGTCTATCTTCGGCAGCATTTGTTTTTTGTTCCAGCCGTCTTGACTGCTTTTCCACAACATACAAAAAAAAAAAAAAAACATCTTATTTTACTCTAGTCTAGTTGGAAGTTCCATGATCAGGATTTAAAATGGTGTAGCCTCTCGACAATTGTTTATAATAAGCTGTACATGCCTGCAGCATATGTACTACTTAGTGAAATATTTGTAAATGCAATGGTCTTGTCTTGTATCAAATTAAACAAAACTACCCACATATTTTATTAGATTTAAAATGTTATGCACCGTACGTAAAACTATGATAATTATGTTACTATGTTTAAGTTCTCATGTAAGTGAATTTTCTAATTCTTTTTGAGAATGAAGCGTCTATAAACCTAAATATAAATCCACGAAAAATCTATTCAAATTCTAAAATGTTACTTATTAGATGTTAAAATTTTTAAACCATTCAGATCTGTCTGCTGTAGAATTAAGATTCTTATAATGCTAGTAGTCTCATAAATAATTTTGTAGGTACTAAACTTTTTCTAAATATCAAAATAAAAATACTGAAATATTGAAAATTTAATACCTATAATTCTAAGTTAGAACTGTTAAAATTATCAGGTACTATCTAGTCACCATGTACCTAGAACAAAATAATATCACTTGTAATGTAAACATCATAATTAATTTAAAACTGCATTCATTTGAAAATTATAATATATAAACAATAAAATAAATAAATATTACACAGCACCATCTGGTCTTTTATTATATTTTATGATTACACCATTTAATTAATAGGCTTACCCCCTTTTTTTCATTTTATGACGGTGTTGCCTGGCCTTCGTCACATTATGAAATCAAAGGCAGAAGTTGGAAGCGCATTTCACCCGAAATCCTCAACAGACTGAGGCTCTATCTTACCTCCATTTTTTTTAATAAGTTTGGGTCAGCTATTGATCTTGAAACATACAAAAAGAATGACTTATTACATACCGCTTCAGCTATATCGATCCAATCCAGAGCTTTAACAATATTGTCATTTTTTGAAGGTTTTTTATCCCAGTTCCAATATGTGAAGGTTTTAAATCCTCCAACCACCTGAAATTGTACATAGATTAAGGTCTTTTTGAATACATACCTATATTCGCCGGCAAATAAAAGTATAGCCAGTAGATAAAAAGTGCTAATGTATATTATTCCCTTGGTACATCTTGCGAGTGGCCCCAAACGCATAAGTAAAATAAATGAAATTAATGAATCAGGCGATTGGGAAAGGTCCCTTTTGGCAGCAGGCCCAAACGACTGTCTTCCCACAATTCTTTAGCCAAATTTCATTGTTCCATACCGTAATTTAGTCTTGAAATGAATAGTGCTTTGGCATGTTCCACACAATACACCCGAGGAAGTCGTTGCAAAACCTTATCACCCAATGCAACTTAGAATTGAATGAGAATATTGCTGAGGCAAAGAAGCTTCTGAGACAGGCTAAGTTCAGTAGTTGGAAGAGCTTTTGTGGTGCAATAGACGGAGCGACTAGTTCTTCTGAAATGTGGCAAAAAATGCGGTGGATGAAAGGAGTTAGAGAGAACAGATTTTATACATCTGATGAAAAAAAAGAAATACTCTTGAAAACATTAGCCCCTGACTACGTGCAACCACAACGTCCCATATTTACATCTCAGAACAATCAACTGGAAAACGAGTTTAATCCACAGGAGCTATACAACTGCTTAAAAAAAAAAGACACATCCCCAGGGGATGACAATATAACATACTCTATGATATACAACCTTCCTCCTGAAGGCAAAATGTTTTTACTCAAAATTTATAATTATATTTTTAGCCAGTCAATAGTTCCAGAACAATGGCGACATATACCTAAATGTAATACCTATCCCAAAACCTAACTCTAACGATGACCCAACTGCTAAACTGCGACCAATATCGTTAATCTCATGCCTATGTAAGATCTTTCATACTATGTTAAGTCGACGCCTCGAATGGTATGTTGAGAAAAATAAAATTTTGGAATCAACTACATCTGGATTTAGAAGAGGACAGTCAAGCATTGATTGCATAGCTAGGTTGACCTCACAAATTCAAATTGGATTTGTGAAGAATACCCCTACACTGGCATGTTTTTTGGATGTTCACAGTGCCTACAATAATGTCCTGGTAGAGCGGTTGGTTCAGGTGTTGGATGAGTTAAAAGTGGGCACTAAGGTATGCAATTATTTATACGAATTCCTAAGCAAGAGATATCTAAATATCAAAGATGGAAATGGATGTAACACCTTTATGAGATGTACTGGAAGAGGACTCGCCCAAGGAGATCCAATCTCTCCTTTTCTCTTCAATATAATTACTTATAATCTAAGCCACTCACTAAATAATGTATTATCTCTCCAATACGCGGATGATTTTGTCTTCTTTATACAAGATAAGAACATTAATCTTTGTGTATTGGAAATTCAACGCTGTATTACTCACATATCTAATAGGCTGGAAGAGATTGGGTTAGATATATCTTTGAAAAAAACTGAAGTATGTTTGTTTAAAAGGGGGTGGAAAAGAGATCGGGTGGAAGTGGTTGTCGATGGTCACTCTATCCCTGTCGTTGATTGCGTAAGATACTTAGGAGTGTGGATGGATAGGTCGCTCCGATGGAACAGACATATAAAAGTAACACAGGAAAAGTCCATGAAGCTTAACAATATTTTAAAAAAATTATCAGGAGCATCTTGGGGTGTACATCCTAAGCATTTGAGAAGACTCTACATCTCTCTTATAAGAAGCCGAATAGACTATGCAAGTTTTTTGTATGATAACTCCACAAAGACAAGTCTCCTTAAGTTGGACAGAGTTCAAAATGTTGCGTTACGTGTGATTGGCGGCTTCATTAAAACCACACCTATTCATGTTATGGAGTCAGAGTTGTGCATACCTCCATTAAGGCTGAGAAGGGAATATCTAGCAACCAAATATTGTTTAAAGAGTCAGGCATGGTCAGATAACCCTACTATAAGTGTCCTAAGAGAACTGTCGAACTTGTCTCATTCAGCTTATTTTCGTAAGAATAAACAAGGATTGTTAACGACTGTCTACGATAATACGAAAACTGAATCAATGAATACATGTAATCCATTAAATATGTTCTCCTTAGACACTTGGGTAACAAATCTTGACATGAAGATAATAATTACTAAAGTTGACGGTATTATAGAGCCCAAAAATTGTTTTGATAACAGGATTTTAAAATATAATACTCTACATATGATAAATAATAAATATAAGACCTGGACTTCCATATATACCGATGGATCTCATACAGATGATGGTAGAGGTGCTGCATACTTTAACCCTTGTCTTAATATAAAAGAGAGCTTTAATATTGTTAATGATCACAGTTGCATAATGACAATCGAACTGTTTGCAATCTCGGAGGCATTGTCTCATGCCATCAGTACAAGACTCAGAAAGGTGGTTATTCTGTCTGACAGCAGAAGTGCCTTGCAACACGTGGCTCGCTGCGCCTCTGGTCACAGAGGTACATCGATTGCCTACTCAATTTTAAATAAAGTCAGAGTGCTGGTGGCTGAGGGAGCATCTCTTGCGATTCAGTGGATCCCATCACATGTTGGCATTTGGGGGAATGAGGAAGCAGATAGATTGGCTCGAGAAGGAATATCAAACGGTATTGCGGTACATTTGAGAGCAGAACACTCTGAACTGGTACACAAATATAAAATATCAATAAGAGACAAATGGAAAGAATACTTTGATATTGTTTCTCGGGAGAAAGGTATCTGGTATAAAACCATGCAGAGTGAACCTCCCCTCATTCCCTGGTTTGCCAACATGTCTTGTAAACTCCCTAAGAAATATATCGTTGTGGCTCACAGGTTGCGCTCCGGACACATTCCACTTAATAGTTTCAGATTCCTTATGAAAAAGATAAACAGTCTACTATGTGACACATGTGGTACTTATGAAGACACCTATCATTTTTTGGTGGAGTGTTCCCGGAGTGCACACATAAGAGAGGAGCTGTCCTCATTGATGACGGTGAACGCCTTGGATGTAGGCTTGTTTCAGTGTGTATTAGCGGAGCAGACCTCTGCCGCCGCTATTGCACTCTACAGGTCGGCATGCATGGTGCTCGAGGGTGAATGAGAGATGGTATGCGAGACCTATGGGACTGGCATAGTCGTTATCGATTTAAAGTCCCTAAATTAAATAAGAAAAAAAAAAAAAAAAAAATGCAAGTTAGTAGTGCCTATTACGAAGTACCTGGAATCGCCTGTCAACCTCATTAGCCATCGGCCTCTTAGCCTCTGTCATAACAACTGCCTGGTAGCCAGCGGGAAAGGAAAGCTTCGTGCCATTGAGTGGGTGCCCACGAAACGTAGCAGTCAGTTCTGAAATAAGAGTTTTAACATATTTGATAATAAAAACTTCATAAAATATTCACCGACTATAAATGAAGTATTACGAACGTAAGTTTGGACGTGAATCTAACTACCGCCTAGTAGGTAATAAGATCCACGCTCTGCATACACCTCAAATTCTACATAGGTATATAATTTAGGTATAGGTACTCTTGAGAAACTCTTTTCAAAGTTTTTCAGAAACTCCTGAGGAAGTCTGGTAAAGTAGCCTATGTTATTCCTGTGAATAAATTCTCTTTGGCAAATTAGTTTCGAATCCGGATGAGCCCTTTAGTTGTGATTGTGAAATGGTTCTTTTATACTGGTATGAATGACATCAGGTAGGTAACAGGTAACTACAATATTCTTATCTTTGTACACTGCTTTGAGTATTGTGAGGATTTAGTCTTCTTTTGCTTTAGTGGTCCCTAAGGGAACCCCAAGTTTGCCCCTGTCAGTGTTTTACAAGACTTAAACCAAGCAGATTCCCAGAGTCTGAGATGTTTTTTTTTTTATTATTGTACAATGGAGAAGCACTTGGCCTTCATCTCACCTGGTTACATGTTAAGATAAGACCCGGGTGTAAACACACTTCACCCGGAATCCTCAACCAACGTAGGAACTGGTTATCTTACCTCTAAATACCGGAACACAACAATTTTAGAATTGTTGTTATGAAGACAGAATTAGGTAAGATGATGGTAGCAAGCCGGGTGGACTTAAACAAAGTCCTACCAACCAAAAAGATGAGAACAAATAATGTATGGTCTATAGAGTTTATTTTTTATACAACTTGGAGATGGAAGAAGCAAGCAGCCCATCTGATGTTAAGTGCATCTCTTGCCTATAACAAAGCCTTACTGCGTAGGTCATATTCACAAACATGTATGCGCTGCACTGCATTGCGCCCATTGTCTAATTTTACCGGGAACCGTACCCTACAAACCGGAACACATGCAATGCTGCTTGGCAGCTGAAATAGGTTTGGTTGTAGTACTTCACCGGTTGAGCCCTTTTACAAGGAGCTCTTCAAGTTTCGATAATAATACAAAAATAATAAAAAAAGGCACTTATGTGAAAGATTGATTCTAACTGGTCTGTGAGTGGACAACACTATAGAAAATATTTAACCTGAGTACTATGTACAAAATAATAAAAATAAGATTTAAATAATAGGATTTACAGGTAAGAGCTCTTTACCTCCATCTATGTCTTCGACGTATGGCGTGAAGAATTTGTCAACATTAGCCGGACCATCTGCGTCGACAGCACAAGGCACATAGTGGGCCGCTTGTGAGAGTAACTCCTTGTTTACGTTATTTTCCACTTGTATCGACATTGCAATCAATTATTACTGTGACTTGTCCTCACAAATAATGAAAACAATCACTTCACGCTTCGCATTCAAAACAAACAATAACTCGGCTATTTTCACGTACCGCAACGCAAGAACGCAAATATCAAAAACGAAAACCGTGACGCGACACATTGAAGCAGAGCAAACAGATGAGGAGAAGCAAAGGGAGATTGATTGAAGTCGTAGGTAGATATAGAATCAAACGAAGGGTACAGCTATGTTTTATTTATAGTAAATGTAAAACAGGCAAGCGGTCCACCGGCTACCGTCGTTGTCGTCGCCTCCAAAAGCATCATTCGCGCGTCCCCTAAGCTCGGCGACCTTACCGCAGGAACTTGGAAGATAAAATGCTATTTGGCTGCAATATCCTGTAAGGCGGAAGCACTTCCGTGCTCAAATAGTGAGTAGATACTATGCTCTACTTGATGTTGCATTGAATATGAGATCATGAAATGTACCTACCTACCTATTAGTTTCTAACTTGTCAGGATCCATGTACCAATCATATAATTTTGAAAGCACCTAGGTAGTCTAGCTCTGTTTGCTTGTTACCCTATTTACGGCTTAACGGATTGGGAATGGATAGGTATGCCATGACCCATGGGACACATTCCCTATCTACTAGCGTACGGCTCTATATCCGTAAAACCACGCGACCGATGGCGGCGGCGCGGGGAAAGTATTTTAAAGATAATTTTTGTGTAGGTACCTATTTCTTTAGTAGGTAGGTACCTTCAGACACAGATCCTTTATTGATATAATTTTGACTATAATTGTTAGGTACAGGTCAGAAAAATAAGGTAGGTAACAAAAATATCATCTATTAAAACTATAAATAAGTAAATAAATATCACAATTCTGGCAATAAAATTCCGACTGTAGGTAAAAAATATTTTCAACAATCTACCTAAAACGAGATCCATTATCTCACCGATTAAGGTAACTTGTGCGCTGGTGTAGGAGGTAGCCTTATTGCTGAGCATAGCTCTTGTGTCTCAGCCTTGCGTTGGAACGAGTCCAGATGTATGTGGGTGTAGGTACCTACGCAAGTCCCTACAGTTCAATGACATACCTAGGAAAGTACTTTTATTTGACGCTATGAACGGTGGCATAGTAGGCAGGGTAGTTTTTTTTTTATGTACCGTTGTGTAAGCACTTGGCCTTCATCTCACCTGGTTACACAAGTTGAGATAAGGCCGAAGGTGGAGGGGGTACTGGGTCGGATAACCTCCTCGTGGTGTACCCTGGGTGCCCTCGATCACTTCCCACTTGTGGGGAATTATCGACGGCAGCGAATAATCCGACGTGAGGGTGTCCTCCGCGTGTCCCTATGAAGTTAGCATAGGGCACAGTCGATGGACAGGCGGACTTCCGCGGGGCGGGGAGTCTCAGTGAGGGACTCAGCGGACCTTCGGGTCGTGGGATGGCCGGCCTTCAAGGCTGGCGGCGCGGCAGGGAGGGTCAATTCGGCCACCCTGTCGGGCAGTGGGATCAGATGGGGGTCTGGTGGCCGGGAACGTAGGGGCGTTCAACCGGCCTCCATTGCACAGACCCTCATCCCCGTCGAACGGCGGGAACAGCCTGGCGACCCAGCTGTTCCCGCTATCCCCCCAGGTCACACTGGGGGAGCCTGTGGGGCCCCTATAAAGGGGCAATCGCCTGTGGTGTTGTGGTAGTTAAGGCTTAGGCCGGTTTCCCACGACACCACCACACGGCGAAAGCGGGTCACTGCGGAGTTTAGTGGGTATTGCCTGTCGCTAGGACGGGTTGAGTCCCACACGCATTCTCCGCAAAAAAAAAAAAAGGCCGAAGGTGGAGGCTCACTTCACCCGGAATCCTCAACAAACTGAGGAACTGGTGATCTTACCTCTAAATGCAGTACCATCGCACTACAGTGCAAGGCGATCCTGCTTAATATAAACTCTTATTTTTATAAACTCTCAGGAAGTGCTGAATATAATTGAATGACAGCGCGGCTCGACGATAACAATAGTTATACTTTTCTTACTAACAGATTGGCAAAATTAGCTTTACATTTAGATTTGATGTGCTGTTTTAAGTGTTCCATCCGTTTATATGCGTTTCCACAAGCATTACACACATAAGGCCTATGGTCGGAATGAACTTGAATATGCCCTTTCAAATGGCGCGCTTCTATGAAGGTTTTATCGCACTGTTCGCACGCATAGGGTCGTTCGGCGGTGTGGACTCGCATATGCGCTATCAAGCTGCTTTCCTGAGAGTATGACGACGAACAATTGTTGCAGGCAAAAGGTTTCCCCTCCGTGTGAACTTTGATCCTGTGGTGCCGTAGAGTGCTTTGATGACCGAAGGATTTACCGCAAGTCTTGCATGCAAATGGGCGCTCCCCAGTATGGCAACGCAGGTGATCTTTCAAGTTGCATTTCCCTCGAAACGCTTTTCCACATATATCACAGAAAAATGGCTTGTTCTGAGTATGAGTCCCCATAATATGAGTTTTTAAATGGGTAGTCACCTTGAACATTTTACCGCAAATTTCACACGCATAAGGCTTTTCTCCAGTGTGGCTTCTCATGTGAGCTTTCAAGGCGCTCTTATACCAGAATTTTTTACTACATCTGTCGCATATAAACGGTTTCTCTTCATTATGAGCCGAGTTCAAATGCTTACACAATTCTGTTCTACTGTTAAAAACTTTGGTGCATAGGTTACAGTGTACATCCTCATTTTGTAGGAAGCATATTTTCATGTGGACTTTTAGAATTGGTTTTGTCGCATATGTTTTCTTGCACTTGCAACAACTGAATGGTTTTTCTGCAGTGTTGGATTTACAATGGCTTTTAAGATCGCTTTCAGAGCAAAATGTTCTGTTACAGTGTTTGCAAGAAAATGTCTGAGGGTCTACTTTGTTGCATATTTTCATATGTTCCTTCATACCTTGCTTTCTGGCAAAACATTTCTTGCACCCTTCACAAGCATAAGCCTTCACTTCTGAATGGGTGACTAAATGCGATGTCAAATTGTTCTTTGACGTAAAGTTTTTACTGCAAATTATGCAAACAAAATTACTGTTGGTATTTTTAGTATTCAGTTTTGTAAACGAACATGTTTTTTTGTGTTGCACCAAATTGTGCTTTCTTGAAAAATGTTTTTTGCACTTATTACATTTATATGGCTTCTCATTGGAATGACTTATTATGTGCGACTTTAAAAGATGTATGGTTCCAAATTCTTTACCGCAAATATCACATGGAAAACAAGTACTAAAGCTTGTTTCTCTTGAAATTGATTGTGTAGTCTTTATGCTGTCTTCAGGTTCGAGATCCTCAATGCAAACTGTTGTCTCGGCATCATCGGAGATTTCTTCCTTAACTGCAAGCTCTATCTTGACCTTCACAGTATCATTTGTACACGTGTAGCTATGCACATATTGATGATATGGCTGGAAAGTATGAGGAACACAACATTGCTTGGAACCATCGTCTACGCACAGGAATTGTATAGGTGTTGTTGATAAGTACTGTGTCCATCTTATATGAAGAGCTGCGATATTATCAAGTGTTACCTGAAAACAGCATAAAGTACATAATTAGTTATAAAGTTGGCAAGCAATGACTTTCTAACTGAAATCATAATAACCAAGACTCATAGCTCAGTTGGTAGTAGCTCTGCCTTCTGCGCTGTAGGTTATGGGTTTGATTCCCACCCAGGACAAACATTTGTGTGATGAATATCAATCTTTGTTCTGTGTCTGGCTGTTGTATCATATAGTATGTATGTATTTACAAAAGTATTCTATCCGTAATCCTGTTCCCATATTACAAGCTATGCTTAGTTTGGGGCTGTGTGAAATTAATGTCCTGTAATTTTTATTTATTTATCTAAATACTTTTAAGAAAGGGTTAAAAATACCTCATTACTTTTGTAAATATTTATGAGTAAAGCAAATATTTTATGTCATTATTTATTTTTATATTCATCACAGTTTTTAGGGACATCCACCATTAAGCGCCATTTACATGATGCAAGTTTCTTACCTGTTGCATACAATAAAATTGAAGCAATAAATTACCTGGATGGTCTAAACAGTACGTAACATTTTGATCTTTTGCGCAAGTTTTGCTTGCCAAAATTTTTTTGGTGTAAACAGCACATACAAAAATTTCTTAGGCTATTCTTGCATTCAATTATTTTTCTCTTCATTTGCCAACATGAGTGCAGTAAGTGAAGGTGTGTTAATCGTTGCTGCTCTTCTGAGACAAGAAATATTGACAACCAAATTTTAACACTTTTTGACTCATATTTTTTAATAAACAGACTTTACAAAACCTTCCAACACTTGAATGAAAAATTTGACAATGCAAATACGTGCAATACTTGAAGCAACCCGCCAATGAATGGTACACGCACATACAACTCTCTATTTAGACAAGTCAAAACTTGAAAGCAATAATCTCCTAAACATTATTGTATTGGTCTAAACAGAAGACATTTGCAACTATTTTTTGTCAAGACTTGCATTCAATAATTGCGTTAATTTTTTTTACTTGTATCCACGTGTAAACAGTTGCGTACAATTCTTGAAGGGCAATTAACGCACTACTAATATTGCATTCAATAATTGCACTTGAATGTACAAGAAAATTGTATCGTCTAAATCACGCTTTAGGGAATGGGGGAAACAATTGCCCATCTATGGAAAAACATAGTTATCGAAATAAAAATGTCCACCTTTCCAATTGTGTTTTGCACAGCAGTTGCGAGAATGCTCTGAGATTTGAGTGCCATGTTTGAGAAATTCTTGTTTTTTTTCAAATGTGCATGGCATATGAAGCAAATTGTTTTTGGCACTTTATCCTCAGTGTGTGGCTGAAAAACACAAAGGTAAAACCTATACAATAACCAGCTTGTACATGTTTGTTACCCGGATATAATGTACCTAGCCTATATTCTTCTCCATGGCAGAGGTATATGTTTCTTCTATAATATTCATGCCACATTCAGATATGTTCCACACAAAAGCAGACATCAATAAAAATTATTGGGACAATACTAGTTAGATAAGTCCGCTACCTACACCTATACAAACAGAGGCATAGAACCATGTGAACTTTAGCCAAAGATCCAAGGCAAAACCATTGTGTAATACATATATAATAATTATAGATAAATTACCATAGCACCAACGAGTTTTTTATATTCCTGCAGAAGTTCGTCATCCTCAATGCTGTATCGTAAGTCCTCAACGCCTCTTAGGCAAATCCTACAGACGACATCAAAAGACATTTCTAAGCGAATATTTACAGGGATTTCTACACGCTATAAGTTAAAGTGTTTATGTTCATATACTTTCACTGGTTAAAACACAGAACGCAGTAAGTGTAGTCTGATGGAGGAAACATAGAGGTTTTTGGGTAACATAAATAATTGATCATTCATATTATATCAAATCGCTAAGGAAAGTTATTTACACGTATTTATATTTTCTATCCATACTCTTTACACGTATGGTTTATTTTTTTTACACGAAATTGGTCAGTAGCTGTTTTTTACTGCCATCTTTTGTTGAGTAGCTGTAGGCTTGTGCCTCTTTAGATTTAGAACACTGCAAATCAGAAAAAAAAGTTGCACTAAGGCCACTATCTTCCAATTCTTGGTAGGTATAGGTACCTATTAGTATAGCAGTAGTAGAGCAAAAAACGATGGCGCGAATGTTTGCAAATTTTATTTTATTTGTATAATTTTAAATTAATATGTTTGTTTGAACCTGATAACATTATATTTCGAAGAAAATAATTATTTACTATTGATTACTATTGAATGATAAAATAAGGTACGAATCCAACTTTATTTCAATTGGGGGCGGCCGTCCGGCCGTCTTCCTTGATATTTGAATATGAATTCCAAGACAATAATTGCCTTGGAAAATGAGGTAGATTTTGACGAAGAGGAACCACAAATTTCCCCTAAAATAAAATATTTGGAGGATTCTATTCCTGTAGAGGGACAGGTTACCATAGAAGACCAGCTACTCATACTACTCTATCCTACCTATATTACCAGAACAACTAGAACGGCAGATTATTCGTAACTACGCTGGGAAGGGGCAAGATAAAAATGGAAAAAACATGAATCTTCAGGAATCTGAAAACAACCTTGAGCAAGTCTTAGGCATACTTAACGCAAAGCCGAAAAAAAAGAAGGAAGGAAGTTCTACCTGTTCCAACCTCTAGTACGTACGACGAGGAGATGTCAACTTGCTCAGAAAGTGACAAACCTCGTGAAGAGAATAGAAGACCCAGAGATACAGCTCAACCTGCCCAAACAAAAATAGACTCGACGGAAACAGAGAAGGATGACAAAGACATTGGTTTTGGACTTTCAAAATTACTAAATCAGTTGGTATGTATTATTTTCAATGGTAAGACAATGAGTAAGAAAATAGAATTAGTAATAAAGTTGTGTACAGAGTGGCTTATGGCCAAAGTGGCTAGCAATATATCGGTCAGTTCTTTCTTTAATACTGGCCTTAATTATGGATTGTAGTTCTAAAAACATTTTTTCTGTTAATATATTTCAATGGAATTGCCAGAGCTTCAGCCCTCTCAGCACGGGGAGGGGATAAAAAAATTGTCCTCTGTTTTTATCCACCATCGGGAGACAAAATGCTCTCAGAGGTGGATAAAAACAGAGGATAAAAATTTTATACCCTCCCCGTGCTGAGGGGCTGGCCTAAAAAAGAGTACATTTGTTGAGTCAAGAGAAAGTGCATGTTGCAGCTCTGTCCGAAACACGGTTGGAGCCTGAGAGCGATTTTAACATCAGTGGTTATAACTGTTATGGTAAGCATAGAGAATATGCATATGGTGGTGTTGGTATTTTGACACATCATTCGGTAAAATCAATCCTTTGCTCGACACAGTGCATGAATTCTGGGATTCAAATAATTCATGTAAAAATTCTTAATTGTCAGCATATTGAGAACATCATATCATATTTATTGTCCTACGTCATCAACCTCTCGTCCTGTTCGTACCACTCAAAGTGATTGGGATTATATATTCTCGTTAATTACTACTCAAACATTATTATTTGGAGATTTTAACGGACATCATACGAGTTAGTTCTAAACCAATGATCAGATTATTGAAGCAATGTTGGATTCTAAATTTACGTTTTTAAGCGATGGTCCAACTAGGGCCAAAATCGTAAATGGTGCTTTACAGCAATCGTCTCCTGACATTTCATTTATTTATTCAGACATAGCTATTAATTTTAGATGGAAAACCACTAATGAATCGTTGGGTCGTGATCATATTGTTATTAATATTAAAATGTCTTGTACTTCAAATTACCTTAATAGTACTGTAAGAAAGAGAAACTTTAAAAATTGTGATTGGTCTACTTATACTTCACACGTAAAACACTTTGATTTCATTATCCCCAATGATTCTCAAATATTTTATATTAATATTGTACAGAGTGCTGCTGATACTCATATTCCCGTAGTCAAAATTCCTCAAAATGTTACAAAATAAATGTTCGCCTAAACCATAATGGAATCCCGAATTGTCTAAGGCAGTAGCTGAACGTCGTCTTGCCTTGGCGAATTTAAGGCGTTGCTCATCACCGCATTATTTGATTGAACTAAATGAAAAAAATAGAATAGCACAGAAGTCGATTCGTGAAGCTAAATGCAATTCATGGCGAGATTTTTGTTCTACAGTAGATGAGTCTACTTCTGCATCAGCAATGTGGCGTAAAATGAGATGGAAAAAAGGCCGATTCACCAAGGCAATGTATTAAAGAAAAAGCAGAACAGTTACTACATGACTTAACTCCCGATTTTGTAAGTCCACCACAGCCTGTATTTTATTCCAGCAACCCTTCGCTGGAATCGAATACATCCTTACAGGAGTAACAAAGTAGCATCAAGAAAAAATATACTACTTCTGGTTGCTATATTACTTATAAATGTATTTTTAGTTTTGAGGTATTTATGTCTATGGGCCTTACAATAAATTTTATAACATCGTGGAACACTCATTCTGTGCTAATAAAAATACATATTTTATGAAATCTTATTATATTCTGATCCACAAAAAGTAAAAAGGTGATTAGTAGTCTTAAGAACTAATTTAACAGTTGTACTTCATAACACCCTTCAAAAGTTAACAATACAAAAATATATACATGCCGGTACCAATTCAAGGATACCATACCCTTAAGACATTCAATTACCTGACATCTTTACTTTAAAATGGCTAAAGCGCAGCTACAAATCACCGCCACAAGCCAATCGTTAGATAGGGACGGCACAATGATAGCTAGCCCGCGCGTGAACATGTAAAATTGCGTACAAATATCACGAAAATAGAAAATCGTCCTTTTTTAAATTACATGGAAAACCTGACCAAGCTAAGAATAGTAGGTATTCAAAATTAACGCGTATATTTTTCTTTATTTTTATCAGTATCTCATATTGACTCGTCAAAAAGGAGATTCCAAATATGAACTTTTGGCTTGGGGCAAACACCTCTATATAGTGGTGTCTTGTACCTACCTATTAGTAACAAAGTGGACTTGGGTAAAGAAGGTTGTATGTAGTTCTATGGGGAAAAAATGTGCCCTTTTGATCTATGACATTATGTTCTATAGTACAGGGACCTACCCTACCCAATGAAAAAACAAATAGAAATGTTTTACTAACACAAACCTAGATCAAGTAAAAAAAGAAGTTTGCCCAACAGACATTTACTTACCATTAAATAATCCATCATTACAAAACTTAATATTTGCCAATGACTATCACAAGTGTAAAAACATACAGGTTCAACTATTTATAAAAGACAGTTCATATTGTTGTAGCAGAATAATGCTTTTAAAGCAATAAGTACCGATATAATTCATTATGTGAATTCATGTCTACACATCTAGTTGTTCCAAATGTTTGCCAGCTTAAAATGACCAGAATTTCCATCTGAACCCAATAAATCTATTTAGGTACACCTTATATACAAGAAAATGATGTTGGTGCAATTTAAGTCATGTGACAGTAAACTGGCATTGACATAAACAGTACACAAACATTTTCCAACAAAATGTTTGGTGTAAAATGAGTACTATATTTGAACCGATTAAGCAAATTTACACCCAACAAGTAACAAGAAATGATGTTGGTAATCTAATATAATATATTAGATCACCAAGATCATTTCTTGCTAGTTAACTGTCACGAATTATGAGACAATTAACTACACATTATGTTAATGTCCCCGCAAAATTTGAACCAATTATGCCAATTTACAAGGTCCAATAAATTGTATGTTGGTAATCTTATCCATTTGTCAGTAAGCAAGCATTGGCATAAACAGGAGGTGGAAGTAACAGAAACAGGTGCCGACATGAACCAATACTGACCATTCAATGTACTTGTGAATTACATAATACATATACTTAGGTAAGATGAAGGCCAAGCACCTCCCGTCATACAATAAAAAAAACTTAGGCATGTTATAAAATGATGATTTAGAGCTATTATACGAGTATATATATTAATAGAGATATTTTAACCATATTTCCATGTATGGAATGCCAAAAAGGAATAAAATATGAACTGACTACAAAATAAAGCAGCATCTCGCGTTTCTGGTGTTCAAACTTTGACTTTCTTGCTCGGATTCTCTTCCAAGCTTTCGTCCAAACTTCTCTTACTCCTCTCAACATTGGCATTCCTGTTCTCTTTGTTGTTTACACTTTTTGTTTTCTTTCCCACACCTTTCCCTTTATCGTTTGTTGGATAGTATTCCTGTATCTTGTGACTATCTTCCCCTGTTAAAGGTTCCAAGACAATGGACTCGTCCAGCTCTGTGTTTTTTGGAACATCTTGTGTATCTTCCTCATCTGATTCGATGATGTTGCGTTTGTGTTTTGGCTTGGAACTGCCTGCTGTAATAAAATTGGTCCATTACAACTTTATCTCAAAATGTCTAGATAATCAATACAACCGAATGTCATGTCTGAAATTCTAATGGCTTTCTTTTCTTAACTGAGGGTCGATATGGCTTTTTCCTAATGTTCTAGTTTCTATGTGAATGAGTAACCAGAATCATTAAGATAGTAGCTTAAATTATAAATGAATTTCGATAATCTGTAAAAACATTATTTTGAAAAAACTAGAAAAAGAAATATGTACATCAAGTTATAATTCAAAACATTCAACATTCTGGAGTCAACTGTCCCACCAGTCACTATGGTATGGCCCACCTATGAATCAAAATAGGATCTTATGTAGGGGTACCAACAAGGCAAAGTGAAAGATATTGTGATTCTGAAATCTCTTTCAATTTTTATGCCTACCTATTACACAGGTATTGTCATAAGATCCATGCTTAACCTGTTAAGCATGGATATTACAGCATGGAATTAGCACAATGGAACATTTACAATGGTACGGGTAGGTATTGATTGGTCTCTCACCAGATTCTGAGTCTTTTGTTTCATTTTGTTTGAGTTCCTTAGTGATGAAGAATGTGTTTATTGAGCGTTGCCATTTTGGTGTTTCCCGTGGACAGACTGGATTGCCACCACCCGAGCCGCCGGGGCGAGGTCGCTCTGTACCACCTGAAAATTAATAACAATCACTCACATTAAACATCAGACCCTTTTTTTTCCTTTTTCCTATACCTTGGAGGTGGTTAAAAAAAGGCATCTTTTTTGTTACAAATAAGCTCTCAACTGTGAGGATTGGATGGTGAGGATGAGGATTACAATGGAACAAGCTTTTTGTTTTCTTTATGTTATGTTGGAGATGTATGTTTGTGAACTGAGGCCGGCCGGGCAATATAGCGACACCTAGCCCCTAACTAAGCAAATTTAGTAAAACTTATCTTAAATGCCTGCCTAATAATACAGAACAAACTTTAGTCTGCTCTTATCATCCATTTGTTTCAAAGGTTGGCAGGAAGAGATCACTTTTAGCAACAAGGCTTCTCTTGCCTACCTACCCTACCTTACCTAACCTAGTTCAATTCATTCATTTTTCATTAATTTTTACAGAATACATATTAACATAATAAATGAACCTAACACAGAGGTCTTGTGTCATAGGTTTAAGTATTATTCTCCGCAAAATATATATTACTAAGATAGCTAACAGCTAATGATCCACCTGTTAGTAAGGAGTTACCATTGCCTAGGGACGCTTGCAAAACCAGAAGCATTTACTTGCGAATTCCCAAGCAGCCAAATAGCACTAATGTATTATTGCCCTAGAAGGGCAGCTCAAATTTTGAGAAGATAATCCTGCTATGACCCAGCTCTTGAATTGTTTCTTTGGTGTACATTAGATTTTATCTATCTATCAAACATCTGTAATCATCACACTAATTATTGTCTCCGGTGAGATTGAAACCCACATCTACAGCACCAAAAGCACACAACAAACACTTTAACAGCCTCTGTGGTCTAGTGTTTGATCCCAAATAATACAATGTGCTTGGTTTGGTCGGTGGTAGGACTTTGTTTAAGTCTGCCTGTCTAGCTACCACCATCTTACCTAACTCTGTCACCACAACAACAATTCTTTAATTAATTGTTGTGTTCCGACATTTAGAAGTAAGTCAGTTCCTCAACTTGTTGAGGATTCTGGGTGAGGGTTTCCACCTTCGGCCCAGTTTTTGTCTGTATCGGTAGGTGTGTACACTTTCATTATGGTTATTTGAGTTGTAAAAATGTCTTTTTCAACGAAATAGACTCGCCAACATTAGGAAACAGAAAAGTAAGGTTAAATCGTAAGTACCTAAGTATTTATTAGAGCTGTTTGAATGTTCTTACCTGAGCTACTAGAGGTGCTTGTTGGAGCCACACTGCATCTTACTTTGGTGCTTTTGCCAGATGAAACTGAGAAATCATAGATTTTTAACAATTAGAATTACGTATTCAAAACAAACACGAAAGATCTAATTAATTGAATATCACTATGGAACGCGTAGATTGTTTACCTTTAGCGCCAACAGAAGCTTTGGTTCTCGCCATCTGCTAATCTCAGTATTCTCAAACTAAATAATCAAATCATTAAATCTTGTAAATAAATACAACTAGAATATTTACATACAAAATGAAAATAAAAAGGCGCGAGAAATGTTAACTATATAGAATAGAACGAACGAACAAAGTGAAGTAAGTGATTTAATGAGTGAAATAATTTGTCGAGATTGTTTTGAAGACATTGAACGTAAACAAAATCAGCTAGTTGTATTGTAATGGTTTGTTATTGTTATTCTGAAGACATATCAGTAGGTGCCAAACTGTACAATTACAGTAAGATTCCCTAACCTTTTCCCTACTTTGTAAATTTATTACTGTAGATAAAATTAAACTGTAAAATATGTACTTACTTAGGTGTATATAACTTTCAAAAACTCAATTTTCCAGAAAAACTATAAAAATAACTAGTTTTTTTTAATGCAGAACTATTTTTTGTTTAATCGAGCACGTAACTCCCAAAACAACTTTTCGATTACTCTCACGGTTTCAGACTTGGCCTCAGTGGCCCTGAAAAAAACTCACTCTATATAATAATATATTAATGACCCGATCTCGTTTTTCATCAAATATTTATAGCTAAGTTTGGTGCAGGCAAAACAACATTTTGCACAGATTATAAAATGACTTTGTACGGCAGAACCGCATTATTTTCATTAAAGTTAGGTGGTTAATTAATTAATTTGAAGGTATCAATTAAGCCTAGAGTTTCACTTTAGTTTAACCTTAACTGCAGCTCGACTCTAACCGTAATTTAACTTGAACAGTTGTTTAACTTGATCAGTTAAACTGTAATCGTAGTTTAGCTTCAACTAACTTTAACTGTAGGTAGTTCAACTCTAGAGTTTGATTTTAACTGAGGTTTAACTTTAACTGTAGTAAACTGTAACTTAACTGCGGATTATCTTTATATTTGGTTTCACTTTACCGGTGATTTAACTTTATCTGTAGTTTAGAAAGAGTAGTAGAACCCCCTAGTAAAAGGGCTCATCCGGAGAATTACTACCACCATACTTATTTCAGCCGCCAAGCAGCATTGCTGTGTTTCGGTTTGAAGGCTATGGTTGCCGGTGAAATTACAGGTACGTGAGGCTTAACACCTTTATGCCTCAAGTTGACGGGCGCAATGCAGTGCCGTGTAGGCTATGTTCTTTGTGGATGTGACCTATGCAGTAAGGCTTTGTCATAGACAAGAGTACACTTAACACCAGGTGCGCTACTTGCTTGTCCCGTCTCCTAGTAGTATAAAAAAAAAAAAGTTTATCTAAACCGTATTTTAACGTCAACTGTAGTTAAACTTTTCTAGGGCGAACTATTAAAAATCATAAATTAGTTAAACAAGCAAATTGACAATTTCAAAGCATTGATCATTGCATTTGGTGACAAACTAATTTCGACAGCGTGGAAATTGGATTGGACGGACAACTTAAGGTAAATGGTATACTGTTGGGCTGTAGAACACTTGGCATGTATTCTGAGAACAAAGGATTGAACCAATCTGTTGGTGGCGTCGGACATGGCAAGCTCCTAACTCATATTCTACCTAGGTACCTAGTACCTAACCTGCTACCATATTCAGATGCCAACAAAAGGCGTTTCGTATGAAACACGAAAAAAAAAAACAATCTTATGTAGCAAACACTTTATAAAGGTTTCTCTTAATAATGCTTTCTTCGTCACTGTAACTGGACATTTCATTTATTTTCCGAGTCTTTGTTTGGTATAATCTTTCAGCAAATCTTCTTTCACCATGCCTCAATGTATCATGAAGTTTAAATTTCAAAGTGTTTTCCTCGTCCTCGCTGTAACTAGAATCACTAAATATTCCTTTGCGAACCACACCTTCTTTAGCAGATGCTCTAAATTTCGATTTAGATTTCGGATCAGCTTCTTTAAAGTTTTTAAATCTCGATTTAATGGAATTTTTCAATAAATATTTACGTATGTTGCTATCGGCATTCTTAACTAATTGTAGTGAAGGCAAATATTTTTTACTGGTTTTCTTCATAGTTACCACGTTCAGAGGTGAGCGTGTGTAGATTATGTTGAATCTTTTTTGAATTGTTGGTTTTGGTGCGGGTTCACTTTTAACGCGGCTGAGGCGCTTGCGTCCATCTATATTGTTGATGCTGTGATTCAATTTCATATATTTACTTCTCACAACATTTTCATTGCCGTCACCTATTAATCGATTGATAGGTAAAGGTACTTTAGTGTGCCTTGTTGTAGTTTTGCCTTTATTGTGGTTGTACTTTAACTTTTCATAAAGTTTGCGATGTTTGTTTTTTAAGTGCTTTTTAATTTTGTGTTTTTCGTGTTTGTTAAATTTAGACATTTTATGTCTGTGTGATACCATTTTGACACCATAATCACCATGATTGATATCATAATCTCGGTCTGAAATAAACAGAAGCATGAAATATGCATATATGCTAGTTAGTAAGTACTAACTAGCATGTTATGAATTCAACAAATTACAGTTTTAAAAACTACGTTGACGTAAAAAATCTTAACCTACGTGAACCTATTTAAAATAACTTATAGTATGTTTATAATATATTGTTGACATTTTGACTCTTGGTAAACTAAAATAACCTATGAGCTTAGGGGGAAAATATTCAAGACCGTCATCTGAGTTGTCGTTTTGCTTAGATCAGAATGTTAAACAATGAAAAGTATGAAATGAGAGTGCATGTGACTGAGATGCGAATGTTAAGGTGGATGTTTGGTGTGAAAAGAATGAAAAGGATAAAGGATTTATATGAATATATTAATGAGTGCATCAGGGGAAGTCTAAAAGTAGACCCAGTGACGGATTGAACGAGGAGTAATATGAACATGTCATGCGGAGGGTTTTGACGTTTAAAAATGATCCTAAAAAATCTTCATAAATATATTTTTTTACTTTGACTTTTGAGGGAAAAAAGTCACATTTCCAAAATAATGTTAGGTAAGGTGAATGTGGAAGGACGAAGGAGTTGGGGTAGAATTAAAAAAGTATAATTAAATGTATTACTTACCTGTTTCTATAGACAATCCGTAACTTCGTAAATTCTTTTTTTCATAGCTGTTCATTGTTTTTGGTGTTATTTGTATTGAATATCTATTCTTGAAGATCGTTGTATCTCTTGAATAGCTTCGTAAATTCTTTTTTTTGTAGCTTTTCATTGTTTTTGGTGTTATTTGTATTGAATATCTATTCTGGAAGATCGTTGTATCTCTTGAATGGCTTTTGGAAGCTTTATGGTGGATCTGGTTTGATATTGTACGCAAATATTCATCTATGCGGCTCCTAGGTCTGACTTTTCTTTGAGCATAGTATTTACTTTCAGGATTGCTTCTCCTACCGGCTACACGATTTTTCCTAGCGGCCATGAGGCTGGGAAACTTTTCTTCTATTAATCCATTGACCAAAGTAAGTACATTTCTGATCCTGTCGCTTCCTTGAAGACGGACAAATGGCGACATAAGTGCGGCCAATAAACGTTCCATCACCTGGAATTAAAACGAATTTATGTGTCACAACTACCAATCCAGTCCTATCAAACATTTTCTCAAATTATTGAATTTTGAAGAGACCGCCATGCTAAAGAATCCAAGAACCATATCATTAACTTTGCATTTCTTTCTTTACTTTTTTATTTTTTATTGTACGATGGGGTATCGTTTGGCCTTCGTCTCACCAAGTTGAGATAAGGCCGAAGGTGGAGGCGCACTTCATCCGGTATCCTCAACTAACTGAGGAACTGGCAATCTTACATCTAAATGTCGGAACACATTTTTTTTTGTATAATACAAAAAAAAATGTTATTGCGACAGAATTAGGTAAGATGGTGGTAGCTTGCCAGGCGGGCTTAAACAAAGTCCTACCACCAACCAAACCAATCAAAATATTGTACTCCCCAGGGGATTGACCCTAGGACCTCTGGATCTAAAATCGGTGGGTTCAACCACTAGACCACAGACTTGGACTTATTTATTTATTTATTTATTTTAATTCGGAAAACCAACGGCTACAAAAAAATTCCTTAAAAACTTAAATAGAATATAGGTATTCACTAATAGTAACATTGTACCTAATAATAAATAATACGAACACTCATCCTTAAATTTATAAAAACGGAATATACAATGAAGCTGCGCGCTTAAGAAATAAATAATGTATTTAACTACTCCTGTACGCCTATGACCAACCAACGTAACAAGTCTCACGTCATGTCATGTTGTCCGCGTTTAGCCGCTGTAGCAGCGCTTCGCTTCGATAACACACGTCAGAGAGATTTCTCGCGGTGTTCATAGTAGGGGGGCCTACTATGAACACCGTCTCTCTCTTGTCATGTCGTCCGCGTAGCACTGAGTTTAGTTGCCGCCACCGTAGCAGTGCTACGCAACGATAACATTCATTGTAGGCCCCTAGGAAGTACCTACCTGCTGCAGATTGCATATTTCTGAATATAGAGCCCTATTCTAGTATTCTCTTAAGAGTTTATAGCTGCTCGTTGTGTTATCTGAGCCTTACTCTAAGTGTAGTAGATATAGGTATTAGGTACTGGTACTACAACCTATTATCATTGAGATCACTATTATATTATGGTGGTATCAACTATCAATAGCAAAGTTGTTGTTTATACTCAATTACATATTTTTCCCGTTTTCCATTTTGCGGGAAGTTGTTAATGTCAACGATCGACTGGAACAGTTTTTCACCTTCACGCATTGTGTAAAGACGGTCGAGCTCATAAATAGCTTCATTGTAACTTGAATCCAATAGATTCCTGTTCCTCATGAGATAAGCACCAGTGCCGATATTTTCTGTAAAATATACAACATATTCAACAACAAAAACAATACAAAGTATTTAGTCTCTGTGGTGTCAGTTCCAGAGGTCACCAATGGGTAATAAAACTACATCGGGCCAAATCTGAACATTAGTTATCTACATATATTTTGTCAATTTTACTTGCATGAAACACTAATATCGATACTGAATCCATAGCTTTTTCCGAGATTGACCAGCATAGTTTTAACCAGTCTTCTGCGCTGCTGGTTGTGGGTTCGATTCTTAGCCAGGACAATAATTTGTGTGATAAGAGGTTTGTTCTGTGTTTTGGTGTGTAGTATTGTATGATAACTAGGCTTGTCGCTATGAGTATACCGGTGTGGTGGTATGTTACCTACTTATTAGGACAGTTTAGTTCGTAGATTCTATCAACATCATTACTAGCATATGGATTCTATACTTTTTGGCGTTCACTCAATAATCTATATTGGAGACGATAAGGTACAACCAGATAATGCACAGCCCGATAATGCACGACCAACACAGGCACAGCTGCGCAGTGCATAATTGGAACCATTACTTGCTTCGAGTTCAAAGAGAATACTTTATGAGTTAAGCTATATCAATTTACGTACAGCGAACGAACATCTTTTTTTTTATTGAACGACGGAGAAGCGCTTGGCCTTCATCTTAGATTATATTATTGTATAATCCTTACTTTGAACCATATCAGTTGGTAGGAGGGCCAGCGCCGCTGAGCCTTTCACTAAAGCTGGTTGTAAAGGGTAACCAAGGTCCTCCAGTCTAAGTTCATCCGACTTTCTGTAACAGCACGTCAGAATAATCGTTTTACTAGTCTGTTAGTAAGTATTTAACATCACAGCAAACCCACGCGTTAAATAGATGCCCTAACATATATAGATAAGGGCATAGTAGGATTTCCTCTCCTCCTACTCACTATTTGAGCAGCCTGCCTAGGGAAGTACATCTTACAGAAAATCTTAGCCAAAAAGCACGATACAATGTGATGTTTTACCAAGTTAAATAAAAAAAAAAATATCCAAGTGTAAAATGCAAGTCAGAAACGCGCACAGAGGGTTCTGAGTCACATTTCAAGGCAATCAGTTAAATGCTCAAGTATTTCACACTGTCAATTATTCAAAACTCGTGTCAAAAGCACACCGATTGATTTTTTTACCGAGGCCTAAGTGCGAGTCCGACTCACGCTCTACTGGTTTTTAAAATTTGATGTTATAATTCAAGACAAGGGCAACAAATAACGAATCAATTTTATTTGAGCTACACAATTACGCTCTGATGTGGTAAGTATTAAGTATCACTAGAGTTTTTTTTTATTGCTATTGATTGTCGTTGTAAATAAACTCTATTCTATCTCGTAGGAAGTAGATCACACCTACCATGGGCTAGGTGATCATCATACCACCTAGTTGTCTACCCCAAGCAACCGAATCGCTGGCTTTTCTTAGCGGTTACGGATGATTGATGCCAACCATAGATATACTAGTAGGTACTTATATTTTTAATCTATGATAACAGCACACGGTTTTGTAAGACTTGTGAAGGTCCTAACGACCTTTCCTTCTGCCGTAGTCTGGCGCCAAAAATGTTTGGCGTATTTTGACAGTGCGCGGGGTAGCCAATGCCTTCTGGAAAAGCTCACTCCATCGTAAATTTCAGATTCAGAGGTCCCGGGTACGATCCCCAGGGTGGAGTACAATATTGTGCTTGGTTTGGTTGGTGGTATGACTTTGTTCAAGTCCACCTACCACCATCTTACCTAATTCTGTCGCCATAGCAACAATTCTAAAAATTGTTGTGTTCCGGCATTTAGAGGTAAGATAGTCAGTTCCTTAGAGGATTCCGGGTGAAGTGCGCTTCCACCTTCGGCCTTATCTCATCTTGTAACCAAGTGAGACGAAGGCCAGACGCATCCCCTTCGTATAGGAAATAATAAAAAAAACATCCTTGTTCGGACATATAGCTAGACAGGCCAACAGCTAGCTGATAATATAAAAAACTCACTTTTGCATGACTGACTGGGTAGCGTAGAAAAGTTTTTTACATATAACCTCATCCTTCGCGGCAATCAATTCAAACAGCTTTGTTAAAGCTGAACTGAAGTAGCCAACATTAGGAGCGGACATGTCTTTTTTCATTTCCAGCAGCAACGGGTCAGGTGTTGAAGGCGCAGCTTAAAAAAAACAAATTTGATATCATTTATTTGCATTTTAAGAACGTAGGTCTATCTATACTTTCCTTTACCTACACAGTTTATTTATTTATTTGTTTTATTTTAGAAATCAAACAGCTACATAAATTTTCCTGAATAACATATTTCGGAAAGGCGTTGTGAACCCATATAGAAATAGTTAGTGTGCGTTACCTCAGCGAAATTTTGTGTTCAATAAAGATGAGAGTAAGATAGAAAGTTAGTGTTCTGCGTTGTAAATGTGCTCTAAAAATAGTAAAAATATCTCCGAAAGTATAAGACACAAAGATTCTATTTTTGGTGCACAATTACAACTCAGAACACTCTAAATTCCTATCGTACTGTCATCTTTATTGAGCAACACATTATGCTGAGGTAATGCACACAAATAGTTAGCCAATTACAGGTATTCACTAATAGTACATTGTTATAATAAAAAATACGAACACTCATCTTAATTAAATTTATAAACACTGAATATACGGACCTGCTTAAGAAATAAAATAAAATTAAACACACATTAACTAAGAATTAAAAAAGTTGAGGGTTAGTTTAATTAAAACGACATGATTATATAAGTCCTATAGAAAATCCCCGACCTCGATTTATTTGACTTAAAAGCTCACAGAGTTAACAAACTCCTGACAAAGCGCTGGTTTGATGCGTAAGCATCTTAACTCAATAATTTTGTTATGAATGAATATTATTTTTATCTTTTTTTGTTTAGTATGTTTTTTTTCTCCTCATCTATCAGTTCCTGTCTTGATTTATTTCTGTTAATTGTTGGTAATATCATAATTCTTATAGTTTATAGTTCTTAGTAGTTTTAATAAAAGTTATTGAAACGTACGTGTTGTCGCTATAGTCACTGTCGTCGTTGTAGAAACTTCGCTGGCGTAAGACATTACTTCCGCGATGTTTGGTTCTTCGATAGGGCCGTAACTTCCGTACTGTGCCACTGGTTGCTCTCCCGCCATCACCGTAGCTGTCTCTAATATTGCGGTGGGCGCGGCAGATACTGCTGACACGGCGGCGGCGGGCGTGGCAGATATTTCTGACACGGCGAGCGTGGCAGATACTGCTGACACGGCAGGCATGGCAGTTCTGATAGCAGGTGGTTCCACGGCTGGTGCAGATATCGGTGGTTGCGGTGGCGGTGGCGGCGGTACGGCTGGTGCAGATATTGATGGTGGCGGTGGTTGTGGTGGTAAGGCTGTAGCAGATATTTGTGGTGGCGGCAGCTGTGGTACGTTTGGTGCAGATATTTGTGGTGGCGGCAGCGGTGGTACGTTTGATGCAGATATTTGTGGTGGCGGCGGCGGCGGTGTCGTTTGAACGGTTTGTATTGCAGAAACTATTGTGGCTGGTGCTTCTGTTTCAGGGAGTTGTCGACCTAGAGACGGCAACGATTACAAACCTTAATAAAAAGAGATATAGGGTCTAGTGTTTTTTAAATATGTAAGTTTCGCGGAAACAGTAAGTAGCGATAAGTAGTGAAACTTTTTGTGTGCGTTCTCCCAGCGGAAACATGTCGAATTTAATGATTTTGGTTAGCCAAATAATTTGCTAGTGACGCCGTGCGTATGGTACTTTTAAATTTGTGCATCCAGCCGTTTTTGAGATATTTGAAGAAGCAGTTGCCGTTGGGAGAGCGCGGTTTCGCACTTTTTTTTCAAAATGAACTAACGGAAAAAAAAATGGTGTCATCAGTAAGAGTACGATGCGAGGTAAATGTGTATGGTTAAATAAAATTTACGTATGACCTGGGACATCGTTTGGCCTGTCGCTGGATCTCCTAAATAGTAAGGCGTATAGTTACGATTTTTCGTATTTTCGTACGTGTTGATAAGTAGGTGTGGCTTAACGTGGGAATAGCTACATGTTGTTAGCGCCTAGCGGCGGCGCCTTCACCAACGAGGTCTTTGCAACGATACCTCATAAGACCTCATTTGTCACATTAGGAAAATTATGTATTATGTAATTAATTTACCTACGTAGGTAGGGACCTAATTTAACCCACGAAACAAAGTCTTGCGGATTTTGATAAAACTAACAACATATAATTGGTAGGTAGGACTTGTCAAGTCCCCTTGGCTAGCCAGTGTGTAGCTACCTACCACAACCTTACCAACGACAATTCGCTAAACTGAAAAATGGCGACAGTTAAGTATGCTATTTTTTTACGACGTGGAGTTGCTTGGCCTTCATCTTACCTGAATCTAGACTGAAGGTGAAGGCGCACTTCACCCGAAATCCTCAACAAACTGAGGAACTGGTTATCCTACCTTTGAACGCCGGAACACAGGGATTTTAGAATTGTTGTTATGGCGACAGAATTAGGTAAGTTGGTGGTTGCTAGCCAGGCGGATAAATAAAGTCCTACCACCAACCAAACCAAGCACAATATTGTACTCCCCTGGGGATTGACCTGGACCTGACACCGGGTGGCGGACCACTGCACCACAGGAATGGTTCCTATCATCCTTTTATGTCGATTCCTGTTTAAACTAGACTACAGATGCGGTTGTTCTCCGCCGCACAAAAATAAATATATTTAGTTAGGTAACGATCGGTGAAGACACTAATGCCGCATCAACTCCTTCGACAAGCCTCATAGCTCAGTTGGTAGCTCTGCCTTCTGCGCTGTAGGTTGTGGGTTAGGGAGTGCAATCTTGCAGCAAAATCTACAATCTCGGTATTTGCAAAAAATTTAAGAGGTCGCATCTCGCGCTCGCAAGATCTCGGTATTTTGCAAGATCTCGCGAATCTAAGAATTTTTATAGGAATTCTATTGAAACTTGTTAATGTTATTGATTCTAGGGGCAAAATTATGAAATAATATACTTACACATACAAAATACTGAATGATTTATTTAAAAAATATACGCAAAAAAAACTCCTTAGGAACACAAACATATCTAGAGTGTCTTCACCCAACTGGCTTCGGATGTTTCATGCCAAATACCTACCCAGCAGCAGAAAAGGCCCGTTCTGCCTCTTGACCTAAGTTATTAGTCTCAAATCAATGGTGTTATAGTTAAGGATTCAAAATCTTCATCGTAATGGGCAGGATCTCTTAAATAGAACAACGCAGTCATAATTGTTCGGCGGAATCAAGTCCTCATAGCGTCAGCCAGTTTCTGTGCTATTGATGTTGTGAGGTTTTCTAACATTCGTACCATGAGCCGCAAAGTGGTTTCAGCGGTAATGAGATCTAACCTGCTAATTTGATCGGTTGAGATACGTGTTCTAAGTCTGACAAAGCGGCATATTCATAACAAATATAAATCGTAGTTCGGGTTTGTCCCATAATTGCAATCTTGCAAGTCTTGCGAGATCGCACGCGATTTTGGGTGCAAGATTAATCTTGCAAATTTGGTGCAAGATTGCACTCCCTATTGTGGGTTCGATTCCCACCCAGGACAAACATTTGTGTGAACATATAGATGTTTGTTCTGTGTCTGTGTTGTAGTGTATGATAGTATTTACAAAAAAAAAAAGAATTTAAGTATTCTATCCGTAATCTAGTTCCCATATTACAAGTTATGCTTAATTTGAGGCTGTGTGAAATAAATGAAAAAAAAAAAACTAAGACTTATATTTAAAACTAATAGTAGGTATGGGTGGGTACAGTAGTAGGTACCTACCTGGATAATATGCGGCGGTGGCATATTGCTGACTGTTAGGAAAGGCTGTTGTAGTCTTCGTTGTTGCATCTTCCCACGGGTATATTATGAGATCTGAAAAGTAGGTTTTACATGGCATACAAAAATTAGGAACATGACTAAACTTGTTCCTCTAATTAGTGACAGAGTTTCGTTGAGACACAGTGGAGCATATTAGTTCTATCGCATTTCATTAGATGGCATCTAAAATTCTAATTTTGAAAATGAGCACAGAGTAAGTAGGTACATAAACTGGAAAATGAATAGATCTGTTTCACAAATTATTGATTACCTGTGTGTTTTCATCACGTAACGTAGGTAATGGGAAATGTTATTAATCTTTTATGAACTGGATTCGAAATTTTGGTTACGAAAGTGGCCGAAGGGGCCCTGACGACCATGTAATTCCGCAATCCTTGGCACTGCCGATCGCTTCCAGAACTAGAGGAAGACCTCAAGCCAGATAGCCTAAATAGACAAAGCAGGACAGACCCCTTGCCAGAGGTAAGAGGTCTGTCCTAAGGCTTGGCAGAGGCCTTGCGCATTATAACAAGGGCCCCAACCCCATATAAAGATCTGTAAGTTCTCACCATCGGTATTGGGAGGCCGGAAAACGTCTCCCAGGCCCCGCCCTCCGACTGACGTTGAATTGTTGGATGGGATTATTTCAGGAATAACCATTTTCGGCAGTTTCTGACCTAGAATCATCTCTGAAATGATATCTATTTACCTACCTACCTAGCCTTCTCTTGGTAAGCTACATAATCCAGTTGTACTTGTATTTTTTAAGACTTGAACCGTCATAACTCTAGTACTCTCTAAGTAAGCTACTATTTGTCACGCCCTTGACAGACGAGTAGGTAGGTACTCGAATGAAAACTGCTACTCCAGTGCTTTTGGTCGGAGTGCAAAACCCTTTGATTTTTTGATCTGAGGTTGCTAGTTCTGTTTGCGATTGTGAGTTTTTATGTCAGTAAAACATTTATAAACATAAGTATGAAGTAAGAATTGTTGCTAGGTATTATTGTTATATTAGCCTGTATTAGGCAGTAACTAATCTAACTTCATTTATTTGAATCCACATCCATTAGTTAGGTTTTAGATAAGGAGACCTTACTTCGAGTTTTAGAAAAGACTCATGCCCAGCAGTGAATGTTTACCTCACAAGACACTAACATTAGTTTACGTTGTCGCGATTTCCTATAAAACAGGTAGGTAGGTATAGTGTTAACGCCATCTATGCATTATTAGCTGAACTAAATGTAGCTAATGAACTAAATGTAAAATATTTATATAAATACCTGTCAGATAATAGAAATTCTATCTCTAAATCTATCTTCACTAAAAATATTTTTTTTATTGTACGGCGGGTAAGCGCTTGGCCTTCATCTCACCTGGTTACAAGTTAAGATAAGGCTGGGTGGAGGCGCACTTCACCCGGAATCCTCAACTAACTGAGGAACTCTTTCATCTAAATGCAGGAACACAACAATATTTAGAACTGTTGTTATGGCGACAGAATTAGGTAAGATGGTGGTAACTAGCCAGGCGGACTTAAACAAAGTCCTACCACCAACCAAACCAAGCACAATATTGTACTTCCTGGGGATCGAACCCGGGACCTCTGGATTTGAAATCGGTGGGTTGAACCACAGAGGCGGTTAAGTTCCGGCCATCTTACAGAGATGGCGGGCCTTGGCCTTGTAAGTGATTTCAATAATGCGATGCGCCTCTAGAAACGGATCTTGTAGGTATTGTATTAAAGCCAATTAACCTGTCTATTATAAAGTGAAATCTATCATGTAATGTACCTAGTACTTACCACTAGTACAAACATAAAGATACAGGTTTTTCGGTCCCGATTTGTCAGTACGGGTCGGCACTGATAGGTACCGGTTAAACTACATTATAGGAAACAGGTAAATCGTTAGTGACCATCAAGTCTTCGAGTTCGTCGGATTAAGAGTTATTTCTCCTAGAAAGTGCTCATTATAAATGTAAATGACAGTCGGTGTTTCTGATATGAATAGTAAAAGAAAGGAATATGGATCGTATCATCAATTATTTCTACACAAGTTCGATGAATCCAAGTTTCATGATTATACTAGGCACCAGCAAGTAACTACTTATTGAGTAAAATAGAACATCGATTTTTATAAATGTGTGCACAAGATAACATGGGAATCTTATACCTGTCCCGATCGGTACCGACGACCCGCACAGACTCAGGAAACCTGATCTTTATGTATTTTTACCACAGAACACATGATAAATGTTCTGTGATTTTTATCCAGACAGTAAACAAACTTTGTATATATCGCCCAGCTTCTGGTACTCTGTCGGATCCCGGCGTACGCAGGTTGCTTCGAACCGTCGTTAGATGGCGTAGTGCATCCGGGACTTTCACTATTAATGGTCGCATATAAGCTTGACATTAGCAATTTGGCATAAGTAAATATCATAACTTCTAAAGCATTCACTATAGGTATAAAGATTCAAGATACAGATATCAGTTTCATCATCACAGATTTTTAACCGAATTAAAAAAAAAGGCGGAGGATCCTGGGATCCGGTCAGGATCTGATGAGGGGAACTCATCAAATATTATAGGCACACTTGTAGCGATTTGGGTGTACCTCAAAAGTACAGAAAATACGGACCGCATATATGATCTTGCGTCTGTCTGTCAACCTGTCTGTCCGTCCATCTGTCATCAAAATAATTGGAATAAATACGTCATCCAGGTAAACGAAATTGTATCATATTCTTCACTGAAGTCGGTTTTCTTTATAGTTTTTCAAACGTCATTTTATATTGTAATACTCCGTAAGTTAATTTGGTCTGATTTTCTTGTAGGCTACCTTGTTTATATTCATTACGTAGGTTCCAATATTTCCATCATAATAGACGAGAGACATATAGGTAAGTACCTACTTATTCGTAGGAAGACATAGTAGGTTACGTACCTACTAAATATTCGCAAAATCGATTAGGGTGGTCCAAATTCTGTTGCATAATGTACCTACTACATAATAGGGACATAGATAGTTACTTACTAGCTGCAATATACCTAATTCAAAGCTAGCAATAAAAGTAAACGACTTACTTTTCGCCTCGATGATGTAAAAAAAACTTACAAAGATAACATGCTTTATGTTAAATGCTCACCACTTAAAGTCCAGAAAACATCCGCTAGAAAAAAGAACCTTGGTGAGTTTTTTAGCCAGATGAGGTTGCAATTGTCATGATCATCTATCGTAGAAAAAGCGAGGTCATATCTTCCTTACTTATTGAAAAAAAACAAAATCCTAGTGATTTTTCTGTAATAAATATTCAGCACCTATTTTAGGATTTGTTTTTTTTACCGTTGGTACGACAGGGAAGCGCTTATGGCCTTCATCTTTGAATCGTCAAATCTACCGCTTGGAATAGCTACCAGCACATGAGGAGAAAGGCAAGAAATTCAGCCTAGTTTTTTGATGATTCAATAGTTCGGTCACAGATATGTTCGGTATACAGTATACGAGTAAGTACATTTTTTTGATAAAATATAAACCGAGATACCTAATAAATACTAACTTAAAAATATTTCTACGTATAGGCCGTTTGCTAACATTGTGAAATCACCGTTTAGCTGCGAACAGTTGTAGCAACATCATGTTCCGTTCATATCGTTGAACAATCTATGCATATTCAATTAATATCGATTGAAAGGTGACCTCTTCCCCGCCTGCCAAGCGTGAAGGCAAAACCCTCAACTAGAGTTATGATGGTTCAAGTCTTAAGGGTTTTGACAAATGATAATAATAATAAATATTACAGGACATTAATTTCACACAGCGCTATCTAGTCCCAAACTAAGCGTAGCTTGTAATATGGGAACTAGATTACGGATAGAATACATAAATACTTAAGTACTTATTTTTTTTATAAATATATACTTATCATACACTATTATACAACACCCAAACTCAGAACAAACATCTGTATTCATCACACAAATGTTTGTCCTGGGTGGGAATCGAACCCACAACCTATAGCGCAGAAGGCAGAGTTACTTTCAACTGAGCTATGAGGCTTGTTATATAATCAATTTGAATAAAATAATGTAAAAGTAAAAATATAATTCATTCATAGTACTGAGGTCAGTACTATAGCTATTCTCAAGCATTCGGAAAGCATTATAAGCGTAATTATTTTCCTAACATAAAAGTAAGTAAGTTTAGCTATCTGCCAGTGAAAGTTCCGTTAAAATCGGTCCAGCCTTTTCAGAGATTAGACGGAACATACAGACCATTTGACGGCCTCTGTGGTCTAATGGTTCCCACCCGTGTCAGATCCAGAGGTCCAGGGTTCGAACCCCGAAAAGAGTACAATATTGTGCTTGGTTTAGGTTGGTAGGACTTTGTTTAAGTCCGCCTGGCTAGCTGCCACCATCTTACCTAATTCTGTTGCCATAACAACAATTCTTAAATTATTGTGTTCCGGTATTCTAGAGGTAAAATAGTCCTCAGTTTGTTGAGCATTCCACGTGAAGTGCTTCCACCTTCGGCCTTATCATAACTCGACATCAGATGAGATGAAGGCCAAGCCCCGTCGTAAGTAGTCATCGCCGTGTGCAGTTCACACCTGCCCTTCCAAATCTTGGAGAGTGAGCAGTTTACAGGCATGTCGTATCTAGATATTTAGTAAAACATGCCAAGTCTTATTCAAAATAATTAAATATTTAACCTCCTGGTATGTTCTCGAGCCCGGGAACAGAATCCCTTGCCACCTTCAAAAGGCTGTCCAGCCTCCCGAGGACAGATGAAGGAGTGGATAACGTGAAACCTGGGGAACGTGATAAGGTTAGCGTGTATTTATAACTTTTTCCACAACAAAATGAATCCGATTCATTTGCCTAATTTTCAACATTTGGCAAATGAATCGGATGCATTTTGTTTTTTTTTCACTACCTAGTATTTGAGTCTACATCCGCTCAGCGGCGATGGGTTGGCAACCTATCACGTATTCAAAATTAGCTACATGTGACCAACGTAAGTTTGGACCCCCTTATAATAATAATAATAACATTTATTTCAGGTAACTTAAGAATTATTTAGGCCAGCGAATTAGCATAGCTATTCAGCGTGGCAATGCAGCCAGTGTCTTGGCCACGCTTCCGTCTGGTACTGGTCTGGAGCAGTTGAGTTACCTATAGGCCGTTTGTAACGGTCCTTAGGTAATCTGACTGATTCCTTTGTATATAGTTAGTTAATTTCATTGTACGTTTATTGAATAAAGATATGAAAAAAAATGTAGGTAAGTATGACGAAAAATGTTGAAATTTAGAATTTAAGGCCTTCGGGACCAATTTATATAATATATAATAAGTATATATCTATAAATATAAACGTATCTACGGTGAATAATAAAAGCTCACATTCTTAACAATAGAGTATAGTAGAGATAGTAGAGTGAGTAGAGAGTAGAGATAATAATGCCCATGGCGATTCGCTGTGACCCTGCAATACAGGCTGTTTAGACCTAGTGTAGGGAACAGACTATCAATCAGTAAATAGTACAGAATGGTAATTTTACTAATTCTAGGACCCATAAATATATATACCTTAAACTAAAATATGATATATAATATAAGCGAGTTTAAGTAGGCACACGTAATGTCGACGTGTGACGGTGTCTTGTGGTAGGCGGCCGCTTATTTTTATTTATTGCGGCAATGCAGCCAGAGTCTTGGGCACGCTTCCGTCTGGTAATGGTCTGGAACAGTTGAGTTACCTATAGGCTGTTTGTCCTTACGTAATCTCACTGATTCCTTTGTTTACATAGTTTAATTGTACATTTTACTGGATAAAAAATGTAAGCTTGTTTATTTTTCTTATTACTCTCTTTTATTTATGTGTCTAGTGTTGTATGATTTGGCGATGTGGTCGCATAGCGACAACGCCCTACCTTTTTTTTTTAATAAAAATAAAAAGGAGGTGAATCCTTGAAGGGGAAAAAGTTATAAATACACGCTAACCTTATCACGTTCCCCAGGTTTTGTCAGCAATGCTAACATTATCTTAAATGGGGAAACAGTTAACTTTATTGAAGCAACTACTTTCTTAGGTTTAAATATTGATGGGGTAATCATATTGAGTCATAAGCTAGCAAATTAAGCTCGGCTGCATACGCTGTACGTACAATAAATCTTACTGATGAAGCTACGGCGAGGTTAGTTTATTGTAGTTACTTTCACAGTATTATGTCTTTTGGCATATTTTTATGCAGAATAATTTAATTAAAAGTGCCTACTACAAAATAAGTGACTATATCGGCGATTAGAACGCGTGGCCCGATGTTGCTATACCAGTTGACAGCAAAATGGTGATTTCTCAATGTTAACAAACTGCCCATTAGGTACTCGTAGATAGGTGATAACAAATGTTTTAAGATTAATTCAGGTTTATGATGTATCTACTTATTTATCTACTATATTATAGAATAGAATAAGAATATAATTTAAAATTGTGCATCTGAATGTTGAATGGATCATCAAAAAATTAACCAGCCCGAGGTTCTTGCCTTTCTCCTTGTGTGCTGATTCCGTACAGGCGGTAGATTTGACGTTTCAAAATGATACTAAAATATCTTATTGAATAAAGAAATGTTTACTTTGACTTTGACTTTGACTCATTTACTGTAGAGGCTGCGCTTGTGGAACACGCTATGTAGGTACCTATCCGTTTCGGTTAGATCGTCCAAAACAATAATTTTTTTTTAATAGTTTACGCTGTCGTTACTTTTCCTCGACCAACTTGTAATTGTCTCGTTCGGTTCTCTAGTTCGCTACTGCTGTTTAGATTCTAATTTCTTAGTAAGGATTAGTTATTTTTTATGTATTTCATATAAGTATTGTTGTTGTTAAAAGTACCTATAGATATAATAAATGTTTATTTTAGTACTTTAGTACACCGCTTTGTCTGCTCTTAGCTATCCTTTCCATCTTGGTTTTTGCCTAGTTTAAGTGCTTTTCTTGCTTGTCTGTTTATTTTTGTTTTTTGGTGTATAATAAAGAGTTTACCTATCTATCTATCTATTGTGCTATGTGGCTACAATGTGACTGTGATATTCTAAGGTAAGGTCCAACCTCTAGTGTAGCGATGAGCTCACCTCTCCGTGGTGGCGGTAGTGCCACTGGAGTTGAAGACATGCCATAGTAGTAATTCAGCCCGCGAAGAAAATTCAAGTTATTGTGTTGTACATCTGATGTGCTAGAAGTGGAAGACTGCATAGCTCCTGTGGCGACCTACAACAAGTTACGTATAATGAGTAGCTAAGCCTGTGAAAAGGCTCGTCCGGGAAAGTTTCCATTCATATTTCGGCCACTGGCTGTGTTCCGGTAGGTTCTTTGTAAAAAAAAAATATATTTGGGCAGTTCAAGCAGACTTCTCAATAATATGACTGATGTCTCCTTTAAAGCTAATTTAATTGCCTGTGTCAGGAGACACCACTATTCCTAAATATGCACATACCTACTTTATTTGCTTATTAATATATACGAGCTACTTAGTGATAATAAAACTTACAAAGTTAAAACTAAATACAGGAAAAAAAATAAGAATAGAATAGTTATGACTCTCATGTATGATACTGTGGTGTGTGTGTGTGTGTGTGTGTTTGTGTGTCTTTGTTGACTTACGCCAGGCTGTGTTATGGGTAAGAGTTGCATTTAATAGCAGATGGGCTTCTTGCTCTTCCCGTCTCCAAATTGTATTAAATATTAAAAATTATAATTTTTAGAACAAATAACAATCTCACTGATTATTCAGACCTACTGATGACAGATTCGGACCCCTTTGAAAACAAACCGGAGGAGTGTGACGCTTGGCATAGGTAGGTACCTAGTTAGTTGGAGCAACATTTTAGGAATTCAACCTTTTGCAAATTCAACATTATAGGATTCAACATGCTGCGAATTCGACCTTTTGCAAACTCAACATTTTAGGAATTCAACTTTCTGATCCTAAACTAACTAAATGGAATTTGTAACTTTTATTTGTAAATTATATTTGTTTAATTTGCTTTGATGAATTTTTTTTTTATTGATATGAGTTTATATTGCTTTTTTATGTTATTTTTAATGGTGTTAAAATATGGATTTTATCTGAAATAAATGAATAATAATAATAAAGGCCTCCTCCAACTAACTAGGTACCTATGAAAAGCGTCAATGCAAGTCTAGAAAGTTATGTTTTTAAGGTTCCGTACCCAAAGGCTGCCGACGGGACCCATATAAGGCTACTTTTACAATATGGATGTAGGTATTTATATATCTTGGAGTATTTAAGTCCAGAGTGAATAGGTTGTTTTAAGACATGCGTACTCCATAAGATGGCCACATCTTTTCTTGTTTTTCACGTAAGCTGATGGTCAAACGCTTGGCTACCAATAAAAAACCCTTCTATTACAATTCAAAAGGTAGAGAGGTAGGACCTTTCTACCTTTTGATTTGTAATAGGTTGAAGGTTGAAGTTTTCACAGAATGTATGAGTTAGTATGGCGTATTACTTACCTGACAAATGATATCAAGAAAATCAAGAAAATTATGGGTATAATAAGTTATTTTTGACAGTAAATAGAACCAAGCACTTCACTAAAAGTAGAAGTTGGTGCCGACTTGCTAAGCTAAACAACTTAGTCGTTGTCTTTAGGAATTCTCTTTACCTACATAACGATAAGCATCGCCTTCCAAATTATGTGAACTTATTATTTTCAAGTTCTTAATTCATATAATTATTTTTAAGATTTTAGTGAAGTAGGTTCGATTTTTTAAACCAATTTAAAAAAAAAGGTGGAGGTTCTCAATTCATCGGTTTTTTTTTTATGTATGTTTCCCGATAATTCGAAGACGCCTGGACCGATTTCGATAATTCTTTTTTTGTTTGAAAGGGTAACCTTCACAGGTGGTCCCATTTTCATCAGGTCGGGATCCAATGACGGAATCCTGGAGAAATCGAGGGAACTCTTCAAATATTATATAATTAAAATATATAAGTAATACACCCAATGTCTTCAAGTGTGCCTACTTGAAGAGATTGGGTGTATAATTGAATATTTGATATATTTTTCGGACGAATTTCGACTAAATTGACTTTGACTTTGACTTTGACTAAAGCTATTCTCAAACAATCGGTAAGCCTTATCGATCGAATTCGGAAGCTACCAATGGACTCCAAAATCGAAATATTTTTAAACAAGGTAGAATTCGAAACATCCCAAGGAAGATTTGCTTAGACGATTTGAGATAGCGTTGAAATCGCTTCCTCCTCGTGCTCCTACTAAATACTCCTACTGATAGGAGCACTGGGATACCTACCTATAAATAAATAAATATTACAGGGCCTTAACTTTACACAGCGCCATCTAGCCCCAAAGTAAGCATAGCTAAGCATATGGGAACTAGATAACGGATATAATGCTTAAATACTTTTTGTAAATACATACGTACTAAATGATACAACACCCAAACACAGAACAAACATCTATATTCATCACAGAAATGTTTGTCCTGGTTGGGAATCGAACCCACAGCCTACAGTGCAGAAGTTAGAGTTACTACCAACTGAGCTGTGAGGTTAAATGTATCCTATTCGTCGAATCCGACAAAAAGTGATGCTTTCGATCCGAAATCATTCCGTGTGTTTGAGAATGAATGTGACAACGCTACACAGGATCAATATATTATTACATTAATTTTACACAGCGCCATCTAGCCCCAAACTAAACAGAGCTTGTAATATGGGAACTAGGAACTACACTATTAAGGTCTACAAGTACCCTAAGATCTGTTCTTCCTATGCTGGTCATTTATGAGTAATCAAATTTGAATCATATTCTTGAACTGCTTTATTTCCCAGGGCTCAAATCAATGGGCTGCTCTTTAGCTAGAAGTACCTTGGACCCTCATCTTGAAGTGCATCCTTTTTAACCGACTTCAAACAGGAGGAGGTTCTCAAATCATCGGAATCTTTTTTTTTATGTATGTTCCCTGATTACTAGAAGATGTCTGAACCGTCTGAACCGATTTCAAAAAATGTTTTTATGGTTGAAAGAGTATACTTTACAGGTGATCTTATTGTCGTCAAGCCAGGATCTGGAGATGAAATCCTGGGGAAATCGAGGGAACTCTTCAAATATTATAGGCATACTAGAAGCGATTTGGGTGTACTGTACCTCAAAAGTAAAGAAAACACGGACCCCATATAGGATCACGTGTCTGTCTATCTATCTGTCCGCCCATCTGCCATAAAAATAATTGAAAAAATACAAAATCCCGGTAAACGAAATTGTCCCATATCTTCATTGAAGTCGGTTTTCTTTTTAGTTTTTAAAACGTAGTTATTTGTCATCAGACTCTAACGTCATTTTGGCAAACTTGGGATTTAAAAATGCCAAAATGACCTTCCCTGCAGCTCCTCAACTCCTTATCGAAAACCACATTGCGTATAGGTATACCTAGGTACATGGACGCTGGCAAGAGTGGAGAGGCCGTGATTGCACCCTGGTGCCCCTGTCATGGATAATAATCATAATAATAATAATAACGTTTATTGTTCAAAAAAGTTGTACAGCCTTATTTAGTAGGTAAACCTAATACTTAGGTAGGTAATGTATTTAGCACTAAAAATAAAATATTGAAGATATATGACCTCTAAACTAAGCTGAAAACTTGTATTTTAGAGGCTGAACCAAAATCATATTATTTTTTGCACAATAAGGTAGGTGGATGGTCCTTTGACACCTGAACTAAGTGAATCACTTGTATTTCAAGAGTAAAGCTCTTGACATATTCTGTTGTACTGATTGAATGTTGAATGAAATACACAGAAGTTCAAAAAATATTGTATTTAATAAGTCACTGTTTGCCAAAAATATAAAAATAATGTGAGAAGCTGTATAATTTACGCTGTATCTGTTATAATTTTAGTAATCCTGAGGCCAACCCGTTCTTCCCGGCATGCTGGACTGTTCCAGCGGTAGAGTTGAACTTTCAATATTAACCTTAAAATAATAAATTAAAATAAGTTACTTTTGAAAAAAAAATGGAACCGACTTCATCACAAAATAGTTATTTGATATACAAGAGTGCAAAGTTGCTTTTTAACCGCGTGTTAAATTTTGATGACCGAGCAAGCGAAGGATTCTAAAATTGAATATAAAAAAAAAAAATGATTAATTGATTTAAAATTAGAATCCTGAGCGTTAGCGAGGGAATCAAATGAGCACGAGGTGAAAAATCTTTGCACTCGAGTGCAACACGTAACTTTTCATTCCACCTCAGCGAGGAAATGACTAAATGCAAAAAAAAACGTTTACAATCACAAGATAGGTACTTTTATTTCAATTTAGGTATTAACTACTACATTATGACAGTTAAGTATTACAGAATAATCTTTAAATTATAACAAAATAATACTAAGGTATAATTAAGATAATTTGAAAGTAACGTTGCTACAGTTATTTAAATTGAGTGTAATATTTTTGTTTGGTACTGTAATATTGGTGTTAGTCACTTGTGTAGGTACTGTTTTTCAGTAAACTATCTGTCATACTTAATAGTTGTACCGATTCATCGGATTCCCTTGGCGTAAATGTTGGCATGAGAGGGCGATGGTTAGGTGTTTAGTAATGGCTCATTTTTGATGTAGAAGGGCCAGTCCAAGGATCTGACTGAGGCTCTTTCAGTGTAATGGCTCCTACGATGCCTTCACAAGTAATACACCAAGAAGGTTCCGATTTCGAGTTTTTAACAAATTAGAAAAGGTTGTATGATGAATTCGGCACCATGGAGGTAGAAGTAAATAGGTTTATTGATGTTTTGAATTCACAAACTTAGTGCACACGATGTTCTAAATTTTATTTTACTTTAACCTCTAGCGGATAAAAACGGCTTTTGCACTCAGATCGAATAGTAAAAATACTTTTTCCAAGATGGTGGGATGAAAAAAATATTTTTAGCTTTTTTGTTTTTTTCCTACGACACCCTATAAAGAGTCGTGTAAAGGTGCAATAATACGGGATTCTGGGAAATATCTTCGCAACTACGATGACCTAAACAAATGTTAAGAATCGGTTTCTACTATGGCTAGTGCAGTGTAGGGGTACACTATGTCAGGATTATGGGAACTATTTTTCGTTCCCAATATCCTGTTTTTTTTATCAAAAAGCCAAACTACTGGACCGATTTTGATAATATTTCTATGTATTATATACAATCAAATATAATCAAAATGGTTGTGAAATGACGGAGTTCTGAGATAACAAAACCTCTCCTTTTTTTGAAGTCGGCTAATAAATAAACATTGTTTGTTTGTTATACAAAAACAGTGCCAAAACACTTTAAAAACTTTAAAAAACACGGGGTTTACTCACGTTTTAAACTGTTGGTACTTACTTAGATCAACATCAACGTACACGTGAGTAAAACTAATGTTTTTTATTGTGTTGTTTGTTTTTATTAATTTCGGTTACACTCGTTATTTCGGCGCATTCAAAGCCTGTCAGCTTAGATCCAAAAACAAAGGATATTGTACGTTACTAGCCACGAAAAGTGGCATAATTTTGTCATGCGATGCTAAAATATAGCAACTACGTAATCATCACTGCTTTTCAAATAGCAACCCTAACTTATCCCTTCGTTTTTTATTCGAAATTCGGCTCTCAGATAAAAAATTTCGCCGTCCTTTGTATCATGCAGTACCTACTGTGTGCTGACTGTAAATACACTTCCTGCAATATTCCTGCCTCTGCCGGCGACTCCGTGACCTAACCCAGAGGTTCAGTGTTCGTCATGGCGTGGTCAGGGTAAGGTAGATACACGCGATATGGTTTTGGATAATAAATTAAAATATAATGAACAGCACTTTGTAGATCAGAAAGACAGATGAAACGGCCCTATGGGTACGGAACTCAAAAATAAGTCTCAAAGTTAGGCAGGTATCTAAATTAAGGTTTCGTTAATCATCCCTAACAGAGGCTGTGGAGGTTTACTACAGAGGCTCTGCAGCCTCTGCTAGCTATGAAGGAAGAAGGTCTACTACAGAGGTTGAAGGCGTGGAGGTCTACTACCGAGGCTAAAGGCGTGGAGGTCTACTACAGAGGTTGAAGACGTGGAGGTCTACTACAGAGGCTGAAAGCGTGGAGGTCTACTACAGTGGTGATAGACTTACCGACGGCGCAGTAACATCAATTGTTTTAATCATCTCCATTAGCCAAGATAGCGGCGACACTGCCGTGTCGTTATTTGAACCGAAGAACATACCACTCTGAAATATTTATTACATAGACGTACACGTACAAGTAAAAATATTAGGTAGGTCTCTTTCATGAATGAATGTCATTTAGCGTCATCTCGTACATTTTGGAGGTACCCTCTTGCATTGTTATTAGGTTTAGCCTACTCGTACCTCAAAACTTTGTGAGTTTTTTTTTTATTGTACGACGGGTAAGCACTTAGCCTTCATCTCACCTGGTAACAAGTTGAGATAAAGCCGAAGGTGGAGGCGCACTTCACCCGGAATCCTCAACAAACTGAGGAACTGGCTATCTTACCTCTATATGCCGGGACACAACAATTTTAGAATAGTTGTTATGGCGACAGAATTAGGTAAGATGGTGGTAGCTAGCCAGGCGGACTTCAACAAAGTCCTACCACCAACCAAACCAAGCACAATATATTGTACTCCCCATGGGGATCGAACCCGGGACCTCTGGATCTAAAATCGGTGGGTTGAACCACTAGACCACAGAGGCGATAGGTACCACATACCTTTTTTATATTTATTTTTATTTTAAGACGGGGTTGTCCTTGGCCTTCATCTCACCTAACATTCCAGTTATGATAAGGCCGAAGGTGGAAGCGCACTTCACCCGGAATCCTCAACAAACGGAAGAACAGGGCTATCTTACCGTCTTATGTACCTACCTACATATTGTACATCGCCTACCTATGTCAAATATCGCCATATCAAAAGTTATTGGCTCATTGTTGCTATTTACGCAAAAAAAAGTTTGGAGCAAAAATCTTGCACGTAACGTTGCTCTAAGCTGGGATAAACACACAGACTACTTTTTATCCCAAGATTCAGGTGGGATAAAACTTTGAGATCAAACATTGGCGAACAAAACAATTCAGACTCCCTCTGAACTGTTACACCCTGAATTAACACAGGCATTAGGTACTTTTTATCATAGAAAAGTACGGTGTTCCCATGGGATGACCAAATAAGTAGTTCAAATATGTTTGTCACTCACCTTGATGATGATTCACATATTGAATTGAAAACCTTTGGTGCCTACGTATACCTACATAAACATAAGCGTATAGGTAGTTATGTGAGAAAAAGAAAAGAGTAAAGAGTAGGTACCCTAGTGAAAAGGCTCGTCCGGGAAGTACTACCACCATACCTATTTCAGCCGCCAAGCAGCATTGCTGTGTTATGGTTGCCTTTGAAATTACGGGCACGCGGAGCTTAACACCTTTATGCCTCAAGCGCAATGCAGTGCCGTGTAGGCTATGTACTTTGTGGATGTGACCTACACAGTAAGGCATTTTTATAGGCAAGAGATGCAATTGACTATGGTGTGCTACTTGCTTGTTCCGTCTCCTAGATGTATAAAAAATGTATGGATACCTACGCATTTTCAACCATATGGGTACAGACCTTCATGCCATGCAGTTTTGTGCAGTTTTATACATTTATTGTTCCTAGACTCGCTCCAGAGGGTTAGGCAGCACTTCTTGCTCCATGCACACCTCTTTTGTCTCTTTCGCTCTCATCACATTCCTCATACTTTTTTTTTGTTGTACGACGGGAAGCGCTTGACCTTCATCTTACTTAGTTACAAGTTGAGATAAGGCCGAAGTTGGAAGCGCACTTCACCCGGAAAGGATTCCGGGTGAAGTGCGCCTCCAACTTCGGCCTCAGTTAGTTGAGGACAACTAACTGAGGAGCTGGCTATCTTACCTCTGAATGCCGGAACACAACAATATTTAGAATTGTTGTTATGGCGACAGAATTAGGTAAGATGGTGGTAGCTAGCCAGGCGCACTTAAACAAAGTCCTACCAAACCAAGTGCAATATTGTACTCCCCTAGGGATCGAACCCGGGACTTCTGTATCTGAAATCAGTGGATGATCCACTAGACCACAGGCGGTTACTTTCTCTCTTTTAGTAGTTACAATCATGTTGCAAAGATTCTGATTGAAATATATAAAGCGCGTATATAAAGGCGTGTGTTTCTGAACTGTGAACTTGGCTGTTTACCTGTAATATCGAATCCGGCAGTAATGTCGAAATATTGAAATAAGTGTGAATTCCATTGACATTTGTCGAAGTTTTTTTCGCCGACGTCGGTTTGTACGGCGGAAGGGTAACCTTATCTGAATTGAAGTTTGGTCTACGGGAGAATTAAATAATGTTATTCCTTAAGATAAAGCTAAATTCAATTCAACACATTTATTTCAGACATCGTCCATAATTTTGTTGGTAATAAAAATACAAACAAAAATATACCATAAAAATAAAAATAATGTTAGTAAGGAAGGTACTATATAAATTACCTATACATGAAAATGACACAGATAAATAAATTTTTGATTTGATTTGATTGATAGTCTGTTCCCTACACTAGGTCTAAACAGCCTGTATTGCAGGGTCACAGCGAATCGCCATGGGCATTACTATCTCTACTCTCTACTCACTCTACTATCTCTACTATACTCTATTGTTAAGAATGTGAGCTTTTATTATTCACCGTAGATACGTTTATATTTATTGATATATACTTATTATATATTATATAAATTGGTCCCGAAGGCCTTAAATTCTAAATTTCAACATTTTTCGTCATACTTACCTACATATTTTTTCATATCTTTATTCAATAAACGTACAATGAAATTAACTAACTACAAAGGAATCAGCCAGATTAAATAAGGACCGTTACAAACGGTAAACTTAAAATAAATTGAATAAAGATAAACTTACCTACATTACTACAACAGTTGTTAATACTATGTGGATTCAATAATAAGTGTTTTCATGTGAAGGGAGAGTGCATGCGCGTGAGTTTGTGTGTTTGTGTGTAATTACGTGTATATACGTGCCTGTGGTGTGGTGTGTTTGTGTCAGAAGTTAAAATTTAAGTTTCTATATTATTTTACTATTTCCAGGAGTTTTTCTGTAGAGTGCAGCTTACATCATACTTGGTAGTGCCTCGGCCCTATGTTAGAGAAGGCCTTTTGGCCCAATGTGGTTCGCGAACTTTTTACGCTTTAACTTTAAAGTGTCCATAATAGCTGGGGTCAGCAGAGAATGTTATCTTACAATGGTGGCCTTTACAAAAAGTTGCCTTATCGTGAGCACATCGCAAACTAGGTAGATATCATCTGTTGAGTAGCATATTGGTTTGAATTTTATCACTTTTAGTAAAGATTGCTGTGCTAATCTTTCAAGTTTCAGTAGATGAGTCTTTGCTGCTCCCCAAGTGGAGATACAGTAACTAAGGATTGATTGGCCTAACGCTTTGTATACCTTTATAAGTGACACATGATCGAGAACATAGTTATTACGGCGTAGTTATTTAAAAATAAAAATTAGTTTTCTAGTGCGAACAGATAAATTTCGTATTTGTTCTGTCCAAGAGAAATGATTGTCAATAGTGACACCCAGGTATTTAATCAATTATAAATAAATAACAATAAATATTACAGGACATTAATTTTTACACAGCGCAATCTAGCCCCAAACTAAGCATAGCTTGTAATAAGTGAACTAGATTACGGATAATACTTAAATACTTTTGTAAATACATACGTACTATATGATACAACACCCAAACACAGAACAAACATCTACATTCATCACACAAATGTTTGTCCTGGGTGGGAATCGAACCCACAGCCTACAGCGCAGAAGGCAGAGTTACTACCAACTGAGCTATGAGGCTTGTTAATAGAAATACAGTACTGTAAAATACAGTAAATGTTCATAGCTACACTGTTCGGAATTGTTGCATGTAGCTGAGTGCAGCCTCAGATCCAGACTTTCAGTTGGACTTTGAATGTTTTTATTCAATAAAATGCACAAATAAACCAACTATGTACTACGGAATAGATTTAGAATAGAATAATATTAATTTGACACATAAAGAATATAGGTACAGTATGTGAAGGTAAACTAAGAAAATTATTATAGGTATCGGATAAGCCAATTAATAGAGGAGGTGGTACCTACCACCTCCATAACATAACATAAGTAACATACGTTATACGTATACTAAGAAAATGATAACAAGTACCGGATAAACCAATTAAGAGAGGACGTGGAAGTTATAGGTAAACTAAGAAAATGATTATAGGTACCGGATAAACCAATTAATAGAGGAGGTGGTTGGTCCCAGTGCCTTCGTGTCCTCATAATCTATGACGCCGATGCCTTGGCCCCAATCTCTCGATGAGGAGTCTTCCATTTTACGGCGAGGATCCCCTGGAAAGTCCGTAATCAGCGAGGTGGATAGTGGTTGTAAATAAAACGGAACAGAGCCGCGATGCTACTAAAACAATCACTTCTCTATGACAATGATATCAACGCAGAATGGACAAGGTGCCTTAAAGTATTCTAGTGGCCATGTTGCTATGATATCATTGTCATAGTAAAGATATTGGTTAAGTAGAATCGGGGCTCTAGCCTATTACTAAGCTATAAATAAGAGCCACTCTGTTTCTTCTACATTAGAAGGGTAATTAAACCAGCCAAGCGTGAGTCGGACTTACATAACATTTTCACACAAAAGGTACAGGTTATGCAACATAGGTATTATGAAAATTTGAAAAAGTCGGCTAACCTCGATGGTATCGATATATCACACAAATGCTCCAGAACTAAATGCAAAAACATCAACTTATAACGATAAACCGAGTGGCGCATGGCGCCGCAGTGTGATCGCTATCCAAATGTACCTTTACCACCACCTAACTACTTTTACACCAGTGTTAATTGTGATAATTCTGAATTATCTTGTTGTAGTCGGTTACCCAGACTATAAGTTTGCTTCCGAGATATATTAGGAGAGACCTACCGTAAAATTCAGGAAAATCCCCTACATGCACGGACTTCTCACCACCTTTATAGTAAAATTGAAGAACTTACTTTTATAAATTGCATGCGCATCGAGAATTAACAAGAAGAAAATCAACATAATTAACTAACAACATAAAACACTAAGCCATGGTGTACGCTCGATATGGCTTCTCGAAATCTTGTAACATTTGCGACAGGTTTTATTGTTTCCAAACAATATAGTAAAATATTTTACAGCATAGGATAATAATTCTGCTATCAGTAAGCGTTAAACGTAAACTTCAACATTGGCTTGGATTTAAATCATGAAAACAATTTATATATTGGTGTTTCTAAAATTTATAAGTATACCTTGATAATATTACAAGCTTGATATTACTATCAACTATTATAATGACACAAAAATTCACAAACTACTAGCCGGAAACACTCTTAACCAATTGAGTCGCGGGTTGACATTTTTTGTGTCATTATAACACGTGTAAATGTTACGAAGAGGCCAAGTGCAAATGAAATATAAAAATGTATATAAAAAATTATATAACTTTTCACTTCAACAGCTTATCCACAGCTGGACTGAGTTTCTCCCAAAATGACAAGGTTTTTGTTATAATCACCTCGCTTGGCAGGCGGGCTTGTAAACGTGTTGATACACAGACACAGAAGTTATCTCTTCTTCTGCTTTTAAGACATCAGCGAACTGAGGTGGAGGGATAAATTTTCAAACGGAAACACTAACTTGATTTGTTTTTATATTATGGTTTCATATATCAATTATAATTATAACAATAACATTCTTGTTCTGCAGCGTCCTCGGAAACTCTGAAGCCTCAAAGTGTGAACGTAGCATTAGAGACAGTTCTAGAATTCGACCGAAAAAGTATTCCAGCCGACATAAAGTTCTTAGATGACATACAAAAGTTTATAAATCAAGTGAAAACTGTAATAAGCACGGGCAAACCATCCCGAAGGTTCAATTCTGACAGCAGTAAAGGTATTAAATTCGTGGATTTTGTCAGATCTGCTATACTTACACTCAAATCATATAATGACGATGATTTAGAAGACGTATTCACTGTTTTCGATGGTGAAATACGTAAATACCACTACAAGGGATGTAAGTTCTATGAGTTAGTTGAAGATCAAAACTTGAGGCGATTCGTCGCACAAAAGCTTGATGATGTTAAAGCGGAAAATGCCGTGAAACTTAGAGAGAGCCTCGATAAATTAATGCAAGCCATCGATAACTCCAAATTCAGCAGTCGACAAACCGAATTCTTCGATTACCTCAACTCGTTATACAGACAAGAATCCAGCGATAAGCTCAAAAGCTGCCTCGAAGATTTAAAAACTTACAGATGCAAATCAAAACGAGCTAATTTGAAACTTATTGAAGTCGTAAGACGTGGTATCAGGACTATTATATTTGATCATTATTCAGAACTGAATCCTAATGCGAGGAGAGACTTAAAGATAAAACTTGAAACTATTTGGAGAGACATGATGCACCCAGAAACAAGCGGGCACAAAGTGAGGACTGTTGGGTATACTAACATGGACAAATCCTCAATCACTATAGAACCAAACACAAAGCCTATGAAAAATAAAGCAGAAAGCAGTTCTGAGATATCGGAAGAAGTTACAAAGACTACTCTCCGCCTTCAAAATAAAATAAGGCACATACCAAAAACAATATCAGAAGAAACCCCTAAAGCTGTAAAAACTAAATCAGTTTTATCTAAGATACATAAACGTAAACATAAGAAGATATCAACGTTCATAACTCTCTACCCCGAAAATATTGGCTTCAACACATTGGAAGATGAGGCAGAAACAACTACGCAACAAACTATTAATATTATGAGAAAGAAACGGAAACATGAAAAACGCAAACAAAAACATGCAATTGGAAGAAAATCGAAGAAAAGGCCCAACCGTTTAATACAACCAGACCCCTTGATCATAACAGAATTGGATACAGTCATTTATGTTAAAAGAGCTTCAAACGAAAGCGTAAAACTTGAAAACGGAAAAACACAGCCCAAAAAAAACAGGTAATACCTTCGTTGTATTTACACAATATTTTTAACCGCCTCTGTGGTCTAGTGGTCTAGTGGAGTACAATATAATGTGCTTGGTTTGGTTGGTGGTAAGATTTTGTTTAAAGTCCGCCTGGTAGCCTGGCTAGCTACCACCATCAACCCTAATTATGTCACCATAATAATAATTCTTATAAAAATTGTTGTGTTCCGGCATTCAAAGATAAGGTACTTTTATAAACAAATGGTACACATATTTTGTAATAAATATAGTACCTATAGGAATTTTCTTGAATATACTCGTAGTACCTACCTTATGCTCGAAGTCGTCCAAAACTTTGTTTTGTATAATTTCAGATACTTTTTGTGGAAATTTTTAATTGGCTTTCAGTATATATTTGTTTACCTAGTCTATAAGTTAGCTGTTAATTTCCTGAATATAGTTAAAATAAATAAATTAAGATAGCTAGTTCCTCAGTTTGTTGAGGATTCCGGGTGAAGTGCACCTCTACCTTCGGCCTTATCTCAACTTGCTACCAGGTCAGATAAAAACCAAGCGATTCCACGTCGTACAATAAAAAAAGCACAAAGTATTAACGAATATAAACTAAAATTTTCAGCAAACCAAAACATACCATGAAACATCACAGACGCTACCGCCCAAAGCCAACTAAAACCAGCATCAAACTCAATCAACCTTTAAAAACGCCTCCGCTTTATGAAGACGGCATGTCGATCGAAAATAACGTTATCGAAAGGCGGGCACTGGAAAAAAAAAGTGACAACGATACTAGCAATTCAACACACATCTTACAAGTCCTCTCTAACCTTCAAAATAAACGTGATGACGTTATTAATATAAACAAAGAACCTCCGATATCAGATGTTATCAAAAAAGCTCCGATAACAAAAGTTATCCACCAGAAAACAAAAAATAAGCCATTAAAGATTCGGAAACGAACAACTGCTAAAAATAAAACTGCAAGCACTGTATCTCTTGCCACTAAAAATCATACTATGAGTTCTATTTCTCAATATAAACAAAATATAACAACACCTTCAAACGTAACAAGACCTATAAAAACAACAATTGCTATGACAACGCTCGTAACTAGAGACAGAGGAAGATCTAAAGTAAACAGCACTAAGCACGCGGACACATATATCAATACAAAATCTACCACTCCAGCTACCAAGGCTAACAAGAATACGACCACAAGCACAACAATTAGACCAGAAAATACAACAAAACCACTGACGCAAAGTAAAAATGATACAGTAGATAAGAAATTTCTACGAAGTCCAAAAGAAAATGAAGTTGACATAGACCATGATATAGATAGAATCATAAAAAAATATAACATAACAATTGAACCAGAGGCAAAAGTTGAATCATTTGATCTGAATAAGGTGATCAGTAGCATGGATAAGCGTTCCGATGTAAAGGCAGATAAAATAAAGAGCATGATAGAAAACGATCTGAAAAAGATCATGGCTCCTGATGTAACGGGGACCCCTACTCCAGCCAATATCATGAGCAATCCTTTCAACGACATAGACTCTGCATTGGGATTGCTAGTAGAGAAGTGAGCATGACATTACAATTGAGTTTATTTATTTTGTTTTATTTTATTCGGGAAACATACAGATAAAAAATGTAAAGGTAATGCATTAAAAATAATAACTAATCCAACAGAGTTTCCTCTGCTAAGGAGTACAAAAGAAAATAAATGTACGACAAATAAAAACATCAAAATGAAACCATGAAAACTACATTTAAAATAACCTGCTACAGTTATATTAAATTTCAATTTACAACAGAGTTCAGGAGGAATTTGTATTGTATTAGAGTGTGAATGGTTACTTTTTATATACATGATAGCTTTGATCTTGATCTCTAGGTTTACCGCATAAACTGAGCAACGTCGATCAGTGATATTTCAAACAAACTTTAAAAAAACATATAAAAAAAATATAAACTTGAAAAAAATGGTGCTCAAAACTGGAAGTGCGTGATCGTAAATCTAACTTGCGCTACTTACCGCCTCTGTGGTCAGATCCAAAGGTCCCGGGTTCAATCCTCTCGTCTACGCGCCTTCTAGTGAGGCGCGCCCCTACACTTTGAAAATCAATGCTAAGAGAAATTCCTTAGTTGTCTTTTAAGAAAGTACCATTCGGAATACCCATGTAGCAAAATGTCAATTTCAACATGACGCCATATCGTAAAATGTCCAGTAATAAATTAATATATCGCATTGCTAGCAAACATTGTGAATTATCTTGCTCACTTTACGGCGTTAAAGAGAAAGTGAGAAAGTGGCTCCTCACCCTTGATTATGATGATACAGAGAGACTTTTAGCAATCCTGACGTGAATCCCAATAACTTTGCTCTTTGTTTCCCATCCGTGTTCCTCCTACTTATCCAAATAACGCATGCACACTCTAATACACACACACACACACACCTATTCACTGTCATACTCAGTAATTCTATTTTTTGTTGTTAATTTAATTTGGTTTTGCCCTGTTAGTAGCAAGTCACAAGTCTGTTGGTAATTCTTTAAATAGACTCCCGCGGCACAGGCTAGCCCTAGTGTGGGGTCCTCTAGTAATTGTATAATTAATTTAAACTTATTGGCAATAAATGAAAAAATGAATTGACTATGTAGGACACTAAATAAAAGCCGGCCAAGTGTATCCAACACACCAAGGATGACCTTTGTTTGTGTCTTTTACCTAAGACAAAAAAACAAAGGATTTCGCACCATCCGCGCGAATGTGTCTTAGGTACCTGCTCCTAAAACTCCGTCAGAACGCAACGAAGCAGCAGTTTACAGTCAGTTATCGTCCGTAAATCAGTATCAAAATGTAGGGTCATCATAGATGTATAGCTAGTTTGTATAGACAACAAGTTAAAAGCTGAAAATAACTAAACCCCGGCTCTAAAATATTTTAGTAAAGTATTGTGCGTGCTATTTTTTCCTGTGGTCTCGTCTAGTTACAAATAAATTTATATATATAATAAATGTTAGCCAGCTAACTGACGATAATTTTAACAATAGATTCAAGGTACGAATGTCGTAGGTACTTAAACTTAATTTGTGACTATCTGCTATCATAAAAGTGGTTTAATATTAAATACATTTAGAATTGGCATATCACTAGCTTTCGTTTGATATTGATGGAATAGAATCATTTTTTGTTTCCACCCCACCACCTCTAACTTTGATTTACAACTCCATATAAAAATAATATAGCATGTCACTCCCACAATTCAGACAAAACAACATCATATACATACTGCGTGCTCTCGAAAATATAACTATCCTTCTGAGGCAGTCGGGTAAAATATACGGCAGTATTTGCGCAGTGCAGTACGACTGTAGTAGTAGTAAGGCGTGCAGCAGTTTTACCTACTCGTTTTCTGTTAAGGTGTCAAAATTGAGGGTCACAGATGTATAGACAAAATATGCCACTATTTTTGCAGTGCAGTACAGCAGTAATAGTAAGGTGTGCAGCAATTTACATTCAGTTACCTACTCGTTTTCTGTTAAGGTGTCAAAATTGAGGCCACAGATGTATTGACAAAAATATGCCACTATTTTTGCAGTGCAGTACAGCAGTAATAGTAAGGCGTGCAGCAGTTTACATTCAGTTACCTACTCGTTTTCTGTTAAGGTGTCAAAATGTAGGGTCACAAAGATGTATAGACAAAAATATGCCACTATTTTTGCAATGCAGTACAGCAGTAATAGTAAGGCGTGCAGCAATTTACATTTAGTTACCTACTCGTTTTCTGTTAAGGTGTCAAAGTTGAGGGTCACAGATGTATTGACAAAAATATGCCACTAATTTTACAATGCAGTACAGCAGTAATAGTAAGGCGTGCAGCAATTTACATTTAGTTACCTACTCGTTTTCTGTTAAGGTGTCAAAGTTGAGGGTCACAGATGTATAGACAAAAATATGCCACTATTTTTGCAGTGCAGTACAGCAGTAATAGTAAGGCGTGCAGCAGTTTACATTCAGTTACCTACTCGTTTTCTGTTAAGGTGTCAAAATTTAGGGTCACAAAGATGTATAGACAAAAATATGCCACTATTTTTGCAGTGCAGTACAGCAGTAATAGTAAGGCGTGCAGCAGTTTACATTTAGTTACCTACTCGTTTTCTGTTAAGGTGTCAAAATTTAGGGTCACAAAGATGTATAGACAAAAATATGCCACTATTTTTGCAGTGCAGTACAGCAGTAATAGTAAGGCGTGCAGCAGTTTACATTTAGTTACCTACTCGTTTTCTGTTAAGGTGTCAAAGTTGAGGGTCACAGATGTATAGACAAAAATATGCCACTATTTTTGCAGTGCAGTACAGCAGTAATAGTAAGGCGTGCAGCAGTTTACATTCAGTTACCTACTCGATTTCTGTTAAGGTGTCAAAATTTAGGGTCGCAAAGATGTATAGATAAAAATATGCCACTATTTTTGCAGTGCAGTACAGCAATAATAGTAAGCAGTTTACATTCAGTTACCTACTTGTTTTCTGTCAAGGTAACAAAACTTAGGGTCTCAAATATACAGCTAGTTTGTGTAGACAAACAAATATGCCCCAAGCCATATGCAAGGTATCAAAATTTAGCGTCACAGATAATATAGCTAGTCTTTATATTTAACAAAAAATATGCCACTATTTTCGCCTTGTAAGGCGTATCCATTGTTATTTTTATCTATGGCATGACCCAAGTTAAGGGCAAAATACAAACAGACGAACGGACGAAAACGTATTAGTAATAGGGTCACGTTGCCTCCTTTAGGTACCTACGGAACCCATCTACATATCGACGGCACCCTTAAAATAATAAATAAATATATAAGCCGAATCAAGAACGCTCCTCCTTTTTGGAAGTCGGTTAAAAAGGAAGTTTTTTTTGTCTGCTCATAACATACCTAAACCTAATAATTGCGAATTAATTAAGTCATTATAATTATAGACAACAATAATAATATTCATTAAAAACAAACACATTCTAGGATACGTAAAACATTATATCGTTATCTTAATCCTGTATTTTATGCTATTAACATTATTCGATGCTAAAATCGTGACATTTCTAGAGCTTTTCTTGCGCCAGCAAACGAATATTTTATATTATGCGGTGGTTTGTTAAGCAATTAACATAATAAGAATAACATGGTCAGTAATTTTTTTAATAATCAGACTATTTTAGAAATGCGACGCCCATTTAGGCAAAATTTATTTACAAAATAGTTTTTTTTACACTACTACTCCGTTGAGGATTCCGGGTGAAGTGCGCTTCCACCTTCCTTCGGCCCTATTACTTGGGACGAGATTGGTTGACAACTCACCTGTGATGAAGACAGCGTAGTTAACAAGCATCTGGGTGTACTGCTTGCTGGAGACGCGGCCGTCCGACATGAGATCCACTCGTAAGGCCCGCGGCGGCGGCAGGGGCTGGCCTGATGAAGATAGCCGGGGCTTGCCTGTTGATGATGTCAATTACAATTACAATTACATGTTCACGAACTTAAATAACGTAGGAAGGAATCAGATATTACAAAGGGATACATGGGTACAAAAGAACCATGTTAAGAACGAATGAACCGAATAAGTAAAGGACCGAGTAAAGAACGAAATAATCGAGTTAGGAAAGGACCGAGTAAAGAACGAAAGAGCCGAGTAAAGAACGAAATAATCGAGTTAGGAAAGGACCGAGTAAAGAACGAAAGAGCCGAGTAAAGAACGAAATAATCGAGTTAGGATAGGACTGAGTAAAGAACGAAAGAACCGAGTAAGTAAAGAACCGAGAGAGACACTGGGCTCTGATAGGCTTCCTCAGATATTCATATTATACAATTGGCGGAGTAGGTTTTAATAATACAAAAAAACCGGCCAAGTGCGAGTCAGACACGCGACAGTTCCGACTCACTTTTCAAAGATACTGTTTTTATAGTCGTTTCGTTCTGGAGCTATCATGTGGGTCCGACTCATGTGTACAAGTCCGGCGCCAAGCGGTTTGTGGTGCTCCATCGGCGCGCGGGAGTCAGTGCCTTCTGGGAAAGTCGGTGCCCTTTGGGAAAACTCGCCCCATTGTAAATTTAACCGCCTCCGTGGTGTAGTGGTTCGACCACCGGTATAAGATCCAGAGATCCCAGGTTTGATCCCCAGGAGAGTACAACATTATCCTTGGTTTGGTTGGTGGTAGGATTTTGTTTAAGTCCGTTTGGCTAGCTGCCACCATCTTAACTTATGTCGCCATAACTACAATAATTAAATTGTTGTTATAACCGGTTCCTCAGTTGGTTGAGGATTCCGGGTGAAGCGTGCTTCCACCATCGGCCTTATCATAACTTGAAAATCAGGTGAGGTGAAGGCCAAGCACTTCCTACAGCTAGACGAGCAGACTATGAGAGCAAACCTATCATTTATGAAAATGAAAATGTTTTTTTAATGCAGTAACCAATTCAACAATATTTAGTAAAAGGTTTACTTGATTTAAGTAAATAATCCTTTTAAGTAAACAAATCCATTTTCCATGTTTAAGTTTGTGTGATTGTCTAGTGTTGTTTTCATTGTTTATAAGTACCTATTTGTAGGCGGTAAATAGTTTTGATTTCAAATGAAATTTTATAATTTATTTTATTTTATATTGTAAGTACAATTTTAATTGTTCACCAAAATTGCACGCCGTATTACTTCAGGATACATTGATACTTATAGTTTATAACACCTTACCACATGTATTTCAAGCAATAAATGTTTACTTTACTTTACTTTACTTTAATCCTTGTGTTAGAAGACCCGCACTTCCATATCCAAAACAAACATGGATTACGATTTTAGCATCGAATAATGTTAATAGCATAAAATACAGGATTAAGATAACGATATAATGTTTTACGTATCCTAGAATGTGTTTGTTTTTAATGAATATTATTATTGTTGTCTATAATTATAATGACTTAATTAATTCGCAATTATTAGGTTTCAATTACGGCTTATATCCTTTCCATTTCCAATTTGGGAATTTGCTTGTTGCTACCAATAATTATGAGTTTTATTTGGATTAACCGATTAAATCGATGTTTGGGTTTCCGTTTGCAAATAAAATACAGTTGTATTATTATTATAAGATACTTAAATATGAATTTTAACATTAGGGACGAATGTTAGTAGGAGTTTTTAGGGTTGTTTCTGAAATGTTGCCGACGGGAAATCCTATTGGCAAGTATAATGTACTTATTGAATAGTTAAACTTTGTTAGTAAGAGTTTTATCTATCGAAGTATGCAAGCACATAACTAGGTACATACTTAGGCATATGAACTTACCTAATGTGACCATTCAAAAGAAATGGGCGAAATATTGAATTTCACCCCAAAATCTCAAAAACTACCCTACTTATCAAAAATCCCCCGTGACAATCAATTGATATTTATGTTACATCGTTATAGTTAAAATTTCATTAAAATCTGATTATCCGTTCGAGAGTTTTGCCGTCACAAACATTTCCACCTACATACAGACATACAGTGCCAGATTTCCCAACTTAACTCGGAGATCTCGTTCGCTTCTCTCACTCGACTCTTTCAAAGGAGGAATGCTGATTGGCTGTAATGACGAGTGACCTTTTTTTGACCTGCCCAGGAGACATAACCTCAGTCCACGATACCGTGAACTACGTAGCGGTATCCCGGACCTGCTGCGCGGCAACGGGTCCGAGTCGCGAGCTACCGCCGACTTGCGCACCCATCGCCGTCGCCGCTGATGACCTGCACCTGCGCAGGAGTTCCGTGCGGTGCCTGAACCTCACCGCGCCCATCACTTACCAGGACCTGGGCTGCGTGGGCGCCGATGTGCCTCTGGAGAGGGTGACTGATTCGCTTTATTTTATTCTACGTCGGGGAGGCGCTTGGCCTTCATCTCACCTGATTTTCATGTTATGATAAACCCGAAGGTGAAAGCGCACTTCACCCGAAATCCTCAATAAACAGAAACTGGATGTCTTTATCTTACCTCTAAATGCCAAAACACAACACAGCCTGGTCATTTTTTTTTTGGGCGGCAGCTTTGCGCGGACCTGGCTGGCGCTGAAGGCGCGAGCCCAATATTTGATTTTTGAGGCAACAAGCGCAAGGGCACCACTTAGGTACGGACCTCGGCTTGGGCTGTTGCCATTTGATGGGGGAGGATAGGAATGGCCGAAGGCGATACCGAGGGTAACGCTTTGAGGCGGAAAGGTTCATCGACTCCGCCGGCAGAGTCGGTGTATCTGTATCACAGAACACTAATATCCTAACGGAAAGAAATCCAACTCCATACATAAAGAGTGGTAACATTCGGACGTGCACACGATCATTTCGTAGCCCACAAGCTGCTTGACAGTTTGACGAAATGAATTGAGCTACAAACTTCTAGTGTAAATAGACCATTAAACCCATCGACAAAATGGCGGCAATTTTAAAATATTTATTTGTTCAAATACATAATACCTACTACTGAATGAACCACAAACATCCTTATGTATTTCTGACCATGGAATAAATAATAAATAAATAAATAAATATTATAGGACATTAATTTTTACACAGCGCCATCTAGCCCCAAACTAAGCATAGCTTGTAATATGGGAACTAGATTACGGATAGAATACTTAAATACTTTTTTTTATATACATACTTACTATATGATACATCACCCAAACACAGAACAAACATCTATATTCATCACACAAATGTTTGTTTTGGGTGGGAATCGAACCCACAGCCTACAGCGCAGAAGGCAGAGTTACTACCAACTGAGCTATGAGGCTTGGAATGGATCATAAATACAAAATAGTTTTAGTGCGTGTGGTACTAAATAACAGTTCTAGCTAGCCTTTGTGAGTATAGGTGTGGATATGTTAAAACACTGAATAAAGTCAATACGTATATTTAGCTGAATGACTGAAAGTTACACAAGTTAAGTACTAAATACAATTAGTAGGTGTGGACCGCGGACAAAGGTTTCAGAGTGACTGCTGGTCTAAACCCAAACCAGCTTAGATCGGCAAACGTAAAATCTACAGCTACTGTTAGATTATCTGTGTCACCACATCAATCCTCCCCTTTTTTCAAAATTTTGAAAAAAAATTATTACATTATCAAACATCATTCAAGGTTAAAACTCTTTATATAAAACAATTCATAAAAGTGGCACTGAACGTCGCTACGTGCCGGTATGTGCTGACAAGCCGAAAATGATACCTACGCAAAACTTCGTCCGCTTTAGTACAGTAAGCTACACAATTGTTGAGTTATTTTTGTAACTCCAAACTTTTATACATTTTAAATATCCAAAATATTAAACACACAATTTCTTTAATAAATCTTTTCAGTTATTTCGTAGTTATTTTATACCTAAACACAAAAATAAAAAATAAGTAAGTAAGTACAAGAATATTCATTTTCACACAAAAACATTTATATTTTGTATATTTATATAAACCAAACACAAATAAATCGTTATACCTAATAAGTATATATAAAAGTATATTTTTCATAAACCCAAAATTCTCTTATGCTAGTCTAATAGGTAACACACATAATTATTACCGCAATTTTTTATTTTAAAAATATAGCCTTATTATAACAATCCTACGTTAAAGGTAGTTGTCACCTGCTATATTTAATTCTTATTTCGCCTGCTTATGTAACAACGCCGATTATGAAAAACAAAATGTACCTTCGCTTAGTAACATTTCCTTCTATCTTCGATTAACTGGGAAAACAACGGGTTTTCACCTTAATTACACTGTAACGATTTTATACTTAGGCTGTTTCTGAGGTGACACCGATTCGCTAGAATGAACGCTAGACGGTGTAACTGTTTGTATGCCATCAGGTTGTATCACACCTGCTATCGTCACTTGTCGTCGTACCCATCGTTTAGTATGTTTATGACATCTTGTGCAAAACATAAAAAATATTATCACCACTAATATTATCAACATCACTGTAATCGTTATACTGAACTGACTTAACTGGGTCTCGACACTTGCCGAATTCGAACCTGACTGTGCGATCACGATTTGGTCTTACTGTTCTTTACTTTGATTCTTGCCCATCGTTGTGATCATAACAAACTCTCGATATGAAATGAAATAAAAAAAATGTACACTGCTTTCACCGAGATAACTATTTCCAAAGTCAACGTTTTCGCAATAAATGTACGCCGTGTGTTCACCTCATTAAAAGTTACGACACATGTACCTAATTATTTTTCCTCAATAAGCATTTACTAAAGTGTACCAATATCAAAACAAAGCATTTCATAAATTAAAACGTACGGGCAATTTAACTACGCGACCAGCTCGAGTGGTTCGCGGTGGCGGGCTATCGGTTGGCAAAATCCGAAGGTCCCTGGTTCGATTCCCGACGGTTTCACCACTTTCGTCTAACGTATACGCTGGTTTAAGACGATCTATAGAAATGTTAGCCTGCCTATCTTTAATTTGTATTTTATATACCTTGTCCATCCTTCTAAGTACGCGGTAGGGTCCGTCGTAAGGAGGCTGTAAAGATTTTCTAACCATATCGCTTCTAACAAAAACGCTTTTACAATCTTTTAAATCTTTATTAATGAAAATTTTACGCGAGTCTTTGTTTACACGTGTAACTGGTTTGTAATTGCTTATTATTTCTCGCAATCTATGTACATAACCTTCCGTGTCTGAATAAACGTTCTTACTCTTTGTATCATAAAAATCTCCAGGTAATTTAATTGTAGTCCCTAACGTTAACTCTGCCGCACTCACTCCTGTGTCAACCCGTGTTGCAGCACGTAAGCCAAACAAAACGGTTGCTAACTCATCTATCCATGAAGTATTATTGAGGCGGGCCATTAAGGCTGACTTTAAGGTACGGTGCCAACGCTCTACGACACCGTTACTTTGCGGATGATATGGACTACTCCTGATCCTGGTTATTGCTAATAAAGATATTAATTGTTTGAACAGATCACTTTCAAATTGTCTACCTTGATCAGTAGTTATCTTCTCTGGACAACCAAAACGCGAAACCCAATTTTCATAGAAAGCTTTTGCTACGGTCTCTGCGGTTATGTCCTTAGTTGGTATGGCTTCTGGCCATTTAGTGAATCTGTCAATCATGGTTACGCAATACCTATAACCGTCCGATGTTGTTGGAAGGGGGCCTACAATATCAATGTGGACATGTTGAAACCTCTCTACAGTTTGAAACTGGCCTAAATCCGATACCGTATGTTTCATTACTTTCGATCTCTGGCAACATGCGCATGACTTTGCCCATAAATTAATCTCTTTATTCATACCTACCCAAAAATACCTATCAGCTACTAATCGCCGAGTAGCACGAATGCCTGGGTGGCATAAATTATGTACTGCGTCGAATGCAATACGTCTGAACTTGTGTGTCAGGTACGGTCTCGCTCTCTCTGCTGACATTTCACAAACAATAGCGTTCTCAGAACCTGGTATTGGAACACGCTTTAACTGGAACTTATTATTGTCACCCGATCCTTTTATTAATTCAACTAACTCTTTGTCCATTTCCTGTGCTATCGCTAGCTCCGCGAAATCTATAACCGTGGGACATGAAATGGTTTCTATTCTAGAAAGACAATCTGCTACTACGTTTGATTCGCCCGAAATATGACAAATTTGCGTCGTAAATTCGCTAATAAACATTATCTGCCGGGTTCGCCGTGGCGTTTCTTTATTCGTATTGATTTTACTAAACACATGCGTTAATGGTTTATGATCTGTCAATATTACTAACTCTCTACCTTCCATCAGAGAACGAAAATGAACTATCGCTAAATAAATCGCTAAGAGTTCCCTATCGTATGTACTGTATTTCTTTTGCGCTCCCGATAACCTTTTTGAAAAAAATCCTAAGGGCTTCCATGACTCACCTTCTTTCTGTTGTAAAGATGCTCCTACACTGGTATCGCTGGCGTCTGTCATAAGAGTTAGTTGACCATTCTGTGACGGATGTGTCAATAAGACGGCATTTTCTAAACTTACCTTAGATTTTCTGAAAGCTTCCTCCGCCGTTGGAGTCCATATTATCTTGGTCTTGTCTTTACGTTTCGAATTATGTAAATATGCATTTAACTCTGCTTGTTCGTCGGCTGCGTGGGGTATATGAGATCTATAAAAATTTAACATACCCAAATATCTTCGAAGCTCTTCGACCGTAGTGGGCCTCGGGAAATCCGCTATGGCTTTCACTTTATGGTCTAAAGGCTTGATTCCTTCCGTTGAGACTTCGAATCCTAGAAACTCGAGCTTAGCCTGACCAAAAGAACATTTAGCAATATTAATAGTTAGTCCGTACTCGTCGAAACGTCTAAATATCTCCTCCAAGTGCTGTCGATGGGATGATATGTCATCGCTTGCTACAATTACATCATCAATATATGTAAAAATATAGTCTAAACCCTGTAATACGCAATTATCCATGAATCTTTGAAAGGTTTGCGCACTATTACGCAATCCGAAAGGCATCTTCGTGAACTCTACCAAACCGAAAGGACAGATCACGGCTGTTTTCTCTATGTCTTCTTCCCGCATTGGAATACAATTATAAGCTCTATTTACATCCAACCGTGAGTAAACTTTTTTACCTGCCAGTACATAAGTAAAGTCTTGAAGTCTAGGTACCGGGTACCTATCTGGTTTAGTTATGTTGTTCAGCATCCTATAGTCACCGCATGGCCTAATATTTCCATCCTTTTTGGGAACGATATGCAGAGGACTTGCCCATGCCCCTTTACCTGGTCTACATATCCCTAATTCTTGCATTATCTGAAACTCTTTTTTTGCTTTAACATACCTATCCGGTGGTAACGGTCTGGCTTTCGCATACACGGGTGGGCCTGTGGTTTCAATGACATGAAACACGTTATGTCTTGTAGTCTCCTTAACTGAAAAAGGTTTGGTTATTTCAGGGTATTTTTGCAGTAAATCGTAGTATGGGTGAGAACTATCGACTGTTTTTAAAGTGGGCTCACTAGAGTTTGAAACACTCGCAATCACATTCATATTTGTCGTCTGATCAATTAACTTACGACCGCTTAAATCTATTAACAGTTTATATTTAACTAAAAAGTCTGCTCCAATTATGGGTTGCTTAACATCGGCTACAATAAACATCCACCTAAAACATCGTCTTAGTTTTAAGTCCAAATCCAACACTTGTACACCGTAAGTCTTTATTTCTGTTCCGTTGGCCGCAAAAAGTTTATAGTGTCCATTTTCACTGAAAGTTCTTTTATTCTTCACAAACGCACGAGGAAAAACCGAAACATTAGCTCCACTGTCTATTAAAAATTGTAAACCGGTAGTCCTATCCAAAACATTTAAGCGGTAATTAACACATGGGGTACAGTTTTCCGCCGTAGACTGCACCGTACCTAGTTTTCCGAAAAACTATTGTTGGGTTTCTGTGGTGCCGGATTATCATTTCGTTTTCTCCAGTTGCACGGTTCTACGCACGTACGTGCCTTGTGCCTATAACGGAAATGATTTTTACACAACCAATCCGGATCCTCTGGCGTACGTCGACGACTGGAACTACGTCGGACACTTGATGATGATGATGATGATCGGTCTCTACCATGGTGGTTAAATCTTCTATTTCCACCGCGAGCGGATTCCATCCTACTTAGTCTGTGGCTCAGATTCCTTATCTCAGCGACTATCTCGCTCATCTCTCCTACCGCTGGCTTGCTATCTACCTGAGCAATTGTACTCACAGGTTTCGCTGTTTCCATCACCTTATCTGCGATATTCGCCAACGTATTTAAATCTTTCGCATCTGCTACTGCCAACACGCCACGCACCGTTGTAGGTAGGTGGTTGCGCCATAATATAGTTAGCGTATCATCGCTTACCTTATCCCTTGCTAATTCTCGCATCCGCCTTAGGAGTTGTGATGGCTTTTGATCCCCCAGATCCATTTCGCCAATAAGCTTTTGTATCTGACGACTCTGAGACTCTTCGTAAATCGCTAACAGTCTGGCCTTCAATGCCTCGTATTTCCCGGTCTCAGGCGGTGCTAACAAAATATCGGTGACCTGCGTAATCACCTCTTTTCCCAATTTTGCTATAATAAGGTGGTATTTGGCCTCGTCATTTGTTCGTTGCTGGCTTAAAACCGCTTCCGCTTGAATAAACCACAGCCTAGGCTGATCCCGCCAAAATTCTGGGATCCTTGCTGTCACTGCGATGGCATTCAGAGATTCCTCAGCGATGAGAATATTCTCCACTGCCTCTGGTTGTTCTGCCGGAAACGCCATTGTAATTGGATTTATATAAAACTGAACTTAACTTGATCGTGACTGCGCAGTAGAACTCCTCCGCGATCCGTAATGTTGAGTCACCCCGTTTATAAAAACTGCACACTATAGTCAACGTCACATAACATACCACAAACGCTATACTCAGACGAAAAAGTTCACGGTGGCTAGCTCAATAAATCACGTCGGGTAAGATCACGTCGGGGTCACCAATTTAGTGCGTGTGGTACTAAATAACAGTTCTAGCTAGCCTTTGTGAGTATAGGTGTGGATATGTTAAAACACTGAATAAAGTCAATACGTATATTTAGCTGAATGACTGAAAGTTACACAAGTTAAGTACTAAATACAATTAGTAGGTGTGGACCGCGGACAAAGGTTTCAGAGTGACTGCTGGTCTAAACCCAAACCAGCTTAGATCGGCAAACGTAAAATCTACAGCTACTGTTAGATTATCTGTGTCACCACATAGTGTTTGTGATTCACCCCACCAAACGAATGAGAGATAATACAAATAAAAAGAACAAAACAGATTTCTTCTGAGTCAAATAGTATTTTAGGGTATAAGAAATGTGTGTAATCTCACAAATAAACTTTAACAAGCTAATTACAAACGAATAAGGTAGGAACCCTGGTATTCAAAATAAAATAAAACCAACAAAATCAAATTCTCATGATTGTAGAATCGTGATATTCATAATAAGCATAGCACAAACATTAATAAGATAACTTGGGATAACTAATAAGCTTGGATGTTTGTGTAGGTACATTTAGAACACTTAGTGTCGAATCATTCATTTTCGTAAACATAAATGTAAACACCATTAATGAACGAACTTTGCTTTGCAATTAAATTTATCCCGGTACGTAAGTAAACTAAATAAATTAAATTTGGTTAAAAACATATGTATCGGAAAGATTGATTATGTTTTCTTTTGTTGTCAATTTTATTTAGTTGTTATGGTTACACAGCTGCATGATTGGCTCTTCGCAAAACCATAAATTCAAAGTGAAATAAAAGTTGTACTATTACCATTTCAAATATTGGTTGGATATATTTTTATAGCATCATTCCTACGAACCCACCTTGCCGCCAGCCAGTCAAGACGACTTGGACCCCCCTGATCTGTATAGTGTTTTCTCTGTGTGACGAGATAGTTAATGATTTGATGCCGTCACCTCCGGGCTTGCAGCGGTTAATGGGTCATCCGGGTCTCCAAGAACGCGTAGGCCAAGACACGTTCTTGGAGACTCGGATGATCCACTCACCACCGCAAGCCCGGAGGTGACGGCATCCATTCATGAAATATCTCGTCACTCAGAGAAAACAATAAATAATGACAACTAAATGAATGCGGTTAAAACGCAACGGTAGCGCGCGCCAACTTTTCCACTAGCGACATCTAGTTGTAGCTTGTGATACTCTTTCAGATAAACATGGCGGCTCCGATGCTGGAGCTGTCGAGTGTGTATGGACACGAAGCGGCTGGCGCGGCTAAAGGACGCCAATGGGAGAATGGCAGGTTACGAGCTGAGGTAACATTCAACATTCACCTACGTAGTACTACCGGTGGTTCTGTAAGAACCGTAGACCTCGCGAGCTCTTATAACCATGCAATAACTAGATTACGACGAATTTGGAATACGACAAATCTAGAATATGACAAATCTGGAATATGGTATTTTATTATGTATAAATAATAACCTAGTATTACGATTAGGAACACGACGAATACGGAAGAATCATACTTACTTTCATGAATATGCATTCAGTCAAAAGCTGTTATTACTTCAATTGTATTTATTTGATCAACCTCCCAATAGTGTCCACTGGTAGACAGAGTCTCCTTCAAAACTGGAGGATTTTTCCATAATCACCACGCTTGGCAGACGGATTGGTGTTCACAGTATTAGTAGATAGTAGAAGTAGAAGAAGTTGAAGTAGAAGTCAGTAGGCTTTTACGATATCCATGGGCTGAGTTGGAGGGGTCGATTCTTAAGCCACCGATTATTTATTACGATCTGTACCGTTTTGTTTTACATGAAATAAATTAATCTAAATTAAAACTTGAAATTATGTTTAAAAGAAAATTCACAACAAATACAACTTGAAAGAAACATTCCGCGGTTCCTAATTTTTTCGAGCTGTATGCAGCTCGCGGCACTACAAAAAAATTAGTTAATAGTTATTAATTAACTACAAAAATACTTTTTATGATATATGAAGATTATCTCTAAATTCAATAATAACTAAATTATTTCAAATTAATACGAAATGCCTAATAAAATTGTATCTAAAAGATTAGTGTGTTCAGTTGTTGAAGGGTAAGGAATGGCCGCTAAGCGGGTCTCCGCTGTGCATCAACAACGAACCACCGACTGAGACGCGCTGCCACGACGTCCGTGAGTCTACCACATCCCTCGCTTCATCATCACCCTTTTTGACACATTTTTTTGTACGCCGGGGAGAGCTTACCCTTCCTCTAACCTGGTTTTCAAGTTTTGAAAACGTTTTGTATATAAGGCCAGTGGAAGTTCACTTCAACCGGAATCTTCAACAGACCGAGGAACTGACTATCTTAACTCTAAATATCGGAACACAACAATTATAAGTAAGTAAGTAAGTAAGATGGTGGGTGCCAGGCGGATTTAACAAAGTCCTTCCACCAACCAAAATATTTGAAGTGTAACTTTGTGGAGGGTTTTGAAATTCACAAACTTTTTGTGAATTTCAAAACTTCTATCGTGTGTCTTATCCCGGGGGAGTTTTCATTTCACCTGCTGGCTATTACCCCACTCTGTTTCACTTGCGTTACAAGTTTCAGTAAAAATGGCGGCTTTTCTTTGGCTCCGATTAAGCCGAAAATTGATCAAGAAAATCCGCCATTTTGAAAATCCACCAAAACTAAACAGACAAGTATTGGGTCAGTTGGAGTCCAGTTATAATAATGCTGAAAGTGGAATCGCGCTTCACTGAATCCCCAACAGACTGAGGAACTGGCGGTAGCTGGATGATGATGGTGGGAGCTAGCCAGGCGGTCTTAAACAAAGTCCTACCACCAAACACTACAACTAAGATACACACATCCACATGTCGTTTTTCCAGCGGCTGGAGGCTCCAACTCCCTTCTAGGCATAAACCTCATGTTCTTGTGGTTCTACCGGCAACACAACGCGGTCGCCGACGCGCTACGAGCGCTCAACCCGTGCTGGGGAGATGATGACGTCTACTACACCGCCCGGGAGATCAACATAGCGTACGCTAACCAGATCTTCTACTACGAGTACCTTCCTGAGATCGTGGGTGAGTCTATTGACGGTATTAACTATTCATTGGATTGGTACATTAATTATATTGGACGACGACGGAAGCACTTGGACTTCAAATCACCTGGTTTAAAGTTATGATAAGGCCAAAGGTGAAAGCGGTTCCTCAACAGTTTGAGATATCTTACCTCTAAATGCCGGAACGGTTATTATAGATGTTTTTGTGTTTGGGTTTCATATTGTATCATAAGTGTCTGTTTACAATAAAAAGTATCAAGGTCATGTCAAGTTAGGCCTTTTTGGTGTAGTGGTTCGCCCACCGGCATCAGACCCAGAGATTCAGGTTTCAATCTAGCCTGGCTAGCTACCACCATATACTTATCTTGGCTTATGTTAAGTCTGTCGCCAAAACAACAATTTTAAAATGATATGTTCCGGCATTTAGATGTAGGATATCCAGTTCCTCAGATTGTTGAGGATTCTGTGTGAAATGCGCTTCGGCCTTATCATAACTTGACACCAGGTAGGTTGAGATAAAGGCCAGTAGCGCTTTCCCGTCAAGCATTTGGTCATGCAATAAAAAAATCGCTGAAGCGCAAAAAAAAACACGTCCGTAAAGAAGTTTCATCTTCAAAAATTTCACCCTCTATAAGGTTTGCTGGAAGAGAATATTTTTTAAGTATGTTTATAATATACGAGTATGCTGTGTCTTGTGTGTGCAATAAAGAATAAAGAAGTTTCGCATCAAAAAGTTAGCTGTTTTGCACAAAGTTTGAGTTTGCAGGTCACGAATTCCTGCTGGAGCATAAGGTGATATTCAGGAGTGATGGCCACGTGGACGACTACGAGCCCACCCTGGAGCCGCGGGTCTCCATCGAGTATGTGACGGGGACACGGTGGTTCCACACCATACAGGAAGGCCGGCTGAAGTGAGTGGGGGATATTGGGAACTGTATTTTTCCCTCATCGTTCCAAATGTTATAAAGTAAAAAGTGGACTCACGACAGGTTACAAGATAATCGCCGCTTAGCTTATTATTATATCAGATGTTACCTTAATGTTTTTGCTGTTTGTATTCAGCAAAAACATTAAGGTAACATCTGATTCATATAATATACTAACAAAAAAGAAAATTACTGTGTAACAGACCTATAGACTTTACGAGCCAGTGCCATTAGTGTAAATGGCTCTTTAACGATCGTTACTATTTTTAGTACCCGGAGCTGACGGCCCAATGGTCCAGTGGTCGTCCTTTTTTCCTTGAAAATCTGGAAATTATGAAAAAATGTTTATAACCACAATATGGGTATCATTTGACAGACTATCTAGTAGCATGGCGATTCATATATACATATAAATACATTTTAAGGCCGTATTTCGTGAAATTAGAAGTAAAAAATGTGCAAAACTTTCATCTAGTCAAACTATGTAAGTAGGTACCTATCTGTTAAAATTTCAGGTTATACACGAAAGACGGATTTCTCTATGACGAGAAAGAGATAGTAGACTTCACTCTCCGCACCGGCGCGTTGGCAGTCAACAACACTCTGCAGGGACTGACGCAAGGCGCCTTCCGGCAGCCCGGCGCAGACATCGACGCGGTCATTGACCCTGATGTGAGTGTGCTGCAATAGCTCTTATACAGGGTGATTCATTTTACCTGGATCAAACGATGTGTGGGGGTTGGGGGTTTCAACATGCATCGATTGGACCCCATGTAATTTCTATTCGTTTTGCAGATATTTTTGTTTTTTCGAAACTTTGGTCAATCTCCAGATTGGTTCACGAAGTTACGATTTTTACCTCTACTTTTGGTGCTAGGGTGCAATTTTTTTGAATGAACATAGTTAAATAGTAATTTTATCGAATAACGTCATCATTTTGTTACATTTACTTACAACATCTGCTAGAGCATTGCGATGCGAAAGTAAGAACCGGCAAGTAACATACCTTCTAAACCATAATACTTTCGTCCTACTTTCTTTTCTCTTTGTTAGTTACCTGTGTTGTTTCCTGCTCTTTTTGTCATTCTTTCTCCAATTATATAACTTTTACGATCATGTAAGCCTAGTTTTGTAATGTCATCTAGAGCATTTTATTTTAGTTGTGTAACTAGTACACTGTGGACAGCGTTGTGGGCCACAGTATTGCCAAAATTGTTGTTTTTTTTAAGGATTTAGTAATTATTTATATTGTAGCTGTTTGTTGTTCCTTAATCATCAAAATAAAAATAATGATGATCTCTCCAATAGATGGGTGAGCGCATCTTAGGGCGGCTGCAGTTCGCGTCAGACGTCCTCTCGGCCGACATCCTGAAAGGCAGACTGCTCGGTCTCCCGCCCTACGAGCGATACCGCCAGCACTGCGGGTTTCCGCCCGCCCACAGCTTCGACGATCTGAGAAAGTGGATGGAACAAGAGGTACGATATTGTTTTTACTTGTGGTTTTATGGATAATATATAGGTACTGGGTTACCAGTACGCGTCAACGTTGGGACAAAGCAAAGAGGCGGAATTCTGTACCAATGAAAGTAAACCAAAATATTCTTTGTGCCATATTAAATTTCAGCTTAGCCCTTGTTGGGAATCACTTGCACCCTAACGGTCTATCTTTGATTGACCGTTTGGGGATTGGAGTGATCAATAAAGTAAATCAAATGACTTACAGCTACTCATCCATGCATCTCTGTCACACACAAAACTAACTGCTATTAACACATGAAATGATAAAAATATTTGTATTTCAAGTGATTGCAGAGGCAGCAGATCCTTTCTGTGTATTATCTATATCTTAGTTGTGATCACCAGTCCGTCTGCCAGGCGTGATGATAATGGCAACACCCTCAGCTTCGGAGGAGGCTCTGTTCAGCCGTGGATACTAATGGGCTATTGATGTGATGTGATGTGCAGTTGGTCACAGCCACAACAATTACAAATGTTATGAGGAAAATATGCGGTATCGAGCTCTGTGTCATGATAACATTTGTAACTATCTTGTTTTACCTAAACCTCGGACGAACTATGGCAAACAAATTATTACCTTTGAAGGCGCAAAGCTTTACAACAATCTACCCTCTGAAATAAAAAATGTACACGCATTTAACGCATTTAAATCTAAACTCTCTACACATATTATGCAAGACCACTCTTTGCTTATGAAATAATTGCGTTAGATACGTTTAGTCGACGACATACCTACCCACTGTATATTGTTACCTAAGATCATACTGTACATAAGTAAGTGACATGTGTGTCACTTACTTATGTATGTCCAGTGTTAATGTGCCAGCCGTTCTTGAACCGAATGGTCTGTTACGTGATGATGGTAAGCGGCCCGACGGTATGACTCTTGTCCCTTGGGAAATGGGTAGGCCTTTGGTGTGGGACGCTACCTGCGTCGACACCCTAGCGCCATCTCATCTGCCTGGGACATCAGTTAGGGCTGGTGCGGCGGCTGATTCGGCCGAAGATCACAAAAGGCGCAAATATAGTGGTCTCGACAGAGCTTACCTATTTGAGCCTTTTGAGGTCGAGAGCTTGAGTCTGTGGGGAGCTGATGCCCTCCGGGTTTTCAAAAATATTGCGGGGCTTTTGATTGAGGCGACACGTGACCCAAGGGCTGGCTCTTATTTAGGCCAGCGAATTAGCATAGCTATTCAGCGTGGCAATGCAGCCAGTGTGTTGGGCACGCTTCCGTCTGGTACTGGTCTGGAACAATTGAGTTACCTATAGGCCGTTTGTAACGGTCCTTAGGTAATCTGACTGATTCCCTTGTACTTAGTAAGTGACATTTGTCTTTTTATGAATAAATGTATTAAACCTATTTATGAAAATGTTGTCATTGTCAGCAAGTAGATGCCCTGGCCCGCCACTACGAGTCGGTAGGTGACGTGGACGTGATGGCGGGAGTGGTTGCGGAGCGCGCGGCGCCGGGCGGGGCGGTGCCGCCGACCCTCGCCTGTCTGATGGTCGACCAGCTGCGGCGGTGGCGTCAGGCGGACCGGTTCTGGTACGAACATAGCGACCGACCACGGCCTTTTACAATTGGTGAGCTACGCTTTGGACTTTGTTTGTCCTTGTTATACAAAGCCACGTCTTGACATCAGGTTGGCCGAGTGTGAAGTTTCGCTTTATTCCACTATAATACTTATACAAAACCATCAGTGAATCTGTTTCTAATTTTTAACCGACTTCAAAAAAGGAAGAGGTTCTCAATTAGTTTTTTTTTATGTTTGTTACTTTTACAAATTAATTATGCATCTATTTAAATCACTCCCTGTCTATGTTATCTAATACGAATAAAAGTACGCCATTTTTTTTAAAGTCATGTACCTACCTATGTATTTGTTGTATTATTTTTAGTCGAATTCATTAGCTCAACATACGATACGATCGCATTCCGAGTATTCTCACTCCTTACCCTATCAGTGTTCATTCGGTCGTTCATTCACTCATTTGTTCGTTCACTAATTCGTTCAGTCACTCGTTCATTAATTCATTAATGATGTTTGTTGCAGAGCAACTGCTCGAGATACGTAAGATGCGAGCGTCAGTCCTGCTGTGCGATCATGGAGACGAGGTGCATCGCATCCAGCGCAACGTGTTCCGTCTGCCGGGGACAGGGTATGTACGGAAATGGGGAGTTTTCTAGAGGCAGGCCTTATTAACATGACACCAGGTGAGATGAAGACCAAACTTAAGTCTAAGGAGTTTAGGAACCTCTGGACTCGAAGACTCCAAGATTGTATTGGTGCGGAAAAACAGGTAAAGGAAAGGAGTTCCATTATCCTTACCAGTGTTAATGATAAACGTAGAAATGAGAGTTCGGCACAGTGGAAATGTACGGGTTGTAACCTGCCGTACGTCTGCTAGTCCAGTGGTGGTAAGGGGATGGAGGGATTAGGTCGGAGATATCAAGCGCACACTTTGGTGACAAAGTGAAATTTATAGAACACAGATAACCTGGCAACTCGCCGTCTGTGATCTAGGCGCTGCAAATTGACCTCAACGTTCGAATAATCTTCAATAACTCTAGTAGCACGACGCTCAATCGACTCCAGTGGGGTAATCCAGACACTCGATCCGAATCGTGATTTGAGATTTTGTACGAAATTTTGCAATTTGGTACTCGATTGGAACTGAATTTGGTTGATTTTTAACGAAATGAAATCGACTCAACACGATTGTTTCAAAATTCGAGCTCGAGCTGGTACTTTTGACTGAACCATCCCAGACATGAGGATTACAAGATGCTAACATAAGTATGTATATGTATGTATGCTTGCAGAAACGAGTTGGTGCCGTGTTCATCTATCGAAGCGCCGGATCTCAGTGCATTCATTGACTTGAAGTGCGCCTGCAAGACCGGACGATCCTCTGCCAACCCCTTCGCTGGCAACGCTAAGCACTGTACTCAAAGCAGTAGTAATGATAAGCATGAACCATAATGCAGTAGTGCCTTTTTAGAGTGCCGACTAACTCAATACTTTAATTTTTAATATATGCGTGCATTTTATGTACCTACCTATGTTCAATATTGTGTAAGCATGATTCCTTGGTTAATCGAAATAGATAAATAAATGACTAAGCCTAAGCTGTCAGTCCTACCAATAAAGGGTATTTATGTATACTTTGTTTCGTTATAGGTAACTTGTTAACATTTTCAGAGAACATGTTATTACTGTAGCGGATTATCCGACAGATGATAAAAATAAAAAACATGGGGGATCCCAATACAAGAGACGTACTTGTTTGTTCTAAGGTGCCTCCTTCTCCCCAATACCTATTCACCATTCACAGTGAGCAAACGAATCGAGTGAACTTTGATTGCAACTCACACTAGGCACTCTGTATTTGCTAAAAAAAAACATACCTAGGTAGTACCTAATAAAAAATCTTACACCAGAGTAGCCATGGGTCATTATATCAGTAGCATGTGAAAAATCATATGAATAATTTTATCATATCATATCATCACACCTGCTACTTTTTTCATCGTGAACTGCTACTTTTTTCATCGTGCACTGCTACTAATAGCATGTCAATGAAATCGCAGATCATTCGGATTTTATCGTAACTCAAGCTCCTATCATGATGATTTACGAAGCGAACTGTGATTCCGTTGTCGATCTAGTACCTACGTTAGAAGAGTGTTAGAAGAGTAAGTAGCTTACTCTACCCTGTTACTTTTAATTTCATAGCACAATGTCACATTTCATAGCAAGTTGAAAAAATTTGCAAATGCGATAAAATCTATCAAAGTTAAAAGTAGCAGGTCTGTGAAAAAATATGTTTTTTTTTAATTGTACGGCACTTGGCCCTCATCTCACGGTTACAAGTTGAGATAAGGCCGAAGGTGGAGGCGCACTTCACCCGGAATCCTGAACTAACTGAGGAACTGGCTATCTTACATCTAAATGCTGGAACACAACATTTTTTTTAATTGTTATTGTTATTATGGCGAAAGAATTAGTTAAGATGGTGGTAGCTAGGCAGGCGGACTTAAATAAAGTCCTACCACCAACCAAACCAAGCACAATATTGTACTCCCCCTGGGGATCGAACCCGGGACCTCTGGATCTGAAATCGGTGGGTTGAACCACTAGACCACGGAGGCGGTTACTAAATACGGAAATAGCAGTGATTCCAAAAAATAATTTAATCATATGACTATTATTTAAAAATAGCAATCATTTCCATGCTTACACTTACCTCACGATGATATCAAGTTGGTGTTCCTATAATTAGTAGATGTCAACACTAAACGTTTTCATCTAAGATTGAATCATGTTGTATAAAATTATACGTAGTTTCTTTAGTCACGCAATTCTGATAAAGGAGTGGTTCATTTCAATCGATAACATGCAGACTGTGTACCTTTTATTGGGTAAGTATTTTTTTTTATTTTCATGATGAAATCAAGGAAATAATACATAATAAAAAACAGACAAAAGACCCTTGTCTTTTCTTTATACACAACTAGGAGACGGGACAAGCAAAATGCCTTACTGCATAGGTCACTTTCACAAAGAACATAGCCTACACGGCACTGCATTGCGCCCGTCAACTTGAGGCATAAAAGTGTTGAGCCTCGCGAGCCCGTAATTTCACTGGCAACCATAGCCTTCAAACCGAAACACAGCAACGCTGTTTGGCGGCCGAAATAGGTATGGTGGTAGTAATTATCCGGACGAGCCCTTTGACATGGGGCTTCTACTACTCTTAAAATGTATACATTGTACTATGTGTTGTACTTACACGATAAAACTTAACACCTAGTCAGTAATACCTATTTGTATTGATAGGTGCTACGTAATACGTAATTATCATAACTTAACATTCGTAGTGAACCCTTTACTTTCCTCCGCGAATGTCGTAAGGAGTTAGTAAAGCGATATAGGTACCAGTTGATTACTAGCATCCATGACAGTTTTCTTGTGTAATGTAATACATTCATTTTTATTGGAATTTAATATATTATGATATGTTTAATGTAAAAATTGTTTGTAAATAGAAATAATACAAATAAACAATTATTTTTTTGTAAATACATACTTATCATACAATATTTTTTATTTAAAATAAAAAAAGTTGGTCTTTGTCGCTCTTATACAACACAACACCCAAACACAGAACACACTTTTTGAATTGAAAAAAAAATTGGAATTTGTATGATATTCATCATACAAATGTTTGTCCTGGGTGGGAGTCGAACCCACACAGAAGGCAGAGTTACTACCAACTGAGCTATAAGGCTCGTTACTAAAACTAACTAAAAGAGATTTGGTCCTCTTTGGTGAGCTGCCACACCAACCGACATTTTCAATTATTTGCAAAACTTTCTGAATGCTGTTGCCGCTTGCGCGCACTTGGCTGAGCTTTTTCCACCAGATGGCGTCAAATGTGCGCGCATCGGCGATAATTTAAGCAATGGCATTATAATTAAAATAATATTGTATATACGTATAAGTGTTGGCGATTGTACATGTACACTTGTACGTCAAAGTGAAAGTCAAAGTCAAATATTTTTATTCATTAAGAATTTTTAGGATCATTTTGAAAGATTTGTTAGCTGTCGGTCCAAAAAGCAGTACGTCCATCTCGCATTTTGTCGTTCGTCTACTACTCAGTTCGTCTTTAATTGGATTTGTCCATTTCGAGGTTCGACATAACGCAGTTCGTCCATTTCGAGATTCGCCATTACGCAGTTAGTCCATTTGGTAACTACATTACAACTGACAAACCAATATAACCTTACTTAATATGTGTATTGCTAAATCGTTACGATATTGCAGAATACAGGTACAGCCTGGGAGTACAGGTACCCAGGTGGGAGGGGGGAGAGAGATACAACAGATAAAATATAACATAGTAATATATCCTTTCAAAATATAGTCCCATCACAATATAACGATCTTTTTATTATAAAAGAAATGGAAAAGAGAGTTCCGCTTTTAATTAAAGTAACAGGCTTTTATGAAACGCCACCCTGAAGGACTGATCAAATTTGTTTGGTTTATCCTTATAGGTTGTGCATTTGAACGAAATATTTGTTGGGCGAAATGATTGTTGGACAAAATACGTGTTTAACCAAATGCGTGTTGACGTAATTTGTGCTGTTCAAAATGCCTATTCGACGAAATGCGAATTAAAATTCCATTTGGGCGAGCTGCTTATTGGACGGGCAGCTAACAAATCTTTTGAAACGTCAAATCTACCGCCTGTTTGGAATCGCGACCAGCACACCTCGGGCTAGTTAATTTTTTGATGATCCATTCAACATATGGGTACTTATACAGAGTTTATAATTAAATAACATTACAAACAAGAGTTACCTACAACATACACATTATGATCAAGAATAACTTGTTCGAGAAATAACTTTTCATACTCTTATTTTCAGCTTTACTAAACTTCACGTACGGCTTACTATTCAGGATTGATATACCAACAAACATATCACTCGAGAGACACAAACACAGTAGCATCCTTCACAGCATCAACGATTCTAGTCTCTTGACAGAGCAAGACAGTAGACCATACGAAAGAGAAGACACGAACGACGATAAAACCTTGGAAAACTTAAACCTCATTAATAACAACCAAAATAATAAGCACATATCAATCACTAAAAGGGAAACTGGTGATATTATTAAAGAGAGATCGGAGAATAAGACGACAATCGGAGATATAAAACACGTTTCACTTATAAACAAAGCCAGTGACAAACATAAAATATATGTAAACGCATCTAATAAATCAAACAGCGATCATGAAAAAAAGAAAACAATCATAGATGTAAAAGACTCTAGTAATAATCACATAATTACCAATCAAAGTCATACAACACGCCCGGTCAAAGATAACAAAGGTGGACACAAAAACAACAATTTAATGAACCATGATGCCCCTCACATTGAGCACAAAGATATCAAACGAAAAGGCAATCTAAATGCTGAATCTAAAAATCAGACGACAGTCAATCGCTTAGAGACAGCAACAGACACAGTAAAAGTTATACGCGAAGATATTATCAATACAAGGTCTAAGAGATCGAACCCCGGACTAATGAAAATGCTTAAGAATTTATTCACTAAAAATAAAACAGAAAATAATACAGTGGCTACTGACAACGTAGAAACCCCAACGACTCCTATCGCAAGAAGTAGCACTACTACCAACATTCGTAACGAACATACGTTAGAAGATAAAAAGATAAATAACGATGAAAAGGACAAAATGGTTGCAGATAAACAATACGTCGATAAACTCTTATCAAAATTAGATAGAACTCTGCAAATGTTAAACGAGAAACTCGCTGATGAACAATATACGAATGATTCAGGTTATGTTATAGTTAAAATAACGCTAACGCTAGATGATTCAAGCAAACCTCGATTCAAAAGAGACGCAGATTCTACAAAATTGACTGAAGATGAAATAAATGTAAATGCTACAGAGACAAACGACACCAAATCTACTAAAGACATAGCGCAAACGATAGATTTGAACTTCAAGGAAGTGCAAAACGAAATGGTTCCGATCAAAAAGATCAAAGACAAATTCTCGTCGAACAAAATGTACAAAGTTGGTTACATTATCGCTAGTTTGGAAACGCTGGAGCTCACTTTGAAGAAAATGGTCGATGAACTCAGTTTTATGGAGTTGAACAAAGCACGAGCGCTGAAGATCCTAGATACGGTGAAATTGTCGAAAGCGGTTGTTTCGAATCTGATGAGGCATTTGGATGAGTATAGCAAATATAAATCTGAATAGAGATTACTCGCGAAAAGCAAAAACAAATCAATACTATGAGATAATAGATAATATAATAGATATAACTGTTTTTTTATTATTTTGTACGACGGGGAAGCGCTTGGCCTTCATGGTCTGATGTCATCAACAGCCCATTATTAGTGTCCACTGCTGGACAGAGCCTCCAAAGTTGGAAGGTTTTGCAATAATAACCACGCTTAGCAGGCGTTTTGTTGATCTCAGTAAATGTGTGGATAATACACAGAAGGAAGCTGCTAGTAAGATCCCTTAGTTGGCTTTTACGACATCCATGGGCTGAATTGGAGGGGTCGTTTTAAGAATCTTGTGAGATCTGATGTCAAGTTATGTGTGTATTAATGTTAAGTTAACCGCCTCTGTGGTCTAGTGGTTCAACCCACCGATGGTCTCGGGTTCGATCCCCAGGGGAGCAATATTGTGTTTGGTTTGGTTGATGGTAGGATTTTGTTTAAGACCGCCTGGCTAGCTACCACCATCTTACATAATTATGTCGCCATAATAACAATTCTTAAAAGAATTGTCGAGTTCCGGCATTTAGAGGTAAGATAGCCAGTTCCTCAGTTTTTTGAGGATTCCGGGTGAAGTGCGCCTCCACCTTCGGCCTTATCTCAACTTGTAACCAGGTGAGATGAAAGCCAAGGGCTTCCCCGTCATAAAGTATTAGTGTAAGCGCACTTCACCCGTAATCTTCAACAGACTGAGGAACTGGCTATCTTACTGCTATAAGTCGAAACAATTAGAATTGTTACTGAGGTAAGATGGTGGTAGCCAGACGGACTTAAATAAAGCCCAACCTCAAAGCAAACCAAGCACGTAAACAATTTATTGTACGTTCTGGGGATCGAACCCAGGACCTCTAGGTCTGATACCGCTGATTGACTCGACTACAGATGCGGCAAAAAAGGTTGTATCTCAGATATATGCGCAGTTTTTGGTAAATTGTATCTTCAAAACACAATTGCTGGTTCAAAATAGTGAAATTCGCCACTACAGGGTAGGTACATGTAAAATTAACGTAATTTGTTGTTTCGATGTATTCTATTTTATAGATTAGTTCCCTAACTCAGGGGTCGGCTACCTGAGGCTTGCGAGCCACATTGGATGTGGAGCAAATATATATATTTTTTTAATAAACATTTAAAAATTATTCTTAATATATAAACGAGCATTAGCCATTTCTATCTCTCTCCGTTTTAAAGTTAAAGTTGAAGAAAAAAAATCTTGAGACAAATATGGCGCCCAACCAACTTCAGCCTTCTAAATTTGAGCTATGTCGACATTGCTTCTCTGTCGGATAACCTCATTCCAGATTTTATCCTTCAGAAACGTAAATCATAGCTCGGGAAAAGAAAATATGTATCTTTGCTGGTGTCTGAACTGCTGAACAAATCTTAATGTGATTTGTCGTGGAAATAGTATACAGCATGAGAACTTACACTTCTCTATATCTGAGTACCACAAGGGCAAAGCTGCAGGAAAAAGCTAGTACAACGATATTTTATTACGATAGGAATGTAATGAGAATGTGACCATTTTAGGTTTTGATCAATCTCGAATTTGACTATTTTAGTTAATTAAAAAATAAAAATTTCTGGGACATTAATTTCACACAGCGCCATCTAGTCCCAAACTAAGGAAAACTTGTAATATGGGAACTATATTACGGATATCATACTATGATACTTTTTTTTTTGTAAATACATACTTATCATCAAGGCGTTGAGTTTTTATAATAACCAGTGCACATAGTTGTGGTTTGAAGACCATAATACTCTACTTGAGTACCTACCTTTCTAATTTAACTGTTTTTTGTGCCAAATAATAGAAGAATATAACAATCATACAATACAAAGTTTTAGGCTACCTTTATTTTCAGCAGTGGAATGTGGGCTATATGAATGATGATGATGATAGTCATAACAATTCAAATTAAACGAATTGTATTGAAAATAGAAAAACTTTATTATTCTTATACTAACTATTAACAAAGGAAGCAGTTGTGATACCCTAAGGACCGTTACAAAGGGTTCCAGACCAGAAATAGTTCCTTTTGGTATTCCAGTGGCCATTCTTCGAAGATACCATTGTCATAGAGAAGCGATTGATTTAGCAAAATCGGGGTCCAGTACACAGAAGTGTCCAACACACTGGCATTGCCACGCTGAATAGCTATGCTGATTCGCTGGCTATACTAACCCGAAAGATTTTCGAAGACTTAATATATTGGGAAGTTTTTGTCACAATCTCTTGCCCAAGAATGCAGACCTCCAGACAAATCTTTGATTTTGTATTTATCTGATTGTTGTATTACATCTAGAACTTTCTGAACAGCCACTTGTGAGTCGTTCCCTCGTCGACAGACAAATGTCACTACAACAAAAGTAAATAACAGCTTTTTACTAAATAAAAAAAAAAACTTTTCTATGCAAGTTACTTTAATTTTTTTTTATAGTACGACGCGAAAGCGCTTGGCCGTCATCTAACCTGATTTCAAGTTATGATAAGGTCGAAGGTGGAGGCGCACTTCACCAATCCTCAACTAACTGAGGAACTGGCTATCTCACCTCTAAATGTCGGAACACAACTATTAAGAATTGTATAATATATACGATACTAAAAACCAAAAAATATTAATTCTCTCTGTTTGTTTCGGTTGATCTCCGAAACGGTTGGACCTATCTTTACTGGCAGTTAGCTGATATTATAGAAAGGGACTTAGCTACTTTTACATTAGAAAAACAATTATATATAATAGATTTATTTAAGGTATTCAATATGTGACAGGTTGTGAGCCGGTTTCCTTAATGTGACCTGTGCACGACTGGATTTGAACCCACGACCTCCAGTTGGGAAGGCGGGCCTACCACTTCGAAATGAACAAGGAACTACGTTTGTACTGGAGAACTCTAGTACTGCGCCCTCTCAAGTAAAATTACAATAATTAAGGTTACCTGAGTTATGTTCCTTGATTTGCTTAACCAGCCTCTCCAAGTTGCCTCCACTGAGCGAGTCTATGGGGTAGCTAGTGCTGCCATCTATCCGACACATGTGGAACTCGGACGCGTTTCGCACGTCCACCAACAGATGGCGCTGTTCATAATTCAACTGGTTTGCTAGTTCCAGCGCTGAGATTCTGTGCTCAGGCGGTAGGATTTGAAGGTCCAAGTCCTGAAAAAATATGTATGCCGTACAGTACCAAGCTACTTAGGCACAAAATAGATAAAAAAAAAGAGGAAAGGTTAGTACAAATAAAGATTTGTTAGCTGTCGGTCCAATAAGCAGCTCTTCCAGATGGAATTTTGATTCGCATTTCGTCCAACACGTGTTTTGTCCAACACGCACTTCGTCTCACAGGCATTTCGACCAGCACAAATTACGTCAACACGCATTTGGTCAAACACGTATTTCGCCCACCAAATATTTCGTTCAACTACACAAACTATAGGGATGAACCGAAAAAAAATGATCTTAGTCCTTCAGGTGTTTCATCACATCTACAAATAACATAGCCTACACGGCACTGCATTGCGCCGTCAACTTCAGGCATACAGGTGTTAAGCCTCGCGTACCTGTAATTTCACCGGCAACCATACCCTTCAAACCGGAACACAGCAATGCTGCTTGGCGGCTGAAATATGCCAATATTAAGATGGTATGGTGGTAGTACTTCCCCAGACCGTGTATTTCGCCACATAGCAGGTAAAATGTTACAAATAAATAAATAAGTCAACAGTGAAAATGTTCTTTCTATTCAAGCTCCATCATTGTTTGACATCAGGCAAGATAACTGTCAAAAGCAAGCAAATAAAGGGGGTTAAATGGGGGATAGAAGTGTCAATGGTACGCAAGCATATCTTCTATAAAGGGGTCAAAATAGGGATGATAGTTTGTGTGGGATTTTATTTCGCAAGTGCGCAAGCATAAAGGGGGGTAAAATGGGGGATGAAACTTTGAATGAATTGAGATTTCGCAGATGGAAAATACCATCTAGCTCGAGGCTTACTACATAAAAGTTAGTAAGTTAAGTAAAAAGGTTATAAGTAGCTGCTTACTTTCTCCACCGCCAGTGAGTTGCAAAACAGCTCGTAGTCGATGAGTTCAGAGACACTCGGGTTGTCGGAGCACACGGCGCAATCACGGCTGCGGGGGCGGAGCTTCACTGGAAACACAAACAAACATCAGCAGAAACTCTTCGGGCTTGGGGACCAGGGGCGCATCGGGCAGAGCTTTACTGCAAACACACACACAAACAAACATCAGCAGAAACTCTTGGAGCTTGGGAACCAGGGGCACATCGGGCAGAGCTTTACTGCAAACACACACACAAACAAACAAACATCAGCAGAAACTCTTGGGGCTTGGGTACCAGGGGCACATATCATTTACAGAAATTTAAGCCGAAATGCTAATATTATATGAAAATAATAGTAGAAGTGTAACTATAAAAGAAGTGACATCACACTACATTTAATACAGCAGGAATGAAAGATATGTTTTGAGCGTATTTTCTATATAATTGTTTTTATTCAACGATGTTTAATAAGTCATGACAATATGAGTTGTAAAATAACTTACCAGTTCTAAACGTGACATCCTGTCCATCGAAGAGAAGCATCCTTTCTACCAGCAGCTCTGTATGGGGGTGTCCTACGATGTACTTCAAAGCTTCAAGAGCCTGGAGTGACCCTGAAATTACACTAACTATTAAATCCCTTTGGTCCACGGTTTAATTCGGTATTGTTTCTAACTGTGTTTCATAACTAGCTACGAAAAAGGCAATTTCCTTCACTATTTCATAACCAGTTATTAAAATGGACCCTCTGTTCCGTTTTAAAAACTGTTTTTCATAATTAGCTACGAAAATGATCAACCATTTTCGTAGCTAATTATCTATCATTACCAGGTAGGTAACATTTTTTAGAGGTCTTTGCATTCATACTACGCTTGTATTCTTGGTCTTATTTCCCTTTTTGATTTTGTAGCGCTTGGACGTTTGTTTGTTTTATTTATGAATAAATTCTGAAGGATTTGTAGTACGTATGAAATTCCTGAAATATCCCACAGGTGAATGCAATACTTCATACAAGATTGTCCTTGAGCTTTTTTTTTTTATTTATGAATAAATTCTGGACGATTTGTAGTACGTCTGAAATTCCGGAAATATCCCACAGGTGAATGCAATACTTCATACAAGATTGTTTTTGAGTTTTTTTTTTGTATCACGGGCATGTCCTTGACCTCCATGACACATGAGTTTCGAGTTATAAGGCCGATTAGGTAAGATGATAGTAGCTAGCCAGGCGGACTTAAAGGCTAAATTTTTGTATTTCAAGTGATATAGCGATATAGCGCTATAGCGCTGATCACGCCATCTAGCAGAGATTCACTGAACTGTGATCTGCCCTAGTGTTTGAAATTACACTTGAATTCACTAGCGACAATAGTAGCTCAGTTGGTTAGAGCGTTTCCGGCTTTAGGAACAGACGCGGGTTCGAGTCCCGTCGTGGGTTGTGAATTTTTGTGTCACAAAAACATTTGGACTTAAAGACGTCCTACCATCAACCAAACCAAGCACAATATTGTACTCCCCCTGGGGATCGAACCCGGGACCTCTGGATCTGACACCTTTGGGCGAACCAGACCACGTGATGTATCTTATCGTACAATCACGAGATGAATGAGGTAGTTACCAATGACCCCGGGGACAGTGGGATGTACCCCGTTGGCGGAGCAACTGCCGACCACCTCGGGGGGTGGGGGGGATGGGAACACGCAGCGGTAGCATGCGCCTACGTACTGATCCTACAAACAAACAAACAAATACATAGCCTATATCAACATCACATATCAAGAGCACATTAGTGTGCAATGGTGGACAGTGGTTTTGCCAACACGCTTGGCAAGCGGATTAGTGATCGCAGTAAAGGTGTAGATGCACCGAAGAAAGTTGCCGTACTTTTTCTGGTGAGATCCCTTACTCGGCTTCAACTAGCCTAATAGCTCAGTTGGTAGTAACTCTGCCTTCTGCGCTGTAGGTTGTGGGTTCGATTCGACCCAGGACAAACATTTGCGTGATGAATGTAGATGTTTGTTCTGTGATTGGGTGTTGTATCATTCAGTACGTATGTATTAATAAAAAAAAAGGATCTAAGTATTCTATCCGTAATCTATTTCCCATATTACAAGCTATGCTTAGTGTGGGGCTAGATGGCGCTGTGTGAAATTAACGTCCTGTAATATTTATTTACGACACCCATGGGCTGTGTGCAGGGGTCGATTGCTAGGCCACGACCGCCACGGTTTAGCGGTAAACGGCTTTACTATGATTAAAGCTATCATATACAAAAATCCATATCGCGATTTACAACTAGATGTTGTTTGAGGGTGAGGTATCCAGGCTTTTTGGTTTAAATATAAATGTACCTGTCCATTGACTTGGTCCTTAGCCCGATATCCGTACATAGTCAATTGACCCTCCATTCTCAAAGCACTTCCGGATATCAACGGTAACTGAAAACCAATAAAACGACAAACCACTGAGTATTATACAAACAAGACTTTTTTTTATTGTACGTCGGGGAGGCCTTCATCTCACCTTTTTTTTATACAGCTAGGAGATAGGACAAGCAAGTAGCCTACCTGGTGTTAAGTGCAACTCTTGCCTATAAAAATGCCTTACTGCGCAGGTCACATCCACAAAGAACATAGCATTAAAACCCTTTAAGTTGGCCTATTACCTATTTCTGTTTCATTTGGGATTCAATCGGTTTAAAAAAAAATGGCGACATTTGTTTGACGTCTCTATGAAACTAAAAAACTGTACAGAGGCCCGATCACGAATATGCTATCGTACGGAAAGCGTATCGTTCAGGTTAGCATTTTGTATTGGATTTCGCACAGCGCCTCTACAGTACGTAAATAGAACTAAATTTGCGATCACGAACCTTTTGACACATGTATCGAAATGTAAAGGTAACGTTAACGTATTGTCACTCGATACGTAAAGCCTTGAGAGCGATCACGAACGTTGTTTTGACACTACGTCGAAAGCTGGCTATCGTTACGCTAACGTAAACGTACGAATGTTGTTCACTACTATCTGCCCGTGTCAAATTAAATTTCTCTTTGCGCGCCAATATAAGTTTTGAAAGAACGTTTGTTTTTTAACGTGGTGCGTTCAAAAACTATGTGAAGGTGAACAAAAATGTTTGAGATTGAACTAAAATTAGGAACTTCAATGAAAAATTTATACTATTTATTAAAATAATTACATTATTTTGTTATGATTATTTTTCCTTTAATTTATTTTCATGAATTTGAGTACAATGAGTGAGTTTTCTTGATCAAATTTTCAAAATTTTTCAAAATTCATATTTCCGTACATTCCTTGACACTCATTCAATTCACTAGGCTTCATGTAGTTTTACGATGTCTATGATTCCATCATGTACATTAGTATGTGGCCACTCACGTTTACCTATCGATGTTACGTGAGTGATACGATAGTGCTTCGTGCTTCCAAGTGATGTAAAGGTCCGTAACCAAAACGTAAATACGTTACCTTTACATTACGATAACGTTAGACATTCGTGATCGAGCCACGCACAGGTCGCATTTTTCAACCCATTTTGATGAAAATTGGCACACATTTTCCTTATTTTTTTTTTTTGTGTATCGCGATTTTTGGTTGGTGAAAAAATAGGGGGGAAAAGGGGGAAAGTTTTATGTATCGTTATTTATCAACGGATTTCTATGAAGGATTTTAATTAACAAATGGGGGAGTGGAGGGGGAAAAGGGGAGAAGTTTGCTATAGTTTTTTTTTTTCGTACAATTGTTACCTTTTTTCACTAATCAGACTACGCAGTCCTCTCCGCCTTTGCAAGACAAATCCGTAGACACCAGGTTCTAACTCCTGAGACTAAGGGATCGTGAGTTAATCTTGGTTGGTTGGTTCATTGGTTTTTTTTTTTTGCTAAAAAGTCTAAAAGGAAAAGTGAAAGAGGAAATCATCGGTTATTTCACGGTTATACGGGCTCGCGAGGTCTACTGTTCTTACAGAACCACTAGTCATAACATGTAACCAGGTGTGATGAAGGCAAAGCGCTTCCCCGACGTACTTGAAACTTGTGTCATGTATTCCCCAACAGAAGTCTTACCTTGGTAGTAACACACAGATCGTTCAGTAAGTACCTGGTAGGTACGTTGTCAGAGCAGTCCAATACCAGATCGTACTTGCAAGCTATTTGCACTGCGTTTAGAGAAGTCAGCTGTACATTGTAGGGGGTTACTTTAATGTGGGAGTTAATGCTGAAACAATTCATACATATCCATTACCTAATTTAATAAGGCGCCATTTTACAGAGACCTTTTTCTAATCTAATAAAGAAAAGGGATATTTGTATTTCAAGTGATTGTACTTCTTCGTAACATTTTTAAAAGTTTTAATGACACGAAAATTCGGGACTCGAATACGCATCTTATCTTTAAGCTGGAAACACTCTAACCAATTGAGCAACGAGGGTCATTACGAATTTGAGTGACATATCCAACTCAGCTTAGCGCTGATTAATGCCCTCTGGCAGATATTCAATAAACTATGTGAAACTGCCCTAGTGCCAGCAAATAAGTTCAAATTCACTAAACATGACGTTCTTGCTTTTTTTAACGTTTTATTTAATTTTTGAATTTACATTTTTGTGTCATATTATCCACTGTAACTTGCAGAGATCCATTTCCACGCACCCTCTCCGCGTGCAGGAACTGTCGGTGGATGTTGGTCACGTCTACACAATCGTGGTCCACTATGAAGTTGACGTACCTTCGTAAGTACATAGCGGCCGACTCCGCTTTACTCGTCCCACACACCCTCTCCGCGTGCAGGAACTGTCGGTGGATGTTGGTCACGTCTACACAATCGTAGTCCACTATGAAGTTGACGTACCTTCGTAAGTACATAGCGGCCGACTCCGCTTTACTCGTCCCACACATCCTCTCCGCGTGCAGGAACTGTCGGTGGATGTTGGTCACGTCTACACAATCGTAGTCCACTATGAAGTTGACGTACCTTCGTAAGTACATAGCGGCCGACTCCGCTTTACTCGTCCCACACATCCTCTCCGCGTGCAGGAACTGTCGGTGGATGTTGGTCACGTCTACACAATCGTAGTCCACTATGAAGTTGACGTACCTTCGTAAGTACATAGCGGCCGACTCCGCTTTACTCGTCCCACACATCCTCTCCGCGTGCAGGAACTGTCGGTGGATGTTGGTCACGTCTACACAATCGTAGTCCACTATGAAGTTGACGTACCTTCGTAAGTACATAGCGGCCGACTCCGCTTTACTCGTCCCACACACCCTCTCCGCGTGCAGGAACTGTCGGTGGATGTTGGTCACGTCTACACAATCGTAGTCCACTATGAAGTTGACGTACCTTCGTAAGTACATAGCGGCCGACTCCGCTTTACTCGTCCCACACATCCTCTCCGCGTGCAGGAACTGTCGGTGGATGTTGGTCACGTCTACACAATCGTAGTCCACTATGAAGTTGACGTACCTTCGTAAGTACATAGCGGCCGACTCCGCTTTACTCGTCCCACACATCCTCTCCGCGTGCAGGAACTGTCGGTGGATGTTGGTCACGTCTACACAATCGTAGTCCACTATGAAGTTGACGTACCTTCGTAAGTACATAGCGGCCGACTCCGCTTTACTCGTCCCACACATCCTCTCCGCGTGCAGGAACTGTCGGTGGATGTTGGTCACGTCTACACAATCGTAGTCCACTATGAAGTTGACGTACCTTCGTAAGTACATAGCGGCCGACTCCGCTTTACTCGTCCCACACATCCTCTCCGCGTGCAGGAACTGTCGGTGGATGTTGGTCACGTCTACACAATCGTAGTCCACTATGAAGTTGACGTACCTTCGTAAGTACATAGCGGCCGACTCCGCTTTACTCGTCCCACACACCCTCTCCGCGTGCAGGAACTGTCGGTGGATGTTGGTCACGTCTACACAATCATAGTCCACGATGCCGATTTCACCTTCAAACATATACATTTCTATTAGATTTAACGATAGCAATTCAGAGAGGGTCCTGAGCAGTTTCTGAATTTTGTACCGAACTGAACTCAGCTTGAGCGCTGATGGGACCGCACACAAAACTGCGATGCGACGCGATGTGAATTCGCAACGCAGAAAGTTGCGACACGAATTGCTGCGATGCGATTTCGTGCGGCAAGGCGTCTCCCTTCCGCGATAAGGTGACCATTCCTTCGACGACCGTCAACCGTACTGGACGTATTTTGAAAACTAGGTCGTGACATGCATCGTAAAAAGAAGTGTGCACTTTTGTTATTGCGTAGGAGATACAGGCAAAAGAAACAAAGAAGATTTTGGGTTCATCCATTTATTACTATTATGAACGCCGAAGGGAACTATTTTAATATATAACGCCATCCAGCATAGATTCACTATGTGAAACCTTGGTGTCTGAAAATACGCTCGAAACACGAGCGAGAAATGTCGCTTTCACTTTTTTTTATGTTATTTTTGTATTATTTATAAGTTACATTTGCGAAAATATAAAAAGAAACCCGAATAAAACCAGAAACCGCGTCAGGACTCTCGTCGCTCAATTGGTTAGAGCGTTTATGAGATGAGAAAATGCATGATCGTGTCCCGTCGCGGGTTGCCAACTTGTGTCACTATAACATTTGGAAATTTTGTGACCGAGAGCAATCATACTTTTGTATTTCAAGTGATTGCACATTTACAAATGTTATAATGACACAAAAATCTGACATCACATCAGCGCTCAAGCGATATGTATGACACGAAAATTCGGAATCTACGTGAGGACCCTAGTAACTCAGCTGGTAGTAACTCTGCCTTTGGCGCTGTAGGTTGTGGGTTCGATTCCCACACAGAACAAACATTTGTGTGATGATTATAGATGCTTGTTCTGTGTTTGGGTGTTGTGTCATATAGTACGTATGTTCTGCAAAAAGTATTAAAGTAGCTATTCTATCCGTAATCCCACATTACAAGCTACGCTTAGTTTGGGGCTAGATAGCGCTGTGTAAAATAAATGTCCCGTAATATTTATTTATTTAAATACAAATATATTTGTTTTATAACAGAACAATTATAATCGATGATGCCTGCATGGGTTAAAAGAAATCCTCAACTTTGCCACCATAACAACAATTCTGAATTATTGTAATGACACACGGCTGCTATGTTAAGCTGAGTTGAGATGGCACAAACAATCAGAAACTGCGATAAGGTCCCCTCGTTGCTCATTTGGTTAGTGCGTTTCCGGCTTGAAGAACTGATGCGGGTTCGAGTCCCTTCGCGGGTTGTGAATTTTTGTGTCATTATAACATTTGCAAGTGCAATCACTTGAAATATAAAAATTATTGTCAGAGTTTCTATCAACTGCATTGAGAACTGAGGCATCGAAGGGCACTGGCTAAGTTTAAAGCACACAGAAACCAGAATTCCCCGGTATTTCGTCCAAAAACTGAGAATAAATATTACTTCCTGAAAAATAATATTTATTTCAGACAATATTAGAAAAGTTACTCTTAACGTCAACTAAGATAACTCTTGTTAAAGAAATAAATAAATAAACATTACACACAGCGCCGCCATCTAGCCCCAAACTAAGCATAGCTTGTAATATATGAATTAGATTACGGATAGAATACTTTAATACTTTTTGTAAATACATACGTACTATATGATACAACACACAAACTCCGAACAAGCATCCACATTCATCATACTAACGTTTTTCCTGGGTGGGAAACGAACCCACAGCCTACAGCGCAGAAGGCAGAGCTACTACCAACTGAGCTATGAGGCTTGTCAAGCTAAACATTGAAATAAAAGTTTCCGTAATGTCACCCACAGACCTACGCCAGCGCCAGCGAGGTACACAGCCGCGGGACAAGCCAGCCCCCCCGCCCCCACCACCAACACCCTGGCTGCGCACACCCGCTCTTGTCCCAACACTCCTATCTCCGTCAGCAGTATCTGACGGCTGTATCTGAAATGTACATTATCTTGTTCTCATATTATTATATTTTATATTGTACGTCGGGGAAGCGCTTGGCCTTAATATCACCTGGTTACAATCTAAGATAAGGCCGAAGGTGGAGATAGGTAAGATAGCCAGTTCCTCAGTTTGTTCCACAACTGAGGAACTGGCTATCTTACGTAAATGCCGAAACACAACGATTAAGAATTCTGTTACATTCCATTTGGTTTATAAATTAGTGAACATTTTTTATAACTCACAAACATTATAAATAATGATGTTCAATCAAACTAACTATGCACAAAGGAAGCAGTCAGATTACCTAAGGACCGTTACAAACGGTCTTTAGGTAACTCGACTGTTCCAGACGAGTACCAGACGGAAGCGTGCCCAACACTGGCTGCATTGCCACGCTGAATAGCTATGCAATTATAAACAGAATTCTTTTAATATTTCAAGTTTAAAGTACTTTTTTTTTACACAAAATTTACAATGATATAATGACACAAAAATGCTTAACCCGCGACGGGACTCGAACCCGCATCATTTCCTCAAGCCGGAAACGCACTAACCAAATGAGCAACGAGGGGACCTTATCGCAGTTTCTGATTGTTTGTGCCATCTCAACTCAGCTAAACATAGCAGCCGTGTGTCACTACAACAATTAAGAATTGTTGTTATGGTGGCAAAGTTGAGGATTTCTTTTAACTCATGCAGGCATCATCGATTATAATTTTTCTGTTATAAAACAAATATTTTTGTATTTAAATAAATAAATATTACAGGACATTAATTTTACACAGCGCCATCTAGCCCCAAACTAAGCGTAGCTTGTAATATGGGAACTAGATTACGAATAGAATAGCTACTTTAATACTTTTTGCAAATACATACATACTATATGACACAACACTCAAACACAGAACAAGCATCTACAAACTACTACGATCCCGGAGTAGTAGTAGTAGTAGGTAACCGTACATAAGTAGTTTTTGTCTACAGTTTCGGAGTGCACCAAAGAAAGTTGAAGTTTGAGTATAATGACGTTTATTAAGTAGGTATCACTCGCGAAATGCCGCCAGCGTCTTAGTCGCGCGGCGGCAGGTTATGCACTCTTGAAATATGCATCTATTTGTGCCGTTCTTAGGTTTTTGTAACATTAGTACTTGTACGTAACCGTACACAAATGTTTGTCCTGGGTGGGAATCGAACCCACAACCTACAGCGCAGAAGGCAGAGTTACAACCAACTCAGCTATGAGACTTGTTTTCTTTTATTTGAATGATAATGTATCATCATAATTTCAACACTATAACTCACTCAGATAGCTTATTGGTTCTGGCGTCATTTGCGCAGATCCATTTCAATAGGAAAACAGAAACATATTCGTAACAAACTCGCAAAGTTCCTTTGGTTTGACAGCTTCTGTGGTTTAGTGCTTCGCCTACCGGTGTAAGATCCAGAGGTTCCAGGTTCGATCCCCAGGGGAGTACATATTGGGCTTGGTTTAGTTGGTAGTAGGACTTAGTTTAAGTCCGCCTGGCTAGCTACCAGCATCATACCTAATGAAGACCCATTTTTGTTACTAATTATGTATAATAATCGCGATAATTTAAATAACGCTATACCAAATACTGTCGCCATAACAACAATTACTAAATTGTTGTGTTCCGGCATTTAGAGGTAAGTCTCTTGAGAATTCCTGGTGAAGTGCGCCTCCTTCAGCCTTATCATAACTTGACACCAGGTGAGTTGAAGGCCAAGAACTGCCCTGTCGTACTATAAAAATAAAAAAATCGAACCCAAACCCTACAGCTCAGGATTCCCATCCAGGACAAACATTTGTGTGAATATATAGATGTTTTTTCTGAGTTTGGGTGTTGTATCATAGGTACGTATGTATTTACAAACAGTATTGTTACGCCAATCAGAAAAGTCTAGAATCATCACGGGCCTTCGCATACTTCCGAGAAAATAAGACAATAACAACTTGTTCATCAATAACACAAAAGGATGATTTATGACCGCCGCGCCGAAAACAATAGTTCCAGATTACGCAACAGTTAGCGGCGCGACCATTCCCGCGCTTACTAGAACTTTCGATAGAGTTGGATATAAATTGACGCGCGATTCGGAAGCAAGGCGAATTCTATTACAATACAGCGAGTGATATTTGAGTGCGATAACAGAGTTTAGTGATTCGGTAGTATAACTAAGTAGTGTTGTACTGTGTTTGAGAGTAATTAGTTTGAGTAATAACCGGTTGCTTTTAATTCTTACGATTCCAGCTCGTAACAGTATTTATGTATTCGATCCGTAATCTAGTTCCCATATAACAAACTGCATAGTTTGGGGCTAGATGGCGCTGTCCTGTAATATTTATTATATGATGTCTTACCTCTCAACTGCCCATTTAGCTAACTTGCCATCCACTAATGCCGAGCTACCATCACTGTCCGGTTTGTCATTACTTGAGATTTCCTCTGCATTGCCTGTCCAAGACTCATCTACCTTCTCAGCTGTATGTGGACCTTGCTCTGAAAGAGCTGGTCCATTCTGAGTAGGTAGAGATACGTTTTTGGTTTCACTGTCTCTCATTGGAATGTTGATGTCATTGTCCATTCCACTGGTTACGACTTGCAGGCTGTTGATAGAAAATGAAGAAAGACATTTATTTATCCCACATAAACTTACAAACTATATAAATAAGTGGGTAAGTAGATACAGTAATGTAACGTAGGTACCTGCCTAATAGATACTTAATACACAGTAACTAAACAGAAAACATAATCTACAACGTACCTACCTAATTATGATTACACATAAATTCATATAAAAAATTACGCGTAACAATAATTAGGTAGGTGTGGGCTGTGGGTTACAATTTGAGATAAGGCCGAAGGGGGAGGCGCACTTCACCCGGAATCCTCAACTAACTGAGGAACTGGCTATCTTACCTCTAAATGCCGGAACACAACAATTTTAGAATTGTTATTATGGCGACAGAATCAGGTAAGATGTTGGTAGCTAGCCAGGCGGACTTAAACAAAGTCTTACCACCAACCAAACCAAGCACAATATATTGTACTCCCCATGAGGATCGAACCCGGGACCTCTGGATCTGAAAATCGGTGGGCTGAACCACTAGACCACAGAGGCGGTTAACTATATTAATAAAATATATATAAACTATATACTACTATTTACTACGGCAAATATTTTGTTATAGCTTATTAGTCTTGTGCTATCTAGTTACCGATATGTTGGCTGATATTACACTAGTTTATTTTTTATGTTTATAATAACAGCACAAGTTTTTCGCAACGCCAACTTTGGCCATAGCGGAAATATCTTCAGTGCTAAAGTATGGTCTCTTGCTCTGGGGTAATTCGGTAGATGTAGAGAAAGTTTTTAAGATGCAGAAAAGATGCGTCCGAGTAATTAATAAAGCTTGGTTTTTAGATAGTTGCAAACCCCTTTTTATAAAATGTAATATTTTATCCTTACCTTCTATGTAAATAAGAGAATTATGTATCTTTCTAAAAACTTACCCACACTATTTTACAGGACGCAGTAATGTAATAACAAGGCAAAAACGGGCCAGGTTTGTTAACCTTATGTAGCAACCTCTTTGCTCTAAAGACATTTATAAGAAAAATGTTTCTAATATGTGTATAACCAGGTTTGTTAACCTTATGTAGCAACCTCTTTGCTCTAAAGATATTTATGAGAAAAATGTTTCTAATATGTGTATAAAAGTTTATAATAAATTACCGGGCGCAATTGTCAAAAAAATGTGTAATTTTTTTTAATTATGGAATTGTATTTAAGAAAAAAATTGTTCATGTTTGTTTTTATAGCCTTGATAAATATTCTATCATAATTATAACAATATTATAATAATATTGTAATAATTGACGTTAGCATGACATTTTTAATATTGGCATGCAGGCTGTGTACATTTACCATCGTATGTTTAAAGACCTTATGTACACACATCATATGTATTCTTGCAAATAAATGATTTGATTTGAAAACCAGCGCTTCGGCGCGGCGGCGTGGTGGCAACAGTTGGAGGACTGGTGTTCCACACCAGTACCTACTCCTACTCCAGACGGAAACGTGCCCAAGTAAGTTAATTAAATTTGGTGGTGGTTGAATTACATATTAATCGACTTTCAAATAAAGGAGAAGGTTCTCAATTCGTCGGAATCTTTTGTATGTTCCTCGATTACTCAGACGCCTAGACCGATTTGGAATTTTTTTTTTTTGTTTTGGACCTCCTGCGAATGTGGCCCCATTGACATCAGGTCAGGATCTGATGATGGAATCCTGGAGAAATCGAGGGAACTCTTCAAATATTATAGGCAGTTGAAGTGATTTGGGTATTTTTAGAGTATATTACCTCAAAAGTAAAGACAAAACGGACCCCTTATTACACGCGTTTGTCTGTCTGTCGGTTCGTCTATCTGTCATCAAAATAATTTGAGAAAATACGTCATCCAGCTAAACGAAATTGTATCATATTCTTCGTTGAAGTCGGTTTGCTTTTTAGTTTTTAAAACGTAATTATAGTTTAACTCACTTGCTTATTGTGTGAACAGCGTTTGCATGTAGTGAAACGACTACTGTATTAGCCACAAATCTCTTCAGCCAAGTGACGGCTATCAAGGCTTGACTTGCAAGAATGTCGGCTATTATACACATTCTACTAAGGAAAGACAATGGTATTGTTTGTGGAATTACTCTATATCACATTTCTCACACATATACACACCCTGACACACCATCATCATATCAGCACACTTGTCTTGTTGGTTGGAGGCCTATGTTCAGCACACGGCTGAACATAAGCCTCCAACCAACGCCACAAATGGCGAGCCTGAACCACAGTCGTCGTTATATCGCATGGGGGGTCTTCTCACACTCCGTTTCGCGTTTACTCGTGGTCGCCATGCGAGAACCTTTACTCCCTAGCGGTTATCGGTTTTGCGAGCTATGTAAACTGCCCATTAACACTTCAGCTTGCTAATTCTGTGGATGTCCACATTTCATATTATATCGTATAGTGAAATCCAAAGCATAGCTGTCTACATAATTTGTTGAAATAATTCATCATTCAGCAGTATCGGCCTATCGGCTAGCCTATCCATTGATTGCATTGCGGTGTAGACAACACCTACAATGAACAGCTTCTACTTACCTTTCATTATGTGTACTGGATTCTTTGTGTTTGAGTTTAGAATGGTCATTGGTTTTCTGAAAAGAGGTTAAGGAGAGGTTACATTACATCATTGCTACCCGAGAAAGTCAACCACATGTCATGGAAGAACCCATTTTGTTTGCTGCCAGGGTTTATATGATACTAGTGGAAAGTTTAAGACATTGTTCATGTCATCCAGTTCTTAGTGCACGCCTACACAACAAGAGCAAACTATACTGAAAATGTTAGTCTCTAGAAGTCTCTAGGCTGTGCGTTGATTGTCAGTCATGTACACAACCATATAATTTTAGTATTAGCATTTCATATAAATGTATCTGTATGTTTCCCGAATAAAATAAAATAAATAACATAAAAAAATACATTTTTATTTTTCAAATTGTGGAGTAGACACATTATAGCTGCTCCATATTTCATATAATAATTATAAGTATAAATTTATAATATGGAAATAATGGTGTTTTATTTTTTGGATGTTTGTTTGGATGGATGTTACTTTCACAACAAAACTATTGAATGGACGGAGTTGAAAAAAAGACTATTTTTTGAGTACATCTATCACATTATTTTTTCTACGTTTTCGGACATGTTTCAAGGTGAGATGTGGTCTCTATTGAGCGCCTTATTGTCCAGGGATGAGTAGAAGGAACTATACCATGATGGTCACCTATGACCAAATCAAATCTGCGGCAGGCAACAACCGGCATGAATGTGGCAGTACTATTTGGTGGATACCTGTTAGTGGATAGTCACTAACAGGAAAAAATGGTGAGATATCGTGAGGCGAACCACATTGGCCTGAAATAGTACCTAGTGACCACAACCACTCTGTCAAGAGTGTATCAACCGGGAAGAACCACTTTATATTATTATTCTATTTTCAACAAGCCTCATATCTCAGCTGGTAGTAGATTTCCACTCAGGACAAACATTTGTGTGATGAATATAGATGTTTGTTCTGTGTTTGGGTGTTGTATTGTATATAAGTATGTATTTACAAAAAAAAAAAGTATTTAAGTAGTGTATCCGTAATCTAGTTCCCATATTACAAGCTATGTTTAGTTTGGGGCCAAGATTGCGCTGTGTAAAAAATAATGCCCTGTAATATTTATTATTATTTATTTATTATAGTTTAACCACCTCCTGTGGTCTAGTGGTTCAACCCACCGATTTCAGATCCAGAGGGCTTGGGTTCGATCTCCAGGGGGAGTACAATATTGTGCTTGGTTTGGTTGGTGGTAGGACTTTGTTTGAGTCCGCCTGGCTATCTACCACCATCTTACCTAATTCTGTCGCCATAACAACAATTCTAAAAATTGTAGTGTTCCAGCACTTAGAGAAAGATAGTTAGTTAAGCCTCCTTCAGCATTATCTCAATTTGTAACCAGGTGAGCAGATGAGATGAAGGCCAAGCGCTTCCCAGTTGTAAAATAAAATTAAAAAAAAAACAAAAAAAAAAGAATCTAGTGTCTACAACCCACACAACTTAACTGTGCACTTTCCTGGAACTGGATGTTACAGTGTGATAGATAGATTTATTCACTAATTTTTTTTACATACTAAGTATCAGTAGCGTTATTAAGCCTATTGAAAGGTTTGACTAAAAACTAGGTTCTCATTGTCGGTCTGGCTTAAACATTGATAACTCAAGGTATACAGTTAAGTTGCGCGTTATAACAGATTCTTTAGTTCATGCTTGGTCGGGTTAGAGATTACGAAGGAATACTTTTGCTGACTGCTGACCATTTTATAGTTTTGAGGAATACCAGAACTAATATTGAATAGACAAATCAATCAATTTAGTCAAGGTATGATTCAGAATTATACTAAATGAAGTTACTGATTTAATTTACCTTTTTAAATTACCAAATTATAAAGAGATATTAGTACTATAGTATATAGTAGGTGCGAGGTAAACTCATTTATTTCAGCTAAACATTCAGAGTATGTAGGAAATAATACCTGCTAGCTGTTTATACCATGTCCTTCCTTATGTTGGAAGTTTTTTTTTTTATTGTTTGATGGGGAAGCACTTGGCCTTCATCTGACCTGGTAACAAGTTAAGATAAGGCCGAAGCTGAGGAACTAGCTATCTTACCTCTGAATGCCAGAACACAACAATTTTAGAATTGTTATTATGGCAACAGAATTAGGTAAGATGGTGGTAGCTAGCCAAGCGGACATCAACAAAGTCCTAGCACCAACCAAACCAAGCACAATATATTGTAACTCCCCATGAGGATCTAACCCGGAACCTCTGGATCTGAAATCGGTGGGTTGAACCACTAGACCGAAGAGGCGGTTAAATAAAGCTCAAATATACCCATGTCCTTATGCCTCAAGGGCAGACAGGTTCCAAAGACTGTGTTCAGGGCTATTGATTGTTGCTCCAGTAAATGATTATCTTTATGTACCTACCTACCTATAGGAAGTTAGAAAGCTCTTGCTCGCGACTCGCGCGTACGTGAATAAAACCTTTCGCACATCATAGTATCAGGATTGAAAGCTATTTCATTACAAATATACAACGTACCGAACTTTGAATGAGAGCTTCAAATTCAATCGACTTTCTTGCAAGTGTCTGCCGAAGGAATATTAATTCCCTTTCTAGCTCCTGTATTGGATCCATTTCAGTTCAGTAAACTAAACTGAGTACTTAGTTTGTGAACTATATAAATATTTCTTGAATATTCACGTATTTAAACATGAACTAGGTACTTTACTTACACCACGTTCGATAGTAAACAAACATTTATTTTGAAACAGTTAGCAAAGAGAAACTTTCCACTACCACACCACACCACTATAGTCATATTATGATGATAACTCAAATTCAAACAAAGAGTAATACAAACTAGCAATACTTTCGCGTTTTCTACGAGCCAAGAAGTCTGCAAGCAAACTTATCATCATCATTATTCTCCTTCCTGGGATAAGGGATGCTAGCTGGGGTCATCACAATATGTTCTCCTCTTCTACTCACTCCGATCTGCTGTCAACTTCTATGCATGCCTTTCATAACCATCCATGTCCTCTTTCACATAATCCATCCATCTCTTCTCGCATCTCCAACCAGGCTCATATTCATAAGCCTTTTATTCAAATGTCCATCATCGGTGAGATAGATTAGACCCATGTAAATAAAGACTTTTCGCTATAAACTCTCTTCCGTCTATAAGAGTCTTGGAGCGTGTTATTAACACAAAACTCCATTATATAACATATATGGAAGAATACTATTTGACTTTGACTTCGTCAAGGTCATTCGGAGGCCATTGAGACGATTGGCTTTGGCTGTTAGCCTAAATATAGTGATGGCCTTCGATCGGCTGGCACCAGAGTCTTCTGTCGTAATTGCCTTTTTACCGATTTCCCGTGGGATTGTGCTATTGGGTGGCTTGCATTTTGTCCAACAAAAACATGTGCGAGCTGCTGTTTATGGTAGTAGCTCTGGGTATATGGACATTAATCCTGGCGTCCTGCAAGGCTTCATAATTATTCCCAACGCTCTTTTTTCTGCAAAACTGATATGCCCCTACCTACCATCTCCAAGAGCAATGGGATCCTGGGTATAGACATTTCCAGTGACGTTTAGATCCATAATCACTAAGAGGTTAGGGCAAAGCTAGCATTAAAAAGCTCGGTGTGCAGAATACCTAGGGCAAAGTGGTAGCTAAGGTATTTCAAAATGATTGCCCTTGGTCCAACAAAATAACTTTTTGGAAATATCTACGCAATGATGGGAACGAAGCTAAATACAGATACAGATACAGAGACGTAAACAAATGTTAAAAATCGGTTCCTACTATATTTATTTTTTTGTTTTTTTGTAACTCGATTTCTCCGCCAACTCGAAATAGATTTTGATGATTCTTTCTTGTTATTTTTGGTAGGCCATATTTCTGAAGTGGTCCCATAGAAATTCCCATTCCATTAAAATCGGTACAGTAGTTTGGTTTTTATATCAAAATGAATATAAGGTTATAACTGGAAAAAATATGTCATCCAAGTAAACGATTGTGAATTCTGCTTTCCTGTGGTGATTATGGTCACTAGAGTAGACCTATTGAACTGCTTACCTTCCAGTGTCATCATCATCATCATTACAGCCCATAAAATTACAGCATTTATAGCCAGAATGCGTCATGAGACAATTCCACTAAGCCCAAACAATGCTAGGTTCATGATCATGACGGCCCATAAAAGTCCACTGTATAGGACATGGGCCTCCCCCAATGCAAAAGAAAGCAATGAAGTGTTTTTTTTTTTTTTTTTTTGCGATAATTACCACGCTTGGAAGGCGTGTTGGTGATCGCAGTAATTATACTTATTTACACTTTTTTGTAAATACAGATTTTTATTCGTGTGGACTGTGTAACAGTTCTGGTATCAGACTATTTGAGCCGGCGCTATATGCGTCTAATATGACTCGTAAGAACCGATTTTTAGCATTTGTTCTCTATTTATTTTCACTCCCATCATTGCGAATATATTTCCCAGAATTACAAATTCTTGCATTGCACCCTTCACGCGAATTTTAAATAGGGTGTCGGAGAATTCGTGGTGTCGTAGGTTTTACAACGAAAAAAAGCTAAAAATAACTTTTTCTTGCTAAAAATGGAACCGACTTGGCCACTAAAAACTTAGAAATACCTCTAAAGGTAAGTTCATATAATTATCCTGATATCCTGGCTTAAAGTGATAAATAGGCACGGAAAACAACAGCTGACACGTAGTGAGTAACTTAAATTAAAATATCATGATATAAATTAACTTTTAGCCCAATAAAATGAAATTAAATAGGTAGGCGTACTAAAAATTGTTTTACGACGCCTACCACCAGAGGTCAACCGCCAACAAACATGTTGTTGTGTTTGGCAATTCGGCACCAACTTGATTTAAAAGCCAAACTACTGGACTGAATTTGATAAAAATTCTATGGGATTGGTCCCTCAACTCAACCGATTTAATTATTTTTTATATTATTTTTATTTTATGTTTTCATTGAAAATATGTATGTACAAAAAAAAGTATATAAGTATCATTAATGCGATCACTAACACACCTGCCAAGCGTGGTGATTCTGGCAAAACCCTCCTTTGCATTCTTTAGCATTGGGGGAGGCCCATGTCCTATGCAGTGGACTTTAGTGGGCTGTAATGATGAACATAATGATGATGATGATACAAGTCTGTATACTTGTATCATCATCATCATTATGTTTCATCATTTATAGCCAGAATGCATCTTAAGACAATTCCACTAACCCCGAACATTCCGAACAATGCTAGTTTCAATTATGAAACGGTGAACTGAACTGAACTGGTGAACCCTTTGGCTTCATCATCAGATGACGATGATATCGGAAGGTAGGCAGTTCAGTGGGAGTTATAAGTATCATCATTACTGCGATCAACAACACACCTGCCAAGCGGGGTGGTTATGGACAAACTCTGATACTGATGATGATGATACTGGAAGGTAAGCAATTAACTAGGTCTAGTCACCGTAAACACCACAGGAAAGCAGAATACGCAATTTCGTCTACTTGGATGACATGTTTTTACAGTTATTTTGATATAAAGACCAAACAACTTTTTTGATGAAATTTATATGGAAACGGTAGATCTACTGAAGATGCAGTTACCGTGCTAACATCATTTATTGTAGATCAAGTTGACCGGAAAAGGAAATGCGTTGCAGTGTATCTAGACCTTAAAAAAGCATTCGACACCGTACATATCCCCACTCTTATTAATAAACTGGAAAGTATTGGCATTAGAGGTAACGCTCTTGTTTTATTTAAGGATTACTTAGTTGGCAGAACACAGAAGGTCAAAATAGGAAATTTTACAAGTAATTACCTGAAAGTCTCCTATGGCGTCCCTCAAGGAAGCGTATTAGGTCCAACACTATTCCTCATATATATAAATAACTTGTGCGACATGAAATTAGACAATGCACGAATTTTCTCTTATGCTGACGACACAGCAGTGGTTTTTTCAAGTACGTCATGGGATAAAGTTCGTGTTACAGCTGAACTAGGACTTACAAAAGTCTATCAATGGCTAAGAACAAACTATTTAACTCTTAATGCTTCAAAAACAAATTACATGTGCTATTCAATTTATAATATAACCCAACCAAACATTAATTATCAAATAAAAATACATTGTCCTCAACACATTTTAGGTAACCATCTTAAATGCAACTGTCCCACCATCCAAAAGGTATACTCAACCAAGTACCTGGGTGTAAACATAGATCAAAATATGACGTGGTACCCCCAAATTGAAGCCATCTCAACAAGAATTAGAAAGTTAATTTGGATATTTAAAATACTAAGACATGTGGCTCCCAAAACCTTGTTAAAAAAAATATATACCGCATTAGCTGAATCTGTTCTTAGATATTGTATCCCTGTATGGGGTGGGGCTGCAAAGAGTAGATTCATAGAAATAGAGAGGGCACAACGTTTACTTATTAAAGTTATGTACTTTAGACCATACAGATTTTCTACGGAAAGCCTCTACGCTACGAGCAATTTACTTACAGTAAGAAAGATTTATATTCTACAAATAATACTAAGACAGCACGGAAACCTTGTGTATGACCCAGAGATTACTAAAAACAGAAGGAAATACAAAGCCATTAATGTTCATGCAGTAAAAACCACATATGCCAGTAACCAATACACTAAAAAATCAGCTCACTTATGTAATACAATAAATAGAACCTTAGATATATACACCAAAAAATACTACGACTGCAAAACGGTTCTAATAGATTGGCTATTATCAAAGAATTATGAGGAGACAGAGAGCCTCCTGAACTTTATAACTTAACCCATATTGTACTCTTAAATGTACATAAATCCTCACCCACACACGCACACACCATCACACATAATTGGGTACTCCTGTTGCCCGGACTCTTAAGAGACCGGTGTTATCGGGAGTCCTAACAACATTACTCGCACAAACGCACACACACACACACACACACACACACACATACACACACACACACACACACACACACACGCACACGCACACACACACTCGTACCTACCCACCCTCGCATAGTAAAAATATTTAATTTAATACTAAACTTAACTATAAGAACTATATTTTTGGTAACCACTAATACTGTTATGCAAGAGCAAGGCTCTCTAGCACAAGTATACTTAATTCTTAAAAGAGGGCCTTAAAACCCGTTACTGTAAAAAGTGGTTTGGTTATGTAAATAAAAACATTTATTATTTATTATTATTTATTATATGGGACCACCTCGGAAATACGGCCTACCAAACATAATAAGAATCACCAAAATCGATTTCCAATTGGCGGAGTAATCGAGTAACAAACAAACATACAGCGGAATTGAGAACCTCTTCCTTTTTATGAAGTCGGTTAAAAGTTGCAAGAACATAATGCCTGCTAGCGGATAAGGCGATAAAGATGATGCTATGTTATGAAAATAAAATTTTAGATTTTAAACCCCAGAAGAACTTTCTCTGTATTTATTATGGTATTCTTGATTTATTGATATTAATGATACATGTAGTAACAGTACATTTATTCAATAAATTAAACTAACTAAGTACAAAGGAATCAGTCAGATTACCTAAGGACCGTTACATACGGCCTATAGGTAACTCAACTGTTCCAGACCAGTACCAGACGGAAGCGTGCCCAAGACACTGGCTGCATTGCCACGCTGAATAGCTATGCTAATTCGCTGGCCTAAATAAGAGCCAGCCCTTGGGTCACGTGTCGCCTCAATCAAAAGCCCCGCAATATTTTTGAAAACCCGGAGGGCACCGGCTCCCCACGGACCCAAGGTCTCCACCCCAAAAGGCTCAAATAGGTAAGCTCTGTCGAGACCGCTATATTTGCGCCTTTTGTGATCCTCGGCCGAATCAGCCGCCGCACCAGCCCTAACTGATGTCCCAGGCAGATGAGATGGCGCTAGGGTGTCGACGCAGGTAGCGTCCCACACCAAAGGCCTACCCATTTCCCAAGGGACAAGAGTCATACCGTCGGGCCGCTTACCATCATCACGTAACAGACCATTCGGTTCAAGAACGGCTGGCACATTGACACTGGTAAACGCTCGACGGATAATGTCATTAAGACTAGCGTGGCGCGAAATCCTGCCGGCAGACCTTGCGCACGAAAGTCCGTGAAAACCAAATTGATCTACGGCCGCACCGCACCGGCACTGGTGAGAGGCGCAGCATCTTGCACCCAACCGAAGACAAGTGGCAATATGGAAAGTTACAGGATCCATAAGTGTACCGGTATTGTAGGATGGATGTGCTTGAGCCAAAGACCTGATTCCCATTTTGAAACAGCTAAGAGACGAGCACGATCTGTGGAGGTTGAGCACGTATGTAATAGATAATTCCGTGTCAACTCGCACAGAGGCCCGTCCCACTGCCGTTGTGCCGAAAGGTGTTTTGGGGATCGGTATTAGGGCAAGCACTATGCCAAGCATTTCGAGCCTCGTCAAGATAAGAAATTTGGAGTATATTGCCTGGAACAGCCGAAATTGATGGTGTTAGAATTTTCTCAACCAAAGAATGTGTACTATAGACGGAAGACAAGAACGCTGGCAAAGCAACACTAGAAATTTTGCGTATACCTAAGCCACCTAATCGAATAGGCAATGAGGCCTGCGACCATGCTCTGTCATCCAACTCAATATTCAAAACCGTGGAAAGGGTGTTCTTTATTATGTTGTCTAAGCCTTCCACCAGCTCACTGTGTTTCCACAGTTTACAACATCGTAAAGCATAAGTAAATTTTGGGACAAAAAGGCAAAATTTTATAATGGTGAAAGCATGTAGTAACACCAAATAAAAAGAGTACCTAGTTGCACACGTACTTTTTTTGTTTTGATAGCTCTCGGCTCGTGTATGGATCTGCAGTTGGGATTTTATCTGTCAATGTCAATCGTGCCAAAATACGGGTATGATTATGGCACAGAGCACTAATTTGATATGATTAGGGTCATTGAACTTTCTAATAAATAGGTATTCTTGAATTTATATTTTTGTTGTTTCCATTAGAAATAATTCATTATTTCTATCGATTTGAGAATGTTGTTATTGTAAGCAGTGTTAATTTTAGTATACAAAGCAATAATATTTCATTAAAACAAACAAAATTCCATTCCTTTTTGCATGCATTGTGATTGTGCAAAGATCGTCCTTACAAAATGTAATGTTTCTAAGCAATTTGTGCTCATTCTGCGTTGTAAGGCAATGAATAAGGTCAAGACTAACATGATGGTCACTCAAGAAAGAAAATAAAGTTAATTTTGTAGCGAGAAAATGGTAAGTAAGGGTTTGTTTATAGAAAATCTAACCTCTAAAATATACTCAAGAAACTTGAAAACCAAATGAGTGGCATAACTACATTTATTTATGACACACAAGTGAAATGAACGGGACTTCGTTTCCGTTCCTATTTCTGAAAATCCAAATGTACACCTAGGTAGATACATGTTTCAGGAAACATACTACCTGTGTATTGGATTAGGTTGTGTGTTGTATTGTATTGTATGCCAGTATGTCAGCGGCTTTTTATATAGTTTATAAGATACAATACAAATAGTTGGCGTGATTGCTGGATGATTATAATAATTATATTACACCCCAGTGCTGCTCGCCTATCATTAGACAATAATATCATAACAATAATATTCGTAAGAATACAGGTGAAACAATGATAAACTGAATTTTAATAAATGAGAGCAGGGGAGTGGTCAATAGCCAGATGGGACTTTACACCACCACAGTTGTGATTGTAACCGCTAGCAACATCCAGATTCTGTTGCCCGTCAACCACTAGAAGGGAGTTCAACCTACCCCAGGTATGATACAATGAGAGTGTCATTATTATGGTTGAACTTGGGCTGAATTGCCTATTTCAGGTCCGTATTCTAGAACACCGCTCAAGGGCAGATACTGGCTTAAGTAGAGATTTCAACCAATTAGAGATAGATATTCTCTGCTTAAGCAAATGCTCAAGCTTGAGCAGACTTTTAGAATTAGGGTTGGTTTTTTATTGTCACTACACTTTTTTATATTTGTTCTGCAATTGGTTGTTTCTTAGTAATTGTTAATTGGTTTGTAATCAGTTGTCCAGTTTGTTTTAAAAGCTTACAGAGAAGACGGTAGCATCTTTTTCTGGTAGATGTTTCTAGTTTGTTTTCAACGGCCCAATAACATCTGAACAGTCTCCTCCAAAACGTGGAGGGTGCCATGAACACCACACTCGGCAGGCAGATTGATGTTACACATGTATGTTACATAAAAGAAGTGTGTCTGTTATGGTAGCATACACATAATCAAATTCATGTATGTTATTATGCCTAATAAATAGAGTGTACATAGAGCATAATTAGTTCCTCATTGGTTTAAGAAATAATGACTATTCTTAGTGTGTATGAACACCAGCATAACACTCTAACTAATTATGCTCTTTAACACTCTATTTATTAGGTTATATAGAGGTATAGTTCCCATATTACAAGCTATTTTTAGTTTGGGGCTAGATGGCGCTGTATATAACTACTAAAAAGTGTGTAGAATGATAGATAATGAAAATTTCAGATGGAGCCGTGCAGCCATCGCTTCACAGCGGCGGAAGGGGGCGCCCGGCTCGCGACCACAGCCACCGCGGTGAATACACTGGTCACCGAGTGCGGAGGGTTCATAGCAACGAGGCTAATACATGAGGAGGCGTATAGCGTACGCGGGTGAGTTTCGATGTGTTTGTAGCAACGAGGCTAATACATGAGGAGGCGTATAGCGTACGCGGGTGAGTTTCGATGTGTTTGTAGCAACGAGGCTAATACATGAGGAGGCGTATAGCGTACGCGGGTGAGTTTCGATGTGTTTGTAGCAACGAGGCTAATACATGAGGAGGCGTATAGCGTACGCGGGTGAGTTTCGATGTGTTTGTAGCAACGAGGCTAATACATGAGGAGGTGTATAGCGTACGCGGGTGAGTTTCGATGTGTTTGTAGCAACGAGGCTAATACATGAGGAGGCGTATAGCGTACGCGGGTGAGTTTCGATGTGATTGTAGCAACGAGGCTAATACATGAGGAGGCGTATAGCGTACGCGGGTGAGTTTCGATGTGATTGTATGTCCCCCGATTACTCGAAGACGCCTCGACCGACTTGGAAAGTTCTTTTGTGTTTGAAAGGGTCACAGGTGGTCCCGTCTTCATGAGGTCAGGGTCTGATGATGGGATCCTGGCGAAATCGAGGGAACTCTTAAAATATATTGGCTTACTTGAAGCGATTTGGGTATTTTTAGGGTGGATTTACCTCAGAAGTCAGGTAATAACGGATACACGCGTGATCCTATAGGATCACGCGTCTGTCTGTCGGTTCGCCCATCTGTCATAAAAAAAAAACATATTTTTCGTTAAATATACATACTTATCATACAATACAACACAGCACAAACATCTATATTCATCACAAAAATGTTTGTCCTGGGTGGGTATCGAACCCATAACCAGCGCAGAATGCAGAGCCACTACCAACTGAGCTATGAGGCTTGTTAAAATATATAAGTTATATAAAAAGCTATGTTGTATCGTAGATTGCTGTCAGCCGGGCGTCAGCGGTCGGTCCACGTCAGCAGAGCGGCGAATGTGAAAGCTGACGCGTACGAACTCGGCGTGCTGACAGATCTGAAGGTGGCCGAGGCGACGACGTTCGAGGAGGTAGCTGATTGGAGGCAGGAGCTGGAAGTCAAAGAGGTGACACTTTTCTAACTAATTAATCTTCTTTCTCTCTCCACTTTTTTGGTGAAGAGAACCCTTTATAACGGCCTATAGTACCTCAGATTAGCAACACAACGCACTTTCACTCTAGTTTCAAATTAAGGTATAGTTATAATAAAGGTGACATTGCTGGGCGCTGAACCACGGCGCTTATGACCACCAGATGACAGAAATACGCGCGAATTTCAACATTTTAATTTATTACGGTAAAACAAATATTAATTTTGAAAATCACATCCAAAACACAGACCGTCTGCTGTATACTGTGTTTATTTACTGTGCAAAGTGTCAAGGCCTAATAAGGCATATTTATTTAATGTCGAACCTTTTTGGTACAAATTAGAGTCAACTTTGGATTTTTATTCTATAGAGAAAATGTTATGTAATTGTGTTTTCGAAACACAAGCGTTCTAGCATCAATCCTGAACGATTACATATATTAATTTCAAAGTAAATGCTACAGTATTGTGAGAGATATGAGCGCTAAAGCTAAGCCGTTTCGCGTATCATAGACTCTTAAGGTTTTTAGATTCGTCCGAGGATCACAAAAGGCGCAAATTCAAATTAAAAATATATATTCCACTTATGTTGTTATTGTGGTATACAGTGTTGTGTGGATAAAAGTTCTAAACGTAAACCCTGTTAGAACTAGAGATGACAAATATAACTATCAACCAATAAATTTAACTAATATTTAAAATCAACCATTATATTCAATAATCAGAATTAACATTATCGAATAAAAATATCATATCAACTTCAGCCTGAGTTAGAACTAACGTAATTGAATGCATTGAAACTTTAACTTTAAAGTGCTACAAATAAGAAACATTTTCGTATGTTGCTGCTCGCAGAGTTTTCAACTATGTATTAGGTTGACTTCATTCAATTGTATGCTTTGGACTCCTCACTATAGAGATTAAATTTCTCTGATTTGCTGTATATGATATTTTTATTCAATACAAAGGGATGTGATATTTTAAACAAATACCCATAGTGCTACTATGATAGAGACGAATTAGCGGTTATTTTTATTTGATCAATAGAATAAAGTATTCAACTGCATTTACATCAACCAATAACCAAATCATGTACTAAACAAATAATGTTAACTAATATTTTCAACCAATAAAAATATCGATATATTTTTTTATCAATTAACAGTTAACTAATATTTAATTTTAACCATTATTGCCATCACAACACAGCAATATTACACCAGGAGGCGCATTTAAATTTTGTTTATTGTACGACGGGGAAGCGCACTTCACCCGTAATCCTCAACAAACTGAAGAACTGGCTATCTTACCTTTTAAATGCCGGAACACAACCATTTTTAGAATTGTCGTTATGGCGGCAGAATTAGGTAAGATGGTGGTAGTTAGCCAGGCAGACTTAAACAAAGTTCTACCACCAACCAAAAACGAAATAGCGAAATAAAATGGTATAAATTCTTATACAAATATAGTGGTCTCGACAGAGCTTACCTATTTGAGTCTTTTGGGGTCGAGACCTTGGGTCTATGGGGAGCCGGTGCCCCAAGAGCTGGCTCTTATTTAGGCCAGCTAATTAGCATAGCTATTCAGCGTGGCAATGCAGCCAGTGTCTTGGGCACGCTTCCGTCTGGTACTAATCTGGAACAGTTGAGTTACCCAAGGCCGTTTGTAACGGTGTTTAGGTAATCAGACTGCTTGTTTTGTCCATTTTAGTTAGTTTTATCGTACATCATTATTTTTTGGGTTAAGCTATTTCAATGTTGAAGCATATTTTGATTTTAATTGTGTTTTTCCAATTATCCAATTACAACTGCAGATTTTATTCTTTTTTTTTCTTTATAATACATGGAGATGAAGCAACGAATCAGCCCACCTGATTAAGTACAGCTTGTCTATAACAAAGCCTTAATGCGTGGGTCATATTCAATTACAGGGCATTAATTTCACAGCGCCATCTAGCACCAAACTTAACAGCTTATAGTTAGGAACTAGGTTACGTATGAAATGCTAAAACACTTTATAAGAACCTTATCTTAGTCGGGTAATAACAAAGGCTACTTTAGTGTTCATTTTTACATTGCTTGATGCTTTTCATTTGTCTTTCAGGTATTGATTTGTACCTCACAATTGTTCAAACGTATGAAATGCTTAAACACTTTATAAGAACCTTGTATGTTAGTCGGGTAATAACAAAGGCTACTTTAGTGTTTATATTTACATTGCTTGATGCTTTTCATTTGTCTTTCAGGTATTGATTTGTACCTCACAAGTGTTCAAACGTATGAAATGCTTAAACACTTTATAAGAACCTTATATGTTAGTCGGGTAATAACAAAGGCTACTTTAGTGTTTATATTTACATTGCTTGATGCTTTTCATTTGTCTTTCAGGTATTGATTTGTACCTCACAAGTGTTCAAACGGATCCTGGAAGAAGGCATCCTCGAGATGCGTCAGGTCAATATCCTGGTTATCGACAGCTGTCACACCATCTACAAGGATGACAACTTACAATATGTATGTTTGGGGTTTTTTTTTATTGTACAACGGGGAAGGCCTTCATTTAACCAGCTGGTACCTCCGTTTGTTGAGGATTCCGGGTGAAGTGCGCCTCCACTTTCGGCCTTATCTCAACTTGTAACTAGTGAGATAAAGGCAAAGTGCTTATCGGTCCTACCATGAAAAAAAAAACTGGCCAAAAACCTCTGTTTCATTAGGTTTTTTTAATGTATTGTACGGTTAAGCGCGGTTTCAAATTTAATAGGCCAGCTGGTGTGTATTTATGGTAAAGCCGAAGGTGGAGGCGCACTTCACCCGGGACTTACAACAGACCGAGGAACTGGCCATCTTACTTGCTATGATGACACACTTAGGTAACATGGATTTTCAGACATGGATTAGGACACAAGGGGAAATCTGCTATACTTCTAAATTTTAATAGTCCTAATTTTATGAAATTTAATTTAATTAATAAAAAATATTAAAGTATGAAATAAAAAAAAATATTATATTAAAATTATGAAATTAAAATTATTAAATCAAAAATTATGAAATTAAAATATTAAATTATGAGATTAAAGTTATTAAAATTAAAATCAGCGTGGCAATGCAGCCAGTGTCTTGGGCACGCTTCCGTCTGGTACTGGTCTGGAACAGTTGAGTTACCTATAGGCCGTTTGTAACGGTCCTTAGGTAATCTGACTGATTCCTTTGTACATAGTTAGTTTAATTGTACTTTTTATTAAAATTTAGAAGCCGACAATTAATGTATATGACACTAGCACGCATGTTTAACTAATCAAACATGCGTGCTAGTGCATGGAAATCTAGCATTATCTTAGTAGGTAGGTAAATTAAATCGTCAGCTAGCTGTTATTTTGTGGGGTGCTTAACAGCTCTGGGATCGTACCATGAAGTCTTATTGCGATTTTACTGACGACCTAAACTGATCTGAATTGCTACTCGTATTTCGTCGCATAAGCGTGTCAGTGTAGGCTCAGTCCTAAACGAGCGACTCGGCTGAGAGTTTATGCGTACTTACTTTTTACAAAAAAAAAATATCGACAATAATTAAGTAACCGCAACGCAACGTTCCGAAAAAACGGCTGATTTAATTTCCGAACGTACCGGAGACAAAATTTAGTTAATTCAACGATTCAAACGCTAACCAGCTGTATAGGCGTCGTGGTACCAAAGCGATCCAGTTTAGGAACCTACACTGAACTGAATCGGAAATTAGTGGCGTCTGATTATGTGATGGTAGGCCATCTGGTGACATCTTTAAGACCCGCCGCCATGGGCGTATGACATGGCTCCATAATAATAATAATAATAATAATATTGGTCAAAAGCCCGCGATATATCGAAAATTTTATTCCAAACTTTTCGAAAAGCTACTGCTTAAAAGACTTAAACCGATCATAGAAACAAGAGCGATTATTCCAGACCACCAATTTGGCTTCAGGGAAAAGCACTCGACTATAGACCAAGTCCACAGAATTACTAATGTAATTGAGAACGCCATTGAAAACAAAAATGTTTGTTCTACAATTTTCTTAGACGTAGCCCAAGCATTTGATAAGGTATGGCACGAAGGTATTATACAAAAACTAAGAAAACTTCTACCCAAACCATTCGCCGATATTCTGCAATCATATTTGACGGATAGAGTCTTTAGAGTAAGGCAAGAAGATGCCTACTCAGAAATCAAGAAAATTAAAGCCGGAGTGCCGCAAGGAAGTGTTTTGGGTCCGGTCCTGTACCTATTATACACCAGCGACATCCCTCATCTAGAAAATAATACCCTTGCGACGTTTGCTGACGATACAGCTATAATGGCTGTTGGAAAAACACATGCAGACGCTGCAGAAAAGGCTCAAGATGCAGTCAACAAAATTTGGGACTGGACGAAAAAATGGCGAATCAAACTCAATGATTCAAAATCGGTGCACATTAACTTCACAAATAAAAAAGATCAGTATTTCCCTATATATATCAACAATGAGCCTATACCGTATGAAAACACTGCGAAGTACCTAGGCATGACTCTTGACGCAAAGCTACGCTGGAAAGCTCACGTCAAGAAGAAAAAGGAAGAGTTAGATATTAGATACAATAGAATGTACTGGCTCCTAGGAAGGCAGTCAACATTGTCAACACACAACAAAATTATGTTGTATAAAGCAGTCCTGAAGCCAGTATGGACTTATGGTATTCAGCTGTGGGGCTGTACCAAAAAAAGTAACATCAAAATAATCCAACGCTTTCAAAATAAGGTACTCAGGGATATAGTGAATGCACCTTGGTACATCAGGAACGACGACCTCCACAGGGACCTTAACATAGAGTTCGTTGATAAAGTTATAAAAAAACATGCAGAAGCTCATGAACAAAGACTTCATAAACATGTGAACCTTGAGGCAATCCAGCTGCTAGACAACACAAAAACAGTGAGAAGACTGAAAAGAACTAAACCTTTTGAGTTAGTGTAGTGTTAAATAGTATAAAGTAGTGTCAGTGTAAGTGAAAGTGCTACTTCAAAGAACACAATAACGCAGTGTCTCCCCTTAAATAGAAACTGTAAGAAACGTGACATTGGACACATTCTTTAAAATAATGAACTTTATAAAACTAAGTTAGCATAAAATTACTCATTAGCCTACATAGGCTAGATTGTAATATAGTTTTAGAGCATATACTAAATTAATATGCACTAAATATATAAAAAAAAAAAAAAAAAAAAATATCGAAAATTCCTCCTCGTGAGAGACTGTTAAATAAACAACATAAAAATAATAATAATAATATAAGTTTATTTTAGGTAACGTAAGAATTGTACAGGATGTTTAAATACTAATTCTAAGACCCATATTAATATATACCTTAAAACTAAAATACATACAAAATAGAACTTAAACTAAGTCAAAGGGTGGAATAAAATTTCTACACTCCATTTTGTGCTTATCCACGATTCTTGAGTACTACTTCTTTAATCGCCGAGTAATATTCAATTAGTGTGGATATTAGTGTAGATAATACACAGAAGAATGCAGCAGCATTCTTCCTTCTGGTTATCCCTCGTCTTTTACGATATCCATAGGGTGACTTGGGGTTAATTCTTAACCCGCGATCGACACGTTTTTTTTTTTTTATAATTGGGATTTAAAGATTTGTGTTCGTTCCAGATAATGCAAACATACAAACAGTCAGACGAACGGACGAGGCCTCGTATTTTAGCGATCACCTACCCTCTGTTCGACTCGGTGAAACCCAACCGGACCGCGGAGAAGGCAGATGGACAGACGGACAATCCGGTACTCCATTTAATATATTGACCGAGCGAAGGTTTGCAAGAGCTGTGCACTCGGGTTCAGATTCAAATGATAAGGGAATTCTCAACAGACTGAGGAACTGGCTATCTTACCTCTAAATGCCGGAACACAACAATTTAGAATTGTTGTTATGGCGACAGAATTAAATAATGGTACCTGGTCAGGCAGACTTAAACAAAGTCCTACCACCAACCAAACCAAGCACAATATTGTACTCCCCTGGGGATCGAACCCGGGACCGAGGTCTGATATGGTGAAACAAGTAGATTTGAAGTTGTTTTTAAGAACGTTAGCGAATTTGCTACAATAAAAAAACATTTGACTTATTGAGTGCTGTGAAACTCACCTGGCAATCCTCATAGGGGTTGATCGTCCAACGAGATGGACACAGCTTTTACTCACGTATACGGTTGTTAATAAAGGCGCGAATAACATTTTTAAACACGTGTTTTACTCACTTATACGGTTGTCGATAAAGGCGCGAATAACATTTTTAAACACGTGTTTTACTCACGTATACGTTGTTTGATGAAATAACAATTTTAACGTGGCCTTTACTCACGTATACGGTAGACCTACCGTTACACTTTTTAATACCAAGTTGTGTTTTTGTAAACAATTACATTGGTTACAAAAAGTGTAAAAAAAAATGACTCTGGCGTAAGCTTATTCAAAGCAACTTATAAATATTTCAGAACGAAACACCAACAGAAAGCACCGCTCTGGCGTTGGCACACGTGACCTCGGTACCACGTGACCCACCACACGTGACCTCGGTACCACGTGACCCCGAGGCCTCACCCGACGCCAAGCAGCTGGGTGTACTCCAGAACCTGGACGATTTCGGCATGTACGAGAAGCTGGAGTACAAAATAGAGGAGTTGGAGAATGCGCTTTGCTGCAAGATGGACTTGGCTGAAGATATTGACGGCTGTAAAAGGTACCCGAGACCAACTTATGCAATCATCTACTGTAAGAAAAACAACTATTCTCATAGTGTTTTTTTGAGAATACATTTCTTTAAACATTACGTGCATAGAACTGATATACAACTAAAAAAAATCAGTTTTACAAGCTTTAACCGAAGATAGGTATTCGGTTCATTTTGCTGTGTAAATTGTATGCGGAACATTTTGTGGAAAAAAGTTTTATCGTTCATATTTGTGCGACAAAAATGTTATAAACAATCAAGCCTCATAGCTCAGTTGGTAGTAGCTCTGCCTTCTGCGCTGTAGGCTGTAGGTTGGATTCCCACCCAGGACAAACATTTGTACGATGAACATTCGGAGTTTGTGCGTTGTATCATATAGTATGTATATGTATCTAGAAAAAGTATTTAAGTATTCTATCCGTAATCTAGTTCCCATATCACAGGCTATGCTTAGTTTGGGGCTAGATGGCGCTGTGGGAAATGAATGAAAAATACTTTATTGCACACTTTAAAAATAAAAACTGGATAACTTAAAAATAAATGTACAATGGGCGGTCTTATCGCTAAGAAGCGATTTCTTCCAGACAACCTTTGGATGGAGAAGATTTCATGGCTAAAGAGGTGGTTGGTGGTGCACATATTAATTAGGGTCTAGCTTAATTAACTATACGTATATAAGTAAAATAGTTTACATTATAAGTAAAGCTATGCTACAAATATAAACACTACTTATATAATATATAAGTAGTGTGATATAATTAATATTATTGTGTTTATAATTAATGTCATATAATATTTATTAACATCATTTATCCAATAAAAAGTACAATTAAACTATCTATGCACAAAGGAATCAGTCAGATTACCTAAGGACCGTTACAAACGGCCTATAGGTAACTCAACTGTTCCAGACCAGTACCAGACGGAAGCGTGCCCAAGACACTGGCTGCATTGCCACGCTGAATAGCTATGCTAATTCGCTGGCCTAAATAAGAGCCAGCCCTTGGGTCCCTTTATTTGTTTATTATGTGTCAAATATACGATTATTATTATTGTTATAGGATATCGGGGCCGATAACGAAGCCGAAGGAAATCCTCCTTGAGTACCAAACGGACGTACCACCCGGGGACCTGTCTCCGGACTATATCCTCGTGGAGGGGTATATGAGGACGTCTGTGGGGGAGGTTGTGGCCTTTTTGGAAGACCACAGGTAATGTTACTATCACACGGGGTACTTTTTGCCCTAGTTTAGGAATTAGTTTACCTTATTCATACCTTAAGCATACTATAGAAACAATATATACTCGTAAGACTTATTGTTAACAAGGTGCAATTGAATTCATTTCATTTTTCATTTTCGATGTTGTGGTGCGATCTGGCTCTGTGTACTTTTTTATTTTTATTGTGCTACGGGGAGATTCTTGACATTCATCTCATGGCCGAAGGTGGAGGCGCACTTCACCCGGAATCCTCAACTAACTGAGGAGCTGGATATCTTACCTCTGAATGCCGGAACACAATAATTTTAGAATTGTTATTATGGCGACAGAGTTAGGTAAGATGTTGGTAGCTAGCCAGGCGGACTTAAACAAAGTCCTACCACTAACCAAACCAAGCACAATAGTTGCGTTCTCTATATCTCTTAACCGCCTCTGTGGTCTAGTGGTTCAAGCCACCGATTTCAGATCCAGAGGTCCCGGGTTCGATCCCCATGGGGAGTACAATATATTGTGCTTGGTTTGGTTGGTGGTAGGACTTTGTTTAAGTCCGCCTGGCTAGCTACCACCATCTTACCTAATTCTGTCGCCATAACAACAATTATTAAATTGTTGTGTTCCGGCATTTAGAGGTAAGATAGCCAGCTCCTCAGTTGAGGATTCCGGGTGAAGTGCGCCTCCACCTTTGGCCTTATCTTAACTTGTAACCAGGTGAGATGAAGGCCAATATCTTCCCCGTCGTACAAAAAAAAAAAATCTTAATTTCAACACAGTCGGTTCATTTACTTTGAATATAATAAAGCAGTATTTAATTCCAGACACGACCCCACAGAAATATACGGAGACGAAATGTATGATGAGTTCAAGAACATACCGAACCCTACTTTGGAACCGAGGCAGATTATGAAGGAGTTCCTGTATATTTTGGAAGAATTAGGTGAGTTTTGAAGGAAATCTTGTATAATTTTTAGTATTTAGGTGAGATTTGAAAGAGTTCTTGTATATTTTGGAACAAGTAGGTGAGTTTTGAAAGAGTTCTTGTATATTTTGGAACACATAGGCGAGTTTTGAAAGAGTTCTTGTATATTTTGGAACACATAGGTGAGTTTTGAAAGAGTTCTTGTATATTTTGGAACAAGTAGGCGAGTTTTGAAAGAGTTCTTGTATATTTTGGAACACATAGGTGAGTTTCGAAAGAGTTCTTGTATATTTTGGAACAAGTAGGTGAGTTTTGAAAGAGTTCTTGTATATTTTGGAACAAGTAGGCGAGTTTTGAAAGAGTTCTTGTATATTTTGGAACAAGTAGGTGAGTTTTTAAAGAGTTCTTGTATATTTTGGAACAAGTAGGTGAGTTTTGAAAGAGTTCTTATATATTTTGGAACACATAGGTGAGTTTTGAAAGAGTTCTTGTATATTTTGGAACAAGTAGGTGAGTTTTTAAAGAGTTCTTGTATATTTTGGAACAAGTAGGCGAGTTTTGAAAGAGTTCTTGTATATTTAGGAACAAGTAGGTGAGTTTTGAAGAAGGCAACTTCTTTCTGTGTAATAAATACACATTTACTGAGATCACAAATCCGCGTGCCAAGCGAGGGATAACAAAACCCTCCAATTTCGGAGGAGGGTCTGTCCAACAATGGGCACTAATGGGCTGTTGATAAAAAAATCTTAGAGACTTGAAGTTTGATTGTTTTTTTTTAATTGTACGGGAGGTGTTTGGCCTTCATAGGATTCTGGAAAATTCCCACAGGATGACGAGAAGATGAATGAATGTATGAACGAAAATACTTTATTGCACACCTTAAGAATAGAACAGGATAACTAAAAAAAATGTACATACAATGGACGGTCTTATCGCTAAGAAGCGATTTCTTCCATACAATCTTTGGATGGAGGGGATTTCATCGCTAGAGAGGTGGTTGGTGGTGCGCATATTAATTAGGGGTCTAGCTAATTAACTATTTATCATACATTATAAGTAAAGCTATGCTACAAATATACACACTACTTATATAATATAAATACCTACATATAATACATAATATACTATACAAATATAGTACACAAATATATAAATATATATATTTACTTATATGGATGATAATTATAATAAATGTTCTAGAAGTATGAAAGATGCGATAAAAGTAAAAATTGTGTCAGTTAAGTTGAAGGGACATTCTTATTCATAAATGGATGATTCGAATTTTTGTTTATAGTTTGAAAAGTATAGGTAGATAGATTCCTAAAATAAGTAACTTAACAAAGTAGTAAATAATTTTATTAATTTATTGGCATATTATAATAATTTCTTGACATATTAAAATACCGACTTAAACATTTAAGTGATTGTTCTAAACAAATATAGATAAGTGTACAAAAATGCTACACCTTAACTGGGTCACATAATAATTATAGTACAGTGTTAGAATAAGATATTCCATTGTTTGTTCTGTGTTTTGTGTTGTATCATATAGTACGTATGTATTTACAAAAGTATTTAAGTATTCTATCCGTAATCTAGTTCCCATATTACAAGCTACGCTTAGTTTGGGGCTAGATGGCGCTGTGTAAAATTAATGTCCTGTAATATTTATTTATTTATTTATTTATTGTTAAGACTATGTGATTATGTATGCATGAAATAAATATGAATGAATATTAATATGAATAAGTGTGTTATTCATTTCTAGGGCCCTACGCTGCGGATAAAGCCGCAGTCTCTCTGTTGATAAGACTAGAGAAATTAAAAATAAAAGTGCCTTACGAGCGTCACTTCCTACTATTACGGCTTTGCACCACGACCTTCGTGAAAGTGCGATGTTTCTCCGAATCGATATTCGTCGCACACGACGACTGGGACAAAGTCCGGCTGTTTTCCACCCCGAAGCTACTCAGACTAATAGAGATACTCGAGAAATTCACCCCCCCCGACTTGAAAGCTAGTATAGAAGACGGCACTTACGTGCGAATCGATAGGAGGAACGATTTCGATAATATCGCGGAAATCGATCAAAACAACGATCAAAAGTATGGCGGTCACAAGAATCATTCGCACAAACGTGATAAGAAAGGCGGCGCGTGTACGTCGAAGATGATCAACGATTTGGACAATTGCGACTTTAACGCGTTGGGGGATAAGATCGAAGATCGCGTGAACACGTTGCGTGGGGATTTGAAGGACTTGGACTTGAACTGTGAGAATGCTAAACGAGTACAGGATCAGCTGGCGTCTATGAAAGCTCAAGTAAGTGATACAGCAAACCTCGCTAGGTATTACCTATGTTTTTCTGCGCAGTAAAAAAGAAAAAAAATAAAACAGAACATTAATTTCACACAGCGCCATCTAGCCCCGAACTAAGCATAGCTTGTAATATGGGAATAGAATACTTAAATACTTTTGTAAGTACATACGTACTATATGATACAACACCCAAACACAGAACAAACATCTATATTCATCACAGAAATGTTTGTCCTGGGTGGGATTCGAACCCGCGTACAGCGCAGAAGGCAGAGCTACTACCAACTGAGCTATGAGGCTTGTAATAAGACTAACATTTGTTCGATTTTTTTTATGCAACTGGGAGATGGAACAAGCAAGTAAGTAGTTCAACAACCCTCATAGCTCAGTTGGTAGTAACTCTGCCTTCTGCGCTGTAGGCTGTGGGTCCGATTCCCACCCAGGACAAACATTTGTGTGATGAATATACATGTTTTTTCTGTGTTTGGGTGTTGCATTGTATGATAAGTATGTATTTACAAAAAAAAGTAACTAGTTTTTTGTAATCTAGTTCCCATATTAAGAGATTTCAAGCGTAGTAGAGCCGATTATGTAAGGGCTCGTCCGGGGAAGTACTACCACCACCTATTTCGGCCACGAAGCAGCATTGCTGTGTTCCGGTTCGTAGGGTATGGTCGCCGGTGAAATAACAGGCACGCGAGGCTTAACACCTTTATGCCTCAAGTTGTCGGGCGCAATGCAGTGCCGTGTAGGTCATGTTCTGTGTGGATGTGACCTACGCAGAACAGGATACTGGCTTGTTCCGTCTCCCAGTTGCATAAAAAAAATAAAAATTACAAGCTTTTGGGACTAGACGCTGTGTGAAATTAATGTACTGAGATATTAATTATCAGAATAAATGTTTGTGTATGTGTGTTATTCCAGTGTAGCAGTGTTCCGTCGCTGGGCGCGAACCGCCGCGGTGGGCGGGCGCGCGCCCGTCGCCCGCCGCGTGCGACGTCCCAGCACGCGGGCGACGCGCTGTGCGCACTCGTGTTTGTCAACGAGCCTTTCATGGCGAAAGTGTTGTTCAACTGCATTGTGGTGAGATACTCACTTAAATAATCACAATAAAACTAGGATAATATTAACTTTGCGGGGCTTTTGATTGAGGCGACACGTGACCCAAGGGCTGGCTCTTATTTAGGCCAGCGAATTAGCATAGCTATTCAGCGTGGCAATGCAGCCAGTGTGCTGTGCACGCTTCGTCTGGTACTGGTCTGGAACAGTTGAGTTACCTATAGGCCGTTTGTAACGGTGTTTAGGTAATCTGACTGATTCCTTTGTGCATAGTTAGTTTAATTGTACTTTTTATTGAATAGATGTCTATATAAAAAAAAATACTATTATATCCATAGCATAATTTTAATTCACAGGCTTTTAGGATTTTTGTCTCCTGCCCCCTCAGCACGGGAGGGGATAAAATTTTTGTCCTCTGTTTTTATCCACCATCAGGGGACAAAATGCTCTCGAAGGTGGATAAAAACAGAGGACAAAAATTATATCCCCGCCCCGTGCTGAGGGGGCAGGCTGAAAAACAGCGCCCTCCGTGCCCATCTCTTGTCTATAACAAAGCCTGCATAGGTCACATCCACAAAGATCATGACCACAAAGATGCATGACATGCAATGCGCCCATCAACTTGAGACATAAAGATGTTAAGCCCCGTGTCCCCGTGATTTCACCTGCGACCATACCCTGCAGCAAAATTGCTTCTTGACGGCTGAAATAGGTGGTGGCACTTCTCCGGGTCTTTGAATTGAAGGGTCCCATCGTTTGCAGGAGGTGTCTCGAACCATAGGTGGTGGAGGCACTTCCCCAGGCCTTTGATTGAAGGGTCCCTTCGTTTGCAGGAGGTGTCTCGAACCATAGGTGGTGGAGGCACTTCCCCAGGCCTTTGATTGAAGGGTCCCTTCGTTTGCAGGAGGTGTCTCGAACCATAGGTGGTGGAGGCACTTCCCCAGGCCTTTGATTGAAGGGTCCCTTCGTTTGCAGGAGGTGTCTCGAACCATAGGTGGTGGAGGCACTTCCCCAGGCCTTTGATTGAAGGGTCCCTTCGTTTGCAGGAGGTGTCTCGAACCATAGGTGGTGGAGGCACTTCCCCAGGCCTTTGATTGAAGGGTCCCATCGTTTGCAGGAGGTGTCTCGAACCATAGGTGGTGGAGGCACTTCCCCAGGCCTTTGATTGAAGGGTCCCTTCGTTTGCAGGAGGTGTCTCGAACCATAGGTGGTGGAGGCACTTCCCCAGGCCTTTGATTGAAGGGTCCCTTCGTTTGCAGGAGGTGTCTCGAACCATAGGTGGTGGAGGCACTTCCCCAGGCCTTTGATTGAAGGGTCCCTTCGTTTGCAGGAGGTGTCTCGAACCATAGGTGGTGGAGGCACTTCCCCAGGCCTTTGATTGAAGGGTCCCTTCGTTTGCAGGAGGTGTCTCGAACCATAGGTGGTGGAGGCACTTCCCCAGGCCTTTGATTGAAGGGTCCCATCGTTTGCAGGAGGTGTCTCGAACCCGGCCAGCGATCTCGTACATCAACAGTCAGTACTGCGCCGTGGAGAGCTGCGGCGAAAGCAAGGACTCGCAGAAACACGGCCGCAGGCAAGAGGAGGTCTTGAAGAAGTACGTATTTATGACGGCATAAGTTACCGTCTCTGTGGTCCAGTGGTTCGGTGTCAGACCCAGAGATCCCGGGTTCGATCCCCGGTGGAAGCAATATTGTGCTTTGTTTGGTTGGTGGTAAAATTTTGTTCAAGTCCGCCTGGCTAGCTACCACTTACCTGATTCTGTCGCAATGACAACAATTCTAAAATTGTTGTGTCACCGCATTCAGAGGTAAGATAGCCAGTTCCATGATATGAAGAAGGGGAAAAAATCGTGAGTCCGTTTCTTGGTGAACAAATTTCTAAAACGGAAATCATTTACGTACGAATACAATAAGTACAAATGTTATTATGACACAAACATTCTCAACCCGCGACGGGACCCCCGTAGCTCAGTTGGTTAGAGCGTTTTTGGCTTTAGGAAAAGATGCCTCAGTTTGTTGAGGATTCCGGGTGAAGTGCGCCTCCACCTTCGGCCTTATCTCAACTTGTTACCAGGTGAGATGAAGGCCAAGCGCTTCCTCGTTGTTCTCTTCCTCCCGTCGCTGTGAATGTTTGCGTCATCATACCATTTGTAAAATATTGTGACGCATTATTCCAGATTCAGAATGCACGAGTGCAACCTTCTCCTGAGCACGTCCGCGCTGGAAGAAGGGATCGACCTTCCGCGGTGCAACCTGGTGCTGCGCTGGGATGTACCGCCCTCGTAAGTGTATTTCAGCGTCGATATTGTTTTATTGTGCGACGGGGGTGCGCTGTGCCTTCACCTTTCCACCACTTCTTTTAACTTTCCCATTCTTGAACACACAGAAAGTTTTCGGATGGATCAAGTCCGCCTGGCTAGCTACCACCATCTTACCAAAGTATGTCTCCATAGCAATAATTCTTAAATTGTTGTGTTCCGGCATTTTAGAGGTAAGATAGCCAGTACCTCAAACTGTTGAGGGTTTGGGTTGCGCTTCCACCTTCGGCCTTATCGTAACAGTAAAGTTGCGTTTTTTTTTTCTCATTTCATACGACGTTATTTACTGTAATGCAAACACTCACAATCATAATTATCTTAAGCCCTATAGGCTCTAAATATTAATGAAATATCGTCAGCAAACAATACAATATCACATAGGTCTACACGGGAAGGGAGATCAGTGACATAGACTAGAAACAGAAAAGGCCCTAAGATAGATCCTTGTGATACACCTTTGTTAGGGAATGATCCCGAAGATCTGCTACCGCTAATGTCCACTTTTTCAATGCGATTCAATAGGTAACTATGCATGAGGTGTGTCGCCTGATTCTAGATACAATAGTGTTTAAGCTTTGAGATAAGTTTGTCATGATCAACGCAGTCAAAAGCCTTAGATATATCACAGAATACTCTTATTGTTAATCGTCAAACTCTTCCTTATATATTCAAGTGATGAAATTTACTTTCGCGGCTTGAGAAATCAACCCTCCAACTCAGCCCGCGGATGTCGTAAAAGCTGAGTCATTATAACTATGTATGTATGTTGTAGATACCGGTCGTACGTGTTATGTCGCAGCCGGGCGCGGGCCGTGAGAAGCGGCTCAGCCCTGCTCGTAGCCAACTCGCATACAGACGACATGCTGCACTGTCTCGCTACCTACAAGGAGTTAGATCAGGTACTAAGGTGTACATCAACCGCCTCTTTGGTCTAGTGGTTTGCCCACCGCTGTCAGAGGTCCCGGGCTCGATCCCCAGGGGGACAATATTATGCATATTAAATACACTGTGGGTGTTTTATAGCATCAAGTTATTGTACTTAGGTGCTGTTTTAGATTTTAAACACGATTTCTAATTGTTTGTGAAATAAATAATTTACTGAACAATACTGGTCTTCGCCCGATGGTTTGCCCTGTACGGTTAGTATGAGATTTGATAGCTAACTGAATCTTTGAAACGTTTTCATGGTCCCCTGAGATTCCATACATTTAAGCGCCCCTAGCGGAATAGAAAAGCAATTGTAGTTTGTCAAAATGTGTAACCAAATGTAGGGAAATAAACGAAAATAGTTTCAATTACCTGTCAGAAACTCGTACTAAGACTTCTGATAAGCTTTCTTGACAGCACGACCTCCAACGCAACCGAAGGACTTAAATTCGCCAACAATGTTCGGCTCAGCTACTTCCACCTATTGATTCCTCCGATCAACCTACTAGAAAAACCACTTGTCTAATTCATTAGAAATATAAATAGAAACATATCTATTGGCACCTATAACTCATATAATAAATACATTATGTAAGTATACAGTGATAAACATAAGGTAATTACAGTTTTATTTCAGTGTTATTACTGCTACATAAACTAGGATATGTATTACCCTGTATGATAGGCAAAAGTGCCCACACCTTCAAAAGGGATATTCAGATCCACAATTACTAAATAATATTTTAGAATGTGCGTAACTTAGAATATGGTATATATATGTGTAATTTAAAAACATAGTAAGTTTCCACTTAATTATTTGAATAATTCACAGATGATAACAAGAAAATGCGGCTGCGGCGTGCAAAACGAACCGTCACCTGAAGAGGAAACCCACGCTGATACTTACAACTCCATCATAGCTCCTTACACGCCGGCACCGCAACCTTGCGTCTGCAGGCAACGAGCTAAGTTCGACGTCTCTGCCCTGACGCGGACTATCAGTGACAGTGAAAACGATATCTGTGACGTGAACAGAAATGTCAATGATAACGACAAAAGTGTTAGGTTTGAGGGTAGTGCGAAGATAAATGATATAAGTGACGTGATGAATAATGATTTGAACAAGAAAGTAGATGAAATAAGTGATGTGTTTGATATAGAATTTAATATTGATGAGAAAAGTGATAAATGTGATGACGATAGTGAGACATTAATAGAAAATAATATGGAATTAGATGAAAATCATGCGAAGTTTGATACAAATCATACAACAGTCAATGGATATAATATCAAAATGGATGAAAATGAAATAACTGACGATATTGAAAAGACATCACGTGAATGCGATACAACTTCAAATAAAAATAAATTAAATGTAGGTAATAAAATCGAGTTAGATAATGAATGTGTAGATAACGGAAATGACGCAGAAAATAGTGAAAGTGATGCCAAAAATAGTGACAAATTAAATGTAAATGGAAAAAGTGATAACTGTTTGTGTAAATGTAAAAATGATAGCAGTAATGTAGCTAGTGTGGATCTCAATTCGGCTATAGCACTTATAAATAGGTAAGTTTTTTTTTTTATTGTAGGTACTATGGGGAAGTGCTTGGCCTTCATCTCTTCTGATTTTTCACCTTCAGCCGCACTTCACCTGGAATCCTCAACAAACTGAGGAACTGGCTATCTTTCCTCTAAATGCCAGAACACAACAATTTAGAATTGTTATTATGGCAACAGACTTAGGTAAAATGGTGGTAGCTAGCCAGGCGGACTTAAACAAATTCCTAGCACCAAGCAAACCAAGAACAATATTGTACTCCCCTGGGGATCGAACCCGGGACTTCTGAATCTGACACCGGTGGGCAAACCACTAGACCACAGAGGCTTATATATATGGTTATATAACAGGCCTCATAGCTCAGTTGGTAGTAACTCTGCCTTCTGCGCTGTAGGTTGTGGGTTCGATTCCCACACAGGACAAACATTTGTGTGATGAATGTAGATGTTTGTTCTGTTGGGTGTTGTAATGTATGATAAGTATGTATTTACAAAAAAAAAAGTATATAAGTATTCTATCCGTAATCTAGTTCCCATATTACAAGCTATGCTTAGTTTGGGGCTAGATGGCGCTGTGTGAAATTAATGTCCTGTAATATTTATTTATTATTTATAATGTTATGCCAAATGTCGGAACGCTACAATTAGAACTGTTGACATTACAGGACATTAATTAAACACAGCGCCATCTAGCCCCATACTTAGCATAGCTTTACGGATACAATACTTAAATACGTTTTGATAAACACCCAAACACAGAACAAACATCTATATTCATCACACATATGTTTGTCCTGAGTGGGAATCGAACCCACAACCTACAGCGCAGAAGGCAGAGTTACTACCAACTGAGCTGAAGCTTTTTATTAAATGCCAGAACACAACTGTTAGATTAAGGCAAGATCTCCGTCATATATAAATAAATAAATACTTTAACAGGTATTGCGCAAAACTGCCTTCGGATACGTTCACGCGACTCGCGCCGCAGTGGTGGATAGAGCGGGTTCGAATCCCGGACGAGACTCGCGACGCCTTCATCTGCACGCTTCGGTTACCGCTCAACTGTCCCGTCAAATACAATATCGTGGTGAGTATCTTGTGAATTGGTAAATTTACAATTATTCGTCTAACCTATACAGACTGAGATTTTTTTGCATGTTTGAGTTCTTTGCATAATAATAATAAAAATAATGTATGATGTCTATGTGACCAAAGTTGTTGGAACACTTTCATAATCGAAAATTTATAAATTAAACTATGAATCGTAAATTCAGTCATTTAATTCGAAATGTCATGTTAGGAGTTAAACTGCTCGATTAAAAAAAAAAAGTTCTACATTAAAGAAAATCTATCTTGAAATTTATGGGTAATTCTGTTTTCAAACGATTAAGTTGTATCTTCGCATTCGATACCAAGCTTTTTGAAGACGTTCCGATTTTCAAGTTCTACAGAAAAAGAGGATTTAATCTTTCGCTCACAGTTTTCAGGCTATATGTACATACTTTACTGTAAATTCGAGTAGGTCCCATTTGTTCCATGGAACATGACGTCATAGGACAAAATTCGATATTTTTTTCTTATTTTCTACTATAGAAAATGTAATATCTTTATTTCTCAAATTGTTCTATAGGACAAGGTAAATGAGACCTCTTTAGATTATATTTCTTGTGAACTGGTGGTACTAGAATGCTCTGAGATTGAGAATCCTCTACATAATCTGGAGAGTCCTCCCCACGTTTCCGATTTATTTTATTCGTATATTATTATTATTTATTCAGGTATGACAGAATAATTGTCATTATCAGTTTCATTTAGGCAGGCAGATTGATGGAAGATTTTGGGACAGTCTGATTTGCATTTTATTCTATGGCATGAAAATCGGGTGAAAAGCTAGTATGTAGTTCTATGGAAAAAATTGTGAAGAAAATGTCTCATTTTGTTTGATGACGTCATGTTCCATAGAACAAATGGGAACTACTCGAATTTACAGTAAAGTATGTACATATAGCCTGAAAACTGTGAGCGAAAGATTAAATCCTCTTTTTCTGTAGAACTTGAAAATCGGAACGTCTTCAAAAAGCTTGGTATCGAATGCGAAGATACAACTTAATCGTTTGAAAACAGAATTACCCATAAATTTCAAGATAGATTTTCTTTAATGTAGAACTTTTTTTTTTTAATCGAGCAGTTTAACTCCTAACATGACATTTCGATAACTCTCACGGTTTCAGACTTGGCCTCAGTGGCCCTGAAAAAAACTGACCTGTATACATTTTTTGTTGCTTTTTCACAAAGCTTACAAATGTTACATGACGGGACACGAACCAGCATCTTTTGTTCAAGCCGAAACGCTGTAATCCAGTGAGGCACGATGGTCCTAAACTTCTTGTACTCGTATTTTAAGAGCTTGGTGCAAGAAGTCACTGTGTGCGACTTTGCAATAAAAAGTCACTTTGGGCTTCGTGCAACAAAAAAATACTATGTGCTCGTATGCTCACTTTGTAATTGATGCAACAAAAAGTCACTTTGTGCTTCGTGCAACAAAAAATTACTGTGCTCGTGTGCTCACTTTGTAAGTGGTGCAACAAAAAGTCACTTTGTGCTTCGTGCAACAAAAAATTACTATGTGCTCGTATGCTCAGTTTGTAATTGGTGCAACAAAAAGTCACTTTGTGCTTCGTGCAACAAAAATTACTATGTGCTCGTATGCTCACTTTGTTATTGGTGCAACAATAAGTCACTTTGTGCTTCGTGCAACAAAAAAATACTATGTGCTCGTATGCTCACTTTGTTATTGGTGCAACAATAAGTCACTTTGTGCTTCGTGCAACAAAAAATTACTATGTGCTCGTATGCTCACTTTGTAATTGGTGCAACAAAAAGTCACTTTGTGCTTCGTGCAACAATCTACTATTTACCTTGCAGTGTGAGTATAATTAGATCGTTTTCAGGGTCACCCGATGCCGACGCGCGTGCTCGCTCGGCGGATGGTGGCGTTGCAGGCATGTCGCATACTGCACAAGTCGGGGGAGCTAGACAACCAACTACTGCCCATAGGTGAGGTGTTTTTATTTGGCTATCATAATTTCCTTTCATCCTGCACCAAAATTGCGCTCGCACAATCCCTCTTGCTTTACTTATTTATTTGATTATGCAGATTTTTATTTGTTTGTATATGTTATCTATGTATGTTTATGCATATTGTATTGGAATTTGTATTATTATTATCTGCGGATGCTAGTTTTTAGTATACTGCGTATTTTTTTTATTTTTTTCCAAATATTTTATTGTGCGCCTATACGTCCATATATACATCCTCCTGGTTCTGTCCATGCAGGTTGTCTGGAAGAGATCGCTTTTAGCGTTAAGACCGCCCATTGTGTTTTTTTTTTTTTTAAGATGAATTAGTTCATAATTTTATTTACATTTGGTGTTCAATAAAGAATATTGTATTGTATTGTATTGTATTATTCATCAACGGTTGGTAAGCAATTAAAAAAAAAACATATATTAAATGTCATTAATTTCACACAGCGCCATCTAGTCCCAAACTAAGCATAGCTTGTAATATGGGAACTAGACTACGGATAATACTTAAATACTTTTGTAAATACATACGTACTATGTGATACAACACACAAACACAGAACAAACATCTACATTCATCACTGAAATGTTTGTCTTGGGGCAGAAGGCAGAGTTACTAACAACTGACCTAGGATCTTAGTTCGGGAGAAGATGATGCTGTGTGAAATTAACGTATTGTAATATTTATTTACTTAATTTTCAGGTAAAGAAAACTTCAAGGCTATAGAGTTGGAGAACGCACATCCTGTACCAGACGTGTGCGAGGATTCCGCTCGCCCGGGAACCACCAAGCGAAGGCAGTACTACTACAAACGGGTAAATACTAGAACCAGTTAAGCATATATAAATAAACAATAAATAAATAAGCTTGTTCGGGAAAGCGTGGAAAGCCTTTTTAAAAATGAAAGTTAATTAAAATTAACTTCAATTTACTGAGAGAGTTATTACAGAGTGGTGAACTAATTACGACTGAATATAAAATGAACGGTCGTGAGCGAAGTCACTGTTATTTCTATGGGTCTCGTCTAGATATAGAGTCAGCGAAATCACGGCGATATCAATCATTTATTTATTTATTTTCTAGGAAAACCAACAGCACATACAACATAAATGAATTGCGGGGCTTTTGATTGAGGCGACACGTGACCCAAGGGCTGGCTCTTATTTAGGCCAGCGAATTAGCATAGCTATTCAGCGTGGCAATGCAGCCAGTGTCTTGGGCACGCTTCCGTCTGGTACTGGTCTGGAACAGTTGAGTTACCTATAGGCCTTTTGTAACGGTCCTTAGGTAATCCGACTGATTCCTTTGTACATAGTTAGTTTAATTGTACTTTTTTTTGAATTCTTCAATAAGTTCATTAAATTTGGAAAAAAATAAAGGTATAAAAAAAAAGTAATATAGATAGTAATATTGTTTTCAGACAGCCTGGGCTTTCACGGACTGTCAACCTGTCATAGACACAAGCGACGCGGAACTAGAGGAGAAAAGTGAACGAAACCAGGGGAAGGAACAGGGCGCGGAGACACACGAAGAGACTGCCAAGGATACGAGTAAGTCTGATGACCTTTACCTGTGTATATTTTTTTGGTGTGATTATAGATTATAGTTTAAAGAATTATTAGATAGTAGCTTTTGCTCGCGGATTCGCTCGCGTTAAGAAGATCATTGATTTGGTTTTTGCGGCTTTACCTTTGTTTAGCGTGTGCAAAAAATTAGGGCCTACAAAACTTAAAAACGACAGTGCTTTAGCCATTTTTAAAAAGTCTAAGTAGTCCGACAAAACCTATACTTAAACAAAACAAATGCCAAATACAAAGCAGAGTCTATAACCAAAACTACTAAACCGAAACAAAACAAATGCAAAATATCAAAATCCTTTCTTAGGGGATGCCTACGTTATAGTAGCTTTGTGCATGGAAAGTCTCAGCCCGATCGGTTTAAAATTGACAAACTTTCATCCCCAATTTTATCCCCTTGGGGGTAGAATTAATCAAAATCCTTTCTTAGCGGATGCCTACGTCATAACATCTACCTGCATGCCAAATGTCAGCCCGATCCGTCCAGTGGTTTGGGCTGTGCGTTGATAGATCACTATGTCAGTCAGTCAGTCAGTCAGTCAGTCACATTTGAGTTATATATATTTAGAAAGATAGAAGATAGTATGTATGCATGGCTATCATGGCTTGTTCTCATCATGTAGTCACTCCCAAACTGGGTCCTGTATGAAAACCAGCGCAATTGAATGCTGAGACAGCGACCTTTTTAGCCCACACATAATTATTGTTACGCATAGGTATTTTTTTATGACTCATTGTGTAGGTACGTAATGATGTTTGGTTGGTAGGTACATTTATTTGTTGGTGTGTTTTCTGTTTATTTCATTGATTAAGTAGGTATATATTTGGTTGGTACCTACGTTACCTATTTTGTTATACCTACCTTTATATAACCTAGTTTTTGTGGGATAAATAAATGTGTCTTTCTTTCTTTCTTACTTCATTCGAAAAATATGAAGTTGAATTTATAGATTTTCAATTTTATCAATCTTAAAACTGAAATCGGCAATGACCGAATGAAATTGCTGCAAAAACAAACGTACGCTTTAAATTAGGTTTGTGTTATGTAAAAAGGTGTACGATGCTTTATCAGTTAGGTAAGGTCTCGCGCACAAAGGACTTTACACTATGCCAATTTCTTTTTTTAAATAGAAATACGACGGGGAAGCGCTTGGCCTTCATCTCACTGGTTTCAAATTATGCCGATGTAAACATATATCGTTCATATATAAACACCTGAAATCCTCGAGTCAAGTTCAATTGTCAATTTAAATAATCAAGTACAATCGTCAATTATATCAATTGACAAGTTCAATTGTCAATTTCAATAATCAAGTATAAAATAGTCAATTATCAATTTAAATTTTCAATTTATTTGTCAATTTCAACTGTCAAGTTCAATCGTCAATTTCAATAATCAAGTACAATTGTCAATTTAAATTGACAATTTATTTGTCAACATCAATTGTCAATTTAAATTCTCTGTTTGATTTTATAGGATGCTAAACGTGTTTAACAGACGCATATAGCGATCTTATAAGCGTACCGTTTTCTTTGGGAAACCTACAAACCAGCAATGTACCGTTGTCGTGTCAGGTGGTCGTACGAACCGGCTGTACAGCATCGAGTGCACGCTGTGGTGCGCGCTGCCCGAGCGGTACAACACGCGCGGCCGGAGACTGCACGCGCCACAACACGCCTGCCAAGCGTTGGCGGTGCTCATGGCAAGGCACGACCCTACCAAGTCTGTATACTGTTTTGTTGAAAAACTTTAATATATCTTAGAGTCAAAGTCAAATATTTTTATTCATTAAGATTTTTAGGATCATTTTGAAACGTCAAATGTACCGCCTGTTCGGAATCGCGACCAGCGCACAAGGAGAAAGGCAAGAACCTCGGCCTGATTAATTTTTTGATGACCCATTCAACATTTAGACACACAATTTGTTATTATATTCGAAGTAGATTCAAATTCAAATTATTTATTTAGACACAAACAAAGAAACATTTTCAATTCAATCTACCATAAAGTGGAACATGAAATCATTGTTATCATTGATAATAATAAGTTAATCATTGATACATCAAAAACCTAATTACTTAATCTTAAAACATTTGTTATTACCTATCTACCTAATGGGCAGTTTGTTAACATTGAGAAATAACCATTTTGCTGTCAACTGGTATAGCAACATCGGGCCACGCGTTCTTATCGTCGATATAGTCACTTATGTTGTAGTAGGCTCTTTTAATTAAATTATTCTTTATATACAATTTGAATTTACGAGCAGAGAGTTTGGCGCTTTGTGGAAGCTTATTATAGAATCGTACACAGTTTCCTAAGAATGAATTATTTACTTTTCCTGAGCGATACCTAGGTGTGTCAAGTTTATTTTTATTTCTGGTATTAACACTGTGTACATCACTTCTTTTACCAAACTCATCAATGTTCTTGATTAACTAACCTCACAGCTCAGTTGGTAGCTCTGCCTTCTGCGCTGTAGATTATAGGCAGGCATTTTGTTGATGGATATTCATGTTTGTTCTGTATTTGTTTTTGTTATTACTGATATAATATTATGTATGATGTATATGTCACCGTGAGATTATAAAACCCGTCCGTTTGTAATATGCGTCTGTCACCGTCAGATTGTAAACATCGTCCGTTTGTAATATGCCACGTCATATTGCAAACGGTCAGCAAATTGTCAACGGCAACTAACATTTAAAATTTTACGCATTATTTCTAGCTTCTCTAGTTCTGCCGCTTGCTTCAGCATAATTGAAATTGAAATTGAAATCATTTATTGAAAAAGAAATACATATTAACAGTGTCCGTTTACAAAGTTAACTGTGATCAGTTTCCCGTCTTATGGCGTAACTTAACACTAAACAAAGGTAAAAGTACCTACCTACATTATATTAAATTAAATTACATACATAACAACAAATAATATAGCTAACATCACAAATTTATAGGAACAATTTTAGTACAATAATTGATTAATAATAATGAAAGATTTATTTTTCAAACATTGTTCATTTGAAAACGCTGTATACGGGCGTGTTACAAAATCATTAAATATACATAGACACAGACCTGCCTCAGTCTCTCCTCAAGAGGGTGAGGTGAGCAAATGGCCTTACAGGAATGTACAATCGAATCCTGTAACGCAAACCTAGGGGTTATCCTTCAGGCGGTGCCCCCCTTTCTCGATCTAGTTCCATCAGAAATAGAGTTAACTGAAACCACAGGACGACTTCTGTCGGGATGGAGAGGTTATGTCCCGACGGGTTCATCATCGATCGCCATTTTTGCCGACCGTTTACAATATGCCGAGGCATATTACAAACGGACGGTGCTTATAATCTAACGCTGACATATACATTATATCGGTTATCTTGTTTCCATATTACAGCTTTGCTTAGTATGGGACTCGGTGGCGCTGTGTGAAATTAATGTTCAGTAATATAATATATCAAGTTGTCTGGAAGAAATCGCTTCTAAGCGATATAACCAACTATTGTTTTTTTTTTTTTTTTAGTTTTCCAGTTTTATTTTTAAGGTGTGCAATAAGGTATATTAATTAATTTTATTAATGAATGAATTGTTTATTTACGTAAGTTAAATGATAAATGTAATTCCACAGTCTACAAATCCCCGCGTTTCCGGTGTACACGCGCTCTGGGGAAGTGCGGGTGTCCGTGGAACAAGTCCCGGATGCGGATGTTAGGATGTCGCCAACACGGAAACGACTCATTAAACGGTACGTCGATTAACTTATACAGAATTGTGACAAAAATAACCGACAGTAAATAAAAAATAGTTCTAGTGCGTTAGATATTTTATATTTCACGAAAGAAAGAAAAACATTTTACAACTCTAAAGTAATAAGGTGTAATGTCATATAGAATTCAGATAGTTTTTTATTACTTTAGAACGATATTAGAATGATATCACTTGTTATTTCTATTAATACAGCATATTGTGTGTCGAACGCCAATTGTTTGCAAGTTGTACTTACTTGCTGTGAGATTTGTTGTTTCGTACATATAAATAGATACTGTGATGGATAGTTGGATGTATGGATGTCCATCCATCCAACCATCCATCTAACTTTCCATCCATCCATCCATCTATCCATCCATCCCATTTTTCATCCATCCAACTTTCCATCTATCCATTAATCCAACTTTACATCCATCCATCCATCCACCCACACATCCATCCATCCATCCATCCCCCACACATCCATCCGCCACACATCCATCCATCCATCCATCCATCCACCCATCCATGTAAACAGGAATGACACATCGTAGGTTCATGCAGTTCGTGTTCACGGAAGTGCTGCGGGTCCGCCGACGCGGGATGTCACTCGACAGCGAGGGATCCACCAGGAACAACTACTACATCGTGCCGACTATCAAAAGTATTACTATTATATTTTGTATGACGATTGAAGTTTTTTTCTTATTGTACGACGGGATGTGCTTTTCCTTCATCTCACGTGGTTTACAAGTTAAGATAAGGCCGAAGGTGGAGGCGCACTCCACCCGGAATCCTCAACAAAATGAGGAACTGGCTATCTTACCTCTGAATGCCGGAACACAACTATTTAAGAATTGTTATTATGGCGACAGAATTCGGTAAGATGGTGGTTTTTTTTCGCCAGACGTTTTCACGTCAAAAAATGTCTATATAGTGGTCATATTAATGATATTTACAAGGTGATATTTTTCAGTTGTCCCATCAAGAATCCCCTTATTAAGGCGACATAATTAGGTAAGATAAGCCAAGCCGACTTAAACAAAGTCCTAACACCAACCAAACCAAGCACAATATTGCTCCACCTGGGGATCGAACCCGGGACCTCTGGATCTGAAATCAGACGGTTGAACCACTAGACCACAGAGGCGCGCAAAATAATTAATTTAAGGTAACAATTTCAGCGACGCGAGAAGACGGCTCACAGAAAACGGACATAGATTGGGCGTTCCTCGAACAAATATATCATCACACGGAGCAACCAAACGTTATTGACACCCATCTCTATCCCACCAACGGGAGTGAGGGAGATAGCAGGTAAATCAATATTACAGGACATTAATTTTACACAGCGCCATCTAGTCCCAAACTAAGCATAGCTTGTAATATGGGAAATATATTACGGATAGAATACTTTATACTTTTTTTTTTGTAGATACATACTTATCATACAATACAACACCTAAACACAGAATTTTACTATTTCTAACTTGTAGAACATAACCTCCATATCTCATGCTGTGTCATTCATTCAATCAGACAGACAGTTCAAACGAGTTCACAGATAAATTATACGCCAACGTTATAACGCGGCAAATTCAAACTAAATGAAGTGTCACGCACTTCGTTTACATATACAAAGTAAAGATGGCAATAATAGTTAAAATTAAATATTAGTCAACTGTTAATTGATAAAAAAATATATCGATATTTTTATTGGTTGAAAATATTAGTTAATATTATTTGTTTAGTACACGATTTGGTTATTGGTTGATGTTAATGCGGTTGAATATTTTATTCTATTGATCAAATAAAAGTAACCGCTAATTCGTCTCTATCATAGTGGCACTATGGGTATTTGTTTAAAATATCACATCACTTTGTATTGAATAAAAATATCATATACAGCAAATCAGAGAAATTTAATCTCTATAGTGAGGAGTCGAAAGCATACAATTGAATGAAGTACCTAATACATAGTTGAAAACTCCGCGAGCAGCAACATACGAAAATGTTTCTTATTTGAAGCACTTTAAAGTTAAAGTTTCAATGCATTCAATTACGTTAGTTCTAACTCAGGCTGAAGTTGATATGATATTTTTATTCGATAATGTTAATTCTGATTATTGAATATAATGGTTGATTTTAGATATTAGTTAAATTTATTGGTTGATAGTTATATTCGTCATCTCTAATACAAAGGTGATATGTTTCAGTAGTCCCATCAAGAATCCCCTGCTGAAGGATGGAGAGGTATTCTCGTTCGACGCGGATCGCTACCGGGAAGCCGTGGTCACCCCCTGGTACAGGAACCAGGACCAACCACAGGTATCAACATCTCAGCCCATTTGTGTCCACTGTTGGACAGTTTTTCCATAATCACCACGCTTGGCATTGATTGGTGATCGCGGTTAAGGTGTTGGGTAAACAAAAAGCTGCTGTTTAAAAAAAAACAGACTATACCACAGGTGTAAGTCCTCTTTATGTCTGTTTATTCTTAACTTTTTTTTTTTATTGTACGACGGGGAAGCGCTTGGCCTTCATCTCACCTGGTAACAAGTCATCGCACCCTCAATGCGGTGGGGTATCTTGTTAAAGATTTCCCCCTCGAGAAAAAAAATAAAGGTACCTACTGTATGAGGCGCATGTATTTTTATATTTTTATAATAAAAAAGCGCAATGCCAACTTTGTCTGTAGCGGAAGACCAGCGCTGAGCTGGGACCATCTCACCAGCACACATTTTATGTTGTATCATTCAATAAGTAAATTTAATTCGGTGGTGGTAGAAAAAAATGGTTTTCTTTACATAGTAAATACTAGGGGTGATCCAAAAGTAATGATAATCAGTTATTTCTACTGCACACAAAAATACAAAAAAAATATCAGTCACTTGCTCAATTACCAACTAGTTCAGGAAAAAAAAATCATATAAATAGGCCACGATTCCCGGGAGCTACATTCATTTGAATACGGACTGTCAAGGAGTGAACATCAAAATGGAAAAACACGAAATCAGAGCTGTCATTAAATACCTCTGCTTGAAAAAAATGTCTACCAAAGACATACATAGCGACTTGGTGGAAACATTAGGGGACTCTTCTCCTCCATATTCCACAGTTGCACGCTGGGCTAAGGAGTTTAAGCTGGGAAGAACATCGACGGAAGACGAACACCGCGAAGGACGCCCATCGACGTCCCTCACTGAAGAAAATGTGAAAAAAGTTGAAGAAGTTGTATTGGAAGATCGAAGAGTGACTATCAGGCATGTAGCTGAGGTCACAGGGATCTCATATGGCAGCATTCAAAGAATCCTTGCGAACGAATTGCATATGAGAAAGGTCTCCGCGCGTTGGGTACCGAAAATGTTAAACGACGAGCAAAAGAAGAATCGAGTCGACATGTCAAGAGCAAATCTCGAAAATTTCCAGGCAGACAAGGATAATTTTTTGTCACGTTTTGTGACCATGGACGAGACCTGGATCCACCATTTTGATCCTCAAACAAAACAACAATCGATGACATGGAAACGATCCGATGAACCGACGCCGAAGAAATTCAAAGTGTCAAGCTCAGCAGGGAAGGTTATGGCGTCTGTTTTTTGGGACGCTGAAGGAATAATCATGGTGGACTACTTGGAAAAGGGGGCCACTATTACAGGCTCCTACTATGCAGAACAAATAAGAAGATTGCGGGAGGCTATTAAGGAGAAAAGGCGAGGCAAACTGCGGGCTGGAGTGCTGTTCCATCAAGACAACGCACCGGTTCACAAAGCTGCAATTGCCATGGCTGCCATTCAGGAAGCGGGCTTTGAGCTGGTGGATCACCCCCCCTATTCACCAGATCTAGCCCCCAGTGACTTTTATCTCTTTCCACGACTCAAGGAACATCTCCGAGGCAAGAAATTTGACGATGATAGCGACGTGATGGCCGCGGTTGATGACTTTTTTGAGAGTCAAGATAAAGATTTTTTTTCTAAGGGAATTTTAGGTTTAAAAAAGAGATGGACTAAATGTATAGACTTGCTAGGAGACTATGTTGAGAAATAAATTTATTTTTTTATTTTATTCATTGTGTTTGTTATTGATTATCATTACTTTTGGATCACCCCTCGTAAATAATAAATATTACATTACGTGAATTTCATACAACGCCATCTCCAAACTAAGCATAGCTTGTAATATGGGAACTAGATTACGGATAGAATACTTAAATACTTTCATTTTTTTAAATACATACCATATGATACAACATCCATACAGAACAAACATCTATATTCATCACACGAATGTAGTTCTAATTCTGTCGCCATAACAACAATCCTAAAATAGTTGTGTTCCGGCATTTAGGTAAGATAGCCAGTTCCTCAGTTAGTTGAGGATTCCGCGTGAACGGCGCCTCCACCCGGCCTCATCTCAACTTGTAACCAGGTGAGATGAAGGCCTCCCCCTCCCCTCGCTTCCGACGTACAATAGAATACGTACAACACATGTTCCAGTTCTTCCTGGTAGCGGAGATCTGCTCGCAGCTGACCCCCGAGTCGGCGTTCCCGTCGCCGTCGCACGCCACGTTCCGCTCGTACTACCGCGCCAAGTACCGCGCGGACCTCACGCAGCCGGACCAGCCGTTGCTGGACGTGGACCACACCAGCGCTAGGCTCAACTTGCTCACTCCCAGGTAACAGCAAAAAAAAAATATACTAGTACCGCCATTTTGTGTCCGCCATGCGCTAGGCTCAACTTGCTCACTCCCAGGTATGAAAAAAAAAATACTTCTAGTACCGCCATTTTGTGTCCGCCATGCGCTAGGCTCAACTTGCTCACTCCGAGGTATGAGCAAAAAAAAAAAATACTTCTAGTACCGCCATTTTGTGTCCGCCATGCGCTAGGCTCACCTTGCTCACTCCCAGGTAAGAGCAAAAAAAAAAATACTTCTAGTACCGCCATTTTGTGTCCGCCATGCGCTAGGCTCAACTTGCTCACTCCCAGGTATGAGCAAAAAAAAAAATACTAGTACCGCTATTTTGTGTCCGCCATGCGCTAGGCTCAACTTGCTCACTCCCAGGTAAGAGCAAAAAAAAAATACTTCTAGTACCGCCATTTTGTGTCCGCCATGCGCTAGGCTCAACTTGCTCACTCCCAGGTAAGAGCAAAAAAAAAACACTACTAGTACCGCCATTTTGTGTCCGCCATTTTTGTTTTAAAAGCCAAAAGACTTGAACTGTTGCATGGTTAAAATACCACCTCTCCTTGTTACATGTAAAGCTTATAGCTAACATCTTATTAACCGAATCATTATGAACAAATAAAGCCTTATACAGTTTCACTTATAGGTACAGATGTGGAGAAAAAAAAGAATTCTTAATTACTACAATATTCATTCTGCACACAGTATTTCTTGTTTTTAAAAAAACAAGAAATACTTTGGTTTTAATAACTATTGTATGGTTCAATGCATGGTTCAAATACCATCTCTCCCGCCATATTGTGGCCACCATTTTGTTTTTTAAAAAGAAAAAAACACTCGCCTGGGTGAAAAGACTTGATTTAGCCAGTACAGCAGTAGTTTGACGTCCCCCACAGATACGTGAACCGCAAGGGGGTGGCGCTCCCCGTGTCCTCGGAGCGGACTCGCCGCGCGAAGAGAGACCGACTCGACCAGAAGCAGATCCTGGTGCCGGAGCTGTGCACCGTGCACCCGTTCGCCGCGCCGCTCTGGTTCGCCACGGTGGCGCTCCCTTGCGTCCTATACAGGTACTCGTACAGCGGGAGTCGCGTCACATCACGTGATCACCGAGCGTCGCTTCACATCACGTGATCACTGAGCGTCGCTTCACATCACGTGATCACCGAGCGTCGCGTCACATCACGTGATCACCGACCGTCGCTTCACATCACGTGATCACCGACCGTCGCTTCACATCACGTGATCACTGAGCGTCGCTTCACATCACGTGATCACCGAGCGTCGCGTCACATCACGTGATCACCGACCGTCGCTTCACATCACGTGATCACCGGCCGTCGCTTCGCATCACGTGATCACCGACCGTCGCTTCGCACCACGTGATCAACGCTCGTCGCTTCACATCACGTGATCACCGACCGTCGCTTCACATCACGTGATCACCGACCGTCGCTTCGCATCACGTGATCACCGAGCGTCGCGTCACATCACGTGATCACCGAGCGTCGCGTCACATCACGTGATCAACGCTCGTCGCTTCACATCACGTGATCACCGAGCGTCGCGTCACATCACGTGATCACCGAGCGTCGCGTCACATCACGTGATCAACGCTCGTCGCTTCACATCACGTGATCACCGAGCGTCGCTTCACATCACGTGATCACTGAGCGTCGCTTCACATCACGTGATCACCGAGCGTCGCGTCACATCACGTGATCACCGACCGTCGCTTCACATCACGTGAATACCGGCCATCGCTTCGCATCACGTGATCACCGACCGTCGCTTCGCATCACGTGATCAACGCTCGTCGCTTCACATCACGTGATCACCGACCGTCGCTTCACATCACGTGATCACCGACCGTCGCTTCGCATCACGTGATCACCGAGCGTCGCGTCACATCACGTGATCACCGACCGTCGCTTCACATCACGTGATCACCGACCGTCGCTTCACATCACGTGATCAACGCTCGTCGCTTCACATCACGTGATCACTGACCGTCGCTTCACATCACGTGATTTCTGTGTCTTTTGTCTTTGGTGTTATTTATGTTAAGGTGTGTGATAAACTCCCTCCAGAATCAACGCACTGCTGATAGCGGATGAGATCCGGCGCGCGGTCGCCATCGACGTTGGTCTGGGGATCCCTAAAATAGACGAAAACACCGCGCCCGGGTTCCAGTGGCCGGCGCTGGACTTCGGCTGGTGCTTGGCTGAGGTGATGTATTGTTTTGGTTTTTGTTGTACGTCGGGGAAGCGCTTGGCCTTCGTCTCACCTGGTAACAGGTTTAAGGCGAAAGTGGAGGACTTCACCACCCGGAATCCTCAACAGTAATAACAGTCTAACCGCCTCTGTGGTCTAGTGGTTCAACCCACCGATTTTAGATCCAGAGGTCCCATCTAGGGGAGTACAATATTGTGCTTAGTTTGGTTGGTGGTAGGACTTTGTTTAAGTCCGCCTGTAGCTATCACCTTTGCTTGTTGTGTTCCGGCATTTAGAAGTAAGATGTATATATATATTACAGGACATTAATTTAACACAGCGCCATCTAGCCCCAAACTAAGCATAGCTGATAAAAAGCATAGTAATATGGGAACTAGGTTACGGATAGAATACTTAAATACTTTTTGTAAATACATACGTACTATATGATACAACACCCAAACACAACAAACATCTGTATTCATCACACAAATGTTTGTCCTGGGTGGGATTCGAACCCGCGTACATCGCAGAAGGCAGAGCTACTACCAACTGAGCTATGAGGCTTGTCAAAAAGTCCGAGGAACTCGAAAGTCAAAGTCAAATATTTTTGTTCAGTAAGATTTTTTAGTATCAATTTGAAACGTCAAATGTACCGTCTGTTCGTAATGGCGATCAGCACACAACGAAAAAGGCAAGAATCTCGGGGTAGTTTTTTTTATGATCCATTAAAAACTTGTTAACCATGCTAACATATACTTACATATATTGTATTAACAAGAATCACAGCTCAGTTGGTAGTAGCTCTGCCTTCTGCGCTGTAGGTTGTGGGTTCGATTCCCACCCAGGACAAACATTTATGTGATGAATGTAGATGTTTGTTCTGTGTTTGGGTGTTGTATTGTATGATAAGTATGTATATACAAAAAAAAAGTATGTAATCTATCCGTAATCTAGTTCCCATATTACAAGCTATGCTTAGTTTGGGGCTAGATGGCGCTGTGTGAAATAAATGTCCTGTAATATTTATGTAATATACAACATTTGTTGGCAAAACCCTGTGATCTCACTACACAGGCTACCTAGTCCTAGTGAGAGGAACAGAACCTACCTATGGCACTGTTTAACATGAAGGGATATAATTAACGGTTACAAAAAACATATATATTATATGTAGAAGGTGCTATTATGCACCTTAACTGTGTAATTAAATACCCTAATAATATACCTAAAATTAACGTAACTTCACTTCTAATTATACGTACCAATTTGTAAATTGTTCAGAAATAAACGATTTATTTATTTATTTATAACATAACCAAAAGCCAACTAGTCAACTAATGTTGATTCCATCCGATGTTTGGTTGTTTTAGCGATAAAATCGCCGATTTGTTTATATGTACGTCTATTACCGTCTGTGTATACAATAAATTATGATGAACTCATTTATTTTCGGATTAAAAATCCATGTTACATATAGGTAGGTATTTACTACAAAAAAAATAATGTTAAATTATTCAAAGAGTATGAACCAATTATACCTATCTGTTTTTATTTATAAGAATATTCGTTTGCAGGTTTTGAACGCTGACGTAGAAAAGACAGACAAGAAGAAAAACGACGGTGAAAACGAACCAATCACAGAAATACAGTAAGTGCCGTTTGTCTGTAACAGCTCTTATAAAGACCGACGAAAAAATACAATGTTCATATTCATGGGGACTTCGATCCCGTATCCCGTGGGAATTTCCTGAAATCATTTCTCATCGCACCCCTATTACACGAAACGTATACTCGAAAAAAATTGTATGTATTGGATTTCATGGTTTTATGCGTGGAACTCTAATTATTTTTCAATAATAAGAATAGCCAAATTACTCCTTGTAATATCAGCTATCTGCCAGTGAAAGTCCCGTTAAAATAGGTTTAGCCGTTTCGGATATAATCCGGAACAAACACACAGACAGACAGACAAAAAGGTATGATTGTTTATTGTGTTACAAGAAATAAGTAAAAAAGCTGTTATATTGACATTACAAACAGACACTCCAATTTTAATTATTTGTATAGATAAATAACTTAATATTACAGGACATGAATTTCACACAGTGCCATCTAGCCCCAAACTGAGCATAGCTTGTAATATGGGAAATAGATTAGGGATAGAATACTTAATACTTATTTTTTTTGTAAATACATACTTATCATACAATACAACACCTAAACACAGAACAAACATCTCTATTCATCACACAAATGTTTGTCCTGTGTGGGAATCGAACCCACAGCCTACAGCGCAGAAGGCAGAGCTACTACCAACTCTGCTGTGGGGCTTGTCTTATGATAACCTTGTATTACAACGACTGTTGTGTTTTAAGAGCAACGGAGCCATCTAAGATGGAGATAGCGAATGCAGAAGACGAGGGGATAGACAAGGAGCAAACTATTAACGAAATACTTCAAGAGGAACAAGATACATTGAACCAGGACGACGCCGAATCTGTAAGTTCTCCAATATATGTTCAGGAATGACACCTGTCACAATGTTGACTCATTCACTGTCATCTGTCAGTTTGAAGTTTGAAGAGTATTTTGCCGCTCAATTTCGATTATGACACTTCGAATTCTGCATTGAACTGAACAAGGACCTAAACTAACTAATTACTTTTCCCTTGGTGAATACACGTTATATTTTTCTCATGAACAATCAAGATTTTAATATCGACCTTGCATAAAGTCAATGTGTTGTGATGTGGAGTGCTTGCTGGGAGAAACATCTGGGTAACCCGGCTGCTATAAGGTTTGGATTTTAGTAAGGTCCGAATGATTGTCAGCCTAAAGTGGACCTCGTTCTATCTAGATCTCTTCCCGTGGCGGCAACAGATTTAAAGGTACGTGAAATTCGTTTTTGAAACATACTCACTCTTTCAGCACGACAGAACGCAGATGCTATTGCAAAATTTGCATTATCTCGTAGCCTCTTTTATACGAGTAATATAATAAAATCATAATGAGTCCACTGCCTAAACAATATATGTTATACGCGTTATTAAGCATTAGAAGAATGAGGAATGATAAAAATAGTTACATACATATTATACTTATTTATGACATAGTTATTATTCATTTATATAAATGAAAAATTTAATGATATTAATGAAATTAGTAGTATATGGGTATAGAGAAAAAATACGACTATGAAATTAAAAACATATAAATAAATATTACAGGACGTTACAGTTTCACACAGCGCCATCTTGCCCCAAACTAAGCAAAGCTTGTAATATGGGAGCTATATCACGGATAGAATACTTTAATAATTACCTTTTTTTTTAAAAAAAAATGAATTAAAACAACAAAGATAAAATAGTCACACATTTCAATCGTTTTCAAAACGAAACTACCTATATGCTTCTTTATTTCTAATATTTATTATGATTAAAAATCTAAACAAATAATTATCAAATTTGAATGACTTGTCTCCGTAAAATATTGTGACAGTGAAAATTAACATCAAAATCATACGTCACTTAAATACTTCCTGAAACAGTGAAGGAGATAACATCAATTTCATGAGGCCTGACATCGCCGCTATGCTCATCAAAGATAATTACTTTGTCATTATGTAAACCAAGTTTAAAATGTTACTGTCCATAATGAAAACATATTATGCTCCCTGGGTCCCTATCATAGTGATGTCACTATGCTAGTGACCCAGGGAGCACAGGGAGCTTAACATATATTTGTTTACATCTTACATTACACTATAACTAAAATTAAAGGGATATTCAACATGATTTGTTGTTCAAAAACAAATCATGTTGAATATCCCGTTAATTTTAGCTATAGTGTTCATAACCATGATAGTTTCAAAAGTTATATCTTACATTACCTTATATAATCTATATAATAAATTCGGAGCATAGAGATTTTTTTTATTGTACGACTGGGAAGCGCTTGGCCTTCATCTCACCTGATGGCAAGGTATGATAAGGCCGAAGGTGGAGGCGCACTTCACCCGGAATCCTCAACTAACTGAGGAACTGGCTATCTTACCTCTAATACCGGAACACAACATTTAATAATTGTTGTTATGGCGACAGAATTAGGTAAGATGATGGTAGGCGGATTTAAACAAGCTCTTACCATCATACATTTTGTTTGACAGGGTTTTGAAATAGGAACATGGAGTAACGACATGGCGTCCTCGATACCGGAAACGGATGATATCTACGACGAATGGAGCGAGCCACTTCCGGCCAGCCTCACCTTCTGCACCGCGGCTAACGGTGAGTCCATTGTGTATCCCATGAGTCATGAGTCTGACTTGTACGAGCCTCCACTGGAGACTGGCACTATACATACATACATAAACATTTTACCTTGCTAAATAATTACTAAACTAGAGTTAGACTTGTGTTTCAACCGCCTCTGGTGTAGTGGTTCCAGAGGTCCCGGGTTCGATCCCCGCACCAACATCAACATAATCACCACGCTTGGCAGGTGGTTTAGTGGTCGCAGTATTTAGTAGTAGTAGTTTTCTATCTGTGTGATTTGTTTTGTGCCTGTGTCAATGAAATGATTTTCTCGCTTTCTTCTTTCTATCCCTTAGTCGACTTTTACGACATCCATGCTCTGAGTGGGAGGGTTTGATTCTTAAGCCGCGTCGCGTCAAATGTAATGGCAAATAAATAAATGAATCAGTAATGAGAAATTATATAATAATTGACTTTATATCTTATGTTAACGTTTTTAATGATGATTACTGTAATACTCGTAATATTAAAAATCTATTTTTTTTATTTTGTTGATCAACATCAACTCACTTGAAAAACAAGTAAAGATGTGGCCTAAGATGGAGCTTGTGCTTATATATTATTGTATTTATTCCTATAGTTGGTATATTTTGTAATTGTATATTTAAGATTGATGTGGTATGACTTGTACTCATATACTATTGTATATATTCCTATAGTTGGTATATTTTATAATTGTATATTTAAGATTGATGTGGTATGACTTGTACTTATATATTATTGTATATATTCCTGTAGTTGGTATATTTTATAATTGTATATTTAAGATTGATGTGGTATGACTTGTACTTATATATTATTGTATATATTCCTATAGTTGGAATATTTTATAATTGTATATTTAAGATTGATGTGGTATGACTTGTACTTATATATTATTGTATTTATTCCTATAGTTGGTATATTTTATAATTGTTTATTTAAGTTTGATGTGGTATGACTTGTACTTATATATTATTTTATTTATAGTCAGTATATTTTATAATTGTATGTTTAAGATTGATGTGGTATGAACTGTGATTATGTTTGTTTTGTTTTGATCAGATATATTTTCGATGTAAAGATATTTTGTTGATTTTAATATAGATATTTCTGTTAAGATTTGGCCTAATATGGAGCACGCTTGTACTTATATATTATTGTATTAGGTCCTTACATATGAAATTGGCGTTTTGTATGGGAGGAACATAAAGGCAATTTTTTCATATTAAAATATATTTTATTAATCAAAGTATGTACCATTGCTATCTATACACTTTTGCCATCTTATAGGTAGTTCATTGATCCCTTTACTAAAAAAACCATTCGGACGGGAATCAATGAAATCTTTGAAAGCGGTTTGGACTGCCTCATCGGAATTGAATTTTTTTCCTTGCAAGAAGTTATCCAAATTTCGAAAAAAATTGGTAATCTGTTGGAGCAAGGTCCGGAGAGTACGGTGGATGTCTTAGACATTCCAATTGAAGCTCCTCTAATTTGGTAGTCGTCTGTTGGGCCGTGTGTGGTCTAGCGTTGTCTTGAAGCAGCAGTGGCGTAGAGCGATTGAAAAGTCTCGGTTGTTTAACAGCGAGCTTTTCCATCATGGTTTGCAGTTGCTGACAATAGACATCAGCCGTAATCGTCTGACCAGATTTAAGAAAGCTATAGTGTACGACACCGGCACTAGTCCACCAAACGCTTACAAGTAACTTTTTTTGAGTCAATTTTCGCTTGGGGCAAGATTTTGCTGGTTCACCAGGGTTCAGCCATTGCGATGAGCGTTTACGATTATCGTACAGGATCCACTTTTCATCACATGTAATGATCCGATTTAAAATTCCTTCATTCTTGTGCCGGTTGAGTAATGTAACGCAGCAGTCGACGCGCGTTTGTTGGTTTGCTTCACTCAATTCATGAGGTACCCACCTTTCAAGCTTTTTCACCTTCCCAATTTGCTTCAAGTGGATTAAAACGGTTTTGTCACTAACACCGCAGCCTGCAGCTAACTGTGATGTGGTTTGCGATGGATCTGCTTCCACAATAGCCTTCAATTCATCATTATCGACCTTGGTCTCCGGCCGTCCACGGGGCTTGTTCTGCAGGTCGAAATTTCCAGAACGAAAGCGTTGAAACCAAAAACGCACCGTGTTTTCTTTTGCGACACCACCACCATACACATCATTAATCCTTCGAGCCGTTTCTGCAGCACTGGTGCCACGGTGGAACTCGTACTCGTAAATAATGCGATATTTTAAGTTTTCCATTTTGTGAAATGAGTGACGCAGAAAAAAAAAGCAAAAGAGAAAAAAACAAATGAATTACGGTTTTCGAAACACAAATGCATGAGTAAATAGCTGTTTAAATTTGAATTTGGAATTCCTAACCAAAGAGGAGATATTTAAGATCAAAGTGGCCAGTACGACAAAACGCCAATTTCATATGTAAGGACCTAATATTTATAGTTGGTATATTTTATAATTGTATGTTTAAGATTGATATGTAATGAACTGTGATTATGTTAGTTTTGATCAGATATATTTTCGATGTAAAGATATTTTGTTGATTTTAATATATATGTTTGTGGTCCATAGGCGGTGCGAACTGGTGCGATCCAGTACAAAACCCGAAACCCGAGAGCTCCCAGCGCGCCTACACAGTGGCTGAGAGCGATTGCTCCTACACGACTAGGTAACACATCTACGTCCACTGCTGGACAACACCATCCGCCACACATGACCACGCTCCGCAGGCGTGTTCAAGTTTTTATTTTTATTTTGTTGTGCGACTGGTAAGCGCTTGGCCTTCATCTCACCTGGTTACAAGTTATGATAAGGCCGAAGGTGGAGCCGCACTTCACCCGGAGTCCTCGACTAAATGTCGGCACACAACAATTTTAGAAGGACTGTAACAAAGTCCTACCACCAACCGAACCAAGCAAAATATTGTACTCCCTCCGGGGATTGACCCCGGGACCTCTGGATCTGAAATCGGTGGGTTGAACCACTAGACCACAGAGGCGGTTAAAAAGCTGGTAAAGGTAGCTGTACCTCATTAGAATGACTACTGTTTCCGGACTTAACTTCGCGAGAGTAGTAGAGCTCCTTGTGAAAGGGCTCGTCCGGGGAAGTACTACCACCAAACCTATTTCAGTCGACAAGCAGCATTGCTGTGTTCCGGTTTGAAGGGTATTTTTTGAGGATGTGACCTACGCAGTAAGGCTTCGTTATAGGCAAGATATGCAATCATCAAGTGGGCTATTTGGTTGTTCTGTCTCCAAGCTATAAAAAATCATCTCGGCCACATGCACTTATGAAGTTCCATAATTATTATTAACAGGAATTGTCAAAATTGTACCACTTCATGGACGCAGTTATTTCTTGACATTTTATTGACATGTCAATGCTGTCGTTTTCTCTTATGCATATAGCTTCCTCTGTTCATACAACTAGCGGATATGTTTTTAAAGAAAACAAAATGTTAAACGAAAATGTGTGAGATTTATAAATAAAATACTTAAAAAACAATCGATCGCTATGGAAACGAAACTGTAACGCATTAATCAATCATTTGGTCAGAACTCGAGATGTCAAAAGTAAAATAAATGGTTGGACCAACATATTACAAGAAAAATATCAATTGTTATGAAAACGAAACGGTAACGCATTAGGACATCACTAAATAGGTCAGAACTCGAGATGTCAAAAGTAAAATAAATGGTTGGACCCACATATTACAAAAAAATAATCGATTGTTATGAAAACGAAACGGCAACGCATTAGGACATCACTAAATTGGTCAGAACTCGAGATGTCAAAAAGTAAAGTAAATGGTCGGACCAACATATTACAAAAAAAAATATCAATTGTTATGAAAACGAAACGGTAACGCATTAGGACATCACTAAATTGGTCAGAACTCGAGATGTCAGTAAATGGTCGGACCAACATATTACAAAAAAATATCGATTGTTATGAAAACGAAACGGTAACGCATTAGGACATCACTAAATAGGTTAGAACTCGAGATGTTGAAAGTAAAATAAATGTTTGGACCAACATATTACAAAAAAATAATCGACTGTTATGAAAACGAAACGGTAACGCATTAGGACATCACTAAATTGGTCAGAACTCGAGATGTCAAAAAGTAAAGTAAATGGTCGGACCAACATATTACAAAAAAAAATATCAACTGTCATGAAAACGAAACGGTAACGCATTAGGACATCACTAAATTGGTCAGAAATCGAGATGTCAAAAAGTAAAGTAAATGGTCGGACCAACATATTACAAAAAAAATATCGATTGTTATGAAAACGAAACGGTAACGCATTAGGAAGCCACTAAATTGGTCAGAACTCGAGATGTTATAAGTAAAATAAATGGTTGGACCAACATATTACAAAAAAAATATCGATTGTTATGAAAACGAAACGGTAACGCATTAGGACACCACTAAATTGGTCAGAACTCGAGATGTTATAAGTAAAATAAATGATTGGACCAACATATTACAAAAAAATAATCGATTGTTATGAAAACGAGACGGTAACGCATCAGGACATCACTAAATAGGTCAGAACTCGAGATGTTGAAAGTAAAATAAATGGACCAACATTATTACTGAACATAATTATTGACTAATAAAGCCCATAAAAGTGAGCTAAGCATTTATATCTTAGCTTACAGTGCAATCAACGCTTTACCTAACATTCAATAAATTCATAGAAACATAACAAAACCAAAATCACGTTAACTAAGTTCTCAAGGATAATAATAATTAATAATAATAATGTTGGGTCCGTGGGGAGCCGGTGCCCTCCGGGTTATCAAAAATGTTGCGGGGCTTTTGATTGAGGCGACACGTGACCCAAGGGCTGGCTCTTATTTAGGCCAGCGAATTAGCATAGCTATTCAGCGTGGCAATGCAGCCAGTGTCTTGGGCTCGCTTCCGTCTGGTACTGGTCTGGAACAGTTGAGTTACCTATAGGCCGTTTGTAACGGTCCTTAGGTATTCTGACTGATTCCTTTGTACATAGTTAGTTTAATTGTACTTTTTATTGAATAAAGAGATTATTGAAAAAATAATAATAATAATAATTTCATGTATTTGTGGCCAACAATTAATAACATAACATGGTAAGTAGGAAGTTAGGTAGATTTAAACAAAATGAATAAAATTTATTGAACACTAGCCTCCATACTAAGATGCCCTGCATAGTGAGTGGCTAGTTTCTTCCAAGAACTTGTCCAGTACATACATGTACTTATTTATTTTTGACCTAATATTACATTATTGCCGTATTTTGATACGAGTATAATCACAAAAAAATGTATTTGTATGATTACGGAATCTTAATAAGTGGATATCGGTATTATTCAGCAGGTGAAAATTTGTTAAGTAAATTAACAAATTAGAAAAATAAAAATTGCAATTATAAGGGCACCTATGTATATGCAAGGAATTTATGCATTGAAAGGGCAAAGGATCAAGGCAAAGTTTTCTCATTTCGTAACTAGATGGCGCCACAGGAAAAATAAGAACGCGCTATCGTTGCGTTTTGTGAGTTGAGTGCGCCGGAACTCGGCGCTGCATCGGTCCAACCCAACTATAATAACTAAGGTTATTATAGCCTGCCAAGATTTTTTAGAGGGTCTTCGGTTCCGAATGGATTCGAAAAGCTCATACTATTTACGGGACGCACCTTAACTAGAGGTGGTGTATGAGGGTAACATTTTCGTTTTTATTTTATTGAATATAACTTTATTTATGGTACGTTACGTACGTTAACTAGAGATGGTGTATAAGGGTAACATTTTCGTATTCATTTTATTGAATATAAGTTATATTGTATAACGCTTTACTGGGATTTTGTTATCCTGAGAGTAGCAGAAGCCCCTAGTGAAAGGGCTCGTCTGGAGAATGACTACCACCATACTTATTTCAGCCGCCAAGCAGCATTGCTGTTTCGGTTTGTAGGGTATGGTTGCCGGTGGAATTACGGGTAGGCTTAACACCTTTATGTCTCAAGTTGACGGGGGCAATGCAGTGCCGTGTAGGCTATGTGGTATTCTTTATGGATGTGACCTATGCAGTAAGGCTTTGTCATAGGCAAGAGAACACTTAACACCAGGTGCGCTACTTGCTTGTCCCGTCTCCTGGTAGTATAAAAAAAAAACCTTTTATAATATAATAGTCAATTAATAGTGTACGACCGATTCTGATTCTGTATCTCAACAACTATCTTTTTTTTCTTGCTTGTCTGTTTATTTTTGTTTTTTGGTGTACAATAAAGAGTTTATCTATCTATCTACGGGGTGTAATAGAGATTTTATTTGCTTTGGTATCCATAATAGGGTGAAACTGGCTTTATGGGTGCGTATGTAAATGTAACGGTGATAAAATTTTTCTTCATACTTTATCTGGATTAGGACTGTCAACGAAAATAAATACGCGTATTTAAAAAGTTATTGATTTATATGTAGGTACATGATTTCTATAATTCATTGTAACTACATGTATTTTTAATAAATTTTTTGTTTAACATTTTTTTATACTCTTTGTTTTATTTATAACAATTTTGTTTATTTCCAATTCAACAGTTAACTGTGACTTCACTGGTCCTTGGTCTTTTCATTGCTGCACTATTCAGTTCGATCAATCACACAAATTCACTCATTAGCAGACGAATATCAATCACAGAAACTATTATTTACTTAGATTCACTCAGTAATAATAAAACGAATATAAATCAAATTACAGAATAAATATGAATAGCATTTGTCTCACTCTCGCTCCCTCCACGTCCTCTCGCCTGAACAGCTATGTTGCGCGGTGAGTTAAACTAAACGAATCTTGGATCAATATTTGACTATTATAAAATAAAATGTATCTATGGATTCCAATACCTATTACTAATATGCATTGCTAATATTAGGTTACCTATACCTATTATGAACATATTAGTCACACCTCTACTGTACTTCAAGCATTGTTTCGAGATATGCGTGCATTATGGTTTTTTTCTTTAAAAAGTGACCAGTGTCGCAGTTTTAACAAATATTTTAATATGATGAATTTTGCGTGTAGCCTAGCCCGGATGATACATAATGATTTGATCTAGGCCAAATTCGATATCTGTGACTGCTGTGACTGACTTAGAAATAGCAGTGACAAAATACTACTGATATTTTCTGTACCGGTGCTATCATGCGTACAAAACTAAGTCATATGTAGTTTGACCCGATTGACTGAATACGATATTTATCGCACACATCTATTATAATAATATGATATTATTGTACAATTACATGTAAAAGTTTATTTATATCACTTCACACGTGAAAGATATTTTAAAGTTTACTCAATTTAACACATAATATTTACATGCGAACTTCACACGTGAAAGTATATTATCACTACTAGGTATTTACACATATTTTTAGATAGCCTGATCCAGTCATTATCATCAGGAAACAATTTTAAATATTAACACAAACAAAAAATATACAGGCTGATATTTTTTTCAGGGCAGTTTTGTAGGCGGTGGAGTCTGAAACCGTGAGAGCTATAAATAAATAAAAAAATAAATATTACACGTCATTAATTTTACACAGCGCCATCTAGGCCCCAAACTAAGCATAGCTTGTAATAAGGGAACTAAATTACGGATATAATACTTGAATACTTTTTTGTAAATACATACGTATTAATAAATACATACGATACAACAACCAAACACAGAACAAACATTTATATTCACCACACAAATGTTTGCTCTGGGTGGGAATCGAACCCACAGCCTACAGCGCAGAAGGCAGAGTTACTACCAACTGAGCTATGAGGCTTGCGAATCTATCGAAAAGAGACAGGATTTACGGGCTAGATTAAAATAAAGATCTGTATTTTTTTTTAAATAAACATTGCTCTTGCATATAGAAATAATAATACAAGCAAGCTAAACATTTGTTTTGGATTCTTTGTGATTTTTTTTTCTTTTTTTTTCCGAAAATTTTGAAATAAATGTAAGTAAACGTTTTTTAATGCAATACTTATTTTTTCCCTCTTTTACTCTCGGGGGTTCAGACTTCGCGTAAGTTGCCCTGAACAATAACTCATAAGCTACTAGCCAGAGCTTCTGTTGACTAATTGTTTTTTTTTTTCAATTATTTAAACTTACCATAAGTTTAAATAATTAAAAAAAAAAACAAAGATGTTATATAAATATAGCGATGTTTTTTGACAGTGATTTTGACTCTGACGACTCGGACTTCGACGTGGATACGGATACGGATGCGGAAAGCGGGTTCGGAAGCAGCAAAGCCGTCAACGGTCAGTCTCTATACATATTTTTCATTTTATTTTATTTTTTATTAATCTTCTTTAATTCTAGATATTAATTAAAAATGTTTTTGTTTTTCAACACTCCCGGAAGTACCTAGCCGCCCGCGACACAGGGAATCCTAGTGTGGGGGCTAGTGTACCACAAAATAATATAATATTAATCCTATTATGTAAGCAAATTTATAATTATAATTTATAATTATAATAATTTATAATAGAACACGCCTCATAACTCAGTTGGTAGTAACTCTGCCTTCTGCGCTGTAGGCTGTGGGTTCGATTCCCACCCAGGACAAACATTTGTGTGACGAAAATACATGTTTGGGTGTTGTATTGATAAGTATGTATTCACAAAATAAATTTAGTTTTCTATCCGTAATCTTGTTCCCATATTACAAGCTATGCTTAATTTGGGGCTAGATGGCGCTGTGTGAAATTAATGTCCTGTAATATTTATTTATTTATATATATATTATTTTGTGTCTAATAATTTATTAATCTGTCGTTGATATAATTATTTTTCTCCGTCTTATATTGCGTAACACATAACTGTCTTGATTTTTTTTTTTAATCACGCTGTGAATACATTCTTAGAGATTCATTATATGATCTAGTCATAAAATTGTGATTATCTATATTTTGTTTTTATTTGGTTGTATTTCGTTTTGTGTGCCTTAATAATAAATAAATATAATGTAATATAACAAACCAGCTCATTTCGTAGCTTTCTGCACTGTCCGTAGTGGGTTCCATTCCTACGGGGGGGCACCACGAGACCAAGACCACTTAAAGCATTATAGTTTTGATATTTATTTAGTTTTGTCACTATCTGTCCAGTGAAGAAAAAACGAGACAAAAGTAATGTAGTATCAAAACGAGAATGCTTAATGAGGTTGTGGTTAGGCATGGACAAACTTTATGTGTGGTGCATATATATAGGTACTTTGATTACTACGGGGTTGTAGGTACAGTCCAAAGCAGTCTGGTTACTTAAAGACCGTTACAAACGGTCTATATGTAACCCAAATGCTGTCAGTTGAGGCCAGTGTCTTTAGCAGGTTTCGTTCTGATACGTTTATTTATTTTTATTTAAAAAAACAAATCAAATCAAAAAGACATTTATTTGCAACTCTTACACAAAAATGAACATTAAATTAAATAGTTAGCTCGCATAGAATTGCAAAAAGGTCTCAACTCAGCGTTAATGCAGCGTTATTTTATTTATTTGGGACAAAAGAACAGTCATACATTGTGTATTGTGAACTAGTATAGAACTAAGTAGGTAAATAAATATATGACCCACAACTTTATCCACGGGTTGAAACAGTTTGGAACAGTTGAGTAATATATATAATAAGTAACCAGGTGTTAACAATATCGGTGGTCTAGCATCCCTGGGGGTGCGGATCGAGTACAAGACGGCTCACGAAGCGGAGGCCGTCGACGTAGAAGTATCGAAGCAGAGCGTACCCGCTCCGCAGCGCGACTCTGCGGAGGAGGGGAGAGACCGCGCCGCTATGGTCGACCTGCTCATTGGGGGGGAGGCTGATGACCAGGTGGGGGGATCTTATCTATGTTACGTTTTAATCAATTTATCTATAGCTATTCAGCGTGGAATGCAGCCAGTGTTGGTATGGTGCTGGTCTGGAACAGTTGAGTTACCTATAGGCGTGTAACGGTCCTTAGGTAATCTGAATGATTCCTTTGTACATAGTTTTTTTTTTTTTTATTGTACGACGGGTAAGCACTTGGCCTTCATCTCACCTGGTAACAATTCGAGATAAGACCGAAGGTGGAGGCGCACTTCACCCGGAATCCTCAACTAACTGAGGAACTGGTTATCTTACCTCTGAATGCCGGAACACAACAATTTCAGAATTGTTATAATGGCGACAGAATTAGGTAAGATGGTGGTAGCTAGCCAGGCGGAACTAAACAAAGTCCTACCACCAACCAAACCAAGCACAATATATTGTACTCCCCATGGGGATCGAACCCGGGACCTCTGGATCTGAAATCGGTGGCTTGAACCACTAGACCACAGACGCGGTTAAAAGAGACGCGGTTAGTTAGTTAGTTTAATTGTACATTTTATTGAATAAAGATTAAAAAAAAAAATGAATGAGTGAAAAATACTTTATTGCACACATTAAAAGTAAAATTAGATTATAAAAAAAAATACAGGAGTTTTTTTCTAGGGCCACTGAGGCCAAGTCTGAAACTGTGAGAGTTATCGAAAAGTAAAGTGAGGAATTACGTGCTCGATTAAAAAAAAAAAGTTCTAAATTTAAGAAAATCTAAATTTTTATAGTTTTTCTAGAAAATGAGTTTTAGAAAAAAAAATGCCTATTTTGAGTTCTTTGTTTGATACTAAAATAAATAATGTATGATGACTGTGTGACCAAAGTTGTTAGGACAAGCGATTTCTTCCAGACCTTCCAACCTTTGGATGGAGAGGATTTTATGGCTAAAGATGTGGTTGGTGGTGTAAATATTTAAACATATTATGTAAATATTTTATATTATTCATTTATCGTAAAAGCCAACTAAGGGATACCACGTTAATTATGATCGGGAACAAAATATATAAGGTTCATTTATCCGGGTAGAAAGTACATTGGCTACTTTTATTACTAAAAACATAATTTTAAGAGTTATCTTGTTCGGTCGAAGTACTACCACCTATTTCGGCCGCCAAGCAGTTGGCTGGGCGTAGGTTTCTCATACAATATCTGCCATCAGAAATCAAAGAAGTCACAATAAAATCGCAAATTATTGTTATTATACGTGAAAATCTGTAATTAGCTTTCTGTTATTATTACTGTAATCTATCTAAGATAAAATAGCTGTTGATTTTCCAATAAATTAAATAAATAAATGAAGCACACCAAACGTAACATAAATCTCTCATTTCAGTATATACAAAAGTTCCGGGCGTCTGTCGAAACGCACAAAGAAAAAATAAAAACCAGCGGCCAATTGGTGCCCAAAGACAAACATATAGACGAGCTCCTTCCCGCCGCCAAAGACAATATAGACCAATCCAAGATGGCCGCCTCCGAGCAAAAACTCCAACAGATATTTCCGTACAGTAACAAACTGCTACAGATCGAAAACGGACAGGTGTCCATTATGAGCATTGAAAGAAACAAACGTGACCTACTCAGCAAGCTGGAAGTCTCTCTGGATGCAGAGGAAGTGAAAAAACTGAACTGTTTCTATATGAGAGATATCGATATAGACGCGCCGGATTATGTGAATGAGAAAATAGCCAGCATTGGTTTCGATTGCAAGGAGAAGTACTTGGACAAAGGAGCGCGTCGTGCGAAGGAATACCGGCCTTATTACAGTGAGCGTAAAGCTCAGGATGGAAAGTTCGACTTCGATTACCAGCCGGATTTGGAGGGCCATCCGGGGCCGAGCCCTAGTGTTATTTTGCAGGTGAGTTTCTTTACATCTTTAATGAATTAATGAATACTTAAAAAAAAAAGATACATACAATGGGCGGTCTTATAGCTTAGAAGTGATTTCTTCCAGACAAACTTTATGTGGAGATGATTAAACAAAATTAATAATTGATGATTAGGCTAAAGATGTGGTTGGTGGTACACACATTTGTAGGGGTCTAGCTAAATTTACTATTTTTTATATTTTCACTATTTAAGTATTTTATTGCTAAAGCTTTAGTAAAGCTATCTATTTACATATGAATAGGCCCAGCAGTACCTCTCTCCCATACAAACGTGGTTTACCATATTATGAAACTGTTTTTATTTTTTATTATACCTACTACGGGAAATTGCTTGGCCTTCATCTCATCAGATTTTTCAAGTCATGATAAAGTGCAAGCGTCGATTCAAATAAAATGTTGCAGGTACAATTGAAAGGTCTGTCGTAAGAGGTTACTAAAGGACAGAGGTCCACTTGAGTCATAATCAACAGCCCATTAGTAAAAATAATAAAAACGTATATATTTCTTAAAAATTACCGTACAAAATAAACTTAATTGGATATGTATAAAGTAAGTACAAATAAGGTTTATCCCTTAATCTTGTTGTTACCTAGCAACTCATGTAAGTACTGTTAGTATATAAGTGTATATAATTATGTATTTTGAACGGTCCGATAACTTTGATAATTTGTTCTAACTAAGTTAAACTATACTTTATTCAATAAAAAGTACAATTAAACTAACTATGTACAAAGGAATCAGTCAGATTACCTAAGGACCGTTACAAACGGCCTATACGTAACTCAACTTTTAAACTTGTATTTAGACACAAAGGATCTCTGCTTAGACTCTTGTTTACATGATAATTAGTGTCCACTGCTGGACAGAAACTCCTCCAAAGCTGATAGTTTTGTCACAATCACCACACTTGGCAGGGTTGGTGCTCGCAGTAAAGTGAAGATATACAGAAGGATGCTTCTTTTGGTGGAATCCCTTAGTCTTTTACGACATCCACGGGCTGAGTTGGAGGGGTCGAATCTGTACTGTGCACCCATACCGCGATTAACAAACCTGCTTTACGTGGTGGCTAGAAGCAAATGAAAAATATGGTCGAAATCCACTTTTTCAATGACAGCTGTCAATCTTCAAATATCTGAGACTACTCGTCCTACACTCTCAGTTCTTAGTTCAAAAGAATATTCCTTTTATTTCAACTTTCAAAAAAAGTTACTCTCTAAAAATATTTCTAAAAGAACTCTCGGTTCCTGAAGGGAAATACCGTACAATTATACATTACTTTAGTGTTTGATAAAACTATGTAAACCCAAAAGAGTCAACATTGTGGGAATTCAGTTTTTGAAGAATTCAACATTTTGCGAATCAAAAATTAATCAACATTTTGGGAATTCAACTTTCTGAGTTTTCTGACCCTAAAAGGTATCGCGTAGATTAGAGTCCGCATCTGCAAATCATTTCCTCTTGTTGATTTCTTTCAAGTTTCTACACTCCTCAAATTCACAAGAATTGAACGAGCTTACAAAAAATGTTCAGCAATAATAAAATTACTGCGTCGTCTTCCGTCAGTCCATCCATTCCATCTAAAGAGGTGTCAACTTGGCATGATCACGGACTACTCACGAAACACAACGATAGCGCGTGCTAACATTCATGTGGCGCCATCTAGTTATGATCCGAGTCAACTTTTGCTACTTCGTTTCAAAGTTTCATCCGTACGACGCGGCGGCGGCGGCGGCGGCTGTCGCGCCTGTCGGCTGTCAATCTGCTGATAGTTCACTGCCTCTAGTCAAAAAGGGATTAACTCAAAATCAGCACTTTTCAGGAGAGCCAAAAAACCAAACTTTTAATGTTTTTTGCTATTTCGCAAGTAAAATCTAAATAAATTTTGATACATCATTGTAGTAAAAAAATAGCCCTTTCATTTAATGTTAATCACTTTCACATTTGTTCATTATTTCTATATTTTTTCGTGTTTTTCTTGAGTTGTTCCCTTATTAACATAGGAATAAAGGCATAACGTTAGTTATACTAGTCAGTTTACTCGTATTAAAAGGAATATTACGAATTTTACCCTTACTAACAAAGTAATAATGGAATAACGTTACTTATACTAGTCAAATTAACCATATACTATAGAAATAATTAGACATAAACCGTTAAATAAGAATACTTATTGTGACAATAACGGCTTATTTCCTTCTATTATGAATGTCTAGGATTTTACTAGGTAACAAAAATCTATCATTAAAACACTATTATAAGATAATATGTATTTATTTTAAAAAATCAACATTAAACATATCAAGTGGTACCTAATTATCCACGGTATACACTTCATTTTCTGCTGTAAAGCTCAAGTCTGGATCTTCTTCTGCTCTCTGCGATTCAGAAGACAGCAAGTTTTTATAAAAATCGTGACATTCTGTGTCTATGAATGGCAGAAGTGTCAAAATGTCTCGTTTTTTCTCCGCGCTTATTGGGAGAGGTGTTTCGGAGATGACGCTCAACGCAAAACTCGTATTCCTTGCTCTTCCGAGCCTTTTAAATGATAACTGCTTGTAGTCATTTTCACTCCTCAGATTGGTTTTATAGTGGACAATCATCTGATCGGCTTGTGTGTATCTAAACCATTTTATATCAGGCCAGTGTACCTTTTCTTTGTTTGAATTGTCATTTCTTAGGATCATTGGACCCTTCAGCAGTTTTTCAAAGTCGTAAAAATCTTTTAATGTCATCTCTTTGACAGTGAACTGACCTTTTCTACCCGCACATCTTACCATCTGGTAATAATCTCTTGGGTGGTGAAAAGTTTGGACTTTCTTTTTCGCCTTTTCAATTACTGAGTGATCATAGTCGCACTCCATATGCGTATGTCCGGGAACAAGAAACTTGTGATCTATAAATTGAATATGTGGGCATTCTTGCATAATTTTTAAAAACATAGCGCACACGAATTCATTTTTGTTTTGGCCGCCACAAGTGTCTGAATACAGTATGATTTTGTTGATTATCTTGGTAGTTTTTTGATGTAATCATACAAACATGAAGCTATTTGGTTTCCGCCACGTTTACCAGAGACTTCGTGCCACATGTAGCAAGTGGCTTTTTTTTCTTTGCACTCATGTATTGTTAAGTTATAAGTCCAAAGACTTCTTTTATAAAATGCTACACCAGCAGATAGAACAGGTGTCGGGAGGCATTGTTGAAGATCAAAAGTCAAAACTATTAAAGATTCATCAGCTTCTGCTAATAGTTTATCTTTTTTCTTTTCATGTTATGCACATGCAGCCTCATCTTGATGATCATTTAGTTTTTTAATACGATCTTCTTTCTCTTCAGGATCTTTGGAGGTTTGAATGATAAATTCAAGCTTTCAAATATATTTGTGAATATGCTTTTACACACACGCTGATCTTCTGGTTCTTTTTCGCAATACAATGAATACTTTTTTTCTAAGTTTAGATGACTTGGCAAAAACATTTTTGATGTTTCATTTCGGCCATAGTGACTCTCGTATTGCGGAAAAGATAAAATATGCTGGCGAACTTTTCCTAAATCTTCTTCAGACCACTTGGGATCTGAAGCAATGCCTCGTGTTGAAATTGGTATCATTCCACTTATCGAGATCTTTTTCTTACTAGCTTTTCACTTCTAGCTGGTTCTGAATTTTCTGCTTCTGCACAGTACTGTCAGTATCAGAAACTGAGATATGTATCCTTATTATTGGTGGCTCCCAATTCAGAAGTAAACACATTACACTCTCTACACTCTGACTCTGACCGAACAACAGGAAGTAACACCGAACACGTCTCAATAATAACATAATTTTAATGTCTTATAATTAATTATGTTACTTTAGTCATTAATATAAGTAAAAATAATAGCTTTTAAAAGTTTGCCTAGATTTTTTTTTTATTATTTATTATAAGTAGGTAAATATAACAAAATGAGGGATTTAAACGACATATTCAAAGTGTGATAATAAGCCGTTTCTCTATTTACACTATATAAACAAAGGTATCAAATAGAGATGTTCCCTTATAAACATACTTACCAAATGGATCAACTTCATTTATATCAAGCTGTTTTTTAAAATTTTTGGTACATCATGGGTTGTGTCTTTTTGTAATTAAATTAACTAAAATTATGCCTTTATGTACGATGGTGTTTTCGAATTAATAGTAGTTATATCGTTTTAGTTGTGAAATAGAGTCAATATCTATAGATGATCCTTTACAAGCAGTCGAGTTATGCCCTTGGTGGAATTGAAAAGATCAGGTTAGGATGCAGCTAGAGTTATGTCCTTTTGATATGTTATGTAACTCGATACGTAGATTACGATGGTGCAATAAAAACAAAAGGGAATAACTCGAGTTAATCCGTTTTTGACTAGAGGCAGTGAGTTATCTCCTTTAGTCCGATCATGGTACTTATGCGCGGCCATAAATACTATCACAATTCAAATTCGCTACGATAATATGATTGTAATTGATTTTCTTGAGCTTCCGAAAACTGTGAAACCTCGAGGTAGCCACTTTATCCATTGCCAAGGACGGAATTAAAATAATTGCGTTTATACATCAGCGGCGGCTAATATTTGTACGGGGTATTTTTTTCAGCCTCTAAAATTAATTTATTTATTCAAACAATATGTACAAAATAAAAATTTTGATAAATATGATGCTTAGGTTAGATCATTTGCCTCAATGAGCGAATTTGTCATATATAGCACGCTCAGTTTAGTTTCCATATCAGAAATTAAGATACTGTAATGACGTCATAGATTATTTACAAAGACAGGCTGTTGCGTAATTTCGCGTTTGCTTACATCGCCTTCGTGGCGCAATTGGTTAGCGCGTTCGGCTGTTAACCGAAAGGTTGGTGGTTCGAGTCCACCCGGGGGCGTATGTTTTGCTTTTTTTGGCTGTAATATATTTTTCTAACATCTATTCGTATTGGTATTTGCTTCTTAAAAAATGTTTAATATAACTAACTAATTAGTTACAAGGGAAGCAGGCTATCTAATGACCGTTAAAAAAAACCCATTTATATTTTATTTAGCTATACTTATGTAATCGTAATGGCTGAAAACCAGCTTATCAGCGTTACATTATGCTCGATTCTGCAGTAAAGCTGAGTCAGGGTACCTTTTACCCAAATTTAAATTGGTTAGATATTTGTTTTCGTCATAGTGTAGCTTAGAATAGGCGTTAGTATTCAGTTACGTTAGTATTTTATTATCTGAGGCTTAGGTTAGTTTAAGCTAAGTACGTGTAGGTTTTATTTTTATTTTCATACCCGTTTTTTATTGGGTAAATAAATATATTTTCTTTCTTTCATTGACACGCTGATCTAATCTAATGAATCTTTGCTAATTCGCTGCCAGCCGTTGGGTCACGTGTCGCCTCGATCAAAAGCCCCGCAAGATTATTGCAAACCCGGAGTGCACCGGCCATATTAATGCCTACCTACAAAACCTAAAACAAAATGGCTATTCTTATGTAACCATTATGAATGTAACTAGTGACGTCAATTTTCCCGATTCGGTGTAAGAGTTTCATTGACTCCTATGGTACCTATTTATTTATTTATAACTTACATATTTACCGCATTATATTCTTTTCGTACACTACTAGGCGACGGAGTAAGCTAGAAGCCCACCAAGTTAAGTGCATCTTTTGTCTATAACAATGCCTTAATGCGTAGGTCGCTTCCACAAAGAACATAGCCTACACGCACTGCCCGTAATTTCACCGGCAACCATGCCCTTTAACGGGATAAATATAGGTTAAATACGCGATGTATGGAGTGTTTTTTTTAACTGAGACAGTGCAGTTTATTTTGATACATGAGCTCCTTTTTGGAGAAAAAAATTTGGTCAAGCGTGAGGAGCACCGTAAAATGAATGACATTGGTAAAAATAATGTTTGATGCCAATCGACTTGGTCCCTTGTAAGGATCATTTTATTGTAGCGAATGAAAACTATCTGAGCAGCGGAAGTTAGTCAAATTTAATGAAATGTACTATGTTCATTAATTTTAAGGCGCTACCCACGCTTGACCGAATATGTTTTAATGCTTTTAATGTTTGACTCCAAAAAGGACCGGATTTTTCACAATTCAATTCCATTAAATTCATTTATCTCTCCAAGTTATTATACAACAATCTTTATATCTACGCACATAGAAAGCTACAACGTAAAGGTATAAGTTAAATTATATCTATAACCTACAAGAGAATGGCTTGATTTCTGCATCAGCCAGGATCTACAGTAAGTCATCGACTTGTATTGCAGATCCTGTTTGCCTTCTGCACTTGTATCTCCGCGGGTTATGGGTGCCCCCATACTGTGCCAGTTAAAGAAACACTGTATATCCGTTGCTTCATAACGAAATAATGTGCTCGAATCGCTATATAAGTATAATAAACTACTTTTTTTTTTTTTTTTAAATGTTACAGGACTTTAATTTCAAACAGCGCTATCTAGTCCCAAACTAAGTATAGCTTATTACATTTATTCAATAAATTGAACTAACTAAGTACAAAGGAATCAGTCAGATTACCTAAGGACCGTTACAAACGGCCTATAGGTAACTCAACTGTTCCAGACCAGTACCAGACGGAAGCGTGCCCAAGACACTGGCTGCATTGCCACGCTGAATAGCTATGCTAATTCGCTGGCCTAAATAAGAGCCAGCCCTTGGGTCAACTACTTTATTAAATTGAAGATTGTTGTTTTACACTCTCGAACTTGATATTTGAAGCCGCGATGGCGATCCGCCGCGTTCGCGTGACGCACCGATCGCGCCCCAAATATGGCAGGGTCGCCATGAAGGGATGTTATTGAAACGTCTTAACTCGGTGGAAGACATTTTATTACTCTTCATTAAACAATAGATCGGTCGCTTATATGCTAGCTTATGTGTATACTTATATCTACCTATACTACACCTCAAACTGTTTGTTATAGTTACTATAACAAACTATATACTACTATATACCGTAGTAGTTTATTTACAATTACAAGTATAGTCCGTTCCGACCCTGCCCTTGCTGCCGAGGGGGCAGCAAGGGCAGGGGCGTGCTGAGGGGCTGGAGTGGCGCCTGTCCAAAATAAGTCGAGTTCAAATCGAGTCGCTCATTAATATTTAGTTTACGTGTTGATTTTATTTATATTGTTGATTGTTATCATTAGATTACTGTACTTCTTTATGTTACTTGGTTTCGTCTGCGTTCAGACTTTGAAGCTTTTGTGATGTAGTTTTAAAGCTTATGACCACGCGCCTGTCCATATTATAAGAGCAAGCAAGTGATTTGCTATGATACTTTTCATAATCCCACGATTGTTTCAATATTATGGTTGGTGTGGTTGGTGGTAGGACTTTGTTTAAGTCGTCTTGTACCACCATTTTACCGAAGACTGTCGCCAACACAACATTTTTTTTAAAAGTAATGTTAATAAATAAATAAAACAGGACATTAATTTCACTCAACGCCATTTAGCCCCAAACTAAGCATAGCTTAGCAACTAGATTACGGGTAGAATACTTAAATACTTTTTTTTTTGTAAATACATACTTACCATAGTATACAATTATAAATTGTTGTGCTCCTGCATTTAGTGGTAAGATAGCCAGTTCCTCAGTTTGTTGAGGATTCCGGGTGAAGTGCGCTTCCACCTTCGGCTTTATCATAACTTGAAACCAGGTGAGGTGAAGGCTTAGCGCAAATTGTAAAATTGAGATAAAGCAATTTCCAGCTCGGCAAGTGTTTAGAAGTTTAGGAGGAAAGAATTAATGCGTGGTCTGTATCAGGCGCTGACGATGTCGAATGCAAATGACGGCATCAACCTGGAGCGTCTGGAGACGATCGGAGACAGCTTCCTCAAGTTCGCGATCACCGCGTACCTGTACTGCGCGCACCCCACGGTGCACGAGGGGAAGCTCAGCCATATGAGGAGCAAACAGGTATACCGAACTCTTTACGTCACTATTATTATTACTATCATTGGTTGTTTAACAAGATTTTTAGGAGCAAACAGGTATACCAAAACCTTTACGTCATTTTCAATAATTGTTTATTTAGCAAGATTTTTAGAAGCAAACAGGTATACCGAACTCTTTTCGTCATTGTCAATCATTGTTTGTTTAGCAAGATTTTTAGGAGCACACAGGTATACCGAACTCTTTACGTCACTATCAATCATTGTTTGTTTAGCAAGATTTTTAGGAGCAAACAGGTATACCGGTCTCTTTACGTCATTGTCAATCATAGTTTGTCTAGCAAGATGTATATATTTTTTTTATAGTACGATAAAAGTGTCCTTGATTCCCCCTTAGGTAAGTACCATTTTAGGAAAAATAAAAACTTATTGTTATTATAAATACCTACTACTTATGTAACGCTCTTCTCAAACCATATATGAAAATCTTTCGAATTCTAATGTCAAAATTTGGCTTCTGAGACTTGTCTCCCCCGGTTCCCTTGGGGGAGACAAGATGTTTCTACTAGTGTCTTGTCTCCCATACACTTTCTGTAATGTTAAAAGTGTCCTCGACTCCCCCATATGTCAGTACCATTGTAGGAAAAATAAAAGCTTATTGTTATTATAAATATCTACTACTTATGTGACGCTATTCTCAAACCATAATATATGAAAATCTTTCGAATTTTAATGTCAAGATTTGGCTTCGGAGACTTGTCTCCCCCGGAAGCACCGTTGGGGGAGACAAAATGGTATTTTCTGTAAAAATAAAAGCTTATTATTATGAAAACTACTTTTACCTAGGTTATTTTTTTTCTGCTTGTTAAGGTTTCGAACCTCAACCTGTACCGGCTGGGTCGTTCAGCTCGGCTCGGAGCGAGGATGATAGCGTCCAAGTTCGAGCCTCACGACAACTGGCTCCCTCCGTGCCACAAGCCGCCGCCCTCTCCGCACGAACTGCACAAACTGGTCAGTTATTTGTATCACGTGATGTGTCAAACTCGACGTCAAACTCAACGTCAAACTCAATGTCAAAGTCAAGGTCTTTATATCACTGCCAAAACTTGCGTGAGTGGTACTATACATTTTAAAACAAAAGAAAGAAAAAGAACGAGTGAGAGACGGCGAGTCACACTCACCCTGATGATGATTCACCTGTTGAATTGAAACCGTTGGTGCTTACATCAACATAATCGTATACGTGATTATTTTATTTATTGTACGACGGGGAAGCGCTTGGCCTTCATATCACCTGGTTACAAGTTGAGATAAGGCCGAAGGTGGAGCCGCACTTCACCCGGAATCCTCAACAAACTGAGGAACTGGCTATCTTACCTCTGAATGCCGGAACACAACTATTTTGGAATTGTTATTATGGCGACAGAATTAGGTACGATGGTGGTAGCTAGCCAGGCGGACTTAAACAAAGTCCTACCACCAACCAAACCAAACACAATATTGTACTCACTATGGGGATGGGACCTCTGGATCTGAAATCGGTGGGTTGGTTAAAATTTTTTTATTTTTTATTTTTTATTTTTTTTTAAAGTCCGAGGTCCGAGCCGCCTCTGTGGTCCCACTGTGTCAGACCCAGAGGTCCCGGGTTCGATCCCCAGGGGGATACTATATAGTGCTTGGTTTGCTGGGTCGCGGCTTAAGAATCGACCTCTCCATCTCAGCCCGTGGATATAAGTATTTAAGTATTCTATCCGTAATCTAGTTCCCATATTACAAGCTATGCTCAGTTTGCACAGATGGCGCTGTGCGAAATTAATGTCCTGTAATATCAGTTACTTTAATTAAATATATATTTTTAAACGAATTTTGATGTGAGAAAAATGTATGATGTATTGTTTACAGACGCAAGAATCTCTTAGAGGTGTCACTAAGGACGTACAAGAGGCTACGGGATGCTACATACCTTACAACCTGATCACTCAGCACAGCATACCAGGTAGTAATGTAACAAGACTCATAGCTCAGTTGGTAGTAGCGCTGTAGGTTGTGGGTTCGATTCCCACCCAGGGCAAACATTTGTGTGATGAATATAAATCTCTCCATCCAAAGGTTGTCTGGTTGTCCACCCATTGTACTGTTAAATTTAGTTTTAAAATTGTCAATTGTCCTATGTTTTCGGTGTACAGTGTTTTTCATTAATTCATTAATTCATTCATTCATAGATGCTTATTAGCATTAGATTGCTCTGTGTTTGGGTGTTGTATTGTATGATAAGTATGTATTTATATATAAAGTAAGATAAAGTAATGCTTAAGTCGCAATAAAGACTGTTTAGACCAGTAGGGAACAGACTATCCGTGGTACAGCTTTTCATTACTACTATTTCAAGTTAGTAGTTAGTAAATTAAGGAAACTCAATTTCAACCGCCTCGAGAGGCCTCGGGTTCGATCCCCAGGGGAGTACAATATTGTGGTTTGTTTGGTTGGTGGTAGGACTTCATTTAAGTCCGCTTGGCTAGCTGCCACCTTGTGTCGCTATAGCAACAATTATTAAATTGTTGTATTGCGGCATTTAGAGGTAGAGATTTAGAGGATATCCAGTTCAGAGTTCTACAAGTGTGCTTTCATTACACCTTACTTACCTTAAGTACTCTAGTATTTAGGTATCGCTAAATCAAACCTCGTAATCCTTAAGCAGTGGTTGTTGTTTCCAGACAAGTCGAAAATAAAAAAAGAACAAAAAGAAGTAATTTCTCAAAAAGGAAGTTATTCCCAAACGATACAAGTGTGCTTTCATTACACCTTATTTACCTTAAGTACTCTAGTATTTAGGTATCGCTAAATCAAACGTGATTTAGTTGGTAGATAAAAATCTAATATCCTAATCATTAAAGATATACATGGGACAAATTTGTGAAATTACATTTGTCTCATTTTATTTAAATTTAATTTATTTTAAACTGTATAAGCCTTAAGTGAATTTATATATTTTGTTTAGATATCCCGGAACTTATTTTAAGTTAGGTTTTAAGTATAGTTAATTCTGCTCGATATTATATGTTTTGCTTAGATGTGCGTGCATATGTTTATGTCGCAATCAAGATCAGAACTATACAATCTTTGTTGAACTATAATTTTATTGTGGTTGTGATGTGTTTTGTGCGTTTAAATAAATAAATAAAAATAAAATAAAAAAAAAAAACCTCGTAATCCTTAAGCAGTGGTTGATGTTCCAGACAAGTCGTTAATAAAAAAAGAAAAAAAGAAGTAATTTCTTATAAAGAAAAAGGAAGTAATTCACAAACGATACAAGTGTGCTTTCATTACACCTTACTCACCTTAAGGTAGTATTAAGGTATCGCTAAATCAAACCTCGTAATCCTTAGCAGTGGTTGATGTTTCCAGACAATTTGATAATAAAAAAAGATAAAAAATAAGTAATTTCTCATGAAGAAAGTAATTCACAAACGATACAAGTGTGTTATTTTAATTCGAGAAACGGGTATTTATCGCGTATTTTACCTATATTTATGTGTTCTAATCGCGAAAGTTTAAAAAAGACTGATACAAGTGTGCTTTCATTACACCGTACTCACCTTAAGTACTAGTATTAAGGTATCGCTAAAGCAAGTCTCGGAATCCTCAAGCAGTGGTTGATGTTTCCAGACAAGTCGATAGCGGATTGCGTGGAGGCGCTGATCGGCGCGTACCTCCTGGAGTGCGGCGCGCGCGGCGCTCTGCTGTTCATGGCGTGGCTCGGGATCAGCGTGCTGCCGCACCACACGATACCTGTACTTCAGGGCAATAATGTATGTGTTTTATACTAGCTTGCACCTGCGTCACATCACTGCAACAGACCTGTACTTCAGGGCAATAATGTATGTGTTTTATACTAGCTTGCACCCGCGTCACTTCACTTCAACAGCCCCGTACTTCAGGGCAATAATGTATGTGTTTTATACTAGCTTGCACCCGCGTCACATCACCTCAACAGCCCCGTACTTCAGGGCAATAATGTATGTGTTTTATACTAGCTTGCACCCGCGTCACTTCACTTCAACAGCCCCGTACTTCAGGGCAATAATGTATGTGTTTTATACTAGCTTGCACCCGCGTCACATCACTTCAACAGCCCCGTACTTCAGGGCAATAATGTATGTGTTTTATACTAGCTTGCACCCGCGTCACTTCACTTCAACAGCCCCGTACTTCAGGGCAATAATGTATGTGTTTTATACTAGCTTGCACCCGCGTCACATCACCTCAACAGCCCCGTACTTCAGGGCAATAATGTATGTGTTTTATACTAGCTTGCACCCGCGTCACTTCACTTCAACAGCCCCGTACTTCAGGGCAATAATGTATGTGTTTTATACTAGCTTGCACCTGCGTCACATCACTTCAACAGCCCCATACTTCAGGACAATAATGTATGTGTTTTATACTAGCTTGCACCCGCGTCACTTCACTTCAACAGCCCCGTACTTCAGGGCAATAATGTATGTGTTTTATACTAGCTTGCACCTGCGTCACATCACTTCAACAGCCCCATACTTCAGGACAATAATGTATGTGTTTTATACTAGCTTGCACCCGCGGCATATCACCTCAACAGCCCCGTACTTCAGGGCAATAATGTATGTGTTTTATACTAGCTTGCACCCGCGTCACATCACTTCAACAGCCCCGTACTTCAGGGCAATAATGTATGTGTTTTATACTAGCTTGCACCCGCGTCACATCACTTCAACAGCCCCGTACTTCAGGGCAATAATGTATGTGTTTTATACTAGCTTGCACCCGCGTCACATCACTTCAACAGACCTGTACTTCAGGGTAACCATGTATGTGTTTTATACTAGCTTGCACCCGCGTCACATCACTTCAACAGCCCCGTACTTCAGGGCAATAATGTATGTGTTTTATACTAGCTTGCACCCGCGTCACATCACCTCAACAGCCCCGTACTTCAGGGCAATAATGTATGTGTTTTATACTAGCTTGCACCCGCGTCATATCACTTCAACAGACCTGTACTTCAGGGTAACCATGTATGTGTTTTATACTAGCTTGCACCCGCGTCACATCACTTCAACAGACCTGTACTTCAGGGTAACCATGTATGTGTTTTATACTAGCTTGCACCCGCGTCACATCACTTCAACAGACCTGTACTTCAGGGTAACCATGTATGTGTTTTATACTAGCTTGCACCCGCGTCACATCACTTCAACAGACCTGTACTTCAGGGTAACCATGTATGTGTTTTATACTAGCTTGCACCCGCGTCACATCACTTCAACAGACCTGTACTTCAGGGTAACCATGTATGTGTTTTATACTAGCTTGCACCCGCGTCATATCACCTCAACAGCCCCGTACTTCAGGGCAATAATGTATGTGTTTTATACTAGCTTGCACCCGCGTCACATCACTTCAACAGCCCCGTACTTCAGGGCAACCACTATACTACCTTGCATGAATGGGAGGCACGGTGGGCGAACCAGTAGACCACAGAAAATGTCACCAATACGAACTAAAATGAATGCCATAGGATTTCTACGTGAAATGGTGCGAAGGCCTCATAGAACAAGATCATAGCAGCGCCCGCTACAGTGTTTCTTTTTTTTAACAGATTTAAAAAAAAAAACCAACTCACGATTTCCAATTTCTATCCTAGAAGCAACGGTCTCCATCTTCGAAACGCCAGCGCACCGAGTCATCGTCGTCATTGAGCTCCGTATCTGATGATGAATTCGATACAGAACCCATGGGTTCCGAACCCACCGGTTCCACAGAACCCGCGGGTTCTGATCATCGCGGACCGGTCGGGGCGAGGAAGCCATATCAAGACGAAGATGGGAATTGGTATCAGGTATGATATGACATCTATTTATTTCTGGCCTGAACGTCCTGGATTTAATTTTCATTTCCCGTGGGATTTGTGCACCCTTAGTGTTGATAGTCAGTCATTCAGTCAGTCGGCTTCACGACTATTTATATATTTTGACTTTTTTTATTTTATTGTATGTCGGGAAAGCGCTTGGCCTTCATCTCACCTGGTTACAAGTTGAGATAAGTTACAAGTTGGTGGAGGCGCAGTTCACCCGGAATCCTCAACTAACTGAGGAACTGGCTATCTTACCTTTAAATGCTGGAACACAACATCAAAAAATCAAAAATGTTTGAATTATTTACCATTTAAATTATTTAAACTACTAACCCTTCTGTTAAGTTTTGGAAAACTTACCAATTTAGAATTGTTATTACGAGTTTAGAGTTAGAGTTTAGAGTTAGAGTTTGAGTTTAGAGTTTATTTGCAACAACAATCAATAATCATACGAGTACAAACTTATAGATGTTTTGACAATGACGACAGAATTAGGTAAGATGGTGGTAGCTAGCCAGGTGGACTTAATCAAAGTCCTACCACCAACCAAACCAAGCACAATATATTGTACTCCCCTAGAGATCGAACCCGGGACATCTGGATCTGAAATCGGTGGGCTTAACCACTAGATCTAAAGTATGTAACAGGAAATAGCTGGTCTCTGTCTCTGCTGGCCTCATATAGACACATATATATAGATGTACCAGTCTAAAAATGAACGCCCCCCAGAGCGCAACCTTTTCATGCAAAGAAGTTGTGTAGTATATACGTAATGCACAAAAAAATGCTTTTGCTATGTATTTCATTGGTTGTTCAGTCACTAGCCGAACGGCCGGATGGTCTTTGTCATTGGTTGTTCAATATTTATGTTAGTAAATTTTGAGTTTCGTTTATTGGTCCGAGCGTTTTCTCGTTGAGGAATAGATGCGGGTTCGAGTCCCGTTGCACTTTGTGAATTTTTGTGTCATTATAACATTATATGCTGTGATCAAGTGAAATCAATTGTAATACAAAAATAATATGAAAATAGTACATTATGGTACTAGTGTGTAACATTGGTGATTACCGCCGAGGCGCCATTGAGGGGTCTTAAGAGAGCCGAGGACGGTAATCATCAATACACAACAATACGACTTTTTTCACCACACTTGTGAATAAAATAACAATAAAAACTATAATTTCAACAGTGAAAAAGAGTTGTGAAAAATGTTTCGATGTGGCGGGAAAAAATAATCAGTTTTCTTATGCGCGCGCATTGCGATCGACCACAGACTAAAGATGGGGAGGATGAGGTTTTTTTTTATTTTCCGCGCATAGGGTTTGCGCCTATTCTGCCACGTACAAAATTTTTAATATAACGTTTTCTTTTATTATAGAGAAAACAAAAGTTATATTTGAATGAAGTTTTATTTATTAGACACGTACGAGTAAAAATTCTCTATTTAAATAAGAAGTTGCTTGAATTGAGCAAGCAATAGGAACATTAATTTATTTGTTCTATTGAACACGATATTTTTTTTATTAAAAACTTTTTTAAGAACAATGAAAATCAACCAATAAAATTTAAATAAAAATCTATAACTCACTAGTCAGTTATAGCAATGAAAAAGTCACATTTTGATTATGGGTGTCATTCTGTGCCTGATTGCGGTGACCATAGAGCCACTTTATTTGCAAGTGTGTTGAAAAATGTATTACATGTTACGAGCTGGGGTTCGTAAAATTAAAAGCAACCGGTTATTTCTCCAAATAAGCCACGTTTATTCAGCACCAAACTAATTACTCTCAAACACGGTACAACACTACTTAGTTATACTACCGAATCACTAAACACTGTTATCACACTCAAATATCACTTGATGTTCACTCGCTTCCGAATCTAGTCTATCGAATGATCTAGCATGCGCGAGACTGTTCGCGGTACTAACTGTTGCGTGATCTGGGACTCCATTGTTCCCGACGGTCATACACAATTTTGTGTTATTTATAAACGAGTTGTTATTGCCTTATTTTCGTGGAATGCGAAGGGCCTTTACTATTAGTTTGTAGCTGTAAGTTTACCAACAAATTGCAAATTAAATAATGTATGTATTATGATAATTGTACAGATAGTTTACGGAGAGTTGAAAGCCCCGCCGTCGCCATTGCTCCGCTACATACAGGATCCGGAAGGGGAACTGGAGAAAATGCTGTCGGGTACAAATAATACAATATTATTTATTTACTACCAGCCCGATGTGTCCCACTGCTGAGCAAAAGTCTCCCCAGAACATCAATGCTTCACACAAATGTTTGTCTTTGACACCCAGGACAAACATTTGTGTGATGAATATATGAGTGATTTGTGTGATAGTGCGTATGTATTTATAAAAGGTTTTTAGGTACATTAATTTTACACAGCGCCATCTAGTCCCAAACTAAGCTTGTGATATGGGAACTAGATTACGTAAATAATACTAAAATACTGTTTTTTGTAATACATACTTATTATACGATACAACGGCCAAGCATATAACAAACATCAATATTAATCAAACAAATGTTTGTCCTAGGTGGGAATCAAACCCACAATCTACAGCGCATATTATACCTTTTGCATACACATAAAAATACAAGCTTACTTAAAACTAAGTATGGTAAATGCGAGCTAAACCCACTAAGATTCCTCTACCACTATACCAAAATAGAGAGAGAAACAAGATTTTAAATGTATGGGATTAAGTGTACATAATTAATAAATAACATACGTAACTTAGAAATGATATGACAATGTGGTTATTATAAAATAAATACAATTAAAGTGTTAAAATACTGTCTAAACTTGCTATCTTACCTCTAAATCGGAACGCAACAAGTAGACAGGCGGACTTGAAACAAGCCACCCCTACTACCCCTACCCCTTTGTCTACTAGATCATAGTGGTTATAATTATGTTTTAAAAACTAAAAAGAAAACCGACTTCAATGAAGAATATGATACAATTCGTTTACCTGGATGACGTGTTTTTCACAATTATTTTGATGACAGATGGAAGGACAGACTTTCTTATTTCCTTACTTTTGAGGTAATAAAAAAAACAAATCGCTTCAAGTGTCCCTATTTTTTTTTATAAATAATAATAAATAAATAAATATTACAGGACATTCATTTTATACAGCGCCATCTAGTCCCAAACTAAGCATAGCTTGTAATATGGGAACTAGATTACGGATAAAATACTTTTTGGAAATACATACGTACTATATGATACAACGCACAAACACAGAACAAATATCTACATTCATCACACAAATGTTTGTCCTGTGTGGGAATCGAACCCACAGCCTACAGCGCCGAAGGCAGAGCTACTACCAACTGAGCTATGAGACTTGTCCATATATATTATGTATTTGAAGAGTTCCCTCGATTGCTCCAGGATTCCATCATCAGATCCTGACCTGATGATGAAGGGACCACCTGTGAACAAAAAAATAATTTTAAATAAGAATTTTCCAAATCGGTCTGGGCGTCTTTGAGTAATCGTGGAAAAGATTCCGACGAATTGGAAACCTCTTTTTTTTGAAAGTCGGTTATAAATAGCTTGATTAATATGTTTCAGGTTACGACGCTTTGGAAGAAACCCTGCAATACAGGTTCAAGGACCGTTCGTTGCTCCTCCAAGCGCTGACACACGCTTCGCATCAGAAGAATACGCTGACGGACTGTTACCAAAGGCTGGAGTTTCTCGGAGACGCCATACTCGGTAATTATATCAAGGGGTAGTCAGTGACACGTCCACAAACGAATGTAGTTGAGGAATGCATTATAAAATATGCTGACGGACTGTTACCAAAGGCTGGAGTTTCTCGGAGACGCTATACTCGGTAATTATATCAAGGGGTAGTCAGTGACACGTCCACAAACGAATGTAGTTGAGGAATGCATTAGACAATATGCTGACGGACTGTTACCAAAGGCTGGAGTTTCTCGGAGACGCTATACTCGGTAATTATATCAAGGGGTAGTCAGTGGCACGTCCACAAGCGAATATAGTTGAGGAATGCATTAGAAAATATGCTGACGAACTGTTACCAAAGGCTGGAGTTTCTCGGAGACGCCATACTCGGTAATTATATCAAGGGGTTGTCAGTGACACGTCCACAAACGAATATAGTTGAGGAATGCATTAGACAATATGCTAACGAACTGTTACCAAAAGCTGGAGTTTCTTGGAGGAATGAATGTCCTGCATTCAATATTTAATATTACTGAAAAAAAATGTGTTTTTTTTCAACTTCTACTGTTCCACGGCAGTGCAAAGGTCGATTTTTTTTACTGTACGTCGGGGAAGTGCCTGGCTTTCATCTCACCTGATTACTGAATCCTCAACAAACCGAGGAACTGGCTATCTTACCTCTTAATGCCGGATCTTAATGCTTTTAACCGCCTCTGTGGTCTAGTGGTTCAACCCACCGATTTCAGATCCAGAGGTCCCGGGTTCGATCCCCATGGGGAGTACAATATTGTGCTTGGTTTGGTTGGTGGTAGGACTTTGTTTAAGTCCGCCTGGCTAGTTACCACCATCTTACCTAATTCTGTCACCATTATAACAATTCTAAAATTGTTGTGTTCCGACATTCAGAGGTAAGATAGCCAGTTCCTCAGTTGAGGATTCCGGGTGAAGTGCGCCTCCTTCGGCCTTATCTCATCACTTGTTGCCAGGTAAGATGAAGGCCAAGTGCTAACCCGTCGTACAATAAAAAAAAAAAAAAAGGAACACAATATCCTCCTGACGTACTATAAAAGAAATGTACATATGTTCGTCATGAAGGCCAAGTGCTAACCCGTCGTACAATAAAAAAAAAAAGGAACACAATATCCTCCTGACGTGCTATAAAAGAAATGTACATATGTTCGTCATGAAGGCCAAGTGCTAACCCGTCGTACAATAAAATAAAAAAAAAGGAACACAATATCCTCCCGACGTACTATAAAAGAAATGTACATATGTTCGTCATGAAGGCCAAGTGCTAACCCGTCGTACAATAAAAAAAAAAAAGGAACACAACATCCTCCCGACGTACTATAAAAGAAATGTACATGTGTTCGTCAGACTACCTGATCACGCGGCACCTGTACGAGGACCCCCGCCGCCACTCGCCCGGCGCGCTCACCGACCTGCGCTCGGCTCTCGTCAACAACACCATCTTCGCGACGCTGGCCGTGAGGCACGGCTTCCACAAGTCTGTATAACTACTTACTAGTAACTTCCACAAGTCTGTATAACTACTTACTAGTAACTTCCACAAGTCTGTATAACTACTTACTAGTAACATCCACAAGTCTGTATAACTACTTACTAGTAACTTCCACAAGTTTGTATAACTACTTACTAGTAACCTCCACAAGTCTGTATGACTACTTACTAGTAACTTCCACAAGTCTGTATAACTACTTACTAGTAACCTCCACAAGTCTGTATGACTACTTACTAGTAACTTCCACAAGTCTGTATAACTACTTACTAGTAACCTCCACAAGTCTGTATGACTACTTACTAGTAACTTCCACAAGTCTGTATAACTACTTACTAGTAACTTCCACAAGTCTGTATAACTACTTACTAGTAACTTCCACAAGTATGTAGAACTACTTACTAGTAACTTCCACAAGTCTGTATAACTACTTACTAGTAACTTCCACAAGTCTGTATAACTACTTACTAGTAACTTCCACAAGTCTGTATAACTACTTACTAGTAACTTCCACAAGTCTGTATAACTACTTACTAGTAACCTCCACAAGTCTGTATGACTACTTACTAGTAACTTCCACAAGTCTGTATAACTACTTACTAGTAACCTCCACAAGTCTGTATGACTACTTACTAGTAACTTCCACAAGTCTGTATAACTACTTACTAGTAACCTCCACAAGTCTGTATGACTACTTACTAGTAACTTCCACAAGTCTGTATAACTACTTACTAGTAACTTCCACAAGTCTGTATAACTACTTACTAGTAACCTCCACAAGTCTGTATGACTACTTCCTAGTAATTTCCACAAGTCTGTATAACTACTTACTAGTAACTTCCACAAGTATGTAGAACTACTTACTAGTAACTTACACAAGTCTGTATAACTACTTACTAGTAACTTCCACAAGTCTGTATAACTACTTACTAGTAACCTCCACAAGTCTGTATAACTACTTACTAGTAACTGCTTTGTTTGTAGGGCCTGACTGTCTTTCAAGTTTTGATATTAAAGAAGAAAAAAAAACTCAAACGCCCGGCCAATGTTAAAGTCAACGCCTGGTCAAAGTTAAAGTCAACGCCTGGGCAGGCCAGGGTCTTTCAAGTTTTTGTTTTAGAGAAAAAAAAAATTGCAGACTCTTGGGCAAAGTCAAAGTCAACGCCAAAGTGTCTTTCAAGTTTGAGTTTTAGAGAAAAAAACACTAACAAACGCCCGGGCAATGTTAAAGTCAACGCCTGGGCAGGCCAAGGCCTTGCAAGTTTTTATTTTAGTGAAAAAACAAATACGCATACACCTAATCACCTCGTGGGAATTTCCCACAATCCACGAACGATAGGCAAAACTCGTCTATTTTTAAGGCCAGTGAACAAGTTTGGTGGTAGGACTTTGTTTAAGTCCGCCTGGCTAGCTACCACCATCTTACCTGATTCTATCGCCATAACAACGATTCTTAAATTGTTGTGTTCCGGCATTTAGAGGTGAGATAGCCAGTTCCTCAGTTAGTTGAGGATTCCGGGTGAAGTGCGCCTCCACCTTCGGCTTTATCTCAACTTGTAACCAGGTGTGATGAAGGCCAAGCGCTTTCCAGTTTACAATAAAAAAAAAATATTTTTTTATTTTTTTGTTTTGTATTTTTGTTTTCCATTAAATAAATAAGAAATAATGTTCAGATATTTCCGGCACATGTCGCCCGGATTGAACGAGGTACTCATGAAGTACGTGAAGATACAAGAAGAGAACGGACACTCTATCAGTGAAGAGGTAAGCTACACTGTGCATTACAGCATTACAGCTAATAAATCGATATTATTTTTTATATTAAAATAAAAAAAAAACAAATAAATTCGACGGTCGAACTAATGAGAAAAAAATTCTCACTAGTTCGACGATCAAACTAATGAATCGAACTAGTGGACACGACGGTCGAACTAATGAAGAAAAAAAAATAATTCGACGATTGAACTAATGAATCGAACTAGTGGGAACGAATTCGATTCCCACTAGGACAAACATTTGTGCGATGGAGGAATATTGATGTTTGCTCTGTGTTTGGGTGTTGTATTGTATGCTAAGTTTGTAATTTTACTGTTAAAAGGACTTAGCTTTAATCCCACCTGGTCTCAAGTTAAGATAAAGCCTAAGGTGGACGCGCACTTCACCCGGAATCCTCAACTAACTGAGGAACTGGCTATCTTACATTTAAATGCCAGAACAACAATTTGGTTGTTGTTACAGACATAGGTAACATGGTGGTAGCAAAGTCGTCCCACCGACCAACCCAAGCACTTTGTACCCCCTGGGGATCGAACCCGGGACCTCTTGCTGATACTGGTGGGAGATACCACTGGTTTATTTATGAAGAACTTTTTTTTTATTTCTTATTGCACGACAGGGTTTTGTTTGGCGGCTATCTCACCCGGCTACAAGTTATGATAAGAGCGAATGTAGAAGCTGTTGATTCAAATAAAAAGGTCTGTCGTAAGAGGCGACTAAATAACAGAGATCCACTTGAGTCATCATCAACTTCATTGGTGTCCACTGCTGGACAGAGCCTCCTCCAAAGCTGATAATTTTGCATGAAGCAGACGGTTTGGTGATCGCAGTAAAAGTGTGGTAGATAATACACAGAAAGTTGCAGCACTTCTTCTGGAGACCCTTTCCACTCACCTGGTTACAAGTTGAGACAAGGCCGAGGGAAGCGCACTCCACCCGGAGTCCTCAACAGACTGAGGAACTGGCTCTTATTTTCAGCATTACCTGATCCAAGAGGACGAGTTAGAGCAAGCTGAGGATGTGGAGGTACCCAAAGCGTTGGGAGACTTGTTTGAATCCATCGCCGGGGCTATATTCCTGGACTCGGGTACGCAATCCCGAGGGAATTTTCACCTAATTGGTAGTACAAAGTACTTGGTAGTGGTTGAAAAGGCTCGTCCGGGGTAGTACTACCACCATACTTATTTCAGCCGCCAAGCAGAATTGCTGTTTCGGCTTGAAAGGTATGGTCGCCGGTGAAATTACAGGCACGCGGGCTACGCAGAGCATTGTTATAGGCAAGAGATACACTAAACTTCAGGTGGGCTACTTAGAATAAATAGAATAGAATAATATTTATTTGACACATAAAGAAATAGGAACAGTGGTTTACAATAATAATAACAATCACAATTTTAACATAAATAAAAATAATAATATATATTTACAATATAATATATGTTATAATGTTATATGTTTATATATATATAATAACATGAACTACGCTACTTGAGGCATAAAGGTTTCACCGGAGACCATACTCTTCAAATCGAAACAGCAAGCTAACAGCTGAAATTTTCACAAGGAGCTCTACTACTCTTTAATGTTCTTAAATATAATATTTAGTGTGACAATGCAGCCAGTGTCTTCTCGCTTCCGTCTGGTACTGGTCTGGAACAGTTGAGTTACCTAAAGACCGTTTGTAACGGTCCTAATCTGACTGCTTCCTTTGTATATAGCTAGTTTAAACATTACAGAATAAACATACAATGCGTTATATAAATTAAGCGTAGTTAGTAGTTACTAATATGTTTTGTTTTTAACTAACTTCAAAAAAGGAAGATGTTCTCAATTCGGTAGATTTTTTCTTTTTTTTATGTTTGTTACCTCAGCGCTCTGTGATTTATAAACCGTGATTTTTGTTTGAAAGGATATCATTCCAGATATTATCCTATTTCTTAATTCATATTTTATGTCGATTTAATCAAATTTTATGTGACCGTGTAATCCACTTTGACATTTTTCAATATCAGCATGCTGTTGATTTGATCATGGCTGTACCTTCTTATTGCTATATTTGTCATCTATGCTAAACCCATGTTCCAAATTAAATTATTATTATTGTTACTATGAATATTCACCGTCAGAGCATGCTGTTTTTAAGTTAAAATGTAATTATTTGTCTGACATTACTACCTAATCTATAATTTTATTTGATTCGATTATTTTTTGTGACATTCCGCCATCGACATTCCGCTATCGACATTCCGCATACGAATATATTTGTTTTTGCAATAAATAAACCGGAAACTTGTCAAATGCAAATAGTATCGTAATGTATCGCAGGCATGTCACTTGGCGCGGTGTGGGGATCTTACGTGCGACTGATGGGCGCTGAGCTGGAGGCGTTCAGTGCAGCCGCGCCCAAGTCTCCGGTCAGGGAGCTACTGGAGGCCGAGCCGGATACAGCCAAGTTCAGGTAACGCACAGACAGATTCAGGTCATGTACAGCCAAGTTTAGGTAACTTGCAGTCTAATTCGGGTTACTCACAGCCAGAGTCAGGTCACATGCAGTCAAGTTTAGGTAACGTTCAGCTAGATTCAGGTCACGTACAGCCAGAGTCGGGTCACAAAGCCAGATTCAGGTGACGTACAGCCAGAGTCGGGTCATGTATCGAACCCGGGACCTCTGGGTCTGATACCGGTGCGCGAACCACTAGACTACAGAGGTGGTCACCTAAAGTGGCAAATAAATATTTTAATCAACAAGTGTTAAATGTTTGTCTGTTTGTTTGTTGCAGTAAGCCGGAGCGCCTGGCGGATGGGCGTCGTGTGCGCGTGTGTGTGGAGGTGTTCGGACGTGGCACGTTCAAAGGGGTAGGCAGGAACTATCGCATCGCTAAAGGAACGGCCGCAAGGTGCGCGCTCAGACATCTGAGAAAACATCGCCGGTAGGGATCCAACCTGTGAGCTATCACGTTCTATTTCAAAATATGTCGTTTTGAGATAGACGTTTCGAGATTTGGACGTTTTGATGAGAATGATTTTTTTGAATTTAACCCGACTCGGAGCTAGTTTTTGAGAGTATGTACGTATGGTCTGTTTCATTGTAACACTCTGCAGCTATTCGGTTCCTCGAAATTGTCATAGGCTATATTTTTTAATATGGATGCAAATAAAAATTGAAAGGTTCTAGTTTTTTAACTTGATTATCTTGATGAAACATTAAAAGGGTATTCAAATAAGATTAAGTAGATTTCTTAAATGTGAATTGATGGATTTCTTTTTATACTTACACGAGGCCTGATAAAATTTTGTGGCGATCCCGTTAAATATGGGAGATAAAATTCATTTTGTGAAATAGTTGTAGTTAAAATCAAAGTGAAGTGGCAAAGTACTAAATAATAATCTGTATGGAATTGTATCGAATACTTTTGGTTATGATATTGTAATCTAGGTTTTTATATATTTCGGACGTGGCCGTTTCAAGGGCAGGTACTGTCACAAAAGTATTGCGAATGCGCTTACAGCGAGGGTCATGTGTGTAAGCTTGCTTCATTGTCATTGTAGCCGACACATTTCATTAGAAAAAATATCAAAACGTTTGATTTTTACATTTTGACATATCATGGACGTTTTGCGATGTTGGCGTTATGAGTTGTGAATGTTTTATAAAACTATTGTTAAAACTTTGTGATGATGCTGACATTTAAAGCACAACGTTTTAGAAAAGAAACTGCGTATTATGTTATTAGAGAGTTTATAACAAGGGATTAGATTTAAGTATATATTATTATTATCCTTTTAATTATGTGACCATTATGCGAGGTTGTCTTAATTATGAAAATAATCGTTAGTTTGGCGTTAGGACCCTTTTACTGGGTCTGCTTTGTTCCTCCGTCTGTCTAACAGCAGGTTGTATGTACATACAACCTGTAATATATGTTAATAAATGTATGTATAGGTAGACAATTAGTAATCAATTAGTTATAATAATAATGGTTGAAGATTCCAGGTGAAGTGCGCCTCCACCCGCGACATTATCGTATCTTGATCTGTAACCATTCTCAAACATGAATACTTTTCCGATAATTTCAACGCTATTCTTACACCATTTCTGCAAAATGCCGTTGGAAATTTCGAATCTAATGTCGAAATGTTGAGTTACGAATTGCGTTCCCGGAATATTCATAATCTGATCCGATAAAACTTGGTACCGAATGTTTGCAAATAGCTACAGAGAAGCCTTATTGTTTTACTTGAAATACATCACCAGTGAAAAAAACACACTCAGTACAGTCAATACGAAAGTGACAGTTAAAGTCTAAGGCTACGTTTCAAATGTCAAGCATGAAGTCGATGCTGATTACTAGTTGACTTATAAGGGCCTCAAAAATGAAGTCGATGTTGATAACTAGTTGACTTACACTATAAGGGCCTCAAAATTAAGTCTATGTTGATTATTACTTGACTTACACTATAAGGCCTCAAAAATTAAGTCGATGTTGATTACTAGTTGACTTACACTATAAGGGCCTCAAAAATGAAGTCGATGTTGATTACTAGTTGACTTACACTATAAGGGCCTCAAAAATGAAGTCGATGTTAATTTCTAGTTGACTTACACTATAAGGGCCTCAAAAATGAAGTCGATGTTGATTTCTAGTTGACTTACACTATAAGGGCCTCAAAAATGAGGTCGATGTTGATTTCTAGTTGACTTACACTATAAGGGCTTCAAAAATGAAGTCGATGTTGATTTCTAGTCGACTTACACTATAAGGGCCTCAAAAATTAAGTCGATGTTTATTACTAGTTGACTTACACTATAAGGGCCTCAAAATTAAGTCGATGTTGATTACTAGTTGACTTCCACTATAAGGGCCTCAAAAATGAAGTCGATATTTATTACCAGTTGACTTATTATACATTAAGGGTAAATATAGCCCCGGTAAGATGGAGGCCAGCGCTTCTCTAAAATATAAATAATCGGTTGAGTGTTTTCTTTTAATTACGACGGGTAAGGCGCTTGGCCTTCATCTCACCTGGTTACGAGTTGAGATAAGGCCAAAGGTGGAGGCGCACTTCACCCGGAATCCTCAAGTTACTGAGAAACTGGCCGAACCTTTTTTAGATTTTTCAGAACCGTTGCTATGACGACAGAATTAGGCAAGATGGTGGTAGCTAGCCAGGCGGAATTACTAAAAGTCCTACCACCAACCAAACCAATTATTATTATATAGTGTATTTCTATAGCCGCTATAACAACGAATATTTACAATTGCAGAGGAATGAATGAATGAATGAATGAGTGAATGAATGAACACTTTATTGTACACATAATATTATAGGACAACTCTAAACATATAGTAACATTAGTGTCTACAGACAATAGGGACCATAGAGGATTTTATTACCTTGAAATATGGATTGGAGACCTCTGTGTGCGTCTTCACTCTTTGCCGTTTTATAAGGTGCTTTCCAAAGTGTGTGTACACATTGAAACGTAATAATTTTGCAATAATGTATTCTGTTTAGTGTTAATACTAAAAATACTTTAAATTAAATATGGTAATTTTTTATGTTTTTGTATGACGAATATATTTTGAAATGTATGTAAACAAATTATTTGAATCAAGGGATTAGTTATAAGTGCCTAATTATATGTTCTCTATCCCAATAATGGTAAGATAAATAAAGTTTTCATGTAAACCATTTGGGTATTTTATTTAAGCAGTACTCAGGTAATTGTCCTAAGTTCCTATTTATTACCTACCTACAGTTTTCATTTTCTGTTCCTGCTATGATAAAATCTATCTCAGAAAGACAGAATAAATAATAGTAAGTAACAGAATACTAGTGGAAATGGATTGCGTATAGTGATTAGTGATATCAAGGGATTTGTTTGCGCCAAACTTAACAATTAAACTTATTTCTTACGAGCGGGCGCGCCGCCTGCTGTATTCACACTAAGAAATCTGTGTTGCATAAGTATAATAGACTAGTACTTTTTTTTCTGGCTTCGCGCGACTTGCGCATTGCCATATACAAGTTGACAAGTACATTCACATGAAGTGCTCTTGGACTTTTCCATTCATCAATTATCAAATTATCTATCGCCCTTAACAATGGATCAAATAAACATGTATCTGTAGGTATAAGAAGGCAGGTACCCAGTCAATTAAAATTGTCGGAGATATTTATGAGAGATTTGTCTGAAGATCTTCATTGGATAGGCTCTCCAAATTAATAAATTAGAAGCAAAAAGTCTTATATAAAAACAAGCTCACATGAAAAGCAATAATCTATCAACTGCGGTGTCGACATTTTATGTTGTCCATCCAAGATTATTAGAAAATAACATTTTAAATAGGTAGGTACTGAGGAATATGGTCCACGTATTTTAAAAATCAACTGGTTTTGTTCGTTATCTAGCAGTTTTGCTCTATTTTTACAGAGTTGTGCAAACTAGCCCATTTTGATTCGATCTATCCCGCAAACATCACAGATATAAATAAAGGAGATAGTTCATAATGGGCTACGACATGTATAGTACATAGAAAATTATTAAAAATATAATGTGACTGATTTATTAACGAATTCCGCTGTACAAAAATATTTTTTCTAAACGTTTTCGCTTTAAAATCAAGCACCGCCGCCGCCGTCGCCGCCGCCATTGTGATTTCATTGACTTTGACAGATTTGTCATGATTCGCGTGCCACTTTCGTTGTCGTTGCATATTCTACGTACGTGTAAAAATCTGTTTTTGTTCGGTCTGCTACGCGCGTTGAGTTGGTTATGTTTTATAGTGTTTTCTTGATAGTTTTGATTTACTTCGTGGCCCTAAAGTAGTAATCTATGACCCTAATATTTGACAAGTAGTAGTATACAAATAGTACATTAGGACTCCGGACTCCCAGACTCCGATTGATTGTTTATATTTTGACAAGGGTCTGTTATGGATACTGATTCCTTTACGTGATTTCAGTGTTGACGATCTGTCTGATCCAACTTCAAGCAACAGTCCCAAGTTCATAGTTAGGTACTATGTAGTTAGTTAATAGGTCTACCCAGTCTGATCTACGGTGACTATTTTGTGAAATGTTACTGTGTGTAATCGTAAGAAAGATATTTTTTCGTCCATATTTCAGTTTGATGATAGTGGCGCTTTGTTCGCTTCTTCAATAGAAAATGATATGCAATATCTTGTCAATGATTTGGGACCCAAAATAATTTCTGTCATTGAACCGAATCTCAGACATCAGGTAATATTATCTATGGATATTAAAATAATAGGAAAGCTAAATCTTGCCCTGCCTCTCTTTATATCTTGGTATCTATAGGTCATTGATAATGGAGTAATGTGCTTGCAATGCCAACCATCCGTGCCAATGAATCAAGATGTGTAACACTACAGATGGGTTGTAGAGATAGTGAATGGCCGTTTTAAAAAACACTAAGCTGCTGAGACAAGTTTAATGTTATATAGCTGCCACTCATGAGATGGATGTCTGCTGAATTTGTGCAGCTATAATCCGTGCATTCCATCCATGAATTGTTGACAAACCAGATGCAGAAGCTATTTTGAATCATGAACTAATAAGGTTAAACATGCCAAATATGTAAGCAGGACTTATAATTAGTAGTAATCATATAAACTGGTACAGAGCTCGATTCACTTGAATGTATGCGCAACTTCCAGAGCTTGTACTTTTCCAGAAATTACCATATCGGAACATATTCATTGTTACGCACACACATTTGTATGGTATTTGGGTTAGCTCGGTAACAGGAACATATAGATCCACCTGCACCATTTTTTAATGGATTATTAGTAAGAGAAGATGTGAACAATGAACAATAAAGACTTCATTATTATTACTATGATGTTTTTATTACACTACCTACTTTTATATATCAATGAATATCGTCCTACAGGTTACACTTTCAATTAATTTTAAACTATTCAAAGTCTGTAGTTCAATATCTTTTCAGTTTCTATGTTTTTGTATTATTTCTATTGGAGTTGTCATCAAAGGTCCGCCTTATCTACGTTTATGTAAATTCGTTGTAAAGAAAGCCTAGTTACGTGTCTTGGAGACGACCAAATATAGGTAAGCCCCCAGGTAGATACCGCAATGCCTAATTATTTATTTACACAGTAAGCGTAAGTAATACTAACTTATCAAGCTGCTTGAAAATGAATGAAACTAAATAAAATATTTACGATGTTTTAACATACTTTCTATTCTTACGTAAATAGACTACATCCGCCATGACTATTGCGGGCACCATAGACTAAGATACTATATACTACAGTGATGCCCGCGCTGGTCACTAAATTAATTTTGTACACAAAAGCTATGCATACCTATCTTGAGTAAATGGATGATTGGAAAACGTTTGCAATAATTTTCACCATGTCCAGTTGCTGGTACACAATCTAGCCTGGACCCCATAGATTTCTGAATGAACTCCTTTACATGAATATAACTGAAGAGCGGTAATGTGAACACGATAGGTACCAGCAAAGTGATGTGATAGAAAACATTTTATTATAGAATTAAACCCCGCAAACACTCCTATCATTCGGATCGAATTAACTCTTTTTAACTACGGACGGAGGTAAAGAAGTAAACAAAAAACGAACGGCACTGAGGAAATCAGGACGAACGGGCGAGTGGTGTGACATCTATATTTGAGTAGCTCAACTACATTTCACATTATTTTTTTAAGAAACGTATAAATAGCTGCCTGCTTTCATCAATAATCATATTAATTCAATCAATAGTCAAGCCAGCCAAGTTAAAGTCAAATCAAAGAGTATTATACGTTAGGATATTAGTGTTCTGTGTATTATACTCTTTGATTTGATACAGTATAACCATAATTTCTAGCATTTTGATTTGATTTGACATCGTTCGTATACCGTACCGTAAACTAAACTGTTTATTTTCTATATAGCAAAACCGTTTTGTAATAGCTTCGATTGGTTTAACTTCAAGGTTTGACGAATGCAATAGCTATAGAAATCTTGTTACATACACCACCATTAGGGAGAAAGTTTAAATATACACATCAAACTCTCAAGCACCCAGGTAAGCATCATTTTTTAGGGGCTCATTATCGGCGCTTCGAGTCGACACATGTCAACAAAACACAAACCTTACTAAGTACCTACCTATCTTACCTATAGGTAAGATAGGTATACTATAGTATAGTAAGGCTGTTTACACGTTGCTAAATACAGGTACCTACTTATGCAAAGTTTCAAAGGTCTTTTTGTTGTTCTACCTACTAAATATGAGCAGGTGTTTTGCAGGAAGTGAAGAACTAAGAAATACTCTAGTGATAATTTCCGCTTTGTTTCATTTATTTACGATTAAAAGTTAACATTCATCAGCGGTGTACCTAAACCATCCAGGTTTATTAAAACAAAATTCATGACTTTCTTAGTAATGCTTGATCATCATAACTTTTCTAAGCCGATTACCTACAGTAAGTTTTGTGATTTCAGCTGTTAAAAGCTGCGAGCTTACTGGATTCTACACTGACACAATATAGTTACTTCAAAATGCACTAAGACCTTCCCTATTTTCTTTTGTTTTCTTTTGTCTGTTAATGTCTATTAATATTAACAGGCATACTTATGGTCCTCTGATTATAAGCAGTTAACATTGGGTATGAAAGCTTGCGACACCAGAAGCAATACTCGGGCATTGTCAATCCTTTTCAAGGAGCTCTGGCCTTGTATCATGCTTAGTAGAGAAGGGAATACCTAGAAGTTAAATAGTATTTATAAAGTCAGACATGCTCAGATAACCAAGTGTCTCAGGGGAATAGTTTATATGAAACAAAGAATACATTCATTTAATATTTTAATTTTGGATACTTAGGTAGCAAATCTTAGTTTAGTATTAATCAAATAAAAAGTTCATTCTAAATAATATATTATTAAGTATATTATATAAAAACAGGACTTCCATGTATACCGATAGATCTTATACACATAGTGGTAGAGGTGCTACATATTCTAACCATTGTCTTAGTGCTCTTTAGTATTGTTAACAATCACAGTTGCATAATGTCAATCAAACTGTTTGCTATTTCGGAGGCATTGTCTCATGCCATCAGGTGGTAATCCTGTCTGACAGCAGAAGCTTCTGGCAACATGTGGCTTGCCGTCCCTCTGGTCACAGAAATACATTGATTGCCTGTTCAATTTTAAATAAAGTTGAATGTTAATATGCTGGTCGCTGAAGGAGCATCTTTAGTGATTCTTTGGATCCCATAACATGTTGGCCCTCTAAATGCCCGGAAAACAAGAATTGTAATTATGGACAAAAAAAAATACAACCTACAGCTAAGAAGGCAGAGTTACTTACCAACTGAGATGTGAGGCTTGTTATTTATGAAGATGAACAGCTTGGAAGTAGGCTTGTTTCAGGGTGTATTATCTGCCGCTGCTATTGCACTTTACAAGTGCAGAGAACTATGGGACTTACATAGTCATTCTATATACAGAGTGGAATTTTTTAACACCACCTGAAAGGAAAGTAGGTATCTACTACATTAAATACTGAAGATAAACAAAATACTCAAAGAAACATTCCTTGATTTTTAAAAAGAAAGATTAAAAGAAAACGATTTTGAATATTCATCAGAACTCGTTATTAAACAGTTATTATTAATTTCTTAAAAAAAATTACCCAACAAAATGGAGATCATTTCGAGCAACTAATAAGTTAGTTGCCCTTTCATTCAATATTTTTTTTTTTCATTTAATTTACTACATTTGTTAGAGAGATTTGATCCTTATGATTTCTCCTTGTATTATTTTTTAAATTTTTAGTCGGTTTGATTCCCGGGTGTGGCAAGTGAAATTTAGAAAATCATTGAATGCAGTTTTCTTTCTTTTTATAAATGAAGAAATGTTTCGTTTGAGTAAAACTTTCTATCTCCAGTACCTATTCAGATTTCAGATTTATTTATTAAACCATATTATAATATAGTGTTATACTAGGCAAGTCGAGAACATGCAGAAAATAAAAAAATATATAATTATTATAATAATGCAGGTACAATAAGATAAGCACATACTACACAATGTCCAATTACCTATGTATACAAGTAAAATAAAAATTACAATGTCAGCAATAATCTATCGTAATTTAAATTTCAAGTCGTTTCTTTTAACTATTACCTACCCCACGTCGTTATTGTAGCTTATGATTGAATGTACATAGGCGTAATTTATAGATAAAAGTGATTTGTGATTGATCAGGGGCATTAGTTTAAGAAGAACATAATTTGCGCTCGCGCTAATTCGCGCTATTTGATGTACTTTCCCTTAAGGTGGTGTGAAAAATTCCAACCTGTATAGTCCCTAAATCAAATAAGAAAATATAAAGTGATATAAACTCCACTTGTTAAATGATTACCGTGGGATAATTTTAGGTAGGAATTGTATATTTTTAACCCAGTTAACAAATAATATTATTTTCAGGTCGCATGCTGTTACTGCAAGTAGGAGAGTTAGTCAAATTATTAACTTATTAGTAGCCATGGCTGTTAGTTGTGAATCAGCCTATATTTATGAAGTAACTATCAAGGAAGAACCATGTGAGGTTGAAACAGAGAGCACAGAAGCAGAAGAACCATGTGCGGAGAGCATGGCACCTAAAGATGTCTTACTAACAGGTCCCCTGACCATGTCCGAGAAAGACGCCAACCTAGATAGTAAAATGCTTGATGTTTATGATATAGATATTAAAGATGAGCCCCTTGAAGTATCACAGAACTTAGAATCTGTAGAACAATTTACAGGTGAAAGCCGAGTACCTGATGTTGTAGACACAACAACTAGTCGACCAATTGTACCAATGTCTAACACGCATCTCAAAACATACTATCAGAATGGCAATGACATATTATTTAAAAAAGCAGGATTAGTCATGCAATGTCAGCAAAAGCATCTTAAAGAACAGGTCAACATTCACACTTGTGGCGATGAATGCTTGCAGAAAAAATGTTTACTTAGCAAAATCAAGAGGATTTCTTCTGTAGTCGTACATAAATGTGAGCATTGTGATAAAAGTTTTAATCGAAAATCTCATTTAGCACGTCATGGTACTGTTCACACTGGAGAGAAACCATACTCTTGCAATCAATGTGTTAAACGTTTTACTGAAAAGTCTTCTTTAGTAAAACACATTAGAATTCACGCTGAATGCAAACCATACGCATGCAATCAATGTGACAAATGTTTTACTGCTAAGTCTTCTTTGGTGAACCACATTCGAATTCACACTGGAGAAAAACCACACTCGTGCAATCATTGTGATAGATGTTTTGCTACAAAGTCTGATTTAGTAAAACATATTCGAATTCACACTGGAGAGAAACCATACTCGTGCAGTCAATGTGCTAAATGTTACACTCAAAAAAATAATTTATTATATCACATGAGACATCATAGTGTCGAGAAACCATATGCATGCAATCAATGTGATAAATGTTTTAATATGAAGTCTATTTTGGTAAAACACATTCGAACTCACACTGGCGAAAAACCATATCCATGCAGTCATTGTGATAAATGTTTTGCTGCAAAGTCTGATTTAGTAAAACACATTCGTATTCACACTGGAGAGAAACCATACTCGTGCAGTCAATGTGATAAATGTTACACTCAAAAAAATCAATTATTATATCACATGAGACATCACACTGGAGAAAAACCATATGCATGCAATAAATGTGATAAATGTTTTACTGCAAAGTCTATATTAGTAAAACACATGAGAAGTCACACGAGATGAACCATACTCGCAAGCAATGAGATAAATGTTTTACTGTAGTCTCCTTAAGTAAAACACATTCGAATTCACACTGTAATAAAATCATACTAGGTATTGCAATCAACGTTACAATGTTTGTGGTAATTTTACTCTACCTATTTATTTATTATTATCGAGATATATGTAGGTAGGTACTTAGGTTCCTATCTTTTTACTATTTGGTTACAACAGCTTGAAACGAGATCGAAAGCCAGTTTTCTCACGTGTAGGTACTGACCTAGGTACTGAATTAGGTGGGTATACAAAGAAAAACTTTCTCAGTTCCTTAGTCTGTTGAGGATTCCGGATGAAATGCGCCTCCACCTTCGGCCTTATCTCAACTTGTAACCAGGTAAAATGAAGGCTAAGCGCTTCCCGTCGTACAAAAAAAAAGAACTAGAAAAGTAATTTAAACATTATTTTACATATGTGTTACATTATTTATTAAGTCATTGGATTGTCATTAAATTTCTTAAACTCAGTAGGTATACCTAGGCACAGGCACATACTGAGTTTTTGTTTGCGCCTTTAAATTTTGATCTATTATAATAATTATAAATCGATTTATTTCAGATAACTTAGATCCATATAATGTTAGTACCTAATCTTAAGTTCTAGATGTTAGTTATTAAATTAACCTTGAAGTATGGACGGCATTTTTCATAAGTAACACTAACCTGGACGTGTAGTCTCACAGGCTCCTATTTTAGTATATGTTTATTTATTAATAAATCATACCAAAATGCTTCAAACCTATATCTGAATTCAATTATAGGTTCCTAAAAACTAAAAAACATTATTATTTAAGTAACTTTTTATTCAAAAAATCTGAAAAACTCAAAAATCAACAACTATGGCGCTTTTTATGAAATTTTGACTAAACCTATATTTTTATCATTTAAGAAACGCTTAACTTATTAATATAACATATTTTTGCTTAAAATCGTGAATTATAATATATAAGTAATAGGAAATACATAAAATGCACTACTGGTAGCAAAAAATAAAAAATCTGTCAACTAACTTTATAAGCTAAATTATTGGCAATCGTAGCACAAAGGACGTGAACATTGCAGGCACACTGGCTTGCTGCATAAAACACAAACATGGATGGTCATTCTATGTTTTTTTGAGGGGAATAGTCTACATCTTCTTGCTGCTGGCATGACTGTAGGTGCCTGGGCCTCCGCTGAAACCATATCTTTACCTAAGACTCGAGACGTGGTCGACCTGAGCTCTCTCGCCAAATTCATGTTGGTTACACGTCGTTGCATTATTGTTCTTGTCGGCTGCTGAAGCGAATTTGTAGATTGTCGTTTTCGTGAATCACTTACTTGACTAGTTTCTGCTATTTTTTACACGAAAATCTAATACAAACACCTAAAAATTCATAGAATATTTTATATGACAAGTATGGACGTGTAGCCTGACAGGCTCCATCCAGACAACTTTTAAATAAGCATAACTCGCGTGTTTTGCATCGAACGACGCAACCTTCTCCCTTATTAATCGTTTTGGTACAAAAACTGAAGCTTCTGAGCCGTTCAGCGGCGGGGTGGGGGGAAGTATGTAAAACCAAGAAATCAAAATGTGGGCGTAGCATGTGAGGCTACACGTCTATACTTAAAGGTTAAAAGTGGTATCACTAAGTATTTAATTATATAATAAAAAAAAAGTAGGCTTACACTGTCACAATAGTGGAATTGAGTTATTCGAGTACTAAAAAGGACTGTCCCACTTATTAGCTATAGCATTTAGGATGGTGTTGGTGCTTGCGCGTATTCTGAATAGCAGGGACGCAACTTTCTTTCGCATGCAGGCATGGAACCCGTCTGCGCGTGACTCATTGAACATGCCAGAAGCGCTGCAGAATCTTGGAAGCCCCAACAACATCCTAAATGCATTATTATATTGGTCACGAAGGGTGTTCCTCGATTTTTGAGTATATGTTGACGATAGGCTTGTGTAGAATGTTTGACAATATGATTTAAACAGTGTAACTTTAACTACACCTGAACAACGAGCAAACCTACGGACCAACACAATAGCTCTCACGGTCCCTCTACATCTAACTTATCGTTTAAGTTTTCTGTAACATGCGTCCGAGGTATTTTAAGTGCTTCACTCGAGCTAGGGCAGCCCCATTAAGGAACACAGGTGGTACATCATCAATGCGTTTTCCCTTGGATTCAAAAACCATGTATTCACTTTTTTTAACATTATATTGCAGACCATGACTTTTAGCAAATGCTTCGCATTGCAGCAGTAGTTTTCTAAGTGCGCTGATAGATGGTACCAGCAGCATATATCGTCCGCATAACTAATATTGTTTACGCAAGTCCCGTCTATGTAGCATCCAATAGGTTGTCTACTGAGACCATCTTAACTCATTAACATATAGGTTAAAGAGGTGTGGAGAAGTTACCCCCCCTTGCCTTACCCTACATTGCAGACCATAGGCGTTAGACAAGGTCCCTGGCCATTTAACGTGATTTAACTGATTGCTGTACCAGTACTCAAAAACAGAACAAATTTCCTTTGGCAGGGTCGTTTCACGTAGCTTTCGCCATAGTACATCATAACATACTGTGTCGAAAGCCCGCGAAAGATTTTTAGACGCCGGTATTTGCTTGCTAAAAAGCAAGCAAATACCGGCGTCTTTCTATCCCCATAATACCGTGCTGTGTATTTCAGGCTGAATATAGCACTCTCGGTGGACAGACCAGGCCTAAACCCGAACTGTTGAACTTGTGAAGTTGTTTATCCAGAAGCCGGTCTAGTACTTTAGATATGATTGTAGCTAAGGAAATCGGCCTATTTGTTTTTTTTTTTTTTATTGTACGACGGGGAAGCGCTTGGCCTTCATCTCACCTGGTAACAAGTTAAGATAAGGCCTAAGGTGGAGGCGCACTTCACCCGGAATCCTCAAAAAACTGAGGAACTGGCTATCTTACCTCTGAATGCCGGAACACAACAATTTTTAGAATTGTTATTATGGCGACAGAATTAGGTAAGATGGTGGTAGCTAGCCAGGCGGACTTCAAGAAAGTCCTACCACCAACCAAACCAAGCACAATATATTGTACTCCCCGTGGGGATCGAACCCGGGACCTCTGGATCTGAAATCGGTGGGTTGAACCACTAGACCACAGAGGCGGTTAATTATCTTAATCATAAATATCGCCCGTTCTGTTTTTGATCACTGGCACTACAATCGTCTTCACGAAATCGAGAGGAAGATTGGAATGACTGATACACAGAGTAGAACACAGACAGTCTATTCTAGGTAAGTGTGGACCAGCAAACCGAAGATGTTCGATGCCGAGACCATCGTGGTCAATCTCTCTAATTTCCTTGGCAGAATACCTGATACAGGGTCCTTAGGTAGGTACCAAGATAGACCACAGCATCGAACGTAGGCAATTTTTCCTGTGTAGACTCCACAGAAAAAATATCCTTAAACATGTCTGCTATTTCCTTAGATTCTGATACCCCTGACACACTTGTAGGGAGGCTAGACTTCAGGTTGAGCTTGCCAACGCTTTTCCTAAATTGAGAAAAAGATCCGGCAGATCGTTGACAATTAGCAAGAGCAATTATGTCCATTTTTACCTGCCACCTCAGCACGGGCCGGGGATAAATTTTTTGTCCCCTGTTTTTATCCACCTTCGACAGATAAAATTATCTTCTCTACCATGTAGAGCACGGCAATAGAGGAGAAGATACATTTACTTATCCCCTTTTGACATTTGAGGTGGAAATATGTCCCCGTATCAAAGCATGGACTATGCCTACCGTGGATAAAAATAGTCCTCGTTTGACATAAGATAGAGAGAGGCTATCCACGATCCTATGAGGTGGGGATTCATTATTATTTCACGAAAAATATATATCTCGAGCATACTTTAATTACCTTTTGACGCGATAAATGCAAATAATGGAGCGGAAACAGCATCGAATCAAAGATATATTAATAGAGATGCCGAATTCGTTCGAGCTTTCGGACAACGAAATCCAGCAAATTTTTCGTGTAAATAAGGATATGGCCCTGTATTTCACAAGCTGAAGGTTTTGGGTGCGATTCGCACCCAGGACAAACATTTGTGTGATGAATGTTTGTCTGTGTTTGGGAGTGTACTTATTGTATGATAAGTAGGTAGGTATGTAAGTACTAAAAATATGTAATAAATAAAGTATTATATCCGCAATCTAGTTCCCATATTACCTACAAGCTTTGCTTAGTTTGGGACTAGATGGTGCTGTGTAAAATTAATGTCCTGAAATATTTATTTATTTATTTGAGTAAGGAGCTTAATAGCGCGTTGAAACCGATATTAATACTTGGGATGGTTTGCCGATGTGAAGGTTAGTACCTACCTACCCACCTAGTACTTATTATAACAATTTGTTTGATTGTTAAATTCTAACCTAATTCGTTCCAGCTCTTAGTATACTTATCTGAGCCAAGTTAGTGGAGGTTGGATAGGTTGGCCAATGAAGCGGTGGAGTGTGGAGATATATTTCCATACATAATATATACCTATGCATGACCTATTCGCTCTTCCAACTGTCTTAGGCAGTCCTGGGATATAGACTGGAAAGAGACAAATCAGCACAAGGGTAGCTAAGTATTATAGAAATGTACAAAGTTTTACTCCCATTAAATCCTGTTTTTTTTAATTAAGCTAAGTAAACGAGCCACTACCGTAATAATTCGTGTTCATTCAATTGAGATTGGGACATACTTACATGCTCACCAGCTCATCTCGCCAGATTAAAAATCATACCTAAACAGCCCCGCTTGTGACTGCCGAGCTGAATATGGAGATGTGGACCATATTTTCTTTTGTTGTCCTAATTATGATCACATTTCGCTGTACAATAGCCTCATTTCAAAAAAGGTTCCGTTTTCTACTTCAATTAAAGTCCTTCTTTCCTCATCCGATCCTTGTATATATCATTGTTTATCTTCATTATTTATTATTGATAATAATGATGTGAAATACTTTCGTACTATTTTTTATATTCAATATGTATAAAAGTAATTTATATTGAAACCATCATATAAGAACCTACCTACTCTGTAACTTTATGTAGTAAGTACCTAGGTACCTACATAATAAGAAATATATTTAGATACACCTAAGCTGTGCCTTGGGCACACTTCCGTCTGGTACTGCAGGTCTGAAACAGTTAAGTTACCTATAGGCCGTTTTTAACGATCCTTAGGTAATCCGACTTCCTCCCTTGTACATGGTTAATTTAATTGAACATTTTATTTAATAAAGATGTATACCTAAGTACATATTCATTATAGGATGGCTAAAGGAATGAATAATAATTATTCATTTTTGCTTTTTACAGATTTTTGCAAACTATTTATTTGTCATTAGGGGTAGTTGGCGGTTTTTAACACTAAATTGTCTCTTTTTGCCAATTTAATTAAGTACAAGAAATAGGTACAAAATTATTACTACTTTTATTACTACGTTCTCTATCCAGTATCGAAAACGGGCACAGAACAGTAATAAAGATTACTTTGACTATAAGTAGATAAAGACTTAAACCACCAAGGAATTTTATAGGTTTCACCTGCGAATGCAAAAAACAGTGCAAAACAGCTGTTCCCTTGCAATCACACTAATATTTTTTCTAAAAGTTAATTTATTTCACAGACAACATTTTTAAGGGTTTTAGTTGAGGTGAGAAGCGTAAAACCACAAAAAATAAAACTATGTAGACCGGAAATTGTTTTTTCAAACAATTTTTTTACACCACCTTTAAAGTTAAAAGTTTTTAAACAATAAAGTTAAAATATTAAGTAAAGACACGTGCAATATATGCGATAAAATCAGCATCGAACTAATAAATGCAGGAAGAAGCGGTGGTGATATCAACGCCATAAAAGAAACAAACACTAATATTTACACATTTTACATGACATTGACTGTCTTACGTTTTCTAAGCAAAAAACACTACCATTAGGTACTCCGAATTCAGACGGCTTTACAATTTGGGTGAGCACAGTCCAAATACAATCAAAGCTACTGTTATACATGGTTCGAGGGTCAGGCTAGACGTGAGCCACAGGAAGTGGAGTCCTATCTTCTGAAATATACCTAGATAAAATTGCCTCTCTGTCTCTGACAATATATATATAAAACCATTACTTTTTTGTCAGATGCGTATCAGGGCATAGGGGGTCAAAATTGCAATATTAATTATGTCGAAAGCGGTGCTCAAAATGAAGCCGTACCTAGAATCTATTACTTAGAATGTTAAAATCCAATGACTATTACGATACGATATTGAAAGAGCTTTGAAGTACAAAGGATTTATACGCCTGATAATTAGATTCGAATTAAGGCAATATGTAAAAAGAAAAATTCTCTAATAACTTAACTTAAACTTGCCAGATGTAAATTGATAATAAGTACTCGACCAAGACTCTAAAAAAGTGAAAAGGGAATTGGAAGATAACGACAAGAAATGATAAAGTTAATAGAACAAAAACAAGTGAATTAAAATAACAAAGGATGACCCATATCATATTTATATGAAGGTTGATTAAGCTTTCAATTGTTGATATTTTTCTTGCAAAAAGTGAGGTGAAGACGACGTTTATGATTTCAGCACTGAGTTAGATTTTAAATAGGAAGATGTGGAATACGAGCGAACATTTTTATAATAAACATGTCTTATGCAATTACAGAGTTTTCATTAAAATCTCTATTAATTATATTTTTTAAAACACCCAAAAATTGTAGTTTTAGAAAACAACAGAATGAAAACATTGTATGTATAACATAAAATCATTTTGGCATGTTTATAATTGCCAGTAATACATATTATGTGGCTGAATTTTACATGATCTGTCCGTTTAAAAAAAAAAACACAGCCAACTTACGTGGCTGGTTTATGATTTATTGATGTTTCTTTGAAATATGCTATTAAGTACAAAATAGCCACGGCTAAATACTCAATTACTAATATGTTATGTATTTAAAGGAATAATACAATTAAACACAGAAAATCACTGGTACTCGTGTAATGGCTCGCAATCAACTGACGTGACAGATCTACCCACATAAGTACTAATTCCAATATACCACATTCCTCCACCACTAATAACAAAATATAAACTAAAATAACTTACAACTAAAGCTTATAATTAACTTTTTTCCTAGTACTTCTAATCGGTACTCGGCGGACAACAGAGCTCGCCTTTTGTTCAGTATCGCCATCACTGACGTCACCATCACTACTTGGCTGAGACATAACAGGAGAGCCTGCGTCAAGAAACTCATCACCAGTGTCAGATCCTCTTTCCTCTCCCCTATCATCTCTCGCAGGAGACGCGGTGGAGGCAGGCATCTGGTCCTGTGACATCACACTCGGGTCCGATACCACACCAACCTCAGGCTCGTTTGGTGGACCCGGAGGCTCGGTGGAATACTCACCGAAATCACTCACATCGTCATCATGGTGCAATGATGAGTTTCCTTTGAACGCCAGCAACTGATCTACATGTTTTCTTACGTCTATATTAGTATTAGGAATATTTATAACAAACATTCGAGAACCCAAACCTTTTTTAACAACTCCCTGTTTCCAGGTTTGCTTACTACCGTTGTTTTGGTAGTATTTAAATAAAACATTATCGCCTACTGAGAAACAAACATTTCTTTTACCTCCGAACTGCTGACATTGGTTCTTTTGTGCTTTATTAACGTTCTCTTTAGCCGCAGACGACGAGGGCGATGAAGAAGCTGTCTGTGAGTGTACAGAGTCCTTTAACAGATCGAGTCGGCAACGTAAAGGACGACCAATCATCAATTGTGCTGGAGAAAAACCAGTAGACGAATGAATAGAATTCCTATAGTCGAATAAAAATTTATTTAAAACTTTCAAAAGTAACTTTGGATTGCTATTACTATTTAAAATAGCTTTTAACCCATTCTTGATTGTTTTAACGCTGTTTTCTGCTTGTCCATTTGACATTGCGTGATATGGTGCACCTGTTAGATGCTGAATCCCATTTAATTTACAAAACGTTTCGAATTCGTTTGAACAAAAATTAGAAGCGTTATCGGATACTATGGTATGCACTAAACCGAACCTGCTAAACATTTCACACAGTTTACTAATAACAGACTCACTGTCCGTTTTTTGCATCAGAAAACATTCAACCCATTTAGAATGAGCGTCCACTGCGATAAGGAATTGTTTACCTCCTAACGTAAACATATCTATATGCAGGCGTTCCCAAGCGCGCTCGGGGTATGGCCACGGTGCTAGCGGCACCTTGGGCGGGTTGTAGCGGAGCGTGTTGCACACAGTACACATACCTATTTTGTCTTCGATGTGTCTATCTATGTTAGGCCACCACATTCGCGTCCTAGCTTCCGATTTGGTTTTAACAACACCGAAATGAGAACTGTGTAATTCATCTAACAGTCTTTCTCGGAACCTAGACGGAATTACTATTTTATGACCCCGTAAAATACATCCCTTTTTTACCGCTAAATCTAATCGACACAAGTAGAATGGCCGTAAGAGTGGATCCGTCACATTAGTTGGCCATCCGTTACTGATGAAGCCTATCACTTTTTGCAACAGTTCGTCACTACTCGTACCTACTTGAATGTCATCAAGTGTAACTGGTAATAACACCGACTCCCCTACAAAATTAATGTATAGGGTGCGGTCTAAAACTAAATCTTCGCATTCGTTTGACTGAGTGGCAACGGAGCGAGACAAAAAATCAGCTACGTTATCATCACTTTTCACGTATTCAATACTGAAATTATACGCGGAAAGAAACAGAGCATACCTCTGTAATCGATTAGCGGCTAAAACCGGTACGCCTTTCTTATTTCCAAAAATGGACAAAAGCGGTTTATGATCTGTGCGCAACACAAATGGTACCGTACGCCCATACAAGTAATGATTAAATTTTTTAATCGCAAACACAATGGAAGTGGCTTCTTTTTGAATTTGAGCGTAGTTCATTTCAGATTTGATCAGAGAACGAGAGGCATACGCTACCACTCGCTCCGTGCCGTCGGGCTGACGCTGCGCGAGCACGGCGCCCAGGCCAACGGGGCCCGCGTCGCACGTCACTATCGTGGGGTACTCTGGGTGGTAGTGGGCCAGCACGCGATCTGATGCTAGCTCCTGTTTAATTTGTTTGAATGCCTCCGAATGAGCTTGCTCCCACGTCCATTTAACATCTTTCTTCAGTAAACTGTTTAGGGGACTTAACACCGAAGACGTATTCGGAACAAAGCAACGGTAATAATTTACCATTCCTAAAAACGACTTTAACTCATTAGCGTTAGTTGGTGGTTTGCAATTAACGATAGCTTCTATTTTACTGTTTGATTTGTGCAGACCGTCCTTATCTATGACATAACCTAGGTACTCGACGGACCGTTTAAACAGTTCACATTTATCGTGCTTTAATCGCAACCCAGACTCCTGCAACCTCTGCAAAACTCGTTCTAATCTCTCCACATGTAACGTTCTATTAGGGGCCGTTATTAAAATGTCATCCAAATAAATACATACACCATCGATGTCACCCAACAACTGTTCCATTGTGCGTTGAAATATAAATGGTGCGTTCGCCAACCCGAAATTCAAACGTGTGTACCTATATAAACCTCTATGTGTGTTTAAAACGCACCATTTCCTTGAGTCATCAAGTTCCAGTTGAAGATAAGCTAATTTCAAATCTAGCTTGCTGAACTCCACACCACCATGAAGTTTGGCAAATAAATCCTCGATTCGAGGAAGGGTGAAATTATCTAAATACAATGCTTTATTTAAAGTTACCGAAAAATCTCCGCAAATTCTAACCTTGCCATCAGATTTTAGGATTGGTACAATAGGCGTAGCGACATCCGCATGATCTACCTTTTCTATGATACCAGCCGCCAATAATCGGTCTAACTCCTCTTCTATTTTAGGCTTCAAGGCTAACGGTACAGGACGAGGTTTAAAAAATTTCAACTGCGCATCAGGTTTAATTTTCAGGCTAACTTTATATTTGTTAAATCTGCCTAATTCTCCAGAAAATAGCGTCGAATATTTTTTTATCAACGCTTCTCCAGCTGAGTTGTAGCTCGTCGACTCAAGCGATACATTGTTGCAATTCAATTTATTACACAAATGCAATTTAAATAATCTCATAAAATCACGTCCCAACAGAGGCAAACGTTTTTCATTTGTTTTGATAACAAAAAATACCATGGACTTCATGAAGCTTCCGTACAACACCGGTACTGTTACGCAACCCATCGGAGCTATTTTCACGCCTGTATAGAAGTTAAAAATGTCCTTACATGGCCGTAATTTATAATTAACGTTATCGCCTTCGATCAGCTGTTGATATACGTGGACGGGCAAGACAGAGACAGCACTACCGCAATCAATCTCACATAAAATTTCTCTATTACCTATCCTTATTTTCCGCGAGATTGGTTCGTCCCTAGTTGTGTTTTTAAGGTTAAATAAGTTGTAAATACCTTCATCAGCGCCATCGTCATCTCTTCCTAGAAAATTGCTATCACTTATCTTAGATTTGCACATTCTTTTTAAATGTCCCCTCTTTTTACACAATTGACACACATAATTAGCGAAACGGCACTGATCTTTAATGTGATTTTTGTAACCGCACACTTCACAACACTTCGAAAATCGCGAGTTATCACCAGACAGAACGCCGCCGCCGCCGCCGCCGCCGCCGGATCGCCGCTGCAACGCAAACACCGGCTGCGCTTGCGCGTCGCCCTCCGGCCCGCTGCCCCCGCGCGCGGTTTGCAGCGCAGCGCGCGCACAACGCACGCTCTGTGCCAACTCCAACGCCTTGCTAAATGTTAAAGTTTCAATACTTTCCGCAAATAATTTTTCTTTTTCCTTAGTGTTCTCCAGACCTAGGACGAACCTGTCCCGTAATGCGTTGTCCAGTTCACTCTTGAACCCGCAATATTGAGCCAAGTTCCGCACTCGCGCCGCCCATCCAGATAGATCTTCCCCTGACCGTTGTTCTGCTTTATAAAACTTATACCGTTCTGCAAAAGTACTCTTCTTCGATTGAAAATGGTCATTAAACTTTTCTATCAGACTTGAATACTCGACGGTATCTAAACTGTCAGGAAACACCAAATCTCTCGCGACGCGGTAGGTATCTTCCACCAACGCAGTGAGCAACAGAGCTCGCCTTTTGATTCCAGCCTTATCGGTGTCGTCTTGAATATCGTTCGCCGTACAGTACTGAATAAATCGACTTCTGAATATGCTCCACTCTTGAACGCGGTGGTCAAACGAGAGATTGCCACCGAACACCATTGTACTTGATTTCGCTCGTTCCAATCCGTTTGGATTGTTTTCATTCGCCATAGCAACACTTCCCGTAAACACAACACAATAATTTCACACGTAGATAACAAATCGTCGCCAAATGTTATGTATTTAAAGGAATAATACAATTAAACACAGAAAATCACTGGTACTCGTGTAATGGCTCGCAATCAACTGACGTGACAGATCTACCCACATAAGTACTAATTCCAATATACCACAAATATTAATAGCAACGGTTCGAATTACTGCATAGAATAAAAAAAAAATAGATTTTAGTACCTACATTTCTCATTAATTAAATATTCAGGAAGTCAATAAATAACCGAAGTGTAACCATCGACAGAAAAACGCTTATATCTCTGTTTATTCTTTTCCCCACATGGCCGCTTTCTGCATAACATGATCCAATTAACCTAAAGAACACGACGTGATGACACCGACTTGTTGTGGTTAAAGGATAGGGATGCGATTTCTTACGGTTCTTCAGTAATTAGTATTGTATCAGTAGGTACATGATTCTTAAATAAATATTTTTTTATCTTTGTCTCATAGGTACCTACTAACTAAATGTTCTACTCATAAGACTACTTTAGTAAAATACATTCCTTCGAATTCACGCTGAAGAATAAGTATAGGTAAAGCTTTTCTCCTTGGTCTTTAGCAATATGATAAATACTCTCAAAATCGTAAAAACGACTTCATAGAAGGCTCTTTTTTTTGTACGACGGGGGAGCGCTTGGCCTTCATCTCATCTGGTTACAAGTTGAGATAAGGCCGACGGTGGAGGCGCACTTCACCCGGAATCCGAAATAAACTGAGGAACTGACTATCTTACCTCTTAATGCCGGAACACAACAATTCTTGCAAGAATTGTTATTATGGCGACAGAATAAGGAATGATGGTGGTAGCTAGCCAGGCAGACTTAAACAAAATCCTACCACCAACCAAACCGAGCACAATCTGCTCCCTCTGGGGATCGAACCCGGGCTTTCCCGGGTTCTTTTTACCGGGTTACTACCACCATTCCTATTTCAGCCGCCAAGCAGCATTGCTGTGTTCCGGTTTATGGTTGCCAGTGAAATTACGGGCACGCGAGGCTTAGCATCTTTATGCATCTAGTTGACGGGTCGCAATGCAGTGCCGTGTAAGCTATGTTCTTTGTGGATGTGACCTACGCAGTAAGGCATTGTTATAGGCAAGAGATGCACTTAGTGTGCGTTCTCCCAGCGGAAAAATGTAAAATTTCATGAGTTTGCTTAGCTAAATAATTAGTTAGTGAAGCCGTGTAAATGTGTATGGTACTTTTAAATTTGTGCAGCCAGCGGTTTTTGAGATATTTGAAAAAAACAGTTGCCGCTGGAAGAACGCGTTTCGTTTTCGCGGACGTTCTCCCAGCGGCATCTTTTTTTCAAAATGGACTTAAATGAAAAAAAATACTTCATCAGTAAGAGTACGAGGCGAGGTAAATGTGTACCTACCTGGTAATGAAGCTTATGGTTGTGGGATAAGGATGAAATTAGTTTCTTAAGGCTTTTCTTACGAGAAAAAGCAGGACAGACGCAATTAATGCCGCGTGGCGGAGACTTCAAATCTTGGTTACGAAAGTAACCAGGGTGCGCCTACGGGCTTTTTATTTTTAAGCTTCAAGCGGCAAGAACTATTACGTTGTTTAATGGGCACGCTGCCATAACACCAGCTTGGAATGTCATTCAAAAGTCTTGTTCAATATCTCCGTTCCTATAAGAGCAATAACTATGAATTTTTTTATAGCTCGGGCAGTATTTTTCTGTGTAATCTTCGTTGCTATAGTATAAGCCGTTTTCGTGTACGGTCATGTGTACGCTAGCTTGATCGTTTTGCTGGCGTACCCACTAAGTAAGTATGGTCATTATTTCTTAAACCAATGAAGCACCATTTATTATATTTTTGCACTAATTATGCTCTATTTACGCAGAGTTTTTAGGCATAACCACGAACGTGAATTTGATTATGTGTAAGCTAACATAACGGACACCCTAAAATCTACAGTGCAGAAGACAGAGTTGCTACTATGAGTTTTTAATAGCCTGTAAAAGTTTCCCGGAATCAGGTAAAATTTCCCGAACTGGCAACTAAATTATTTATGGAGGGTAGGTACCTAGGAACTTTAACTACGTCCAAGCAAAGTGTGTGGACTACTTTTAGTAAAAATCTTTATGTGCGTGTGGTGTAAGGGCCACTTTGTTAAAATTTGTTCTGTGAAAATGTGCATAAGATTTAGTGAAGATTCCCAAAGAATTGTGAAAGTTGGAATCAGAATTTGTGAAAGTCTAATAAGCAAGTTATGGACTGTATTAGAGGATTGAGGGCCCACATGATTCTATGGGCCCCTACCACTAGTATATTTATCCCGTAAAGTCCTTTTCACCAAAGAAGTCCCGCGGCAATTAGTGGAACTAATTTTGACAGGCCGGCCATGTTGTCACGTTGTCAGTGCTGTTACTGTGTTCGGACTCGGTAGCTAGGAAGATTTTTATTCAATAAATCGTATCTCGTGTTGTTTACAATGCCTAAGGTTTTCAAAAGTGCTGCTCGAGAAATTATACTGAAATTGAAAGACTTTGATGAAGCAGAATCAGGTGTTCTGATACCAATAAACAATGTTCACAAGGGAGTTGCCGCCATGTCATTTTAGGGATGCCATGCCAGCTGATATTTACCAAGTTGTTTGGAATTTAAAACTAATTATGCTTCATGAGTATTGCAATAACTATTATAATATTTGGATTTATAAATTAGCCTGTTATGCCCGTTTTTACGAAAATATCCGCAAGATCTCTATTGCACACGTTGACTCGTAGGTACATACCTACGTGAATTTCACAGTGACTTAAGTTAATTGTGAATTTAAATTAAACGTTTTTGTTTTATAACTCAATTTTTGTAATACCTTATTAAATATTGACAGATAATTTACTTATAGGTGTTTCTGAAAAAAGAATAAGCCTCAAGAATATACAATGCTAGAACTTCATTCTTACATTGGTAAGTAATCTCTTCCAGACAAACTTGAGATAGATTGAACTTATGAGTACCTACCTACGTTGTTGGACTATATAGATAATTATCAAAACATAACTCGTACATAAAAATACTGAAATACATAGGTACATATATTAGTATTTTTATTATTAGTGCTTACCCGTCGTACAATAAAAAAAAAATCTAAGGACAGATTAATGGACATACTCATACACACTACTAATATGTATACATGGTTACATATATTTTAATAACTTAAAACGTAACTCTTAACAACCTACCAAACCATGTACTTACATCTTTGGGTAGTCAACAACAATTATCGCTGGCAACATTCTGTTGCACGACTATAGCGCCGCGTCTAGGGAACTTCTTTGGTGAAAAGGACTCTACCTATCGCTTTTCGCAGCAAAAAGTCTGCACTTTCATATAATGTAAAAGTACTCTGTGGTCTGAACAGTTAATACCTTAGAATACTAATAAAACATAGAAACAATGACAGCGCGACTTAGTGCCGTAAGTTGTCTTTACGCTGGATATGCTACAATTACGATAGCATCGATATCGATGAAAAAAATTTTGACTGCATTTGAATTGACCTGAACTGTTATTTTTTTGTAAATATTTTGTTCTAAAAATATTAACTAGGTACGTACCTAGTTACTATTCTCATCATAACATAAACCTACCTGCTTCTTAAAATTGTAGTTTGCATAGTTTGCTGAATAATGGTAGATTATGCACCAAGGGAATAAAGAAATGTCTTATATTGCGGGTGGCATGTTGAACCCCGAGTGTAATGATCCCTCATTACACTCGGGGTTCAACATGCCACCCGCAATATAAGACATTTCTTTATTCCCTTGGTGCATAATCTACCATTATTCTCTCGGGTTAACTCCCGAGCGGAGCAAGGGAGTTTACAGTTAACTCCCGAGCGAAATGAGGGAGTTTACAGTTAACTCCCGAGCGAAATGAGGGAGTTATGTAGAGTCCTGAGTGAAGCGAGGGGTTTAAGCTACCCAAGACGAAGACATGCTTTATCCCGAGGTGCATTCTCTACTTTTCACACCGTCGCGTCGGCGAGCCAATAAAAGTCAGAGTTACACAATTTAAAGCATTTAATTAAAATCAGATATTAATGTTGGACACATTTGTCCAATTATGTAGAGATAGTGTAAAACTTAACCAAAATTTAGTATAAAGTTAAAGACTAGGCTTTTATACATATATATTTTATTATATTGCCTACCACTGATACTTGAGGCAAATGCAGCGTTGGTAAGGCATCGGATTTGAGTCGCTTCCACTTCACTTTATTATTTTGTATAAATGAATCCGAAGTAAAATGTTTTGAGCACATAACACTTCTTTTATTCCACTCCCAATTTGGTCTGGTCCTTGTTATACAGTGAATCTATTTTCTTTTGAGTATTTCTTGATTGGGAACACTAGAACAAAAACATGAACACTGATTACTAAAACACTAACGATTAACGTCACTTATTGTGTAGGTAGGTTATCAAGTAACAAAATGTACCTGCATAAACATTTCAAAACCACCCAAAAGGTCCATTGGTGCATGACCAAAATTGAGCAGACGACGTCCAGATCGGAATATGATCGTGTTTAAAAAAATACATATCGATAACAATAACAATGTGACCAACTTACCCCGTCACTATTTGGCTTTTCAATTGCATGAAATGAATTAAACCAGCCAATATTCGGCGTGTTACTGAATTCTGAGACGGTTTACAATAATTGTTGTGTATTTAACGTATATTTAACTCTAGTTTTGTGCAAAAACTCACCGATGAAATGTTAATGTTTGTCGGCAGTTTTCTTTTCGCCCTGAGTGCGAAAAACAGTATTTTACAGCACAAGACATTTTGCAGATATGTACACTACTATCACCACGCTAAAATTAATGTTTGGCCAATTTTGGATTTATCACTCTTTTTCTGGGTTTTTCCTCATTGTTTACTTATTTTGTTGACAATGTTTATCGCCATGGTAACGAAAATATAACCTAAAACTCAATATACTAACTATGATTGGTCGCTCAAAAGACACCTAAAGACACCATTTGAATGTGTGAATATAACACACTTGGGACAATGACATATCAGGCAGTATCTGATTAATTATTTGTTGACTCACTCACACCTTGGCAGAACTCCATTAGAAAAAATTGAGATAGGCAGAGACCTGGCCGAGCGTCTTTTATGACTTTATCCATGTTATATTATATATCGATGGTTAATACGGCTTCCCATGTCTTCGTGGGAATCTATAGCCATGTTAATCTGTAGTATTGGGAATCTTTATAAATGGGCATCTGTAATATTGGGAATTTATAATTTTGATAATATGTAGATATGGGAATCTGTAGAAATGGGAATATGTAGAAATGGATATCCGTAGAAATGGGAATCTGAAGAAATAGGAAATATAAGACATTGGATTCTGTAGTACCTATTGACAATCTGTAGTATTGGGATTCTGTAGACGTGGGAATAATTCAGTTGAAGATGACGATTTGACGTTGAAGACTCTTTCTTACGTACGTATATCCCGAATTGCGAAAAATAACACAGTAGCGTAATATAATAGTATAATAAGAACATAGCACAGCGGATTGCGGCGGCGCCCCGCCAGGCCGGCCGGTGCTACCGTGAACCTATATAGGGATATATATATATGGACTATATATATATTTTATAGGGACTTGAACTTATCACGGGCTAGCTATGGTTAAGGAGTGTTATTTCCGTATGAAAGGTTTGTGTTATAAATTGGTGTTATGTTGTGATGATGAATTGCATTGCAACACGTAGAGACAAAAAGAGTTCAACAGTAATGCACTTCTTTTCGTGCCTTGGGAGATTGAGGTATCGAGTGGTCCATCGATATTGAGGATTCAGCTACAAACTGTGTGATTCAGTTAATCAACTTTAATTTCTACTGCTACTCTACTGCCGGCTTGTTGTCGGCAAGGGACAGCTTGCGTCATGGCAGAACCTTGGGATAACGACGACGATGGCATTCAGGTAAGCGCCTCTTCTCTGTGCGCTGTGTCTAGGCAGTTTGAGAAACCAGCTATCGAGGATGATGACTTTACTTTACAGTCTTAAAGTTAATTAAAGGTGATCCAGATATGGACTAGTAGAGCTAGTCACGTCATGTTTTCTGTCGAAGAATTGAAAGTTAGTGAAGATTTATTAATCTAATCGCGAAAGTTTAAAAAAGACTAAGATTTATTAACATTGATTTTTGCTTTTTTGTTCCTACATGGAAACTTTCTTTCTAAACCTTCCAAGGTCTAGATCTGGACCTTGAAAGGTTGTAATTTAGACCCCTAAAAATGTTTGCCATTGCCCCCTGGCTTGCCTGCGTAGACTTGATTACTGTTCCCTCGAGATTTTCTTACAAACATTCACAGATATAATATTAGTGTGATAGATATGCGAGGGCCAAGTAGAATCTTGTATTCTAGTAATAGATCAGAAAAGAGAATAGATTGAGCCTTAGTAAGAGGTACATTCATAGGTGTTGCTATCCTGTGCTGTGTTACGCAATGCTCTGTGCTTTGATAGCTAAATATCTCAAAAGCTAGATATCGTCATTCAAGAATTTATTCATTTCCCAACAGCTCTTAAATATAATAAAGAAAACTAAAAGAATTCAGTGTTTTTAAGGTTTATTTCAGATCTTGCGAAGGAATTTGCTGCAAGATTCCAAGACTTTGTAGTGATAGAAAAGTCTCAATGCTTTAAATCATTTATTCACCTTTTGAAGTTGCTGCAGAGAGGGAATGAACTGATGTGGCTGCTAAATTGTTTAGTCTTTCCAAGCCTTTACCTACTTAAAATGGAGATAATTTATCTGCAAGATGATATATTTCCTTGCAAATTTATAAAACTGCATCTAGAATTTTGGGGTCACATGTTCCAGATAAGTATGAAAATTGCCAAAAAAACTAGCAATAAACCTGGCTAGGTTATTTAGACCTAGAGTTTGAATGTAAACTAACAAAAATGTGTCAAAATATTTCTTTTAACTATTTAGTACTTAAGTATTTTTTTTATTGTACAACGGGGATGTGCTTGGACTTCATTTCACCTGGTAACAAGTTGAGATAAGGCCGAAGGTGGAGGCGCACTTCACCTGGAATCCTCAACAAACTGAGGCAAGTTTGATTACTTGCTTAATTAAGTTCTTTTTTGGATTTTGATAAAACAATTCAACAGAATCCAGGCCCCACTTAAATTTACTAGCCGACCCCTGTTCATTACGCAAGTGAATAAAACAAAAAAAGTAATATACTAATCAAAGACAAAACAAAAAACAAGTTCCGTTTAACTGAAACAGTAGACTTCAGAGTTAGGCCACTAGTTGGCCCTGTCACTCAATGCCCCAGAATACCCAATTACTACAAATAGAAACGGGATAACACCCTGCTGCTGATTGGGTGTGAAGATGACATTGTTTTTTTTTTATTGTATGATGGGGAAGCACTTGGCCTTCATCTCTCCTGGTTACAAGTTAAGATAAGGCCGAAGGTGGAGTCGCCCTTCACCCGGAATCCTCAACAAACTGAGGAACTGGCTATCTTCCCTCTAAATGCCGGATCACAACATTTTTTAGAATTGTTGTTATGGCGACAGAATTAGGTTAGATGGTGGTAGCTAGCCAGGCGGATTTAAACAAAGCCCTACCACCAACCAAACCATGCACAATATTGCTCCCACTGGAGATCGAACACGGGACCTCTGGATCTGAAATCGGTGGGTTGAACCACTAGACCACAGAGGCGGTTAAAAGTTTCGAGCATACTGCACCTCTGTATACCTGTAGCCTGCGGGTGGAGTATACGCCAGTGACGTACAGCCTCCTTCGGGCCCAGTACCTACCTATTACAATTGCACTCATGGCGGTGTTGGGGCTGCTTCGCTTTCGCATCGGGGATATTTGCGGCAGCGCGGATCGACCTGGGCCCCGATTCTACTGAACTAATATTAGATATAAAGAAAACATTCTTCTTAAATTGTGAATCACTGACATTAAATAAAAAACATAGGTACATTACAGGATATTACAAGACATTCATTTCACACAGCGCCATCTAGCCCCAAACTAAGCATAGCTTGTAATACGGGAACTAGATTACGGATATAATACTTTTTTATTTTTTTTTTGTAAATACATAGATACTTATCATACAATCTATATAATATCACAAATGTTTGTCCTTTGGGAATCGAACCAACTTGATACAATGCACAGCCGAAACCGCTGGTCGTACAGACTTTAAATTTCGAGGGCATGTTTGTCTTAGTGTGTAGCCTGCTAAGAAAGACATTTTGAAAATTCGCACCCTAGTGTTCAAAATGGGGTTCAAATTTCGGGGTAAAATGTTGCATATAGCTTAAACCACACATGATAGGCACTTGAAAATTAGTATTAATATTGCCCATATGAATTAAGCCATGGCAGATTTTAGGTTTTTAAGAATTTTGTAAATAAACATATTGTTACGCCAATCAGAAAAGTCTAGAATCATCACGGGCCTTCGCATAGTTAATACAATAATACAATAACAATTTGTTTATAAATAACAATATAATATTAAATGATTTATGACCGCCGCGCCGAGTACAATAGAGTCCCAGATTACACAACAGTTAGTTACCGCGATAATTCCCGCGCTTACTAGATCATTCGATAGACTGGATATAAATATGCCGCACGATTCGGAAGCAAGACAGTATTCAATTACGATACAGAGTGATAACATCAAGTGATATTTGAGTGTGATTTCAGTGTTTAGTGATTCGGAAGTATAATTAAGTAGTGTTGTACTGTGTTTGAGAGTAATTAGTTTGGTGCTGAATAAACGTGTCTTATTTTGAGTGATAACCGGTTGCTTTTAATTCTTACGAACCCCTGCTCGTAACAATATATTACACATTATATTATACACAATAAAAGGGGGTTCCCATACACGAAATATTTTTACTAATAATTGTTATTTCAGACCTATATAATAACAAAGTTGGTGTGAGTATAGTGCTTACTTTGAGGTAAATAAATAATAAAATCTGGCCAAGCGTGATTAAGACCTGCACTAAGACTTCGAAAAGCCTGCAATTTTTGCCTGGAAATGTGGCCTAGAGGTGTGCGTTGCACACCATGTAGCAGCTAATCGGTCAAATTAATCCAGATTTCCAACAAATATATATATTCATAATAAAATAATACTTGCGCCTATTACAAGCAACTATTACGCGGACGAAGTCGCGGGTATATGATAGATATGATATGTAACTACCGCAATATCCGCTCCAGACCCTCGCTGGCTATCTTCAAGGGCAGAGTCGAAGAGCACTAACCCTCCATATCGATTTAGTGTAATAGGTACTCGTACATTTAGGTTTGTATATTGCATGTTATGTATGTTTAATTAGGCACGAATATACTTAAATTTTGTACACTTTTCCCATAATATTTAAAATCTTGTTTCTGTCAATACCTAGGTTTGCTGAAAGAAACTCCTATTAGGGTTAAGCTCGCCTTTGCCATACTTTTTGACTGACTTAAAAAAGGAGGAGGTTCTCAATTGGGCTGTATGTTTATTTTTGTTTGTTTGTTACCCGATTACTCCGCCAATTCGAAATTGATTTTGATGATTCTTGTTATGTATGGTAGGTCATACTTCCGAGGTTGTCCCATAGAAATTTCATAAAAATCGGTAGAGTAGTTTGGTTTTTATATCAAAATAACTGGAAAAATATGTCATCCAAGTAAATGAAATTGCGTATTCTGGTTTCCTGTGGTGTTTACGGTCACTGGAGTAGTCCTGATGAACTGCTTACCTTCCAGTACCATCATCATCGTCTGATGATGAAACTAGAAGGTAGGCAATTCACCGAAACTCCGTAATAAAACAATTTATCATCATCATTACAGCCCATAAAAGTCCGCTGAAGGACATGGGCCTCTCCTAATGTTAAAGAAAGCAATGGAGGTTTTTTTTTTTTTGCCATAATCACCACGCTTGGCAGGCGTGTTAGTGATCGCAGTGATGATACTTGTATACTTTTTTATTTTTTTTGTACATACATAATATTTACTTTCTTCGTCTGGACTGTGTAACAGTTCTCGTATCAGACTTTACGAGCCCCCGCCATAGGCGTCTAACATGGCTCATTAATGATTACTAACATCTTACTTATCAGGCGATTGCCAGTTTGGTTAGGATATTATAGGCTATATCCTAACCAAACTGGGAAACCACATCACAAAGATGTGCGCATCTCGGAATCGAGCCCACAACCTTTAACTTTAATACATCAAAACCAATTCTTAAAGAAAACTATCTAGGTACCTAGTTGTTGGAAAGATTACGCAACCGTGTCATTTATGTTAAATCTTTCTGATCATGGGGTCGATTTAAGAGCGCGCCCAATGACAAAATTACGCAACAGGAGCATTTTCAAAGACACTCTTTGATAGTAACGAAAGTAGTTATACCAATAAAAAAAATACTGAAAGCTGGGGAAAATCTTGTTGTAGTGCAATGAACGGATAGAATTAAAAAAATAATCTGAGTTCTTTTTAAAAAAATAAATAGATACTACACTAAAAAAACGCTTTTAATTCAAATGCTCGAAATTATCAGCGACAACCCCATTTTTTTATTTATGAATAAAATAGCTAGACTTGTGTTTTAGTCGAATGATCGGCTAGTTTTTTAATTTCACGTTTACATTTTGAATAATTAAATAAAACACTAACAAAAATTATAACGTGGACCTAAAAGCCATTTAAAAAAAAAGCCCAAAAGAAATTTCATAAGCAACTGAACCATGCAATTTTCGACTTTATGTTATGCTATTTGGATACAAAATAGATCATGGCTTCTTGATCAGTTGTCGGGCAGCGCTCGACGTGGAAGGTTGTTCCCGGCCGCTATGTTTCGTAATCCAGCGCGTAATTTGAATTATGTTTTGAATATCTACTGGTACTTATCTATTTTTATTAATCAGGTTCGTACCTATGCATAATGAAATTATTTGAAGACGGATTTCTATTATAATATTTTCAAATCAACGCAAAGAGTTGATAATGGTAGCACCCTATTCTCATACAAATTGAGTCTAAATTTGATGGGCTAGCGTTCAAACCCTGCCGGGCCGCGCATTTGCCGCTGCACTGATCATTTCTACGTAATCTTTACAGTATAGGAAGATTTTCAGACAAATCATTGTATCCTCATAGCCTCATAGCTCAGTTGGTAGTAACTCTGCCTTCTGCGCTGTAGGCTGTGGGTTCGATTCCCACCCAGGACAAACATTTGCGTGATGAATATATGTTTGTTCTGTGTTTGGGTGTTTGTATTGTATGATAAGTATGTATTTACATAAACTATCCGTAATCTAGTACCCATATTACAAGTTATGCTTAGTTTGGGGCTAGATGGCGCTGTGTGACTAATAACTTATCATCGCTACACCTTAGAGGGCGTGCTTTACTATGCTTGCCTAGACTTGGTCACCAATGAAGGACGCGTGGGTGAAATATGTTTTTTTCCTGGCATTGGGTGCGCTCTTAAGGATTTCGTTTTTATTTTAAAATTCCCAAAGTATCCATAAATTTTCCTTTTATAGAACTTTTTCCTTAGTAGGCTCCAATTCCCCCCAGCTCCCCTACTCACTTAGAATATGCTTCCCAAATATGGAACCCTTCTTATCACTTATATATTGATAGAATATAAAAAAATCAACGTAAATTCTTGCGTTGTTCTTAATGAAAAATTATGAATCTGACTACTAATTTAACTGCGCCAAACAGCACCTTCTTCCCCTTTTCCTTCGTCGAAACTTCGCTGATTTAGTCTACCTTTCGAGAATTATTAACTCTTCAATAGATTGCCCGCCACTTCTTGATAAAATCAAGCTGTATGCGTCCACCCGTGCACTTAAAAATAATAATAAAAGTAAAAGTAAAAATTGTTTATTACTGTTAAATAAAATTTTACAATTTCAAGGAAAACAAAGGTTCTTAGGTACTAACATTTTAACACTAATACAATAAATATTTAACAGACAGCAAATATTAAAGTTAGGTATATCTGTCAGTTTTCCCACTAGGCTAAGAGAAAACTTATTATCGTCATTTTGGGTAGATTTTTATGCTCGGGTCCTAATATAATGAAATTAATATATCGTGTTAATAATCAATAATAAATAGATAAATAAAAAAATAGTAATAAGTAATGTGTAATAGTAAATGTATAATATACATATAGCAATAGGTAAATGGCAAATTAAACCATAACAATAATCTCTTCTACCTTCCCACAGTTTCTACGAATTATCGCCAACATGCCTTTATCTATCGTGCAAGTAAATTATTCAACAATTTCAATTTTGAGCTTGACCTTGACCCTTTCAATAACAGCACTCGTCCCCTTAAAAACAAATATAACAAAACATTTTTCTCTGCCTATTTGTCCCATATAAAACCTGCTAATCATAATTAATAAGGGCAATAAATGTGAGTGACTTTTCTTTCTTCTTTTTTCTTTTTTTTGGTAGGTATTGTGTGTATGTAATACTTTCGAACGTTGCATTTACAGATGCTATATTATGGTATAAGTATATATATAAATATACGGGTATATATTGTGAACGTTGATTGTGGCTGCCAATTTATTTATTTCGATAATACGGATATATGATTCTGATCGCGAATGTAAAAGTGCATAGATATTAATCTGCTGGTTTGCTTGTTTGTTTCTATTAACTTTGTTAGCACTGTTTCTATTTGTGGATACCTTTAAATGGTTCTTTGTTTCCTATATTAAGTGCCAACAATGTTTTTATTTGTCGGTGGTCTTCCTAAAAAAAAACAGAAAAATGGCGACAGACTCAGGTAAAATGGTGGTAGCTAGCCAGGTGGACCCAAACACAGTCCTACCACCAACCAAACCAAGCACAAAATTGTGCTTCCCTGGGGATCGAACCTGGGACCTGTGGATCTGACACCGACTAGATACAGAGGCGGTTAAAAATATTACCCATTCAAATTTAACTATGAGAACTTATACATATGCCTTTCACTCGCTCAATCAAATATTTATTTGCTATCTTGTGTTACGAGGTTCAAAAAATAATATTGGTTCCAACTTATCATACCAATAAGTCATGGAAAAAAGGAAATTAAATAAATAAATAAACATTACAGGACACTAATTTCACACAGCGCCATCTAGTCCCAAACTGAGCATAGCTTGTAATATGGGAACTAGATTACGGATAGAATACATGGATACTTTTTTTTTTTTTTTGTAAATACATACTTATCATACAATACAACACCCAAACACAGAACAAACATCTATATTCATCACATAAATGTTTGTCCTGGGTGGGAATCGAACCCACAACCTACAGCGCAGAAGGCGGAGCTACTACCAACTGAGCTGTGAGGCTTGTCAATTACAGTAAGAAATATCAGGAAAAATCGTTAATTAACTAATTTTAACAAATAATACATAACTTTGTTTATGCTATATAACTAAAAGTAGATACAGTCATCTGCAATAATTTTCAAAATTATGTCATTACTTATACATTAAAGAATGGTGATTATGTCATAACATTTGTGTTCAAGTCTGATAGATATATCACACTTAGTACCAAATGAATAACATATTCTATTAGATGAGAATACAAACCCATTTTTAACCGACTTCAAAAAAAGGAGCAGATTCTCAATTCGTCGGTTTTTTTTTATGTATGTTTCCCGATTACTCGAAGACGCTTGGACAGATTTCAAAAAAAAATTATTTTTGTAAGGATACTTCACAGATAGTCCCATTGTCATCAGGTCAGGATCAGATGATGGAATCCTGTAGAAATCGAGGGAACTCTTCTAATATTATATGTACACTTGCAGTGATTTGAGTATTTTTAGGGTCGGTATACTTCACAGGTGATTCCATCGTCATCAGGTCAGGATCTGATGATGGGATCCTGGAAAAATCGAGGGAACTCTTCAAATATAATAGGCATACTTGGAACAATTTGGATGTATTACCTCAAAAGTATAGAAAACACGGACCCCATATAGGATCACGCGTCTGCCTGTCTGTCTGTACAATTTGGGTGTATTACCTCAAAAGTAAAGAAAACACGGACCCCATATAGGATCACGCGTTTGTCTGTCTGTCTGACTGTCCACCTGTACTCAATATAATTGGAAAAAATACGTCATCCAGATAAAAGAATTTGTATCACATTCTGCATTGAAGACGGTTTTCTTTTTAGTTTCTAAAACGTCATTATATGCAGTGTATTATATTTATTGCAGACGACTGTACCTTTTGCAGATTGTAAAAAATACTTTCCAAACTAATTTAATTTATACAAAGCAATGGAAATGTTAGTATATTGACATAAGTATCATAATAATATAGTTTGATACTTCTTTACCTTGATGATTTTAGTAAGTGTTTGATTAATGTATTATTATTTCTAAAAAAAAAGAGCTGTGTGGCCAAGTGGGTATAGGCCCGCTTTCCGATCCGGAGGTTGTGGGTTCAAGTCGTGCATATTGATGCAATGGACTTTACCGGTTTTTTTTTGTATGGGTAGCCAACCCATACAAAAAGGCTACGAAACTTACACAAGCAAGAATGAGATCTACAATGGAGCGAGCCTACCCAGGTTTTTTTTTTATTGTACGACGGGGAAGCGCTTGGCCTTCATCTCACCTGGTAACAAGTTAAGAGGCCGAAGGTGGAGGCGCACTTCACCCGGAATCCTCAACTGATGAACCGGCTATCTTACCTCTCAATGCCGGAACACAACATTTTTTTTTAAGAATTGTTATTATGGCGACAGAATTAGGTAAGATGGTGGTAGCTAGCCAGCCTTTAGAATCAAAAAGTTGAATTCTCATAAAGTTGAATTCCCAAAATATATAATTTCCCAGAATGTTGATTTATTTTTGATTCGCAAAATGTTGAATTCTTTAAAAGTTGATTTCCCATAATGTTGACTTTTTTGGCACGACAATAACTAAAGTTATGTATAATTGTACGGTTTTTCTCTTCGTGAACCGAAAGTTTCATGCCCACGCTGCTGTAACCTTAGTCGCCTTCAGAAATATCCACTATAGTTTCATCGAGAAAATTCATTTCATCAAATTGAAACTTGGCTTTATTCTTATTCCTAGCGAGGAAAAAGAATAAAAAAATTCAAGCTATATTTTATGGTAAGCGGGTACTAAAGTGAGGGTGTTTTGATATGAGTAGGTTGATACCTTTGATGACAGCTGTCATACTTCAAAAGGCCATATCTCTGAAAGTACTCGTCCTAGACTCTTTGTTCTTGGTTCAAATGAAAGCTTTGACCAAGATCTATATATTCAATGAAAGCTGACAAACTTCAAACGGCCATATCTCTGAAAGTACTCGTTCTAGACTCTCCGTTCTTAGTTCAAATGAAAGCTTTGACCAAGATCTATATATTCAATGACAGCTGTCAAACTTCAAACGGCCATATCTCTGAAAGTACTCGTCCTAGACTCTCCGTTCTTAGTTCAAATGAAAGCTTTGACCAAGATCTAAGTATATATTCAATGACAGCTGTCAAACTTCTAACGGCCATATCTCTGAAAGTACAAATTAAAGCTATGACCGAGATCACGAATTCCAGGTCATGATATAATGATGTATTATTCCTTATTTCCTACTAGTCCTACTGGCAGTAATAAATATATTTATTGATTTATAATGTTAGATAAAATTAAATTATATCGCATATTTACTTACTTTAAGTGTTAAATATCTTATTTAAGTCACCTGTAATATTTTTCAGTAGGTACTCTTTTCATTATTTGCTGATGTGTATCTGTGTCTCAGGTCTTTTCGAAAGAATTTCAGGTAATTAGCGAATCAGGTCTTTTGGGTAACCGCTACCTGTGCGTTTCTGGCATATTACCGGCCATTACGCATACGCGTCGAATATTGTAGGAGTGTCACAGTCTATAACAACATTCAACATTTTAGTAATTCAACTTTTAGCAAATTCAACATTTTAGGAGTCAACATGCTGCGAATTCAACTTTTTGCAAACTCAACATTTTAGGAATTCAACTTTCTGATCCTAAAGACTGGCCAGGCGGACTTAAATAAAATCCTACCACCAACTAAACCAAGCACAATATTTCCCCCCTGGGGATCGAACCCGGGACCTCTGGATCTGAAATCGGTGGGTTGAACCACTAGACCATAGAAGCGGTTATATCGACAGGTACCTATGCGGTATATGATCTTCTTAATGTTAGTAAAGAACTTCTGTAATTGAATTGAAATTTGCGCACGATACAGCACAATGGTACTACGTTTGCGATAAATACTGTGATCTCTTTAGATTAAAGGCTTTTACGCTTGTTTTGCTTTTGCTGTCACTGCTGTGTACAAGAAATATAAATAAATAAATATTACAGGACACTCATTTCACACAGCGCCATCTAGTCCCAAACTAAGCATAGCTTGTAATACGGGAACTAGATTACGGATAGAATACATAAATACTTTTTTTTTTGTAAATACATACTTATCATACAATACAACACCCAAACACAGAACAAACATCTATATTCATCACATAAATGTTTGTCCTGGGTGGGAATCGAACCCACAACGTACAGTGCAGAAGGCAGAGCTACTACCAACTGAGCTGTGAGGCTTGTTAAATATAATGATGTACCTATCCTGATCAGGCTATGCTGGCGCTGATACCTCCCGACTTTCGGCACCCTTCTACGGCACCGCTAAGAAAACTCAGCGTCGACCTCCTCAAAACCTTCTTACAGATAAACGAGGTAAGTACCTGCCTAAGTTACCTATGTTTATTTCTTGTATTAATAAATAAATACAATATTACAGGACATTAATTTTACACAGCGCCATCTAGCCCCAAACTAAGCATAGCTTGTAATATTGGAACTAGATGACGATTAATAATTAAATACTTTTGTAAATACATACCTACGTACTATATGATACAACACCCAAACACAGAACAAACATCTATACTCTTCACACAAATGTTTGTCCTGGAATCGAACCCACAGCCTACAGCGCAGAAGGCAGAGTTACTACCAACTGAGCTATGAGGCTTGTTTAACGTTCATGTGCCTTATTAAGTGGTCTTGAGATATATTCCCATCGATAATTCATAACCAATAACATTGTTTCAACCTAATTTCTGCCTATCTTAATTTGTATGCACCTATTTATTTTTATAATAGTTTTATCAAGCAGTCTATTTATCTTTTGTGTTTGGTCACAACATTTACAATTGTCCTAATGACTCAAAAATTCACTAGTCATTCACCTTGTGCGTATCGAATTCATTCATAATGTTATTTACTATTTTTTTTTTACTTCAGTTATTAATTTTTTCTCATCTAGTTGCACCTTATAAAGTTTGCATTGCACTATATACCTACTTTTCGGAAGTATTTATTTCTCTATCGAATATTACAGTTCGTTTTTTAAGGCAAAAAAAAACCTACTCAGTAGTTGCATTGTAAAAGAAGATAAAATGATGAGAATTATTTTAACTGAAAGCAAATACGTAAAAGTAGATAGTTGAATGAAAGTAGAATGAGTAAATTTTCATTAGTATCGACCTTCCAAAATGGTAGTTCGGAAATATCGCTCATTTTGCACAGCACTACTTTTTTTTTGCTATTCGCTCATGACGTCATCAGATTTTCGTCTATCCTCAACCATGGCACACAGTTAGTGAACTGACTATCGGTGACGCGATAGGGTACGCCAGAGTTGATTTATTATGCCAGTCTGATTTGATGATATTTTTTTATTCATTTAGCTGATGTTTTCTTATGTTTTTACCTTTTGTTTATTCAAATATCAATAATAGTAATAGAAATAATTTTAACCGCCTCTGTGGTCTAGTGGTTCAACCCACCGATTTCAGATCCAGAGGTCCCGGGTTCGATCCCCATGGGGAGTACAATATATTGTGCTTGGTTTGGTTGGTGGTAGGACTTTGTTGAAGTCCTAGCTAGCTACCACCATCTTACCTAATTCTGTCGCCATAATAACAATTCTAAAATTGTTGTGTTCCGGCATTCAGAGGTAAGATAGCCAGTTCCTCAGTTTGTTGAGGATTCCGGGTGAAGTGCGCCTCCACCTTCGGCCTTATCTTGTTACCAGGTGAGATGAAGGCCAAGCGCTTCCCCGACGTACAAAAAAAAAATAGCTGTACCTGTATTGTACAGTTGAATTTCGAAAAGTTTTCAAAAAAATCTATGCCTCCTGCATCACGTCACTAGTAGTCAACAAACAATCGTATTTGATTGGATAAGAATTTATGTTTTTATTAAAATAATTCTCAGTACTTGTTATAAGATACTTGTTTTTTATACTCACGTGTAGCTGGGTTATTCTTATTTCATAAATAGAGAATTAAAATTACAGTAGGTAATAATTTTTCAATACCTAACACAATTAACAATTTTTGTAGGCCGGGTTTTTTGTCTACTATAGATGTCGTTGGCGCTCAAAAGGTAATGATTTTGGATATACTCGCATAACTTGACACCTGTAAATTTGTCTCCTGCTACCTATATTTCCCAACAAGTATTAAATGAACACGTTGGATGAACATTCTGTCTCCAGCGACTTCCGATATTTGTGCGAGCGTCAAACATAGTTCAATCAATAGAGTGAGCTATGAGAAATGAGTTTCTCTGCGTTTTCTGTAGGTACCTCGCAATTGTCAATTTGTTCCAAAAATAAATACGATTCCGTGTAAGGCCATACATATAGCGGGGCACGTACGTACCTTTTATTTTTATTTTATTTTATAGAAAACAAAATCAAAAACGAATCAAGAAAATCAAGTACGATAGTCACTAAGTATTAAGTGTAAGTGTGTGTGATTGTGTATGTATGTGTGATTGTGTATGTATGATGTGTGTGTGCGTGTGTGATGGTGTGTGTGCACCTTCCATATAATACCAACCTATCAAGAGTTAATAATTGATGATCAATTTGTACCTACCTATTTATATTTTTGTAATCCGCCGAGGACGAATCCCAAATTGCTGACAGCAGCAATTAATACCTAAGAGAGAAAGGTATTAAATCAATAAATAGCAACGTTTTTTTTATTCCAACCCATGGCGTTGGCTTACGGTAATCATATCACATGCAAGTATTTATTTATTTAATTTATCGGAAAATCAACAGCTATTTTACTAACCGACTTCAAAAAAAGAAGGAGGTTCTCAATTCGGCTGTATGTTTTTTTTGTTTGTTTCTTTGTTACTCGATTTCTCCGCCAATTCGAAATAGATTTTGATGATTCTTGTTATGTTTTGTAGGCCTCCGAGGTGGTCATATAAATTTTATCAAAATCGCTTCAGTAGTTTGGTTTTTTATATCAAAATAACTGGAAAAAAAAAATGCATACAAGTTAACGAAATATTCTGCGTTCCTGTGGTGTTTACGGTTACTAGAGTGATCTATTGAACTGCTTATCTTCCAGTATCAACATCATAATTATCAGGGTTGTACCATAATCACCACGCTTGGCGTGTTGTTGATCGCAGTAGTGATGATACGTAGTAGTACCACTGAACTGCCTGCCTTCCGGTAGGTCTAGGGTAGGCCATTGACTTCATCATCGGATGACGATGATGACGATATTCAACGAAACTCCGTAAAAAAACAATTTTAGCTAGCATTGCTTGGGCTGAGTGGAATTGTCTTATGACGGACGCATTTTGGCCATAAATGCTGTACCTATACTTGTATCGTCATCATCATTACAGCCCATAAAAGTCCACTGCATAGTATATGGGCCTCCCCCAATGCTAAAGAAAGCAATGGATGTTTTTTTTTTTTTTTTTGCCATAATTACCACGCTTGGCAGGCGTGTTGGTGATCGCAATAATGATATACTTTTTGTAAATACAGATATTCATTCTTTCTTCCTTCGTGACGACTGTGTAACAGTTCTGGTATCAGACTTTACGAGCCGCCGCTATACCTAGGCGTTTAACATGACTCATTAACGACTACTGCATTACCTCAGAGCTCCGTTATTACTTTACCGATTTAGAAAAATATCTATTCATACAAACTCTTAAATAGGGTGTCGGAGACGTGGTGTCATAGGTTTTACAACGAAAAAAAGCTAAAAATAAACTTATTTTGGATAAAAATGGAACCGACTTCACCACTAAAAACTTAAAACTAACTCTAAGGATACAATAAACATGTTGTTGTGCTTGGCAATTCGGCACCAACTTCAAATTATATGAATTTACCCTTCGAGTATATCAGCGCTGACCTGTGTTACAGTGACGCATAATGCTGAGCTGTGTCCCATTTGAAACAAACTGTAGTCACTTATTACCTACTCGTGTTTTTCTGTTTGTCAATTTCATTTTGTTGTGTTTGTGTATGTGTGTTATAATAGTAAACAAATGAATGTCTATGTCTATGTCTACAGTTATTTTAAGTATTTAGTGTTCCAATTTTATCCAAAAAAGCTTATCTTAGATAGATTACAGTGATAATAGCAGAAAGCTAATAACAGATTTTCACGTATAGTAACGATATAAATAACAGTCTAAAATAAATAGCGGTATGTGGCTTCATGTAGCGAGCGATGGACGTGTCCACAGAACACTAACCTGAATACTGGATACAGTAGGTTGAGCATAGCGAAAATAAGCTACCAAGTTTTATTGGATGAACTTATTTGTATTTCTCAAACCACGTCCCCTTTTGTCCATCAAACAGTTGTGACAACTATGTTGTGGTATTTTAGGTAGAAGGAGTCTCGCTAGCAATTAATACAGAGAGATACATACACCCTTTTTGTACAAAATAGTTTGGTTTGACATTGCATTATTGACAAGCCTCATAGCTCAGTTGGTAGTAACTCTGCCTTCTGCGCTGTAGGCTGTGGGTTCGATTCCCACCCAGGGCAAACATTTGTGTGATGAATATAGATGTTTGTTCTGTGTTTGGGTGTTGTATTATATATAAGTAATTTACAAAAAAAAGTATGTAAGTAGTGTATCCGTAATCTAGTTCCCATATTACTATTACATATGCTAGCTATGCTTAGTTTGGGGCTAGATTGCGCTGTGTAAAAAATAATGTCCTGTAATATTTATTTATTTATTTATTATCCGTCCCTTACATACGAACGAAGCAACGCACAAGCTTCCTATTACTGCAAAGCGCGGCTTTCTGCTCGCAGAGGCACGCGCAGTACCGCAGGGTGGTGAGTCGCGAGACGCCGCCGCCGTCACCACCGCCGCCGCCGCCACCGCCACCGCCACTACCACCGCCACCGTCGCCGCCACCGCCACTGTCGCCGCCACCGCCACCTCCGCCGCCACCGCCACGACCACCGCTGATTCGGCCGGTGCCGATAATTCTGCTGCTGCTGCCGATGTCTCCGCCGCCACCGCCGTTGTCTCCGTCACCACCTCCGCTGTCGCCACCACCACCGCTGTCTCCGCCACAGCCGCTGTCGCCACCACCACCGCTGTCTCCGCCACAGCCGCTGTCGCCACCACCACCGCTGTCTCCGCCACAGCCGCTGTCGCCACCACAGCCGCTGTCGCCACCACCACCGCTGTCTCCGCCACAGCCGCTGTCGCCACCACCACCGCTGTCTCCGCCACAGCCGCTGTCGCCACCACCACCGCTGTCTCCGCCACAGCCGCTGTCGCCACCACCACCGCTGTCTCCGCCACAGCCGCTGTCGCCACCACCACCGCTGTCTCCGCCACAGCCGCTGTCGCCACCACAGCCGCTGTCGCCACCACCACCGCTGTCTCCGCCACAGCCGCTGTCGCCACCACCACCGCTGTCGCCACCACCACCGCAGGCGCCACCACCGCCGCTGTCGCCACCACCACCGCTGTCGCCACCACCACCGCAGGCGCCACCACCGCCGCTGTCGCCACCACCGCCGCTGTCGCCACCACCGCCGCTGTCGCCACCACCACCGCTGTCGCCACCACCACCGCAGGCGCCACCACCGCCGCTGTCGCCACCACCGCCGCTGTCGCCACCACCACCGCAGGCGCCACCACCGCCGCTGTCGCCACCACCACCGCTGTCGTCACCACCGCTGATGCCACCGCCGCCGCCGCCCCAGTAATCGCGACCGCTTCCGCTTCTCGGCCGCGAGTTATTTGCGCATCACTAGAGGTAGGTACATAGTATAATATGCTGATATAAATACGCTACACTACTTTATCGAATGAATGAATGAATGAATGAATTAAAATACTTGATTGAACCCTCTAGAAATAAAACTGGATTACCTACTCAAAAAAAAAATACAATGGGCAGTCTTATCGCTTAGAAGCGAGTTCTTTATTGGCAATTGGTCCGAAGTTGTCTACTGTCAACTGCTCGATGCACTTTGTGACAGACGTTTTTTTCGTGGTAACTACAACTCACGGCTGATCGCCACGTGAGTTGGCTGACAAAAGCAGTCCATCCTTTGTTTTCCAGTGCAATACCCTATTAGAACGTATACTATCCTTTTCTCATTGCACCAAGGAGCATTTAGAACGACACTTGTCATTAACGACATTTAGCACGTGATCGACACAGTGCGTGACCTTGAATGTGAATTTATTGCATTTTTTTTGAAAAAACATATTTGTAAATCGTAAATCGTTTGTCCCTCCTAAAATCAATAATGTAGACTTACAAGAGAAAAATAGCGAAAAATATTTAGGCTTACACATGGATAGTGGTTTGTCCTGGAACACACACATCGAATACATTAAAAGTAAACGCTCCGCACTCACCGGGTCTCTACGCAACGCTGTCCATTGCGTTCCACGGCAAATCCGCTACACCATATACAATTATCTAGTCAAACCGCATTTACTTTACCTGATAGAAATCTGGGGCAGCGCCGTTAAAACTAAATTATCTGATCTTCAAGTTTTACAAAATAAAATCATTAAATTACTTTTCAAATACCCATACTTAACATCAACTTCTAAAATATATAAAGAGACTAAACTAATGAACTTAAAACAGTTGTACAAATACAATACATGCATCTTAGTCAGAAAAATATTAAACAAAACTATTCATACTAACATATCGTTCGTAAAAAAATCCGAAATAACAAAGCGAAGTATGCGTCGAGCCAGCTATCTTGTTTTACCTAGACCTCGGACGAACTATGGCAAACAAATTATTACCTTTGAAGGCGCAAAGCTTTACAACAATCTACCCTCTGAAATAAAAAATGTACACGCATTTAAATCTAAACTCTCTACACATATTATGCAAGACCATTCTTTGCTTATGAAATAATTGCGTTGGATACGTTTAGTCGATGACATACCTACCCACTGTATATTGTTACCTAAGATCATACTGTTCATAAGTGACATTTGTCTTTTTATGAATAAATGTATTAAACCTAAATCGATCAATTGGTACGTGTTTAGTCAAATCTATAATTTTTCGTAACATATTGACCTACAACCCAAAATAAATATTAAATCTCAGGCCATCGCTATACTTATAAATAAACATATCAGACTGACAAGAACAATATTAATAAATTTTTACTTAGTTGGGAAATAAATGGCTAATTTATTCATTTAAGTCATCAGCAGTATATACCTTAGTGTCTGCATTGTGTGCACAACAAATCTGGGTTTAGTCGGTAGGTATGTACTCACAAACAATATCATGAAATTTTCCTATTGATACTTGCTCATCATAATGTTTGCTGCTTTTTATAAATATTGTCTACCTTATCTGTTTATGTTCGTATATAATTTATTCTAGTTATCTGTGGAAACTTTTAATTGGCCTTCCTATTATGTAACATTTGGTTGCATAGTTATTCAATAATCTATTGTACAGCTGTAGTACAGCTGTAAGTTTCCCAAAAATTGTAAAAATAAAATAAAATAAATAAAATAACTTTTCTAAGCTGATTACAGCATGTTTTTGTGATTTAACCTGTCAAAAGGTTACGCTGGAATCTACGGTCCACGGTAGATTCCAGCATAACCATAGTAAGTCAAATAAGCACTAATACCTACCCTATTTCTTTGTTTCAGTTACACAACACTGTAGTTGCCGAGAGAGGTATTACATTTGCAACTTTTTGTCAAAATTCAAATTCAAAATTTCTTTCTTCAGAAAAAAACATTTTGAAACGTCAAATCAACCGCCAGTTGATCGCGATCGGCAGACGCAGAACGCGGAGTGTTTATGATTGTGACGTGCCTTCAATGGGTTTGGATGGAAAAGACAGGTTATAAATCGACCTTTGTATACCAAATTGTTTATGATTGTGACGTGCCTTCAATGGGTTTGGATGGAAAAGACAGGTTATAAATCGACCTTTGTATAATAACTTGATTACATGAAATAAATTGCAAAGTTAACGTGTCTTCCTTGATTTTCGAATGATGAATGCTAGCGTCGTCGGGCAAGTGTGTGCCGCTGTTGATTGCTCGGCGCTAGCTACTCGCTGTAGGTAATTCGTACATAGCGTAGTTATTAGGTAGGTAGTCTGTGGCGTTAACAAGGTCCCGGCGTTGGAACATCCTGTTCCAACATTGGCAGTGGTACTAGGCGATTGAAGCCTCTTCGTATGGTCCCAGTTGACGTCCTCAAGTCTGCAATGCGAGCGACTCCGTCGTTGCCCTTGTGGAGGTTGGTGATGCGTCCGATCAGCCATCGGTTCGGTGGCAGCCGGTCGTCCTTCACGATCATCATCTCCCCCTCGCGTAGTTCCGCATTGCTCCTGTGCCACTTTACTCTCTTTTGCAGTTCTGAAATATATTCATGATAAAATCTGTTCCAGAAGTGAGCTTTCAGCTGCTGTACTCTCTGGTATCGTGGCAGTAAATGCAGTGAGTGATCCTGATTCTGTGGAGAGGGAAGCAGAGTTAATGTTCGTCCAATTAGGAAATGTGAAGGGGTGAGCGGGACTAAGTCAGACGGATCAGAGGATAATGGGGTGATAGGTCTTGAATTTAAAATAGCCTCAATTTGCACCAACAAGGTATTCATTTCCTCGTAAGTTAAATACGCCATTGAAATAACTCTTTTTAAATGATGTTTAATGGATTTCACTGCACTTTCAGCCATTGAATTAAAATGAGGGCTGTAAGCCGGTGAGAATTTGAAAACTATAGAATTCTGAGCGGCGTACGAACTAACTTCTTGATTATTTTGTTTTAAAAATCTAGCTAGATCATTACATGCACCTACGAAGTTTGTTCCGTTATCCGAAAAGAGATAAGCAGGGCGCCCCCTGCGTGCGATAAATCGGTTCAGTGCTGCAAGAAAGCATTCCTTTGTTAAATCAGTGACCAGTTCTATGTGTACAGCTTTCACAGTTAGACACACAAATACACATATGTATGCCTTGATATGGTTGCATCCTCTACCTTTTCTATTCGCTATCATAATGGGTCCCGCGTAATCAACTGCTGTGTTGACGAAGGGAAACTCGCCTTGAACACGTTCCTTGGGAAGATTTCCCATTATAGGCTGAATGGATCTGCCTGAGAATCGAACGCAAGTAATACAGTTATGAACTGATTTTCTCGCAAGGTTACGTCCACCTATAGCCCAATACTTGTGCCGAATGGACGCTAGTAATAACTGCGGTCCAGCATGCAGCAAGCTGGTATGATAGTGCTTGAATATTAGCTGAGTAATGTGATGGGACGCATGTAGAAGTATTGGATGTTTAGTGTCATAATCGTAATTAGAGTTAGATAATCGACCGCCAACTCTAATGAGGTCGTTATCTTCGTGAAAAAATGGATTGAGCTTTACAAGTTGATTTTTAATTTTTAATTGACCCTTTTTTGATAAAATGCTGTATTCTTCGGGAAATGAATCAATTTGTGATAATTTACATAATACATGCATAGCTGAATTTAGTTCTGTGATTTTTAAATAGCCTATAGATTTACTTTGTGGATTACGACAGTTGCCTATAAACCTAAGTAGATACGCCGTTATGCGTTGTAATTTCTTGATATCTGAATAATTTTGTATGAATGATGTATTTGATTGTGTTTCATTATGTGTGTGAGTTTGGTTTGAAGTTAAATGACATTGATTCTTAAATTCGGGTAATTCGGTTTCATTAATTTGTGACGAATGTTGTGGCCAATGACATTGTGATTGCACTAGGAAAGAAGGACCGTGCCACCAAAGCGAATTACCTTGTAGTTTGAAAGGCTCAAGCCCTCTTGAGCCGATGTCAGCAGGGTTCATACCAGTAGGCACATATCGCCATGATTGTGGTTTGGTGGATTCAGTGATCTCATTTATTCTATTATGAACAAACATCTTTAATAAATGTGTATTAGGGCTTTTTATCCACCCGAGAACAATAGTAGAATCACACCAGTAAGTACTAGATGTTATAGTGAGTCGGATGGAGTCGCTGACCTTCTTTGCTAGACGAGTAGCTAGCAGTGCACCACACAATTCTAAACGAGGTATAGTCATCGGTTTAATCGGTGCAACTCTGCTCTTGGCCGTCACCAAGTGTACTGTTACTTTACTATCAGCTGATATGGAACGAAAATATACACAAGCACTGTAAGCATGAGTAGAAGAGTCTGAAAAGGCATGTAGCTCTATGCTGATAGGTTTGTCACAGACTACTTGTCTGGGTATTTTAATGTCATTTATATGAGGTAATGAGGTTAAGAAGTCTAACCATTGTTTTGTTATATCATCAGGGAGTGGATCATCCCATGATAATTTTGAAGCCCAAAGCTTCTGAAGTATAAGCTTTGCCAGCAATACTGATGGATTTATAAGCCCTAGTGGGTCGAATATTTGAGAAATCACAGATAATACTGTTCTTTTATTATTTACCTTTGGGAAGTCGATATTTTTTACTGAATAAATGAAACAATCGGCCTTACATGTCCATAATAAACCTAATGTTCTAGATTGTTCGTCTTTGCTGAGGTTAAGTAATGAATTTGTGTTGTTACCGTGTAGTTGTTCTAGAATGTGAATATCATTTGAATGCCACTTACGGAGGTGAAACTGTGCTCCCCTTAATTGATTGGATACACCTTCGCATATTCGTACGAGATCTGTAACATTGTCATGACCCGAAATGAAATCGTCGACATAGAAATCGTTGATGAGAGCTGTACTTACTGCAGGGTCATTGCTCTGTTTACCTAATTCATTTATACATCTTGTTGTTAACCAAGGCGCAGAAGCAGTTCCGTAAGTAGCAGTGTGGAGCTTGTAAGATTTTATTTTTTGTGCTGGATCAAATCTCCACAATATTTGTTGTAAATTATGTTGAGATTTATTTATGTATACCATTCTAAACATTTTTTCAATATCAGCCGTTACGACGTATTTATGCTGACGGAATCGAGTTAGAATGCTGATAAGATCATTTTGTACTATAGGACCCACAAGTTGAATATCGTTGAATGAGAGCCCGGACGTCGTAACAGCTGACGCGTCAAAAACAACACGTAATTTTGTTGTAAGACTTGTTTCACGCATCACCCCATGATGTGGTAAGTAATTTTGTGTTGTGTTATGATTATATGATTTTTTATGATTATATACATCTTTGTTTTCAGACATGTGTCCAAGATCAATGTATTCCTGAATAAAATTATCGTATGATTGCTTGAACCTAGGTTCCCTTTTGAATCTACGTTCAAGTGATAAGAACCGGCTAGTAGCTTGTTCTAAAGAATCACCCAAGTCACTAGGGGATTGTTTTAGTGGTATGTTTACCACAAATCGACCATCTGATTGACGAGTCGTTGTTTGTTTGAATAATTGTTCGCATTTAAGATGCTCCTTCGACATATTGTTACTGATTGGTGTAACTGATTCGAGCTCAAAAAATCTAGTGAGTTGATCATCAAGACTGGCGTCTCGAATGTGATGGCAGTGGACTGTAGAATTATTGCTTGATAAATATTGTGAATGAATAACACCTGAAACTAACCAACCTAATCGTGTTTCACTTAAAGTTGGCTTGGACTTCCCAAGTGAGATGCGGTTGCTGCCTAGTATGTCCCAAAAAATGTCAGCTCCCAATAACATGTCTACCTGTGATGGTTTGTTGAACGTGGGATCAGCTAACTGAATGTTACTCGGTATGTTGAGCGTAATGCAATCGATCTGTGCGATCGGCAATGATTGTGTGATGTGTGGGACAACAAAACAGCTGATGTTTGTTTTATATGCGTCGTCATAGCACGACGAAATTTTGACTTCACAACGTTTGGTTATTTGTGATGTTTGATGATTTAAGCCCTCGACAGAAGTGCGAGTTGATGTGGGTTTCAAGTTAAGTTGCTTAGCTAGTGATTCCGTTATGAAACTAGACGTACTACCGTTATCCAGTAGGACTCGCACTGATTGTGTGCTATTAGTTTCAAGATTAGAAGCATTGATGACGGCTGTTGATAACAGCACAAGATTATTGTTTGTTGATGAGAGTGATATATTTTTTGTTATGATATCTGATTGAAATTGAATTGATTCATCATTAGACTCCTTAAGAGAAGAAGATAATACAACGCTGCTAGGTTGAGTATTGATTGTGTCATGTGTTCCTGTTCGATGTAGTAAGGAATTGTGTGTTCCTGAACAAATAGTGCATGGACCTGATATGCATTCCCTACCACTGTGACTACGCAAGCAATTTAGACATAGTCTCAATGACTTTACTTGTTCAAGTCGTTTTTGAACAGGCATAGCCTTAAACTTGTAACATCTATAGATCATATGATTGTGTTTACATATCGGACATACAGGTTTTATTGTTTCCTTTTGTGTGCCTGGTGATGATGATGAACTTGTAACGAACGCCTTATTGCGTACGAGTGAGCTATCACTGTGTCTACGTTTATTTTTTGACTGCTCATCGACCGTCTCCAACAAATCAGCACGACCCTTTAAGTATTCGTTAAATTCCTTTAGAGTAGGAATAGTACCCTCTGATTTACTACGATGAACCTCCCATTCACGACAAGTTACAGAGTCTAATTTGTTGGACACAATGTGAATGATAAGTACATCCCAATGCTCAGTAGGCAGTTTCAATGTTTTTAAAGATCTGAGATTTCTATTTACTGTATCAATGACGTCACGTAAAGCTTTTGCAGACTCTTTACTAATGAATTCTATGTTAAAAATTGATTGAATGTGATTATTGATCAAAAGCCTACTATTATGATAACGGTCACAAAGTAGTTGCCATGCGACCACATAGTTATCAGCCGAGAAATCAAGAGCCTGAATTACACACGCTGCGCTATCCTTCAATGCTGCGCGTAAGTAATGAAACTTGTTAATATTAGGTATCGAACTATTATTGTGTATGAGTGAGGTGTACGTGTCATGAAACCCTAACCATTCCTGATAGCGACCAGAAAAGCTCGGCAAGTGTATTACTGGTAATTTAAGTGTGGTTCTACCTGCTACGGCTGTACCTGAACCTGTCACCGATGCGCTGCAATTGGCGCTTGCTTCCGCGGTGCACGCAGTGGCGGCATGCCTATCTAGTGCATCTCGGGCAACGGCAATGGCACCATAGTACTGAGTTTCAAATATTTCTCGCTCTTCATACTGTTTATCTGGAAATTCAGAAACGTTTTCTATGTCAGTTTGCACGGCATCATATTCTGCATAAAGGGAATCTAGCTTGGACAAACGAATATTCAATTCATTTATTTGAATGCTACTTAGCGAAGTGCAACAGCTTAGTGACGCGTCTAAGTATGACTTGAACTGAGTAAGCTTCGTTTTATAGCTCGCTCTTCGTTTTATTAATGATTTTAAATCCATTTTGTGAAAGGAAAAAACAATTGAAGTAAATACATACGCTGTAAGAAAGCGATAGGTAGGTAGTAAAATGCACAAAGCTGAGAAAATAAATAAATTACTTAGTAAGATATAGATATGAAAAGACGAAGTTAAATTTAAATAGATTCAATAAATCTGCAAACTAAGTTGAAAAAATGAAAAAGGTGTGAAAGAACGATACTTAAATGAATAAAGCGGTGAATAATGTACACTAATGCATAGCTAGGAGCTTTGAATGACCTTTAGCGCATGGCCGGCACAAGGTCATGCGCGCCCGCGCACGAATCCTTTGTCGCTAGAATAGGCGAGAAACACAATAATTAGTAACAAATAATGTCGATTTTTACCTACTGGGGATGAATAGAACACCAGTAAGTATGCAATTTTGGCTGAAATTAAATTTGGATAGGAAATATTTTTGTCGAAATATTTTCGTTTATATATTCGATTATTACGAATGATGAAAAAGGATATTTTTACACTGGAGGATAGGTACACAGGAAATTGGAACGAACTCACGACATGCTTTTACCCTTCCAAGGATATCACTTTCACTTCTCTTTTTCTTGATTTGATGTCCATTAGTCAACGTGCAATTATTATTTGTCGCTGCTTGCTGTGTTCGTAACAATGGCTGACTTGCTTCCACGCGGCTTGCTTGGGTTGTAAATCCTCGCAGATTCACGTATTTGGCTCGATTGGACCAAATTGTTTATGATTGTGACGTGCCTTCAATGGGTTTGGATGGAAAAGACAGGTTATAAATCGACCTTTGTATAATAACTTGATTACATGAAATAAATTGCAAAGTTAACGTGTCTTCCTTGATTTTCGAATGATGAATGCTAGCGTCGTCGGGCAAGTGTGTGCCGCTGTTGATTGCTCGGCGCTAGCTACTCGCTGTAGGTAATTCGTACATAGCGTAGTTATTAGGTAGGTAGTCTGTGGCGTTAACACGGAGAAAGTCAAGAAACTCAGTCAAGTAAAGTTTTTTGATGATTACTATAGTTAGGTACTTACAGAGTTTTAAATAATTTAAATTACATTTATAAGTACCCAAGTACCTACTCCATAAACCTAAATACATAAAACTATCTTAAAAATATCTATTGCTACCTAAGTATCTAATGTGTAGTAGAGATAGCTGTTCATAATACTTACTACTCCACAAAATGCTTTCATGCTGAGTTGTCTTTTAGTCTTTTTTACGATATATTTTTATGTTTATATGTTGTTCTTTTGTGTAGGTATATTTCGTTTGTTTTTTTTTTTCATTGTGTACCCTAATATTTATCAGAATCAGAAATTCTGATTCATAAAACGATCACTGAGCGATCATTGTTTTGTAAATAATTAACTAATTAACTTAAACCCTAGTTTTAGTATAAGAAAAAGAACTACCAAATACATAAAAAACATAAATTTTAGTACTCACATGGGGTTTTTACACCCTAGTTTTAGTATACGAAAAAAACTACCAAATACATAAAAAATCAGACATATATTTATATCATATTATATTGATTTTACGATTAATTTACAGATCATCTAAAGACAGATGGTGTCATAAATAAGTTTGAAAAGCATTGTTTTATAGAAAAATAGTGGTTTTCTTCATTGTATTTCTGTCGTGTCGAAATGACATGACTACGGCGGATGCCGATTAAGTACATTTATTGGGATAAAGAAAATATACGTCAGCCCTCGAAATATAATGAGGTTTCACGAAATTTCGCTCGACTTTACAAGTTACAATACTATAAGTACGAATTTACTTTGGCATAATGAGTTAGACATAACTTTGGATGATATAAATTTTACATAAACAGTATTTGGAAAACTGTCAATTAAGGTAGGCGTAATGATCTCTTAGGTTATATTATTTTGAACTATGAAGTCGCATTAAAGTTATAAGCATAATATTTATTCTTGTAATAAGTAGTTATTTGGTATAAATCTTTAGAGGAATAGTATTTTAGTACTATACATATATTGTACTATATAAAACATACATATATTACTAATTATACATGCAGTTTCTGATTATTATATATATATATATATAGGTCATATAATCTAAAAACGATACTGTGACAATAGGTTATGGTGTGAACATGTCAGTAAAAGACTGAGGAAGAGGGTAGACCGTTTGAGTGACGAAAAAAAGCTATCTTCACGTACCGCAGCTTCGGCGCAAACGGGCCACCGACTGTGTAGTCGCATCCGCCACAATTGTAAAAGTAGCGGAAGCGTGCGACAACCACCGGTGTTGGGAAGCCGACACATTTTATAGCCCGCTCTCCACTGCGCAGTCTTATGATGGACTGTACCTACGATATGAAAGTATCGATATCCATTGAGACGCCGTGGTCCATGGTGACGCGTACGTACGCGTTAATGCGTTTCAACTGCCAACGCACGATCAAATTTAAAGAGAGTTCAGGGGGGGTACCACGACTTGTTATAGCATTCTTGTTTTGATATTACTTCACGTTTGTCACTATCTATCCATTATAGAAAACGAGACAAAGTAATGTTAGATCGGTTGTTTTGTTAATATCAGGATATCTTAATGCGCGTCAAAATTTAGCCATCTGAACATAGTCTAAGCCTAAGCGACCTCAGGTGGCAAGTAGCGGGCACTGTCAAAGTCAAAGTCAAAATTTCTTATTTCATTAAGATTTGTTTAGGATCATTTTGAAACGTCAAATCTACCGCCTGTTCGGAACCAGCACTCAAGGAGAAAGGCAATAACCTCGAACTGCTGTAGCGAGTGGCCGCCACCGGCAACACGTGTGCGGCGCGTCTTAACAAAATATGTTAAGTTGCGCCGAGCCTTCAGTGTATCCGCGATCATGGTGATACAACTGCGTCTAATATCTGCTACCCTCCAACCCAATAATTCATCCAATTCAACATCAATCGCAATCCAATAGTGTACCAATATTGACTAATTGCCTCTTGAAATACAATTTGATAGCATTGGATTGAAATCGGAATTTAACAGGAACAATATCACAATAAAACACTAAAACTTCAAAATTTGGGCTTTTCATCAGTAGACAGTGATTACAAATAGTTCAAAGCATCAATCTTAACATATTATCAAACAAATCTAAAAAAAATGGTTGTTTTGACAACATCGTATTATTTATCAGCATGGATGCCCACCCGTTGCTTAGGGCGTTGATGGATTGGACAATTCAATTCCAATCGCTATTAGTTCATTCAATATCCACACGATATGAAATCAAAGCGCTAGGTTCGTATTCAAGAGTGTTCAAGAGTAAGAAATAACGCAAATTCGATACCGATCGATCGGAATCGAGTTCAAGGTTCCAGCAGATCACTTTCACCAACAAATCAACTATAATTTCGACTACGTATGCACCCGCGTGTGTGCTTTACCCCGACGGCGCTCTCCTATCTCATGATTAAGTAGTTGAGTGTTGTTCTAGGAAGCTAGAAATAGCGATGTAAATTCTGTCGCTGGGTTATAAAACATCCCAAGTAATTGAGATGATCATATACCGAAACCGTTTTCGCGTAGGTATTTTGCAAACGTGTTGCTATCTCAGCGTTCATTTCATTTATTTCCACCGTAGGTACACAAAAGTTACGCTTAGTTTCGTTTAATCTTAAAATTGATGAACACAAGCTGGAAATAATAAAAAAACAGACAAGCATAGCAAATAACATAATATTATAAAAAAAAAATGTAAAACCAAAACTACAAGGTACAGATAGTGACAAAAGAAAAAAAATATACAGGTGAGTTTTTTTTCAGGGCCACTGAGGCCAAGTCTGAAACCGTGAGAGTTATCGAAAAGTCATGTTAGAAGATGCTCGATTAAAAAAAAAAGCAAGTTCTGTATTCTACTCAACACATAACCAGGGTATGTGTTGAGTGCCTATATAAAAAATAATCATCGAAATCGGACAATATGAAGAGGTAAAAAGAGCTATTTCCATTTGTATGAACAGGTACGCGGTGTATGATCCTCTTGAGCGCTAAAGATGTCACCTGTACCTAAATTTACCTCTGGTATTTTGTATTCATCAGTGCGGACTATGTATTTGCGTACTACATAGATATACTTAGTATTTAGTACAGATAATAGTTGGCTATGCCTATTATTATCTGACATGTAGTAAGTAATAAGGACACAAGCTTAAGTATATAGCTAGATTATATAGCAAAGAGGAGCTTCATACAGAAGTAGGTAGGTACTAGTAAATAAAAAAAACTTTAGTAAATAAAAAAAACTTTAGTTTTACCCAATGTTTACTTTTATGTAATTAGTAATAGCATCGGTAATAATATACTAAAAATAAGTTTGTACCTATTTTAATATCTAAATAAACGATTTATATGTATATTAGCGTGTTCACATTACCACTTGTCTAATGTCCATACCATTCAAACAGGAACACAGCTACTCTGCTTGGCGGCTGAAATAGGTACGGTGGTAGTACTTCCCCGGACGAGTTAGTGCGTTCTGTTACAACCCTAGGATCGGCTGATCTTGCGCTGAGCAAGCAATCAACCTCACTCACACTACTAAAATAATAATAATAATAAATAATAAATATTACAGGACATTAATTTTACACAGCGCCACCTAGCCCCAAACTAAGCATAGCTTGTAATATGGGAACTAGATTACGGATAGAATACTTAAATACATTTTTTTTTATTTGTAAATACATACTTATCATACAATACACACCCAAACACAGAACAAACATCTATATTCATCACACAAATGTTTGTCCTGGGTGGGAATCGAACCCACAACCTACAGCGCAGAAGGCAGAGTGACTACCAACTGAGCTATGAGGAAGCTATCAACTTCACTCACACTACTAGTTTAATATAAATGCATTTTAGCATACCAGCAGTACTTTTACTTTATAAACCCACAATTTTGCGTAATTCGTTCAGTCAGGTCTTAGGTTACTACGCCTCTCGCCAGCTAGGGACCTGGTTTACGCCCGCCCTGCATCAGAGCTCCAGAGTATTCCAAATAAAATGTCCCGCCCGAGATATTCAAAGCGAAGATCAAAGTGATGAAGTGTAAAAAACAAAGCTATGTTGGTGTAGTTACAAAGTAAAAGTGAAAATAAATCTGGTTTTATTAGACGGTCAAACAATAACTCAGCTATATCTTGGCTATAACCATAATTGATACATTATACTATACAGAGATAAACTTAAGGTACTTACAGTTTCATTTTGGTGTCATTACTGCTACCTAAACTAGGATATTGATTACCCTGTATGATACAATGATACAGGCAACTGTGCCCACACCTATAGGGATATTCAGATCCAAAATTATAATGTTAAAGTATTTATAAACGATTAAGGTATGTACCTATATGTGATAAAATGTACAATCAGATTATCTTCAGATTGCCTATAGGTAACTCAACTGTTCCAGACCAGTGCCAGACGGTAGCGTGCCCAATACACTGGCTGCATTGCCACGCTGAATAGCTATGCTAATTTGCTGGCCTAAATAAGAGCCAGCCCTTGGGTCACGTGTCGCCTCAATCAAAAGCCCCGCAATTTTAAAAACCCGGAGGGCATCAGCTCCCCACAGACTCAAGGTCTCGACCTCAAAAGTTTCAAATAGGTAAGCTCTGTCGAGACCACTATACTTGCGCCTTTTGTGATCCTCGGCCGAATCAGCCGCCGCACCAGCCCTAACTGATGTCCCAGGCAGATGAGATGGCGCTAGGGTGTCGACGCAGGTAGCGTCCCACACCAAAGGCCTACCCATTTCCCAAGGGACAAGAGTCATCACGTAACATACCATTCGGTTCAAGACAACTGGAACATGGAACATTGTATATGTGCAGTTAATAAATAGTAAGTTTCCACCTACTTGAATTATGCGGTTTGTTGATAATTGTAACAAAGTAAATTTACCTACTTACTTTGTTATAATTATAGTACCTTGAGTGTATCCGAAATTGCTTATATAGAATAAAGTTATTATATAAAATGCGTCCCTATCTCAGTGAGCACCTTATATTAAATAAATAATAATTATTACAAGACATTCATTTTACACAGCGCCATCTAGCCCCAAACTAAGCATAGCTTGTAATATGAGAACTAGATTACGGATAAAATGCTGTGTGAGTCCCTGGTGTTATCAAAACTGAATTATTGTAACGTTGTTTACGGTCCACGCATCCTATCCAGAAGCGAGAAGCTAATTCAGCGGGTACAGAATGCATGTGCGCGGTTTTGTTTTTATATTCCTCCCCGTACACATATTACACCTTTTCTGAATACAAAAAAGCTGTTGAAGATGAAGGCTCGTAGAAGTCTTCATCTAGCTACTTTACTCTTCGGTGTAATATGTAATAACATGCCCCTGTATCTTTTAATAAAGCTGATCTGGGCGAGAGACCACTTTCGTAATGCAAAAAGGTACTGCACTCCTGTGTTTCTTACACCAAGACATAGGTCAGTGGCGTTTAGGGGGTCTTTTAGGTTTGCAGCGTCTCGCTGCTGGAACGACCTACCACCTCCAATTCGCATCATGAAAACCGCATCTACCTTCAAACTCAAATTAAAAAAGTTTCTTCTGACCGCTCAATCTGAGGTACCTATAAAGTGACATTGCTAAGCAACTCCCATAACCGCAACTGTTAGGCCAGTGTGTATTTTGTATAGATATGTATATATGTATGTATATATGTAAATAAGTATACACAGTCAGGTCATAAGTATTGTCACACAGTAAAAACATTTCTTTTAGAATGCTGGCCACAAAAAAAGTTTATTGAATTCGAATTTCGAATTGTTCATGAAAATAAAAATATATACTATTTAAAAGAGCACAGGATAAAACTATTAACTATTTAACTTACTTTATAACGTTTTAAACACTATAAAGAAAACCGGTTTCAATGAAGGATACCTATGATACAATTTCCAATTATTTTTATGACAGATGGACCGACAGACAGACAGATGCGTGATCCTATAAGGGGTCCGTTTTTTCCTAACTTTTGAGGTAATACACCCTAAAAATACCCAATTTGATTCAAGTGTGAGATATATTTGAAAAGTTTCCTCAATTTCTCATGGATCTCATCATCAGATCCAGACATGATGACGATATGACCACCTGTGAAGTGTACCCTTTCAAAGAAAAAAAAAAAAATCCAAATCGGTCCAGCCGTCTTCGAGTAATAGGGGAACATACATAAAAAACGAATTGAGAATCGCCTCCTTCTTTTGAAGTCGGCAAAAAAGTACACAGCATAAAACAATGTAATATATTATAATTATATGATAAAGGAATTAACGAGTCTCATAGCTCAGTTGGTAGTAACTCTGCCTTCTGCGCTGTAGACTGTGGGTTCGATTCCCACCCAGGGCAAACATTTCTGTGATGAATATAGATGTTTATTCTGTGTATCTACAAAAAGTATTTAAGTATTCTATCCGTAATCTAGTTCCCATATCAAAAGCTTTGCTTAGTTTTGGGCTAGAGGGCGCTGTGTGAAATTAATGTCCTATAAAAAAAAAACTAACTTTAAAAGCAGGTTAGGTAGGTACCTAGGTACTAGGGTAAGTCCGGGATATATGCCCAACTTTTTTTATTTTAATCTTATCTCCTAATATACAAATAATACGCACATGATTTTCATATGTGCACTTACTTTAGTCTTATATTTAATCGCTTTGTAGTGCTTTTTGTAGACTATTCAATAAATAAAGCGTATAATTTGAGTTAAAAATAAAACTACATAACGGGATAGATGCCTCACATGCGGTATATATGCCCAAGAGCAAATTTTTTGGAGGGGATAGATGCCCTTAGCAAGAAAACAAATATTTTGAATAAACGTTTTAATCAACATTATAAATTATTAAATGTATATATATTCTTTTCAGCTATTTATATAAAAATGGTAATAAAAAACTAGTGTTTTTAATTAATTTTTTTATATATGAGATCAATAAGTTTAGGTACAACAATTTAATCATATTAAACACGGCAAGCCTAATTCGCCATTGGATAACGTTACTAATTTATTAACCATAAACAATTTCAATTAAAACACTAAAGAGATCAAACATCTTAGTTACAAAAATGAAATAATTTAAAAACTGCAAAACTAATGACCCATTTTAGCAGTAATATTTTTAAGGCCCCCACATTTATTGCAGTAATTGCGATACAATGTACATGATTCATGAAGCCACTTGAGGCACATAACACAACGGATCCAATCTACTTTGGATTTGGTGTTACTATAATAGTCAAGACATTCCACGCAATAATCTTCATCTAGATTCATATATATCATATATCATCTTCTCCACTATTTTCATCAATAGAACTATATATTCGAACAGGTTTTGCCTTTTTAGACGTTTCTTTGGTTTTGAAACATAATTTGTCGTGTTTTTGTTTTTTTATTTATTTAACTTCAAAACTGCTGTCCTCATTCTTTGTATTAATCATTGTCACTAGAACTGTAAATTTTTATAGCTGTTCGCTTCCTTGGGTTCCTTTTAATTTGAATTTTGTCTTTTCTTTGTTTTTCAATGCTATTCTGTTTGTTAGTTTCTTTTTCACTTTTATCACTTTCAATACTATTCTCAGTAGATAATATCTGTATCGCTTGACTTATAATGACGTGAATTATTTCTTTTTTGCTTCTTTGTTTTGGTTCTTTTCAAATTAACTCTTTCTTTACCTTCTTGTTTCGTTCTTTTCACTGGTATCCCTTTTTTAGCTTTCCTCTTCTTTTTTTCCTCTATTTTGGAATCTGAATTCAGCACTGCAGCACCTTGTTTACCCCTTTATGAAAGGAGCGTCGGAAGCGTAGGAATTGGTAACGATTCATGAAGCAGTTTCGATGGAGTTTTTTTTTCCGTAGAAGTAGCAATATCATCAATAACTGACGGATTGTCTACATCAGTTATATTATTCGTAACTGCCGGATTGTCTGCATCTACCAAATCATCAGCAATTTCAACGTCCTAGATGGTATTCCGTGTCGTTTTGATATATCATTGACGCTAGTTAGTTTATTCGTCATTTCTGCCATAGCTGCAGCCAATGTATCCTCGGTCCGAGTAATGACACTCGGTTGGACGCCGGCTTTACGTTTGTATTTCCGGTGCATTTCCAATCTGAATCATATAACATACACTAAAGTACAGCAAGGGATAGATGCCCTTAGGGGCGAATATCCCAAAACTTATTGGGGCATATATCCATTTTCACAGGGATAGATGCATCTGAAAAAAAATATGGTTAATACGTTTATTTTATAGTAAAAATGTAATTCACAATAATCTATATACATTACTCCTTATTCAGAAGCAAAAAACAAAAAAACTTATTAATTAACTCCAAAGTTATAGAGGGCTGAAAATCATCCATCAAGTAAAATCACGACTGTTTGACTCGTCACTGTCACTAGCGCTTCTACGCACAATCGCACGCGCCAACTCTTTGTGGCAGACTGAAGTGAGGAAGTGGCACGTTCGTATTATAAGGTATTCTTTTGATCACATGTCTTACATTTCTCACAATTGCACTGCGGCGTCTATCCTGCTTGGGCGTATATCCCGGAATTACCCTATTACTTTACGCTGAAGGCATTGTTTGATTAACATTATCTACCAGTGGTCATCAGTCAAGGCCCCGCAAAAAGGTTTGACACACAAAAATCATTTAATGGCCGGTCATACATATTAATGAAGGACATCAGTTAATTATTTTTGTGTAGGTTCATTTAGGGGTACCTAAGTATATAAATATATTAATATTGATTCTTATTTATAATGTTATAGTATAGTTGTATTGTTATTGTATGCAAATAAAATATGTATAGTATAGTAGATATAAAGATAGGTAGTAAGTATTCATTCTAGGTAATTAGTTATGTTGCTTAGTTTTATTATTAATTGATAGGTATGTTAGCACGCCAACCTCTGTTTTTTTTCTTACATTCTTGGTTTGGTTGGCAGTTAGACAATGCCATCGGCATTATGCCCACCCATTGTACACTAGTTATTTTGTGCAATAAAGTGTTAAATAAATAAATCAGTCAAAGTACCTACCCCCTGAACCAGAAACTTTATTCATAATTCAAATTGTTAATTTAATTAACAAATAAAATGTACAATAAACTATGTACCTACTTACAAAGGAATCAGTCGCTAATTAATAGTATAGTAATTAGTAACTCAACTGTTCCAGACCAGTACCAGACGGAAGCGTGCCCTGGCTGCTTTGCCACGCTGAATAGCTATGCTAATTCGCTGGCCTAAATAAGCCAGCCCTTGGGGTCACGTGTCGCCTCAATCAAAAGCCCCGCAAGATTTTTGAAAATCCGGAGGGTAGCGGCCCAAAAGTCTCAAATAGGTAAGCTCTGTCGATACCACTATATATGCGCCTTTTTTGATCCTTTTGTCTTTTGTGATGCATAAGAATGTGTAATCTAGATATATATGTAATAACATAGCTACCTACTAGTAGGTACCTAACCTATACTCTAGTTGGGTTAAGTAGGTAGGTACTAAATACGAGGGACCTAGTCTAATCAGTAAGTAGAAGTACCTACCTACGTCTGTGATGGTGTGTGTATATCTGTATAAATAGGTAGGGTAGGTAGGTACTTATTAACTTCTGTGATGGTGTGTGTATATCTGTATAAATAGGTAGGGTAGGTAGGTACTTATTAACTTCTGTGATGGTGTGTGTATATCTTGTATAAATAGGTAGGTTAGGTAGGTACTTATTATCGTCAATAGAACTTGTAAAATCAAAATCATAACCTCAAATTCCGAAATTATTTTGCATTTTAAATAACTTAAAATGCCCGTGATTTTAATTAGTGAAACCAGAAAGCGTAACCACGTGTCCAATGGTCTTGAGGAAAATTGCCATTGACTGATGTAATTTAATTGAATTTATTTATTACAGACGAGTAGGTATTTTAAATATCAACAAATAACAATATTAATTATTGTGCTTGGTTTGGTTGGTGGTAGGACTTTGTTTAAGTCCGCCTGGCTAGCTACCACCATCTTACCTAATTCTGTCGCCATAATAACAATTCTTAAAATTTAAAAAATGTTGTGTTCCGGCATTCAGAGGTAAGATAGCCAGTTCCTCAGTTTGTTGAGGATTCCGGGTGGAGTACGCCTCCACCTTCGGCCTTATCTCAACTTGTTTCCAGGTGAGATGAAGGCCAAGCGCTTCCGCGTCGTACAAAAAAAAAAGGACTTAACTAATTAATTACCTGCTTAATAAACATACCTTTTATTTATACAAATAGACGGGGGAAAATAGAAGAAAATAATAATAACAATTTCACACAGTTCCATCTAGCCCCAAAAAATACTTTAATACTTTTTTTTTGTTTATTGTATACATTGGTACTATATGATACAACACCCAAACACAGAACAACATCTATACTCATCACACAAATGTTTGTCCTGGGCGGGAATCGAACCCAAAGCGCAGAGTTATTACCGACTGAGCTATGAGGCATGTTGAAATAAGTAGGTACTTTCAAACCCGATATCCCGATATCTAGATATCAATTGAAGTAAGTAACTACCTAGGTACCTGCCGTATCTAAGAATTCTGTGTCATCATACGATTATGGCTAGCGATTTATTTATTATGCGTTTAGCACGGTTAGGATGTAACCTTTTTATCTATAAATGCTAAGCAAAGTTAATTATAAAAATTGTTTCACGGGTTTATGATAATCATCGTTTCAAAGACCTAAGAAAGAAACCAATCTTTAATAAACCAATCTATTAGAGCTCTCTGTACGAAGAGTTTATTACGCGCAAGGGAGCCCAAAGGTTTCCATACATTACGTTCAATTAAAATAAGTATCTATAGGTTGACTTTAATTTGTAATATAAATAAATAAATATTAAGTATTATATCAGTAATCTAGTTCCCATATTAAGTACAAGCTATGCTTAGTTTGCAGAGATGGCGCTGTGTGAAATTAATGTCCTGTAATATCAGTACCTTTCATTGAATATATTTTTAAAACGAATTGTGATACAAGAAAAATGTATGATGTATGGTTTACAGACGCAAGAATCTCTTAGAGGTGTCACTAAGGACGTACAAGAGGCTACGGGATGCTACATACCTTACAACCTGATCACTCAGCACAGCATACCAGGTCAGTAATACACAGCGCCATCTAGCCCCAAACTAAGCAAACCTTGTAATATGGGAACTAGATTACGGATAGAATACTTAAATACTTTTATTTTTTGTAAATACATAACTATCATACAATACAACACCCAAACACAGAACAAACATCAACATGAATATTCCTCGCACAAATGTTTGTCCTGGGTGGGAATCGAACCCACAACCTACAGCACAAAAGGCAGAGTTACTGAGCTATGAGGCCAGTTAATATGAATTTGATAGACCCCCAGTTGTTTCTTAAACATTTATGCAGTGTATAAGCTAACCTAAAAATCAGTTAAGAGGTATTACGAGTAGGTAGGTAAGTATCTAGAATCTTGTGAAAAATGCAATAATCGAAAAAGTACGACCGTTATGAAGTTATACTGTTTGTGTGATTTGCCGTGTTCTCAAAGTAGGTACTCCATTCTTTTGTTCTAAAAAGATAAGAATCTCATAAATACATTCTCAAATTACTCCAAAGAATTTAATATAACCAGTGGTAGTATCGTTAGTTAGTAAGTCAGTAAAACACTGAGGAAGAGGGTAGACTGCTAAGCGACCAGTAACCTTCATTGTTACTGGCAAAAACTTCAGTTTATCCGTGATCACGACACATGTAACTTCATCCAAATATTGCATTACTCATTCGCTGACAAATAATGGTAATTATACAAGTACCAGTTTTGTAAAACACCTACATAGTAAACACATTGTTTTTGCGACTCACGCCAAATCTGGGCAACACGACGGATATTTTTCTCTTTGCTTCGGACCTCAGATCAAGAAAATAGGTTAGGTTAGGCCTTTTTCTTGATCTGAGCCTCGAACGTGGGGTGAGTGACTCGTCAAAGTGCAAGTGAATTGAATATTGCTTAATAAAGAGAGTTTGAAGAAACTGTCGATGAAATATCTCAAATATATTGCCGTTTTGGGTTCCTGCCCCGGATGCGTACGTCACAATATTTATAGGTAAGTATTTACAAATTTGACATTTGGTTTCGCCATTTTGAACTAAGAACGTGTACGTCCAACCTATTTAGAGACTAGCAGGTTAAAATGTTTCTTTATTCTATGATACCTGCCTGCTTACGGAGGTACCTATATTGATAGGCTACTAACAAAAGGAATTTCGTTGAACTTCATATCAATCGAAATTGATACTACAGTACAGTACACGGCAGGTACCTACTCTAGGTACCTACCACCACAATACCTTACAGTAATATAATTACAGTTTGTGCTGTAGCCTTCAGCAGCTAATGTGCATCACAGTTGTGTCTTGGTGTTATCATCAGAAAACCTACCTACTGCAATAAGTAGGTAGGTATATTTATAGGACATTAATTTTGACACAGCGCCATCTAACCCCAAACTAAGCATGGCTTGTAATATGGGAACTAGATTACGGATAGAATACTTAAATACATTTTAAATACATACTTACTATATGATGCAACACCCAAACACAGAACAAACATCTATATTCATCACACAAATGTTTGTCCTGGGTGGGAATCGAACCCAGTTAGTTCAGTTGGTAGTAACAGAGTTACTACCAACTGAGCTATGAGGCTTGTTATTTATGGTACGTAGGTACTTATGGCTAAATTCACATTAAGGTGGCAGTGGCCGGCACAGTAGTACTAGGTACTTATTTACGTTTAAGTTTCTATAGTGCTAGGTGCGTACCTAAATAGAAGTCAGTGTTTCACGTATAAGTAAATTAATAATAATAGACTCACGACTTTTTCCCCTTTGAGGATTCACCTCTCATAACTACCTACTCAGAGCGTGGTTCTTATGAGGATCTATAGGTACTAGGGGGTTGTCAGAGGTACGTCCAAACTTATGTTTGGCACACGCCTACGGATTGCAAGTTGCTATTAAATACGTTTACGCTTATCGCTTAGCGGAATACTACTATAATATAATAATAATAATAATATAAGCTTTTATTTTTCCATAACACTATTTAAGTAACATAACACAACTAACTAAAATAAAATAAAAACACAACGTTAACAATTATTTACAAATAAAGATTATCTTAACCTTATGTGTTAGGTCCACTTATCCTGGTAAAAGCCTCCTCCAGATCATGCCATCTCTCTCTATCTCTAGTGTGTCTGCTCCAGGTTTTGCCTGCTACTCTAACAATGTCGCCGTCCCATCTTTTGTGTGGTCTCCCTTTTCTCCTTTTTATGTATTGGGTACCAATTTGTTAGAGTTTTCGACCATCTTTCGTCATATATCCTTTGGACGTGTCCTGCCCACTTCCATTTTAACGATAAAACTTTTTGAGTGACATCTTTTGCTTTTGTTTTTTTGCGTATATCGGCGTTCCTTATTTTATCTTTAAGCTTTAGACCGAGAAAGCTCTACTATAATATAGCCATTGACAATGTCATTAGGACTTTTTGGTCCTAGGGACTTGCCGTTTTCCTCACGATGTTACCTTCGCCGTCAGAGCATGTGTCAAATACGCACATGAATTTCTGAAAACCTAAACGTCCATTGGTGCACAACTGGATTTGAACCCACAACCTCCGTATCGAAAGGCGGGCACATACCCACTTGGCCACGTATAATATTACAATATTACAGGACACTAATTTCACACAGCGCCATCTAGTCCCAAACTAAGCATAGCTTGTAATATGGGAACTAGATTACGGATAGAATACATAAATACTTTTTTTTTGTAAATACATACTTATCATACAATACAACACCCAAACACAGAACAAACATCTATATTCATCACACAAATGTTTGTCCTGTGTGGGAATCGAACCCACAACCTACAGCGCAGAAGGCAGAGCTACTGCCAACTGAGCTATGAGGCTTGTACATATATAGGTACATAATGGTATATACCTAGGTGGTGTGTAATGGAAAACTCCCGTGATAACCCAGAACGACTAAGTATATAAACTAAGTACGATATTCACTAACTTCATGGTGTTATTTATAAACATATAAAATATAAGTAACTAAAATCTAGAACGTTTTTTAACCGACTTCAAAAAAGGAGGAGGTTCTCAATTCAGGTAACAAGCCTCATAGCTCAGTTGTTAGTAACTCTGCCTTCTGCGCTGTAGGCTGTGGGTTCGATTCCCACCCAGGACAAACATTAATGTGATGAATATAGATGTTTGTTCTGTGTTTGGGTGTTGTATGTACGTATGTATTTACAATATATGATGAGTTCCGCAGTTCGCACCACGTCACGTGACACGGTGCGCTCGGCCTTTGTAGTAGAGATGACGAATATAACTATCAACCAATAACTTTAACTAATATTCAAAATCAACCATTATATTCAAGAATCAGAATTAACATTATCGAATAAAAATAACATATCAATTTCAGCCCGAGTTAGAACTAACATAATTGAATGCATTGGAACTTTAACTTTAATGTCCTATAAATAAGAAACATTTTCGTATGTTGCTGCTCGCGGAGTTTTCAACTATGTATTAGGTTGACTTCATTCAATTGTATGCTTTCGATTCCTTACTATAGAGTTTTTTTTTTTTTTATTTTTTTATTTATGATTTTTATTCAATACAAAGTGATGTGATATTTTAAACAAATACCCATAGTGCTACTATGATAGAGACGAATTAGCGGTTACTTTTATTTGATCAATAGAATAAAATATTCAACTGCATTAACATCAACCAATAACCAAATCGTGTACTAAACAAATAATATTAACTAATATTTTCAACCAATAAAAATATTTTTTTTTATCAATTAACAGTTAACTAATATTTAATTTTAACCATTATTGCCATCTTTACTTTGTAGCGCAAAAGTTGTTGTTGCGTTTCATAGTTGGTCGATGTGGGTGTCCCAAACGAGGGATCTGTCCAGGTGGAAACCGAGTAGTTTGGTGGTTTGGACAAAGCACCCGCAAAGACTTTTAAGCTCGCTCCCCTACCATTTAGGCTAAAAGACATGAAAAAGTATAAAAAGTAGTAAGTAGGTAGTATGTGATAATACCATTATAATGCATTGTTTTCCGCTAAGCAACGACAGAAGGTTGATAAAATAGGAATAAAAAAAAAGATACAGCCGAATTATAAATAAATATAAATATTACAGGATGTTAATTTCTCACAGCGCCATCTAGCCCCAAACTAAGCATACATAGCTTGTAATATGGGAACTAGATTACGGATAGAATACTGAATACTTTTAATTTTGTTTTGTAAATACATACTTATCATACAATACAACACACGAACAGAACAAACATCTATATTAATCACACAAGTGTCTGTCCTGCCCCCTCAGCACGGGGAGGGGATAACATTTTTGTCCTCTGTTTTAATCCATAGGTTGCGGGTTCGATTCCCACCCAGGACAAACATTTGTGTCTATGTATATGCTTGTTCTGTGATCTAAGTTATCTCTATCTAAGTCTATTGTATGTAAGTATTTACAATAAAGATATAAGTTAGCACGAATTTATATTTTTCGTTATCTAGTTGTTATCATAAAGCATATGCTTAGTTTTAACCGCCTCTGTAGTCTAGTGGTTCAACCGTCCGATTTCAGATCCAGAGGTCCCGGGTTCGATCCCCAGGGGAGCAATATTGTGCTTGGTTTGGTTGGTGGTAGGACTTTGTGTCCGTCTGGCTAGCTACCACCATCTTACCTAATTCTGTCGCCATAATAACTTATTCTAAAATTGTTGTGTTCCGGCATTTAGAGGTAAGATAGCCAGTTCCTCAGTTTGTTGAGGATTCCGGGTGAAGTGCACCTCCACCCGGCCTTATCTCAACTTGTAACCAGGTGAGATGAAGGCCAAGCGCTTACCCGTGATACAAAAAACCGTCAAAATATAATGTCTAGTAGTAATAATAAATAAATATTACAGGATACTAATTTCACACAGCGCCATCTAGTCCCAAACTAAGCGAAGCTTGTAATACGGGAACTAGATTACGGATAGAATACACAGATACTTTTTTTTTTTGTAAATACATACTTATCATACAATACAACACCCAAACACAGAACAAACATCTATATTCATCACATAAATGTTTGTCCTGGGAATCTATGTATTAACATTAAAAATATGCTTTTCTTATTTCATGTTCGTACGAAGTTATGGCAAAAGGCAAGCTATTTGGCGGAGAGGGTTTGTCAAGGAAACCGGTCACCCGAAAGCCTCTTGGTGATACACAGGCTTCTGTCAGCAGATGACTCGGAGGAAATTGAAACGGAGCCAAGAATCAGGGAAACAGGGCCACTGTTGGACAAAGGACTCGATCAAAACAATCATATCGAAGGTAATGAATGTTAGTGGATAATAATCGCTACCTAGGAATTGACTCTAACTCAGCCCTCGAATGTTTAAAAAAAAAAAATGAAATTTTGAAATTTACCAGAAGGATAGGTTATTATTAGATAGGTTATTCTGTGTATTGTATAGCAACTTTACTGCGATCACCAATCAATCAGGCTAACAAGCATGGTGATTAAAACGATTGGTGGTTGTCGGTTAAAAGCACTTTGGGGGAGAGAGACCTTGGAATGATTGAATGTACGAATGAATGAATGAATGACTGAATGAATGGATGAATGGATGGATGGATGGATGAATGAATGAACACTTTATTGTACTCAGAAATAAATACACATAAGAAACATTTAGTAACAATAGCGTCTAAGTACAATATTATTGCCTTATCGCTGAAAGCGGTTTCTTCCAGGCAACCTTGTAAGGAGAAATGTAAACAGTAAAAAAAAATAAACATAAGTAGTGCACAGCAATAAGCATGAATATAAACAGAAATTACAACAAATACTTTTTATATATATGATTAATACAAACTATGGATTAATACATACCTACAACAATAAAATAAAACAAAGTTTGGTATATGATGCACATATACCAAGTCAGTTAAGTATTAACAAAAAAAGTATGTAGGTTATTTCCGTGATCTAGTTCCCATATTGCAAGCTTTGCGTAGTTTGGGGCTTGATGGCGCTGTGTGAAATTAATATCCTGTAATATTCGAATATTCCTTTGATATTCTAGAGATTTCTGTTCATCTCCTGGTCGTCTTTTACGACATTCACGTGTCATAATCCCATACTACTGCCAAATCTCATCTCGTTTCATCATTTCTGCATCGCGTTTGCAGATGCTCATAAGAGGTGCAGCTAATTCTGTGGGCATAGCTATGTAAAACTATATTTATTTCAAAAGACCTTCCTCAGTACTGAACGACAGTCATTGCCACAGACTGATATATGGTCATGAACATATACTAAAACGTATAGTTTCAAACCACTACGATACGTAAACGTAGTTGAGATACGTGGAGATATGAGCTGTGATTCTTGAATAAAATTTGATTGATTGATTGATGTCAGTGTCAAAGTCAAAGACGTGTCGAAGGCAGGAGAGATCCAAGTTTATATGGAAAACATGTAGGTAATATTAACGGTGTCCTATGTCACATGTTATGACACTGCTCTGGTGAAAGTGCTCTCAAAGCCGTGCTTAGTAGTCGTGACTTAAAAATACTACGAAGCAGACCACAGATGTCGTAAAGTCGTCCAAGGGGCGTCAGCTTTTTTATAGGTGTAAACAAAACTTTATCAGTGCGCACCAATCTGTCTGCCAGGCGTGGTGTTTATGGCCAAACCTTACAGTTTTAGAGTAACTTTTCCTCTAAAACTGCAGTTTTAGAGGAAACCTTACAAGGTTTCACATTGTGTCTTTCAATAATGTGCTTCTGATGTGGGATATTTGCAGTCAAACCCCTTGCATGGCATCCTAATAGTAATTCGTGGATTTATACAGACACCCTTGGTTTGGCAACCTAATTAATAATAATAATAAATAATAAATATTACAGGACATTAATTTCACACAGCGCCATCTAGTCCCAAACTAAGCATAGCTTGTAATATGGGAACTAGATTACGGATATAATACATAAATACTTTTTTTTTTTTTGTAAATACATACATATCATACAATACAACACCCAAACACACAACAAACATCTACATTCATCACATAAATGTTTGTCCTGGGTGGGAATCGAACCCACAACCTACAGCGCAGAAGGCAGAGCTACTACCAACTGAGCTGTGAGGCCTGTTAAATAACAAATATAAAAATTGAGATAACAAATATATAGTATACAGCGTTTCCAAATGAATAATGTTTGAAAAATAATTTGTGATGTTAGCTATATTATTTGTTGTTATGTATGTAATTTAATTTAATATAATGTAGGTAGGTACTTATACCTTTGCTTAGTGTTAAGTTACGCCATAAGACGAGAAACTGATCACAGCTAACTTTGTAAACGGACACTGTTAATATGTATTTCGTTTTCAATAAATGATTTCAATTTCAATTTCAATTTCAAATGACACCCCACAAGCCAAAAACCTTCTTAACACCCCTATTTTTCAAATACTACCCTAGTGTCAAAAAAATCCCCATGCCGATTGATGAGTATTAATATTATAATCCCTGCATATTCAAAATTTTAAATTGATCGGATCAGCCATTAAAAAGATAGGGGCGAAAAATTTTATATCTTTTCATCCGAATATCTCAAAACCTACCCCTCTTTTCAAAAATTGCCGACACTTAACTTCTATTTACATTATCTCTTTACAGTTTAAGTTTAATTAAAATCCGATAACCGAGAGTTTTGCCGTCACAAACATTGCCACACACATACGTACATACATACAGTGCCGGCTTGATCTCAGTCGCTTCTCTCACTCGATGAAAAATGTATCGTTAGGTACAATTAATAGACCTATAAATTAATAGATGCAATTTAATGCAAATAACAAAAACTGGCCAAGCGTGAGTCGTGCCCGTACTAAGACTTCAAAAACTGCAATTTCAATAAACTCGTATCTACTTGTGGAGTCTACAAGTAGGTAGATACAGAAATGTACACGCGACGTATTTGCGTCAAAAGAACCGTAGCACAGACTCGAGATGACAAAATCGCCCGTCTCGCGTACAGCGCCAAGCCGCCATTTTGTTGCCTGCTGTCTTGTGAAGAACACTAGATAGTCAGTAAAGTGCCAAGTCATTTTTATCTTAGCAGCTGTTTCGTTCTCAAGTCTTGTATTACCTATAAATACTAATCTTTGTGTTAAGTGTGTTTAATCCCATACTGGGTAAGTTTCAGCTTCGTTATTTTATAAGCATTATGTAGTTTTATCATCGACGTACGGGCGCTCGCCATTAGAACGCATCTTTGCACGCCGTTCCTTTGTTAATTGAAAACTTTCAATGTGAATTTTATCTTCTGAGCTATCTTCCACCTTATTATTACTGGAATGCAATAATAAGTGGATTTACATGCCTTGCTTTTTGTACATATTGCTTTAAATAGGTACGTATTTAATTATGTCAAAATATTATCTCGCTTGTAGGTACTTAGGTTACCTACCGCCTTGTTAGAAAAGGTACCTACTTTTCGCTAACGAATCAGTTATTATATGCGTATTCGCTGTAGTATATATATGGGTAGGTACCTAACCTATTGATAAACATGTCCTGTTTTAAATAGACGGCATGACACGAGTGAATTCGCAATGGCCGAAAGTTGTTAGCTCCACACTTTTAATTTTATAGGTATTTTGTTCATTTAAATTTGTTTTTTTTTTGTTTAAATTGTTAAATATACAGTTAAAATAAAAAGGTACATGCATACTTCCCTTGTGCTTTTTGGTTATAGCTATTTCAAATATTCAACTCCGTTATATAGGTAGGTACATGGGTAATACCCAATATACCCGAGTTTATTCCCGCTCTCTACGAAGTGTAGACACCCTGATGGTATGGTATACAAATGTTTGTTTTATAATGATACCTTAGGTATATTATAAATGGGGAATAGGTATCTAATTAATTAAGTAGGTAGGTACCTAACTTACTGAATTAGGGATACCTAGGTACTTACTTATTTGTTGAATAAACACTAGTGCCTACTTATTTATTTTATTTTATTGTATTCGGAGAAAAAACAGTTTTACACACTTTATAAATAAACTTACACAGTAACTTATACTTAACAATTTAAGTGTCCTCGCATATAAAAAGCTAAGAAAGACTGCTTGCTTGCAGAGAAGTGTACAATTAATAATACTTATGAAATTACTAACAATTAACCAAAATAAATCAAGACAGGACTGATAGATGAGGAGAAAAAAAAACATAATATACAAAAAGAGAGAAACATAATATAAACTAATAACAAAATCATTGATATTAGTTAATATTATATAGGAGTAAGTAGGTACTTACCTAGTAAATTATTATTGTTTATTAACCAAGTTTTTTGTTATAATTTTATTCAACCAAACAGTAGACCAAGGTATTTCACACGAAGCCACGCTGTCGCCGCTACATTCCTACCTTTTACTTTTCCTACGCTAAGTCATTTAGCACTCAGTATATGTTTCCTAAACTCGAACTCAAACTAGCTTATTAATAATGTCAATTACAGGTCAAACATAAATAATAATTTTACAATTAGATATTTAGCAATATTACGTGACATCGTACCTACATCAATAGGTCCGTACCTAGATTCTTATAGATTCAGATGTTTTAACATAGGTTTACAAATATCACTATCACTACATAGTAATTACCTAATTCTAGTTGAGTTGATATCTGTACACGCTGTGGCGTCCTGTAAATGGAAAAACAAACTGTTTTAAGACTTGTCTGCTACTTATCTTACCCTATGTTTGTATTTTGTTTTGTCTGTTGGACGTCCTATTTTAAATAAATAAATAAATAAATAAATAATAATAAATAATAAATATTGCATGACGTTAATTTCACACAGCGCCATCTAGCCCCAAACTAGCATAGCTTGTAATATGGGAACTAGATTACGGATAGAATACACAAATACTTTTTTTTTTTTGTAAATACATACTTATCATACAATACACACCCAGTCACAGAACAAACATCTATATTCATCACACAATTGTTTGTCCTGGGTGGCAATCGAACCCACAACCTACAGCGCAGAAGGCAGAGCTACTACCAACTGAGCTATGAGGCTTGTTAAAGTATTTGTTATAGTATAAAACAAATTCGTTTCCCGCTGTCTGTCTGTCCCTATGTATGTTTAGATCTTTAAAATTATGCTACGGTTTTTTGTGGTTTTTTTAATAGATAGAATGGTTTAAGAGGAAGGGTCATTAAGTAAATACATGCATAATATAGTAGAGAAACACTGATCAATTTTGAGGTTTGTAATGTGATGTCGTAAATAAACAGGTTTATTGCGCTTACATTGCAAACGCTGGCTGAACCCTACGAGACAGATCAAAATAATGTACTACAGTATTGTACACATTAAAATCTACAAAAAAGTCCGCGATGGTAAATGTCTCTCTCGGATAACCCGCAATATTTTTTTTTTTCCTTTACTTTTTACGAGAAGTAATGGCTTATTTACGAAGCGAATTAAATCGCTATTACTTATTTGCTGCTTCCTCTGATAGAAACTGGGGTTCCGGTTGAAAAGTTGTTGGAATTGAAAAACGTGCCACTTGACTGTGGTATGCGTCCAGAACGAAGTCAAAATCATTAGACCTTTCTACATCGCACATTGGTCGAACTGTTTATACCAGATTCCTTTACTAGGACCTTTCGACAAAATACTCACTACAAAATACTGTTTATGACAATGTCCTTTGAGTCGAGATAAGGTCGAACCAATACGGTAAACAACTAAGAAAAAGACCGATTGTGCCGACTCTTTTGCGAGACGATCCACTTTCTCATTTCCCGGCAAACCAATGGGGGATGGTATCCACTGAATTTTTAGACAATTTTGTTGTGATTTTATGTTACAAATACTTTTCAAAATACCAATGGAATTGCACTTTTTGAGTCAGTGAGAATAACAAATCGTCCGGCAGGCACTGACTCGATTCGATATAAGATAAGGTCTCCGGTGCGATGAGTTCCGTATGCATAATAGATATTGCATTAGTAGGTACATATTTAGGAACACCGCACCTATTCCATCTTCAGATTAGGATTTATCAATGAGGTAGAAGGTGTAGGTGTAATGTGTATACATTTATTCAATAAAAAGTACAATAAAACTATGTACATGAGGTAGTAGGTATACACATTTATTCAATAAAAAGTACAATAAAACTATGTACAAAGGAATCAGTCAGATTACCTAAGGACCGTTACAAACGGCCTATAGGTAACTCAACTGTTCCAGACCAGTACCAGACGGAAGCGTGCACAACACACTGGCTGCATTGCCACGCTGAATAGCTATGCTAATTCGCTGGCCTAAATAAGAGCCAGCCAATTTAAATTTTAAATCTTAAGAGTTATAATGACGCTTAGGTTGGTTCATAAAGGTCAGATGCGGTTCGAGAGTTTAACGTAGGCTTATGTTGCTAACCCATTCACTAATACTGTGAAATTATTCTGATTTTAACATATTGTGTATGATAGCGAGTGAAGGCGCTTCGGTCTCCAATATGGCTTATTTATTGCGCTACATATTGGCCTAATGTTTTTTTTCAATGCTTTATGACCTTGCTGGTTTTCCTTGAAAATAAATAAATATCCTTGTAAGTCACCTCGCTAAGCGTATGAATCTGTTTTCGCCATCCCTTCTCTATAATTTCCATCTCGCTGACGTGCATTTTGTGATAGCTGTTTGCTACATATGGTTTTATCTTAATGCTATGATCGTGTGAGCTGCAGTCCTGCATAGGTATAAGCAATCGGAAAATATCGGATCGAATTCGGAAGCTTCCGATGGTGATTCCGCGAGCGCTGTTCTCAACTCGGAAATCGAAATATTTCGACGTTAGAATTCGATGCTTCGCACCGAAGATTTTCTGAAATGGTGTGAGAATAGCGTTGACATCGTTTCGGATTCTGCGATCCGACAAAAAGTTACGTTTCCGATCCGAACACTTTCCGAATGAAAATACCTATGCAGGTCAGCGGTGCTATGACGTATTCTAAGACAAGCTTTTTCGCATATTCCAGGGCTATATACGGGCTATAAACTACCCACGAGCGATCTACATTGTATCAACGTCACAGCCAGCGTCTACCAACTACCTAATGGCGAGGCACCAGCTACGTGCGAGAATCCTGGGATTCTACTAAGGCAATCGCTTCACTATGACAATGAATTATCGCTGAATGGCCACATATTTTTTTTTTTAATAAATATTTCAGACAGCGCCATCTATCCCCCAGCTGAGCATAGCTTGTAATATGGGAACTAGATTACGGATAGAATACTTAAATACTTGGAAATACGTACTAAATACAACACCCATACACAGAACAAACATCTATATTCGTCACACAAATGTTTGTCCTGGGTGGGAATCGAACCCACAGCCTACAGCGCAGAAGGCAGAGTTACTACCAACTGAGCTATGAGGCTTTTTTTAATGTTTAGTTTTCTACTTTTTTTTAGTCATACTTACATATTTTGTGGTGTATTTTTTTTTATGTTACATGGGAAACAAACTGCTTATAGCTATATTTTGTTGTCATTAAGTGCCTATATAAATTAATGTTTAAACAAGCAAGAAAAACACTTAAACTAGGCCCAAAGGTTGCCTGGAAGAGATTTCTCGCTTTTAGCGATATTTTTTTGGTTACTATAAAGAGTTTATCTATATATATACATGTATTAAATACTAAAAGGCACAATTCAAGTCGCAATTCTGTGATGGTACCATTGTCGTAGTGAACTGAAATGAAACGTTAACGCTAGTAGGTATAATAACAAAAAATATACCTACCTAAATTAGTTAATAAGGTTTCTGTTTTAAGATCTTTTTGCATATCACCTCCGTGGTGTAGTGGCTCGCCCACCGGTGTAAGATCCAGAGGTCCCGGGTTCGATCCCCAGGGGAGTACAATATTGTGTTTGGTTTGGTTGGTGGTAGGATTTGGTTAAGGCCGCCTACACCTTCGGCCTTATCTCAACTTGTTTCCAGGTGAGATGAAGGCCAAGCGCTTCCACGCCGTATTATAAAAAAAAGCTTAAGTACATCATCACTACGATCACTAATTCGGCTGCCAAGCGTGGTGATTACAAAACCCTTCAATTTTGGAGGAGCCTCTAAACTTCAATGGAGAATTGTAGGCTGTTGGAGAAAATATGTTAGTAGGTAGGTACCATCGATAAAATATTACTATAGTACATAAAGATGGTGTTCCCCAAACCGATATCAAAGTTTTTTTGTTATTTTCTTGATTAAACTTGGGATTTTTATACCATAGTGTGCGTGAATATTTTTTTTCTGACTAACTAGATGGCGCTACCGGTATCGAATTGGTTTTTTAGCGTGTAACAGACCCTGGATAACTAGCTTTTTTCCAGGGTGTAACAACAACAACCGAGGGTATGTAGGTACCTACTATCAGTTTAAAATAACAATATGCATGACCTTAGCGTTGTGACGAATTTGTTTAACTTCTTAGGGAAATCTGCATCGAAAATATTGAGTTAAATTCTTACAAAAATGTACCAAATAACAAATATTTTCTAGTGCAGATACAAAACAAAATAATATTTGGTGGAACTAGGACGGATTTAACTGATAGTAGGTACCTACGTACCATCTGTTGTTATTGTTACACCCTGGAAAAAAGCTAGTTATCCAGGGTCTGTTACACGCAAAAAAAACAATTCGATACCGGTAGCGCCATCTAGTTAGTCAGAATAAAGATAATAATTCACGCACACTATGGTGTAAAAATCCAAGTTTAATCAAGAAAAAAAACAAAAAACTTTGATATCGGTATGGAGAATACCATCTTTATGTACTTTAGTAATATTTTATCGATGGTACCTACCTACTAACATATTTTCTCCAACAGCCTACAATTCTCCATTGAAGTTCGGAGCCTCCTCCAAAATTGGAGGGTTTTGTAATCACCACGCTTGGCAGCCGAATTAGTGATCGTAGTGATGATGTACTCAAGCTTTTTTTATAATACGACGTGGAAGCGCTTGGCCTTCATCTCACCTGGAAACAAGTTGAGATAAGGCCGAAGGTGGAAACACACTTCACCCGGAATCCTCAACTAACTGAGGAACTGCTTATCTTACCTCTAAATGCCGGAACACAACAATTTAAGAATTGTTGTTATGGCGACAGAATTATTTAAGATGGTGGTAGCTAGCCAGGCGGATTTAAAAAAAAACCTACCACCAACCAAACCAAGCACAGTATTGCAACATATAATTTTAAACCCAGTACATAGAAGGCAAAAATATTATATCAAAGCGGCTTGGTGCCTAGTTCCGGAGATTAAAGACGCTATCAAATATATATAGTTATAGTAACCGGGTCCGAGAGGAGCCGGGTCCTCCGGGTTTTCAAAAATCTTGCGGGGCTTTTGATTGAGGCGACACGTGACCCAAGGGCTGGCTCTTATTTAGGCCAGCGAAATACTGGTACTGGTCTGGAACAGTTAAGTTACCTATAGGCCGTTTGTAACGGTCCTTAGGTAATCTGACTGATTCCTTTGTACATAGTTAGTTTAATTTATTAATTTTTTTATTTATTAATTCAGTTGGTAGTAACTCTGCCTTCTGCGCTGTAGGCTGTGGGTTCGATTTCCACCCAGGACAAACACTTGTGTGATGAATGTAGATGTTTGTTATGTGTTTGGGTGTTGTATCATATAGTACGTATGTATTTACAAAAAGTATTTAAGTATTCTATCCGTAATCTAGTTCCCATATTACAAGCTATGCTTCGTTTGGGGCTAGATGGCGCTGTGTCCTGTGTCCTGTGTATTAATGTCCTGTAATATTTATTTATTAATGTCCTGTAATTGTACTTATTATTGAATAAATGTCTGTTATATTAATTGTATAGCATAATATTTGTAGGGATAATATTGATAGATAATGTTTCGATAGTGCCATCTATTGGGTCACTTGCAAATCAACTTAAATTATTTTCCAGCGACAGTTTTTTGTAACGGAATAATTATGGCAACAAACTAGATGGCGCTACTGAGAATTGTTAGACGAACAATTCTCAGTAGCGCCATCTAGTCTTAAGAAGGCCCAGTAGTCTCACTTTCCCATACAAACGTAGTTCCATATTCATTTCGAAATGGCAGGTCTGATTCAAAATATTTTTCAGGTATAATCGGGTACGGATAAACTGACTGAATACAAACCAAAATGTATGGAAAATAGTTTTTCCATACAAACACTCTTTTCCATTTATTTGCATTGTTATTGCGTAAGAAGAAATAGTGCACTATAGATTATCTTTTTCCGATTATACCTGCAAAATTTAATGTTCTATCGGACTAACCACTTTGAAATTAAAAACTACGTTTGTACTGGACTGGAGAAAATGAAAAGCGAAAATCAGCGGTACAACAGGGCCCTCTTAAGCAAAATTGAGTGATTAAAAATAAGGTACAGACTTAAAGTAGGTACGTGAGTATTTTATCTATACTTTAGTCATATTTTATTGATGGAAGGTTTGAAGATGTAATATGTATTCTAAGAGTACAATACCAAATACAGTTTAGGTACCTACCTATTACTAAGTATAATACCTATTGTTTTTTTATGTAGCTCGATGAATATAACAATACATTTTACACAACGCCATCTAGCCCCAAACTAAGCAAGTGCTTGTCTAATGGGAGCTTGATTGCGGAGAATACGAAAACTTACAATAATAATAAATATTACAGGACATCAATTTTACGCAGCGCCATCTAGCCCCAAACTAAGCATAGCTTGTAATACGGGAACTAGATTACGGATAGAATACTTTAATACTTTTTTTTTGTGAATACATCAAACATCATATACTATAAACACCCAAACACATAAAAAACATCAGTATTCATGATACAAATGTTTGTCCTGGGTGGGAATCGAACCCACAACCTACAGCGCAGAAGGCAGAGTTACTACCAACTGAGATGTGAGGCTTATAAGAATTAAATAGATTTGTGTACCATAAAATATGTGATACATACTTTTACTTGATATTTTGTTGACGTGTACAATTGACTAGCAGTATTTACCTTCTTTCGTGGAATCATAGATATTAATTAGTTTATAAATAATTATTTATGTAACAGTATAATACATCTCATTATATACATTTATTTTGGTAATGGTATATATTTTATTTAGTAAGAAGGTACATTTTTTAATTGTTAAATTATTATAAAGTATTAAATTAGATATGTTTGGTTTTGTATACATAAATATTTATTTTATTCTCTATTATTTTGTGCACCCTCTTACCATCAACCGTACTTTTACTGTCTTCTCCATCCAAAGGTTGTCTGGAAGATCTCGCTTTAAACCGATAAGACCGCCCATTGTACTGTTAACTTTAGTTTTAAATTGACAATGTCCTATAAGTTATATTCATTCATTCATTGAGTTGAGTTTATGAGGCCAGTGGAATATACTTGTCAAATGGATATAAATAGTTTTCCTAACATCGTGAAATGAAATAAATTTATTGTTTGTAGATCTAGGTTGTAACATTATGTTGGTCTTAAAACTATTTCTCGTCTCTCTAGGCTGCCGTGTCAGACAGTCAGACAAACATCTGCATGATATTTTAAACAAGCCTCATAGCTCAGTTGGTAGTAACTCTGCTTTCTGCGCTGTAGGTTGTGGGTTCGATTCCCACCCAGGACAAACATTTGTGTGATGAATATAGATGTTTGTTCTGTGTTTGGGTGTGTATTGTATGATAAGTATGTATTTACAAATTTAAAAAAAGTATTTAAGTATTATATCCGTAATCTAGTTCCCATACCTATTACAAGCTATGCTTAGTTTGGGGCTAGATGGCGCTGTGCGAAATTAATGTCCTGTAATATTTATTTATTTATTTGAAAACAAAAACAACAGAAACAGTTGTTACGAATTATGTCGATTTTCATATATATACTTATTGGTTTTATTAGTTTCTGTTATTGAGATACCGCGCTGCGGAAACTGTCGGCGGCACTTTTTGTTTTACCGTTTGGTATTTGGTCGGAGGACAAGAGGTCCCGGGTTCGATCCCCAGGGGGGTACAATATCGTGCTTGGTTTGGTTGGTGGTAGGACTTTAAGTCCGCCTGGCTAGCTACCACCATCTTACCTAATTCTGTCTCCATAACGACAGTCCTTAAATTGTTGTGTTCTAGCATTCAGATGTGAGAAAGCCAGTTCCTCAGTTTGTTGAGGATCCCGGGTGGAGTGCGCTTCCACCTTCGGCTTTATCATAACTTGAAAATCAGGTGAGATGGAGGACAAGCGCTTCCCGGTCGTGCAATAAAAATAAAAAAAAACAGTGGCACTCCGGGAGTGCCGGCAGAAGTGAAAACTTTCGAGGTCTGTCGATCTTTGCCGAAGGGAACAGCCGAGATTTTTGTACGCGAATCTCAATGTTGTCGCGTTGGCCGCGATGTTTAGGGGAGGGATGTTTCAGAGGGTTGTTTTTGCAACACAACTGACACAATTACTTCTTAGAACTGACGCTGATAGATATACCTATGTTAAGCATGAAGTAAGTATATATATTTATTTTGATAAAGGTAAATATTTTAGAAAGTAGGTACATATTTATATATTTTATCATGTTTAGGTTATTATTAAAATATGATTACTTATTGATTTAGATATGTTTGGTTTTGTAAATATAAATATGTATTTATTCTTTTTTATTTTGTGCACCCTCCTACCATCAACAAAGGTTGTCTGGAAGAGTTCGCTTTTAAGCGATAAGGCGCCCATTGTACTTTAGTTTGAAAGTTGTCTATTGTCCTACATGTTTTTAGTTCATTCATTCATTGATTCATTTATTAATTCATTCATTCATACCGGTCACGGCTGTCAACCGTCTGTCTATAGGTAAAGGCAGACTTCGAACGGTCCGGTTTGTATTGAAAAACGTGCAATCCGTCAACGGCTCCGTCATGTTTCGTTTTTCGTAGTAGACCTACTGTTTCGTGAACGAAATTGCAAAAAATTCTTTTGAAGAGACAGAAAACTTTTTCTCTCTCTCTCTCCCTCTATCTTATAAAAGTCTGTAAACCTAAATATATATCAGATGATCACTTGCTTTTACTGTAAAAGTGTCCGTGACCAGTGTTTGCTGATTTGTTATATCACAGTGGATTGTCCGAAGTACAGTGACGTCGAAGGATGGGTGGGAAATCTCTGTTTTCACGCTAACACTAGTTTGCCTTTTGAAGCCGTTCAGTTTGTAGTGGATGCTTTTCGCTGTTTTCACAAAGACTTCAGAAACTTCCATCAACTACGGGTGACGTGGTCTGTGAACATTAAAAAAAATATATTTATATATTTAGTGCATTTATATTGCATTAACAGTAACAACCAGAAATACAATTAAATAATATGAACAAAAGAAAAACACAAAATCAATCACAAATAAAATTTGTTATTTTTATTTGTGATTGATTTTGCGTTTTTTTTAGCGACACAAAATATGAATAAAGACCCCAAATAAAATAAAAATACAAGCAAAGCGAAATATAAACTTGTAAGAACGAGTATATATCAACAGCATCTGTCAATTTGGATCTGTCAAAAAAGTGTGGAAATATATATCTACAGATTCGCCAAGGTTGTTGATGATACGGAGGGCTCGCGTGAACGGAGGTTAGTCCTCGCTCTCGACTCTAATCATGACTGTCTTTTCGTTCTAAGACCAGCTACGCAACATTATAAAATGAAGCAATAAAACCTCTTTATAATTTAAAAGCGAGAGTAATATTTTACCAGTTTGGGTTCTTATATTCCTCCGATGGTTTTTTAGAAGTTCGAGATGAAATAGTGGGTCATCAGGTCGTCAGTACCACCTTGCAGTATTCCAGTTGTCAGTCAGTTCCCGACACACAGTACTTCACCGCTTACTCTCGATCCCTGGGTTGATGTTAAAAAGAGATATTGATGTATGTTCAACAGTCGCCTGTATGCAACGAGACAGGGTTTCAACAAAGCCTTGGCTCAGATTGTAAAGTCTACCCTTATCACATATATTTCGATGATTTCGAGACAGGAAATCCTTTGGGATCTCATGCTGGTGTTTATAAACGTGGTGAGATGAATGTCTCACATTCCTCACTCCTTATACGTGTTGCTTCTCATTTGAGATATAGTCTTTTGTTGTTTCTTTTTCATGCCGATGTTCGCACAGAGTTTGGTAACTCTATTTAAACACTGTAATTAATGAAATTAATTTCCTTGCCGAAGGTGACTACGCCAAAATTGAGGGGTTTGAAGGGAATGTGAGATTTCTTGGTCTTATTATAGGAGACAATCTCGGTCTGCATACTATTTCGGGTTTCAGTCAGTTTAAGAGCTTACCACTGCAGGAATGTCTGAACTGCAGTCTTATTGTGTCGAAGATCCCACTTTGTTGAGAAACAGAGAGACTTATTTGGAAGATTAAAATCTGAAAATGTCTCAAACTGGTGTCAGAGAGCGTTCAGTTTGGTTAGATGTAATAAAAAATGTAATAAAACATTTTGATATTCTGTTCTGTTTTCAAAAGTCGCTGTTGATTATATGCATGACTTATTCAGAGTCGAAACATAGGAAAAGCTGCTGTAAACAACTACGTCGCCAATGCAGGAGTCGGGAGATTTAATGCTTGTAAAAAATGCTTGTTGGCCGGCATCGTGCCGCCGACCAATGTAATAAAAATTTTGTAATGTTTGTAATAAAAAAACTGACATGTAAACAAATTTAAAATACATTATACTTAATCTACTTTATCCAGTTATATTTACACAATTTACATAAAAAAATGCCTAAATATTTATATAATAATAATCATGTAATTACGTACTAAATGTATGTAATTTAGAAGGTTTTTTTTCATCCTAATGGATCGGCTACATTTACATATACATCTTCATCTTCACATGTATCTTCTTGCAGAGTTTTCTCAGTGTTTATAATGAGATCATCAACATCGGGGAAGTGTTCCTTTATGTTCATCGTCATAGATTTTAGTCTAATGCTTGTTATATAAGGATCGGAACTGATGAGAAACTGATGGATTATATAAATATTTGTTTCTTTCCGTCCTATTTTTCGAGAATTTTGTTCCCTGATATTTCCGAAATCCTTATTTCGAGCTTCAGATGCCTCTTCCGACAACATCCCAACAGGCATGAAACTGAAATGCAGACATATATCTGCTCCATGTATTAAGAGTTTAAAATATATACTTATATACTTGATAGCATGTAATACCACGGATACAATCGTATATATAATTATATACGATTTTATATAACTCAGCTGTTTCTTTGCAGTATTTTTTAAAATTAGATATATTAATATTGTTCCCACACGATACTGACTGTAGGATAACTGTAAATCGTCTTATCAAATTCACACCCACTCCCGTTATTTCTGCAGATTTCTCTAAAACATCTACGAGCCGTATTGCCATCATTAGTGGTGCCAATGCCTTGTTTGTCCACTAAAAATTCAGTTTGCTGAATATATTCTTGCTGAGTCAATTCTTTTTTGGACTTTTGAAGTTGTTTACTTAACTCCTTGCAGCCCATTTTTTGAAGTCCATGTTGTTGATATGTGCAGTATACATTCCATACACCTCACCCACATGTGCAACGATTATAAGCCATATTTATACATATTTTCAGCAACTGGTTTGTTCAAAACCAAGCTTATATTGTTCATCTCTTTTGGTTTTGCGTGGCAATTATTGCAATTCACATGAGATGAGGTTTCTGACAAAGCTGTGCTGACTTTTCCATTGATGATCGTCATGTGTAGATCATGGGTGTTAGTTAGTTACCCATAGTTCCATGTCATCTGCAAATAATGAAAAATAATTATAATAATGTGGGTATCAGAAAATAAAAAGAAGACGCATATTTCGATTATTTAATATATTTCGGTACGATTTGAAGTACGGCTACGATAAATAAAACAGTGCATTTATGAATTTAAAGGTAGTTATAAAATATAAATATTACAGAACATTAAGTTTACCAACGCCATCTAGCCCCCAAACTAAGCATAGCATGTAATGACCCAGTGTGCGGCATGGCGTATTGGTTACCGGCGACCGGACGCCCGGGCTCGTAATCATTTATAAAATTTAATTACTACCTATTTTCGTGTTGATTATAATGTTATTACCGGGGTTGACAAAGTGTACCTACTTATGTTAGATACCCTCTAAACTTATAAAAAAAAATGAGACTAATATAACTAAAACGTTTACTTCTTTATAACATCATTTTAACGAAATCAAATAATCAACACAGTTAATATTAGGTCCTTACATATGAAATTGGCGTTTTGTATGGGAGGACATAAAGGCAATTTTTTCATATTAAAATATATTTTATTAATCAAAGTATGTACCATTGATAACTATACACTTTTGCCATCTTATAGGTAGTTCATTGATCCCTTTACTAAAAAAACCATTCGGACGGGAATCAATGAAATCTTTGAAAGCGGTTTGGACTGCCTCATCGGAATTGATTTTTTTTTCTTGCAAGAAGTTATCCAAATTTCGAAAAAAATGGTAATCTGTTGGAGCAAGGTCCGGAGAGTACGGTGGATGTCTTAGACATTCCAATTGAAGCTCCTCTAATTTGATAGTCGTCTGTTGGGCCGTGTGTGGTCTAGCGTTGTCTTGAAGCAGCAGTGGCGTAGAGCGATTGAAAAGTCTCGGTTGTTTAACAGCGAGCTTTTCCATCATGGTTTGCAGTTGCTGACAATAGACATCAGCCGTAATCGTCTGACCAGATTTAAGAAAGCTATAGTGTACGACACCGGCACTAGTCCACCAAACGCTTACAAGTAACTTTTTTTGAGTCAATTTTCGCTTGGGGCAAGATTTTGCTGGTTCACCAGGGTTCAGCCATTGCGATGAGCGTTTACGATTATCGTACAGGATCCACTTTTCATCACATGTAATGATCCGATTTAAAATTCCTTCATTATTGTGCCGGTTGAGTAATGTAACGCAGCAGTCGACGCGCGTTTGTCGGTTTGCTTCACTCAATTCATGAGGTACCCACCTTTCAAGCTTTTTCACCTTCCCAATTTGCTTCAAGTGGATTAAAACGGTTTTGTCACTAACACCGCAGCCTGCAGCTAACTGTGATGTGGTTTGCGATGGATCTGCTTCCACAATAGCCTTCAATTCATCATTATCGACCTTGGTCTCCGGCCGTCCACGGGGCTTGTTCTGCAGGTCGAAATTTCCAGAACGAAAGCGTTGAAACCAAAAACGCACCGTGTTTTCTTTTGCGACACCACCACCATACACATCATTAATCCTTCTAGCCGGTTCTGCAGCACTGGTGCCACGGTGGAACTCGTACTCGTAAATAATGCGATATTTTAAGTTTTCCATTTTGTGAAATGAGTGACGCAGAAAAAAAAGCAAAAGAGAAAAAAACAAATGAATTACGGTTTTCGAAACACAAATGCATGAGTAAATAGCTGTTTAAATTTGAATTTGGAATTCCTAACCAAAGAGGAGATATTTAAGATCAAAGTGGCCAGTACGACAAAACGCCAATTTAATATGTAAGGACCTAATATTAACCCTACAATGTCTTTAACTATAACTAGCACCATAAAACGTCCGTTGTGTCCGAAAGCCAAGCGCGAAGTGAAAGGCGGTTCCCTCGATCGTTTGCCTTATATACCCTCATCGGCGTGGCATGTCTAACGTTTCACATGATCCTCAACAATATAATATTCCACGAACCTGGTGGAGGAATGTGAAACGATTACGAAGATCTTACCTTCTTTGTTTTTTTATCGTATATACTCGTCTGAAACGTCTAGAGAGGTAGGATAGTAAGGATTAACAATAAAATCCGGAGCCCCCACAGCAAAATCCGTTTTTAGCTATTTATGTTGTAAAACTTTTATAGTTGATTATATTTCGAGTTCGGCACCTGAGTTTGTGGCTTCTACATCTCAACCGCGCGACATCTGTTGTATCTGCAACAAAAAACGTGCTAAAAACGCGATTGAAACAAAGTTTTTTTTTTAAATTAGACAAAGAATAATCCACGTACTAAATACTTTTGTTATTGATCGTATTAACTCGTATGAAACATCTATAGATGGCTTTCCACACATCTAAAAGAGAGCATAATTTAAGTCCAAAACCGTCCACAGTAGAATCCCTCTTTTAGCTTTTTTCGTTGTAAACCCTGGCATTTCGTTAATTTTTAGCTATAATAGTGTCTTTCTTTGGTTTTTTAGTGTTTGGCGTCTGATTATCTACCCATACTTATCTACTTAATACTAGTTTGTAAATTTGGGTGGCATAAATAAATGTGTCCTTCTTTCTTTCATCTGGGAGAGAGCATTTTTTAAAACCATAAATAAATGTGTCTTTATTTCTTTCATCTGGGAGAGAGCATCATTTAAAACTAAAACCGTTAATCTTAAAATCACTTCTTTTCAGCTTATTTTGTTGTCAAAACTCGTAGTATGGTAAACATTTAGCTTTGATAGTTAATTTCTTTGGATTTTGAGGCTTATTCATCTCCTCCGCCGGATTTTGTGGATGCTACAACGCTTCATGACGTCTGTTGCATCAGTAACTTAAAAGTCTAAGTTTAATCGCGTTGCAAAAGCGATTAAACTTAGACTTAGTTGTCTGATACTGTAACTTTACGGAGAACCGTATGTCACTAAATAAATTTAGAGAGAACCAAAGGAAAAGATTTTAAATTTACAGATATATATTTAGTAAAATAGGAGAGTAGGGACGGTCATTAACCTGGAGTAATTAAGAGTGGTTAATTTCGTTAAGAGGATTGATCTCTTATCTTGCAGAGCCTCAAGGATAGAGTTTTTTGGGCAGCGTCAGGTGTTCTGGCTTTCCAGAGCCCCGTCTAAAATAGGCTTCGTAGCGTCTGAGATAGGTTTCTAGGGTAGCGTTCGAGGTAGGTTTCTAGAGTAGCGTCCGAGGTAGGTTTCCAGAGTAGCGTCTGAGGTAGAGCTTCCAGGCAGCGTCGGTAACTGGCTTCTTTGGTACTTCTTTTAGAATAGGTACTATTTTTAGATTTGTTACTAGATGTTACTCGTCTGAAGGTTAGAACTCTCTTGATATCGGTTGACCCGTATTTATATGATTTTTGATGATGAGATAGAATCGTGTTTGAAACAAAATAAGAATGCCAGTGGACAGTATTATTCTAGTATGATTACAGAGGTCTAATTAGTTTTCATATATGAACTCTCTGCAATTCATGTTTCCTGTGCAGTTTGCATTTGTTTTTATATGCAATCTATCACAAAACTTACAAATAAAAAGAAAGATGTGACATGAGCTGTCACTTGATAAACATGTCCAAAATCTATAAAATATCAGAACATTAGGTTTTTCAGATAAAATATAGAGCTAGAATAACATTTGTGTATATCAATAGAATCAGAAAATTCCGCTTTACGATACATGAATAGATGTTTTTGAGATAAAATTTGCCTCAAACATGGATTTACCATTTGAAATAACACGAAGGAAGGCTAAAGGTTTATCCTACGTGAGTATTTACACAAATTAATAGCTATAATACAAGATAGATAAAGTATTACTACAATAGGTACGTAAAAAAATGTATAATTCTTAGTAAATTTTTTTTGTCAACGGTTATAATGGGATCAGATCAATAAAAATAAATAAATTAAGTTCTTAAATCTAACATCCTAATCCTATACACTGTTCTTGCTATAGAACGGCTATCTCTTGTATCCTGTTCACAACAAGAGTAAAAGAAAATTAAAGTAAAAAGGAAAATGAAAGAACTTAAAAACAATGGACACGTATGGCAATGGACAAACTTAAACTAAACTTCTACACACCAACAAAATTATAAATTATTAACTAAACAACAGGACCCGGTTATTAAATGGCTGACTTACAGCGGAGCTGGGTGCCGAGACCTTCAAGTTAGTGTCGTAAACACTAATGCCGAAACCTGAATGCTGAACCCCCAACGCCATAACATACTAATTAGAATAACATCGAAAATCTAACATTTGTTTTTGATCGTATTTAGGTACTCGTGTGACGCTTCTATATACCTAAGTAATAATATATATATATAATATTACACATATCTAGAAGACAGCAACAACTAAGTCCGAAACCCTCTAATACTCGTTTCCTTTTTATAACTTTTTTGTTGTAAAACCTGGTATTTTGGTGCATTGGTAGATTTATAGTTTATATTTTCGTTTTTCTCGTGTTTGGCGCCAGATTTTGTGGCTCCAACATCTCCGCCACCTGACGTCTATTGTATTTGCAAAAAAACGCCCTGTAAACGCAATTATAATAAAAACATAAGTATAAATTTTCATTTAACAGACACTCGGAAGGATCGTATTCGACTACGACTCGATACGATTATCGATTTAAAGACAGCAACAACCTAATCCAGGAACCCCATAGTTAAATCCCTTTTTTATCTGTTTTCGGTTGCGCTAGTGCTAGTCTCTTGTCCCATCCTCTGGTGTTCGGCGCTAGGTTTTGTAGCTGCAACATCTCCGCCACGCCACCTGACTTCAGTTGTATCTGCAACAACAAACGCTCTGAAAAGATAAAACTAGCTCTCCGCACATATTAAAGAGAATACGGTACTCCTCAAAGCGCAATCCTTAAATTTTCATTTAAAAACTGATATTATTGTCCATGTTTAGCTTTAGTGGTTGATTTCACTGTTTTTTTCATGTTCGTTCCTCATTTTGTGGCTGCTACAGCTGCTACTGAATACGCAATTTAAACTAAGAAAAATACAAATTTCCAAAAATAGTAATACTATTCCACGTGCCCGGTGGGGCAAAGTTTGCCTTGTATTTTGGATTACATTCTTAGATTGTTAGTTATTAATAGTTGATTTCTTCGGTTTTTTAGTGTTCAGCGTCTGAATTTGTGGCTGCTACAACTCCGCCGCTTGATTTTGTGGCTGCTACATCTTCGCCGCCTAACGTCTCTTGTATCTCCAACAAAAAACGCATTTAATCGGCAAAATACAAATTTCCATAATCAGACACTTGAATGATCGTATTGATTCGTCTGACATATCTTTGTACTCTCTGCACATTAAGGAGAGTACAACATCAACGTCCGAAACTCTTTTAGTAAACTTCCTTTCTTTTGCCTATTTCGTTGTAAAACCTGGTAGTTTGGTTCATTTTAAGCTTTATTAGTTGATTTCTTATAGTTTTTCGTGTTGGGTGCCTAATTTTGTGGCTGATACAACTCCACCGCTTGAATTTTTAACTGGTACAACTCCGCCACCTAACGTCTGTTTGTATGTAAAACATAAAAATAGCTGAAAACGAGATGGAAACAAAGAAAAATAAAAAAAAAACAAAAATCAGGCACTTAGAGTAATCCACGTGTCCGGTTTTTGATCGTATTTACTTGTGGGACATATCTATAGATAACTCTCTCCTAGTATCTAGAAGTGAGCAACATTGAAGTCCAGAATACACCTTTTCGAAATTTTTTTTTTTTTTTTTGCTTTTTTGTTGTAAAACCTGGTATTTTGGGACTAGATGGCGCTGTGTGAAATTAGTGTCCTGTAATATTTATTTTATTTTTATTTATTTATTTATTGTTAGAATAAATTGTTTATTTCTACGTTTTTTTTCGTGTACAGCGCCTGATTTTATGGCAGCTACATCTCCACCACCTGATTTTGTATATGTTACAACTCCGCTGCCTGATGTCATTTATGTTCACGTAATGCTTTAGAAACCTGGTTGCCACCTGATTTTGTAGCTGTTAAAATTTTGCTGCCTGACGTCTGTTGTATGTGCAACAAAAAACGCGCTGAAAACAAAATTAAAACTAAGAACAATAAATATTTCAAAATCTGTCACCTAGAATCACCTACATATCTGGTGCAGGAACGTTATACGATTACGAAGATCTTACTTTTGTTCTTGATCGTATTTACTCGTCTGACACATCTATGAATAGGCCTCCATACATCTAGAAGAGAATATCAGTAGATTCGGATCCCCCACAGCAAAAATTTAGTTTTTTTCGTTGTATACTGGTACTTTTGTCCATATTAAGATTTTTTGTTTCGTGATCTGCACGAGAGTTTGTGGCTTCTACATCTGCACCGCGCGACATCAGCTGTTGTATCTACAACAAAAAACGCGATTGAAACGAAAAAGTTTTTTTGAATCAGACAGAATAATCTACGTACCCAACCTGTTTTTAATGTAAAACCTGGTAGTCAGGTAAATTTTTAGCTTTAATAAATTATTTCATTGTTTTTTGTCCATGTTTAGCTTTAGTAGTTGATTTCACTGTTTTTTTCATGTTCGTTCCTCATTTTGTGGCTGCTACAGCTGCTACTGAATACGCAATTTAAACTAAGAAAAATACAAATTTCCAAAAATAGTAATACTATTCCACGTGCCCGGTGGGGCAAAGTTTGCCCTGTATTTTGGATTACATTGTTAGATTGTTAGTTATTATAAGTTGATTTCTTCGAATTTTTAGTGTTCGGCGCCTGATTTTATGGCCGCTACAAATCCGCTGGCTGATTTTGTAGTTGCTTTAATTTCGCCACCTGACGTTACTTGTATGTGCAACTAAAATCTACAACAAAATCCTGAGCATAATACATTTTTTAAGCAATTTTCGATGTGGTATTTTTGTCTATAATAAGCTTTTTGATTTCTTCAGTTTTTTCGAGTACGGCACCCGAGTTTGTGGCTTTTACATCTCTACCGGGTGATATATGTTGTATCTGCAACAAAAACGCGCTAAAAACGCGTTTACTATGAATGAAACAAAGATATTAATAATAATACTGTCACGGGTCCCCGTCAGCCAGGCTAGCGAGATTCGACGGGAATCCGTGGACAAACCTATAAGGTTCCTAACCGAAATGAAAATTTCCTTCTTCTTCACGGCTTCCGATGGCCAGCCGCAATCAACCGCTCGAATGTTGGGTCCCCGTCCACGTTGATGAGTGCCACATGCGGCAACCGCCGCTTGGCCTCCACAACCCTGAGGGACGCCGGCGCTGCCTGCTTGAGACGCTCTGTTGCCTAGGCGTCCTTGGTGCGGACGTGGACGCCCGCGTTTCCGACGTTGCGTACCTGCTCAACCCTTACATCTACTTAGAGCACGCGGATCGATGTGTTTTTTAAGCTCCGCTTTGGTGGAGTCCGACGAGTTGGACTCTGCTGCCTCCTTCGGGTAGAAGGTTAATACCGGGCCCGACTGTACTGAAATGGGCTTAGGCTCGGAACCTTTGCCCATCTTCAAAGCGCTCGAGTATTGCAGGGGTGCCCCCGCTCCTACCGTTGCCGGACCCTGAGACTGCGCCGATGTCGTTGGAGGGTGCGCCTGTACCAAGGCAAGTTTTGCCTCAGACAGTTCCGCGCGCTTCTCTGCATCTGCCAGGCGCAGCTCCAGGGCCACCACGACACCCAGAATGTCGTGGGTACAGTTGGCGATAACTCCAACATCCGCCTTGTTTAGCTTTGAGCCGTTGCCCGAAGCTACCACATTGATTCGCTTAATAGCCCCGCGAACACAATCGAGGAGCACAAGTTTTGACGCCGTAGCGCACTTAATGCCCTCGTTCCTAGTTCCGGGGGCTACTTGCGGACGCGGCGTGCGTTGAGCGGTGGGCTGCGTCTCAAGGAGGCGGTTGGGGTGGGCCCTCGCGCCTCCTCAGGATCAGCCATGGCTAATGCGCTCTTCTACACAGCAAAGTAGTCGTGCCAGTTCAGTGAACACAGCATAATAAATAAGCGGATCCAACGAGGATTGCGGTAGCGGTGTGCCCTATGACTAGATACCACACTAAGGCTAGACTATAATTAAATCAATGATTAAAATTATCAATGAGTAAAAATTAAATCAAATCAATCAATAACATTCCTAAGTAACTAACTAAACCTATACCCGTTTATTGCTTAGAACGGCTATCTCTTGTAGCCAGTTCACAGCACGGGTAGAAATAAGATGAAAGCAAAGTAAAATAAGAATAAAATTCAAAATAAAACAAAAATAATCGAATCAAATAAAATAAAATGGGCAAGCAAGGCGATGGGCGAAACTAACTAAACATGCGCAAAAAGTAATCTAACATAAACAAAATGAAAATAAGAAATTTACCAAACAAAAGGGCGACGATTATAAGAAAAAATGGATGACTTACAAAGGCGGAGCTGGGCGTAAGGACCCGCGACAAGGTCGGCGAATGGCGAGAGCGCCACGCCTCTTTCAGAGAGGCGTGGCGGGGCTCCAACAACTCACGCGGGCACTATACCGTAAACACTGATGTCGAAACGATAGGGACCGATTCACAAATCCGACCAATCACAATTTTTACATTCAAATTTTTATTTAAATTTGGGCGTGGAGGTGCTTGTGCGTGCGTTGCTGACCGAGGCCGGCAACGAAGGTAGTAGATAGGGACAGTGGGAATCTCGTTAATCCATTCATGCGCGTCACTAATTAGATGACGAGGCATTTGGCTATTTGTTACAACAGTTACATGCTGCGTCCCATGACTCCGTTAATTAATCATTACTCATAACTCTCGGAATTAATCATTATGGATTAATCAACGATAGACTCCGTGTCCAAATCTACCATCAACGTCACAGAAACACTTGCGTGTGACTGCCATTGCGCCAATTTTAACATTTCCTGGCTATGACGGTACACAAGTGCACCAACACGACATCACAGCCAAGGTCCAGGCTTGGCGTCGGCCCTGAAGCCGCAGGTCCGCGGGTCTTCATCCCGAGGCTCCCACATAGCCCTGAGCGTTCATGGTGGTTTGATTGAACCTTGTCCAATTCATATGCGATCCGCGCAAGACCAGCGACGGAATCACTTGGAACCATTTCTCCTTTAGCCCGAGTATGGTCTTTAGATCCCTATAGGAATCAACACTCCATACGCCTCGCCAAGACAAAGTACAAGAGGTCGTACGTAACTGGCACGGTGATAGCCCCAGTCTAGCTGCAACCTTTTCAACTAACTCCCCGTGATTACCGTACTTGGTACGTTTCACACGATGAGCTTCGTTTAGAGGTCTCTGCCCCGACACTATTTGCGTGTCCACGATCACTCCCACACTGCCTTTCTTGGCGATTATGTCAGGCTTCCGGATTCCCAGACCTGTAAGAATCCGAGGTTCTTCCTCTACGATCCAACCTTTCTCAGCTAATTCCTTGCACAATACTCGTGCTACCTTGTTATGACGTTCAATACGCCCCCCATGTGTTCTGAAGCACTGCTGGATGCAGTGAGCCGTCGTCTCCCTAACCATGCAACCTGCACGGCAGTTTAACTCAGACTCACGACCAGCCCTCCGTCCTCTGCTGTTCCGAACCCTTGAGGGTAACGCATTGATGTGTGTGTGAACAAACTGTACAAAGTCCCGACCAGAAACTAGGTCACTTCGTTGCCTGATCCACTTAGTGGAAGCAGGTACCATAAACGATTCTCGTAACTCTAGTCCGTCCACCGCCTTGTACAGCTGTTCTCGCCAATACAGAGTAACCTTTCTCGGCTTAGGAAGTACGGTAGCCTTAGGGTCTTCTCGCGAATACTTATGAAAGAGCTTTTCAGCCCATTTCACTTTCTTCTTCATTCTTACATTACGGGAGGCAGCCCTAGCCGCATCCCAGCTCGAGGTTTCCAAGCAGCCGAATCTCCTCATAATGAGTTCAGGCACGCATGTCCTCAAAGCGGGGACCGCTAGTCCACCATCCCTTATATTGGCATGAAAATAACCAACGGGAACATCCATTGGTATTCTCAGCCACTTTCTCACCGCGGCCCTGATCTGTTTGTCGATCCCGGACAGCCTTGCCTCCGAAATATTGCCCAGAACGAAACCGTGCAAAAATCTCGGAACAAGGTGACCTCTCAGTATCTCCAACCGTTGTTGGGGCTTGAGAGGCGCTCTAGAGATGTTATCAAGAGCTTTTTTGATGTCCTGTTCGATCATCACAGTGCCAGCCGGCTTGAAGTCCACACCGAGGTAGCGCCATCGTTCCACGCAAGTGACTTGCTTCATCCATCGATTTCCGATCTTAAAAGACCGTTCCCCGACGTAATGCACCTTCTTGCGCTTCCCGTCCGGCACCATAGAGAGCACCGAGCTTTTTGCGTGATTAAGTTGGAGGCCCATCATCCCTCCAAAGCTTCCCACACAGTCGATAGAGTGCTGCAAACCCACCTTTGATCCTGCAAGCAGGACTAAGTCGTCTGCATATGCTAGGGCCGAGACACGTTCTCCTTCTAGCCTATAGCCGACGTCTTTTGGTAAATTCGCAAGCACCAAGTCCATCGCCATGTTGAACAACAATGGAGACAACGGATCCCCCTGGCGGACTCCTCGACCAACCCTTACAGGCTCGCTCGTCTCATTGAGAACAGACTGATTAGTATCTGCCGTCTCATAGAGTCTTGCGATATAGTCGCAGAACATCACAGGCAGGCCCCTCTCCCTTAGCAGATTAATAAGCGCGCTATGCGACACCTTATCAAACGCCTTGGAGAAGTCTAGCACTGCCACATGACACTCCTTCAACCGTTGCCTGCAATCCCCCAGTATAGCATCTAGTACAGCGGAGTTCTCCAAAGTACCATCAGCGCAGATAAATCCACGCTGTCGTATATCTGGTGGACAGCATGCCTCCAATCTTCGCGCCAGGATAGTGTGCATGTGCCTAAGCGGTACCGACGCAATCGAAATTGGCCGATAGTCGCCAGGCCCAGCAGGATCATCCTTCTTTGGCACAAATATGGTACGGCATTGCCGGAGTTTGTCGGGAATCTCACCCTTACTCATCCACACATTGAATATCTTCGCTTGAGTCTCTACATCTATAGCGTTCCAGTCCACAGGCCGAATACCATCCGGCCCTGACGCAGACTTTGAGTGCACGCGTGATGCCTTCAGCTCTTCTATCGAAATCGGCATCCAAAGCGTTGAATAATCACGGGCCGCAGGCGCAGAAATCTCATCCTGTTCTTTAAGAACTTTCAAAGACTCTGGCGTGGGCCCTGAGGCCCCGGACACAGCTTCAAGGATAGGTCTCCAATAGGCATCCATATCACTTAAGCTATGCTTTACACTCCGGGTTTCGCCGTCGATTATCTCCGCCGCCACGCGACTCCGGCACGTCTTATATAAATGTTGGACTCTGGCATATTCAAGCCTTCGTCTCTTCCTCGATGGAAGTGGTCCCTTTTGGTCTATGGTCATTGATTTGAATCGCCTCTTCGAATGGCCTGCCGTATCATTGGACATTCTTGCTTTAGCCCTCGCAAGGAGTTCCTCCACAATCAGTCCTAACGACGTGTCAGCCAATTCTAACACCGGTGAAGGTGAGCGAGCAGGGACGTCTTCAGCCACACCTTCAGACTCTTCCTCAGCAACAGCTATGTTTGCATGCACCGACACTGTAGGCACAAGGGAAAGCTCTCCAATAAAATCTCTCACCAGGGATTTATAGGACACCGCTCTCCTCTTGCCCTTTATGGCCTCAAGGGTCCTACCCAAATTGGGCAACTCCCTCATGAGGTCCATATTGTCGCACCCACCTTTCGCTACGCATAGCTGAGCCTCGGTCCGAGCCATCAGGCTGACCTCCTCATCCCTCCATCTCCGCTTCACTTGAGCCGGTGCCGCCTCGCTGTTTACTTCGACCGGGTGTGCTCGTCTCCGATGCACCCCCAAACCGATCTTAGAAGCAAACGAGCGTTCGCATTCGGGACAGGCAAATCCCCCCACCACGTTCTCTCCTGGCCGTGAACCCCCGGCCTGAACACCCGCGGGTTCATTGTATCGGATCGCAACTTCTGGGACCTGCGGGCACCCAGAAGCACCACCCTCTTTTTCTCTTGGGTTTTCTGTTGCGATTGATTTAGGACTAGAAGGGCTGCAAACCCACACTAGTCCTTAAGTTAAGAGAGTCATAGTTACTCCCGCCGTTTACCCGCGCTTGCTTGAATTTCTTCACGTTGACATTCAGAGCACTGGGCAGAAATCACATTGCGTCAACACCCGCGAGGGCCATCGCAATGCTTTGTTTTAATTAGACAGTCGGATTCCCCTTGTCCGTGCCAGTTCTGAGTTGACCGTTGAACGGCGGTCGTAAAGGCGCGCACCGACCGAAATCGATACGGCCCCATGGCTAGGGAGATCCGCGGAAGGCCGGAACACGAGTCCGGATTCAGCCCCCCCGAAAGGAGGCATCGACCAGGCCCGGCACCGGCCGCATCCGCTTCCCTCCCAAACCCGACACACCCCGGTCCTCAGAGCCAATCCTTATTCCGAAGTTACGGATCCAATTTGCCGACTTCCCTTACCTACATTATTCTATCGACTAGAGGCTCTTCACCTTGGAGACCTGCTGCGGATATGGGTACGAACCGGCGCGACATCTCCACGTACATCCCTCACCTGAATTTTCAAGGTCCGCAGAGAGTATCCGGACACCGCCGCAAATGCGGTGCTCTTCGCGTTCCGAACCATATCTCCCTTCTATAGGATTCCATGGAACTCGAACGCTCAGGCAGAAAAGAAAACTCTTCCCGAACCTCTCGGCGGCGTCTTCAGGCCACTTTGGGTTACCCCGTCGAACTCTCGTTGAAAACGAGCGAACGATTATTGAAACGGTTCCGCTGCCGGGTTCCGGAATAGGAACCGGATTCCCTTTCGCTCAAAGGGCGTTATTTATCAACATTTTGAAAAAACACGCCACATCGACATAAGATTTCTCCTTGAGCTTAGGATCGACTGACTCGCGAGCAACTACTGTTCACGCGAAACCCTTCTCCACGTCAGTCCTCCAGGGCCTCGCTGGAGTATTTGCTACTACCACCAAGATCTGCACCGACGGCGGCTCCAGGCGGGCTCACGCCCAGACCCTTCTGCGCTCACCGCCGCGCACGTGCCGTGAACGAGTGCATCGCACATGCCGGTAACGGTAGTGTATAGGCAAAACGCTTCAGCGCCATCCATTTTCAGGGCTGGTTGCTTCGGCAGGTGAGTCGTTGCACACTCCTTAGCGGATTCCGACTTCCATGGCCACCGTCCTGCTGTCATGAGCGACCAACGCCTTTCATGGTGTCCCATTTTTGTTTTTTGGGCGCCTTAACACTACGTTTGGTTCATCCCACAGCGCCAGTTCTGCTTACCAAAATTGGCCCACTTGGCACCGTCATCAGATCTCCGGCTTCATCGTTCGAGTAAGCCGGAGTTCTCACCCATTTAAAGTTTGAGAATAGGTTGAAGTCGTTTCGACCCCAATGCCTCTAATCATTCGCTTTACCGGATGAGACTGTTCAAATCGACGCCAGCTATCCTGAGGGAAACTTCGGACGGAACCAGCTACTAGATGGTTCGATTAGTCTTTCGCCCCTATACCCAGTTCCGACGATCGATTTGCACGTCAGAATCGCTACGGTCCTCCATCAGGGTTTCCCCTGACTTCGACCTGACCAGGCATAGTTCACCATCTTTCGGGTCCCAGCATCTGTGCTCAGAGCGCGCCTGCATTCTCGAATTGGAAACGAGACGCCTCGGGAGTGCGAGTGTTCGACCGAGATCGAGGCACCATCCTCCCTGAGCGGACGGCGAGCGTCCACCTTCACTTTCGTTGCGCCTTTCAGTTTAGACATTTTACTCAATGACTCGCACACATGCTAGACTCCTTGGTCCGTGTTTCAAGACGGGTCCTGCGAGTGCCCGAAACTGAATCATCGCAGACACGGTACACGTACAGTCCGAGACAGCACGGCTGCGACGACAGGCGCGCCGCACCTCCGCTCGCGCAAAGGCAGAACGGAGATGAACGACGTAGCCTTGCGTCGGGCCGGACGCGCGTAAACGCGTACGAGATCCGTCATGATACCGTCCGACAGCCGGTCGGCAACCGTCACGGTCGCACCCGCACCCCGAAGGGACGAGTGTGACTCCCGAACGGCGCTTAGACCGACATCGAACGGGTCGCGATGTATTACTAAGGGAGAAGTGCACGCCGTCCACGAACGTAGAGCGACACGCACCGTACAGCACGGCGAGCCGTCCGTATCGAGTGCGCACCGTCACGCCGCGGAATAACGATGAATCTCCCCGTTCGTTCATTCGAGTTTCGCAGGTTTACCCCTGAGCGGTTTCACGTACTGTTGAACTCTCTCTTCAAAGTTCTTTTCAACTTTCCCTCACGGTACTTGTTCGCTATCGGTCTCGCGGTAATATTTAGCCTTAGATGGAGTTTACCACCCACTTAGGGCTGCACTCTCAAGCAACCCGACTCTGAGGAGAGTCCCTCTCGCCGCAGTCCTCCGTCGCTACGGGCCTGGCACCCTCTATGGGAAATGGGCCCCGTTCAAGACGAACTTGGACAGGAGTGGACTACGACAAGAAAGCGGAACCTCCCGAACACCACATCTCCCGCCGCCGTTACAACGGCGGGATTCAGTGCTGGACTTATTCCTGTTCGCTCGCCGCTACTAAGGAAATCCTAGTTAGTTTCTTTTCCTCCGCTTACTAATATGCTTAAATTCGGCGGGTAATCCTCCCTGATCTGAGGCCAACGTATAAAATTGGAGGCAGACACGATATCCGTTACGACGCTACGACGAACGAGTCGCCGTAACGCCCTTCGGACGTCGAGTCCGCCTAACTCGTTGAATTCGCGCACGGACGATACGCGTGTGCACACAAACAACGCAACATTTTTACACATCGTGTGTTGTGACACATTCGTTATCGTTCGATTACGATTTTCGCAACGTGTACGGTGAACGTACAAATTTTTGAACGGACCCCGTATGCGCGTATAAGAAAACACACGCACGCGGGGAGACCGCCATATGCGCCGCTTGTGACGGCGACGCAATGTGGTTGTGTTATTATGCAGCCGGCCCTCAGACAGGAGTGGTCCTGGATGTGTATCCACGGACCGCAATGTGCGTTCGAAATGTCGATGTTCAAATGTGTCCTGCAGTTCACACTATGACGCGCAGTTAACTGCGTTCTTCATCGACCCGCGAGCCAAGTGATCCACCGTCCAGGGTAATGGTTTATGTGTGTTGTTGAATAATATAAAAATAATTTGTTGACATTTCGTCATAAAATCTTAGAACGAGAGCGCCGCCGCGATCAGGAGGCACGCTCTCACTCTAAACCGTTCAAGTGCGCATTGTTTCGTTAACGAGCACGCTCGCAGCATCGCAATAGACTCGGGGTGCGGATTTTTCACCCGTCCTAGTCTTGCGCGATCGCAAGCGTGACGCGAGCGACGAGCGCGATTCGCATCGCACCCGTTCGCTCTCTCAAGCGGAGTGGTTAAGCCCCGCTTGTGTTATGTTATCTTTGGATATTATATCGGTTGGCAAACGCAATGTTCACACAAACGTTAATGATCCTTCCGCAGGTTCCCCTACGGAAACCTTGTTACGACTTTTACTTCCTCTAAATGATCAAGTTTGGTCAACTTCCCAACGACGCCAACGGCCGTGAAGCCACCGCGTGTCGGTCCGAAGACCTCACTAAATCATTCAATCGGTAGTAGCGACGGGCGGTGTGTACAAAGGGCAGGGACGTAATCAACGCGAGCTTATAACTCGCGCTTACTAGGAATTCCTCGTTTATGGGGGATAATTGCAAACCCCAATCCCCAGCACGAAGGAGTTTCAACGGGTTGCCCGGGCCTTTAGGCCAGGGAGAACATGTTGATTCCTTCAGTGTAGCGCGCGTGCGGCCCAGGACATCTAAGGGCATCACAGACCTGTTATTGCTCAATCTCGTGCGGCTCGAAACCGCCGGTCCCTCTAAGAAGAATTTTAATACGTCGCCAGTGAGTTGCGCGACCGAAGCCATGCACACCGATATGACGACGCCTATTTAGCAGGCTAGAGTCTTGTTCGTTACCGGAATTAACCAGACAAATCGCTCCACCAACTAAGAACGGCCATGCACCACCACCCACCGAATCAAGAAAGAGCTGTTAATCTGTCAATCCTTCCGGTGTCCGGGCCTGGTGAGATTTCCCGTGTTGAGTCAAATTAAGCCGCAGGCTCCACTCCTGGTGGTGCCCTTCCGTCAATTCCTTTAAGTTTCAGCTTTGCAACCATACTCCCCCCGGAGTCCAAAATCTTTGGTTTCCCGGAAGCTGCCCGCCGAGCCATTGTAGTAACGTCGGCGGATCGCTAGATGACATATTTACGGTTAGAACTAGGGCGGTATCTAATCGCCTTCGAACCTCTAACTTTCGTTCTTGATTGATGAAAACACCTTTGGCAAATGCTTTCGCTGATGTTCGTCTTGCGACGATCCAAGAATTTCACCTCTAACGTCGCAATACGAATGCCCCCAGTTATCCCTATTAATCATTACCTCGGAGTTCTGAAAACCAACAAAATAGAACCGAGATCATATTCTATTATTCCATGCACGAAATATTCAAGCAGCATTTTGAGCCCGCTTTGAGCACTCTAATTTGTTCAAAGTAAAATTGTCGGCCCACCTCGACACTCAATAAAGAGCACCGCGATAGGATTTTGATATTGAACCGGCGTGTTACCGCCGGCTCACCGACGATATGCTCCGCAAACGTGTCAGTATCACCGCGGATGCGGTGCACCGACAGCGCGGCGCACAAATGCAACTACGAGCTTTTTAACCGCAACAATTTTAGTATACGCTATTGGAGCTGGAATTACCGCGGCTGCTGGCACCAGACTTGCCCTCCAATTGTTCCTCGTTAAAATATTTAAAGTGTACTCATTCCGATTACGAGGCCTCGTAAGAGTCCCGTATCGTTATTTTTCGTCACTACCTCCCCGTGCCGGGAGTGGGTAATTTGCGCGCCTGCTGCCTTCCTTGGATGTGGTAGCCGTTTCTCAGGCTCCCTCTCCGGAATCGAACCCTGATTCCCCGTTACCCGTGACAACCATGGTAGTCGCAGAAACTACCATCGAAAGTTGATAAGGCAGACATTTGAAAGATGCGTCGCCGGTACTGGACCATGCGATCGGCAAAAGTTATCCAGATTCATCAAAATTAACGACTTTGAACGCGAGGCCCTCCGTTGATTGGTTTTGATCTAATAAAAGCACTCATCCCATCACTGGTCAGAGTTCTGATTGCAAGTATTAGCTCTAGAATTACCACAGTTATCCAAGTAACTGAGTAAGATCTAAGGAACCAAAACTGATATATTGAGCCATTCGCGGTATCGCCTTAATACGGCTTGCACTGAGACATGCATGGCTTAATCTTTGAGACAAGCATATAACTACTGGCAGGATCAACCAGGGAGCTAACTCTCGAGCATAACGCGTGTCAGCACGCAAGTCGATCCGACGCATTTTTTTGCAAAAATTTTCAGAGTTCGAGAGAGAGAGTGAGTGCACGCGTGATGCCTTCAGCTCTTCTATCGAAATCGGCATCCAAAGCGTTGAATAATCACGGGCCGCAGGCGCAGAAATCTCATCCTGTTCTTTAATAACTTTCAGAGATTCTGGCGTGGGCCCTGAGGCCCCGGACACAGCTTCAAGGATAGGTCTCCAATAGGCATCCATATCACTTAAGCTATGCTTTACACTCCGGGTTTCGCCGTCGATTATCTCCGCCGCCACGCGAATCCGGCACGTCTTGTATAAATGTTGGACTCTGGCATATTCAAGCCTTCGTCTCTTCCTCGATGGAAGTGGTCCCTTTTGGTCTGTGGTCAATGAGTTAAATCGCCTCTTCGAACGGCCTGCCGTATCATTGGACATTCTCGCTTTAGCCCTCGCAAGGAGTTCCTCCACAATCAGTCCTAACGACGTGTCAGCCATTTCTAACACCGGTGAAGGTGAGCGAGCTGGGACGTCTTCAGCCACACCTTCAGACTCTTCCTCAGCAACAGCCATGTTTGCATGCACCGACACTGTAGGCACAAGGGAAAGCTCTCCAATAAAATCTCTCACCAGAGATTTATAGGACACCGCTCTCCTCTTACCCTTTATGGCCTCGAGGGTCCTACCCAAATTGGGCAACTCCCTCATGAGGTCCACATTGTCACACCCTCCTTTTGCTACGCATAGCTGAGCCTCGGTCCGAGCCATCAGGCTGACCTCCTCCTCCCTCCATCTCCGCTTCACTTGAGCCGGTGCCGCCTCGCTGTTTACTTCGACCGGGTGTGCTCGTCTCCGATGCACCCCCAAACCGATCTTAGAAGCAAACGAGCGTTCGCATTCGGGACAGGCAAATCTCCCCACCACGTTCTCTCCTGGCCGTGAACCCCCGGCCTGAACACCCGCGGGTTCATTGTATCGGATCGCAACTTCTGGTACTGCGGGCACCCAGAAGCACCACCCTCTTTTTCATTTTGGTTGTCTGTTGCGATTGATTTTAGGACCAGAAGGGCTGCAAACCCGCACTAAATAGCTCAGCGCCTTTTGTCATCGGTAGGTTACCAACTCGAGAGTGAACAGTGGCCTCGAATGACCTCCAGTCGATCGCACCCCTTGTGCGATATCTTTTTGGCGAGATAGGCACTGTACTCCGAGCCACATTGCTAATGGTGCGGTCTAAGATGCTGAATGTGATCAGCCGGTGGTCGCTCGACGTGTCGTCATGCACCCACCAATCCCTGACGCGGACGCCACGGGTTGACAGGGTGACGTCGATATTCGACTCACCGGCTGGGCCTGAGAAAGTGGACAATTGTCCGTCGACATTGTGCACCACTAGGCCGTGGCTGTTAATGAGATCCTCCATCTTGGCTCGGCGATCTGTAGTAACGTGACCTCTGCCTATGTAGTGACGGGGTTCAGAGTGCCACAATGGGGAATGAGTGTTAAGATCACCCCCCACTAGAATCGCTTTGCCCTTCAGGAGATTCAGTGCCTTCTCGAGATGATACAGGTGAGTATCAATGCTGTCTTTGTATTGGAAGTACGCGGATATTATGTACAGGTCTAGTTCCTCAATATGGCAGCACATAAAGTGGTCGTTGGATAGGTGATGTAGTACAGCTAACGGTTTGGTACGGTTCCGCAAGTAAATGCCTGCACTGGATGAGTCCCCGCATTGGATCAACGACCCGGCTTTGGAGTACTGTTCTTGAATTAGAACGATGTCCACGCCGTGACGGTCCGCAAGGGTGGGGAGTTCCTTAGTTGCTATTTCCGCACCACCTAAGTTGATCTGACCCACTTTGATAAGAGCCGTGCTATCCATATTGAATTTGTTGGATAAGGCGCTCTTCTGAGTAACGCCTTGCGGGACAGTCGCTAGAGGCCGTCTTGTGTGCGCAGTCGCGCTTGAAGCGCTTGCAGGTGCCGCAACACAAGGTGGTGGCCACACACTTGTCTCCGCGATGGCCCTCTTCTCCACATCGCCCACAGATTATTTCTTTCGACCTACAGAACTTTTCTGGGTGGCCGTATTGCTGGCATTTGTTGCAACAGGTAACTCGAATGAAATCGCAAACTTCAACCTGTTGCCAGCCCACGAACACCCGTCCAAGACCTACTAGAACCTCCCTAAGGCGCGGCGAACACTCAAAGACGACGGTCGTCTCTTTATAATGGCTGCCCTTCCTGGACCTTTTGAAGGCCCCCTTCATTGCCTTCTTCACGGCTTCCAATGGCCAGTCTCCGCGCAAAAGGGGGTCCTTGTCCAGGTTGGACTCCCAGACGTCCGCAATCAACCGCTCAAATGTTGGGTCCCCGTCCACGTTGATGAGTGCCACATGCGGCAACCGCCGCTTGGCCTCCACAACCCTGAGGGACGCCGGTGCTGCCTGCTTGAGGCGCTCTGCTGCCTCGGCGTCCTTGGTGCGGACGAGGACGCCCGCGTTTCCTACGTTGCGCACCTGCTCAACCCTTACGTCTAGAGCACGCGGATCTATGTGCTTTTTGAGTTCCGCTTTGGTGGAGTCCGACGAGTTGGACTCTGCTGCCTCCTTCGGGTAAAAGGTTAATACTGGGCCCGACTGAACTGAGATGGGCTTAGGCACGGAACCTTTGCCCATCTTCAAGGCGCTCGAATATTGCAGGGGTGTCCCCGCTCCTACCGTTGCCGGACCCTGAGACTGCGCCGATGTTGCAGGAGGGTGCGCCTGTACCAAGGCAAGTTTTGCCTCAGCCAGTTCCGCGCGCTTCTCTGCATCTGCTAGACGCAGCTCCAGGGCCGCCACGACACCCAGAATGTCGTGGGTACAGTTGGAGATAGCTCCAACATCTGCCTTGTTTAGCTTCGAGCCGTTGCCCGAAGCTACTACATTGATACGTTTTATAGCCCCGCGAACACAATCGAGGAGCATAAGTTTAGACGCCGTAGCGCACTTAATGCCCTCGTTCCTAGTTCCGGGGGCTACTTGCGGACGAGGCGTGCTGGGTGCCGTGGAAGGTGCCGAAGGAGGTGGGGTAGCACCCCTCACGGCTGATGAGTAGATAGGGACAGTGGGAATCTCGTTAATCCATTCATGCGCGTCACTAATTAGATGACGACGCATTTGGCTATTGTTACAACAGTTACATGCTGCGTCCCATGACTCCGTTAATTAATCATCTCTCATAATTCTCGGAATTAATCATTATGGATTCATCAACAATAGACTCCATGTCCAAATCTACCATCAACGTCACAGATACACTTGCGTGCAACTGCCATTGCGCCAATTTTAACATTTCATTGGCTATGACGGTACACAAGTGTACCATCACAGCCAAGGTCCAGGCTTGGCGTCAGCCCTGAAAGCCGCAGGTCCGCGGGTCTTCATCCCGAGGCTCCCACATAGCCCTGAGCGTTCATGGTAGTTTGAATCAACCTTGTCCAATTCACATGCGATCCGCGCAAGACCAGCGACAGAATCACTTGAAACCATTTTTCCTTCAGCCCAAGTATGGTTTTTAGATCCCTATAGGAATGCACACTCCACACGCCTCGCCAAGACAATGTACAAGAGGTCGCAACCTTTTCAACTAACTCTCCGTGACTTCCGTAATTTGTTACGTTTATCACGATGAGCTTCGTTTAGAGGCCTCTGCCCCCTTATTTGCGTGTCCACGATCACCCCTACATTGCCTTTTTTCGCGATTATGTCAGGCTACCCAGACCTGTAAGAATCCGAGGTTCTTCCTCTACGGTCCAACCTTTCTAAGCTAATTCCTTGCACAATACTCGAGATACTTTGTTATTAAGTTCAAGCCGTCGTCTCCCTAACCATGCAACCTGCACGGCAGTTTAACTCCGACTCACGACCAGCCCTCAGTCCTCTGCTGTTCCGAACCCTTGAGGGTAACGCATTGATATGTGTATGCACAAACTGTACAAAATCCCGACCAGACACTAGGTCACTTCGTTGCCTGATCCACTTAGTGGAAGCAGGTACCATGAACGATTCTCGTAACTCTAGTCCGTCAACCGCTTTGTACAGCTGTTTTTGCCAATACTGAGTAACCTTTCTCGGGTTTGGAAGTACGGTAGCCTTAGGGTCTTCTCATGAATACTTATGAAAGAGCTTCTCAGCCAATTTCACTTTCTTCTTCATTCTTACATTTCGGAAGGCAGCTCTAGCCGCAGCCCTAGCCGTATCCCAACTCGAGGTTTCCAAGCAGCTGAATCTCCTCATAATGAGTTCAGGCGCGCATGTCCTCAAAGCAGGGACCGCTAGTCCACCATCCCTTGTATTGGCATGAAAATAACCAACAGGATCATCCATTGGTATTCTCAGCCACTTTCTCACCGCGGCCCTGATCTGTTTGTCGATCCCGGACTGCCTTGCCTCCGAAATATTGCCCAGAACGAAACCGTGCAAAAATCTCGGAACAAGGTGACCTCTCAGTATCTCCAACCGTTGTTGGGGCTTGAGAGGCGCTCTAGAGATGTTATCAAGAGCTTTTTTAATGTTCTGTTCGATCATCACAGTGCCAGCCGGCTTGAAGTCCACACCGAGGTAGCGCCATCGTTCCACGCAAGCGACTTGCTTCATCCATCGATTTCCGATCTTAAAAGACCGTTCCTCGACGTAATGCACCTTCTTGCGCTTCCCGTCCGGCACCATAGAGAGCACCGAGCTTTTTGCGTGATTAAGCTGGAGGCCCATCATCCCTCCAAAGCTTCCCACACAGTCGATAGAGTGCTGCAAACCCACCTTTGATCCTGCAAGCAGGACTAAGTCATCAGCATACGCTAGGGCCGAGACACGTTCTCCTTCTAGCCTATAGCCGACGTCTTTCGGTAAATTCTAGCACCAAGCACCAAGTCCATCGCCATATTGAACAACAATGGAGCAACGGATCCCCCTGGCGGACTCCTCGATCAACCCTTACATGCTTGCTCGTCTCATTGAGAACAGACAGATTAGTATCTGCAGTCCCATAGAGTCTTGCGCTATAGTCGCAGAACATCACAGGCAGGCCCCTCTCACGTAGCACAGTGATAAGCGCGCTTTGCGACACCTTATCAAATGCTTTGGAGAAGTCTAGCACTGCCACATGACACTCTTTCAACCGTTGCCTGCAATCCCCTTGTACAGTATCTAGTACAGTGGAATTCTCCAAAGTACCATCAGCGCAGATAAATCCACGCTCTCGTATATCTGGTGGACAGCATGCCTCCAATCTTCGCGCCAGGATAGTGTGCATGTGCCTAAGCGGTACCGACGCAATCGAAATTGGCCGATAGTCGCCAGGCTCAGCAGGATCATCCTTCTTTGGCACAAATATGGTACGGCATTGCCGGAGTTTGTCGGGAATCTCACCCTTGCTCATCCACGCATTGAATATATTCGCCTGAGACTACATCTATAGCGTTCCAGTCTACAGGCCGAATACCTTAAGTGCACGCGTGATGCCTTCAGCTCTTCTATCGAAATCCGCATCCAAAGCGTTGAATAATCACGGGCCGCAGGCGCAAAAATCTCATCCTGCTCTTTAAGAACTTTCAGAGATTCTGGCGTGGGCCCTGAGGCCCCGGACACTGCTTCAAGGATAGGTCTCCAATAGGCATCCATATCACTTAAGCTATGCTTAACAATCCGGGTTTCGCCGTCGATTATCTCAGCCGCCACGCGACTCCGGCACGTCTTATATAAATGTTGGACTCTGGCATATTCAAGCATTCGTCTCTTCCTCGATGGTAGTGGTCTCTTTTGGTCGGTCAATGATTTAAATCGCCTCTTCGAATGGCCAGCCGTATCATTGGACATTCTCGCTTCAGCCCTCGCAAGGAGTTCCTCCACATTACTCCAGATTACTTCTTTCGACCTGCAGAACTTTTCTGGGTGGCCGTATTGCTGGCATTTGTTGCAACAGGTTACGCGAATGAAATCGCAAACTTCAACCGGTTGCCAGCCCACGAACACCCGACCAAGTCCCACTAGTACCTCCCTCAGGCGCGGCGAACACTCGAAGACGACGGTCGTCTCTTTATATTGGCTGCCCTTCCTGGACCTTTAGAAGGCCCCCTTCATTGCCTTCTTCACGGCTTCTAATAGCCAGTCACCGCGCAAAAGGGGGTCCTTGTCCAGGTTTGACTCCCAGACGTCCGCAATCAACCGCTCGAATGTTGGGTCCCCGTCCACGTTGATGAGTGCCACATGCGGCAAACGCCGCTTGGCCTCCACAACCCTGAGGGACGCCGGCGCTGCCTGCTTGAGACGCTCTGTTGTCTAGGCGTCCTTGGTGCGGACGAGGACGCCCGCGTTTCCGACGTTGCGTACCTGCTCAACCCTTACATCTAGAGCACGCGGATCGATGTGTTTTTTAAGCTCCGCTTTGGTGAAGTCCGACGAGTTGGACTCTGCTGCCTCCTTCGGGTAGAAGGTTAATAACGGGCCCGACTTTACTGAAATGGGCTTAGGCACGGAACCTTTGCCCATCTTCAAGGCGCTCGAGTATTGCAGGGGTGCCCCCGCTCCTACCGTTGCCGGACCCTGAGACTGCGCCGATGTCGTTGGAGGGTGCGCCTGTACCAAGGCAAGTTTTGCCTCAGCCAGTTCCGCGCGCTTCTCTGCATCTGCCTGGCGCAGCTTCAGGGCCACCACGACACCCAGAATGTCGTGGGTACAGTTGGAGATAACTCCAACATCCGCCTTGTTTAGCTTTGGCCGTTGCCCGAAGCTACCACATTGATTCGCTTAATAGCCCCGCGAACACAATCGAGGAGCACAAGTTTTGACGCCGTAGCGCACTTAATGCCCTCGTTCCTAGTTCCGGGGGCTACTTGCGGACGCGGCGTGCAAGGTGCCGTGGAAGGTGCCGATGGAGACGGAGTAGCACCCTCACGGCTGGCGTAGCTGCGGAAGGCGCCGCGCATACCGGGGGAGCAGACCCCTTGTCAGTGCGCTGGCGCACTGCCGAAGGTTCGCCCCCCGTGGGGGACGAAAGGGGTCTCTTTTCGGCGCTGTTAAGCGGTGGGCTGCGTCTCAAGGAGGCGGTTGGGGTGGGCCCTCGCGCCTCCTCAGGATCAGCCATGGCTAATGCGACCTTCTACACAGCAAAGTAGTCGTGCCAGTTTACAGCACACAGTATAATAAATAAGCGGATCCTACGAGGATTGCGGTAGGGGTGTGCCCTATGACTAGATACCACACTAAGGCTAGACTATAATTAAATCAATGATTAAAATAATCAATAAGTAAAAATAAAATAAAATCAATCAATAAATTCCTCAGTAACTAACTAAACCTATACCCGTTTATTGCTTAGAACGGCTATCTCTTGTAGCCAGTTCACAGAACGGGTAGAAATAAGATGAAAATAAGAATAAATTTCAAAATAAAACAAAAATAATCGAATCAAATAAAATAAAATGGGCAAGCAAGGCGATGGGCGAAACTAACTAAACATGCGCAAAAAGTAAACTAACATAAACAAAATGAAAATAAGAAATTTACCAAACAAAAGGGCGACGATTATAAAAAAAAATGCATGACTTACAAAGGCGGAGCTGGGCGTAAGGACCCGCGACAAGGTCGGCGAATGGCGAGAGCGCCACGCCTCTTTCAGAGAGGCGTGGCGGGGCTCCAACAACTCACGCGGGCACTATACCGTAAACACTGATGTCGAAACGATAGGGACCGATTCACAAATCCGACCAATCACAATTTTTACATTCAAATTTTAATTAAATTTGATCGTGGAGGTGCATGCGCGTGCGTTGCTGACCGAGGCTGGCAACGAAGTAGCAGTGTTGCCAACCCGGTGTTAGGTTTTGGGGCTAAATGGAGTTCTAAAAAGGGCTAGATTTGGCCAAAAAAATAAAAATAAAAAAGGAAAAGTTTTTTTTTTATAGAAGTTATTTTTTAAATATCTTGTAGGTACTTAATATTAACCAAAAAAATTAAAAAATCAACTTTTTTTCTTAAAAATACACCTTAAAACTCAATCTCCTCATCGGAGGAGGATTCTTCGCCGTACAATTCACTTGTACTTTGCGAATTGTTCCAGCAGGTGCCTTGTTCAGAATAAATTTATATTTTTCTTGAGATCCAATCTTTTTTAAGACATCTATTGGGATATCATATGTTTGTTTGATGATGAGTTTGACCGAATTTTATAAGACCAAATTGTATTTGTTATATAGAATTTAGTGTGGCAAAGTTCATTCTATTTCGTAATTTATGTTTAATTACGTTTATTGTGCTGAATACCCTTTAAACATCTGCGTTTGAGTGTGGCAATACGAGCATAATAAATGCCTATGAGCAAAGTTCTTGATACGGATTATCAATTCCTGCATCTTTATATTGCGATACTTCGTGCCAAAATTTTACGGTGTCAAGTGTTTTCCCATTTGTTAGTTTGTATGTTTTTCCATTGTGAAAGAATTTTGTCAATTGTATCCCCATTCAATCCAAAATGTTCAGCTAATTTAATTATTTCCATGCCCTTGTCTGGTTTTAATACATGATCAACGCTCATAATGTTCATATTTTGAAGTGTCTATATGTTGTCGGGAAGCCGTTGCTGCAATTCAGTTTTACGGTGAAATCAATGCAACGCTTTCTAATCATCTGTTTGTTTGTTTGTGTATCGTTTAAATTGTAAGTTTCAATTCACTCTTCAAAGTTATAGCCAAGGTATGGCATTGGATCTAAATAATTGGCAATATTGTCTTTGAAAATATCAATGGAGTGTCGTCTTCCAGGAATCACAATTTTATCGCACAGGACCTCTAACAATTTCATTATAGATTGCAGCAGTTTTGTTGGGTCACTGTTTTGTCAAACCAAATATGCCTTCATGTTGTACATGTTAAACAGCGTTTCGGCCGTAAAACAATTATTTTTATTTTTGGCAATTTCAAAAAACAGCTTTAATTCATCCTATTGATCCAAAATTCGCTGCACGGCAGGTTCTATGGAAAGCCACCTAGTGGCACACTTTTTTAATTTTTTTTATGGTTTTTTCCGCAATTTATGGTTTCCTATTTTTTAGCAAACTGGAGACGGCGTTCAGGCGACAAACAAAACCAATTGTAAGTTTCTCTTATTAGGTACTCGATGTTCCGCGGAATCATTTCCTCTGAAGCATGACTGACTGCGAGTTGCAACGAGTGACAAACGCATCTTACCAAAACTAAGTGTTTTAGACCATATTCTTCTTTTAAAATTTGGTAAGCGCCATTATTTATTCCTACCATTACACTAGCATTGTCGGTCCCCAGGCCTACCATTTTCTGAAGGTTTAAACCAATGTCTTGAATAGTTTTCACGATCCTATTTATAATTCCTCTGGCATCTGCAGTTTCTAATTCTATGATTGAAAGAAATGTTGTGTTAATTTTTTCCATTGATCTACTATAGTACCTGATTACAAGGCCTAAATATTTTTGAACTGAAATATCGGTCGACTCATCAATTTCAAGACTGTAGTTGGTATCACCAATATCCTCCCTTAGCGCCGATTTAAAATGGGGCGCTAGCACATTTCTTATGATTTCACTACATTTAGTACGATGTAGTTTCATGGCACAAGTAGCTTCGGAGTCTGGAAAAGCTTTAGCACACATTTGACTAAGATGATCGACTTGGACAACAGCTGCGTGCGCTGCGATGTAGAGCAAAAAAAGTGCTTCTGCATTATGTACACTTCCTTTGGATTCTGCTTCTTTTTGTATAGATATCGTGGTCTGGCCCGTCGAGAATGGTTTCAATTTTTCTATATGTTTTTTCGACTCAGAGTGAAGCTTCACTTCGTATAGCTTTGCTGTAAATTCAATTTTACAATGAATACACATAGATTTGGATTCATTTCCAATGACTGGTTTTAACCATTTTTTAAATGCAGGGTCATTCTCCCATTCTTTTCTGTAACGTTGAGCGTAATAGTCTTCTTTTTTAAAGGAACGTCCATTTTTGCAATTTGCACACGTAAATCACCAAGAAAGGCTTCGGTACGAAAAAGAAATGAAATAGCAATATTGTAAAAAAATCGTAGTTGGATTTCCGGGGAACTCCCTGATAAAGCCAAGCAAGCGGCTACCACCTGTCTGTCTCTACGATTTATGTAAGAGGAAAAGAGAGGTAGTCTGATCTGACGTGACGTTGTGTGTTGCCCGCTTAGCTTAATTAAGTGCGTTTAGTCATTGCTTTGTTATGTTTAAATTTCTTTCTCATTGTATCGCATGATTATTTTAATATTTGTACTGTGTGCCAGAATAAAGTTTTCTTACACGGTTTCGGGGCTAGAAGTAGGGCTCGGGGCTAAATCATCATTTTAAGAGCTGAATTAGCCAAAGAAGGGCTAGATCTAGCCCCGAGAGGGCTAAGTTGACATCACTGCGAAGTAGATAGGGACAGTGGGAATCTCGTTAATCCATTCATGCGCGTCACTCATTAGATGACGAGGCATTTGGCTATTGTTACAACAGTTACATGCTGCGTCCCATAACTCCGTTAATTAATCATCTCTCATAATTCTCGGAATTAATCATTATGGATTAATCAACGATAGACTCCATGTCCAAATCTACCATCAACGTCACAGATACACTTGCGTGCAACTGCCATTGCGCCAATTTTAACATTTCATTGGCTATGACGGTACACAAGTGTACCATCACAGCCAAGGTCCAGGCTTGGCGTCAGCCCTGAAAGCCGCAGGTCCGCGGGTCGTCATCCCGAGGCTCCCACATAGCCCTGAGCGTTCATGGTAGTTTGAATCAACCTTGTCCAATTCACATGCGATCCGCGCAAGACCAGCGACAGAATCACTTGAAACCATTTTTCCTTCAGCCCAAGTATGGTTTTTAGATCCCTATAGGAATGCACACTCCACACGCCTCGCCAAGACAATGTACAAGAGGTCGCGCGTACCTTACACGGTGATAGAACCAGTCTAGCTGCAACCTTTTCAACTAACTCTCCGTGATTTCCGTACTTGGTACGTTTATCACGATGAGCTTCGTTTAGAGGCCTCTGCCCCGACACTATTTGCGTGTCCACGATCACCCCCACATTGCCTTTTTTCGCGATTATGTCAGGCTTCCGGATACCCAGACCTGTAAGAATGCGAGGTTCTTCCTCTACGGTCCAACCTTTATCAGCTAATCCCTTGCACAATACTCGTGATACTTTGTTATGACGTTCAATACGCCCCCCATGTGTTCTGAAGAACTGCTGGATGCAGTGAACCGTCGTCTCCCTAACCATGCAACCTGCACGGCAGTTTAACTCAGACTCACGACCAGCCCTCCTTCCTCTGCTGTTCCGAACCCTTGAGGGTAACGCATTGATGTGTGTATGCACAAACTGTACAAAATCCCAACCAGAAACTAGGTCACTTCGTTGCCTGATCCACTTAGTGGAAGCTGCCGTGCTACTCTACAAACTGTAACGCCACATCCTCATTTTGAGTGTCCTTTGAAATCTTTCGACGATACTAGCTTTAATATCGGGGTTGTTTGTAGTATAGTAATTGTCATTTTTCGTTTTGAAGTATTTTTGAACATCTTTTGAAACAAATTCGGTTCCTTTGTCGGATTGTATATGAGTTGGTGTTATATCAGCTTCATGAAATTTACTTTCAAAACATGTTTTAATCGTTTCAGAATTTTTATTTTTCATTGATCGAGCATATGCATATTTGGTAAAAACATCAATAACACAAAGAATGTAATTAAACCCATCATTATATTTCGAATAAGTTCTCATGTCACTTAAGTCAGACTGCCAAAGTTCATTAAGATTAGATAAGACGTATTTGTTTCGTGGAATTTTTTTGTGAACCGGTTTGTGTAGTGTATATGTTTCTTGTGATTGTAACCATCTTTTAACATCTTCTCTGTTAATTTTACCTTTCATAGCTCTGGCTAGTTTATCAATACTAGCATACCCTGCTGGGTGCGATGGGTTATAGTATATATTGTTTAACTCTAATAAGGATTCCATTTTTCCCAATCTATCTTCTTTTTGGGTTTGCTAGTAACTGGTGTTGAAAACTCTTCTTCCTCTTCCTGTGGGTTGTATTCTTTAAATGGGGTGATCTGAAGCTGCTTCATATAATCGACTCATTTTGGATTTCCAATGTAAATTAGTGGTATTTTAATATCTTTCAACGCTTTCGCGAATTTTTCCCATCCTATTGGGTCACTTCTTTTGAGTGGTCTCAAAGAATCATTTACTAAGTCTACAATATTACTCCCAGGAACTTTTTCTTTGTCTACAGTAATACTAGTAATAATAATATACCATCATCATCCCAATTAATTTTATTCTTATTCGAGGATATCAAATACATTAATCTCTCACCCTTCCTTATATACGTTTTAGGTACCAAGCTGAGTATGTGTTTAGGTGAGTAAAGGGTTGATTTTCCATTAGAAACAGAAATATTTTTCTGTTCTTCACCTTCGTTTGAAGTCTGAACAGTGACTGAATCATTAGAATTGGCTTCATTGTTTTTATTATCCACTGTATCATATCCACTATTATCCATATTTGAAACGATGGGTAATTGAATCGGTCGACTTCATTCTTCAGTAAAATGTAAATATCGTTGCAAAGTTTGTAGATATAGAGTACACTTTTTTCTATCTTCCATATCACTTTTTAAAATGTTTTGCATTTCGGTGTCTAATCGTGATAGAGGGTTATCAACTGTATTATGTTTGTTATTTTTTTCTATCACACTTGGATCAATGAGTAACATTTTCTTAGCATGTTCCATTTTTTAAACAAAGGCACCAATTAATGCACTTAAAATTGAACCCAATATCAATGGTAAAAAAGCGCCTCCTTTTTGAATGATTATGTTTTTGCGAACTTTGTTTGTGCTTTTACAAACTAGTTTGCGAAGAATGTCTTTATATTTTTTCAAATTTTTTCTAGCTTTTTCTTCAAGGGGTACCTTCCCTTTTAAAACGTTATGAATACATTCACAAATACAATTAATTTCTTCTTCATCACACGATTTTAAAAGAGTTTTTATGTATTTTGGTTTAAGTGTATGTAGAGCTCTAAGTAAATCCATATGCGTCTTAAGTCTTCGATGCATTATTTATGACTGATATGAATTTGTTGATTCTTAGCATATTTAAACACTTTTGTTGGAACGTAAACAGTACAATATCCATCTGAAGGAAATATTTTTGTTTTAAAACGGCACATGTCATTAGTATCTTGTTTTAAATCAATCATTAGGTATCCATGAGCTTCATTAGTTGCATCTCTGTAAGACTCTTCCATAAATTTAATATTTTCTGGTGAAACTTGTCGTGCTAGGTATCGAATTTGGGTCTTATCACGAGGATTTTTGAAATAGATGATATAACTAGAGTTCAGAGATATGTCTCTTTGACCTTTACCTTGATGAAATAAGTTTTGTGTTATGTAGAAAACACTTAAATTTCTATGGTGACTACCTTTTGTAAAAATATCAACAACGCGTCCATCGGATTCCCTCATAAGATCATCAATAATTATTAAATGAGGATCCTTTCCATCAAACATACTAAGATCTGGTATTCCTTGAAAATAATTGACGTATCTCAAATTATACAACGGTTGCATTTCATCAAAGCACCATGTAGTTTGAACAAATTTCACATTACAAATTTCTTTTACATATTTTATAAAGTTTGTAACAAAATTTGATTTCCCACACCCACTTGGACCTGCCACTGTTGCGGTAAATGGATGATTAAAATGAAACATTTAATTATCAACACGTGTTGCTGGTATGAAATAAAAAATAATAATGAAACAATATGTTGAAAAATCAGAAATATATATTTTTGTAAATTAAATTTAAAACAGGATTCAAAGAACTTTACAGCTTTCTCCCTACAATGAAATATTTACAATACCAACTAAGTACATAACTGGATACTAAAATTCTAATCTTACTTTAACCTTTAAACAGGATTCAAAATACAAAAAACTCTACAGCTTTCTCACTACAATGAAATATTTACAATGCCAACTTAGTACATCACTGGATACTAAAATTCTAATCTTACATTAACCTAATTTCTTAAGCTATAATGCCCCCATGCTAAAGTATTTACAGAATTCGGTAAAATAAAACGTTTAGTATCATTATGTGATAAACATGTTTTGTTAATTTTTTGAGAAAAAATTACATGTTTTATTGACTTAAATCTATACATGTGTGAAAATTGAATATTTTTATCAAAGAGACATGTCTTATAGTTATCCATCGTAAGTTTTTTAGTCACACATTTATTTACTCCTTTAGCCTTTGTTATGATTTTATTCTCAACCAGCATTGCATACATTTTTGATCGTAAGCCCACAAACTCTGTAAAGATTTTCCCGTTATTTTCATCTTTAAATAACCCTATTGTTTTCTTATTTACAAGCGGAAATCCAAAAGCATTATCTGGCGAATAATCAGATGTGTCGAAGTAAATATGAATGTCGTCTTTAATATCTTTGTAAAAATCTTTAGTAAATACTTGGTAAATCAAACTGTCTGTATCTGTGTATAATAGTTTAATATTGGTTTGAAATTTATTTTTCATGTAATTATAATGGAAATCATACATCAATGTTTTGGAAATATCTAAAACACACAATCCTAAATAGATGGGTTTGTTGTACATCAATTTTGTTTTGCGAAGTTGTATTGCAACTAATTCTTTTGAAAATATGGCAAGACTATGAAATTCAGGTCTTGCTATTAAACTTTGAGCCCCTTGAATCTTTCCTCGATTTTCCCAGTGAGTGAGCAATTTAACATTTACCCGTTTCTCAATATTTTCCATTGTTTTTCCAAAGATTGCGTTGTTCATAAGCTTATAGAAATCTTTTTCGAAATCGGATTTGGCTTTGGTTCTTAGATTTGTATTTAATTCTATATATTTGTTTAACCACGGACTTTGATCAAATTTTAAAATTCTATGTATTTTTTTTATTTTTAACCCCATCACATATTTAGTTTTATTGCTCAGATTCGGAACTAGTTTAAAGTCTTTTGTATTTCCTATGCAAATATTTTCTGGACAGAGTGGAAAATCAGAATGTAAATCGTGTAGGTTATCAGGATATTCTAAATCTACCTCTAAAATATAACCAATTTCAGAATCGATTGCAACTTTGAAATTTGTCTCAATATCAACCCACTGAAAACTCCCAACGGGGAGATACTGTGACATAGCCCAACCATACAAATTATTAGCATCAAGATATATTAAATATGATTTTGCTGCATCTTTATTGTAATCATGCATAAACTGGTTGTTTGCTTTGGCATATCGATGACTACACTGTGATACGCCACCTCGAATACCAGATTTAATAAAGGCAATTTTATCAAAATCTGTTAGGAGCTCTAATTTTATTTTTGTGTATTTTAACATTGCGTCCCAACTTAAACCTGGTGCTGTGTAATAATGCGCAGGATCTAACCCATACGTACTCATACAAACACTTCTAAAGTTTTCAAAAACATCACTTAGCAGTAAAACATCCGTCTTTAAGTACAAATTCGAATAATCATGCATAGAATGGCATTTAAAATGATGCCAGACATCTTTAGCATGTTCATAGTCTTCATTTGTAACGTTTGAATCTGTTATTGAACTGAAGAATTGATTTTGTGTTGGAAGAGATTTTTGTTTAAGACTTTCAAACCCGGTCATAAATTCGTAAGGATAGACACCTTTTATTTTTAATCGATTATAATCCTGTTCGTTCGGGAAATGTTTCTTCAATTCATTGAATTGATTGATGTTTAGATTGTTTGATAGCGTCTCCAAACTACAAGATAAAAATTTAAGGGAATCTATAAACCGTAAATTTATTTGATGATTATTAACTTTTAACAATTTTGAAAAAGATATGTAACGCTCTTTGTTTTGAGGAATTATTTCTACTGCACCTTCAACAAAATTTAAGGCATGGACAATAAAATGAGCATCGTAATTACTTAGATTATGCAAGATAACCGGAACGAAATGTTGACTTCTAAATTTATTGCTACATATTTCATGAGCAACACCTCGAAAAACACCCGTATACCAATCGTGATCTATTATTTGTTGGGAATTTAAATCTCTCTCACAAATGTAACATTTAGTAGCCACATCTATTTTATCTTTGTCCTCATTTGATAGAGGTAATGGACATTTTTGAAAATTATTTATTCTGTTAATTATTTCTATGTCTTTCTGTAAGCTCTCCATAAACTTTTTTGCACAGTCATCACCTGTGTAAGTTCTGTATTTGGAAAGACTATCGTCATAAGCACATTTGATGTAATACCCAAAACTATATACATCATGTCTTTGAACATTTTTAGTTTGTGGTAAATCAGGGTCATTGGAACAGGATGCGATTGGTTTCAAAAATGACTCAAAATCTGCATATATTACAAACGGGACCTTGAGTTGTTTTTGATATTTATCAAATGAAACCATGTTATTGGGAACATTTTCCCCGAACCAATTCTTTGAACACGCTTTTTCAGATGGTAAGTCAGTACGAATTTGATTACAATCCCGCTCTTGATGTTTAAGTAATTGTTCGCTTTTTGAAAAATACAATAAACAACCATCACATATATGTATTGCATTGTGTCGCGAGGTGAGTTGACTTTTTATTAAGCGTGACATATTTTTAATATAACAATAATGAGCATTTACACCATTTGTTATGTATAATAAATTAATGTGAGAACTTTTTCGACATTTCGTAAAATATAAGGGGCCAACAACAGAATTTCGTTTTTTAACATCATCATATTCTAACCCGAAAACGTTCACGCTGATGTTGTTTAATTTTTCTACTTTAGATATGTTGCAGAGTTTAACAGGGAAAGAAACTCCATCAAATTTTAATTTATTTTCATTTCTTACATATGATGTAACTCTATCAGCATTTTTTGCAACTGGATACAATGCAGACAGCAATGCCCATTTGAAACATTGAAAGTCGGTGTTTTTAACATTGACTACTGCTTTTTTTGTTAGTATATCACGCGGTAATTCAATGTATGAAGTACCACGGAGAGGGTTAAATTTATTAACATTCATATCAATGCTCAAAATTTTTGTTAAACTCCATCCACTATCCTTTTTTTCAAATTCACTTACTTTGTTAGATAAAGTGTCTTTTAGTGTTTTCAAAAACATATTTAAATCATCGCCTTGCATGATTATAAAGTTACTAGTTTGAAAGTTAAATGAGTTTTTTATTTCTTTTGTTTGTTGTACAAAATCAGCGTGTAATATAAAGTTAACTTTATAAATTGTAAGGTCTGTGATAGCTTCATTGATTAAAACCAAAATTGTTTCATTGATTGATTCCATAAACAATTCAGGCGTTTCAAAATCAATTTTCGTTTTAGATGTTATTTTGTATGTATAAACACGGTTCCCAAAAGCTGTTTGTATGAGATCAACATTCGATAAAGAATGTTGAATTTTATCAGAGTTATTTTTATGTAAGTTACTATTGTAATGGTTATTTAAGTACCTCTTTTTTATTGTCACCTAACAGGTAGAGCAATACACAGTTCCAGTTTCAGCTTCCATACACAGATTGAGCAATTCATCATCGAAAATTGGATCAAACTTTTCTTGCGATGTTGATGGCGCCTCCAAATGTCTTCTCTCATTCTGGTCTTCATCTTCATGATCTCCCCGTTTTCTCTTCAATCCCCGGCCAACTTGACTAATGAAATAAATAAACAAATTTTACTACACGTGACAAATCTGAATAAAAAGTAAACAAAAATAAAGAAATACATAGGTAGGTACCTTACAACGTTTTCCATTTTATTCATCGATGTTACCGAGGCTACTGCGGGAACGCTTGCCTGTACTTTTCTTAGAAAGTTTGTGTGGCAATTGTATGCAATTGGTGGTGTCCTCTTCGTCAGAAGTGGTCATAATAGGGTAGTAAAATTGCTTGAACGTGTTATGTTCTTCAACCTCCTCCACGGGAGAGTAACTTGATGTGCCCTGTAACAACATGTCACTTTTATAGAAAACATAGATACAAGTAGGTGTGTAAAAATAGAAAAATTGTATAATTAACTGAACGACGAAGAAACAAAATCATACAACCCCCATCAAAACTCGTTATGAAAAATCTACATATCAACTAAATTCTTACCGACATGTTTTATAGAGAGCTTGCGACGTTTAACTGTTACTTACCTTACATAACACAAAGTCCATATGAGAAACCACATAACTACTTAGTATCTGTGATAAATTGTATCCATACTTAAACAATAAATGTATTGAGTATAGAACTTACCCCCATTTTATAGGTATATAGAACCCTTGTATTCAGCACGGAGACAATATTTGTTTTTGACTGCTTCAGTTTTATTATTACAACACTTGGATACTGCACTGTTAACTGCCTGAGTGTTACACAAAATCTGGTAAGGAATGAGCAATCTTAGAACATTTCAAACCTTTATCTTTTTAAACTTCCTGCTTCAAACAAACATTACACAGGAACGTTAACAATACCAATAAATTCCAAACATTCTTGTGCAGGTTCCAACGTGTTTCTCGAAAGACGTGACTGATAACAAAAACATGAAATAGTAGCAAAAAACGCGGCTTAAGAATCGACCCCTCCGACTTAGCCCATAGATGTCATAAAAGCCGACTAAGGGATACCATAAGAAGGGCAGCAGCTTCCTTCTGTGCATTATCTACACCTTTACTGCGATCACTAATACGCCTACCAAGCGTGGTGATTATGGCATATCCCTCCAGCTTTGGAGGAGGCTCTGTCCAGCAGTGGACACTAATGGGCTGTTGATGATGATTATGACATTCCTGTATGAATACCGATACAAAAAAAGGGTCACACAACACCGTCACCGGTTGAGATAAAAAAAGATATCGAACAATAGAGATAATTTTACAGGAAATTGGCTGGGATATCTTTTGAAATGGTCATGCTACGTCAAAATTGTTTAGCTAGCTGTGTTGCTCGTGCGATTACCTACAAATAGACACCAAACTTTTTTTTTTTTTAGCGGGTTCTCTCCTGCCAGCTGATAAAATGCCCTACGTTTGATTCGTTGTGTATCACCCATGAGTGAGCCAGAAAGAATCAATCCCTACTACTCCGGCGTCCCTCAGGGTTGTGGAGGCCAAGCGGCGTTTGCCGCATGTGGCACTCATCAACGTGGACGGGGACCCAACATTCGAGCGGTTGATTGCGGACGTCTGGGAGTCCAAACTGGACAAGGACCCCCTTTTGCGCGGTGACTGGCCATTGGAAGCCGTGAAGAAGGCAACGAAGGGGGCCTTCAAAAGGTCCAGGAAGGGCAGCCAATATAAGGAGACGACCGTCGTCTTCGAGTGTTAGCCGCGCCTGAGGGAGGTACTAGTGGGACTTGGTCGGGTGTTCGTGGGCTGGCAACAGGTAGAAGTTTGCAATTTCATTCGCGTAACCTGTTGCAACAAATGCCAGCAATACGGCCACCCAGAAAAGTTCTGCAGGTCGAAAGAGGTAATCTGTGGGCGATGTGGACAAGAGGGCCATCGCGGAGACAAGTGTGTGGCCGCCACCTTTGTGTTGCGGCACCTGCAAGCGCTTCAAGCGCGACTGCGCACACAAGACGGCCTCTAGCGACTGTCCCGCAAGGCGTTACGCAGAAGAGCGCCTTATCCAACAAATCCAATATGGATAGCACGGCTCTGATCTAAGTGAAGGAACTCCCCACTCTTGCGGACCGTCACGGCTTCCCAGGCAGCACACAAGTCAGATAACTGGCAAAGAATTTAACCTTATGCAGAGATAAGCTTTATTAGATATGTATAGAAGCTGTGCGTATTGTCAAGTTCTGTATTAAAGTTTTTTTTTGCTATAATAATGCTTTTACCTGAGTTAGTTCTGTAATTTGACAATTTTATTTCTGAAAGCTGAATAATCAATCTAAACAGACCTGTTACTCAAGAGTTTGTGTATCCTTTTGCATAACACTGGTATAAAATTCCATTATCAAGCATGATACTGGATAAATTTTGCTCTGTTCTCTTTTAGTTGTATTATACACCACATCTTTACAATTATTCAGCTGCTGTATAAAGTAGATGTTGTTTCTGTTATGAAGCATATAGTAACAGATTACTATATGCTTCATAACAAAAACAACATCAATTAAGATAGCGGTTAACTACTTTATGCCGCTTTAAGTACGAAATTACCGTGGTGCAGCATACGAAGAAAGTGCTTGCGGGAGTTTGAAAACATAAGAAACTCTATTTGTGCCAATACACAAACGGCTGAAAAAAGTTCTTCTAGTTCATCTGATCCAAGTACAAATCAAGTGCGACCACAATCGATAGAAACGGGTTCCGTAGGAAATGATTTTGAATCTACATTGTATGAAGATTACAAATCAATTCACACGTCTGAAGATAGTGATGTGAGTTCCAATAATTTTAAAAAGAGTGAAACGGAACATGAAAAAAATGTTATCTTTCGTAATAACTTAAAACAATGGGCCATAAATAAAAATATTTCTCTAGAAGCTTTAAGAGAATTATTAGCTGTCGTCAATCAAAGATTGCCAGGGGTCTTGCCAGTAGACCCAAGAACATTATTACAGACTAAGAGAAATATTGTAATAAAAAAAATTGAAGGTGGAGAATACTGGCACAAAGGACTTATTGAACCTTTAAAATATATAATTAATTTTGTATGGCAGGAAATACCTGAATCTATACAATTAAATTTGAATTTTGATGGTTTACCAATTTTCAACAGCTCGAAAAAAGAATTTTGGCCGATTCTCTGCAACATATATGAAAAACCAGAAATAGAGCCTCTTGCTGTTGGAATTTATTATGGATCTGGAAAACCGAAGAGCCTTTGTCAGTATCTAGAAGATTTTGTCGCAGAAACTAAAAGTCTTCTTGAAAATGGAATTCATATAGTTAGAGAAGACAAAGAAAATATAGTAAATGTGAAAATAAGGTGCTTCATCTGCGACTCTCCAGCGAGAGCATTTATAAAAGGTGACTAAACGTGTTACATTGCAGATGTCATGTGAAACATATTTTTAGCATTAACATTGTTATAATTCAAAACACAGAACCAATTTGGAGTGGCCACCGTAATCCATTCTCGAAGTATAAAGTATAGGTATTGTACTGAGTTACTTCGAAAGGTCTGCGAACTTTAGGAGGGGTGATTCCACCCATGATACTAAACAACATTGCATTAAAACTTTTAAAATATTTGTGAAAAAAAAACCTTTCCTTACAAACCGTACGATACAGTAACAGGTTTCAGTATGGGGAGGCATTTTTTTTACAAATATTTCAAAAATATCCATGGAAGGTTGTTAATTATCATGGGCAATATCACCTATACAAAAGTTCGCAGATCTTTCGAATCCAACCTGTATATTAGATTTATAGTGTATGTAGTGTAAGTACTATATTTTTATGGTATATTTTTATTTGTATGGAAACTTTTAATTTATAAAAAAGGAAGTAGTTCAGTAGGTCGTACTACAATGACGATCCTTACCTTACTGAAAATATTCTACATTTTCAGGTGTTTGCAACTTCAACTCTAGGCATGGATGTTTAAAATGTACGACTGTAGGAGAATACTCGCATCAGTATCATACTGTAGTGTTTCCAAACTCAAGATGTCCTAAAATAACAAATGAAGAATTCAGAAATAAGAAATATGGAGATCACCTAAAATCTGATACACCACTTTTAAAATTACCTATCGATATGATCGAAGATTTTCCTATTTCTGATTCCTTACATCTGATTGACTTAGGAGTAATGAAACGATTACTCGTAGGATGGCGTGATGGAAATTTTAAGAATCTCACTACAAAATGGCGAGCTGACGATACGCGGAAAGTAACAGAGTTTTTACTCACCTGTAAGCTACCCTCCGAAATTCATAGATCCATGCGAGGTCTAGATGAACTACATCATTGGAAAGCATCTGAATTCCGGTCATTTTTCTATTATTTGAGTACTGTTATTCTGCCTGACTTTTTGTCAAAAGGTCCCTATGAACATTTTTTGACGCTTTTCTGTGGAGTAACAATTTGCTCTAGCCTGAAGTACAGCTCAATATTGGATCTTTCCCACGAATTATTATTATATTTCGTAGAAAACTTTAAAACATGTTATGGTAACTACATTACTAGCAACATTCATAATTTGGTACATGTAACTGATGAAGTTCGTAAATTTGGACCACTTAACACCTTTAACTCTTACCCTTTTGAGAACAAACTGTACTGCATTAAAAAATGCTTAGAGCTGGGAACAAGCCATTATCACAAATAGCTAAAAGGCTTACAGAAAGTGATTGGAATGTACATTCTAGATTAAATAAAGCGATAAGTGAAACTACAAATAAATATCCTGTCATAAAAACAAATAGCAAAAATAGAAAAATAATTGATTTTGGTAAGTTCATAATTTCTGACAAAGGACAAGATAAGTATTTTATGACTACAAAAGAAGAAATTATAGAAGTGGCAGCAATAACTGTAAAATCATATCAAAGGGTACAGAATTGAAAATGCATCTGACATCTTCGAATTACCTATTAAGTCATCATATCTTAATATGTTTAAAACAGGTGTACAGAATGGTAACCGTTTAACAGAAAATATAAGTTTCAATAGCATTAGCTATAAATTTGTAGTAACTACATACAAAAATGAGCTTTATTTTATTCCCCTATTACATACATTAACAATTTAAAATGAATACACCGATTTCCAAATGCTATGAATTAATTTGGGCATGTTATTTAGACCATGACATAATTGTTAGTCTTTTATGACACTACTAGATAATGGTAAGTTATGGTGTTAATAGCATGCCCAAGTTTATACAAAAAAAAGTCACACAGACACTCAGGCACTTACTATCTCAGTCAGTGACATCGTTCTAATTCAAGAACAGTACTCCAAAGCCGGGTCGTTGATCCAATGCGGGGACTCATCCAGTGCAGGCATTTACTTGCGGAACCGTACCAAACCGTTAGCTGTACTGCATCACCTATCTAACGACCACTTTATGTGCTGCCATATTGAGGAACTAGACCTGTACATAATATCCACGTACTTCCAATACAAAGACAGCATTGATACTCACCTGTGTCATCTCGAGAAGGCACTGAATCTCCTGAAGGGCAAAGCGATTCTAGTGGGGGGTGATCTTAACACTCATTCCCCATTGTGGCACTCTGAACCCCGTCACTACATAGGCAGAGGTCACGTGACTACAGATCGCCGAGCCAAGGGGGTACACAAGGGGTGCGATCGACTTGAGGTCCTACCGATGACAAAAGGCGCTGAGCTGGTGAGGCGCGGCCTTCACCAGGCTAGTCGATCGCGCGGCTATGGAGTGCCTAGGTACTGTCTAGGCCCAAACCACCGACCGCGGTTACGAGTGGTGGACCCCGCGCCTTGACAAACCCGCGACCGCAGAGCTTGGCAGAGGGTCCGTAAGCGGGAGGGAACGCTTGAAGAAGAAGCAAGAGAGAAATTCCACACTATCAGGGCCGAGTACCGTACGGCTATGGACTCTGCTGAGATGGATTTCTTTCGTAAGCTGGCCGATTCCGGCAACCATGATCCATGGGGATTGGCGTATAGGGCAGCATGCAGACGCGCTCGGCCCCCAAAGTCAAAGTCAAAGTCAAAGTCAAAGTCAAATATATTTATTCAGTAAGATTTTTTAGGATCACTTTGAAACGTCAAATCTATCGCCTGTTCGGAATCGCGACCAGCACACAAGGAGAAAGGCAAGAACCTCGGGCTAGTTTTTTTTTCATGATCCATTACAATAGCTTAAAATTATCTAATACTAATTACAATTTATTCACTGGAGCAAATTAATTTTTTTAATGCCAGGCTTTCTTATCTTCTAGGTAATCTGAAATTTTATAATAAGCTTTCCTGGATAGCTTTTGTTTTACAAAATTTTTGAATTTATTATTTGACAAGCTTAGCACATCACTTGGCAATTTATTATAAAAGCGTACAGTTTGCCCTATGAACGATTTATTAATCTTATGGAGCCTAGTTGTGGGAACAGCGAGTTTATTCTTATTTCTAGTATTATAATTATGTTTATCACAGTTTTTGTCAAATAAGCTTATGTTTTTACGCGCGTACATAATAGTTTCATAAATATATTGGCAGGGCATAGTCAATATATTAGGTCCTTACATATGAAATTGGCGTTTTGTATGGGAGGAACATAAAGGCAATTTTTTCATATTAAAATATATTTTATTAATCAAAGTATGTACCATTGCTATCTATACACTTTTGCCATCTTATAGGTAGTTCATTGATCCCTTTACTAAAAAAACCATTCGGACGGGAATCAATGAAATCTTTGAAAGCGGTTTGGACTGCCTCATCGGAATTGAATTTTTTTCCTTGCAAGAAGTTATCCAAATTTCGAAAAAAATGGTAATCTGTTGGAGCAAGGTCCGGAGAGTACGGTGGATGTCTTAGACATTCCAATTGAAGCTCCTCTAATTTGGTAGTCGTCTGTTGGGCCGTGTGTGGTCTAGCGTTGTCTTGAAGCAGCAGTGGCGTAGAGCGATGAAAAGTCTCGGTTGTTTAACAGCGAGCTTTTCCATCATGGTTTGCAGTTGCTGACAATAGACATCAGCCGTAATCGTCTGACCAGATTTAAGAAAGCTATAGTGTACGACACCGGCACTAGTCCACCAAACGCTTACAAGTAACTTTTTTTGAGTCAATTTTCGCTTGGGGCAAGATTTTGCTGGTTCACCAGGGTTCAGCCATTGCGATGAGCGTTTACGATTATCGTACAGGATCCACTTTTCATCACATGTAATGATCCGATTTAAAATTCCTTCATTATTGTGCCGGTTGAGTAATGTAACGCAGCAGTCGACGCGCGTTTGTCGGTTTGCTTCACTCAATTCATGAGGTACCCACCTTTCAAGCTTTTTCACCTTCCCAATTTGCTTCAAGTGGATTAAAACGGTTTTGTCACTAACACCGCAGCCTGCAGCTAACTGTGATGTGGTTTGCGATGGATCTGCTTCCACAATAGCCTTCAATTCATCATTATCGACCTTGGTCTCCGGCCGTCCACGGGGCTTGTTCTGCAGGTCGAAATTTCCAGAACGAAAGCGTTGAAACCAAAAACGCACCGTGTTTTCTTTTGCGACACCACCACCATACACATCATTAATCCTTCGAGCCGTTTCTGCAGCACTGGCGCCACGGTGGAACTCGTACTCGTAAATAATGCGATATTTTAAGTTTTCCATTTTGTGAAATGAGTGACGCAGAAAAAAAAGCAAAAGAGAAAAAAACAAATGAATTACGGTTTTCGAAACACAAATGCATGAGTAAATAGCTGTTTAAATTTGAATTTTGAATTCCTAACCAAAGAGAAGATATTTAAGATCAAAGTGGCCAGTACGACAAAACGCCAATTTCATATGTAAGGACCTAATATTTATTTCTTTAAACTTGTCTAAAAACCCCGGCGAATGTTGTCAATGGTATCAGTCTTTTAGGCTCGGACACGGCAGACGTAGGCAAGTCAATGACGACCCTTATGTCAGCCCTTTGCCCGGACGACGACCCTACCACCGACACCACCTACCACCGGCAAGTCAGAGTCGCTGCTGCCCTCATGCCCTCGGGCACTCCTTCTGGCGGTATCACGAGAGAAGCTCTCGGGAACAGTCCTGGCCACCCCCAATACTGCCCCTGGACTCGATGGGCTTGACGCGAGAATCATCAAGCGAGTTTGGAAGGTGGCCAGTGTCGAGTTCACTCACGTGATTAACACCTGTCTACACGAAGGAGTGTTCCCCTCGATCTGGAAAGATGGCCGTCTTTTGGTTCTACCGAAGGGCAATGGGAAACCAGCCACGGACCCCAAAGCGTACCGACCTATCACCCTGCTCCCCGTGCTTGGAAAGGTTTTGGAGAGAGTGATGCTTTGGCGCTTGCCGAAGGTCACCCGTTCGCTCTCTTCGGCAAGCGCCCTGCCAGCACGGCTTCACGATCGGTAGGTCGACGATTACGGCTCTCAGTGCGCTTCTTGGAGCCGTGGACAGCTGTAAAGCTAAATACCTACAGGCGATATTCTTTGACATCTCGGGTGCCTTCGACAACGCCTGGTGGCCTATGATCATGGTGAATATGAAGCGAGGGGCTTGTCCGCCAAATATATATAAGATGTTGGCTGATTACTTCCGCGGTCGACAAGTAGCCATGGTTGCCGGTGACCGGGCGGTGTGGAAGACCTCGACAATGGGATGCCCGCAGGGCTCTGTACTTGGTCCCACACTTTGGAACGTCATTTTGGACGACCTTCTTCGGCTGCCTATGCCGGAAGGGGTCTCGATGTTGGCTTACGCGGACGATGTGACGGTACTGGTAGCAGGGAATGCCTGGAGAGAGATTGAGGAGAAAGGGGCGGCCGTCCTGAAACTAAAGGAGCGATATGGCAAGCGTAATCGCCTAACCTTCGCTCAACAGAAATCCCATGACCCTTAAGGGGAAACTGCAGCGGCCAAAAAGAATGCGTCGGATCGACTTGCGTGCTGTGAATCGTATCTCTAGCGTGCTGTGAACTGGCAAACGAACTCAGATTTTTTTTGCAAAAAAATGCGTCGGATCGACTTGCGTGCTGTGAACTGGCAAACGAACTCTGAAAATTTTTGCAAAAAAATGCGTCGGATCGACTTGCGTGCTGTGAACTGGCAAACGAACTGTTATACCCCTTACTACTGTATAGGATTAAGCCGAATAGTGCAACCCTTGCTACTTTTATATTGCGAGTAATCATTCTAGACAATGGCACTCCATTACTGGCAGCTAACCCAGATACTTGTCTTTTCTAAATCCGTATTCATTTCTAAATCGTTTATTCTAAATCAATTTCTAATTTAAGTTCTACTAAATCCTAAATAAAATAAAATAAGTTCGTGTAAGAAAAACATTATTTTTTTTAAAAAGTGATTCTCAAGACCCCGTATAACATTGGTGGCAGCGTAAAGGGATTTTAAATATCCCCGGTATCCAAATCAGTGATAAAAGTGATACATAATTTACCATCATCTACCATCACCGATGCCAGAAGACCTGGCACCCTTTCCCATCAAAGTCTCCGCAGTCTTCCGCTGAGGAAGAAAGCATCAACTCACCGTGTCCTGGTTATCCTGGACGTTCTAAACCCGGTCAACATCCAACACTGGATCCTGGATTCTCAAGGTTGAGGTCCATTTACCTTCGGTTAGCTGTATCCTGGTGAAAATACGCTATATTCCTGCTAATCCTGTGAGTTACCTTATTACCTACCTTTTTGTGACTTATAACTACTACTCCGTGACAAAGTGATTCTGTGTGTGTTAATTGAACTAGACCTGGAAGTCGTCGTTACATCATAAAAAAACTATATTCTATTGTATTACTAAGTGCTGAACGCGTCCCGTCCCGTCCATAGGTACATTGCTGCATTTCTAGGAACTGATAACTGTGTCTCGCACTCGAGACTCTGTACCATTTTTAAATAAGTTTATTTTACTGTGTTATAACCTTCTCACTTTGTATTTGTACTACGGACACATTACCCTAGCATTAGTTACTATTATTATAGGTAATCTACTTTCATGTCAAGTAAAAAAGAAGTAAAAGACGAATCACAACAAGAAAAAATGTCAGATATAGATCTAAATGTCCTAATTAAATTCATAGGAACTTTCGATGGTTCCCGTGAAAAATTAAATCCATTTATAAATAATTGTCGCAATGCAATTGGCCTTGCATCGACCTCCCAAACGGAAATTCTACTAAAATATATCCTCAGCCGTCTAGAAGGCAAAGCCGAAACGGCTTGTGCCGTAAAAGAGTTTAATAAATGGTCACAATTAGAAGAATTTCTGAAAACACAATTCGGCGATATTAAACATTATGCCTACCTCCTATCCGACCTACAAGAGTGCAGACAGGGCCGTAATGAGACGGTCGGCCAATATTCTTTACGAATTGAGTCCTGTTTAGCTAAACTGCTAACTGAAATAAACATTTCAATTCCCACCAAAAAGAAAGATGAATTAGCTGGTCGTGTAGCGGCAATGCAAGACCTAGCCTTAAATGTCTTCATGATCGGACTCCACCCGGCGTTGTCAACTGTTGTCAGATGTAGGGACCCCAGTACTCTTAACGAGGCCATTAACCTCGCCACAGCCGAAGAAAAAATTGTAGGCATAACCAGAAAATATTCAGGACTATCTACAAATACTTATAATGCCAATAATTCTGACTATCGCCGGCCAAATAATAACACTGCTTCTAATTCGAGGCCACATCCTCAAGGCCAATCGCAGTTCAGACCAAATCCCAATGCCCCTGTTTGTAGGTATTGCAAAAACATGGGGCATACTATCGAAAATTGCCGAAAACGCGAATACAACAATAATAATAAGAGATCCAATTATAATCCGGCCTCGCCAAACTCAAATACAGGCCAATCCTCGAACAACTTCCAACGTCGGCAGCCCATACACGCTGTAACCTCGCTCAATGCCGAGGGCACTGATTCTGATAATCGCGATTTAAACGAACAGGCCTTCCCGTTCAGTACCGTGCGGGAATATTAAAAAGGCAAGTTGGTACAAATACACCTCTGAATCCTACTAAATCAACACTGAATCCTACCAAATCACCACTGAATCCTACTAATTCACCACTGAATTCTACTAAATCAACACTGAATCCTACTAATTCACCACTGAATCCTACCAAATCACCACTGTATCCTACTAAATCGCCACTGAATCCTACCAAATCTCCACTGAATCCTACTATATCGTCACTGAATCCTACTATATCGTTACCAAATCCTACTATATCGTCACTGAATCCTGCTATATCGTTACTAACTCCTACTAAACCGACAGTGACTCTTACTAAATCATCTCCGAATTTAACTGAATCATATAATAATAATCACCAACTTCATACCACTCACCAAGAAAGTACATCTGCCGCTGTTTCCGATCCCGATCATACATCTAGCATCCTGCAAAAGAACGTTAATAGTAAAGAAAAACCGCAGTATCCTACCTCTGATCAACTTAGATGTGATCCATCTATCAATAACGTCGAATCTACAACTTCCAAATTGTGTCCATTTTCATGTGAAACAGGAAAAAACGTATTAAAAACATATAATATTATGACAAACCCAATTAAAAAATACTTACCTTTCGTTGAAGTTCAGACCTCTGTTTCCTCCAAGCCTTTAAACTTTTAGTTGATAGCGGCGCATCCATCAGTATCCTGAAAGTTAATGCCGCAGAAGAAATGCCTGTGTTAACGCCACAGACTACCTACCTAATAACTACGCTATGTACGAATTACCTACAGCGAGTAGCTAGCGCCGAGCAATCAACAGCGGCACACACTTGCCCGACGACGCTAGCATTCATCATTCGAAAATCAAGGAAGACACGTTAACTTTGCAATTTATTTCATGTAATCAAGTTATTATACAAAGGTCGATTTATAACCTGTCTTTTCCATCCAAACCCATTGAAGGCACGTCACAATCATAAACAATTTGGTCCAATCGAGCCAAATACGTGAATCTGCGAGGATTTACAACCCAAGCAAGCCGCGTGGAAGCAAGTCAGCCATTGTTACGAACACAGCAAGCAGCGACAATTAATAATTGCACGTTGACTAATGGACATCAAATCAAGAAAAAGAGAAGTGAAAGTGATATCCTTGGAAGGGTAAAAGCATGTCGTGAGTTCGTTCCAATTTCCTGTGTACCTATCCTCCAGTGTAAAAATATCCTTTTTCATCATTCGTAATAATCGAATATATAAACGAAAATATTTCGACAAAAATATTTCCTATCCAAATTTAATTTCAGCCAAAATTGCATACTTACTGGTGTTCTATTCATCCCCAGTAGGTAAAAATCGACATTATTTGTTACTAATTATTGTGTTTCTCGCCTATTCTAGCGACAAAGGATTCGTGCGCGGGCGCGCATGACCTTGTGCCGGCCATGCGCTAAAGGTCATTCAAAGCTCCTAGCTATGCATTAGTGTACATTATTCACCGCTTTATTCATTTAAGTATCGTTCTTTCACACCTTTTTCATTTTTTCAACTTAGTTTGCAGATTTATTGAATCTATTTAAATTTAACTTCGTCTTTTCATATCTATATCTTACTAAGTAATTTATTTATTTTCTCAGCTTTGTGCATTTTACTACCTACCTATCGCTTTCTTACAGCGTATGTATTTACTTCAATTGTTTTTTCCTTTCACAAAATGGATTTAAAATCATTAATAAAACGAAGAGCGAGCTATAAAACGAAGCTTACTCAGTTCAAGTCATACTTAGACGCGTCACTAAGCTGTTGCACTTCGCTAAGTAGCATTCAAATAAATGAATTGAATATTCGTTTGTCCAAGCTAGATTCCCTTTATGCAGAATATGATGCCGTGCAAACTGACATAGAAAACGTTTCTGAATTTCCAGATAAACAGTATGAAGAGCGAGAAATATTTGAAACTCAGTACTATGGTGCCATTGCCGTTGCCCGAGATGCACTAGATAGGCATGCCGCCACTGCGTGCACCGCGGAAGCAAGCGCCAATTGCAGCGCATCGGTGACAGGTTCAGGTACAGCCGTAGCAGGTAGAACCACACTTAAATTACCAGTAATACACTTGCCGAGCTTTTCTGGTCGCTATCAGGAATGGTTAGGGTTTCATGACACGTACACCTCACTCATACACAATAATAGTTCGATACCTAATATTAACAAGTTTCATTACTTACGCGCAGCATTGAAGGATAGCGCAGCGTGTGTAATTCAGGCTCTTGATTTCTCGGCTGATAACTATGTGGTCGCATGGCAGCTACTTTGTGACCGTTATCATAATAGTAGGCTTTTGATCAATAATCACATTCAATCAATTTTTAACATAGAATTAATTAGTAAAGAGTCTGCAAAAGCTTTACGTGACGTCATTGATACAGTAAATAGAAATCTCAGAGCTTTAAAAACATTGAAACTGCCTACTGAGCATTGGGATGTACTCATCATTCACATTGTGTCCAACAAATTAGACTCTGTAACTTGTCGTGAATGGGAGGTTCATCGTAGTAAATCAGAGGGTACTATTCCTACTCTAAAGGAATTTAATGAATACTTAAAGGGTCGTGCTGATTTGTTGGAGACGGTCGATGAGCAGTCAAAAAATAAACGTAGACACAGTGATAGCTCACTCGTACGCAATAAGGCGTTCGTTACAAGTTCATCATCATCACCAGGCACACAAAAGGAAACAATAAAACCTGTATGTCCGATATGTAAACACAATCATATGATCTATAGATGTTACAAGTTTAAGGCTATGCCTGTTCAAAAACGACTTGAACAAGTAAAGTCATTGAGACTATGTCTAAATTGCTTGCGTAGTCACAGTGGTAGGGAATGCATATCAGGTCCATGCACTATTTGTTCAGGAATACACAATTCCTTACTACATCGAACAGGAACACATGACACAATCAATACTCAACCTAGCAGCGTTGTATTATCTTCTTCTCTTAAGGAGTCTAATGATGAATCAATTCAATTTCAATCAGATATCATAACAAAAAATATATCACTCTCATCAACAAACAATAATCTTGTGCTGTTATCAACAGCCGTCATCAATGCTTCTAATCTTGAAACTAATAGCACACAATCAGTGCGAGTCCTACTGGATAACGGTAGTACGTCTAGTTTCATAACGGAATCACTAGCTAAGCAACTTAACTTGAAACCCACATCAACTCGCACTTCTGTCGAGGGCTTAAATCATCAAACATCACAAATAACCAAACGTTGTGAAGTCAAAATTTCGTCGTGCTATGACGACGCATATAAAACAAACATCAGCTGTTTTGTTGTCCCACACATCACACAATCATTGCCGATCGCACAGATCGATTGCATTACGCTCAACATACCGAGTAACATTCAGTTAGCTGATCCCACGTTCAACAAACCATCACAGGTAGACATGTTATTGGGAGCTGACATTTTTTGGGACATACTAGGCAGCAACCGCATCTCACTTGGGAAGTCCAAGCCAACTTTAAGTGAAACACGATTAGGTTGGTTAGTTTCAGGTGTTATTCATTCACAATATTTATCAAGCAATAATTCTACAGTCCACTGCCATCACATTCGAGACGCCAGTCTTGATGATCAACTCACTAGATTTTTTGAGCTCGAATCAGTTACACCAATCAGTAACAATATGTCGAAGGAGCATCTTAAATGCGAACAATTATTCAAACAAACAACGACTCGTCAATCAGATGGTCGATTTGTGGTAAACATACCACTAAAACAATCCCCTAGTGACTTGGGTGATTCTTTAGAACAAGCTACTAGCCGGTTCTTATCACTTGAACGTAGATTCAAAAGGGAACCTAGGTTCAAGCAATCATACGATAATTTTATTCAGGAATACATTGATCTTGGACACATGTCTGAAAACAAAGATGTATATAATCATAAAAAATCATATAATCATAACACAACACAAAATTACTTACCACATCATGGGGTGATGCGTGAAACAAGTCTTACAACAAAATTACGTGTTGTTTTTGACGCGTCAGCTGTTACGACGTCCGGGCTCTCATTCAACGATATTCAACTTGTGGGTCCTATAGTACAAAATGATCTTATCAGCATTCTAACTCGATTCCGTCAGCATAAATACGTCGTAACGGCTGATATTGAAAAAATGTTTAGAATGGTATACATAAATAAATCTCAACATAATTTACAACAAATATTGTGGAGATTTGATCCAGCACAAAAAATAAAATCTTACAAGCTCCACACTGCTACTTACGGAACTGCTTCTGCGCCTTGGTTAACAACAAGATGTATAAATGAATTAGGTAAACAGAGCAATGACCCTGCAGTAAGTACAGCTCTCATCAACGATTTCTATGTCGACGATTTCATTTCGGGTCATGACAATGTTACAGATCTCGTACGAATATGCGAAGGTGTATCCAATCAATTAAGGGGAGCACAGTTTCACCTCCGTAAGTGGCATTCAAATGATATTCACATTCTAGAACAACTACACGGTAACAACAACACAAATTCATTACTTAACCTCAGCAAAGACGAACAATCTAGAACATTAGGTTTATTATGGACATGTAAGGCCGATTGTTTCATTTATTCAGTAAAAAATATCGACTTCCCAAAGGTAAATAATAAAAAAACAGTATTATCTGTGATTTCTCAAATATTCGACCCACTAGGGCTTATAAATCCATCAGTATTGCTGGCAAAGCTTATACTTCAGAAGCTTTGGGCTTCAAAATTATCATGGGATGATCCACTCCCTGATGATATAACAAAACAATGGTTAGACTTCTTAACCTCATTACCTCATATAAATGACATTAAAATACCCAGACAAGTAGTCTGTGACAAACCTATCAGCATAGAGCTACATGCCTTTTCAGACTCTTCTACTCATGCTTACAGTGCTTGTGTATATTTTCGTTCCATATCAGCTGATAGTAAAGTAACAGTACACTTGGTGACGGCCAAGAGCAGAGTTGCACCGATTAAACCGATGACTATACCTCGTTTAGAATTGTGTGGTGCACTGCTAGCAACTCGCCTAGCAAAGAAGGTCAGCGACTCCATCCGACTCACTATAACATCTAGTACTTACTGGTGTGATTCTACTATTGTTCTCGGGTGGATAAAAAGCCCTAATACACATTTATTAAAGATGTTTGTTCATAATAGAATAAATGAGATCACTGAATCCACCAAACCACAATCATGGCGATATGTGCCTACTGGTATGAACCCTGCTGACATCGGCTCAAGAGGGCTTGAGCCTTTCAAACTACAAGGTAATTCGCTTTGGTGGCACGGTCCTTCTTTCCTAGTGCAATCACAATGTCATTGGCCACAACATTCGTCACAAATTAATGAAACCGAATTACCCGAATTTAAGAATCAATGTCATTTAACTTCACACCTAACTCACACACATAATGAAACACAATCAAATACATCATTCATACAAAAATATTCAGATATCAAGAAATTACAACGCATAACGGCGTATCTACTTAGGTTTATAGGCAACTGTCGTAATCCACAAAGTAAATCTATAGGCTATTTAAAAATCACAGAACTAAATTCAGCTATGCATATATTATGTAAATTATCACAAATTTATTCATTTCCCGAAGAATACAGCATTTTATCAAAAAAGGGTCAATTAAAAATTAAAAATCAACTTGTAAAGCTCAATCCATTTTTTCACGAAGATAACGACCTCATTAGAGTTGGCGGTCGATTATCTAACTCTAATTACGATTATGACACTAAACATCCAATACTTCTACATGCGTCCCATCACATTACTCAGCTAATATTCAAGCACTATCATACCAGCTTGCTGCATGCTGGACCGCAGTTATTACTAGCGTCCATTCGGCACAAGTATTGGGCTATAGGTGGACGTAACCTTGCGAGAAAATCAGTTCATAACTGTATTACTTGCGTTCGATTCTCAGGCAGATCCATTCAGCCTATAATGGGAAATCTTCCCAAGGAACGTGTTCAAGGCGAGTTTCCCTTCGTCAACACAGCAGTTGATTACGCGGGACCCATTATGATAGCGAATAGAAAAGGTAGAGGATGCAACCATATCAAGGCATACATATGTGTATTTGTGTGTCTAACTGTGAAAGCTGTACACATAGAACTGGTCACTGATTTAACAAAGGAATGCTTTCTTGCAGCACTGAACCGATTTATCGCACGCAGGGGGCGCCCTGCTTATCTCTTTTCGGATAACGGAACAAACTTCGTAGGTGCATGTAATGATCTAGCTAGATTTTTAAAACAAAATAATCAAGAAGTTAGTTCGTACGCCGCTCAGAATTCTATAGTTTTCAAATTCTCACCGGCTTACAGCCCTCATTTTAATTCAATGGCTGAAAGTGCAGTGAAATCCATTAAACATCATTTAAAAAGAGTTATTTCAATGGCGTATTTAACTTACGAGGAAATGAATACCTTGTTGGTGCAAATTGAGGCTATTTTAAATTCAAGACCTATCACCCCATTATCCTCTGATCCGTCTGACTTAGTCCCGCTCACCCCTTCACATTTCCTAATTGGACGAACATTAACTCTGCTTCCCTCTCCACAGAATCAGGATCACTCACTGCATTTACTGCCACGATACCAGAGAGTACAGCAGCTGAAAGCTCACTTCTGGAACAGATTTTATCATGAATATATTTCAGAACTCCAAAAGAGAGTAAAGTGGCACAGGAGCAATGCGGAACTACGCGAGGGTGAGATGATGATCGTGAAGGACGACCGGCTGCCACCGAACCGATGGCTGATCGGACGCATCACCAACCTCCACAAGGGCAACGAAGGAGTCGCTCGCATTGCAGACTTGAGGACGTCAACTGGGACCATACGAAGAGGCTTCAATCGCCTAGTACCACTGCCAATGTTGGAACAGGATGTTCCAACGCCGGGACCTTGTTAACGCCACAGACTACCTACCTAATAACTACGCTATGTACGAATTACCTACAGCGAGTAGCTAGCGCCGAGCAATCAACAGCGGCACACACTTGCCCGACGACGCTAGCATTCATCATTCGAAAATCAAGGAAGACACGTTAACTTTGCAATTTATTTCATGTAATCAAGTTATTATACAAAGGTCGATTTATAACCTGTCTTTTCCATCCAAACCCATTGAAGGCACGTCACAATCATAAACACCTGAAATAATAAAACATGTTATAAGTATCAGTGGAATAACCAACGGCACAATGAAATCACTCGGACACATACAAGTAAATTTCAACTCATTGAAGAACTACTTCCACATTATACCAAATCTAGATTTTCCATATGACGGCATTATTGGCAATGACTTTCTTTCTAAACATAATTGCAAAATCGACTATTTTGAAGGAGTACTCACTGTTGACAAAACCAAACTTTATCTTAAATTTACAGAACCAACCTTTACTATTCCCCCTCGGACTGAAACAATAATTGAATGTGCTGTAGTAAATCCTGAAATTAATGAGGGTATCATTTTTGACCAAAGCCCAAGCGACTCTCTCCTCGTGGCGAACTGCATAGTGAAAACAAAAGCAAATGGCCGGATCAACATCTCAGTAGTCAACATATCTGAATCCCCAATCCAGATAGATTCTAGTTTCAAATTCGAAATTTTTCCTCTAGAAAATATTGACCATAAACAAATTCTCCACATATCTCATTCCAATGCTCATAACACTCATACCAGAACTGAAAAGGTACTAAATCTCCTGCGGGTTTCCCATCTAAACGATGAAGAATCAGAAATATTATATGATCTATGTTCCAAATTCTCGGATATCTTCCATCTCCCTGGTGATAACCTGACGTGTACTGACGCTTTACAGCATGAAATAACTACTTCCTCTTCTATTCCAATAAATACTAAATCTTACCGTTTCCCTGAAATCCACAAGCAAGAAGTTCAATCCCAAATAAATAAAATGCTTGATGATGAAATTATTAAACCTTCTACATCACCATGGTCATCCCCAATCTGGATCGTTCCGAAAAAAGCCGATGCTTCTTGGTCAACGAAAATGGCGTATCTTTATAGACTTCCGCAAGTTAAACGACATTACAGTTGGTGACTCTTATCCTATTCCCAACATTTCTGAAATATTAGATCAGCTCGGGCAATCTAAATATTTCAGTACCCTTGATCTTGCTTCTGGATTTCACCAAATCAAAATTTCCAAAAAAGACGCAGCGAAATCTGCATTTTCCGTACCTGAAGGACATTTTGAATTCACCCGCATGCCATTTGGCTTAAAAAACGCACCAGCTACTTTCCAAAGACTGATGAACACTGCACTCTCTGGCCTTCAAGGAATCCAATGCTTTGTGTACCTCGATGATATCGTTATCTATTCGCATGACCTTAATACTCATATCAAAAAATTATCCAACGTCTTCGACAGACTCCGAAATTACAACCTTAAATTACAGCCAGACAAGTGCGAGTTTCTTCGCAAAGAAGTGTCGTATCTTGGTCACATAATCACTGACGATGGTGTCAAACCAAACCCTGAAAAGACGAAAGCCGTAGAAAAATTTCCAGTCCCTAAATGTCCTAAGGACATCAAATCATTCATGGGACTAGTGTCTTATTACAGACGTTTCATTCCTGACCTATCCAAGATTGCCAAACCACTCACACACCTTTTAAAGAAAGATGTTCCTTTTATCTGGAATAACGAACAACAGTTAGCTTTTGAAAACCTTAAAAATGCGCTTACCTCTGCACCGATTCTAGCATATCCAGATTTTACCAAACCATTTCTTCTAACATGTGACGCATCAAACTATGCTATCTCTGCTATTTTGTCTCAAGGCCCCGTCGGTAGTGACCCGAACTTTAAATAAAGCCGAATGCAATTACAGCGTAACTGAAAAATAATGCCTGGCCATCATTTTTGGCACAAAAATGTTTAGACCATATCTGTATGGCCACCAGTTTACTATTGTAACTGATCACCGACCTCTAAAGTGGCTATTTAATTGCAAAGATCCTGGGTCAAAATTAGTTAGATGGAGACTCAAATTGGAAGAATATGACTATGACGTTATTTATAAAAAGGGAAAAGTTAACAGCAACGCTGATACATTATCGCGTTATCCAGTAAATCCAATTATACAAGATAATGTCAATCCGCAACCTTCAACATCAGGTTTATCTGGAAATCAACTCGCTGATGACGCCGAAGTTCCTCAAGATATACTTGAGGACTTAATCGATCTAGGTGATTTGGGAATTAGCCCACTCGACGGACAAAACATTGACTTCTCTCCGCTGGATCCTTCTCCTCCTGAGATCACTGTTTCTCCCCCAGCACCTTTTCCTCAACCGATTCCTTCTATTTCACCATATTCTCCCGCTGACTTAAACAGACACACTGACGAAACACCTACCAGTTCCAATAAAGAATATTCCGAATTTCTTAAATCATTTTCTAACAAAAATGAAACATTCAATACTTATATAAAAGAACATAACGAAAGCCTGTTTAAAAGCCCTACTAAATCAATACTCATCCCTGTATCCATTGACTTTGACGATTCAAATCCTTATCTTCAAGACATAATCTCAAATGCCGATGACTCAATCCACGATGGTGAGCGCGAACTACATTCTTTTAAAAAGGTTATTGTCAAAGGCAAAACTTACTATCTCCTCTTCACCAAACACTTGCTCTTATCCTGATATCTTCAAAACACTGAAGTCAGCTAGAGACGATATCTTACTTACCGGTGACATTAATGAAATAGCGATATCCGATTTTTAAAATCCATTCGAACAAAACTCTTTTGTCAAAATTTACGGCATGATCATGTACTTATTCAACAATACGAATATAACGATCAACATTCACCATAACACCAGTCATATATCCTGTTCCTTCTGAAATAGCAAAGATTTTAAAAGAAAACCACGATATCCCAATTGCCGGACACTTAGGCTCTAACAGAATGTACGACAGAATAAAAGAGCGCTACTATTGGAAAAATATGCGTTCCGAAATAGAGGAATACGTAAAGAATTGTAAATTATGTCAGTCTAATAAAGCCCTTCGTAAAATTAATAGATCCCCCATGCAAATAACTACCACTTCCACTCGTCCCTTTGAAAGGATTAGTCTTGATATTGTTGGTCCATTACCCGAAGCTGGAATTCCCAAGTTAAAATACATACTTACTCTACAAGACGATCTGACTAAATATTCTATCGCCTATCCTATCTCAAATGCAACAGCAGAAGAATCTTGCGAATGCTTAGTTCATTTCGTCACCCTCTTTGGCATTCCTAAATCTATTCTCACTGATCAAGGTACTAATTTCACCGCTGACCTATTCAAAAAAACCTGCGAATTTCTGAAAATTAAACAAATATGGTCTTCTCCTTATCACCCACAAACACAAGGTGCACTTGAAAGGAGTCACTCAACATTAAAAGAATATCTGAAGTCCTATGTAAATGAAAACCAGTCCAACTGGCACAAATTTGTGTATACCGCCATGTTAACTTATAACAGCACTGTCCACAGTACAACGCGCTTCACTCCGTATGAACTTGTATTCGGGCATAAGCCGTATATCCCAGATTCCATTTTTGAACTCCGCGCTGATCTAACATACGCCGAATATATCAAAATGCTTCATCACCGGCTCAAAATATCTCGTGAAAAAGCTCTACAAAACATTCAAGCCTCTAAAGAAAGATCGAAAAACTACTATGACAAACACAGTCGCACTGTTGAATATAAAGTTGGCGAATACGTATATTTAAAAAATCATTTGAGACTCCGAAAAGCCCTATCTCCACTATGGAAAGGTCCATATAAAATCGTAAAAGTCAACAACAACAACAATACCCTGACTCTGCTTATAAATCGACGTCATATCACCCATCACTTCGATGAAGTAAAACCTGCAAGTCAAATTGATTAACTAATTAAATACCTAGCATCTAAGTGATTTACAAACTCTACCATTATACAATATACATTTACAAAATCTTTTATGTAGGCAGTAAATATTTAACAATCTAGCTCAATTGTTATGATTTACAGAATCATCACCGCTCACTGTAACTCCGCCCTGGCAACAGACGACAACCAATTTGTGGAATTCACCACTAAGAGTCCTGGCATACTCTTCGACCCTATCGGCACTCTAAAAAACATTAATGACCAATTTCATATTATTATTCCTATGGACATAGCCCCGTACAAAACCTACATTGAAAATATTCAAAACGTATTCAATACCATTCGGTTTCAATGTCGAGAAAACACTGATTATGTTAAGTGTCAAAACATATTACAACCTTTAGATTCACTATACAACGATATTTTGCGTGACTTCGATTCTATTTCTCATATCATATCTAACAGTGTAAACAAACGAGCTGCATGGTTGGCTGGTGTAGGCAGTGTATTCAAACATATTTTCGGTACCATGGATGAAGATGATGCAAACCACTATAACAAAGCCATCCAAGCTTTGTACAGCAATGACAAAGTTTTATCAGACGCCACTAAGAAAAGCATAATTGTATCTCAAATGGCAATATCCAATATAAATCAATCTTTACATGAAATCGACGTTAACCAAGACAAGTTGAACGATGCTTTAGATAAAATTTCCACAGTTGTGAATAACATATCCCAAGTAGTACAAGCTGAGAACTTCCAAATCTCTCTTAATTCAATTTCAAACATCTTACAATCAAATCTGTTGACACTTTCGTTCAAAATCGAAGATATTCTAAATTCTATCCTATTTGTAAAAGCGAATATACTACACCCGTCTGTGTTGACGCCTAAACAATTGTATAATGACATTGTTAGTAATCTTAAGGTAGTTCCTAAGTATAGAGATTTTCCAGTAAGCCTAGAATTAAATAATATTCACATTCTTCTAAATGTCGCTGATTTAGTATGCTATTATCTAGATAATAAGTTAATTTTCGTAATGAAAATACCTTTAGTAAGTGTCTTAGAATATAATTTATATAAAAGTATACCTTTGCCAACCCCACATGCTACTGATAATACATTTGTAATGATTCAACCCTCTGAACAATATATTGCTCTGAGTAAGGACAAATCGTCGTTTAGTTATCTTCAAAACTTAAGCGCCTGCAAAAATATTATTGCTACTAAAACTTACCTTTGTGAAATGACTGATGTGTATACTGTACCTGGAAATCCATCTTGTGAAATTGAAATAATCACAAAAGCTGTAACAAAGTTAACTGATTCTTGTCAATACAAAATCCTGCGTGGTGATGTAGACATTTGGCATAAATTAACTAATGGAAAATGGATATTTGTTCAATCAAAACCTGATAAACTCTCAGTTGAATGTAAGAACAATGACATTACTGAACTTGTCATATCCGGTACAGGTGTACTTGATATTCCTTTAGCTTGTGTAGCCTACCATAAGAATTATAGATTTGTAAGAAAGATTTCGTCTAGTATAAGTATTCCTAACATTACGCCACGTTTTAATATTCTTAATGATAGTTGCTGTAATATAAACAATGCTAAAGAACTAAGTCTACCAACTTCCAGGTTACAAAATATTAATTTGGATAATTTAAGAGCTTTGAGTGTAGAATCAAATCAAATCATTAAAGACTTAGATTCTGTCCAATCTCCTAACAATTGGAATCATAATCATGTTAGCTTTCCTATTTTAAGTATAACATCTTTTATATTGTGTCTTTGCTTAATTTTATATTTGTGTAAAAAGGGCAAGTATTTCGGAAAATTATGCAGAAATTCTAACAAAATAGTTATCAACAAAGATGAAAACTCAGATCATGAAATAGAATTAGATCAACCTCAATTACGCATAGGTTAAACAATAACCTTTACGAAAACTTACTTTTCTGTAAGTTTCCTCTTAACGTGGGGGTTGTTATACCCCTTACTACTGTATAGGATTAAGCCGAATAGTGCAACCCTTGCTACTTTTATATTGCGAGTAATCATTCTAGACAATGGACTCCCGCACTCCATTACTGGCAGCTAACCCAGATACTTGTCTTTTCTAAATCCGTATTCATTTCTAAATCGTTTATTCTAAATCAATTTCTAATTTAAGTTCTACTAAATCCTAAATAAAATAAAATAAGTTCGTGTAAGAAAAACATTATTTTTTTTAAAAAGTGATTCTCAAGACCCCGTATAACAGAACTCTGAAAATTTTATCAATTTTTTTTGCAAGAAAATGCGTCGGATCGACTTGCGTGCTGTGAATCGTATTTCTAGCGTGCTGTGAACTGGCAAACGAACTCTGAAAATTTTATTTATTTTATTTTATTGTGTTCACCGCTAGCATATGTGCAAGATGAAAGTTGTGGTAACATGACTAGTAGTCGCGAGTCACAAGTTCACTACAAGTGATTGATCAACAATCGGTCGGGGGACGAAACGCACCAAATTGAACAGAGAATTTTGTCTTGTTTTAAAATAAATATATGTGATGTTAATAATTTAAATATTATTATGTGAGTTCCAATTTAATTTTGCTTGTGTTTGACGAAGTTTTCTATCCAACTTTTTTGTGCGTTTCACCCAGTCTGTGTTGTGTTGGTTATGAGCTCTGCTGTGTTTTACATGAATATAATCGAACACCTCCGTTTTATCCATTGGATTATTATTGGAAGTGTTTGAGCGACACATTACCGGAGATCCTCGAGTAAATGTGGTGAGAGATTACTACGTTACTCGGTCGATGGTGTGAAATATATATATATATATATGTGTGTTACGATTCAGTTACACAAAAATGAAGTTAATGTTGAGTCGTCTGCCGGACAGGCTGCTGTCTGTTGCGACCATGGTTATTCAATGGGTCTCTCCACCATCCGGGCGTTAGCGTTCCACTTATCGAAGCGAGAAACAATTATCACGAGTGATACAAGACTTGTATGGAAATATTCAATACGAAGGCGTCAAAGCCTTGTGTAAGATGTTTTGTATGAGAAACACTTGCAAAATAAACACTTCTCTCTTTCACACACGCACAGTTAACCGTTCCGTCGAAATGTCGGCGGGGGGTTCACGCGTTATGCTCGAGAGTTAGCTCCCTGGTTGATCCTGCCAGTAGTTATATGCTTGTCTCAAAGATTAAGCCATGCATGTCTCAGTGCAAGCCGTATTAAGGCGATACCGCGAATGGCTCAATATATCAGTTTTGGTTCCTTAGATCTTACTCAGTTACTTGGATAACTGTGGTAATTCTAGAGCTAATACATGCAATCAGAACTCTGACCAGTGATGGGATGAGTGCTTTTATTAGATCAAAACCAATCGACGGAGGGCCTCGCGTTCAAAGTCGTTAATTTTGATGAATCTGGATAACTTTTGCCGATCGCATGGTCCAGTACCGGCGACGCATCTTTCAAATGTCTGCCTTATCAACTTTCGATGGTAGTTTCTGCGACTACCATGGTTGTCACGGGTAACGGGGAATCAGGGTTCGATTCCGGAGAGGGAGCCTGAGAAACGGCTACCACATCCAAGGAAGGCAGCAGGCGCGCAAATTACCCACTCCCGGCACGGGGAGGTAGTGACGAAAAATAACGATACGGGACTCTTACGAGGCCTCGTAATCGGAATGAGTACACTTTAAATATTTTAACGAGGAACAATTGGAGGGCAAGTCTGGTGCCAGCAGCCGCGGTAATTCCAGCTCCAATAGCGTATACTAAAATTGTTGCGGTTAAAAAGCTCGTAGTTGCATTTGTGCGCCGCGCTGTCGGTGCACCGCATCCGCGGTGATACTGACACGTTTGCGGAGCATATCGTCGGTGAGCCGGCGGTAACACGCCGGTTCAATATCAAAATCCTATCGCGGTGCTCTTTATTGAGTGTCGAGGTGGGCCGACAATTTTACTTTGAACAAATTAGAGTGCTCAAAGCGGGCTCAAAATGCTGCTTGAATATTTCGTGCATGGAATAATAGAATATGATCTCGGTTCTATTTTGTTGGTTTTCAGAACTCCGAGGTAATGATTAATAGGGAAAACGGGGGGCATTCGTAGTGCGACGTTAGAGGTGAAATTCTTGGATCGTCGCAAGACGAACATCAGCGAAAGCATTTGCCAAAGGTGTTTTCATCAATCAAGAACGAAAGTTAGAGGTTCGAAGGCGATTAGATACCGCCCTAGTTCTAACCGTAAATATGTCATCTAGCGATCCGCCGACGTTACTACAATGGCTCGGCGGGCAGCTTCCGGGAAACCAAAGATTTTGGACTCCGGGGGGAGTATGGTTGCAAAGCTGAAACTTAAAGGAATTGACGGAAGGGCACCACCAGGAGTGGAGCCTGCGGCTTAATTTGACTCAACACGGGAAATCTCACCAGGCCCGGACACCGGAAGGATTGACAGATTAACAGCTCTTTCTTGATTCGGTGGGTGGTGGTGCATGGCCGTTCTTAGTTGGTGGAGCGATTTGTCTGGTTAATTCCGGTAACGAACGAGACTCTAGCCTGCTAAATAGGCGTCGTCATATCGGTGTGCATGGCTTCGGTCGCGCAACTCACTGGCGACGTATTAAAATTCTTCTTAGAGGGACCGGCGGTTTCGAGCCGCACGAGATTGAGCAGTAACAGGTCTGTGATGCCCTTAGATGTCCTGGGCCGCACGCGCGCTACACTGAAGGAATCAACATGTTCTCCCTGGCCTAAAGGCCCGGGCAACCCGTTGAAACTCCTTCGTGCTGGGGATTGGGGTTTGCAATTATCCCCCATAAACGAGGAATTCCTAGTAAGCGCGAGTCATAAGCTCGCGTTGATTACGTCCCTGCCCTTTGTACACACCGCCCGTCGCTACTACCGATTGAATGATTTAGTGAGGTCTTCGGACCGACACGCGGTGGCTTCACGGCCGTTGGCGTCGTTGGGAAGTTGACCAAACTTGATCATTTAGAGGAAGTAAAAGTCGTAACAAGGTTTCCGTAGGGGAACCTGCGGAAGGATCATTAACGTTTGTGTGAACATTGCGTTTGCCAACCGATATAATATCCAAAGATAACATAACACAAGCGGGGCTTAACCACTCCGCTTGAGAGAGCGAACGAACGATAGACTCCGTGTCCAAATCTACCATCAACGTCACAGAAACACTTGCGTGTGACTGCCATTGCGCCAATTTTAACATTTCCTGGCTATGACGGTACACAAGTGCACCAACACGACATCACAGCCAAGGTCCAGGCTTGGCGTCGGCCCTGAAGCCGCAGGTCCGCGGGTCTTCATCCCGAGGCTCCCACATAGCCCTGAGCGTTCATGGTGGTTTGATTGAACCTTGTCCAATTCATATGCGATCCGCGCAAGACCAGCGACGGAATCACTTGGAACCATTTCTCCTTTAGCCCGAGTATGGTCTTTAGATCCCTATAGGAATCAACACTCCATACGCCTCGCCAAGACAATGTACAAGAGGTCGTACGTACCTGGCACGGTGATAGCCCCAGTCTAGCTGCAACCTTTTCAACTAACTCCCCGTGATTACCGTACTTGGTACGTTTCACACGATGAGCTTCGTTTAGAGGTCTCTGCCCCGACACTATTTGCGTGTCCACGATCACTCCCACACTGCCTTTCTTGGCGATTATGTCAGGCTTCCGGATTCCCAGACCTGTAAGAATCCGAGGTTCTTCCTCTACGATCCAACCTTTCTCAGCTAATTCCTTGCACAATACTCGTGCTACCTTGTTATGACGTTCAATACGCCCCCCATGTGTTCTGAAGCACTGCTGGATGCAGTGAGCCGTCGTCTCCCTAACCATGCAACCTGCACGGCAGTTTAACTCAGACTCACGACCAGCCCTCCGTCCTCTGCTGTTCCGAACCCTTGAGGGTAACGCATTGATGTGTGTGTGAACAAACTGTACAAAGTCCCGACCAGAAACTAGGTCACTTCGTTGCCTGATCCACTTAGTGGAAGCAGGTACCATAAACGATTCTCGTAACTCTAGTCCGTCCACCGCCTTGTACAGCTGTTCTCGCCAATACAGAGTAACCTTTCTCGGCTTAGGAAGTACGGTAGCCTTAGGGTCTTCTCGCGAATACTTATGAAAGAGCTTTTCAGCCCATTTCACTTTCTTCTTCATTCTTACATTACGGGAGGCAGCCCTAGCCGCATCCCAGCTCGAGGTTTCCAAGCAGCCGAATCTCCTCATAATGAGTTCAGGCACGCATGTCCTCAAAGCGGGGACCGCTAGTCCACCATCCCTTATATTGGCATGAAAATAACCAACGGGAACATCCGTTGGTATTCTCAGCCACTTTCTCACCGCGGCCCTGATCTGTTTGTCGATCCCGGACAGCCTTGCCTCCGAAATATTGCCCAGAACGAAACCGTGCAAAAATCTCGGAACAAGGTGACCTCTCAGTATCTCCAACCGTTGTTGGGGCTTGAGAGGCGCTCTAGAGATGTTATCAAGAGCTTTTTTGATGTCCTGTTCGATCATCACAGTGCCAGCCGGCTTGAAGTCCACACCGAGGTAGCGCCATCGTTCCACGCAAGCGACTTGCTTCATCCATCGATTTCCGATCTTAAAAGACCGTTCCTCGACGTAATGCACCTTCTTGCGCTTCCCGTCCGGCACCATAGAGAGCACCGAGCTTTTTGCGTGATTAAGTTGGAGGCCCATCATCCCTCCAAAGCTTCCCACACAGTCGATAGAGTGCTGCAAACCCACCTTTGATCCTGCAAGCAGGACTAAGTCGTCTGCATATGCTAGGGCCGAGACACGTTCTCCTTCTAGCCTATAGCCGACGTCTTTTGGTAAATTCGCAAGCACCAAGTCCATCGCCATGTTGAACAACAATGGAGACAACGGATCCCCCTGGCGGACTCCTCGACCAACCCTTACAGGCTCGCTCGTCTCATTGAGAACAGACAGATTAGTATCTGCCGTCTCATAGAGTCTTGCGATATAGTCGCAGAACATCACAGGCAGGCCCCTCTCCCTTAGCAGATTAATAAGCGCGCTATGCGACACCTTATCAAACGCCTTGGAGAAGTCTAGCACTGCCACATGACACTCCTTCAACCGTTGCCTGCAATCCCCCAGTATAGCATCTAGTACAGCGGAGTTCTCCAAAGTACCATCAGCGCAGATAAATCCACGCTGTCGTATATCTGGTGGACAGCATGCCTCCAATCTTCGCGCCAGGATAGTGTGCATGTGCCTAAGCGGTACCGACGCAATCGAAATTGGCCGATAGTCGCCAGGCCCAGCAGGATCATCCTTCTTTGGCACAAATATGGTACGGCATTGCCGGAGTTTGTCGGGAATCTCACCCTTACTCATCCACACATTGAATATCTTCGCTTGAGTCTCTACATCTATAGCGTTCCAGTCCACAGGCCGAATACCATCCGGCCCTGACGCAGACTCTTCCTCAGCAACAGCCATGTTTGCATGCACCGACACTGTAGGCACAAGGGAAAGCTCTCCAATAAAATCTCTCACTCGCTCTCGCCTCGCTGTTTACTTCGACCGGGTGTGCTCGTCTCCGATGCACCCCCAAACCGATCTTAGAAGCAAACGAGCGTTCGCATTCGGGACAGGCAAATCCCCCCACCACGTTCTCTCCTGGCCGTGAACCCCCGGCCTGAACACCCGCGGGTTCATTGTATCGGATCGCAACTTCTGGTACCTGCGGGCACCCAGAAGCACCACCCTCTTTTTCTTTTGGGTTTTCTGTTGCGATTGATTTAGGACTAGAAGGGCTGCAAACCCACACTAGTCCTTTGCGCACGTGCATATCGTATGTCCCCGCCGAAGCGATGCACGGACGACTGATGCCATAGCACTATTGGGACTATTCGCGGAACCTCCCCACGAACCAAAGCACGAGTTGATCCCTTTAAGCTGATAAGGGACCTGCACACTCTCGTAAGAGAACCCGATTACAAGCCTGATCTTGTGCTATCCTGCTAATCGACATCCCTTTCAGGAGCAGAAAAACAGTCTAGCACATGACGGAAAGTACATATTGCGCCTCTTTATCGTTCGAAGACATTCTGATCTCTATGAGACGACTCAAAGCATTGCACCGAATTACAACACCCGTTTCCAGTAATCGAGATCTGTCCCCCCTTCCACTTTGCTATGGCAGCGGCACGTCGGGCACGTGTGGATAGGAGTTGTCGGTGCGTGCATGTAAACATACTACACTACTCCATTTTGCAAAGTTTTCACAACATATGACCATCCATGCACTCCAGCGATGACACAATGGTCCCCGCGAATGCAATGAAACACTCATTTCGGTTGAGTGCCCAGTTAGACCACAACTGATCATAGTGTCGATACACTTGGAATAACTAAAACCTTCCCAACCAAGAAAATGATTGTCTGAAATTGGTCTGAGTCTGCAAAGACTCAAGAACCGTGGCCCAGTAAAATGAAGGACAGTGTCGGGTACACTGGTCTTCGGCCTGGGTGGCCGCTGCAATCCCTTTTCAGTTCATGCGACAATCCCTTTTCAGTTCATGCCCTTTCCCCTCTGTAGGGCAGTTTCTAGCGGTCTCGCCCTGCCCCACTAGTTCTAGAGCGGCCGCCTTATTCATCCACCCACTACCTTCAGGCATTCCCAGCCACCAGCAAAATGACACCGCCCCCAAGTGCCATCACCATCACCCTCCGGCTTAAGAGTCACAACTATGTCTCCCAGTTGGAAAACATAGTTATGACTCCCTTAAGAGAGTCATAGTTACTCCCGCCGTTTACCCGCGCTTGCTTGAATTTCTTCACGTTGACATTCAGAGCACTGGGCAGAAATCACATTGCGTCAACACCCGCGAGGGCCATCGCAATGCTTTGTTTTAATTAGACAGTCGGATTCCCCTTGTCCGTGTCAGTTCTGAGTTGACCGTTGAACGGCGGTCGTAAAGGCGCGCACCGACCGAAATCGATACGGCCCCATGGCTAGGGAGATCCGCGGAAGGCCGGAACACGAGTCCGGATTCAGCCCCCCCGAAAGGAGGCATCGACCAGGCCCGGCACCGGCCGCATCCGCTTCCCTCCCAAACCCGACACACCCCGGTCCTCAGAGCCAATCCTTATTCCGAAGTTACGGATCCAATTTGCCGACTTCCCTTACCTACATTATTCTATCGACTAGAGGCTCTTCACCTTGGAGACCTGCTGCGGATATGGGTACGAACCGGCGCGACATCTCCACGTACATCCCTCACCTGAATTTTCAAGGTCCGCAGAGAGTATCCGGACACCGCCGCAAATGCGGTGCTCTTCGCGTTCCGAACCATATCTCCCTTCTATAGGATTCCATGGAACTCGAACGCTCAGGCAGAAAAGAAAACTCTTCCCGAACCTCTCGGCGGCGTCTTCAGGCCACTTTGGGTTACCCCGTCGAACTCTCGTTGAAAACGAGCGAACGATTATTCATTAATTAACAAACTGATTAACGAGATTCCCACTGTCCCTATCTACTACGTTGCCGGCCTCGGTCAGCAACGCACGCGCAAGCACCTCCACGCTCAAATTTAAATTAAAATCGAATGTAAAAATTGTGATTGGTCGGATTTGTGAATCGGTCCCTCTCGTTTCCGCAACAGTGTTTACCGTATAGTGCCCGCGGCCATATTAGTTGTGCGAGTGAGAAGTGTAGTGTGTCGTTTGAGCCCCTCCCTCAGAGGGGCGTGGCGCTCTCGCCATTCGTCGACCTTGTCGCGGGTCTCTTACGCCCAGCTCCGCTTTTGTAAGTCTTTCATTCTTTTTGCGCATGTCGTGTTAGTTTCGCCCATCGCCTTGCTTGCCTATTTTATTTTATTTGATTCATAATCTAATTTCTACCCGTGCTGTGAACTGACTACAAGAGATAGTCTTTCTAAGCAACTAACGGGTATAGGTTTAGTTAGTTAGGTATTTTATTAATTGATTTTATTTTTCTTTCAATTTCTACCCGTGCTGTGAACTGGCTACAAGAGATAGCCGTTCTAAGCAACAACCGGGTATAGGGTTAGTTAGTTAGGTATTTTATTATTTGATTTTATTTTTCATACTTTTCTATCATCTAATTTCTACCCGTGCTGTGAACTGGCTACGATAGATAGCCGTTCTTAGCAATTAACGGGTATAGGCTTAGTTAGTTACCTAGGAATTTTATCGATTTATTTTATTTTAATTTTATTTATTGATAATTTGAATTATTGAATTAATTATAGTGTGTCATCTAGTCATAGGGCACTCCGCTACCGCAATTTATCATACCGCTTATTTATTATACCGTGTGCTGTGAACTGGCACGCCTACTTTGCTGTGTAGAGGGGCGCATTAGCCATGGCTGATCCTGAGGAGGCGCGAGGGCCTTTCACCCCAACCGCCTCCTTGAGACGCAGCCCACCGCTCAACAGCGCAGCAAAGAAGGTTCGTCCCCCACGGGGGGCGATCTCCAACTGTACCCACGACATTCTGGGTGTCGTGGCGGCCCTGGAGCTGCGTCTAGCAGATGCAGAGAAGCGCGCGGAACTGGCTGAGGCAAAACTTGCCTTGGTACAGGCGCACCCTTCTGCAACATCGGCGCAGTCTCAGGGTCCGTCAACGGTAGGAGCGGGGACACCCCTGCAATATTCGAGCGCCTTGAAGATGGGCAAAGGCTCCGTGCCTAAGCCCATCTCAGTTCAGTCGGGCCCAGTATTGACCTTTTACCCGAAGGAGGCAGCAGAGTCCAATTCGTCGGACTCCACCAAAGCGGAACTCAAAAAGCACATAGATCCGCGTGCTCTAGACGTAAGGGTTGAGCAGGTGCGCAACGTAGGAAACGCGGGCGTCCTCGTCCGCACCAAGGACGCCGAGGCAGCAGAGCGCCTCAAGCAGGCAGCACCGGCGTCCCTCAGGGTTGTGGAGGCCAAGCGGCGGTTGCCGCATGTGGCACTCATCAACGTGGACGGGGACCCAACATTTGAGCGGTTGATTGCGGACGTCTGGGAGTCCAACCTGGACAAGGACCCCCTTTTGCGCGGAGACTGGCCATTGGAAGCCGTGAAGAAGGCAATGAAGGGGGCCTTCAAAAGGTCCAGGAAGGGCAGCCATTATAAAGAGACGACCGTCGTCTTTGAGTGTTCGCCGCGCCTTAGGGAGGTTCTAGTAGGTCTTGGACGGGTGTTCGTGGGCTGGCAACAGGTTGAAGTTTGCGATTTCATTCGAGTTACCTGTTGCAACAAATGCCAGCAATACGGCCACCCAGAAAAGTTCTGTAGGTCGAAAGAAATAATTTGTGGGCGATGTGGAGAAGAGGGCCATCGCGGAGACAAGTGTGTGGCCACCACCTTGTGTTGCGGCACCTGCAAGCGCTTCAAGCGCGACTGCGCACACAAGACGGCCTCTAGCGACTGTCCCGCAAGGCGTTACGCAGAAGAGCGCCTTATCCAACAAATTCAATATGGATAGCACGGCTCTTATCAAAGTGGGTCAGATCAATTTAGGTGGTGCGGGAATAGCAACTAAGGAACTCCCCACCCTTGCGGACCGTCACGGCTTGGACATCGTTCTAATTCAAGAACAGTACTCCAAAGCCGGGTCGTTGATCCAATGCGGGGACTCATCCAGTGCAGGCATTTACTTGCGGAACCGTACCAAACCGTTAGCTGTACTGCATCACCTATCCAACGACCACTTTATGTGCTGCCATATTGAGGAACTAGATCTGTACATAATATCCGCGTACTTCCAATACAAAGACAGCATTGATACTCACCTGTATCATCTCGAGAAGGCACTGAATCTCCTGAAGGGCAAAGCGATTCTAGTGGGGGGTGATCTTAACACTCATTCCCCATTGTGGCACTCTGAACCCCGTCACTACATAGGCAGAGGTCACGTTACTACAGATCGCCGAGCCAAGATGGAGGATCTCATTAACAGCCACGACCTAGTGGTGCACAATGTCGACGGATAATTGTCCACTTTCTCAGGCCCAGCCGGCGAGTCGAATATCGACGTCACCCTGTCAACCCGTGGCGTCCGCGTCAGGGATTGGTGGGTGCATGACGACACGTCGAGCGACCACCGGCTGATCACATTCAGCATCTTAGACCGCACCATTAGCAATGTGGCTCGGAGTACAGTGCCTATCTCGCCAAAAAGATATCGCACAAGGGGTGCGATCGACTGGAGGTCATTCGAGGCCACTGTTCACTCTCGAGTTGGTAACCTACCGATGACAAAAGGCGCTGAGCTACTTAGTGCGGCCTTCACCAGGCTAGTCGATCGCGCGGCCATGGAGTGCCTAGGTACTGTCAAGGCCCAAACCACCGACCCCGCCATCGCTTACTCTTCTAACAAAGGCGTACCGTTCCACTAGCACAGCAGCCTTATCGGTCTTGGCGGGCGTCTTGCCCGCAGACCTAACAGTCACATCGGCAGGTAGGAAAATTGCGGAGACAGAGGGGTGGCCCAGTATTACACACAGCGGTATTAAGCGATCGATTGACGCGGAAATTGTAGCGGTTTGGCAAGAGCGATGGGCAAACGAGGATAAAGGACGTGACCTGTTCCGGTTCTTCCCAGACGTGGGAGAGCGCTTGAAGGCGCACTGGGTGGAGCCGGACCATGAAACGTCTCAGTTGTTGGTAGGGCACGGTTGTTTTCGAGCGAAGCTTAAACGTCTCGGGCTTAGCGATACTGATAGGTGCGGATGCGGGGCGGAAGAGACTCGCGACCACGTCCTTTGGGAATGTCCGTTATACGAAGACCTAAGAGAGGTGATGTTAAGTGCGGTAATAACTGTTGCGGAGGGACCGATATTTTTCGCGGGACTAGTATCTTGCGGTGACAACTTCAGGCAGCTCGTACAGTTCGCACGAAGCTGGCACCGCAGGAGAAGAGCGGAGGAGGCGCTTGTTCGACTGGGGAAGGGGGGATTTGATCCAGAACGGTACAGAGCAGGGCAGCCATACGCTAGAGGGCAGCCCGGCAATGAAGTCCGTATCTGTGACGTACCAGCCCCAGAAGGGGGAGAGTGGCGGGACAGTGCTTAGGTATCATTTGTATGAGGATAGTAACGCACTTGTGCGTTACACCTCTACGATTCGGTCCGTATAACCGTAAGGTTAGTAGGACCATGGGAAGGTGGAGGGAATGTCCCTATCTACTATCTAGCGAAACCACAGCCAAGGGAACGGGCTTGGGAGAATCAGCGGGGAAAGAAGACCCTGTTGAGCTTGACTCTAGTCTGGCATTGTAAGGAGACATGAGAGGTGTAGCATAAGTGGGAGATCGTTCGCGGTCGTCGCTGAAAAACCACTACTTTCATTGTTTCATTACTTACTCGGTTGGGCGGAAGCGGTGCGCGGTCGATTACATCGGCGGGCGCACGGTGTTTCGTTCCAAGCGTGCAGAGTGGCGACGTGGCGGCAACGCTCGTCGCCGTCCAACTCCCGCGTGATCCGGTTCGAGGACACTGCCAGGCGGGGAGTTTGACTGGGGCGGTACATCTGTCAAAGAATAACGCAGGTGTCCTAAGGCCAGCTCAGCGAGGACGGAAACCTCGCGTGGAGCAAAAGGGCAAAAGCTGGCTTGATCCAGATGTTCAGTACGCATAGGGACTGCGAAAGCACGGCCTATCGATCCTTTAGTACTAAAGAGTTTTTAGCAAGAGGTGCCAGAAAAGTTACCACAGGGATAACTGGCTTGTGGCAGCCAAGCGTTCATAGCGACGTTGCTTTTTGATCCTTCGATATCGGCTCTTCCTATCATTGCGAAGCAAAATTCGCCAAGCGTTGGATTGTTCACCCATCAAAAGGGAACGTGAGCTGGGCTTAGACCGTCGTGAGACAGGTTAGTTTTACCCTACTGATGGCTTGTCGTTGCGATAGTAATACTGCTCAGTACGAGAGGAACCGCAGTTTCGGACATTTGGTTCATGCACTCGGCCGAGCGGCCGGTGGTGCGAAGCTACCATCCGCGGGATTATGCCTGAACGCCTCTAAGGCCGAAGCCAGCCTAGCCGAATCCGGCAAGGATATGCTCACTGTGGAGCCCCGAGAGTCGGGAGGCTCTAAACAATGTGACTTTACTAGTTGCGCTTTACATTGTAAGGTGTGACGTCGAAGCCCATTTGGACCGCGGAGATCGGTGCGTACGGTTTAACACGTGCACCACGGCTCTGAAGGTTCGGATATAACTCAGTTCGATGTCGGGGCTCGGAATAGTCTGTAGACGACTTACGTTTTTGGCGGGGGTGCTGTAATCGGTAGAGCAGCACTATGCTGCGATCTGTTGAGACTCAGCCCTACGCCAAGTGATTCGTCCGAGGACGGATTTTATGTTATTTTATTGTATCATCGTGCTGTGAACTGACTCTTAAACTCAGAGAAATTTGAACAAAACTTGCGTGCTGTGAACTGACAAACGGACTCTGAAAATTTTTGCAAAAAAATGCGTCGGATCGACTTGCGTGCTGTGAATCGTATCTCTAGCGTGCTGTGAACTGACAAACGAACTCAGAAAATTTTTGCAAAAAAATGCGTCGGATCGACTTGCGTGCTGAGAACTGGCAATCGTGTCAGTTGCGTGCTGTGAACTGACAAACGGACTCTGAAAATTTTATCAATGTTTTTTGCAAAAAAATGCGTCGGATCGACTTGCGTGCTGTGAATCGTATCTCTAGCGTGCTGTGAACTGACAAACGAACTCAGAAAATTTTTGCAAAAAAATGCGTCGGATCGACTTGCGTGCTGTGAATCGTATCTCTAGCGTGCTGTGAACTGACAAATGGACTGTTTTGAATCGTACATACGCGTGTGATACGTCTATAGATAGCTCTCCACACATCTACAAGAGAGCAACAGCAAAGTCCGGAACCCCCCATACTAAAATCACAAAATTTTAGCATATTTTGTTATAAACCATTGAAATTTGGTCCATTTCTAGCTTTAATAGGTGTATTCTTCGTTTTCTTCGTGTTCGGCGCCTGACTTTGTGGCTGCTACATCCCCGCCGCGTGACGTCTGTTGTGCCTGCAACAAAAAAAGCGCAGAAAACGCGATTAAAACAAAGAAAAATACAAATTTTAAAAAAACCATTCGGACGGGAATCAATGAAATCTTTGAAAGCGGTTTGGACTGCCTCATCGGAATTGAATTTTTTTCCTTGCAAGAAGTTATCCAAATTTCGAAAAAAATGGTAATCTGTTGGAGCAAGGTCCGGAGAGTACGGTGGATGTCTTAGACATTCCAATTGAAGCTCCTCTAATTTGGTAGTCGTCTGTTGGGCCGTGTGTGGTCTAGCGTTGTCTTGAAGCAGCAGTGGCGTAGAGCGATGAAAAGTCTCGGTTGTTTAACAGCGAGCTTTTCCATCATGGTTTGCAGTTGCTGACAATAGACATCAGCCGTAATCGTCTGACCAGATTTAAGAAAGCTATAGTGTACGACACCGGCACTAGTCCACCAAACGCTTACAAGTAACTTTTTTTGAGTCAATTTTCGCTTGGGGCAAGATTTTGCTGGTTCACCAGGGTTCAGCCATTGCGATGAGCGTTTACGATTATCGTACAGGATCCACTTTTCATCACATGTAATGATCCGATTTAAAATTCCTTCATTATTGTGCCGGTTGAGTAATGTAACGCAGCAGTCGACGCGCGTTTGTCGGTTTGCTTCACTCAATTCATGAGGTACCCACCTTTCAAGCTTTTTCACCTTCCCAATTTGCTTCAAGTGGATTAAAACGGTTTTGTCACTAACACCGCAGCCTGCAGCTAACTGTGATGTGGTTTGCGATGGATCTGCTTCCACAATAGCCTTCAATTCATCATTATCGACCTTGGTCTCCGGCCGTCCACGGGGCTTGTTCTGCAGGTCGAAATTTCCAGAACGAAAGCGTTGAAACCAAAAACGCACCGTGTTTTCTTTTGCGACACCACCACCATACACATCATTAATCCTTCGAGCCGTTTCTGCAGCACTGGCGCCACGGTGGAACTCGTACTCGTAAATAATGCGATATTTTAAGTTTTCCATTTTGTGAAATGAGTGACGCAGAAAAAAAAGCAAAAGAGAAAAAAACAAATGAATTACGGTTTTCGAAACACAAATGCATGAGTAAATAGCTGTTTAAATTTGAATTTTGAATTCCTAACCAAAGAGAAGATATTTAAGATCAAAGTGGCCAGTACGACAAAACGCCAATTTCATATGTAAGGACCTAATATTTATTTCTTTAAACTTGTCTAAAAACCCCGGCGAATGTTGTCAATGGTATCAGTCTTTTAGGCTCGGACACGGCAGACGTAGGCAAGTCAATGACGACCCTTATGTCAGCCCTTTGCCCGGACGACGACCCTACCACCGACACCACCTACCACCGGCAAGTCAGAGTCGCTGCTGCCCTCATGCCCTCGGGCACTCCTTCTGGCGGTATCACGAGAGAAGCTCTCGGGAACAGTCCTGGCCACCCCCAATACTGCCCCTGGACTCGATGGGCTTGACGCGAGAATCATCAAGCGAGTTTGGAAGGTGGCCAGTGTCGAGTTCACTCACGTGATTAACACCTGTCTACACGAAGGAGTGTTCCCCTCGATCTGGAAAGATGGCCGTCTTTTGGTTCTACCGAAGGGCAATGGGAAACCAGCCACGGACCCCAAAGCGTACCGACCTATCACCCTGCTCCCCGTGCTTGGAAAGGTTTTGGAGAGAGTGATGCTTTGGCGCTTGCCGAAGGTCACCCGTTCGCTCTCTTCGGCAAGCGCCCTGCCAGCACGGCTTCACGATCGGTAGGTCGACGATTACGGCTCTCAGTGCGCTTCTTGGAGCCGTGGACAGCTGTAAAGCTAAATACCTACAGGCGATATTCTTTGACATCTCGGGTGCCTTCGACAACGCCTGGTGGCCTATGATCATGGTGAATATGAAGCGAGGGGCTTGTCCGCCAAATATATATAAGATGTTGGCTGATTACTTCCGCGGTCGACAAGTAGCCATGGTTGCCGGTGACCGGGCGGTGTGGAAGACCTCGACAATGGGATGCCCGCAGGGCTCTGTACTTGGTCCCACACTTTGGAACGTCATTTTGGACGACCTTCTTCGGCTGCCTATGCCGGAAGGGGTCTCGATGTTGGCTTACGCGGACGATGTGACGGTACTGGTAGCAGGGAATGCCTGGAGAGAGATTGAGGAGAAAGGGGCGGCCGTCCTGAAACTAAAGGAGCGATATGGCAAGCGTAATCGCCTAACCTTCGCTCAACAGAAATCCCATGACCCTTAAGGGGAAACTGCAGCGGCCAAAAAGAATGCGTCGGATCGACTTGCGTGCTGTGAATCGTATCTCTAGCGTGCTGTGAACTGGCAAACGAACTCAGAATTTTTTTGCAAAAAAATGCGTCGGATCGACTTGCGTGCTGTGAACTGGCAAACGAACTCTGAAAATTTTTGCAAAAAAATGCGTCGGATCGACTTGCGTGCTGTGAACTGGCAAACGAACTGTTATACCCCTTACTACTGTATAGGATTAAGCCGAATAGTGCAACCCTTGCTACTTTTATATTGCGAGTAATCATTCTAGACAATGGCACTCCATTACTGGCAGCTAACCCAGATACTTGTCTTTTCTAAATCCGTATTCATTTCTAAATCGTTTATTCTAAATCAATTTCTAATTTAAGTTCTACTAAATCCTAAATAAAATAAAATAAGTTCGTGTAAGAAAAACATTATTTTTTTTAAAAAGTGATTCTCAAGACCCCGTATAACATTGGTGGCAGCGTAAAGGGATTTTAAATATCCCCGGTATCCAAATCAGTGATAAAAGTGATACATAATTTACCATCATCTACCATCACCGATGCCAGAAGACCTGGCACCCTTTCCCATCAAAGTCTCCGCAGTCTTCCGCTGAGGAAGAAAGCATCAACTCACCGTGTCCTGGTTATCCTGGACGTTCTAAACCCGGTCAACATCCAACACTGGATCCTGGATTCTCAAGGTTGAGGTCCATTTACCTTCGGTTAGCTGTATCCTGGTGAAAATACGCTATATTCCTGCTAATCCTGTGAGTTACCTTATTACCTACCTTTTTGTGACTTATAACTACTACTCCGTGACAAAGTGATTCTGTGTGTGTTAATTGAACTAGACCTGGAAGTCGTCGTTACATCATAAAAAAACTATATTCTATTGTATTACTAAGTGCTGAACGCGTCCCGTCCCGTCCATAGGTACATTGCTGCATTTCTAGGAACTGATAACTGTGTCTCGCACTCGAGACTCTGTACCATTTTTAAATAAGTTTATTTTACTGTGTTATAACCTTCTCACTTTGTATTTGTACTACGGACACATTACCCTAGCATTAGTTACTATTATTATAGGTAATCTACTTTCATGTCAAGTAAAAAAGAAGTAAAAGACGAATCACAACAAGAAAAAATGTCAGATATAGATCTAAATGTCCTAATTAAATTCATAGGAACTTTCGATGGTTCCCGTGAAAAATTAAATCCATTTATAAATAATTGTCGCAATGCAATTGGCCTTGCATCGACCTCCCAAACGGAAATTCTACTAAAATATATCCTCAGCCGTCTAGAAGGCAAAGCCGAAACGGCTTGTGCCGTAAAAGAGTTTAATAAATGGTCACAATTAGAAGAATTTCTGAAAACACAATTCGGCGATATTAAACATTATGCCTACCTCCTATCCGACCTACAAGAGTGCAGACAGGGCCGTAATGAGACGGTCGGCCAATATTCTTTACGAATTGAGTCCTGTTTAGCTAAACTGCTAACTGAAATAAACATTTCAATTCCCACCAAAAAGAAAGATGAATTAGCTGGTCGTGTAGCGGCAATGCAAGACCTAGCCTTAAATGTCTTCATGATCGGACTCCACCCGGCGTTGTCAACTGTTGTCAGATGTAGGGACCCCAGTACTCTTAACGAGGCCATTAACCTCGCCACAGCCGAAGAAAAAATTGTAGGCATAACCAGAAAATATTCAGGACTATCTACAAATACTTATAATGCCAATAATTCTGACTATCGCCGGCCAAATAATAACACTGCTTCTAATTCGAGGCCACATCCTCAAGGCCAATCGCAGTTCAGACCAAATCCCAATGCCCCTGTTTGTAGGTATTGCAAAAACATGGGGCATACTATCGAAAATTGCCGAAAACGCGAATACAACAATAATAATAAGAGATCCAATTATAATCCGGCCTCGCCAAACTCAAATACAGGCCAATCCTCGAACAACTTCCAACGTCGGCAGCCCATACACGCTGTAACCTCGCTCAATGCCGAGGGCACTGATTCTGATAATCGCGATTTAAACGAACAGGCCTTCCCGTTCAGTACCGTGCGGGAATATTAAAAAGGCAAGTTGGTACAAATACACCTCTGAATCCTACTAAATCAACACTGAATCCTACCAAATCACCACTGAATCCTACTAATTCACCACTGAATTCTACTAAATCAACACTGAATCCTACTAATTCACCACTGAATCCTACCAAATCACCACTGTATCCTACTAAATCGCCACTGAATCCTACCAAATCTCCACTGAATCCTACTATATCGTCACTGAATCCTACTATATCGTTACCAAATCCTACTATATCGTCACTGAATCCTGCTATATCGTTACTAACTCCTACTAAACCGACAGTGACTCTTACTAAATCATCTCCGAATTTAACTGAATCATATAATAATAATCACCAACTTCATACCACTCACCAAGAAAGTACATCTGCCGCTGTTTCCGATCCCGATCATACATCTAGCATCCTGCAAAAGAACGTTAATAGTAAAGAAAAACCGCAGTATCCTACCTCTGATCAACTTAGATGTGATCCATCTATCAATAACGTCGAATCTACAACTTCCAAATTGTGTCCATTTTCATGTGAAACAGGAAAAAACGTATTAAAAACATATAATATTATGACAAACCCAATTAAAAAATACTTACCTTTCGTTGAAGTTCAGACCTCTGTTTCCTCCAAGCCTTTAAACTTTTAGTTGATAGCGGCGCATCCATCAGTATCCTGAAAGTTAATGCCGCAGAAGAAATGCCTGAAATAATAAAACATGTTATAAGTATCAGTGGAATAACCAACGGCACAATGAAATCACTCGGACACATACAAGTAAATTTCAACTCATTGAAGAACTACTTCCACATTATACCAAATCTAGATTTTCCATATGACGGCATTATTGGCAATGACTTTCTTTCTAAACATAATTGCAAAATCGACTATTTTGAAGGAGTACTCACTGTTGACAAAACCAAACTTTATCTTAAATTTACAGAACCAACCTTTACTATTCCCCCTCGGACTGAAACAATAATTGAATGTGCTGTAGTAAATCCTGAAATTAATGAGGGTATCATTTTTGACCAAAGCCCAAGCGACTCTCTCCTCGTGGCGAACTGCATAGTGAAAACAAAAGCAAATGGCCGGATCAACATCTCAGTAGTCAACATATCTGAATCCCCAATCCAGATAGATTCTAGTTTCAAATTCGAAATTTTTCCTCTAGAAAATATTGACCATAAACAAATTCTCCACATATCTCATTCCAATGCTCATAACACTCATACCAGAACTGAAAAGGTACTAAATCTCCTGCGGGTTTCCCATCTAAACGATGAAGAATCAGAAATATTATATGATCTATGTTCCAAATTCTCGGATATCTTCCATCTCCCTGGTGATAACCTGACGTGTACTGACGCTTTACAGCATGAAATAACTACTTCCTCTTCTATTCCAATAAATACTAAATCTTACCGTTTCCCTGAAATCCACAAGCAAGAAGTTCAATCCCAAATAAATAAAATGCTTGATGATGAAATTATTAAACCTTCTACATCACCATGGTCATCCCCAATCTGGATCGTTCCGAAAAAAGCCGATGCTTCTTGGTCAACGAAAATGGCGTATCTTTATAGACTTCCGCAAGTTAAACGACATTACAGTTGGTGACTCTTATCCTATTCCCAACATTTCTGAAATATTAGATCAGCTCGGGCAATCTAAATATTTCAGTACCCTTGATCTTGCTTCTGGATTTCACCAAATCAAAATTTCCAAAAAAGACGCAGCGAAATCTGCATTTTCCGTACCTGAAGGACATTTTGAATTCACCCGCATGCCATTTGGCTTAAAAAACGCACCAGCTACTTTCCAAAGACTGATGAACACTGCACTCTCTGGCCTTCAAGGAATCCAATGCTTTGTGTACCTCGATGATATCGTTATCTATTCGCATGACCTTAATACTCATATCAAAAAATTATCCAACGTCTTCGACAGACTCCGAAATTACAACCTTAAATTACAGCCAGACAAGTGCGAGTTTCTTCGCAAAGAAGTGTCGTATCTTGGTCACATAATCACTGACGATGGTGTCAAACCAAACCCTGAAAAGACGAAAGCCGTAGAAAAATTTCCAGTCCCTAAATGTCCTAAGGACATCAAATCATTCATGGGACTAGTGTCTTATTACAGACGTTTCATTCCTGACCTATCCAAGATTGCCAAACCACTCACACACCTTTTAAAGAAAGATGTTCCTTTTATCTGGAATAACGAACAACAGTTAGCTTTTGAAAACCTTAAAAATGCGCTTACCTCTGCACCGATTCTAGCATATCCAGATTTTACCAAACCATTTCTTCTAACATGTGACGCATCAAACTATGCTATCTCTGCTATTTTGTCTCAAGGCCCCGTCGGTAGTGACCCGAACTTTAAATAAAGCCGAATGCAATTACAGCGTAACTGAAAAATAATGCCTGGCCATCATTTTTGGCACAAAAATGTTTAGACCATATCTGTATGGCCACCAGTTTACTATTGTAACTGATCACCGACCTCTAAAGTGGCTATTTAATTGCAAAGATCCTGGGTCAAAATTAGTTAGATGGAGACTCAAATTGGAAGAATATGACTATGACGTTATTTATAAAAAGGGAAAAGTTAACAGCAACGCTGATACATTATCGCGTTATCCAGTAAATCCAATTATACAAGATAATGTCAATCCGCAACCTTCAACATCAGGTTTATCTGGAAATCAACTCGCTGATGACGCCGAAGTTCCTCAAGATATACTTGAGGACTTAATCGATCTAGGTGATTTGGGAATTAGCCCACTCGACGGACAAAACATTGACTTCTCTCCGCTGGATCCTTCTCCTCCTGAGATCACTG